>OY728138.1:393690784-403690784 GCA_963277665.1 Viscum album
ACAATAATTTGTATTTTATGATTAAAAAAAAGGTTTAAGAACATAATATCAGTCTGAATATGAATCAAATAAATCCAATCCATAACAAACATGGATTACATAATCAATAATTTAATGGTAAATTAATCAGTTAACACTCGAAACAACGATAATACTAAAATATTATTAAAAAATATATATTAAAAGGTCATATAAGATATCATATTTTTGTATAGGATTATCTTATAATATAATAACAAATAATTAACAATTATAAAAGAGGATAACATACCCTCTACTAAGGAAATGTTCAAGGTATAGCTTCATTCTACAATCTCTTCATTATCCAAGTTTGTTTATACGTAATTATATACTGAGACCACTTTATCATCCAAGTCTGTGTTTTCATAAAAATATATTTCTAAAAAATTACTATTTACTAGAATATGGTTTAGTGTCATTTATACCCTTATTTGGCCTTATATTTTTGGAATGGAATCTTTCCCTCATTTTCCAAACAATGAACTTTATGACCATTTCGACCAAATTAAGGTAAGAATGTTTTTTATCTTCTACAGTGGGTGCGGCTATTTTCAACCGTTATAACATCATAAGAATATTTTCGAAAAAGGATTTATTTTATAATTATGTGACATTTAAATAATTTAAAAAAAGAGATATTTCTCTCAAATTGTTTTTATTTCATCTATATCAACATCTTTTGATTGATTTTAATCTTATTTGATGTTGATACAAAACTTCTATATTGTATTGAAGTTTTTGTGATATGTTTGACTGTGGATGTTTTATTTTTATATCATTCATTTTTTTGGATAAAGTATTGACATTTCGTATGCTAGTTTTACTAAGAATATTTATGTTATGTTTAAACCTTTTCATATGATGAATTCATTGGACTTAGTAAGTGACATGTGGAGCCCATTATAGCTCCTCGATGAATCGGTAGATCTAATGAGACAAACTAGTGTTTTCGCACAAGTCCTTCACAAAATTTTATTTGTAGTCTTGGAAAATGGCTTCTACTATGTTGTTATGATGTCTGGAATTATGCATTTCATTATTATGAAAGTGGCTATTGAAATTTCATGTGATTATTCGACTAGTAGAATATCTATGTGAGTAAGTAAATGGAATTATTTTATTTTATCTTTTCCATATAATACTGAAGTTAAAGTTTAAAGGGATTTTTTGGTCTTATACATTGCCTTAAATGTTCATTCTTATTTATGAATGTTTCCACTATATTGTTATCCTTACTGAGTATCTGAGCTCACCCCTATCTATGTTTTATTTTTTCTAGGATTTGAAAAAGTATTTTATGATTAACCTACAGGGATAGTCTCTAGGATATGAATTGGGTTAATGAAGAAAATATTGTTGTTGTATTTCATTTTACAATGAAATGTAAAACTTATGAATGTATCTACTATTTCTATGGCTACTAAATTGATCGGTCGTTTGATATTTGATTTGTTGCGATCATGCCAATGTTTTGTAATAATGCACAGACTCTGGGTAACAGGGATTGGGGTGTTATAGCTGGTATCAGAGGAAGTTTAGTAAATATCTTGGTAACAAGTTTTAGATAAACATGGATTAGAATACATTACCCTAAGATAGACTATGAGGGTTAGTATAGAAGAACATCTTATAATTTTGGTAATGTAGAGATTTTGTGAGTTTTTCGAGCAATACATCCCAATCTGGATACGAGCAGGTAGTGGTGGATATGGAACATATGTACCTAGGGGTAAAACCTGAAAACTCTTCTTTGAGCTAAAATCGAATGGGAACTGGTGCACGACAACGGGCATTGCTTCACTCTTGGTTATGACACTCCCTGTGGATATGATTATGATAATTCACATTTTCATTACAAACCATTATGAAGGGTTTATGAGTATATACTTCCTCAAGGAAAATATTTTAATTATTATGGATTATATCCATAAAATGATCAATTTATAGTAGGTATTTTACTAGTTTGGAATTATGATTTGCGATTCAAAACAGACATAATGTATGCCATTGTTCATAACTAGTTCCCGGTTTAGGGAATGAGAACTCCATAAATACGTATGATCTAAAGAGTAAGAAGGATAATATCTTTAATGGTATTAAGACAACATTTAAATGGGAAATAGTATCCTACGTATTCTCATCATATGAGGAAATAGTATCATGTTTTAATAAGATAAGTAAAGAATTCACTGAGTCCTATGGATTTGAAGGGAAGAAATATAAGAAAGGGATGGAAGAGAGAAATATGGATAAAGGGATTAGGGGAATGAAGAATTTTCCCATATGTGATGACTATGGGAAGAAACACCCCAGTACATGCATGAAGGGAATGAGAGTTTTTTTTATGAGTGGAGAAAAAGGAAACCAAGTACATGATTGAAAGGGTATGAAAAAGGTTTCAAATGTACAATGCTCTATCAACAAGGAGTTGGGACACTACGTGAATCAATTTCCTAGTCATCAGAGTATTCCACAAATAATGATATTGGATAATAATCAAGTTATAATACATCCACAGATGAAGTGTAATGACTAGTTTTCTTATGTTTTTAATAAATAATTATGTCATTTTAGTGTTGTGTAGATGATGTACCAGTTATATGAATTATGGAAATAAAAAAGGATTGCACTGTAGATATATTTCATTGAGGATTTGGGATTATATGGTACTATGAAAAGTGACTCAACTGAAAGTTAAACTCTTTTTAAAACACATGGTTGAAGGAAATATATAACTTCATATGGTCCGAATACTGAGCTAGTACTTTTGGAATATGATTTTACTGATTTGGATAAATTATATTACATATTCTTGACTACCTTGAAACCGATTATTGATCTATATATTCCATCATTGTTAGAGTTTACAAAATCATTGGATATAAAGATTATATCCAGTGTTCTATAAGGATTAATGGTGCATGAATGTAATAAATATAGTTTTATGCTAATTCAGGGTGTTATCAGGGTTTAAAAGAATACATGATGAATGTATTAACATGTTATTATGTGGAAAAAAGGATCTTAATTACCTTTAGCATCATTATAAATTATGGAAAGAGAGTTTGGATATAAGTATTTTGGATAAGTCTAAAGGTTTCAATGGATTGTATTTGACATTATATACTATTATTATGGTTAAATAATTTCTTAATATTTATTTAGATTGTTATAAAAAGGATATCTTGGAGGTCGGGTGACAACCTGTCTCATCCAGCAAGGCCGCGAGACTAGAACCCACAACTGAAGGGCGACAATGGTGCATCACATAACACTAGCCTATAGGAAGACCCTGTTTATTGGAAAATAGGTTTCTTGATTTAAATGGTGTATGTTAATATTTTTAACCTTATATGATTAGGAGAAATAGAATATTTTTGAGTTCAAATATATTTTGAAGTGAAAGATGAGTTTGTGGTAGAAATTAGTTTAAGGATAAAACTCTACTTGTCTATTATATATATATATATATATATATATATATATTTATCTTATTCTATGAATAAATTAATTCATAATCATTAGGGAAGGGATATTAAAACAAAAAATGAATTATCCTAATACCTTATGATTTGTTGAACTGCTAATATTTTAAATCATCATAGATTGATGGTTTTGAGGCCCTCAATTTTACTGTTGTTTGTGATTGATGACCTCAATCACTCCATGTAAATATTTACGTTTTAACACCAATTATGTCTCCATAATTTCCACTAATGTTATCTTAATCATGATCATAATTTGGTGGAGACATTTCATTTCCATTTCCCTCTTATTAAGACAAAAAAAATTTAACCCAATATCCGATGTGGGTTTTCACAAAGATATTTTCTATTTTTAACCTTTTATTTTTGAATAACAATTCCAAATTGAGAGGACGCAATTTATTGATGGAGGGGACAATGTAACACCCCAAGATTTCATAGTGTGTTATCCCTTCAACGTAATTAAATAACTTTCGCAACACTCAACACCGAGTTTGAGCACACCACAACTTACCAAGCTAGCCATTCAAAAAGCTTTTATGAATAGTGTCAACTAAATTTTGAATTTTATATACTCTATAAAATTTTAGAATAAATATTATGTGTTTCTTAGACATAATATAAGAACAAATACTTTTCTTTAGATAAAAGAATTGTTTTCCAAAAATGCATTTTTACCACGTTTTAATGTAGATAAATTTTTAAATCCAACATTTGACACTTTTATATATTCAATTTGACAAAATATACTTCTTCTTTAGAATCTGGACATATAAATTTTGCTTCAATAAATTTTTTGGTGTTTTTTTATATCTTTTATATTTGGGTGAATAGTGAAAAATACAAAATTTTAACTAAAAACATCGTTTATAATCAGAATATTTTATAGTGTTAAATTATTTATTTGAATGGTTTAGAAGAATAATTAGATTATTTTTTAACCATTTAATCCAATTCTGGTCATTTTATGTAATTTCAATTTGAAATTGGACATAAACAAATGTCAATCATTTGGTAGTTATTATTTCCTAAAAATATACTTTTTAGTTTTGACAACGGAAATTAATTTTAAATTAATAAATTAAACTTTAATGTTTTGGATTTGATAAAATAGACTTCATTTTTTGAATTTAGATTATCAAAATTGGCTTCGGGTGAATTTTTTGTATTTTCTGAAAACATTCAATTTTTGATGAATAGTGACAAACACTACGTTATTGGTTAAAACAGACTTTTTAATCAAATAATTTGTCATTTTATATAAATTTATATTATGTAAAAATAGATACATAATAACTATCTAAGATTAATGTAATTCATTTGAGTCATTTTATAATAAGTTTAGATATATAAAATTGTATTGAACTTTTACCATCTTTTACCCACCTCCTAGGAGCATTTGGAAAATTGAATAAAACATAATTTTACCACATTTGTGAATTGATTTTCAAAAATCCAAGAGACACGGTTGATATCAGAATGTAATATTTTGTTCAATGAGATGAAAATAATGTTTGGTGAATAGTAACTTTTTTACTTTTAATTACTATGGTCAAAAGTAAATAGGTTAATTAAAGATAAAAATGATATTATTTTTACCCTAACACATGTTCTAATTCTCCCTGAATAGGTTTAATTAGACCAAAAAAACCTAATGAAAATATATTACAATTTATATCCACTTGGATTAGATTAAGACATTTATTATTATTTTATTTAAGGAATAGTTAAAAGAGTTAAAATCAATGTTTAAAAATTAAACCATTTTTAATATAAGGTTATACATAATATAAATTCTACTATAAAAACTTATTATAAAGATAAAAATATTTTCTATATAATGGTATTTTATTTATAATTTTTAGACATTAAATAATTTAATTTATTTATGACACAATGATGATGCAGTAATTACCTTATTAATGAAATATTAAAATAATTGATTTTATAAATATCTAAATAAATATAATTTATAACATCTGATTAATTTCAAGAATTTTATAGGTTAATATGACATATTAGGATTTATTTAATTAACTTTTTTTAAGTAATCATGCTGTTATGAGTTTTAGAAAAATCAGTTACCAAATTGTGTCAAAATTGACATATAAGTGTTTTTAAAACAAATATTATATTATTAACTGATATTATATGCCAAAAAACTAAGTATAGGAAAAATGACTTAGATAAGGTTATATATGTTAAAAATGATCCACATGGGGTTCTCTTTGCTTGTTATAGTATGTTTATTAACCATATAATATAAAAGTATAAAGGGACGTGGTTAATGTCAAACATTTTAACTAAGAGTTAAATATAATTGATACGGTTAATACGGCGGCCTAAACCTATCTAAATATATTTCCTGAATGGTTTAGACCCATTCATACCCTATCCTACAAATAATTCACTTTGGAGCCATTATAAACTAAATATGAATTTATTATAAAATAATAGTTTATGTTTTTCCTAAGGTGCCCCTCACCCCTCGTATAAAAGGGCTCTCCCCATTCTCTCCAATTCACACCTTTAATGCCATTTGTCTCAGAAAACTCCTACCCATATATCCTAAAAATATCCGTCATTTCATCATAGAGGCATTCCTTTAGTCATAAATCCATCTTAATGAGACCTTTTGACCAAATCAAAAGGAAGAACCCGAAGAAGTGGTAAATATTTCCTCACCACTTTAAAGTTCTTTTCTTCTTCCACTTTCTCTTTAATTGGTGTTTCAATTATAAAATAAAAACTCTATTATCTTATGTATACTATTATTTTATTATAAAAATGTTAAAACCATATTCGTTATTTTATCCATCATGTGAATAAATGTGTCACCACATGTGCGTACATATGGCTTACCGTCTCCACGTCGTGGTGTAGTTTGTTATTTAAACATTTCATCATTTTTATGGGTATTATAATGATTATAAATGCCATAAATAATAAATATAAAATTATAATGATTCTTTATATATGATATACCATACAATTATATACGATTTTAATATCAAAAGAATGATTTTTTCGCTCATGCGTACGTACGGAATACCGTCTCCACAAACGCGATAAGATTAATTTCCCCATCATAATAATTCAAAAATTATTTACATTTTATGATTAAAAATAATAATTAAGAAAATAATATCATTCTGAATATTAATCAAATACATCCAATCCATAACAAACATGGCTTACGTAATCAATAATATAAAGGAAAATGAATCAGTTAACACCTGAAACGACGATAATACTAAAATATTATTAACAAACCAATATTAAAAGCGCATATATGATATAATATTTATTTATATGATTATTGTATAATTTAGTAAAAATTATTTAAGAATTATACAAGAGTTTAATATACAATTGACCACGGAAAAGTACAAGTTAAGGGTTAATTCAATAATCTCTTCATTATCTGAGGTTGTTTATACGTAATTATCTAATGGGACCTCATTACCATCCACATCCATGTTATCATAAAAATATATTTCAAAACATTTTTACTATTTAATAAACTATGTTTTAATGTCATTTATACCCTTATTTGACCGTATATGTTTTGAAATGAATCTTTCCATCGTTTTCCAAACAATTTACTTTATAAACTTTTTGACAAAATTATGGTAATAATGTTTTTTTGTCTAATATAGTGGGTGCAGCTATTTTCTTCCATTCAAAAATCATCAAAGCTTCCCTTAAAATCTTATGAAAATATTTTCAATATAATGGTTTTTAATTATAATAATGTGACTTTTAAATTATTTCATAATAGAGATATTTCTCTCAAATTGTTTCGATTTCATCTATGTCAACATCCTTTGATTTATTTTAAGTATATTTGATGTTGATACAAAACTTCCATATTTTTTGAAGGTTTTGTGAAATTTTGGATTTGGATGTGTTATTTTTATACCATTCATGTATATGGAAAAATTATTGTCATTTTGAATGCATGTTTTAATATGAATGTTTATGTTATGTTTAATCCATTTCATATGATGAATGCATTGGACTTAGTAATTAACGGGTGGAGCCTGCTATAGATACTCGATGCATCAGTAGGTTTCATGAGACAAACTACTGTATTGGCACAAGGCCTTGAAAAAATCTTATTTTTAGTCTTGGCACAAGGCCTTGACTATGATGTTATGAAGATTGGCATTATGCATTCCATAATAATGAAATTGAATATTGATTTTTCATGTGATTATTAGACTAGAAAAATATCCATGTGAGTAATTAAATGGAATTATTTAATTTTATTGTGGCCATATTATGCTGAAGTTCATGTTTAAAAGGCTTTTGTTTTAGCCTTATACTTTTCCTTAAATTTTTATTCTTATTTATTAATGTTTCCATAATATTGTAATCCTTACTGAGCATCTGAGCTCACCCCTTTCTATAAATTATTTTTTCTAGGATGCAAAGAACTATTTTATGATTGAACTACAGGGATAGTCTATGGGATATTAATATGGTTAATGAAGACAATATTGTTGTTGTATTTAATTTTACAATGTAATGTAAAACTTATAAATGTATCTAGTATTTCCATGGCTACTAAATTGAACTGTCTTTTGATATTTTATCCCTTTCCATCATGGCAATGTTATGTAATAATGCACAGACTCTGGGTAACAAGGGTCGAGGCGTTACAACATGTATTGCTCACCAGATCCAAACTCTACAAGATGAGCTCTATAGGGAGCTCATTGGGGTTGAAGGGGGAAAATCACCCCGAATCTAGGGGTCTAGGTCCCAAAGGCCCCCAAACCAACTTTTGGGGCAGTGTAGTAACATTGACCGACTGTACGAGAGTTGACCAACTGACACCAATATGGAACTGTAGTTGTGAAAACCATTTTCAAAACAACTATATCTCCATGAACATGAAGCCACCAGCCACTGTAGCACCTTGTACTTGGATGGTCACATTATTATAGAAATAAATACTTTAATTTAGTTTTCAATATCGAAGAGTGTAATTTTTATGTGGATGTTGTAGTAGTGCTTTATCATCCTTTGTATCCAATTTCGGACTAGGGTTTTCTATGTGATTGAGAACCATGAAACTCCATATAATATTCTTCTCCAAACTATAATGAAACATAATCCTCTTCATGGATGTAGGGATTATTTCATGAACCGCATAAATCTCTATGTCTTGAGTTCTTAGTCTTCTTATTTTCCCCCTATTACTCATATCTTAATTATTTTTTCTCTTTGTTGTTCCCGACCATTCTGTAAAAAATGGTATCAGATGATGAGTTTGGATTCCTCTAATTTCATGACGGTTATAGAAGATGAAAATGTGAGGATCAACCACTTCTATGTTAATGTATTAAACAATTGGAGGATTCATATCGAATACTATCATTACCAGATGAAAATGCATATTTAGCTTCATGGTTTATTTCCAATGGACATGTAGAAATTAGAGTGGGAGTTAATGGATCAATGCATTTTGGGATTTGGGTTCCTTATGTATTCCAAAAATGTGGTGTTCAATATTAGATTGGAGTATACAACGATTAGGCTGATGAATTTTATATTTAATATATATGAGAACCATTTTGTTGAAAACAATTTTCACTTTATGTGATGATTGTTCTATCTAAAAATAGTTGAGGGGAGAATTGTTGCAGATCACATAAATGAATTCAACAAAATCATAAGTCAGCTGGCCTTAGTGTAAATTTCACTTGGTAGTGATATATGTGCAGTAGTATTGTTATCTTCATTAACTGATTGCTGATAAGTTACTTTAATGGGTGTGAGAAGTTCTTTGTGGAATACAATGGTAGTTCTGAAGGATGTATGGGTCCTGGTCCTTAGTGAGGATATTCGAAGAATATAATCAATAAAATTCATAGGTTCGACTCTGAATGTAATAGAATGGGAAATATATGAACAACATGATAATCATATAGGATAATCTATGTTAATAGGAAATATTAGAGAAATGTCAAATGAGGCTAGTCCTACCTACTATATTTTTGTGATGAAAGGAGACATCAAGAAACTGTGCAGAGAAAAACGGAAGGGACCTGAAACTAGTGGAGAAAACAAAACGGCTAATGGAACTGATGGTGTTTTGCTACTAAGAATGGATATCCCTATTGTGTCTCAGATTTTATTATTAGGAGTTTATTTCCATTTCACATCATAGAAGGGTTTCCAAAATAATTTTGTTTTTGGAAATTTTGGAAAGGTACAACTTGCTGATGATGAACCCTAGTAGATCATGGTAATGGGTGATGCACATATCAAGAATTTGAGTAGGAGTCTCCTGGTTGTGAAAAATGTGAGTTATATCCCTATATTAAGAATAAATATTATTTATTTTGGGAATCTTGATGATGCGTGATTTTGTACAATATTTACTTGTAATGCCTGGATGATTTCCAAGGGATTTATGGTAATAGATTGGGGAGAAAAGGTTGTAACCTTGTAAAATATAAAGGAAACAATAATGGAAATGCTTACATAAATAAATTATATTGTAGATTAAGAAAAGTGGAAACACAATCCAGGACCCATTAGTGAGAAGGAGGTGATGGTGTCAGAAATAAAAGAAAATATAATAGAGTTAAGTTGGTGGAGGTTGGTTTATGGGAAGATTATGTCCTTGTAAAGAAGAAGACAGTATCATTTGAAAAAGGATATACAACATCGATGACTGAGAAGTGAGACCTAGTGAACACAGATGTTTAGAGACCAGAACCAATACATTCCCTAAGAGGGTAACAATATTATGTGAAATTTATTGACGACTCAATAATGAAGCTATGGGTTTACTTTTCAAAAATAGAATCAAATTTGGTTAATATTATTTTAAGTGTGAGAACATGGGTATGAATTATCGATGATCAAATCTAAAATGCTTGAGGTTTGACAATGGTGGAAAATATAGGAGTGAGGAGTTCTGATAGTGTTGCTCCAATAATGGAATTCAGTGGGATAAGACCACCCTAGGAACAACATAGAAGATTGGTTTAGCTGGAAGGATGAATAGTATATTAAATGAACATGCCAGGATCATGGGCCTTTACTCTGGGATAGCCATGATTTTCTTAAGGTGATGTAGTGAACATAAAGTCATATCTCATTAATAATAGTCTATCTGTACCAATTGCTTAATGTCTACCCAACGTGTTCTTGTCTTGTAAGGAGGTAAAAATCTCAAATTTAGGAGTCAGTAGTTGTTTGGCATATGTAAATGTTTATATTGATGCAAGTGACAAGCTTGATGCTATGTCTCAAAAAAATTTCGTTATTGGCTATGGTGCTCCGGAATTTGGTTATCGATTTTGGGATTATCATAACCTGATGGTGGACCAGAGCCCTAATTTTATTTTAATGAATGATTTACATAGAAGGATCACCATACAACTAAATATAAAAATGGGATCAAAGAAACATAGTGAAAAAATAAAATCTATATTGAAGGTGTACCTTTGCATGAGACTTCCAAATCAGTGTATCCTACTACTCTAGTGTAGTTGAGGAGATAAAAAAGGGTTATATTCATATGTATTCGCCATCTTTACATTATTTTTTATTGATTTTCAGTTGATAATGAAATTTATTTGAATAATAAATTCAGTTAAAGTAGTTGAGAAAGTGGGAGTTATCCATGAAGGAAGAAATTTTGTCACTACATGACAACGATACGTGGGAGTTGACACACCTTCCATTGGAGAAGAAACAATTATAGAACAAATAGGTTTACTAGTTCAAGGAAGAACATTATGTAAATAGAATTTTAAAGGAAGTCTAGGGGTGAGTGGTTATCAACATAAAGAGGGAGTGTATTTCACTGAAATTTTCTCACCTGTAGTGATGCTTTACACAATCTAGGTGGTTCTCAACATTATGGCATAAAAATAACTATATCTTGAGCATCTTTATATGGTGATATAGTTTCTTCATGAATATCTGGAAGATGAAATCTATATGCAACATCCAAAGATATAAGTTGAGTCTTGGAAATAAGACATCATGGGCAAACTCGATTAGATCTTATAAGGGTTGAAGTAGGCACCCAGGTAGTGGAACAAAACGATTGATGCATTCATGACGAAGAATGCATGAAAATGATGTGTCATGGATTACTATACTACATAAATTATATTGGTGATGAATGTATTACACTTCTTCTACTTATTTATGAGAATATTATTGGATGATCTTGTATACAGAGAATTGATGAGCTAAATGGACAACCAACTAAAGAGTTTGAAATGATATGTATTAGAGATGTTGACAACATTTTTGGTATGATGATCAAGAGAGAATATACAGAGAGAACCTTAATATTATTGTAGGATAACTACATTGAGAAGATTATGATATGCTTCAGTATGCTGGAGGTAAAGATATCCTCTATTTTCTTTCAGAGGCCATTTCAAACTATCAAATGATGAGTCATCAAAGATTGTAGAAGAGGTTTAGTACATGGAAAAGGTTCTGTATTCATTAACTGTTGGAAGTTTGATGTATTCCATGGTATGAAAACGACCTGGAATTTCTCATGTAGTCGGAGTTTTGAGTAGGTACATGGATAACAATGGGAATACACATAATAATTCATTGATGTGGATTCTATGGATTTTAATGAGCATCAATGAGGTATCTTTTTGCGTTGGGAAAAGAAATTAATTTCACGAGTTTGTGGATGTGATGTAGACGGAGAAGGAAGTACCATTGGTTGTTTATTTATCTATAGAGGATCTGCAGTATGATGTAAATCATGATTTAATAATTTGGTGGCAATATCCACCATAGAGGGAGAATATATTTATATAATAGAAGATGGTATGGAGATGATTTGGATGAAGAACTTCATGGATGAGTTAGGATGAAAGTGAGAGGAGAATGTGATGAACTATGAATGTTAGAGTGATATACATATTTCAAATATCCTTCTGTTTTATGTGTGGAATAAACACATTTAGTTGAAGTATAAATTTATAAGAGGATTGATACATGATGACTTGCTGAAATTATCAGAGATTTGTGGAACCTAAGATCAAAAAAAACATGTTAACAAAGATAATGGTGATACATAATTTGAGGAATATTTCTGCCAGTATTTGTCTCTACTGATGAATGAAGGATGTGCGGAAAAACAAGGGAGGACACAATGGTAACAGAAAAAGAAAACTTTTGGTATTTCATGAGTCATTAACATGTAATTGATGTTGTGAATGGAAATCATTCCACTAGTCAGTGAAGAAAAGAATGAGATCAGATTAATTTTTTTTTTGTAGTTAGTGGAAATAAAGAATTTCAACATATAGGATCCGGATCTAAGTGGGATAATCTTAGATTTCGCTAGCCTAATCCATTTTGGTTGATATTCGGGTTGAATTATTCCGACCTGTACTATGCACTATGCCACAACACCACTGGTTGATCTCTACAGTAGCACCTTTGGGGTTGGAGGGGAAATGTGGTCCTACTATGGGGGTCTAGGGGTCGAAGTACCCTAACTCAAATTTTCGGGAAATATATAATCAATGACTGACTATAGAATAGCTGACTGATTGACACCGACTTGGAAATATTGTAGTGTGGACCTTGAACATGACTACTATAGATCTGCGGACATCCAACTGCTGGCCACTATTGCACCATGGTCTTGGGTGGCTTCAAAACTGTAGCTATGTGTAATTATATCAAACTTTTACTATAGAATAGTTGAATTTATGTACGGTTTGTCGAATAGTGCTTTTTTCTCTTTATTATACCATTTATGGTTAGGTTTTTATGTGTTCTTGGGAACCCTAAATCACCCAGTAATTTTTTTCTCCTGATTGTAGTGAAACTTATACCTCTCCATAGATGTATGGATCATTTCCTAAACCACATAAATCTCTGAATATGGTGTTCTTATTCTTAATTTTTCCCTTTTACTCTTGTGTGTATCAATTTTTCACATGGTTTCTGTTATATTTCCCATAATAGAATACGAATATGAATTTCTTCTCAATGAAATTACCACTTATTTGGATTTACTAGGTGTATAAATCAAGTCAAAGTGAAACATTTTGGGATAATCCATCCATACTCTTGGCATTGGTTGAAATATATTTGTGAGAAAATATTTCTCAAGCTTTTATGATCCATAAACACTATAAATTTATCACCAAAGAGGTAATGATGCAAATTCATCAAAGCGTGGACAATAGAAGCTAACTCTAAATCATTTTTTTGTCAGGTCATCTCATCGAAATCTTTTCATTGAGTCATAAGTTATAACATGATCACCCTACCTGATAACACATCCCATCCCATATCCCAAAGCATCATAATACACCACATAACCTTTTCTTAATTTTAGAAATATTAAGACTGGTGACATTGTAAGGTGGAAATTTAGTTCTTGAAAAGCCATATTAAATTCATCATTCCATATAAATGAGATATTTTTTCTCCTCAAGGTTATCATGGGTGAAGCTAGTCAGGATAAATCATGATCAAAACATTACTATTAATAATCTTGAACAATGAAATTTCATATATCATAGAAATTATATGGTGGTTTCCAAGGGATAAGAACTTTTACATACTCTAGGTAAACAGGAAAACCTCTTTCAGAGACTACATGGAAAATGAAACGTACCACATGTATCAAAAATTCACATTGTGATAATTATTCATATAGAAGATGATCCTTTATGAATCCCTACATTGTCACGAAGTGTTTCTCATGCTCATCCCATGTCCTTTAATAATACAATATTTCATCTAAAAACACCAACACAAATGATTATAGAAACCAAAAAGTATCAAATTTGTCAATTCCATAAATTCTTTTGGAGAATTATTAAGAATGAAAGGCATTAAAAAATATTAATAAAGGTCATTTCTACTTTTTAATGATATCTTTGGGGTATCCTTTTTATGAACCCACAATTGGTGATATCCTGAGTGAATGTAAATTTTAGAGAACTAATGGGATCCCATCAATTGATTAAATAGATCATCAATGCATGGAAGTGGATGCATTTTATTTATCGTATCTTGGTTAATATTACGATAATACCAACACAACCGAAGAATTTCATCATCCTTTGTGAAAAACAAGACTGGTACTACCCATAGAGATGAGCTAGGTCGAATGAACCCTTTGATTTTTTGATATTCAAACAACACTTTCAATTACCTTTTTTATTTCAGTTCCTTCTGAAAAATGTAAAGGATATTGGACTCAACACCATAAGGAGATAAATCTTAATCTCCACTTATCTTATGGGTGGAAACCTTGAATGGTTTTCAGGAAAACATTCAAAAACTATTCAAAAATACTAGAAAACTTGTATTCTTGATCTCTTCCATCAATTCCAATGTCAACACAACCAACTAGTATGATATTTTTCCTAATTCTAGATCCAAAAAGCATGTTTTACATGAACTTACAATCTTGATTTCTCTAATGATATTCTCAACTCTATCCATGGACATAAAATTGACCATTTTGGTAAAATATTCAATGTGGGTCTTAAAAATTGTCAACCAATCCATACCTAGTATTATTTCATAGACATACATCTCAAGTAAAGATAAATATGATATCAACTCAGCTCCAATAATAATTTTAGAACATTATTTACACATAAATTCTCAAAATTCTCTTTAACTAAGAGGAGTTCTTAGTTAAAAAATAGAAGGAATATTCTCAACATTTAAAACTATAAAATCCATAGCATAATAAGTAATAAACTAATGGGATGAACCCATATCAAAAAAACATTCATAATGATATAATTCAAAATAATCATACATCTACCCATAAATTTTACATACATGCCATCTACAATATCATTCTTAGCTTCATATAATTTCTTACTCACTGCACTTTTTCATGGTTGGCCTATTGATATTGGCCTTTTGGAGGGGTCATGGTGTTCTTGGAATCATTGTAGTTAGATCTATTCTATGGACTAGAAATATTCTACTTCCTTCATACCATAAAATAGTAATATTTTAGCAACCCATTAGATGTGTCTTAAACACCCACCATTGGATAATTGGGACAACATCGTTGATGATATCCCATCTAGTTGAAATTGTGGCATGCTC
This sequence comes from Viscum album, assembly GCA_963277665.1. Classification (NCBI taxonomy): domain Eukaryota; kingdom Viridiplantae; phylum Streptophyta; class Magnoliopsida; order Santalales; family Viscaceae; genus Viscum; species Viscum album. Next base: position 393,706,387 of record OY728138.1, read on the forward strand.
TATGTGGTTTCATACACTCTTAATTCATGTGGTTGAATAAACCACATTAGAAACATCCATATTTACTCTTGGGCCTCGGAGGATAATTTAGTGATCTAATTATCTGATTCTAATTCTTCCTCATACCTTGGAAATGGGTTTATCACCTATTATTGCTCCCATCATTGTATTTATCACCATTTCTTACAGCTATCAACATGATTCATCCACCTGTTGCTCCTGAGATACCCCTTTCTTCCATAGTCACTCTATTATCCATCCCAGTATAATCCATTATACAGATCATGGAAATATTCAATAGAATCTCCAAACTCATCCTTGATTAAAATATGTATGACTCCAAGGACACACTTATAACATCTTCTTGTGAAAAGAGGACTACATTCATGAATTTAGCCACACACAATATCACTAAGAGGCTTTACAACATCAATCTGAAATATTCTGTCATTCTTGCAAACTATAATGTGTAATGACATAATTCTTTGATGAACAATTCTTCAAAATCCTCTCATGTAATTACTTTGTCAAATTTAGCATGAATTGAATAAACCCACCATAGTCATGCCAGATCCTTGATCATATATGTCACCAAATTTACTCTATACTCTGATGGTGTGCTTAATAATTTGATGATTCTATTCATCTTATTCAACTAAACACATGCCTTCTCTTGTTCTAAATCACCTACAATGATAGGTCGATTTTGGTTCTACAAATGAACGGAATGATCCACAAGCCTTAGTTTATCAATTTATTCCCCTTTATCTATATCTAGAAAATCTTGGATTATATTTTGAACTATTCTTTGGGTCACAGGTTGCTTAGGTGCAACCACATTCCCATCATCTTTTTCCAGTTTATTTCTTCTACACCTACATGGGTCCATTTTCTATATCCCAATAAACACCATAAGTCTCACTCTCTATAAACTAAATATTTAATAATTAAAAATTCAACCACATCACAACTAGAACAACATTGGTTTCCAAAAGTTCAATATTTTCCAAATTGAAGAGTTTTTTGAGAATTTTACTATAAGTTTGAAAAAAACCATTTTTAAAATACCTATATCATTCATTTTTTAAATTATCACATTTAAAAACAATTTCAACACCGTTTAAAAATGTACATGTTTTAACACATTTATTAATTATTACTCAAAATTAAATATGTAGTCCTTGTGGGAAGTCATTTCAAAACTGCATTATATGCTCATCTCATTAGCTAAACCCATGAAAATGAGATTGTGTTTCCTATAACTGAGTCCAAATAACTTCTGTTCCCAACTACCTGGTAACATGAAGTTTAGCATAAAAATTTTATGTTCCTGTTTTTCTGAACTATATTTCAATTACAAACAATCCTACTCCTTTAAACGATCCAAACTCAACAGTTAAACAAAATGAATTTTAACTCTATGATTGAAAAAACTAATTCCATTTTTTCCAAAATATTTTAAGACAGACCACGATTGATTCCACTTGTACGGAAGGACCGAACAAGTATATACCACTTGTTACATCCCACCCCTCATTATTGGTTTGAGTCATGTTGGAATTATTACTTAGCCTTAAATAACATCCTGAAGACACCAAAGGCTGGAAATAAATGTCAATGGATTCAATACAATGGGTGAAAAATTTACCCTTTGAGAAATAAAACAACCAAACCAAACCCACCATAAGGAAATAACCACAATATGATGCATTCTAACAATGTAATAAAACTTAGAGTAATTTTATTGATATCAAAACCAAACTTCAACAGAGTACCAAAATGGAAGACTACTAACATCAACTAAAATGTGGAATACAAACCAAAAAAAATCAATGAATTCAAACATAACTCCGAAGAACCCCACATGCTCCATACTCAAACTAAATATTGCACCACAGGAATCATGTAAAACCACTAATGAATTGTGATACCCTTTTTTACTTCTATACCAATTTATAATATCTACAAAATCACTAACATGGCGATGTAGGGGTGAGTAATGAAACTTAGTAGGTTTTCGCCAACTTACATCCCTACTCATGCCATTAGGAATGAACATGTTATCTCATTTATATGAAATAATTTATAAAATCATTCTAGGATAGTTTCCAATGAAATCATATAAAAATTTATTTAAACCATTTCATATTATTTTTGGCATACCCAATCCACGATTCACACACACACCAACACATGCTTGCTTCAATGAATATTCCATACTCATAAACGGTTTCTCATCCATCAACTATAGTGCCACTAAGTGGTTAATCTCCTTATTCCCCAATTACACATTCCCCTTATCTAGGGTCACGTGTTGTTGTACCCCAATGGTACACACCCCTTATCCATGGCTGCATTGAAAGCATGAATATACACAACCCATTAATTCAAAAACCATTTCAAATAAACCATTTTATGACATTTAAATATATACATAATTATATTTATAACCATTCAAATAAACCATTTTAATAAATCAAAAAATTATATATTTTAAAATCAAGAAAACAAAGAACATTGCACAACCAATTTCCAAAAACCCAAATATCCAAAAAAACATCACTAAAGAAGGTTTATACCATTCATTACACATAAATTTCATAATCAATTTCAAGAAATTCAAACAATCTAAAAATGATGCTTCAATTTCTAATTAGAGAATTTGAGATTAAATCCGCATACATCAAGATTTATGATGAAAACAAAGAACGGTATGAATTACTCAAGAAAACTGGGTTGAATCCCCCAAAACCAGAATTAAGTATCTCTCCCAAACATAAAAACAACCATATCTCATCATTATTGGAGTTAAAAACCATATATATATATATATATACATCTGGATGGATGTAATAATTCTCGAGAGATAACAGAAGTAGATCTAGCGAGAACTACCAAAAACGAAGTCTTGTCAATGGAAATCGACATAAAAGAACCAAGAGATTCCTATAGAACACTTTTGATTTGGAGGGGGTATCAAAATCATTTGGGAGGAATAAAATCTGAGTTAGGGTTGAAATTTAAGGAAAAGGATGTGTTTGGGGGTTAGATCAAGTGAGATCCACTTTTTTAGTATCTCACTTTTAAAATGGACACAATTATTTGCATGGTTAGGAAAACTTTTCACTAACCGTGTAAAATCCTCTACCTCTATAATCGGCTCTCATGGTTGCATTCAAAGTAAGAAAAACTATGTGAAAACACAGAAGAATCCTGGTACCTCAGTTTACATGGTTTCGCCTATGTGGTCGTATGGTCTTTCCAAACTTTGTGCCTACCCAGAAGCCCATGTTTCACCATGAATGGTTTCATGTATGAGTTAAATGGTTTCCAAAAACCAAAAACCATTAAAAAATCTATAAAAACAGTCCAGAAGTCAACCAATACCTACCTAACTAAACCAAACAACTTCACATACATAAAAAGACTCAATAAATATTTACTTACTTGAAATAGGGGGTGCTACATAGATGGGAATCAAAGCTCACATAGTTTAGATGGAGGTTGGGTCTTACCACTATAGAGGAAGAACTAATGAGAAATTTTGATTATTCTAGTTACATGATCAAATCAATTCATTAAGACCATATGATTCATGATTAATGTGAGAAAAAAAGGAACATCAGAAAATAAGTCACGTTGCATAATTGATTATGAATGAGGCTTACACATTAGATCTACCCATGATGAATTATATCCATGTCTTCTAATAGATGAGGGAGTTGTTGTGAATGGTTGGAGGGATGTTTTTTTTCTATAATAGTCGTTAGGGGTTATTCTTTGTGGGATTCCATGAGTGAATCCAATCCCTGTCACTAATAGATGAGGGAGGGGATATAACATCCAGCAAGAAAGACTAGATTCATACTCCAGGAAAGATACCATAAGTGAGTCCACTCCCCACTTTTCTGCTTGTTTATAAACACCATATTTGGGGTTACACATCCACTTATCGTAAAACTTAAGAAACATATACTGACATTCACACTTCACATTTCAGGAAGCAAGAAGGACATTTCACTACCTAAGAGAGGATGATTCTCCAAATTTCCTTTAGGATTGGGGCCCTCATTACAACGGATATGCATGATCACTGACAACCTGGGGACCCCATCAGTTATGAAGGAAAATTTAGGAAATACTATTTCAATGGAAGGCATAATCAAAATATGGATCGATGGTGTGCTCAGTACTCCATTCATTCGAATATGATGGTCATAATAGAGGCCTTAAGAACAGCACCAAATGGGAATCCTTGTTAAAGAAGTATGGTATCTTAAAAAAGAAGCGTCCATGGTTAGTAAGTCATGAAGGTAGGAATCCCTATGTGATGGTCACTTAAGTGGGTATGCCTGGGTGTTTTCTCCTGGGTGATGATCCTCGGGTAGTCGTTCAACCAGGTGATGAGCCTTGTATAAGTCCATACTACTACTTAAGTAAGTTTTTTATAAGAAGTAGTGTGTCAAAGGCTACTCAGTGGGGGTGATGAAGTCCAAAGTGGGAAATCTCTGAGATTCACTCTTCCCCTTTAAAATGGAAAAAATTTCTAATATGAAATTCCCATGGATGTTTATTTATAGGTAAAAAATAGTGGACTATGAATTGGAGGACTACACATCCAAGGTAGTGTGCATATGTGAGTTGGGCAATAAAAGTTGGGATACTAGAGGGGACATGGGAAATACAGGGTGGTAGGCAAGAGGGGACCCTCAACAATATATTTTTGTCCCTTTTATCATGAATCAAGAGCTCCCAAAAACACATATTCATAAAACTAGTAAATATTAGTTTCACGTCAAATCCTTTTTTAATCACTCTCTTCCAATGTTTCATGGTATGACTCAAAAGAATAATGTCTCTTTAATTTCTCACATATTATAATCCTCCATTATTTTTACATAGATGTACTACATAACCTTCCTCCATTATTCATGCATTTTTTAAGTAATTCATAATAATTATAAATAACATTATGAACCAAGTACTACCCAACTACTCTAAATATTTCCACACAATAATAATGATGTCATATAACTCAACTACATTGCCATTTTTTGTCCTTTTTAAATATTATTTAACAAAAAATTATGAACATTTTGGTAATAACTATAATTGTGTTCCTCTCAATTAATACATATATTATCTAAATCCAATCCATAAATATTCTATTTATCTAAGAGATTATTAAATTTTCATCCTCATGTTTTTTTAATTTTCTAATCCTTGAAAGGGGTGTGACCTTCTTCCTCTTTTATTCATAAAACTTGATATAAATATAATGATTTTATCTCTTATCCCCTACCTAAAATGTTGGGTTTTCTTTCACCGTTAATAGTATTTAAATAATGGTACAACTCTTTAGAGACATGATATTTAGTCGCCTTAACTTCTTTCTTAGCATCTCTATAAGAAACATGATATCAAGTTCAGGTATCTTCATTCATACAAAGGTGTGAATCTTTAAAACTCTATCATTTGTATTTATAATTTATTTTGACATTCACATTCCACCATCACAATTATTTTACTTCATAAAACTCTTTTTATAATCCTAGAATAAATGTAGTTGTATTGCAATCACTTTAATCCACCACATCTCACATGTAGTTAATAGTTCCTTGATCTTCTTAATCAACTTTTTTAGAAAATTTATTCTTAAATACCATTATAAGGTTATATTTTAGGTGGTTCCATAAAATTTTCTATATTCATTAATTTTATCATATTTATCTTATCATTTATATATTACAGTTCTAAAACTAATAAATGAATTTGGCAGGTCTGAATTTGACTAGGTATACCTTAAATTCCTCAATTAATTTCCTTACCGACCTATTACCATGAAATAAACAATAGGTTCTTGAATAATAACTTAAAATGAATCACAAGTGTCTTATATAATCTCATATGTTAATCCCTACTCGACCACATCTCACAAAAAATACAGACCTCTGAGTGTGGGTTTTCTAGAAGAATCATACACAATGAACACTTTAACCATGCCACCAATATAGAAAACCAAATTGTTATTTGATAAATATATAGTAGACCATACGGTAGATAAAAAATGCCTAACAGGATTGATAGGATCCTATTAAATATACTCAATTTCCATAATTAGGAAGTCATTCGATAAATAAAACTTCCAACACTCACTAACAAGTCATCGACCCTACCAAAGGGGTGAGTAATTGTCCTATTTACTAATTGATGTGAAACAGTGGTTGATTTGTGTTCCCCAATTGACAATTTTTTCTAATAATGTGAATTGAATAAATATTAATTTATCACCATGGTCACAAAAAAAATTATTGTATCAACTACGTTCTATATTATAATGAATGAAAGTGTTATTCGGGTCTCTCAATTTTAGATTCATTTTATTTTGAAGGAGAATAATGTAGTCCTTATTTAAAGAGATGTTACAAAATTTTCTAAGTTATTTTTACATGGGATTATAAATTACAAAAAAAATCATATGATAAAATTTTATAAAAAATCTCAATAAATTGAATGTTTACATTGATCTTTTTAAACATGTTAATAAATATTAGATAATTAATCTCATCATTCATTGGTTTAAAAATTTAGGAAAATTATATTGGTGGAGAAATATTTTACATTTCAACTAACACCTCAATATTCTTAATATACATGATATTTCCCTATTTCAATTAAATGTACTGATGTTTTAAATTTAAGAAGTAGATTTATATTCAATTTTTACCTTAGTATCCACTTCTTCAGTTGTAAAATTTTTTGGATATTCATTTAAAAATACATCATAGACCTCAATATGGCCTTTTTTGGTTTTTACATTACATTTTTTTGAGTTTTTATACCACAACTAGTTGTTATATACATGATATTTTTCTATTGAATGATCTCACTTGTACCAATAAGCTTAACTTTGTCTCTTTCTCAAACTCTTAGTCATTTGATCTATCTAAATTTACAAAATATTAATTCTTGTTTGATGATGTTAATTCATTTGATTCATCTTGGTGAATAATTCAGCCATTGGATACTCTAATTTATTAATTATTTGTAGCACTATGCCCACTAAATTTCCTGGAGAAATATAAGAACTATTGTGACATTGAAACTAAGAGTTAGGTCGAGTATAGTTTCCAATGGAAACAAGTTGTCCCATCACCCATTAATCTCTCCAAGATCTATTCAGATGATTTTTGTGACCACTATTGAAACCATTTTACATAAAATGCGCAAAAATTCCAAAAAAACTCACATTCTCCACTAAGAAACCTCTTTTTTTTATTAAAAATTGATCTATTTTACACTTTGAGGTATCAATGATTGATTGTGGTTTTTTAATTTCCATAAGTGGGGAATTCATTACCATCCCTGAGCATGTTTTATTATCCACTATATTGACTTTACTTATCCTATATGAATTTTTTTTGCCTCTTTAGGGAAGTGTATTATAGATTTACGTGACTTATTAATCAATCTTATAACATAATATTCCACTATTACCTTGATCAAATTTAATGGAAAATATTAAATTAGTCATTCATACAATTAATCCATATGTTTGAAGGTATCTGTCAATGTGTAAACTACCATTGAAGATTTATAAACATATCCCATGGCTTATGAGACAAGAACCTAGTAATCATACTCCTATCCTCTCTCATCACCTAGTTTGGATAAAATTTCTTAACATGACATAGTATGTTTTATTTGAAGTGTCAAGAGGTTTTTCATCAAGTTGGAGGAACAAATTTATAGTATTGTTTTTCACGAAAAGGAGGAAAACCTTCTTCCTCACACAATCTGTGGAAAGGTACCTACTAAACCACTCCATAAAATTATAATGAATAACATCGTGTATTCATTAGAGACCCCATTAAAATATGTATTTAGTGACAGATACAATTATTTCATATAGTAATTCCTAGCCCATTGAGAAATCCTAATAAACAATGGATTATCTGATGTAATTGGGATTTGGTACTCTCAATGCCTTGTACACTTGCCATTTTGATTCATAGGATGTGGTTGAAGAAGTTATTCATTATGATTTTCAGAAAAACTATTCCCCAATATTTTCATTTTCACTATATGGTTTCTCCTAAAAGAACTGATGTGTTTTTCAATCTCAGGTATTATAGTATTCAAATTAGTTTAGGGGAATTTTCAATTGTGCCTACAATTTTAGTGTAAGAAATTTTAAATTCCAGCACACTAATAAATAATTTTTTAACAAAATTAACCAATTGAGGTATAATAATTAGCCAATAATAGAAACTACACTTTGTTTTAAGCACATAATGATATTACATCTCGAAAGAATGATTTTATATCATTTAAAAAAATAATATCAAGCTGTTTTTGAACTAAATAAAACATTAAATGAAATAAATTTCTACATTCCTGCACTAATAATAGAAAGAAAACAAATTTTTTTCAGTTTCATCAATAAAGTTTCGTTTGGTGTCAGTATAAATAATAAATATGAAATGATTTCCATGTGTGTCCACATATTTAGAGAGAATGTTTTTTAAATAGAGCACACTGACATATAAATAAATATATATTTATTTATATTTAATATATGGTTTTTATACTTTTTTGTTATTTTTCTTAATTTTTTAATCCTAAATGTCATGAAACCCTCTTTACAAAGATAACACAATGAGGGTAGAGATATCATGACACCCCCCGAGTCTCGCCTCCTGTTGGCCTCGGGTTTGTGACTAGCACCAAGGGTGTACAAATCTCACAATATGAAAGGAATTAGCCATTATAAGAAACAAGGTCATGTGATAGAATGAATAATTCACAAAAACTCCAATGCATAATTTAATAGAGAAATCCAAAAACCATCCCACATTCATGAAAAAAATGATAGAAATACAATTGAGACACCAATGTGAATACTCAAAATAAAACACAAGGCAGCGATAGAACATCTTTCCAAAGGTCTGAGATAGTATTTCTCAAAATAGTCCATGAAGTCCTCTTAGAAACATGAAATGTGTTTTATATACTTAGAGTGAGTGTCAAAGGATACAATGTAGGAAAACCAAAGTCTCTCATGCACATGTGAAAGAAGTATACAAGTTCTCTTATGAGAATATAGTAGAACGAAACATCACCTAAATATGTATACTAACCATACCAACCATAAAATTGAATGCTCAATAAGTAAAAAAATCCATGTAATATAATATAATGTAAATAAAATAGTTGATAGGGAACCCCACAACACTTTCCCACTAGCATGTTTCTCTCTCCCAATGTAGTATGTCCTGGGGTAACATCCATTTCGTATACCACATCATGTCCCACCTCTACACACCTGGGCCTCATAAGACATTATGACATACCTGGGCATAAAAACACATCAGGCCTTCACACACCTAGGAATCACAACACATTGCATCTTATATCATCATGAAGATACCTAGGAAATCACATCACATCTCATCTGGAAGACTCCTGGGATAGCATGAACCAACACCTCACAAAACCTGGGCTATCACATCTCAACTGAAGACACCTAAGAAATCACAACCACCATATAAATCACTAATAGAACTCTATCCATCAAAACCAATGACCTTCCTACCTCAAATGGAATAGAGAGTATAAAATATCGGGCACCAAACCATTTTTACTCCTCAATTGAAGTTGGGAAAAACACCCCCTGTGTGATGATGCGGGTGTTCGGAACATATTTCTTAACATGAGTGGGGTGCATCTAAAAATAAGAGGAATAAACCAATATATAAATATTATCAAACACTCCATACTAACCTATGGGTTCAGAAAATTCTAACCATCTCACAACACCATCACTTTTTCTACCACCACTAAATTAATTTATTAGTATCTGCAACTATTATTTCAGATCATAAAGAGCCCTGAAATGTGGCTTCACATTCCCCTACATTTAACAACCATTCATTTTATTATTTAGCATCAACCACCTTTAATCACAAAACCCATCATTAAATATTTTTTTAAAAAATTATCATCCCCTTAATGGAACTAACACGATCCATTTCAAACATTATTTAATATTCATTTATTCATTCCGTCACTACTCAGAAAACTAGGACAAAACTACCGCATTACATAACCTAAAAACACCTCATCTCATCATCGCCCCAAATGAAAAGAAAAAAATTCAACATCCTCACTTCCCCACAAGAATATCCAAATGAAACAAATATTTTCCACCCTACAAGCAATGAAAAAAAAACATCTTTTCTACATTCCCAAACCCAACATACCAACCAAAACAAACCCCCAACTCATAACCACATCTAAAAAAATTACAGCATGACCAATTTAACACCCTTGCTACATAATCATACCATGACCATCACAGCGCCATTTTACAACCACATTCCATACAATTACAGCAAACATAATCTCCACAAAAAATCACATATCACAACAAACAAAAAACATTTCATAGGATCATGATAACATTTAACACATTCTATTACTTTTCATTGGGGTGTTATCACACAAACCAAATCCTGGGGAAACCAATTCATTACCAAAGATAATGTGGATAGAAAATATTAATTTTAGGGCGAGACTAAAAAATATCAAACAAATAAACAACCACATTATATGTATCCAGTGCAAACATATCCACCAATGGACCCAAGTTTCAATAGACTATTTATCTCATAAAATCACAATATCATAAACAATATCGAAGCTATAAAAACATGAAGAGAAAACCCCATTTCCCCTTTCAATTAAATTAACTAATTCTATATCATTAATTTATGGTATCAATAATACAATTTAATGAAAAATAGAAGTTGAAAAACACCTGAATTATGCACAATAAATATAAATGAAGGGAATTCTACCTTAGGGAATCTTTCTTATTGCTACGCCCCATATGGAGAAGAAGAAAAATCGTGAACCACAACTACACCATGATAATTGTGGATCAACCTATACTGCACCGGGATGATCTGGCTTAAGGTAAGAGGATCTAGGTCTCTTATGGTAGAATGGAAAAGACCATCCATGATTGAGTTATTATTTTGAGGAGTCTCAATAACATAATCCACTGCATGCACTTAAATATAGTGTGGGAGATTATTGAATAATGAATGCAATGTTAGAAGACCATGTCCCACAATGGTGCAGGTAAACTAGAAACTTCTAGTTCTCATTACTCTCCCTCCTGGCCCATGATTTCTCCCCACATTATGATCCTCCGAAAAAATTCACAATGGATAGTTTGGGAGGGTAACTTACACTTATGGTACCACAACTAGAGAGGCTCTTTTATTGTCTTCCTGAAGAGAAAATCTCCAATAATTTCTTTGCAGAAGGTGATCCTAAATCCATTGTTTATCAGGGCTATCTTGCATAATAACTAGTCAGACATATTTTACTCAATATTTATAAACTCAGAACTAGAAATGTGTGTATTTACTCTTTCATCCTTGGGGAATTTCAATACTAGGGGCTTCCTAAGTATCTCATCCTGGAAGGATTGTTGTGATAGTTGGAATGACACGGTTTGGTGCAATAGGATACCATCAAAATACCTCTTTCATACCAGGATAATTTATAAAAAAGTAGTTCCTACTAATGAGAACTTCAATAAGGTGGGAGTCAACATAGTATCCAAGTGCCACTTCTGTATCAACAAGTGGGAGGAAAGCACGAACCATATCCTCTTTGAGGGTGACTGGGCTCATGTTGTCTAGACATCCTTTGGATACTTTTCTACTTTTTTCTATCATGATCATTATGATGCTCCTTCCATGGAATGATGATCCCATGGGTTGAATGATTCCGGTTTGAAAAATATGGTGAGGTCCATTATTATCATTGCTATATGTTGATGCATGTGACATGGTAGAAACTAGGCCACAGACGAAGGCTCTCTTCCCATATGGATGTCGATCATTATGAGAACCGGTAACCTTCTAGTGTACATGACCACTATCATCAATAACTAGTGGGATGATAATTTTATGAGTTTTATTCATATTTTATATGTTCCAGTTCATCCCTCCATCAATAGACCATAGGGATAATGGGTATGTTGGCACATTCCACCCCGACACATGCTACAAGATCAATACAGACACATCCTTTTTTGGGGGAGACAATAGTGGGGGTTGGGGGTTGATCATGACTCTTGGGGGAGAATAATTTGTTCCTACACAATATTTTATGGTAATAGAATCTTTATACACGCCAAGGCCAAATAAATACTCACTGGGATAACTCTTTAAAACCAAGAGAATATGGAGATCACTCAATTTGAAACTGACACATTGAACTTTCATTAATCCTTTCATGCAAAAGGATCCACCCCATGGACAATTACCTACACTATTAGGAAATGCAAATCCCTCATAAATAATAACATTCACGTATCCCACTCTTGGAGATAGGGTACTATGGTTTCAGATCACCCTTCTTCTCTAGGGGATCATGGCTCTAGTGTCACCTTCCTTCTTAATATCAATTAATTAAAACAAGAAGGAGTGAATTTGATCAGAGGGGATAACCTCAATCATCATTAAATTAGTACCCCCATGTCCATATTGCTCTATGTGACTTTGTACCTATTTTACATGAATAAAAATATGATGTTGGAGGGATAGAATCATTTTAGTAAGAAATCATAACATTGGGTTATTCCAAACATCATTATTTTCCAAATGAAAGGAAAACTGAAAACAATTAATTTAATAAATTAATACCAAATAAACAGTAATAAAATGTAAAAATAACTATGGGCAAATCCTAAAAAGATAGGTTAGAGGGGAATTAGTATCCTCAAACCTCAGTGGCATGGTATAGAAACTATATCCCATAGCATCCTCATGCATGATCCACTAGAGGGGAACACATCCAAAACTTGAGTGCTCTCCAAACATCATAATATGCTTAGTTAGTGATGTTTAATCAATCTAGCTAAGTGGAAACTAGGCCTAGACCCCGCTGATATGCCTAGAAAACTAGTCTGAGTCTTCCTACCTAGGTACCTAGGTTTCCCACGTGCTATATCAAAAATGGGGGTGAGTTTTTATCAAGTTAACATATATGAACATATCATTTTCATTTACCAAAAACCCATTCAAACTATCTCCATTGATATCTCTCCTTGAGCGTACCCCGTTTTTCTAAGTCACGCAATAATGCACAAGCCTCATCACTTGAGGAATGTCACAAAACACAGATCAACACTTACATCACATTTCTAAAAAAAATAAGGTATGTCTCATGAAAGGGATTCACTCCCAAAAATCATTCTCAAATTGATAACATTCCCCATTACTTAATAAGGATTTATTTAATTTTAGAAAAAATAATCAACCTACACTTTTAATTACAATACCATTTTAAAAGTCCAATTGGATGACCAAGGCACTATACATTGATAAACAGGCTTGAAACCATTCTTAACTCAAAGAAAAAAATCTAAAAAGATCATGATAATTACTAGAAACCATGTGAAGATCCAATTTATATGGACCAAAACAGAATATATATATATATATTATGAATTTCATATAAAAATGGGAAAAACACACATTAAAAATTACAAGAAAATGTTGATTTCAAATTTAAAGGATTTTGAAAAGGGAACCTACCTCAAACAAAAGCTTCCCTTCATTATAAAATGGCTACTCAAACCTTCACTTCACTACTTTCACTCACATACACCTTCTCTTATACGTAAGGACACCTAATCCCCATTTACATATTTTCATTTCCAAATTTGTACAAGGTTATACTTACCTCTATTCATATAGGTTCTTATAGCACTATACACTCACATGTGTATGCATTTTGATATATATATATATAAGCACACCTATCCTAATTATATATATTTATCCTACCTTGGGTGAATATATATAAAGGTGGAACTTACATATATCTATGCATACCTATGAACATGCATGTAATTTTTCCATAATGGTAGATAAAATTCATCCCAACAAGGTTCAAGACACACTATAATAACATTAAGGACCCAAACATCACAAAAACCCAAATTATAGTTGGACCCAATTCCAAGGTAGAAGAAAACATAACTCAAAATGTTGGAGGGTAGACCAAAAGAGTTTGGAAAACTTCACATTCAATGGAGGATGTTGAAACACAAACAAAGATAACCAAATAGAGCCATTTCACACCCTATTAGAAATAGAAACGTCAAAAATGACCCCACCTAAAACCAAAGGGTTTAGATGAACTAGATAGAGTGAAGACGATGAGAAACACGATGGACTAAAATAGAATAAGAGAGAAAGAAACCATACCATGGGGCGATGACCATTAATCAATTAGATATTTAAGAGAAATCAGTGCATTAGTGGAGGCCGTATGGTGAGGGGGGTCATGAACTGCAACATAGGAGGAAGGGTGGGATATCGTGTGATGAAAATGTCAAAAGGAATGATAGAAAATTTGGAGGTAATAAAAAATAAGTAAGGAACAAAAGAAAAATAAATTAAAATAAAATTTTTAAAATACTATGAATTATACAAGGTTTACGAATGGTTTACCAAACTATGTTCCAACAACACACATTCCATTATCTAGGCCAGGAATGCACGCATGATTAATCCTAAGAAGAAGTAAGGTTGAGGAAATCATGTTCAAGTTGTTCCAGTCGAAACTGCCAACTCATAGAGCTGACCAGCATGCTTGGAACATAGTATAACTGATCCTGTGTGAGTTGTGTACCACACCCATTCCTCACCTGGGGACCCACATGGTTACTACTAATTATTTACGATAACTGTGAAACAATTCAGAATCCTCCAAAAATATAAATTCCAACTCACCAAATACTAGAACTCAAAAGTGAGACTAACAGTAATTAAAATAATTATTATAATTGATATTTCAAGGTCAAGGTTTGACAATTTGACTCATAACCTAGAGATGGAAGCAGAAGTCTTCACCTTGATAATTTAGAGACACTACATTATGGGAGAGTTCTTCATGGTTTACTCAGAACATCATATAATTAGAAACATATTCACATATAGGGACTTGAATAAGAGATAGGGGTACTAGTTGGAGATCCTACAGAACTATGACTTTAGGATATTATATTCATTAAAGAAGAGAAACATAGTAGAGTATTCCCTTAGTTGTAAGACAATGTCACATTTAGATTAGGATGATTCCTAGAAGTTGACTTCCTTGTAGCTAACTCTAGTGGATAATGGAGGGAGAAACTTCTCTTCATTCGATGGTGTTGAATCCTCTTCTTCTCAAACTTGTGAGAGAGTCCTATATGGGAGATGGACTATGCGGAATTGTGTGACCATATTTTCTATAGGGGATTCAATATAATGATATTATGAAGGTGGGAATCATGTTTTCTTTTTAAAGGTATAGACAGTTTTCCCAATCATAATGTGGGAGGATTTGATGAAGGAGTTCCAACATTTTCCTTTAGTTCTACATCCTGTTGTGGGAAATATGTATAGATAACTTCAATGGTAGTTTTGGTGGTCTGAAATGATATGGAGTGTGGCCAAGTTTATCTCATTGTTCCATAAATAATAGTAGGAGAAGGATGAGAACCAGGGTCCAAAAAGGATGTTGTATCCCCCTTGGATCCTGATGTGGATGTGGGATGGAATATCCATAGAATACATGACATAGATTCTATATAAATTGATGGTCCATGACACTATCTATGTGATAGTTTACCAAATCATGAAGTCAAAACATTTCCTTTCTATAAGGGAATATATTTTTTTGGAGATGTTAATAAATATGAATGTATAGGTGATTTTTTCTCCTTCATGGTGTGCTCTCAACTATTACCACCAACCGTGACATGCAGTTTATGTCATGGTTTTCTAGAGGCTGGTAGGAGGCATTCAGAACCCATATTAGGATGAGTACAACCTATCACCCCCAAACATATGGGAATATTATTCTCATTATCTAGGTTTTAGAGGATATGATGAGGGACTTTATGTTATAATTTGTTTAAAGCTAGTAGTATCACTTTCCCTAAGTAGAGTAGGTGTACATAAATAGCTACCACTCAACAATCAGCATGACACCTTTTTATCCCCCATATAGAAGACCATAAAAGTCATCCTTGTATTGGATAGTGATTTGTAAAACATATCTTGTGGGTCTACAGTTGGTGCGGGCTGCAATGGAGCAGGTCTAGGTAATGCATTAGTGGATGAGGATACCTTAGTGAAGACAAAAATCATAAAAAATTCATTGTTGTAAGCAGTTGGAGTTCAAGCAGGGATACCATATTTTTTTGAGAGTCTCCCCATGATGAGGATTGGGAAGATTCATCCAATGATTCATGATATCCCCAAGGATCATCGATCAATGAAAAATTATTCCTAGGGTTGGCCTTGTCTCTATCAACATCTACCAGCCCCCATAGTTAGAGCTGGTGCACTTCGTCTTCCATGTGTCAAATTTAAGGACACATATACATGACCCACACACATTATCAACATGGGATAGAAGGAAATCGTGGATGTGGCATGTTTGTTGGAACATAGTGTTGATATGGGGTCAATAGGAGAGAACTATACATGGACTTACTATACCCTTGGTTCGCATTATGTGACATCATAGGAGCATGCAGGAGAACTCCTTTGAGCGATAGAGAAAGATTTGGGCTCAGTATTTTGAGTTTCTATGTAGTTTGATTTTTAAAATATGTAAATATTTAAGAATGGAATGATATGGAGACCTTTATTCCTTATAATACTGTGAAATATTTCTAAGTAATTTTTGGATCCATGAACCGAGATGCATGAGATTCTAAGTCCCGATGTTCTTAGAATTATTTTTATAAAAATATTAAATATATTTTATATTACAGAAGCAATATTTCATAATGAAAATTAGATAAATATTTTTTAGGACATCAAATGAAAAATATGATACCACAGTTGATTTCGTAATGTGATATTTACACTAGGCGCAACCTAAAATGGGTCGACATGAGGCATTCCCAAATAACAACCATTGATGGGTGAGTTTAGTTGAAATAAATAACTAAATATATTTATTTTAATTAAATTAAACTAATATAGATTCCTAAAATTTCGTCACTATGACTATTTTATTGGGTTAGCCTCATAATCCTGGGGAAAATTGAAAGTGTTCATCCACTCATTTTAGTAGCAAATCAAATCAAATGATGATGACACTCTAGGTCGAAACATATTGAAGCACAACGAACACAATGACTCCTCTAAATCATTTATGAGGACATTATTTGACAATAAATTATCCCATATATAGGTAACATCCATAATTTGTGGATTCTACCTCAATTAATTAAATTCATGAGAAAAACCTATCCCTTTCTTTGATATGTACTAATTATGGACAATTGGATGCACCCAAGTATTCAAATTTAATTTTTTATTCCTTATTTCTCCCCTTGGATCTTCTAAATGTGTTCGTTCACCAAGAACACTTGAGAAATAATTTTTAAACCCTTTTCTTTTTCTTTTCTACCTTGATTCTTTTTGTTCTTCACCAACTAGCCTATGCGGCCTCAGTTCAACATTTTAGCGTGGTACCAGGCCAGATCGAACCCACATATTCAAATCAAAATGACATATGACAAATAGAATACCAAATTAGGGATTAAATCGAGATTTTTTTTTGTTTTCATAGTGAAATATTTATTGATATGGGATCCAAAACAAGACATGTATGTGTTGAGAGATGGGTAGTGGTGTGGCGGTGTGTTCAAGTTCTCATGGGAAGAAATAGGACTCACTTTCAATACAACAGCGGGCCAAAATCGCCACACATTGTATAGATCAACCATTTTTGGGAGGATATTGGGCCTGATTCAAAGTAAGAGCAATCAAATTTGGATTGCGGAGTTTATATTAGACATTCTTTTAAAATAAGACTACACGTCAAGTAGTTTGAAGAACACATGGCATGTAAGTCCATGGCGGTGATTACAAGGTTTTCATGGAGTTATAAGTATCACACACTATGTGGGACACACAGTCGCCATTTAACCTTATGTTGGCATCTTGGTGCATACTTTTGGAGTACACAACCATGGGAATATCTAGGAACACACCATGTATTAGTGTACAAAAACATGGACAAGGTCATGGGTGTAATCCCATGTTGAAGAAAAAATTTTTATCCATAGTACATAGACAAGGGAAAGGAACATAGACATGGGTAGAGAGCATGAGAGGGGCCCTGGGTGGATCAGACATTCCATGTAAACCCACTACATTCCATGTATGGTTACATGGGTAGAAAGACATGTTCTTCCAAGGTTATGACTAGGTGATGGAGTGAGAATACTTGTTTTGTGGGTACCCTGACACATTGTGTACCCTATATTTCATTTTTTGGAAACTTCAACCTTTCATATATTTTTTGTTTGGACTCAGATTTCAGCATGCGAGTATCCTATACTGAGTTTTGTTTCACATAGAACGTGATGGTGGACTTTGTAGTGGATTTTGAGATATGATGAGAGATGTTACATCCATGTCACTTATTTAGGCGATACTTAATGACTTCAATGATCACATCGGATCACCAGAGGCTTTAGGAGTGGCACCATCTTATTGGGATAGGTCATGAGTCCTCTACATATCTATAGAGTGAAACCCTCCGATAGGGAAGGTAATCGTTCCTCTCTCTACTACTCGAGTGGCACATTCTTTCTAGGAAGGGAAGGGGTCATCGACTGATAGTTGGAGTATCACTCTTCTATAGGTCGTGGAATGGATCCTCTATCTCCTATCTGAGTGTCACCCTCCTCCTAGGTAGGGAATGGGTCCTCAACTACAACATTTGAACTCTCAAGCCATGCTGGTTATAGGTCATATATAAACTACTATATTTTCACCATCCAGCTAGGATGGGAATGAGTTCTCTATCAACATTAGATTTTCTCCCACCTGTAAAGACATGGCATGGTTCCTAGACCATCATAGTGACACCATCCTATAATGTTATGGCATGATTCATCTAGTTATCAACTGAGTGGAACCCTCCTGTTATACTAGTGAAAGGATCCTCTATCTAGAGATTGATTCCCCTTGAATGTGTTGCACAATAATTATGTGCCGATAAACTAATATGTTTTCTATTGGGCAGACGTGTGAGATGCTGTGAATCAGTGATAGACATCTAGAACTATTAGTGATCATTTCATAGGTTGAGAAATGATTCTGATATCCCATTATCTCTAAATTAGGTTTCATTGGATTGATCATATATATCTATAAGTATTCATGTGTTGGATTCTGTTTACTCTCTTTCTTTAGGTTGAGCTGCTTACAATCTATTCCTATCACGTCTCTTATTGCTCCCTCTTCTACTTTCGAGGTGTCCTACTGAGTATGTATATACATACCCTTAAATGGGATTTCTCCTCATGCGTCATTTCTTATGAAAATGAAAGACATGTTAGCGGTGAGTATAGAGGATCTATGAGATAAATGGTCCATTGAATGACATACAGTGGTCAAAAATTGAATATCAGAATATGGGATCTCTCAACACTTCTACATTCCATTTTTGTTGGTTTGGGACATCGTTCTGGTTGGGTGTGAATTTCCCCCCTTCACTTTTCCAGTTTAAACTATCGTACAATTGTACACCATATAGGTTGTCATTCATAGTTTTCATTTGATTTATTTCATATTTTTAATATTTTTTCCCTCTAATTCTTCATTAATATAGTCTGGTGTGTGTGTATAAATACATTTGGAAAATGCCTCCAATTTTTGATATGCCATTCGATGCTTGTCACCACCCCTTGGCCTATGTAGCCAGGCTTGGGGTAGTAATGGCTTAAACCCCAGTTAGGGTTAGGTTGTGAAAATTAGTGACAGTGAACGATAATTTGAAAAAAATAGCGGTAATCTGAAAAAAAATGATAATTAGAAAAATAACATCAATTAGTTGAAAATAAAAGTAATTAGTAGAAATTAGAGTTAATGAGTAAAAATTTGAGCTGATCAATATAAATTATCATTAATCATTATAAACTATTATTTATAAATAGATATTATCATTAAGCATTAGATATTATTAGGTTTGAAAAAATAGTGTTAATTAGTAGAAAATAATAGTATTTAGTAGAAAATACAGGTAATTAGTAGAAAATTTCTACAATTAGTAGAAAATATCATCTATTAGTGGAAAATTGGTGTATGTAGAGGAAAATAGGTTTAATCCATGGATATTATGTGTAATCAGTGTTAAATCAGTGTAATTAGTGGAAATTTGGTGTAATAAACATAAATTTGTATTAATGAGTGGAAATTGGTGATAATGAGAAGAAATTTGTTGTACTGAGAAGAAATATGTGGTAATGCGTGGAAATTTTGGGTAATTAATTAATTTTATAATTAATAGAAAATAATAGTAATTATCAGTTTATAGTGGTAAATAGCATTAATTAGTGGTAATGAATAGTAATAAATGTTATTGAGTGGTAATGAGGGGTAATGAATGACAATGAGTGGTAATAAGCATTAATAATCGATAATTACTGGTAATTTGTAGTAATAAGTGAAAATGATTATTAATGAGTGAAAATGAGTAGAAATGAGTAAAAATTAGGTATGATGATAGAAAATTAACATCAATGAGTGGAAATTAGCACAATTACCTATAATGAGAATCAATTAATCACAATTAACCACAATTAGTAATTGAAGTCCGACCAAGGGGTATGGGGGAGCATGTAGTAAAGGGGGTGGAGGGAACAATAGAGTAAAATAATTTTGGTTCCCTTGAGTCTATACCATTTAAAGGAGATACAGTCATTGATAAACCTACAGGTTATGGATGGATAAATATATACAAGAGATAACAATTACATGTTTAGAGATTTTTTTTATTTTCTTAGTTCAATCATTCACCATGAGAAAATAATGTTTGGCTATGAATCATAATGTAAATTCATGATTATTAGTAAAACATTATTTTCTTACAATGATAGATTTAACCAAAAAGTGAAATAATACACTAAGAGTGTCATTGTTATCTCTCACATTTTCCTTCTCTTCCATCACTCATCGGATTATCCATGAATGTATTCAATCATTCCAAACCCAGAGACATTGAAAATATTTCCCTCTATTGTGGAATATGTCCCATATATTCCATGCTTCCCTCGAGGGAAGGATGTGTTGAAGGGGATGTTGTTGATTATGGAGAAAATGAATTCAAAATTCCCTTTGTTTAGATCATTTAGAGGAGAGGAATTCTGGTTAAACTCACAAGCTTACCCATGAATTCCTCTCCTCAAAATCGTTTGAATGTAGGGGCATAAAAATTCTTTCATGTAATCATTACCATTATCCCCTCTACAACATACTTCTCATACTCTCTTTGGTTGGTATTTTGTTTCCCATAATGGTAGTTATTGGTAATTAGAAAAAAATAGTGTTTATTAGATAAAATTGATAATATTTGAATGTAATATTTAATTTTTTTGGTTTTATAATTTCTTTGATAGTCTCTTCCTCATATCATATTAATCATAAGCAATATTTTTATTTTTTATTTTTTTTGAAAAATACAGAAAGATTATGTTGAAAAAATTATTTATTACAATATTATGTTAGATAAATCATTGATGTAATCCAAATGGTTCTTGTATAAATCGTCTATATATTAATGGTGTTGAATATTTTTTATCATTGGAATAATCTATTCTAGAATCTGTTTCAGAAGTGAAAATTAAGTGTCAATTTAGGAAATGTGATCAGAGGATATTTGAATCGTTTTACAAAAATTTGGGTCATCTATTAGGTTTTGGTTTTTAGAAATATATTGTTTTTTGGTAGAAACACGGTAAACATAGTTTCAAAGAATATACTTATAATTTGTTTTTAGATATACCACAGTTTAAAACATTAGAAAATGAGGTTACTGGTTAAAATTTTTGACAAATAGAAACTCATAATGACATTCGTTTAACTCGTGAGCAAGATCCATCTTGATTTTATGAGTTGATGATGTTTTTGGAGGATTCCTTATATATTTTTTTGAAATATAAGCAAATTTAAAGTTCTTACCAAACTTATAGCTATTAAATCAGATAATGGAATGTTAGATAGGTGTTTTGATTAGATATTCTGTTTTTAAAAATAACTACTACTTGATCTAAATGTTTTTCCTACAATTTTATATGATATTAAGAGGTTGGATAATAATTTGGGTATTGTTTATTAGAAGATTCATGAACATTCAAATGATTGTATCAAATATTATGGTTACAATGATTTCTTTGTTAGTTTCCCAACATGTGCACAATTGATATACAAAAAATACTCAACAACGGAACTCTGGATTGGTTTCAATTAAAATTTTGAGGCATTTACATCTTATATCTTGATTGTAGTGTTTATTGGTGTCTCAGAACATGATGTCATGATAGAACTCCAATATTTCAACTTCTAAAAACATAAATCATCAATGTGATGGTGATTCATGGAAACATTTTGATCTTCTACATCCATATTTTGATTCTCAATATCATTACATACTAATGGTTTATATCCATTTGGTTCTTATAGTAGTCAATATTCTTGTTGACCCGTCTTTATAACACCATAAAACTGACCTTAGTGGATGTTGATGAATGAAACATATATCAATATGAAATTATTAATTACAATAAATCAAAAAAAAAAATGTTTATTTAAATCCATTGAATGATGAGTTAAATTTTTTAAAGATTAATGGTGTCTGTACATATGATGTTGTTGCAAAATATAATTTTCTAATGAAATATGTATTAATGTGGACAATTAGAGACTTCCTAGAAAATGATATGTTATTTGACTAGAGTACACATGATCCAAAGTCATGTAAATAATGTATGATTGAAAACAAATAATTTATGATGGCCAATATGAGAAAACCTTTTTTTCATCTATCATCACATCTTTTGTCCAATTGATAATCATTTCCAAATGAACAGAAATAATTTTAGGAGAGGTGATTTTGAAATAGATAGACCTCCAACAACAAGATTAAGTATTTATTTAAAATATATTGTCTCTTAATTACCTTCCATTACCTTTGTATATACTATAAAACAATGAAAAATAGATGGATGTGGGTAAGATTATAATTCAATAAAACAGAGTACTTTTTTGGGTCTACTATATTTGTTTAATTTTTTGGTCTAACTTTTCTGATTTCATGCACATTAAGATGAAAAATTTTGATAATACAGTTTATACATTTTTAGACACACTTGGTAAGTCCAAATATAATTTAATCGCATGACTAGATATTTCATAAATTTTTTAGTGATAAGAACTTCAGCTGTTTAAAGAAGACATATCAGAAAATCTAATTAAGCAAAAATAGGATTATAAATTTTCCAAAAAAAACTGTTATTTTTTCATACGATTTCAAATTTTAGGATACCAAAGGGTTATGTTTCTAATATGGATTGATGTGTCAAAAATAGACATATTACCAGATTAATAAGTCATGATTTTCATATTATAATGTAATGACTTATACTAATTGAATTTCTATGTTTGTTGAATTCTTTAATTTAAGATACACTAATAGATATATCATATTTTTTACAAGACATTTGTGAAGGTATTGGGGTGTGCATCTAGGTTCGGTGGGTCGCACATTTTAAAATTTTCATCATCTGAGTGACAAAAATTTATGGTCTCTGGTGATTTGATCCCCAATATGATATGAGGATCTCCAATGTATTATTTAAATCATATAAAATAAAATATATTGATTACATTGTTCTATTGGAAGTTTACTTGACTGAATCTCATCACCAAAAACTGGTTCTTGAATGATTATAAGATTAAACCTTCTATATCATCAACACACACACACTCTAAGAATCTTTTTGATCATCATTTGTCAAATTATGAGTGCTAGCACAAGAATCTGAAAATTTTATTGGCATTTAAATGATCACAATGATCCCATTCCATCAAATCATAGAGGTGATATTGGGTCGTTCTATTGAAGAGAGGATTTCTATCTCTATGATGAAGTATTAGAAAGAATATATCAATTCTATGTGAATGAATAATAAATAGAATGATGCTCATCCCATATTTATATAGTATATTTCACAAAATACTTGGATATAGACCCCTGACCCCCATATACTTAATTCCCATTGAATAAGAAGTAAATAAATAATTATGATCAACTAAACCACATCATAAATATTATTTATATTTTAACACATACTTTTAATATATATAAAATATATTTTGTTATAAACCCAGTCTATTAACATGACTTGTTATTCCTGCTAATGTTAAATGAATCTTTAATATTATAATAATATGCGTTCATATAATATTTTTCTAGTATTCACTAAATACCCCATGAATAATTTCAATAAATAAATTCATCCCAATTATTGTATACTCATATAAATATGAATATATTTATTTTTTAGTGAACATTCATAGTTACGAAAATATTGAACCCCATGATAGAGCACACTATGTCAATTATTGTTATTCACTAGAATATGGAGTATTCATAAATACGCTATTATCTGTGACCCTCTAGACCCCTATCTCGATAGCATTGAGTATTAATAATAGACTTATAATGAATTTTAGGAACCCATCATGGCACCTAGAGAGATTTGGAATAGTCAATGAAATGAAAACCAACCTAAGAACACACACTATTTAATATAATCTCTTTGTCTTTAAATATCTCATAAATCAAAACACACATGTGTGTCATCATACATTATTTCATTATTATTTTCTAATGTAGTAGGATGAACTTACCTCTTGTAATTCCATGACCCCAGTTACACAGAGTCAGTGCCTTATTATGTAACATTAAAATGATCTCAAAAGATCAAATCTCGAAAGACCGATTAGTTTAGTAGCCTTGGAAACACTAGATACATTCATAAATGTTACATTACATCATAAAGTGAAAAACTACAATAACATAGTCTCTATAGTCTACACTCATATCCCCTTCAGACGATCCCTACAGGCCAGTCATAACATATTTCTTCACATCCTGGGAAAGATAACACATTGAAATGGGTTAGCTCATATGCTCAGTAAGAATAACAATATAGCGTAAACATTCATAAATAAACATAATCCTTTAAAGAAATGTATAACTAAAACAAAAGTCTTTTAAACTTGTACTTTTGCATAATATGGAAAAAAGAAAATGAAATAATTCCATTTACTTATTCACAAGGATATTCTACTAGTCTAATAATCAAATGCAATATCAATAAAAAATTCATAATTATGGAATGAATTATTCTATACTATCATAACCACGTATCTAGATCCTCGTGCCCAGAATACAAAAAAGATTTTGTCAAAGCCTCGTGACAAGACACTAGTTTGTCTCATGAGACTTATAGATGCATCGAGGAGCTACAGCGGGCTCCACCCGTCACTTACTATGTCCAATTCATTCCTTATATTAAATGGTGTAAACATATCATAAACAATGCCCAAGAACCATAACATAATCGTATAACAAAAACATGCATAAAAGAAACATAACATTTCCACATTTCAATCAAAAGATATCCATACAACACATTGATATAATAAAAACATTATCAAAACCATATTCAATACCAAAAAAAAGTAAAGTAAAACATGGTATATATTTTTCATTTAAAAAATGTTATAGCTTGTAGAGGAAGCCAAAACTCAAATAATGGTCACAGCGGCGGAGAAGTCGTTGTAGCCAGGTATGTAAGACAAAACATTACTGTTTTCATTTAGAAAAATTCTTCGTATAAAAATATTCCTTTTGAATAAAAGTAAAATTCAAAGGGGTTTATACACCGTATAATATAATGTTTTGTATAAAACAAAATATGCCTCAATGAAAGGAGATTGAGACGAATTCCCTTACCTCGTGTCCGACTTGACTCGATCATTATTTAATCTCCTGAATAAAAAACCATAGTTAATTTCTATTTTCATATGAACATTTTTCATGTTCATTATTTTTTTTACATCAATAATTACCATGTTATGAACATTATTTAATCATTTAATTTAATAACGGCCGTTTTGTCAATCCATGGTACTATTGTCAAAAATAAACTTCTTATAATTACAAGTTACTTATGTGGTAAAATATCCATTATCTGCAAAATTATATTCATGATGTAGATATCATATATATCATATATATCCAGTATATACATGCATTTATAATATTAAATAACATTTAGAGGTAAGAAATGAAATGCACCCTTCATGGAGACGGTAAGTTGTACGTACGCATGAACGCTACTTTCATTTATGTTTTGTATAAAATGGAATTAAATCATAATGATATAAAGGTATATTATAAATACAGTATAATATATTATATAATATCACTAACTAAATCCTATATACAACCCACATATGGCATTAACGATTCAAATCACTTTGAGGGGGTGGTAGTCCGCACTTCCTAAAATGAAATTATCGTGTTTACCCATAATGGAAATCATAATGGTATGCCATAAATGGAAAATACAGAACCATAAGGAAAACATAAACATAATATATATCATATATAAATATAGTGACATCTTAATGGCCACCATGAAAGGTGTTAAAAGAAAATTGAACAATCATCATTTTGTGAGGCAGAAATTGACCGCCCACAAGAACAATGTGTTCTTTAACCATTAGATGGTGGTTTGTGTAAGTGTAAATAAACTAAAACTCATAAAAACATCCAATTATATTAAATATACTGTTGTTGTTAAAAAATAAAGGAATAAAAAGTGTTTAATGGGTTGTAGAAGAAAAATAAAAAAAACATAAGAGAAGACATTACCTTAAAAACAGGTGACTCTTTAAAATTTGTGACAATGTCTTCTTTTCGAAGACTATTGACTAATTTAAGGCTTTTAGGAGTAATAGAGAGAATTGTAAAGTGTATTTGGGCAGAGGTTGGCTGAGCCAAATGGCATTGAAGGTGTGAATAAGGTTGTGGAGGTGGGGGCCATTTATAAGAGGAGAGGAGGGGCTCTTTTTGAAAGATTTAAATGTTACTTTATTATGAAATGATTTTTAGATTTTAATGGTCCCACAATGATATATTTCTAAGATAAGTTGATAAGGGTTCTAAATACACCCATACAATAGGCTTTAGACAAGTGTACATCTTCTATTTTACCTTATATTTTCATTTTATTTAAATCGTTCATTATTGAGGTAATCACTGCATCATCATGGTGTCATAAATAAATTTATATATTTAATGTCTAAAAATTATAAAAAAAATACCATGATTTAGGAAATCTATTTAGCTTCCCAATGACTATTTATTGTCTAAGAGACCAATTATTTATAAAAGATTAAATTTTTTTACATAGGAGTTACATAATTTTTTTATATTTTCCTTTCCAAAATAAAGGATGAAATGTCACTATCACACAAAAGTGATTCCATGGGGTCCCTAAGTTGTCAAATGCCATCCCATGGTCTTACATGACACAACCAATAGCATTAAGACACATTTTGGGTTCATTTTAAATTATTATGATATTATTTCATTACCCGTAACTACCCGATTACTATTTAATCATGATAATTAAAGATAATTGTCGCCGTTGCTTTTCATAATGTCCAAAAAAAGACTATTAATTACATAATTTGGAACTTCTAATTAAAAATATGGAGTCCATTATAAAAAATTCTAAACACATAAATTTCAGTAATTTATTTAAAAATTATTCCTGCTATTGAAACAAATAGAGTGTTTTTAAGAAACAATATCAATCTAATGATTCACAATTTTTTATGTCCAATTTCAAAGTTAAATTAATTATAATGACCAAAATTTGATAAAATGATAAAAATATATTCTAATTATTCTTTAAAACAACTCAATAGTATAATTTATCACTATAATTTATATTGATTAAAAAAGTTATTTTTAAGTATTTTTTTACTATTTATCGAAAATTAGATGTTCTCAGAAAAATACCAAAAAATCAACATAGGCTAATTTCCATATTCTGAATAAAAAAATAAAGGTAATTTTGAAATATAAAATTTATATAATTCAAAAAGTTGGTATTACTATTCATAACGGCTACTTTGATTGGTCGTAGTGTGTTAGAATATTGAACTTGCGTACAATGCAAGCTATTGTATTATTGAAAGAGAAGCGTACTATGGAAGCATGGGGTGTTACATTATCCCCTCCTTCAATAAATTGTGTCATGAAATTTGAATTCATTCTTCGAAAATAAAAGGTTGAAAATAAAAAATACCATTGTGGGAAACCCCACATCAGAAATAAGGTTAATAAAATTTAGCCTTAATAAGAGGGAAAGGGAAATAAAAATGCCACCATCAAATTATGATCTCGATTAGAAGAACATTGGTGTCAATTAGAGACACATAATTGGAGGAAAAATGTAAATATTTGTAGGGAGTAATTAAGGTCATCAGTCACAAACATGTGTAAAATTGAGGGCCTCAAAACCTTCAATCTATTGTGATTTAAAATATCATCAGTTCAACAAAACATAAGGTATTAGGATAACACTTTTTTTCTTTTAATATCCCTTTCCATAAGTTTTAGAATTAATTTATTCTTAGAATAAGAGATAGGTATATATATATATATACTTGAAAAGTAGAGATTCATACTTTAACTAATTCCTACCAAAAACTCATTTTTCACTCAAAAAGATAATAGAACTCAAAAATATTATATTCATCCTAATCTTACAAGGTTCCAAATATTAACACATACAATTTATATTAGGAAAACTATTTTTTAATAACCACGGACTTCCTGTAGGCTAGTGGTACATAATAATGGCATATCGCACTACGGTTGTGGGTTCGATTCCTGGAGCTTTGTCCGACGCGACGGGTTATCCCCCGACCTGCAGGTTGTCCTTTTCCTAAAACTATAGTTTTATAATATTCAAAAAATAATCTTCAAGAATGTATTAACCTTAAACAATACTATCCAAAGTTCAACTTAATCCATTCCATCCTTTATTGTTATCCAAAATACTTCTATCCAGAATTTCTCTAAAATGTCTCTAAATTCCCAAATCAATTGTAACATCATATTCCCCTAACAAAGTAAAGTTTCTATTATTGTCACATACTAAAAATATGATTACCTTCATCATGTTAAATCCTTAATGAAAACAACAAGTAATACGGTACAATCCTTATATATATATCACATTTTTATTACAACCATAATATAGTTCTTGAGTCCAAAAACACAAATACAATAATTATTCAACTTCATTTGTAGTAACATCATAAACATTTCCATACTCTCTTGGCCTTTTCTTAGGTAAGTTTCCTTGTAGCGTAGGGCATTAATTTGCATAATTTCCCATTTCTATACAATTATAGCATTCCACGTTGACAACAACTCTCTTTCCCTTATAATCATGAGCATGGTGCCCTTTTCACCACACTTGTAACAGACTCCCATTCCATTCATGCAAGTACAGGGGTGTTTCTTACAACAATTATCACATAATGGAAAATCCTTCATTCCCTTTTTCCATTTATCTGTCTCTTGCTCCACCATTCCCTTATTCTCTTGCTTTACTTTGTTGTCATAAGACTTAGAGAACTCCTTTTTTGTCTTGATAGCACACGAGACAATATCTTCATACGATGAGAAGGATTGTGATACTAAATCTCGACAGAGAAATGGTTTTAACCCATAAATCTTACATAATGGGTTACGTATATAATCTGCAGCATGCCTCGATAACTTTGTAATGTTAGACTCATACTTTCAACATTCTCATCCTCCTTTTTCCTCAGACTCAGAAATTGTACTTCCATATACGCTCGATGGTCATGGAAAAAGTATTTTTCTAAGAAAGTCCCTTTAAAATCAATCCATTATAGAAATAATACTTCTTTATCTTCCTTTGTATTTTTAATCAATGACCACCTTTGATTAGAGTCTCCAGTGAGGCTGTAAACTACCATGATAACTTTTTCCCTTTCACTACTCCTTAAAGAATTAAATATTTTCTCTAGTGAATTTATCCATTTCTAAGCTACTAATGGATTTGTACCGCCATTAAATGTCAGTGGTTGTGTCCTCATCAAGAATTCTACCATTGATCCTCCACGTTGCGGATTAGGGTGCTTTATATGAGTAAGGTTATTATTCATATCCTGAGTGAGATTTCCCAGTATGGTGATAAGATGATCAATAGTAGTTGTATCACCAGCTCCACTATAATTACTTGAGAAGGAGGGAAATCCCTACATGGAGTGTGTTCATTGATACAGTTTCCATTCCTTCCAAAGGATCAATTTCTAAACAATGTCATAATATATATTAGTTTATGAATCGACATACATAATAACAAACTTGGAAAACACCTAACATAAATTTAACTGTTTATGGATATAATCCATAATCATAAAAATGTTTTCTTTGAGAAATTATATAATCATAAACCATTAATAATGGTTTGTAAGGATAATGAGAATTATCTTAAGCATATCCCCTGGGAGTGTCGTAGACAAGAGTGAAGCAAGGCCCATTGTTGTGCACCAGTTCCCATTCGAGTCTAGCTCAAAGCAGTGTTTTCGGAATTTACCCCTAGGTATATCTATGCCAGAGCCACCTCTACCTTCTTGTATCAAGATAGGGACGTCTTGAAGGGAAAATACAAAAAATCTATACTTCACCAAAATACTAGGACGTTCTTCTATACTAATACTCAAATTCTATCTTAGGGATATGTGCTCTAATCAGAGTTTATCTAAATCTAGCTTCCACGGTTTGTACTAAACTACCTTTGATACCAACTATAACGCCCTGAACCCAGTTACAAAATGTTGGTGCATTATTACATAACATTGGCATGATCAAAAAAGATCAATTATCAAAAATCCCATTAGTTTAGTATCCTTGGAAACACTAGATACATTCATAAATGTTACATTACATCATAATGTGAAAAACTACAATAACATAGTCTCCATAGTACAGAATCATATCCCCTTCAGACTATCCCAGTAGGTCAGTCATAAAATATTTCTTCACATCCTGGTAAGGATAAAACATAGAAAGGCGTGAGCTCAGATGCTCAGTAAGGATAACAATATAGTAGAAACATTTATAAATAAACATAAACATTTAAGGCAATGTATAACTGAAACAAAAGCCTTTTAAACTCGAACTTCATCATAATATGGAAAAAATAAAATGAAATAATGCCATTTACTTATTCACATGGATATTCTACTAGTCGAATAATCACATGCAATAGCAATAACTACTTTCATAATGATGGAATTGTATAATGTCAGACTATCAAAACCACGTATCCAAGGCCTCGTGCCAGGACTAAAAATATGATTTTGTCAAGGCCTCGTTCCAAGACACTTGTTTGTCTAATGAGACCTACCGATGAATCGAGGAGCTATAGCGAGCGCCACCCATCACTTACTATGTCTAATGCATTCTTTATATGAAAATTATTAAACATATCATAAACAATGTCGAAGAACCATAACATAATCATATCACATAAAACATGCAAAAAAGAAACATAAAATTTCCACATTTCAATCACAAGATATCAATACAACACATTGATATAATCAAAAAATTTCAAAACCATTTTCAATACCAAAATAATAGAAAAGTAAAACATTGTATTTATTTTTCATTTAAAAAAAGTTATGTCTTGTAGAGGAAGATGAAAATCAAATAATGGTCATGGTGGCAGAGAAGTCATTGTCGAGGCGTATGTAAGACAAAACATTCCTTTTGTTGTTTAGTAAATACTTTGTATAAAAATATTCCATTTGAATAAAAGTAAATTTCATAGGGGTTTATACACCATATAATAGAAAGTTGTGTATAAAACAAAATAAGCCTTAATGAAAGGAGATTGAGACGAAGTCCATTACCTCATGTCTGACTTGACTCGGTCATTCTTTAATCTCTTAAATAATAAACTATAGATAATTTATATTTTCTTATGAACCTTTTTAAGTTAATTATTCCTTTTAAATCACTTATTACCATGTTATGAACATTATGTAATCTTTTAATTTAATAACGGTCGTTTTTTCGATCCTTGGTACTTGAGTCAAAAATAAACTTCTTATAATTTCATATTGTTTATGTGGTAAAATATCCATTGTCTCCAGAATTATATTCATGATTTTGATAACATATATATCATATATATCTAGTATATACATTCATTTATAATATTACATAACATTTATAGGTAAGAAATTAAATGCACCGTTCATGGATACGGTAATCCATACGTACGCATGAATGCTACTTTCATTTCTATTTCGTATTTAATGGAATGAAATCAGAATGATATAAAGGTATATTATAATTCCAATATAATATCATATATAATATCATTAACTATATCCTTTATACGTCCCATATATGTAATTAACGATTCAAATCACTTTGAGGGGGCGGTAGTCTGCACTTCCTAAAATGAAATTATCGTGTTTATCCATAATGGGAATCATAAAGGTATGCCATAAATAAAAAATACAGAAGAATAAGGAAGACATAAAAATAATATATATCATATATAAATATAGTGACATCTTAATTTACACCATAAAAGGTGTTAAATTAATACTCTACAATCATCGTTTCGTGAGGCAGTAATTCACCACCCATAGAAACAGTTTGTTCTTTTACCATTAGACAGTGGTGTGTGTAAGTATAAATCAAATCCTTCTCATAAAAACATCCTATTATTTTTAATATACTAGTTCTTTTACAAAATAATGGAATAAAAAGGGTTTAATGGGTTGGAGAATCAAAATAATACAAAATAACTTAAGAAAATACATTACCTTAAAATCAGGTTACTCTTTTTTATTTGAGCCAATGGCTTCCTTGGGAAGACTTCTTCCCAAAGTGAGGCTTCTAGGAGTAATATATGGAAGTTGAGAGAGTATTTGGGCAGAGTTTGTCTGAGCCAAATGGCTTTTATGGTGGGAATAAGGTGGTTGAGGTGGGGGCCTTTTATAAGAGGAGAGAAGGGGCTCTTTTGGAAAGATTGAAATGTTACTTTGTTATGAAATGCTTTTCGGATTTCAAAGGACCCACAAAGATATATTTCGAGGATAAGGTTATAAGGGTTCGAAATACACCCATCTAATTGGATTTATACAAGTTTAAGTCTTAGATGTTAACTTATCTCTTCATTTTATTGAAATCGTTCATTAATGAGGTAATCACTGCATCATCATGGTGTCAGAAAAAAATTAATATATTTAATGTATAAAAATTATAAAAAAATACCATGATGTAGGAAATATTTTTATATTTCCAATTATTATTTATAGTCTAATATATAATTTATTTAGACTAAGTCAAAATTGTTTTACATTGGTGTTACAAACATTTTTTATATTTTCCTTTCTAAAAAATAAAATGATAAAATGTCACTATCACAAAAAAGTGATTCCATGGGGTCCCTAAGTTGGCAAAATGAATCCCATGGTCGGAAATGACAAATCAAATAGCATTAGGACACATTTTGGGGTCATTTAAAATTATTATTATATTATTTCATTACACTTAACTACCCGATTACTCTTTAATAATGATAATTAAAGATATTTGTTGTCGTTACTATTCATAATGTCCAAAAACAAAAGATTCTTAACTACATAATTGGGCCTTCTCATTCCAAATATGGAATCCATTTTACCAAATTATAAACATAAAAAATTGCAGTAATTAATTTAAAAATTATTCCCGATGTCGAAACAAATAGCGTGTTTTTAAGAAACAATATCAATCAAAAGATTGCAAATTGTTTATGTCCAATTTCAAAGTGAAATTAATTCTAATTACCAAAATTGGATAAAATGGTAAAAATAAATTCTAATTATACATTAATACCAATCAATAGTATAATTTATCACTATAAATTATTTTGATTAAACAAGTTGTTTTTAAGAATTTTTTTACTATTTATCAAAAATTGGAAGTTCTCAGAAAAATACAATAAATTCAACATAGGCTAATTTCGATATTCCGAATCCAAAGCAGAAGTCCATTTTGAAATATAAAATTTATATAATTCAAAAAGTGGGTATCACTATTCATAACAGCTATTTTGATTGGTCACGGTGTGTTAGAATCTCGAACTTGCGTACAATGCAAGCAATTGAATTATTGAAAGAGAAGCGTACCATGGAAGCTTGGGGTGTTACACCTCTGAATACCATGGAAAAAAATATGTAAAGGTACTGCCATCCTGATCAACTAGGAAAAAGTTATATTACTTCCTCAACTCTGATGTGATAAATTATATCTTAACAATTCAACCAATACCAAACCACCAAAGAAGCACCCCACATATGCTACATAACCATGGCTTCATTTTCATGGTTTATTCAATTCATCCATGTACGTTATGAAATGGAATACATTGATAATGAACTCATGTATGGATACCAAAACACATGTCCATATATATGAACAACCAATATCACATGAAAAATGTGGTGTTCTTATTGGCAGGTATATTCCCATAATCTCATCTACCAGAGGTATCCATGTTTAAACATCATGAGAAGAAGTATCAATTATTTTGACCCCCAACACTAGATAGTAAAATATAAACTATGTCCAGTCAATAATATGTAACTTGACCATACGAAATATATTTATGAAAAATGTCATTATATCTCGAGGTTCTAATTATATCCTAGGATCTTCTATAACATTTTTATATAAAAAATAACCAATGGAAATTACGATATAAATAGTAGATATAGAAATGTCTACACTATAATAGTAAGTGTACGTCATGCATATCTCACTGTAATAGTGATGTGGTAATAAGAAAGTACTGATAAAGATGGATCTAGAGAAATCACTTTTCCAACACTCCCACTTTTACCTAGATCAATATTTCTAACTATCCTTGTTATCTCTAAAATGATTACTTTCATTTTTTTGCTGATTCATGGATTTAGTTTCTATATCTTTGATTCCTCTACTGTGTGGCCATTCAGCTATGTGAAACGTCTTTTTCTTGACTAAGACTTCACTAGATATGTAATCCCTAATTATTTCCCATTTTCCTATATCATAACTTGATATAATGATTAGTAATAGTAATAGACTTATCATAAATTATACAAATTTACTTAGTATATGAAATTATTTGAATTAGAACAATTAGATTAATTATATGCACTGCTTCATTACTACCTCAGAAGCTAAGAAGTACTCTATATTTTTATATATAGCTACTACTAGAATTTATGATCACATATCATTCATTACCTCAGCATGGATATGTTATATGATCATATTTTCCTAAAGAATTCTAGTTTGTTTCCCCTTAAAAATAGTTTCCCTTCCACTCCACATACCAGGTATATATCCTGTGTACTTTATCTCATTTATAATTTTACAGTTATGAATACTTCCCTTGATGTTCTCATGGATATAGATGATATTTTTCTACCATAAAAAATATTTTGTAAATATCATTTCATTCATATATTATCGAATATGTGATTAATCCCTCACATAAGCATATGGAATTCAACTCGCCACTTTAATCTCCTATTATGTACATGCATTAAATCTTGGAGTGATTTATGCCATGTTACATTGGTAACAGTTCTATCTTGAATTTTTCTAAATAGTTTTTAACAATACCTTGTCAGTTTATATACTCTTACAAGGTCTTATAAACCATTAAATCTACCTTAGTATATGGCATCCCCTTAAATGTAAGTTTAATTTTTTTGTCAATATCTTGACAGAATATTTCATTTTGGTCTTAACTAACTATAAGACTAATAAATATTTTTTATTTGATATCAATCATATAGTACATGGAAATCTATGGCAATCCCACTGACCTTTGGTAAGCACATGGAAAAAATTAATTCCAAATGAATATTGTATGATATTATTTCTTATATTAATCTTAAATTGGGTTTCAGTTACTCGCACCCATTATCACCATTCAATGGTGTACCTATCCTTTTCTGGTTGAGTTGTATAGACACCTTCCATGATATGTGGTCCTGACGTCCAATTCTCAATAAACAAATTATCGAAGAAAATTATCAATGATAAGTAAAATTCTAATTGATTTAGGTATAATGACTTGGTATAACCAATCGACCCTAATTGGTATGAAACTTGTACCATCCATGTATTGTTTCACTTGAACACTCACTATAGTATTCAAAATAATAATCCCCCTATAACATGATACATGGAATCCATTATTTAATATTAATTGATATTTTCAATCTTATTTAATCTCAATATACTAATTACTTATATGAATTTTTATTCTCAATGAATAATACATCATCGGCAATGGTTGATATAAAATCATCACTATTGTTTTAAATATCCTATACAATATGTATCTCTAGAACAGCCCCTTCTACACCTCTTAGGGAACTCATTCCTATGTCAAGCATTTATGAATATTTTTCATTCCATAAAAGAAATTCAGTCTTTCCCCCACTATATAAAGTAGTGATTTTAACCCTTTATAGTAATTTATACTATCACTTGACTACAAATTTTCTACCATAGGTATTTCTGAAATATCCTTAGAAACTTTTAGGATAATTAATATAGATGCACTTTGTGTGTTTCTTGATTAAATTTTTTATGTATCTTAACAAGTTCATTGTATATGAAGACGTTTTCTAATGACATATTTTATTTCAATATACTATAATACATATGATATCCATTTTTCATGATAGTTAGAATATTATTATTGGATAACATCATTATTTTCTATGCATGCCTCGATAATAATGGAATTCGCTTTAATATATATATGTCTTAACATTGGTGCTCCATTACTTAATGAATTACATAAAATTTTATAAGGAAATGTGCATTTGGAAAATGATCCATGCTACATTTTTATCAATGTTAACATGTAAGACAAATCATCGATCCTCTTAATCAACATTATAGAAATGATGTGGATAAGGTAATTTTTGTTAAATAATTATTCCAAGATATATTATAATGATTGAGAATGCATTAGTCAAGACATTCATTAGCATTCCAAACATAAGCATCTAATATCTTCTGATGATGAATGTACCTTAAATCACATTCAAATTACATTATAATAACATAAATGAATCTGATGAAGTATTTTTACCACTTGCTTACCCCTAGAATAGTTCACACTCTCTATCAAAATTAATTCCAATTGCATGGTGATGTACCATTATTTATAGAGGTTTCTTTGTCCAAAACTAAATATATAGATACTAACTATGGTATTTTACTCCAAATATTATAAATACCATATTGGGTAAATCCTTGACATGTACATTGTTTTTATTTAAAAAGTTGTATCATTCCAAAACAGTGTATATGGGTCCTACTTTATATATTCATAAGGTAATGTTAATTATTATATCTTTATTTAACTATTGGTTGAGTATTAAAAACCACAAAAAACATTCATTATTGAACTATAATAAGGTATCCTTATGCCCAAAGGACATGTGATATAAATTATTTGGTAATCCTTATAAAATATCATCTAGAATCAATAATAATGGAAGTATAGAAGTTGTGTACTTATCACTGCTATCTTAGGAACCACCCTTTCTCTACCACTTAGAGATTACACCATACCTCTTTTAACATTTCTATTACATACATGGTTACTCTATTTCAGCACACATAGGAGATAATTTTTTTTATTTAATGTGCAAGATTTGTAACATAAAAATTACTTGTATTTGGTTAATATACCTATAGAAGAAGTGATTATTTTCTTCATTAATTCAGTTCATTGTGTTTAAACTTCAATAAAATTACTTCATGATATGAAAAGTAAATAATATAATATTTGATGCCTATTTTCTTTGAATCATTCTATTATGGTGACTATAGAATGAAAATTTTCATTTTACTATTCACAATTTTATTAAACATGTTCTCTATAATAACTATAGATGAATCATGTTTTAATGTTCTTATTGCTCAGTGAAGCTTACATGGTTGGTAATTAAGTGTTTTCCCCTTACTGTTCTTTTTTAAAATCTAAAATGAATATGTATTAAATGGATGAAAATATTATTTGAAAGGGATCCATTGAAATATCATGAACCATATTTTGATTTATGTATATGTATTTTAATAATCATGTAATTAATATCTTCATTCACATTATATTTACAATTTTATCAGAGATGAGACATGTAAAATAATCTATGTACCGATTGTTTATGCACAACACACATGACATATGGTGAAATAATTAAACCATTACCATCATATTCATTATAAATGAGTCCCTAGTAATCATTTTTAACACCCTCACTTCATGAGGTGGATTAACAGTTATCAAGGACACTAAAATCTTCAATTTATGATGTAATAGTACTTTGCACAAGCATCGATACAAAACATTGTAAAATTTTTATAATTTTGACAATTTATTTATCCATTATTATTTTATTGTCTCTAGTGGTATTTATTTCAATTTTATAAAAGAAAAAAATCTTGTAGTTTATTTATTTTATCTTGATTGCAATTTTAGACATTATGGATTAATTAATTAAATCTTTAAGGTCTCTCACTATTTTACGGAATCTTAGGAACCCTATGTACTAGAATTTAAATACTATTTCTTTTGATTATTGTAGTGGAAAAGATCCTCGAACCTCTCCACATAGTCAATAAGATATGGATACACCACTACTCGGAGTGTTCAAGGTGGAATTGTTTCAGGCCAACTACATTAACTCATGACTCCTTGATCTATTGAGTGATGTTCAAACTTCTAAAATCATAAAAAAAATTATTCAACACATTCATTGGAAGTTGAAACAAGAAAGATATGACTGCTCTTTTACTGTCAACTTATGTTAAGTCAACTCATCATTCTCATAAGAACTCCCAAGTAGTTGGAGGGACACAAGACTATGGATGATAAAGTACCATGAACACTTGGTTGTTCTCAAATTAATATGATAGAATATATTTGAGACTTAATATTTATGTGAGGGGTTTATATTTTTTTGACGAATATAATCAACTTATATTAATTTTTTCATTCTATGTTTTTGTTCTCCTAACTGATCATTAATAGAAAAGTGTTTATCATGCCATTTTGAATTTTAATGTTTATTATCTTACATGTTTCCCATTGTAATTATATTTATAAAATAATAAACCGATGCATAATGGAAATAAAAATACTCGATTGATTTTTAGAATCTAATATTTATTTGATCTATTTATTCATTATGGATCAACCATGACAAGGGGGTATCATACCATAGTCATAGCAAGAATCATGATGCCGCTGATGCCCATCCATTACATCCACTTCTCCTCTAGATTTCACCATGACTTGGTGTGGTCCATGACTGGTAGGGTCTTCATCATAGTATAAAAATACTCGCATGCTTTTTAGTGGGTCTTGGGAGTACAAAATAATGATAACATACTTTTATCTGGACGTATATACACTTATACATATTAAATGAGAAAAAAATGGCGATGTGAAAACTGTCTTAATTAATTACATTCATCACATACATACAAATAAATAATTAAATAAAAATGGACATAAATATGTTGGTCAATGCTTAGGACCATTCAATGGGAAAAATTAAAGTGCGATAAAATTAAATTGCAATAAATTTAAGGTATAAGGGTATTAAATTAAAATAAATTAATTAATTCAATTCAAATAATTTAATTCTATTCAGTCCGGATATTAATTTAATTTAATTGAAAAAAATAAATTAATAAATTAATTTAATTTATCACCAAAATTAAATTAATTTTTCTGAGTATATTAATATCATATTTTTTTACAAAAAAATGAATTTAACATAATAATAAAATTAAAATAATTAATTTAAATTAATTTTTGATTATATGAAAAACACACTTTCTGAATACCCACCCATGCCCAGTGGTGGTCGGACTGACCCTACTGAGGCCCACATTGGGCTGTGCAATGCCCATGAAAGTCTATTATAGGGTAGGAAGACTCTTCCTAACCCATTCTAGGTTTAGAAAACCTAGCCAAGTTTGATCAGTGTCATATTGGATGGCCTAAACCCAGTTTCACCTGCTGGATACCAAACTGGCCAAAAGGAAATCGGCTAGGGGTTATAGGAAGGCTGAAAAAAGGCTAGAACCATTGTAAAATGGTTTTCTCTAGTGTAAGTGTGTGGTTTCAAGTGTTGTGAATGTGGGTGCTAACTAGCCGAAGAGGAGGAGGCCATGACCATGTCGATTCAAGGCGGTAGAGGCTTAGGTGACTCAGTGGACTGACTGTGATTGTCAGCTTTAGTGAAGTAGAAGGTTAGGATTGTGCAAAATTGAGCCATACGGGGAATGATGGTAGAGGAATGATGGGTGATAGCTACTCTCAGGTGGAGAATACTATGTGGGGGAGTGGTGATAGATGTTGTAGAATGGGGGGAGGATCGTCATCCGATTTTAAAAAAGTTTATTATTTATTTTTTTCTTCACTTACTAGAGACACTACCCCCTTTTAAATATAAATAGAATAGCCTCCTTTTTTATTCTCATTCGACACCAATCACCATATTCCTAACAATTTTCCCATTTTTTGAAGTTCTACAATGGGTTACACTTTCACATATTAATAAAATGCTATTCAAATATCACTTCTAAAATAATAATACTAATGATTATTATAATAATATAATTATTATTATTATTATATTTATAATTAAATACCCACAATACATGTGGAAGAAAAATATTGACCAAAAAAACACTATTCTAGAAATTGTAAACAATTCCACCCATAAGTGCAAGGCAAGAACATAGCCAGTATACCCGAAAATAACTCTGGGCACTGAGACAGGATAAAAACTAATGTTAAAATATATGGTATACAAAATTTTATTCTCTCAAAAACAAAATTGATCCATATTAAAGACATTATATGACTATATTATGGACATCATATATTGGATAAAAATGTTGTTGAATTTGTTGATACAAAATTAATACCCTCTACATAAATTTAAAGAAACAAATTATTTCTTTTGCAAAGAAAATGTATGTGATGTCTCAAATGCTAATTGAAGGTTCTGGGGAATGCAGTGGGATCTGATGGGATATATTCTTTAATATTTTCATCACTGGAGCAAGGAAACGTCATCTTCTTCATTTATCCATGTTCTAGTATGGTCTGAGGATTTCATATGGATTATTCGAAGAACAAAAACATAAATATAATGATTACCACATTTGATTTGGAGTACGATCGACTGGAGATCATAGCTAGTAACCATTGCTCGAAGGATACTATGATTAACCCATCTACATCATCCAAACATGATCCAAGAATTTGTGTTCTTGTTTTTCTATCAATTTTGTATGCTATCAAGAAACACTGATGATTTCTTCTGTGATGAAACTATCTCCATGATTCTATGTATTCAATCCATGAAGGCGATATTGGGTTTTTCAGTTGGAGAGAGACATCATCTCTCTAGGATGTGGGAGGGGAGAGAAGATATCAATTCGGAATACATAATTAGTACATTGGATGAGGTGACTGTCAAATTTATATAGTGGATCACACAAAATAATTGGATAGTGTACCTCAACCCCTATATATTTAACATTCACTAAATAGGTAATAAATAAATAATTATGGTGAATTAAACTACATCATAAATATTATTTATATTTTATCACATTCTTGTAATATAAATGAAATTTATTATGTGATATGCTGGATCACTTTACTCGACATTCAATTTTAACTAATATTAAACAGACCATGAATATTAAAATAATGTTTGTTCATGAATTTTTTTATGGCATTCACTAAACACCTCATTAATAATTTTAATAAATAAATTCTAGAAAATTAGTTTATACTTGAACAATATTGAATTTATGTATTTATCGATGACTGTTCAGTCTTTGAAAACACTCAGACCCCATGGTAGGGCCCGCCAAGTCCAATATATGTATTCAATAGAATATGGATGATTATTCGATATTCTATTGTGTGTGACCCTCTAATCTCTTATCTTGATAGATGTGAGTAACTTACACATACCAAGAGTGGACTCTAGCAACTAATCATGGAACATAATGAGATAAGGAATAGTCATAGTAATGAAAACCAACCTATAAACACATAATGTGAAATATAATCTCTTTTTATTTAGATATCTCATTAAATAAGACACACACTTGTGTCATCATCCATTTTTTCATATTTATTTAATGATCTAACTAGACGAACTTAGTTGTGACTACCTTTTCCATGGAATTATGTAGGAACTACCATATTGAACAACCATTCTTGAGAAATATTACATTCTCAACTAAGAAGCAATACATTCTGTCTTGACCATTAGACCAATGTCATACCACCAACGACACACCCAAAGCAAGAAACCTCACAACAACTTCATTGCCATGATTTTTTCTATGTATCAATATATGTGATAAAATTAAACAAAATTACAATGATATAAAATCTTGAGACCAATACACATGTCCATAAATATAAAACACCTATGACTCCTAAAACATTTAGTGATCATATTTTTGGGTCTGTCCTAAAGATCTCATAAACCACAGATCACCATGTCAAAACATTATATGAATAAGTATCAATGTTAATAATACCCAAAAAAATTATAGGCACACATAAACTACATATATTATTCATGATTTATCTATAAAATAGGACATAAATTTATGATATACATCATAGAATCTCAAGTCTCTCATTATTGTCTCAGATCTTCTATAAAATTTTAATACACTAAATAATCTATATACATTACAATTTAAAAACTGGACAGAATTTTTCTTCACTATAATAGTAAGTATAATTCATGAATATCTCACTATTTACATGAAATAGTAATCAAATAGTACTGATAATGTTGTTTCTAGGGAAATGACTTTTACATTAATCTATGAGGTGACACCAAACTATGATGCACTTAGTAGACAATAGGAAGATGTTTTTTTATAAAATGAAGGATAATTTCCAAATATATTTTATTCTAAAGAACATTTGATATTAAATTTTTTGTATGATGAAAAATATGGAGGTCAGTAAAATTCCAATGGATATACCCATATGATAGATGCATGCTT
Source organism: Viscum album (assembly GCA_963277665.1). NCBI lineage: Eukaryota > Viridiplantae > Streptophyta > Magnoliopsida > Santalales > Viscaceae > Viscum > Viscum album. The sequence continues at coordinate 393,749,533 of OY728138.1, forward strand.
AATTTAAAGAAAAATGTACGTAAGAAAACATTAGTTGATGGGTCAATTGTAGAAGCTTATTTACATGGAGAATATTTTATTCTACTCCCATAATTTTCTACCTAAACATACATTAAAAGTTAACCAAACAGGTTATACTGAGGAAAATATTGAAAATTCAATAAACATTCAATTATCACTTTTTAATCATGCTGAACTTGACATTGGTGGAGTTCATGAATGATATATTTTAAATGATGAACATCATAGGTATCGCTCATATGTTTTTCTCCAATGTGATGAAATGATATTCTTTTTAGAGTATTGATAATATTATCTGTTTTTTAATTTTTTATTAGTAAATTATGATTATTCTATTTATAGATTATATGATGATCATATAAAGAAATATTTTCCACAAATTAAATATTATTTAATTGAAGAAATTCAGCAACATAATTTTTCCAAATAGTTTCAAAGACTGGTAATTTATAATTTTTATAGTCTAAAATATCCATTCAATTTAGTATTTTTTTATATTTGTAATTGTTTTTTAATTTTACCCATATCAATACATGCAAATAAAATTGATAATCCATTGTGTGTACTGAGTAACCCACGATCCAAAAATGTTAAATTTTATATTTCATGTGTGGTGAATTGTTTTCAATTTTACACAGAAGCATATGATGAGTAAAAACCCATCAATATTGATGTTTTCATGATAGGTTCTCACCATATATAAACTGATGTTTACTTTTATGGAATCCATGATGGAATAATTGGACTATGTAATCTAAGGTAGAATTAAATAATGATGATTAAATTCTAGTGGTTAGACATTGATAGAGACTTATGTGTTCTTCTAAACCATGGAATTGTTAATAAAAAATATAAAATCCAACTTGAAGCAAATGAAAAAAAATTATTGGATTATCAAAAAAATCAAATTTACTATTTGAAATATTGTGATTCTTCAAGAGGATTAATTGATTTGTGAAGCATTATAAAAATGAAATCCTGTGAAAATAATTTTATGTAAAGTGAATGTGGTTCTACTGAAGGGTAAGGAAATGAACTTTTCCTTGAGACAGCTCCAATTACAAATATTCAAGGAAGAGACATGAATATCAATGATGATACCCCACAGTTATGGGTTGTTGGTGATGATGATGTTTATGATGTAACAAATTAATTTTAAATAATATGTGATGATGGAGGTGAAACTCTTATGGATATTCATGACACCAAGGAAGAAGATGAATATACATACACATTCGTATATGAAGACATGTATGAAGATTAATAATTACACAATTACATTTTTATAGACATAATTAATATATGTTTAATACCCATTTTTATTTATATGCTGATAAATTTTTTTTCATGTTTTATATGGATGACGAGAATAATTATGTTATTTTTTGTAGCCCCAAGGAGGCTGTGATTCATGGTGATTATCGTGAAGCTTTATCACCTGACCCTCAGGTTGCAGGTATCTTATCATCAACTCAAAGGGGTCATGGACTTCTATGATTGATGATTCCTGACCTTATTTTGAAGATATGTCCACATCTCTATTTCAATCCCCACATACATTGGTATTTTCAACTGCGTAATTTCGTTAATTTCATTATCATTAATTTTATTTAATTTATTTATGTAAAAATTATTTTATTGTTTGATCCTTTTCCAAAAAAGGTTTATATATTTTTGTTTGATTATGGTTTTCTATTCTCTAAAATTATTTTTCTCGAGAAAAGTTTTTATTGGGTCATATTCTCATTTACGTTTAGAATTGCATGTTTGATCATTGGATGATACACAAATTAAACATAATTATTTTGAAATTTATTTAATTATTAACTTGTTATTATTAATTATTTTTCTATTTTGGTGAATCCCATAAATGATTGCATGAGAACCTATATCTAGGAGTCCTATGAGGCCTATATGAATGAGTTTTATCATCAGAATTTGTACAATATGAGGAATAGATCTATGAAGAATGATATAGTCACAATTTTTTATCAATATTGCTATATCCATCGACTCGGTTACTTCTCCTTTTAAATTTGGGATGGATTTTGCTTATACTAGATAATAAATAGTTTTCATAGTAGATCATCATCAGTTCGACAGAACATGGGGAATGAGGTCATGTATAGAACTGGTATTCATATGTTAAACACTCATCAACGAAATACGGTAGGTACTTTTATTTAATAATTTATATACATTAAAATATAACCTATTGATTTTTTTATTTATATTGGAATTTGAGTATATTGATATCACAATTTTCAATGTTTATCAGGGGAATACACTAATCATATCAGTAGAGATGTTACTGGGGGTCGATAGTGTTATATTTTGTTCAATACAACTTTTTTGAGTTTTTAAAATTAACTGAAAAAATACTTTAACTATTTTAATTTCAAATTTGATTTGAATGATTCATATGAGGCCAAAAATTCTCACACACATAATACGAGTCAGGCTATGACTGTGGGTCAGACCAGTACTATATCAAGATTTGATGATGAAACATAGATTAAGGTGAATCAGTATGATTTTGACAATGCCCAATTTACTGGTATGTGTTCTCGATTGATTCTTGATAGTTTTTATGTTCTGCTTACGTCTTCATTGTCCAGCATGAGGGGAGATCATGGAGTTTTTTCAACATCTGGTGTAGAGTATGAGGAGAATTCATGTGATCAGAATTAGGTTATAGAGGCCCTTTGTAGGGAATATGAAAATATTCATTGATAACATTGGTAGTAGGAGGAGGAAAATCGTTGATTGCGGGACCAACAACATGACGATGTGATGGAGTACATGTGACCCCAAACATAGGGTATAGGGATAGTGTTACCTCCACCAGCTCCTCCAGAAGAACCTCTCCATCCTCAGTTTTTATTATTATTTTGAAACATTTATTATGTTAAACATTTGAATGAATTTATTTTTTATAATATTATTATTAATTCATATATTTATAGTTTTATATATTTAGTTTTTATATTATTTTGATGTATTTTTTTTTTCATATATAATTTTTTTTGAATTTAAATTTTATTGTTAATTTTTCTATTTGTTATTTGTTATTTTTTTTGTTTTATTTTTTTTATTTTGTTAAAATATTTTTGACTCGATTATTCACCCGTCGCAAATAATTACTTACGATAGGTGAAGTATCCCACTAGAAATGATGATGTATACATAATCGGTAAAAGTTTTTTGTAAAGGAGTCACCCATCAGAGATAATATATTTTTTTGGATGGCCCATCATAAAAAAATATTTTCTTGAAAAGGAATCATAAAAAATAGATATTACAATGTTTTTTATCTATGGGTCATTTATAAGGGCTCATGTGATAAATAATTCATATTCTAGTAGTGATAGATCCTATCTCTCATATTATTCTATAATTATTTCTCAATAATATAAAATAAAGTGACTATGGTTTTCTTTTCATTTCCTTTAAAAATTTAATTTAGTATTTCTTTTTATAAATCATGCTTCACTGTTAAATAAATAGTGTATATTGTATCTAGTTTCTTCATATCACCTAAAAATAAATTTCTAATATTAGTATCTTGGTTACCAATAAATTTAAGAGACTAATACATTAATTCCTCAAGTGACTATGCTGGTAGATGTTGGTGATCTTTTGGAGTTATTTTTGAAATCACATACCAAATATCATTAGTCATTTTCTTTTAAAAAAATCAATTATTTGTCTCTTTCAATCATTCATTTAATCAATTATTTAACCCATTTACAAACACTCAACTGCTTAATCATTTTTATATTTTAACCACAAAGTATTTTAAAATTGGTCCATGTTTTATTTATCCACTATTATTATTATATAACATTATATTGTTATGCTTTAAACATTATTTCTTTTATTTAATTTTTAAATCTTTTAGAAATAAGTATTTAAAATTGGATTTTTTTCCTTTAATTTTTAAAGTTAAATTCCCCCCCTCTTACCACCCAACTATGGCCCACATTTAACTCATACTACTAGGTCACGAGTGTAAGAGAAATCCATCATAAGTGTTTGTATATTAATATAATTATTTCATTATTTTGGAGGAAGGTTCTCATTTTCCCCTTTTTATGGATATCCCTTAACCACGTGTGATGTCAAAGGTAATGTTTCATATCAAACAAGAAGGTAAATTTTAAATTTAAATTCAATAAAGAAATTATGGTTGGATAATGTGCCATAGGATTTAGTTATTATTTTCATTAACCAACAATTGTATTAAAGAAACATCAATTTCATTTGGATTAACGTTTTTTACATTATGAAACTGAAAAAACGAGATCTCCAAAACCATGAGAAATTTATTACAAAGTTGTTATGGTTAGTGGTGATATTTATAACCATGAAAATTTTAAATATAAAATAATTTTGATTTAATAAAATTTATAAAATCACATCATGTATTAAAAATTTGGTATGTGGAACAATGATTTCAAAAAATAATGTATCATATGTATATGTTTTTAACTTCGTAGTTTTACTAAAAATGATCATGTTTGGTATGCTAATAAGGTTTCAATTGGGAAAACCATGACATGCTTGTACAAAACCATGTCACGGTTCAAAATTATGAATTTTATGGGATTTTCTTAAAATCAGTTATATTAAGGAAAAAGATTGTGGTTGGTCTTGAAAATAGTTTTGAATAAGAAGAACCACATTTTGATTAATAAAAAATCATGACTTGGTGTTATGATTTATTAATAAAAATTATATTTTTAAAATTAAATGTTTGTTTTGGTAGATGTTGTTAGGTCCCACATGGTGAATGGTAAAGATGAGACGGGATGGTGAATTTTCAATGCGAAATAATTAGAGAAAATTATATATAATTATGTAATTTGGTGGATTCAAATGATTTAATCAAATAAACTGTATAATCAATGTGAAGTATGAATAGTGAATAAAAACATATCAATATATGATCACATTTAATATTATATTATTTCAAATTTAAATGATCTTAAAACTACTCTTTAGACTCCAATCGTTGTAGTATGATGTGCACTATAATAATGATAGGTGATTTTACAATTTTACAACCTAACCCTTGGCTTTTAAAATGAGATTGGTACAAACCCTGACATTAATTCATGATAAATTCAAACCTAGTACATTCTCTATAGTGTATTCCCAAACCAATCCATGAATGGGTGTATAAAAAACCATAATTTTCTACACGAAGAAACCCCAACATAGTAATTTTTGGACAAGATCAATCATAAATTTTGAACTATGTTTTTGTAAGATGGGTGAAACCAAAAATACCTTTTACGGGTAGTATAAACTATATGTGTTATAGTGAAAATTATAAAACTATCCAACAAAAAAAACAAAGAAACCACTAGATATATGAAAATGGATATGATGTAATAAAAATGATGTTGTTCTCTCTTTCATGATGGTGAATGATGATGTTTGGGTGATCTAGAAATACCTCCATAATATAATATAAACAATGATTCTCTATTAAGATCAAATGATGTATCCCAAAACAAAATCACTTTAATATGAGCAATAATCCTCATGCCACACTTCACAACATTCATTGGCCTCTTATTTATAAGAAAAAATTTAATGGTCATATTCTCCGCGTCAAAAACCATGAACAAATTTCATAAATGAACTAATAAATTAAAAAGATAAAAACCATCAAGTGTGAGAATATGAATTACATAATTTTTTAAAATATATATATAAATGATAATATTCTTGATTATAGATAATATAGTTTTTGTAACGCCCTGACCCCTGTTAACCAGAGTTGGTGAATTATTATGTAACATTGGCATGATCACAAAAGATCAGGTCTTGAATGACTGATTAGTTTAGTAGCCTTGGTAACACTAGGTACATCCATAAATGTTACATTATATCATAAAGTAAAAAATCTACAACAACATAGTATCCATAGTCCACACTCATATCCCCTTTAAAATATCCGTGTAGGTTATTAATAAAATATTTCTTCACATCCTGGGAAAGATAAAACATAGAAAGGGGTGAGCTCATATTCTAAGTAAGGATAACAATATAGAGAAAACATTCATTATTAACGATAAACATGTAAGGCAATGTATAACTTTAAAAAAGAATTTTAAACATGAACTTCAGCATAATATGGAAAAAATTAAATGAAATAATTCCATTTACTTATTCACATGGATATTCTACTAGTCGAATAATCACATGAAATATCAATAACCACTTTCATAATGATGGAACGCATAATGACAGACTATCAGAACCACGTAGCCAAGACCACGTGCCATGACTAAAAATAAGATTTTTTCAAGGCCCCATGACAAGACACTAGTTTGTCTCATGAGACCTACTGATGCATCGAGGAGTTATAGTGTGCTCCACCTGTCACTTACTAAGTCCAATTTATTCCTTATATTAAAAGGTTTAAACATATCATAAATAATTCCCAATAACCATAACATAATCCTATCACATAAAACATGCATAAAGGAAACATAATATTTCCACATTTCAACCACAAGATATCAATAGAAAACATTGATATAATCAAAAAAAAAATCAAAACCATTTTCAATAAAAAAAAGTAAAAGAAAATTAAAAAATGGTATTTATATTTCATTTAAAAAAATTTATCGCTTATAGAGGAAGCCGAAACTCAAATAATGGTCACAGCGGAGGAAAAGTCGCTATCACAGCATATGTAAGACAAAACACTCATTTTGTCATTTAGTAAAATAATTTGTATAAAAATATTACTTTTCAATAAAATTAAAATTCAATGGGTTTTATACACCATATAATAGAAATTTGTTTATAAAACAAAATATTCCTCAATGAAAAGAGATTGAGACGAAGTCCCTTACCTCATGCCCGACTTGACTCGATCATTCATTAATCACATGAATAATAAACTATAGTTAATTTATATTTTATTAATAACCTTTTCAAGTTCATTATTCCTTTTAAATCAGTTATTACCATGTTATGAACATTATTTAATCATTTAATTTAATAACGGTAGTTTTTTCGATCCTTAGTACTTGAGTCAAAAATAAACTTCTTATAATTACAAGTTTTTTAAGAGGTAAAATATCCATTATCTCTAGAATTATATTCATGATTTAGATATCACATATATGATATATATCTAGTATATACATGCATTTATAATATTACATAACATTTGGAGGTAAGAAATGAAATGCACCGTTCATGGAGACGGTAAGCCGTATGTACGAATGAACGAAACCTTCATTTCTATTTAATATTTAATGGAATGAAATCATAATGATATAAAGGTATATTATAATTCCATTATAATATCATATATAATATCATTAATTCCATCCTTTATACGTCCCACATATAGCATTAATGATTCAAATCACTTTGAGGGGGCGGTAGTCTGTAGTTCCTAAAATTAAATTATCGTGTTTACCCATAATGGAAATCATAATGGTATGCCATAAATAAAAAATACAAAAGCATAAGGAAAAAATAAACATAAAATAGATCATATATAAATATAGTGACATCTTAATGACCACCATGAAAGGTGTTAAAAGAAAATTGAACAATCATCATTTCGTGAGACAGTAATTCGCCACCCATAGAAACAGTATGTTCTTTAACCATTAGACGAAAATGTATGTAAGTGAAAATCAAATAAATCTCATAAAAACATCATATAATATTTAATATACTGTTTTTGTTACAAAATAATGGAATAAAAATGGTTTATTGGGTTGGAAAAGAAAAAATAATACAAAAGAACATAAGAGAAGACATTACCTTAAAATCGGGTAACTATTTTTGATTTTAGCCAAAGACATCCTTGGGAAGGCTTATTCATAATTGGAGGCCCCTAGGAGTAATATAGGGACGTTTAGAGAGTATTTGGGTAGAGTAAGGCCGAGCCAAATGGCTTTTATGGTGTGAATAAGGAGGTAGAGGTGGGGGCCTTTTATAACAGGAGAGGAGGGTCACTTTTGGAATGATTTAAATGTTACTTTATTATGAAATGATTTTCAGATTTTCAAGGTCCCACAATGATATATTTCGAGGATAAGGTGATAAGAGTTCTAAATACACCTATCCAATAGGCTTTAGCCAAATTTAAGTCTTATATTTTACCTTATCTTTTCATTTTATTTAAATCGTTCATTAATGAGGTAATCATTACATCATCATGGTGTCATAAATAAATTTATTTATTTAATGTATTAAAATTATAAAAAACAAAACACGATGTATGAAATATTTTTATATTTTTAATGACTATTTATAGTCTATGAGATCATTTATGTAGACAGAATTATTTTTTTTTACTTAGGTGTTACATACTTTTGTTATATTTTTCTTTCCAAAACAATAAAATGATAAAATGTCACTATCACACAAAAGTAATTCCATGGGGTACCTAAGTTGGAACTAGGAATCCCATGGTCGTCCATGACACATCTAATAGAATTATGACACATGTTGGGGTCATTTTTAATTAATATGATATTATTTCATTACCCCTAACTACATGATTACTATTTAATCATGATAATTAAAGATAATTGTCATCGTTACTATTCATAATGTCCAAAAAAAGAGTATTAATTACATAATTTGGACCTTATAATTCCAAATATGGAATCCATTTTACCAAATTATAGACACAGAAATCGCATTAAATAATTTATAAATTATTCCCGTTGTCGAAACAAATAGCGTGTTTTTTAGAAACAATGTCAATCAAAAGATTGGCATTTGTTTATGTCCAATTTCAAAGTGAAATTAATTTTAATGTCCAAAATTGGATAAAATGGTAAAAATATATTCTAATTATACATTAAATCCACTCAATAGTATAATTTTTTACTATAAATTATTTTGATTAAAAAAGTTGTTTTTATGTATTTTTTTTACTATTTATCGAAAATTGGAAGTTCTCAGAAAAATACCAAAAATTCCACATAGGCTAATTTTGATATTAGTAATCCAAAAAAAGTCCATTTTGAAATATAAAATTTATATTATTCAAAAATTGGGTATTACTATTCATAACATCTACTTTGATTGGTCGCGGTGTGTTAGAATCTCGAACTTGCATACAATGAAAGCTATTGCATTATTGAAAGAGAAGCGTACCATGGATGCTTTGGGTGTTATATTCTCCTCTCCTTCAATAAATTGTGTCCTCGCAATTTGAAATTGTACTTCAAAAATAAAAGGTTGAAAATATTAAATTCCTTTGTGGATAACCCACATCAGAAATGAGGTTAATAAAATTTAGCCTCAATAAGAGGGAAAGGGAAATGAAAAATTCACCACCAAATTATGATCTCAGTTAGGAGAACATTGGTGGAAATTAGAGACACATAATTGGAGGAAAAATTAAATATTTGTAGGGAGTGATTGTGGTCCTCAATCACAAACAATTGTAAAATTGAGGGCCTTAAAGCCTTCGATTTATGGTGATTTAAAATATCATCAGTTCAACAAAACATAAGGTATTAGGATATCACATTTTTTGTTTTAAAATCCTTTTTCTAAAGTTTCCAATTTAATTTATTCGTAGAATAAGAGAGAATTATATATATATACTTGACAAGTAGCTATTAATCCTTCAACTAATTTCTACCAGAAACTCATCTTTCACTCAAAAAGATAATAGAACTCAAAGATATTATATTTATCTTAATCTTTCAAGGTTCCAAATATTTACACATACCATTTAGATTAGGAAAACGTTTTTTTAATAACCAGGGACTCCCTATAGGATAGTGGTTGGTAATATAGGCCAGTCTCACTATGGTTGTGGGTTCAATTCCTGTAGCTTTGTTCGATGCAACGGGTTATTCCCCAATCTGTAGGTTGTCCTTTTCCTATAAAAATAGCATTATAATATTCAAAAAATAATCTTCAGAAAATTTTTAACCTTAAACAATACTATACAATGTTTAAATTAATCCATTCTAACCATTATAGTTATCCAAAATATCTCTGTCCATACTTTCTCTAAAATGTCTCTAAATACCAAAATCAATTGTCACATCTGATTCCCCAAACAAAGTAAAGTTTCTCTTATTGTCACAGACTAAAAATATGATTACCTTCATCGTATTAAAACCCTAGTCAAAAAAATAAGTACTGTAGTACAATCCATATTTATATCACATTATTATTACAACCATAATATAGTTCTTGAGTCCAAAAACACAAATACAATAATTATTCAACTTCATTTGTAGTAACAACATAATCTGGGACTTGCTCCCTTTGCCTTTTTTGAGGTAATTTTCCTTGGCGCTTAGGGCATTCATTTTCATAATGCCCAATTTCTCTAGAATTATAGCATTACACGTTGACACCAACTCTCTTTTCCTTGCAACCGTGAGCTTGGTGTGATTTTTCTCTTCTTTTCTTACATTACTTTGTTGTCATAAGACTTAGAGAACTCTTTTTCTGTCTTGATAGCACACAAGACAATATCTTCGTACGATGATAATGATTGTGATACTAAAGCTCGACAGAGAAATGGTTTTAACCCATCAAATAAATGATCAACCTTACTTCTTGGGTTACGTATATAATCTACATCATGCCTCGATATCCTTGTAAAGCTAGACTCATACTTTTCAACATTCTCATCCTCCATTTTCCTCAGACTCAGAAATTATCTTTCCATATCTGCTCGATGGCCATGAGGAAATTATTTCTCAATGAAAATATCATTATGCTCTCTCCATTCCATACTTGATACTTCATCATCTTCCTTCGTATTTTTAATCAATGACCTCCATTGATTAGAGTATCCAGTGAGGCGGTAAACTGCCATGACAACTTTTTCCCTTTCACTACTCCCTAAAGCCTGAAATATTTTCTCTAGGGAATTTATCCACTTCTCAGCTACAAATCGATTTATACCCCCATTCAATTTTTCTGGTTGTTTCCACATGAAGCGGTCTAACATTGATCATCCACATTTCGGATTAGGGTCTTCCATAAGAGTATGGTTATTATTCATAACCTGGGTGAGTTGTCCTAGTATGGTGATAAGCTAATTAGCACCGGTTGTATCACCATCTCCACTATAATTATCTTGAGCCGGAGGGAAATCACTGCATGGAGTGCGTGCATTGATACGGTTTCCATTCCTTCTACTAGGAGCCATTTATAAACAATTTCATAAACTATATTAGTTTATGAATCGAAATACGTAATAAAAAACTTGTAAAACACCTAACATAAGTTGAACAGTTTATGGATATAATCCATAATCATAAAAATGTTTTCTTTGAGGAATTATATTCTCATAAACACTTTATAATGATTTGTAAGAAAAAATAAGAATTATCATATGAATATCCCCCAGGAGTGTCGTAACCATGAGTGCTTCAAGTCCCGTTATCATGCACTGTTTCCTGTTAGAGTCTATCTCAGAGCGGTGTTTTCGGGTTCTACCCCTAGGTACATCAGTGCTAGAGCCACCTTTAGCTGCTCATATCCAGACAAAGATGTATTGCTCAGAAAATACAAAAAACATATACTTTTACAAAATTCTAGTATGTTATTCTATACTAATCTTAAAATTCTATCATAGGGTTATGTGCTCGAATCAGAGTTTATCTAAATCTAGCTTCCAAGGTTAGTACTAAACTGAATCTGATACCAACTGTAACACCCTGACCCCAGCTTCCCAGAGTTGGTGAATTATATGTAAATTTTGCATGATCTCAAATGATAAAGTCTTGAAAGACCGATTAGTTTAGTAGCCTTGAAAACACTAGATACATTCATAAATGTTACATTACATCATAAAGTGAAAAAATAAAATAACAGAGTCTCCATAGTCCACACTCATATCTCCTTCAGACTATCCCTGCAGGTCAGTCATGAAATATTTCTTCACATCCTGGGAAAGATAAAACATAGAAAGGGGTGAGATTAGGTGCTCAGTAATGATAACAACATAGCGGAAACTTTCATAAATAAACATAATCATTTAAGGCAATGTATAACTACAAAAACCTTTTAAACATGAACTTCAGCATAATATAGAAAAAAAATCAAATAATTCCATTTACTTATTAACATGGATATTCTACTAGGTGAATAATCACACAAAATATCAATAACCACTTTCATAATGATGGAATGCATAATTCCAGACTATCATAGCCACGTAGCCAAGGCCTCGTGCTAAGACTAAAAAAAAGATTTTTTCAAGGCCTCATACCAGGACACTAGTTTGTCTCATGAGACATATCGATTCATCAAGGAGCTATAGCAGGCTCCACCCATCACTTACTATATCCAATGCATTCCTTGTATGAAAATTTTTAAACACATCATAAACAATGCCGATGAACAATAACATAATCGTATCACAAAAAACATCCATAAAGAAAACATAACATTTCTACATTTAAATCACAAGATATCAGTACAAAACATTTATATAATTAAAAAATTATCAAAATAATTTTCAATACCAAAATAAAATAAAAGTAAAACATATTATTTATTTATCATTTAAAAAATTTTCTGTCTTGTAGAGGAAACTGAAACTCAAATAATGGTCACGGCGGTAGAGAAGTCGTTGTCGCCACATACGTAAGACAAAACATTCTTTTTTTCATTTAGTAAAATGATTTGTATAAAAATATTATTTTTCAATAAAATTAAAATTCAAAGGGTCTTATACACCGTATAATATAAAGTTGTGTATAAACCAAAATATGACTCAATGAAAGGAGATTGAGATGAAGTCCCTTACCTCGTGTCCGACATGAATCGATTGTTTTTAATATCCTGAATAATAAACTATAGTTAATTTCTATTTGCCTAATAACCTTTTTCTTGTTAATTATTCCTTTTACATCACTTATTACCATGTTATGAACATTATTTAATCATTTAATTTAATAAGAGTTGTTTTGTCGATCCTTGGTACTTGAGTGAAAAATAAACTTCTTATGATTACAAGTTATTTATGTGGTAAAATATCCATTTTATACAGATTTATATTAATGATTTAGATATCATATATATCTTATATTTCCAATATATACATGCATTTATAATATTACATAACATTTAGAGGTATGAAATGAAATGCACCGTTCATGGAGATAGTTAGCCGTACGTACGCATGAACACTAATTTCATTTCTATTTCGTATTTAATGGAATGAAACCATAATGATATAAAGGTATTTTATAATTCCATTATAATATAATATATAATATCAATAACTGCATCCTTTATACATCCCACATATGGAATTAACAATTCAAATCACTTTGAGGGGGCGGTAGTCTGGACTTTCTAAAATAAAATTATCGCGTTTACCCATATTGGAAATCATAATGGTATGAAATAAATGAAAAATAAAGAAGCATAAGGAAAAAAACATATATCATATATAAATATAGTGACATCTTAATGGCCACCATGAAAGTTATTAAAAGAAGATTGGAGAATCATCATTTTGTGAGGCATAAATTCACCACCCACAGAAACAGTATGTTCTTTAACCATTAGACGGAGGTGTGTGTAAGTGTAAATAAAATCCTTCTCATAATAACATACTTTTATATTTAATATACTTTTTTGTTACAAAATAATGGAATTAAAAGGGTTTAATGGGTTGGAGAAGCAAAATAATTCAAAAGAAAATAAGAGAAGACATTACCTTAAAATCGGGTAACTCTTTTTGATTTGATCCAAAGGCTTCCTTGGGAAGACTTCTGCCCAATGTGAGGCTTCTAGAAGTAAGATAAGGAAGTTTAGAGAGTATTTGGGAACGTTCTGGCTGAGCCAAATGGCTTTGAAGGTGCGAATAAGTTGGTAGAGGTGGGGGACTTTTATAATAGGAGAGGACGGGCTCTTTTGGAATAATTGAAATGTAACATTATTATAAAATGATTTTCTGATTTTAAAGGTCCCAAAATGATATATTTTGAGGATAAGGTTATAAGGGTTCAAAATAAACCGATACAATAGTATTTATACAAGCTTAAGTATTATATTTTACTTTATATTTTCAATTTATTTAAATCGTTCATTAAAGAGGTAATCACTGCATCAGCAAGGTGTCATAAATAAATTTATTTAATTAATGTCTAAAAATTATAAAACAAATACCATGATGTATGAATTCTTGTTAGCTTTCCAATTACTATTTATAGTCTAAGATATCATTTATGTAGACAAAATTAATTAATTTTTACTTAGGTTTTAATACTTTTGTTATATTTCCCTTTCTAAAAATTTAAAATGATAAAATGTCACTATCACAAAAAAGTGATTCAATGGGGTCCCTAAGTTGGAAGAAGTCATCCAATGCTCGTCCAAGACACAAAAAATAGCATTAAGACACATTTTCGGGTCATTTTAAATTATTATGATATTATTTCATTACCCATAACTACCCGATTAATATGTAATCATGACAATTAAAGATAATTGTCGTCGTTACTATTCATAATGTCCAAAAACAAAAGCGTCTTAATTAAATAATTTGGACCTTATAATTACAAATATAGAATCCATTTTACCAAATTTTAAACACAAAAATTTTAGTAATTAATTTAAAAATTATTCCCGCTGTCGAAACAAATAGCATGTTTTTAAGAAACAATATCAATCAAATGATTGACAATTTTCTATGTCCAATTTCATAGTGAAATTAATTATAATGACCAAAATTGTATAAAATTGTAAAAATATATTATAATTATACATTAAAACCCCTAAATATTATAATTTATCACTATAAATTATTTTTATTAAAAAATATGTTTTTAATTATTTATTCACTATTTATCGAAAATTGGTAGTTCTCAGAAGAATACCAAAAATTCAACATAGGCTAATTTTGATATTCCGAATACAAAAATGAAGTCCATTTTGAATTATAAAATTTATATAAATCAAAAAGTGGGAATTAATATTTATAAAGGCTACTTTGATTGGTCGCGGTGTGTTAGAATCCCGAACTTGCGTACAATCAAAGCTATTGCATTATTGAAAGAGAAGTGTACCATGGAAGCTCAGGGTGTTACAGTTTTCTTCAAAAAAAACTCATGCATAAATCACATTGATGTTTTATTATAAATACCAATAATAAAATCCTCACATGTCATGATTTTATAAATTCCTCTAAGATCTATAAAACACAAAATTTAATTATTACTATAAGTAACTAATAAATTAGAATGTTTCAAAATTCTATCAATCAACCACATGTGAATAACATCCTTTAATCTTCCAAAAAAATTAATTTTGAATTAATGAGAAACTTCAACATAGTTTAATGTATGAACCAAATCAAATTCATGAAACACGTATAATAGGTGTCGTCCCTGACTACAAAACTGATGCATGAATCCCCACATATTAGTTTTATATACCAAATGTTGAATAAGATATTCACTATCGCGTAGTGAACTCAATATGGTTGTCTTACTTGGTTATTTAAAAACCATTGTATAATCCTTCCACTACAGTCGTTTCATAGATGTTGTTTTACTATATCTTTATACCTACTGAAATAAAATACTGTAATAATTTTAACTACACCATAGTAGTTATTATGGAACACTATAACATCATATATGAAAAATGGTGACAAGAATTATGACATGGTGAATGAGGTTTGGTTGTTTTGAAAAAAAAACTGAATCCTAATATTCCCATTCACCACAGTATACCTATCTCAATAAAACTTTCATGAAACATTAAAAAATACATTCTAAATAGAATATGGATGATTAATATAAATCTATAGAAAAAAAGTCATAAAAATAACTATCATGAATGTGCTTCAAATAAAAATACCAAAATAACAAAAAAACAGATCAAGTTTCAAAACCATATACGCATAAAGGTAATATTATCATGATTCATAAAGGTAAAATATAAATATAACCAAATAAATAAAGGAAAATTTTATTTGTTTAATTTTTCATGGAATACTCACTACTTAATGGTATAAATAATCTTAAGGGGGAAAACATGCAAACATAACATCACATAAAGTTAATCCAAACTTACTCGTGTAATGTTAAAATTATTTATATGTAAAGGTACACCAAAATTAAAAAAGGATATGTAAGGGAAATAAAATATAATATATTAATTGATTAAGGGTAAAACAATGTATCAAATAAAAAAAAATTATACGCAATAAATATTGAATAATTAACTAACAATTAAATAATGAATTAATTGTGAATTCAGAAACATTCTTTTCAACACATAAACAAAAATGAAATCTTTTTGATTATAAAAACATAAATAATAAATGTTTTTCAAGGAGTAAATTCAACATTAATACACATATTGATAATAAAATAACATAATATCAATTTAAAAAATTTCACAGGATATTTATTTGATCAAAAAGATTAAATCATTTAAATAAATTATTCTTCCATTTTGAAAAAAATGAGAACAACTTTTTTCTCCCAAAACATTTTTTAAAAGATATTACATTCATGATACTTATATGTTATATAATCATTAGTGATAAATAAACAAACTATTCCATATTGGGTATAAAAAACATTATCTTTTTAGTATATATCTCCCCCTTAATTCATGAATTATAAATTATTGAAATAATAAGAACAAGAACCCACCACCCCCCAACATAATTAATGATTAATTTATCTTGAAAAATACTCCAATAGATGTACTTAAAAAATCATGTAGTTACGAAACATGATATTTGATATTTATTAAATTTCATAAAATTATATTCAATAGATTAAAAAACCAACATTTAGATACAAACCAATAAACTGAGTTTTAGAAAATATTTTTCATGTTTATTGTCGATATGAAATAGAAATTAAATACACATTATGACATAAAAATGATGAACAAAAAAGAATTCATGGTTTCCATACTATAAAGTAAGAACATAATTAAACATCAAAACTATCTTTGGTCCAATTGGATTTAAGAAAGTAACTTTAGGTACAAATGCTACATAGGGGTTAGTGTTTCTAACTAAAAAAGCAAATTTTAAATATGATGAATTTGTGTGACCTAATGATTGAACACACTTTATAGGGTAATCGTTAGAATAATGTATGAATTGACCACATTTAAAACGAGTAGTATATGATATTGTTTTAAATTTACCGTTTGAAAATAAATATTTAGACACTTGATTCAACCGTTCATCACAACCGAGATAATTTAAATTAGTTTTAGATCAAGACAATTTTTGTAATATCTTAAATTCGTCCAAGAGATTAAAATCATAGGAAGGGAACTGGGGGAGCCTTGGAAGGTATCCAACCCAATCGAGGATACAATCCTTGCTAACCCCATATTAAACATTGGGGAAAATGTGTAAAATGGGTAACATTATCTCATAAGGTCTAAGGGTATTAACTACCCTATGAATAACCCCAGGGAACCCACCAAAGAAACAACCCCACCGTTTCCCATATAGAACATAGAAAACAATTTAAAGAACCTATAGAGTCTATATGAGTAGATAAATATCATGGCAGAGTTCAACACATAACTCCCCTCGGGGAGTGCTTTCGTCAATCAATATAGCTCTACTTATTCCTACCCAATGCAGTCACTCCAATCTAGCTAGTTTTAATGTTTTATATTAGTTTTTATGATTTAAAATATTCTTCACATGCTATGTTTAATTTTTTTTATTGATATTATGTTTTGTAATTATAAAAAATGGTGAGAATACTGAAGTGTCTCCATTGAGCAATTTTTTATTAATGTTTTTATAATTAATGTCATTAATTATTATTTAATGGTTGAAAATATATTACAAAATTCACTGGTAATCTTGTTTTAATTATTATTTAATTATTCATTGTTTATTGTGTATAAAAATTAATTTTTCAAAGTTTATTTTTACCCTAAAGTAAGTTTCAGATACTTTATTTTAACCGTATTCATGTTTTGTATGAAATTATCACACCCTCTCACAACATTTTATTATTTTGTTGAACCATTGTATAGAAATAAATTTACCTTTTTCATGAGTTTGTTTGGGTTACCTTTAATAAGGTAATATTTTCATGTTGTTACCCTTACAGAAGATATTTTATACATTTATGAAATGATAATTCCTTGTATATTTACACATGTTTTTGAAAATAAGATTTACCTTTATTTAGATATTTATATTTATACCTTCCATTTACTTATTATGATAATATAACCTTTATGCATATATGGTTTTGAAACATGCTATGTTTTTTGATTATTTTGGTATTCTAATTACCTGCACATTTATGATAGGTATTTTTATTGATATATTTGTTCCAAAAATTTATATTATTCATCTAAATTATAAGAAATTTTATTTTTAATGTTTCATGTATGTTTGATAGATATTTTATTACATTGGTGGCAGCAGATACTGAGTTTTATTTTTTTCAATCAAAATGGATAAAACTCAGTCATGTTACCATAATGCTTGTCATCATTTCTCATAGGTGATGTTGGAACGTACAATAGGAACATATAAGGAATAATGAAATCTTCTTTGATATTTTTTTAGAGGTTTAAGATAACAAGAAATTGAATTTGGTATAATGAAGATAGGGGAAGGCCTAAGTTGTTTTGATGAACATTCCAGGTTTACAAAATTGTTGAGTAAAACTATCAATTGGAGTTCATTACACCACAATTAAGACCATAGTAAACATCCGGTTTTCAAAATTAACATATTGACACAACCAAGAAAAGTTTGAATCCATTTTCTAGTCTCATTATATTAGATTTTTTAATTTGATTTATTTAATACATTCAGCAATTTTTTGGTTACTAAATAATTCAAAATCGAATTGTTTGGAAGATCAATAAACTTTATTCACCCACGATTGACATGCGATATTTTGAAATGTTTTAATAGTTTATTTATTAATTATAATTATGAAATTATGTGTTTTATACATTGTTGAGGAATTTATTAATGCATTTCATGTGTATATTTTATTAATGATATGTATGATGAAATATCAAATAGATGAATTCATGAGTTTTTTTAAGGAAATTATATTATATTTCATTTATAATATTACTACTTCTATATTTTTTAGAATATTGAGAGTTCTATATTCTCACTCTTTATGGTTTTTATCTTTATGATTTATTATTTCATTTAAGATAGTGGATCATTGGTTTTTGAATTGGAGATTTTGGTCGTTAGATATTTTCCTCTAAATAGGAGGTTAAAGAATGAAATGAATGGTGTGATGATAATTATTGTTCAAATAAAAGTCTAGTTGTACTGGACATCATTTTTTGATCTTAAATGAGATTCATTATTCATGTTTCAATTTTGAGATGTTGTCGAATCACCCTAACTTCACCAATAATTATCATCAATGGGGGAAAACCCATTTCTATCCCAACATATATGTTTTCATATATCCAATGGATTCTTTTTTTGTTTCCATGTACTGGGTAGTTCTATATGATGAAATGTAACACATACTAGTTATACTGCCCTTAAAATTATTAGTAATATTATAATGCTTTTAAAATGTAAAAAATAATGTTAAATATAAAATAGTTTGTGTTTTTTCTGAAATGATAAATATTATTAATATGAATTTTTCATATAAAATTCATTATTTAAAAATTTATTTACATTGATTCAATAAGGGATTTGCTGGATTTGATCAACATTTTAAATTAATATAAAATATAAGATATCAAAATAAAGTAAATTATTTAGATTATCAATATGAAGTATTCATATATTAAAGAATATGAAGTGTTTATTTCCCCTGATTATTATATATTTTATTACGAAGGGGTTTATATTTATACCTTTTAAATGTTGAAATATGAAGAGTTCATACTTGTGATATAAATATAGAGTGTTTACATTTACATTTTATGGAGAGTGTATAAAAAAAATATA
Source organism: Viscum album (assembly GCA_963277665.1). Lineage (NCBI taxonomy): Eukaryota > Viridiplantae > Streptophyta > Magnoliopsida > Santalales > Viscaceae > Viscum > Viscum album. The sequence goes on from OY728138.1 coordinate 393,769,478, forward strand.
TAAATAAAATTTTGTCTGTAATTTTTTATTTGTTAAAAAATCATAAATTCATATCTCATGTATAAATATTGGGATTGTTTATTAATTCATTATTTTGAAATGACCTAACACATCGAGGCCTCATCGGGGCCAATGGTAAGGTGTGTCTGTAACACCAGAGACTTTTATGAGAAATATATAGTTTTTATGTTATATAAATCATCAATGGAATCTTTCACTACACAAAACACTATCTTTGCTTGCTTTACACGCAACTGCGGCCTTCTTCGATAGCTTGTGTCGTACGCAATACCGAGTTTCACTAAACAACGATGTGCTATTAAAATATTATTAAAACTAGCTGTTATGAATAGTAATAACCACCTTTGGAAATTTAATAAATTTTTACTTTCCAAATGGACTACATTTTTGGATTCATAATATTGAAATTAGCTTACGGTGAAATTTTGGTACTTTTCAGATAACTTTCATATTCCGATGAATAGTGAAAATCACTAAATTTTAATTAAAAACAAATTTTTAAATCAAAATAATTAATAGTGATAAATTATTAATTTTAGTGGTTTTAAAGTATATTTAGAATATATTTTTACAATTTAATACAATTTTGGTCATTGGATGTAATTTTACATTTAAACTAGACATAAACAAGTGTCAATCTTTTGATAGATATTATCTCTTAAAAACACGCTATTTGTCTTGACGGCGGGATTTAATTTTTAAATTAGGTAATGAAACTGATATGTTTTGAATTTGGTAAAATAAACATCAATTTTTTAATTCATAATATCAAATATAGCTTAGGCCTAATTTTTGGTATTTTTCTGGAAACCTTCATTTTTTTGATGAATAGTGAAACCACTAACTGGTAGTTAAAAAAACTGAATTTTTCATAAAACATAATTTTACTGCTTCTATGAGTGGAATTTTGAAAATCCGAGAGACAAGGTTAATATCAAGGACTAAAATGTGGTTCAATGAGATGAAAATAATTTTTGGTGATTAGTAACTTTTTACTTTTTTTTACCATGGTAAAAAGTAAATAGGGTAATTAAGGGTATAAGTGTTATTATTATTACCTTAACACATGTCCCAATTCCATTGGATAAGTGTAATTCGACCAAAAACAACGTTATGAATAAAATATGACCATTTAGGCCCACTTGGATTAGATTAGGACATTTATTATCAATTTATTTAAAGAAGGGTTAAAATAGTTAAAATCAAAGATTAATAACTAAAGCATTTTTAATATGGGGTTATACCTAATATAAATTAGACTATAAATATTCATTATAAATCTAAATAGATTTCCTACATAATGGTATTTTATTTGTAATTTTTAGACTTAAAATAATTTAATTTATTTATGACACAACGATGATGCAATAATTATCTTGTTAATGAAATATTGACATAATTGATGTTATAAATACCCAAATAAATGTAATTTGAGACTTTTTATGAATTAAAATAATTTTCTATGTTAATATGCCATTTTATTATTGATTTGAATAATTTTATTCGAACTAATAATTCTGTTATGAGTTTCAAAAAAATCAATTACCAAATAGTGTCAAAATTGACATAAAATAGTTTTTAAATAAAATATTATATTATTAATTGTTATTATATTTTTAAAAATCTATGGTTCGGCCAAAATATGTATATAATGATAGTTGTATTATTAATGGACCACTTGGGGGTCGCTTGGTTGTATATGGTATATTTATTAACTATATAATATAAAAATACAAAGTGACATAGTAAATGTCAATCTAATTAACTAAGAGTTAAATCTAAAGGATAAGGTTAATATAATGACCTAAACAAGTATAAGTTATATTGGATGAGAGGATTTCAACCCATACCAACCTTATCTTAGAAATATATCAATTTTGAGCTATTAGAAACCGAATTTGACTTTATAATAAAATAATATTATTATTCATTCCAATGGTGCCCCTCTCCTCCCGTATAAAAGGGCACCTCCTCCCTATTTTCCTCACACCACATTGAGCCTTCATGCTCGGCCAACCCCAACCAAATTCTCTTCTCCACTTCCCTAGAAACATCCTGGATGTCTTGGTCTTCTTCAAAGTCCAACTTTAGTGCCCTAAAAGGAGGTCTCAAAGAGGCGCTTCAAAGAAGAGGTAATGTCCGTTACCAATTATTTCAACACTATTTCTTCTTCTACTTCTACTTCATTAGTTGTTTCATTATGGAGTAATAACATCAGTATAAATAATATACTTATATGTTATTATAAGTATTAAACAACCCTATTTCACCATCTATCCATCCTACGGAAAATGAAATCACCGCGCGTGCGTACGTACCGAATACCGTCTCCACGCCGTGGTGTAATCTATTTTCCACCACCACCTTACTTGTATGGGTATGACGGTGTAAATAATAACTATATATTATTATTTTAAAGTGATATTGATTCTGAAATATAATACATACACTCCATTACAATTTAACGATCATGGGAACGATATCATCGCTCGTGCGTACGTACGGAATACCATCTCCACGATGTGATGCTACTCGTTCTACATGATATTCATTGAATAATGATTATATAAATGAATTGAATTAATGAATATGGTATATATATCACTAATACCATTCTATAAATGAAGTATCTATAACCTAAAAAGAAGAATAAGAATTTTTTCGAAAAAACATACATAAGAACAAAAAGTAATAAACACCCGAATAACAAGTAGTAATGAAATATTACTAATTAAAAGCTAGGAATATGACCATATATGATATTTATGATTCTGGAATAAGTCAATAACATTATTTAAATCATTATACAGGAGGTTAGGGCACTTACAAAGCAAATCGGACCTAAGGTAAGGGAAAATATCACAATCTCATTTTATCCGAGATTGTTTATACTTTGGTATTTACTAGGGTGTATTTTATCATCCACATCCATGTTTCCTCAATATGTTATATTGTTTCCATCCACATACAATTTTTTAAATCCAATTTTACCCTTTAGTGAGTTTTTAGTAAAAGATATGAAAGGAATCTTTTGTCATTTTTCGTACGAGGTACTTTTTGACTTTTCCGACAAAAGTACGAGAAGAATTTTTTTTAACTTATACGACATGAATGGATTTTTAAAAAATTACTTCCAAGAAGCTTCCTTTAAAAGTATTCAAGTTTATTTTTAATCAACTTATTTTAGATTAAAATTGTAAGACATGTTTAGAAAGGAAAATGTTTTTGAAGTAGAAAGGTTATTTTCCTCAAGAATGGAGTTTATGTGTTTTATCAAAATTATTTTCCATATAAGATAATATAGGGTTATGTTTCTATCACAATTATTACTTTGATTTGATTATGTTGTGATGAAATTATTTTTATGAATTCCTTTATCTTATATGAATTTTTTTATGTTGTCATGTTGTTTAAAAATACCATTTTTTATTACATGGGTTATGCAATGATGTATGATTTATGATTCTGTGGCACACATAAGAATGGTATCATTATGAGATGGGTGGGACCTATATATCCCTCTAATTCATTGGGTAAGGATTTTATATCTCATGAGATTGACATGGCAGGAATGGCAGGTTAAACCGGTTCCGTGAAACAGGGCTGAAACGAGGAGTGGACTCAGTTCAGAAATGGACTTTGTCCACTAAGATAGTCTTGACAATGAGTCTTGACTAATAAGAAATGATTCTCTATGATTATATGTGTATGACACAAAGTTTCATGTTTTAAGTTATGATTATTGGGATTACATTTCACTACTATGATTTATCCCATGTTATGAAATTATGATCTCTTTTGCAGGTTAAGATTTCTAAAAGTAATGTTCTTATGTATATGATGTGATTGGTATTTCTTTTGTTTACCCTTACTGAGCATTTGAGCTCACCCTTTTGTATGTTTTCTTTCCCCAGGTCAGGAAGAAGGTTATTAAGTAGGATATGCCAAAAGTGACTCTAGATATGATGAAATAAATGGGAGGCAAAGTAGATGCTTTATGAACCAGTTGTTTATGTTTCCCAGTTTATAAAGACTCTATACCTATACGGTCCTTTCCTGGTTTTGTTATATGTTGTAATAAGTGTGCTTCAATTTTGAAGTAATAAAAATGTATGTAAAGTATGGGTCGTTATAGTTGGTATTAGAGGAAAGGTATAGTCAACCTTTCGAAACTAGGATGTGAAATCCTTAGTATGAACCCTAAGGATAAGTCTAAGAATAGAGCACAATCTTAGTGTTTTAGAAATGGCCAGGAATAACCTAGGATACGACCTTAAGTGTGAAATTTTATTCATGATTATGTTGTTTTCCTATTATAATTAGTGTTGCTCACACTATTCTTCTTGGTTTTAGTCAATGGATGGAACTCGAAGGAACCGTGTTAATGAGGAATGTGACGGGCAATGAAATGATTGTCCCCCCTGAGAAACTAAACGTTATTGGAGCTGGAATGAAAAATCTTGTAGCCATGCTCACACAACATTATCAAGATATGAATCATGCAGGACTTCCAAACGAGCAAAGGAAGGAGAAACATTCTATTGAATCCTTCATGAGGCAGTGTATGCCTTCATTCAGCGGGTCTACTGATCCATTGGAATGCTGAACAATGGATTAGTACTATTGAAAAGATATTTTCAGTTCTTCAATGTTCTGAACATGATAAAGTCATCCTAGGAGTGTATCGTTTGGAAGGAGATGCTGATCAATGGTGGAATCTTATTAAGAATACGAGGCAAAGGGATGAAATTGAGTCCATGGAATGGGACGAGTTCAAGAACTTATTTTTCAATAAGTACTTCCCGCGTATTCTCCGAACAAATATGGAGAAAGAGTTTCTTGAAATGAAGCAAAAGTATGATGAATCTGTTGGTACCTATGAATAAAATTTTACCATGCATTCAAGGTACGCTTCTGGTATTATTATCCAACCTGAGAGTAAGATCGATCGATTCGTTAGTGGATTAAAACCAAGTCTTAGAAGGGCCTTATCCAGGAGGGACTTCAATAGCTATGAGGAAATTGTTCGATGTGCTGTCAAAGTTGATATGGATATTAGAGTAACCCATCAGTCATATGGGTATGATAAGAAGAGGAAAATGGAATTCAAAGGAAAATCTAAAGAGCACACTGAAAAGAAGATGTGATTTCCCTTGTGCTCAATGTGTGGAAAGAAACATGGAGGGAGTTGTCTTAAAGGGACATGTATATGTTTCAAATTTGGAAAGGAAGGTCATCGGGCATTTGAATGCCACAATGATGGGAAGAAGATGTCTAATGATGCAAAAAAAGGAAGGGATAGACAGAATGAACCTACTACACTTCAAAGTTTCATGTGCAAGGAGTTGTAGCATTATGCCAATCAATGCCCAAATCCCAGGGTTGATGATGACGGTCGACTGCAACAAACTCTTAAGGCTAAAGACAAAGGAAAGTCTCATACAATTTCTATCAACGATGTGTAGTACGATAAGGATGTGGTGAAAGGTATACTTACCATCCACTCTAAAGTAGAAAATGTGTTATTTGATTCTATATCCACCCACTCTTTTATTTCTGAAGAATTTTCTATGAGTATCAATGTATTACCACAACAATTAGATGTTGAGTTATCTATGACAACCCCTAATGGCACAACAGTCGCATCAAAAGTTTATAATTCTTCCCCGATTAAAGTTTTTGGGAAAGTGCTTACTGAAAATCTTTTGATCCTTCTTATAGTGGAATTTGATTTGATTTTTAGCATGTATTTTCTTTCTTTATATGGAGCTCATATCAATTTCCAAATAAGGGAATTCACATTTCATATTCCAGATCAATCTATGATCGTCTATCGATGAAAGGATGAACATAACCTTCCAGTGGAAATTTCTTCCATCTTATTAGTCCTGATTCCACTAAATGAAGGTTATTTATCTCAAATGGTTGGTGAGAAACTCACGATTAAGAATATGCTCGTTGTACGGATGTTTGATGATGTCTTTCCAGAGGAATTACCGGGTCTTCCACCAAATCGTGAAGTTGAGTTTTCAATATAACTGTCACCAGGTGCTTTTCCTATTTCAATGACACCTTAGAGAATGGCCCCAATTGAGTTTCAAGAATTGAAGAAGCAACTCCAAGATAATCTTGACAAGGAATTCTTACGCCCTAGTTTGTCACCTTGGGGAGCACCTGTTCTGTTTGGTAAAAAGAAAGATGGATCAATGAGATTCTACATTGATTATCGAGAACTTAACAAGATCACTATCAAGAACAAATATCATCTCCCATGCATTGATGACTTATTTGACCAACTATGAGTAGCTCAATACTTTCCCAAGATTGATCTCTGTTCAGGGTATCATCAATTAAGGGTCAAAAGGAGGATATACCAAAGACGGCTTTCCGTACAAGGTATGGACACTATGAATTTATAGTGATTCCATTTGGTCGTACTAATGCCCCTACTATCTTCATGGATCTGATGAATAGAGTCTTTAGAGACTATCTAGATCAGTTTTTGGTGGTCTTTATAGACGATATTCTTCTATATTCAAAGAGCAAGGAAGAACATGAATATCACATGAGAATTATATTGAAGACCCTGAGAAAGGAGAAGCTTTATTAAAAATTTACCAAATGTGAATTTTGGCTTCAAAAAGTTTCATTTTTGGGTCACATACTCTCAAAAGAGGGGATATCTGTGGATCCAGCAAAAACAGTGGTTATCAAAAGATGGCCGAGACCAATAACAGTAACTGAGATCTGATGTTTTCTTGGTTTGGCTGGATATTATCGACGTTTTGTGAATGATTTTTCATGATTATCTAATCCACTCACCAGGTTGACTTGGAAAGGAGTTAGGTTTGTTTGGACGGAGGAATGTGAAGAGAATTTCAAGGAGTTGAAAAGAAGGTTATCCAGTGTAGCTGTGCTCACACTGCCCTGTAGTGTAGAAAGGTTTTTGATCTACAGTGATGCATCCAAGAAGATATTGGGGTGTGTTCTTATTCAAAATGATATGTTGATAGCTTATGCCTCATGAAAGATTAAAATCCATGAGCAAAATTACCCAACTCATGATTTGGAGTTAGCTTCGGTAATCTTTGCATTAAAGATTTCGAGGCATTATCTTTATGGAGAAAGGTGTGACATTTATATTGATAAAAAATGATTAAAGTATATTTTCACAAAAAAAGAGATGAATATGTGCCAAAGAAGATGGTTAGAGATGATTAAGGATTACGACTGCTCCATTCATTACCACCCTGGGAAAGAAAAGAATGTGGCAGATGCATTAAGTCGACAAGACCATTCTAGTTAATCCATGACGAGGATCACAAAAGATCCAATATTTATGGATTTACAAAGGATGGATCATGGAATTATAATAGAAGGGGGAAAATCGTATCCTTATCAAATGAATGTTCAACCATTTATACATGTGACGATTAAAGAGGAACAGAAAGAAGATGTAGTGTTACAAAAGATGGTGAGAAATATTCCTGAATTCAACCTTGATTGTGATGGGATTATAAAGTTCAAGAATCGGGTTTGAGTTCCACCCATCCCCGAATTAAAGAAGGAGATACTGGATGAGGCTCATAGTTCTTCATTCTCTATTCATCCTGGAAGCACAAAGATGTATAGGGACCTGAAAGAGTACTTCTGGTGGGATGGCATGAAAAGAGATATTGCTGAATATGTCTCTAGATGCTTGGCTTGTCAACAAGTTAAAGCTGAGAGACAGAAGTCTAAGGGGATGTTACAAACATTACACACAACTGAATGGAAATGGGAAAACACAACTATGGACTTTATCACAGGACTTACTAAAACATCCAAAGGCAATAATGCTATCTGGGTCATAGTTGATCGTCTTACAAAGTCTGCACACATCATTGCTATTAGAGAGGATTTCTCTCTGGATCAGCTTGCCAGGATATATGTAAAGTAAGTGGTAAGATTGCATGGAGTGACACTTTCTATTCTATCTGATCAGGATCCGAGATTTACCTCGAAGTTCTGGAGATGTCTTCAGCATACTCTGGATACAGAGTTGAGTTTCAGCACTTCTTATCATCCTCCGACAGACGGTCAGTCTGAGTGAACAATTCAAACTCTAGAAGATATGTTGAGAGCTTGCTCTATGGATTTCAAAGGTGGTTGGGATCAACACCTACCTTTGGTGGAATTTCCTTATAATAATAGATTTCACTCCAGTATTCAGATGGCTCCTTATGAAGCTCTCTATGGAATGAAATGCAGGACTCCAACTTGCTGGGATGAAGTTGGGGAAAGAATGATATTAGGACCTGATCTTGTTGATGAGATGGACGAAAAGGTCTGATCTATTCAACAACACATAAGAGCAGCTCAAAGTCGACAGAATATTTATGCCGACAACCGATTAAAATACCTAGAGTTTGAAGTGGGTGATAAAGTGTTCTTACGAATATCTCCTTGGAAGAGGGTCATGAGATTTTGAAAGAAGGGTAAGTTGAGCCCTAGATATATTGGTCCTTTCGAAATACTAGATCGTGTTGGAAAGGTAGCTTACCGATTGGTGCTTCCACTAAATCTCTCTCAAGTTCACGATGTGTTCCATGTATCTCTCCTGAGAAAGTATGTACCCGATCCTTCATATGTACTCAGTTCAGAAGTTGTACTGCTGGAGCAAGATCTTTCTTATGAGGAACAGCCGATAGAGATTCTGGATCGTAGCGAAAAAGTACTACGAAACAAGACCACTCGATTGGTGAAAGTTTTATGGAGGAACCTCCAATTATAAGAAGCTACATGGGAGCTTGGGGATACGATGATGGAGAGGTATCCTCATCTTTTTGTTACAAAGTGACGAATTTCGAGGGCGAATTTCATTTTAAGGGGGGTAGAATCTATCACCCGAGACTTTTATGAGAAATATTATGTTTTTATGTTATATAAATGATCAAAGGAATCTTTCACTACACACAAAACTATCTTGGCATGGTTTACATGCAACCATGTCCTTCCTCGATAGCTTTTGGCATACACAATATCGAGTTTCACTAAATAACGATATGCTATTAAAATATTATTAAAACAAGATGTTATGAATAGTAATAACCACTTTTTAAAATTTTATAAATTTTATCTTTAAAAATGGAAATCATTTTTGGATTTGGAATATCGAAATTAGATTAGGGTGAAAATTTGGTACTTTTCAGATAACATTCATATTCTGATTAATAGTGAAAATTACTAAATTTTAATTAAAAACAACTTTTTTCATTGAAATAATTAATAGTGATAATTTATTAATTTGAGGGGTTTTAAAAAATATTTAGAATATATTTTTACAATTTAATACAATGTTGGTCAATGTATGTAATTTCACATTTAAACTAGACATAAACAAGTGTCAATCTTTTGATAGTTATTATCTCTTAAAAACACGCTATTTGTCTTGACGACGAGAATTAATTTTTAAATTAGTAAATGTAACTGATATGTTTTGAATTTGGTAAAATAAATATCATTTTTGAATTCCTAACATCAAATATAGCTTAGGCCTAATTTTTGGTATTTTTCTGGAAACTTTCATTTTTTTGATGAATAGTGAAACCACTAAGTGGAAGTTAAAAAAACCGAATTTTTCATAAAACTTAATTTTACTGCTTCTATTATTAGAACTAAAAAAATCCAGGAGACATGGTTAATATCAATGACTAAAATGTGGTTCAATGAGATGAAAATAATTTTTGGTGAATAATATCTTTTTACTTTCTTAACCACGGTTAAAAGTAAATAGGGTAATTAAGGGTAAGATTGTTATTATTATTAACCTAACACATGTCCTAATTCTATTGGATAAGTGTAATTCGACCAAAAACAACCTTATGAATAACATATGACCATTTAGGCCCACATGGATTATATTAGGACATTTATTATCAATTTATGTAAAGAAGGGTTAAAATAGTTAAAATAAAAGTTTAATAAATAATGAATTTTTAATCTAGGGTAATACATAAGATAAATTCGACTATAAAAATTACTTAGAAAGATAAAAAGATGTCCTACATAATGGTATTTTATTTGTAATATTTATACTTAAATTAATTTAATTTATTTATGACATAATGATGATGTAGTAATTATCTTATTAATGAAATATTGACAAAATTGACGTTATAAATACCCAAATAAATGTAATTTGAGACTTTATATGAATTACCATAATTTTTTATGTTAATATGACATGTTAGTATTGATTTAATTAATTTTTTTCGAACTATTCATTCTGTTATGATTTTCACAAAAATTAATTAACAAATAGTGTCAAAATTGACATAAAATAGTTTTTAAAACAAATATTATATTATTAATTGTTATTATATTCCTAAAAATATAAGGTTCGGCCAAGATACTTATATCATGATATTTGTATCATTAATGGACCAGTTGGGGGTAGGTTGGATGTATATGGTAAGTTTATTAACTATATAATATAAAAATACAAAGTGACATGGTAAATGTCAATCTAATTAACTAAGAGTTAAAAATAATATATATCGTTAATATAATGACCTAAACTTGTCTAAATTCTATTGGATGAGATGATTTCGACCCATCCCCACATTAGCTTAGAAATATATCAATTTGGCACTATTAAAACCCGAATTTGACTTTATAGTAAAATAATATTTTTAGTTATTCCAAAGGTGCCCCTATCCTCTCTTATAAAAGGTCACCTCCTCCCTATTTTCCTCACACCACTTTTAGCCTTCAATATTGGCCAACACCTGAGAAATTCTCTTCTCCACTTCCCTAGATACATCTTAGAGGTCCTGGTCTTCTTCAAAGACCAATTTTAGTTCCCTAAAAGGAGGTCTCAAAGAGGCGCTTCAAAGAAGAGGTAATGACTGTTACCAATTCATTCAACACTATTTATTCTTCTAAATCTTCTTATTTATTTGTTTCATTATGAAGTAATAACATCAGTATCACTCATATACTGATATTTTATTATAAGTATGAAACAACCGTATTTCACCATCTATCCATCCTACGGAAAATGAAATCACCGCGCGTGCGTACGTACGGAATACCGTCTCCACGCCGTGGTGTAATCTATTTTCCACCACCACCGTGCTTGGATGGGTATAATGGTGTAAATAATAACTATATATGATTATTGTAAAGTGATATTGATTCTGAAAGTGTATACATACACTCCATTACAATTTCACGATCATGGGAATGATATCATCGCTCGTGCGTACGTACAGAATACCGTCTCCACGTTGTGATGCGACTCATTCTACATGATCTTCATTGCATAATGATTATATAAATGAATTTAATGAATGAATATGATATATATTACGATAATACCATTCTGGAAATGAAGTATCTATAACCTAAAAAAGAAGAATAAGAATTTATTCGATAAAATACGCATAAGAACAAAAAGTAATAAACCCCTGAATAACAAGTAGTAATGAAATATTAATAATAAGAAGCTAATAATATGACCATATATGATAAGTATTAATTTGGAATAAGTCAATAAAATTATTTAAATCATTATATAGGAGGTTCGGACACATACGAAGCAAATCGGACCTAAGGTAAGGGAAAATATCACAATCTCATTTTATCTGAGATTGTTTATACTTTGGTATTTACTAGGGTGTATTCTATCATCCACATTCATGTTTCCACAATATGTAATATTGTTTCCATCCACCTAAAATTTTTTAAATCCAATTTTACCATTCGGTGAGTTTTTAGTAATAGATATGAAAGGAATCTTTTGTCATTTTTCATACGAGGTACTTTTTGACTTTTCCAAAAAAAGTATGAGAAGAATTTTTTTTAACTTATATGACATGAATTGATTTTTAAAACATTATTTCCAAGAAGCTTCCTTTACAAGTTTTCATGTTTATTTTTAATAAACTTCTTTTAGTTTAAAATTGTAAGACATGTTAAGAAAGGAAAATGTTTTTGAAGTAGAAAGGATATTTTCCTCAAGAATGGAGTTCAAGTGTTTTATCAAAATTATTTTCCATCTAAGATAATATAGGGTCCTATTTCTATCCCTATTATTACATTGATTTGATTATGTTGTGATGGAATTATTTTTATGAATTCCTTTATCTTATATAAATTGTTTTATGATGTCATGTTGTTTAAGAATCCCATTTTTTATTACATGGGTTATGGAATGATGTATGATTTATGATTTTGTGGCACACATAAGAATGGTATCATTATGAGATGGGTGGGACCTATATATCCCTCCAATGCATTGGGTAAATATTTTATATCACATGAGATAGACATGGCTGGAATGGTAGGTTAAACTGGTTCAGTGAAACAGGACTAAAATGAGGAGTGAACTCGGTTCAGAAATTGACTTTTTCCACTAAGATAGTCTTGGAAATGAGTCTTGACTAATAAGAAATGATTCTCTATGATTATGTGTGTATGCCACAAAGTTTCATGTTTTATGTTATGATTATTGGGATTACATTTCACTACTATTATTTATCCCATGTTGTGAAATTATGATCTCTTTTACAGGTTAAGATTTCCAAAAGTTATGTTCTTATGTATATGATGTGATTGATATTTCTTTTTTTTACCCTTACTGAGCATTTGAGCTCACCCTTTTGTATGTTTTCTTTCCCCAGGTCAGGAATAAGGTTATTAAGTAGGATATGCCAAAAGGGACTCTAGATATGATGAAATAAATGGGAGGCAAATTAGATTCTTTATGAACCAGTTGTTTATGTTTCCCAGTTTCTAAAGACTCTATACCTATACGGTCCTTTCCTGGTGTTGTTATATGTTGTAATAAGCGTGCATCAATTTTGAAGTAATAAAAATGTGTGTAAAGTATGGGTAGTTATATTTTCTTCCACTCCAAAACCACCAAAAATAGTTTAGTGGTTTTCAAACAGCACTGAGTAGGCATATTACACAATACGGGAGGAATTAGCCTAAATCAACATTCAATAGAAACATATCACAAATTCACAAAATAATCAAAAACACCTATAATGAATGTGTATTAAAAACATAACTTTATACAATTAGTGCATGAGCCACAAATACCAGAACATTTCCATGTATGAAAAATCCAAATGAAATATACATCTGATAAACCTATAAATCCGATTGAAATAAAGCACTAAAAAGCTACTCCTCACTGAATATACTCATAGATCATTCTCCAGCCTCAATAGTCATGACCACCATCACAACCACCATGCTCAATAATTCAACACCAATAATCATCAGGCACCAACTCTAAACAAGAAACACTACCTCTAAGTCTACCAATAAAATCCCTTATCCCGGTATCACAAACATAGACACAACACGTTTGAGCATAAAGATCGTGAATGGGAGAGTATAAAAATACTTAGTAAGACACCTCAAACCCAAAAAGGAAAGAAATAAACAAGTCATCTTTAACTATGGAATTATATGGTAGCTAGGTGTAAGACATAAAATTTCCAAATATTCCCCACCACAAGAAGCATTATGGATATAAAGAATTTTGAGTCATCATATCCCAAATCCATGAAGGTTATATTTCAGGAGAAATTATGGATTCTTGAATTACCTAAATATTTATAAATATTGAAGTTAATATCCCAAACGTATTTTATATATTAGAGGTAAACATAGGGTGACTGAGGCTTTAGAAGACATGAAGTATCTGATTTTCTTATCCATTCTCCCACACATCCATTAGAATCTATTAAAGGGTATGTACTATTTGTTGAGGCATGATCATAAATCAAGGGAGTATTATACCATTCCTTCCACCATTTCTATGTCCCCACTATGGAAACTCATAAGGGAACCTACACCTTATTCAAGAATAGAAATCAGTCAACAGAGTGATAACTCTTTCAACCATAAGTACACAACTATATGAAAACTCATTTCAACTATAAAAAACAATTATAGATGAGCCTAACCTAATTGAGTGATTATATAACTCCATAGGAAGTGGACCCGCACCCTAAGTATACGAGGAGTACCGAACACTATCGGTCATTGGGGGGAACCATGGATCGTCAAAGGATAAGTATCACACAGGGGAGTAACCAACCATAATGGAGGACCTACGCCATGTTTGAGCATGTGGATGGGGGTGTTACCCAACTATATATAAATATGACCCATTCCTAGAGTATACTGTAGAGTAATAAATCAATTAATTACATTTCCATAGATTGTTGTTATTCCTCATGGGGAATGTAAATTAAGAAATTTATAAATCTCAAATATCATCGACTAATTTTGAAATATAGTAGAGCAGTCATCAAGGTCGATCAACTAGAAATAATGTAGAAATTTTTTTAATATGTTTAGGAAACATAAATAGAGAATGAAAATAATATTTAATTTTTTTTTGTTTTTAAATTGATGATATGAATATGATAAGAATGTGTATGTTCTGGTTTGTACACTTAGCGAGGGGAAACTTTTGTGATTTTTATTTTAGATAGTGGGAGAACCAAACACTACTGATCCACCTATAATAGTTCCCATAATATATTTTATAATACTATTTTTTCCTATTAGTTATTAGGTATGTTTTATGATAGGTGTCTGGAAACATGTTTGAACATAGTTACTCCAAATTCATCCATTGTTCAGGCCATGAATAAGGGTCACTGATTGAAAAATTGAAAAGGTAGACCATTCTCTTTCAGCACTGGTCATGCATTATAGAGAAGAATATGAATTAAAATATGAGATGAAACAACATCATAACACCATTAAAATTTCAATCAAATACAATTCCTTACACTACATGCACTTCCCATTAACATATATTTCTTGTTAATTGAGAGTTCACCCCCTCATATTTGTCACCAGGTGATAGGAATTTCCAAGTCACCTACTACAACAATGCCAATAGGTCTCACTTCATTCATCTTGTATAACTACCATAGAAATAGATTTAGGCAACACCACCCATTATCAATTCTAATGAAAGTGATGATAAAGGGGGTACCTTTATCAGTGCTATGAAAAAAAGATGACAAAGGGAGGTTTTAGTAATTATAAAAATGTTCTATTAAAATGACCCCTTTATTAGTTTTTTATGGCTTATTAAGGTACCCAATTCTCAATTAATTTTTTTAGCACTATTAAAGGGACCCCCATTATCAGTGATTTTTGGAGTACAATTTATAAAGGGTGGTCTTTATTAATTATTTTTTACTAGTGCTAATAAATTTTATATTTCAAAAAAATCATTAAAAATAATATATTTTTATATAAATATATTTTTATTGATATAAATATAATATATACATATTAAATATGTTTTAGGTATAAATTGATATTTACACTTAATATATAATATATTTACTGAAAATGGATTATAATTTTTTTTAATTTTATTAATTAAAAAGTATCTAATTATTATCGAGTAATAATGATTTAATAACCAAAGCCCCAAAATTCTCATCTCTTCTCTTTATTTTATTATCATTAGAAGAATTATCTCTCTATATATCTTTAAATTTTAATTCTCTCTGCCCTGCTAAATGTTTCTCTTTCTTTTGTTTTTATTAATTTGAATTGTTATTCTCCTTTTATCTATCATGGTCGGTATGTTTTTGGTCAATATTTCCCAATTTTAATTTAAATATCCTAGTATGGTGGAATGGTTTGAATCATTCCAAGTTTGGTGAGGCCCCAAAAACATGGTATTTCACTTTTCCCCCACTATTCATCTTGTATCATGTGAAATAACCATATATATCGGTTATTCAAATTCACAAAAACGTAAGACCCGATGATGTTGAGTGGAACCTTATGGAACAACCTCCTGTTTAGGTTGCATGTCCATGGTGCAGCATAGGCAACCACGACATAGCGCATAATCATCTATTTTTTTTTCTTCCAATATATTCACCACCATATCAGAATGGACAACCTATGACACAATGGGTTTCTTACTTCATTTACATGCATAATGCAATGCATTGGGCTACACCGTAGCTCCTTCTTCAGTTCATAAGCCACTAGTGGATACGACAAAGCATACCCAACACAATGATTCATTATCTATTAGTTCTATCTCCCTTTAGAACTACACCATATAAACTTTTCTACATTGTAGTAGGTCTCAAATGGTATTGTTAGTGAGATATTACCGCACCGACTATGGTATAAAAAATATGAACTCATCAAATCCCCCACACAAAGATAATTATTGTCCTTAAGAATAAATCTTAAATATGAATCAAAAAGTAAACCCCAATTTTAATAATATTTAAATTATAAAACCAATAAAATAAAACCATTATCAATGGTGGAAAATAAATTTCGGCCTATACCCTAAAAACATTTTTTAAACCCTTTAAACTCATTTAAAACCCCAAAAAAACCTCTGAAAACATAAAACACCTATATAACCATTTATAACACTTATAAACCGTAAAATGTATTCAAAAAATCATTCCAAACACTAAAAAAACTTCCAAAGTCACATTTGAAAAATTATTTCAACTCCTCACAAGACAATGCATTTAAACTTCTAAAAGAAAAATGAGGGGACTTCTCATCTCTTTCATTAAAGTATTTAAATTAATCATTATTAACAATATAAATTGTGATCTACATAACCAATTATTTACTTCTATCATCACTCTAGTTAAAATGAATAATTAATGTTTTCCTCATACATGAAGCACATGTACCAAACTTATGAATTTTAAAATGATCTATCATCTAAACTTGTAGAGAAAAATATCACTAAAAATAAAGGGGACATTGAAAAAAGGATCATTTGACTATGAAGATTAACGGATGGTATTAAGTTGATTAAATTAATTTAAGGCTCAAATAAGAGGTTAATATATAATTATTAATCATGAAAATAAAATTAAAAACCAATTGTATTCTCCTCTCAAAAAAGTGAAAAATCTGACACATCCCAAGCTCAAGTAAGGACATGGAAAATGAAAGTAATAATGAATGGGTTATCCCTTTAATTCATTTTTCAGTATTTTTTTTGATATTTAGCTATGAGAAGTCTCATATTCATCACCCATCCCCAAATGATGAAAATAGCTCGGTCTAATGATTTTGATTTGTGTCCCTCCATTACTCTACCAATATTTTTTTGAGGAATATGTAATAAAACCATTGAAGGGTGACACGAAACATATTTGAAAAATCCAATGATACACCCAAAAATTATTCAATCAAACTAGTGTATCCCTTTTTCCATGAAATCTCCCCCCTACACTAGAACATTAAAAACCATTAAAAAATTAAGAGTAACATTAGAAAAGGATAAATTGTATTGAAATGTGGTTATTATTATCAAAGTACATTTATGGTCTCTAAGGGTAAAAAAGAGTATTAATGAAGGAGGGTCTCATTGATAATAGATAAATCAAACAAAAATGAATAATTCATTTTTAAATTGAATTTATACAATCAACATGAATTTCTGAAAATCAAATAATCAAAAATTGAAGGTAAATTTCATCAACATGTTAATAAAAAAAATCATGATTTATTAAATTCAAATTTCTATATTTCACTCTAATTATTATATCTCTCCATTTTAATTATTCATTCAATTCCATAAACTTGAAAATTAAAACATATCATCATGGGGTTCAAAAAAATTCTATGATTCATTGATCAGAAGTAAATAATTAATATAATTATTTGCATTAATATTTATTTCATTCAAGAATCAATAAATTCTGGAAAATATAAGAGAGTTTACGTTATTACTGAAAATGCAATCTTACTCCCCTTTTTTATGAATCTATTATTTTTTTCCTATCTTATTGCATTAGGTCCTTGCACCATGAATCACCATGGTCATGCATATTTAAGTTATACATTGAATGGGATGAACATTCTTATGGAAGATGAAAAATTATTAATGGAATGAACTCATAAAATATTTCCTAAATAGAAATTTATTACATAAATCATATAAAATGTGGGTTGACTCAAAAAATAAATTTGGACTATCATTCAGCTTGACCTTTCCTCTTTCCGCCAAGTGATTGATTGTGTGAAGGATCATACATGATCCAAATCTATAAAATACTAGTGTTGTGATTCTTCCATTTTGATGGTCCCTCTACCTTTTTAGACACAAATTTCACTCTTCCCTTGACTAATAACTCATCTATATCCATTTTCTCAATCCATTTGTTTTTCCCATATTAATAAATTAAATGGTAGATCACTAATTTACCCAATATGATGAACCACCATAAATTCTTCATGGACAACAGATCCTCTACTGTCTTCATATTTTACCTACAATTTATTTCTTTGTTCAATAACTTTTCAGCCTCCTATTTATTTTTTACAACATATATATAAACTTTTCATTCATGGTTAATATTGTCCTCAAATTTCACCATCTCATCTCTCCTCAACTCATCACTATTCTCACCCAAATTTTTCATCACACAGTTAATTTTGAATTTAGCATATTCTCCACCAAATCGAAAATATATCTATCCATTTTGGACATCAATTAGTGATCTTATTATAGAAATTAAGGGTCATCCCATAATTTTGTTTGTTTTATCCTCATCTGTAACCATTACAAGGATATATTTTGAAAATTTGAACATTACTACCATGATGCTAACATATTATAGTTGTAGTAAGGGATATATCCATGCTTTATTTACAAGTATTATCAATATATGAGTAGTCTTAATCTCTCTTCAGACTATACTCTTGAATTTTGAATATGACATAATGTTAATACTCACAAATAAATTACACAAACCCCCACTAAACACAATATAATCGAAGTAAATGGGATTAGAAAAAACACATATATCACATTGTTTCTTTGGCAGGACCGTTGATTGTACTTCTAAACAATCCATTGTCATTGAGATAGTGACCAATTTTTCAAGAATTAATTTATTTGTCACTAACTAATCCATAAACATTGCATATGTGATAATTGTTTCAAACATCTCTGCAAATGGTATGTTGATGTGATGTTTTTTAAACAATTCGAGAAAACATTCCCTTTTATCATTGAATCATTATTTCCATAATCACTCCAGAAATGGTATTTGTGGTTTTTATGGAAATGTAGACTCTTCTCAAACATGAATTTTAAATTCATTTATTTTATCCTTGTTCTATTGAACTGGATTTCTTACTTCTACTACTTGTTCTTATTGGAAACAAGGCTGTTTAATAATAATAATGGAGTTTGGTTTATGTTTTTTGTCAACCTGCACATGGATGAAAAGTTATTTTTCATGGAACGAGGTCATTTTATTTAGGTTGAAAGTAGTATTGAAGGTGGGGTTGTTTCCTAGTGTTTTCCATATTTTTTGGCCTAAGAAATCAAGAGTTTAAAAATGGTACGTGGTGAAGGCGCATAGTACGTGGTGAAGGCGCAAGGTACGAGGGGAAGGTGCATGATATGTGGTGGAGGAAGCGCGGATGGTACGTAGATGCCTGTATGGAAAGGAAAATAGATTATAGCAACGGTACATGGTGATGGAATTCGTTATGAGGAATGCTGAAGGTTGAATGAAAAAATGGTTTTCAGTGATGGTACGTAGTGAAGTTATGTGATATGCAGAATGATGACGAGATTTATGCGCTTTGAAAAATAGGAGTGGTATGCAGTGGAGGCTAACCCTCTGCTGATGGAGTTATGATTTTCCCACATTAATAGTTTGGGTAAATCGATATAGAAAATATTTTGGAGTTACATGCCTCTTTAAGGAACATTAATCCCATATGATTGATAATGAGATTGGAGATTAAAATTTTGGAATAAAATCCAGAGATGTTCTAAGTGGTTCATGGAGGAGAATATGGTACACAGAGAGACTCATCCGCATAAGAGAAATAGTCCATGGATGAGTGGGGTTTGCATAGGAAGATCTCCCAGTACACAGTATAGCTGGTAGTACGTAGTGCACGCCGGTACGCTGAGGTGTGGAGCAGTATACGATGTAGGGAGGAACATGGAGTACCACAGTTTGTGGAGGAGATAGATGGTACATGGAGGAGCTGGACTGTACGGAAAAATATCTATGGTACATGGAAACCACAGCAGTACATGGACCCAAAAAAGTACAAAATTGGCCAAACCAGTTTTAGAAATTAATCCTCATAACATATTAGGGTAGGGTAAAATAAATTTAATCTATGCATGATTATATGACTTCAACAAAGTATCCATTTAAAGTTGAAGATGCATGAATTAATGCTAAACCATTAAAGCACCATTCATGTCGATAAACTGAATGGAGACCTCTCCAAGGCACTGAGTCAGGGGGAGTCAATGAAAGAGATCTGAGGGAATTAGTGATCTATCTATGAACAATGAAATGGTAGTGTGTCTGATATAGAGTGACTGTTTTAAACCCTTGTAACCCACAACTTGTAAAGATTCGTGGTTTTTGGTACGACCGACACACAGTCAGCTTATATTTCATAGACGTAGCCCTTAGTGGTGAACCATTTAAAATTTATGGGTCCTTTCTTTGCTTGTGATTTTTTTATTCTATTATTCGTCTTTAGACAGGTTTAACAAGTTTTCAGCATCATGGGAACAAGATCTATCAGTTTAAATGAAAATGTTGACACCCTGGTTCACCCTTACCCTCTTAGGGTCCTTTGGGGTCCTTCAGTTCTTCAATATATTTTCTATCTATTTCAGTATCTTTAGGTTTTGTATTTCTACTCGACAATGTGATGGATTTCAGATCACCTTTTTGTGTAACGTAATTGTCACCTGGTAGAAATCCTCTTGGACTATGCTTCAATTTATTAACAAAGTCACCTAATTGGATTTTTATATTCCTCAAACCAGCTCTTTTGTTTCTTGAGTAATCGTTGAATTATTTAATGAAAGCTCCTTGGAATTTAGATTAATCTGTTATTCCTTAGAGTGTAACTCCTTTTATGATCATGAAACATCCTATGGTCTCTTTCAGTAGATGGACCTGACTTGTGGTTGTTTGGCCATAGTTTTAGGGTGTGAAAAATTATTATCTTGGATAGATTTATTCGACATGTTCTTGATTATTCTATTTTTTATAGTTTTTGTGTCCTACTTAACTGTGCATGATTTTTATGATTATAATCTAAATTATTAACATCATAAAAGTATATACCTTGGTTTTTTTGGTTATCCATCATCATGTTGAGATTTTATGACATGAAATTCATTTGGTTAGCAACCCAATGACTATAAACCAAGTTAAATCCTTGTAATAGTCCTTGATCCAATTTCCATTGAACTATATTGCTATAAATTTCATCCAATAATTCATAACATTTTTCGAGAAAAATTCTCATTAGGTAACCATCAACAACTAAATCTATAATTGAATGATGACCCTATGATAAAACTTTATAAAAAATCTAAATTAGGAAATACATTATGATGATTTATCGAGGGAAACATATTATGATTATTTAAAATATATCTCATGCACTATATACAAAAAATCCTCTTAATTCATCACAATTTATGATACATAACCATAAATAAATGGATTTTTAAGGAAATAAAACCCATGTCAAAAATATTCTCACTGAATCCTCCTATGCAGTAAATTAATGCAGAGGAAGTATGTAGATCCATTCTTATTCCTTTTCCTTTAATAAGAATATAAATAATAATGTTCACATTGTTTCACCTGTGATGATTTCAATGGGAATGTAGCACACATTTCAAAAAAAACTCCCAATGTGAGAATTGGGGTCTTCATGTTGAAGCCTGACGAATTGGACTAAGTTATTGATCATTTGAATGGTTGACGAATTTACCTCAAAATGTCACGTAGTTAAATGGGTACTGAAAATCATAGGTAGAACCCTAATTTTGAGGTTATTCTAAAGTTTATTATGTCTTTAACACCTTTATTCCTTCCTTGGGACTATTTTATTACTCCCTAAATAAATTATCTAATAGCCATAATTCACTTTTCTTGACGTGAGTTTTTATTTATTCCTTTTTATTTTCCTTTAAATGTCATGAGAGAGATGAAGATCTCCCTTTTTTCCTTATGTGGAGAACTCATGTAGTGAATTTGTTCCTGAAATCACATAACATGAATAACAAGTGTAATAAGCTAAAAAAGAGAAAAACAAAATGGAAAATTATTAAAAACATTTTTCATTTCTTGTAAAGGTTCTCTAACAACATTTCTAGTTTTGAAATTTCCCTAGAGAATCATTAAATCTTTCAAGGAATTTCAAAGAAAAAATTTATAAATATAATCTATCAATAACATATCATGAAATGTAGTAGTGTGGTGATCAATTTTGATCAAATAAGAATAGTGTCAAAAATGATTTAAAATATTTAGGTTACTCGAATAATTAAAATAATAATTGAATTTGTTTGTTTTCAAATTGATTAGATCAATATGTCAAGATTTTTTAATTTCTAGTTTGTGTAAATTTTGAGGAAAATGTGTTTTTATTTATATGTTATATGGTGTAAAAAACATAATCTTGAGAGACTCCTTTATGAGTGCCCACCCTATATTTTATTAATAACATCATCACCTCTGAGATCATAGTTTATTTAATAGATCTGTGTCTAGAAACATGTCACAATCTCACCAAGGTCAATCCTGAAATACATACCCAATCATTCCCGTAACAATTCCTGATAGGAATTCCCTATACTCCAAAGCAAAAATGTAGTGTCAGACATCAAATAAAACTCAATTATAAATGGTTTATCCCAAAATACAATATATAGATAAATGAAAAGAACAAAATAAAAGAACAAACTAAAATTAAAAATTAAATGAAAACTAGGAATCATACCTCAATGTGACTCACAATAATAAAAAAATCCCACTCCATGATCGAACCAAAGAAACAACTTAAACATGAAAAATAGATTGGGTAAATTGAAAATGAGTTTCACAAGTCAGGTGTGATTATAGAACATCACAATAGGTTATCACCATAGAATTAATATGTGTACATTCCCAAAATAGTCCATAAATTATATTTTAACATATAGTTATAAATAGTGTTTAACCTTTAAAACAATCAAACAAAACGTAGCCAAAATACACTTTTGAAAAAAAAATCAATGATTTCCTTTGAAACAAATTCCATTTTATATCCCAATTCAAAGACAAAACTCTAGAAGAAACACGACTGAGATAATTTCATGCCACGGGGGATCAAACAAAACACAAGTATAAAGTTATATCAATAGAACAAATCTAGAGGAATATGAATAAATACAAGTGAATGTAAGAATTTATATAGATAGAAAATGTAACGAAGGCACCAAAAAGTAATACATGAACATAAAAATATTGAATTTTGTTCATGTCCTAAATATATTTAGATAAGTCCCTGGAAATAATCAGTTTTAGACCCATATGTTGGTGTGTGATGTGATCCATAGTCAATAACCAACCTATCTACTCATTCTAACCTCACTGGTGGCCCAACCCTCTATAGACTATAATCTACAAGGGGTTTCTAATCCATCGAATATGGACTAGAAATAAATCATATATCAACCCTCTAGATGACATCTAGGAATCCTATAATAACAATATGAGGGAAGGATGAGAGGTTATCACACAATTGTAATGAACTATAATACACATATGCCAACGTGTATACCTTTCCAGAAACCTGACACCATATATGTGAAGACCCTCTCAAAATAAGGTCGACCATAGAGATTACCTTCCCATATAAAACAATTCACATGTTACAAATTGTCCTACACATCATGGGTTTAAAACATTTTCCTAAAACATCCCAATGTACCAAATGGTATCTAGAATTTGAACACCAAAACCATTGCTAAAAAAACACACTTCCCTCAAAACTATTTCCAAAACCAAGGTGATTGTCTAAATATAATTTCCAAGGATCAAAACTATCCTATAAAAGATTTTATTGTCAAATAATACATTTAATGTACCAAAAATGTCATGTTTTAAGAATCACACACGAAAATTTTACTTGAATCCAATTCGGAACCAATAATCCATCTGTAAAACAATACGTGTTTTTAGAAAACCATTAGAAAGGAAGAAGGGGAAAAGGATATAATATGGGAGAATAGTGATTTTAAAAATTAGAGTCATTACATAGAAATTTTATATATGTTTCCATTTATTGGCTGGTTTATATATTTATGTTCACCCCATGCACATATGGATTTTTCCATATTCACCAGAATATACATGGAAACCTATAACAATACAATCTTCCAATAAAGGTAATACAAAAAATAATCACACCAAAGCATAAGGGTTCTATCATAAGAATTAAATAATAAATAGGCAACAAAACCCATTCATGCACAACTCCACATTCCATACAATTTTACGAAAGCTAAAACAAGACCAGAGACCAATTAAAATTACCAAAATAAATTTTGAATACCACTTGGAATTTTATCAAAGACATAAATTACATATATATTAGATAAATTTAGACATAACTATGGAAATAAATTTAAAACAACATTTTTATCAAACAAAAAACATGGGAAATACATAAAAAATCATTCCAAATCATCACAGTCTTGACGAAAACATTTAGAAATAATTTAGGAAAGAATAAGAATCGTATGGAATGTTTTAGAAAGGAAAAAGATGGAAAAACCAACCCAAAAATATGTCACCATTGATAGAAACCATTTTACACTTACACACATAATCACAATTGAATATATATATATATATATATATAATCATCCTTTGTCCCAATGTATATATTCAAAAATCCATTTGTGAATATACACAGAGATGGTAATTATATATATGCCTACATATGTATATATATATATATATATATATATAATTTATGTTCATAGAGACATAAACCATCACCTTCCCAAATGATGACCCAAAACTGACTCAAGGAGTTCCAATGATCACCTTAAAAAATAAAACAAACCCAAAAGTCACAAAATCCATACATGAAAAAATCACAAATATTTTGAAATTATGAAAACCTACCTATATTCAGTTTATAACATGTCACCATTGACAACCGTGCATAGAACGGGTAATACATCAGCCTTATAAACCCTAAGAACCAAAATAAAACAAAAACTATTCTCCATATATGGTTAGAATTTGGCCATGGTTTATACAAAAAATTGGATAGGATAAAATGAATAATGAAAATCGAAGATGAAGAATAAGGGAAAAGTGGTGGATATATTTTTACTCAGGATTATTCGACATTTATTAGAGAAGAAAAATGATGAATGCGAGTCAGATTGAGGGAGGGGTCACTCGAGATGGATTCTTGCACCGAGGGGGTGAGCATGATAGGGAGGAACAATTTATAGGTTTTAATTTTAATTAATTGGTGATCATTTTTTATCATTACAGGAAGCACAATTTGGCCTTATAGTCATCCAGTTCATGGTCCAACATTGAGGGGGCATCTTCCCCCCTCCCATGTAGAGGTCGCATGGGATGAAAGGGGTTTTAGCAAGATTGTGTTACTAACCAATGAGCCAGAATAATGAAACTATCTAGGTTGTTTATTTTTCCTTAGGTTGGCACAAAATTTACCTTAACCATGTGCCACCTAACCATGACCCAAAACTCCGGATTCTATTGGAGAAACACCTAAGAATCAATGTGAAATTCTGGTACAATATCAATGACAAAGAAAAAAATAGAATAACAAGAAAACTGAGGTTGGGGTGTGACATTTTCCCCATCATGAAAAATGTTATTTACCCAAAAAAGTCAACAGCTAAACAAGGAACAAAATAGGAACCCAAAACCTAAAAAATACAAATGAGACTAGAAATACTAGAATGACCTTTCATCTCAAATAGCCACAAATGGTCATATCAAGATAAAAAAAGAGAGATCCATAGTGGGAAGACATGATTCTCTTTATTATTAATGAAACTGACTATAAAAAAGACAAGACTTTAACCTAATGAGAACTCAACCCAAAAAACATATCCCAATGGCCAAACCAAACCATGATTTAAAATTTCCATAAGAAACAAGAATCTCTAAAATAATTTTAATCTTATGAATCACTCTAAAACAACATCATGATATTCCATGATGATGAGACCCCAAAAAACTCTATAACAAAATGGTTTCCAAAAATAAAAAACAATAATAGAAAACTTAAATTATTTGCACTCTAAGATGAGAAACAACTATTTGGTTAAACTTCCCCCACACCCAACAAATCCTCCACTACATGAAAATATTTACTACTAGGTATATGGATGGATACCCGATGTCGTGAAGCATAAGATACCCCATGGTTAGGAGATGAAAATACCTGAATGATAATTCCTATCTCGGTTGTGCAACTACCAAACCACTCCAAGTGACTCCAATGGAAACACCGGGAACTACAATTAGAAAACATTCAATTCCCAAAACAACCACACTGGAAACAAAAGATTAAGCGGCCCCCTAAGAGTATGCATGAACCAACTAAGAAACCCCCTTTAGAACTAATTCCTCCAATTCACCCCTAACCGAACAGGGAACCATTATGACAACAAAAAAATAAAATATACAACTACTATGGGATACCCTTTGAAAACCAAATCTCTTAAAAACATGTCCTCCAAAAACCTCCAGAACTAAACATTCCCAGACTAAATAAATTAACTCCACCACTCCACTGGAAGTTTGGACAGAAACCAACAACTATAAGAGACCCCTAAAAACTTTATGAACCTTTGGGGGGGGGGAATATTGTAATTAACAAGATAAGACACAACCAAAATTTAACATAAAAAACAAATCCACTAAAACTCAACAAAAATTACACCCCCATGAAAAATATCAAGCTCATAAATTGAAAAATCAGAAAAAAAAACCAAAAAAAATATTTTCAAAACCATCATTCCCATTTCAAATTCAAAATTACATCACATTCCCAAAACCTTCTCTAATACCACAACCATTTTCAAATCCAATTTCCATCTCATTTCCTCTTGAAATAAAAATATTCTGAATCGTAAACATCAAAACCCAATACACCAATTTTATTTTCCCTTTTGAAACCACACATCTCATTATAAAAGAATCAATTTCTATGAAAAATCATTTTCCCAAAATCATTTTCCTTTTAAGAACCACTTTTTCACTCGAAATACCATTTTCAAAAACCATTTTGTTTTCTAAATACATTCACAAAAACCATGATCAATCCAGTGAATCAGTAACACCAAAATACAAAAAATTGGGTAGTAGTGGTCATGAATAATCTGACCACATGGTTTTGCAGACCATGAGTAGAGCATGAATCAACCACTGGAATTATATTGAACCATGAAATCAGGCTACTAAAATTTAAATATTCCATGTAAGCTCACAGTGTAGCACCATATCACTCCCACAATCATCCCCCAACATGATACATCACATTGTACTAATAAAATTATAAAAATATAAACCCAAAACAAAAACAAAGTCTCAAAGACAAACTAAACCTAGTGACTCGTGTCTCATAAAAAGTAGTGGTGATCATGAAATGATCCTTGTACTACCTCATGAGTCCCGACAGTCTTATCCCCATTAAACTTGAACCTTAAATAACACAAGTGGATCTGATACCAATTTTTCATGAACTAACCTGGTCAACCCCGAACCAGTCATCTGAGCCGGCTTTCAATAAGGCCCAAGAGGTGATCCCAATCATCCCATGTTGAAAACTACTTTCGAGTATAAAATGACACTAAATTAGGAATATTTTACCCATAAGATGGTAGATAGAGAAAAAAACAATATAAAAAAAAATGAATCCATTGGAAGTAAAAAATGAAATGAAAAGTACCACGTACGTCCATGTGACATCTTGGTCACCTCCAACCCCATACCAACCCACCCTAAGTGTAAAGTAGAGTATGAACCTAAACATGGAAAACATATCGGTTCCACTGACACCGAGTGGCACAAGTAAGGAGTGAGAATAAAAAACTCATTATGTAAGCACTACAGAATCCATACGCATCCTTTCCAAAACAAATCAATAAATGCTAGTTTAAATGTAGTTATAATATAGGGTTTTTAATTTACAGCAACCAAACAATGGTTTCCCAAAATATTCTTTTGAAAAAAAATCGTTGCTTTTAATATGTATTTATATTTTAAATTCTACTTTGATATCCAAAATCCAAAAGAATAAAAACTAAAATAAATGCATTACAAGGCGAATAAAGCTAAACATGAGAAACAAGGAATATCAATAGAAACAAATTCAAATGAAAAGGAAGAAACATAATTAAAAGTAAGAATATATGTAAATAAAACATGTACAAAATGTTCTGAAATGTAATACATGAATATATAGATATTTAATCATGGGAATTTTGTAAACATATCTAGTGATTTCCCTAGACATACTCAGTTTGAGACTCATCTGTAGGTGTGTGATATGATCCTTAGTCAATAATTAATCTCATCTCTCTATCTAGCCTAAAAAGTGTCAAAACCCACCATTTCTTATCAAACACCAAGGGGTTCAAATCCATCAAATTTATACCAGAAAGAATCCATCTCCCATCCCTATATATGATTTTCATGAGTCCTATAAAATTAGTATGAGGAAGGTTGAGGAGTACATCACATGATTGTCCTTAACTATAACCAATATATTCCAAAAATCACTCCTTTCCTAGCACTCAGCACTATCTATGTGGAGACCCACTCT
Organism: Viscum album; assembly: GCA_963277665.1. Lineage (NCBI taxonomy): Eukaryota > Viridiplantae > Streptophyta > Magnoliopsida > Santalales > Viscaceae > Viscum > Viscum album. The sequence continues at coordinate 393,798,179 of OY728138.1, forward strand.
AATAGAGGTCAACCTATGGGGTTCCCTTCATACATAAAATATATCACAAGTTCCAATCAATCCAAAATATCATGGGGTTCAAACTATTTTCCTAACATATCATAGACATTCAAACATGCCTTGTCATTTGAAACAAAGAAACATTCATAAGAAAAAACACCATTCTATTATAACTATTTCTAAAACCAATTTGATTGTATAGATATAACTTTTTAAGGTGATAAATGGGCCTAAAAGTGAGCTGATTTAAAATCATGATTTTATGGTACCAAACGAGTAATGTTTTAAAAAGAACACTTGAAAATATATTTTGAATCTATTTGGGATCCAAACTCCATTTAGATAACATTGGGTTTTTTCAAAAAACCATTAAAAAGGATTAATGGTAAATTAATGAATATGTGAGAAGAGTGTTTTTGAAATCCAAAGGCATCACTAAGACATTTTATGGAATTTCAATTTATATTCATGTGCATATTTATATGTGTACCCCACGCACATATAGATATTCCCATATTCACTAACATATATATAGATAGACATAAAAATTTCCAAATCTACAATCAAGGTAATTTATAAGAAACATTACACCAAAGAATAAGGGTTGTCACATAACCAGTAAACAATAAAGTGGCACCAAAACCACTTCAAGGACAACTCCAAATGTCATAAATGTTTTCCAAATATCGAAGAAGTCCAAGAAACATTTAAACGTTTCCAAATCAATTTTAAAGGCCACATGGAATTTTAACAATCACATAACATATATATATATATTTAATACCTCATGGAATAATAATGGAAGCACTTTGACAAACCTATTTTCATCAAACTATCAACATGTAGGGGCTATAAGAATCACACCAACACACCAAAATATTTAAGAACACATTTAAATGTTAGTTAATAAATCTCAAAAATAATATGGAATGTTCCAAAAATTAAATGGACAGAAACAATCACCTGAAAAGAGGTCTCATTTGATGACAACCAATTTACACTTACTCGTGTATGCACACATACATATATATAATCACCCATCGAACCAATGTATATATTCAGACCACCATGTGTGAATATATACAAAGTGGTTACATATATATATATATATTCCTATATATGAATCTATATGTTTGTTACATTCAAATAGCCACAAGACATCTCCTTCACTAACGGAACCCCAAAAATACCTCAAGAATGTCCAAGGTGCACTAGAAAAACCAAAAACCCCAAAAGTCATAAAAGAACTAATTATAATTTGTTCAATGAATAAGAAAGGAATAAAATATACCCATATTCCTTGGAAAATGTGAAACCTTCAACAACCATGGATAGAACGGGTCGTACATCAGCCTCATGAACCCCAGGAACTAAAATATGACCAAGAAGAATGCCCAAATTGAGTTAGAATTACGCCATGCAGTGAAAACCATATGGTTGAGGAGAAAAGTGGTGAAGAAATAGAGGAATAAGAGAATAGAGAATGATAGATTCATACCCATTATTATTTCACATCAATTAGGTAATTGAAATGATGAATGGGAGCTGAATCGAGGGATATGGGCCATGCATAAGGGCTTTCTATATGGGGGTGCGACGAATGGGAGGGGGGATGGAAAGGGAGAGATGGAGTAACCCGTTAGTGGTTTTGAAAATAATTATTTAAAAATAATTTTTTAAAACTTTTTTTGGCCACATTGTTTGTCATATCATGTTCCAAACATGAAATGATTATGCCCCCTTGTGGTAGAGGCTGCACGTGCTATAGGGGTTTGGAGAACAGTTGTGTGCATGACTATGCACCTATGAAAGATCCATTATCCAAGCCATATATTTTTCCCTAGGATGGCGCACAGTTTCCCATAATCGTGCATTGCATGTGTTCCACCCACCTACAGATAAAAAATCTCGATTTCGGTGGAAAAGCACTCAAGGTTCAACTTTAAATCCAAGGGAAAAAATAAATGTCTTGGAAATAAATAAAATTTAATGAAAACTGAGTTTGGGGTGTGAGAAACCATGTTTTAACATAGTTACTAAATATTTATTCATTGTTCTTTCCTTGCATAATTGTCACTGATCAATGAATTAAAAAGGTAGAACCTTCTCTTTTCAATACCAGTCAGGGATGATAAAGAAGGGTAATAATTAAAATATGTTATGAAACAATGAAAAAAACCATTAAAATTTTAATAAAATAAAACTCCCTCCACGAAATGAACTCTCTATCATCTAAAATTTCTTGAACCAAAAGTGTTTACCCCCACATGTTAGTCAAGAAAGGGATATGAATTTCCAAGTCACCTAGAGCAGAAAAAAAACTCCACAACTTCTCCAATAGGTCTCATTCCACTTTTCCCATTTACAGTACCCAAAAATCCCCCTAATTGTCATCATAACATCCCATTATTTTATTATACATTAGAGAATTACCTCTATCTATCTTTTTAAATTTAAATTCATCCTTCAACTTTTTATTTTTCACTTTCATTAATTTTATTTACATGAATTTTTCTTCTCCTTTTAACTCTCTTGTCTAGTACTTTTTTTGTAGATATATCCCAGTTATAATTTGGATATAATTGTTTGGTGGGATTGAGAGACTCTTTCACATACCTAGTATTTCTATTTCCCATTGTTTTTTGGATGCTAACGAGTGAAATACCAAATGTTATTGGGTATTTTAATTCATAGTAACATTGTAACATATGATGTGGAGTTGAACCTTATAGTAAAACATATTATTTGGATTTCATGGACACGCATGGACACAGTGATATATTGTTGACTACATCATAGTGTAAAATCCTCCTTTTATATCGATTTTTGTAATTTTCAAACCTCCACTTCATAGTGGGTACCCATAAGAATAGTGGGTTTTTTTCATTTATTTCTTAGAATATGGATATGGAGTAAGGATTTGTGTGATTTCATATCTCCTTCTTCAGTTCATGGGAAAACTATTTCTATGGAATAGAATACAAGACATGGTAAAACCTTTTCCTTTGGTTCGATCTTCCTCGGAGACTACACCGCATAGCCATGGCTATGTCATAGAGGGTCTCGAATATGATGTGGCAGTGAGATCCTCCCTCATTGTCTATGGATTACATTATGGCATAGCGGTGATGAATATAGTTTAGTGTGTGTTTGATGAAGAAGACTAGTGAATTGGGATGAGAAAATTTTGTTCTAATAAGTTCACAAAACGTGTCCCACATTGAAGATACACATGGGGTGGATTCAATATATTAATAAACATTCCCCTTTTCCATATTGTTAAATGAGATGGTTGTTAGAGGATTCCCTATGACACCATAAGCCACCCCACACTAGTAAATATCTTTTCCCGTCACTGTGTGGACTTGAACACCACATGTAACAGCGCCCTTGTGCCTGTGTTGTGAAAACTACACTATACCCTTGTTCTAACCCACATATAGGATTCCCCATCCTTAATTCCTTCCTAATTCTATGAATGCTGATGGGAAATTCATGGGCCTAATAAGTGTATTTTCCTCCTTGGTTTATGGATGATCAGTTGTGGGATGCTTTATTGGTATGTTCCCTTCTAATTTCAATTTCCTAGACAACACACACAAGTTACTTATAAAATAAAACATTGTAAAACATTTTTTATTTAAAAGTTTCCATAAAAAATGTAAATACACAAAAATGAAAATTATTAACTAATATAAGAGAATCAATAATTATGAACAATGAAAATAATTAATTAAAATTTTGAAATTTGTATGAAAAATATGAACTCAATATATGTATATTGACCCTCACAGGACATGAGTTGTGATGACACGCACTGAGTGACCTATTACTCCAATATGTCACGTACCACACCACACAAATCATGTAGGTTGAATCATACATTTCATATATTTGGGAGATACATTATTAGACTATTTTTGAGGTGCTACATGTTGTGTAACTCTATAGTACATGTCATGTAATGTTCTATCCTTAGTGGATTTGTTTTCATCTTGTTCTATTCTGGGATTCGAATACACAAGTAGTCAATCCTAAATGTTTTAACATGTATAATTAGATGGTGAAATTCAATTTATAATTAGAGTAAATACATGAGATGATACATATCATTAAGTTTCCCTAGCTCTATAGGGTATACTATGGGGATTGGGCAAGGAGATTAGAGCATTCCTGGGGTAGGTACTCACACAGTACCATGCTAGTGATAGGGTGTGGGTCCCCAACACCATTGATTAATTATTTCATATGTTGTATACAAGTTTTAAAATTTTAATTAACTGATAAAAAAATTATAAACCATGGACAACCATATATTTGTTAATAATATCCATTTTAGGGAATTTACATTTTGAATAAAAATTTGGAAAACATAAGAATTAATGGTTGACAATGTTTTATTTTCTATGTGAGTTTTGTCTGATTATGAGAAAATGGAAACTATAAGGGAACTTATCAAAAAAGAGGTCCACAATTAGGCGACCCTCAACCGAGGAGGTCAATCCACTTAGCACCCAAGAAGGGCCCACTATCCAATCCCAAGCATGAGAATGACATGTGGTTGGGTAAGCCCTTGTGTGAATCACCAAAGAAGAAGAGCATAGCCGAGAAAACATGGGCACAATAATGTTTTGTTGTGTGGAGGTCAGGTCCACACGATGAGGGGATGAGACCTTCACCAACGTGGGGTGGAAAATGGTGGCGTAGGGTGTCCTTGGACACCCATCCAACTTAATGTGCCTAAAATGATACAAAATTACTAAAATAGAAAAGCTAGACCATGCACATAATATATTGTTGATGTTTTCAACACATGGGGTACTATGTACTTACTAGAATGAAATCATATAACCCAATCAAACCCATCACCATCCTCACACACACACTGCACTACACTCATGACCACTATACATCAAAGGAATCCATGGTTAGGGATGGTGGAGCTCAGTTAAACTATCAATTCGAGACCCACTATGCCGATATAGTATGGCCCTGACTGCCACACACCGACATGAATCTGTTTCTATGTTTTTCAAGCTATGTTTTCCCCTATTCTGACCCACGTAGGGTCTTCCCCAAACACACAGCCTTCCCCAAGGATTAGTTTGGTTGGAGGGCCCTTCTTGGACCATATAAGTGTCTTTCCATCCTTGGTTGAGGGATGGATAGTCATAGGCCACTTTTCATTCTATGTCCCCTACTATTTTTATTTCTTAAATAGCACACAAATATCACTTAGAAAACAAAACATTTTAAAACATGGTTTTTTAAATAGTTTTCAAATATTTCATTCCAAAATGTAAATACCCAAAAAGGAATATTATTAACTAATCTATGGGTGTCAATAGTTTAATATTATGATATTAACTCATTAATATTTTTAAATTTGTATGGAAATTAAGAAATCACTATCGCGACCTGCCCTAAGGGGGTACATGGAATGTGGACACAACAATTCACTCGGTTTGTACTACCAAAAAGGCAGAGTTATACGCAACCAATGGTTTACGATGAATGGTCATAATTCACACATTATGTATGGCAAAACGACCACTGGGACATGTACTCCTAATGAATCTCATGTTCATTGGATTAAGTAAATATGTTGTGTATACAAAGGTCACACATTGTATGATCCTTAACTACTTAAAGCCACTAATTATTACAACTATCACGACCCAAGTTGGGTACCCTTATAACTCAATAAATGATCTAGTCCTGACATAGCCCGAAGGGCATTCTATATCCCCATGTGTTAATGACTAGCATCTAGAATCATACAAAATGAAAGTGGGAATGATTTTGTCACCAATAGTGCATATGTAAAAGAGATAAGTCATTATGCATTCTAAAGAAACTTTACTGGAAGAACTATATGAGAATTCAAACAAGAATAACATCCCAATGTACCACAACCAAGTACCAGAAAACTAGAAAATATTCCCAAGTCCCATAAGATTCAACTCCCAATGGCCATAGTTAATGTCTAGAACCACCTCCTAGAGATGCGTTACCTCTACTCGAACCTAGAAGATGATAATCTGAAAACACCCAAAGGCACAGGTAGGGTATGAACCAGATCCCAGTAGGATTTCGCCAAAAATATTCCAAAATAATATTCCAATATATAATTTACTGAATAAATTCTTTCAATTTAAAAAAAAATACGTTTCTGTATTTCACAAAATTATATATAAAAAATCATGTTTTATGTTTTAATGGATTGAAATAATTTATCAGGTAATGATTACCATTTTGAATGATGTAAATACCATTAAAAATGTAATTACCTTTTCAAAAAGGGGTTAATTACAAAAATGGTTCTTTTAAAAATATATATTAATTGATGTCATTTATATAAAATTATTTAAATAAATTCGTATGGAATGTAGAACATTTTACAGTAATGGAATATATACATTTTAAATAAAAACAAGCGAGAAAATTTTCATGTTACTAATAGGAATGACAGTCTCATTATATAGAGACCTGATACCATGAAACGAAAAAAATATTATTATACTCCCCTTTGAGCCTAAGGCCAATTATGACTCATCAAAATCTCCTAATGGGATGTGATGTTCTAATATGAATTTTTACAACAATATATGTTATAAAGTGTTTCCCCAAAAAACCCACTAACTACTTAAGAATTTCATTTGATCATGTACAAAAAAATGATGGGAAATTTATTTCAATATTTCTTAATATACAATTCATTTCATAATCCATTTCGAATATTCCATTTCCCCTTTAAAACCCATAACATGTTTTTAATAGAAAAACATGCCATTAACTAATATAAAACCCTATGATTTCTATCAAAACCCATTTTAAACCATTTTCAAAAATAATTATTTGAAACTAATTCATTTAATTTCAAATTTTACCAATTAAATTCAAAATTTTAATTTTCTATAAAATTCCACCTATTTCAAAATAAACACCAAATTCACTAGAATTGGGGTTTTTCATAATTCTCCATCAGAAACAATCTATTATTTTATTCCAAAATTTAATTGAAATAATTTCCATCAAACCCCAATATAAATTAGAATATTTAAATTCTACAAATTTCCATAAACACATCCCGATTGAATAGAATTGTGAGTTTTCCAATTTCATGCCAAAAACACATTTTTCATAAAAATAGCAATTCAAAGGATTTGGTTTTTTAACCAAAAAAACATTTGAAATATATTTAATAAAAATAAAACAATTTAATTTAATTAAAATGAAATAAAAATAAATAAATAAATTTAGTTTTAATAAAAAACTTCGTCATAATGAAACACCTATCTCAGGATCAACAGATCTCGAATCACAAATTCATAACTGAAAATCTCCAATGGAGAACAATGAAAACAATGATATATGAAATAAAAAAAGCTTTATATCTTAAACATTAGGTATTGGATACATAATCTAACATGGGTATTGATGGATCCCTAGGGAGGAGAAGATAGACTATAGGAGAATGATAATGGAAAAAGGAAACTATCAGTGAAAAGAAAAAAGGCATTCTTCAAGATTTGTATTGATTTCGGGAGGGATCTGAGGGGAAAAAATATTTCATGGGAGCTCCATGGATGGTATAAATTGGTTTGGGGTTATATCAGTCCATTAGAGACCTAAAATAGGGATTCGTTAATTTTTAACAAAATTAAGATCACATAAAATCCCATCTGCACTATTTCCAAGATAGGGGATCACAGTTTAGATAAACTGTGTGGAAGACATGAGCCTATTTCAAATATGCTGTAGGTTTTTTCAAAACATGAGAAATACATGTGGAACCCACTATCCAATTTATATGGTTTGTCTTGAGAGGGTTCATCGTTTGGATAAACCGTGCACCAACAGTGCACAAGCCCATAATAATTCAAAAACATTAAAAATTCACCTGAATCAACAAGAAACGGATCCCAACCAATACTTGACTAAAAAGATGGTGTTTAGTAAAACCTGAATATAGTGATATGATGTTACAACCTCCCCACTATATAAACTTTCTATAACCAAAATGCCTATGATGAATCTTACATGCCAAAATGATAGGTCCACTACTATGTCATTAGTTCCCCCCTCTCCCACATTTCATGATTATTCATATCATAATCCCATAATAGACAAAAAATCTCATCCTCACATGAAGTAACATTGTTTCAGAATCAACTTTTCTGTCTAGTCACATAGTCAAAAATTTATCACATTCAACTTCATGATCATACCAACTCACAACATGAGATAGATCATATAGATACATTTGAATATTAGATACAAGAAACATGTTATGTATCGACGTCACCTATCATGGAAGTGATAAATGATATGAAAATTTCACCACATACTAAAAACCCGTGAATGGTCCCACAGAATAAGGAAAACGTTTCCCATGCCTACCAAGCCATCAATAACATAACCAGGGTGAAACATTAAAGAAAACATGGTCACCAACTGAAAATTACAATGGTTTACAATGACGATATTCATAAGATGTATATCTGCTCTGTGCCATCAACAACCTCTGATGAGTCAACTGAATCATTCATGTCATCTCTTGGACCAACCTCACACCAACCAAGAAACCTTCACTAATTTATGAACAACAGAATGGAGATTTAGAAGGGAGACTATAAAAGGCCAGAATCAGATCCATTCTGATCATGGACTGGTAATTACTGTTATAAGATAACTCAACCAGCCCGAAATGATCATCCCAATCCCCAATAAAGTAAAAAACAAAAGCACAAATAATATCTTCAATAATCTATAAAACTCTTTCTATCTAGCCATCCTATTGTAGATGCTCTACCATACTCAAAAGGATGTGAGATCATAGTGCCTCCCATAGTCCTCTCCCAAAATGAAATTTGAACCGAGGTTCCCTATTGGAAACTATAGTATAAGGATATACCAGAAAATGAACAATATATTTCACGTAGAGATTTCCCAACTCCTTAAATTTGGTTTAATAAAAAATGTATATAAATTGATCCGAATTTTTTAGCTTCTCGATCAAAACCCACATAACATTTGTATTTATTTCTGTATGACACTACCCAACCATAAATGTCATTGAGATCTCATCCCACTTCTAATTTGGGACTGGAAGACACTGAAGAAAACCCAAATGTTTTTGTTTCTCAACATTAACATGTTGGCATCTATAATAAAGTGAGAGAAACACAGAAATTTCCCATCACATACCTATACACCATAATTATCACTGCATGTCATAGTACATCTTGGTGGTTCCAAGGTTCAAAACCCATTGGGAACTTTGAAAATCCCCCATCAAATATTTTTTTCATGAAGATAGTACCACAAAATAGTTCTAAATGCATAGAAATACAACTTTCGATAATTCCCATTTAGTAACGGTCTCCATACCATTAAGAGATTTTATAATGCTACATAACTCATCATAGAGCTGTTATTCCTGAAGAATCAATTCATGAAGAGCGGAAGTAAACTGAACACTTGTGAAGGAAACCTCAACCACTGATTCTAGGACTCCAAAATATAACTGTACAAAGAGATTATTCATGGTCTACTCTTTTAAAGATTCTTTCACAATCGGATGTTTCCTTCTCAAATAACCTGTAGTAAAATTACCGTTTCATGTGGTATTGGTGATGTGTAAGTTGAATGGTAAATGGTACTCCATCCATGGCCTCTGGAGAAGATTCAAATCTTTTTGAGATAAGATATAAATAAGGAACTTCTGTTTTGAATGAATGGTAAACCTTTCTTCGTAAAGGTACTCCCTCCAACTCTTAATACCATACATAAATGATTTATGTTCACCATCATAGGTCTAATAATTCATCTCATGTGACCTAATTTCATGAGAGTGAAATGATACTACATTAACACCTTTCATAATAATTCAACCCATTCATGATGCTGATGCATTAAAAAATACCACATAGCCCTACCCAACCTCTGGATGAGTCAACATTAACATAGTAGTCAAAATAATTTTCATCTCTATAAAATAATTATGAAATTTTTCATCCGAAGAAAAAATTAATCTAATGCTTCTTATAGTTGTTAGAAAATAATACAACAATGAGTTTTCATTTATTAAATAAAGATAACTCCAATCTAAACCCACGAATCTCAAAATCTATAAAAAACATGTTTTTTTTCTCTTGTTATAATAGCTTTAACCTTCTTAGAATCAATGGATAGTCCCTATTCTGGCACAACGTGCCCCAATAACGTCACTTCCAAAATCTAGAAATCAAATTTTCAATGATTCCAATAATGTCTGTGGTTTATCAGACAACTCAAAACATTTCTCAGATGATGCACATGATTATCCTTATACATATAGTAAATAAGGATGCTATTTATAAAGACTACCACAAATGTATCTAGATAATCATAGAAAATATTGTTCATTAAATCCAAAAAACTATAACAGCATTGGTTAGATCATAGGGAATGAAAAGATACTCATAATGGTCTTACGTTCTCCAAATAGTTGTTTTCTGAATGTGATATTCATTTATCCTCAACTAATGGTAACTAGATCAAATATTGTTCATTTAGAATGACTTTTACACATTCTACTAATCAAATTGATCATCAATATGTGGCAATGAAACATTTTATTTATCATAATTCAATTGAGCTTTCAATAATCAATACATTGGATAAGGTAACCATCATCTTTCTTAGCGAAGATAACATGTTCTGCCCGAGGTTATAGACTTAGGTGTATAAAGCCTTTATCAAGATGATTGTCCAAATGGGACTTCAACTCTTTGATTTAAGTTGGTTCCAGTAGGTAATATGCGATAAAAATTGGTTGAGTACCATGAACCAAGTTAATTTAAAACTCAACCACCCTTATGCGGGGAAAACTAGATTTGTTTGTAGGAAACAAGTCTGAAAATTCAACAATAAATGGAGGGATAACACCACTAAAGGATTCCTTCTCTAGATTAAAAAAACAAATATCACTTTCCACAACTCAAGATAAAAAGGTTCGTCTCTTCTTAACCATAGGTCCCACTCTCCATGAAAGATATAGAGCACACCACTAGGTGTAGCAAAGGAGATCAACAAAAGATAACAATCAATCCAGGATTTATTAGAAATAAGAAAATCCATACTAATAATGACATCAAGGGATTTCATGTTGAGAATTGGAAATATACAAGCAAGATCAACATTAGATAGAGAGGAGACATAAAAGATACTATAAAGATACTACTATCTCTTCATACTAGGAGTGTAGTAATATCCATTTAACATGATAAAAGATATATTGAAAAATTTAGATGGTTAAAAATACATGTTTAAATAAATGAATGAGATGAAACCGTATTAAATAGAGTACTCACTAATGACTAAGATTTAGTAATGATACCTCTTATAGTTTCTAGACCCATATATACTTCCTTTGAGACACTTATATTGCGTGAAAAATATTTGTTTCAAATACTTGTGGCTAAAACACTTTTTCACACAAATCATCTTATTTCCCCAATGTTTTAGGAGGATTTTATGATCTTGTTCCACTATGTAGTGTATAATAAACACGGATAAATAATTATAAGTTCCCCAAGCATCTTCATGAGCTGCATTTCTTGGGTACCTTAGTGAAAACCCTCTTTAAATGTCTTCGATTTCCACATTAGTAACAAATCCAAAGGCCTATTCTAGGAAATATAGGAGGTCTATAATGACTCTGATGTCGAGAACTTCCATGTGATCCATAAAACTTATATTTTTTTAAAATAAATCATGCTTCCACTAGGAGATAAAGAATCCCCTGATAACCTTGAATTTCATGCAAGGTCTATTCCGGCCATTAGCGCTCTATCCAACAAATCATCATAATAATGAAAATTAATTAAGAATACCTGAGAACGAATATATTGAAAAACTCACAACTCTAACCTTCGGTCATTTATTTGTTTAATTCGATAACATCTTAGTTTAAAAGTAAATGAGTTCCTTAAAATGGTTTTCATATTTTTTTTATGGTCTTGTAAGCCTACTCATGTTTGAAAAACATACTGAATTTTCCAAAAAACTTTTAATCTAGATATAACTATTCAGTGAAAAAAACATTGATGTATTTCCACTCTAATTCATCATGTTTTCTCATTGTCACCATCGTGTCTTACTGTCTCCTACTCAGTCCTTTCATCATGAATGTTGCTCAATTTACCATGATTTTATCAGGTGTCTCCACGAACCCACAAAAAATGCTCCATTTTTCTTAGCCATTCATCATCATCTTGAGGATCATTTGATCCTTTTAATAGTTTCAGTTTCTAGGAAGGAACTCTTGGGGAAAAATATTAAGAGAATCCCTCTAAGGTTCCAAAACTATATCCTAAACTGAAACATGAATTAGGGGGCGTGCATGTTCTAGAGAGAGGCCTTGAGAGTATAATGATGCACTGAGAGGAAAATATTTATTCTCACATAACCATATTTCTTAAGGTGAATCTATTATGTCCACTAGGATAGATACCATAAGGGGAGAGGGGTGAATCTGGGTATGAAATATCAAAACAACTGCCCCATATTGATCTTGTTTCGCTGTTATGAGAAAATATCTTCTCTCTCTTTCCTATAGCAATGTATAACCAGAAATTAAATCATGCATAGGACACATAAATTTTTACTTGGTTCACCCTCACTAGGTTATGTCCAAGGAGAATACACCGTTGATGTTCTGATGTACCAAATCCACTAAATGTACACTACTATTTACAATGTTCAGAGCAGACTCATTGTCCCTCCTGGGTTAAAATCTCTCACAATACGAAAGCTCACCACTCTCTCAAATGAAGTGTGCTTACTACTTCTTCAGAAGATCTACTCACATTTTGTAGACCTTTAGGTAACTTCATTGTCATAGATGAATTCTGCATCTTTAAAAATTGATAGATGTACTATTGAAGTAAAACCTTCACCCACAGATGAATCTCACTTTGTCATAGAATTGAACTAGAAACCTCAAATTTTACGCGCAGTCCTTACTACACTTTGCACGTAATTCCCTTTCCTTTCACATAAAATATATATTTTTGTGTGCAATCTGAACTCCACTTTTCGTGCAAATTAAAAAATTCTTTGCAACCTTCATTTTATGCGCAATGTAATCTTTTTCATGAAACACCAATTTTTACGCCCGAAACCCAAATTTTCATGCAACTTATGTTGCGTATTTTTTTACACACACCAAATCTTATATATTCACTAAGTCATTAGATACTACGAAGGATGGGCATCACCTCATATTTATATGAAAAATAGAACACTTCACGAAAGACCCTCATTGAGCACATAATCCACTTCGAGTGCAAAAAAAACATCTTGCACACAACATTGTATTTTTGTGCACTGCTCTAATATTTCGTAAAACTCATGCATTATCCAATTTTTGCGAATCTGATCTCAAAAAACCTCTTGTCCGAAAAACTGCATTCCTCTATTTCACACACTAGTCAAATATTTCGGGCACCTTCCTTTCCTAAAAACACTTCTCTCTGGTTTCTAATTTTGAGGCCCAATGATTTGGAAAACAATGGAAAATGAGGCCACCTTAGATCTATTGTTTTTGTACAACCTCCAGATCATCCATTCCTTTTTCATCATTCATTTTCAAAGTTGTTTGTTAGAAATCTCTCTAGAACTCGACAAATATTCATGGAAACATTCTTTATGAAAAAACAAACTATAATTGTCAACAAAAACAAACACCAAAAAAAGGTTCAATGTTCCCTTGATGTATTTTTTCCCAACAGAAACATAAAAGGTCCGGAACTATGAATATTATCCCAATGAAAATTTGAGGGACAACATCATCCATAAAATCCACCATAGTAGGACTGTATCCTATGATGATCATACTTTATGATCTCCAACTGAACCAACATGGGTGGGATCCTAAGTAGTATATGACCTGCACACTGACATTGTTGCAGTAGAAAATGTACATTCCATATACCCCAATACTAATTTATGTGTTTCCAAAAGAAGGTAATTCAAAATCCAAAATAGTTATGGGGAGAGCACTTTTTGAAGAGAATACTCCACATAATTTTCCACTTTCACTCCTCAAAGTGCATTACACTAATTTTGTTGTGATGAAATAAAAAAAATGCCAAAAAACGGTGTCTTTAAGAATAATGTCGAAGATGTAATCCTATCCAAAGGCAACAATAAATTAAACCACACTCGGGAATCTCACTACAATTTTTCATGGAAGTGGATGACTCATTTGGTAGTATGAAGTAGATAGAAGATTTGTTTGAATTACATCCCCCAATTATATGTCGATAGGTTGTTATGGTAGATCACATGGTCTGCCTGTGAGACCCAACTCCTTGAGGATAATGTGGGTTTTTAATATTATGGCAGTGATAAGAAATAGGGGGAAATAATGTCTTTATAATAAGGGAATATATTGTGGGGACTATGGGAATATCCTTGGGAATTTTTTTTTTATTTTTAGAGGATGGGTTCATTTATAAATAAATGGATAAAAGTAAAATAGGGGGATTATCCATAGGTGTATAATTTATTATGCACTTTGCAGGTCAGTCATTTTCTTAAGAGTCAGCATTCGTGGCTTGCCTTGGGTGGCAGTGTCTCCCAATTTCTCTCCTTCATTATTCTTCTTCTTTTACCTTTTTTAATTACTCTACTCTTACATGTATACTATAAAAAGTCATTAATATGGGCGTTGGTACTTATATGTAGAATTATTTTAGCATCCTCAACCCATGTGTAGTCAGCGGTTCAATGAACAGCCCAACCAGAAAAACCATCCCCTGGGATTTTCATTTTCACTCTTTGGTTTCTCCTAAACGAACTATAGTGTATTATATATATCTTGTATAAAAGGTTTAAAATCAACTCAAGGAGTTTTTATTTTGTGAAAACAGTTTTTGTGTAAATAATTTTAAATTCTAGAATAGTAATAAAGAAAATTTTAATAAAAAAAGCAAATAGATGCTAATAATCACCCATTAGTTGAAAATACACATTATTTTTTGCATTAAAGAAATTATATCTACAAACAATGACATTATATCTTTTATAAAATAATCTCAATAAGTTTTTATAGTATAGAATTCCCAAACAACAAGAGATATTCTTTTTCCAACAATAATAATTTCAAAAAATGAGTGTTTTTTAGTTTCAAAAAGACGGTTTCAAGTTCTATTAGTATAAATAGTAGACAAGAAAGGATTTCAAAGTGTGTTCACAAGTATAGTAATAATATTTTTAAATATAGCACATTAATGGAATTTTTTTTATTTTAATTTTAGGTATTGTGGGATTTCAAGATTTTTTTTACATTTTCATAATTTATTTATCTTAAAGCATGCTAATTTCTTTCCCTATAAGTGATGGTATATTTTGATATGTTTTGTCTATAAAATTACTAATTTTCACCCACAACATCTATTACAACAATGGTAAGGTCAAACCCATAAGGAAGAAATGATTTTTTTAGGATGTTTATATTGATTTAATAAAACCAATAAGAATTAGAATGAACTGGTGACAAATTAGTGTGATGAAAGGTGAAACATTGAGGAAAATAGTGATATGAGAAGCAGTGTGGTAGGAAAATAATACATGATAAAGTGTTCGAACTAAAAGTGAAAATGATGAGAAAATTGACTGATTGAGTGTGTGTAAAAATTGACTCTTCATTCATCGTAAAAATTCACTTTTTAATCAAAAAACTAAACAACCATAATCAATTCAAAACTATCATTTTATTTTTATGGGTTTCATCTTCTACTACCTTTATTTAATTTTTTCATATGAAAATTAAAGAAAAATTATTCATTGCTGATCTAGAAATTGGAAATTCTCATGTAAAAATTCAAAAGTATCTTTTCTGAATTGAGCTTAAGGTAACATATTTCGATCATCCAAGTCAAAAAATGTAGAAGATTAAAATACTAAAAATAATGTGATGGAATAAATATAAATTTTTTCATAGGCATTATTTTTCAATTAAATCCAATGAAAATGAAGATATCTTGAAAGGGAATAACAGATGCATGTTTCTATAAAAAAGAACAAGCTTACGAAATAAAAGAGGAAAGGATATATGGAAATCAAAGAATTTTACACATAACATTAGATGATTTTAATCACCAAATTACAATCTAGGGATCGTAAAGTCTTGTGTCTTGGAATACTAGGTACATCAAATAGAAAAAATCAGACTAAATATAATATTTCTTTATTTAACATACATTATGAGCTCCTAACATCCTTTTATCCCTTACATCTGTATAGGATATCTGGGGTTTAACATGAATAATGGGATGAGCTAAAAATCCTAGTATGGGAAAAATAATTAAAATATATATTAGAACATCGGATAGAAGGTATATCATAATGATATATAAAGGAATAAAACATGATTAAACATAAGTAATCGTAACATGGGATCATAAAATCATGGATTAATAGTAAATTTTTAGAAACATAAATCATAAATTTAGAATGATTCAATACTCATCTCACATAGATTAGCATGATTCAAGGATCTTTTCACTTAGAGGATCACGAGTCAAGTCTAACCACCATGGCCATTTCACATAACGTATCCTTAGACTAAACATTACCCAATTAATTGGAGTTCTACTTGGGAACACCCATCATAATATTTTCATGACTATTTTTTCTACATACACAATCGTACATAAGAATTCAAACATAAACATATGGGTTACCCATGATAAGATTTGGGAATGATAATGTTGTCAAAAATTAATAACATAAGGGATTATCTTAATGGTGCCCATGAAAAGAAGGATTTAAATATATCATTGAAATTCATAAACTAAAATAGGAATATATTATGATAATTGATTTAAAACATAAGTGATGACACGTAAAAATTGTTTTGAAGAAACATTAGAATTAAAACATTTTATAGCAGATTAAAGTAAATATTAAAGGGAATTTAAATTATAAAATGTAATAATACTTAATATTAAACTATAATTGAATCAAGAATCGTTTCATAAAAAAAAAATATTTTATAAAAAAATTGTTTTCTTAAAATGGATTTTGTTGTTCACTTGAAAATGGGTAATAATTCAGGATGTTCCCTTAAATCAGGATTGCTTATCAGGAAGAATTGAGTAGGGAACCTTTTGAAAACATGAATATTTAAATAAATACAGTTAAAAGGATCTTGATACATGATTTTAGAACATATAAAAATTATTTATAATATTTATATAAAATTAAAATAGAATTTCATTTTGGTAAACATATAGATTGTATAACCTGAATGAATAATGGAGGATCAGGTATAATCCCTTACCTTATGTCTCAAGGTTTTCCTCACATGATCATATGTCTTGGATGATAAAATTAGATTAATTATTAAGTTTAATAACTTTTATACATGTATTTTTTTTTATTTTGATTAAGTTCATTTTTGTCCCTTTTGATGGGTAATGAAATTCAATTTTATCACTCATAAGCGTGAGTTTCCTTGGTTTTCATGATCCATTTACATGTATATGTGCATGGAAAAAATTATTAGTCATGATTGTTATAAAAAACTGAACTTATATGTTATTAATTAACTTATAGAATATTAAAATACCCTTTTTACAAAAGTGATGATGATTCATCAAATATGTCATCAATGATAATCATTTAGAAACATTTAGCACTTTTTGATCGTCACAAAATACTTTTTTTATGTTGTTAAATATGATGTATATATTTTTTTTACATAAACATAAATAGGTTGTAATACAAATAAAAATATTATGGTTCAATCGTAAAATGGTTTCATGACTATCGTTGTAGGTGGAATTGTAATATGAAAGCACATCGTCCTCTAAGGGGGTAAATCAGCACCTCACATATAATGTGTTCATTATTGAAATAAAAGAGAGCGGAGAAGATATTTGATGATGAATTATTCAATATAAATGATTACATTACAGTATATATAACATAATAGTGCATTCATGCCAATTGGACAATGAAAATAAAGAACATGAAAAGAAATTCAATGGAAGGAAGAGGGTTTTACATCTTGATTCCTTCTTCTTAAGAATATTCTTAGGGGATTGGTTTTCATATTTTATTTAGACCAATGTCTCTAGAAATTTGGGAGGATTTTTGGAATATATTCAGCAGGAATATAGGCAAGTATCATGGATTGAGTATTGTGAGTAGAAGAGGTCGTGATGGGTGGTATTTATAGTGGATGAGGGAGGTTTTTTCTCATTATTTTAGTAAATATTTTATTATTTTACTCAAGGAAATAAATAATGATGATTATTGAGACTAAATAAAAAAATTAGATCATGTGAGTTCAAACGAATTGTGTTTATGTTTTCCATGACTCAATGAATGATGTTTTTAACTTATAATATATATATGCTATAAATTATCATATTTTACGATTCCCCAAAAATTCAGGTATTTCATACAAGTCCCAAAAATTAAGCCTAACCATTTTTTTAGAGTTAAAATTTAAAAAATAACACTATTTTATGAAAATAATTTTTTATATATGAGAAATAAAATTTTTAATTAAAATCATCATTTACATGGAAAATTCAAATTTTAAAATTAAAACTACTTTTATCTCAGTTTGAAAAATTAATTATGGTCTCATAAAATTATCCCATAATCATAATTCAACAAAATATAAAATAAATTTTATGATAATAAATTTTATTTTAAATTATCAATTTAATAAAAAAATTAACTAAATATTTATGACTTATAAAATTGCTAAAACAAAATTAATAATTTTTAAAATATTTAATTAATTAAACTATGACGTAATTATATAATATTATCACATATAAGATGGGAATATTTATATATAATATCATTGGTGAGGTTATTATTCAATTGCACAATTTACTACTTATAAGGGTCACATTACTATTCCAAAGGTCAAGTTTCTATTTAATCGGTATAGGTTCCATGACATCCAGAAATGCTTCTAATTTCATTCACTCATTATTTATAAATACTATATTGTGTACTATATGTGTTTATACCATGTGAAATAATTATAATATGGGGATTTCATTCATAAATGTTTTCGGTCATTAATTTCTTCCCCCCTTATGAAATTTTCCCTCAAAATTTATTTTTACATTATAGGTTGAAATTTGTGTGGGTACCTCTCTTTCATCACTTTCTTTGGTCCCCATGTTTCTTATTTGTACTTATGGTTAATGAAAAGTACATTTACCAATGATTGGAATTGTAGCATATAAATTTAGCTTTGTAATCCAATATCTTCAATGGTAGATCCTTATAAGAAATATCATTCTCCAACTGTACGACCTATGAAGTTAGTAAATGATAAAGATCTAATATATACATTCTCAAGAGGGATATGTGGAATAAATTTTGTACTTGAGACATGTTTGGTGTAAGTGCTAGTAGATAGGCCACAACTTCTCCATGATCAAGGAACTTGAATGGGATGATGTACCTGGGAATTAGATTCCCGTTCTTTTCGAATCTCATTATCCTTTTACATAGTGATATGTGAAGGAATACAATGTATCCGACCTTAAACAATAGGCCCCATCGATGATTGTCTGTATAGTTATTTTTTCGACAATGGGATTCCTTGATGTGATGCTATATGGTTTTCAACTTCTCTATCATTTCATTGACCACTTATTTTCCTATAATCCTATGTTCACTAACTTCATCCCACCATCTCGGTTTCCTATTCCTTTTCCCATAAGGTGATTCATATGTATTCATTTAGATGATGGAGTGGAAACTATTATTGTAAGAGAAATAGACCAGGGGAAAATTTTGGTACTATCCTCCTTTTTAGTCTATAGAACACTTTACCGACATATATTCCAGTGTATGAATAGTATTATTAGACTGGTCATCAGTTTGAGGATGATTGGCCTCACAGAATTCAACCCTATTCTTAGAGAATGTTGGTGGCTTTCCCAGAACATGGATTTGAATCTTAGATGTCGGTCAGATATAATATATAGTGGTACTTCATATATACTTACCACTTCATTTACATATATCCCTGAAATTTTATCCAGTTATATGTCATCTCTAATTCTGATAAAATGACCTGTCTTTGAAATATTATCCACAATAACCCAAATTGAATTTTTCTTCTAGATATCTTTGGAAGTCCGATGACAAAGTCCATGGGGACATTTTCCTATATACATGTTATTATGGGTAATGTTTTCATCATACCATTAAACTTTTTCATTTCATCTTTCACATGTTTTCATACCATGAACTTTGATGTATATTCAGTGACATCTGTCTTCATATTGTCCCGCCCAAAGTTATCCAAGAGATCTCGTTATATCTTTGTGCTCCCTTGGTAAATTGAGAAGGTGTATCTATGTGCATCATTCAGAATCTATTTTTTTATCTATCACTTGGATGGTACACATAGTTGTTGCCAAAATCTTAAAATTCATTCTCACTGATCATGAACTCAAATTATTTCTAATTTTATATAGCTGCACCCTTTTCTGAATTTCCACATCACTTTTATGAGCGCCCTTTATTTTATCTAGAAATGGATTTTTATCTTTAATTTTCGAATGTATTGATGATTTAACTCCATTAATGATTACCAGTTCATTTTTTTATGTCTAAGAATATTGTATCCCTATCAATTATTATCATTGTTAAATATGCATGATCCTTTATATTTAATGAAATCACCGGCTTATTTTTCTTTACCATGATGGTAGAGGATTTAGTAGTTGTAATCCATGATGAGATCTAACCATATTCACTGGTTCATATTAGTCTGTTTATTTGTGAATATATATTTGCGACTCTGATTATCTGTGTATATCTCACACTTCTCCCCATATAGATAATGTCGATTAATTTTCAATAAAATGATCACAAAAAACAACTCCAGATCATTTATAGCATAGTCTTTCTCATGAATTTTCAACAACATTGAGTTTTAGGATATCACTTTATCATTTTTCATTATTACATAGCCTAATAATTTCATTGACGAATCATTGTACACCGAAAATAGTTCTCTATTTTTCCGTAGTGTGAGTACAATCATAGTGATAAAATGATTTTTGAGTTCCAAAAATCTTTACTCACATCTCGTGTTCATACAAACTTCACTCCCTTATGTTTCATCTTGGTTATTGGGTTATAAAAGCATGATAATTTCTTCACAAATAATTGGTAAAACCATGTTAGACAAAGAAAGATATAGATCCCCATTAAAGATGTTGGTTAGGTCCATTCTTCGATTAAGTTTTTCTTGTAAGGGTCAACCAATATTTCTTTTCTCGGAAATACATTCCCCATGAATGATAGATACTCTATGTGGAACTCACATTTATTATACATTGAAAATATTATTTCCCTTCCCAAAGTCTTTGGGATAGTATTAAAATTATCCTTATGTTCCTCCTTTCTGTTGGATTATATCAAAACATCATCAAAAAATAAAACCACTAATTATTCCAGGATATCTCTAAATACATTTTTCATTAAGTACATGA
This sequence comes from Viscum album, assembly GCA_963277665.1. Classification (NCBI taxonomy): domain Eukaryota; kingdom Viridiplantae; phylum Streptophyta; class Magnoliopsida; order Santalales; family Viscaceae; genus Viscum; species Viscum album. The sequence continues at coordinate 393,819,715 of OY728138.1, forward strand.
ATATTTATGGATCATTAATTAGTCTAAATGGAATCACTATGAACTCATAGTGTGCACACCTTATTCGAAAGGTAGTCCTAGGAATATCATCCTTCCTCACCTTTAATTGGTGACATCCTGATCGAAATTCCACCTTATAGAGATAATTATCCCCACATATTTGATAGAAAAAGTCATATATCCATGGTAGGGGATACTTTTTATTTATTATGATTTATTGAGTTCATGATAATCAATGAAAATGTGCATTTATCGATCATTATTCTTGACAAAGAGGACTATCTCATCCCCTGGTGAAGCACTCAGCCATATAAACACTTGTTGAAACTCTCCTTTAACTACTTTTTTATTTCATCTAGCACAATGGTGGTAATTATATAAGGTTTCTTTGATATAGTAATAGATCTAAAAATATTGTAAATTCAGATCTCAAACTCTCGGTTAGTAGAAAGACCAGGAAATTATTCTAGGAAAACATCAGTGTAATCCATCATGATGGGAATGTTTTCATGAATGATCATCTAATTTTTCCTCAATAATTTTAGTGAGATATTCATTCTCATTATGAATTAATATCCATACATGATATGATTATTCTTAAAGATAATCATCTTCCTTCTTAAACATTTATTGATTTCTAAAATATTTTCTGATGTGAAATGTGATCTTTATTTCCCAACAGTTGATGTTGTCTTTGTATAAAGATTTCCAATCCATGCAAAAAATAGCATAAATCTCTAAAAAGGGGAGTATTAAATGTATTTTAGGTGTTTTAGTCAACAAAAATTAACTGGGGAAGATTTTTGTACTTTGGATGCAATGATTTCCTCATCATATATTATCACAGATAACTCATCCTCCAAAATTTGAAGAGGTTTTTGAATAGCTCTACTAAACCTTCAATATATAAAAGAATACGTACAACCAGAATCAAATATAATGTTCACTATTTATTAATGAATTACCAGTGTAACTCGTATCAGATTATTTTTTGACTCCACATCAGTAATAGTTGTAGCATAATCTCTTCCTTGTTGCATTGATGTTTTTTTGTTGATATCATGTGAAAACCCTCAACTTAGGTAATTGGTTCAAAAAATTACCATTTTCATTGTACTTGAATCACTATAGTATTGGATGATAATTGATATGATCCTTAATTTATTATTCAATGTTATTGTCATTATACATATCCCTTAAACAGAACTTATCTAGATGCCCCATTCATCCACATTTGTAACATTTACAAGATCCCTTTAGATAGATCCCTGGATGATTCTTCCCACAATTTTGACTTGTGGGATATTCATATTTTGTTCATAATGGGATTTATTTAATGATACAACCATATTTAACTCCATTTATTCCTTTTCATCACTTGGCCCATGAGACCATTAAGTGTCTCCAATCTTTATTTCATCATTTAGAGCAGAACGAACAATATCCTCATAATTATCGAACACTCGAATCAGCAATGATTTTCTTAGACTCATATTTTTTCCTGCAAATAACTGTTACATATTATATTCAATGTTCATGTAAATGTCAAAGGTTTGTTGTGTAAGAATTTTATTTTTTTCTTCATACGCCCTGATAGACTCATCTTCTTTCTACTTATGTGTGAGGAACTCTCTTTGCCTCTTGATTTGGAGGGTTCAAGGAATATATTTATTGATTTTTTTTAATGATTTCTTCCCAATCCATGGAATAAATTTCCTCATGAATAATTCATCCTAATCAGTTTCTACAACTAATCATCTTACCCATCAAAATGATACACCACTAGCACAAATTTCTCATTTCTAAGTATTGGAGGACAGATAATATTTTTTAATGGAGTTAATCAAATATTATTTGAGGAAGGAATTAGAATATACACTAAGCATGGGATGGATTTTCCATATTAATGATTCTCTAAAAACTTTCTCTATAATATGAGAAATATTTTGTTCCACATGATTAAAGATATTATTCATAACTTGAGACAGTTAAGCAAGTACTGTAATGATTTTTTGAGCACCTGGTTCCATAATATATAGGCATATCATTAAGGAAATAGTCACTTTTCCAATAACATTTATTTTTTTCATGTGTTATTCTATTCCATTCCATTAAATAAAAAATCTAAAGTGAAAAAGGGTGGCTTGATCACATAGCTAATAAGTACAAAAAGTAAACTTTTAACAGAAATATATAATCTCTTAATGGAAAAGAATATCATATACTGTGATACCTTTGGTTTAAACATAGGATATCAATGATCTATTTCATAACATATGTTATTATGGTATTTTTTGTTCCCTTTATAATGGTTCGTAATGAGTTTATGAGTTTACCAAATCATATGCAATGGAAGTGTCAAAATAGGTGCGTAGTAAGGCCCATTGTCATGTACTAGGTTTACCTATGTAATGTTTAGAACACCTTGTTAGAGTTGATACTCATAGGTACATTTATACCATAACCAATCCCACATGTAATATATAGAAAGGTCTGTATTTTCTAGATAAACCACTAAATATATACTAACCCAAATTGGGAATGTTTTCTCATACATCATATTATCCCTAGAGTTCTCACTAAAGTTCCCTATTATTAGTCTCAAAAATAAAAAAAATCCTCTAATACCCACTATAGTGACCCAATTATTTTCAACATAACATTACATTATTTTAATCGTAACTAATCATAAAATTACAAGGAAAGGATCGTGAAGTCTATTGTCTTGGAAGCCTTGTTATATAAAACTAAAAACAGAGGAGAAAATAAAACATTTCTTTATTTAACATATATTATGATCTCCTAACTTTTATTAAGATATTACATCTGCATAGGATAACCATGGGATAACATGAACTATGGGATGATTTAAAAATAATAGTAAAGGAATAAACATTAATATAAATAATTGAACATGGGTTAGAAGTCATAACATAATGATATACAAAGGCATGGAACATGATTAAACTTAAGGAATCATAACATGGGATCATAAAATCCTATATTCTTAGTAATGTGGTAGAATCATAAAAAATGACATTATCATGATTCCGGGACCATTTCAGATAAAGGATTACAAGTCAAGGCTTGTTTCGCATAGAGGATCACATGTCATGGGTAACCACCAAGACTATTGTGCATGGAGCACGAGTCAATTCTAACCACCATGACTATTGCAAAAAAAGTCTCATGACACTAACCAATACCCAATTAATAAAAGCAATATCCAGTAACACCCTCCAAAATATGTTCAAGAATATTTTTTCAAAATAAATAGTCATACTTAATCAGTCAAAAATAATTAGAAAGGTTACCCATGATATGAATTGTGTATCATAATCTTTTTACAATGGCATAACATAATGGATTATCAAAATGGTATTCATGAATTAAAGGGTTTAAATTATACATGGAGATTAATAAGTGAAAATAGGGTTATATCATGATAAGTTATTTCAAACTAAAGAGATAACATGTAAAAATATTTTTTATGAAACGTTATAATTAAAACATTTTAGTGTCATTTAATGTAAATATTAAAAGAATTTAAAGAAGAAATGGCATAATATTTTATATAAAACCATAAGTGAATCAAGATTTTTTTCATAAAAATAGGTTATTTTTTAAAACAATGGTGGCATAAAATAAAATATGGAGCACACTTGAAAATGGTTAATAATTTAGGAAGTTCCCTTAAATTGGGATTTCTTATTATGAAGAATTGAGTATGAACCTTTAAAAAACAAATATATCCTAACAAATTAAGGATTAACATATATTGGTAAATTATTTTTTATAATATAAAAATCATTTATAATATTTAAATAAAATGAGAATATAATTCATTTGGTGAAAAAGAGAGAATGAATTACCCAAAATAATAACGAAGGTTCAGGTAAAATCCTTATTTGTAAGTATGATGGTGTTTTTTACATGATGTTATTGTCTTGGATAATAAAATTATATTTATTAATAATTACAGGAACCTTTTATAATGTATTTTATTTTTCAAAATTTCATTAAGTCCATTTATGCCCCTTTATATGGTTTATGAAATTCAATTTCAGCGCTCGAAAGTATGAGTTTTTGTGGTTTTCATGATCAGTTTACTTGAATATGTTTATGGAAATACATGAATAATTATAATAGTTGCCTAGAACTAAAATAATATGTTATTAATATACTAATAGAATATTAAAATATCAGTTTTCATAAGTATGGATTATTCATTAGAAAAATCATTAATTATAATCTTTTAGATTAAATTTTTTTATCATCACAAACTAGTTTTATTATATTGTTAAATATCATGTATATGTGATGGTTCCAAAAACATTAATAGGTTATAATGCATATAATATAATCTTTTTCAACAATAAAAATTGTTTCATGAACAATCTTTAAGGATTAATTTCATGATGAAAGAACATCATCCACAAAGGTGATAAATCGACACCTCATGGAAAATGTTTTCATTCGTAAAATAAATGATAGGGGAGAAGATATTTGATGAATAATTATTCCATTAACAATATTAAATTTTATTATATATATGATAATAAATATTTCATGTCACTTGGACATATAAAATCAAATAACATGAATATAAATTGAATGAAAATGGAAGGGGGCTTTACTTCTTGATACCTTTTTCATGAGAACCTCCATAGGGGGTTTGTTGTGGTCATTTGTTAATACCAAAAGCATCTAGAAGTTATGAAGAGTTTTGGGAAGTATTTTTGGATGAATATAGCGAATTATCAAGGCTTGATAGGTGTGAGGATATGATGTGATGATGGGTGATAGTTATAGTGGAGGAGGGTGGTGTTTTATCATTTTTTATCTCAATATTTTATTATTTTTTACAAGACAAGAAATATAATTTATTATTCAGACAAAATATAGTAATTATATCATGTTAGTTTGAACCAATTTTTCTTACATCATCCATGACTCAATGAATAGTGTATTTAATGTATATTGTATATATATTGTAAATTACTGTATTTTACTATTCAATATGAAATTCATGTATTTCAGAAAAATCACAAAAAATCACAGTAACTATTTATCAATGTGAATAATTTAAAAATAATGTTCCTTCTATGAAAATAAATTAATAAATATGTGTGATATATTCTTTTTATTTAAATAATCATTTACATGGGAATTTAAAATTTTAAAATTAAAAATAATTTTCTAACATATGAAAAATTTAATTAAGGTCTTATAAAATAATATTATAATCATAAGGCATAAAAATATGAATAATGTTTATAAAAATTTGTATTATTTTAAATTATTAAATTTCATAAATAATGTAATTATATATTTATGACTTATAAAATTACAAACACTTAGTTAATATTTTTAAAAAAATTTGTTACTTATACATTAATATAATTATATCTTATTGTCACTTATAATATGGATAAATCTTATTAATAATATCAGTAGAGGGGTTACTATTCAATTGGAAACTATACAATTCATAAGGGTAACATTACTATTCCATAGTTCATGTTACAATTTCATTGGTATAGGTTCCTTAACTTCTAGAGACACTTATTATTTCAGTAATTCAACATTTATTAAGCTTTTAGTCTATTCTCTAATTTCTTATAACATAAGAAATAATTATAATAATTGGATTTCATTCATCACAGTTTTGGTTTGCTATATTATAACAGTAATAATTCTAATAAAAACATGAATACTGAAGAATAATGCATTTTAACACTAAAGAACTCTAGTTCCCCCCAATAAAATTCAATCACACATCTTGGAATTCATGAATAAATGTGAAACGCAAGTACATATCACATTTAAAGAAGCAAGAAACAAAATAAGTAGTAAAATAGGTGGAAAAATATTCTATGTTATAATGTGATTCTACTTCTACATCTACATGCATCCTGATTTCATCAATTTCATGTATAGAATTTGTGAGTCTCCCATGTATATATATCATGTATCCACTTTTAATTAGTTTATCCTCCTTATCTAGTGCTGACGTTTATCATCACATATTCAGAAACAATTTCAATATATACATGCCCCATTTCAAACCAAATGCCACATCTCAGTAGTTGATTCACTCATTAGCTATGGAATGATCTAAGCCTGATATATATGTCTCTATAGAATTAAACATGGAAAGAAACCAAACCTTCATCTTCATTATATTCCCAAAGCAGCTTTATATGTGGGAAAAATATTTCATGGACCTCATATCTGTCCCCAAAAACACTCCTAGATCTCTTGTACTAACCATAATGAAATAAACTAGCCCCCATATATCACTTGGGAATTCAATCAACCTCTTTCTGGGTGACAATCCTTTATAATTAATAGAACCCTAAACAAAATCCACATAACATCAGTAGACTCCATAGCGATACAAAATATCACAATGCATCATCATCAATATAATTATCATGCTCCAACTCCGAAACTAGAATCATGCTATAATGCAGAACCATCAAATCCCTTGAATCATCCAAACATAAAATAAGATTTTGGTATAACATTAGTCAGTAACACCATGAACCAAAAAAATACAAGAAATAGAAATTAACAACTCCCATTTAGATAGTAGAAGTATTATCTTCCTTGACATCAGATCTAGATTGAACTAGACCACTAAATTCATCATGAAAAAAATCGTCAATACTTCATTACTTATCATGAACACTAAAACGATATCCAAAATAAAAAATACAGTGAATAAGTACCCTCATCATAGTCTATAAACACATAAACAATCCACCGTTCATTATAATAAAATCTAATTTCAACAGACTGTCACCATGATTTGTTGGACGAGAATACATAAACAAAAACAATGATATAACTTGAATCGAAAAACACTATCTATAGCAATAAACTCTGATCACCTCACCTCCAAACTCATGTGTGGTGTGAAAATGGAGTCGGATTCAAAAAATATCGTCAGATATTACAGCAAAATACATCCACTTAAGTTCCATTTATTTTCATTGTTATCGTTAATGGTATTTTTTATGTGTAGGAGAATAAAGTATTATGTGTCAAAATACAAATATATTTAAATTAAAAAGTGTTTTGAAATTCTAAAATTCATATTAGACAATGAGAACAAACATGAAGTAATTGAGTTAGGGTAGAAATATCAGAGAAATCATGACAATCTTGAGGATTTCAAATAAAAAAATTAGACGCACTAATTCTCAACTTTTACAAGACCATTGTTTTGTCAAACACTTAAAAATAACACTATGAGATCCAAGAGGAGAAATATTTTGGTTCATAAAATAAAATATGGAAAGATGAGGATCTGTGGTTCAATCAAACATTCAAGATATTTGTAAGAGGACTTAAGGGAATGCTTCAGGGGAATCATCCAATCAGCTATGACACATATTCTCTGATATAAATCTACCCAAAGATATAGATAGAGAATGTTTATGAAGAAGAGATAATATAGAACATTATTTATAGCTATTAGCAGGAGAAGCTAATGAATATTAGGGATATGTATCTAGTATTTCTCACATTATCCAGGAATACTAAAAAAATACATAATATTATTAATTGAGAGAAATGGGGGATTGGAGATATAGAATGTGTATCCAAATAGCTAATTGAAAATATAATTAATGTAGAATACATACAAGTCAGACTTGAAGAGAAGAAGAAAAATATAGATTCTTAGTCATATCCTACCGAAGGACTCTATATAAATCCTTGGGAAGCCAAGCTAGTATGGCATGTGATCTCCCAGAAACCAATCCCTAAGTAACCATATAATGGGTCATTCAAGTATTTTTTTAGAAGATGAATTGGGAATTCAATCCTTAATATCCTAAATATATTATAGAAGAATATTTTCTATGGATGATACATCCATAAGGTGTTCCACATCTAGAAATAATTTTAAATCTATATTGAAAAAAGGTTCCTGGAGTAGCAATAGATGGATGGGTTCTAGACCTTTAATACTATATGATTTCATTTGGTTTATAACTATGGACCATAGATATGGATCTAAATTTTATAGGATTTATTGGGAGATGTAATGTGGGACGATTTTTAGATATACTGTTAAGAAACTCAAATGTGAGAATGGAAATCCAATAATATGTCGCATTCTTAATTGATGTTATACTAGTAGTAGCTGATTTCCTCAAAAAAGAGTTTGTGGGAAACTCACTGGTCGATTGAGATTCAAAAACATGTAAAATAATATAGAGCATCGTTGAACAATATCAAAAAATTTGTGATATCTGTTATTTTTAATAATATCATTATGAAGATCAGTATCAGTATTATCTTCATGGACCAGGCGATCAAGCATATGAAATAGATGTTTTTATCCAGAAACATCAAGGAATATGGATTAATGTTATTAAACAATCATAAAATACTAATATTTCCCAAAGTGTTTATTTTTAGGATACTCTGGGAGTTCATTAATAAAAAATAATGAAAGTGAAAAGTCTCTATTGTAGGTAGAGGAATGTCTTTAGGGATGTATGAAATATGTCATTTATGATTTATTCTTGTTGCCCAAAAGTATATGGTGTTTTATAAAGATATGGGTGTGGTATAACTAGATAGGATCTTGGGAAATCCCAAAAATGATCATTCAGAACAATATTTCAAGGTGGTCATTATGAACTATAAAAATCTCACAGAAATGTTTGGAAACAATTTTGTAAAAGTAAATCATCACTTACATTTTAGGAAGAAATCTATAAAAATCTAATAGATATCTTTGAACAATAGAATCCAAAAGATCTGTGAAAACTTTTTAAGGAAAAATAAGTGAATTATCCCTGATTCATTAAAGGGAAATATATATCTAGTTGTGATTTTTGTTGGTATTTTGGGATGAAAGGTCACATAGATGAAACATTCCCAGATGAAGACAGAAGAATAGGAAGTATCAAAACAATAATGATGGAAGATTCATTAGAAATGTTTTTTTAGCCTATCTAGGGAAAAGATATAAACTATGATGATGAGAGTTTATATTCATTATATTTAGAAAAGTCAATTATGGATGAATCCAACTCCTATGTGGAATAAGGAAATAATTCCAAAGCAATTTGGACCCAACTCCAAATAGATATGATTTGAGTAGGGGCTAGTGCATCAAAATTATATCTACATCTAGTAAATCTAGACACAATATAAGGTGATCTAGTACATTATTTTGGGACTAAAATCCCTTTAGATTGATGATATTATCGATTATAGAATAATTTAGATTGATGTAGAACCCTATTCTAAAAAGGATAGGATCAACCAATCCTTATTGCAGTGGTAGATGGTAGCTTATCCAATTTCTCCAATTCATTATTAGAAGGACCAAGAAAAAATCTACATCTAGGTGTTGCATGGATAAAAGTGATCCAATATTTTTATGCAGTACTTACAAAAAAAATATTAGTATGACATTAGAAGTAAATATAAACATGAGAAACTGACATAATATATTGTTATGTCCACCAGATAGAAGATTTTTCAGACTAATTACATAGCTTTATGTAATGTTCTTCAACACTATAAGACCATCTCTATGGACGGAAGTAAAAATATTTAAACATATTTTAAAAGATTATGGAACATCATCTAATGAAATGTAACTATATTTATTAAACCATATGAATCAAAATATGTTGATAGAATGAGTTTCACCAGATCTAGAGGAAGAGGGAAGGCAGAAGCTACTTCATATAGACGTGACTTTGCAAGTTAGAACAATACAAAAAACAGAAGATTAGCGGTGGTTTTAAAGAGGGTTTACACAAAACCACGTATAAATTCATTTTCGATATAAATTATACGTGGTTAAGCACAAACCACGATAATTATAGATTTTATATGGAATTCCAAAACACTCTCTAAAATTTTTACCATTATTTTTTTAATATTTGGTTGGATTTTAGAGGCGTTCATGAAAAAATCAACACAAATTTAATAATTAATGGTGCTATATCTTCAGTTGGATTTTATATGATATATATATATATATTGGATTTTATAGACCATATAAATATATATAACGATTTATTAAAAAGAAATAGCAGGGGTCACAAAACCCTCTAATTCATTAAATTAGAGGTGGTTTTGAACCACCTAAAATTTATGAAATTGGAGGGGGTTCAAGAACCGCTTCTAATTCCTTATATGATAGGTGGTTTATAGAATATTTCTAATATTTTTTATTATATGGGGTTATGAACCCCCTCTAATTCATGACATTAGAGAGGTGCATGATCCATTGTTAATACCTTTGATTAGAAGGAGTTTTAACCCCCTATATTATTTAAAATAAAACCCATATAAATAAATATATATTTTATTTTGTATAAAAATATATATAATATAGAAAAAAATAAAAATACATAAATATATACATTATATAATTATATTATATATATTATATTATATATATTTTATAATTAATATTATATTATTTATAATTATATATATTATATAATTATATTTATAAGGACCTGACCCCAATTGCCCAGATCCAGTCATTGATTTGATTACATTGGCATAAAAACTAGGAATAATCATCTTGACAGACCAAGTAGTTTATTATTATTGGAAACAATATACAGTAATAAGTTCAACATTACAACTTGAAATGAAAAACAACATAGAAACTCCTTATAAATCTTCCATAACTCATAGGTTATTTCTGCATGTCATTCATAATAGAATTATTCATGTCCCGAGAAAATGAAACATTATAAAGGGGTGATATCAAATTCTTATTAAGAGTAATAAATACAGCAGAAGATGACATAAACATTAGACTTGGTTAATAATTGAAAACTCATGCCTTTAAAAATAAACTTGAACATAATATGGAAGAAATATGAGCTGAGAAAATAATGCCATAATATAATGTAATCATGGTTATTATAGTAGTCAAATAACCACATGAACCATCAATACTATTTTAATAATGAGTGAATTCATAATGCGGGACAATATAACTATACTGTCAAAGCCTCGTGCAAAGACCATAAATAATCATTTTGTCAAAACATTGTGCCAAGACCTTAGTTTGTCTCATGAGACCTAATGATGCACCGATGAGCTATAGTAGACCCCAACCAAAACATAATATTTCCAATTAATATTATGGGGAATAACAAAAAAACATACACATTCATGTTGAAATTAATATATGAAATTCAAATAATATTCCCCGAATATTAAGCATAAACACTAACCATTTAGAATAAATTTGTGAATGATTTTAAGATAGAACATCCACATAAAAAGTAATAATAAGCATTAAAATTAAATATTATATATTATAACATTTAATACTAATCCCAATAACACTTATGAATCAACAATAGTGTTGAAACATAGAAAGATACTCTTATGAAAGCTTCGAGTAATTCTTGAGATAAATAATCTTTTACATTGAAATGAACTGTTCTTTTGGAAAAATATTGGTATAAAAAATATTTTAAGTTATATAGTATTTTCATAATAAAATGAGTTATTTTATAAAGATAATTTTTTACAAAAAAAATATTATATAGTGACCTTGAAAATATGTAAGAATTTAAGAAATTCCATTGGATCACCCTTGTATTTCAGAAACAATTTTGATTGTTCCTTATAAAATGTGTAATCATCCATAAAATAAGAAAATATTTTGGTTGGTAAACATATATATAACCCAAAAACATAATTTCTTAGGAGTACATAATATTACACAATTTTTTCATTGAGGTAATTAGACAATAAAAGTAACCTGAATGAAAAAGGAAGTTGAGGTGGAAAACCCCTTACCCTAAGTTTGAACGTGTTCTCCTGTTGAACTTATGCTCCAGGAATATGAAATTAATCTTATTAGTAAATTTTTTAAGAACCTATTAGGAATTTATTTTTTTATAATAATTATTTTTAGTTCATTTATTCCCATAGTGATAAGTTATTATATGGAATTCCATTGTTCCAGAGTGTTAATTTTCTTTACTTTCATAATCGGTTCACTTGTTCTTATGCAATGTACTGGAATAGATGTGTATCTCCAAAATTGATTTTAAATATTATTTAATAACAACAATAATTGTTAATTTCCATTTATATCATTTGGTTAAATGGAAAAGGGTGAATCTTTAGATGAAATATTTATGTTTTTTAGTTAGATTATTTATAGGTATGTTGATTATTTGGAACTAGTTTGGTCATACAATTTTATAATATGTATGTATACTGGTTCTTGAATATTAATTAGGTTATAATACAAATTTTACTGTCTGGTTCATCAATCAAAATGGACTCATGGATAGTAATTAAGGAGAAATTGATTAATGAAACTTCGTCATCAATGAAGGTTATAAATTTGAAACTCATGGACGTTGATTTCGTTTATAAAATAAAATGGAGAGAGTAAGAATAATGGTGATTTTTCTTCCATTAAAATGATATAATTTCTTTATATTGATTATAAGGGTTTTATCATGGTAATTTGGATAGAGGAGGTGGGGAGATGATATCAAATGAAGATAAATTTAAATGAAACTAAATGAAAAAGAAGGGTGTTTTACCTCTTGAAATTACCTCCTTGAGAACCTCCGTAAGGGAAGGGATTTTGTTCTTTTGGAAAGAACAAGAACTTTCAAGACGTGGGGAGTGACTAGGGAAGGATATTCTGTCTAAACATCATGGAGATTCAAGTCTTAGCAGAGTGAAGAGAAGAGGGAGTGATGGGGTATTTTTATAGTGGACGGGAGAGGAGATTTGTCAATATTATATTCATTAATTTATTATTACTCCCCATGTCAAGGAATAGTGAGTATTACATGGACAAGAATTTTATTTTTATCATTTGAATCTGAATCAATTAGGATTATATGAACAGATGATCATACATTACTCTATAATTAGTGTATTTAGCTTATTTTGTAAATTATGGTATTTCACTATTCATAAAAAACTCAGGCATTTCAGAAAAATACCAAAAATTCACCCCAACCATTTTTCAACATGTAGAATCCAAAAATGAAGTCCATTTTCAAAAAAAATCTAAATATTATTAATTTAATATTTAATAAAAAACAAAATTTATTCTAAAAAACAGTTTTAAAACATTTATTTACATATTTCAAAACATAGGTACATCATACTTCCACCTGAATATTATTTATATACTATCATAGGTAAGGTTATTATTAATTGGTTCATATCAGTATTCATATGGTTATATTACTATTAATAAGGGTAGATTACTATTCTCCAAAAATTATATTTCCTCTATCGGACTCCAAATAACTTACTAATCGCAACCGTGAATGTCAGATTTTTGAAATTCATATCATAGAAGTGAGAAAATTATGTATAAGGGTCACTTAACACTTATTATTTCATTATGTTGTGATTACATGGGATTATGAAATATTTATAATAAATGAATTTCCATTTAATAAATATTGGGTTGTCATATTCTCCCCTCCTTATAAAGATTGCGTCCTCAAAATTCACAAAATGTTACCTAAAATGATTATGGTATATCTTCAACAAAAGATCCTCAGGATCCCATGTTGCATCTTCCATATTATGCTTCCTCCAAATAACCTTTACTAGATGAGTCGTCAGATTTCTCAATACTTGTTCTCTTGTATCAAAAATCTTGTTAGGCCCTTCACAATAAGACAGATCAGGCCCAAGTTTTATTTCTTCATAAGTGAGTACATATGTTGGGTCTACCATGTATTAACTTAACATTGATACATGTAAAACATTATGATCATTGGAGAGACTTGGTGGAATTTCCAAATGGTAAGCGACAACTCCAATTTGATCCTGAATATAAAAAAATTTGATGTACTTGGGACTTAATTTTCTCTTCATAACAAATTATATAATACCCTTCCATGGTGATACATTTATGAAAACATGATCTCCGTTTTGAAATTCCAAATCCTTCATTCAGTTATCTGCATAGATCATTTTCCTACTTTATTCTATTTTTATACGGGTTTGAATAATATTCACCTTTTCAGTGGGTTCCTCAATAAGTTCCTGGCCTACAAGCTTTCTTTCACCAACTTCATCCCAGCAAGTTGTTGTATGACATCTCCTTCCATACAACGCTTCATATGGTTCCATATGAATACTTTAATGGAATATATTGTTATAGAAAAAATTATATGAGAGTTAAATACTGATTCCACATGCCTTGAATGTCGAGTGAAATAGACCTCAACATATCATTCAATTTTTTAATAGTCTATTTTGATTATCCATCATTTTTTGCGTGGTTGGCAGTGCGCAAACTAAGATCTGTATCTTAGGCATTCTGAATTCATTTCTAGATTTTTGTTGTAAAATAGGGTTCATGATAAGAAAAAATTAATAAAAGTAAACCATGAAGTCTCACAACTTCATTAATATATAGTTTTTCTAAATGTTCAAGTGGTAAATCTTCTATTATTTCAAGAGAATGTGCTTATTTTGTAAGACGGTCAACAATGACCAATATCACCCCATTCATTCTGGATTCTTCGGTAGCCCCATGAAAAAATCCATCGTAATATCATCCCATATCTAAATAGGAATAAGAATGGGCTGCATGACTCCTCCGGGATGCTATCTTCCAACCTTCAACTGTTGACAAACCAAATATCTCAACATATAATCAGAAATCTCACACTTCATGTTTTCCAACCAAACAATTTAAATTAAATATATATACATCTTTGTGCCACCAGGGTGTAAAGAGAAATTAGAGCTATGAGCATCATCCTATAGTTCCTTATTTAGATCCGAAATAGCGGGAACATGAATCCTCTTTCCGAACATCAAAATGAAACCATCATATATGAATTCAATCAACTTCTCATCATTTACTGCATTAATTTTCATTTGAAACTCCTCATCATCATACTGAGAACATTTTATCCCCTCTAATAAAAATGGTTTGGCATCCTTTTGAGAATGTAGTGATGTGTTACTTTCCTTGATAATTCCCCTATCCATCATTACTAGATCCATGAATAAAGGATCCCTTTCAACTCTCATCTTGTTCATGATTCCATGGTCCTTTCTAATCCAAGCGTCTTCCCCCTTATATGCCTTCCTTGGGTGGCTGTGTTTTTTGTAATCATAATTTGTGAGTATCTCATCCCATCTCTTTTGTCTCTTGTTGAGTTCATTCTGGGAAAAGATATATTTCAAACTCTTATGATCTATATATATCTCACATTTTTCTCCATAGAGGTAATGTCTGCAAATTATCAGAGTGAATATTACTATTTCTTTCTCAATATCACGATTTTGATAGTTCTGTTCATGAATTTTTAGATGCCTAGATGCATAAGAAATCACTCTATCATTCTACAAAATAACACTACCATGTCCTTTCTTTGATGCATCGCTAAAGATCACAAATCCATCATTACCTAATAGAAGAGTCGAGATTAGAGCATTCAATAATCATCCCTTAAATTCTTTAAAACATTATTCACATTCCATTGACCATAATAATTTAACCACTTTTCGGGTAAGATAGGTCATTGGGTTGGTTAAAAGGGTGAAATTATGAACAAAATGCCGATAATAACCTGTTAAACCAATAAAACTACCTAACTCAGTTATGTTCATTGGAGTAGGCCATCATTACACAAACTTTATCTTCACATGATCTATAGATATTCCATCCTTAACGACAATGTGCCTCATAATGGAAATATATTAGAGCCAAAAATCACACTAGCTAAACTTCACATATAATTCATTTAATCTAGGATTATTTAGAATATTTTGGATGTGATATTCATGACTTTCGATGTTGTTAGAGTATACCAGGATATCATCAATAAAAACCACCACAAATTCATCAAGATTTTACCTGAAAACTATATTCATTATATCTATGAAAACAGATGGTGCATTAGTTAGTCCAAAAGACATTACTGTAAACACGTAATGCCCATACCTGGTTCGGTATTTTGTTTTTGGAATGTAGTGCTTCCTCATAAGAAACTGATGATATCCAGATCGAAGATCAATCTTTGAAAATAGTGGGACCCATTTTATTGATCAAATAAATCATCAATCCGGGGTAGGGGATATGTCTTCTTCTTTTTACAACATTGATCTCCCTGTAGTCAATGAACAACCTCATAGACTCGTCATTCTTCTTAAAGAAAAGAACACGGGCTACCCATGGAGAAACACTAGAGTGAATAAATCCTTTATCACTAAGTTCCTATGTCTGTTTATTTAGTTCCACTAACTCCACAATGTCCATTCTATAAGGGGTCTTTGATATGGTCCTTGAACTAGGAATTAAGTCAATGTAAAACTCAATGGAAAACACAATTTCATGCTCTGGAGGATGTCCTAGAAAATCCTCTGAAAAGACATCAACATATTCTTGCACAATAGGTACATCCCATATATGTACATTCTTCTCCTCGCCCATATTTATTTCATTCCCATCCTCACAATTAATTGAATTCAGTAGAGCTACTAGGGGTGGATCTAGATAAGGATCAAATGGAGTGCTTTCCTATTAAAAAATAAGTTATTCAACAACATTCTCAGAAATGGTAACTTCTTTCTTCTTGAAATAGATATTCGTTATCCAATTCATACCGAGAATTATATCATAGTTAATTATTGGTATAATGATAATGTTGGATACTAAAGCATTTTTATGTGTAATGAGGGGGACTAATCGATAGGAACTTATTGTAATGATACATCCACTCGGATTTTTGACTGATAACCCCTTAATTAAATAAAATTGGACATGTCAAATTTTCTTGAAAATTGGAAGATATAAATGAATGCAATGATCAAGAATCAAATAAAGAATTAAGTAAGTTTGATGCAATGATCAATGTACATGCCACTAATTCATTATGAACTTCAACCACCACTATTGTGACCACATAAGCTTGGCCTTTCTCCCTTGGCCTTCTTTAGGGAATGTTTCCTTGATGCTTAGGACATTCATGTGAATAATGTCCCATATCCCTAAAATTGTATCATTGAACATTGATATCTTATTTCATCCCCTACAATCCCAAGATAGGTGGCCTTTTTCTCCACACTTGTAATAGACTCCCATTCTCTTCAAGAAAGTGCCATGTTGATTCTTCCCACAATTACTGCATTATAGAAATTCTAATCTTCCCTTCATCCCCATTTCATTATTTTGTTTTTCCGGAGTTTTCAGCATCCCTATTCTTCTCTTGTTTTCCTTTAATGTAATAAGACTTAGAATAATTCATTACTGTCTTGATATCATATGAGACTATATCTCCATATGAAGCGAAACTTTGGGAGACAAGATCCCTTTGGAGGACTGGTTTTAAACCATCAAAGAATCGATCAATTCGTCGCCGCGGATTACTTATATAGTCTGTAGCATGCCTTTACATACTTCAAAAGTTGGATTCATACATGGTAACATTTTCATCCTCCTTCTACCTCAGATTCAAGAATTTCTTCTCCATATCTTCTCTCTATCCATGAGGGAAGTATATTTCTAGAAATATTTTCCAAAAATCTATCCATTCCATGTCTTCTTTTTCTTCATCCTCATTTATGTTTTGGATTAAAGATCACCATTGGTCTACATCTCCTGATAGATGATAAAATTCCATGAAAACCTTCTCTCTTTCATTACATTCCAATGTGAGGAATATATTCTCTAGAGAACTTATCCGCTGCTCAGCTAAAAATGGGGTTGTATTCCTATTGAATGATAGAGGCTTTTGTGACATAAACTGATCTAACATAGCTCCTTCGCATGGTGGATCTAGATTCTCCATACGGTTATGGTTATTATACATATCCTGAGTAACTTTTTCCAGCATTGTAATAAGTTGATTAGAACCAGTCACGACACCAGATCCAAAATCATTATCCTTCATCGCTGGGAAATCCCTACAAGGGACATGCTTGTTCGTGAACTTTTCATTCCATACACTAGGCACCATTTCTAAATAATTTCATACAATATATTAATATATGAATCATAATGTATAATCTCAACGTAGAAAAATAATTAGCATAAATCGAAATTCAACTCATATGTAATCTCTAAATCGTATACAGGGTATCTTTGAGTAAAATTTTACATTCAAATCTTTCATAATAGCTTATATAGAAAATGTGAATTATCCTAAGGATATCCCCCAAGAGTTTAAATACCAAGAGTGTAGAAAGTCTCGTTGTCATATACCAGGATACCCTAGGTCAAGCCTGAAACTCCATGTCGGAGTTTTTACTCCTAGGTAAATCTGTTCCATAGCCACCTCTATCTATTTGTATACAGAAATGGATGTATTTTCTAGGAAGATCCACATAATATATTACTTACAAAAAATATATGATATTCATGAATTTTTTTCATCAAATACTATCTATGGGACTCTTCCCTAACCTACATTTTCTAAATCTAGTTTCCATGTTTCCTAGTAATGTTTATTTGATACCTACTGTGAGGACCCAACCCCAGTTGACCAAACCGATGCCTTGTATGATTACATTGGCATAGAAACAAGGAATAAGCATCCTAAACGACCGAGTATTTTAGTATTATTGGAATCATGATACATACATAATATCAACATTACAAAATGAAATAAAAACGTCATAAAAAATCCTTAGAAAAAATCAATAACTTCTAGGTTATTTCAGCATGTCATTCATAATAAAATTTTCCATGCCCTGAGAAAATGAAACATAAGAAAGGGGTGAGCTGAAACACTCAGTAATAGTAATAAATACAGTGGAAGATAACATAAACATTAGCCATGGTGAATAATTGAAAACTCATTCCTTTTAAAATAAACTTGATCATAATATACAAGAAATTGGAGCTGAGTAAATAATTCCATAATATAACGTAATCATGAGTATTATACTAGTTGAAAAAACACATGAACCTTCAATACTATTTTCTTAATGAGTTAATTCATAATGCGGGACAACATAACCATACTATCAAGGTCTCATGTAAAGACAATAAATAATCATTTTGTCAAGGCGTTGTACCAAGACCGTAGTTTGTCTCATGAGACCAACCAATGCACCGAGGGGATATAGTGGGCACCAAACAACACTTACTGTGTACAATGCATTTTTCAAATGAACAGGGATAAACATAAACAACATATACAATCATATTTAAATTAATATATGTAATGAAAATTACTTTCCCCGAACATTAAGCATTATCACTACCCATTTTGAGTAAATTGGTGAATGGTTTTAATATAGAACATCCACAACCAAAGTAATAATACATCAATAAATTAAATGTGGTAGATGATAACATGGAATACTAATCCCAATAATACATAAGAATTTACAAGAGTGTTGAAATTGATGAAGATTCTCTAATAGAATCATGAGTAATTCTTGAGATAAATACTCTTTTACTTTAAAAAGAAGAGTTATTTTGGAAAAATATTTATATAAAAATATATGTTAAGTAAGAAAGTATTTTCATAAGAAAATTTTTTATTTTATAAGTCTAATGGTTTCCAAAAACAGATTATAGAGTGCCCTTGAATATATTTAAGAATTTGAGAAATTCCCTTGGATCGGGCTTGTATTTAAGAAACAATTTTGAATGTTCCTTTTAAAACATGTAACCAACCATAAAATAAGAAATCATTATGGTTGGAAAATGTATTTATAACCCAGAAACATAATTATTTAGTAATACATAATATTACACAGTAGTATCATTGAGGTAATTATCCAACAAAAGTAATTCGAATGAAAATGGATGTTCGTGTAGAAAAACCCTTACCTTAAGTCTGAACATGTTCAACACTTGAACTTAAGATCATGGAATATGCAATTTGATTTATTCATAAAATTTTTAAGAACCTATTATAAATTTATTTATTTTATCATAATTCTATTTTGTTCATTTATTCCATTGGTGAAAAGTTATTATATTGAATTTCATCGATCTAGAGTTATCGTTTTCTTTATTTTCATAATCGGTTCACTTGTTCTTATGTAATGGAGTGTAATGGATGTATACCTCCAGAATTAGAAATAATTATTATTTATGAAAATATATAATTGTTAATGGAATTTTATATCATTTTTTGACATGGAAATATGATCAATCATTAGATGAAATTTTTATGACATTCACATAGATTATTTAGCAGTATCTTGATTATTAGGAACTAGTTTTGTCATAAGATTTAATAATATATACATATATTGGTTCCTAAATCATAGTTAGGTTATAATACATTTATTAAATTATGTTTCATAATTTAATATTGTTTCATTACAAGTAATGAAAGATAAATTCAAGAATGAAACATCATTGTCCATGAAGGTTATAAATTGGAACCTCGTGGACGTTGATTTCATTTATAAAATAAAAGGGATACAGTAAGAATATTGAGGATGGTTCTTAAATTAAAATGATATAATTCAAGTATATATATGATACTAGATTTATCATGGTCATTTGTATAGTTTAGGTGGGGAGATGATAACAAAAGAAGATAAATTGAAATGAAACTAAATGAAAACGAAGGGTGTTTTTCCGCTTGAAATAACCTACTTGAGAACCTCCTTAAGGGAATAGATTTTGGTCTATTGGAAAGTACAAGAGCTTCTTAGACGTGGTGAGTGACTTGGGAAAGCTATTTGGGCAGAATTTTGAGGACATTCATGACTTAGAGGACTGAAGAGAAGAGGTAGTAATGGGGTGTTTTTAAGGTAGAGGGGAGAGGGAATTTCTCAATATTATATTCATTAATTTATTATTTCTCCACAAGACAAGGAATAGTGATTATTCCATAAAACATAACAGTAATTTTATCATGTGAATCCAAATCAATTGGCATTACTTCATCATAAAATCATATATGACTATATAATCAGTATATATATCTTATTTTGTAAATTATGGTGTTTCACAATTCAATAAAATTCATGTATTTCAGAAAAATACCAAAAATTCACCCCAACCATTTTTTGACATGTAGAATCCAAAAATGAAGCCCATTTTTCAAAAATTATTTTCTAAATATTATTAATTTAATATTTATATAAATTCATAATTTATTCTAAAATACATTTTTAAAACATTTATTTACATATTCCAAAACATTGGTATAGTGTTCATGAAATTGAATATTATTTATATAATATCACATGTAAGGTTACTATTGATTAGCGTATATATCTATTCACAAGGGTATGTTACTATTACTAAGGGTAGGTTACTATCCACCAAAAATTATGTTTTTCTTATCAGACACCAAATAACTCACTAATCGCAAACGTGTTTGTCAGATTTTCAAAATTCACATAACAGAAGTGACAAACTTATGTTTAACGGTCACATAGAACTTAGTAGATCATTATGTTGTGATTTCATCTAATTTTGAAATATTTATAAGATTGGAACTTCCATTAAAGAAACATTGGGTTGTTATAATATTATATATATTGTAGTATACCATAATAATTATTAATTTATTCAGTAAATATATATATCATTTAATTATATTATCTATTTCTAATTATATAAATTTATTTAATTTTAGGTGTGTATTTATTTGTGCATATACATGATATAATATAAATATAAATAATTAAATACATAAAAAAATAATATAAATTTATTTAATATAATATTTGTATGACATAAATCAAAAAATATATAAATGTATAGTATTTATGAAACAAATATAAAATTTATATTGTTTAATAAGAGCTGTAGCAATAATAATAATAATTAATAATATTATTGTTGCAAAAGAACACTCATATATAAAAGTCTATAAAACAATTATATAAATAAGTAAATATTTTTATTATAATTATATTATATTTATAAATATTATAAAAATACATAAATACACACTCGTACAAATATAAATATATGTATAAATATACATATAAATACAAATTTATGTATGTAAATTTAATTATATATTTATTGTGTATACACAAATAATATTCATATATATATATATATTATACACAAATATATTATATATTATCTACATTTTAGTATCAAATATACTATATATATATTATAAAAAGTATATATATATATTATATTTTACACAAATCTATATTATATATAAATATTATACACAAATAAATTATATATTATGTAATCTATTTATAGAAAAATAAATAAAATTTATGGTATATAAAAAACAAATGACATTGAAATATTTTGGTTGCGGTGTTATATCCAACTCGTAGTCGCGGGTTCGAATCCTAGGAGTGGATTTTCTCACGTGAGTTGTGAAGGAGATAAGCCTTTTTTGTTGGGCCCATGAATAGGTATCTAGCTTGAGGGGGTGTCAAGGCCCTCTGAAAAAAGGATATGGGCCAGGGGGTGTTAATGCCCGGATGAACAAAAGGAATGGGGTTCCTAATGTGGGGGTTCTTCATGGGGTTTATCTATGCCAGGGAGGATAGGGGTGGTTTTCCCAAGGGTCTGGGTGGGGGTGTTAGGGTGGGTTGTCTTGGTGGTATTTAGGGTGTTGGGTGGGAGTTCAGGGTGGATCTTGGGAGTGCTAAGGGATTTGGGGGGTGGTGTAAATTTTTTAAAGGAATTTTAGGACTCATTGTTAAAAACCCACCCCTAATATAATGTTTAAATTAGGGGTGGTTTCAACCGCCACTCATCCATCAATTTCAGGTGTATTTAGTGTCAAATTAGAGGGGGTTAAAGCCCCCTATAATATATCCACCTCTAAATTCACATTCATATTACCAATTCTTACCCAATACCACCTATAATCAAAGTAGGTCACCACATTAGTGATGGTCACTAGTAACTATTGATAAAGTGTTTAGAATAGGTGATGATAACATCTAAATGAAAAAAAAAACAACCCCATCAAATTTCCTTGTTATTTTTATGAAAATATACTTGACTTATCTGAGATCAAAGAAGAAGAAGAGGATCATAGTTCAAAAGGATCAAGATTAGGACAATTAGATTTGAAATTATATCTCAAATAAGATATAATTAGGAAAAATTTGGAGAATCCAAATATTTAAATAGGAAAGGATAAATTAAAATTAGTAGAAGCTTCTAGAATTTCATTTTTAAGAAGGATATTTGTAGAGCCCCAAATCTTGACGTACATAGATTTTACATTACTTTTGCGAAATATATAATATATAACAAAAACAAACACACAAGGACCATAATAGATTATTGTCTTTGGAAACTTGGAACGTAATCTTCTAATCATGGTGAAAGATCTTCAACATCTCCCATAAAGATCTTCCACTTTTTGTTTCCTTACCTAAAACCATTCTTTTAATCCTGGGGGAAATTAAAACATAAAAAGGGTGAGATCAAATCCTCATTAAGGGTAATCATGTATAAAATAAAACATACCATATACATTTGAACTTCAAAACATGAACATAATGTTTAAACATCAAAATATTGAGCAACGACTTAAAACATGGAAGTACATAATGTATAGATCACAATGGAACAAAAATCATGATAACATAGTATGCGAATAAAACATGTAATTGTGGCAACCATTCATCACATGTTATGATTTCCATAGTATCCAAGGCATCGCTGCCAAGACCATCTTAGTGGACAAAGTCCCTTTCTAAATCGAGTTCACTCCTCGTTTCAGTCCTATAACACTGAACCAGATTAACTTACTATTTCAGCCATATCTATCTCATGAGATATAAATCTTTACCCAATGCATTAGAGGGAGATATAGGTCCCACCCATCTCATAATGAAATCATTCTTACTTGTTCCACAAAATAAACATACATCATTCATAATAACCGAATAAATAAAATGGGTTTCATAAACATCATCCTATCATTATATAATCCATATAAAAGAAATGGATATAATTTCATAATAAGGAAAGTGAAACCATGTAAATCATAGAGACATGATACTTGAAACATACTCATATGAAATAATTCCATCTTAGATGAAAAATGGTTTTGATAAAACACTTGAAATGAATTCTTTAGGAAAATACGCGTTTTTCTTCAAAATCATTCTATTTTCACAAAATGTCATGATATTTTAAAAGAAAATGATTTTTTTGAAAATATTCATGAAATATTTTGGAGGAAGCTTCAGGAAAATAAGGCTTTATAAAACCGTAAAAATCCATTTGTTCCGTATAAGTGAAAAAACATTTTTCTCGTACTTTTCCCAGAAAACTCAAAAAGTACCTCATAACGTAAACAAAAGAATGATTTCTTACATACCATGTAGTAGAAGTAAAAAATGGGTAAGAAGGACATTAAACATACATGAAAACATTTTTATAAAACATATACATGTATTATAACAATAACCCCAGTAAATACTTACGAATAAACAATCTCGGATAAGAATGAGATTGGAATATTTATCCCTTACCTTAGGTCTGATATGCTTCGTACGTATCCAAACCTCCAGTATAATGATTTAAATAATGTCATTGAAGTATTACATAATCATATTCATTGTTATTATACAATATATGGTTCACTTATGACTTTATATTAACCGTTCTTTTGTAAATTCATGTTAAAGTAGCGTTTGGGGTAAAATCATTTCATTTGTCGTTCGTGTTTTAACTTGTAATTATTAATATGATTACATAGATAATGATTACTTAAATCCAGATTGTAAAAAATGATTTATATATAATATATATTCAGAATATACATATATATATAATAGATCGATAAATGGAAAGAAATACACCGTTCATGGAGACGGTAGGTCGTACATACACAAGGACGTTGATTTCGTTTCCTCATTGAATTGAATGGAATTAAATGGATGACATACATATATATATATATATTCATAAATCCAGTATCATTATTATGTCATATATTTCATGATTACTTATTATATATACATTATAATCATTTATGAATGGTTAATCATGGAGAAAGAATTTTATCGCGTCGTGGAGACGGTATTTCGTACGTACGAACGAGCGATGATATCATTCCCATGATCGTAGAATTTTATTAGAGTGTATATATACTATTAAAGAATCAATATCACTTTACAATAATCATATATAGTCATTATTTACACCATTATATCCATCCAAGTAAGGTGGTGGTGGAAAATATATTACACCACGGCGTGGAGACGGTATTCCGTACGTACGCACGCGTGGTGATTTCGTTTTCCATAGGATGTATAGATGGTGAAATAGGGTTGTTTCATAATTATAATAACATATCAATGTATTAGTGATACTGATGTTATTACTTGATAATGAAACAACCTAAGAAGAAGAAGTGGAAGAAGAAATAATGTTGAAATAATCGGTAACAGACATTACCTCTTCTTTGAAGAGCCTCTTTGAGACCTCCTCTTAGGGCACTAAAATTTGTCTTTGAAGACGAACAGAACTTCTAGGATGTTTCTAGGGAAGTGGATAAGAGAATTAGACAGGTTTTGTCCGATCTTGAAGGCTCCAATTGGTGTGAGGAAGAGAGGGAGGCGGTGCCCTTTTATAAGGGAGGAGAGGGGCACCTTTTGAATAACTAAAAATATTATTTTATTATAAAGTCATATTCGGTTTTTAATAGCCCCAAAATTGATATATTTAGAATCTAATATGGTTATGGGTAAAAATAATTTCATCCAATAGAATTTAGACAAGTTTAGGTCATTATATTAACCTTATATATTAGTTTTAACTCTTAGTTAATTAGATTGACATTTACCATGTCACTTTGTATTTTTATATTATATAGTTAATAAATTTAAAATATACATCCAAGAGTCCCCTAAGTGGTCCATTAATGATACACATATCATGATATAAGTATCTTGGCCGACCCTTCTATTTTTAGGAATATAAAAACAATTAATAATATAATATTTGTTTTAAGAACTATTTTTTGTCAATTTTGACACTATTTGGTAATTGATTTTTTTGAAAATCATAAAAGAATTTTTAGTTCACAAAAGGATATTTAAATCAATAATAACATGTCATATTAACATATAAAATTATTGTAATTCATAAAAAGTCTCAAATTACATTTATTTTGGTATTTATAACATCAATTATGACAATATTTCATTAACAAAATAATTACGGCATCATCTTTGTGTCATAAATAAATTAAATTATTTTAAGTCTAAAAATTACAAATAAAAAACCATTATGTAGGAAATCGTTTTATATTTTTAATTAATATTTATAGTTAAATTTATCTTCTGTATAGCCCTATATTAAAAATGATTTACTTATTAAACTTCGATTTTAACTATTTTAACCGTTCTTTAAATAAATTAATAATAAATGTCCTAATCTAATAAAAGTGGGCCTAAATTGTCATATTTTATTCCTAAGGTTGTTTTGGGTCGAATTAAACTTTTCCAATAGAATTAGGACATGTGTTAGGGTAATAATAATATCATTTTTACACTTAATTATCTTATTTACTTTTAATTGTGGTAAAAAAAGTAAATTGTTTCTATTCACCAAAAATTATTTTCATCTCATTGAACCACATATTAGTCCTTGATATTAACTGTGCCTCTCATATTTTTGAAATTTCACTCACAGAAGCGGTAAAATTAAATTTTATGAAAAATTCAGTTTTTTAACTACCACTTAGTGGTTTCACTATTCATCAAAAAAATAAAAGTTTCTAGAAAAATACCAAAAATTAGGCCTAAGCTATATTTGATATTATGAATTCAAAAATTATGTCTATTTTACCATATTAAAAACATATCAGTTACATTAACTAGTTTCAAAATTAATTCCCGTTGTCAAAACAGATAGTGTGTTTTTAAGAGATAATAACTATCAAAAGATTGTCAATTGTTTATGTCTGGTTTAAATGTGAAATTACATCCAATGACCAAAATTGTATTAAATGGTAAAAATATATTCTAAATATACTTTAAAACCACTCAAATTAATAAATTATCACTATTAATTATTTCGATTAAAAAGGATTTTTTTAATTAAAATTTAGTAATTTTCACTATTCATCTGAATATGAAAGTTATCCAAAAAGTACCAAAATTTCACCCTAAGATAATTTCGATATTCCGAATCCAAAAATGAAGTCCATTTTGAAAGATAAAATTTATAAAATTTCAAAAAGTGGGTATTACTATTCATAATGGCTAGTTCATAATAATATTATAATATTATCTCGTTTAGTGAAACTCAGTATTGCGTACTACACACGCTATCGAGGAAGGTCGTGATTGCGTGTAATGCAAGGCAAGTCAGGGATGTGTGTTGTGAAAACTCCTTTTGGTGTAGCGTACAACACAAGACATTAATTAAATTAAAAATAATATTTTTCATAAAATCTCAGGGTGTTACATTCTACCCCCCTTAAAATGAATTTCGCCCTCGAAATTCGTCGGGGTTATAAATGGTTTACTACTCGATGGTTTCTTTAATAGAAACCCACATCATAAAATGGAATACCAGAACTTGGCTTTAAAAACTAAATTATGAAACGTAACGGTCACCCAAATTAACTCATCACTGGGTTTCCACGTAGGAGAACATAGGTGAAAATATAGATATGGAAGAGAAATCTAACTGTCATGTTCTGATGGATAGTGGTAGAGAACATGGATATGAAATAGACAAAAATCACAAAGCCATAGATTTGCGATGATCTAAGGTACCATATGATTCATCAGGAATAAGAGCACTAGGACAACATTTTTTGTTTTCAATATCATTTCCCTAAAGTTGAAAATTTTGAATTAGAAGAAATACTTGCTTGATTTTGGTACAATCTCACTGTTGTTCGTGCTTTGAACAATTTCCACTTCATCTCTTAAATAAATGAATTTGAATTTTTTATTCGTGAAGTGTTAACAAATCATGTGATAGAATGATGGGTCATTCCATCTGTTTCAAAAAAAAGGATAACAAAAATTATCAAATATACATAAGTCCATCTATGGTGAGGTTAATCGTATACGATTCCAAAAATGAACTTATAATTCATATATTATACTGCTTAATAAAATAAAACTAGTTTCTAGTAACCATGGACTTCCTGTATGCCATTGGTATGCGATAAAGGCTAGTCGCACTTCGGTTGTGGGTTCGATTCCCACAACCTTGTCCGACGTGATGGGTTGTCGCCTGTCCTACAGGTTGTCCTTTTTCTAAAATTACATTACTATAGCATCCGATCAATAATATCGAAAAAAGTTCTATCCTTAAACAACACTAACTTATGTCCAACATAATCCATTCCAATCTTTAGGCATATCTAAAATACTTCAATCCATGCTCATAGTATAAAGAAAATGATTACTTGAAATGTCACATAACAATCACGTGAATGCCATAATTTATCCCCCATATATCATAAGATATGTCTTGTTGGTCAAATTACAGAAATGTGAATACCTTAACCATGTATTCTCTTGAAGAATGAATACCCATTGAACCTTAGTGAAAACATGAATGCAGTTAAAAGTTAACACTTTCCACATACCAAAATCCTCAAAATTCTATATACTCAAACCATGTTATCACTTAGTCCTTATATCAATCATTAGCTCCGGAATACAATCAAACATATTAGTATCTTATTATCCCTTCATTATGCGCATATCATCTCCTTTCCAAAATATTTGAATCACTTTTCATGGTTAATGGTACCATAAAATTATTGAAAACCACAGTAGACAAATACAAAAATATTCTAATACACCATAAAATTACCTCAACAACATTATTCTTGAATACCAATACATAAACACTTCAATCCATCCTCTTCAATGATTTTCCTGGAATAAGTCCTTCCTTGATTTAATAGTAACTTTTTAGGTCAGTGCATTGAGTTGGGTAATGCCCATGTTCTCCACAAATAAGACATTGAACTCCATTACAGTCTGTCAGTCTATAACCCTTTTCTCCACACAGATAACATCTATCCCTCCATTTGAGGTATTCCTCAAGGTTCTTTTTCCCTTATTTAGAAATATAAATCTTCCCTTCTCTATGATCCTCACTATGCGAACATGCATAAAATTCCATCTTCCTCTTATTTGATGACTTATTAATACCACTAAATTTCACCATGTAAATCATATATCGTGATGCCTGATTCGGCATAATCACAATATCATTCTCTCTAGGCATTATGCAATTTCGTTTCTCATAGTCACCAGTTTGTCCATTAGATTCAATTTTAACCGAATTCTTTATGGTTCCCTCCATTGACTAAAACATAAAAAGAATTCTGTAAGAGGCAAAAATCTTGCTAGGGAAAACAACATAATAAAGGGGGAGTACCCTCAATATCTAACATATTAGGTTAAATTCTAAGATTGTTACCGTAGTTTTAGGACTATACCCAATACGTATACTTATCCTTAGGGACATCCCAAGACATACCATAGAAATATCTCTTGGGATCTCACTAAAGTTTTGGCATCCTAGTTTCCAAAGATTAACTAAACATTTTCTTTAATACCAACTGTAGAGTCTCGAAACTTGATGTACATAGATATTACATTACTTTTGCGGAATACATAATACATAACAAAAACAAACACACAAGGACCGTAATAGTTTAGGGTCTTTGGAAACTTGGAACGTAATCTTCTAATAATGGTGAAAGATCTTCAACATCTCCTATAAAGATCTTCCACTTTTTGTTTCATTACCTAAAACCTTTCTTTTAATCTTGGGGGAAAATAAAACATAAAAAGGGTGAGCTCAAATGCCCAGTAAGGGTAAGCATGGAAAAAATAAAACATACCATATACATTTGAACATAAAAACATGAACATAATGTTTAAACATCAAAATCATGAGCGATGACTTAAAACATGGAAGTACATAAGGAATAGATCATAATGGAACATAAATCATAATAACATAGTATGGGAATAAAACATGTAATTGTGGAAACCATTCAGAACATGTTATGATTTTCATAGTAGCCAAGGCATTTCTGCCAAGACCAACTTAGTGGACAAAGTCCCTTTCTGAATCGAGTTTACTCCTCATTTTAGTCCTGTAACACTAAACTAGATTAACTTACCATTCCATCCATGTCTATCTCATGAGATATAAATCTTTACCCAATGCATTGGATGGAGATATAGGTCTCACCCATCTCATAATGAAATCATTCTTACTTGTTCCACAAAATAAACATAAATCATTCATAATAACCCAATAAATAAAATGGGTTTCATAAACATCATCGAATAATTATATAATCCATATAAAAGAAATGGATATAATTTAATAATAAGGAAAGTGAAACCATGTAAATCATAGATACATGATACTTTAAAATTACACATATGAAATAATGTCATCTTAGATGAAAAATGGTTTTGATAAAACACTTGAAATGAATTCTTGAGGAAAATATACTTTCTTCTTCAAAATCATTCTCTTTTTAGAAAATGCCATGAAATTTTAAAAGAAAAGTATTTTTTTGAAAATATTATTGAAATATTTTGGAGAAAGCTTCATGAAAATAAGGCTTTATAAAACTGTAAAAATCCATTCGTGTCGTATAAGTTAAAAAACATTCTTCTCGTACTTTTGCCGGAAAACTCAAAAAGTACCTCGTAACGTAAACAAAAGAAATATTCCTTAAATTCCATGTAGTAAAAGTAAAAAATGGGTAAAAAGGATTTTAAACATACATGAAAACATTTTAACAAAACATGTACATGGATAATAACAATAACCCCAGTAAATACTTACGAATAAACAATCTCGGATAAGAATGAGATTGGAATATTTATCCTTTACCTTAGGTCTGATATGCTTCGTACGTATCCAAACCTCCGGTATAATGATTTAAATAATGACATTGACTTATTACATATTCATATTCATTGTTATTATACCATATAGGTCTCACATATGACTTTATATTACCCATTCTTTTGTAAATTAATGTTAAAGTAGCGTTTTGGGTAAAATCGTTTCATTTGTTGTTCGTGTTTTAACTTGTAATTATTCATATGATTACATAGATCATGATTACATAAATCCAGAATGTAAAACATGATTTATATATAATATATGTTCAGAATATACATATATATAATAGATTGATAAATTGGAAGAAATACACCGTTCATGGAGACGGTAGGTCGTACGTACGCATGAACGTTGTTTTCGTTTCCTCATTGAATTGAATGGAATTAATTGGATGAAAAACATATATATATACATAAATCCTGTATCATTATTATGTCATATATTTCATGATTACTTATTATATATACATTATAATCATTTATTAATGAACTATCCTTGAGAATGAATCTCATCGCGTCGTGGAGACGGTATTCTGTACGTACGCACGAGCGATGATATCATTCCCATGATCGTAGAATTTCATTGGAGTGTATGTATACTATTACAGAATCAATATAACTTTACAATAATAATATATAGTTATTATTTACACCATTATACCCATCCAAGTGAGGTGGTGGTGGAAAATAGATTACACCACGGCGTGGAGACGGTATTCCATACGTACGCACGCGTGGTGATTTCATTTTCCATAGGATGGATAGATGGTGAAATAGGGTTGTTTCATACCTATAATAACATATCAGTATATGAGTTATACTGATGTTATTACTTCATAATGAAACAACCTAAGAAGAAGAAGTGGAAGAAGAAATAAAGTTGAAATAATCGGTAACGGACATTACCTCTTCTTTGAAGCGCCTCTTTGAGACCTCCCCTTAGGGCACTAAAAGTAGTCTTTGAAGAAGACCGGGACCTCTAGGATGTTTCTAGGTAAGTGGAGAAGAGAATTTGGAAGGTATTGTCTGAGATTGAAGGCTCAAAGTGGTGTGAGGAAGAGAGGGAGGAGGTGCCCTTTTATAAGGGAGGAGAGGGGCACCTTTGGAATAACTAAAAATATTATTTTATTATAATGTCATATTCGGTTTTTAATAGATCCAAAATTGATATATTTAGAAGCTAATGTGGGAATGGGTCTAAATACTTTAATCCAATAGAATTTAGACATGTTTAGGTCATTATAATAACCTTATCTTTTAGTTTTAACTCTTAGTTAATTAGATTGACATTTACAATGTCACTTTGTATTTTTATATTATATAGTTAATAAATTTACCATATACATCCAAGAGACCCCCAAGTGGTCCATTAATGTTACACATATCATGATATAAGTATCTTTTCCGAACCTTATATTTTTAGGAATATAATAACAATTAATAATATAATATTTGTTTTAAAAACTATTTTATTTCAATTATGACACTATTTGGTAATTGATTTTTGTGAAATTCATAACAGAATGATTAGTTCTAAAAAAGTTAATTAACTCAATACTAACATGTCATATTAACATATAAAATTATTTTAATTTATAAAAAGTATCAAATTACATTTATTTGGGTATTTATAACATCAATTATGACAATATTTCATTAATAAGATAATTACTGCATCATCATTGTGTCATAAATAAATTAAATTATTTTAAGTCTAAAAATTAAAAATAAAATACCATTACATAGGAAATATTTTTATCTTTCTAATGAATACTTACAGTAAAATTTATCTTATGTATATCTCTATATTAAAAATGATTTAGTTATTAAACATCGATTTTAACTATTTTAACCCTTCTTTATATAAATTAATAATAAATGTCCTAATCTAATACAAGTGGGCCTAAATGGTCATATGTTATTCCTAAGGTTGTTTTGGGTCGAATTACACTTGTCCAATAGAATTAGGACGTGTGTTAGGGTAATAATAATATCATTTTTACCCTTAATTACCCTATTTACTTTTAACCGTGGTAAAAAAAGTAAAAAGTTACTATTCAACAAAAATTATTTTCATCTCATTAAACCACATTTTAGTCCTTGATATTAACCATGTCTCTTGGATTTTCGAAATTCCACTCACAGAAATGGTAAAATTAAGTTTTATGAAAAATTCAGTTTTTTTAACTACCACTTAGTGGTTTCACTATTCATCAAAAAATGAATGTTTCCAGAAAAATACAAAAAATTAGGCCTAAGATATATTTGATTTTTATGAATTCAAAAATGATGTCTATTTTACCAAATTCAAAATATATCAGTTACATTAACTAATTTCAAAATTAATTCCTGTCGTCAAAACAAATAGCGTGCTTTTAAGAGATAATAACTATCAAAAGATTGACACTTGTTTATGTCTGGTTTAAATGAGAAATTACATCCAATGACCAACATTGTATTGAATTGTAAAAACATATTATAAATATACTTTAAAACCACTCAAATTAAAAATTTATTACTATTAATTATTTCTATTAAAAAAGTTGTTATTAATTAAAATTTAGTTATTCTCACTATTCATCAGAATATGAAAGTTATCTGAAAAGTACCAAAATTTCACCCCAAGCTAATTTCGATATTCTGAATCCAAAAATGAATTCCATTTTGAATCATAAAATTTATAAAATTTCAGAAAGTGGGTATCACTATTCATAACGGCTAGTTCATAATAATATTATAATATTATCTCGTTTAGTGAAACTCGGTATTGCGTACTACACACGCTATCGAGGAAGGTCGTGATTGTATGTAATGAAAGGCAAGTCCGTGATGCGTGTTGTGCACGGTCATTTTGGTGTAGCATACAAAACAAGTCATTAATGAAATTAAAAAGAATATTTTTCATAAAATCTCTCGGTGTTACAATATTCAGAGAAAGAATTTTTCAATTACCTATTTATGAGGATGAAAATTCTTATATATGATATATGAAATCATCCTTACTCAATGAAGATATAGAGGAATGATCCATATCGAAAAATCTAATAATTAGAGGAACTACATGTATAACATTAGTTTATATAGGATGTACAATCTCATGCACAGGAATCTTATTTTTTGGAGTAACACGGGAATCCATGGTGTTGCAAGTTACTATTTGTAAAAATGCAACCATAATGATTCAAGAAGTAAAAAAAGATATTCAATTTGAAATAAATGGAGGAATATAATTAGATTATATAATTTTAATTATTCCTAATATTCCAGATGAATTCTTAATTGGAAATCAGTTTCATAGAAGATATAATCCTATAATGATATTTTCAGAAAGAATTATAAAAAATCATTATTTGATTCCAACTATATTTGGAAACACTAGATTAATTCTAGAAAAGAATGAACCTAATGTAAAAATGGATAACTATCCAGTTGAGGATAAGGAATATAATATAAATATTACATAGTGGAATGAACTAGTTGGATTAATAGTTCAGAGTTTTAATAATATAGAGTCATTGACTAAGATAATAGATTATTTATCATAAAACTGGTCAAAACCCCCATTTAAATTATTGAAAAATGAAATTCAAGAAGCTACAATAATCCTTAAAGATCTCACCATGGTGATTTGAATCAAGATAATTTCCTATCCCAATGGAATGGTAAAATAATTTTAGAAATATATAATATAAATAATCAATCTTAGATTACTTAAGCATAGTGAAAGTCCTCACAGGAGTGAAATATTCTTGGAAATGAATAATGCAAAGAAGCAGCATAGTAAATGTAACACCCGAGACTTTTATGTTATATAAATCATCAAAGGAATCTTTTTCTACACAACACTTGCTTGGCTTGCTTTACAAGCAATCGCGACCTTCCTCGATAGCTTGCGTCGTACGCAATACCGAGTTTCAATAAACAACAATATGCTATTAAAACTAGCCGTTATGAATAGTAATAACCAATTTTTGAAATTTTATAAATTTTATTTTTCAAAATAGACTTCATTTTTGGACTCAGAATATCGAAATTAGCCTAGGGTGAAATTTTGGTATTTTTCTGAAAACTTTCAATTTTTGATGAATAGTGAAACCACTAAGTGGTAGGTTAAAAACTGAATTTTGCATAAAACTTAATTTTACCGCTTTTGTGAATGGAATTTCAAAAATCCGAGAGACACGGTTAATATCAAGGACTAAAATGTGGTTCAATGAGATGAAAATAATTTTTTGGTGAATAGT
The DNA here is from genome assembly GCA_963277665.1 of Viscum album. Taxonomy (NCBI): domain Eukaryota; kingdom Viridiplantae; phylum Streptophyta; class Magnoliopsida; order Santalales; family Viscaceae; genus Viscum; species Viscum album. Next base: position 393,854,745 of record OY728138.1, read on the forward strand.
AACTTTTTACTATTTTTACCGCGGTTAATAGTAAATAGGGTAACTAAGGGTAAATATGATATTAATATTACCCTAACACATGTCCTAATTCTATTGGAAAAGTGTAATTCGACCAAAAACAAACTTATGAATAAAATATGACCATTTAGGCCCACTTGGATTAGATTAGGACATTTATTATTAATTTATTTAAAGAAGGGTTAAAATAGTTAAAATCAATGTTTAATACGTAAATCATTTTTAATATAGGGTTATACATAAGATAAATTCGATTGTAAATATTCATTAGAAAGCTAAAACGATTTCCTACATGATGGTATTTTATTTGTAATTTTTAGACATCAAATAATTTAATTTATATATGACACAAAGATGATGCAGTAATTATCTTATTAATGAAATATTGACAAAATTGATAATATAAATACCAAAATAAATGTAATTTGAGACTTTTTATGAATTCCACTAATTTTCTAGGTTACTATGATGTATTAGTGTTGATTTAATCAACTTTGTTCGAACATATAATTCTGTTATGACTTTCACAAAAATCATATATCAAATAGTGTCAAAATTGACACAAAATAGTTTTTAAATCAAATATTATATTATTAATTGTTATTGTATTCCTAAAAATCTAAGGTTCGGCCAAATGACTTAGATAAGGATATCTATTTTAATAATAAACAATTTGGGGTTCGTTTGGCATGTTATAGTAAGTGTATTAACCATATAGTGAAAGAAAACAAAAAGACATGGTAAAAGTTAAATTATTTAACTTAGAGTTAAATCTAATTGATAAGGTTAAAATAATACCCTAAACTTGTCTAAATCCTATTGGTTGATAGGATTTAGACCCTTCCCCACTTTATCTTCGAAATAAGACCCTTTGGAACCATTATAAACCGATTTTGACTTTAATATAAAATAATATTTTGAGATATTCCTAAGGTGCCCCTCTCCTCCCTTATAAAAGGGCACCTCCTCCCCCTCCTCCTCACACCAATTTGAGCACTCAAGCTCGGCCAACCCCTGCCATTTTCTCCTCTACACTTCCCTAGAATAATCCTAGAGGTCCTGGTCTTCTCCAAATACCAATCTTAGTTCCTTAAGTGGAGGATTCAAAGAGGCGTTCCAAAGAAGAGGTAATATCCATTACCGATCTTTTCAATTTCTTTCTTCTTCAACATCTTCTTCTTTAGTTGTTTCATGATGAAGTAATAACATCAGTATTACTTACATACTGATATGTTATTATAAATATGAAACAACCCTAATTCACCTTCTATCCATCCTACGGAAAAATGAAATCACCGTGCGTGCGTACGTACAGAATACCGTCTCCACGCCGTGGTGTAATCTATTTTTCCACCATCACTTTACAAGGATGGGTATAATGGTGTAATGAGTAACTATTTATGATTATTATAAAGTAATATTGATACTGAAATAATATATATATACTCCAATACATTTCCACGATCATAGGAATGATATCATCACTCGTGCGTACGTACGGAATACCGTCTCCACGATGTGATGCGACTCATTCTACATGATCATCATTACATAGTAATTATATAAATGAATTGAATGAATAAATATGATATATGTTACACTAATACCATTCTGGATATAAGGTATCTATAACCTTGAAATAAGAATAAGAATTTATTCGGCAAAACACGCGTAAGAACAAAAGGCAATAAAGACCCGAGTAAACAAGTAACAATGAAATATTACTAACAAGAAGCTAAGAATATGACCATATATGATATCATATCAATATGTATGATTCTGGAATAAGTCAATAACATTATTTAAACCATTATACAGGAGCATCGGACACATACAAGGCAAATTGGACCTAAGGTAAGGGAAATATCACAAACTCATTTTTATCCGAGATTGTTTATTCGTAAGTATTTACTGGGGTGTATTTTATCATCCACATCCATGTTTTATCAATATGTAATATTTTTTCCATCCACCTAAAATTGTTTAAATCCATTTTTACCCTTCGGTGAGTTTTTAGTAATACGTATGAAAGGAATCTTTTGTCGTTTTTCGTACGAGGTACTTTTTGACTTTTCCGACAAAAGTACGAAGAATGTTTTTTTTAACTTATACGGCATGAATGGATTTTTAAAACATTATTTCCAAGAAGCTTCCTTTACAAGTTTTCAAGTTTATTTTTAATCAACTTCTTTTATTTTAAATTTGTATGACATGTTATGAAAGGAAAAATGTTTTTGAAGAAGAAAGGATATTTTCCTCAAGAATGAAGTTCAAGTGTTTTATCAAAATTATTTTCCATCTAAGATAATAAAGGGTTCTGTTCTTATCCCTATTATTACATTGATTTGATCATGTTGTGATGGAATTATTTTTATGAATTCCATTATCTTATATGAATTGATTTATGATGTCATGATGTTTCAAGAATCCCATTTTTGTTACATGTGTTATGCGATGATGTATGTTTTATGATTATGTGGCACACATAAGAAAGGATTCATTATAAGATGGGTGGGACCTATATCTCCCTCCAATGCATTGGGTAAAGATTTTATATCTCATGAGATAGACATGGCTGGAACGGAAGGTTATTTCGGTTCAGTGATACAGGACTGAAACGAGGAGTGAACTCGGTTCAGAATGGGACTTTGTCCACTAAGATAGTCTTGGCAATGAGTCATGACTAACAAGAAATGATTTTCCATGATTATGTGTGCATGACACAAAGTTTCAAGTTTTATGTTATGATTATGGGGATCTCATTTTCACTTCTATGATTTATTCCATGTTAAGATATTATGATCTCTTTTGCAGGTTTTGATTTTCAAAAAGATATGATAAGATTTTTATTTCCTTTATTTGCCCTTGCTGAGCATTTGAGCTCACCCTTTTATGTTTTCTTTTCCCCAGGTCAGGAAGATGGATATTAAGTAGAATATGATAAAAGGGACCCTAGATATGATGAAATAAATGGGAGACACTGTAGAAGATTTATGAACCAGTTGTTTATGTTTCCCAGTTTCTAAAGACACTATACCTATACGGTCCTTTGTGGTTTTGTCATATGTTGTAATAAGTGTGCTTCAATTTTGAAGTATTAACAATGTATGTAAAGTATGGGTCGTTATAGTTGGTATCAGAGGAAAGGTATAGTCATCCTTTGGAAACTAGGATGTGAAAGACTTTGTAAGAACCCTAAGGATAAGTCTAAGCATAGAACACAATCTTAGAAATGGCCATGAATAACCTAGGATAAGACCTTAAGCATGAAAATTTTATTCTTGAATTATGTGGTTTCCTATTATAATTAGTGTTGCTCACACTATTCTTCTTGGTTTTAGTCAATGGCTGGAACCCGAAGGAACCGTGTTAATGCGGAATGCGATGGGCAATGCAATGATTGTCCCCCTGAGCAACCAAACGATATGGGAGCTGGAATGCAAAATCTTGTAGCCATGCTCACACAACTTTCTCAAGCTATTAATCATGCAGGATTTCCAAACGAACAAAGGAGGGAGCAACATTCTGTTGAATCCTTCATGAGGCAGCGTCCACCTTCTTTCAGCAGGTCTACTGATCCATTAGTTGCTGAACAATGGATTAGTACTACTGAAAAGATATTTTCAGTTCTTCAATGTTCTGAGCATGATAAAGTCATCCTAGCAGTGTATCGTTTGGAAGGAGATGCGGATCAATGGTGGAATCTTGTTAAGAATACGAGGCAAAGGGATGAAATTGAGTCTATGGAATGGGACGAGTTCAAGAACTTATTTTTCAATAAGTACTTCCCTCGTATTCTCCGAACAAAGATGGAGAAAGAGTTCCTTGAACTGAAGCAAAGGGATGATGAATCTGTTAGTACCTATGAAGCAAATTTTACAAGACTTGCAAGGTACGCTTCTGGTATTATTATCCAACCTGAGAGTAAGATCGATCAATTCTTTAGTGGCTTAAAACCAAGTCTTCAAAGGGCGTTATCCATAAGGGACTTCAATAGCTACGAGGAAATCGTTCGATGTGCTCTCAAAGTCGAGATGGAGATTGGAGTAACCCATCAGTCACATGGGTTTGATAAGAAGAGGAAGATGGAATTCAAAGAAAAATCTAAAGAGCACACGGAAAAGAAGATGAACTTTCCCTTATGCTCAAAGTGTGGAAAGAAACATGGAGGGAGTTGTCTTAAAGGGACAAGTAAATGTTTTAAATGTGGAAAGGAAGGTCATCGGGCATTTGAATGCCGTGATAATGGGAAGAAGATGTCTAATGATGCAAAAAAAGGAAGGGATACACAGAATGAACCTACTACACTTCAATGTTTCAAGTGCAAGGAGATGGGGCATTATGCCAATCAATGCCCAAATCCAAGGGTTGATGATGATGTTCGACGTCAACAAACTCTTAAGGCTAAAGACAAAGGAAAGTCACATGCAATTTCTATCAGCGATGTGGAGTACGATAACGATGTGGTGAAAGGTACACTTACCATCCACTCTAAAGTAGCAAATGTTTTATTTGATTCTGGATCCACCCACTCTTTTATTTCTGAAAAATTTTCTAAGGGTATCACCGTATTACCTCAACAATTAGATGTTGAGTTAGCTGTGACAACACCTAATGGCACATCAATAGCATCAAAAGTTTATAATTCTTCTCCGATCGAAGTTTGTGGGAACGTGCTTCCTGCAAATCTTGTGATCCTTCCTTTAGTGGAATTTTATGTGATTCTTGGCATGGATTGGATTTCTCTACATAGAGCTCATATAAATTGCCAAAGAAGGGAAGTCACATTTCATATTCCAGATCAATCTACGATCGTCTATCAATGCAAGGATGAACATAACCTTCCAGTGGAAATTCCTTCCATCTTATGGGTCATGATTCCACTAAATGAAGGTTATTTATCTCAAATGGTTGGAGAGAAACTTACGATTAAGAATATGCCCATTGTACGAGAGTTTGATGATGTCTTTCCGGAGGAATTACCAGGTCTTCCACCAAATCGTGAAGTTGAGTTTTCAATAGAACTCGTACCGGGTGCTTTGCCTGTTTCAAAGACACCTTATAGAATGGCCCCAATTGAGTTGCAGGAATTGAAGAAGCAACTCCAAGAGAATCTTGATAAGGGATTCATACGCCCTAGTGCGTCACCTTCGGGAGCACCTGTTCTATTTGTTAAGAAGAAAGATGGATCAATGAGACTCTGCATTGATTATCGAGAACTTAACAAGATCACTATCAAGAACAAATATCCTCTCCCACGCATTGATGACTTATTTGACCAACTACGCGGAGCTCAATACTTTTCCAAGATTGATCTTCGTTCAGGGTATCATCAATTAAGGGTCAAAAGGGAGGATATACCAAAGACAGCTTTCCGTAAAAGGTATGGACACTATGAATTTATAGTGATGCCATTTGGTCTTACTAATGCCCCTGCTATCTTCATGGATCTAATGAATAGAGTCTTTAGAGACTATCTTGATCAATTTGTGGTAGTCTTTATAGACTATATTCTTGTCTATTCAAAGAGAAAGGAAGAACATGAAGATCAATTGAGAATTATATTGAAGACCCTGAGAAAGGAGAAGCTTTATGCCAAATTTACCAAGTGTGATTTTTGGCTTCAAAAAGTTGCATTTTTGGGTCACATATTCTCAAAAGAGGGGATATCTATGGATTCAGCAAAAACAGAGGTTATCGAAAGATGGTCGAGACCAACAACAGTAACTGAGATCCGAAGTTTTCTTGGTTTGGCTGGATATTATCGACGTTTTGTAAAAGATTTTTCACGATTATCTAATCCAATCACCAAGTTGACTCGGAAAGGAGTTAAGTTTGTCTGGACAGAGGAATGTGAAGAGAATTTCAAGGAGTTGAAAAGAAGGTTATCCAGTGCACCTGTGCTCACACTGCCTTGTAGTGGAGAAAGGTTTGTGATCTACAGTGATGCATCCAAGAAGGGATTGGGGTGTGTTCTTATGCAAAATGATATGGTGATAGCTTATGCCTCACGACAGTTGAAAATCCATGAGCAAAATTACCCAACACATGATTTGGAGTTGGCTGCGGTAATCTTTGCATTATATATTTGGAGGCATTACCTTTATGGTGAAAGGTGTGATATTTATACTGATCATAAAAGTTTAAAGTATATTTTCACACAAAAGGAGTTGAATATGCGTCAAAGAAGATGGTTGGAGCTGATTAAGGATTATGACTTCTCAATCCATTACCACCCTGGGAAAGCAAACAAGGTGGCAGATGCATTAAGTCGACAAGACCATTCTAGTTTATCCATGATGAGGAACACAGAAGATCCAATATTCATGGATTTACAAAGGATGGATCTTGGAATTATAATGGAAGGGGAAAAATCTTATCTTTCTCAAATGAATGTTCAACCATATATACATGTGAAGATTAAAGAGGCACAGAAAGAAGATGTCGAGTTACAAAAGAAGGTGAGAAATGTTCCTGAATTCAACCTTGATTGTGATGGGATAATAAAGTTCAGGAATCGGGTTTGTGTTCCTTCCATCCCCGAATTAAAGAAGGAGCTGCTGGATGTGGCTCATAGTTCTTCATTCTCTATTCATCTTGGAAGCACGAAGATGTATAGGGACCTGAAAGAGTACTTCTGGTGGGATGGCATGAAAAGAGATGTTGCTAAATATGTCTCTCGATGCTTGGTTTGTCAACAAGTTAAAGCTGAGAGACAGAAGTCTAAGGGGATGTTACAACCATTACCCATACCCGAATGGAAATGGGAAAACATCACTATGGACTTTGTCACAGGACTTCCTAAAACATCCAAAGGCAATAATGCTATCTGGGTCATAGTTGATCGTCTTACAAAGTCTGCACACTTCATTCCTATTAGAGAGGATTTCTCTCTAGATCAGCTTGCCAGGATATATGTAAAGGATGTGGTAAGATTGTATGGAGTACCACTTTCTATTATATCTGATCGGGATCCGAGATTTACCTCGAAGTTCTGGCGAAGTCTTCAGCATACTCTGGATACATAGTTGAGTTTCAGCACTGCTTATCATCCCCAGACAGACGGTCAGTCTGAGAGAACAATTCAAACCCTAGAAGATATGTTGAGAGCTTGCTCTATGGATTTCAAAGGAGGTTGGGATCAACACCTACCTTTGGTGGAATTTTCTTATAATAATAGCTTTCACTCCAGTATTCAGATGGCTCCTTATGAAGCTCTCTATGGAAAGAAATGCAGGACTCCAACTTGCTGGGATGAAGTTGGGGAAAGAAAGCTATTAGGACCTGATCTCGTTGATGAAATGGCAGAAAAGGTCAGATCTATTCAACAACACATAAGAGCAGCTCAGAGTCGACAGAAAAGTTATGCCGACAACCGAAGAAAAGACCTAGAGTTTGAAGTGGGTGATAAAGTGTTCTTACGAATATCTCCCTGGAAGAGGGTTATGAGATTTGGAAAGAAGGGGAAGTTGAGCCCTAGATATATCGGTCCTTTTGAAATACTGGATCGTGTTGGGAAGGTAGCTTACCGATTGGCGCTTCCACCGAATCTCTCTCAAGTTCACGATGTGTTCCATGTATCTCTCCTGAGAAAGTACATACCAGATCCTTCACATATACTTAGCTCAGAAGTTGTACCGCTGGAGCAAGATCTTTCTTATGAAGAACAGCCGATAGAGATTCTGGATCGTAGCGAAAAAGTCCTACGAAACAAGACCACTCGCTTGGTGAAAGTTTTATGGAGAAACCACCAACTTGAAGAAGCTACATGGGAGCTTGAGGATATGATGAGGGAGAAGTATCCTCATTTGTTTGTTGCAAAGTGACGAATTTCGAGGGCGAAATTCTTTTTAAGGGGGGTAGAATGTAACACCCGAGACTTTTATGTTATATAAATCATCAAAGGAATCTTTTTCTACACAACACTTGCTTGGCTTGCTTTACACGCAATCGCGACCTTCCTCGATAGCTTGCGTCGTACGCATTACCGAGTTTCAATAAACAACAATATGCTATTAAAACTAGCCGTTATGAATTGTAATAACCACTTTTTGAAATTTTATAAATTTTATTTTTCAAAATGGACTTCAATTTTGGACTCAGAATATCGAAATTAGCCTAGGGTGAAATTTTGGTATTTTTCTGAAAACTTTCAATTTTTGATGAATAGTGAAACCACTAAGTGGTAGGTTAAAAACTGAATTTTGCATAAAACTTAATTTTACCGCTTCTGTGAATGGAATTTCAAAAATCCGAGAGACACGGTTAATATCAAGGACTAAAATGTGGTTCAATGAGATGAAAATAATTTTTTGGTGAATAGTAACTTTTTACTATTTTTACCGCGGTTAATAGTAAATAGGGTAACTAAGGGTAAATATGATATTAATATTACCCTAACACATGTCCTAATTCTATTGGACAAGTGTAATTCGACCAAAAACAAACTTAGGAATAAAATATGACCATTTAGGCCCACTTGGATTAGATTAGGACATTTATTATTAATTTATTTAAAGAAGGGTTAAAATAGTTAAAATCAAAGTTTAATAAGTAAATCATTTTTAATATAGGGTTATACATAAGATAAATTCGATTGTAAATATTCATTAGAAAGATAAAAAGATTTACTACATGATGGTATTTTATTTGTAATTTTTAGACATCAAATAATTTAATTTATATATGACACAAAGATGATGCAGTAATTATCTTATTAATGAAATATTGACAAAATTGATAATATAAATACCAAAATAAATGTAATTTGAGACTTTTTATGAATTCCACTAATTTTATAGGTTACTATGATGTATTAGTGTTGATTTAATCAACTTGGTTCGAACATATAAATCTGTTATAACTTTCACAAAAATCATATATCAAATAGTGTCAAAATTGACACAAAATAGTTTTTAAATCAAATATTATATTATTAATTGTTATTGTATTCCTAAAAATCTAAGGTTCGGACAAATGACTTATATAAGGATATATATTTTAATAATAAACAATTTGGGGTTCGTTTGGCATGTTATAGTAAGTGTATTAACCATATAGTGAAAGAAAACAAAAAGACATGGTAAAAGTTAAATTATTTAACTTAGAGTTAAATCTAATTGATAAGGTTAAAATAATACCCTAAACTTGTATAAATCCTATTGGTTGATAGGATTTCGACCCTTCCCCACTTTATCTTCGAAATAAGACCCTTTGGAACCATTATAAACCGATTTTGACTTTAATATAAAATAATATTTTGAGATATTCCTAAGGTGCCCCTCTCCTCCCTTATAAAAGGGCACCTCCTCCCCCTCCTCCTCACACCAATTTGTGCACTCAAGCTCGGCCAACCCCTGCCATTTTCTCCTCTACACTTCCCTAGAATGATCCTAGAGGTCCTGGTCTTCTCCAAAGACCAATCTTAGTTCCTTAAGTGGAGGATTCAAAGAGGCGTTCCAAAGAAGAGGTAATATCCATTACCGATCTTTTCAATTTCTTTCTTCTTCAACTTCTTCTTCTTTAGTTGTTTCATGATGAAGTAATAACATCAGTATTACATACATACTGATATGTTATTATAAATATGAAACAACCCTAATTCACCTTCTATCCATCCTACGGAAAAATGAAATCACCGCGCGTGCGTACGTACGGAATACCGTCTCCACGCCGTGGTGTAATCTATTTTTCCACCATCACTTTACAAGGATGGGTATAATGGTGTAATGAGTAACTATTTATGATTATTATAAAGTAATATTGATACTTAAATAATATATATATACTCCAATACATTTCCACGATCATAGGAATGATATCATCACTCGTGCGTACGTACGGAATACCGTCTCCACGATGTGATGCGACTCGTTCTAATGATCATCATTACATAGTAATTATATAAATGAATTGAATGAATAAATATGATAATTGTTACACTAATATCATTCTGGATATAAGGTATCTATAACCTTGAAATAAGAATAAGAATTTATTCGGCAAAACACGCGTAAGAACAAAAGGCAATAAAGACCCGAGTAAACAAGTAACAATGAAATATTACTAACAAGAAGCTATGAATATGACCATATATGATATCATATCAATATGTATGATTCTGGAATAAGTCAATAACATTATTTAAACAATTATACAGGAGCTTCGGACATATACAAGGCAAATTGGACCTAAGGTAAGGGAAATATCACAATCTCATTTTTATCCGAGATTGTTTATTCGTAAGTATTTACTGGGGTGTATTTTATCATCCACATCCATGTTTTATCAATATGTAATATTATTTCCATCCACCTAAAATTGTTTAAATCCATTTTTACCCTTCGGTGAGTTTTTAGTAATACGTATGAAAGGAATCTTTTGTCGTTTTTCGTACGAGGTACTTTTTGACTTTTCCGACAAAAGTACGAAGAATGTTTTTTTTAACTTATACGGCATGAATGGATTTTTAAAACATTATTTCCAAGAAGCTTCCTTTACAAGTTTTCAAGTTTATTTTTAATCAACTTCTTTTATTTTAAAGTTGTATGACATGTTATGAAAGGAAAAATGTTTTTGAAGAAGAAAGGATATTTTCCTCAAGAATGAAGTTCAAGTGTTTTATCAAAATTATTTTCCATCTAAGATAATAAAGGGTTCTGTTTTTATCCCTATTTTTACATTGAATTGATCATGTTGTGATGGAATTATTTTTATGAATTCCATTATCTTATATGAATTGATTTATGATGTCATGATGTTTCAAGAATCCCATTTTTGTTACATGTGTTATGCGATGATGTATGTTTTATGATTATGTGGCACACATAAGAAAGGATTCATTATAAGATGGGTGGGACCTATATCTCCCTCCAATTCATTGGGTAAAGATTTTATATCTCATGAGATATACATGGCTGGAACGGAAGGTTATTTCGGTTCAGTGATACAGGACTGAAACGAGGAGTGAACTCGGTTCAGAATGGGACTTTGTCCACTAAGATAGTCTTGGCAATGAGTCATGACTAACAAGAAATGATTTTCCATGATTATGTGTGCATGCCACAAAGTTTCAAGTTTTATGTTATGATTATGGGGATCTCATTTTCACATCTATGATTTATTCCATTTTAAGATATTATGATCTCTTTTGCAGGTTTTGATTTTCAAAAAGATATGATATGATTTTTATTTCCTTTATTTTCCCTTGCTGAGCATTTGAGCTCACCTTTTTATGTTTTCTTTTCCCCAGGTCAGGAAGATGGATATTAAGTAGAATATGATAAAAGGGACCCTAGATATGATGAAATAAATGGGAGACACTGTAGAAGATTTATGAACCAGTTTTTTATGTTTCCCAGTTTCTAATGACACTATACCTATATGGTCCTTTGTGGTTTTGTCATATGTTGTAATAAGTGTGCTTCAATTTTGAAGTATTAACAATGTATGTAAAGTATGGGTCGTTATAGTAAATCTAGTTTTGTTATCAATTACTATTATCTCAAATGTGCGAAAAATGATAAATGAAATCTTCATAATCATGAGGATTTAAGAATAAATATTAGGGATGAAAGGCCACTGGTAAATTCCATTATTGACCTAAAGGCTATATATTGATATATTAAGATCATAGAAAAGTCTATATCATTAAAAAATATTTACAGCACCAGTTGGATTTTTTGAATTGATAGTTATTCCATTTTGAATGAAGAATAACCCAAGAATATTCCAGAGATTAATAGACATGGAATTTAGTAGGATATCATAGTTTATGATAGTATAATTTTATTATGTTCTCATATTTAGTTTAAATATAGAAGATAATATCGAGTTTTTAAAATAAGTAGCATTGGTGATTAAAAAATAATGGTTGATACTTCTTGAACGAATGATCATTTTAATGAAACCAATGAAATAATTCATTGGATTATTGGTCCAAGGAATTAAAGATAATATTCCCCCACATATCATAGAGATTCTATATACATTCCTTGATTAACTTACATATCTTAAGAAGATACATGTGTTTATTGGTATTTTAAGATATGTGAGGGAATTCTTTAGAGATTTAGGTAAAAAACAGTACCAATACAAATAAAGGTTTCTAGTAAGGTACCCTAGAATAAGGCAAAATAAGAATATGAATTAATTAGAATTCTTATGTAAAAAGCACAGAGCCTCCCATAATTGGACTATCTGTATGGGAGTAAAGATCAAATTATCATAGAAATAGATTAATCAAACACTATGTAAGGTTGTATCCTAAAGAAACATAGAAAATGATAATGAATGTCTTTGTAGATACTAGATTAGATTATTTAATGGGATAGAAAATAATTATACTATCTATGATCAATAATTACTTGTTTTCCATAATGGAATTGGGGATAAAGATATTTTCAAATGAAACTTTTTTACTATAAGAAAAGATTGTTTTTATATAAATAATTTCATGAGAATTAAGTTAAAAAATTTTACCCAGGAATGATTGGTGTAGTGGATGAATGAATTTCAATATTGTAACTTTAATTTAGAAAATATTGAAGGAAAATATAATGTTATTCCAGATTCACTAACACACTACACTAACTCTTGTAGGTGTAATGGAATATCAATGTATATCAAGGATAGATACAGTATACATTGATAATAATTTTTTTGGATGAATTCCCAGTTATGAAAACAATATATCAAAGAATCTTTAACATAAAATAGACTCTAGTATAGAATCTCTTTTAAAAGTAAGGATCTTCATCCAAAAAGGATGAAATATCCGAAAGCACGTGATCCTCATCCAAAAGGATGATAACTAGGGAAAACGTCAAAAATATACAAATACAACAATTTTGATGATAAAATCCATATTTGATGCTTTGTATGTTATTAGAAAGGCTATTATGACACTGAATGCTTAGAAAATTCATGAAACATGAGGGATTATAATAACCAGAAGAAAAAAAATTGACAGGATCTCTAAAAGAAAAGAGATGACTATTTATAACATTTGGACCAATATAAGGGAGTGGAACATGAAAAGTTGGAAATCTTTTTGAAATAAATTCATCAACAGAATTTTGAGTAGGAAGAATACCATGAGATTTCAAACGATGATCTAGATGAGAAGCCCAATCCAGTAATGGAAATATGGAAATATTTCTAAATTAATTCAAACATTTCATGGAATAAATCCACAGTTATATATAATATAATGCATAAAAATAAAGATGATATAAAATTCATGATAGGTCGAAATCACGTGTTATTAATGCTCAAATAATCTGATTATATTTTACAGAGGATCATAAAATGATTGATTTGGATATGATCAGTATGATTATAAATGAAGAAATCCGGAAGAATATTCATGTTTCCAGTCTTCATTACAAATTTAAAAGGATCAAAGAAATTGTAGTGGAAGAATATTCAGTACTGAAATGCATTTTCAGAATTTCAAGAATAGGGATTCTGAATCTCCATATACCAAACACAGTATTATAACTAGAAGAGTTCTTTAAATTCCAAAAATATTTCAGAATGAGAGAAGTTCAATTCATGGGATTTAATAAAATAAAATCCACCTTTAATTGGGAACGATAGTTGGTAAAGATAGTTATAACCAATACATATCCACGTTTTCTATGATGAGTTACACACATTAAACCAATTATATTAGCAGAAAAAATTATCGTACTATGGAACATGTACCCAGGGAACTAGACTAAAGGACCTATCCAAAATGCATTTAGAGAATCATAGTTTAGAGATAGAGATTGGGTGGAGTTTAGTTTAAATAAAATCAATTACTAGTGAGCCCAGATCTCATAGTGTGTTTATATACTTGTGTAAAAAATGGATAATGATTATATATTCCTTATAGGTGATAATTCAGTAGTCTCTATCAACCACACACACACACACACACATATATATATAGAATAAAGAAATGGAACTTTTGAAAAACATCATGAAGCATGAATAAATGATTATCGTGGAACTGAACATGTGGAAGGTATATAAAAATGATTTATTTATTGTCTAAGATCAAATCCAATACACCATAAAGAATTTATGGAAATTAATGATTCATAAAAATAAGTATTGATTAGTTAAATGATTGTTGCTCTGTAAAATTTGGAGGTCTTTTAGGTGCAGTTTACAATGTGATTTAGATCCTTCATTGACAATCAGATCAAATCATACAAGTATATTATATAATTTTTTTCAATGTGAAGTGTGTGGTGGAAGTTCTGTGGTTTTAAGCTCTAGGTTTTCATTTTTATTTTGGTTTTTCCTTTTCGTATGTGTGCATTGTAAGTAAAAGAATAGTCACCTTATTAATAATGATAAGCCTGAAGGCCAACATAAGGGACCTATGAACCATTTGTTTAGAGGGATTATTCTGAATAGAAATTAGCACAATTTCAAACATTCTCTCTCTACCAAATCCCTAAATCATATCTATTATTCATTTGAAGTTATTCCAAGAACAATCCTGTGAGTTAATGATAGGTGATCCCTATAACCTTTTTTTGGATATTGTCATGTTTTCGTGCTTGTGAGTGTATTTTCAGACTTTCTGGGTTCTATTAAACATATAATTGAAATCTAAAACATAAAAATTACTTGTTTAGAATTGTAGAATAATCAATTAAACCGTTTACATCATTTAAAAATTAAATAGGGATATTTTCAATTAAAAATAAATACTACCTTTAATAATAGTAATACACATTTAATGATAATTTATAATTAGTTATAAAAGAAACAATCTATGGATCAAAAAGTTATTAAAACTATTAATGTAAAACAATAATAAATTATTTTTTAATAATATGAAATTATATTAAGATAATGTCAACTATATTTGAGTTAAAAATAAAATATGAGAATTTATAAATCTGTCTGAAAATTATGAAAATTATTTATAAAATATACATAATTTCAAGAAAACACTAATGAATTTCATGGAATATTAACAACAAAATTTAACTATTATTTAATAATTAACAGCAAACTAATCACTCAAAATAATTGTTAAAGATAAAAAATAAACAATTTAATTCAATCATATTTGATTACCTAGTCGTTATTTATTAAAAGATTGTGGAAATCCAATTTTTTCTCCATTAGTCCCTAGAAAAGTAGAGATTATTTTTAAGATCAGTATTTCCATGCCCCTTCCCAATTATTATAAGAGTGGGAAGAGAAGTTGTGCATAATTTTGCTTCCCCTAGAAACAATGAGTCATATTATTTTTGTGTTACTAGTTTTACTGGTAAGTTTTTATCACTTCAATTAAAGGATTATATAACCTATAGTTTTTTATTCAATGGTTTTTTTATTTAAAAAAACAATATAAATATGATATAGAATCTTGTGGAAACCCCATGTTGTGGTTTTTGAAAGAGTTTTATTTTATTAAAAGGTATTTTTAGAAACAAATATGAATATTTTGATCTAATATAAGTGATGATAAAGCCAAAATATGAATATTTAATTTATATTTAATAAGAATATTTTAATGCATGAAATTTTTGGAATGTTTATAGGGTGTATAATTGTTTAGACACACATATAGAATAACATTGAAATTTTAATGTGACATGATGTGTTAATTTTAGTGAATAAAATTTAAATCTATATTTTATGATTCATTATTTTTTTCAATGGGAATTTGATTTAGAATATTAGGTGATAAAATACATGTTCTAGATTGTGTGTTCTATTTATTTAAATTTTATGCCAGATATCATGATAAAGGTTAAATTTAGATATTTCATATTTAATGATAAAAGATATATAGTTGTGTGAAATCATTATTATCATGACCCGTACCAATAGGGAATGTACTAAAACTACCCTAAGCCCGCCTCTAATAGGCCATAAGCTAGCGACTAGCGTCGAGTAGGCATAACACTCACATGGGAGGCATTAGCCTAATGTAACTGTAAAAATGCACACATCTGCATCCCCATACAATTGAGAAATGTAAACCAACTGATAGAACATGAATTCATGCAGCTAAATCCCACCATCAGAGTGTGATAACAAGTACTAGAATAAGGAAAAGGGCCAAATACAATCCCACCATAATGAGTCTAATAACAAGTCCATCATGAAAGTAAATATGGGGAATGTCGTCAATGCTACCACATGAACACACCTCATTCTATCCAGCTCCCTAATCTCATTATGGTCCTATTACCTCTAGGACTTCATAAAAATTTCAATCATCTACAAAAGACACAACACATGGAGAAAAAGACCATGTAGAAGTGAGTATAACAGTACCCAGTAGGACACCCAAAATTCACTATGTATATAACATCAATAATAACAGTCATCTCATAAAAGATATATGTCTACATAACATATAATAATATATATATATTTTATAAACAAACCCACACCATCTTAAGGTAAATTTTCAATCGTAAAGTCAGTTTAGGAATCCTTCTCGAAGGCTCCACATAACACTTGTATGGGAGAACATTCTCCACGAGTCAGATAACACTGATAGCATATGTCTGAGATTTATTGCCCATCGAGTATTACTATAATAAGTATATGAATGGAAAATGAAGAGAACTATACATAATTTAGAATCACTCCCAATGCCATGGTGTATACCAAAAACTCAATCTGGAATAACCTGTTACGTAGAGGGTCGACGCCCACATAGTGTTGGTAAAAATGATTCCATGAACTCTTACTATGGAAAGATGATGATATAGTATCTCACATTAGGCCTCACTAAAGGATTCCAACAACTCTATCCGATGACTCCTGCTAAAAGGATCACAATTCTATGTGTAGTAAAAGATTCCATACCAACCCTCATGGAATAGATCTATGGAACAATCCAAAATTAAACTTGTCTATATTGAAGAGGAACTAGGCTATAATCCATGTTTGAGGAGTACATAGTATCTCCCTATATCAACATGTCCAACCTGTGTATCACAACCAATGACCATGTTAGTTTCTGAGTACATGGTGTGTCTGAGAGTGTTTAGCCCAGATCATGTCTGTGTTCCCATGGATGTGTCAGTGTGTGAGTAAACGGCATGTCTAAGCCTATGTACTCCTGGTCATGTATGTGTACCCACTTTGGTACTTGTCGAGCCGCACAATAAGGACACATGTTTTTTGAATGAGGTCACATGCCATGTGATAGAGGTCACATTCTGTGTGATGTTTATCTTCTCAGAGAATCCCAAGCATCACAGCTGAGGCCCCACACAATGTGTCATCTTGGATTAAATTCCATATTCGGCATGATTTCACAAACCATGTGGTTATTCCTCCCATGTCATCATCTAATCCATCTAATTCCAATCCGATCATGAATAAACTCCAATAATGTCTCCATATGTCATCATATCTCAATAACATCATCGATCCAACCCCATATTTGTGATATAAAACTGTTGATCCAAGAGACAAATTTGAAAAAATTGATTAACCAATATTTTTTTAACTGTGGTCCACCTTAATTTCCCGCGATGAATAATTAACGATGGGAGAAATACAATAAACACACAAAAATTGAACAAACCTTGGTCGTGTTTGGTTTGTGTTGATCCATTTTATTATAATTATAAATAAATATCCAATCAATAATAACCAATTGTCCCAATAATCCCCAAAAATAAAACCCATCCCCACCGTATGACTGATCCATGAATCAATTCACTGGTTGTTGTTTTCTCTTTCATCATAAAATATATAATAGAGATAAAATTCAAATAAAACAGCATCCTATCCTGATTTGGATCAATTACTGGCATGTAATGATTCTTTATCATTGTTATGGACAAGATCCTAGACCTCTATTTCATGTTGATCGATGATCCATGATCTGATCATCGCCCACTAATAAAAGGTCCTCCAATCCTGTCTAATGATTCCCCTCTATTTGTAGGGTTATGTGTCTAAACATGGAAATTCTTCATAAGAACGTTTATATAGTGATTTTATCATGTCAGGGTAATTAATTACAAAAATTATTTTCTTAATTAATTTTTTTAAATTTTTTCCTATGATTGTTCCCAACTTGGACATCTAATGCGCTTCAAGGTTATATGAGTCCTATGGTATAACCCACACTCTAAAATCAATGATAACCTTAGAATTCAAATCAGAGACTTTATATAGAAGTTAATATAAATTCATTGGAAAACTATCCAAACATGACATTTAATATATTTAATATATTTCAAAAATCATTTTTTATCACTCTGACTCTCATAATATCACACCATCTACACTCCTAGGTATGAAAATAATCTAAATTTTTTTTCCAATAAGATACATTGAAATATAAGATTCTTTACATTCACACCACCTAAGGACTTTTCCACCATTAAAATGAAAATAAACGGATCCACAAAACATTTTTGGTACTGATCATGCATATAGGTCTCCCACTCCAAAGTGAACTCTTTAATATTAATGTAGTTCCACCATACACTTACTAGAGAAACTGATCTCCCATGAAGGATCATCTCCCATCGATCCTTGATCTCTATTTGGTACCTAGCAATGGTAGCTCCATATTTGATATCCATCTCTCCCTAGTTCTATCTCATCACACCCTATTAGGGGTAGTTATTTCCCACTTCATACCTCTATTAAATATCCAAAACATATTCATGAATCCCTCGCTAATTCACATGTACGACATGGGTCACCCTTAAGTTAATAATCAATTATTATCATGTATGAATTTTAGGACAACCTATATATATTCGAGGTTATTAATTGATTGAAAAAATTGTATTTATCTAACGTTACCCATCAATGCTACCCTTTTTCATATAGGTTAGAGATTATTTGGTCATTTGTTATCACAATGATGGTTTTAAGCCACATAGTGGGGTGCTCTAGAGTTTATCATCATCAAGGGGATGAGAGTTGTTCTGAAGTTTGGATGGGGCGTATAAGATGGGTTAATATATATCCTTGTGAAAGGAATTACATCCCACATAGTTAAACACAACTTAAAGGATACATAATACCTTTTAAGGTTATGTGTTGAGGACCAAACTGTGTAGTTCAAAACCATACAGAAAGGAAGTCCAAGTGAAATATTCCCTACCAATGTTTGGTGCAAGACTTATGACGATGTTGCCCAAGGGACCTGGAGGGATATGGGATCCCCTGTTAGGTATAGACCTATTGATAATGTGTCAAGGAGATAATTATGGTTTATTTGTAGTTTTGGTTTTGGTTCTTAGTGGGGCCTCATACACATTCCATTTAGACAGAAATCAAATCCCACATAGATTGGTTGTGAGGACCCAAGCCAATGATGGCCCTATGATAGATTGTATCATAGAAGATTTGGAAATTTTGAGATGGTGATAACATTGATGGGTATTATACTGAATAAGCTTACCTTTTGAGTGATATGTATGGATTTTGGGACCCATACATATAGAGGTCCTCTGATGGAAGGTGGAAGGAAGGTCCAAAAAAATGATTCTCTATCAGAACATGCAACTGATCATGTGGATTTCCTGCTTATATATAGCCTATAAGACCAAGATATTTATGACTAGTTTAAGAATAAAGAGGAATATAAAGATATGAAAAACCACAAAATATTTTTCATACTCTGGTGTATGAGGCCGAGGATATGGGAGAGATAAAGCGCATGTAATGTTCCCATATTTTCTCTTTTTCATGACTAGTATAGAAAAATATGGATACCAATATGTCTTTGACCCATAATAAAGGTTTGGGTTTACTTTTTAAGGGATTACTTGCCCCCAATTATTGATAAGATAGGAGTATTAAGCCCTAATCCCCATCAAAGGGAAAATAAAACTTGTCCCCACCACTATATGAAATGGGAGTTTCATATTCCTAGGATATAGAAGGGGAGGAAAAATCCCTAGACCTCATGTATGAGACCAAGAGGTCCCTAAAAAATCCTCCATGTTTTGGGTCCTTGTTACCAAAGGTATGCATAATTTCACACCCCATAAGGACCCTACCAATCATGTAGGACTAGTGCAAGACACCTCTTACAGATGGAATTCATAACCAGATGGGAGACACACTGGTGTGTATTTCTCAATAGTTGTGCATGTATGGAGGCTTTTGTGGAGGATTTGATTTCATATCATTCATAAGGGAGTACCAAGGAAAAAGGTTCCATGCCATTGGTGGCATGAAAGAGATCTTAAAGGAGGATCGTGCAGGTGAAGGTTGGGCGAGCTGAATGGGACTGAAATATGGGAACCTACGTAGACTAGAAGTGCTTCACATAGGGTGGATCTGTTTGACTGAGAGGTGACATTTTAATCACGTACAACCTATGAAAGAACACTTGGGAAATACCATTAATTATGAAACAATGGTTTCCTCTGGTGTACCTGGAAGGTCCTCATGTAGGTCTTAGGTTTAAGAGGGGACCTTCCCACTAGAATCTGTCAATTAGGGGATGAGTGGTTCCTCACATAGGTGTTTTGTATTTCACATACTTGAGGGGATTTGATCACACTATTCCCCTTAATTACTTCTTTTATCATGTATTAGAGAAACCTGAGATGGTCTCAAGGGCCGGAGTGAAGTACTAGGGTGATCATAGCTTTCAGTTATCTGATGGGTTTTATATCATATGAAATGAGGACCCCCATTGTCTTATTTATAGGGAAACATGGGACCCTGGGAAAATGAGGTTATCCAAAGAGGTCAATCACACAAATTTCATCTATAGGTGTCTTTCATAGCATTCTCTACCCCTTTTGGGATGTGCAGTTAGGGTCTACATGAGTCTCAAGGAAACTATGTTTGTGCATGCACGTGGTCACCTAGTTGATCTCCATGGTTCTCATTGGTGCTCTTGACTTATGTTTTTCTTGGGGAAATTTCCATTAAATAACATCATGCCCATGTAAAAAATAAAGGTCAACAATGGGTATGAATAGTAGTAACTGTATTATTAAAAATATATATAATTGCTATGAATAATGAAATTTTATTAATTAATTCATAATAAATATGTAATCAAATTTAAATAATCATTTCACGCATCAAAAATCATTTTTCATAAAAATTATTTTTATTGATTTTTGTCAGAGAATATTATAATTAAATTATAGATCTTTTTGAAATAATAAGTTAAAAAAATTATATAATTTTTGAAATTGGAATGTAAAATATATATTATAGTGAATTTTTTATAATTTCTTGAAAATATTGATTTCACAATGAAAAGTGAAAAATACTATTTTTTTTATTCAAAGCTGTTTTTCCTTTCATTTTATAAGTAAAATATTTTTTAAAAATGGTTTAAAATTAAAATTAAATCTATTATATTATTAAAAATCCAATTATTTTTATTCAAGTTAATGTTTTCTTAATAATTTTTTTTAAAAAATATCTATACATAAAATTTTATTAAAAATAGTTTTCATCATGTTTTATGGGCTTAATTATAAATTAAATCCTACCAATTATATGAATTTATTTTTAAAACACAGATTAAATATTTTTAACAAAAATAATTAATATTAAGTAATATTATTGTGATGGTCCACACCTCCTGAGTTGTTACGTTGTGGTAATTATAGTTTTTTAAGTTTTCTTAGTATGATTATATATAATAGAGGATGGGCTTGTGTCGTAAGGTGGTATATTATGGTAAGGAGAGAATGACTATAGCATATGGGTCCTGAAGGAGTGTTTTGGTGACATTGGCATAATTTAAATGGTTATAATGTAGAGAAGAGTTTTAGTATGGAGAAGCTATAACATAGAGTAGTCATCTATGATGTAGGGGATGAATGTGAGTTTTATTGGTTCTATCATTTTTGGGTAAGCTGTGGTGTACTGTTATGGGTTACGATGTATCCCCTTCCTGGTTATTAAGGTTCGGTGACATAGTGTCCTTAGATGCATCATCTTTTCTCCCTATTTTATAAGATTTTTGAAGTGGATATTGATTATATTATTTGAGGATCATTGACCAAATAGGGTGTATAATGGTCCTAGTCCTCTATTCTGTAGCCTTCTATTTTTTTTTTAAATATTGTGTCCTTGTTATGTAGGCCTTGTTGTGGTGTGATGTTTTTTAGAACACATATAAAATCATAAATCCCTTTAAACCACAAATGTTTCTAAATTATCTCTCATTTCATGGGTGGTCTAAGTGTATGACATTTAGGTATTTAAAAACTTTTCATTGTATTTAATTTAAAATATTGGGTGATTGATTCGTGGAGGTTTTAGGTTGGTTTTTTCTTTCTCTTCCCCCTGTTTTCTCCCTATTTCATCTATACAGAGGGATAATTTAATGGAATAATTGGTTTTTATGGTGTTTTGGTAATATACTTAATAGGGTTTTGCGTACTAGGATAGTAATGGGGTTATCCTTCATCATTGTTCTCAGTGGTGGCCCCCCTTTCATATGATATTGTGAAAAGAATCCGAAATTTCATTATAAGGTAGGAGATCATATTTTGTTATCTAGTTGTATAATGAGAGAGGAGTTATACTATTTTCATCTTCTGTGAAGATAGTATGAACCATAGTAATGGAGATAATGAATTTAATTAATTGGATTTAAAACCGTAATTGAAAATAAAAGAATGGTTTTCTACTTTTAATATTATTAATATTGAGATTGCATATTCTTAATCTCTTATTGAAAATGATATCCATTGTTATATTTTTTTACACTTAGGTTTATGTGTTATGTAACCATTGTTTTTTATTGGTTGATATATCCTTTAATAAATTTATATTCAATTATATCTAGATAATAAATTTGAAACACATTGAAACCCTAGTTTGTGTGAGAATTCCCTTGAAATGTAATGTGGAATGTGATGAACCCCCTTCCAAATATAAAAAATGATATTTTATTTTGATGTGAAAAGTGTAATTATCTATGGTTCAGTTATGTGTTGGTGATATGTGGATATGGTGTGTAGGTTGTATGTGATGAGAAGTGGATATGTAACATGTTGGATACAATGTGGAAAATGGTTGTGATATGGAAAGTGGTTATGGTTGTGAAAAGGAGGAAATATGGGGTTTGTTGGCATGAGAAATATAGATTATTGTGATGTGTTTTGTTTTGTTAGATTATTATATAGTAATGAAATTAATTGAAAATGATTAATTGAAATGGAATGGGTTAAAATGGTTAATGAATTATTGAAATAATATTGAGAATTTGGTTAAGTATGGTTGATCCATAATGTTAAATAAATTGGATCCTTAATTGAAATGGTTATTAAATGGTAAATCTAGAATATGAATTAATTTTCATGGAAATGGTGGAATGCATCCTCTAAAATGGTTTTCTATGTGGTGTCTCACATTTAGTGGTGGTAGAGAATGTGGATAATGTTGTGAGGATTTGTAGTGATGTTGTGAGTTGGGATAACATCTTTATTGTGAACCCATAGGGTGGGTTTGTGTGCGTATGTATATATATAACATATATTTTATTTATTATTTATATATGTAACCCACCCATTTCAAACACTATAAACAAACCACCAAATTTCATAGGGATAATTTCCCCAACATATTAGTGTTGAGGATGGATGGCTGACTACTCTCCCTTCCCTGCTCTCTCTTCTAGAAGTCATTGACATGCACATATGATGATAGTTAGAATTCAAAAGTTCACCATGGTGATGTTTATTGAGGTGGAATATAATGGGGGTCATAAATGGTAGAAGGAGGTCAAAAGTATGATATCCTTCATGTACATGATAACATACTATTTTAGTTATATTTAGGGATATGATGTGAGGGACCATGCGACTTTGGTTAAGATGTGACATGATGTGATGGGCTAGGTGTATTTGGGTGAGATGTGTTGTGATGCGATGACCCAACCCTCTTTGGGCGAGATGATATGTGATGTGATGTGATGGATATGGTGTGTTTGTATAGTGTTAATACATGAAAGATATGTGAGAACTAGGACATATGATTTAGTGGTGTGAGAGTGGATGATCTACATGAAATTTATTTAAGGTCCTTTTTATCAATGTGATTCCTATTTTGTTATCATAATTATGAGAATTATTTTGTGAGCATGACATAGTGAGGATGAGATTGGTTAGTTGACTTGTTTAGGTGTTGTTGGATCATTATTCTCTCAATAATGAATTAGTTTTCTTCTTTCACATGAACAAAAAAAATTGGGTATAATACTACTAATTATTCTTGTATTCTCACCCCACGTATATACAATTTATTTTTATATTTCTAGAAGAAGTTAGTGGACAATGATGGATATTACAATCATAGATCTTTGAAGCTGTTGTCATGTAATTGTATTAGATTTTCCTTTTTGAGTAATCATCTAGATATTCATTTATATTTACTTACATTATTCGTGAGTTATGGGAAGATTTTGGTTTTTTTATATTTTATTATTTCATAGAGTTTATTTAGAAATTATATGCAATTTCTTGATCATATATTATCACCAAGGAAAATGCTTCCCATATGTGAGATTTTATATTCTTGGTGCTAGTCACCAACCTAGGGCCTACTGGAGGAAAAACTCAAGTGTCAATATTTATATTCATTTATTTCTATAGTATGAGGATTAACATTAGAGTTATGGGTCATGAAAAAGGTCAACGTAATTTATGATCACAATAAATAGTATCATTGTAAATTTTTGATACCATGAAAAAGGTAAAATTGGTTAATTAGGGTTACAAGTAATGTGATAATGATTCAAAATTCATTAAAAACATTTTCTTAATTTCATTGGATTAGTATAATTCATCCATAACCATCCAAACTATGATCTTATGACCCTTAATTTTCAGTTAGCTTCAATTTTGAGCTTTATAATATTGTATGTAATGAATAATTTAAAGTGTCACTCTCTTGATATTAAATCCCCCTCATGTATTCAAATATGCATAAAAATAACTTGTGAATGAATAATACAGGTTACTTTATGAATAATGAAATTATTTTTTATTGGAATTCATTGTTAATATTTATTGATGAAATAATTACCTTAAATTCTTATGCAATTCCGACATAGATCATGTGGGACCAGCAAAAAATTAAAGTAAATGATTTTATAAATAAAAAAAGTTATATTTTATAGATGAATTATGATGTATAAAAATTATAAATTTAATAATAATTAATTATTGATGATGAAATTTAATATCTTCATATTAGTTTTTGATTCATGTCATCTTCAAATTCAAATTATGTGAATAGTTCTCAAAATAATAGTAATATTATTTTATTTTAAATTTATTTTATTAAACATTATAAGAACCGTAAAAATATTTCTAGAGGAAATATAGGATGTGAAATGATCCAAAATTGCATATATTATCTATTTATGATCCAATTTTCACCTTATATATAAAATTATAACCCTGTAATATTAAAAAAATTTATTACGACTGTTATGGTTAAAATTGGTTAACTAATGGGTTAACCCAATATATAAGGTTTAAAACGATATCTAACCCTATATAAATTTGATTATATTATTTTAGGACTACCATATTCTAATTATCTTTGAATAAATTTCTTTTTGGACCCAATTTAAATGATTTAGACACATATTCTATTATAATATTTCATGTATTTCCAAAAGTGTCACTCAACTCACTTATAAAAGGAAACCCTTACTTTCATATGTACACTTAAATTACCATTTTTTGCCAATAACCATAAAAATTCTTTCCTATAATACATAACAACATTATAGAGGTATTATTTTAGGAATAATACTAACCTTTGAGGGATTACGGTGTAACGAAATGGAGGTTGTTCAAAGAAGAGGTATAACTTTTAACATAATGTTTTAAATTTATTTCATCTTCCACCTCCTTCAAATATTATTAATCCACAATGAAATAATATTTGTATATTAAATTTATTGAGATATTATTCAGAGGTGTGATCAATCTGAAATTAGTGATTCACCAAATGAAGAAGATAAATCTACTCATATTGAGGAAGAATATCTGAGAGACATGGCCAGGAAAGGAAAAAAATCCAATTGTTGATGCAGATGGTTTTATCACCCCCAACCCCAAAAAAACGAGGAAACATAGAGATTACTCCCAAATTGAACGAACTATAATCACGAGATCATTGGACATCTCAAGAAGGTAAGTCCCTCCCCTCGACATAACTCAACATGTAGAAGACAAGCAACATGTTGTAGGGGTTGAGAAGCCGAATGTGCCCGGTTGTGAAGATCCTAAATCTTCGGTGAAACGTAGAGATGAAATTCTGTATAATTCCCTTAGAAAAGGGGATATTTCAAAAGACCCTTACCTTGCTATTAAACAAGACATTTTCAATGATAGATTGAAGACAGAGTTTCCAAACATCCCCTAATGTTTATTTGATAGCCTCTGCTAGTTGTTTCATTTTTGATTGATAGCATCACTACTATTTTATCCTATTTATTTCATCTGAGGACTATATCTATATTGATGTTTCTCCTCCTTGGAAGGCTTTATTCTGGATTTCTGGTTTAATCTACCTTTCTTCTCCATGCTTTGAATGATTTTTTGAACTGGTCTGAATGGTTATTAGAAGATGGATTTTGGGAGGTCCTTTGTGGTTTGCTGCAGGTGGTTTGATTCAGACTTTTTGCTGCTTTATTCTTCTTCATATTGGATGATTGGAACTTTTCCACTCTGTTGAATTTTTTGGCGTTTGGGACTATTTATGAGACGTCGAGGCTGTTTTTTAAGGAAATATATGATCTGTTGATCTATTCTGATTTGGTGTTTTTCGAATCTGCTGATTTTACTACCTTTTCTCTGATTTGAGTTTTTATGTTTGCTAGGTTTTGAAGATCAACCTGTATCGATCAAAGATCGGTTTTTATCTCTGGATCCCCTAAAAGTATGTCTGGAAAGCTAGGTTTGGTGATTTGGGGGTCTTCACTGGCTTGGATAGGGAGTTTTTCACATACATAATTTTGCAGTTTGTTTTTATCTGAAGAATGGTTTCTTATTCTACTCCAAAATTCAGACATCTGGTATACTTATGTGCCCTTGGTGTTATCCTAGAGTTTTCTGCTCGATTTCTTTGGAATCTTGCGCTTACTGAAATCCCTTGATCTATTTCGTTGAATAACTCCTTTCATGGTTTCTTTGTTTTGTTGAAAGTGTAGGCCTAGAATGGGGGACTATATGGGGAGCCTTCCTGGTGAAGCTTGGGGAATTTTTCCAGGCTACCAATCCATAATTCCCTGATTTCACAATCCTTGGACAGTGCATGAATCTCACTTTGGAAATGCATTTCCTTTAAGGATGGTTATCATTATGCCACTTATGTCTTGTTTTTGTTTTGATCTTTTGTGGTTTTTTCAGTTAAAAATATTGTTCTAGGTTTGTCATTTGTACCCCCTCTAATCCCCTATTGTTGTAAGCACTTTACACCACATGTTTGTACTGTATTTCTTGTTTGTTTTAATAAATTCTTTTAGAGTCATGAACTGGGCAACCAGATCATGTCTCCGCATTTCATAAAAAAATTGAAAATGAAACCATCATTCGTGTGTACGGTGCACTACTGCATCGCGAACTAATTCCATTCATTCTCCATCACTACCTCTCATGGATAGTTATAATGATGAATTAAATGTACATATATATATATATATGATATTATTAAAATAATTACCACTATTGAAATAAAATATATCATGTAATTTTTTTATCCATCTATTCAAAAATGAAAACATCGATCATGTGTATATATGGATTACCACATCCATGAAGTGATGTGCTCCATTTTTCATCACCACATCACATGGATTGTATATATAATTGTACTTAAAGTGATAAAAATATATTTAGGATATAATAATTATTATAAAAAATAATTTAATACTTTTCTTATTTCCCTCATATTTTTTGAAAAATGGAAACTTTACTTATAACATCTTGATATTTTAGAATATTGTTCTCTAAAAATAATAATTATTTCTTCAAAATCTAAATTTACCTGCAACACTTAGTCTAAACGAACCACAATATACTATTGATTTATTATTATTTAATGTGATTGTTATCTTGTTGTCATTGGGATGGTAGGTATGAATAGGTCTAAACAAACTATTAAAAATGAATGTTTCAGACATGTATAATAAAATTAATTCATGGGTTATCAATTAAATAAAAAGGAAAATAAAATTTATTTGCAAATAAAAGATATGTTTTTACAAAAAATTACTTTAACTTGCATAATTTGTTATTATATTAATTGAAAACGTCCTGACCCAACATACCATTCAACTCGGTAGCCGGACCGGTCTCCACAAGGCCTCAAGCGCATCACCCCAAATGCCAGAGGTGGCCGACTAGCAGCGAGGCCCAAGGTGTGTTCGTGGGGAGACTATACTCTCATTACCCAAGCATTACAATGGAATTCCAAACATACAATAGCGGAAGAAGGTAACCAGTAGACAACACAAAGACAACATAAATAGATAACAAATAGAAGGATATGATAATATAGGACGGTGCAAGTTAATATAATATAGTACAATTTCAAAAAACACCAAAAAACCAAAAAGATTCCCTTGTCACATCGCAAGCCTCAGCTTGGTCCCATACACCCCTACTCCAAGAATCAAGTCAAGTACCTGCACTATGGCCTTTCCCCTTCTCATTATCTGAAATCATATAATCTTCTTGGGTCCAAAACATGACCAAAAAAGGGTGTGAGACTAAATCCCGGTAGGAAACCACAAAAGATCTGTCCTAATCTTTCTGTGAATATATATAGAAGGCAGTGTAATATGGAAAGCAGTAAATAAGGGAAACTAGCAAGACCGACCCCTGCATGTGCTTTGGCTTGGCATCACTTCAAGTATCCATTCCATTCATTAATCAGTTCATTCAATTGATCAAACCATTCCTTGAATCCATTCATGGAATACTCAAATCGCAAACCAGGAGTAGCACATGGAGAAAATTCACCAAAACCCTAAAAGCTCATTTTGGAGAACCTCGACGAACCCAACATCACTCGACGATCCCATTTCGGCGAACCTCCTAGGTACCCATCCTCGCTCTAGGTGCGGTATAGTTTGTCATCTGAGCCCGTCCTTGGAATCCTATAAATAAGATTCGGGTATCGCCCATGACATATCATCCCCTGTTGAGTCTGTCCATGGCATCACACACTGGATCCATGATTCACTCGTCATTTCTATAACAAGTCTCATATGATTCTGTCCAGGGCAACTCACATTGGTTTCATGGTTCACCCATGACATTGTTTCACATTTTGAGCAGTTCAAAATCATTTAACTCCCGTGGGATAGTAATTCAAGAATTAGAATACAAGGGTCAAGGGGAAAAACTCCATCCCATACCCGAAACCATTTCAATTACAATTTCATCTTATTACAATACCATTCATATACAATTTCCATTTTTAACAACCCACAAGGGAAGGAAAAGGAATGCCTCATTAGCATCCTGGTTCAAAACCCACAAAAGATTCATTCAAGGAAATGCACCCAAGTGGTGGTTCCTGTCCATGGTGTACAACATAACTTAAGCACATACCATCCTATTCTGATTACCTACAACATGCTAGGTAACAACAATGTTAAATTTCAGGTTCAAGAAACACCCCAAAAGTGGGCGTGTGACACTCTAACATATATAAATATATTTAATTCAGTGAAAATAATGAGACCTCCGACCTTAGCCTCGTACAAGATAGCTCATCCAGTATTAGGCTCTGATTCGTCCTGGTTTGGAAGAAATCAGAAGAACATACTAAGAAATAGAAATTAAGGCATATGAGACTTAATCCATTCTGCATTCGTTATAACCAGAAGAATCGATAAGGGTTAATAAGGAATTGAGTAAATACTGTTACGGATCTAACGAGATGAATGGTGTCGAAATGGAGATTGGACAAAGGAGAAGACTCAAAATCCTCAAAATCTCCCTTGAGAGCTTCCCCCTACTGCTCAGTTGAAGAAGAAGAGAATTAGGTTAGATTTTATAACATTTATTTAATTTAATTAAAAATTAAATAAAAATCACAACACAGAAAGTCACATGGTTTACCCGCACGGCCTAACAAAATGTGCGGAGATTGTGCACACCTTCCTGGAAGGCAAGGGGAAGCCGCACAGTCACCCCGCATAGTTTCCTCAAACCGTGCACAGGCCATGATCCTGCCTCTGGCAAGCCTGCACAAAGATGCACTATTTACCCAGGCCGTGCGCAGGCCATGCGCAAACTGTGTGCTAGGGCATTTCTAGCCTAAACTTCATTCTGGGCTCCGAACAAGCCTCGAACAACTCCGTAACATCCTCGGTAAACTTAGGTATCCACATTAGGCCTCAACAGAATAGTTAACCCAAAAAAAGGATTTCTACCTCATATGAAAACTCATGTTCTTTCAATCTTCCCTCCTTATAACAATTCATCCCCTAATTTCTCCCTGTAGGGTGGTCAAGATTCGTCAGTGAAGAACTCTGGCCACTGACCACGTACGTCGGCCTCCCACTCCCAAGTCTCATCATGTAAACGGTCGTGATGCCATTGCACCCGTACTAGAGGAACAAACCGGTATTGGAGAACATTCATGATTCTATCAACGATATGAATTGGATACTCCTCAAAATATGCATATACCTGAAGCTCGACATCCATAGTCTAGAAGGTATGAGATGGGTCTGAATTTTTTCTCCATAACTGAGAAACATGGAACACATCATGCATGGCTCAGTACCGCTGAGGTAACTACAACCGATAGGATACCATCCCAAGCCTCTCCAGAATCTCAAAAGGCCCAAGATATCTCGACAATAGCTTAACCTGTAATCTGATCATCTTGTGTCCCATCCTAGGTGAAACAAGCAAGAAAAACTGATCCCTGACCTCAAACTCTAGGGGTCATCTGCGGTGATCAGCATATGACTTTTGACGAGACTGTGCGGTAGCCATCCACATCTGTATCAACTGGACATGCTCAGAAGTCTCTTGAACAAGACGCGGTCCCAGTAAAGCTACCTCACCTATGACTAACTAGTACAAGGGTGATCAACATGGACAACCATATAAAGCCTCTTACGGTTCCATCTGTATAGTCGCCTGATAACTTTTGTTGTATGCAAACACAACTAGGGGAATATTCCTCTCCCACGAGTGCCCAAAATCCAGGACGTATGCTCACAACATGTCCTCAAGAAATTGTATCAAACACTCGGACATGACATCAGTATGAGCGTGGTATGCTGTGCTCATAAGCACCTCTGTACCCAGTGCCCTCTGAAAAATCTGCCAGAAGCGTAATGTAAAACGAGCATCCCTATCTAAAAAAATGGTGTGAGGGACCCTGTGGAGTCGTACTGTCTCCCGAATATACAACCTTCCTAGCTCATCCACACTAAAGGTCTCCTTCATCGACATGAAATGATAATCCTTCGTGAGCCTATCAACCACAACCCAAGCAGCATCGTTACCTCTAGGTGACCTCGGCAAACCAGTCACGAAGTCCATCGCAACATCATCCCATTTCCACTCCAGGGTAGGTAAATACTATAAAATCCCAGTTGGTCGTTGGTGTTCCACCTTCACCTACTGATTGATGGAACATCTCGTGATAAGGCTAACCACTTCTTTTTTCATACCCAGCCACCAGTACTGTTAGCGCAAGTCATGATACATATTAGTTTCTCCGGGATGAACTGCCCAAACTGAAGCATGAAACTCCCGCATCAGCATCTCTATAATATCCACTGGGACCCATACATGTCCATGGATATGAATAACTTCATCCCTTCCTATCTTCCAACTAGGAAGAGGGTCCTCACCTGACACACCTTCTCGTAAAACTAGGCCTTCTGAATCTGATACATGTCTCGTCCTCTCTTTGTCCAGGAGCGTAGAAGTCATAGCTAAGGATGATAGAAAACACCGCCATTGGTTATTCTACACATCAAGATGCATCTCAGAGGACAATGAAATAATCTTCCATACGTTGTTAGCCTATTTCCTGCCGGTATCTAAGTCCTCCTGCTCAATTCATCATCCACTACATTGCCCTTACCAGGGGTATACGCTATCTCGAAATCAAAGGACTGTAGGTACTCCACCCACCATCGCTGCCTATGATTTAGATCACGCTGAGTAAATATGTATTTGAGGCTCTTATAGGCTGTGTACAACACAATACAATCTCCCAATAAATAATGCCTCCAACAGTGCAACGCATGAACAACTGCTTCTATCTCAAGATCATGTGTCAGATAATTCCTCTCGTGTGGCCTCAGCTGCCGAGATCCGTACGCCATGACTCTATCTCCCTACATCAACACTGTACCCATCCAAATACCTGATATGTCACAATAAACCGTGTAACTATTTCTCTGTTTTGGAAGTATCGGGATTGGTGATGATGTTAGCCTTCCTTTCAACTCCTGAAAGGCTGCTTCACAATCATCTTTCCCTAAAAATTTCACGCCATTCTTAGTCAGTCCTATCAACAGTGCTGCTAAGCGTGAGAAATCCTATTTGAAATTAAAATAATAACCAGAAAGCCCCAAGAAACTCTGTATGTCAAAGACATTCTTGGGCTATTCCCTAGAACCCACAGCTCTAACCTTCTCAGGGACTACAAACACTCTTGTCTTAGAGATAACATGGCCCATGAAGTGAATTTGATCCATCAAAATGTGGAACTTAGTATGATTTTTATATAGCTGATGCTCTCTTAGTGTATTTAGGACAATCTCGAGATGGTTGGCATGGTCGTTTCAATTTTGAGAATACACCAAAACATCATCCAATAAAACCATGATGAATGATTCCAACTAAGGATGGAACATGCGATTCATCAAAGCCATGAAAACCGCTAGCACGTTCATGCGACTGAACGGAATAACCAGATACTCATATAAACCATACCTTCTATGGAAAGTTGTACGAGGTATGTATGCAGGTCGAACACACACCTATTTATACCTTGATCTCAAATCAATTTTCAAGAACACCATAGCTTCGTGAAGCTGATCAAACATGTCATCTATCTGCGGCAAGAGATATCGGTTTTTAACCGTCAGTTGGTTTAGCTTCTGATAGGCCACACAAAGCCTAAGAGTCTCATACTCCTTTTTTACAAAAGGACAGGAAAATCCCATAGATATGTACTGGGTCGAATAAACCCCTTTTCCTATGAATATTCAAGCTGTTTCCTGAGCTCTTGCAACTCCGTCGTAGCCATCCTTTAAGGAGGAATGGATACTGGTGCAACTCCTAGAACTAGCTCAAGGAAGAACTCCACCTCTCTCTCAGGATGTAAACATATAAATTCATCAGGAAAAACATCCTTGATGTGCTCAAGTACTGGAGGAAGGTATGTCTGACTCACTCCCTGATCATCCAGAAACAAACTAGCGATATGTTTCATCATCCCGTCCATCCCATGATGCTCTTGTCCAGCTCGGCTTGCCTAGAGATCCCACTCTCCCTTATGAGTAAACACTACACCCTATGGTGATTTGAAAATCACCCTCTGGTGGTATCAATCAACTTAGGCTCAGTAAGCTACTTGACAGTCAATACCAAGAATGAAATCATAACTTGTCATTTCAAGAACATAAAGATACCAGATGAAGTGACACCCTCCAACTCAAGGGGCCACCCTCTGCACTACCATACAACCTCTACCCTAACTACTAGTGGTGTGTCTAGAGTTAAGATTCCATTAGAAGACAACACAACTAGCCCAAGGCTTTTCACTATAGGCACAGATATAAAACTATGTGATGTACCTGTATCAAAGAGGGTAGATGAAATAATAGATGCTACTAAGATCGTACCTCTCATTGTAGACGGTCCCGCTCCCCGATCACTGGAAGTAGGCTGCACTGAATACATCTGTCCTACACCATGGCCTTGTGATACAACCTCACCACCCAGATCTAGCCCACTCTAGCGTCTCAGTGTACTTTATGCCTGGCTACCTCTGCCACGACCACTACCTCAGCCTGATCGGACAGTCGCACCCCAACTCCCTGTCTGATGAGAAGCTGCCGACCCTGCTTTTGCATATGGAGTTAGTGTGGACCCTCTATCACTGGATGCTGGTGGAAATGTTCTATAGAAACATTGAAAATGACCCATCTTTCCACATGATCGGCACTCAACTGGGTCCCTCGGACACTACGGCTTCGTGTGTCCCATCCTACCACACTGATATCTCCTCATATTGCAAACCGATGATCGGTTCTGACTACTAGAATCACTATGTGGAAGCTCCAAACAACGCTTCCTACTAACAATCACTACAGTACCTGATCTCGATGCTGAGTTGCTCTGGCTCCCACCTCCAGCCTCTCTCAGGTTACGTTATGTGATTATCGCCTGGTTAACAATTCCAGAAGCGGTAGTGAACCTGAAGATATTTACCTGAGATCGGATGTCATATCTCATACCATCCTCAAAATGCCTGGCCCTCGACAGTTCATCGCCCACCAGGATAGGTACGAAGTGATGAAGCATAGTAAAATGGGCCGAGTATTCCATCACTATTAACGCACCCTATTCTAAACGCAAGAACTCCCATGCTCGATCGGCCCTCAAAGTATCAGGATAAAAGAAATCATGAAGGCCATATGAAACTCTATCCAAGACATCTCCTGATGATGATCCAACTGGGTGATCACATCCCACCACCTCTTGGAATAATCACAGTGTATGTACATAGTGAGCTTGACCCTCATCTCCAGAGGCGTCTTCAAATGCTCAAAGATAGCTAGTATCACCTCTAACAAGGACATTGCAGCCTGTGGTCTGTCGTCCCCTGAAAACATAGGTGGATGTTGCTACTAAAACTCACGCGTCATCTTTTCCACAGTCGAGGAAGGTCATGGTGCTCCCTGAACAGTTTGCATAAAACAAAACAAGCTCTCACGGAACTGTGCCTTAGCACCTATGTCCGGCAGAACCGCTGGTGCTACAGCCAGCATAACTGGAGTTTCCTCTAGTAGCACATCGCCTACCATGTCCGGAATGTGGTCATCACTGCTCTCCCGACATACGACTATAGGTCTCCATGGTGGCATGACTCAACATTTCCAAAAACATGCCTCATTTAAAGATTTTTAATGAGATTCGAAACTCAAGAGTACAAGAACTAGGACCTGACATGTCAAGCCCTTCCTAAAAACCACGTCTACCCACAACCTACTTCTAAAGCCAGGACTGCATAAGGAAAAACCACCAAAACCCACTAGATTCACTACCCCTTGCCCACTCAGAAGCCAGGTCTAGGTCAGGCTCTATTTTTAACATTAATTCTTTTAACATACCTTTGTTCAAAAGCATTAACCAATGGTCCACGATGTTCTAATCCCTGAGGGCCTATAACACCTCATGAATCAAAATTTGATGCCCATATAACCATGTAATTCAATTTCATTTAGCATTTACATCCCATTGGTGCATAATTTCCCTATCCATAAGGGCACATGCATCTTATGAGTTGAAATATGACGTCACTCTTCATTCATTGCACCAAATCTAACACAAAAGTAGGCACAACTATCAATAAACTATAAAAACATTATGCAATAGCTATCACTACACTTATCACAACAACATGAAATATCTAATTCATCCTAGATAGCATGGCATAATGCGTGACATGTGATTCCGAACATGGTTCCAATATGATGCATGAGATGGAAAACCCTCCTCTCATTGGGATGCAATGAAATATAACCCATAATAATATCAATATTATCATCAAAACCCATGTGCTTCACCCCAACGGTGAAATAAGAACAACTATAATAGTAAAAACCAGAAACACAATTCCATACGAGGCAACTTGGATTTTCCATGTACCCGGGTTTGCAACTCCCTGGAAATGTTTATTACCTAAGTCCCTTCCTTCCTACTCCTGTCTATAGATTCAAAATTGTATGTCACATCAGAAAAAATATATCTCTCCGATACCACTTTGTAACATCCTGACCTGACTTATCATTCAACCCGTTTTCCACACCAGTCGCCACATGGCCTCAAGCACATCTCCCCAAATGCGAGAGGTTTCCGACTAGCAGTGAGGGCCTAGGTGAGTCTGTGGAGAGACTATTCCCTAATTACCCAAGCATCACAGCGGAATTACAAACATACAATAGCATAAGAAGGCAACTAGTATACTACACATAGACGACAGAAATAGATAACAAAAAGAAGGATCTGATAATATAGGATGGTGAAAGTCAATACAACACAATACAAGTGCACAAAACACCAAAAAGAAACCAAAATGTATCCCATGTCACATCGCAAGACTCGGCATGGTACCTTGCACTACTACTCCAAGAAGTAAGTGAAGTACCAGTACAATGGCCTTTCCCCTTATCATTACCTGAAATCATGTAATCTTCCTGGGTCCAAAACATGACCCAAACAGGGTGTGAGACTAAATCTCAGTAGGAAACCACCAAAGATCTGTGCTAATATGTCCGTGAATATATATAGTAGGAAGTGTAATATGGAATGCAGTAAACATGGAAAACTTGCAAGACCAACACAAGATTGTGCTTTGTCTTGGCATCGCTTCAAGTATCCATTCTATTCATTAATCATTTCATTCAATTTTTCAATCCATTCCTTCAACCCGTTCCTAGAATACTCAAATCGGAAACCAGGCATCGGTCAAGGAGAAAATCCACAAACACCCTACAAGCTCATTCCGGAGAACCTCTAGGAACCCGACATCGCTCAACGAGACCGTTCTGGCAATCCTCCTAGGTACCAAGCCTCGCTCTAGGTGCGGTATAGTCCATCAACTGATCTCTTCCCCGAAATCCTATAAATAAGATCTGGGTATCTCCCATGACATATCATGCCCTGCTGAGTCAGTCAATGGCATCACAGACTGGATCCATGATTGACTCGTCATTTCAATAATAATTCTTGTATGAGTCCATCCATGGCAACTCACATTGGTTCCATGGTTCACCCATGACTTTGTTACACATTTTGAGCAGTTCAAAAGAATTTAACTCACATGGGACTGTAATTCAAAAATTTTCATATAAGGGTAAAGGGGAAAGAATTCATCCCATACCCGAAACCATTTCAATTACAATTTCATCTTATTGAAATTCCATTCATATACAATTTCCATTTTCAAAAACTCACAATTGAAGGAAAAGGCTTGCCTCATAGGCATCATGGATCAAAACCCATAAAAGAGTCATTCAAGGCAACGCACCCAAGGGTAGTTCATGTCCAAGGTATACAACCTAACTCAAGCACATACCATCCTATTCTGATAACCTACAACATTCTAGGTAACAACATGGTTAAATTTAAGTTTCATGAAACACCACAAAAGTGGTCGTGCGACACTTCAGCATATATGAACAACTTGACATTCAACGAAAACCACCAGACAACCTACCTTAGGCTCATACTATATAGCTCGTCCAGTATCAGGCTTGGATTCATCCTGTTTTGGATGAAATCTGAAGAATAGACGAAGAACGAGAAATTGGAGCATATGAGCCTTAATCCAATCTGCATTTATTATAACCAGAAAAATTGAGAAGGAATAAAAAGGAATTGAGGACTTACCATTGTGGATCTAACGAGTTGAACAACGATCAAAATTGAGATTGTACAAAGGATAAGGCTCAAAATCCTCAAAATATTCCTTGACAGCTTCCCCATGCTGTCCGGTTGAAGAAGAATAAAATTAGGTTAGATTTTATAACTTTTAATTAATTTAATTAAAAATTAATTAAAAATCAAAACACATCAGGTCGCACGGTTTTACCGCACGTCCTAACAAACCGTTCAGAGATCGTGTGGATTATCCTGGAGGCAAGGGGAAACCGCATGGCTACCTCGCACGTTTTCCTCAAACAGTGTGTAGGTCGTGCTCCTGCCTCTAGGAAGCCTGCACTAAGGTGCACAATTTACCTAGGCCATGCGTAGGTCGTGAACAAACCATGTTCCAGGCCATTTCTAGCCTAAATATCGTTCTGGGCTCTGAACAAGCCTCAGACACCTCTTTAACGTCCTCTGTCAAGTTAGGTATCTACATTTGGCCTCAACAGAACAGTGAAACCAAAAAGAAAATGATCCGTACCTCATATAAAAACTCGAGTTCTTACATTAATAAATATAATTAATCACTATTTACCAATGATCATAATTAATGTTATATATTATATCTTCAATAAAAATTTTAGCATTCATCTATAGTTTTTTCTATGCATGGTATAATAAAAATCCTTTTTTATGCTTAAAACGCATTTTTCTAAAACAAATTCTTAATCTTTTATTGATTAATATAAAAATTTATTTATACGACTTCTAAAACTTGAATCTTCAAAAATGGTAACCATATTCATAC
Source organism: Viscum album (assembly GCA_963277665.1). Taxonomy (NCBI): domain Eukaryota; kingdom Viridiplantae; phylum Streptophyta; class Magnoliopsida; order Santalales; family Viscaceae; genus Viscum; species Viscum album. The sequence continues at coordinate 393,893,151 of OY728138.1, forward strand.
CATTCCGGTTTATATTTGATAAATAATTCCCATTTATTTTTTTTCTATTATGAATAGTAACCTTTGTAAATTTTTGTTACATCTGTACGAGTAAAAAGGGTAAAATAGTGTTAAAACATTGAGATAAGGCATTAAAATTTCTCTATCAATTGAATTTATCCTATAGGGTGAATGGATTTCTCACAGGTACATCCATATCTAGAAAATATATCATCTTGGTTAAATTAATTATTGATTATGACCTTTATAGTAGATTAAGAAAAGAAAAAATACAAAATGTCACTATCTTGGATTTAGTAACTCTAAATTTTTATTATAAGTATAAATTTTTTCTAATTTTGGTTATAAATGATTATTTTAGTGATAAAATATTTTGTTAATAATGGAAATTTATTTAAAATTTTATTGAATCAATAATTACCTTAGATGCTTATGTAACACAGATATTGTATTTATACCATTAAGAGAAAAATAAAATAAATTATTTAAAACATATTAAGAGTAAAACAATTTGGGTGATTTATTGTGATAAAATAATATTATATATTTATATATAATATTAGGTATGTGTGGATGTTTTATATTCTAATTCAATATTTTTCATTATCTCTTTAAAGTATAATTAAATGAATAGCATCAAAAATTTAATTAATGATATTTTATAAAAAATAATATTAATTAAATTATTTAAAAATCGTAAGGGAAATTATGATGATTATTGGGTTAAAATTTCATAACATTTTAATTTTTGAAACAATCTTTATCTTATAATTAATAGTTTCACCCTTTAATATTACAAATCCATTACCATGGTAAAGAAAAAATTTGGTTAACTACGGTGTTAATCCATATGTTAATGATTAAAATGACAACATTACCTATATAAACTTCATTGGTAGATGATATTTTAATATTAGTTTATTTTTATTTGAATCTATGTCTATTTTTAATCATTTTTATTGATAATTAATTAGATATATTTTAAGATTTTTTGTAATTCCAATTATGTCCTTTCCCTTCCTAATAAAGACACCCATTATATCCTTTCATTACATCACGTTGATCCATTTAACTCCACCAAAACATACCAAAATCACTCCCAAATTCCTTATACAAGTTATATTGTTTCTGGTCTTCCCAAAAACCAACCTTAGGATCCTTAAGATGATATCTAAAGGGGTGGTTTCAATGAAGAGGTAATAGCAATAATTGCTCACTTACTTTTTTTTAATTTTTATTTTTCCTCCCATAATTATATAGTATTTATCATAAAATAATATAAAAAGTATTCTAAATATTCCTAAATGTCATTATTTTTATAAAATATCCATTATCCACTCATTTTTCGATCAAATGAAAATAATAACATCGCATGGGTGTAGTTATGGACTAACACAAACATGAAGAGATGTGATTCATTTTTCATTTTACATTATAATAATGGTAAAAAGGATAGATATAATGAATATATAATATATTTATGATATAAAAACTCTCCTAAAAAGGTGAATATTTATTTTCCTTTCTTTCTATCTATCCATCAAAAAGAGAAAACAAATTTCATGTGTACGTAAGAGTCATCGTCTCCATGAACAGTGTGATTCATTTTTATATTTATATATTTTATGGATGATTATAAATATATATTATGATTATATATGATAATTATATAACAACTAAATATTTTGATATGATGTAACCATGAAAAAATATTAAGGACCAAAACTAACATGAAAAATGAAGCACTTGTCACACAAAACATTTATATTAATAATGAATTGTTAATAAAAGAATGATAAGAGGTTATAGATAAATAATAAGAAATGATATATATTAGTTTTATTCTAGAATATATTTATAGTAAATTGTTAATTTTTTATACAGGGGGTTTGAACACATATGAAGTAATTCAAACTAATGGTAAGGGTTTACTTCAAAACCTCATCATTATTCAAGATTTTTCTGTTTATGTTTTCAAGGATTAATTATATGATCTGTATTTATTTACCGCAATTTATTTTATTCTTATATGGTTATTTATATAAATTATTTTTTCCATTTTATTTTCCCCTCATTATGTTCTCAAGTACTGAAATAATGCTTTTAATGAAACTTGACTTTGTTTTTCTATTCGACCAGAAATCATTTTCTTCCATTTCCATATTTTCAATAAAACGTTTTAATGAATGTTTTTTATATTATAAAATTGTGTATTAAATTAATTTTTAGAAATCTTTTTTAAATTAACCTTCTTATAATTTTCTAAATGATGTACTTTTGACCATTTTTAAAAAAACGTGAAAGGCGTCATTGTTTTAACATATACAACATGAGATTAATTTCATGTCTTCATGAACACCCATATCATTGAAAATTAATTTATATGTTTTGAATATTTATTTCAAATAAAAAAAATCCCATATATATTTTTGGAGTTTTTAGATTTTAAATAATTGTTTTAAAATTTAAAGGGTGGTATTCCTTTAGTTTTTTAACAATGGTTTGAAATTATTTTCAAATATGTTAATATATTTTTTTGAATACCATAATTTATTGAGGATATACAAAAATTATACCATTAAAAATAATTATCTGGATAAATTATGATCACTTTGACTAGGGATAGTATGGTAATTCTATGTGTTAATTCCTATAATATGAATAATTGTTGATTTTAAAACTTATTGATTATGTTGTATTTTTTATTATTATGATAAATAAATTGTAATTATTATGTTAGGGTTGGGAACCATAATTATATATCCCCTATATCCATAAGTATGTCTCATGAGAAAATAAAGGATGTGTATTTGGTCAAGGCCAAATCTATTTACGTAGATGTCTTGGCTATGGACTTGATGGTATATTTATATTGTCTGATATTATTCATTCCATCAATTTTTTTTTGTTTATGTCCTTCTGATTTTTTTAATTGTTATGATATCCATCGATAAGTTTCAAGCTCATGTGATTATTTATATGGAATTATTAGATCATCAATTATTCCTTCTAAATTATTCAAGCCTTATTTTCCTTCTGCTATATGCATTCCCTTACTGAGTATATGAGTTAACTCATTTCTTATGTTTCCATTTCCAAAAATTCTAGTGAATATATTATGATTGATACATGGACTATTATAAAGGGAATAATGTTCTTTCAAATAAAATAGTATGTTGCATTTTATATTTTCAAATATATTTTTAGATTCAAGTATGTATGTAGTTTACTAATACTACTAAGCTATTCGTAACTTTGAGATACAATCACTTATATCTATTACCAATGTAATATAGTAACCACCAAATCTAGAATACTGGGGTTGTGGTCTTTATAGTTGGAGAGAGATAACGTTTTATAGAAACCATGTGAACTAGATTTATGAAAACATAAATTATGGAACATAAACATATAAATAACATTGAAGTTAAATCTTAGTACAATATAACATTCTAATGTTGTGATAAGGATGATATAATATCGTTTTACTATCAATACATCCCAATATAGATATTATAAGTGGGCTTGTTTTTTGAACAAATGAATATTGGGATAATAACCCAAAAAATATTTGGTTGATTATTTCACATCCATCATTCTGGTGCATGGTGGGTGTGCCCTTACTACACACCTGGTTTGATACTGCCATGGAATATTGTTTGGTTAATTAATATTTTCCTTAAAAACCACTATAAAATATCTGAAAATATTTTTATGATTTTAGAATATTCCCACTAAAATCATTTTTATGATTATCATATTAGTTATGCATATGTTTTCAAGTTATGTTCAGTAATTCACTATTTTCAAAATTTTATATTATGATTCATAACGTTATCATCCAATCTAATATATAACATTTATTATAAAAGGTTCATAGAAGTAGGAACAGAAATCATATTAATGCACAAAATATATGTAGGTATTTCTCTTATATTAATTATAATGGATCTGTACATGGAGAAAGAGTTGGTGGTAGAAGTGAGAGTATTATGGAATCCATATTAGGTTATGACTAATAAACATTCTCGTGTGTGTGTAACACCCGAGAATTTTATGAGAAAAATTTTGTTTTTATATAAATCATCAAAGGAATTTTTAACTACACACAATACTATCTTGGCTTACGTTACACACAATCGTGACCTTCCTCGATATCTTGCGTCGTACGCAATACCGAGTTTCACTAAACAATGATATGCTATTAAAATATTATTAAAACTAGCCGTTATGAAGAGTAATACCCACTTTTTGAAAATTTTTAAATTTTATTTTTTAAAATGGACTTCATTTTTGGATTTGGAATATCGATATTATCCTAGGGTGAAATTTTGGTATTTTTCTGAAAACATTCAATTTTTGATGAATACTAAAAACACTGGGTTACTATTTAAAAACCGACATTTTATTTAAATAATTATTTATTTTATTTAAATTTATTTTAGTTCAAAATTGATACATAATACCTATATAAGTTCAATTTAATTCTTTGGAGTCATTTTATAATAATTTTAGATATATAAAAATTTTATTGAACGTTTCACCATCTTTTACCCACCTCCTAGGAGAATTTCCAAATTCACATAAAACTTAATTTTACTGCTTCTGTGAGTGGAATTTCGAAAATCTGAGAGGCACTATTAATATCAAGGAATAAAATGTTGTTCAATGAGATGAAAATATTTTTTGGTGAATAGTAACTTTTTTCTTTTTTTTTCCACGGTTAAAAGTAAATAGGGTAATTAAGGGTAAAAATGTTATTATTATTACCCTAACACATGTACTAATTCTATTGGATAAGTGTAATTCGACCAAAAACAACCTTAGAAATAAAATATGACCATTTAGGCCAACATGGTTTAGATTAGGACAATTAATATTAATTTATTTAAAGAAGGGTTAGAATAGTTAAAATAAAATATTAATAAGTTAATCATTTTTAATATAGGGTTATACATAAGATAAATTCGACTATAAATATTAATTAGAAATCTAAAAAGAGTTCATATATAATGGTATTTTATTTGTAATTTTTAGACATTAAATAATTTAATTTATGTATGAAACAATGATGATGCATTAATTATTTTATTAATGAAATATTGACATAATTGATGTTATAAATAACCGAATAAATGTAATTTGAACCTTTTTATGAATTAAAATAATTTTCTAGGTTAATATTACATATTAGTACTGATTTAATTAATATTTTTTGAACTAACCTTTCTGTTATGATTTTCAAAAAAATCAATTTCCAAATAGTGTCAAAATTGACATAGAATAGTTTTTAAAAAAAATATTATATTATTAATTGTTTTTTTATTCCTAAAAATCTAAGTTTCGGCAAAATGACATAGATAAGGTTATATATATTAATAATAAACAACTTTGGGTTTGTTTTCTTTGTTATATTAAGTTAATTAACCTTATAGTATATGAAAACAAGAAGACACAGTAAAAGTAAAATTATCTAACATAAAGTTAAATCTAAATGATAAGGTTAGAATAGAAACCTAAACTTGTATAAATTATATTAGATGAGATTATTTCGACCCATCCCCACCTTAACTTCGAAATAAATTTTTTTGGAGCTATTAAAAACCGAACATGACTTTATAATAAAATAATATTTTTTGTTTTTCCAAAGGTGCCCCTCTCCTCCCTTATAAATGGGCACCTCCTCCCTCTCTTCCTCACAACCCATTGAGCCTTCATGCTCGAAAAACACCTGAAAAATTCCCTTCTCCACTTCACTAGAAACATCCTAGAGGTCCTCGTCTTCTTCAGATTCCAATTTTAGTTCCCTAAGATGAGGTCTCAAAGAGGCGTTTCAAAGAATAGATAATGGTGGTTACCGATTCATTCATCTTTATTTCTTCTTCCACTTATTCTTCTTTAGTTGTTTCATTATGAAGTAATAACATCAGTATCACTCATATACTGATATGTTAATATAAGTATGAAACAACCCTATTCCACCATCTTTCCATCCTATGGAAAACGAAATCACCGCGCGTGCGTACGTACGGAATACCGTCTCCACGCTGTCGCGTAATATATTTTCCACCACCACCTTACTTGGATGGGTATAATGGTGTAAATAGTAACTATATATAATTATTTTAAATTGATATTAATTCTGAAATAGTATACATACACTCCAATATAATTCCATGATCATGGGAATGATATCATCGCTCGTGCGTACGTACGAAATACTGGCTCCACGATGTGATGCGACTCGTTCTACCAGATTTTCATTGCATAATGATTATATAAATGAATTGAGTGAATAAATATTATATTTATCACACTAATACCATTCATTAAATGAGGTATCTATAACCTAAAAAGAAGAATATGAATTTATTCGACAAAACACACATAAGAACAAAAAGAAAATAACACCCGAATAACAAGTAACAATGAAATATTACTAATAAGAAGCTAAGAATATGACAATATATGATATCATAAAAATAACTATTATTCTGGAATAAGTAAAGTACAATATTTAAATCATTATACCGGAGGTTCTGACACTTACGAAGTAAATCGGACCTAAGGTAAGGGAAAATATCACAATCTCATTTTTATCCGAGATTGTTTATACTTTGATATTTAATGGGGTGTATTTTATCATCCACATCTATGTTTCCTCAATATATTATATTATTTCCATACAACTACAATTGTTTAAATCCAATTTTACCCTTCGGTGAGTTTTTAGTAAAATATATGAAAGGAATCTTTGGTCGTTTTTCGTATGAGGTACTATTTGACTTTTCCGACAAAAGTATGAGAAGAATTTTTTTTAACTTATACGGCATGAATGGATTTTTAAAAGGTTATTTCCACAAAGATTCCTTTACAAGTTTTCAAGTTTATTTTTAATAAACTTATTTTAGTTTAAAATTTTATGACATGTTAAGAAAGGAAAAAATGTTTTTGAAGTAAAAAAGGATATTTTCCTCAAGAATGGAGTTCAAGTGTTTTATCAAAATTATTTTCCATCTAATATAATATAAGGTTCTGTTTCTATCCCTATTATTATATTGATTTGATTATGTTGTGATGGAATTATTTTTATGAATTCCTTTATCTTATATGAATTGTTTTATGATGTCACAATGTTTAAGAATCACATTTTTATTACATGGGTTATGCAATAATGTATGATTTTTGATTTTGTGGCACATATAAGAATGGTATCATTATGAGATGGGTGGAACCTATATCTACGTTCAATTCATTGGGTAAAGATTCATATCTCATGAGATAAACATGGCTGGAATTGTCGGTTCATCCAGTTCAGTGAAACTGGACTGAAACGAGGAGTGAACTCGGTTCAGAAATAGACTTTGTCCGCTATGATAGTCTTGGAAATGAGTATTGACTACTAATAAATGATTCTATATGATTATGTGTGTATGAAACAAAGTTTCATGTTTTAAGTTGTGATTATTGGGATTACATTTCACTACTATGATTTATCCCATGTAATAAAATTATGATCTCTTTTGCAGGTTAATATTTCGGAAATGATATGTTCTTATGAATATAATGTGATTGATATGTCCTTTGTTTACCCTTACTGAGCATTTTAGCTCACCCAATTGTATGTTTTATTTTCCCCAGGTATGGAAGAAAGATATTAAGTTAGATATGCCAAAAAGGGACTCTAGATATGATGAAATAAATGGGAGACAATGTAGATTCTTTATGAACCAGTTGTTTATGATTCCCAGTTTCTAAAGACACTATACCTATATGGTCATTTCATGGTTTTTTGATATGTTGTAATAAGTGTACATAAATTTTGAAGTATTTTCAATGTATGTAAAGTATGGGTCGTTATAGTTGGTATCAGAGGAAAGGTATAGTCAACCTTTGGAAACTAGGATGTGAAAGCCTTAGTAAGAAACATAAGGATTTGTCTAAGAATATAACACAATCTTAGTGTTTTAGAAATGTCCATGAATAACCTATGATAAGACCTTAAGTGAGAAATTTTATTCTTAATTGTGTGATTTTCCTATTATAACTAGTGTTGCTCACACTATTCTTCTTGGTTTTAGTCAATGGCTGGAACCCGAAGGAACCGTGTTAAAGAGGAATGCGACGGGCAATGCAATGATTTTCCCCCTGAGCAACCAAATGTTATGGGAGCTGGAATGAAAAATATTGTAGCCATGCTCACACAACTTTCTCAAGCTATGAATCATGAATGACTTCCAAATGAGCAAAGGAAGGAGCAACATTCTATTGAATCCTTCATGAGGCATCGTCCCCCTTCATTCAGCGGGTCATCGGATCCATTAGTGGCTGAACAATGGATCAGTACAACTGAAAAGATATTTTCAGTTCTTCAATGTTCTGAACAAGATATAGTCATCTTAGCAGTTTATCATTTGGAAGGTGATGCTGATCAATGGTGGAATCTTATTAAGAATATAAGGAAAGGGATGAAATTGAGTCCATATAATGGGACGAGTTCAAGAACGTATTTTTCAATTATTATTTCCCTCGTATTCATCGAACAAAGTTGGAGAATGAGTTTCTTGAAGAGAAGAAAAATGATGATGAATCTGTTGGTACCTGTGATGAAAATTTTACAAGAGTTGCAAGGTACACATCCAGAATTATTATCCAAGCTGAGAGTAAGATCGATCGATTCTTTAGTGGCATAAAACCAAGTCTTCTAAGGGCATTATCCATAAGGGACTTCAATAGTTACGAGGAAATTGTTCGATGTGCTATCAAGGTTGAGATGGAGATTGGTGTAACCCATCAGTCACATGGGATTAATAAGAAGAGGAAAATGGAATTCAAAGGAAATTATAAAGACCACACTGAAATGAGGATGAATTTTCCCTTATGCTTAATGTGTGGAAAGAAACATGGAGGAAATTGTCTTAAGGGGAAAAGAAAATGTTATAAGTGTGGAAAAGAAGGTCATCAGGCAATTGAATGTTGAAATAATGGGAAGAAGATGTCTAATGATGCAAACAAAGGAAGGGATACACGGAATGAACCCACTACACTTCAATGTTTCAAGTTCAAGGAGTTGGGGCATTATGTCAATAAATTCCCAAATCCAAGGGATGATGATCATCATCAACGTCAACAAACTCTTAAGGCCAAAGACAAAGGAAGGTCACATGCAATTACTATCAGCGGTGTGGAGTACGACAACGAAGGGGTGAGAGGTACACATACCATCCACTCTAAAGTAGAAAATGTTTTATTTGATTCTAGATCCACCCACTCTTTTATTTCTAAATAATTTTCTAAGGGTATCGCCATATGACCTCAACAATTAGATGTTGAGTTGGCTGTGACAACTCCTAATGGCACAAAATTCACATCAAAAGTTTACAATTCTTCTCCGATTGAAGTTTGTGGGAAAGTGCTTCCTGCAAATCTTGTGATCCTTCCTATATTATAATTTGATGTGATTCATATCATGGATTGGATTTCTTTATATGGAGCTCATATCAATTTCCAAATAAGGGAAGTCACATTTCATATTCCAGCTCAATCTATTATCATCTATCGATGCAAGGATAAACATAACCTTCCAGTGGAAATTTCTTCCATCTTATGGGTCTTGATTCCACTAAATGAAGGTTATTTATCTCAAATGGTTGGAGAGAAACTCACGATTAAGAATATGACCATTGTATGGGAGTTTGATGATGTATTTCCATAGGAATTACCAGGTCTTCCACCAAATTGTGAAGTAGAGTTTTCAATAGAACTCGTACCAGGTGCTTTTCTTATTTCAAAGACACCTTATAGAATGGACCCAATTGAGTTGGAAGAATTGAAGAAGAAACTCCAAGAGAATCTTGATAAAGGATTAATACTCCCTAGTGCCTCACTTTGGGGAGAACCTGTTCTATTTGTTAAGAAGAAAGATGGATCAATGAAAATCTTTATTGATTATCGAGAACTTAACAAGATCACTATAAAGAAAAAATATCCTCTCCCACACATTGATGACTTATTTGACCAACTACGCGGAGCTCAATACTTTTCCATGATTGATCTTCGTTCAGGGTATCCTCAATTAAGGTTCAAAAGGGAGGATATACCAAAGACAACTTTCCATACAAGGTATAGACACTAATAATTTATAGTGATGCCATTTGGTCTTACTAATTCCCCTGCTGTCTTCATGGATCTGATTAATAGAGTCTTTAGAGACAATATTGATCAGTTTGTGGTAGTCTTTATAGACGATATTCTTGTATATTCAAAGATCATGGAAGAACATGAAGATCACTTGATAATTATATTGAAGACCCTGAGAAAGGATAAGCTTTATTTCAAATTTACCAAGTATGAATTTTGGCTTCAATAAGATGCATTTTTGGGTCCATAATCGCAAAAGAGTGGATATCTGTGGATCCAGCAAAAACAGAGGTTATCAAATGATGGTCGAGACCAACAAAAGTAACTGAGATCCGATGTTTTCTTGGTTTGGCTGGATATTATCAATGTTTTGTGAAATATTTTTCACAATTATCTAATCCACTCAGCAAGTTGACTCGAAAAGGAGTTAAGATTGTTTGGATGGAGTAATGTGAAGAGAATTTCAAGGAGGTGAAAAGAAGGTTATGCAGTACACCTGTACTCACACTTCCTTGTAGTGGAGAAAGGTTTTTGATCTGCAGTGATGCATCCAAGAAGGTGTTGGGGTGTGTTACTATGAAAAATGATATGGTGATAGCTTATGCCTCACGATAGTTGAAAATCCATGAGCAAAATTACACAACTCATGATTTGGAGTTAGTTGCGGTAATATTTACATTTATGATTTGGAGGAATTATCTTTATGGAGAAAGATGTGATATTTATACTAATCATAAAAGTTTGAAGTATATTTTCACACAAAAGGATATGAATATGCACCAATGAAGATGGTTGGAGCTGATTAAAGATTACGACTGCTCAATTCTTTACCACCCTGGGAAAAAAAACAAGGTGTCAGATGCATTAAGTCTACAAGACCATGCTATCTTTTCCATGATGAAGATCACAAAAGATCCAATATTTATGGATTTACAAAGGATGGATCTTGGAATTATAATGGAAGGGAAAAATTGTATCTTTATCAAATGAATGTTCAACTATCTTTACATGTGACGATTAAAGAGGGACATAAAGAAGATGTAGAGTTACAAAAGAAGGTGACAAATTTTCCTGTATTCAACCTTGATTGTGATGGGATAATAATGTTTAGGAATCAGGTTTGTGTTCCTCCCATCCCAGAATTAAAGAAGGAGCTGCTGGAGGAGGCTCATTGTTCATCATTCTCTATTCATCCTAGAAGCACGAAGATGTATAGGGACCTGAAAGAGTACTTCTGGTGGGATGGAATGAAAAGAGAAGTTGCTGAATACGTCTCTCGATGTTTGGTTTGTCAGCAAGTTAATGCTGAGAGACAAAAGTATAAGGGGATGTTACAACCATTACCCATACCCGAATGGAAATGGGAAAACATCACTATGGACTTTGACACTGGACTTCCTAAAACATCCAAAGGCAATAATGTTATCTGGGTCATAGTTGATTGTCTTATAAAGTCTGCACACTTCATTGCTATTAGAGAAGATTTCTCTCTGGATCAGCTTTCCAGGATATATGTAATGGAAGTGGTAAGATTGCATGGAGTACCACTTTCTATTATATCTGATCGGGATCCGAGGTTTATCTCAAAGTTTTGGTGAAGTTTTCATCATACTCAGGATACAGAGTAGAGTTTCAGCACTGCTTATCATCCTCAAACAGACGGTCAGCCTGAGAGAACAATTCAAACTCCAGACGATATGTTGAGAGATTTTTCTATGGATTTCAAAGGTGGTTGGTATCAACACCTACCTTTGGTGGAATTTTCATATAATAATAGCTTCCACTCCAGTATTCAAATTTCTCTTTATGAAGCTCTCTATGGAAGGAAATGCAGAACTCCAACATGTTGGGATGAAGTTGAGGAACGAAAGATATTAGGAACTGATCTTGTTGATGAGATGGTAGAAAAGGTCAGATCTATTCAACAACACATAAGAGAATCTTAGAGTCGACAAAAACGTTATGCCGACAATTGAAGAAAATAACTAGAGTTTAACATGGGTGAAAAATTGTTCTTACGAATATCTCCTTGGAAGAGAGTAAAGAGATTTGGAAAGAAGGTAAAGATGTGCCCTGGGTATATTGGTCCTTTCAAAATACTGGATCATGTTGGTAAGGTTTCTTACCGATTGGCGCATCCACCGAATCTCTCTCAAGTTCATGATGTGTTCCTTGTATCTGTCCCGAGAAAGTATATACCTGGTCCTTCACATGTACTCAGTTTAGAAGTTGTACCGTTGGAGCAAGATCTTTCTTATGAAGAACAGTCGAAAGAGATTCTGGATCATAGCGTAAAATTCTTACGAAACAAGACCACTCACTTGGTGAAATTTTTATGGAGGAACCACCAATTAGAAGAAGCTACATGGGAGCTTGAGGATATGATGAGGGAGAGGTATCCTCATCTGTTTGTTACAAAGTGATGAATTTTGAGGGAAATATTCATTTTAAGGGGGGTAGAATGTAACACCCGAGACTTTTATGAGAAATATTTTGTTTTTATATAAATTATCAATGGAATCTTTCACAACACACAACACTATATTGTCTTGATTTACACACAATTGCGACCTTTCTCGATAACTTGCGTCGTACGCAATACCGAGTTTCACTAAACAACGATATGCTATTAAAATATTATTAAAACTAGTCGTTATGAAGAGTAATACCAACATTATTAAATTTTGTAAATTTTATTTTTCAAAATGGACTTCATTTTTGGATTCGGAATATCGAAATTAGCCAAGGGTGAAATTTTGGTATTTTTCTAAAAACTTTAAATTTTTTATGAATTGTGAAAACACTGGGTTACTATTTAAAAACCGAGTTTTTATTTAAATAATTATTTATTTTATTTAAATTTATTTTAGTTCAAACATGATACATAATACCTATATACGTTCAACGTAATTATTTGTAGCCATTTTATAATAATTTTAGATATATAAAAATTTTGTTGAACTTTTCACCGTCATTTACCCACCTCCTAGTAGAATTTCCTAATTCACATAAAACATAATTTTACCACTTTTGTGAGTGGAATTTCAAAAATCCGAGATGCACGGTTAATATCAAGGACTAAAATGTGGTTCAATGAGATGAAAATAATTTTTGGTAAATAGTAACTTTTTACTTTTTTTACCACAGTTAAAAGTAAATAGGGTAATTAAGGGTAAAAATGTTATTATTATTACCCTAACACATGTAATAATTCTATATTATAAGTTTAATTCGACCAAAAACAACCTTAGGAATAAAATATGACCATTTAGGCCCACATGGATTAGATTAGGACATTTATTATTAATTTATTTAAAGAAGGGTTAAAATAGTTAAAATCAATGTTTAATAAGTAAATAACGTTTAATATAGGGTTATACATAAGATAAATTCGACTATAAATATTCATTAGAAAGATAAAAAGATTTCATACATAATTGTATTTTATTTGTAATTTTAAGACATTAAATAATTTAATTTATTTATGACACTATGATGATGTAGTTGTTATCTTATTAATGAAATATTGACATAATTGATGTTATAAATACCCAAATAAATGTAATTTGACACTTTTTATGACTTAAAATAATTTTATTGGTTAATATTACATATTAGTACTGATTTAATTAACTAATTTAGAAATAATCTTTGTGTTATGATATTCACAAAAATCAATTACCAAATAGTGTCAAAATTGACATAAAATGGTTTTTTAAAAAGAAATATTATATTATTAATTGTTATTTTATTCCAAAAAATCTATGGTTCAGCCAAATGACTTAGACAAGGTTATATATATTAATAATAAATATCTTTGGGTTCATTTGTCTTGTTACAAGAAGTTTATTAACCTTATAGTATAAGAAAACAAGAAGACACGATAAAAGTTAAATTATCTAACTTAAAGTTAAATCTAAATGATAAGGTTAAAATAGAAACCTAAACTTGTCTAAATTCTATTGAATGAGATGATTTGGACCCATCCCCACCATATCTTTGAAATTAATCAATTTGGAGCTATTAAAACCAGAATATGACTTTATATTAAAATAATATTTTTAGTTTTTCTCAAGGTCACCCTCTCCTCCCTTATAAAAGGGCACCACCTCCCTCTGTTCATCAAACCACTTTGTGCCTTCAAGCTCGTCCAAACCCTGAAAAATTCTCTTATTAAATTTCCTAGAAACATACTCGAGGTCCTGGTCTTCTTCAAAGACCAATTTTAGTGCCCTATGATGAGGTCTCAAAGAGGCGCTTCAAAAAAGAGGTAATGTCCATTACCGATTGTTTCAACTTTATTTCTTCTTCCACTTCTTGTTCTTTGGTTGTTTAATTATAAAGTAATAACATCAGTATCACTCATATTCTTTTTTTTATTATAATTATGAAACAACCCTATTTCACTATCTTTCCATCCTACGGAAAACGAAATCACTGCACGTGCGTACTTATGGAATAACATCTCCACGCTGTGGTGTAATCTATTTTCCACCACCACCTTTCTTGGATGGGTATAATGGTCTAAATAATAACTATATATGATTATTGTAATGTTATATTAATTCTGAAATAGTATAAATACTCTCCAATACAATTCCACGATCATGGGAACGATATCATCGCTTGTGCGTACGTACGGAATACCTTCTCCACGATGTGATGTGACTCGTTCTACATGATTTTCATTGCATAATGATTACATAAATGAATTGAGTGAATAAATATGATATTTATTACACTAATACCATTCTTTAAATGAGGTATCTATAACCTAAAAAGAAGAAGAATAATTTATTTGACAAAACACACATAAGAACAGAAAGCAATAAACACCCGAGTAACAAGTAACAATGAAATATTAATAATAAGAATCTATGAATATGACCATATATGATATCATAAAAATAATTATGATTTTGTAATAATTCAATGAAATTATTTAAATCATTATACAAGTTCTTAGGACACTTAGGCAGAAAATAGGACCTATGGTACGGGAAAATATCACAATCTCATTTTTATCCGAGATTGTTTATACTTTGATATTTACTGGGGTGTATTTTATCATACACATCCACATATCCTCAGTATGTAATATTATTTCCATCCACCTACAATTTTTTAAATCCAATTTTACCCTTCAGTGAGTTTTTAGTAAAAGACATGAAAGGAATATTTTGTCATTTTTCATATGAGGTACTTTTTGACTTTTCTGACAAAAGTACGAGAAGAATGTTTTTTTAAGTTATACGGAATTTATGGATTTTTAAAACGTTATTTCCAAAAACATTCCTTTACAAGTTTTCAATTTTATTTTTAATCAACTTCCTTTAGTTTAAAATTGTATGACATGTTAAGAAAAGAAAAAATGTTTTTGAAGTAAAGAGGATATTTTCCTCAAGAATGGAGTTCAAGTGTTTTATCAAAATTATTTTCCATATAAGATAATATAGGGTTCTGTTTCTATCCCTATTATTAAATTGATTTTATTATTTTGTTATGGAATTATTTTTATGAATTCCTTTATCTTATATAAATTGTTTTATGATGTCATGATGTTTAAGAACCCCATTTTTATTACATGGTTTATGAAATAATGTATGATTTACGATTTTGTGGAACACATAAGAATGGTATCATTATGAGATGGGTGGGACCTATATCACCCTACAATTCATTGGGTAAAGATTCATATCTCGTGAGATAGACATGGCTGGAATGACAGGTTAATACAGTTCAGTGAAACAGGACTGAAACGAGGAGTGAACTCGGTACATAAATGGACTTTGTCTACTAAGATAGTCTTTCCAATGAATCTTGACTACTATGAAATGATTCTCTATGATTATGTGTGTGTGACACAATGTTTCATGTTTTTTGTTATGATTATTGGGATTACATTTCACTACTATGATTTATCCCATGTTATGAAATTATGATCTCTTTTGTAGGTTATGATTTCTGAAATGATATGTTCTTATGAATATGATGTGATTGATATTTCTTTTTTTTACCCTTAATGAGCATTTGAGCTCACCCTTTTGTATGTTTTATTTTCCCCAGGTCATGAAGAAGGATATTAAGTAGGATATTCCAAAAAGGGACTCTAGATATGATGAAATAAATTGGAGACAATGTAGATGCTTTATGAACCAGTTGTTTATGTTTCCCAATTTTTAAAGACTCTATAACTATAGAGTCCTTTCATGGTTTTGTTATATGTCGTAATAAGTGTACTTCAATTTTTAAGTATTAACAATGTATCTAAAGTATGGGTCTTTATAGTGGGGAATCCTAATGATTCATAATATAGTGTAACAATGTTAAACTATTTCATGTGATAATAGACTCCACCATTCAATGGAACCAAAAATCCATTAGTAGTTAAAAATGGATAAGATCATTAGAGAAGATATTTCTAGTCGGAGAAGTAATGAAAGGGAGAAGGATTTCATCATATTTTATCATATCATGGGGGATTATGATCAATGGTGGTAGTAAATTTAAAACAATTTAGATGAGGAGGAAACAAAAAGAATAGTGCTGAAGTATTTTATGGTATTTTTTTTTTCAAAATATTTTTCACATGAACAATGAGAAGATATGGAGGCACAATTCCTGAGTCTAAGATAAGAGGAAGAAGAAAATGTTACAAATTCTGAAGATAATTTTACAAGGTTAACAAGGAATTTTGTGAACTACAATCACAATTCTAAGAGAAATATTGATTGTATCTTTGATGGTCATTAGAAAATCCTTTCAAGGACACTAGCCTTCCAAACATTCTCATTATACGAGTTTATAATATCATGTTATATCATGTCAAAGAAATAATAATCCAATTCTTATGTATTTGAAGAAAATTAAGAGAATAATCGGAAAAAATATCAATAAATTTATATGAGTAAGATTAGGAAGATTAATTTTCCAACATGTGATACTTTTGTAAGGAAAAAACATGGTTTATGACTAAATGGAAAAAGAGTTTATTCATTTGAGGAGATAAAGGCTATCATGATCATGAATGAAATGGTATAGTAGGATTTATCAAGGTACAATTATTTAACTATAAAGAGATTTGGAACTATTCCAACAAATACCCCAAATGTCAAGGGATCTTACTACAAAATAATCTGCGGTGAGAAGGCCAATCTCATGCAAATAATTCATCCAAAGTGAATTTTCATAGAGATTTGGTGAAGGGTACACTTATCATCCACCCTATTCATAAAAATTTATTATTTGATTATTGTTCTACCCACTCTTTTATATTAGGATATTTTTTAAGGGTGTCACATCATCACCTCATCAATTATATATTGATTTGGTTGTAAAAACACTTAATGGTAGGATGACTTCATCTTAATTCTATAATGCATCTCTAGTAGATGATTGTGGGAATTTTCATCATGTGAAAATTTTCAATCTTATTCTAGATGAATTTGATGTAATTTTGGGTATGGATTGAATCTCTCAGTATTGAGCCCATATCAATTATTGAGGAAGGGAATTTGTATTCGATATTCATAATCATCATTGAATTTTCAATCAGTATAAGGATGATCCAAAAATCATAGGGGAAATGATATCCATCATATGGGGTTTCTACCTATTCATGGGGTATATTTATAAGAAATGTTTATGTAGAATCTCAAAATTTAAAATTTGACTACTTATTGTGAATATGATGATGTATTTATTGACTAAATTCCAAGATTTCCCACGAATGGTAAATTTTAGTTTTTAATAGAACTCATATTTGATACTATGATTATTTTAAAGACTCCATATATAACGACCCCAATTGTGTTGTAGGAATTAACGAATAAACTCCATGAGAATATAGTTAAGGGATTCATTTAGACTAGTGACTCTCAAAGGGGTAAACCTATTAATTTTAATAATAAGAAATATGGTTTAATCCGCCTTTGATATGATCATAATCATGAATAAGTATTCTTTACATCGTATTGATGATATATAACATAAATTATGGAAAGCTATATATTTTAACAAAATTGATCTATGGTCTAGATATCATTAACAAAGAATCAATATGGAGGATATGTCATATATAACATTCTATATGAGTTACGGTCATTATGATTTTATAGTATTTCAATTTTCCCTTACCAATGATCCAACTATCTTCATGGACATAATGAATACAATCCTTAGAGATTAGTTTATATAGTTTTAATTGTATTTGTAGATGTTATTATTATATATTCAATAATAAAGGAAAACCATAAAGAATATTTGAGAATTATTCTCAAGGCCCTGAGTAAGGATAATTTGTATGAAAAATTTACAGTGTGTAAATTATGGATTTAGAATGCTTCATTATAGGGTTTTATTATTTCACATGAGGGTATATCGATGTATCCTTTAAAGAATGGAGTTATTAAGAAATGGTCGAGACCAAATTTAGTAAATAAAATCCATAGTTATCTTGGGATGGATGGATATTTATGATGATTTTTGAGAGATCTCTCAAGACTATCTAACCTAATCACCATGTTGACATATAATAGGGTTATGTTCTTATGGATAGATGAAAATGAGGAGAGTATCAAATAAATGAAGAGAAGGATATTTATCACACATGTTCTTACACCACTCTATAGAGGAGAAGGGGTTTTTTATCTATAGTGATGCATCAAATAAGGGTTTGTCATGCATCCTCATTCCAAATGACCTAGTGATAACAAATACCTCTCACCAATTAAAAATTCGTAACAAATATTACTCAAATAAAGATTTAGAGTTGGCAGTGTAAAATTTTTTCATTAAAGATATAGAGGACTTTTATGAATGGTAAATTATTTGATATATATGTTTATCCTGAAAGGATTCATTAAATATTTATGCATAAAGGGTTGTATTTGCACCAGAGAATATGGTTGGTGTTGATCAAAGATTATGATTTCTCAATACATTACCACCATGGGAAGGTAAATAAGGTGGTTGAAGCATTGAGTTAGAAAGAACATGATAGTTTTTATTTGATGTTGATTAAAATATATCTAATATTTATGATTTTATATAAGATAAATATTTAAATCAAGAGGAAAAGGTAAGATTTTATCTTTCCCAGATGAATTCGCAACCATTCATCTATCCATGAGTGGATTGAGGAGGTGTATAAGGAAGATTTGGAATTACAGAAGAAGGCCTAGAATGTTACTGAGATCAATAATGATCATATTGGAATGATATGGTTTAGGAAACGAATATGTTTCCAAAAATAGAAAACTTATATAAGGAGTAATTTGAGGAATCTCATAGTTCACTATTCTCTATCCATCTTGGATGTATGAAGATATAAAGTGTTCCAAAAGAGTATCTATAGTGGGATAATATTAAAAATGATATTACATAGTACGTATATTAGTTCATGGTATGTTTAAATGTAATATTTAAGTGAAACAAAAGCACTAAGGGAATGTTACAACCATTACCCATACCATAATGGAAATTGGAAAACATAACCATGGATTTTTTTTCATTAGACTCCCCAAAAGATCAAAAGACCATAATTCTATTGTGTTCTAGACAATCACATTAAAAAATCAATAGATTTCATTCATATTGGATGGGAATTATCTCTTGATAATCTTTAGAGAATATACATTAAGAAAGCGTTAAGGATTAATGGGGTATTATATTTGATTGTATCTGATCGATATCTAAGGATACTGTGACATTATGAAAAACTATTCAACATGGTATGGACATAGAGTTCAGTTTCTTTAATACATAACATCTTAAAAAAAATTCTATCTAAGAGGACCATTATACCACTATAAGAAATTATGATATCTTTATCTATAGATTTCAATAGTGGTTGGGATTAATACCTTCCTATGGTGGAATTTTCTTAATATTATAACTTTCACATGAGTATTAAGATGGTTATTCTTGAATCCCTCTATTGAAATAAGTGTATAACTCCAAAATATTGGAATAAATTTAGTGAAATTAATCTATTGGGATATAATCTAGATAAATAAATTTTAAATAAGTTGGGAGCCATTCAACATCATAGAAGTACAACTCAGAGTTTACAAAACAATTATTGTGACAATAGTTAATGATATTTATAGTTTGATTTTTCTCAGAATGTATTTCTAAAAATATATCCATAAAAAGAGGTAATTAAATTTTTAAATAAGGAAAAATTATCCCTTTGTATATTCCCCCTTTGAGATTCATAATTATATTTGGGTGGTAGATTATCACTTGGTATTTCCACCAAATATCTCTGATGTTCATGATGTGTTCCATTTATCTCTATTAAAGAGGATCTTACCAAATTATTCACATGTACTAATCTTAGAGGTCATACCAATGGATAATTATCTATTTTATTAATAAAAACTCGTGCAATTTGTAGATCATAGAGAGAAAGTTCTATGAAACAAGAGAAATCACCTGGTTGTTGATTTATGTTGAAATCCTAAATTTAAACAAGCTATGTAGGAACCCAATGATATAATTAAATAATGATATCCTCATATAAATGAATCCTTATTATAAAAATGAATGGGTGAAATAAATTTCAGGGGGGTATAATTTGAAACCTTTGGATTTTATTATATGGGTCTTTATACATAATTTTTCTTTCATTTGTAGCTTTCTTTACATGAAATGTAACACCCATGTGTTTTTTTATGAAAAAATATTATTTAATTAATTTTTATTCCTCAGTAGCTTTCGTTGGATGAAATCATGAGTTTAAATGAACCGTGATATTCCCTTAGTATAAAATTACCACTATAGCTTAGCTTTTAGGTAAGCGGGAATAATAATAATTAACTTATAGAAATTCATTGTGAATTATATGGTTATCAATTATGTATGAAAAATATAAATTAGATGTTTCTACTTTTGATTGAATTACTCGTGGTAATGAAATTAATGATATATATATGTTATCTAATTAATAAATTATTTTATGTTCATTCAATCGATATTTAAATCGTAGGGTGTAAATAAACCCCATTAGTTGTATAAAAACCTAATTTTTTAAAAATGGGTAATCTTACACCTTTGAATGGTGAACCCCTATAAAATTAAGATTCTAACACATTAATAATTCTTATATGAAAAAATAAAAATGTTATAATAAATTTGTATATAAAAATTTACTTTGGATGAATTTATGATATTTTTTTGATAACATTCATATTTTGATGAATCGTAAAAACACATAAACAATTATGTTAAAACAACTTTTTTTATCGAGATAATTTATATGTATAAATTATAATACTGACCAGTCTTAAATTATAAATAGAATATATTTTATCATTAAATATAATTTATTTCATTAGCATAAATTTTACATTAAATTCACATGTTAAAAAAATTCAATATTTCCCTATGTTTTTATATTAAAAAAACTAGTTCTATCATTCTGTAAATAGGAATGATTTTAAATTAGTTACTGCAACTTCTGTTTTTTAAATTTATAAAAATCTATATTTGGAATCACTAGTTTCAAATTATGTTAATAGTATAGTTTAACTTTTTCCCATTATGAATATTAACATTGGCAAATATTTTTATTATAATGGTTAAAGGTAAAACAAGTAATTAAATGTAACAACAATATTTTATAATTATATTAACAAATGTAAAAAAACCAATTTTTTGACTAAATTCAACCTTATCATCTATTTTTTAATGCGTGATAACTTTATGGCCAATTACCTGTGAATATGACATGAATATAATAAAAAAAATGAATGTTACCAAATGTCACAATCTTCTTTAATATAAGTATATTAGTTTTTATATATGGATAACTAGGATATAATACCGAATATAGGTAGTCTATGGAAATAAAAATAAATTAAATAAACCATAAAAATTTATTTATAATTTTTAGGGATTTAATAATTACTATTAGTGCTTACACAATAGTGATGTAGAAATTATTTTATTAATAGAAATATTAAATTAGTGGTTCTAAAAATATTAAAATAATTACCATATGAACTAATTAATTTTATCCACAAATTTTATTGTAGAATTTTACATGTTATTAGTGTGTTAAATATTTTTTTTCAGTTTATCTTTATTTTGGATTTTTTAAAACGTCAAATAAATTAATAGTTTCAAAATTATCACTATTGATATTTTATAAAAATAACACATTATTAAATTATTTAAAATCATTTAAATTTATAAAAATTACAAATTTATAATTATAAGTTCTAAGATATCATAAATAAATAATTTATTGTCAATTAACACCATATAACAAAATATTTATAACCATTAAATATTTAGAATTTTATTACCACAATTAAAATTAAATATAATAACTAAGTGTCAATTAAAAAGATATTGTTTAAATTGGTAAAATAAATAGTCCAAACATTATTTTTTTCTACAATTAAAACCCTATATCATCTTATCTTATAAATTAAGACATTTAAGATGTTTTTGGGTATGGTTTGATATTATTATAAATTATTGTTAATGGAGTTTCTGAAAGTACAACTCACCTCAATTATAAATGGTAATCTACTTTGTCACCTCTTTAATACATTATGATCCCTAATGCTAGGACATCCCCTAAAATTTTTCCTTCTCAACTTTACTATTTTAATTTTGTATGTTTTTTTCATCCTCAAATACCATGTCTAGTTCTCTAAGAAGTGATTTAGAAGAAGCATGTTGGGGAAGAGGTAATCTCTTCTACCAATTCGTTCAAAATTCATTATTCTTATACATCATATTAATTAGTTGTTTCATTATAGAGTAATAAAATAATTATCACTCATATAATGTTATGTTATTATAAACATTAAATGAACTTATTTAACCTTCTATCCATCATACAAAAAATGAAATCATCATGCATGCATACGTATGATTTACCATCTCTACACCCTGGTGTAATTTGTTTGTCACCGCCACCTTAATAGGATGGGTATAATTATGTAAATAATTACATTACATGATAATTATATAATTATACTAATTCTGAAAAATCACACAATATCCATTTCAATACCATTAATTAATTTTGGGAATGATATCATCGCTCGTGCATACGTACGACTTAACGTCTCCATGATTAGATGGGATTAATTCTACAGGTTATAAATTAAACCATGATTATATACATGATTTTAATGTAAAAATATTCAACATATTATACAAATATTATTTTGTAAATGATTTAACTATAACCTAAGAAGTAGAACATGAACATATCCGAAAAATCTTTCATAAGAGCATAAGGTAGTAAATATATGAATAACAAGTGACAATGGAAGGTTACTAACAAAAGTATGATAATATAATAATATATGATACCATGATTATAATTATGGAATAAGTCAATAACAACATTTCAATCGTTATATAGTAGGTTCAGATCCATATGAAGGTTATCAGACTTAAGGGAAGGGATAATTTTTTGATCACATTTTTATTTGAGATTGTTTATATGTAAGTATTTACTGGGTATATATTTATCATCCATGTCCATGTTTTTAAAATATGTTTTAATAAAATGATCAGTATTCTTCTATGTATGTTTAATATCACTTTTAACCATTTTTTCCTTTTACTACATGGTATGGAAGGAATCATTCTTTTGTTTACAATGGAGGTACTTTTTGACTTTTCGGGAAAAAGTATGAAGATAATGTATTCTAACTTATACGGCATGAAGGGATTTTTTAAACCTTTTTAATTCTTTATTTTTGTGAAGATTCCCCTAAAATCTTACAAGTTTATTTTCACATCAAATTATTTCTTCGAAAATGGTGTGGCATTTTGATTATGGGAAACTCTTTCGAAAAAGAAAGGATATTTTCCTCAGGAATTAATTTCAAGTGTTTTCTCAAAATTATTTTCCATATAATATGAAACTCATTAGATAGGGTAATATTTCTAACCATGTTATTACTGTTATTTATTGTTTACTATTTAGGAAATCCATTTCTTTTATATTAATTTTGATGGAATGATGTTTAAGAAACCCAATTTATTTCATGGGTTATGCTATGGTGAATGTTTTATTATGTTTTTGTGAAAAAACATAAGAATGGTTTCATTATGAGATGGGTGGGACCTATATCTTTATTCAATGCATTGGGAAAATATTTATATCTAATGAGATATACATGAATAGAAAGAAAAGTAAATTAGATTCAATAATACAAGGCCGGAATAAGGAGTGAACTCGGTTCAGTAATGAACTTTGTCTGCAATGATGGTCTCACACTACCAAAACTATGACCTTTTTCAGTGCTAAAAAAATGTATTAACAGCGCTAAAAATAGATTTTAATTGAGGTGAAGATAAAGGGGGTTCCCTTTTATCAGCATTAAAAAAATAAAAAAATATATAATGCAGGGGGAGATTTTAACAATGCTTGAACCCCCTTCTATCAGTGCTAGGTAGACCCCCTCCCACTCTCATATGAGCTTCCTTTTCCTGGGCATCCCCCAGATGCCTACGCGCACCTCCTTGCTTCCACCCGAACTCAAACCCGTGACCTCCCCCCTTGCACGCCTGCACTTTTTCCACTAAGCCATATCGTTTTTATCTATTTAATGATATATATATATATGTATATATGTAGTTATATTTATTCATATATTAATATAGATTCATATTAATATAAATATATTTAGTTATATTAATACATATATATTTATTCATATGTTAATAAATATTTTTATATATATATGTAGTTATATTTATTCATATATTAATATAGATTCATATTAATCTAAATATATTTAGTTATATTAATAATTATATATTTATTCATATACTAATATATATATATTTATTCGTTTAATAATATATATTTATATATATATATAGTTATATTTATTCATATATTAATATGGATTCATATTAATATAAATAAATTTAGGTATATTAATTTATATATATTTATTTATATATTATTATATATATATATATTTAAAATTTAATTTATATTCATATTTATTTATATATATATATTTAGTTATAATTTTTAACCATATATTAAGTTGTATATTAATATATATTAATAAAATTAGTTTTAAATACATTTATAAAATATGTTTTTTATGTGTGCATATGAATAAATAAATAAATACATACATACATATATACAACACACACACACACATACACACACAAATATATATATATTTACGAATAAATACATATATACATGTATTTGAAAACCCATAAAATGTTAAAACTACAAAATAATATTATCCAAATGTCTGTTTCAACTCCACACCCAGTCAAATGGAAGAAAATTAAACAATCTTTGATATGATATGTGGAACAGGCCTAGCGGAAATCTGGATCAGAATTTATACATGTTTGAATGTTAAAATATCAGGGTATCCCGACTAAAAACTCACTTTTGGAGGCCTTATGGGCCTTTTTTGGGACTAGAAAAATATAACAAAAGGTTCCATTGGATCACTAGAGCATATAACTCATCTCCAGATTGAATTTAGTTTTATTTTGAGTCAAAATGAACACACAGATCAAAAGATATGGACATTTGAGGTTTGAGTTACATTTTCAAAATATTATAGATCATTTATTATTATTTTTTGATTTTTTGTGTATTCTAATTGTTTTTAAATGATTATTAATCGATGATAATTTTAAAATTATTAATTAATAATATTTTTTAAAATATTTTAAATGCATTTTAACTAAATTTCTTATATATTAAATGTAATAGTCTATTTATACTTACCTAAAACATATTTAAATAATTTATATAATACTTATATCAATATAAATATATTTATATCACAATATATTATTTTTCATAATTTTTTTAAATATAAACTTTATCAGCACTAGGAAGAAGCACTGATAAATCCCCCCTTTATCAGTGATACTAAAAAAGTGTTGATAAAGGGGTCCCTATTATCAGGGCTTCTTTTGGCACTGATAAAGGGTAACACTGCAGAAACCCAGTATTGTGGTAGTGTCAGTAATGATTCTTGACAAATATGAAATGATTTTCCATGATTATGTGTCTACGCCACTAAATTACATGTATTATTTTATAACTATTGGGATTTTATTTCACTATTATGATTTATCTCATAACATTATATTATGTTTTTTATAAGAAGGAGAAGATTTTGAAATGTTATGTTCTTATGATTATGATATGATTGATATTTTCCTTTTTTACCCTTACTATGAATTTTAGCTCACCCTTTCATATGTATCTTTTCCCCAGGTCATGAAGAAGGATTCTGATAAAATTTGACAAAAATGAGTCTAGTTATGAAGAAATAAATGGGAGATAGTGTGGATGTTTTAGAAACCAGTTTGTTTATATTTCTCAGTATTTAAAGACATTAAAAATATATGGTCCTGACATTGTTTTTTTATGTTATGTGATAAATATTATTAATTGTTTAACTAATATCAAAATGTAAATTATGGGCCGTTGCAGTTGGTATCAGAACAAAGGAGTAGTTAACCATTGGAAACTAGGATTAGAGAACCTTAGTAAGAACCTTAAGGATATTTCTAACTATAGGATAAAATCAAATCTATGTGTGTTAAATATTTTCTAGTATAACAAAGGATAAACCCTAATTTTTCCTAAATTGAAATTTTATTCTTGAATTTTGTGGTTTTACTATAGTTATTAGGGTTTCTCACATTATGCTTCTTGTTTTTAGTCAATGGCCGGATCCCGAAGAAACATCATTAATGATGAATGTGAAGGGCAATGCAATGATTGTCCACATGAGAAACCAGATGTTATGGGTGCTGGAATGCTAAATATGGTTTCCATTCTCACACAACGTTCTCAATCTATGAGTCATGTTGGTCTTCCAAACAAGAAAAGGATAGAGAAAAACATTATTTAATCATTCATGAGACTACGACCACCTTCATTAAGTGGTTCTTCTCACCCACTAGTGGCTGAAAAATTGATCAATACCATTAAGAAGATATTTTTAGTTCTACAATGTTCTGAACATGACAAACTCATCGTTGCAATATATCATTTGGAATGTGAATCTAATCAGTGGGGTAATCTTATCAAGAATATAAAGAAAAGAAATGAAATTGAGTCCATGAAATAGGAATATTTTAAGAACATATTTTTCCACAAATAATTTCATCGTATTCTTTGAAAAATAATTATGAAATAGTTCTTTGATTGTAAGAAATGGATTATGAATCTACTGGCACCTATAATAAAATTGTACAATAATTTCCCTGTATGATTTTGGAATTATTATCCATCCTGAAAGTAAACTTGGTTGATTCTTTAGTGGATTAAAACAAAATCTATAAAGGTAATTATCTTAAAGGGACTTCAATACCTATGAGTAAATTGTTTGATGTGATCTCAAGGTTGAGATGGATATTGTAGTAACCCATCAGTCATATGGGATTGATAAAAATAAAAACATGGAATTCAAAAGAATTATTTAATGACCACGCCGAAAAAAGGAAAGTTCTTCCTTTTTTTAAATGTGTGGAATTAAAAATATAAGGAATTGTCTTAAAGGGGATATGAAATGTTTTAAGTGTGGAAAAGATGGTCATTATGCAGTTTATTGCTGATGTGATGGGAAAAAGATGTCTAATGATGTGAACAATGAAAAGGCTACACATAATGTACCCCCAAATCTTCAATTATACAAGTATAAGAAAATAGGGAATTATTCTAATCAATGATTTAATCCAATTTTTATTGATGATGATCGATGTATCAAAACATTTAAGTTCGATAATAAAGGAAAGTAACATGAAATCACTATTAGAGATGTGGAGTATGATAATGAAATGGTGACTCGAAAACTTTCCATCCACTCTAAAGTAGTGCTTCATTCTGGATCCACCCATTGATTTATTTCTAATGAATTTCTATGGGTATTGTTGTATTACCTCATCAATTAGAGGTTGAGTTAGCTATGAAAACTCATAATGGCACAACCGTCACATCAAAAGTTTATAAATCTTCTCCAGTTGATGTTTGTGGGAAAGTGATTCCTATTAATCTTGTGATTCTTCCTATAGTGGAATTTGATGTGATTCATTGAATGTATTGGCTTTCTCTACATGTATCTCATATCAATTTCCAATTAAGGGAAGTCACATTTCATATTTGAGATCAATATATGATCATTTATCGATGAAAGAATGAATAAAAACATCCAGTATAAATTTCTTCAAAATTATGGGTCTTCATTCCTATAAATTAAGGGTTATTATCTCAAATGGTTGGGGAAAAACTCACTATTAAGATTACACAATTTGTACAAGATTTTGATGATTCCTTTCAGGAAGAATTTATAGGTCTTCCACCAAATTGTGAAGTTGAATTTTCAATAGAATTATTACCATGTGTTATGAATATTTCAAAGGCACCTTATAGAATTTACCCAATTAAGTTGCAATAATTGAAGAATAAAATACAAGATAATATTGATAAGGGAATCATACGCCCTAGTGAATCTCCTTGTAGAGAACTATTATGATTTTTAAGAAGAATTTTGGATCAATGAGACTATGCATTGATTATCAAGAACATAACAAGATCAATGTCAATAACAAATATCCTCTTCCATACATTGATGACTTATTTGACCAACTATGTGGAGCTAAATACTTTTCAAATATTGATCATCATTCAGGATATCATCAATTAAGGGTTAAATAAGAGGATATACCAAAGACAACATGTTGTAGAAGGTATGGAATATATGAATTGGTAGTGATTCCATTTGGTTGTACTAATTCCCCTGCTATCTATATAAATTTATTTATTAGAGTGTTTAGAGACAATATTGATCAGTTTTCAGTAGACTTTGTAGATGATATTCTTGTTTATTCAAAAAGAAAAGAAGAAATTGAAGATCACCTAATAATTGTACTGAAGACCCTTAGAAAGGAGTGGCTTTATGCCAAATATACCAAGTTTGAATTTTGGCTTCAGAATGTTTAATTTTTTGGTCACATAATCTCAAGAGTGGGGATATGTGTGGATCTAGGAAAAATAGATGTTTCTGAATGATGATCAAGACCAGCAAAGGTAACTAAGATATGATGTTTTCTTGGATTTTCTGGATATTAAGGACGTTCTGTGAATGATTTTTCATGATTATATAATCGACTCACTATGTTGACTCGGAAAAGAGTTAATATCATTTAGAAAGAGGAATGTGGAGATATTTTCAAAGAGCTAAAAAGAAGGTTATCCAGTGCACCTCTGCACACACCGCCTTATAGTAAAGAATGGTTTGTGATCTACAATGATGCAACCAAGAAGGGGATGGGATGTGTTCTCATGAAAATTTATATCTTGATAGCTTATTCCACACAAGAGTTGAAAATTCATGAAAAAAATTACACAACCCATGATTAGGAGTTATCTACTGTAATCTTTTCATTAATGATATGGAAGCATTATCTCTATTGTGAAAGGTGTGATATTTATACTGATCTTAAAACAATAATGTCTATTTTCTAAAAAAATGTTATGAAAATTTTCCAAAGAAGATTGTTGGAGTGTATTAATGATTACGATTGCTCCATATATTACCACCCTGTGAATGTGAACAAGGTGGAGGTTGCTTTGAGTCGAAAAGACCATGATAGCTTATCCATGATGAGGATCATGAAATATCCAATGGTTATGGATTTTTAGAATATGGATCTGGGAACATTAATGGAAGGGTAGAAACACAATATTTCACAAATCAGTGTTGAACCATATGTAGAAGTTATGATTATGGAGGCACAAAAGGATGATGTAGAGTTAAAAAAGATGGTGAAAAATGTTTCTGAATTAAACCTTAATTGTGATGGAATAATAAGGTTCAGAAACCTGTTTTGTATTCCTCCCATGACAGAATTAAAGAAGGAGATATTGGATGAGTCTCAAAGTTCTTCATTCACTATTCACCCTAGAATCACAATGATATACATGGACCTGAAAGAGTACATCTGGTGAGATGACATGAAAAGATATTTCACTGAATATGTCTCTCAATTCTTGGTTAGATAGAAAGTTAAGGCTGAGACACAGATGTCTAAGGGGATGTCACAAACACGACCCATTATAGAATGGAAATGGGAAAACATAACTATAGACTTTGTCATCATACTTTCCAAAACATCCAATGGTAATATTTCTATTTGGGTTATATTTGATTGCATTATGAATTCAAAACACTTCATTGCTATTAGAGAGGATTTCTCTCTTGATCAGATTTCCCGGATATATGTAAAGGAAGTTATAATATTTCATGGAGTACCACTTTACATTATATCTGATTGGGATCTGAGTTTTACATTGCAGTTATAAAGAAGTATTTATTATTCATTGGATACAGGGTTAAGTTTCCACACTTCTTATCATCCTCTGATAGATGGTCAGTCTGAGAGGACAATTAAAACTCTTGAATACATGTTCAGTGATTTCTCAATGGATTTTAATGGTTTTTGGGATCAACACCTACCATTGGTGGAATTTTCTTACAATAATATCTTTCACTCCAGTATTCAAATGGCTCCTTTTGAAGCCCTCTATGGAATTAATTGCAGAACTCCAACTTTCTAGGATGATGTTGGGTAAATAAAGCGATTAGGACATTATCTAATTGATGAAATAGTAGAAAAGGTCAGATCTATTAAACATTACAAAAGAGAATCTCAGAGTCAACAAAAAAGTTATACTAAAAACCAATTAAATGACCTAGTGTTTGAATAGGGTGATAAGGTGTTTCTATGAATATCTCCCTGGAACATTGTAATGGGAGTTAGAATGAAGGTCAAGGTGAGTCCTATTGTTATCAATCCTTTTGAAATTTTGGATCGTTTCGGGAAGGTAGCTTGTTGATTGGCTCTTATAATGAATCTCTTTCAAGTTCATGATGTGTTCCATGTATCTCTCTTGGAAATTTATAGAACTAATTATTCATATTTACAAAAGTTCATAAGTCTCACCACTAGAGTAAGATCTTTCTTATAATGAAAAACTGATAGAGATTCTAGATCTTAGGGACAAATTTCTATGAAACAAGATCACTTGATTGTTTAATGTTATAAAAAGTAACCACCAATTTGAATAATATAAATGGAAACTTGAAGATATGATGAGAGGGAGGTATCCTCATCTGTTTGTTTCAAAGTGTTGAATTTTGATAGAGAATTTCAGTTTAACGGGTGTAGAATGTAACTCCTTGATGTTTTTACTAGAAAACCTTCTTTAAATAATTTTTATTCGTTAGTAGCTTCTGTTTACAGAAATTTTTCATTTAAAATAACCACAATACACCGTTAGTATAAAATTACCATTATATCCTATCTGTTAGGTTAACGATAATAATTATAACTAAATTATGAAAAAGCATTGTGAATTCTTTGGCTATCAATTATGTATAAAAACATAAATTAGATATTTATATTTTTTAGTGAATTATTATTGGAAATGAAATTAATGATATATATATATATATATATATATATGTCATATATTTTATAAAATATTTTCTATTCATCTAATTGATGTTTTAATCATAGGGTGTGAATAATCTATATCTATTGTATAAAGACCTACATTTTTTTATAAAGAAGGTAATCTTATGCCATTGAATGGAGAACCCATTTTAAGCTATGATTTTGACACATTAAATTTTTTTTATGAAAACATAAACATGTTATTTTAAATCGGGGTATAAAAATTTACTTTGTTTTAATTTATGATATTGTTTTGCAAACATTCAAGTTTTGATGAATAATAAAAACACACTAAATTTTAAGTGAAACCCAATTTTTTTATTTAGGTAATTTATATGGTTAAATTATAATATTGAATATTATAAATGTATAAATAGAATATTTTTTTATCATTAAATATATTTTATTTCATAATCAATAATTTTATATTGAATTCATATGTAAAAACATTTCAATATTTTGAAATGTTTTGACTTTTAAAAAAATTTGTTCTCTCATTCTGAAAATGAGATTGATTTTAAATTAATTACTGAAACTTATGTGTATTGAATTTTTAAAAGTGGACTCCATATTTGGAATTAGTAGTTCCTTATTATGTTAATATTCTACATTTCTTTTTTTTGAATTATTAATAGTAACTTTGTTAAATTGTTTTATTACTATTGTTAAAGATAAATTGGGTAATTAAAGGTAAAAATATTATTCTAAAATTAGTATAACACTTGTAAAAATCGATTTGTACGACTAAATTAGACCGTAATAATCTATTATTCTAAATTTAATCACTTTATATCCACTTTCCTATGAATATGACATGAATAAAATAAAAACAAATGAATGTGGAAAAATGTCACAATCTCATTTTATATAAGTATATTAATTTTAATAAATTGATAACTAGGAGATAATATTTGATATATATATATTATATATAAATATAAGGGAATTACCTATATCATAGAAATTTATTTATAATTTTTAGAGATTAAATAATAACCATTAATGAAGACAAAATATTGATGTAGAATTATTTTATTAATAGAAATATCAAATAAATGGTTTGAAAAATATTAACATAAATATCATATAAACTAATTAATGTGATCCAAGAATTTTATATGTTACTATAACATGTTAGGAGTTTATTTAATATATTTTTTTTTGAATTTATCTTCTATGTGGTTTTTTTAATTTCAACTAAATGACCAGTGTCAAAATTGACACTATTTATATATTATAAAAATAACATTTTATTAAATTATTTATAAATCAAAAAATTATTTAATAATTACTATTATATAATTATAATATCTAAAATTTCATAATTTATCTGTTTATTTACAATTAACACCATATATGAAAATATTTATAACCATTAAATATTTAAAATGTTATTACCACAATTAAAATTAAATAGAATAACTAAGTGTCAATTGAAAAGATATGGTTTAAATTGAAAAAATAACATGTCCAAAAAAGTACTGGTTAATGGTATTACAACCCTATCATATCTATTATTCATAAATGGGAAATTTTTGATGTTTATGGGTAGGGATTGATTTTATTATAAATTAATATTTATAGAGTTTCCAAGAGGGCCCCTCACCTCAATTATAAAAGGGTGCCTCCTCCCTCATCTCTATACTTCATTTTGACCCTTCAATCTCGAAAATACGCTACAATATTTCGTTATAAGCATCCATATTTTTATTATAGTGGTTATAGAAATATTCTAAATACCAATTCTAGCCCTCTAATTAGTTATTTAGAGGAATTAGGTTGAGGAATATGTAATCTCTTATACTGTTTATTGCAAACTTCGTTCTTTTCCAAATTCCACTTCATTATTTTTTTTTTATAAATTATTAACATCAGTATCACTCATATCCTGATATTTTATTTTAAATATGAAACAATAATATTTCAACTTCTATCCATCCTACAAAAAATGAAATAACTGCACGTGCGAATGTACGACATACCATCACCACGCTATGGTGTAATCTATTTTTCAACACCTCTTTACTTGGATGGTTATAATGATGGAAATAATAAATATATATTATTATTATAACATGATACTAATTATTAAATATCACACAATATCCACTTCAATACCATTAAATAATTTTGGGAATGATATCATGGCCTGTGTGTACGTACGACCTACCGTCTCAATGATGTGATTCAATTAATTCTACATACTCATCAATAAACCATGATTATATACATGAATTTATTAAATAAATTTGATAAATATGATAATATTATCATTATTTATATTATTTATCTATAACTTAATATGTGGAATGTGAACTTATCTAAAAAATTATGCACAAGAACATAAATTATTCAATATCCGAATAATGAGTGACCATGAAATGTTACGAACAAACAGATTATAATATAATCATATATTATATCATGGTTATAATTTTTTAATAAGTAAATAAAATTATATAAATCATTATACAATAGTTTCAGATACATATGAAGGATATTAGACCTAAATTATGCATAATGTTTCAATCTCATTTTTATCCGAGATTGCACATACGTAAGTATTTACTGTGTATATATTTTTTACCCACGGGCCGATTTTAAATAAAATCCTAATATGTTTAATATTATTCAATGTATGATTAAATTAATTTTTACCCAATTTGAACTTTACTACATGGTATGGAAGGAATCTTTCTTTTGTTTACCATAAGAGGTAATTTTTGAATTTTCAGGAAAAAGAACAAGGATAATGTTTTTTTAACTTATACAGTAAGGGTGTATTTTTTTACACATTAAGAATTACTTAATTCCTTGTAGATTCCGCCATATGATTAAAATGTTATTTAACATAAATTTTTTTCTTCTAAAATTGTGTAGCATTTTGAGGTAGGAATTAATTTTTAAAGAAGAGATGGTATTTTCCTCAAGAATTATTTTGAAGTGTTTTCTAAAAATTATTTTCCATCTAATATGAAACTATTTAAAATTGGTTATATTTATAACCATGTTATTACTATGATTTCATTATATTTTATTTAGTAAATTCATTTGTTTTATATCAATTATTGTGGAATTATGTTTAAGAAACCCATTCTATTTCATGGGTTATGCTATGGTGAATGTTTTTTATGTTTTTGTGGAACACATAAGAATAGTTTCATTATGAGATGTGTGGGACATATATATCCCTCCAATGAAAAGGGTAAAAAATTATATCTCATGAGATAGACATGACTGGAATGTCAAGTAAATCATGTTCAGTAATACAACGTCGAAACAAGGAGTGAACTCAGTTCAGTAATGGACTTTGTCCGTTATGATGGTCTCGACAATGATACTTGACTAATATGAAATTATATTCTATGATTATGTTTGTATGCCACAAAATTTCTTGTCTTAGGATATGAATATTGGGATTTAATTTCTCTTTTATGATTTATCTCATGACATGATATTATGATCTTTTATATGAAACATATGATTTTCAAATGTTATGATCTGATGATTATGATAAGATTTATATTTCAATTATTTACCCTTACTGAGCATTTGAGATAGTTCATTCATATGTTTGTTTTCCCCAGATCACGAAGAAGGGTTTTAAGTGATATATGTAAAAAATGAGTCTAGTTTTAAAGAAATAACTGAGAGACAATGTGGATTATTTATGAACCTGTTGTTTATGTTTCCCAATTTCTAGATACACTAAA
The DNA here is from genome assembly GCA_963277665.1 of Viscum album. Lineage (NCBI taxonomy): Eukaryota > Viridiplantae > Streptophyta > Magnoliopsida > Santalales > Viscaceae > Viscum > Viscum album. Next base: position 393,928,496 of record OY728138.1, read on the forward strand.
CCCATACAGTCCAGGAGTGTTTTTTATGTTATGTAAAAAATATTCTTCAATGTTCATGTAATATCTATATGTAATTTATGGGCTATTATATGAAACACCACGTTTAAACAAACCATAATAAACTATTGAAGTATTATTATTTAATGTGATGGTAATCACCTAGCCTTTGGGTTGGTGGGAATGAAAATTACATACTAAATTACAAAAAAAAATGAATGATTTATAAATGTAGAAAATTAAATCAATGGGTATCAATTAATTATAAATTAAAATAAAATTCACCTTAAAATAAAATAGATGTTTTTCTGGAATAACTATTTTTATGCATGAAATTTGGTTTTATAATAATAAATTATATTAATTACTATTGATGAATTATTTTAATAAAAAAACTATATTATATATTAAATAAAATTATTTATAATTCAATTAATCTTTTTACTAAAAAAATGATTGGAATAAATCCATTTTTATGCATAAAAACACCTTTTACTACAAACTATTTTTCATTACGTTTTGAAAAATCATATATAATTGATTTCTGAAATTTATAGAGATTGAAATTTGAAAAATGGATATCATATTTTTTAATCAGTATGTTAATTTTTTTAAATAGGTTACTGTAATCTTTGGTCATTTTTAATGGCAACCTTAGTAATTTTTTGTCACCCTAGTAAGGGTAAAATGGGTAATCTAAGTGTAAAACCAAGGGATAAGGATTTAAAAATAATAAAAGCATCCATATACCCTATTATATGAATGGATTTCTTTTATTTCCATAAAATTCACTAATATATGTATACTGGTTCCATTTATCTATGACTAAGACTTTTATATTAAATAATGAAAATAATAAATAATAAATATCAATCTCTTGAATTTAATAACTATAAATTTTTATTATAAGGATTAAAATATAATAATTTCTATTATAAATGTTTATTTTCAATATAAAGAATTTTTTTTCTCATGGTAATTTATTTATAATTTTTAGGGATTTAATATTTACCTTAAATGCGTAAACATCACCGATATAATATTTATTCTTTTAATATAAAAATAAAATAAATGCTTTCAAAAATATTAAAATTAATACAATTATTGGTAATTACTATGATCTATGAATTTTATATATGAATATAACATATTAGGTTTTTTTAAATTATTATATTATAATTACATACTTGTCTTGGTGTCTTTAAATTACATTTAAATAAATATATTTGAAAATGACATTAATCAAATTTTATGAAAAATAATATTTTTTAAAATTATTTAAAAATAAATAAAAAATTAAATAGGACAATTAGGATGATAATTATTATAAAATATAATCCATTTATCATTTTTGAACTAATTTATACGTTATAAGTAAAATTATAACCCATTAATATTAAAAAGTCCTTACTAGAGTTAAGATTAAACTTGGTTAACCAAAGGGGTTAATAAAAAATATAAGGATTAAAATGACACTAAAGACTATAAATTTAATTGTATGATGATATTTAAATGTTATACTATTTTTATTAAAATATATGACCATTTTATATCATTTTTATTGAGAATTACTTTGTTATATTTTCATATTTTTGGGAATCCTAGTGTGTAATTTTTCATCCATATAAATGAAAACTCATTCTCTCTTTTCTTCACACTACACTGATCCATTTAGATCAATAAAAACCCACAAAAATACCTCTGAGAAATCCATATCCATGTTATATTGGTCTTCTTATTCCAAAAATCCATCTTTGATATCCTTAGAGGATACCTTAAGGAGTTATTTAAAAGAAGGTAAAATCAACATAACCGATCACTTTTTTGTAATTATTTATTTAAATACTATAAATATTTTGTATTTATGAGAAATTAATAAAATAATTAATATTAACATTCCTTAATTTTATTATTATTATTAAAAAACCACCATTATCTACAATATTTTCCATTAAATAAAAAATGATCATGTCGCTCGTGCGAACCTGTGGACTACCACCTCCGTAAAGAGATGCGATTTGTTTTTCATTTACGCTTTAAATAAAAGGTAATATGATTATATTTAATGAATATTTAAGATATATATGATATAAATTTTTTCCTTTAAATACTTTTTATGATTTTCCTTTATTTCATTTCAACCATTGAAAAGTGTAAATAGCGTTCATGCATATGTACGACCTACTGTCCCCATGAATGGTGTAATTAAATTTTATGTTTATATATTTAATGGAAGATTATAAATATATATAATTGATATATATGACAACTATTTAAAGAATAAAATATTTTTAGACATTGTAATCATAGTCAAATTATATGTACCAAAACTACCAAACTAAGTATTCATGAAAAACGATGTAGTTGTCACATGAAACTACGATTTTAATAATTAAAATTTGAGTAATGGGTTATAAAAGGTTATAAATATATCAAATATGATATTATATATTTTAGTATGATAATATATATATATATATATAATAAAATTTAAGTTATTATATAGGAGGATTGAACACATTTGATGGAAGTCGGACATAAGGTAAAATTTTATTAAAAAATCTAATCGTTATCCATGATTGTTTATGTTTAAGTCTCCGATGAGAAATTATTTGATATCTATATCTTTAATGAAGTTTATTTTATTCTAATCTAGTTATTTTTGGAAAATAATTTTTTTTATTTTAATTTTCACCACATTATGTACTCATGATATTGAAATAATATTTTAAAGGAAAACTGACATTGTTTTTCTACTTGGTTAGTAATCATTTTTTTCCATGTGTATAATTTCCATAAAATACTTTAAATCATGTTTTAAATATTCTAATCTAATTTATTAAATATATTATTTCACATGTTTTAATTTTTTAAAAAAATTATTAAGAATCATCATTTTATTCTCTGATCGAGGTACTTTTGACCATTTTATGAAAATGTGGAAGGAATATTTGTTTTGAGATGTAAAACATGAATAGAATTTCGCATCATTTTTACCAGACAATTAATTGATGAATTATATTTAGGTTATAATGTTTTATTTCAAAAAAAATTATTATTTTGTGAATTTTAATATTTTTAATAAGTGGATTCAATGCAAAAAGGGTGTTTTCCTCAATAAAATTTTCATTGATATTTTAAAATTATATTCATATATATGTAAAAATAATTTTTTAAATATTATTATTTATTTATGATATAATCTAATGATACCATCAACCATATTTCAATAGATGGTTTATCATCGGTTTGAATAGGGATAACATTGAAATTTTGTATATTTGTTCTTCCAATAGGCACAATTATTGATTTTTAAGACATTTCAATTAAGTTGGATTGATTATTAATATTACTAATTCATTGGAATTAAATATTTATGAGTATGGATTCAAATTATATATCCTCTCAATGCATTGGTAGTCCTCATAAGACAAAACATGTTCAGTATTTGACTGATTCCATACCCATATATATAGATGTCTTGGACAAGTGATAGAATGTATGTTTAAGCCATTCAAAAATATGTATTCCATAATTATAAAATACATTATTGATGTACATGTGATTATATAAATATTTGTGATGTCCATGGATAATTTTCAAGCTCATGTGATTATTTATATGGAATTATTTCATCATCATCGATTGATACCATATTACTCACGCATTATTTTGTTTCTGTTGTATGCATTCCATTACATATCATATGAGATCAACCATTTAATATTTTTAAATTCACTAGTATTCCAAGAAGAGTATTTTTTTATATATTGGGCTATGATAGAGGGAATAGTATCATTCTAAAATTAAATACAATGTATTATTTTATCTTTTCAAATGCAATGTGTGATTCAAGTATGTATGTAATTTATAAAAACTACTAAAGCATTAAACCCTTTGGGATTGGGTCACATTTATCTAGTAACAATGGGAAAAATTAACCACTAACTCTAGGATACTAGTGTCAAGGTATTTACATTACTCAGGAGTACGTGCAACCTACCGTCTCTATGATTTTATTGTAATCTATTTCATATATCCATCATCGTTGGTTGGTTTTAAAAGTATAATTAATGCGTTAAAAGGATAATTATGTCATGATTATTATTATTATATAGATGAATGAACAATGATCCCTTTGACCATGGCCAATATAAAGAAGTCACATTGTAGTTATAAACTGAACATATAGTGAACCATGCATAACATACATGGATATTACATCATTTTTTATCAATATTCAGCACAATACAAAAGTACATGATCGAGAACCAAAACAGTATAGTCTCTTTGGAAACATGGAACATAATATTCTATTTTTTTTAAAGATATTCAATGATTCTCAAAAGTATATTCCCATTTTGTACTCCTTATTAAAACATTTATTCATATCACAGGGAAAGGAAAAATACTAAATGATGAGATCATATGCTTTGAAAGGGTAAATAAAGGATATATTTAAGAATAATATTATCATAAGTGTTTGATAACATGATAATAACATTTTATGATCATAACCTACATATCAAAGATCATAAAAATGAGTCATGGAATAAATATTGACAGTTTATAAGACATGAACCATAAGGAAATTGAAGATCATGAGTTGTGAGAGAACATAATTGGCATAAGATATAGTCTTGTGTTACACACATAATTATATAAAATCATTCCCTATAATTCAAGGTTGATAGTAAAAACGTATCAAGGAACTTCAAGAGGGATTCACCTACTAGGTGGGACACGCCACCAACCATATTCATATCCCTTTCTTTTTAGTGGACCATGTTACACCTTCTTCCCACAGGGGGTCAAGCCTGTTGACTTTTATACAACCTTATATTAGTCAATGTTCACTCCTATAGAAATCATAGCAGTCCATATTCAATCCCAAGACCATCATAGTAGTTATGATTCACTGGAATGATCATCTTATCATACAACACCCCTTACTGAACCGGGTTCACTCCCCATCACATCCATGTCAATCTCATAATATATACATAATTATCCATTTATTTTGAGGAATATATAGGTCCCAGCAATCATATAATGGAATCATACATATATGTTCCACAAGATAAGAAAACATTAATCTTATCATGACCCATAAAAAGATATGACTTTTATAAACATCATATCATAACACATGATATGAAATGGGTATAATAAAATTCCATCCTATCATAACCATTTTAAAAGATATAGGATTTGAAATAATTTTATCATAGAATAACATAGTAAAATAAGTGGAGTTTACAAGCATTTTATTATGTTATTAACCCTCGAAAAGAAATGTGTTTCCTAAATAACATTTCATTTTAAATACAAACAATTAAAATAAAGAATGAAAATGTTGTCCTGGGACCATATCCCTAGTAATCCATAAAATATATCAAAGGATGATATATTATATGGATATTTATTATTAAATATCCCATTGAGTATTTCTTAATGAAAATAAACTTTCATTGGAAATAATTTTTAAAGACATAAATCCTTTTCAAAATTATTTTCTATCAAAACAACGCTGAAAACTAATTAGGTGAGGTTTAAAACATTTTGAAAACATTTTTAACACATGAAACACGTTATAAAAAATTTTACCTGAAAATGATCTTAATATATCATTTAAAAACATTGTTTATTTTTTAGGAAAACTGGATTTTTGAATTAAACAGATTTCTAACCAAAGAGAGAAATAAAGTAAGCTTTTATTAAAAAAACATATTCTTCATTATAATAAGTACTAAAGAGTGTAATAATGGTAAAATTAAATTAATATATCATGAATAAAAATATGACAATAAAATTTATGAGATTTATATGGAGTTAAATCATTATATTTCATCAATGAGAGAATAATCATAAACAATCATGATAATGATGAGATTCTATCAATAAACTCTTACCCCTTTGGTAAAATTGAATCATAATCACAATGAGAAAATGACATTAAAAAATGTAAAATATAATTAAAATATTTATATTAATGATAAAAAATGGAATAGGTTAATATATACTCCATATAAAATAAAATAGACGCATAACATAATATGTTCCCCACAGAAGGAAAATTGAGACAAAATTACCTTAACAATTTGGTAACTTTTGAACTGTAAACCCCTTGAAATAGAATAAATATAACTGATAAGAAATTACCCATACATTTATGTATGATAATATTAAATTAAATTCATGTATATATTATAAACCACACAAAAGAAACAAGTTGTGAATATGACATTTGTCTCAAAGTAAAAAAAGTGAGACTATAAATCCACTTACTAGACGAGTAACTTTTGATTCCCGATCCCCATGAAAAAATAATAGAAATTGAAACATGTAATATCATTATATAAATATAATTAAATATATTCAATTTAATAGGTCATTTTATATAACACACAATAATAATAAGTGGTCAATAACACATATATCTCACGGAAATAAAAGTGAGACGAGAAAAGCATTACCTTAAGTCCTGACTTTATTTTTACATGTTCAAAACTCATGTATAAAAAAATAAGTAAACAATTAATATACCAAATTATCATGTTCTTATATATAACATCATATATTATTTGATTATGAATTTATATTAAATGTTTATTTAAATTTTGATGTTAATGTTAGGTTTTGGGTGATAACCGCTTTATTTTTCATATATGTTTTGACTTATTAATCTTGATCCTCTTATTTAGTTCATGATTTACTTATTTAAAGAATTTAAAACATGAAATACATATAATATGTATTAATTATATGAGTATTTGTAATAATATATGAAATATAGAAATAGGAAATGGAATACAATGTTCATAGAGATAGTAGGCCATACGTATGCGTGAACGATGTTTTCATTTTCATGTTGTATTGAATGAATGTAAGTAAATGAAATATATGTATATATAAATATATTATCATTAAATTAGAATTATTATTTCATAAATATCATATGATTTTACTAAAATAATCCTTAATAAATTCTACGTTGAGTGTGAACATGTCACATTTCTTAGAAGATGTGATAATCCACACACCAACAAACAATATTATTGTGTTCCCACAAAATAGAAATCCTGGAGGCATGTTTCATAAAATAATTAAATAAGAATAAATAAATCATATAAATCATATATATCATATAAAAAATTTAATTCTATATTTATTATTAACCATTAAATGTGTTAATAGATAAATGAACAACATCAGATCATGAGGCAATAGTCTAATGTACACATGAATGATGATTGCGTATATCATTTGATGGAAGTGAGTGTAGGTTTATATAAAACCATTAATATAAAAAAATAATTATTTTTTGTACTAATTTTCTTATATAATAATGAAATAGTTATAATTTAATGGGGTGATAATGAAATAAAACAAAAGTTTGTATTGAAGGATATTACCTCTTCTTTGGGATGCTCTATTTGGTTTCGCAAAAAGGGATTCCTTGGTTGGATTTATTACTAAAGGGAGGATTCCTGGATGAGGGGAGGGAAGTAAGGATATTTTTTGGGTAGATTTTTTATTTTAAAAAGGTATTGAGATGTGCGAAAAAGTGATGGGGTGGGGGTGATTTCCCTTTTATATTAGAGGGGTGACATTCTTGTAAAAACAAAACGTCACACACTATTGAGATAAATTCTGTACATATTGTTCATCAAAAAATGGTAAATTGTTTTATCAATGTGGATATATGGTCTAAATATGGATATAAATTATATTTTGGACATGTTTCTAGGTTATTTATCCTCTTATGCTAATTTTTAACAACAAAGTAGACAGGTTTTAACCTTAATTACTATAATTAATTTTAATTAATTTCACTAAAATTTTTTATCAGAAACAATGTTGACCATACTAGAAATTATAAATTATTATTATTAAAAATATGGAATAAATTTTTAAAATTTTTAAATGAAAAATTGGCTGAAATTAATTTAACATTAATCCCACAAAACGGACGAGACAACAAGTTTTTAATGTGAAAATCATTAATAGTATAAAATATTTTCATATTGAATTTTATGGTCAAATTAATTAAAATAAACTTAATATTATTAATACATCTATAATGTTTCTAATTTATATGTAATAAAAATTTTAATTATAATTTCACTATATAAATAAATTTAATAAAAATACATTTTTCTAATTAAATTTAGTGTTTTCTCAATATTCATCAAAAAATTAAAGATCTAAGAAAAATTAAAAAAACTAACCATAGTAAATTTTGATATTTATATTTCAAAAATTAATAGTATATTTTTAGATAGAATTTATAAATGTTCGAAAAAAAATATTTAAAATATACGCAACATTAAATGGTTGTGAAATTACATTATAGAAAAAAGTATATATTTTTATGCATAAAATTGGATTTATTCCAATATATTGTATAGAAAGAACATATCATGAACATTAAATAATTTAATTAATAATATATATATTGTTATTTAATTAAAATCATTTTTCAAAATTGGTTTAATTAATTTATTGTTGTAAAACATGTTTAACTGCATATATATTGTTTTCTAGAAAAAGATTTCCTATATCTTCAAAAGGGTGTTTGTCATTTTTAGTTAATTGGTAACCCAATAATTCTTATTATATACATTTTTGAAACTTATTTTAATTATTAAATTAATATTTTTTATAAGTGCCATTCCAATGGCTAGGTGAAAATAATAATAATATTTTAGTAATGATATGAATTGTACATTATATTTTGGTAAAACTAGGTCTTGAGTGTAACAGAAGATATATAAGGGAATGTTTAATTGCATATAAAAAATAAAAATATAGTTTTTCATTTAATGTAAGCTAATATATGTGTTTCATATACCATATTAAAAAGATGTTATTCTGTTCAATGTAAAAAGAACTAAGTGCTTTCATTTAAAACATGATATATCAACATTGTGTGAAATGAATAATATCTAAAAGATTAAATTAATTCCAAAATTATATTTCAAAAGATTTTTGGGTATTACATTATAACCCCTGATAATTAATTTGTCCCTCAAAATTCATCTGGGATATCGAAATTTTGATTCTTTAAAGTTTCATTCACCAAAACTCATATCGTAAAAACAAATACTAAAAATACCATTAAAAAGTAAAAGTTGGAAACATAACAGTTACCCAATTTTTCATATAACTAGGTTTCCACATATAGAACAATATTTTAAAGTGAAAACGTGGACATGAAAAAGAAATCTAAGTATCATGTTCTAATGGATAATGACATATATCCTAGTTATGAGAACATTAATGATCACAATTCCATAACCTTAAGTGTTTTTTAAAAGGTTATTGATATCTTAAAAATTTGTAATAGTGGGAAAATATTTTATTTCAATACCATTTTTCTAAAGATGAATAACTTTCATGAGAAAATATACCTACTTGATTTCAACAAAATCTCACCATTTGGTTATGCCTCGAACAATTCCCCTATCATTGCTTACTCCAAGAAATGGAGGTTAATTTGTTTCACCTAAAACACTAACAGATCATATAATAAATAAGTATAATGACAATTATTTCCATAAATATTTAGTTATAATAAAAACAATAATGGTTATAATAGGTTATCTAATATGAATAAAACCTTATATGAAGAGATATTACTTTAATATCTAAAACCTCATTTGATGATTAAGATAAACTATTCCATAAATGGTTAAACATATAAAACATATGAAATATTGAAGTCAAAAATGTTATATATAATGTCACTAAATTTCTCAAAAAATTATTGTCACTGATCCTCGTATATCATAAAGTAGCTCTTATTTGTCACATACCAAACATATGAATACCATCATCATGCATTCTCTAGAAACATGGTGATAACCTGTATTACCATAAACCCATATGGAAAACATGCATGTTTACTTATCCCAATGTTTATTTGATATATTCCTTAAATAAAAAAATTATTTAAACTCCATCCATGATAGCATAACCCATTTGTCATCAAATCATTAATTAGTTACATGGTAATTAGTTCCATCCAATTTACAATAACCAAACATCATTATCTTAACATTCGGAACATATAAATGGTTATATTTCTATTAATCATGTGTTTACCATGAATATCAAATTTCAATTAAATCACTTTCCACTCTATATGAACTATTCAACATATTCTTGTAAATTCATAGCGAAAATATAAATTGAATAATATGTATATATTACAAAATTTTTATAAAATACTTCCTGAATCCAAATACATAAAATCATAGATTATTCAACTTCATATTTAATCTATTAACAAGTATACCTCATCCTATTATTTAATACATCTTTCCTTTCACATTTCACCTATAGTACATCCTCATTAGTAACAAATCGTTACTCGTACCGCCTTGCCAATTCTCTTCACTAACATTCCACATCGAATATTGATTTTCAAAATTCCCATTCTTTTAACATTTAATGTATTTATCAATTGATAGTACCTTAGAGAGGACAATATTTCCATCCATTTTGTTAAATAATATATTCATTTTCCCTCACCAACTACTTGCTTTGTTTTCTTAATTTCTTCAATCAAAACAACTTTGTATTCCTCTAAAAAATCTATTTAGGTATTTATTCCCATATTCTTGATACAAAGGAAACTAAATCTTCTATCCTATGTGGTATCGATTAAATGAATTATAAATAACTCTTTTTTTCTCTTCTTTGCATATTCATATGATTGGGTAAGTCACATGTCATTAATCATGTTCCATGGAAACTTATTTGGATTGATCATATCTTCCTTCTCCCCGATCATCATGACATTTTACTGCTCATCCGAAAATTTTTCATCATATTGAATGTTTCTGAGTTCTTTCTGGGCCCCTAGATTCACTATGATAAAAGAGAATTGTGCGAGAAACACTTATCATAGTGAAAAACCACGTAACTATGATAAATCACTTATAGGATGTCTAAATTATGACACCTTATTTAGTTTGTTACAACTCAAGATTATCCTTATAGAAATCACTATACAATCCTTAGAATTATACCTGGGGATCTCACTAAATATTTCTCATCCTAGTTTCTGAAGGATGACTAAATATTTCCACAGGTAGAAATTGTATTTACCCAATCTTAAATACATGATTATTACCTCAACTTTTATGAATATTCAAGATAATACAAAAATACATTCCTGAGGACCATAATACATTAGTGTATTTGGAATCATGGAACAAAATGTTCTAGTTTGGTGAAATATATTCAATGTTATCACAAAGATCATCCCATTTAGTACTTCTACTTAAAACCATTCTTTATAACTGAAGGAAAGTAAACCATAAAGAGGGTGAGCTCAGATTCCAATTAAGGGTAAATAGAGAAGATGGTTAAGAATAATATAAGCATAAGGTATTGATGACAATAGAATAAAAATTTTATACCATATCCTACATATTCAAGATCATAGACGTGAGCAATGAAATAAATATTACATGTTCATAAGACATGAATCATAATCAAATAAAAGAGCATGATTTATGATAGAAAATCAATGACTTAAGACATGGAATTGTGGAATACACATAATTATAAAAAATTATTCCCTATATGTATTAGCCCACTTCCAATCATTATCTATGAACTTCATGTGGGATGAACCTACTGGGAGGGACACACCACCATCCCCAGTCAAAGACCATTCATTATAATGGATCATGTTACACCTTCTTACCATAGTGAGTCAAGCTCATCAACTTTTTTTCATATTAATAGTCAATTTTCAATCATAAAAATATCATATTATTATTAAATTTTCAATCAAACAAACCTATTTTTATTAATGGTTTTCTCCCAATACTATCTTAGTAGTCAAGGTTCACTCCTAAGACAATCCTAGTAGACAAAGTACCTTGCTGAACATATTTCAGAACCCATTTCTTCCATGTAAATCTAATGAGATATAAATATTTACCCATTTCATTGGAAGGAAATATAGTTCCCATATGTAACATAATTAAATCTCACATACATGTTCTACACGAAAATAAAACATTCTACTTATCATGACCCATAAAAATAGTGGGGTTTCATAAACATCATTTCACAACCCATGATATGAAATAGGTATAAAAAATTTCATCTGATAATAACCTATTAAAATGATACATGATTCATAATAATTTCATCATATATTAACCCAAGAAAGTAAGTGGGTTTCACAAGTCTTTTATCAGTGTATACCCCATTGAAGAGAAATGAGTTTCACAAAAACCATTACAATTTAAACATAACACATTCAAATAAATAATAAGAATAGTGTACTTGGATTATATCCATAGTAATGAATAACCTATATCAAATGATTTCACTTTATATGGATAAGGATATTTAAATATAACATGGGTTTAATCTTATATAAAATATTTTTTCTTTGAAAATCATGTTCTCAAAAATAAAACATTCTCGAAATCCTTTCATTAAACCAATATGAAATCTTATGAAGTGGGATTTAAAACATTTTGAAAACATTTTTATTACACAAAAAACATTTAAAATAATTTCCCTTTAAAATAATCATAAAATATCAATTAAAACCATTTTTGAAAACATTTTTAAGAAATATGGTTTTTTGAATAAAATACATTTCCTATCAAAAAGATAAATAAAGTAATATTTTCATGAACAATTTTCTTAATAATATTAAGTACTAAATAGTATAAAATTGTAAAACATAAATTAATATATCATTTAAAACCATATTAAATGTAAATTCATGAGTTTTTTAAAGATATGGATCATAATATTTCATAAATCGGAGTTTAATCTTAAACAATCTCGATGACGATGAGATTGAAAAAATAAAATTTTACCACTTCAATACTGTTAAATTGTAGTATCCATTAGATAATTAAATTGAAAAAATAAATAAAATATCATTAAAATAATGAAATACGTGATACAAATCACAAAGGGTATTATATTCACCTCGAAAATAATATAGGTGTATAACATAACCATTTTCCCAAATAAGGAAAATTGAGTCAAAATTACCTTAACCATTTGGTAAATTTTGAACGATGAACCAATGAAATAGAAGTCATAAAATGGATACGTAAGTACCCCTAAATATATGTATAATAATAATATAATAAATTCATGGGTTATAGATACCCAAACAAAAGAAACATATGTTTAATATGACTTAAGTCTTTCAGAAATAAAAGTGAGTCTAGAAATCCCCTTATTACATGTGTATCTTTTGAATAGTTATCCATACAAATGAATAACATCAATTGAAACGTATAATATCATTAAATAAATTTAATTCATGATATAAAATGACATAGTATAGTATATACACCTCAAAACATGAATAAGTGGTGAATATAACATATATCTCATAGAAATAAAAGTGAGAAGAGAAAACCCTTACCTTAAGTATTGAATTTGTTTGTAAAGATTAAAAACACATATATAATAAATATAGGTTTAATATAAATCCATAAAGGATCCATATTCTTTTATATAACACCATTAATTATTTTACAATTACATTATATTACCTGTTTATTAACTATTTCACGGTAAATCGTCGTTTCTGGTAATAACAACTTTATTTTTCATATATGTTTTGACTTTTTATTCTTGATCCACATATATAGATCATGATTTACTTATTTACAGATACTAAAACATGATATAAATATTATATATATTAATTATAGAATTATTCATAATCTTCTATGAATTATATAAATAAGAAATTAAATACACTATTCATGGAGATGGTAATCCATAATTATGCATGATCATTATTTTCATTTTCATATTGTATTGAATGAAAGTAAGTAAATAAAATACATATATATATATATTATCATTACAATATAATTATTGTTTTATACATGTCATATATTTTTACTTAATCCATCCATAATAAATTTCATGTACAGTGTGAACAAATCAAATCCCTTTGAGGAGGTAGTAGTCCACACATCCACAAACGAAGTAATCTTATTCCCATAAAAATGAAATCATGAGTGTATGTGTTATATATTTAATAAATAAGAATAAATAAACCATATATATAATATAGATCATATGAAAATGATAATTACATCATCATTAACAATCTTTAATGGTTGTAATGGAAGAACAAACAATATCGATTCATGTGGTGATAGTTCACTGTACACACGAACTATGACTACATATCCCATTTGATGGAAGTGTGTTTATATGTAGGTATAAACCATTACATAATATAATATAATTATATTTTGGATACATAGGTTATTATGTAATCATGTAAGAAGATTATTTTATGGGTTAGATAAATAAATAAAACAAAAGTGCATGTGGATGGATGTTACCTCTTCTATGGGTAACACATTTTGGTTTACACAAACGAGCTATCTTGGTTGGTTTTCTACCCAAATTTATGAATCTAGGATAAATGTAAGTATGTTTGGATATTATTTCTTTTTAGTTTATGGTTGAGATAAAAAGGATTTATTTCTGTTAAAAAGTTTGTGGGGGGTGGAGTTCCCATTTATAGTTGAGGAGAAGTGACATTCTCGTAAATTTAAAAAGGTACAAACTATTAAGACATATACCATAATTCATGTGCTTAAAATAATGGTCCATTTTATATATAAGGTATAATATAGTTTAAATAATTCAAAAAACGTTTTTCCACATGTTTCTAGGTTATTTCGCCTCTCAAGATAAATCTTAATCACTAAGTAATATCATTACTATCTTAATCGTAGTAATCAATTTTAATTAACATCATGAATATTTTTGGAAAAAACAAAATTTAACATAAAAATAGTATAAATTATTCTAATTCAAAATAAGGAATATATTTTAAAAAAATCAATACATATATGTGGTAAAAACTAATTTTAAAATAATCCCACCGATGGGATGAGACAATAAGTGTAATGTCTTGACCCTTCCTCATCAGATTGAGAAGGTGGTGAGATGATACTTGGCCGTAAGTGACCTTCCCAATGCACCAAAGGTAGAAAATGAATTCCTAGGGCTTTAAGAAAAATTTGGGAATATTTTTACCTTTATATGAAACAACCAAATAAATATTCCCTATCCAACCAAAACTACATGATGCACGTCGAAAATGTTTTACAACTCAATAAGACCAAGATACCAATAAAAACGAACCACAACTTCTATTGTTAGAGTACTGAATGGAAGAATACAAAACAAGGCCCAAAAATTCATGACACAAATACACTAATCCAAACAAATATCCAATCCCTAAGCACTATAAAATCATCCTGGAATCAAGATGAACTGCTAACAAAATGAGATTCTTTACCTTTACCTATGTCTTGAAAAACAACATCTACAAAACAACCAATGTGCCAACGCTGGGGGTGAGTAAAAATACTCAGTATGTTTTCCCAAAATGAATTCCCTACACATTCCACTTGGATAAAACCATTTCAAAAATTATATAAAAAATTTTATATAAACATCTAATAGTTCAACAGTTTCCAATAATCGAACCCCACCCTTTTAAAATAAAATTTTACCGAAATCACAAAATAACATGGAAATCCAACAACCGTTCCATAAACCATTTTACTATCACATGTTAAAAAAAATATTTACACCTCGATTATAAACACCAAAACAAAGCAGCACCATAGTGGTTCACAAAACCAAACCGGTAACCATTAAAGTTGAACTTCCCATTCAACCCATCACACTACATTCCCGATCTAATCAGACATCCCAGACACTTATCTTTGATGGTGGCCCTTTAATCCACTATAAATCCCCTATTTTGTAGTGTTATTCCCCGCCCACTCTACATCATTTTCAACACATGAAAAATTTCCCAAGACAATAATCAATAACATAATCCTATAGGGCACAACAATATGAAAATAAAAATTTAACACCAAACAATAACTTAAGCACATCAACTATTCCAATGCAAGACATATAAACTTCAATAAATCATCCATTTATTTAAAAACCAATAAAACTTTTTCCATGAAAAATAACATATCAATAAAATAAATTTTTTATTGGAATTTATCTTCTATAAATCATTTCTCTATAATTAAAACAATTTCTGATTTTAAAATGAACATTTTAACGTCACACAACAAAGCCCCTTATTCAATAATAACCCATTTTACCAAAAATCCACAATTATTCACCAAATGGGTTTCTATCAAAATTCACACATCATATTCACAATTAATTTCATGAAAACCTAATTAATTGGAAACAAGGACTCAAGTTCTAGAAAATATTAGTTGAGATGGAATCCACATACCTTAGGGTTTTGATGAAATCAACCCACTACACAACCGCACAGCTAATCCAGGAGAAAACTCCACAAAACAGATTTAGATTCCCTTATGTATCATAAAAAATCCAAAACAATCCGACTTTAGGCAACAAAAATCCTATATCTACATGCAATGAGTTTAAATTAAGAAAATCAGGAGAGAGGGAGTTATAGATCTAAGGAAAACTAGAGAGGAACTAAGAGATAAGACTTACCAGAATAGAATCACCATCACCATACCTTGAAACCCCTTCAAATATCTTCTAGAATGAGTTGTTGATCTCTTATAACTCTTGAGAACCAAAAAACCCGAGTGAGGCTCGAGTGGGAAGAATAATAGAGGGTTTAGAGAAAATCTTGGCCAAACCTGGATTTAAAAACCCTATCTTCATTTCTGTGCATGTTAGCTTGCACAGTTAGGAAATTCATGCATTCACCACATGCATGATAATACCTTGAAGGGAACATCATATGTCATACTTTCATGGTTACACAAACTATGCAAAAAATGGGTGAAGGCCCACTATCTCACATTGCACGGTTACTTGGGAATTCTGCATTTTTTCCCATAACCATGCTCAAACCATGTTCCCTTTAAAAAGATTCCAAAAATTTCCAATGCATTCCCAAAATATCCCAAACATTAGCCAAAAACTTTAAAGGAATAAAATCCATAAAAATGGCTACATACATCAAAATGGGGGTTCTAAATTCTCCCCACCATTGGACTTTCCATCCTCAGAAAATAAAGAATCTTTACTTATCCAAAAGAGTTCAAGCCACTGCTTAGCCATATCTTTCTCCCACTCCTAAGTCTCTTCTTGGATCTGACCACATTGCCACAAAAAATAGAATGAGACCAACACTTTTACCTAAAAATACATTCTCTTAACTATCCACGATCCACACTGTCATGTGCACCAAAGACGCATTTGGTTTTTTCTCGACCTGATCCCAATGGATCACATGGTCATGATCCGATGGATACTTTTTCAATTGAGATACATATAACACATTGTACACCGCACTAAATTGTGATGGAAAATCCAACTGATAATCCACCCCTCCTACCAAATCATGCTTCTCAAAATGCCCAATATACCTTGGAGATAACATACCATGCTTTCCAAACCGATGATGTCCCAATCTCAGAGAGATTCTCAAAAACACATGATTTCCCACATCAAATGACAACTACTATCGACGATGGTACAGATATGATTTCTGAAAATTCTGAGCCATTTCCGTTCTCTTCGTATTCAAGTTGATATTCTCTATATTCTATGGAATAATACTCGGCCAAACCATCGAAGTCACTCCTGTTTCAACCCAACAATGTAGAGAATTTCTTGGATGCCCATACAATGCTTCAAATAGATCCATCTGTATCGAGGCCTAATAACGGTTATTATAGGAAAATTGCATTAATGGAATGTTCTCCTCCCCTAAACCACCAAAATATCTCACAACATCCCACAAAATATCTTCTATCATTTGTATGATCCTCTTGTATTACCCATCCGTCTGAGGAAAATATGACGTACTCATCATTAACTACATCCCCATGGATTACTATAAGTATTTCAATAAACATGACAAGAATCTTGGATCTCTATCTAATACAATCAAAACCAGAACACCATTCCTCTTGACCACCTCATAGATATAGATTTTGGACAGATCCCCCACATTATCAAATTCGTTAATAGGGATGAAATGGGATGACATTGTGAGCCAATCCACTATCACCCATATGGAATTGTGTTTCTTAACCATTATCGAGAGACCTATAACAAAATTCATCACCATTTTTTCTCATTTCCACATCAGTATAGGCGAATAATGTATCATACTTATCAACTGCTAATGTTATGCCTTGACCTGCAAACACGTTAAGAAATAAAAAAATCATGGTCACTTTATTTTTTATTCCAACCCACCAAAATGATTCATTCAATGCCTTACATATTTTTTTGAATTCTAGTATAGTGAATGCCTCTAGAATGATGATAATCCATGGGAATTTACTCTTGAAAAGAAATCTTTACAACCATCTGATTCTAAAAACACAACAGTGAATTCCAATTCAATCCCTAGGCATCAACGGTCTCCCCACCATTGAGTTTTGACCTCAACGTCATACGCTTGAAATTAGATTCATGAAACTCCATAACCAACCCAAAAAATAAAGATTCAATGACACCAGAATGATAACTGCTCTATCACTCCATTCCTCACATTCTATCCACATGTCGGCATGCACCGACATCAACTGCCACTGTTCCAGTTTCTTTTTCACTACCTCAGCATATGATTTCTTACTTCTTGCCTCTCCACCAAGTTTCCCTTTCCCAGTGCACACATCAAGTCAAAATCGAGAATTTGGAGATACTCTATCCATATCCATTCCATAAAATTCAGATCACTTTGTGATGAAATATTCTTAAACTCTTATGATTGGTAAACACCGTGAATGTCTCACTAAAGAGATAATGACTCCACATGTTGAAATCATGTACAAATACTTCCAAATCTAAATCATGTGTTTAGTAGTTATTCTGATGAATCCTTAAATTTCATGATCCATACTCAACCACATGATCCCAATGCATGAGAACACACCCCAAACCTAAACCCAATGCGTCACAATACACCACGTACCCTTTTCCATGTTCTGAAAAATCTAAGATTGGTGTTGATGTAAGATGACCATTAATTTCTTCATAAGATTTTTGGCAGTAATCATGTCATATAAATGGAAGATTTGTCCACGTCAAAGCTATCAATGGTGAATACAATCATGATAAATCATGAAAAAAATGATGATAATACCTAGGTAGACTAAGGAAGATCTGTATCTTGAAAGCATTCTTGGGTGGTTCCACAAAATAACAACCTCTACCTTTTTCGGATTAACTAAAACAAGTTTCACATAAATAACATGGATATGGAAACAAACCTCATGTATCCAAAAATCACACATAGATAATTTTTCATAGAATTGATGATCTATCATGTTCCCCAACATTATCATTGAGTGCTTCTCATGATCCACCCTTGTCCTATACTGCACTAGTATATCATCCACAAATATGACCACAAAATAATCTAAATATCTATAAAATATCTGATTCATCAATTCCATGAACACAGCTAGTCCATTCATGAGACCTAAGGGAACAACCAAATACACATAATTGTCATATCCACTTTTGAAATATATTTTGGGAATATCCTCTTTCCTTACACACAATTGTTGATATCCTGGCCTCAAATAAATCATGGAGAACCTATTAGCTCCCCTCAACGAGTCATCAAAATCATCAATGTGAGGAAGTGGGTACCAGTTCTTTATTGTGACCTAATTCATCCTATGATATTCAAAAAACAACTTCAAGGTTCTATCATCCATTTTTACAAAAAAAACAGGCACATCCAATAGAGACGTGGTAGGCCAGATTAACCATTTGTTCTCTAATTCCCCCATCATTACCTTCAACTCCCTCAATTCTACTAGTTCTATATGATAAGATGGAAGTGATATAGGTATTTTCTTAAGCAGGAGATCAATAATAAACTACACTTCTCTCATGGGTGGGTACCCTATGAATTCTTGGGGAAAGACATCTAGAAACTGAACAAACACTACTGGAATGATAACCTGTTGAATTCCTTCAAATGATACCAATGACAACACTGATAACTGATATGATATCGTACCAATGGTGGTGCTAGTAATATTGTTTCATATAACCTTTCATTCTTCTCCCCTCTAAAGAGATGTGTGACATGACCATCAATCGTAAAAATAACTTTTCATGTGTAAAAGTCGATGTGGGCCTTAAACATCGTTGAATAATCCATTCCTAGGATCACATCATACACATCCATATCAAGCACTGATAAATCCCACATCAACTCAACCCCACTGAAAAACTATACAACATGCTCTTCAGAAGATGGATTGAGGCTCTCTTTGACCTAGAAGAGTTTTATGTTTTAAAACATAAGGAATCATTTCCCTAGTTCAACCCAGCAAATCAATAATATGATAAGAAATTGAAGAATGTGAAGAACATGTATCAAACAACACTTGTATCAAGGTAGAATCTAAAATATTCATTCCTCACATAATGGATGGTCCCAATTGATGTTCCATCACATCTATATCATCTCAAAAAAAATTATTTCTTGCCACACTCTTCTCCATATTTCCATGTTGAGGAGCCGTGGTATTTCTATAATCACCATGACTAACCTTACTCTACTGAAGAGTGGTATGGTGATTCCCCAATCACGTCAAGGCATAGGACGCCTACGACCGCTGAGGAAAGTTACGATCACCCAAATAGAATAATTATGACAATAAAACAGAAGATTCCCCTTATACTTATAGTTATGGAATTCTTGAGTTTATTCTGTACAATCCCAATTGATATAACCCTTAGATCCACAATGAAAACATCCTGATTTACTCTTAGGATTTGGAGGAAGATTCATTGATCCTGTCATCAGATTCTGAAGCATAATTTCACCTTAGAAATAAGTCTCCCTCTTCCTATTAACCATGATTTTAGAGTTCCAAGTATTTACTGTGGGGACCAACATACTTCCCCCACCTATAGCCACCAAAATATCCTTTTTTCCACCACATCTCTATTCAACATTTTTGTGTAATAACTTAAACTAATCACCACTATTTTGGAAGAAATTACCCATCTCAACCTAGATTTTAATATACGTCCTTGAACGATGTACTACCCACTACATTGGGTTCAAGAAGCACTATATTCATAAAAAATCCACACATTCAATTATCGAGAGATTCATTTGTTTCAGACTAATGAAATCTGTTGTGTGATGAATTCTGATTGTATAAGGGTAGAATTTTTATTAAACAATTCCGAAAACCCCTCCCAGGTCATACCTTGGTCCCTTCTATCTTGGAACACCAACTCCCACAACTGAAGGGAAGGCTATTACATTATATGTCTGGATAACTTCACTTTCATATTTTATAGTGTTTCCAAGCATTCAAATATCCTATTCATTCTATTCAACCATGCTTCTTCCCATTCCGACTCTGAATCACCCGTAATGATTAGTGGATTCTTTTTTTGAAACTAAACTTCCTTATCCACATGCTTTGTCCCATTAGGATTATTCTCACATTACATAGCTAGGAAAGCATGCACTATACTCTACACTAGCTTCTAGTTCACCTAGGGATTAGGTGAAACTACATTTTTAGTAGGCACCTTTGGTTTGTCTCTAAGACGCCCACTAAGTCCCATTTCAATCAACATATGTACAACTATATGTGTCACTAATTTATCAAGAAAGGGTTTACCATTTCAAATTATATTACATTTCCACTAGCACAATCAAGATTTCAACAAGTTCACATTTCCAATGGTGCAATTTTTTTTGAAAAATCCCATATGATATGAAAACTAACCCATTTTCAAAATTACACAACTATCCACATTTCAAATCTGCACAATTGAAAATAGTTTCCAGATTTTTCACAAATCAAAATAATCATAACACAACATAAATCATTATACCCAATGAAATATGCATCCTAGTGGGATGTCATTTCTACCATACAAGTCATGCTCATCTCAATGGATACACTCATGACGATGATATTTCCAATACCTATAAGTGTATCCAAAACATTTATGTACCCTAATCCCTAGTAATTTATGTTCTGTAGAAAAGGGTTATCTGCATACTTTTATTCTATACAGTTCATGTTCAGATAATCCTATGGCTTACTACGATCCCAACACAAGGAATAGACCAAAAATGAATGCAAAAACCAATACCAACAACTGATTTCAAGGAATCAAACAACTTGAAAGTCAAGCACTGACCAAAATGATACCACTTTTAATGTCCTATCCATTCATCATTGTCATAAGAAGGCGGTGAGATGTTACTTTTCATTAAGCGACCATCCCAAGGAGGAAAATTCTAGAAATGAATGCTGAGGGATTCAAGAACAATTGGGGAATGATTTTACCTTTTTTTTAAACAACCAACAAAACAGGACTTATCCAACCAAAACTACATGATTCATGTCAAAAATGTTTTACAACTCAAAAAGGGAAATAGAAAAATACAAATGAAAAAAAAATTCCTTACCCAGAGTACCAAGAAGAATAATACAAAACAAGACCCAAAAGTCACGACACAACTCCACTGCTCCAAACCAATATGCATGATCCAATCTCCACCAAAACATCCATAAATCATGATGAATGATAAGAAAACTGAAATTCATTACCTTTAACACTATCCCAAAAAATGAAATCTACAAAAGCACTAAAGTGCCAAAGTAGGGTGTCAGTAAAAATAATCAGTTGGTTTTTCGAAATGAATTTCTTACACATGACACTAGGATAAAATTGTTAGAAAAATTATATAAAATAGTTTATATAAACACCAAAAAGTTAAAAAATTTCCAACAATCCAACCACACCCTAACCAAGACAAAATTCACCGAAATCAAAAAATACCATAGAAGGAAAAAAACCATTCCATAAACCATTTTAACATCACATGTTAGCACAAAAATTTACACCACGCATAGAAACACAAAAAAAAGCAGTACCATAGAGGTTCACATAGACAAACTGGTATACATCATAATGGAACATCCCATCTAACCTGTGACACTACTTTCCCAATCTTGTGGTACATCATTACCAATTATCTTTGATGGTGGTGCTTCCATACTTTATCTCTCCCCTCTTTTATAGTGGTACTCCCCACCCTCTCCACATCAAATTCAACAAAAGAAATAATTTCCAATCCAATAAACAAGAAAATACAGCCATAGGCTCAAAACAATATGTAAATAACACTTTCCAACCAAAAAATTCCTAAAGCACATCAATGATTCCAACACAAGCCATAACCACTTAAATAAATCACCAAATTATTGTAACACCCATTAAAAGTTTTCAATGAAAACCCAAATTTCAATAAAACAAAAATTTTATAGAAATTATTCTTCTATAAATCATTTCTCTATTATTCAAACCATTACGGATTTTAAAATAAACATTTTAAAATCAAACATCAAGCCCATTTTTTAACAATATCACATTTTACCCAAAATCCCCAATTTATCACAAAATGGGTTCACATCAAGATTCAAACATCATATTAAAACATAATTTCAGTAAACCAATTTAATTGAAAATAAGGACACATGTTCTATTAATGAGGTGTCGAGAGAGAATCCACCTACCGTAGGGTTCTATCTAAATCAACCCACCACTCAACCGCACACTGAATCTTGGTGAAAAATATATGAAACTGCCTTAGATCCCCTTACCTATCATAAATAATCCCAAATCATACCACATTAGGTGAAAATCAATAGATCTAAATTAAATGGGTGTTATTATAGAAAAACTGGAGATAGGGATATGTAGATCTAAGGAAATCCATAAAGGAACCAAGAGAGGAGACATACTAGAAGAGATTAACCTTCTTCGCAGCTTGAAAACCATCCTAATCACTTCAAAAATGAGTGTAAGAGAAGTTATGACCCTTGATAACCAACATTCCCAAGAGTGGATCGAGAGGGAGGATGAATAGAGGGTTTAGGGATAATCCTAACCAAGAATGGATTTAAAAACCGAATTTTAATTGTCGCACAGGGCTAGTTCACACCACTAGGAAAATAGTGAGCTAATCGTACACATTCTACTGGATCAAATGGAACTTCACCTGGCCTCCTCACATTGTTATAAAAATCATGTCCAAACTATGTGAAGAACCAATGACGCAAGCTGCACAGTTAAGTGATAATTCTGCATGGTTTCCAGCAACCAATCTCAAACCGTGCGCCTTTTAAAAAGATTACAAACATTTAGAAAACCATTAAAAAAATATCAAAATCAACACCTGAAATATTTAATCACAAAAAAATCCATAAACTATGGTTACATACCTCTAACTAAGGGTGCTAAAACATGTTTCTTAAGTGAAGATGTTCAGATGTTTGAAATGTTTTTATATCCAATTTCAATGTGAAATTAATTAAAATAACCTAAATTGGATTAATATATTTAAAATTGATATAAATATAATTTAAAACTATGTATAATATAATTTAACTATATTAATAAATTATAAGTAAATGGAAAAATTCAGTGTTTTTTCACTATTTAGCAAAAAATAAAAATTAATAGAAAAATACCAAAAATTTTCCCAAATTAAATTTTGATATTATCAGTTCAAAAATGAATTTTATTTTGTAAAATAGAATTATTAAAAATTTCAAAAAATGATTAAAAATATGTTCTCCATGAAAAGGAGGTAAATATACATTTTTGAAATAATATATATCTCTATGTATAAAATTAGATTTATTCTTATCTCTTGTATAGAAAATACATAATATGAACATAAAATAGTTGAATTTATATAAATATAAATTTTAATATTAATATATATTCCCTTAAAATTATTTACCAAATGTGTTTTAATTAATTTATTGTGGTAAAACTTTTTTAATCTCATAATTATAGCTTTCCAATAAAAGATTTCCTATATTTTTAAAAGGGTTTTATTTTCATTTATAGAAAATTGGTCACAAAATTATTATTATTATATAAATGAGTAAACATTATTTTTATATTTTAATTAGTATTATCCATAATCTTCATTCAAATGGATAGATGAAATATATATTAATATTTAATAATATTATTAATAGTACATTTTAATTTGGTAAAACTATGTTTTACATGTAACTAAAGCTATACAAAGAACTCAGAATTGTGCACAACACAAACAAACAATGTGTTTCATTTATATAAATCTAAAAAAGTGTTTGATATCAAAAAATCATTACATGGAGCTGTGTAAAAATAAATCCAAACTTAGTGGTTTTTTATAAAAAAATATATATTCAATGTTGTGTGAAATGTAGGATTTTGAAAAAATTAAATTAATTCAATAAATATATTTTAGAAAATAACATGGTGTTATAGAAAATTCTCAAACAGCTGATGCAGACTTAACTGAATAATTAATAAAGTATATAATAAAAATAAAGTAAATAAATGGTTTAAGTATAAGCAATTAAACTTGTAAAAGGATTTTAAGACATTAAATAATCGATATATGTTTATTATACTTGAGTTAAAGTACTGACATGGAATGTCTAGAACCGATGTATGAGATTTCATCTCAAATTTCCTTCATTGGGTTATTACTAAATTTAATATATCTAAATTCATTTATATTTTTTATATAATACCCCTTTTACATTTTATATGATGGATCTTTACTACTTCATTGTATTGTATGTTACAATTCATGTTACTTTATCCAAGTGGTTTTGATTAGGATGTCCAGAAAGTGGTAAAAGGTTTATTAACTCAACTTACATTCATTAGTATATATTTATATTTCATTTAGTTTTCTATTCCCTTATTATCAATGAATTTATCTCTATATAATTTTATTCTATACTCCATATTTTTTTATATGGATTTACATATGTCCACATAATCACATCATGGAATAATTATCACAAAAAATGTTATGATCCTTGTAATGGATCTCTTATTATCAATATCATTTTCCTGAGATATGATTCATGTTGTGGAATATGATATAATTGTATGGTGATTTTACTAAATCAAGAATGAATCTTGACAAATGTTTTCCTAAAATTAATGAAATTTATATATCCATGTCAAACTCTATATTTCAATGACTTTTTATTTGATATTTACCAAAGCGGTAAAAAAATTATGTTAGAGCCTCATTTATATTTGATATTGTTAATTGTCAAGGATACTTTGGAGAAATCATATTCTATAAATTTATTGAACCAAATTTATTTTATTATCATATTCATATGAATCTGTTTTAAATTTTTAGTTTTCATTTTGTTCCTAATCTATTTATGAAATATCATTAAAGTTGTTAGTAAGTGATATCAATATTGTATTTTTTTAGATCGAGAATAATTATCTTCTATACAAATGGTTTATAAAATATTTTACTAAATGTTATTTTTTAAACATTAGTAATTTATTAATGTTCTTTTACATCATACATACCTTATTTTAAATGGTTTTAATAGTAATTATCTTAAAATTTTCTTAATGGGTCACTTTTGAATATCTTTATAGCAGTTTGAAAAAATTATTATTTTTAATTTTTAGTAAATGAACATATTTTCATCCCATAATGAAAATTACTTTATTTTAAAATTATTTAATAATTTTACATGTTTATTTTCAAATAAAAATAATTTCAAACTAATTTTTTGTTTTTTTATTGTTTTAAAAATTAATTTCATAGATTTAAAATTATATTTTCCATAAGAATGTTTTTAATTATATTTTAATAGTGTTTTTGTTTATTATTTACATCAAACCTTGATGTTACTTATGATCCACTAGGTATATGTCGTAATGATACTATCCTAATTGTTTTTCTAGATGGATTATGATTATTTCAATGATATTTTATTGCAAACTATATTATTTATATATGTAAATTAATTTATGGAATAACAATGGTTATTGTTAAGTTAAAAAATAAAATAGTTATTGTGTTATGATTATTTTATAGTCCTTTTATATTCATTATGATGATTATTGAGACTGATATAAATCATTATTATGATTGGTCCCAATATATCACCCTAATACATTGGGTAAATAGAAAAATCTAACCAGTTATATGTTTCTCCCAAGAGATTTTTGGAATTTACTGGATAGGTTATGCCATTTTTAAGAGTGATTCAAGAGTGATATGAAAATGATTTTCCAACTTACCAAGACGATTTCTTTACACTTGCATCAATTTTTAATGTGTAAATTTGTAAAGATTTTTTTCACAAAGATCATGTTGCTAATTTATATGGACCTTGTTAAAGCATTATGACATGTTTCATGATTTGGGATATGTGTTTTGATTAGTATGAATTCTATAATGTTATTCTCATAAAAATTGATAATGTAATATAACTGTTATTCTCAACTTATGCACATATATTAACTTAAATTTTTTAATGCTTATGTTTACCCTTACATAGCATTTGAACTCACCCTTCTTATGTTTCGTTTTCCCCAGGTTATAAAGAATTATATTAAACGATTTTTTTCTATAAAAGTTTCATGCATAATTAATTATATTGGTAATTTAAATGAATTATTTTGAAATAATAGATCTAAGGTATTTTTGATAAAACGGTAACTCAAATACATGGGTGTTTTCCTTTAAAAGATTGTCCTAATTTTATAAATGAATAATCCTAAAACATATTTTAGTATTTAAGTGATCCAATATTTTCCTTTGGATTTTTTATGTTTTTTATGTTTGAATTTGCGTAAAATTTATTATTATCATAACAAAAAATGAAATGACTATATTTATATATTTGAATATGAGAGCGTGATTCCATGTTTTTTGATAATGTACCAAGAATCATCTTCCATTTTTGGTGCTTGATATTTGGAAATATTGACGTGTCTAACAAGTGGAGTTGACATATGTTTATATCTAAACATAATAAACCTCTCAATAATATTATGGACATAATCCCTATAACACATCAATAAACTTTTTTATTTCCAATCTATCTCAATTATCATCCCCAAAACCTTCTTACCTTCATTGAGATCATTCATCCTGAAGGACCCAAACAACTCCTTCTTCATCTCATAAATCCTGCTAATGCATAAACCCACTAGAATTATTTCAACCATATACAATAGAAAAATTATGAAACATCAATCTCCAAATCCCATATAGTATAAATAGTGTTCCATTTTCTTCTTCATGAAACTTATATCCTTCATAAATTCATTGAACTTTCGATTCTATCTGAATAGTGTTACATTCATATTGTTCAAACCTTTTCACCACCATACATGCATCATATATATTATTTGACCCATATTATTACATTAACTCGAATAACCACTCGTTTTAATGTGACTTGACCACTTATATTAATTCCATTATCTCTATTGTTTTAACCTTATATATAGATTTCAACTCATCCATCTTATCTAATTGCCACTATTCAAAATCACTAAGATTTTTATCCTCTACTGAGCTCTTGGGTTCCCCTCCATATGTTATAATTTGATAATTGAAGTCATAAAAATACCTCTATAATAGTTTTATAACTCTATAAGACATAGAAAAAATATCCTTTGGTTATTCTATATCTGTTACTACTTATTTTTAATTTTATAACATTAGTAGTGCTAACTTATGATGTTCCAACTCCAACCTCCACAACCCTTGAACACCCTCAAAGACCATGTTATACACTCATAAGAATTACTCAAGGAATTTAACATCACATAACAACTTTCTAGAAGTGATTATAAAAGAATCAGTGGCCATACATATACTGTGAACATCACATTATCATTTTTCAAAATGTTTTAAATTTATACTAAAATAATTTATAAGTTCATTTATAGATCTATCTTATAAAAACCTCATGCTGAACAATCTCTATATGACATAACATTCATATATAGTTACACTAATGTTCTTTATTCAAGTGTACAATAAAATTCATTAAATAATTTAATAAATTATTTTTGAAAATGTATTTCAATTAATGAATTATGATATAATTTCATACATATGATGGAGAATAAAATAAAATTTACTAGAAGAATATTTTTTGAAATTTAGGGAACAAATTAATGATTTTGAAATACAGATGTATTTTTTAATAATTAAATTTCATATAAATATGGAATTATTTTAATAGAAATGTTCTCAATTTTGGAATCAATACCTTGTCATTATCTAATGATGAATTTTTCATAATATTCATTGATATTTGGTTTTTCTAAGTAAAAAGTAAAATATTTTTTAAGAAATTTTATGTATTAAGTGATTATAATGACATAAAATTGATGTAATAAGTAATATAATGTCATTATAGACCAAAAATTTGTTAATTAATTAAAATTATTATATTAATGAAATAAAATTAATTTTATAAAATTATAAATAATCGTCGAAAACATAATTATTATTTTATGATTTTAAAAGAATTTATTTATAAATAAGGATTTTTCTCTACATCTAAAATAATTTATTTTAAAGGGGTTTTGGTTCCTAATAAATTAAATCCCAAAAAATTTCCCTGCATGTGAAACACCATCATCTAATAACATGATAAGACCAATGGTTTCCTATTTTTTTATAACCTTGGTTCTAAGGACCATGCTTTCAATGTAATTAACAAGTCAACCTCATTTTCTATAAGTACCTATCTATTCTTTCATTCTTCTCCATTCCAGAGACTTTGAGAATTAATTTAGTCTAATTTCCCTCTCAACGGTCTCTCTATATAGTTTCCAAAGTTATATATTGTTCTTATCAGGCATGAAGAAGCTAATTTTCATGGTAATGGTTCTTAACCACTTCTCTACATTTATTTTTTCAAACCTTATATTTACATTAATTTTAAAATATAAAAGTTATTATTATTTATTTTTATAAATTCCTGATTATATTATAATTTTTTTTAACATTATCTCTCATTATAATACCTTAATAATCTATTATAATGCTAAAACAATCTTGTAACCATGAAACATATCAAATTTTTGGAAAAGAAGAGTATGTGATTACCAAGAAATGATATCCCTTTCTAAATACAAAAAAAATAGATGTAGTCTCTGCAACCAATTCACTTGGGGGTAATAATCCTAGACACGATTTCTTCGGCACTAACTCAGTATTCAAATGGTGCACAACTAATTGAACAAACTACATACTTGGTTGGACACTATTAAGGGATATGATTTGGATGATTCATGAGATATTTACAAACCATAATGAAGGATAATTTCATATTGACATCCCTACACCATGAAAGTATTATTCACTAATAACTTGTTATCAATAATTTAATATTGGTATTATCCATTTCATAGTTAATATCATATTTTTTCTATGATTTTTATGATATATTAACCATAAAATCCAATTTTTCTCATTGAATGGGGAAATATTGATATTTTTTATATCTATATTACAATATAGAAAACTCTTTTTTATGTAATGATCTAACATTGGAAAAATATAAAAGTAACCCAAGATGGTCTGACAAAAGGTGTGAATAATCATAAAACACTAAAATTTATCAAGACTAAAATAGGTCAAACCAATAGAATAAATAGGGAATTAATTTGTATATATCTATGATACATACAACATCAATCCTAAAGGGCTAATCCAAAAAGAGAAAAAAAGACAATACAAAAGTTGAAAACTGCATGTGACCATTGATCACCATGAAGCTGTCCTAAAAATGAGATCCCAAACATCCATGAGAATCTAATAAACTTGTTGATGCATTTCCCTTAACAATGTCCTGAAAAACCAAATATACAAATTCCCAAAGGATAAAGTAGTGTGTAAGGAAAAAACCATCTAGATTCCACCAAAAAATTTATATAAATTATAATATAAACAAATTATTTTTTCTATCTTAAAAAACCAGTTTATAAATAATTTCTAGAATATAAAACATTTTTTAAAATAAATAAAAATTTTATATAAAATTATTGTAACTCCCCGGGATTTCATAGTATGTTATTTTCTATAATGTAATGCAATAGCTTTCACGACACACAACACAGAGTTTGAGCTCACCATGACTTACCAAACTAGATGTTCAAAAAGAGGTTATGAATAGTAGTAACTTAATTTTGAATTTTATATACTCTATATAATTTTAGAATCCATATTTTGTATCTCTTATACATAATATAAGTACAAATTCATTTTTCATATAAAGGAAGTATTTTTCATAAAATGAAATTTTACCGCCTTTTAATGGCGAACTTTTTTTAAATCCAATATTTTAAACTTTTATATATACAATTTGGAAAAATAAACTTCTTCTTTAGAACTGGGAGATACAAATTTAGTTTCGATAAATTTTAGGTCTTTTTCTGATAACATTCATATTTGGGTGAAGAGTGAAAAATATTAAATTTTAACTGAAACAACTTTTTTAATCCAAATAATTTGTATTGTTAAATTATACATTTGAATTTTTTGGAGGTATAATTAGATTTTATTTTTATCATTTAATAAAATTTTGGTCATTATAAGTAATTTCACCTTTAAATATGACATAAACACATCTCAATCTTTTGATTGTTTTTAATTTTTAGAAAAACCCCTTTTGGTTTTGACAACGGTAATTAATTTTAAATTATTAAATTCTAATTATATGTTTTGATTTTTTATAAATAGACTTAATTTTTGAATTCAAAATATCAAAATTATCTTAGGGTAAATTTTTTATATTTTTCTGAAAACATTCAGAATTTGATGAATAGTGAAATACACGATGTTATTGTTCAAAACTGACTTTTTATTCAAATAATTTTTTATATTATTTAAATTTATTTTAGGTAAAAATTGATAAAAATTACCTATATAAGTTTAATGTAATTCATTGGACTCATTTTAAAAAAAGTTTATATATATTAAAATTTTATTGAACTTTTACCGTCTTTTACCCACCTTCTTGGAACATTTACAAATTTTCATAAACCATACTTTTACCCCTTCTCTGTGTTGAATTTCAAAAATAAAAGTGACATGGTTAAAATTAGTAAGTAAAATTTGGTTCAATAAGATGAAAATTATTGTTGGTGAATAGTAACTTTTGACTTTTATTTACCATAGTTAAAAGTAAATTGGGTATTTGAGGATAAAAATGATATTATCATTACCCTGACACATGACCTAATTCTATTAGATAAGTTTAATTCGACCAAAAACAACCTTAGAATAAAATATGATCCTTTAGGTCCACTTGGATTATATTAGTACATTTATTATTATTTTACTTAAAGAAGAGTTAAAAGTATTAAAATCAATGTTTAATAACTAAACCATTTTTAATATAGGGTTAACCATAAGATTAATTCGACTATAAATATTAATTAGAAAGCTAAAAATATTTCCTCCATAGTGGTATTTTATATATAATTTTTAGTCATCAAATAATTAAATTTATTTTTGACACAATAATGATAGAGTAATTCCTTTTTAATGAAAGGTTAAAATAATTGATGTTATATATATCAAAATGGATATAAATTGAGATTTCTGGTGAATTAAAATAATTTTATAGATTAATATGAAATTTTAGGGTTTATTGAATTAATTTTTTTTCGAATTAATCATGCCTTTATGATTTTCTCAAAAACAAAATTCCAAATAGTGCCTAAACTTACATAATTGTGTTTTTAAAAAGAATACTATATTATCAATTGATATAATATTCTAAATAATCTATGGTTCGGAAAAAGGAAATAGATAAGGTTATATATATCAATAATTAATCACTTGGGGTTATTTTGGAATTTTATAGTATGTTTATTAACTATATAATATAAACATTCAAAGAGCCATGGTAAATGTCAAAATATTTAACTAAGAGTAAAATCTAAATGATAATGTTAATATGATGTCCTAAACCTATCTAAAACCTACTTGTTGAAATTATTTCGTCCGATCCCCACATTATCCTATAAATAAATCATTTTTGAGCAATTATTAACCGAATATGAATTTATTTTGAAATAATATTTCAATCTTTTCTTAAGGTTCCCCTCACCCCTCTTGTAAAAGAGAAGTTCCCTTTATCTAAAAATCACACCTCCAATTACATTTGGATCAGCCACCCCTACCCAAATCTCCTCCAAAATTACTTCAATTAAACCTAGAGGCATCCCCTTGAGCATAAATCCATCCAAAGGAGACATTTTTTCAAATCAAAAGGAAACACCTGAAGAAGAGGTAATGATTTCACCACCCTCTTTCAAGTTCATTTCTTCTTCCACTTCCTCTTTCTTTGTGAATTCCATAACAAAATAATAACTACAGTACCTTCTACATACTATGATTTTATTTTAAATATGGTACA
Source organism: Viscum album (assembly GCA_963277665.1). Classification (NCBI taxonomy): domain Eukaryota; kingdom Viridiplantae; phylum Streptophyta; class Magnoliopsida; order Santalales; family Viscaceae; genus Viscum; species Viscum album. The sequence goes on from OY728138.1 coordinate 393,961,777, forward strand.
ACTGTATTTGTTATTATATCCATCCTATAAATGATAAAGTCAACACACATGTGTACGTACGGATTACCGTCTCCACGTCGTGGTGTAGTTTGTTATTCAAACACTTAATTATCTGTATGGGTATAATAATTTGTATAACTGATGTAAATAATAAATATAACATGTTAATTATTCTTTATATATTATATAACATCCAATTATATATGATTTCACCATCAAATGAATGATATTTGCGCTCATACATACGTACGGTTTACCGTCTCCACGACGCGCTGAGATGTCATTCCACATCGTATCCATTCAAAACTAATTTTCATTTGATGATTAAAAATAATTTTTAAAAACTTGATATCATTCTGTATATCAATAAAATACATCATATCCATAACAAAAATGACTTAGATAACAAAACATATAATGGAAAACAAATCTGTTAACACCCGAAACAATGCTACTACTAAAATATTATTAACAAAGAAATATTAGAAAATCATATATGATATCATATTTATGTATGTGATTCTTTTATAATTTAATAACAATTATTTAACTATTATAAAAGAGGTTAACGTACCATATTCTAAGGAAAAGTACAATGTAATGGGTTTTCATCTCACTTCTCATTCCCATGAGATTCATGCTATATTGCCACTATTTTCTTTTGTGTGGTGTATGTACTTCCCATGATTGTATTTTTTGTGTAATATAAATTAATTTATGGGTATTTATATATTCATTTTATGATACTTATTTCATGGGGTGTATGTTTTGTAAGATGCCAAATCGTTAAAGGAATTTCGAATTTCAATATCCACTCATTGGGTATTACTAAAACATCATTTATTTTTTTTAATCAAAGATTATGTATGAAATCAATATTTATTATTTATATAGTAATTTCCACTCCCCTTTTTGTGGATATACTTTTTTTACTAATAATAACTCCATTGATAATTTCTCAAGTCACTCATATGAACTTAATAAGAGTAATCTTAACTCAATTTCAATTCATGGTGTTAAATATCCTTGTCGTTGGTCTTGTTTTTACAAGATTATGTGTGAATATCCTATGATTTATTTACACAGAAAATCTAATAATATTGAGTGTATTTATATTTTTCATACATAATTATGTCATTTATTTAACATTCTCCAAAGGATACAGTCTTTATAATGGACTTTATCTCAATTTACATTCCATTGAGACTTCTTTGTTCTTATGCACCAAATTACTTTTATATGGTGTATCTACATTACTTTGACATAGTATATCATGAATACATTTATTCTCATAATATTATAATGTTATTATTAACTCAATTGATTGTTTTCAAGTGTCTTTCATTTTGTGGTGAACTCTTACTAAAATACCATTTTAAATGTTATAAAGGTGTATTCTTCTAAATCTTTCCCATTAATGTCTGTGTTTTATAATTGGTTGTAGGGATTTATATATATGGACATAAATGTTTTAAAATTAAAAATCCTTCTAAAAGTTTAAATTTGGTATGGGACACTTTGATTCAAAAATCTATTTTAAATGACTTCTTGATAAATAGTGAGACTTTTTTAATATTTTCAAGAAAAACGGGGATATTTATCTCAAATAGTTTTATTAATTATTTTCATCTATGTAAATATCCTTCATTGTATTTTATTATTTATTGCAGTAGATTTATTATAATACAATCTTCTATATTGTATTGAATGAGTTATGTTTGACTGTGGATGTGCAATTTTTATGTCATTAATGGTTTGTGGGTATAGTATTGATATTTATTATGCTAGTTCTAATACGAATGATTAGATTATGTTTCACCCTTTCATATTAGGAATGAATTTGACAAATTAAGTGACACGTGGAGCCCTCTATAGCTCCTCGATGCATTGGTTAGACTCATTAGACAAACTAGTGTCTTGGCACAAGGCATTCAGAAAATATTAGTTGTAGTATTGGTATGAGGCCTTGACTATGTGGTTATGATGTCTGGAATTATGCATTACATCATTATGAAATGGGCCATTGATGTTGCATGTGATTTTTTTACTAGTCGAATATTCATGTGAATAAGTAAATGGAATTATCTGATTTATTTTTATATATTATGTTGATGTTTATGTTTAAATGGATTATATTTTAGTGATATACATTTCCTTAAATGATTATGCTAATTTATGAAAGTTTTCACTATATTTTTATCCTTAATGAGAATCTGAGGTCACCCCATTATAAGTTTTATTTTTTCCAATATGTGAAAAAGTATATTATAACTGACCTATAGGGATAAGATAAGGGATATAAGTGTGTTCAAAGGGGATCAGATGTTGTTGTTTTTATTTTATGATGTAATGTAAAACTTATGAATGTATCTAGTGCTTCCAAGGATACTGAACTAATAGGTCTTTCGGGACATGATACCTTTTATCATGCCAATGTTGTGTAGTAATGCACCGAATATGGATAAGTAGGGTCAGGGAATTACATTTGGTATCAGAGAAAGTTTAGTACAAACAGTGGAAGCTAGATTTAGAAGAACTCTGATTAGAAAACACTACCTTAAGATATAATTTGAGGATTATTATAGAAGTATATCCAAAAATGTTGGTAATGTGCATATTATATGAGTTTTCCAAGAAATAAATCTCTTTCTGGATACGAGCAGTTAGAGGCAGCTTGGGAACAGATGTACCTAGGAGTGAAAACTCTGACAAGAAGTTTCGGCTTCACCCGAGGTATCCTCTTACATTAAAACATCCCATTATGCACTCATGTTTATGACACTTGCGGGGGATATGCTTAGGATAATTAAAATTTTCTTTAGAAGCCGATTTGAAGGATTGAAATATATGATCAGAATAAATAACCATGGTTAATCTTAAGGTGTTTTAGATTGAAAATAAGGTATTATGATATTCTTTAAATGATTTTATGACTCACACTATACTTTCTTCTGTTAGTCAATGGCTATATTCCAAAGAACTCATAGTAACATTGAACATTATGTACATGGTGGGAATGGTGGTGGAAATGAGCAATGAAATAGAATGTTGATAAGAGTAAAAGATATCATTTTAATGAAGAATCAGTTTTCAAAAAATATGATCATCCTCATATATATTAACCAACACCTAGACTCAACAAAAAAGTGAAAGGTAGTGAATGATAAGAGCTCCAACAGTGGTGATCATGGTGAAAAAAATCTCAATTTCCATCATGCAGGAAATGTCGAAGGAGATACCCAGGAGAGTATCTCAATGAAACAAATAAATGATTTATCTGTGGAAAATAAGGACATAAAGTAAATAATTTCAATTTAAAATTGAAGAATACTATGGAGGTAAATAAAAATGGTCCCATTAATACATTTACAGTCAATTGTTGTAAATGTTGGGGACCTGGATATTAACCGAGTGAATTCCCTATTCTAAAGGATAACCTCTTTATCAAGGAAGAACCTATGTAGAAATAAATGGATGGTGAAATGTTTAAAAGTATTAGTGCTCTTTATTGATTGGATTACATTTGAAGACTTTTCTCTTCTATGTCTAACCCTGTAGTTTGTTACGCGAAAATTATTTTTTAAGAAGTATTATCTTTTCTCTTGTTAATATAGTTAAAATAAATAGTTGGGTTTATATATACCTTGAATTTGAGGTAATTACCAGTTATTAGTTTTTGGGATGAAAATGTGAGGTATGAGATAACAATTTTGGTTAAATTATGTTATGGTTCTTTTGTGGAATTTATCATTTTGGGAATGTTATAAAATATTGATTTTGAAAATGGACAACACGCAGACGATGTGACAACCTGTCACATCGGACGAAGATGCGTGAATCGAATGCACAACCAAAGTGCGACTAGGATTTATCACCTACCACTGGACTACGCAAAGTATCGGGTTAGTGTGACTAATTCATTTTAGTTAAATGATTTTATTTATCAAAAATATGTTTATTTGGGATGATATGTTTATCAAATGAATATCCTTAGTATAGGAAAATGATTTGGTGATTAAGTGATAAATGTTATTTTAGAAGAAGTTTTCCCTATTGGGAACACTATATGCCAAAGGAAAATAGAATACAATGGGATTTCATTTGAGGAATAATGATGTATTTTTTTTTAAAGATTTAGGTTATTTATGGACATTATTAACCTATCATTGAGAATATGTGATTAGGTTAACTAATTTTAAGTATGTCACATTAATAATACTCGATGTTATTATGTAAATAAAATTTAACGTGGAAGACTACGTAATCAAATTCTCTTATGTATTGGGTTTCAATATTAGTTTTGATTGTATTGAATGATTTTAGAGAAAATTGTTTATTGAATGGTATTTATTGGGATTTGGGTATTTTTGGTTTAATTTTAGAAATTAAGATTAGTATTTCATTACCTAATGGATTATCTTTTTTTTGGGGATCATATGATCTTCTATTAATCATTTTGGTTTTGGTTAATATCTAAAGATAGGGTAAATAAATAGTATATCCTTTGTGGATTATGAGATTCTCTAGAATTTGATTCTTGCGCTTCAGGTGTGACCAAGTCATATTGAATAATCATCGTTTAAAAAAATATGAGTTAGTTATATAAATTTATTAAAGGATAATACTCTACCTAAAAAGTATGTATATCTCTATACTTTCATAGTCAATCTCATAAATAAAATACTCAACATTATGAAATTGAATATAAAACAAAAAATGTTATCTGTTTACATTTCCTACTAGGAAACTAATGACTGTTTGTCCCATCACAAGTTTTTGGTTTTATTGTTGTTAAATTTCTCCTGATCATGTTTTATATCACTCTCCATTAGAACATGAAACTTATTTTATCTTCAATATCCATGTTTTCCAACATGTAATCCTCGTATGGGTAATCTCGGGTGACCTTTGTACTTATATTTTTGAATTTTAATTTGATAGTTTTATTGACTCTTTTTCTGACATAGGACTTTAAATGAAGTTCCCAAGCCCAATTTTAAAATTGAGAGGACAAAATTTCCCAAATAGAGGAAGAATGTAACACCCCAATATTTCATAGAAATTTATTTTCTTTAAAGTAATTAAATATCTTGTGCTACACGCAACACTGAGTTCAAGCATACCACGACATAGCAAACTAGCCTTTCAAAAAGCGATTATGAATAGTATTAATTGAAATTTGAATTTTATTTACTACATATAATTATAGAATAAATAGTATGTGTTTCTTAGATATAACATAAGAACAAATTAATTTTTCAGATAAAGGAAGTATTTTTCAGAAAATGCAATTTTACAGCCTTTTAATAGAGGATTTTTTCTAAATTCAATTTTTGAAATGTTTATATATTCAATTTCAAAAAATAAACATCTTCTTTATAGTTGGAACATAAAATTTTAGTTTCTAAATTTTTTTGGTGTTTTTATGATATCTTTTAAATTTGGGTGAATAGTGAAAAATACTAAATTTTAACTCAAAACATATTTTTTCATCAAAATAATTTATTGAGTTCAATTATTCATTTTAATGGTTTTGAGGTATAATTAGATTAATTTTTTATCATTTAATACAATTTTGTTCATTATAAGTAATTTCACATTTAAATTTGACATAAACACATGTCAATCTTTTGATAGTTTTTACTTTTTAAGAAAATCTTTTTTTAGTTTTGACAATTGGAATTAATTTAAAATTAATAAATGAAAATTCTATGTTTTTAATATGGTAAAATAGAATTCATTTTTTAATTCAGAATATAAAAATTATCATATAGTGAATTTTTAGTATTTTTCTAAAAACATTCAATTTTTGATGAATAGTGAAAAACACTATGTTATTGTTTAAAACCGACTTCTTATTTAAATAATAATTTATTTTATTTAAATTTTTTTAGGTAAAAATAGATACATAATACATATATATGTTCAATTTAATTCATTATATTCATTTTATAATATGTTTATATATATAAAAATTTTATTTAACTTTTAACGTCTTTTACCCACCTTCTAGGATCATTTTCAAATTTTCATAAAACATATTTTTACTACTTCTATGAGTTGAGTATAAAAAATAAGAGAGACATGGATAAAATCATTATGTAAAATTTGGTTCAATAAGATGAAAATAATTTTTGGTGAATTGCAAATTTTGACTTTTAATTACGAGAGTTTAAATTAAATTGGGTAATTAAGGGTAAAAATAATTTATTAATTTCCCAGAAACCTGTCATAATTCTATTGTATAAGAGTAATTCGACCAAAAACAACCTTAGTAATAAAATATGATCCTTTATGTCCACTTGGATTAGATTAGAAAATTTATTATTATTTTATTTAAAGAAGAGTAAAAAGTATTAAAATCAATGTTTAATAACTAAACCATTTTTAATATAGGGTTAAACATGAGATAAATTGGACTATAAATATTCATTATAAATATAAAAATATTTCCAACCTAATGGTGTTTTATTTGTAATTTTTAGACATTATATAATAAAATTTATTTATGACACAATGACGATGCAATAATTACCTTTTTAATGAAAGGTTAAAATAATTTAAGTTATAAATATCCAAATTAAAATAAATTGAGTCTTATGAGAAATTACACAACATTTATAGTTTAATATGACATGTTAGGGTTTATTTAATTTATTTTTTTGGAGTAATCATGCTTTTATGATTTCCACAAAAACACAATATCAAATGCTATCATAATTGACATCATTGAGTTTTTAAAAAAAAATACTATATTTTTAATTGATATAATATTCTTAAAAATCTTTGTTTCCTCCAAAAAACATAGATAAGGTTATATATATAAATAATGAATCACTTGGTGTTCTATTGGAAGTTTAAAGTAAGTTAATTAACCATATAATATAAAAATACAAGGAGACATGGTAAATTTCAAACTCTTTAACTATTGTTAAATCTAAATGATAAGGTTAATATAATGACCTAAACCTATCTAAAACCTACTGGTTGAAAGTATTTCGACCCATACCCACTTTATATTCGAAATAAATCATATTGTTGCAATTATAAACCTATTATTAATTTATTATAAAATAATATTTCAATATTTTTTAAGGTGCCCCTAACCCCTCTTATAAAAGGGTATTTCCCCTTCTCTCAAAATCACACCTCCAACTCCATTTGTCTCAGCCAAACCCCTGCCCAAATATCCTCCCAACATTCCTCACTTCAAACTAGAGGCAATCCCTTAAGAATAAATCCTACCTAAGGAGCCATTTTGTTCAGATCCATAGGAAACACCCGAAAAAGAGGTGATGATTTCACCACCCTCTTTCAAGTTCATTTCTTCTTCAACGACCTCTTTCTTTTTTGTTTCCATACAAAAATAAAACATCCAGTACCTTCTACATACTGTGATGTTCTTCTAAATATGGTACAAACCTATTCATTATTATATCCATCCAATAAATGACAATGTTGCCACACGTGCGTACGTACGGATTACCGTCTCCACGTCGTGGTGTAGTTTGTTATTCAAACACAAAATTATTTGGATGGGTATACTAATTATTATAACAGACATAAATAATTAATATAACATGTTAATTACTCTATATATATGATATACCATCCAATTACATACCATTTCACCATCAAAAGAATGATATTGTCACTCGTGCGTACGTACAACTTACTGTCTCAACCATGCGATGAGATGTCATTCCCCATCATAACCATTCAAGACTAAGATTAATTTGATGATTAAAAATACTTTTTAAAGACCTGATATCATTTTTGATATGAATCAAATACATCCTATCCATAAAAAACATGACCTATGTAAGAAAACATATAATGGAAAACAAATCAGTTTACACCCGAAATAATGATAGTAATAAAATATTATTAACAATGAAATATTAGAAGATAATATACGATATCATATTTATATATGTGGTTATTGTATAATTTAATAACAATAAATTAGTTATTATACAGGATTTTAACGTACTCCCTACTAAGGAAAAGTACAAGGTAAGTGGTTTTTATCTCACTTCTCATTCCCGTGAGATTAATGCTATTTTTCCACTATCTCTTTTTGTGTGGTGTATGTTCTTCACATGATTATATTTTTTGTGTAATATAAATTAATTTATAGGAATTTAAATCTTACAATTATGATTTTTATTTCAAGGGGTGTATTTTTCGTATGTTACCAAATAGTTAAAGGAATTTTTAATTTCAATTTCCACTCATTGGGTTTTACCCAAACATCATTGATTTTTTTACTACAAGATTATGTGTGAAATCAGTATTTTTATTTATGTATCAATTTCCACTGTATAGACTCGAAGCTTAACGTAGATGGACATTACATTACTTTTGCGTAATACTTAGTACATAACAAAAACACACACATAAGGACCGTAATAGTTTAGTGTCTTTGGAAACTCGCAATATAATATTTCAATCGTGGTGAAAGATCTTCAATATAACCCATAAATATCTTCCCTTTTTTTACCTAAAACCATTCTTTATATCCTAGGGAAAAGAAAACAAAAAAGGGTGAGCTCAAATACTCAGTAAGGGTAAACAAAAGAAATATCAATCACATCATATTCATATGAATATAACATTTTGGAAATCTTAACCTGCAAAAGAGATCATAATATCATAACATGGGATAAATCATAGTAGTGAAATTTAATCCCCATAATCATAACTTAAAACATGATACTTTTTTTTCATACACACATAATCATAGAGAATCATTTCTTATTAGTCAAGACTCATTTCCAAGACTATCTTAGTGGAAAAAGTCCATTTCTGAACCGAGTTCACTCCTCGTTTCAGTCCTGTTTTACTGAACCGGTTTAACCTGCCGTTCCAGCCATGTCTATCTCATGAGAAAGAAAATATTTACCCAATGAATTGGTGGGATATATAGGTCCCACCCATCTCATAATGATACCATTTTTATGTGTTCTACAAAATCATAAACCATACATCATAGCATAACAATGTAATAAAAATGGGAATCTTAAACATCGTGACGTCATAAAATAATTAATATAAGATAAAGGAATTCATAAAAATATTTCCATCATAAAATAATCAAATCAATTTAATAATAGGGATAGAAACAAAACCCTATATTATCTTAGATGGAAAATAATTTTCATAAAACACTTGAACTCCATTCTTGAGGAAAATATCCTTTCTAATTCAAAATTTTTTTCCTTTATTAACATGTCATACAATTTTAAACTAAAAGAAGTTGATTAAAAATAAACTTGAAAACTTATAAAGGAAGATTCTTGGAAATAATGTTTTAAAAATCCATCCATGCCGTATAAGTTAAAAAAACATTCTTCTCGTACTTTTGTCAGAAAAGTCAAAAAAGTACCTCATAAGAAAAATGACAAAAGATTCCTTTCATATATTTTACTAAAAACTCACCAAAGGGTAAAATAGGATTTAAACAATTGTAGGTGAATGTAAATAATATTACATATTGTGGAAACATGGATGTGGATGATAAAATACACCCCAGTAAATGCCAAAGTATAAACAATCTCGGATAAAAATGAGATTGTGATATTTCCCTTACCTTAGGTCCGATTTGCTTCGTAAGTGTTTGAACCTCCTGTATAATGATTTAAATAATTTCATTGACTTATTCCAGAATCATAATTATTGTTATGATATCATATATGGTTCACTTATGACTTTATTTTACCCGTTTGTTTGTAAATTCCATGTTAAAGAGCGTTTTGGGTAAAATCGTTTCATTTGTCGTCTGTGTTTTGACATGTAATTATTCATATGATTACTTAGATCATGATTACTTAATTCCAAAATATAAAACATTATTTATATATAATATATATTCATAATATACATATATATAATAGATCAGTAAATGGAAAGAAATACACCGTTCATGGAGACGGTAGGCCGTACGTACGCATGAACGTTGTTTTCAAATCCTTATTGAGTTGAATGGAATTAAGTAGATGACATAAATATATATACACATAAATCCAGTATCATTATTTTGTCATATATTTCATGATTACTTATTATATATACTTTATAATCATTCATGAATGGTTAACGTGGAGAATGAATCTCATCGCGTCGTGGAGACGGTAGTTCGTACGTACGCACGAGTGATGATATCATTCTCATGATCGTTGAATTGTATTGGAGTGTTTGTATACTATTTCAGAATCAATTTCACTTTAAAATAATCATATATAGTTATTATTTACACCATTATACCCATCCAAATAATGTGGTCTTAGAAAATAGATTACACCACGGCGTGGAGACGGTATTCCGTGTGTACGCACGCGCGGTGATTTCATTTTTCGTAGGATAGATAGATTGTGAAATAGGGTTGTTTCATACTTATAATAACAAATCAGTATATTATTGATACTGATGTTATTAATTCATAATGAAATAACCTAATAAGAAGAAGTGTAAGAAGAAATAAAGTTGAAAGAATCGATAACGGACATTACCTCTTGTTTGAAGTGCCTCTTTGAGTCCTCCTTTTAGGGTACTAAAATTGGTCTTTGAGGAATACCAGAACCTCTAGGATGTTTCTAGGGAAGTGGAGAAGAGAATTTGGCAGGGTTTGGAAGAGCATTAAGGCTCAACGTGGTGTGAGGAAGAGATGGAGGAGGTTCCCTTTTATAAGGGAGGAGAGGGGCACCGTTGGAATAACTAAAAATATTATTTTATTATAAAGTCAAATTCGGTTTTTAATAGTTCAAAATTAATATATTTCGAAGATAAGGGGGGTATGGGTAGAAATACTTTCATCCAATATAATTTATACAAGTTTAGGTTCCTATTTTAACCCTATCATTTAGATTTAACATTAAGTTAAATAATTTTACTTGTACCGTGTCTTCTTGTGTTTTTACACTATATGGTTAATAAACTTACTATAACAAGACAAACGAACCCCAAGTTGTTTATTATTAATATATATAGCCTTATCTACGTAATTTGGCCCAGCCGTAGATTTTTTGGAATAAAATAACAATTAAAAATATAAAATTTGTTTTAAAAACTATTTTATGTCAATTTTGACACTATTTAGTAATTGATTTTTGTAAAAATCATAACGGAATGATTAGTTCGAAAAAATTTCATTAAATCAATAATAACATGTAATATTAACCTATAAAATTAGTGTAATTCATAAAAAGACTCATATTGGATTTATTTGGGTATTTATAACATCAATTATGTCAATATTTCATTAATAAGATAAATATTGTATCATATTTGTGTCATAAATAAATTAACTTATTTAAAGTATAAAAATTAAAAATAAAATATCATTATGTAGGAAATCTTATTATCTTTTTATTTAATATTTATAGTCGAATTTATCTTATTTATAACCCTATATTAAAAATGATATACTTATTAAACATTGATTTTAACTATTTTAAACCTTCTTTAAATAAATTAATAATAAATGTCCTAATCGAATCCAATTGGGCCTAAATGGTCATATTTTATTCCTAAGGTTGTTTTTTGTCGAATTACACTTATCCAATAGAATTAGGACATGTGTAAGGGTAATAATAATAACATTTTTACCCATAATTACCATATTTACTTTTAACCGTGGTAAAAAAAGTAAAAAGTTACTATTCACCAAAAAATTATTTTCATCTCATTGAACCACATTTTACTTACTGACATCAACCGTGTCTCTAGGATTTTTGAAATTCCACTCACAGAAGCGGTAAAATTAAGTTTTATGGAAAATTTATTTTTCTTAACTACCACTTAGTGGTTTCACTATTCATCAAAAAATGAAAGTTTCCAAAAAAATACCAAATATTAGGCCTAAGCTATATTTGGTATTATGAACTCAAAAATGATGTCTATTTTACCAAATTCAAAACATATCAGTTGCATTAATTAATTTTATAATTAATTCCTGTCGTCAAAACAAATAGCGTGTTCTTAAGAGATAATAACTATCAAAAGATTGACACTTGTTTATGTATTGTTTAAATGTGAAATTACATCCAATGACCAACATTGTATTAAATTGTAAAAATAAATTCTAAATATACTTTATAACCACTCAAATTAATAATTTATCACTATTAATTATTTCGATTAAAAAGGTTGTTTTCAATTAAAATTTAGTAATTTTCACTGTTCATCAGAAAATGAAAGTTATCTGAAAAGTACCAAAATTTCACCCTCAGCTAATTTCGATATTCTGAATCCAAAAATGAAGTCCATTTTGAAAAATATAATTTACAAAATTTCAAAAAGTGGTTATTACTATTCATAATGGCTAGTTTTAATAATATTTTAATAGCATATCGTTGTTTAGTGAAACTCGGTATTGCGTACTACACATGCTATCGAGGAAGGTCGCGATTGCGTGTAATGAAAGGAAAGGCAAGGATGTGTGTTGTCAAAGATCCTTTTGGTGTAGTGTACAACACAAGACATTAATGAAATTAAAAAGAATATTTTTCATAAAATCTCGGGGTGTTACATTCTACCCCCCTTAAAATGAATTTCGCCCTCGAAATTCGTCGGGGTTATAAATGGTTTACTAGTCGAAAGTTTCTTTAATAGAAACCCATATCGTAAAAAGGAATACCAAAACCAATCCTTAAAAACAAAAGTATGAAATGTAACGGTTACCCAAATAAACTAATCACTGGGTTTCCACATAGGTGAAAATATGGATATGGAAGAGAAATCTAACCATCATGTTCTGATGGAGAGTGATAGAGAACATGGCTATAGAAAAGCCCGCAATCACAAAGCCATAAATTTGTGACGATCTAAGGTACCATATGATTCATTAGATATAAGATCACTAGGAAAACATTTTTGGTTTTCAGGATCATTTCCCTAAAGTTGAAAAATTTGAATTAGAATAAATACTTAAGAAATGAAGTTGAATTTGTTATTTGTGAAGTGTTAGCAGATCATGTGATAGAATGAACGGTCATTCCATCTATCTCAAACAAATGGTTATAAAAAGTTATTAAATATACATAAGTTGATCTATAGTGAGATTAATCATATATGGTTCCTAAAATGGACTTATACTTATTATATCATACTGATTAATATAATAAAACTAGTTTCTACTAAATAGGGACTTCCTGTAGGCTAGTGGTAGGCGATAAAGGCCATTCGCACTTTGGTTGTGGGTTCGATTCGCACAGCCTTGTTCGACGCGATGGGTCGTCGTCCGTCCTGCAAGTTGTCATTTTTCTAAAACTACATTACTATAACATCCCATAAATAATATCAAAAAATGTTCTATTCTTGAACAATACTATCTTATGTCCAACATAATCCATTCCAATCTTTAAGCTTATCTAAAATACTTCGGTCCAATCTCATAGTATAAAGAAAATGATTACTTGAAATGTCACATAACAATCAAGTGAATGCCATCATTTATCCCCCATATATCATAAGATATATGTTGTTGGTCAAATTTCAAACATGTGAATACCTTAATCATGTATTCTCTTGAAGAATGAATACCCATTGAACCTTAGTGAAAACATGAATGGAGTTAAAAGTTAACACTTTACACAAACCAAAATCCTAAAAATTCCTTATACTCAAACCATGATATCACTTAGTCCTTATATCAATCATGAGCTCATCAATACTATCAAATATTTCATTTTCTCATTTTCCCTTCATTATGCGCATATCATCTTATTTCCAAAAATATCTCAATCACTTTCCATGGTTATTGGTACCATAAAATTATTGAAAACCACAATAGACCAATACATAAATATTCCAATATTCCATGATACTATATACAACATTATTTTGGAATCCCATTACATAAACACTTAATCATTCCACCACATCATTGTTATATTCAACATCACCAATAGTGATCGCATGTGACTTTCCTTTGTCCTTTGCCTTAAGTGGTTGCTCATGTCGATCATCACTAACCCTTGGATTAGGGAATTTATTAGCATAATGCCCCATTTACTTGCCCTTGAAGCATTGAAGTGTTGGTGGTGCATTCTCTGCAGTCTTTTCTTTATTCACATCATTAGAAACCCTTTTTCTATTACTTTGACACTCAGCTTCTGGATGTCCTTCTTTTCCACACTTAAAACATTTTCTAGTCCCATTAAGACAATCTCCACCATGCTTCTTTCCACACTTTGAGCATAAGGAAACATTCATCTTCATTTCACCATTATTCTGAGATTTATCCTTGAACTCCATCTTTCATTTCTTGTCAAAACCGTGAGATGGATATGTAACACCAACTTCCATTTCTAACTTAATAGCACAACGCACAATTTCTTCATAGCTACTGAAGTCTCTTATAGCTAATTCCCTTCGAAGATTTGGTTTAAGCCACTGAAGAATCGATCAACTTTACTTTCATGTTGGATGATAAAGCCAAATGAATACCTTGCAAGCCTTGTAAAATTCGCTTTGTATACACCAACGGGTTCATCATCCTTTTTCTTTAGTTCAAAAACTCCTTCTCCATCTTTGTTCAAAGAATACGAGGGAAGTACTTATCGAAAAATAAGTTCTTGAACTCGTCCCATTCCATGGACTCAATTTCATCTCTTGGTCTCGTATTATTGATAAGATTCAACCATTGATCAGCTTCACCTTCCAAACGATATACTGCTAAGATGAATTTATCATGTTCAGAACATTGAAGAACTGAAAATATCTTTTCAGTGGTACTGATCCATTGTTCAGCAACAAGTGGATCAGAAGACCCACTGAAATAAGGTGGACATTTCCTCATGAAGGACTCAATAGAATATTGTTCCCTTCTATGCTCATTTGGAAGTCCTGAATGATTCATAGCTTGTGTAAGTATAGAAATAATATTTTGCACTCCATATCCCATAACATTTTTTTGTTTAGGAGGACAATCATCACATTGTCCATTACATTGATCAACACGGTTCTTTCAGGTTCCAGCCATCGTCTAAAACCCAAAAAGAATAGTGTGAGAGGCAAAAACCATGCCAGGGAAAACAATATAATGAATGGGGAGTACCTTCAATATCTAACATCTTAGGATTAATTCTAATATGGTTAGCACAATTCTATGACTATAACGTATACTTAACCTTAGGGACATCCCTAGACATACCTTAGAAATATCTCTAGGGATCTCACTAAAGTTCTCGCATCCTAGTTTCCAAAGGTTGACTAAAACATTCCTCTAATACCAACTGTAGAGACCCGAAGCTTAACGTACATGGATATTACATTACTTTTGCGGAATACTTATTACATAACAAAAACACACACAGAAGGACTGTAATAGTTTAGTGTCTTTGGAAACTCAGAATATAATCTTCTAATCGTGGTGAATGATCTTCAACATCTCCCATAAAGATCTTCCCTTTTTTTACCTAAAACCTTTCTTTATATCCTGGGGAAAAGAAAAAATAAAAGGGTGAGCTCAAATGCTCAGTAAGGGTAAACAAAACAAATATCAATCACATCATATTCATAAGAACATAACATTTTGGAAATCTTAACCTGCAAAAGATATCATAATATCATAACATGGGATAAGTCATTGTTGTGAAATGTAATCCCCATAATCATAAATTAAAACATGAAACTTTGTGGCATACACACATAATCATAGATAATCATTTATTATTAGTCAAGACTCATTGACAAGACTATCTTAGTGGAAAAAGTACATTTCTGAACCGAGTTCACTCCTCGTTTCAGTTCGGTTTTACTGAACCGGTTTAACCTGCCATTCCAGCCATTTATATCTCATGAGATATAAAATCTTTACCCAATTCATTGGAGGTAGATATAAGTCTCACCCATCTCATAATGATACCATTCTTATGTGTGCCACAAAATCAAAAACCATACATCATAGCATAACACATGTAATAAAAATGTGAATCTTAAACATCGTGACATCATCAAATAATTCATATAAGATAAAGGAATTCATAAAAAAATTTCCATCTTAAAATAATAAAATAAATGTAATAATAGCGATAGAAACAGAACCCAATATTATCTTAGATGGAAAATAATTTTGATAAAACACTTGAACTCCATTCTTGAGGAAAATATCCTTTCTACTTCAAAAACATTTCTCCTTTCTTAACATGTCATAGAATTTTAAACTAAAAGAATTTGATTAAAAATAAACATGAAAACTTGTAAAGGAATATTCTTGGAAATAATGTTTTAAAAATCCATTCATGTCGTATAAGTTAAAAAAACATTCTTCTCGTACTTTTGTCGGAAAAGTCAAAAAATTACCTCGTACGAAAAACGACAAGAGATTCCTTTCATATCTTTTACTTAAAACTCACCGAAGGGTAAAATAGGATTTAAATATTTGTAGATGAATGGAAATAATATTACATATTGAGGAAACATGGATGTGGATGATAAAATACACCCCAGAAAATGCCAAAGTATAAACAATCTCGGAAAAAAATGAGATTATGATATTTCCCTTGCCTTAGGTCCGATTTGCTTCATAAGTGTCCGAACCTCCTGTATAATGATTCAAATTATGTCATTGAATTATTCCAGAATCATAATTATTGTTATGATATCATATATGGTTCACTTATGACTTTATTTTACCCGTTTTTTGTAAATTCCTTGTTAAAGAGCGTTTTGGGTAAAATCGTTTCATTTGCCATCTGTGTTTTGACCTGTAATTATTCATATGATTACTAATATCATGATTACATAATTAAAAAATAAAAAACATGATTTATATATAATATATATTCAGAATATACATATATATAATAGATCAGTAAATGGAAAGAAATACACCGTTCATGGAGACGGTAGGTCGTACGTACGCATGAATGTTGTTTTCGTTTCCTTATTGAGTTGAGTTGAATTAAGTAGATGACATAAATATATATACACATATATACAGTATCATTATTATGCCATATATTTCATGATTTCTTATTATATATACTTTATAATCCTTTATGAATGGTTAACGTGGAGAATGAATCACATCACGTCGTGGAGACGGTAGTCCGTACGTACGCACGAGCGATGATATCGTTCTCATGATCGTGGAATTGTATTGGAGTGTATGTATACTATTATAGAATCAATATCACTTTAAAATAATCATATATAGTTATTATGTACAACATTATACCCATCCAAGTAAGGTGGTGGTGGAAAATAGATTACACCACGGCGTGGAGACGGTAATCTGTTTGTACGCACATGCGGTGATTTCATTTTCCGTTGGATGGATAGATGGTGAAATAGGGTTGTTTCATTTTTATAATAACATATCAGTATATGAGTGATACTGATGTTATTACTTCATAATGAAACAACCTAATAAGAAGAAGTGTAAGAAGAAATACAGTTGAAAGAATCGGTAACGGACATTACCTCTTCTTTGAAGCGCCTCTTTGAGTCCTCCTTTTAGGGTACTAAAATTTGTCTTTGAGGAAGGCCATAAACTATAATATGTTTATAGGGGAGTGTAGAAGAGAATTTTTCAGGGTTTGTCCGAGCTTTAAGGTTCAAAGTGGTGTGAGGAAGAGATGGAGGAGGTTTCTCTTTTATAAGGGAGGAGAGGGGCACCTTTGGAATAACTAAAAATATTATTTTATTATAAAGTAAAATTCGGGTTTTAATAGTTACAAATTAATATATTTTGAAGATAAGGTGTGTATAGGTATAAAGCCTTTCATAAAATATAATTTAGACAAGTTGAGGTTTCTATTTTAACCCTATCATTTAGATTTAACATTAAGTTAAATAATTTTACTTTTACCGTGTCTTCTTGTGTTTTTACATTATATGGTTAATAAAATTATTATAACAAGCCAAAAGAACCCCAAGTTGTTTATTATTAATATATATAACCTTATATATGTTATTTGGCCGAAACTTATATTTTTAGGAATAAAATAACAATTAATACTATAATATTTGTTTTAAAAACTATTTTATGTCAATTTTGACACTATTTAGTAATTGATTTTTTTGAAAATCATAACAGAATTATTAGTTCAAAAAACGTTCATTAAATCCATAATAACATGTTATATTAACCTATAAAATTATTATAATTCATAAAAAGTCTAAAATTTCATTTATTTGGGTATTTATGACATCAATTATGTCAATATTTCATTAATAAGACAATTACTACATCATATTTGTGTCATAAATAAATTAACTTATTTAAAGTCTAAAAATTAAAAATAAAATATCATTATCTAGGAAATCTCTTTAGATTTCTAATTAATATTTATAGTCGAATTTATCTTATTTATAACCCTATATTAAAAATGATATACTTATTAAACTTTTATTTTAACTATTTTAAACCTTCTTTAAATAAATTAATATTTAATGTCCTAATCTAATCCAAGTGGGCCTAAATGGTAATATTTTATTCCAAAGGTTGTTATTTTTAAAATTACACTTTTCCCATAGAATTATGACATGTTTAAGGGTAATAATAATATCATTTTTACCCATAATTACCATATTTACTTTTAACCGTGGTAAAAAAAAGTAAAAAGTTACTATTCATCAAAAATTATTTTCATCCCATTGAACCAAATTTTACTTACTAACATCAACCGTGTCTCTAGGATTTTTGAAATTCCACTCACAGAAGCTGTAAAATTATGTTTTATGAAAAATTCATTTTTCATAACTACCACTTAGTGGTTTCACTATTCATCAAAAAATGAATGTTTCCAGAAAAATACCAAAAATTAGGCCTAAGCTATATTTGGTATTATGAACTCAAAAATGATGTCTATTTTACCAAATTCAAAAAATATCAGTTGCATTAATTAATTTAAAAATTAATTCCCGTCATCAAAACAAATAGCGTGTTCTTAAGAGATAATAACTATCAAAAGATTGACACTTGTTTATGTCTGGTTTAAATGTGAAATTACTTCCAATGACCAAAATTGTATTAAATTGTAAAAATATATTCTAAATATACTTTGAAACCACTCAAATTAATAATTTATCACTATTAATTATTTCGATGAAAAAGGTTGTTTTTAATTAAAATTTAGTAATTTTCACTATTCATCAGAAAATGAATGTTATCTGAAAAGTACCAAAATTTCACCCTAAGATAATTTCGATATTCCGAATCCAAAAATGAAGTCCATTTTGAAAATATAAAATTTACAAAATTTCAAAAAGTAGTTATTACTATTCATAATGGCTAGTTTTAATAATATTTTAATAGCATATCGTTGTTTAGTGAAACTCGGTATTGCGTACTACACACGCTATCGAGGAAGGTCGCGATTACGTGTAATGAATGGAAAGTCAAGGATGCGTGTTGTGCAAGATCGTTTTGGTGTAGCGTACAACACAAGACATTAATGACATTAAAAATAATATTTTTCATAAAATCTCGGGGTGTTACATCCACTCCACGTTGTGTGGATTTTATTTTGATACACATAATCACTCCATTGATAATTTCTCAATTCATTGATATAAATTTGATAAGAGTAAACTTAACTCAATTTCCATTCATTGAGTTAAACATCCATGTTATTGGTCTTGGTTTTACAAGAATATGTTTGAATTTCCTCTGAATGAATTACACTAAACATATTATAATATTGATCGTATTTATATTTTTCACACATAATTATGTCATTCATTTTTCCTTATCTATAGGATCTAGTGTTTATAAGGGACTTTATCTCAATTTACATTCCATTGAGACTTTTTTGTTGTTATGCACCGATTCACTTTTATGTAGTGTATATACTTTACTTTGACATAGTATATCCTGAATACCATTATTCTCATGATATTATAATGTTTTTATTACATAAATTATTATTTTTCAAGTGTCTCTCATTAGCTGGGGAACTTTAACTAAAATATCATTTTAAATGTTTTAAATATTTATTCTTCTAAATCATTCTCATTTATTTCCATTCTTTCAAAATTGTTTTAAGGATTTATTTATATATACATGAATGTTTTAAAATTAAAATTACTTTTAAAAGTTTCAAAGTGGTATTTGACCCTTTTATTCAAAAATATCTTTTAAATGGATTCTTGATAAATAGTTTTACTTTTTAATGTTTTCAAGAAAAGTGGGATATTTATCTCAAATATTTTGTTCATTATTTTCATCTATGTAATCATCTTTCATTGTATTTTATTTTTTTATTGAGTTTGATTTCATATAATAAAATCATCCATATTGTATTTAATGAGTAATGTTTGACAGTGGATGTGCTATTTTAATGTCATTCATGGTTTGTGGTTAAATTAATGACATTTCGTATGCTAGGTTTAATGAAAATGTTTAAATTATGTTTCACCCTTTCATTTGAGGAATGAATTGGACTTAGTAAGTGATGGATGGAGCCCGCTATAGCTCCTCGATACATCGGTATGTCTCATGAGACGAACTAGTGTCTTGGAACAAGGCCTTGAAAAAATATTATTTGTAGTCTTGGCACGAGTCCTTGACTATGTGGTTATGAAGTATGGAATTATGCATTCTATCATTATGAAATTGGCCATTGATGTTGCATGTGATTATTCGACTAGTAGAATATTCATGTGAATAAGTAAATGGAATTATTTGATTTATTTTTCCTTAATATACTGATGTTTATGTTTAAAAGGCTTATGTTTTAGTTTTATACATTGCCTTAAATTTTTGTACTTATTTATGAGCGTTTCTGATGTATTGATATCCTAGCTGAAAATCTGAACCCACCACTTTCTATGTTTTATTTTTTCCAAGATGTGAAGAATTATATTACGACTGAAATTCAGGGGTAGTATAAGGGATATAAGTGGGTTCCAAGGGTACAAGTTGTTGTTGTTTTTATTTCATTATGTAATGTAAAACTTATGAATGTATCCAGTGCTTCCAAGGCTACTAAACAAATTAGCCTTTCGGGACATGATTCCTTGTATCATGACAATGTTACGTTATGATGCAACAACTCTGGGTAACTAGGGTCTGTGCATTACAAATATTTTACATTCACACAATATAGAATATTATTATAATAATTAATAAATAATGTTATTATATTAAAAACCAACCATGGATACACCATAAGATAAACATATGAGCAAGAAACCATGAAATATAACAGAATTTGTAAAAACAATCATAAATTAAAATGCATAAGATTGGTATCTAACATATTGGAATATTTACTAGAGATAAAAAGAAGAATAAACCAGATATAATGTGAATCCAACCAATATTGATTATTGTAACAGTATTTCAATGTCCCAAAAACTCTAGTGTAATTACAGACACTAATGTTACATGGCTAATTCTCAACGCACCCAAGGATCCCTATGTTCCATGTTTACAAAAAAACATTAAATACCATAATAATGATTTATAAATCAATTTTCATTGTGAATAATATTCGCTTCCATGTTTGAAAACCAATTTTCAATATAAACCCGCCTTTAATTAGTTTTATCCACACTTATTATGTTTACCGCTGATTTTATATAAAATGCGATTAAAAACCAATATTTCATGAATAAAATTTTCCTTGATATCAAATAAATCATTTTAATAACAAAAATACGTATATTTAACGTGAAAATGAAGTTATTAAATAATTAGATCCTTTTTATAGATACACATTCAATGATAACGGATTGTAGTCACCTAGGAATGATCACCGGAAGCTAGAGAGTCTACCTTGAAAAGTGATAATTAAAAGAAACTTTTTTACTAAACATTTTACAAAGGTGAAATTTTTTAGATCCTACATTGTTTTAACTCTAAAGTTATGTGTGCTAGTCCTAGAGTAGCATCTGGACGGGTGACCTTCAAGGAAGTTTCATGAGTTGTGAGAGCGAGGAAAAAACACAACAAAAGAACATGTGTTTGCCTTTGTGGTCAACCATTAGCCATATAAGTGACCCAAGTGGGTAATATCATATGATGATATTATAATGAAACCAATGTATTATGCGAGACCCATGGGAACAGATGATCAGGTTCATGGCCGGAGGAGGCCTGGTCATGTCAAATGGTACTAGATCCAATAACAAGAAAAAAGTACCGTGGCACTGCCCAGTTTCGAGGTGTTTCATTCAAAATAATGGTGATATGATTTGGGGTGGAACTGTAACAGGACTATAAATGAGATACATAAAAGACAAAATGTTATTACCCATGTCAATAAGGTGTAGATTTCTTTTTAGGATCTTACTTTACAATACCTCCATATTAAAGCGTTCTTGGCATGGGGTATTGTCAGGAAGGGTGACCTCCTAGGAAATTTCAGCGGGTATCTATAAGTGAGGAGAAATCACACTAAAAGAAAATTTTTTGGCTTGTGGGTATAGTAATTTGAATGATAAGATACCTCAGTGGGTAATAGAACTTGGAATTCTAGAAAGGAAACCAAGGCATTATGGGAGACCCATGGGGTTATATGAGCAGTTTCCTGGACATAGAAGGTCATGCAATTATAAATTGCCTACCCAAAATTATGTATGGGGTTCTTTATATAATATTATGATATTTATTGTTTACCAATTCCCTTTATAAGATATATGTATTAGAATAACTTTTTCACAGGTGTGGCTCAACATTTTACAGACCGTCACTCCATCAATATGTCTAATGAGACAAACTATTTGGGTATTTTGTTTAATAATAACCTATTTATGAATTATGTCATTATATAAGTCGTTGATGGAATGTTTATGATGTATAACATTATTCAATCCATCTCTATGAGATCATTAATCATATCCATATATTTATTTGTTATTATGTAATCCAAGGATTTATGATTTTTTATAGAATTAATTTATTGTTTTCATATTATTGATTACATTATTAAATATAATAGATTCCAAAAATATTATCATTTTTAATCAATTGATCTCACCACTTTATATTATTTCTCATTTACCGAGGAAACCATGAAGATTACTACATGAGATATATGGATTTTCAAGGAGAAATAATAAATTTTCATATATTCAATTGACATTTCCTATGTTTTAAATGTAATTTAATGTTGATATAATTATTTATTTTCCTAAAACATATAAACTACTAAATCTTATTAATTTTTAAAACCCTTGAGATTCAATAAGAGTAAGGTTTTATTTCTATAGAAATAATAACACTGTTTATATATATTTAATCAATAATATGACTAAAGAAAAATTATCTTTTTTATTAATTTCAATTTGATGAAATTAATTTTATTTTTTTATTCATCGTATAAAAATTATCCTATTTTTTATTTTTGTGAGTTTTTCTAAATAGTTGTTTTTTGGGTGAATAATAATAAATACATTTAAAAACTCTCACTTTAAGGACATTATAATGATATAAGAATACATTATAAATGATGAAAATTTTGTATAGAATAAATATATATTTAAGAATTAATATAATTTATATAAAAATATAATTTTTAACTTATAAATACGTTCTTAAAATTTAATAATTATAAGTAATGTTTTTGTCCCAATAAAAATCTGTTTTCATACTTTTCTCTTTATAAAGTTTTTTCATTGTTCCTTTATAATTTATTTATGTTTTAAAGAGAAATAAATATAATTTTATTTAATATAATACAATTATTTCTATTTTTCATGATTTTTCATTATTTTTCATTAAATTTATTTTTATTCTTAAAACAATAATTTTTTAAAAAACATTATTTCATTACGTTTTTCCCACTAATATTAATATTAATTTTGAAAATGTCTTCAAACATAATAATTTAAAATGGATTAAATAATTTTAATCATCATAATTAATATTATTTAATAACTTTAAATTAATGTTTTTCACATAATGATGTTTTCAAAAAAATATGTACTGCTCTGAAGATTAAAAAGGGTTTTCTAGAGGATTAAACAAAGTGATAAGTTTATAGATGCCACTAAAACTTTTCCAATACTCATTTATTAGTTTAATTTACACAATAAAATTATCATACAATAATATTTTAAAATTTATAGTAACTATAAAAAAAATATTTTATATTTTGAAAATATTTTATGTAATTTCACGTGTGACCTTTCCATCAATTATATAAGGGATCCACTTATTCTCTTTAATTCAAAAATTTTGAGAAACTTAGCTAAAAATTACAAACCAAATATATTTCAAAAATTAATCCCCATAAACAATAGGATTTTTTATCATCATAGGACCAACATAGAAGGATTAAGGTGTAAGCCAAAGATGATTTTTCGAAGAAGAGGAATAACTTTCAAAGTAGTGTTTTTGTTTTATTACCTATTATACCACCATAAAATAGTCTATAATGATGATCATATAATAAATGAAGTATATTACATGTAACTATATTTTATTATACGTGAATAAAAACCTATATTCATCTACTTTTCATACTATGAAAATAAAAATATTACTCGTGCGTATGTACGGCTAACCGTCTCTACGAAACAATGTAATTTTTTTTATCACCACTTAAATTGGGTGATTATAATTATGGAATTTATTGGTAAATATTATATTTATGAAATAATTATGATTAAATGAATTTAATATATCATTAACCCCATTACTTGTCCATCTGTAAAAAATGTTAATGTCGCTTCTGCGTACATGTGAACTACCCCCTCTACGTACCGATATGATTCATTTTTTTAATTTCCTCCTTTAATGGATGATTTTATATATATATATATAAGGAATATATATTATATTTATATCAATATTAATGTTATGGAAATGATATAACCATTATCTAGATGAAAGGAATAAAACCACTGAACATAATCTTACTTGAAAATCAACATCTTTAACAATCAAAACACTGATTTTAGTAATGAATTATTGATAAATGAAAATTTAAATATTATAATTGGATCATATATGATATTATAATTGTTAATATTATTTTTTATTGTGTCATAATAAATTTAAATTTATTATACAGAAGTTTTAAATCACTTACGAATCAAGTTAGTTCTAAGGTAAGGTTTTATTCCACAATCTAATTCTAATTTAGGATTATTTATGTTTAATTTTAAATTGGATAAATTATATTATATTTATATATTTTACATAATTAATTCTATAATACTATAACTATTTAAATAAATTTCAAGATTTAATTTCATTCTTCTATCTATATGTACTCAAAACACAAAAAGAATGTTTTTAAGGAAAGCCTACTTTTTCTGTATTCCATTGTAAATATTTTTCATCCATATCTATATTTTCCTTACATTTTTAATTATTATTTTTAATTTATCTAATTATTTATTAAATTAGGTTATAATAATTTTTTACTTTATATAAAAATGTTTAAAAGGAAATCTTCTTGTCATTATTTGAGCGAGGAAATTTTTACTAAAGGTGTTAACAAAATATTAGTTTCAACAAACACCACATGAAAAGATTAGTAAAACATAATTATTACTCTTTTCATTGAAGATTAATTTTCAATTTGACATGTTTATTTCAAAATAAAATTTATTTCTCATATTGTTAAAGTTTCTAGATTTTAAATAATTTATTTCAAAATAAAATGTATATTTTCGTCATGAAATGGTCAAGATAACTTTTAAAAATATTTTTATCCATGTCAATACCATTTAATGAATGTTAAAATATAATGAGGATATAATATAATGCTAATATACTCTATACATTTTGTATTTCTTGTGATCATTTTGAATGGGGAAAGTATTATCATTATGTATGTCTGTTCTTTCAATACACATTGTCATTGATTATTAAATCATATTGATTATTTTGTAGTGTTAATTAAAATGATGAATAAATTGGAATTATTTAGTGATGGATGGGGATAAAAAATACATAAACCCTTCATGTATTGGCTAATCTCATGAGATAAAATAGGATGTGTATTTCTCATATTCTTTATGCATTTTTTTATAATGTATTGGCATGAGGCCTCATAATATAGTTTTATATGTCCAATATTATGAATTAATCATTATAAAATTAGTTATGTTATCCATGGATAAGTTTTAGAATCATGTGATTATTTATATGGAATTATTTGATCATCAGTTTTCCACACCATATTATTTAATCCCAATTTATTCTATATTCACTTCTATTGTATGCATTCCCTTACCTACAATAAGACCTAACCCTTCAATTTTGTTTACTTTATGTAGGATTCTTGGAAGTTTATTACGATTTATATAAACTTATATACTATATAGAATAATAACATTTTCAAAGAAAATACTCTGTTGTATTTTATGTTATCAAATGTAATGTGATATTCATGCATATATCTAGTTTTCTAATACTACTAAATTATTTGATCCTGAAGAATTTAATCACTTCTATCTAGTCCAATGTAATAATGTAACTGGATATTGGATACTTGGGTTGAGGTTTTAAAATATATCATTAGAGAAAGTTTAGTATAAACCTTAGGAACTAGATTTATAATAAACATACAATATAAAACATATTCCTTTTTCTGACTATAGGGATAATTAAATGTATAAGATAATATCATGAAATTTTTTTATGATAGATAATGTGTTTTTTCCTAGAAAATAAAACACTATTTAGATACTATAATATGGATTTGTCAAGGAACATATGAACCTATGGGTAATAACACTGAACAAGGAATATTGCATATATACCTGATCGTCACTGGTGCATGATGGGTAGGCCTAAGATCGCACAACTGAAAATACACTCCAATAGGTTATGGGTTGGATGATTTACATGCGATTTAAAAAAATCAAAAATTATTTGAAATTTTCATTTGATATATAGATATTCTCAGTGATACAAAGCTTATGATTTTGAGAGTTGAAATACACAATTTTTTAATTTTTGTTATGTGTTTCACCAATTATAGAATTATTCATAATGATTCCTAATGTTATGATCTAATATACTATATTCCTGTGTTTAAAAATGGTAGTTGATAGGAGGAATGAAAACATTATACATGAATTTAATCCTTGTAGGGATTTACCTCATAGGCAAGAAAACAAATCCAAACTTGGATAATGAAATATAACTATATTGGAGAAAATGACTCAGGTTATCAAAAATAACCTTTTTATATAGAGTGAGAGTCTAATATAATAAATTTTCTAATAATGTAATATTATTTCATGTGACAACAACCTCCATCATTTAAAGGATCAATAAATCCGTTAGTAGCTACAAAAATAATAATTTCCATAGAAATAATATGTCTCAATTTGGGAAATAATGAAATGTATAAAGTTGTCAATGATTTTTATCATCTTATGGTTTATACATATAAATAGGGTCCATTGATTTAATATAATACAGATGTAGAGGAAATATAGAGCATGAATTAAAAGGATTTTATGATACTTTTCTTGTCAATATATTTTCCTCATGAACAACGAGTGAATATGGATAGACTATTAATATTTCTAAGATAAATAGGAAGAGAAAAATGTTTATAATTATAAATCCAAAATTAAAATTTTATAAAGGAATGCTTCAGACTATGTGCATCGTCTAAAGAGTATGAATGACTATTTATTTGATGGGATAAAACCAATAATTTTAAATGGCACTACTCTCCCAAAAATTCCATTATATAGGGATATGTTTTCATGTGATATCATGATATAGATATATTTCATTAATTATTATGACATTAAAAGAAATAAAGAGATGAAGAATATTAGTGACCACCTCTTGACACAATAAATGGGTAAGGGTAAGAATAAAAGGGGTAAATTTTCAACATGTGATACTTGTGTTTGTTAACATTGGAGTACATTCTTGACAAGAACAAGAGTTTTCTACAAGTGTTAAGAGAAGGTAAATTATTATAAAAAATTAAATGGTAATCAAGAAGAAATCAATATTCATTGATTTAACAACAAATAGATTAGGCACTATTCTAAAAAATTCCACAAACATCATAGGAGATTACCATAGAAGAGGCCAAGGGGAGAAGGAAAATCTTATAAAATTACTGTAGCAGATGATAATGTTCCTCGAGATGTGTGTACCTTGATTGTAACATTTAATATAGATAATTCATTATTCAATTATAAATATAATAACTTTTTTATATCTTCCATTATTCCAAATTAAATTTAATATTTTTCATTAACACTATGAATACATTTATCAATCAAGAAACCTATAAGAAAAATTATTATAATATGATTTGATAGTCAATATTCATTATTATGCATGGATGTACATGATTCGTAAATTGGATCATTATACCTTTGGTATAATTTCATATAATCCTTGGTATGAATTTACATAAAATGATTAATGTAATAAAATTAAAAAGAGAATGAGAGAATAATTTGTAATGAAGATATAGAATTACATAAAATTAGAATAAGGACTCAAATAGAAAAATCCTATGGGTGGGGAAGATAAACCTAGGATATAATATGTTATTATTGTGAAATAATACATTGATATGATTCCTAAAGAACTACATATAAATCCACATGATCATGAAGCTGTGTTTTCTATTGAACTCATCCCTGAAATGAAACCTATTTTAGAATCTATATTGAACTTAAAAAATATATCTAATAGAGTTAAAGAAGAAACTATATGAGTTGAGTGATAAGGGATTAATATATAAAAGTGTCTCACCTTGGGGAGATCCTATTCTATTTTTGAAAATTAAGGATGATACTTTGTGGTGGTGAATTGAATATAGAGAAATAAATGCCATTACGAGTAATAACAAGTATCTAATTCCTTCTATTGATGTATTGTTTGAACTATTTCAAGGATTTTATTATTTTTCAAATAATGATATTCATTAAGTATATCCTAAATTGAATGTAAGAATAAAATATATTCTAATGACATCATTTCATATGAGGTATAAACAATATGATTTTAAGGTAATTCTATTGGGATAAATTAATGCACCCTATTTTTTGTGGATATGATGAATAGAGTGTTTAAGGAATATGTTTATAATTTTATTATGGTATTTATGTATGATATAATTTAATAATTTAAAAATTATTTATAGTATAATATTAATTAACAAATAATTCTTGATACTCTTATAGAAAATGAGTATATAGGAAATTTATCAAGTGTAAATTTTGATTTTAGTAAATTTTGTTTTGGACATATTGTCTATAAGGTTGGAATATGAGTTTATCCTTCAAATAAAGGAAATAAAATAATGGATCATGCTGTCAAATATAACAAAGTTATGTACTTTCATTAGACTAGATGGATACTATTTATGATTTGTTTAAAATTTTCCGAGATTAGAAAACTCATTATCCAATTAGACACAAAAAGGGGATATGTTTTTATCGATAGTTTAATGTAATGAAAATTTTTAAGAATTAAATTAGAAGTTGGTTAATGAAAAGATATTGAAATTAACATTTTAGGTAATTTAATTATTATATATATAGATTATTCAAAGGATTAAATTTTATGTTCATTTTTGCGGAATGATAATGTTATTTCTTATGCATAAATGCAGTCAGAAATCCATGAACATAGATATCCAACACATGATCGTAAGTTCATATCTATAATTGATTATTTGAAGATATCGAGACATTATAAATATGTTAAAAAAATGTGGGATTTATATGGATAATATGATATTGAAACATATAACTTCATAGAAATATATCAACATGAGGTGAGGGATATGGAAACATCTACTCAAGGATTGTTATTTCTCAATACACTACCACCCTGAAAGGTATGACAATGTTGCTGATGTGTTGAGTATAATATATCATTGAGTTATGACTATGTTGAGGATTGATAAGTATTATTTACGCCAGGATTATTAATGTAATATATCATAATTATTAGGGAATGGGAAGCATTATTCCATTTGAAAATAATTTATAATCCTTTCTTTGTGGAAAATAAAAAATGTTCCCAATTCAATGATAATAGATTATGAAAAAAAACTAAGATATTAATTATGGGAAATTGGTATATTTTATTATGAAGATGATGTGTTGAAATTTGTAAATAGGTTACGTGTTACATACATACCTAATCCAAAACAATAATTATGAGATGAAGCACACAACTGAAGTTTCATTATACACCTTGGAAGCACCAAAATATATCATAATTGGGAGGATAATTTTTTGAGGGATATTATGATATTGTAAATTATAGACTATGTATCACGATGCTTGTATTTTCAATATGTAAAGTTTGAGATACAACATACCTAAATAGTCATTCATCCTCTAACCATACATGATTGGAAATGTTATGATATTACTATGTAATTTTTCATTGGATTGCTAAAGACTCCTAGAATGAATGATGGCCATGAGTTATTGTCGATCACCTTATCAATTCCACACATTTTCCAACTATAAGAAAATATCTACCTATTTTGGACCTTTATTGACTCTATAATAATGATGTTATTAAAATTTATGGTATGCCTTTTTCCCTTAATCTAGATAATGATTTTTGGTTTACAAAGATATTCTAGATGATTCATCATAATTTACATTACACATAGATACATTTGGGCACCACATATCATCCTTAAACTGATGTAAATTTTGAAATAACTCTTAATACATCAGATGATATAAAAAGTTCATACATGATTGACTTTTATGGTATGTGAGGTCATTGTTTATCTTTGGTGTAAATTTTTTATAACAATATCTTTCTTTCAATTATTTAAATGGAACCATATGAATCATTACATGAAACGATGTGTTCTAATCAATCTTCTTGGGATGAAGCTGGTGAAAGGAAGATTTTAGGCCTTGATGAGTATTAGGATACAACAATGAAAGTGATGACAATTTAGAATGATATTATATATTAGTACAAATACTCATGGATGCTTAGACACACAATAAAGAAGAATTAACGTAAATTATTTTTCCTGAATAACTGACCCCATGACGACACTCCAAACCCCATCCCACCCTTACCACCCCATCTGACTGTGGGGGGAATTTAAAATCATATTAATGGAAAATAAAATATATAAAAAATGTTATAATGATAAAAAAAGGAAGGATTTAAAATTTCAATTATAAGATAATGTTTTCTTGAAGTTACCTCTATGGAATTTTTTTATATGATCTGCTAAGAAAGTGAAACATTTTCTTTGGTATTTTGAATCATTCTAAATTCTAGAGAGAATTAGAGTTGTGGATTACCCTTTTGTAATTCCACAATTCCAATCTAATGATCATGAAGTGTTACATATTTATTTATTGAAGAATTACATTCCATATCAAATACATGTGATCACCTCTTAGTATGTAGAATTCGATCCTAATTTATCTTACTTGGAAGATCCTATCCTAAATCTTGACACTAGAGAACAAATGTTGAGGTTTCAGATGACTCAACCGGTAAAGGTACTTTGGAGAAATCATAAGCTTGAAGAGGTGACATGGGAATATGAAGATTTTTTGATGAATAAATTCCCACATCTATTCATTAGGTGACATTTTGTAAATTTTGAGGACAAAAATATTGAAGGAAGCAAGAATTTAACACAAAAGTTTCAATTATAGCATGCTTTCATTTTTAATGAAACACTAAAATAATGCACAAATATTTGTTTAAGAATATGATAAAAACTAAATTCTGAATTTTTTTAATTTATTTTTATGAAATATATTTAATTTTATAATTCATCATGTCAAAATTATCTTAAGGTTAAATTTTTTTAATTTTCTATAAATAGTTATATTTTAAGTTAATAGCAAAAAATACAAATTTAAAACAATCATTTTTATGATATTATAATGATATAAAAAACATGAAATATCATGAAACCTTTTTATTGAACAAATATTTATTTAATAAGTAATATAATTAATATAAAAATATAAATTTTAACATAGAAAAAAATTCATTACATTTTATTAATATATAAAATGTTTTTTGTATAAATAGTTTTTTTGTTTTTTTATCTTAATAATGAATTTATATGGTAATTTTCAGTTTTGGTTTAGTTTTAATTTAATATAATTATAATTTTATTTAAAATAATACAACTAATTCCATTCAGTACAATATTATAAATTATTTTTCTATAAATTCATTTTTATGCATAAAACAAACATTTTTTTAAAAATGGTTACTTTTGAATTTTTCACACATATATTAAAATTAATTTCTCTAACTTATAAATAATGAATTTTTTAAAATGGATTGAATATTTGGAATAGAAATATATAATATTATTTAATAATTTCAAATTAAATTTTGGTCATAATGATTTGTAAAAATATTACAAATGTTTTACCACGATCTTGGTTAAAATTAGTTTTTCAGAGTGGAGGGGTTAGACTAAGATATAATAATATAAATTCCACTTAATCATATATAAAACTTATTTTCAGGATTTATTTATCATTTACTTATATTATACTAATATTTCAAAATTTGGAGCCACTTTCATAAGAGAAATACTTTAAATTAATTAAATATTTTATGAAATTCCAAGTGTATCTGGTCCCTATCATATAATAGGGAATAACTTATCCTATATTATTCACACATCTTCAGCCACATAGACCAAAATATTACATCAAAAAATTTCTATCCATGACCTTTTGGATCAATTTTCATAAAAGGTTCGACCTATAAGGCTTAAGGCGGAATAAAATGGCTGTTTTCGGAAGAAGATGTATAAATTTTAAACGATTGCTTTCATTTTTTCCCTATTCTATATCCTTATAATATTATATAACCATGATAGTATATTTATTTAACATACATAAATGTTAATATTTTCATGGTGCAACACATATTCATATCCATTCCATCATATATAGAATTAAAACACCGCTCATGCATACGTACAACCTACAGTCTCTACATAATGGTGTAATTATTTTTCATCATCACATTAATTGTATGATTAAAAATATAGTAATAATAAATATATATTACATTTATGAAATAATTATTTCTATATAATCATAACATATCATTTACCTTTTTACCCTATCACCTATTAAAAAATGATTATGTCACTTGTGTGTATGTATGGACTACCACCTCTACGAAGCGATGTGATTCCTTTTTAATATTTTCCTTTCATAGATGATTATTAATATATATATATAATTAATATATATGATATGTATATCATTATTAAAACAATTTTAATTATGGAACCATGATCCAGATGTAAGGACTAAAACTACTAAACACAAACTTAAATGAAAAATGAAATAGTTATCACTTAGAAACACTGATTTTAATAAATAATTATTAACAAACGGGTATTAAAATCTTATAAGTGGAAAATATATGATATTATAAGTCTTTATATGGTTTCATTATAGATTTATAATAAATCTTAACTAATTATACAAGTGGTTAAAATAACTTACGATGTAAGTCGGACCTGATGTAAGGGTTCAATTCAAAATCCTATCCTTATTCAGAATTTTTTTATGTTTAAAATTTAATTAGAATAATTATATCATTTATAAATATTAAACACCATATATTTTATTATCCACTATATATTTATATAAATAAAAAGTTACCATTTCATTTTTCTCTATTCGAGTACTCAAAATTTTGAAATAATGTTTTTATGGAAAATCAACTTTTTTTCGATTCGATTGTGAATATTTTTCTTACATGTCTATATTTTATTTTAAATGTTTTAAATAGATAATATAATATTATTAAATAATTTATTAATTTTATTTTAAGCCATATTTTTACTTCTATACAAAAGTTTAAATGGAATCATCTTCTCATTCACTGAATGAGTCCCTTTTTACCATCAGTTTGGACATATTCACTGTTTTAATGTACACTACATACACAGAATTTCTTAGAGTCGTGACTAATATTTTATTTGATGATTCATTTAAATTTTTATATGGTTCTTTACAAAGTTTTTTAATAATATTTTCAAATTATTACATCTTAAATAAGTGACTTCAATATAAAAGGGTATTTTTGTGACAAAATATTCCAATGATATTTTTAAAGTATTTTAATATATGTAAACACCCATTGATGAATATTATGATTAAATGAGGATATAATATACTGATAAAATACACCATATTTCTATTTATGGTTTATGATTAATTTAACTAGAGAAAGTACTGACAATTACCATGATGTTTCTTCCAATATGGATAGTTATTGATTCATAAGGCATATTAATTTAGTTGTATTTTGTATTCATATGATTAATGAATTGGGATTATTTTGTGATGGGTTGGGCCTAAAATGACATAGCCCTTTATTACATATGCATGTATCATGAGTCAAAATAGGTTTTTTATTTTGTATATACCACTCCCATTTATATATAATGTCATGGTATGATGCCTATACAGTATGATTAAGATGTCCAAAATTATACAATACTTCATTATGAAATCAGTTATTGATCTCCATGTGAATATTGTAATAGTTATGTTTTACATGATTAAGTTTCAATATCATATTATTATTTGTATAGAATTAATTGATCATCATTTATTCAGGACATATTATTCATGCCTTATTTATAATATGATAGCTTTCACTGTGCACATTCCCTTACTGTGCATCTGATTTCATGATTTTATTTTTTTCCCTTCCATTGGATTCTATAAATTTTACTATGATTGATATAATGGTAAATTCTATAGGTAATAATAATGTTGTAAAAATAATACTATGTTATATTTTATTTTTTCAAATGTAATGTGATATTCAACTTATATATAGTGTTCCAAGACTACTAAACAACTTGATTCCTTGGGATACGATCACTTGTATCTAGCACCAATGTAATACTATAAAAACATATTTTGGCAACTATGGATGGGTTTGTTACAATTTTAATATATGTATTTTTTACCACTATTATTAAATAACCAAAATTCCAAGGGTAATAGATTCAGGGTGTTACAATCTATGCATCATGAATACCTTTTTCATCATTATAATATTCTCATACATGTCCACCATAGTTTTAATTAGTTCTATTGATGTTTTTACCTCCTGTATTTTAAAGGATATATTCCGAGCTAATGACATATAAACGATTCAACGTGATTTTCCATCCATCCTCTCCCATTCCACCTTTGATATCATCTCTAGCTTGGTTCCAATCTATTAATATTCTAGGTAATTTTGGAAGAGATATTTTTGTATATGTATTCTCTATAAACCAAAATATTTCTCATAAAAAAATTCATCAAGGACCATACTGTCTTTCAATTCAATCATTCCAATAACAGTAAACACTCACTTAATCAAAAATGTAAAACAAAAATATAATTTTTCTTAACGTGTTACAAAGGAATTCTTCCATGATCTGAATTAAAATTTGATACCACTATTTGGGGGTTGAATTGAACTAGTTTTCTATGACACGATATCCTAAGTATGCTATGTAAAATGAAAAAATAGGCTTTGAATGCTTATTTAATCAATAGATACCCCATGAACTAGATTTACTAGAGCATAAGAAGTAAATATAACATACTCACCACACTGAGTCATACACAACATACAAAAATTCCATATATCTCTAAAAAAACCATTCAAGATAATAATAAAAATATATCAAAAAAAGGAACACTTTGTTTTTATGTGGTTTGGAAAATTACATCATTTTTCCATGAAAAAAACACTATTATAATCTTTGATCGATCAATCAATGCAATGTTTTACAATCATAATCAATAAAAAAACGAATATGTGACTACCTTTAATCCTCATTACCATGAAACTCAATATCTCAATCTTATTATAATGTAATGTTTTTTTATTAGATTATATAAAATGGCTAATATAATGACTCCCATGAATGATAAAGTCCTCATGAGTGTCTAGGTGGTTTGGGACATGAAAATGGGGGAAAATAGGCCATCCAGTTCATGGTGCACAATTTCTACATAGTTAGTACTATGAATGCACAATAACTATGTTCCCTAGTGGGGTTGGATCCTAGTTACCAAACCATGAAAGTAGGTCCCAGGAGAAATCATGGCTTGAACCCACATAGATAGAGGAAACAACAAATCTGACACACCATTTATCAAACGGTTTGGGTGGACCATACAAACTGTGTTACATGATTTCCTCTTAGAAAGAGGGAACCACACAGTTTCCACTTGGTTTGGAAAACCTTAGACACAAAATATTTTCCTATTAAATTGTTTTTATCATTTCTTTCCTGAATTTTATGTGATTTTTTCCCAATATTTTCCAATTTCTTCTCTTATAGTGAGGGTTATGATCCAAAAGATCACTCCTCCCAAAAGGGTGATTACCTATTGATTCATAGGTGTTTGGAGGGAAATTTAGAGTGAATAGAATCTCTAGGTATGTACATGAGTCCTATTTATTATACTTTCTAGATCAATCATGGTGTGGTTATTCCTCTTCATCAAAATCTCACAGACCATACTCTTTCTATAGGATTAATAGATTTGGTGTTTTGTTAATTTTATCATAAATAAAGGGACATGTTTCTGTTAGTTCTTACCTATGATATTGTGGTATGTGTTCCAAATTCACTATCCCATATTCCTTATGTTTGGTTGTCTGTATGTGATGTGTGATAATATGCTAACATGATATACATTTGATTCTTATCTTGGAATGATAAATTAGTTTTTATGATGTTGTGTGAGAACCTTCATATATCCCATTGGATCCAGTGGATATTTTAATACTAGGATTAAAATACACCAAATGGGTTAGCCAACAACTAAAAAATATAAATATTAAGCGTGAATGGAATAATAGATTGTTTATGAGAATAAACTGATTCTTTTGTTATATGGTATGATAATGGGGACTAAGGGGTAGTTTTTAATGACTCGACATTAATGGTGAAATTATATGAGAATGAAAAATGATGGAAAATTATACCAAGGGGATTATATGTATATTTTTAAATCATTTCAATGAATTCATATTTATTTTGAAACATTAATGAAGTATGAAATAGTTTAATCATGAATTTGGTTAAATGGGGTTAAATATAGATAATTGTGTGATAAACGAATAGTTGAGAATAATTTCATTCCTTATTTTAACCATGTGTTGAATGGTAATGTAGTGAGGACCGTGCAAATAGTTTGGTATGAAAGGTTTGTGAGGAGCACATTAATCTCCAAGACCCATGGTTGAGGATTTTAGACATGATGTTATAAATATTTGAATAGGGTTGATTAGAAATGACACTCCACATACACATCTTAGATTAATGATAATGACACCTCATAATCTTGATTTGGGTGCTAACATGATGATCTGAGCACAAATGGTTGGTCATTGTGTGGAAACCTGGATGGGAACCCATTAGTATATTGAATAGAAACGAACAAGAATACTCCCTTATTGTTTAAAATACTCACTCCCTGAGTTTATGGCCTAAAATTACATGGTTTGTGGGTGTAAATTCTTGACCTCAGAGAAACTAAATGGTAGCTGGAGTTACTGGGTAACATAGACTTATGTGTGCCTCACCATGTGCTAGAGGTTGCTGACTAGTAGTGAGGTTCTAATGTGGTATAGTGTGGAGGTTATACCTGCATAATCACAGTCTCACAGAGGTTAAATAGAAAAATAAAAAGGTAAAATAACAATATAACTCTATATAAGTAGTAAATAAACATCCAGATATCAAAATTAATAAACAAATCCAAGGGTAATATCATATAAAATATGATTATTTAATGTATCTATAAAAATTGTTAGTAAATACATGGAAACATGTATCCAGCACATTACATGTATCAAAATACAAAAAGGTAAAAAACTATTTCTTGATAGCATCACAAGACATATCTCAATCCTATACTCTTTAACTCTTATGTAATGATAAATCAAGAATCATATAGTGGGAACATTCCACGGTCCCTACCTTTATCCATGAAGTCTGCCCAGGTACCCAATGGCAGCTTGAGCAAGGTGTGAGATAACACTTAGTAGGCCATAACCATCATGTCTATAACAAGTGCATTATTTGTACATAAGATATAGAAGTGAGAAATATATATATATCAGGAATATATTGATACATGTAAATATGAGTCTTTCAGGCCTATAAATACTAATTATAAAAAATAAATCACAAGAAAGGGTGATCTGTAATGAATGGAAATGCATCCATAATGGCCTATTCCGACAAGTCTAGTTTCATACTCAATGGGTTATATCCAATGTGTATAATGACCAAGAAATCCACTTTGAATCCATGTAAAATATCCCTTGAAAACTCTGTAAAGACTTGGGTTGATCCCAAGTAGCATGTCCAAGGTGGGTGAAGAAATTCAGATCTATGTAGTAGAATTGTATTTGTAATCCAATGTAGTCTGGATCTAAGGAGTAAAAATTTACATGGTATCTAATTTAGTCATATCCATGGATTATAAATCTCCAAGGAATCCAAATCATTAATCTTTTCATAGTAATAAACAATCCATGAGTTTACCCAACTCATTCCATATATTCTAGTTAACCAATTTGACCATTTTAAAAACATGTAAATAGATGAAAAAGAATCATAATCCCTCTCTTAATATCTCACTCAATACAATAAGGCTACCACATAGATGACGTGATCACACACACCCAATGTGGTGGTATCTCAAAAGTGGTTACATGAACAAACCTCATGGGTTGTATGGGTTGAGGTTGAAAACCTCCAACCATATCATAGTGAAAAGTAGGGAACCTATCATGGTTACAATTCTTTAATTAAGGAATTTAATCAAATAAAGATAAATTCTCAGAAAAATTGATCTAAAGTATATAAAAAACAGGATATAAAATAACTATATTTGTGGGAAAATCTATAAAACACCTGTATTATTATTTTTGTTAAAAACTCTCCAGTATTGGATCTTATATAGATCATGATTAGAATTAAATAAAAGAACATACGAACTCCCTAATAATTTGTAATAAGTATTTACACTAACATAACATCACCCGTATAAAGGAAAACAATGAAAAGTGGAATAAGAATGTAGAACTCATTGGTGGATATACAATGAGGTGAATTAAACTTCATTAGAATATTTGATGAATCCATTAGATAGAATCCTATATTGAAATCTTGATGAAGATATCCTGATAGGAAAAAAGGATAGCTGCTAGAGTAAAATTAGAAAGGAAGGAGATAGATTAATACCTTAATGAATTTAGGGAGTGAGGTCATTTCCCCTCTAAATAGTTGTTCTCATTGTTTGACTACACAGTTTGACAAATCGTTTTCCACCCATGGACCCTTTACTATGCCAATTGCCCAACGCACAGTCATGGATAATGGTTAGACAAACTATTGACCAACCACTCATTTTCTGTATGTCAAAAACTCTATAGAACATTCACAAATGTGCAATATAGGTTGTATAGATTCCTCAAACCATGTGTCCCCTGATAGTGGGTTGGACCGCCATTCAGGGTTTAGTCAAAATGCTTGGCCTATGATGGACAATTTCGGCTGACCGTGTGACCTGACTTCCTCTTCCAAAAATCAATACTCCAGGATCCATACAAGTCCCAAATACACCAAAAACACTCGTGACCTCATTAGGCATTCACATTAGGTCAAATACATGGAATGAAACTAAAATTAAAAAGAACCATACCATATTGAAAAACAAAAGATCCTATAATCTATCCATAATAAGAAAACTCATCCATGAGTGTCTCTTTTGAGAGAGGTGAAGCATCTAAAAAGATTTCAGGACACTGAGTGTGTACATCTACCTCTCTCTCCTAGGTATTTTACTACACAAGTTCAAGCAGTCATAGAACCTGGACTAGAAGAACTAATCTTCCATGTAGAATTTTGATTCTCTAATCAATGATACATATAGTCTGATACTAGAATGAATCACCTAACTATAAATCCACCTTATTTGGATGAATATTATGAGTCATGTCTAAGTGATAATGACATAGCTAATATTCATGGAAGATTACATGCATGAATTAGCACCCATAAGGTAACTAAAACTGATAGGATACCAGTTTGACACTCTCCAGAATCTTAAAATGCCCTACATATCATGTAAAAAGCATACCCATTCTCCAAATCTATTTGTTCCCCTCCTTAGGTGAAACTCATACAAAGACCCGATCCCTGACCTCGAACTCATGAGGTCATGAACAGAAACTGGTGCTGGATTTTGGTCTTGAATGTGCAGTATCCATCTTATTTTTTATCAACGAGACCTAATCTAAAGTCTCCTGCATGGGACAGGGTCCGAGCAGTGATGTCTCCCTTTCCACTATTCATCATATAGGTGATCGACATGACCTACCATATAATTACTCAAAATATTCCATATCTATAGTTACCTAACATTTATTGTTTTTGGACAATAAAACCATGGTTATAATCCTCTTCAATGGGAGATGAGAATCAAGGAGACATTCTCTATGAATATCCTCTAGAATATGTATTGTGCACTATGACTAACCATCGATCTGATGGTAGTACGTCACGCTCAAAAGCACCAGTGTACCCAACTACCACTCAAGCCTTTAAAAATCTATATTTTAACTTGGTGTCCCTATCTAATACAATAGTATAAGTTACCTCATGGATGCACAAAATCTCATGAATATAAGGTCTCCCAAGCTCATATACTGATAAGGTATCCCTGATAAGA
The DNA here is from genome assembly GCA_963277665.1 of Viscum album. Classification (NCBI taxonomy): domain Eukaryota; kingdom Viridiplantae; phylum Streptophyta; class Magnoliopsida; order Santalales; family Viscaceae; genus Viscum; species Viscum album. Next base: position 394,002,418 of record OY728138.1, read on the forward strand.
AATAATCGAGTGACTGACGCATGTCTATCATAAGGAATGAAAAAAGAATGTGTTATTTTTCTAATAGAGCAATTTAACTAAATAGGGTCATCTCATGTCAAGACCATCATGGTATATTCAATTAGTAATTCAGTTCCACCTAATATATTTATTTTTTTGTTTTTATTTATTTAAGAAAATAATTAAATTTTTGGGTTTTGGGTTTTGGAAAATAAATTAAATAAAATAAAATTACAGTATCCTAATATGTGGATATAAAAATCAATTTATGAAAGAAAGGTCATGGACCTAGGGTGGTGTACATAGGTTCCTTCATTATTTATTGTCAGTTTATGTTTAATATGAAGATCCTATTAAATTTAAAATGGGTTTCTACTCTCTACCTTGAGTGGGTCATTTTTAAATCGTGGAATCCAATTTTTCATAACAAAATTTCACCTCACATTGTAAGAAGATAGAATGAATTCGATAATCATATAATGGTGGATATTCTATAAACCCACACATTTCACTCTCATACATCAAAAAAAGGATCATAGCATTCAAAAATTTAATGTTCAATAATTTAGAATTCCATGGAACGTCTCCTAGGTCCATGACTCGAGCTAGTAACTTTCTATTGTAAAGTGAAATGATTTCACAATGAAAAATTGGGAAACGGAGAGAATGAGATTAGTGTTGGAAGAAAAATCGGGATGTAATAAGAACAGAGAAATATTTTAATTAAAAATAATTATCTGACTTACATTAGAAAATGAATTTAAAATAAAATGAAAATATAAAACCTAGTACAAGCATCCCTACAGCAAATCATTGTGGAAGATCCTTGAGAACCGATTCCTTTTTTACATTGTATTAGGCAATAATCCACTATGGGTTCCATCAAGAGCAACATTAATGGGTAAAAATTCATCTTGTTGGGTCCCAAAGTCTAAAAAATTGTCTTGTATATTAATTAAAGTGGATCATTCCTTTTTTAGTCATATATGAGTGTTGCATGTATTGTAAATTATGTATGAGATATGTAATGTATGGTGCCACGAACCATTCACTACATGTTGCATGACCAGCTTCAAAACATGTCTTCCTTCCAGTTTTGCATTCTGAATGTCACATACATGATGTGTAATGTTATTTTTCATTTGGTTTTTCTCAGTTTTAGCGTAATTATTCATTTTTATGTTATAAATTGGTTATTCACTAGTCCTTGACCTTTTTTAGCATCAATACACCTTCAAACATCAGGTGTCATTCCACACCACTTCAGAGCATGAAACAAGGAAATTTTGGCACAAAATATTAATCTCTTTCTATTCATTTTTCACCAAACTCAATATCCTACAACAAAAACATTAAAAAATTAAATAACAGCAACATTAATAATTTAATCTTCCAAAAAATTGATTTTTATATGAAAAAATAAATTCAAATCAAGACTCTTTCAATTCCCCAACAAATTGAACTTTCTTTTCCTCAAGATTGAATTCCCAACAAAATTTAAAAGGTATATCTTTCTAAAAATATTTAAATTTCAATAAAAATAGAACTAAATGTTTGATAATGAAAAATAAACATTAAAATTTTAAAATAAATAATTCCTTCGACATCTAATTCTTAAAATATATAAATTCAATAATGTTTTTTTCATTTCATATTTCATAATAACAATTTCTCTCCTTTCTAATGATTTTATTTTTTAATTAATCATTAATTTTCATGGAATGTTCAATTTACCTCACATTTAATTATTTATACTCATCCCTCAATGTATCTAAAGAAAATATAATTTTGATCATACATCAGGTACATGTCACCAACCACATGATTTAAAGGCATCTAATATCTCCACTTTGCAAATATAGAAATCAAAATCAATTATGTTTAATTTTCATTAAGTTTAAAATGTCATGATGATTTCCATTGGTAGGTAATGGTGCTTAAAAATAAATATAAATAATATGATTGACTCTTTATCATTCTACATGACATCAAAATCTAATCCCATTGAAAATAATCTAGAAACAATAGTCTCTCCCAACCGCCAAATCTCATACTAAAAACATGATAAAAATCATTATAATGAATGAATCACACTATCCTACTCTCTATTTTTTCATTTTTTATATATTTTATTTCAATTTTGTTTATTTTTTCAATAGTTTTTCTTATGAGAAATCTGACATATATAATTTGACCATATTTGATCATAATCTCCTCAGTCATGAAATATTGATTTAATATCCTCAAAATAAACAAAAATATATTTTTTATTTTTTAAATTTTAATTTTTTTCCTTCTTTAGTAAGAGTGGTGAATAATAATGTTCAATTACTACATGGACATTACCCTAATATCTTGGAAAACCCTATAAAATTAGTTTATATCATGAAGAATCCTAAAAACCACTCCCCAATACTAATCCATTAAAATGACATGAATTTTCAATGTGTTGGGTTGGAATGGAAACAGTAGTCTTGTAACATTGAACATTTTCTAATAATGGAATTCATGGATTATATGGGAAAAAATACAAATAATTTCATGATGGGTCCAAAAATAAATGGATCATAATAAAAATGACTTTATCATATTTAAATTTATTCTATTCAGTCATAACATTGATAATATTCTGATCATTTTCTAGAAGAAAGCATAAATTTTACACTCAAGAAATAAACTATTGAATAAATGAGAAATTTGGTGTATAAATTTTATCAGGGATGAGAACATATGTTTGGGGATACTTATATATGTAAATTCAAACAAAAAAAATAATACATATCAATTTCATAAATGGAATGTGTTCTAAATTTTGGATGAATTTCATTTACAAAATCAAATATTTCCAAAAAATTATTATTCATCAAATTTATCCCTTTATTCTTAACCTTACACATTAATTTTATAATTTCCACATCTAATCATGTCAATAATGAAAACTAAAACATGTTATAGTGATTATCCTAAAAACATTTGTAATTCTATACTGACACTACAATATATGGGTTCAAAGTGGGGAATGCATTTTTAATTTAATTTCATAAACAAATTAAATAAACGATAGAAGCATAAAATAAGGAATGGAAACTGATACTCAACCTAAAATTATTATTCTGTTTTAATTATGATTTTTTTACATTCTTTATTCAGAGTCATTTAATTATGTGAATTAATTTCATGACATTTATTCTCTTTTCACGACTTAATTCTATATAATTCTTTTGATCTGAATTTCAACGTGAATCCTCATCAATTTCCTTATCTATTAAATTGTTCAATTTTTATGGACATACAAAATAAAAAAACATTTAAGAACAACTTTCATGACAAAGTATGATAAACAATAATTTAGGAGATATGGGTTAATCCTAATTTATTACTATTATAATAATTTAAATTATTAAATTAAAACTTAGTGGGAAAATAAAAAGGTAAATATTTGTTTTATTTCCCAAGTGGACATTGAAGTTTGAATAACATCAAATTTGAAGTACCAACTATTATCCATAATATTATTATGGTTAGATCTTCTTGAAAATTAACAACCACATGTCTTTTTTACTATCTTGAACTTTATCTTCTTTATTTAGGAGAATTCCATGTATAGTCTACATCTAGTTCGACCCCTATGCAATGATGTAAAACATTCATGGCAGGGGTTGGATGATCTATGGATACTCTTCCTTATTGTTTTCTAATTGTGAACCCACTATTTAACTACCCATTTTCTTCTCCAAGTATTCAATTTAAATGAATAATAAATGGAATAGTCAGTAGGTAATTTTATTTTAACTAAATTTGAAATAGATGAATTATTTTTTCCTTTTTAGTATAGGAATCTTGCATCTCTGGTTTTTTCCATAGATCCATTGGGATATATTATTATACTCTATCTAGTAAATTTTTAATATTATTATGGAGCTCTAATTGTTCCCCCAAAAATTGTTTATTATATTAAATTAAATAAGTCTGATGAGCCTATAAAAACCAATTATCAGGGGTTTGAAATAGTGGAGCCCATGTGAATCAGCTCAAACAAAGTCAGTACCCTCATGGGGAGAGGAACTAAGAATATAGAAAAATAAGAGTTCATCGTCTGGATACACTTTAGATTAAATAATTTCATCCCCATCATTACCTTCATACCAATTGTGATGGATGGACATGTGGTTGTTAATTAGATGATTGAACCTTCTAAAGGACTATTTTATGGGCCAAGGAGTAAGACCATTACCTAACATATCATTCTAAATTGTTAGCGAATTAATCTCAACATCCCTAACAAAAATTTTCCTCTTATTACATAGGAATAATCCTGTGAGAATATCATGTGATTCCCCTTGAAGAAAATTTCCATTATTGAATAGATATTCAATTGATTACATAACAGAGCTATTGGGATCATTGGTAACTCAACCACCACATAGTTTCCCAAAGAACATGACCCATCTGTGTTTAACTTGTTCCCTTGGGGTCTTCCATTTGATGTAGGTTCCATTAGAAGTTAATCAATTACTGAGAGAGGGATATAGGTGATGGTGGTCCCTGAGGGAAGGTCTATTTTCTAATTCATTAAATAGACTACTAATGTCTATAACATTCGTTATGATTTTAGAAAGGATATTTGTGATGGTCCATTGAATGTATTGATGAAGCATATCATTTCCAGCCATCTAGAGCACCCAACACCCTTGAGTCAAAATTAACTCCCTGGTTTTCCTTTCAGGACATGGAATTTATGTACCTCAGAAATAAATACATAGGAATGTCTTAGCATAATAATAGACATTAATTCAATTTGTAAACTGGATAAAATATCCCCAAAACTCTTTCTCGCATTTTTTGTTGAAGAATAGGTGAATTCGCGACTCATAATTTCTCTCCGTACTGAAAAGCTATTTAGAGTAAAGGCTGATAAATCACTACTAGATTCTCTCCTCAGTTGGAAATGATTTTTTCCAAACATGAAATAATATGAAAAATAACTTCAAAGGAATATCCTTGAACCATAATATATATCCCCAAGGATACAGAAGAGAAAGCACAGTTCGACCAATAAGAAAATCTTTTATATTAAAATTACCTTCAACAGATCCAGTAAAAACCAATCTATACTGGTCCTGAGTTGACAAAATGCTATAAAAATGATCTTATGGTTATCATGAAAGGTATAATTTATAAATATAGGGTGTTAACTAGCCTCTATGAAGAATATATATATAGGGGAACAAAGGTAATCCAAGAATAGTTCCTAACCAAATCTAGTGTTAATATCTTAAATCTGCATTTCCAATTATCCACTGAGAATGTTGATGAAGGATAGGGATATGGGATTGGATCATCTTCCGGATCTAGGAGACCATAAATCAAAATTGTTTCCCATCACTTCCATTGTTAATTTTAATATGTTTACACCCAAAAAAATTTACCTTCTATTTTCTCCCAAGATAGTTTGGAATGGAGTCCATCCATGGTTCTAGAAATATTTATAATCTTAATAAATCCGTCCTTAAAAGGTTCAACAATCCTAATCCATTAATCCAAATTTTACTATCATTCCATGTTACCATCCCATTGAATAGAAACTATAGTTTCCTCTACATTATAAATAAAATTCTTTGGTACCTTCAGAGTGGATATAATATACATAGGTATGGAGGATAGAATTGAATTGATCATCGTGATTCTCCCTCCAAATGATAAGAACTTTTTTTCTAGTTAGGAATGTGACCCATGATTTTATCAACAATCATGTCAAAGTGATTAATATAAAGAATAATAGGGGATACATGGGCACCCAAGTAGTTTATATGAAAATAACCATTATTCATAAAAATAGTGAATTCCAAAACCCTTATCCTCCTGTGATTGAATTTATTTAGAACAAAGAAATTTATTTTCTCATGGTAGAAAACATACCCTCTCCACGTGAAAGAATTCACTAAATCTTCCTTAACCCTCTGGATCAACCTTTTACTACAATTGAAAAAATATAATTGTATCATAAATAAACATTATATGATATATAACTCTAAAAAAAAGTTTATTATAGAAGGGGTCACCTTTCCCAACTCAATAGAATGATTAATGTACTGACTGAGCATGTCTTGAGTAATGATAAACACGGTATTGGTATAAGGGTCTCTTTACTTCAGTCCCATTAGAGCTTTGAGTAACCAAAACTATTTTCACATAAAATATTATGACACCCATGCAGAGCTGAAACACCAAATGAGGGTCACTCAAATCTATAAAATGTTTACAAGGAAGGATTAATGCAAAATATAGTTTTAATAAAATTAAACAAATTTCAGTTCAAGATGGGTTCAGCTCCCATTGTTGGTCCAGTTTCAAATTCATAATTGTTTGAAAGTGTCCCTTTGAGTTTATTTTTGTTCTATATAGGTAGGATTTCATTATCCTCTAATATTTATTTGAATTCCACCACCTTGGTGATTTTTTTTCTTTTTATGAGGCTTGAGAGAGATGTAGTGGTTTTGATTATTCTTCATTATGAATATGGAGATCATAGTGTATTTCAATTTTTACCCAATGTTTCCAGAACATATCCAAATTCACTTTATCTTCCTTTCATAAATCAATATACACACCTCTTTTGTCTATCTCTTTCATAAGCGGTTGAACAAGGTGATATGAATCTTGAAGTTTCTCCTCATTTCCCTCATCTGGTTCTTCAAAATCAAGATTGAGTGGGTAAAAATATTGCACCACTTACCTATGACTTTTCTCAGGATCAGGCTCAGGTTTCTCCATTAATTAAGGAACACATTCAAACAACGTTTATACGTTTATCATCAGTTGTTCTTTGTTTTCTCTAGGTTATTGAATTATTGGTCTATTATATTCCTCCTCCTCTTCTTCTTCTTGTTTTTGTTACTGCACCTGTGAGTATTCTAACCATATATAATTATATAAATTTGAATACATCATGGAAAGAGAGTTTTTTATATTTTTATATAATAAACAGAGAAATATTTAAAAGTGTGATTTTTTAAAAAAGTGATCAAAACACCAATTAGATCCCCATCACTGGTGCAGATTTTTATGAACTCCTTTCACAGGGTGTGGGAAGCGAAAATTTTATTTTCCAAATATATCCTAGAGGCTCACTAGAGTTGCCTCACATGAGGATTTTCACAGTCACTTCAATCACAGATTTTATTCCACCAAATATATTTCTTTTTCTTGTGTTTATTTATTTGTGAAAAATTATATTTTTAGTATTTTAGTTTTTGTAAAATAAATGAAATTCAAGAAAATAACACTATCCTAACATGAAGTTGAAAACATACTGAAATTAGGGATGAGTGGTCTTGGTCCTAAGGTTGGTTACATGGTTCATCCATTATTTGTTTTAATTCAATTTTAAAATTAGATTACATCATAAATGGATTGTTATTATCTACCTTGATTGGGTATTTTTCCTAAATAGGAAACCACTTTAGTGTAAAAAAAGATCACCTTACTTTGTAATATGTAGAAATGAATTTGGGATTCATTTCATGGTGGATGTTCACTTCACATGTTCATTTCACTCCCATCCCCCACAAAAAAATCAGCCCATTGAATAATTTAATGTGAAATAATTAAGAATGACCTGAAACCTTCTCTAGGGAAAAACCGCATGATTTTAACATTCTATTTGAAATGAAAATAGATCACAACATAAATAATGGAAAGGGAGGGAATGATATTGGGGTTGGTAGAGAAGGAGTGTTGGAAGATGAAAAGAGAAACACTTAAATTAAAAATATGCATATGAATTATATTCCAAAAGGAATTGAAAATAAAAGGGAAAGAAACCCACTAAAAACAGAATCCCTACAATGTAGAATATTGGAAAATACTTATGAAATGATTCATTTTTCATCTATATAAGGATCATATTTATAGGTCTCAATCCACTCTAGATTCCATAAATAGCATCATAATTTGGTAAAAATTGATCATGATGGGTCTTAGGGCCTTAAGAAAGTCTTCTTAATCAATTATATCATATCATCCCTTTTTTGTTCTCTATGAGAGTTACACATCTTGTATGTTATTTACAAGATGTCAAATGTGTGGGCACATGAATAATTCATTTTTTTCATGAATAGATTCACATATTGTATTACTTCTAGTTGCATGTTGTGAGTGTCTCTTACATGATGTAAAATAATATTTTCCAAATTTTTACACTCTATTTTAGCCATTTTCAACATTTTTTATCTTCAAAATTGGTTATTCAAATGTCATTGACCATTCAATGACATCAATATACTTTTAAACATCATGTGTCAGTCCATGCTTCTTTTTGACATAGTTTAAAGTGCTTACAGCACATTATATTCGTCTCTTTTTTTTCATTCTTCATCAAACATTATATCCTACCACATAAAATAAAAAATTAAATACCAAAAATAATAATAATTTAATGTGGAAAAGTGTTTTTTATCCAAAATACAAGAAAAATATGACTTTATTTGTGACCTCCATCAGCCTATCCACACTGACCTACATAATATCATTATCCTGGGGTAACCTCGACAACCCAATAATAAAATACATTGCAACACAATCCCATTCCTACTTAGGAATGGGTAACTTCAATAAGAGAATATCTTGTCAATAATATTCTACCTTAACTTTATGAAAAGTGTAAAACCTATTGACAAAGACTACTATTACCCATTTCATACCAGGACACCAATACTAGCGACATAGGTCTCAATAAATCTGGGTGATACTAGGATTTACATCCCATGTTGAGGCATGAAATTCCTACATCAAATCATCTTCAGTGTTATCTGAAGCCTAGTCATGCCTATATATGCATAAAATTTTATCCTCACTAATAGTCCAACCATGAGGTGGGTGATCACCTTCCACACAATCCTATTAGACTAAGATCTTAGAATATGAAAACTATCTCATCTTACCCCTATCCAAAAGTGTTAAATTCATTTCCAAAATTGAGGTAAATGTTTTCCTACGAATATCCTTCAACTCCAAGTGTATCTAAAAAAACATTTCCATCAATTTTCATTTACTACTAGACTCCTGAATTGCAAGATTATGAGTTTTAATTAGAGCATATGCTTCTACGTTGCATTTACCAGATATATATTCAAGCTTAAAACCTTATAAATAGAGATACCTAACCCACATTCTCCACCAAAGATTCATTTCAACCTATGTAAATTTATACTTGAGTAATTTTTAGTCTATACGTACCACAACATTCTCTCCAATAAAATGGTTTATCTGACAATGCAAGGCAATAACCATCATTTCCCACTTGAGGTCATACATCAGGCATCAAATAAATTCTTGGGATTCTCCTACGAAGCCACAACACTGACCATCTATAGGTCTATTGATAATCCTGTCTCTGAAATGATGTGACTCAATAAGTGAACTTTTCCTGTCTATAATAGAAATTTTGTGATCTTAGAATACAACTTATTCTCCCTCAATCTATTCAAAATTATCTCAAGGTGTTTGTAAAGACCTCGTTTACCATGAGAATACACCCTGATTTCATTCACAAAAACTACCATGAATGATTCTAAATAATTGTGGAAATCTTGAGTCATAAAATCCATTAAAAATACTAAATTTTTTATGTGGCCTAAAAACATAATGAGGCACTCATAAACGTTATACCTTCAATAAAAAGTTTTAGGATGTATATCAATTGGCCTAATAGGTACCTGGTGATAACCAGATATCTAATAATTTTTTTAGAAAACATGAGATCCTTGAAAATGGTCAAATATGTCATCAATATTTGGTAATGGTTACCGATTCTTAACCATCAACTGGTTCAATTTTTTGTAATTCACACATATAATGATGGTTCTATCCTCCTTTTTATGGAAAAGGACTGAAAACCCCCATAGAGAATTATCAAGTCGTATATACCCCTAATAATCTAAGTCATATTTCTGTCTCATGAGATCTTTCAACTTAGTAGTGTGAATATTATAAGAAGGAATGGATATTGGTGTATCTCTTATAAGTAGCTCAACAGTGAACACCAACTATCTCTCAAGAGGTAAACCAATAAATTCATCTAATACGACATCCACAAAATGATCTACTACTAAATGGAATTCAGCCTATCGCATTCTCTGGTCATCAAGAGAATTGATATCAATATGGGATATCATTATTCCTAACCCTATATGATCCGATCCAGCTCATATTTCCTAGAAATTCTATTCAACCTTGTCAAGAAAAAACACAACCACCAGTTATCTGAAAGTCACACTTCAATGATAAAAATCAATGTAAACATGATAAATAACTATGTAGTCCATCTTGAGAGTGATTTCAAACCGGGGAATCCTGACGAAAATGACTTCCCATATGAAGTGACACCCACATATCTCAAGGGGAACTCCATGAATTGGAATATATTCTCAAATAATGTCCTCAATGAAGTTTCAAGTGTCATAATACCATCAGAAAACTAAACATAATCACCAAGGATCTCAAAAAAATATAGTTAAGAAGGAATGAGAAAAACATCTATAAAAAAAGGATTATATTAAATTTTACTTTACAAGGATTGTACCTATCACTGTATAAATCTCGACACTCTAATCCTCAGGTATAAGATTGACTAAATATATTTGTCATATTACATGGCCCTGAGAAATAACAATACTACCCAAATAAATACCACTCTACAATCAAGGTACAAATACTGTATGTCTCCATTGAACACGACCACCTCCTTGTCCAGAATGACTGGTAGTACTCCCACTCCTAGGTTAATGTAGATTTTTGATTCCCACTTCTTAAAATAGAGTTGGAGTTGACCCTATCTCATTAAACAATTGAAAAATGGTTCTACAAGAATCACATTATATGTCTCATCCTTCCATATGCTCGACACTCGACTAGGTATTTATAACATTGGATCCTCCTGTTTCCCCTCCTTCGACACTTATGATATATGATAGAACAACCATCACCCACACCATCATAGGTAATCCCCTTCATGAGATGTCTCGAAATTTCACTTATTACAACCAAACATAGAACCAATATGTCAATAAGCTATTTTACCCTGCTTTGGGACCCAACTTCCCTCAAGATACATTCAGTAACAAGTTATTAATGTACTATCTCTGTTATGGTAGTCGACTAAAACATGTTCACCTTTGATGGAACTAGATGATTGATACCTTCATAGAAGATTCATTCCCTAGATAGATCACTAGAATGATAGATATGTGAAAACCATAGAAAAATTATAATCTGATCCAAATACTCCATAACGGTCATAAAAATCCACCTCTAGATGCATAAACTCACTAGATAGTTCATCTCTCCAAGTCTCAACAAAGGAGTATCCATAAAATCTAAGAAGGAAATCCTTCTAAACCATATCTTGTAGCCTATTGTCCTAGTTCATAACATCCTTCAATCACATAGTGTATCCTCAATGCATATATGTCATAATCATGAATCTTCACTCTAGAAGAGTCTCTAAGTGCATGAATATCGAGAAGATAATCTCAAGCCATAGATCAATTGGATGTGGACCACTATCCCTAAAAAAGTAGGTGGATGATACTGCAAGAATACATGTTCTATATCATCGATAGATTAGGCATGAAATGGGGCTCTGTGAATGGTCCACATAAAGTGAATGAGACCATCTCATAACAATTCATCAACTCCCATATTATGAACAACGAGTACTGCAAAAAGTGGAATTATTTGAGGTTCCACTAGAAGATTAGGGCCCACCACCTCTAGAGCATAGTCATCACCACCCTCTATGATACAACCAGATTCTTTCATGGTGGTGTATCTCTAAATATTTTAATCACACACCACAAAAAATATTTAGTGACAAAAACATTTTATATTTAAACATAGGATATGTACAGTCCTTCATATAACCAACAAACACCCCTCTACCTTCTCCTAAATCCAGGACGGGGTAATAGGAATGATCATAAAGTGAAATACAGACACTACCTACTTTCTACCAATAAATTTAAGTCTAGTTGAAGCTCTCTGTTTTATATAATTTTTTCCAGTATATGACATATCAATTGTGATTTATAGATGAAAAATTATTTAAATTTCAATTGGATACTCCATTTAATGATAATATTTCCATCTCCAAGATTTAAATCATTTAATTTTATTATAATTTATTTATAAATCATCTAAAATGGTAGAAATATATATATCAAAATTTCTAATTTATAAGGGCCCCTAGAAATTATAAATTAAAATGTTCCATCCATTTAATCACAACGATAACCAATTCCATCCCATGCAACCAATGGTCCATGGCTCAACAGGCCAAAGATAACTTATTTGGGTTTTTTCCATACCCTATGTTGGTAATCCATTTTGGTTAAATTTAACACTTTAAGTACCAATTATGTTTCAAAATATCCTTCAAGATACGTTATATGAAAACAATTATATAACACGAGGAACACTTAATAAATTTTATACAATAAAGTTATTAATTCTATGTGGAATGGGATTATACATGACATATTATTCTTATAAATTTCCTAAAATTATGAATGATAAATTTTTCATTTACATATCATGCTAAGGATAAAATACATTCCTCAATCATAACATTAATGACAACACAAATCCTATGCTACGCCAAATGATGTAATCAAATCACCTATAACAAGAACAATATAGAAAAAATATCCCATCGAAGGCAATTTGGTTTTTTTCAACATCTGGGTTAGCTACTCCAAGGAAGAATTAATTACCAAATTTAATATCATTTATAATCCCTTTATAATAGTACCAAATGACAGGACAAAAGAAAATAAACCTCTAATACCATTTTGTAACATCCCAACTTGAGATCCATTAAATGGTACCCTAATCTGGTGAATCACATGGCCTCAAGCATGCCACCCCATATTCTATTGGCTTCCAATGAGAAGTAAGTTTCTAAGGTGGTACAATTGGGAGACTATACCCTCATAATCAGAGTGTCAAAATAGTGATATAGATAAATAATAAGGTGGAAGAATAATTTAAATCAGTAGAAACAATAAATAACTATCTAGAAAGAAAGAGTAATAAACAAACTAAGGGTAATATCATATAAAATATGTGTATGTCATGTATCTATACAAAATGAAAGACAATAAAAGAAAATAGGAATCTATCACAATACATGTATCAAAATAAAAAATATTCAAAGAGAAATACCCCTAATATCATCATGATCCATAGCTCAGTCATATTCTCCCTTTGTCCTATGAAATGAAAAATCAAGAATCATAAACTAGGTGATTTCCCTAGTCTCTACCTACATCCCTGAAGGCTATCCGAATAGCCAATGATATCCTGAACAGGGTGAGAGATAACACTCTGTAGGCCACTAACAAAAGTGTCTATGAAAAGTCTGGTATATATATATGATGAAGTAGTGTGAAATATATATATCATGAATAATGTGATATATAAAAATTTGATAAAATCTAGCCTACCAAGTTTTACTGTAAACAATCAATATTAAAAACAGTACATCTGTAAAGCATGGTAATGTATCCAAAATGGTTTATACTAATTAAAAATGTTTTAGTCCCAATAGGCCATATCAAAGGTTTATGATAACCAAGGAATCCCCTATAAGTCCATGGAGAATCTTTATATCAAACTTAGTAATGAAATGGGTGTATCCTAAAATAAATGTCCAATGGAGTCCAAGAAAGTAGGATCCAAGGAGTGGAAATGTCTTCAGCATCCAAAATAGTCTATATACATATAGTAGAAATGTTCATGGAATCCTAATAATCCAGATCTAAGTATTAGAAGTTTTCAAGGAATCCAAATCATTAATCATCTCATAATCATAAAAAATCCATGATTTCACCCATACCATCCCACATTTTTTCATTTAAACCATTTTACCATTTTATTACATGTAATCAAATGAAAAGGAGGCATGAATACTTTACTAATATCTCAATAAATTTAATTGGGATCTAAATAAGATGGTGATCTCACACACACCCAATAATGTTGTATCTCATGAGAATATATATTAACACTCCTCATGGGTGGTCTAGGTTGAGGTAGAAAACCTCCAACCTTATCATGGTGCTAAGTGGGAAATTTATCAGGGTTGAAATAATTTAATCAAGGAATTTAATCACTTTAGGAGTAATATTTATAAATTTTAGTGTGTAGAAATATTACAGAAAGATATAAAAAACTAGACATTAAGGTAAATGGTATAGAACACCTAACTTATGCATGTGGTAGAAAAATCTTCTATTGTTGACCCATTACTCAATCTGGATTGGAAGAAAACCGAAGAACTGATGAACACCCTGAAAATAGGATATAAAAGCCAAAACCAATGTAGAATTACTAATATAAAGGTAACGTGGGAAAGGATAGAGAATAATGTATATTTCACCAATGGATATCTAACAAGATGAACAACACTCTATTTTAATGTCAAATATAGCAATCAGATCAAATCCTAGGATGAAGGCTTGATGAATCTTTCATGAGTGGAGGAAAGGATGGCCACTAGAGGAAAATAAAAAAAAGGAAATATAGGGTATAATAATTAAATAATTAGGGGGAAGTTATCATTTCCCCTCTATATTCTTGGTTTCAGGTCTTGGCTACACGGTTGGCCAAACCGTGCACCACCCAAGCACCTTTCACCATAACAATTCCCTAATCGGATGGTCATGTTGAATGGTTTGAAAAACCATGTGACGCCTATGAATTTATCCTCTGTAAACAACCATGTAGTGCTTTCATGGTTTCAAACCCTAGGTTACATTTTTTCCTCAAATTGTGAAACCCTTAACAGTTGGATGGACCTCCCTGCACGGAATCTACTTACACTGCGACCCAATTGACTCTTCCCCAAATGAAGCCTTCAGGATAATTACAAGCTTCTAACACCCCATAAAATCCCAATATCTCATTATGATTTCACAGTAGGTCAAAAACAAAGAATTAAATTTCAAATAAAAAGATTCATACCACTTAGAAAAACTCATAATCTTACTGTGGGTATGGAGCTTAAATGTCAGTTGGTTAATTTAAAATGTGATTAATATCATGTCTTATTATTATCATTCCAATGCACTCTTGAATAAATTGTTGTTTACATAGTAAAAATGTTTAGACGTCATTGGTAGTTTCTTAATAATTTTTAATCACACATTTCCTGGGTAGCCAATGGTACCTAAGTAGCCTTCATGGTTACAGGTTCAAAAAGTTTAAAGGGAACATTGATTTATAGATGAATTGGAATGGAACATGGATAAATGGACTAGAAATGATGTTGGTAACTGACTTGGAAGATTTTTAGTGTTTATTTATTTATTTTCCATTGACAATATGGATTCCCATGATGTGGCATATTTTTTTGTATCAATTTATTGGATTTTAGCCAGATTCGTGATATGATATGTGACACATCAATATATTTTTTAGTACCCAGTAATTATTAATTTTATTTATGTCGATTATATCATCAAATAAATTGGGTATAGTTTCACCATGTATCTCTTTTGACCCTAACTTCTATTGGGCATCCTCTGACGTATGGGGTGGTGTGCCTAAGATCATATGGCAAACCGTCTTGGGGCACCGAAGTAGTGGATCCAGAGATGGGATGTTACATAGTTGTATTAGAGCCATTTATTTTATATTTTTTACAATTTGGGAATAGACTGAAATATAAATGGATTTTTTGGGTCATGGTAATGATATCGTGTATGGGAGTATCTAACCCATGTGTAGGGAAAATCCCAAGTACTCATGGATGGATTGTTGTTTTTGAGGTTTTCTTATTATAGGTGAAATGTTATTTCACATTGACTGAATCAATTGATAAGTGATGTTATTATTTTTGAGATTTTAATTGTGGGATAGCATGGAATAATATTGTTTATACATTCAAAATATTGGCCACTCATGATTGATGTGACATGTATAATATTAGGAAGACATGGAAAAGCATGCTATGGCTGTGTCTTGGTAAATAGAAATAATTTTATGTGTTTTGTGAAGGTTTAAATAAATATTTGCAAATAAAGATGTGGTAATTATTTTAAACTAAATGTTGTTAAATTTAAATTGATATAATGGTGCCTAGTGAGATGTTGTAAATGTTTTTTAATTTTTAATATGTAAAAATTGTGTTAGTCATTAATTTTCAATTTGAATATTAGTTTACCATGCGTTAGCCATGGGCCCCGATAGGGATGGTTGAGGGTTTAAATAGTGTTATGGTTATATCCATGTGAGTAGCGTATATATATTATCTTGTTTAGTGATATATGTGGTCCCATTTTTTTAATAACTATGAAATAAATTGTTATGTGTCATGAAAAGTGCATTTTTCATTACTCTGAGATTCCACCACAATGACATTTATCGATAGGATGATGTATGGAAATTTATGATAATTCACATACACTAGTAGGATTAGAACCCCTATTTGTTCTATGTGATTGAGATAAAGGGAGGATCCCTGAGAATTTCACTTGTTTAATACATATTAGTGAAGGAGTCCCAAGGTTGTAAGTCCCAAGTATGTTCGATCTAATGAGACCATTTTAGCTTCAACATCCTTTTAATTTCACTGGATATGGTGGAACTGAGGTAGCCCATTTATGGAATGAGTATTTCTTTAATATTACGAACCACTCTGAATCTCATATAGAAAATAGGTTAACAGTAAAAGCTTATATATTTTGATTACAAGTCGTGTGCTTGTGGGATATTAAGGCACATGTTAAGAATTTGGAGGGTAATTCTTGGAAGAACATCAAATATATGTTGTAACACCCCAAGCTTACACGGTACGCTTCACTTTGAATAATACAGTAGCGTGTGTTGTATGGACCTTCGAGTTATAACACAACACAACCAATCAAACTAGCTGTTATGAATATTAATATCCACTTTTTGATATTTTTTAAATTTTATTTTTCAAAATGGACTTTATTTTTCGATTCGGAATATCGAAATTATCTTACAGTGAATTTTTTGTGCTTTTGGGATAACTTACATATTTTGATGAATAGTGAAAATTACTAAATTTTAATTAAAAACAACATTTTAAATCGAAATAATTAATAGTGATAAATTATGAATTTGAGTGGTTTAAAGGTATTATTAGAATATATTTGTATCATTTAATACAATGTGGTCATTGAACGTAATTTCACATTTAAACCAGACATACACAAGTGTCAATCTTTTGATAGTTACTATTTCTTAAAAACATGCTATTTGTTTTGCCAACGGGAATTAATTTTTAAATTAATTAATTTATCTTTAATGTTTTGAATTTGGTAAAATAGACATCATTTTTGAATTCATAATATCAAATATATCTTAGGATGAATTTTTGGTATTAATCTGAAAACATTCAATTTTTGATGAATATTGAAAAATACTAAGTTATAGTTAAAAACCGAATTTTTCTTCAAATAATTATTTATATTATTTAAATTTTATTATGGTAAAAATAGATACATAATACCAATATATGTTCAATGTAATTAATTGATGTTATTTTAGAATAATTTTAGATATATAAAAATTTTATGGAACTTTTCATCGTCTTTTACCCACCTCGTAGGAGAATTTGGAAATTTACATAGATCTTAATTTTACCGCTTCTGTGAGTGGAATTTCTAAAATACTATAGACACGGTTAATATCAAGGAGTAAAATTTGGTTTAATAACATAAATTTTTTTTTGGTGAATATTAACTTTTTACTTTTATTTACCACGCTTAAAAGTAAATAGAGTAATTAAAGGTAAAAATGATATTAATATTACCCTAATACAAGTCCTAATAATATTGGACAAGTGTATCTAGACCAAAAACAACCTTAGGAATAAAATATTATCATTTATTTCCACTTGGATTATATTAGGACATTTATTATTATTTAATTCAAAGAAGAGTTGAAAGAGTTAAAATCAATGTTTAATATTAAAACATTTTTAATATAGAGTTTTACATAAGATAAATTCGATTATAAATATTCATTACAATGATAAAAATATTTCCTACATCATGGTATTTTACTTATAATTATTAGACATTAAATAAATAAATTTATTATGAAACAACGATAATATAGTAATTACCTTATTCATGAAAGAATCTAATAAATGGTATTATAAATATTAAAATAAATATAATTTCAAAGTTTTTATAACATCCACGAATTTTATAGGTGAATATGAAATTTTAGGATTTATTCAATGTAATTTTTTTAAGTAATCATGTTGTTATTAGTTTTTCAAAAAAAATCCAGATTGTGTCAAAATTCAGATAAAATAGATTTTAATACAAATATTATATTATTAATTGTTATAATGGTCCTAAATATCTATTTTTCTTCCTAATGACATATATAATAATATATATGAAATTAATTAACCAATTTGGGTTCTATTTGCAGTATATAGTAAGTTTATTAACCTTATAGTGTAAAAATACAAGAAGACACGGTAAAAGTTAAATTATTTAACAGAGTTAAATCTAAATGATAAGGTTAAAATAGTAAACTAAACTTGTATAAAACCTATTGGTTGACTTTTATTCGACCTTTCCCCCCATTATACTTTAAATAATCAACTTTGGAGCCATTATTAACCGAATATTAATTTATTATAAAATAATATTTTATGTTTTTTCTAAGGTGCCCCTCACCCCTCTTATAAAAGGGCACCCCCCCTTCTCTCTAATTCACACCTTCTAAGTCACATTCATCGGCCAAAACCTGCCCAAATAACCTCTAAAATATCCTCCCTTCATTCTAGAGGCCTTAGTTAGATCCGAAAACCAACCTAAGGATCCCTTTTGATCAAATTAAAAGGAAGAACCCGAAGAAGAGGTAATGATTTCACCACCCTTTTTCAAGTTTCATTCTTCTTCCACTTCATTTTTCTTTGTTGTTTCCATTGTAAAATAATAAATCCAGTATATTCCATATAATATGATGTTATTATAATTATGGTACAACCAAATTCATTATTATATCCACCCTTTGAATGACATCTCACCATTCGTGCGTACGAACGGCTTACCGTCTCCACGTCGTGGTGGAATTGTTATTCAATACATTATTATTTGGATGGGTATAATAATGATGTGTTCTTGATGTAAATAATTAATATAACATGATATAGGTTCTGTATATATTATATAACATCCAATTATATATTATATTAACATAAAAAATGATATTTTTGCTCGTGCGTACGTACAGATTACCGTCTCCACGACGCGATGAGATTCATTTTGAAGTTAACCATTCATCAACGATTATAAAAAATATATATTACTAAAAAGTATATAATATATGACATAACAATGATAATTGAGATATATATATTTATATATATAAGTATTTATGTACTTACTTATATCTTATTCACTTTCTTCTATTCAATACTATATGATAACGGAAACAACGTTTATGCGTACGTACGGACTACCGTCTCCATAGACGGTGTTTTCCATTTCATATATACATATATTTTAAATTTTTATATTCTAATTATATATGATAAATAAATCATGTTTTATATTCTGGAAGTATTTAAATCATGATCTATGTGATACAATCAAGAGTAACAATTTAAAACACGTGTGATAATGAAAGCGATTATTACCCAAATTATTAATATAACATGGAAATTATTATTAAATGGGTAATATAAAGTCATAAATGAATAATGTATGATATAATAAATATTAATATGGTTCTGGTTTAATATAATAACATAATATATTCTACATAAAGGAGGCTAAACGTACCCTCGACTAAAGGAAAGTGCAAGGTAAGGGGTTTTCATCTCACTCCTTAATCCCGTGAGATTCATGCCATATTGCCACTATTACCTTTTGTGTGGTGTATGTACTGCCCATAATTGTATTATTTATGTAATACACTTTGTTTTATGTGTATTTCCAAATTCATTGTATGATACCTTTTTCAAGGGGTGTATGTTTCGTAAGTTACCAAATTGTTAAGGGTTAATTTCATAATCTCTTTATTATCCGAGGCTGTTTTTACGTAAGTATCTACTAGGACATATTTATTATCCATGTCCATGTTTGGGGAAAGAGTTTTTAAAGGGATTATTTTAAGTTAGTTTTTAATTAAACATCATTTCAAATGTATTAAATATTTATTCTTCTAAATCGTTCTCATTAATATCCATGTCTTCAAAATGGGTTTTAAGGATTTATTTATATGGACATGAATGTTTTTAAATTGTTAATTACATTATAAAGTTTCAAATTGGTATGGTACACTTTTATTCAAAAATTTATTGACATGATTTATTTTCTAAATTGTGTGATTTTTAAGGGTTTTCATGAAAAATGGGAATTTCTCTCAAAGAGTTTTATAAATCATTTTCATCAACGTCAAAATCCTTTAATGGATTTTAACCTTGTTTTGAAGTTTATTTATAATCATACAAATCATCCAGATTGTGTTGAAGGTTTTGTGATATGTTTTACTGTGGATGTGTTATTCTTATATCATTCATGGTTTATGGGTAAATTATTGTCATTTTGTATGCTAGTTTTAATATGAATGTTTATGTTATGTTTAGACATTTTCATATGAGGAATGCATTGGACTTAGTAAGTGACGGGTGGAGCCCACTATAGATCCTTGATGCATCTGTAGGTATCATTTGACAAACTAGTGTCTTGGAACGAGCCCTTAACAAAATCTTATTTGAAGTCTTGGAACGTGGCCTTGGCTACATGGTTATGATAGTATGGCATTATGCATTCCATCATTATGAAAGTGGTTATTGATATTCCATGTTATTATTTGATTAGTGGAATATCAATGTGAATAATTAAATGAAATTATTTCATTTTATCTTTCCATATTATGATGAAGTTAATGTTTAAAAGGCTTTTTTTAGTTATAAATTTCCTTAAATGTTTATGTTTATTTATGAATGTTTCCGCTATATGATTATCCTTACTGAGCATCTCAGCTCACCACTTTCTGTGTTTTATTTTTCCCAGGATTCCAAGAAGATTATTGTGATTGATATGCAGGGTTAAGACAAGGGAATATTGATGTTCGTAAAGGATTATTTATGTTGTTTAGTGTGTTATGAAGTGTAATGTATCATTCATGTATGTAATCTATTTTCCAAGACTTCTAAACTGATCGGTCCTTCGGGACTTGATTCCTTGTAATCATGCCAATGTATTAAAATAATTCACCGACTCGGGGTAACTGGGGTGAGGATGTTACAGTTGGTTTTAGAGGAAGATTATAAATATGTTGGAAACTAGATTTAGATAAACTCTGATTAGAGAACATTACCCTAAGATAGACTTTGAGGATTATTATAGAATAACTTCCTATAATTTTGGTATTGTAGATATTTTGTGAGTTTTCTGAGAAATACATCCATGTCTGGATATGAGCATGTAAAGGTGGTTCTGGCACAGATGTACCTAGGGATAAAACCTGAAAACACTATTTTGATCTAGACTCGAACGGGAACTGGTGCACGACAACGGGCCTTGCTGCACTCTTGGTTACGACACTCCCGGTGGATATGCTTAGGATAATTCTCATTTTCATTACAAACCGCTATGAAGGGTTTATGAGTATATACCTCCTCAATGAAAGCATATTTATGATTATGGACTATATCGATAAACTATTCAATTTATGTTATGTATTTTACATGTTTTGAATTATGAATTTTTATTCATAAACTGACATAGTGTATTCCATAGTTTAGAAATGGCACCCAGTAGAAGGAATGATAACTCCAGCAATACTTATGATCCAAAGAGTAAGATGGGTCATATCATTCATGGTATTAATACAACATTTATAAATTATATAGTCTCCCATGTATTATCATCATATGAATAAATAGTATCAAAATATCAGTAATGAAATCTCTGAATTCTATGGCATTGAAGGGAATCTAGAGAAGAAAAGGATGGTAGAAAGAATTATGAATAAAGGGAATAAGGGAAAGAAGGATTTTCCAATATGTGATAAATGTGTAATGAAACACCTTGGTAAATGATTGATGGGAATGGGGGTTTTTATAAGTGTTGGGGAAAAGGACACCAAGTACGTGATTTCAGGGGTAAGAAAAAGTTTTCCAATGTACAATGCTTCATCTATAAGGAGTTGGGACACTACGCAAAACCAATGTCCAAATCATTAGAGTATGCACCAAATGATGCTATTGGATAATAATAAAGTTATGATACTACCACAGATGAAGCGGAATGACTGGTGTTCTTTTTCTGTTTTTAATGAATTAATTCATTTGAGTGTTGTATCAATGATATACTGGTTATATGAATTATGGAGATAAATAAGGATTGTACTGCAGTACTATTTCATTGAGGATTTCAGATATTATGGTACTATGAAAAGTGACTCAACATCAAGTTAAATTTTTTTTAAAAAATACATGGTTGAAGGAAAGGTAATCCTTATTATGGTCTTGATACTAAGGTAGTAATTTTGAAATAAGAGATGGTTGATTTGGATGAATTATATTAGATATTATTGACTAACTCGGCACTGATTAATGGTTTGTTTATTTCATCATTGTTGGAATATTTAAATTTTATTGATATAATGAATATATCTAATATTCTATAAAGAATAATGGAGCATAAATATAATCAATAATGTTTTATGGTAATTCAGGGTGTTACCATATTTTCAAAGAATACATGATGAATGTGTTCACATGCTATTACGTGAAAAAATAGGATCTTCATTGTGTTTACCTACCATATAAATTTTGGACTAAGAGTTTGGGAAGAAGTATTTTGGATAATTCTAGTTTGAGATTATTTTTGGATTTCCATATAAAGGACAACCCGGAGGTTGGGTGGCAACCCGTCGCATCCGGCAAGGCCGCAAGACTTGAACCCACAACCGAAGGGCGACAAGGGTGTATCACCTACCACAAGCCCACATGATGTCCTAGATTTAATAATGTAGTTTTTTAAAGGGTCTGATATGTGAATTATAAATTCATTATTTTTGGAACCCTGTAAGATTAGGATAAAAAGAATATATATATATATATATATATATTTTATATCTTTTAGAGTGAAAGATGAGTTTGTAGTAGGAATTAGTTGAGGGATGAAACTCTACTTGTCAAGTATATATAAATACATATATATATATATATATATCCTCTTATTTTATGGATTAATTAATTTTTATACTTTAATGAAGGTATCTTAAAACCAAAAATGTGTTATCCTAATACCATACGTTTGGTTGAACCAATGGTATTTTAAATCATCATAAATTGGTGGCTTTGAGGCCCACATTTCTATAATTGTTTTTGATTGATGACCTCAATCACTCTGTATAAATATTTACATTTTTCCTCCAATTACATGTCTCTAATTTCCATCAATGTTCTCATAATCGAGATCATAATTTGGTGGTGACCCTTTCATTTCCCTTTTCCACTTATTAAAACTAAATTTTATTAACCCAATTTCTAATGTGGGTTTTCCCACAAAGATATTTTATATTTTCAACTTTTTATTTTCAAAGAAAAATATCAAATTGCGAGGATTCAATTTATTAAAGAAGGGGAGAATGTAACACCCCAATCTTCCACGGTATGCTTCACTTTGAATAATACAGTAGCGTGTGTTGTACGTAACTTTGAGTTATAACACGCCACAACCAATCAAACCAGCCGTTATGAATAGTAATACCCACTTTTTTAAATTTTATCATTCAAAATGGACTTCATTTTTGGATTCGGAATATCATAATTAGCTTAGGGTGAAAATTTGAAGCTTTTTGGATAAATTTCATATTTTGATGAATAATGAAAATTACTAAATTTTAATTAAAAACAACTTTTATAATAGAAATAATTAGTAGTGATAAATTATAAATTTGAGTGATTTTAAATTATATTTAGAATATATTTTTATCATTTAATACAATTTTGGTCATTGGACGTAATTTCACATTTAAACTAGGCAAAAACAAGTGTCAATCTTTTGGTAGTTATTATTTCTTAAAAACACGCTATTTTTTTGACAACGGGATTTAATTTTTAAAATAATTAATGAAAAGTATATTTTTTTAATTTTTTAAAATAGAAATCATTTTTTAATTCATAATATCAAATATATCTTAGGCCAAATTTTTGGTATTTTTTTGAAAATTTTCAATTTTTGATGAATAGTGAAGATACTAAGTTATAATTCAAAACTGAATTTTTATTTAAATAATTATTTTTATTATTTAAATTTAATTAATCTCAAAATAGATACATAATAATTATATTTGTTCAATGTAATTCATTGAAGTTTGTTTAGAATATTTTTAGATATATAAAAAAATTTATTGAACTTTTCACCATCTTTTACCCACCTCCAAGGAGAATTTGGAAATTAAATAAAACATAATTTTACCAATTCTGAGAGTAGAATTTTGAAAATCCGAGAGACATGGTTAATATCAAGGAGTAAAATGTGGTTCAATAAGATAAAAATAATTTTTGGTGAGTAGTAACTGTTTACTTTTATTTACCACGGTAAAAAGTAAATAGGGTAATTAAGGGTAAAAATGATATTAATATTACTCTAACACATGTCCTAATTCTATTGGACAAGTTTATCTCGTCCAAAAACAACCTTAGGAGTAAAATATTATCATTTATTTCCACTTAGATTAGATTACGACATTTATTATTATTTAATTCAAAGAAGAGTTAAAAGAGTTAAAATCAAAGTTTAATAACTAAAAAAATTTAATATAGGGTTTTACAAAAGATAAATTCGATTATAAATATTAATTTGAAAGATAAAACAATTTCCTACATCATGTTATTTTATTTAAAAATTTTAGACTTTAAATAAACAAATTTAGTTTTGACACAATGATGATGCAGTAATTACCTTATTCATGAAAGAATCAAATAAATGGTAATATTCATATTAAAATATAAATAATTTCAAAGTTTTTATGACATACACGAATTTTATAGGCGAATATGACTTGTTATAATTGATTCAATTTATTTTTTTAAGTAATCATGTTGTTATTATTTTAACAAGAAAACAAATACCAAATAGTGTCAAAATAGACATAAAATAGTTTTTAAAACAAATATTATATTATTAATTGATATAATTGTCCTAGAAATATATGGTTCGGCCAACAGACATATATAATAATATATATGACATTAATGAACCAATTGGGGTTATATAGGAAGTATATATTCTGTTTATTAACCATATAGTGTAAGAATACAAGAAGACACTGTAAAAGTCAAATTATATAACTTAGAGTTAAATCTAGATGATAAGGTTAAAATGGTAACCTAAACTTGTCTAAACAATATTTGTAGAGTTTTCTAGACCTATACCCACCTTAGACTTTAAATAATAAACTTTTGAGCCATTAGAAACCGAATATTAATTTATTATAAAATAATATTTTAAGTTTTTCCTAAGGTGCCCCTCACCCCTCTTATAAAAGGGCACCCCCCTTCTCTCTAATTCACACCATCTAATCTATTTGGATCGGCCAAACCCTGCCCAAATACCCTCTCAACTATCATACCTTAAACCTAGAGGCATTATTTGGATCATAAATCCAACCTATGGAGCCATTTTGATCAAATCAAAAGGAAGAACCCGAAGAAGAAGTAATTATTTCACCACCCTCTTCCAGGTTCCTTTCTTCTTCCATGACCTTTTTCATTGTCATTTCCATTATAAAACAATAACTACAGTATAATATATATACTTTTATGTTATTATAATTATTTTATAACCAATTTCATTATTCTATCCACCCTTTGAATGACATGTCACCATACGTGCGTAAATACAGCTTACCGTCTCCACGTCGTGGTGTAATTGTTATTCAATACATTATTATTTGGATGGGTATAATAATGATGTGTGTCTGATGTAAATAATAAATATAACATGAAAATGTTTCTTTATATATTATATACCATCCAATTATATATTATATTAATATCAAAAGAATGATATTTTCGCCCGTGCGTACGTACGTATTACCGTCTCCACAACGTGATGAGATTCATTTCCAAGTTCACCATTCATCAACGATTATAAAAAATATAGATTACTAATAAGTATGAAATATATGAAATAATAATGATACTAGAGATATATATATTTATATATATAAGTATTTATGTACTTACTTATATCTTATTCACTTACTTCTGTTCAATACTATATGAAAATGGAAACAGCGTTTCTGCGTACGTACGGACTACCAACTCCATAGACAGTGTTTTCCATTTCATATATATACGTCTATTATAAATTTTTATATTCTAAATATATATGATAAATATATCATTTTTAATATTCTAGAAGTATTTAAATCATGATATAATTGATATAATCAAGAGTAACAAGTTAAAACACGTACGATAAAGAAAGCGATTATTAACCGAATAATTAATATAACATGGAAATTATTATTAAATGGGTAATATAAAGTCATAAATGAATAATGTATGATTTAATATATATTAATATAGTTCTGGTATAATTTAATAACAAACTATAGTCTTCATACCGGAGGCTAAACGTACCCTCAACTAAAAGAAGGTGCAAGGTAAGGGGTTTTCATCTCACTCCTTAATCCCGTGAGATTCATGCCATATTGACACTATTACCTTTTGTGTACTGTATGTACTGACAATAATTGTATTCTTTATGTAATAAACTTTAATTTATGTGTATTTACATATTAATTGTGTGATACCTCTTTCATGGGGTGTATGTTTTGTAAGTTACCAAATCTGTAAGGTTTAATTTCAGAATCTCTTTATTATCTGAGGATTTTTACGTAAGTATCTACTGAGACATATTTATTATCCATGTCCATGTTTTGTGAAAGTGTTTTCAAAGTGATTATTTTAAAGGACTTTTTACTAAAATATCATTTCAAATGTTTTAAATATTTATTCTTATAAATCTTTCTCATTAATGTCCATTTCTTTAAAATGGTTTTAAGGATTTATTTATATGGACATGAATGTTTTTAAAATTTTAATTCCATTCAGATGTTTCAAAGTGGTATGGGACATTTTGATTCAAAAATTTCTTTAAAAGGATTATTTTCCATATTTTATGAATTTTAAATGTTTTCATGGAGAAGAGGTATTTCTCTCAAAGAGTTTTACAAATCATTTTCATCAACGTCAAAATCCTTTTATGGATTTTAAACTGGTTTTGAAGTTGATTTATCATGATACAAATCTTCTATATTGTGTTGATGTTTTTGTGATATGTTTTACTGTGGATGTGTTATTTTTATATCATTCATGGTTTATGGGTAAAGTATTGACATTTCGTATGCTAGTTTTAATACAAATGTTTATCTTATGTTGAGACCTTTTCATATGAGGAATGCATTGGACTTAGTAAGTGACGGGTGGAGCCCGCTATAGCTCCTCGATGCATCTGTAGCTCTTATGAGACGAACTAGTGTCTTGGAACAAGGCCTTGAAAAAAATTTATTAGTATTCTTGGCATAAGGCCTTGGCTATGTGGTTATGATAGTCTGGCATTATGCATTCCATCGTTATGAAAGGGGTTATTGACATTTCATGTGATTATTTGATTAATAGACTATCCCTATGAATAAGTAAATGGAATTATTTCATTTTATCTTTTCCATATTATGATAAAGTTCACGTTTAAAAGGATTTTGTTTTAGTTATACATTGCCTTAAATGTTTATGTTTATTTATGAACGTTTCTGCTATATTATTATCCTTACTGAGCATCTGAGCTCACCCCTTTCTATGTTTTATTTTTCCATGGATTCCAAGAAGTGTATTGTGATTGATATACATGTTTAAGACAAAGGAATAATGGCGTTCATAAAGGATTATTTATGTTGAATTGTATGTTATGAAGTGTAATGAAGAATTCATATATGTAATCTATTTTCCTAGACTGCTAAACCGATCGGTCATTCGGGATTTGATTCCTTGTAATCATTCAAATGTATTAAAATAATGCACCGAATCTGGGTAACTGGGGTCGGGGCATTACAAATGTTCTTGGAACATTTCTACCCAGATATTCTAAGGAAGGAGAGTGAAATAGATTTTATGTGTTTGAAATTGGGGAACATGTAAAAAATAGATTATGATGATTTTTTCACCAATTTTCAACATTTTGTTTCATCTTTGGTAGGGGATGGGGAAAATGTGGAAAACAATTAGTATGGGATTCGATGTGAGATCAGGTCCTAGGTGAATATATTCCATTTGAAATTTTTTACTTAGGTTGTAAATTCTCTCTCATTTCAAAGGGGAACCCGTGGGAGTCTTCTAGTAGTAGAAAAATAGTTTCATATAAGTTATTAGGTGGTATATATTTCAATTATAGACAATATGGTTATGAGAAAATTCACTATATAGTGTTAGATAGGGAATCCAATGGAGTAAACTAGCCATTTGTGGTAGCAGTCATGTGGTTTTCTATTAGTGTGTAAATACTATTCACATTCGAGGCTAGTGTATTCTTCTACCAATAGAGTGTCAATCTTGTGGAAAGATGGGACACCAAAAGATATTATGCATGAACCCTTGAAAAATGGGCGAGGATAGAGGACATAGGATGACGTATAACACTAACAAGGGATATATTTCTTAATATCAGTCTATTAGATAGATTTCAAATGGATTTACTAGTCAGGCTGTAGAATGAGGTGTTGTGGGAAAAGATAATTCGTATTAGTAGAGAAGTGTAGCACCTGAGACCCAAATATTTTTCTCAAGGTAGGGGGATATGTCAGTTGCATGTAGTTCATCCTGGACCTATTGGTAGTGGGACGAGGCCATCAACTATTGTATTTATGATTCTTATGGATTCTATGATGTATATTTCTTTATTTGGTATATTATATTTACATTCTTTTATATCTTCTTTGTTTATGAATGTTTTGGGTATGAAAGAGGATTTTATGTTTGGGGTTATGTCGATCGACAGATGACTAGGGGTGAGATTAAAAGGTATATGTCATTACAAGGAGTATTCCCTTGAGATTTCGGGGTACTATATCCTTTAATACTTGTACATTATTTAGATGTCAGGATTTTTCTTGATATTGGTAAGGGACTAGTTGGTTTCGTATCTTGATCACATTGATTATTACCATACAACAGTGTCATTCATGTCACATGAGGGGTACATCAATGTTCACCATAGTGAAATAGATATCCAAGTAGGCCATACATGTTCTTTCCTTCAATGGTCGAGTGAAATCATAGAAATGGTGTATATTTTTTAATAGATTATGGTTGATTAAAGCATGATATCTTATATCCTATAGTACACTAGTTTTAGGATTTTTTCCTATGGATTTCTTAGAACTGCCACCTAACAAAGAAGATTATTCTATGACTGAGTTGATATCATGATTTGAGGAAATTTCTATTCCTACCTACAGAATGGAACCGATATAGATTTTGGAGCATATGACATATCTATATGATTTGGAGGATAAAATGTTCGTTCATTTGAGAAATTTTACTTTGGGGTGTCCAGTTTAGTTTACTAAGAAGGTGGATGAAACCTTGAGCTTATGTGTCGATTAATGAAAGTTGAACTGAACAAAAATTAATTATTAATATCCTCTTACACATATTTATGATTTTTTTGACAATTTGAATTTTAATTTGTGTTTTCTAAGACCGAATTGAGATCATGGTTTCATCATCTGTTGTTGAATCCTTCTAATATCTCACAGACTTCGTTAATAAGAAGGTATAGCTTCAATGATTTTATTTTGATGTCTTTTGGGTTAAGAAAAAACAATATATGTCCATGGATTTTATAAACTAGATCTTTTACCCATATATATATATATATATTATTTTTTGGTCGTCTTCATTGATGAAATCTTCTTACACTCCCAGAATTGAGGCAATCATGACAAACATATTGAAATCATCCTAAGTATACTAATAGGTAATTACCTATAAAACAGGATATATAAGTTTATTTTATGGATTGAAAAGTTGAATTTATTAGGTCACATAATCTCAAAGGAAGGTGATTCAGTTGACATTGAGATGGTTTGAGTTGTATTTTCATGGAACCATCCAAATAATATTATATCCAAATCTATTTATAGATTTCATGTTAATACTGAAGGTTCGTCAAAAAAAATTTCACATTAAATCATCTATTTGGGGCTTTAAAAAGGTGGGTATAACGTTTTTTTTGGATTGAAGAATGTGAGAATGATTTAAAAAAGTTAAATAATCCTTTTACCACAACACAAATTATGATATTTCCTAACCCAGGTAAGGAAAATACTTTTTTTTGATTCATCATGAATTTGGCATTGGGAAGTGCTGATAAAAGGATATTGAGTCATGAAGTATGGATCAATATAGTTGAGTCCATATTAATGAAATGTTCCGCACAAGATATATAGATTTCCACAATGGTTTATGCCTTAAAATTTTAGCATCATTATCTTCTGGGAGAGAGGTTCATCATTTATACTAATCATAAAACTCTTAAGTATATCCTTTCACAACACGTTTTAAATCTACTACTGTGAATATGGGTTGATTGTATGTAGTCATTTGACATTGATATAGCCTATATAATAGGAAAGGGAAATAATTTTATGGATTTATTGATTCAAAAGACACAAGATATGGTTTTTTTGAAGTCTAGTTTTGAGTTGATGATGATTTATTTGATTACTGGGATGCATCTAGGTGTCTATAAGGAGTGGTAGAAGATGAATGTCGTGTATCTATCCATTGAGTCCTCTCTTTTGCACCAGATCAAGTAAAGGAAATATGATTATATAGAATTCCTAATGTTGAGGGGCATATTTGAGGGTGGGGACCTACCTCCCAGCAGGACCATCGATAATGATAATATCATTCATGTTCATGGACACATTATCACATATACTCATATGCACAAGTTTCATGACTCGAAGTGGGAGGTGCACCGTAGCTTGAAAAAAAAATATCTTTAGCTTCATAGATAGTATCAGGGGTATGGAATGAAATAATAAATATAAGGTTTTTTGAAATGGGGTTACACATTTCATAAGGTGAAGGCTGAGAATCAGGTACTGGATGGTATTTTTTAGTTATTTCCCATTCCAAAATAGAAGTGGGATGATGTTCAGATGAATATTTTGGTTGAATTAATGAAAAATACTTAAAAGAGTGATCAGATATTGGTCATATTGTATTTATTAAAAATAATAACCACATTTCATACTAACTAGGGATACATTAACCATTAATTAGTTAGGAAAGTTACATATTTAATAGGTAGAGCATTTTCAAGGGGTGATTTAGAGTTTTATTTCATATGGAGACCCCCGTTTTACATCATTGTTACCAAAAGGATTATAGAAGTTGGAAGGTACATATGTGTTTTTATGTAATTATTTTAACCCACATATGTGTAGGAAATTGGAGAGTACAATCCAGGTGTTAGAGGAAATACAAAGATCATACATCCATTTTTTGGTAGAACTTGGGAGAAGCACATATCACTTTTTGATCTCACCAATAAAAATAGTTATCAGGAATCTATTTATATGGAACCATAAGAGGAACTCTAATGTTTTATTTATAGATCAACATTGTGTCTTATGGAGTTGGTATAATCATATTTTTTGGGATCGAGTCTCATTCAGGTGATGTAAAGTCATTTTCTGTTGATCTGGACATGTATGGATATGACTGAGATCATACAAAAGTCATAATATGATCAACAAAATTTACCACTTGATTTTATAGTGGGTGATCATGTGTTTCTTTTGTTTTCACCAATATTAGATCACTAATGGATTCAGAATATGTAATGTTGTTTCCTAGGTATGTGGGGTCATTTGAGATTGTGGAGAGAAATAGATTGGAAGAATATCGGTTGGCTTTTCCATTGTGGTATAGTGATATGAATGACATTTTCCATTTGTCGCAACTTTTACAATATCACCCCATCCCATCTCAAGTGATTTATATTCATGATGTTAAGATTGAGGTTGAATAATCCTTTGAGGAGCAACCGATTTGTGTTGAGGATCATAATGAGAAGATTCTACAGGGTAAGACAATTCCATCGGTTCCAGTGTTGTGGTACCATGGATGTGTTTAATAGGAAACTAGGGAGAGGTAAGTTGATATGTAGGATCACTATACCAACCCTTTTACATTGGAGGATTTTTGGTGCTTGAGGGACCAGTTTGAGGTTGAGCTATTATAAGGTGGGGAGGTTTTAAGTTCACAAACATTGGATGAGGTATGTTTTTTTAATTTTTATCCAACCCCTTTAAAAAGTTAAATGGAATTACTCTAGGGAAATGGAAATTCCTTGATAGTTTCATGAGGGTTTTCGGAAAAAATGGGGGGAAAGAGGCCATTATATGCATGGTTGATGGTTGGCACATGATTAGTACAAACCATATGATGTAGCTATGAAACATGGTGGGTGGAGTATGTTTAAAAACCACTGGAATAGTTTCATCTTTGAAATAGGCAATTGCATGATTTGGAAAACCATTCAGCCAAACGTGAATCTCTTAAAAATTTGGATTTTTACCATTTTCGCACTAAACTTTATATCATTTTTACCCTATTTCTACCCCATTTTTTTATAAGGAAGGGTTATGTACCAAAGTGATGAAATGGTATGAGAATGGAACGTGATGGAAAATTGATAAAGTGGGATTATGTGTAAATTTTTAAATTATTTCAATGAATAAATCATTTTTGGTAATGAAAATGATGTATGAAATGGTCAAGTTGGTAGTTTTGTAAATTAGGGTAAATATGGATAAAATGTGATAAATTAATGGTTGAGAATAATGTCCTCCCTTTTTTCCACAATATGTTGAATGTGAAAGTGGTTAACAACATTGAAATTGTTGTTGATGAAATGTTTATGATGTGGACATGAATCTTTAATACCCATTCGTGAGGATGTCACATATAATTTTCCAAGTACTTGAATAAGGATTTTCAATCATGAAACTTCATATCATTAGATTAGATTGATGAGCATGACGCCTCATAATCATTATTTGTGTGCCGACTTGATGATCAAAAAACAAATGGTTATTCTAGGTGTAAGAACATGGATGGGATCATCCCTTAGTATAAAGAAATTCATATTAAAATGAACATTTCATTTTTGTTTAAAATTTAGACACCTTGATTTTATTGCCTACACATATGAGGTATGTGGGTAAGGAGGTCAAATGTTATTTAATTAAATTAAAATAAGATTGTTTTAAGGATTAATTATTATCAGTACTTTTCACTCCCCAATGAACAATTTTTTATAATGTATAACTATAGAAATTGTTGGTGGTGGCCTATTGAGTTTTAATCACACCCTACTCTGGTTTTTTATGGTATCTGAGCAGAGTTCAAGATTACAAGTTCTAATAAGGGAAAGGGCCCTGTGATAGATGATCGACTTGGGATGGATCTTAAATGATGGGAACATACATTATGCCAAGATTCAACTTTTGAGATTGTCATTTTGTATTTAATTTTGGTTTTCCTTTGACACTATAGAATATCATGACATGGTATATTTTTCTATATTGGATTGCATGATTTTACCAAACATTACGATTAGATATGTGATTCATGGATATTGATTATTATTGTATAATATTGTTTACTTTTATTTCCACTGGTTTATTATACTAATAAAGGGGTTATATTCCCCCCATATATCTATGTAGAATCCTTATACTAGTTGATATCCTCTTACATATGGTGAGGTGTTACTAAGGTAACATGAAAAACTAGATCGAGGAACCAGATTAACATCTTTTAGGACGAGATGTTTAAATAATCATACATGTTATACAACCCAACTTATATAGTGGGTTCCATTAGATTTTTTTTGTCTTCACCTGCATCTAAGATTCACTAATAACCCATCATTGAACTCATCTGATTGTCAATATGTTATCAATATCATCACCTGACTCATAAATTCAGTGAATAGAATTCTACCTAGTAAATAAAAATTAATCAGGGCCCCATCCAAACAACCTTGACAATGATAAAGATATCTACTACCAACCAACTGAACATCAATATGAACTTTCATATGGATTTCCTCCATCCATCAAAAAAAAATAAACTAATTTTTTTTTCACATTCTTATAAATATATCCCTAAAAAACTTGTCCTATAAAAGGGAGGTCGTTGATCTCAATTATATCTTCAACATGGATTTTAATTCATAATACCAATATAGATATCTTTTGGTGAAATTATAACATGTTCTCAGTGCCATTGTGTGTGTCTACCAAGAATACTAATCTATCAATTCTCATCTAGGGAACTTTATGATAGGTGGTATTTTTTTAATTGTAAAACCCCATCACAAAATATATCTATATAGGATCCACCAGAACAGTTGAGAACAACTAATTCCACCATGAAACGGGTTTAGGGAATTCCTAATGAGGTATTTAGACCTTGAGGCATACTCAGACATGATCATGATTACCTATAGATGGTCCGACATCCTCAGATAAAAATATATCCTATTAAAGGGATAAAACATCAACCAATGTAGAATATCCCCATTGTGAGTTTGATAGAAACATCATTCACTATAAACTCTTTAGTGTAGGGATCACAACACAATAATATCCATAAGATTAGGGAGTGTCTGAACCAGACTAGAATGTGATTCTTAGACTCTAACCAATACTCTGTCACCTAAGGATCAGGGTCACATAATAAACTGAGGATACCTTTATCATCTAAACACACACAATACTCAGATTACTAGTATTTTTATCCAAAATATCATAAAAGGGAATTTTTTCTATATGAAATTATTACACTAAACTCATAGTGGATGAAAAGGGAATCAAATTATTGGGGTAATATTACCGCTCAACTAAGACTCAAAATCAAAACCTCGCCACTCATTAATTGGTGGATAAATGCCCAACTAAATGCACTATATCATTATAAACCTACTTCTACACACAATGTGACATTATATAGGTAACACCTATCAATTAATAGGTTGAAACCATAATTATTAAATAATATCTACAAGATCTGATATGAGAAAAATATAGATGATCCTAACTGGACACTATATGATTCATTTACCAACATATTTACACCCTTCAGTCAACATTTTAGAGCTAGGCGTTGAACAAAATGATGTAAATGTATTGGATAAAGGATAAATTATCCATTTCATATACACTTTTATCCTTGTTTTGATAACTAAACTCAAAACACTTTTTACATCATTGCTCTAAATTTCTAAGCTAGTTCGTACATAGCTATTAACATCAATATTTACCCCTAAGACTCGACTTCTCTAATACAATTATGATAAAGACCTACCACCACCACCCCACCTACCTAAGGCCCCACTTGATCTAACCATAATCCAATTGGGTCAGCTCATGATCACCTCCAGTAGGTTAAGGGTTGGTGGCTATAACCATGTTGTAATATCACATAATATGGAAGGCCTTACCCTATATCGATATGAAATAGAAAAATATCTCAAATGCATAAAATAACTATAAAAACCATCAATATATATATATATATAATTTAACTAAATAAAATGCATACATGAGACATAACATGGTAATTATTGATACATAGGCTTTTCATACATAGATATTACAATTTTTTATGAATATTCAATAAATTAGAAAAAAACTGTTGTGAACGTTAAGAGTTTAGTGTCTTTAGAGACTGGGTACAAAATATTATAATTTGATGAAATATATTCATCATGTCCCATTAAGAAATTCCCCTTTAGTACACTTCAAAATCCTCACCTACTTAAAAACTTTCTTCATAGCCTGTGGAAAGGAAACATAATAAAGGGTGACCTCACACTACAAAAAAACTACAGTTTTGTGGTGGGGTTTTAGGGGGGGTTATACACAAGCCCCTATAAATTTAGTTTAAATGGGGTTTCAAAGAACCCCTTATAATCATCACATTTATATGGGGTTAAAAAACCCTATAAATTTTTAGCATTATTTTTTTGATTATTTGGTTGAATTTTAGAGGCAGTTATGTTAACATAACCTGTAATTTAAAAATTAGTGACAAAATATTTTCAGTTGGATTTTCAGGGTGCAACATATAGATTTTCATTGATATTAGATTATATATATAATTTATTTTTTAAAATGAAAATAGTGGGGGCTCAAATGCCCAACTAATTTATTAAATTAGAGAGGGTTGTGAACCCCCTGTTATATAAGAAATTACAGGGGGTTGTTAAACTTCCTCTAATCCCATATATCAGAGGGGGTTGTAAACCCCCACTATTTTTTGACATTAGAGGGGTGTTTTAACCCCCTATAATTCAATAAATTTAATGGGGTTCATGAACCACTGCTAATCCATTTAATTATAGGGGGTTTTTTAACCCCCACTGATTATTTATTTATTTTTTAAAATAAATATCATATAAATTAATGTTTTATAATATATATATGTGTGTGAATGTGTTTATATATATATTAAATAATCACATTATTTGAGTGTTTTTAAATTCATTGTAAACATATAAATATAAATACATTATATAATTACTTTAAATAAACACTTATACTTATAAATAAAAATGTACACATATATAAATATTGCTATACATAATATAAATTTAATTATAAATATATTTTTTCAAATATATAAAATTTATATATGGTTTTATAAATATTATACATTTATATTATAATTTATATTATATATATATATATTATTAAATACATTTTAATTGTATATTTATGTATAAATACATTTATATTATATTATGTATAAAATATATATAATATAGAAAAAATTAAAATTAAAATTTCATATATATTATATATTTATATTATATATATTATATTATGAATATTTCGTTATATAAAAATTTAAATATATTATATAATTATTATATATATTTATATTATTATACCATATTAAATATAAATTGATTTAATAAATACATATATCAATTAATTTTATTATATATATTTAAAATTATATGAATGTATTTAATTTTGTGTTTATTTATATATGTGTGTGTGTACACATGATATAATATAAACTCATATAATTACATACATAAATATATATTATAAATTTATTTAACATAATATATATATAATATAAATCAAAAAATATATAATGGTATAATATTTATATTACCAACAAATAATATTTATAGTTTAAAAGAGATAATTAAAGATAAAAATAATTATTAATAATATTATTGTTACACATAGTCACACATATATATATATGTATATATAAATATTACTATAAATATATATATTTGTATTATAACTATATTATATCTATAAATATTATATAAATACATAAATACACACACACACAAATACAATTTCATTTACAAATATATGTATAAATATGTATTTATATTTGTAAATATAATTATTTATATACATTCTATATACAAAAATAATATATTTATATATATTATACATAATTATACATTATATATAAATATTATACTAAAATGTATTATATATTATATACATATATTTTATATATACAAAAAAATATTATATTATTTATATTATATTTATTAATACACACAAACACACACACACACATATATATATTATTCGAAATTCATTTATCTAGATAAATAAAATTCATTGTATGTATGTATATATATATATCAAAACAAAAAAAATCTCATGTGGTTGGGACACATGGATCCTTCCTCTAGGTTCATTGTTTGATTCCCAATGGGAAGTATTTTTACTCCCTTAGGCTGGTGTATCGTCTGGATGTGTGTGCTAGGGGTGGGTCTGTGTCTGGGATTTTGTCCATGGCTGGGGTTTTTATGGTGGGATTGGGGTTGGCGGACCGAGGGCGGGTCATTTGGGTGGTGTGGAGGTGTTGTGGGGGGTGTCAC
The DNA here is from genome assembly GCA_963277665.1 of Viscum album. Lineage (NCBI taxonomy): Eukaryota > Viridiplantae > Streptophyta > Magnoliopsida > Santalales > Viscaceae > Viscum > Viscum album. The sequence continues at coordinate 394,040,436 of OY728138.1, forward strand.
GGGGGCCTAATAGTGTTGTCCATGGGTTGTCTGGTGGGGGGGGGGGGTCTAGGTGTTGTTGAGGGGTGGTGTTTGGGTGTCATGGGGACGTCTAAGTGCTATAAAGGGGTATTCGTGGTGGTGTGTCGGGGGGTGTCTCGGTGTTGTCTATGGGTTGCCTGGGGCGTTTCTGGGTGTTGTTCAAGGGTTTTCATGGAGGTTTGACAGGGGGTGGGGGCATCTGGGTGTTGTCAATGAATTATCGAGGGGTATCTGGGTTATATAAAATTTTGAGGTGGAATGTCCCCATGTTGTCTTGGGTGAGGGAGTGGGGTCAAGGAGGTCGAGAGGGAGTGTATGCTCTGGATTTTCATGGGTGAAGGGATGGTGTTTCGTGGGGATTCCCTGAGTGATGGGGTGGTATCTAGGAGGTGGGGTGGGGGTGTGCACTCTTGGTGGAATAATTTTAAAAAATAAAATTTATTATATTGTCTGTTTTATTAAAACAGCCCCTAAACTAGAGATTTTGAACTCATTTAGTGGCAGTTTCAATAACCCCTATAATAATAGTAAAATTTGGGGAAAATTAAAACATTGCATAATTTCGCTCTTTATGGTGTATTTAGGGTGAAATTATTAGGGGTTAATACCCATTTTATTCTAACCACCGCTAAATACAAAATCATTCTACTAGAACATACCATGAACCACCTCAAATCATATTATTTGTCCACTTTAGTGAATGTTATGGGTAACCACCTATAAAGTGTTTAGAGGGGGTTATAACCCCTTCTATATGAAAAAATCACCCCTTCTAATAACCTTGTTTTTTGGTAGTGTCAGCTGCTCATTAAGGATAAAAAATGGAGATATATAAGAATATCATGAATATAAGGGTATGTGAACATGATAATGACATATAAAAACCATAATCTATATATCAAATATCACAGTCTTGACTCATGGCATAAATATTGATTGTTTAAAATCCATTATTCTTAAGGGAGTAACAAAACATGATCCATGAGATAATAACACTATCATAATTCATATATTTTTGGAATATACATAATCATTGAATATATTATGTTATGGCTACCCAGTGAGACATTCATAACATATTAGTCCTAGGCTTACCACCCATGTACCTACTTTGGAATTGGGATAGCCTCCTGTGTGCCATCTTTCAAGCTTGGGATAACCAGTAGTGTACCCTCTTTTGGGCATGGGAAAACCTTTCATGTAACCATTGAGATAATATAACATAAATAAATATCCAATGCATTAGAATGAGATATAGCTCCCACCTTTTACATAATTAAGACAATACACATGTTTCCCACAAGATCATAAAAAATTTATCAAATTAAAACACATGAAATGAAATGGGTTTTATAAAAATTCATCATAGCATAACCCGAGAAAAATAAATAGGTTCATAATAATCTCATCATTTAATTATAGAATAACCTATTTACAATAAAGCAGCTTCCAAACTAATTAAATAATTGTATAACCCAAGGGAATAGAAGCATGTTTCATAAAAATATTGTCATCATAAAATTAAGCCATTCATGGAAAGAATAAGTTTGGTATCTTTGTATGATATCCCCATTAAATCATAAGTATCCTCAAATGATGTCATATTAGATATAGAATTACATTAAAAAAAATCAGTTGGAATGTTTATTGATTAAAATAAAAATTCTTTAAAAATAACTTTTTAAAACTAAACTTCATAATGTTTTTTGAAATAATTTTCTTTGAAATAAACTTTGAAAAAATTTAATAGCAACATTAGTAATCCTTTAAATCAATTTTCTTAAGGAAAATATATTCTTATCATTGAAAAAAAATTAAAAACATTAAAAATTTTAAAATAAATTTATTTAAACATATCATTGAAAACATATATATTAAGTTTAAAACAAAATAATAGTCATGATAAAAATAAACTCTATTCACACAGTACCTATAAAAACAAAGATTCATTTAATATTTTTGGTAATATCCAAAAGATCCATGTTTAGAAAATGGTATAAATATTCCTTCTGAATCATTTGAAAAAATAAAACATGGGTGGACATGAATTAAAATATTAATATAAAAACATTAAATCATATTTTGAATTTTTTTTAGAAAACATAGATATATAAGAGAAAGGTTTTTTGACTGAAGAGAGAAATAGGTTCACTTTTCTTTAAGAAAGTTATTTTAAAATATATAGTGTATAAAGAGATGAAAATGAAGAAAGAACATGTATTATCATGAATTAACCTTAGTAGAATAAACATCAAGTGTTTTTTAGATATGGACCATAATATTTCGTCATAAAAAACATAACCATATACAATCCCGATAAATTATCAGATTGTGCCATAAAAACCGTAGGACATTGGTAACATTGAATCATAAGTAACATTAAATAATTAAAATAAAATGAAAAATTAAATATCATTAAAATAAATATTTTCATGATATAATATGTTAAATGAGTTTTTTATAAACCTTATAAAATAAGATATGTTCATAGAATAACTTATGTATCAAAAAAGAGAAATTGAGACAAAAATAAATTACCACATTGGCGAATTATGAACTGTAAACCCCATTAAATATATATCCTAAAATTGAAAAGTAAATCCCAATAATTTTACATATAATAATCATAAAATAAATTCATGCTTAATATATACACCACATAAATTAAATAGGTGGTGATCATAGTATGTGTCCCATATAAGTAAAAAGTTAGACGGAAGTCCATTACGTTATGTCTTAACATCCTTCATACATGTTATAACCTCCTGTATAATAAATATATGTTTATTATAAATATATCAAATAAACATAGTTTTATATATAATACCATTTATAATTTACTTAGTACCTTTTATTTCCCATTTATAAACAATTCCTTGTTAATGTCATGATTCAAGTAATAACTACTTTGTCTTTAGTATACGTTTTGAATTGTTATTTTTGGTACTCATAATTTGAGTATGGATCCATAATTTTTATAATGTTAACTAGGATACTAATATCATATATATTTAGTATACATGCATTTAAATATATACATAAATGTCATAGATAAAAAGTAAAATACATCATTCATGGAGATAGTAGGCCATATATATGCAGGAACATTAATTCCATGTACCAAATAAAATAAATTAATAAAGGTAAATAATATAATACCATTAAATAATAAATTTTATTTCATTTATATCACATATATTCATTGAACCCATAATTTTCACCTTCCATGTATAGCCTGAATTAATCAGATCACTTCGTGAGGTGGTAGTCTGACACACAGACGAACAACGTTATCGTATTCCCACAGAATAGAATGTATAAAAAGTAAAATGTGATATAATTATTATGAAAGAATAATAATATAATAAATATCATATTTAAATAATAAATACATCAATATATGTAGTTTTTAACAATGGTAATGTAAAAAATGAATGAAATCAGTTCACAAGGAGGTGGTCCGCCGCACAGAGGAACGATGACTTCATAACCCATTTGATGGAAGATGAAGTGGTTTTTGGTCATGAAATTAGCATAAATACCTCTAATTATATTTAATATGCTGATTTTATTAAACCATATTTATGTAACAATAATTTATGTAGGCTGTGGAAGAAATAAAATAAAATTATTTCTTAGGGATAATACATATTCTTCAGCAACTTCTTTTGGTTTAAACAAAAATGATTATTAGGATTTATTTAAGATAAAAATAAATCATATAATATTATAAGAGGGAATTAAGTAAGTGATATTTGTAGGTATCATTCAAACCAAATGGTTTTTTTGTTGGAACCAAGGATATTCATTTCTAAAAATGGAGTTCGGTTTCTGTTTGTTGTCAATCCGCACTAGGCTGAGAAATGTTTGTGTTTTTCAAACTATACATGGAAGATAAGGTTTTTTTCAAGGAAAGGGTTGTCAACTAGTCATGGGATGTGATCACACGTGGCACTCATAGTTGACTTTGAAACTCACGATTAGTCACAAAAATCATTAGAAGAAAATTACATTGTAATTCACATGATAGCATGTGATTGCATTTGGTTATATTTGTAAGATCTCATGAAGTGGACATTTTTTGTATTTGGGGTTTGTGGAGAACCAATTGGAATCTCACCACGGGTTCACAAAGCACCAATAGGGGTCTTTGGAAGCACTCATGACTGCCTCTAGAGAAATCACCCATATATTGTGTAAAGAGTTAATGGGACTCGCGCATGATTGAAAATACGGAATTATGGTTTGTAAAGTTTTAATACTTATCAGCTAAGGGACATATCATGATTTTTCAGACATGTCTCTAGGGAATCGCAGTGTTGAGCGGGTAGTTAGGGGTGTGTTTCAAATGTCTTATAGAGACATAGAGCACCACTCACCTCATCCATTGTTTTTCTCATTGTGATATTTTTTGGTCATCATAGATCACACGTCAAGGAATAAGTGATATATAGGACTTATAAATTATTTTTTGATGATGTACGATGTGACCAAATATTTTCCATATGGAGAGGTTGAAATAATGTCATGAAAAATCTATATGTATGTGATTAGATCAAAATATAAGATTCTGGACACACTTGAGGACTTTCGTGTAGCAAGGATGATCGAGGAATCACACAAATAATGACTGTTACCGGAAGAATCATGCCCAAATCTCACAAAAAAAATGAGATAATCTCGGACCCGGATTCTATAGAGAATGTGACTCCCATTAGGTGGATGGTTGTCCACAATTTTTGGAATTAAGGTGGTGGACACTCACCTATAAATACCCCAATACACATCCTTAATGATTGAAAATGTTTTTATTAAAAGATTTATATAAATATTATCTCGATAAGAGACAACCGGTGAGATCTCACGATAGATGTTTGCGAAGAATGATTTTATGTGATTTATATCATGTCAGTGTTGGGAATGATCTTAAAAATGTATCACGAAAGGAATCAGGGGTTCACAGCAAAGGTTTCCAGTTACTAGGGGTTGGAACCAAGGGTTTGTGGGGAAAAGGGGTTTGTACCAAGGGTTCAATGTGACCATGGGTTCCCACCAAGGGTTTGCAGTGACCAGGGATTTATACCAGGGGTTCGCGGTGACCTGGGGTTCACATAAATGGTTAGAGGTGACTATGAGTTCTCACCAAGGGTTCATGCATTACATCAGGGGTTTGCACAGGGTGCCATTGTTTTTCTCAAGGCACTATATGTTTGTACATGGTGCCAGAATTTGCTAAAAGGTGTTAGGGGTTCGAACAAGGGGTTCACAAAAAGGGCTGAAGGTGCTGCTTTCAAGTTAACTATTGAGATTCTAACATAAATTAGATATCTATTTTGTTTATTTAGTGCATACAAGTGCATCAATTCCAGACTTCAATAGAAGAATTTTCTCATTCTTTACAGAGATAAAGACTTTAATGAAAATCTACTGAAGCATCCTTCATGTTAATAAACTAATTTTGACTTCTCCCAGATCAGTGAGTTAGTGGTATTCAATATAAATGTTCCTTGAGACATAGTGAACTATCCCTAAAATATTGTAAAGGAAGTGTTCCTAGTATATAATTATTGTGACTGAACTTTTTTATTCCCCAACTAGTGCAGATTATTATATTTTGGTATGACCAACACACTATTGGCATATGCTCCATAGATGCAGCCCTTAGTGGTGAACCAAGTAAAAGTGTTTTGTAATCTCATTTCATGTGAATGTTTGATTTCATTTTCATATCCATCAAATAGGTTTAACTAGTTCCTACCATCATGGGATCAAGATCCATCACTTTGAAATGAAAAATTACACCATGATTCACGCCCCCTATCGGGGAGTCCCAGTGTCCTACAAGTGGTATCATATGCAAATTTCTTGTGCTAAATCTGTAATTTTCTATCATGGAGAATTCATTCAATGTTTCGGGATTCTGCATCATCGATGTAGGTAACTTTTATATTTTCAAGAACCTGATGATATATCATATTATATCTCCTCGAATGGACATTCATTTCTCTACTATGAAAGGAATACAATTCATTGTTCCTACCAGGATGTCTATGACTGGTTCAAAAAAACAATGCTTGATGTGGATGCTAAAGCATAGAATGCTCTCACTGCTGCTCTTGTGGATCAGATCTTTCAGAAGGTGATGAGCTTGACCACAAAAAAGAATATGTGGAAAAAAGATGAAAATATTTATGAATGTGACAGTTAAGGGAAGGATAGAAAACTCTGTGTTTTTCACAAAAGTATTGATGATTTGAAGATTCACCCTGATGAAAATGAATATCTCTTCTTCAATTGAAGTACTAAAGTATTTTCAGAAATTTTAGGGCTTAGTGAAGAGATCAATGATATTGATACTGTAAATAAAATCTTGAGAATACTTCCTCCTCTTTACACTGAATATGATACAACTCTTGAAGAAAGGGATCTCTCAAAACATTCTCTGGATGATCTGTTGGGAAACCTAGTGGAATATGTGATGAGAGTCAAACCAGAAGATGCAATGGATTGATTAAGGAAATGGTATTCAAAGTCATGTAAAAATAAGAAATTTCATGATATTGTGATGATGATTATAATGAGGAGAAAACATGTGTCATCCATTATCAAGAAATTCAAGAAGGTTAAAGGGGAATTTAATGTTAATTTAACTCTAGCTTGATTTGTTTGTGGAAGATTTGGGCACGTTGACTTTCAGTGATCAAGAAAGTTTGAATATTAAGAGATGAATATAGATACACAGAGAAGCCCGTAGAAAAGGTTTTTCAAAAAGGGAGACCTTAAATCTAGAAATAATATATATAGGAATAGTTTTTTATATGAAGAGAAATATGTAGATAATGAATTAATTGAGGGAGAAGAAATAGAATTTAAAAATGGAAGTCATTCTTCCTTGATGTCTACTATTGAAAAATTAGAATCCATTAGGAGAATATGCTAGAGATAATCAGGTGACCACTGAGGAGGATCTCAAGTTTCAGCTGATGAATTATCTTGGTAACCATGAGAATCAATGTAAGAGATAAAAAAAGTGAAAAGAAGTTATAGAAGAATCGTCAGAATATGTTGATCAACTTGAAGAAAAAATTTAATGATTGGAAGATCTTGTGAAAGTAAATTCATCATTCATTGAATGTACAGAAGATGTCATGGAACTAAATATATGAATTGAAATACAAACAATGGTCATCAATAACCTTACCTCAAGACAGGAGGTGAAGTCCAAGGACATTTATGGGCACAAATAAAGATGTTTTTAATGTTAGGATTAAAATCTAATGTGAATCAAATTCAAAATAATAAAAAAATAATTTTATTTGAAACTTCTCAAATGATGAGTTTCTGGAGAGATCTAAGCATGGTTCCAAAGGAGTTTAAAATTTTTTGAATGATAAAATAAATGAGAAAATTGGTAATAGTATAATCAATTTTTATGTCGAGACATCTAATTCTAGAAATAAATTGATCCATAATAAAGTCAATTTAAAATTTGGATATGTTGAAATGTCACCGATTGTGCTGAAATATGAACCCTCTATTCAAACTAAATGGAGAACTAAAAAACTATTATTAGGCCTTTAGAAATGATATGCATCCAAAATATTTTCCAAAAAATGAGACATAACAGGGAATATAAATGATAAGACATTCCAACATATTAAATATTAATTTTGTGGCTATCTATGTTATACCATGTCATATTGCGAAGAGACAAGGATCTACTTTTATGGGGAGGTTCTTGGAAGTTAAAAAGTATAATGAATGCATTCCCTACTTTATATAAAAGGAATAATTTCCATGAATTTTATTTTCATTGTTCTATCATTGGCTATAAAGCTATTGATTTTAGTCAATGGAAAGGGAAAAACAATACATATAGAACACATAGAAATGTCAATACTCATTAACCAGATGTTGTTACACTTACTAATAGGTTTTCTCCTATAGAAGAAGAGTATGCCTAAGAAGACCTTCATATATGGAAGTTAGATATTAAAGTCCATATTTATCCCTCAATCAATCTAATATTTCAAGGATGGAAAGGAAAAAAATTAAAAAATAAAACCTTTTAGAACTAGATATCAAAGCTACAAAGAGAAAACATACATGGATCTTTCCTAGTAGATGTTCATCCCACATGATGGGTAATGTTGAATTTTTTGAAAATGTTGTGATAAGGGTCTATTTAATGGTAAGTTTCCATAATGATGGTGAGTTTAAATCAAATGAAATGGATATACATAACTAGCTAATAATGTGCTAAAGACATTTTAAGTAATGTGTGTTGATGGTCTGTATAAAAATCTCCTCAGTGGGAGTTAACTCTGCAACATTGGACTTATAGAGAATTTCAATATAAATAACTCACTATAAAAGGGAAAGACATGGAATTATCCCATGAAAGGATATAGAATGGATAAAAACTTATATATTTTTTATAGTAAATAGAACACTTTCTATCTATCTCTAGAAGAAAAAAAATTTGTGGCATTGAAGGTTGGGGAACATTAATGAAGAATACAAGGAAAAGATATCTAAGATGAAGATATTCATGTATATATTCATTCTGAAATGTGAGCGGGAAAAGATATTTGATGCTTGCATACATGGGATTCTTGTCTAAATTGACTATAATCCAAATTAGAAAAGGGAATAAAATCATCTTGATATCATCCCTAGAAACATATGTAGCCCGATAAATTTTTCAAGAACTCATAGTGAAAGGTACATATTCTTTTCATTGATGATTGTAGTATAATGTATTGTGTGATGGTTATACACATGATGTAGAAAGTACATTATTTCATGAAAACTTATCATTGAATTGCTAATAATGATACTAGACAGACAATGAAAGTTATGAGGTCAGACAATGAAGGGTAACAAATATCCATTGAGTTTTAAAATTATATGGAGAAGCACATAAGACAACATGAGGTGGATGTTTTGGGAACCCCAATGAAAAATGGTGTTTTTTAATGCAGGTAATGATAGGTAAACAATATAGCTAGAAATATATTGATTCAGTGTCATATCCCTAGAAATTTATGGGTAGATTTCGTTCAAGTTATATATTATATTCAAAATTGAACACGGATTTATATGGGTGTTACAAAGATGTCGTAAGATTTGTGGTATGGAAGGAATACCTTATGGGGATGTGGAAGATGAAGGAATATTCCTCATATATTTAATGAATAGAAAGGCCTAAAATGTTTTAATAAGATCCATGGAAAAACTTTGGGTATAAGCGATGTTGATATAATTGATGGCATGACCAAAAATACCATGAGGGGATCTTATGATGATGTGATTGAAGATGCAGAAAATAGTTTTAATGGAATAGATTCATATAAGGAAGTAGAGGAAGAAGTGAAATACATTCAGAGGGCACTGCATAATGATAATTTAGAGAAATAATCAGAAGAGGAAATAATGGTAAAAGAAAATTCTTCAGAACCACCAAAAAGAAATCAAAGAGTAGAAATCGATTAGTCTATCATCATTGGCGATTTGAGGGAACCAATGTAGACAATAAGGATCAATAATAATTTACAATATGACTTTGTATCTATTGTGGAACCATCCTCTTGAAGAAGCTGCAAATGTTGTTTCATAGGTTATGTCCATGAATGAAGAGTTGGACCAGATCAACAAGAACCAAACAGGATATCTAGTCAATAGATTTGAAGGTCATAATGAGATTGGTAAAAGTGGATTTTTAATAAAAAAATATATTGTTCTTGGTAATTTTATCTGAAATAAGGCGCGATAGGTGTGTAAAGGATATTCACATATTGAAGGAATCGATGTTGAAGAAACATTTTCTTCGATGTCTAGACTTGAATCGATCAGACTTTTTATTTCCATGGAAATCCAAAGAGGATACAAATTGTTTAAAATGGTTGTGAAAATTTCATTCCTAAATGGTGTTATTGAAGAAAAATATTACATAGAACAACCAATTGGTTTTCTACTTTGAAATGATGAAATAACGGTATGCAGACTAAAGATGGAAACCTATGGTTTGAAGCAGGCACCACGGTCATGGGAATCCTATTAGGATTATTATCTATTAAATCATGAATTTAAAAGATGATTGGATCACAATCTCTTTGTGAATAATTCTCGGAAAGCTCATTTCATGGTACTGGTGTATGTTGATGATATTGTTGTGTGTGGAAGCAGGATGGGATCAGTGGATGAATTTTTTAGTCCCATGAAATTGGAATTTGTATTGTATATGATTGTTATACTCAAATATTTCTTTGGTATGTAACTATTTTAGAATAAGGTTTACACTTTAATTTATTTAGAAAATTATTCAAGAGAGATGTTGAAAAAATTTAATATGCTAGACTCCAAACCAATATCGAAATTGATTTCGGTTGGAACTAAAATTGGAAACCATGAGGATGGGAATTATATGAATCCCACCATGTATATGGGAATCATCATAAGCATAATATATATAACTGAAACAAGGACAGATATTATATTTGTAACATGATTATCATTATGCTTTCAGTGTAATCCAAAGGAATAACATATAGCGATAGTTAAAAGAATCACAACGTACATTCAAGGTACTCAAAATTATGGATTATACTAAGCTGTAGGAAGAGAATGTGAGCTATCAACATTTTCTGATGTTGATAGGGTTGGAGATTTTTTTCAATAGAAATTCAAAAATTGGCGGATATTTCATTATTGGGAATAAATGTGTGGTATGGATGAGTAAGAAATATGAAATTACTTTTCTTAGTACAGGTGATTCTGAGTATATCTCTAATACAACTACTTGAAATCAACTACTGTGGTTGAAGCAACAATTGACTGATATTGGTGATGAGGTGAAACATAAATGGTGATGCAATGTGATAATAATAGTGCAATTGATCTTACAAAGAATCTTGTTTAACATTACCATATGAAATAGATTGAAATCAGATATCACTTTATCAAGGAAAAGGTTGAACAAGGCTTCATTAAAATGGATCCAGTGTGAATTGATGAGCAAGTGGATGATATTCTGACCAAAACACTGGTAACAGATGTGTTTTGAGAAACATTGGTTTAACCTCGGTGTTTAACCTCCACCTAGTGCATAAAGTGGTTATCAAAATCCCCACTCCCTAATTGTTTTAACTATTTTAATTTGTTTGTAGAAGTGATGTAGGTGTATTTGGGGATATGATCTAGGGAGAGTGTTCTTTAACTCTACAATTAACGATCTAATTCTATGGGTTTATTTCCAATCAGATAGAAGGGATAAATTCAATGAGTTACAAAGGAAATAATGTAAATGGATAAAATAATCTGATGAAATGAAGAAATAGTCAAAGCTTTCATTCGAACACATGACAACACAATTCATATATTCACTCTTATTTTATACAATGAGAATATCTCACGTAGACATATATTGTAGGATGAGTTGATTCTTACATATTAGGATTTGATTTTGTCTGGTGATGTGTTGAATTATATCTAGAAATCTCCAACAAAGACAATGGGGGGACATTGTTGCAAAAAATGCTATTAATTTAAAAAAATGGAGTTATTTTTGTGTTCATTATCAATCTCCCCAAGGTTGATCAGGTTTTTTGTTTTTCAAACCTTTCATGAAAGTTCAAGGAGTTTTCACTGAAATGGATCTTAACTAGTCTTTGGATGTGAACATGTGTTACCCTCATATTTGGCTTTGATACTCGCAATGAGTCAAAAGATTCATTGAAAGAAAATAAAACTGTAAATCAGATGATATCGTGTGATTGAATTTGGTTCTAGTAGAAAGATCTTCTGAAGTACACATTCTTGCCTTTGGGGATCGTGGAGCACCAACAAGGCTTATTCCAGGGGTTTGTGGAGACTAGGGGTTCATACCAAAGGTTTATGGTGACAAGGGGTTTGCACCAAGGGTTCACACAAGGCATCAATGGTTTTCACAAGGTGCTAGAAGACCGTACAAGGCACCAGGGGCTAGGAAAATGTGACAAAGGTTTACTAAATATTCAAGGGGTTCACACAAATTATTTTCAGAAAGGGATATAGGTATTTCTTGCATGTGTTCTATTGATCTTCTTACATACATTGCATATCTGGATTGTTTATTCAATGATTCTGAGTACATCAATTCAAGACATTGATACAATCAGTGTATCAAACTAGATAGAGATAAATACTTTGATGAAAATATACGAAGTTGACCTTCATGTCGATAGATTAAATTTGACTTATCTTATTTTAGTGAGATAGTGGGATTCAACAAAAGTTTTTCAAGGGATGCAGTGAGCTATCCCTAAAATCCTATAAAGGTGGTGTGCCTGGAACAGAGTTACTATGACTTAATATTTGTATTATATAGCTAGTGAATATTAGTGGATTTTTTTATGACAGACACACTGTCATCGTATTCTTCTGGGAAATATCCCATAGTGGTGAACCAAGAAAAAGTGTTGTGTCATCTATTTTAATGTGAATGTTTGATTTCTGTTCTTATCCATCATACAGGTTTAATGAGTTCCAACCAATGTCAGAAAAGATCTATCACTTTAATAGAAAAAGATGACACCCTGTTTCACCACTCCTCTCTCAGGTTGTACGAGGGTCCTATATTTGTATGTTTGAATAGGAAAGGAGAGATGTTATCCTTTTATATGTTATGTGGGTGACATACTTGAATATCTTGAAAATAAAATGGTTTATCCAAGTTTTTCAACTAAAAAAGGCTAAAAAATGGGACATATAAAAAATAGATAAGGACATATTATGTGTTTATAATGGGTGTTGGATATGTTTTTGAACATTTCTAACACTTATATTTTTAGTTTATCACTTAATAAACCCATTTTTATATTAATTGTGGTAAATAATTTTTACTAGTATTATTATTAATTATTGTAAAAATAAATGTGAAATTATTAGATAATAAAAATAATTATGATTCAAAATATGGAATAAAAATTTCTAAATTCCATTCACCTAATTAAAATTTTTTAATTTAAAATTAATAATGTAGACGGTTCAAGAAAGCTTGTTTTCAATGAAATTTTTTACAAAATATTGAAAAGTTTTTTTATCAAAATTCAATATTAAAATGAACAAATGCCTAAAATAGGTTAATATATATATATATATATATAAAAGAACACAATTTTATATTAAAACCATATTAAAACAAATTTTATAGAATTAAAACCATTCAAATAAATGGACATTGAAAATAAAAACCAAAATTTCCCATTATTCATCGAAAATATATCTCTTCAGAAAAATCTAAAAAATTCATCATAAGATAATATTAAAAATAAAATTTTAAAAAATATTTTTATTTTTTAAAATTTATATTATTAAATAGTAAAATTTTAATTTAATACTATGTGTGAAAAATTCTACAAAATATTTTTTTAGAAAGTTACTATTTTAAGCATTAAATTGGTTTTATTATATTATATTATTTAGGAAATAAATAAGATGAATGGTACATTTTTTGAACATATAATATATATGTTTTATTAAAAAAATCACCAAAAGTGATTTCATTAATTTATTGAAGAAAAACATATTTGTGCGCATAAAAATAGTTTAATAGAAAAAGATTTCGTTTATTTTGATATAGTTTTTTTTATTTCTAATTAATAAGATTAAAAATATTTTATTATATATATAGGTTAAAATAAAATATTTTCATAATATTTTTAATCCTGTTGATACCCTTCATTCTAATACCTCGGTGATAAATATTTTATTAAATAATAATTACATAATAGTAAGTCGTGTTTTCGTTTAAACTCGACATTACATGTAATGTAAAATAAACTCAGTGTTTTGTATAAGAAATGATAAACACAGTATTGTGTGTAACATAAGATAAACATGGTGTTTCATACAATAAAACATAAACACATTGTTTCTTGTAAGAGAATAAAAACTTACTTTTGTATGTAATGCAAGATAAACTTGTTGTTACATATATCCTTAGATAATCTCAGTGTCATGTGAAACACATTATATTGAAAAGATTAAATTTATGTGATTTTTATTCCAAAAATATTTATGTGTTACATTAATCCACCATTAAAATGAATTTCACTCTTAAAATTAGTTACTTTTTTAATAGAAACTAATGATTCGTCAACCTCATTATATCTTTAGGATTCCAAATAGCTTACTCAGGCTAGTGGTTTCACCAAAAAACATTAACAATGAGAGAATTCTGGTTTCATAACACTTTTTCTGAATAATCCATAATATCAATTAATTATTCCTTTTAAGAAAATTAATTCTCTAGTGGAATGACCTATGAGTTTATTACATGTGAAGGATTTGGTATGCACTTCATCACGTGAGGTATATGGAACACATCCGGAACTAGTGAGAGGTTTGATGTATGTTACAAAAAATATTCTATAGTCCTGATATGATCAAGTAATTTAATGGATCTGATATACATAAGGTTTCTTTTCCCACTATTTCATCTACGGATAAATTCATTGAAATACCATCGCACCAGCTTACAATTATAGACTATTTTGAAATGCAACTGTATAACATTTATGAAAACCTTTTTTACCTTATATGATTACAAATAGATCATACCATCTTTACCTTATTATCATCTTGAAAATTTCCAAATATATTTTTTTATAACTTCATCACTTAATGAATGAGTTCGACACTTGTTTCCATAATTTTCTTTATAAGGATCCATATGAATTCTTGAGTGAAAGCTATTATTTCAAGAAAACTAAACATGCAGAAGGTGTTGATACCAACCGCCATTAAAATATATAGAACATGATCTTATCATATCCTATAGTGTTTTAATTATTCTATTACACTATACATCAATATATGGTTGATACACAGTGATAAAACTAAATTCTTTATCAGGATCTTGTTGAATAATTTTCAAAAACAACAAGGTATACATCAGATCCTGATAAGATAAAACTGAATATGGGACCCAATAAAAGAATACCAATTATTTTATAAATATTATGGAAAGAGGATCCATAGTGAAATCCTCTATAATGGTAAAAATGTGTTCAAACATTGAGTATCTTTTCAGATTTAGAGTTTTAGAGAACTGGATTATAAATCATGCATTACATTCCACATTTAAACAAAGTGGTTACATAAAATATAGTATTAATTTTTTCCATCAAAGGAAACTTATTTAAAATAAAACATATATTATTTCTTTTAACTTCCTCAACACTATCATCACATCATATACTTTTCCCTTGACCTGTGAAAAACATTTCAAAAACTCGGGATGAGCATAAAAAGCTCAGTAAGGGATATAAAAATACGGAATGAAAACATTATTCCATGCATACATAAGAATCAATGAAATCATACTTTACTCATAAAACATAAGCACTTTAACATACCTCATGAAATCATAATATTCATGAATAACTCATAGAAAACATAAGACACAAAGGTAACTTGAGGCATTTATAACTTTCTTATGTAGGGAATAACCCTCATATTTATGTTTGGAATACTCATCATAGTATATTACCTAAATATCTTTGAAAAGACCTTAGTGTTTAACTCCTTTGCATTACCCAATGCATTGGAGAGCTATATCAGGCTCACCTGCCCTGAGTTTATCACGGAACCACCAGTCTTTATAAATAATGCCCAAGAACCATAACATAATCGTATCACATAAAACATGCATAATAGAAACATAACATTTCCACATTACAATCACAAGATATAAATACAACACATTTATATAATAAAAACACTATCAAAACCATTTTCAATACCAAAATAAAAGAAAAGTAACACATGGTATTTATTTTACAGTTATGGCTTGTTGAGGAAGTCGAAACTCAAATAATGGTCATGGTGGCAGAGAAGTTGTTGTCTCCACATACGTAAGACAAAAACATTCCCTTCTGTAGTTTAGTAAAATGATTTGTATAAAAATATTCCTTTTGAATAAAAGTAATATTCAAAGGGTTTTATACACCGTATAAAAGAATGTTTTGTATAAAATAAAATATGTCTCAATAAATGGAGATTGAGACGAAGTCCCTTACCTCGTGTCCGACTTGACTTGATCATTCTTTAATCTCTTGAATAATAAACTATAGTTAATTTATACTTTCTTAAGAACCTTTTTAAAGTTCATTATTTCTTTTATATCACTTATTATGATGTTATGAACATTATGTAATTATTTAACTTAATAACAGTCGTTTGGTCGATCTTTGGTACTTAAGTCAGAAATAAATTTATTATAATTAAAAGTTTTTCATGTGGTAAAATATCCATTATATCCAGAATTATATTAATTATGTAGATATCATATATATCATATATATCCAGTATATACATGCATATATAATATTACATAACATTTAGAGGTAAGAAATGAAATACACGGTTCATGGAGACGGTAAGCCATACGTACGCAAGAACGCTACTTTCATTTCTATTTCATATTTATTGGAATGAAATCATAATTATATAAAGGTATATTATAATTAAAGTATAATATCATATATAATATCATTAACTCCATCCATTATACATCCCACACATGGCATTAACGAATAAAAACACTTTGCGGGAGCAGTAGTCCGCACTTGCTAAAATGAAATTATCGCGTTTACCCATAATAGAAACCATAAAGGTATGCCATAAATGAAAAATACAGAATCATAAGGAAAATATAAACATAACATATATCATATATAAATAGAGTGACATCTTTCTGGCCACCATGAAAGTTGTTAAAAGATGATTGAACAATCATTGTTTCGTGAGGCAGAAATTCTCTATTCACATAAACAATATGTTCTTTAACCATTAGACGGGAGTTTGTGTAACTGTAGCTAGAATCATTCTCATAAAAACATCCTAGTATATTGAAGATACTAGTTTTTTTACAAAATAAAGGAATTATAAGAGTTTAGGGGGCTGGAGAAACAAAATAAAACAAAAGAACATTAGAGAAGACTTTACCTTTAAATTGGGAAACTCTCCTTGGTTTGAACCAAAAGGTTTTCATGAAGATATTTCTGCCTAAGGTAAGGATTCTAGGATGAATAGAGGGATGTGGAGAGATAAAATGACCAGATTTTGGCTGAGCCAATGGCTTTAATGGTTTGGGTATGGAGGGTAGATGTGGGGCCTTTTATAAGAGGGAGGAGGGGCACTCTTCGGAAGTCAAGAAATGATACTTTATTTTAAAATGAGTTTCAGATTTTAAAGGACCCACAATGTTATATTTCGAGGATAAGGTTATAAGGGTTCTAAATCCACATATATAATAGGTTTGTTGACAAGTGTAGGTCTTAGAATTTATATTATCTTTTCATTTTTATTTAAATCGTTCATTAATGAGGTAATCGATGCATCATCATGGTGTCATAAATAAATTAATTTATATAATGTCTAAAAATATTTAAAAAAATACTATGATGTAGAAAATATTTTTATCTTTCCAATGACTATTTATAGTCTAAGATATCATTCACACAGACAAAACAAAAATTGTTTTACATAGGTGTTACATACTTTTGTGATATTCTCCTTTATTTAAAAAAATGATAAAGTGTCACTATCACCCAAAAATAATTCCATGGGGTTCCTAAGATGGTACAAGGCATCCCATGGTCAGAAATGATACAAAAAGTAGAATTATGACACATTTTGGGGAAATTTTTTATTATTATGATATTATTTTATTATCCTTAAATATATAATTAATAATTAATCACGATAATTAATGATAATTACCATAGTTACTATTCATAATGTCCAAAAAATGAGTTTTAATTAAATAATTTGGACCTTATGATTCCAAATATGGAATTCATTTTACGAAATTCCAATCACAGAAATTACAGTAATTAATTTAAAAATAATTCTCGTTGTCAAAACAAATAACTGGTTTTTTAAACAATATCTATCAAAAGTTTGAGACTTGTTTATGGACAATTCCAAAGTGAAATTAATTTAAATGAAAAAAATTATATTAAATGGTAAAAATATATTCTAATTAAACTTTAAAACAAATTAAAAAGATAATCTAACCATATAATTAAATTAGATGAAAAAGCAGTTTTGAAGTAAACTGAATTATTTTCCACTTTTCATTAAAAAATGAACCTCGTCAGAAAAATACCAAAAATTTATCCAAAGTAAATTTCAATGTCCCAATTCTAATTAATATGTTTATTTTGACAAAAATAGCTTCTAAAATTGTCAATATTTAGATTTAAAAATGGGATTCCATCAAAAAGAAGTAAAACAGTCTTTTAAAAAAAATTAGAGTATTCCATGCATAAGATTTGATTTATTCTCATTTTAAGCCTCTAAAAACTATATAATTCATAAATAGACATAGATATGAAAATCCAAATTCTTTACATACATGGGATGTTACATCCTTCCTCATTTAGAAAATTGTGTACCCGTAATTTATTTACTTATCGAATGAATGGGGTTATTTATCCCTTATTGTATTTTCAGATTCCCATGTTTCCTCTTCAAGCATTTGGTCTTTCCAAAAAGCCTTTACTTGATGAATCACCTTATTACGCAACACTTGCTCCATGTGGTCAAGAAACTGGACTAGTTGTTTTTTATAAGGTAGATTCTCTTCCATCTGAACTACCTCTGGACTCAAAACATGAGATGGATCTGGCATGTACTTCCTTGACATTGAAACATGAAAAACATTGTGTATATGAGATAAACTCAGAGGTAAAGCCACCCGGTATGTAACGGATTCAACTCTTTCCAGAATTTCATATGGTCCAATGAACCTTGGACTCAACTTTCCTTTCTTACCAAATCATATCACACTTTTCCATGGAGATAATTTGAGAAAAACATGATCACCTACCTCAAAAGAAAGATCCTTCCTCTGGTTATCTGCATAACTTTTCTGCCGACTCTGAGCTGTTCTCATGTGCTTCTGAATCAGATGAACTTTTTATACCAACTCTTCTACCAATTCTGGTCCCATCAAATTCCTTTCACCCACTTAATCCCAATAAGCAAGAGTTCGATATTTCTTCCCATATAATTCCTTATATGGATCCATATTTATACTGGAATGAAAACTGTTATTATAAGAAAACTCATCCAAAGAAAAATGTTGGTCCCAATATCCCTGAAAATCCATCAAACAAGAACGTAGCATATCCTCCAATTTCTGAATTTTTACTTCTGACTGCCCATCCAATTGAGGATGAAAAGCTGTACTAAAATTTAATTCAATACTCAACGACTTTTGAAGGCCTTTCGAAAACTTATAAGTACACCTGGGATCATGATCAGATACAATGGGGAGGGAAACTCTATGTAACCAGACTATCACATTAAGATAAAAAAGAGAATGTTGATCAAGGGAAAAATTATCTCGTATAGTAGGGAAATGAGCAGATTTAGTCAAGCGATCAACAATAACCCATATTGTATTATTACCTTGATGTGTCTTAAGAAATCCCAGAAAGAAGTTCGTGGATATATTCTCCCATTTCCACTCTAGAACTGGTAAAGGATAGACAATCTCTTTTTGTAACTGCCGCTCTGCTTTAACCTGTCGACAATTCAAATATTTCACAGTAAAATCAGCAATGTCTCTTTTCTTCCGTCCCACCAGTAATACTCCTGAAGATCTCTATACATCTTAGTACTGCATGGATGAACTGAAAACGGAGAACTATGAGCTTCACATAACAACTCTCTCTTCAACTGTAGATCATAGGGCAAACACAATCTCTTCCCAAATCTCATAACATAATCATTATCAATATTGAAATCGGGAAACTTAACCTTCTGAACCAGCTCTACCTTATTCTGAAACTCACTGTCTTGCTTCTGTGCTTGCTTAATTCTGTCTAATAGAGAATATTTCACTGATAACTAATACAAAACATAATAACATCTAGAACCTACAACTTCTATGACAAATTTCATCAAATCCTTAAATAAAGGATCACGTTCCAAACGTAACATCGTTAATAAAACATTACTTTTTAGAGTCAACGCATCAGCCACTTTATGTTCTTTTCTCAGATGGTAATGAATTGTACAATCATAATCCTTGATTAATTATATCCATCTCCTCTATCTCATGTTCAATTATTTCTGAGTGAAAGTATACTTTAATCTTTTTTGATCAGTATATATTTCACACTTTACTCCATACAAATGATGCCTCCAAATTTTTTAAGCGAAAAAAATAGCGGCTAATTCCAAATAATGTGTAGGGTAATTTACCTCATGAGTTTTCAACTGACGTGAATAATAAGAAATTACATGATCATTCTACATTCGGACACAACCATGTCCTTTCAATGATGCATCACTATAGATAACAAACTCACCATTCCTTGAAGATAGTGCCAAAACTAGAGCATTCACTAATCTTATTTTCAATTCCTGAAAACAATCATAACATTCTTTTGTACAGATAAAATTAACACCCTTCCGAGTTATCTTAGTTATTAGACTAGATAAACGTGAAAAAAATTTATCAATCCTTCGGTAATAGCCTACCAAACCAAGAAAACTACGAATCTCGGTTACATTTGTGGGTCTTGGCCAATCTTCATCAACCTTTGTTTTTTCTGGATCAACAGTTATTCTATCTTTAGAAACAATGTGACCAAGGGAAGAATTTTTTTGCAACAAAAACTCACACTTTCTGAATTTCCCATACAATTTCTTTTCTTTTAAGGTTTTCAAAATAACCCTTAAATGTCTTTCATGCTCCTCTTTACTTTTCGAAAACACCAAAATATCATCAATGAGAACAACCACAATCTTAACAAAGAACTATTGTAAAATTCTATTCATAAGGTCCATGAATACATAAGGTTCATTGGTTAGCCCAAAAGGAATTACAACAAATTCATAATGGCCAAATCTTGTACGAAACGGGGTCTTCGGAATATCTGCATCCTTTAACTTCATCTGAAGGTACCTCGGTCTCAGGTCAATATTTGAAAAATACTGAGCTCCCTGGAGCTGATCAAACAAATCATCGATACAAGGCAAAGGATATTTGTTCTTAATAGTGATGTTATTCAAGGCTCTATAATCACTGCAAAGTCTCATAGAACCATCTTTACTTTTAACAAATAATATAGGAGCACCCCATGGTGATGTTCTAGGTCGAATGAAACCTTTCTCTAACAAATCTTAGAATTGATCCTTCAACTCTAAAAGTTAAATTTGAGCCATTCGATAAAGGGGTCTTGAAATTGGCTTAGCCTCAAGAAATAATTCAACAGTAAATTCCACTTCCCAATCTGGTATTATTCTAGGAAACTCGTCAGGAAAAACATTAGGATACTCATTTACCACTGGCACATAATTAATCTGAACGGTTCCATTGTTTTCATCAATATGCACAAGGTAAAATTCATTACCATCTTTTAAAAGATTCTCAGCCTCCTGATATCTTATCCACAGTAAGGGTTCATTCTTGTACACAAACAGAAATTCATTCTAAAAAGAAACTTCATTATCTCTATAGTCAATCTTATCATGGTAAACAGAGAGCCAATCAATTCCCATGATAACATTAAACTCTACTAGTGGTAAAAAAATAAGGTTTTCAAGTAGGTTATTTCCACGGATAAGAATAGGAAGATTCTTATAAATTCTTTTTGCCTCAGCATTTCCCCCATGTGTTTTTACAATAAGTTCATGAGTAATTTCTTGAGATGGTATTCCCAATTTTCTAGAAAATTTTTCAGAGATAAAAGAATGTATAGACCCTAAATCAGACAATACATTGGCATAATCTGAAAAAACAAAAAAAAAAGTACATGATACCACTTCATTTGATGGACCAACATCTGCTGAAGTAGTTGCAAAGGATTTCACCACCCCTTTCTGGTTGTAGTTTGACTGCTTCCCACCATTCGAGCTATTTGTCGAACACTTGTTTGCGTAATGACCCATCTCATTGCAATTGAAACATTTCAATAACTGTAAATCAAAATTGGTCTTACCATCAACCTGATCTTTTCCAGTGAAATCATGATCCTTATGTCCCATCTTACAACATCGGTAGCACTTTCCAGAATTCAAAATACATTCCCATCATTCTTTTTACCATATTTATCACAAACTGAAAATTTAGTTTTCTTACCATCTGACCTTTTTGAAGAATTCTTCCCTTTCTCCTACCACCTCAGTCTCTTCTTATGTTGGTTGTCATTGAACACTTGATCATCGAAAAACTCCATTTCCACCTTATCAGCACATTGAACAATCTTTTCTTAACTTTTGAACTCACGAGATGCCAATGTCCTTAGATGTTTTGGCTTTAATCCTGAGTAAAAACTATTTATTTTACTATCAAGGTCTCAGAGAAAATTTGAATCATAACTTTCCAATCGAGTGTACCTTTCATCATAAGCAGCCACGGAGTCATCCTCTTGCCTCAATTCCAAGAATTTCCATTCCATCCTAAGTCAAACAACCTTAGGAAAAAATTTATTCATAAACATACCTTTGAATTCATCCCAGTCAAGAGCATAAATCTCATTAGGGTCCCTGATATTTTTAACCATCGACCACCACTAATCTGCTTCACCCTCCAAACGGTAAACAACAAGACTAACCTTTTGGTTTTATTAACACCCCATGACATCGAAAATCTTCTCCATTGCTTTAATCCACCCTTCAGATAGCACAGGTTTAGATGATTCCATGAACGATGCGGGATGTTGCCTCATGAAATGTTCCACCATTGACATGTTCCTCTGGGTATGATATGGATGATCTCATTCATGGATACCACCCTCATTTATCGATTGAGTCAACTGCGTCATTGCTACAAAAAAAATTTCAGTTCGAATTCTGATTATCTCAGGATGCTGATTCGGAAGGTCATTTCCTTCGGTATGCCTTCCTAGAAATGCTTCCCTATTTCCTCTGTGGAAAACCATTCTGAACAGACATGTCTTAGATGAAGCAACATGGGAATATTTAAATGCTATATCATTTTCAATTTGACCATAAAAAATATTTTTGGATAATCATTTAATATAATTCCAACTCCTAAATTTATCTAAACTGACCTCTGATACCAACTATAAGGCCCCATCCTTAAACATTACTTAATCGTGAGATATTTAAAGAATACACATTGAGGATCATTTCAGGATTATATTTTTAGAGAATTAGATCATAAATTTGGCATTACATTCCACATTTAGACAGGGTGGTTACATAAAAGACAATTTTGTTTTTTTCCATCAAATGAAACATATTTAAAATAAAACATGGATTCCTTCTTGACACATCCTCAACACTATCATCACATCATGTACTTTTCCCTTGACTTGTGAAAAATATTTCAAAAACATTGGATGAGCATAAAAAGCTCAGTATGGGATACAAAAATACGGAATGAAAACATTCGTCCATGTATACATAGGAATCAATGAAATCATACATTACCCATAAAATATAATCACATTAACATACCTTATGAAATCATAAGATTCATGAATATCTCATACAAATCATAATACATAAAGGTAACTTGAGTCATTCATAACATTCTTAGGTAGGTAGTAACCCTCATGGTTACATTTGGAATACCCATCACAATATATTCCCAAAATCTCTTCAGAGAAACCCTAGCTTTTAACTCCTTCGTGGTACCCAATTCATTGGAGAGCTATATCGGGCTCACTCACCCTTATTTTATCATGGAACCACCCATCTTCATAAACAATTTCAAAGAACCATAACATAATCGTATCACATAAAACATGCATAAAGGAAACATAACATTTCCACATTTTAATCACAAGATATCAATACAACACATTGATATAATAAAAACATTATAAAAAAAAATTTCAATACCAAAAAAAATTAATAGTAAAACATGGTATTTATATTTTATTTAAAAAAATGTTATGGCTTGTATAGGAAGCCAAAACTCAAATAATGGTCACGGCGGCAGAGAAGTCGTTGTCGCCGCATACGTAAGAAAAAAACATTCCCTTTTGTCATTTATTAAAATTTTTCATATAAAAATATTCCTTTTGAATAAAAGTAAAAGTCAAAGGGGTTTATACAATGTATAAAAGAAAGTTGTGTATAAAACAAAATATGCCTCAATGAAAGGAGATTGAGACGAAGTCCATTACCTAATGTTCGACTGGACTCGATCATTCATTAATCTTCTAAATAATAAACTAGAGTTAATTTCTACTTTATTAAGAACCTATTTCAAGTTAATTATTTACTTTATATCACTTATTACCAAGTGATTAACATTATGTAATTGTTTAGGTTAATAACGGTCGTTTTGTCGATCTTTTGTTCTTGAGTTAAAAATAAACTTCTTATAATTATAAGTTGTTAATGTGGTAAAATATCCATTATATCTAGAATTATATTCATCATGTAGATATAATATATATCATATATATCCATTATATACATGCATTTATAATATTACATAACATTTAGAGTTAAGAAATGAAAAGCACCATTCATGGAGACAGTAAGCCGTACGTGCGCATGAATGCTAATTTCATTTCTATTTCGCATTTAATGGAATGAAATAATAATGATATAAAGGTATATTATAATTATATTATAATATCATATATAATATCATTAACTCCATCTTTTATACATCCGATATATGGCATTAACGAATCAAATCACTTTGAGGGGGCGGTAGTCCACACTTCCTAAAATGAGATTATCGCGTTTACCTATAATGGAAACCATAAAAGTATGACATAAATGAAAAATATAGATTAATAAGGAAAACATAAACATAATATATATCATATATAAATATATTTACATCTTAATGTCCACCATGAAAGGTGTCAATAGAAGATTGAACAATCATCGTTTCGTGAGGTAGAAATTCACCATTCACAGAAACATTATGTTCTTTAACCATTAGACAGGAGTGTGTGTAAGTGTAGCTCAAATAATTCTCACAACAACATCCTAGTATATTGGATATACTATTTTTGTTACAAAATAAAGGAAATAAAATAGTTATGGGTTGGAGAAGAAAAATAAAACCAAAGAACAGTAGAGAAGATTTTACCTTTAAATAGGGTAACTTCCCTTGGTTTGAACCAAAAAGGTTTCTTGAAGAGATTTCTGCCTAATGTAAGGATTATAGGATGAGGAGAGGGATTTTTGGAGATAAAATGAGAAGATTTTTTCTAATCCAATTTCTTGAGATGTGTGGGTATGGAGGGTAGGGGTGGGGGCCTTTTATAAGAGGGAGGAGCGGCACTCTTTGAATGTCATGAAATGTTACTTTATTTTAAAATGAGTCTCGGTTTTCTGAGGTCCCAAAATGATATATTTTGAGTATAAGGTGATAAGGGTTCTAATTCCACCCATACAATCGGTTTTTGACAAGTTTATGTCTTATAATTTACATTATCGTTTCATTTTATTTAAATCGTTCATTAATGAGGTAATCGCTGCATCATCATTGTGTCATAAATAAATTAATTTATTTAATGTCTAAAAATTATAAAAAAATACTATAATTTAGAAAATATTCTTATCTTTCCAATGACTATTTATAGTCTAAGATATCGTTTACACAGACAAAACTAATATTTTTTACTTAGGTGTTACAAACTTTTGTGATATTCTCCATTCTTTAAAAATAAAATGATAAAGTGTAACTATCACCCAAAACTGATTCCATGGGGTCCCTAAGTTGGCACAAGGCATCCCAAGGTCGTACATGACACCACAAGTCGAATTAAGACACATGTTGGGGTCATTTTTTATTATTATGATATATTTTTATTATCCCTAACTACCCGATTACTAATTAATCATGATAATTAAAGATAATTACAATTGTTACTATTCATAATGTCCAAAAACAAGAGTCTTAATTAAATAATTTGGACCTTCTAATTAAAAACATGGAATCCATTTTACCAAATTCCAAACATATAAATTTCAGTAATTAATTTAAAAATAATTCTCGTTGTCAAAACAAATAGCGGGTTTTTTGAAACAATATCTATCAATAGTTTGACACTTGTTTATGCCCAATTTCAAAGTGAAATTAATTGTGATGACCATAATGGGATTAAATGGTAAAAATATATTTTAATTAAACATTAAAACCAATTAAGAAGATAATCTAACCATATAATTAAATTATATGAGAAAGTAGTTTTGAAGTAAACTGCAGTATTTTCCACTATTCATTAAAAAAATAACATTGTCAAAAAAATACCAAAAATTTATCCAAAGTAAATTTAAATGTCCCAATTCTAATGAATAATTTATTTTGATAGATAGAGCTTATATAATTGTCAATATTAAGATTTAAAAATGTCTTGCCATCAAAAATCAGTAAAACAATCTTTGAAAAAAAAATTAGAGTATTCCATGCTTAAGATTGGATTTATTCTCATTTTAAGCATCTAAAACACTATCTAATTCATAAATATACGTAGATATGAAAATCCATAATTATTTACTTACTTGGTATGTTACATAAAATTCCACAACCGAAGTGCCTTATAGAGGTTCTCAAGGAGAATAATTTATATGGGAAAAGCCTATTTTGTTTTCTTTTAATTTCTTTTCTTTTATTATCATATAATTTTCTCATCTACTCAAAAATTAATGATAACTTAAATATCTTATATATAATTTAATTTTATTAGTTTAATTTAATATAAATCATCAAACTCGTTTTCCTCCCAATTTTATTCAAAAAAATGTAAACACCATCCGTGATGTGTCGATTTACCACCATCGTTGACGATGTGTTTTCATTTGAAATTCTAGTCATAATGGCTGGTAATAAAACCATTATTATGGTTAAATCATATTTCATATAAAATTATAATTTATAAAATTTTCTATAATAGTATATATACATAATATTAATTAACAAAACAAAACTAGTTCATGATGATCATAAAAAAACAACAAAATAATCTAAATAGTTATCATTAATGTTTTATCTAATGAGTCATCCTAATATATGGAAAAAATGATATATACAAACATTTAATATTATTTGGGATCATTAATAACATATAATTTAAATTATAGATAATTATTCCTACTTTACATGATCTATCAGACATGTATACAAGTGAACCAGTCATGAAAAACAATAAAACAAATACTCTCGAAAGATAAAATTGAATATTATAACTCATAAAAAGGATATAAATGAACTTAATAAAATTATAATAAATAAAATACATTTTAAATAAGCCCAGAATTAAATTTTCAATTAATCTAATTTAATTACATATGATATTAAGTGAAAGTTTCGAACACTATCAGACATAAGGTATGATATTCTTTTTGAACCCCCATTATTTTTTTGGGTTACGCTTTCTATATCATTACCCATATTAAAACCTAATTTATTCTTATTTAATCATCCTATATTATATTTTTATTTTCCCAAAATATTTATCTAGCTCAATTATTCATTAATTTATGGGAAATACATGTTTTATATAGGTTCCTTTTTAAATTACCCTGGATAAGCAATCCAATTTTAAGGGAACTTCCCTATTACTTTCCCATTTTCATATACACTCCATAATATGTTTTAAGAAACCAATATTTTTCTAAGTAATTATTTTATGATGAAAATATATCTGTTCATTTATGGTTTTATGGAAACAATTATTATTTTTTCCTCTTTAAGGACACTTTAATATTTTCCCTTAAACCATAATAATGTGGCACATTTATAAAATTTCTTAAACACTATTTTTATAATATTTCACTTATTTTGGACATCATTTATAATAATATATTCCTATTTTATATTATTAATGTACAATTACGAATTATATCTATTCTTTCATGTATACCATTATGATATTCCCTTTGGTCATGCCTTATTCACAACTTATTCCTTTTGTGTGGTGTATGTATACTTAAATTTGTATTTATGGTCATCAATCATTGAAGATTTAATTAAATATATATATCTATTGTAACAATGATATTATTATTATCTTAGCCGTATACCATTTTAAAAATAGTTTTTGTTTTGAATTTTTTTGATGAATCTTTTTCCTATAGTCGATATAGATATTTTGATAAAGCATATTGTTCCAAAAATAAATCTATGTTTAAAGAATTATTTATACCTATAGTATTTGTTGGGATCCAGTATTATATATCACTTGATACATCGACCTGACTTATAAGGGAAAAAGGTTAGAGAAGAACACTTCATGTTTGTTTCTAAGAAGAATCAGATAGGTTTCTGCCCAAAAAATTAAGTTGTATTGATGGTATAATGGTTCATGTTCCAGATACATGATATCCAATTATTAAGCATTTTTTTCATTTTGTATTAATTTACTACTTTTCATTATTTTTTCACAATGAAAAAAATATATGGATGCATTTTCAATATCATTTTATTGATGGAATGTGTTTTCAAATTATTTTCACTTCCATAATTCTTACTCTTTATTTACTTTTCCTCATTTATTATTGATTCAGGTATCCCTTATTGAGAATTTGATATCAACCTTTAAATTGTTTTACTTCACTAGGTTGTTAAGATGAAATATTTGAATAAGTGTTATGTAAGAATATTATTTTTTCTCTATGTTAAATTTCTAATGGAATAAGGGATCCATGTATGTATCTTATTATGAAAGAGTACTAAATTGATTGATCCTTGGTGATGCGATATCTTGTATATATTCTATTATAATAAATTAACCACCAACTATAGTCTATTGAGGCTAGGGTTATTATAGTTGGTTTTAGAGAATTTATTTTTAACCTTGGGAAAGAGATATTAAGTAAATATGATAATTATAATAATTATTTATAGTGAATTTTTTGCACAATAATCATGATTATTATGAGATAGCATAATATGTTCCACTATTTAGTGATGGAACCTAATGAAAGAATGTGAATCAATACCCACAGACAATGTTGGGATTTACCTACTGAATAGTCACTAAATGAGGCTAATATTCAGTGTTATGATCTTAATATTAATGTGTTTAAATTTTCATAAAAATCAATTTCATTCCAATTCAAAAATTGAACTTCATTTCCCATCGTTGTGCAATTAATACTTAAAGTGTCAATTTGGGCCCACTCAATAATTTTCTTGTGGAAGTTACAATATTCATCATTTTAATTTGATATTTTGGTATATGATTCATCACTTTATTTGGAACATTTTTTCATTCAGGTCTGATGGATGAATCACAAGTGAAGATGGAGATTTTTTCACCTGAAGGCAGAAACTTGCTGGAAGAAGCATAATGGGCCTAAGGCCCATCAAACAATTGTGGGGCCCATAAACCAATCCAATGAAGTTCAAATTTATACAGTATAAAGATAAAAATATGAGGATCATTTTATTCAACTGTGGCTGGAGCTAATTCTGATTTTTTTCATGATGATAAAAGGATCTGAAGTTGAGATTTAAATGATAGACCTGACATTAATGCACAGAAATCCATCCCACCATTTTGACCATAACATTCAAACAGTTGAGCCAAATTTCCTGAAATATTTACAGATCATAGAGGATAGATGGAAGAAGATATTTCTCTTCTAAAAACCCTACGGAAGCAGCCTTATTCAATTACAAATTCACACTTTAATATGGAGGATGAATCAGGACAGTTTTCCGGGTCAAATTCGAAACATCAATTTCCTTTTAATTATTCACCCTCATTTTGACTCTATTAATTATTGGGGGTGAATTAATTGTTGGGGTATGTACCTAAGCCTCTTAATTTTCCTATATAAGGAGCTAGTAGTGAAGTTAATAGTGGCGGATATTTTTCTTACCATCATTTGTTGCTTGTTTCATTGTAAGGTTATGCTAGAAAAGTTCCTTTGTAATGTTTTCAATTTCCATGTAAGTTTTTTTTGTTATTAAACAACATCTTTCTCTTCTATATTTTACATTGATTTATTAAAACTAAATTTTCAAAAATCACAGTGATATATCTGTGTTTTTGTGAATTAGTTCACACATAGGTGTGAATTTCATTCACACACACGGAGGAGTGCTCGTTATTTCCATGGTTTTAATTTCTTCAATCCAATTATTGTTAGTCATCTTCTTCCCACCATTGAGAGTATACCATCAATGGAGGGATAACCATTTAATGGGTTGATCTTAGGAGTATGCAAAGAATGGATTGAATGTTGTTTTATGAACGAATTGTTGTTAATTGGATAATTAATTTAAGACATCCATTCTTCAGTTATTTCTACTCTTAATCTTTACTGTGTTTGAGAAAAATAAATTCAATTACTAAATGACCATATACCTCGGAGAGATCATTAATTTGGTTCTGTAAGTTTATAGTGGATTAGTAATTGTGTTTAGTAAGCACCTAACCAGAAAATGATTATGGTAGTGTTATTTTTGAAGAATGGATTCATCAAAAATTAATAAAACCAAAATTGTCTAATGAAGTAAAATTCATTCAATCCACCCCGAGCATAATCCTAAGATCAACCCATTCCCATTTAATTGAATTCACTTAGGTTTATTAGTGTTTATTAAAAATCCAAAATCAAAACCAAAGTAGGCCACTTCACAGCCCATCCTTCACCAAATCATAGCGTCTGAAGGTTACATCTTCGGTCCATGTTGATTCGACCCCTACATGTACTACATCGACCGCATAACTATAGGGTAAATTTGGGTCCAAACTAAATTTTGGTGTTGTTTCCGGAGACCATGTAAGTACCTTAGACACTCATCTTCTTTTCTCACCCCAAATTCTCTATTCTCACCCTAATTTCTCTTCTCTTTTCCCCTTTCTGTTTCTGCGTGTCCAATGAATCCCAAAAACAACTTTCAATCAACTACAATGGATTATCTTCAACAATACCCATTAATATACCAAGTCTATAATCAACTAGAAAATCAATATTTTGAATCACCTCACCAAGGTAATTTCATTGACCAAACCTTAATTGAATATACCACACCAAATGAGATGTACAATCAATGGGATGCTGAATGTTTAAAATATCAATTTCCATACCTATCAAGAATGATTGAAAAAATAAATAAAGAGGAATTATATGATGTACAAACATATATCAACCCTAATCCTGAAAAAATTCTTGAACAATTGTGTGAAGAAATAGATAAAATGAATTTAGAAGTTTTATCATTCAGATTAGAATTACAAAGCTTTAAGACTTTTGAAGAACTCGTTCCCACTCAAGATGTTCTTTCCTCATCATTGATAGATAAATATTTTATCCCAAAAACCTCCCATGAATTGAAAAAGGAACTAACCTTTGGATATGGGATAACTGAACAAGATCGACAAAATTTTTAAGGGTATTTAAATCAGGAGGAAATTAGTTTTTTGGATCCACAAGGGGAAAATTTGTCTTCATGGATTGAGTGTTCAGAATATTGATCCAATAACATTTTATTAGAATCACCAATAATTTAACCATTGGGAGATATAACGAATAGTGAGTCCATACCCACTCATGAAATTCAAATGGAAGATTTTGGGGATGATTCATATTTTCAAAAGTAACAAATTCTTTCAAAATCTTTTGTAGAAGAAACAAATTTCGATTCAAATTTCCATTCATCTATGGGAAAATTAAATGAAATTGACCTCAACATTATAATCCTTCCTTCCCCACTCAAGAATCCCTCTATTTATGAAAACCTAGACCATTCAATTATCATCCATTTTCATTAAGAATCTCACAAAGTAGGAGTGAACCTTGAAATCTTAGGAAATACTCCAAATGAAACTCAATCAACCATTACTGAAATTCCATGGACTTTTACACTCATTGTTAAGCATGGGATTTCACATGGAAAAAATTCTAAAAAAAGACTTAATCTAAATATTGTTGATGTGGAGAAATATGGGTTCATTATAATTTTGAAAGTTGGAATTGGATAAGTTGGGGGGTTCACGTCAAGCTAACGACGTTAAAAAAAAGCGTTGCATGGGAGGAAACCCATGGTTTTCATGTTTTTTCAATCATTTTGAATCATTTTCTTTTTCATATAATAAATTACCATAGACTGTTGACATGTTCTTATTTTATGAGTAAGGATGGGTATGAATGGGGAGCACCGTATTCATCCGTGTCACACAGTGTGATCTCTGAGTAATACCTTACCCAGAAATCTAAAAAGAAGACAATGTATCATCAATTTATTTTGTTTTGTTTATTATTATGTTTTTATAGGTTACAAATAAAATAATATATCGTAATTCATAAGGAGAATCCATTCACAACCATCCACGCCACTGAGACTCACATCTAGGAGTGAAGGGAGACTGTGGCATACACTATCATCATCAACCACCAGTTTACTACATTCCATGATTATCATTTTAAATTTACTCTTTGAAACCATCTCTTACCACCCTTCTAACATTTCTTTTCTTTAAACACTGGGGACATTGTTATTCTATGTTGGGGGAGATGAAATAAAAAAATCTTTTTTTTCTAATAAGAACATGCATGGATGGAAAAAGTTCCATTAACCTCGAACATGATAACACATAGTGCAAACTCTGAAATTGGATATCAAAAAATTTGGATGCCTTGATTCTGATTTTAATTCAAGTTTATGTTCATGAGCATAGATTTTGGAAAGTGCGGTTGTCTAATGTGATTTTTCAAAGTTTACATTTTCATCCTCTTAATAAATATGCCACAATTCACGTTTACTGGATCGTGGGTGTAAATTTGAGTTCTTGGGTCCATTTCATTATAGCATAGGGTTCTGGGGTCACTTTTAGTTTAAATTGAGGATCCAAAAAAATCAAAAAAAAAATTAAAAAAAATTGAAAAAAAATAATGACCACATAGAGAAATGTTTTGTCCAAATGCGTGGCGTCCGGCACTTGGGGAACTTGACTCCATAGTTTTCTTACCCAGAGTTAGGCTTTATATCTCTATTGAATAGAATGTAATTGACAATATGTGTGGCGTCCGACACTTGGGGATCACGGCTCCATAGTTGTCTTGCCCAGATTTAGTCTTTTTATATCTATTGTGGTTAAAAAAAACAAACAAAAAACAAGAAAAATGAAAAAAAATTTGGACACTCATTTTAAGATTTAATGTGATTCCCACCTAGAGCTTCCATTTTTCCCCTTGAACAATAAAATTGGCCCCATATCTTTTGTGATGCACAACACTTTATCATGCTTAATTGAAATTGGATGAAATGTGGGGATGAATTTGAACAAAGGAATGGGCTTGGGCTTGGGATATTCTTATTGACCTAGCTTGTTTTAAATGATTTTTATGGGTTTCATAATTTTTTTTTATGAAGTCTTTGGGTGAGAAATGTGTATTAAAATTTTTTTGGAAAAGGGGGTTTGAATTTCATATTTATAATATATATTGCTCGGGACTAGAAACACTCAAGTTGGTGGGTGTGATTAGTAACTGAAAGTGGCTAATAATAATTGATAATATCTTAATATTAATGTGTTTAAATGTTCATAAACATAAATTTTATTCCAATTCAGAAATTTAACTTCATTTCCCATCATTTTCATTTCATGCTTAAAGTGTCAATTTGGGCCCACTCAATACTTTTCTTGAGGAAATTACAATATTCATCATATTAATTTTATATTTTGGTATATTATTCATCACGTTATTTGGAACATTTTTTCTTTTAGGTATGATTGATGAATCACAAGTTAAGATGGAGATTTATGCACCTGAAGGCAGAAACTTGCTGGAAAAAGCATAATGGGCCTAAGGCCATCATACAAATGTGGGGCCCGGAAACTGTAACAGCCCGAGATTTTATGAAAAATGTTCCTTTTAATTTTATTTTTGTCTGCTGTTGTGCGCTACACCAAAAGGAGCTTGCACAACACACATCCTTGACTTGCCTTGCATTACACGCAATCGCGACCTTCCTCGATAGCGTGTGTTGTACGCAACGCCACGTTTCGCTAAACAACGATATGCTATTAAGATATTATTAAAACTAGCTGTTCTGAATAGTAATAACCACTTTTTGAAATTTTGTAAATTTTATTTTTCAAAATGGGCTTCATTTATGGATTCGGAGTATCGAATTTAGCCTAAGGTGAAATTTTGGTACTTTTCGGATAACTTTCATATTCTGATGAATAGTGAAAATTACTAAATTATAATTAAAAACAACTTTTTTAATCGAAATAATTAATAGTGATAAATTATTAATTTGAGTGGTTTTAAAGTATATTTAGAATATATTTTTACAATTTAATACAATGTTGGTCATTGGTTGTAATTTCAGATTTAAACCAGACATAAACAAATGTCAATCTTTTGATAGATATTGTTTCTTAAAAACACGCTATTTGTTTTAACAGCGGGATTTAATTATAAAATTAATTAATGCAACTTTTATGTTATAAATTTGGTAAAATAGGCTTCATTTTTGAATTCGGAATATGAAATATAGCTTGGCATGAAATTTTGGCATTGTTCTGAAAAACATCAATTTTTGATGAATAGTGAAACTACTAAGTGGTAGGTTAAAAACCGAATTTTGCATAAAACTTAATTTTACCGTTTCTGTGAATGGAATTTCAAAAATCAGAGAGACAAGGTTAATATCAAGGACTAAAATGTGGTTCAATGAGATGAAAATAATTTTTTGGTGAATAGTAACTTTTTACTATTTTTACCGCGGTTAATAGTAAATAGGGTAACTAAGGGTAAATATGATATTAATATTACCCTAACACATGTCCTAATTCTATTGGACATGTGTAATTCGACCAAAAACAAACTTAGGAATAAAATATGACCATTTAGGCCCACATGGATTAGATTAGGACATTTATTATTAATTTATTTAAAGAAGGGTTAAAATAGTTAAAATCAAAGTTTAATAAGTAAATCATTTTTAATATAGGGTTATACATAAGATAAATTCTATTGTAAATATTCATTAGAAATATAAAAAGATTTCCTACATGATGGTAGTTTATTTGTAATTTTTAGACATAAAATAAAATAATTTATTTATGACACAACGATGATGCAGTAATTATCTTATTAATGAAATATTGACATAATTGATGTTATAAACACCAAAATAAATGTAATTTGAGATTTTTTATGAATTCCACTAATTTTATAGGTTACTATGATATATTAATGTTGATTTAAGAAACTTGGTTCGAACATCTAATTCTGTTATGACTTTCACAAAAATCATATATCAAATAGTGTCAAAATTGACACAAAATAGTTTTTAAATCAAATATTATATTATTAATTGTTATTGTATTCCTAAAAATCTAAGGTTCGGCCAAATGACTTAGATAAGGATATATATATTAATAATAAACAATTTGGGGTTCGTTTGGCATGTTATAGTAAGTTTATTAACCATATAGTGAAAGAAAACAAAAAGACATGGTAAAAGTTAAATTATTTAACTTAGAGTTAAATTTAATTGATAAGGTTAAAATAATATCCTAAACTTGTCTAAATTCTATTGGTTGATATTATTTAGACCCCTCCCCACCTTAGCTTCGAAATAAGACCCTTTGGAACAATTATAAACCTATTTTGACTTTAATATAAAATAATATTTTGAGATATTCCTAAGGTGCCCCTCTCCTCCCTTATAAAAGGACACCTCCTCCCCCTCCTCCTCACACCAATTTGAGCACTCAAGCTCGGCCAACCCCTGCCAAAATACCTTCTCCACTTCCCTAGAAACATACTAGAGGTTCTTGTCTTCCTCAAAGACCAATTCTAGTGCCCTAAGAGGAGGTCTCAAAGAGGCACTTCAAAGAAGAGGTAATTACCGTTACCAATTCTTTCATCTTTATTTCTTCTTCCACTTCTTCTTCTTAGGTTGTTTCATTATGAAGTAATAACATCAGTATCACTCATATACTGATATGTTATTATAAGTATGAAACAACCCTATTTCACCATCTATCCATCCTACGGAAAAAGAAATCACTGCGCGTGCGTACGTACGGAATACCGTCTCCACGCCGTGGTGTAATCTATTTTCCACCACCACCTTACATGGATGGGTATAATGGTGTAAAGAATAACTATACATAGTTATTACAACATCATATTGATTCTGATATATTGTATAATCCACTCCAATTCAATTCAATATTTATAGAAATGATATCATCGCTCGTGCGTACGTACGGACTACCGTCTCCACGACGCGATGAGATTCATTCTCCATGTTAACCATTTAAGAATGATTATAATGTATATATAAGAAATAATAATGAAATATATGACATTATAAAGCTACTGGATTTATGTATATATATACATATGTATGTCATCTACTTACTTCCATTTCAAGACAATAAGGAAAGAAAAACAGCATTCATGCGTACGTACGGACTACCGTCTCCATGAACGGTGTTTTTCATTTTATTTATCTATCTATTATATATATATATACTGAATATATATGATATATAAATCATATTTTATATTCTGGAAATAAGTAAATCATGATATAAGTAATAATGATGTCAAGAACAACAAGTCAAAACACCTACGATAAATGAAACGATTTTACCCAAAACGCTTCTTTAACATGGAATTTACAAAAGAACGGGTAATATAATGTCATAAGTGAACCATATATGATATCATAACAATGAATAAGATTCTGTAATAAGTCAATGACATTATTTAAATCATTATACAGGAGGTTCGGACACATACGAAGCAAATTGGACCTAAGGTAAGGGAAATATCACAATCTCATTTTTATCCGAGATTGTTTATTCGTAAGTATTTACTGGGGTGTGTTTTATCATCCACATCCATGTTCCTTCAATATTTAATACTGTTTCCATCCACATACAATAGTTTAAATCCAATTTTACTCTTCGGTGAGTTTTTAGTAAAGAATATGAAAGGAATCTTTTGTCGCTTTTTCATACGAGGTACTTTTTGACTTTTCCGACAAAAGTACGAAGAATGTTTTTTTTAACTTAAACGGCATGAACGGATTTTTACGGTTTTATAAAGCCTTATTTTCATGAAGCTTCCTCCAAAAGATTTCATGACTATTTTTAATAAAATCTCTTTCTTTTAAAATTGCATGATGTTTTGTGAAAAGAAATTGATTTTGAAGAAGAAAGGATATTTTCCTCAAGAATTCATTTCAAGTGTTTTATCAAAATTATTTTCCATCTAAGATAATAAAGGGTTCTGTTTCTATCCATATTTTTACATTGATTTGACTATGTTGTGATGGAATTATGTTTATGAATTCCTTTATCTTATATGATTGGTTTTATGATGTCATGTTGTTTTAAGAATCCCATTTTTATTACATGGGTTATGAAATGATGTATGATTTATGATTTTGTGGCACACATAAGAATGATATCATTATGAGATGGGTGGGACCTATATAACCCTCCAATTCATTGGGTAAAGATTTTATATCTCATGAGATAGACATGGCTGAAATGGTAGGTTATACCGGTTCAGTGAAACAGGACTGAAACGAGGGTTACTCGATTCAGAAAGGGACTTTGTCCACTAAGATAGTCTTGGCAATGAGTCTTGACTAACAAGAAATGATTTTCTATGATTATGTGTGTATGCCACAATGTTTCATGTTTTATGTTATGATTATTGGGATTATATTTCACTTCTATGATATATCCCGTGTTATGATATTATGAGCTCTTTTGCAGGTTAAGATTTCCAAAAGCTATGTATATGATGTGATTGATTTTTTTCTTTTGTTTACCCTTACTGAGCATTTGAGCTCACCCTTTTATGTTTTCTTTTCCCAAGGATATAAAGAAAGGTTTTAGGTAGAAAAAAGGGATGACCTTTATGGGAGATATTGAAGAACTTTCACCACGATTAGAAGATTACGTTCCGAGTTTCCAAAGACACTAAACTATTACGATCCTTTAGTGTGTGTTTTTGTTATGTACTAAGTATTCCGCAAATGTAATGTAATGTCCATGTACGTCAAGATACGGGTCTCTACAGTTGGTATCAGAGGAAAGGTTTAGTCAACCTTTGGAAACTAGGATGCGAAAACGTTAGTGAGATCCCTAGAGATATTTCTAAGGTATGTCTAGGGATGCCCCTAAGGATAAGTATACGTATAGGATATAGTTCTAGAACTATGGTAACGATATTAGATTAAACCAAAGATGATAGATATTTAAGTTACTCCCCTTTTATTATGATTTTTGCATCTAACACTATTCTGTTTGGGTTTTAGAAAATGGTTGGAAACAAGATGATTCACAATAATGGAGGATATGATGGACAATGGAATGATATTCTTCATGAGCAACCAAATGAAATGGGATTTGGAAGTCCAAACATCTTTATTATGCCGAATCAGCAATCTCATAATATGATCAATAAAGTAAAATTTGGTAAGTTTCCTGACTCGACTAATAAGAGAAAGATGGAGTTCCATGATGATCATAGAGGAAAGAAAGTTCAATTTCCCCAATGTAAATCATGTGGGAAGAGGCATCAAGGAGAATGTTTCAAGGGAACTGTAAGATGCTTTGGGTGTGGAAAAGAAGGACACAAAGCAAGTAAGTGCAAAGGAAAAGGGTCGGTTAACACCATGGATGAGGATAATGGTAATGCTACGACATCAAAAATGGTTAAGTGTTTTAAATGTGGAATGTATGGGCATTATGCAAACAAATTCCCTAAGGGAAAGACTCATGAAGAGAATCAGTATGGTCATATGGGTAGTATTTATGTGGATGATGATGAAGAGACTACAAATGATATGTGAGATGAAAGAATTTTTGAAGCTCGGTCAATGGTTTGAGAATGTAGTGGAATGATTACATGTTTATCATGTGTAATTTTGGAATAAAGAGACATCTATGGATTGTTACACTGTTGTCTTTCCTTGTGTTTTGAAAGTGTATGATTAATGTTACCAGTATCCATGAAAGGTTATTCAGATATTTTTGGAATGTAGATGATATGCGCATAATGAAGGGATAAGGAGAAAATTAAATGTTTGATAGTATTCATGAGCTCATGATTGATATAAGGACTAAGTGATATCATGGTTTGAGTATATAGAATTTTGAGGATTTCGGTATGTGAAAAGTGTTAAATTTTAACTGCATTCAAGTTTTCACTAAGGTTCAATGGGTATTCAAGAGAGTACGAGATTAAGGCCTTTGAATGTTTGAAATGTGACCAACAGGATATATCTTATGATATATGGGGATCAACGATGGTATTAAATCTCTGATAATCGTTTTCACTATGTTATGAGAATGGACTGCAGTATTATGGATAAGCCTAAAGATTGGAATGGATTATGTTGGACATAAGTTAGTATTGTTTAAGGATAGAAGTTTTTTCGATATTACTGATGGGATGTTATAGTAATATAGTTTTATAAAAAGGACAACCTGCAGGACGGGCGACAGCCCATCGCTTTGGACAAGGCTGTGGGAATCGAACCCACAACCGAAGTGCGACTGGCCTTTATCGCCTACCACTGACCTACAGGAAGTCCCTGTTTAGTAGAAACTAGTTTTATTATATTAAGCAGTATGATATATGAAGTATAAGTCCATTTTAGGAACCATATATGATTAATCTCACTATAGAATGACTTATAACTTTTGCTAACCTTTTGTTTGAGACAGATGGAATGAACAGTCATTCTATCACATGATCTGCTAACACTTCACGAATAACAAATTCAACTTCATTTATTTAAGAGATGAAGTGGAAATTGTTCAAGGCACGAACAACAGTGAGATTGTACCAAAATAAAGTAAGTATTTATTCTAATTCAAATTTTCAACTTTAGGGAAATGATCTTGAAAACCAAAAATGTTGTCCTAGTGATCTTATACCTGATGAATCAGATGGTACCTTAGATCGTCACAAATTTATGGATTTGTGATTACTGGATTTTCCATAGCCATGTTCTCTACCACTCTCCATCAGAACATGATGGTCAGATTTCTCTTCCATATCCATATTTTCACCTATGTGGAAACCCAGTGATTAGTTTATTTGGGTAATCGTTACATTTCATACTTTAGTTTTTAAAGCCAAGTTTTGGTATTCCTTTTTACGATGTGGGTTTCTATTAAAGAAACTTTCGAATAGTAAACCATTTATAACCCCGACGAATTTCGAGGGCAAAATTCATTTTAAGGTGGGTAGAATGTAACAGCCCGAGATTTTATGAAAAATGTTCCTTTTAATTTTATTTCTGTCTGGTGTTGTGCGCTACACCAAAAGGAGCTTGCACAACACACATCCTTGACTTGCCTTGCATTACACGCAATCGCGGCCTTCCTCGATAGCGTGTGTTGTACGCAACGCCAAGTTTCGCTAAACAACGATATGCTATTAAGATATTATTAAAACTAGCTGTTGTGAATAGTAATAACCACTTTTTGAAATTTTGTAAATTTTATTTTTCAAAATGGACTTCATTTATGGATTCGGAGTATCGAATTTAGCCTAAGGTGAAATTTTGGTACTTTTCGGATAACTTTCATATTCTAATGAATAGTGAAAATTACTAAATTATAATTAAAAACAACTTTTTTAATCGAAATAATTAATAGTGATAAATTATTAATTTGAGTGGTTTTAAAGTATATTTAGAATATATTTTTACAATTTAATACCATGTTGGTCATTGGTTGTAATTTCAGATTTAAACCAGACATAAACAAATGTCAATCTTTTGATAGATATTGTTTCTTAAAAACACGCTATTTGTTTTAACAGCGGGATATAATTATAAAATTAATTAATGCAACTTTTATGTTATGAATTTGGTAAAATAGACTTCATTTTTGAATTCGGAATATGAAATATAGCTTGGGATGAAA
This sequence comes from Viscum album, assembly GCA_963277665.1. Taxonomy (NCBI): domain Eukaryota; kingdom Viridiplantae; phylum Streptophyta; class Magnoliopsida; order Santalales; family Viscaceae; genus Viscum; species Viscum album. The sequence goes on from OY728138.1 coordinate 394,081,331, forward strand.
TTTTGGCATTGTTCTGAAAAACATCAATTTTTGATGAATAGTGAAACTACTAAGTGGTAGGTTAAAAACTGAATTTTGCATAAAACTTAATTTTACCGCTTCTGTGAATGGAATTTCAAAAATCCGAGAGACACGGTTAATATCAAGGACTAAAATGTGGTTCAATGAGATGAAAATAATTTTTTGGTGAATAGTAACTTTTTACTATTTTTACAGCGGTTAATAGTAAATAGGGTAACTAAGGGTAAATATGATATTAATATTACCCTAACACATGTCCTAATTCTATTGTACAAGTGTAATTCGACCAAAAACAAACTTAGGAATAAAATATGACCATTTAGGCCCACTTGGATTAGATTAGGACATTTATTATTAATTTATTTAAAGAAGGGTTAAAATAGTTAAAATCAAAGTTTAATAAGTAAATCATTTTTAATATAGGGTTATACATAAGATAAATTCGATTGTAAATATTCATTAGAAAGATAAAAAGATTTCCTACATGATGGTATTTTATTTGTAATTTTTAGACATAAAATAATTTAATTTATTTATGACACAACGATGATGCAGTAATTATCTTATTAATGAAATATTGACATAATTGATGTTATAAACACCAAAATATATGTAATTTGAGATTTTTTATGAATTCCACTAATTTTATAGGTTACTATGATATATTAATGTTGATTTAAGAAACTTGGTTCGAACATCTAATTCTGTTATGACTTTCACAAAAATCATATATCAAATAGTGTCAAAATTGACACAAAATAGTTTTTAAATCAAATATTATATTATTAATTGTTATTGTATTCCTAAAAATCTAAGGTTCGGCCAAATGACTTAGATAAGGATATATATATTAATAATAAACAATTTGGGGTTCGTTTGGCATGTTATAGTAAGTTTATTAACCATATAGTGAAAGAAAACAAAAAGACATGGTAAAAGTTAAATTATTTAACTTAGAGTTAAATTTAATTGATCGGGTTAAAATAATATCCTAAACTTGTCTAAATTCTATTGGTTGATAGGATTTCGACCCCTCCCCACCTTAGCTTCGAAATAAGACCCTTTTGAACCATTATAAACCGATTTTGACTTTAATATAAAATAATATTTTGAGATATTCCTAAGGTGCCCCTCTCCTCCCTTATAAAAGGACACCTCCTCCCCCTCCTCCTCACACCAATTTGAGCACTCAAGCTCGGCCAAACCCTGCCAAAATACCTTCTCCACTTCCCTATCAACATCCTAGAGGTTCTGTTCTTCCTCAAAGACCAATTCTAGTGCCCTAAGAGGAGGTCTCAAAGAGGCACTTCAAAGAAGAGGTAATGACCATTACCAATTCTTTCATCTTTATTTCTTCTTCCACTTCTTCTTCTTAGGTTGTTTCATTATGAATTAATAACATCAGTATCACTCATATACTGATATGTTATTATAAGTATGAAACAACCCTATTTCACCATCTATCCATCCTACGGAAAAAGAAATCACCGCGCATGCGTACGTACGGAATACCGTCTCCACGCCGTGGTGTAATCTGTTTTCCACCACCACCTTACATGGATGGGTATAATGGTGTAAAGAATAACTATACATAGTTATTACAACATCATATTGATTCTGATATATTGTATAATCCACTCCAATTCAATTCAATATTTATAGAAATGATATCATCGCTCGTGCGTACGTACGGACTACCGTCTCCACGACGCGATGAGATTCATTCTCCATGTTAACCATTTAAGAATGATTATAATGTATATATAAGAAATAATAATGAAATATATGACATTATAAAGCTACTGGATTTATGTATATATATACATATGTATGTCATCTACTTACTTCCATTTCAAGACAATAAGGAAAGAAAAACAGCATTCATGCGTACGTACGGACTACCGTCTCCATGAACGGTGTTTTTCATTTTATTTATCTATCTATTATATATATATATATACTTAATATATATGATATATAAATCATATTTTATATTCTGGAAATAAGTAAATCATGATATAAGTAATAATGATTTCAAGAACAACAAGTCAAAACACCTACGATAAATGAAACGATTTTACCCAAAACGCTTCTTTAACATGGAATTTACAAAAGAACGGGTAATATAATGTCATAAGTGAACCATATATGATATCATAACAATGAATATGATTCTGTAATAAGTCAATGACATTATTTAAATCATTATACAGGACGTTCGGACACATACGAAGCAAATTGGACCTAAGGTAAGGGAAATATCACAATCTCATTTTTATCCGAGATTGTTTATTCGTAAGTATTTACTGGGGTGTATTTTATCGTCCACATCCATGTTCCTTCAATATTTAATATTGTTTTTTCATCCACTTACAATAGTTTAAATCCAATTTTACTCTTCGGTGAGTTTTTAGTAAAGAATATGAAAGGAATCTTTTGTCGCTTTTTCATACGAGGTACTTTTTGAATTTTCCGACAAAAGTACGAAGAATGTTTTTTTTAACTTAAACGGCAAGAACGGATTTTTACGGTTTTATAAAGCCTTATTTTCATGAATCTTCCTCCAAAATATTTCATGACTATTTTTAATAAAATCTCTTTCTTTTAAAATTGCATGATGTTTTGTGAAAAGAAATTGATTTTGAAGAAGAAAGGATATTTTCCTCAAGAATTCATTTCAAGTGTTTTATCAAAATTATTTTCCATCTAAGATAATAAAGGGTTCTGTTTCTATCCATATTTTTACATTGATTTGACTATGTTGTGATGGAATTATGTTTATGAATTCCTTTATCTTATATGAATGGTTTTATGATGTCATGTTGTTTTAAGAATCCCATTTTTATTACATGGGTTATGAAATGATGTATGATTTATGATTTTGTGGCACACATAAGAATGATATCATTATGAGATGGGTGGGACCTATATCTCCCTCCAATGCATTGGGTAAAGATTTTATATCTCATGAGATAGACATGGCTGAAATGGTAGGTTATACCGGTTCAGTGAAACATGACTGAAACGAGGGTTACTCGATTCAGAAAGGGACTTTGTCCACTAAGATAGTCTTGGCAATGAGTCTTGACTAACAAGAAATGATTTTCTATGATTATGTGTGTATGCCACAAAGTTTCATGTTTTAAGTTATGATTATTGGGATTACATTTCACTTCTATGATATATCCTGTGTTATGATATTATGAGCTCTTTTGCAGGTTAAGATTTCAAAAATCTATGTATATGATGCGATTTCTTTTTTTCTTTTGTTTACCCTTACTGAGCATTTGAGCTCACCCTTTTATGTTTTCTTTTCCCCAGGATATAAAGAAAGGTTTTAGGTAGAAAAAAGGGATGACCTTTATGGGAGATATTGAAGAACTTTCACCACGATTAGAAGATTACGTTCCGAGTTTCCAAAGACACTAAACTATTACGATCCATTAGTGTGTGTTTTTGTTATGTACTAAGTATTCCGCAAATGTAATGTAATGTCCATGTACGTCAAGATACGGGTCTCTACAGAAACCAAGCCCAATGAAGTTATAATTTATACAGAAGAAAGATATAAATATGAGGATCATTTTATTCAATTGTGGTCGGATGTAATTCTGATGTTTTCATGATGATAAAGGGATCTGAAGTTGAGATTTAAATGGTGGACCCGACATTAATGCACAGAAATCCATCCCACCATTTCGACCATAACATCCACATGGCTCAGCAAAATTTCTTGAACTTTTTAAAGATCATATATAACAGATGTAAGAAGATATTTCTCTTCTACAACCCCTCTTTATTCGGCCTACGTCAATTAAAAATTCACACATCAATATGGTGGACGAATCTGGACAGTTTTCCGGGTCAAATTCGAAACATCCATTTCATTTTGATTATTCACCCTCCTTTTGACTCTATTAATTGTGGGAGTTAATTAATTATTGGGGGATGGACCTAAGGCTCCTAATATTCCAATATAATTAGCTCGTGGTGAAGGGAATAGTGGTGGATATTTTTCTTATCATCTTTTGTTGCTTGTTTCATTGTAAGGTTATGCTGCAAAAGTTCCTTTGTAATGTTATCAATTTCCATATATGTTTTTTTTCTTAATAAAAATATTTCTCTTCTATATTTTCCATTCATTTATTAAAACTAAATTATCACAAAGCACATTGATAATTCTATGTTTTTGTGAATTAGTTCGGACATAGGTGTGAATTTCATTCACACACACGAAGGAGTGCTCGTTATTTCTGTGGTTTTAATTTCTTCAATCCAATTCTTTTTAGTCATCTTCGACAAACCATTGTGAGTATACCATCAATGGAGGGACAAAACTTTAATGGGTTGATCTTAGGAGGATGAAAGGGCTAGATTGAATGTTATTTTATGAACGAATTGTTGTTAATTGGATAATTAATTTAAGACATCCATTCTTCAGTTATTTCTACTCTTCATCTTTACTATGTTTGAGAAAAATATGTTCAATTACTAAATGACCATATACCTCGTAGAGATCATTAATTTGGTTCTATAAGTGTATATAAGATTAGTAATTGTGTTTAGTAAGAACCAAAACCAGAAAATGATTACAGTAGTGTTATTTTTGAAGAATGGATTTATCAAAAATTAATAAAACCAAAATTATCTAATGAAGTAAAATTCATTCAATCCACCCCGAGCATAATCCTAAGATCAACTCATTTCCATTTAATTGAATTCACATAGGTTTATTAGTGTTCATTAAAAAAATCCAAAATCAATACCAAATTAGGCCACTTCACATCCCACCCTCCACCAAATCATAGCGTCTCAAGGTTACTTCTTCAGTCCCTGTGGATTCGACCCCTACATGTACTACATCGACCGAATACCTGTAGGGTAAATTTGGGCGCAAACCACCTACTAAGAATTTCAACATAGTTAGTGTTGGAGTTGACCAAATCCTGACAATATTAGGAAAACATACTTAGGTTATGATGAATAACCATGTTACTCCTCTGTTTGATCTTTCAATGTTGGAAAAGCCCCCATAATTTAGTTGGACTACTAATCTAGATGAATTTGATTAATATATCATGTCCCTTGAAATGATATTTCCAGAATTGGGATGTAAAAAAATCAAAAGGTAGTACTGGATGTATATTTTCACTAGGGAGATGATGATCAATTGCATTTGTTGATCTAGAATACTGAGGAGGAATATTAAATTGAAGACATGGAATTAATAACTATTAAATATAAAATCATAAACAAATATTTCCCTCATGAGAAATGAACTGGAATGAAGATAGAATTATTTAGATTTATGAAAATAAAATAATAAAGTGTTGTGGAGTATAAATCTATCATCATAAGACTATCAAGCTATACTATATATTACATACATTAATTAGAATACAATATTGATCATTTCATTGAAGGTCTCAATCCATGTCACTGATGGGAACTATCTTCTCAATCATTTCCATCATATGATGAAATACTATTAATTTCGATCAAAATGGAAAAGGAATTTTATAGCCCCTCTATGTTCAAGGGAAATCAGTAGAAGAATAAGAAATCTAATGACCATGAAAAGGTAAAGCATGAAAGTAGAATAGTGGATTAATGAAATTCCCAATATATGAAAGTTGTGTGAAGAACCATCATGATAAATATGTGAAAAGTATGGTAGTTTGTTATGAGTATGGAGAAAAAGTCCATTGATCCAATTAATTCATGTATAAGAAATAAATAAATGATCTTAAATGATTCAACTATAATGAAATGGGGAATTATTCAATTAAATGTCCATAGTATCAAGGGAATCTACCACAAAAGAGGACAATTTGTGTTTTCCAATATTACAGGATCACCATAACTGATATAGAAGTACCCAATTATGTGTTTTAAGGTAAAATAATCCCATATTAAATCGAGCCAATGCATTATTTGATTTTGGATCATCACACTCTTTTATTTGTACTAAATTTTAAAGAAAACTAGATACTTCCATTTTTATTTAATATGGTAGTTATCTGTAAAACACGCTATGGAAAGTCTCATTTTAAACAAAATGTACCAAAGAGTTCCAATTATAGAATATAAAAATTCTCTATTTTCTGAAATTTTCATCATAACTATGGTCGACTTTGATATAATTATTTTAATAGATTGTCTTTCAAAATATGATGCAACAATTTATTGAATGAATAAAGAAATTACTATTTGTATGGAACATGTAGATTCCATTATCATTAGAGTAAAATATTAATCATTTTTTCATTATTTGGATCCATACACATTATCTCTATTGGATGAAATTATTTGGGAGGAAGAGAAAACAACATATTGGGATAAGGAGAGTCATCTTTAAATTGAGGTTGTTTAAATTTTATAAGAATACATTGAGGTATTTCCTGAGGAACAACTTTGAAACCCCATAGAGTGTGATTTTGAATTTAACATTGATTTAATCCCTGATTTAAAAACAAAATTAATGTCTCCTTATAGAATGACCATTGTGGAATTAGTGGATTTGAGGAAACAACTAGAGGAGTTGAGTTATAAGAGATTTATTCCCCCATAGTGTTTCTATATGGGGATCCCATGTTATCTTTAATAAGATAAAAGAGGGATCATCATGGTTGTTCATTGACTATATATAAATCAACTCTATTATACTAAAGAAAAAGTACCCTCTACCTCACATTGACGATTTATTTGATCATCTTTATAGTGATCAATGTTTTGAAGATTGAACTTCATTCTGGGTATCATCAATTATGATTAACATCGGAATATCTTACTAAAAAATGTTTTGGACAAGTAATGAACATTAAGATATCACAATAATTCCATTTGGATTGATAAATTAACCATTTTTTCTTGGATTTAATTAATAGATCATTCAAGGAAAATCTTATTGATTTTTCATAGTATTTATTGATGATATTCATATTTGTTCTAAAAGATATTAAGACAATGATAACCACATAAAGATCATTCTTGGGACTCACAGATGTAAATAGTTATATTGAAAATTTATCATGTGTGAATTATGGCTTCAGGAAAGTTCTTTTTTGGAAATATTATCTCAAAGGATATAATCTCAATTGATCATGTGAAGAAAAAAGTAAATCCAAGAACATCCTACATTAATGAAAATAATCAAGGTATGCACGTTCATTGGTTTAGAAGGTTACCATTGAAATTTTGTTCAGAGTTTTTCCTTATTGGATAAATCATTTTCTGAGGTATCAAATAATGTGGTTATGTTCTCACGAACAAAATAATGTGCAGAATCCATTAAATAATTGAATATAATATTATTCATTGATCAAATTTTGACATTCCCATCAATAAATTATAGGTTTTTAATATACAATGATGCATAAAATAATGGAATGGGTTTTATCTTTATAAAAATGATAACTTTATTGCATATGCATCAATGTAGTTGAATATCGATGAACAAAATTATCCGACTCATGATCATGAGTGAGTAGTAATACTATTTTCTCTGAAGATTTGCGGATTTTATCTTTATGGTAAAATAGGTGATATATATTTGATGAAAAGAGTCTGAAATACATATTTACCCAAAAATAACTCAACATGAGGAAACAATTATGGATTGAGTTACCCAATGGTTATGATTTATCAATACACTACCACCCAGGAAAAGAAAATAAGGTAGTAGATGAATTAATAATGAATGATCATGGACTTCTGACCCAAATGAGTATTGAGAAAGACACTATGTTAATGGATTTATTCAGTATAGATATGGGAATTGTTAATGAAGGGGAAACATCACTCCTTTTTCAAATTATTTCTAAACCATCTTTACTGGAGATGATAAAAATTTATCAATATGATAATGAGAATTTTCAAAAGAAAATTAAATCCATTAAGGAATAATGATTTTCAGATATCATTTATGAATATGAAATTTGGAAATTTGGAAAGGGGATATGTGTTCCATCAATACCTAATATAAAAAGGGAATTATTAGATGATTTTCATAGCTCAAATTTCTATATAAACCCAAGTAGTACCATGATGTATCGAGATTCGGAGGAACATTTTTTGCTAGATAATATAATGTAGGAAATTACAGACTATGTGTCATGATGTCTAGTTTTTTCGTAAGTTTTGGCTTAGAGATATTATCCAGGAGGATTCATGAAGAATATAGATATTCTTATGTGAAAGTGGTATGATATTATTATGGAAATCATCACTATATTACTAAATACCCCTATAAATAATTATATGATATGTGTTATTGTTGACATTCTAAAAAAATGGGATCATTTTCTTTCTATATGAGAGTATTTATCTCAAGAGCACTTAGAAATAATCTATATTGATGATGTTGTAAAACTAAATTGTTTACCTCTATATATTTTTCTTTATTGAGATCCCCATTATAATTCAAAATTATAGAAGTGTCTTCAGAAGGCTTTGGATACTGAGATTCATATGAGTACTGCTTATCACTCTCAAACTGATGGGTAGTCTGAATGGAATATTCAAACATTTAATGTCATTTTGGGATCATGAACACTTGAATTTAAAGGAATCTAGTATTATTATTTACTTTTTTTTTAGTTTCATACAATAACAGTTTCTATTATAGTATTCCAATTTCAATATATAATGAATTATATAGAAAGAAATGTCATACTCGAACTTATTGGGATGATGTTGGTGAGAAGAAACATGTGGTACTAGAAATTATTTTTGTGACAATGATAAAGGTAAAGACAATTTAGGATCATATTAAAGAATATGGAAGTATGAATAATTATTATTCTAAGAAAAAGAGAAAGGCTTTGTAATTTCAATTGGGAGATCATGTCTTTCTAAAAGTACCTCCATAGAAGGGTATCATAAGGTCCAGTAATAGGGAGAAATAGATCTTGAGGTACATCAGACCATTTGAAATTATATAATGAATTGGGGATATATGTTACCATTTAGCAATGCTTCCAAGTCTCAAAAAAGTTTATGATGTTTTCAACATATCATTAACAAAGAGGTACATTCCAGACCCAACACACATAATAAACTATAAATAAATATAACTAGAACATAATTTATCCTACTGTTATGATCCTATCGATATTATTGAATCTATATATCATGTATTGATTATTCTAATAACTAGACTAGTAAATGTTCATTGAAAAAACAAATAAATGGAAGAAGAAAAATGGGAACCTGAGGATGTTATGAAGAAGAACCACCCTCGTATGTTTAGAAAGAAATATTCCTGAAAACTTTCAACGATAAATTTTTTGATGCAGGGGAGAATATAACAACCCATGATTTATGGTACGTATATTTTTAAATAAATTCAACTTACTCGATATAATTTGGTGTATGCAACAGTGAGCTTAAATGAATGATGATGTATTATAAAATATTAACGAGACCATTAAGAATAATAATGATACCATTAGGAATATTAATATGAAAATTAGAACAATAACCACACATATGAATGTATAAATAATAGTTAGGTTTCTTATAATTGAAAATATGATATATTTAAGTCATGGAATAAGTAAATAATAGTTTTAATGATGATAAATTAGGTATTTATATTTTTTTGAAACATAAAAGTTTATTTATAATATTATAATTAATATAAATTTATAAAATAAAATTTATTTTAATAAAATAGATTCATAAATTAATATTATTTTATTATAAGATAATTTTCTAAGACCTTAATTAATTTTTCAACGTGTCATAAAATCTATTATAAATTTAAAATTGATATTTTTCAAATAAATGATGGTTTAAATTTAAAATAAAATTTAACCTATTTAAAAAATTATTTTCGAAAAATGGATTAAATTTTTGAAGTCATCATATTGAAAACTAGATGGGATGAATTTTTGGGATTTTTCTAAAATGGTTTAATTTCTACAGAATTGTGAAATATAGTAAATTACGGTATTTAACATTATAAGTAAATAAGTGAATTTTTGAGTCATTAATGATGTATGGATAATTTAAGAACCATTATATAAAACTATCTTTCTCTATTTACTGTATTTATTCATTTTAATCATCACTATTTATAGTATTGGTTGAAAATAATAAACTAATGAACAAGAAAATAAAAAAACACCCCTCTCCTCAACTATAAATACAACCCCTCATCACTACTTCTCGTCACACCTACTAATCCATTTAGAATTCTTATATTCTACCCAATTACTGTCACAATACTCTTCCCAATATCCAGATGATTCTGGTATAATAAATTATAAAAACCTAAGTGCCTTATGTAGGTTCTCAAGATGAATAAATCCATAGGTAAAGTCTTCTTTCAATCTCATTCAATCTCTTTAAATTTGTTTTATTTTATTATATTATCCTTGTGTATGATATAAAAATATTCATGATAACTCCATTATCATTTATATAATATATTTTTACTATTTTAATGTAATATTCAATAACAAACCCCTTATCCTCTCCCTATAATTCTAAAAAATAAAACATCATCTGTGTTGTGTCGATTTACCACCATCGTGGATGATGCATTTTCATTTTAAATTACCACTTTAATGGATGGAAATAAAAAATTATTTTTGTTAAATTAGATTTTATTATACATATTATAAGTTATATAATGATTTAAAACCATTATATAAACATAATATTATTTAGTAAAACAAAACGAGTTCCTCATGATCGAAAAAACACAAATATAGTCTAAACTGTTATCCATAACGTTTTATCTAATGAGTCATCTTCATATCCAGAAGTAAAAAAATATATGAGAACATTAAAAATTATTTGAGTTCATTAATAAATTATAATTTCAATTTTGGGTAACTATTTCCATTTTCCATAATATTTCATACATGTATGCAAGTGAACCAATCATAAAAACCAAGGAAACGAGCACTCCCGAATGACGAAATTGAATCTTATAACCCATAAAAAGGATATAAATGAACTTAATAATAATATAATAAATAAAATTAATATTTATGTTTCTACTAATTAAATTTTTAGTGAATCTAATTTCATTATTTAGGACATTAATTGCATGTACAAAACACATTCAGACATAAGGTAAGATATTTTCTCGGAACCACAATTTTTTTATTCGGGTTATGATTTTTATCACATTACACAAATGTAATACTCAATTATTCATATTCAATTCTCATAAATTATGATTTTTATATTCCAAAACAATGTATCTATATCAATTATTCTTTAATTTATAGGAAATACATGTTTTATAATGGTTCCCTTTTCAATTCCCGTCGATTAGCAAGACCGATTTAAGGGAACTTCCCAAATTCATACCCATTTTCAAGTACATGACATAATCTGCTTTAATCCACAAATATTTTTATAAAGTAAATCTTTATATCATTACAAATATCTTCTTCATCTTTGGTTTTAGGAAAAAATAATTATGCTTTTTCTGCTTTGAAGACTCATTAATATTTTCCCTTCACCCGCACTAGAGCGGCACATTTCTATAGTTCCTAAAACACTCTTTTCACATGATTTCACTTTATCCAGGCTCAATTTATCATTATCTATGCCTATATTACATTATTAATATCCAAGTGAAATTTAAATCCAATCTTTCATCATTACCATTATGATATTCTATTTTGTTATGCATTATTCAACACTTATTCCTTATGTGTGGTGTATGTATAATTATATTTTTATTTATAGTCATAATTCATTAATGATTTCATTAAATATATATAATTATTTCAACAAGGATATTACCATTCTCTTATACATGTACAATTTTGCATATGGTGTTTAATTTGTATATTTTTAATGAACCTTTATCCTCTACTCAACACATATATTTTGATAAGGAATGTTGTTTTCAAATTAAATAAATGTATGAACAATGATTTTGAATTTCTGTGATGGGTGGGGCTTAGTTTTATATAGCCTTTCGATGCATCGATATGTCTTGTGAGACAAAATAGTTTTTGACAAAACAATTTTCTTTGTTTCCAAGCTAAATCATATGGGTTTCTTCCCACAGGCTTAAACTGTCTCAATGATATAATGATTCATGTGCCAAATACATGACATCCATTGATGTTGTATTTTCTTGATTTTGTACTCAGTTTTTACATTCCTTTATATTTTCACTATTGAAGAAATCATCGGATTAACTTTCACCATCATTTTATTTATGGCATGTGTTTCTATTTATTAACCCTTTCATAATTCTTATAACTTATTGAATTCACTTCATTTATTATTTATTCATGTTACCCTTACTGAAAATTTGATCTCATCCTTTTTATTTTTTTCCTTCCCTAGGTTATTATGTTTAAATATTTTAATAAGTGTCAATAAATTAGTTTATTTCCCTTTGCGTTGTTCTATTTTTAATTACTAATTTAATAGGGGACCATGTATATATCTAGTTCATCAAGAAAAATTAACTAATAGATCCTTGGTGATATGATATCTTTTATATATTCTATTGAAATAAAACAACCAAAAAATCTAGGCTGCATGGGTCAGAGTTGTTAAAATGATAACCCCTACCGTGTCCATCCTTGGACATACTAACATGCATGGATAAAAGCTCTATCATTCTTGAGCGTCACCAAAAAAAGTGAAAACATCCACCATCCCCCCATCCTGGGAAAAGTTCACACAGAACCCAATAAATTTTTACTCATAATGATGGGCACCACTATCAATAAACCAATTATGTACCTCCCACCCTGTGCATTATCTTTTACCTCTCCTCAAGGGAAACTATCAAGGAGTATCTTCATCATATCATAAACACATATAGATTATCTTGGTATATAATAGATTCTCTCTTATAACCCTTATGATGATATTAGTATATCACTTGATAATCATGGACTAAGATTACACTAGTATTCCATCGGTATATGTGTATCAATATCACATCGATACTCCAATCAAACCAGGATATTCTTGCCTTTAACCAACTCCTGATACCATGTCTCCTGAAAATGAATCTACAAGTAAAATAATGGGTCAACCATCTCATGGAACCCAATTCACTCCCAACATGCCTTCTACTATAGGTGTTTTTTTAATTTTATCACAGCTCTTGCGAAACCATTCCCACAGAATTTTCTTAATTCCATCTATTATCGGATCGTACATGGGCACTCAGTGATTTATGATTTAAATTGTACCATGAGTGAAAAATGGGTAACATAAACCCCAAACTAATTCTTTGAATAGTTTTCCAATATAAGGATATATGTCCATGATACATGTTATGTCCTCATAATTAAGTAATAATATCCCAGAGAACTCTTTTTTCAAAATCAGGCACCAATATTCTTCCATAATCACACCATGACCACCCATCAAATGACGTTGTTTTTTTCAAAATGGTCTTCCCATTATTTGGCTACATTAGGAATAGTATATGTAATGGAGAAATATGTTATCAACTAGAATAGTCCTACTCTTCGAATTTATTTGTGATACTAAATCACCATTTAGGGTTATCTCAGAAACCAAGCATCATTATTCCTATATCATGAAACCTGAGCACTAACCATGTATAGGTCTTAAACTACTGTATAACCTACCTCACTTCCTTAAAATTTATCCATAAACCTAGGAAAACCCTACCCACATGTATCCCTTAATCAAATAGAATGTGAAACTACAAGGGCCTATGTTAAATCTATGGGACTCATGGTCACCAACCTAGCTCTACTAATCAAGACTCACAATAAGGTATCCAGGTCTAACCACCTATCCCCAAGTACAATCCTCTCAATAAGGTAACCACTCATGGGGTTTCATCCATGCATCCATATCTACATAATTAATATAATTCACCTTTAGAGTCACTCTCTAAAATAGGTCAGTAAAATATTGACATATAAGGGTCAAAACAATCAAATTTTATCCTATATGGTCCCTAATCCTGTCCTATAATCGACATAAGGTACTTTACCCTGAAGTATCATGATATTAACATATGAAGAATGAATAAATGACACTCATTAGGTGTACTTATACATTATTTTCTCCTTGTGGAGCAATTCACTATAAAAGTTTAGTTATCCATTGACAACATATAACGAGACCTGACTATATCACTATAAATGAAGACATCAACTAATCTGGTCGACCTACGTGGGCCAACTGTATGCATACAATATTGTCTCAACGTTCTGTTTCATAGATAATTGCCACATTTTTTACATGTATATTTTAATTCCAAGCTATATATGAAAAATATAGATAAATTTTAATAGACATTTTAAATAACAAAACATAAGCAACAAAAAACTACAAGGGGTCAACACATGAGAATCATATGTCCTATCGGCCAACTAGGTTCACTACAAATCTAATGCATATTGACTGATTCATCATCCTCTCCATCAAACATCTCATCGCAGATCCACATATCCCTCCAATAGATAAAAATATATATTAGTCGGAAAATTTTAGTTGAATGCCACAAAGAACCTATATGGGAAAATACCATTTAGTTTTTTTGACACTTTAAAAAAATGGTCTCTAACAATAGTAAAAATCACACACTAGCAGGCCTATAACATGTGAATCAAACTTTCCAAATTTTATGCATGAAATTCCACATTCCTTTTTTCAGTCAAGATTTAAATCTATTACATAGCCTCAAAAACATGGACGAAGAGTTATAAATCTATCATAAATCATAAACTCCACACATCATTTTAATCGTTTAATAAAAAAACATAAACAACATTATAATTACATATTAAGAATAATATTCCCATCTCCCTGGAAACCATGAATTATTACAAAAACATCTGTTCTCAATGTCATAGTCTGATACCCATCATAGGTTCTGAAAAATTCCTAATACTCATGTCTACCATATCCCAAATCAGATGAAAATAAGAAAGAAACCTCCTTTGATACCATGTTGTAACATCCCAACCTAGGTTCCACTAAAATGGTGCCCCGAGTCGGTTTTCCAAGAGGCCTCGAGTGCAACTCTTAATACTCCAAAGGTATGGGACTAAAAGTGAGTCCCAAGGGTGTGATAGTGGGGAGACTATTCCCACTTATCAAGTTAATAAAAAAGTGAAACTGACTAAATATCAAGAAAGAAAGAAAATAGATCGTGGAAGCAATAAACAATCTAAAATAAAAGCATGCATTAATAATAAATGATATTTTATAAAATTACAAAAAATCATATCGTACATACAACATTGTTCACCCACTATGTTGACCGTATATACAGGATTATAGAAAGGAAAGTAAAATAAAATTATAGGTATCTCTAACTAACTTTGATCTAGACCCCATAATGATTCACCAAGGTAAAACCTAGATTCTCTTACACGATCAAAATAATTCACATAAGTGGCTCTACTCAATCATGAAACCCTACTCCTCAGCTCTATCTCTCATGAAATATTTGATCATCCTCAATAGAGAACATAAGGTCTGAACGCACAACAAGGTGCATGTAAAAGGGTGATAAATATTATCAGTAGTATACCCTATTGTTGAAACAATAAATCTACTTTCATAAGATCATTATCAAGATATATGATCATCTTATAAAAGACACAACTAAAAACGATAAATAAATATAAATAAAGTGAAACAGCAGACACTACCGAGTTCTATTATCCTAGCCAACTGAGCAATGTTCCTTCATGAATATATATATGTACCCATAAATATATATAAACATAAATATGTATATACATGAGTAAGGTGAAAAAACAAAAAATCAATAACATTCGATCATTGGGTCCATAAACCCAATATTCTTGACATTTAATAAAATGGAAATTCAGTTCGATGTTTTACCACTCAAGTCAGGTATAATTAGTTGATCCTTGGTTCAGCAATCCTGATTGACAATACCTACATTGATGAGTCTCAAAACATTCTTCAAGAAAGCTACATCACCATAGGGGGATACATATCCTCACCCTGGGATCACCTATAATCATCTCCAATCACTATAATAAAGGATTACAGGTTATATCTAGACCTCATATAAATATGGTACTGAGCTTGATTTTATACATCTCATTCCATGTGAATCCAAACTAATTTTTAATAACTACGCTCTGGTCAATAGGTAGTAACGACATTGTATCTCATTTGAACCCTAAATGGGATGACCCCTAGGTGATCTACAAGGAATAATCTTCGGATCCAAGTACATATTTGGAATCCATTAAAATAAACAACTCAATATCCTCATCCATAGTATGTACATATAATATATACAGTCATGGTGTTTCCATACAACCCTAGGGAGAATCCAAGGCACTGCTTGAGAAGAGGATAATCATCCCTTTAGTATATGTCAAATCAATGTTGAGAAGCACCATGTCAAACACAATAATCATGTAGTTAACCAGGGAGAGTGTAATCGTCCACAAAACATCAGTGTCAATGTTAATATGGATTCCATGCCCAAAAATTATAATTAAAGGGTATTACGATCAAGTATCATAATCATAGGGATGAAAAACCTATGTATCATAATCACAGGGACATCATGCCGAAATATCAGAATAAATAATGATCAATATCTAGATCTCAGTAAGTAAATATGATAATCCCAAAAACAATATAAAAATAAAAATAATGTCTTAGAGTTCAGATTGAAGGAAACATATCTAGGAATCCAAATAATGAAAGTCACATTGCATCTGGCACACCAGATAGAAACTAGGAATCATGTCTCATAATCATTACCACATTAGAAATAAATAGGAAAATGAAAAATAAAAGAGTGAGGGGTGGATGAATTCATAACCCACCACTACTATCACATCCTCATGACTGAAAAGTTTGGTCTGGGTTTTAAAGTAATTCCCACTACCATCTCTACATAAATCATTACGCACTAGACTAGGGTCTCTCAATCACTAAGAACCCTTTGGGTGTCCTAGATAAAAATAATGAACAGGCATCCTACTCAGGATGCTTATTGTCTATGGGTATACATAGGAATCTCTCTTAGGGACCCCAAAATCAATATGTAATAAAGGAACCCTTCTTAGGATCCTAAAAAAGAATAACTATAAGCATCCCACAAGGGATCCATGGTCATTGTCATAGCCTTAGGTCACGATATTAAGCTACCGTACTAGGGCTATTAGTGACTATATGAGTTCACATAACACAATATACTCATTTAATTTAACTAAACAATTCATAAAAATTAATTTTAATAGTGGGAATCACCCTTAATGTAATGTTCTATCATCTATATAATAATATAAACATTTATACATTCTAATAGGAAGGTATGAAAGACCATCAACCTTTAGGGATCTTTAAACCATTTATAAATATCACTTGACAGCTATATCCAAACTCATTGATGTCTAATCCAAGCTGCATCGACATATAATCTCATACCAATCATTAGATAACTCAAGAATAGTCCAAAACATAAAATTCATCATAATAAAGTAATATGAAAAGAAAGACAAAAAAGAATAATAAGGTATATAACATAGGAAACCTATCACTCATTGAAAATATATAAAACAACATGTAAAAGGTCCACCAGGTACCCCCCCCCCCTCAAGACCATTATTTGGAAAATTCTTATTCAATGTGGTAAAAAAATATAATAATTTTAATTTTAGCTTAAAAATTTTATAAAATTTCCATGATGAAATTCCTTAACTAATCGGAATGTGAAAAACTGCTAATTCCCAATCAGGATGTCCACTTCATATGAAGAGTAAAAACCCAATATGAAATTTTTACTTCCACCATGCTATGGTGGAACTAATAAATGAACCTAAATAGAAACTACTAAAATTATGATGATTGAAGAAGAATAATATAAAATGAAGGCAGAGTAATATTACCTATAGACTATATAGAATCACACCCAAGATTGTCTGGATGAGGTAAGAATAGAGGGAGAGGAGTATCGACTAAGAGAATATCATGAGACCTCTTATTTCATTATGAAATAAAATGTTGAAATCCCCTGCTTAAATTTTTTAAAAATCCTTCTACATTTTTCACAATGTGAACCAATTTGATGACATGAGCCAGATTCCCAACGTGAACTTGATACATATCATGAATTCCTTAGGGTATGCCCCATGATATTTCATGCCATGTGTCTACCACACCACACCCTATGTAGCTCATTAACATTTTGAATGGGATTCACAATTTGAATGGATCACTGTAGTTTTTTTCAGTAGCCAAACATGAATGTTCGTCCATCGGTGTTCACCCGATCCCTCGAGACCTCCATAGAAATTTAAACCACATAAAAAACATTATTTATGGATATTAATCCCCTCATAAACTTTTTTTGATTCATATTTAGAAAAATAATGCATCTAGTATTTTAAAAATCAAAATTTTTCTAAATTTTATCAACTAAAAATATATGGTATGTTAAAAATGTTTCAATATCCCAATAGAAATGAAACGAATTTGATTAGTGATCATATAAAGTCAAAATTTTCATGGTTTAAATATATATTAGGCATAAATTTATATATATCAGAAACATTGAAATGATTAGCAGGGGACTGTATCGCTGTCTGATTAAATGGTTTCGTTATGATATTAATGGTTAAAAAGTTTACTTAAAAATTAGGATAAAAAGAGTACTCTTCAAAATAGTGGGGTAATGGTCATCATTGAAGAACCATTTTTAAGTAAAAATCATAAAACAAAAATTTCTACATCAAAGACATATTCATGTGTTCTTGAGGATATATGAGAAATTGATTATACTAAATTTCAAGTAATATTGTTTACATATAACTCGATTGATAGTAATAGTGCTATGAAACATGATGATTATGAATTTACTATTGTTGATTATAAAATATTTATTTGAAAAGAGAAACCATTTATCTTGGAGACACTTGCAATGAAAATATTTTATATTGTTGATCCATCAACTGATCAGTGTCCTATCATTTTGGAAGAGAAAATAATTCATTTGGGTGATGAGAATGATGATGATGTTATGGATTTATGTGAGCTTTATTCAACTAATTTATGACTTTCATATGATAAAAATGACTATAATAAATATATAGTCCATTTTGTATGAAATGATCATGCTTAGTGGATATGAGAAAAAACTAAATTACTCTCCTATTTATCCAACCATATATTTATAGGTTATATATTTTCTTAAATTTAAATTTGTAAAATCTCTATTTTTTTAACTTGGATGTTTAATTATAAATATTGGTTATTTATATGATTTTTCTATTAAATTTTATATTCAAAAGATATGGTTAAAATTTTTTGGATTGAAAACCCTAACATACAACATTATGTTTTGGCCAAATTGTTGCATAAATAAAACGTATTTTGTGACTATGATATTTAAATATATAAATAAGGATCATTTATATCATTTTATAATTAATTATTATATTAAATAGTTAATGTTTCATATTTCTGGGTTACGAATCCTGAAATATTATTTTAAAAACATAAAGTTGTGTAACAATATTTTTTTTGACATGTTTTTGAATTCATTGATATAAAATATTTACATTCATAATAATATATAGGTAAACTGAATATCATTAAATTAATTTATTTAAATGATTGACACATAGGAAAAGGATCATTTACTAAGGTAGATGTCTATTATTTCATATAATTTAAAATTCAATAATAAAATTATTTAATGAAATCAACTATTTTATTTATTAAAAATATTTGTAGGACTACTTTTGTACATCTTACATTCAAATATTCTTATTCTTCTCCAATGAAAACAATTACTACTTATGGTGGATATGGGATTACACATTTATTGAAAAATTTACATGCTAATGGATGGAGGGGGATACATATTAATTATGATGATAAGAATAACCCAATTAGAACAAATGCAACATAGGTTACCAGTTACATTTTTATATAGAGCTATTGCAGGATTAACAGTTTATATCCCGATTGGATTTTCGTTGAGAACATGATGAAATAGCAACTGAGAGATCCTATAATAGTAAAATATCCTAATTAATTTTCTTTTTTTCTCATTATTTGAGGATTATATATTTTTTTAACTAATATTTCAGGAACTCAATTACTGATAACATTCTACATTGAATAAATGAAATAAATTATGAAATGATTTCTATCATTAGCGATGGTTTAATGGATGGAATTTTGAAACAAAATTAAAAAAATACTATGTTTTTGGGAAGTTATATAATGAAAAACCATGCCTCAAGTACATGTTTTTATATGGAGAGATATCAACTAAATGTTTTACCAACCAACATGATGATTCATTTATGGTATTATAATTATGGTATAATTTCAAATTTCCTTTCCATTACATGATTAATAATTAGTTTATTTTTAGGTAAAATTCCTCCATGTGATCTCACTAATAGATAATGTTATAAAATATATACCCGCATACTTTATCATGTGGAGGGTACAATTTAATGGAGGATAAATTAATTGAAGAACATTTTGATGCATTAAGAACTAAAACTAGTAGTGGTTCAGAAGAGTTCTATTTTGGTCCTCCATAATCCCCCAATCCCCATGAAAAATAGAAAATAGTGAGAAGGAAAAGAATGAATAATATCTTATAGATAAATATATGTTAGTAGAAGAAAAAATCGTATGAAATTATGTTTTATTTTCATTGAATGTTTGTATTTTTAACATTAATATAAACAATATACCATTTTAATTTATCATTTTAGGATAAACTTTAGGACCAGGTGACATAACATAATTTTATCCCTAAGGGTAATATGGAAATTCTAGCCACTTATTTAAGAATGTTAGAACACCCTGAGAAACCCGAGGATATGATGTGGGTGTTAATATTAGGAAATTTTATGTTCATAAAAGTAAGAATTTGAGGGAAACATAAATTGATTCATTAAATGTTGAGACGAAAGACCAAAAAGAATGCATGGGTGATGAAATTATTTTTTTGTGCAGCTTATATTTTATCAAATTATGATACAGTAACTACTTGTATAACTTTCCTACTTAGATCCTCCACCTCTATGTTTAGACATAAACTTATAATATGAGTTTGGTACTTGATATCCCCATGTACATATTATAGCTTACATAGCCATGAAAATTTTTGGGGATTTTTTGCATCCCTAGAATATATAGTTGGGATAGGTAGTAGTATAATTTCACGAAATCATTAATTCAAACACTCTCGTTCCATTTCATACATATGAGGTTACCATAGTTTGATATTTTTTGGGTTTTTATTATATCTAGATTTATTTATTCATCATCTGACATTTGAGGTATGTGTTTTTTTAAATATTTTTTACATTATATTGAAAATTTCTTATAATTGTTTCTTATATTTACTCTATATAGGGGTATGTAAAATAAAAAATATTATAAAATGAAGAAAAAAATCATGAACCAAAAACTATAGATTGTTCTTGTATTCTTAATGGGATAAAAATACTTTCCCAGATTTTTTATTTCTTTGATAATATTTATGTGTTTCTAATGGTGTTTGATATATATGGAAGAGAATATTAATTAAAAATATTAAAAAAATTATATCATGTATTTTTTTTGATGAGCGCACCACACATGTGATGCAGTTATTTTACATGTAAGTTAATATATAAATTCATTTTTATTTATTTGATAAATATTACTTCAAGTCAATTTATTTAGTAATTATTTAATTAGGAATCTTCACATTCACTGCATTGAAAATTAGACCACTGGCGCTTTTGTTATATAGATGTAGAAGATATTTCAAACCATGTAAAATATATGGATGATGATGCTAGCGTTACATATATATGTGACATTTTAGCGATTATAAGTACTGAGTGATGTTTTCTCCCATTCCATGATGGGTAATATATCTATGATAATTATGAACTAATATTCATTACAGTTTCATGAATTGTGAACATTATATATTGTATTATTTATTATAAGTTAGGCTAATTTGGACCACATGAATTCACATTATATTGGGTTTTCTCTTAATTAGGTGTAGTTCATAAAACTTATAGAAAATTTTTAAAAGAATGTTTTATTCATTCTATATGTTCATTATTATTAATTATTTTTGTTTATACATGTTTTTATAGTTGATATATTAAAATATAGGTCATAGAGAATGTTTAACAATGATCACTTGTCTATAGAGGACCAAATAAAATAAGATAAATGAAATTAATGATAAATATTTTTTATATTCAATAATAGTTTTTTTCGATTATATATTTGTGTTGGAATTTGTTTTCATGTTAATGATTCATAACCATTGTTTCATTGTCCAAATGGAATGGTGGAATGTGGTTATTATGTTTTAAAATTAATGTTTGTGATAGTCAAAACTTGGTCAACGAATGAATTTAATGATGTTATTTATATTAATTATTTTAGGTTTTATATATAAATATAATATGTCATAATCCTATTACATTAATTGTTCTTATAGATTTTCAATGATTTCAAGTTGTATATGAATGGTGAACTTATCAATATTAATTTTTTATTTGAAAATTAGTTTTAAGTATGGTAATATTTTAAATTATCATGTTTGTACATTTTAATTATAATTTAAAAAATGTGTATTTAGATAATCATTTACTGCTTTATGTTGGAATTTTCTATTTGTTTTTATAAGGTTTCAGATGATTTTAACACATGTAATTATATATTTTATATAAAAAAATTATCATTCAACATCCTTTTTCTATAAATTGATGTAGAATCCTAATTATAGGTAATTTTTCGTAGGTTTTATGAAAAAAAAACAACATGGTAAGCTACATTCAACTTTGTTTTTTCTAAAAAACCAATATTGAATGTTCTATGGGAATTTTCCATGTCTGTTTTATTGTATAAATGATGTTTAAAATCAGATATACTTATTTTTGATTCCATAATGATTAAAATTACAAAACCGATGTGGAATGATCTGTTCAAAATTATTTTTTTATAAAAAATTGATTCTGAAATATCATTATATTCACTTTTAGATGACGTTTCGGCATAAATTTTCAAAATATATACTTCTAAAATATTACTTTTAATGCTAACTGCATCAACATTGGTTAAAAATTGGTGCTATAAAATTAATGAATCTATCATTAAAATATTATGTTTTACTAGTGAAGGACTTATAGTATTTCATAAATAATTCATAAATTAACATTTTTCATCATAAATAATTCATTGAAATATTATTTAATTAAATATTACATATCACCTTGAAAATATCATTCTTTTAAGAAAAAATAAGGGAGAAACCATATTTTATCAAAATAATATCAAGGATCATGCCAATTATCATTTAGAAAAAATGTTATAAATCCAGAGCATATGTGGTTCACTAAATAAATAATATAGATACAATATCCTATTTCACACATGGGATCTCATAAAAATACCAACAAATGGTATCACACACCATTTGGATAAAAATAAAACTAGGTGAAAGGGATCCCTAGAAATCAATTCCCTCATATTAGAATTGAATGTCAACAAGAACAATGTCAATAGAGAAGACAATATATAACATAACTTATTTAACATGAGATCCACACCAGACCAAACAATACTCAACCTCCCAAAAACCAAATGCAAAATGTGTATATGAATAAAAAGGGAGGAATAATCACATGGCCAATAGATCAGATAAAAAATCATACAACCACTTAAAATTAATGTGATCAAGTAATAATAGAACAAAAAAAAATTAAATGTAATTTTTTTTTGAAAAACGATCAATCTAGAATTAAACTGAATTGTGGAGAAGTTTGAAGGAGCTAATAGTAAAAAATATAAACCTATCTAATATGCTCAGTAAGATTTTTTTTGGTTAACATGGTTTAAGTGAAAAATTAGGTGTTTTAATGGTATAAAAATACTTTTAAACCCTTATATAATTAGCCTAACATGACACCATAAACTGGTTGGTGGCCACTACAGATGTGAAGTGGATACTACGTGGCTGATATGATAGCTAATTGATATAATAGATTTATATATCCACATCCAATCCCACTAGTTATCCGATCACCTTTTGTAGATAACATTAATCCAAATCCACCTTGAAACTACATTGAGTCACCTCATGTAACATACTATATTTTCATATGAGGTAAAGATCCTTTATATTTGAGTTTTAATCATTTTTTTAGTCTAACAATAGTTATTAATGGATTAAGTAATGGTTTGAGATTTATTGAGACTTGTTTGGATGATGAAGCAATGGTTTTTTGAGAAACTTTTTAAGACAAATAGTAGGAACATGGTTAATATTAACCTTGTAGATTAACATTATGAAACTTATACAGTAAATCATTGTTATTAAAACCATGAAAGTGAGGCCACACAATTGGGAGAAATGGAGCATGTATTTTCCGAGACAAAACACGTAGTGAGAACATATTTTTTCTAACCATGTGCATAATCGTGCAGGGGGTGGTGTTGTTATAAAATAAGCAAGCACGAAATGAAAATAATTTTCCAAAACATGGACCTATGTGTTAGAGGGGGTTCCACCTTATAGATTGAGTGTTAATAGTTGACACATAGATTTGAAAACCAGGAATCCAAATCTCCCACTAATTAAGAATAGGTGGAACTCCCATTTTCGCCATTTATATTTACCCTTGTTCCTCATTTTTTATTTTTCATGCATAACAACCCTTAGATTCACGAGTAGTCATCCATCTATTATTTTAAGTTTTAAGCTATCCACTCTTTATGGTATCTATTTCATTCACTGTTTGATGTGTTGGATCAATCTCAGTAAGCTCTCAATTCCTCTAACTTTCTTTCTTCATTTATCTCACTCTATATAATTATAAATCCATGAGAGATAGCATTATCTATTATTATGGTATTTATCCATTCTTTTAATTTCCCCCATTTTCTTCCAGATTAGAAGCTAATACAGGATAAGGAGTCATTTGTCACCTTAATTTAGGTGGTTTTTTACATTTCCT
This sequence comes from Viscum album, assembly GCA_963277665.1. Classification (NCBI taxonomy): domain Eukaryota; kingdom Viridiplantae; phylum Streptophyta; class Magnoliopsida; order Santalales; family Viscaceae; genus Viscum; species Viscum album. Next base: position 394,106,317 of record OY728138.1, read on the forward strand.
TAAATGTTTTGATTTTTATATAATTTCATCATTGTGATATACACTATACTTACCCAATGATTCACCTAAAATTTATAAACCTATAAATTAATTATTTAATGTTAATTATACATGTGTTATGATACTTTGATAACTAGTTAGAGGTCGAGGTCCTCAACCTGAGTAACCCATAGGGTGACTTCTAGTATACACCATGATGACTTATGTGTCCATTTTGACCAAAACGCAACTATGTTTTGTTTGGATTTTCATTGACTAGTAAAATGTTTTTTAGTGAGTTAATAGGATGATTTAGTGTCTTGGATTATATATCTTAGACCTCCTTATATTACATATCTGGTATATGGATTAATGATTAAATGAATTGAATAATGGGAAGTGTGATTTTAATTATCCTTGAATATAATTTTACATGTATGTGATTATATCATTATTGCCTATATACTATACATGATGTTTCTTATTGTTATCAATGATTATAAACATGAAATTCCTTATAAGTTCACATGTAATTAATGGAAATGATTTTCCTTGTAATTGAATTTGAAAAATGGATATGATATTCCATATTATTTATTTGGTATCAAAGGACATGACATTACTCCATTATTATTTAATAATTAATGGAATTGATGTTCCATGGTGACTTTGATTAACTGGATGACATGATGTTTCATAATTTTTATGTAACATCAAAGGACATGGAATTCCATAGTTTCTATTTCTAAATAATGGTCATGATTTCTATTATTGTTTTAAAGGTAATAAATTTTTAGAGACATTTAGGCTTAGTCTAAAGAATGTAGTGATGGGTGGGTGTTGTATGGGAGACCTAGATTGAGGTGGTTTATTTGTTTACTTATTTAAATTTACTATTATCTCCAAATTATCATAGTATATTCACAAACTACATAGTACAAGAAACCATTAGTGGTGGCCTAATGAGTTTATGTCACACCATATTGTGCTCTCCATTTGGTACCCAGATAGTCTTGCTGGATTCATGCAGGGATAAAAGCAATAGTCTAGCTATAGAAAGCTAATTTTTTATACTAGGATAGAGTAAAAAAGAAGATTAAAAATCTCATGATCATGATACAATTGAAAATAGATTTTTTTTATTATTTAATATTCTATCTACATGATGTTATATCTTTCGTGTATTCCCATTTTTTATTTATATAAACATGAAAATAATTTTTATATGACTCTGGATATTGTTTCTTCCACTTGTTTTATTTATTCAGATGGTCTGTTCTTCCACTCGGGCTAGTTATTCTCTACTTACATTGTTTATTCATTCCATAATCACTATAGTTATCCACTATGATAAAAGGGGGTATAGTCTCCCCACCATACCATTATAGACACCACTACTAGTCGGCATCATATGAAATACATGGGTGAACACTTGAGTCTACATAACTAGATGGGTTTTGTTATTTATGATTTATCTATGTCGTAGATGTTACAAGTGGTATCTTATCCTTTTTTTCATTTTATCTTACTTTTTAGGTTTATTATAAATATTACTAGAAATTTATTGGAATTTGGTAATGATAATGTTCTTGGGAGTATGGAACCCATGTATTGGAAAAATACAAATCACTAGGGATAGGACGTGATGCCCTGGATTCAAATTATTATAGTTGTTTTGATTTCACAATTGTGTTAAACACAAAATTTGCAAAATTTATTATTACTATGTGGTTAACTTTTACCCTATTCTAATATGGTAAGTAAATGTTGTTTCATGCATCATTGTTGACGCTTGAGGATTATCAAGTCATTAACATTATATGCCATAATAATTTTACTACATTCATTGCCTATAACACATTTTAGTTCCTTGAATGTAATTTTGAAATTTGATGATGTTTTTTGATGGGATAAAATAATTGTATTCATTAATGTGTCTCCATCAACCCAAATGGTGTTTTCTCGCATAGCTTGATGGTGGAAGCTTTATTAACCCAATTATCACATGTTTGATCCATGGACCATTGGTTTCATGTGATAAACGTTATAGGTTACAATTAAATGGATTACAATTGTAATTTATTGAGTTTTTATTCTTCTAAAACCTATGAATGATGATCCATATAATTTAACAATAATAAAATACAGGTTTTAGTTGTTTAAAATTTCAATTGAAACTTATAAAGAATAATAATTTATAACTTTATAATGGTAACTCATCTTACATGACCATGATGCATATATATATATATATATATTTAAACTATTTATTTAAAATTCTTGAATGAAATGAAATTCATTAAATGGAGATGAAAATTTTAATTGAAAGTGTGTTTTCCTCTATAACATGCAATTGAACCTCCATATAGAGGAACCTTTTCAATGATATATGTGACCTTAATCCTAACCCAACCATAATAGTGGATAGTTGGGATTGAATTTTGGATATAAAGGCATTATAATAATCCTATTAACTTTATATGTGACCTATTCAATTGTCAAATTTTTATATGAGGCATGTGTTTGAAATTGTAGAGATATGCCACTATAGAGGCCTTCAGTTGTGTTCTATGAGGGTGGCGACAACCATGCTCTAGAGGTGGTGGGCCTTGGTCCAATGGTATTACCACTTTTAGTGAAGCCTCAAACACTATTTTTCTTCCTGATATGGTCACCAATTATTAGTTTTTAGAGGTTTTTATAAAACTGTTACATTAAATATAGGGAGATCCATGACATGCCCCATCTATGGAAGATTTGACTAGAGAGTTTCGACAGTATCACCCACAAACCCTTTCAGGGGGAGGAAGTCCCAAGGCTCTTGACTCATGGATTGAGGCCACATTATAGATCTTATAGAATCATGAGTCACCAGCTAAGAGGTGAGTAAAACCTACTACACACATTCTTAATTGATCCACCAAGAATTGCAGGATTTTAACACTCAGGAATAAAAATATCAGGTTGTGGTTCAGAGATATTTTTATATAAACATATAGGATTAGTTCTATCATAGAAATTTGAGGGATAGAAAAGATAAAATGTTTAAGAAACTAAATGGGGGAACTATGTCCATTATAGACTACATAGTTTCCATTACAGAGCATCAAAAATTCGCACTGATTATTTTACATGATGACTTTTGTAGATTTGGGTGGTTTGGGGATGGAATCAGTTATGAAATATGATCATAAGTGAACATACTACAATTGTCTACTGTATCATGAATACAGAATTAGGCCAAAATCACTAAGTGTAATAAAAGAGAGGATTAGGGTGTTATCATTGGAAGTTTAGTAGCTACAACTGATAGTGCTTCATCCATTGACCTGAAATGTCTCCTAGAAGGTTATCATCATGTCAGTGATAGATAGAGTTTTTGCACTAGTATTTAGGTGTTATTCTATCAGTGTGTAAAACCATGTTACATAAAGCCTCAATGTGTTATAGGCCCTATTGAATTCCAATACTGTAGTAGTACATTGAATCTTTAGTTGTTTTTATGGACCTTACCATTCATTATTAATTAGATAGGATCATTACTAGGTCAAACCTCAGGAGTGGGATGAGTGTATATTATTTATTCATGTATATAGATCACTACTTTCCATTAAGGCATAGGTGGTGGCTATGGAGGAGATATCTAGACAGAGAAATTTTAGCTCTAGTAGAGAATATAATATCAAGGTATTTAGGATGTGTGTTAGTGTTGAGGATCATTCTAGGTATATACGGAATAAGTGAAACCTAAGATGTAGAGTTCAAGGTATTATATTATATGAGGTATTCCCCTTGTAACTTATACTACATAGTGTCTATTTTATTTGAAAATGGTGCTTCACATTCATTTACATATGTGTCTATTATAGAAATATAGGTATTAGATTTCATGTATTTTTTTGGGCTGATGACTCTTGAGAACCTATTGGGGATTTGACCAGAGAAAGAATGATGATGCATTTAATAACTCTTTAAAATAGAAACCTATCATTTATTATGGATCCTTTTCATTCTCAATATGATTGGATTTGGCCTAATTCATTGGATGGAAATGCTAGAACCATATCATTCCAATAATGAATTTTTCATAAACTGGTGTATTTTATATCACCTGAGTATGGATACTATATCCACAGTTGGGAATTGAATGTCCAGGATAGTCAAGATGGTCCGAAACATGAAGGGTTGGGATGTGTGACAACCTAGATTACATGTCTTTTCTTGGATTATCAGGGAGTCAAACATGTAGTTTCCCTCATGTTGTGGATCAATTTAGGGAAATATTACCTAATTAATGTTTAAGGATAACTCTTTAGAGATAGGTAGTGTTTAAAATTGATCTATTTTTAAGAGAATCACCAATATCAATTCCTCCATATAGGATAGCTACTACTAAGTTGTAGTAGTTCATGATGCATTCAAAGTATTTGGATACTAGGGTGTTTATATAACCAATTAAATCACCCTGGGGTTCACGTATGCCTTTTTATAAGAATGATATGGGAACCTACATATTTACATGGATTTTAGATGTTTTAATCAGCTTATGGCCAAGAAACGATATGCACTACCTTTTATAGATGACCTCTTTGACCACCTTTTAGGAATGAGGGTCTTTATAAAGATTGATTTGAAGTCAAGCTACCATCATGTAAGGGTTATAACCTTAGACATTACACACATATCATTTCATAGTATATATAGATTTTATGAGTATTTAGCTATAATGTTTGGACTTATGAACATGTTGACTATTTCCATGGATTTGATGAAAAAAAATTCCCTCATATCTGAAATATTTTATAGTAGTCATAATGGATGTAATCTTGGTGTATTATCATACATGGAACAATCATTTCCAACACCATGATGTTGTATTGATAACATTGAGATATCATAGGTTGTATTATAATCGTAGAAAATATATGTTTTAGATTAATAATTTTCACTTCCTAGGATACAATACCACAAATGATGGAGTATTTATTGACCCAGACAAGGAAAGAGAAGTAGTTTTTGGGAGCATCCCAAGATTGAATTTGATATATAGAGTTTCTAGGAGAAAGTTGTATATTACATGTTAATTACATAGGATTTATCATTTTTGGTGGTACCACTTTTGGGGTTTACCAAGAAGGGTATGATATTTTTATGGTCCAAAGCATGTGAGTCGGCCATTTGAGAATTTGATAACAAGGCTTACTTCAGTAACAATCCATATTCTCCAATATCTAGGTAGAAGATATATGCTACATTGTAACATATCATAAATTAGGTCAGGATTAGATCTAATGAAGGGAGATCATGTTTTGGATTACGAGTCTCTTCAGTTGAGAGATCACAACTAAAATTACCCAACACAATCTCTCAAGGTAATTTTAGTTGTTCATGCCTTGCATTTTTTGAGACATTAATTTTTGGGAGAATTTTTTTGTATGAATGAATCAAAAAAATATCCAAATACATATTCAATCAGTGTTAATTAAATATTTGATAATGATGTAAGGTTGAATACCTATAGTATTTTTATTTTTATGTTTCTTATACGCATGGGAAATGAAATGAAATGGAAGATGTTCTGAGTAAGAAAACTCAAACAGAAGCAGTTTAGGAAGACAGTTTTGAATGAAAGATGATGGAATTGTTTTATGAGATTAACATAGAGTTTCAAGGTATATTTTTAATCTTATACTCGAATTTCTGTCAGTGACCTCTTCACTTCTAGATATAGTGATGGTGAGGAATATTTATTATCCCAGTGGCTTGTTCATATGGGTGAGTGTTTAAAAAACCCACTATTTAGTTGGGTTATTAATAAGAATGAAATCCTACATATTCATTGATATATCTGGGTTCTGATAGAAATGTTAGATATAGGTTCCCAGACTTGTCATATATGGATATTACATATTTTTAGATTAATATTCATAACATTACACAAACACATTTCTGGAGACTGTAATAGATTAGTGCCTATGGAAAATTTTAACCTAATCTTATTACTTGGTGAAATATCATCAACATATCCCAAAAAAATATCTTCTCACATAATACTCCTCATATGGATACCCCACCTAAACCATTATTCATTACATGTGGAAGGAAACATAAGAAATGGTGACCTCATATACCAAGTAAGTGTAAAAATAAAATATACTAATATAGGATCATAAAGAAACAGAATATGATAATAAGGGTACATAATAAAGATCATACAGTTTGATGTTTACACCCAACATTCCATAGATCATAAACTTCAGTCATGGCATAAAACTTATTATTTTTGAAAAAATGGACCATACGACTGAGGAATCATCATAAATCAATAATTAACTACAATATCATGTTATAAAAGTGTGGAACCATCATAAATATGGAAAAAAATCACGTTTCAATGTAAAATAAAAATACCATAAACATATTGGATTAGAACACACATTTTTCAGAGAGTGGATCCGGAAGCACCGATTTTTTATTTATGATTAAAATGAACCCATTTCCCATTATAGACAAGGACACACTCATTTCTGATTATGGACCTAGATGCACCCATTTTCCATTATTGATCATGATTATCAAATTGTTTCCATTTTTATCTCATGAGATAAATTTTTTACGTAATTCATTGGATTGAGATATAGGTTTCGCTCATCACATAATTATATCATAATATGTGTTCCATAAGATCATAAACATTTATCATATCATAATCCATGAAATGAAATGAGTATCATAAAAATTTCATCATATTTTAACAAATAGAAAATAGATAGGTCTCATAAAAATTTCATCAGAAAATAACCCACAAAAGGAATTAGGACTCATAATAATTTTATCCATGTATAACTAAAGTAAGAGAAACATGTTTCCCAAACAACATTCTATCAAACATAAACCATTCAGAGAAAGAATATGAATAGTATTTTTGATCTTATCTCCAATAAGGAATAGGTAACAGTAAAATATGTCCTCTTAGATGGAAAATAATTTTGAAATTTTATTTAAAAAATTTCTTGAGGAAAATATCCTTTCCACTTTGAATTTTTTTTAATACATAAAACTGTTTGAAAACCGTTTTATTTTAAAATATCCTTTGAAGCTTATACATGAATCATTAAAAATTAATTTAAAAACATTTTGTAAAATAAAAATATTTCTAAATAATTTTATTTAAAAATGGGATAAAAATATAATTAAAAAAACCAAAATATTTTTATAATCATATTTTAAGATGAAAATAATTTTTTTTCTAAAGATAGAAACAAAGTCGTATTTTCTAAAAAGATATTCTTAATTATATTATGTAAAAAGAGTGGAAGAATGGTTTTATTTCGTGAAGATATCATTAATAATCATAGGAGAATAAAAATATTGATAATTCTTGATATATGGATCTTAAAATTTCATCAATTCAATAATAATCATAAAAAATCTCGATAAACTATGAAATTATATAATTAAAATCATACCACATTAGTAACATTTAATAATATTAATCATGAAAGGATAATATTAAATAAATCAAAATGTATCATGAAAAGAAATATATTAATTATAAAAAATATTAGATGGGAAATATATATACATTTTAAAATAATATAGGTGTGTAACATAACATGTGTCTCAAAGAAAGAACATTAAGAAAAAACTCTCTTGATACTTCAGTAAATTTCAAATCATAACCCCATAAAAGATATATCATCAAATGGATGTGTATATAAAAAAAACTAAGTACAGGAATCATAAATTACATCATTGGTAGTATATACACCACATAGAATAAAGGGTGGTGAATATAGCTTGTGTCTCTCAATGTAAAAAGAGATATGTAAATCCCTTAACTTAAGTGTGGAATTCCATCGTACTCATTCAAAACTAATATATAATAAATATAATATTATTATAAATATATTAGAGAACCATATTCATATATATCATACCATTTATTATTTTGTTATGACATTATATTATCCTTTTATTAATAATACCTCATTAAAGTAACATTTCGGGTAATAATAGCTTTGTTTTTTGTACAAGATTTGATTTTGTATATTTTTTCTATTAAATAAATCATCATTTATTCTTATATATAATTATAAAAGTCATATAAATACCATTTATATAAATTTTGTATGTATTTATAATAATACCTAAATGATATAAATAGAAAATGAAATACATTGTTCATGGAGATGGTATGCCATATGTACACATGAATGTTGGTTTCATTTTCATGTTCATTTGAATGAAAGATAATTACATGATACATTATAATTTTAGAAACATTTTTATGTGATATATATGACATCTTTTTATGAAAAACATTCTAAATATATTCCATGTATATCATTAATGAATTCATCACTTCATGAGGTGGTAGTTAGACATACAGACGGATGACATTATTGTATTGCCGCAAAAAAAAGAATAAAGGAATGTGTGATTTAACTATTAAATAATCTTAATAACTTAAAAAATATCATATAAATCATATATATATATTATTTAAATTATTATACCAAACCATGAATGGTGGTAATAGAAAACTAAACGACATCGGTTCGTAAGGTGGTAGTCTACCGTACAGACGAATGATGATTTTATAGCCCATTTAATAAAGGTGCGCGTAATATTATGTCATATACATAAAATAAAAACATCTAAGTATAATAAATATACTTAATATATTATATAATCACGATATAAAAAAATTTAAGGCAGTTTAGGATGAAATAAAACAAAAATGTCTGTTGATGAATGTTATATCTTCTTCAGTTATCTTCTTTTGGTTTTCAACAAAGGACTTACATGGTTGCATTTAAGAACAAAATAAGTCTTATTTGTTGATATTAGGGAAATAGAGAAGTTATTTTGGAAATTATTAGATAAAAACATTGGTTTTTATTGTGTGAGGACAGGGGGGAGGGGTGGCCTTTTATTAGTGGGAGAGGGGACACACATGGCATTTTTTAAAATAAGTTCGGTGCCCATATTTTTACAAAATAAAAGGATTAAATAATGAACCAAATGTGATCAATAAAGGGGTTATAGTCGAAATATATCATATAATTTGGGGTTGGACAAGCTTCTAGCTCATTTTCTCTTTAATTATAATGATTAGACCCATCATAAACTTGTTTTTCTCTAAATCATTGTGATTAATGTTAACTGTTTTCAATAATCATTTTGGTAAAAAAAATTAATATAGATTTATAATAAATTATAAATTAATATGATCAATAAATATATAATCAATTTGTTAAATTTTAATTCGTAGATGTGGAATTAGTTAATTTGAAATTAATCCAGCATATGTGATGAGAAAATTAGTTTTTATAGTGAAAATGTTCAATAGGTTATAATATTTTATATAAAATTTCAATATGAAAATGATTGAAATAATATAAACTGGATTATTAAATATATAGTTGATATTATTATATTTAAAACCAATATAGAATATAATTTAACTATACACATGGATCAAAACAACTAAAAATATTATTAAAATTTAGTATTTTTAACTATCCATCAAAAAATGAATCTTTTTATAAAAAAAACCAAAAAATAACCCTATGATTATTTTTATGTTATTATTTAAATAAAAAGTCTTTCATTAAAATATAATTTACTTTGTTTTTTTTAAAGTAGTTTTAAAATTAGTTTTCTATTAAAATGTAGTAGAACTACCTTTTAAGAAAATACATTGTTTTGTTTGTAAAATTAGATTTTTCTTCTATCTTGTCTGGAAACAAATATAAGAATAATGTTGAATATTATATTGATTATGTAATATATAATTATCATTAAAATAATTCACAAAAAGTTTTTCTTTGATTTATTTAAATAAAAAATGTTTGTGCCTAGAAAAAAAGTTTCTTTTTTCCAAAAAGTAATTTCTTTATTTTCAGATAGTGATTACGTTCAATTAAAATTAATTTGTTAACAAAGGATTCCTTTTATAAACATTAATAAACCATATTTTTCATAATCCTGTTAATCCTTTTTGTACCCACCATTTAAATAACTAGGTGATAACTATGACAACATTTTTATAATATGACATTTTTCATTTAATCTCAGATTTGTGTGTAATAGAATCTAAGATCGGTTTTCTGTGAAACACAATTTAAAATTTGTGTTGTGTGTAATATAATCCCAACTCAGTGTTTGATTCCCTAAAATATATATTTCATTTTTCATGTAGTACATGCTTAACATGTTTTTGGGTATAAATCAAGATTAACATGGTGTAGTGTAGAATGAAAGCCATTAAAAATTTAATATTTTATTGAAAAAAATAAAATTAAAAAACATGGGATGTCACATTATAACCCCATTAAGATTAATTTAGTATTCAAAATAATTCTTTTTATAACAAATAAATAGGGATTATTCAACATCATTATAACCTAAAGTTCCCATGTATAATCCTCATACTGGTGGCTTCACTATAAAAGTTGACCATGTTAGTGGTCTTGTTTCATATAAATTCATTTATAAGATAATGAATCCCTACTGGTTATTTCTAAAAATAATTATCTACTTAGAGTGGTATGGCGTATGAGTTCAGCTTATTTGAAGGTTCATGTATGTACTTATTTTGAACAAATACATAGAACAAATCATCGATATAAGAGATGTTCGGTGGAAGTATCAAACGATAATCTAAAATCCTGATTTAAAAAAGTATTTTAATTCGAATGATATAACCAGGGTTTAATTTTCATTTACTACATCAATAAATAAATTCAAATAAGGTCCTTATCTCCAAATTCGTGTTCTAGATCACTTTAATTATTATAAACAAAACATTTTTATTGAATTTTTAATGTCATTACATGTTGAATGGATATAAACAGCTCTACCATATGATCAGTTTACTCAAGTCACAATATATTTATTTCTATAACATTATTCTATTACATTGGATTTCTAATATTAATTCAATAATGGGATTTAAAAGGATATATCTGAATGCTCGTGTTAAATCTATTACTCTGGGAATACTCAACTTGAGGAAGGTGTTGATCTCAACCATTTTTTAATCGATAGTAAAATATCTTAGTGTTTCCATTAATTATATGTCCACATGTTTTATAGGATTTCATCCTCAAATAACTTTGTAACAATATATATTACCGAAGGGTTTCACCTCCATAAAAGTATATAAAAATATCCTTAATCCTGATAAAATCTCATCACATAAAACATAAAATGGGGTTTCAAGGAACCTAAACATAAGAAAAATCATAAACTCATAAACCCCTAATGGTATCTACAACTCTAAAGATAACTATACCTATAGAATTATATTCCTCCAAATTATAATTCACCCTTTCTTCCATAAATAACATATTTTCTCAAAAATACATTTTCATTGGAATCATGGATTCAACATTGTACCTATAGAATATAAAATGTGATTTTACTAATTTTTAATCCATGGATTGGTATAGAATCCCTTTAAATTTAACTAAAGGATGAACAATAATATTTTAATAGGGACCATTTAACAAAATCACACATGAAATTCTAAATTTGGGAGGGTGAATAAGTGTCCCTAATTATCATGATTCACTTCATCGATCAGGATTGTATAAGCCTTCCATTTTTCCCTAGTCATTATAGGTTATTTGGGCTTTTCATCCAAATTAACCCTGGGACTATGGCATTGATTCACATAATTCCCAATCTCTGTATGCTTGAAAAAATGGAGTTTTTGTGGAGAATTAGTTTGAATCATGTTCTTTTATATTTTATTAAATGGTGTATTAATCATATTTTGACATTCATGGAATTCATGATCTACCTATCCACATATGAAAAACCTCCCACCATTATTTAATAAATTCCCTTGATTAATCTTCCCATGTTTCTGGCATACAGATTCTTAGAATTTATTTCCACCATTTTTAACATTCATGAAACTAAATCATCCTTCTCTTATCAAAACCATAGAAATTGTGGAAATATCTAATTTCTATTTCTACATTTAGTCCACATTGAAATTCTTATTCAAAGATACTAAATTATATTATATCCAAGGCCATTCGAATAATTTGCTTCAGGACACCAAATAATCGATCAATTTTTTTTCATTGAAGAATATTTAACCATAAGGGTACCTTGTTAGTCTTTTATAATCAGATTCATAGGTACCAATAAATATATCATCCATTGGATTAAGCTCAAGGAATTCATCCTCCATATTTCTTCTTACAATATGAGAGAAGTACTTACCGAAACATTTCCCCTTAAAATATTTCTATTCAATAGATTTTTTTTATTCTTATTTCCTATAGTTATTAATAATATTCCACCACTAGTCTACTTCACCTTTCACATGAAAAAGAAACAAACTATATTTTTATCTCTAAACAATAATGGGAAGAGAAAAAAATTTCCATGGTATTTATCTATTTATCAGAATCTAGTGGACCATTAGGATCACTAAAATAAGGTGGATGTTACCTCATAATGAACACAACTAAATTTTGTTTTCTCCTTTTCATGTTTAAATTTTTAAAATTATTAAAAAAATTAATTTTTTATTGATCATATCGAAAATATTTTTCATTCTAACTCCCATATATTTTGGTTTTATATGAGGACAATCATTGCGTTATACATTGAATTAACCAATATCAAGTTTACTTTGGGTCCTACACATTGACCAAAACCATAAATCATAGTGTAATAAACAATAATCATGATGGGGATCCACTTAATCATGAGAAATTCACTTATTGGGTGTCTAAATCATGACCCCATATTCTTTAATTTATTAAACCTTTGGTTTATCATAGTTCATTCATAGTCATCTTATATTTAAATATATAATGGTGTTTTGTGAAGAGTTTTTGAATTCCCAAAGCATATACCCTAGGTTTATAAAATAAGGTGTGCAACAAGTCCCATTTTCATGCAGTTAATCCCGATCAAGTCTATATCAATATGACATTTTTGGGGCTGTTACCCCAATGTATGTATGGTCCAGATCAACATCCACATAAATTATATTGAAATGGATGTAATTTCATGGAAAACAATACTTCTATCCCTTACCGAAATTCTAGGACATTTTACTATAATTTGAATCATCCTTTGATTTATCCTTAGACATGTACTTGGGGATCTCACTAAGGTTTTATAATCATTGATTCCAAAGGATAACTAATCATTTCATTTGATAACAAATATAGTGACCATGGTTTGTCATACATGGATATTAATTCTTTTTAGATGAATATTCATTATATTACAAAATCACATTCCTAAAAACCAAAATAGTTTAGTTCTTTTTTGAAATTGGAACATAATTTATAATTTTTTGAATGATCTTCAAAATCTCCCACAAAATTCTTCTTACATAATACTCATATTCGGAAAACCCTTCATTAACCATTATTCATAAACAGGGAAGGTAAACATAAGAAAGGGTGATATTATATTCTCAGTAAGGGTAAACATAAGATATATCAATTTATGATCATATAGATGAAAAATATATGAATAAGGGTACTTGATAAAGATAATAACTTATGATGTTCATACCCAACATTTTATAGTTCATTAACATGAGTCATGTAATAAAACTAATCATTTTATAAAAATGGTCCATAAGTGTGAGGAATAATCATAAATCAATCCTGACCTGTAAGCTCATTTCATAAAACTATGGAATAGTCATAAATATAGAAAGCCATTTTATTTTTCAAGGTTAGCGATCAATACCATAGACATAGTGGATCAGGACACACCCATTTCCCTTTATGAATTTGGACACACCTATTTCTCATTGTGGATTAGGATCCACCCATGTCCAATTGTGGATAAATCCTATTGACTTGTTTCCCATTTTATCTCATGAGATACAAATCATTACCCAATGCATTGGAGGGAGATATAGGTCCCACCAGTCACATAATGAAATCTAACATTAATGTCTATCATAAAAAGTTCATCATATATTAATATATGGAAAATATATATTATTTAAATTCATTTAATCAGGAAATAACCTCTAAAAAGTAGTGGGTTTCATAAGAATTTCATAATGGTATAACGCATGGATGTGAAATAGGTTTCATAAACATCATTCCATCAAACATAAACCATTCATTGATATAATGTGAATGGTATCCCTAGATCATATCCTTAGAATAATATATGTATAAAAACATCATTTTAGTTGGAATATAATTTTTAAAGATTATTTAAAATATTTCTTGAGGAAAATATCCTTTCCTCTTTGAAAAAATTATTTATAAAACATCAAACAATTTGAAAACCATTTTATTTTAAAATAACCAATGACAATTATAATGTAATATTTTAAAAACAATTAATTTTTTTTAAAAACCTAATAATCATGAAAATTATTTTATTTAAAAAATATATTAAAATTTAATTTAAAAACATTTTAAAAAAATACTTTGAAAACATGGTTTTGGATGAAAATAGATTTATAACTGGAGAGATAAATAAAGATATATTTTATTAAAAACACCATAATTACCTTAAATAAAAAATAGTGTATTAATTTAACCATTACATTAATATATAATGAATAAAAATAGGATAATAAAATTCACGATAATTATTGAGATATAGATCATAATATTTCTTTAATGGGTGTATAATTATACTCAATTCTGGTAGACAATGAGATTGTTGAAAATAATTATTACCACTTTGGTATATATGAATAACAATCCCCATAAAATGATAAAATTACATGTAGCTCAAAATATCATTAATATAATTAAATTAACAATAGAACATTTCAAAGCGAAATTATATAATGCTTGTAAAAGAATATATTTTCATAACATAATATGTGTCTCAATAAATCCAAATTGAGTCAAAACTACCTTAACTCACTTGTATCTTTGAAACCATAACCCAATTAAACTGATACCCTCAAATTTATGTGTAAATATAAAATATTTAATGAATAATAATCATAAAATACATTAATGGGAATTATATACAACTATTTGAAGAAAGAGGTGGTGAAAATAATATATGTGTCACAAATTAAAAAGTGAGACGTAAATCTCATACCGTAAGTCTTGACATCCATGATACTAATTCAACCATAATTTATAAAAAATATAAGTTTATTATAAATATATAAAAGAACCATATTCATTAATATCATACAATTTATGATTTTTTGTGACTTCATATTTCTATTTTATTTATAATACCACGTTAAAGTCATGTTTTGGGTAATAACCAATTTTTTTATATGTTTTTATTTTTTCTATTTATTGGTTATGTTATATTAATAGGGATTTCATAATATCTAAAATGATAAACATGATATAAATATCATATATATTCAGTATTTAAGTATTTTTAATTATATCTAAAAGACAGAAATTGGAAATGAAATAAACTGTTCATGTATTTGGTAGGCCATACGTATGCATGAACATCATTTTAATTTTCATTAAGGATTTAAATAAAGAAAATTAGATGATATATTATCATTATTTTCTAATTTTAATGTGATATATATGAAATATTTTTTCTAAAATAAATCTTAATAAATTCCATATAAAGCGTTAAGGAATCACATTGCTTCATGAGGCATGAGTCTACTGTTGACAAAAAAAACTTTATCATATTCTTGAAAAAAGGAAAGAATGATGTTATGTGTGATATAAACAATAAATAATAAAAATAAAATCATTAATTTCATATATATCATATATAATCGGCAATTCAATCATTATTAAAAACCATAAAAGGTGGTAATGGAAAAAATAACATTAGTTTCCAAGGTTGTAGTCCGTCGTACATATGAATGATCGTTTCTTATCCCATTTTATGAAAGTTTGTGTGATTTCTAGTAATAACCATAAAATAATAAAATATATGTACATATAATATAATGATATTATTAGATAAGGGTGATATAAAAATAATTGAAGGGGTTTGAGGAAAAAATAAATCAAAAATGTTCTTTGACGAACGTTACCTTTTATTTGGGTATCTCTTTTTGGTTTTCACCAATGGAATTCCTTGAATGATTTGTGGATAAGTGATTTGGACTATGATTTAATGAAAAAATTATTTTTGATGGTGTGAATATATGAAGAGGGGGGGTTTCCTTTTATAAGTTGGGGAGAGGTCACACTTGGAATTTTTTTAAAAAGTTTGGTATAACCATGTTTTTACCTGAAATTTAGCTTAAATAATGAACTTAATTCAATATATTATGGTTTCGGTACTACATATAGCCATAAAATTATCATTGTACAAGTATATATGTCATTCTTCCCTTATTTTTAAACATTAGTCCCATGATAAACCAGTTTTTCTCTTAATCATCATGATTTATTTTAACAATATTCACAAATCGTTTTGGTATGAAAACAATGTTTCCTTATTATAAATTATGAAAAAATTTTATTAAAAATATTTAATCAGTTTTTCAAAATTATATTCACATATTTTTTATAAATTAAATGAAAATCAATCCTATAGACATGATGAGAAAATGTGTTTTTAACGTAAAAATGTTCAAATGTTTCTAATGTTGTTATATCCAATTTCAATATAAAATTGATTCCAATGAAATAAAATGAGATTAAAATATGTATAATTGATCTAATT
This sequence comes from Viscum album, assembly GCA_963277665.1. Taxonomy (NCBI): domain Eukaryota; kingdom Viridiplantae; phylum Streptophyta; class Magnoliopsida; order Santalales; family Viscaceae; genus Viscum; species Viscum album. The sequence continues at coordinate 394,122,925 of OY728138.1, forward strand.
ATACATTAAAAAATTTAAAATACAAACTAATTATATATATAATTTTATAAAAGGTATTTTTCAATTAAAATGAAATATTTTTCACTATTCATCAAAAAATGAAACTTTTCAGAAAATTCCAAAAAAACTCATTGTAAGATAATTATAACATTATAATTTAAAAAATATAGTTTATTTTTTAAAATAAAATTTATACAAGTGTTCAAATTTATTTTTAAAATAAGTGCCCCATTAAAATGTGGTAAAACTACATTTAAAAAAGACTTCTTTTTTGCGTAATGTTTTATTTTCTTCTTATATACTATGTTAAAAACATATAATATGTCTGTAAAATATTATATTGATTATATAATATATAAATTAAAATATATTATTCCTCAAAAGTGTATTGTTTAATTTTTTGAGATAAAACATGTTTTGTGTCTATAAAAATAGTTTTTATTCAGAAAAGAAATTTCTTTATTTTCAAAAAATTGTTACTTTAATTTATAATTAATTGGTTACCAAAGGATTATTATTATGTACATGCATAAACCATATTTTTTTCAAATTAGTAAATCATTTTCAAACCCTCTATTCTATTAGGTTGGTGATAACTATAATAATTTTTAAAAAATATGCCACATTTTGTTTAATATTATTTTTTACGTGTAAGGATATCTAAGATTGGATTTTCATGTAATAAAATCTATACATAGTATATCATCTAAAAAAATTCATAATCAGTGTTGCATGTAAAAAAAGATAAACTGAATTATTCTGGTATTAAAATTTTAAATTGGTGTTTCGTATAAAGCATTTTTAACATGGTGTAGCATCTAATGCAAGAAATACATTTATTTTAATTTAATTAAAAAATGTAATTCATAAAAACTCAGTGTATTATACGATAATAATTGATGTGGGTATTCCATACTTCTAGTTGAGAGGATCACCCTGAGTGTACAAAGAATTATTGTGATATATGCCACAAGTATTGGTGGCCTAGTATGAATAGGGAGATAAACAGTTCTGCTACTTGGTGATCCACGTATCAGTAGGTGATGGTGGAACACCAGTGACCAATAAGGATTTCATAGCCACTATCCCATCCTAGGTAAAAATGTGTTGGCATCACCAGGGATTTTATGATGGTATTATCGAGGACACATCAAGGACGTAATGCAGTATGGGTGACTATTGACTCGTTAATGGAGGTTTCCCACTTCCTACTTATTTAGAAGATCTTTTTTGTTGATTAACTTAAAAGTATATATATCAGTGTGATCATATTCATCCATATAGTACCACGTACTATTATCTTGGATAGGTATTCTTATTTTAAATCACATTCTATGAAGGGGTTGTAGAAGGATCTTGGTTCAAAGGTGATTCCGAGAACAACCTATCACCGTTAAATTGATAGATAGTCTGAGCATATGATAAAGGTATTAGAATAAATTCTATGTGCACACACACATTAATTTCATAGGTTCATAGAGGAATAATTTATCTTTGGATGAATTTTAATTTAATAATAGCTTCCAAGAATTTATATAGACAGCTCTTTATGAGGCCCTATATTATAGTCTATTCCATTCACCCATATACTAGATAGAGGAAGGATAGGTATCACTATTGGGTCATCATATCCTATAGGATAATCCATATAATATAAATCATTTTATGAAGTCAATTTACACCAATCAGTATAAGAAGAATCTTTGTTCTAATCACATTCGATGGCCTTTGGATTTGAATTATGGGGATCAAGTTTTCTTACAGGTTTCAATTAGACAGTGGAATCTATTTTTTTAGATGGAAGGGTATGTTGTCACATGGTTTTTAAACAATTTGAGGTGTTATAGAGGGTCAAATAAATGGATTATCATGTAGCACAACCTTATAGGTACATGGATATGCATTATGATTTTGATGTTTCTTAGTTATGAAATTATTATCAAGACCAATCTAATGTTCTTCATCTAAATGAGGTTGAGTTGGAGGTAGATGCTTATTTTGAGAAAAATCATATATATATCATGGATTGGATAAGGAAGGATCTATAAGGTATATTAATTCCTCTATTATGGGTGCTATTGAATCTTGGATGTGTTGAGGATGAGACTTGGGAGTGAGTGACCAATGTACATTCCCATTTTCCCTAGCTATTCACAAAAAATGTTCTCCCACCACTAGAAGGGAAATTCGGGGATGAGTTATTTTAAAGGGGGTGGGGTTCCAACATCCCAAAAACTTTTATGAGGTATATATCCATTAAATTTAATTTTTTAATCTTTCTTTTAAATCTAGTAAATGTTTATAGATGTTTAAGGAAGGGTTCATGAGTTTTTGGGGATTTTTTAGATCCTCTTGCATCATTTTTTGGGAAAACAGGTTGAGATACATGGTTGGTGAACAATTAGTAGTAATTGTGAGGCTTAATCCTATGACCCTTCTATAGAGGATCACTATTATAGAAACAATGAAAGGGAGTCCATATGAATATGTGAAATAATGAAGGTTTTTTTATTTTAAACAAACTGTTAGAATGGAGTTTGTCTAACTATGAATATATCCATGTGAGGGGTACCATCTATGTTAGTGAGTGCACATGGTTGGGGAACCGTTTCGTAAATGTTGAAACCAACCCATTATCCCATTAAAAATGGGATAAATTAGCATTTCCCATATTTTTTTTTCACCTTATTATTCCTTCTTATTTTATTCTCCATGCACAGCAGTCCTCCCATACATGATATATCTTTTATATCATCCTATAATATTTGAGCTACCCACTCTATCGGGGGTCAATTTTTTTTTTCTATTTGATGCATAGGATCACTCTCAGTATGTTATTCATTCAGCTTCAATCATTTCATTATCTATCATTCCGTATGGATTTCCAAATCCGTGGGAGCCAATATACCCTCTCTTTAGGTTATTCATATATTATTATCAATTATCCAATTCTATCTTAGATTAGAGGCTAATACGGGATGAAGAGTTTTATAACGCCATAATGTAGATGGTCTCGTACTTTTACCAAAATATTGGTGTGTTTATATTGTGCTTCCATTGTTACACACTATTGACTTACCAAATGATTCAACAAAAATTGATAAACCACTAAATTAATTTTTTAAGATTACTTACATAAATGTAATGAAACATTGATAACTGGTTTTTGGTTGACAACATCAACCAGAAATACACCCTTCGGTGAGTTATATTATACTACATGACTACTTATGTCTCATTTGTGACCAAATAACTACTATGGTGTGTTTTTATTTTCATAGACAAGTGTAATGTTATTATGTTTTTCAATAGGATTATTTAGTGTTATGGATCCCATATCATGGACCTATTTATATTAATTACCTATTATATGGCTTTATGATGAAATGAATTTAGTAACGACAATAGTGACTCAATTTTGAATTGAATATAATTTTAAATGGATGTGATTTCATCATGATTTCCTTATGAACAAGATACAGTGTTATTTATTGTTATCAAGGATTATGGACACTATGTTCCCTATAAGACCACATGTAATTAATTTCCATGAGGTTCCTTTTAAAAAAATTGTGAAAAATGTATATGACATTCATAATATATTTTTTTATAAAAGAAAATGATGTTTCTTTATGATTATTTTTATAATTAATGGAAATGATGATTCATAATGACTATTCCTAACTAGTGGACATAAAATTAAATATTGTTTATGTGTCATAATATTAAATGACATTCCATATTTTATATGCCTAGTTAATGGTAATTATTCTTATTATTTTTTGAAATTTAATAAATTTTCATAGATATTCTCGCTCAATCTAAAATAGGTAGTGTTGTTTGGGTGTCCTAGAAGGACCCCAAAAAATTGATGTTTATTTATTTACTACTTTACATTTAATATTACCTTTACACTAATTATTTTACACTCATATAATTTATTATTCTAGAAAATTCTTGGGGTAGCATACTCAGTTTATCTTAACCACTGTTTGGACAACCATTTGGTACCTGGATAGACTTTAGGGATATTGGTAGTGAAAAAGTAAACCATCCAACAGTGGATGATATATTTTCAATACTTGGATGTATTATGTCAGTATATTACTAATATCATAGTTGTGATATTATTAGAGATTGATTTTGGTTTTTTTTTGTATATCAGGTTGTATATGTTTATCGATATGCCTCCCTCGTATTCCAATTTTTTATATCACACCCACATGAAATAATTTTTATACGACTCTAGTTTTTATTATTTATACATGATTTTTTTATATAGATGATATATTTCATTTATCTTGTTCATTATTATATTCTTCCTCTATTTATTATTTTTTATTCATCGATGTACTCTACTCATATAAAAGAGGGTATATTCTCCCTATCATATATTTATAGACCCCCATTGTAATCCTGAAACCTCTGGTGTATAGCGAGGTGTTCTTGATGCCACATGACCAACCAGGTTCAGTTACATATGAGTGAACCAGGTCTGAGAAATTACACCTTCTCCAACTCCAGAACCTGAATGAAACGCTAATAATCTTAAAAGAGTAACAAACCTAAAATAGGATGTTATAACCATAATTATTCTAATCTAGAAGCATAGTGGGTAAACATGATACATAGAATACTTGTACTACTCCACCCAACCTATTTATAGAATAATCAATCCTAACAAGCTACTAAGTGTCACCACATAGAAATCATAATAGGGTATTTATACCTCATAAGAGTATGTGTGTTATTAAATGGAGTATCAAACCCTCACGGAGGAACCATTCCTTATAGATCCATATTCATCATATAATAGAGTACCAAACTTCAATGTGAGATTCATATGTTCAATACATATTGGGGAGTATCAAACTCTATCGGTTGTGCAGGGGACCCACACCTTGTTGGAATCAATGGGAATATTAACCCCATACCCAATCTAGATAACCCACAACACAAGTATGTAGTGGAGTATCAAAATTCAAGAAGAATATAGGGGACTTTCATTATACCTTCTATGCCTCCCCGATGGAGATCCTAAAAAAGTTTCCATATTGATCATCTATCTCAAACCCAATCGATGGCCCGATAGAGCTATGGAAAACCAATCTTCCCAAATTGCCTCCTATCACACCTATAAGGCTGAATAAGGATGTAGCATCATGAAGTATGCTTGAAAATTATGATTATTGTATATTATCATGACTTAATAAAATTACTAGAATTGATATGAAAAAACACTATGGATAGAAAAGTACATGACATGTATTGTAGTAGTAAATGACATGTAGCCCTTATGGGGATGTCAGTTCATGTAAAAATCAATTGAATGAAATTTTAAGGTTGTACTAAATGGGGAGTATAATGGTATATATAGTGTGTGGGAACTATGGTGAGACTTGTAATTCATTTCCACAAATCAATTCATGTTGAGGCTAAGGTACATTTCATGTTCCAATGGGGTTCATAGCGTGCATGCCTGAATAACATACCTAGTTTGTATCCATTATAAACAGGACCAGAACATCTCAAAATACATGATATGTCCATGATAGTACAATGTGTGTTAATCTTGTGAGATATATGATTAAATATCATTTAACTATAAGTAACTCCTAGTTATTCTAATATATACTACATAGTGTTTGACATCAACTCACACAATGTGTGAGTTTTCTTATTACATTGTCCCAGATTAATGGAGGGATATATATATATATATATAGCATGTGATATAATGATTACACACCACATGATCATGGAATATATACCTATAAACCATAGAGAGTTGGGAATCATGTTGTTGTCACCCTTCTCACATTAATTTTTACTTGAGTTATTGTTGAAGGCCGCATTCATCACTATCATACATATGATTGTATCTTTTTAACCATCCATTATTGGTAATACGGTTTTCAATTACCCCTAAAACAATATCACCACTATGTTCACCACCTTACTTTTGTAAATAACACTATGATTCCTCCAGTGATCCTCTATTTCTTGATGATCCCCCCTCGTGCATCGATCTTGGTTTTCGATCCCAATTCAATTTCTTGTAGTCTCATATATCAATCAATTATCAATAAAGAAAAATATTAGTTGAACCAATGAGAATAGAAAAGGTCAGAGATAAACATGAAAATAAAGGGTTTGTGAAATCAAAGTATAATCATAAAATGAAATTATTGGTGGTCATTGAAAATCCCAACCACTGATCACTAGCTTCATAATTTTCAATTGATAAAAAATTTAGGGAAACAACTAAACATCAAAAATAAAAAATTTATAATGTTTAAGAGGATATACATTATAATCAATAATCATCAAGGGAGAAAATATTATTGTCTCACAATCCATAATATATAGAAAATAATTGAAAATAATGATCCCAAACTCATGCCACAATGACTATCACTCCAAGAATTCATAGTTTCCATGGACTCGATCATCAATGTCCTGAAGTGGGTCCCAAATTTAAATTGATCCTTCTCATAATTGAATGATTTACTGTCTTGCAACCACCTCTCTCTCTATGTAGGTTCTACGTCAATATATTTTGTGTAAAAATATATAGATAAACCATAATTGAGATTTTATATGGGTATTATTGGGTCCACACCACCAAATATAACATAAAGATAAATTTTATTTTAAAAATGACACTTTTTTATTCCATGGGATCCTAGTGATAAATAAATTTTTTCCACCATAAGGGTAAACATGTTGTTTTGGACTCAATAATTATATTATAATTCATATCGGGGACTCCATTTATGAGATATAATCCATTCATAAAAAATATGCACATGGGATAAATAAGTATATTACTTTTGAACCTATATATTGTGAAATACTTTTATATGATCAAGTTATGAACAAAAAAATATTATATTAATACTCTAAAATTAAATAAAAAAATGAATGTTTTCTATGATATCACTATCCACTCACACGGGATAATTTTTTTCATTAATATATTTAAAAAATCCCTTAAAATTAAAAATGTTTTAAAATACACATAAACAAATAATAGGGGTAAACAAATATATAGAGATAAAAAAATACCAAAAAATGTTTCTAATGTTGTCTTATAATGTATTTTTACCATTTTAAACCTAGATATGTACTGCAAATCAAAAACTCCCAATTGAACGACGTCTCAATATAGAAAAATATAGGTTGCTAAAAAGAAATTAAAAATAAGATGTGATACTCATAATCTATATTAGTACCATTAGAACCCTTAATATAACCACCACCATCCAACACAACACTATCATCTTCTATATGAACGAAAATACCATCACTTCAACCACCATCTCTTCCACCATCATCATTTTTATGAGAATCATTACCACCATTTTCATGTAAATCAGTAGATGGAGTGGATGAGTCATAATAAATTTAACACATTATCATCCAACAATCATCAATCACTAAAACTCGCCAATGTAGAATTTTTGAAGAAACAATTAGAATAAATTTCTTGATGTGTTTATCTATCATAATTTCTAAACATTGAGACAACTATTCCACACTTCATATTTCATGTTTTGTAAAATAATTAATTTTATCTTCAACAAATGTAGTGGAAATGGTGGTCAATGAAGCAGTACTATAATTCTTGGTCAATGTTGTATAATTTTCTTCTCATATAGAAAGTTATAACGTCTCAACCCAGGTTCCACAAACCGGTTCCTTGATCAGGTCAGTCACATGACCACAAGTGTGCCTCCTCATATGATAGAGGCTACCGACAAGAAGTTAGGGTATGATATATCAATATGGAGAGACTATAGCCTCTTTATAAAATTAGTAGAATAGCATAAATAAATAAGAATAACCAAATAATATAACCAATAATTAGACAAAAACACCATCATATGATGAACCAAACCTAATACAATATCTAAAACTAAATAGTAGACATGTCATACGAAATATATGTCAAGTGTTAAATGAATAACCAAAATACAAAGAGGGTCACAACATCATGTCTAGTTTCCTCATTCATGCTCCATCCCAACTCAACCATCTAACATAGTTCCTTTCCCCATATACTATCCAATAACCATGAAGTATAATAAGGTACTGATCAGGAATCTCGAGTAGAGTGTGATAAAAACTGAGTAGGCCACAAACAATGGTGTCCAAAATAATAACCCTTCCATAATAGTGTATTCTGCTCTATAAATAATAAAATAAAATCAATAAAGTAAACAATTTATATAAATTTAAATATTATTTATTTGACCACACAAACCCCTGGGTTCATGAGCACACCCACACAATCAAAGCCTGCTTTGTTCTATGCCATATTCTTATCTATCCTCAAGGGATATAAAATATCACAATTACATGGTTTTCATTAATCATATCAATTCAATTCATATTATTTACAATTGGAACCATTTTCCTATGACAATATTTTGGTCATAGGAAGCCATGTATAGCACCCATGGGTATGTTAAGCATCAGTCCATGTGCCACAACCCATTTATCACTATGGTATTTTTAATCATTATTCCATATCCCATACATATATACCAGTCAACAACATATGGTATTTTGAATTATCATTCCATTTTCCACACACGTACATCGCAAAATAACATATTTCAAATTATATCACATTCAATAGGGTTAATTAACATTAAGCCCTTATCACATTTCAGATCATGTATACTATTTCAATTATCAAAATAATCATGGTTCAATACATTAATCACATGGAATAATATAAAAAAATAACCATTAATCCATTTTTAAATATTTAAATAATCTAACCTATTCAACCATTAAGGTGAAGGAAACCATCTCTTAATTTTTATTGATAGTTAATTCATAATCAAATTAATTTAAAATTTCCATAATCCTAGTATACCATCAATTTCAAAATCAAGATTTTATATTAATTAAATAACCAATTAATTAATCCAATTATACAAATGTCAATTTCCCCAATTTAACCAAAATCATTATCACATATAGATATAATTAAATAAAATAAATATTCATGGATATTTCCCAATAATGGAAATTGAAATTTATAAATTAAATAAATGTAATTAAACTAAGAAAATGGGATTATAAATTTAGGTAACCTACCTTAAAATTGATGATTAACACTCGCAAAAAAAATCCCCAATTGTAGTGGAACAACCATGATCACAATGAAGAACAAGATCTTCATCCATAACCTAGATACAAGATCAGACAGATTAGATACAAGAAAACATAATTCCAAACCCAATCCAATGGATGAAAATCATTCCATTTTCTTTCATAAAGAGAGAATGGGGATATAGAAACATAATTTGGAAGAAACCACATACCCATAGAGGTTAAGATCAATAAATTTGGCCTTATATTAATCAAAAATGGTGTTCATGGTCCATATGAATTAATTCTGAATCATAAAAAAATCATTGGATTCAGATAGCGTTGAGTTTGATCAGCTTTGGGTAATTTCCACGGGGATATAAATTTTTAATATAATTTTCAATATAATTATATCTGCATGCATGGTTTCCAAGGTAGGGGAACACGGTTTTCCAAATCATGCTCCTATAACATGTGCCTCTTATGGGATTTACAATTACTCATAAGATGGCGAACGAGTTTTTAGACTCTGTTCCAACCATGAAATCCCCTTATTCCTAGGGATGCATGGTTTTCGTGGGTAGGGTGCAAGGTTTGGGAAAACCATGCTCCAAATGTGCACTACCCAAAACCCTTCAAAAAACATTCAAATTTTAAAAAAATACACCCATTATAAAACCCAATAAATATATACTCAAAATAAGAAAAAAGCTCAATACATATCCATAAAAGGTTAATATTATACAATTTCCCTACCTTATAAAATACTGTACCCGAGTTGTACTCCCAAGAATCTAAAAGATTCTGAGGTAAAAATATCAAGCAACTAAACTTTCATATCCACTTATCTTTCCTAGGTTTACTATTGAACACTTCCTTGTTGCCACAATATATGAAGGATCAGTACATTATTTCCCCAAAACACTTTATCATTGTGATCCAACACATGTATCAGATGCTCCTCAAAGGAAACATTAATCTCAAGAACATCATCATCCAAATCAATCACATGAGAAGGGTTGGGGTGGTACTTCCAAGTCCACGATTCATGAAAGACATCATAAATAGCACTATACCCTTATAGGATATCCCATCAGTATGACACTAGACCGATTATCTCTACAACCAAAAATGGTCCAACAAACATGGGAGCTAGCATGCCTTACCTTTAAATCCTATAGTGAACCAACATATGACACACCTTAAGAAACACTTGATCACCTTTAATATAGTTTAGAATCTATTGAAACTAATATATTCATATTATCGTGATCCTCCTAAACCAAAACATGCATCTTAGCCAGTAATGTCAATATCATCCACTCTACACTAGACTCCTGAGCGACCTGAGTCTGAGTTTTACTACATAATGAATCTGCACCACTATTTCCCTTTGCAGTTTTCTAAGATAGGTAAAATTTGAATGAATTCATATACTCAAACAATCTCTTTTTTAAAAAAATATATCAATATTGGGAAAAGATATACTTTATACTCTTATGATATTTATACATAGTAAACATTTCACCCAACTAATAATGTCTATATCACTTCAAGTAATAAACAACTTCCACCAACTCAAGGTCATGCGTAGGGTAGTTCCATTCACGTGGCCTAAACTACCGAAACCCATACACCACAAATTGATCTACCTACATGAACAATAATCCATGCCCAATCCAAGAAGTGGAAAACATTTTATAATCCTCACCTGGCCCAGGTAGGATCAAGATTGGTGTCAATTTAAAGTTATTCGTCAACTCCTAGAAATAATTATCACATTATCTACTCCATCAAAACATTATTCTCTATTTTCTAATACCAAAATAGGTTCTTCCAATTAGTAAAATTCTTGGATTGACATTCGATAATATCACACTAAACCTATAAAACTATGGATATCAAAACATTCTTGGGCTGAAGCCAGGAAACTACATTCTAAACTTTCTATGATTCCACTAAAACACCTTCCACTGAGATTATGTGACCCAATAAGTGTATTTGATTATTCTAGAACAGACACTTTAATAGATTGAAATACAACTATTGTTCTCTCAGTGTAATCAGCATGATGTCAATATATTTGGAATGATCATAATTAGTCTTGATGTACACTAATATGTTGTCCACAAACACAACCATAAGCTAATTTAGGTATGGGTGGAATATTTTATTCATCAAATACATAAACATGGGTTGTTCCGTTGTAATCCCAAATGGCATCAATAAAAACTATAATTGTCCATACCATATTTTGAAATTAGTGATATGTATTTCAGAAGGTTTAACTCTCAAGTGATGATTAACGAATCTCAAGTCAAAATTGGATAAAACACAAGATCCCTTGAATAGTATAAAATGGGTTTCAATACATGGATGTGGATACTGGTTCTTCACATTCATCCAGTTGAACTTTTGGTAATCAACACGTAAGCATAGATTCCAACCATACTTGTTAGAAAGAAAACTATAAGGCCCTAAGGAGATATACTTTGATGGATAAACCCCACAACCATAAACATCCCCAGCTGATTCATAAGATCCTAAAGTTATGTTGGTTCCATTTTTTATGGTTGATTAGAAACTGGATCAGGTCCTAGCATGAACTCATTCGTAAATTCCACATCTCTCTAAGGTGGAATCCCTATGAATTATTCCAGATACTAATCCTGAAACCTTCTTACAATGTCTGGAAATGAATCCTTATTCTCCCCACCATTATCAAAAAAATCTTGCAACTTGGGAAGTTAGTTACCCCAGTTGGTGATGAATTATTCCTACTCAGCCAACCAGGATATCCCACTCTCAATGATGAATAAAATTTTCACCACAAGGGAATTAAATGTCACCATACTTAAGTAACTATCTATGTGGACTTTGTATGCTACAAACCATTCCATACCCATAATTAGTTCAATTCTTTACATTATGAGGATGTAAATATCCCAGATGAAATGATACTCCCTATCCTCAAGAGAATACCCCTTCCACAAACAGATGTATCTCCACCATACTCCCAAAGGTGTATTTTTCATGACAACCCCTATCAAGAACTCTATCAATTGGCTCAAGCCATTCAAATTTTGTGCATATGTAAAATAATGAGAGACACAAGTATCAAATAAGGCACTAGATAGAGTATAGGCTATAATAATAGTACCTCTAATTATCGACGATCCATTCTCTCTTTCAAAATGTATAAGAAGAACACCATGAAACTTACCTATGATCAAGTTTTCATCCCTTAAGATACACCTCTCCACTAACATGGTTTCTCTTTCCCCAATGTACCACATCCACTACCTCTACCACCATGTCTAGAAGAACTAAAACTGAGAGACTAGCACAATGTAGAAGATCACATTCACAAAACATATTTCTATCTATATCATATATCATTACTCATATGTCACAGGTACCTACACAACCTCTATAGGTATCCCATAATACTATATCCTTGGCACTCAATCAATTGTTGGTGGTTCTGTCTATGAATGTTACATGACCGACCACACAGGTGATTGATAACCTGAGTCAGATCCTATATAATCAATCATTCCCCCATGCCACTCTTCTCTATAATGGTATGTTCAACATTCTCATTACTACACTTATGATCTCAAAATTCAAGCCTCATGAGCATATAGAAGAACCATTTTTCCTTCATCAGAATCCTCCTTTAGGTTTCCCTCATAATTGAGTTCCTGCTTCACAACCTATGATAACTTATCTAGCTAAACGACATTCACATGTGTCTTAATTTCACATTCAATTCCTTATAAAAATAATTTAATATACATATCCTCATCTCTAAATAACTCTAGGGTAAAGAACTAATGATTTGAAATTTAAAAAAATATCCCCTAACTGAAATACTCTTTGGAGTCGACATCATAAACTCAGCCGCTCTCTACTGCCTTTGCATCTCAGGGTATGGCTTCTCCAAGAACATTTCATGAGCTTCATTCCAGTCTATATTATCTAGCTATCCACCCTGAGTTTTGATGACCCACCATTGCTTCACCTAACCTCATAACATATAGGAAGACAATTTTTCAGTCTTCTTAGTTTGATCTTCCTTGTGGTAAAGTATATTCTAGATGGACTCAATCCAGAACACATCTTCTTCAGGTACCCCCTCTCGGAAAAATTTTTTTGGGTGCTACAACTGAAAATCATTTATCAAATCAGACATGATTTTCAAAACATTCCCTTGGTCTTTCTCCATAAACTGCATGATGTGTAAACATTTCTCATCGAACTTCTCTCTGACTTCATCCCAGAACACTATTGGTGCATCAGGTTCCACTAACGGTGGATCATCAATTTCAACATCCTACTTTCATCCTCACAACAAGAATCTATATGGATATATATCTCTAAAATTACAAATACAGTCTTTGGAAAAAACATAACTTTAAAAAATTTCATAAGAGGGAATGAAAATAATCCTAAACAAGTCACTTCCACCAAATCCCATCACATGGACAAAATAGAGAATCTAGTAGTACCCCTTAACCATCCTACATCTAGGAAATGGTTAACAAGGGAAGACCCACCTTCTCAGTATTCATTTTTCTCATTAGACACCCATTTATTCACATTTTTCATTATTTTAAAACATTTAATTTAGTTTAGGATCATTTTAATTTCAATTACACAATCAAGTAAAAATATTTTTATTTTGAAAACTTACCAAAAACCCAGTTTCTCATGCATTGGCTAAAAATATTCCATTCCAAAATAACACTTGAGTGCCTTGAATAATGTATCAATACTCAACTATTGTTTCATACTGGTCCATGAGACAAATATTAGAAATCTAAGAAACCATAATCATATACCACAAAAAATTCATCATTAGAGGTGAAATAACATTCAACTATAAAAACATACATCAATAACAATAATCCCACCTTGGGTACAAGGATTTTATAATCGTACATGGGTTAGATACTCCTATGAATGAGCTCTTTACCATGGCTCAAATCATCTTATTATCATATATATATTTTTAAAATATTAAGAAAAATAAAAATATAAGAAAGCCACATTTGATACTACATACTGATTCCTCAAGCCAGTCGATCAAAAGACCTCATGCACACCTTCCTTTTATGCCAAAGTCTATGGACTAACATAAAGGGAATGATATATCAATATGGGGAGAATATACCATCTTTATCAATGTAGCGCAATAGTAAAAATAAATATGAATAACCAAATGATATAACCAATAACTAGAAAAAACTAGTATCACATGATGACCAAAACAGGGATATGAAATCCAAAACTAAAAAATAGATATTTCATTTCAAATACATGTCCAATGTAAAAAATGAAAAACCAAAATAAATACACACTGCCACTCCAAAGAGGGTCCCGACACCATGGAAGGTCCCCTAATCCATTGTACATTCTGACCCAACTATCTATCATAGGGCCCTTTCCTTTATCCAGCCAAGAAAACATGAAGTCTATTCAGGTACCAATTAGGAAGCCCATGTTTGATGTGAGTAAAACTCAGTAGGCCACCACCAATAGTGTCTAGAATAATACAGTGTCAATAATAGTGTATGAAGTTGTATAAAGAATAATATAAATGAAATTAAGTAAATTGTTTACATATATTCAATTATTCTTTATTTAACTAGATAAACCCCCTGGTTCCTGAAGACACCCACACAAATAATACAAGCTCCAGACCATGATGGAGTTAGAAGTATCCCCAATAGATATCACATATCACAATACCATGGTTATATTTCATAATATCAATTCATTTCATATAATTTATAATTATAACCATAGTCTAATGACAACATTTTGGGACTAGAATTCCAGGTTTAGAACCTCCTAGGTACTTGAAGCATCAATCAGTGTTCCAAAACACCTTTATCATTCTTGACTTTTTAGGGATCAATACATGTCCCAAAAAAATATATCATTCAATCACATATGTATTATTAAGCATTAGTCGATGTACCAAACACATATATCAAAAAACTTCATATATAAAAATTATATCATATTTAATAAGATTAATTAACATTAACCCTCTTATCACATTTCCGATCATGGAAACCATTTAAATTATCAAAACAATCATTGTTCGATAATTTAATGACATGGAATAATATGAAAAAATATCCATTAAACCATTTTCAAAATTTGATTCATATAACCCATTAACCTATTAAGGTCAAGAAAACCGTATCATAATTATCATTTTTAATTAATTCAAAATCACATTAATTGACCAATTTCACAATCACAACATCCCATCAATTTGACAATCACATTTTTCCATTAATTAATTAACCAATTTGTTAATCAAACTGCAAAAAAAAATTAATTTCTCCAATATAACCCATATCATTAATACTTGTAAAACAAGTTAAATCAAATCCATCATAAAAGAAATTTTCCAATATTGCATATTTCAATTTAACAATTACATACACACAATTAAATCAGTACTATGTGATTTTCTATTTTGACCACCTACATCAAAATTGATGATAAACACCCACTAATGGAAATTCCCCAATTGAAGTGGAACGACCAACAACACGATAGAGAATGACATCTATATCCACATCCCAGATCAATGATCAAATGGATTATATCCAAGAAAACCTATAACCAATCCCATGAAAATATAGTAAATATTTTACTTTTTATTCGAAAAGAGAGACGAGGTATATATAAACCTAATAAGGAGGGAACCATATACCCTAAAAAGTAAAGATTAGTCAATATGACTTTTAATTAGTTAAGAAAGTTGTTTGATATAAAAATTATTTCATTCAGAATCCCCCAAAGAATTATAGTTATGAGATTGATTTTAGTTGAGTCGACATTGGGAGAATTACGGGGGGTTCATGAATTTTTAATCTCATTTTTAGAATAATTAAACAAGTGCATGCGGTTTCCTAGGCAGGGGAAGACAATTTTACTAACCATATGCCTAAACTGTGGACCTCTTTGGGGAGGGGGGTTAATGATAAATCCTAAAAGGGAACATAGATTGTTAAACCTTACAGCAACCATGAAATCTCAATCTTCCATGGGTTGCATAGTTTTTTTGGGTTGGGAAAGCGGTTTAAGAAAACTGTGCACCAAGCACTACCGAAGACACTTCCAAAAAAATTAAAATTTTACCAAAATTCACCCATGTTAAAACAAAAACAAGATATACTCAATATAAGTAAAAATAATACCTAATAAAAAACCTCAATACATCTCAAAAAAAGTTTAGGATCATACAATAGAGATCCATGTATTGGTTCTCATCTCTACACACCTGATGCATATGATCATTTGGATAAAAATTTATTGGTTCATCTTTTATCAGTTATTTATGAAAATTCAATAAAAAATATATTCCACTGAATACATAGTGAAATAAATAAAATAATGAAATTTAATTTTTGTAAGGATAATTGAAGATATGCATACAATTTTTTTCTTGGGTATTACTATTTACAAATCTTCGGTATTTTTTTTGGGTTGAACTAAAAAATCTTGAGAGAGGAACATGACCCTCAATACTCAATGCATTTTTCTAAAATATAAATAAACATAAAAAAATTATCTTGATATTTTAAAATATCTACTTTCGATATCTAAATTTTATATTTAATGGAAAACATATAAGTTATTCAGAAAAAATTTCATATTATAAAAAAATAATAGAGAAATAAAAATAAAATATTATAAAATAAGAAATAAAATTCTCAAAAAAAATATGAAACTCATAACAATAATAGTATTATCTAATCATATGAAAAATTTATAATAAAATTAAAATAAATCAAAATTAAACAAATACTTAATTAACCTTCTTTCTACTTAATTACTTGTGTTTACCAATTCATTAGAAATATATAATGAAAATAAATTTATGATTCCCTATAAAAAACATTAATTTAATAGATAACAT
Organism: Viscum album; assembly: GCA_963277665.1. Taxonomy (NCBI): domain Eukaryota; kingdom Viridiplantae; phylum Streptophyta; class Magnoliopsida; order Santalales; family Viscaceae; genus Viscum; species Viscum album. Next base: position 394,139,975 of record OY728138.1, read on the forward strand.
AATCGATCAAATAATTAACATGATTTATTTATAAATAAACTAATTAAGTAATAGAGGATATAAGTGTGGATTACAATTAATTACATTAAATAAATATTAAATTACATATATTTTATTTCTTTTTTTACATCTAACAGTTAGGAATAATCCAAAAATGATTTTTAAAACCACATCACTTTTTATAATATTCTATTTATTAAGAAAAAAATGATACCCAACTCGAAATAATAAGTTCACGCTATTCAACACAAAAAATATAAATTTATTCATAACTTATCTAAAAACTCTAAGAAACACAATTACTCATGATATAAAATCAATTCATATTATCTTATATATAGTAGATTATATATGCATGAATTAATCAATAAAGTATATTTGTAAAAATTAATTAAAATAAGTGATTATGTTCCATGAATTTAAAGCAATTTATAAATAACTAGCATTAATTTTCCTTTAATATTTTTTATTAACCTACTTTAACTTCATTATATGAATAGATTTTTAGGTCTATTTTTTTACAAATAGAGTAAAAAATACTCTATAATGTCATTTCATTACAAAAAATAGTTATAAGTATTTTAAAATTTAAAAAAAATGATTGTTTTCAATTTCTTTCAATTGAATAGTTAATTCCTATAAAACTCTATCATGACATAGGTTACTATTTTTATACGTCTCGAACCATTTATCTTGTTTTCTTAAATCCTCATGATCACACTTCCCTACTACACCATCAACACTATTCAACCACTTAATCATCCTTTCACCACCACTCCCCTCCCTTTTCTACACAGATCTTTCATCCACGATTCATTTCCCTCTCACCCATTTTTCTCTACCACTATTATCTCAATTATTATAAATTTATTTTCTTGTAATTTCATGTCAATTAATTTTTATTTATGATTTAATTTATTATTATGTGAATTAAATTTGAAATCATCAGTAATTTTTTTTTGTACTAATATTTTGTTGATTATATTCACCCAATCATCCTCTAATTTATTTATACCATTTACTATTCTCTTTCTCCAGTATTCAATGTATGTTTTTGCTGATGATATTTCATTTTAATTTTATTTTATATGAAAATGTTAAATTTTATATACAACATATATTTTTTATAATCATAGACAACATATATGTAAGAAGTTAATATAATGATGATTCATAGATGAATATAATCAGAATAAATTGTTCAAATAATTATAGTATAAATATGATTGAATGTTAATTTCTTGTTCAAAATAATTTTTACTTTAAAAACATTTTAAATAAAAACTATTGCAATGATAAAATTTGTATGTATTTTTCTGGTAAGATTTTTTTTCATTGTTTGATATAAAATTAGTGTATTTAAAATCATGAAAAATTAAAAAGAATGAATTATGATTATGTAAAATTTTGGGAAAAATATGTGTTTGTGATACGTCATTTTATTTAATCATTTAGTAACAAAATCTTCATGTATATGTATTCATGTACCAATAAAGAGTGATACCATATGTAAAATTTTCATATATAAAAAAATATCTAATAAATTATTTTAAAATTAATATAGTCCCTCACATGTTAGAATAAAATTAAAATAAATAAGCAATAGAAAGAATTAAATGATTTTATAATATACTAATTATACATTCACTTAACCATTAAACCCTGTTTGGATTTTTTTAATCAAATAAAAATTGTTTATTATGTAATATAAAAAAAATATTTCGATCCCCAATGACATCTATAAACATTATTTAAATGATTTGTGAAAATTCATAAAAACATCGTGTGATAAATTATATAATGATTTTATATCAAATAAATACTTAAAAATATGAATCATTCTAAAAAATGGTTAATATGGTTTTATCATTTAAAAAATAAAGACTATTGACTTATACTCTATTTTATTAAATGTTTCTTTTAGTTTACATTTACTGGGTGTTTATAAATATATCTATAATTTTTATTGCTATTTTATTTAATTTATGTATTATAATTAAATAAATTCTTGTATAAGAAGTGACGGTTATGATAGACGAGTTGATGCTTTAATGGATTTCTCTAAATAGAATATTGAAAAAGGAGGCATGTTTTACTATCAATAAGTGAAGTGTTTAAATTTGAGAAAATTAGTTTCTAAAGAAACTAAAAATGATTTTATTTTCCATGGTTTAATTTGAGGTATTTTAATTGGATTTATAATGCTATATTTATTTATAATTAATGAACTAATGTAGATATAAATTTTCATCATGTTATAGAAGAGCGTCTCAATGAATAAATTCATGATGTAGGAGTTAAAACCAATTAAAAATATTTTATCTTTAATGATTGTATGAAGAATATAAAAAGCTTTTATCCCCAAGTTATATTAAAATATTAGTGTCATCAGAATTACTATTATTGAATAAACTAAAAATAAAAAATGTTTTTAGGGATAAAACCATCGCTAAATTGCTTTTATTTTGAATGATTTACTTCCAAAAAAAAAACAAACTTCTATATCAAAATTATGAAACTAAAATATTAATATGTATCAAGGGAATATTTTATAAGAAAATTATTATTTCAAATTGAATTTATAAATTATATTATGGAATATGTGTAACACCCCATGCTTCCATGGTACGTTTCCTTTTGATTAATGCAATAACGTGCATTGTACGCAACTTTGAGATTCTAACACACCGCGACAAATCAAATTAGCCGTTATGAATAGTAATACCCACTTTTTAAAACTTTATAAATTTTATCTTTCAAAATTGAATTCAGTTTTTGATTCTGAATTTCAAAATTACTTTAGGATAAATGTTTGGTATTTTTTTTGATAACTTTCATAATTTGATGAATAGTGAAAATACGAAATTTTAATTAAAAACAACTTTTCATAGAAATAATTTACAGTGTTAAATTATAAATTTGAGTGGTTTTAATATGTAATTAGATTATATTTTTATCATTTAAAAAAATTTAGGTCATTAGATATGATTTAACATTTAAAATGGACATGAACAAGTGTCAATCTTTTGATAATTATTATTTCTTAAAAACATGTTTCTTGTTTTGACAGTGGGAATTAATTTAAAATTAATTTCTACAACTTCTTTGTTTTGAATTGGGAAAAATTGATTCAATATTTGGAATCAGGAGGTCTAACTTTTGTAAATGGGTAACTTTTATTTTTATACATTTTCAATAATTACGTCGGTAAATATTTTATTTACCACGGTTAAAGGGTAAATCTGGTAAATAAGGGTAAACAATAACATTATAATTACCCTAACACATTTCCTAACCCTATTGGATAATACAATTCCGACCATGGGCATCCTTGGGTCTATTTGGGGTTCCCATGGAGCCACTTGTAAGTGATAATGGCACTATATATTAATTAATTAAAAGTAAATACAGAAATGAAATAACCATATATCTTTTAGTATAAAATTTTTTATATAGTGTTATATATTTTATAACATTGACTATAAATATTAACTATATATCTCAAAATAGTTCCTACATAATGATATTTTATTTATAATTTTCATACATTGAATAATTAAAGTTATTTATGACACAATGATGATGCATTATTTTCCATGTTAATGAAAGAATCAAATAATTTGTATTATAAATGTTAAAATAAATATAATTTGAATGTTTTGATGCCATACACGAATTTTATAGTTTAATATGACATGTTAGGATTTATTAAAACAATATATATCGAATTATTAATGTTTTTAGTACTTTAAAAAAATCAATTACTAAATAGTGTCAAAATTGACATAAAAGAGTTTTTAAAACAAATATTATATTAATAATTGATATTCTATTCTATAAAATATAAGGGTCTGACAACTGACTTATATGAGGACATATATATTAATAATTAACCTCTTAGGTTTCTCTTAGAAGTTTATAGTATGTTTATTAAACATGTAATATAAAAATAAAAAGTGAAATGGTAAATGTCAAACTATTTAATTAAGAGTTAAATATAAATGACAAAGTTAATTTGGTAACCTAAACCTATCTAAAATCTATTGGTTGAACTTATTTCGACCCATACCCACCTTAGGCTCGAAATGAGTCACTTTGGAGCCATTATAAACTGAATATGAATTTATTATAAAATAATATTTTATGTTTTTTCTAAGGTGCCCCTCACCCCTCTTATAAAAGGGAACTTCCCCTTATCTCAAATTCACACCTTCAAAGCCTTTTGGATCGGCAAAAACCTACCCAAATATCCTCTAAATTTCCCTAAATTCATCCTAGAGGCCTTATTTTATTCAGAAATCCATCTTAGGGGGCCCTTTTGATCAAATCAAAAAGAAGAACCCAAAGAAGAGGTAAATATTTCATCACCTCTTTCAAGTTATTTTCTACTTCCACTTCCTCTTTCTTTGTTGTTTCCATTATAAAATAATTACTCTAGTATTTTATATATAAAATGATGTTATTATAATAATGGTACAACCATATTCATTATTTAATCCATCCTATGAATGAAAAACTCACCCCACGTGCGTACATACAGCTTACCGTCTCTACGTCGGTGTGTAGTTTGTTATTGAGACATTTCATCATTTAGATGGGTATAATAATGAGTATAAATGATGTAAATAATTAGTATAACATTATAATGATTCTGTATATATGATATAACATCCAATTATATACGATTTTAATATCAAAAGAATGATATTATTGCTCGTCTGTACCTACGGAATATCGTCTACACGAACGCGATAAGATTCATTTCCCCATTATAACCATTCAAGAAAAACTTTCATTTTATTATTAAAAATAATTTTTATGGACTTGATATCATTCTAGATATGAATAAGATACATCCTATCCATAACAAACACACCTTATGTAACAAAACATATAAAATAAAATGAGTAATTTAACACCGAAAACGATAATAATACTAAGATATTATTAACAAAGAAATATTAGAAGATCAAATATGATATCATATTTATGTATATGATTCTTGTATAATTTAAAAACAATGATTTAACTATTATACACGAGGTTAACGTACCCTCGGCCAAAAGTACAAGGTAAGGGTTAATTTCACAATCTATTTATTATCTGAGGTTGTTTATACGTAATTATCTACTGGGACATCTATATCATCCACATACATATTTCTATAAATGTATTTCAAAAACCTTTACTATTTACTAGAATATGTGTTAAATTAATTTATACTTTTATTTTACTTCTATAAGATGTTTATAAAGGAACCATTCTGTCATTTTCCAAGCAAGTTACTTTATGACCTTTTCGACAAAATTAAGGTAAGAATGTGTTTTTAACTTATACGGCGGGTGTGGCTATTTTCCACTATTATAAAATCAGCAAAGCGTCCCTTACAAGATTATAAGAATATTTTCAATGTAAATATTTTCTTTTATAAATATGTTAGTTTTTAATGATTTCAAAAAGAGATATTTCTCTCAAATAGTTTTGATTTCATCTATGTCAACATCCTTTGATGGATTTTAAGCTTATTTGAAGATGATTTATGATGATACAAAGCATCCATATTGTATTGCAGGTTTTGTGATATGTTTGACTATGGATGTGTTATTTTTATACCAATAATGGTTTATGGATAAATTATTGACATTTCATATGCTAGTTTTCATATGAATGTTTATGTTATGTTTAAACATTTTCATATGAGAAATGCATTGGACTTAGTAATTGACGGGTGGAGCCTGCTATATCTCCTAAAATAATCAGTATACATCATGAGATATACTATTGTCTTGGCTCAAGGCCTTGAAAAAATCTTATTTATAATCTTGGCATTAGGGATTGACTATGTGGTTATGAATGTCTGGCATTATGCATTCCATCATTATGAAGGTGGCTATTTGATATATCATGTAACTAATCAACTTGTAGAATATCCATGTGAATAATGAAATGGAATTATTTGATGTTATCATTACCATATTATTATGAAGTTCATGTTTAAAAGGCTTTTGTTTTAGTCTTATACATTAACTTAAATGTTTATTCTTATTTATGAAAGTTTCTGCTATATTGTTATCCTTACTGAGCATTTGTGCTCACCCCTTTCTATGTTTTGTTTTTCCTTGGTTGTGAAGATGTGTATTATGACTGACCTACAAGGATATTCTAAGGGATTTTACTGTGTCCTATGGATACTATTTCATTATAGTTTTTCATTTTATAATGTAATGTAAAACTTATATATGTATCTATTGTTTCCAAGGCTAGTAAACTAATAAGTATTTCAAGAAATGATCTTTTTTTATCATGCCAATGTTATGTAATAAAGAATAGACATGGGGTAACTGGGTTCGGGGCATTACAGTTGGTATCAAAGGATGTTTAGTAAAAACCTTGGAAACTATATTTAGATAAACTCCGATTAGACCACATTACCCTAAAATAAACTTTGATGATTAGTCTAAAGGACCTTTCTAGAATGTTGGTATGGTAGAGATTTTTTGAGTTTTCCAAGAAATACATCCATTTCTGGATACGAGTAGGTAGAGGCGGCTCTGACGCAGATGTACCTAGGGTTAAAACCTGAAATCACTTCTTTGAGCTAGACTCGAATGAGAACTGGTACATGACAACGGGCCTTGTTGCACTCTTGGTTACGACACTCCCTGGGGATATGCTTAGGATAATTCACATTTTCTTTACAAACCATTATGTATGGGTTATGAGTATATAATTCTACAAAGAAAACATTTTTATGATTATATATTATATCCATAAACTTTTCAATTTATGTTAAGTGTTTTACAAGTTTGGAATTATGTATTGCGATTTATAAACTAATCTACTGTATGCCATTGTTTAAAAAATGGCACCTAGTGGATGAAATGGAAACTGTATCAATGCAAGTAATTAAAGTAGGGATTTACCTCCTATTCAAAATAATTATAGTGGTGCTAGTGATGCAACTGGTGGTGATCTACTTATCATCATACTCGGACAACTCACTCTAGTTATGAATAATAACCTTACCTGTATGGAGCACCCTGATCCATAATGCTGAGGATCAATGTTAGACTGCTTCATGAGAAAACAACCACCAACATTCAATGTGTCTACAAATCCATTGGTATCTGATCATTGGATAAGTTCCATAGAGAAAATATTTCATTCTTTGGGAAGTATAGAAAGGGAAAATGTTTTCATGGTAGTTTATCACCTCACGAGAGATGCAAACCAATGGTGGTCATTAATCCAAAACACATAAGAAGATGAAGAAGTATCGAATATGGAATAGAGGGAGTTTAAGGAGATTTTATTAGAAAAATAATTTCATCGGGACCATTGAGTGGATATGGAAAGGAAATTTTTGAATCTTAGGCAAAAGGAAGATGAGAATGTGCAAAGTATGAGGCTAACAATAAAAATTTAGCAAAGCATGCATCAGATTTTATACATAGCCCGATGATTAATAATAATTGTTTCCTTGATGGGTTAAAACTATTTCTCCATCGATCATTAGTCTCACAATCCTTGTCATCGTACGATGTTATTGTCTTAAGCTCTATCAAGACAAAAAAGTAATTATCTATATCATATTACTTTAAATCAATGCAATAGAGGAAGAGATCTGTTGAACACTCTAGAAATGGAAATAAGGGGAAGAAGGGAAAATATTAATATCCATCCTACTATAAATGTGGGAAGAAGAACCCCAGTACTTAATTGAAGGGAATGGAAGTCTGATACAAGTGTGTTGAAAAAGGACACCAATCACATGATTGAAAGGGGAAGAAAGAAGCTACCGATGTTTAATGCTATAATTATAGGGAGATGGGACATTATTCAAATGAACTTCCGAAGCGCCAAGGAATATTACCTCAGAAAAGGCCAAGGGATCAATTCCAAGCTTATTCTATCACTACATCTGAGGTTGAAGCTCCTAAATAGGTGGTGTCAGGTAATTTAATGGATTCCTCATGTTTAGCCAATGCATTATTTGATTCTGGATCATCGCATTATTTCATATCTTCCATGTTTACTAATAAAATTAGATATTTCCAATTTGATTTAACAAGGGAGCTTTCATTCAAAACTCCTAAGGGAAGTATAATTGCTAAAAGGTTTTGTGAATATCTTCTTATTAGAGCATATAGATGTTCTTTATCTGCTGATCTCATCGTTATACCCGTGATTGAATTTGATATAATCCTTGGAATGTATTGTCTTTCGGACCATGATGTGTAAATTTATTATAAGAATAAGGATGTTAAGTTTTTCCATGATTATAAAGAGTACCTTATCTTTAGAGCAGAAACATCACCACTTCATTCTTATCTAGATCCACCCCCAGTACCTCAACTAAATTCAATTATTGGGGAGGAAGATAATGAAATAACAGTGGGTGAGGAAATGAACTTGCAAATAGAGGCTGTCTCTATTATGTAAGAATATGATGATGTGTTTCCATAGGATTTACCTGGACATCCTCCAGAAGAAGAAATTGAGTTGTCCCTTGACTTAATTCCTGGTTCAAGGCCCATATAGAAGACCCCATATAGAATGGCCATTGTGGAATTAGTGGAACTATAGAAATAACTAGAGGATTTGAGTAATAATGGATTTGTTCTCCCTAGTGTTTCTCTATGGAGAGCCCCTTTTATTTTTTGTTAAGAAGAAAGGCAGGTCTATGAGGTTGTGCATTGATTATAGGGAGATCAATGCTATAACAATGAAGAAAAAGTATCTCCTACCTCGCATTGATGATTTATTTGACCAACTTCATGGAGCTCAATATTTTTCAACAACTGACCTACGATCAAGATATCATCAGTTGTTTTTGAAGAAGGAAGATATTCTGAAAACTGCATTTCAAACTAGGTATGGGCATTACGAGTTTACAGTAATGACTTTTGGGCTCACTAATGCACCATCTATTTTCATGCATCTAATGAATAGAGTTTTCAAGGAATATATTGATGACATTTGTAGTGGTATTTATTGATGATATCCTGGTATACTCCAACACCAAAAAGATCATGAAAATAACTTGCGCACCATTCTGAAAACACCTTGATGAAATAAATTATACGAGACATTTAGAAAGTTTGAATTATGTCTTAAAGAGATTTCTTTTCTTGGCCATATTTTCTCTAAGGATATAATCTATTTTGATCCTTCTAAGACAAGATAAATTAATGAATGTCCAACACTTACGAGTATAAATGAGGTACCCAATTTTATCGGTTTAGTAGGTTATTATCGACGTTTCGTCTGAAATTTTACCCAATTGGATTACCCATTAACCAATCTCACCCATAAAGGGGTTAAATTTATTTGGACAAAAGAGTGTGAAGAATTTTTTGATGAACTGAATAAAAGATTAGTGAAGGATCCTATCTTGACTCTACCATTGGGGAATTATGGGTTTGTTATTTATTTTAATGCTTTAATGAAAGGTCTTGGTTGTGTCCTTATGAAATATCATAGAGTTATTCCATAGGCATCACAACATCAAAAAATTAATGAGAAAAACTATCCTACTCATGATCTTGAGTAATTAGCTATAATCATTGCTTTGATGATATAGAGACACTATCTCTATGGTGAAAAATGTGATATATATATAGATCACAAGAGTTTGAAGTATATTTTTTCATAGAAGGAACTCAATATGAGGCAAAGGTGATGGATTAAACTACTCAAATATTATGATTTCACTATACACTACCCCCGGGGAAGGAAAATAAGGTGGAAGATGCTTTGAGTAGAAGGAATCATGGAGTTTTGAAAAATATGAGAGTTGAAAGAGATCCTATTTTCATGAATCTAGTAAAGATTGATATGGGAATAAACATTAAAGGTGAAACATCAATTCTTTTTCAAATGGTTTCCAAACCATCTTTATTAGAAAGGATAAAAAGTTATCAAGTTGATGATGAGGAGTTTCAAAAGAAGATTATTGATGTGAATGATGGGAGATTGAGTGACTTCATATATGAAGATGGAATTTTTCAAAATCTAGGAAGATTCTTTTTGTTCCCAGTATACCTAATCTAAAAAGGGAATTTTTGGATGATTCCCATAGCTGCAATTTATCTATACACCTTTGTAGCACTAAAATGTATACATATTTGATGGAACATTTTTGGCGGGACAACATGAAGAGGGAAATTACTGATTTTGTGTCAAAATGTATGGTTTGTCAACACGTGAAAGCTGTAAGTCAATAGCCTGGAGGAGTCATGCATCCTCTTACCATACCTGAGTGGAAATGGGATAATATTATGATGGAATTTTTCATGGTACTACCAAATACTCCTAGAAGGAATGATGAAATATTGGTCATTTTTGATCATCTTACCATGTCAACACATTTTCTTGATACAAGAGAAGATTTACAACTTGAAAGTCTATCAAGACTATATATTAATTATGTTTTAAAACTTCATGGCGTACCCCTATCGATTGTTTCTGATCGTGATCCCTATTTTACATCACAATTCTGGAAATGTCTTTAGAAAGCCCTAGATGCTTAACTTCATTTGAGAACTTCCTAACAAAATCAAACAAATGGACAATCAGAAAGAACTATTCAAACCATAGACGACATGTTGAGATCCTTCTCTCTTGACTTTCAGCAAATGTGGGATCAATATTTACCTGTGGTAGAATTTTCCTATAAAAATAGCTTCTATTAAAGTATTCAGATGGCACCATATGAAGTGTTATATATAAAGAGATGTCGCACAACAACTTGTTGGGATAATGTTGGTGAAAGAAAACATGTTGGCCTAGAACTTGTTGAGGAAACAATGGAAAAGTTAAAGGTTATCCAAACCTACATCAAAGCAGCCCAATATAGACAAAAGATCTATGCTGATAACCGAAAGAAGGATTTGGAATATCAAGTAGGAGATCATGTTTTATTGAAGGTATCTTCATGGAAGGGTGTTATACATTATGGTAAGAACGGTAAATTGAGTCCCAGGTATATCGAACCTTTCAAAATTCGAGATCAAATTGTGGTGTAGCTTTCCATTTGGCAATGCCACCAAGTCTCTCCAGAGTTCACGGTGTGTTCCATGTATCACTGTTTAGAAAATACATGCCTGACCCAACGTATGTACTATCCTATAAAGAATTAGAATTGGAACATGATCTGTCTTATTGTGAAGAACTTTTCAGGATTCTTGAGACAAGAGAACAAGTGTTGATAAAGCAGACAACTCATCTGGTAAAATTTCTTATGGAGAAACCATAAGATGGAAAAGAAACGTGGGAACCCGATGAACTTATGATGAAGAACCACCCGAATATTTTTGTGTGCTAGTATAATAGAAATTTTGATGACGAGATTATATGACAGAGTGGATAATGTAACACACCAAGCTTCCACGGAATGTTTCCCTTTGAATAACTCAATAGCGTACATTGTACGCTACATTAGGATTCTAACACACTGTGACCAATCAAAGTAGCTGTTATGAATAGTAATACCAACTTTGTAAAATTTTACAAAGTTTATCATGAAAAATAGATTTCATTTTTGGATTCATAATATCAAAATTATCTTATGATAAATTTTTTGTATTTTTCTGAAAACTTTCATAGTTTGATGAATAGTGAAAAATATGAAATTTTAATTAAAAACATCTTTTTAAATAGAAATAATTTATAGTGTTAAATTATAAGTTTGTGTGGTTTTAATATGTCATTAGATTATATTTTTATCATTTAATACTATTTTGGTCATTAGATATAATTTCACATTTAAACTGGAATGAACATGTTTCAATCTTTTGATAGTTATTATTTCATAAAAACACGCATTTTGTTTTGACAGCGAGAATTAATTTAAAATTAAATTTTGCCAAATCTATGTTTTGCATTTGGAAAAATTGATTCTATATTTGAAATCAATAGGTCCAAATTCTGTAAATAGGTAACCTTTATTTTTATACATTTTGAATAATTACATCGGTAAATATTTTATTTAACATTCTTAAAAGGTAAATCTTGTAAATAAAGGTAAAAAATAATATTATAATTACCCGAACATGTGTCATAAACCTATTGGATAATACATGTCTGACCATTGGCATTCTTGGGTCGATTTTGGTACCCCATGTAGCCACTTTTATGTGATAATGTCACTTTATATAAATTAATTAAAAGTAAATACAAAAATGACATAAGCATATATCATTTAGTATAATATTTTTTACGTTGGATTATATATCTTATCATTTAGACATTACATATTAATTAAAAATATAAAAATATTTCCTACATAATGGTTTTTTATTTATAATTTTTATACATTTAATAATTAAACATATTTATGACACGATGATGATGGAGAATTTTCTTTATTAAAGAATAAATCAAATAAAGGGTATTATAATTGATAAAATAAATATAATTTGAAAGATTTAATAACATACATGAATTTTATTGGTTAATATGACATGTTCAGATTTATTAAATGAATTTAGTTAGAATTAATAAAGTTTTTAGGACTTAAAAAATCATTTACTAAATTGTGACAAAATTGACATAAATGTGTTTTTAAAACAAATATTATATTATTAATTGATATTATATTCCTAAAAATCTAAGGTTAGTCCATATGACTTAGATAAGGATATATATATCAATAATGAACCACTTGGGTTTGTATTTTATGTTTATAGTATGTTTATTAACCATATAACATAAAAATTCAAAGAGACGTGTTAAATGTCAAACTATTTAACTAAGAGTAAAATATAAAGGATAATGCTAATATGGTCAAATAAACATGTATAAAATATTTTAGATGAATGTATTTTGAACCATCCCCACCATAGTCTCTATATAAGTAACTTTGGAGCCATTATACACCAAATATGAATTTATTATAGAATAATATTTAATGTTTTTCCAAAGGGGCCCCTCACCCCTCTTAAAAAAGAAAACTTCCCCTTATCTAAAATTCACACCTTCAATGCCTTTTGGTTCAGTCAAACCCTGTCCAAATATCCTCTAAAATTCTCTCACTTCATCCTATAGGCCTTCCTTTATTTAGAAATCTTTCCTATGGAGCCATTTTGATCAAATCAAAAGGAAGAACCCGAAGAAGAGGTAGATATTTCATCACCTATTTCAAGTTCTTTTCTACTCCAACTTCCTCTTTCTTTTTTGTTTCCATTCTAAAATAATATATCGAGTGTCTTCTATATACTATGATTTTATTATGAAAATGGTACAACTATATTCATTATTTTTTACATCCAATGAATGAAAAATTCACCACTCGTCTGTACGTACAACTTAACATCTCCACATCGTGTTGTAGTCTGTTATTCAAACATTTCATCATTTGGATGGGTATAATAATGAGTATAAATGATGTAAAAAATAAACATTAAATTATAATGATTATTTATATATGATATTCCATCCAATTATATACGATTTTAATATCAAAATAATGATATTCTTGCTCATGCATATGTACGGAATACTGTCTCCACGAATGCTATAAGAATCATTTCCCCATCATAACCAATAAAGAATAATTTTTATATGATGATTAAAAATAATGTATAAGGACTTGATATCATTCCTGATATGAATAAGATACATCCTATCCCAAAAAACACATCTTATGTAACAAAATATATAAAATAAAACAAGTAAGTTAACACCCGAAACGATAATAATACTAAAATATTATTATCAAGGAAATATTAGAAGATCATATATGAAATCATATTTATGTATATGATTCTTGTATAATTTAGTAAAAATGATTTATCAATTATACAGGAGGTTAACGTACCCTCAACCAAGGATAAGTACCAGGTAAGGGTTAATTTCACAATCTCTTTATTATCAGAGGTTTTTTATACGTAATTATCTACTCAGATATCTTTATCATCCACATCAATATTTCTAAGAAAATATTTCAAAAAAAATATTTCTATTTAAAATAATATGGGTTAAAGTTATTTATACCCATATATTGAATTTTATAATATGTTTATAAAGGAATATTTCCGTCGTTTTCCAAACAAGGTAATTTATTACCTTTTCGAAAAAATTAAGGTAAGAATGTTTTTTTAACTTATACGACAGGTGCAACTATTTTTTGCCATTATAAAATCTTCAAAGAATCCCTTACAAGATTATAAGAATATTTTAAAAGAAACTGTTTTGTTTTATAATTATGTTACTTTTAACTAATTTCAAAAAGAGATATTTCTCTCCAATTGTTTTGATTTCATCGATGTCAACATCCTTTGATGGATTTTAAGATAATTTGAAGTTTATTTATGATGATACAAAACATACATATTTTATTGATGGTTTTGTGATATGTTTGACTATGGATGTGTTATTTTTATACAATTCATGGTTTATGGATAAAGTATTGACATTTCATATGTTATTTTTTATACGAATTTTTATGTTATGTTTAAACCTTTTCATATGAGGAATGTATTAGACATAGTAAGTGACAAGTGGAGCCCGCTATATATTTTGATGCATCGGTAGGTTTCATGAGAAAAACTAGTGTCTTGGAACAAGGCATTAACAAAATCTTATTTGTAGTCTTCACACAAAGCCTTCACTATGTGGTTATGAAAGACTGACATTATGCTTTCCATCATTATGAAAGTGGCTATTTGATATTTCATGTGATTATTCAACTAGTATAATATCCATGTGAATAAGTAAATGGAATTATTTGATTTTATATTTTCCATATAATGCTGAATTTCATGTTTGAAAGGATTTTGTTTTAGTCTCATACGTTCCCTTAAATGTTTATACTTATTTATGAATGATTCCGCTATATTGGTATCCTTACTGAGCATCTGAGCTCACCTCATTCTATGTTTTGTTTTTCCTAGGTTGTCAAGAAGAATATTATGACTGACCTACATGGATAGTCTAAGGGATATGAGTGTGTCCTATGGAGACTATGTTGTTGTAGTTTTTCATTTTATAATGTAATGTAAAACTTATGAATGTATCTATTGTTTCCAAGTCTACTAAACTAATCGGTCTTTCGAGACATTATCTTTTGTGATCATTCCAATGTTATGTAATAATTCACCATCTCTGGGTAACTGGGGTTGGGGCATTACAATATGCAAGGTTTTAAAAATGTCAAAAATGTGGGATATCAAGATATAAAATAAATGGAATATGAAACTATTATTCATCCATATGCATAAATACCAAACACTTTTACCAAGGAAATATGGTATCATCCAATAATTTTCTATTTGAATAATTTTTTATCATATTAAAATTATCAAAATGGATGATATTTAAGGAAGATGGGTGAGTATATTATGGAAACCTTTCCCAAGCAGCTGATTAGATAAAACAGAAGTGACTTGATTTTTATTTTTCTAATTTTGAAAATTATCTTATAAATATTATAATGTGACATTGAACAAATAGAATAATTACAAATCGGAGATTTATGTGTCAAAAATAATTTCTGGCATGTTAGGATGGTAGTTTAAAATCTATCCCCATGGACATGTGTGAAATGAAAATGATGAGATTGATGGTTTATATATCAAAATAGCTAAAAATGATATTTATATTTACTTACCCCCATTTATTGAGGATTTGAAATTGTTCTGGGAGGTAGGTATTAAAGCTTTTTATATAGAACGAAATATTATATCATTCACCAAGTTATGATAATGTTTATTATAAATGAATTTCACTCACATGTATATTTTTTAGCTTCAATGTCAAGGGACATAAATGTAATCCAATTTTTGAATAATGGACTTCACATTATCAAATCAAGTATATGATAAGGGAAAATTAAATGGGTTATCATGGATTTTTTTTAATGTATCACCCATATCAATGAGTTAAAATAAATTTAATGGTTTATAATTGTTCTATTTTACCCTTAAAAAACTTTTAGTTGTTGAATATTATAAAATTGTAAAAATCAATGATTTTAAATTTTGGTAAATATAATGACTAGTTATTCAAAAAATATGAATGAAAAGGCACATCTTCATTGATATACCATATTAGAGTTTTTTATAGGTAAAATGTACATTGATTTTATACATAGCCAAATAAAAGTTGTAATCGTTTTATCA
This sequence comes from Viscum album, assembly GCA_963277665.1. Classification (NCBI taxonomy): domain Eukaryota; kingdom Viridiplantae; phylum Streptophyta; class Magnoliopsida; order Santalales; family Viscaceae; genus Viscum; species Viscum album. Next base: position 394,156,096 of record OY728138.1, read on the forward strand.
GAACATTGTTAGAAATAAAAGGAAATACTAAAGATGTATTTCATGAAAAATTGGACTTAATATATATGAGAATACATATAGAGTTATTCCCCACTATAAAAAGAATAAATAACATTGTAATGACCCTGAAATTTCAAGGAAATTTTTTTAAATACTTTTGAATTTTACGAGTCTGTGGCTTCTGACGACACTTGATTCTGAGGACCAGTGTGCCCAAAATAAATTTCCGAAGTTAAGATCAGGTACGTTCAGTGAACGAACGAGCGGGATTTTTTAACTTTTGAACTGGTTCTCGGAATTAAAATTCATGGGCATCGATAAACTCGTAGCGCTGATAATTTCTTAAGAGGACGCTTACCGTAGTTGCGTTCACAAAGGAGGAGATGATAATTTTGGGGGTTTATTTAACAAGTAAATAAAAATTGTCGGAACAATTTTTATTTCTTAAGGTTTTTTTTTTCTCCCACGGGTAGTTAAGAGTGGGTCCCACAACCACTTAACTACCCATGTATGGATGTTAGAGAGGTGGGGGCCTGCGCAATCCCCACCATTTAATTCCCTCTGATCTCATTAACATCCCCTCATTAATTTGGAAAACCTCCATTAAATGTCAATCTCTCCACCTCAATCCATTAAATTATGTCAACCCATAATTTAATGAGGAACCTTCATCTTTCCCCCTTTTTATTTAACTTCCAACATGTTTAATAATGGGGGACATTCTCTCTCCCTTCATTAATTAATTTTCAACACATTTTATTTAATGTGGTGAATTAATTATGGGAGAGTTACCTTGCGGGTATAATTAAATAATAGGAGGAACCTATTTTTAAATTAATGATGAGAGCTTCGTTGTGTGTGGAAGAACGAGAGAACTCTTGGGGTTTTAGAAGAACGTCGGCCTCCAAAGAAGAATGATGAAGAACTCTGGTTCTTCGAAGAACAATGACGTGCCACCAATCCTCTTCTCTGTGACAAGAGAGGAGACGTCGCTTCCTCCTCGGCGCACTCCGACGATGCCTACGAACCCTACTCCTGCGATTCCATTTACCGCGACACCGACGTTCGTATTCTTTGTTGAGGTAGGAGAATTTTATATAAATTTATTTATGTAATTTTTATACCCTCATCATTGTGTGAAAATTGTTTGGTGATGTTTAGAACCACTAACGCGGTGGGTGCGGACTAACGAACAAGTATGAACCCACCGTTATTTTGTTCTTGATGTGTGGATCAATTGGCGATGACAAGGCGGGACCGAAATGGATATTGGAAGCCTTCTCAGTGATTTACAGGTCCCGAGATGACTACTGGCGCAGACGGGAGAAAAATCGGACCATTAGAATGAATCTGGGGCCCACGGATGTCACAGGCGGCGCAGGGCGCCGACGCGGCGGCGCCGGCGGCTGGAGGCGGAGGCGCCCCTTGCGTGCCTCCGGCAGAACCCACAGCGGTGAGGGATTAGATCCCGCAGCCGCACAGGATCTAGGGGGAATTGCGGCGCCAGCGTGGCATCACGTCCGTGGAACAGAAGGGGGGCCTCACCCCCCTTGCCCAGCTTGTTGGCCGAGCCAGCGTGCCCCCGGACGGGCCGGGCCGGGTCACGTGGGTCACGCCGCACCGGCCGGGCAGATCCGTGCCCCTCCCAGCCGTCCCGTGCCCTGCCGGTCCGGACTCAGACCCGGGTCAGCTCGACCAACTTTGGGTCGACCCAGGGGGGTTGTGCCGGGTCGGACCGGGCCCAGACCCCCACATTAGACCATTTTCGTTCCTTTTCCCATAACGTGAGCTACGGAACTCTGATCAATACACCGTCAGTTGCGTAGGAATCCTTGGATCGAGAAGGTCGTTTTGGTATATTACATGTAATGTTTTAGCAGAGTTTTTGTATGGTCGGGTTAGTTCGAACCTAAAACCAACCGGGCCCTTGGAGCGGAAACACTTATATCATAAGGACCGGACGCCTGATTGAAGCTCCGTCAATTGTGTTGGAATCCTTCTATTGAGAAGGTCCTTTGGGATTATTCCTCTTGAGGTTTGTATGTAGCTGGAGTATGGGCAGGTTGGTTTTAGCTTAAAAACCAATCGGGCCCCTCGAACGGAATAGCCAATAACTCTCAGACCGGGCGTCCGATTGACACACCGTCTATCGCGTTGGGTTTCTATTGAAGAGACGGAACTTTGGGATACATCAACTCTGGATTTTGAGACAGTTTATGTATCTACTCTCTTGCTCAAGGAGTGGACCCTCTCGGAATCGAGCATGTAGTGTGCGGGAACACTAGAGATGGTTGCGACTGCGATGAGGACGACTCTACTTGGATCCTCCGTGGGTTCGACAACGAGGACAACTGTACATGGATCATCCATGGGTTTGGCAGTGAGGACGACTGTACTTGGATCCTCTGTGTGTTCGGTAGAAAGGACGACTGTACTTGGATCCTCTCTGGGTTCTCCATCAAGGACGACTGTACTCGGATCCTCTGTGGGTTCGGCAGCAAGGATGACTGTACTTGGATCCTCCGTGGGTTCGGCAGTGAGGATGACTGTACTTGGATCCTATGTGGGTTTGGCAGCGAGGAAGACTGTACTAGGATCCTCTATGGGTCTGACAGTGATGACTGATGTTCTAGTATACTACGTGGGTCCGGCAGTATGACCTATGTACTTGTATCCTAGGTGGGTCCGGCAGAGTAGTTGGTCTTGTATCTTATGTGGGTCCGACAACTTAGATGAATCAGTGGCTTCCTCTAATCATCTCTATCACTATACGAAAGTTGTATACTTGTGTGAGATGAGTCTTGATTTTCAATCATTTTCATCGATGTGATTGACTTGATTTTCTGTGTGGATTGGGTTGTGCTTTCCTGTGTGGATTGGGTTGTGTTTTCCTGTGTGGATTGGGTTGTTCATGGGCTAGAGAGTTGGAGACGAAGTTTAACTGATGACTTAGTTATATGTATGAGCATATACCTATGTGGGGTCGTTTGATACTTCATGATTTTTTCTTTCCTTTTTGGTTTATCCTTCATGGATTCTGAGAGTCCGTCGGGGGTCTCGGCGTCCCTACTAAGTATTGTATACTCACCCCTGCACAGGCTATGACCTCACTACATTGTGTAGGATGTAGACGACGAACATCACTGATTGAGGTGGATGCTTGTGGAGCTGGGAATTACCCATAGGTGAACAACTTGGCGGGACGTACACAGAGTGGATGGCCGGACCCGAGGAGTTGAGGAGACTATCTATACCAACCCTTCAGGTGGGATTTCTGGAGGACGACTCGGTGTTGTTGTTTTACTTACTGCTGTTATACATTCCTTTCAGTTGTATTGTACCTTTAGTTGGGTTTGTATACTGGTCCATTTACTTTTCAACAATTACCTTGTACCCAGTTTTACTTAGTGCTTACTTCACTTGCATACTCTGTTGTGTATGTTACTTCATAAAAGGAAATATCTTCCCTTCTTTTGGGATTTATGCCTTTGGTGCTAGTCGCCAGCCCCTGGCCTATGGAAGGTGGACTTGGGGTAGTCATGACACGGTCCTCGAGGATGGGTCGTGACAAATTGGTATCAGAGGAGTTGGTTCTACTGTATAACTCAGGACTCTGATCATTACTTTCTGTGAAAAAATAGTGTTAAGACTATTGAGTGTGGTTTTCAGTCCCGGGTGTCCATTGTTGGTGTGGCGGCCGACGTATCCATGCACCAGGACCGTTTCCTCTGATTTCTGACTCAGTGCACGAAAACACTGATTGAGTGTGTGTTCCTTTTCAAAGGTTTTCTTTTTGATTACTTTGTGTCAGCTCACCAGGTATAATGTTTGACGGTGGCGCACCTGTTCCTTTTCATAATGGCCCCACGAAGGTAGCCAGCCTGGGTTCCTTATTACGTGCGGGATTTTATCCCACCAAGAGACGAGGCCTCGGTGCAGGCCCCCATTACAGCAGAGGCACCAGCGGTACCTCTACCCACTGAGCCACCGATGTTACCTGCCCTACAGGCAGAGAGTGCAGGCTGCCTGAGCGCGTTGCACGAGTTTCAGAGACAGAGGTCGTCTAGGTTCCATAGAGAGACGGATCCTCAGGAAGCCGTGGATTGGCTGGAGGCTATCATCAGAGTCTTCATATTGGTTGGGACACCAGCAAACCTTATGGTGATCCTTGCTGCGAGTATTCTGCACGCAGCAGTAGGTAGATGGTAGAGCATGATGCTTTATTTGCACGATGAGGAATTTATACTTTGGATGGACATCGAGAGCCTCTCTCACTCAGATTTTGTTCCAGCCACCCTTCATGCGGTGTGCATTGAGGAGTTATTACAGCTGTGGTAGGGCAGCATGACAGTATCCCAGTACTCGATGAGGTTTACCAACCTCTCGCGCTACACCACGGACATGGTACGAGGCCCATTATTTCGGGCCCGGTCCTTTGATAAGAGACTTAGACATGAGATCAGGGCTTCGATGATCTCTCTCAACATACCGACGCAAGTAGGGGTGCTAGAGAGAGCCCTCCTAGTTGAGAGTTTCCTTGATGAGCAGTCACCAGTGGCGAGACCCTCCGTAGGACGACACGTAGCAGAGAATTATACAGCCGGAAGTAGACAGCAGACGTAGGTATCCAAGTGGACTAGGTCATCAGATTAGCGATATCAGGATATAGGTTCAGTTTTGTGGGACACACAAAATAAAGCCAGCCATACGAGGAGCAGGCAGTTCTATGCATGCGGCGGGTAGGGTCATATGGTTTGAGACTGCTCGACCCGCCCTACAGATGTGCAGCAGGCGGTAGAGGGACCTCCCAGGAAGAGATTCAATGGTGGTGGTCTGCCGGGAACAGGTTGACGTGGCAGAGGGGCTGGCCAAGCAGTAGGTGGTGGAGGATGTCTCGAGGCCCTACCACCACCACCAACCGGAGGACCACCCCGACAGCAAGGTACAACTGGACAGGGGAGAGCTCAGCTTCAGGCAGCTGATGCCTATGACCATAGTGCTCTGGGAGAAGACGGGCAGGAGTGGGGATAACTCCAGGCATGGAGACCTTTGTTCATGATGCTTCTAGATTTGTTAGAGTCGTTGTTGTTTGATGCTTTGTGTCTTTTTACTTTGAGCTACGGTAATAAAAGACACTTGTTCTTGTGACGTTTACATTCTTATCATTTTTATGAGGTGGATACTGATAGGTTCTAGTTAAAACTGTTGAATTGAACCTAACATTATAGATTCCTACTGGAGGAGACCTAGGGACCACAAATCACTGCCGACATTGTGACTTGACCCTTGGAGGCAAGAGTAATGGTTGGATCTCTTGGTAGTAGCGTCGAGGCCTTACAACATCGTCCATGGAATGAAATAGTATCGTTCATGTCAGGATTGACTGTATTAGGAAAATATTGTGTTTCATCCAGGAGAAAAAATTAAATTTCTCTTTTCAGAAAAGGAGAAATATTGGAATCTCTTGTAGGACATAAGAGAAAGAGGATGTAGTCATGTTCTTTACAAATGGCTAGTCACACCCATGGTTCGTTGAGCGAATAGTTTATAGTCTACTCTAATCTCAAATGTCTCAGGTGTGTCTTCTCATAGATGGACCAGGACCTGAGAAAATGTCATTGACTTGAGTTCCACAGAGATTATGACTTGAGATAGTCTATACTCCTGGGAAGGGGAACATATAACCGAGTTTGTTTCACAATGCCCCACTTGTCAGCCAGTGAAGGTGGAGCACCAGGTTCCTATAGACCTGGTACAAAGAGGTCCTAGAATGGAAGTGGGATGGAATGTCAATGTATTTGGTGATGGGGCTTCCATGTACATCCAGAGGACATGACTCTATCTGGGTGATCTTAGCACGACTCACCAAGTCGGCCCACTTCCTACCGATCAAAGAGCAGGGATCAGTAGAGAGCTTGGAACACCTCTATGTCCAGGAGATCATACAACTTCATGGTGTTCCATCGTCTATCGTCTCTGATTGAGATTCTTGCTTTACTTCCTAGTTTTGGAAGGGGTTTTAAGAGGCTCTTGGTATGTAGCTATGCCTAAGCACTACCTTTCACATGCAGACAGATGGCCAGATGGAGAGGACCATTCAAACAGTCAAAGACACGCTTCGTGCATGTGTCCTTGAATTTGGTCACAGCTGTGAGGATCACCTCTCTTTGGTGGAGTTTGCGTACAACAACAACTACCAATCCACCATCAGGATGGCACTATACGAGGCATAGTACGGCCAGCCATGCAGATCACCTCTATGTTGGACTGACCCGGGGGAGTCAGTACATGTAGGACCAGAGATGGTTCTGGCTATGACGGAGAAGGTACAGATCATTCAGTAGCAGATGAGGACTGAACAGAGAAGATAGAAGTCTTATGCAGATAGGAGGCGGAGACCACTAGAGTTCGAGGATGGAGACCACGTTTTCTTACGGGTCTCACCTCGACATGGGTTGTGGATATTTGGATGAGGTGGAAAGCCATCTCCACGCTTCATCGGGCTTTTTCAGGTCCTCAGTAGAGTATGCGAGGTGGCTTACCGCCTGGCCCTTCAGCCTTAGTTGCACCTGCTGCGCGACGTCTTCCACGTATCATAGATGAGGAGATATGTGCATGACCCGACACATATCATCGACAACGGGGAGCTAAACATTGATCAAGGGGTGACATTTGTGGATGTCCCGGTGGAGATTGAGGGTCACCAGGAGTGGTTCCTATGTGGGTGGTCGATTCCTCTTGTGAACATTCATTGGCAGCACGAGAACCTCCAGGAGAGAACATAGGAGACGGAGGCTCAGATGCGTGCTCAGTACCCTTGTTTGTTTCCCAAGTTTATGTTGTAGCCTCACAGGGATGTAAAGTCCTGATGTTGGAGTAATGGTAAGACCCTAAAATTTCAAGGAATTTTTTTAATTACATTTTAATTTTATGAGTCTGTGGATTTTGACGGAACTTGATTCCGAGGCCCAGTGTGCTCAGAATAAATTTCTGATGGTAAGCTCGGGTACATTCAGTGAACGAATGAGAAGGTTTTTCTAACTTTTGAACAGGTGCTCGGAATTAAAATATGAGGGAACCGATGAACTCGTAGTGCCGGTAATTGCTTAAGGGGACACATAGCATAGTTGTGTTTACAAAGGAGGAGAAGATAATTTTAGAGGTTTATTTAAGAAGTAAATAAAAATTGCCGGAACAATTTTTATTTCTTAAGGAGGTTTTTCCCTCCCATGGGTAGTTAAGAGTGGGGCACACATCCACGTAATTACCCAATTGTGGATGTTATATAGGTGGGGGCCCACGCGAGCCCCACCATTTAATTCTCTCTAATCTCATTGACATCCCCTCATTAATTTGGAAAACCTCCATTAAATTTCAATCTCTCCACCTCAATCCATTAAATTGTGTCAACCCATTTTTAATGAGGAACCTTCCTCTTTCTCGCTTTTAATTTAACTGCCAACGCGTTTAATAATGGGGGACCTTCTCTCTCACTTCTTTAAATAATTGTCAACACATTTTATTTATTGTGGTGAATTAATTATGGGAGAGTTACCTTGTGGGTATAATTAAACAATAGGAGGAATGTATTTTTTTTATTAAGGAGGAGAGCTTTGTTGTGCGAGGAAGAAAGGGCGAACTCTTGATGTTTTGGAAGAACGTCGGCCTCCGACGAAGAACGACGAAGAACGCCGGTTCCTAGAAGAACAATGACGTGCCGCCAATCCTCTTCCTCTTGACAAGATATGAGATGCCGCTTCCTCCTCGGCGCACTCAGACGACGCCTACGAACCCTACTCCCGTGACACCTTTTACCGTGACACCGACGTTCGTCTTCTTTGTTGAGGTAGGGGAACTTTGTATACATTTAATTATGTGATTTTTATACCCTTGGCATGGTGTGAAAGTTGTTTAGTGATGTTTAGAACCACTAACGCGATCGGTGCGGACTAACGAACAAGTTCGAAACCACCGCTATTTTGTTCTTGATGTGTGGATCAATTGGGGATGATGACGTGGGACCAAAATGGTGATTGGATGACTTCACAGTGATGTATGGGTCCCAAGACGAACTATGGCGCAGACGGGGGAAAAATCAGACCACCGGAATGACTCCGGTGGCCCGCGGAAGTCATCGGCTACTCACCGGGGGGCCGCCGGCAGAACCCCACCGTGGCTGAAGCCTCGGCCGAGCGAGATCTAGGGGGAACCGTGGCAGCATCCAGGCACCACGTCCGTGGAACAGAAGTGGGGGCACCCCTTACTCAGCTCGTTGTATGAGTCAGCGTGTCCCCGTCCAGTCTAGGCCGGGTCACCCGGGCCGGGTCGACCCTCTTTGTATCGACCCAGAGGGGGTTGGGCCAGGTCGGACCAGGCCCAGACTCTCACTTCAGACCGTTTTCTGTCTTTTGCCCATAATTTGAGCTATGGTACTCTGATCGATGCACCGTAAGTTGCATAGGAATCCATGGATCGAGATGGTCGTTTCTGTATATTACACTCGATATTTTGGAAAAGTTTTTGTATGGCATGGTTGGTTCGAACCCAAAACCAACCGGGCCCTTGAAGCAGAAACGCTTATATCTTAAGGACCGGACATCCAATTGATGTGCCGTCAATTGCGTTGGAATCCTTTTGTTGAGATGGTTCTTTTGGCTTATTCCAATTGTGGATTTGATGGAGCTGGAGTACGGTGGGGTTGGTTATATATTAAAACCCAACAGGGACCCTAGGATGGAAAATCCATTAACTCTCAGACCGGGTGTCCGATTGACGCACCGACTGTCACATTGGGTTTCTTTTGACGAGACGAAACTTTGTGATACATCAACTCTAGACTTAATTAATGTTGATGTATTGAATCTCTTGCTCGAGGAGTGGACCCTCCTGGAATCGAGCATGTAGTGTGCGGGAACCCTAGACCTGGCTGCGACTGCGACCAAGACGACTGTACTTGGATCCTCCATGGGTTCGGCAGCGAGGACAAATTTACTTGGATCCTCTGTGGGTTTGGCAGCGAGGACGACTATACTTGGATCCTATGTGGGTTCGGCAGGGAGGACAACTGTACTTGGATCCTCTGTGGGTTCGGCAGGGAGGACGACTGTACATGGATCCTCCGTGGGTTTGGCAGCGAGGACGACTGTACTTGGATCCTCTCTAGGATCGGCTAGGAGGATGACTGTACTTATATTATTCATGGGTTCGGCAGTGAGGATGACTGTACTGGGATCCTCTGTGGGTCAGACAAAGATGACTATTGTTCTTGTATTCTATGTGGATCCGGCAGTATGACTTTTGTACTTGTATCCTAGGTGGGTCCGGTAGAGTAGCTGGTCTTGTATCTTATGTGGGTCTGACAGCTTAGATGAATTTGTGGCTTCATCTAATCATCTCTATTGCTATAAAAAATTTGTATACCTGTGTGACATGAGTCTTTATTTTCAATCATTTTCATCGATGTGATTGACTTGCTTTTCTGTGTGGATTGGGTTGTGCTTTCATATGTGTACTAGGTTGTGTTTTTCTGTGTGGGCAGGGTTGTGCTTGGGTTCGAGAGATGGAGACAAAATGTAACTGATGACTTAGGTATATGAATGTCCATATACATAAATAGAGTCATTTGATACATCGTGATTTTATCTTTCTTTTATGGTTTATCCTTCGTGGATTCTGAGAGACCTTCAGGGGTCTCGGGGTCCCTACTGAGTATCGTATACTCACGCCTGCACAGGATATGCCGACACTACATTGTTTTGGATGTAGATGACGGACATCACTGATCGAGGTGGAGGCTTGTGGAGCTGGGCGGTACCCAGAGGTGGACCACTTGGTGGGACGTACAAGGAGCGGACATCGAGACCCAAGGAGATGAGGAGACTATCTGTACCCACCATTCAGGTGGGATTTCCGGAGGGCGACTCAGTGTTGTTGTTTTACTTACTAATATTGTACTTTTCTTTTTAGTTGTACTGTACCTTCAGTTGAGTTTGTATACTTGCCCATTTAGTTTTAGCACTTACCTTGTACCCAGTTTTAGTTAGTGATTACTTCACTTATGTACTCTATTCTGTATGTTACTTCATAAAAGGCAATTCCTTCCCTTCATTTTGGATTTACGCCTTTGGGGCTAGTCGCCAGCCCCTGGCCCATGGAAGGAGGGCGTGCTGTAGTCACAGCATGGGCCCCGAGGATGGGTCGTGACAAATATAATTAACTATGTCTTGTCACACATTATTAAAGGGTCAAAGTTGATTTTTCCATTATTCAGGGTTTTAATGTTCCTATTAGATATTCTCTAAATGTTAAAAATTTGGACTCATTAAAGGATTCGAAATTAATAGGGATAAAATACCATGACTCTCCGGTATTGATGTATAAAGTACAAGTGTTACATTTCATGTAATATTGCTAATTACTATTAGAAAGGCCATCACAAATATTGGTTTATTTTTCATTTCCTTTTATAGAAATTTCGTCGATATTAACTTTTTAAATATTTTTTATATTGAATCCATCCTTAAACTTTATCAATTAAATATAAACTTTCCACAATTATTTTTTGATATATTATTACATATAATGATTCGTTTTTTGTGGGAGATAAGTTTATGTGTTACTTTATACTTACATTGTATGTATCCTTTTGAATAATATATGAAAATTTTTAAGTGATGATTTAAAAATATAAATAAACATGAGGAATTTATTGTTCAAAAATATATATCTAAGGTGCTGATTGAGTAATTTACCAACTTATTTTATGAAGTGGACCATATTGGTCTCCTAGTATCACATCATTTGGTAGTAAATAGTGATGGTAATAAGATTTCTGGATTAAAAGTAAAGTTATCATGACCCAACCCGACGGGGCTTGGGCCACAACTCCACAAACCCTCCTTCAATAGGCCAGAGGTTCTCAACTAGTGCCGAGAAGGAATATCACTAACATGGGAGCTATTGGATATGTACCTATACACACACACACACACGCACACATATTCAAGCTCAAAAAAGGATGAAAAGTATAAACCATTGGAAAAAATGTATGCATTCATCTATAACCCACAACTAGAATACAACATAAATACTGAATTTGAAAGAAGGAAAAAATAACTACTACTATAGAAAACTATAAAAGTGTCCAACCTGATCATATGGAGGGGATCATTGTCAACTGACACTACTGTAAATCTCATTTTCGAGGCTCACATAAACACCTCGGTCTATTTAACTCACTAGGGTCTTCCTGCCTCAGTTCCTCCGTGGACTCAGTCGAAAGGCCTATGGTCTAAAAAAGACACAAAACATGTGTGAGAAAAGTATAAGGAGGGGAGAGTAAAGTATAATTAATTGGAACCCCAAAAAACCCCAAAATAAAAAGTGAGAAACTGCATGGAAATATTCACCATGACCAATCCATAGGGAACCCCAATCGATAGAGAAACTTCATCATGAATCATCCTCAGTTGTACATGAATAGTCATCTTGATCTACTGGGGTGTCAACCCTAACATGTGAAAACAAAAAAATTACTCCCATAAATCACCCACATATACTCAACTAAGAAAATAAGTCTCATGAGGTTAAAACCTCATAGATAGAAACATGATTCTCTTTGTAGTCTCTAACCATAACCTACAACTAGGAGAACACAGTCCTCGAGCTCATCCATCCTAGATGGAACCCATCCGATATATTCACCACATCGAGAACAACTCTACCATTCCTAATAGTATGTCCAAGAGAAATTACTCCATCGAGACCATCTTAATAGGTCCCTCTCTAGTCCCCACACTAGAGGTCTTGTCGTCTTTACCTTGCACCCAATGCAAACTAAATAAACCCATGTGAAGAGGCATATCCCTCACCACATCACATAGTTGTGGGAGAACTGCTCTAAACTATGAACCATGTGAATCCTCTCTAATAAGAGGGAATATATAGAGTCATGCCTCACCACATCCCTAGAGTATTTGGAGTACTGCTCCTAACAAACCCGAGAAACCTCTTTTTCTTCTATAATGAGTGTCCCAAACCCCATTTTGTTGAGGGAGTACTATCAACTATGTAGTTATCATTCACATATTGTGGAAGGGTCTACTCCTAATAACTGTATCCAATATCTTAGGTAGATCGTACTCTAATGGCGGACCCGCTCCACACTGCTACTCAATGATGGGGGAGTACTACTCTGTAATTGAGGACCCGCACACTGATCTAATAGGGGAGTACTACTCATGAAGGAATTGATCCCTGATATGATAGGGGAGTGCCACATTGTATATCTAGGACCCAAACCCTAACCCAGTAAGGGAGTAAAACTCAGTGGCTAGAGGACTCACACCCTAGAATGAATGGGGAGTATCAACTAAGCCAACTCATCACTTGGGGAACCCACACCCTTGCATAGTTAGGGAGTGTTGACCCTAGCCTAGAGGTCCCACTCCCTGACCCGACAGCAGAGTACTGACTCTACCGAAACAACACGTATGTAGGACTTGCACCCTAGAATGAAAGGGTAGTACTGAATCTTATAATTGGGGACTCTTACCCTATCATGTAGGGGCCTACCCACCATATCTATATATCATTTATGTAGGACCCTCACCCTAGTTCAACATGGGAGTAATCACTCCAACTATAGAGGACCTTCTCTCTATTCCAACAGGGGATAACCTACTCTACCTTCATAAACGTCATGGGGAAACTTGTACCCTTGTCCATCAAGGGAGTAACACCCCCATATGAAACTACCGAATGGTAACAAACCTACACCAACAACATGGGGATTCTCATCTCTACTGAAACAGAGAGGTAAGGGAAACCCACACCCTAGTCCACATTGGGATTACCTATCCCAACATCTCTCTACAAGAAGCACATCGATATCCGACATCAACTCAGTATAACTTCACAACACCTTGTTCATTTTACACCACCATGTAGCATCCTTGACCCGAAAAACCACCTGAAAAGTGCTAAAGGATCGAGTGACACATTCCTTAGGCATACCTCCCCAAATTCCAAAGGCTACTAACTAGTAAATAAGATTTAAATAAGTATAGTGGGGAGGATATACCCTCTAGGAATAGATAATATACCCATCCAAGCATAATAAGACAACATGTAGGAGAAATAATTGACTCAGTAGACTCGAACTAGACCCAAAGAGCAGAAGAACATCCAATATCAATAAATAGCAGAAGCGATAAATAAGTAGAAATAGTAGTAGAAAGTAAACAAATCTAGATTCCAAACACCACATGTAACCAGTACTAAAAAAACAAGGCATGTATCCATAGAAGGTCATACATATCAGCAGACAAGGGAACTCATGGCTAACCACTATATCTACATACCAAAAATGCATTTATAAACTAGAAAAAAACTGAAAAAAAATATCCATCTAGGAATTACATCTAGGTTAATTCCAATCTCTATGCCAAACAACACTATGATCTATCTCTTGAGGCAGATCCTTTAGCTTTACTTAAATCCCTTAAGTCTACACATGTCTCGAAGGACCCATTTAGAGTGTGAGACGACTCTCAATAGGATACAAACTAATGGTGAATACCTAGTATAAGTGTCTAAGTAGATACACATTTATATGTAATGTAAAAAATACAATGAAATAAATAAACACGACCTCCACTGGGGATCACCAGCCACCAGGGAGTGCCTCCTACTTTGGTCAACACTGGAATCTCAAAAGAAAAAAGAGTCCTTGGCCGATGGACCAAGGTACCCCTATAGTCACAATGTACTGGTGAGCCCTTAGGTTAAACCTCAATCACATAGCCTGGAACCACGTTCCTCCCGAATCCTCAAGTCTCAAAGTACCAATGTCATGATGGAACACCTAAACAATAGTATATCAGTTCCGCATACCCCTGATCAAAATCACACATCATCTTATGGTACAAAAACCATAGGAAGAATGATTTTTTAACTAAAATAAATATCTAGGGCCACAACCTCAAGCATGTAGAGCCTCTACCCCATACCAATAGCCTCATCATTTTCAAATAAAGGCTCTTCATACTCCATGTGGATTTCTTCAACAGGAACCCCCAAATCATAAATACTTATGCTTCATCAATCAGGGGTCTCTACCAACATGAGTTCTAAAAACCAACTCATTACAGAATAAACTTATTTGAACATGACTAAATCAATTATTTTCACATAATTAGTTAGTGAAAATCACCAAATTATAACCTAATCCACAATATCTCTACACCACATGTACATATAACCATGTCTCTCAAATCTGATGCCTTTCCATCCATGTATCATTGGTCTTACCCTTCATGAAGGCCTCACCCCCTCAGTATGACTTCCTCGATTCCCAATCTTGTGGTTAACACCACTCAATCCAATCTAGTCCAAGCACAACCAGTGGTCTGCATCACTTAATCCTGATAGCCATGACATCCCAACCTCGACCAAGCCCCTTACAACCTCATGGGTCTTGGCATATAGAATCTCAAGTAGTGCATATGTATAAATCACATTAAAAAAATAATCAATAATTCAATTTAAATAGATTGAATTGCACAAGATACAATATCTAACATATTAGCAGAGAGGTCTTCATTTCATCAAATTAGATTAATCAGGAATTAGAAATTTAAACATACTAGTTCAAATCAATACAATTCAATCAAAACCATTATATAACACCTATCCAAAATAACCAAAAGAGAAACAACCACTAACTCATCCTTTCATAAGCATAAAAGGCATTTGGCATTATCAAAATATCCCACATGGTCCAAAAATAATTTTGACATGCTATTACAGTATCTCACTCAATACCCACCATTGCACTAAAAATACAAAAAATCTGTGAAAACTCAAAAACAAGGTAGGAACCACCTACATTAGACTCATAGATGTTGGAATGTCAAATATTGAGGTCCAATTTGAAGCAGATCAACATTGATCTAAGTTCCCATATTAAAACCTAAAATTGGTTAGGATGGAAATAGTGGTCTATATTTCGAATGATCAAAGAAGAAGTAGTGTGCATTAGGGTATCCTTATCGAGGTGATCCCATATCTTCAGACATAGGATTTTTATCAAACTCTTCTAGAGGAAGGGTTTTTTGCTCCATGATATGCATGCAACCAAGAAGAATATGGATAAAGGGAGGAAGGGATGAAATAGAAAAAAACTAGGGAAATGGTAATTTTTCTTATTTAATAAGGTGTATGGTTTACCCGAAATATTTTCGAAACCGTACAGAAAACATGTGGAAGCCAGTACCCAGAAAATTCACTCTTGCATGAAAACGCCGCATAGTTTTTCAAATTTTGCACAAACTATGCACATCTCTCTACAACACTGAAGACGCATCTTCACAGTCATGTCCCGCCACTTGCACGGTTTCCCCAAAACCATGCACCTACACCTAGTTCCCAAAAACTAGGCCATTGGGTCTCCAACACTTCAAAACAAAACCAAAACACCGAAGGCACTCTCCTAACCTCTAAAAAATCCAAAACACAATTTAAAGACAAAATAAATCTCAGATTTGAGTTCTGATCAACAAATCAAAAAGTAACATAACAACAAATAGAGAAATTAAAACACTTTGGGGATTCTGACCCATTATGAAAAGCTGGGTCATTAAAATCTACCAACCTTAATATTTCTTATCCTCTATCTATAAAAAAATATAGAAATAGTACCAAACAGACCCATCACATCTAAACAACCCAGACTACCCTGATCTCAATGTTTTTTAGGAAATTACTCAAGGGGATCCCGCCATAGGAAATTCCTAACCATGTAGCAAGCTGACTAAAACTCAAATCAAACAATGTTACATCGATATGTTTCTAGACCCATGGTCCTCCCATGATTCTTTTTCAGTCCTGGACCTCTCCAGGTGCTCCCATGTCACTATCTACACCCAATAACATCCCGCACCATATCGGTGCCTGTCTCGAGCCCATAAGACCAATAGAACCCAATGTTCATGCATCCCATGGATGCTCAAAACAACCTGATGCCTTACACCTCAATAGAAAACTGCATTCTCAATGACCCGAGGCCTAATCACCTCAAAACACTCAACCAATGATACACCTGATTCCAAGAAACTCAAATATATATAATCACGAACTCGATATGGTTCCAACCTACTATCCAATGTATGGTCATTCCATATACATCATGTGAACCTCGTGATCTCAAAATGGAAATGGCTCAATTGTCCATCGAAAAAGGATACAAAAAATATCACAACCATTTCCCCAGCATTACTATGACCATCATCGGCTCACCAGCCTAATCATCCCATGACAGCTCCACAATGTGCACCAGTCTTGACACACGGCATACTGATGCTGGGAATCCCTATGTGCTCCACTATCCACTGGAAAATGATCCCACGGATGGGTCCCAATGTCACTTCTGTGTCCTTCGTGTGAAGATGAATGTCAGCTACCATCAACTAGTATCAATACTAAATTGACCTCTAATTCATGCACATGCCTTTGTCCATGTCTTCTGGCTCTCTGAGAAGGATGTTTATAGATCCTTTAGAGATGACCAACTTACCAACATTACCTATAATCCTTTGGAGGACTCTCACACTGATTCTGGGCACGCCGGAGTTTTCCACACTGAAATAAAACCACTGTTGATCTAGAAATATGTGGCCCAGCTAGGTCGTTGACCTCACTAACCTACTGGAACTCATCCCAACATCTTTTTTTCCATATGAACAATCACTTGAAGCCACCTCCCATCATAGATGGGACCTTTCTGTGAGGTTTATTTCGGTAATTAGTTCCTAATTCACCACCTATGAGAATGAGGATTACCTAATGATGTTTACCTACAACCAAGTGTAATTACATAATCCATCTTCAAAGAACCTCCCCCTTGATGTGTCATCACATACCATACCTAGTGCAAAGAGAGACAACTCAGTGAAAGTAGTTTCATAGTCAATGATGCACATATCTCCCTACTGAGGGCTTAAGAATTCCCAGTCTCTATCCTCCCCCATAATCATACGGAAAAGGTTCTCAAAGAATCCTACTCTTAATGTCCTTCCAGGATAGTCCCTCATGTCTGTGAGCCTGAACATAAACATCCCACCAGCACTTAGATCTCCCTCTAAGCATATACATCACCTACTTGACCCTCTACCATGGAGGTGTCTATAGCTATTCAACATTCATCTATATTCTCTCTATATTTCTCTATACCAACTTCAGACCGCCCTCATCCTGAAAAAGAGGTAGGTTCAATGACTGGAACTCCCATGTCAGATACACCATCAATGGCTCTGCTCCATGAGAACCTCAATTGATCCCCTCCAAGACACATACTGGGATCGATCAAAGACACTCATCAATCTATGGCCCAAATTTTGTCATGTAATGCAACAACTCTTCCTTTACTGGATGCTAACCATGTGTAAGGACCCGATGTTTTATCAATGGAAATTCCATTATAATAATTATGTAATATAATAACTTGAAATCAAAACATAATGAACTACTAAGTGCTATGTGACCTTTAAACATAAATTTTTCACTTCTGGTATTTGAATTTCAAAAATCTGAAATACACAGTTGCGATCAGTAAGTTATTTAGAGTCTAATATGACCAACTTAATTTTTGGTGAATAGTAACATACCCTTATGAATAGTATTTTTACCCTTATGAATAGTGACATACCCTATGAATAGTAACCTTAACTATGATTTTATATAAATAAGATTCAAGGGGGAGTATGATATACCTATATATTGGAATAAGAAATTAAATGTTTTAAAATTGTTATTTTTCGAGTAAATTGTGATTATAATTAAATATTAAATTTATGAAATTATTTTTGAAAAAGAGAATTAATTTTTTAATTCTATACTTTGAAAAATGGTTAGGTTGAATTTTTGGGTTTTTTATAAAATACATGAATTTTTTATGAATAGTAAAATATGATAATTTATGATAAATGTTAAATACATGAATTATGATGTCATCAGCTGATGTGTGGCTGATTTAAGGCCATTATCTCAAAATCAAATGAACACATTACTATTTTGGTCATGGATTCATCATAATTCCATGTCGTTAATGTAATTAATAAACTAATTATTAAAAATTATGAATACAATCATCTCCTTCAGTATGAAACCCCCTCACTCCCTCTTCTTTTCACTCCTCTCATTCCTTGTGCCTTCCCAATATTCTACCCAAATATATCCACATGATTCCTCCCCACGTCCAATAGCCTCTGGTCTCTAAAAAAACCAAAACCACTCCACTTACGAAGATCTCAAGGAAGGTTGAATCAAGTGGTAAAATTCCACTTTTCTTTTCTTTTATTTTTAAGTTCATGGATTTATTTTCTTTTCTAACCTATAATCTTCCAAATGGTACTAAAAATCCAATAACATACATGTAGTGAATTTTTTTACTATAATGGGATATTTCATTACGGTATTTCCATTCCCCATATTTTATTTTAAAGATATGAAAACATCGTTTGAGATGTGTTAATTTAGCTCATTCAAGGACAACAGTTTATCAATTTATCTTATCATCCTTAATTATGGTCATGAAACCATTTCTGTTATGGTTGAACCAGATTATTATATATGTAATATATCCTAGTTATGGTTTTGTAATCCTTTTTTTCAAATGGTGTTAAGTTATAATAAAAAACATGTACGTTGTAATCAAAACCCATAGATTAACCAAAACTGTAGTCACTAAGGTTTTATATATTAATTCATCTTCACTACCTATAACCAAATGAATTTTTATAACCACGCAATATCATGGATTTTCTCCAATAACATAAAACATCAATTTTGTACAACCACTTTCATCATACGTGTTTATCTGAACATGAACTGATCATTAAAACCAACGAAGCAAACAGACCCAAACAACTAAATTGAACCTTATAACCAATCAAAATGTTCCCGAATTAACTAAAGAAGGTTATAATAATTCTATTACATGTAGAAACGATTATTGAATTATTAATTAATAATCCTAATTTTTTTATTTAGGTCATTAATAACAATTGGATAACAGCACTGGACTTAAGTTAAGGGATACTCTCCATTTCGATTTTATACAAGATTTTCCTCTATGTTATTCCCTTTTTTTGTATAATTCCGAGTGATGGGGTATTATTAAAAACCTCACTAATATTGTTCTCATGATGTATAAAATATGGTAAACCCCATTCTCTATCCTTAATCTCTCTTAATTACACCCGATATCATGCCGATAATCAGAAAGGAAATCTACTCAAACAAAATTTCTTTCTTCGTGTTTCTCTATATTTCTTTTTAACAAAATTATTTTTTATTTTATTTTAATGTAAAACATACAAGTGATTTTTATATGCTCAAAAATCATGTTTCAATATCCATACCTCATTCTCTATTGGGTATATACATTCTTTCTTGTGATTCCCTCCAGAAAACATCCCAGTAAGCAAACTCGTTTTAAGAGAACTTCCCAAATTTTGTACCAAATTTCAAGTGCACTCTATCTTATGTTTTAATCCACCATTATCTTTATAAAATAATTATTTTTATTATGAAAACCTTCCTGGTTCACTTATGGTTTTATATAAAAAATTTATTCCTTTTTTATTTTGAAATCTCTTTAGTGTTTTCCTTAAAACCGCAGTAAAATTTTTTAATGGTAATAGTTTCTTAAATAATATAATTACATGTTGTCACATATGTTTTACATCACTTACCATGATATAGGGATATTTTAACTAATTAAAGTCTATGTATGTTTTAATTCCTTTATCTCATTGACACATTTATGGTAAACCCCTTAATTACTCTTTATTTCATGATTATGATACCCATTTCTCTCCATGGGTTCCCTTAAGTTTATGCATGATTGATTATGAATGACTATTTATGTGGAAATAATATTAATGAACAAGTTAAAATGGGTTATCATAAATAGCTCTCTAATGCATTGGGTAAAGTTAAGTCTAATGAGATGTTATGTGCAACGGTCTTAGCAGTTAGCCTTGGCTTGTGCTACTATGGGAAACGATCTTGGTGGTTAGTCATGACTCATACTGAACCCATATGTTATGTTGCTACCAAATTTATATGATCCAAAATTTATATTAACCAACTTTTATAGGATCCCATTTCAATATTATCCTATGTTTTATATGACTCCCTATTTATATGACTCCATGCTTATATGTTATGATTCCTTATGTTAAATACCTTTTTATTTCTTTATGTCATGTTTTCTAACCCATGTCCTAAGGATTTATTTTTATTCTTATTCCCTTGTTGGGATTTTAGCTCATCCATTTGTTCATGTTATCCTCCGGTCATCCTATGAATATGTACAAGCATAATGGAAATTAGGGGATCTTTATGAAAAGTAAATAAAAAATGTTTTATTTAGTTCCATGTTATTAGTTTTATGTTCCTAGTCCTATAAGACACTAGACATCACAATCCTTGTCTTGTAATCTGATTTATAATTATTCCTAAAATCATGTAATGTTATATGTAAAATTATAGGGTTTCTATAAATGGTATCATAGGATGGTCTAGTTATTTATTGAAGATTATTATTAGAGAACCATATTGTGAAACATATGAATGAGAAAAAGTATATGAAAATACCCCTAAGTATTGGTAAGAATAGAGTAATTGGTTTATGAAGAAAATACATCCTTGTCTAGATACAAACTTGTAGAGGTGGCACTGGTATAGATGTACCTAGGAGTGAAAACTCCAACATGAAGTTTCGAGCTTGACTTGGGGTATCCTAGTACATGAAAAAGGCCTTACTTCACTATTGGTATTGACACTCCCAGGGGATATGATTTGGTAAATTCATGGGATTAGTACAAAAAATTATTTAGGGAATAAGAAAATACCATAAGATTATAAGTTAAGAAATATATTAAGGATAAAATAGATTTAAACCTATGGAATCAAAAGTTAGGATTTATTTCTCCTTTACATGTTTATCATTTTATATTCAAAAGTTTCCTTTTTATGTTGATTAACTATGTTTTTGAGACCATTAATTTTATGTTCTTTTTCCTAGTTAATGGTAAGATATGTAGGAATATGTTCCAACAACCAATGTGATAAGCAATGTGAAGATATCCCTAATGCTGTGCCTGATACGATGGGAGCGAGTGCTAAAAACATCATGACAATACTTGATCATCTGGATAAATTTATGAATAATAACTTGAATCATGTAGAACTCCCTCCTACTACAGAAAAATAGAAATTTTTTATTGAATCCTTCATGCGGAAAAGGCCTCCCATGTATAGCGGATCTTCTGGTCCCCTCCTCGCGGAACAGTCGATTAACTCCATTGAAATTATATTATCCATCCTTCGGTGCTCAGAAGAAGATAAATTCATAACAGAGGATTGTTTTTTGATGTGGAAGTTGATCAGTGGGGGAAACTGGTCAAGAATATGAATCCCCAGGATGAAATTTATTCATTGTATTGGGAGGAATTCAAGAGGATGTTTTTTAAAAAATATTTTCCTTGAACCCTCTGTCTCAAGATGGAAAGAGAGTTCCTCGATCTCAAGAAGAAAGAAGATGAATCCATCAGCGTGTATGAAGGGAACATTACAATGCATGAAAGGTACACCTCTGGATTTGTCAATAACACTGAATGGAAGGTGGATCCATTCTTTAGTGGCATAAAGTCGAGTCTACAAAATGTGTTGGAGATTCGAGACTTCAACATTTATGAGGAGATTTTCCATTGTCCACTCAAGGTGGAAATGGAAATTGGAGACTCTTAATAGTTTTTTGGTCCTGGTGACAAGAAGTGGAAAATGCATAACTACAGGGGTGGTTCAATAAAAAACCCCATGATGAAAAGATGTTAGAATATATCACTTGTAAAAATTATTTGAAGATGCATCCTGGGAACTGTCTTAAGGGAACCGGGAATTGTTTCAAATGTGAAATGTTGGGACATCTGGAAAAGTACTACAAAAGGGAGATGAAAAATACCACTAATTTGGAAGAAGAAAAGAATGTTCATGTAAATTCTCATCTATTGGTGTAGTGTTACAACTTCAAGGAACATGGTCATTGTGCGAACAATTTCCCTATGTCGAGGGTTGTCGGAGGTAATAAACAATAGCCCCCAAGGAAAAAATGAAAGGTTTATGCTATTTGTACTACTACGGTGGATCGAGACAAGGATGTACTGACAGGTACACTAGTTATTTATTCCAGAATAGCGAATGTACTATTTGATTCTGGTTCTACACATCATTTTATATCATGAAAGATTAGTAGAACTATTCAATCACCACCTTACCATTTGGAAGAAAAGTTATCTATGAGAACTTCTAATGGGGAAATTATTGCATTAATGTTTTATAAATCCTCCATATTTAATGTTTGTTGACTAAACCTCCCATAAAATTACACCATTATTCCTTTAGTGGAGATGTATTCTATCTTGGGAATGGATTGGCTATCTTTATACAAATCCAACATAAATTTTCGGGAAAGGGATATAATTATTCACATCCCGAAGAGTCCTATGATTCTATAAAAGTGCAAGGAGAAAGATTATTCTCTTTTAGAATCACCTTCTCATGTTTGGATATTTATTCCTTATGAAAAATCATATATTTCTCAAATGATTGAGACAAAGGAGATAATCATGATTGAAGACATGCCTATATTGAGGGATTACACTAATGTATTCCCTGAAGAGTTTTATGGTTTTCCTCTTGATTGAGAGGTTGAGTTCTCAATTAATCTTATTCCTTGATCTCTTCTTATATCAAAGACACCTTACAGAATGGAAAATGAAGAGATAGAAGAGACGAAGAAGTTGTTACTAGAAAATATAGAGAAGGGTTTTATATGACAAAGTTTTTCGCCAGGGGGTGCGCCGGTCATCTTCCTCAAGAAGGAGGATGGATCAATGGACCTCTTAATTGTATATTTTGAGCCCAATAAAATCATGATAAAGAATATGTATCCCCTACAACAGATATATGACTTGTTCGGTCAGCTTCATGGGGACTTTTATTTCATTAATGTGTACCATCGATCGGGATACCCCAATTACAGGTGTGGAAGGAAGATATTCCCAAGACTTATTTTCGAATGAGGTATGGTCACTATGAGTTCACAGTGATTCCATTTGGACACAGTAATGCTCCAAAAAATTTCATGGATTTATTGAATAGAGTATTTTGAGAGTACCTAGACAAATTTGTGGTAGTCTTTATTGACGATATTATGATATACTCCAAGATAAAGGATGAAAGATGAGGAGTATTTGAATAATGTGTTAAAGACATTGCGAAGGGAGAATCTGTATGAAAAGTACAGCAAATGTGAGTTCTGTATAGAGGATGTATCATTATTGGGGCATGTTATCACTAGTAAAGAGATATATGTAGACCCTTCTAAGACAAAGGCAACAGAAGAGTGGATCATGACAACATCTGTGATGTAGATCCGTAGCATTCTGGGTCTATCTGGGTATTATCGATGGTTTTTTATGAAACATTCACGATTTTAAAATCCAATGACCAAGCTGACATAGAAGGGAGTAATGTTTTTTCAGAATCATTAATGTGAAATCTATTTTAAAAAGTTGAAAAGAGGCTAATCCCTGCCCCAATACTCACACTACCAATAATTGTAGAACTATTTTTGGTGTAAAGTGATGCTTAAATGAAGGGATTAGGATGTGTGATGGTGAAATATTATAAATTGATAGCCTGTGAATCAAGGCATCTAAAAAACATGAGACAAACTATCCAATGCATTATCTGGAGTTGGTGCCTGTGATCATTTCATTTAAAATCTGGCGGCATTATCTCTATAGGGAGAAGTGTGAGATATATAAAGATCACAAAAGTCTCACATATATATTCACACAGAAAGAGAATAATATTTACCAATGAAGATGGATAGAGCTCATCAAGTATTATAACTTCTCAATCCACTACCATCCTGGTAAGGAAAATATGGTGGCAGATGCTCTAAGTAAAAAGGATCTCGCAACTTTATCAATGATGTGAATTGAAAAGGATCCAATATTCATAGATTTTCTAAGGAATTTTGAATCAATATGGGATCAACATAATCAATCATTTTTCAAATTATTTTTTAAACATATCTCATAGAAAAATAAAGGATTATCAAACAAAATACATGGACATTCTGAAAAGGGTGAAACCTATTAGAAATGGGAAATCCTCAAATATAATGATTGATGATGATAGAATTATAAGATTTGGGTCACAATTATGTATACCAGGTGATCCAGATATAAATAAGGATCTTCTGAATGAAAAACATAGATCAACCTTCTCTATCCACCCAAGAATCACAAACAAATATCAAGAGCTCTGAGAAAACTTTTGGTGGGATAATGTGAAAAGGGAAACTGCTGAATATACATCAATATGCCTGGTATGTCAATAGGTGAAGGATGAGAGGAAAAAGTATAAGGGGATGATGGAACCACTACCCATACAAACATGGAAGTGGGATAACATTACCATGGATATTGTCACTAGACATCCAAGGACATCCAGAGTAAACAATTCTATATGGGTCATTGTGGATCGTCTTATGAAGACAAAACACTTTAGCACAATTCGAGAGGACTTATATTTGGATAAAGTTGCACTAATATACATAAAAAATGTGGTAAGGATACATGGAGTACCAATATCTATTGTATCCAATCATGATCTTAGATTATCCTCAAGGATCAGGAAAAGACTCCAAAATTCCCTAAGCATTGAACTAAACTTCAGTACGGCCAATCATCCTAAAACTAATGGCCAATATGAGAAACCTATTCAGACGCTGGAAGATATGTTGAGAGAATGTTCTATGGACTTCAAAGGAGGATGGGACCAACATCATCCACTGGTTTAATTCTCCAACAAAAACAGTTTCCAATCGGGCATTCGAATGTCACCATATGAATCCCTTTATGGGAAAGGGTGCAGAACATTGGCGTGTTGGGTTTATGTCGGTGAGCATAAGTTTATAGGACTGGAAATGTATGATGAAATGGTTGAAGAGATAAAAACCATTAAGCATCATATCACGGAATCCCATAGTTGACAGAAGAGTTATGTAGAAAATCTTTGATGAGACCTTGAGTTTACTGTTGGAGACAGGGTATTTCAATGCATATATCTGTGGAATAATTTCATGATGTTTTGAAAGAAAGGGAAGTTAAGTCCCATGTATAGCATACCCATTGAAGTTATTGATCGTGTTTAAGATTTGGCCTATTTAATATAACTTAAAACTACCATGGGAAATGTACATGATGTCTTTCATGTATCCCTCTTAAGGAAGTATATACCGGACCCTAGACATGTACTATCTTCAGAGGTGGTATAGTTGGAGGATAGTCTTTCTTATGAGGACTATCAAGTGAAGATATAGGATCATAGAGATAAATTTCTATGTGAAAATACTATTAACCTAGTCAAGGGACTATAGAGGAACCATATGTATGTAGTGGAAACATGGGAACTAGAAGAGGTAATGAAGGAAAAGTACATGCACCTGCTTAGGGCCTAGAATGTAAAATGAAATTTTTAGGTTGAAATTTCATAATGGGGAAGAATGTAACGACCCAATGTTTTATTAGTGGAAATTCCATTCGTATAATTATGTCATATAATCACATGAAAACATATCATAATGAACTATTTTTTGCTATGTGAACTTCAAACATAAGGTTTTAATTTCTATGATTTGAATTTCGAAAATCTGACATACACAGTTGCGATCAGTAGGATATTTGGAGTCTAATATAACCAACTAAATTTTTTGTGAATAGTAACATACCCTTATAAATAGTAATTTTATCCTTATGAATAGTTATATACCCTAATGAATAGTAATCTTAACTATGATAGTATATAAATAATATTCAAGTGAGAGTAATATATACCTATATCTTAGAATAAGAAAATAAATGTTTCAAAATTGTTATTTTTCAAGTAAATTGTGATTTTAATTAAATATTAAATATATAAAAGTATTTTTTTAAAATGGACATCATTTTTCGATTCTACAAGTCATGAAATGGTTTGGTTGAATTTTTGGTTTTTTATAAAATACTTGAATTTTTTATGAATATTAAAATACTATAATTTACAATAAATGCTAAATACATGAATTATGATATCATCAGTTGATGTGTGATTGATATAAGTCAATTATCTAGAAATCACATGCAGAAATTATATTTTTTGATCATGGAATCATCACTATTTCCATACTTGAGAGAAATTAAGAAACTAATGATTAAAAAATTATGAAAACCCTCCTCTCTTTCGTTATAAAACCCCCCTCACTCCCTCTTCTCTTAACTCCTCTCAAGCCTTGTGCAATCCATATATTATGAACAAATATATCCCCAATCCCCCTTCCAATGACAAACATCCTTTGGTCTCCCAAAAACACCAAAACCATTCCATTTAAGATGCTCTCAGGGAAGGTTTATTCAAGAGGTAAAATTCCCCTTTTCTTTTCTTTCAATTTTAATTTCAAATATTCTATTTTCTTTCCTAACCTATACTCATCCTAATAGTACGAAAAATCCAGTACCAATCATGTACTGGAATTTTTTTATGCTAATGTGATATTTCATTATCATATCTTCTTTCCACACATTTTATTTGAAAGAAATGAAAGCACCATTTGATATGTGTTAATTTAGCACATTCAAGGACAACTGTTTATCAATTTTTTATCATATTTAAAACTGGTCATGAAACCATTTTTGTTATTGTTTAACCTGATTATTTTATATGTAATATATCCTCATTAATGATCAATAATCCTTTTCTAAAAATGGGATTATGTTATAAAGAAAAACATGTTTGTTGTAATAAAAACCCACCGATTAACCCAGACAGTTGTCACTAAGGATTTATATAATAATTCAGCTTCACTCCCAATACCCAAATATTTTTTTAAAACCAAGTAATCTCATGGATTTTCACTAATAACATAAAACTTCAATTCTGGAAAACCACTTTCATCATAATTATTTATAGAAACATGAATCGATCATTAAAACCATGGAAGCAAATGGACCCGAACAATGAAATTGAACCTTATAACCAATCAAAATGGTCTTGAATAAAAAAATGCTATAATATATAAATTACATATAGAAGATTTCATTTAATTATTAATTAATAAGCCTAATGTTTTTATTCAGGTCATTAATAACACGTGGATAACACTATCGGGCTTAAGGTACAAGATCCTCTCTATTTCACTTTTATTCAATATTGACCTCTTTGTTATGCCCTTTTATGTGTAATTATTAGAGATGGTGTATGATTAAGTACCTCCCAAATACTTTCCCCATGATTTATAAAATATGATATATCCATTTCTCCCTCATTAATCGCTCTCATGTTTACCCGATATAGTGTCCTTAATCCGTAAGTAATTCTACCCGAACTACCTTTATTATTCCGTGCTACTCTATATTTATTTTTACCACAATGAAGTTGTCTTTTATTTTTATGTAAAAATTCTAAAAGATTTTTATATGCTTAAAAATCCTATTTCAAGATCCATCACTCATTCTCTTTCAAGTATATACATGCTTTTTAGTGATTCCCTCCTCAATACTTCACAGTAAGCAAACTCGTTTTTAGGGAGCTTCCCAAACTTTTACCCAATTTCAAGTGTACTCTATTCTATTTTTTAATACAGAATTTTATTTATAATATAATTTTGTTATTATGAAAACTTTTTGTTTCATTTTTGTTTTTATATAAAATGTTTTTCCTTTTTTTTATATGCTCTTTAGTGTTTTCCTTAAAACCGCACTAAAATGTTTAAATGCTATGAATTTCCAAAATACTCTCATCACATGTTGTTACTTATGTTTTACATCACATAAAATTAAATATGAATATTTTACCATATTAATGTCCATTTATGTTTTAATTCCTTTTTCTCATGGACACTTTTATTATATGCCCATTCATTATGCTTTGTCTCAAGAATGTGATACTGATTTCTCTCCATGGGTTCCCTTATGTTTATGTATGATTTATTATGTCTGATTATTTATTTTGAAATAATATTAATAAACATGTTAAGATGGGTGCGCCTATATAGAACTCCAATTAATTGGATAAAGTTAATTCTAATTATATATAATGGGAAACGGTCTTGGCGGTTTGCCTTGGCTTGTGCTACTATGGGAAACGATCTTTTTGGTTATCCTTGACTCGTACTAAAGTTGTGTGTTATGTTTCTACCAAATTTATATGATCCCAAATTTATATTATCCCACTTATATATCTTCCAATGTTCATATAATCCCATTTTCATATGATTCCATGTTTATATAACTCAATGATTATATGTTATGATCCCATATGTTTCATGCCTTTTTTTCATTCTATCCGGTTTTATAACCCATGTGCTATGGATTTAATCTTATTATTATTCCCATAATGGGATTTTAGATCATCCCTTTGTTCATGTTATCCCCGGGTTATCTTATGAAGATGTATGATAACAATGGAAGTTAGGGGCTCTTTATGAAGACTATATAAATAAATGTTTTATTTAGTTCCATGTTGTCAGTTTTATGTGCATAGTCTTCCAAGACACTAGAATTCATGATACATGGCTTGTCCTCTTGTGTATAATTATGATTAAAATAATTTAATGTTATACGAAAAGGCTAGGGTCTCTATAACCTGAGCATATCCCTCATCCAATAACCACATTTGATGCTCTGCATAAACCTCAGTGTTCTGAACCTGATCATTCTCTGAAAACACGTATCATCACCCACCTGACGCTCCTTATGATCAATACATGAGGAACCCATTGAAAACCATAAATTGTAATATATCCAACATATATAACAATATATATAGTGTTTATAGGTAATGTAGAAAAAATTCAGTGCATCCTCACTACCCTTAGTCTCTCGCACTACACATATACCCCCACGACATCACGACCTCATGGCCTTCTTACCTGACCTCAATAGTATTAGGTATCACATTATCCATGGTGTATGCATACCCAGAAAATAATTTTCTCCTAAAACCAATGACCGAATCACCCAATCATGGTTATCAAAATCAACTTAGTTATAGTACCTACTTGCTCTTATAAGATCCTAGACCATTCTTCAGGCTAATGGAAATTTCATATATATAAATCATGGAATTTCACATATCCAGATGGAATTTGATATTATTAACTTGTTATAATCATTTTACAAATCATAAATGCATTTATAAAATTGTGATACCCTAAAATGTGCCTATCTAAAGCCAAATAAACATGCATCATAACCCCCTTGTCAGACTGAGCCAAGTGTCCATCTCTTCTATCACCATAACATGCCAATGGTCCATGTCTGACATCATAACCAATAACATCACATTCCAAAATATCCACCAAGTTGAAAATCATATAAAATATAATCTGGGATAATCCAAAATAGCATAACCCACCCACATTATCTCTATCCATCCATCAAACATGGGGTTGCGGGCTCCCAAGCATGAGTTCAAAATATATTTTGGACAACAACATATCTCTAGTCTACCATAACTCCAAATAGTAGTACCAATAAAATAGGTAAAAGAAACACATGTGATACCCCATGTAGTATCCCCTACCCAAAAAACCACCCCAATAGTGATAACAGGCCAGGTCCCACTGGCCTTTATTCACCTCATACAATGAAAAATGATTTTTATTAGAAGTGAGAATGTAAAAATATATAGTGGGGAGGATATACCCTCTCGAAATAAATAATATACTGATCTGATAATAATAGGATAACTTGAAGAATAAATAAATGAATTAGAAGGCTCAAACTAGACCCACAAAGTGGATGCGCATCCAATATCAATAAATAGTGGAAGTGATATATAAACAGAAACAGCATTAGAAAGTACACAGATCAACATGCCGAACACAACTTGTATCCACTACTAAAACAAACACGAAATGCATCCATAGAAGTTCATACATGTGAATATACAAGGGATCCCATGGAAATCCCTTATAGATACATTGAAAAGATTCATTCTGAATCTTGATGAAAACAGAACAAAAACTCTGTATAGGCATGAACTCAAGGTACAAACCAATATCCATGCCAAACATCCATGTGATCTAGCTCTTGAGGCTAATCCTTTACCTGTATGTTAATCCGTATAATCTACATGAATCTCGAAGGGACCATGTAGGGTGTGATATGAATCCATGTAAGATTCCACCCAATGGTTTCTACCTAGTATAAATGCTTAACTTGATAAAATTTTATAAGTAAAGTAAACAGTGTGATTTAATAAATAAACACAACCTCCACTAGAGCTCAGCAGCCACCAGGGAGTGTCACCTACATTGGCTAACACCGGAATCTCATAAGCAATGATAATCCTTGGCCAGTGGACCAAGTTACCCCTATAGTCACAAAGTCCTCGCAAACCCTCAAGTTCCACCTCAATCACATTGATTGGAACCACACGCCTCCTAAACCCTCTTGTCTCACAATAGTAACATCCTAAAGGCATTCCCAAACAATAGTATACTGGTCCCACGAACCCTTTCTCGAAATCTCATGTCGGTCCATGGTATGACAACTGGAGGGAAAATGATCTATGTCCTCAAAAAAATATATAGTCCCATGGCCTCATGCCTGGAGAGCTTCGGCTACAACCTAATAGCCTCATCACTATCAGCTGAAACCTCCTAAGCTTCCACACGACTCTCTATTGCAAGTACCCAGGAATCATAAATACCCAAGTCGTAACTGTTGGGTCCCTCTACACAAAATGAGTGGTCAAAAACACCTCATTTAGTAGTCAACCTATATGTACAAGACTCAATCGACACATTGGCCATCCCATGTGAGATTATATTACCAAATAAGAACCTAAGCCACACCATATCAGGAACCTCATTCTCATGCGACCATGCTGGTCAAATCTGATGGCCTTGCCCTCCAAGTATCACTGGCCTCGCCCAACCAGAAGGCCTCACCACCTCAATCAAACGTCAATGTTGGCCAATGATATGGTCAAATCCACTAAATCAAATCTAGTCCAAGACCAACAGGTGATCATCATCACTCAATCTAGATGGCCATGACATCCCATTCTCGGCTATGACAGTCATATCCCTATGGTTTTGATCATATGTAATTTCAAGATATACATATATATATTCCATTAAAACACTTTAATCAAGAATTAAATTTAAACATATTGAATTTCACATGCTGGAAGCTATAACATATTATTATATATGTCATTAATTCCTCTAATTATCTTAATAAAGACTTAACAATTTAAATAAACTATTTCAAATAAAAATAATTTATTTCAAACCATTTTGGAACCCATGCCAAAATATCCCAAGGAGAAATGACCTCTAACTCACCATCACTCAGGCGTAACAGGAATTGGTCATGCTCAAAGAATCCTACATGGTCCGACAATCATTTTTAAATTCTATAAAAATGTCTCTCTAAATACATAATGGTGTTCAAAAAATGACGCAACACCCAAAAGTCTGTGAAAACTAAAAATAAGGTATCAAGGTCCAATTCAAATAAAATAAACATAGATTTGAGTCTCCATATTAAAACATGAAATTTTTTTGGATGGAAACAGTGGTATTTAAGAAAAATGATCAAGAATAAGACGGGTGTGTGGGGTTATCCATATCGAGGCAATCCCATAGCTTTTAACGGATTGAATAATGGAGTTCAGACAATAGAGTTGAATAAAAATCCACCGGAGGAATGGAGGGGAACCCCATACTATTTGTGTGACCAATAATGAGATGAATAAAGGGAGGAAGGGTAGAAATAGAAACAATAAGGGAAAATGGAAATTTTCCTCGTTACTAATCCACAGAGTTTACTCGCACAGTTTTCCAAACACTTTGGAAACCATGCGGAAGACACTTCCAAGAAACTCCCAGATCGCATGACCACCCCAAATGGATTTATATACCATGAACAGACTGTGCACAACTCTCTATGACACTATATATGTGTCTTAATGATCCTACTCCACAAGTCAC
Source organism: Viscum album (assembly GCA_963277665.1). Classification (NCBI taxonomy): domain Eukaryota; kingdom Viridiplantae; phylum Streptophyta; class Magnoliopsida; order Santalales; family Viscaceae; genus Viscum; species Viscum album. Next base: position 394,188,212 of record OY728138.1, read on the forward strand.
ACAGTTTCCCATAAACGGTGTTCTTGCATTTACTTCCCAAAAACTAGGCCTTCGGGACTTTGATGCTCCCAAACCAAACAGAAACACTAAGGCACTCTCCTAGACTCAAAACAAACCCTAAAACCCCATTTTAGTTCAATAAAACTCTAGGATTTGTGTTCTAATAAAGGAGTCAAAATGTACAATATCCGTTAAATTAAAAATGAAAAACAAATTTTGATTATGACCCATTCAAAATTACCCAGGTTATAACACACCTCAAATCACTTAAGCTATAATGGAAGCCACCGTCGCACCCTAATGGAAAACATCCAAGAATAGACTATAATGAAGCATATTTCAGAGTTTTATATAAGGATATACATAAGGTGGAATATCTTAGAAGGATCCTCTACGAGTACAAGACATGTATCGGAGAACACACAATGTGTGAGCCCAACCAAGAACCTAATCTTGTATCTTGTATACATGTTCTACCAACCCATGTATGGGTACATGACATATAAATGAAGTACACATTGTGTCTTTAATCACTCATCCACAAACCATGTTCCTCTTCTAAACATTCCAAAGAACTATGTCCCTTACACTCCATGTAACCCATATTACATGAAGTGTTCAGGCTAAACGACCACTTGTCCATGTAGTTTTCCCATTTCTGTGTACCATATCCCATGTTCAGGTATCTTTTCCCTGTGTTAGTACATGGCCATGTGTCATCACACTACTATCCCAAGTAGTGTCACATGGTCACACGGTTTTAGGGAACTACATGGTGTGTAAATCATATACACGCTGTGTAGTCCCAAAAATTCATCTTCCCTGGATAGGAATAGCTACATGGCATGTATCACGGAATTACATGTTTTGTAGACAGTATTTCCAGTTGTGAATCACTTGAAAAATCCTATGATTCACCCCAATTTACCCAGAAACCTATATATATACGTAGAAGGGATCTAAAAAAACTGAAATTCAGATTTGTAACCATAAAAATTCTTAAATAAGGGGATCATGACCAAAACACAAATCCTCCTACATCATTGGTAAAACACCGATGCATTGGATCAGGATCGATGCTTAGATCATTCTGGTTCTTGATCTGATGATGATCTAAGTTAGAAACAAATATTAACAACACCTCATTACATGGATTCAGCTTTGTTTCCCTTCATCACAAAATGGAGGAGAGGAGAGGATGAGAGGTGTGCTCCTCCATGGTGTGTGTCACATCAAATGGTTTGGGGTGGTGGAATTGGGTTTAATAAAATTAAACACATTAACTCCCCTTCTAACACCACATCAATAAAATGACCCCCAATCGAAACTCCTAGTGAAAACAACCGTTGGTCGTTCCTAGTTTAAACACGACATTCCAAACTCAACCGTAGTCTCAGAAATCAAATTCATGACTTAGAACATGATTTATTAATGTTTTAAGTGAAACTGTATGCACATGACAAAAATATATTTACTATTTTTAATATTGTCACACCAAGGAACCTTAGGACCTAGGTTCCTATGCCGACTCAATTCCTAACTCTAGGATTTTTTTTAAAATTTTCCAAATTATTTCAACTCAAAAAATTGTCCATTACAGAATCCCCAACATATGGATTTGTGTCACCAAAAAGAAAAATCTAGTGGATTAGGTAAGAAACTGATCTTCCTATTAGACTCTCATGCTAGCGATCTCACCAACGGTTCCTATGCTGCTTACAAGAACACTCATAGAGGAAACCCCAAGATCAAACCAATAGTAAGGAAAACATCTTACAAACCATGATCGTGCATCAAATGGTTACATGTGTCATTAGTTGTGACAGGTGGGATTGTACAAAGCACCACGATCCATCTGCAATCATAGGGTCTAGTAGTACACTACCTCACTAACTTGATGTAGATACTGATGGAAACCTATAGTCATCATCCACCCCTGGATAGACTATAAAACAAACACTTGAACCATTTTTTCATTAAGGTTTTATATTGAACATGTGAGTGTATTCACAAACAAACAAGGATCCCCATGAATAAACATTGTGTCTTGCTAGACCCTTTATCTACAAACATTTGGCTACAACATAGTTCCCCAAAACTGAACACTTCAACACCCACTAGTGGAATCTCATCAATGAATTTATGGTAGGTAACCAATCCATTCTATGGAAACATCATAGTGTCTAACTCTACAACTACTGAACAATTCTAAGAAAGGCGCTACCACTCTCAGGGATTCCAAGATAATGGGGTCGAGCTGGAAAATTCTATTGGCATGGCCATGGGCTACTCTGAAAATTCATCACATAACATCTCCTCGAACAAGAAATTCTAAGGAAATCATCCAACACACCTTGATACTATCCTATTTGGGTGGAACTGACTTGTTGGCATGATTTTTACCGCATCACAAAAACACGTCTAGGTGGGGAAAGCATCCCCTATCACTCATGATTTCAAATCTCTCTCAAACATCCTCAAATACTCCTAAAGTGTGTCACATAAAAAGATGATGCCAAACACATTAAGGTACTCATAAAAAACAAAATAGTTTCTAAAACACACATTGGGTCTTACCTAGACCTCTATCGTAAATACCACCATAGGGTTCTACCAACACCCCACTTCACCATGGTTAAACATTGAGCATCAGATAAAATAAAAGAGTACCTACAATAGTGTCTAACAATTTATACTTCAAAAAGTATAACGGACACAAGGATTACCTCTATTCATATTGGAGGTTCTGGAACAAAGGCATCAATGGCCTGTTGTTGTCCTCACCAACTTCCTCCAGCTCCCTGAGCTTGGCGTGGAACACCTGGGGGTGGTGGTGGAAACACCCTACACAGTATTCCACCTACAGGTTTTCTTCTAGATCCTACACCTAATTTGACACCTTTCACAAATCCTTTCTCCATGAACTATCTCTACAATGGTGGAACATCATCCCACTCCCTATCAGTAACATGGAGGGTTAGAGAATATCTAGTGAGATTCCCCCATCCATTGCCATCATAACACATCATATCATATGGATGATATAATACTCATATCTACTCATATACTATAGAACCACATGTATATGTGTGGAATAGGTATGCCTCTTACACGGTGATCTTGTTACCTGTCGTCTGTCAGCTCCTGCAGATGCCTCAGCCTCATGACCACTTCTACGGGTCACATCCACTTATTCCTCATTAAAGAAATTTCCACCACCAAATCTTGCTCCAACACTCTAGTGTAGTTGGGAAAGTAAAGTGGAATCACAGACCACCGAATATCTCGATAGAAGCCCTATTATAAGGTTTGTGCTCTGAATAATGGATCCTGATCTATATCCATTGAGTTTCATGAAATGTCTGCGAACATCACTGAAAACTCATACACTTTAATGATACACAATCAAATATGAAGAATCTCATTGATACACATGGATCACAATGTGTCTAGGAAAAACTCTTCCCTAAATAGTCACTATAACTCCTCCCATGTGAGCATTACCTATTCATGAGACTGTGTCACCAAAATCCACCATTGTTTGGCTGATCCCGGTAGAAGACTCTCCACTAGGACAAATATATAATTGGGAGGTTTCCACACTGAGATGAAAACTCACGTGACTTCCTCAAGATAGTCATCAGCTTCCTGGGTGTCTGGATCATCCTAGTATCTCAGAGGTCACTTCCTCTAGAACTCATGTAGTGAACTCATCCTACGCACATCCTTAGCCTGAACTACTTGTAAAACATGTTTCCAGTATGTGGTGGCACTACCGGAAGACCACTTGGAGGTAACGCCTCATGATCAGTGTCCTATACTAATGACTCATCAAAAGGTATATTGTCATAAAAATAATGTTGTAGAATCTTATTTGGCTATCTTTGTAGAGGAATCCAAATATTAAATCAAGACGTACCATGGCAAAACAATATATCTGGGGTGATGACCAAAATTTTTTATGAAAAATGATAACTCAGTACTATATGACACATGTACCATTTCTTTCCTAGCGACCAGTGCCCTAATGTACCGAGTAAAAAAAGTTTATCAGTGTCCCAAGGAATGGATACGTTGACTGCAACACCCACACTAGAACCTCTTTCATGATAACCAATCTTGAAACATCCTAACAATATCTCAATGCAACCCAAACCATGCTAAGCACAATAAAGTCCCAATGTGGAATTGACAAGCTTGTATACCACTCTATCATGACATGACTCAACAGGGCATGGGCCGCAACTCCCCAAACACGCTTCCAATGGAAAAAGTTTTGGAGACTAGTGCCAAGTAGGCATATCACTATCACGTGAGTCATTTATTATGTACATTTATGCATGCATAGATATCCATGCACACAAAATAATTAAATTTAACAATCAATGGAAAATGCATGAATTCATCTATATCCCAAAACCAGAGTACCACAAAAATACCAAAAGCGAAATAAATAAATAAAAATTCCTGGGGAATAAAAAATTCAAAGATTCTAACACGCTCAGAGGGAGGGGATGAATTTCCAATTCAACTTCCAGAAAGATCACCATCCAAGATCTAGAAAACACCGAACTCAGTGTAGCTCACTTTGTTTTACCAATCCCATGTCCTCTATGGACTCCATCAAAAGGCTTCTGGTCTGCACAAGATAGAAAAAATGTGTGGGAAAAGACCATGTGAGGTGGGTATAAAAATACTCTATAGGTTCCCCAAAACCTCAAGAATAAAAATGGATAAACATAAATGAAACATTCATCTCGACCTGGCCATAAGGAACTCCAATCGAGAAAGAAACTCCTTCTCAAAACATCTTTAGATATACATGACAAGTTAGCTCGATATACATTGGGTGTCAACCCCGACATGCGATGACACCACAAAGACACCCAGAAAACACCCAGATATAATATTCTCAGACACTAATCCTCATGATGTTCAATCCTCATAGCTAACAATAGGATTCAATTCATAGTATGTAACCATAACATAAAACTAGGAGAACAAACTCCATGATCTCAGCCATCATAGAGGTAACCCTTATAAGATATTTAATCCAATAGGAAAAACTCTACCACTATTAATGGAAGGTATGAGAGAATGTAATCCATCAAGAACATATTAAAAGGTCCTGCTCTAGTTCCCCACACCAGAGGTCCCGTAATCATTATCTTGAGCCCCACGCAAACTAAAGAAACACAAGTAAAGGGACTTGCCCTTCACCACTGTACATAGTTTAGGGAGCACTACTCCAGAGTATGCACCACATGAATCCTCAATAACAAGGGATAATAAAGGGACTCATTCTTTGCTACAACCCAATAGTCGAGAGAGTACTTATCCTAAATAACCCGTGAAACCTCTATCACTCCTATAAGGAGTGGCACACTCCTCAGTCCATCAAGGGATAACTAACCCATATCTAGGTATCATTCATATATATTGTAAGTTCCCACTCCTCAGAACAATATCTAATAGCCGAGGGAGCTCCCACTCCAATAGAGGACCCTCTCCCCACAGCTACTCAGAGATAGGGGAGGAGTACTCTGTATGTGGGGAATACCACTCTCATCCAACATGAGAGTACTAATCATGAAGGACCAATTCCCTATTACAAAAAGGGACTACCACTCTATTGATCATGGAAACTCACCCTAACCTGGTAGGTGAGTACCACTCAGTGGATAGAGGAAACACACCTTGGAATGATAGGGGAGTACCGACTTTGCCAACTCATTCACTATAGAGTACCCACACTGTGGCATGGTAGGGGAGTGCAGAACCCAAGCCAGAGGACCCACCCCCTGACATGGAAGGAGAGTACCAACTCTTCTAGAACAACATGTATGGAGGACCCTCACCATAGAATGACATGGGATTACTAAATACTATCATTGAGGATGTTAACCCTACCTAGTGGGGGAGTACCCACTCTATCTATATGTTGCATATGGAGGACCCACAACCATGTTCAATAGGGGAGTAATGAATCCAAAAATAGAGTACCCACTCCCTGGTCTAATAGGGGAGTACCTACTATATGTTCATGAGTGTAACCAAGAAACCCTCACCCTAGTCCATCAGGGGAGTACAAACCCAAGAGGAAACTACCTAAAGGTAAAGAGCCCAAGCACATGACCTAGGGAGTCCCTTATTTGACTAAAAAGAGAGGGAAGGGAAACTGGAACCCTATTCTACCAGGGGAGTACCCATCCTATAATCTCTCTACATGAACCAAACAGATATCCAACATTGGCTCAGTACAACTTCACAATCACCTTTCTCATTTTACACCACCTCTTTTCTCATAAGTAGTAATAGAGGCCACCATCACATCATAATTGAAAAAATTCTCATGATATACTACTAAGAAGACGAATTCAGAGTCCCATAGAGGGAGATAAAGGAGGAAGATCATAGAAGGATCTTTTAGGAGTACACGATGTGCATTAGGGCAGACACTGCATTTGAGCCCACCCGTGCACCTAGCCGTGTATCTGGTATACACAGTTTACTAACCCATGTATGATTACATATCATGTAATGGATGTACACTTCATTTCCCTCATAACATATCCCCATGTGATGTTTCTCTTCTACACGTACCAACCAAACGTTTCCCTTATACATCGTACATCCCATATTACATGACTTGTTTATGAAAAATGACCACCTGATCATGTAGTATTTTGGTGTCCATGTAATAGACCATGTGTCCCTATATCTTGTTTTTGTGTTAGTATAAGAAAATCCATTTTAACGTGTCTATCCCAATACATGTCCCATGGTCACAAGTTATTAGCGAACTAAACATAATTTAGTACCAAATTTTCATCTTCCGCAAATAGGTAGAGATACACGGCATGTACCAGTGAACTACGTGTTGTGTAGATGGTGATTCCAGTTGGGAATCACCATAAAAACCATTTGATTCACCCTGGTTTACCCCAAAACGAATAGATCTACCTAGAAAGGATCTCAAGAATTTGAAATTGGGCTCTAGAACCTTAAAAAATGAGTAAATAATGAGATCAGGACCAAAACTCAAATCGACCTACCTGTTTGGTGAATTGAAATGATTTGGATTAGGAATAGTGACTAGATTGTTTTTCCCAGATCTGATGAATATCTGTGCCTGATACAGAGATTAACGTCACCTCATTTCGTTGAATCATCCTTATTTCCATTCATCGATAAAGGGAGGAGTGGAGAGGAGGAGTGGTTCTCTCCTCCTTGGTGTTAGATGCATCTAAGGGTTAGGGGTGAGGAATTGTGATTAATTAAATTAATCCCATTATTTCCCCTTCTAACACCATGTCACCAAAATGGCCCCCATCCAAAATTCCCAGAACAGACGACCTTAGGTCGAACCTAGCGTAAACACGAGGTTTTAGACTCAACTGTGGTTTTAGAAATCCGATCTGTTACTCTGAATGGGATTTTTTCACATTTTATGATAAACTACACATGTGCGATAAAAATATTTTTAATATTTTTAATACCACGACATAGATTCACCCCAAACCCTAACTTCCTTCTCCAACTCCACTCCCTACTCCGTAAATATTTTCTAAAACATTCCAATGTGTTCCAGGTCAGAACCCAAGTGATTAAAAATTTTAATTACATTTTGATAAATTAAGGAACATATTAATATATTTGGAATGTAATAGGTTAAAGTAAACCATATATATCGTCCCTTATTACTAAATTTAAGCTATGATATTAAAAAATAATTGAAATTTGGTTGATGCTTAAGGATAAAAATACATTTAATTCATGGATAAGTTGATTTTTTTGAGGGATTCAACTACATCAGAAACCATGAAATAGTTAGATTGGGGAAAATGTAATAATTTGATCCTATGTTATACTTATGACAATAATGTCCATATACTTTATTAAAAAATTAGGAAAATAAGAGTAGCATTCAAAATATTATAGTAGTGTTAATTTTTGATGAAAATAATTATTTTGAGTTTAAAATATAAAAACTTGATTTCCACATCAAAAGAATATTATATAGTTATTAAGGATATATGGGAAAAAGTTTATATTAATTTTTGAGTAGAAATGTTTATGTTTAACTAGGTTGATAGTAACAACGGTGTAAAACATCATGATATTATATTTACACCGGTTTATTTGAAAATATTTTCTCAAAAAAGAGAAACTATTTATAATGCCACTCCATGAATAGTACATATTTTATGTTATTTCTACATCAAATGATCACTGGTATGTTGTTTTACAAGGTAAAAAATTCATCTGGTTGATGATGATGTTTATAATGTTGTGGAATTATATAAGATAAATTTTTTCATTACCCTATTACTTGATGATAATGATGTATTTTTTTAGTCATTTTCCATGTTATAAAAATGATCTTATAATAGGGATATAATAAAAAAATGATTCTTTTCAAAAAAATTATGAAAATTTAATTTTTTTCTATTTTGGTTTACACATGTAACAAACCGTTATTTTAATACATTTAATATTTAAATCAAATTAGTTTGATTGATTCTACCATTTTTTATATAAATATTTATATTCATCATTTTTAGGTATACATTTTTGGGGTTTAATAATACTAAAATCATTTCATTTCAACAAATAATTCTTTTTTCATTATTTTTAGGCACAATATTTTTCCTGTTCTTATATATTATTTTATAAAATATTAATAATTATTCTCTGTTATGAAAAATAAAATATTTTGCAGAATTCAATCCTTTATTTAATTTTAAATAATGGTAATATAATTTTATTAAATTGTTAGAAAGATATTTAATTGAAGGACATAGAGGAAGTGAAAAATCCACCGAGGTATGTGTGTATCTACTTATAAAAATATAAATTTAATAATTAAATTAATTAAACTTATTTAACATAGGTTTATTTAAACTGTTTATAGATTTATAGGTGGTCCTACTACTGTTGAGTCTTCTTCTTCACTATAGAAGAAGATATACAAAGATATTAGACATGACATCACATGTTTTCTAAATCATTCAGTTTTTCATGGGAAGGAGTAGATGATAACAGTTTAATATAATGAAAACAATAACCGAGTAGGTCCAAATAAAAATTATATTCGGTGTTTCATTACCATTTTGATTTCAGGTAATACTTTCATACTATATATTGATCATAAGAGAATTGACTGAGTGATGATAGATCAGTTGTTGGAATGTTCAATGCAAAAATATCTCAAATAATTTTTTTACAATGGTTTAAATTTTATATATTTCATATGACCAATATTCAATCTATTTAATTACAAATTATATTTAAATTTTTTAACATGATAGTGGTTAGGAATATGCATATGTATTTTATGGATAAAGTTCGTAGGATTATATTAATCCATTGAGAATAGGGGGTATTAATCAATAGAGATCAAATTATAAAATTTATTATAATTTAAATAAACCTCTACAACCTGATAAAATTTTATCAACTCAAATATAAATCTCAACCTCATTCATATAAGAAAAAAATGAATGAATAATTAACATGATGATTTTTACTCAGCTCAGACCCTTTGTGGGAAATATACTCTTATCCATGGTTGGTTAGTCTCCGCAACCATATTCTATTCACAATAAGATAGACTTCTTATAATATTAGTTCTTAATTATATAATAACATGATTTTTTTCAGGAGTCGCACTAGATTGAATAATTTCACAATGTTTTTATACATAAATTATATCCTCAATGAGGAAGATTACTTTGATGGCGTGGTTGACCTAGCAACAAATGAATTTGACCTTCCTCTATAAGAATCCATGATATTAAAGAATAAATTACTCACATAATAAATAATAAGATGATGATGTTATCCTCTATTTTCTAACATATATTTTATTCAGCTCAATGCATGGCCTCAAATAGATACATATAATATCATTGTAACTCTAGGATTCAAGCTCTCATTTTCAATAAATATTTTGATGATTTGTTTTTATGGAATTTATAACTACATAATCATTTAACTCTCTTCAATATCTCCTCATGTGAATTATTTTTAAGACTCCTACAATTAGATTAATTATAAAAAAACTCCAACTCATTATTCTTAAAAATTACCTGAATAGAATCATAGAACACAATCCTCATACATTTACTCATTCTGTTAAGCTTGTGAAACAAGAACCACAATCTAAAAATAATCTTCAATTTAATTAACTTCATGTATCATATAAAATAAAAAACTCTTATTTATTTGTTAATCTATAATTAACTATAAATATAATTCTTAAAAATCATCCTTCATCTCAAAACTCAGAAAAAAAATTCATTAATAATGCTTTTATAAATTCTAGGAATTTCCATCATCTTCTTATTCTTTACTCTTCCTTGAAACCAAGTTTCAACCTTCATGAAGCTATAAGAATATAACCATCGTGCAACACATATAAACAAAAAATTTGTTGAACTTAGACTCTTTAAAACACTACTTCAAGAATGAGTAAAGCAGTAGCAAGTGAATATTCAAATACATGAATAGATTAGCATATCTATACACACAAACCAAATTTTATATCAAGATTTTATTCATTCATAGATAAAAACTCAAACACATCCATTCTTATACAAATTATTTCAATGGTGATCTTTTTATCCACTTAATAAACCTCACATTGATTTAACAATTCTTTAATTACAAACCATTTTGAGTATTTATGATATATGAATCCATGAAAATTGGTTCTATAATCGACTAATTTGAATTATTTAGGATATTATAATTTTAAAAATATGCTTTTACATGAAGGAAAACATTTTATGGGACTCAAATATATAATGTTGAAACATCATATAATGAAATATCTTATGTATTTCTCTGACTTATTATATGGCTCAAAATTCAAACATGATGATAATATTTATTATGTTCTGTGAAAAATATCCAATATTTAACTCAATATTATAACACGGGTAAAAATTTCATACATTTATAAAAAAATTATTATACAGCCTAAAATATATATTACACATATATCAATATTCTTATGTGGTCCCAAATATTATACACGGTGACTATAATAACTTACATATGGCCTATAAGATTATGTACCCAAAAATATATTCAATATACATTATAGGAATTATATAACACTATATGTAATAATAATACATATTGAAATCCATTAACACCACAATCAATCATATAAAAAACAATACAAACATCAATAAACACAAATGAACTACCTATGATGATTATTAACCATGATTGACAAGAAATAAAAACTAGAATCAACCCAAAGAGAACATTATCTTCCCCCTTTAGGATTTATTGTAAAAATAATTAATATAGTCTAAGATAAGGTAGATATATTATGAATACACCAAAAATCAATCAAAATCATCAAATCAGATTATAAATCATATGATAAGTGTCTCCCAGCACACTATTAGGCAATGTAATTGTTTTTAGAGAATCACACATTTTAATGATAGGGATTGTGGACAAGTGAAATACATAAACCCCCTCCATTCACAAATCGATATCTCTCATACATCATTCTCTTTTAAAAATCTACCATATTAAAATTTATCCATATCTTCACATCTATAAAATATTGAACAGTCTTTCTCTATTCTTTGTTTTTATCTCTCTTAAATAATAATTTGTGTCACTATTACTCTTCCATTTTTAACAAAATACAAGGCCACATGGGGGAACTTTTTACATACCTTTGAGTGAGAGGAGATAAATTAACTTAGAGTTCGATCCTCAAATGAGAGAGCATATCTCAAAGAATATCACTTGAGGATATATCTAAAATATAATTATAAGTTGAAAAATATTTCATATTGATATATCCATTATCCATTTTTTCCATAATGGAATGATAATTGCTACCTATTTGTTTGGATCTAGAATAATATACATAGTTATTTGATTGATTTATTACACTCTGATTATTTTGTAGTATCATTAATGGCCTCCAATTCTGAAATCTCAAATATACTAACTGCTCACACGTTTAAAAAATATGTGTGCATGCATGAGTTTAATCCATATACTCAAACTCATATTTTATATGAGTTAGTATGTTTTTTTCTTACTATACTAGATCTTAAAACCCTCACTATAAAATAAAGTCACATAAGAAGAGGGTCTTTTATCTATAAAATCACATTCCAAATTATCATTAGGGAAACCAAGAAAGATCAATTATATAAAACCTATATATAACAATCCATAGTTTATTTTTTCCATTTACATGTTTTAGAACTCTTTTCACTACAATCATACATGAAACCCTTCAGTCACTCTAAAATATTATATAAAGTGTAACGACATGGGATATTCCTGGTCTGCATGCTTCTAAATATAAGTAGATTCAAATGCCTCTTCTAAAACACTTTTTATAAAACTTTCTATCATCTTCATTCTTATATAGTTTTTTTTCAATTGAAATTAGAGTTCATTTTTATATTGAATCATCAATTCAAAACATTTTCGATAACTATGTTACATATTTTTATTATGATAAAATTATGTAATCATTTTTTCATGAATTGTAATCCGAGAAAGTATGTTAATATTCCCATAAAATATATCTCAAACTACTATTTGACATATTCATAAAATTATTCACAAAGATTTGAATCATGACTATAAAAATGATATCATCAACATATACTATAACATGTCTTGTACCCATGGACAACTCTTTAATAAACAAATTTCTATAAAAATTCCCTTTAGATAATTTAATTTATCTTACGTGGAATAACATTAGAATACATGGTTCTAGGAGACTGTTTCAATTTATACAAAGTTTTCTCAATATGCATAACATTTTTTCATCAATGACAATTATGAAACCCACTCATTACACAAAAGAAAATTATTCTTCAATTTTATCATTTGAAAGGATGATTTTACATTCATTTGATAGAAAATTTAATAATTTTTGTGCAACCCATACACAAAAAATTCAACTTCATTCCAAATTTGTTTAGTGACTAATGGATTTTTTCAAATTCCATACAATAAAATTGATAACATCCCTTATATATTAATATATCCTTGTTTATTTTAACATCAAACCTCTCATTCATTTTGATTCTAAATACCCACATGGCAGCAATGATATTTTCAAATTTGGTGTTGGTAAAAACACATAAGTGGAGTTTTTTTAAATATTATTCATATCATTATTCATTTATCTTACCCAATCTTTATGCTGAATAGATTTATCCATGGTTCTTAGTTTAACCTATGATATAAGGGTGGGTTGGTTTTCTATTATCAATTTTATTTTTTCTCAAAATGTACCCCTGAAGATTCATATTATATTATATATGTAAATATTCATTTATAACCTTAATTGTATCAAAATGTTGTTAATAGTATCCTCATAATCAATGATTTGATCTGAGTCAATATCCATGACATCTAGAATCTATTTTTCAAAATTCTTCGTGCTACCAAATTTTTTTCCTCAACTTCAACCTCAAGAAATAAATTATATTTGTGTTGATATTCATATATTTTAACATCAAAAAATTCAAACAGACAATGTAGCCTCATATTTTCGCATCTGTATCCGCTACCCTGGGATAAATAACCAATAAAAACCCCTTTATCTATTTCTCATCAATCAATAATTTCCTGATCTTTTTAATATTTATAATTCATTAACATACACAAACATTGAAGTACTTAATAGTTGGATTGTTATTGTAACACATCTCCTATGGAGTAGAATTTTTATTAGATCTCAAATGATAGTTTCTAAATATGTATAATATTACACACAACTTCTCTTTAAAATTATTTTGAGAAATTATTTTCAACTAGAATTGTTCTACCCACCACAACAATGATTATATTCTTCTTTTGTTAAACACCATTATTTTATATAGTATCTGGTGTGATAAATTAATGATTAATTCCATTTTTAGAAATACAAATTTGAATATCATCTCATGTATATTCCTTTCTATTATTAGATCCAAATTTCACGATAAAGAATCCCAACTCATTTTCAACTTATATCTTGAAAATTTTGAACATCTCAGAGGATTTTTATTAGGGCTTGATGAACATAACATTGGTCATTTTTGTGTGTATTAATAATTGAATGATATGAAATATAAATAGACTCTTATAGAATTTTTCCATAATAGGTATACATAAATCAGTGTAAATGAGTTCAAGTGGTCTGGTATATATAATTTCAATCATAATATGAGATATATTTGTCATCATCCCATTTTGACATGTTCCCAAAAGAACTTTAATTTGAATTTTCATAGGTGTGAGATATATAACAACATCATGTTTTTGAATTTTTCTTATGATTATTTTTCCATCATGATCAAGCCTCTTATTCCATGGGATACACTAATTTTTTTCACCCACAATATAGAAATTGATAGGATAAATAATTTAAAAAAAATTACACTCATTAAATTTTCCTTTTGTAATTGAAGTTCTAAGGGAACAAATAAAAAATGATGGGGGTTGAATTTTTTGTTCTCTTTTTATAAGTTTCAATAATTTTCAAAACATAACCCCCACAACCAATTAATAAATATTTCCTTATCGACTTTTGAAAAATAATCATGCATGAAAAGTAGGAAATAATGTAAATCACACGAGATTTTCAAGGTTTGGACAATGTGTGAGAACCTACATCTTTTTCATAGCCACTCTCGTGGGTCTATAGATATCCACTATTAAGAGGATGTGAATCCAAATTGTGTCATGTCCCTTTAGACAAACTATATATTCTAATTAGAAATATTATAACGAGTCCCATTAGTTTACAATGGTTTATTACAAAATAAATGATCCAAAAAAAAGATTAAACACTTTATTGAAACTTCACTATAATTGTTTAGACAGAATCCTCAGTCCGATTTGGCTGGATCCATTTTTCTCAATCTGAGGATTTATTATTTGAATCTCATAATACGGTGATTTTTTTTTCTAATTATATCAATTTTAAATGTTTCATTATTATTATATTAATACAATGGAATCAATATAATGAACTCATTCCTAATCATCAAAGTTATTACTCTGATTAAAAAATCAATATAATGAACCTCCATTCGATTAACTCAGTCCAATTGACTGAATATGATCTTCTCAATAAGATATTGATAAATATGGTAAACAAATATTCAGCTATCTAATCCTCCTCATGAGATCTCTAGCCAAAAATTAATTTCACTTTATTTCAATAGCGCTTTACCTTTTCCTCTTGCGTGAAATATCCAAAATTAAAAAATGACATGACCAAGTATTTACTGGTGACTTATAAATAAAAATTGGGAAATTTTAAAACGTTCCCCGCTTACTCAAATCTCAAAATATCCAAAATTATCTAACATTTAAACTTCAATTTTTACTTCTTCAAGCCTCCTTAATTTTCTCGAAGATTTATGAAAATATTATTTTCATGTTTAACCTCTTCAACTCTTCATAAAACATATGGAATTGTATCTTTGTGTCATCATAATATCCAGCTCAATATGATATCACTTTCAATCTCAATATATCTAATTGAGTTCTCCTTATTGTGGAATTCCCATTACTATGGAATTCCCATTAATATGGATATCCCATTACAATGGAATATATATACTAAAACATTCAGATTCTTGAAACCTCTCCACCATTTCTTCAAAAGGATTTAGCACAATATCTTTCATGAATTTTGAGAAAATTATAATCCACAAGGCATCATATAACTTCTTTTAGAATTTATGAAAACATTGAAACTCCCAAATTCATAATATTCTTTCAAAATTCTTTTGTTAAAAAAAATCTTCACTCATCAACTTCATTCATTCTCTGATTATGATAAATAAAATAATCAAAAAAAACACTTTCTATCTCTAATTATTTTTAATACGATGATCTGAATATAATGAAGATGGATATAATTCTTTTAGAAAATGTTATGTTTTTTAAAGAAAATCATGAAAATGGAATTGATCTGAATCCTGGATAAAAATAACATTATTATAAAAACACATGTATATTTCTCAAAGTAATTTTTATTTGATTAAAATAATTTGACGAAAAAAATTATTCAATATCCACCTTTGTATTTTTTAACCCCTTATTAACAACTTTTAAGACTCTCATAATTTTTCCACAACTCATTTTTTGTAAGAAAAATCATGGTTTTTACTTTTATCCAAAACATAGACTCAATTAAAGGAGAGTTCCCTCACACCACACTACTATATAAAGTAATTTTTTGAAGAAATTTCATCCCATGATGGAATGAATTTTTTTTGTCCAAGTAAAGATACACTCTAACTCCTATGATTTCGTTATTCAATTTTGCTTATAAATCACCATTATTTATTTCCAAATTATATGATAACAACATATTCTGATTCATAAAAGGAAGAAAATTAAAAACATCTTATAAAGTAAAAGGATGTTACTATCCCTCCCCCTTTGTCAGAATGATACAAATAAATATGTGAGTTGCTTATTTATGAGGTTTAGTAAGTCATGGGATGAGGATGAAAATGAATTTAAGGCCTCAATTCCACAAATCATTCCTTTTGAATCCCTTTTTTAGAGATATCTGCAATATTATACTTTGTTGAAATGTACTCCAACACAAAATATAAATGAAAACATTTCTATTTTATAATTTAGAAATTTATATCAATGTGTATTGATATTGAGTGATGGAAAAGATTCTTAGAAGGATCATTTTCACTATAATTATATAAAATTATCTTCAATTATTTATAAACATTTACTTTCAAAATATCTAACTGAAGTTTCATCCACAACCTTTGGGTAATAGTTAGAGTAGGTGCAACATATTTGGATTCAGCTATGGTCAAAGTTACTGAAATTTTATTCTTACTCGGCCAACGGACACAACATTCACCCAAGAAAAATGTTCCTTATGAGGTTGATTCTCCATCATTATAATCTCTAGTCCAATCGGTATAAGTATAACCATGAAACATTATCTCAATATTTAGTTTTTGTAACAAACAATAGGATGTTATTCCTTTTAAATATATCATAATCCTCATTTCTTCCAACATATGTTATTATTTTGGTTTATATTGATATCTGGAAGACAATGTCACATCATAAAAAATATCAGTCCTTGATGCTATATGGTAAATTAGAAATCATATCAACTTCTAAAAGTCAATCTAATTGACACTTATTACAGATTCATCTTTACTCAAAATTATTCTCAATGAAATGGGGGTTGAATCTCATTTAGATTAGGTCACACCAAACTTCTTTGACAATATTTTGGAATAAATGCCATTAGATAAGAATAAGTATTTTTTTTCTTTTGGTTGAACTTGTAAGACAATGGACAAAATTAAGTCAACAAACATTTAAATTTAAATTATAGGCATATGTTTTAGAAAAATATGCAAAATATTTTTTTAAGGGGAAATATATGTTTTTAAGTTTTCTTTTTCAATTACTCCCGATACACAATCCTAAATCAAGGGAACATCCCAATTTATTACCCATTTTTAAATACACTCCATAATATATTTTAATCCGAATATATTTTTCTAAAATAACACTTTTTTATTTTTAAAATCTATCTTTGTTGATTTATGGTTTTATGAAAACAATTTTCCCATGGAATTGTTTAAATCCTCTTTAATATTTTCCCTTAAATCACACTAAAGTGGCTCTTTTCTAATGTTTCTTAAACACTATATTTACATGGATTCTCTTTAGTTTGATATCAATGATCAAGATATACTCATATTTCCCCTTTTGGATGTGCTTGTATGATTTAAATCTATTCTTTTATGGAAACCATAATGATATTCCCTTTGGTTATGACTTATTCACCACTTATTCCATGTTTTATTGGTGTATGTGTACTTACCTTATATCTATGATCATAATTAAGTGAATATTTCACTACATATCCACACTTATTGTATCAAGGATATTATTATTATCTAAGATGCATATTATTTTTTCATATGGTGTTTTCATTGAATATTGTTTTAACATAGGAAATATTGATAAATATGTGTTTTATACTCAATACTCATATTTTGATAAGTCATATTTGTAACACCCCAAGCTTCCAAGGTACGCTTCTCTTTCAAAAATGCAATAGCTTGCATTGTACGTAAGTTCGAGATTCTAACACACCGCGACCAATCAAAGTAGCCGTTATGAATAATAATACCCAATTTTTGAAATTATAAAAATTTTATATTTCATAATGGTCTTCATTTTTGGATTCGGAATATCAAAATTATCCTATGTTGAATTTTCGGTATTTTCCTGAGAACTTCCAATTTTCGATGAATTGTGAAAAATAGTTAAAAACAACATTTTTAATCAAAATAATTTATAGTGATAAATTATAATATTGATTGGTTTTAAAGTATAATTAGAATATAATTTTAGCATTTTTTTCAAATGGTGGTCTTTAGAATTAATTTCACTTTAAAATTAGACATAAACAATTGTCAATCTTTTGATTGATATTATTTCATAAAAACACGCTATTTGTTTTGACAATGAGAATTAATTATACAATCAATTAATGAAAGTTATATGTTTGGAATTTTTTAAAACAGACATAATTTTTGAATTAGGAATATCAATAATAGCTTAGGGCGAACATTTGGTATTGTTCTGAGAAACATCAAATTTTGATGAATAGGGAAACCACTAAGTTGTAGTTAAAAAACTAATTTTTTATTTAAATGAATCTTTACCACATCTGTGAATTGAATTTCAAAAATCCGACATACATGATTGTCATTATTAAGTAAAATTTTGTTCAATGAGATGTAAAATAATTTTGGTGAATAGTAACTTTTAAGTTTTATTAATCGCGATTAAAGGTAATTAGTGTAATTTAAGGTAAATATAATGTTATAATAATATGAAATTACCTTTACACTTGTCCTAACCTTATTGGATGAGTCATGGACGACCATGAAAATACATGGGTCAACTTGGGGACCCCATGCAGCCACTTGGGTAAGCAAATGACGTTAATAACTTTTTATTTAAAGTAAAAATAAAATTGTCACAAACATGTGTTGTTTTACTAAAAAAATTATTAAATGGGGTTATTTAAGTTAGATTTTCGACTATAAATATCCATTGGAAATAGAAAAAGATTTCCTACATCATGGTAATTTTTTTATAATTTTTAGTCATTAAATAAATAAATTTATTTATGACATCATGATGATGCAGTGATTACCTCATTAATGACCGATTTAAATAAAATAAAATGATAATGTAAAATATAAGATATAAACTTTTATAAATCCTATTTGATGGGTATATTTAGAACCCTTATCACCTTTTCCTATAAATAAATAATTTTGGGGCCTTTAAAATCCGAAAATCATTTCATAATAATGTAACATTTCATGACGTTCCAAGAGTGCCCCTCCTCTCCTCTTACAAAAGGCCCCCAACACTACCACCTTATTCACACCTTAACAGCCATTTGGATCAGCAAAACTCTCCGAAAATTCTTTCTAAACTTCCCTATCTTACTTATAGAAGCCTCACTTTGAGAATATGTCTTCCCAAGGATGCCTTTGGCTCAAATCAGAGAGAGTTACCCAATTTTAAGGTAATGTATTCTCTTTTGTTCTTTTGTATTATTTTGCTTCTGCAACCCCTTGAGCTCTTTTTATTACTTTATTTGTAACATAACCAGTATCTTGAATATACTAGGATGTTTTTATGGGAATTATTTTATTTACACATACACACACCTTCGTCTAATGGTTAAAAAACATACTGTTTCTGTAGGTGGTGAATTACTGCCTCACAAAACGACGATTGTTCAATATTCTTTTAACACCTCTCATTGTGGCCATTAAGATGTCACTATATTCATATATGATATATATTATGTTTATGTTTTCTTTATACTTCTGTATTTTTCATTTATGGCATACCTTTATGATTTCCATTATGGGTAAACGCGATAATTTCATTTTAGGAAATGCGGACTACCACCCCCTCAAAGTGATTTGAATCGTTCATGCCATATGTGGGGCGTATAAAGGATGGAGTAAATGACGTGATATATGATATTATACTGTAATTATTATATAACTTTATATAATTATGATTTAATTCCATTAAATACGAAATATAAATGAAAGTAGTGTTCATGCGTACGTACGGCTTACCGTCTCCATGAACGGTGCATTTCATTTATTATCTATAAATGTTATGTAATATTATAAATGAATGTATATAATATATATATATATATGATATATATGATATCTACATCATGAATATAATTCTGGATATAATGGATATTTCACCACATGAACAACTTGTAATTATAAGAAGTTTATTTTTTACTAAAGTACCAAAGATCGACAAAACTACCGTTATTAACTTAAATAATTACATAATGTTAATAAGATAGTAATATGTGATCTAAAAGGAATTATTAATGTGAAAAAGGTTCTTAAGAAAGTATAAATTAACTATAGTTTATGATTTTGGTGGTTAAATAATGATCGAGTCATGTTGGACACGAGGTAAGGGACTTCATCTCAATCTCCTTTCATTGAGGTATATTTTGTTTTATACAAATCTTTCTTTTATACGGTGTATAAACCCCCTTTGAATTTTATGATTATTCAAAATGAACTTTTTTATACGAAGCATATTACTAAACAAAAAAAAGGAATGTTTTTTTTTCATACGTATGTGGCGACAACGACTTCTCCACCGCCGTGACCATTATTTGAGTTTCAGCTTCCTCTACGGGCCATAACTTTTTTTAAAATGAAAAATAAATACCAAAGTTTTAATTTTATTTTATTTTTGTATTGAAAATGGTTTTGACAGTATTTTTATTATATCAAATTGTTGTATTGATATCTTGTGATTGAAATTTGGAAATGTTATGTTTCCTTTAAGCATGTTTTATATGATACAATTATGTTATGGTTTATGATAGGTTTAAACCTGTTCATATGAGGAATGAATTGGACTTAATAAGTGACAGGTGGAGCCCGATATAGCTCCTTGATGCATCGGTAGGTCTCATGAGACAAACTAGTGTTTTGGCATGAGGCCTTGACAAAATCTTATTTGTAGCCTTGGCACGAGGCCTTGGATACGTGGTTATGTTAGTCTGGCATTATGCATTCCGTCATTATGAAAGTGGTTATTGATATTGCATGTGATTATTCGACTAGTATAATATCCATGTGAATAAGTAAATGGAATTATTTCATTTTATTTTTTCCATATTATTCTAAAGTTCAAGTTTAAAATGCATTTATTTTAGTTATACATTGCTTTAAATGTTTATGTTTATTTATGAAAGTTTCCTCTATATTGTTATCCTTACTGAGCATCTGAGCTCACCCCTTTCTATGTTTTATTTTTCCTAGGATGTGAAGAAATATTTTATGACTGACCTGTAGGGATAGTCTGAAGGGGATATGAGTGTGGACTACGGAGACCATGTTATTGTACTTTTTTACTTTATGATGTAATGTAACATTTATGAATTTATCTAGTATTTCCAAGGCTACTAAACTAATCGGTCTTTCGAGACTTGATCTTTTGTGATCAAGCCAATGTTAAGTAATAATGCACAGACTATGTGTAACTAGGGTCAGGGCATTACAGTTGGTATTATAGGTAGTTTAGTACTAACCTTGAAAGCTAGATTTAGGAAAACTCTGATTAGAGAACATAGCCCTAAGATGGTCATTGGGGATTAGTATAGAATAACTTACTAGAATTTTGGTATTATAGAGATTTTGTGAGGTTTCCGAGAAATAAATCCCTGTCTGGATATGAGCAGGTAGAGGCGGCACTGGCACAGATGTACCTAGGGGTAAAACCCGAAAACACCACTTTGAGAAAAACTCGAACGAGAACTGGTGCATGACAATGGGCCTTGCTACACTCTTGGTTACGACACTCCCAGGGGATATGCTTAGGATAATTCCCATTTTCATTACAAACCATTATGAAGGGTTTATGAGTATATAATTCCTCAAAGAAAACATTTTTATGATTATGGATTATATCCATAAATTGTTCAATTTATGTTAAGTGTTTTACAAGTTTGGAATTATGTATTTTGATTCATAAACTGATCTAGTTTATTCCATTGTTTAGAAATGGTGCCTAGTGGAAGGAATGGAAACTGTATCAATGCACACACTCTATGTATGGATTCCTCTCCTGCTCAAGATAATTATAGTGGAGCTGGTGATACAACTAGTGTTGATCAACTTATCACCATACCAGGACAACTCACTCAGGTTATGAATAATAACTTTACTCGTATGGAGCACCTTGATCCGCAACGTGGAGGATCAATGTTAGACCGCTTCATGATGAAACAACCGCCAACATTCAATGGGAGTACAAATCCCTTAGTATCTGAGCAATGGATAAATTCCATAGAGAAAGTATTACATGCCTTGGGGAGTAGTGAAAGGGAAAAGGTTATCATGATAGTTTACCGCCTCACTGGAGATGCTGATCAATGGTGGTCATTGATTTAAAACATAAATGAATATGATGAAGTATCAAATATAGAATGGAGGGAGTTCAATGAGATTTTATTAGAAAAATACTTTCCTCATGACCATCGAGTAGATATGGAAAGTCAATTTCTTATTTTGAGGCAAAAGAAGGATAAGAATGTCGCAATGTATGAGTCTAACTTTAAAAAGTTAGCGAGGAATGTTGCAGATTAAATACATAACCCAAGATGTAAGATTGATAATTTCTTTGATGGGTTAAAACCATTTCTCCGTCGGGCTTTAGTATCACAATCTTTCTCAAAGTATGAAGATATAGTCTCGTGTTCTATCATGACAGAAAAGGAATTAGATAATTCTTATGACAATAAAGTAAAGCAAGAGAAGAAGAGAATGGTGGAACAAGAGACAGATAAAGGGAAAAAGGGAATTAAGGATTTTCCATTATGCGATAATTTTGGGAAGAATCACCCTGGTACTTTTCTAAAAGTAATGGTAGTTTGTTATAAATGTGGAGAAAAAGGTCACCATGCTCGTGATTTCAAGGGAAAGAAAGAGGTTGTCAATGTTAAATGATACAATTGTAGTGTAATGGGGCATTATGAAAATGAATGCCCTAAGCTCCAAGGAAACTTACCATAGAAAAGGCCAAGGGAACAAGGTCAATCTTATGTTGTTACTAAAGTTGAAGTGGAATAATTATTGTATTTGTGTTTTTTGACTCACGAACTATATTATGGTTATAAGAATAATGTGATAAATATAAGTATTGTACTCCATTACTTTTTGTTTTCATTATGGTTTTAATATGATGAAGTTGATCATATTTTTAGTATGTGACATTAAGAGAAACTTTACATTGTTTAGAGAATCTGATGAATTGATTTTGGAATTTATAGAACTTTTAGAGAAAGTCTGGACAAAGGTATTTTGGATAACTATAAAGGTTAGAATGGATTAAGTGTTACTTTGGATAGTACTGTTTCAGGATAAATCATTTCTGAAGATTATTTTTGTAATATTATAATAATATAGTTTTAGGAAAAGGACAACTTGTAGGTTGGGGGATAACCCGTCGCATCAGACAAAGCTATAGGAATAAAACCCACAACCATAGTGTGACATGCCTTTATTACCTGCCACTAGCCTACATGAAGTCCTGTTTATTAAAAAATAGTTTTCCTAATCTAAATGGTATGTGTTAATATTTTGATCCTTGTGCGATTATGATAAATATAATATTTTTGAGTTCTATTATCTTTTGAGTGATAGATGAGTTTGTGGTAAAAATTAGTTGAAGGTTGAAACTCTACTTTTCAAGCATATATATACCTATCTCTTATTCTATAAATAAATTCATTCTTAAACTTTAGTAAAGAAAAATTAAAACAAAAAATGTGTTATCCTAATACCTTATGTTTTGTTGAACTGATGATATTTTAAATCAACATATAATGAAGGCTTTGAGGCCCTCAATTTTATACATGTTTGTGATTGATGACCTTAATGACTCCCTACAAATATATATGTTTTTCCTCCAATTATTTTTCTCTAATTGCTACCAATGTTATATTAATAGAGATCATAATATGGTGGTGACTTTTTCATTTCCCTTTCCCTTTTATTAAGGCCAAATTTTATTAACCTTATTTCCAATGTGGGTTTTCCACAAAGGTATTTTATATTTTCATCCTTTTATTTTTGAAGAACATTTTCAAATTGCGAGGATGTAATTTATTGAAGGATGGGAGAATGTAACACCCCAAGCTTCCACAGTACGCTTCTCTTTCAAAAATGAAATAGCTTGCATTGTACGCAAGTTCGAGATTCTTACACACCGCGACCAATCAATGTAGCCATTATGAATAGTAATACCCACCTTTTGAAATTATATAAATTTTATATTTCATAATGGACTTCATTTTTGGATTTAGAATATCAAAATTAGTCTATGATGAATTTTTGGTATTTTTCCAAGAACATCCAATTTTCGATGAATTGTGAAAAATACTTAAAAACAACATTTTTAATCAAAATAATTTATAGTCATAAATTATAATATTGAGTGGTTTGAAAGTAAAATTAGAATATAATTTTACCATTTTATCCAAGGGTGGTCATTAGAATTAATTTCACTTTGAAATTGGACATAAACAATTGTCAATCTTTTGATTGATATCCTTTCTAATAATCACACTATTTGTTTTGATAACAAGAATTAATTATAAAATTAATTAATGAAACTTATATGTTTGGTTTTTTTTTAAAATATATATCATTTTTGAATTAGGAATATCAATTATATCTTAGTGTGAATTTTTGGAATTGTTCTAAGAAACTTCAATTTTTGATGAATAGTAAAACCACTAAGTTGTAGTTAAAAAACTAATTTTTCATTTAAATGAAACATTACCACTTCTGTGAATTTAATTTCAAAAATATAACATACATGGTTTTTATTATTAATTAAAATGTGGTTTAATGAGATGAAAATAAATTTTGGTGAATAGTAACTTTTAAGTTTTATTAATCGTGATTTAAGGTAATTAGTGTAATTTAGGTAAATATAATGTAATAATAATATGAAATTAACTTTACACTTGTCCTACACTTATTGTATGAGTCATGTCCGACCAAGACAATCCATGGGTCACTTGGAGACCCCATGGAGCCTCATGGGTAAGAAAATGATATTAATAACTTTTTATTTAAAGTAAAAATAAAATCGTCGCAAACATGTGTTGTTTTACTAAAACAATTATTACATGGGGTTATTTAAGTTAACTTGTCGACTATAAATACCAATAAGAAAGATAAACATATTTCCTAAATAATGGTAATTTATTTATAATCTTTAGGCGTTATATAAATATATTTATTTATGACACCATGATGATGCAGTGATTACCTCATTAATGAACGATTTAAATAAAATGAAAAGATAAGGAAAAATCTAAGACTTACACTTTTTTAAAGCCTATTGTATGGGTGGATTTAGAACCCTTATCACCTTATCCAATAAATATATCATTTTTGGTCCTTTAAAATCTGAAAATCATTTCATAATAATGTAACATTTCATGACGTTCCAAGAGTGCCCCTCCTCTCCTCTAATAAAAGGCCCCCCCTCTACCTCCTTATTCACACGTCAAAGCCATTTGGATCGGCCAAACTCTACCAAAATACTATCTCAAATTACCTCTCTTACTCCTAAATCCTCACTTTTGGCACAAGTCTTCCCAAGGAATCCTCTGGTTCAAATCAAAAAGAGTTACCCGATTTTTAGGTAATATCATCTCTTATGTTCTTTTGTATTATTTTGCTTCTCCAACCCCTTAAACAATTTTTATTACTTTATTTTGTAACAAAAACAGTATCTTAAAAATACTAGGATGTTTTTATGATAATTATTTGATTTAAACTTACACACAATTTCTTCTAATGGTTAAAGTACATACGGTTTCTGTGGGTGGCGAGTTTCTGCCTCACGAATCGATGATTGTTCAATCTTCTTTTAACACCTCTCATGGTGGACATTAAGATGTCACTATATTCATATATGATATATATTATGTTTATATTTTCCTTATACTTCTTTATTTTTCATTTATGGCATACCTTTATGATTTCCATTATGAGTAAACGCGATAATTTTATTTTAGGAAGTGCAGACTACCACCCCCTCAAAGTGATTTGAATCGTTAATGCCATATGTGGGACGTATAAAGGATGGAGTAAATTATTTTATATATGATATTAGAGTGTAATTATAATATACCTTTATATCATGATGATTTCATTCCATTAAATACGAAACAGAAATGAATGTAGCGTTCATGCGTACGTACGGCTTACCGTCTCCATGAACGATGCATTTCATTTCTTACCTCTAAATGTTATATAATATTATAAATGAATGTATATAATGGATATATATGACATATATGATATCTAAATCATGAATAAAATTCTGGATATAATGGATATTTCACCACATGAACAAATTTTAATTATAATAAGTTTATTTTTGACTCAAATACCAAAGATCGACAAAACGACCGTTATTAACTTCAATAATTACATAATGTTAATAACATGGTAATATGTGATATAAAATGAATAATGAAATTGAAAAAGGTTCTTATGAAAGTATAAATTAACTCTAGTTTATTATTCAGGAGGTTAAAGAATGATCTAGTCAAGTCAGACATGAGGTAAGGGACTTCATCTCAATCTCCTTTTATTGAGGCATATTTTGTTTTATACATAGCTTTTTTTATACGGTGTATAAACCCCTTTAAATTTTACTTTTATTCAAAAAGAATATTTTTATATGAATATTTTTACAAAATTACAAAAAGGAATGTTTTTTTGTCGTGGGTATACGGCAACAACGACTTCTCCGCCGCCGTGACCATTATTTGAGTTTTGGCTTCCTCTACAAGCCATAACATTATTTAAATGAAAAATAAATACCAAAGTTTTAATTTTCTTTTATTTTGGTATTTAAAATGGTTTTGGCATTGTTTTTATTATATCAATGTGTTGTATTGATATCTTGTGAGTGAAATGTGGAAATGTTATGTTTCCTTTATGCATATTTTATGTGATACAATTATGTTATGGTTTATGATATGTTTAAACATTTTCATATGAGGAATGAATTGGACTTAATAAGTGACGGGTGGAGTCTTCTATAGCTCTTTGATGCATCGGTATGTCTCATGAGACAAACTAGTGTCTTGGTACGAGGCCTTGACAAAATATTATTTTTAGCCTTGGCACGAGGCCTTGGCTATGTGGTTATAATAGTCTGGAATTATTCATTCCATCATTATAAAAGTGGTTATTGATATTGCATGTGATTATTCGACTAGTAGAATATCCATGTGAATAATCAAATGGAATTATTTCAGTTTATTTATTCCATATTATTCTGAAGTTCAAGTTTAAAAGGCTTTCGGTTTAGTTATACATTGCCTTAAATGTTTATATTTATTTATAAAAGTTTTTGATATATTGTTATCCTTACTGAGCTCTGAGATCACCCATTTCTATGTTTTATTTTTCCCAGGATGTGAAGAAATATTTTATGACTAACCTGCAGGGGGGTCTGAAGGGGATATGATTATGGGCTATGGAGACCATTTTATTGTAGTTTTTCACTTTATGATGTAATGTAACATTTATGATTGTATCTAGTGTTTCCAAGGATACTAAACTAATCGGTCTTTCGAGACTTGATCTTTTGTGATCATGCCAATGTTACGTAATAATGCACCGACTGTGGGTAACTGAGGTCAGGGCGTTACAATATTGATAATGAATTAATCCTATGTATGAATAACTATTTGGACATATAGTGATGGGTAGGCCCTGTTTTGATATAGCCCCTCGATTAATCTATAGGTCTCATGAGACAAAATATTTGGAAACAAACCCTTCATGTTTATTTCCATATAGAATTATAAGGGTTTTTACCCATAAACATAAACCACCTTGATTGTATAATGGTTTATGTTTTGGATACATGATGTCTAATAATTAAAAAAATTCATTCAGTATTCAATTATTACATTCAATTATATTTTCACTATTGAAAAAAATAAATGGATTCATTTTCATTCTTAGTTTATTGATGGCCTATGTCTTTTAGTTATTTACCATTCCATTATGATTATTCCATATTTACATTTCTTCAATTAATATTGAATTTTTAACCCATTATGACCATTTGAGGTCACCCTTTTATTTTATTCCTTCCAAATGATATGAATATAAATCTTTTGAATAATTTTCAAGTAAACCTCTTATTTTTATTTGTAATGTTATTTATTTAATTACTAATATAATAATGGAACCATGTATGTATATAGTTATTCAACACTACTAAACTAATCAATCCTTGTTGATGTGATCCCTCGTATCTATAAAATTATAATAAAATTACCACCAACTCTTGGATACTGGGGTCGTGGTAGTTATAGTTTGTATTAGAGAAATTTTAGTAGAATCCTTGGAAACTAGGAATTACGTAAACATGATAATTATAAAAATTCCTTTTATAGAAATTTTGTCTCAATAATCATAATGATTTTCAGCTAACATGTTGTGTACCAGTATTTAGTGATGACCCTTAATTAAAGAAACGGAATAAATACCTGTGGAAAATGTAGGTATTACCCCACTAAAAAAGTCAAAAAAGTTATTGTTAGAGCTAAGAAGATCATGACCAAATTAAGAAAACATACCTAGGATATGAAAAATAACCATACTACACCTATGTTGGATCGTTTCATGTAGAAGAAGCCCCCATATTTTATGGGACTACTAATCTAGGGGTAGATGATAAGTGGATCAAGTACCTCGAAAATATATTACTAGCATTGGGTTGTAATAAAAATTAAAAGGTAGTACTGATAATATATTGTCTCAAGGGAGATTATGATCAATGGTGGTCATTGATCCAGAATAATAAAGAGAAATATTAAATAGAAGACATGGATTGGAGGACTATTAAATAATCATTATTCAATAAATATTTCCCTCATGATCAATGAACTCAGATGAATATAAAATTCCTTATCTTAATGAAAAAGAATGAAGAGTGTGTTGAAAAATATGAGGATACATTTACAAGACAAGCCATGTATTCTATAGAATACATGTGTGATTCAAAATACAAGATTGATCATTTCATTCAATATTTTATTCGATGACTTAAAAGGGAACTGAATTCTCATGCATTTTAATAAAATGATGAAATGATATTAAGTTCCATAAACATGGAGAAGAAATTTTATAAATCATAAATGTTCAAGTGAAATCAATTGGAGAATTTGTCTTATTATAACCAAGTAAAAGGTGAAGTGTCAAATAGGAATAGGGGATTGAATAAATTCAAATTATTTAAAAATTATTGAATGAATAATACTAGAAAATTCTTCTATATAAGGAGAGTTTATTATAAGTGTGGAGAGAAATGTTTTCGGGATAATTAATGTAAGGTGAAGAAAGAAATCAATGGGGTAAAATGATTCTAGTATAACGAAATGGGTAATTATTCACATCATTTTCCCATAAATTACGGTAATCAACCATAGAAGAAGACAAGGTAAGATGTACAAGATTATTTGATCACTACAACTGAAGTATAATTACCCAATGATGTGGTGGAAGGTAAAATTATCCTATCATCAAATTTATCCAATTATTTATTTGATTATGGATCATCAAACTCTTTTATATCTACTGAATTTTCCATAAAGATTAGATATTTACCATTTTATTTAGAAATGTAGTTGTGAGTTAATATCCCTAAGGGAAGTCTCATTATGAAAAAATGTGTCAGGAAGTTCCCATTGTGGCATACAAATATGATTTATTTTCTAAACCTTTCATCATGCATATGGTTGACTTTGATATAATCCATGGTATGAACTATCTTTCAAAATATGTTGTTTTATTTTTTTGAGAGGAAAATAATTAATGTTTTTGATGAATATGTAGAATTTCAAATCTATAGAGAAGAAACTTCACCATCTGATTCTTATCAAGATCCACCCCCAATATATCCACTGAATCAGATTATTAGGGAGGAAGAGAAAACAACATCAATATATGGGGAAAGTAATCTTCAAATTAAGGATGTAAAAATTTTACCTTAATAAATTGGTATATTTTCATAGGAATTACCAAGACACCCCCCAGAGTGTGAAGTTGAGTTTACCATTGATTAAATCATTGATAAAAGACCAATATCAAGAAATCCTTATATAATGACCATTGTTGAATTAGTGAGGGTGAAGAAAGAACTAGAGTAGTTGAGTAATAAGGTATTTATTCATCCAAGTGTTTATCCAAGGGGATCCCATATTATATTTATTAAGACGAAATATGGATGCTTGATGTTGTGAATTGACTATAGAGAAATCAAGGCTATTATAATAAAGAACAAGTCCAATATGCCTCACACTGATTATTTATTTGATAAACTTCACAGAGATAAATAGTTTTAAAATATGTAACTTCATTATGGGTATCATCAATTTTGAGTAATGAAAGAAAAAATTTCAAATAAAAAATTTCAAATGAGGTATAGTATAACGAGTTTACAGGAACGCCTTTTGAATTGACTAATGCACCCTCTGTTTTCACAGATCTAATAAACAACATATTCATGGAATATCATGATGTTTTTTCATAGTATTCATTAATGATATTATGTGGTATTATGAATGATATGAAGACCATGATAATCACTTTTGGATTATTATTGATAATCTCATAAGGAAAAAGTTATATGGATAATTTAGATAGTGTGAATTACGGCTTTAGGAAATTTCTTTTCTTGGTCGTATTGTCTCTATTGATAGAATATCATTTTTTCCTGTAAAGATAAAGGTGATCCAAGAATGGAATATTCCAATTAACATAATTTAGGTATGTATTCTCATTGGTTAATAAGGTTTCTATCGATGTTTCATTCATAATTTTTCTTAATTGTCTAACCCATTATCCATGCTCACACGTAAAGGTTTTAGGATGGTGTGGAAAAATTAATATGTAGAATGGTATAAAGGAAAAAAGATAATATTATTCCACAGTTAAATTTATAATTTTAAACCATGAAATAATGGGTTTGTAATATACAATGATTCATTGAATAAAGGACTAGGTTGTGTGCTTAGAAAAAATGATAAATTCATTACATATTCATCATGGTATTCGAAGACTAGTGAAAAAAATTGTCCAACTCTTGACCTTGACGTACCAGTTGTAATATTTTTTTAGAATATATAGAGACACTATCTCTGTGGTTAAATATGTAAGATATATATGGATCAATAATGTGTGAGTTAAAACATTACATATAATGAACTCAAAATGAGAATAAGATGATGGATTGTGTTACTCAATGATTATGATTTCTAAAAATAAATACATCTATGAAGATAAAATAAGGTAGTGGATGCATTAATTAGAAAATACCATTGAATTATAACTTATATGAGTATTGATAAATATCTTATATTCAGTAATTCAGTAAATATGGATTTGGTAATTGTTGAGGAAGTGGAAACAAAACTCCCTTTTCAAAATATTGGTTAACCATCATTAATAGGGAAGTTTAAAATATATCTATCTTATGATGAGAATTAATAAATGAAAATAAAATCCATTATGGACTAAAGATTGGAATAATTAATGTATAATGATAGAATATTGAAATTTTGAAATTGGTTATGTGTTAAATAAATCCTTGATCTAAAAAGGGAACTATTAGATGACTCTTATAACTAAAAATTCTCTACAAACACTTGTAGTACCAATATATATAGAGATCTGATGGAATATTTTTGGTGGGATAATATGAACATGGAAATTTTTTATTATGTGTCAAGAAGCCTAGATTTTAAACAAGTTAAGGAAGAGATATATAATCCAAGAGGAGTCAGGGAACCTCTAGGTATTCCTATGTGGATGTGGGATGACATTATAATGTACATTTTCATATGACTACCATTGAAACCAAGAATGAATGATGGCATATGGGTTATTTTTTATCAACTTTAAAAAATAGACACATTTTCTTGTTATAAGAAAAGATTTTCCTCTTTATCAACTTTAATGAATTTATATTAATAAACTTATAAGACATAACCATGCACCACTTTCAACTGTGTATGATCCAAATCCTTGTTTTACATAAAAATTATGCAAGATTATTTTAATAGAAATGTACATTGATCTTCATTTGAGTAATTAAATTCACCCTTAAAATGAAGAACAATCATAAAGGACTATTAAAACACTGGAATAAGTGTTGAGATCATTCTTACTTGACTTTCAAGGAATTTGGTACAAATATTTTCCCTCACTTCAATTTTCCTACAATAATAGTTTCCATTATATTATTCCATTGGCGTTATATAAAGATTTATATGAAAGATGTCATACTTCAACTTGTTGGAATGATGTTGGTGAGAGGATAATTTTAGTACCATAACATATTGATGAGATAATGATAGAGGTAAATATTATTCAGGCATATATTAACGCAACCAAATTTAGGAAAACAAGTTATACTGAAAATCGAAGAAAGGATTTTGAATTTAAAGTGGGAGATCGTGTTTTTCTGAAAGTATGCCTATGGAAAGGTGTTATAAGGTTTGGTAAGAAAAGAAAAATGAGGCCCATGTACATTAGACCATTTGAAATTCTAGATTGAATTAGAGATATTTCTTATCTATTATAAATGTTGTCAAGTCTCACTAAATTTCATGATGTGTTTCATATACCATTGTTAAATAAGTGAATGTCGGACCCAACACGTGTACTCACCAATGATGAAATAAAACCAGAACCTGATTTGTCTCACTTTGAATATATTATTGAGATTTATGACATAATATATATATTATTGAGAAAATGGATGGGTCAACTGGTAAAATTTCTTTCGATAAACCATAAAATGGAAGAAGCAACATTAGGTCCCGAGAATGATATTAGGAAAAACCAGCCACATATATTTAGAAGCAAATACTAATTAAAATTTATGAAGATGAAATTTATGGAGGTAATAACATGACACCACAATATGTTATAGTATGTATCTTCTTAAATAAATTCAATTCATTCAATAATTTACATTTCATAAATGAACTGTGTTATACAATTAAACAGTAACGTGAATATTGGAATAGTAATGCGACCATTACAAAGAGTAATATGACCAATAGAATAGTAACCTTACCTATGAAAGTATAATATAAAAATTAAGTATCTTATGATTTAAATTATGATATATATATTTCATGGAATAAGTTTATAAATGTATTAAAGATGATAAATTATGTTTTGTAATTTTTATGAAACCAAAATGTTTATTTACAATTTTAAAATAAATATTATAATTTAGAAGTAATTTTATTTTCAAAAAATATATTCAAAAATTAATACTTTGTTATCATATGATTATAAGATAAATTTTATGAGACCATAACTAATTATTTAAAGTTCCATAATTTCATTTATAATATTAAAATCGATATTTTTCGAATAAATGTTGATTTTATTTAAAAAATAAATTTCTCATATTAATATATTTATATTCAAATAATTGATTAAATTTTTTAACAGTACACATTGAAAAATGTTTTGGGATATCTTTTGTGATTTTTCTAAAATAGTTGACTTTTTAGTGAATAATGAACTATGGTAATTTGTTGTTCATTACATTATAAGAGAAATATATTATTTATTGAGTCATTTCTGATGTAGGAATCTTAATATGAAACCATTATTATATATTTATTAAAAAATTTCATGGTAATAAAAAATATTTATATTTTTTAGCCAAAATAACAAACCAATTATTAAAATAATAAAAACAAAAACCCTCTACTCCACTATAAATACCCCATCTCACCACCTATTATCCTCAAACCTTATTATACATTAATAATGTAATATTTATTGCCAATAATCATAAAAATTCTCTACCCCATGTCTAGTATCCATTGGTTTCACTAAAATTCTATTTCCAATTTCCCTAAGGTGGTTTTCAAGGATAAGAATTCAAGAGGTAACATCCACTTTGATTTTCCTTTATTTTCATTTAAATTTATTTTATTTTATTATCTTATCCCCACCTACCATAATTCAAGTGGAATTATAACTAAAATATCTTATATATATTATAATTTTATTATATTAATTTATTATCCATCATCAAACCCCATCTCCTCTCCCATTTATTATTATTAAAATGTAAACATCGTCTGAGAGGTGTCAATTCCGCACCTTCATGGATGATGATTTTCCATTTCCTAATACCACCTTCAATGCTGGTCATAAAACCATTATAAGGGTTAAAATATTATTTTTTTTAATTGTACATTACAACTTATTTAGTGTTGTGGTACAAGTATATATACATAATATTAATTAATAAAACAAAACTAGATCGTGATGATCAAAAAAATGCCAGAATATTATAAATAGTTATCATTTACGTTTTATCTAATAAAGCATCCTCATATATAAAAAAATGATATATAAGTCCATTTAATCATCTAAATGTTCATTAATAACAAATAATTTTTAATATTGATAACTATTACCATTTTACATGATCTTTTATACATGTATAAAAGTGAACCAATAATGAAAACCAAATAAACAAACACTCCTGAACGATGAAATAGAATTTTATAAATACCAAAAAATTCTTTAAATGAAATTAATAACACTATAATAAATAAAATATATGTTTAATATGTTATTAATTAAATTATTAATGAATATAATTTATTTATCCAGTAAATTAAGTGAAAGTGGAGAACACTTTCAAACATAAGGTAAGTTACTTTCTTTGAATCCCCATTTTCATTTAGGTTACAATTTCACTCTTGTTACATCAATGTAATTCTTCAATATTCTTATATACTCCTCATAAATTCTATTCATATGTTCCAAAAATATATTCCTAGATCAATTTTTCATTCTCTTATGCGGAAAAAATTATAAGGTTTTCTCTTCAATTCCCCCGTTAAGCAATCTCGATTTAACGGAACTTCCCAATTTCTTTAATATTTTAAAGGACACTATATAATATGTTTTAAGTCAAAAAAATTTATCTAAAATAATTATTTTCATTATGAAAAAATATATTTGTTCATTTTTTGTTTTATGAAAACAATTATTCCTTTTCCCTCTTCAAAAACCCTTTAATATTTCCCTTAAACCACACTAAGGAGGATCTTTTATAAAGTTTCTTAAACAATACTTTTACATGTTTTAATAATATTTTGACATAAATTATAGGTATGTATTCATAATGTCCATTAATAATGTCAATGTATTAGTTGAATCCATTCATTCATGAATAACATTATGATATTCCCATTTGTTATGACTTATACCCCACTTATTCCTTGTGTGTGGTGTATGAATACATCTCTTTTAATTTATGATCATAATTAATTGAATATTTAATTAAATATTCATATTTAATGTATTTGGGAAATTATTTTCTTCTTATCTATATAACATTATTATATTTTTTATTTTCATTGATTGTTGTTTTAACTGGGGAAATATGGATAAATCTGTGTTTTCTACTCGATAAAGATATTTTCATAAGTATTATTATTCATGAATTAAATCTATATATGACAGATTATTTGGAATTGATGTTATAGTTGAGGTCTGTTATTATGTATCCCCTAAATTAATCAATTGGTATCATGAGAAAAAACTGTTGGAGGTAAACCCTTCGTGTCTTTCCAAGTAGAATCTGGCAGGTTTCAACCCACAGACATAAACTGCAATATTGGTATAGTGGCTCATGTTCCAAATACATAAAATCTAGTAAATAATAATTTTAATCATTAAATTTTCAATTATTACATTCCATGAGAATTTAGCTATAAAAAATATATGGATTCATTTTCATTCATAGTTTATTAATTAAATGTGTTTTTCAGTTATTTATATTTCTATAATGTTTTTTCTTTATTAACTTTTCTTCTCTTATTATTGATTCATGTAACACATACTGAAAATTTTAACTCACCATTTTATTTTTTCCTTCCCTAGGATAATAATATGAAACCTTTGAATAAGTTTCGGGGAAGAGTTTTATTTTCCGTTATTATGTTGTAAATTTAATTATAAATTTAATAATGGAAACCATTTATGTATCCCATTCTTCAAGACTAATAAATTTATCTATACTTAGTTATGTGATCTCTTATATCTATTCCATTATAATAAAATAACCACCAACTCTAGGATACTAGGGATATGTTTTTCACTCTCACAATAAGTAAAAACTAGAAAAAACTCTAAGGGAACTTCTGTTGTGACTGAATGATTTGATTTTAAATTAATATTGAATTCAAAATACACTTTTGAGAATTAAAATAATGAAAATAAATTCCATAAATATGGGTTTTTAATGAAGATACATGGGATAACATTTTCACCATAAAATAACAGGTATTCTTTCTAATTTTATAATTTTTTTTATGAAATAATTTTTTTTAATTAAGTAACAAATTACACACATAATAAATATGTAAATGAAATCATAGAGATCTCACTATGAAATCCAGTCTCAAAATTTATACCCTCATACTTTGTATTATAAAGGGTATCTTTTACTTTAATGTTGAATAATTATATAAATTTTTAATTAATTAATATTTAAATCAAGTATTGACTCCAAATATGATCAATTTGGTCCTACCTTCCATTACAATCACCATGAAATTTAGAAAAAGTTAATAATTAAAAAACCAAAATTTCCTTTCTGATCAATCAAAATAAATAGCCAATAAGTTTTTAAAAAATTAATTAATATTTATGTTACATTTTAAAAAAAAAATATTATTATATGAAAATTCAATTTATATATTTCATTTTAGGATACCCTTTAAGAGTAAGGAGTGAAAAAGGCCATCATACATGATATTAAAAGGGATATTCTTGCAATTGATTTTGTTATGGAAGAACACCTGGGATGTGTAAGAGGATATGAAGAGGGAGTTGGAATTAAGAAACTTTGTGGCCATACTATTACTCCAAAATGGGAGTTAGGATACAAGATCAAAATAGATTCCCCATAGACTAAACTTTATGAGTTTTATAAGTCCATAGAAGAGTGAATTATATTTTCTCTATAGTCCATGTTTATAGATATGTCAAGATAGACCCATCCTATACCAATACAGTTCCTCCACCTTTTCACCCAAACCAAAGTATGTATTGTTATTTTTATGTTGGATATCTCTATATACATATTTTAAAATATAAAAATCTTGCATAATCTAAAGGATAATGTACATCATATAATTATACAATCAGATCAACTAATAGTGACATTTAATGATTCTATTGGTCACAATTATCTAGTGTCATTTCCTATTAAAGAGGTGGCCATAGTTGGATAGAGTTCGTGTTATTTTTTTACTTATTCTAGCTAGCCATATGAATCAATTGAGATATAAGGTATAAGTTGTTTTTAGCATTTTATCTAATTTTTTATTTCCAGTAAATTGGAATATTTTGTTATTTTCACCTTATAAATCTACATTGAAAATATAAAATATTCATTGCAATGGAAGAAAATGATTCTAGAACCATCTCCTTCAGAAACTCATAAGTTTTTGAATGGGCTATAAAAACTATTAATGAATCATTTTTACGTTAGAGAATGTTAATGATTTATTGATGAATTTTACAAAATATAGGAGATATTAATTATTATGAATATTTAGAAAATATATCTTGCATGTTGTTTTTGGTGATAATCTATTGGTTCCCATTTTAAAACAATTTTCCTTAAAAGTAAATTTCACTGTCAATTTCATTTTTATTAATTTATGTAAATATAAAATATATTTATTTTATATTCTAGTTTTCTAATTAGGCATCTTAACCATGATTTCATAGTAAATGGTATAAAATTTATTTATGGTTTTATGGAACTAGAATATATTTCAATGACTATTAAATAAATTAGGATGTCTTTTAGAGTTCAATATATGTCTCAAAGATTGAATAATATAGATATTTAATGTCATTTCCTTATATTCCCTAAGTAATAATAAAAATACATAATTTCAAACTATTATTCAATATCAGTCATGTTAGTATTTTTTATCTTAGTGGAAATTGGATTTTATGGATATTTTTCCAACATTAATGAACATCATAATAGTTATACTCCACACCAATTTATGTTCATGGAGACATTCAAGATTTGTTGAATTCTCTAGTTTTAATCTAATCTATTAGTAATTTAATCGTAAAATTATTATGTTACATATGTTTTGTTAATTAATATATGAGAATAAAATAGGACATGAATTTTTTTTCATAGGTTTTTCTTATTGACATAGAATCTAAATCCAACTAATTACATTATAGTAAATGTATATAAATTTTATATTTGTTAATACATTTTTTATATTGGTTATATTTATAATTTATTTATATATGAAAATTCATGTTTCATAAACGTGGTTTATTTATCAAAAAGAAAACATTGAATGTAGTTATTATTTTTTATGATTGATTTTTATGATTATCATAACCATATAAATGATAGATTTTTCAAATTTTAGTTCCATTAAAACACAAATATTTTAAACCAATAAGTTGTAATGTTAATGGTATAATATTTATATATCAATATATTTATTATGATGTTTCATTGTATTCGGTATAATTCATAAACTAACTTATAGGAATATATATATATATATATTTTACATGTTTGATTAATTTTTTGACTTATAACTAAAAGCTTATTATATGTTTATTACCTTCGAAAATGATGTTATAATAATATTTGGAATGAATTTATATTTCTTGTTTCTTGTTTATAGTAATACTGGATTTCTTTTTAAGGGTATTGGAGTATCGTGTATAATATTTCTTTAAAAAAAATATTTTTTTATAATTTATTTTTATAACATATGATTAAAGTCATTTCTCACATAATTTATTATAAAAACCATTGTTAAAAGTCACTTTCAATGTCAGTTATAATGATAAAAAATTTGAATATTAAATATATACCTCATCTAGGATGAACATTCAACATTAATTATTATAATAACTAACGATGAATGTATCATTTGACATTAATTTTTATAATTTATTATAAATCCACACATTTAACATAGATCTTATTCTTGTTTCATTTTAACATATGTTAAAAATAAAAAAAACAATGTTAAATTATTGTATTTTTAATAGTGGAACTAAAATATAAATTACATTTCTATCAAACTTATGAATTTTTTTATATCTATT
This sequence comes from Viscum album, assembly GCA_963277665.1. Lineage (NCBI taxonomy): Eukaryota > Viridiplantae > Streptophyta > Magnoliopsida > Santalales > Viscaceae > Viscum > Viscum album. The sequence goes on from OY728138.1 coordinate 394,227,547, forward strand.
TAATTATATAACAAAACCACAGCAACATTTCATATCATGTAAGATATTTTAAAAAACATGTTAACAATATATAAAATTTTCATAAATAAATATATTTATATCTAAACAAATCTAAAATTCAATCATTTTATAATAGTGTAAATACTTTTCCACTTAGTATTTTTTTAGAACATTTTAAAAATAACATTAGTTTTCTAACCTTCCATAAATCAAATTTAATATTAATATAATGAAGTAATAAATTATTATACTTTTATGTAAAAAATCATTTTAAGTCACCCAAACTTTTTCAAAAAAAAAATGATGGATTAAATTATTAAAATAGAAAATTCATAATAATATCATTATCATAGAAAAGAATATTAGTCCACTTCAATTAATTATTTTCAAAATTCCACTTCATTTCCAATAAAATCAATTTTATGCAACATAACCATCAAAAAATATATAAATAGAATTTCTCTTCTATATATCTACATGTGACATATTTCATAATGTAATTTAGTACAAAACATAATGATAAATAAGTATTAATTTAGAAAAAGAAATTTAATGAAAAACTATTCCTATTAAAATCTATAATATTAAAATTGAAAAATAAATAAAAAATATAATAAAATATTTGGAATAAAAGATTTGGATCATTTCAATATCATAGGATTATCACACTCACGAACACAACTATAAAAATGATACACAATGTTATTAATGTAATATTAATTTGGAAAATGGATAATATTGAACCTTGATTTAATTTAAAGTTATAGGTAAATGAATAAAATTTGAGGTATCTATATCAAGTAGAAAACAATTTTTATCATAGGGTATTCTGAACATTGGTAATGTATCTGTTATAATGTGAATGATAGAATTAGGGTATAATAGGGTTAATTAGGAGAACTTATTGATGTATAAGAGAGAGAAAATGACCTCCACTAGTTGAATCATTCCTTACAATGATATTTCATCTGATATTAGGAGGGAGGTATAAAATATGGGGTTCACATTTAACCAAGTCCAATAAAAGCATAAATAAGAGAGGCTTTTGTCAAACTACATTTGGGAAAAGTTTAAGTTAGTAGAGATAACCACTAGATTGATGTTAGTTGAGCCATCATGTGAATATACCACCATCACACACATTTCCCTTCTAGAATATTATAATCAAATAAGGGGTTATATACCATAAACATAGATTTATAAAGTTCTAATTTCCTTTTAAAAAACGATGTAGCGGTTTTTGCATCCCCATTTTCGTTATAATATAATAAAATACACATGAATATAAGATAAATATGATAAATATATATTTTTATAGGAATAAAACATAATTTTATTTTTTGGAAATATATAATTTCAATTAAAATACCCTTTTAATATTAATAAATTCAAATAAAAAATATTTTCATGAAAAAATATTATAAAACACTATTAATTTAAATATAAATGATAATATGACAGTATAATATCCTAGAATATTTTTATAAGTCTCATAAAGTGGATTATGTCATTAAACTATTATTTTTAGTATAAATTAATATTTTTTTAAAAGATAAAATTCTATTGTTTAGAAAATTATTTTAATAAAATAAATATTATTTTTGAAATTTGCATGTCGAAATTTTATAATGGTAAATTTTTTATATTTTTATGAGACAATCAAATTTTGGGTAAAAAAAATATGATATGGATATATTGTAAGAATTATAACCTCATAATAACCTAAAATTGAGTTCATAAACTATATAAAGGGTTTTCTTGCCCAAAAATAAAATTTATTACTAAAACATGGTATTTTAATGTGATAATACTATTTATCCAAACTTATAAAGAACCTTCAAAAACATAAAGGATATCATAAATTTTTGAAAACAATTATTTATAAAAATTACTCACTTACACATCATAAATTATTTTATCATAGAGTGATAGGTTATTAAAAAAAATAAACTTTTACAAACAAACCCTACATGTAATATACTATTGGAAAACAATTGAAAGAGTATTTTTATTTTTTTATTATCTAGGTCTCATAGGGCTAGGTTTGGACATTAATTAACTACCCCATCTCTTTTTCTCTAAATACCATCTAATTATCCCATTACTCTTTACTCCAAAGATTGAAGTATGTTTTCATATAATTTTCACTCTCTATAGTCCTCCCATGGATAAGCTAATTTTATTAGGAGATCCTTCAATGCTTTAAGAAGAAACCTCTCAGCATAATGGATTCTCTCCCTATTCTTTTCCATTCTATTACATCCTCTGTAACAAGACTTCTAATTGCATATTTATTATGTTGCCTTGTGTTTATGAAAATTATTTACTAATGAATTTTTTCAAAATTAATAAGATAAAACCTTCCTCTATCATTTTTCACTTATATGAAATTTTATATACACATGTTATTCCTGTAAAAGGATACCTTTATTTTCTATACCATACCGTTGTTTTGTGAATACCCAACCCAATTTTGTTCACGTGTATTTGCCTAGATATAATTCTCCTTTATATTTTATGGAATTACATGTATTAAATCTACATTCTATAGTCATGGTATGAAGAGGATGAAATCCATTCCAATGTTATTTGATCGATGTAGCACATGTAAAGTTAGAGATATGAAAGGTGTTCTATGATATCACTCTAATGAAATGGGTAATGTTTTCATCAAATGGGATTCCATGTATAGTGCACAAATGATTTTTCTAAGCACACTGTGTTATGATGTCTTGGTGTTTAGCCTCAACTTTTTCTTATGATTTCATGTTTTATTTTGTTTTTGAAGTCCTATAATACCATGATTTTATTATGTTGTTTTTTTATGACATGATTATATTTGATTATATATGAATTTTTTCACTTTATGTTATCATGATATGCATATTTAATTACATATACTATTTATTATCATGTTATAATTTGATTATTAACATAATTAGTTTTTTATAGATCTTATTCCATTTATATGCCCCCAAATAATGCCATGTAGTATTATGAGCTCAAAGGAAAATACGATCATATTATAGAGTTTCAATGAAATATAATGTATTTTATTTTGTGTTAATGGTTTATGTTTCTAATTTACCAAATAATATAGTCATTTTAATATTCTATGATTGTATCGTATGGATCATTAAGTTATAAAAGATGAAATTAAATGTATTAGAAATATGGGCTGTTATATTTAGTATTAGTGAATGGTCTAGTTATTTTTGGGGATTAAGATTGAGAAAAAATTAGTGAAAACCCTAGAGATACTTCGAAATATATAAAAACATTCCTACATTTTTGTAAAGTGTAGACCATTTTGTTTCCTAAAAATCATATTTTTATCTGGATACTGGGAGGTGTACGAGTTGTGGAACATATGAAACTATGCCTAATTGCTATGAAAGAGGTTGGCCGATCATTGGCTCGATCACCAATTTGTGAACAATGAGTGGGACAAATACAGTACACCTGGATAGACACTCAAGGGGGATATTCTTTGGATAATTTATATTATTTTGAAAAAACATTAGGAATTATTTATATTTAATGGTAATTTAGATAAATTAGTATGAAATAATCCACGGATAAACTATATTGAAATGTAGAGATTCATATGTTAGGGTATATTTGGAATTCCTTATAAATTAAGAGGTTTTCCTTTTAATTTAATTTTTGAATAATATATCCCACCCCAAATATTTATTTATATTAGAAAATGGTAGGAAATAAGAAGAATCATGTGAAAAATATATATCATGGGATATGTGATGATTTCTCTAATTAAATGCATAAAATTATTGTAGTGAGAGTCTTGAACTTCATGGTAGTACTAGATCAACTGCATCAGGTTACAAGTAATAACATGAATCATGTAAAACAAAAAGCTTACCTTAAAAAAGAAAAATTTACGGTTGATTCCTTTATGCCACAAATGACATAATTATTTGTTATATCTTCATATCCACTAAATACAGATCAATGTATTAACCCTATTTAGAAAATATTCTTTGTCCTTAATTGATTAGATCAAGAGAAAGTCATACTGGCTGTTTAGAACCTAGTGATAGAAACATTTTTTTTTTTAAAATTGATCAAGAACACACCACCAATGGGAATTTAATACATGGAATATGAAAGGTTCAAGAAGATATTTTTAAATAAATATTTTCCATGAACTCTTCATCATAAAATGAAAATGTAATTCTTGGGACTCAAAAAAATATGATGAATCTAATTAATCTTATAATGAAAACTCCAAAAGGCATGAATGTTAGAAACTAGTCTTTTTTAAGGACGATGAATGTATGGTTGAGCGCTTCTTTAGTGAGTTAAACATAAGCCTTTGAAAATAATTTTCTATTCAATAATTTGATACCTATTATGATTCATTTTGGTTTTCAATCAAATTTGAGATAAAAATTAGTGATTATATATTATCCTATGGTACTAGATATATGGTGTGGAAATAGTATTTAACTCTAGAGGGTTGTTAGATAATACTCATAGATGTAAGAGAATTCAAAATCCCATGTGTCATAAGTGCGGGAAGAAGCATCATGGAACCTGCCTCATGGTAAGGAGGAGATTCATGTGTTGGAGGGATGATAATTAAGATAATGAATGATGAATAGTTATAAATAATAACACTAATGTTATATAGGAAAAAGAAGTTTATGATAACTCTTTAGCCTATGGTCTAAAGTTTCAACATCCAGAAACACGGACACTATGTGATCTAATTTCCTAAGAGAAGGTTTTTTAATGATATCTAATGATAGAAACCATCAAATACAATATAGATAGTGTGGGATTATTCTATCTATCCTATTGAAAAGGATCCTAATAAATTAGTAGTGATAGATATACTAGTTATTCATTCATGAATTGTGAGCATGTTATTTGATTCTAGTTCTATGAATTCGTTCAATTTATTAAAATTTAGTTGAACTATTCAAACACAACCTAATAAAATAGACGTTGAGTTATGAGTAATGGAATATAATGGGTTTATTATTACATCTCAATCATATAAATCCTCCGCACTTAATGTTTTTGGGTTTAGTCTGCAAATAAAACCTTTTATACTCACTTTAGTGTAATTAAATTCTATTTTAGGCATACATTGGTTGTCCTCATATATAGAAAACATCCATTTTTCATGAGAGGAAAATGAACATATATATCCCAAGTAATAAAATGAATATATACATGTGAAAAGATAAGGATGAGTCTCTTTTCAAAACCACTTCTCTTTCCTGGATAATGTTTCATTTTGAGCAAGCATATCAAGCACAAATGATAAAGAAAAAAAGAGAGGAAAAATCTTAATGACATGTCCATTTAAATGGAATATGATTATGAATTTCTCAAAGAGTTTCATAGACCTCTACACGTTTTATAATATGATTTATAAATTCCAATTATACATAGAGATGTTCTAATATCGAATAATCATAGTAGAATTACCCCAATTGAACTGGAGGAACTAAAGAAACTACTATATGAGAATCTAGAGAAGGAATTTATATTCCCTAGTTATTTATCATGGGTGAACCAGTACACTTTGTTTAGATGAATGATGGTTTAATAAATCATTGATTTTTTTACCATGATCTCAATAGGATTACAATAAAAACAAGTATCACCATACATGGATTTTTGACTTATTTGATCAGCTTGATGGGGTGGAAAATGTCTCTAAAGTGGAAGTTTAGTTGATATATCCTCAATTAAAGGTGAAGAATGAGGTTATTCCAAATAATGACTTTCTTATAAGGTATGGACACAATGAGTTCATAGTGATTTCATTCAGATTCATTAAGGATCCAATAATCATCATGGGCATAATGAATAAAATCATTAAAAATTATCTCTGTAATTTTGTTGTAGTCTTTATACATAATTTTCTTATTTACTCCATGAGAATTTCATGACTATACTATTCTCTATCAGAAAATATAAATTTTATGAAATGTAATGTAAATATTATTTTTGGATGGATAAATTATCATTCTTTGGGCATATTATCACTAGTAAGGGGATATTTGTTGACCCTTCAAAGAAATAATGGTCATGGAATGTCACAAAAATATATATATAACCTATATCCATAGTTTCTTCAAATTTTTTGTGTACTATCTATGATTTTTGAGAAACATTTCATGATTTTAGAATGTACTAAGCCAGATAACTTGGAATGAGTGATTATGTTTTTATCTGATGAATATGAAAATAGCTTCATGGAGTTGAATACGAAGCTGACCAATGCTCCTGTACCCAAAATAATAACCTATGGTGATGTATTTTTTGTCTTTAATGATACATAAAACGAGTTAATAGTTTTTTTTCTCCATAAAAATGATAAGGTGATAACCTAGTCCACTCTATGTTTTAAGGTTTAAGAAAAATAATTATAAAAATCATGATATAGTGTTATCAAAGGTGATCTTCACATTATATTTTTATAGATATGAAATCTATTTAGAGAAGTGTGACATATCTAAGGAAAAAAGATCAAGTATATATTAAAACAAAAGGAGGTCAATACGAACCACTGAAGGTGGTTTGATCCGATCAAATATTATTATTGTTCAATCCACTACCAAGCTAGGAAAGTGAATAAATCAACATATTCTTGGAGTAAAATGGATCATATGACCTTATCCGTGATAAGGATATAGTGGGATTAAATATTTTTTCACATTCAATGGATTTTCATAGAAATCATTGAATAAATAGTTTCATTTTACCTAACTAAAATTATTTCTCAACCACCCCTTATGGATAAGATTAAGGAAACCTAAATGGATGACGTGGAGATATAAAAGATGCTCAATACTAAAAAGAAGAATAAATAATTTGAATTAAATATTTATAATTCTATATTTTAAATATTTGGTACATGACTATGTGTACCATCAGAGTTTGAGATAAATAAAATTTTTAGGAATGTTTCTCACAACTCAATATTTTTTATCCACCCTCAAAGCACAAAAATGAATATAGATCAGTGAGATTACTATTTTCAGGAAAATATTAAGATAGAGATTGTAGAATATCAATAAAGGTTTCTGGTATTTTATAATTATATTAAGGTATAATGGAGAATGTATAAAGGTATGATGCAACTATTACTCATACTAACCTGGTAAAGAGAAAACCTCACTCTGTTTTTTGTCACGGGTCTTCTAGAAAGAACCATAGAAAATAATTCCACTTGATTTTTGGTGGAACATCTTTTAAAAAATTCTCATTTAATTTATATTCATGAGAACATCTCAATTGACCAGCTTCTAGGGGTATACATTAGGGAATTTCTGATATTGTATGAAATAACGCTATTTATTATATCAGATCGAGATCCAAGATTCACCTCAAAATTATATACAAGACTCCAACATGATTTGTACATTGAGTTTAATTTTAGTATGAACTATCACACACAGATCGAGGAAAAGCTGATTGGACTATCCATTTACATGAGAATATGTTGAGATATTTCTCAATATAGTTCAAAAGGATGTTGAGATCTATAACATCCATTAGACGAGTTCTCATACAATAATATCTTCCAATCATGTATTTATATGGATCCTTATGAATCAATATTTTGAAATAAATGAAAAATTCGTACATTTCCAGACAAGTCTGAAGTACATAATCTATTTTTACCTAAATTGGTAGATGAAATAGTTGAGACGGTTAATGACTTTCAAAAAAACATCATAGTAGTAGAAATTTGACAGAAGAGTGATGTGGGTAACTATTAATGGGGCCTATATTTTAAGGATTAAGATAAAGTATTATTTTTTATATTGTATAGGGAGAGATTCATAAGGTTTTGAGAAGAAGGGAATGTTACTTCCTAGGTATATTGACCCATTTGGTATTCTTTATGGCATTAAATATATATACCATTGATCTTAATTTCCACTAATCATGTCACAAGTAAATGATTTTTCCTTTTCTATCTCTTGGGAAAGTGACTCCCAGATCCCTCACATGTACTTAATCAAGAGGTGATGCATCAAGAGAATGATATTTCTTAGGATTAGTATGTAGTGAAGATCATGGAGTGTAGATAGAAATTTATATAAAATAAGACAACACTCCATGTCAAAATTATTTGGTAGAGACATAAATTCAAAGAATAAAAATGGGAACTAGAGGAAATTTTGAAACAAAATTACGCTAATTTTTTCAACCTGGTGTATGAAATGAAATTTAAAGGGTGAAATATTTTAATTGTGTAACAATGTAATATCAAAGATATTTATATATTGAATTTATCTTGTATATATATGTGTGTTACATGTTTTGTAATTTATTATAGTATAATACATAAGTATAACAATTTACTAATTTATAAAATCACATTTAGATAATAATTAAACCCATAAAAATTCACAATATTACAATGGGAAGATAAATAAAATAAAATAAAATAACATGACTAATATAACATGGATTATCTAAATCTCCTAGGATTATCACCCTCACAAACAACTTTGTAAAAATGAAACATAACATTAGAAATGTAAAATTTATTTTCAAAATTTAGATTATTGAAGCATAATAGAAATTTAAGTAATGGATGAGTGAATAAAAAACAATGTATTTTAACGAAGCAGAAAACCATTATGATCATTGGTCATTATGACCATTGGTATTTTTGATGCTATAAGGTGATTGTTAGAATCAAGTCATATTATGTGTAATTTAAGAGAACTACTTGATGTAGAATGTTAAAAAATGTTCTCAGCCTATAGATTTAAGCCTTATAAAGCTCATTTATCTGATCTTCAGAGAGAGGTTGAATTTATAGTCTTCATACTTGACCATTACCGAGAATAGATTCAATAAGTGAATCTTGTGGAGAAACACTCACGAGAAATTTCACATTAATATGGAACATCCCTAAATATATGTTAGCTAAGACACCCCAATAAAGTACCACCATCACACACACCCTTAGGGTATATCCCGGTGTTTTAAGGGGTTATGTATATAGACCATAGTATTATGAAGGTGTAGTTTCCTTTTTAGAATTGAAAAAGTAGTATCTTTAGTCCCTTTTTCATAATTATTTTATAAAATACACATGAAAATAAGATAAATATGAAAAATGGTTTTATTGATACAACAAAAACATTATTGAATTTTTATAAAAACTACAAATTCAATTAAAATTCACTTTTATGATAATGAAAATAATTATAAATAAAATTTAATTTCATGATATATTTATATAAAACAGTATTTAATTTAATATAAATGATAATATAATTTTATAATATACTATTAAATTTTTATAAGGGACTGAAAGTAAATTATGTCATAAAAACTATTATTTTTAAATAAATGAGGATTTTTTATTTTAAAAGTAAAAGTAATGAAATTTATAAAATTATGTTTATAAAATAAATATCATTTTTTAAATGATCATGTTGAATTATCCAATGGATAATTTTTTATAATGTTCTTAGACCATTGAATTATTTGGTAAAAATTAAGTACAGTAATAATTATGAAATCATAATAACATAAAACTAGTAAAATAATTTCTATAAATGGTTATTTATATCAAAAATATAATTTTTCTTTTAAACAAGTTATTTTAAATTGATAATATTATTTATTACATTCCAATAAAGAACCATAAAAACATATAAGATAGTTAATTATTTTAAAAACAATTATTTATGAACATGACTAAATTCCAAATCATCAATGATATTATTTTATCTATTTCAGTTCAAAAACTAATAAAATATTAAAAAAACACTAATCCTTTTCGAATAAGATATGAAAAAACATGATAAGTTAAATGGTTTTGTATTTTTTATTAACTAGATATCTATGACTTATGTTTGGAAAGTAATAATCAATACTCTCTCTTTTGAAATAAATTCCACCCATTATACCATGAATAATAACTCTAAAGGATTAAATAATGAAGTTCCTCTCATTTTGTATATCTAAATCCCTCCCATGGTGTTATTATGTTCCTTAGGATCTCCTTCAAAACATTAAGAAGAAACCTCTCAAGGTAAGAGACTATCTCCCACATCTTTTCCATTCATGCACATCATTTGTGATAATCCTTTTGATTATAAATTTAATATGTTTAAATTTGTTTATAAACATTAATTTACAATCAATATGATTCCCAAATAATGTTAGACTAACTTTTATTCACATTTTCCACTTCTATGAAATTTTATGTACAACTGTTATACTGCTAAAATTATCCCATGATTTTATATGCCAAACATTTGTGTTGTGAAAGCCCAACCATATATTCATTCAAGAGTATTCACCTAGATATAATATTTTTTTCATTTATTAGAGACATCCATCTATGAAACCCACATTATATAGTCTTGATATTGAAATGATGAAATACATTATTATGTTATATGATTGATGTGGGGAACATAAATTGATAAATATAAAAGTGCTCCATGATAGTGCTCTAATGCATTAGGTGATGTTTTCATCTCATGATATTGTATGTATGGTGAATTATATATTATTTTAAAAACAATATGTTATTATATCTTAGTGGTTTGACTCAACTTATTCATTATGATGTCACGTTTCATGCTCTCTAAACATGCCAATAATACCATGATTTTATGTTTTTTGTTTTCTCATGTCATGATTCCATGTGAGTATATAAGATTATAATATATTTATATTATCATGATATTCCAAATTACACACACATACTATTTATCATCATGATATGATTTGATAATTACTTTATCAATATTTTTAACTCGCCCATTTATTTTATATGTCCCCATTTTAACTTATTCAATATTAATAGTTTAATATATACTAGGATTATATTATGGAGGATTGAATAACTATAATGTCTTTTATATTAGGGTAATGGTTTATGTATTTAATTTCCAAAATATCCAATACATAGATATTGTTAGGGATTATATAATATGAATCGTTATGTTTAAAATTTTGAAATAAAATGTATTAGAAATAAGGTTTGTTACAAGAAACCAACAAAATGTATTAAATTACCTAAAATATCTACCCAAAGTGCACAAAAAATCACATTAAATAAACCATAAAATAATTTATAATGAAAAATAATTTTTTAAAATATGTAAAATATTATATACATTGCCATAATATATTGGAAAAATATTTAAAAGAACAACACAACATGAAATATCATCAAAAATGACTAATTATAAGTAATAAAACATAAATATATTCAATAAATATAAAAAATGTAATCTTAAATTACTCATTCCTTCTCATATTCCATAAGAGACGTGTGCCCGTGAGTATAAACACTTTTCTTGCCATTTTTATTTATCTTATTTATGTTTATATTTCTAATATATAAAAATAATCTTATAGTAAAAAATTTATCAATAATATTAATTACATAAATAATTCACATATAAAAAAGTAAAATGAATATATGACTATATATTAGATTAATTAATGACTTAAAGCCAAAAATTATTCAATAATAGATCATCTCTGTGTGTGAAGGTAGTGGAAAATCAACATGAATTGGTATACCCTCAAGATCAGTACTAATTCTACTTTTCCAACTTACATTAACATAATAATTTTATTCTCTTCTAATTTAATCTAACTTCATCAGCCCTATATACATGATATTATTTCCATTAGAGAAATTATATCAAATAACCATTAGAAACTATTTTTTTCAACACAATGTAACAAAATAATTTATATATATGTATATAATCGATTTAAAATTAGTTACCTATATCTTATCCCATGCATTTTTTTCCTCACTTATATCACCCCATGCTATAGATTGAATAAGAATAATGTTACTATTTTTTTAAAGTGTTCCCGTAAAACTCATGCAATAATTTTAGGTCTTACAAATTATGTACATGTACTCATTGAAAAAAAAATTAAGTATATTGTTCCAATTCAAAACACCATGCATCTTTTTATGACCAAAATATTAATTAAAATATCTAGTTGATCATGAAAAAAACAAATTAGTAAATAAAATTAATATATATTATTTTATCAGATATTACGTTCAATAGTTTTTAAACACATCATAGAAGTAGGGTTACCTGGTGTCCCCTAAATTCTTGAGTCTAAAGAAAGAGTCATGGATGTAACCTAAAATGTAAGTAGTGGGATATCAATTAACTCACTACTCTATATAGTCAATAAAGGATACTAAATAGATTAAGTAATTAAATTTATAGGAAACATATCTATCGAATATGGTGGATATGGATATAGTGGTAGTATGTGTGGATGTTTAGTTCCCTATAAAAAAGATGTTGGGTATATATTTCAAAGAGGGATAGGATGAAAAAAACTACAATCATGCAAGGACATGGATTTAATGGTATATAGAAAATTATTTTTCATCATTGAATACTAAAAATAATATATGAAATCATCTATGAATGGTATCTTAGTGATTTTTGTGGAACAATATGGGGATGATGTATATAACATAGATTAATTTTATTCATTGAGCGAGTCTACAATATTTCCTTATACTCCATAGTACCCTTTGGATCCATAAAAAAACTGATATGCTTCTACATTGATTTTCCCTAAAATATATGGATGTTATTATTTTTTTTTAAAAAATAGGGTAATTAATTATTTACAAACATTATTATACATATTCATAGTGATGAATTAATAATAACACTATAATAAAATATTATCATAGAGGTGAACTTAACCATATTTATATTATTTCACTACAATTTTAAAAAACCAATAGTAATTTTTGTGTCATATATTGTTTAATGATGTTTTCATTTTATTTAACAATGAAAAAAATAATTCATGAGTTCAATTTTAGAGGTTGGTTACATAACCAATTCTAAACACTGAACCATATTTAGAGGTAATTTAAAAAAATTTAATAATATTAACTTGAATTTACCATATTTGTAGGTAGATTACCTAATAAATTATAAATATGGTACCTTTATAAATGTTTTACTATATTTATTTCTTGTAAAAACTACTTCCACATATAGTAAATCATAAAAAAAACAAATTCCCAAAAGACCTAATAAACTATAACCATAAGAACAAATATACACAAAACATATTATCTAGCCCATATAAATTAATTTTACAAGAATTTACATATATATATATATAGAATGAAAAATTATAACTTAACTATATTTTATTACAATTAATCAAAATTTAATTTAATCAGTAATAAAATATTTCAATGTTTTTTCATAAACATCACCCCCATAAACATCACTTTATCTTTATGGGTTATTCAACTCATCACCTCCTTTCCAACTACCTATCCCAAATGCCCATATTTAATGTAGTTAAATTAATATTAGTAACAGAAATATTCTAATAATATTAAGTATTTATAAGTCTATAAATATCAAAAAAAGTGATAACTAAAATATTACACATAAATAAATGATCCTACATTGAAACTATATTTCAGAAAACATCAATATTTTTTATTTTATATATGATCTTATGTTTTTTTGTGCCATATAACCAAATTTGAGATCACCTTCATAAAGGGATGCTTTTTATAGGTTATTTTAATCTTCCATGATCATTATACCTCCATTTGAGATAAAATTTTCATTAAACCATGGGAACATTATATCGTCATACTCTAATTCTTCTCCTAACATACATATATTCTTATAAAGAATGATATCTTATTATTCTTGTAGTTTTTATAATTTTGTATGGATAAAAATTCAGGGATTTTGGTTTTTGGGTTATTCAATGTTATAATCGTTCCTTTGTTTATGGGTAAAATCCAAATATTAGAAGAACCAACCAACCACAACTCTACTTGAAGTACACCAAAAAAATATTAATTCCACCTTTAAAAACCTAACTAATTCAAATAAAATAAAATAATACAAAACCAAATCAAACTAACCTGCATGAATATGAATTGGACATCTCTATATATTTTTAAAAATAAGCCAATAAATAAAAAAATTAAACCAACTTAAAAACAAATTGATTTGATACAAATAAAAACAATCATAATTAAAATAGAATGGACCCAGTAGAACATAACAACATTGACTTTAATTTATACAAATATTCATGATCTAAAGAAAACAAATTTTATCTGACTATATGTGAAGTAAAATGAATTGAAATTACTATCATAGACAAAAAATTATTGACTGATACTTACCCCAACAAATTCTACATAAAAAAAATAGACACAAACTAAATTAAATGAAACATAACTAGTCGAATGTGAACATAACAAAAAAAATTGAACAAAACTTAATTAAAACAAAATAAATAAATGAAATTTAAATTTAGTAAAATTGAACAAAATATAACCAAATAGAATATATTCGGTCAAAATAAATATTAATGAAAAAAACCTAATAGAATTGAAATTAAATTAAATTATGAAGATAAATGTATTGTTTCAATTTTGGTAGTTTTTTCAAGTTTTCCAAATGATTGAAATGAATCCTTATATTTGAAAGCATAGGGTTGTATGTTATATTAAAATATATATCATAATAGTGACATTTTTGTACTACTAGTTAGTTTTAATATTTTGTTTGATGTCAAGAAATTAAAGGATTCATTCAATGATCCATTTTCACAACCAAATGAACATACTTTATACAATGGATATAATATTTTCTATTTCTATTTTTTGATAAAGTACTCATATATGGAACATTAAATGTACTAACTCAAAATTCTTAGCTTGATTCATTACTAACAATGATATACAGATAATCTTTTATGGAGAGAATATCTATGTTAGTGTTTTTTATGTAAATATTATTTCACCTTTAATTATTAAATTTTTTTGATAATGTTTTTAAGTGAATAAAACTTTTTTCTCATTTAATAAAAATATATTAGTAATTTGAAATGATATACAGATTAGATTGACGTGGATTTTGATTTTTTTCATTAAAATATTATAAAAAATAATTATTGTGACCCCAAATAAAATTAACTAAATAATAAAAAATATTTTGTTGATATTGGTTTATGAATGAAACAAAATGAGGCTCCACTAATAAATAAAATTTCATTAATTAAATGTAGAATAAAAGTGTGAATTTATAATGTTTAGGAATAAAATTTTAACACATTGAAATACATAACAACAAAAATGACATACAAGTAGCCTCTCAATGGTAACTATGTCATGGTTTGAATTCTCAATGTCTTAATATCCTTTATAGTAGGTGTACCTATGAATGAAATCATAGTAGGATTAAACAATACAATAAAAAAATTATACATGGATTATGAGGATGTGTACCTTGGGGAGTATCTATAGAGAAAATATCCTTTACTCATGGTGTACTATGAGTTATATGAATAGAATGGCTGTCTCATGTTGTAGAGACTACTATTTCAGAACCTCTTATATTTTTAAATTCCTAGAAATATATCACTAAAAACATTAAATTAAATCTTAAATTAAGTTACATGTCATTACATTCATATTTGAACTATTAAATATTAATGAAAATTATTCATATTCATTGATATAATTAATCTATTGTTCGTTGTTAATGTTATTACCTTCTTTCATTGTGAACATTCCTTATTATTTTCATTCTTTCTCATCTTCACCACCCATTAAAGTGGAAATTTTTAATATAATGAAGGATAAGAATTCTAATTTAGTCACAATTAAGAGGATTACTGTCATGGATTACTCCACTTTCATCACACATACCATACTTATCATTATATTTCACATGGAAATAAACACTATACTCTTCATTTACTATATCATTGATATAAAATACCATTTTTTCTTGGGAAGTAAAAAGGTATGGATATTTTTTTTAACATTTACTAGTATAGATCAATTGAGAGATGTTGATAGATTTAAATTGTATTTATTTCATCCTTACACCACTATAAATACTAACCCACAAACATTTTAATAAGAAAATTGAAGATTTCCAATGATAATTTAACTTAACAATATCCACCAAATTTCCATAGTAACCCCAATCTGAAAATATAAATATACTTTTATATTGTTATCTCAAACCATCCTTGAGATTTATAGTACAAAACATGAATATTTTGTAGGCGTTTAATCTCTAAGTATGTTTCATTGGACCTCGACAAAAAAACATAAAATACTACACAAATTCTTCTCAATTGTCGAGATTCAACATCTATAAAATTTGTTTTGTTATATACTTGCTTACATTAGATTACTATCAAAATATTTATATTCCAAATAAACATTAGATTAATAAATTACATGACATTAAAACCAATCATACATATATTGTTAACAACTTTTGTTATCTCTACCTCATTTCAACATCACCTCATAAGAATATTTCTTGTTTCATTCCTATTTTATTCTATATATTGATCAATAATACTAGTTTTTAGTAGAAAATATATGCATTGTTATCTTATCTACAACCATATAAATGAAAATGAAGATACTTTTCCAACTATTTAACATAAATTTTGAAACATTGATGATTAATTATAATATATAAATCTTATTTGATTGAATGTTTTCCCTATCCAAATACCTTGAACAAAACGTTAATCACTCTATGGAAAGGTAACCTTTTCTAATAGAACCTTTTTTATGTTTATTGTTCACATATAACTAATAATAAAAATGATATATAATAAAAAACAATTTAGTAAGTAAAAATTATACTTTTTGACTTAGAAAATTATAATTCCATAATCATAAGAAAATTTAAATAATGTAAATATCTATAAGCCACATCCATAAATAATATTCAGGTCATCTAGATTTATCTTCCTCTGTTAAATGAATATAAAAATGAATCATCATAGTAAAAAATGACTAGAAAAATATCATATCTAGATGAAATAGTGTTGAAAATATTAATTCTTAAAATTCATGTATCACAATTATGATTAAGGTTACCTAAAAAATAACCAAATGTGTAATGATTTGTGTCCATTAATGTGAGATAATGTCAAAAAAATCAGATTTTTTGTTCATCCATGGTCTGGATTTTGAATCAGCATTCAAAATTGAATTAAAAACGTTTAGAAATGTTAAAATTGTGTTTTTGGACATGGTTTGAGGCTCAGAAGGTACCACAGGAATTTGAGTGAGTCTCAAGATCTCTTGGTTATGTTTCAAAAGATTTGGTGATTTTTTGTTAGGGTGCTTGGTTTGGTGTGAAAAAACATATGTGAAACCATGTGATGCCCTAAGTTTGAGGATGTTTTTCTATTAAATATCTATAGATCATGATTTGATGGCTTTGATAACACATATCTTTGACGAAACTGTGTGACTTAGTTTGGACTGGAGGCTTGGCAAAAGGTTAGCACACATATGCTGAAAAATAATGTGAAATATTATAGGTCGAGATATTTACAAATTTCATGGATGGTTTAGGGTCTATAAAACCATGTGGGAAAATAATGGGAGAAGTGTGTTCTAGGAAATATCATGCCACATGTTTGATGATCGATTTGAAAAAATATGCATCCAAACCATGTATGTCATTAAATGTGGATTTTTACCCATTTACCCCTATGAAAATTATAATGTGGGATCCCCCATTTGTATTCCCCTCCTCATGTATGTCCTTGTTAAAAACATCATATTATATCTTTAGATTCCCCATCTATTTGGGGTGATTCTAGATGTCTTATGTAGTGATTCAGGGTATGTATCACCATCTAGATGTCTCACTACTATTATATTCCTCTTGATCAAATTTTCATTCTCCTAGATTAGATTTTGGTTCTAGTTCTACTAGAGCATGGTGGAATTGACTAGATGATATGGATCTCGATTTATACTTTTTATGAGGACATATATAGATGCCTTTTAGACCTGGTTTTATTATGATTCGACAAGGTATTTCACATTTTTATTTTCTCAGGTTTTGACCTAAATTTAACTGAATTGATTATTGTTTTAGTCCTAATGAGTTTTTATTTGTCTTTTCATGTTCTTAGGGGTGTTTTGGGGTGTGGTTGATACCCTGTGGCATGGGTTTCGATAGAAGATAAAGGCCTATTGAGTTATTTAGCAGTATCATGATTTTAGTTAGGATTAATTAATTGATTGTAAATGTAATTATTAAATAATTACTAATGTTTGTATTAATTTAGGATATTAGTTAAATTTTATTATCTCAATTGGGAACAGAAAATGATGGATGGTCTTGGGAAATCAATTAAAACTATTCACTGGTCAATTTAAATAAGTGGGGAACACTCTAATTTAGGAAGTTGGTCTTGTATAATTACCATATGGTTTCTATTGACTTATCATATAGATTGAGAGGAAAACCACCACAACTATGGTTATTACCTATATTTTAACTGGAATACTTTTTAAAAAATAAATGTATTAATTGAAGTGTTTAACTAATTTAACACCATGAGGTAAATAAGTAGCCACCTAGGCCATGTTTTCTATTGGGAGACAACATGATACCTTTACCAATGATGGTTAAGGACTTGAAATAAGACATTTATACCCCCATGGGATGTTCCAATCCGATGAATTAAATAATCATGTTTTTATGGACCATTAGTAGGATTAAATTCTTAGCCCATCTGGATAGAACATATGACCTAGATAGTGGGTTGGTGAGCAGAAAGACCGAAAGGTAACTTGATGACTGATATGGGTCAAGAGACATATCTTTAACATTGTTCATGTGGCTTAAACATAGAGGTCAAGATTCTATTATATGTAATGAAACTTCTAAAAAACATTTCTTTCCCAAGTGATGAGCATTGGTACGAAAGACTTTTTTGTGACCGATAGGATCCAAACAGAGATACCTTATCTTGTATACTGACTAGAGTACCCATGTTAGTGACTATTGATAGACCAAAACTAAGGAATAAAGTATGGTTTTTGGTAGTGATGGTAGTAGGTGTCACTCTATAACATGAACTAACATGTAATCTCGATAGTAATGAGATTATGATGACGTGTTTAGGCTTTAAAATACCATTATGTTATCTATTTATTTCTATTTATAGTCATGTTTGATGAAAAGGTACTTCCTAGTATGCTTGATAATCAGTTAATGGAATTAGAACCTTTGTGATTTCCCGATATTGCCATGCTTTATTAGCTAAAATTAATGACATCCTATAATGATTGATATTTTTTGGATATGGTCTCATAAATTATTCGAGAGAAAACTCCTAGCCTAGATATTATGAAGATTTATTGTTGACGCATGAATGGATGCCCAAAGGTGGTACCTAGGATCCAGTATTAGATATTTGTAATTTTATGTATATAATAATTCTTAATATGGAAGTTATTGTTTTGTTTTAGATATACTATTAGGAATATATGAGTACAAATAATTGAATGAAGACACCAATATACCATTTTGATTGCTTGTGATGTTTGAGAATAAAATAGTGGTATGAGGTGTTGGGTGGGTGAATATCCCCATGACTAGATATTGGATATCTGAAGGATGATGGTTTTGTTCCCTTGATTGATTACTATAATACCCCATTGGAACAGGTGGATGCACCATTGATGGAATAGCTGAAGACTCGTGAGGTATTGAATTCCCAAGAGTCTAACAATGGGATCTATGTAGGTTATTCTATTTGATTTCATGGGTCACCCATGAATTAGTCATTCCTCGACATAAAATATTTCTTAAGGAATCTCTCTCATAGGAATAAGATGCAGGATTGACATTGATAACACTAAAGTAGTATTGTGGTATTTAGCATATGTTCTTGAGGATGATGGATGCTAGGTTACAACCTAGGATCTACAACTCATCATTTTGTGTGTTAGTGTGTGATTCCTAGAGTGTTGAAATAGGATCCCCTAAGGTGATTCTCATTCTCAATGGCTTTCGAACATTGGTTGAAGTGGGTATGGTCAATCGGGGTCATGAGCTTGAGGACTGATGATGGTTATTATGCTTGGAATGAGGTATAAATGCATTCGCAATGGAAGTTGTGATAATATAGAGGTATGATGATTATGACGTTCATAGAGACATTATTTCATTATGATGATATAGTTATTTATACTAGTGTATTTATTTTTTATATACTTCTGTTTATTTTTTCATTATTAGTTGAGCATGTCACATGAATATATCACTGCATTTCCAATTAGATAGGGAACAACAATATTGGTTACCTACTAAGTTATATACTCACACCCTACTCAATCCACAATTGCACATGGGTAATTGAGTAGCTCTCAAATGGTTATTATAGACACATGTTGGGATCAGGCTCAATAGCGGGCTTATTATTGTCAAGGGGTCATCTTAGATGATATAAATGGATTGGGATGGGATATAGAGCAATGTTTTTGAAAATTAATTGGAAATTTTTTTATGAATTTTTTATCATACATATGTCATCAGAATTGGTTATGAATGTTTTTTAATTTAATTTCGGATCATGATCATTTGAATTGTTTGTTTTATTCCATTAGGTAATGGTATAACTTATTCTTATTTGTTTTTCTTTAATGTTAATTTATTATTATGTGTGATTCTTGGTTGTTTTCACTATTATTTCTTACACTGATATTGGGTTATAACATCTCTAAGATACCTCCTTATACCCCTACTATTAGTTGGCATCCTCTTTCATTTGAGGAGGCACGACAGCAGTCATATGACAGTCTGCATAGGATACTGTTGATATTGGATTGGGATGGGGGCTTACAAAGTGGTATCAAAATTTTTATTTTCAGTTATACAATTTTTTGATTTCATAGAATATATATTTAGGGATGTGTTGGTATTTCATGAACACCTTTTTTGGTAGAATCTTAGGTTACCCTATTTATGGGATTGATGTTCTTGTATTTTTCTTTTATAATTATCTATGATTGAACCTTGGGAAACACACATGATATTTGAGATTTATGGTTTATGAGTTGTTTAATTTTGTATCACAGCTAGTAGAGGTAAGAGGCGCCTTATGCATCATATCAGTAATGTAGAATCCACATGATATAGGCTTGCTAGTGTGACAATCATCATTGAGGTTTGAGGCATAGCTATCTAAAGTGTAAAAAACTACTCATATGATTTTTTCCCATTTAATTATTTGGAATCATTATAATTGTATGGATCAATATATATATATATATATGCATATGTTTTATTTTATTGATTGACTTAATGGATCCTAAGGTGGTACCATCGATGGAAGCGATAGTGACACAACCTGTTTAGTAGGGGATGATTGGATACCAGGAGGGGTCGATAAGGGTAATTATTTCCTTAAGAGGTAAACCCTATGAGGGTGATGTTTAAATAGGTTTATGTACCTATAATTCTTAGAAAAAACCCATATAAATTTCTCTCATATAGCTTGGAATGTCACTCTATATAACTAAACTATGTGACAATGGTTCTATACATATGAATAACCATATAAATATTCTTATAGATTTAATGTATGTGTTATTAACATATAGGGATAGTTTTGAAAAGTTTCAGCAACAACCTATATGGTGTTTCCCATATACATTAGATTTAAATTATATTTTTTTCTGTCACCATGACCATGGTTCTATAACACAGATCATCCTAGATGATGCCATGTGGGATCAACCTGAGTTGTAGTTCCTGAGTGACCAATCCTGTGGGAGGATGGTTGTTCATAATCAGCACCATGGTAGGATGTTGAGAAGGCATGTGATTACATTATGTTGTTATACCAATGGGAGGGTGTTTGGACCATGAGATTTTTTATGGGTATATATGGTAAATTGAGATTTTTTTCAGTGAGTTATGAACCATGAGATACTTCCTTTGTGGGATAGGTGAAATGAACTAGATACCCTTGAGATATTACTAACTTTTTAGTGTGTCTAAGACTTTTATTGATCAAGGTAAACTGGGGAGAGTGGTTGGCACAATATTATTGATTCATTTGAGAGAATAACCATAAGTAGGTTCCTTAATTTGAGATTCATGAATAAGAGTTGTACCAGGGTTGTGGTATAGTCATAGATATGCCTTGTAAATTTGTATGAGGAAAGAACTATTGTTGTTACTACTTTGGTTAGTGATGATTGGTTGCAATGGAATGATTAGTAGGAAGAATGAACAAATGTATTTTAGATGTGTTATTTTGTTCCATCATAATAAAGTGGGGATGAATACATGTTATTTTTTAATGATGTTCATATGGTGGGTGATCGTGTGTAATAACTATGCATGGTTAAATTCCACCCACTACTAAAAAGGGGCATATGGGTGCTTCCGTTTTGCTACGATTACAATTTCATGGACAATGGTAAGTGTTTAAGGTGTGTAATATTATTTATTATGGGACATGAATCATGGTATTGTGAGTGGGGTTGATGTGATTGGGTTATATGGGAACATAATCCTATTGTTATCGAATGAGATTGAGGAAGTGAACACTAGATATAAATAGTGTTGTTGAATTCTGAATCGGTGAGAACAAATGTGTGGGTGGAATATTGATGAAAATAATTGAAAAACTTATAGGATTAGTTTTCTGATGTATTATGGGAATGTGGAATTCCCCCTGTGGTGCGGTCTATGTTGGAAATAGACCAGGTGTAATGGAATGATCAGTCCATGAGTTTTTTAAAGGAAACTGTATCATGGGATGAAATGGGCATGACTCAGGCCAAGAGACAAACAATAATTATTAAAACTTATTTATGTATTAATTAATGATAAGTATATGATAATCAATATAATGGGGTGTTCACATATTTTTTTAGGTCCATTCCCCTATTATGGGTCAGATCTTACTAAAGGTTGAGGGTGTTGTTCTATGATGTTTGGAAAAGGTTTTATTTGATGTTTTGATGTCGCTCAGGTGAGAACATGATGATCACATCCAACCTATGAGTTCAGTGACAAAAAAAAGTGTGGGATATGGGTGTTAAGGAACTATTTTTTCCAAAATATTATAGAGAAACTCTTATGTTGAAGAGTTTTGAATCATTTGTGGTTGTACGACCCCTATGCTGGAAGGGTCATAAGAATATGGAGTTGTCTATAGAGAATTAATTATGGTAGTTAGTTATTGTAATGAAACAAATAATATTTGTGTCTATAATCTTTAGAAAGTTCCATATGGGAAATTTGAGTGGGTGGTGTGTCGAGGCCGAGCATTTGGGTTGGTATAAGGATGGTGTAAAGTTAACCATGTGTGTTTTAATAAGAGGTGGTTCAGGGATTTTGGAGATACATGGATATGGTTTTGGATGGTTGAGGAATAAACCATGTAATTATATCCAAAATATGGCATGGAAGATAGTGAACAAATTTGGATGTTCATGGGAAAAATTTGCGTTCAAGGGCATCATGATCAGGTAATTATTGGTGCATAGGAAGTTGGATCCAAGCGTTTTTTATACGGGTTGGATAAAGGAGTTATGACCGGTAGTTTTTGTGGGTATTTGGGTTAAGTGATCCTGAAAATACATATAATGTTTTATTTTAGGATATGACATGTGTTTTTTTACAATTGGGTGAGGATTTATAGGAAAAGATAGTGTGATTTTTTTTGTTCATGTGCAATGTAGGAACATCAACTTTGACATAAATTTTAGTAGTAAAGATGGGTACTAGAGTTTGATAGATAATTTCATGTATTTGTCTTGTTTTTATAATTGTAAATTTACCATGCATGGTTTTAGAATGTGAGTATGAACATTCAACAGACTACTTCAATGGATGATGTAAAAATAATCAAAATTGGAAGTTATGGGATGCAGTTTATGGTGGGGAGAAATAAAGGACTAATGATGAATTAGAGGATGAAAATTTAATATCTAAAGATAGAAAATATCAGTTATGGGGCATCCTAATATATTTTAATTTATATGGTAGCTTGTATTTCATCAGGATGAACGCCTTATGTTGGTGTTTCACATTAGAGGTGTGTGTGATTTCAAGGATAGAACAAGGCTATATAAATGGGATTTGGAGACTAATATAGGTTGATACTTATAGTTTTATGACCAATGGTACTTCTTCGGGATGATAAGTGTCATTATGGGGTGTTTTTAATTCCTCGTTTCCAAATGGGTTTGATAACTTCAATAAAAATTTGAATTTTCATTTTGTGGAACATCCTAATATTGAACCATATTTCAAAATGGAATTTTGATAGTTTGAATATAATAAAGTGAATTATTCGACATGGTTTGTATCCCAATAGGTTCTTTGGATGTTCATGTTATTCATAGAATCATTAATTTATGTTTCATGAGTTTTAGAGGTTTTTTGTTGGGTGTACGGTTTGGTGTTCACTGTGTTGGAGACATCATATGATACCCTATGTGTGAGGTGGATTTTAGTTAAGTTTAGATAGATCATGGTTTTTTAATTTTTACAACATAATTTTAAAAACAAGACTTATTGATTCAAAGTGGTTTGTATGTGTCTTGGTTTGGGCGGAGGCTTCACACATAATTGTCAATTGGTAAGAGGAGAATCATGTGAAATGGTACACGTTGAGATAGTGCCAATTAACATTGTTAACACATGGTTTGAAAAACCTTGCATCCTAACCATACCATAGTGGTGTTCTTGGATAGATATGAGAACATGGTTGATTAATAGTCTGGAAATACATGAATCCAAACAAAATGGATCATTAAAAGTGGTTTTTTTACAAAGGGAGAAGCATAATTCTTCCTCTACATCCTTGTCCATGACCTATTTTACCTACTCCTCCACCCACATTCAATTAGACATGTGATTGTGGTGACTCCGGGTGAGTTCATTGGTGAAAAAATGTTTTTTCCCTATAGTAGTATCTTTTTTATCTTCTATTCTAGTCATTTTAATTTTCTTTTCTACCATATTAGGGTTCGGTTATGATTCCATTAGAGTATGGTGGAATCAGATAAATGAATGTGGGATTTATTTATACTTATGAAGAGATAATATCAAGACTCTATTTAAACCCCATTTCTTGATGATTCAATAATGTAAAATTTTGTTATAGATTCCTTATTTTTTTGGGATGAAGTTGTTGAGTTCATTATATTTCAGTTATCTAAGGTTGTCACATTAGAACAATATTGAATTAAGGACATTTTTGGGGTTGAGGACACCACAAAACATTTGTTTTTAGTTGATGAATATTATATGATGAGTTATACAAGATTATATTGAGTTTAGTTTGTATTAATTAATTAAATATAAATGTTATAATTAATTAATTACATATGTTTCTCTTATGTTAGGTTCTCAAGTCATCAAGAAAATCTTGTTTGAGTGTGGATGAGGAAAGATGGGTTTGGATAGGCTGTAACGACTACTACAGACACATGAAAATAAATGGATAAAACTCCAATTGAAGAAGGTAGTCTATTATACTAAACATATGGTAATTATAATATTTTTACATGGAATGAGAGAATAATGTTCACTATTTTGGTAGTTCCATCTAATTTAATTTGAATATTTTAAATTGAATTACATATTTTAATTGATGTTTTTGAATAATTGAACAACATAAGGTATGTGATTGGGAACTTATTCTATAGTGGTACTTGGGATCCATCATGAAATCCTGTCCATCACTTGTTGAGTCCTTAAATTGATACATTTGGACCCTCGTGAGGGATTACATTCTACTAAATTAAATAATAATTATATTTTGAACCTTGAGTAGGAAACTGTTGATACCACCATATACATGTGTTTTATGACTTAGGATAGATGACCCCAATATAGACCATGTGTGGAAATTTGGGATGTGATTATCCTTGGTGGATAGAATGTAGGATATGGATGACTAGATGGGTGAGTGGAATGAAAAAGATAGATCATGAAAATTGAGATAGGTCAGGGGACATCTGTTGACTATTTTCTATGTGGATTTCCCTTAAAGACTATGATGATGTAATATGTGATGATGTTTCAAGGATGTGGGTCTTTATTAGGTGATGAAAATTGAAAAAAAAATATTAGTTTTGACCCAGATGATCCAAAAATGGGTGTGTTCACTTATATACTGATCCAGATAACCTGTTTGGGTGCCTTTTGATTGACTGGACCTGAGCAGGTATATATGGCTTTAGGTAGTGATGGTTTTGTATGTCACCCTATAACCAAACTGATGTGTATTACCAATTAGAATGAGATGATGATGAAAGGAATTGGAATTCATCTAGGCCTTATTAAAAATATTATTTTTTATTTATAGTTATGTTTGATGAAATGATATTTCCTAAGAATCCAGGGAACCAGGTGCTGGGGCTGAAAGTGTTGTGATTTCCCAGGATGCCTAGAAATAACTTGTTGACTTGGATGAGACCATGGGAAGTATGATATGATTGGTATATAATATAACAGATTATTGGGGGCAATATTCATAAGTCTAGAAACATCTAGATAAATGGTTTATGTAGTAGTGGGTCCCTATCAGTGGTACCTCGGATCTAACATTAGAGCTATGTGATCACACACATATAAGAATACCCAGGATGATATGGATTCCTTCGATATAGTGATACCATTGTGAAATAACATGTTTTATAAGAATTTAATTCAAAAAAAGGTTCTAGGTGGGTATATACCCCTAATAATAGATATTTGAAATTCTAAGGATGATAATTGAATCTTCTTGATTAATTTCATGGATACTCCCTAAGAGCATGTGCAGACACCATTGATGGATTAGCTGAGGAGCCATTATCTATTAGAATCCTATGAGGTTTACCATGGGATCTGGGGAGGGTATTCACTTTCATTTTCTAGAAACCTATAAATTAGTTACACTAGGATTTATAAGATTTTCTAGGGCCTACCCATCTTTGGAATCAAACATTTCCATAATATTGAGAATTCTCAGGTACTACTAGGGGTTCTATGTGAGGTTTTGAGGATGAGGGATTCGTAGTGATTCCCTACGATATTTTCTTCATCATTGGAGGTGTGATATTGGGATCCCCAGGGTATGGATAGAGGGCCCCATGGTGATGCTCATGCTTAGAGAAATTCTATGTTTAAATGCAATATGTATGGTCAATTGGAGTCACAATCTTGAGGATAAATGAAGGTCATTAGGTTTATGCCAATATATATGAGTGTTCCCATGGGGCGGTTGTGATACTCTGGAGTTGTGATCATCATGTAATTCTTATAGACATTAAGGCATCAGGATGAAGCAAGTATTGAATATTCTGTACTTATTTTTTATGCATTTTTTATTTTTTGATTATTATGTGAAAGCGTCTCATGATAATATATCCAAATTTCCGGTTATTTATAAGAATATATTTTTGTTCCTTACTTATTTAGGAAAAAAAACACTTCTCAAGTCTCCATTTCACATAGGCACTCAATTAGTTCCCAGTTGTTTATTATAGGAATGGGTAGGGACGAGGCACGAGATCATGTTTAGCATTATCGAGAGGATCAACTTAGATGATGTTAGGTAATTAAGATATTATATAACCTGGATTTTTGGTAGATCATTGTGTTTTTTTAATTTTATTTTTTGATTTTTTATATTTTATTAGACTATTTGAAATTGGGTTTGTATTTGAATTCGCATTTCTAATCATGATCGTTTTAGTTGTCTATTGCATTACATTTTTTATGTCATGGATTATCATTATTTATTCTATGGTAATGTTTATCTATTATTATCTATGATACATGGTTATTTATACTACTATTTATTACTTTAATACACGGGGTATAGACACTCCATGGTACCTCCTTAAATCCCCACTACTGGTCAGCAGACTCTAGCATTCAAGGATGTGCGTCTGAAGCCACATAACATTCAAGACCACTAATTATTTGGAGTGATCTGAGTCGATCCATTACAAAAAAATTTAAATTTCAACTGTAATTTCCTTTACTTTTTAAGATTAAAAATTGTACCTTTATAATGATATAAACAACTACATCAAAAATTTTGAGTAATAAATTTTCATTCCATATAATTTTTAATGACACAAATTAGAACATCTTGAAATATTACTTGAATATACATTAATCACATTTATTTTTATTAATCCTAAGAGGACAAATATATTGTTAATTATGCATTGCAAAAATTAATATTGGATTCTTCCCATTCTCATTTTATTGTAGATAATTCTTGTTATTCATTACTTATATGTGTTTAGGAGTACTTGGACGACCCTTATAATTCAAATAATCATTATTTTTTTTATTAAGGAATTTATCATAAAAATTATTTTAAATGTTCATAACATCATGATTGTGTCATAAAAAATTACATTCCTACTAAAAAAGATCAAAAAATATAATTCATTTATTCTAATTCTTTGTTACACTTGTATATGATAATTTTCAATGTCTTTTCCGATCATCATTTAACTAAAATCCTTTTCTAAACTCTGTAATGAAATTTGATAATTGTGTATAGATATCTGAACCAAATAATAAGTCTTGAAAAACCCTCAAATATATTTTTCCATTAAACCATATCCATTTAAAATGGAATCAATGTGATGTACTAATTAATTAAGGATAAATCACTACTTTTTAGTATTAATTAGTTTTTTGGATCAAAATTAATGTTACAAATCAGATAACACAAACTAGTGTGTGTGTTCCAACTTGAAGAAATTTTTAGTCTTTGAAATTTTCTGATGATCCACATTCAGGTAGTATAAATTTTGAACATTCTTATGATATAATCATTGTATGTTTCTACACCATCATTCATTAAGTCCTACAATTATTATATAACAGGTCGAATAAAGATAATAATGTTATATCAATGAATATGTTTTCTCATAATAATCATTGATATGATGTATAAATTTGGATTCATTCACATCCATGGAGATAAATTATCTGGGATTAAAACAAACAAATATTTTCTATAATTGAAACTTAATTCTCTAAAAGTACTGAATTCTCCAGTTACCAATCCCAAAAACAAATTCATTGGAATATCTTAGAAATCATGATGTAGTGAATCAAAATTCATTTAAATGTTTGAATGTATTGGATGTCATGAGAACTCATAATTTTTATTATCTAAAACGTGGAACATTATCTGTTAAACAATTTTATATGACAAAAAAATCATTTCAATCATAGTTAAAAATTTAATTAATATAACACCTTAACAATAGTTTTCTTTTTCTATTCCTTCATGGTAGTATTTTGATTCAGAATAGCATCATTATTTGTTCACTTCTATTTAGAAGTATATATTATTTTCTATATTTTTTAATTCGATTCATCCCCCCACTATTGAATACAATCATTGAGACATGTGTGTAAATAAGTCCAACATTTATAAATTCCATCTTCATGTCATAAAATAATGTTGGAATCATAGATTCAAAAAATGTATCATGAAGAAATTATATTGTCACCGACATTTCATTAATTGTAATTTCAAAACATTGATTGATGTGGTAAATTTTTTAAAAAAATATAGTTTTTAATTCTTGGAACATCCTTCATACAATTATATATTTCCATATTAGACTTATTTAGAAATGGTAGTTGTTTTATGAGTTAAATTTTACATTATACTAGTCTCTAAAATGATATCCCTTAATATGTTTTCATCTTGATCAAGTTTTCATGATGTTATGGAATAATCATTAATATTTACTATATCAATATGTGGATAAAATTTTTTTCTAAGATAAATATATTGGTTCCATAATATGTTAAACGAATCATTTATCATGTTTTGGATTTCATTATCAACCATCAGGGAATTAACCTATTCATTGTGATAACAAACATAATTGTTCAAAAAATTTATAAATTTTGATTCTCCATGCTATGTCCACTACACATATTTAAGGGAAATTATTTCAATCTAATGTTTTCAAATACTTCAACTAATTTAAATAATAAAATGAATTTATATTTAGGACGTGAAAATAAAAATTTTCTATCAAATGATTAATTAGCAATTGATAAATCAAAAAAACATATTTAGACCCTTTATATATTAAGATTTTTTTTATTTAAAGTAATAAAAAATCAATTTCTAAATAATTTATTTTTTACACATTGAAATAAAAAATCTAGTAATATAAATATATAGAAAAAATAAAAAAATAGATAATCATTTTAATGAAAAATATTTCTTCAATTAAAAAAATATAGTTACCTAGATTTTGAAAATTGGAACTAAAAATTTAAAAATAAATTTATAGTGGTAATATCAAAAAAAATAAAAAAATGAAAATGTAAATTCAATGTAAAATAAATATTAACAATATTTATTTATCTTGGAAACTAAAAGGTTATTTTACCCTAAGCAGTTTCCTGTTAGTTGTTTCTATTATCATGGGGTGTGAAGCCTTTTAACCCCATAGATTGAAAAATTATTAAATAATTTCATCCCTATAATTATTTTTTTAGTAATATGTACAAAAATAAATCATTATATAAATTGATATCATGAAAGTGATAATTTCCAAAAACAATCATTAACAAGTATTTCCAAAAAATTGCAGATATGTGTTTCACCAAAAAAAAATTACAAAAACCTTGTATTTTTTTCAACATGCCTAGAGTCTATTTTCAAAAATTTCACTAACATGTTGAAAACCATTATCCAAAATAAATTATCAAAACATATAAGTTAAATATTATATTTATAGTAAATAATTTCAAAGAATAACTACTATTTTTATAATTAAATACTATCATTAAAAAACCTTTTAACTTAGGCCATGTTTGTAGACACTTTCCCAAAAATGGTTTAAGATATTAGGAATAGGAGATAAGACATATACTAAAGTGTCTCTAAAATTCTCATGCTTCTCAATTTACATTACCATACTCTAATAATTTTGAATAAAATTAAAAAAATTTAATGGATTTTTAGGATAAATATAAATTTAATAAATGTTATGACAAAATCACAAAGGATAATAAATAATACAGTCATGTAAACCTATAGTGAAACAACTTCAGACATTGAGAATGCTAAATAAATATAAACATATTATTGATAATATCATTTTCAATTGCAATAAATTTACTTCAAAATAACTAAATTCACTTCTAAAATATTAGTATGAAAATAAAAAAAAATTATAATGTTTAGTATTAAACTCACAATAATGATTATGTCTCGGGGTCAAGGATAAGGTGGAGAAGAATACAAGTGGATGAGGTTGATGTTGTGCATGAAAATGATGGGAAGGAAACGACATCAAACTTGAGGATGGGAGGTCGATGATGAAGAAGGCATGTGTTGAATACTATGGTTTGGGGTTGAATATGAGGTCAAGGGATCAAGGTCATGTTGGGTTTTTAAGGCTAAGTGAGACTAGATTGTGGGGTTTAAAGTCACATAGTGGCAATACTAACACCCTTGATGTATTGACCATCAATTAGATGACTGAAAATAAAAACTTGTAGGAACATTTGTAAAAGAAAATTTGTTCAAAAAGTAACATACTACTTATTCATCATGCCAGTGATTGGAATATGTATACGAAATTGGAAAATAATGATCATTCATAGTGGCCTGATTAGATTTCACAGTGTGAACATATTTACTTAGTGTATGATATATTTATGTTGAGGAATGTTGTCACCCTTTACGATCATGTAGTCTCTTCATGGTCAAGGTCCTATTCACACCCAAGTTTTAAGATTCTTATATGGATTTATTATTCTTATGTAGCCATATATTTTATGAATTAGGTTATTAAACATCACCTATAAAAAATCTAAACATACATTTTTGGATAGGATGGATTTTTCACTTTTATAAAAGAATGATTTTCTCTTGATGATCCCGTAATTTTTAAGGAGTTTCTTTTGTAAAACATTTGAATAAAATATTTATTTAATTACCATGAAAAATCAAGAGGATTAATAAATAAAAATACCTTATATCTTCTTTTTGAAGATCACCCTATAGAGCACTAACTATAGAGACCCCTTCACAAAGAAAACCATGGGGAGTAGAAATTGCAAAGCCTCGTCATATAGGGAGGCTTGTAAAACACACCACAAAATGAACTAACTATGAAGATCCATTAGGAAGCCATTTCACATAGTACATATGTGATTATCCTTTATAATAGACACCTCATGAGGTGCCTTCATGGAGTAACCCCCAAAACACGGTTTTCATAGGACAGTTTAGAATGCACCCTTTAAGTACTAGACATCTTAAATCCAATTTATTTTCTAGTCTTATCAAACATGAAATAATATGGGTAAATGATTCTACCTAAATTATATTTCATCCTCCATTTAATTGTATATGATAAAAAATAATTTGATTCAAGGATGGATACTTCATTAAGCAATTCAATTGTGTGTAACCGAGTTTCTATAGTATCATTTCTTCTACTCAGGTCATCTATCTAGGTCGGACATATCGAAATGACCTTCTTACCTTCCATTAAATAATTTAAAATCCCAAAAAATACCCTTTTAGTTAGGCTTAATCCATTCCCTCCTATGGTACATTACTATTGAAGGCACACATATGTTCACCCCATCAATTATGTATTCCCATGATTATATACGTTTCTTATGTTTTCATCCCAGACCGATAGGACCCTCACGGTGATAACGATAACACATTCCATTAATAACGAGGGTCCTTATTGTGAGGATAATTTTATATCCCCACTTGTATCATTCTACCAATTTTGGCTTCTAAGTGTCTTCTTGGACACCCCTTTTGATTATTCATTGATCCAGGGATTCAGGAATACGAAATCTCAATTAGTTGTAAGCCACAAACCCCTACAATGACCATAATCCCTTAATAGGTCCGGAAAATATGGTACTTCCACAAGTATTCCCCACTAAATTATATTTTAGAACCACTTTTATTATGAAAATGTACTTATTGAATTATGAAAATCCACATGACATTGCACTCACCTCGTGATGTAAAACTACATGATATGGTCTCATCGCATAACATTAAACCGTGGGACATGAACTATGTGGGTTTTTAATAATGATTAAAGGGATATGTAAGACACCTCCCCTAGATTAAAATGATATATCTAAATCTATACATTCACAAGCACATATTCCTTATGAAACCATATCCCCACCATGCCATATTTATTATTTTCTAAGAAACTCTCCCACATTTGGCTATGTTACTCACAAGCCACAAGAAAATATTTCAATTTTTACAATGAGGACATATATATTGTAAAAGTGTATTTTCTATCGGTAAAAGGCTTTACCAACATATCTATCCCTATCACTAAATTGTTGGTAAAAAATATTTCACTGAATGTTTTTACGACACATGAAATAATTCTATTGCAATTATAATTATACCAACATATAATATATATGTCGGTTAAAGTGTCTAGAAACATGTTATGGTGAAAAATTTATCTGTTGGTAATCAAATTACCAACATATAATATAAATTCATTTATAAATTAAATTTCAATAAAAATTATAAATTTTTATTACTAGTAAAATTTAGTATTATATTTATTATTTTATCATATATAATACATAGGTTTTAACTATTAAACTAGAAAACATTTTAACACATATTCAAACATACAAACAAAGTAATTATATTAATAATGAAATATTTTATACAAAACGTTGGATCCCCTAATCCCCATATCCCCCCCCATTGGATCCCCAAATAAGATCCACCCCCTCTAGGTACCCATCCATTCCCTCAACCCATCCAATCCATTTAGTCAGCACCAGCTTCATCACCCCAACCATGTTAGTAGCCCATGAATGTCATCTAGCCACCTCTAACTCCATCGAACAACTCCAGATAAAAAAAGGTTTTTTAACATATTTGTTTTGTGGTCTCATGCACATCCTTCTCTACCACCATACTAGAAGGCCCAAGTTTCTTATCATACTCCTCTAGAATCCATCCATGATCTTCCAACATCAACGTACATCGATAATAATTCTACAGAAAATAATTACTTCACCAAGTTATAATTAAAACAATACAAACAAATAAATAAATAAAAACTCAAGAAGTACATTGAGATATAAATTCGAAACAAAAACTCAACCTATTCAAAAAAATTATAAACCCAAACTAAATCTTACACTCCTCTACAATACATCCATTATCTTCCAACATCGATCGTCGTTGTAGTGATTCAAAATGTAAATCTATTTATCTCACATACCCAACAATGTTACCTTCACACATGCCAACTACAGGCATCAATATACCAATATGATATCAACATTCAATCAAAATCCAATTTCATTTAATTTAAATTTTAGGTGATTGTGTGAAATAATGACTTAAATTTATATAAGTGTTACTATACCTACAAGTTATGCTAACTCTTCCAAAAGAGAAATAATATTTAAAATGTCAATTATTTTTTATAGGAAAAAATGTGTAAAAAACTAGATGACAGATAACAAAAATTGTATAGACATAAAGAATACAATGCTAACCAAGCTAAGTGCAGTGAACTGTAGCTTAAAACATTCCAATTCTGAGACACCATAACACTACGATAGAATCAATGAAACCGACACAAAGAACAAAATACTAGAACTCCATTATCTTACTTCCATCTTATCATCACAAGGAAATCAAACACTCCTCCATTATCTATCTACATATCATTATATCATCAATAAATTAGAAAAACATTGAGAGAAACAGTTACAAAAATAAAATCAACATTCTAGAAAACTCACCTTGAACCTCTCTTAACAGATTCAAACTGATACCACAAACATACAAGATGATAAGGTGGTACTCGGATTTAGGAATCTCCAAGATTAGTTAATCAAAGAAACAAGGTAAAATAAAGGTGAATCCTACAAACCATGTTTACTTTAATTGTGAAAACACTCTCATCACCTAGAGACCCAAAACATATAAAAATGTCATATCCGCCTCATGATTCTTTATTGAAGTGATGATCACACACCCAAAACCTTGAGGAAAAACATAATACTCTCCCTGGATATTCCACTATCATCACATGGATTCACAATCCAAATAGGATTCATCATCAAGAAAAAACAATCCAAATTCAGCATCATACTATAATAAGATTAGGGGTTTCATTAGTACAACCAACCCACTCTCAGTATCATAAGAACAATAATTAAATACAATATTTTATACCTTCAGGTAGAAATTTAGATAATCATGCATCCATCCATCAATTTTCAAACTAATCCAAGACACCCAATAAGAATCAAAAGAAACACCCCCATGAAAAACTGGATATAGCAACACCAAGGAATACCTTGCATCTCCTGTATGAAAAAACCAAAGACAATAGTTGTGAACCCAAATCATGTATTCAAACTCCACATAAAACTATATCATCCAATTATGGACTTTTATAGAACCATTCAAAAACCAGATGGATTCTATAACCAATAGTAAATCCATTTTGGGAAAACTAAGTCATGCCATAGTAAAAAACTGCAACACTAACTAAAAGACTTACTAAACCCAAAGATGTCAAATGAATAATGTAACGATCATATTCTTCATCTCGATGAAGGAAATTTTTTTAAAACATAAGAAACACCAACCTAGATGAGTTGGAATTTTAAAATAAATAAATTTGAGACCGATAATTCCAGATCAGAAGAATAATAGAGAGGAGGAAGGTTGATATGCATTGCACTGACCATTTACATAGTATTCACAGTATGGTCAATGAACATGATGCAGTGAATAATTGAAAAGTTACTATGACCATTTACATAGTCTAAATCATGTTAATGAACATGTTCAATCAAATTATAAAATAATTTATGAATATATGAAATGAAATAACTTTAGTAAACCATAAGTTATCACTGTCATAGTTTACACTAGTATCCCAATAAAGAGTGTGCACCAGATCCATAAGATATTACTTTTGACATGGTTTACACTATAATTAGGGTAAACCTTGTCCCATGTACTCTTGTAAACCATAACAATATGCTCTCACAGTCATGGTTTATAAAAGTTACTAAAACCATTTACCTCGAGGTTAGTGTAAACCATGTAAGGGAACATGCTGAAGAAATTTTTCACTACATAATATACAGGGTGATATGCACCATACTAACCATAAATTGAATTTTCATTAAATAATAGAAATATTAAGAAGGCCTTTCATGTATTGAGATATATTAATTCTATGTATACCAGAGAAAAATTATGTGTTCTAGGTGATTACGTCCAGATTCTGTTGAAGGAGAAAGAAGGCCTTGCATATATTGAGATATACCAAATAATATTTTTCAGATCAACTACCATAACATTAAATCATTAAAATTTCATACTCATTTTCATTTTAAAGGATTTATATAGAAATTAATTATCATTTTTATAAAATTCCTACATGATTTCTTATGAATCAATGGAATATTAATAAGATCGTAGTATCTTGAAATATTTGTCTTTCTTTTTTAACAATCATTGTACCCTCGATATTTAGTCCCTCTGTGAAAAATATATAAGGAAGATATGATATTGAAATTCAAGGAAACAATAAAATGATGAAAAAATTAAATAATTCTAGAAAAAAATAGATTAATGAACCATGGATACTTGATTTGTCTCAGCAACAATATCAAATTGAATTGAAGATTTTGGAAGTTGTTGAAAGCCTTTCCATAAATGTGTTATAAGGAATGGTTACCCCATTGGATGCTATGGATGAACTTTCCATCCATAAGATGGTAAAGTATAATAGTATATAGAAAGGAGATCATATAGGAGTGTTGTTTTTCCCATTGAGTTTTCTTGAAGGGCATGTCCACTAGAGTTAAGAAATGGACCATGTGTCGTGATAGGAGGAGATGAACTTCAAATCTGATTACTAAAACCTCCACTAGAAGGAGAATATTGATGAGAAACATGTTAATAATGTGTTATAATAGGTAATAATTTTGTTTCTAATGCTACACGCCCATAACACACTGTTTAAACTAAAATTTGTTGTAGATACAGGATAATCAAAAAAGTTGCAATAAATATTCTTAAAATAAATAGTAAAAACTACAGTAGGATGTATGATAAAAAAACAAATTAGGCTAATAAAAAATACATACAAAACACACTTTTATAGGCATTTAACAACGAATTTTTATATAAATTAATATTTGATAATAAATATTGTTCACAGATAGTAAAAAAAAGAGAAAACAACCATGGAATAACATGAAGGTTGCTGAAAATATTCATTGAGGTGAAACCCAAAAAATAACATAGGATTTACTATTTAATACTTTTCCCTTTGATTACATCACCGCATACCTCACATAAGTAATATAATTTGACAACATTTCTTGAACTTGGTTGAATGGATGTTATTATAAAATTTATACATTTAACTACACATTGGAAGAAATGAATAACAATGAGTACCAGTAAAGAATGACAAGAAATAGGGGTGGTGATTACAATTTATAGTCACATAGATGAAGAAATATGGGTGGAGATGGAGAGACAAGAGCTTCAGGTGAGCAACTAGTTGAGATCTAGGGTTCTTTCTAATGTCGTTCCTGACTGATCCACAGTATGTCATGGTGATTTTGGTTGGAGGATGCTTCGAGGGTGGTGTTACGTTCAGGGTATTTGGTAACCCTGAAAGTGTACCTCATTAACATGTGATGAAGATGAATCATTATGAGAAGATAGAGACAATGCTGTAATTGGATGTTAGAAGAGGGGGACATAATTTTTTGAAGGCACTTAATAATGGCCCTCTAAAGCTATCTACTGATTCTAGGGGTAATCAGGTATGAAAAGTGAAAAAATACGAGGATGGGATCCTTTCAGATGTTGTAAATCAGGCCAATGTAAAACAAAGTATAGATCTATTCAAATTCTCTTTAATTGGTATAGTAATCAATGTTGGGGGAGATATGCTACCAAGAGAAACTGGAAACGATATCGGGCACTAGAAACTGGAAGCCAATTCCAATCGGGAAGGGATACATATATTATTTTCAACTTAGAGGTTGGTGTTAAAAAGGCTTCGAATTTATGGAATTGTGATCTTAAATATTGATAATTTAGACTTTTAGAACGAGTTTTTAATTTCAATCCCTTTTTTCATAGAAAAACCAATGCGCAGATTTGGATTCGTGTGCATGGTATTAATTAGTCCTATTGGTATTCCAAAATATTTGATGATTTTTCATCTTATGTTGGCACTGATTTGAAGATGGATGGGAATATAGTTGAAGGGGATATTGGTTGTAATGCTAGAGTCCTTGTTGATGCCATTTTGTCCCTTTTTCTGCCTGATTCTATATCATTACTAGTTGGTGATAATATGATAGAGGTCTGGAATCAATCTTAATTCATATTTTCCTTTTGTAATGTGTTTCAAAATTTTAGGAACTCTATTTGAAACTGTAGAGTTGTGAAAAAGTATGTTCAGACTCTGAATGAAGATCATCGCAAAGTTTAGAAAAGGGTTGTTAATAGGATATGTTAGAACAGGGAGGTGAATTTTGAAAAATTTGAATTATCATGTATGTAAGAAGAGGTTCACTTGGTGTATGAGAGCCGTTGTATAATTGAAACTAATGAGTAATATCCTAAACCATGTATCTTCTCTATTGGGGAGGTTACTTTCCTAGGAAATACCCATTTTCTAGGTGATTCTAAAAATGTATTGGTTGTCTCTAATAATACCATCATGGGAGAAGATGAAATTATGGATGATGTCACAATCATTAAAAAATAATGGGATGATTTAGTTGTTGACCCTAGATCTAAGAGGCTTGTTGAAGGGTCTTTAAATATTTCATGGAGCCAAAAGTTGGAGGAGGAATCTGAGCATAATATCGTGGATAAATTTGGTGGGGTCTATGTAATGGATTCACCTATGGATAGTTTTTTATCTCCCCATGAGGTGGATAACTTTTGGTAAGACCATGGAAGCACAATAAGACGATATATTTGTGATGGACTTTATTAAAAATGGTGGAACTGCTGACCAGGAGCTGACAGATCCAACTTCATATGGGTGGAGCTCTGACTCGGATACTGAGGATATTTGAGTTGAGTCAATGGAATTCCTGGAATCTCTCAGTGTTTTGGAAACTGAATACTTGAGTAAAATAAAACCTAGATGACCAAAGGGAACCTCAGATAAAAAGGATTGAGGCGTGGGTAAGAAAAAATGTAACTCTATGTTAAAATGAATATGTTATTATGAAACTATAGAGGGAATCCTAATTCTGATACAGCTGGTATTCTTAGATGATATAATTCTAATAATAATTCAAATATATAATTCAAATCCTAAAAAAATAGGGGTCTCGATTAATCCAATTGAATTTTAGGGCATACCATCCATGGGGAAGGCTGGGTGGGGAAGTTTTGAGATGGTTGAGTGTTGATCGGTGATGTTCATGGACGACGGGGGTCGAGGAGGAAGGTCGGGGAGGGCGGGATACATATGGGATAGTGGAGGAGGGATGGGTATGATATGGGGAGGATGAATGGCGAGGAAAGATGAGGATGTAAGAACCCAGGTTTTGAGCCTGTAATACATTGAATTTTATTTTTTTTATTCTCGATGTTATTATAGAGTAGGTCGTTCAGACGGCGTGTGATTCCAAGCCCCGGGGTGGCCAGAATTAAATTTTAAGTACATTCACACTAGACATGAAAAATATATAAAATAACTTCTATACGGTTTCTTGGATGGGAAAACCAAGGGCAACGTTGAGTCTGGAGCATTCCGTTTACCCAATGAGGGGTGTAACTTTCACAGGTGCGACCCTTCTGTTGAAAACGCCACCTGGGGCATTTTCTTAATTTAGAGGCCTCTGGCGTGAACTTTATAACCCTTGAATGGAAGCTCGGATTAAAATTCTGAGACCACTATTGTGCTCAGAACATGGATTTTACCCTAGGAGTGGCTTAATCTAGTCCATGTCGAGAGTTCGGGTACGGTCCTATTGGTGGTTTTTTAAAACATAATTATGTTTTAATTATGTTTTCCCTACTTAAACACATCCACCCCAAACCCTATCCCTCCTTGGAATTTATCTAGCAGAAGCTCTCCAAAAAAAATAACCTCCACCTTATTCAAGATCCTCTCCCCACCTCTCTAAGGTGGTTGCGGCTCTGGTGGATCACTTGTGAAGCGACGGGCTATGCCCTGCGAGGTAGGATCTTGGCATTTTCATTTTTAATTCCTGCATCTTCTTTGATCACAATTTATAGCATTATAATTCTGTCTAATTATCAAGAAAATTCCATATTTGAGTAGGGATTGATCCGAGATTTCAAGCGATTCTTTGGGATCAAATATTCGAGTCCCAGGGTGTCCTGGGTGACCTCAGGATGTTTTTCAGCCAAAGCCCTATTTTCCGGTGGTTCCAGGGCGGTCGGGCAGCTCTGCGCGGCGGTTCGGCGGGCGACGAAGGTGGAGCGGGCTCCCCATGCGGTGGCTCTGGATCCTCTATGGTCGACGCGGGTGAGCGGGAAGGCAGCCCG
The DNA here is from genome assembly GCA_963277665.1 of Viscum album. Lineage (NCBI taxonomy): Eukaryota > Viridiplantae > Streptophyta > Magnoliopsida > Santalales > Viscaceae > Viscum > Viscum album. Next base: position 394,267,957 of record OY728138.1, read on the forward strand.
GCGCAGCGGTGGTCCGGGAAAGCAGCAACGTCCTGGCCACCTTTACCGGTCGGCGGCCAGCGCAAGACAGGGGTCGGCGTGACCCTTGGAGAAAACTGAGACCCGTGAAATGCGGGTCCTGGGGAAAAGTGTTGGACCATCTTAAACCAATTCGGGTGAAGAGTTGTGGACTGTGTGGTGAACCGTGGGCTGTGGTGGACCGGGCAATCCGGGCGGTTGAGTCGCGGACTACCGGTCTAAAGGGGTGGACCGACAGAACCAGTCTTGCCCCTCCGGTCTCCGTCTATAGACTTTAAAACACCTCTTAATCTCAAACCGAGCATCATATTTGTGTGCCGTCTATGGAGTCACGATCCTAAGATCGAGGCAGAGGTTTTGAGATGGTCCTGGGGATTTTTAATTAGTGATACGGGGGGCTCTGTGGCACGACACGCCCGTTCAGTGTTATTTAACGCCTCGCCGATATTCTTGTTTTGGATGGCGCGAGCACATCTGGAGTCCCTTTTAGGCGATGTCAGCATTGCTATGACCCTATCATCAAGACAACTTCATCCACGGTGGTTTCAAGAATTGATGTCGGATGTGAGGCGTGGGCCCACAGGCCATCATTCAAGCTATGTGCAGTGTTTTTTACTTTTTCATCAAACGTCTGTTCGGGGTGAATGAATAGTAGATTGGCATGTTTTTTTAGAGCATCGCGATGGCACATTTCACCCGACCCTTTTCATGACTATGGTGTTGTCCCCACGAGACGTCGTACGGGCATAAAGTGGTGTTGATAAAATTATTCGTCGGGAGTCCGTTTCAAGCAAATAAATAGTCTATCTCATGTGTTTTTCCACGAGGATTGCAATGGTGTAATCTGTTTGGGCGTGTGGATCCTCATTAAGGATCTCATTAATTGTGGAAACATGAAAGGGCATTGGTCGGAGGTTCCTTTGATGCACTCTGAAACAATGCAAGGTAGCGATTTAGTGACACCCAGTGATGGCACGGGCAGTGAGGAGTTATCAGACCAGTTCCAGGTTTACCCTTCAGTGGGGCTGGGTAGTGGGTTACCCACCGGCGTATCAAGGTTTACCCTTCAGCGGGGTTGGGCAGTGGGTTACCCATTGACCTTTGGGTTTACCCTCCACCTAGTTTGGGCAGTGGGTTACCACTTGACCTTAGGGTTTACCCTCCAACAGGGCAGTGTAGTGGGTTACCCGATGACCTCTTAGGGTCTACCCTCCAGCTAGGCTAGGTTGTGGGTTAACCGATTATTTCATTCAAACTCATCCCTTTCTATGAGGCTAGTTAGTGACTTTTCTCTGTGATTACCAGAGCAAGAACCTTGGTTGTACGGTTCAGTGATGATACAGCTTTGACGTGTGGGACATTTGGGCATCAGTGATGGATATCCTTAAAACTGTTGGCGACTTTTCCTGGGATGATCTTAGAGATGGAGATCCCCTTACACGCACGTTCAGGTTTCATATTGAGAATATATATACATACACCCTACATTTGTTCCCACTCCTTGGTTTCAGTTACTCTCCTTCTAGGAGGGGTGAAGAAGTGCGAGGTATTCCACGTGCTTTCCGTGTCTAGCTCCTCATGGTCAGATGAGACTACTCTCCTATTGTAGGTAGAGAAGACATGATGAGAAGTTTTTATTTCACCATATCTAGATCCCTACATTTCAAAGAGTCTATTTCCTTTCATTTTTTGGGTTGAGATGCACTCTATTTACTATACTTTTTCACTATTCTTTTTTTTTCTAATGCTCACCTCTTTAGTGCCTCCTTTGTTTCTCCCTCGAGCTTTTGGGGTGTCCTACTATGTATCTTCATACTCACACCTACTTGAGCTTTTCCCTCACTTGGTGTGACCTTGTATATGACAGACATGTCGATCGAGACTACGGAGGAGCGTAGAGGACACAAGAGCTTGGGTGGCGTTCATTGGACATAGTAGGAAATTCAGGTGTGAGACTCACCAGCTGTTTAATTTTTTTTACCTTTTGCCGGGTTGTGACACCTTTTGGGTTGGGCACATGTTTTTCCCTTCTTCTGTTCAGTTATTCTGTCAGTACTTTTCAGCACATTACTTGTTCTATTTAGATGTTGATGCGTCACTGTTGTTGGGCTATAGATTTTTTTACTTTGGATTTCTTTTTATCCTCCACATCTTCATTGAGTGGGCTATTTGTGTGTGTGTGTACAGGTACTTAGGAAAAGGCCTCCTTGATATTGTTATCCCTTCGAAGCTTGTCACCAGCCCCTGGCCTATGGAGGTTGGCTTGGGGTAGTAGTGGCTCGAGACCAGTAGGGTCAGGTCATGAAAAAGTGGTATTAGAGGATGGTTCGTTCCTTGGGGAATTGTTCGAACGTCTGTAAAAAGGAATTGGTTCGGATTTAGGTAAATTGTGTTGACGTGTCTCGAGAGCGGCTCTCAGGATAGGGAGTCAAGTGATGGTACAGGTAGCCGACATATCTATTCAATATGACCCTGATAACCCGCTTGTTGACTCGACATGCTGAGAAATTTGTAGAAGGGAACATTGGAACATGCATCGGGTAGGATTGAGTCTTTCACTTTCCTTTTTGAGTCAGCTCCCCTTAATGATTATTATTATATATATATACTCATCTGATCATAGTAATCCTTGATAATTCTTAGGATTCTCCCATGACAGTATCAAGCTAGGTTACCCTCTCTAGTTCGTGATGAAGACCTGGTGAGCGATGAGGCATCAGTTCAGGGACCCTCAAGTGATCCCCTTCCACCCAGTGGTTTAACAGTTCTCCCTCCATCTGATGAGCGGTGATTAGTACCAGCAGCACAGGCCGAGGTTGAGCACAGTCTGAGTGCGTTCTGAGAGTTCCAGCGTCAGTGTCCGTAGAAGTTCCATGGGGACCCAGATCCCCAGGCAGCGGAAGAATGGATAGAGTCTATGGACCGACTTTTCAGGATAGTACGGACACCGACAGACTATATGGTAGCCCTAGCTGCTAGCCTTTTCCTCGGGGAAACTGGGCGATGGTGGGGGTTGGTTACACAGTCTTGCGATAAGTCTTCCTCACGTCTGATATATTCCATCAGCTCTTTTGGGATGAGTACTCCCCGTCTTTTTTACGCTCTGTTCAAATTCAGGAGCTTATGGAGCTAAAGCAGGGGGGATTACCATGGCGCAATACTCAGACTGGTTTATCAAGCTGACACGCTAGTTGCAAGATATGATCCATGATATTTACTTTCGGGCGCCGAAGTTTGGGCAGGGTCATCGCAGAGAGATATATGCTACTTTAGTTCCCCTCTAAATCCATATGTATGTAAGGGTGCTACAGTGGACGCTCATGACAGAGATCTTCTTGGATGAAGGACGCCAGCTGGAAGAGCATAACATTGGCCTCTTCTGAGCAGAGTCTTCGGTAGAAGGCATGTGGCAGAGAGCAGAGCCTCAGTCAAGGCGACCCTTCCATGAACAGACTCAGGGGCCAGTTCATACACTACAGTGGCATAGTAGAGCATTGGGGCAGTCATGAGAGAGTTGTTGGTTTTCTTTTGACGGACGGGGTCACCTATCACGGGACTGCCTGACCAGGCATACCGAGCAGCTGTGGTAGGCCTTGTGCGCACTGCAACGGCTGAGGCAGCACTGTGACCAGGGATCTCCCAGTCGAGGATGGGGTGGTACTCAGGGAGGCGGTGCAGGGAGAGTGGCAGGACCTAGTGGTGGGGGAGGGAGTTTTGAGATCCTTCCACCACCACCACCGGGCGTCCCACGCCAGTCTCATGGAGCTGGAGGTAGGGGTCGCAGGCATCTTCGTGCTATGGGTGTTCGTGACCCCTCTGCACCCCCCCAGCACACGAGATGGTCCAAGGTACTCTTTGCGTTTACTCTACAATTTCTACAGTACTAGTAGACACGGGCTCTAGCTACACTTTTATATCGCTGCTTTTTGTACGGGAGTTGGGGATCCCATTAGAGGCACAGACACATGTGCATAGCCTCGAGGTTCCTATGGGAAGTGCATCATTTGTGAACATTGTTTACAGATAGTGTGAACTGTCATTTGGAGGAGAGAGTATCTTGTGGGACCTACTGGTCATCATGATGGTAACTTATGACGTCATCCTGGGAATGGATTTTCTTTTTATGGTTCACGCAAAGATCAAATATCATTGTAGATGAGTCAGATGTGTGCATTCTGATGGGAAGATGTTCACCATCCTTGATGAGCGAGACCTCATGGCAGAGTAGACGAGTGTTCTAAAAAGAGACCATGACCTTTTTCTAATCAGTTGGCAATCATGGCTCTCAGTACAGTAGACACTACACGCACCTAGATCCCTACCATTATAGAGGACTACATGGACGTCTTTCCTGAGGATGTCCCAGGACTACCTCTATGGCGAGAGATGGAGTTCTACATTAACTTGCAGCCATTGACTACCTCGATATCTGGTGCGGCTTATAGGAAGGTACCCATAGAGATTCGGGAGATATGAATTCAGTTGGATGACCTTCATGAGAAGTGATTCATCAGGACCAGTGTGTCCTCTTGGGCCGCTCTGGTTTCATTTGTGAAGAAGTCAGATGGGAGCCTATGGATTTGTGTGGATTATCGTCGCCTAAATCAGGCCACGATAAAGTACAAGTACCCATTACGATGGAATGATGGCCTCTTTGAATAGTTGGGATGTGCATAGTGGTTGTCCAGAATTGATCTTTTATCCGGCTACCACCAATTGTGGGTTTGTGAGTCTGATATCCCAAAGTTGGCTTTCCGTTGACGTTATGGGTATTATGAGTTTCTGGTGATGCCCATTGGCATGACGAATGCCCCTTCCATCTTCATGGATTTGATGAACCATATTTTCCAACCGTACATGGACCAGTTAGTGGTCATCATTATTGAAGACATACTCATCTAATCTATAATAGAGGAGGAGCACACTGAGAATTTGAGGATGATCCTAGACTTACATTGGGAGCAACAGTAATATGGGAAGCTCTCGAAGTGTTAGTTCTGGATTCATGAGGTTTACTTTCTGGGGCATGTCATTTCAGAACAGGGATTAACCATAGATCTTACAAAGATAGAGGCAGTGCTTTCTTGGGATCCACCCAAGAATGCGTCTGAGGTGTAGAGCTTCATTGGTTTGGCAGTGTAATACATAAGGTTCTTGGAAGACTTCTCTAAGATTTCTGCCCCTTTGACCACATTGACGTGTTAGGGACAACCGTTCACCTGGACGGATCAGTTTCAGAAGGCCTTCGAGGTGTTGAGGCAGAGGCTGACTAGTGCTCCACTGTTGAGGCTTCGAGATGAGGGAATTGAGTGCATGGTATACTGCGACAATTCAGGTGCTAGGCTCGGGTGTGTGCTGATGCAGCAGTGGGCTGTGATTGCATATGGGTTGAGGCAATTGAGGCCCCATGATAAGAATTAAGTGACTCATGATTTGGAGCTGGAAGCGGTGGTCTTTGCTTGAGGTTATGGAGACACTACCTTCTGGGTGAGCGGTTTGTGGTCAACTCAGACCACCGGAGACTCAAGTACATCTTCACTCAGAGGGATCTGAATCTGAGGTAGAGGCGCTGGCTAGAGTTTCTATAGGACTATGATTTTGAGATAGTCTACACTCCAGGGAAGGGAAATATAGTAGCAGATGGTTTTAGCAGGAAGTCCCAGGCTCGTCTAGTGTGGAAATATTCAGAGCAGTTGGATTCCCTATAGCTGACTTTGATGGAGTATGAGGGTATGAATTTTCTGTCGTTAATGATGTTGACTCCTTTGCTCCTTGAGCGTATGACAGAGTCGCATCTAGGGGATGTCGATAGTAAGGTATTTCGAGATCATATATCCGTGGGAAATGCACCAGATGGGTATTCTGAAGGAGGGAATCATGAGATCCTGTTCTAGGGGTGAGCTATAGAACCAGTGGAGATGCGGGAGGAGGTGATGCGTGAATTCCACACTTCTCCCTTGGTTGTATATTTTTGTGTGGGGAAAATGTACCGAGATCTTCAACGGCAATTTTGGTGGCCTGGCATGATGTGGAGCGTAGCTAAGTTCATTTCTCGGTGTCCTACCTGTTAGCAATTGATGGCATAGCATTAGGTTCTGGCAGGGTTATTGTAGCCCCTTAATATCCCATAGTAAATTTGGAATGACGTATCTATGGACTTCTTCACAAGTTTTCCACACACAATGAAGGGCCATGATTCCATTTGGGTGATAGTGGATCGACTCAAGAAGTATTCTCACTTCCTTACCATCAAGGAGTAGAGCTTGGTGGTGAGTCTAGGGCAGTTTTATGTTTGGGAGATCGTCCGCCTTTATGGAGTACCCTCAACGATCGTCTCTGACCATGACACACAGTTTACGTCATGTTTGTGGAAAGGTCCGCAGGGGGCATTTGGGACTCAGATGTGGATGAGTAAAGCTTTTCACCCCTAGAAGGATGGGCATAACAAGCGCACTATCTAGGTGTTGGAGGATATTCTTAGGGAATGCATGTTAGACTTTGGCCTAAGCTGGGAGGATCACCTGCCCTTCGTGGAGTTCGCGTATAACAACAATTACCACTCTACTATCGGTATGGAAATTTTTGAGGCCCTCTAAGAGAGACACTTTAGGTCACTGTTTTGCTGGATGGAGGTTGGGGAGACCTCCCTCGTGGGCCCAAAGATGGAGAAGGCGATGACAGTGAAGGTGCAGGTCATTCATGTGTAGATGAGGATGACTTAGAATAGACAGATGTCCTATGTATACTTTTGTTGTATGCCTTTGGAGTATGCGCAGGGGGACCATGTATTTTAGAGAGTCTCCCCATGGTGTGGAACATGGAGGTTTGGCCGGGGAGGCAATCTACCCCCGAGGTTCATCAGGCCTTTTGAGATTGCGCACAGGGTTGGCGTGGTTTCCTACCATCTTGCTCTACCCCCACACATGGAGATATTGTGTGATGTCTTCCACATGTCGCAGCTGAGGAAATATGTTCATGACCCCATCCACGTCATCGACTGGGGAGAGATATACATTGAGGATGGATCCACCTTTACGGTGCACTAGGTGGTGATTGGGGACCGGCATGAGCAGACTCTGTGTGGATGGACCATTCCATTGGATTGAGTGGTGTGGCAGCATGGGATAATGTAGGAGAGAACCTGAGAATGGGAGAGACTGATGCGGGCTCAGTATGCTGAGTTTTTTTTTGTAGTTTTCCTTTTTGGGGATGAAAAACATGATGGAGGGAATGATGCAAGAACCTGAGTTTTGAGCCTTTAATACATTGATTTTTTTTTCTTCTTGATGTTAATCCAGAGAAGGGCGTTCAGACGGCGTGTGATTCCGAGCCTCGGTGTGGCGGGAATTTAATTTTAAGTAAGTTCACACTAAACATGACAAATAAACAGAATTATTCCTAAACCATTGCTCGAATAGGAAAACAGAGGGCACCGATGAGTCTGGAGTGTGCCGTTTACCCAAGGAGGGGTGTAACTTTCACGGGTGTGGCCCTTCTGTGGAAAAATATTCCAGGTGTGTTTTCATAATTTAGCAGCCTTGGGCCAGAACATTATAACTTCTAAATGGAAGATTGGATTAAAATTATTGGACCCCTATGGCATTTAGAACATGGATTTTACCCTAGAAGTGGATTAACCTCGACCCCGTTGAGAGTTTTGGTATGGGCCTACTGGTGGGTGTTTAAAACTTAATTAACATTTAAATAGGTTTTCCCTACTTAAACACATCCAACCCCCTCCACACATCGTTATAATTTCAGTGGTGAAAGCTCTCCCAACAATGAACCTCCACCTTCTTCAAGATCCTATCCCCACCTCTCCAAGGTGGTTGTGGCTTCGGCCGATCACTTGTGAAGTGACAGGCTACGCCCTACGAGGTAGGATCGTGGCGTTTTTGTTTTAAATTCTTGCATCTGCATTGATCTCAATTTATAGTTTCGTAATGCTGATTAATTATTGAGCGAAGTACATATTTTATTAGGGCTCGATCCATGCTTTCCAGCAATTCTTTCTGATCAAATTTTCAAGACATGGGGTATCCAGGGTGACCCCGGGAACTTTTCGGGCCAAAACCCCTGTTTTCCGGTGGTTCAAGGGCGGTCTGGAGGCTCCATGCGGCAGTCTAGTGGGCGACGATGGCGCTGCGAGCTCCCCAAGCAGTGGTTCAGGCTCCTCGGTGGTCGAAACGGGCAAGCGGGATGGAGACCTGGTGCAGTGGTAGTCAGGGAGAGTGGCCACAAGCCGGCCGGCTTCGCCTGTCAGTGTGCCGCGTGAGACCGGGGTCGTCGTGACCCCGAGAATAGACCGAGTCCCGCGAAATGCGGTTCTCATAGAAATTATATGGACTGGAATAAGCTGTTCCAGGTGAATCATTGTGGCATGTAGGGTGAACCGCGGGCCGCGGTGGACCGAGCAGTCTGGGTGTCCGAGCTGCGGACCGCCGGTCTAAACGGTTGGACAGGCTGAACCGGTCCAGCCCACCCCGTCTTCGTCTGTTGGCATTAAAACACGTCTAACTCTCAAACCGAGCATCATATTTTCATGTCGTCTACAGAAACATGATCCTAGGATCTAGACGGAGGTTTTGAGATGGTCTCGGGAATTTTTAATTTCCATGACCAGGGGGGGCTCGGTGGTGCGACACACCTGTTCAGTGTTATTTAGCACCTCATCGAGATTCTTGTTTCAGAAGGCGCGAGCCCATACAGAGTTCATTTTAGGTGCCATCAATGGCGTTGTGACTCCTGTGTTGTGATGTAGTCATCCAGGGTGGTTTCATGCATTGAATCCAGAGTTGACGTGTGGGCCCATGGGTTGTCTTTCAGGCTGTGTGCAGCGGTTTGGACTTTTTCTTCAGACATCTGTTCAGGGTGAATGAATAGTCGATTTGGCGTTTTCTTTGAGAGCATCATGATGGATTAGTTTACACAACCTTTTTTGGGATCGAGATGTGGGCCCCACGAGACGATGTATGGGTATAATGCGGTGTTGAATAACTTTTTCATCGGGAGTCTGTTTCAAGCGAATAATCAGTCAATCTCGAGTGTTTTTCTGCAAGGATTTCATTTTTTATTCTATTTGGGTGTGCGTATACTCATTCTTGATCTCATTAAATTCGGAAACATGAAAGGTTTTTGGTTGGAGGTTCCTTTGATGCACTCCGAACCAATGCACGGTAGCGATGTTAGTGACACCTAGTGATAACATGGGCAGTGTGGAGTTATTGGACCAGTTCCAAGTTTCCCCTCCAGTGGGGCTGGGCAGTGGGTTACCCACAAGAATATCTGGGTTTCCCCTACAGTGGGGATACGCAATGGGTTACCCTTTGACCTTAGGGTTTACCCTCCAGTGAGGCTAGGAAGTGGGTTACCCATTGACCTTAGGGTTTACCCTCCAACAGGGCTGGGTAGTGGGTTACCCGATGACTTCTTTCTAACTCAGCCCTTTATAAGAGGCTATTCAGTGACATTCCTATGTTATTACTGGATCGATACCCTTGGTATTATGGTTTAGAGATGATACAGCTTTGACTTGAGGGACATGTGGGCATCATTGATGGATATCCTTAAAACTGTTGGCGACTTTTCCTGGGTTGAGCTTGGATATAGAGATCCCCTTACACACTTGTTTGGGTTTCTTGTTTATAATATATATATATATACAACCTACTTTTGTTCCCACTCCTTGGGTTCAGTTACTCTCTTTCAAGGAGGGGCAAAGATGCACAGGGTATGCCACGTGCTTTTCGCGTCTAGTTCCTCTAGGTCAGACGAGTATACTCTCCTGTTATAGGTAATGAAGACTCAACAAGAAGTTCATATTCTCACTGTTTCTATCTCCACGTGTTCGGACGAGTCAGATTCCTTTCTCTGATTGGGTTGCACTGCACTCTATTTAATGTACTCTTTCACTATTCTTTGTTCTGTCTACTACTCACCTCTTTAGTGCCTCTTGTGTTGCTCCCTTGAGATTTCAGGGCATCCTACTGAGTATCTTTATAATCACCCCTTCTTGGGATTTTCCTGCAGTTGTTGTGCCCTAGCAGATGACGGACAGGTCGATCGAGAATACAGATGAGCGTAGAGGACAAAGGAGCTTGGGCGGCGTTTAGTAGTCATAGTTGGGCTTTCAGGCGTGTGACTCACTAGCTGTTTACATTAGTTTACCTGTTTTCTGGTTGTGGCACCTTTCAGGTTGGGTGCATGTTTTTTCCTTTTTCTATTCAGTTAACTTGTCAGTACTTTTCAGCACTTTACTTGTTCTATTTAGAAGTTGATGCATGACTGTGGTTTGGTTATGGTTGTTTGTACTTTGGTTTCATTTTACTCTACACTTCTGCATTGAGTGGGCTATGTGTATGTGTATAGGTACTTAGAAAATGGCCTCCTGGATATTGTTACACCTTCGGCCCTTGTCGCTAGCCCCTAGCCTTTGGAGGCGGGCTTGGGGTAGTTGTGACTCAAGACCGGTAGGGTTGGGTCGTGAGAGAGGACGAGATGGGGAGGGAGGACGGTGAGGCGGGATATGGGAGGCAGGATGGGGATGGGTAAAAATGGAGATATAGTATGGGGGAGTCACGACATGGAGGGGATGCAGAGGCACGATGGGATGAGGGAGGTGGGACAAGGTAGGGAGAAGTAGGGAAGCAGAACAGGCCAGGAGGAAGGCGGGATTGGGTTTCAGATGTATTATTAGGATTAATAAACTACTTTAGTTTTTAACTTATCTCTATTATTTTTTAAGATATATTTTAAATTAATTCTAAATTTTTATATTTTTAAATTGAATTCTGTTTATTTGTTTCAAATATTTGTTAAAAATATTTTAAATACATTTTTTAGAATGGATTAGAAATTTTCTCATATTTGTTTATTTGAATATGGATGATGATATTTAAAATATATTTTTATTGGGTCATTCGTACTGACACTAATACCCTTCATTTTTTCCACAATTAGTAAATTGTGTTTTAATCAGCTGTGATGTCCAAAAAACTATGTTAATACATTAATAGATACACACACGATATATATTTGTATGTTTGTATGTATGTACGTATTCTGTTGAAATGGTGGGTGCCCTAGACACAACTATTCAGTTATTTTGATTACCATATTGTGTATACAGTTAGCTATACATGATGTCATCTTACCATCATTTTGTAGACATTTCTGTGTCCACAATTGAAATGGTAATGTCCAAAGATTAATTGTTGTATCGAAAGGTTATAGAAGTTGTCCGGGTATAATGAGAACATTGAGATACTATGAAATTAATCTTACAGATATGTTTTGTAGTCTATATACATCTTCTGGATTGGACATAGTAGATGTTTTACTATCAGTTGTTGGGGGCTCAAAATCATTGAGACTTCTTCTCATGAAGTTCACACTTGGTGATCTCATGTAGTGAGATCATGAGGACTGACCTGCCAATAGGAACTCCACATGTTTCTGGTGTCATTGGATGTTCCTATCTATGAATATGTGTAATGGTATCCTAACATGAGATCATTACCAATGTATGTCATTTAATTGCGTACTTTGATGAAATATTAAAACCATGGAAATGAATTTGTGGTGAGGTAGTTTGTGTTGGGTGTGTCATTGGTGACATGGCATTGGTTGAATGGTCAAGAAAGGTTTGTCACTTCTAGGTTATAGAAGTAATATATCTCAGTCCATGTGGATATGGATGGTAGTACCATTATAAGACCATGTCCATGGTAGTTGAGGGTAAATCCATCCAGTTAAATCAATAACTAATAAAGCAAGGAAAGGGCGAAGACACATGAGTGCGTCCTAATTTATGAGATATTATAGACAATGAGATTAAATTACACTGTGCATTTTCGTAGGTTGGTTGTCGCTACTGTGATAGTCTTTATTTCTTTAGGGGCCATGATGGTTTGCTAGATCCCGCTATTGTTCTATGAATACTATTTACTATTGTCTAAATAAGGTCCTAGAGGTTCACACACAATAGCGTATTCAAGAATCTTCCCTATTTAGTTGAATAGGAGTTTTGGACATAGTGGGTCATGCCACATGGTTCTAGGATTTTTTCAAAGATAAAATATCACCAATGAAATAAATAAAATCATATTATTCATGTTTAGAATAATGAGTATTGAATTTATTTAATTAATGTATTTATGAGTTTTAGTAAATACATGAAAAATATTAATTGATGAATAATTAAATTATTCAAGATTCAAAAAATATTTATGGGAGCGACGAGTCGAGTTAATGACTCAATTATTATCATGTAATATTTTTTTATATATTACAAGTAAAGGATAATAATATTTTTGACACAATTTAGTAGTCGTAAAATTTCTTGGATTGTATGTTATGTATTTGGGGCTGGCGAGGCGATACCAGGTATTTTAATTGAACAGTATAAATAGAAGAGGAGGGCCTTTTTCTAAGTACTATTCATGGCGTTTCTCTCTCCTCTCTCTCCCCCATGATCTAGAGATAGATAATCTGGATCCAAGGAGTTCGGATTGAGTTCTCTCTCAGGTATTTCTAACGAAGTGATTTGGAGATCATTGGAGCATCCAAGGCATCGTCACAATTCTCAAATAGCACCTGAATTATGACAAACGACGTTCCTACGGATTTCATGAAGCGTGTGTGGATGATTTAGAGGAGTTCGATGTCAGATTATTTGAGCTGTGATCGCCAACGAGGAGCAGACATCATGTGTGACTTTGGAATTAAACAAGGAATTTTTATACGATTTATTTTTGTTCTTAAAATCCTTCACTTGGAGCCGAACCCAGTGCACCACCCAAGTTTAGCAGCTTGTGCGGCAGCCACCCAAGCCACCTCCTTTCTTCCCTCGCGGTGCAGAAGATATGTCGTGCCTCCTCAACCAGCCCGGGGAACCCTGGCCTCCAGGCCCTCCTCCTCGCCAGGCTGTTCCCACTGAATCCCTACCCCATGCCTCCCCCACCCACTGAAACAGAAGTGCATCACCAGTCCTACTATGCCTCCAACTAGTCTCCCTCCCACTGAGACCCGTTGTTGCATGCACTATAGCTCACACCGCACATCCCATTGCAGGAGTTCCTAGCACCAAGGATGCTCCATTTCCCAAAGCAGGCACTATCCGACACCCCGCACCGTAGAGCGCCACTCCGCCGCGCACCAAGCACATGCCCTGCCAGTCTAACACCGCCTGCCACACAGTAGTACGCTGCACCAGGTGCCTCTCGACCAACCCTTCCCCGCACCAGCCACGGTCAGGCCTCCTCCCTCTAGCTGTTATAGCAGTTTGGGACCTCGTCTGTTGAACAACCTTCATGCCAGCATTCAACTCTGTCGAACCAACACTCTCCCTAGCGTTGCAAGATCCGCAACGGCCCTCCAGCGCCATACAAACCAGAACAGCTGAAAAATGAGAATTAGCGAATCATCCCATCCTGAAACAGGATTCAGAGGACTTTCCCAGCCTAGAACTTTATAGCATAGGGTCCGCATGGGATGGGCTGAGCCTGTGCAGTTTTCCCCGACCCGCACAGGCCCTTATTGGTTTTTGGATGGGCATGGTATTTATTTAACAAAAATTATTTAAAATAACTAATTTAAATTCTTTTGACAATTTAATTAATTATGTATTAATTTATGGTTTGAATTATAGATGTGGTGTACTTAATTCAATTGGTAGATTAATTAAATTAAATTATTTATTTATTGGTTTAAAAATTAAATTAATTAAATCGGACCGAATGATGTTAAATTGAATTAAAAACAAGAGTGATGTTTTTAATTCAATTAAATGACCTCATGTTTATTTTAATTCATGTTTAATTTTTTTTCTACATTTAGTTTATATATACGCGAGTTAAAGAATATACTGGTCAGGAGACGCCAACCTACCAATGTATGTTTGGTGCATTTATTTAATTAAATTATTTTATTATTTCATAGTATTGTAATAATTACTTTAATTAAATAAAATATGATCTGTGTTTTGTCTCAAGTTTCATTATATGTATAAGCGCATGCACGCCCATTCTCATAGTTTTACATTTTAGTCTTGATACACCTTCACCCAAATGCGAGTAATGTTGTATAATGAAGAGACGAAAAATGATGCACTTTGCACCAAGTGACGATGACAAACCAAACTGGAGTTGGATACTTTGGATGAGAAGACATTGCTATTCAGGTTTCAAGCCACGTGACTAAAGGTACTTACCCCTAGGTTTTTGGATGGTCTGTTATTCACTCAACGGATCATCCAATAGTACCAACTCATTATCAGGTTTTTCAGTTGATTTCTGCTTGGTTTATTATTTTATGGATGTGTAGTTAGAACACGCTCCAAAATAATAATAATAAACAAGTATGAAAGATAAAATAAACATGTGACATGATTATTTTTCTATTTCATGCATGGTCAGTTGTGAGTGCGATCACATAGTACGTGCTTATAAAAAAATATAAAATGATTTATTTCATCACACTAAAAATTAATAAAATCCTCAAAGATATATTAAGTCATAACCACCTTCCGTCATTCATGTTTGGACAAAACCGACTGTTTTTTGTGCCGATCATGCAATAACTAAGGAAACCTCTTACTACCGGGGTGTCCTTATAAAAATTATGGGTTGAATTGACTAAAATTACAGCAAAGAAATAGCCATAGGTAGGTTGTTTTAATTTTAGAGGCAAGCATTGAGAAAATAAAGTTCTTATTTTAAGAAACTAGGACATCACTCAACAGATCAAAGAGCCGCAAGTTAAAGCGGTCAGCCAACCAAAAGCCCACCTAGAACCCGCCAAGTAGTGGTGTAGACATAGCTTGTTGACTATGAGGGGTGATTCCAGGATCCTTTCCATAATAATACTCTAATGACTGAGTATTCTAATTCTAGCATATAGGGTTACTAGAATCCAATAAAATATTGGTAGACATTAAATAATTTAAGTAAATAATCAAAATGTCTAAACTGGTAATCAAATAAAAGGACCTAATATTATAAAATTCATTTTTTGTAGAAAATGGAAAGATATACCACAATTTTTTAAAACAACAATAAATATTGGACAATGTAAATGTCCACACTGACACGAGCATCCATGAATAGTACATGTGTGTGCATATAGTACTATGATATTGGAATCTCAAGGTGCCACTATCCCTAACACTATTAAACTACCTCAAGAAGCGAGGGTAAAAATGCTTACATGATACTAATGTACGAAGCATCTGATAGTTATATCATTATGCTTTCATCAATATCCAGTGTTAGTTGTAGTTTCTATACTAGGACATGGATGATATAAACATGAAGTCTCATCTCTGAGGTGTTTGTAAGGAGAGAGCGAAGAAATAAAATGAATAAGGCAATAACTACACCAGCATGTGAAAATTTAAATGTTGATCATGATCATTAATTGGATCCCTTTCTCATATCAATTTCTCCACATTAATCAAGTTTCGTTTGAAGTAATAAAATGAACAAGTATTGAGTAAATTCTCCATTTACAGTTAAGGTAAGTATATCAATGTGAATAAGAATAAAATACAATTATGTTTTAATTATTATGGAAAATAAATTAAAAGACAATGTGGAAAGGTCAAAGGAATTTAATTCTAATGGCACATTCGTGATGTCCATCAATTAATGAGGTATTAACAAAGGTTATTTGCATTGCATATTATTATATAATGGAAGTTTAAAAGAAGTAAACTGATTTAAGGATGAAATTTGTCGCTTCTACATCAGGCATATTCATCAATGTAATGTTTCATTTTACTAATTGTTTATTTAATACTATATTCTTTTACATATGTGTATTTAAATACAGTTACCAAGTTGGTATAGATATATTACTAGTATTTTCGTGTATTCTCCAAGTGGCTGTGAAAGGGTGATACCTAGGTCAGTGATGAGAAGTACACGACTTCTTAATTTCGAAGTAAAAGATTCGTGTTGAACTATTATTGATTAAAACCATAAACATTAATCTCAAGTGTCTTTGGACGCAAGGATACATTCATTCAGGTTCTAGAATGAGTGTTGTTTTTGGGAAACTAAATCACTAGTTCAGAGATACATGAATCATAGGCAAGTAGTGATGTATATAAATGTGAGACTAATACCCAGTTCTGAAAAGATAATTCTTTGTCAAAGTAATACTAAAAATGGACGTCAAGAATATACCAGTTATGATATTTTGTCTAGGGACAGCTAAAAACATTCGGTATTATTGACATCTTTAGTTTTGAGAATGAAATCTTTAAAAATGGGGGGTATGTCACAAAGATTTTGGAAATAGTTCAATGAGTAAGCATGAACTATTCAAAGGATTAGCTAGAGGTATGTATACTTCATAAGATTCCTCTAAGAAATTATGGAATAATAAGGTGAAGTATATGCATGGTCAGATGATATGAGTTTCCTCATGTTGGGATACCGAAGAATATCATGACCAAGCATTCATCAATCATGTTAATGTAGCGTGGAGTAATTCCTAAATGCACATTACCATAATGAAATCACTAAATTGATGTTAATGAGGAGGATTTATGATGAAGTCTTACATATCAACATTTATCAACAATCATTTAGCGTGAAGAAATTTCTAAACTCATAAGTTATACATCAAAATTTTGATGTTAGTAATATCAATATTGCAACTAGAATAAACGTCCATTATATTTTATGAAGCGCTTTGAAATTAAAGGCAATATCATACAACCATATGCCAACTATAATGGAAAATTGATATCATACTAGTCATGGTATGATGTAAATTCATTATATTATAAGGACATGAGTTTGGATGCAAATAGTTTGTTCAGAAATAAACAAACTTGCATCAAGAAAAACACATTGTGCATTTAGTATAATAATACTAATGGTTACGTGGGATATTTCATAAATCCCTATGATAGAAAATTTATAGTCAAGTGATAGACGACATTCTATAATAGGGTGCACATCTGTATTATAGATATTGGGAGCTATATTGTCTTGTCTTTAGTCAATGCTCAATATGTAAAAATATTTGTCAGAGGAACTATTCCCACAAGAGCATGTGGAACATAGTATGTTCCAGAGACACATAATGCGTAGGAAGGATAAAACCATGGTGATGGTTTTTATATTCACCGAGGTCGGTGATCTATTATTCAATGTGAATTATATTTCCTACAAGTAAGAAGTATATGGAAATTAGCTAAAATTGATATGACCAAATAAAATTCAATTAATGGATTCCACGTATCAAACATTAAAGGATGCCTATTATTTTTGAATACTACGGTGGGTAATCAAGTGAGTTGATACATGGATGGTACAAGTGTAGTACCAATATGGCTCGATTGGTTTCACCAACTTGGTATGCCTAAATCCGTTATAATTTTACTTATCATTGCTAATATCAATGATCAATTTATTTAACATTTGATGTCATGACCAACAATCATGGATGATGTCTATACGACACAACCAGAAAGGGATGGTAATGTCACAAAATGCTTATAAAGGTTGAATGTTACTAAAATACGGTATAGGATTAAAGTAATCAACATGATCATAGAATATACATTTTCAACAAATTATTTCCAAGTGTCTATTGAAGGTTAGTGGGAGCATCAATTTTTTCCAAGTGAAGGATGTTCGACAACATATGGAAAATAGGCGTTGGTCACACAATTAGATAAGACCCATATGAAATTTATTCTCCATTGATTAACTTAATGTAGAAACCTTTGTTCTAGGGAACAGGATCTATTGAGGTAGATCTATTGCTTGCTTAGTCCTAGTCAATCGTATATATAGTGACATTGTATTGAAAAATACATGTTGGAACAATTCAAGAGATAAATTTTTTCCAATGTCATAGGGCATAATATCTCTATGTTGACATGTTCATTACCTAGGAAGAGATTAACATGCTGAGTTAAAATCCATACGTCGGAGCGATGGATCAATCACTCATTCCATGATATGTACAAGAAATGATATTTCCAAGGTATATTGGGCATAAATCAGTTATATCCAAGAGCACTAAAATGGGTGCATTCAGAACTATCTAATTGTACTTCGGAAAGTACAAAAGATATGTACTTAGTAAGTGGAGAAGAAAGGATACTAGTTTTTGGGGATACAAACATGTATTCAATATATAAATGTGATCTAGTATTGTATATAGGCTAAAGACGATGAGCGAGTAAAGATCATATTATATAGAGGTAACCATACCTACAAGGACCGAGTACGTTGTAGCTTCTAAGGCAGCTAAGAAGCAAATAAATGCAACTATTTGTTCCAGTTCTTGGAATCAAACCTGATAAGAAAATTGTTATCACAATGTAAATTATTATATTATTACATGCCAATATGTCAATTTATGACAGTGAAAACATGAGCTATACTCAGGACACCATCTCTTAATAAGTTATACTCGACGAGATAAGGTCTCAATTGAAGAATTTCCGCATGACAGAACCGTCACAGGCCCAGTAGTTAAATCCATTACTCACCGAAAACACGATCTTTATCATATGAGTAGCTGACAAGCTTAGTTAGAAAGTTGGATCAAGTGCAAGTGGGAGTGTTGAAATAGTGGGTTCCCTACACCCAACTATTCAATGCTTTTTATTACCATATCGTGTATACAGTTAGCTATACATGATGCCATCTTACCATTATAGTGTATACTTTTCTGCGTCAACTATTGAAATGGTAATGTCCAAAGATTAATTGTTGTATCAAAGGGTTCTAGCAATTACTAGGCTATAATGGGAAAATTGAGATACTATGACATTAATATTAAAGATATGTTTTGTAGCCTTGATACATCTTACTGATTGGACACATCAGTTTTTTGACTATCATGTGTTGGGGGCTCATTAACATTGAGACTTCTTCTCATAAAGATCGCACTTGGTGATCTCTAGTAGTGAGATCATGACGACTGACTCGCCAATAGGAACTCCCCATGTTTCGGGTGTCTTTTGATATTCTTATCTACGATCAAGTGTAATGGTCTACTGACTTGAGATCATTGCCAATGTATGTCCTTTGATTTCTTAAATTGATGCACGACTAAAACCATGTCAATAATGTTGTGACGAGGTACCATGTGTTGGGTGCGTCATTGGTGACATGGCATTGGTTGAATGGTCAAGAAAAGATTTTTTGCTTCTGGGTTAGGGTAGTAATATATCTCAGG
This sequence comes from Viscum album, assembly GCA_963277665.1. NCBI lineage: Eukaryota > Viridiplantae > Streptophyta > Magnoliopsida > Santalales > Viscaceae > Viscum > Viscum album. The sequence goes on from OY728138.1 coordinate 394,287,178, forward strand.
CCTTGTTGATATGGATGGTAGTACCTTTATAAGACCATGGACATGACAGTTGAGGGTAAATCCATCCAGTTAAATCAAAACACAATATAGAAAGAAAAGGGTGATGTCACATGAGTGCATCCTAATTTATAAGATATTACTGAGCAAGAGATTATATTACACAGTGCGTGTTCGTAGGTTGGTTGTCGTTGTTGTGACAATACTTATTTCTTTAGGGGCCATGATGAGTTGCTAGATCCCTCTCTTGGTCTGTGAATAATTTTCACTACTATCGATAGAAGGTCATAGAGGGTCACACACAATAGCTTAATCAAGAATCGTCCATATTCAGTTGAATAAGTGTTTTGGACATAGTGGGCCCCACCACAGGGGTCTAGGATTGGTCAAAATTTAAACGATCACCAATGAAATAAATGAACTCATATTATTTGAGTTTAGAATAATGAGTACTAAATTTATTTATTACATTTATTTACGAGTTTTAATAAATATATGAAAAATATTAATTTGTGAATAATTAAATTATTTAAGGTTCAATTAATATTTATGGGAGTGAATAGTCTAGTTAATGACTCAATTATTATTGAATAATATATTTTAATACATTACAAGTAAATGACAATAATATTTATGACACAGTTCAGTAGTCTTAAAATTTCTCTGATAGTGCATTAAGTATTCGAGGTCGGTGAGGCGATACCAGGCATTTTAATTAACCGCTATAAATAGAAGAGGAGTGGATTTTTCCATGTACTATTCATGGTGTTTCTCTCTACTCTCCTCTCTCCCATGATCTAGAGAGAGATAATCTCGATCAAAGGAGTTTGGATGAATCTCTCTCTCAGGTATCGCTAGCGAAGTGATGCGGTGATCGTTGGAGCGTCGAATGAATCTTCACAATTCGGCACAAGCACTCGGATTACAACGAACGATGATCCTACAGATTTCCTAAAGCACGTGTGGATGATCTAGAGGAGTTTGATGTCAGATTATTTGAGTAGTGATTACCAACGATGAGCAGAAGTCATTCATGACTTCATAATTAAACAAGGTATTTTTTTTACAGTTTTTGTGTGTGCTTAAAATCCTTCACGCTGGGTCCTCGGCTTTGACTGGGCTACCCTTCACTGACATCATCAAGTTTACATCGATCATCAGTGAAATTCTTTTAAAAACCCACATTTTTGGGGCTTCCTCTACATGGAAAATTCCAACATATTTATTCAAACAAAATATTTTTCATCTAATAGTTATTTTAATTCGATGAATAAATATATATTTGTATTAAAAAATTATTCGTTTTTATACATATATATATATATATATTAAATTTTTCGTATAACTTTTAATTATAAATGAATTTATTAAATAAAATTTTTCAAATGATAAAACATTTATTGGTAATAATAGATATTAATAATAGATTCATGTTTCGGTAAAAAAATGTTTGTATTAAAATGAAATGATGACAGATTTAATTATTAGTTAAATATGTGTTTGTATTGAAAAGTTAATAAAAACAAATATACCAATCCATAAAAAAAAATTGTAATTAAAATTAATACTGAAAAAACCAAATATCTGTTGAAATTAATAATTTTCACTGACACATATATTATTTTTCACTAATTTTCTTTTTGTAAATGTCACTTTTTTGTTGTGAGCATTATAATCCATTATAGTTGGGGCCATATTTCTTATGTGACTATCATGAACACTATTTTTATCATTACCTATAGCCATGATGAACCATAAAGTTTTCTACATTCATATGTCCTACACCAATAATTTATATGTACATTCAGCACATTAGCCTATTCCACATGACATTAAACTACTTAAAATTGGTCTTGGATGCATAATCATAAAAGGAAGATCACTTGGTTATGGATACATGACCTCAAAAGGCACCACATTATCCCTTGTCACATGATATTAATAGGTATGAAATGTATATTTAAGTTTTACTGAACTACATGGGTTTTGATTCCCCTTATAGGGATACATAAGAAGCCTCTCTTATGGGGCAGATCCTAATACCATATAACTTACCTCATCCCTATATCAACATTAATTCAAATGTTCCATGTTTTTTTACTTTAAACCATAACATTACAAACAAATAAAATAAATATAGAGAATATATAATATATACAAATGGTCCCATCAATAAAGAACCTATAATACATAAAAGTCTTCACATAAATTCCTGGAATCAATTAAATAAATCATACGAAGTTAGCTATTCCCACCCTAGGATTTGGGAAGGATTTATAAATATTCTAAAAATTTATGGGAGATTCCCAAATTAGGTAATAATTCCCTAAAAATGGGATATAATCCTAACATTTGGAATTGGGGAGAGAATTAACCACATCATGGTGATAACTGATCTATATCATATGGTTGACTTCAATTTATTTTTTTAGACATTAAATCCTAATTTAAAGAATCCATGTGAGATATTTTAACATTATATTCTCAAAATCATAAAGTTCCTCAACCAATGAGTCATCGATGCCCCACCTAATGTATATATCATTAGAAAGGTTGATAATAGTGCATGACATTTTACCGACGATCCAAGTAAACTAGGATCCCCATGGAAGGCATTATGTTATATCGTACCATCCGGTCATGTTTCTGTCCCAATTACAACATATGATAGATTATTTTTATATTACAATACCTCCATATATAGATCTCAAAAATGGGAAACACTAAGGGAGTGATATATTAAAAATATTTTATCTCAAACTGCTATGAAGATCAAACAATCCTCCCAGTTATTGACGAAAAAACCCTAAATTTAGAGAAACCATCAGCGGTGGGTAGCTCATGCTCAAAACATGAATTAAATCTATAAAATTCTTGGGTTAAATCATGAGAATCAGGAAGGATATGATAACAGATACATTAGTATCATTATGGGTGTAACCCCATCCAACAAGGTTTTTTGAGTTTTTACCACAACTAACACCCATGAGATTATAAATCCCCTAATGGGACTATAATATGATGGTGATAGTGCTAAGACAACCCCATCTAATGAAGACATGGGTATTATTACCCCTTTTCCTCCAAAAAAAGTTATGTTTTATATGTTATCATTGATATTATAAGAAAATATTTCATATTTCATTTAACTACATGATATATCTTCATTATTAAGAACTCGTTTATGAAAACCTATTAGGTACTTCTTGTGGATCAAGTTATGCAAGCTGCTAGTGAAAAATTGGGTTTCATGTTGTTTTTTTGGTTATTATTTTTGGTTAACTCATGATGTTATTATAGGGGACATTTTAATTAAGTTTTTCACATCGGTTAATATTATCTGATGTTATAAATGTGACATTTTTTCAGGTGGTTTTTAATGTCGGGTTATTTAAAACCAATGTGAAAAATGATTTATAACGTTAGTTTTTTAAATAAAATAACATTATAAATATATTATCATATCTTTTATTTAAATAAATTACATGATAAATCCTATAAAAAACTATATAAACTGCTATATATGTACATGTTTGGAGTCTTCTTCATTTCAGTTATATAAAAATTTATGTGAAAACCCATTCATAATGTCATTTTTAATAAAAAATGATGTAAAAATGATATTTTAAATTATCATGTTAGTTTTAAAATAATTGACAGGAAAAATAAATAAAATAAATAAATTACATATTTTCTACTATCCCATCAGTTCAATATATGAATAGAAATAGTAAATAGAAACAACACAACCATAAAACAACTTCACAAAATCAATTCATTTTAACATTATAATGTATATTAAAAATAATATAAAAACCCAAAAAAACCTATGAAATAACATACTCATTATATTTTTAATTGCCTTATAAATTACCCAGAATCAGAACAAGAGTATTTAAAAATCTACAAATTAAAATTAAATCTTTCTACATGTAATTTTAATATAATTAATGAAAGATTAAAGGAGAGGTTAATAAGAAAATATAACATTAAGAAATTTTATAAGTTTGTAGGTTTTAATTATTTCATAAATAAATCTTTGAAAATAGTATCCAAATTCTATTACTTCTTATTAAATATTAAACATCTATTTTAAATTAATTTGTCAATTAGAAAAATTAATTGCTTAAATATATAATTTTGTAATTATAAAATAGAATTCACCCTTTCTTTTACACATCTCCTATTTGTTCCCTAATTTTTAGTTATCTATCTAATGTCACCCCATTCCCAATTTTAAAAGAATATCTATTAAATAAATAAAAATGTAATTATAATATATATAGGTATTAAATAATTAAATCATACATGTTCAATACATGCTTAAAAATATCTCACACGTCACCAAGGATAGAGCACAGAAAATAATGTATCTTCTCTATTTCAAAAAACACCCAATATAAAATTTATACTAATATAAAAAATATATAATTTTAGTGCATATTTAGCTAAGATATGTAAAAATTTAAGAAACATGTGTTCCATACCTTCGAGGATAAGTAATCATCCAACAAGTAATTACATTATTTTGAAATATTTTTTAAATATTAATTGAACTTTATATTTCACTCACTAACCTCAATATAGGTGAAATAAATTATGGGTCTATGAACACATATACATATGTACTGTTATGATATATAATTGTTTTAAATATATCTAATATAAAACAAATATAGGTATTAGTTTTCAATAAATTAAAATGGCTTGAAGATATATGGTAATAGACTTATCTAGAAAAGACATGAATCATGTTGATTCCCAACTCATATATAGTTAAAATATACAGGATATATTTCATTAAAAGTTTCATATTTATTTAATTCCTGAAATATTAGAATCCATTGTAATTTCATTGAAATCTAACAAAAAAAATGAAAATGTTGATAATCAATCAACCCAAAAAAAGTTGTATCAGATATTATAATAACATAAAATTATTTTTATCTATACAATTCATATTTTTCATTAAATTATTCTTATAAAAATTTCTAAAATATTTAAATTTTAAAATGTTAAAACAAATTTAACTCCAACAAGCAATAATGAATATAATTGACATTTCAACAACCCAGTTAGTTATAGAATTAGACATTTTCATATATATTAATATTTATAAATAAGATTCTAATTATTCATTAATGGGGACTCTTTGTCTGATATCATACATGACACACAGAAATAGGTTTCTCATAAATCTTACGTTGGACATAAAATTGAGTTTTATCGAAAAATAATACATTACTAATCTTATTATTTTAAATGGAAGATGAAACCTATTAGTTATATTGTTTAGAATTAATAAAACTAATTATATTATTATAAAGCATATTTTTAAATGTTTTTTACATGCATCAAATAAATCATAGAGGATTAAAATGAGAATAAATCCAATTTGAAGCATATAATAATCTAATATTTTTTAAAAGGTAGTTTTACTGCCTTTTAATGTGGTAAAATTTTTAAACATTGTTTTTTAAAATTTTATATGTTATATTTGAAGATATAATGTTTTTATTTGTAATTGGGATATCAAAATTTACATTTGTTGAAATTTTGGTATTTTTCCGATAAAAATCATATTTTAATGAATAGTGAAAATACTAAATTTTAATTAAAAACTGTCTTTTCAGATAATTGATTTTTATTGATAGATTATATTTTTAATTGGTTTAAAAAAATTTCCGATTATATTTTTATCAATTAATCAAATTCTGGTCATTAGAGGTAATTTCACTTTGATATTTTATATAAACACATGTCAATCTTTTCATGGTTTTTACTTTTTAAAAAACACATTTTATCGTTTTGGAAAAGAGGATTAATTTTTAATTACTTTCTCAAACTTATGTGTTTTTAATTATGATAATAGGATTTAATATTTGGAATCATATCCTCTAAATTATGAAAAAATGTCTCTTTTATTTTTGGGAATTATGTATAATAACATTAGTAATAATTATTATTTACCACAATTAAAAGGTAAATCAGGTAAGTAAGGGTAACAATAATATTAAAACAATATAAAATTCCCTAAAACATGTAATAATAATATTGGATAATATAAGTATGATCAATTAAACCCTTGGGACAAAAACTTGGCCTTGGGAATACACTTGGGTGTGATTATGACACTTAATACTTTTAATTTCATGTAATGGAAAATATGATATAATCATATATCTTCATACTAAAAAAATTTTAATATAGTTTTATATAAGTGATATCTTAAAATATAAATATTATTTAAAAAATATAAAATGATTTCCTGAATCATGGTATTTCTTTAGACATTAAATAAATAATTTTATTTATGACACAATGATAATGTCGTGATTTCTTTATTAGTGAAGGAATCAAATAAATGATATTTAAAATATTTTAATAAATATTATTTTACATAATTTATGACATACACGATTTTAATAGGTGAATATGATATTATATAATAATAGTAACTGGTTTGGTTCAAAGTTATCTCACTACTTTGATTTAAATTAAATTTAATGAAATGAATAGTGTAGAAATTGCCATAATTGATGTTTTATAAAAAAAGAAATTTATGAAATTATTTAAAATAAATTTTTTTTATTATAAGTTATAAAAGATTATTAATTTTCCAATTATGGTAAATTTACTCCATATATGTAAAATTAATATCCTCTTAATAATTAAAATGTTGTTTCAATAATTAAAATTTAAAGAGGTTAATTAAGCGTAAACCTAAAAGATAAGTTTTAAAATAAAATAAAAACATGTATACATAGTATTGGATGATAATATTTAGAACTATACTCATATTACCTTCAAAATGTCTCAAGTTGGTGAAATTTTAATTAATCAAATAATTTATATTAATTTAATAAATTATGAATTTCCAAATGTTCCCCTTCTCTTTTCAATAAAAAGGAACCCTCTCTTCTATAATACTCACACTTCGAGAACCCTTTGGTCAGAAAAATGCATTGAAAAACCACTTTCAAGAATCCCTTCCATTATCATTGAATTCCATCTTATGGAAGAAATCCCCCCAAGGAAGCCTTTTGGTAAAACCAAAAGTCGTTACCTGATTAAGAGGTAATGCCTTCTCTCATGATTTTTTTAATTTACATTATCCAATCCCTAACCTCTTATTATTATATGATTACATAAAAAATGTATACTATATATTATAGTATTTTTTATGCTATTTTTTCGATCTACACTTACACACACCATCATTTTATGGGTAACGAACATATTTTTTCTGTATACGGTGAACTACTTCCTCAAGAAACGATGATTGTTCAAATTTAACATACCACATCTCATGGTGTCCATTATAATAGAAAATTTTCTAAATATTTGAAATATTATATTTATATTATATTTGTGAATCTGTAAATTTCATTTAAAACATACCTTTATGCTTTACATATTGTGTAACTATGATATTTTTGTTTGAGGAAGTGGGGACTACCACCCCCTCAAAGCGATACGACTCGTTCCCACTATACATGGAATATATAAGAGATGTTTTCATTAAACCTATGAGTCATATGTTAAATTAATATAGTACTTGTATTATAATATACATTTATATCATTTAATTATGATTATTTTAATATGGAAAATAAGTGAAAGTAGCATCCATGCGTACGTACGGTCTACCATATCCATGAACGGTGAATTTAATTTATTATCCCCAAATATTATATAATACACTAAATACATATATACTGAATACATATGATATTTAAATCAGGAATAATATTCTAGGGATGATGGAAATTTGACCAAATTGAAAATTTAAATAAAAAAAGTTCATTTTTGACTCATGTACCTAATATCAAGAAAAACATCTGATATGAAATTAAATAGTTATTTAGTTTTTATAACATGATAATAAGTGATATAAAAGAAATATTAAAATTTAAAAAATTTATCAAGAAAGTATAAAATAACAAAAATTTTGAATTCCTGAATATAAACATCATACGAGACAAGTGGAACTCAAGTTAAGGGACATCATCTCAATCTCCATTCACTGAGGCATATTTTGATAATATACACATCCTTAGTTTATATGGTGTATAATAAAACATTTTGACTTATAATTACATTCAATGGTTTTCAAAAGGAATATTTTTTATAAGAGTAATTTTACTAAATGGAAAACATAATGTTTTTAACCTATGTAGAAAAAACAAATACTCTACCATCATAACTATAAGTTGATATTTTACTTCCTATATAAGCCTTAATATTTTCAAAATGGAAAAATAAACCCATCATTAAATTTTCGGGAGTTTAGTATTGAGACTATTTCTGAAATTGGATTGACTATTTCAATATCTTGTAATTATTTCTTGTGATTGAAAAAGAAAATTCATGAGTGAAATATTGATAATTGAAATCTTCAATGTTCTATGATTATATTATGTCACTTAGACATTCTATGGGTTGTTATGTTATAAAACAAATATGGGTGGTTATGTGATAAACCATAGTAGGATTTTCAATGATAAACCAAGGTTGGGTGGTTACATTACAAAGTCCATTGCATATGGTACGGATCTCATCTGTATAACTATTACATTTAATTGTATTTATGGATGTTGGTTGTAATGTTATTCCATTTAAGTATGATTATGTCCCAAGTTAACTTTAGATAATATATATTACTCTTGATGGGTTTTAAGGTATTATTTTTATTACCAAATGGGTGAACAATGAGATTAGATTTATTGAATTACAATTACTACTTCATAAATGTGAAAATTTTAAAATTACGATAAATTATTAATGGTTTAAATGTGATCACAAGACTAATATTTTTCCTAATTTGAGTATCCCTTAATGATTTGTTTATTCCCATCCTATGTTTTTAAATTTTTTCATAGGACTTAAAGAAGAAAAGAGTCATGGATTGGATCAATGAAAAGTTATGTTGTTTAAACATGAAACAAACCCATGTTTATTTTTAAAGTCTTTTTGTACTAAAAAATGGATAGTGAGTAGATGTATATACATGTAATATTCAAGTTGTTTCGTATGAGTTGTTAACTAATTATATAAATCTATAAACATGAAAAGATCCTCAATTTGAAATAAAGTCAAATTATTGACTTGTATAAAGATTGTCTAATGTTTAAGGCTGGGGACTTATATTTGGTATCAGATGACAATTTAGATAACATTAGTGGTTAGGATAATGTTAATAAAATATACATAAATGATTTTTTATTATAGTCTAATTGAAATGATATATAATTTGAAAATTACCACGTTTCTATGTATAAGATATGTTTGTTCAAAATGGTTTTCTATAGAGGAAACATGGAAACTGTAATGGGAAGGCATACAGATGAAAGAACCTTCCAAATCAGCATCCTGAAATGGTTGGTACCAGAAGTGGACATTTTTTTGCAGTGATGGATCAGTTGAATCCGGGGATAAATGGTGGTGGTGTTCATGCACTAGATCAACAAGATCAACCACAAAATAATTTGTTGGTAGTGGAAAATTTTATAAGGCAATGTCCCCCATCATATAGAAGCACATATAACCTTGTACAATATAAGGTGTGGATTAAATCACAAGAAAATATTTTTGATGTAATGGGGTTTTCATACTTTCAAAAGGTTAGTATTGATTTTAATCATTTTGTAGGTGAATCTAATTAGTGGTGGTCAATGATTAATAATATCCGAGTAAGTGAAGAGATTGATTCCATGGAATGGGGTGAATTTAAGAATGATTTCCTTGATAAATATGTTCATAAGGATGTTCGACTAAGGATGGAATATAAATTCATGGAATTGAGACAAAAGTAGGATGATTTTTTGTCTACATAAGAAGTAAATTTCACCTTTCTTTCAAGGTACATCCCAAATTTTATCCAGGATATTGATAGTAAGAAAAATCAGATTTACACCAAATTGAATGTGAACTATCAAAGGGGATTAGCTTCTCATGACTTCAAAAGCTATGATAAACGTTTATGATTTTCTGAGAAGGTAGAAATGTTGATTTTAATGATCTTGTGTACCATGAGTGCAAAAAAAAAGTGATCTAGTTGGAAGGCAATGGGAAATCCTTCAACAAAGAAGTCTAGAGGTAAGAATAATAATTTTCTATCTTGTGAGAAGTGTGGTAAAAAGAATCCTGAAGAATATCTATCAATGTATAGGAAGATCTTCTGATGTGTTAATATTGCTCATATTTCATGTAGCTTTAATGAAGATAATCATGAAGATAATGAAAAACTAGTGGTAAGATGTTTTAGTTGAAACAATTTTGGCCATTATGCCAATGTGTGTCCAAAGTTGAATACCCAGGGTGGAAACAAGAAAGATCGAAAGAATAAAGACATGTAAAAATTATTTTTTACTACTATGGTTGATGTGGGACCATCAAATTAAGTGGTTATTGGTATTTTATAGGTTTTTTTCAAGTATTACAATACTCTATATGACTACAGATCTTCACATTTTTCATTTCTACGATCATTTCAAGTAAATTAGAAATATTAAAGCACAAATGTGATATAGATTTTTTTTGTAAAAACCACAGGTGTAATTATTAATGAAACTAAAATTTATAGGAATCTTCATATTATCATTAATGGGATAATTTTTCTTTCAAATCTTGTTGAAATTCCTATTGTGGAATTTGGTATCATTATGGGTATGGATTGAATTTATGTTTATCGTTTTAAAATATATTGTAAAGCCAACAAATTTTTTATTCAATTATTTCATTACTTTGATAACATTCCAAGAATCCAGGTGATTTATTAAATATGTAGGTGAATGTTATCAAGATAATGTTTATGAAAATAAGGAAACAGTTTTAATTAGTGACATTCTAGTAGTGAATGAATTCATACAGGTTTTTCCTCATGAATCAAACATTATTGTTCCTAATCGGGAGGTTGAATTTAATATTGATTTAGTGCCTAAATATAAGACTATTTATACCCCCACCACCCCTTATCGAATTTCTCAAGTTGAATTTGTGGAATTGAAAAAATAGTTTCAATAATTGCTTGATAAAGGATTCATTCAATCAATCACTTCCCTATGGGGTTCTCATATTTTATTTTTTAAAAAGAAATTTAGTTTTATGAGACTTTTTATTGATTAAATAGAGTTGAATAACATCACTATTAAGAACAATTAATTATTCTCCCATATAGATGATTTGTTTAATCATATCCATGGAGCTCAATGATTTTCGAAGACTGATATGGGGGCCGGTTTCCATCGGTTGAAGGTGAATAAGGATGACATTCCCAATAGAGTTTTTTGTACATGATATGCGCATTATGAGATTTTAGTTACTCCCATTGGTTTATCTAATGAACATAGTATATTTATGGATCTCATGAATGGATTCTTTCATCATATTTTTGATTAGATTGTGGTTTTATTTATAGATGATATTTTGGTATATTCTAAAATCCACAAGGAACATTGAAGTAACTCAAGGATTTTATTTTAAAACATTAAAAGAAAAGAAACTTTATGGAAATTTTAGAAATAGTGAATTATTGTTGTAACAAGTTTGTTTCCTAGGTCAAATTGTTTCTAAATATGGAATAATTATAAACACTACTGAAACAAAAGTTGTTAAAGACTGGCCAAGAACTTCTAATATCATAGAGATTCATAGATTCCTTTGATTAGGGGGTGTTACTAAAGGTTTTTTGGAAATGTTTCTAATTTATCTACCCCAATAACTAAGTTAACTTGTAAAGGAATTAAGTTCATATAGACAAAAGAATGTGACGACTATTTTTAGGAACTGAAAATGAAGATTGGTAAATGCTGCATTTTTGGCCCTACCTTCTAGGAATGTTGAATTTATTATCTACAATGATGATTACATGAATGGAATTGATTTTGTAATGGTGCATATGATCAGGTAATTGCTTATTATTCATTCCATTTTAAACCTAATGAGTAAAATTACCCTACACATGATTTGGATTTAGTTGCTATTGTTTTTTCATTAAAAATTTAGATTCATAATTTGAATGGAATACTATTTGAAATATATACTTATCACAAAAGTTTTAAGTATATATTCACTCAGAATGAATTGAACATGGGATAGAGGAGATGGTTGGAATAAATCAAGTATTTTGATTGTATGATTAATTACCGTCAAGGAAAGGAAAATAAAGTGGTTAATGGTTTGAGTTGAAAAATCATTGCTACATTTACCATTCAAAATCTGGAATGAGATCTTTTAGTTATTAATTTGATGAATTTTGGATATGAAGTTATTGGTGAATGTGAATTATTCTGTTTCGTTTTACGTGGTAGTAAAATCATCTCTCTCATACAAAATTAAGAAAGATTAAAAATATGATAGTGAGTTACATAAAAATTTAGAATTGGTTTAGAAGGGTAATTTACCCGAATTTAACATTGATAAAGACTTTGTTTTGAGGTTTTGGAAGAGATTATGTGTGCCTTGAGTTTAATAGTTGAAAAAATATTTTTTATGAGAAACTCATAGTTCTCTATTTTTAGTTCATCCTAATAGTACTATAATGTACATAGACCTTAAGAAATATTACCGTTTGGATGGAAGGAAAATAGATATTTCCCACTTTACCCTGATATGGTTGATTTGTCAATTGTTTAAAGAAGAGTAACAGTTACTGAAAGGAATTATTCATCATTTTCCAGTTCCAGAGTAGAAAAGGTAAAATATATCAGTGGATTTCATAGTGGGATTAACAATGTAATTTTTAAGTAACAAGGATATCTAGGTTGTTTTTGATCGATTTACTAAATATGCTCATTTTCTTCATATTCGCGATACTCTATCTGTAGATATCCTTTATCGGTTTTTTATTATCCATATAGTCAAGTTACATGGATCTCTTCTCTCCATTTTATCTGATCGTGATCCCAGGTAAACATATAAGTTTTTGAAAGGCCTTCCAAATTCATTTGCAACTAGATTAAATTTCAATAAATCTTTTCATTGTTAATTCGATAGGTAGACATAATGAAAAATTTAGAATTTGGAGGATATGATATGTTCTTGTTCAATAGATTACAAGGGATGTTGGGATCAACATCTTTATTTTGTTGATATTTCTAATAATAACTACTTTCATTCCATATATATATGGAGCCATTTGAGCCATTATATTGAAAGCGATGTCAAACTCCATATTTTTGGGATGAAGTATGTGAAAGGAAGTATATGGGGCAAGAAATGATAGAGGAAATGGAAGAGAAATTTCAGTTGATATAGTGACACAAGAGGACATAAAATAGAAGGTGGAATATTTATGAAGATAATCAAAAAAAGGATCATTCTTTTGAGGTAGGTGATCATGTATTTTTCAATGTTTCTCCGTGTAAATGTGTGATATGTTTTGTTAAGAAGGGGAAGCTGACTCCATGGTTCGTTGAACCCTATGAAATCTTGTATAATGTTGGGTCAGTTTCCTAATCAGTGTCTATACCTATGATTTTATCCGAGGTACAAAATTCTTTTAATGTGTCAATGTTAAGAAAGTATATGATGGATCCATCTCATGTTTTGTGTCCAGAAGTAGTTCAGTTGGAATAGAATCTTTCATAGGAGGAACAAAAAATCCAGAATCATGACACCAGAAAGAAATTGTTGTGGAATAAAGTTATTATTTAGGATAAGGTTATGTGGAAAACCCATATGGTTGAATAAGAAACATGGGAATATAAAGAATCCAAACACCCAGCTTTTTGATAAGTGAATAAAATTGTAGGGACACAATTTCTCAAATAAGAGAAGGATGTGACCTCCCATGTAATTATATAATGATACATTTTCATATATATTAATATTTATTAATAAGATATAAAATTTACATTAAAGGGGTCTCTTTTTCTGATAGCATACTTAACATGCAACAACAGGTTTCTCAAAAATATTACATTTCACACCAAACTGAGTTATATCGAAAAATAAATAATAAATAGTATTATTATTTTAAATGGTATTTAAATCCTATCTGTTGTATTAGATAGAGTTAAAAGAACAAAATATATTATTTTTACCCATGTTTTTTAAATGTTTTTACATCCATAAAATAAATATTAGAGGCCTAAAATGAAAATAAATCTAATTTTAAGCATTAAATAATTAAATATTTTTTAAAGGTAGTTTTACCACCTTTTGATAGTGAACCCTTTTTAAATATAGTTTTTTACAACTTTATATATTCTATTGGAAAATATTAACTTTTTATTTTCAAGTGAGTCATCAATATTTATTTTTCATGAAAATTTGGTTTTTTTCAAATATATTTCATATTTTAATGAACGGTGAAAAGTAATGCATTTTAATTAGAAAATTATTTTTTATCTAATTTATTTGAATAGATATATTATCTTTTGAGTTGGTTTTAATGTATATTTGGATAATTTTTTTATCATTAATCCAATGATGGCCATTGGAAATAATTTCACTTTGAACTTTGATATAAACACCTGTCAATATTTTTATGGTTTTTAATTTTAATAACCTCATTTTCTTATTTTGAAAACGGGAATTAATTTTAAATTAATTACTCAAACATATGTGTTTTGAATTTGGAAAAATTTATTCTATACTTGGAATCAGTTGGTCCAAATTATGTAAATAGATGACTTTTATATTTCGACATGATGAGTAATAACTTTAGTAATTATTTTTTATCCAAAATTAAAAGGTCAATCAGGTAAATATTGAAGGAACCTAGACCACCCTTAGAGGGGGGGGTGAATCAGGGTGTTAACTATTTATGTTCAATACTAGATCATTTTCCTACATTGGTAGGACCCCTTTCTAAAATATATTTGAAGGATTTGTGAAGTGACTAAAAAATTCACATGTAGAAGGACAACACATCACTTTTACTTGGATCACCACTAAGGGATACGTCCAAGGAGTATACATCAATAGGTTTCCAATCATACCTAATTACACTAATCTTCACTAGATGTGGAATAAAGGTTTGGGTATAGTCACTCTATCATAGGCACACTGCCTTTATAAAAGTTCCTAGATAACTCACTGCTTCCCTCAAATAACTTTTGTTGACTCCTCCTAGCTCTCTTCCCTGGGTGAAGTCACACTCAGTTTATGGATGTGAAGGTCCCTTCAATGGATATGCATGGAAGTCTTTCTATCCTGTTCAACATAATACTTTTCTTACATCGAGGTCCAGAGTAGATGATCTTCAATGTTCAATATTCTTCTTTACTATAAGAACTAGATGTATTAAGTCTTCTTATTTTTCTTGGATAGATTTATAGATCCTTATGTGACTATTTAAACTCTTAAAATAAGCTCACTAGGAATCAGAAAAATCAGATCCTCTTATTCCATGTATGCATGTGACCATTCTTGTGGCAATTTAGATGTTCTCTTCTTCTTCTTCACTTCATTACTCATGAGCACCCCTGGTTGAAGATATTTCTTTTAAATGTATTCATGTATTCACATGAATGCACTTCCTCTTATACGTTCTTATGTGAAGTAATAAATGGGTATGATTTCTTTAAGCACACATGCATCCTATTTTCATTCTTTTATATTCTTACCACTTGGTTCGGATGTGAAGGTAAATTATGTCTGTTCTTTATCAAATCATGCATCCGAATGTATGCATGAACTTCCCATCACCATGCACATTCTTTATTGTACCTTTCTCAACACACATTGTTCACTTGGATTTGATTATATTTATAAGCAGGTTATTTTATTCAAACATTATTGTGTGTATTTGGGTATTCTATGATGTTCTTTTTCACGACCCATCCCCCAAGGCCCGTACTGTGACTACCCTAAGCCCGCCTTCCATAGGACAGGGGACAATGACTACCATCGGAAAGGTGTATCCCTTAAGAGGAAGGCATTGAATTCAAACCTATAGAAACATACAAATCCAAGAGAATAACAAGAGGCAACCACAAATTAAACTGCTATAGTAAAAATTCTGTTGAAAGTAAAGGGTCCATAATACAAGCCCAACTATAATGTAAAATTACAACTAAAAAGATAAAAATAGCTCCTAGGTCATCCACCATTTAATTCTACCTGAAGGGTAGGTACAGTTAATGATCAGTAGTCCCGCGTAATTCCACGTCAATGATCCGCCTCTGAGCACCATCCAGTCCTGGCTCCCTCAGAATCGATCAATGGTTTATATCATCTGAACAAGACAAAACACGGTGCGGGTGAAGCCCGCACGGGGGTGAGTATAACAATACTCAGTAGGGACCCTGAGACCCATGATGGTCTCCCAGAGTTTCCACAAAGGAATAACCACAAAGAAAGACCTTAATAACTAAGTATGAAGTAGTCATCAACTCTAATTATGTATATTCCCATACATATACCTATGTTATCAATATATACTTGTATCATACATGAGGAAAGAATATCACAAAGGGTAACACCACAAAGGTAAAAGTACCACACAGGTAACAACATGAAGATAACACCACAAAGGTAAAAGTACCACAATGGTAACTCCATGAAGAAATCACCATGAAGGTAAAAGTACCACACAGATATAACCACGATGATATCATCAAAAATGTAAAAGTACCACACATGTATCACCATGATTGTTAAAGACTCAGATCACACTAGGAATTAGTGAAGTATAGAAGTACAGATGATCAGTCGTGATGCTAGATCATATCATTCGGTCAAGAGGAACTGCTTCTTACCATACAGAGTCTGAACCACACATGATCGATAGGTTATAACCCCCAGATTGACCCACATAGGATCCGACCTACCCAGAGTTGATAGGTACTAACCCCCGAAATGACCCACACAGGATATGACCCACACAGGATCAGTATACGCTGACCCACATAGGATCATTGAGAACTGACCCACACAACATCTGACCCACATATGATCGGTATGTGCTGACCCATACAGGATCATTGAGTGTTGACGCACACATGATCTGACCCACACAACATCGCTTGGTACTAACCCTTGAATGATCTGTCTCCAACCTCTGCCTCCCTGCCAGCCACCAGATTCCCTCTTATAGCACATTTTTGATAACTGCTCCTCAAGCCATTAATAATATTTAAATCTCCATTAATTTCCTCGAAAAGTATCCCAAAGGACCTCCACGTCATAAGGGTTCCAACGTGAAAGATGACGGGTCAATCGGATGCCCGTTTTGTGACTTATAAGAGTTTTAGTTCAGAGGGCCTGGTTGGATTCTGATTCGATCCAACCTAGACATACCCCACCTTTATCCAAATATCATGTGTAGTATACCGAATGGACCATCTCACTCCAAGTGTCTCACCTTCATAGATGGTTTGTCAAATGGATGCCTGGTTCTTAGGTAATGGAACTATAAGAAAAACTAGGCCTGGTAGGGTTGGTTCCAGTCGGGCCAACCCGGCGGGGATGGGGTCATGGAAGACTTGGCCCACTAGGCTCGTGCATCTTGGCCTACAGAGGTGCGTCCCAGGCCCCTGTGGGGTGCGACCCACTAGCACGGCCTGCGGCGGGGTCTTCCCTTGCTAGCACGGTGGGTGAGATGCATGGTCTTCCCGATCAGCCGAGCGACCATTATGTTTCTTCCAAAGCGGTGACGCCACATGGAATTGCCTCATCTATCGTGGGACCTACAGGGAGCAGTTATTTCCACCACGGCATCAGAGCTGCGGCTTCTCTGTTGACGTGTTGTTGCATGCCACTGCCTCCTCCTGCGGTCGGCTGTTGTTGGACGCCCTTCTCGACCATCGCGGATAAAAATCCAGGACCCCTTCTCCACCCGGGGCTCACGAAGGCACGCCGCATAATCTCTACAGCTAGCCGGTGTCGGCCACTCTGCTGACCACTACGGCCTCCTCTAGCGGCACATGAAAATACACCATCTCCATCGCGGTCGGCTGATGCCGTCCACCACCATCATTTTCCAACATCGATCGCTGGTGCTGTGCCGGCGGTCTTCCACGGATAACTCAAAGGTAGCACAAAAGGTAGTGGAGGGGTCGGGTCATGTTCCTAAGGCCCGTGACCTCCGTGTTAGCTGGAAAAATATGAGGTACGAAATAGGATTCAACAATCAGTTGTAATTATTACAAAAATAAATCCCTACCTCGATATCGTTCGGAGAACGCCCACGATTGGAGGCGGGTCGGTGTTAGTCATTCCAGCAACAAGCTTCCAACGACGCCACTCAAATGTAGTCCTTCGGTTCATGATTCAATGTTGCTCATCACCGCCCACTGGAACTGGCTCTCTCCTCTAAGTATTGGGCATCGTATCACTTTTCCAGAGCTTCATCGCTTGGTGAAGTCTTGCCAATTCCTTGCCCAATATCCATATAAATAAGATAAGTGGAGGGTAAGTAACGATTGTGGAATTTTTGGAGGTTAATTTAAATGGAACCTTCCAAAATTCCAATGACATAGTTACTATGTATTTGACGGCTCATGACATTTAATGGCTTGACATGTCACTGTCCCCACACTACTGCTTGTCCATTGGAGTACAAGAAAAAATTAAATAAAAAAATTGTTATTTTATTATTCTTTTAAAAAGCCCCAATATCTAAATTTTTCTCTAGGCTTATTACGGTCGAAGTGAAGCATCCCTTAAAATAATACTGGCACTATGGATTCCTCGGTGCCCTCGAATTTTTAATGCAAGCACCGGTCCAAAATATAGAAAATGTCATCCGCATGGTTACTGTACGTACCTTAAAAAAAGATCATAAATTTATTGTGGGCACATCAGCCCCTAAATCACACACAGTCAATTTTTATAGACTCGTATAATTCCATATAATTAAACAAATTGCATGGAAAATCTGGGTTATTACATTTTCCCCACCTTAGGGATTTTTTTCCTGAAATCAACAATATAGACTAAGGAAATAAATGGGGGTACTGAGCATGAATCTGAGCCTCCCCCTCCCATGTTCTCTCCTGGAGGTTCTCGTGATGCTAGGAACGTGCACCAAATGTAGCTATAATCCCTGAAGGACCTGCTCCTGTTGATCCTCAATCTCCACTGGAACCTCCGTAAAGGTCATTCCATCGTCAATGTCTAGCTCGCCCCATTAGATGACGTGCGATGGAGCATGAACGTACCTCCTCAACAACGACATGTGGAAAATTTCATGCACCTTGTGAATCTATGGGGGAAGAGTTCGGAGATACGCCAACTCACCAACTCTACTGAGAACCTGAAAATATCCGATGAACCTCAGAGATATCTTGCCAGCCCAGCCAAATATCTGCAACCCTCGTCTGTGTGAGACACGTAAGAAGACATGGTCTCCAACCTCAAACTCCAAAAGACTGTGTCTCCTGTTATCATGAAACTTATGTGTTCTCTATAAAGTCCACATATCATTCTAGATAATCTTCACATTCTCAGTGATAGCCCGTATAAGCTCTGGACCCAGAAATGGTTACTCCCCTACGTCTGTCTAGCATTGAGGTGATATCTAAGGTCCACCGTATAAGGCCTCGAATGGTTCCATACCGATGGTGGAGTGATAAATATTGTGGTACGTGAACTCCACCAAGGGCAAGTGATCCTCCCAACTGTGGCCAAAATCTAGGACGCAAACATGAAGCAACTTTTCCTGTGTTTTAATAGTCTAATCCATATGACCATCCGTCTGTGGGTGAAAGGTGGTGCTAAAACACACCTGAGTCCTGAATTCCTCTTGTAATCCCTTACACAAATGGTATGTAAAACATGTTTCATGGTTGGAGATGATTTTTGATGTCAACCCATGAAGTCGTACAATCTCATGTACTTATAGGCATCCCAATCCCTCTACTGATCCATGCACTCAGATGGGTAGGAAGTGGGACGAATTGGTGAGTCAGTCAATGATCACCTTGATGGAATCGGGTCCACTAGATGTACGTGGAAGCCCTATCACAAATTCCATGAAGATGTCATCCCACATCCACCCTGGAACCTCTATTAGCTGCACTAAGTTTGCTAGAACCTAATGCTCGACCTTAACTTGATAAAAAGTGAGGCATCATGAATCAAACTATGCCACTACATTCTTCATCCCTAGAAACCAGTACTGATTCCATAGGTCATGATGAAACTTCGCCACACCAGGATGTATCGCCAGAGAGAATGTGTGGAACTCCCTCAATACCTCCTCTCATTTCTCCACTGGTACCATGGTGTGTCCTCTAAATATGATGATGTGCTCCCCACCTTCAGAAAATCCATTAGGTACATGCCTTGTGGATATATGAGCATGTCATGGCTCATAGTCAATATCCCCAAGATGCACCTCGCACACTCACTAAAGAAGTGGGGGAGTGACAGTCATAGACTGGAGGTAAAGAAGCCCCATCTTTATCCACAAAGGATATGTGAAATGCACCTAGATACTCTATCGCCTCACTCAAAGGATGTAATCCAGACCTCCTACTGAGTGTTTCTGCCACTAAGTTCCCCTTCCCAGGAGTATAGACTATCTAAAAGTCATAATCCTGGAGGAACTATACCCATTGTTGATGTCTCGGGTTTAGGTCCTTCTATGAGAAGATATACCTGAGACTCTTGTGATCAGAGTAGACTGTAAAATGATCTCCCATCATGTAATGTCACTACATCTTCAAGGTGAAGACAACTGCTGCTAACTCCAGGTCATCGGTAGCATAGTTATGCTCATGCTATCTAACCTTCCAAGAGCCGTAGGTGATCACTGATTACTCATGAATTAGGACACATCCATGTCCGGGCCCTGATGCATTGCAGTTGATTACATACCCAATGCCCTCTTCGGGTAGCCTCAAGATGGGGGCACTCTTCAGTCCCTACCTCAGCTCCTGAAAACTCTGCTGGAGTCTCTTCATCCACACGAAGGGCTATCCATTCTTTTTCAATACTTAAAAGGGTGCCACAAATATGGAGATGTTGTGTACGAATCTTCGGTTGTACCCAGCGAACCCCCTGAAACTCAGCACCTTAGTCACACTCTTGGGTGGCTCCCATGCTAGAACAACCTCTATCACTACCAGATCTACTGCAAATCCAGCCTTCAAGATAACGTGTCCCAGAAGGTGAACCTATATTATCCATAACTGGTACATCGAGAGCTTACCATAATTTTTTTGCTCTCTGAGCATATCCAGCACTATCTTCAGATGATAGGAATTATCCTCCTCCATAATTGAGTACACCAAGATTTCATCGATGAAGACCACAAAGAATCAATTGAGGATTGGATGGAAGATCATGTTCATGAGTCCCATGAACATTGCAGGGGAATTGGTCATGTATAAAGTCATAACCAAGAACTCATAGTGAAAATACTAAAATCTAAAGGTCATCTTCTACACATCCACATCTCATACCCTGAGCTGATGATAGCCCAATTTGTCATCTATCTTCGAAAACTTTTGATCTCCCTTCATCCGATCGAAAAGATCATTAATCCCAAGAATATGATTCTTTTTCATCACGATCATCTTGTTTAGGCGCTGATAGTCTATACAGAGTCTCGAACTCCCATCTGCCTTTATGGTGAAAAAATAGGGGCTGCCCAGGGAGAAACATTGGGCCTTATGAACCCCTTTTTCTTCAAGTCCTCCAAATGTACCCATAACTCACGAAGCTCCATGGGATCCATCTCACATGCTGGAGTAGATACCAGTGTTGTCTCAGGGTACTAGTAAATGTAAAATTCTACCTCTCTATGAGGACGTAGTCCTAGAACATCACCTGGGAAGACATCGGTATACTGGTCCACCACTACAAGATAGCTCAGACTCTCAACCTCAACTGCTCTGAGTGTAAGGCTATCCAGATGATGTGTGATCGGATTCACCCTTCTCCGAGAAAGTCCATCATGTGCTTCAATGGTTCCCTTGTCATAGGTGAAGGAAAAACTAGTTCCATATGTGTGGATACAACACACGTTACGCCTAATACAGTTAATTTGATCATGAACAGTGGATAATGAGTCCATACCCAAGATGATGTCGTAAGGCCTCAACGCTGCAACTAGAAGATCACAGCCAAAGCTCTCACCTCCTAAAGTAATCTCACACTACCGGTACCAGTGTGTGATCATCAAATCTTCCCCTATTAGAGTCTCTATCTATAAGGATCGAGCCAAACACTCCATTGGAATCTTTGAGCTATGAACGAGGGTCGTGGAAATAAAAGAGTTATTGATACTTGTGTCTATAAGTACTAAAACTAGGGTGGAATAGACACAAGTCATACCTCTAATAGTCTCTAGAGTGTCGTGGTCATAGGCCTCAGTTTCCTAGAGCTGAGCTTGTCTATGTCCTCCTGCTCTCTATGGTTGGGTTGGACCACCTAGAGGTGGTGGCAGTAGAACCTCGAATCACCACCCACCACCTGCTACATGGACAGCTCCTTTGCCACGTCCTCTACCCTACAGACCTCCTAGCTCGAACCTCTGTCTCTTCCTCAATGGTCCATAGATCATCTAATGGTCATTGGTAAGGTGGTTCAGGGTAGTCCTGAGCCTTGTGACCCTTCCCGCCACACTAGTAGAACTGCCTGATCCTAAACCATTATCTTCTGTCCCATGAGCCGCCCACCACTAAACCTGTGTCCTTAGGTTTCCCAACAGAAGGTATGGCTCGCTTGGGCCCCTACTTCATCCATCTACTTCCTTTTGTGGATGAATCCACTACTTTTCATCCAGTGGTGGCTCTCGTTATCGGTGACTACTCATCTTGGAAGATCTCCACCAAATGTGCTCGATCTAGCACACTAGCCTACGTTGGAATTCTAAGATATACCATTGATTCTATGATCTCCCTTAAAAGACCCTGCAAAAATGTACGAGCCCTGATGAAAGGATCCCATACCATGTCGGTGGAGTATTGGTAGAGATCAGTGATCCACTTCGACTACCTGGCCACGGTCATGCTACCCTACTGTAAGTGTAGCATCTTCTGTGTACGTACTGAGTGTAGAGTCGTTAAGACGAACTCTTCCATGAAAAGGCCCTCAAAGTCCACCCATGTGAGGGTTTCCTCGTCATGTAAATGGAGTGACAGACTCCACCATCTTCGAGATTCCCCCTGGAAGAGACTTGCAACTATGATCACCATCAGATCAGTTGGTGTACCAAATAAGTGAAAAACATTGGCCATAGCCTCTGGCCAGTCCTCAGCCGCATGAGAGTCCATCTCACCTCAGAACCATGACATTCTCTAAGGCTGAAAATTGTACAACACAATCAGTTGGAATGCACCACCTACTGGTGGGGCTGGTGGAAACAGTTTTCCAAAAGGTAGTGGTGCTGCTGGTACACCACCTGAAGGTGTGAACACCGTAAGAGGGCCCTACATCGAGGCCTCATCGCTCGGTGGTCCATCCTTGTGTACTCTCTCGGGAATCCCGTATGGCTATCTCTGTGATGGAATCATGAAGTAAAATTGGTGTTCCATGGTTAAAAAGTTATACATAGTGTGCTAAATTAAATAAGTCAGAAGAAAAACATTTAAAAAACACACACATTCAGTGTTTTCATGCATTGATTCGGAAATCAGAATTCAGGGTCCTGGTATATGGATACATCGGCCTACACACCAACACTGTATTCCCCAAACTGAAAACCACACTCATACCACTTACCAATAATTCCACTTAGAAAAGATTAGAGCCCTAGTTCATCGGTAGAACCAACTCCTTTGATACCACTTTATCACGACCCGTCCCACAGGGCCCGTGTCATGACTACCCCAAGCATGCCTTCTATAGACCAGGGGCTGGTGACTAGCATCAGAAAGGAATATCCCTTAATGGGAAGGAATTACCTTTAAGCATGTAAAAATATAAACATCCAAGTGAAAAACAAGAGGAAACCATGATGTAAACTCCGATAGTAAAATGTGTGTTGAAAGTAAAGGGGCTGGAATAGAAACCCAACATGAAAGTACAAGTACAACTGGAAAGAGAAAAATAGTGCCTGGGTCATCCACAAAGGATCCTAACTAAAGGGTAGGTACAACTCATGATCATTAGACCTCTGTCTTTCCATGTCAAATTCCCCACATCTGAGCACCGTCCAGTCCTGTCTCCCTTATCCTCGATCAATGTTGTCCATAATCTGTACAAGACACAATAAGGTTCAGGCGAAGCCTGTGCATGGGTGAGTATAACAATACTCTGTAGGGACTTTGAGACCCCCGAATGTCTCCCAGAGTTCCACAAAGGAAAAACCACTAAGAGTGACCTCTATTATAGAGCACAAAGCAGTCATCAACTCTACTTAGGTATATTCCAATACATATACCTATGTTATCAAGATATACTCGTCTCATACATGAGGGGAAAATGTCACAAAGGGTAACACCACGAAGGTAACACCAAAAAGTTAAAAGTACCACATAGGTATCACCATGAAGATATCACCATGAAGGTAAAATCACCACACAAGTATCACTATGATGATATCACCACAATGGTAAAAGTACCACACAATTATCACCATGAAGGTAAAAGACTCATCTCACTCCAGGTATCAGTGCTGTATAGAAGTACATATGATCATTAGGGAAGTTATATCATCACATTCTATCAAGAGGCACTACAGATAACCATACGGAGTCTGACCCACATAGGATCGATAGGTAATAACCCACACAATTACCCACACAGGATCCGACCCACCCAGAGTCGATAGGTACTGACCCACAAAATTACCCACCCAAGATCGAAATGTGCTGACCCACACAAGATCACTAATCACTGACCCACACATCATCGATGAGTACTGACACACACAAGATCGGTATGCACTGACCCACACAGGGTCACTGAGTGCTGACTCACACAGGATCTAACAACACATAATCACTCGGTACTATCCTCCGTATGATCTGTCCCCAACCTCCGCCTCACTGCCTTCCACTGGATTCCCACTCATAAAAGGTTTGGGAGAATTGCTCCTCAATCCATTGGTCATTATTCAACCACCAATATGTAAAATAAATAAGTATTAAAAATGACCTCAATGTTGTAAGGGCACCAATGCGACAAATGGTGCGTCAATCGGATACCCGGTTTCTAACTTATAAGTATTTTAGTTCTGAGGGCCCGTTTGGATTCACATTTGATCCAACCCAACTATACTCCTACTTTATCCAAATTTCAAGTGGTGTGTACCAAAAGGACCGCCTCAATACCGGGTTACTATTTTCATATATGGTTCATTAAAAGGATGCATAGTTCTCATCTTATGGCCCTTTGAGTGAAACTGGGCCTGGTGGGGTCCAGGTCCGGTCCAACCCGGTCTGGGCCGACCAGATCCGGTTTGGGTCGACCCGAACTGGTCTGGGCCAACCCGACTCTGTTTGGGTCTGACATGGATGGACAGGGCCTTGGCGGCCTCGACCCGTAAGTGGGTGTGACCCAATCTGCAAGGTCGTGGCTCACTGGGTTCGTGTGGCCCTGCCCTCGAGGGCACGACCCGCAGGGCTCACGCGGCCCGACCCACAGTGGGGTGTGGCCCACGGTTTGTGTGTAGCCTGGCCCGTGGTGGGGTGCGGCTCACTGGCCTATCCCACAGTGGGGTCTTACTTAGATGGTGTGTGGGGGGGGGGGGTGAGACCCTCGGTCTTCCAGAAACGGCCAAGCGGCCATTTAGTTTCTTCCAAAATGGTGACACCAGGTGGCACCACCTCAGCTATTGCAGGACACACATGGAGTGGGTCCTACCGCCACGTCTTCTCCAGTAGCGCGCCATTGCGCACTGCCGCCTCCTCCTGAAGTCGGCCGATGCTGGCCTCCATGCTCGACTGCTGCAGCTGAAAAGTCGTGGCCCCTTCTCCTCCGGTGGTGTGTGAGGGAGCGCTGCATCATCTCCACATCCAGCTGGTGTCGGCCGCTCTGCTAACTGCCATGGAATATTTCCATGGTCTCCTCTTTCTATGCATGATTGCGTGCCTCTTCCATCACAGCCATCCGGTGCCAGCCACTGCCATCATTTTTCGCCATCGGTCATTGGTGTCGCATTGGCGGTCTTCCACAGAGAACGCCAAGGTATAAAAAAAAGATAGCGGAGGGTTCGGGTCATGTTCGTTTGGTCTGTGCCCTCCGTGTTATATTGAAAAATAGGAGGAAGGAAATAGGATTCAAAATTCACTTGTAATTATAACAAAAATAAATCTGTACCTCTAAATATTTCGGAAAATGCCCGCGATTGGAGGTGGGTCGGTGTTCGTTGTTCCTGCAACAAGCTTCCAACGATGTTGCTCGAACGTTGTTCTTCAGTTCGTGATTCGGTGTCTCTTGTCACTGCCCACTGGAACTGGCTTCTTCCTTCAGGTGTTTGGAATCACAGAACTTTACCAGACCTTCTTTTCTTGGTGCATCCATGCAAATACCTTCCCCAAAGATCTATATAAATAGGAGAGGGGGAGGGTAAGTAACAATCGTGGAATTTATTGGGGTTCATTTAACAGGAACCATACTAAATTCCAATGGCGCTATTACATATTATTTTAAGGGTCAAGACATTTAATGGCTTGAAACTTCGTTGGTCTTACACTACCACTTGTCCATTGAAGGTAAAGAAATAAATAAATAAATAACAAAGTTATTTTATTATTCTATTAGAAAGTCCCAAAATCTATCTTTTTCTTTAATATTACTACGGTCGAAGTGAAGCATCATTTAAGCAAATATCGGCACTATGGATTCAACTGTGCCCTCATATTTTTAATCTGAGCACTGTCCCAAAAGATAGAAAATGCTGCATGCCTTTTTACTGAATGTACCTTAAAAAAGGTCAGAAATTTATTTCGGGCACAGCGGGCCTCAGAATCAAACACCGTCAATTTTCGCAGACTCGTAATAATTCCATATAATTTAAAAAAAATTACATGGAAAATCTAGGTCTTTAAATTCTGGTTCTCCTCTTACATACTGAGGGTATAGAATTCTCCTATGAACATAGCTTCCTAGTCTCTTCTGCAAACCATGATGGTTTGTCGCTCCTCCTTGTGCAAGGGACTCACGAGCTTCCTTTGGAAAAAACGTTCCGACTTCTTTCATGTAAAAAGTGATGTGTGGTTATCCTCCATGAACCGAGTGGAACATGGGAATTCCCTTCAAGAACCGGAATTATACGTCGGACACTCTTCCCCACGAACCAGAGCGTTATGCGGTTAGACCTAGTAGTACGTGGTCTCTTTTCTCTACCAACCAAAATGGTACATGGGAAATTCTCTTTGAGAACCAAAAGTGGTTCACGACTCTTCTTCTTCGCAAACAAGAACGGTACATGGTATACATTTCATGAATCTAGAATGGTTTTCGAATCTTACATGACCATTCCCGATTTTGAAGATAGGAGAAATTATTTCTCTCAGAATAGGATCTCTTGAAAGGCTTGGAAGAATCACTCATTCCTGGATTGGTGGATCCATTTTTATAAGTAGAGATCTAATATTTTCCGTGTCTGAAATACCTATGATATTTCAAGAATATCTCAATTTATATGTATTTAAACCATGATCATGAGATAAGACAATATTCTCGGTTATTTCCTTTTTATTAATGCGGACCCTCCTTTTCGGTGTAATTCTCCCATGCTTGTGTTTATGAATGGATGAAAACAATTTCCCAAATTCTAAAATATTCCTGACATGTCCTTGCAACTCTATTTTCTTCGGCCACGTTCAAGATTAATTATTGCGTAACATGCGTGAAAATGTAATTTCATGCATGGATTCGTTATGTCCTGACGATTATTATGCATGAAGTATGAGCATAAATGGTGGTCGGAAGCAAGACCAAGGAGTATCAACATCATCTCCAGTGGACTGTGTCATCGGGACCCCCCTATGGGATTAGAGGTTGAAGATGATGATGTGGTCAATCTACTGCCATTGGATCATCTTATATTAATGAGGGACGATGTTGATTAGATAATAGGTCACGGTGTGAGGAGTACATCCTGGATCTTGTGTGGGATTAGATGGATTGATGAGATCTCCTCCGTGTTTTTAAAATGTAAACAGTATCCGGAAAATAATTTTCCCTCATTGAAACTTGTGGCATTATATTCACACTTTATAAATCTCGATGCACTGGCCTTATTTCAATTGTCTCTTCCTCCCCTCCTGCTACAACCCTGTATCAATGTTCTGCGGGCACACTTTTCACCCACTTCCTTCTGTTGTGCCACCCTATGCAGTGGCACCTCCATGCCACTATGTGCCCTGTGGGCATGCACACTACCTCAGTCGGTCCGAGCCGGCCGTTTGGCCCCATATTTGTAAGTAATCATAGAATGATTATGTGTTAACATAAATGTTATCATTAAATGAAATAAAGTCCATCTATTATGTCTAATGCTCTTCTTCTTTTTTATATATTCCATTTTGGATTATAAATTCCAAAGGTCTTCCATCATCCTGGAATTGGGATAACATATCTGATCATTATTGAAATACATTGACACCAATTGACAACAAATACTATAAAAACACCAAACTGCTTATTAAAATCTCCCACTTTTTATATATTGGAGAAACCCAAAACATTTCTTCCAAATGAATATGTCAATATGGATCTTCTTCTTCTCTCCCCCCTAACTTTTCAAACATTCATTTCTCTTCTCTCCCACTTATTGAAAACAATACAAATTTCATGGTAAAGAGGGTATCAGTCCATACTTATGCAATGTGTCATCAATCATTTCACTCTTAGTCAACTAGAGAAATACATAGTGTATAAAACAAGATTATTTTATTTAGATAACAAATTTATCTATTATCCATGGAGCATGATACCTCATGAGATGAGAAATCATGTAATTTTCTTCACGGGTCTTCCACATTCATTCTAGGATGAGGATAATAATTATGATATGATATAATCAACCTGAAACTCCTTTTAAAATGACATGACCTTAAAACAATCATCAGTGTAATTTAATATTATTCCAACTGAGGTTGATACTAGTTGAACTACTAACTCTGACATCTTTTTCATGTGTCCCCCCCCCCTAAATGGAACACTTCTCACCCCTGATTCTCATGTTATCCCTCTCAGAGCTTGCTTAACTTTCAATTACCTATATGATAAGAAAAAATATAATACACAAAAATTTAAGGGAATAAGGTGGATCTTTCTTTCTTTTTCAATGTGAGAAGGAAAGATGGGATGATTTTCTCAACCCAGATGCTCTGTTTAATCCACTCCCCACACTTTCACATTTTATTATCATTTTTTATTGTGGTTTTGTGGATCTCAATATTTATTCTATATATTTTTCTTTTGAGTATTATTTCTTCAAGAGCTTTCATAGAAATAGAATCTCCGACTACAACTTTCATCTTTATAAAGAAATCTTGTTGAGATGTAATAAATTGCAATTCCTAACACTCTGACCAGCATTGTTTCACCTCACACACATGACTTATCAATATTCATGTGGAATATTTTAATTCCCTATTGCACATGCCTTAACATGTGCTTCTCCTTTCATTCTCGTGACTTCCAAATCTTCAGGCCAGATAACCAATATTTCTCTAGGAACTATGGTCGCAAGTTTGGATTTTCCACATGGACTCTTTAGAGTGTCTTTATTTTTAGGAATTCTTTTGGTTGTACCACAATTCAATTTCTTTGATTTTTAATACAAGGACATATCACCATTCAATATTAGAGTCTTATTTATAGAATTTTCAACATTCTTCTGATTTTTTGCTAAGGAAGAGTCTTCTTTATTAGCAATATTTTGTGGTCTTCTGTCATTATCATCTCGAGATATATGTTGAGATAAGAATTCTCAATTCTTGTGACCACTATTATTACATACATAAAAGATGTTTTCTAGAATTCTAAATATTATTGTTGTATATAGATGGTTATGGATATGTTTATGTTGCGTCTTCTTATCTAGCTTTATCACATTTGAAATTTGATTTCTCTATGCTTTATCATTTTAGGGATTGTACAAAACATTTAGTGCAAAATGACCAACTCTATTTCCACAAAACAATTGACCCATATATCATGCCATATTGATATCTTTGGTATAATGTTGTTGGGCCTTCTCATAATGTGTTTTCTCTATTTAGGGAATCATATTCCATCTTATTCTCCCTATACACCCTAGCCACGGTGATAGGTTTCTTCTCATCACCTTTCCTCATCTATACTTTCTTAGAATTTTTCTTCCAACCATCACTTTTTGTAGAAACATATTTAGAAAAAATAATACATGTTGGTATAGATGGTACCTTTACTCTCTCAGCCGCATGAGATAGATCAATGAGTGAAGTCATGATCATTTAATCACATGTTCGAGGACTTACAACAGTAGAATCTACTATTGTGCCTTGAATACTGGAAAAAACTGTTTCCTTCATTTTTGAAGGCTCGATATGTGTCTTCTCAAGATTGGTCAACTAGGATTTTAATTTTAGACATTCCATATTGAGGATGATCTTTTGATTTTCAATCATGATCATCTCCTCGTCATAAGCCTTTTTAAATCATTCAACACATCTTCATGCATCTTAATTTTTCGTTGTAACAAAGAGGCAATTTATTTGTTCATCTTGGATGTTTCTTCCAAATTTAGAACCTTGAATACAGTGCCTTTATTTAACTCATCTTTAAATGGATGAATATTTTTTTTCCAGAGATATATTGACTCCCGATTTCTCTTCAAAGTATTTAATCTTTTTGAAGAGATTTAAATATTCAATATTTTATTTATTTTAAACCCTTTTCCCCATTATCATTTTCTCTTTCTAGTCGAGTTATCTCAACCTACATACATTGAAATATTCCACAAATAGTAGTAACTCTTTCATCAAGCATATCATGTATATAGTTTCTTAATTTATCTTGGTCAACTGAAAATGAGATATAAGGGTCTTATTTTTCCCTAGAAGAATCTTCAAAACATGCTATTAACTTTTCAAGCCTGATATTTCTATATTATTGGAAGGCCATAGAGAACCAGACAATGCGTCTTCATTGGACATGAGGGAATTCTTAAACAACTTATTCTATTTGTTTTTTATGCTTATAATGGTCTTGCTAGATAATGACTTCTTCATAGAGGTTACTGAATAATAATTAAAGTTTTACTTTATTATTGACTTTAGGAAAGAAACTCAAATCCTTTTATGAAAATAATTGCTATAGATTATCAATAATAAGTGATAAATTTCCCTCTGGTAGCAATTGAAGTACCCTATATCACCCTAAGAGGAGGGGGTGAATCTGGGTGTCAACTTTTTCACTTCATTACTAGATCTTATTCCCATGTTGGTAGGAAACCTTTATAAAACATGTATGAAATATTTTTGTAGTAATTAAAACATTCACATGTAGAAGGAAAACACAAAACTTTTACTTGGTTCACCAATAAGAGATACGTCCAATGAGCATACGCCGACATGTCTCCAGTCATATGTAATTCCACTAATCTTTACTAGAAATGGACTACATGGTTCGGGTACAATCACTATATCCCAGGAAAAATTCCTTTAGAAAAGTTTAGGGATATTTCAATGCTTCCCTAAGATCACATCCATTGTCTCATGTTGGATCACTTCCTTGGGAAAAGCCACAGTCAGTTTACAGATGTGAAGGTCCTTTATATAGATAGGCATGGAATTATTTGTCTCCTCTATAGCATGAGACTTTTAATTCATCGAGCTCTAAGGTTGATTCTCATTATTTTTTAATATTCCTCTTTAGTGAAACAACCATATGTACTAAGACATCTTGCTCTTATTGACCAGAATCCCCAATCCTTCTGTGATTGTTTAAACGCTAAAAATCAACTCACTAGGCATCATCGGAATCATATCTTCATCTTCCATTTATGAATGTGACCATGCATGTGGAAATATGTTCTCTTCTTATTAACTTTTTTACACATGTGTACCATCAGTTTAGGAGGATTCATTTCAAATTCTTCACATATGCACGTGCATGAATGATTACATGAACTTACTATTCTACATTATTGTGTGAAGGCCCAAAAGGGTATAGTTATATTAAGCACACATGAGACCACTTTTAATTATTTTCTATTCATACCACATGGATATGATGTTCTTGTACCATAAGTTTTTTCTTATAGAAATCATTTATAAGAATGTATGCATGCACGTTCCATCATAATGAACATTCGTTCATATCCCTTTTTCTACACACACTATTAACGTTGATTTGATTATATTAATAAGAATATGATTTTATTTAATCATTAATGTGTGTATTCATGTATTTTATGGTGTTCTTCTTCTCCTCTTACACACCAAGGGTATAGAGTTATCCTATTCACATAGTGTGGTAGTCTCCTCTATGAACCATGATGGTCCGCATCTCCTCCATGCACAAGGGACTCGCATTCTTCCTTTGTATAGGAAGTGATGACTTTATTTAGTGTAACATGTGGTACACAGTTTTCCTCCACAGACTGAGTGGTACGGGGGGTATCCCCACGCAAACTAGAACAATGCACAAGACACTCTTTCTCAAGAACCGGAGCGGTACGCGGTCGAACCATGTTGTATGCGGGAAGTATGTTATTTGAACCAAAATGATAAGTGGGACCTTCTATTCACAAACCAGAAGTTGTTCTGGACTCTTTTTATTTGTGAACTAACACAGTACATGGGATACTTTTCACAAACCTAGAACAGTTCGTGGATCGTGCATGCCCCTTCCTGATTTTGAAGATCAGAGAAATTCTATTTCTCAAAACATGAGCTCTTGAAAGGATTGGATGAATAAATCATTCTAGGATCATTAGATCCCTTTTCATAAGTAGACACCAAATATTTTCAGAATCCGAAATATTCGAGATATTGCACGTTGATCACGGTTATTAATTCATAAAACAACGGTCTGTAGATACATCGAGTTTATCGGTTGTTTTTTTTTTCATCAGCACGTCACCACTTTTTAGGTGTTATCCTATAATGAATCTGTATATGAATTCATGAAAAAAAATTCCCAAATTCTATGAGCTTACTAAAGTGTCCTCAAAACTATTTTTTCCTTTATCCACATTCGAGATTCATTATTACGTTGTATGGATGAAAATTTAATTTCATGCTTTGATTCGTTACATCCTAACAAACCATATGCATGAAGACTGAGCATAAATGGTGGATGGAAGCAATACCAAGAAGTTTCAGCATCATCTATAGGAGACTATGTCATCAGGAGCCCTGTGTGGGTTTGGAGGTTGAAGATGAAGATATGGTTGATCTAAGACCATTGGATCAGCTTATATTAACTAGGGGCGACGGTGATTGGATCTTAGGTCGCAGTCTGAGGTCTGTTTCCAGGATCATGTGAGGGATCAGATAGATTGATGATATCTCATATATTTTTTTAAAATTTAAATAGTATGAAAAAAATTCTTCTCCCACATTGAAACATTCAGCGGTATATCTGATCATTATAAATCTCGACGTGACGGCCTCATCTCAAATGTCTCTTCATCCCCTCCCAGTATCACCCCGTACAGGTGTTCTGTGGGCGCTCTTTGCACCCACTCCCTACCACCTTTCCATCCTACACGGTGGAACTGCCTCACCATTATGCGCCCTATGGGTGTGCCCACTCCCATGGCCGGTCCGAGCCGGCCAATTGGCCCCATATTTTTATGTAATCCCATAAAGAGTAAGTGTTAATATAAATGTTAACATGAAAAGAAATATAAGGCCACCTATTAAATCCAAGAATCTTATCTTCTTTCCCCATTAATTTTTGGATTATAAATTCCAAATTTCATCAATCATCCTTTAATTATGAGAGCGTTTCAGATCATCATTGACATCTATTGACACCATTTGACAACAAAACCAATCACCACACCAAAGTGGTCCCAACAAATAAGTGTAAACTAATATTTTAAAAATATAAAACTACCCATAACACATGTCCTAATCATATTGTATGAGATATGGCTGACCAAGAAAAACTCTAGGATGAAAATATGGCCTTTGGAATCTACTTGGGTGTGATTATGACACTTATAATTTGTAACTTAATGTAATGGAAAATATGTTATAAACATATATATTCTAGCTAAAACAATTTAAATAATGTTTTATATAACTGATATCTTCGA
Source organism: Viscum album (assembly GCA_963277665.1). Lineage (NCBI taxonomy): Eukaryota > Viridiplantae > Streptophyta > Magnoliopsida > Santalales > Viscaceae > Viscum > Viscum album. Next base: position 394,321,280 of record OY728138.1, read on the forward strand.
CTGTAAATATTAATTAGAAATCTAAATAGATTTCCTGCATCATGGTATTTTATTAGTATTTTTTATATATTAAATAATTAAATTTAATTATGAAACAGTAATGATGTCATGATTATTTTATTAATGATGAAATAAAAATAATGATATTATAAATATTATAATATATATTATTTTACTTAATTTATGTCATCCATTATTTTTCTAGCTGAATATGTCATATTATTAGGCTATTTAGTTGTTTGTTTCATATATATCTATACGTTTATATTTTATTTAAATTCAATGAAATCAATATTGTAAAATTTGACATAATTGATGTTTAATAAAAATATATATTTTTTAAATTATTTTAAAGTACAAATATTATTTTAAAATCACATATTAAAACTTATAAGGTATATAAGTATATTATGTTTCTAGATATGGGAAAATTTCCACTATAAGTAAAATTAATAGCATCATAATAATTAAAATGTTGTTAAAACAATAAAAATTAAAAGACAATAATTATGTGTAAACCCAAAAGATAAAGATTAAAATAAAATATATACATGTATAAAAAGTATTGGATGAGATTATATAGAATTATAATAAAATTATATTTTACATATAACATGTTGGAGATATTTTAATTAAAAAATTAATTTATATTAATTTAATAATTTAAGAGTTTACAGAGTGCCCCTTCCCTCTCATATAAAAAGGTACCATCTCTTCTCTAATACTCACATTTAATGAACACTTTTTTCTCTTAAAATCACTACAAAAACCACTTCCTATTACCCCTCCACTCAACCTATAATCCTCCATTTGGGATGAAATCTCTTTCAGTAATCCTTTTTGTATAAACCAAATAAAGTTACCTGATTAATAGGTAGCATATCCTCTTATGTTTTTTAGTTTTATTTCCATTATACACTACCTAAACTATTATTATTTAATGATTTCGTAACAAAACCAGTATCCTAAATATACTAGTATGATTATATGATATGTTTTCGATCTACAGTTACAAAACCTTTATTTAATATGTAACTAACATATTTTTTTTCTGTATATGGTGAACTACTGCATCACAAAATGATGATTGTTAAATTTTCTCCTACCACATTCCATGGTCGACATTATAACGAAATATATTTTTTAATATGATATATATTATATTTATATTGTCTCTATGATTCTTTAATTTTTATTTATAACATAACATTATTCTTTCCATGTTGTGTAAATATGATATTTTCGTTTGAGGAAGTGTCTACTACCACCCCACAAATCGATATGACTCGTTCACAGTATACATGGAATGATTAAAGGATGGTTTTATTAGTATTATGATACATATATGAAATTAACATAATACTGGTATAATAATATACATTTATATCATTCAATTATTTTTATTTTAATAAATTAAAGAATTTTAAGTAATGTTCATGCGTCTGTACGACCTACCGTCTCCATGAACAAGACATTTAATTTATTATCTCCAAATATTTTGGATTATTATAAATAAATATATATATATATATGGATATATATTATATTTAAATCATTCATACTATTCTGTAGATGATGGAATTCTAACCATAAGGAAAATTTACATAAAAAAATGTTCATTTTTACTCATGTACTGAATATCGATATATTGTCCTATATGAACATAAATAGTTATGTAAGTTTTAAAACATGGTAAAAAGTGATATAAAAGGAATAATAAATAATAAATAGGTTCTAAATAATTCTTAAATTAACCTAAATTTATTATTCAGTAAAATAATGAACATGCAAGACAAATCAAACACATTGTAAGAGGCTTCATCTCAATCTCCTTTCATTGAGGCATATTGTTATAATATACACATTCTTTCTTTATACGGTGCATAATCAACCCCATTTTCATATAATTTCATTCATAGGTTTTTAAAAGGTATCTTATTTATAAGAATCATTTAACTAAACGACAAAAAGAATGTTTTTAATGTATGCGGTGACTATAACTTCTCTATCGATGTAACTATTATTTCATATTTGGATTCCTCTATTATGCTCAAAAGGGAAAAAAAGAAATACCTTATTACCATTTTGAGTATTTTAATATAGAAAATGGTATTGAAAGTGTATTGACTATTTCAATATTTTCAAATGATTTATTGGGATTGAAAATGTAATTTTATGAGTGAAACGTTAATAATTGCATTCTCTAACATGATATGATTATACAATGGAACATGGAATTTTGATGGGTGGTTATGTTATAAACCAAAGAAAGATGTTCAAATGATAATCTAAAAATAGGTGGTTCTATGATAAACTAAGGATGGGTGTTTAAGTTATAACCTCTAATGCATTGGGTAAGGAAGTCGGTCGTATGAATATTCTATTTAGTTCTATGTGTGCAAGTTGACTGTATATTTATTTAATTTATATATGATTATGTCCCAAGTTACCTTTACATGTTACATGTTACTTTCTATGGGTTTTGTTGTAATTATTTTATTAAAAAAGGTTAATAAATGATCTTATATTCAGTGAACTGTAATTACAAATTCATAATGGTGAAAAGTATTACATTACAATAATGTATTAATGGTTTTCATGTTTTCCCATGAATAACATTTTTCCTTATATTTTTATCTCTTACTGAGATTTTTATACTCATCCAATGTTATGAAATTATTTTCAGTGGAAATAAATAACAATAGAGTCAAGTATGGGATCAAGTAAAAATTATGTTGTTTAAACATGAAATGAAACCATGTTTCTTTTTTTAAAATAAAATTGTATTATAAAGAATAGACATTGAGTAGAAGTGTATACATGTAATATTTAAGTTTTTGTGTATAAGTAATGACCTATTTCTATTAATTTGTAAAACTAGAAATATCATCAATGTTAATTAAAGTAAAATCATTAACTTATCTCAAGATTATGTAATGATTAATACTAGGGGCTTATATATACATATTTGAATATTAATTTGTCAATATGTGTAGAAATACAATATAAAAAATGATCGATACATTGTCCATCTATAGTGACCATAGTTGTATGAAATTGTATAATTTATGATCTATCTATAATATATTATACAATACTCCAAGATTATCTATCTCTTTCTGTTGATGATTAAAAATATCCCCAATATATTATATAATCCCATATGAAATAGTATCATTATGGGTATCCACATAATTTAACTCACATTAAATGTGAATCTATGAGTGATGAGTTTTAGGAGTTGTATAAGTATGGATATTTGGAGGAGTGGGATCTATTGGTAGAGGTGGAGGAGTGGGATTAGCAGTCTGAATCTATATTTTCATGTATAGAAACATCAATTATACAAAATCATTGATCCTATCATCCATCATAGCACCAAAATACTAAACATTATTTTATAAATCTTCATTTTTTTTTCTTTTTACAACATCCTCTATTGATGATGTTTCAGAATGAAGAAGTACCTTTTTACTGATATACCTACCAGGTATCCTCGTACATGACTCGTGTTTTTTTGGGACTTCCTACTTTAGTAGCTAAAATATCTTTCTTATACTTATTTATGAAGGTCATTTATTGGCATTTATCCTCTAAGTAATTTTGTATATAATATTTGAGAAAATAAGTAGTGAATCACAATAAATAAAGAATTGATTTATCTTAAATGTCATAAACAATTTAAATAACATCTTAAAATTCTCTCAACTAAACCCCTCACCTCTTAAATAAGATACTTTACCTTGTTTCCCATATAGAACCTCTTCCCTTTTCATGTTAAAATGGTGGGGGAGGAGGGTTAACATTGGTAGATACTGAATACTGAAATTATGGATTTTGAACATTTTTATATATCATTTGTTCTTCCAATAATTTATACCCTCCAAGATATAAAGTATGAGGGTATACATTTTTGGAAAGGACCGCTTGATGAAATCTCTTTGTTTTTAGTAAATTTAGAATAAACAGATCATTAAATTGGTCATTAATATAAAAACCTTCTAAAAGATAACAATTCACTTAATAAAAAGTCTTCCTATCATTGAATTTCAACAAATTACTTCCTTGTGTTTTCATCTCGAAATTGGTATATATATATATATATCACATTGATTTTGATGTTGTCTAACCCATAAAATGAAATTTGATGTGAGGGTTGTTTTAATATCCATCCATATCCTCAAATCAAGTAATAAACATTTATTACAGACTCTTCCAGTATCAGTTATATCATATGTCATCTAATTAGTAATGGAGAAATTAATATTAGAAAAAAACATTTCTGAATAATTAAATTAATAACACATTATCTTACCAAAATTATCTCCCATAATTGAGATAGTTTCACTTTTTCCACATTTCTCCAATTAGAAATCAAAATACTAAATTTAACATTATCCTATATTATAATAAAAGTCCAAAATTGTTTTGAATTTGGACCCCAAGGAATGTAATTACGTTAAAATTAAAATGGTATCCTCTGGTCCTAGCTATGGGAAACTGATAATTTTAGTTAAACTATACTACCACATTTTCCAACTGTCAAAGTATTCTTTCCCCATTGGAAGTAGATGGATCCTATGAAAAACAATGGGGAGGATCCTCAACCAGAGTCTGTGTATGGTCCTCCACATATGTACGTTTTTGATCCTCCATATAAAATTGAGGTGAATCATATGTTCCATCTCCTATTTTCCTACTAATCAATGTAACAAAAAATTAGTACTAAAAAATAAAAATCTAACAATCACATATAAAATTAAATAAAAAATGAAAAATGATCCAATTAAAAGTAAAATAAACAAAGAATTATTTTTAATTTATTTTGTTAATGTATTCAACTAAAATCCTATCAAATTTAATGACAGGTAAAAGAACAAAAAAATGAAATCAAATCCAAATATTATATAAAAATTCTAAAATCATTAAAAAAACATAACAATACTAAACTAACCACTCTTTATCATATTCGTTAGAGGATAAACAATGTAATGTGCCATTATGGAGTAGAGTTTTCGTAAAATGGTGCATGAATAGTAAAATACTCTAATTTAAAACATTATATTTTACACCAATAAGAATAATCTCTTAATATACTCATTTAATCATTGTTTAAATATATTAAATTAAATTAATTTTTTTTCAATAAAATCAACAAATACAACACTTATTTAATGGTAAACATATGTTTAGTTATGTAAAATGAAAATATTCTATTAAAATATATAATTTTACTTATTAGGTATAATGTGTATTTTAATTAAACAAATAAATCTTTGATATCAAATAGTTTATGAAATTTAATAAATCAAACATCAAATAAATATGTGATACCTATAATATTTGGAAATTAATGATGGATTATTTTCCTTAATTCCATCCGCATGATCATTCCATATATAAAAAACCATGTGTATCATCCCATCCCAACTACCACTAAAATGATACCCAGAGACAATGCACCACATGAACTCATGAACACCTCTCATATGATAGAGGCTATCGACTAGCAGTAAGGGTCTAATATAACATTTGTGGAGATTATACCCTCTTTATTAGAGGAAACCAAATGTGTTAATCAAGATGAATAGTGACATGAAATAATAATAAATAAAAAACAACACATACCACATTACCAAGATGAGAATGTACCAACAATCCAAAGCTGTAAACATGTTATGTCATTATATTCTAAACATCAAAAAATCCTAAATTATAAAATGAAAATAATCCCCAAAATAGGTGAAAACATCGCATCTATTTCCATCATCCATGTTCCATCCCAAATACCATATCAGCCATATATGATAGGGAATTTTCCCTTAACCTGACCTGAAACCATTATGTTTTCTTGGGTACCCAATGAAAACCCATAGAGGGTGTGTGTAAAACTAAGTTAGCCACTACCAATGGTGTCTAAAGCAATATCCATTCTAATAATATTTTATACAGAGGTACATAAAAAATATTAAAATAGTAGATAAACAATGTTTTATTATTCTAAAATAATTAAATTGACAACATATGTTCTTAGTTTCCATTTGATACACATACCTATGAAATCTACTTCATCCCATGTTGATCATTTGAACCATATGTCATAGGGATCACATTGAAACATAAAAGGGTAATCAGTCCATGTATTCAACAAGGATTTGGAACTCCATGTTTTACCATCCCCAAACTTGATATGCAATGTCATGTCTCTACCCGTGGAGTAAGGTGCATAAGTCCAACCTCCAAAAGAACAATTCATCTGGGCATTTGGATCATTATTATATCCCACCAAAGGGAAAGAAGCATCAGTCCAACATCCCAAACTGCTATTAGTTACACTTTTAAAGGTCAATTTTAGTGACCACTTATCACACTAAAATAAATTGCGCATAATTCTCATTTATCACATTTACATGGTTCATTATATTCAACATGTTCACAGTTCCCATATAAATCCAATTTCACTATTTAAGAACTGTACCACAATTTCTCACCTCATTCAATCCAATTAACCACATAGTCTTTCCTCTTTAACCATTTATCACATTTACCCATTTACAAGCCATAACTCGTTTCACCTTTTAAAGTTAAGACAAACACTGCATTATTTCATACTGATAGGATAAAAATATTTTCAATTGGATTAATCTCATAAACCCTTAAATTCATCATTTAACATCTCAATTTCTATTTTCAAGGGTGTGTCACACCCCATGAGTGGATATAGGCTGGTATAATTATCCTCAATGGGTCCAACGATGATTGTGATGGGTCCAACACATCATTTAGACACAAACTTTATCATTTCCTTCCAAGGAATCTATTTTTTTACACAACAACACAAAAGAAAATCATCACACACATTATTAATCATCAAGATTATGGGATATACCATTTAGACCACCTACCTCAAGATAATAGACTCCTTATCTCTTGAACATGAACCTAGATTAAAGACAAAAAAATTCAAATCACAAAAAAAGAATCTGATAAAAATTGAGATTTAGTGATCAAGATGGATATGAGACACTCCTATATGATTCTACTTGAATATAGAAGAATGTGTTGTGTCAATCTCACATGAATCATCAATTCATACCCTATTATGATTTAAACAACAAAGGCTCTATGGATAATGGCCCTTGGAAGAGGGGAGGGCTTCATGTTTGTAACCCTTGATAATGGTTGAGGAAATGTAAGGAAAACTGAGAAAGATCATTTATGTACTAAGGGTAAAAATGGAAATTTCCCCAAATTTAAAGAGTCATACAGTTTGGTATTATTGTTGGAAAAATCATGCACCAACATTGTAGAACCATCTATTAAAGAGGGGGGCTAGGCTACACAATTTAGTTGGGCCACCGACATGGTTTGAAAAACCATTCCATGGCAATGCACTACCTCTTTCCAAGGGTTTCATACCACATAATATCTTGGTTATGGGAGTACGGTTATCTCTAACCATGTTCCAACCATTCACTATACACTATATAAACTATTTTATCCCTTTTTTTCATCCCAACCCCCTAGAGTACCCCCATTTACACTCATATTATCTGCAAGAATTTTATTAACCAATATAAAGGGAGTTTAAACAGAAATTAATATAACAACTTACATCATAAAACACAAAGATCTTACAACCTCCACACCTTATAATATCACATCCATGAGTTCTAATCCCATGAATCACTATGCCTCTATAGTAAAAAAGTTCATACCACCATGCCTTCAGAACAAATTTCATCTCCCAGGGTTCATCCTACACAATACCATACTTCCTAAACAATCTAAAAAATAATATTTTATAACCCCACAATATTTTTTCACTATAATCCTCAACACAAAACAAATTCTTCTCAATGGGAGCATCTTCCTCAAGCTCATCATCATCAAGATCAGACACTTTAGATGATTTGGGGTGATACTTTCAAAGATGTGAAAAATAAGAAACTCCATGAGTGAAACTATGCCATTATGTAAGAGATTAGAAGTATGGCATTGGTTTGATCATCTCCATTGTAACTCCCCCACCCTAGAAGCCCAGATCCAGTTCATTATTTTAATATATTGGAATTATTACATAGAATCAAGTCCCGAAGAACCGATCAGTTTAGTAGTATTGGAAAATAGACTACATACATGAACGTTAAATTACACTTTCAAACATAAAATAAAACATAAATAATCCATTTATAATGCGATAATTCTCCATGATTTACCTACATACCAAACATAATAAACTTCATGGAATCCTGGGAAAATAAATCATAAAAAATGGGTGAGCTCTGATGCTCAGTAAGGGTAAATAATTTAGCGGAAGCTATGAAATTTTTTCACAATATGTGTAATAAAAAAACATCCTTTTAAACAAAAAATCGACAATAATATGGATAAAATAAATCAAAAATTACCATATAAAAATTCACAAGGATATTCTTCTAGTTGAATAATCACATGTAATAATTAATTTCAGAATAAGGGAATACCTAATACCGGACATCGTTACAACATAGTGAAGGCCTCGTTCCAGGGCTACAAATAAAATATTTTTCAAGGCCTTGTTCCAAGATAGTAGTTTGTCTCATGTGACCTACCAACGCATCAAGGGTATATAGTAGTCCCCAACCATCACATAGTCCCTGCATTCCTCGAATGAATTTTTTGAAACATAATATAATCATTTGTGTTAAAACTAGCATATAACATGTCAATATATCATCCATAAACCATGAAGGGTATAAAAATAGCACATCCACAGTCAAATATATCACAACTCATTCGATATAATATGGAAGATTGTATTGTAATAAATAAAACTTAATCAAGATTAATATCCATTAATGACTTTTGACATAGATGAAAATGATCAGTAAAAGTTTTTGAGAGAAATATCCCCTTTTTGAAATCATTTAAAATTCACACATTTATGATGGATGTCATTTAAAATATATTTTCCAACCAATGTGTCTCGCACAACTTTGAAATTTTTTAAAGGAATTAACATTTTAAAACAATCAGGTCCATATAAATAAATGCATAAAACCTTTTTGAAAACATGGACATTAATGAGAATGATTTAGAAGAATAATTATTTAAAACATTTAAAATGATGTTTTAGTTAAATAATTCTTTAAAAGAATCATTTTGAAATTTTTTATATGAAACATGGATGTGGATAATAAATATGTCCTGGAAAATACATATAGATAAACAATCTAAGATAATAATGAGATTGAGGAATTAACCCTTACCTTGAACATTCCTTTGGTCGAGGGTACATTTAACCTCCTATATAATGACCATAGTATGTTATTAAATTATACCAGAACCATATTCATATTTATTACATCATACATTAATCATTTATGACATTATAATCCCCATTTAATAATGATTTCCTTGTTAAATTAACATTTCAGGTAATAATTTCTTTCTTTATCGTACGTTATTTAACTAGTTATTCCTGATCGTATCATTTAGATAATGATTTAAATAATTCCAAAATATAAAAAATTATTTATATATAATATATATTTTGAATATAAATATGTATAATAGATTGATATATTCAATTGAAAACACCGTTTATGGAGACAGTAAGCTGTACATACTTATAAACATTGTTTCTGTTTTCATATCGTATTGAACAGAAGTAAGTGAATAAGATATATGTAAGTATATACACACACAAAAACAAATATATATATATATATCCAGTTTAATTATTATGTAATATATTACATACTTGTTAATAATATGTATTTTTATAATCATCATTGAATGGTGAGCCTGGAAATGAATCTCATCGCGTCGTGGAGACGGTAAGCCGTACGTACACACGAGCGACGATATCATTTCCTTAACGATTAAAAGGTGTGGAATTGGATAGTATATTAATTGTAGAAAGAAATTATCATGTTATTTTCATTATTTATAAACATATTACACATCATTATATCCATTCAAAAAACATAGTGTTGAATAATAAATTACATCATGGCGTGGAGATGGTAAGGCGTACCTACGCACGCATGGTGACATTATCATTAATAGGATGGATACAATAATGAAATTTTTTGTACCATATTTATAATAACACCACAGTATGTAGAATGAACTAGAGTTAATATTTTGGTATGAAAATAAAAATGAAAAAGAAAGTGGATGAAGAAATGAACTTTGAAAGTGGTGATAAAACAATTACCTCTTCTTTGGGTGTTTCGTTTTGAGTTGATCAAAAGGGATCCCTATGTTGGATTTATGATCAAAGTAAGGACTCTAAATAGAAGGGTGGGTAGTTGGTTGGATATTTGGGAAAGGATTGGCTGATAAATATGGCTTTGGAGGTGTGATTTTGAGAGAAGGGGAAGTACCCTTTTATAAGAGAGGTGAGGGTCACTTTAGGAATAGTTTAAAACATTATTTTACTATACAATCATTTTCAGTTTATAATCGCTCCAAATTAATTTATATCAATTATATGGTGGGTATGGGTTGAAAAGATCTCAAAATATAAGTTTGAGACATGTTTAGGTCACCATATTAAACTTATCTTTGATATTTAACCTTTAGTTGAATAGTTTAACTTTTACCATATCTTCTTGTATTATTGTAATTAATGGTTAATAATCATACCATAAGATGCCAAGAGAACCAAAATTGGTTAATTATTGAAATAAATATCATTATATATGTCATTTGGTCAAACCATATATTTTTAGAACTATTATATAATTTAATAAAATAGTATTTGTTTTAAATATTCATTTATGTAAATTTTGACACTATTTAGTATTTGGTTTTTTAGAAAGTCATAAAAATCTGATTTCATCAATGCAAATTCATTTAATTAACTGTAAAATTTCACATTAACCTATAAAATTCGTGTAATACATCAAAACAGTCAATTTACATTTATTTTAATATTTATAATATCAATTATTTTAATCTTTCATTAATAAGGTAATTACAGCATCATCATTGTGTCATAAATAAATTTAACAATTTAATTTCTAAAATGTATAAATAAAGTATCATGATATTTAAAATCATTTTGGATTTCTAATGAATATTTATAATCGAATTTATCTTATGTATAACCCTATAATAATAATATTTTAGTTATTATATTATGAATTTTAAACTTTTAACTCTTCTTTAAATAAAATAATAACAAATGTACTAATCTATTATAAGTGAAAAAATAATGATAATATTTTATTCCTAAGGTTGTTTTTGGTCGAATTACCCTTATCCAATAGAATTAGGTCATGTGTTTGGGTAATTATAATATCATTTTTACCTTCAATTAGCCTATTTAATTTTAACCATAGTAAATAAAATTCAAATGTTACTAATCACCAAAAATTATTTTGATCTTATTCAACCAAATTTTATTTACTAATTTGAACCGTGTCCCTCAGATTTTTTAAATTCAAGTCACAAAAGCTGTAAAATTACTTTTTACGCAAATTTTCAAATGTTCCTAAGAGGTGGGTAAAAGAGGATTAAAAGTACAATAATATTTTATAACTCTAATTTCATTATTAAATGAATCCAATGAATTGAATTGAAATTATATAGTTACAATATATCAATTTTTACTTAAAATAAATTCAAATAAAATAAATAATTATATAAATAAAAGTTCTGTTTTAAATAACCACGTAGTGTTTTTCACTATTCGTTAAAAATTAAAAGTTTTCGGATAAATACCAAAAATTCACCCTAAGATAATTTTGATATTCAGAATTAAAAAATGAATTATATTTTACCAAATTCAAAAACATAGAAGTTGTATTAATTAATTTAAAATTAATTCCCATTTTCAAAACCCAAAAGTGAGTATTTTTAAAAAAGTAAAAATTATCAAAAGATTGACAAGTGTTTTTGTCCAATTTAACTGTGAAATTACATATAATGACCTAAAATATATTAAATGATAAAAATATAATATAAATATACTTTAAAACCACTAAAATGCATAATTTAACAGTGTGAATTATTTCTATTAAAAAAGTTAATTTCAATTAAAATTTATTATTTTCACTATTCATTAAAATGTGAAAGTTATCAGAAAAGTACCTATAAATTATCCAAACTAAATTTTTAGTTCCCTATTCTATAGAATAATTTAATTTCACTAAATTAATTAAATAAAAGTGTCAAATATTGTATTTAAAAAAGGTTCACTGTTAAAAGGTAGAAAAACTGCATTTTTTTAAAAATAATTCAATTATCTAAAAAATTGAATTTTTCCATATATTGTTTCTAAGAAACAGAAAAATTGAATGCTCAAACTATATAGGATAAATATAATATTCAAAATGTTGTTAATACTATTCATACCAACTTTTGGATGGTTTAGTTTGGTAAGTCGTGGTATGCTCGAACTCAGTGTTGCGTGTTGCGCAAGTTATTTAATTACATTGAAAAGATAACATACCATGAAATCATGGGGTGTTACATTATAACCTAATTCATAAAAATTAAATTCTCTCAATTTTAAATTTTTCTTCAAAAATAAAAGGATAAAAATAAAAAAATACATTTCTGGAAAACCCACATAGGAAATTGGTTTAATAAAAATTATTCTTACTAAGAGGGAAAGGGAAATAAAAAGATCACCAAAAAATTATATACTTGATTAGGAGAATATTGGTGGAAATTAGAGACACATAATTGGAGGAAAAACTTAAATATTTATAGGGATTGATTGAGGTCATCAATCACAAACAAGTGAGAAATTGAGGGCCTCAAATCCATTAATATATTATGATTTAAAATATCATCAGATAAACAAAACATAAGGTATTAGTGTAACACATTTTTGGTTTAATGATCCCTTACATAAAGTTTTATAATTAATTTATTCATAGAATAAGATAAAAAATATACTTGACAATTAGAGTTTCATCCTTCAACTAATTCCTACCACAAACTCCTCTTTAACTCCAAAAGTTAATAGAATTCAAAAATATTCAATTCATCATTATCATATAGGGTTCCAAAAATAATGAATATATAACTCCTTTTTTCAGACTATTTAAAAAAACTACATTATACAAACTAGGAAATCATGTAGAAAAGTGGTTGTTTATGCACCCTTGTCTCCCTTCGGTTGCAGGTTCAACCTCACGGCCTTGTCGAACGTGACAGGTTGTCACCCGACCTCAGGGTTGATCTTTTTAAAACAATGAAAAAATAATATTACGAAATGATTTAACCATAACAATAGTATAAATGGTCAAATTTAATCCATTACAACCTTTATAATTATCCAAAATATATATGTTCAAACTCACAGTCCAAAATTTAAAAATAAGGTAAACACAATGATGATATTTTTTCCACTTAATAACCTGTGAATACCTTTATCATGTATTCTTTTAAAACACAAAAATACCCTGAATTACCATAAAATATTATTGGTTACATTCATTATCACTTATTATCTATAGAATACTAGATATACTCCTTATATCCAAAACTGTTGTAAACACCAAAAATAATATAATAAACAAATAATTAATTTGTTTCGAATTAGTGAAGAATATCGAATATAATTTATCCAAATCAATCATATAGTATTCCAAAATCACTACCTCAGTATCAAAAAGATATTAAGGTTTATTATTCATTCAACCATGTATTTTTTAAAAAAGTTTAACTTTCTACTGATCCACTTTTCATTGAACCGTATAATTTCAAATCCTCAATGAAATATTAGTACATTGAAATCCTTATTTATTTCCATAATTCATACAACCAATACATTATTCAAACAACACTCAAATGAAATAATTATTTAATAAATCTATAAGAACACTAGTAATTCATCTTCATTTTTGGTAGTATCATAACTTGATTGTTATCCAATAACATCATTTGGGGCATACTATGATGATTTGGACGTTGATTCACGTAGTGTCCCAATTCCTTCTAGATGAAGAATCATACATTGGAAACCTTTTTCTTACCCATACAATCACATAGTTGGCATCCTTTTTCTCCACACTTATAACAAACTCAAATTGCATTCAAACATTTACAAAAGTGATTCTTTCCATAGTTATCACATGTGGAAAACTCTTTCTTTCTCATCTTCCATTTTTCCATCTTTCTCTCTAAAATCATTTTCATCACTTTCTTCCCTTCAAAGCCACAAGAATCATAGAAATCATTACATATCTTATTGACACAAGATACTATTTCATCATATGATGAGACTATGTGGGGGAATATTTCCCATATAAATTCTTTCTCAATTCCATGAATGATATGATCCTTATTACTCTTTAGATCATATCAATTGTTGTAGTTCTCATTCCATATACTAGGCACCATTTATATAAAATGTCATACAATAGTTTAGATTATGAATCGAAATACATAATTCCAAACATGTAAAATACCTAACATAAATTGAAAATATTATGTATATAATATATAATCATAAAAACTGTTTTATTTGAGGAAGCATTTACTCCTAAATCCTTCATAATGTCTTATAAAGAAAATGTTAATTATCTTAAGCATATACCCAAGTATTTTTATAACCAATAGTGTAGAAACGCTCGTTGGTATGTACTAGGATACCCCTGGTCAAGCTCGAAACTCCTTGTCAGATTTTTCACTCCTAGGAATATCTGTTCTAGAGCCGCCTCTACCTGATCGTATCTAGAGAGGGATGTATTTCATGGAAAATACACAAAATCCATGCATTACCAAAATTCTTGGAATCCCTTCTATACTAATCCTCAATGTCTATATTAGGGTAATGTTCTCGAATCAATGTTGTTCTAAATCTAGTTTCCCTGGTTTGTACCAAAATTCATCTGAAACAAACTGTAACACCCCAAACCCAAAATCCCGGAGTCGGTGCAATATTTTAATATATTTTTATGATGACAAGGAAACTATTCCTGAAGTACCGATTAGTTTATTAGTCTTGTAAAATAGATTACTTATATGAACGTTAAATTAAACATTAAAAAATAAAACAAAACATAAATAATCCATTGAGAATGCCATTATTCCCCTATCGTTACCCTGCAAATCAAACATAATACACTTCATGGAATCCTGGGAAAACAAAAAAAAAATGGTTTAGCTCAGATGATTAGTAAGGGTAAATAATTTAGTGGAATCTATAAACTTTTAAGGCAATACGTGTAATAAAAATATCGTCCTTTTAAACCCAAACATGAACATAATATAGAGACAATAAATCAAACATTACCATATAAACATGCAAATGGATATTCTACTAGTCGAATAAACACATGTAATAATTAATTTTATAATGAGGTAATTTCTAACACTGGACATTATTACCACATAGTCAAGGCCTCGTGCCAAGATGACAAATAAATTTTTTGTCAAGGCCTTGTTCCAGGACACTAGTTTGTCTCATGAGACCTACTTATGCATCGATGGGCTATATGGGTCCCCACCTATTACTTACTATGTCCACTACATTCCTCATATATATTTTTTGAAACAGAACATAAACATTAATATCAAAACTAGAATATGAAATTTTAAAACATTAACCATAAACCATGATTAGTGTAAAAATAGCACATCCACAGTCAAAAATATCATAACTCATTTGATACAATATAGAAGATTGTATTATAAAAAATTATCCTTAATAAAGAATAATATCCAGTTTTGAATTTTGACATATTTGAAAATGATCTTTAAAACATTTTGAGAGAAATATCCTTTTTTGTGAAATTATTTAAAAGTCACACATTTATAAAGGAAGTAATTTAAAATATATTATTGAATCAAAGTGTCCCATACCACTTTGAAACTCTTTAATGGAATTAATATTTTGAAAATATCATGTCCATATAAATAAATCCTTAAAAATATTTTGAAAACATGGACATTAATGATAATGATTTAGAAGAATTAATATTTAAATCATTTAAAATGATGTTTTAGTTAAATAGTACCTTAAAAAGAATCATTTAGTAATTTATTTTATGAAACATGGACATTGATAATAAATATGTCACAAAAAATACTTATACATAATCAATCTAGGATAATAATGAGATTGAGGAATTAACACTTACCTTGCACTTTCTTTTGGTCGAGGGTACTTTTAACCACCTAAATAATGTCCATAGTATATTATTAAATTATACCAGAACCATATTCATATTTATTATATCATAAATGATTCATTTTTGACTTTATACTACCCATTTAATAATTACTTCCTTGTTAAATTAACATTTCGGGTAAAAATCACATTCTTTACCATATGTGTTTTAACTTTTTATTCATGATCGTATAATTTAGATCATGATTTAAATAATTCCAGAATATAAAACATGATTTATAGATAATATATATTTAGAATATAAATATATATATAATATAGATATATGAAATGGAAAACACCATTTCTATAGATGGTAGGCCTTACGTACGCATAAACATTGTTTCCATTTTCATACCATATTGAACGGAAGTAAGTGAATAAGATATATGTAAGTTCACACACACACAAAGATATATATATATATATATATATCTTCAATATAATTATTATGTAATATATTAAATAATTATTAATAATATATATTTTTATAATCATCATTGAATGGTGAACCTAGAAATGAATCTCATCGCGTCATCGAGACTATAAGTCGTACGTACACACGAGCGACGATATCATTTTTTTAAAGATTAAAAGGTGTGGAATTGGATGGAATATTAATTGTATAGAGAAATTATATTATTATATTCATTATTTATATACTTATTACCCATCATTAGATCCATGAATATAACATAGTGTTTAATAACAAATTACACCACGACATGGAGAGGCTAAGCCATACGTACGAACACATGGTGACATTATCATTCATAGAATGGATAGAATTATGAATATGGATGACCCATATTTATAATAACCTGAAAGTAGTTATAAAGAATTGTTGTTATTATTTTTGTGTTGATATAACCATGAAATATAATGTGTATGAAGAAAAGAACATTGAAAGAGGTGATAAAATAATTACCACTTCTTTGGGTGTTTCCTTTTGATTTGATAAAAAGGGATACTTAGGTTGTCTTTCTGGCCAAATTAAGGCCTCTATATTGAAAGGGAGGGTAGTTGGGAGAATATTCATGTAGAGGTTGGCTGAGCCAAATGTCTTTGGAGGTGCGATTTTGAGAGAAAGGGAAGTACCCTTTTATAAGAGAGATGAGTGTCATTTTGGAAAAAGCATAAAATATTATTTTTTTATACATTTATTTTCGGTTTATAATGGCTCAAATTTAATTTATTTCTAGGTTAAGGTGGTATGGGTCAAAAAACTCTCAGCCAATAGGTTTTAGACATGTTTAGGTCACCATATTAACCTTATCTTTTATATTTAACCATTAGTTAAATAGTTTAACTTTTACCATGTTTTCTTGTATTATTTTAATAAAAGGTTCATAAACATACTATAAGATTCCAAGAGAACCTCAATTGATTAATTAATGACATAAAAATCATTTTATCAGTTATTTGGACGAACCTTATATTTTTAGGACTATTATATAATTTAATAAAATAGTATTTGTTTAAACTCGTTTATGTCAATTTTAACACTATTTAGTATTTGGTTTTTTTGATAGTCATAAAAATATGATTTCTTTGAACAAAATTAATTTAATTAACCCTAAAATGTCTTATTAACCAATGAAATTCGTGTAGTGCATCAAAAGTATCATTTTACATATATTTTAATATTTATAATATCAATTATTTTAATTTTCATTAATAGGGTAATTACTTTATCATCATTGTGTCATTAATAAATTTAATTATTTAATTTTAAAAAACATTAAATAAAATACCTTTATTTAGAAAATATTTTTAGCTTTCTAATGAATATTTATAGACTAATTTATCTTATTTAGAACCCTATATTAAAAAAATTTAGTTATTACATTTTGAATTTTACACTTTTAACTCTTCTTTAAATAAAATAATAATAAATGTCCAAATCTAATACATGTGGATAAAAAAGTATAATATTTTATTTATATGGTTGTTTTTTCTCCAAACACTTTTATCCAATATAATTAGGACATGTATTGGGGTAATTATAATATCATTTTTCCCTTTAATTACCTTATTTACTTTTAACCGTGGTAAATAAAATTCAAATGTTACTAGTAACCAAAAATTATTTTAATCTTAATGAAACTAATTTTATTTACTGATTTCAACCGGGTCTTTTTAATTTTTTAAATTCAAGTTATAGAAGCGGTAAAATTAATTTTTATGCAAATTTGTAAATGTGCCTAGAAGGTGGGTAAACGACATTAAAAAGTTCTATAAAATTTTATACATTTAATTTTATTATAAAATGACTCGAAGGAATAACATTTAACTTATATAGGTATTATATATCTATTTTTACTTAAAATAAATTTAAATTAAATAAATAATTATTTACATAAAAAGTCGGTTTCAAACAATAACAATGTTTTCACTATTCATCAAAAATTGAATGTTTTTAGAAAAATACCAAAAATTCACCCTAAGATAATTTCAATATTCCGAATTTAAAAATGAATTCTATTTTACTATATGTAAAATATAGATGTTGTATTAATTAATTTAAAAATAATTTTCGTTGTCAAAACCAAAAAGAATTTTTTTAAAAGTAAAAACTATCAAAATATAGACATGTGTTTATGTCCAGTTTAATGTGAAATTATTTATAATAACCTAAATTATATTAAATAAAAAAAAATATAATGTATTTATACTTTAAAATCACCCAAATTCATAATTTAACACTATAAATTATTTCTTTTAAAAAATATGTTTTCAATTAAAATTTATTATTTTCACTATTCATCAAAATATGAAAGTTATTAGATAAGTACAAAAAGTTTATCCATAATAAATTTTTAGGTCCTGCTTCTAAAGAAGAATTTATTTTCACTATATTAAATATATAAAATTGTCATATACTAGATTAAAAAAATGTTCGCTGTTGAAAGGCAGAAAACTGCAATTTTTTAAAAATACTTATTTTATTTGAAAAATTGAATTGTCCTTATATTGCATCTAAGGAACACAATAGTTGAATTTTAAAATTATATAGAATATATATAAAATTCAAAATATGGTTAATACAATTCATAACATCTTTTGGAATGGCTAGTTTGGTAATTCGTGGTACGCTCGAACTCATTGTTGCGTGTAGTGTAAGTTATTGAATTACTTTGAAGAGATAACATACAATGAAATATTGGGGTGTTACATTCTTATCTCCTTAAATAAATTTTTCCCCTCAATTTGAAATTGTTCTTCAAAAATAAAAGGTTAAAAATAGAAAAATACCTTTGTGGAAAACCCACATCAGAAATTTGGATAATAAAATTTAGTCTTAATAAGAGGGAAAGGGAAATGAAAAAGTCACCACCAAATTATGATCTCAATTAGGATAACACTGGTGGAAATTAGAGAAACATACTTGGAGGAAAGACGTAATTTTTTATAGGGAGTGATTGAGATCATCAGTCACAAAGAAGTGTAAAATTGTGGTCTTCAAATCCTTCAATCTACGATGATTTAATATATCATCCGTTCAAAAAAACATTACGTATTAGGATAACACATTTTTTGTTTTAAGATCCCTTCCCTATAGTTTAATAATTAATTTATTCACAGAATAAGTGAAAAAAATATTCATGACAAATATAGTTTCTTCCTACAACTAATTCTAACCACAAACTCATATTTCACTCCAAAAGATAATTGAATTTAAAAATATTTTATTTATCCTAATCGTACAGGGATACAAAAATAATGAATTTATAATTCATTTTTCAGACTATTTAAAAAAACTACATTATACAAACCAGGAAATCACATAAGAAAGTGGTAGGGGATGCACCCTTGTCGCCCTTCAGTTACGGGTTTATGTCTCACAACCATTCCAGACGTGACAGGTTGTCGCTCGACCTCTGGGTTCAACTTTTTACAATAATAAAAAATTAATCTAAAGAAATTATTTGACCATAATAATAGTATCCAATGTAAAACTTAATCCTTTTAATCCTTTAGAATTTTCCAAAATACTTCTATCCAAAATGTTAGTATAAAATTTATAAGGAACGTTAACATAATGAAGATCATTTTTTCCACGTAATAACATGTGAATTACTTCATCATGTATTCTTTTAAAAAATTGTAACACCATGAATTACCATGAAACCTTATTCATAACAATCATGCTCCCTTATTTCATATAGAATATTGGATATACTCCTTACATCTAAAAATTCTGTAAACTCCAATAATAATAGAATAAAAAATAATTAATTAGTTTCAAATTAGTCAAATATATAGAATATAATTTATCCAAATCAATCATATCTTATTCAAAAATCACTACCTCAGTATCAGAACCACATATTGGTTTATGTGAATAGTTTCTTGATAAATATTTATTATTTTTAAACTCAATAAGCATTTAGTTGTTCTCCCATTACCAAAAAAATAGGATTCAATCCCTCAATACGTGCTCTAATAAATTGATATTTTTTCTTGGTTTCCTATCTGTTAATGGGTGAAAAGCCTTACGAAAAAACATATGGTTACTAAGCACCATCTATAACCATTAAATGAAGCATGAAGTAAAATGAATATCTCGATCTAAAAATTATCGTACATGGAACACCATACCATTATACTATCTCTTAGACATAAAAGTCACCAAACTCGTTAATGGTGAACGTATCCTAGAGTAGATAAAAAGTGTACTTTTTCAACTGATCCAAAATAACCCAAATCATAAAATTATTTGTTGGAATCCCTAGGGGACCTACCAAACATTACAAGGTAAAATCATTCTATTTCTATTATATATTTGGAAATGACTATAAAAGTCCAAAAATTCATTGATTCTCAGCCTTCACCTGTTGAAATGTGTAGTAACTTGTCATAAAACATACAATCTCATTTTTAATACCTGGCCACCAATACTATTTGTAAAGGTTGTGATATTTTTTTCAAATCAGGGTGCAATGCCCATTTTGAGGCATGTAATCCTTGCATCAGATCATTCCATGTATAGGTAAGCACAAAGTCATGAAAAATAAAATTGAATAATCTAATCTTGATCAATAGTCTCATCGTAAGGTGGATACCCACGTTCAAAATTGTCTCTCAAATTTGGAAATTTTGAATCCTCATGATTGCTCCTCATAAATTGATTTATAATAGATGGATTAATGGAAACATACATGATTTTCATCATATCATGATATTATTGAACACCTATAAGAATTTCAGAAAATAAAACTATTATCATCCACTCGAAACTCAAATCATGGACCACATGAGTATGTGTCTTCCAACTCAATCAATCTGTAACTCTGTTTCCATTCCCCAATATACAGGCTAGATCAAATTCAAATTATTGCATGCACTCAACCCAACTACATTTTCATACTTTCAAATAATTCTCAAAAAATATACTTAAGTATATTATGGTCAATATAAACAATATAATTCTCACTTAAATGATAATTCTTCAAGTATTTCAAATCAATGTCTACAATGGAAAATTTGAGATCACGCATTAGATAGTTCTATTCATGTGGCCTCAACTATTTTGATCCTTTAACCCAACTTGATCTCTCTGGATCAAAGATTCCCCATGTCAATTCCTAGATGCATCAAAAAATAGGTATTGTCATTATCCAGTCTAGGAATGATCATAATTGGTGTTTTGGTCAAATGATTCTTGAGCTCCTAGAAAATATCCCCACATGCTTCATACCACTCAATCCTTATACCTTTCTCTGTTCATTACCTAAAACGATGCTTCATAGTGAGAAAAGTCTTTTAACAACCTTTGATAATAACCCAATAAACCCAAAAATATCAATATATAAAAAAATTCTTGGGATACTCCCATGATATAACTACATTAACATTCTATGGGTCTACTAAAATCCCTCCTATAAGATGGTTTGACCCAAAAAATGTCCATGTCAGTCCATAAATGATACATTGATAACTTGGTTTAAAGGATATTGCCTTTCTATGTACTCAGGATGATTTCAAATTGTGTGGAATGATCATATTGACTCTAGGAGTACCCCAAGATGTCAGCAAAAAACAACTATAAAATGATCTATTTATGGGTGAAATATTGTATTCATCAATGTGATAAAAATTAATTAATAATTTATCTACAAAAATAACATTACAACAAGCTCATATAAAATATAACTACTTTTGAAATAAATTTATAGTATTTTAGATGGAATCACTCTCAAGTGAAGAGAACCTGACCTCAAATAAATTTTAGAAACATACAAGAACCCTTCAATTGGTTAACTTGTTTATCAGACCATGGAAGAGGATACCAGTTCTTAATTTTCATCTAATTCAACTTCTAATAGTCAACACACAACTGCAATGTTCCATCATCATTATTGGAAGAAAACTGGAGAACCCAAAGGTGATGCACTAGGGAAGAAAACCCTTTTATCCTACAACTCCTTTAACTATAAATAAACCTCCTAGAGTTCTGTTGGTTCCATTCTATGTGGTAGAATATAAACTAGATCAGATATAGACATCATCTCAATCAAGAACTCAAACACTATCTTATGAGGAAACCCTGATAAGTCTTCAAGAAACACATCTGGGAACCTATCCTCTATGGGAGTAAAGTCATCAGTCTCCACTCCCTCATTATTTAATAGAATACTCACAACTTTGTATGTGATATACCACATTTTTGGAAGAACTATCCCTATACGGCCTACTAAGATATCTCATTCCCCCTCAGTGAACATAAGTTCCACCCTAAGGAGATGATAAACTCACCATCCCAGAGTAACTGACAATATGATCCTGGTATATGACCAACTATTCCTTTACTAGTATCCGGTAAAAACCTATAATCTCAAACGTGTTCAATTCCCAATGGATATGGTGCCCACTAACCTTGAGGGAATACTTCTTATATTGATGATTACCCTCTGATCGCACCAACAATGGAATGTCAATCAACATAACCCCAAACATATACTCCACCGTCAAGCCAAAACATCTCAAAAACCTAGTAGATATAAAAGAGTGACATTCCATTGAATCAAATGAAGAACTTTAAATAATATAAGCTACATGAATTGTATATCAAATAGTTGATGATACATCCTCACTACCACAGGGAGTAAGCTAAACATCCTGAAGCTAGCATATCCTTCTACCCTATGGTCATGTCTGGGTCCACTGGGTTTCAGTAACATATTAATATGGAATCTTTTTTTAATTAAGTACCACATCCCCCACCTTGACGGGTATGTCTTTTAGATCTCTAATTACCTGATTGATATGGATAGAGGACCCCATACCATTGTATGGCACTAGTCTAGGCCCCCCAACATAACCTTTTTGTCATGGGTTCCTATAGAACCTATAAATGTTAACCATCACCCCAAAATACTAAAATTCCATTAGTCATCATAGACATTAGACATGATTTTGGCCTATTCTTCTATAGTGAAATTACATAACTTAGTCACTTCCCTATGGGGATGATTATATACCTTGGCTACTCTATCCACCATTGGCCTGATGAATCCAATCAAAACAATGCTTCTTACTCTAATAAGGAATACCACCAAATAACAAAAATAAAAATGTGTTCCCACCACTAGAATATTCTTTTGGGATACCCTTGTATATGGTATCCTAACCCACTACATCTAAAAAATCTTAAAATGAATGATGTTTACTTGGGACATGATTTCATATATAAGTCGCCTCAAAAAACATCTAGCCGAAATAGACTCATTTCATGTCTACATTAGATAAAATAATTACAAGTTAGGCAAGTGAAGATCATAATCCATCACCATTATACATCCCTATGTCAGACACACAAAAACTTCATATTTCCTTTACATCAGGGTTTCATGCTAAAATTTCACCATCAACTTATCCTGAATTTCCTTCCATTCCATACTTTACAACTACTCATATCGAGCCTAAATATCCCACCAACACTTCAATAGTCCTCATAACATACAATATTACAATATAAATCACTTCTTGGGATGAGTCTCTATGTGATCAGGAATTAAATGGATAGACTCAATCCATAATTATGTTACCTCAGGTCCACCCTCATCAAAAAAAATTGAAGGGTTCTACATATTTAACACTCTAATCATATCAAACATACTCTACAAATTCCTCAATAGGTACTATCCATAAAATGAATAAAATAGGTAAATATATCATTAATTTTAGCTTCCCTCATATTTTCCAAAAATCAATGGGGGATCTTGTCCCACTAATGGAGGAGAATTCATGGTAGTGGTCTCCTATCACCAAACTGGTAAACATCACCATGGTTGAATCTCTCTACAATTCCACATGAACGTTTCATAAAAAATAGTACATTGTTTATAAAACTTTCTCAAAATCGGTATCACTAGTATAAATAAACAACACACACCAGATACACTATACCAATATATATAATAAGATATTTATCGCTACCCTAATCCTTCCTTATCATGTATCATTTCTAACTTAGGGTAAATGGACTTTAAATTTTCTACCTCCCTTTTGACACCAGTTCAACATCTTTTAACATGAAAAAAATTTAAAGTTCAACATTATGAACCATTTTAAACATATATATTTTACACATTCAACATTAAAAACATTTAAATGTACTTATTAGGAAATATTTTCCTAAAAAAATAAGAAAACGCAAAAAATAATTTCCTTTCCCACAACCCGCAATAACATGATTTTCCGTGAGTGCCTAACATGATGTATAAATCATAAATCTTGAGTTCATAAAATGGTGGATGAATATAAAAACCTTGTGCCATTATAGGACACAGAAAAATTATAATAAAAACATAACATCAATCCACAAGTGTATTATCCAAGGGGAAATAACAACCAATTGTAAGAGAAAACAAAAAAAACACCAATACAATAGCTGGAACTTGGGTTTTCTCTTACACATGGGTTAGAAAATCCCATTAATGATCTCATTTATAAGGCCTAAAACAATGTATTATTCTATCTACCATTCCCAAATATTATAAAAATAGAAAATAAAGCCACTAGAGATTCAATTTTTAATGTCTTGGACTAGGTTCCACTAAACCAGTTCCCCACATGACCATAGGCAAGCCTCCCCATACATCAGAGGCTATTGAATGGTATCTAAGATCCAATAGAACATGTGGGGATACTATAACCTCTTTACTCCAGTTAAAAAATAGTCGAAAAAAGATAAAAATGACATAAAAAAATAATAAAAACCAAAAAATCACATACCACATTCCCAAACTGAGGATGTGACAAAAATTCAATGTAGTAAACATGTCATGTAATGATATTATAAATTTCCAAAATAAGACACCCAAAACCCCCAAAATGGGTATCGATGTCACACCTGGTTCCCTCATCCATTCTTTATCCCAAATCACACATCTTCTATCTAACATAGGGCCTTCTCCTTTCATGACTTGCAACCATGAAGTATTTGTGGGTACCAAATGGTCGCCCCAGAAGGGTGTGAGTACCAGTCAGTAATCCACCACCAATGGTGTCTAACGTAATATCATGTTTAACAACAGTGTATTCAAAGTTGCAATAAATAATAGAAAAATAGTAGATAAACCATGGTTTATTATTCAACAATATTTAAATTACCACATATGTTTTCATATTCTAATTGAAACATGTACCCATGAATCCATCTTCAACTGATGTGAGTTGATTGAACCTTATTTAATAGGGGTACCATGTCAATATACAAGGAGAATCAGTCTATATATTCTACTAGGATTTCAAATTCCATGTATGACCATCCCCAACCATGATATGGAAAGTTATGTCAATTATCTTAATGTTAAGATAATTACTCTATCCTTAGAAACTACAACGCATTGGGGCTTCCTATAGCATCAGTTTGGCCCACCCAATCAAGAGAGGAATCAGTCCAACATCCCAACCAACCATTAGTAACATTTTCAAAGGTCGTCATTTTTGACCACTTCTTAGACATTGACAATAAGGGTACACCTTTTTCATTTACCACATTTCCATTTTTCATTACACTAATCGTGTTCTTAGTTCCCATATCAATCCAATTTCATAATTTTAGTAATTTACCACAAATTTTCACCAATTTTAATACATTTAACCACATAGAAATGTATCATTAAGCATTTATGCATTTATAATCTATTACTAACTTGACTTATTCATGTTAATCCAAACACCCCTTTGTTATGTTTTAAAATGATAAACACATTGCCAATTGGTTTAATAACATATACCATTTGATTAATCAATTTAAAACAAAATTTTCATTTTCAAGGGAGTGGAATGCCTCATGTGTGGCCATAGTTCTAGTATAAGAATTCTCAATGGAAAATAGATTACATAAAAGAACATTATATTTCAATTTCAAACATAAAATACTACATAGATAATACATTGATAATTCCATTATTATTAGAGATTAAAACATCATATAAAACATAATACACTTCTTGGTATCCTGTGAAAATAAAACATAAGAAAGGGGTGAGCTCAGATGCTCAGTAAGGATAAAAAATATAGCAGAAGCTATCATAAATAATTATAAACTTTTATGGAAACATATAAAATTGAAATACAAGCCCTCTAAACAAAAACTTATGAATAATATGGAAAAGATAAATCAAATAATTCTATTTACATATTAAAGTGGATATTCTACTAGTCGAATAATCATATGTAACATTAATAACTAATATCATAATGATGGAATTCATAATGTAGGACATCTTAACCACAATGTCAAGGCCTGGTTCCAAGACCCTAAATATAGTTTTTGTCAAGGCCTTGTGCCAAGACACTAGTTTTTCTTAGGAGACCTACCGATGCATCGAGAGGATATAGCGGGCCCTTCTCGTCACTTACTAAGTCCAATGAATTCCTTATAGGAAAATGTTGAAACATAACATAAGCATTCATATTAAAACTAGCATATGAAATGTAAATACATTAACCATAAACCATGAATGGTATATAAATAACACATCTATAGTCAAACATATCTTAAATTATTCAATACAACATTGAATATTGTATTATAATAAATCAGACTCAAACAAGAATAATATCCCATAAAGGATGTTGACATAGTTAAAAATGATTAGTAAAACTCTTTGAGAGAATTATACTATTTTTGGGAAATAATTTAAAACTAACATAATTATAAAGGAATACATTTCAAATATATTTGTGAATCAAATTATCCCAAAACACTTTGAAACTTTTGAAAGGAATTAAAATTTTAAATCAATCTTGTCCATATAAATAAATCCTTAAAATCATTTTGAAAACATGGACATTAATTAAAATGATTTAGAAAAATAGATCATTAAAACATTCAAAATGATGATATTTCTAAAGAGTACCTTAAAAAACCCATAAAATATTGCATTTGAAAACATTTTTATGAAACATGGACATGAATTATAAATATTTCTATGTAAATACTTATACATAAACAATCTTGGATAATAATGAGATTGAGGAATTAACCCTTAACCTGTACTTTCACTTGGTTGAGGGTATGTTTAACCTCCTGTATAATGACCATAATTTGATATTAAATTATACCATAACCATATCCCGATTTATGAAATGATACTTCATTCATTTATGGATTTATTATACCCATTTAATAATAATTTCTATGTTAAAATAATATTTCGGGTAATAATCACATTCTTTATCATAGGTGTTTTAACATGTTATTCTTGATCATATAACATATATCATGATTTAATTTCTTCTATAATATAAAACATTATTTATGTATCAAATATATTCAGAATATAAATATGTATAATAGATAGATATATGAAAAGAAAAACACCATTTATGAAGATTGTATTCCGTACATACCCATAAATACTGTTTCCGTTTTCATATCGTATTGAGAAGATGTAAGTGAATGTAAATATATATATATATATATATATAGTAGAATTATTATTTAATATATTACATACATACTAATAATATGTATTTTTATAATAATCATTGAATTGTGAACATAGAAATAAATCTGATCGCGTCGTTGAGATGGTTAGTCGTGTGTATGCTTGTGCGACGATATTATTATATTGATAGTGAAATCAGATGTAATTAGATGGTATATTATATATGCATAATCATTAAAATGTTATATTTATTATTCACATAAATTATACTCATTATTATACCCATATAAATAATTAAGTGTTGAATACCAAACTACACCACAACGTGGAGATAGTAAGCCGTACGTACGTGCATATGGTGACATTGTCATTCATAAGATGGATAAAATAATGAATATTGTTGTTCCATATTTATAATAACATCTCAGTATGTATATGGTACTGGATTAATTATTTCTTTTATTGAAACAATAAATAAATTGGATGTGGAAGAAGAAAATAACATTAATGAGGTGATAAAATAATTACCTCTTCACCGGGTTCTTAATTTTGATTTGATCAAAATGGATCTTTTGGATGGATTTATGATCAATGTAAGGCATCTAGGATGAATTTTGTGTAGTTGGTAGGATAATATAAAAGGGTTATTCCCATCCAAATCGTCGTGGATGTGTGAATTTAAGGGAAGGGGAGGTTCCCTTTTATAAGAGAGGTGAGGGGAACTTTAGGAAAAGATTGAAATATTAATTTATTATAAAAATATTTTCGGTTTCTAATAGCTCTAAATAGATTTTTTTAAAGGATATGGTGGGTATGGGTCTAAATATTCTCAAATAATAGGATTTAGACAAGTTTAGGTAACCATATTAACCT
Source organism: Viscum album (assembly GCA_963277665.1). Taxonomy (NCBI): domain Eukaryota; kingdom Viridiplantae; phylum Streptophyta; class Magnoliopsida; order Santalales; family Viscaceae; genus Viscum; species Viscum album. The sequence goes on from OY728138.1 coordinate 394,350,176, forward strand.
TATCTTTTAGATTTAACTCTTAGTTAAATAGTTTAACTTTTACCATGTCTTCTTGACGTTTTATATTACATGGTTAATAAACATACTATAAAATTCCCAGAGAACCTCAAGTGGATCATTGATGAAATATATATCATTATATATGTCTTTATACAATATAATATTTTTATAAATATTATATCATTTAATAAAATAGTATTTGTTTTAAAAACTAATTTATGTCAATTTTTACACTACTTAATATTTGTTTTTTGCTAAAGTCATAAGAACTTAATTACTATTAAAAAATAAATTTAATCAACCCTAAAATGTCATATTAACCTATAAAATTCATTTCTGGAATCAATGTTTAAATAATTTTTTTTTTATTTTTATAAAATCAATTATTTTATTCATTCATTAATAAGGTCATTACTGCATCGTCGTTATGTCATAAATAAATTCATTTATTTAATGTCTAAAAGTTATAAATAAAATAACATGATGTAGTAAATCTTTTTATATTTCTAATGAATAATTATAGTCGAATTTAACTTATGTATAGCTTTATATTAAAAATAGATTAATTAATAAAATTTGAATTTAATACTTTTAACAGTTTATTAAATAAAATATAATAAACGTCCTAATCTAATAAAATTTGATCAAAAAAGATTCCATTTTTTATTAAGGTTAATTTTTTTCGAAATAATATTTTACAATAGAATTAAGACATGTGTTGTGGTAATTATAATATCATTTTTACTTTTAATTACCCTATTTACTTTTAATAGTAGTAAAAAAAATCAAAAGATACTATTCCCCAAAAATTATTTTCATTCCATTGTATCACATTTTTCTTACTGATGAAATTTGGTTATGTCTTATTTGTTAAATTCAATTCATAGAAGTGGTAATATTACGTTTTTTTAAAATTTATAAATGTGCCTAAAAGGTGGGTAAAAGACATTAAAAACGTTCAATAAAATTTTATATGTCTAATATTATTATAAAATAAATCCAATGAATTAAATTGGAATAATATATTTATAATTTTTCTATTTTTACCTTATGATATATTTTTAATAAAAAATAATTATTTAAATGAAAAATTCGGTTATTATCTATAGTGAAGTGTTTTTTACTATTCATAAAAAATGGAATGGTTTCAGAAAAATAAAAAAATTATCACACAAATATAATTTTGATATTTCAAATTCAAAAATTACGTTCATTTTACCCAATTCAAAACATATATGTTTCATTAATTAATTTAGAAATAATTCTCATTGTCAAAACAGGAAATCGGGTTTTTAAGAAGTAAAAACTTTCAAAAGATAGACATATGTTTATGTGAATTTAAATGTGACATTACATTAAATGAATTAAATAATATTCAATGATAAAAATATAATCTAATGATACTTTAGAACCACTCAAATGTATAATTTAACACTACAAATTATTTCGATTAAAAAAGTTGTCTTTAATTAAAATTTATTATTTTTCACTATTCATAAAAATATGAAAGTTATCAGAAAAGTACCAAAAATTCATTCAAACTAAATTTTATGTCCCAATTAGAAAAAATAATTAAAATTAATTAAAAATAATATATAAAAGTTCAAATATTCGATTTAAAAAGGTTTCTCCATTAATAGTCATAAAAATTGAATTTTTTTGAAAGAATACTTCTTTGATCTGAAAATTTGAATTTTTCATTATATTATGACTAAGAACACAAAAGATGTATGTTAAAATTATATAGTGTATATATAAAATCTAAAATGTGTTTAATATTATTCATAAATACTTTTTTAAACGGCTAGTTTGATAATTAGTTATATGCTTAAGCTTGGTGTTTCGTGTAGTGCAAGCTATTGAATTACTTGAAAGAGATAACATACATAGAAATCTTGGGGTGTTACAATTGAGAATAATAAATCTAATTCAAAAGGTAAAAATGTATATTATTTATATGTTCACTTATCAATAATTGTAATTTTAAGCCACATATCCCCTTTCTCTCCTTAATGACTTATTCATGGAGGTATTTATGAAAACCGATGTGATTCACTATAGAAAAGTACCATTTACAAAACTCTACATCCTCCACAGGGATGTATTTATTAAAAATAGAGGCCTCATGTGTATATGGATTCTTAACATATCCATTAAATATATTCATACACTAATTAAAAGGATACATCCAATATAGATATTCATGTATGTAAAGATTTATTTGTTGCACCAAATTAACAATTAAATTCAATATGATATTAAAACAATATGTAGGGAAATACATTTCCAGTTCACAATGTATAGAAACAATATGATTCTCCAAATTGTTCAATGAATTAAAAACTATCACCTTGTTAAAAATTTAATTGAAAAAATAATATACATTCATAATAGTCATTATGACATGTATGGGAAATATTAAATACAATTCAATTGGTATGAATTATATAATCATGATGTGATAGTCATGAGTTTTCATACCTACAGACGTCAAATGATTTAGTGAAATAATTTTTTTTAAAATTTGAATAATTATCCTATATAACATTCATACCATGAAGACACTAAAAAAATATAATTTTCTCCCTCATGTATAATGTATAACAATATAGAGGTTATAATTTTTATCTTTCATTATGAGTGGGAGCTAACTCTAAACATATTACCATTGATAGTAAGTTGAATTGTTCATTCAACCCATATTTAGTCTTTTCATTAATATCTAATAATCTTCCAATAAAAATGTTAGAAATATTCTTCTCCATATACATTAAATCAATTTTATGTCTGACTTGATGATAGTTCTAATATGTAAGTTTAAAAAATTTTGACCATTTATTCCAAATATTTTAAAAAATACCATCTTTTTGTGTCTTTTTAAATGTGAAAACTATGTTTTTCACCCTTCCATAATAATGATCAGTGGAAAATGGTTTTATAGAAATATAAAACTCATGGGATCCATTTAAATATATTTTTTAATATTCCATAATAGTTATCAATATACAAAAAACCATTAATGACCCATATATACCATTTTTTTCTCATATTGGAGTAGATAATATGAAGTCTATTGTTCATGAATTAGACAAGATTTCCGTCCTTTAGATATGTATTTAAAAATCATTACATATGCTAGGAATTCATTTACAGTGAACTTAATCATTTCATGTGGTTGAAAATATTCCATTTTATAACAATAATACACTCTAATACATTCCTCCCATAAAAGTTTCAAATCGTAAAATAATGTTGATAAAGAAAAAGCCATATAATTTTAAGGCTATTTTCATCTAAAACTCATTAAAATCAACATGATATATTTCCTCTTCATAAAATATTTAGGATATATGTTTTAAATTACCAATAAAATAGGCTATAAACTATGTTTTCTAATATGTATTGGAAATGGATTAATTCCATTTATTCATAGTTCGAGTCTTATATTTATAAATTTATTTCCAAATATTGAAAACATTTGATCAAATTTCTTCCCTTATGGACAATCATTAAGATACCCTAATTTTCTATCAAATTTCCACTTATATATATTCCATATTATACTTTTTTTTTATTATTTTAATTTTAAAATGTTCATTTAAAATGAAAAATTATATGAATATAAAAAATTATATTGTATGGAGTCTTTATAACTAGTTAATTGGACAGTGATATTTCTTTTAACATAGACCATGATTTACAACATTTAGGAAACATTGATTGAACATTGTATTCATTCCTATATAGAAAAAATAAATTCAAGTAGGAATGTATATTCCCATACCCTAAACCTATCTATCATAATATTTTCTTCACATTATAATGTTAATATGGAATATAGTGGCCTTTAGGAAGTGTGTTCTTCAATAACTGTAGAAACATGGAGAAATTCTGTTCACTCCATCCATTTTAACCTTAAAATTTAATCAATATTAACACCATTGAAAAAATTGTAAATTCTGTAAAAACATTATTAAATGGTTTTTTAGAATAACCATATATGTAATCAATTATTAGTTCAGTCCCAATTACTTTTACTTCAACATCACAAATTATTTCTCAAATTTGATCATATTTATCAGCTTGAAAATATTCATCACCTTTATATTTGGAATTTGGACCACTTTCACCATGCCAAGTCCAAGGGTTATAACTTGGATTAAAACCATGGAAAATTAAATGATTTTTGATTTAAAATATTTTAAAATTATTCATATTTAAAAAATTTCATGGATGGATATAAAAACAATTCATTCTTTGGAATATTTCATTTATCAAATTAAAAAAATCAGCAACACCTTCTTTGTATCCATCACTTGTTCATATTAAAATAATCAAACTACAAATAATTATTACATGTATCAAATATAATGATTTGAAAATAAATTGATATATTTTAAAATTTAATATGAAATCTAATTTTATAAGTAACAATTAAAAATTATTTAAAAAAAATTCACAAATTAAATAAATACAACATATTCAACATAAAAACGGGTCTATAATCTAAAGTTTTTCATAATTAAATACTCCAAATTTATGTTATTTTGATGTAGAAATTTTCTATAATAAAAAATTCATATGTAAACTGAAGGCAAGCCCATACTTGTTTCATAAAAGCATATAAGTTTTACATTTTACACATGAAGTAACCACAAAAAACCATCATCATTGTAATATGGATATGCTGATTCACTATACAAGACCGTTGTAATTTTATTGCAGTAAAAGTATCACTATTTAGAGGTAGTCCATATTGCGAAGCACGTTTTTCAACATTAATTTAAAAGTAGATACCAAAAGAAATGAAATTAGTAATGGGATAAAGCAGAGAAAATGAGACAAATAAGGAAATAAATATCAATATACATATTTAGGTAACATTACCATGTTATTTCCCAACCTAAAATATCCAAAATATAAATATATTCTCTATAAAATATGATAGATCATTTCAAACAACAATGAATTATAGACTAGTGAAACCAATTCAATATATTTAGCATAACCTATTAAATAAAAAGAACTCTATCCACACAACTTTCTAATACAGAGATAAAACACACTACATCAATCAGAAGTAAACCCATAATAAGTAAGGTTAAAATTATTCAATTTCATTGAAATAACTATTTTTATGCTTCTAAATGAAAAAAATCATTGAAAATTATATTATCATCTATAGGATGTCCAAAATAATGAAAAAATGAATAAGCTATCATTAATTTACAAATATAAAAAAACTCAATTGATATTTAGTTTTGTTGAAGTGATTATTATACATTGTGAAAGTCAACATCTAAAAAAATAATAGATAAAAAATGATCATTAGTATAAAGATTATAATTGAATATAATATTGTCAAAAAATCACTTTATATGATGATTTCATACAACGAAAAAAGGTGTTTTGAAATTGGTATTAAGTTGAAAAACATTTATTTTATGTGATTATTCGTTACTCAGAATTGAGAATTAGTTTAGAAAATAATCATAAATATAATTTTTTTTAATTGTAGATATCAAACAACAATTAAAGAATTCTTCAGATGTGTGAATAATCAGAAAATATTTAAATAGTAAAAAGATTAAATAAATTTGGTTGAATACCTAATTAAGAAAAGAGTCCCCAAACAAAATCCATTAATTTCAATATACCTTGGTGAATAGAATATCGAAATAATAAACACAAAATAAAAATATATACTAGATGGTGGATGAAAGATAAGTCAATGAAACTGAAAATATGTTAAAAAGAGAGAAAAAGGTGTTAAATGATTTATAAGGGTGGACGATGATGGAAATGAAAAATGAATTAGACTAGAGTACATGGTTTGAAGAACAAAGTGGTAATGCTTTAATTCATGAGATAAATGAAACAACCATTATGTGAAATAATGACATTTAAATGAGTCCAACTAATGATTTATAAAATTTTATAAGGTTTATCACATTTTATTCATTAACCTACTTGATTAACCAATATTCGATGTCTGTTATCATATAAAGGATATTGACAATAAACACTAAAATTATTTTATTCTGGTATTTTATAACCAACATCAAAAAACGTTTTTCACATCCATTATTTATAAATTACATGAAACACATATAGTAGTAAATTTATTTTTCACTCACTTATGGGGGAAATATCAAGGAGATAATGTAAAGAATCATGGGGATCATAAACCAAAATAGGCTGTCATGATGGTGGAAATTAGTGAGTATTATGATCTATCTCTCAAAGGATATTTAGAAAGTGATTGTTCCTCTTTCTAATCTGTGGAAAATTAGGATATTATACCCCCTATGCACTCTACATCAGTGAATTTCATTGATGTCAACCCGATAAACAATATGAATCAGGATTCAATCATTGATAAAAATATTTAGGAAATAACCATTTAGATTGTGGTATATATTGAAATATATTAATAAGGTGTGCGTACATGTAATCATAGAAAAACTCCCAATATATAAGTTCCTCCAAACAATCATTTATTTCCACTTCAGTGATATTTGACTAATGATAAAGGGAATATTGTGGCTATATCCCAAAAACCAGCCAAATAATCCCAGAATAATACTACTAAAGTGAAGGTAGCTCAATATAAACATGATTTTTAGATATTGAAGGATATCAATACGGAATAAATCAAATCCAATATTTCTATTAAGTACACCACTTAGGAAGTGGCCATTTTCTATCCTATAGTGAAAATATAATAAGAGTAATCTTCTTAACTAATAATTATAGATTCCATAAAAATAATTTTATAGGGTCCTAGAAAACATGTTTACCTGACCCCAATAGTTGAGGACATTTAAAACATTCCCCCAATGGTGACAACCACAAAAATACAAAAAAAAATACACAAGTCCATCTCAAATTGATATCCGTATTAGACATGGGAAAGATGAAAATATTAATCTCTACCTACAACCACTAATCATGTGTCTATATAACCAATAGTCCATTCGGAACACCTCAGCACCTTTGTGTCTCTGGATACATGAATGTAATCTATTGTTGGGTGACTTGAACCAATGCATCACCAATGAAATCCAAATGTAAAGAGGGTGAATTCAACTCCTACTCTACTCATGTTTTGGATTCATATATTCCTAAAATTCAATGATATCAAATACCAAAAATAATATCTCGATTACCTCAAATATCATTATAGCCCTAGGATGGGAATATTGGAGTAGTAATAGGTGGAAAAAATCAACAATTTTGAGCATACTACAGAAGGGATAATATTTTTCAGGTATAAAATCCTACCATATTTGTTTGCATCCAAATGGGAATTCCTTTAAAAATAATTTTTTTATTAGATCGTATCTATTTTGAGAAATATGATGATCGCTAATATCTCAAACTGTACGTAACATGAAAATGAGAGGTTCCTATACTTCATCACATAATGGGAATTTCTGACCTATTCCCTGAATATAAAACTCATATATGATCATCCACTAGAGATTTGAATATAAAATAAAAATAATTATTTTAAAACACTCCTAATACATTTAAAATAAAATTTTAAAATTTCATTAGTTTAAAGTAACATCATAATTCATATGGTATTTAATATATTGGTTTATGTACAAGTATCAACTAATTCATTCAACCCATATTAATAAGCCTAGTAAATGTACAACAATAACAGTTATGCTAAATATCGCACTAACACCAGCTCAAGAACCTAATACCATGTAATATCATAGAGTGCCTCCCCCTAAGTGACAAAAATTTTTATATTATACTAATCAGGATGAGATAAGGAATCAAGCCCTCTAGAGTTTTGAGGATGAGAAGACTAATACTTATTATTTATGAAGAGGGTATGTCCCTTGGTATTTCATAATTTTAATAAATAATAACCTGTTCAAATTTTTAGATTATAATAATCCCAATAGAGATGAACTCAATGAATGACTTTATTATTTCCCCTACCATTAAATGTTTTCATTCAAAATACATGATTGTTTCATTTTTAAAGATGTTGTTCAAAATATTTTTACTCAATTTGAGTAAAACTACATAATCCTATAATATATGTTACTTTTTTATATTCTGTCCCACTCAAAGAAGAAGAAAAATTGGAGCAATTTCAAGGCATATGTGCCCAAAATTTTGAAAATTGGATGAAAAGAAATTCATTACAACATGAAAGTTATATTTTCATGACTCAATTGAACCATCTAGTTATAACCTTTTCTCCCCCTATAATATCAAATATGACATCTTCATCATCATAGTTTTAAAAAAAATCAATGAAATCATCACTAACAGAAGAATATGTAGTTGGAAGATCATCTATTAGTGAATAATATAGTCCATAAAATTTTATATTTATTACCACAATATTTATGTGGATGATCACCATCCTATAAAATGATATAATAGGAACTGTTCCACCAAAGGATTCAATGTTCACATCCACACCAAACAATAAACTGTACATTTCTCCCACAAAATAGGAACATCTTTAGAAGAAGGGTCACAATATAGTTCTGATAATGTATTTCACTTAAAATAACAATTTCTCTAATGAAGAAGACACATATGAAACTGATCTCCCTGCCCATAATCAATTAATAATTCATAGATATGACTACCTTGTTCTTCATTACATACATAAACATCAATTATTACAAAAAACCTCAACATTATAAAACATAGAAGATCAAGAGGTCTAGTGTCTTTGCGGATTAATAACATTACATAACAACTTAAAGAATAGAACAAAACATATTATTGAAAAGTTCCTTTACATGAGCACTAAATTACCTCGTAATTATCATTTCATAGGATAACATGAGGGCATGTATAAGAAAAGGGTGAGCTATAAAGCCCAGTAAGGGAATAAACATGGAATAACATGAGGAACACAGTACATGTTAGAAGATAGGTATATCAATGGAGCACAAGAGAAACATGAACATAGATTCATGATAAATCATGTAAATAATAACATGGAAATGTGGAAACAACACTTAACATGGAATTAGCATGATCCAAGGCTAATTGCATATGGAGAATGTGTAATCCCTAATTGCACATGAAGAATTAGTAAAACCTAGTTTAACTTAAATTAGCACGTGAAAACACTCATACCACATTATTTATCATGATACTATACTTTACCCAATGCATTGGGGCGATATTAGGGTGCACCCTTCTTTAACAATTCATTTCATGCATAAGTGTGCCACAAGATCATAAAAAATTAATTCATAAAACATCATAATTTATTCCCCAATTAAGGAATGTGGAATTCATATATGAAACTCTTACATCAATATGTAAATGTGCATAATGGTTAATCCCCTTGATAGATAAATGGGCATGGTATTCACTACACAATAATTTTTGCTTGGAAAATTACGGTACAATTTCAACAGCATAAGGGTGTGACATAAGACTTCATAAAAATGGTTGATGAGAGAGAAAGGGGTGTCTCATCATATGTACATGGAAGGGAAATTAAGGGGAGTCATATAGATACATGTCCCAATATAGGTAATGAAATTTAGATTCATAATACAAAATAATTTCTTGAATGTAAATGAGGAGAGAGAAATTCCTTAGGAAAATTCAGCATTGTAACGGGTATATATGGAAGGCACTGATGTGAGTGAAAGGGGTATATCATCATTCAAAAAAAATTTGGATATTATAGGGGTGGGGATAAATTATATCCCAGCATTTATAATTGAAAATAAATGGACATAACAATATTAAAGAAACTTGGATAAAATGAGAAAGAAAGGAATCCCTTACATGGAAGTGTGATCCCAAAAGCTTGGGAGAGGCTCGAGAGAGTCTTCATGGGAGATTGGGGAACCTTGTGAAGATTATAGAGAAAGGAGGGGAGGGTTTGGTTGAACTCTAAAGGCTTTGATTGAAGAGGAAGTGGGAGCTTGGGTGGGTTTATATATGAAAGTATTCGGAATTCATTATTATTGAGGTTTGGGAGACATCACATTAAACTAATCAAATCCAAAAACCATACCATGGTTTTTGCCCATGGTTTTTTCAAAAGGGGATTGGGAAACAATATTTTTTAAGTCCAATGGCCTAACTTCTATAAATAATAGGGTTGCTTATGTGGAGGTGAGTCACACTCTCAAGGAAAAAAATTTAAAAAGACATAATGTTTTATATGTTTTGAAGGGTCCAGTAAAGAATTGTAAAATAAAAAAAACCAAAATCACATTATTTTAATTTTAAAACATATATTTTCAGAACATAATGTTTATATAATTTTATTACATCACTATGGGGTAATTATGATGTCATAAAATACATTATATATTTAAACGGTATTTAATTTTTACCCAAAAATTCGACTGTATCAGAAAATTATGAAAAATTAATAGTTATATAATTCTGATGTCCTGATTACTAAAATAATATTTATCTTATTTAAATAATATTTTAAATATTTGGATTTTTACTTTTAAATTATAAACCGAAATTTATCGAAAATTAATGGGTTTTGACAAAAGCAGCTTTCGAACCTTAATAAAAATTACAATTACATTCATAAAATAATATGATCATTTACATTTAATAAAAAATAACTAAATATTATTATTATTTTATTACAATATTATTTATTTCAAAAATCAATTAATTCTTCAAAATAGATTTCATAATTGAATATTAACTATAAATACTATTTGTGTTTTAAAAACCATTTATAAGGGAACAGTAACAAAAAGAATGTATATTCTCTATAAAATAATTATGTAAATAATCATAGTACTATGGTATTGTTACATAAACCCTTAAAAAACTCATATGTCCTTAGGGTATGGTTCGCGATGGTGATAGACTCTTGGGGTGTCTCGGATAACACTGCTCGAGTGGTAATCTCTATCAACTTCCACTTCCCACGTAGGTGGTTACACTCAATCTTGACGTATTCAAGATCAACTTGGGATTGGTCAAATGTGAAGCCCAATGATGCCACCTCCTTTCCAGGCATAGACAAATGGGATTTTTATAGGGAATGTCTATTGGATGAGGCGATCGCTTCCTTTGTCACTGTAAATTCGATTTGTTAAAGCCCTATATTTATACTTATCTTGTGATCACTGTTCAATGGCTATATTAGCAACAGTCACAATTATTAAATGTATTTTAAAATACAATATATAGAACCAAATAAGTCCATAAATTTTACATAACCATAATAAGACATTTAAATAGATCAACATGAATTTTCATTAATAAATTTATGGGTCGTTACAATCTCCCCCCTTTAAGAAATTTCTCCCTCAAAATTTCCTTTTCCCACACTAAAACATTTGTGGGTAACATTTCTTCATCACTTCCTTTTATTCCCACATCGCTTCTTAAAACTTTTGGTTTCTCCACAAAACTTTAACGAGAGGCATTGTCTTATTTCGTAGAACTTTTTCTTTACGATCTATGATATTCACTTGTTGTTCCTCGTAAGAAATATCATACTCTAGTTGTACTACATCTGAAGAGTGTACATTTGAAGGGTATAGTATTTAATTCATTAAGAGGGTTACATGAAAGGCATCATGTACATTGGCAATGGTAGGTGGAAGTGCTAGTCAATAATCCACAGCCCTAACATGATCAAGAATCTCAAAGTGTCCGATGTACCTAGGACTTACCTTACCCTTCTTTCAAAACCTCATGAACATCTTCCACTGAGATATTTGTAGAAATACCATTTCTCAAATTTTAGACTCGTGGTCCTGTTGAAGGTTATATGCATAACCCTTCTATCAACTATGGCCTGCCTTGATATGCTTCTGAATGGTTTTCACCTTATCAATCATTTCTTCGACCATTTTTGGTCTTAGCATCTTTCACTGACCATGTTCATCCCACCATGCTAGTTTTCTACACCTCCTCCTATACAGGGCTTTATAAGGTGCCATTCAGATGCTCTATTCTAAACTGTTACTATAATTGAATTCAACAAGAGGAAGATAATGATCCCATCCTTATTTAAAGTCCATTTAACATGATCTTAACATATCTTCTAGTGTATGAATAGTTCAACCAGATTGGCCATCAGTTTGAGGATGATAGGATGTACTAAAGTTCAGTTCAGTATCCAGAGCTTGTTGAAGTCTCTTCCAATACATAGAGGCAAATCGTGGATCTCGATCAGATACATTAGATATTGTTATTCCATGCAGCCTTACCACTCCCCTGATGTATATATGTGCCAGTTGATCTAGTGATAAATCCTCCCGAATTGCAATGAAGTGTGCAGAATTTGTAAGATGATCCATAATAACCTAGACTGTGTTGTTTCTTTTGAATGTCTTCAGAAATCTGGTGAAAATGTGTATGGTGATGTTTTCCCATTTCCATGAAGGTATGGGCAATGGTTGAATCATCCCCTTAGACTTCTGCCTCTATTCCTTCACTTGCTGACACACTAGGCACTTTGATGTATAAATAAGGATATCCTTCTTCATATTATCCAACCAATAATGTTCTCAGATATTTTGATACATCTTTGTGTTTCCTAGATGAATAGATAAATTTGAACTATGTGTATCATCCAAAAGTTACTTCTTTAGCTCTATACATGATGGAACACATAATCCTTTCCCAAATCTCACGATTCCTTCTAAATTAATATTGAACTCTGAGGATTTCCCTTTTCTGATAGCTTCCACATTCTTCTGAATTCCCACATAATCCTTTTGAGCATCCTTCAACCTTTACAAAAGAGATGGTTGAGAAATCAATTTTGAATAAATTGATGATTTTCCCTTATTTATGATTGCCAAGTCCATATTTATCAAATCTAAGAATATTGTATCCTTTTAAATTTTTATTAATGAAATAATCGCTGGGTCCTTTATATATAGAGCATCATCCACCTTGTTCTCTTTCCTAGGGCGGTAATGGATTGATCATTAATAGTCTTTGATCAGCTCAAACCATCTTCATTGGTGAATGTTCAACACTTTCTATGTGAATATATATACTTGAGGATTTTGTGGTCCGTATATATTTCACACTTCTCCCCAATGAGATTATGCTTCCAAATTTTTATATCAAAGATCACCACAACCAACTCCAGATCATTTGTTGGATAATTATGCTCATGAATTTTCAATTACCTTGAAGCATAAACAATGACTCTATCATTTTACATGAACACACATCTCAGGCCCTTCTTCGAAGCATCCCTGAATACCACAAAATGTTCTGAACTTGTAGGTAATGTGAGGACAGGCGCAGTGATAAGCCTCTTTTTCAACTACTTGAAGCTTTCTTCGCATTCATCAAAACAAGAGAAATTTACTCCATTCCGAGTTAGCTTGGTAAGGTGGTTGGAGAATCATGATAAATTTCTCACAAATCGTCAATAATATCTATCCAACCTCAAGAATCAATGGATATACATTACTGATGTTGGCCTTGTCCATCCCTCTATTGAAGCTGTCTTGGAGATATCCATAGATATCCTATTTCATGTGATGATATGGCCTACGAATGAGTCCTCCTTCAACCAGAACTCACACTGGAAGTACTTTTCATAGATATTATCCTTTTCCAACGCCTCTAGTATAGTTCATAGATTCTCCTCATGATCCTCCATGGTTTTGGAGTATATGATAATATCATCTATAATTACTACCAAATATTTTTCAAGGTAATCTCTAAATACTCTATTCATCAACTCCATAAAGATTGCATGAGCTTTGGTATGTCTTAAAGGAATTACTATGAATTCATAGAGTTCGTATCATGAATGAAATGCAGTCTTGGGGATATCTTCCTTCTTCACACTTACTAGATAATATCCCGACCAAAAATCTATCTCGAGAAGTATTGAGCTCCACGTAGATGATCAAAAAAGTCATTAATTCATGGGAGAGGATACTTGTTCTTTATCGTGATTTTTTAAACTCATGATAATTGATGAAATGGTGCATTGACCCATCCTTCTTCATGACGAAGCGAACTGGTGAAAACCATGGTGAAGCACTTGGGCATATAAACCATTATCCAGATTCTCCTATAGTTTTTTTTCATCTCCTCATGCTCAACAACATCCATTATATACAGATTATTGGATATTGGCAATGCCCCAGGTATATGATCAATTGAGAATTCAACATCTCTTATAGGAGGAAGACCACACAATTCCTCAGGAAACATTTCAGCGAATTCCCTCACAATATGCAAGTATTAAAGGATGGTTTCCTCCTTAGAATCAATCATCTGATCCAGATAAGCATGCTCATAGGGTAGTAATATCCACACTTGAGATGATAGAGATAATGAAGATTCATCTTCCTCCTTGTACTTTTACAGAATCAGGGGTTGATTCTCCACATGGAGAGTGATTTTCCTCTCACAGCAATTTATATTGTCTCTATATAGGGAATGTCAATCCATTCCAGGAATTGCATCAAGTTTTATAAAGGGAGTATGATGTGGTTCTCCGAGAAGTTCAATCCAACGATTATGATGGGGGAGGCACTACTGGAAGTCTCACCTTTTCCAATGCTTATATACCAATAGTTTTTCAAAACTATTGGTATAGTTCCCCTTTCCCAACAGTTTGGCTAAACCATTGGGGAATCCCATTTTCAGGTCACTTTTGCCAATAGTTTGTCAAAACCATTGGGAAAGGGTATGGCATTCCAAACGGTTTGGCCAAACCATTGGGAAAAGTCAAATTTGTGGCCACTTTTTCCAAAGGATTGGCCAAACCGTTGAGAAAGGGTATGGCTTTCCCAACGGTTAGGCCAAACCATTGGGAAAAGTCCACTTTTTGGCCACTTTTCCCAACAGTAACCATTTGGAAAAGGTATAGATTTCCCAACGGTTTGGCCAAACCATTGGGAAAATTCCCCTATATAACAACGTCTCTCACGAAATCAAAGGACCTATACCATCTTTTGTCAAAACCGTTGGTATAGGTCATTTGATTTTTTATCGAATCTTCTTACCGAGAACGTTATATAAATAAAAAATTAAAATAATAATGATAATATATATATATATATTGATGAAATTATGTTCACAAAAGACATTTTAGGTTAGTGGTTAGGTCGTTTAAAGATAAACTAGAGGTCCTGGGATCAAATCCCATAGAATTTTTTAAAATACATATACCAATGGTTTTATGGAACCGTTGATATAGATTTTCATTTTACTTATACCAACATTTTTCAAAACCGTTGGTATAGGTCTATACCAATGGTTTTCCCGAAACTGTTGGTATAGACCTATCCCCACTGCTTACATGCCCATAGTTCTCCAAACCGTTGGTATAGGCTATACCAACGGTTTGGAGGCATATAACAACAGTTCCAAACCGTTGGTATAGTGTATTTTTTCAGTAGTGAGGATTTATATTCATGGGATTCAATTGTTGACCCATTTTCCCTACACACTGACATCTTTACTTCCATGATTTCTGGTGGTGTTGACATTGTTCTACTAAACATTTGGGATATAACAAAATGCATAGAACCTAAATTAAAAATTACATTCGCTATTCTTGAATGAATAACTAGTGTACATGTCACCACTTCGTTTTTAGAGTTCACTTCGATGGTAGTGATGGAAAAAGCTCATAGTTTATGCCTTGGAGGTTATTGGTTGCCTTAAAAAACCATGGCTTGTGCATTGATTTGCAAGATTCCCTAGTTATTTGCAGTTGAAGCAATGAACAACACATTGGTAGTTGAACCGAGAGTTCTCTCCTATGTTGCAATAATGGGTTATTCTTGATGGAAGTTAACAACTAGGTTTCTTTTTCCTTCACACCTAAATCATTTCATCATCCCCTTTAAAAAAAATTTGGGGTGCTTCTTTCCACACCTTTGTCAAGTGGGGTGCTGTATTTTCTTATCACTGTTGAATTTATCCATCTGACTGACAGAATTAGAAAACACCTTATGCTTCTTATCCCCATGATACCCACCAAGATTTTTTGATCTCTATTTTATCATTTATGGCACATAGGACAATTTTATAATAGCTGTCAAAGTCAGGGATCTCCAGGGCTTTCTGCAGGCCATGTTTCATCCCACCAAAGAAGCAGTAAACCATGAATTTGAGGGTAATGACAAAGCTAGAGGCACATCAGGAAAGACATGTAAAGTTCTCCTCATATTCTCCAATAGATTCTTCATATTTTTTCTTGAGATCAAGGAATTTCCTTTCCATCTTAATCTAGAGGGTGCGTGGAAGAAATTTATCGAATACCATCTTTAAGAAATCCTTCCATTCCAACACCTCAATATCCTCCCCAGACTTCATATTTTTGATCAATGTCCACCATTGATCAGCTTCACCCTCTATATTATAAGGATCCAAGAGAACCTTATCTTCATCAGAACATTTAATGATGGAGAAGATCTTTTGAATGGAGTTGATACATTTTTCAGTGATTGAGGGATCATATGATCCATTAAAAGTAGGAGGCCTTTATCTCATGAACCTCTTGATAGAAACTTGTTATTTCTTAGGGGGGTTGAATGGTCGTCTTGAAACGTGATTCTATTCAATTCTTGAGTCAACTGAGAGAGAATTGTGAAAATGTTCTTGATTCCTGCTCCCATCAGATTGGGAATCTCATTAACAGAGTCATCACATATATCTTCACATCAGTTGTTACCGCGATTCCTCCTATTACTGACCATTAGCTGGAATAAAAGGAAAGTTAGGGGTAACACATAAAAGGAAATCCAAAAACAAAATGGATGACTTATAAATTACATTTATTTCCTTAAATTATGAATCTATATGCTTCAATCTATGTTATACATGATTTACTTTCTTACCAGTATTCTTAGATGCATTTTTTTAAATTCACTAAATAACGGTTCATAGTAATCTTGTTAATTTACCAAAGCATATCCCATGAGAGTGTCGTATCCAAGAGTTTAGAAAGGCCCGTTGTCATGTACCAGGATTCACTTAATAATGGTTCATACAACACTCATTGCACAATACATATCATGATACTATACTTTAGCCAATGTAATGGAGCACTATAAGGGCACACCATTCTAAAACATTTCATTTCATGCATATGTGTGCCACAAGATCATAGAACATGATTTAATAAAACATCATAATTTATTCAAAAATTGAGGAATGCAGAATTCTTATATGAAACTCTTACATCAATATGAAAATGTGCAGAAATGTTAATACCCTTGATTGAGAAATGGGTATGGTATTCACTACACAATGATTTGGATTGGAAAATTGCTGTGCAATTTCGGCAGCATAACAGCGTGACATAAGATTTTATAAAAATGATTGATGAGAGAGAAAGGGTTGTCTCATTATATGTACATGAAAAGCATAGTAAGGGGATTCATATAGATACATGTACCAATGTAGTTAGTGAAATTTATATTCATAATACAAAATAATTTCTTGAATGTAAATGAGGAGAGAGGAATTCCTTACAAAATTATGGCATCGTAACGAGTATATATGGAAGCACCGCTAAGAGATAAATTGGTATATAATCATTCAAAACAAATATAAAATTATTTTAGTGGTGATAAATCATACCCCAATAATTAGAATTTAGAATAAAAGGGCATAACAATATTAATAAACTTGGATAAAATGAGAAAGGAAGGAATCCACTTACTTGGAAGTGTGATCCAAAACGCTTGGGAGAGGCTTGAGAGAAGATTATTGGGAGCTTGGGGAATTCTAGGAGGATTATAGTGAGAGGAGGGAATGGGTTGGTAGAACTCCAAAATCTTTGAGTGAAGAGTAACTTTGATCTTGGGTGGGTTTATATAGGAAAGGAGAAGGAATTCATTATTATTTAGGTTTGGGACACCTCACATTAAACTAATCAAAACCACAAACTGGACCATAGTTTTTTCCCATGGTTTTTTCCAAAGGGGAGTGGAAAAAAAATTTTATAAGGGAAATGGACGAACCTCTTAAAATAATAGGTCTGCTTTTGTGGAGGTGAGTCACACTCTCAAGGAAAACAACTTAAAAATACAAAATATTTTATAAGTCTTGAAGGGTACACTAAAGCTTTTTAAAATAAATAAAACAAACCTAAAATTACATTATTGTATTGGTAAAACATATATTGGTAGATCATAATTTTTATTTTATTTTCTTAAAACACAATTGGGTCATTATGATGTCATAAAACACATTATATATTTAAACAGTATGTAATTTTTACCCACAAATTAGAATGTCTCAGGAAATTATGAAAAATTCACCGTTGGATAATTTCAATGTCCTGATTCCAAAAATTATATTATTATTTTTTTAAATAATTTTTATAAATATGTGAATTTTCACTTTTAAAATAAAAGTCGTCATTTATCGAAAATTCAGGGGTTTTGACAAAAACAACTTTCAAACCTTAATTAAAATTACAATTAAATTCATAAAATTATCTACTGATTTATATTTAATAAAAATTAATTTAATAATAATAATAATAATAATTTAATAAAATATTATATAATTAAAAAATAAATTAATTCATCAAAATATATTTCATAGTTGAATATTAACTAAAAATACTAAGTGTTCTTTAAAAACTATTTACAAGGTAACAATAAAAAATAATGTATATTTTCTATACAAGAATAATGTACATAATCGTAGTACTAGGGTCTTGTTACATAACCCATTAAAACACCCGCATATGATCATAGGTTAAGGTGTGTGATAGTGACAAACTCTTGGGGTGGCTCGGATAACATTACTCGATTGATAATCTATATCATGTTCAACTTCTCTCATAGGTGGTTACGCTCGAGCTTAACTTATTCCAAATCGGCTTGGGCATGGTCAAGAGAAAATCCCAATGATGCCACCTCCTTTTTGAGATCTGACAAATGGGATTCATTTCTGGCAAGTATACTAGATGAGGTCATCACTTTCTTTGTCTGAGTAAATTGGATTTGTTAAAGCCCTATATTTATTCTAATCATGTGATCACTTTTCAATGACTATATTAGCAACCGTCAAAATTCATAATGGAATTTTAAAATCCAAAACATAGAACCAAATAACTGCATATGTTTTACATAACCATATGAATATATTTAAATAGACCAAGATGAATTTTCATTAATGAGTTTTTTGGTTGTAACAATAGAGTCCAAGAAGGGTGAGGAATATGAGTTCGAAATAGGCCTTAAAACTTAGGAACCATTTCCATAGATTCCATATATTTTGTAAAAATATAATGAAAAACACTTTATACATTCAATTGGGAACACCAATGAACTCTTGAGTCTTCCAAATCCCATTTGGATCTATTTATATTTGAAGACCAAATATATAATATATGATTGTATGGTAAAAATCAAATTTTTGGATGTCTCATTTATCCCAATCTACATTCTGTGAAAATTTCCAAAACAGTTTGCTAGGAAAAAGAAACCAAAAAATAACCATCCTAAGCTTTTAATACTTAAGAAAGAGTGAATCCTCGATATAGAAAGCACATGCCCCTAGTCCAAAAGTATGTATTCCTAAAACAACTACTCATTGTCCCAACTAAGAACTCAATTTTTGATACACTTCACACCTTTATAGTGTTTATGGAGGCACTCATTGTGGCCCTTTTGAGCCCCCAAGAGTTCAAAGTTTATTTTTTATAGAAAATAAATTTCATGTGATGACTGGTGTTGTTGAGCATCACATAGTAATATCATTCACAAAACCTGAACAAAAATCTACCATACAAGGAATCATCAGACCCTTGAATACAAATATAAAGCTTGAAGATATATATGTCCATACAGAATTAATTCATAATGGTTCTAAGGTCACCCTCATTCTAGTCTAAACTATCAGATTTATAGGCTATAGAGATTCTATATTTTCTCCCTCAAAACTAACAATAGAAGGATTTGAAAAGAGTAAATATATCATAATAATCAAGATCAGAACCCAATTCAGATACCTCATATATAAATATGAGTATATTTTTTCTACAATACAATGACTTCAATGCTCTTCTTGGGTGTTCATGGATTCATATGCATTTGATAATTCCCTTATCATACAAAGAGTTTCTCAAATAATATTCCATTGAATTGGTTGGAATATTGTATGATGATAACCCAAATTTAAAGTCTTTAAAATCATGATATATTGACACAGGGTGTAACACCATTATATTTAATATGTAATTCTCCTTTAAATGAGTATTTTGTTTTGTATCATGTACCACATAGAACACCTAGATTAAACAAACCATGATATACTATAAAAATATTATTATTTAATTTTGATAATTATAACATAGATGTTTGATTGGAGGGTATGAATAGAAGCCACCACATTATAATATATATATATATAGAAAATTTATCCTAAAAAAATTTAACAATTATTCATTAGTAAATAAGTATATAATTTTGATTAACAAGAAGAAAATCATATAATTTTAGGAATAATTTTTGTCTAACAGTGTGATTTTTATATGATTCATTTCACTATATATTTTTTATTTTAATTTAAAAGATATATTAATAAATATTATAAATTAGATATGATAAAAAAATTAATCTTTTGTTTTTTAATATTATAATTATATTCATGTGAATTCTTGGGATTTTTGTAAAATAGTTTATTTTTGGGTGAATAGTGACAAAAACAAATTTTACAAATAATGCCAATTTTATAACATTATTATGAAATAAGAATAAATTTTTTATTTATAAATCCTCATTATATAAAAAAATTATATTAATTAAGTAATATAATTTATTTAAAAATATTTTGTAGAACATAGAAATAAATTTTTCACATTTTACAAATCAAGGTAATGTTTTTATTAAAAAACTATTTTCCATACTTCTACTTTAATAAAGATTTCATAAGGTCCATTTTAGATTCACTATGGTTTAAAACTCAAATAAAGTGTCCATTATTTTATATTATTCCTATTAATTCCACGGTAATCAAGATTATATTATAGTTTTGTATAAAATCAATTTTATGATTAAAATATAATTTTTTAAATAAAATTGTTTTTCAATTTTTTTGAACTTATATTAAAATTAATATTTACCACATATTTATTTTAAAATTATAAAATGAATTATATGTTTGGAATCATAACATTAAAATTATGTAATAAGGAAAATTTAATTTTCCCAAATACTTAATTTTAATCATTATAAAATTTCATCTCCACATTAAAGGAGAAAATAGGCTAAGAAAATTTAAAATTTTGTTATATGGATTAAAAAAATGTCCCAAAATTTTTTATTAATCTAATTGGAAATGGTTTTTTCATCCATCATTATCAAAACTAAGAAAATATTGAATTATATTCCCACTTCTGAGGGATTATAACATGTATACTATTTTAAGTGAAGAATACTTACAAAATGATACTTCATTTCATGTAAATTATCTAATATGTTTTTATAGAGATAAAAATGATGATTTAAATTATTATAAAAGTTAATTATTATCGTAATTTATTTTAATTTTTTATTATATTATAATTTCATACAATTATTACACAACATCGACACAATTCTTGTGCAAGCAGTACATAAATCATTTAAATTATTTTTAAAAACATTAAAAGTAATTATTTATGGATTAATATTAATATAACCTGAATTTTAGGTTTATTTAATTGGATTAAATTTTGTTAAATGTGTTTATATTATAATTATTGAGTTTTCTAGATGAATTTAATGTTAAATCTTCTGAATAATCTCAAAGGTGACATTAAATGGTATTTAATGTTTAAAAATTGTTTATAAACATTATAATATCATTAAAATCTTATAATAAATTAATTATATGAAAAATTATCTAAAATATCATTAATTTTTCATTTATATTCCACTTTATATTGTTGATATTTCTCTCACGAACCTCAATGATTGATGATTTGTTTCTCATGGTTAAGGTTAAAAGGTTTAACAAGGGTGTTAATATAAAAGATAAGGCTAAAAATACCATTTTAAATAGTATAAATCTTATTTTTATACTATTATTTATACATTATAATCCTTAATTTATAATCTATGGGACTTTTAATCCATTTACTTGAGTTAGAAACATATTATATGTTAACGTTTCATGTATTTTTGAAATTTTTACCCACCCCAATTATAAAAAGTAATATACTATAATATCTTATTAAAATCATATTAAGAAACTAATCTTGGAAATTTTATAATAAATTTCCTTACCAAAATTTAATATAATGTGATAGAGGATATTTTCTCACCAAAATAACAACCTAGATGTCTTAAAGGGTATGTGAAAGATGGTTTCTCCAAGAAGAGGTATAACTCTTAATGGAGTGTCTTCATGTTTATTTCTTATACAAACTCATTAAAATTTTATTTAACCATGACCATAGTATAAAATAAGTTTCTTAAAAATACATTAATTTCATTTTCTTGATGTAAAAATCCTTTTCAAATTATTTCCATCAAATGGTAAATGAAAGCATTGCTTCTGCGTACTTGAAGACTATCATCACCACAAAGAGATACATTTCATTCTTCCACATCACCATTAATGTTTTGATATTAAGATACATTTATAGTTTATATATGGTATTTATTCTATAATTATTTATCTATAATAATAGAACAAATTCTACATTCTTACTTTCCCATCTAATGTAAAACGAAACTGTCACTCATGCATATGTACAAACTGTCTTCTATACATAACAAAGTATTTCATTTTCCAACCTTGGATATCATGGTTAGAAATAATGATGGATTAAATTATTATGATTACATGTGATATTTATGATATAAATATTTTTTTATGATGTAATATTACATACCTTTCGGTTCACCTTTTAATTAGAAAGTGAAAACAACATTCATGCATTCGTATAGACTATTGTCTCTATGAACTATGTATTTCATTTTTCTATTATCGAATTTCATGGATGGATATACAATAATATATAATGTTTATATATTATGTTTATATTATAAATATTATTCTTTATATAATGAAACCATGATCTATATTAAAGGACCAAAACTATTGAGCTGAAATATACATGGAAAATAAAATAGTTCACACCCAAGATAATGATGTTAATGAAAAATTATTAATAAAGAATTAATAAGAGGTTATAGTTAAACAATAATTGTAATTATAACATTTAATATTTTTATTCTTATTTATTTATAATAAATATAAATTTATTATATAGGATTTTATTAGTATGTATGAAGCATGTCATACTTGAGGTAGGAATTTCTCATCTCAAATTTCATTCTTAGAGACATGTTTTTAATTATTAACCTATTCAATCACATGGTGTATATTTTTACTCATTTAAATAATATATAATGATCCAATTTGTAATATTATCAATTAAACTTTCATTTTAATTTTTTCTTTAATGAGGTTTCAATTCAAGAGTTATCGTTTTTTTGAGGGTTCTTGCTCAAAATTTTGTTTACTTGCATCTTGTTTCATACTACACACTATATATTATATTATTTGGACTGAATACTACCCCATGAATATATATTGATAAAATATTTGAATAAATTCATGGAATTTATAGAACCATATCATTTTATAAATTTTTATGTCTTTTGTTTCAAATGTTATCATAGTTGTAACTATTTATTCTATAATATCATTTTTATTTGGGATTTTTTATGTTTAATTTTACATTGATTGAAGTTTAATACATTCTATTTATTAATTAAAAAAAATTACATTTTTATATGGTTATTTTTAGGTTTTAATTTTTTTTCTAGCAACATTTTCTCTATTCAGAACTCAAATACGAAAATAATGATTTTTAAGAAAAACCAACCTAATTTATTCTGTAAGGACACGAATCTTTTTCATCAATGTTGAGATTTTATAAAATGTTACAAAAATGTTATCTTATATACTCTAATTATTTTTTAAATTCACTTTTATCTATACTTTAATTTCTTTACAATTTTTTATATATAAATATTTTTATATCATTCTGAATAGTTTTTTTTAATTTCTTCAAAAAAGTTTTGAAGAATGTTTTTTAACAAACATACAGTGGATAGATTTTCCTACCATTATAGGCATTATTTATTTTCAATATCCATATATATTGTTCAATGGTTTCTCAAATAAAGTAATTTCTCATTATTCTATGACACATCATATTTTATTAAATTAATTATTTTATAAAATGTTTGAAAAGTATTTTGGAAATGATTTATAACATCATTTTTAGAGAAATGTTACAAAATGTTTTAAGGGAATATTGTTTTTTAATATCACATTAATTTTCATCTATAATTATCTAAATACATTCATTGACATAAAACCTTCATTTTCTAGAAATTTATGGTCTTCTATAATCCCTTACTGATTTATGGATTTCATTTTATGTTAAGACCATTCACTTTCTTATGACCATGTTCTTCATTACTGAATATTATTCAATAGCTGTTATTTTACTACTTCATATCCATATTTTTTTGTCATGGATATTTTTTGATATATTATTTTAACCATCTTCCATTTCTATATATAGTGTTACTTGAAGGAAGATTATTAAGAAAGTTATTTTTTGGGGAAATATTGAAATTACATTTTATTGATTTAATATGGATCATTATTGATTGATAATGAATTTTTATTATGTATTATATTATTTAGTAAATATATATGTAATTAATTATAAATATAAAATTGATGTTTTGTGTCCAGTTATAGATACCCCTCGATGCATTGGTAGGTCTTATGAGATAAAAGAGAATGGGTATATGGCGTATGTCTAACCAAATATCTACAGAATCTTATAAATATACATTAATGGTATATTAATGATATCTTGTAATATTCATTTTATAGTTTTATTATAATGTCCCAAATTATGTATTAAATCATTATGAAACCAATCATTTTTTCTATGTGATCATTAATGTTGTTATGTTGTTCATGTAAATAATTCATGCACTTTTTGTAATTTAAATATCACATTTGATTATTACATACTTATTCTATATTGGTAATACATTTTTTTATTATATGTTAGATTAAACTATATGATTTCCCTTAATGATTTATTAGCATCGCCCTTTTTATGTTTTTATTCCCTAGGTTATGGAGAATAATTTTATGTAAGTTATGTCTATAAGGGTTTCATGTGTGGAGAATTTCATAGGAGATTTTGACGAATTATTTTGAAATGGGAAATTCTAGGTATAGTGTAAAATGGATGACTAATATATGGGATTTTTTATTTTTTTACATATTCTATAAATATCTAAACCTAAAATGGTTTAGGTATGTATATAACTCAATCATTTATTTGATGTTGTAATTATGGAATGTAAAAATGGATCACTTGGGTTTCTACCATAAATATTTTGTAAATATTATGTTTCCTGAATTGAATATGGGTGTTTGTGTCTAGGGTTTTAAAATAGATATTAGAGTAGATTTTTGATTACTTTATAGATTTTTAAGTTATCAAATGATGATAATGTAAACGTTTTAGGTACCTTAGTAGGTTAACAATTATAAGGTTGATTATAGGTTTAAAGTCATAGATACCATTATTATGTTTTATATAATGTGAGTTTATAATGATTAATGAAATTTTTTGGAAACTTTATTTGGTTTCAGGAAAGATACATTAATGAGGTATATATATCACTCAGGTATAACATGTGATACTATATAAAGGTAATTTGGAAAGAATGTAATTAAAGTTGGGATTAATGTTGTAAGGTAAATATAACGTTTAGGGTTAATGTCATTTTTTATGGTGAGGAAATTATTGATAGAGGATTATTATATTTTTGGAAACCAATGATTAATTTTATAGATAACCTTTTTATTAAAAAAAGTTGTCATTTAGTGGTTAAAATTATTTTAGAAGATATTCACTATATTTTTTAAACTTTATAGGAATGAAGATAAATGGGAAATTATTGGATAATATGGATTTATTTATTATATATAATTTTTATGAGAGAAATAATTTTATATAATGGTAAAATATTATTTACTATTTTCCTATTTGTTTATTAAAAATTGAAAATAACATTCATGCTTATGTATGAACTACTATCTCTATGAATAGTGTATTTCATTTTTGAATTTCTGAATTTAATGGATAGATATATAACCATATATAATGAATATATATGATATTTAAATAAAGAATAACATTCTATAAATAATTATAGAATGACCAATATACGAGGAATGAAACCACCAAACTGAAACATACATGAGAAAAAAATAGTTAATACCTAAGATGATGATATTGATGAATAATTGTTAATAAATACAGGGTTAGAATACTTAAGTGAATCATATATTTTATTATATGTATTGATATTGTTATTTAATATATTTACTATAAATCTATATTTATTATATATTATGTTAATATCTTGTATGATGTAGGTCAATATTGAGGTAAGGGTTTCTCACTAAAAATTTCATTCTTTGAGACATGTTATGAATTACACATCTATTTACATTAAATGGTGTATATCCAACATATTTGAAATATTATATAACAAATTATTTTTTTAATAATTAAAATTAATGTTCCATTTCATATCCTCCATTTAAAGAGTTTTTGATTTAAGTGTTATAACATATCTGAGGTTTCATGGTCTTAATTTCGATTCATTGAGAAATGTTTCATATTTAACACCATGTTTTTTATATAGTTTAATTAATACCCCATGGATATATTTTGAAATTATATTTAATTTAATTCATTGAGTTTATAGATACATATCATTTTATAACTTTTGATTTCCATTGATTCGAATTTCACAAAATCCATAAGGATTTTTTTTAATCTCATTTTTATTCGGGATTGTTTATATTTAATTTCCATTGGGGTAATTTTTATACTCTCTCTTTTTTAAACCACATAAAATTTCTTTTTATTTGGTTTCTTTTGTTTCAATTATTTTCTTTCAACTTTTCCTCTCTTTTATACCCATATATAGAAGGTATGTTTTGTATAAAAAACTGAGCTAATTTATCATTATAGGTTGATAATATTTTCCTTCCATGCCATGATTTTTTAAATTCATTAAGATTATGATTTTATATCCTTAAATAAAATAAAAATTCATTTAAAACCATATTTTGCTTTCTTTAAATGTTTTTTTAAAGGAATATTTTTAATTTTTTTTGAATGGTTTATTTTTTATTTTATTTACAAAATTGTGAAATGAATATTCGCTTTAATATAAAATGAATATATGAATTATCCTACCATTAAAACCATTATTATCTACAAATATACCTCATTATGAATTTATTTTTTTAATAGAATAAATTATAATTATTATATTACTATTTATCTTTTATAAAATGAATTATTTTTCTAAAAGGATGTAAAGAATAATGGAATGAAACATGATTATTTTTAAAAAATGTTATAAATGATTTAAGAAAAGTTAATTTTAAAGTTTTAATTTCATTTTACCCTCTACATATAAAAATATTTTACATTATTTCCACCCTTCATTTTGGAGTAATTGATGATCTTCTATCATCCTTTACAAATTTATAGATTATACCTTTTTTATAACATTCGCTTTCTTGTGATCATGTTCTCTATTACTCTCCATTATTCATTGGAAAATATTTTTTTTTCATATCCATAGAATTTTTTATATGTATATATTTAGAATTCAAAGGTTTTACTAATATTATACCTTTATTACATATGGTGTTAATTGAATGAATATTACTATGAAAGTTGTTTACTGAGAAAATATTGATCTTCTGTATTCTTAATTCAATACATATATTTATTGATTCATAAGTAATTTTGATTAAGTTTTATATTATTGATTCAATATAAGATGATAACATTGGAAATATGTATGTTATGGGTGGGGACCAGTTATATATATCCCTTAGATGCATTTTTATGTCTTTTGAGACAAACTAGCCTGGGTATTTTTTGTATGCCTACTCAATTATTTAAAATGTATTGGATTGAGGAATTTATGGTATATCTATGATGTATTGGAAGATATATTCAATATTAAGATTATATTATATTCAATTCATTCCATCACAATGAAATCAGTTTTTATTTTTTATGTGACCATTTAGGTTTTTATATAATTCATGGAAATAATTCATTCACATATTGAATGCTAAATGGAATATTTTATTAGTAGTTAGTTATAACATTTTAATCATGCCTTTTTTATTATGTGATAAATTTTTCTATATTATTTACCATTGTAATATTTTGACCTCCCCTTCTTATGTTTTCATTTTTGTAGTTTATGAATAATGATATTATATATGTTATTTATATAAGGGATTAATGTGTTGATAATTTAATGGGATATGATTAAGGATTATTATAGAATAAAAATATTTGGATATATTTGAAAAAAAAATCATTTTATGATAAAGTTATGGGTTTTTAAATATTGATTTTCTAAATTCTCAAAATTTCTAAACATAAAAAGGTCTTCTGTATATATGTGACTCAATTATTTCTTTGAGGTTGTAATTATTAAAAGTCAAAATTTGTTGAATTAACTTGGTATCATAAAAAGTATATAAAGATTATGTTTTTATCACCATATCTGAGTATTCATGTTTGTTTACTATACAAGGTTCTACAAAAGGGATGGAAAGCAACCGGTGGTAGAAAACATCATCTAGAATACTACCCTGAATGGTTAGTAAATGGTTCCTATCAGTCTATGGAGTGATAATGGTAATTACTATAAATTTATTATCAATCAAACTGAGGAATAAAATCAAAATTTGGGAATTTATCTGGTCAAAAAATTCAATTTAATAGTTCAAATATCCAACAACCTTCATATCAGATGACGGTAACAAAGATCCCCATACTGAGAAGTCATCACCACCTATAGACATGACTATAAAACTACACATGAAAACCAATCATTCTCTTAACCATATCTAATCAAGGGTTGATTTGAGAAATATTTAGTGAACACAATTGAAATTATTTTCATCAAATGATCCTCAATCCTCATTAAAGATAGGTAGTGGGCTTGGACATTTTTTCTTATGTTCTTATGATATCATTTGTGTCAGTCAAATCTATGCATTTATAGGAGTGGTGTGATCTTTGGGGAGATAATAATAAACTAGATAATAATCCCCCCTCATCATCTACTTAATTTATGTATATTAGCAAAACATGTTCTCTAGATAAAAGTCATGTTGAAGGAAACAATTTTCTATGATTCTCCCATATCATCAATAAGATCTCGGAATTCCCATCAATTTTCTACTTTAGATGATGGAAAGGTGGGAAAAGAGAATGATTTCAAAGATTATATTCCAACATTTGAATAGGGAATTTCATTCATTGTCTATGAACTCTTATAGGTGAATATAGGTATAAAATAATATCTAAGGCCAATATTGATCATTAATGAGATGGCCCCCAAGGAATATGACAAGTAAATCTCTTTATTGAAATAGTACCAAGATTTTTTTGATTGTAACTTCACCAAAATTACTAGATTGGATCCAAATGCGGATACTCATAATATGTGTGTTACAATTGATCACCATGTTTATAATAATGAAACTAATAGAATTCACCAACCCCACATTGCCAAGGTAGAAGCAAGAATTGGCATGTTTATCAATGAAAATTCATTTTTAAGGTTTGATATCTAAAATGTATTTGAAATATCATTCCTATTAATAAAAATAATGATCATATCAAGGTTTACATGAAAATCATGGATTTGAACGAAAATTTCGTAAAATATGATTTCTATTCCGGATAATAGAGTCATTTATCGATGAAACAGATATCTTCCAAACCATCAAATTCATAGAAAGGTACATAGAATAAAACTATATTTAGATGGACCCAGATGATTCCTGAAAATTATATTTTCTTTATTTCAAAATAGCCTATTTAAGGGTAATAAGTAACCAAAATACAAGTGGGAATCGAAATACAAGATTCATACCAAATTTGAAATTCAAAAAAGGACACCCAACCCAAGGAGGCCTCGAGCCATGAGCTTCACATGACAGACAGCTGGTCTTATCACCTGAAATCAGTCATGATCATGTTGAAATATCATTTTCCTCATCACCATCCATAACTGACGACACTGGTGACCGGATCAAACACAAACGAAATCCAAAATTTTTTCAACGTAATTGAAAAACTTCAAAAATCCCCACTGAAATCATCCCTTTTCAACATCACTGCCATCCAAAAACCACACAACTGAGGCCGGAAGCACATCAAAAACATTAACTTAAATAGAACCCCACCAAAAATGGAACCATCGCCAACCAAGAAACAAAATCATTCAAAGATGACAGAAATCCAGAAAACCAAACCAAAATCAAAGTCAAAGTTACAGACACCGGCAGATAATCCTTTAGAAAGCCACACAAGAACTCCAATTCGAAGATCAACCAAGACCATCGAGCTCGGATGGAGGCCTGGACTAGACTCTTGGAATACCATGATCGAATGAGTGAACATCCCAGATCCTCCTTGAAACCTTTACAATAGTCCGATAATGAAAATATAAAACATCCATCCCCCAGTGAGAACCAACATAGCTTGAATCAAACCGATGAGTGTCACGCCTCCTGAAGCACTACCGACCGAACAATCAGAACCTCTTAAAGCCTCCAGACACCACCAAAACAGACTGACAAAGAGTTCCATGGAAGAACCGAAATCTAGAGTAGATATTGAAGGGTAAATGAATCCATAGAAAAGCACAATGACGCCTGAGCACCGATCCAGATCCTGAAACCCCCATCGGGAAAGTGGATGCCAGAATGAGACTGTAGAGGGAGGACAAAGTGACAAGGGAAGAAGAAAGGAACAGAGGGAGGGTGAGACAAGCTAGAGGACGCAGGCCTCCCCCCTTCAAAACTTCGTTGATGAAAAACCTAACGGGAGAGGAAGCGACCCAGATGGTGAGGTTGAATATTCTTTCAAGGAACCTCAAGGGTTATATTACTATCATGTAATTATATTTAGCTTTAAAAATTATTTAAGAATATAGCAATGTTCCATGAATAATTTCTTTGAACCCATTCTGAGGATGTTAATTGAAATCTATGTGGATGTTATAATGGAAAAGTCTCAATATTTATATGATTATCTTATAGATCATGAAATATTTCTCAAACAATTGTGGTACAACTACTTAAAAACCCCATTAAATGTGATTTCTAGGTAACATTATTGATATTTATCAGCATTTTGGTATGCCGAAATGAAATTAGATTTGAACCAGAAAGGCCTGTGATGATTCTAGATATGATTCCTCCTCAAAATATCAAGTAGTTAATGAGACTCCAAGGATGTATCACATAGATTAGGTGCTTCATTGAAATCCTACATGGAATGTGCGTACCCATTAAAAATTTAATTAATAAATGGGTTACCTATAGATAGGATAAGATATTTCTGGAATATTTTTATGATCTCAAGAAGTTCTTCAAATACCCACCAGTTTTAATGTTGCTGGTGGAGGGGAAGATGATGATATTGTATAACGAAACATTGTAGTGACCACTTGGTTCTCTCCTTTATAACAAGAATCACATAATTAAGGATATTTCCTATACTATATATGCTGAAAAATGTTACATATTGAGACCAGATAGAATTATATTAGGAATAAATTCATTGAATTTATCCTCACAGTGCCAATTTTGAGACACTACTTGCAACATCATGTGTTCCATTTGTTCACTCGTTTTAATCCATTTAAATAATTCCTCAGTAATCCAATACTAACATGATGTATAATATGGTTGGTTTCCATTCTAAAACAATTTTACATCCAATTTGTGTCTTATAAGACAATAAAAGTACAGGAATTGGTATATTTCCTCACAACACATCATACCCAAAATAGTACACCTATAAATATAGAACTCCTAAATAAAGAGGTTTTATCCATTGATGCCACTCCTTGGATATGGGAGATGTACTTCTATGGTGCTTCTTGTATCCTAATATGAAGAACAATGGAAAATTAGAAGTTCACCCTGACTGTCTTAGGGATTTTACTCATATGATAAGATAATAAGTTATTCCATATTACTTATTACAATTAAAAGGTTTCACCAATAATGAGGTTGAATATCAATAACTCATCATAGGATTGGAACTAGCTATACTAATAGGAGTGGGTTTCTGGAATAGAAAATTTTATTTATCGATGTAATTAATGTATATAAATGATTAATATATCATCAAGATAGAAAAATTTACCCCTTTTACTGTTTTTGTGTTTGGAATTTTGACTTAATTCCCAATTAGGACAATATTGTCTAGTGTCTCATATTCACAATATAACTACACTGATACATTACATAATTTAGAAACAACCTTGTAATATCTATACCAAGATGATACTTTCATATACATTCAGCATAATATGGTTGTTTCTCTAGTCATCAATATTTTTATGGAAGATATCAAAAAAACCAACACCACTATTGATCAAGGATAACCTATATTATCATTTACTAATATTATATTTGAATAGATTTATCCATTAACATAATACCTTTAAAAGAGAGATTCTCCCACAAAATAAGGCCCGTAAAGAACAAATTTGGTGAAAGGTAGTAAATTTTAGCCTTTATGATGAAAAAAATTCATAGATTTTACTCTACATGGGAGGCTTAGAAAATAACCTCAGGTGAAGTGAAGGATGAGAGACCCTCACCATCATGCTATATGTAAACACTGGTTCCTGAGGTTACAAGTGGTCTTGGTCCATGATCATCCATTAAATTAATGAATTGATTAATTATAAAAATTAATGATGCATTATTTCATTGAGTTAACAAATATGTTTAATACTTTATAGATATATGCTCACATTATTCATCAACCACTAGATCTATTTCACATCGTTGTATATGCTTATCAATTTTCCACAAGAGGAATTGATGTCACGGGTCTGTATCCCCAATATAAAACCAGACTATTCTAGTATATCCTTACAAACACTAATTAATTCTGTAATTTTGTTGAGAATATACAGCTCATGGAATTTGGGAAAAATGATATCAGAAACATCATGATTACTACTATCATCATCCAATTTGGTGTCCCCCACTCAATATTGATGGATAATGACACCGATTTTTTCTATTGAAATTTGAAAAGGCTATATAAGGAATATAATATTTAGTCCACCCACTCATCCCACTACCATGAAGTATTTAATGGAAATATAGAGGCTTTAAAGGAGACAATATCTAATATCCTTTAGATGATAATAGGAATAGACATGAATCATTGACCTGAAAAACATCTATATGCTCAATTGGATTATTTCACCCTAACTTATACTACCAGATATAGTGAACTTGGTAAATATTATTTCCTAATATTATTATATAAAATGTTTCCATTTTATAATATAAATAGTAAGATGAAAATTGAACAAAATCATAAGAGGAAATTGATGGAGCTAGTTATACTTTTCAAATGTCACACCATTTATGTTTCAACCATTATTAAAATACACCAATTTAGATTCCAAAACCCACTCATCTAGTATGGAATTGACCTATTGGATAAATTCAAACTAGCTACTTCTAGTGGGTATATCTCAATAAAGAATTCAATTTTCAGTGCTCTTACATGATCATAAGATGTTGATTTGAATTAGTGGACGAGGCGTGAAGGTAATGAAGTGGTTGTAGATAAATAGTAGGGAGGGGGAAAGGTGGGGATTATGTGATGTAGGAATTGAGGTGGGTGAGGATTCATAGTAGAAAGGTTAGGAAAGGAGGTTCTACTATGTTGGAAAATAGGGGATATGGTAAATACCCAATTTAGTGATCTAGAAGGTGGGGAGAACAAGGTCGGGATGATGTGTGGTGTGTAGGGACTGGTACATGGTTTCTTCTAATACGGTTGTAGATAAGAGACTCATATAATGGATAGTTTCACATTGGGTCCTTGTTTCCCAATCCTATGGGCTTCAAGGGATTTCTCTCAGGGTTGGCCTACTTCTAAAAATACAATACCATATTCACATGTATAAAAGATAGAGGTTGTCATACTGATTAAGATCCAATATTCCCTCACTTTTCATTGAAATATATAATTAGCTATTGAAAAATGAGTAATATTTTATCTTTCTGGATGAATAAATGTAACATGTTGTGAGGTGTTTGGTAATGATGCACAAATTAGAGATTCATCAGAATTGAATCACATGATCATTCGACATGAAGATTATCCAACGAAAATTTATCTATGGATAATTGGTACTATTTATGAAAACCCCCTTGATACTTGGGAATAAGCCACTAAAGAATAATAAAAAATATAAGGGACATAATTACATACATGCAGTCTAATCAAATAGAGATTAATATGTCCTTATGATGGATGTAAAGTGTATTGTGATATTGAAAAATGAAAAGTTAATTAAGTAAAATATTTCATAATTTCATGATTTCTTACAAAAGTACTATCTATATTACTATAACCAATAATACACATCGGTCCTGGAAAAATTCCCTCAAACTATATATCATATCATCCTCACCATATTATTTTAAACTACACGATCAAGGCCCTCATCATATGATGTCAAAATACATGACATATTGTCCAGCATATATAATGTACTAAATATTTAGGATTATTTTATGGATAGACCTATTTATATTACACTAGAACCATATCCATATATTAGAGTTACAAATACATGTTCTCTATTCATTAATTTTTAAGTAGAATAAAAATTTCACAATATAATTAGAACTATGTGTGTCTTGATTTCAATTAAAACAAGATACACAACGATGCTTGGATCATTAATCCTGAGACCAATTGAAAATTCCATAAATTTCCTTTTTATCATAGAATGGGGATGTCCAATAAAGTTAGGCATTCTTTAATGAATAGTATACTAGAACATCATAAGAACTATGTGTGAATTGATTCCTATTTTTATAGGATATATAGTGATGAATAGATCTCCTCCCTTGGGACCAAATATAAATTCTAGTCAAACCCTACCTCTTCTATATACCTAAATATCATTTAATTTATGTTAGATCATTTCTCCTTACTTGTAATTAATACAATGTTAACTTATCTAGTGTATGAGTTGAATCAATGAAAATTACTTATATGGAGGTGCTCATTTTTTGAGTTTATACCATGGAATTATTTCATCAATATCGCATGAAATTAATCTTCATGACATGTGGCCCACTTTTATTTCACCCCAAGCCTGTCAAAAATATTTTTACATGTTTTAATCATAAATATCCTATAAATACAAAGGCATAAAAAACATAGGATATTTCCAATAATATGATCATAATACATCAAAATGAAACTAAAACACAACATATATATTTTATTCTCCATAATGAGCTCTTAAATCCCTTTTATATCTTAAATATTCATAAGATAAAATTAAGAATAATTAAAAGTAGTGATATATAAATCCTATTAAGGGTATAAACATGGTAATGTGGCCTAACATATGAGATAGAATACATAACATGATATCATAAAATAAAATGCTCGTCATTAATCATATGGAGCCATACTATAAGTAACATGGAATTATAAGATCTTGTGAATATATGGATATAGAAATAATATATAACATGAAATAAAAATAAATCCTGGATAACCACCAAGACAACATCACATGGTGGAAAAAGACCTATCATAGATTAGGTTGAATCCCTAATCTCATTTATAACATATCATGAAATAAAAACATTAACCAATTAATTGAGGCGCTATCAAGTTTCACCCATTATAACATGTACATGATTATGTTTTACACAAGTGGTAATCATTCATATAGAATAAACCTAATAATTACCCATTGGAAGGAATGGGTTACATAATCTTGCCTCATATCATAATCAAAGGATATTTCATTACGATTCCAAAGAGGTGAATGAATTAAATATTTTAGAAATTCATATATGATTTCATAAGAATATTTCCCAAATTATGGTTCTCATTTTGGGAAAACATCCTGAGAATAGGTAGAGAATTGGGTATATAAATGAACATTAAAAATAGTTTCTAATGGAATTAGTTAAATAATTTTAGTGAAATAATTGGTATGTAATTTTATTTGAATACAAGAGGGGATGTAGAATTGTTATACCTAAAATTTTCTTTTATTTAATGAAATATTTAATGGGAATAAAGTCTTTAAATGAGTGTTACATAATCTAAGTAACAGATATAAAATTTCCCCTTAATCTTGTTTTATTTTAAAGAAGGAATTTGATAAATGAACTTAAAGAATGTATTACAAAAACAATTGAAGAGAGAATAATCTAGGTATTTGTGTAATATATATATATATATATACAATTTAGAAGCATTCCATAACATCAAACAGATATAGAAAGTTTTTTTATCAAATTGAATTCATTAATGACCTAATGAAAAATATTTTATGTCTATATCTTATTTATTATAATTTTTCTATGTTAAATTATTACCATTTCGATGTGATATAATGTTTAAATTCGTTTTTCCAAGGGTGTTCAATTCAATTTTCCATGGTGGGAACATTTCCACACAATTATTAATGTTTATGTAAAATTGTAATACAACTATGGTAGTATAATGAAATAGTATTTATGTACATAAAAAAATTTTCATGGCCCCAAATATTATTTTGGGTTCCAATAAAGTATCAATTCACTTACTAAAATTGTAATGTTATAAAATTATTTAAGTTTTGAAGTTTTTTTCAATCAAGAAATTATTTCATTTTGTTTAATATTATGTTATTATATTACTTAAAGAACATGAAATAATTAAAAATATACTTATTATCATCTTATTTAAAAATAATAATATTTTTATAACCAAATTTTAAGGGGGTAATGGAAAATTAATTCTCATTGTGCATGAAACTGATGTACTGACATAATAGGGACACTGGTTTAGTTTTTAGAATAATAGGAGAAGGGAAGAATATAGATGTTATGAATTTAATTATCAATATAAAATTATAGTATATATATATGGTACTGGATTTATTATTTGATGTTTCATGAGGGAGTTGATGATAAGGTAGAAGAAGAAAATAATTTAAAATATGTAGATTGAGAAAATTGCATCTTGAATGTCATTTCCATGAAAACTCCATAAATAATTATAATTGTTATTTTGGTTATAACATCCGAACTAGAATATATGGAGAGGTTTTTCAATAGAAAAGGATAGAAACTTGAAATCATATTAGTTATAGAAGTTCCATGGATAAGAGGTTGTATTTATAAGGGGGTTATGCATGTTTTTTAGTATTATATTTATTAGTTTATTATTTAGATTAGATAATACCAATAGTATTGATTCTTGTGAATATATAGAGTATATAGTGCATGCAATTTTAAAATTATGAGTTATTATTCTATGCATGAAAAAAATTAATGTATTTAAATTATAATCATAAGCATATTATTTTTGACATATTTTACTATTCACCAGAAATTCTACTAGTTTAGAAAAATACAAAAAATTCACCCTAACAATTTTTTAATCTGTATATTGAAAAAATGAAATAAATTTTACGAAGATAAAAATAAAAATATCAGAAAATAAATTTCAGAATAAATTCCTCATTTATATGAATTCATCAATTTTAATATTATGATCAATTTTCATACCCTTTGAAAACATACATATTGTCGCATAAAATTATATTATTATATTAATACGACATAATATTGATTTATAAATCCATTTTATGAATATTTATATTTTTTATAAAATTAAAATTATAACATTTATGTTTTAAAAACATAAAAACACTTAATTTATAATTTTTAAAACATCTATTTACATGTACCATAGTATAAATATATAATTTTATCATTTAATATGGTACCTAAATATTATCTTACACATCCATAAGTGATGATATTATTCTAACAGTCTGGTTACTATACCTAAATGTCAGATTACTTATAACTTCCTAGTTTTTTAGTGGGGTATGGATCATTTAATTTTCTCTATTGGTTTAGACCCTAGTAGATATATTTGTTTAACCTATAGGGTTATTTAGAGGATGAAAAAATGATACCCATTACAATTTGAACAAGATAATATTATTCGTAAATTTCTAATTTATGCACTATGTTTCAAATTTAAAGTGTAAATTTAAATCTAACGGCCAAAATGGTCTGGATAAACCCCGTTAAGAGAGGATTTACATTGTCAATTCCATATTTAAGAAATTAATACCATAGGAATCCTATTAAAAAATCGAGTAATTTACCTATTACCCTCCTATTCAATTAAAACTATGACATCTTATTTTACAATGTTGTAATCACCATTGGAGATCTCCCTTTTCTCTCCACCTCATTGGTTTTTGAGATTTCTCCCCATACAATGTCATAATCACACAACATTCTTCACATTGGATCACCATTATGTATTCTTCTATTTCTCATATTTCTTCTATTTTATCCTATTTTAACTACAAAAAATGGATGATGAGTCTTCTACACATCTATGGACGTTGGTTTAATGACTTTACCTAAAAGTATATCTATTTATATGATGAATTATTATGCAGCAGACTACACGTTCCATGCCTCACCCTTTAAAATTATTGTTTCCTAAACTAAATGTGTGTTATTAGACATACATGAACTGTGTGACCAGTAAATACCATGGTGGTTGATAAAATCATTCTGAATCTTTTCCTTGGGGCGTGATATTATTTAATATTAATTGATCATGCTTTGAATATGAAATTTAACCACTCTTAGATTTTGTTAATTTCCTTTTTAAATTGGGATGTTAAAATACTTTATTGAAATTTAATTTTTTTTAAACTTATTAGGGAATGGTGAGCCCATGTCCTTAGGTCTTGGTCCTAGTTTCTAATACATTAGTTATAACTTATAATGAAAAGATCAAATAAAATAATTTTTTATGTTAAATGGTATGAATATAGTGTGACACATGGCCATTCAATATGTCGTGTGGAGGGTGATACATTGGCTCTCACTCTAAATACCATGGGTGAGCACCTAGAGCTAATCTAATCAAGATATGTTACAAATGGAGATATTTAACATTGTGGGTGACACATGGGTTCCCTGGTCATAATTACAATGAATGGATTAGAGGGAAATAGTTTATTATATTCCATGAGTGACATTTAGGATCCTTATGTGGAATGAAAAGAATGGGTTCTCATGGAAATATGTTACATAATGCTATGAGTGAATCTTGGGTTCCCCATGTGGAATTTCAAGGATGGGGTAAGATGTAAATTCCACTATAAGATTCCTTGGGAGATATCTTTGTTCCCATGATGAATGACGTGGATAGGCTCATAAGTTGATGTTATTGTCAAAAACCAACCAAGGTCAACCCTCAACTGGTCACCCGAGCCAGCCCGCGACATGTCCCTCGGGGTGTTCCCAATCTAAAAAGCTGGAAACTAGTTCCAGTAATAAAAACCAATAATTCTCAAATGATTTGGCCCATGAACAAATGATAACAAAAAATATAAAGACTAACGATAAGAAAATAGAACTAGCAGTGAAATGAAAGAAATAACTTCACATACATCCTTGTGACCCTTCGGGTGACCACCTATCTCAGAACCAAATCTTATCCAACATTGAGCACATGAACCAAGAACCTGAACAAGAAACTAAACCTCCAACTGAAAATATATAATAGGTGTGAGCACTGAGATGCTCAGTAGGGATGCCAGGAAGTATCCACTGAATCCAAAAGTTATCTTTTCCTAATATATCCATAAAAATATGTTTGAAATACATGAATTAAAGTAGTTTTATCACATTTTGAAATAAAAAATATGTTTCCCATATATAGAAAACCCAACACATGATACATACCACTTCTAAAACCATTTGAAATTTTATAAATAAAACCATGACAGAAAGACCAAGGTTGTGCTAAATGAAATGAATAAACATTACAAACTAGAAATAAACTAACTGGTATAGCTGAAAGTAAACTAGGAATGTGAATAATTATGTAACCATGGGTGATCCTAAACATCTCTTGAAGACCCCTGTATGTACTCTATTCTGAACCACCTTCCTGACTATAGTAAAGCTCATATGTCTATAAACAACTCACCGCCCATGTGACAAACGAAACCAGTATCACTCTTCATCTGACCTCTATACCTACCAGTGGGTACCATCCCGTATAATTAGGCATGTTAAGAAACCACCACTCGATCAACTTAAAGATGCCCAGAAACCAATGGTGGTTATAATAATATTGTGTAAATAGTATTCCCACGCACACATGACTCATCTCAATTTACTTTCCTTCCCCAAACATGAATTATTCCTATACATTCACCTGTAAAGGGTTACCCTAGATAGGAGAACCCCCAAATATACATTCAATCACAACACATTAAACAAAGTGCCAACTGGGCCATCACGTCACATCCTTGTCGATAACATTTTCTAAAAACATTTTAAAACTCTGACCAGGCACACTCAAACATCCAAATGAAAACCATTATAAAATTTAACACAACTTCACCCATGAGTTAGAAGATCCAAATGGTCCTTTAAGTCCAAATTCTTCAAAAGATTTATCAAACATTACCTTTTTATATAAAGTACCAAACGGGGCTTTGAGTAAACATATCTAAACACATTTACCCAAAACATCTTACCAATATTGATTCTTAATTTATAAATCCAAACAAGCATTGTTCTTTCCAAACATACTCCAAAATAGTGCCATAATAGTACTTGATAACAAACCATTCAATTTATAAAAAAATTTATAAACAGACGAAACAATTTATAAATAAAATCATATAAAATCACTCATAAACGAATAAATCTTTTTAGAAAATATTATAAATAGAATAAACAATTTAGTGGAAACCTCCAATACCACATTGAAGAACCACAAAAATTTAAAATAAACATCCTAGGAATCTTAACCTAGAAAATTCACACAATCCCCTATAAAAAATTATTTTTAGTAAATTTTAACAAAGAAAAAACACTAATCACATCAAATCATAAATTTAACATAAGTACATTTAACCTTTAAGAAGCAATTAAAAATATGAAAGTGTCAATGAAACATTTAGGAATTGAATGATTGGAAATGCCTACCAAACACAATGTTCACACCATACTTCCTAAATCAAATAGATGTACTCTCACAGGAACAAACTTCCATATATATATATATATATATATCATTAAACCGATGCATGTTTTACCCGCATCATGAGGGACACACACATAGAAGATATATATTTCAATACATATCCATACTTGGGAATATGAGTGCGCACCTTGGAACTAACTGCAAATCCCTACGATAAATCACCGAGACTCAAAAACACCATAAATACCTAAAATAAAATAAAGCCAAACTAAGAAATCAAGATACAATTTAAAAACAAACCCTAAAAAATCAAAAAGTTCAAAAGTAAAACCAAATTAGAATTTTCATCATTTTTATAATAAAAACAAAGGGAAACACCCCTAAATCACATCAATTTACTTTAAAATGTCATATCACATTTTATAAACACCCCAACTGCAGAAAAACATCGACATAATTAAAGAATCGCACCAAGGGCCAATTTTAACCAATTACTTCAATGTTAAAACATCCCAAAAAGTTATACAAGGATACCATAGGGATGTGAATTATATTTTAAAAACTGTCAAAATAATATTAGGAACTTAAAAAAGCATGTCATTATAGTCTCATGTAGAAATAAACTAGGAACTGACTCAAAACATATTTTTAACAAATTCAAAAATATTTATGAACACTATATAAGGATAATTAAAGGAATAATGAAGCTGAGAATCATGATTTAAAAGTAAATGAAAGAGATAAAGCAATAGTTGAGTGCTCTGGAAATTAGATATGCGAATTCTTCTACTTTGGAGGAGAAAAAATACAACAACACTTCAACGGAAGGGAGAAAAGAACTTCGCAGAGCCCTCACACACCCTAAAAATTGAGAAACACACAAAAATTACCCCCACCAATCTTAAGGTTTAGTTAAAACCATTAAAAAGTGACCAAGAAAACATGAACTGAAGCAGAATAATGTTGGAAGGGGAGGTCGCAGTTAGAGTGGAATGTCAGTGATGAGGAGGTCACGCAAGGAGGGGTCGCACAAGGAGGGGCCTCACCAGACCTAGCTGGAGGTGGGATACTGGTAAAAGGGATAGGGTACTAGAGGTAGGGCCAGTGCGATGTGGGATGACTCCAAGGAGGGTGTACCATCAAGAAGTGATAGATAGGGACGTCGTGAGGGTGGTGGCTGCATGAACAGGAAGGGGAGAGGGAGGTTGCTGGAGGGAGAGGGTGTGCCAGACAATGTCGTGCGAGCAGGGAAGGGTTCAACTAGACAGGGTCACATGAGAGAGGCAGAGTCCGCTGGACCATAGAAGAGGGAAAGGTGGAGGGAATCATGCTTTGCTGTAATGATAATAGAGGAGGGGCACCATGTACTATGGGGGATAAGGATACGGGCTCACGACCCCCCATAGGGTTTCTCATACATTTTTTAAAGAAAGAAAAAAATACTAAATTACAAATAATTATTATTATTATCACAACAATAATAATTAACAAAATATCAATTCCAATTAAAATAATAAAAATAATAACAATAATAATAATAATAATAATAATAATAATAAACTTAAAAATGTTATTATTATTATGAATAAACAATTTTTTCAAAAAAAAATTTTCTATTAAATTTTTTCTTAATTTGTTTTCACTTACCCTTTAATTAATTAATTAATTTCATATGTCGGTCAACTGCATAGATTGGGTGTCATTAAGCGTGAGGTTGAGAGAACTCCACTCAATAATGTCATGTGGTATAGACCTCTCACAAGGCTAAGCCGCGTGCTTGCTACACGGTTTTATACCTCGTACATAAGTCATGAGCCAACCAATTCAGGGTGTGACATGTATAGTGACCTAATCCTTTTATAGCTATTATTATATGAATTTAAATTGAAATTTAAATTAAATAAAAATCAATGATAAGAATTTCTATTTTCCTTGAAGATTATGTTCTTAAAAAGAATGAATAAATAAAAAAATGCTTTCTTCTAAACTCTAGAATGATCTGTTAAATTCCATTGAGATCCTAAAACCGCATAGGATAACATGGGGAATACATTGAAAGAATGGGTTAGACAAAAATCCCCGTAAATTAATAAACATTGAAATGAAGAAAAACATATGATCCAGAAATAATCACATGATGACATAAAAGTAATGGATTATAAATAATCATATGAAAGCATAACATATTGAACAAGGAATCAAAAAATCCTAAAAATATAGAAATATGGAAACAACATATAACATGACATATACATGAGTTAAGGCTAACTTCTAAGATGAAATCACATAGAGGATATTATCCTATAATGGATTAGGTTTACTCCATAATCTAATACATAAATTCTCATGATACTAAATCATCACCCAATGTATTGGAGCACTCTATGGTCAAACCCTTCATAACATGTACATGCATATTTTTTCCACATAAATAAATAATACATAAGGAATAAACATAAGGGTTACACATGGAAAGAAATGGGATTTAAAATCATGTCATTAGGCATCACCAAAGGGTGTATCATAATCATATCCCTCAAATAAAGTATTAAATCATTATCAAAAATTCATTATGAAAAAAAATATAGATAATCACAAATTATTTCTTTATGATGTGAAAAATAAAAATATTCTTTTGGTAACATTATAAATATTCCACTTAAGAGTGGTGTTATGGGAAATAATATAGAGTCATTAAAGTGGATAGAGTATGATTAGTAAAATAATTCAAAAAATTAACTAAAATTATTTTTAAATATAAAATGAGTGATATTATAAAATATGTATGTTTTAAAATATTTTAACGAGTATACTTGAAAAGGTATAATAAATGGATAAGTTCCCATTAATCATGTTTATTAATCATGAGGAATTGAGAATGGACACATTTAAAACATATATTAACCCATAAAAGAAATATGTATTAAGATATATATATATATATAT
The DNA here is from genome assembly GCA_963277665.1 of Viscum album. Classification (NCBI taxonomy): domain Eukaryota; kingdom Viridiplantae; phylum Streptophyta; class Magnoliopsida; order Santalales; family Viscaceae; genus Viscum; species Viscum album. Next base: position 394,394,253 of record OY728138.1, read on the forward strand.
ATATATATATATGATTGGAACATATATTCATAATATATAATGTTTAGTTAATAAAATTAGAGTGAGAATGTGTTGTAAGAGATATGAAGCATAACCCCAAAGGAATAGGGAGGTTCAGAAAGATCCATGAAATTATGTTTTGAAATAATTCAGTACATGACCTTAATAGAATTAAAAATTTATATTATTTAATTACCTCATTATTAACCTTTTACATTTATATTTGATTTATTATAATTTTATTAAATGCGTTTATTGAAATTTTAATGGGTTATAATGTTTAATTTTGTGGTTCGGGGAGTATCATTTAATGGTTCCAAAGTCAGATCATTTGGGGTTATTTATTATTGTTATTTTAAAATGGAATTACAATTACAGAACTGAAATTTAATGGTATTCAACAACATAAATTAATTTAATTGGTCACAAATTCGTAAATTATTTCAGACATATGGACAATTATTTTGTAGAAAATGTTAATATTACATGGTTAATTCATCTTGGTTGTTTTATCGACCATGATAAAATATTATCATTTTATTTAGTTTCATGTATATATTTTAATTACATATCATGAAATATGTTATAATATACATATTATTATCTAATTTAACCCGAATAATAGTTATTTGACAATCCTTGAATGTGTTGATTGAAAAAGAAAATTCATTATCCATAGAGGTGGTAAATCACATTAATTTGGACAATGGATTCATTTCATTGAATAAGAAGAGAAAAGAAAATGATGGATTGTAAATATTAATTTAAAACTATAATATATATATATATATATTTTACTAGAGTTATTATTCCATTTTTATGAGGTATGTGAGGAGAAGGTATGATGAGAAAATAATTTAAAAGTGATTGTTTGATAATGTTACCTAATGAATATAGCCTCCTTTATGGACCCCTTGACGAATTTGGAATTGTTCTTTTAGTGGGAATAGAAAAACTAGGATTTACAGGATATTATGGTGGAGATGTTTTGGTAAAGATATTCCAAAAGGTAAGGATCATAATATTTAAGGAGAAGTGTTGCTGAGGGGTGGTATTCATAAGTGGAGGAAAGGGGTGTTATTGAATGTTTTATTCATTAGTCTATTATTTTGGATCAATAATATTAGTATTATTGATTCATGTGACTATAAAAATTAAATGGTGCATGAGAGTTCGATCTAATGGTTTCTTACATCATCCATGACTGAATAATTCATCTATTTGGCTTATAATGTTATATAATGTAAATTATTGTATTTAACGATTCACCAAAAATTCCATTATTTTTTAAAAAATACCCTAAATTTAACATAAATTTTTTTGTGTTTAAATTTTAAAAATTGAATCCATTTTAATAAAATAATATTCTAAATATTTAAAATTCATTTTTTAAATAAAATACCCATTTATTCCAAAAATATTGATTTATTATTATAATCGATTACACGAACCATTAAAAATCTAATTATGATCTCATAAAATTTTATTATAATTATAATAAAACAAAATATTAGTGAATAAATTTTTTTTATGTTAAAAAATTACTTTAAATCATTATATTTATTATAAAATTGTGATTAAAATTTTTATATTTTATTAAAATAAAAACACTTAATTAATCATTTTTTGAACAATTATTTACATGTAACAATGATTAAATATATCATATTATCATTTTACAAGAAATATAAATATGAATTAAAGATTTCATCGCATAGGTTATTATTCCAATGGTCAGATTTTTGTTGGTTATATGGGATCTCTATATCCTATAAATTTTTATCATTCCATTAATTCTTCATTCACTTTTATTTTCTATCAAGGTTATATATAATTTCATTTCAAATTTAATATTGTGTTATTAAAATAGTTATTTTATATAGATTTTTTCTTGAGTGTGCTCATTCTGGTGGATGGAGTAGATCCAAATTTTCATATATTACTTATCTTAATCTCTATTATTTATCCCATTGTCTGTATAGCTTTCGTACTTGTTTAGTTGATGAATAATGTATCATTCATAATCTATGGGAATAATGGTTAGTTGGTTTATCTATGTAATTTATGTTCTCTATATTTAATAAGATAATTATAAGAAGTGAAATTCCATTGATACAATTCTGGGTTATTACATTCTTCCCCCATTAAGAAAATTCTACCTCAAAATTATATTTTACATTCTAAGGTGAGAACTGGTGAGGGTAATTATCCTTCATTGCTTCATCCAGTTCCCATGTCACATCCTCATACATAAGGTTTCAACATAATACCTTTACTAGGTATGTTGCCTTATGTTATAGAACCTTGTCTCTATGGTCTGTGATGATTCGTCGACTGGTCCTTATAAGATTGATCAGTTTCCAGATGTACAACCTCTGAATTCATTACATATAAGGGATATGGTATATACATCCTCAAGGGGGATAAAGAGAATAAATCATGTATGAGAGACATAGTTGGTTGATGTTCTAGTCGATATACCATAGCTAAAACATGATAAACAATCCCAAAGGGGCCGATGTACCCATGACATATCTTTCTCTTATACCCATACATCACGACTCTCTTCCATGGATATATGTGGAGGAATACATTATATCAGATATAAAAATATAGGTCCCATCAAATATTTTTATAATATCACTTCTTCCAGCATTGTGTATCCCTGATGTGATGTTGATTGTTTTTAACCATTTCTACCATTTTTGTGATAGCCGGATGTTTTCTGAATTTGTTTTAAATTAATTTAAACAATTCGATATTTTTTATTTCAGGAAACACTGAATATAACTTGTTTTATATCAAATTACTAGGTTTTTATTTCTTTTTTAAATAACACCATATCTATATTTGACTACACAGAAAACAGAGATTATATTTCTATACATGGAACACTATTTTAGGCTTGAATTACACATAATCTCAAGCTCATTCAATAGCTTTCACTACACACAAGACCATGTTTTACCAAACTACAATGTGTAGTTAATAAAATTATTAAAATATTATTATAGTAACCATATATCCATTAGAATAGGGGATATGAATAGGATTAATTAAATAAGGAATATATGGTTTAAAAATGTATATAAGATGAATTATTTTGTCCCCAATTAACTAGAAATGATAAAAACTGTTCTGAAAATATAGGAAATATTTTGCGAGAAAACTATATTTATGAAATAAAATATGTCTTAATTTAATAAATTAATTAAATTTTTTTGATAACTTAATTTAATGAAATTTATATAATAAATTCAATCAAATTTTTAATGTTCATATTATTTATTTTATAAATAAGAGATGATAATAAATTCAATTTTATGAATAAAAAGATCTACTTTTATAAGATGTAATTTTACTACCTTTAATGATGAAATAATTTTAAATATAATATTTCAAAACATTTATAATTTTTAGGAATCAAAGAAAAAAAGAATATAAAAATTTACTTTATTTGAGTTTCTAGTATTTTTCAGAGAATTTTTATTTTTTTTATGAATAGTGAAAAACACATAATTTTAACTCAGACCATATTTTTCATATAATATATTTGTATATTTAAATTACATTTAAATTTAGTTTTAAAGATTAATTATATAAATTAAAATTAAATTAATACAATTAAGGTCATTGTTTCTAATTTCACATTGAAATTGAATATAATATTATTTCAAACATTTAATCATTTATATTTAAAAAACTCATTCTCGCGACACATCTGCAGATTCAATTTTAAATAAATTTATTCCACCAATGTGATTATAATTATAGTAAATGGATTCCATATTTTCAATTAGAATAGTTTATAATGTCAAATATGATACACATAAAGTTTCACAAAAAATATTAGTGAAATTAATAAAAACTAATTACAGCGATTAAGGTAAAAAGTAATATACTTTTTGGTTATACATTAATCGTAAAGGGGAAAATGAAATAGACTCATGTATAAAAGCCATTGTCTGGACATATTTAGAAAAAGTAACTTCATTAATATAATTATGACAATTATTGGATTCCCATTATGTAAGGTGTACCTCTCAATAGTGTTTTTCTTTTTTATATTTAAACCAATGCAAATCCTCCTCCACTATAAAAGGGAACTAATCTGCTCACTTCTTCACACCTCTCAAGCACATTGGCTCAGCCAAACCATATCAAATATCCTCCAAAAATCCCTCTTATTTTCTAAAAATCATTATTTTTTTAGGACAGACATCCATGTAATCCATTTGGTTAAACTCAAAAGGCGTTACCCAAAGAAGAGGAGGTTTGAACTTGTACAAATAGAAGTAAAGACTATATAAAATGATTTTGTTGTCTCACTTTTATTTATGTAAGACTTATTCCTTATTCACCATTAATTTATATTGGTTGGTATTTATACTTCCCAATAATGTATTCTATAATTCATATACTTAAATTTATGGGTATTTACATATCCATTTTATGATCTATTTTGCATGTTGTTTATGGTTCAGAAGTTACGAAAATAGTATTGCGATTTTTGTCTCAATTTTCCTTATTTTTCAGACATTCCATGTTATGCACCTGTATTTATATATGGGGTGTATAAACTATCATTTTAATGGTTAGGTCATGAATATCTTTATTTCATGATATTATAAGCTTCATTTAATGATATTATCGAATGTGGATTATGTGTCATTATTACTGTTAGGTCTACTAGGTCAAATACCCGAGGGGTGAATTAGGGTATGATTGTTTAAAATTACTGCCCTTTGGATCTTATTTAATAGTTAAACAAAACACACATTTAAATTTATCCCATATAAATACAGTAATATAAATTAAATCATGCACAAGGCACAGTGATTTTACTTGGTTCACCCCCACTAGGCTATGTCAAAGGAGGATACACCGGTGATGTACTGATGTACCATATCCACTAAAAATGACTGTAAAAATACAATGTTCGGGCTAGATCTTATATGACCAGGATCACTTTATTTACATGGTTTAGAGTATGCTCTCTACATTCCCATGGGTCAATACCTATGCCTCTTCCTCAGGCTCACTATCGGCGGGAAGGATCCCCATCTTCCCATTCCTTCACAAACTGATCTTGGAAGGCTTCCACTAACAGTTTATGGACTTTTAGGTACCTTCATTTTCATGAAATAACACATCACTACGTATAGTTATATTCTCTGTTAATTTCCTTTTTTCACCCATATACGAAGTACACATTTTTGGGTACTTTTAGTTGGCATAATTTATTTTTGAAAACTGTTTTAGTACTTTTGAAGGCTTCCTTGTGTCTTCCAAGAAACACATTTCCTATTCCGCATACTGCATACCTTTCTCTACAAATTGTGTAGAGGGCATGTTATACAATTGCCTCTTCCACATACCACCTCTCCTCTACATACTGTTACTTCTTCACATACTATCTTCACATCAGCAAATATTCTCTCCTGTAACACCCCAAATTTTCATAGTATGTTATTTATTCAATGTAATTCAATAACTTGCACTACACGCAACAACGAGTTCAAGAGCACCATGACTTACCAAACAAGCTGTTAAAAAGTGGTTATGAATAGAATTAATTGAAATTTCAACTTCATATAATCCTTATAATTTTAGAATCCATATTATGAGTTTCTTAGACAAAATTTTAAAACAAACTCTATTTTTTAGATAAAGGTAGTATTTTTCAAAAAAATTAATTTTACCTCCTTTTGAGGGAGAACCATTTTTGAATCCAATATTTTACAATTTCATATATTAAATTTTACAAAACAAACTTCTTCTTTAGAATTGGGAGATAAAAATTTATTTTTAATAAATTTTTGATATTTTTCTGATAACTTTCATATTTTGGTGAATAGTAAAATATACTAAATTTTAATTAAAAACAACTTTTTAAATAGAAATAATTTATAGTGTTAATTTAGATATTTTAATGGTTTTTAATTATAAATATATTATATTTTTACAATTTAATCCAATGTTGGTCATTGTAAATAATTTCACTTTGAAATTGGACACAAACAAGTGTCAAACTTTTGATAGTTATTATTTCTTAAATATACGCCTTTTGGTTTTGACAACCGAAATTAATTTTAAATTAATAAATTCCACATGTATGTTTTGAATTTGGTAAAATATGATTCATTTCTGAATTCTTAATATCGAAATTATCTTAGGGTGATTTTTATGTATTTTTCTGAAAACTTTCACATTTTAATTAATAATGAAAAACACTGAGTTATAGTTTAAAACCGAGTTTTTATTTAAATAAATATTTATTTTTTTTAATTAATTTATGTCAAAATATATACAACAGACCTATATAAGTTCAATGTAATTCATTGGAGTCAGTTTATAATAATTTTAGATATATAAAAAATTTATTGAACTTTTCACCGTCTTTTACACCTCCTAGGAAAATTTGCAAATTCATATAAAACATAATTATACCACATCTGTGAGTTCAATTTCAAAAATTTGAGACACACAGTTAATATCAAGGAGTAAAATTTGGTTCAATAAGATAAAAATATTTTTTGGTGAATAGTAACTGTTGACTTTAATTTACCGCAATTAAAGGTAAATAGGGTAATTCAAGGTAAAAAGAATTTTCTATTTATTCCAATTTATCTTAAAACATTTCATAACCATATTTTATGAGTATGGAAGACCATGTCCATCCTTGGGTGGATTTTGAGACTCCATTGAGCCACTTATGAATTATAATGACACTTTAGATTAATTAATTTAAAGTAAAGGCAAAATTGACAAAAACAAAAAATCCTTTAGTAATTAATTTTTATATGGTGTTATATAAGTAATATCTTTTCCTATAAATATTCATTGGAATTATAAAACAATTTCCTACATAATGGTATTTTTTTATAAAATTTATAAATCGAACAAATTAAATTATTTATGACACAATAATGATGTAGTATTTACCTCGTTAATAAAAGATCTAAATAAATTACATTATAAATATTAAAATAATATGCAAAACATGTCCAATTATTATTGGTTGATTTTATTTATACCATGAGTCATCTTATATTAGACCCTAATGATTTTTGGACCTTCAGAAACCGAATATCATTATATAATAAAATAATATTTTCACACTTTCCTAAAGAGCCCCTCCTCCCCCTTATAAAATGAGACCACTTCTAACCAATTCCTCAAACCTATACAGCCTTTAGGCTAGTCAAAACTCAACCAAATTAATCTCCCTACATCCATATCCTTATCCTAAAAGCCTTACCTTAGGCAGAAGGAACTTCAAGAAGTCGTTTTGGTTCAAACCAAAAGATGTTACCCAAATTAAAGGTAACAATTTCTCTTAACTTCTTTTAAATTATTTTAATTCTCCAACCCTAAACTCATTTTATTCCTTCCTTTTATATCAAAAATATTATCTTAAATATACTAGGATGTTGTTATGATATTTATTCAAACAAAACTTACACACACCTCTATCTAATGGGTGAAGAACATAATGTTTCCGTGGATGGAAAACTAACGCATCACGAAATGATGATTGTTCAATTACCTCTTACCGCAACTCACGGTGGCCATTATGATGGAAATTTATTTTTATATGATATATATTATGTTTATTTTTTCTTCATGCATATGTTTTTTTTCTTTTATAGCATACCTTAATGGTTTCCAATATGGGTAAACACGATAATTTCATTTGAGGAAGTGCGGACTACCGCCCCCTCAAAGTGATATGACTCGTTAATACCATATGTGGGATGTATAAAGGATAGATTTAATGATATTATATATTATATTATACTAGAATTATAATATAACTATGTATCATTATGTTTTAATTCCATTAAAATAATAAATAGAAATGAAAGTAGTGGTTATGCGCATGTACGACTTACCGTCTCCATGAACGGTGGATTTCATTTCTTACCCCAAAATGATATGTACTATTATAAATACATGTTTATACTGGATATATATGATATATATGATAACTATATCATTAATATCATTCATTATATAATGAAATTTTGACCATGTGAACAACTTGTAACTATAAGGTGTTCATTTTTTTCTCAAGTGCAAAATATCGACAAAACGAACGTTATTAACTTGAATGATTACATAATGTTTATAACATGGTAATAAGTGATATAAAAGGAATAATAAACATGAAAAATGTTATTAAGAAATTATAAATTAACTATATTTTATTATTCAGAATATTAAAGAACAAACGAATCAATTCGGACACAAGGTAAGGGGTTTCTTATCTCACTTATAATTCCGTGAGATTTCCATTGTTCACCAATTATTTATTGCATGTGGTGTATTTTGTACTTCCATTTGATATATATTATCATGAATCTATTTATATTAATGATATTATATGATTAATTTTATTTTTATTGACTATTGTTCATAAAACTCCATTGATTACAACGAGGTAAGGGGTTAATTTCACAATCTCTTCATTATCTGATGTTATTTATACATGATTATCTACTGGGGCCTCTTTATCATCCACATACATGTTTATTAAATATTTATTCTAATACATTTTTACTATTTACTAGAATATAGGTAAAATTCATTTATATCCTTGATTGACTTTTTATAAAATGGTTTGAAAGGAATCTTTCGGTCATTTTCCAAACAATGTAATTTAAACCTTTTTGCAAATTGAAGGTAATAATGTTTTTTAACTTATACGGCGAGTGCGGCAATTTTTTTCCATTATTACATTGTCGAAGCTTCCCTTACATGAATATTATAATATTTTTAAAATATGTTTTTTCTTTACAGTTATGTGACTCTTAAATGATTTCAAAATAGAAAGAGATATTTCTCTAAAAAAACGTTTTGATATTATCTATGCCAAAATCCTTTGATAGATTTTAAGTTTATTTCATGTTTATTTATTATAATACAATCTTCCATATTGTAATGAATGAGTTAAGATATTTTTGACAGTGGATATTCTATTTTTATACCATTCATGGTATATGGTTAATGTGTTGACATTTCATATTCTAGTTTTAATATGAATGTTTAAGTTATATTTCAACATTTTCTTATGATGAATGTATTGGACTAGTATGTTCTGGGATGGGGACCGGTAAAAGTCAGCCCTTCGAGATGGGGTCTGGTTACCGAAGATCCTCTGGGATGGATTCCGGTTATAGAGGCTCTCTAGGATGGAGTCCAGTTAGAGAGGCTCTCTAGGTTGGAGTCCGGTTACAGAGGCTCTCCGAGATGGAGTCCGGTTACAGATTCTATCCGGGTTATGGTTCGGTTATAGTTATCCCAGAGGTCCTAGCATGAGGCCTTGACATAGAAATTAAATTCTGGTATTATTCATTCCCTCATTATGAAAATAATATTGATGGTTCATGTGGTCATTTGACTAGTAAAATACCCATGATTATGTTTTATTATGGCATTATTTACACAACTCAAATTCCTTCCATATAAGTATTCATGTTTATTAATGGTAAATGTGTGTGGTTTCAATTATTCACCATTCTTAATATATATGTCATCTTATTCTATATTTCTTACCCTTACTGACCATTTGAGCTCAGCCATTTCTATGTTTTATTTTTCCCAAGATTGCAAGAAGTGTATTGTGATTGATATGTTTAGTTAAGCTAAGGGAATAAAGGTGTTCATAAAGGATTATTTATGTTGTTTTGTACATTATAAAGGGTAATGTAACATTCTTGTATGTAATCTATTTTACAATACTGCTAAACTGATCGGTACTTCGTGACTTGATTCCTTGTAATCATGCCAATGTATTAAAATAATGCACTGACTCTGGGTAAATGGGGTCGAGGAGTTACATCTCATCTGCGAACTAACTATATTTCTACAGACTATCTCTCCTCAAAGTACTGGGTCTTCTTCCTGCATTTGACGCATCTTCCTCCTTAGTGTACCAAGTATTCCCACTTTGTGCACTGCTTCTTCCTGCTCCACATACCACTTCCTTTTCCGTATATATTTCCCCAAAAAATCCTTTTGCGTAATTTCTTCCACACGAACCACTTCACTCATTGCGGAATTCTCCCCCACAAACCTCATTTATACTTCAACGAATTCTCAGATAAAACATTTTTCCTTATAAAAAGAGTATCTATATTGATGGGATTAATGCTCTGAATATAGGCAAATAGATCTGAAAAATGCACTATTTCAAGATTACCAAAATCTGTAATGTGGTTCAACATTTAATGGGTATCGCATCTCCCATGAAATGTTATTCTATATGTGGTTTATGTGGTACTTTTCGTACTTTTATTTAGAACAAATCATTGTCACATTTTCAGGAAAAACACCCATTATGGATTCTCAAAATCACTACATCATTCCCATGAATGAAAATCTATTCAACATACTGCAAGCCATGTTCATACCAAATGACTTCACCACAACCTTTTTCTCCCTACAAACCATTCACATATGCGGTATGATTCTTGAACCTCACGGTCATTCGGAATTGTCAACAAATAGAATCACACCCAAAACATACTGAGAGGACACCATGAGATATTTTTTCCGAAAAATAACCCCCTCTAGGTTTTTTGGCAGTACTTTCATAATTTTTATCACATTGAAGCTCATTCCATCTTCAATCAGCATTCACTTATTTTAATTAAGATATCAATCATGGATTTACTCAAAATATACTCTTAGAGAACATGATCCTTATTCATCATGTGAACCAAGAGTATGATGAAAATTTTATAAATGAATCACATCATTACATTCCAACACCACTCTTATTATTTCATTACAAACCTCATCTATTTTGATATGTACCCTTTGTCAATCACATATAGAATTGTTAGATTTAATAACCCCCCTCTGTCACTACTCCCCCTAATAGCCCCGACTCCCCCTTTCTCACTGCTAAACCTATCAACTTCTCCACATGTATTGACTAAGAAAATTTCTCCCTTTTCATAGAAAAATTCCTCCACCTCTTTCAATGAACCAAATAGTTATTTATTCTAGGTCTGAAATGGGGAAAATAACACATATTTGCAGATAATAAAAAAACATACCCTAGCTCAGGTATTAGGGGTCCACATACAAAATTTTTCTTGTTTGGTGATTCTGCTGAAGTCCCAGAGCCAGTCAATGCATTTGAAATGCTTATTTGGGTAAGGAATTTGCCAGAATATCTGCAACAAGTTATTCTGTAGGAACAAACTATGACTTCACAAGCCCTTGCTCCACATTCTCCATGATGAAATGATACTTGATTTCAATGTTCATTTTCCTTGAGTGTTGGAATGGAATTTTTCTAATATTTATTTAACAAGAATTATCACCAGTAATTCCAATCAAAGACTTCACTTCAAGCCTATTTTCATCAAGATATTGTTTCATCCACAATAGTTGTGTGAATTATTGATTTGGAACAATGTACTCAACTTCTGCATTTCTTAATAAAATACAATCTTATTTATTGAATATACATGAAATAAACAATCCCCAATGATATAACACACACTCTAACAAATATTTCCTACCATTCTCTGATCCAGCTCTATCTGTATTTGTATATTCCAATAGCTCTGGTTAATATTTTCCATTATACATCAAATTGAAATCCCCAGTTCCCTTGATATACTAAAGTATTATTTTTACTGCAAACATGTATATTTCATTGGTATTACTTTGATACTGTGATGATTGAAACATGGAAAAAACAATATCTAGTCATGTCACTATTACATATAATAGACTTCCAATAATTTTCTTGTATTTGTTGACATTCACTACTTTTACTTAATCATCCAGAGATAGTTTCATTTGGGAAGCCGTTGAAGTCTTCATCTCCCTGGAACTCTCCATTACCAACTGTCTCAACACTTCCTTGGAATATTTTTATGGAGAAATGAATGTGACATTTTTTCCTTGTGTTACCGGTAATCCAAGGAAAAACATCATATCACCAAACAGTAAGATTTTGAACTCTTTTTTCATGAGTTTGTAAAACTATATGCACTATTATTTATCTGATCCTCCAATGATTATGTCAACTACATATACCAGAACCACCATCCTTTGATCTCTATCGTGGTTGAAATATAGATTTTAATCAACTACACAATGCTGAAAACATAGCTTCTTCAAAAACATATCTAGTCTTGAATACCATGCTCGTGGTGCATGCATCAACTATATAAATCCTTTTTCAGGCAAAAAAATGTGTTCTCATCTTCATGAATAAAAAACCATATATCTTTTCAATGTAAACATATTCTTCAATAAATTCATTTATAAATTCTAATTTGACATTCATATAGAACACTTTGTACATTATTTACACTGTTATGGCCAAGAATAATCTAATTTCTTATAGTCGTACAACAGGTTCAATGATTTCATTAACATCGATTCCTTGTTTCTGGGAGTATGCTTTGCACACATGTTGTGATTTTTTAATAATCATCCTAACATATTCATTCATCATGTTAGGAAAGACTAATTTCGTCCCAATGAAATTTTAATCTATTGGTATTGAAACAATATCCCATGTCTAATTTTTCTATATTTGGTTGATCTCTTAATTCATGGAGTGAACCCAATTCTCATCACCAGCTAATTCATCAAAAACATTTACGCTCTACATGTGATAGGTATGATGCTTGTGGTAGAGTCTTCATTCATAATTTTAGCACTAGATCTATATGATCACCAATTATGTTTTATCTATAAATTTTATAACTTCTCTTGAGTATTTTTTGTAGATACTGAATTTTTCTCATCTTTCTCATTATATGAGTCTTTTTCTGAATAATCTTCTAGAACTACATCATCCATTGAACTGATTATTTCTTCATCATTATCCTCTTGATACTAATAATGTATTTTCTGAAGTTTTTTCTCAATATAAACTATGGTTACATAATAGTTTTAAACAATCTTTCCTTTCCACTTCATAAATAATTTTTATTCTTTTCTTTTCATTGACTAGCCACGAAATATCTCTTCATCTCTATTGGATTCAAAATTTCCATGTTTATCTTTATTGAGAATGAAACACATAATTATAAATAATAGAAAGTAATTAAAGGATGGATTCTATCCATTTCATTGATCATATATAGTATTTTATTATTTTATTCTTAGTAACACTGTATTTTATTTTTATACTCATGTCTTAACTTATTCCTTCAAACGTTTCTCTGAAAGGAGAACCTCAATGAGAAGTATTCTAGCCATATTGTTGAAAATTTTATTTCTTCTCTAAACTATGCCATACTATTATGTATTTTATACCACTAAACCTTTATGCCTGATCCTGTGTCTCTTGAGATAATACTACACTTTTTTGTTTGTGAACTCTGTTCCATATCCATTTTGGATCTTCTAGATTTTCTGACCAAGCATCTTTTCAACTTCCTGTCAATATGGTGTAATGCAACTAAACACCTCAATCTTATGGCTTATGATTGATACTCATTCCATTAAAGCATAATAGTCAATGAAGAGAACATAATATCTCCTCCCATCAAGTTCTCCTAGTGATATTAGTCCAAACACATCAATATAAACCAACATAAGAAATTGTATTGATCTTTTCTCGTTTAGCTTATATGCCATTAGAATGATCTTCACTTGATTATGGGCATTACATGAATGTGCATGATCATGTAATAATCTAGGTAGATCACGAGAAAAGTCATATTTCACTAGATCTTTCAATGACGTTTTTCTCACTTGGGTAAGATGCCTATTCAATAGCTTATTTTGTTCTTCTATGGACAACAATCACATATGTTTTTCTCCTCTAATGAGATAATTATTTCTTTTTATATGCTTTCCCTACAACACAAAGACACCATTTTTTTCCAAGATGAAACATAATCCCTTGGAAAATATTATGTAATTTCACGATTCACCCAATTGACTTACACTTGCCACGATGTGACTATGACCTTCAATGTCCAAGACATTTTCATATCTCACATCTTTTCTCCCAAACTATGCTTTCCCAGAGCCAATAATTTTCAACTCTTCATCATTTCCAAAACATATGATAACTTATCTATCATACCTAATTCCCATCACCAGGTCCTTGTTTCATATCATAAGGGAGGTGCATCCACTATCAATGATCCATATCCCAGTAAGATCTAATGTCATGAATGTAATTTCTACAACCAATGCATGCTCGGATCATTTCTTTTTTGATCTACGTTTCTGATTTCATAAATGATATGGATTGATACTATTTACATTCCCCATAATATGATGGACTATCTTAATCTTGTATAGATGAAATCAATTTAACATTTTCATCACATTTGATGATATATTTGTCTACTTCTTATAAAAAACCTCAAAATGTTCAACACATAACAATATATTATCGATGGGAATATATTAACATGTGTCTTAATCCTCCACACCTAAAACAGTGACCATTAACTGGTTACCCAAAAAATTTATCTTTGTATGGCTACCTCTATTGGTCCGATTCCGTTCAGTATTGCTCTCTTATGGAACAAATATTTTCTTTGTGTCCCATCTTACCATAACAATATCATATTTTGTAGGGTCCATTTATGCCTCTAAAGTCTACAACATGGCTTATCCCTTGAATTCCTTGAATCTTCACATTCTAATCTTTATCCAAATACATCTTCAATCTTGGAGTGGGTGCTAGAGGTCTAACTTCGATTGTTACTACTTTTTGTTTTTGATCAATCCACAGGACAACCATACCATTGTTATTTGATTGTTACTTTTATTATGCTTGACCACTGTGCTCAACTTTTATCCTCTCTATTTTCAATATGATTTTTTTTCCTGATGTCTTACATAGAGTCAACAATTTTTCATTATCTTGAACAATTTGTCATAGTCCAATGAATACCTCTTCATGTTCTTCGATACGTTTTCTTTGATATGTTCTCATTTTTTACAATATATCAATTTCTATTTTTTATACGTCAATTTTGAGTTTTTACTCAAGTAATGTTTTTTATCTTTCTAGAATTGAAGACATTAGTTTTTCCATTTCTTAATTTAGCTCAGACTTCTACTCTTCCTTCTATTGCATATAGAGTTTGGAATCATGATTCTCATTGTTTGATTTCTTTATTTTGGATCTCCAAACATCTATTTCTTCAAGAGAATATTCTATTTTAGCCTGATGGTCAACTATTCTTTTAAATCATCCTTCTTCCTTATCACTATATTATTTTGATATAGAATTTCATACAATTTCCACCAAAGAATCTACCTCCTGATCATTATAGTCCTCCAATTCTTCTCCCTCATATTAATCTAAACATTTCTCTATTTTTGAAAGAAGATTGTTTTTTTTAAATAAAATTATCTTAACATTTCTCTTACCTTTCACATTTGATGAAAACATCTTTTGGGGAATTTAATAATCATCTTCTGTGTAATCTTTAAAATTCATAGGACAATTTATTTCAAAATGTAAAATATTTTCATATTCTAATCATGCAAGTGGAATTTTACCTTTTAACTTTCCTCATCATCTTCGCTCCTTTGAATAGAGGAATGAAATTACTTCATCCAAATCATCTTCATCTAGACTATCTTCAGTAGGGAGCTTCTTTATGGACTTGAATTCCACTTCTTCGAACATCTCAATTTCCACAGCATCAGTGTCATCATTTCTCATTTCATATGAAATAAAGATACTATGCATGTTGTATAATTTCATCTCCTTTGGATCTTTATCATCCAACACTAAAACTCTCTATTTAAACTTAGGTGGATATTTCCTCGTGATACGCTTCAAAGTCATTTTATCTTCAATGAATTCTCAAAGACAATATAGATCTTCCACTATAACATTTACCCTATCAAAGAATGCAACAACATGTTCATTTGGGTTAATTCAAATATCTTCCTAATTTTTCCACAAAACCTTCATTTTTTCCTCTCTAACCAATGAATATCCTTCATATATATTCAATAACTTTTCCCTCAATGTGTGTGATATTTTTCATGACATAAAATTCATATAAATTTCATTTCTTTTCAATCCCCCTAAAGCATTGATCCCTTTCTCATCGGCATCCAATTATTTTATTTTAGCTTCTAATAAAGAATCACTATTGATATTATCTTGTATTTCATGTATAGTTGCAATGAATCCATCCATTCATAGTGATTGGAAATAGTGTGGCATCTGATTCTTCCATAGTAGAAAAAATTTTCTTTGAAGATTGTAATTCCATTGTGATTGACCACATCCACATATTCTACTAAGAGATAACCAATGACTTTTCACCATTCACTCTAATACCAATTTTTAGGTCTACTAGGTAAAATACCCTTAGGGGGTGTGAATAAGGGTATGATAAATTAAAATTACTACCCCTTTTGATCTTGTTTCTTCATTAAACAAAAAAACTCCACTCTTCCTCTCATATCAATATACGAAAAAGGGAAATCATACATAGGACAAAGATATTTTACATGAAAAACCCTCAATGGGATACGTCCACAGAGTATAAACCAATGATGTATCAATGTACCAAAACCAACAAATCTTGCTGCTAAGTTACAATGCCCTGGCTAGATCTTCTATTCAGAAGCTCACACTCTTAGAAAGGTTTACGGTCTACTTACGACATTCCCATAGGTCACTGCCTATGTCTATTCCTCTAGATCACTGTTGGTGGGAAGAACCACCATCTTCCTCTTCCTTCAATCACTACTCTTGGAAGGGATCCACTCACAGTTTATGGATTTTAATGTCCCTTCATTTTCATGAACTAAAACATCCTCAACTATAGTCAGATGCCCTGTTGGAGTCCCTTTTTCACCCATAGATGAATTAAACTTTTTGGTGTACTGTAATTTGGCAGAAATTAAATTTGAAAACTATTTTAGTTCTTTTGCAGGCTTCTATGAGTCTTCTGTAACCCACTTTCTTATTCTGCATACTACACAGTTTTATCTGTGAACTACATACTGGGTATGCTATATGGATTTCCACTTCCTCATTCTGCCTATCCTCTATATAAACTCTATGATTCATGGATATTCTCTACTTTTGTAAACTATCTCTCATCTGCAGACTGACTTTACTTCTGTAGACCGTATCTCCTCCGCATATCATGTATTCTTTCATCGCATATTCTGTTTTCCTCCTCCTCACTCTTGATATTACCTCTTCATGTACCTCTTCTTCCCCCTCAATGTACCACTTCTTTTGTGGGTTATAGTTCCCTAAAAATACCATTGGTGGAATTTATTTTACATGAAACACTTCACTCTTCGAGGAATTCTCCCTTGCAAACCTCTTTTGGACTACACTGAATTCTCAGAACAAATATTTTTCCTTATAAAAAAACACATTTTGTAATTATGGTATTAACCCTCATCACATATGATAATATATCCAAAAAATACTCTAATTCAATATTACCAAAATCTTCAATGTTTTAGATCCTTCACCGTGTAACACATCTCCCCAAACTGTACCTACCTACCTGGTCCATGTGCTACCATTCATCCTTTACGGTGGCCCAAATCACTTTCATGTTTTAGAGAACAATGTCCTTTACAAATTCTCAAATCACCACCTCATTTATATGAATTAAAATCTATCACACGTACTTCATGACTTCACTATGACAATTTTCTTCATAGGAAACATTCGCGTATGTGGTATGCATCTCGCGCTTCATGATTCCCTTACTTTTTAGATCTCATTTGAAATTCTTCATAACAAACTTTCAATCTTAAAACCATGATTCATGGTCTGTGTTTTGTGTTCCCCTATGCATAAATCACCCTTTTCCAAAAACCAAACTCTTTATTCTGAGGGCCAAAAATTTGGCAAACACTGCGAAACTGCGTCACATTAAACACCTACTTCATAGAACACCAACCATTCTCATTCACAGTCATCTGAATTTTTTAAAAACATATTCACACTCAGAAAAACATAGACTGCACCTTGAGGTATTTTTTCCAACATTTACCAAAGTGTTAGATGCTTATTATTTTATCGGTATTTTTAACGATTATGATTTTGTTTATGTAATATTATGATAAATTTTAAAATACCACACATTAATTTATTTATCTTTGGTTTATTCTTGATATATTCAAATATTTGTACCATATTTCCAATATTTTTTACCTAAGTTGTGAATTTGTTTATAAGAAAATTCATATTTATCTCTCTCTTCGGTGAGAAATATTTTTTCAACCAAAAGCACGTTTTAAAAAATGGAATTCAAAAATGTTTTATGTTTAAAAAATGTTTTATATTTTCTCAATCTTCCTTTATATGATTTCAATGTTAATTTCATATAAAAGTTTTTAAATATTTTTTCAGTCATAATTTAAAATTTTTCATTGAATAATGTTTTCTAAATGTTTTAAAACATTTTTATATGTTTTCAATTTTATTTTCCATAGAAAAATGTTTTCAAATTTATTTATGTTTTAAATAGTTTTATTCAAAGAGTAATCAAAATTTTCCTCAATAAATTGTTTAAAATAGTTTTAATGATTATTTTATATGTTTTCAAATTATATTTCAATGAAAAATAATTTGAAAATGATACATGTTTTATTATGTGATTTTTAAAAGAAATGTTATGTTCAGAATGATCTTTCAAAATACTTTCCCATATAAGGTGACATAATTTTTTATATTTTTTTATTTACTGGGGATATGATCCATGAATACCATTAATATTATTTATTAAATGGTTTATCTATTTATGTAACGCTTTTTATGACATGTTTTTCTCTTCCATGGGTTGTATTATTTTGAAACCCACTTCTTTTAAAAGGATATTCCATGATGAAATGAATATAAGACCTATATCTTTTACCTAGGTAATGGTATGATTAAATGTTTATGATACCCATTTCATTTAATGAGTTATGATATGATTATTTGTTGTAATATATTGGAACACGTATTTGTGGTTTTATTATTTAATGGTTGAGACATATATCCCCCTCCAATGAATTGGGTAATTATAGATCAATCATGAGTATATAAGTTATGCATGATCCAGATTACATGTTCACAATGTTATGTGTGAACATGATTATATTTTCACAATGTTATGAATGGACCTTATGAATTTTTCAAAAAATTTTTGAGAACCTTATTACATTCTAAAAAAGTTAGGCATGAACCTCATTATGTGTTCACAATGTTATAAATGAACTTGATTACATGTTCATAATGTAATGAGTGAAACTTATTATGTGTTTTCATTATTATGTGTGAACCAGATTACATGTCTAAAATTTTATGGATGGACCTTTTTTCATCTCCATATGTTTATTCATGAACATTATTACTTGTTCGCAATGTTATGAGTGAACCTTATTACATTTTCACAATGTTATGTGTGAAGAATATTACAATTTAAAAATGATATGTATAAACCTGGTTGCAAGTCCATGAATTTATTCATGAACCTGATTACGTGTTTATAATGTTATTCATGAACCTAATTACATGTACATAATTCTATGTGTGGACTTGGTTTTTTGTTATTGAGTTTATGTGAGGGCTTGATTTAATGTATTTAACTTAATGTGTGAACTTGTTTCTATTTATACATGTTCACAATGTTATAAGTTGTTGTGTATGACAAAGCTTCATGTCTTATTCATATGGTATGATTTCATGGATTATGCTATCAATTACCTTATAATTCATGTCTTATGAATAACCAATCATTATTCCATGACTCTTGATTTTGATCTTTGATATGTAGGGTATGGTGTTCTAGTGATATGATCATGTTTTCATACACTTCATGATCATGATTATACTTACATATCACATTGTTTACCATTACTGAGCATCCAAACTCCCCATTTCTTATGTTTCCTTTCCATAGGTTATGAAAAAATTTTCATAAGTAGTAATACTAAATGAGAATATCTTAATAGAGATTTTAAAGATTATTAACCAAATTAGAATAATGTATTACAATTTTCCAAAGACGCTAAACTATAATGGTTATTTGTATTTTTTTAATGTGTTTAATATTAATTTATTCTGATGTAATATCCATGAATGTTAATCCTAAGTTACTATAGTTGGAATAAGAGATAAGGTTTAGTAAACCTTTGAAAACTAGGGTAAGACAAATTTAGTTAGATCCCTAAGGATATTTATAGGGATTTGTCTCAGGATTTATCTACGGATAATCCTATTGTGTGATTTATTAAATAAGGTGTCATAATTTAGACATCCAATAATTTATTTTTCAGGATTATGTGGTTTTTCATTATGATAATTGTTCCTCAGACAATGATTTCTGGTTTTGGTCAATAGATGGAACCTGAAAGAACCATGTTAATGAGTAATGAAATGGACAATAAAACTATTTTCCACCTAATAAAACAAATTATATTGGAGATAAAATGAAATACATCATTGATATACTTTCTTAGGATTTGAATCATGGTGAATATTAAACCCAAAAAAGGAGGGAACAATTCTATATTATTCCTTCAAGAGGTAACATACACCATCTTTCAGTAGTTACATTCATTTGTTAGTTGCTGAACAATGGATCCATACCACCAAAAAGATATTGTCTATTCTCTTGTGTTCAGATCATGAAAAGGTCATGTTGGATATCTACCATCTGGATGGTGAAGAATATAAATTATGGATTCATATCAAAAATACAAGGTGAAAAGATGAAACTGGATCAATGAATTAGGATGATTTCATGAAAATAATTTTCAATTAGTACTTTCCTCGTATTCCTCGTACAATGATGGATAAGGAATTTATAAAGATTTGGTAGAGGGATGAGTAATCTATTGGTTTCTATAATGAAGATTTTACATCATTTTCAAGGTACGCTTCTTGAATTTTAATTCACCTTGAAGTGAATATTTACTGAATATTCACTGGCTCGAAACCAACTCTCTTAAGGGCATTATCCATATGGGACTTTGAATGCATGGAAAAATTGTTTAATGTGTAGTAATAGTGTAAATGGAAGATG
This sequence comes from Viscum album, assembly GCA_963277665.1. Classification (NCBI taxonomy): domain Eukaryota; kingdom Viridiplantae; phylum Streptophyta; class Magnoliopsida; order Santalales; family Viscaceae; genus Viscum; species Viscum album. The sequence continues at coordinate 394,415,261 of OY728138.1, forward strand.
GAACCCCCTATATCTGGTGATAAGATATGGAAAATGGGGTTCCATTAAATATAAAATGATATGTTACATAGAGAGAAAAAAATGTTTCAAACACAAAATTTCCAAAACAATGGTAATGAGAACATAGGTGGTTAACTAAAAGGGAAAAGAATGTGTTTCATGTGTGTGAATCCCAAAAATCAAGAAAAATAATTTAAAATTGATTGGAAGTGGGAATTCAATGAAATTAATGGAGATAAAGCTCAACATAATACACCACCCACACATAAATGTTTCAACTGAAAGGTGTCTATGAATTACGAAAATCAATTCCCTAATCCATGTTATAAGATGGACGGAATACACAAGAACATTTGAGGAAGAATGAAAAAGGTAAATCTTTTGTAATCATAATTGAATAAGTAGATCATGATAATTATGGAAAACTTTTCCTTCATTGTTAGTTGGGTAGTTCATGTTTCATTTTGTATAGATAAGAACTATGAAAATATTATTTTCAATATTTCAGTGAAACTTCAGGTAGTTATGTACCCCTATATGGATTTGGGAATAATAAAATCACATTTATTTTTCTATCAATTCAAGGATGAACCCATGTATCAAAAAAATTATTTTTTTAAAAGATAATATCTTTTTTATGGAATAAATGGTGAATTATATTTTGAAATGGTTATAAGGTTAACCATTTATGGAATGGTATATGTTAAACATTAGATGAGGTTTTAGAGATTTAAGATATTATCTCTCCATATGAGGATTTCTGAATATTTAATAACATGATCTAATCTTTTTATTTGGATAAAGAGATATTGAATAACCTATCATTATATTTAAAGATCTCATGATCTGATAATGCTTAAGGAATTAAAAAATCACATTCATTTATTGGAATAATAGATAATGTAGAAATTTATCAAGGCACAACAGATGGTATGGTTGTCCTAAAATCATGTGTGTATATATTATCATTAAAATTTTTCAACACTATGAAAAATGGGTCTTGAAATAATTTTTTTTCTCATAATCATCATTTTTTATGATATCAATAAGCCATTATCAAGCCTATTTGGGTTATGGATTTGTGATGGTTAACTTTCTTCTGAACATGTTCTGTTTCACAACACTTCATAACATTATAGTTATATTTTTCATACAATTTCATGTTTCCACATTCCATATATGTTCTTCTATGGGAGAAACATTTTATGAGTCACTTTTGGTAACAATTATGTTTCCAACTTTTTTAAGTGGAAGATTTAGTATGCATTTTTATGATGTGGATTCTAATGAAAGGAACATTCAAATAATAAAACCTTGATAACCCAAAAAAATTTATTGAAAAATTAATTTTATGGAGGTAGAATGTAACCCCAAAATATTTTTTGAAATATTATTTTTAAATTAATTTAAACTGTTTGATATTTTCCATTAAATACAACATTGAATATAGCTTCTATCCTATAAATGACCAAATTTTCTCATTCTTTGTAAGCAACACCATGTTGATATTTTAGCACACCTAACTCATATATTAGCATGATCTACATGAAAAACTATCGTTTTCTTGTGTCACAAAAATTCCAAGTTATGTTGATATCTTGTGCTACACACAATACTAATTTTTACCATACTACAACGTGTTATTAATATTACTAATAAAATATTATTATAGTTACCACATAGCCTTTATAATGGGATTCATGAATAGTATTAATTAAATAATAAAAAAATGTATTAAACATATATATAATATGAATTATTGTTTGCAAATTAACATGAAATTAAAATAAAACCCTTTTGAAAATATGTGAAGTTTTTTGCTGGAAAACAATATTTATTCAATTAAATAATTTTTACATTATTAAATAAATTAAAATACCTTAGATAAAGTATTTTAATGAAAATTATATATATATATATATATTATTCAATTAACGATTTTATGTTTAGCTTATCTGTTTTTAAGATAATAGATGATAATAAATTTAAATTCAAGCCAAAAAAGTATTTATCTAAGAAGTAATTTTACCACCTTTCAATAGTTAACATATTTTAAATATATTTTGTTGATAGTTTTATATTTTTTATTATAAATTTTAAACTAAAATATTTAAATTGTATAAAAAAATTATTCAGGGGGAATTTCTATATTTTTCTGTGAAGTGTCATTTTTTTTAATTAATACGGAAAAGCATTGAATTTTAATTCAAAACTTCTTTTTCATCTAATTTATTTATATAGTTAAATTATAATTTAATTTGGTTTTAAAGATTAATTCGATAAATTGTAAATAACTTAATATAATTCAGGTCATTGTAACCAATTTCAAATTGAACTTTTACATGAAAACTTTTCAATATTTTAAACATTTATACATTAAAAAACCCAATGTCGCAACATGTCTGTGAGAATTATTTTAAATTAATTTCTACCAATTATGTTATTAGAATTTTAAAAAAATTGATTTCATATTTTGAATCAGAATAATTAGTAATGCCTAATAAGGTATACATATTTTTTGAACAAAAATAATTAGTGAAAGTAATTAAAATTAATTAATGTAAAGGAAGAAATTAGTGACTTAACTGTTAAACATTAATCTTAAGAGGAGAAACGACTGAGAAACATCTCTGAAATCCATTGGATTGATATATTTTAACCAATTTTACTATTTTATATAATTTGGATTATTATTGGATCCCCATAATGTATTGGATACCTATCAATAGGGTTTACCTTTTTATATTTACAATAATTACACTCCTCCTCCACTATAAAAGGGCACTCACTCATCACTTATTCACACCTATCAGGCCCTTTGGCTTGGGAAAACACTACCCAAATAAGCTATGAAAATCTATACCTTCACCCTTTAAGCCTCCCTTTGGGTATAAATACTTCAATGGAATTACTTTTGTGGAAAAAAAGGAGTTACTTAAAGAAGAAGAGGTTTGAACGTGTATAATGAAAGTTAACACATGAGGTAAGGGTTTTATCATCTCACTTTTATTTCTGTGAGACTTATGATTTATTCACCACTCACTTTCTTAGTGGGTTTTATATACTACCCATGAATTTATTGAATTATTCTTATACTTAAATTTATGGGTATTTACATATCCACTTTATGATCTTCCTTTAATAGGGTTTATGGTTTAAAAGTCACGAAATCTGTAATGTAATTTTTGTCTCAAATTACCTTCTTTGAGATAGATTCCATGTTTTGAACATATGATTTTATATAGGGTGTATATACCTATATTTTATATTTTATACCATGAAAATTATCCCTTCATGGTATTTTAAGCTTCATTTAAATTTATTCTCTCATGTGGATTATCAGTCAAATATACAAAGTGCTAATAGTCTATTTGTTAATTGGGATTGTTAATGATTAAGGCTCCATTGATTAAATATTATGATCATTCTCTCAAGAAAACCCCTAATTTTACTTATATTATAGTGATTTATTATATCTTCATGTATTGGTACCATTATTCTACTCCTTGGCACATAAGATAATTAAGAAAGGGTTTTTAGGAAAATCCTACTTTATCTCTCTCTTCGGTCAGAAGCATCAATGTTTTTAAAACCATATTTAATAAAAACTTCTTCAAAAATTTTAATGATAAAAATTGGATTTAAATATATTTAGTATTCCATTATATGTTTTCAAAGTTATTTTAATATATATATATTTTAAAATTTTAATCCTCTTTGATAAGTATTCATGGAAAAATGTTTTCAAAATGTTTTCAATCATTCATTATATGTTATCAATGTTATTTTAAAATAAAAATAGTTTTAGAAATGATTTATCTTTTAAAAATAATTTTTTAAATTAGTACATATATTATCATTGAGAAATGTTTTTAATTCTTTTTAATGATTCCATTATATTTTTTCAAAGTGGTTTTCAAAGAAGAGGACGGTGAAAATGATATATTTTTAAAAAAGTTATTTTTTAAAAAAAAATTAGGCTTCGTGTGATTATTCAAAATCATTCTCCTTATATGTTCACATAATTTTTTATAGTTTATTCTTTAATGGGGATATAATACAATAATACTATTCATATTATTTCTTTAATGTTTTATTTTTTTGTGGAATGATTTTTATGACACCCGTTTCTCTTACACGAGTTATATGGTTTTGAAACCCTCTTCTTTTCACGATTTATTTTCTGATTAATTGATTATAAGACCTATCTATTTTCCATAGGTAATGATATGATTAAATTTTTATGATATCCATTTCATTTCATTGGTTATGAAATGATTATTTTTCATAATATCATGAAATATGTATGTATGATTTTATTATTTGATGGGTGGGACCTATGGCTCCCTCCATTATATTTGGTGATGATGGATGACTCATGAGTATATATGTTATGTGTAAACCATATTAAATACTGAAAATTTTATGTTTGAAATTGATTAAATTGTAAAAAATTTATACATTAATCTAATAACATGTTCACAATGTCATGACTGAACCTTATCACTTGTTCCTAAAGATAGGTGTGGACCTGATTAAATGTTCAAGATTTTATTCATGAACTTGATTACATGTTCAAAATGTTATGATTGAACCTTATTACATTTTCAAAATTTTATTAATGAACCTTCTTACATGTTCACAATGTTATGAATGGACCTAGTTTCATGTCCATAAGTTTAGGCATAAACCTAATTACATGTTATGAATGTTATGAGTGAAACTTCTTACATGTTAATAATATTATAATCTAATGTGTATGCAATAATTTAACTTATTAATCTTATGATATTCTTTTATGGATAATTATCTCAATTAACTTATCATTTAAGTATGATTAACTTATAATCATTATTCCATGAATCTTGATCATGATCTTTGATTTGCTTGTTTTGATCGTTAAATGATATGATCATGTTCTGATACTGCCTATTATTATGATTATGCTTACATATATCCCTATTTAACTTTTCGAAGAATCTAATCTCAACCATTTCTTAAGTTTACTTTCCGCATGATATGAATAAATTTTTTTAGTAATAGTAATAAAGGAGAATATCATTACAAATATGTTGATTATCTTTCACAAAATTATAAAAATGTGTTCCATGTTTCTAGAGACACTACACAATTATGATCCTTGGAAATGATTTTTTTTATTACACTCAATATTCATGTAAAATAATATAATACTCATGTATGTTATGACTAGTTTGTTATAATCTTACCAACCATTTATACTCTCAGTATATTGAAATCAACGAAATATTCCCAACATATAGGTGTTCTATATCTCATCTCATAAAGGGATTCATATAGATACATTTTTATGCTTGAGTGGAAATTATTGTTGAATGATTAATCGAATAAAGGAAGAATTTTGTAAAATCCTCTGAATTACATTAACAGTTCTCTCATAATTTATTTTAGTGTATGATATTCCACTCATATTAGGCATCATTTTGGGGTTGATAATATATATAGAAGTTCAAAATAGTGGTTATAGCATGTTGGATACTCTTCTAGAACATGGTGGAAAATTTGGCAACTCGATCAGATATAATCGATAATGATACTCCATGCATCCTCACCACTTCATTGATGTATATCCATGAAATTTTATTGAGTGAAAATTCCTCTCAAATTGAAATGAAATGACCAGTATTTGTAAGATGATCCACAACAACCCGTATCGAGTTATTTCATCTTAATGTCTTCAGAAGACTCATGAAAAAGTCCATCATGGTGTTTTCTCATTTCCTTGTATATTATGAATAATGGTTGCTTCATCCCATTTGAATTTTTCCATTTCAGCCTTCACTTTCTAACATACTAGGTAACTTTATGCATACAGTATAATCAATATCTTAAAATTGTCCCACCAATTTTTCTCTCATAGATCACAATGAATATTTGTGATCCCTAGTTGGATAGAGAATGTCAATTCTATATCCATCACTAAAAATATACTTCTTTACCTATATATTTTATGGTACAAATATTCATGATCCAATTATTTCAACTCCTTCCTTATCCAATTTTGATTCACGGGGATTTCCCATTTTTGATAGCTTCCACCTTTTCTAGAATTTACACATCATCTTTTTTGGAATCTTTTATCATTTTATAAGGGATGATTTCAAAATCACTAGATAAAGGAAATAGGATGTTTATTTTTTTATGTTTCCAATAGTGATCCTTTAAAGAATAAGAATATTATATCCCTCACAATTATCATATTTCATTAAGTCACATGAGCCTTTCTACCTAGATCATTTCCCACTTTATTTTATTTCACAGGATGATAGCGAATAGAGTATTCATTATAAATGATAATATCTAACCATTTTTTGGTGGATATTATCCTCTTTATGTGTGAATATATTTTTGAGGCCTTTATGATTTATATATATTTCAGGATTCACCCCATAAAGATAATGTCGCCATATTTTCAACAGGAATATTACTACATCCAACTCCATATCATGAATTTGATAATTCTTATTATAATATTTCAACCAACTTGAGTCAAATTATATTTTACATTAGTTCATAGCCTGATCACTTAATCTAATCATCACTATATTCCATTAAGAGGTCCCCACTTATTGATAGGGTAATTATTGTTGTATTGATAAAACTATTTTCCAACTCCATGATGCACTCTTTGCATTCATTGGCCCATAAAAAATTTACTCATTTATAAGTTAGATTTGATAGTTTGACTGAAAATCACAATACGTTTCACCAAAAACATCGGTAAAACCCATATATTCTTTAGAAAATTCATTTCTCCATTACATATACTAGTTTGGTCCACTATATAAATTCATTTTCTTTAAAATGGTCCACATACATCCCATTTTGGTGATAACATTCCCTTAGAAAAATAATTCCTTTATTCAAAACTCACACATACTATACATTTCATATATATTATCCTTTTAAAATGTAATTATAATTGTATTCAAATACTCGTCATTCTCCACCTTGATTTTGGAGTCTATCAAAATATCATCAATAAAGAATTTATAAATTTCTTAAGGTAATCTCGGAAGACTATATTAATTAAATTAATAATGATTACTAGAGAATTTTAGAGTCTAAAGGGAATGAATATGAACTCATCATGTCTATACCTTGTTTGAGAGGTAGTTTTGGGAATATATTCCTTCTTCATCTTTAATTGGTGATATCCTACCTGATGTTCCACCTAGAGAAATACATGCCCATGCATAGTTGATCAAACAATTCATCTATCCATGTAAGTGGATACTTGTTTATTATTGTAATTTTTTGATCTCATGATAATCAATTTAGATGTGCATTGACACATAATTCTTCATGAAAAAGTGGACCGGTGCACCCAATGGTGTAGCACTTGATTATATAAATCCCTTTTCAAGATTATCTTATAATTACTTAATTTGTTCTTCTAACTCAATGGGGGGAATTACATAGAGAGTCTAGGATACGAGAAGAGATATAGGTATACTTTTGATTTATAATTCCAACTATTTATCTAGAGATATATCAGGGAATTCGATAGGGAACACATATTTGTAATCCCCTATAATGGGAATGTATTCAATAAAGATCATATCCATTGTATCCATAGTTTGAGATATATATGCTTTATCATAAAGAAATAATATCCACACATGGGACAATTATTCCAAAGGATTTTCATCCTCCTGCTTACACTTATATAGAATCATTGGATGACTTGAGATGTAAAGAGTGATCCCCCTCTCTAGATAGATGTTGTTCGATTTATATTAGGATATTCTATACATTCTAAATGTAGTATCAAAATCCAATAATTGTAGAAATATGTGATTTTTTGGGAGGTTCATTCAACAAAAATTGAGTATGGAATAGTTATATACTTTAAATTCAATAATTTATCCATTTACTATTTATAGAGATAACTCAAACTCAATATTTGAGGTGGTGTTTGAATAGTTTTTCTAAACTTTTATGATATGAATGAGTGTATTGAACTAGAATAAAAAATAATGTTTTATATTCTTTATTGTATAACTAGGATACCCATCACCATATCATTTTCAGGATCCACCTCAACAATTTTGATAAAGTATCCCCTTACTTTCTCTATAGTCCATAATGTTTTTTTACATTTATTATCTCTAACAACCTGTATCAACGCATAAGCTCACAATATTCCTATGTTACTTAAAATTTATACATTATACCACATATTGAGTGATGATTTGGTGGTCATTTTATTCCCATACATTAGTGGGTTTCTTTATATTCCTTATGTAATAATTATCTGTATTCCCCCTTTTCACATTTAAAGAATCTCCCAATTCACCTAAGAATTTTTTTGATATGCTTCTTCCTACATTTTTGACACATGGGATATTGGGTTTTCTTTCCTTTGTGGGACATATTTATTGGTTCTCCCATATTAAATTATATTTTATACTTATTATCTTTGGGACTATAATCCAAATTAGATTCATCAATATCCATCTAAATCTTACGGGAACAATGGAAACTATCCTCATAGCATTAAAGTTTTGAATCACCATGTCTTTTCATACTCTCAAATATAAATCCCTAATATGAGATTCTCCTTGATTTCAGTCTTCATGAAACATATAAATGCATATCATAAAATCATTTTATGTCGTTATGCATACTCCTCTATAAACTCATCTAATTTTTGGTTAATCCAAGGAACACCCTCTCCCTTTAATGAAAGAGTGTTTGGGGAAAATATTTATAAAAAAAATAATTTCTTGAATCCATCCCAATCCATGGAATCAATTTCCTATTCGAAATTCATGTTCTTGGTCAATGTACACCATTTATCTTATCCCCTATAAAAATGATAGTCTTCCAATAAAACGTTAACTTCTTATGAGCAATGAAGGATAAATAATATCATCTAAATGGAGTTAATACATTATTACTTGATGAGGGGATCATAATTCCCACTAAAGGACTGAGGCATTTGTCTCATAATGTATTTTAAGGAAACATGGAATTATTAGGAGAAGTATGAAATTCCAAATGATTCATGTTATTATTCATAGACTCATCTAGTTGAACCAGTACTATTATGAAGTTCTGAGCTCCCGTTCACACCAGTTAAGGCATATCCTTAGGAAAATAATCACATCAACACCACATTGGTTTTCAACAAGAGTAATCATATTTCCCAATTAAAAAAAATAAAAAATAAAAATAGGTTCATTAATACATAGATAATGAAAATATATAATGAAAGATATTAATTTATAAGGAATAAATTATAAATGAATGTTAAATCCTAACTTATGAGTTTCTACGATTCGATATTGGTTATCCATGGAAATATCCCCAATACATACACTTATCCCTAGGGTTATCACTAAATATTTCTAGTTATAATCAACCAAAATAACTATAAAATTGTATAATACCAAATATAGAGACAAAGTACTCTTACACATATTATTACATTATTTTAATCCAAAATTTCCATTTAATAACATCCACTGAAAAAATCATTATTTATTTGGAAGACTCGAAATATAAACAAAAAACATGAAACTAAAATAAATTTTTCATTAATTTTAAGTCAATATTGAGATCATAATCTCCTATGAGCTCCTAAAACTATAATATATACTATATGGAATAAACAGTGAAAATGGGTGAGCTAAAAATCCGAGTAAGAGAATAAATATAGAAATGAGAAAGCATATATGAGTTAGAAAAAATAATAATATAAGAGAAAATGAAAGGTTAATGAATAAATATATTAAGGAATAAAATATATAACATTTAATAATATGATCATGGATTCATAAGAATTTGGAAGAATTATAAAACATGATATAAACATGAGATAAGGCTAACTAACAAAATGATATCACACAGTGGACAGAGTACCATAATATATTTGGTTTACCCCCTAATACCATACATATTATCTCATGAATCTAAAACATTACATAGTTTATTGGAGTATTATGTGGGTGCACGCATTATAAAATGTACAATTATATGTCTGCCACATAAATAAATCAAGAATAACAAATAAATATAAGGGTTACCCATGGAAATAAATGGGTATTATAATCATGTAATTAGGCATAACTAAAGGGAATATCATAATGGTTTCCCAAAAATAATGGGTTAAATCAATACTTGGAATAAATAAAGTAAAAACAATCATATATCATGTAAAATAATTTCCAAATGAACTGAAAACATAATAAATTGGTTAAGTAACCTGATAAATGTGTCACGTAAGGGATTGTTTATTGAAAAGAATATGGATTATTTAAAGCGGATAAAGGAATAATTAGTTATATAAAACTGGAATTGAGATTAAATAGTTATTAAAGGTAAAATTAATGATTTTGTAATATATGGATGGCCTAAAATATTTTAAGGAGTTCACATCAAAATGGGTGAGAAACAGAGATATTCTCTTTAATTGGGTTTACTTATCATCATGAATTGAGAGGGAAACCTTTTAAAACATCTATATACCCATCAATCAAAAATTAATTAATCTAGATATATATGTTCATAAAATATATAAATAATAATTAATAATTAAAATATAAAAGTAGAGTGATTATCTATGCTAAGAGATTGAAATCATGTCCTCAAAAGAATAGGGAGGTTTGAGAATATCCCTTATATTATTTTGTATAATCATTCAATACATGACCATAATGTCCCGAATAACCAAATTAGATTCGTTAATTATTTAATATAGAACATATTAAATATAAATTTTATTAATTGTAATTTTTTGAGTAAATATATAACCATTTTGATGAGTAATTATATTCGATTTAATTTATCTAAGAGCATTCATTTCATGGTTCCAAAGAAGTTGACTTATGGTTTTTTACTGATGTTATAGTAAAATGAGACTAAAAATAAAAAATTGAAATTAAATTTTATTAAATAACTTACAAAAATTTAAATAATCTCATTTACCAACATGTGTTCTAGCATAGGGATGGTTATTTGAGTAAAATGGTTAACATTGCGTGGTTAGTTTGTTTAGGTGGTTTTACTGACCATCACAAAATAGTTTCATTTTATTTTCTTATATATATATATATATTAAGTATATAAAATAAAAATGTTATAATATAATTATTATCATCTAATTTTACCAAAATAATAATTTTCCGGCCAGTCCTTAAGGTGGTAATTGAAAATGAAAGCTCTTTATCCATGGAGGCGGTTATCATACATGATATGGAAAATAATTTCAATTCGTTGAATTCTAGGAGAAGAGGATATGATGTATAGTATATATTGAATTATAACTATAAAATTAAAGTATATATTTGATATTGGAGTAATTATTCCATTTTGGATGTGGGATATGAAGAGATGGTAGGATAAGAAAAGAATTTAAAATAGGTTGTTTGAGAATAATACCTCTTGAATATTGTCTCCTTGAATTACCCCTTAAGGAACATGGAATTGGTCTTTTGGTGAGATAAGTATCACTACGATGTGGATTATAGGGGTTTGCAGGTATTTTAAAGAAATTTTTCATGATTCAATGCATAGAAGGTGTGAGGGTGATATTTATAAGAGAAGAAGAGAGATGTGTTTTTGAATAATATATTAATTATTTTAGTATTTTGGATCAAGACTATTAGTATTACTGATTATTATAACTATATACAGTAAATGGTGCATGTGAGTTCGAGATAATGGATTCTTAAATCTTCAATAACTAAAAAATTCATGTATTTTTCTTATAAGGTTGAGCACCATAAATTTCCATATTTCACTCGTCACCAAGAACAATATTACTTTAGAAAAATTAAAAAAAAAATCACTTCAATTTATATTATCATTAATATTTCGACAATGAAATCCATTTTATGAAATTAATTTTCAAAATATGATAAATTTATTTTCTACATTAAATCATTATTAATTCTAAAAATATAAATTTTAATACTATATTTGATTTTATTAACCTTTGAAATATTATTTATGGTCTTTTAAAATTATATTATCATTAAAATGAAACATAATATTAATTTACAAATCGATTTTATGTAAATAATAAACTATAATAAATAATTATATTTGTTATAATAGTTCTCTTAATACATTTATGTTCTATAAAAAAAATTAAATTTATCATTTCTAAAACATTTATTTAAATGTTACGTGGTTTTAATATGTCATATTTTCATTTTATAAGATAACTAAACATTATTGTATAATTTTATGGGAAGGGTTACTTTTCTAATGGTCATATTTTTAATGACCATATTGGTTCCCTCCATCCAATAAATACCCTTTATTTCATTCATTCTTCATTCAATTCTATTTTATATCAAGGTTGTATACTCATTCATCATAAAAATTAATATATTATTATTAATATTATGTTTTATTTGTGAATCTTTTTTAGTGAGTAAAATCATTTTTTTGGATCAATCCAATCCAAATTTTCATATATTACTTAACTAATTTATTATTTTTTATCCTATTATAGTATTTAGTATCCTTATTGGTTTGGTTGTTGACTAATATATCATTCTTAATTTATGAGAATAATGTTCTCTTGGATTGTCTATATGAATTATATGATTCACACAACATGAAAAATTTATAAGAAGTTAAATTACATTGAAATGTTTTTGGGTAGATATAGTTGGGTTCATATTACACCTAAAGCAATACTGTGTTCCCTCTATGGAATTCCTTGGATGGGATCAAGATTCCAAATAAATAATTCAATAATGAATCATCTATATCAAAGAACATACTTGGATTTTAAAAATTATTTATATATATGATAAACTTGATTCAATTATTATATAAACATAAAATGTCATGGGGTATATTCATCCCATATATGAATATTATCATTGGAGGATTCCTTGGCTATGATCCTCAGATCCAGAGCATTTTATTTAAACCATATAATAATTAATAAGCATTTAGAGATATATAATTGTTGTCCAATGTCGGTAATTTTGGTCTGATGGTAGTAGGGAGACCTATATCAACATGGGTATTATGTATTTAATTTAGTCATTTTATTATTGGATCTTCACACTCCATCATTTTATACTCATCGATTGAAAAACATTAGATGTCATTGGAGGCGGCCTTCAATGTTTTAATCGCACCATGTTTGGGCCACAATTTAGTACCTGAGAAGACTGCAAGGATGAAGGAAGTGAAAAAGGAAAGAAATATCCCATGAATTCTGGACATTCTATACAAAGATGGAGTACCAAATTAGAGGACCAATCATATAATCTTGATTCTATTATATATATTTTTTTATTTTTTTTCTTCTTTTGCATAACATTTTTTATATGACTGCTGATCTTTACATTGTGTACATCCCCATTTTTTGGATTGTACCATTACATTCATTGCATTATATTTGAAATTGATTATTTGATATGGTTTACATCTATTTAGTTTTTTATTTTCATTGTTGATATATTCCATTGACATGTTGTTAATTTTTTAATCACTTTTATTCAATTATTATAAAACTGCACTGAAAAGTGATCATTAGGGAATAGTTTGCCCCCATATAATCATAGCCCTTTTCCATTAGTTGAAAGCCTATAGCATATAGTGAGGTTTACTTGAGGCCACCTGGCTAACTGGTCTAGTTAATTTTATTTGAACTGGACCCATGAAATGAAAATGTGGTATTGGAGACCTTTATTTTATTTTCATTACTATTTTGGGATGATAAAATGGAGACTAGGATGAGTTATGATTTGGTAATGAAACTATTCATGAGAGTATCTAACCCACATATTAGGAAAACCCATGTTTTTTAGGAAGGGAATTGTTATCTTAGATTATGCCTATTAAATTTGTAATGATTCAACTGTTTAGTGATACACATAATATATTAAATTTATTATTATCATTAGTAGGTAATTTTTTTTACCCTTGGACATGTATGGAAAGGATGAATAGTTTCATGCATTGTTTTAGGTACCTAATGATTTAAATATCATTAATATTTCATTCCAGTTTTATTTTAGTGCCCTGGTTTATATATATGTAATGGAATAATGTTACTTATATTAATAGGGAAAAAATTAGTTATTTAAAGTTTCTTCATTGATATAAATGTTTTTTTCCTACATAGCTTGATGATAGCACATTATCTAACCAATTATAACTTGTTTGAGCTATTTAATTAGGGTCACATAACATGAAACATTAGATGATTTCAAATGAATGGATTATGATTTTAATTTATAAATAACATACATCTATAAAATTGTTATGATGATCTATGTAATCAAAACAAGCATAAGGATTATTACATCTTGAGACTAGAAGTAATGGTCTTGGTTGCTGTTACTTGATGTTCCAATTATAACTTATAAAATAATCGTATTTATAACTTGGTAATGGTACCTTATCTTACTACACTATGACATATATAAAAATGAACCAGGTGATTGATGTGATTGTTTTTCAATGTTTTTTCAACATCATTTTTCAAATTTTTTGTATTTTTTGTAATAAAATAATTTATTTTATGTAATAATTATCAAATGTTTTATATTGTACATAAATTTTTTCAATTTATGTTTTTATGTTAAAATATGGTATTTAAGTGTTTAATTATTACATTTTGAATTATTTTTAAATTTAATAATTTATTCTACTTTTACGTATATTTTTTATGTAATTGTTATTATATAATTTTTCATTTTTCATTCTTTTTTTCCATTATTTGATTCTTTTTTTCAATAATTTTTTATTAATTAATTAAATTATTTAATTCATCTATAAATAAATAAATTATGATATTATTCTTTTACACCTTACATAATTGAATTAATTTTAATAATCTATTTCTATTTAAAAAATATATTAATACGTAGTGCTAATTTATTTTAATTTAATTCTTTATTTTATTATTTTTTTTAATTATGCAATTAGTTAATCAACTAATCCATACTGTAACTTTGATTATATTTTTTATATATTATTTTGTGAAAAATTCTATTCAAAAATTGAGAATTCTAATGTTTGAATATTTATTTTCTCGGTTGTTTTAATAATTGATTTTTTTAGATAAATTATTTTATTTCTTTTAAAACAAATTATTAATTTTTATTAATTTTTTTTGGTACTCACCACCAGTTACATTCAAAGCTGACTCACTGAGTCACTCTTCTTCAATACATTTTTTATTTTCCCCTCACAAATCCAAGACCCCAAGGAAACCCTAGATTCTCTTGCAGGTGGTGTCATATTTTCCCACAGCCAACCATCACACACTTCTAGGGTTTCTGGCATTGTATCCATACACATCACCATACTTTATAGCGATGGCTCTGCCTTCACATTCCCATCAGTTCAAATCTCCCACACATCGGTAGGTTTTCTATAGGTGTCTCCCTAAATCAACCAAACCTCTATTCCCATACTTAATTCATCAAAACCACTTGGACTGGGAACTCATTTTCCAAATTAGAGATAGGTACCCTACTCCTCCAACTTCATCTTCCCCCACTCCATTTTTTTCTTTTTCTTCTCTTGTCTGTAAATGTTAATTGTGTCTTTTTTAGAGATTCAAATTGTGATGTTTATTTCAATCGTGATGTCTGTGTTTTAGTTCTTCCTTGTTATGGTTCATACTTATGATCTATAATATCACTCCTTGTAGAAAAAACATGTGAGGCTTGATCAAAGAAGTGAATCTCGATGCAGCCTGAAGATTTGATCTTCACCGTGATCATCTGCTTCTTCTTCACCATAACAGATCACTTTTGTGAATTCAGAAAATAGAAAGAGAAACAATGCACATAATTGATTTGGTAATCTTTTATATCATTTATTCTATCCTTCTATTATTGATTTCTCTAACTGAGAATTTGATTGGGGTTGTTTGAACTAAATAACTCAATTGGTTTATTATGGTTAGTGACATCCCTTTCAAAATGACTCAGTTGGGGGAATTATTTTGCAAATTGGAGGAATGGTAGATCATTAAACAACTAGAGTGTTTGATTATTCAATTTTTAGGAAATATTGGTGTGTGATCCAACCATTGTTCATGCCCAGAGTGAGGTTGATATTTTTTGATTGTATTTCTTATCTAGATCACTTATTGGGAGTGGAGGGTGGATCCTCCTGGATTTTTCCTTATTCATCTAATATCCTTTTTATTTGTCTATTGTCATTTCTTATTCTTTTTCTAGTTTCTTCTGTGATTATTTTGGTTCAATAATTGTTTAATTTCTCCCACTATGTTTTCAAAACTATTTCATTTTTAAATATATATATATATATATTTAAAAACATTTAAAAACAGAAAATGATTTTCAGAATTTCAATATAGGAATTCGACATTTCTTCCCTAAGAGTGATCCCAAGGTTAACCAATTTTTTATATCTTAGGTATTTATAAATGTAAACATGACCTTACCCGTGATAGGGTTAATGTAAAATATTTGTTTTGTTTCTGCGGAATAAGCAATTTATATTATAGTGTATTCCATTTTTCTTCAAAAAAACATAAAAAAACAGAGTACTAAAATAGACACTATATTTTCTTTTTATGATAATATTTTTTATTAAAATGATTTGAAATAATTGTATGAGGATATAGCTTAATTTAAATTTTGGTAATAGTCCCGACCAACATGATAGATTTTAGATGCTATAGGGTTATGGCTCATCAAAAAAATAGATGTTTGCTTAGAGATTTAATCAGATCAAAAAGTGTCAATATGGGATTGAGACTTCCATAAAATGTCTTATAAAAACTATAAAAATCATGGAATTCGTAGGACCTACCTGAATGGATCCATAAAAGAATAAGTGCATGATAGTACTCTAAAACCCATTGTAGTGGCACCGTCAAGAAAACAACATAGAAGAAAATAAAAAATAAACATAAGGAGAGATTAGAAGATGGATTTCCCTACTTTTGAGTAAGATTTTCCTCTTAACTTTTTATGGAAATTAATGATTTAGATGTCGAATCTATTTTTAATAGATGAAAGGAGATAGAAGAGAAATAAATTGAAGAATTTTGGCACAATATGGAAGATAATTTTATTTTGATAACTTCATTTGATGATATTATATGTTCTTAAAAGTGTAATTATTTTTCTATGTTTCAACATGACGAGCTAGAACAACACATAATTTCATTTTCCTTGGAGGACACCACATAAGAGGTCATGTGTTTTGAAGTTAGGGTTGAAGAGTTTAACTACCTAACTCCTCTTATATTCATAATCCCATGAGAAAAGAAAACTCTTAGAGAAGTGCAAGCCGATCAAACTCAGGATGAATTACATTTCATTGATTAGGAATTGCTCTTATATGAGCTTTATTTTTCTCTAAATAATGATAATTTGGTTTCTCACTTCTTATTTTTTGAAGAGTTTTCTGAACGTCATTTATTCCCGGATAATCTTGAGGAAGCAACCCCTGCGGAATAAGAAGAGTGTTTGGAGTTGTGCATAGCTATCATAGAGGGTGTCGAAAAATTTCATGTAGTCAATGAGGAAGTTATGATTTGGGATGAACTAGAATACATGTATCACCATAACATATATTTTTACCTACCTATGCACCATCAAACTGAAGATATTGAAGGAGTTCAGTATCCTTGCTTTCAATTTACCCCTCCAACATTCTAAAGGTGATTTTCCACTGTTAATGAGGAGTTTTGTTTTAATATGTATGTGAGGTACTCTAAAAGAATGAAGTCAAATAATAGGGAAGGAATCTCATCTAGTGTTTACTTATAATGAAGGAATAACCACCATCGGACTATGTTTGGTTGAAAAACTATCCGGCTATGGATAGTCGAACTATAGCACCCCCTTGGCGGTAATCCTAGGATTATCTATTTTCATTTTAGGCTTAAATTTAATTATTCTTATTGTTTTAAATTGTGAAATTTTATCTTAGTATGTTGACAATAAGGTAGTTACTTCCATGTAGTATTCCATTAATTTCAAAGGGACAAGGTCACTAAAATTTACTAGGATTTCACTCCCTTACTCTACCTAGTTTCTTTTCATTTTGAGAATTAAATTTCTGAAGTCTAATGATAATATTTTATATTTTTAGTTATTGGAATAGATCAACCTGAGTTCATTCCAAAATAAAATATTTGAAGGATTTATTGAAAAGAAATAAATAAATGAGAATCTTCCACTTTGGGATGTACTGTTTTAAATTCAAGAATTTTTTCAATATTGTCATTCATGTTGCTCGCTTCATTGAACTATGTGTTGGGGACTCCCCTAGATTTTGAGGAATGTGTACAATATTTTTCTAGATGGGTGTTAAAATTCATAAATCTACTGAGTTGGAAATTTATATGAGCTAATTTATGAAACATGATCCACCCATGACATTAAACATTATCTTACTATTTTTATAAAATATTTTTAATCATTCTTATTTTTTAATTAAAATTTAAAATCATTTATCTTCATTTGAAAACTAATAGAATTATATCTTAAAAAAATTAATTATTATTGTTTCTAGTAGTGTCTTGTGGACAAATATTTTGTCTTTTTATTTTTTTTTCTATGTGGAAAAGTAAATTTTCGAACATTATTGCAACCACTGATAAATAGTTTTCATTCATAATTTCAAAATAAGTTTTGAAAAATTCATAGGATTATTTGTCTCACTATGATAATGAACATGGGGGATAATTTTTAGTTTTTTGAATGGGGATAGGGGTCATTCTTCTCAGTTCAAATTCCTCATAATTTTGTTGTCAAAAAATGGTAAAAAGTTTTCAAAATTTTACCAAAACCATCAAAAAATCAACTTATTTCACAAACCAAGGGTAATATGGCTTAAAATATCACATCGTTTATGTCTTACCTAGTGGATAACACTTCCTGGTTTTTAGGGGATTCATATTTTCTAAACGTTTTAGGGATGTAAGATTACTAAGTGAAGTAGCACGCTGGAATTATTTATTTTTTGTGTAAGATCTTTGGAATGGAGTGAGATATAATAGATTTTTTGAATTAAGATTATGACATAGGAAACTTGATATTTGAAATTGAACTTATGGGAATCGTCATTTAATAGAAAAAATATTCACCTAATTGATCCTAATCAATTGATAATTATATAAGTCCATTATAACTGGAGTAAAATAAGAAAATGGGATCCCATGATGAGTATCAGAGACAAGGGAATTGGGTTCATTTATATTAATAAATAAAATACATTTTAAACTTCAATTAGTGTTACACATAGTTCTTTTCACAAGAAATATGGTTGAAAAAAATTAAAATAAAGTGTCTTGTAAAAAATGAACACATTTAGGTGAGGTGAATTTTGAAACCAGATGTAGAAGAGGAAAATTGACATAATTTAAGACAATTTGAGTTGAATCAATAATGTGATCTAAAAAAAATTATTAATCTTTTTTGGAACCTAAGGGAATGTGATAATTGAAGGTTCTTTTTATTATGGTTTTGATTCTAAATTATCTAGCCTATTATCACTATTATAATTAGAACATGATTCAGAATTGATGTAGTGGAGTATGTGATTTATTATTGAAGGCATGAAATCGTATTGAAATTAAATATTCTGTGATACCCATTATTTTAAATGGTTCTATTCATTTAATAAGAACCACTTTAGTGAACACAATTTCAAAAAATCCATCCCTAGTCCCACTTCTCATTTTGTAAATGTTTTTTACATGAACATGTTAAACTAATTTTTAATAATCATTTCTTCTATTTTTTAAAGTCAAAATAATGTATTTCTTGGGAAATAAGAATAATTTAAGTGTGGGGGGTTGGATGTGACTATTTTTCAACGATTTTTTCCACATCATTTCTCAATATTTTTTGTCTTTTATGTATTGAAATAATTTATATTATTTAAAAATTAACTATTTTTCAATTTTATATATCAACTTGTTAAATTTATGTTTTCGTGTTAAAATCGGGTATTTTAGTATTTAATTTTGGAATTTTAAATTATTCTTAAATTTAATAATTCATTCTAATTTAACATATATTTTTTATTCTTTTCGTCATATAAATTTTTATTTTTCATTATTTTTGTTTTTTTCAATATTTCATTTCCTTATTTTCCAAATAATTAGTTTATTAATACAATAATTTAATTAATTCTTCTGTAAATAAATTAATTTTGACTTATTTATTTAATTGATTATGTACTCTAATTACTTTAAATAATATAAATATAATAATAAAATATTTTAATACTTATTGATCATCAATTTTAATATAATTCTTTAATTTTATTCGTTGTTTTAATTGATAAATGTGTTAATTAACATAACCAAACTAGATTTATTTATTAATTATGAGTTTTAAATTATTTCTAGACAATTTAATTATTTTTGAATAATTATATACAAAAAATGAGTATTGAAATGTTTTAATTATTATTTATGTTGTTGTGTTAATGATTGAGTTTTATTTTTATAGTTAAATTAATTTAATGCTTATATAACAAATTATTTTATTTTAATTTAATTTTTTATTGTTGTAGGTACTCACTGCCAGCTACCTTCAACGGTGATTCTTTGAGTCATCATTCCAACATGCCTTTTCAATTTTCTATACTTCATAATGTTAGGACCCCATGACACTGTCAGACCCTCTTGCTAGTGGTGTATCATTTTCACATCAGGAGTCATCCCACACCGCCAGGATTATTAGCGATGTCTCCCCACACACCACTAGACTTTATTGTGGTTCCTCAGCCTTTACACCTCCTCAGCCCAGATCACCCATACATCAGTTGGTTTTCTGATGATGTCTCCCTCACACCACCACACCTCCATTCCTATACACAATTAATCCACACCTCCATGATTGGAAACTCATATTCAACATTGGATATGGGGACCGAGATCCTCTAACTCCATCTTAACTTGCTCTATTTTTTTGATTTAATTTTCATCTATTTTTTGTAAATATTAATTTTCTCTTTGTTTAGTGAATTAAATTGTGATTTTTATTTCAATCGCCATGATTTTGTGTCAGTCCTTCCTCACTATGTTTCATGATTGTGATTTGGAATCTCCAATCACAGGGAACTATCTTGCGAATCTAGATCCACAAAGTGAATCCTGACATGACCTGGAGATATGATCTTCACCGTGATCTTCTACTTCTTATTATCCGTAGCAGATCACATCTGTGAATTTGTCTACGAGGAAGAAAAACCATGCCCAGAAGCGATATTCTAACATATAATCAAATTTATTCTCCACTTCCTTTATTGATTTCTCCAACTGAGAAACTGAGTTGGGTAGAGTGAACTGACGAGCTAAATTGGTTCATTCAATTGAGTGATATCTTTTAGAGAATGAATCGGTTGAGGGAATTATCTTGTAAATTCACTACAACAAAACACACCATTAGCAGTAGTGGCATTTAGTAGCGCTAGTAAAATGCGCTGATAAAGTCCATATTTATTATTGTTAAAATAAGTGATGATAATGGGATAACATTATGATTTTATTATTTTAGCAATGATAAATGTAACCATTTATCATCACATTTTTAGTGCTGATAACGGTCGATAATAAAATAATATTATTAAAAAATATATGATTTTTAACAATTTGATCAATTATATAGTTATTTTTTTATATGAAAATATTGAATGTACACATTTATAAATTTAAAAAATTAATAAGTAATATATATTAAATATATAGATATATAAAATGAAAAAATGAAATAATTAAACAAATACAAATTTAAAATGAGTAAATTATGTAAAATATAAAACATGTTATTAATCAAGTAATTATTGAAAAAAATGAAAAATTTAATATACATATTTTTAGATTATAAATTGTAATAAAAATTATATATTAAATATAGACATATAAAATGTATATATTGTAATAATTAAAAAAAATTAAAAATGAATATATTACGAAATTATATAAAATTTTATTAAATAAACAATTATTAATAAAAATGAATAAGTATAATATATATATATATTAATTATAAATATTAATAAATAATACATATTAAATATATATATATATATATAATGAAAAAAATGTTAATCAAAACATATTAACATATTATTAATTTTTAATGTTGTTTGAATTTTCAATTTAACATATATCAAACGTCGTGTGTTACATTGATTTCAGGTATATATATATATATATATATAATTAACTAATGCATTTTTATATTCAAATGCACACACAAATATATTTACTCCATATATAGAACCACATGTTCCTAATATTTATGTAATTTATTAAATTTTTTGAATATTTTATAATTTTAGTTATTACATGATATATTTAATATTTTATGTTTCGAATCAGTCAATTTTATTTATTCACTTTTAATAATATTACGATTATGGTGACTATTTTAAATATTTTATTATTATTTATTTTAATTTTTAATTTGAACAATTTCTATTATTTATTTTTATATATTTATTTACAATTATTTAGTATTTTCAATATATATATATATATATCCAATTTTTTTAATAATTTACATTTAATTTATTAAAATTATCGATTTATTAAATATTTTTAATGTGTACTCATTTTGAATAATTCAATATCACTCATTTATTAAAATAATTGTATTTAAGATTATATATCCACTAATAATGTTAAAAAAATATATTTTTAAATAAATATTTATAAATAAATATATTTATAAATGTATATTACCTAGATTTATATATTTATATATATAATTGTTATATATAAATAATTATTACAAATAAATAATAATAATTTTTTAAATTAGTATTTATATATTTATAAATAAATGATTATATATATTTAAAAAAATATAATAAATATATTTCAATAATTATAATTATAAAATATTTATCTATATAAAAATTTAGTTATGATAAAAGAAATATTTATCAATGCTTTTTTAGCATGGATAAAAATTTATCTTTATCCATGCTAAAAAAAGAACTGTCAAAAAAGTATCTTCATCAGTGCTAAAATTATAGCACTAATAAATATGTCTTTTATCAATAATTTTTTAATGTCCATAAATCTTGACCTTTATGGGTGGTAAAAAATATCTGATAAATATTACTTTTGTCAGAATTTATAGATTTAATTCTAATAAAAGGGATCATTATCAACGCTTTTCTGAAAGCACTATTAATTGTGACCGTGGTCTATTTAAAAGAACCCTAACTGCGACTCAATCACTCAATATTTTCATTCTCTCTTGGAACTCCTTCATTTCCAACATAAATCCTCTACGTTCCCTTAGACAAATTAGGGCTATAATACAATGTATGTTATTTTATACATTTCCAATATTGTGGATTGATTTTTGGGTCTGGTGTTTTGCATTTTTGCAATGTATTTACCATGAAGAACCCTAGATATTATATCTATGCCATTAAAACAAAACAAGTTATTCTATTTCAAAATTTTCCCCCTTAGATAATAGTTTCTAAGAATGAGAAGGATGTTTTCATATTGTATGGTGAGTCAAAATATGTGTATGGGCTATTATGAAAAAATAAAATAGAATTTTCACTACATGATTCTACAAAGGTAATGTTATCTATATCCTTTATAATTGAAACATGAAATTAGTGATAAATAATTTTGTATAAGGTTATTTACTCACCTTAATTGGGAAAAATTTAGGTATACTAGGTAAAAAATGTTACAAAATGGAATCAGTGTGAAACTTGGGATATTATTATTGACTATATCCAAATGAAAAACATTCCCTTCTTAATAAGTAATCCATAAATATTTATTGAGAGCATAATTATATAGGATAAATGAATAACAATATTAAGTATATATTTTTTGGTTTATTTTTTCAAGGACTTATCATCTCGAGTCCCATGCCTCTTATTTAGGAGTTCATGGGTAGGAATCAGTAAGAATGTATGAAATTTAATGTTCTTATGTGTCTTTGTTTAACTTTATTTCTACATTCAATTATAAATTTATATTAGTATAAACATGAAAAATAAATAAATATCATATTATTATTTAATTATTAGTGATGATTTAGTTTAAATTTTTTTATTAATTGATTGAGTTTTTTTAGCAACCCCCATTATCGATATTATTAGTTATTTTTTTCATGCATATATATAAAAGAATACTACAAATAAATTTTAAAATAATATTTAAACTATTAAAAGATATATTAACAAGGAAATTAATGAGATAGAGGGGCATGGGGTTCACAATTAATAAAGACTATTTTTTCCTTATTTCTCAAATGTTATTGTTTTTTAGGAAAGTTATGTGAATATCTACATTAATATAGAATATGTCCCCACTCCAACTCCCAGGTCTCTGTAAATAGGAGGCAATGGAAATACTCACTATACAAGAAAATATATTGATTTTTAATTCCTATAAGTAATCATATATCTACTTCAAGATACGTGTTATAATTATCAATAACCGGAACATAACGTATCTGTCGCTCCTCTATGATTTTATCAGAATATATCATCTTAATAAATTTAGTATTGCATTGAATGTATTAATTTTATTTATAAGAGTTAAAAATTTTAGATCAATATTGAGCTTAATTTTAAATATTTACCATTTAAAGGTATTTATTTTATTGGAGGGATCTTAAAAAAATATCCAAAATTGGATGGTGAGGAAACCTTGGGAAGAGATATGTAATGTCGAATGTAGGTGGGGTGAGATTCATTTTTCAAGACCATTAGATTGGAGGTATTCCAATTACTATTCAATTTATGAGGATTTTTGATTTATTCTATTGGTGTAGGTTTCTATTACACTTTAATAATTATAGCCTATTTGATGTGAAACACTTCTATCGATGTGGTTAGTAGGGGAACCTCCAATGGTCCTTTTGAGTTATTCCTTCTTTGAAGGGAAATTAGATATGTTTCGTATATTATTAACGGATAAGTAGTCTTTAGATTATGGTATATTGTGTTCTTCTATAGGGATGGGTACAATCGTAGTATATTATACTCTTGTTGATGGTCTTAGGAAAAAA
Organism: Viscum album; assembly: GCA_963277665.1. Lineage (NCBI taxonomy): Eukaryota > Viridiplantae > Streptophyta > Magnoliopsida > Santalales > Viscaceae > Viscum > Viscum album. The sequence goes on from OY728138.1 coordinate 394,440,274, forward strand.
AATATTCCTATTATTTCTTTATGAGTATCTTATAATTTATCTGGGATTGAGATTTGAACTTATTCAAAATGTTATTAATTTCAATATTTTCTACATTTAAGCATGTGTAAAAATAATAATCAATGTCAATTTTATTTATTAGTATGTTATATATATGTCTCGCTTACCTATACCTACACAATTACTCCTCTACAATGTACACTCATTATAGAATCATACAAGGCGACTTCAAATTGAACCTCCATCCATTGCTGAGAAATAGGAATATGACACAGAATAGTCATAAGAAACATAAATAAATTTTCATAAAAAAGGACCATGAGTGTCAAAAAAATGATTGTGTAAATAAGGATTCATTTTGGTAAGACATATATATAATAAGATACACTCTTTGGATAAAAGTCACAAGTTCATGCATCTTGCCTGAATACTATTACTATCTTGAATAGAGATATAATCACTGAATATTTTAGTACAAATTACCTTAAATACCTTTATATAATTAATCAGGTGATGCTTGATTGTATTCCTTATCTTTATCAGGGATTGGACTCCCACTTTAAAACTATCCTTCCTCCCATTATTATGGTTCAAAAGTTCCTTATTGGTATAAATCATTCTCAGATTGTATTCATTATTCTCTATCAAATCTACATTCATGGATTTGAATACGGAATCCCCCAAATAATTCCACAACTCTTTCATCCTTTCATACTCCTCATTTACTACATCCTGAGAACATGAAAAATGAGACAGAAAAATTAATCAAAAGACAATGAATGATTTTTTTCGTTTCGTCATATGCATTTTCATATACAACTAACTGGATTGCATTTTACCACACATCATCAATAATTAATTTTATTTTGTGTGCGACCACATTAGATCTTATTAGAACACCAAATTTAATAATACTTGGATGATAATACTACAAGGAAGGGTCATATAATTTCACTATTGTGGGTATTCATTCCATAATGAGAATAACTCTCTGACCCTATTTTCATATTCATTGTTAGGATAAATTCTCTTAACATTTCGTAGAAATGGATGATTATAAATCTCTCCCATCCACCTCACATAAATACCACAATAATTTTATTCCTCCTCTATGACCTTCTAAAAAAAGAAAAAATTCAGAAGTGGAAAGTGGTAATTTTATGTGAGTGGAAGTAAATAACTATGAGTGGAATTCATGTGGATTTGAACATTCATTCCTTCATTTCTGTAATATTATATGTTAGAATCCATAATTAAAATTTCATTTAAGTTATTTTTTTTACCTTAGTGGAGACTCAACTATCATGTCCTGAATAATTATTATTTCTTTTTATTTCATGATAATCATCCTCTATCACTTCTATGTTTCTTAATTTACTCTAATAATTAGTCATCCAAAATGATCATGGGATGAATTTGGGTTATATTAGTTCAAGAAACATAGGTGTATTTCCGCAACATTTGGGAGATAAATATCAAACAACATAATGCAATAATAATAGTTTGGGGGTATGTCATCAAGAAACATTGGAACCATAATGATTGTAGGAATGCAAGTTTGAAACAGGGAGTCCAATCCCTCATCAAGTGATATAATACAATCAGGGTCTAAGGATAGATTAAATAATGGTAGTGAAGGATAGTTGTACTATAGTATTGAAGTATTATATATCTAATAAATGTAGTAACAATTTTTATCCAATATTCATTCAAATATGGGATTTTATGTGTGGAGTGTATTTTATTATTGTTATTCAAGAAAAATTAATGTTTGACTACACACGCAGATAATGTTATCTGCACCTGATTATGTTACCTATCTCGGTGAATAATATATTGTTGATTTTGAAAATATGGAATTATTAGGGGATCAAGAACATGTTTATGAAAAAAACCAAAACATTGTATCATAAAATTGGTGAATAAAATTATCAGGGTAAGAAGTTAGGGTATAAAATTTAGGGTTGTTTGGAATCAATGAAGAAATCCTATTAAACAAATAAAATTCAATGTTCATTAGTTATCTTGGGGTCACAACAACGATGAATGTATATTTTGAAATTGATTCATGGAACTATGTATAACATTTAATGAAGAAAATTCTATTGAAAGATATAACGGTAATGTTACAATATAATTTCTATATTTTACTGAAAAACATTTATAATAAAACAGTTATTTAATTTTCATTATTCCATTAATAAATTGTTTATTTTATAATAATTGTGTGTGAAAACATTCTTAATGGTCATTGGAAAATTCTATAGTGGATTTCAGACACTTCTTATGAAGTTACATCTTAGGGATGGTGAAGGTAAAATATATCCACATCCACCACATAGTTATGAACATGTTATAAAGAAGGAAACATGGACAGGTTTCATCAATCATTGTAATTAAAAATCATTTGAGTGGCATTATAGTTGATAATATATTATTTTTTATTTTTTATTTTATCCATCAAGATTCAAAAAAAATTATTTTTGAACTAGAAAAATAGTGATGAAAATAGAGAATGTGTATAAAAACAAAAGTACCCCTATCACAAAGAAAGGATTATCTATACTTCATTAGAGATGAAATTAGTACGTGTTAGGTCCACTAGGTCAAATACCCTGAGAGGGGGGGTGAATCAAGATACGGTAGATTAAAACATTATCCCTTTTGGATATTGTTTCGTTGTTAGACAAAACTCTATTCTCTATTCCTCCAATAGAAAAATAAGAACTGATATGAAATCATACACAGGAAACAACAATTTCTACATGGTTCACCCTCACTAGGATCTGTCAAAGGAGAATACAATGGAAATTTACCAATGTAACAAATTCAATAAGTCTCACATCCAATAATGACTACAATATTCGAGCTAGATCATCTATGCCTTGGCTCACTGCATTTACAAGGTTTTGGTTATGCTCACTGCATTCTCAAGGGTTACTCTATAAGACTCTTTCTCTGGATCACTCATGGTGGAAAGGGTAACCATTTTTTTCTTCCTTCTATAATTGATATTGGAGAGGAATCCACTCACATTTTATTGAAATATAGGTCAAACACACTTTATGGACATGTAGGTCCCTTCATTTGCATGAATTTCTGCATCCTCAACTATATGTAGATGCTCTCTTGAAGTTCCATTTTCAACTGTAGATGAATTAAACCTTCCCAAGTACTCTTAAGTACTGGAAAATACTTTCTCAAACTGAATCAATGCTTTCACAAGATTCCTATGAAAATATCGAACCACCTTCTCTCTCCTGTGTACTGATAATCGGGTTTGGTACGTGAACAACCTTCTATGTGTATTACTGCATCTTTTGTGAAACTCATCTGTCCATGGAATAACTCTTCCACGAAGCTCCTATTTCCGCAGACTGCCTCTTCCATGAACCTCCTCTGTCTATAGACTGCCTCCGCCTTTTCTATCCTGGACAGCTACTACGTACAGACTTCACGATCCTCCTCTGTGAAACCCCTCTTGTCCTCAAATTATTCTTTGTTTGCAAACTGCCTTCGCCTCCGCATACCAGAGCTTCCTACCCTTAATAAAAGACTTCCATTGCTGGTAAATAATCCTCTCAAACAACTTTGGAAGAATTCCTTCTGCACGAACAACTTTGGCCTTCGCGAACCACTTCAACCTTCACGAACAACTTTGGCCTTCGTGAACCACTTCAACCTTCACGAACCACTTTGTTCTTCACTAAATTCCTAGAGAACAATATGCATTCTAATGATGTTCAATCTCCATAGTAATTGGTGGGATTAGAATTTCTTATATAGGAAATGATACCCTCCAAATCTCCTGATCAATATTTATAAAATCTTGATTCAATACAGCCCACATTGTGTACCGAACCATTAGCCACTACGAACTGCATGCCATCTGCGAACCATTTTCCAATTCCATCCACATACCTCCTTTTTTCCTACGCGGTCAATTTACTCCACCGACTTCAGCTCAACTGCATACCACACCGTCATCCTCCATGTAGAAATCTTTGTTTCCCAAAATGAATCTGCTTATTGTTCCTGCTTCCAGGTATGCGGTTGCATAGCCATCCCAATGATGGTGCACGATCCTTGTCCCGAGATCCACATTCCTCTTCCTTTTCTGATTATGTTCTCCATTATTCACACAAATTCATGATTTGAGGCCCTAAAATTTGTCAAACACTGGGAAACTATGCCACCTTAAAAACATTCCTTCAGCAAACACCAACCATTCCCATTCGCTGTCCGCTGGCTTTGTCAATAAACACAACCACACCCAAAACATTCAGAGAGGATTCCATAAGGGATTTTTTCCAAAAAAAATATATCCCTTTGGGTTTGTTGAAAACTATTCTCATAATAACGCTTGCACATTTTGATACCAAACTAATACCAACTGTTTATTGCTGGAAACCTTCTCACACAATTCCAACATAACTTTTCTATTGTTATCAAAATCCTCAGCTATCGTGATATCTAATATTTGATTTATCACTTCTAGCATCATCAGATTTAATGATCCTCTTATCTTATAGCTCTACCATATAGCTTCAGCTCAGCTTCAACTCCCCATATCTCGCTGCTCTACTTAACTTCTTCTCCCCATGTCTTTTCTCCCCCATTGTCAACGAATCCGAAGGGAACTTAAAGGATGTCAATAAATTATTAAATAAAACATATCAACACATTTGGGAATGAAACATCATACCTCAGGGAGAGGGGGACCCACATCCACACTTTTTCAAGTGTGGGGATTCGAATGGACTCCCAGAACCAGTCGATTCCTTTCAACAGCTTATCTGGGTAAGGCCTTTGTATGAATATCTTCAACTTGTTGTTTTGTAGGCACAAACTCCATCTTCAGAATCCCATTATCCACCTACTTCATCATATAATGATATTTGATTTCATTGTGTTTTGTTCTTGAGTGATGGACTAGATTTTTTTCTCAGATTTATAGCACTAGAATTATCACAATGATTTATGATCGGGGATTTCACTTAAATTATGTAACACCCCACGGTTTTGAAAATAAACACATTTTATAATGTAGACATTAAACACAACTTTTCCTCATCTTTGTTTTCAATTTTGAAAAACAGTCATCTAGAGTTTTGAGCAGTAAGTCATTTGGAGGCTGATAGAACAAAATTGACATTTTGTGAATAGTAACATACCCATACGAATAGTAATATTAATAGTAATATGACCCATCAGAATAGTAAATAATGATAGTATTTTATTTTCTTGAGGTAATGCTATAATCTGGTTTTAATTAAATTTTCAATGTGATATATAACTAATTATACCTTTAAAATTATTTTTTACTAATTAACTATGAGTTTACTTAAAAATTAAATTAATGATTTTTAAAAAAATATTTTTGGAAAATGGATTTCATTTTTGAGTTCTGCACATTGGAAAATGGTAGGGGTGAATTTTTTGATTTTTTATGAAATTTGTGAATTTTTTATGAATAGTGAAATACTGTAAAATTTTGTATATTCAAATTATCAATTAAATACACTATTTATGGCATCATAAGTGATTTAAGGCCACTGTTTTAAAACTAAAATGTAGTTATTACTATTAGGTATCACATGTAACAACACTATTGGTTGTCTTGAGGGAAATAATAAAATAATGAATTAAATATTCAAAATTCACTCTACCTCTCCATTATAACCCCCCACTCCCTCTTCTCTTCACTCCTCTATACATGAAGCTCCTCAATGTTCTACCAAAATAACCTACCCTAGTCATTATCCACCACCAGGAATCTCTTGTTATTTCCAAAATACCAAAACCCCTTCCCTTAAGGAGGTTCCCAAGGAGGTTATATTAAGAGGTAAAACACCTTTCTTTTCATTAAGTTTCATCTCATGTTCCTTTCTATTGTAATACTACCCATACCTCCTCTATCAAAATGAACATTATAGATCTAGTATAATCTATATAATGGAATTATATCATGTTAATGGAAGAACCATCATCAATATCCTCTCTCTCTCTCTCTCTTTTATTTATGTTATAAACGAAATCGACGTCAATGAGGTTCCAATTTATAACCCTCATGGACAATGAATCTTCGTTCTTCAAATTATCCTTCATTACTGGACATGATACCATTTTTATGTTTGAACAAAACATTAATATATGTATTATAACATAATTAATATTCAAGAACCGTTATACATACATATTATTAAATCGTATGACCAAACTAGTTCCCAATAATCAAAATACTGCTAAATAATCTAAGTGAATGTCATAAATATTTCATATAATGATTCATCCTATTTCCATGTAAAAAAATGATATAAATTACCATTAATACTTCTGGATGTTCATAAATAATATTTAATTTTAATTCAGGAGATTTACATCCATTCCACTTCATTACTTAAGAACAAGTAAACCGATTATGAAAATAAATAAAATGAACACTCCGGAACAATGAAATTCAATATAATAACTTATCACTAAGGAAAAAAATGAACTAAACATAATTATGATAAATTGAAAAATTTCTAATAGGATCTAGAATAAGTTATTAATATGTATAATTTCATATTCCATTAGATTATGTTCAAGATTCTAACACCTTCGGACTTAAGGTAAGGGTTTTTCTACCAGAACATCCATTTTAATTCGTGTTACATTTATTGAATAATTACCACAAACAATTTTTATTATTATTATGTAATCCTAAAAAATTATGTGGGTGGGTTATATATATTTTTACCAACCAGAAAATTTCCTTATTTTATAAATGGTTACATGTTTCAAAAGGAACTTTCAAATTTGATTCTGAAATTCAAGCCCGATACAATGGAATTTCTCCAATTATTCCCTATTTTCAATGGAAATATATTATATATTTTTGAAAATCATTATATTTATAAAATAATTTTTTTTATTATGAATATAATATCTTACTTTACTTCTTGTTTGATAAAATTATTTTTCCAAAGGAACACTTCTTTTCAAAGTAAAAGAGTATATATCGCAAGATTTTCTAGATCATTTTATTAGAGTATCATCATCTATTTCAAAACTCTTGTTGATTCATATGTATAATTAGGATTAATATTCTATTTTATCATCTACCATATTTATGTTAATGTATTATGATTATTTTGGAAGAGTATGTTCTATCTTAAAAACATTCACCAATTTACTCTGAATGGTTAGTGTTTATGGTTAAAGTTCGGGGAAAGTTATGTGCATTTCATATATTAATTTCAATATGTATGTTGTTTATGTTTATCCCCATTAATATGATGAATTAATTGTACATTGTAAGTGTCATGTGGGGACCACTATATCCCCTCGGTGCTTCGGGAGGTCTCATGAGACAAACTACATTCTTGGCATAAGGCCTTGATAAAATGATTATTTGTGGTCATGGCATCAGGGCTTCACGGCATGGTTATGTTGTCCCACATTATGAATTCCCTCATTATGAAAATATTATTGATGGTTCATGTGGTTATTAGACTATTATAATATCAATTATTATGTTATGTTATAGAAATATTTACTCAGCTCATATTTCTACCATATTATGTTCATATTTATTTTTAAAGGAATGTGTTTTAAATTATTCACCATGTCTAATGTGTATGTTATCTTCCATTGTATTGCATTCCCTTTTTGAGCATTAGAGCTCACCCCTTTTATATTTTTCATCTTCTTATGACATGAATTATTTTATTATGAATGACATTCAGAAATAACTTATGAGTTAAGGATGTTTTCTATAGATTTTCTATGTTGTTTTTCATTTCATATTGAAACGTTAAACCTATGTATATAAATAGTTTCCAATAATAATAAACTATTCAGTCTATTGGGATGCTTATTCCTTGTTTGTAATCTAATGTAATCAAATATGGCAATGAATCTGGGAAATTTGGGTCGGGTACTTACAAATGGTATCAAAGGATGTTTAGCCAAAAACTATGAAACTAGACATAGAAAACAAAGATTAGGGAAGAGTACCTATGATAGTATTTTAGGATAAACAAATCAATAACATCCAGGTATTTTGGTAAATAATAAATTATATGTATCATTCTAGTAATACCTCCCTATCTGGATATGATCAGGTAAAGGTGGCTCTGGAACAGATGTACCTAGGAGTGAAAACTCCAAAAAGGTGTTTTGGGCTTGACCCGGGGTATCCTGGTACCTAAAAATCGGTCTTGCTGTATTCTTGGTTACAAAACTTTCAGGGGATATGCTTAGGATAATTCACATTTTGTTTACAAGCCATTATTAAGGATTTAAATGTAATTTTTTTCATAAATATACCATGTTTATGATTAAGAGTTTAGGAATGGGAGAATTTGGATTTTTGTTATGTATTTTTCTACATTGAGATTATACATTATGATTCATTCCCCAATCTAGTGTATGCCATTATATAGAAATGGCGCTTAGTGGAAGGAATGGAAACCTCATGAATGCGCATGTCCCCTATAGGGATTTCCCACCGTTACAAGATAATGATGATGGCTCTGGTGTTGTGACTGGTGCTGAGAAACTGATAGTTATACTGGGGAAACTTACTTAGGATATGAATAATAACCTTACCTATAGGGAGTACCGGGATCCACCACATGGAATAGATATGTTATATCACTTTATTCGACAACAACATCCATCATCCAATGGGACTACAAACCAATTTCTAGTAGAGAAGTGGATATGTTGCCTAGAGAAGATATTTCTTTCTTTTCGATGTTATGAAAGAGAAAATGTTTTCATGGCAGTTTATCATCTATCGTGAGATGTAGATCAGCGGTGGTCATTAATCCAAAAAACAAAAGAGGAATAAGAAATTGAAGAAATGGAATGGAGGTATTTTATGTAAATCATCTTAAAAAAATATTTCCCTCGTGAATAGCGAGCAGATATGGAGAAGGAATTCATGAATCTGAGGCAGAGGGAGGATGAAAATGTGGCCAAGTATGAAGCCAAATTTACAAGGCTAGCAAAACATGCTACAAACAACATATATAATCCAAGGAGAAAAATCGACTGATTCCTTGATGGTTTAAAACCACTACTCTGAAGGGCTCTAGTATCCCAAAGTTTCTCATCATATGAAGATATATTCTCATGTGCTATCAAGATAGAAAATGAATTTTCTATGTCTTATGTCTTTAAAGGAAAACAAGAAATGAAGTGTGCTAATGAAAACTCTACAAAAGGAAATAAGGAAATGAGGAAGAAGGGAAGTGTTGAATTTCCATCCTGCATTAATTATGGAAAGAAACACCATAGCACTTTCTTGAAGGTAATGGAAGTATGATACAATTTTAGAGAAAAGGACAACAAGATCATGATTATAAGGGGAAAAAAGAAGCTAAAAATGATCAATTTTACAATTTTAGGGAGGAGGGACATTAAGCACCAGAATCTCCTAAGCGTTAGAGAAATGTTCCCTAAATAAGGCCAAGGGAGCAGCGACAAGCTTATGCGGTCACAACTGCGGAGTTTGAAGTTCCAAACGAAGTGGTGGAAGGTACATTGATTGCTTTATCAAACATATCCAATACATTATTTGATTATGGATCGTATCATTCATTTATATCTTCCTCGAATTCAATGAAAATTATATATGTCCAATTTGATTTAATAAAGGAGTTTTCATTAAAATCTCATAGTGGATGTATAATTGCAATAAAGGAATGTCAATTAGTCCCCCTCATGGTGCCTAAACATGCACTAATTGATAACCTTATCATCATACCAATGGTTAACTATGATATAATTCTTGGTATAAATTTTCTATCAAAATATTATGCGATGATCTATTGCAAGAAAAGGATATTACAATTTTTTGGAATGGTGTAGAATCATGTATTTTTAGATCAGAAACCACGACATTTGATTCTCATCTAGGTCCAACCCCAGTTTCTCTACTGAATTCAATTATTGGAGAGGAAGGGAATTAATAAATATGGGTGAGGATAAGAATGTACAGATAGAGGACGTACCTATTATTCAATAATATGTTGAGGTCTTTCCAGATGATTTACCTAAACATCGTCCAAAGCGAGAAATTGAGTTTTCCATTGACTATATTCCTAGTTCCAGCCCCATAAAAAAGACCCCTTATATAATGTCCACAGTGGTGTTAGTGGAACTAAAGAAACAACTAGAGTAATTGTGTGATAAATGATTTATTCGACTTAGTGATTCTCTATGGGGAGCCCATGTCCTCTTTGTCAAGAAGAAAGATGGATTCATGAGGTTGTGCATTGATCACAAGGAAATCAATGATTTTAAAATAATTAATAAGTATCCTCTGCCAAAAATTGATTATTTATTTGATAAAAATCATGGAGACCAATATTTTTTGAAGAATGATCTTCAATCTGGATATCATCAGTTGCTTGTGAAGAAGGAAGACATTTAAAAAACAGCATTTTGAATTATGTACGAGTATTATGAGTTTACACTAATGCATTTTGGACTAACTAATTCAAAATCTATTTTCATGGATCTAATTAATAGAGAATTCAAGGAATATCTTGATGAATTGGTAGTGTTGTTTACTGATTATATATTGGTATACTCTAAAATCTATGAAGATAATGAAAATAACTTGCACACTATTATGAAGAAACTTAGAAGAAATAAATTTTTTGGGAAGATTATAAAGTATGATTTTTGGCCCCAATAAGTTTCCTTTCTGGGCCACATTGTCTCTCTGAATGGAATGTATTTAGATCTTATGAAGATAAATGCTGCGCAAGAATGGCCTACTGTAACGAACATAACTGAGGTATGTAGTTTTATTGGTTTAGTAGGTTATTATTGGCATTTCATTCAGAACATCGCCTGTTTAGCCATCTAAATGACCAAGATCACACGAAAAGGTGATAATTTTGTATGGAAAAAGTAATGTAATGAATGTTTTCAAGAATTGACGAAGATTTTAGTTATGCTCTGATCATAACCCTACCGTCAGGTAATGATGGGTTTGTTATCTATAGTGATGCATCAAAGAAAGGACATGGTTGTGTCCTTATGTATAATGATCGAGTGATTGCCTATGAATCTAGGGAGATGAAAATTCATGAACAATAATATCCAAATCATGATCTTGAGTTAGAAATGGTAATGTTTGCTCTGAATATTTGGAGAGAGTACCTCTATGGAAAACAGTTTGAGATATATATAAATCATAAGAGATTGAAATATATATTCTCATAGAATGAAATAAACATGAGACAAAGGATATGGATTGAGCTACTCATAGATTATGATTTCACAATGAACTACCACCCAGGGAAGGAAAATAAATTAGCAGCCACTTTGAGTAGGAAGGACCACGGAATTCTGAAAAAGATGAGAGTCAAAAGGGATCCGTTGTTCATGGATCAAGTAAAAATGGATATTGGAATCATCAAGGAAGGCAACACATCATAACTTTTCAAATGGTTGTAAAACCTTCTTTTCTAGAATGGATAAAAAGTTCTCAGATTGATGATGAGGACTTTCAAAATAAAATTAAAGCTGTAAATGAAGGGAGATTGATTGAATTCATATATAATGATGGAATTTTAGAAATCCGGAAATAGGATTTGTGTTCATGCTCTTCCTTAGATAAAGAGGTAATTATTGGATGATGCTCATAGCTCTAATTTCTCTATACACCCAGGTGGAATAAAGATCTATAGATATCTAAAGAAACATTTTTGGTGGGAAAACGTGATGAGGGAGATTGCTGATTACATGTCAAGATGTTTGGTTTGTCAACAGGTGCAGGTTGGAAGACAACGTCCTAGAAGAGACATGCTACCCCTACCTATTCATATGTAGAAATGTGATGATATTACAATGGACTTTGTTATGGGCCTACCAAATACTCCATGAATGAATTATGCGATATGGGTCATTGTTGACCATCTTACAAAATCCACACATTTTATGTCTAAAAGAGAATATTTACCACATAGAGTTTTAGAAAAACTATATATTAATGAAGTTGTAATAATTCATGGTGTACCTTTATCAATTGTTTCGGATCGTGATCCCCATTTTACTTAACAATTATGGAAAATCCTTCAGAATTCCTTAGATACTGATCTTTTTTTGAACACTGCCTACCACCATAAACTCATGAACATTCAGAACAGACTATTAAAACTTTTGAAGAAATGTTGAGGTCTTGTTTACTTGACTTTCAAGGCATGTGGGGTCAGTATTTACCTCTCATATAATTTTACTATAACAACAGCTTTAATTAATGTATTCATATGGCACCATATGAAGCATTGTATAGAAAGAGATGTCATGCACAAACATACTCAGATGATGTTATTGAATGAAATCTCATAGTCCTAGAACTTGTTGAGGAAACAATGGAAAAGGTGTAGAGTATCCCAACCCATATCAACACATCTCAAAGTATGAAAAGTAGTTATTATGGAAGCCGAACGAAGGATTTGTAATTTCATGAAGTAGATTATGTTTTCATAAAGTTATCTCCATAGAAGGGTATTATATGATTCTTTATGAAGGGAAAATTTAGCCCCAGGCACATTAGACATTTTGAAGTTCTAGATCGAATTGGAGTTGTAGCATACCATTTGGTAATGTTTCCAAGTCTCTCTAATGTTCAGAATGTGTTCCAAATATCAATGTAAATGAAATACATGCCATACCCAACACGTGTACTCACCTATGATGAAATAGAACATGATCCTGATTTGTCTTATTGTGATGATCCTATCAAGATTATTGATACTAGAGAACAAGTATTGAGAAATCAGATATATCAACTGTTAAATGTTCTTTCGGGGAATCATAAGATGGAGGAAGCAACATGGGAGCCTAAGGAGCTTATGTTGAAGACATACCCGAATCTTTTTACGTAATTTTTTTTGAATTTTGAGGATGAAATTTTTGTAAGGGTGAGAGAATTTAACACCCCATGGTTTTGAAAATAAATTTATTTTATAATCTAGACATTAAACACAACTTTTCCATTTCTATGTTTTGAATTTCAAAAAATGGTCATCTAGAGTTGTGATAAGTATGTCATTTGGATTCTGATAGAAAAAACTTCATTTTTGGTGAATAGTAACATACCCTTATGAATAGTAATATAAATAGTAATATGACCCTTATGAATAGTAAATAATGATAATATTTTATTTTCTTAAGGTAATAATATAATGAGGTCTTAATTAATTTTTTAATGTGATTTAAAACTAATTATACCTTTAAAATTGTTATTTTTCGAATTAACTAGGATTTTATTTCAAAATTAAATTAATAATATTTAAAATATATTTTTTGAAAATTGGAGTTCATTTTTTAATTCTACACATCGAAAAATGGTAGGGATGAATTTTTGGGATTTTTCTAAATTTCATAATTTTTTATGAATAGTGAAATATTGTAAAATATCTTATATACAAATTATCAATTACATACACTATTTATAACATTATAAGTGATGTAAGGCCACATGGTTCAAACTCAAATGCACATATTACTATTAGGGATCACATTAAACAACACTTTTGGTTGTATTGAGGGAAATAATTGTAGAGACCCAAAGCTTGACGTACATGGACATTACATTACTTTTGCGAAATACATAGTACATAACAAAAACACACACACAAGGACTGTAATAGTTTAGTGTCTTTGGAAACTCGGAATATAATCTTCTAATCGTGGTGAAAGATCTTCAACATCTCCCATAAAGGTCTTTATTTTTTTATACCAAAAACCTTTCTTCATATCCTGGGGAAAAGAAAACATAAAAGGGTGAGCTCAAATGCTAAGTAAGGGTAAACAAAAGAAATATCAATCACATCATATTCATAAGAACATATCATTTTGGAAATCTTAACCTAAAAAATAGATCATAATATCATAACATGGGATAAATCATAGTAGTGAAATGTAATCCCAATAATAATAACTTAAAACATGAAACTTTGTGTCATACACACATAATCCTAGAGAATCATTTCTTATTAGTCAAGACTCATTGCCAAGACTATCTTAGTGGACAAAGTCCATTTCTGAACCGAGTTCACTCCTCGTTTCAGTCCTGTTTCCCTGAACCGGTTTAACCTGTCGTTCCCGCCATGTCTATCTCATGAGATATAAAATATTTAACCAATGCATTGGCGGGAGATATATGTGCCACCCATATCATAATGATACCATTCTTATGTGTGCCACAAAATCATAAACCATACATCATAGTATAACACATGTAATAAAAATTGGAATCTTAAACATCGTGTCATCATTTAAAAATTCATATAAGTTAAAGGAATTCATAAAAATAATTCCATCACAACATAATCAAATAAATGTAATAATAGGGATAAAAACAGAACCCTTTATTATCTTAGATGGAAAATAATTTTGATAAAACACTTGAACTCCATTCTTGAGGAAAATATTCTTTCTGCTTCAAAAACACATTTCCTTTCATAACATGTCATAAAATTCTAAACTAAAAGAAGTTGATTAAAAATAAAATTGAAAACTTGTAAAGGAAGCTTCTTGTAAATAATTTTTTAAAAATCCATTCATGCCGTATAAGTTAAAAAAAACATTCTTCGTACTTTTGTCGGAAAAGTCAAAAAGTTACCTCGTATGAAAACCGACAAAAGATTCCTTTCATATCCTTTACTAAAAACTCACCGAAGGGTAAAATTGGATTAAAAAAATTGTAGGTGGATGGGAATAATATTACATATTGAGGGAACATGGATGTGGTTGATAAAATACACCCCAGTAAATACCAAAGTATAAACAATCTCGGATAAAAGTGAGATTGTGATATTTTCCCTTACCTTAGGTCCGATTTGCTTCGTAAGTGTCCGAACCTCCTGTATAATGATTTAAATAATGTTATTGACTTATTCCAGAATCATACATATTGTTATGATATCATATATGGTTCACTTATGACTTTATTTTACCCGTTTTTTTTGTAAATTCCATGTTAAAGAGCGTTTTGGGTAAAATCGTTTCATTTGTCGTCTGTGTTTTGACTTGTAATTATTCATATGACAACATAGATCATGATTACTTAATTAAAAAATATAAAATATGATTTATATATAATATATATTCATAATATACATAATATAATAGATCAGTAAATGGAAAGAAATACACCATTCATGGAGACGGTAGGCCGTACGTACGCATGAACGCTGTTTTCGTTTCCATATTGAGTTGAATGGAATTAAGTAGATGACATAAATATATATACACATATATACATTATCATTATTATTTCATATATTTAGTTATTACTTATTATATATACTTTATAATCATTCATGAATGGTTAACGTGGAGAATGAATCTCATCACGTCGTGGAGACGGTAGTCCGTACGTACGCACGAGCGATGATATCATTATCATGATCGTGGAATTGTATTGGAATTTATGTATACTATTTCATAATCAATATCACTTTAAAATAATCATATATAGTTATTATGTACACCATTATACCCATCCAAGTAAGGTGGTGGTGGAAAATAGATTACACCACGGCGTGGAGACGGTATTCCGTACGTACGCACGCACGGTGATTTTGTTTTCCGTATGATGGATAGATGGTGAAACAAGGTAGTTTCATAGTTATAATAACATATCATTATATGAGTGAAACTGATGTTATTACTTCATAATGAAAAAACCTAAGAAGAATAAGTGGAAGAAGAAATAAAGTTGAAAGAATTGGTAACGGACATTACCTCTTCTTTGAAGCGCCTCTTTGAGTCCTCCTCTTAGGGAACTAAAATTGGTCTTTGAAGAAGACCATGACCTCTAGTATGTTTCTAGGGAAGGGGAGAAGATAATTTGGCAGGGTTTGTCAGAGCTTGAAGGCTCAAAGTGGTGTGAGGAAGAGAGGGAGGAGGTGCCCTTTTATATGGGAGGAGAGGGGCTCCTTTGGAAAAACTAAAAATATAATTTTATTATAAAGACATTTTAAGTTTTAAATAGATCCAAATTGAGTTATTTCGAATCTAAGGTGGGGATGGGTCTAAATACTCTCATCTAATAGAATTTAGACAAGTTTAGGTTCCTATTTTAACCTTATAATTTATATTTAACTTTAAGTTAGATAATTTTACTTTTACTGTGTCTTTTTGTGTTCTTACACTATAAGGTTAATAAACTTACTATAAGAAGCCAAACGATCCCCAAGTTGTTTATTATTAATATATATAACATTACTTAAGTCATTTGGCCGAACCATATATTTTGAGGAATAAAATACCAATTAATAATATAATATTTGTTTTACAAACCATTTTATGTCAATTTTGACACTATTTAGTAATTGATTTTTGTAAAAATCATAACAGAATGAATAGTTCAAAAAAATTTATTTAAATAAATATTAATATGTCATATTAACCTATAAAAGTAGTGTAATTAATAAAAAGTCTCAAATTACATTTATTTGGGTATTTATAACATCAATTATGTCAATATTTCATTAATAAGATAATAACTGCATCATCGTTGTGTCATAAATAAATTAAATAATTTAATGTCTAAAAATTACAAATAAAATACCATTATGTAGGAAATCTTTTTATCTTTCTAATTAATATTTAGAGTCGAATTTATCGTTTGTATATCCCTATATTAAAAATGATATACTTATTAAACTTTGATTTTAACTATTTTAACCCTTCTTTAAATAAATTAATAATAAATGTCCTAATCTAATCCAAGTGGGCCTAAATGGTCATATTTTATTCCTAAGGTTGTTTATGGTAGAATTAAACTTATCCAATAGAATTTGGACATGTGTTAGGGTAATAATAATATCATTTTTACCCTTAATTACCCTATTTACTTTTAGCCGTGGTAAAAAAAAGTAAGAAGTAACTATTCACCAAAAATTATTTTTATCTCATTGAACCACATTTTACATACTGACATCAAACTTGTCTCTTTGATTTTTTAAATTCCACCCACAGAAGCGGTAAAATTAGGTTTTATGAAAAATTCAGTTTTTTTAACTACCACTTAGTGGTTTCACTATTCATCAAAAAATGAAAGTTTCTAGAAAAATACCAAAAATTAGGCCTAAGATATATTTGATATTATGAATTAAAAAATGATTTCTATTTTACCAAATTAAAAACATATCAGTTGCATTAATTAATTTAAAAATCAATTCCCATCGTCAAAACAAATAGCGTGTTTTTAAGAGAGAATAACTATCAAAAGATTGACACTTGTTTATGTCTGGTTTAAATGTGAAATTACATCCAATGACCAACTTTGTATTAAATTGTAAAAATATATTCTAAATTTACTTTAAAACCACTAATATTAATAATTTATCACTATTAATTATTTCGATTAAAAAGGTTGTTTTTAATTAAAATTTAGTAATTTTCACTATTCAACGGAAAATGAAAGTTATCCGAAAAGTACCAAAATTTCACCCTAAGATAATTTAGATATTCCAAATCCAAAAATGAAGTCCATTTTGAAAGGTAAAATTTAAAAAATATCAAAAAGTGGTTATTACTATTCATAACGGCTAGTTTTAATAATATTTTAATAGCATATCGTTGTTTAGTGAAACTCGGTATTGCGTACTACACACTCTATCGAGGAAGGTCGCGATTGCGTGTAATGCAAGGCAAGTCAAGGATGCGTGTTGTGCAAGATTATTTTGGTGTAGCGTACGACACAAGACATTAATGAAATTAAAAAGAATATTTTTGATAAAATCTCGGGGTGTTACATTATACCCCCCTTAAAATGAATTTCACCCTCGAAATTCATCGGGGTTATAAATGGTTTACTACTAAAAAGTTTCTTTAATAGAAACCCACATCGTAAAAGGAATACCAAAACCAATATTTAAAAACAAAAGTATGAAACGTAATGGTTACCCAAATAAACTAATAACTGGGTTTCCACAGAGGTGAAAATATCAATATGGAATAGAAATCTAACAATCATGTTCTGATGGAGAGTGGTAGAGAACATGTCTATGAAAAAGACAACAATCACAAAGCCATAAATTTGTGATGATCTAGGGTACCATCTGATTCATCGGATATAAGAGCACTAGGGAAACATTTTTGGTTTTCAAGATCACTTCCCTAAAGTTGGTGAAATTGGAATTAGAAGACATACTTTCGTGATTTTGGTATAGTCTCACCGTTGGTCGTTCTTTGGAAAATTTACACTTCATCTCTTAAAGAACTGAAGTTGAATTTTTCATTCGTGATGTGTTAGCAGATCATGTGATAGAATGATGGGTCATTCCATCTATCTCAAACAAAAGGTTATAAAAGTTATCAAAAAAATACATAAGTCCATTTATAGTGAGATTAATCATATATGGTTCCTAAAATGGACTTATACTTATTATATCATACTGCTTAATATAATAAAACTATTTTCTACTAAATAGGGACTTCTTGTAGGCCAGTGGGAGGTGAAAAAGGCCAGTCACACTTCGGTTGTGGGTTCGATTCACACAGCCTTGTCCGACGCGATGGGTTGTCGCCCGTCCTACAGGTTGTACTTTTTCTAAAGATATATTACTATAACATCCCATCAATAATATCGAAAAAAGTTCTATCCTAACTTATATCCAATATAATCCTTTCCAATCTTTAGGCTTATCTAAAATAATTCGGTCCAAGCTCATAGTATAAAGAAAATGATTACTTGAAATGTCACATAACAATAACGTGAATGCCATCATTTATCCCCCATATATCTTGTTGGTCACATTCCAATCATGTGAATACCTTAATCGTGTATTCTCTTGAAAAATGAATACCCATTAAACCTTAGTGAAAACATGAATTCTATCAAAAGTTAACTCTTTCCATATACCAAAATCCAAAAATTCTATATAATCAAACCATGATATAACCTTCTCCTTATATCATTCATGAGCTCATGAATATGGTCAGACTTTTCATTTTCTCGTTTTCCTTTCATTATTCTCATATCATCTTTTTCCCAAAAATATCTCAATCACATTCTATAGTTACCGATACCATTGAAAACCACAATAGACTAATACATAAATATTCCAATATTCCACAATACTATATACAACATTATTTTGGAATCCCATTACATAAACACTTAATCATTCCACCACATTGTTTTCATATTCAACATTGCCAATAGTGATTGCATGTGACTTCCCTTTGTCCTTTTCCTTAAGTGGTTGCTCATGTCGATCATCACTAACCCTGGGATTAGGGAATTTTTTAGCATAATGCCCCATTTCCTTACACTTGAATCATTGAAGTGTTGTTGGTGCATTCTCTGCAGTCTTTTCTTTATTCACATCATTAGAAACCCTTTTTCCATTACTTCGACACTCAGCTACTCGATGACCTTATTTTCCAAACTTAAAACATTTTATAGTCCCTTTAAGACAATCTCCACCATGTTTCTTTCCACACATTGATCATAAGGAAACATTCATCTTCTTTTCACCATTATTCTGATATTTCTCCTTGAACTCCATCTTTCTTTTCTTGTCAAAACTAAGAGATGGATAAGTAACACCAAATTCCATTTCTACCTTGATAGCACAATGCAGAATTTCTTCATAGCTACTGAAGTCTCTTATAACTAATGCCCTTCGAAGATTTGGTTTTAAGCCACTGAATAATCGATCAACTTTACTTTCAGGTTGGATGATAAATCCAGATTCATACCTTGCAAGCATTGTAAAATTCGCTTCGTATATACCAACAGATTCATCATCTTTTTTCTTTAGTTCAAGAAACTCCTTCTCCATCTTTTTTCGAAGAATACGAGGGAAGTACTTATTGAAAAATAAGTTCTTAAACTCGTCCCATTCAATGGACTCAATTTCGTCTCTTGGCCTCGTATTCTTGATAAGATTCCACCATTGATCAGCATCACCTTCCAAACGATACACTGCTAAGATGACTTTATCATGTTTAGAACATTAAAAAACTCAAAAAATCTTTTTAGTAGTACTGATCTATTATTCAGCAACAACTGGATCAGAAGACCCACTGAAAGAAGGTGGACATTTCCTCATGAAGGACTCAATAGAATATTGTTCCCTTCTCTGCTCATTTGGAAGTCCAGAATGATTCATAGCTTGTGTAAGTATAGCAATAAGATTTTTCACTCCATCTCCCATAACATTTGTTTGCTCATGAGGACAATCACTGCATTGTCCATTGCATTGATCAACACGGTTCCTTCGGGTTCCAACCATTGTCTAAAACCCAAAAAGAATAGTGTGAGAGGCAAAAATCACGCTAGGGGAAAACAATATAATAAAGGGGGAGTACCTTCAATATCTAACATCTTAGGTTACTATAATTCTAGTACTATAACCTATACTGATACTTAACCTTAGGGACATCCCTAGACATACCTTAGAAATATCGCTAGGGATCTCACTAAAGTTCTCGCATCCTAGTTTCCAAAGGTTGACTAAACCTTTCCTCTGATACCAACTGTAGAGACCCAAAGCTTGACGTACATGGACATTACATTACTTTTTCGGAATACTTCGTACATAAAAAACACACACACACGAGGACCGTAATAGTTTAGTGTCTTTGGAAACTCGGAATATAATCTTCTAATTGTGGTGAAAGGTCTTCAACATCTCCCATAAATAACTTTCTTTTTTTTACCTAAAACCTTTCTTCATATCCTGGGGAAAAGAAAACATAAAAGGGTGAGCTCAAATGATCAGTAAGGGTAAACAAAAGAAATATCAATCACATCATATTCATAAGAACATAACATTTTGGAAATCTTAACTTGCAAAAGAGATCATAATATCATAACATGGGATAAATCATAGTAGTGAAATCTAATCCCAATAATCCTAACTTAAAACATGAAACTTTGTGTCATACACACATAATCATAGAGAATCATTTCTTATTAGTCAAGACTCATTGCCAAGACTATCTTAGTGGACAAAGTCCATTTCTAAACTGAGTTCACTCCTCGTTTTAGTCCGGTTTCCCTGAACCGGTTTAACCTGCCATTCCAGCCATGTCTATCTCAGGAGATATAAAATATTTACCCAATGCATTGTATGGATATATAGGTCCCACCCATCTCATAATGATACCATTCTTATGTGTGCCACAAAATCATAAACCATACATCATAGCATAACACATGTAATAAAAATGGGAATCTTAAACATCGTGACATAATTAAACAATTCATATAAGATAAAGGAATTCATAAAAATAATTCCATCACAACATAATAAAATAAATGTAATAATAGGGATAAAAACAGAACCCTTTATTATCTTATATGGAAAATAATTTTGATAAAACACGTGAACTCCATTCTTGAAGAAAATATCCTTTCTGCTTCAAAAAACACTATTCCTTTCTTAACATGTCGTACAATTCTAAACTAAAAGAAGTTGATTAAAAATAAACTTGAAAACTTGTAAAGGATTATTCTTGGAAATAATGTTTTAAAAATCCATTCATTCTGTATAAGTTAAAAAAACATTCTTCGTACTTTTGTCGGAAAAGTAAAAAAGTACCTCGTACGAAAAACGACAAAAGATTCCTTTCATATCCTTTACTAAAAACTCACCTAAGGGTAAAATTTGATTTAAACAATTATAGGTGGATGGGAATAATATTATATATTGAGGGAACATGGATTTGGATGATAAAATACACCCCAGTAAATACTAATGTATAAACAATATCGGATACATGTGAGATTGTGATATTTTCCCTTACCTTAGGTCTGATTTGCTTCGTAAGTGTCCGAACCACCTGTATAATGATTTAAATAGTGTTATTGACTTATTCCAGAATCATACTTATTATTATGATATCATATATGGTTCACTTATGACTTTATTTTACCCGTTTTGTTTTGTAAATTTAATGTTAAAGAGCGTTTTGGGTAAAATCGTTTCATTTGTCGTCTGTGTTTTAACTTGTAATTATTCATATGATTACATAGATCATGATTAATTAATTAAAGAATATAAAACACGATTTATATATAATATATATTCATAATATACATATATATAATAGATCAGTAAATGGAAGGAAATACACCGTTCATGGAGATGGTAGGCCGTACGTACGCATGAACGATGTTTTCGTTTCCTTATTGAGTTGAATGGAATTAAGTAGATGACATAAATATATATACACATAAATCCAGTATCATTATTATGTCATATATTTCATGATTAATTATTATATATACTTTATAATCATTCATGAATGGTTAACGCGGAGAATGAATCTCATCGCGTTGTGGAGACGGTAGTCCGTATGTACGCACGAGCGATGATATCATTCTCATGATCGTGGGATTGTATTGGAATTTATGTATACTATTTCAGAATCAATTTAACTTTAAAATAATCATATATAGTTATTATGTACACCATTATACCCATCCAAGTAAGGTGGTGGTGGAAAATAGATTACACCACGGCGTGGAGACGGTATTCCGTACGTACACACGCGCGGTGATTTCGTTTTCCGTAGGATGGATAGATGGTGAAATAGGGTTGTTTCATAGTTATAATAACATATCAGTATATGAGTGATACTTATGTTATTACTTCATAATGAAACAACCTAACAAGAAGAAGTGGAAGAAGAAATAAAGTTGAAAGAATTGGTAACAGACATTACCTCTTCTTTGAAGCGCCTCTTTGAGTCCTCCTCTTAGGGCACTAAAATTGGTCTTTGAAGAATACCATGACCACTAGGATGTTTCTAGGGAAGGGGAGAAGAGAATTTGGCAGGGTTTGGCCGAGTATGAAGGCTCAAAGTTGTGTGAGGAAGAGAGGGAGGAGGTGCCCTTTTATAAGGGAGGAGAGGGGCTCCTTTGAAAAAACTAAAAATATTATTTTATTATAAAGTCATGTTCGGTTTTAAATAGCTCCAAATTGAGTTATTTAGAAGCTAAGGTGGGGATGGGTCGAAATCATCTCATACAATAGAATTTATAAAAGTTTAGGTTCCTATTTTAACCTTATCATTTATATTTAACTTTAAGTTAGATAATTTTACTTTTACTGTGTCTTTTTGTGTTCTTACACTATAAGGTTAATAAACTTACTATAAGAAGAAAAAAGAACCCCAAGTTGTTTATTATTAATATATATAACCTTATCTAAGTCATTTTTCCGAACCTTAGATTTTGAGGAATAAAATAACAATTAATAATATAATATTTGTTTTAAAAACTATTTCATGTCAATTTTGACACTATTTAGTAATTGATTTTTGTAAAAATAATAACAGAATGACTAGTTCAAAAAAAGTTATTTAAATAAATACTAACATGTCATATTAACCTATAAAATTAGTGGAATGCATAAAAAGTCTCAAATTACATTTATTTGGGTATTTATAACATCAATTATGTCAATATTTCATTAATAAGATAATAACTGCATCATCGTTGTGTCATAAATAAATTAAATCATTTAATGTCTAAAAATTACAAATAAAATACCATTATTTAGGATATCTTTTTATCTTTCTAATGAATATTTATAGTCGAATTTATATTATGTATATCCCTATATTAAAAATGATATACTTGTTAGACATTGATTTTAACTATTTTAACCCTCTTTAAATAAATTAATAATAAATGTCCTAATCTAATCCAAGTGGGACTAAATGGTCATATTTTATTCCTAAGGTTGTTTTAGGTTGAATTAAACTTATCCCATAGAATTAGGACATGTGTTAGTGTAATAATAATATCATTTTTACCGTTAATTACCCTATTTACTTTTAACCGTGGTAAAAAAAAGTAAAAAGTTACTATTCACCAAAAATTATTTTCATCTCATTGAACCACATTTTACTTACTAACATCAACCGTGTCTCTTGGATTTTTGAAATTCCACCCACAGAAGCGGTAAAATTAGGTTTTATGAAAAATTCAGTTTTTTTAACTACCACTTAGTGGTTTCACTATTCATCAAAAAATGAATGTTTCTAGAAAAATACCAAAAATTAGGTCTAAGCTATATTTGATATTATGAATTCAAAAATTATGTCTATTTTACCAAATTCAAAACATATCAGTTTCATTGATTAATTTAAAAATTAATTCCCGTCGTCAAAACAAATAGCGTGTTTTTAAGAGATAATAACTATCAAAAGATTGACACTTGTTTATGTCTGGTTTATATGTGAAATTACATCCAATGACCAACATTGTATGAAATTGTAAAAATATATTCAAAATTTACTTTAAAACCACTCATATTAATAATTTATCACTATTAATTATTTTGATTAAAAAGGTTGTTTTTAATTAAAATTTAGTAATTTTCACAATTCATCAGAAAATGAAAGTTATCCGAAAAGTACCAAATTTTCATCCTAAGCTAATTTAGATATTCCGTATGCAAAAATGAAGTCCATTTTGAAAGATAAAATTTACAAAATTTCAAAAAGTGGTTATTACTATTCATAATAGGTAGTTTTAATAATATTTTAATAGCATATCGTTGTTTAGTGAAACTCGGTATTGTGTACTACACACACTATCGAGGAAGGTCGCGATTGCTTGTAATGCAAGGCAAGTCAAGGATGCGTGTTGTGCAAGCTTCTTTTGGTTTAGCGTACAACATAAGACATTAATGAAAATAAAAAGAATATTTTTGATAAAATCTCGGGGTGTTACAATAAGAAAATAATGAATTAAATATTCAAAATTCACTCCTCTCCTCCACTATAAAAACCCTCCACCACTCGCTCTTCTCTTCATTCCTCTAAAACATGAATGTCCTCAATGTTCTAGAAAAACACCCTCCACTAGTCACACCCAACATCCAGTAAGCTCTTGGTCTTTCAAAAAGACCAAAACCCATTCCCTTAAGTAGGCTCCCAATGAGGTTATATTAAGAGGTAAAGCTCCTTTATTTTTTTTAAGTTTCATTTCAAGTTCCTTTCTTTTGTTATCCTATCCATACCTCCTCTATCCAAATGACCATGATAGAACTAGTATCATGTATATACATAAATTATTACATCATCAAAATCTTCTCTATCTCTTATTTATTTTATAAACAAAATCAACATCCATGAGGTTCCAATTTTTATGATTGGCATGCTAAAATAACTAACGAGTCATGGAAGTTGACTAAATAGTTTCTATGTTTTTTTTTTCATTTCAATTTAGAATGATGAACTTGTGTATGTATCTAGTTTCCAATAATACTAAACTAGTCAGTCCATAGGGATTATTATTCCTTAATTTTATGCCAATGTAATCAAATAAGGCACTGGCTCTGGAAATCTGGGGTCAGGTACTTACAAATTCTCATATCTTCAAGTTTTTGTTTCATCCATAATAGTTGCATGCAAGCTTGAGTAGATGCAATGTATTCAGCTTCTGCTGTGGTCAATGAAATGCAATCTTGTTTCTTTCTTAACCAAGAAATACATAACCCTCCAAGATAGAAGGCACCTCTTGATGTTGACTTATTATAACTTGTTGAACCGGACCAATCCACATCTATGTATCCCAATAAATCTGGCTGAGATTTTTCATTATGCATTAGTCCAAAATCCATTATTCCCATGATATATAGAAACATTCTTTTTACTACCATCATGTGGCTCTTCTTGGGATTACTTTGATACCTTGCTGGTTGGTATGTGGAAAATACAATATCATGCCTTGTCACTATCAGGTACAGTGGACTTCCATTATCTGCCTATACTCAGTGATATTGACTATTTTTCCTTCATCATTTCGTGATAGTTTCAAGCTGATAGCAACCAGGGTCTTCATTTCTTTGAAATTATCCATTCCAAACCTTCTCAAAAAGTCCTTGGAATATTTATATTGGGAAATAAATGTACCATTAATTCCTTGAGTCACTTGAAAGAGAAGGAAAAATTTCATCTCACAAATCATCTTCATCTCAAACTCACTTTTCATGAATTCAGAAAACATTCTACATTGTGATTCATCAGACCCACCAACAATTATGTCAACGACATAAACTAGAACCATCATTATTTTACTATTTCCATTTTTAAAATAGAGATTTTAATAAACTTTACCACACAAGAATCTGAGGTTCTTTAGAAAGTGATCAAGCCTTGAATACCAAGATCTTAGTGCTTGATTAAAGCCATATAAAGCCATATTCTTCCAAAAATCAATGTCCTCATCTTCATGAATAATAAAACCATATGGTTTCTCAATTTATACTTCTTCTTCTAGTAATCCATTCATAAATGATGACAGGACAACCATTTGGAAAACCTTAAACTTTTTTTTCACTACTATGGTCATGAATAATATGTTTGTCTCCATTCTTGAAATGGGTGAAAATTTATCATCAATGTCAATACCCTCTATATAAGAGTACCTTTTTCATACCAATCATGCTTTGATTCAAATCAAAATACTATTTTCATTTATTTTGTTGAGAGAGACCCATTTTTTCCCAATGATATTATTATCTCTTGGTCTCGAAACAATTTCCCATGTCTTATTCTTCTCAATTTGGTCAAGCTCTTCATTCATGGCTTGGACCCAGTTCTCATCTCTAGATTCTTCTTCAAAACATTTAGGTTCCACTTGTGATAAGCATGATTCTTGTTGTAAAGTATTTATCCTCTTTGTCTGTACTGGTGTTGTATGATCACCAATTATATTTTTCTTATCAATTTCATCTCTTTTTTCTAGTCTTTAGGAAGATGCTTTTGTATTCTCATCATCCGAGTCTTCTTCTGAATCAATCTTTGGAGCTATAGAATATCCTGATACGCTTATCTCTTTATCTCTATCCTCCTATGTTTGATCATATATTTCCTGAATATGCTGTTCATTTTCTACTATAGTCACATAATGACATTCAACTATCTTTCCCAGCTTCACATTTAATCATTTATATGCTTTAATTTTCATTGAGTAGCCATGAAATATCCCCTCATCCCCACTAGATTCAAATTTCCTATGTTTCTCCTTATTGATAATGAAAAATTTACTTCCGAATGTTGAAAAGTTCTATAATGAATTCTTCTCTCCATACCACAACTCATATGGAGTGTTATCCTCTTTTGGACAATGTAAAGCTCTACTTGAAGTATATACTGCTGTCATCACTGCGTCATTCCAAAGTTTTCTGGAAGGTCATTATCAATTAGAATTATTCTGGACATGTTCTTGAAAATCCTATTTCTTCTCTCAAATACTCCATTCTATTGTGGAGTTCATACTGCTGAAAAATTATACCTTGTCCCTTGTTTTTTGAGAAAATCCTCCACTTAGATGTTTGTGAACGTTGTTCCATTATCAGTTCGAATCCTTCGGATTTTCTAACTAAGAATATTTTCACATTCCCTTCGATATATTGTAATGCAACTGAACAATTCATATTTTTGAGTGATTATTGAAACCCATGCCATTCTACTATAGTCATCAATTAATAGAAAAAAATATCTAATCCCATAAAAACCCCTTGGAAAAATTGTCCCCCACACATATATATGCACCAACTCAAGTAGTATCACTCAATTTTTATCCTTCTGCTTATATGTCTTTAGAATGATCTTCCCATGATGGAATACATCACACGTATGAGTACGATCACGTGATAATCTCGGGAGATTTTGAGCTACCTCATATCTTACCAGATATTCCAAGGAACTTTGGATTATGTTCCCAAGAATCTTATTCCATAACATGTTTTCTTCATCCTTGGATAGAAAGCACATATCTTCTTCTCCACTCATGAGGTATAGATTTATTTTCGTATGCTTTCCTTACAACACAACAACACCATCCAATTCCTTGATGATACTAAATTTCATGGAAAAACATATGGCATGTCCAGAGTCACAGAGTTTAATAACACTAAGCATGTTGTGACTAAGCCCCTCAACAACCAAGACATCTTGTTATCTCATGTCTTTTCCTCCAAACGTGGCTTTTCATTAACCAATAATATTCAATCCCCCATCATTACCAAATCATAAAATTCCTTCGTTATCGTACCTGATTCCGATTATTATATTCTTATTTCTTGTATTATGGGAATTGCACCCACTTTCAATTATCCATATCCTAGTGTGATTTGATGCTTTAAACGCAATTTCTACAACCACATCCTGCTTGACACTTTTCTTTTTGACAGAATCCTTTGTATTCATAACCAAAATGGAATGATAATCTTGATCTTCCTCAGTATTTGATGGGTAATCTACAGCATACAGAGCTACAAATTGATTTTTAATTTTCAGCTCACTTGATGATACATTTGGATTCTTCTTAGGAACGTATTTAGTTTGCCTCTACACATTCCATTCGATTTTTGACATGTAGTATCTTTTCATATGTCTAAATCCTTTACACTTGGAACAAATTCCATTTGATGGTGGCCTGGAATTTTGAGCTTTATACGAACAACTTCATTGGTCTTGTTCACTTTGGTACCTATTTTCTATGGAACATACATTTTTAGAGTGTCTCATATTTCTACAACAATAACATCTTATGTGAGGTACATTCTTTTGTGGAAAAGATGCACTAATAAGTGTGCCTTGGATTATATAAATCTTATGATTCTGCTTCATACCCAAATAAGTCTTCAATCTTGGAGTGGGTTATTTTGGTCTGATTTAAACCATAACTGATTTCTGTTTTTCATCAATCCCTATACCAGTCTTACTATTCAGAGTGGATTTGTGCTTCAATTCTCATGGAAAAATCTATTCAAATCTCATCATCTCTATTGCCTGTATGATCTTATTTCCTAGAAGTTTCTCTTATCTTCAATTGTTCATAACAGATTGAAAAATTAATATTCTAGTTGATCAATACGTTTGATTTTAATTTTCCTGTTTTAGTTAAACTATCAACTTAAGTTTTTTGTTATTCAATTTTGAGTTTGTACTCATCTACCATTTCGATGATTTCTGGCATTGAAGACCTTATATTTTCTATTTTTTTCATTTAGCTCAGAATTCTATTCTTCTTACTTCTGCATAAATTGTTTGTCTTCACAAAAAACATTGATAGCTTTCTTCATTTTGGATCTCCAAATATCTATCCTTTCAAGAGAAGCTTCTAATTCATCCTGAAGATCAACTCCTCCTTCAATTTCTCCTTCTTCATTTCTCTTTTTTCTCTCATTAAATAATTTCTAGAAACTACCACCAAAGCATCTACTTTATAATCCATTCAGTCCTCCAACTCTTCTTCCTCATATTCTTATGAACTTTCATCCTCTCTTGAATGGAAATTATTATTTTTGAAGAACATTCTCCAAGTACTTCTCCTCCATTTATCATTTGATGAATACTTCTTTCGTGGACTTTATTCATTTTCTTCATTTTCAACATCATATTTCATAAGAAACTTTGATGAAAAATACCCAATCATTCCACATAAAAAGCATGAAAATAGAAGTTTACCTTTGAACATTCATTTTCCTCTTTACAGATTATAGGATAGAAATGAAATGACATCATCCATATTGTCTTCCTATGAACTTCCTTCACTTGAGAGTTTCTTCATGGCCTCGAACGAAATTTCCTTTGACTTCCCCTTTTACACTATTTCATTGTCATCGTTTCCCATTTCATATGCTACAACGGTATTGTGAATGTTAACTAGTGTCATCTCTTTTGGGTCTTTGTCTTCCAACACTGGAATATTCAGATTGAACTGCGGTGGAATTTTCCTCAAGATTCATTTCACAATATTTATATCTTCAATGAATTATTTAAGACCATCCATGTCTTCCAAAATAACATTCA
Organism: Viscum album; assembly: GCA_963277665.1. Lineage (NCBI taxonomy): Eukaryota > Viridiplantae > Streptophyta > Magnoliopsida > Santalales > Viscaceae > Viscum > Viscum album. Next base: position 394,470,085 of record OY728138.1, read on the forward strand.
TCCTCTCAAATAATGAATCAATAGAATCATTAAGATTAATTCTAAGATCCTCATACTTGATTCATAGAACCTGTATCTCTGCTTCTCGGACTTTTGTATTTCCCACCTAAATGTTTAACAATTTTTCCCACATTTGATGTGATTTTTTACAGTACATCACATTCATGTAAATTTCATTTGACATTTCTACCCCTCAAGGATTGATACCTTTAGCATCAACATCTAATTCTCTTATTTCTACTTCCGATAAATCACCACTATTAATGTTATTGGATATTCCATGCATATATGTTGTGAAGAATTCTATCCCAACTGATCGGAAGTATTACTACATTCGATTCCTTCAAAGATGAAAATTGTTTCTATCTAAGATAGGAATTACTTTTTGATTGAACACCTTCATTTCCACTTCTGAGAGAGAACCAATAACTTTCAACTGTTCCATTTGATAAAAATTGTTTGGTCCACTAGGTCGAATACCCTGAGAGGGGGGGTGAATCAGGATATTATAGATTGAAACATTCTACCTTTTGGATCTTGTATTGTGGTTATACTAAAAATTAGTCTCTCTTCCTCTAATAGCTATATTTGAAGTGATATGAAATCATGCACAAGACACAAGGATGTTTACTTGGTTCACCCTCACTGGGCTACATCCAAGGATCATACAATGGAAATGTGTCGATGTTCCAAATTCACTAAGGCTGATGACCAATAATGAATACAATGTTCGGGCTAGTTCATCTATTCCCATGATCGCTGCATTTACAAGGTTTAGGGTCTACTCACTGCATTTCCTAGGGTCATTCTCGATGCCTCTTTCTCTGGATCACTACTGGGGGAAAGGGTCACCGTCTTCCTCTTCCTTCGCTCACTACTCTTGGAATGGAATACACTAACAGTTTATAAACTTGTAGGTCAAACACAGCTTATGTACATGTATGTCCCTTCATCTGCATGAATTCATGCATCCTCATCTATAGGTAGATGCTCTGTTGAAGTTATTTATTCACCCACAGATGAATTCCACCATTGAAAGTAATATTATGTACTAGAAAATACTCTCTCTTACTAAATCGAAGCTTTCACATGCTTCCTATGTAAATTGTGAACCACCTTGCCTATCCCACGTACTAAGTACAGGTTTTGGTACATGAACTACCTTCTCCACGTATTACTGTCTCTTTTGGGAACCCCCTATTTCCGTGGACTGCCTCTTCCATGAACTTCCTCTGTCCGCGGAATGCCTCTACCTTCGCTATCGCATACAGCTACTACATACCGACTTCAAGAACCTCGTCTGTGACACCCTTATAGTCCATGAACTGTTCTTCATTCACGAACTACCTTATCTTCTGCGTACTAGAAATTACTCCTCCATGTATAGTACTTCCTTTGTGGGTTAAGAAATCTCACACACACATTTGGCGGAATTCCATCCGCATGAACCACTTCTGCCTTCACGAACAAATTCCACCTTCATGAACCACTTCTGCCTTGGCAAACCACTTTGGCCTTTGCAAACCACTTCAGTCTTCACAGAATTCTGGGGAAAATTTTTCTTCATAATGTTGTTCAATCTCCATAGTAATTGGTGGGATTATCATTTCTTATATAGACAATGATACCCGCTTAATATGCTGAATCATGTTTTACCAAATCTTGATTCGATACAGCCCCCACTACATACCGAACCATCAACCACTATAAATTGTATCCCATCCATGAACCATTTTACTACGTTCTTTGTGTACCTCCTTGGCTCCTACATGGTTGATTTCCTCTGATGGCTTCAGCTAATCCGCGTACCACACCGTTATCCACCACGAATTGATATCTGTTTCGTGAATCGAATCTGCGTACTGTTTCTGATGCCTGGTACATGGTCGCGTACCCTTCCCGGACATGGTGCATCATCCCTATCTTGAGCTCTTCATTTCTCTTCCTTTTCTGATTATGTTCGCCATTATTTTCACAAATTATCGATTTTGAGGGACTAAAATTTGGAAAACCCTTGTAAACTGTGCCACCATAAAAACGTTTCTTCGTGAAACACCAACCATTACCATTCGCGGTCATCTGGATTTTTCAACAAACACAACCACACCCAAAACATACCAAGAGTATGCCTTAAGGTATTTTTTAACAATACTATGTATTTTAAATAAAAAATAAAAGATTAATTATGTGAAATGAAACAAAAAATATCTTTGATTAAATGAATTTTGATGAATCAAAATCTAAATCAACTTTCATCCTACGACACGTGCTATGGAAGGAGGATCATTTAAATAAGTGGGTAAATTAGTCGATTTTAAACACAAAAACAGTATAAGAAGAATATTTATGTATGAAATATTTGTAATTTTTCATGATTTATTACAATATTACAGAATAATATATATGAGTGTTTGTATTTTTTACATGGGTTAGAAACAAGAATATTCATCGACCGTACCATAAGAAAAGCTAATTTCAGTAGCTTTCAATCATACGAAACAAAATGGCCATGTTGAAGGACTAGGTTTTGGAGTATCTACAAGAACAAATTTATAGAAGATAAAAATATACCAAGATACATATAACATGGTGATATGGTTGTAGACACAAGTATAATCACTATAAGATATTAATTTTTTGGTATCATTTGGCAGACCAATGTATAAGAAAGGGTAAACAAACTGGTGGTGGTAGAATGGTATGCACATGAAAAAAATGATCCCACCAGAATTGAGGGTTGTCCTTTCCCCAAAAACCATACCTTGCATAGGACAATTATCTTTTTCATTGCTCATTCCCCAAAATGTGAATCAATCAACTTCCAATAAGTTGATATTACATGAATTATTGCGTGTATAGTTGTATGTGATTTGTATCTACCAACACTTGCACATGACCGTGTTGTGATGGGTACAATGCATGATAGCCTGAGAGATTATATACATAATAAATACATCCAAAAAGAGCACATGAAACTGGGTATTTAGGTATCTAATGAGATTACTACTGAGTGGCTTGTTCCACTTGATGGTATAGTTATTCAAACAATCATTTCTACTGTTGGATATTTCATAGCATGGTTGTCTAGTATTGTAAAGATACAATATGTATGTCTTTAACAAAATTGTTCACATAAAAAACTTGTAATGATTTATCATAAAATTTCTTAAGAGAGGTATGATATTACATATTCTTAAAGCGGTGGGGAAACTAAATGCGGAATAATGAAAATCTAATGAATCGGTCAGAAAAAAACAACCTTATGATAGTACCTTCTCCTAAACTATTTAAAAATACATTTCGAGACAACATTTAAGGATAAAACCATGTATTTCATTGAATATGAATAAAAAATATACGGAGATTCCATCACATACGTAATTGTTCGCAAGAGTCTTAATAAGATTCTCAATCAGGAATGGTTGGGAATCTCAGTTTTGAATACAAATATAAGGTAAATGTACATTATATTTCATTCCAAATAGTGTGCTAATAAGTTTATTTAAGTTAAGGAGTATTAATATTTTGTACACGTGTTTATATTAGAACTATATTAAGGTAATATTATGAATATAATTATTTACATTCACTAAACCCTGTATCATTTCTAAATCAAAACATGCTTTGAATGAGGAAGCAATTAATAAGAAAAAAGAACATTTACTAAAAGATATTAATAAAAAATAATCAGATGATAAACACTTTTTTATTCATACAAGGAAATTGTAAAGCTCTGTAATCTATTCACTTGAAATATATTTTCAATTTTTTTATAACATATTTTTTTCTTAGGATGCACTGGATGTTGATAGTAGTTAATATGAACACCTGGAATATTTCTTTTTGGATCCAATTCATCGATATGAAACCAACTAACCATGCATGATATGTATTATGAATATGTAATACACTAAAATCAAAATTTTATAGATAAAACAAAAATTATATGTTTAGTATATGTTTTAAAAAGGAATTTTGTTACGAAAGGATGGTCACTCAATACTAGCTAGATCATGGCATGAAAATAGTCTCTCAAGGGATAAAGCTTATGATTTACTAAAAATGGATAGAAATTAAGGTATATATAGAAATATTTATCTATAAAAAATTTTCAATAGAATTTACTTATTTTTCCCAATGTTTCTATAGTATTTGAAATAATAAAATATCACTAATTGTGGATACTATGATTGCCAATATATTAGGGCAATAAAAAACATGAAAATACCATCATCCCAAAACAAATAATTCCTGATGGTAGATAAAGTATCATTAAATATATTTCATAATAATTTGTTTTTGTATATTTTATGAGTTCTATCAAGATTTTTGCCAACATATTTACTGAAAGGAAGAAATAAATTTGTTTAGAGATAAGTGGGAAGTGAAATTTTTTAGAATGTATGATACCAATAATTTTAGGTGATTATGTGTTATTTTTATGATATTGTACAATTTATGACCTTAAAATGATATTTGGGGTGTGAAAAAATAGTTTTAGAATTACTATATATTATTTTTGGTCTCTTTCTCAAGGATAAGTATAATCGAGGAAATCAATTTGGTTAGAAACACTGACATGAAAATAAATAAATTGTAGGAAAATAATAGAGGCAGAGATGGAGGTTGACATAGAGGCAAATTCAGAGGTGGAGGAAGAGTTGAGGTAGAGTCGGAGTCAGAGACCGACATGGAGGACAAGGAATATGTGATGATCGAGGTGTAGACTAAGGCAGAAGATGATAAAATGTGTTGGCTTCCAAATAATATTTTTTTGGGAAATGATGTAGAATGAGGATCATACTATTATTTTGTTTGATTAAAATTTATTTAAAGTGAACAGAACACTTTCCACTTAAGGTAATATCCATTGTGGAAGTGTTTCAGGTGACTTATTGAAATAATGTTTTCCACCATTTTTCTTGATAAATTTAGACAATGCTTCATAATTCACTTATGACGTTTATGAATCAGTCTCATGTAAAACCCACACATGATGCCTCCTGTATGGATAATAGTTTGTTTTTATGTTTAAAAAGACATTTTAGTAAAAAACAAGTGGCATAATCAAAACTGTGGAAACACATTCTGATTGTTTTAATACAATAAATCATTGATTAATGATTCATTTGAGATATGTATAAATTATCCTCACTTCAACATGATGCATGGTGTGACCAGTATGAATCAAAGTGAATCTTTGTATTCGAAATTTACATTAATAATAGTGAAAAAACCAACTAAAAAACAAAAAACTGAGAAAAACATTAGGATAATATTGGTACATTAGGAAAAGGATCTATAATTCATTTGTGATGTATAGGAATCAACCTTGCATCAATATGAAATTCAGAGTGACCTACATGACTCAATGTGTCTATCATCAGTTTAAAATTGACATTTTGATACAAAAAGTGCCACTAACTAAGAATAGAGAAAACACATTCAGAATGTCTTGCTAATTTTGGAAAATGATTTATAATTCATTTGTGACACGTATGAACCAATCTCATGTAAAACTCACGCATAATGCCACATGTATGGATCAAATTGTGTGTTTATAGTTTAAAATGAAATTTTTATAAAAAAACACAAGTGACATACTAAAAAACACTCCAACACATTATAATTTTTTTCTATATTTTTAAAATGATACTTGAGTCATTTGGGATCTTTATAAATTATCCACACCTCAATCTGACACACGAAGTGACTGGTATGACTCCAAGTGAATCTTTTTATTCAAAAGTGACATTTATTATAGTGAAAAAATAGTTGAAATACTCAAGATCGAGGAAATTTATTTGTATTGTATCTATACTTTAGGAAAACTATCCATCCATCATTTGTGAGGTGTAATAATTCTCCACACCTCAATCTGATGCATTTTCTGACTGGTATGACTCCAAATGATAGTCATCAATTTAAAATTGACATCGAACTACATAATGGTATCACTCACTAAAAATAAAGAAAATTAACATACATTATTTTGATAACTTGAAAAAACATTTCGTAATTAATTTTTTATGTGTATGGATCTGTATCATGTCAAACCGACACACAATGCCACCTATATCGATCAAAGTTCATGTTTTGAGTTTAAAATTATATTTTAGTAAAAAAATGGCTTACTCAAAACTGAGTAAATAGTTTTTTATTGTTGAGATACTTTGGTACAATGATACATGAGTTATTTGGGAAGTTTAAAAACCATCTACACCATAGTAAAACAAATGATGTGACTGGTATGACTCCAATTGCGTCTTTTTATTCAAAATTAACATTAATTTTAGTGAAAAAATAACGGACATACTCAAAGCCAAGAAAACTCATTCGTATTATTTCAACACTTTAGGAAAATGATATATAAGTAATTTTTTGATGTGTAGAATCATTTTCACATCAATATGATGCACGATGTGACAAATATGTCTCAAAGTGTTCGTTATCAGTTTAAAATTGACATTATAATAGAAAAAAGTGTCACACACTATAAACCAGTCAAACACACTCGGATTGCCCATCTAATTTGGGACACTGATTCATATTTCATTTATGACAATGATGAATCAATATCAGGTCAAAGAATCACATGATTCCACCTATATGGCTCAAAGTGCGTGTATTGAGTTTATAAATACATTTTAGTAAGAATCACTAATGGGATACAAAAAACTGAGGAATTGCATTTTGATTATTTTGATACTGTATTAAAATGATCCATGAGTCATTTGGGAAGTGTAGAAATCAGACACACCAAATCCTGATGCATTGTGTGACCGATATGACTCCAAGTGAATGTTATTATTCAAAATTGACATTAATTTTGGTGAAAAAATAACTGACATACTCAAACCAAATAAAGCACATTGAGATTGTTTTTTACTTTAAGAAAATAGAACATAATTCATATGTGAAATGTAGGAATCATACTTACCTCAATCTAATTCACAATATGTCTAGTTTGATTCAACGTGTCTGTTATCATTCTAAAATTGACATTTTAATATAAAAATGTGTCGCTCACTGAAAATAAATAAAACGTGTTTGGATTGTATTGATAATTTTGGAAAATTATTAATAATACATTTTTTATTTATATGAATTTTCCTCACATCCAACCAACACATGGTACCATTATTATGGATCAAAGTTCTTTTTTCATGAGTAAAATTAAATTTTAGTAAAAAACAAAGGTGGCTTATTCAAAACTGAGCAAAAAAATTCAGATTGTTTTCGATACTTTAAGAAAATAATCTGCGAGTCATTTAGGACTTGTTGAAAATATCCTAATCTCAATCTGATGCATGATGTGACTGGCATTACTTCAAGTGCGTCTTTTTATTCAAATTTGACATTAATTTTAGTGAAAAAACATATAAAATACTATAAACTGATAAAACACATTCCAATTGTTTTGGTACATCCGTAAAACATACCATATGTCATTTGTGACAAGTAGGAAATATTCACACCTCAATATGATGCATGGTGTGACCAATATGACTCCAAGTACGTATTTATATTCAAAACTCACATTAATTATAAAAAATAACAATTGACATACTCAAAATTAAGTAATAATATTCAATTTGTTTTGGTACCTTAGAAAAACAATCCATAAGTCATTTTTGATATATAAGAATAATCTTCACCTAAATTCAACACACTGTGAGACCAGTATGACTCCAAATGCTCTTTTTTTTAAAAAAATAAATTAATTTTCAAGAAAAGACAACACATACATGATATAAAATAGATTTTTTTCTTGTATTCATGTGAAAAATTTAATATAATTTAGATTTTTTATTTTTTTTGTATTTTATTAATTTCTGTTGCTGTTTCTGGTGACATAATTTGTTGTTACATCACACTACACTTTTTTATAGTGTTGTAGTATGTTGTATCATCACAAAGTAGTTTTAAACATTATCAGCACTACTAAATACATTGATAATGATATCATTTATCAACTCTTGTATAAGAACCGATAAAGGTATTATTATCACCACTTATAAAAGTGTTGATATAGAAAGCCTTTATCGGTGCTTGTTAAAGCACCAATAAACGAATCCTTTATCCTTTCTTTTTTAAAGCACTGGTAAAGGACTCATTATCAGTGATTTTCAAACCACTATTAAATGGTCTCTTTATCAGCACTAAATAAAATTGCTGATAAATATTTCTTTTTCAGATCTTTTAAAAGATCTGTTAAAATTATTCTTTATCAGTACTTTTATTTGCACTAACAAAAGATACCCTTTATCAGCGTTTTCTATCACTGATAGAAGTTTTGTACTTTTATCCATGATAAGGTAGTCATTGCTTTCGTAACATTGATAAAGGCCTATTATAGCACTATTAATGGTGTGTTTTTATTATTTATTGGAGGAATCATCGAGAACTGAAGAACTTCAGTGTTTTATTGTGCAATGTTCAGGTGAGAGGGGTGTGTGATCTGAGTGATCAGCATTGCATTGAGTAAGGATGAGAGTTTTTAGTTCTATTTCCCTAGTAGGTAAATGATAAAGAGCTGAGGATTGATCATCCTAGACCTAGACTTGTTCTTCTGACATCATTTTTGTGTATCTTCTATCATTTCATATTCTTTTTTTAGCTTCTTCTATGCTTCTTTTGGGTCATTCACTATTTTATTTCTTCCACTCTGTTGTTCAACACTATTTCATTTTTTATATATTTTTACTATATTCAAAAAATTTAAAAATTCAAAAATAGTTTTGGAATTACCACTTAGGAATTGTACACTAAATCCTTGAGAGAGACCCGGAGGTTAGATGTTATGCTATATAATGGGTCCATATAAATGTAAACATGACCGGCCATGCAATATGGATGGCTTCCCTAATCATTAAATGTTAAATTAACTGGTTAACATCAAATGGGGATTCTAACTGCAACTTAAAGGGTGTTTTTATCTATAACACGAAATTAAAAATCCATATACCAGGACCTCTTCTATGAAATGGATAAACTGACTTTGACATGAAGTTAATTGTGGGAATTTGGATGGATCTATTATATTTCATTATTACCATTTGAATCACCTAGAAATATCTATATTAGGAGAAAAATTGGTATTGACACTTGTGTAGAAAGTATTGTACCTATCCTGTTATTTTTTTAACAATATTTTCAGTTATTAAATCTTTTTCTGATGCATTTTCATGTCATTATATAGATATTTAACTATGAAATCCTCATTTTGAATACCAGGATGGTAGTTATTACCATGATCCAGAGGTGTTGGGAATTGAGCCACCAGTATTACCTCCTATTTTTTCCTTTACATAACTTCATACTACTCTTGATTTGGGCTCTAATTCTCATTTTCAATACAGTTTCTTATGACTGGTGTCGTCTATATATGGAGATCCATGACCTGGTCCTTCTATGGAAAATTTTACATCATAGTTCTAGTCGTATAACCCTCATACCTTCTTCCAGGTAATGTGTCCCCCAGGATGCTGAGTAATGGGTAGATACAATGATATATATCGTTGATAATCTTGATACACCTCCTAAAAAGAGAGTGACGCTATCTATGTATATTCTTAACGACTCTTCAATGAAATGGTAGGACGTTATTACCTAGGAAAAACAAAATTTGAGATATGGTCTTGAGGAATTTCTAGACTTCCTTATATGATTATTTCTATCCTGATACTTTTATGGCAGACCGATCAAGTGAGTTTATGAACATGGAACATGAAAATTTATCTATTATAGACTACTCCATATTCTTTATTGAGCTATTATGATTTTCAACAATTCTTCAGGGAGATGTGTTATCTAGAGTTAGGATATTTGAGGATTTAATCATGTATTACATTGGATATCATCTGAACATATTCTGATTGACTATTGTATATAGAATAGTGAACTAATCCCTCATCACAAAGAGTAATATGAGAGAGGATAAAGGTATGGTTTATAGATGTTCAACACATAGACTCGGGTGTACTTCGACCAATGACAGGAAGCATCATTTTAATGTTTCTCATTGGGGAAGAAATATCTAGAGTGTGTACATAGGTAGCTAGGTGGTATTCCACCATTATGGTAGAATGGGACACATGAATCCCCAGTATATCAAGGACCCTGTGGAGAGTTAGATTTGTGGCATGATTTGTTATCTTCACTTTTTCATATATTGTTAATTTTAGTAGCCAGTTAGATAGGATTTTCACCGACTCCATATTTAGGAGTGGGGCAGTAGATCCTCTTCAAGTAAGGAGATAGAGTAATACCATACATTCAGGTTGAGAAGTTAGTAATATCTAAGGAATTCATACACCACCTATATAGAATTAGTAGAGTATTCCTACACATGGTAGTTAGGATTTACCTTATGGTTGTATATTAGGCCAGAAATATGTAGTACATCTCATCCCAAGAGAATATTTTTATTCCATACAGGGTTCAAGGAATGATTTTAGTAGCATTAATTTAGTTCGAACATTATTTTAAACACACACTTTCTTTTCTTTCATATCTTAGAAAACTATTGAATGTGTTGGACTTTAGATCGTGTGTTTTTTGTGTGGTGATGACACTCGATAATTCGATGGGGATTCGATCAGATAGTCTATGCTGATGTCAAAAGTTCCCCCCTAAGATTTGAGGCTACCATTTCATGTGGAACCTCATCATCCTAAATATAGTAGTTTTTGAAATCATTCTACAGATGTAATTATTATTACCTTACCATAAACATGTTGACATCTATCACCGAAGGGTGTCCATCACATCACCTGAGGACTATAGTTATATAAAAAATGGTAAATGGGTTGTATAAGTGAGTCAAGATAGACCTAAGAACCATGGGATGGGTTGATCCCAAACCCATTTTTCTAGTATTTATCTTACCGATGAGGGAATGAATAAAATGGATTTCCCTCCTATAAGGGATTATTTTTATGCTCCTTACTTGATGAGTTTTTTCAGAATACCTCTTAAGAGAGAGTAATAGATTACTATTGGGATACGGTCAGTAGCTGCACTAGTATCCATTCATTATTATAGAATGTATACTACTAATATTTTAGAAGTCAAAAGTATGTCAGAGGGCCTAGAAACTAAGGTGTTTATATGATCTCACACATTTTTGTGGGCTTCATCCATGATTTTTTGAAGAGGTATGATGAGGTCCTCAGGCTTTACATGAATTATTTCATGTTGAATTAGCTTAAATTTAAATACAAGTATCTAGTACCTCATATCGATGACCTATTAGACTAGATTGGGGGAGCTATGTTATTTTTTAAGATAGATTAGAGGTTATGATACTATTAGGAATGAGTCATCCCACTAGATATTCCTTGTAATTAATTTCATTATAGATATATCTTTTATGATTATTTAGTAATGAAATTCAGAATCACAAATGATCTACTAGTTTTTATTTCTATAATGAATATGGTTTTCCACTTGTATCTGGATTCATTTTTATTAGTATTAAAAGATGAAATCTTAGTGTACTCATAGACTCGATAAGATCAGGAAAAAAACATTGATATCAAATTGATTTCACTAATAGTGTATATTTTTTTCCCAGATTAAAAAATACAACTTCTATATCGATAAAGTTCACTTTCAAGTTCACTTTTTCATAGATGCAAGAGTTTATGTTGACCCACAGAAGGTGACAGTAGTAGTTACATTGGATAATCCCTAGAAGGCCTTTGAAATATTGAGATTCTTGTGGATGAATGGTTATTAGAGGCATGTTATATGTGATTTATCACACTAGGAAGCACATATTGTGGGGTTTAATAAAGAGGGAGTCAAATTTACATTTTCTAAATCATGTGATAAATACATTCTGGAGATGAAATAGAGACTGAATTCAGTGACGATCAGGATTATTCTAGTGTTAAGAAGCAGTTATATAGTCTATTGTGATTCATCAAGCATTAGGCATAGATATTTTACAATAAAAAAATAATGGTTCATAGTGTATGGATCTCACATGTTAATGAACATGAATGTAATTACCCAACTTTTGATCTTTGGTAGTAGTTGTGGTTGCTTCCTTGAGTTGTTGGAGGCCTTACTTGTAGAAAGAGTTGTTCAATGTATACATTGATTAAAAAAATCCTTAAATACTTATTCACTAGGTGATACATGAACCTTAGACAACATATATGGGTTTAGTACCTTCAATGTTTTGATTTTGAGCTTTCCTTTATGTCTGATAAAGGAAACTCATTGGGTGATGCTCTGAGCCATAAGAATCAAATGCAAGTGACTCAAGAGGCTAGTTACAGGTGGAAATAGATGGACTTGTTTTATAAGATGCTTCATGAGATTCATGAGAACCATTAGAAACCTAATATGATAGTTTTTTCAATGATCTCATCGTGTCTCTATAGAGTGAATGTGATGTAGCTTTATTATCTGGAGGACTTTGTCCTATGGGAGGGAAGTTTAGGAGAGGATGCATTGCCTGGTTAGTTTGTTGATGGAGGATGAGATCCTATACATTCATGGGTGTGTCTGGGTTCCTATTGAAATTTAATAGGAATTTATTGAGAGACTAACTGATATTTTTAGGAAATAAATCCATGTCTTACCAACATGTACCCTGACTTACACCCCAATTTCTAGTGGCCTAGTATGATAAGGGAAAAAACAGGTTTCATTACTCATTTATCCATCTATTAGCTGGTGAAGGAAGAACAGTAGTAGAAACATGGACCTTTACATCCATCTCATATTTTTTATTATAAATGGGATGATGAAACTTATGATTTCATGATTGGGTTTCCCATATCACCTTAGTGAGGGATCGAGTTTGTGTGATCTTAGACAGGTTGGAAAAGGTCACTCACTTTTTACCAATGCAATGAAACATCGTAGTGAATGAAATTGAAATCCTATATGTTGGGTAGATCATATGAATTAATTATGTTACCTAAGTATCATATTATATAGATATGATCGATTCAAATCATGGTTCTCATAGGGGTTTCAGTAGGAACATGGTTGGAATGTACTGTTGAGTAGAGGCTATCACCCTTAGACTGATGGCTAGTCTGATTGTACGATTCAGGTATTAGATGACATTATCTAAAAAATATTATTGAATTTATATATTGTTGAAAAAAACACTTACATATAATTGATTGATTTTTACAACAATATCTTCCAACCAATGATGTTGATGGATTCTTATAAGGCCCTATACAATAGTCCATACCTTTCACCCTTGTGCTGGTTAGAGGTAGGAAATGCAACTCTATTGGGAAATCATCTCGTTCAACATACATCATAGTAGGTAAAAATTATCATGAATCTTATATAATCATCTTATATTGAGATAAAGTACTATATAAATCATTATTGCATACCTTTAGAGTTTTAGGTGCAGATATGGTCATCTTTCATGTTTTATCTATATTGGATCATCAATTGATTCAACAATAAGGGAATATGAGACTCAAGTTCATAAAACCCCTTGATATTTTATAGAGATTCAGGCTGGTAACCAATTGGTTATAGTTTCCTTAGGGATATTAATCCATTAGTGATTTCATCCATGAATCTCACCTTCCCAATTACTATTTAGACCTGTCACATTCTGTTGATCTAGAGGATATAGAATTGGAAGATGATGTTTATTTTGAAAAGAAAACTATTCATATAACTGATTTAAGCCTGAATTCACAATGAGTTACATCGTTTACTTTTATATGGGTGATATGTGAGCATGTTAATGTATAGTATGAGACCTAGGAGTGAGAGTCTGACATGCATTCTCAATGGCCGAAACTATTCTTAGCTAATGCTTCACCGCCATCAGAACATCATTTCCATTCATATGGGTGATATGTTATCATGGTCATGTATAGGATGAGACATGGGAGGGAGATTATGATATGCGTTATCAATTGCCTAAACTTAGGGGGTTTATGAGAGGTTGTAGTAAAAGGGTAATCAGACACTATCTATAGGTTAATCTTTCTGTTGAAAATTATACTTCATGTTGTATGTTTCCAATTTATGGTATAAATTTCAATATTATTCCATATATGGTTAGGTGAGACAATTTGAGGAGCGAATTTATATAATATATTCCATATTTATGCTTTAAATATTGTGATCATCTTGTTAATAGATAGAGGAATTAACAATTTTCTCTCCTCTTATTTTGAACCAAAATATTATTGTTCTTATTATTTTACACAAAATAAACCATAGATGTAGAACTCCATATTTTATCATTTCCTAGGATTTGATATTGATCCCTAATATGATTTTTGAATCCCACTCTATTCTTCAAATTGGATCTCCATCAGGTATTCATCTATTTTTCTTATTTCTTCCATTGTGGCATATGTTAACAGACAACAATGGATGAGGAGTATTTTACCAATCTGTTATAGGTGGTTTAATGTTTTTCTCTAATACTATGGATATTTATATATTGTTTCATTATTACACATTCCATGTGTTATCTATTAAAAAAATTCCTAAATTAAATACATGTTCTTCAACCTACATAACCTATGTGGCCCTTAAATATCATGGAGGTTGAGAACATCGAATCAAATTTCCAATGTAGGTTGAACTATTAAATCATATTAAATGATCAATCTTTGAATATGAAAAATTAAAAACTCAAGGGGTGTGTTTCTTTCCATGTTTAATTAGGATGTTAAATGATTTAGATAAAATGTATGTTGAATTAAACATAATATGGAAAGGTGAACCCATTTCCTAGGACATTCATCTTCCCAATTATTATTGAGTTATCCCTTGTAATGGAATGATAAAATTGAATTAAATGTGCTATTACTTTTTATTAATATATTATGATCCATGAACATTAAGTATCCCAAACCGATTGAGATATATGGGTTCCATCTCAGAATACCATGGATGGGAACCATAGGCTTATCAAATTAGGACAGATTACAAATGAAATAATGTTATTCCATGGGGGAACTTGAGTTCCCTATATGGAGTGACTTAAATAGGTTTATAGGAAAATAATTTATACCATTCCATGAGAGTCACTTGGGGTTCCCTATGTGAAATTCCAAGGATGGACTTATAAGGAAATACATTATACTATAAACTTAGTTACACTTAGGTTCCTGATGTTGAATGCCAAGGATAGGATCAGAGGGAAATTTTCTAAGAACCCAGTTTTAAATCATGTATGTATCCATTAAATATTGGTATAATTATTTATTTTGGGACTAATTTGGATTACTTATGAACTAGTGAAGGTTTCATGGGTGGCTGGAGCTTTTCCAAATATCACAAACTTGACCGGTGGAGGTTTATAACTTCTCTCATGGTTAGAGTAAACTGTTCTAGGTATGCCTCATGATTTTTAAACCATGAGAGACTAGAAAGTGGTTTGGAGTATGGTGGGTAGTTTTCCCAAAATGTGTGATTTGGGTCACAAAGTATTTCAAAATACAACAGAATAATCACAGATTCATTTCGCACGGTGTCCACATGGTTCATTAATAGTGCAACCAAACCATGTGGTATGCCCCTCTCTATAGTTGGTCATGCACGGTTTGTGCATGACTTTTCCAAACAGTGAATATAAACCATGAAAAAAAAGATTATGGGGGAAATGGTGGGTTTCCCTTAAATCTAATTAAATTAATCCCTCGTTTACTTTCTATTTTAAGAGGATAGAACACTTTCCCCTCTCCATTTTTGATGTTTTTTTCAAGACTAAAGTAGCTTCTGAGAACAAGAATCCAGCTATAGTTCAATTAAATCTCAATTCATCTCATTGGATTTTCACTAGTACTATCTAAATTCCTTTTTAATATTATTGAATTCTTACTCCTCTCTATAATCCTATTTATATGTATTCTCATATGCCCTATTTTCTGGGTGTCTATATGTTATTTAAATCTTTTCTAATCCAATCCGAATTATAGGTCGATACTGGACAATGAGAGTCATATGATAATGAGGTATGTGGTCTATAACTCATCCTTTGAGTTTCTTCATTTTGGAAAATGTTTTGGCCACACATAATTTTCTTTAGGCATCAATTTTTAATTTATATGTCTTGTTTAAATTCTTTAGAGCCGTGCTTTATGACCCTTTCCACATATTTATTTCATCACTGGGTCTTGCATCCACAACATCGACAACCTCAAGTAGGGTTCTAATCCTTAATTGAGATTTTAATGTGTTGACTTTGTTTAGGACATCATTTAGGTTTGCCTTTGTATGACCTTATTAATGGTTAGAATCAATAATTAAAAAGACTGTTCCACTGTGAATTGATGAATGTCTTGGACAATGTTACTCTCCACTTTACTCACCAATGTTAAATATTCTAAATTGATATATTAATGTAAAATCAAATGGAAAATAAATGGTATGTATATGAGTTGGACTGAATGAATTGATTCTCAGTCTCATATTTGTATCACACCTTTTCCTGTTTATGGAAGGCATTAGAGTGAACCTTATTAATTGAATATGACTTAAATAGATTGAATAGTAATAGTTGCATGTCCTGAGATGACATGTCACTTATATGAATGTCATGGAATGATAATAGGAATAGTAATTGGCATAATTACTATATGGAATAATTTATTAATTTAATTTAATTTTAGGTACCTAATTGCATATGGACCTTGACATCATTATAGGAGTGTTTTGAGTCGATCTCACCTTGGATCCCTAAGGGGATTACTTGGGCACTCGAGGACGCCATTCCTATTCATGGATTCCAATTTCCTTGGTCTAAACCCACATGGGAACATGATTCTTATCTATTAGTGGATTACCAATATGAAATTACAAGATAGCTCCATTATTATTACCTGATTCCTTAGATACATTCCTTGGATCTAAAATGGATTATAAGGAATGAGGTGATTAAGTTATATCTTTGGGCCTAGCCATATATTAACTTTTTTTACCTTGTATGTATTCATTCACCTATATTAGATCATAACTATTGTGGAATGTCATAGACGATGCTCCTTGGATTACCATCTTACCCCTTATCTAGGATGTAGTTACTATTTATTTTGGGACCCTTGAGGTCTTGTTTTCCTTGGTCATTACCTAATAACCATTTAATTATTATCATCATCATGGTGTCCTTATTACATGTTAGAACCTATACTATTACTATCACTAGGTGATGTTAGTGTGGGATTTTCCTCACTTGACTTAATTATATAAACATGAACTTTAATTATTTAATAAACTGGTTACTTGTTCTAACACCATTCATGGGTTGAAGCAGTTATTTGGGTATTTATGTTACTATACTTCTTACCATTATATGTTCATGTTACACACTATTTTAGTTTATATTACACGAACATGATGTTATGGACACAATTGGTGGTGGAATAATGATATTTATCTCACACCATATCCAGGCTTCCATTGGTACCCAGTTAGATTACATGTATACAGGTATTGAAAAATGGAAGCATCTAGCTTTGGACACTTGATTACTTTCGATATTAGGATAGTGCTGGTAGCAGATGATGGAGCTGGATATCCTGATGCTTGGGATAGTTTTTCAATTCCTTTTTGCTAATTTTTTAATGCATGTATTGTCTGTTACTTTGTATCCAAGTTTTCCGGCTTTATAGTGACATTAAATATCATCATAACCTTTTTTATATTTTCAATAGTTTCATCTATTGTGTTAGTATTCCCTCCATCTCCTATTATGATATCAATTTACTTATATTGATTCCTCTACTTATATCCTATTATATTATATTCATCCAATGTGCTATACTTTGGAATGATGTAATGTTTTCCTCACAGACAGACCCCTGGATATCACTACTATTCAGTGGCCATTGGCATTTGGTGAAACTAATTTGAGGCAATGTGGCCCATTGGTCTCAGGGATCCTTCAGTTGACTCTATGTTCAACATATCATAAATTGGTATTATTGGGTTTCCTTTCTCTCTTTACTCTTTAGAGACAATATTTAAGAAATTAGAAAATTTTAAGAACATGGTGATAAGTTGTTATTGTGAATTATGAACCCTTGTTCGGGGTAAATGATGAGTTTACTGAGTTAACATTTTTGTTCTGAACTTTCCTACTATAGTTGATATCATTTCACCATTGGGTGACTCTTTGTCTATGTAGTGTTTTTGGTAATTTTTCTTATTGAGGATATTATTTCATCCGTGTCCTGATGATATGATGCCACGGATCATTGTTACATGCGTCATCATAATAACTTATAATTTTAATTCCATACATAATTCCACGTCATATAGGTTCATTTTACTACTTTAATTGCATGATATGAATGTGATTAATGAGTGATCATTGTTTATATATATATATTTTTTCTAATATTATATATGAATGAGTGATTATTGGTTTCAATTCATGAGGTTTTCTTGGACCTCATGGGTTGTAATTAATAAATTACCGAGTCATGACATCAGATTAAAATGAAATGGGTTTCATTTTCAATGATAAAGAGTATGGGATATGATAACCTCATAAAGATGATCCATTTTAAAATGAACTTTGATAAGTAATATGTAAATGTAACTATAAAAGTGAAAAATGAATTCTAAAATGTATTGTTTTAATATTATTATCCAACAATGTTTTGTTTACAAATGGTAAATGAGTGAACATTGAATTTAAATATGAAATGAATGAAATGGTTTCCAATAAATGATGAGTCAGGGTATAGTTTCCATTCATCTACTGCAACCCTTGAAACTTTCACCTGAGCACTAACCAATAATTGGACTTCAATGAGGGTTGTTGGGGTAGTATATTATGGGTAGTGAGCCTTTAATTATGATTAGTTTCTATTAATGTATATATATATGCTTAAATATTATTCTTTGGTGTGTGGATATCATTTGTATACCAATTTTTCCACGAAATCCTCGTGTTGTGTTCTAGACAATTGCTGAAGCTATGCTCTAGATGTCGTGGTCCCTAAGCTTCTAGTATTACCACCATGAGTGAAAATTAAGGAACGACCAATTATACTTGATCTAGGCCCTGATTCTTAGGTATATGATAGTTTCCAACAGCTGATGTAGTCAATCCAGGGTGCTCCATGAGTATCACCTATGAGGGTAGATCTAACATGTGAGTACTAGTAGCAACTTCCTCCTACCTTCTTAAAGGATTGAAGTCCACAGGCTACTGATTAATTTCCGGAGGTGAAATTGTATATCATTGATCATCTAGAGATGACTATAGAGTGGTGGGTAATTATATGTCTATACATGCTGAGTGATTTAGCAATGTACCAGTGTGTTGTAGTTACCAATGCTAGTTTCCATCAGGGCATGGTATGGGCTGATTTCAAGACTAATTTCTATGATCACTTATTTACTAAGATTCAATAAGTTTAATGATCCAGAGAGTTTACACATATTGAGAAGGGTTTTCTTTCAGTTATGGAATATTTAGGGAATTTCATATATTTAAGTTCATTTTATCACTTCTAGGAGGTGATGAGGTTTTTCATGGTGGACGTTTTGAGGATGGGATCATCTTTTCCATACAGACATAGGTGAATGTCATTTTCCTACCTAACTTCACTGAAATATTTAATCAGTATCTTATCACTGAGTGAAACCTGTGGAATGATAATATTACCAGGCGTAGAGGACCTTTTCCATGTCATTCCAGTAGCTCTTATGGTAGTAGGAAGCGATATCTTGAGGTTTCTCATTAGTAAGGTGGACGCCTTGGTACCCGTACTCATAGCTCCTTGGTGGTCCATTAATGTGGATGATTATTTCATCTTAATCCTTAGTGTGATAGAGAACTTCTAGGGTTCTTGGATGGAAATTTCATGGGGAATTTGATGTGATTCTTTTAGACCATTCCATCAGCTTCTAGTGGAAGAGGTTCCTCACTAGCTCCACCATTAGGGCCATGTTCTTTTACACCTCATCAGGATGGGAGTTGGAGTATCACTAAATGGACTGGATGAGGAGGATTTCATGGCCATTGTAGCAAAAATCCTGATAAGTAGCAGTTCTATCAGGGTATTCTTTATCACAGTAGTCAAACTATTGGATAAGGTCATGCAACAGGTCAATTTCATTCACTACAGATGATACCCAATGATCAAACTACAGGACCATCTACATTATGAGGTCCTATGATATTATCCTCCACTATAGTATTTTCTTTATTTGATATAGGTGTTTTACACCTTTTTATATTTTAATCTCGCATGGATAGTCTCAGACTGGAAATAATGTGTTACTCTTGTGTAATGGCCCTATATAAATGTTTGGGAGTATGGTCAGAGGGCATAAACCAATATATGGCTTGTCCCCTTGAGCTAAAATGTTTCCCTTTCTTATGGGACACATGTTTTCGAGAAATTTTTATCTTCAAAATCATTCTAGGGATTGATTGATCGTTTCTGTATCACACCATTTTATACTTCTATTACCAAAGGGCATCATTTACATCAACAGAGGGAAACATTTATCTCCAAAATGGTGATTGGGATGCCTATGCTAGAAAAGTTGTACCTGAGCATCATTGTGTTGGTGGAGTGACCACCATGATTACCAATCTATTCATAGAGGATCACAATTTACTTATGTATGAATTCTCTCAAGTAGTAGATTTTTTATGGACGCTTTTTCTGATGAATTTTCAATCTTACCCCTTGAGAAAGAGGTAGATTTTATAATTGAGCATTTTACAGGAGATTCTCTAGTGTCCTTTAATCCACACATGATTGTACCTACTAAACTCCAGGATCATAAGTGATAGTTAAAGGATCTATAGGAAATGGATTTATATGGACTAACACTTCTTCTTGGGGTTCATTTGTTCTTTTCTCCAATAAGTTGGATGAGACCCTTCATCTATGCATGGATTAAAGATGGTTAAACCATATTATGGTCAATAACTGGTATCCAATACCTCAAATATATGATCTCTTTTACAAGATATGAGTAGCTAGGGTGTTTTCTAAGATCTTCCTGAAATCAGGATATCACTAGGTGTGATTTGGGCCCTCAGACATACCTCATACAACATTCTATAGTTTTTATGCTCTGTATGAGTACCTTGTTTTTCCATTCTATATTATAAATGCACCATCCATTTTCCTAGATCTGATGAATTGGGAGTTCCACCCGTATCTATATTCCATTTTCATAGTATTTTTGGAAGACATCTTGGTGTAATCTCACACACATAGACATCTTGGTGTAATCTCACCTT
Organism: Viscum album; assembly: GCA_963277665.1. Taxonomy (NCBI): domain Eukaryota; kingdom Viridiplantae; phylum Streptophyta; class Magnoliopsida; order Santalales; family Viscaceae; genus Viscum; species Viscum album. The sequence continues at coordinate 394,491,311 of OY728138.1, forward strand.
GACATCATTCTCAATACATAGAGAGATCATCATCTTTACACCAATCTTTTTATGTGCCACTTCTGGATTGATAATGTTCACTTAATGGGTCATGTTATCTTAGAATAAAGAGTCTCTATTGACCCAAAGAATGTTAGTGATTTGGTTTCCTAGCATCATCCCAAGGACGTGTTTGATATATGGTGTTCATTGGGGATGAATGGATATTACATGAATTTCATACAGGACTTCTTAATCCTTTCTCTACCATTTAATGATCTAACAATGATTTGTGGTATGTTCTTTTGGTAAACGGAGGTCGAGAAAGAATTTTAGGATTTGAAAGTGAGATATGTCTTGACACCTATTCTGATTCTTATAGAGTCTAGTAGAGGATATTCCATGTTTTGTGATATATTAGTAATTGAAATCACTGTAGTGTTTATGAAAGTGAAAAAGTCGATTCATATGGATCTCATCGGCTAAGGAATGGAGAGAGAAATTACTTGATTCACTTCCATGTGCTATTAGTAGTTTTCCATGGATTACGTTGGTGGATAAATTATATATTGGTTGAGAATTTTTTTTGTATATATACCACAAAAGCCTCAAATAAATCTTTACCCATGGTGAATTGAATCTCAGATATTGAAGATGGGTCAAATATCATCATTCCATTGATTTGGATCTTTCCAATACACCTGGAAATGGAAATTAAAAGGATATTTTACATAGAAAACTCAAGCACATGACATATGGGAATATAGTGATGAATAGAAATTAATGGACCTCTTCTAAAATATGAATCTATAATTTCATGATAGTCACGAGCAGTCATATCTCTTAGCCTAGATAGTTACCTCTTCCATCCTTGTGAATGTAAAAATGAGACAATTTTTAGATACTTAAGGATTGGTTCTCCATGAGAGTATTTTAGGAGAATAACCACATTCATATTGGTCTGTGGAAAGATATGACATGCTCTATATACATGGGTGTTTCTGGGTTTCAATAGACATGATAGATTATTTGACGTTTGAGTCCCATGCTACTCAATTGAAATTTCATCTTGGAATCTCCAAAATTTATCGAGATATGTCATGCTAGTATTGGTCTCACGGGATGAAATGTTAGATAAAATTCTTTATCACTAGGTGTTCCAGCTACTATCATGTGAAGGAGGAGAACCAGAGACCTACATTCTTATTATATCTTCATCCAGTCTGGGTATTGAAATGGGATGATGTTTCCATGGGTTTCATAGCTAGATTACCTAGGATTCCTAGTGGTAGTGACACAGTATGGGTAGTAATTTACTAGCAGAGGAAGGGATCCCACTTCATTTCAATCTAGGAGACTTCCTCAATTGATGAAATGGGAAGGTTTTAGGTCTGTGAGATCATCCTGATAAATGGGGCCTCTTATATTATTTTTTCATATAGGGACACTTTCATCACCTCCCATTTCTGGTGGAGGTTACAAAAAGCTATGAGTATACTTGTTATTTTTAGCACGACCATTCACCCTTAGATTGATCAATAGTCAGATTGGTTGATACAAGTTATAGATTACATTATCTGGGAATATGTCCTTGATTTCAGTGGTTTATGGGAGAATCATATCCCTCTCATCGATTTCTCCTATAATAATATCTTACAAGAAAGAATTAAGACGTCTCCTTTCAAGACCATGTACGTTAGTCCATGTCGTCACCCCTGTTTGGGAGAGAGGTATGGGAGGTTTCCCTACTATGTATTTATCTCGTTCAGGAGATGTTAGAGGAGGATCAAATAATTAGAAAGTATATATCTAGTACTCAATCTAGACAAAATTCTTATGTTGATCACCATCAATAAACATTGGAGTTCGAGGTAGGGGATCGAGTTTTATTATAGGTAACACCCAAGATAGGTCATATATTGATGGAGTTTAATGGTAAGAAATTACCGTGATATTTAAGGACCATTTAGATTCTTGATAGATTCAGGTTGGTATCCTATCAGTAGCTACAAGCTCAAAGGTATCATGGAATGCACAAAATCTTCCACGTTTCATATCTTTATTGGTATTAGGCCAACCCATCTCATACTTTTGATCCTAAGGATGTTGAGTTATATTTTGATGTTATATTTGAGGATTATCCAATATGAATCATTGATTGGAGATTGAATGATATATGAGGATGGTTTGTCCCTCTAGTGTGGGTGTTATGGAAGCCCAACCATGTATAGGATGATACTTGGGTGCGGGAGGCTAATGTATATGAAAAGTGGTCAGAGTTATTCATAGATAGTGTTTCTATACCTTTTTTGTGTGAACTCAGGGACAAGTTCCTTATATGGTGTAAGACTATAAGAACCCAATTTTCCACTCATGTATGGATACTGTAAATTTTGGTCTAATTATTTTTTTAGACCAAATGTGAATGTATTATGATTTAGTGACGTTTTTCTGGGTGAATAGAGCTTGTTCAGATATCAAAACCTTAGACATTGGATGTTTATATCCTATAATATGGTTAGAGTAAACTATTAAAGGAAGGATGCATTGTTATTTTTAACCAGGCGAGGTTAGATAGTGTGATGGAGTCGGGTGCATGGTTTTCCAAAACCGTTCAATTTTGGATGTATGACTATGAAACTCTCTATAGAATAATTTCATAGGAATTTCTCAAGGTTTTTTCCTTTTTTACTAACCATGTGTCCTAACTATGTGGTATTACCATCTCTATAACTACATATGCATGGTTCTCACACAGTTTTTCCAAACCGTGCAGCCAAACCTTGTGAAGGAAAAATTATGTGGAAATGAATAATTTTCTTATAAAATAATATTTAAATAAATCCTTCCATCCCCTTCCATTTCCAGTGGACAGAACACCCTCCCTTATAAATTTTTGATTAATTTTTCAATATTATAGTATCATTTGAGATAAAGAGTCCCTATAGAGTCTGATTATATCACTGCTCATCTCATTGGATACACATCAATAATATCTCAATTTCTTTATAATCTTACATTTTTCTTCTTCCAATCAATGATCATATTTAGATGAAGTATCATATGCCCTATTCTAAGGGAATTGGTATATTCTTTAGATCTCTACCAATATAGGCTGAATTATAGGATGATTATAGTTAAGGATAGTCGTATGAGTATGAGGTATATTGTCTATAAATCATCCTTTGAGTTTCTTCAATTTTGAAAAATGGCATGGGAGAACATAAATTGTTTCCAAAATCAACTATTTATGATATATGTCAGGATTATAGTCATTAAAACCATGATCTATGACCATATCTATATATGTATTTCATCATTTTTCATTACATCAACAACATTGACCACCTCCGATAGGGTGTTAATCCATAAATGGGATTTTAGTGCATTGACTTGTTTGTGCAACACTATTCAGTTGTGCCCTGACTTGACTTTTCTAATGAAAATACTCCCACTTAAAAAGACTATTGAAATTTGAATTGGTGAATGGATTGGACATTGTTACTCTCCACTTGAACAACTTATGGTATCTTCTATAAATTGACATATTAGTCTAAAGCGAAATGGAAGTTATACGATTTGTATATGACATGTCCTAATAGAATGGATGCTCAATTGCACATCCATTTCACACCATTGAACATTTATGGAAGTAAATGAAGTGAAACATATTAATTGAATATTACATAAATGAATGGAATGTAAATGAGGTCATGTATTCAGATGCCTTGTCACTTGTATGAAAGGAATTGAATGACCCCTGGCATATTAATTGGAATAATCACGATATGGACTACTTTATTAAATGAAGTAAATGTAAGGAGCCTAATTAAATATGTACCTTCTCATCATTATAGGTGTGGTTTGACTTGATATCATCTTAGATCCCCGATATAATTCCTTGAGAACTCTTGGATGCCATTCTGATTCATGGAGGACGATTACCTTAGTTGAAACCCAACATGGATGAAAAGCCATATCTATTAGTGATTGACTAACATGAAACCAAAAGATACCTCATTTACTTTTAAAATATGTCATGGATACACTCCTCAGATCCAGTATGGCTTATACAGGCTTGAGGTGCCTTAGTTAAATCCTCGGGCATAACCATAACGTATCCCATTTTACCACAGATGTATTCATTTGACTGGGTTAGATCATCACTATTGATGAATTTCATGGATGAAGATACTTGGATTGCACTCTTAACCCAAATCAAGTATGAATTTACTACCAAGTTAATGACCCTTGAGGTCTTGGTTTCCTCAGTTATTATCATTGAGAACCTTAATTATTATCACCATCGTGGTTGACTTGTTATATATTGGATCCTATAATATTACACTTCATAAGGTGATGATAGTGATGGATATGGAGCACGTGATGTAATTATGTAAATTATAAAATAAATTAATTAATGAAGTGGTTACATGTTTAGACACCCTCCAATTGATGAATCAGGTTCTTTAGTATTTACTTTACTATACTGCTTACATTTATATACACATGCTTGAACACTGTTACAATTTATATTAGACAAACATGATGTTATAGAAATCATTCGTGGATTCCTACTATGATTTATATCACACCATATTTAGGCTATCATTGGTACCCAAGAAGATTACATGTATAAAGGTGTTTACAAATGGATGTTTCTATCTTCAAACACTTCATTTCATGTAATATTAGTTTGGAGTTGTAATATGGAGACTAAGGTAGATCTTGGGATTCTTGGGATAGATTTTATATTCCTTTTTGATTCTTTTGATTATCTTGTATTGGATTATTCTTTATACACACGTTTTGAAGATTAAAAGTGACATGAAATATCTTCAAAATATTATGTATGTTTTTATCATTTGCATCTATTGTGTTATTATTAATTTTTTTACCTTTGTTGTGTTGTATGTTTAATTGTATTGATTCCACTGCTTATCTCTTATTATATAATATCTTTTAGTTTTGATAATCTCTGGAATGAGGGAATAGTCTCCCTACAGACATAACCAATCCATCTTTTGTAGTTGAATGCCTCATGTGTTTGGGGAGATGTTATTGAGGCTATATGGACCATTAGGTTTAGGGAACGTTCAGTTGAATCTTGTTCCAAGATGTCACAAAATCCACTATTCCATTCCGTGGGTGATACCTGGGTTCCCATGAGGAATTCCATTGATGGTATTATAGGATAATGGGTTCATAATACACCTAGAGTGATACATGGGTTCTCTATGTGGAAATTTTTGGATGGGTCCCAGATTCCAATTAATTAATTAAATGACATGTCTTCCATGTTAATTATCATTCTTGGATTCCTTAAATTCATTACATACTTGATTTCCATAATTCATTTACATATTTAAAACATAAATTTCGGGTAATATATATATCCCTAATATGAATATGATTATCGAGGGACATCTTAACTTTGATCCATATAACAAGAACCTCTTATTAAAATAAAATGAAAATAAATATGAATGTAGATTCATACCATCTTTGGAAGAAGTATGTAATTTCATTCATATGTTCCCTAGGAGACCTATACTCAATTTTTTTAATTTATTTAATACATTTATTATTCTATCATCACACTACATGATTGTATATTAATGTACTGTACATCATTATACACCTTTGGTGGTGACCAAAAAATTTTTACTCACACCCTATCTGAGATACCGTTTGGTTCCCATATAGACTGCAAGGATGTTGGTAGGGATAATAGAAAACAACCTTCCATGGATGGTTGATTTTATATAATAGTATAAATATTAGGAATTTCAGGTTGGTTGAGTATCTATAATCATTTTACATTGATCTCTATTACCTTCCAAGGAAGGGGAATTCAGTAGCTGATGATTAGAGCCAAAAGACCTAGACTCATTAAGTTCTAGAATCTTGGGGTGAATGGTAGCTTGTGGAATTATTCTTAGAGATTCATGTTTTATTTCAAGTGGAAAATGTCCATACTATCCTATTGGACTTAGATGTTACATACACTCTTATCGAATGGGTAATAATGAGACAACTCTCTCATCCTGAAGGCCATGTCCTAAGGATAAGCATTTCAGATGATGACACATCTCTAGTATGGACTGTGTATAGTGATGATAACTTATTGTTACATAGATTTGTTTGGGTCATGAAGAAATCAGAGAGGAGATGATGTGGGAATTTCATGCCACATCATGGACAATTCACTCCATTGTAACCAAAATTTATTGAGATCATTAATTCCAATATTGGTGTCCTAGTATGAATCATGGGATTTCTAACTTCATTACTCACTGTTCAACCTATCAATAGGTGAAGGAAAAACATTAGTGACAAGTTAGGATTTTTTAGCTGTTTTCCATTTCTGATTGGAATTGAGATACTGTTTTGATGGATTTTGTGACTAGTCTACCCATATCACCTATAAGAAATGATATACTTTGGTTAGTCATCGATCATTCGACAATGGTCGCAAACTTTTTCATGTGCAAGATAACTTCTCATTAGACGATCTAGGATGTTTGTTTGTTAATATGTTTTTATATATTAATGGAGATGTACACTCTATCATTTCTAACATAGATGCTCAATTAACTTCATGGTTATGGATGTGTTTATAGAATGAATTGGGTACATAGGTGCTTCTAAGAATATATTATCCCATAGACTGATACACAAATAGAGCATATGATTCAGGGTTTAGAGGAAATTCCTTGTGGTTGTGTACTTGAATTTGGGGTTTCATGGGAGAAACACATTCCCCCCATAGAGTTTTTGTTATAATAATATCATTTATAATACTATTCAGATGGCTCCTTATGGTGTTTTATATGGATGTCCATTCCACTCCCCAGCATACTAGTTAGAGGAATGGGAAACTACTATTCTTGGACAACGTATTGGATAAGAGACTACAGATTTGTTCAAGCTATAGAAAGTACATGTTGATAGATTAGTCCAGACACTAGTCATATGCCAACAGATGCCGAAAACATATTATGTTCGAGGTCAAAGGATAGGTCTTCTTGTGAGTTTCACTCAGGTTGTGTCGGGGATGCATTCGAAAGTAGTGTAAGCTCTCACAAAGACTCTTTGGATCCTCCAAAGTTGTGATACTAATCATACCTGTGTCTTACCGGTTTTATCTTCCTCAGAGAACTGGTCTATGAATGATATATATCATGTATCTCAGCTTCATAGATACTATACAGTCCCATCACATGTCCTTCAACCTAATGAGGTTGAGCTAGATATAGATGCATGAATTGAGGTGTATCGTATTTTTATTGATGATCAGAGTGTGAATAAACTCCAAGGTAGGTTAGTTCCTTTTGTATGGGTTCTATGGAAGCATGACCAAGTACAATACATGAAATGGGAATAAGAATCTGATATACAAATTTAGTGTCTATAGTGCTTTATTGATGATACATCTTTACCCTCAAAAGGATAAATTGAGGATGAGTTGCTTTAAGAAGAGGATGTTGTAATAGAGCATATTTTCTTGAAGGTATAGATCATTTATTTTTCAATCTGAATACTTTTCTTAATCATGGTAAACGTATAATACAACATTAGGAAGGTCCCATTAGCATCTGTGGATTGTTCGAAGCCCCAATTTCTGGAAAATGGGATAATGAACAAGACCTCGTGATTATTTAAACTATTCCACCTAGCCACATTGTTAGTTTCAAATTTTTGGTTGCATACATTTTAGGACCATATGCCTCAAAATTTGAAAAAAATCATATAACCTAAGGTGAAATACCATTCTATAATAGATGGTTTTTGAATCATGGGTTTCTATATAGTTTTTTCATGGTTTTTAAACCATGTTCCTAAACAATACACCCCCATAGTATATTTGAGAAGTCAAAAATGCACCCATTTAAACTCAATATCCCTTTTCACTTTCTCATCTCTTCCTCTAGTGGTAAGGCATGGGTTTTCTACACTTTTGAGCATTATAAAACCTCAACATAGGATTTAAGTTATCTCCCACCTCTGATGTCTGATCTTCAATCCATCATAAGCATTGGATCCATCTCAGTATGATCCTTTAGTCACTTACATCCAATATAAGTTTATTTCTGAATCCATCACGCTATTTAGGTGTAAGATCAGTTTTCTCTATTTTTAAAGATTTTCACTATTTCTCAAAAAAATTAAAACCAACAATCCATTTGACGCTGATATCAGGAGTAGATTTTTTATGACCTTGAAAAAGGAGGTAAAATTGTTTTCCCTTTGAGTTTTGATGGCTTTTAGCTATGTTGTTGTGGCACACATCATCTTTACTAATAATCCTCTTTTAATTGGTTCCTTAATTTAAAATAGATCATTTCACCTAAAAAAATTCTATTGAATCATATTTAGTGGGTTTTAGGTTGTTTTCCATAGATATAGACACCCCTTCGGTGATCCACATTGAATTATTCCTTTTAGCTAATTTCATTATTTTCTGAAACACCTACATAGCTTATGACATATCATTTAAATGATATTTTTATTAAGACAAGACTGTGATGGAATCGGGCATGCAACGAAATCCTCAAACATGTGATATTTTAAAAAATTACCACCGACGATCGATGCAATATTTACAACGTCGATGAAATGATTTCCAGTTAAAGCCGAGGATCTCGTGTGATGGGTATTAAGCAAAAAATAAATGGTAAAAATATCTAGTTTAATCTGAAGCAACGCACGATGTCTTCTCTTCTTTGGTGATCACTAATCAAATAATCCTAATTCAAATTCCTCTATTTCATCTACACATACTTCACGAAATCCGTGGGAGCACCGTTCGATGTAATACAGATTCTAGCACAGGATTGCGACAACGTCTTCGATGCTCCAACAATCACTGCATCGCTTCACAAGAGATTCCTAAGAGAGTGCTTGATCCATTCTCCATGGATATAGAGTGTCTCTCTGTAGATAATGGGAGATAAGAGAAGAGAGAGAATCTCCATTAATAGTATTTGGAAATCTCCTCTCCTTTTATATTTATAGTTTAATTTAATTACCTATAAATGCCAACTCGACCCCAAATAATCAACACACTATTAACGACATATTATGACTACTTGTATAATTCATAAATATTATTATCACTCACTTTTAATATATTATAATATATTACATTGTAATAATTGAGTAGTTAACTCAACTTTCTGCTCCCATAAATAGGAATTAAACCTTGAATATATTTAATATTCATCAATTAATATTTTTCATCTATTGACATAAAAGGAGTAAATACATTTAATAAATAAATTCAATGCTCATTATTCTAAACAATAATGGAATGAATTTATTTATAGAATTGGCAGTCATTTATCCTGGGAAAAATCACGGACCCCAGTGATGGGGCCCACCATGTCCAAAACTCCTAATCAACTGAATATGGTAGATTCTTGAATACCCTATTTTTTGTGACCCTCTTGGCCCTTATCTTGATAGTAGTAAATATTATTCATAGACAAAGAGTGGGATCTAGGAACCCATCATCTCCCATGAAGAGATATGGTTTTATACAACAGTGAAAACCAAACTATGAACACTCACAGTGTAATATAATCTCTTTGTCGGTAATATATCATAATGCAGGATGCACTCACGTGTCATCGCCCTTTTCTTACTTTATTGTTTTTTGATTTAACTGGACGGATTTACCCCCCAAAACTATGTCTATGGTCTTATAAAGGTACATCCATCCATATCAACATGTCCTGAGATATATTACTTCAATAACCTGGAAGCGACAAATCCTTTATTAACTATTCAACAAATGCCATGCCACCAAAAATGCACCCAACACAAAATACCTCTCCAAGACATCATTACCATGGATTTCCTCTTGCATCAAAGTACGCAATCAAATGACGTGCATTAGTAATGATATCATGTCAAGATACCATTACACATGATTGTGGATAGGAACATCCAATGATAGCTGAAACATGTGGTGATCCTATGGGAGGGTCAGTCCTCATGATCTCAATACTAGCGATCACCAAGTGAGAAATTTATGAGAAGAAGCCTCAATGCTTATGAGCCGCTAGCACATGAAAGTCAATCATCTATTGTGTCTAATCAGTAAGATGCATCCATACAATAGAACATATATTTATGATTAATTTCATAGTATCTAGAGGTTCTCATTATAGCTTGGGAATTTCTATAACTCTTTGATATGACAATTAATCTTTTTAAATTACTATTATGTATTTGATGTAGAAAATATACTCTATAATGGTATGATAAAATCATGTACATGTAACTGTATACACGATATGGTAATCAAAAGAACTGAACAGTTGGGTCTAAGTAACCTACTATTTCAACACTCCCACTTGAAATAGAGACAACATGCTAAATAAACATGTTAGCTACTCACATGATAAAGATCATGTTTTTGATGGGTAATGGATTTTGCTATTGGGCCTACAACGGTTCCTCCGTGCGACAACTCTACTATAGAGACCTCATCTCCTTGAGTAAAACAACTCAAGTGATGGTATCCCGATTATATCCCACTTATCCATTTTTGTATCTTAACATCTCAGATTGTAAGAATATTATAATATACATTATGATAAATTTTTTTACTAGGTTGGATTCTATGAACTGGAATAAATAATTTCATTTATCTACTTCTTAGCTACCTTAGAAGCTGTAATGTACTAGGTCCTTGTAGGTATGGCTACCACTGGAAGATATGATCTTGACTCACTCATTGTCTTTAGCCTAACTCCGATAGTAGATCACATTGATCTATGAAAGACTAGTTTGTATCCCCAAAAATTGGAATCCAACCTCTCCATTTACCATGTACACATATTTTGTACTTAACAAAGTAAAATTAGATGGGTCTGACTACAAACCTTGCAGTTCTACTTGATATAATTGATATTTTCCTTCTGTAAAATATACCTTGGAAATATTGGTTCTTGTACATGTAATGGCAAATGTGATTGGTCCATCGTTTCGACGTATTGATTGTAACTCACGATTTTTATCTCTTTTCATGTCCTAGACATGAAAACCTGAAGAGATTATGACATATGACATAGTAAATAATTTATCTCTTGAAATTTTCCAACTTTTATTTTTTAATAAAATGTCACTATATTTAAGATTTAATTGGAAAAATCACCCTATAGAACTACCTTAGTAGATACTGTTACCTAGAATAGAGGTTTTTACTCTAATTCAGTCATTAGAGAATAAATTTTATTTTGGTCATAATTAATTATGAGACCAATGTCTGTTTTAGATATGTTTCCTAACATACTTCTTCTTGGAAAACATTTTCTGTCCCACTAACCTCTTTGTAGAAAAATGGAAATATTTTTTTGAAAATGTATATTCTATGATCTACTTGCTTATATTAATCCTAAACTGGATTTTAGTGACTTAAAACCTTTATTGGCATTATGTGATGTGACCATCCCTTTCTGGTTGCGTCCTATAGACACCATCAATGATTTCTGGCCATGCCATCCAATGCTAAATAATTTGATCATTGATATTAGCTATTATAAGTAAAATTCTATTATATTTAGGCATAACGACATGGTAAAACCAATCAAGCCTTATTGGTACTACAGTTGTACCATACATTTATCAACTCACAATAATACCCAGAAGAGTATTCAAAATAATAAGCCCATTTTCACATTGATACATGGAATCCCTTAATTGAATTTTAGTTTGTGTTATCAATTTTAGCTAATTTCCATATACTTCTCACTTGTAGGAAATATTATTCACAATTAATAATAGATCACCGACCGTGGTGAATATAAAAACCATCACTATGTTTTTATTCTTCCTACGTAGTATGTGTATCTAGAATCTAATTTGTTCCACATGCTCTTGTGGTACTAGTTGCTATGACAAATATTTTTTCATCTTGAGAATTGACTAATAGAAGTCAATATAGCTCCCACTATATTTAATAGATATGTTCACCCTCTTCTTGAATGTAGTATATCACTTGTCTAAAACTTTTCTATTCCTAGGGATTTATTTAATATTTTAAGAAATCATTAGGACAATTACCTTAGATGAAAAATTTTTTTATATCAATGGAAGTTTGTTTTTATCCGAACAAACTATTTTCATCCAAACACATCTCATTATGAAATAATGGAATTAAAATATAAAATGACACATATGATATCCATTTTTCATTATATTTGGCATATGGTTTTGGGTCATTGATGTTATTTTCAAAGAATTTCTTGAAATATAATTTAATTTTATATTAGTTTCCACATTGATATTACTTACATCAATACATTGATGTATAACACATGCATTTAAAAATTTCCCCACCCTACATGTTTGTTGATCAATGATGATATGCAAGACTTCATCATCAATCATCTTGATTAACATCAATGTCTTGATATTGATAAGGTAATGTACATTTAGGAATTACTCCATGCTGCATTATTATGATTGATGATGCTTGGTCGAGAAATTCTTTGGTATCCCAACTCAAAGCAACTCATATATCTTTAACATTCATATACATCACATAATTAGTAATTAATTACTTAATGTAATCTTATGAAGTATATGTACCTCTAAATTATACTTGGAATTGTTCATGCTCACTTGTTGAACTATTTCCAAAATATTTGTGACATACTTTTATTTCTAAAGGATCCTTTGTCCAAACTAAAGATGTCGATAATACCAAAAATATTTAGTTATGCCAAAAATAAATACAATACATAGTATATTCATGATTTACTCTTTTGTTATTACATGAAAAAGAATTATCTTTTCACAAATGAGTATAAGTCTTAAATTTATATTCATCACTAATTGCCTATGATTCATGTATTACTGAATTAGTGATTGAGTTTACAAAAAACAACATTCATTCCAGAACCTGCAATAATGTCACCATACATACAAGGACACATGGGAATAATGTTTGTGGTTATTCCCAGTAATAGTTCAACACTAATCATTCACTTGGAAATTAAAGAATCTATGTACTTATCACCACTATCCTAGGTATCAACCTTTCACAGCCACATGGAGATTACACCTGACTTCTAGTAAGGTTTCTATTCTAACATGGTAACTATATTTAAATACACATATGTAAAAAGAATATAGTATTAATTACCCATGTAGTAAAAAAGAATCATCAAATTGATGAATACACCTGATGTAGAAGTGAAAATTTGCATCTTTAAATCAGTTTATTACTTTTTAACATCCATTGTTTTATTTTATAATATGAAATGAAAATAACCTTCATTAATACCTCATTAATTTAAGGACGTCATGAATGTGGTATTATAATTAAATGCCTTTGACCTTTCTATATTGTATTTAAATTTATTCTCCATAAGATTTAAAACACAACTTTCTTTTATTCTTATCAACTTGGTGAACCTTACCTATATAGGTAATTGTAAATTTAATCAATAGTTTATTGTTTTATAACATGAGTAATGTGGTGAAAATGTTATGAGAAATGGATCCATTTAAAGACCATGATCGATCTTTAAATTTATACATGCCGGTGTAACCATCACCTAATTCATATCATTGCTTCGCTTTCTCCTTGAAAACATCTCGAAGATGAGACTTCATGTTTATATCGACCATTTTGTAGTGTAGTAACTGAATCTAACACTGGACGTTGATGAAAGCATAATGATATAACTTCCATATGATTTGTATATTAGTCTCCCTTAAGAAATTTTCACCCTTGCTTCATGAGGTAGTTTATGTGGTGTTGGGGAAACTGGAACGTTGAGTTTTATAAATCATAGTACTACGAAAACACACATGTACTATTAATGGATACTCATGTCAGTGTGGAAATTTACTTTGCCCAATATTTGTCGCAGTTTAAACTTTCTGCATAAATTTCTATTTTTTTACAAAACTGAATTTTAGCAGGTGAGTTCCTTTTATCTGGATTAACGGTTAATAAATTTTTATTAAACAATTAATTAAAACATTTAACGTCTCCCACTATTTTATCAGATTCTAGAAACCCCCTGTGCTAGAATCGGAATACTCTATCGCTTGACTATTCATGTGGTAAGGATCCCAGAACCACGCCTCAAATTCTACAATCCATGGCTACACCACTACCCGGAGGGTTCACGATGGGATTTTGACTGACCGACCACTTTAACTTGTGATTACTTGATTTGTAGAGTGAAGTCCCATTATCTAAAATTAGAACATGATTTACTCAACGTATACCTCTAAAGCTACAAAAATATAGCTATGGATATTTAATTACTAAAATTTTATTTATGTCACCCCATAATTCTCATAATGACTCCCCTGTACTAAGAGTCACCCCATGATATGCCATGATCAGCACATCAAACAACAGGTTTTTCCAAATTTGAATGATAGAAGGCTGTTTTGTCTTAATAATTTTTTAGGGTTTTTATTTTTTTAATGCGACGAAATAATTAATTTTCAATTTTTAGAAGCACATAGTTTGTGATCACACTCACAACTGATCATGCAAGAAATATAAATTTTATCGCGTCACATGTTCATTTTATCTTAAATGATTGTTTATTAATATTCATTATGATCACGAAATAAACTACACATTAACTAAATAATAAACCATGAAAAAAAATGAACAACTAATCATGTGATGGTTCTAATGGTTGATCTGTTGAGTAAATAATAGACCAACTGAGACCCTAGCGGTAAATAACTTTAGTCACATGGCTTGAAACTTGAATAGCAATGTCTGCTCATCCAATGCATCCAACTACTGTCTGGTGTGTCGCGGTCACTTGGCACGAAGTGTGTCAAACCTCGTCTTGTCATTATACAACAATACTCGCACGCAGGTGAGGGGGTCTCGGGGTATAAAATACACTCTGACAATGGGCGGGCATACCCTTATACAAATAATGACACTTGAGATGATACACATATTTTATTTTTTATTTAATTAAACTAATTATTACAAAACCATTGCAATAAATAAATAATTAAATAAATAATTAAATAAAATGCACAAAACATGAATTGATCGGTCTCCATCTCATGATCAGTCATATACGCATTAAACTCATGTATATTAAATAAATGAAGAATAAAAATTAAACTCGCATTAAAATAATTACTGAGGGATTTTAATTTTATTAAAACATCACTATTGTTTTAATTCAATTTAATGTCATTCAGTCCCATTATTGTAATTTAATTTTAAAACAAAAAATGAAATTAATTAATTAATTTAATTAATATCTGAAATAAATTAATTACACTGCAATAATTTTTTAACTAAAATTAATATTTCATTCATTTAATTATCTAAATTAATTAAATTATTTAAATAAATATATTTTTATAAAATTTAAATCACTCAGGCCCATGAAACATCGTTCAGGGCCTGTGCGGGTTGGGTAGAACCAATACAGGCCTAATCAGGGTGGTAACCACCCCATGCAGGAGCGTTCTGGGATTGGCAGGTCCTCCTAAGCATATTCCAAGTCAGCCAGACTATCCTAGGCCTGTTTTGGGAATGATATAGTCCCCTTCCCACTAAGCGGACTAGGTGGCGGCTGAAAAGGGGCAGGTCCATGGTGAAGCAAACTAGATAGACGGTGTCAATCCAGCGGATGTAGTTGCGATATACTAGGCCCACAGGACAAATCAGCCGAGAATGGCTGGTGGGAAACGGTCCTGTAGGCCGAACATAGGGAGGCAACAGTAGTGCAGAGTGGTGTGTCGTAGGGGGCAATGGCATGTTGGGCACCCTTTTGGGATGAAGGAGGGAGTTCGTGACTGAGGCAAGAGGTCATCGTACAGGATCCAGAACTACATAGGTAGAGAGGCTGGCCTGCTATGTAGGGCTCCATGAAACGAGGAGATGTTGTTCTATTGGGGCCGGATGGATCACTGTCTCTATAACGCAGCATGGAAGAGGCAAGATATCTACACATCCATGGTTGGAGTCGGACAGCTGGTTTGCTGTAGTGCAGAATGTAGAGGAGACGAACTAGGGGGGCTTCATGCACCGCTGAGATTCTTCTGCTGCCTTGTTGAGGGGGTTCCTGGGTGCAGCCTGTAGCGCATGCCGTAGCGAATCTCCACGGGAGGGAGACCAGCGGGAGGCACAACAAGCCTTGTGATGCGTTGTTGTTGGAGCATGGTGAAGCCTTGTAGGTCTTGCACCCAACCTAATTTTTTTAAGATATTATGTCTATATTTTGAATATAAATTATAAAAACTTATAATAATATTCTATTATTATAATAGAATATTATAATAATAAAATTATAATTATAATCAAACTATTATTATTAAAATTAAATTATTATAATAGTAATCATTAAACATGACCTAAAAACACTATTCTGGTAATCAAATTTCCACCCAGTGATTATAAAACAACTGGTTTAATTCTGTGCGTAATCTTCGGATGACCATAGATGGGTGATCCGATATTGGATTCAAACGATGTCTGTGGCATTGGGACTATATCGATGCCCTCTTTTAAAATTAATGAAAATTTAATTTATTTGGCATAAAATCGTCACACGTCCCTCTAATACCACTTTTTGGAACCTATCATGTAGAAGAAGCACAAAACATTTGGTATTTTAAAATAATTTCACCAACTATTGATGCAATATGGTCAACATCGGCGAAACGATGCCAAGTTAAATATGAGGATCTCACGTGAAGGGTTTTAAGTACAAAAATAAACTGTAAAAATATCTGGTTTAATCTGAATTCACACACAACATTTGCTCATCGTTGGTGATCACTTATCGAAGAATACTAAGTCGAACTCCTCTAGATCGTCCACGCACAGTTCAAGAAATCCACATGAGCACCATTCATCATAATCCTGGTGCTAGCACAAAATTGAGACGACGACTTCGACACTCCAGCCATCACTACACCACTTCGCAAGTGATGCCCAAGAGAGTGCGTGATCCATGCTACTTGGATCTAAAGCCTCTCTCTCTCTAGATATTGGGAGAAAAGCGAATGGAGTGAAGCGACATGAATTGTATTTGAAAATATTCTCTCCTCCTATATTTATAGTGTATTTAAATTTTCTTGAAATGTCAACCTGGCCCCAAATAATCAATGCAGTATTAAAGACATATTATGACTACCTATTTTAGTTATAAATATTATTATTACTCACTCATAATATATTAAAATATATCACGTGATAATAATTGAGTCATTAACTTGATACGTCACTCTCATTAATATTAATTGAACCGTGAATATTTTTAATATTCGTCATTCAATACTTTTCATGTATTTAATTAAAACTCATAAATAAATTTAATAAATAAATTCAATATTAATTATTCTAAACATGTATAACATGAATTTATTTATTTTAGTGGTGATAATTTTTCCATGGACAAATCCCGAAACCCAGTGGTGCAGCCCACCATATCCAAAACTATAATTCAACTGAACAGGGATGATTCTTGAATACACTAGAGTGTGTGACTCTTTAAGACATTATCTCGAAAGTAGTGAATAGAACTCACAGGCCAAGAGTGGGATCTAGAAACCCATCATATCCCATGAAGACATAAGTATTGTCATAGTAGTGACAACCAAACTATGAACGTGAACTATGTAATATAATCTCTTTTTCTGTAATATCTCATAAAGCTGGACGTACTCACATGTCATTGCCATTTTCTTGGTTTATTGTTTTTTGATTTAATTGCAAGTATTTACCCTCGAATTCCACGACCATGTTCTTATAAAGGTACTTCCATCCATATCAACATGGCCTGATATATATTACATCCATAACCCGGAAGTGACAAACACTTTCTTGACCATTCAACAAATCCCATGCCACAAAAAATGCACCCAACACAAACTACCTCTCCACGACTTCATTTCAATGGTTTTTGTCTTGCATCAAAGTATAAAATCAAATAGAATTCATTGGTAATGATCCAAAGTCAAGATACTATTACACATGATCATAGATAGGAACATCCACTGACACACGAAACATGTGGTGTTCTTATTGGAAGGTCAGTCCTCAAGATCTCACTACTATAGATCACCATGTGAGAACATAATAGGAAGAAGTATCAACACTTATATCCCACCAGAAAATGATAGTCAGAAATCTACTGTGTCCAATCAGTAAGATGTATCCAGACCATAGAAAATATACTGACGATTAATGTCATAGTATCTGGAGGTTCTCATTATATCTTGGGAACTATTATAACCTTTCCATACGACAACTAATCTTTGGAAATTACCATTATGTAGTATGAAAAAAAAATTATACACTGTAATGGCAATATTAGATCATGAAAAAAAACTATATACACGATATGGGAATCAAAGGCACTAAATAGTTGGGTCTAGGGCACCCACTAGTTCAACAGACTCTTAATCGAATCCCATGGAACTTCTTAGTTTATTGGCCCATATATTTTTGGAATTTACCAAGTGGAAAATTATCTTCTTTGACCATATATATTTTTAAATGACTCTTTGATTCAAATGAATTTATTTTCCTTGCATTAGTAAATTGAATATCCTGAAGTGAATTGAAGGGAATACTCATGAAAGATTTCTCTACTTTAAATGAATTAAATGGATTATCTGAATTCCACATAAAGTATGGTCAATCCATGCCATTTTGTTATGAATTATCTAAATTTCCTTAATGAATTTAAATGACATGTATATAATTTAACATGGACAACATGGAACATAAGAGCTACTATGTCATGTATTATGTTATCAATATGATTATGTATCATTTATAAGTATATGGGTTGGATGAAAATGAATCATGGGAGGTTATATATCATGCCAATTATAATTATGAATATACCTTTATACAGGATGTGATTGGATAGTAAGGGGGTGTTGATCATGATAGATAATCACGAAATCTTAAATCAGGTGTTGAGTATGGAATCTCACACTAGTGATACTATATGAGAATTGGGATTTACATGCCACATTCCGTAATTAGACTGATGATAGGATGGATCACTCACCATCCCGAGTTTCGTACATGATGTCTCACACTCTTATTGGGATTTAGGGAATATACCCTATTGCTTGAGATTATAGCCTCGTCAGACTTGTTATGGATATCTAAGTTACATTACGTTCTAGCCAGTATTAGTATTCAGGGTATATGGTAATTTAAATCCATATGTACTTGGTTTATTTAGTTGGATGAAATATATAATTAATCTATATATATATATATTATTACAATATGTATAGTGAAAAATCAAAAATACCTTTTGTTAATGAACGGATGTATGTAGACCCATCAAGGGTCCTATATGAACCTGATTAGGATGGAAATTTATTTCAGCATTGTTTTTCTATTCTGATATTACCTGCAAATTGGTTAGTTATGAAAAATATTCAGATAACGAGTAGACACTGTTGGTGATGGCCTACTATGATTTTTATCTCACACCCTACTCAGGTTACCTTTGGTACCCAAGAAGATTATCTATTTATAGGTTTTGATAAGGGAGAGATCTCAGCTTCTGGTATTTGACGTGCTTACATGTCGTTGGGTCTTAGGAGAAGAGGATAAGGAAATTGCTCGAGACACTAGTGGAGGTGTTTTTGTCCGTTTTCATAGTTTTATATAATTCTTGTATCTGTCTAAATCTCATTCCCCTTTTTATTATCATCAATCAAATAATCCTTATATCAGACACTACCTAGTGGATTTTAAATTTTTTTTTTCAGTTGTTCTTCTTATATTTGCTTGTGCACTTGTCTATTAAATCAGTTGTATTTATTCTTCTTCTGTATTGTAATTATATCTGTTTATATTGTTCTTCAAAATTTTATTGTTTTTTATTTCATCCATTATGACACTCTGATATGAGGGTATAGACTTCATACTATACCACCTTTATAACCTCGAGGCTAGTCATCAGCGTTAGGTGCACGGGGAGGCACACTTGTGGCCATTTGACCCACTGGTTTTGGCACTAGTTAATTACATATCATGTTAGGATGTTACAAATTTGAATATATGGTGGTCCCTTTTTTCATTACTATACAAAGACAATACATTGGATATTGATAATTCTTGGAACTTGGTCATAAGTCGTTCATGGGCATCGAGAACCCATTTTCGAGGTAAAGGCTAGTTTTACTGAATTATAATTGTATTTTTTTTTCATATTACTCTTAATATCATTTCACCATTTGTGAGAAAAATGTTGTTTTGTGGTTATTATTATTGTTCTTATTGAGGATTTATTCTTCATTGGCTCTATTATATGAGGTAAAGGGGCATTGGGACATGCACCATTATTAGGAAGACTAGGAATAAAATGCCCTAAATTTTTCTATGTCATGCCTATTTTCAGCATACATTTACCTATTTCATATTGATAATGCCTAGAATATGTACTGAATTTGGATTACACTACTTATAGGGTTTTTAAAAAACAATTGATACATAGATTAAATCCTTTATCCTAATAATTTTCTCTGGAATAGCTTAAAGAATACACCTTAAGAATACAGTTATTTCATATTGAGACATGGACCATTTGTCACATGTGCATGAATGTGATATGGTGTGAGCAGAAAGAATATTATATTTTGGTTCATATGGAATATGGACCCTTATAAATGGAAATTTATATACCATATAATTCTACCATATTAAGTAATTTATACAACTGAACAAGAAAAAATTCAAAAATAATTTGACAACTAAATTGAAATTTGGTATCTTATACATGTGAAATGAAGACATAATCCTAAACCTATCCTTACTAGTTGGTAGTTGGGTATCTCTTATGTTCTTATGGCTTGTTATAGTCTCTTCTATATTGATTATCAAGATTTTGATATATGAAGAGATGTATGTTTGTTTCTATAAAAATCATTAATCTTGTCAAAAATTATCATATGTAATTTTCTCAATCTATTTAATATATTCTGAGGCGTGATTTTGGAATTGTAGTGTCATGATACCCTGAAAGCCTCCTGTCAAAATCCCTGATGGCAGTCATGAAAATTCTCCCGAGGTTTCAGTCCCTAAGTCACCAGGGATCCCTCCTGTAGTGCAACTTGTGGCACCTATTCCTTTAAATAATGTGGGATCTGACACCTAGTTTCGAGAGGGTTTTATATATATTCTTTAGAACATGAAAGGATTCATTCAACCTTCTGTAAGTATGGGAGAGTTTAATTATGAATATTATTAACAACATCCCACCACCTTTTCAGGGGATGTCATACCTCATGATGTATAGTCTTGGATGGAATAAATCCTATATATTTTCAAGAATATGGAGAGACCTATAAAGCTGAGTGTCAAGATTTCATCTTATATTATATGTGACTTATCTATGTGGTGGTGGGATGAAATCAACTTGGAATATCGGTATAAAGATATGTGATGGGTGGATTTGAAGATGATATTTTACAACTTCCTTTTTACTAATACTCGGAGGGATGCCACATCTAGAGAATTCATGAACCTACAGTAGGGGAGCATGTTAGTTATGGAATAATCAACCCATTTCACTGAGATGAATTATCTTACTCCTACTCTAGTAGGTAACGATATTATGATCACTAGGGGATTTCAGGATGGGATGGTTTACACCATTCGACCATAATTCAATTTTTTCAGTCTGATGAATATTTTGGAAAACATTAACCAAACCCTTATTACAAAAAGGAATCATATGGATGATAATGATGTGGGTCAAGGTAGTTCAGCCCCTAAAGATACTAGCGGTTCTTCTTTTGGGTTCAAGAATCACATCAAGGTTACTTGTGATGGTTGCAGCAGCTATGATCTTCATGTTGACAGTTTCTTGATTTTTCACTGGTGTAGAAAACCGATATAGATGAAGACTCAGTGCTTGTGGGATCTAGTGGAGTGGATTGGTTGTAGTAGGATGGTACATATATTGAATTTCTACAATAATCTTTTGACAATGCCTAGTGAGCGGGGATCTACACCTACATAATTATTAGTATGGTTCTAGTAGGATCATGAAAGGTGGTCATCTAGAATACCATTGACCAATCAATCCAAGGTGGTGGTTGTGGTAGATGTTTTCATAATTTTGATGATTAGAACCATTATAGTGGGCTTGCTCCAGGTATTTAGGTAGTAACTTAGGGATGCAGTATCAGACAGTAAAATGTAGTCTTTCCAATGCCTAAGGATTAAATTGATGAACCTTATATTGTAAAAGGTGCTATTTTAATAGCCTTAACATTAGTGTCTTATTTATTTTACATAGTCAGGTATTAGTATTTTATATCTAAGTAAATCATTTAGTGTTTGGGCCTCATGATCGAGGACTAATATGGTGTTATGACACTAGACACCCAGTCTGGTATCCATTCTAAGGACATCAATTATTATAAGAATTATTTTATTGATATTGGTGGTTACCTTTTCATGTGGAATATTTACATCATATACATGATGATATTTGATGTAATCATCAAAATGATGTGGTTAGTTCCCTATTGATCCCATTTTGACGAATATCATGAGAGGGTTATGTTAAAATCACCAAAGGGAGTTAATTACATGCATAAGGGAGAATGGGATGTCTATGCGACTTGATCTAGCCCTGAATAGTAATGGATGGGTAATGTAATAGATCATATCACCATTATTTTCGACGATGACCATGGGTTATGACCCAATATGATTCCACCCATAGTGGAGCATATTAGAGACATATTTCTTAATGACTTATCTGATATACCTCTATTGCATCATGTAGAGTTTATTATCAATCTTTTTCTAGGAGCATCATTTGTGACCATTAATATTTATATGATGGACCCCATGGAGATTTTGGAGATCAAGAACAAGTTGGAGGATATGGATGATAATGGGTTTACACTCCCTAGTACTTCTCCTTGGGGTTCATTGGTTCTTTTCTCCAAGAATGCAGATGATACCATCTAGCTTTTCATGGATTGTTATATTTTAAATAAAATCATGATAAAGAATTGGTATTTAATGCCTTGAATAGATATAATCATTGATCAGCTATGAGGATAGAAAATGTTTTCAAAGATAGGTCTGAGGTCGGGTTATCACCATGTGCATGTCATGACTTTGGAAATAACACTCATTGCATTCAAGATAAGGTATGGTCCATATGAGTACTTGATTGTGTTTTTTGGACACAAGAACATACATTCTATATTTATGAATCTTATGAATTTAGTTTTCCACCCATATCTAGAATCATTTGTGGTAGTAGTTCTTGATGATATCTTGGTGTATTAATGCTCTAGAAATGACCTTGAAACCTATCTTGAGAGTTTTCCGAATACACTGAGAGAGTACCAGGTCTATGTTATGCTAATAAATTTCCAATTTTGGATTGATAAAGTTTACTTTCTAGGTCACATTATCTTGGAGTCCGGAGTTTCAGTAGACCCAGAGAAATTGAGAGCTGTAGTTTTCTGGAATCACCCCAAGAACATCTTCAACATTATTGGTTTCTTTGGGATGGATGTATATTATAATAACTTCATCCATAATTTCCCACATATTGTAGCTCCACTTAAATGCATGAATAATACGGGTGTGAAATTCGTTTGTTCAGAATATTATAAAGAATAAATTCAATAGTTGAAGGGTTAGATGATTTTAGAACTGATACTGATTCTAATGGATCTGGGGAGGAGGTTTGGTCTATATTGTTATGTATTAGATATTATTCTTGGAGATATTTTGATTTTGTATAAGGGAGTCATTGCATACAGGTCTCATCAACTGAGGCCTCACAATCGTAATTACCCAATGCAAAACCTTGAGCTCACTACAATTGTACATGCCTTATATTTTTGCAGACACTACCTACATGGAGAGTGTTATTTAGTATAAAATGATCAAAAAATCCTCAATTATATGTTTATACAGAAGGTTTTAAATCTAATGAATAATGGGTGGGTTTATTTTCTCCAGTCATTTGAATTCAAGCTTCCTTACATGTATGAGAAAGGGAAATTAGTAGTTGGTGCTCTAATATAAATGGCTGAGAAACATAAAGTTAAGGAATCTTATGGTGAATGAAATATTTTGTCTATACTTTAAATAATAATGTTGAGGTTTAGGAGGACCATGATCATACTATCCTCTTAGCCTTATCTGTTACTTATACTATTTTGGAACGGGTAAGAATGAGATATCTATCTGACCCCAAGGGCCTGATACTCAAGTAAAGTGTTTCAAAAGATGATATATCTCTAGGATGGACCATGGATGGGGATGATTCCATATTGTTCCATGGGTTTGTTTCGGTCCTAGAAGACATTAGAGAGGATATGATGCTAGAACTTCACATCTTAGCAAGGGAAGTTGTCCTTTGAATCACCAAAATGTATTGAGATATTTGATGCCAGTATTTGTGGCCATGTACAAAATGTGATATTATCATCTTCCTCACTTGGTATTCCACTTTATAGTAGGTTAAGGTGTAACATTAGTGTCTTTAAGGGAATTTATAGACATATTCTATTTAATAGTGGATGTGGGATGAGGTTTTGAAGGATTTCGTGACTGGTCTACCTAGATAACCTCGTGTTAATGATATAGTGTGGGTTTTAATTGATCATATTAGGATCGATGCAAACTTATTACATGTGTGGGATACCATATCCGTTTATTATGAAGGAATGTTGAATGTTAGGGAGGTTTTATGTCATCACAAATATCCTCAATATATTTTTTCTAATAGAGAGACTTGTTTCACATCACAATTCTGGATGAATTTGAAAAAGGACTTTGATATACAGTTGATTTCGTGCACGACATATCACCCAAAGAATTATTGACATATAGAGTGTAAAATTCAGGTTCTAGATGGAATTATATATGCATGTTTCATTGACAATGAGGGTTCTTGAGATAAAATAATCCCCTCATTGAGTATTCTTATAATAATATATTCGAGGCTACCATCGATATGCTTCCTTATAAAGCCTTATATGGAAGGCCCTGTCGCTCCCCTCCATTGTTCGCTTGAGGATGGGGGAGCCTGATATTCTTGGACCAAGACTCATATAGGATACTATAGAGTAGGTACCTCGGATTAGAAATTTCAGGTTGATATCTTAGTCCAAAAAGTCATCATATTCCAACAGAAACCAAAAACCTCTCATGTTTTAGGTCAGAGACTTGGTCTTCTTACGAGTCTCACCCAGGTTAGGCCATAGATGCATTCAAAAGTTGAGTAATCTCTCACTATGTTTTGTTCGAACCTTTATGTGTGTGAAATATATCTGAACAAAGGCTTACCAGTTAACGTTTCCATATAGATACTAGCATATTCATGATATCTATCATGTATATTATCTTTTTTAATTCTATCCAGACCCATAAAATGTCCTTAAACATAATGAGGTGGAGCTGGATGTAGATGTTTCCATTAAATAGTATCCTTTTTTATATTATTGATCTAAGAATAAATACACTCTGAGGTAGTTCAGTTACATTGGTACGAGTGCCATGGAAACACGATTGAGTAAAAGTTGTGACCATGAAACATGAATCTAATTTACCAACACAGTGTATAGAACACATTGATGACAACAACTCTATACCCTTGGAAGGATAACTCATGGATGAGTTTCTTTAAGGAGATGAGGTTGTAACAAAACGTATTTTCATAAAGGTATGAATAATTCGTTTTTAAATTATTTACCATTAATTAATCATGTAAAGGATGTACAACAACTTAAATAAGGTCCAAGGAGCATCTGGGGTTGTTCGGAGCACGATGTTCTGGAAAATGGTCTAAAGAACAGGGCCACACAGTTTGTTTATATCGTGAAACATAGGTTGCATGGTTAGTTATCACTATAAGGTTGTAGATAGTGGGAAACAATAGGCCACATGGTTTTCCTAAAACTATGAAACCTGAGGTACATGACTATGTGCGAATTTTAGGTTTTTGGATATTGGGTTTCCACATGGTTTGCAAACTATGAAACCCCTTATTTTTTTTGTGAAAATTCCATGATGCACATATTTTAAAACAAAACCCCTTTTAACTTTCTAAAATATTTCTCCAATATCAAATCTTGGATTTTATCATCTATTTACCTCAAGAACACATAAATCTTGAATTCGAGGTATCTCTCACCTCTAGTGTATGATCATCAATCTGTATAAAGCATTGGCTCAATCTCAGAAATTCTCTTAGTACCTTACCACCTAAATATGATTATTTTTTAATCAATCATGTTATTTAGGTGCATGGTCATTTTTCCAAGGTGTTGTATAGGAACCTCAACATGATATTTATTTATTTTAGCATTTTTTATTATTATGATATTACCTTTTCATTATTTAGTTATGATCTATTGTCATATTAAATTTTGGTAATTTTGGTGGTGGGTAACTGATATTTTTAACTCACAGCATACTCAGGCTACCTTTGGTACCCAAGAACATTGTTTTCCTAAAGGTACTGATAATGGTATGATCCGTACTCTTAGTCTAGGTCATTATTACCTATTTTTGGAGAATATGAGAAGAGGACTTGGTATTATCTACAAATTCTAGTGGATTTTTTTATTTTGTTATTTTTGTAGATTGATTGGAATGATTGTCTTTGTCTGACCCATATTCCCTTTTTCAATAAAATAATTTCATAAATCTATGTATCAAACATTTCCTCGTATATTTTGAGATATTTGTTTAGTTTTTTTATTTATTTTCACTTTCAAACATATCTATTCTTTCTGTTATATTTATTCTTAGACTTCATTGTTATTATGTCTGTTAATGTTAGGCTTCCGCAGTTTATTATTATTTATTTTATCAACTGTTCCACTCTAACTTTTGGGCATAGAATCCTTAATATACAACATTTAAACCCTCCCTACTATTCCAAAACATCTAGTATATGGGATGGAATTCTTTAGGATATGTGACCCACTATCGTGGGGCACGAGTTAAGTGGATCTCAAGTCAAGACGTTACAGATCTGAGAGAGGAAGGGGGTGTGGGACTAAGGATTTCAACACCTAGACCCAAGTTTACTCTGACTAGTGATAGGAAGCATGCTTAGATGTTTCTTATGTGGAAACCAATATCTAGATTGTGCGTTTATGTATCTAGGTGGTATTCCACCAGTGTGGTAGGATAGGACAAATGAAGACCCAATATATCAAGGGCCCAGTTCAGAACCAAATTTTCCAAAAGATAGGTTATCTTCATGCTTTTTGTAGAACATTTCTTCTAGAGGATAGTGAGAGATGATCTACACTGACACCACATTTTGGAGTGGGGTCAGCAAATCCTCTTCCGGAGGGGAGATGGAGTATAACTAGTCATTAAGGTTTAGAAAGTAATAATATTCAACGGATACAACAATAGTTGTATAACATGTGCATAGTAGGTCTACCCATTGTATTTTGGATTTATCTTAAGGCTATGGATTGGGTCGGATATATGTAGTATAACTCATTCCCAAGAGAAGAGTTTCAGTTCATCTGTGGTTCGAGGTATGATTTTAGTATAATTTACATTATTTCCCACGTTATTTGACATAATAAAATTCCATTAATTTAAATATATTTAAACTATGGATAGTGTTGGAATTTTTATCGATTACGTTTGTGTAGTGATGATACTCTATACTCTAGTAGGGATTCAATCAGAGAGTGCACAACGATGTCCAGAGTTCCCTCTTGAGATATATGGATATAATTTCATGTGGAACTCTTAATCCATAATATGATTGGTTTTTACATAATTATACATATGGTATGGTTAGTTCCTTACAATGAACAAGTTTACTTCTATCAGAGTAATGTTTCCTTCACATCATCTGTGGGATATAGTTATATTTAAAAGGGTGTGTGGGATGTCTAGGTGATTCGATATGGACATAAGAATCAAGGTATGGGTGGAGTCCCAATCCATAATTATAGTCCTTATCTAAATGATCATGGATTACATTAAAAAAAATTCACTCCTCTAGTAGATTTTTTTTGAGGTATCTTCTCTGATGACATTTCATGCCTACCTATTATGATAGGTAGAGGATACTTTTGATCTAGTGCCAATGGTTTCACGAGTATCCATTCCATATTATAGGGAGGGTAATATTGAGATTTAGAAACCCAAAAATTTGTAATAGTACCTAGATGTTATGGGTTTATATGAACCAAAGCATATCTATGGGTTTAATCAATTCTTTTCTCTAAGAAGGCAGATGACATCCACAAGATTTTCATGGATTATTAATATTAGAATTAGCTTAACGATAAAAAAGTATCCACTACCTTATATCAATGAATGATTTTACCACCTTCAAGGAGTGAGTGTTTTTAAATATATATTAGAGGTTGTGTTACCATTAGGTATGAGTCATCCCATTAGATATACCTTTAACAACATTTTGTCTTAGATATGGCTTGTACGAGTATTTGGTTATGTTTTTCAGCATAATGAATCTAAATACCTTTTTATTGATATAATGAATCACTACCCTTATCTAGATTAATTTGTGGAAGTATTCATGGATGAAATATTTGTGTACTCACATACTCAATATGATCATGAAAGAAACATTTATATCATATTGAGTTCACTAAAATAGTATAGGTAGAATTCCATGATCACAAAATACCAATTTGAGACTGATAAATTTGACTTCCTAGTTCACATTATCTCTTATGAAAGCGTTTCTATTGACCCAGAGAAGGTGACATTAGGGGTTTCACGGGATAATACAAAGAATTTCTTTGAAATATATATTTTCATGGTGAGGGCCGGTTATAACATGCACTTTATATAATATTTATCACACTATGATGAACCTATGATGGGATTGAAAAGAAGGGATTAAAATTTACATGGTAAGATGCATTTGAGAAATACTTTCTAGAGTTGAATGGGAGACTTAATTTAGTAAAAATCAAGATACTTCTAGAGCTGGGAAGAAGTTATATAGTTTATTGGGATGCATCAAGAATTATGATGGGTGATGTTTCAATGAAAGGAGATCAATTCATGGTGAAAAGGTATCTCCAGTTTAGGTAAAATGATTGTAATTACCCATCATGTGATCTTGAGTAGTAGTTTTGGATCAGTCCTTGCACTATTGGAGGTATTACTTGTATGGAGAGTGGTTCATTGTATACACGAATTATAAAAGCATTAAATACATATTCACTCTGTGAGACTTGAACCATAAAAAATGTAGATAGTTTTAATACCTACAATATTTTTATTTTTATCATTCCTACATGTCAAATATAGTAAATTATATGGATAATTATCTAAGCCAAAATTCTCATTTTCTAGTGCTTCAGGAGGCCAGTTGCGAGTGGAAGTTGATGGCCTTGTTTTCTAACAAGCATCTTGATTTTCCATAGATTCACATTAAACCTAATAGTATAACATTGTCAATTATATATTCATATATAATTAGAGTGGATATGTTGTATCTTTACGATCTTGTGGTCTTCAGCCTAAAGTATTGCATTTTAGGAGAGGACACAACGTGTGGCTGGGTCGTTGATGGGGGATGAGATCTTGTGCATTCATGGCCATGTCTGGGTGGCAGTATACTTTTGAGAGGAATTCATTGATAGTATCCTACCTCTATATGGGAATTAAATATTGTTATTACAATGATCTATCATGACATACACCGCAAGTATTGGTTCCATGATATGAAAAGGGATATAACGAGTCTCATTACTCAGTGTTACACCATTTAGTAGGTGAGGGAATATCACCTGTAACTGGAAGGGCCTTTATAGACATTACACATTCTACAGTAAAAATGGGATGATACCAGTCTATATTTCATGATGGGGTTTCCCAAATGACCTTGGTGAGGGATGCATGGTTTTTAATCATAGAAATGTTTACTAAGGTCACTCACTCGTTACTAATCAGATAGACCTTTTCAGTGGAATAACTTGAATGAATATATGTTTGGCAGATCATATGAATTAATTGAGTTCATGCACTATCTTATAAAATATAAATTCTGAATGCAAATCATTATTTTGGTATGGGTTTTAGAAGGTTCTTGTTTCTCAAGTACTGCTGAGTACTTCCTATCACCCTTAGACTGATGGTCAGTTCGAGTATATAATTCAGGTATTAGAGGAAATGATCTGAGAATGCATCCTTTATTTTTTAAGATCATGAAAAAAAAACATAAATATCATTTAATTTTCTTACAATAATATCCTCTAATCGATGATACTGATGGATCCTTATAAGGCCCTTTATGGTACACCATATCGGTCAACCCTTTGTTGTGTATGGGTAGGAGAGGTAGATCAACAACTTTAATGTCCTAGTTCTGGGTGACCCCCCAAGTTTCCCCGAACCCGGTTGGTCACATGACCTCATGCAAATTTACTAAATTCCAGAGGCTGCAGACTAGAAGTGAGGGACATGGTCTAATAGTGGGGAAACAATTCCTTTATTGGCAAAGTATACATAGTGTAATAACAATACCCTATAATAGTGGAAGCAGTAATGGAATACAACAGAAGTAAAAATCGGAATACTGTATGTTTAAACAACAAAAGCATATATAAATAAATTAATTATGTTACACGTATCTTGGAAAGAATAAAAAAAAGTCACGATGCTATTAATACAATACTAATACCAAATTACCGAAAAAAGTAAACTCTAACAGCATTTGAAGCCTCAGCTTGGTCCCATATTCTCTAGCTCCAACATCAATAAAGTACCTGATAATCAATGGATCTTCACCATATCTATACCTACAACAATATAATATATTTGGTTTCAAAAGAATGACCCAAACAGGTTGTGAGATGAATCCCAGCAGGCAACCACCAAATGATTTGTGCCTAACATTCAATGAATATATATAGCATGTAAAATGAAGAAATGAAGAAATAAACTGGGAATTAGTCCAAAGTATACAATCCTACTATTTTCAATTTAATTTATTTAAATTTATTAATTATTAAATTCATTGAATAATTTAACCTCGTGATATAGCCTAATACCTTCATCCTCCTATACAATAGAAAAACATATGTCTCAGAAGGCCATCTAAACCAAATAGTAAGACCGAGTCCAAGAATGTGCATTGTCTTGGAAGACTCGTCACAAACATTAAATTATTCATAAAAAACCTATAGGAATATTCTCATAGTCTAATACCCTTTGGTTTCAATTAATATCAATTCGGTAAATAATAATGACCCTCTAGGAAAGCTCACACTGTCTAACACATTTGGTCTCATATAAGACTAATCAAATACAACGACCATCGGGGTAGCTCTCATGGTCAATACCCCTTGGTCTAAATAGGAATAATAAATTATAAAGACTCTGTGGTATCTCTCATTGTCAATTTCCTATGGTCTAACTTTCATTTAATAATGACCCTATGGGTATCTCTCAATGTCTAACCCCTATGGTTATTGATCCCACTGCAGCTCTCACAGTCAACACCTCTGGACATTGAAAACAACAATTCATAAATAAAATACCCTTCCTATAGAATCTCTCATAGTAAATTCTCATAGGTCATATCTTCAAAATGAAAATCACTTGCATCTCACATAAATAGAAACTCTATCCTAACAATACTATGCATGGAAAACAAAGAAGCCTAAAACAATTTCTAGAACCAATGACCATAACCCTTCATATAATGGGAAACCCATCTATATTCAAGAAAACAATCCTTATGAATAAATAATAACCCTTTATCAATCAATCACACCATAAAAAGTCTGAAAAAATGTTAAATTCCATAATACACAATACCTTAAATAAGGGTATACATCACTTTTAGCACATATAATTCAATGACAATCGAAGAAAGGAACAAACCAACTCCCTCGATATGGTATGGTGAACACAATCAAATGTCACCCCTTGAATCATCCTAGAACACCGTAGAGTTACAAAAAGGTTAAAAAGGCTCAACCTTGAAAAACTCACGAGATAGAAGAATTCAGGAAGTGAGGCTCTAGAGGAAGAGAGAACTCACCAATGGGAATCTAATGCACCCAGTGGCATATCAATCAGATCTCATACAAAAGAACTAGAGGAGTTCAAAGATATTCGGTCATACATCGCTCTATTGTACGATATATGGGAAGAAGAAGACACTTCTGGAGATTAGATGTGACCTCAATATGATTAATAAAATACAAAGAAAAGTACATAGTGTGTCTATTTAATATACATGCCGTCTACTAGCCTCATCCAGCTCCTTCCTTAGGAGGACTTCCTGGTCACCAACATGGACATGTAATCTACCATTACACAGCCAGTACATGGCTACCTGTGGAAACCGGATACAGTTCATGTACACAAGAGTACATGGTCTGTACTTAGAAAATTCCCATTTCATCCTTTTTCCAAAAATCTGAAATAATGATCTATACCTGAAATTATGATCTGGGTTCTTACAAACCACCCCCTTAAAGAAATTCATAACCGAATTTTGTTTCCAAGGGTAGAAAAGAAGAAACTTCAAACAGCTCTATCCATTGTGATCAAACGTCTGCCTCCCACTCCCAAGTCTCCACCTATACTCAACCACGCTACCATAATACCTATACCAGAGGAACAAAACAGCGATGGAGAAAATTCATGTGGCAATCCACAATCTGAATATGGTGATCCTAAAAGGATACATCCACCTCCAACTCAACCACCTCGGGTTAAAAAACCTGAGATGGGTCTGAAAATTAACGTTGTAGCTAAGAAAAATTGAATACGTCATGCATAAACTAGTACCTCTAAAGTAACTATAACTGATAGAAAACCAGCTTGACTCTCTCCCAAACCCCAAAATAGCCCGATGTATCTCAGTGAAATCTTTCCCTATATCATAATCCTCATGTGTCCCAACCTTGTTGTGACATGTAAAAACATATAATCTTTGACCACGAACTCCAAAGGCATCTCTGTCGATCAGCATAATATTTCTGTCAAGATTGTGCGGTAGCCATCCTATTCCACAACAACTCCACCTACTCAGTGGTCTTCTAGACAAGACGAGGTCCCAGCATAACTGCATCTCCTACCTCCATCTAATATATGGGCGATCGGTATATCCTACATTACAATGCATCATAAGAATCCATAGAATAATCACCTAACAATGATTATTTTTTTCAAATTCCACTAGGGGTATGTGTATCTGTCAAAACGCCCCAAAATCCAGGACGCATGATCGAAACATGTCCTCCAAAATGTGAATCATATACTCGAACTGGCCATCTGTCTGGGGATTGTATGTTTTAATCAAATGTACTTGTGTACCCAAATAACTCTGAAGTTCCTTCCAGACACATGATGTAAAAAAAGAATCACAGTCTATAATGATAGAGTGAGAAAACCCATGAAAACATAAAGTATCCTAGATTTACAACCTTCCCATCTCATCAACACTGAAGGTTTTCTTTCATCTACAAGAAATGTAAAACCTTCGTGATTCTGTCAACAATAACCCAAACCACATCATTACCTTGATCCAACCAGTGTAATCCCATCACGGAATTCATTATGACATAATTACATTTCTACTTGGGAATGGGTAACTGGTGTAAAATAACTATTGGTCATTAATGATCCGCCTTCACCTGCTGAAAGTTGGAACATCTCATAATAAAAAAACAATAAACCATCTTCATACCTAGCCACCAATACTGATGTTATAGATCCTAACACATCTTGGTGAAAATTGGATGAACATCCCAGACTGAGGAATTAAAATTCCACAACAACTCCTCATGTATGTCTGCTAACCCCCATATGCGTCTAGGAAGACACAAGATCCAATCCTCTAAAACGGTCCACCTAGGAGTACGTTCCTCACCTGACACACTCTCTTATTGGATTTGGCTTTTAGAATCTAATAGCTATCTCATTTGTAATTGATTTAGTAGAGTGGTTGTAACATCTCTAGAATAATGAAATGTATTCCCCTGTCTGTCATGCACATCAAAATTAATCTCACGAAAAATATCCATAAGCTTCCACTCACTACTGTCCACCTGAAATTCTTGTATCTGAGTCCTCCTACTCAATGCATTAGCCACTATATTGCATCTTCTAGGCATGTAGGCATGATCAATTCCAAAAAGGCTGAAGGTACTCAACCCACCTTCAATTTCTCAAATTAAGATCATTCTAAGTAATGATAAACATGAGAATTTTGTGTTGATTAAATACCGCAAAATGATTTCTCAAAATATAATGTCTTCAACAACATAATTCATGAAAAATTGTAGCTAACTCGAGATCGTGCATCAAGTAGTTTTTTTCATTTAGCCTCAACTACTGAGACTTGTATGCAATGACTCCTTCCCCTTGCATAAGCACTACTCCCAGTATGACACCTAACACATCATAGTAAAATTTTTAACTAATTCCTATCTCCATAAGGAACAATATTGATGCTGAATTCAATATCAATCTCAGCTCCAAAATGGCTCAATTAGAGAACGTTTTCTACATGTACTTTGTACCCTTCATAGTTAGGCCCATTAGTGGTTCTTCTATGTGGGAAAAGTCACGTATAAACCTCCTATAGTAACCACCCATCCCCAAACAACCCCATACATTAAATAAATTATTCGGGTTCTCCTATAAAAATAATACTCTCACATTCTATGGGTCTAATGATACTCATGTCTCTAAGAAAACATGACCCAATAAGTGAATCTGATCCATCCAAAAATTTAATTTTGAGAGCTTGGCATAATTGATGATCTCATAGTGTACTCAAAATGATATCAATATGTGTAGAAGGGACATGTTGAGTGTGAGAGTACACCAAGATAGCTTCCATGAATATGACTACAAAAGAATCCATGTAATGATGTAATACTCAGGTCATCAATTCTATGAAAAGTTCCCGTGCTTTTGTGAGACAATACTCCATAACCACATACTCTTATAGACCATACCTACTCTGAAAGGATGTAAGAGTTACATATGATGGTCTAACGCGCAACTGATGATTAATGGTTCTCAAGTCAGTCTTCGAGAACACACATGATCCTTGAATATTATCAAAGGGATCATTTATATGCGACAAGGGAAATCAGTTCTTGATGGTCAAATAATTTAGTTTCTGATAATCCACACAATGTATGATGGTACCATTTGCCTTATTCTCAAAAAGGACAGGAGAACCCCAATGGGAAGTACTGGGTTGCATGAAACCTTTTTCATATAACTCCTTCAACTTTTTCTTGAGCTTCTGTAACTCAATTGTAGCCATCATATATAGAGGAATGGACACCCGTGCCACTCCTGGAACAAGATCATCTGAGAAATAAAACTCTCTCTCTAGAGGTAGATCTGAAAAGTCATCTGGAAAGGCATCCCTAAAATGATCTAACACTAAAGGAAAGTCCATATGTGAAGTATTTTAGTAATCATGATATAAAATATCAATGTGGGTGGTAATCCATCCAAACCCATGATGCTCAGGTCCAATTGTTCTCAACTTGACATCCCATTTACCCTTATGTATGAAAGACTCTCCCTCTGGTGACGTGAAACAAACCCTGTGGTGATAACAGTCAACAATATCCTAAAAAGAGACCAACCAATCCATTATGAGAATGAAATCGAATCATGACATCTCTAAGATATAGTGGTTCCATAATAATTGACACCCACTAACCCTATGAGGGAACTCCTTGCACTGACATACACTAGTCATCCTAATTCCCAATGGAGTTTCAAGGGTTATAATATACTCATATTTAAATATGTATATCCCAAGCATATCCATAACAAAATAGATATAAAACAATGGGAATACCCTATATAAAAAGGATAAGAATCTAATACCGAGCCAACAAGAATCGTAACTCTAACTGTATGGGGTTCGGGATCCTTATCTTGCTGGGTCTTCTCCACTACAAAAGTATGACATGTATTGTGGCCTTGTGACCCCACCTGACTACCCTATGATAATCCACCCTACTATCTCTAAAACCATGTAGCCTGTATACCATGGCCACGACCACCTCCTCGTCCTAAATGGAATGACAAAATCTAGTTCCCGGACTGATGAGAAACTGGTGGTCCTGCTCCTAAATGTGGAGTCATAGAAGAACCCATATCATCCACTAATAGTGAGGACATCTAGAAAAAACAATGAAGATGAACCATCTTGCTATAATCTCCGCACTCAACTGAGTCTCTCATGCACTGAGGTCTCATGTTCCCACTCATCCTGCACTAGTAACATACCACCTGGAAACCTGAAGAAACATCACGTGAAAGATCCCTACAACGCTTCCTACTATCTGTCGAATGAGTACCATCCATGGATTCTGAACCTCCCAAACTCCAATCTCCCAACTCCTTGAGATTATGCTCGGTAATTAGTGCCTAGTTCAATATAGTAGTCACTGAAGTCATCCTGAAAACATTCAATTGTGATCTGATGTCATACCTGAGACCATCCTCAAATCTCATAGCCAAAGATTACTCTTCACCTCCCAGAACAGGTTCCAAACATTGAAGATTAGTAAAACAAGATGATGAATCCATCACTTAAATAATTCCGGGCTCTAAATGGAAGAACTATTGGGCTTAATTGGACGTCAACATCTTAGGGTAGATGTAATCATAAAATATCCTCTATAAATTTTCCCAAAAAATATCCCAATGATGTCCCGACTATGAGATAAAATTCTACTATCTCTTGGAAGAATCACAAAGCATGTCTATCATAAGATCCACAATCCTCTCCGTATGTGTCTCCAGATTCTCAAAGATAGGAATCATGGACTCTAACAATGAATCTACATCATGTGGTCCTCCATCCCCATAAAATGTGGGAGGATGCTCCTACTGGAACACCTGCGTAAGCTCTACCATAGACGGGGCATGATGCGGTGCTCCCTGTAAAGTCTATAACATACTTAAAAACCCTTGATGGAACTATGAATCAGAACCTGTGTCTGATATAATAGCTGGTTCTAATACAGGAATGACAAGAGGATCTATTGGTTGTCCATGATCCACTAGTTAGGGTGTCTGTTCATAGCCCTCCACCTGGCGTAAAACTGGAGGATGTCTCAATGGAAAGACTCTGTAAGGTCAAGCACACACCTCATTTCATGATTATAAAGGAAAACAACTTAGAAGTGCATGGAAGGAACAAGATAATATTACCCTCATTTTTTATAAAATAAGCTACACGATGTTTATAAACACTACACAATGTGTTCCCTTAAGCTTTTAACATGGCTTGTGCTTCTACTGAACCTGGTCATTTAAAACCCATAAACATGGCATGTTCCTCATAAGTCATGGCATGTACTTGAATTTTTTCTCATAAACATGTACTCTTACATGGCTCAAACCACACAGTTCTATCCTGGGTAACACTATATGGTTTGTTCACCTAAGAAGAAAAATTTACTACTTACATTCTAAACACTCGTACCTTTAGTCACAGGGTTGGAGACACAGTCGACTGTACCCAGCGTGCAAGAATGGGACACAACATGTACACCCTATGTTTTATCCACCCGTGTCATTGGTCACGTAGCCAGATACATGGTTCTCTACACATGGCATGTAAGATATAGACATGTCTTATTCTACCAGAAGTTTCCCAACCCTGTGTCTCTGCTAACATAGTCATTCACACAGTCATGAACTACACAGTATGTACTCCCAGTAGACAGTTTGTACTTAGTAAACGTTTTTTCTTCCTAAACAGAAGAACACATGGCATGTGTTCACAAAACCACATGCCGTGTTATCTGGGTTTCCAAATAGTAGACCTACAAAAATCCTATGGAACCCTTATAAATGTAAAATTTTGTCAAAGTCATTAAAAATTCTAACCCGTGAGAGCCCATACTCCTGCAAATCAAACTTCGGAATCCTTATTAATATCATATCTTGAAAAAATTCAATTAATTTTTAAACATGATCCACCGAATTCCAATACCAGATGGCCCATAACACCTCAGGGAAATTTTTTTCGCATCCATCCAAATGAAACTTTACCTATTCCAATACACTATCAAAATAACAGATACTCTATCACAATAACATGAATATCTAGAACATCATCTATCAAAATAGCATGCAATTAGTAATGCACCCTAAATGGGATGACAAGAATGCCTGACATGTGATCTATAGAAAGTTCATATATGATGCATGAGATGGAATACCCTCATCTTATTGGGTTGCAATAGAAATAGAACCTCAATAATATTAATGATAATAGCACAAAACAAGTGAGTCACTAAATGGTGAAATCAAATCAACTGTAAAAATTGCAAAACCATAAAATTGCAATTTTTTAGGTAACTTTGATTTTCCCAGTACACGGGTTAGCTACTACCTTGAACAACTTATTACCGACTACCCATTACATCCTATCCCTGTCTATAGGATCCAAATAGGAAGATAAAGTAGAATGGAATCCCATTTGATACCACATTGTAACATCCATGTTCTGGGTGCCACCAAAAGGTGCCCCAAACCCGGTTGGTCACATGACCTCAAGCACATTTCCACAAACTCCATAGGCTATCAACTAAAAATGTGGGCCATGTTTTGATATTGGGGAAAATATTCCCTCATTGGAGGATTAAACAAAATGGAATAATAGTAATAAATAATAGTTAAAGTAGTATTACCATACAGAAGAAGTAAACACCAGAAGACAGATAGTACAAACAACTACAACATATATAAATAAATGATACATGTCACATGT
The DNA here is from genome assembly GCA_963277665.1 of Viscum album. Lineage (NCBI taxonomy): Eukaryota > Viridiplantae > Streptophyta > Magnoliopsida > Santalales > Viscaceae > Viscum > Viscum album. The sequence continues at coordinate 394,530,052 of OY728138.1, forward strand.
ATCTTCGAAAGCAACCAAAAAAGTCACAAGGATGGAAATACAATAATGAATACAAAGTACATAATACAATAAACTCCAACAGCATCGCAAGCCTTAGCTTGGTCCCATGCTCTCCAGCTCCAACAATAATCAAGTATGTAATGAAGATGGGTTCATTACCTTATCTATACCTGAAACAATATAATCTTTTTAGGTCCAAAATCAAGACCCAAAAAGGGAGTGAGATGAATCCTAGTAGGAAACCCACCAAAATATCCGTGCCTAATTGTTAGTGAATATATATAGTAGGTAACATGCAGAAATGAAGCAATAATCTAGGAAGTACTTAAAAGTAAAAAATCATATAGTTCACAATTACATTCATTGAAATTTACTAATTATTCAATTCATTGAATAATGTATCCATAGGATCTAGCCTACGAACTGAATCCCCATGTATAATAGAAAAACAGATGTCTCAGAAGACAATCAAAAGCAACAAGTAAGAATGATCTCATGCTTGTACTTTGGAGTGGAAGACTCGTCACAATTATTCATTTATTCACAAGCAACCCTATAGTAAATATATCATAGTATAATCCCTATATTTTCACATAAAATCATGTCAATAAAAAATAATGTCCCTCTAGGAAAGATCACACAGTCTAACCCCTTTGGTCCCATATAACACTAATAAAATACAATGACCATCTGGATATATCTCATAATAAATTACCATTAAACTTCATAGGAACACTAAATTATAATGACCCTATAAAATCTCTCATTGCCAACGCCCTACGGTATAATATTCATTTAATAATGACCATCTGGGTAGCTCTCATGGTCTATCCCATCTGGTCGATGACCCTATGGTAGATCTCATAGTGAATACCTATGGTCCATCATAAAAAAATTCATAAATAAATGACCCTTCCTCGAGAAGCTCTCACAGTAAATTCCTCTTGGTCATACCTTCATTATGAAAATAAAATTCACCTCAAATAAAAAACAACTTCATCGTAACAACACTTGTAATGTAAAGAAATCATTTTAATAATCTTTCTAGACCCAATGACCATAACCATTCATACATGGAAACCAAAACTATAATCAAGGAAACAAACCTTATGCATTAACAATAAACACGTCTCAATCAAAAAAATCCATAACAGGTCTTAAACAGGGTTTAATTCCATAATACACAATACCCTAAACATGGGTATTCATCACTTTCAGAATATATAATTCCAATACAATCGAATAAAGTCACAAACCACCTACCTTGATGTGGTACAATGAACACTCTCGAATTTCGACCATTGAATCGGCCTAGAATGTCTTATATCTACAAAAAGCTCAAAAACATTCAACCTTGAATAACTCATTAGATTGGAGAAATAAGTAAGAGAGGCTCAAGGGGAAGAGAGAACTCATCAGTGGGCATCCAATGCACATGGTGGTGTCTAAATCAGAGCTCAGATGGAGGAACTGTAAGAGATTGAAGATTTTTGGTCATACATTGATCTCATATACAAGACACGAGAAGATAAAGATTCTTCTAGAGATTAGAAAAGAACACAGTCCGATTTATCTAATAAAAAGAAAAGTACACGGTGTGTTCATTTAATGTACACACTGATTAGTAGCCTCAACCGGATCAAGCTTTTGTCTATCTACTAGGTCACATACATGACCATTTACTCTGCCGTTACACGACTAATACTTGGCTACTTCTGGAAACCAGATACCATGTGGGTACTTAGAAAATCCCTATTTCATCTTTTTTCCTAAAAAAACTGCCCCGAATAATGATCTATACCTGAAATGAAGATATGGGTTTTCACAAGTAGGACCTCATATTTTTCAGGTGAAATCACAGAAGGCACAAATGATCACGAGGTGTATAAAAAAACTTAGTTAAGGATGAATTATAATATCAACCATAATTTCCTACCTTTGGAGTTTGAGGAGGGAGATCTGTTCTTCTATCAAGTTTTACCCAGATTGGGTAGTCAATGGATTAAGGGAAAATGGATGTTGGAACATAGATTTGTCAAAAACGTTGAGATTTTATGTAGAATCATAAGAGTAACCTATTGATTATAGGTACCTAAAAGGTAAAAATACACATTTGATTTCCTCATTCTATCTCAAATTCAGTGTTTCCTTTCAGACCAGTCTCATGCATTTAATCCAGAGGATATAGAACTCAAAGATGATGTTTCTATAAAGGATAATATTATTCGTATCATTGATGGAAGAATGACAGAACTATAATATAGTTTAGTTCTTTTAGTATGGGTGCTACGTTAGTATTTCCATGTATGATGTGTGATTGGGGAGAGAGAGGATGATATGCATTCTTAGTGGTTGGAACTATTATCAGACGATGCTTAGATACCCTCAGGATAAAATATCAATGATGAATTTTTTTAATAAGGTGAGATTATAATATAGTTGTTTTTCAGATAGGTATGATTCATTTAAATTGCCATATTTTTTTGGACTGGTAGAGATAGATATATTAAAATTAATGGTTTTTTGAGTGTATGCAGTAAAATTATAGTAGGATAATATCTACAGGATAGTCTTACAATTAATCTTTCACATTTACATTTTATGTTTTCAATTTATATAAAAAATTTAAATATTACACCATAAATGTATTGGGAAGAACCATTGAAGAGAGGATTTATAGTATAAATCCCATATTTATGTTGTATATAAAATTTTAAGACTATTAAATGGAGGATGAATTATCCATTCCCCCCCCCCTTCATGTCAACCAAAACATTGTTCTTCCTCTTCTTTTACACAACAACAACCACCGATGGAGAGCTACATATTCTCTCTATCTATATGGGTTTGAGCTTCATTCCTCATATTATGTTGTAATAACTCTCAATTAATCACATTGGATTACCATATATTATTCTTATATTTTTTTAATTTCATATATTCTAGACCAATATAAAATAAAACAATGGATTTAAAGTATTATACACATATATGGTTGGTGGTTTAATGATTTTATCTTATATTATATCTATTTAAGAATTTATCATTATTCCAAATTCCAAATATCTGATGCGTTAATTATTTAAATTATTTTTTTCTATATTAAATAAACAGGCTTAGACCTACATGACTAGTCAGGATCATAAATATCATAGAGGTTTAGAACCTCAATATGAATATCCCTCATGGACTGCACTATTAAATCAGATTACATTATCATGGATTAAATATTAAAATTAACCACTCTATAGGTTTTTTCCATTCCCTATTTAATTGGGATGTTTTGTTATTTGGAAAAATGGAAATTGAATTAAACTCAAGAGGGAATGGTGAACCCATGTCCGTGAGACTCATCCCTTCTCACTTATGATTGAGTTTTCCCATGTAATGAAATGAAAAAATTGAAGTAAATATGTTGTTAAGTGGATTTAATAGATTGTGATCCATGAACATTCATTATGTCATGTGGAGGGAGATCCATGGGTTCCGACACAAAATTCCAAGGGTGCGAATCTCAAGGTTATTGAATTAAGATGGATTACAAATGTAGTTATGTCACGCCAAGGGAGACACTTGAGTTACCTATATAGAATTACAAGGACTTGTTCATAGGGAATTAATTTGTACCATCCCATGAGTTACACTTGGGTTCCAAATGTGGAATTCCAACGACAGACTCATAGGTAAATACATTATACTATGCCCTTTGCATCACTTGGGTTCTCCATGTGGAATGCCATGGATGAGATCAGTGGAAAATTCCATTATTCCATTACATGAGTGATGTTTGGGTTTCTAGGAGGAATTCCAGGGATGGGGTTTTAGTGTGGTGGGTTCATAATACACTTGGAGTGATACTTTTGTTCCCTATGTAGAATTCCTTGGATGGGGTCAGGATTCCAATTAATCAATCATATTATGTGTCTTCTAAGTCAACGATTATTCTTTGATTCCTTTAATTATTTACATATATGATGTCTTTTATTCAATTCCATATTTAAACCTAAAATTTCATGGGATATATTTATCCCTCATATGAATATGATCATCTAGGGACACCTTGGACATGATCCTTATATCATGGGCATTTTATGAAAATCAAATCATAATAAATAATAATTTATTGACATATTGTCTTTGGTCGAAGTATGTAGTTTCGTTTGGAAGTTCCAAGAGAGTCCCATACTAGAAATTTTATTATCTATTTCATTTACTAATTTTATTGTTATCTATTCACACTAATTTATTGTATATTCATGGGCTAGATTACATTAGACACCTTCAGTGGTGACCTATAGAGTTTTACTCACACCGTATTCAGGCCACCATTTGGTAACCAAGATGAATTCATTGATGTAAGTAGGTATAAAGGAAAACATCCCACCATGGTTTTTTTTATAACAGGATGAAGTAAATAAGGAGAGGACCAATATTATGAACATGATGCTATTGGAGATAGATTTTGATCTTCTGTTAATTTTTTTATAAATCATGTTGAATATGAATGTTTCTTTGTAATCTGTGCACCCCGTATTTTTGAATAGTTATATTACATTCATCACATTGCATGTGATACAAATTAATAGATATGTTTTACGTATATTAATTTATTTACCTGGATGGTTATAAAATTATTCTTTGATGTTGTTATCTATTTTTGAGACAATATAAATTTACTATACCACTATGTTGTATGATGATAATGAGGGTATAGTCTCCCCACATTATCATCACATACCCTCATTTCAAGTCGGTGGCCTCTAGTGTACATGGATGAATACTTGAGGCAATACATCAAACCAAACCAATCACTTTTCTATTTACCAGACTCAAGATGCTACATTACTATTCCAATTTTTGGGTAATTATTCCAATGGTCGGATTACTATTCTGATGGTTATATTTGTAACTTCTATATGGATACCCTAATTTCTATAAATACGTCATATCTCATTCATTCTACATTCACTTATATTTTTTATTAATGTTATATATATTTTGATTTTGAAACATTATATTTTATAATTAACATTCTGATACATTTCGACAGTGTCTTTCATGAGTGAAATTATTCAAGGGGATCGAGCAGATCGAAAGTTTTTCATTATTATTATCTTATTATCTATTTTTTATTCTGTAATATTTTAGGTTGTTATAGAATTTTTTATTATCTAAATTTATATTTCATAATATTAACATAAAATTCCATTGGTTTTATCATGTGGTGTTTTTGAAATATATAATATTACATTACTAAATATAACACAATTATATATTCAGAAAAAAAATTCCATGAATTAAATTCAAGGTCTTTACAACTTTACGTGACGTTAACATTAAAAGAGTGGTTAGTTTTGTGAGATCAATCTTGATAACATATGAGTCTGATCTATATAATTCCTTGATCATAAGGTTATTTATCCATTATCATATGATAAGAAAACATATCCTTTGAATTAAATAGTTTTATCCTAATTTTGTGTCCTTCACTTTTTTGGATATTCCTTCATGGGTTCAACACTATGATGAAACTGTTTTATTTTTTGCACGAGTCGGATCCATGTGACATCTCCAATATACAAAACCTCATTGTTTGACATTAAACTAGGAAATATATCCATCCCTATCACATGATGTTAAATTTCATGATATACAGTCTGCCCCACATGTCCTTAAACATGTTAGCATAGTCTATCCCACATTTCCGGGGTTTCTACAACACCCCAAAATTTTAACTACCTTTAAATGAGTCAATTTATTAAATAAAACATATTTTATAAAACACACAACATAGAAAAAACACAACATATTATAATAACATTATTAATTAACATAATATGGTAATAATTTAAAAATCATTTTCTTTAGAAGATAAATAGTTAACATGAGTTAATATTGAAAAATTGAGGTTTCAATAAACTATTATTTATTTATATTTATCATTTTTATTGAATATATAAATTTGAAAATTTTATAATTTAAAATTTATAAAATAAATGTCACTTTTGAATTAATAATAACAAATTTTACTTATTTTGATTTTTGAGAATTTTCTAAGATGGATATTTCCAGTAGAAAAATGCATTATTTAAGGAAATAATAATTTCTGTGATTTTGTCACTTTATAAACATAAACCAAATGATTCAAAGACCATTAAATTAAAAAAATATAAAATTAAGCATTAACATTATTAATCTATAAATTTTCAATGAACTTATAAAACCTATGGAATAAAATTTTATAACTAATTAAAATCTTAATTTAATAAAACCAATTTGAATATTTTCTTTGATTCATTTATTTTTGAAGGGTTATTAGTTTTCATGATTACCATAGATGCCTCATATCTATTATTTTTTTATAATAAATACATTTATTTCATTAAAATAATTATCTAAGAAAATTTTATCCTATATATAAATTTATACCTTAAAAATTTTATTTCTCTAACAGCTATTTCTAGGCGATTAAGAATATTTATATTAAAATTAACATTTCCCAGATTTAGAAATTTAAATTGATAAAATTATTTTAATATCTTAAATTATAATGGAAAAATTAGATAAAATTTTAATCTAACTAGATATCACTAAAATTAATTACTAAGGCTTGAAATTAATTACCAAGGTAAAAGTATATTATGGTAAAGGATAAAAAACGCTAAAATAAGAAAAGCTTCATAAAAATGATTTTATAATTTTTATTTAGAAAAATAATAAATTTCCCCTCTTTTTATATGTTTTTTTGTTGTTTGAATCATGAATAGTAAGTAATCATTTTTGGAAATGTAAGGTTTACTCAAAAAATTACCCCTCCATTCTCTTATAAAATGGTAAAATATTCACCACATCAAGAATAACTTGTCATTCAAATGTATACCTAAAACTATTTCATTTTATTATTCTTATAACTCTTTCCAATGAACATAATCTTCTATCCACTCATAGTTATCATAAACCCTTGAAATTCAGGGATGCTTCCTAGGAAAATTTCAGTCCCTGATGTGAGAATTGTTAACTAGATAGATTTGTTCTAAATTAAATTCTTTTAAGTTTAATTTATAAAAACTATTACAAACATATTTTTATAATTTATATACTTTAATTTTATTATAATAATTTTATTATGAATATTTATTCATATAACTCATCCTTTATGAATAACAAAATCATTATTAGTGTGTTTTATGGACAACTGCATCCACAACATAACCTATTTCATTTTTTTACAGACATACTAGGTTGGATATAAGTATTATATTAAAGGATAAATATTATTTTTATGATATTATTATGTGAACTATATGAAAAAAATAAGAATCAATTAATAATATGATCGACAAACAATCACGGTTTTTTTAATTTTTTAAAAAATGTACTAAGTGGATAATATTTTATTCTAATGGTGAAAGGTTTTAATATACTTTATTTATTATTTTTATTCATTGAATTATTATATATCACACTAATTGAATATATATAATATCATTTTTTTATAATGATCTTATAAAAATGACCTCATAATCCTTCATTAAATCATGTTATGTTCTTGCTTAGGTCAGTTTAACCACCAAATTAAACAATACTATGAATTTATATCATGAGTAACTATGTGAAAATAATTAATGGAATAATTTAATATTAATATATAAATATGTTTTTGGATGTTTTTATTTTAGTATTTAATTCATCAATTAATAAATGACTCATGTTCATCAAAAATCACCAAAACATGCTTATTATCGATTTCATATTCAAGGATAATTAATAAATAATTTATGAAAGTAATTGGAAACAAAATAAATAATTATAATTATTCCCTAGCTAGTCGGCCAGCCGTCTGGCCTGGGCCGCGCCCATCATACCGGGCCGCACCCTAATGGGCCGGACCCGGACCCGAGTCGGGTCAAACCAGTTTAGGCCGACCCAGGGGGGGATATCGGGCTGGGTCGGACCGGGCCCAAACCACCAATTTTCGGATAGATCCGTTCAAACACCCATAACATGGGCTACGGAACTACAATCGAAGCACCACCAGTTGCGATGAGATCCTTGGATCCAGACGACCGTTTAGGTATATTACACTCAAGGTTTCGGAGAACTTTGGGTATGGACGGGTTGGTTAGAACCTAAAACCATCCGGGCTCGCGGAGCGGAAACGCTTATAACTTGAGCTCCAGACATCCGATTGATGTGCCATCGACTTAGTTGGATTCGTCTTGATGATACAGAACTTTTGGAATACTTCACCTAAGGTTTGGACGCTGTTGGTGTAAGGCTGGGTTGGATTGTACCCGAAATCTAACTGGGCACCTAGAACAGAAAAGCCGATCACTTTCAGACTGGACGACCGTTTGATGAACCGTCAATGGCATTGGTAATAATTTTGAGAAATAGTCTCTATGAGTATACCCTATGATAGTTTAGGGTACAGTTGAGATGTTTCCAGGTTGGTTCGTACACAAAACCAACCGGGCCCCTGGGACGAAAAGGCTAATTACTCACAGACTCGTCGTCCGATTGATGCGTCGTCTGTTGCGTTGAGACCCCTATGATGGGGTGGTCCTTTGAGATACATATTTGTGGGAATTTGTGATACTTGGAGTGTTGACGAATAGCTCGTTGAGCGAACCTTCCAGGTAACGAGCTACCATAGTGCAGAGACCAAGTAGCTGGCTGAGACTTAACGACTGATGATCGATCGCCTCCGAGTGATTTGGATAGCCCAGTGGGGTGTTCTTGGTTGTAGTAGCAGACCCATGGCGGAGGTGTGCTTGGTTATATCGGCAGACCCGTGGTACTCGACAGAAGGAGTACCTCTGTAGGTTATGAGGGGCTGCGCTTGGTTGTAGCGGCAGACCCACGGTGGGATGCTCTTGGTTGTAGCGGCATGCCCATAGTACTCGACAGGGGGAGTAATTCAGTAGTCCAAGGTTAGTGGGGCGTACTTGGTTGTAGAGGCAAGCCCACTGTACTAGACAGAGTAGGAGTTCTCCAATAGTCGTGGTTTCGACATCATGAATAGAATCCTGGTTTGAGCTGAGTCTATGACCTTTGTGCTTACCTCATGATTGAGATGGGTCACTTGATAACTTAGGTATATGTATGGGAATATACCTAGGTAGTGGTTATCCATTGATTTCATAACCTTTGTGTTTCCTCATGATTGATATGGGTTAATTGATAACTTTGGAATAAGTATGGGCTTATACCTAAGTAAGGGTTATCTGTTGAGATCCTTTTTTGTGGTTATCCTTGATGGATTTCGTGAGACCTTGAGGGTCTCGGGGTCCCTACTGAGTATTGTATACTCACCCCTGCACAGGCTATGCCCGCACCTCGTTGTGTTGGTTGCAGACGACAGGCAGTGCTGACAGAGACCGAGTGTTCGAGGACTGGATGGTACCCGAAGGAGGACCTCACGACGAGTTAGTATCCGGAGGTGGACTTCACGACGAGAAGATACTCGGAGGAGGTTCATAGGTGAGAGCATTGTGGAGGCTATCTGTACCTACCCTTCAGGTAGGATCCGTGGTGGACGACCTAGGAGTTGCTTCTATTCTTCCAGCTGCTTGTCTTTTCTATTGTACTTTCATTCAGTTATAGTTGTAATTTCAGTTGGGTTTTTATTATGGCCCATTTACTTTTCAGCACTTTCTTTTGTACTTAGTGTATTACTTCTGCTTGTACTCTGTGGTGTTTTGTTTACTTTTATAAAGGAAATGCCTTCCCAGTTATCGGGATTTACGCCTTTGGTGCTAGTCTCCATCCCCTGGCCTATGGATGGCGGGCTTGGGGTAGTCACGGAACGGGCCCTGAGGAAGGGTCGTGAATTTTAACTATTTATTAAGTATGTATTTGGTAGAATAATGAAAATGTAATCCCCTATTTTCAATCTAGTACCAACGTTCAAAATGATAAACAATTCATGTAGAAAATTAGTTGAATTCAATTAGAGAATGACTATTTATAAAGATTATGAATGGAAATGGATATTATTAAGGTTATTAATTATGTGAATATAATTTAAATGTTTATGATATAGGATATTTAAGTATATTCATTGAATTTAGGATAAGAGGTATGGGTTTTGGTCTCATTTTCCTTTCACTCAAACATGTTTATTTCATAAAACATTTTATCAATTATATGATGTACTTACCATCCCATTGTAATATTTATATCATTATTCTCTTATATTTCATGATATTCATACACCAATTCATTTTAAATTTATAATGGGATTTTTATTCCCAATTCCTAAAAGGTTTAAGAGGTTTCATCTTAATTTCCTCTATTTGAGATATGATTTGTATTAAAAACCTAATCATATTTATTTCATGTATATGTTACCTATCTTATATATAATGTCACGAATTATATTTTAAAAATGGAATTTTAAAATTCATTACAATACATCTCTTTCAAGGAGTTTTTTTAAAATTGTTACTCAAGTGGCAAGAGTTTTTGTAGTCTCAATTCTGAATCATTGAGACATAATATATTTATTGAACTATATTCTCATTGAATGGTTTATGCACTTATGATATATATATTTTCATCATAATGATTTATTTTAATATTACATAAAGGCTATTTCATGTTCCCTTATTCAAGTGGCTATTGATTCTGTTTTTTACTACGAGTAAGCCTTTTTGGTAACTCAATTTTCATTCATTGATTTATGATTGTTCGCTTGGAGATATTATATATATTATGGGTACATTATACCTTTTTATTTTAATATTTTTTATTCTATCAGGAATTTATATGGATATAAATTACTAGCATATAAAACCATTGAAAATTATTTATCCCTTCTTAGTATATGTTTTTTATAATCTGTCCACTTTCTTTCTTCAGATATATTATTATCATATTATGCAGTTATTGGCTTAGTCGTCTACTAATTTTTTTATACGGTGTGAAATTCACATTTTACATAACTCATATTCTATTATTATCATGAATAATTTATATATTTCTATTAAAATGGGGGAAAATTAATGACATTCCATAATTGTTAATCCAAATATAGACAATTATTGGAAACATGACTACGTATCATTTGAACATCCACCTTATTTTATAGGATGGGTTATGATATTGTTAACCCATTATTAACATGGGGAAAAGTATTTCCATTCATGATTATTATTTTCTTCTAATGTAGGTAAATCATTTATTGATATTCTATATCCTTCATTATATAGATAACTGTGTTTTTATTCATCCGATGTTTCCCTTAGGAAAGGTATGAAAAGTAACATTGACTGTTATGATGAATGAGTTGTACTTAATTAGGTGAAGGGTGGGACCTATAATTATGTACCCCCTCGATGCATGGAAATGCCTCATGATAAAAAAAACAAGTTATTATATTTAGTGTACGACCATGAAATTCAACTAGATGTCTTGATTATTGTGTCGAGGTCAAGAAAATTTATTGGAATAATACATTGACAACATGTTTTTTATGTCTGCATTAAAAATTACATAATTATGATATAATAATTATTTATATCCATGTTTTATTTATTTTCATGGATATAGTATGATTTCAGTTTCTGGTTGATTATGGATTCATTTTTTAACCTATTCATGCCATAAATTTATTTCATGTTTATTCAATGACATTTTTAGTTAGATGTTTTCTTGAATGAGTGTTTTACATCACCCATAATTAAGTTTACATTTCACCATGTTATATTTAAAATTATAAAAAATGACATATTTATAAAGATAATAGATGTTGAATAATTTTTAGGTGATATTGAAAAATTTTCACGAATTATATAGTTTCATATATAATGGTAAAATTTTACTTTTGAAATAATGATCAGAGGATTTATTATTTTTTTATGTGTACTAATTCTATGAAAATATAAACCTAAAAATATCCATTACATGTAAATAATTCAATAATAATTGTTTATTTTGTAATTATGGATGGTTATATCCATTATTTTATAGATGGTATTAATGTGAGTATGTAAATTAAGTGTCTATGAGAATCAAATTCAAAATTTAGGGGTCATGGTTCCATAGATTGTATAAAAAGAAATTTTTTGATTAATATGTATAGTTTTATGTATTTAAGGATAATTTAAGGATTGATATGCTAAGAACGATCACAATTTCAATGGTATAGATAATCCTATGTAATAGTATCATATTTAATGTTTAAGAAAAAAATCACATTTTATTTGGGGATTAAGATAATAAAACTTTAGTGAAAACCCTAATAATAATTCTATGTGATGGTTAACATCCTAATATTTTGGTAAAACAGATATTATGATATTTTTCCAATCTATTCATCGATTTATGGATACAGAAAATTGGAGGAGGCTTTGACATAAATTCAACTAGAGGTAATCGCCAATAAAATGGTTGGTTGAGAATTTACTTAATCATCACATCGATGAAAGATGAGTATGAATGAGACTATACATGTTGTGGGACACTCTGGGGGGATATTTTTTGGGTAATCACATTATCTTCATGAATCATTATAAATGATTATTTAAAAAAAAAATTAGGTATTAGGTTAAGAAGTCAACGTGAACCTAACTTAAAGAAAATTAAATTGATCTAGAAGTGTCAATGGATTAAATAAATGTGTTACTAGGGAATAAATATTAGGATTTATGTTTTCATATTCATAATTTAAATATTATCAAAAGCATTTTGGGTTTATTTTTTTTGAAACAAGGTCCGAAATATGAATATGAGAAAGGTGTGTATCTAGAAACAACTATGTCTTACAACTGAATAAGGGAACATACATAAAATGTTTATAATCATAGTATATGGTGAATATTGTTTAAAATGTGATTTATCTAGTCTTACCCAAGAGATAGAGGCTGATATCTTAATAGAAGAATTTTTTTGACACATTTAGCTATCCTCATTAGTGATTATTATTTATCGATGACATTCTAGTATATTATAAGTGTTATTAAGGATTTTTTTAAACATATAAGGATTATTCTTCAATATTTTTTCATTAATGGTTGTATAAAATATATTATATAAAAACAATATCCAAAAAAATTTATTTCACAGAAATTTAATATTTTTGGAGATAAATATTTGAGAAGACATGTTTGAGGGATGAATAAGTTTTAGGTTTAGTATATGTTTGATGCCAATATAATAAAAGGATGGGTGATTTTTAAAATTTATGTTATATAGTATTAATATCCTTGGTATGGATGATAATTCATTGGAAATTATTACATATTGTTTTGGATTATTATATATAGTTTCTAGTGTGTAACCTTATGTAGTAGTTGTTCGTAAAATGTTATTGTTAAATATAGAGTTAATTTTTTAGAATATTATATAATATCATTGTGTTTTAATTTATTATTGATTGAAAAATTATTTTTGAAAGGTTTGTTATTGAGATAATTTATTATGGAATATACATACATAGGTATGTTATAGTAGAAATTATTAATGTTTTTTTAGGAAGGATAAGTTGTGGTTTGAGTAATATATTTCAATAAAATTTAAGGATTATAATTATTTGTGAAAGATGATAGTAATTTGGGATATCTATTTTATGGATTAAGTCAATAAGTATGAGAGAACCCAAATAAAATTATCCTTGATTGAAACAGGAATTATATATGAGAGTTATATAAGTTAAACTGAGTCTGATAGAATTTTAGTTGTACGAACTATATGATATTTTGACATTATTAAAATATGAGACCCCTTGAGGTTATGTTTTACTATTGTAATTTATGATAATCCACTTATAATTATTTCCCCCTCATGATAAATCTTTTGTTTTTATTAATAGATATAACTTGAAGGAACCATGGGTGTGATGGAAAATGTTAACATTCCTCAGAAAATTAACCCATCAGAATGGGAGTAGGAGTGATAAAACTTATGATTATTCCAAACCAGCAATCATGAAATATGATTAACAATGTGAACATAGTTGAAGTCCCAAACAGACAAAGGAATAGAAAGTTTCAGTATAATGAAATATAAAGTGACTAAGAATATGAATTAAAGAGGATAAAATTACCAATATATCAAAAATAAGGGTAGAAGAATTGGAGAAATTTCCTTAAGGGGTTAGGTAAATGTATTGATGGTTATCAGAATCTTGAGTGTAATGAAAAGAGATAAGATTCAAATATTTACTAGTTCAATTAAATTACTATTTATAATTTTCTGGACCAATGTAAAAATCCAAATGAAAATATGGGATATAGTCACTAACACCATGTGAATTAGAAAAATCCAATGCAACTACTTCTAATGAATCAGATATCGAGTTATCACAATAGATTATATAGTGTCATATGTCATATTTTTTTTTCACCAACCAATAGATGTTATTTTTTAATTAAATATATATAGTGTTAGGATTATAATATAAATAATTTTTAGGGTTTGTGGGAAGTTATTCCTTATGGATATGGATTTACATCCTTTATTATAATTCTATGAGAAACTAGAAATTGGTTATCTCTCTTTATAATGGTCATAAAATGATTTTTCATATATACTAATCTCATTCCACATCCTAGATAAACCCATTATCATCTATTATTTTATGGATAATAATATGTTCCCTATAGAAATTACTTTTAACTTATGAGTCAAATTTTGGGGATGTAGTTTATTTTTCAGGTAGATTATAACACACCAATGTTCAAATTACCATTTAAATATTTCAATGTTTTTCATCAATAATCTTTCACACAACACCCAATTTAGAAAAGAAACCAAATATTAGAATAAAATAGTAACTAAACTGATATGTAAATCAATTAAAAATAATTTCCTTTAGAATATAAATAGTTAATGTGTTAGTATTCGAATAGTGTTTTCAATGAAATAAGTTTTCTTTATATCGTTCATTTCTCATTAAAAGAAACATTTATGAATTTTATGAATTTTAATTAGATAATTAAACCTCATATTTTTATTTATGACATGAAAAGTTAATTATTGTGGATTTTTTAGTATTTTTTATAAGGTTAATTTATAGTAGTATAATACATGATTTACAAAAAATATAATTTTCATGATTTTATCACTATGTAAGAATAACCTTGAAGATTACAAAACAATTAAAGTAATAAAATATAACATTAGGAAATAACATTATGAATTCAGATATATTCATTTAAAATAGAAAAACTATTAAATTTTTTTATAGATAATTAAAATGTTACATTAATATAAAAATTGACTTCAGTCCCTTCATTGAATGAAGTATTTTCAAGGTAGATTTAGTTTTATACTGAATTATAATCCTCATATTATTTATTTTTTATACAATAAATCAATGTCTCTCATTAAAATTTTTAACAATGATTATTTTTTCACACACACATATATTTATATATTTAATTCTAAAAAACATTATTTCTCTATTTTTTTGGATGATTAAGCGTATTTATTATAAAAATTACTTTTCACACCATTAAAAAAATTAGTTGATAAAATGATTTTAAAAATTAAAATTAGAAGTATAAAATTAATATTTTTATTTAAAATTAATTACTATGGTAATAAATTAATGTATAAGTTAAAATAAATTTATGTTTAAATTTATAAAGTTAAAATAATCATCCCAAAACTCTCAAAGTTATCTAAAAATGAGTTGATGAGGTTTTTTCAATAGACACTCATTTTAATATCCTACACTCCATTTTTTACTTGGACATTTGAATAGAAACATTACATTGTTAAAAATTTAAAGGTTACACCAAAAACTACTCCTCTCTTCACTTATAAAGGGTAACTTTTTAACCCTTCAAGACTAATTTACCATTCAAATATTTTACATTAAACTGTATAATTTTACTCTATCTAGAACCATATCATCCGAAAATAATCCCTTGGACACTCAAAGTGTACCATTCCAACTCGAGAACCACTTAATGGTGCCTCAGTCCATTAGGTCATAGGTCCTCAATCATTCCTCCCCATATTCCATAGGCTTCCGAATAGGAGAGAGGGCCTCAGGTGTGTCTGTGGGGAGTCTATTCACTCATATCAGAGTGTAACATAGTGGTGTAATAATAGAAAATAAGAATAAGTATATAATAAATCACTGATAGAATATAAACAACCATAAAAAATTAATAATAATAAATCTAAAATAAATATCATGTTCAATATGATAATGATGTCATGTGTCTATAAAAAATGTTCGATAAAACATAGAAACATGCATCCAATGAAATAAATTTTTCAAAATAACAAAAAGTATAATGATCTATATCCATATATCATCATGAGAATACATCATTTTGGTGCTCCCATACACATATGAAATGGTAAAATCAAGGACCATAAACTGGGTTCTTTCCCCAATCCATACCTGCATCTCATGAGTATTTCTGAGTACCCAACAGTGTTCCAAATAGGGTGTGAGATATCAGTCATTTGGAATCCAACAATTATGTATATAAAAGATTGAGTCTATGTATAAAAAATTAATCATTGTGTAGTATATCATAGGTATAAGAGTACTAAAAGTAAAGTGTCAATGTTGATGAAATCCTTTCCAGCCAAACATGGATCCCTATGAACAGTAGTCAAGCACCAAAAATAAGGGCTAATAGTAAGACATACGTAACATGGTTGGTACCATCTAGTCTAGAAACTATAATCAAATTTCCATACCAAGGCTATCTTATAGAATATAAAAATATCTATAATAATTGTGGTGTGTAATCATGTGTCGGGCCTCAAAGGGATTGATCTAATGCATAAATGAATAATACTTCCTCATAACATCAATGGAACATCTATATGTGAACTTAGTAATCGTTTTGGGAGGATCCCAATGATCATATCCATGGATCAAGTCCAAGGAAACTCCATGAAATATGGATCCAAGGAGTATAGATTTCTTTAGCATCCCATAGAATCCTTATCCATGTAGTATAAATGTCAAAGGGACTAACTACCATAATAAATACAAATACATGGAGTAGAAATGTCCATGAAATCATATGGAATTAGAGTATAAGGATTAGAAATGTCAATCGAATCCACTACTATGATCCATTCATTCATGAATTTGCATCCCATTTAATAATCATTTATAATCCATTAGTTCTTCCAAATCATTCCACAATTTTCATTAACCCATTTATCAAAATTCATTCCACATTTACCATTTACATAGTAACATGGAAATGAGTGATAAACATTCTCATATTCATTCATTAAATGCTTATTCTAATTATTAAGGCTCCCAATAAAGCTGGCGAACTGACACACACCTAATGGGGTGGTATGACATGGGAAGATACAATAAGACCCATCAAGGGTGGTGAAAACAATATAAAAAGGGTGGACACAGCCCATGGGTGGATTAGGATGAGGAAAATAACCTCCAATCATATAATGTTATTAGTGGGAAACCTAAACAGTTCCCAAAAAATTAATCAATACATTCTATGAATTTAAGGAACAATTCTGGAAGGTATGGAGTGAAGAACCACCGTAATAGAGTATATAAAACACCAAAACATAGGGGAACTATATAGACCGACTACCGTATACCTGTAGTATAACACTCATCTATTATCGAACTCTAATTTAGTCTAGATATATAGAAAAAGGAACAACTGATGAAACACTATAAATATGGAATATTACATGGCACCAGAATAAAATCGTTGATATGATAGAAAATAAAAGAAAATACTAAGGATCTTATTTATTATTGGTGGATATCCAATGAGACCAAAGGTTCTTGAATCATGCATGAGATGAAGAAACCACACCAAATACATGGTTAGGGTTGAAGATGGATCTTAAGGGGAGTAGGAAATCATTAAGTAAAAGAAAAGGAGAGGACGATTTAAGCATAAAATGAAACTGGGGAAAATATACATTTCACATTTTTAACTAGGACGCATGGGGTGGAAATATGGTTAGAAAAGCTAAGAAGCACTCATAGGCTCAAAAGAAAAACCACATGGATAATTTGCACAGTTCTGGAAAACATAAACAAACCATGTTTCACACCTCTACTAAGAAGTGCAGATCATACTTCATGGTCAGGAAACCCTGGGAACATGGTTAAGGAAACATGTGTGCCTTATAATACCCTCTATAATGACCGACACAGTTATTATTAACTATGTTCCCTGTGTTACATCATTTATACTAACTGTACCACCAATATTCCTATCCAAAACACTAAGCCATTGATCTCTAAAAAATCCCAATAAACCCTCATAACTCCCATGAGATAATTATTCATTCAATCTAGGTCGAAACCAAGAATTGAGATTGAAATTGAAATTACATATACCTCAAAGGGAATCCTAGGATTTTACATTATTCCACCCCTAATGAAATTTTCCCTGAATTTTCCATCCAAGGGTGGTCAAGAATTTTCAGTGAATAACTCCTGCCACTAAGAACATATATCATCCTCCCACTCCAAATTCTCATTCTATAAATTACCATTCCTCCACATCACCTATAATAGAGGAACTGACTGACCTCAGAGAGCCTTTAAACTCTGATAAAAAATAATAATAGGATTCTTCTTGATAGAGATATCTACTTACTACTCAAACTCATCTGGATAAATATTATAAAATGGTTTTTAGTTAAAATGACATAACTAAGATACATGGAACATTTTTTTTCATGGTTCTGTACCATTGAGACAACTACAAATGATAACACATCGACCCAAATCTCTCCAGAAGCTCAAATGTCTCAATATATCATGGTGAAATCTTACCATGTCTCCTAATCTATATGTTTCTTAGGATCAATGAGATACGCATAAATACTTGATCCCTGACCTCAAACACCAAAGGGATTTGATTAATACTAGTCTAAGATTTATGTCAAAGCTGTATAGTATCCATCTACTTCCAAATCAACTAGACATGCTTCTACGTTTCCACCATGAGACACAGTCCCAAAAACACTGCCTCACTTACCTCTATCGAGTAAAGAGGTATTAGAAATGTCCTGTCATACAATTCCACATAAGGTACCATATATATAGCAGCTGATATCTATTGTTACAGGTGAGTTCAACCTGGGTTATGTGCCTAAAATAATAGCCTCTGAAATTAAGGACACATTCTTATAGTATGTTCTCTTAATCCATTATAGGGAACTCTGACCGACAATCAGTCTGGAAGTGGTATTCCATTCTGAGAAACACCTGTGTTCCCAATGACCTCTATAATATTTTCTAAAATAATGACATAAACTGGGTTTCCCTATCCAATACAATGGTATGAATAACATTAATAAGGCTCATAATCTCATATATATATATAGCATCCCATGACCATCCACTAGGAAGGACTCCCTAATTGGATGGAAATGGGTGGCCTTAGTGAGTCTATCCACAACAATCCATACAACATCACTATACTAATGCATCTTCAGTAGCCATGTCCTGAAATATATCTCAACATCATCCCATTTCCACTCACCAATGGATAAATAATGTAAAATCACAATGGTTCATGGGTGTTCTACCATCACCTACTAAATACTGGAAAACCTCATAAAAAAACTATCTTCCTCACTTTTCATCCCCGACCACCAATAATGGAGGTGTAAATCCCAATACAGTTTTTGACAACAGGATATACTTACAATATTGGGGCATTAAAATCACTCATCATCTCATCACGTATGTCATCTGGATCCCAAAAATCACCATATATATTTAGAATTTCATCCCCACCCAAAGTTTAACTAGGTGGTGGGTCCCCACCCGCGACACACTTCCATAGGACTAGGAACTCAGAATCAGATAATTTTCTCATCCTCACTCAATAATGAATAGTTGAACTCACGGATAATGATAAAAGAAATGTATGGCCCATATTATCATGAAATTACAAATGCATATCTCAAAAAATTCTATATGCTTCCACTCGCTACCGGCCTCCTATACTGCCTGTATTAGATTCCTCTGGCATAGTTCATTGGAAAATACATTTTATTTTTCATGTTTATAGGAATTATTGATGTTAATAGATTGTAGGTACTCAACCCTATATTACGTAATATTTAAGTCACACTATGTAAATATGAAATTGAAAATTTTATTTTCATTTACACCAAAATAATATCTACCAATAATTAATGTTTGCAACAAATAATGACATGGAAAATAGTGTATACCATAAGATCATTCATTAGATAGTTCCTCTCATTGGAATAAACTAATCAGACCCATCTTCCACAACTCTATCTTACTACCTCAGAACTACTCCTAGACTAAAACAATATGCATCAAAGTATACAGTATAGCTTGCTCCCAACTCTAAAAAAATCTGGATTGGTGCTAAAGTCAGTATCCCTTTCATCTTATAAAATTATGTCTCACCGAAATCTGACAAATGTAAAAAAAATCACACCCTTCTTAGTAAATCCAAAAAGAGGTGCTGCCAAATATGAGAAGTCATTTTTAAACTATCTGTAATAATCAATTATCCCCATGAAATGTCATATGTAAATGTTATTCTTGGGTTTCTCCCTAGAAACTAAATATCTCACCTTCTCTATGTTAATTGGTACTCATGTCTCTGAGATAATATGTTAGTAGAAGTGAATTTTATCCATCCAGAAGTGTAAATTTGTGAGACTAGAATATAACATATGCACTCTTAGTTTTTCAATAAAGAATCTAATGATTTTTTGTATGGTCATGTAGATTGTGAGAAAAAAACAATACATTATCCACTAATAAAACCATAAATTTTTTTAGATATGTATGGAAATAACAGTTCATCAATTCAAAAATAATCTATTACCTCATTCATTAGACTGAATAACCTGACCAAATACTGTTATATACCATACCAAAAAATTTCTACAAGTTATGTCTACTGGTCGAACATTCACCTAATATTAACCCAATACTAGATCAATTTTCAAGAACACCATAACTTCACATAGCTAGTTAAAGATATCATCTATCCATGGAAAGAGATACATGTTCTTAACCATAAAATGGATAAATTTCCAATAATCCACACAAATCCTAAGGGTTCCATGTTTCTTTTCCTCAAAGGACCGGAGAACCCAATGGAGAACTATTGGTTTATATAATACCATTTTATTCTAATTATTCTATAATCATATTGTGATCATGAGACTCTAATGTAGCCATATTATAAGGAGGAATGGATTCTATGGTAGTTTTTAGAACTAGTATGATAGAGAAATTCACCACTATATATAGAGGTAAAACGTAATGGTTGTCCAGAAAAAATCCATGATATGATTAACAACTAGAGAGAAATCTACCTGATTTGATCCATGGTTATCCAGATATAAACTAGCAATCTATGCTATCATCCAATTCAGACCATGAATATTAGGTATAGCTCTACATTTTTGCACATATCATTCACCCATGTCAATATAAACCCCGTCGTCTAGTGATGTGAATGTAACCCTCCATTGACAACCATTAATATTGTCCAAATATGAAATTATCCAATCCATCCTATGTATGATGTAAAACCCTGTCATCTTGGGGAAAAGATGTCCTATATGAAGTGACACCAACCAAAATCAATGGGGAACTCTATAAATTGGTATAGACCCCCAATTTGGTTCCCTAATAGCGTATACAAAGTCATTAAATCATCCTAAAAACCGATCAACGAGCCCAAGGATCTCCATAGTTGGCACAAACATGAATGACTCAGATACACTTATATTGAAAAGAGAATGTACTAGAGTATATGATTATAAGATCATACCTATCACCATCAACGGCCCGATGCTCTTCTCCTCATGAGTAGACTATAAAAAATACATATTTCCTGAACCATGGGCCTATTAAAAACCCCTCTAACTAGAGAAGTCCCACAATGTTGTCTAGGTACAACTGCTGTCTGGATACCTAAGACATGACCAAAAAAATTTCCTGAATAACTGGAAATACTCCATCTCCAAACCTAATATAGAGTTTTAAATCCCACACCTAAAATTGGATTCAGTTTCGACCCCCTTCCATTTATTACTAAAGGGAAGGTCCAGCAGAATCACTTTTCATGGCCCATCCTATCACATGCTTAGCACTCGAATGGGTATCTATCACATTGAATCCTCTTACATCACCATCACCTACACTAGTGGCAAAATATATAAATATTATCATGAATAACCAGGTTGGTACAACCCTCATTTGAACTCTCAAAAATTTTCATTCTTCCCCCTGATAATAAACCACAGGGTTGAGTGGCTGAACTGCCTTGCTCTGTACCCCATTATCCCTCAAGTTTCATTTTTTTCAAAAATCAGCACCTAATTAACTATATTTGTAAGAATATTATATTTAATAAAATTTAACAATGACTAAACCTCATTCTTGATACCTTACTCGAAATATATCCCCCTCAACAGTTCATCTGTAAGATAAATTAGAGCAAAAATCTAAATACCTATGAAGCGTACCAAATATTATATAATATTCATTGAAAACATATCTAAACACATAAAAACATTCCTTTTCATCTCATAGGGTATTAGGAAATATTTAATTGAAGAACCAGCATGAGAAAGACATCTAAAACATATCTCAATGTGTATCATCCTGGATCAAGACATCCCACCAGCACTTAGTTGTTCCTAAAGTATTAATGTAATGAGCATTAGTCTCATCTAATGAGGCATCTTGAGATTCTAAAGAACTTATAAATTAGTATAAAGACACAAATCATAATCTTATGGACCTCCACACCCCAAAAACATGGGGGGATGATGCTACTAGAACACATGAATTAGCTCTTCCATAGATGAGATAGGTTGCATGCCTCCCTTAGAAGTCAGCATAAAGAGTAGGAAAACTCTAATTTAATTCATCATAAAAACCCATTTATAGTAAGACAATTTGAGACTCAATTGGAACAATAAGAGTTTTTACTGGTGGCTTTGGGACCACCACATTTGAGCATGGTCATATCCACCCTCTTGGAATATGAATAGAGGTTGTAGTGGTATTACATCTCTAAAAATTCCTAACACACATGACAGAAAGGAATTTATTAACAACTCAGTCACAAATAAAATCATAGGATTGTTTAAATAATTCCTATTAATATGTCACATCCCTCTGTGTTCTCCTAAATCAAGGATTAGGTAATATGAACAACCATACAAAGTACTAGAGACAACCCACCGCCCACTCTAAAGCTAGGTCTAGTTAAAGTTCTCTACATCACAACATGGGTCCAAGTATATGGATTGTCAATTGAAGGGAGAATCTCCATTTAAAAACAATAATTTAATTTTTTAATTTTGATTCAATTGAATTAAATATATTTTATATAAAAATTATCATTAAAATGGTTGAATTATATGGATTACCATTTCCAATTTTTAAAGTCCCATATACCTTATAAGTAGATTTTTCATCCATTTAATCTCAACCGTAACATGTTCATGTCCATGAAACCAATTATCCATGAATCATTATGCCATAAATGTCTATTTAAGGCTTATATTATAACATATGCAGGAAACTTTCTTATGGGTTATGATAGAAACATTAAGTATCAATTATTTTGTCTCAATCTCCTATAAATAATATTAGTCGACTAAAATTTATATCGCATTAGTAATATCTCATTATTTAATGTAGTAAAGAAATGAATCATATATGGAATAGAATAACATGTTAAAATTTTAATCCAATAGGGTGGCTAAAATGATACATATGATGAAATCGACACATTTCATTAAGAAAAAGTTATATATATAATCATGAGGAACCTAAAACATCAAGTTCATCACCCAATGGTGGAATATAATCCACTATCAAAGGAAAAATCAATAAAAAAATGTCACATCCTTGGATACTTGTATTCTTTTCTGTATGTGGGTTAGCTACTTCAATACACAACTCATTTACAAATTCCAAAAAAATATTTATCTCTTGTTTATTATCTCAAAATAATAAAGGAAACTAAATAGAAAACTACTACGATGCCACTTCGTAACATCTTGGCCTCAGATCCACTAAACGATGCCCCGTGCCGGTAGGTCACATGGCCTCAAGGGTGCCTTCCCATAGACCAGAGGCTACTGACTAGTAGTAAGATCCTATGATGTGTGTATGGGGTGAATATTCCTTCATGTTATAGTGTAATGCAGTAGTGTAATCATAAAAAATAATTGGAAGCATATAATAAATCACTGATAAAAGATAAACATCTATATGATTGTAATAATAATAAATCCAGAAGAAGCATCATGTATAATATGATAATGAGGTTGTTTCTCAATAAAAAATGGAAGACAATACATAAAGATGGTAATATCATATAATACATGTATCAAAATATAAAAAATAATAAATAACTATATCTAGATAGAATCACGAGCCTTGATTGGTCTTGTTCTCTCCTAATCCTAGGAAATGATCTAACACATATTCATGAAGTGGGAACTTTCCTGATCCATACATGAATCCCTGAATATTGTCCGATTACCCAATGATGACCCAAACAAGTTGTGATATTACACTCAGTAGGCCACCACCATTGGTTTCTATTAGAAATATTTTCTATGTATAAATAATGAAACAATCTGAAGCATATCACCAGTACAATAATACTAAAATGTAAATTGTTAAGGTATATGTGATCCTATCTATCCAAGCATGGATCCCTATGAAAAATATAAAAACTCTTATAATAAAGGCTAATAATAAATCCTAAAAAATTAGGCCTGGTACTGTCTAGTATAAAAAATATAATCAAATACACAAACTAGAGCTATTTATAAAACATAATAAAATATACAAAATAGCCATACCGTGTAATCAAGTGATAGAACTAAAAGGGATGGATCCATCGTATAAATGACAAATGAATCCTCATCAAGTCCAGAAATTATATTGTTGGAAACTCATTAAAGACTTAGTAAGATCCCAATGTGCAAGTTAATGGAGCATGCCAATGTTGACTCCAAGAAATATAGATCCAATGGGTAGAAATGTCCTTGGAATCTTATGGAATCGGTATCCAATGAGTAAAAATGTCTAAGGAACCCACTAGCATAATAAATATAGATCTATAGAGTATAAGTATCCATGGTATCCAATGGAATTAGGATATGATGAGTATAAATTTCCATGACATCCTGTACCATAAACAAGTCATTCATCAATTGACATCCCATTTAAAAATCATAAATAATCCAAGAGTTCATCAATATCATTTCTCATTTTCAATTTTACAATTTACAAATTCATTCCACATTTACTATTCAGGTAGTCACATGGGAAGGAGGAATAAACCTTCTCACATTTATTCATTCAATTCTCATTCTGTTTATTAAGGAACCCAATAAATCTAGTGAGCTTGTACACACCCATTAGTGTGGTATATCAGAGGTTATATACAATAACAAGCATCACTGGTGGAAAAAATAATATACAGATGGTAGAACACATCCCATGGATTACTCAGGTTTAGGAGAATGACCTACAACTATATAAGGTTACTAGTTGGAAACCTAAATAGGTCCCAATAAATTTAGACATGGAATTAAAATAATTTTTTGGAATCTAATGAAGGTACGATGTGGGACACAACTAAAATATGGTATATAAAATACAAAACAAAAATGGAAGGGTATAGATAACCTAACTTACACCCATGGTTTAACTCTCATCTATTATAGACCACTGATTCAGTGTAGATCAAGAGAAAAGAAATGAAAAAAATGAAAAATCAAGAAACATGGCATATCTGCTTGAACCAAAATAATGTTATTGATTCAAAGAATAATGAGACACATGGTTATTGAAGTAGGAATCTAATAGAGAATCCACACTGAATCCTATGTTAGGATTGAATTTGGATCTCAGTAGGAGGAGGAAGAAACTAGAGAAAGGAAATGGAGAGGATTGTTTAAACATTAAATGAAGAAGTGGAAAAAGGGTTTTTTACCACATTTTAATTGGGTATCATTGTTTGGATACATAGTTAACCAAACCATGTTCCAAATGTGAACACCTCACCACCCCAATACGAAACCTACATGATTCATGCACAATGTTTCTGAAATCGTGTGAAAACCATGTTGCACACCTCTGCTAAAAACTACAGATCTTCCAGCATGGGAATATAGTCATGAGAACCTAGTTAGTGAAAACCATGCACCTTTTTATAACCTTTTAAATATCTCACTAGGTTACTATTAATTGTTCAACCTATGTCACATTGTTTCTACCAGCTACGTGGCACAACTTCCTTTTCCAACAATTGAGCCCTCGGGCTCTGAAAAGACCCCAACACTCATGAAATTCTTGTGACATCACTATTCATTTATAATCGGTCAAAATCATGAATTTAAAGGGAAAATAAAAATATTCATTCCTCATATGAAAACCTGGGATCATAAACATAGTTAGACTATGTCCTTTAAATTAAAGGATACTTCCTGGGAAAATACATTTTCCCAATGTGAGTATCATCAACTACTTATTTTTATTTTTAATTATACTGTTTAAAAATTATTCTATACAGGATAATATAATTATATTATTAAAAATTATATACTTTAAATTAACTATATTAATTTTATTATCATTATTTATTTATATAATCGATACATAATGAAAAAATCATTATTCATTCATTGTGCAGACTACTACGTCCATGACATAATGTATTTCATTTTTCTTCACTAACTTAAAAGGATGGATAAAAGGATGACATTGAAGGATAAATATTATAATTATGTTATCATTAATGTTATTATATAAAATATTTATGAAGATATTATTGATATGATCATCAAATGATCATTTTTAATTTAATTTTTTAAAATTAGAGTACAAAGATGGTAATCTATTATTCAAAATGTGTAATTTTTTCTTATACATTATTTATTTTTTATGTTTCATTAAAATTATGATATATCACACTAATATTCTCTATATAATAACATTATGATTATAGTATAATTATATTACTGCAATACCACCTTATAATCATTCATTATATCCGGGTATGTTCATGTTCGGTTCAGTTTAACCACTTACTTAACAAATATAATGAATTTATATCATGAATTAATATGAGAAAATAACTACTATTTTAATATGATATAAATATGTAAATTAATTATTTTTGATACCGATGATTTTATATCATTATTTAATTCATCAATCAAGAAAACACCATCTGTTCTAACAAAATAACCATAACAGGCTTATCATCAATTTCATCTTCAAGGATAATGACTAAAAAACTCAGTGAAGGAATTATAAACATCATAAATAATTATATATAATACATAAAAGTGTTTTTAATTATCTATTAACAATTATATTTTAAATAACAATGAACAAAAACACTACTATTATGAAACTAAGACAAATGGACAAGAATACAAACACCTGATGTGTAAAATTAGAAGAATTCGTGATGAAAATGGATATTTATGAAGATTATGAATGAAAATAGATATTAATAATGTTATTAATTATGTTACTAAGATTGATATTTTTATTATAAATGAGTATAGTGTAAATTCATGGATCTCAGTGTAATAGGTATGGGTTTTGGTCTCAATTTCCTTTCTCCATGATTTTTTTATTATACACCATGGTTTATTTTTTATGGTACACATACCACACTATTGTAATATTTATATCATGATTATATTAGATTTCATGATATTAAATGTATCGTTTAATTTAATGATTCTCAAGTGATTTTGGTTTTGATTTTCCAAAGGTTGTAAGAATTTTCTTCTTAAATTCCTTTATTTGAGTCATTATTGGTATCATGTACCTAATTATATTTATAAAGATTATATACTCCATATTTGAGATATAGTATCATATAATTAATAGTTAATAATGGTATGTGATGTTCTTTTACAGGACCACTCTTTCAATGGGTTTTGATGAAATGAGTTACTCATGTTGCAAGAGTCTTGGTCTAAATTATAAATATTTGAGACATAATAAATTTTTTACATGATGTGTTTCTTTTAATGGTGTATTCACTACCCAAGGATATAATTTTTTCACACTCTGAGAATTTAATGAGATTAACTATCCAAATCAAGTAACTTTTTTAAAATGGACATTGATTAAATTTCTCCCCAACATTTACACTTTTTGGTAACTCAATTTTCAATAATTGAGTTATGATCATTCCCTTGAATGTATTTATTATATGAGGGGTACAATATACCATTTGATTTTAATATGTGTTAATTTATAATTATTGTTTTAGGACACACATTCCTACCACATAAACCCTTGGAAAAATATTTCTCACCTATTGGGATATGGTTTTTTAAACGGTTCACTATATTTATCTAGATGTATTATTATCATGTTATTCCAATATTGACATATTTATATACTCATTATTCAATATAGTGTAAAAATATGATTTTACATAACACATATTAAATTTTGTTTCTTATAAATCATAATATTGTGTTGATATAGTGGAAAGGTATTGGAATAATTTATATTATTACTCTAATACTGATGATTATTGGAAAGATGACTATGTATTATTTGACCATTCACCTTTTTTATCAAGATGAGTTATTATATTGTTATCCTTTTGGGGATGTGCCCATATGGGGCTCTGCATGAGAGGTTTTACCCTTAACGCCACCACCTCCATCCTGCTTAGAGATTTTGTGGTGGCAGATCCTCTTTTGTGGGGGAATCATTGTATTCCCTCGTCTGACTCGTTCTTTTTCACCACAACTGTCTTTCCATTCCCAAATTAGCTGGAATGGTTCTCAATATGGTGCGGTGTCATTCTGTGGTTGTTTCCAGCTTCAGAGGCGTGAGGGTAACACCTCATCTTCAGCGTGTGTGACGAGTGGTTCTTCGTGGTCCCTATGTGAAAACGGGATGACAACACTGGGATTTGACTTATAGTGGGTCTCCTTCACCGTACTAGTGATGTTTTTTATTTTCTCATTTTTTTGATTTTTTTTGTTGGCTTGGGGTACATTTGTGTTCATGTGTTGGTGTGATTATTTTTTTCGTGTTCTAGATGAAGTTTTTTCATTAGATTGGGTGACCGGTTCTCCTATCTGGGATTGTGCTGCTCAAAGGGATGAGGATTCGGTTCGTCTTTTTTTCATATTGATGTTAGGTTTTGGGTTTTTGTGAATGGAGTTCAGCTGGGATCATTACAGTGATCGTGCGATGGAAAATAAGTGAAGATTGATTGATGTGAGATTGGAACAGAAGATCTGTTTCATTTCATGTTGAACATGTTTTGATGTAGGTTTTTTGTGCACACAAAGTGACCATCTTACCAATTATGTGATTCCTGATCATGACAACCGAGTTTCTAGAGTGTGTTGGATAAATTTGAGAGCTCATGGAGGTTTTTTGTTTTTGTTGACTATTAGTTTGGAGACTCTATTTGTGGATGTTTCTTTCTGAATTTTCTGTTTTGATGTGTTTTCACTGGAATTTGACATGTTCCTTCCCTAATGAAGGTTTAGAGAAAAAATATTTCACCCATTCATGCCATTTGGATTTTTATTTTTGAGAGGGTTTTGCTCTTCCATCGGTACCGGGCCCATGCAACTCTTCACGAGATAGCTAACCGAGCGGTCATGCGATAGTGGAGGATTGTCATCAAGGTTTATTCCCTAGGGAGGAGAAGATCCTATAATAATGATCTGGGTTTACCTTTTTAATGGTTTTATTTTAAATTAATGTTGGATCATGTGTTTTCTCACTTTACCCTCAAAAGTGTTTTGATAATAAAAAAAATATAATTTTCAGTCATATATTTTTATCCTTTTGTTTACAATGAGAAAATTATTGAAATTCTTGATGATTACCATACGATAATGTGGGTTGGTCATGTATTTATATTTCATATTCATAATTATACCAATAACCATTTTTTATTTGACTAATGGTTCCACATGGAATGGTATGAATGGTCTTATTGTCTCTTATGTTGAATTCTTTGGTCTTAATAATGTTACATGTTGGTCCTAAAATTAAATACTCCTTGAATGAAGCAATAGGTATCATGAGACAAAACATGTTTTTAAATTTTTTGTATTCCTTCCCAATTCAACAAGATGTCTTGATTTAATCCACGACGACAAATAAATCTCTTAGTACAGGTGCTTGGAAACAAGTATTTGATGTTAGAAATTATGTATTCTATAAGTGTGATATCAACATTATTTATATCCATGTTATCATTTATTGTCTAGGATATATTATGTTCTCTATTACATGTTGATTATGGATTTATTTTATCTACGTATTCCCTTCATAATATTTATTCAATGTTTACGCCATGATTTATTTAGTTATATGTTTCTATTGTTGAGTGTTTGAGATAACCCTTTAATTTTTTCTATTTCCTTCGGTTATGGAGAAAATTATTAAAAGTGACATGTTTCAATGGATAACACATGTGAAGGAATTTGTGGGAGATATTGAAGTCTTTTAATGAATTTTTTATTTTCATATACAATGGGAAAATTGTCCATTTCTTATAAAGATCTTGGGGTTTTTTATTTAATGAGGTTAATAATTATCTAAATATTCAATCATGAAAATATCCATCAGATGTATGATATTAAATAATCATTATTAATTTTTTAAAATGTGGATGGTTATATCGGGGATTTTATAGGTGGTATAAATGCGAATATGTAAAGTATGTGTTATGAGAACCATATTTGTGACTTCGGGTCTAGGGAATCATCATTCTTATAATAAAGTTTCTAACCATAACATTAGGTTTGCATAAATTTACCCTTATTCTTGAGGATAATTTACAAGGTTTTAGGATCCACATTTATTTTAGATTTTCTACCCCTACTGTACACCAAGATATTGACATAGATATAGTCGACAAAACACGTTGTAATTCTAATTACATGCCAGTATAAAATGTATCTCTCTTTCACATGATTTTAATCTATATAAATAACCAATATGAAAAATTTATTAATTGATTCCCATGACTTGGGATGTATAGTAATTCCTGAATCATTTTTCAAAATCATATCCATTAATCCAATCAATATCCAATCATTCTTAGTGTATGATCTCCACATTCATGTAATGCCATTCATTATCTGACTATATATTGGGATGATATATATTATATAAAAACTATGTGTAGTTTGAATATTTTTAGATTAGGATACATATCATTTTATAAACCATAAGTTTTAGTCACAACTATAAATCATAATCTATTTTCACTCCCTTACAAAGGTCTATTTGACCAAACCATGCTTATTTATAGGATAAAACATCTCTATGACATTTTTAATATCCTTTAAAAAACACACATAATGTATTTTTTTTAATTATCATAAAACTTTTATATCCATCATTAAAGAGTGTATTCATCCCCAAGGGACACCATTTTCATGGTAGTGATATTAACGCTAACATATTTGTCCCTGCCAACAAGAGGAATGTTTTTATCATGAAGAGAAGATCCTCTAAGACCAAGTACTCCTAAAACTGTAACAGTGGAACCCTTAATTTGAATATTGATCAATTTAAATCCTCAATGTATTCATACCACCTATTAGAATTATTATTTATATACCTTAGTTCTTGATTCACGTCATCATAATTCTCTATTCAGATGGTGTTGGGTGATCTTAGTTCCTTTGCCCTATATGGGTTGTCATATCATGCCCACTATTAATGGTCTAAGAATTGGGACTTCTAAAATGAATTAAAATCTCTCTAGGATGGTATATATTTTCATGGGGATCTCATTCACATCATTATTTCTTTTCCTTAGCTAGATAGACCATCATATACATCCGTTGAAGCCATGTGACCTTAATCTTTGACATTTTATTATCCAAGAAATCTGAATATAATATTTAGATTTATTGGTCTAAGTTTTATTAAATTATAATCCAATGACTTATTGTATAATATATATGACATTAACCTCCAATTTTATTGATCCAACCTATAGGACATTAAACTCCAATAACCAATATTCCAAGCCATATAAACTAAAACTATATGCACCATCCTTGAGGCCATCTATAATATTATTGGGTTCCTCATTCACCTAATGTTTATATCCAATTTTTACCATATATAACACCTCACTTGTAGTAAAAAATTATTTACCCAAATCTTTAACCCTTAATAGTCTAAATTACAGACCATTAAACCAGGAAGAAAAAGATACAAGCGTGTTTTCATGTCAAAACCTATCAAAGGGTGACCTAGAAAAAATTAAAGTCTCATCTAACTAATTCTTCTCATTTAAGGAAATATGAATGTGTTAGATCAAAAATAGAATAAGTTACAAAGATTGTGGGTCCACCATATGTTCCCAATAAAATCCAATCGATACATAGTGGATCCACTAATCTAGAAAAAAAAGTTATGGAAAACATTATACCTTCTTCCCTGTACACATATGTCTGAAATTCCATGTCAGATACTTGAACCGCAAGAATGTATTCAATACATAATGGTATAATATTTTGGGATATCAAACCCTTATTTAGTTTCTTTCTCTCCATAAACCTTCTCTTTTACTCAAATTTATAAATCCTTATAAATCTTGCATGGCAATCGGTAATGAGAGCATTTTACTCCAAGGTAAATTTCTCATTTTGTAACGATATTGGTTTATCTAT
The DNA here is from genome assembly GCA_963277665.1 of Viscum album. Classification (NCBI taxonomy): domain Eukaryota; kingdom Viridiplantae; phylum Streptophyta; class Magnoliopsida; order Santalales; family Viscaceae; genus Viscum; species Viscum album. The sequence goes on from OY728138.1 coordinate 394,562,704, forward strand.
ATGCAGACCTAAAAGCCATAAGTTTGTTTATTATTACGGATAAGTACATCCAATATTTGTATTTTCTTGAATCATCATAATGGAATCCATCATTCAATCTTTATCATTGCTTATACCCTACATACTTTCTCCATCCCCCTATTTCTTAATTCAAATGTATCAAGTTGTGATTTAAACATTCCATAATCAATATTTTCAATTTAATTAAAATACCCTCAATGATACACATTCATGAATAATTACCTTGTTCAAAGAAACAATTTGAATTATTATTTTAAATCTTTTACTGGTCCTTGTATCATAACCCCAAGAAAAACTTCACAATGGTCTAGGCATAATGACCTTAAACTATATACATCCACCCATGATATAGTATATACTAGGATTGGGATCCTCATTAAATTTTGATTTTTATTCATCCTTAATAAATACACCATCTCAGAGCTTTGGTTAAATATTTCTAATCGCAAACATTAGAAACATTTTCTATAAAAATCTTGACCCCAAATTGCAGACACACCCCCCATGAGGTTTTCTCCATTCATGGAATTGGGATCCACACTATTTTTAGGTTTTCAATTTCCTTAGATACTAGATATGATGCCTCGCAATTTTTTCAAATCTACCAACCCATATAATTCAACTACATCAATCCAAATTTAAAGACCGTAAACTTATCAAAATAAAGATAAATAATTCACGCTGTGTTGCAAATTCATATAAAGAATATTGTGGAAAATTTAGGACCTTGTTTTCTAGGAATTAACTTCCCATGATTGAGGAAAAATGATCATTTTAAAAAAAATTACACAAACATTTTATGTCAAAACCCCATGTGTAGCCTAAGAAAAATCTTAAATCTTGCTGGCTATGCCTCCTCCATTTTTTTCTTAGAAAAAATGTAGGTCTACATAAAAAAACACACAAGACTTTTTAGGGTCCACCATATGACCCTATCATGTTGAGTCATGCTCTCAAGATTCATTGTCATAGTAAACTATTCGAGCATCCCTTAGTTCCCTATATTCGGGTTTATATGATTTGTGTGAAATACACTAGAGTGAATTTAGGGTAATTGAGAACTCTATAGCATTAGAATCTATACACCAAATTATCGCCTTAATTATTTTCAACATGTTGACTCAATCATCTTTAATAAATTAATAAACTAGATTTATTATATGGTGATGTTATATATTCGACTATGTTCATCCTGCGTATTTTTATCTATGATGTATGTGTTTATAGAAAACCAAATTTCATATATGAGTTCTAACATTATATTACATTTATTATATATACTCCAACATATCTGAATTACTTAAATATATCAATGTTAACACACTCTAGAGAAATCCATGTTCTTTAATACACAATGTTAGAAGAACCACCCTAGATTTTATGATAGTATATACACAAAGATATTCTACCTACCTACATCCTTTCGAGACAACATATCCAAGATTAAAGGGAATAATAAATATTTATTTTGACTAAGGTAGTTATACAACATGATTTACTCATTCCATTATCATTTAATAGTCAATGTATTTAGTTATATTTATCTTTCCATTCGAGCGATTCACTGGTCATTGTGAATTGATGAATAGAATGGGTAATGGTTAAAAACATTTGACCATGACTTCAAATATCAAAATGTTATTTACTGATAAAATGTAGATATGGGAATACAAAATTGGGAGTCTCTCTTAGTTTATATAAATAGAAGTGAAAATAAGGGTACTATTATAGAGCATGCTCAATCTATTTTTATAGTTGAATAATCACTTACTCTATGTCACTGAAAATTTGATATAATTTTGTTATAATTGAATAATTTACCTATTCATTAATCCATAGGACCACTTCAATTTAATTAACATTCATCCCAGAAAATGCTTAATCTTTAAGTACCCTTTGATGAAACTCTAAAATATTTTTAGTTACACCAGGATCATGATAAATTTGGTATAGTTCTTATTGATGCTAGTCCAATAAGGACCTCTCTACCATGACATGTTGTTTCCCCCTACTACCACCACTTCATGTTGAGAATAATCCTTAGTCATTGTAGTTATAAGATTAGAATATTATGTTAAATATTTTATGGTTTAATTCTCTTATTCAAACACGATATTTCTCTCTAAATCCTCAGTCACCTCATTACTCAAACACGAATGAAATGATAATCATACCAACCAAATCCTAGAGTGATGCATGTGTTGGAGGGGACAAAACTAACAAACTAACTCACCCAGAGGAGTATTGTAGACCAGTTTTGAAAATTTTCTCTTAACCCCTATAAAATCCATCATTAAATGAAGTGTTGTTTAATGATAAAATTAAAATTGATCATAGATATCAATACATAATACATGAAAAATCACGTGATGGTGTGGTGTAAAAATATTTAATGTGAGATGACATCAAATTTTTCGATGTTTCTATGACCTCTACAAAGTAAGATAACAACATCTTATGTTTCTATAGTCAATAAAAATGTTTCTAAACTTTACACCAAGTATTAGTTATCTAGAATACATGTGAAGAAATTAAATGATAATATATGTCAATACATACTCTTATTCACAAGAGTTTAAACACGATCGACTATTTCCAACCTATAAAAAGGTGAAATAGGATGGTGTTTTCAAGGTTAAACTAGTATAGCACTTTAAGACATTGTGTACACTTTTTCATAATACACATCCTCTAATGGATATGGAAGATTAGAAAGAATACCCAGCTCAAGAACACCTAGATCATTTCCAAAGAAGGATGCATATGGTGACCAACATTGGTTAGTACCAAAATGAGGTAAAAATTTAACAATGGCCTACATTCCTATATATATTGGCTAATCATAGTAATATTAGATGGATAATATCCATCATATTATGGAGCATCCATAAGGATTTTCACAAGACATAGATCAACTGAGAATTTGGACCATGAATCTAGTTTGAGAGCCTTTTCAGATCTCTCATAGTCTTCTCCCATCATCTCTCCCACAAAAGAACCTTTAGTGATTTTAGGGTAAATTTTATCGTAGGAAACTAATTCCTATGGGTCCTTGTATGTATGACCAATGTCTAAGGAATCCAAAAATTACGTGTGAATTTATATAAGTATATCAAAATATATGTATGTGAATATATCATTTACCTACTTCCTTTAGGTATATATAGATTATTATGTTTCTCACTTGATTCAACCAAAGTATTTATTTGGAAGACTAATCTATAATAGATGAAGCTGGTAGTGGAACTATTAATACTATTGGATTCTTAATAGAAACTTCTTGGAGATATTCCATAATGGCAGGAAAACCGACCTCCTTAGTCATGGAACCTTGGAAACCATTATTTCCAGTAGTAATTCCTCCAGACAAATAATTTATTGATATTATGGGTGTTTGATCCCCTTTAGGCTCCTATAATGGTCGAGTAAGAAATTATTGGAAACGTAAATGATAGAATGGAAATTGAAAATGGGAACGTATTTCACTACTTCTCAAGAATATCCTTTGGATACTGTGAATCAAAAATATGTAGAGGAAGAGAGGCTATACCACCCATTGAATGTGGATAATCATATTTGTTCTCCTATTTTATTATCATATATGTATCCAAAGGATTTCTTGAAGTTCCACTTTGTCTAGATATTCTTGACACTATTGTGTATTCATGTTCATCATTTCCCTTTTTCACTAGTGGTCCAATAAATTTTACATAGAGATATGGCTAAATGTAGGTATCAACATATTCATACATGAGCCTAATAATAGCATGCCACTTTCTCCTCCCATGCCATCATTATCCAAAACTGGTCCAAAACCATAGGATTTCACATGGAATGTATGCTCTAATGAGGGGATTCACACTTATTATATATATATATTTATACATTTATATTTGAATAGACAACCAAATCCATAGGAACATATCCCTCATTGATTATATCCCTATCATCACACCCTCTCTTAAAGATATCTGTTTTGTGTATGAATTGAGGATTCCAATTGCATCATCAATGATAGTATCGATTGGAGCATCATGAGACCTAAAAACTAATTTCTCGTGATAATATATAATGATTCCAATGTATCATATATTCAATGAGAATAGTCTAAACCTACCCATTATTTAGAGATAGGGTCTGAAATGGGTATTCTGGATCATCTATTCATTTATAAATTCATAGCATCCCATATCTACTACAATCTAGCCCCACTGTGCATTGAAGGTACTAATGATCCTAAATAGGTCCTCTAATTTATAGTTTTTCCTAATAATATGGAATAAATTATCCAATAGTAGCACCAATAAACTGAACTGATTGCCACTGACCAACTCCATAGCCATTATGAATGTCATTACCCTCACTCGGGTGCACAACTCGTGCACAGGGAGGAGATTTACACTAATCTACATTAAAAATAAATTTATTAGTTATACCAACCATTTGATATAGGGGGATACGTCCCAACCATAGTTTTTAAAGAGACTCTCCTTCTGTAATGATCAATAGGCCTCAATAATCTTGCGATCCCAACCTAATTTAAAAGTTTGGTGCCTCCTTGTTTGCAGATCCAACTAGTTGGGAATGATTAAAATATTAACCGAAGATCCAAATGGGATGTCAATTAATGTGTGAGGTGGTTCTCCTATGGAATTACATTATAGAATAAATGTTTCAATTATATGTAGAGGATTCCTCCTTTTATTATCCCATGAAAATGTTGGGGGACTGAACCCATTATACATTTTACCAAAAATTGGATCTTCTATAATCCTCTCCACATACCAAAGGATTACCTCATACATTATAAACACTAGAGGGAAGGAATTCATATCCATCCACCATATAAAAAATGGTCAATAATGATACTCTTTTTGTGATGGGAGAATGTTTTTTAGACACAAAAATATTCATCAAACCCCACTGCACTGTGTTACTTTTTGAAAATTTAATAAATCTTTCGAACATTGAATGTAAAACCCCAGTCCATGACATAATCATATTTAGAGAGATTGTATAATCTCAATGACTAGCCTATCCACGGTTCCTCAAGATATTTCTACACTATTGACTCATGGATATGGATATCTATATCCACTATGTTTCATAAATCTGATGGAGTCAATGGAGTATATCCCAAGACATAACTGCTTGAGCAGTCGACCTCTTTGATGAAACACCCAACAGATAATGTGTTAGCTATAACTAGTTAAATATGGATATTTATCCAACTAATCTATTTATTACTTGATCATGGTGTGGGGATGGGTGCCTCACTTAGCATCCTGGTCCCATATATGGGTATCCAATCTAATAGCGGATAGTCTTGGAGACCTGATCCCATGATCTCTGATAGATATTGATGCTTCAAGAGGACATGTAGGAATTATCTAGCCTTGAAACACAGCCCACCTTGTGGTATTGACCGAGGTGTGATCATTATATTCTAATTTCATCGCTATAAGGGATAAAATAATTAGTTTCTGTTAGAAGAAATTATGGTAATGGGAGATGTTCATATTTTTTCATAACAAACATGTTGTCTTTTAGCACCTACATGATCATAAATAATTTATGTGATTATGTAGAACTAATGAGATAAAAATTAATATATGTGAATGATTAAGTCATGTAAAAATGTTCATGGTTAAAATTATTTCTATATGATTACATTAAATCATTTTTATATATGGTTTCTCACAAACGGTCAGAGATGAGTAGCCATACACAGGAATTCATACACAAGAAGCAGTTTATGAGAAATACGTTGTGTGGCTTGTTTTTTATGAGTGTGGAATAAAGGCCTTTCATGATAAGTGAAAGTGTCCCCCATTACCAATTAATATGGGGCCACTCATCTAATTAAAGCAACAAATCATGAATTCACACAATAAAGCAATTATATGGGATACATTACATCCTTGGAATTATATCATCATCATGTCAATCAGACCCAATTCCTACGAGGGAATTTTTTGATCCCCCCATAGTTTGAATCATCAATTAGATGATCATAAATTAAAATACATGGGATAATTTGGGGAATTAGATTTCATAAAAAATGGACAGACTCCTTTATAGCCACTTAATTACTTCTTGTTTGTATACTTTCTTTGGAGGATGAAGGACTTTCATGGATTATTAGAGGTATTTTGTTTACATGCATGTACTACACTTGAAGAAGATGTTAATTTATGGACTAATGTTAAGAACCTTAACATTTGTGTGGTTTCTTAATAGACTATGTTCCATTCATTCCCAATATGTTATATTCATATGGAACCTTGTTATTCGTATGTGGTAATATATTTTGGGAATTTTGTTATTAAAAATATCATTTAAATACCCAAAACAACCATTTTTGGAGTAGAGGGCCTTCTAAAATTGATAAATAGTTGATTTCTTCTTGATGATCATGTAATTTTTAAATATCTTGTTTTTTAATCATGTGAAGGAACCCCAAATTTTATTAGTCAACTAAATCTAGAGAAAAAATATGGAAATGTGCTATGAATCCCTTAATAAAGAACACCATGTTGAGAAATGACTATGGAACCCCTTCATTAATACACTACACATATCATAGAATACAAATACCCTTAATGCTGGGAGGCTTGGGAAGCGCCTTTGCAAAGGGTGACACATAACATAGAGTACTGAGAATAAATATCCATCATATACCCGATCGTGAATCATGTCTGTGAGGCCCCTACTTGAATTTCCAATCCTGAGGATCCTTCATGGAGAAACCCAATGATCATAGTTCAAGGGTTTGTTTTTAAGAATAACCATTTAGGGATTAGTAACCCTAAATTACATTCCTTTTCCATTTACATTACACAAAAAAATTAACAATCATGATATATTTTTTTTCATCCATCTAAATTCTAATCAGAATGAAATATTTGAACATTGAATGACCACTTTCTACATCTATCTGATTATGGGTAATAAATATTCCTTCTCATCCTTCTTTTCTCCCAGGTCATTACCTTGATTGGGATCATCCAAATTACTTTCTTGGATTCCATTCAACATGGTAGAAGCCCCAAAAATCATGTTCCAAAAAGGCCTCCATATGTACATTATCAATCTATTCACATCGGCATGCCCCAATTTTTTATATATATTCCCATAAAAGTGTCCAATATTAGGTTTTTATTTTAGATTGATAAGACCCTTAAAAAATAGTGATAATTAATTCCCTTGATAATGAGGTTATTTTCCAGTTGGATATTAGTGAAACATTGACTGGATCAGACTTGTCATATTTACAGCTAATTGTCTGGTTGAAAACCCCTTTTGGTCTAATAAATGATCCAGGGATACAAAAATATGATCCTTATTTTATGTGTAATCCCTAAATCTATAACTTAACTTGAACCACTTATTAAATCACATATATATTATCCACCGATGTGTGAGCCATAATATATCCATTTTTTATTACCTCTTTCAAGACACAAAAATCTCAATTGCACGATATAAAAATATAAGACAATATCCTCCCATCATGACCATAAACTGAATAGAACATTCCTATCACATGAACATAAACTATGAGACACAAAATATGCAGCCACTGATTCATAATAACAAGTGTACACAATTCAACTCTCTGAGGTTCAATCCCAACATGAAAATCTATACTTTCAATAGTCCATCTTCCATATGAAACCAAACCGACACTAGGTTATTTTAATTTTGAAACATAAAATCCCTCATAACAGGGCTATATTCCTAATGATATAAAGATTCCATTCTCACTAGGGATATATTCTCCATGGGTCTACCATGACCTTTCCTACCTTGTTAGTAACAAATATGACGAACTGGAATGACATCCCATGCATAAGTCCCAAACAAACCATTTCTAGTTACCTTCTAAATAATATCCCAGTCTGAATGATATTAAACAACTTATAATAGGTTATATATGAATGAACATAAATGGAAAATCACTTTTACCTGGCCACATGATCACAAATGGTACTATATTGGTCCTTTTTCTGTGGCCTTAAAAGGTAGGACATGTCATATAATGTATTTTATATAATGATCCATACTTTAAATACATTGATTTTACCTAAAAATTGAAAAACAATCATTAAAAAATATATTTAAAATCCATAACACAACCATATAAGTGTAGTACCTTTAGAAACATGGAAACATAAACAGCAGGTTTATAAGACAACTTTATTGTCTCCCTCTTATTTTTTCATTACTAGAACCATTTTTTGATATATATTTTTAATACACTTATTCATGACCTATGGAAGATAAAAATATGAAAGGGTGAGCTCAAATGATCTATAATGGTAAAAAAGGGATATATCAATCATATCATAATCATAATACATAAGAACATAACATTTTAAAATCTTATCCTGCATATGAATGATCATGACATTATTCCCTGGGATAAATCACAAAAGTTCATTATAATCAATGAAAATAATCCCAAAATTCATAACATTAGACATTATTTTTTTGTGTACACATAAGCATATAATGTCATTTCATATTACCCTAGGCTCATTTCTAAAACAATCATAGTGGAAAAATTCCATTACGGAACTGAGTTCACTTCTCATTCTAGCCATGTACTACTGAACTCAAATCATTTCACATTCTAGACTTTTTTATCTCATTGGATATAATTTATTACCTAATTCATTGGTGGGACATATAGTTCCCACCCATATCATAATAGAGGCATTCTTATGCATTCCACAAAAACATAAATCATTCATTATAATATAGGCCAAAGAATAAAATGGGTTTCTCAAACATCATTCCATCATAAGATAATCCTTTAAAAAGAAATAGATTGCATAAATAGAATTCCATAATAAACACAATCAAAACATAGCAATAATAGGTATAGTATACTTCATACAAATAATTTTTAAATTTTTTCATATTAAAAGGAAAATAACTTTGATAAAACACATGAAATTAATTCTTGAGTAAAATATACTTTATTCTTCAAAATATTTTCTTTTTCTTAAAATTACACAAAATGTTAAAATAAAATAAATTAATTAAAAATAATATTAAAAAAATATTACGGATTCTTCATGGAAAGAAGGTGTTAAGAAAATGTAAAAATCGATTCATACCATATATTTTAAAATAAAATTTTTTTCTCATACTTTTATCAAAAAGTCAAATAAGTACCTTATAATGAAAACCAGAAAATATTACTTTAATACTATTTATGAAAAATTCAACAATGGGTAAAACTGACTATAAAAAATTAAAGAATCATAGAAATATTATTTTATAATAAATATTTAGAAAACATGGTAATTAATGAGAAATATACCCCAATAAAAGTTACGAATTAACAATCATGGATAATAATGAGATTTCAGAATTATCCCTAACCTTATATCTGATTTCAATTATATGCTTCTAAAAATTTTGTATAATTATTTAACAAATTTCATGGTATTATTTATGAATCAGATTAATTTTTATGATATCATATATGATCATATTATCATCTATTTTTTAGTAACATTATTACTCATCCATCGAGTGTTATATTATTTATTTTCTTACGCTTGTTTTCATATATATGTTTATTTAATTGTTCATCAGTTATCATTATATCATTTACATAAATATATATATTATTATAATATATATCATATTTATACATTCCATTAATTTATATAATTATTATTTGATGACTATTATGTAGAATGCATTGTATCACATTGTGAAGACGGTAGACCGTACGTACTAACGATTGACAATATCATTCCCCTAATATTTGAATGGTATTGAAGTGGATATATTTTTTAATTAAGAATAAATATCTTGTAAAAATAATCATGAATAGTTATTATTTCCATCACTATATATATCAGTGTAAGGTGGTGGTGAAAAAAAATTTACACCACGACATGGACATGGTAACCTGTATGTACGAATGCATGGCGATTTCATTTTTTCATAAGATTAATTAAAGATGGAATATGGTTGTTTAATGATCATAATAAAATTTCATTATATAAGTGATTATGGAGTTATTAATTTATAATTAAAATTTTCATGAAGAGGAAGTAGAAGAAGAATGAAGTTTGAAAATTCAGTAGATGGGATTACCTATTCTTCGACGTTCGCCCTCTAAATATCCACTTAAGGGAACTAGAGTTGGTCTTTAGAGAAGACTAAAACCTCTAGAATTTTACACGGGATGTAGATAAGGGAAATATGATAGGTTTTTCTGAGATTTAATTCTCAAATTGAGGTAGATAGTTGAGGTAAGAAGTTCCCCTTAATAAATGAGGTGAGGGACACTTTTGAGATCTAAAAAAATATTAATTTTAGAATAAAATCAAACCCCATACAGAAAACTAAAAAATGTACCAATTTCTAATATGAGATGAAATAGGTTTTTTAAATCATCAACAAATAAAATTTAGACAATATTTATATCAATTTAAACCTTATCACTTTAATTAATACTCATTTATTAAATTTAATTTTTTACTACGGAAACAAATATTTCAATATTAAAATGGTGAAATATTTGCTTATTTATGTAAATTAGACCACAAATAAATATCTTATAACATTTTAATCCATATAATAATTATTATATATTATTTAAAAATAAATTATTATTCTTAAAAAATTTAATAAAACATTTTTATGATTAACAATCACTAGTGTTAATTTCGACACAATTCAATTCTTTGGTTTTTAAAAATATTTAGATAACAAAATAACTTTTAAATAGCTTTTTTATTATATTCGTAATAGCACATGTTCATATATAAAATTCATTGGTAAAATTATTAACCCAAATTATATTTATTTATATATTTTTAATAACATTTATTTCATATTTCCCTTAATAAAATAACTACTACAATATGTTTTTATAACTATTTAAAACCTGTATTTCTTTTATGAAAAATTATAAATAAAATAATATGAAAAACATAAATCCTCTATATTTTAGAGGATTACTTATAATGGAATATATATTCATTATAATCCATCATTAAAAAGGAAATCCTTATTAAAACAAGAATGTGACAAGTTTATCATCACTTTGAATAAAAACAATATAAGTGTCATAATCTTTTATATAAGGCTCAAAATGGTCAATAACTAGGTTCTTGGATGGATATGATTGAGATACATTCAACCAAAAAAAATTTGTTAACTGTGGGGTTATTTTAATGATAATTATTATTATAATAATTATTTTTTATTTATTTCTCATCAATTAAAAAAATTTCTGGAACATTAAAATATAAGTATTTATGATAATTATTTATTTCATAAAAATTAAAATTGAATTATCACGGTAAAAAAAATATTTTATTTTTCAAATTAATATTTATAATCAAATTTATTTTTTGTATAGAATTATTTCAAAAATTAAATACTTATTGAAATTTCAGTAAGAAAAATTTAATTTATCTTTAAATAAAATAAATTAATTGATCTAATCTCATCCAATGGCCTTCCAAAGGACACCATTTCGATCAAAGTATATTTTAGGTTGAAAAACACTTATATAATGACATTATGAAATGTTTTCGGGAAATTTTATGAAATTGTTTTTACTCTTAATTACCTGATTTACCCTTTTATCTTATTAATAAAAATTATCGAAGTTACTATTAATAATGTAGAAAAATAAAAATAAACTATTTAAATAATTTGGAAATATTAATTCCATATATGGAATCCATTTTTAAAAATTCAAAGAATTTTTTTTCAGTAATTAACTGAAAATTAATCCCATTGTCGAAAAGAGAGAACAAGTTTTAAATATTAAAACATTGACAAAGATTGAAATGTGTTTAGATTTAAATTCAATATAAAATTACGAATAATTAAATAAATTATATTTACTGATAAGAATATATTCTATTTATACATTAAAACCTTTTAATTTTATTATTTAACCATCTAAATATTTTTTATGAAAAAGTTTTTTTTTCAATTATAATTTAGTGTATTTTTACAATTCTTGTAAACTTGAATGTTAATAGAAAAATTTTCAAAATAAATCCAAATTAAAAAATTTATATCCCACTTCTAAATAATATTTTTATGATTTCATATAAAAAAATTTAATGTGTCAGAATTTTACATTAAAAAGGGCTCACCATTAAAATGTGGAAAAATTATCCTTTTATAAAATATAGGTTTTTATATACATTAAATAGAGTTTGTTAATAACCTATGACAAAAATATATATTTGATAAATATAATTAAATATTTTATTAAAAATATAACATATATATTTAATTAATTTCATCTATAAATAGTTATTAACAAAAATTATCAAAAAAAGTATAAAAATATAACTGATTTTTATGAATAATTTGTATCCAATGAATTCACCATAAATTTTCTAAATCTAGTTATATTAATTCCCACTAACCTAATGGCTATGTTAAAATGTTCATTTTATACTAAGATCATATCTCGGTTCATTTAAACTCACAGTTTCATGTAATGACTGCTATTGAATAAATAATATTATCTGAAGAAAATATTTATCAAAAACATTTAGGCGTTACATTCTACCCCCACTAAACTGAATTTATCCCACGAAGTTTTTCATTTGTAAACAAAGAGGTGGGGATACATCTACCTCATCACATCCTCAGGTTCCCACATAGCATTCTCAAATTTGTGGTTCTACTATAAAACTTTAACCAAGAGAGTGGTCTTGTTTCATATAATTTTTTTCTCAACGTTCTAAAATCTATGTCGGTTGTTCTTCATAAGAATGATCTTTCTCCAACAGTACAACTTATTAGTTTAGTACTTTTGAATGATAGGTTATATACTTTATCAGGAGAGATACATGGAACAAATCATGATCTTCAAGGAGATTTTGTGGAAGATCCAATCAATAAGCTACCATACCCACACAATCAAAACTTTTAAAAGGAATAATATACATAGGGATCTGATTTCCCTTCTTTCAAAAATTCATTTATATGTTCTAGAGAGATAATCATAGAAACAAATTGTCACTCAATTATAACTCTAGTTCTTTTCTTTAGTTTTCAGCATAACTTTTTTGTTGACATTGAGAGGTTCTTATGTGTTGTTCAACAGATCTAACCTTTTTTCCATTTTATCAATAAGATCATGTCCAAATGGATTTCTTCCCAAAAATTAATCCTAGAATGTTAATGTTCTATACTTATTTCCATATAGGGATTCATAAGGAGCCATATGAATACTAGAGTTAAAGCTATTGTTGTTAGAAAATTCCACCAAAGGCAGGTCTTGATCCCAATAACCTTTGAAATCCCAAGAGAAATCTCTCAACATGTATTCTAGATTTTTAATTGTCCTATTAGATTGATCATATGTATTAGGATGATAAGAAGTATTGAAATATAACTCTATATTTAAATTATTCTAAAGACACTGCGATAACGTTGTGATAAGCCTCGAATCCTGATCAGATATAATGGAATGTGGTACTCTATAATATCTTACCACATTCGGTAAATATATCCTAGAAATCTGATCAAGATAAAAATCCTCTCTAATTGAAATGAAGTGTGTTGACTTTGTATGGTGATCAACTATAACCCTTATGGAATTATACACATTTTATGTTTTGGGAAGTCCAATTACAATGTCTATAGTGATGTTTTCCCTTATCAATTCTGGTATAGGTAATGGTTGTAACATCCCCTTAGACTTCTATCTCTCAGCCTTAACCTTTCAAAAAACCAACCATCGAGAGACATATTTGGAAACATCTCCTTTCATTACATCCCACCAGAAATACTCTTTCAAGTACCTATACATCATTGTGTTTCCAATGTTAATATAGAATTATGAACTATGAGCCTTGTCCAATATCTCTTTATTTAATTATGGTATGGGATGTATACAAACCTGGTTCTTAAACTTTATTATTCCACTACAATCAAGTGTAAATTTAGAAACATTTCCCACCTTTTTTGTATCTCTAAATATTCTTTTTACGTCTCCTTAATTTTCACTTTTTTGGATGGTTTAAAATTCCATTGATAAATATAAGATATCTCTACTTCCTTTAAATTTAAAAGATCCATCCACTGAAAATCCATAAATATTGGATCTGTTTTTGATCTTTATAAGGGATAGGGTTGCATGGTCATTTCAACTCAAAGCATCTTCCACCTTGTTCACTTTCCGAGGGTGGTAAATTATTGTGTAGTTGTAATCTTTAATCAAATATAACCATCTTCAATTATGCAGATTCAGTTCCTTCTTTGTGAAAATATACGTTATCTTTTATGATCAGTATAAATATCACTCCATTCACCATAAATATTATTCCACTATATCATTTCTCTAAAGATTTAAAAGGCTAAATCCAAATCATGAGTGGGATAATTTTTCTCATAGATTTTAAATTGTCAAGAGGCATAAGATATCAACATATAATTTTTCATGAGAACAATACCCCACCCTTTATTGGATGATTCACTGTAGATCACAAACCTTCTTCCACTACAAGGCATTTTGAGCATATGTTCACTAGCTAGCCTTCTTTTTAGCTTTGGAAATTATCTTCACATTCCTCTATCCACATGAACATAAATACTTTCTGATTCAACTCAATTAGTGGATTAAATTATCGTGAAAAATATTTCCCAAAACATTGATAATATGCCTCCAAAACATGAATGAAATAGATCTTAGTTACCATTGTTGGTCTCAGACAACTTTCAATAACATTTTTTTTTCGGATCAATAGATATCCCATCTATTGAGATTAGATAACCAAAATGATTCTTTCTAAATCCAAAATTCACACTTGGAAAATTTTCAATAAATATTATCCTTTCTCATGGTATTCAGTATATTTTTAATTTGATATTCATGATCTTAATTTCTCTTCAAATATACAATAATATCATCTATAAAGAATACCGCAAATAGTTCATGATAGTATCAAAATAACCTATTCATTATATCCATGACGATTTTTGGGGAATTAGTAAGAAAAAAAGTTATCATTATAAATTATTAAGGTCCATACATTGTACCGAATGACGTATTTGGTATATCCTCCTTCTTGACGCATATTTGATGATATCCTGAATTAAGATCTATCTTGGTAAATTATTGAGCTCCGCATTGTTTGTTGAATAATTAATCAATGTGGGAATATGATATTTCCTCTTGATTGTGATCTTGTTAAGTCCTAGATATTGATTGAAGAGTCTCATTGATCCATTTTTATTCTTAAAAAATAGAATAGGTTAACCCAAATGTGGTGCACTAGGTCATATGAATCCCATTTAAATATTCTATTGGGTTTGCTTCTTCAATACCCACAACTCTACTAGGGCCATTCTATAAGGTGTCTCTGAAATAGGAATAACACATAGTATGGGTTATATTGAAAATTCAATGTCATGATTCGATGGAAGACCTTGTAATTCTTCAGGAAAGACATCCTCAAACTACTGTATAATGGGTGTGTTATTAATTTTTATTTTCTCCCCAACCATTTGATATAGATATTTGTCATTTATAGAAATCAAGACCCATAAGATGGATGAAATATTCACTTGAAGTTCAGACTCATCCTTACATCGATAGATGATCATATATTGATATTTAATATGTGATGTGAAATCCCTTTATTATAAATTCATTATATGACTATATAGGTAAATCTAATCCATGACATGAATCAAATAAAATTCCACTATAGGTAGGGTCACAAGATTTTCAAGAAGAACATTCCCACAAACTTCAAATAGAGAATAATTATAATATGTTAATGAGACTATTGTTCCATTAGGAGTTTCCATAGCTAACTCAACATCTAATTTTTGAGGTAATATGGTGATTCCCATAGAATATAATTCAGATTTAAAATAGTGAGTGGATAAATAATAAAATAAATCATTTTATAATTTAGAGTGGATGGTAAGTGTACCTTTGACCACTTCATTATCGTACTCCACATCGTAGATAGTGATTTCAAGTGACATTCCTTGGTCATTGTCCTTAAGTGTTTGATGATTTCGATCATCATAAATAACCCTTGGGTTAGGGAATTGATTGGAAAAATGACTTGTTTCCTAACACATGTAACATTGAAGTGTAAGAGGTGAATTTTGTGTATCCTTATCTTTATTCTGATTGGTAGACATATTTTTTCAATCACTTCGACATTGAACTACGTGACAACCTTTTTTACCATACGTAAGCCATTTTCTCATCCTCTTAAGACAATTTTATACATGTTTTTTTCCACACATATATCATAAGGGAAAATCATCTTATTTTTAGTGTGGTATTTAGATTTACCCATAAATTTAATTTTTTTCCTTTTTGCAAACTTATAGGATAGATGGGTTACTCTAATATCTATCCGAATATGGAATGCACATAGATTGATTTTCTCATAGCTATTGAAGTATCGTATGGAAAATACCCTTTGGAGACTTGGTTTTAAGCCACTAATGAATCGATCAATTTTAATCTCAAGTTGGGTAATAATTCCAGAAGAGAACCTTTCATGTATTGTAAAATTTTATTTGTAGGTACCAATAGATTCATCGTCATTTTTATTATGTTCAAGGAATTTCTTATCCATAGTTGATCAATGAATACAAGGAAAGTACTTATTGAATAAAATTTACCTAAACTCGTCTAATTATATGGATTCAATTTCTTTTCTTTTCCACTTATTCTTGATGAGGTTCCACCATTGATAAAATTATCCTTCAAAAAGATAGATTTATAAAATGAATTAATATTGTTCTGAACATTAAAGGACTGAAAAATATTTTCAGTGCTATTGATCCATTTTTCAGCTACAAATGGATTAGAAGAACCGTTGAAAGAAAAAAGCCACTTATTAATTAAGTACTCAACAAAATGTTATTCACTCCTCTATTAATATGGAAGTCCTTCATTTTTAATTTCTTGATAATGTTGTGTGACCATAGAAATGAGGTTTTTCATTCTATATCCCAAAAAAAATCTGTTGATCGGGGGGGGGGGTAATCATTTCATTTCTCATTGAATTCATCATTAATATGGTTCCTATGGGATAAATCCCTTGAATAAAACCAACAAGAATAATATGATCAATAGTAACCATAATGGTAAAACCAAATAGTAAATAGTAAAATTTAAATTTTGGGTATTTTATGTTTTATCACAAGTTATTCATGATCTTTTATAAAACAATAGGATTTTAACCTATACATAAATATATCCTTTGGGTTCTTACAATGGTTTTCAAATCATTGTTTCTAAGCGCTAACAATACCATTCATTTGATACCAACTATAATGACCTATAATTTATATACATTGATATTAATTTAAAATTAATGAATATTAATTACAAAATACACCAATAATACAAGGGGACCTTATAGGTATAGTGTCTTTAGAAACTGGGAATCATAAATAACTCATTCATAAGATAACTTTATTGTCTCCAACTTATTTCATCATAACTAGACCCCATTTTCAAATATTTTATTTTACATCCTTTTTAATGGTCTGGGAATAGAAAAATATTAAAGGGTGATCTAATATTCTCTGTAATGGTAAAAAGTCAAATATTAATCATATAATAATCAAAATACATAAGAAAATAACATTTAAAAATATTATCCTGCATATAAAAGATTAGGATATTATGTCATGGGATAAATCATAAAAGTTCATAAGAATCAATGAACGTAATCCCAAAAGTCATAACATAGGACATGATGTTTTCTTATCATATACATAAGAATAGAAAATTATTTCTTATTAATTAGGTATTATTGGAAATTCTATCATAGTAGAGAAAGTCCATTATTGAACCGAGTTTATAGCTCCTTCAATACTTGTACTACTAAACCAATATCATTTCCCCTTTCAATAATGTATGTATCATGAGGTAAAAATCTTTACCTATTTAATTGGAGGGGGATATAGTTCCCATAAATCCCATAATGAAATCATTATTATGTGCTCCCAACAAAAATAATTCATCATAGCATAACCCAAGGAATAAAATTGTTTTCTTAATCATCATTCTATCATAATATCACACATCTAAAACAAATGGATTTCATAAACAATATTCCATCATAACGACAATAAAACCAAATGAATAATAGTGATAATATACATGAAACATATCCTTATTAAATAATCAAAATCTTAAATGGAAAGTAATTTTGATAAAACATTGGAAATTAATTTTTATGGAAAATATCCTTTTTTCTTGAAATTATTTTCTTTTTTATAAAATGCCAGACAATTTTAAAAGAAAATAATTTCATTGAAAATAACCTTAAAACATGTAAGTTAACCTTTATGTAAGTATGTCCTTATGATAATTTAAAAAAAATTTATACCATATAAGTTAAAATAAAATATTATTCTCATACTTTTTTCAGAAATTTAAAAAATTAACTTGTAATGAAATAGTCAAAAGATTACATTCTTACAATTTAATAAAAAATTCTAATGGGTGAAATTGAATTTAAAAAATTGTATAAGAATCAAAATAATATTAAATAATTCATATTTTTTATACCTATACATGGGTGCTAAATATACCCAAGTAAATACTTATGTATAAATAATCTCATATAATTATGAGATTTAAAAATTAACTATTACCATAGGTATGATTTCATTTGAATGTATATAAACCTAAAAAATAATTATTTAAATAATTTCTTTGGCTTATTTTAGAATCATGTTCATTTTTATGATATTATAAATGATCATATTTTCATCTATTTGTTAGTAACATTATTACCCATCCATTGGGTGTTAACTTATTTATTTTTTATGCATGTTTTATTAGATATGTTTTTGATACTCTTCTTAGCTTATAGTTATATCATTTAACTCATTATATTAGTATAATATATATAATATATATAATATTTATAAATCCCATTCATTTATATAATCATTCTTTAATGAAGATCATATAGAATTAATCGTCTCGTATCATGGAGATGGTTGGTCGTATATATGCATGAGTGACGATATAATTACCATAATTGTTGAATGGTATTGAAGTGGATGGTGTATCATATTTGATAACTAATATCATGTAAAAATAATCATAATATTTTTTTTTACATCAATATACATATCGATGTAAGGTGGTGGTGATAAACATATTACACCATGGTGTGGAGATGGTAAGTCGTACGTACGCACATGTGGGGATTTTGTTTTTTTCATTGGATGAATCAGAGATGGAATATGGTTGTTTCATATACATAATAAAATCCCAGTATATAAGTGATATTGTATTTATTAGTTTATGGTGAAACATATCATGAATATGAAGTAGAATAAGAAAAAAGTTTGAAATAATTGGTAGTCCAGATTACTTCTTCTTTGGTGTTCCCCCTCTAAATCTCATCTTAGGGCACAAGAGTTGGTCTTTGGAGAATATAAAAAACTATAGAATGTAACAAGTGAAGTTGATAAGGGAAATTTTCATGGGATTACTAAGCTTTAAGAATCAATTTAAAGTGGATATGTGAGAGAGGAGGTTCCCTCTAAAAAATCAAGTGTGGGGCACTTTTGGGTTCTCCAAAAATATTAATTTATAATTAAATCCAAACCCATCATAAAACATAAAAAATTTACAAATTTATAAAATGAGATGAGATAGGGTTATAATTTCCTCAAAAAATAATATATTTACATGTGTTTTTGTCAATTTATACTGTATCATTTTACATTACACTTTGTTATTCTATTTAATTTGTAACTAGGGTAAAAAATATTTCAATATTAAAATTGTAAAATATTTACTTATTTGCTGTAAATTAGACCAGAAATAAATAACTTAGAATATTTTAGACTATATCAACATTATTATTTAAATGTATTTTTAAAATATTCTTTTAAAATATTTTTATAAAACATAATTCTAATAAACATTCAATAGTGTCAATTTTGACACAATTAAATTCATTGTTTAAAAACAATTAAGATTAGAAGTTAACATAGTACCAACTATTTTACTGTATTTATATGAGGTCAAGGTCATCTATAAAATTAACCGGACATATTATTTAGCCTAAATTATATTTATTTTAGTATTTTTAATAACATTTATTTTATATTTCCCTTAACAAAATAACTACTAAAACTATTTTGTGTAATTATTTAATATAAATATATTTTTTAATAAAATTTAAAAATACAATACTATGAAAAATATAAATCATCTTGATGATAGAAATATATTTAAAATATCTTCTATATAATCCATCATTAAAAATTTTATACTAATTAAAATACGAGTGTTACAATTTTATCGGCACTTTAATTAAAATAATATAAGTGTCACAATCACTTTTATAAGTCACAAAAAGAATAATAACTCTACCTGTGGATGGATAGGGTAGAGATATACATGGAAAATAATATTTTTTCAATATTTTGTTTCTTTTAATTGTTATTATCATTTTAATAATAACTATATTATTGATTTCTAACCAATTAAATAATTTCATCCTCAATAAATTATTAGTATTTAAGGAAATTATTGATTTCCTAAAAATAAAAAATTAATTATCATGATAAATAAATACATTTTATATTTAAAATTAGAATTTGTAATAAAATTTATTTTTAGTATATACTTATTTCAAAAATGATATAGTTATTAAAATATGAGAAAGACATATTTAATATTACTTTAAATAAATTAAAATAAATGTCCTAATCTCATCTAAGTGTCTTCCATAAGACACCATTTTACCGATGGATAATTTTGGTTGAAACAATCACATCCAATTATATTAATAAATGTTTTAGGGTAATTTCATAACATAATCAATACCCTTAGTTACTTGATTTACCCTTTTTCTGTATTGGTAAAAATTAATGATGTTACTATTTATAATACCCAAAAACAAAATTAATATATTTAAATAATTTTTTCTTATTGATTCCAAATATTGAATCTATTTATAAAAATTAATATTTCATAAATTTAAATAATTAATTTAATATTAACCCTGGTGTTTGAAAGAGAGAACATGTTTTAAAAGTTAAAAAATTGTAGAAGATTTCAATGTTTATACATCCGAATTCAATGTAAAATTTAAGCTAATGAAAAAATTATATTTAATGAGAAAAATATATTCTATTTATAATTTAAAACCATTCAATATAAAAATTTATTGATATAGATTATTTTTATGAAAAAATTGGGTTTCAATTAAAATTTATTGTATTTTTACTATTCATCAAAACAAGAAAGTTATCATATAAATATAAAAAATTCATCCAAAGTAATTTATTATATTCCCCTTGTAAATAAAAATATTATGTTTTCATATTATAATTAATTATGTGTCAAAATGTTACATTAAAAATGGATCACCATTAAAAGGTGGTAAAATTACACTTTTATAAAATATAGGTTTTTATACATAAAATAGTGTTTATTCATACCCTATTGAAAAAATATCTATTTGAAGAATATAAAAAAAATATTATATTTAGTAGAAAACATATATATATCACCAATTTCATTTACTAATAGTAATTCACTCAATTTATTAATACAAAAATACAAATAAATAATTGATTAATATTTTTTCATAAGTAATCATTAGCCAGTGACATCACCATACATTTTATTATGTTAGTTATTTTTATTCCCAATAACCTAACTTCTAGGTTGAAATGTTCATTCTATACTAAGGTAATATCATGGTTAATTTAAACTCACGATTTCATGTAGTGAAATCTATTGAAGAATTAAAATTATTTAAAGAAAATATTTGGTAAAAACAACCGGGTGTTATAGATTCAAACTGCATGGGTTATGATTCCCTTCATAAGGATATGAATGAATCCCCTTATAGTCCAAATATGAATACCATACCACTCAACAACTCTCAAGATGCAGATAAACTCCATATTTTCCAACTGTGTGTCTTAAAACCATAACATCATTAACAGATAAGAAAATATAGAGATCCTATTATATATATGGATGATAAAATTAATTGAGAACCAATAATACATAAATCTATTCACATATTCATATGGATTTGATTAAATCCATGATAAATAGGTAACATGTCCCACAATATTTTTTGGGAAGGATTAAAAAATATCTTAAATCCATGCGAGAGTCCTAGAGTAGGAAATAATTCATTTCAAAAAGGTAAGATGAGCTTGACCTCCTAATGTATCTAAATAAATATCCCAAAAATCAGATAAACATTTAAATTAGGTTCTCATTGATTCTAATACTATATTGGTAGAATATGGTAAGGTGACAGATCTAATAATACACTATCTCATAGGGTTGGGGGAATTTTTATTCCCCCTTCCATAGAATTAGGTATTCTCTAAATTGGGATGGATGTTAGATGAAAATCCTTCATTTTTCTATCAAATATGTGATCCAGATTCCTCATGGGAATAAATTCAGTTAAAGGTATTGGGGACTCACTCATGATAACACATTAAAATATTCCTCATATGTAACATCAAAGAGTTAATTTCAATCATCACAGGGGTCATAAAATAATATGGAATTCCAAGAAGGAAAACATAAAGGCGGATCACGATCTGTCACTTGATAATTATTCATAAGGCCTTAATTCCAATTTCTAATCTAAGATAGATGATGATATGATCCCAACTATCTGTTTCACATTATTGAAATTAATTTAAATCATCCACACGTTTAATATGGATTATAACACATGAACATGGTAGATAAGAGAGAAAACATCAATTAGGAACAATGTTTTCATTGAAATAATTTACGAAGTTGTGCATTAATGGAATCAAAAAAATTTCACTATTCATTTACATATCAATAATGTTTTTATCTATTTATCCATGTTGTGTAATGATCACAACCTTTTATCATTATTTCCCTCCAATTTATTCAATCTAACATGACGCAAATTATATTCCAAAAAACAAATTGAATATTGAAATGAAATGTGAGGGAATTTTGATCCAAAATGGATGTAATTCCTCTATTACATATACAATTAAACATGGGGTTTCATGTGTTAAGGTACATGTTTTTGTGTGATAATACCATAGAGTATATGGGTTTTTTTCTGGAAAATACTTGTCATACATTTCAACGATATTATTAAAGATATTATAAAAAGATTTTTTGAAGGAAACTATATCTGTATTCAATGTTTATTCATAATATGATCAATGGTTGGAATGAATATTATAATCATGAATATTTTTTGTTGGTGTATCATTCACGATGGGTTAACCATTTTGTATATAATAAAAGTGATCATGTTTTTTATCTAACATAGACCTATGTTCCAAAAGGTAGGTGGTTATTGGGAGTTTTCATGTGATATCCGAGTTCCACATTTTTTGAGCATTTGGGATGTTAGGATCATCTCGCATTTTAATGATGGATTACTTCCATTTCTAGGAATAAGATATAGATTTAACAAGTATTCATGAATCCTTTAGAAATCCCAGTATTGGTCTGATTACCTTCATTTTATTTATTTGACCAAAACCATGAATTATGGTGATCATTTATATGTATTAATTATTCTACATCTATGGGATCATATGTATATATTATAGGTTCTATATATTTCTCTTACTAGTTAGTGATTATAATGAATAATGATACAAAACAAGGTTATCTTCAATTTACCATCATCTAAAGAGGGGGTAATTATTTTTGTATTAGGATACCACTATTAAGTGGGGCTTCTTATGTATCCCTATGAAGGGTATCAGAACCCATATAGTTTAGTTTCACTTAATGGGACACATGTTAACTTTTATGTTCATTTTACCCGGTCTAATTTGGCACATTTTAAGGTCATGCAACCATGACTGAGTGAATTAGATTTTATATTCATGAATCCAAGACTTATTCCATGTAGTTTAATATTATACAGAATGAACTAATAGGATAAAGGTTCCTAAAAAAGGTTAGTGTGGGACCTATGAATTAGATACCCTTTCATCTTCATCTTATGTATTTGTAATGAGATAAAAGAGGGAATTATAGTCCCAATATTAATACATACCTAGGGATAATAGATTAAATATATCATGAAGAATATATCCAAGTTTGTAAGTGTTTAATTTTTCACAAGGAATATAGATTGGTGTGGATATGGTTTCATGGGGAATATGGGCCAGTGAATGTATATATTTAGTTTTTGGGTTAAATACTCAGAGGGTTGTCTTACATATCCAGGTTAGTTGGAATCAAATCCTATGTAGTTCATGTCACATAGTTTATGGCCATGTGATTGGAAAATACCATATAGTGTAACATCTTGTGTTATGAATGTTGTCAAATAGTTTTCATTGTGAAAAAATATAGTTTCATCATGAAAGGGGAGACAATAAAGGATTGAGTTGGTCTTACATGTGGGAAACCTATATATGGTAGAACTAGTTGGTGTGGTAGATAAAGGTATGCATTTGGGTATTACAACTAATAGGAGGATTATATTCATGTATTATTAGCACATTGAAAATAATAAAGGGGATTCCATTAGGAAACATAATATCCAATATGAGAAGAATGATCTAATAAGGGTTTCATCAATATCCTCGTGACACAGACCCTCATTATCAGGGGAATATGTTATCATTTTCAACTGGGGGTTTTATTTGTGTTCGATTAAGACACATGGGAGGTCCATTATTAAGGGAATATATGATAAAAGGGATTCATTCTGATGCACATGTACCAATCATGTATTATAGGTGGTCATGTAGGAGGCCTCTATATAAATGGGATATTTGGGAATTTGATATTGGTGAAAGGGATCCAATAAGGACATTTAGATTAGCCCAACCTAGATTGATGACCTCGATGGATGGAAAGATTCAATGTAAACCTCATTAATCATAATTGAATTGTTTTTTAAATTTTTTATCCTTGGGTTTGAGTCTATATTTTCTAGGACCACTAGAAGAAGGAAAAAATGTACTTTAGGAATACTTATTTCAACATAGCATTTAGTGTACTTCAAAAACGTACATAGAATAGAATTTAATACTTCTATTTCATGAATGGTGCTTCACAAACAACCCTCCAAAAACATTGTTCATCATGTTTCTTCTTAATGAAGGCTCATGATCTACCCATTATTAAGGGGATCTATGGAATTTCTTTATGAAATGACTCCATGGAAAATCATGTCATTCAGTAATCCATGTGACATGATTAACGAGCCTCCATTTATAAGGGGAATTCAATGTCATGTCAATATGTGTTTTTACTCACAAATTGTATACCATGATCAATGATCAATATAGTGTGATTTTCAGTGGGGTTTCAAAATAATTTTCCTTATTTCTTATTTGTATTTTTCATTGGAATTATCTATGTTGTGTCTTCATAAATTTTAGAAAAATAACACTTATTGATGTTTTGAGCCACTGAGAGGAAATAAACTCTATATTAAAGTGATAAATACACACTCTCTAAAAATGGAAGTGTGAGGTATTTATAAGAGACATTATTGTAACATAATTATCACAATTATTGGTTGCATATGGAGAACAAGTCCAAAAATTAATCCCATATCATTAGTGTCAACAAGGCCTAGTTTTTGGAGAAACCACACAATTGTGATGGATGGTGGTAGTCCTTTTTGAGTGAACTTCATCTACCTAGGAAGCGCATGCAAGAAAAATGATTATTCTAGTCCTCCATGAAATGACCTTTATCATTCACATTATTATGCCGATATTAAGTTCTTATGTGACCATGAATGAGTCTATCCCTTTATAATGAAATTTTCTTTTGCAAAATTTTCTATTGTTTTTCCTTTTGACATTTCAATTGATGATAAATACTTCATATGGGTCAACAAAAAAGTTTAATAAAAAACACCACAAAATATTATTTTGCATCTTTTTTTGTAACCATACACACAAGCATGATTTAATATCCAATTTTATAAGAATCACTAAAAAATAATGGAAATTGATTTTTAATGGAGGTTTTATAAACAACCACTATATAAATACTACTAAATATATATTTCATTTTAGTGTCATAAAGGTGATCACCAGATATGAAATTCAATGCCCATAGTGGAAAACATGAAATTCCTCCATAAATATTTCATGTAATTATCCATTATATTTATTATATATATACTTTACTCTATAGAGAAATATTGACCTAAAAAACATAAGCAGTAATGTGATACAATTATAAATGTTAAAAATATTAATTTCATCAAATATATGAAATAAATAAAGAAATAAACATTTACAAAATCATTTTCATGGAATGATTCATGAATTTAATAATTAAATTTTAAATATTTGATTTATAATATGAAAACGTATCACATCATGTTTTTTTATTAATTTAAAATATATATTCATTAAAAAATATATGTAATAAACATAAAAAAATTATTTATTTACTATGTATAAATTTTTGAAAACTAGCCAGTATCATGTGACAATATTATATATTAAATTATTCAAATTGTAAATATGTGATACAATGTAAATTAAATTAATATATCAAGATATATAATTACAATTGAATCATCCATGAAATTATAAAAAATATTATATTGAATAGTATAATATTTATCTGAAACATCACCAACATCCATGCCTAAATACAAATTATGTCATTGAACAACATTAATAACAATGTGAAATTATTATTTTAAATTGTCAGTTACCTAAAATAATTGTATATATTATGATATAGGAATGTAAGATTCCTCATTATGAAGTGTATTTTTTATATCAATCACTCTAAATCAACAACTATCTTAATGAATTACTTATAACATCATTGAATAAAACTAATTTCTTTATCTCATCATGTCTCAACCAAGTATATTGTAATTAAATTTTATTATTCTCTAATCATCCCCACAAGAAGATATACTTTCTGATTGAGTTTTCATGTTGGATTTATGAGTATAATAGTCCTTTTTTCTCTTATAATGAAATTATAATCATGTATTTAAATTTTTTTTTCACAATTATTTAAAATTAATTTATAGCCATTAACAACTATTTTTTGCACTCTTGTTCCAAATTTGATGGACCAAATGAAATCACCATAATCTCTATAGATACATCATTGATATCTAAACATTGAACCAGAAAAACATCAAAATCTAATATTAAACATGTTTCTATAATCCTATCACTAATTCAATTAAGTATGTCACATTTCATTTTAATAATACAAGCAACACTTTAATATGAAATTTATCATTCCTATTAATAGATAAATAAAATTGGTTTTTTTATAATTTATTTATGTTTTATGAAAATATAGAAATATTAATATTCTATAAGCTATGAAAAATGAGATATTATAGAAAAAAAATTAATTTACTCTATTTAAGTAATCAAAAACCACACCATTGTTCAAAATTGCCATTTAATGAACTATTCCCACTCTTCATTTCTCAACATACACAAAAACATGTAGATATTTACTCTGTTTGGGGTAGTGATGGAAATATAGGATCAATGGGTTTGAACTACTCATATTCAATTCTCATTGTATTATATAATCTCACATTTACATTGCACAACAATATGTAATAGGATTCTATTCATTCTTTTGATCACAAAACCTTTGAAAATGGATCTTTTAGGATGATTATTATACCATCCATAATATTTCATTGTATAAATAATTCATTCTAGAGGATAAATTTAGATACATAAACAGATACCATCAATCATAATTTATATAGGATGATACGAAATTAGATTTAACGTATATGTGAAAAATATTGATGTTAAGAAAATTTCCAAGTCACAAAGAATAAATTATTAATGAATCTATAATTTTATAACAAAACTCATGATAACCCTTTTTAGGGAAAACATCTTGATAAAATGGTGTAATTGAATCTCAACAACCCACATATTATTTTATATGAAAATATAAATAGAAATTGGAATTAATTCTTTCCATAAGATATAATAGTAATGGGATTTAACAAAAAATAGTTTTACACATCATGTATTGACCCATTTTGATATAATATGTGGATAAACATATAGAAAATTTAAATTTTATAACTCTTAAAAATTTTGTTTAAATTATATTTATCCAAAAAACAAGCATGATGGTCTTTACATTGATTTTGTCTAATTAATTTAGTATAATGTCTTGGTTTTATACCCCTATCAATTAAATAATTACATGAGTGAGAATTATCTTTTATTTCCCCCTATATATTAAAGAGTCAAAAGAAGAATTCCATAAATAGTTTTCTAGATACAAATTAATTCTATGATATAATGCAAAAAACATGATGAGCAGTTTGGAAAATAAAATAATATACTATTCATCCACTAATTTCTATTGAAATTTGAATGAATATTCCTTATAATCCTTAAAATTGATTGACCCTTTGGTGAAAAAAATAAAACCATCATTTTCTTTAAGGATATAATTTCCTAAGATTCATTGAGGTGAATATTGTTTCTCTACAATGTTATAAGTGTTTGTAATTTTTTCTATATAGATGATCCATCACTTAAAATTATTAATGACCTATAAGCTAAATTTTTCCAAATCATTAATATCTTTGAATGTGTATTTTCATTAAAACAGGGAAATATAATTTCCCCTTTGTACTCCAAATAGCCATTATTCCATAAGCAGTGAAATATTTTATCATTTATATTGTTTTTTTACTCATTATAAAATACTCTATTATAGATGAATCATATGCTTTCACATGAAAAATCCCAAACTACTTATTATCATTTATTAATAGTTATAAGTTTATTTCAAATTCATTTCAAGGATCAACTAGTCCTAATAAACATATTATCAGGATAGAAAGTATATTCTTCATACACCCTCATGGTGTAAAGTTTTAAATCTGAATGAAAATCGGAAAAAAAATATTAAAAAATAATATATTGAAATGAGTTGTATCTATCACATGATAATCAAAATATAATATTTCATGGATCATATACAAAATAATTTTTTACATATCATATTTCTTATATGATAATTCATATACAATAATAACTATTCCATCATTATTTTTATTTCTTTTATTTCCATGTTATCTTGTACCCATTCCCATTTATTTTGATATAAAATTATTGATTTATGTTAAATTCAAAGGAAAGTGGACATATCTTTTTTTTGGTGCATGGGATTGGGTTCCATATTTAACTACGATGTTTTTTGTATTCATTCAAATCTATATTTTTTTCAAGGAAAAATCTATTATTTAAGTAATTTATGGGTATTAGTAGAAAAAAATAAAAATTTATCAACCAATATATATTCCATGTAATCAATTTTTGGAATAATAGAATCATCAAGTAGTAATACATGAAAAAAGATAAGTAAAAAATCAATACTAGTTTTAGTAATTCTAGAAATTATTGTATAGTTAAACAATTTCATTAAAAAATCATATCTTTAACTTTTTCAATTACCTAGTATAATACAGTTCTTTCATCTTCCATAAAAATTCAATCGTGTTTCATCATTTTTATTAACATATGAAAATTGTGTACCCAAACTAATTTTCACTTGTACTGGCCAACTTGAAGTATCAACTTCTGGAATAACTATACATTGATAATAAATCAAACTCAACATGCCAATTCTTTAGTTAAATCAACATCAATATTCCCTTGAACTATTTATTTGATGTGAAACCATAAATGATAATTAGTTTAGAATCCATTTTTAGTGATATTGTAACTAAATTCGTAATGAGTTAACCAAGGTCTTCCATCATAGTGATAAAAAAGGAATCAAATCAATCCCCCATTTGAACCATTACTAAAGGAAAACCCAAAAATTATACAACCAACTTAGAAAACCATCTGTAATCTGATAATTATTGTGCATAAAACTTATATTCATTCTAATAAAAAAACATTTATTTTTTTAATGCATCATATGTAAAAAATAAAAATTGTTAGAAAATCAAGAAACATTATTACAATATAAATTCATAATAACTTCCAATGTTATAAGTTTATTAATATAAAATGTATAATTGGTTGATTAAAAATTACATTCATAATAATTATCTTTTCTGACTATGATTTGAATTTATTTTCAATATAATATATAAAAATTGGTTATTTTAAAAATATTAACTAAATATTTTGAAGTGATATTGTCTTAATTTGAGTGTAAAATATTTAAATAACTTTCAAAAGATAACATGGTTGTTATTTAAAAGATGAGTTTATAAATAATTTAACATATTTGATCAATGATTCAAAACACATGACATAAATGTTTTGGATGATGCATTTTAACATCCCTAAATCTCTCTTTCTTAATTGATTATAAGAAAAAAATGGTTTTGTTAATGTCACATAAGATATATTTTATCTATGATTTTTATGTTGTGTGAAAAATAATAGATTTTGGAGTTTAATAACTATATCTAGAAAATATATCAATAAATACTTAATCATTATAATTTTATATACATTTTTATCATATAAATGTTATCATAACATTAATAAATGGAAAAAATAATTAAAAACATATTTTAAGAAAATGTTTAATAAAATATTATATAAAAAATATTGAACTATTAAATGAAGATACAATAAAACATATATATTTTAATGATAGTATAGAAGTCACATACCTACAAAATAACTTTTTAAAAACAACACAAATCCAATTAAAGCAATTAAAACCATTATAAAACATGTCAAATTAGTACTTAAAAATCATAAAAAAAACATACATAAATAAATCCATATTAAACCAACCAAAAAACTATTAAGAAACTAAAAAAATATATCCAATGTTTATAAAATTTAAATAATATATGGATACTCATAATTATAAACTTATTCTACTTATATTTATAGAAGATTAACCATAATTAGTTTGAGTGGTTTAATTTTGTATAGATTTTTTGACACCCAATTTATATGTGTTATTATTTTTATCAGAATTAATAAACAAATTAATTTTTAAGATAGTAATAGACATAAATTTATAGTGTATATCCAAATCATCCATAATTTACACCAAAAATATAATAGTTTAAAATTTAATGGAGAAAAATATAAATAAAATGGTATAGAAATAAATTTCCTGTTATTATTCAAGAGTTTATGAACTCTAATTGTCTTTTTAAATTAAAATGAATTTATACAAATATATTTATTAATATTATTCACCTATGGGATATAAAAAATCTAAAAATAGTGTGAAATTTATCTCAACCAAACATTAATTACATCTCAACCAAGTATCAATATCTACTAGAATAAATTATATAAATTAAATCAACCAGATTCATATTCTATGTCTCACTTAACCAAACATGATTTTATCTATTAAATTATATATTCTTAGTTTCCTTGAATAAAGAAAAAACAATCCCTCTAAATATAGTAATGCAGATAGAAAAATTTGCTCTCTTTTTTTAGTAAGCACATTAGTAACAACCAAGCCATTAGAAAGAATATAACCACTAAATTAAATGGTGTGAATTGATTCATTTCAATTTAATCCTATTAGGTATATAAAAAAAATCCAATAATAGTTTATTACCTATAAAAAATACATGGTAGGTAGAAGATATCTGACTATTGGAGAAAGGGATTGAGTCTGTTGCCTGTTGCAGATAAGATCTTACTAGTTGCAGATATCTTCAAGGAGGATCAATCCGATGTTGGATTTATTGATCAATTATATTAGGAATAGAAGAGGGATTCAATATTGGTTCTATGTTTAAAAAATCACATTCGATAAAATTACATTTCAAGCTATGGGAGATTTAGCGTTGAAGAAATTAATGCCTGATTAATTTAGTTACCCTATTGTCATGTGCTAAAAAAACATAGAAATATGAGTTTTTAGAAAATGACTATTATTATGGATAACTATTTCCAATGGATATAGTATATCCATGAGTGTTATATACCCATGATACTTGGTTGGAAATGGTAACAGTGTGTTCTCTAAGGGACTATACCCATATACCATTATGGATCATGGAAATATACCCCTCTATAGCCACGGTTACTAAAGCCCAAGGATATAGGTCGATGACTTCATTGGTAATTTTAAATAGTTACTTAATGTCATGGATAAAGTGATTTTATGAATATTCATGATTTATGTGATAAATCTGAAAGAAATAATTATGGATTCATATTTGGTTAAATAGATCATTCCATATTTATTTGTATCTTGAGTTGTATTTTAAATTTTTAGAGGTTTCTACTTACATAATTTTAGGTACTAGATAATTCATAGTTGCATTAAATTTTACAATGGACCATGGAGTGATACAGAGTGGTTGAAAATAATTTTTGGTACAAATTTTCAATGAAAATTAAATAGAGACAAATAAAATATTCTCCAAAATATTATTTTGGATGATATCCAAAATGAGAATTGTATATGATTTCAAAACATTTAATTCATATAACATGAAATAAGATGAATGTTAATAAAATATTTTTTTTTTGTGTTTGTGGAAAATTTAAATAATTTTTCACTATTATAAAATCATGAAATTAGGAATATTTTAATTTCACATATTATACTGAAGAAATTTATTCCATATTAAGGATCACTATATCATGGTTATGCTAAAAATGAAAAAATATCAGGATATCATATTTTACAATATCCTAGAGTCATAACTAGTGATATGGCCACATAGATGCTCATATTATAGCATAATATTGGTTTTTGTCATTGTGTATGATATACATTCCAGGAAGATATCACATGCATGAATTCTTTCATGTCCTCTCAATTAGTTTTTTTGGGTTATGAATCGTTAATGCAATTCATTTTTGACTAAAAAAATAGACCATGGTAATTTAATGTTCTCAAATGATCGTATCCCATTGTGAATACATTATTTTAATGTATAAATACTTTAATGAGAAGAAAATTGATGATCAACTCTCTTCATTTAGTAATGTTATCCTATACGAGGATGGTATCCCAATTGGTGGTAACATTATAGTCATAATCCATATACAACACATTATTCTTCCCTAATTATAATTACCTTCATCTTTATGAGTTATAAAATCCAAATTAAATTTTAATTTTTGGCTCATCATGGCTTCATCTACTAATTTAATATTCAAATTTCAATTAGGAGAGTTAGAGGTTCTTTTGGATTCTTTTTTGAGTGTGGATTGAGGAAAAAATGGTGGCTGGGGTGATCGAGAAAATCCCAGATGTTTCAGGTGAATGATGAACATTTTAGGTTGTTTTTAACCAGTTGCACAATTTGGTGATCACAATTTTGTGAAAAAAGTTTGTACTTATAAGGATAAATGTTTTTTTATAATGTTTCTATAGTTCCCAATTTAGTTTCATGGATTGAGCATGTTTCAGAGTAAAAAATGTGAGTTTCAAAGGAAACCGTATGAGATTGGATTAGCCTAGGTTCTTGGCAGATGATTTTAGAATAGCTGCATACAACCTAATCGATTTTTTTAAGAGTAGTTCCACTATCAATTTTCATGTATGGTTTATTAATAGAAAACTATTTTCCTAAACTGTTTGAGGTGGTTTTGTGTACAAAATTTGTTGTGCATGATTGGCACATTATTTTCTAAATCATGTAACTACCTAAATTTTTAATAAAATTGCGAAATTCCCATTTTACCCCTTGTATTTTTGTTTTCCCCCTCCTTTTTAATTCCCCTCATGTGCATGAACTAGAGGATCTCACCTTCCAGTTTTCCTCCTCAACCTCTTTTGATTTTTTGTGGTTTTTATGATCCTTTTTTCAAATTTATACGGGGAGAATCATTATATTATCCCTCCATTATTCTTACTTTTTTATATCATTTTTTTCGATCATTCACATATGATGTTCTAGTATTTATTCCCTAATATCATAGTTTAATCAACCTAAAATGTTGAGGATTCAATGTTTCTTGGTAATTGGACGCCCTGAGAAGGTGTCTGTATGACATTTCTAATAATTCTAGATGTTGAATGATGAACTATGGATTTTTAATTTACTTTTAGATAAATTAAAGTGAATTTATATATAAATGTTCTTCACATATTATGAATTTTTCTCTTCTTCATGTTGAAGGTGCATCATGGGCCTTTCATAGATGGTTGGTTATTATTCCAAAGAGTGGATTCCTATTAGTAAGTTTTAAAGCCTTATAAATAATTGGAAATACATTTTTTGACATATTTTAGGTAATTTAATTAATTAAATTTCCTTATACAGTGTGAGTTAGGTAAATTTTTTGTTGTGAGAGTTTGATTTCAGGACTAATGCTTTGATGGTTACAACGTGAGGAAGGTCATGTATTTATTTTAGGATAATTCCATAATTTTTATACATTTCATTATTTTTATATTATTTCTTGGGATATTTTAACCTTTATAAGGTTTTTTTGTTTGAAATTGGATAGGATTTGGGCCTCACATGCTTTGAATAGGGGTATCTTTTTGAGGACCCTCATTCAAGACATAGTTCTAAGGGAACACCTTTTGTGTACCACAGTTATCTATAGTGGCATTGACGATGAGGTTCTTTGGTGACATCAGCATTGTTGAACTTATCATAGGATTTTAATTTCCCCTTTAGAGTGTTTTATCCTTTTTAGAATGTAATAATATGTTTTGATTTCACAAAGGGGCCATAGTGATACTATATGAGAATGAAGATTTCAGATAAGAGGTTATCAATATGGACCTGCTTTTATAAACCAATATACGATATGATCAAGATGAAACCCTAGAGTGGTTGTTTATCATAAAAGTGGGTTATCTTTTTAATGCCAAGGGGTTTTTTATACTGTGTGGACAGTTCTCCAAAGATTTTAATGATAGGTGTCTTCAATGGGCCTATTGGTGCATCTCTTAGATGAAAGGCAGACTTAATGTGGATGATTTTCAGGTGTATATGAACAATTTTTTAGGGTTACTTCACAACGAGCCTTGAAGCTAGGATAACACCATGGGATACTGAAGACAATATTGTACCATTGAGTAGAGTTTTATATTAGGTCTATCTAACCTTAATGGTTTCCCTTGTTGGTGGGTTAATGATGAAATTTGAGGTATGGATTTGGTGGAGCACTCTTTGGGATGAGATGACCCATGCGGTGTTTAGTACATCTGGGAGACATTGGTCTATTTTTGGAAGTGAGTCCTAGAGTTCCCTTGGATGTCAATTTGGATGCATTTCTGATAAAGGATTAGTGATTCACCATCAAAGTATTACTGTAGATGTGTATCATGATAATATTTTCCTATACTTTAGATAAAATAGAGGAACCACTAATAGGATATCTTCTCATTTGTTTTTGAATTCCCCTGTGGGAATGGGGTGGTCTTGGTGTGGGTTGCGTAATGAGTAATGGGATGAGTAATCTTACATTGTGAATAGACTACATTTTGAGATATATTTCATCTAGGGGATCATTGGAGCCCCATGATTTTTTAACCTAGTTAGATGTTTGTTTTTAATGTATTATTAACATCAGGTGACCCTTTATAACCCATAATAATGGTGGTTTGAAATTATAGTGGAAGCATTTATTTTTTTCCATGAGAAAGTGGGATCCCCAAGATTTTTTGAAGGATATTTGATCAGTTTCAGTGATTTATATGTTTTGATTATGGGTTCTAGAGATGTCTTACCCTTGATTTCATTTACTTTGGCCGAGGTTGTTTGAGGAAATTTATTCCCAATATTTGATGTAGGGGGAGACCATCGGGATATCATTGATTGGGAATGATATTAAAATCCATCTAGTTCACTTCTAGATTCTTTTGATATGGTTACACAAGTATAAATAGATGATGTATGATTTTGAGGAGTGAATACATCCCCTAGGAGAGCATATGTTTTGTTACACCTATAGGTTGGGTGTCTATTGTCCTAGATGTGCTAATGAATATTGGTTATGGTATCACTACTAGAATTTCTAGTTTTCGAGGTGGGGCACTTATAGTGGCCGCCAAATGGCGTCCGTTGCACTTTAATTCCCAAATCTCTACATTTTCCCCTCCCTCCCCTCCCCGACCTCGCGACCCACCCTTCCCCGACCCCGACCCCCGGCGAGCCCGACCCCCGACGACCCCTCCTCGACCCCCAGCGACCCTCCCCGACCCACGACGACCCCTCCCTGACCCCCGGAGACCCCTTCCCGACACCCGCCCCCGACCCCTGACCTCCTGGTGACCTCGGAAACACCCGGCGACGCCGACCCCCGACGACCCCGACCCCTGGCGATCCCCACCCGCTTGCCTCCGTGATGCGCCACCCGCAACCCCGACGACTCCCACTGCCTTGCCCCCACGCTGCGCCCCCGTGACCCTGACACCCCCGCGACCTGGCAACCCCCTGCCCGCGCTTCACCACAGAGACCCCCACCGCCTTGCCTCCGTGCTGCGCCCCCATGGCCCCAACACACCCGCGACCCGGAATCCCCCACCCCTGCCCGTGCTGCACCTGGATAGTCCCACCGCCGTCGTCTCCTCCCGGCCCTATTTCATCCCTCCTGCAAGTCCTCCTGCCTTATTTGGACCCTTCCGGTCCATTGTTCCCCGCCATGTAGAACCCTCCACGCTTCGTCCAACAATTCAGCTCCTTTCGAGTCTGGTCGTCGAACCTCTGTCGTCAAGTCATTGTGCCGTCATGGATCCACAATCGAGTCACACCCCGTTACACGCGGTCGAGTCCTCTGCAGGTAATGTTTTTTATCCTTTTAAAATTTTTTTTTAAATTTTAATGATATGTGTTTTTTTATAATTTAAATAAGATATTTCACTTTTGATTTATATGAAATACATATATGGATAGAAGTTGGATTGATATGCAAGATAGATTTTCAGCTGAATATTATGAGGGGATTAAGCGATTTATGGATTTCACTAAAAAATTTATAAGCTATATGATTATTTGTCCATGTAGAAAATGTGCAAATAGATATCTCTTCAAATGAGATAGTGTTAGAGAACATTTGTTTTTGAATGGGTTTTTTGAAAAACTATATGACATGGATGTGTCATGGAGAAGATTCTGTTTCACGTCATCGCTCAGAAAATATTCATATGAATGTTGATTCGAGAAAAATTGATCTGATAAACATAATGCTCAATGATATGATGCTTTAGTTTCAATATGAAGATAGTAACGTCGTAAATGACGACGTTGGATTGAGCAATCCTCGTTCTTCTACAGATGGAGAAGCATTGAAATTCTTTCAAATTCTTGACGATGCGCACACTGAATTATATCCCGGATTCACTAAATTTAGTAAACTTTCGTTCATCTTTGAATTGTTACACCTGAAGGCCTTGAACCAGTGGTCAGCCACCTCATTCGACATGTTGTTGGTATTATTGAAGAAGGTACACCCTGCTGGAACGAAGATTCTGGAGTCATTCTATCAAGCTCGCAAGTTAATCGATGATCATGGTTTTACATATGATACAATTGATTCATGTCGCAATAATTGTATGTTATTCAGAAAAGACAATGTGTAATTAAATAATTGTACTTTTTTCTATACATCTAGGTGGAAGACCAATTAGATTAATCAAGGTAATCAAATTTTTCCTGGGAGAGTCTTGAATCAAGGGAAACAAGTTGCCTTTAAACAGATGCGTTATTTCCCACTAAAACCGAGACTGAAGAGATTCTTCTTGTCCACTAAAATTGATAAATAGATGACTTTTCATTCATAGAGAAAGAAAGAGGTTGATAAATTAACTCACCCGGCAGATTCTTTGGCATGGAAAAAGTTTGATCAAAGACACCCAGACTTTTCCTGATATGATCGTAATATTTGACTAGGTTTGGAAGCAGATGGTTTTAACCCATTTAGGTCCATGGTTGGTCCGACAAATAATACATGTCCAGGGGTGTTGGTTCCATACAACATTCCCCCATGGGTATGTATGAAGCAACCTTTTTTGTTACTGTCAATTCTAATTGATGGACCGAGAGGACCTGGTGATAAAATCGATGTTTATATGCAACCATTGATTGATGAGCTGTAAGAATTTTGGGCCGATGGTGTAATGACTTTTGTCTTGGCAGTAAATGAAATGTTTAGACTTCAGGCCGCTTTGTTATAGACAATTAATGATTTCCCATCATATACTAACTTATCAGGTTGGAGTACAAAAGGAGACTTTTCTTTCCCTTATTGCAATAAGAGTAAGAAATTTATATGGATTAAGCACTGTAGAAAGTGGGAATATCTTGGTCACAGACGCTTTCTTCCTCCATTGCATAGGTTCAAAAATGACGATGTATCGTTTGATGGGAATATAGAATTTGACCCATTACCACAAATACTGTCTGGGGTTGAAATTTGTGCAGAACTTGATCAAGAAAACATCCGTACAATGTTTGATTTTCAAGATTTATTGGTTCCTGCATTGCCTTCTATTCTTGCTGAAAATAGACAACGAAGTCATAATTGGAAGAAACAAAGTATTTTTTTTTGAATTGCCTTATTGGAAATATAATATTTTAAGGCATAATTTAAATGTGATGCACATTGAAAAAAATGTATATGATAATATTATGTGCACCATTTTAGGCATCAAGGGGAAATCAAAGGACAGTGCTAATGCTCGACATGATTTGCAAGAAATGGGATTGAGAAAACCTTTACATTTACAACTGGGTGAAGGTAATTGGGAATACATGCATTCTTCATAGTACACAGTGAGTAAAAAAGATAAACAAACATTTCAATCAATTTTGAAGACTGTTAAGGTGCAAGATGGTTATTACTCTAATATTTCGAAGCACGTGAATATGAAGAGCATGACATTACAGGGTTTGAAAAGTCACAATAATAATATTTTTATTCAACAGTTAATTCCTATAGAAATTCATGATTGCTTACCTTCCCAGGTTGTTGAGCCATTGATTGAAGTTTCTAATTTTTTCAGACAGCTCTGTTCTAGGAATCATCGCATGAGTGATTTTAAAAGGCTACATGATAAGATTTTACTTGCACTATGTCACCTAGAAAAACTCTTTCTGCTAACATTTTTTGATGTCATGGTTCAATTGACCAAGCATTTAACTGGTGAAGACATTGCTGGAAGTCCCATGCAATGCAGGTGCATGTATCCAATAGAGCGATACATAAATACATTGAAATTCTATGTGCGCAACAAAGTTCGTCTAGAAGCCTCAATTTACAAGGGATATTAAATGGATGAGTGTACTAATTTTTGTTCTTCATATATTGATGAGGATGAAACAAAGATAAATAAACCATCCCAGACTTACGAGTGTCCAATTGAAGAAGGAATAACATTTGATATGCGGAACGATGAGTGGGTTCAAGCTCATCGATATGTGATGTTCAACAATCAATAAGTTATTCCATTGATACAGTAAGTTTCATAGTTGATGTGTATTTTGTTTCTATATTTATTTTATTGCTTACCTTATATTGTGTTGTGATTTAGGATGCATATCGCTGATTTGAAATGTGAAAGCCCCGTGCAACTGAGTATCAAATCCAAAAACATCATTTCAACACATTCCATGAGTGGTTCAAGACTCATGTATGTAAAATTGATTTAATATTTTTATAGTGTAACTTAGTTGTATTTTCATAATACTTTATCCATTAAACTATATATGTGAAATTTGAAGATTCAAAAGTTACGTGATTTAACCCAGCATGTGAGTGAAGAACTCAACCAACTAGCTGATGGTCCATTTATTACAGCTCGTTGCTACAAGTATTTGGATGATAACGGATTCCGATTTCGTATTAGCGGTGTTGATATGAACCGAGCCACAAAAAATAGTGGTGTTGGTTGTTCTTTTGTTGGTGCGGGTTATTATTATGGATTGTTGAGATATATTATTGAGGTTATTTATGACCGTGGCTTAAAACACATATTGTTAAGGTGTGATTGGGTCGATCCAGTTCGTGGAACGAATGTTGATAACTTCAAATTTACATTAGAAAACTTTAACAATATGCTATATAATGCTGACCGAGTTGGCATTGAGCCCTTCATACTGACATTGCAGGCAGAACATGTTTACTTTTTCGGCATTGATTCTGATTGGAAAGTTGTGGTGAAAATGTCTAGAAGAGGGGTTTTTATGATTGACTAAGAGGAACCTGGAGTTGTCGCATTTCCTGATCAAACACTTGACCAAAAAATAGTATCTGTACAAGATGAAGATATACAATGGACCAGAGAGATAGTTGAAGGATATACGATAGACTTGCATTATTAGTGGAAATTGTAATTATATCCCTAGTTATTATTTGTAAAAATATTTATGAGTTATATATGTATAAAAATTGCTTGATTTAACTATAATTTCTATTAATGTAGGTATGTCACAGGGTGGTCAGAGTGGTTCACCTGATTTTGTTGGTATGTATGTTTTCATTTTTATAAATTAATTGATAGTAATTTTCTGTTTATATTTCCTTAACTGTTTCTAATCATTAATTTATATTGTAATTGAATTATGAATTTATGTTTATGAGGATCTACTGCTTCTTCCAGCAGACGCAGGGGTCCTGGTAGAGGGGTTAGATCCTGGAACTCTGGAGCCTGATTGGATGTGTTATTTGACAACAAATTTCATCCAGTTGGAGATGGTGCTACTACATTGAGTCATCAGTTTGGGCATATGATACGAGACTCGCACAGATTCACTCTGATGACTTGTGACTGGAGTTATTTACCTCAGGATACGATGGACAAATTATGGAGGGAGGTTCAGGTAAATTCAATGTTTAATTTTTCATGATATTGTTATTATTATGGTCCCATCTACTGACAATATTTTTAACAGGACAATTTGACATCCTGTCCAAATGAGTTTCAGGCTGTATGTATGTCCAGATGTAAAAAATTATGGAAGGATTACAAGTAAAGGGTGAAGATAGATCACTGGACACCATTTGAGGGTGCGCTAGACATTCTATAGCGAGTCCCTCCGGGCATTCTTCCTGCGCAGTGGCAGGATTTGGTTGCGTTTTGGTCGAGTGAGGCAGCGATGATAAGATTTATTACTTTTAATCTATAAATGACTAATTTTTCAAATGTCTATTAAGTAAATGCATTGAATGTTGACCGAGTCTGATCGTCATTCACATAATCTAGCGATGCAGGGCACGCCTTCCAGACTTGGCACTCGACATGTGTCATAGCTCAGACATGATGTAAGTTTAGAATTCACTATTTTATTCATATTTTAAAAATATTGTAGTATAACATGGTGAACCCCTTTATTATAGTTATGCCAACGTGGCGAGCCAATCGATCAGATGTCCATATAGATGAGGAATCATAGGGAGGGTGATCCCGATGTTGCCGGTGTTATAGTAAGAAAATTATTTACTAATAAATGTATTTTTTATTTTATATAAATTATTCATATTTGTTCATTGATTCATTATATTCTACAGGCTCAGTTTGATGCTCAGTTAGCAAAGTTGACAGAAGAGAAACATCATAGTATTGTGCGTAGCGATGAAATATTTCACCGTTTTGTGGGGCGTGACGGTCATGGTTATTCATTGACTTATGGCGGTGGTGTCCCACGATGTGCAGTTGTTAGAGAAGATGTGATGGGTGCATGCAGAGAGTTAGGGATGCGCACACATGCAGAGATAGATGCTTCCATTCAGGATATGCAGCACAATTTTGATTGACAATTTCAGCAGTTACGTGCAGAGTATGAGGAGAGGTTGTCACAGATGTCATCACGTATCGATGAAATGACGACGCAACAAGTGGCGCCACAGGTAAACAATAAAACAAACCATACCCAGATTGAATTTTATTGATATGTTTAAGATTCATAATATTGATATATATTTTAGGCTCTTAATACATCTGGTGGAAATCACAGTGATATTGGTTATCCAGATGAGAATGAACCCCATGCATGAGGTAATTTCATTTGCGTTGATGAATTCATTAGAAGTTATTATATCCTTCATGAATATAATTTTCCATTTTTACCTAGATTAGTTTGTTTTAGTATTTGTGGATGACATCTATATGCACACCAAGACTGATGATGATCATACCCAACATCTTGACTTCATACAGATTACACTTATTGAATATACATCAAGCTATATATATGTGAGTTTTTTATTGATTATATAGGTATAGTTATTGGGTCAAA
Source organism: Viscum album (assembly GCA_963277665.1). Taxonomy (NCBI): domain Eukaryota; kingdom Viridiplantae; phylum Streptophyta; class Magnoliopsida; order Santalales; family Viscaceae; genus Viscum; species Viscum album. Next base: position 394,604,868 of record OY728138.1, read on the forward strand.
TAATCTCAGTGGAAGGTGTGTCAGTTGATGGAGAGAAACTCCAGAAAGTTGTTTCTTGGTTGAATCCCAAGAACTCTTTCCATATTTGTATCTTTTTAGGGTGAGTGAATCTCGACGTGTACGCGTAGACGACACATCAATCGGACATGTGGTCTGCGCGGTAGGGTTCAATATGCGTTCTTTATGTGTTGTGTGCGCTTGATAAATGCGCGTGGGGGTGTCCAGATAGGCCGAACAAAGTCCGAATGGCCTTAAATCAGACGACATCAAAGGGTGAGTGAATTGTGATGTGGTCGAGCAGACAGCACGTCAATCGGACGTGCCGCGTGCCCGCGGTGACCGAGAACGCTGTTCTGGAGTCATAAATGGCCAAACCAGGCGTCAAACTATCAAACTCATAGCGGGAGACATTATATTGACCTGAAATCACAGGACAACAATCTAATTATTATTCGAGATGTGTACGCATAGAAAACATGTCAATCAGACGTGCGGTCTACGTGGTAGGTCTCATTATGAGTTCTATAAGTGTTGCACGCGCTTGATTAATGCGCGTGTGGGGGGTCCAAACAGTCCAAAAAGAGTCCGAATGTCTTGGAATCTGATGAAATCAAATGGTGAGTGAGTTGTGATGTGTTATAGCAGACAACACGTCAATCCGACGTGCCGTGTGCCCGCGGTGACTGGGAATGCCATTCTGATGTGACAAACGGCCAAAACGGGCGTCTAACGGTCAAACTCATAGTGGACGACATCGGATTGACCTGAAATCATAGGACTAAAATCTAATTATTATTCGTGATGTGTACGCGTAGATGGAACGTCAGTCGGACATGCGGTCTGCACGGTAGGGCTCATTATGCATTCTTTAAGTGTTGTGCACGCTTGATAAACGCGCGTGGGGGGTCCAAACGGGCCGAACGAAGTCCGAATGGCTTGAAATCAGACAACATCAAAGGGTGAGTGAATTTTTGTGTGGTATAGTAGATGAAACATCAATCGGACCTGCCGTGTGCCCACAGTGTCCGGGAACACCGTTCTGGTGTCTTAAACGGCCAAAACGGGCGTCTAACGGTCAAAATCATAGCAGACGACATCGGACTGACTTTAAATCACAAGACAACAATCTAATTGTTTTTTGTGCATTTATATGTAGACAACATGTCAATCGGACTTTCAGTCTTCCCGGCAGGGCCCATTATAAATTCTTTAAGTGTTGCGCGCGCTTGATAAACACGCGTGGGGTGGGGGGTCCCAACGGGATGAATGAAGTCCGAATGGCCTGAAATCAAATGACATCATAGGGTGAGTGAAGTTTGATGTGTTCGAGCAGACGACACGTCAATCAGACTTGTCGTGTGCCCGCGGGGACCGGTAACGCTGTTCTGGTATCATAAACAGCCAAAACGGGCGTCTAACGGTCAAACTCATAGAGGACGAAATCAGATTGACCCACAATCACAAGAAAACAATCTAATTATTATTCGTGACATGTATGTGTAGACGGAACATCAATCGGATGTGCGGTCTGCGCGGTAAGGCTCAGTATGCGTTCTTTAAGTGTTGCGCGCGCTTGATAAATGCGTGTGGGAGGTCCAAACGGGCCGAACAAAGTTCAAATGGCCTGAAATCAGACGACATTAATGGGTGAGTTAATTGTGATGTGGTCGAGTAGATGGCATGCCAATCGGACATTCCGGGTGCCCGCAGTGATTGGGAACGCCGTTGTGGTGTCATAAACGGCCAAAATGGGCGTCTAACGGTCAAACCCATAGCGGACGACATCATATTGACCTGAAATCATAGGAAAACAATATAATTATTTTTCGTGATGTGTACACGTAGACGGAACATCAATAAGACATGAGGTCTGTGCAGTAGGGCTCATTTTGCGTTCTTTAAGTGTTGCGTGCGCTTGATAAACGCGCGTGGGGGGTCCAAACGGGCTGAACGAAGTCTGAATGGCCTAAAATCATATGAAATCAAAGGGTGAGTGAATTTTAATTTGGTCGAGTATACATCATGTCAATCGGACGTACCGTGTGCCCGTGGTGACCGAGAACACCGTTCTGGTGTTATAAACGGCCAAAATGGGCGTCTAACGATCAAACTCATAGAGGACGACATCATATTGACCTGAAATAACAGGACAACAATATAATAATTATTTTCTATGTGTACGCCAAGACAGAATATCAATTGGACGTGCAGTCTGCATGGTAGGGCTCATTATGCGTTCTTTAAGAGTTGCACGTGCTTGATAAACGCGCGTGTGGGGGGTCCAAATGGGCCGAACGAAGTCAGAATGGCCTGAAATCAGACGACATCAAAGGGCGAGTGAACTGTGATGTGGTCGAGTAGAAGACACTTCAATCAGATGTGTTGTGTGCCCGCGGTGACTGGGAATGCCGTTCTGGTGTCATAAACGGCCAAAACGGGCGTCTAACTGTCAAACTCATAGCAGACGACATCAGATTGACCTGAAATAACAGGAAAACAATATAATTATTATTTGTGATGTGTACGCACAGACGACATGTCAATCAAATGTGCGGTCTGTGTGGTAGGGCTCATTATGCATTCTTTAAGTGTTGTGTGTGCTTGATAAACGTGCGTGTGGGGGTCCAAATGGGCCGAATGAAGTTCGAATGGACTGAAATCAGACGACATCAAAGGGTGAGTGAATTGTGATGTGGTCGAGTAGACGACACATCAATCGTACATGCCGTGTGCCCGCGGTGACCGGGAACGCCGTTCTATTGTCATAAACGGCCAAAACGGGCGTCTAACGGTCAAACTCATAGCGGACAACATCAGATCGACCTGAAATCACAGGAAGACAATCTTATTATTATTCGTGACGTGTAAACGTAGACGGAATGTCAATCGGATGTGCGGTCTGCACGGTAGGGCCCATTATGCAATCTTAAAGTGTTGCGCACACATGATAAACGCCCGTGGGGCGGGGGGGTCCAAACGGGACGAACAAAGTCCCAATGGCCTTAAATAAGATGACATCAAAGGGGGAGTGAATTGTGATGTGGTTGAGTAGAAGGAACGTCAATCAGACATGCCGTGTGGTCGCGGTGACCCGAAAAGCCGTTCTTGTGTCATAAACGGCCAAAACGGGCTTCTAATGGCCAAACTCATAGAGGAAGACATCGGATTGACCTGAAATCACATTACAACAATATAATTATTATTTTTGACATGTAAACATAGAGGGAATGTCAATCAGATGTGCGGTCTGCGCGGTAGGGCTCATTGTGCGTTCTTTAAGTGTTGCGCGCGCTTGATAAACGCGCATGGGGGGTCCAAATAGGCCTAACAAAGTCCAAATGGCCTGAAATCAGATGACATCAAAGGGTGAGTGAATTTTTATGTGGTTGAGCAGACATAACTCCAATCGGACATGCCGTGTGCCCTCAGTGACCGGGAACGCCGTTCTGGGGTCACAAACGGCCAAAACGGGCATCTAACGGTCAAACTCATAGCAGACGACATCGGATTGAACTGAAATCACAGGAAAACAATCTAATTATTATTCGCGATGTGTACTCATAGACGGAACATCAATCGGATGTGCGGTCTTCGTGGTAGAGCTCATTATGTGTTCTTTAAGTGTTGTGCGGGATTGATAAACCCGCGTGTGGGGGGTCCAAATGGTCCGAACGAAGTCCAAATGGCTTGAAATCAGATGACATCAAAGGGTGAGTGAATTTTGCTGTGGTCGAGAAGAAGGCACGTCAATCGGACGTGCCGTGTGCCCGCGGTGACTAGGAACACCATTCTCATGTCACAAACGGCCATAACGGGCGTATAACGATCAATCCTCATAGCGGACGACATCAGATTGACATGAAATCACTGGAAAACAATATAATTAGAACAATTGAATTAATGATTTTAAAATTTTAAAATGGTAATCAAAATTATGAATATATTTTGAAATTCAAATACTTAAGATCTCTTACAGTAAGTTTGAATTTAAATATGTTAATTTGTTTTCTAGGTTTTATTAGGTACTAATTTTGTTATTAAATTTTGATATGCAGTTATATGTGATGATGGATTCGAATCATGGAAGATGACTGCTGATATTTATTTGGGTATATATTAATGTATAATTGATTTTTTTTTAAAAAATTAAAATTCTATTGCGGCCGCCATTTGGGGTTGGTACAGGTCCGGGCTACAGCGGCCGCCGTTTGGCGGCCGCTGAAGCCTATCCCGGCTTGCCAACAACGTCCGCCAAATGGCGGTCGCTAATAGAAACAACGAAGGGGAAAAGTGGCCACCGTTTGGCGGCCACTATAGACCTTTAGCGAAAGCTTCTGGCAGACTCTAAAGGTCATTATTGTACTACTGTATATTACTTTCCAAATATTATATTTTATGGAGCTAGTTTTTCTACATGACTATTATTAGGTTGGGCATATTAAACATATACACAATTGTTATGAAAATAGATTTTGAGTTCAACATTTCTGGTGGACTAGTGATATTTTTTTCTCTCCCCCATTATGTGACCTAAATGTGTGTGAAAACCCTTATGTGTAATATTAGGTTAGATCATAGGTTGTGTTTTTAATGGGGAAATGGCCTAGATATTCATACTCTGGCATGACCGCTCATGTGGAGTTTGGGGATTTGGTAGGAGTATCTCAACATTTAGAAATTGGGTATGATGTGTGGCATAGTGTTTGTAGTGGAGAATTTTTATATGATTTTTAATTACATCATGTGTATGTGATCATCCTGGTGGGTGATTAATTGTATGTTATAGAATTCATTGAGTTTTTACGACGTATTTCATTTTATAATAACGTGTTTCTATTTTTGTAACATTCATTATGTACCTTTATGATTATGTTTTGGTTTTGTTTTGGATATTTTCACTTTGAATTTACTATGATCTAAGTTATTCTCTCCCAATTATATATTTTAGACCCTCATAACTAGTCAAGAGCCTTTTTCATATGGGAGTCACGCTTGAGGCATTATGAAGAAGAATATTGAATGTTGTGTTAGGTTGACCTAGGCTAGTTCTTAAAAAATTGTATCAATTCAAGTTTCTTTTAGTGATTTGGGTGATGTAAGATTAGTGTTTTAGGGATGTCTCATATACTTTGATGGTCCTTGGATTGGTCAGTCATGAAATCCTTTTCCAATTTAAAGTCTTTTTTTCTAGGGTGATGGGATTTCTAATAATTTTTTATGTTTTTATAGTTGTACGATTTCCCCATGGTTGATGTGATTGTGTATGTGTATTTACGTAATTTGGTTTTTTGTATCATTGACTATTGGCACGAGTGTAGTGTATATTCATAATTCTAGAAACATATGATCCAAATGGAAAATTCTTATCTGTGTGTGATTTTAATGATGTTGGATGTTAAATAATTTAATGTTTCTAAAATAACCTATATAACATTGTTTCGTATAGCTCCTTGGTGGAATTCTACTCAACTAAACCATGATTATTTATCTTCTGATGAAATTTTAGGTGGATCATTCATTATGGTGTTTGTCAATGATATAAACGTAGTACCATCATCAAAGGTTGTGTGAATACCCTAGTGGGTTAGTGTGTGATCTAGAATTACTAGTTGTGGCTCGATGTGGGAAACGATGCTTGAGATTTTTTTTGAAATAGACTCATATTTACATAGTTTTTAGGTTATGTTATAGTAGGTCTCATGGTTTTAGGGAATCTTGAGAGGGAGAGATTGCTTAGATGCATGGGATGATCATTTATGGTTAAACTTCTAGTGGTGGGATTGGAGCATGGTTAGACACTTGTGGTTTTACCAACATCAGCATGGCAGGTGGTCATTTGGTTAGCTTCATCTACATTAGAATAACCACCTTGAGGAGAACGATTGGTGATTTTATTCATGTTTTCCAAGTATTGTTAAAACACAACTCTTTTGATCATGTGTTTTATTTTTGATTAGGTTTTACAAGAAACATACTGACATTTTCTTTAGGTGAGACTGAGCTATTTAGTGAATTATAGAATGTGTGTGATGGTTTTTTTCAGTTGTAAAGAAACGTAAGTGACATTTTCATGGTGTGCTTATTCAGTTTTTTGACCAGGGTGAAAAGTAGGGGATACTTTATAGTGGGGAGTCCACCCTAGAATATTAGAGGATGTTGTTACAAGTGATATGAGAACACGTAGTGGTTGATGTATTTGTTTGGAACTTAGGTGTGATCAGCCTATCAACATCCAATTTTGATGTTTTTGGTTGATGTATCATTGGAAAAGGAACATGGAGCATTATTGCAAGGAGATGATGAGGGCACTCCGATGTTGGGGTGTATCCAACTAGTTTTGGTTTAGCCACTGTCATTTCAAAGTAATGACATGTGGTTGGATCCGAAATGATTTGTTTCCATGGGAAATACAATATTCAAATTTTTAAGTGACACTGGATAGAGTTGGAATTTTTCTTTGGGCTTTGAGAAATATTTACATGAACATTGTTTTGAAAAGGTTTTTTAGTGTCTTGGAATCTAAGGTTGAACATTCTAGGAGGAGTCATCCCGAAGGGGTATGACTATTGTTTTTGTGTCGATTTGTATGTGGATGGTTTTAAACTCTATCAAGAAAATGATTTTAGATGTTCCCTCGGGTTTTTTTGGGAGAAACCCAAGGCTTTTTTAGAAGGTATAATGGGTATAGTCATGGTGGAAAAATCTACATGGTGAAAGCAGGTTTGGTATTTAGATCCATAATATAGTTGGTTTTATGTGAAGTGGAAACTTTGGTAGGTTGAGCTTGTAATTTTAGAAAAAACTAAGGCTTCTCAAGTGTGATAATCAATTATAGTGGTGAATTTATAATAACCCACATCATTATTGGTAATAAAATTCAGAGAAAACTATAATGTTTACCATGTTGTGGGGTAATTTAGTGAATTAAAATTGGGTTTTTAATTCAATGAGTTTGAGAGTCTTTTGGTAAATTTCTATGTGTCGATTGATCCCTATAATGTTGCATAGTCACTTGAGAAATGCTCAATAGATTCAACTGTGGGTTATAGTTACTTTCTGCAGTTTTTCTTATAATTCATAGTTTATTTTTCAAGGTTTAGTTAAAACCATATAGACATATTAGGTCCAATGTTTTTGTAGTTTTTATTATAATGGGCATAGTTTTGTTGTAGAACTTGGGCAAGGTTTGGAGGAAACCGTGTTAGCTTGGATTAACCTAGGTTCTAGGTGAAAAAATTGTATACAGTTTCATAAAAACCATGAATAGTGTTTCAAGGGGGTTCCTATGCTATTTTAAAAATTTGGATCATAATTATCAAACCATGATTCCAAAAATTGTATGCAGGGTTTTTTCTAGGAAGTACCTTGCAATCAATTTTCACATAGTTTGGAAAATCATGTGGCCAAAATTTGTGGCCAACCAATTTTTTCTTTAAAATAAGAAATTCACGTTTACCCAATGGGATTTTTGATTCCCCCACCCATTTCTTTCCCCTCACATTCATGGACCAACGGAGGTATCCTGCCATTTTTCCTCTTCTAACCCATTTTTATATATGGTGGTTTTCGGGTTTTTTTTCTATGTTCTAAGGTGATAATATTCCTCTTCTCCATAAATTATTGTTCTTCATTGATTACCATTATTTTTAGTGGTTCTCATCTAGGGTTTTGATATCCATTCCCCCCAGATCATGGTGGAATAATCCTAGAATTATGGGGATTCCATGTGGCATGGTAAGTGGATGTGTTGATATAGTGTACGCATGAATTTTATCATTGTATCATAGGATGTATGAATCCCAATGTATTTTTATTTTATTTTTAATTAATTTGAATGTAATTTCCATGTAACGGGGCATTAAGTGATAAGGATTTTTCTCTGCTTGGAGTTAAAGGTGAATCACAGACCTTTGGCAGATGGTTAGTCATAGTTCTAGGGAGTGGATTCACCTTAGTATCTTTTAAAGCCTTATGCCTCTTTGAAATTATTTTGACTAATTTATTTTAATTAATTTAATTACCTTTTTTATATAATATTGGTTTTTTCTTTTTTTTGGAGTATGATTTGAGGCCTGAATCTTCAACTGTTACACTATGAGTTAGGAAAGGGGTTTATTATAGATGGATTCCCTCATTATATTAATTTAATTATTTTTTAAATGTTCTCCTTTTATTTTTAGAATATTTTTTCGTTTTTTAGTATTGAAAAATCATCAAGCTTACTTCCCTTCAATTGGGGTCTTTCTTAGAAGGTCCCTCATTCTGGGCTTGGTTTTGAGGGCAAAATTTTGAGTCCCATGTTGTTGCATTGTGTTAGTGACGAGGAGATGCTCAGGTGACCTCTTCTTCATTAAAATTATAGTGATATTGTTCATATTACATTTATAATGTCTCTTACCATGTAAGATGTAGTAGTGAAGATTTTAGGTGCTTAGGGGTCATAGTGAGACTCTTTGAGTAAGATGATGTTGGGTTGTTGGTTCTCCACATGGACTTGGATTTAGAACCGTCTAGATGATAGGTGTACTATGAGACCACAAAGATGTCATTCTTCAGATGTGGGTCTCAAATTTGGAATTCCAAGGGGTATGTTTTTTGTACTCTTTGGATAATTCCCAAAAGATGGGAATTAGAGATATCTTAGATGGATCTGTTGGGTTGTCTCTTTGGTGGTAGGTGAGTTTCATTTTAATTATTTTCTGGGATTTGTGATATGTTTATTGTGCTTTAGTTATTTCATAGGATTTATTATGGGATTTCACTATGGGGTTCTATGCATGGTAGGGTTACAATGATTAACATTTTAGATAGGATATGAGGGACCCTCTACGTCACCCTTACTAGTGGGTTGATGATACAATTTGAGGTTTTAGATTTGAAGGATCTATATATGGGATGAGATGAATGATGGTGTGTTTATAAATGCTAGAATACAATTTTCAATTTCTGGATTTGGTCCTAGATGGCCCTTGTATTCCCCTTTGGAGGCATTGTTGACATGGGAGTAGGGATTGACAATTGAGGGATTTTTGGAGAAAATTCTCATACCAGGTTTCCCCAGGACTTGGATGTGATAGAGGACCCCCTTGTAGGATCTCCTAACCAATGTTTTTGGATACCCTTATGGGAATGTTATGGTCTCAGAGAGGGTTGGTTGTTCAGTTTCTAGTTGAGGATTCAAATTAGGAGAGGCCCATGTTTTGAGATAGATATAATCCATGGGACCGTGGGAGCCCCATGATTTCTGTTAACATAGTATGGGGTTAGTTTTTTCTCATAATTAGCGATGTAAGATATCCCATTAAAAGAATTCAGAATATTTTTTTAAAACTGTAGTGGATATTTTTATATTTTAGGGGATCATGGGAGCCCCGAACATTGTTTGATAAGAGTTGATCAATTCTATTGGTTTTGCAATTATGATAATGGGTATTAGAGTGGACTGACCCTTTTTTATGGACTTTGGAAAATGATATTTTAGGTAGTTTTTTCTCGATTTTTTATGCATGATAATGTATTAGGGGTATAATTGGACTAGGAATTGACCCATGGATTTATCTAGTTATCTCATACATTGGATGTTTGTTGTTAGATGGGAATATGGAGATTATAGAAGATATAGTGGAGTGAATCCCTCCACTTTGATAGAAAATACTTTATTCTAGCTAATTTTTGGTTTTCCATGGTCTTAGACATGTTTATAGACACTGGTTTTAAAAAATTCCATTTCATAAATTATATTTTATAGACATATATAGTTTTGAAATACTATCACACTTTGGATCGATTCACTCCATGTTAGTAGAGTTTGTATCACTAGTATGAATATTGAAATTGGGGTCCTTAAGCCCAATAGACTTACATGTGTCATTTGGGATGCCTATAATTACATCCTATGGTCTAATAATCACTATTTTTGTGTCTTCAGACATATTGGACCTATAGTATAGATTATATGGATGTACCTGAGCTTGTGCAAAAGTTTGATCCACATGATATAAATTCATTTTCGTGGTCCATAGTTTTAGTAGACTAACCTTGGGTGTAAGACTAGATCATAGTGTTGCTTGTGTATTTTTAGACCATTTGTTTTAGTTTCCAAACATGCGGGAATATCACAAGTGCATGCACTTGTTATAATAATATATTATAGTTTCACCATGGGGGAGCCAAAATGACATTTGTTTCTCATTCCCTATAAGGTAACATAAGTATTCTTGTAGACCCTTATGTATGCTTCCATGTAGCATTATTTTTTGAATTATTGATGGGGATGAGGCCCAATGTTTCTTGATTAATGAAGATTTACCATATTGAGTTTGATGATTGAGGTGGAGTAGTTTGATAGTATGAGATCAGACATGAATTCTTTCTTGGGGCAGGTAGTAGAGCATTATTATTTTTATTTCATTAATAATAACTATATATGTGATCAGACCTGTGGGTGGTAAAATATATGTTATAGAATGATATCAGTCTATATGCCACATTAAATTTTATTATATCATGTTTTTGTTTCATTCATTTTTATTTTAAACACTTATGATTACGTTGTAGTTAGGATGTGAATATTTTTTCTTTTTTACTTTGAATGAGGGTATAGTCACCTCACTATATATTTTAGCCCATCTTTACTAGTCAAACCCCATTGGAATATGGGGGAAAATACCTAAGTCCCTTTGGAGAGCCAAAATAGGTGACGTGTTTAGTTGACCCATGTTGGTTCATCACTCTCATAAATATTTATCTTTGGAAATATGTTGATAAAAATTCATTGAAGTTTGGGGATTATCTTGTAAGAAAAAGGATCTTAGTGGTTTATGTATAAATACTAGATGAGAGAATCATTTTCATTGTTTCTTAGTGTTCCCAATCAAGTGTAATCCATTGTTTTTGAAAAAGTAGATCTCACAATAATCAAGGTATTCCTATTTATTTATGATCTCAAATTTATATATTGATTATGTTGATGATATATTAATCAAAATAAAGGAATTAATCCACTATTATAATCATATAATGTTCAAGAAAAATTGATTAGTTATAAAAATGATATTTTCTACATGGAATAAATATATTCTTTAACTATTTTTATGAAGAACATGTATATCATAATCTACTTGAGGTTATATAATATAATACAACAAGATGCGTTTTAATATCAAAAAATAGTTCATGTGGCTTTATGATATAGAAGAATTTAATTTTTCATACATAGTCATAGCATACAACTGATGTATATCAAAAGTTATGATATACTTTAAACCCGTGATTTTGTTTCGTGATGTAGCCTATGGTGTAAGATATATCATATGCTCTGAAAAAAATTAGGGATTCATTAAAACAATATACTGAGTCCTAGTTATGATATAACATATATCCTAAAATTTTACTATACTATATGTAAGGGTCACTCCCTTTTCCACAGAATAAGTTACCCCACAAGTAAGAGTTACTCACTTTATTAATATAGTAATTTCCCATATATAAGGGTTACTCCATTTTCTACTAAATTGATTCCCTATTATTTAAGGGTTATTTAAACCACTATCACGAGTTACTATAGGTAAAACATGTTATCTGTCATAAAATATGATATACTAAATATTATGAAAACATAATATTTTTGATAAAATTTCTTATAGTTTATAATTTTTTATAAATAATAAGTTTTATGAATTATTAATAATTTTTTTTCCAAAATAAATTATTAAATTTTAATATTGATATATAATATTTTTAATATAGATAACATTTATTTTTATTTTTTCATTCCTTTTTAATCTTTATATTTAATTTTTTTTTATGAAATAGTGATATTATGTATGCTTAAATTTTTGTGATAGATTCTTGATTATAAATATTTAATAAATACATTAAAATCTTTGTATGACAACATAATATTCAAGCATACATAATATCACTATTTCATAAAAAAAATTAAATATAATGAATTAATTTATATCATTTATAATGCATCTTAGAGTAAAGGGACTTTAGGTTGGACATCCCACTAATCAAGAGTCTTATTAATTATATATAAATCCAAGGGTTAACTATTTCTCAAATATTACACATGTAGATATTCTCAATCCCATATAATTTCAAACCATTAAACGAAATGTCAAGCCCCTTATTCATAAGATCAATTTGTATAGGTGTGAATATTTTTAAATTCTATTTTTGGTGACTAACAAAAACTACGAGTTGTATAAAGGGTTTACACATTAATATGGTGTGAACATATTGATTTGGTGGTTGTAATAAGGATTCTAAAACTAAATCATTATAAGTATGAATACACAAAGAAATAAAAATAGATAATAATGATTTCATGGGATATAATAGTTATGGATTTAATATTCATTTATTTTATATTAAATTTATGAGATTTTTAACCAAAACATCTAAAATACCGAATTTCATATTTCTTCTAAAGAAATCACATGCCAAGGCCTTGATCACCAAATTGGATAGGATCATCCACAACAGGGAACCCATGGATTTTCCTAGGTATGGAATGGTTTAAATAGCTAAACCTAATAGCTAAGTAACTAAATCCAGTAATCAGTATTGGGAAACACTTAGATGGGAAAGCCTAATAGCCATGACACTAGAGGAATAGAGTTGTGTTTGTCTTCAAATGATAGATTTGGGGGGATAAGATTTATCCTCTCAATTATATTGGAGTCATATTCGATATTATTTGAAAATTTCTTGACCTAAATAACTACGTTAATGAGAGTAACTCCATAGTGGACTCATTACATAGTGAAATATGGATATTCAATTGTTAAATGTATACGATGTATGGATTATTCATTTTCATGGGGATTACTGTAATTAAAATTACATAATGAAAAGATATAAAACATGATAAACACCCATATATGTCTTTATTGTAGATCATAACGTGCATCATATTCATAATTTTGAAATAACTTATAGGATTGAAATATAAAAATAATTTTTGATTAGTGTCTAAGGGTTAGAAGTGTACTTAAAGAAAAGTAATATGAGAAATTGAATTTTTGAGGGTCATAGAGAACAATTTCTCTAACTCTAATTCATTTTTATTAGATACTGGGTGTGCATCACACATTTTTCCAAATAAATAATGACTTAGTGATAAGAGAGAATTCATGAAAGGTGAATTCATTATACCTTTAAAATATTAATTAATAGTCTCTATATTAGAAGTTTACACTTGTGATTTATGTCAACCTAGTGGATTAGTTTTGGAATTATATATCTATAATTATGTTCCTAACATAAATTTAAATTTTATTATTGTATCATAATTGAAAAAAAAATATTTTTCATTCATTATGAAGAACAAGTGTTTTTATATATATATGAATTATTTTTTATGGAAATGAGAATATTTTTAATGGTTTGTACGTTCTAGATAAGGATAATCCCATATATAACATTTTGGATAAGAATATCAAGGTTGATTCAAAAACCCCCAAACCATTGGCATTGTTTTCCGGGACATAAAAATGAGAAACACATCAAAATACACTATATAAATGGACTATTTTGACCATTATATTATGAATATTTTGATAAATATGAATCCTAATTTGTTAAAAAAATCAAATTACCTTTTAGTATGAAATGTGAAGGGGTTTGTGGAATATTAGATCATATGCAGAGTGATGTGTATGTACTAATGGGCACTCTGTGAAGTGGTGGGCTTATGTACATTATAAATTTTGTTGATGAATTTATTTTTTATGGTTATGTGTTTTTGAGGACATAAAAGAACTAAATTGTTTAAAAGTATAGATATTTTCATAACAATTCAAATAATCATCTGAGAAAAGTTGTTAAGATTTATTGTTCTGATAAAATAGGTGAATACTCAAGCTAATAATTCACTTATCACCCAAGAGATTGTGAAATAGTCCCATAACTCACTCCTCTAAAAACACTATAGTTTATTGGTGTGACTGAGAGGATGAATCATATCTATGTGGAATGGATCCATAAATTATGATTCCATTTGACCTCCCTCATACATTCCATGGATATGATTTGTAAAACATTTCATTCCTACGCAATCAAGTTCCATTAAAAGAAATCATAAAACAAATATATGATATATGGTATGGGAAATGTTTCAATTTTTATTTTATGAATATTTGGTTTTTTGAAGTATTCATACGATGATTGTACTTTTAGAAGCATGACCCATATGATTCAAAATTGATTATTTATTCATTTTTTAGCAGAAATTAATGGATATTATTTCTTTAATACTATTGAGAATAAATTTCTTATGGTACAATTTACTACATTATTTGATAAAGAATATATTATTTGACTTTTCATTGTGATGAAATTTGAACTTGGAGATGTTCAAGACCACCATACTGGAAGTATTTATAAAAAGGATGTTGAGCTAGTTCGAAAAATAGTTATAGAAGAAGAATTTAGATAGGTTTCCTAATAACCATGACAGATTGATATAATACATTAGGGACATAAGAGATATAGATTTATTGTGGAAAATTATGATTATTTAAGGTTTATAGGTGATGGATCCACTGCACATCAAGAATCTATTGAGATTTCTAATTCTAAGAAACAGTTAAAAAGTATAGAGTCATGAATAGATTTCATATAAACTAACCATGTTTATAAATTAGTTGATTCACTAGAGGAGATGAGGACTATATATTTTATGAGGGGTTTCAATAATAAAATTCATATAGATGTTAGAGTGTCTACATATATAGTATGTCTGGTCAAAAATTGGTATAAAAGAAATTGTGCTATTGACAATGAATGGAAAGGTTCACCAGTTATGGTGATAATATCCATTTAGATGTTGATTTACATATTAGTTCACTATTATTATGATATATTTAAAAATGATGTCAAAACCATTTTACTTAATTGAAATTTAGTAATTTATTATTATTTAATTCATCCTAATGATTTTAAAATTCTAAATGAGTTTCCAATGTTTTATAAGTCTAAATAGTCTAATTACAGATGCCTCTAAGAGATTGAATAATGGTTTTGATAATGAAATCAAATAGGTTGATTCGATAAAAAAATATTTATACTTATTCAGTATACAATTGGAAGATTTAATGTTTACTGGTATTTGTAATATTTTATATGGATGACATAATACTTATCAGAAATGATGTCTTGAATTTACACTCTATAAAGATGCGGTTGGGAAAATTATTCATGATGAATGACATGGTTGAAGTATCCTATATACTAGGTATGAATATATGTATAGATATATCTAAGGGGTTTCTTTGGGAAAGTCAAAACACATAAATTTATAAATTTATAATGTCGTTTTTCATGAAGAACTCCAAAAGGGGCCTTTATTAGTATTCCATGTCATAAATCATAGTATGATTCAAATTTATATATGTAGTTGAAAAGGATGGACAATATTTTATATGTGTTCACCATAGGATCTACCATGCATGTGGTAGTGTGTAGTCCACTTGATATAACTTATACTTTTATCATTACAACTAGATTATAATCTAATATTAGTGAGATCTAGTGGATTTCTCTTAGGAACATCCTTATAAAATTAACAATAACTAATGATACGTTATTGATATTTGGAGGATGGAATTATCTCAATATAAAGGGTTACACTAATGAAATTTCATAATATAATAAATTATATATGATATCTTAGTATTTTTTTTATGTTTTTCTTAAACGGTGGAGCTATCTGATAAATGAGATTAAAACAACCCACCATTGAAAACTAGAAAATAGAGTATGAGTACATGAAGCATGATAGATTGTCACGTATTTATAGTTAAAAGGTTTTGTGATCAACAATAACGTGTATAGAAACAATCGGGTTGAATCCCCATTGATGGCATAAATGATGGAGATAATTATTTCTGATTTTTATTTTTAATGGGGGGGTGTTTGTAGATCAGTGGTGAAATGAATTATTGATGATGTTTAATTTAAAAATTTAATAAATATTTATGTGATTTCATTATTGGGTATGTAAATTATTATATCCGCGATCTCTGAAAAACTATTAACTAAAGTAATTTCCATATCATGAGATGATTTTGATTGGAACTCCCAATTGATTTGGATTTAATCCAAGCCTTCAACAGGGATCAAATCATTATCAAATATCATTAACGGGAAGATCAATATCTTATAAACCCTTGGAAATTTTAGGCTCTAATAATCCATGTAATCTAATTGTTAATCAAAACATTTCATTAATCCATAACATATTTTGTTTTTCATACAAAATATTTATTCAAGGAATTATCAAGGAGTGAAGGATCTCAATCACTTATCATCCAAAATTTATTAATCATCCCAAAGAGAGATTTACCCAAAAATTTGGGTGGATAACATCCTTTTTCATGATATTTAGGTTGATGATTCATAAATTTTGGAAAAATAACATGACATTAAAAGTGTTGTGCATTAAACACATAGAAGAATTGTGAAGGTAGTAAACACATACATTTAATTGAATGAGAAATAAAAATATAAAACTAGTTTTAAATTTATTTAAACTATTATAAGACCAGAAATATTTCACAATAGAAGGTGTATGATAATTATATATTATAATGAATAGACATTCATTAATATTCATTTTGAATAGAAAATAATCTAACATGATTATAAATGAAAAAAATGAAAAAACATGAATAATGTGGGGGAGAGGTATATCATGGTGAAACAATATTATAGAATGTATTCCTATGAAATTTTAAAGAATATTTTCATACATAATATACATCATAATTGTTGATGTGTAATCTTATTGCAATAAGAATAGGGGGATGCATTTATATCATAACATGGTGGAATGTCTGTATTCCAAAACATCCCTTAAATTTGGATTGACCATTTAAACATTAATATATATTAATCTAGAGAAATATTATTATTTAAAATTATAGATATGGATGTGGATATTTCCACCTTCAAATTTGGTGGAAATTGTAATTTTTTATAAAATTTATGGTTATGTTTCAAAACCATATGTTTTTATACATTTTTATACAGACTTTTTCAAAGGCAACACTGTGAATGTGTTTTTGGCAAGGACTATTCCCTCAAATCCAAACTAGTTGTACAAAAAATATTTTCTCATATATATTTAATATCTATCCAAAAATTATCATTTTAATTGGATGATTGTATTGGTATAAAAATCAATAATTATGATATATTTTGTAATCCCAAAGATAATTTTGGGATAAACATTCACACACCAATTGGGAACCTTATTAGTTAAGTTGGGACTTTAAATTTTTTCCATCATTAATTTTAATTTAAATACAATTATTTTAAAGAATCAATGAATTTGGACTTATTGATTTATTCTAGAAAATATATCATCATTGTTCATCTAACTTCTGTAAAATATTCTTTAGGCCTTATTATGAGGTCCATATGGCCCTTAAAATACACTAATTGGATTAAGATATAGTTTAATTATTAGTTTCAATTAAAATATGGAACAATAAAAAAAAATCACACTATTAAGTGTTTTATTTTAAAATATATTATTTTAAAATTAAACTGTAGTTTAATAGAATGAATTTGAACAATTCTCTCCATGTTTGTTTATAATCAAAATATAAACATTGGATTGAAATTAATAATTTTTATTAAATAATTATTAATAGGAGTAATATAAAAATATGAATGAATATTCTATATAAACTCCCCTACAATTAAGGTACTACGTGTACCGAGGTACAGAAAACAGAATCCAATAACAAAATCATTTTCACTCATAATGAAATAATTAAATTTTATTTTAACCAATTAGTATAGGTCAAGAATTGGTCACTCAAACATAATTAATTACACCACAAATCATTAAAATAATAATTCTTAATAAAATTAATATTTTAGGTTAAAAAATTGAATTGAAAAATTTGGTCAATCAGAACATTCTAGTATCAAGATATAGAAAAATTATTCAAGGAGGTTCACTCATTCACCAAAAAAGAAAAAATCATTTATTTTGTAAAATATATCTTCTTACATTACCTACTATAATTTGAAAAAAAAATGATATGTATTTTAGTATTTGTAATGGATAATTATTTATTGGAATAAAATTTCCAAAAAATTGCGAATGATGAGTAAAACACCAATATTGGAAAAACAATGATGTTTTTTTTAAATTGAGACATTGAAGGAAATAGAATCAAAAATCTAAACAGGAAGAAATTTTTTAAGGAATAAAAGAGTGGGAGAAAATTTTAAGGGGATTAAAAGATTAAATATGTACAAAATAATTAATTTCTTAAATAATCAATAAAATATAATGTATGGGTTATTTTTTATTTCATTCATTTTTTTCGGAAGATTCACATAGAAAAAATATCACAGTCATCTTAAAAACCTAGTTTTATCCCCTCAAGAAAATAATTTTAATATTTAATACAAGATAATAAATTGATAGATAATTTTTTTTAATATTCCCAAGACATAAACCATTCTTTTTTGTTTTTATATTTTTTTTGTTTTTCCAAATTTTTTGAACACTTGATAATAACATTTGTTGACAATGACATAAAAAATGATCCCATTCTAGAAAATCAAATTATTACAATATCTCTCTCACAATTAAATGGATTTATTCCCTCAAGAATATGTGGAAATATTTACAATCATGGAATGGAACCCAAAATTAAAACCATAACCCCATGTTTAAATTTTAATAAATTACACAATGTAAATCCTTGTAGATATTAGGGGAAATAATTTTTTGGGCTTGTAATGTGGATATCAAAAATGTGTTTTTCATATAATCTAATGGGATTTCCAAATGAGGATGAATGTAAGGGAAATCAGAGTCTATTTAAAGATTTTTATTCTTATGTGGTTCAAGAAATGCATCTATCATATTGATGTATTCAAAAATAGGAAATAAAGATTTGACGTTTAGAAAAACTAGAATCAAAATCAGTGGGAACATTACATAAATATATGGAAATAGTTGAACATGACATGAATGTTGAATTTGTTCCTTGTGTTTGGGGATAAATCCTTTTCATCAAAAAAAAATTCATTCAAAATTTATTATAATTGAAACAAAATTCTATATCCAAATTTATAATGAAAATAAAACAATTCATGAGATCAAAACAAGAAAATGGACTCCAAAAAATGGTTGGAATAAATTAAAAAACGTGGTTGTAAGTAATTATGTGTCTTTTTGTCATTTTAATACACACACAAAAGAGATAAATTGGAAAGACATTATACCAAATTGTTAAAATAAATTATGGTGAGAATGAATGAGGAAAAATAATAAATATAAAGAAATAAAAGGATAATGAAGAGTGTGAGAGGGAGTTAAATAGAAAGGGATACCCCATATTTTGGATTTGGTGGGTTTTTATCTCCATCCTATAGTAGGTCAGTGTAATTATTTATGGTTTCTGGGGAATGTGTCTTCTCTAGTGATTCTTTAAAAAATATAAATTACCACCCAAGAAGTGCTTCATTTATTTTTACTAGAGAAAGACAGTAACAGTGGACTTCCCATAGTACAATTATGTACAACGTATTTTCTAAACTCAAATGTTCTTATATATAAAACTATCCTTCAGAAGGCCTGATTTTTCATTGGATAATTTCCTCCCCTGAACTTTTTGTGCTTGTAATTATATTTTGGTAGATATATAATGTCGGTGTCCTAACTTTTGACTGTAAATTGATGAATGATAAATCCCATGTTGTATTAGTTTTCTGTGATTTTAATTAAAGGAAGATTCATCAATTCTAATGGTAAATTTATATGCGGTTCAGATAATATACAAGAATTTTGTGAGATCCCGATTTTTTTCTAGTGTTTTTCATCACATTCCAGTTTTATGAAATGAGGATGAAAGAGTACATGAGAGTCAATAGATTTTTCTTTATCCATAATATCAATTTTTTTCCCATGAATGAAAATTTTCAACCAAAATAGGGGACAATTTATTAATTAGGAAACAAATCTCAAAAACCTCACTTCCATTGGAACAAGTTAAGAACATTTTATATTTTTTCAGCTCACTTTTAATAGAATTTTCAAAATCATGGATAAGAAATGATTAATTTTGAAAAATATTCTTGGAATCCGAAAAGGAGATTTCTAGTTCATTTTCTAAATTACTCTCTAGTTTGGAAGATGATATCATATGTAATATGGGACTCCAATGGGTTTTAAATATCCTTTAGATCGATGGATTTTACACGTGGAAGGTAAAAATTAATTTCTTCATTAATTGAATTCATTTACAAGGTTGAAAAATTTACAAGCTCCTCCATTATTAAAATAAGGAAGAACATAATGGATCAGGGTTTAACAAACTCACATGGAGACTGTCAAATGCATTGATAGAGAATATAGAGTGGTTCATTGATGAGTATTTCATGGATTCAAAAATATTGAACATGACTAGTTGGTCACCAAATCCCAAAAATAAGATGCAGATATGGACATAAATTTTTTTTCTATATGTTATGAGGAAATGTATTCTATAATTAGATTATATTATGAATAAGTTCCCTCAGCTTCCATTATAAGGGCAAAAAAATCATCTTTTATGATACGATCATTGACTTTAACAAGGAAATACTTGATTAATCCCTCAAGACTGATAATTCATTAATTGGATAACAAAATGAAAACACTTTTTGGTAGAAATGGACCAGTACCATTGTTGGTGAATATGGATTTTCAAATTTCATTTATCAAGGATCTTAGGTCTATGAGTCCAAAATGAATTTTTTCACTCGCTATTTGGCATAGAACTATAATGGTCCTTGGAAATTTTAACTTCATGTGAATGGACTACTAGGTTTAAAATTTTTCCATGATCCTAATGTGTCTCTTATGGGTTCAGAATTCCATATGAATCATTTCATACTTTTTTTATGGAATCCAAGTGGTGAGTGTTCACTTCAATAAGTATAAAAATGTCATGCATTGAAAACACCGGTACAATTGGATTATTTGGAATAAAAATGGATTGAGTAAAAGGAATTTTGTTCCTTAGAGGAATGGAAAGAGGTGAGGGAGTGGATTCAGGTTGTCTTTTTGTTTCATATTGTTCTATATCTCCAACTCACATTTAAAGTGGATATAGAGGATTTATCTGGAGACAAAGAAATTTTCTTTGCATATTAAAGTGTAATTGCACTTACATCACCTTTGGGGTTGGGCAATGGTTAAGCTGGGAGTTAGGATGAATTGGAGTACTGTTACTGACATAGGTGGGATATAAGTTTAAAAATATGATTTTAAATGTTTTTATGGATACAATTTGTGGATGAGTAATGTTATTTCACAACACTTTCCCATTGTTTCTTAGAAGAAGATACCAATACCACATTGTTTGTTTCCTTGATTTTTCATCAGGGTAATGTTTTTTATTGGGTTTGGAATTGATAAGGATCACTAGGATAGTGTAAAGAAGGAGAAGGAGGATTATTGCTAATTTTATGTTAAGGTACATTAAGATTTGGTTTTTAGATGTTACCACCACCTTAAACCATATTGGAATTGATTTTGATTTTGAGGAGATAATTGAGGGGTACGAAACATAGGATTACAATAACCACAAGACACGGTAATAGGTAGAATATATTGGATCATAGTGGGGTTGGTTGAATTTTTTAATTAATTGGTCTCGTTGTTTATGGATGGAATTTTCTTAATAATATGTTCCCTTTATCCCCATTAGACATGAATTATCAGATTGATCATCTTGAAGTTGGGTACATGTCCCAGTTTGGTGATATGGGGAGCAATAGATTACATGATTTTTTACAGATACATGGAAAATAGATTGTCAAGATGTTGAGGTTAAGGAATTTGTAACCCATTCTAGTTGACACACATGGACTATAAGTTCACTCATCCACTCAGTTATCTTTTTATGATATATGGATTGATTCTGTTGGACTGGTTTAACTTGAGAATGTGATGAACTATGGAATAAAAGTTTTTTTTTGTTTCCTTGTTTATTTTGAGATCTCTTTCAGCTACATGATAATATTCAATAAGATCACCACCACTTGCAGCATCGATGAAAGTTCACTACATAGACAATAAACCCTCTTATAATCATTGAATCAAGATTTTGTCATAAATTAAGTTGTGTTGGAATGTTTCTATTGGATTTTTAACCTCTAATAGTACTCATGGAGTGATTAATTTGGGAATTGATGTATACAACTTATTTTCTTTTGGATATAAGTTTTTTGAAAAGTAGGGACTGATTTCTCTAAGAATAGTCACATCATGTCATTCCAAGTGGTTGGTAATTCATTTTAGGTATAACAGGTTGTATAAGGGGTTTCCCCTAGGATTTCACATATCCTGTTCAATTGGATATAAAATTAATGGATATGGAGTGATATGATTATCCCTAATGTTCCTCCTATGTCGGTGAAGAGTTCACTATATTTTTGGTTCAAACAAATCATATGGATTGTTTGGGTGGATACAGGGAATTAAGATAAGTTTTGAATGATGAGTAAGGCGAGACATTATATTTGGTTTTTTCATTTTATGTTTTATATGAAGGTGTGTTTTTTACATATTTTTTTGGTTTATTTTTTTGATTTTTTCAGAATTTATTTTATTAAAAAAATGTAAAAAAATATACCAACTACTAGTTTCACCATATCTCGAAATTGATACATTTAAAGAACGACCAATTTTCTCCTGTCATCCATTCATAAAAATAGGGCTTTTTTATAATATGTATTGTATCACTCAGTTCAAATACATTACAATGTTCAAATTTCGTAGTCAATTGTTATTTATTTGAATTTTTTATGGGGTGGGGGGTTGTTTACAGAGATTATGTGAAATGATTGATTGATGAAGTTTTATTTTAAAATTTAATATATATTTGGGTGATAGTTGGTAAATAATATGGTTTATTGTGTTTAGGTTTATATGTTTAATTCTTTTTAATAAAATAATGGCATAATAAAAGTGTTTTTCATCCATAACACACATGAATGGACAAGGGAGTAAACACAGACTTCCGATTGAATAAGAAAGTAAATTGGAAATGGTTCTTACTTAGATTTAAAATATTCTAAGACCATTAATATTTTACTACATAAGGTTATTGATAATTAGATATGATGATTAACATATAATCATCAATATTAAATTGAATATAAAAATAGAGTCACATGATTACTAATGAAAATGAGGGAAAATGTACATGAAAACAATTTGTAGGAGACATCTCTCTTGTTAAAACTAGATTAAGTAAAATCTTCTAATTCTTCTCTAAGGTCAATGGTCATGAATATTATCCTTCATAAGTTATGAAGTTAAAAACTATTTCAAGGAGAATATAAGGATGAATTTATATCCAAATATGGGGTACGTTTTGTAATCCAAAAATGCACTTCAATTTGTCTCTACCATTAGATTATATATTTAGCTAAATATGAAGATATATTCCCCATTAAAGTTTTATATATAGATATGGGATATTCTCCCTCTAAATTCTCTGATCGTTGTACCTTTTGAGATAATTTTATTCATGTTTTCATAAACCATGTGTAGATATCATATTTATAGTCCTTTTCAAATGACGTAATGTGAATGGCTTTTAGGCCACGAAGATTCCCTGAAATATGAACTATTCATTCAAAAAAATTTCTTCCCTATGTCTTGAATATCTACCCACAAATTATCAACTCAACTGGATTATACTATTGGGAGAGAATTCATTAATTGTGAGCTATCATCAAATACCAGATTGATTTGTGCACTAGAACTTCATTCATCAATTAGGACCCATATTAGTTGTGTTCGGAGATTATCTATTCATCTAAAAAATAATATTTTTATAAAATTCTCAACAATTAAGTCTAAGATAATTTTAAAATTTTTATTTCTAAAATGATATTAATTCTGTCAAATACATTTTCTAAAATTATGATAAATTAATATTAAAATAATTACACAAAATGCGACGATGCTAGTTTTTAGAAAAACAATATGGTTAAGCATAAAAATGGGTTTATTTTTATCTCATTATTAGAAGAAATATTATATGAATTTTATATATTTTTGTGAATATATAATATATAAATTTATTTAAGATAATATTTTAATATAGATAATAATCAAATTTATTAAGATATAGACACATTACATGCATAAAAAATGTTCTTCATAAAAATATTTCTTTTAATTTCAAATGATTTTTCTTTTTTATTCCTAATAAATTAATAATCAATGAATTTATTTTATACATTTTTAAAACATATATTTTTTATAATTTATTTTCTCCAATTCATACCCAGAATTTTAAAGTCTAGGTTAAAATGATTTACTATATTATAGTTAAGTTAAACTCGGGGTTTCATCTGTCATAAGAAATCAAAGATGTAAAATTTGTCTAAAAATTAATATATAATAAAATTACAAGGTGTTAAAATTATTTTCTAATTAGTCTTCTAATAATTTTAAATAATATCTCATTTTTATAGGTTCCACACATATGGGAGTGATCCGTTGAGATTTTAGGTATATCATTTTTTCTTTCTTTTTTCGCGAAGTGCTCTAATGACTTTTAGATCAATTGACCATGATTATTACTCCAAATTCAATTTTTATCCTCGAAAAAAATATATCATATTCTAAATTTGTGATATAAACCTTTCCCTTATCCCACATTCCAAGAAAAGACTATATTGTTATATTTTCCATTAATGATGTAGGATTTATTTCTAAACATCAAATAATTCCTTGAGCAACATAAAATTAAACTTATTATGCTGTGACTAGGGACATCAACAAACTAAATTTCCATGTGACTCAACTATCTTCCTCCTATTTTCTCTTTCCCAGAGCCAATTATATTCAATCCATCATAATTTCCAAATAAAACAACCCTATCTTTATTATACCTTATGCTCAGGAAAAGATCAATATTTCTCATTATATGGGAAGTATATATTCTGTATAGAGTCCATGTTCCAATATTATCTTTTTCTATAAAATAAAATTCCATGATATTTTCCATGTTATATTTAATTTTCTTGATCCAAATTTGTTGATTCACTTTTAGGGTGATATATCATATCGTTCTACCTCCAACATTATATATTCTTCATCATCATGCATAGATGTGAGTATATTGTGTGTTTTTATCCAACATGATAAATATTACCAGTATCTATATTCTCTTTTATGACCCATCTTCAGTATATCAATTTGTATCCTTGATGAGAAATATATTTATTTTTCCCAAAACATTATAATAAAAATAGTATACCCTTAAAACATAACTATTATATGATATTTTTTCATCTTTTCTTATTTGTATTACTATATTAAATAAAAAATTTCTATAATGAACTTAAAATTTATGTGACATAATATTTTTAAACAATATAAAAAGATATGTGGTACACTATTATGAGTATTTGTTACTAGTAATCCTTATTTTGGGTATTTTGGGCCTCATTTAATCAAAAATTCTTCTTGGGAGTGGATCCTTGAAGCTTTTCTTCAACCTCCAATTTTTGTTTTCCTAAAATTAATACCAAAAAAACTTTCCTTTAACTTTAAAATATTTTTTTTAGGGACTAATAATAATTCTTCTATCAACTCCCACTATACCACCTTAAATTAATTATTTTCATGTGCACTCATACTCCCCATTAATATGTTGAGCGTCGAGATTCTTTATTGATCATCAAGATCGCATCACAATTTTATTAATTCACCTTTGATTTCTTATGTTATTATGATTAATACATTAATAATATAGTCATGAAATCAATTATTTGGACATATTTATTAGTTTTGAGCTTTAGAAAATTTTAATTTTCTGAAATACCATAATTTTTAAAATTCATCTGCTCAAATTTACATTTCGACTCAAACTTCTCGTCTTCATTTTACTAAATATATAGTTTTAAAAATAAAAAAATTATTTTCATTATTCATATTGTCCCTAAAAAAGTATATTTCTTCAAGATCATCTTCATGTTACTATTAGAGCTTAACTCTTACATCAAATCTATCCCATTTATCATTACTCTCAAGTAATGGTGTCTTATATGCTACAACTAGAAATAATTCTTCACTATGGTCTAAAAAAATTATAACTCAAATATTTATGTTTCCTATGATATCTAATTTTTATGATATGATAAATTATTTATCATAAAATATATCTACTACAATTTCCCTTTCATTTCCATCATTTTAAAATATTTCTCTGCAGGTTCCACTACTTAATAGTTATCTTATAAAATCATTAAAGACCTTATATCATGATTCCCATCTTTTCCACACCATAAATTAGTATTTGGAATCTTTCATTTATATTTACCTTTTCATATTTTAATATTAAAGGAATTTAATGAAATCATCTCATCAAATTATCCACCCATATTATTATCTCTTAATAATAATGTCATGATATCCTTAAAGAATACCTACTATTAATTGTCTTTTAAAATATATTCATTGTCATTTTTTTCATTTCTTATGAAACTAGAGTATTGTATAGGCTATCTAATGACACCTAATTTTTATCTTTGTCTTAAAATAATGACAATTTTTAGATAAATCATGTGGAAATATTCTCAGGATTCTTTTCATGATAAGAACATCAGGAAGGATATCCTTACATCCTCACTTATCATCCACAAGAATTTTCAACTGATCAAATTATAATTTAACTATCTCATAGAATATCATCATTATGTATTCATAATTATTCCAAAATTGTTGTATTGTTTCCATTTAATATTTAGAATCACCTTCATATTTATTAATAATAATCTATCAAATTGCATGGTAATTTTTACATGACATTGTCTTTATATAGATTTGGTTTGATACAGATCCCCCAAATAGATTATTCTCCTTTTCATTGACTTCCATCACCTTTATATCACTATCTAATATATCTACACTATCCATTCTAGTTTAGATCTCATGAATAGAAAACATGCACACATCTATTTACAATGTCAAATTTTTTAATGATTAGAAACTTTCTCCATTAATGATTAAAATTCCTCTATGGTTGAAAAATGAAAACATTACATTAGAGAGAGAATAAATTCACACAAAAAATTCATTGATACAACTTGTTTATCCCAAAGAAGGTTATTTTCTTGAGAGGAGGTGGGGATAAATTACGTTGTGATAATTTTAAATTATATATTGAAAAATTACTTGACCCTATTATTTTGTAGAAAATTCACTATCTCACACATTTGATATGGAGTAATAATTATAAAATAATGAGATAATATTTTTTACCTAATTATCCCAAATTAACTAATCCATGGATCTATTGTGTAAATGAGATAATGGACATAAAAACCATAGACCACTCCTTTGGTTATATTTTTTGAGAGGCCTAACTGTCCCTTCTAGTATACAACCATCACAATATGAAAGCTTAATGATCATAGAAGCTCAGGTAACATATTTATTATCCTAGAATTATTGTCACAAATATCATGAACATATAAGTACAATGAAATCAACAATAGTGTATCCATATACTCCCATTTCTTATAGTTGATGCGATTTACAAACATTCTAGTGACAATATATCATGGGCCCCTATTTTATTCTTATCTATCTTTACCACATTAGTCGATAACTCCTACTTCAATTTTTGTGTGTTTTGTGCATGTTCTGCTCATAATTCAAAATATTTGAATGAAAATTTTATATTATTCTAGGTATCTTGACATAATTCAATGATTATGATTAATTATATTTTCCATTGACCATTGAGATAATTCCAAGTGAAACACATTTTTTAATGATTTCTTAACCTATAAATCTAGCTAATTAATCCTCGAGAATTTCATGTTAATTCATGATTGTTACCTCTAACTATAACTACTTGATATCCTAAAAAGTTATGCTTTATGACTCAAAATATGGTTTCTTCGATTGAAATATAATCAACAACCAGATCCAAAAATCCACTCAATATACCATATTCAATTCCCCCACAGATCATTACATTGATATCGAAATATATATTTATCCTCAATCCTGATGCGACTTGACCCCATGCTTCATGATGTAAGACTCTCATATATAGAACTAAAACATTTCACCATGATCCAGTCATGGTGTGAGTCTTATTTTAATGACATTTTCACATATAGAATATGTCTATAAAATCATACACCATTGACTTCCATGGAATCAAAATCCCTCTGCAGAATTTAGTTTATATGAAAAGTGTCACTAAAAACCTATCAATAACCTTTTTAGAAAAAAAATATTTTCCACAATGAGTACCCTAAAAAATTAAATCTACCAAATGTAAGAAGTTTTTGGATTTCTAGTCATGGTAAATTTCATGAACACATGATGAATTGTGATCATTATTTTAGTTCATGTAATTTTAATTTCTCAAGATACAAACTTCATAATTTGACATTGTTTTTTATGGTGTGTCTTAAAAATTTTATAATGAACTATATTATGTGTTTACAAAAATATTTCATGCTCTTATATCATAAATTATTCTCTTTTTAATGTCACATCACACACCATTATTATCAATAAAAACCCAAAAATGATCTAATTTTTTTTTCAAATCGAATGTTGTAGAAAGGATGAATTAAACACTATTTATATTCCATTTGATAATTGACGAAAATTTATATTTATTGAGACAATATTATATTAAAATATTATATAATATTTATTATAATTATTATACATATATTTATAGTATTCATCATTAATTGGTGAAAAATTATATTAATTAAATTAGTTGAATTTTGATAAACCAAATACCTAGAAGAATATTTGATTCTAAATGTTATATGAATTATTTATGTCCTTTTTTGAATATTGATGGTTATGGTCATAGAAGATTCAGTTATCGAGGCTAATTCTTACTCTATAATTTTTTTTGGATTTGATGGATTATTCAGATTTTTTACATGATTTAAACATAAAGAACCATGAATATATTCCATATAATATTGAAAAATAAGGTAATAAGGACAAAGAGAAGATATTTTCAGGTAAAAATTATAATGAATTTAAATATTTTAGAATAATGATTACCATATTCATGATATCCTTCATTGATGAATCTTTTTATAATATAAAATAGTTTTGGCCAACTGTTATTTCTCATGTTGGATAGAATTGTAAAATACATCTAGATGTTATCCCAATGAACATCTATGATATCCAAAAAACTCAATACATTAATAGGTTCTAGTGTAGAAGATCAATCATGATTATATGTTCATCCTGATTATTGTGAAAATTCATTTGGTTTGGAATAATCATCCTCTCACTCTCATTAGTGAGATGATAGAATAGAAGAGAGAAACTATAGATAATTCTTTATTCATGAGAAAGAGATCAATATTTCATTGTGCACAAAACATCAAATTTCAATAAATATCTACATATTTGAAATTGTTCTCTAATTATAGATTTTAGGTTAGGGTTAAAATATTATTTAATTTCACTAAATACTTTAAATAAGATATTAAACCTTAAATGAACCCATTCCATGTAATAATAAAAGTATTTTTATTTTTTAGGGTGTCTACCGACAATAGAAATTATAAATATTATTTTACTAGCTTTAAAATTAATATTTATAACTAGAAATGATCTTGGTCGATTATTCATCCACGAAGTTTATTAAAAAATATTATATAAGTAAATAAAAATTAATTACCATGTGAGATAATATTTATTTAATTTATTAAATCAATAAAATTATGTATAATTTTTCCTCGGTCCTGTGAATGGTATTTTTTAAAATAATTAAATTCAAATAGAATTTAATTAATAATAATAGAAATACATCTAGTGCGGCCGACTAGGATTTTTTCTCAAATGAATTAGGTGGTATGTCCTAAAATCAATGATTATTATCATGAAAAGGGTCAAAGAACCCATGTAAAATAAGTTAATGTCATAAAATCAACAGCCACACATGATCCCTCATTGTGTTATATAAAACTATTTTCATAATATCCCATTAATAAGGTTTCACACCCATTTCATCAAATAGTATTCTTGATATGTCATTCTTTTTTATATAAAATAAATGCATAGTTACCCCACAAATATTTATTTTTATGCAACATTTATATTTAAATCCAAGTGATGACATATAAAATCACTTAAATATAGAAGGGAAAAATCCTTCCTCATATTAGTTTTGAATTACATGCTAATCAAGGTGAAAAAAATGTACACTTCTTCCCATGAATGTATGGTTTTATTATTTTGGTCAGAAAATATATGTATATGAGTCCTGACATGAAATAATAATAATATTAATTTATATTGACCATTAAGGACACTCAAATACATGAATATATAAGGACACATAAACATGAAGAATTCCAACTTATGGGACTGATCTCATAATCCCCTATATTGGTGATTACCATGTGTGGAATTCAAGAGATAAAGTATAATCTACTAATGAGTACTATCACCTAATAGTAAACATACCATGTGCCACATCCTATGAGGTAATACAATCATCAAACTAGGTTTAAGGACATCATCATACAATTTTAAGGTTCTCATCATAGAGGGGAATTTCGATTCATTTTTAATTAGAAAAATACTCTAGGATAATATTTCATTAGATTCATACAGAAAAATAATTATTATATAATTATATGTTTTAAATAATATTGAATTATATGAATATAAATGTTATCCAAATTAAAAATAGTTGGTTCTAGAATACTGACACCAATTGACTACCACTTGGACTAGAGACAACTACAGATGAATTCCAGTCCAATATACCTCACATAAAGATTAAGTTTCAGCTGATATAAAGAATTAATCAAGGGGTCCTCCATGTTTTTTGATATAGATAATCTTCTCACTATAACCTCATCTCTATTTAAAATACCCCTTCATATATGATTATTTTGAAGTATATTCTCCCTCAACGGAAGTGAACCTATCTCTGTAGAAAGAGAAAATGTAGCAGTATTATCACAAAATAAGTGTTATAGGATCCTCTCATCCTTCCACTCCAAGTGACCTGTAGAAGTGTCAGCCTCATTCTCCGAACCTCCTCTAAAGTAGAAACAATTTACATGATTGAATTGAAACACCGAAATTCACCTCGAGATGCACAAATTGAAAGATACCTTCTTCAATTTCAAACACATTTTGTAAAAGTGACCAACCAAGAATTAGTTAGAAAAGGATAAAATAGAATCATTGAAAATCAATTTAATATTTTTACAGTATGTGTCCATAAACATCTTTCAGGATATAGCAGATACCTGGTTGTGCATCTCTCCCCTTATCAGGCCTTCAAAAGTAGAAGTCAGTTTATCCCAAACCAAAATGTACTCCTCGATCCTGATCATCCTCTTATTAAAGCCCCTAACTAGTATCGTGTCCTTTTTTTCACCCAAAAATATTGTTCCTCATTTATATACACTTCAATATCACGGCCCATCATCTTGGCCATTTACTCTTCTGAGGAATTGAGAAATAACACATGATCGGTTACCTCATCATCCAAACTCAAAATAAAATCCAAGTATAGTTCATTCTGACCAGGTGGTTTCAGTTGACACCTGACCTCACTGTCTATCATCTATTCAATTTTATTTTTTGTTGATCCAGTCTTCATAGGAGGTGTCATGGAGGTGTATTCCTTTCTACCCATCCTTCTATTACTCATGTTTCTCCTCGGACTGGACTCCCCTGCAAAAAGAATCTTACGGACTTCAATGGGATCCTCCACAACGCATCTATCAGTACAATTTGGGTGTTGTTGGTCAGTGTTTAGACCTTCTATATTGAGCCCATCTAGGCTCCTCATGCAATTTTCTTATCCCTCAATAGGATTAGATGATTCATCTCTCGACCCTCACTAAGAAAGACCTTCAAACCTATTTCTCAAGGTGACTGGGGTCTGAATTGAAAATTATGCACCCTCGGATAGGTTGGAGGGACTAACGAGATCCTTCTGCAGCCGATTGAACACATCAAGAACCTTCGGATTGTATTGGAGTGCTACAGTTTTCTTCCCCGTGCCAGAACCCATGCCAGCCTCAGAACTGCATTCCACTGCCTCATTGCTAGGATGTTTCTTCACACCTAGGAGCAATGACATGGCATCCCCACCTCTATTGTCTCATCCTATTTCTTTTTATACAATTCCAATCAACTCTCCATTGTTATTAATTTTACCCTAAATTGTGGACCCCATTCTTCGTGAACCTGGGACCTCACGAGATCCGACCCTCAACTGGTTTCTTAATTCTCTTCCCACCTTCGATGTAGTATCTCAACGACAAAACATTGGGGAATGTCCTAGTAATATACATGAAGACCAGTAGTTTATCCATGTCTCGTAAATCACACACTTCTTACATTTGTACTCCTCTCCAATCAAAATCAACACAAAATCGAAGGGGGCTCTAGACAGATTGACCTCGACATAGATTTGTGGATCCATAGGGTGACAAACTGACCATGTGCGGCTATCCGAACATAAATACCTACCAATGAGATCACCAAGAATTCTGATAAAAGTGGAATTTTGGAAAGGTAATGGAAAATTAAGAAAAATGACCCAAATTTCAATAGAAGGCAAGTCATGTTTCATGTAGAATTTGAACGACCAATGAAACAGAAAAAACAGAAGACCACTGCAGCATCAGGGGGCCCTAGACCAGGTACTGATGAGGTCTTCCTCTGAATAACATTATTTATTTGTGTAATTACAAAAACAAAGTAATGTAAATTGATTATAAAAATAGTTCACTTGAATCTTACCACACCCAACTATGGAATCACCAACTATGACTTGTAAATGAAAATAATTTGATCAAATTAAGTAAAGGTTTTTATTTTTATTTATTTTTCTTAAACCACGTGGTGCATGTCTTGAATGGTTACAAGAAAAAATAAATAATACAAAATTTATTTGAATTGTGAAAGGGAGAATGAACTTCTTAAATTAGTTTATATGAATGTGTGTAAACCATTTATAGTTGAATAATTATGTGGATACTCATACATCATAGCTTATACTGATGATTTTAGTATATATGGATATTTCCACTAAATAAGGTATAAGTAAATTTCATTTGACAAATTCATAGAATGTAATAGTAAAGATTAGAAATATTTTGGTTATAAGATTATGAGAACCCACTCAGACTACAGTGAAAAATATATTAATCAATAATTAATTGATTATTTGTGAGACCTTAGTATTCTAAACCAAGACAATACTCCATATACTCTTTAATTGAATGATATAAGAGAAGTGGGGGTCTACACCTTATTATGAATAGTGAAATCATTGATGATTTATGAAATTATTCCATTATCCTTTTGGTGATACACATTCTAGATGTCAACACTAATACAAAATAAAGTCCCATATAAAACAAAAAATGGTATTCCATATGAACATGGATGTGCAAGGAATTTTGTGTTATCAAATTTACATTTGTGGGGTTGTGAGAAATTTTCTAAGTCCTATTTAGGTAAAAAAACATTTAACTCAAGGCATAAATTTTACTATTGTAGAATAGCCCAAGGAAACAAGGGGATATTTTCAATATGACCCTTTGGAGAAAAATAAAATAATTGAAATAAATAAAATATTCTATTAGAGGGAGAATATCTCTAAAAGAGATAGTAGGGGTGAGATAAAATTTTATGTATTATAGGATTATGTTACACAAGGGAAGAAATAAGAATATAATACAAAAAAATTCTAAATAAGAATAAGTTTTAGAGACACAATTATGGTTTATCAGTGTAATTGTGGTTGTTAAACTTAAATGATATGGTTTTCTAGTAAATATGGATGGTGAATTATTATTAGTTGATATTAATTATTCTATAACCAACAAGGAAGAAGTAAATGTAACACATTTTTCTAAGTGGTAAAAATCTATGAATTCTACAATGGATTCCATATATCATTAATAATTATATATTTTTGTAGATCCTAACTTTGGTTGAGGCCTTTTAATGATGAGCTTATGGTGAGAGGCAAGGCCCGTATTTTTCTTTGGGTTATTTTTTCATGGCTTATTTCGTTGTTTTGATGGACTTGGGGTTTGTCACTTCTCCTTTAAAAGTGACTTGAGAATAAAAAATAAAAATAATGTTCAGTCAACAAAGAGATATGATGCTTCTTCTTGCTTCTTTTACTAGGTACAATTTTTCATTCAATGGACCTTCCTTCCACAAGTAAAACTAATATAATAATGAACCAATAATTTCCCCTTGATAATACTCTTTTTGGAAGGGGGTAAAAAAGAATCTTTACATGTAGGTTTATTCAACAGAAAATTCCATTTATTCACCATAAGGACAAGAGTCTTTTCACACGTCAGTTTGGTGGAGTAGAAGGAGAATAACTACGACATGCTACTCTACGTAGTTCATATTAAAATTGGAATAACAAATGGATAATCTCCACGGATGAAAAGAAAGAATAATATCATTGTGTAGTTTTCCATGTTTCTCAAACCCATGAAATCATAGGCACTTGATTTAGATAATGAGTTCGATATGTGACTAATATCCAGTGCACATTTCCCATGATTTAAATAAAATTGACACTTGGATGTATCAAACCCATCCTATCTTTCTCTCTAATAATAAAGATCATAATGATTCTAGGGTATGATATAAAAATCACTGTAATTATGTGATTACATGAGTTTATTAAAAATGGATGAAAGAATTAAACACTATAAATCAACCACATCACTCTGTTGTTTATCATATAAAGTGAACTCCTCATCACATTCCTCTTTGCTAGGTGGATCAAGAAATATGGATTCTAGAATTTAATACTACTTTTCATTGTGGAATACTACCGGTAGGTCTCCAACCCATTCATAGAAGTTAATCATTTTTTAAAGACGGTATTTACAGAGAATTGATCATAGGGATAAAGTGGTTTATGAAGTTGTCATTATTCTAAAATACTAAAACATCATATTATTAGTAATTTAATTGATTTAAAATTATGTGATACATATTAATTTTAAAT
Organism: Viscum album; assembly: GCA_963277665.1. Taxonomy (NCBI): domain Eukaryota; kingdom Viridiplantae; phylum Streptophyta; class Magnoliopsida; order Santalales; family Viscaceae; genus Viscum; species Viscum album. The sequence continues at coordinate 394,639,925 of OY728138.1, forward strand.
TTTATTAAGAGCCTAATTATTTATGAAGTCCCAATATCCCTCACCATTGAAGTCAAAATGTTTAGTTTCTCATAAATTATAGCTCCACGTATCCATATACCCCTTCACAAAACCAAATAAATGGTTCAATCAATTACTAGAACGTATTTAGGTAGGACAGTTTTTGAAAAATTTGGAATTGTAACTCGTTAACACATTGATTGGACTCCCTAATCCAGAAATCCTTGCCCATGTTTCCTAAACACTATCCTCTATATTATATCAAGTCTAGCATGGGATGATTTTCTTGATGAAAAATGGTTAATTCAACCCAAAAAGTTTCCTAATAGTTCCTCAATGAATGCAAGAGTCCCAACCAGTTTTTTTCAAACACATAATTTTTTGGTTTCATTATTAATAATGTAATGGAAGTATAAGGATTAATAATATTATTTTTAGGGATTTTATTTATTATCGAGAAATATTTTTTATATTGTAATTTAATTTCTTGTTCACATAAAGTAGATGTTACTTTCAGGATTAACAATGTTACAATAAAACAATTATACATAACCGATTTATTTTAACATAATCTTTCCATATTAATCCATTTATTTAAGTGATTATGATATTACATGCATAAAATAAATCATGAATAAGTAATAAAATACAAAATTAATAAATAAATGATACAATCTTGAGTTTATCTAATGATTTATTTGAAGAATGGAAAATAAATCAGCATATGACCTTATGTGGGAAACTCCTTATTCTAGTCTTGGCATGAGGTTAAGCATTCCACCTATGAACATATGTATCAGTCGGTCTGGTTTTATCTTGGTTAAATCTTCAACTTACTCTACATTAGATCCTCCTTGAACAACCTACATTTAACATTAAATAACCCTTTTATTAGATATTTTTTATAACTCACATATAGTTTAGGGGAACCAAATGATTGGTTAAAAGGGATTACATAAAATACCATGGGCATGCAGGTCCTATATAATATAAGAGTGAGGGATCAATAACTTGATATAATATTCAATTTGACAATAAATAATTACAATCCCATTCAATAAATTAAATTAAATAAAACCATTTCCTACAAAAATATGGTCAATTATCATGATCAATTATACATATGAAATGAATTTTCATTTAAAACATCTAGTTAAAATACCTTTCACTATTCAGTGATATAATAAACACATGGATAAATATTATTAATTTTCTTGTTAATAAATTAATTCAATTTATTATTCAACAAAATAATCCTAGATAATTACCTTCCATTGTTATTTAAATAAAATATCGATTTTTTTATTTAAAACTAAATTAAATAGTACACAAATTTTTACATAGATGTAACTTGGTGAGTACCAATCTAAAATACTCAATTTCGTTCTAATTTTTATTAAATCAATCATTCAACATTTTTTATACATGTAATGCATCATAATTTTATTTATTATATTAATATATTAATAACAAATAGTACAAATTAATATTAGGGTGCCTGTATAATTTAATGTGTTGAGTCTTTAGTATAAAATGACCATAAATAAAATGTGGTTTTTGATATTAAACCGAGTTAATTAACCATTAAATATAATTTAAAACCTATCAAATGACATATATTTTCGATTTAATGATTTTTAGAACACAGGTTGGTGTGTTTTAATAGAGTAATTAATTACTTTTAATATTTTTTCATTTTTTTTAAAAGAGGTGTGTAATCTATCCACACGACCTATAATTCATTATATAGAATATATATACTACACTCCAAATGAATAAACACTACTTATTGAGTATATTAATGAAGTATATGGAATGTAGAATTTAAAAAAGACTTGTAATCCATGTTACACTATTTCCAACCTGTACGCATCATGTAATAAATGTCGTGTATTAATTATGTCACATGTCTTTCACCCATGTTTTACACCATGAAACACATGAACTACATAACTTAATGGAAACATACACATAATATAGTACAAAAAATATATGTTCCGTCATAACCAGCCAATACATGATGCATTTAATTCATGAACGGTGTATTAATTACACAATAACTTAGTGCCCTCATAGATGCCCTTGTGTATTGAAAAAGGGAACACAGTATGTGATAAAGGAGTACATGCCATGTAAACGTATGTTATCAAACCAGATATATTAGAAACTCTGAATGGGTTCTTCATATTACTTCTTCATTGATTATTAACTTATCTTGGTTATATTATTGTGAAATAAAGATAAAGAAGGAGAGATATTGATGAAATATTAATAATAAATTTAACGTAAAATGAAATCTAACTTTTAAATTCATAATAATCAACATGAAACAAATATTATAATTTTAAATGTGACTAATATAATATAACTTAATGGTTCCAGATGAAAAAAATCACTTATTGTGGATGATTCAGACTCAGTAATTATTGGATTCAACGGATTATTCACATATTATAAAAGGCATGATGGTCATGACAAATAAAATTATTCCAAACAATATTGATAAAGAAGGTCTTTGAAACCAAAATGATATATTTTAAAATAATTAAATAATTAATTTAAATAGATCAGAATAAATAATACCCTTGTATTGATATCTTTATTTGAGGAATATTTTTATCATTATAACCCCTTTTTGGTAAAATATTAATTCTCTTATAGTATCTATGTCCTTAATCTCTATAGAGATGATCCAGACGTGCTCATATGATCTTAGCATAACAAAGATAAATTTATGGGTTCTAGTGAGGTGGATTTCACTTATCTTACTATTCGTATTGACCATTTTGAATATTTATTCTAGCTAAGAATAATCCTTTAACAATGATTCTTTAGATTACAGGTGAGATGGATGAATCTATGGAATATTTTTTGGTCTGGAGAGAGAGCTCTAGATTTTTTTCACAATGATTCCCAAAAAATGAAGTAGATATTTAATTAATAATATAGTCATGTTATTTACTTTCATTCCCGTATAAATATTTTTATTGATATGGGTTATCATATGTGATCATGTCATCATTAAAAACCATGTAAATTTTCTTGTTCAAATACTGTTACAACAAATAAATTTTTTCAGAATGTGTTAAACATTTTTATAAAATATCACTAAATTTTAAGATATAATCAAGATAGTTATAATAAATTTATAAATAATATTTTTTATTTGGAAGACTTGAAATATTAAAATTTTATGTTTGTGAAATTCCATGGGCATTTAGGTAATTTATTAACCAAGGGGGGAAATAAAAGTTTAACCAAGTAAATAACTCGATTTTTTAATGGTTTCATTATTTTTGGATTGGGGTGTTTACCATCAGATAGAATTTTCATGTTAATTATAGGAGTTATGATTTTTTATTGGTTTAATATATTAATTAATCAACTTTTTAAACATGATACACACCTTCTTTCAAATTTGGGTGAAATAGATATATATTTTAAACCATAACATGGATTTAATAACTATTAGAGTTGTATTTAATGAGTTTTTTGTTTTTATTTAACACTAATATAAATTTTTATTAGGCTCTAACTCCAAACTAGGGCTTAGTTTTGACTTTAAACAGTAAATAAATATTATTATACCCAAATTAGCATGTTTGTTTGGGTGACCCTAGCTAGTGTATTCTTCCCAAAAACTAAAGTGAATATAGTTCCACACTAGTTAAGACATTATGATCCTAATCAATAATTTTTAAATATCTCAAATAAACAATTAGAGTGTAATTATGATGGGGTTGATTATTGAAGTTTTTTTTATAGATTTATTACTAGGAAATAGTTTTGTCCAATATTGATCAAAGATTAGTTTTATTTGGTAGTCATTGGTGTTGGATAATCTCATTACCCGCAATCTTACTTTATTGGGAATATAAATATCAAAAAAATAAATTTTTGAGTTTAGGAAATTATAACACCATATTGGTTATTTTACATCTGGGAGGTAAAATGGAAACATTATCCTTATATGTATGTAATTCTAGAAAATATTTCTAATATTATTTTGAACCTATAATGGAGTGATTACTTTATGGTAGAATTTTAGAATGAATTAGAATAGTTTTGAGCTTTGACACATTCAATAATTAAATAACTAATTATTTATAAATTCATATATGCTAATGTTAAAATTTTAAATGAACTAATTTTTTACCATTAAAAAATACTAAAAAATTTATTTGACCACACCATTTATTTTATAATGTAGTGATCACCATTGTTTTAAATTTTCATGTGAGTTTTAGGACTTGATATATCAATCAAATTGTAAATTTAATTAGTTAATTGTATCATTACTTTTTTATTTAATTTTTTATTAAACTAGAGGTTGAGTTTATATTTATTCAGTTTCATGATACCGTATGAATATTTTATTTTCATTTTATAGAAAAATAAGTTATCATCAGGGCATAGACATATTTATAAGAAGTTATCTACTATAGTTATTGATTTTGTATTCCCTATTTTTTACAATATTTGAATCAAGGGGAGATGATCAGAGAGGATATCAAAGGAGGTGTGAAGGAGTTTGTGCTCCCTAAAGGTATGATCATTGGACATTATTTTAATTCTGTTATGTATATAAATTTGTTATATTTTAATTTTTAAAACAAACATTTAGTCATATAATTAAAATAATATAAATGAAAAAAATTAGTCAACCTAATAATATTAAAAATAGATAAATATATTTTGAAAACCTTTAACTTCTTACTCTCATGGTGATGGGATGGCCTAAATATACATGTCAATTCAAAGTTTCACCAGGCTGGTAGAGATTCTAACACCATTCCATGGGGGTAGCTGGTAATAGATGAAGGGTGATGGAGGTGGTGACATTAGTAAATTACACTTCTTATATAATTTCCAATTTTAATGAGTGGTAATGAAGATTAGAGATATTGGTGAATAACAAACATGGTGGTGGTGTTTATCACACCAATGATTTGAGGTTGGGAATTGAAATAGAAGATGAATTATGGCCATTTAGATCTATTTATTACCCCACTAGCTATGTTAGAACCAAAAAAGGAGGGAGGGTGAGTGAGGAAAATGGAGCTAGTTTGGTGTTTCAAAATGAAATATTAGGAAGTGGTAGATCAACTTAAATCATTAGTGGATGGTTGGTGTGATAGACTGCTCATCAATGAACATTGAAGTCTCTAGTTTTCATGGTAATTCTATACCACCGAGGTGAGAAACTTAATTTTTTATACATTAAATATATTATTTAATTTTATATTATAAATATAATATTTATTATATTAATATAAAAAAAATTAATGTCAGTAGTTTTTGGACTACCATGATTAATTAATGAGAATAACAATACAATTTAAAAAATTCATTTGTATACCAAAAGTTATGAATAATAAATAATAATTTTTTTAATTATAATTTTTGAAAATAGTAATTTCATTTTTAAAAATTATTGGGTGAATAAAAATTTATATCCTTTTAATACAAAAAATTGAATTTTAATTATTGAAAATAATTATCAGATTCGATAAATTTGATTGTGGAAAACATTCTTGAGGTATTTATCCATTTTATAATATCATAAAGAATTTCTATAAATATAATAGGGAAATAACATGAAATGAAATTGTGGTGATTCACATTAGTGTTTTGTATAATGGTAATGGAATTACATATTCACAACTAGTAACATAGTGTACGAAGAATTGAATCCTTATTGATAGTGTTGTTGCATGATTTTGGATCAAGAACATATTCTTTTACAACATTTTTTTAAAAAAAATATGGGACTTAGTTAATGGAAATTCTTTCTGAGTCTCAGATAGCCATCAGCCAGGATGATTTCAATCTTAAAAGATTTCACAGAAAAACATTACTTAGTGAAAAAAAAACATAAAGTTCTTCTTTAAAATGTTAATTTTTTTTAAATTATAGAATCAATAATTCCTACCATCCCTGATGAGACATATTCAAATATCTATGGCATTCATGTTTATGGGACAGAATTAGGATACACTCACACAATAAAGAAACAATGTGATCATGATGAGGTTTCTTATCAAGGACATATTCTCAACATGTTGTCTTGTTTCATTTATGACTAATTAACCAAATAAAGTCTACTGTTTAGGTATGGGCCATACTCAAGTTTATTTATTATACTAAGGTAGATGGTAATGATAAATGTCTTCTTGTAAAATGTATTAACTTTAAGATGTTTTTTAGGATAGTTTTAGATAATGTTCATGATCTCTAAGTTATCACACACAAAAACATATTTCCCTTAAAATTAAAATTACAAAAAAATTCCAAGTTGGTGGGATTACAACTATCTTTTCACCTATTTTGAAAGATTTTTTTAAATAAAATGTTAAATAGATTTTGGATATTTCATTAGAACAATTTCAAAGTATTCTTCTCATTGAATAAGAATTCACATTGAAGGAAACGGTTATGACTTCAAAATTTTACTCCAATATAATATCATTATTGGAAATGAATCAAAAAATAACTTATCACATGATAAGAATACATGTCATAAATTCAAGTAGAAAATAAATCATTCCAATAATGAATTGGAATAATTTATTTGGGGAAAACCGTAGAATTTTATGATAGAATATCACTACTTAAAGAAAGAAAAAATAACCCCCTAAAAAATGCTAATTTTCACACTCCAAACCTAAAATATTTAATTTTTTTTATTTCTGTGGAATATTTATTTCTATTTATTCCAAGGTTACTTTTTCCCTAAAAACAGTGGTTTAGACATTGCAAATCTTGTCACATGGTTAAGGTACACTGTTTGGAAAACCATGCAGAAATCATATGGAAAATTCCACAATTTTGGTTATGCGGAATAGAATGTACGACACATAGTTTGAAAACCACAGTGTATTTTTGGTGTAAGGTACACATATTCTCTAGTAGGAGAATGTGGTCAATGGATGGTTTGGCCAACAATATATCAAAATTGTTCATGGTAATGTGGGTTTTTAAAAAAAACCATTTTTTCAATGAATTTATTGAAACCCTTAAAGGGTTTATATTCCCCCATCTCCCTCATTTTTCCAATTCCATTCCTAGGGGGCTCCCAATCACATGAAATATAATATATTCCTAACATTATTTTCCAAATATCCTTCAGTTTCATCATGAGATCATCATTTTTATGCTTTTCCTCCTCTCCACCACTTCCATATTCCTACTTCATCCACTCTGTTTCTCTCAGCCAATACACCATTCCATGGACCAAAAACTAGGATTGGGTTTCAATATTATTTATCATATGTTCATATTTCAATAGTGGATTATTTTAATTTAGGGTTCCTTTTTGTTTTGTAAGTTACCTTGGACATTGCATTAGTGCTTTTTGGTGCTCATGCAATGAAAGAAGAAACATTCCTCTTCGATTTGAGGTAGGTTCTATATATTCGAGCCATTTATTTAATAAATATTATTTCATGATTTTTATAATTGTTTTTATTATACTATCAGTTAAATATACTACTCAAAATGGTTTGGATGTTTGGAATGGGGTTATCTCTTATCAATCATAGTTTTTTATAAATTCCCACAATGGGTGTCCTCTAATAAATCTTTTTTAACCCTTTTTTACATGTTGATGACTTTGGATGGTTTTTTTTCTTTAAAATGTATTTAAATTCTTGGGTTTTAAAGTAATCTATTTTCCACCTTTTTACGGTTTTCCATGCAATACTAATGGCATTTTTTGGTTTTCTAAATATTCTTCTAAGTATTTATAGCTTATAGAGGTATCAATAGTGACTTACATACATATAAATATATGGATATATACACATATAAGTTCCTTAGTTTTATATATTCACACATTGTGTTGGGAATATGTTAATTTTAAAAAACATTATTTTTATATATATATCACTTTGTATTTTTAGCTAGGTATAATTATTTGGTTGAAATGTGAAATCAATGGTATAAAAAGTGGTTTTAAAAAAAATCAATGTTTATTTCTAAAACTGATAGGGCTCATTTGGAACATTAAAAATAATTTCAAAAAGTTATATAGAATCTAATGGATTTCCAAACCATTAGGTATTTTTTGGACTTGAAATGATATTGTTTCATTTAGGAATGATTTTAAGAAAGATGAATCACATTGGTAGTGCATGGAGGTGATGTGATATATGCTTCCATTCCATTATTTTGTGATTAGAAAAAATATATTTTGAACCTCCCTTATATGTTATGATATTTGGGCATGGAACATGGGAATCTCATGTTACTAGGAGGGAATACTAGGACAATTATCTAGGCGATCTATCACTGCCTCATCCTAGTTCTCCCTAGTATACTTATAATAAAACACTAAGTCAATGATGTGACAAGGATTATTACCATTTTTCCTTGGGTGAATCCTCTCAAATGGCACATGCACAAGAAGGTATATGTTTGACCTCTAATAAAATATTTACCTAGTAACCCACTAACCTAGACTCTTCTGGTTTTCCTATGCTGATTTCTCCTTTGTACCATTGTTTTCAACACATTATTTTAAAAATAGATTTTCCAGGGTTTCCATTTTATGTATAAAATGATAAAAGGAATGTTTCAATTCCCTCTATTTTGTAGCACATTATGACTATCCATTTTCATTATTCATTCATAGTGAACCTTAAATTATCATATTATTCCTTATTAAAAATGGTTTATTGGAATAAAATTATTTATTTTGAAATTGATTTTTGAAATCATTGTAGAAAATGGATTTTGGATGAACAAGCATGTTACTTATTTTGAAAGTAAAATAGAAAACCTTATTTTTATATATTTATATTTTAAAACTCGAATGAGATGGTTCTCTATTTAAACATACATAATTGGATATATTTATTATCTTTTGTATTTTCAACCTTGCTCTTATGTACTCATTCCTATATATCTTTTTTATTTTTCATATTCATGTACAATTTTTATTTTAAGCTCTCCCAGGGGGTAATGGGATTCAGTATTTAGGTAGTGAATTGTATATTTATATGGATTAGGGTATGTTTGTAGCTTACATTTTATTTCTATTCTTTTTTATGAGTTTTACAACATAGTATTTGAATTATTTCTATATATGGAGGGTATATATAGTTACTAGTTGAGAAATTAGAGCCTTTAAATGTTAGAATATTTTACATGTATGATAGGGTGTTTGGAGGGTGGGTGAGTATTTTTATTCTCACTATTTTTCACTATTTTCCTCGTTTTTATATTGGGAATTAAATTAGTTTTTGTTTTGTTTGTTTTTTCTATCGTGTAGATTTGTGATTTATTAATGGGTAATTCCATAATTTTATTTTCTTATACATCTTATTTCAATCATTTTTTTGCGATAAATCATTCCCATGTGATGAATTTTTTATTCCCACGAACTTCTACCTTCCCAAGGGAATTGGTAATTCCATTTAAGACATGTCTCAAGATGGTTTGGGAGTCTATTGGAGGGATGACTATGGTTGGTTCATAAAAAATTGTATTAGATCATGAATAATTTTGTTTTATATATTGTATCGTTGGATCACTCATTAGTTTCCCTTGTTATTTGGGATGCCAGATAGATTGGGGATAGAATTTACAGGACTCAGGAGGTAGAATCAGGGAGATCATCATGAAATCATTTCCATTTGGATCCTCATGTCCCTAGAGGATGTTGGTATATTGATTATGAAAATTGGTTTTTGTGATGAAATGAGAATTGAGATGGGAGTTCCTAGTGAGATAAACCAGATTGGTATCCTGCAAGGAGCCCCTATTAATGGTTTTTTATTACCCCTTGTTTTGGTTTATCAGTTGACTCATGGTCCACGAAACCATGAATTTACTGGATTCAAAATTACTAGTCCTTTATTGGTTGGATTTATATGTTCATTTATTATTCAATTGAGTATTAACTAATGTTGGTAAATATATTTCTATTTTCAGTGCTTTTTCATATTTTTAGAATGGATTTTGTATTTGGAAACGGTTTTAAGTGGTTTGAAATCAATTTTAATTTATCAAGTGGAGTTTTTCATGATATAAAGTATTAAAAATGGTTTGTCTATGGATTTTTAAAATTATAGAAACTTGATTCTAAATTTTTTTGAAGAATATTATAAAATAATGTTTACAGAAATAGGGTGATCTCAATTTGTAATGTATCTTTAGTAATTAATTGATTATTTTAAATGTATTATTTAATGAAATGATTTTTTTGAACGGCTTAAAGTTGGATTTATATATTTTAAGTGGAGTGATTTTTATCCAAGTGGGAGTTATTAATTTAAATATTTTGGGTTATTTGAAAACATATCATGTAAAATGATTTTAAATAAATTTAGATGTTTTTTCAAAGTGGGTGGAATGTTTTCAAGGTATTATTTTCAATGTGAGTTTTTATATTAAAAATAAATGATTTGGATTCTAAAGGGGAAAATGGCAATTTTTTAAGTATTTATTCATTATATTGAATTTTGTTTATTTTTTTTAGTATTTATTTTGGGATAGTTTTTTATATATTAAGAATTGTGAATCAATGAATTAATGTTTCTTTTGATTTAATTATTCCTCAAAAAGGTTTGGTAAATACTTGTGGTAAGTCTCTAGTATTTCATTATATTCCATTTGGATTGGCCTTTTGGGTCACATGAAGAGGTTTTATATCTTTTACTACTAAAGGAGAAATGTTTTCATGAATTAGTCAAACTGGTTGTGGGGAACTATATGCATCAAGACATAAAGGATCCGACCATAGGACTAATAAGTAATCTTTTAATGTAGTGGAGTAACTATCTATTGTGGAGGATGTTTCCAAACAATTTTATTTCTAACATCGTAGTCAAAAAAATTTATGTCTTCCCATGAAATGGTTTAATAAATATCAAATCCATTTAATTTTGGAGATATTTGTGGTTATAGTTTAGTGCCTTGAACCTATCAAGTTTTAAGTGATAAGAATAATTGAGTAAATTTGAACAATCCTTTCTATGGGTTTTCCCCTTTAAAAAATGGTTTGGTCGTATCAACTATTTTTGTGATGGAAATTTTTGATGTGGTGAGTTATTTGGTATTTGTATCATTTTGTTGGATTTTAATGTCTTAGGTGAGTGGTTCAGATGATCAGAAAGGGTTATTAATGTTTCTGATTAGTTTGGTTCACTAAGTCTTGGTTTTTCAACAGATGGACCTAGGTTTCCCTCCCATGACCTGAGACTAGAGCCCAAGTTGATCTTGTTGAGGAATTTATTTGGGGGAATTATCATACATATCTTATCATACTATTATATTTAGTTAGTCCTAGGTTTATTTATTCTAGTTGGTATCCCTTTGTGTTCTTGGTTATAGCAAGTGTTTAGGGTTTTTAGGTAATTCTTTGAGATTGGATGGATGTCGGTTTGTTCTCTTAAAAACCCTATATTATTTTTCCTATTTTTTGTTTATTTAAGATTTCATAAGTATTTTTTATAATTCTCTCTTTGAGTTATATTTAATAATCAATTTTTTTCTTTTCCATTATTTGACATCTATTAATGACACAGAAGAATCCATTTTCCTTATCCCTTCCTTGGGAGTTTGGGTTTCTATGGAATTATACTTTTAGGGTATTTTGGATCTTGTTAATGTGAAGTGGTGGTGCTACTCATTCTAGTCATTGTCTAATATAGCTTGGCTCATGTATGTGTCTTTATTTTGTTCACTCTTGGGAAGTATCAGTTTGACCAGGGTCCCAATATGGCGGAGATTCCTTCATATAATGTGCTCATGATAAATCTGGTTTCTAATTTTTCATGATGGGGTATTCCTTATTATCTCACCACCCAACCCTAATCATTGTAGATTGGTTATCTATGACCTTAGTTCATGGGACATATTCTCATGGAGATCCCAAATTTTCTATGATTATTATATTTAGTTATTTCTATTTTATATTTAGGGGTTTTCCATGTTTTTAGATTTACATCAAAAATATAAGTCCATATTTTTAATTCTCTTGTTTGATGGTATGTATTCATTGGCCTCATTAGTTTTTTTAGACGTTTGGATGGTTATTTGAAGATGATTTTACTTGATTTGGTTGGGTGTTAGGGATTCATTTGTTGAAATGATAATGGTTGTTAGATCCTTGGTCTTTTTGTTTTTTTATGATTCATACTTAGTAGTTGTTTTCAACTACATTGGTCTAGATCAACCTAATCTCCTAGTATTTTTTAGGGTGGAAAGTTTCATGTTGGAGATAATTAACATAACTGACCTGAAACTATTAATTTTTTTAGTTTTATTTACTTAATTTTCTTCACAGGAACATTTTTCTCCCTAATAAATAGATTTTGTGCCTAAAAATAATTTCACATGGTTAAGGTGAATGATTTGGAAAACTGTGTGGAAACAGTGTGAAAAAATCTAAAATTATGGCCAATCTAAGATTAAAATCTAGTGAATGGTTTTCTAAACTATGAATAAAACCCATGAGAGGAAACCATGGTCTCTAGTTAGAGCGAACAATTGGACCGTGGTTAGGCCAAAAGTGTGGACAAACAGTGTGTACTAACATGGGGGTAATTTTTTTTAAAAAAATTCATTATTCTCAATATTTAATTATAACCCTTATAGGGTTTCTCTCCCCCTATATCGCACTCATTTGAAGTGATACAATTGTAACTATAAAAAAAATTCACAAAATTTTTCAAATTCATTCATACATGATCCACAGTCATAGAGAATTTTTCAAGCTTCAATTTGACAGGTCATAGGGCCCGGATAGAGCTAAAAATTAGGAGTTATGGACATTTGAAGATGGGTTAGAAAACTTGTTTAGGGAGCCCATTTGTGAAGCTCCCTCTGTGATCGTGGAGTAGAGGAAATTGACTGGAGCCTTCACAAGCGTCGTGAAGCTCGATGACAGTAGACTCCATAGTTACGATGAACTTGAGGGAACATAACCAGAGCCTCCGTGAGCACCAGAAAGCTTAATGATTATCGACATTGTAGTTATGTAAATCTTGAGGGATCCTGACCAAAGCATCCGCGAGCACCGCAAAGCTCGATGACGGTCAGCTCCACAATTACGAGAAACATTAGGGAACTCACACCAGTTGCGGAGCGGAATTTTCATCACGGCGTGCATTTGTGCTTCACGGTGTGCTCTGCCAACCTCCATCACCTATAAATACCCGGCACACCGCCTTTATAAGGACATTCACACTACCCCTTGGGTGACCAATCTCCTAGTTCGCAGAGCTCCCATTCTCCGTGATGTAATTCCCTTCGCAAAGGGCTCTTCCCTTTGTGAAAGCGAGAGCTCCTTTAGGTTTCTTGAGGCTCCGCATGAGCCTTTTCTCCACGAGCTGCTTTGCTCCATGAGTGGGTTTGCTCCACGAGTGGCTTTGCTCTGTGATCCTCTTTGCTCCACAATACGCTTTTCTCTGTGAGAGGCTTTTCTCCATGAGAGGCTTTGCTCCATGAGACGCTTAACTCCACGGGACACTTTTCTCATGGAGACGCTTTGATCCACTAGAACCTTTTCTCTATGAGACCATTTTATCCACAAGTCGCATCGCTCCGTGAGCCCCTTTTCTATGTTTTTCCATGAACCATGAGTATATTTTCTTCGTTAAGCCGCTCCATGAGACCCCATGCTCTAGAAGCACCATTCCTCTGCGAAGCTACTTCACGAAGACCAATCCTTTGCGATGCTCCTACCTTCGCACCCAACGGTCCATACCGCTGGGGTCTGCGCCCCCAAGCCCCCCTCAACATCACTATAGAGATTTTATCCCAGTCCATTCACTTCCATCACTAACCCCCATGAGAAATTTAGAGTCACACTGTGAATGTTTCGTGTCGGGGTGTCGAAATTTTCCATTCCACAACCACCTTCCACCTATGGAATACCATGATTTTAGATACTATTCCGCAAACCATGAAACACCATGAGTTGACATATTCCTCTTGGTTCATTTCTCATGTTGTGAGTTGAGAGTCTCATCATCAATTCCCCGAGCACCTTGAGTTGACCATTCCTCAAGCACCCCTGCAAACCCTATCGCTTGGATCATATGCCTAGTTGAACCAGAAAGGGTAGCCCCTGTGTAACTCCCAACTCCATCAATTTCTAGGCGCCTTATGCCTAATACTCTTATCTACATGACTTTAAACTGTTGTAAAGCCTCTGTGTCAAATAAAGGATTCCTCTTACTCCATGCTAGATATTCCGTATGCACCATGCATAAGATGCCTAATAGTCCTCTCTACATCACTATAAAATGTAGTACTCCCAATGTGAAAAATATAGGATAACTCTTACCCCAACCAAGAGATTCCTTATCCTCCTAGAATAAGATTATAATACTCCTTCTACGTGAATATAAATTATAGCACTCCCTATGTGACAGATATAGGATGCATTTTACTCCAAACAAGAGATGCCTTATCCTCCAAGAATAAAATTCCAATAGTCCTCCCTACATGACTTTAAACTATATCATTCCATATCATTCAATAATAGGATGACTCTTGTTTCAAATAAGAGACGAATTATGTGAATAACATAAGATATCTCATGTCATGATTACAATGGTAAATTTTCAAGAGCGTTGGAATCCATTCAAACATTCCATCACTCCACCTCACGCATTGTATGTCCTTCATTCTGATTTTCATCCTCTTCCATGTATGAATGAACCCTGTAATAGCCTGGTCCCATGCCGCATCGACTCACCTACTGTTCTGGGCCAATTCCCAGGAAGACATTGGATGGAACTTAGATTCAGGTCCTGTGTTTCGAACATGGTCAATATTGTACCCTCGTTTTCTTGTTCCCTTTTCAGACTAACATGATATGGCTGCTTTGTTTTGAACGCATTCAATGATTATCCCCCACTACCACGCAACCCTGATTGTGTTACGAATGTCGAGCATTTGATTGTCACTTTTCATCTCCCGTTGTTCGGACTAATTCCAATGTCCTTGGTGTTATCCCGCTTGTGCACTAGAACATAAGTGTATAACTCAATTATATGCCTCGACCCACGATAACAATGAGATGTCCTCATGAATCGACATGAGGAAGACACCTGGGAAGAATCCTTGCTTAATCCCCATTCACCATTTCCGCTCTATAGTGGCACACGGGTAGCTTCCATCTTTAAGCCTCGTCCACCATTGTTGCTCATTAGTGGCACCCAGGCAGCTTCCTTGTGAAAGCCCCATCAATTTTGTCTCTTTAGTGGAACTCTGGATACATCCTTGCGTAATCCCCATTCACCATTTTTTTCTCCATGGAGGCACCTAGGAAGCTTCCTTGCGAAAGACCCATTCACCATTTCCACTCCATTGCGGCACCCAGGCATCATTCGTGTGTAATCCCCATCGACCGTTGCTTCTCCTTAGTGGAACCCAGGCAGCTTCCTTGCATATGCCCTATTCACCATTGACACTCCATGGTGGCACCTGGGAAGCATCGGTGCGTAATCCCGATCTACAGTTACTACTCATTAGCGGCACCCAGGAAGCTTCCTTGTGTATGCCCCATTCACCATTATCGCTCCATAGAGGAACCCATACAGCTTTCTTGCGTAAGCCCCATCCACTGTTTCCGCTCTTTTGTGGTACCTGGGAAGCCTATAGTTTATCCCCCAAACTCTATCCCAAAATATGGATACATTGATCCTTGCCAAGTCAACATACGTAGGAAGCCTCCCTGAGGTTCAAGCCCAATAACCGTTGGTCCTGACTCCCTTCCCGAAAGCGCACCACACCATTCTAAACTATATCAACTTTGATATTTTCCAAGGCAAGGTACATAGGAAGCCACCTTGAGGTTCAATCCCAATAACCATTGGTCCCGACTATCTTCACGCCAGCTCACCACCCCATTACTAACTATGTGGACTTTGATCTTTGCCAAGGAAAGGTATGTAAGAATCCTCCTTGAGGTTCAAGACCAACAACCATTGGTTCTGACCCCCTTCACATTGGTTCCCACCATTCCGAACTATATGGACTTTGATATTTTCCAATGCAAGGTACATAGGAAGCATCCCTGAGGTTCAACCCAACAACCATTGGTTCTGACCATCTTCACGTCGGTTCACTAAACCATATGGAACTACATGGACTTTGATCCTTGAAAAGGCAACGTATGTAGGAAGCCTCCCTGAGGTTCAAGCCCACCATCCATCAGTCCTAACTACTTAACATCGGTCTTGCCTCGTCCTGTATGACGTTAAACTGTATGCCCCCATTTTGTCTCGTATGACATTAAACTGTCTGTATGCAGTATTAAGCCACTGTGTACCCCATCTAGTGGTAATCCATTGTGATACCCTACCCAACAGTATGTTGTTGTGAATCTCATGCAGCGATAAGTCATTGTGATCCCATTTCATTGGTAATCTATTGTCAACACAAACCCAGTAGTATGCTATTATCATCCCTTTCATTGGGGACTATATCTCTTGTCTATCCCAATGGTGTCAGACCAACCTCGGGCTGCTAAACATGTTTAGGAACCAATATATAATCATGTCCCTATCCTCTACGCACAACCCGATCTTATACCACACCCAAAAAATGTAGACTTTGATTCCCTTCCATGAGGATACGTATGAGGTCTCTTCGAGGCTCAATCCTAACATCACCATTTCCCTTGAGTCGAATCCATATAATTCTCTATCCACATCACTTAACCATCCATTATCCATCTAGATTCGTACACGGGCCACCACATCCAGCTGAGATCACATCAATTCACCTCTAAGAATCAGGGTTTAATCCTCTGGTTTCGCCAATCTATTCCACGCCATCCAGTGTTCTGATCTATTTTATCCATCTCTTCTAAATTATTAACTCACAGCATACCCCATGTTAAACATGGCAAGTTGAGGAAAACCTCAGAGACATTTTTCCGATATAAGATACCCAATGACCGACGTGGGATGCCTTGGGTTTTTCACCCTTGATATGCCCTCTTATGAGGAACAATAAAGGTCCCCAAATGTCCACACATCCACAGATGCCTCGACATGCCTAATGTAGTCATCTACTCTGATCGAAGGTTTCTACCATGTCAGGACCCCATGGAATGTTCTGATGGAAGCAGTGTAATTAACCGGAATCCAAAAAGATGTGGCACTGAGAAGAACATTCATGAACCACGACTTAATCTATAAGGGAGACCAGGACTAGATGACGATTTCTGAGGAGACATCCACAGAAGGAAGAACCGACATCCCAACATCCCATTTCGATCAAGGAGAAAACGTCCCTGAACATGTGACAAATGTCGGCAACCTTTGGAAAAAGGGAATGCAGGCAATAGTTTGTGTTTCCTAATCCTCTTCAAACAGATGGATGCATACACCTCGGTTAAAGCATAAGAAATAGATTCCTAGGGGGATCCCACCTTCTATTATTCCCCATCTCCTCCCTAGGTTCATGGATGATTCTCCTCTTGTTTCATAATGGGATCATCATAGGTAAGCTTTTACTCCCCTCCAACACTTACTTCATCCACTTATCTTTTATCCATTACTCTCTCTTGCTATAGAGTTCCATAGACCAAACCATAGTCTTGTTTTTGTATATTATTTCTTTTCTGGTCCAATTTTAATTTCGAATTTTTGTTCTATAGTGGTTTTTTTGTCATGTGGGACTCATTGGAAATTAAGAAAGTGGTTTTTGGTCTCAAATAGTGAAAGAACTAGGTATCTTCCTTGACATGGGGTAGGATCCATATTTCTAAGAAATTTATTTTATAAATATAAAATCATGTGGGGTTTTCTAGGGTTTTTAATTATATTAGGTGAAAATATATTTTTTTTAAAATGGTTTGGATGGTTTAAATAGTGTTTTTTTATTGTTATTCACTGTTTTCCATAGTTTATGCTATGATTTCTTTACAAAATAATTTTTTAATGATTTTATGAAATTTTGTGAACTTTGAATAGTTATTTGGTCTTCCAAATGGTTTTAAATGCACGGGTTTGATGGAAATAAGGATATTTTTTTACCTTTCGGTGGATTTCCATAGAATCATATTAACATGTTTTAGTTTTATAAATAATATTATAGAGACGTATACCCATATGATGTATTTAAATTGACTTAAATATAAATATTAAAATATTTATAAACCTATTTACGCTCCCTCTTTGTGCATATTAACACATGTAATTTGGAATATGTGCATGAAGAAAAGGGGTATTCATATATATATATATCAAGGTGTATATGTATATTAGAGTGAATCCTTGTTCAAAGTAAGGTATCCATGGTATAAAAATTGGGTTTCCAAAAAATCAATGTTGAATTCTAAAAAAAATCTAAGGTCTAGTTAGAAAATTTTGAATCATTTTTTAAATTGAGATCCACACCAATCAAAGTCCAATCATTTATGTATTCTTAGACATTTATTGATGGGTTTGGCATGTTGGTAAAGGTATATAAATGATGATTGTCATTGGTAGGGTAGTGAGGTGATGTGTTGTATTCTTTCATTTCATTTTTGTGTTATTGAAAAAATTGTTTTTCTAATAAACCTCTCTTATATGTTCTTATATTTGTGCATGTAATATGGGAATCCTAGACACTTTGGAGAGTATACTAGGACATGTAGCTGGAATACATGGAAGGGCCTCGACATAAGTATTCTTAACAGGATTATAATACAACACTAACACAACTATGTGGTATGGATTATTACTACTGGGCCTTGGGTTCTTCCTCTCTAACAGATCATACATAAAAAGGTGTATGATTGAAAACTGAGATACAATGTACCTTTGATCTATACTAACCTAATGACATAGGGTTTACCAATTCTTATTTCACATACTGACCCCTATTTTAAACATACTATTTTAAAAATAATTTTTCATATTTTTCTTTTCATGTGAAAATGATAAAATTTGGGTTTTTATTCTCTTTGTTTTTTGAAGCCCGATGATATGATCTTTTTTTATTCTTTAAATGAGAACCTTTCATTATTAACATTTTCATTATTATATTTTTATTATAAATTCACTTTTTTATTAGAAAATGGTGTTTATAATCAAAGTAGAAAAATAATTTTTGATGAATTAACCTATTACTGATTTTAAAATTAAAATAGAAAAAATTATTTTTATATATTCATATTTTAAAATTAGAATGATATGGTTTCCTATTTAAATATAGGGAATAGGTAATGGTTTTTCTGTTTTGGAATCACTTATGAGTTCTTATATGCTCAACCCTAAATATCATTATCATTTCTCATATGACTGTCTATGTTATATTTTATACATTTCCATGGGGTACTAGGATTATTTATTTGGTTGATGACTTATATAGTCATAAGAATCCATGTATGCTTTTATTTTCCAATTTATTTGAATTCATATTCTTTTATTGGAACACATAGGATTGTACTACATTATATGGAGTGAGAGTAACTATAATTAATGTTGGGAGAATTATATCCCTTTGAGTTAGAATATTTTGGTTGAAGGCCAGGGTTTTTAGTGGGTGAAAGAAGTTTTTGGTTCTATTTACTGTCTCCACATTTTCCTAGTTTTAATATTTGGATTTCCATTTCATTGTAATTTTCTATCTTACATGGACATAAAATGTATGAACAGTTCATACTTGGATTTTATTTATTTTCTATTTATAATATTAATCATATCTTATGGGTTAAATAATTGCAAAGTGTTGATTCCTTGAAGCGTAGGTACTTGTGTTATCCTGTGGGGATCTGGAACGCCATTCTGCCCATTTCATGGGCTAGTTTGAGGATTTAACAGAGCGAGATATTATGTTTTTTTCTAACACTAACTATATAAAATCTTTTTATGATGACATCCAAAGTAAATGTGACTTTAAAAAAGAAGGATCAGGCACTTGATTCATGGGATATAATTCCTTTTAGATGATTTATTTGATATTGAAAACATACGAACATAGTACTATCATGAAGGATGTACATATTATAAATAATGTGTGAATAAATGGAACTACTCAATGTAGCATGAAACTAGATTTTACTTATGGGTAAAGGTTTAATATTCTTAAATTGTTTTATATATTTGATATTCAAAACAATCTAGTATCTGTTGAAATTTTTTATAAGAAATTATTTTGGGTGTCATTGAAATCTAAAAAGGTTATCTTTTCTATGGGGTAAATGTGTTTTTGAATGGGCTACTCTAGTGATGGTATAAACCAACTATCTATTAATGATATGACTAAAAATTATACTTATTTGATTGGGTCCTATTATTTATGACATGATACTTTGAACATGATACTTATAAATCATTAAAAGTAATAACTAAACAAATTGAAATTAATTTTAGAAACTAATCGGATAAATGTGAAACATGTGAAGAGTAAAAAATAATAATGAATCCAATTAATAGTATTTAAGAAAATTTATATTTTTTATATTTAAATCTATATGAAATTTTTTAATTGAACGGTTTGATGAATAAAGGGAGGAGGAAGTTACTTTTTTACACTTTTGGATGATTATAGTGTATACTTTTATGTTTATATACATATAACAAAGGATGAACATTCTTAAATTTTTCATAAATCCATATAAAAAGTAGAAAATTTATTAGATAAGAAAATAATAATTTTTTATTCTGATAGAGGAATCAAATATTTTTTAAATTAATTTAATGATTTTGATTGAGTTCAATGGTATAATAAATAAATGTACTACACTTTTCAGGTCATAAAAATGGTTTTGTGTATTGAAATAATCGAACATGAATAGAAATGGTGAATTTCAATAACAATATATAAAAATTTACAATTAACATATTTAGGGTGTAACATTGGTTACAAATTTTTTACCTATAATTTAATTATAATGAAAAAAATAAAAAATATACCTTTATTAGATAGGGAAGGAAATAAATCCTAATATTTTATATTAAATAGTGTGTGGGAGTTTTGATTATGATAATGTTCTTGATCATATATAGTATGAATTCAGGCCAAGGGGTATTAATATTTTTTTATATATTCATAAATTGTAAAAATATATATATAGAAATATGGATTTAGAATCCAAATTATATATTATAGATCAATTATGATTATTTATTTAAACCAAAATTTATTACAACACCCAGGATGGAAAACTATCTATATATTTTTTTCACCTGATTCATTACTTTTTATAATCGATAGTTATGAAAATTAAATTATATTTAATAAATAACAAATTTATATGACCATATATAATGATCAAAAATCATATCTTGAAGCTATTTATTCTAGAGATGCATCATTTTAGAAGGAGGAAATAAATGATGAAATTAATTCAATTTTTGGAAAACATACTTAGTGAATCATAAGGATAATATAAGTTTCCATGATTATTGGTTTAAAGTTGTTTAAAAATAAATATAAATATAATGGAATAATTAATGACTTTGAAACCATATTGTTTTCTATCAAATTTAAAAAATGATATTGTGGATTATTTCAACACCTCTGCAATAGTGGCTCGAATCACATAGATAAGAATTTTTTCATTTGATTATATGAATCATTAATATGTTATTCAAATGTATGTAAAAATATCCGTTATAAATGGTGACATAGATCAAGAAATTTTCATGGAACAAACCGAGTGATTTTATACAAGGAATTTACCATTAGGAATGAAAATTGGTGAAATCTCTATATGGTATTAAGAAAGAACCAAAACAATTGTATGAGAAATTTGAATATTATTTTTCTATATTTTCAGATAAAATAATTCCAATAAATGTATATTCTAAAAATTTACAATAGTTCATAGAGTTTAGGATTTTATTTATAAAGATGATTTTTTAATAAATGGAACCAATATGACTGGTATAAGTTAGACTTATGAATAAATTCAGTTTATGTGTAAGATAATGGATCATAGAGTATTTGATGCTATTATAAGTATCATAGATGAGAAATATAGTAAGGCGAGGGTATTTCTCATGTCATATTCATTATATAAGTAAAATATTGTACACATTTTAAAATCATAATTTGAAAAATGTAAATACTTCATTTGAATAAATGTTCATGTTGATTGATAATAAATTCAAATCTATAGCACATCTTGAGTATTCCTATGCAATTGTATCTATCATTTATGAAATAAAATACACTAGGAATGAAATTTTTTTCTATATGTTAACAAAGTAGTTATAGTGTGGACAATTAAAAGTAAATGAACTTTTTTTATCATTTGTAGAAGACCAAAGTTCCGCATTTTTCTTAATGGTTTTCTACCTATATTAGAAGGATAAAGGATTCATGATGGATTAAAAATTGTGGAATATAACAAATCCACATTAGGTTGGTTATTCCGTACATGGGGATGTTCAATTTCATGGTAGATAAAGAAATGAAAATGAATTACAAATTCAACCCTAGAGTAAGAAATTATTTCCTTAGAGTTATGTGGGAATGTGCTAGAATAGACAAGGAATTTATTATTAGAAATTCATTTATAGGATAATATTTGTCAACAATTTTCCATTCAATTTGATAGTGAATAATTATGGTCTAGAGTATATATTATCATGTATAATGGGAATTATAAATACAAATACAAAATTTCTGAATTTAAGTGACATATATTTTAAATTGGTACAATAAAACATATTTATATGATACTGTTTACCCACTTATAAGATCATTTTAAAAAATCTCTTTAAATAGATATTTAACATGTGAATACTAGATAAATGAGAATAATACCCATACATTAATAACTTGGTAATGTTATCATAGAATTATTTTTAGGTTGATCATAATTAAGTGTGTTATGGGTAAAAAATCACTATAATGATTGTTAATTTTGTAAATGTTGTCATAATATATTTATTTTAATTTATCTCAGTTTTATTTGAGGTTGAGAGGTTGATTTTAAAGAAATATTAAATCTCTTAATGTTGTGTGGAAATAATAATGTGTCCATGAAGTAATGGTACACCTATATAAACATATAAGTTTTTATGTTTCTTATATTAGTTTAATGATTTAATATATATGAAAATTCATGAATATGAAAAAAATAAGGATATAATACTGAAATGAATTTGTGGTGATATTATGAATACGAAACTATTATATGTGTGATGTCTTTAGTGATTTTATAAATATGTATAGTTTAATTCATAGTCGACATAAAATTTAAAATAACATTTAAATGTTTAAACTATTTATGAGTTTAAATCAAAAGATACCCTTATTATATTTAACAAATTGTTTGGAAGTATGTAGATTTAATGATTTAATAATATTACAAAAAGTGGTTCAATATTATACATTAAATATAAAATTTAATGTAATATTATATATAATGGATACTGTTTAATATTATAAAATAAAAATAATTTGAATTACTTTTAGACCACCATGATTAATTATTGACAATAATTATGAGATTTAAAATAGTCCATTGTATTTTAAAAGTTATAAAATTTGAATAATAATTATTGAATGATAATTATTGAAAATAAACATGGTATTTACAGAAAATTCCTTAGTAGGACAAAAGTTATAAACATTTAATGATGAAGAGTGAATGATAATTATTCAAAATAATAATGGGATTCAATATACTAGAGAGTATAAACCTTTTATAAGGTGTACATGCTAGTGTGAGAAAATATAAATAATTTTCTTCAACATAAGAATGAAACGCCACTACTTTCTATCATGGTGTTTAGCATTAAAGTTTTATAAAATCCTAAAGGACATTTGGATTTTCCACTAAAAACATGGTATACAGTGGAAAAAAATGCCTATGGTATTCCCACAAAACATAGTACAAAACCAACTTATCTTCTACTCTCATTTTTCTAATATGTGAGGGTATTGGAGCAGCTATTTCTATAGGCTATAGAAGGGAGCTAGTGTGGAGCAAGTGGTGGTGAGGGATCTGATGGGGAAATAAATGTGAAAAAATAGGATTCTGGTATAAAGGGGCCATTATACTACCCTAGGGAAAAATGTAGATCAATAATAAATAAATTAATAAATTTTAAATGAATGAAAATAATAATAATTGAATAATTGTTATTGTGGTAATATATGAAGGGAAAATATCATGTTAGCGTGGCAGTAAGAGAATCAAACATTAATTATAAAATTACATATATATTATTAATATAATTAATATTATATATTGGCATACATATATTTATAAGGATTCATATTTATTAATTTAATCATGCATAAATGTATACATGTGTATATGAATATAAATATGAGAATTTGAGACTTTAAATTTCATGGCATATTATTTAAAAAATATTTTTTAATTTGAATATTTATTTGTAATGATATTTTTATGATGATGATGTTATTGTTAGTAATGATGATGATCCAAGACAATCCATGGCATGTGTTATTCACCCAACCCATACCACCAAAAACTTTATTAATGAAAATGTCTTGTACAATGAAAATATGAGGCGGAAAGAGAGTACTCCATCAGATGATTTAGGGAAAGTGTTTCAATAAATTTTAGGAATCATACATTATAGAAAACCCTAGATATAGTAATACTATGAAATCTACTGATTCAAACAGAACTTCAATATACAACAACATAATTCTGTTGATTATAGGTAGCCTATATTTCAATCCAAAAATCCACTAACAATGCATGAGACTATATCATAAATTCTATTCATATAATATCATTATTTGATACAGTGGTTTTAAGTTTCACTATATCTGTCACAAAAAACCTATAAATCATCAAGATTTCTTGAACAATTAGTCACACAAATTTAGTATCTTACAATTATAGATATCCATGAAATAGTATACAAGAGCGAGCCTTCTATTTCCCTGAGTTATTTACAAGCTAATAAGGAACAATATTTTTTATGGTATAACTTTATGGAATTCATCTCTACTCATTGATACCACAATAGTGTAAAACCTACTGGAAGACATCCATATGTGATAATATCATTCATTCAAGGTATTATTAATGATATCCCATAATCCAATAGGGTTATGTTATGATCAACTAGATATAAATATTAGCATGAATTGATATAAAAAATACCAGCATGAAAACCTCCAAAGAATCCAATAAATGTCCATATATAAATTCTCAATGTCTTCTTACAGCCAAACATATTCAAGGAAGAAAAAACCATCAGCTATAGATCTTTCATGCTCGAAGTAGTTAGATAATTTTTAGTCAACATTAATATATCCATTCAAACAAGTATTTCATCAAAAATGTTTGGGGTCAAGTTTTTTAAAATAACCCTTGAAAAAAAATATAATCCAAAAGCAATATAAGTATGAATATTTACCCTCACTCCATGTAAACTACTACATTCACATACAATATTATGAGAAACTCCCTCACCAATGAAATTTCATCTTAATTATTTATGGTTTTCATTAGTTATTATAGAATAGATATATCACGAAACCAATATATTACAAGAATTTCATCATGAGATTTAGAATATTCTAATTTGAATATCATATTTTATAGTAGGACAAAAGGGTTCATCATTGTAAGAATACATAAATAAAAATAAATCCAGTAAAGACATCATCAAATTAGAAACATCAAATTCAACTAGAAGGAATCCCACCTCATCCATTCATGAGTGGTTCCCTAAATAAGCATTCCATACATAAAGTATTAGACTCATTATATATATGAATACAGGTTAATCAAGAAAATAAGATATTCATGCAGAAAATATATGTAATAAAGAGGTTTCAATCAATCTAATCCAAAATAATTATAAGAAAAAATAAATTAATAGAAACTAAACCAAAGTTCATATTCAATTAAATCATCCATACCTCAAAGAGGATGAGTAGTGAATGAAACCCCAATTAAACTAAACACAAAGGAATAAAAAAAATATCCCGTATATAGTCCCGATAATAAAAGATAAAATTTTTATCAATTTCAAATTCAATTTTAGGAAATATTCTAACCCTTAGGTTATGGTAGCCACCTAAAGGAATATCCACATTTTGATATCATTAGAAAAAAACATTCAAATTTGTGACGATAATATAAATTTATTCCATGATACTCTCATTAATAATATGATTATTATTCTTATGATTTTTTATATCATCTATATGACCATCATCAGAGGACAGGGAATAGATCTTAGGAATTTGTTGAGGAGGAATATCTTTTTCATTTCGATTTTCTTCCTCATGGATCTTGTAATAATATAGTTATATCCATCTTATAATGATACTTAATATCTCTGGTCTTCTTAGGGTATGGGGTAATAAATCTATCCAAATCCACCATTGGGGTTTTTAACTTTTTAGCACACAATTGTAGATAATGTTCTAAATTTTTATATTCTTTATTAGGACTATCATGAGTAAATTTTTTATTAACATTTTATGACTCTTGATCCCTTTCTGGTGTTGATTTTTTAAATTTTTAAGAGACAATGGGAACACACATAGAATATTACCCATTTTCAAGGGATAAACTCTCTAAAGTATTAGTGACCATCAGATCAATGATGGGTTGGGTCTTGGAAACATCAATCACAAACATAAAAAATACATAATCATAGTAAATGTTATCTCGGTCCTTAACCATGTATTAATATTGTTACATATCACTATTATATTCTTTATTCCTCTATTTTAGTTTATGTGTATGAGATACATAACCATAAAAAAATATTGGTCCCATAGGGAACAATTGGGGGGAAATACTACTTTCCCATTTACACACAAATAAAACATTTATGTGAGAGATAGAATATAATAGATTATCTCTTACCACAATACTTAGATAAAATTCCAAATTTTGTGTGATTGTTTAAATTATATACAATGATTATCATATGTATACCATTTGAATAAATCTATTCCACTCTTTTGGATATTTATTTGGGATGGAAGGGGCTTAAATATATCAATTACAACACCAAGATTAGAAATAATGATTATTGTGATATTTTTTATTACTATATCCAATTTTAATGTATTTAAAATTAGATTATTAATCATAAATAATGAATGTTTCTAAAATAGATGAAGTGGTAAACCAATGAAACTATGAAAATTTGGAGGCATTGGGTGGTTTAGTGTTGGGACTAAAATTAGTTGATCATTTAATAAATTTTATTGAATTTCCCACCCAAAACCTTTGAGGACATCATTCAGAAAAAGTTATAAACATGTTTTGATGAAAAATAAAAAAAAGGCATTTCAATAATAATGTTGAACAACATGAAAACTAATAAAACTGGTAGCATCTGGAGATTTTCTTAAGAAATTTTTTGATGGTTAATGCTTGATGAACATATCAAAAAGCATTATGGAAATGTCTAATGAAAAAATGCATGTAACAAACCCAAATCGTTTATCCTAGATCTGATGTCCTCATAATTACTTAAGTAAAAGACACTAGGGATTACATCACCAATTTTCAAATAGTTTAGAAGTATTTAATAACCCGATACAAACATTTTTCCCTTACAACAATGATTATAAAATATAAAAACTTAGTGCGAGTAAAAATTTTGTATTTGTGGAATTATTCAATGCTCTTTTCTTCATATCATGGGGAAAGGAAAAAAATAATATAGGGATCAAATATATCGTAAGGGTTAAATGAATTAGGATATATAATGAGTAAATAATTCATAATAAATATGGAAAGGTAGATAATAGAAACCCGGTACCATTTAATCAATAACATGATCATCAAATTCTTCTTGGGATAATATCAATGTCATAATTCCATAGATAAAAATAAATCAATTACCAAAGAAGTAAACTCATATTATTCGAAATAATGGTCTTAGGCATCATGATATATATACATTTAAGGCCTTACCCCAAGAAAGTTTAAACTATGGGTAAATAGACACAGAAAACCCCAGTAAATATGTTTTGCTAACTAGTTTATCTCATGAGACTATTTGATGCATCAAGAGGCTTTTTAATTTAGGGACACAGATATAAATGTATTTTTAATGAATTTTTCATATATTTATTGATAAATTTAATTCATAAAAATATATCTTATCAAAAAATATTTTCAATCAATTAATGATTCAAAATATAAATATTTACCCAGTCAATAAAATTACATTCATAATAAAAAACATATTTATAAATGTTATATAGTGTAAGTGATAATCATATCCATGGAAAAATTATTTATAAATTATATATAAAATTAATTTTTAATGAAAAATGATCACAAAAAAGTGAAAGTTTCAATATAATATCAATGAACATAGAATTGACAAGATATAATGGATGACCCTAAATTCAATAGAAATATAGGGTTTTAAATAAATAAATGTATTTTGGAGAATAAAATAAAATGTATGTGAAACATTGAAATATGTTTTAATTCCATATTTTTAATTTTATTACCATATAAAACATTTATAAGAATATAGATATCATAAAATAGTTATGGTAGTGGGAATGTCTGTTAACACTATATACGTTAAAAAGAAAACATTACATTTGAATTTTTTTAAATGAATGTTGAAAATGAAACATTTGGAAAAAAATAAGAAATATTCATTTAAAACCATAAAAAATTCAAAGATAAAATATCATTTCATTAATAAATCATTTTAGTAAATAAAATGTACTTTTTAAAAATACTATGGAATACTTGATCAAAAAAGACAAGAAATATTGTATTTTATATTTAATATTTATTTACTTGATTAAAATTAAAAATATAGGAAAATTTGAAATAATATTTTGAAACTCCTTAAATAACCATAGGATAAGAAAATTGTTTAATTTAAGAAGAAATGAATATAAGATTCATTCATTGAAAATAAATGCAATCCCAAAATGATATTGTTCAAATAAATCCTTATATCTTTGGTAACATTTTAATCGAAACACCATGAAAGTATAAACATAAAAAAATCATTAATAATCATAAATAAATATATATTTATAAAACATACATCAGTGGGTCAGTATATACAGCACATAAATCTAAATAGGCACATAATACCAAATATATCTCAATAGAGTGGAAATTGAGTAAAAATATTATATTTCAACCTTTCCCTGAGTTGAAGTACCATATAATGGTTTTTAAAATGTTATTAATTAATAATATAACAATATTAATATTTATAATATCATATATGATACTTTTAGAACATATTAAAATCCATTTGTTAACAATCATTCATAAATATTATTTTTTCTAGTGTAAACTGATTTTTTTTCGAATGCATGTTTTGTTGAAAACATTTTGGTTCTTCTATATATGATATAGTTATATAATCTAACAAATGGTATAAAAATTATAAATTTCATATTAAATCATTATATAACTTTTTATAATCATTATTGAAATTTTTAGGTGGAAAATTAATTATATCACGTTGTGGAGATAGTAGGGTGTATATATGCCTGAGTGAGGTTATCAATTCATAATGGGTAAAAGGGTAAGAAATTAGATGATATATTACACTTATAGAATAATATTATTTGATAAGAGTCATATATATACATTAGTTTCATCCTTATTACTACCCACATGAGTTAGATATGGAAAACAAATTACATCACTTCGCGAGGCGACAGTTTTTCGTACGCAAGCGCAATGGTTTTTTTCCAATTTAATGGAGAAGAAGATGAATGAATATTATTCCATAAAAATAGTTACATTTACATATTTTGGAGAAAACATTAGTTATTATATTTTAATTTTTCGAACATAATTTAAGGTTTCAAAACATGTAAGAAAAAAGTGATAGCTTCATGAATATGATTACACTCTCTTAGAGAAACTTCTTTTGGATTACAACATAAGGAATGAAATGATGGTGTTTTAGATGAATCATAATATTAAGGATGTGGGAATGGAAACTATGAAGTTTTTATGGTAATTATTTTCTAACATATAAGGTTGTGTGTGTGTGTATATAACAGGATATGTGGAATCCTTTTTCAGTAGAGAAAAATGACTCATTTGAAATTACATAATAGATTAAATAATACATATTTATATATAATATAATCATTTAATTTGGGAAAAAATGAACCCTAAATTTTATGATTAGATGTGATTGGTTCTAAATATGCTCAAAAAACCACATTTGGAGTAGATTTAGATATATTTTAATCCTTGTATTCTAGTTATACAACTTTAAAAACATTTTTTACATTGGCTTTGAGAATTTAAATTTTTCACGATGAAAACATGATTATATGACCAACAAAAAATGTGGGATTCTAATTTTTTTAAATTATTATTACTAATTTAGAATCAATTTTATCATATTTATTTTCATTAAAAGGTAGATTTTAATTTTAATATAATAATACATATCATATGAAAAACTGCTTTTAGAAAAATACCTAATTTAAGAGTAAAAATATTTTTACGTTGAAATAAAGTAATTAATTAGTTTAAATGAATTTAATTGGATAAATAACAAACCAATTATTCTTTTAAATATTTTTATAAATTATATATTTATTTTAATCTGACAACTATTCAATTAAATGTAAAGATGAAAAAATTGTTTTTATTTAATAAAATATAACTTATCTTTAACAAAAGCCAGCAATGGGTTTGAAAAATTAAAAATTATGGTTTAAAAAGAATTATATAACTCCGTAAAAAAAATTTCTGAATAAAATAAAATAGAATAATATTTATATGTTTTATACATATATAAAATCTTCTACCCTTAGGTTTAGCTAGAATTACCTTATTTTCCAATACTGTGGTGACAAATAGTTACGTTGGTACTATTCACATGAAAAAATATTATGTTGAAAAATTAATTAATATTAATTATTTTTAGTAAAAATATATGACAGATTATATAAAAGTTTTTCATAGAAGTGAATACTTTAATTTTTATAAAATCATCCAAAACATGATGAAAAACAATTTTTTAATAAATTTATTTTTCGTGTATAAGATGATATTAAATTAACTATGTAAATATTAATAATCATTATATGGATTTAAATTAATTTATTTATTTATTACGTAGAAATTTAATTTCAATACTTATGTATTATATGTAATTTTAAATAATTAAAATGGAATGACATAATTCATTTAAAAATTGTTTTCTGAAAAATATCCCTTTTTACTTCCAAATGAGCACATATATATTTTCATAAAATTATTACTAAATAGATATTTATTTCTATATATCATAATAAATTATCACAAATAAAAAGTTTAATAGTTAAATACTAAATTTTCAATTATTTATATAATCATATTTCCAAGGTAACATTTGAAAAACTTAATTTATGGTTATTTTGACCTAGTAACTTCAAAATTGAGATTGATCCTATAATGATTGAATTTTTTTCCATGAAATATTAAAATGAGAATTTTATTATATAAATATTAACATATATATATATATATATTACTTTCTATAATTTAATATCAGTTGTCACATTCTTCCCTCCATCAAAATTTCATCCTCCAAATTTTTATGGATATTATTTTTTTAACAAATGAGGGTGGTTCTTAGGATTAACATAATCAGGTTTCTATTTTTCATCCTCTATTTACAAATTTCTCTAGATTAACATTTCTAGTAAGGTATTATTATTTGTTTACACTTTTTTATAGTGTTGGGAAACTATATAGGCTATTCAAAATAAGATATACCATGATCTAATTGTATATCTTCATAGGAGACAACATGCATTGTGTTAGACATATACTTCCTTAATAATGAGAAGTAGAACGCATAATGTACATTTATTAAGATGGGTGAAATTTCCAAATGTTAGGATATAACTCTAATTATTCCTATAATTTCAATATTTCTAGTGTATCTGGGGCTCCATTTTCCTTTTTTATCAAACATATTAATACCCTTCAATGGAGATACTTTTGAGAAAACAATATATCCCAATAAAAATTCCAAATCCTTACTTCGGTTATCATAATAACTCTTTTGAATACATTGGGATTATTTAATATGAATCTGAATAGTATTAACCTTTTTCATTGTCTTCTAAAAAATTTAGGTCCTATAAGATTCATTTCAACAACTTCGTCCCACAAATATATATTATAAAATCTCTTTCCACATAAAGATCTATACAAAACCATATAAATACATAAATGGTAGATATTTTTAAAAGAATACATGACCAAATGTAAATAATAATCCCACATACATTTAAATTGATGTTTGAATAATCTAAAAAAAATTTCTATCATTTGAATGGTCCTTTTATATTTTCCATCATTTTGAGGATGATAGGTAGTGCTCAAATAAATCTATATATCAAGGGCCATCAAAATACATTTGGAAAATGTTGATATAAATCATGGATCATAATCAAACAAAGTTAAATTAGGTGCACCCTAATATCTTACCACTATTTTAATATAGATTCTTACAATGAGATGAAAAGGTAAACCATATCTTATAGGAATTAAATGTGTTTATTTAGTAAATACATCATGAATAACCTATATTGAATCATTAAATAAAGGGGTCATTTCTTATCCAATGAAGAAATATACTCTAATATCATCCCAGTTACACATTGGAATTAATATAGATTTAATTTATCCACAAGGATATTATCTATATACCTTCACTTGTTGACAAACCAAACATCTTGATACATAATCATCACTTTTAAACTTTATATTATCCACAAAAACAGTCCATTATAGTCACTATAAATTGTGGGGACACTAGGGTGTATTGATAAATTTGATCCATGAGCATCATCTAATAATCCCCCTTTTAAATGAGTTACATGTGGAATTCATATTCACTTAACATATTCAAGAACACCATCTCCGTATATAAAGTCTTCCAATTTCACATCATTTGTGACTTTTATTTTCTTATGAAAATTATCACCATTAGGATAATAAATTTTTATCTTTTACAATAAATATGTGTTGAATTTTTTTTGGAAAAAATAGTGATGTTTCCCCTTTCTTAATAATTCTCATAACCATCTTCACTAAATCCATGAACATGGATTCTCTATCAATCACTATTTTGGTTAGAAATCCTTGATCTTTCCTATTCAATGGACTTTCTACCATATTCTCCTTCTATTAGGTGGTAGTGTGTTATAAATCATATAACTTGATTATCATGATCCAAAACAATTTCTTCGTGTTGAGTTATTCCTTAGAAAATATATATTTCAGTCTCTTATGATCTGTGTATATGTCATATATTTAACCATAGAGATATTTTATTCATATCTTCCACAAATATATTACATACTAAAAATCAATCTTAGGGGTTGGATTATTATATTCATGTATATGTAACTAACTTGTTACATAGGTAATTTTTTTTAATTATTTGTAAGGAAACAACCAAGAACCTTCTTTGATTCATCACTATATATCATAATTCAATAAATTCATGATTGTATATTCCAAATTGGTTCATTGACCAAAATCCTATTTTATTCATAAAAATATTACTCAAATCCCTTTGTCCATATGTTCTTAACCCCATTATGTGTAATACTTTTTAATGGGATACTAGTCAAGAAATTTTCTGAGCAACTCACTAATAGAAACTCAACATACTAATGAAATTATGTACCCAAATTATATTCATTTGTGACATAAAATATTCGAATTCTTGTTTATTCACATGATCAAATGAGATTCATTCCTTATAAGCAATATGGACAATAAAACAAAATTTATAAAGCCAGAATCTAATTTGTTATATTTTCCATATAAATATTTTCCTCTAAAGGTTTCATGAATGACCCAAAAGTGATTCTAAAAGTCCACATCATTATTATAATATACCATTGTATTGTATATAAATAAAAAAATAAAATTATAATGATGTTCCTTAAAAACTTTATTCATTATATCCATAAAAAAATATAGCGAATTAGTCAATCCATGTGGAATTAATATTAAAAATAATGTACACAATTTATATAAAATGTTATCATAGGAATAAATTCTTTCTTAATTGAAAATTTATAATACCTAAAATGAAGTTTAATATTTGAAATATATTCCACTCTATGATGTTTAATGAATAATACTTAAATATGAGGAAAATGATATTTTTTTCTTATGTTAATATCATTTATTTTCCCATGATAAATTGAAAACCTCATATATACATATTTCGTCTTAAAGAAAAGAAATGAAACTCCCTGAGGTGAAACATGAGGGAATTTTAATCCATTTTCTCTCAACTCTTATAGTTGATTAATCAATTCCACTAATTCTGTAGTTTATATATAATATGGAGCCTCTATTACATATATTTCCTTAAGGATTAAATTAATGGAAAACTCAACATAATCTTCTGGTGGATGTCCTAGAAAGTTCTTAGGAAATAAATAAATCAATTCCTATAAAATAGGTATATCATCAATTGTAATATTAAATTTGAAGTCTATAGGTTGTTTCCACTCTTCTTCCCCAAGAATATCATTCAGAAGAGTTACTGGAGTTAGATCTAAACATGACCTAAATTATTAATTCTCCACATTAAAGATAATGAATTCTATATCTTCATCATGAATCATAATTTTATTCTCATGGAAATACTTTTTTTACATTATTTTGAAATTGAATATATCATTTTCAACCATATGTATAATAATAAATTCTATAAATAGTGATTTTTTATGTTTTATAATGGTAAGTTTTTGACACATCCTTTCCATAATGAGATTTAAATTATGATTCTTTTCTGATAACTCACTTCTTATGGTGATATAGAAATAAATATCATTCTTATAAAACATAGAAAATATAAAATATTCAAAATATACCATATAAATTAAATTAATATCAAAATTTGAGACTATGATTATTGTACCATCCATTGTATCTTTATGAACTTCAACCATAGCTATAGTGATCTCATAAGCTTGTTCCTCTATAATAAACAACTTTTTTGTAGGTTTCATTTATTTTTAGTACATTTTTGTAAATAATTAACCTTTTCAATAATTTTAAATCATTAGACAACAATTCTATCTTTTTATCCTTGGTTTTGTTATCCAAATGACCCTTATCCTTGTACTTGTATCAAAATCTCTTACACTTTAATCATTTTCTAGGGTGTTTCTTATAACAAATTAGGTATGATAAAACTTAATTCAATCCTTTACTATTATTTTAAATGTTACATTTTATTAGATCCCAAAATACCTCTTGTTATCATTGTTTTCCATTAATATATAGGATTTGGAAAATTCATTATATGTTTCTATGCGCCAAAATATAGTTTCATCATATGAGGAAATATTTTGACAAACCAATGCACCACAGAGGCATGGATTATTCATTTTAGAGATATGGTATATATAGATTAATTAATTACATATATAATACATATAATACCTAGATAGCCATGTAAAGGTATCTTTATACCCTATAACACTTTCTTCATCCTTTTGTTTTAAATTGAGGAACATTTTATTCATTTGTGTTCATTTCTCATGAGAGAAATATTTGTCAAAGAATGTTACTTTAAATTATCTCCATTTTATATGTTATTTTTCTTTTTCCTTTCAAGTATTATGGATAAAAAACAACATTGATCAACATAACCTTTAATAAAATACACATGCATCATAAAATTTTCCCTTCCATTGTATCATATGGCATGAAATATCTTTTAAATCCACCTAATCCATTTTTTAACAACCGCTAGAGTAGTAATTTTATTAAAATATGGTGGATTTTATCATATGGGATAGTCTAATATTGTTCTATCATATTTATATATATTTTAAAGGTTATTAATCATAACATGGGTCAACATCCCAAAAATAGACATGTTCAGGTCGACTCTAACACAAATTTTATTGACTATATCAGTCGGTAAATTTGTACATTATCCATTAGTATTGCTAAAATTCCTTCTTCGAGGAACATTTATGAGAAATATAATATATTGTAATATATAATTAAATATTCAATATAAATTCATAGTATACAACTCTAAAAATGATTTAACACTAAAAATAAATTGAAAATTCTTGAATTGTTAATATTATAACAATAAACTTTGTTTCATTGGGAATATATTTAGATCATAAAAATATTTTCACATTTATGATACTGATTTCTAACAAAAATGTGAATTAACAAAAAAATATCCCTCATGGGTGTCAATAATGTTGTGGACTAAGGGCCCATTCACCATGCACTAGAATTTTTTCTGAGATATACTTAACCAACTATTTTGGTGTTATTATGCCTAGATGAATCTATATCAAAACCGTGTCCACTTGTATTATACAAACATATATTTATTGATAGGAATATAATATAAACTACACATTATCACAACTGTGATGATATTTCCCAATAAGTAAATATTTTCCTCAATGTATTTCATAGGGTTATTCTCCCCAATTTATGTTTTGTTAAATGTAGTTGCCAATGATTCTAATAAAATAACTTTGAAAAAAACTAGAATAACCCCTACTCCAATTACCCAAATCCAATGTTTTATTTATTACATTATTTCAAGATATAAGGGATCGTATCACAAAGGATAAATCAATTTAGTATTCCTAAAAAAACAAATAAAAACATTATTCACTTACTATATTAGAAATAAAATATAAAAAAACATTGAAAGTAAATCTTCAGCACCATTTTACTTATTTAAATGATCCTTCTTCATATAATGGGGAAGGGAAAAAATAAGGGTGATATAAATTTCATACTCAGGGTTATGCACTGTGGATTATATCATGAGTAAATCATTTATAATCAATATTAAAATTTAAAAAATTACCAACACATTCCATTTAATCAATAACATAGCTTGAAATGCATCCATATATAATATTAATTTATTAACATAATGGTTAGCAATAACTAAATTCTAAATAAATAAAATGAATGATATTGGATATTATGATGTCAGATGACATGATATCTTTACCTCCAAGCCCTTACTCCAATATAGTTTAAACTATGGGTAGGTATACACCAAAAAACAATTTAATAAGTTTTGCCAACTAGTTTACCTCATAGGACATGGAAATGAATTGAGGAGAAATATAATTTTGGGTCCCACTATCCACTGTATTCCAATTCCTTACTCATATATTGAATGATAAATTTAAATCATAGACAATATTACTTATAAAAAATATACATCATGAGTAAAGGATATGGAATATTAAGATATCCCATGTTAATAAAATAACTTTTATAACAATACATAAAATTTAAAATTTGTCTAAAATTTCTTATCAAATCATCTGAGTAAATAGAAAGGACTTTGTAAAACAATTTTTAAAATTAAAGACATGGAAGAATAAATAACTGGGTGTGAAAAGATATAAGACCAACTTTTGTTTTAATCATTTATTAACATTATTAAAGTGCCAAAGTGAGTAATATTTGGGAGAAATTAATGAGACTCTATAAATACCCAAATGATAATATAATATATGATTATTATGAAATATAAATTATAATATTTATTCAATTAAAAAAAGATCAATCCCAAAAATTAGATTGTTAAAAAAAAATCCTTACATCTCTGGTATCATTTAAACCAAAACCCAGTGAAATTGTAATCTATAATTGAACCATTATTTATAAATAAATCTATATATTCATTTCAGATACATAAATTGGGAATTATATAGACCACATTAAATTAAATAGGTTCATAATTCTAATAATGTCTTAATGGAGTGGAAATTGAGACGAAATCCCTTACCTCATGCTTCCCCAGAGATGAACATGATTTGAAATATTGTATAACTTTTTTGAAACTTGCTGTTAATTTATTCCAACACTATGTTAATATTTTTAATATCATATATGAACCTTTTATAACATCTTATCACCTATTCATTAATTATCTTTCATTATTACTTATTCTGCGTATTAACTGCTTAGTTTGGTCATGCATGTTTTTCAATGATGGTTCAAGTTATTTTCCCAAGAAAATAGTAAAATCACATATATATAAATATTAATATTTGAAATGTCATATGTATTGATTATATATATATATATATATTTAATACTTTTTTAATCTTATATATGGAAAAGGAATCCCTTTGATTTATGGAGACAATAAGTTGTGCATACTCATTGGTGATGTTATAATTTCTTTATGGGAGAAATTGTATAGTAGTAGATGATATATTAAATTTAAAGAATCCATATTATATCATAAGTATCCAATATATTCATTAGTTACACCATTATGACTATCCATGTGAGTCAGTGAATAAAAACAAATTACATTGGTTGGCATGGTGGTTGGTCATCGTACACGTGAGTGATGGTTTCATTTCCCAATTGATTGAGAAGGAAATGGATAAATATTAATAAGCAATCCTATTGACATATTAGTACTTGAGAGTTATTTTTTATTATACTATACTATTTTATATAAATTTTTTGGTAAAATAAGTAAGTAAAAAAGAAATAACATAGTGATGTCGACTACCTTATCTTTGTAAAACCTCTTTTGGATTATACCTTCAACCTTGAAAGGATGGTTTTTTGGAAATAAAAGGATATCCTGGATGTGAGGAATGAATCTTGGAAGGTATAATGCTAGGATATGGATAATCTATAAGTCTAATGAGGTGTGGTGAAGAGAGGCTATGTCGTATCATTTTATTGTGGTGGGAAGGGGAATACGTTGAATTACATTAATGAAAAAATAATATATATATCTTAATAATTCCATGTTTGACCAAGGAATACAAAATTATAATATATGATTTTGTAGGGTATATATATACCCATTAAATCAAATTTTGGAATTTTTTTTGGATAATGTATAAGCCTTATCTTCTAGTTAAACAAATTAAAAAATTGTAAACATAATTGTGATAATTTATCATTATACTATTACAACAATATTATATGACCAAAAATAAAAAAGGGAACTTTTGAAAAAAATGTGAAATAATGATTCAAAATTATTATTCAATTTTATAATATTTATTTTTTGGAGGAGTTGTAAATTATTTTTAATATAAAAACATAAAACACAAGAAAAACGTTTTTTATTTGGAAAATACTCAATTTAAGAGTAAAAATAATTTTACCTTGAAATAATGTCATAAAATGGGTTTCATAAATATTTTTTGTTAAAATAATAATCACCTCAATGTTTTCAAACTTTTGGATCATTCAAAAACCAAATAGAATCATCCAAAAATTCTATTAAAATCAAAGACTCAATAATAGTTTTAATTGAATAAAATATAACTTATCTTACTTAAAAGTCATTATTGGGTTAAAAAATGAAAAATAATGTCTTAAAATACATTATATAAGCATTTAAAAATACCTTCTGTAAACAAACAATCATAAAATTTGATAATTCATGTGTTGTAGATATATTAATGCTTTAACCCATTTTTTTAACTGAGTTTTACCTGCCTTACCCTTACTAATTTGACAAATATTTACCATGGGAACTATTTATAATGATTAAAAAGTATATTGAATTTATTTAACAATGTTCATTGTTTATAATAAAAAAATCGAATAGATTTTATTAATTCAATTCATATAAGATGTATTTTTTTATTAAAAATAACCCATCAAAATGTGACGAAAAACAATTTAATAAGAAATGCATTTTGTATGAAAAAAATTATATTACATTAACTATATGATGATAAATTATCATTATATAGACATAAATTTATGTAGTAAGATATATAATATATAAATTTAATTTTAATCATTCGTTATTATATATTATTTTAATTAATTAAAATATAAAGTCAATAGGTATTTAAAAACATTTTTTCTAAAAAATATCACTTTTTCCATAAAAATTATATTATCATTATTTTTATAAAATTGAAATTAAATAAATAGTTAATTATAAATATTTATAAATATTATTATAAATATAAGTGTTAATAGTTAAATACTAAATTTTCAATTATTCCTAAAGGATTATTTTTAAGGGATATTTTCAAAAAACATATTCTATGGTTATTTTAACCTAGTATGTCCAAAATGGATATTAATATTATAAAATTAGAATTTTGTGCCATGAAATAATATAATTTCAATTTTATTATATTTTAATTAAAATAGAATGTTAAAATACAATAATTTCAACTCATATGTTTCAATAAATAAATCATCTGATGAAAAATAGATTATAGAAATTCTCATATTGGGATACATTTTCAGCTTATTGTTGGCCATTGTGTCTCACAGATAATCTATATGAGATCGTATTACAATGATGTTGTTGAAGGACATATAGTCAACATTAGGGTTTCCTAATCATTATATTAAGAGAAGCTTCTCCATTTCCCTAGGATCCAACTATATTAAATAGGATTCAGGTATAAATAATAATAATAATAATAATATAAAATTGTCAATGGTAAGTGGTATAAATATAAAAAAACATCACACACCCCTGGGGAAACTCCAACTTGATACCTCCTTCAGTCCTAACAGAAGAACAACCACTACACTCCACCCCTGGGGAATAATAATAATAATAATAATAATACGAATAATAACAATATAGTAATAATAATAACAAAAATAATAACTGTAATAGTAACAATATTAATAAGAACCACCAAAACAAAAAGAGTAAAAACAATAACATCAAAAATAATAATAATTCTAAATAGTTTGAACCATTGATTTTGATAATCAATCCCATGATATAGAAAAATTTTAATTAAAAACACCCAAACACAACTGTTTGAGGATTACATGTATTAATATATTAAAAGAAAAAAAATAAATGATATTGATAATACAACATCATCTCTACATGAGGAAACAAAATATTATAGAAGGTAAATCTATGATGTAGCTCATCCATGTATGAAAAAAATATAAATTATTAAAAATTAAACCTCTATTGAAAAAAAAATATTCCACATTCTATTTACTATGTATATACTAGTGTTCCATCAAGGAAAAATAGTAGCAAGAAAGCGTGTTCTCTAATGAAATCTAAAACAACATCAACATTCAAATTAAATTGACACTGAATCAAAACCCATGAAATGAAAAAAAATGATCACCATGTTAGTAAATAAAAATATAAAATCTATAAAAAGAATCTTTCAATCCTCAAGGGGGTTAAATTTTGAATCCCATTCTTGATTTATAAGTGTACGTTGATTTAGAATCCCCAACTTGAAACTCCATTCCTATCTGGTCAAATCATCAGTTTCAAATAAGATGTTAACAAATAATCATCCCTTGTAGGTTATCATCCAAAATTAAAATAATCAAGATACATATATTCACCATGATATTTAATTGAAAGTATAATTATTCATTCCCCTATGTAGAACAACACGAGTAAATATGGAATTATTAAAAGAATAGACTCTATAAAAAATATCATCCTAATTTGTAACTATATCACTAGTAATCCCTTCTGTAATATAAAAAATAAAAACAATAAAAAAGAAGCAAAACAACAACAACAATAAAAATAGAACAAAAAGTCACAAAAAACATTATTGTTGATGCTGATGCTGCTATTTTTTATTATAATATAAATTCACATATATAAACATAAAATTATAAAACATGAATTTTAACGGTGGTATCCAAATTTGATAAATGAATATATTATCATGATATATTTTTCATGAAAATTATAATGGTGATTATTTTTAGAACAATAACTATATATTGGAGTGTGTTTTGGTATTTTAAAATATTGAATACTTGTAATATTGGTGATGTAAACCTTAAAAATTTCAAATCATCCTATTCACCACATTTTTATGAGTTTATATACTTCCATTCTTTATTTGATCATTTAGATAATCTAATATGTCAAATGTATTGAAAAAAATGGGTGTGAGTATGTGCATTTTTGGGATAAATTTTTTTTTTGGAAATTGAATTGGATGGGGACAATCGTGATAAAACCATAATGACATGTATAGCTATTATTATTCTTTTTGATCAAATATTCAACAAGATATAATAATTTAATTTTTTTATATAATTGTGACTAATAATTAACCTTTATATAGCATTTTGGGTTAATAAATGATCGTTTAAAATTTTAGATGACCATTATTTATTACATGTGTAATTGATAACATGATACTTTTATTCATACTATGTTGATATTGTATAACATCTCAAGGATTTGACAGTTTATTAGTATAAAATTGATGTATTTATTATGTGTGATTATGTTGTGATGTTAGTTTACATGAAATTTGTGCTATGAAGGTATACAATGTAAAAAATTGTATAGTAAAATATTCATTTTATTTTCATTCTATATAATAGTAGGGTATTTGACTTGGATTATGGTTCCTTTTTATGTACCATATTATTCAATGGTTCATTATAAAACCATGACAGACTGATTGACTTATGAAAAATACTAGATCTCCATGTCATGGAATAGAGTAATATTCCATATTAGATAAACTAATGTTGTATGCTCTATGTGATATTAGTTTTTATGATTATATGAAATACTTATAAAATTTATTATTCATTAATTATCCGAAAAGGTGTCGACCAAGATAGACATTAGTTTCATGAGTACTGAAATGATTTCCTTGCCATTATGATGTCACTGATATGATAGGTGATTATATGAATATTATGATGATTATGTTGATGGCGTAGATAATTTGGTTATTTATAATACATACGTGGATATTATAAGGATGTATTACATTATTAAATCAATAATTATAGGTTATGTTACTAACTAGTTACTGTTTTTCAATAATAATTTTGTGGTGGAAGTACTATCCACTAAAAAACCATCACCTCATGGAGGCTATCTCAGTTGAAGCCCAACCCACACTAAGACAGGGTCCAAGTTTAATTTCTAAATGGTTGTCCTAGTTTCATTCCTACCCATGGATATGATTATAATTTGAATATGGGGTTAATATAATCATGAGGAATAAAGAATATGACTAATGTAATTAATGATGCATATGTGTGGTTAATGTGGTCAATTTGGTGAGTGAATGTGTTTTTATACTTTATGGTTAGTGGTATTGGGACAATCAATGACTCGGTTAGCAGGATTTGGATTTCAAGTTTAATTCTATATTTAGATAGCATGTGTTATGGTATATGTATTCTATTATTTGGTGAATAATGATTATTGTGATACAACAGATGAAATAAACTAATTCATAAAATTGAATAACCATATTGTGTATATTTATATAATTGAATAGACACATGCATATTATTTATTGACACATAAGGATATGATAGTAAGCTTTTTTATGTTTAACCTAATTAAGCTCTGAGTGCTTTTGTTGTGTGATGACAGAACTACATTTTATGATTTTACTACTTTTAATATCAAGTATGTATGAAATTTTTCTTCTTATTAATCATTTGGGGTTAACCTATTGAGTATGTGTATATATTCAACCCTGCTGTTACGTACATGTTTCTAGGATCACATTGGCCGAGTTATCATTTGATATTAGTGTAGAGGCCAAGGTGGATATTAAGAACTCATTTTTGGTGATTTTCAATGTACAAATATGTTATATATGTGATATTCCACAATTTTAGTATATTTTTTCATTGAAATATCTTATTTAAAAAATCACATTCAACATTTAACCAAAATTAATCATGATTTTTAATACAAATTTATATGTTGTAAATATAGATTGTTATATCATATTTATTAAATTGATTTTTAAAAATGGAAGTAAACACATTATAAAATCTATATATAAATAAAATAAAATTTCATTTTTAATAATATTTATTGAAAAAGTTCATTTAGTGTACCTAAATAACTAATAAGATCAATTTATGCTGAAATTTTTATTTTTCTAAAAAATTTCCATTTTATGCGTTATACATTTTTTAGAATGTAAAAATATTGATGTTAAATGATGATAAAATATATTTTTAATATAATTAATAATTTACAATAATTAAATTTTAATTTATAGGAAATGATATTAACAATAGTTAACATTTCTTAATGTCATTCTCTTATAAAAAAAATTTCATTATAATTTATATATCTCAATAAAAGTTAAAATAAAAAAAATTAAATATTTTTTTTCAAAATATTAACATTTTATTTTATTTTTCGTAACATAATTATATTAGTATTCAGTTTTTGGATTTTTTTTGAAATTATTTATTTTTTAGGTGAATAGTGAATTTTCTTTATTTTACAAAATCCATGAATTATATCCTTATTAGAACATTAGAATTATAAAAAAATATAGGAATCATTTTTTTACAATATATTTGATTAATTAGTAAAGAAGTTATTTTAATCATATTATTTTTATATTACAAACCAATGTTTGGGATTTTGGATCCTATATTTTATTTTTTCAAAAAATGTGTTTATTCTTTACACATTTATTATATCAAAATTTATTTGTATCATGTTTTAAAAATAAATTTTATATTTTTTTTAATTTTATTCATCATGTAAAAATTATCTAAACATAATATTTTTATTTTTTATACAGGAAAATAAGTTACCGGGGAAATAATAAATTTACTTTGGTAAAAGTAAATATGGTAAAAAGGTAAATTAAAGGGAAAATTCCTAAAATATTTAAATGTTTATAAGTTAATTTTTTAATATAAGAG
Organism: Viscum album; assembly: GCA_963277665.1. Lineage (NCBI taxonomy): Eukaryota > Viridiplantae > Streptophyta > Magnoliopsida > Santalales > Viscaceae > Viscum > Viscum album. The sequence continues at coordinate 394,684,485 of OY728138.1, forward strand.
GTGGATTGATAAATCCTTATCCCCAATATATTATTTTATTCTTCTGGTTCACTTTCCCTGAATAGTGCATCTGATATTAATAAAAATGACACTCCTCTCACTTATAAAATGATCCCTTTGACACTGCACTTTTCGTTACACCTTAAGCCTATTGGTTTGATAAAAATCTAACAAAATCTCTCCAAAAATCTCATCCTCATAAAATAATCCATCTTATCATCCAAATAACACTCTTTATAATTTTAATAACATTTTGAAAATAGTTTTTTCAATAACTATGGTATAAATTCTTTATTACTACTTCTTCATTTTTATTCATTTATTTATTCTTATACTGACTCCAAATATCTTGTACCGATGATAAAAAAATTAAGCCAATATCATAATTATATTAATATTTTTTATATTAATTTAATAATTATTTTTGAACTTCTTTCTAACCATTTGAAAATAGAAAACATTATTAGTGCACACACGTAGACTACCACGTCCAAGAACAACGTATTTCAATTTTTCAAAACCAACTTTTATGGATGGTTCCAAAAATTAATCTAAGGAGTAAACATAATATTTATGAAATAATTAATATTATAAAAATATAAATTATAAATTCTATTAATACTCCCATTATTTGGAAAATGAGACCACCGCATGTGTTACGTGTGAGTTATCACCTCCCTGGATAATGTGCTTCATTTTCATCACCACCTCACATGGATGGTTCTAAAATTAATATTAAATAAATTATATTATATTATTTAATAATATATATCAAGAATATTTTTAAGAATGTATGACATAAAAATAACAATCATTATAATATAATTCGTTAATATCGATAAATTACCTCAATTAAACATATAGTGGATTTCATTCTTTGGAACAATTCCCATAGGTTCCATCAAATGAATATGTATATTCATAAATAATTGAAACTCAATGATTTAAAAATATTTTATAATATATAAATGAATAAATAATAATCAAATAATTGGACTCAACATCACCATTATGAAACATGTGTGAAATAATCAAAATTACTAACTTGTGATGAGGAAGTTAAATATTAACTATAAAATGAATGTATAATGGATAATTATAATTATAAATATAAAAAAATAGATATTAATAAGGTTATGGAAATTTATTAATACTCTCTTTCATATTATAAAATAGTTTATATAGCTTTAATAGAAACTAATGTAAAGATAATAGTTTCTCATACTGACATTCTTCATCGAGACATACTGAATATTCACAAATTGTTTCTTGTCATTTGGGGTATATAATACTCGGTGTATTTCATTTAACATAAATTATATTAAAAAAAGTGTTTAAAAATATATTTCATTTTATCTCATTCAACAGGGTTTAATTCAAAGGTTACATAATCTGTATGTTTTTCTTTCCAATGTCATTTTCAAATCAATATTGTTTTGAATGAATTTTCAAATGGGATAAAATTGGATGAAATTAATGTCTAAAAACAAAAAAAAATTCTCTATTTTGGTTATTATATATTTTTTATAGATCACATTTCAATTCAATTTCTCGTGGTAATGAATTTACACAATTTGATTATCGTAAGTCAGACTAACTCCACCTCTCCATTTTTGTCAGGATTCTTCTTCATCTATGTCAAAATGATTTGGATGATTTTATATATTACCATATATATCCATAAAAATTTATTATGATTATTTTTATGATTTTGGTTCCATTTAGAAATGTCTTAATGGAATATCTTTACATTTTACACATGGGTTTTTGTTAAAAGTGTGACAAAATAACATTTTAAAATTATCGATATCAATAAATTATTTTACTATAATCATTCTTTATTATGATTACTTTCCTTATTTTAAAATTATATTTCAAATAATATCAAATTTTAAATCTTTTGAAAATTAAATGGGAATTTCTTCTTATTTTTCATTGTAATTTAATCCATAATCTTAAAAAGGTTTTCTAACGTCTATCTAAAGAACCTTCATATATCTTAAGTTATATTAGGGATATGTTTTTATGTCATTATAATTCTTATTTATATAGATAAATTATGAAATTATCTATGAAATTTTTCAGGAAACAAGACTCTTTTATATTTTGTAATGAACTCATACTTAAATGTGAACACATTCTTGATATCATGGAACAAATGAGTATTATATTCATTATGTGATGAGTTGAACTAGAAGTATGTAGGCCTCCAATGAATTGGTTAATGTATGATATAACATGAGATAACTATGGAAGCTAGGGAAAGGAATCTTGATCTATAATGTGATGGGAGGTAGGAACAGGATTTTGGATCCTCTATGTTATGGGTTGTATGAACATGATTCTTAGTCCACTATGTTAATATTTTCAGGAATATATTTATTCTAAATTAATATGTTTTATATCATACTATTTATATGTTGGATTATGTATTATGTTATGATGAGATCCATTATTTATGTATTATGATTAATGTTTATTTTGATGTGACCACATAATGTTGTCTTCATTAACATTGAAAATGTTATCATACCCATATGTTTATCTTATTTGTATATATGATATTCATTGTTTACCCTTACTAAGTATCATATATCTCCCTTTCCAATGATTCATTACCAAGGATTTCAAGAAAACTACATTGTATGATTTTTTAAAATTATAAAATATAAATATACATTCATTAGAGATATTGAAGACATTTTAGAATGCTATTTTTATATAACTAATCCAAAATGATTGTAAAACATTGGGGTTTGGGTGGTTATTAATTGTGAGATGTAGTGACTAATCGTATAAAATTATTATTTTATATGGATGTTTGGATTGAGTCAACTCAATTGGTAATATAAAAAGTTTTCATTCTCTTTTGGGGTTTGAGTAGTTAATTTTCGAGCTCAGGACTATAGATCATTAGTGAAAACCCTAGGGATATAACAAGATATAGGAAAAAACCTCATGTTTTTGTAAATTATAGAGTTTATTTTTTCCTAGAAATAAAATCCTTTTTTAGATACAAAACATTTGATAAAATATTTATAACATATAATAATAGGAGTAATAACTCAGAAAAGTACATCTGGGTATTTATTAAATATTTACATAGTGAAAATTTGGTGTCCCTAGGTAAACAAAAAGTTTGACACTCCTGAGTGAAAATATTTTGTTATTCACATGTTATTTATGAATAATCATGACGGATTTGGATATATTTATTTTAGAAAACCTAAATGTAAATCCAAATGGATAAAATAGATTGAAACATAGCGATTCATACACTATGTTAATCAATCCATTTATTAGTTGTGTACTCTATATTTATAATTATATTTTAATAGTTTATTAATTATCCCAGACATCAACTTTATTTTTTTAATTAATCGATGGAAGAAGGTGAAAATTTGTTTACAATTGGTGCAATGGGAAATATAGTGATTTTCTAAATGAGAAAACAAATTGGATGAGAGAATGTGTACAAAATATTATATCGATCCTCACTAAACTCTTCCAAGTAATTAATAGTATTATATATCATTTTATGTTCCTAAATCCACTATGGAAGGACCAACATGCTATCAATACCTTTATGAAACAAAGCCACCATAATTTATGGCATCTTACAACCCACTAATTGATTATTAGTGGATTAATGAAATAAAGAATATATTTTATGGTCTCTAGTGATTGAATCATCATAATGTTGTTTCAACTATTTATTAGTTGGAAAATCAGGTTGAATAATGCTAGAATCTTATTAACAATATTATAATGAAGGACGTTTTTGAATAAATTGAATGTGGTGAGTAAGAGAAAATATAAATCAGGAAATATTTTCTCCAAAATCATCTCACAAAACATGGATAGTTAATTTACAGTATTGAGAAAAAATAGGAATTATTCTATTGGTATGTAGGAAGAAAATATTATTGGACTGACAAGGTTCACCATAAATTTTTTATTGACCCTGAAAACAAGAACGAATTATAAATTAATTTCTTAATATAGTGTCTTTGAATGGCATCATCTATTATAGACATTGGAAGCTATAAATAAATTGTTTATTAGACTCTCATGTTTGAAGCATATATTATAAACTCCCATTCTTCTCAAGTTATTATATATAAAAAATAAAAAAGGAGTTTCATGAATAAACTACTGATAAATCACATTGTGGGAACAATTTTAATCTTTATATATAGTTAAAATTTAGAAAAAATAATGGGGAAAACAATTCCTAAGGGTTAGGAAGTTGTTTTAGTTGTGGATAGGTAATCCATGATGCACATTATTTAAGAAAAAGAGTTAAGAAAGAAAATAAACGAATGAAAGGAAAGGAAATCATAGCCTAATGAATAATAAATACAACCTATAAGACAATTGTATGGTTTATAGGAATTAAAATAATCAATTCACCCATCCAGGGGTTAAAGGAGACAATCAATATCAGTAAACACTTAAGAGAAGTGAATAATATAAACATATTCTCTAAAAATAGTAGATATGTGACATGAAAATTAAGTACTGAATTTAAAACAATAATTCACTATAGAAATATAATAAATTTATATTATTATGGTTCATCCCACTATAGTATATCTAGAAAATTTTCTAAATACATTAAATCACTAGACCAAAGATTAAATACTAAATTATTGATGAATACAGTTGGGGGTGCAAAACTGCATCTCAAGTATGGAAGTTCTCATTGATAATAGTTTGTGTGAACAAGATTACCAAATAAAATTATAATCCTTATATTCTTTGAATTTTATATGATTTATAGAAGTTATTGGATCCTTTATATATATATATATTATTATTTTTCATAATAGATATGTCGCATTTAATATCCTAAATCATCCGTTGATTATATATCAATGCATGTATGAATATGAACTTGATAGGGAAAATAATTCCATTATATGGGTATTAATACCCAATCATTAGAGATATTGACATCAACTGGTCTCATATGAACTCAACATTGGTTATATTCCTATTATGCAGGAATACATTGATGTATTTATGGATGAATTATTTGGTCTTCCCCCACACCATGAATTCAAGTTTTGAATTGAACTCATAAATGGTGTTAATATTTTATTAAATAATCCTTATAAAATGGATCTGATTTAATTAGTTGAATTAAAGATGATACTTTAAGAGGATCAATATAATGGTTTTATACACCTACGTCTTCACCATGAGGTGCACTATTTCTCTTCGTTAAGATGTAAGATGGATCAAGGAATGTCTATATAGAATATCATGAACATAACAACATTATGGTCAAGAAAAATTAGATATATATGTTATTGACGTTTTTTTCAATAAATTTTTTGGTGATACAAATTTCACATAGAATGAACTTTGATTTGGGTATTATAGATTAAGGGTGAAAAGGGAAGATAGAACCAAAACTACCTTCCAAATAAGATATGAAGACTTATATTGATGTTATTTGGATTAACAAATTCCCCTCATATCTATATAGATATGATGAATAACGTCTTTAGATATTTCCTTGAGAAATATTTCGACATCATTTTTGATGATATTATTATATATTACATGACAAATGAAGAACATGATGATTATTTTAATGTTGTTTTATAGACCCTATGAAAGGAGTGATTATATAAAAATTTAAATAAGTGTGAGTTTTGTATATAAATATATACTTAATGAGTGATGGGATCATGATAATGAACATATATATGGATTCACCAAAGTCAAAAGCGATTGAGGAATGTATAAAACAAACTATTATAATAGAAATCATAAGATTCCTTTGATTAATGGGATACTGTTAATGATTTGTGAAAAATTTCTCATGATTTTCCAATCCTTTAACCATGTTAACATTAAAGGGAGTGAAGTTATTATAGATGGATGAAGGTGAGGAATGATTAATGGAGTTTAAGTAGATATTGGTCACCATGCTTGTGCTTTCATTACCATGTAGCGGGGATGAATTTGTAATATTAAGAGATGAATCATTAAACCATTTGAGATGCAAAATCATGTAAAATTAAAATGTAATAACTTCTTGTTCATATAATTTAAATACAAATGAGAAAACATAACCAATGCATGCTGTGAATCTGGACATTATAGCCTTTACAATTTAAATTAAGAGGAATTATATTTATGGTGGAAAGTGTGATTTTTATAATCAGAATAAGATATCAAATTATATCTTCACATAGTGGTAGATGAATATGAACCAAAGTATATGACTGTGACTAATAAAATACTATTATTTACCAATATATTTCCACCAGGGGATGAAAAATAAGGTGTTTGATGCTCTGAATAGAAAGAATCATGCTACCCAATCAATGTAAAGGATTTGAAAAGACACAATATTCATTTATTAGAAATTTGTGGACCATGAAATCATTAGGGAAGAGAATAAATCCTATATTTCCGAAATTATGGTTCAACAATCCATTTAAGAGAATATCAAGAAGGAATAAAAGAATGATACATAGATATTGAAGAATCTGTGGAATATTCCAAATTCCAACCTTAATAATGGCAAAATTATAAGATTCATGAAATTGATACGTGTTGCATCAATATAAAAATTGAAGATAGTGTCATTAGATAATGAACACAACTCATCATTCTCAATCTATCCTAAAAGAAAGAATCTTTATCGATCTCAAGGATGATTTATTATGCGATAAAATATAGTATTAAAAAATAGGTCCCATAAGGTATGTAGGGACTCAAAATTTCTATGAATAATTTTTGAACACTGTATGGAAATTTTTTGAAACTAGGAGCAGAGATGACATGTGACTTTGAGGCTCAGTGTTCCTAGAATGAATTTTTGAGATATATTAAATGAAAGTACATTTATATTCCGAAAAAGGAGAAATAAATTCTAAATAGAGGATATTATTATAAATCTAATACTTCAATTGATTTTAGATTATGAGTTTTATCATAGCCATGATATAACCTTGAAACACGTTAGGCGTTCGTGTTGAGGCACTGTCATGGGGAATTCTTAAGTAAATTCATTTGTTTTATTATTCACCCATAATAATATTATATTTATAAAAAATATTATGTTATATTTTCAATGTTATACACATAAACCTATATTTAAAGTGGATTTGTTTTAGAGTGTGGAGGAGCTTACATTGGCAGATGACAGTGAGATCAAGGATCATCAATAAAGATGAAACAAAATTCAGGGATCCCATCGATGGAAATGATGCTAATTATTTCTTCATCAATGATTGATCTAAATTCTGGTAGGATGTTTTTTTCTTCCTATTTAATAACTAATATGATGAAAATTAATCAATCCATTGATGAATTAATTCACGGATCAGTCGTATTGTGGGATAAGTTTATCTATAAAGATTTATTAGAAGATTTATTTACTTATTATTGTTATTCATTGTTCATTATAATGAAATGGTACTAAGTCCAACCAATCACAACTGAGTTTTGATCCTACCTTTCATGTTTCTTGGTTTTCTACCATAGTTCTACGTGAATTCATCGACTAGTGTTTTTTTCCTGGCGGTTGAAACCAAATACTGATGAATTGGGTATTGCAAACCCATTTCATGGAACAATGATTTGATATCATAGATACAGATTCAGTGTTCCACGGGGATCATGTGATGATGAAAAAAATGATGTATTATTATTGGATTAATGATTCTTGTGAATTGGTTTTGGAATAATGATGGATGTGTGGCTTTGAGTTTCATTTTCTAGTGAAATGAAGGCTAGAAGCCTTCCATGGATGACAAAAAGGCCTATAAAACCACATTTATATGTTCCATGGGTGTGAATGATGGTGGTTGAGATATATTTAGGAATTAATGTGAGGAATCTATGGGTTTATACAAATCCAAATATACATGGCTTGTATTTCGGGAACACATTCCATGTCATAACTCTTGTGTGGCGGCTAGGGTTTCCATGGTGAAGTTAAATATCACACGGTGTGTGAATTGATCACATATCATGTGAAACATCCCTAGAAGGTCAGTGTGTACCATTGATGGTACACATACATGATAAGGACTACATGAGCACAAACACTCTTTGTACTCCCACACTAACATGGATGCACTAGGTGTACATAATAAAATCCATATACATTGACACTAGAAGAAGTATATGGTCATAGACACACCATGTACATTGACATGGACATCTGCACATGTCATGATACATGGGAATGATTTAGTTCTAAATATATATGTTGTTTACTAATAGTATACACCATGTACTATTTTAATAAAGTCTTCTTGCCATTTTCCTCTATATCTTGGACAAGTTTCAGTAGGACGAATTACCTATACCCATTTCCTTAGAGTTAGTATGGAATGACATCCTACACATGGGATAGTTATACCTTTAATAGGAAATATGTGGTAGATTTGTTGGAATCATTATGTGAGTCTCAAAGTGAGATCCTATATCATCTTTTCTCCACTGGTGGAGTTCTTTATATCTTCGTGAACAACACTACAAGGTCACGGATCCTCTACTTAGAGGGTTATTCCAGATTGAGTTATTGGTATACCCCATGGACATGGGTGTGATCCTCATCCTTTTATAGTTCTCTTTAATGTTAAAGAACATACTTCTTATTGAGGGACCCGATGAGATATATATCTCAAGCGGGAACCATTCATTGTATCTTACTCATGCGGTGTGTTCTCCCAAATGTGTACTATTGGAAATTTTGAGAATGATTCCCAGGCTGGAATTTTAGTTGTGAAATTAACTTGAGATAGTGTGTCTTTGTACAGTATATATATATATATATTATTCTAATATTTCATTTAGACATATAAAAATTTATGAATTATTTTTAATCTTTTATTTATCTACATAGTGAATTCAGGGTACCCTACTACGTATTATTACACTACCCATGCATAATATTTTCCTACATGTGTTGAGTCTTGTTTTAATGTTCAACCATGTGATGGATTTCTAGAGGGACTAGGACCAGGTAGTTCATAGTGACCAGGAAAGAATGAGGTGTGTTCCCACTGTTATCTTGAAAGCAACCCCCATCTATATTTTCATGTTGTATTTTTTCAAACTATTGTTTTTGGGTTTTATTAAGACATGACAACCATCCATTTATTTTTTCATACTCTATTTGGGAAAATTAGAGGTATGAATTCAAGGTGTATCAATTATTTTACATTTTATCATCTTATGGGAATGTAGATGTGTGCATGTGTATAGGTACTTTAGGATATGGCCTCTCATGTTAGTGATATGCTACCTCAGTGTTAGTCACTAGCCCCTGGCCTATGGAAGGTGGGTTTGAGGAGTCACAACATGGGCCACATTGGTAAGGGACATAACGGAGTGGTATTAGAGTAATCAGTTCTACTTTAGGATTTAATTTTATGAGAATAATTTCGGGAAACAATGTCAAGTGTGTCGATTTTGTCTTTCATGCCAGGGACTCTAATGTTGGTGTGGTAACTAACATTTCCATACACCAGGACTCTAATTACAAACCTTTTGAATTGGTACATTATAACATTGGTTAGAAGAAAAAAATGGTGCATTCATCATATAGTAATGGTGTGTGGATTCCATGTATTTATCGAGTTATCTCTCTAGGTATACTCATTGACCATGGTACATCTTTCCTATTTCTAGATACCTCTATGACATATACCATCTATGATTTAGTTTTAGGATTATGTGGATAATCCCCTCAGTGAAGTGGAATAATTACATAGGATTTTTATAGAGGTGTTACCTCCTAGTAGTGCACCTGTTATGCCACCACCTATTGAGTAACAGATGGTACTTGTAGTAATAGCATATGAGGTGTGTAGCATGATCCTGATGTATATGTTTTAGTGAATAGGAAACCTCAAGATACAAGGTTAAACCAACTGACAATTAGCTAAGTACTGACATGAGGCGGTGAATTTATTTTTATATCTTTTCAAGACACTTGAATATTAGAAGGTAGTCCTGGCAGCGACCCTTCTAGATGGCTCAGAAGGAAAATTGTTGGGCTTAGTGACCCAGTATTATAACAAGTTGACTCTATCATGGTCACTATTTGAGTGGATTTACATAGAAGAGTTATTTATAGCTATGGTGAGGTCTGTACTTGTGCCTATTATGTTGGAATACATTGGTGATATTCCTATTATGTGTGAATACATTGATGTATTTATAGAGTAATTGTTTGGTCTTCACCCATACCATGAATTAGATTTTTGAATTGAACTCATACATGGTTTTATTATATTATTAATTACTCTTTATAGACTGGATTTGATTCAATTAGTTTAATTAAAGAATATACATCAAGAGAATCAATAAAAGGGTTTTATACACTTAAGTCTTCACCATGAGGTGAACTAGTTCTCTTCATGAAAAAGTAATATGGATCAAGGAATCACTATATTGAGTATCATGAACATAACAACATCATTGTCAATAAAAATTACATCCATATGATATTGATTTTTTTCTCAATAAAACATAAGGTGATAAAAATTTCTCATAGAATGACCTTTGATTCGGGTATTAACGATTGAGGATGAAAAGGGAAGATAGAACCAAATTCGTTCACCATAAAATATGAACACATTGAATTTATAGTGTTGTCATTTGGAATAAAAAATTCACCTCAAATATGTATAGATATTATTAATAGTCTTTAGATATTACCAAGAGAAATATCTTGGAATTATTTTATGAGGATATTCTTATATATTCTAAGAAAAACTAAGAAGCTGAATATTATTTTAAGTTTGTTCTAAATACCCTATAAAAGGATAGATTATACGAAAACATAAATAACTGTGATTTTTGGATTTAAAAATATACTTCATGGGTCATGTAATCATGATAATGGATATCAATATATGGATTCATTAATGTCAAAGTTGATTTAGGAATGTATTAAACAAACTATTGTGATAGAAATCAAAAGTTTGCTTGGTTTAACCGGATACTGTGAATGTTTTGTGAGAAAATTCTCATCATTTCCCAATCATTTATGAATGTTAACAACAAAGGGAGTGATGTTATTTTAGCTAGATGAATGTGAGGATTGATTAAAGGTGATTATGTAGATATTGGTCACCATTCTTGTTCTTAAATTACCTTTTAGTGGAGAAGAATTTATAATATGAAGTGATGAGTCATTAAACCGTTTGAGATGAATACTGATGTAAAATTATAATGTAATAACTGATTGTTCTTATTTATTAAATACACATTATAAAACATACCAATTGAAGATTTGATGGTAGAAATTATAGCCATTACATTGTAAATTTAGATGAATTATATTTACAGTGAAAATTGTTCTATTTATACTGACAATAATATATTAAATTATATACTCAGATTGTGGTCGTTGAATATGAACCAAATGATATGGTAGGGACTAATAAAATACTATGATTTCACAATATATTTCCACCATGGGATGAGAAATAACGTTGTTGATTTTCCAAATAAAAAAAATCATGGTACCCTATTATTGTCTATGATTTGAAAAGACACAATACTCATTTATTTTAAAATTGTGGACCTTGAAATAATTGGGGAAGGGGAGAAATAAAATATTTCCCAAATCATGGTTCAAACATCCATCTAGGAGAAGATCAAGAAGGAATAAAATAATGATATATATATATAGAATAATGTGTGGAATATTCCACATTTCAACTACAATAATTATGGAGTTATAAGATTCATGAAATAGATATGTGTTCCATCAATATAAAAATTGAAGATAGTGTCATCACATAATGAACACAACTCATCATTCTATATTTATCCCAACAAAAAAACCAATATAGATTTCAAGGATAATTTATTATGGGATAACATATAGTATTACAAAATAGGGCCCATATGTTATGTAGGGATTCAAATTTTCCATGAATTACTTTAAGAAATTGTATGGAATAATTTTGGAACTAGCTGCTAGGATGACATGTGATTTTGAGGCACGGTGTGCCTAGATTAAATTTTTGAGATATATTAAATGAAAGTATATATAGATTCCTGAAAAATGAAAATATATTCTAAATATGGTATCATATTTGAAATCTATTACATTCACAAATTTTATAGTGTGAGTTTTATCATAGGCAAGGTATAACCCTGAAACTCGTCGGGGGTTTGTGTTGAGGTGAAGTCATGGAGAATTCTTATGTAAATTCATTTGTTTTATTATTAACCGATTCTAATAATATATTAATAAGAAATATTATGGTATATTTTCAATGTTAGAAATATATCACTATATATAAAGGGGATTTGTTTTAGATTCTAAATGAGCATCCATTGGTAGATGAATGCCCGATCAAAGATCATCAATAAGCATTAAACCAAATTTTTGGATCTCACCAATGGAAATGATTCTGATTATTTCTTCATAAATGATTAATCTAAATCATAGTATGATGTTTTTTTTGTATTTCTTCCCATTAATTAATTCCTATGATGAACTTGAATCAATCGATTAAAGAATTGATTCGCAGATCAGTCGTATTATGGGAAAAGATTATCTATAGGGATTTATTGGAAGATTTATTTAATTAATATGTTTATTCATTTGTAATTATAATAAAAAATTATCAACGTCAACCAATCACGAATGAGTTGTGATCCTACATTTCAAGTTTCTTGTTTTTCTCCCATACTTCTACATGATTTCATCACCCAATGTATTTTTCCTGGTGGTTTAACCCAGATACTAAGGAATTGAGTGTTGTGAACAAGTTTCTTGGCACAATGATCTAATATCATGGATCCAGACTCATTGTTCCATGGGGATCATGTGATGATGAAAACAATGACGGATTAATACTGTATCAATGGTTTTTGTGAATTGGTTTTGGAATAATGATGGAGGTGTAGATTTGAGTTGAGTTTTCCAGTGAAATGAAGGCTGGAATCTGACCAATGTTGACAGAATGGCCAATAAAACCCCAGATATATGTTCCATGGGTATTATTTATGGTGGTAGAGATATATTTATAAATTCATGTATTGAACCTATTGTTTTATACAAATCCGGATAAACATGGCATGTATTTCGGGAACACACATCATGTCATACCTCTTGTGTGGCGGCTAGGGTGTCCATGGTGAAGTTAAATATCACACGGTGTGTGAATCTATCACACAACATGTGACCCTTCCCTATATGATCGACGTGTACCTTGAAGTTTATACATACATGAGGAGGAGTAAATGAGCACAAACACACCATGTACTCCCACACAGACCTGGTTGTGCTAGGTGTACATAATAAAATCCATGTACATGGACACTAGAAGAAGTATATGGTCATAGAAACACCATGTACATTGAAATGGACTTGGGCATGAGTAATGATACATGGGAATGACTTAGTGCCAATGATACATGTTTTTTACTAATAGAACACACCATTTACTCTTTTATAGAATTATTTGAGTCGTTAGCCTCTTCATCTTGGACATGTTTCATTATGATGAATTACCTATACCCATTTCCTAAGAGTTAGTATAGAATCACATCATATACATACGATAGTAATACCTTAACTAAGAGTTATGTTTTAGAGTCATTGGAATCCATATGTGAGTCCCAAAGTGAGATCATCTATCATCTCTTTTCCCTAGGTGGCATTATTGATATCTTCGTGACAAATATCATGTGGTCATGGATCCTCTACCTAGAGGGTTATTATAGATTGAGTTACTTTTATTCCCCACGGACATGGGTTTGATCCTCATTTATGTATCTTTCTCTTCATACATCTATAACATTCATCTTATGGAGGGACTCGATGAGCTGTACATCTTAGGCAGGCACCATTCATGGTATTTCACTCACGCAATGTGTTCTACAATATGAGTGCTATGTGGAATTTTGAGAAAGAATCCCATGATGGAATTGTAGTTATGATATTAACTTGAGACTATGTGTATTGTTTTAGTATATATAGATATTATTCTAATATTTCATTTATACATATAAAAATGTATAGATGATTGTTAATCTTGTTGTTATCGTCATAGTGATTTCAGGGTACCCTGTTGGGTATTATTACAATAACCCCTAAAAAGCTTTTACTACATGTGTTGTGTCTTATTTTAAATATAAAACTTGTGAATTATTTCTAGAGGGATCAGGACCAGGTGGTGCTTAGTGATCCAGACAGACCGTGGTGTGTTCCTACAATTATCTTGACAAAAACCACCATCTATAATTTCAGGTTTTATTTTTTCATACTATTTTTTGGGGGATTGTATTAAACCCTATTTACCATCTATTACTTTCTTCTCCATACTATGGTTGTTGGAATTAGAGGTATGAATTCATGGTGTATCAGTTGTTTTACATGTTATTATTTTATGGTATTGTAGATGTGTGCATGTGTATAGTTACTTTAGGATAAGTCCACTCATGTTAGTGATATGCGTACATGGTGCTAGTCACAAGCCCCTAGCCTGTTGAAGGGGGGTTTGGGGAGTCACGACATGGGCCTCATTGGGAAGTGTCATGACTATGTGGTATTAGAGTAGTTAGTTCTACTCTAGGACCGATTTTTATGAGATTGATTTGGGGAAACTGTGTCAAGTGTGTTGATTTTGGATTTCATTCTAGGGACTCAAAAGTTGTTGTGGTAGCTGAAATATCCATACAGCAGAACTCTAATTACCTACCTTTTGAATTGGTAAATGAGAACATTGGATAGAGGGGAAAATGGTACTTCCATCAAATAATATTGGTTTGTGGTTTCTATGTCTTTCTCGATTTAGCCCTCCGGATATACTCATTGACCATGGTAAATATTTTCTATTTCAGGATACCTCCATGACATATACCATCTATAATTTAGTATTAGTATCATGATGGTGATCCCCTCAGTGATGAGGTATAGATAAATAGGAATGTTGTAGAGGTGTTACCACCCGATAGTGCACCGGTTATACCAACACCTATTGAGTAGCAGATGGTGCCTGTAGTAATAGAATATGAGGTGTGTATGTTGAGCCTTCTTTAAATGTTTTAGTGACTATGAAACCTCAAGATCCAAGTTGCAACCAAACCACAATTATATAGGGATTTACTTGAGGTAGTGACTTTATTTTTATATCTTTTCAAGACACTGGAAGATTATATTGTAGTTCTGGAAGGGACACATCTACATGGATCACCAGGACGATGCTTGGGCCCAGTTAACCATTCTTATAATGAGGTGACTCTAGGATGGTAAATTTTTGAGTGAATTAATTTAGAGGAGTTATTTATAGATATGGAGACTTATGTACATATCCATGAGATTATATATCTTTATTAGGGTAGCATGAAAGTAGGTGAGTATTCATCGACGTTCACTAACCACTCTATGTATTCAGTGGATATGGTTTATGATAAGTTATTTTAGGCTTGGGCCTTTGAGAAAGTATTGTGTATAGAAATATTATCTAACATTATACGTATATGTATTACCACCTATGCATGGGGGATAGAGCATGCTTTAGTTTTTGAGAGTTTCCTAGATGGGAATATTTAGACTGTGGTTACCATAAGTGTGCACACATGACTAGAGAACTCAACAGTAGGGAGTCTAAATTAGTCTGAGTGACCTCGATGTGTAAGGTGTTTTAGGAGGAGGTCCTAAGATAGAGATTCTATAGTTCCGTGATCATATAAAGTCTCTATTCACCAATGAAATATACAGTGCTACTCATGCGACTTTACAAGAAATCTTGCATGAGATTATCCGAACCATGCTACAGTTGGTAGAGAGACAATGTATGGGCCTCCGATGTAGAGGAAATGGCTAGAGTAGAAAATTATGTAGGGAGGAGGATGTGGTAGTAGATTTGAGAGATCATTTGGAGGTGGTAGATTCGTTGAATTATTACCAACCCTAGCCCCAGGAGGTCCACTCCAGGCTTAGGGAGCTGGAGCACCTGGACAAGGGAAGTTATAGGTTGTCAAGCCCTATTTCATGGAGGCTTTAGGGATGATATGAAGTATGTTTTATTCCTTTTCAACCTTAGATGTAGTGATAATTTAAATAGTTTCTTTTAATTTCTTTATTTACACTTATTTGGATTGACAGATAGTGATTTTTATTAATCCATTGGCTCGACCCTTGCGCTTAGTGACACCTATTGAAGATTACTCAGTAATCACACACTTATTCCAATAGTGTGACATGACTCAAGGAGGTGAAAGTTTCTATTAGGATTACTTTGTTGAAATGATAGGACATTATTATGTCATCTTATGTATGGAGTAGAAATTTATAGTTCATTCGCAGTTAGACTATTACAAGTAGAGTATTTGGTGTGTCCATAGTGATGAGACTAGGTTTTAAATTGTTGGTGAAAATGAAATCTAGGCAGTGTAGGATGAAGGCATGTGTAGGTGGGTGGAACTCATTACTCATCAGTTGGATATTATGACCCTTGGTGCAATGGATTTTATGTGTTTTTAGTTCCCTGTAGTGATGAAAATGTATCAAGAAGTATTTTTTGGGGATGTTCCAGGATCACCTCCCCACCAATAGATATGATTATGTATTGATATAAACCCCAATATGGACCTGATATCTACAATAGTATGTCGGACGGCTCCCAAATAGCTTCTTCAGTTGAAGGTGTAGTTGGAGGACTTGTAGATTAAGGGATATGTTAGAACCAATAATTCATCCCATGAATCCACAATGTTATTCACTACCAAGGATCGATTGACTTTTTGATCAGCTGAGAGGGTCATGATGGATCTCAAATATTTAAATCAGATCAAGCTACCACCAGTTGCAAGTACGAGATTAAAATATAGTGAATAAGACGTTCAGATGTCACTATGGTAAATATATGAAAATGGTGATGCTCGTTGATGTGATTAATTCACTAAGATTTTAAATGGGACTCATTAACTTGGTATTTTATCTTTTATTAAACAAGTTTTTGGTAGTTTAATTCAATAAAATGCTTTTTTGCTCACCATATGAGGAGAATGTGAGAAAAGTGAGGACAGTTCTGGATGTACTCTAAGAGAACTACGTTTTTGGGGAGCTCTCATAGTGACATTTATGAATTCATGTGGACAAATTTTTGGGAGATGTTGTCTCAGAAGATGGTGTGGAAGCAGAAAAAAAAGGATGAGAAATGTCATCTTGGGAGTCCCCCAAGAGTATGATTGAGGTGTATAGATTCCCTTGGTTTGTAGGTAACTATCAAAGGTTCATACCTGATTTCTCATGGATATCATATCCCATGACATCTTTGACCCAAAAGTGGATGTCTGTCATGTGGTCGTAGAGGTTACATTAGGATATCTAAGATTTGAGGAAGCATTTTATGGGAACTCCCATATTGAGATTACCAGAGGATTGTGTCGTGTAGGTAGTATTCTACAATGCATCATGAAACTATCTTGGTTGTGATCTAATGTAGTGGAAGGAATTTATTTCCTATAGTCCATGTTAATTTAGACCACATGAACGTAACTACATGACACATAAACATTATTTAATGATGATATTATTCTCACTAAATATGTCATGACACCACATTATGGGAGAGAATTTTATCATCTTTTCCAACCGTACGAATATCATGTATATCCTATCTCAAAAGGATTATAACTTTATGAATATTTTATTTCAAGAGTTATTCCATGATTGTGAATTTGAGATCATCTATACTCCTAGTAATGGGAACTTGGTAGTATATTCTCTCAATATTGGATCCTGGTCATTTTTTTGGGTGAGGCATCAGATTATTTGGCCTCTATGTAGTTATATTTTATGGGTGAAGATGGAGTATCTTAACTCTAGTCGATGGTTTTTACCCCTCCACTTTTACAATGAGATAGGGAGGAAAAATTTGGGGATGTCTACTATGATAGCCTACATACTATGATATCCTCTAGACATGATCTGGATGGATTTTATAAAGGTGGGGAGAGTTTCATTCTTTCAATTAGATGAACTATGGTACCAGTGATATTTCCTGTGGATGGTCTATGAGAGTTCAATACTTCTCATTTTGTGGTACATCCAGGTGTGTAAAATATGTACCATGAAATTCACTATTAGTTTTGGTGTTCAGGGACAAAAATAGAGTTTCAATGTTTGTCTTTTGATTCCTTACATGTAAGAAAGTGTTGGATGAGGACCATGTTCTAGTGGTTTTATCTCTACCCCTTGAGGTGCTAGAGTCAAAGTGGGATTGGATATACATTGAAATTGTGATGGAATAATGAATTATGTCTAGGGGACATGATTCCATCTGGGTGATCATAGACCGACTCACCAAGTCCATATCCTTTCTAGCTATTCGATTGAAGGGATCAGTAGTGACTTTGGGACACCTCTATGTGTAATAGATAGTATGACTCCATGGATTTCCCTTCAAGATAGTTTATGTCCATGATGTGAACATCACACCTGTGTTATGGAGTTGATTTCAAACGACTTTTGGCACTGAACTCCGTTTGAGCTTGTCTTTTCACCTCCAGACTGATAGCCAGATTGAGTAGTCCATTTAGGTACTCGATGACAAGTTATTTGCTTTCATGTTGTACATTCGACCTATTAAAGATTATCACCTACCATCGGTTGAGTTTTCATAAAAAATATCAACCATTCCACCATTGTTATGTCACCATTTGTGGCCTTTTATGGGATCCCTATAGGTTACCACTTTCTTGGAATGACCTGAGAGAGTAAACAAATATGGGCCAAGAGTTAGTGGATGACACTACTTGGAAATTTCATATCATATAAGAGTGGATGAGGACTGTATATATCTATAATAAGTATTATGTGGATAGTTATGAAGGCCTTTTGAGTTCAAGGAGAGAGTCCATGTGTTCTTACGAGTTTCAGCTTTACATGGATTGTGGATGTTTGGAAGGGGTGGCTAGCTATCTCCAAGAATCATTGTCCCTTTCATGATACTATGTAGATTTTGAGTGGTGGAATACCACTTACCTTTACTACCATAGTTACACCGAGAACCTGACATCTTCCTTGTGGATGAGTTGAGGTGGTGCATGTATGATCGATCACAAGTTATCGACTAGGGAGAGATGCACAATGAGGATAGAGATACCTTTACTGAGTACCTAGAAGATATTGAAAATCAACATGAGGGGATAATTAATAGTTTACATAGTCTTTTAGTATATATTTAATTATAGCATTATAATATTCTGGGGAGAACATAGGACCAATAGACTCAAATACATTATAATTACCCATACATCTTTGTGTAGCCTTTTATTTTTTATTTTTTTGGTGTAAATCACCAAGGTGGGGGATTATTTAGAAACTTATATTTATTATGGATTGTTTTCGATATATTTTATGTATTAATTTTAAGACCATGTACTAAAAAAATGTTTCAAAGGCCTAGTGCTCCAAAAATAATTGTTTGAGATATATTAAATATAAAAAATAACCACACACATTGTTTCCAAAAAAAAGTGGAATATCCTTTAAATGGAGTCTTGGATATGAAATCTAAACCCACAGTTTAGTTCAGAGAATGGGTTTTACCCTATGTAAGATATAACCCCATAACATGTCAGTCGTTCGGGTTGAGGCCCAGTCATGTACAAACTCTTAGAGAAATTAATTTAATAAATTAGTTTGTTTAATTATTCACCCCATATAATAATATCATTAAAAGATTATTGTTTCATATTTTTATGATCATCTTCATAATACATAAAATTATAGAGAGTTGATGGAGTGAAAATAGGAACATTCATTTTTAGAAAATAGCCACATCAAGGATCATTGATCAACATACACTTCAATTTGGGATCTCACCAATGACAATGAAATTTATTAATTATTCATCCAAAATTTATCCAAATCATGTTAATATGTTTTTTTGTTTGTATTTATTCTCTGTTATTAATTCCTATGAAAAACATTAATCAATTGACCAATATTTTTATTTTTGGAGAAATTATATTGTTGGATGGGTTTATCTTTGGGAAATTATTTGGGTATTTATTTATTCATTATGGTTCATCATTCTTTGTTCTACCAATAATAGATTGAGACCAACCAAACACAACCTAGGATCATTATCTCATTTTATGTTTCTTGGTTTTCCCCCCATTTGTTTATGCGTGTTCATCACATGGGGTTTTGTTTTCCTGATGGTTTGACCCAAATAATGTGGAATTGAATGTCTCACACTCATTTCATGGTGAAATGATTCAATATGATAAATCTAGACTTGATATGGATTCAGTATAATGGGAAAACAATAAAAATGATGGATTGGTATTATATCCGATGCATTATTTAATGTTTTTTTGACAAAAGACTCTGGTGTGTCTTTTGGTTGTGTATTCTAGGGAATTGACGCCTGAAATCCAGTCCTAGAGGGAGGAAAAGATATTCAAACCCAATATTAGAGTTCCATATGAATGATTGATGGTGGCTAAAGATGATTTGGGAATCCACATGAGGAACCTATGGTTTTATTAGAATAGAGATATTCATGGCATCTATTTCAGGAACTCATCTTGTGTGGGACCTCGGTGAAGTAGTTAGGGTTTCCATTATAAAGTTAAATATCACACAGTGTGTGAATCAGTCATATAGGGTGTGATTATTCTTTGGAAGATTAGTGATTACCTCAGGGTGGACATCGACATGGGTATAAGTACACATGTCTGGACACACCTTGTACTTTAACACAAACAAAGTCTGAGGCATGTGTACATTGTATGATCCATGTGCTTAGACATGAGAAGAAGTAAATGGTCATGGAAATTTCATGTACATTGAAATATACATGGGGATGGGACATGATACATGGGAAAGACAGATACCGAATGGAAACACTTTTTACTACTAGCACATTCCATGTATTCCTTCTGAGAAACATTAGAGTCCATTTCCTCTTCAGATTGGACAAGTTTCATGTGGTTGTGTTCCCAATAACCGTTCCTTAAGGGTTAGTATGGAATCATGTCCTCCACATAGGATAATGATCAATTAAGCATGAATTCTTTGGTATAGTTATTGTAATCCTTTGATAAATCCCAGAGTGAGATCCTCTATCATCTTCTCTCGATATGTGGAGTTCTTACTATCATCATGAAAACACTACAAGAGCACCAATCCTCTACTTAGCTGGTTATTCCAAAGTGAGTTGTTGTTATAACCCATAGACTTGGGTGTGATACTTATTTGTGTATCATTACATTCAAAATTCTAGAGTATAATTTTTATGGAAAAAACCAATGAGATGTACTTCTTGGGAAGATGCCTTCCATGCTATCTAACTCGTGGAGTGTTTTTTCCAGGATGATTGTTATGTGGAACCCTAAGAAAGAATCATAGGATTTCATTACTGTTGTGACTTTGCCTAGATAATTTTTTTTATTTTTTATCATATATAGATAATATTATTATATGTTCTATAGAAATATACCTTTTTAGAGCTAATTTTTATTCTTGGTTTTAACTTTTTATTGATTTTAGGATTTCCTAGAAGGTATTGTTATTCTCACCCACACACGGGTTATTCCTGCATGTGTTGTGTCTTATGAAGGTGATCAGCCTTTTTATAGAGTCTGAGAGAGACTAGAACAAGGAAGTTATTAGTTATCCAAGATAGAAGTATTTGTGTTTCTATGGTTATATATAATGTAGTATCAATTTATACATTTAGTTTGGACTTGTTTTTAGACAATTATTGGTGGGATTATATTTGTTTTTTAATCATTGTGGTGGGATTGTATTTGGACCAGTTTACTTTCCCTTACATTTTGATGTACTATGGTAGTGATATTTTGATATATTAATTCATTCAATGTCATTTTGTTACATTTCATCATTTTTTGGGTCGGAGACACATGATTGTGAACATGAATTTTTGGCTGAGGCCTCCCATGATATGCGATCTAGATCTCTCCTCCACTTGAAGGTTTTGGTTAGAAGGGCCTAGAAAGATGATGGAATATATGAATTAGTGCACCCATCTAGTTGATTATTCACCCTGGATAGAGGTTATATGTCATATATTTTATTTGGGATCCCAAATACTATAGTGGGTCCCATGGGATAGTGTATCTGTTGGGCCCATGGGTAGAAGGTTTCCCCTTGGAATATCCATATTTCATGCCCATAATCGGATGTGTCTCATGGGATAATTTTTATCATCGTTCCCTCATTTAGAGACTAATTAGTTTGGTAGGAATTGTTATCCATTATGGTTACTCGGGTGTGTGATATAGAGATCTGTTTCCACTTTGATCATGCCCTCAGAGTCCTATTACATGGTAGATGTGCGATACTCATGCAAATTCCTATGGTTATACCATGGGACCATATTTTTAACTATTTAATTTATAATTCTTGTATATCTAGTGTATCTCTGGCAGGCATACCTATTTTTACGTGGTGGGGTGATCCATGTGTTGTAAATCCTTGAGAAATTGTATGAGAGGGGATATATTTACCAAGGGTTTTAGGATAGAACCAGTTGGTTTGATTCTTTCTTGTGTTTTAATTACCCCTATTTTTAGTTTTTCCCTTTATTCCATCTAATGATTGTTTTCTGATAGGTTTCAAATATCACCTTTTCATGCACTTGTTACGAAATCAGATTTATAGGTTCACTATTGGATGTGGAATACTGATACTTTTTTTATCACCTACATGTGGACCTCAGTGTGAATAAAAATATAAAATATAATTTTATGTGATCGAATTTGTTGCGCGATGGTTGGGGATGAGGTACAATGTTTCTTGATTAAGCGATGTCACTCGTGTGACGTTTCAGGATCGGGCTAGTACAACTTGAGCATCATGAATACCAGTTATGTGGGTTGGATTAGTGTTGTAAGTAGAGCCTATTGAATTTTATTACGAGTTTATTTATTTTTTCTATGTGTCCATACTTGTGGATGATCAACTATTGTATGTTTTTAATGCTTTGAGAGTTTGTCTGATTGTATGCTACATTCCATTTATTGTAACAAGCCTTGTTTCAGTGCATCTAATATGTGTACTCTAATATTGATACCTGTGTATGAGTTTGGTTATTTTCCACTGTTATTTCACATTCAACATAGGGTATAGTGTTCTTACAACATTTTATACCCTCACTGTTTTTCAGAATCCTCTATCATATGAGGAGGCATGGTTGAGGCATTGTGGTGGTCTAGATTAGGTGACCAGTCCGGTAGACCCAAGAAGGTTCACAAAATGTTAGACAGTATATGTTTATAGAACTTTAACTTACTCAAGATATAGAATATAAGATTCAAACTGTTTATTAGAATGTCAAATATATGAAAATTTAAAAAAAGTGTTGTTTTGATAACTTTCAATGAGATTTGGAATCGAAAGTCAATGATAAGGAATTCCTGTAAATATCAGAATGGAATATGTTATGTGATTTATGGAAAAGGGAAGTTAATAACAAGATACATTGGTCATTTTTAAATCATCGATCATGTGGGGGTCATAGAATATCAGCAACCTCTTCCTCTAAACCTCTTTTGTATACATGATGTGTTCCATGTAACACTTTTGTGGAATTACATATCCAATTAATCACTGGTTACGAAGTCAGAGACTGTAAAAAATGAAACATGATCTCTATTATGAAAAAAAAAATTATGGAGAACCTGGATTTATGATATAAGGTTTTTTATAATTATAAAACTCACCTAGTTAATGTTTTGTGAAAAAATCATCAGATTTGGGAAGCTATGTGGAACCAATTGATGTAATGTGATTGAAGATCCTAATTTATTTTCATCATAGTAACAAAATGTTGAGGAAAAAATTATTTTAAATGCGGTAGAATATAACATCCCACATTTTTACTTTGTTTTTTTACTATATTTTATTGAATAAATTATTTTACATTCAATACCTAACCAAAATGAACCATGATTCTGGTTTAAAGATAAATTTATAATTAGAAAATATGACCTTCATAAGGTTTCCATTGAAATGGTGGGTATAAAATGAAGTAAGCACATTATGATAAATATTAAGAAATAAAATAAAATAAATATTTAATAAAAAATCCTTGATAAGAATGAATTATTGTCAATTAATAACTAATGAGATCATTTTTAGATTAAAAACTTGATTTTCTAAAATTTGTTATGATGTATATATTTTTATTTTATGAAAATAAATATAAAAATAAAATGTTGAAAAAATATATTTTTTATATAAATAATAAATTTTCACTATATAATTATTAATTGATAGGAAATGATAATAATAAAAGTTATTATTTTGAATGAAAATAATTTTCCAATTAAATAATTTTTCAATAAATTTTATGATTCAGTTGAAGAGTTAAATTTTTTAGTTTATATTTTTAAAAAGTAAAATTTAAATTTCTTTTTTTATTTATCATATCAAAATTATCTTAGGCATATTTTTTTCAAATTTTTCTAAAATGATTGATTTTTATTTTGTGAATAGTTAAATATATCTTTTTTACAAATAACATGACTATTATGACAACATTTGGATAAAAGAATTAAATGGAAATTTATCAAACCTTTTCCCTATACATATATTTATTAAGTTAGTAAAATTATACTTCAAAAAATATAATGTTCAAATTAGGGACCTATGTTTGACATTTTTTGAATTAAAGTTATATTTCTCACAAAAAACATTTTACGTGTTATACATTTATTATTTTTATAGTATTATTTATCACATTAAAAAATTTAATATTATAAAATGGATTTTATATATAAAATATAACTATCCAAATTATCTATTAATGGTAATTTTATATTTTGGCACAAAATTATGTTAATGAGGTAAAAAAAATAAGATACCACGGTAAAAGAAAAAGTGGTAAAAAGTTAAATGAAAGGGAAAATGAAAAACATATCGAAACATATAACTTATTTTGTTTTATGAGATATTAAATGAACCATAATTATAATTTATTCATTATTTCATCTTTTGGTTCCACTTTCCTTCAATAGTTCATCCTTTATTACAAAAATGTCACTCCTCTCACTTATAAAAGGATCCATTTAACACCCCACATCTCCTCAGACATTATGACTCTCGGTTCAACTAAAATATTCCAAAATACATAAAAAACATCTATACACTTCCTAAATTACCTATTATAATTAATAGATCACCCTTCAATGGTTTAGTCCAAATTTCAATATTGTTATTCCATATAGTAAGATAAAATTTAATAATCATACCATTTTAATTTACATTCTCATCCTTATTATTCTTCCATATAAAACATTATTCTATTCAGGATAATATAATTAAATTATTATCATAATTATACTATCTAATCATTTCATATATTCCTCCTAATCATTTAAAAATTGAAAAAAAAATCACTTGTGTACATGCAAACTACAAACTACATTAGTGACATATTTCATTTTTCATCACCACCTTACATGAATAGTTATAAGAATATAATTAATATGAAATATTTTATTTATAGAAAAATTAATATTCTATAATGATACATTATTCGTTATATTAATAATATAATCTATTTGATGATTAAAATGTCACATTTTTTATTTGCAGAGTACCGCCTCCATAGATGATGTGTTTCTCATTTATTACATATTTATATGGAGTATTAAAAAAATATTTGATAAATATATATGATATAAATTATTAATATATATCATTAATTTTGTTCTAATATTAGGATAAGAATATAAATTAGCATTATAAATAAATATATTAATTTTGATAATTTAATCAAAACAAGCTTGTCATGTATCTTATTATGTATATTCGTGCCCATAGTTTACATCAAATATTCCTATAAATGCATAAATAATTGAAATGAAATGATTTAATTTTTTTATAATATTTTAATTATAAACTTTTTATAAAAAAATTGGGTTCAATGTCACCATTACAAATAAAATTGTGAAATTATTTAAATTACATACATATGATGATGAATATATATATTTACTAGAAATTGAATATATAATAGATGATTATAATTAATAAATAGAAAATATAATTGTTATAGATATGTTTTTCAAATATGTTATTATAATTTTATTGTTCATTATTCAGGATTTTAAATCACTTTTTGTGGATACAATACAAATGGTAATGGTTTTTCATCTCAACATTCTTCCATTGAGACATATTCTATATTCACCACTTGTTTGTTTTTTGGGTGGTTTACATATATTCCAGTGGATATATTATATAATAAATTTCATTAAATTAAATTTATATACAACTAGATCTAAATTATCTAAATAAATGGTTTTTATTGAAAGGTTACCAATGCCATAATGTTTTCCTTCAAATCATATTTTGAAATGGATATTTTTATGAAAGAGTTACAATTTGAGGTTAAATTTGATGATACTTATCTTTAAAAACAAAATAAAAATTATTTCACTCTATTTATTATCGGGGTTTCACACATCCTCTCTCAATTTTACATAAATTGTTAAATAATTGACGTGATTTGATGATTTGTGTGAAAAAAAACATACCTCTTCATTTCAATCAGGAATCTTTCCCATATGTGTCTATATTTTTTTGTTGATTTTTTAGATGTATTTTTCTATTCATAAAATATTTGTTAAGTCTTTTTTATAAAAATTTAAATCTATTTAGAAATGTTTTAAACGAATATTTTAAAATTTTTCACATGTAGTTTTTTGGATAAAATTGTGAAACTAATTTTTTTAATGTTTTCTATGTGAACACAATATTTTATGACCATAATTATTTACATAACTACATTTTTTTAAATAGTATTAAAAATAATATTAATCTTTAATGATTTTTGATAAAAATTAACTCATTTTATTTTTCAATCTGATTTCCCCTTAATATTAAAATTGTTATTTTCATCTATATAAACGTCTTTTTATATTCTTTTAAATATGCTGAGGATATGTTATTTTTCCACCATCCACCTTATTTATTAGGAAAAATTATTAAATTTTCAATGATGGTTTTCATTAAACCCATATCTTTTCCTTGAATTAATTAAGTTATATTGAGATATTTATGTCTTGATGATATTATAGAAAACATATATATATTTTTTATTATCTGATGAGTGGGATCATAAGTATATATCCATCCAATTCATTGGGTAAATTATGTTATCTTAGGAGTTTATTATGGTATTTATGGACATGAATGTATCTAAAATATTTTATGGGATGAGGGAACATGATTCCTGATCCATTATCTTATTGGAGGTAGGAAAGTGATTATTTTCTTCTATGTTATGATTTTAATTCTTATATTTGTGCCACATTAATATGTTTTAAATCATAATCATGTTATGTTTTCTTATGTATTATGTTATGATCACTTTGTTTACATATAATTTCCTATGATTAATTTTTTATAACCTCCAAATTTAATTCTCTTTTACTTTTATTATATTATCATACCCATCTGATTATATTAGGCTCAGCTATGATCTCCGTCATCTACCCTTACTCAGTATCTATGGTAAACATTTCCTATGTTTATTTCCCTGGGTTATTAATGAGATTATTATTTATTATTTCTCTAAATGATATCATGATAAAATTATTTTATGTCATACATTGAAAATGTTTTATAATAATATGATCATGTATTTAATCTATAATGATTATAGTCATTTTGTTCTTATGTGTGATTAATTGTGATATGTAACAAATAATCATGTGAAAATAAGTAGTTTATATGTATTTTAGTTTTGTAAATCTCAATATTAGGAATTTGGGATCTATATAAATGTTGTGATTTAATATAATTTACTACATATATATTTTCTCTATATTTTAGTTATGTTGTATGATATTTATAATTTTACATTAATTATGACACCTGTAAATCATGGTTTCATTATTATTCTTGGTTTAGTGGTTTTAATTATTATGTATTCTGTTATTAGGTTCATCAAATATTAATAACCCCCATTTGTGAATTCTGTACCCATGGGGTTAGAATCTAACACATGGCTTATTTGAGGTTTCTGTTGGTGGTTATGGTTGGTTTCATGACTATGGAGAGAGTTGTTTTGTCATAATGAGGTTATAAAATAGTGGTATTAGAAAATATAATTGATATCTAGGTTATGATATTAAAATGGGTAAAATAAATTGTTTGAGAGGAAAAAAATATATTAATACCCCAGACACTAGATCTCCATGTAATGAAAAATGATATACATGTAAGATATGAATGATGAATAGAATAAACGAGTATGGTTAAATTATATCATAGAGATTCAATATCAATATTCTATTATTTAGTGAGTTCAAAAATGTGGAAGTTAATGGACTCCTACCTCCGGAGGTATCAACATGTTTCTAAATTACATCCCATAATTGTATGGTCCTAAAATGTGATGGCCAAATAGGCTAAGGGGGGGGGGGTAATTGTCCTTTTAATTTCTTTTAAGTATTATTATTAGAGTATGATATTAATGAAACGTAAATAAAAGATAAATAGATCAAATTAATTTTTATATAAATTTACATCAATTGACATTATGTCTATTTTTCACTTCTCTCAATCACAACACCCACTAAATAAAATCTCCCACTTTATAAGGGGAGTAAAAAGCCCATACAATGCCTTATTAACCCTTAGAGAAACAACCCAAGATTTTATTTCTAATCCATGGAATAGTAACCCAAATATTTTCTTTTTTATGTGGAGAAAGGAACAAGTATTCCTTTTTCTAAACAAAGGAACAATTGAAACATCCATGCCTTCTATTAGTTTTGTTAGATACCAAACATACCATTTTTTTCATGTTATAACCCAAAATTGGGTCCTTATTTTCATTCCAATGTTATAAAAAATGTAGTATGTACACTAAAAAGATTAAATTAACTAACAAAATAGAACATGAATGAACATATGAAGATTTTGATGTTGATGAAGGCTTGGATTCATAGGTCATGCTGAATGTCAGAATGGCGTTCATCCCAATAGTTGGAAGAAACAATAATCGCATGTAATTTGAATGTTTAAAGATTCTATATCTCAGTTATATAAAATATCACCATCCAATCAACTTTTTCAGTTCAATTAGTATTTAAATATTTTTTCTATAATGAAAAACCTTAAAGTCGGAGTATTCAAATCTGAATTCTTTCTAGTTTTTTCTTCTTCAAATTCTGGAAGCATGAAACATTTAAAAATAAATTATATTTCATAGATTCATTATCTTTAAAATCATTCTCCTTTAGAATATATTTCAATTAATAATAATAACAAATTCACATTTTTAAACCACATATTTTAATATCCATGAAAAATAAAACAAAAAATCATATTAAAACAATTAAATGAACGATATGATAATGAATAGATGTTGAGTCAACAATCCAAAAATATCTATCTAGCATGATGTGGTCAAATAATAGATTCTTTTTTTCATAGATAAAACATAATTTTGAGACCCCTTCAAAATTTCTTTCATATCTTACTATGACTATTTTTATCAATTCATTTTCTGTAGGTTTAATTACAATGATATACGCACTACACTATAACCATTATTACCATAAAATAGACCTTATAGTGGTTTATATATTCTCCTTTTAAAAAAATCATGTATGCAATGGAGTATACAAAAACATTGACCATTTTGATAATCCAACTCCTGGATAATAATTGAAGAACTATGAAAACATCAAAAAAATAATTAAAAAAATTCATATTCCATAAAAAATATTAATGGGAAATTATAAAAAAAGGTAATATCCTAGGTGTTTTTCTTAAGATACATATTCTTTTTTATTCAATTAAACTCTTACTTATTTTATTTCTGGATTGAAAACTAAACTAGGTTGTGGGATAGTTGCATATTTCATGGGAGGGAAGAGGATGTTGGGCTGTATATTGAATATGGACCTATTACATTACATATAATTGGGATACAATATGTGTATTTACTTATTGGACATCTAATGGTATGACCATAACTATTCACACCATGTAAATGGTTTTCTATGGGAAAAGATCTTGAGATTTACATAATGTGAAAATAATTTACATGGCCTATAATTTCATGAGTTTTTCTTAAAATGAAGAAGGCCTCAAATCCATTTTTGGAAATAATCCATCACCTCCATTCTCATGCACATGATCACTAAAGAAAGCTAAGAGGTAGGATTTTCTCTTATTTTTAGATCCAGAATCGGTTTCATTCATCGTCAGTCTTGTAAGATCCACATTAGTGAGTACATTATTTAGTTTTATCTATTCTTCTTTGTTCTTGGCATCCACTACACTATTTAGGTGAAATATCTTTTTCCCTATTTTTTGGATCTTTGTCCATTATTTTTTTCTCTCGATCTGAGTCAAATCAGAAGCATATACTAGACGAAAAATAAACTACCTATCTAAGGTAGGTGCTATATACATTTCTTGTTGTTTTTGGTTCTTTATATACAAAACATTAATTATTACACCTGCCAAACATTCCAATGTGTCCCTAGAACTATATTTATTAATTGAATTAAATGTAAACTAAACTATTCAGGATTCCCTTATGTTGTTTTGATATGTATTGGTGGTATTTTTTCCACCCAAGACTAACCATAGGGAGTTTCATAGGAATTATTCTTATTTAATAATTTTTAAACTATCTATGGGACATTTATCTTGCTTTTATAGTTATATAAAGCATGAATATAATTAAATTTAATTGGATTCCTTGAATATGATATGCATTTCCTACCATTCCATGTAATACAAGTTGATAACTTTTGTACATTAAATTGTAACTGGTTTTGTTAAATGAATCATTATACTGAGTTATTTCCTTTAAATGTGAAATATGAAAAATTAGTGGGTATACTCATTGATTTTATTTGTATTTAAATGGTTATATGAGTTTGTAGACTCATATAATATGAAATGAAAAATGATAAGAAATCAAAAAATATATGAAATGGTGATGAATTCCAAATATTCCTTGGAAGTTTCTCCTTCGATATAAGAAGTGGTAATGGATGACTTAGATGGATTATAATACATGGGATTGATTCCATGGTATTCCATGGTCTTTACTACCCCTTGGATCTGGTAAGCATGGACCCACATAGTACATGTTCAGTATGACAAACTCTTAGGACTCTAACCAGGGTTAAACCATATTTCCATCGAGATGCTCCTCAAACTCAAAAATGATTCCTTTGTCATTGACACCTTGGATCCACCACTTTATTTCCTAATACTTTTATTATATAGTATGACCATGAGAAATATTGTATGTTTGTTTATACTGGTCGGTCATTGATAATATTATTGTTCTGGATATACCAAAATTTCAATTGGTGATATGGTTCTATGGTGTATATGGTGTGGTCATGGTTCTTACTCCCTTTTAAATCTACTTATCTTGTTTGGTTCATGACCATATTTTACAGAAATTTTTGAGAGGCTATTTCAGTATTACTACTTCAGTAGTTACATTCCTTAGGAGTCATTACATTCATTTACAAATTACCTATTTACCTTGGCACTGTATATCTTATTTATTTAGTATCCTAGAATTGTATAGACCTTTGGGTGGTTACCTATGGATATTTTATATCACACCCTATTCGATCTTCCGCTGGGTACCTGAATAAACAATTTGGATGTAGGTAGAGATATGGGAAAGTACCTGCAGTTCAAGAATTTATTTTGTACCATGCTTTGGGAAGGGGATCATGAGATCGAGCGGAGGATTGTGATGCTCTATTGAGATTGAACATTTTGGTATTTTGGTTAATTTGGATACTTGTATTATATTATACTACTTTTCTCCTTTTTAGTATGATTTCTAGATACATGTAACATCTTCATTTTATATGAGACACTTCTTTATTTTTTATTCATTCCACTATTTTTTATTTTTTATTTTTTTCCAGTGGTATCTATATTCTCTATTGAATGTTATTTATATTAAAATATTCCACACTTTTTTAATGAGGGAATAGTCCCCAACAGACACACCCTAGGACACCACTTCTAGTTGGTAGCCTCTAGCATCTTGGGAGATTACCTTGAGGCCATCTGACCTACTGGGGCAGGAAACCATTCAATGGTATTTAGGTCTAGTATGTTACAAATTGGTATAAGATCATTTCTTTTCTCATTTTCTTTACTATTGGGTTATAATATATAGCTATGGTATTTTATTTGAGTTGGGTAATGAGATTTAAAGCATATTAGTTTCCCTTCCAACTGGAAAAATCAAAATTGCCTTGAATTCAATTGGAATGTTTTGGATTTTGACTATTAAAGTTGATTTGAGTCCATTTTTTGGTGATTCACATTCATTTTTATGTTAATATTGATATTATTTAGAATTCAATTGTATTAAAACTCAATGATACGATGGTATTCCATATCATTCTTCATATGAGAACTTATTATAAATCACATGCCATGCATTATACCATGCAATTTAGGATAAAATACTTGTTTTCATGTTGTTTTGAGAGGAGTTGTGATTTGTTTACCTTATGTTTTGATACATATTTTTGTAGTCAATAGGGAAAGTTACACCATATTTCTGTTCATAAGAAGTATGGGTCCTTATGGACTGGAATGTGACATAGCTTTTCTTCACTTAATCAAAGTGAAATTGATATGGTATGAATTATATGGGACCAATTTTTGGTTCATGATGTTTTATGGGACCTCATGGATTATAACATGGTGAACCATTTCGATTAAAATTTAAGTTAAACTATGATATAATGGTATAGAATGTTAAATTTAAATGAAATGGAAACATGAACATGGAAACATATACATGACCTAGACCCGACTTTTTCTTGGGAAAGAGGCAGTTTCTCAAGTTTTTTTGATTGTTACTTTTAAAATCATGGATTTAGGAGTAGGTTGTGTGATATGAAATGGTTCTAGGAGGGTTTTGACCTATCATATGCTTCTGGATTTTGAAATGTTTTTTTTATTTTCTAAGGAATGTGTTCGGAATTTTAGAGTCATGCCACTATGAAAACCTCTAATCATACACCAGGAGGGTGGTGATGACCATGATACATAGGTAGTGGGCCT
Organism: Viscum album; assembly: GCA_963277665.1. NCBI lineage: Eukaryota > Viridiplantae > Streptophyta > Magnoliopsida > Santalales > Viscaceae > Viscum > Viscum album. The sequence continues at coordinate 394,717,552 of OY728138.1, forward strand.
TGTGCTAACGGTTAATACTAATGTTGTGCTAGATGTGGAACCCACTATTTTTCCAGAAAAAAGTGATGAGACATAGTTCCATGGAGAATTATACCACTTTATTCAGAATTTTTAGGGCCCACCGCAAGCTTCCTTGTCTATGGATGAGTTGAAATGTTTGTTCTAGAAGTTACATCCTCCAACCATCATATGGGATTGAGGTCCACAAGAAGTTGAGATATGGGTTGAAGACTAAGTTATAAATCTTCATGAATCTAGATACTCCTCATGAAAGGATATTGAATCTCATGACTAAAATTATTTTTGGAGCAGCAAAGCACTGGTGGGTTCTTCTAAACTAGGTTGACTAGTTATTTGATATATTTTGGGATGGTTTCTAAACCGGGTATAATGAATTTTTTACCTCAAGACTCTACATGAAGAATGGTATTATGAGTTCATGTGTATAGTGTAGGGAAATATTACAATTATAGTGTACTCAATATACTTTTTAGATCATCAAATTTTACAATGACGTACCCTGTTGATGAGTAATCATAGAAGATGTGCTTTGAGGGAGGCCTCCAACATTCCAATTGTTCTCAACTAAATGTGTTCAAATTGACCTATATTACTGAAATTGTGAACCATGTGTTGATTACCGAGTTAAAATTTATGGAAGATAGGGGTGATGAGTAGGGAAGTGGTCTCCTAGAATAATGGTTCACCATCCGATGGAAGGAAGTCCTATTTTGAGGATTCCTACGAGATTAGTACCAGTTAGGATATGAGTACTGGTAGCTTAGTTATCTATCAGAAGTGTAGAATATGGGGCCACATAAAGAATTACTATGACCAAAACCCCATCAAGTTCCAAGATTGTGGTAGTATGGTCTACGTGAAACATTTTTTCAAGACATTCCCTCCAAATGTGAGTGGAAGGGGGTTAGCTCCGACACCAGGTTATAAAGCAGGTTCCTTATCTCTTTGTTAAGTAGAGAGTTGGAGCAGTGTTGGTTAATCAGGATGAGTTAGTGGTGGTCATGGACAAGGCACTCATATGCTAGTTACACTAAGATATTGGATTTAGACTACTCCAGGTACTGAGGTTTTGTCTTAGGGTTGTGGTTCAGGTTAAATCTATTCAATACATCCTACCCCTGAGGAATAGGGTTCCAGACCATCTTCGATGAGAGGTATGATTTTTGTGGCCTATACTATTTCATATGATCTTTTTGATATAGATGGAAAACATAGTTTCATATCATTAGCTTGGTAAACAAGACATGGTCTTGTTATAATGAATTCTGAGAGTTTTATGATTATAGAAACACCATTGGTAATCATAATAGAGGAATCACAATAGTATTTGGAGTTCCCCCTTGGGTTTGGTGGGTGTCACATCGACTTATATCTTTATGTTCTCAAGATGACCAGTTTTTACATCATACTCGAGATGGACTGGCTAGTATCTTATCAAGATTAAATATATATATATCACTAGAGGGTGGGTTTTACATCACCATATGTTTAAGTTCATACTCACAAGGGTGAATGAGATGTTTGGGTGAGCTGAGATATGCCACAACATTATGGGTTTTGTGGAATTACAACTCAAATTTATAGTTTGTATCTGGATGATCTGGGAGCTTGTCAGATAGAATTTCCTCTAGTGGTTGATCAGATCATGGATGTGTCCTGGGATGGATTTTCTAGTTTACCTCTTGAAAGTGATATTGACTCCCATATCTAGCTAGTGTTATGTGATTCACTGTTATCTAGCCCTCCTTATAGGATGGTTACGTCAGATATGGAGGAGCTGTAGATAAAGTTAAAGGGCTTGGAGGCATGGGGGTCTATTAGACCTAGTACTAATCTGTTGGGTTTTCCAATATTTTTTAGGAAAATGGTAGATGGTACCATTTTTCTATTCATGTATTATTGAAAACTGAACTAGCTAATGATTACAAAATGATATCCCTTTCCATGGTTAGATCACCAGTTTGATCAGATTTGAGGAGCTAGGGTATTCTCTAAGATTGATTTGATATCTAGATATTACAAGGTATGTGTTATACCTTTATACATACCTTGTAAACATGTCATAGTAGTAATGGTATATTAGATTATCTTGTCTGATCATTCGGTCTCATGAATGCACCCGCAGTTTTCAAGGCACTGATGAACTGAGAGCTCAATAATTATCTAGATTCATTTTTAGTGGTTTTAGTGGAAGATATTGGCTAATTTTAACAATCTACATGACCATTACAAACAACTTTAAATAATTTTGTATACCCTGATAGATAATAATTTATAATATATGATAACAAATTTCCATTCCTGGAGGATCAAATTCACTTCCTGGTTCACATTATCATAGAGTGAGGAGTGTTAGTTGAACTAGAGATGAAGAGAGGTATAGTTTCTTGGGATAATCCTAAGATATTATTTAACATATAGTTTTTCATAAGGTTTATTGATTTTAATGGAATGTCATATAATACATATCATGATTACAAGATCCATTTAAGGTATTTACTATGATAGGAATGAATTTTGTATGTTTAGATACCTGCGATAAAATATTTCCAGAGTTGAAAGGGAGATTGACATCAACATCGGTCCTCATGCTGGAAGAGCAGGTCAGTATGTATCCTATGTATTATGATGCATCGGGTATTATTACATGATTAGTACTGATGACGGTGGTAGAGTCATGGTGCATAGTACTCAGAAACTGAGGCCACACAAGAGTAATAACCTGATGCATGATCTCGGGTTAGCTACAGTTGTTTATGTTTTTCACTGTTGGAGACATTTCTTACTGGGAGAGCTTTTGTGGTGTACATGGAAAACAAAAGTCTTAGAGAAGTGATAATGTAGGGGGATATAGTCATGTTGTATAGGTCTCGGAAACTGAGGCCACATGGGAGGAATTACATGACACATGATCTCAAGTTAGATTCAGTTGTTCTTACTTTGTATTGTTGGAGGCATTTCTTACTACAAGAGAATTTTGTGGTGTACATGGGAAACAAAGGAATCATGTATATATTTTAATAGTTTGATCTGGATTTGAGTCAGAAAATGTGGGATAAATACCTCATATATTTTGATTTTGAGCTATCCTACATGCTAAGTATGGAAAATTAAGTGACTAAAGCATGAGAAGAAAGACTTAGATACATATAGTGAAACATACCAAAACTAAGTGGAAGCTTATTTATTATTCCTCTAAGATGAATTTATGGGTGAAGTATAGTCAGGGGAATAATCTTATACTGTCGTAAGATGTGTCCTCCACCCTACATGATAGAGTGAGGGTGATGAAACTGTCAGATTCAGAGGGCCAAGTCCTACGAGAGTTTGTGGCCGGTAAGGACCTACCTCCTAGTTGTAATATAGGTGATGATGAGATCCCATGGTCATTTTTGGGTTCCAATGGACGTACATGAGGAGCTGATGTGGGAGTTCCATGCCTCAGCATGGGAATTTCATTCCAGAGTCACCAATATTCACTCTAATTTACACCATCATTATTGGTGGTTAGGTATGAAAAGGGAGGTATCTGGTGTTTTTATAAGATATTCCACCTGTTAGTATGTGAAGAGGAACATCGGTGATGATCTAGTAATTTACAGCAGTTACCTATTCCTGGGAAGAAATGGGATTATGTCGTGATGGATTTCATGACTTTTTTACAGAGGTCACCTTGAGGTAGAGAAATTGTTCTGGTTGTTATCGAAAGGATCATGAAGGATTCACATTTCCTACCGATCGAGGAGACCATCAGTGTTAATGACCATATGGGGTTGTATATATGTGATAATTTAATAATTCTTGGGTTAACAGACACTATCATTTAAGATTGTGACACCATATTTTTGTCTTGTTACAGGAAGAGTTTTTAGAGGAATATGGTAACATAGTTTATTATGGGAATAGGATACCACCCTCATACTGAAGTCTAGTCAGAATTCATGATACATGTTCTTAAGGGCTTGTTGTAGTCATGAATCCTAAATTTTGGGGGATCATGGTACAATCATATCCTCGTGGTCTTTTTTTCATGCAAATATATCTATCAGTTTACTATACAGATGTCACCTTACAAGGATTTGTATAGTAGGACATGCAGATCACCACTATCTTGGTCAGAGGTAGGTGAGGTAACTTTTCTGGGACCACATCTCGGGCTGGTGAATTCTGAGTAGGTCAAGTAGATTCATAGGTGGATGAATACTGTGTAGTCTCATTAGAAATCCTATTCCAATCACTGTGAATGACCTCTAGAGTATGAGGTCGGGGATCCAGTATCTTTGGGTGTTTCAACGAGGCTAGTAAATTGAATAATCATGTGATAAGGTAATATTTCTCCATGATATGTTGGGGGCATTTAGGATTCTAGGGAGCGTAGGGCCGATAGTATAACGGTTATAGTTACCATAGAGGTACCAATCCATGTATGAAGTCCTCCATATATCTCAATTACAACATTTTCTCTCAGTCTCATCTCCTAATTTTCATCAAGAGGAGGTTCAGCTATAGGATCGTACATCCTTTGAGTTTCATATTAATTTTATTGTTGGAAAGATCATGATGGTTCTATGAGTCTGGTCAGTTCCTTTAGTATGGGTTCCATAGAAGCAAGACCAATTACTAAACAATAAACTGGATAGGGAGGATGAAATACATGCTTAGTGGATGGTGTTTTTCTCAGATGAAACTTGACCACCCATAGGAGGGAAATTCATGAAAAAAAATTTCAAGGGGAGAATATTGTAAGATCCCATTTTTTCATTAGGTACAGATTGTTTTTTTTTCAAGTTTAAATCTTTCATACATTGTTTTTTGTCGTATAACCTAAGCCGATACATGGTGTGATTTAGATGTTCTTGATATTGAAGTTGCTAGTGTGATGTATATTGGTTGTTGTAAAAATTTGTGTCATGAAATTGGGATAAAAGACGTGCATTTACTTACATGTCGTGTAATAGTCTATCCATAACCATTCACATTGGGTAAAGGGTTTTTCCTGAAAAAAGATCCCATGATTTACACGAAATATAAGGAATTTACATGTCATTAAAATGATAGAGTGATTTTAAAAAGATTAAGAGAATCATATATTTTCTAGATACAATACCTCACCCCCTTTTCATGCACAAGAGAATCCAATAAAAAAAAGAGGTAGGATTTTCTCACATGTTATGATTCGAACTCTGTTTCTTTTATCATTAGTCTCTTTGGATTTGTGATAGTGAGTACTTGATTCAATTATATGAATTATTCAGTCTTTTTGGTAAAGGTTGTTGTATTTAGGTTCAATATATGTTGCGCTATTTTTGGTATCTTCATCAATTTTTAATTTTTCTCCTGATCTCAATGAAATTGATAGTCGATACGATATGACAACTCTACTACTGATCTATGGTAGGTGTTCCATCATTTTCCCATTGGTTTTAGTTATTTATAGACATAACTTTCTTTATCCCACCCACCAGACATTATGATGAGGTCCCAGAACAAAATTTATTAATTGAATTAATTGGAAATAGAACTATTAGGGATTTCATTAGGTTATGTTGACATTTATTGGGGTTGGTATCCCCATCCAAGGCTACCCATGGGGTGTTTCATATGAATTCACATTATTTATTCCTTATTAAAACATCTAGGGGATGTGTCCTCATTCTTTCCTAGTTATATGAATCTTGATTATAATTAAATTTAATTGGATTTCTTGATTAGGAGATGTATTTCCTCCCTTTCAAAGTGATACATATTGATAACTGTTATATGATGAATTGTAACTTTCTTTGTTAAATTAGTTGGTATACTCTTTGATTTACTTTAAATGTGAAATGTGATAAAGGAGCGGGTATACTCATTGATTTTATTTTTATGTAAATGGTTATATGAGATGGTATAATCATATAGTACAGAAAATAAAATGATATGAAATGGTCATTGATTCCATAGATGCCTTAGAAATATCTATTTAGAACATGAAATCGGTAGTGGATTCCTTGGATGGATTATGATCCCTGGGTATTGATTCCATGGGATATTCTACCACTTGGATCAATCTTGATTGCACTCGACTAGGACATGTTCAGTATGACATGCTCTTATGAATCAAACCAGTGCCTAACCGAGTTTCCATAAGGATTATCCTTTGGCACAAAGAGGATTCCTTGTTCTTTAAAAACCTGGATCTAGCCCTTCATGCTATTCTTTATTGATTATATGGAACAACAATGGGAAATATGTTATGTTTGGTTATAACATTAGCTATGGGCGATCTAACACATATGGTTAAATGGTATGTTCATGGGTGATATGGTTCTATGGTTTATATAATGAGGAAATGGTGATTACTCCCTTTTTCATGTAGTTTCCATGTTAAGATCTTAACTATAATTTTCGGGAATCCATTAGAGGTAATTTGAGTATTTATAATTCAATAGTTATATTCCATGGGAAGCATTACTTTTATTTTTTTCTAACATTTTTACCCGAACACTTATTATCTTGTTTTTCTCAAATACAAGAATTCTATATAGTTGTGTGTGGTTACCTGCTGGGATTTTATCTCACACCCCGTTTGGGCTGTCATTGGGTACATGAACAGACTATTTAGATGTAGGTAGATATAGGGGAAGTCACCCATAGTTCAAGAGTTTATTTTTTACCATTCTTATGAGCAGGGGAGCACAGGATCAAGATGAGTTTCATGATCCTACTTGGAGATAAATTTTTTTGGTATTTTTGGTATTTTGGAAACTTATATTTTACATTATTTCATTGTACCTTTTTTGAAGGATTTATATATACATGTATCATCATCATTGTATATGAGACAATTCGGGATTTTTTTATGAATTTCAGTCTTATTTAGTTATCATTTTACTTATTCTTGTATATACATATGATATTGACTATTATTGATATTTCACTATGCTACACTCTGGTAATAAGGTTATATTCCCCCCACAGAGACATCCTAGGCCCTCACTATTAGTCGAAAACCTCTATCATTCAAGGAGATGTGCTTTAGGCCATGTTACACACTAGGATCGGGTCACCATTCACTGGAATTTGGGTTAGAGATGTTACAAATACCATAAAAACATTCAATATGATATTGAATAAAATCAATATATCCAAAATATGGTTACACCTAACATATAATTATTAATTTCAAACAAAAATTTGTTAAAATATTCTTAAGAATCTTTTTTTCCTTTGAATGAATATACATAAATATCATCCAAGTGTTCTGTATAAACATGATCCCACATAAGAATCGTTTTGTATAAACTTGGATTTTTTATGATGTATAAACATCATCCACCCATAAACATAACTGTAATATGAATCATTATATCCTTCATATCAACCATTTTAATATTCAAAGAATTCATCGAAACCTATCTAAAAATTATTATAACCAATTTAATTGCAATTATATCCTTCTTAACTATCATCTTATGATTCATAAGGGTAATGTATTTAAACTTAGAATTCCAAAAATTAAATGAGTTTTCATAGAATATATTAGTATTGAATGATATAAATAAATTATGAATAATTTGAAAAAAGTTAAAGAATTATTTAAACAATAAATAATAACTCTTTCAACACTAGTCATTTCATATAAAAATGTAATATTTAATAAGACAATATGTAAATATAGTATGAGAAATTATAATTAATCAATTTATTATCAAATAATTAAGACTTGTAAAATAATGTTATTATATGAAATAATTTTTTTTATAATAATAAGAAATCATGAAGTGGATAAATGAATCAATAAAAATATTTCCCTTTTTATAGTAAAATAATAATAATTAATTACCAAAACACTCCTACATTTCAAAAATATATTAAATATTATATTTTAATAAAAAATCATTCTTATATAAATACCAAAATAGGTGACCCTAACTATATGAAAAACTAACTTTTCCAAAATTAACATAAAAATTATTTATTATAAGGACCTCACCTTAAGCCTTACATAATATTGAATTATATGAATAATTCACATTAATGATCTTTTCAGGTTTAGAGTTTTAGATAGTTAGGCCATAACTATTACATTTCAAAATATTACAAAGTAGACACTTCTACTCAATTTTATTTTTTTTAACAAAACATGAACTCTTAAAAAAAGAGTCATGTCTAGTTCAATATTGTAGATAGCATGACTTTTCCTTGATCCCAGCCTTGACCCTATTCCACTTTATGTCCTGTGAAAAACATTTCAAAACTTGGTATGAGCATAAAAATATCAGTAAGGGATACACAAAGAAATAAAACAGTTATTTTTTCAAAACAATATGTAAACCATGAATACTTTAACATAGGTAATAATTTTTACCTTTATGAAGTAGTAAATGCTCTTCACTGAATAATAGATCATTACATACCCTTTTTAACAAAAATATTACCATAAAACCCTTATAAATAACATATAACATATAATGTTATCTTTAGACATAAACATACATAAATAGAATAACCAGACGGCCGACTTCCACACATGTCACTAAATGGAATAGCCTTACAGCTGACTTCCATAACCAATGTATTGGAGGTGATAACGTAACCACCCATCCTGATATTCACAGCACCACCCGTCATTTGGTTTATCACATAACCACCCATCAAATGTCCAAGTACCAATATAAAATCATATCAAATACAACAAATATAAAGGAATGGAAACATTTCCTAATTTAAATCACAATATATCACTTAAATATATTGACATAAAAAATCCATTTTCAAAACCATTTTCAATACCAAAAATACGTAAAATAGTATAAGGTATTTATTTTCTTTAATAATACATTATGGCTTGTTGAGGAAGCCAATGATCAAAAAATAATCGTGGCGGCGGAGAAGGGCGTTGTCACCGCATACGTTAAAAGAATTTTTTTTTCATTTAGTAAAAAGATCCATAGAAACAATTTCCCTTTGAATGAAATGAAAAGTCAAAGGTTTTTATACAGTGTATAAAATAAAAGCTTGTATTAGAACAAAATATGCCTCAATGAAAGGAGATTGAGATGAAGTCCCTTACCTCATGTCTGACTTGACTCGATCATTCCTTAATATCCTGAATAATAAACTAAAGTTAATTTATACTTGTTTAATAACCTTTTTATAGTTTATTATTTCTTTTATATCACTTATTACCATGTTATAAACATTATGTAATAATTTATGTTCATAACTTTCATTTTGTCAATATTTGGCACTTGAGTAAAAAATGAACACATTATAATTACAAGTTGTCCATGTGGTCAATAGTCCATTATATACAGAATAATATTCATTATTTAGATATCATATATATCATATATATCCAGTATATACATGTATTTATAATATTACATAACATTTAGAGGTAAGAAATGAAATGCACCATTCATGGATACGGTAAGCCGTACGTACGCATGAACACTACTTTCATTTCTATTTCTTATTTTAATGGAAATAAAACATAATGATACCTAATTATATTATAATTCTAGTATAATATCATATATAATATCATTAACACTATCCTTTATACACCCCACTTATGGAATTAATGAGTCACATCACTTTAAGGGGGCGGTAGTTCGCACTTCCTCAAATGAGATTTTCGTATTTACCCACTGTGGAAACCATAAAAGATAGATATAATTGGGAAGTACAGAAGAATAATGAAATCATAAACATAATATATATCATATATAAATACAGTTCCATCATAATGGCCACCATTATAGGTGGTAAGATGTAATTGAACAATCATCGTTTCGCGAGCCATTAGTTTGCAATCCATAGAAACATTATGTTCTTCGTCCATTAGATGGACGTGTGTGTATGTTTAATTCGAATTATTCTTATAAAAACATCCTAGTATATGGAGGACACTATTTTTGTTACAAAATAATGAAATTAAATGAGTTTATGTGTTGGAGAAGTAAAATAAATGAAAACAATTTAAGAGAAACAGTTACATTTAATTTGGGTAACTCCTTTGGTTTGAACCAAAAGGACTTCTTAAAGAGCCTTCAGCATAAGGTAAGGCTTCTAGTAGGAGGAGAGGGGTGTAGGGAGTGTACTTGGGCAGAGTTTGGACGATTCAAATGGCTTTATATGTGTGAGTAATTGGTTAGAAGTGGTCTCTTTTTATAAGGGGGGAGGAGGGGCTTTTTAGGAAAGTGTGCAAATATTATTTTATAATAAAATAATATTCGGTTTATAATGGTTGAAAAATAATTATAGTCAAAGATAAGATAATTCATGGTCTAAATAAAATTATCCAATCAGAATTGGACATGTTTTGGATAATATTATAATCATTATAATCTTATTTATTTAAATCATTTATTAATGTGAAAATTACTACATCATTATTATGTCATAAATAATTTAATTTATGTGATTTCCAAAAATTATAAAAAAATAACATGATATAGGAAATATTTTTATATTTACAAATAATATTTATAGTCTAAAACATGACTTATATAAAACCATAGAAATTAATTACTAAACGATCTATGTTAATGTCAATTTTGTCTTCACATTAAATTAATTAATCTAAATTGTCATTATCACTCGAAAGTGGATCAATGGGGTGCCTAAATCGACCTAATGATGACCATAGTCGTAAATGACTCAACCAATAAGTTTTGGACATGTGTTAAGATAATTTTTAATTATTATAATATTCTTTTATCCTTGTATTACCCTATTTACCTTTAATCGCGGTAAATAAAAGTCAAAAGATACTAACCAGCAAAATTTATTTTCATCTTAATTAACCAAATTTTACGTCATTATAACAACCATGTATGTCGGATTTTTTAAATTCAATTCACATAAGTGGTAAAATTTCATTTAAACGAAAAAGTCAGTTTTTTTAACTACCACAAAGTGGTTTCACTATTCATCAAAAAATTGATGTTTTTCAGAAAAAAACCAAAAAAATTTCCTATGCTATATTTGATATTACGAATTCAAAAATGATGTATATTTTTCAAAATTCAAAACATTGAAGTGGAATTAATTAATTTTAAAATTAATTCCTGTTGTTAAAACAAATAGCTTGTTTTTAAGAAACAATTACTATCAAAAGATTGATACTTATTTATGTACAATTTCAAAGTGAAATTAATTACAATGACAAACATTGGATTAAATGGTAAAAATATATTCTAATTACACTTTAAAACAAATTAAAATGATAATTTAACCATATAAATAAATTATATTAAAACATAGTTATGAATTAAAAAACAATATTTTCACTATTCATTTAAAAAATGAACTTTATCGGAAAAATTCCAAAAATTTACATAATGTAAATTTTGATGTCCCCGTTCTAAAGAAGGATTTTATTTGGTCATATAGAATGTATTAAAGTGACCAAAACTAGATTTAAAAATGGTTCGCTATTAAAATTTGATTAATCGGCCTTTTAATGTAAATTACGCTTAAAATTAGATTCATTCACATTTTAAGCCTCTAAATTTAATGTGATAATTGTAAATACATTTAACAAACATGTATAATCATATTGTAGTTATTTTTTTTCATTTCCACCAATACAATGGCTAAGAGTTAACTACCATTTAAAATAATAACATTATATTATTAGTGTGCAACGTAAGATTTCAAAGACACCCATTGTTGCGTATCAGGTACGCTATCGAACATAGCAACCCATATAAATTAAAATTAATATTTAATTAAAAAATATTAATAAATATGAAAATATTTTATTCTTCTTTTACCTGGGATGTTACATCCTTCCCCCCTTTTGGAAATTGCATCCTCTCATTTTTTATTCACTTATGAAAATAAGTGGGGGTATTTATCCCTCATAGAATTTTTAGATTCCCATGTTGCATCTTCAACCATATGGTTTTTCCAAAAAAAACCATTACCTGGTAAATTACCTTATTCTACAATCCCTACTCTCTACGGTCAAGAATATGAACTGGTTGTTCTTCATAAGAGAGGTTCTCTTCCAACTGAACTACCTCTCGGCTCAAAAAATGAGATGGATCTGGCATACACTTTCTCAACATCTAAACATGAAAAACATTGTGTACCTTGGATAAACTTGGTGGTAAAGACACTCTATATGCAACTAATCCAACTTTATATATAATTTCATAAGGTCCAATGAACCTCGGACTCAACTTTCCCTTCTTACCAAAACGCATCACACTCTTCCATTGAGAATCTTTTAGAAAGACATGATCACCTACCTCAAAAGACAGATCCTTCCTCTGGTTATCTACATAACTTTTCTGTCTGCTCTGAGTGGTTCTCATGTGCTTCTGAAACAACTGAACTTTCTCTACCATCTCTTCTACCAATTTTGGTCTCATAAGATTCCTTTCACCTATTACATCCCCAAAATCTGGAGTTCAACAATGCTTTCCATATAATGACTCAAATGGAGCCATCTGTATACTAGAATAAGAGTTGTTATTACAAGAAAGTTCATCCAAAGTAAGATGTTGGTCCCAACTTCCCTAATAATCCATCGATCAAGAACTTAACATATCTTCCAATGTCTGAATTGTTCATTCTGACTGCCCATCTGATTGAGGATGAAAAGATTTACTAAATTTTAATTCAGTACCCAATGACTTCTGAAGGACTTTCCAAAATTTATAAGTGAACCTGTGATCACGATCAGATACAATGGAGAGGGGAACTCTATGAAACCTGAATATCTTTTTAACGTACAACCGATCACATTTATCTAGAGGCAATATATCTCGAATAGGAAGAAAATGAGAGATTTATCCAGTCGATCAACTATAACCGAGATTGCATTATTACCATAAGATGTCTTTGGTAATCCCACAATGAAGTCCATGGATATAGTTTCCCATTTAAATTCGGGCACTGGTAAAGGCTGAAGAATTACTTTTGGTAATTGTCGCTCTGCTTTAACCTGCTGACAAGTCAAACACTTCACAATAAAATCAGCAATATCTCTTTTCATTCCATCCCACCAGTAATACTCCCGAAGATCACTGTACATCTTATTACTACCAGGATGAACTGAAAACTGAGAACTATGAGCTTCACATAACAACTCATTCTACAGTTGTGAATCACAAGGAAAACATAATCTCTTTCCAAACCTCAAAACACAATCATTATCAAGGTTAAATTCAGTTAACATACCCTTCTGAACCAATTCTACCTTTTTCTACAACTCATTATCTTCCTTCAGTGCTTTATGTATTCTGTCTGATAGAGATGATCTCACTGACACCTGAAACAAAATAGAAGAATTTCCTACACCACCAACTTCTATGCCAGAGTATATCAAAATAAAAACCAATGGATCTCGTTCCAAATGTATAATGTCTAATGAGACATTACTTTTTCGACTCAAAGCATTAGCCACATTATTTTCTTTTCCTTGAGGGTAATGGATCGTGCAATCATAATCATTGATTAATTCCAACCATCTGCTCTGAAACATGTTTAAATATTTTTGAGTGAATATATATTTTAAACGTTTTTGATCACTATATATTTCACACATCACTCCATACAAATGATGCCTCCAAATTTTTAAAGAAAAAACAAATAGCAGCTAATTCCAAATCATGTGTAGGGTAATTTAACTTTTGAGGTTTCAACTAACGTGAAGCATATGAAATTACCTGATCATTCTGCATTAGGACACAACCCAATCCTTTCAATGAAGCATCACTGAAGATAAAAAACACACCATTTCTAGAAGGTAGTTCCAAAACTAGATCATTCACCAATATTCTTTTAAATTCTTGAAAACAATCATCACATTCTTTTGTCCCGATGATCTTAACACTTTTTCGAGTTAACTTAATCATTGGACTAGATAACCATGAAAAGGTTTCAAAAAACCTTCGGTAATAACCTACCAAATCAAGAAAACTATGGATCTCAGTTATATTTGTGGGACTTGACCATTATTCAACAACCTTAGTTTTAACAGGATAAACAGTTATGCCATTTTTTGAAACAATGTGACCAAGGAATGAAATTTGTTGTAACCAAAACTCACATTTGCTGAATTTCCCATTAATATTCCTTTATTTTAAGGTTTCCAAGATAACCCTTAAATGACATTCATGACCCTCTTTAATTTTTGTATAAACCAAAATATCATCAATGAAAACAACCATAAACATATCCAAGAACTCAAGGAAAATTATATTCATAAGATCCATGAATACAGTAGGTGCATTGGTTAAACCAAAAGGCATAACATCAAATTCATAATGGCCACATCTAGTACGAAAAGCAGTCTTCGAAACATCTGCTTCCTTTTCATTCAACCGATAGTACCCCGACCTCAAGTCAATATTCAAAAAATACTTAGCTCCCTGGAACTGATCAAACAAATCATTGATATGAGGCAAAGGATAATTGTTCTTAACAGTGATGTTATTCAATACACTATAATCAATGCAAAGTCTCATTGAACCATCTTTCTTTTTAAAAACAATATAGGAGAACCCCATGGTGATGTTCAAGGTCGAATGAAACCTTTATTTAATAACACATGCAATTGCTTATTTAACTCTAAAAATTCAATTTGAGCCATTTAATAAGGGGTACTGAAATTGGCTTAGCATCAAGAAATAATTCAACAGTAAATTCAACTTCCCGATCAAGTATAATACTAGGTAAGTCATCAGGAAAAACATCATGGTACCCATTTACCACATGCACATCATTAATATGAACAATTCCATTACTTTCAACAATATGTGCAAGGTAACATTCATTTTCATCATTTACTAGTTTCTCAGCTTCCTGATATGTTATCAAAATAAAGTGTTCATTCTAGTACAAAAACATTAAATCCTTCTAGAAAGAAATATCTTTATCCCTGCAATCAATCTTCGAAAGATAATAGGAAAGCCAATATATGCCGAAAATAACATCAAACACCACTAGAGGAAAAACAATAAGGCATGCAGGTAGATTCTTTCTGCACACAAGGACAAGAAGGTTCTAAAAAAATATTTGTCTCAACATTTCCTCTAGGTGTTTTTACCATAAGTTTAGTATTCATATCATGAGATGGAATTCCAAATTTACTAAAAAAACTTCTCAGAAATGAAAGAGTGTGTATACCCTGAATCAAATAACACATTGGAATAATCTGAACAAACAAACAGTGTACCTAATACTACTTCATTCGATGGCCCAACATCTACTGAAGTAGTTGCGAAGGATTTCACCACCCCTTCCTACTTGTAGTCTGACTGCTTTCCCTTAGTTGAGTTCTTCTCTGGACACACATTTGAATAATGACCCATTTAATTACATTTAAAATATCTTATCGATGGCTTTTCATTGTAGACTTGTTCATCTTTCTTACAGTTACGAACAATATGACATGACTTACTACATCGAAAGCACTTTCCAGTCTTTGATAAACATTCTCCAGGATTCTTTTTACAACACTTCTCACAAGATGGATATTTAGTTATCTTACCTCTAGGCTTCTTTGAAGAATTCTTCCCCTTTTCCTGCCAACTGGACCTCTTATTCTGTTGTTTGTCAAAGAACACTTGTTCATCACAAAACTCCATTTCCACCTTCTCCTCACATCGAACAAGTTTTCCATAACATTTAAACTCACAAGAAGCTAAATCATTTTGATATAGTGGCCTTAGTCTTGAGTAAAATCTATTGATCTTACTATCAAGATCTCAGATGAAATTTGGAGCATAACTTCCCAGTCGAGTGAATTTTTCTTCATAAGCAGCCACTGAGTCATCCTCCTGCCTCAATTCCAGGAATTGTTTTTCCATTCTAAGACGAACCACCTTAGGAAAATATTTCTCAAGAAACATAACTTTGACTTCATCCCAATCAAGAGCATCAATCTCCTCACTATAATTGATATTTTTCACCATCGACCACCACTGAACAGCTTCACCTTCAAAACAGTAAACATCAAGACTATCCTTTTGATGTTCTGAACAACCCATGACATCAAAAATCCTCTCCAATTATTTAATCCACCCTTCAACTAGCACAGGGTCAAATGATCCTCTGAATGATGGGGGATTTTTCCTTATGAAGATCTCCACTACTGACATGTTACTCTATGGTTGATCTGGCTGATCTCATAAATGGATACCACCACCATTTATAGCATGAGTCAACTGTTCCATCACTGCAAAAAATGGTTTAGTTCCAATTCTGACCATCTCATGTTGCTGATTTGGGAGGTTGTCTTCCTCCTGATGTCTTCCAAACATATCATCCCTATTTTCTCTGCAAAAAACCATTATGAACATAGAAATATCTTAAGAGAAGAAACATGGTAATCTGCAAATGCTATATGATATCAATATTAACATAAATTACTTTATGGATATTAATTTATCAATACCCTAACTCCTAAAGTTATCTAAACCGACCACTGATACCGAATATAAGGACCCGACCTTAAACCTTAAATAATATTGAATTAAATGAATAATTCATGTCAAGGATCTTTTTAGGTTTAGAGTTTTAGAGAGTTACGCCATAACTATTACATTTCAAAATAATACAATGTAGACACTTCTACTCAGTTTCCATTTTTTTAACATAACATGAAATCTTAAAAAAAGGGTCATGTCTAGTTCCATGATTTAGACAGCATGACTTTTCGATGATCCCAGCCTTGACCTTATTCCACTTTATGTCTTGTGAAAAACATTTCAAAACTTCGGATGATCATAAAAAGCTCAGTAAGGGATATAAAAATAAATAAAACAGTCAGTTATTCAAAACAATAAGTCAACTATGAATACTTTAATATAAGTAATAATTTTCACCTATTTGAAGTTGTAAATACTCTTCACTGAATAAAATATCATTACTCGACCTTTTGTAACCAAAATATTACCATAAAACCCATATAAAGAACACATAACATATTAAGGTATCTTGGGATATAAACATACATAAATGGAATAAAAATTCGGTCAACTTCCACAAATATCACTAAATGGAATAGCCATACGGATGACTTCCATACCCAATTCATTGGAGGTTATAACGTAACCACCCATCCTGGTATTCACGGAACCACTTTTCATTTGGTTTATCATGTAACCACCCGCCAAATTTCCAAGTACCAATATAAAATCATATCACACACAACAAATATAAAAAAAAGGTAACATATCCACATTTCAATCACAATATATCACATAAATATGTTGACATAAAAAATCCATTTTCAAAACCATTTTCAGTACAAAAAAATACATAAAAGAGTATAAGGTATTTATTTTCTTTAAAAAAAACATTACGGAATGTTGAGGAATCCAAAGATCAAATAATACTGGCGTTGGCGGAAAAGGACGTTGTCACCACGTATGTTAAAAGAAACATTCTTTATTTTTAATTTAGTAAAATGATCCATAGAAAAATATTCCCTTTCAATTAAATGAAAATTCAATGTTTTTTATACAGCTTATTAAAGAAATTCTTGTATTAGAACAAAATATGCCTCTATGAAAGGAGATTGAGACGAAGTCCCTTACCTCATTTCCGACATGACTCGATCTTTATTTAATATCCTAAATAATAAACTAAAGTTAATTTATACTTTCTTAAGAACCTTTTTCATGTTTATTATTCCTTTTATATCACTTTTTACCATGTTATAAACATTATGTTATCATTTAAGTTAATAACTTTCATTTTGTCGATATTTGACACTTGAGTAAAAAATGAACACCTTATATTTACAAGTTTTCCATGTGGTCAATAGTCTATTATATCTAGAATTATATTCATGATTTAGATATCATATATATCATGTATATACATGTATTTATAATATTACATAACATTTAGAGGTAAGAAATGAAATACACCCTTCATGGAGACGGTAAGTCGTACGTACTGATGAACACTACTTTCATTTATATTTCTTATTTTAATGGAAATAAAACATAATGATGAATTGGCAGATTATAATTCTAGTATAATATCATATATAATATCATTAACACTATCCATTATACATCCCACATAAGGCATTAATGAGTTACATCACTTTAAGGGGGCGGTAGTCTGCACTTCCTAAAATGAGATTATCGTATTTACCCACTATGGAAACTATGAAGGCATGATTTAATTTAGAAGTACAGAAAAATAATGAAATAATAAACATAATATATTTCATATATAAATACAGTTCCATAATAATGGACACCATGAGAGGTGTAATATGTAATTGAACAATCATCATTTCGTGAGGCTATAGTTTCCAATCCACAGAAACATTATGTTCTTCATCCATTAGATGGAGGTGTGTGTAAGTGTAGTTCAAATTCATATTATAACAACATCCCAGTATATCGGGGATACTGGTGTTGTTACAAAATAAATAAATAAAAAGAGTTTAGGGGTTTGAGAAGTAAAATAACTGAAAACAATTTAAGAGAAACTGTTACATTTAATTTGGGTAACTCCTTTGGTTTGAACCAAAAGGACATCTTGAAGGGACTTATTCTTAAGTTAATGATTCTAGGAGGAGGATAGGGATGTAGGAAGTGTAATTGGGCAGATTTTGTACGATCCAATGTCTTGAGAGGTGTGAGGAATTGGTTATAAGTGCTCTCCTTTTATAAGGGGGAGGAGGGTCTCTTTAGTAAAGTGTGAAAATATTATTTTATAATGTAATGATATTCGGTTTCTAAGGGTACAAAAATAATTATAGTCAAAGATAAGATGAGTCATGGCCGAAATAAAATCATACAATCAGAATTGGACATGTTTTGGATAATATTTTAATCATTATAATCTTATTAATTTAAATCATTTATTAATGAGATAAATACTGCATCATTATTGTGTCATAAATAATTTAATTTATGTGATGTCTAAAAATTATAAAAAAAATACCATGACATAAGAAATATTTTTATCTTTCCAAATAATATTTATAGTCTAATATAGGTCTTATATAACAACATTAAAAATTAATTACTAAAATATTGTTGTTAATGTCAATTTTGTCTTCACATTAAATTAATTAATCTAAATTGTCATTATCACTCCCAAGTGGCTCAATGTGGTCCCAAAATCGACCCAAAGTTGCCCATGGTCGTAAATGACTCAACCAATAAGTTTTGGACAAGTGTTAAGGTAATTTGGAATTATTATAATATTCTTTTAACCTTAAATTACCCTATCTACCTTTAACTGTGGTAAATAAAAGTCAAAAGATACTATTCACCAAAAATTATTTTCATCTTAATGAACCAAATTTTTCTTCTTGATAACAACCATTTATGTTTAAATTCAATTCAAAGAAGTGGTAAAATAACATTAAAATGAAAAAGTAGTTTTTTAACTACCACTAAGTGGTTTCACTATTCATCAAAAATTGATGTTTTTCAGAAAAATACCAAAAATTACGCCTAAGATATATTTGATTTTCCGAATTCAAAAATGATGTCTATTTTTTCAAATTCAAAACATAGAAGTTTCATTAATTAATTTTAAAATTAATTCCCTTGGATAAAACAAATAGCGCATTTTTATGAAATAATAACTATCAAAAGATTGATACTTGTTTATGTCCAATTTCAAAGTGAAATTAATTACAATGACCAAAATTGGATTAAATGGTAAAAATATATTATAATTATAATTTAAACCCAATTAAAAATATAATTTATCCATATAAATAAATTATATTAAAACATAGTTTTGAATTAAAGTACAATATTTTCACTATTCATTAAATTATAAACTTTAACGGAAAAATTCCAAAAATTTACGCAAGGTAAATTTTGATGTCCCCATTATAAAGAAGGATTTTATTTGGTCATATATAATGTATTAAAGTGACCAAAACTATATTTAAAAAGGGTTCTCCATTAAAAGGCGATAAATCAGCCTTTTATTGTAAATTATGCTTAAAATTTGATTCATTCACATTTTAAGCCTCCAACTTTTATTTGATAAAAGTAAATACATTTAAAAAACATGTATAATCATATTTTAGTTAGTTTTTTTCATTCCCTACAATACAATTTCTAGGAGTGTACTACCGTTTAAAATAATAATATTATATTATTAGTGTGCAACGTAAGATTCCAAGGAAACCCATTGTTGCGTATCGGGTACGCTATCGAAAATAGCAACCCATATAAAGTAATATTAATATTTAATTCACTAATATTAATAATTATTAAAATATCTTATTCTTAATTTACCTTGGATGTTACATTTAGAGCCTCTCAAAGGTAAATAATCATTATTAAATTACCAAAATAGATTTATGTAGATTTTATATTAAAATTAGATTTTGATATGAATAAATATGAATAAAAATAAATACAAAAGTTATATAAAAATTAGTCATGAACCATATTTAAAAATATATTTCATAGATCCACTATAATACAATAAATTAATAATTAATAATATGTAAAGAGAAATTTTAAAGTAGATTGATGGATTCTAGAGACATGAAATATAGATTGAAACTCCCCCAAAAATCTAAGTAATAAATAATTATACTTCCTTCATTCCAAACTGAAATATTATTTTTCTATTTTTTTCTAAGTCCATAATCATTTTAAAGAAATCAATGAGTTTATTTTATATAAAAATGGTTTCAAAAATAAGTATTTCTTGTGGAATAGTATCTCTATAAAAATTAATTATACCATCAATATGCTTTATCCTAGAATGTTGATTGAGATTTTTTATAATTTCAAAGGGTAGAGATATTGTTTCAATAAATATTGTTGTTTATAATATCAAATCTAAAACCACGTATTGTTTTTTATATCAATAAATATTGTGAGAAAGAACATGAAACTATAATAAATTCACGTTGTAAATTATATAAAAAAACTAAATTATATTTTTTTTGAACTCCAAGAGACCAAACATTTACCAAGAAAATGATACATAACTAATGTTAATTTCCACTTTATATTGTATCTACCAAAATTCAAATTAGGGTAACGGGTCAAATCAAAATATTTTCTATCTATTTAAAACAAACAAATATTTAAATAGAATTTAACATATCGCATAGTCCTTTTAATTCCAACAAAATTACTTTTTAACGAATAATTTTAATCCTAGAACACATGAAAATAATGAAAATAAATTATGCCTCTAGGAAGTAGATATAATAAAAAATCTTTCTACCTATAAAATATTTAAAAATGATATATTTACTAGATTTATCCATATATAATTCACATGATGTGTTCATTGTAGTTTTTTAACTCTTATATGAATCTATCATTAATATTTTAATCAATTCATTATCAAAATTCATTTTATTATGTAAAATACCTTTATTTATTTGAAATATTTAATAGTAATTGAAGAACATTAATTATCATATTGTACACATATAAAATTCAGATGTCATAAATTTTAAGAATAACATTGAAATTATTTCACATGAAGAGACAAAAATAATATCATCCATATTTATTTCTATAAAAAATATCATTGTAAATATTTTTTTTATGAAAAGTTAAAAAAAAATCCCGTTAATTTTTTTTTCAAATGAATATTTAATAACCACTCATACCAAATTTTAGGTAGTTTTTTTGATACATATATAGCCTTAAAATGATTTAAAACATGATTTTTAAACTTCTTATTATTGAATGAGGGTGGTTTTTTAATATACTTATACTAAAATATAACTATTTATAAAATAACTTTTAAAATAGATTTCAAATAATTTCACATCATGAAAACATTAATAAGATAAAAATACTATAAAAGATGAAATCCTTGAGAAAATTGTAATATATTTTTCAAAATCTACAGCTTCTCCTTGGTAATATGATTGAGAAATTAATATAACATTATTTTTAACGATTTTACCATAATCATCAATCTTATTTCGATATATCCAGTTAATTCCAAAAATATAAAAATGATTAGGAGGAACATTTATAGTTTCTATGTTATTTATAAAAAAAATTAACTCTTATTGTATAGACAAGAAATAATTATAAAAATTTAAAGCTTTAAAAGAATAACATATATAAAAATATGAAATAAAATCTTGGTAATAAAATAAACTCAGAGTAAACATCTTTTCTGAACATTTTACTCTGCATACTTAATGATATTGTACATTGGATGATCTTTATGAGTTTTCTAATTCATAGTTTCCGGATTAAAATGTGATTTTTCATACTCCCCCTCAATATGTTCTTTATATTTAGTAAGTTGATCTTCTAAAAAGTTAATGTATTAAAAAACATCGAAACATTTATCTAAATTAGTATTTATATCTTATAAAGAACTTTTATAAAATTTAACATGAAATGTATCTTCAACAACCATGGTTATTTTATTATAAAGACCATAATCCTTGTTTATAATTGAATGCCTTGAAAATATAACATTATAAAATGTTCATCAAATTTAACCAAGGAATCATTTATACTAAAAACTTTAATAATCTCAACAAAATACTTTAAAATATAAAATATTAGTTTTTTTCCCATTAAAACCTCATAATGAGTCTTTTTTAATATAAGTTTTAAAAACTAGTTTGAAATATAATAAGAAGAATCTGTATCTTCATCCACAAAATAATTTATGTAAACTCTATTCATTTAACATTATGATAGTATAACTCTGAAAATTTATTAGTATAAATAGTTACATTTCTATTTGTATATAAAAGGATAGATTTATAGTTATAAAAACATGTTTATAGTTTTTAAATTTAAAAAATATTTCAACATCACATAGTAGAGAAATTCTTATTAAATTATGCTTTAAATATTCAAAAATTAACACTTTTGAAATAATGATAAAATTATAAATCCAAATTTCCTGAAAACATTTTACCTTTATTTTGATTTATCTAAATAACTAACATTAGAATAATCACATCTATTAAAAGATAAAAAATATGATATATCATCCATCATCTATTGAGATAATCTATAACACCTCTAGATTTTAAAAGAGGAACATCATATTTGATAATAAATATGAAATTAAAAATCAAGAGTATAAGATAATGTAATACCTTTATTCATTAGAATATATTTTTAAAGAAATTCAGTCTCTTTGATATATTTCAATGCACAAAATAAATGAGTTTGAAAGAAACATAACACTCTATTAAAATATTATTATTTCAACATGCCAATTATAACCTAATCATTAAGAAATATGGTATGAGTAGGAATAAATAAATTAGGATATATATATAGTTTAAAAATTTATAAAATAAATTAAAAGAATATCTATTGATTAGAGTAAAAATTATAATCACTTGAAAGAAAAATATTTTTTTAAAAAACATTATTATTCTATAAGATAGTTTAATATCACTTTGTACAGATAATTTAAATTTTTTTTCCAATTTTTTAAAATAAATGTGAAAATTTATGATTATTTTTTGAAATTTATATGAAAAAAAAACTTTTTGGAATTTTTGAGAATTTTTTGAAAATGAAATTTTTTTTGATAAATGATGAAAAATACTGATTTTTAATGAAAAATTAATTTACATTAAATAATTTACATTGTTAAAATATATATTAAATTTTTTAAAATTATAATTAGTTAAATTATTTTAAATTTAAAATTATTCATTGCATTTTAATCAATTTAATATTTAAATTTCATTCTTCCAAATATGTAAAATTAATTTGGAAAAATGTATTAAATAGTTATAATAATAATAATTTATATTATATAATATGTTCATGTTTATTTTTTTCCATAATTAATAGTGATAATAGTAAAAATTAATTAATGTGGTTAAGGTAGAAACAGATTTTCTGTGGGATAAACTACGAAGATATGGGTTTAAAATTACATAAAACATATCCAAAAACTATTGGATAAGAATATTTAAATCTTATAACCTTAAATTTTTTATAATTATGATTTTTTTTGTATTTAATCATTAGATAAAATTTTGTATCAACTTATCATTTCAAAAATTACATGTGTGTCAGCTCCCCTGATTACAATGGGCACCCCGTCTCCTCCCATCATCCCACATAAAAAACCCTTTGTCTTGAAAATACATGACAAAATATCTTCCTTAATAACTTCCCCACATTTACAAGGAATTATTTCTATTAGGATAACCTCCTATTGAGGTTTTTAGTATAAACATTATGTATTTCTCTATAGGAGAAGTAAAATTCTTAATCGAGCATTTCAGTTTTATTTAATCTTAAAAATCCATAAGATAATATTAAAATATGATAATATAATAAAAAATTATAAAATTTTTACTATGATGTTATTATATTATTATAATAACCAATATTCATCTCCACTTCTATCAAATAGGTATGGAAATCATAGATCGTGTGTTCAGCAGACTTCCACCTCGCGAACCGATATAATTGTTTATTTACAGCCATATGAGGTAAGAAATAATGATGGATTTAACTTATTTATATGATATATATATCATTATTATACTATTGTAATTTTGATATCATATATATCTTGAAACGTTTCATATTATGGGGGATACAATAACGTCGCTCATGTGTACGGTGGACTACCAACTCATAAAGCATTGTGACTTGTTTTTCAATTATGATTTACATGGATTTCCATAAGGTTAAAATTTAAATAATATATATTTTATTTATTACCAAATAATATATTTGGATATATAATATCACGTATAACTTGTTACCTTAAAATCCATTTGAAAACATTAATGTTGCTCAAGCGGATGTGTGGACTATAGCCTCTACATGGCGATGTGAAATTGTTTTCATTTTATTTTTACATGGAAAATAATAACGCTGAATTTTATTAATTTAAATTATATATATTAAATAATAATTATTCTAAAAATGTGAATTATCATTTATTTTCCTTCCATTCCATCATTCTAGAAAAAATGGAAATAAAGTTCATGTGTACTCACGATTAACATTCTCTGTGAACAGTTTAATCCATTTTCTATCTATAACATTTAAAGATTACAATAATTAAATATATAATGATAAATTTTATATTTAAATCATGGTTAAAGTTTTTGATTTTATGGATTAATTATCAAATTAAAAATTCAAAAATTACAGAACAAAAACATACATGAAGAATGATACAACTATCACTAGAGATAATAATTTTATAAAATAAATGATATTAAAAAATTTATAGAAGGAAGTAAGTAAATCATATATGTTATGAAATATATGATTATTGTTTTTTAATATATTTATAAAAACCCAACATATATTATAAAATAGGTTTAAACATTTGTGAAGGAAATCAAGCCTAAGGTAAGGGTTTCTTGTCAAACTTTTACTTCTATGAGACCAAAGCCATATTCACCAATTCTTCCTTTGTGTGGTGTATATGCTTCAAATTTTGATATTTTATATAATTAATATATTTATATTAAGGTTATTTATAGTTTAATTTTATGTTATTTCTTTAATTGGGACTATTATTTAAAATCAACTATAGTGGTAATGGTTTTTTCACAACCTCAGAATTAATCAATATATTTTTAATTAACTCTCCCTTGGGGGGGGGGATTATTTGATATTTATATCCTAAAATAAAAATATTTTCTTATATTATGATTATTAATGAAATATTTTGTATTATAATTTCATTTTCCCACTCTTTGTAACATAAATTAATTGGTAAAATGTTTATAAGAAAATATGAAATTTGTTTCTCTCTTATTTTGAAAATACGATCTCTGAAAAATAAATTATTTATAAAAATCATAATTTTTTTAATATTTCACAAAATATTATTATATATATTTTTATCCATTTTTTACTTCTCAAAAATTATTTAAACAAATGTTCTGTTCATTTTCATAACATGACCCATTTGGATTTTACCTAAGATGTGAAAGGAATATTTGTTTTGATATTTATCGTAGGATTGAAATTTACCATCATCATAATAAATAAATGTGTTAAATACACCTTTATAAATTTAAAAGGTAATTTTCAAAGATAATTATTTTGAAAATATATTTTGGAAATTTAGTTTTAATTTTTTTTTCAAAGTGATAATTTTATTTTCCTCAAAAATGTTTTTAACTCCATTTTTATGGTATTTTATTCACAATTAGAATTATCCCATTTTTTATAATTATGATCCAATATAGATATTTTGATTTGATACCATCATTATTATTTCCCCAGATGGTTTATGATCACTTTAACTAGGTGTTTACAATTTTGGTACCATTCACCATTTTACTCTGGATGGTTTTTTATGACATTTATTGACTGGGGTAAGTATTTACCTATTGTATGTTAGTTTTTCAATATGAATTATTATTCATATTTTTTCACTACGTTTATACGAGGGATTTATTATATTTATTAAGTGATAGGTGGGTCCTATAATTACATTTCCCATCGATGCATTTGTGGGTCTCATGATAAAAATAAGTTGGCCAAATTATAATTAGTTTTTACACATAGTTTTAAATTGTCTTTTTAATGGCCTTGATAATATGTTTTATATATCTTAAAATATGTATTTTAAAATTATGAGATCATTTATTTATTTTCATGTGACTTTTTGATTAGATAAAATATCCATGGTTATATTTCAAGATCACATGTTTAGTTATATTTAAATATTTTTCTATCATTTATTCCTATCAAATTATTTTTAACGTTCCATGTTATTGATTAGATAATATTTTTTTAGTCATTTACCTTTCCAAATTTATTATTTCTTATTTATTCATGATAGAGTTCACTATATTCTTACCCCTATTGAGTATCATAGCTCACCACTTTGTTGTGTTATATTTTCCCAAATATACAAGAAATTGTTATGTGATTGATATACTAGGATATAATAAGAAAAAATATATTTTTCTCAAATAAAACAATTTTATTTAATTTGAATAATAATTTCAAGTATATATATAGTTCTCCAATACTAATAAACTATTCAATACTTGAAGATGTGATTCCTTTTTTCTTATTCAAATGTAATAATGTATCCACCGACACTGGGATATGAGGGTCACGGTGTTTATAGTTGGTATCATACCATTTTTAATAGAAACCATGTAAAATGGATTTAGGAAAACATATATTAGGGAACATAAACTATGATATAAATTGAGGATAATTATAGAATAATATACTGAAATTGTATTATTATATATATAATTTGGGTTTCCCTAGTAATAAAACTATTTCTAGATAATAAAAGTGGATATGTTTCTTACTTTGACATACCTATGAATAATCACTCCAAAAATGTTACATCAAGCATAACTTGATTGTTAATTGGTACATGAAAACATGCCTCACTATACACCTATATTGATACTCTATGGTAATATTCTCAATTTAATTTACACTTTCTTTACAAAACAACTTAATAGATTTGAATAGAAGATAAAGATGAATAAATTATGTTAAACCTATGGTGTCATGGGTTCAAAAGAATATACAATGATGTATAATTCATATACACTTTTCAAGATTATGTGGTTTCTACTATGAATATTATTGCATACAATATGATTTTTGGTTCTAGTTAATGTCATGAACTATAAGTCCTGGCTTAACATTGAATGTGATAGAAAATGTTTTGATGAGAACCCAAGTGGGTTAATTACTGGGGTGAAATAAAATTTTGATTATTCATAATCATTTATAACGATATATGACTAACAAAATACACCTTAACTAAATCCTGGACTAACCTAAAAAGAGAATGATAGTGTTAAATGAGATCTCTTGTAGAGGAGATCATGGAGATAATAAGATTCAATTTCTTATATGTAAATATTGTGGGATGAAACAACCATGTTAATTTCATATATATACAAGAATATGTTTTGGGTGTGGAAAAAGAAAAAAAGAAGTTGTTTTATACAGAAAATTGAAAATTTTTTCCAATGTAATGGATGAGAATAATTTTATCCATAAGGTATTATATATAGTTTACTATTTAAATGTGGAACATATGGGAATTATGGATATTTATGTCCTAGTGGTGAGGCCCATGAAGATAATTATCAAGGTTTTATGAGTAATTTTTATACTACTAATGATGAAGATACTTTAAATAACATATTAATGGAAGGAGGTATTAAGAAATAAGATTATAAATCCTTTTTATTGGTTTAATAATGTAGTGTAATGGAAATTTTCTCAGGTTTGGATTCAAGAATTATGTTATAGGAGTATTTTATTAATGATATTATGGTAATAAGAATTACGAAATATATAAGGATTTTACTGGTGTAATTTTTCCTAAATAATTTTAGATCATGTGTTTAATGGTATGGATAACTAGGAATGTGATTCAGTGGAAAGTTGATAATTTTAGAAAAAACCAATTGAGGGAAGATAAGACTTAATATGTGATTTATGTTGAGAAAATAATGATAAAGATATGTATACAAGATAATATTAGTGATATTTACATTAGTTACGTATTTTATATTGTATGTTATCTTTGTTGGATTTTACATTATATATTGATTCATGGAATATATTTGAAAATTTGATAATTTATTTTCTATAATCATAAAATTTTTTATTTATTTTTTATAGGGATAATGGTATTTACATATTAATAATATGACATTTAGTGTCAATTTATATTGTCTGTAGAATTTAATTGTGATTTTGTACCCTTCTAAATTTTTGTTCATTGAATTTGGTTAAACATATTTTTTATGATTCTTCAGGTTAACCATTGGTGAAATTGATAAATTAAAATTTTCGAGATAATATTTTGGAATTTGATATTAATTTATTATATTGGATAAATTCTTCTAAACATTTTTTAGTAAACATAGATGGAATAAATTTTTACTCATTTATGAATCTTATTATCCCTTAAAAGTTAATTTTAGTGCTTCATGAATAAAAAAAACATCTTGGATATTAATTTATTAGAGTAAAAATGTTGTAAAAATTCATAGAAGCACCACCAAAGGATGAAATTATTGTTATTGTGATATTAAGTAGAATTTTTGGTGTTATCTATCATGATAGAAAAATAATTCCCCAAGTTTAAGAAATGAATCTTGAAAAAAAAGTTTTATCCTATTAACTTCATATAAAATAAATCATATAAAACTTTAAATGATAAAATTTTATGGTTTTCAGGTCATTAACATTCCATTGATCTATCATTGCTAAATGAGAGTTCAATCATTAATACAAGATGAACCCATAAATGGGATCTGTGAGCTAGGGTTTCCCCCCATCGCCGCCTCCTTTATTCCTCTCAGGTTGTAGTGGTTTCCCTCCTTGCACTTAGTGAGTTCATGGAGGTGGATCCCCTATTGCGATGGCGTCTTCTAGATTCACGGCATGGCCAGATTGACCTCTTGCACTACGGATGGACTGTTTCTTCACCCAATTCCTTCATCGTCGGATAGGGCTACCCATGGTAGTGCAGTGAAATTCCCTGGATAGGATCCAGCTTCGGTGGCCTATGGGTTACTACTCCATCTCTAGTGTGTACTTTGGATGTTTATTTATGGTTTATGCGGCCATCATGATTGGTGGTGATGTGATATTATTTGTGGTGATACTATCTTCCGGCATGTTGGTGATGATTTTCTAACATTGATTTTTGTTGTTTTTGTTTGTTTTGGTTGAGGTTTTTTTTGTTTATGATGCTGAGTTCGTGATGGAATGATGTAATTTTGATGAAGGTGATGTTCGGGATTTTGGTATTTTATTGTTTTCTTGTTTTGGTGGAGTATTTTATAGAGGTTGGGGGGTATGTTCTTCTATTCTCATTGTTTGTGAGCTTCTGTGGTCTCTATTTGATGTGAATTGAGGTGATCCAAGGATATTGTGGTGAAGGATCCATGGATGGATGATTTGAATTTCTACTTACATGTTTTCATGATTTCTGGGATCTATTTGATTTTGAATGTGTTAATGGTACTTCAATTTTTGGTTATAGATTGGATGGTCTAAATTTTCATGCATAGTGTGAAGTTTTTGAAAATGTTTACTTATCTCAGAGTCAGTGAAGGTTTTAGTTTTGAAAAAATGCGGGTTCTTAGTGGCAGGTTTAACTATATGCAATGTTATCTTGGGGTTATATTTTTCATTGGCCTTAGTGGTATGTGGTTTATGAGATTCTATAATCATATCATCTATATGAGGATAATCCAGATGATGTTTAGGGAAAAGAGTTTCTACTGTTCCATCTCTTTCCCGGATTGGATGTTTGATATGGTTTGGCTACAACTATTGGTTCCAAGCATGCACATTATTGCAATGGATGGCTTGTCGATTAGCGGTTAATGGTGGAAGCTATATTTTTTGTATTTTGATGCTGGGAGGGGATTTTCCCATGTAGTGTGGGTTGTTTTTCCATGAACTTTTGTATCATTTGGTTTTTTTGGTTTTTTTATGTCCTTTATGTCATGAAGGTTTCCCCCTACTCCCATAAAAGGGGGTTTATATCAAAAAATTATTTTTTTTAAAAATACTGCCCATTGATCATTCAATATCATATGATAAATGGCCTCCATCACCCTATATAATTATTTAGTCTTTTCTTTCTAGGTCTATATGTCACTTCCCTCTAATGTTCTCTTACATAGAATCCATGTTATGTGTTATTCTAGATAAAATGCATTCTTACCATTTCTATCGTCAATATTATGTTGTATAAATCATTTTTATTATTTGGGTTTCCAAAAAATATATCTTCTAATGTTGATACCTTAATTTATTATATCAAAACTAAATTGCAATGATGAAATTTATTTAAGGGTCATATAATGTTACTCATATATATTCAAAAAGCATAATATCATCTTCGATATAATATATGACATGAATCATCATGCATACACTAGAATTTAACACCTTGATAAATTATAATATTTTTTATTTTATGAAAATTCAATCTCTTTGATAGCTTCCAAAACACGTAATACTGAGTTTTAACAGAACACAATACCGAGTTAAAATATTATTATTTAAATATTATTATTATAAAACTTTCATTTAGATGGTGAATATGAATAGGACCTACTAAATTAAGAAAAATATATTGTTTGAACATGTATAAAATAAATTCAATTGAAATATATTGATTATAAATAAAATAATAATCATTTGAAAACTAAAAGAAATGTTTTCTGAAAGCTATATTTTTTAAAATGATGGTTTATTCACAATTTCCACAAATAAATTTAAAAATATTTTTTTATCAATTTAATAATATTTAACAGAAAAATTAAACTTCTTTTTTGAAATGTACATTTCAATATTATATTGGTCTGATTTTATAGAATTTAATAAAAAGATTAATTTTTTGATGAGTAGTTAAAAATACATATTTTTAATGAAATCAACCTTTTTATTAAAATAATTCAAAAGGATAAGTAATATTTTATATTTATTTTAAATTAAAATTATTTCTATTATATGGTAATTTTACTAATTTTTTTAATTGAAATAAATTCCATATTGAGTTCTGATAAAAAAATTATAATTTTGAATTTTTTTCTTGGAAAAAAAATTTATGATGCATATACATGTTTCTATTCAAATTTATTTATTAATATTATATAATGGATTCAATATTTGAAATCATAAAAATATATATTATATAATAAGTTCAACTTAATTTTTGAACCAAATAAATTATAAAATAATAATAATTAATTTTCTTGACTAAGGTAAAAATGTGTTTACGATGGGTTAAACTATGAAATGACCTAAAACTAATCTATAGCCTAATATATGACCATATTATGACCTTATCACCTTTAAATTTTATTGATGAAACCAGTTTGGAGGCTTGTGGAACCGGAAAAAATGGGTTTCATATTATCATTTAAAAAATTCCATGTTTGTCCTCTCCCACAATTATAAATGGCCACCCTTCCCCTCCTCTCTTCAAAATTTAAAAATAACTTATTTCATCATATACATACAAAAATATCATCCTTAATTCCCTCACCGCCTCTAATTATAATTTGTTTTGGGACTCCATTCTGGTAATAGTTACGCCATAGTTGACCATTTCATTTCGCTACTGCGGTTCAGAATGATTTTATGGATTAGAGGTTGAAAAATGGTTTTTAGTGAAAATTGGATACATAAAATGTTTAGGTAAATAGTTATTTTAATATCATGGTTTCCCTCAATGATGTTTGAGTGTCAATTCACAGAGTTTGACCATAATCAGTCAATCCATGTGAACCATTCGGGGTGTCTCGGGGTTTATAATTGGGGTTATCTGTGGTTTTAACATGGTTAAAATAGCCATGAGGATCACCAGTATAATATATGAACCCCTATATAGTTGGGGTGCATGGTTAAGGTGCGCGTTTAGTTTAACAGTGTGGCCTCCTCCATGAAACCATCTGACCTCCCTCTAAACTCCTAGAAATAGATATTTTACCCTTTTAACATGTTTATTTTTATTCATAATCAACCCTAATCTCATTTTGGATCTTCCCAAACTTACATGATGTTTTTAGTTCTCTCCCCATGGATTATAGGTTTAAATCCATCATTCTTGATGGATCTCATAGAGGTATATTGTTTTTTTTCTCTGGTCTCATGTCTTTTTTATTGATCTATTCTAGATTCCTTCAACTATCATCCTATTGCAACACAATTGGGCTATGATGATTGATCTAATGGGTTTGATATGGTATTTAAGTCATTTCTTATGGATCCACAATTGTGAGGACCCGATCTATTCTTCCTCGGTCTCAGTTTTTAAAGGTGAATTATGCAACATCCATTTTTAGGTTATCTTTTATAAAGTGGGTTAATTTGAGTAATAGAATATCATTCCTCTAAAATTCATTTTTTTATTCATTACATTTATTTTATTTGTGGTTTCAGTGAATTTATTTGGAATGTAACATTTTTTAATGAGTTTCTTATTTTAGAAATGTGGTTTTCCATTCCAATTGTTTGATTAAATGCTTGAATGGTGGTTTTGATTTTGAAATGGGTTCTTGAAAACTGAAGATGTTTTTATTGGATATAAAAAGGTTTTATAAATTTTGATCAAGAGTTTAAAATGATTTTTGGAAATCAAACATTTTGATCCTTGTCTATATCTAAATGGGACATATGTGGCTCAATTTGTGTGGAACCATAAGATGTTACTTTCGGATATCAACAGAATATGGTAGGAATTTATATTGGTTGGTACT
Source organism: Viscum album (assembly GCA_963277665.1). Classification (NCBI taxonomy): domain Eukaryota; kingdom Viridiplantae; phylum Streptophyta; class Magnoliopsida; order Santalales; family Viscaceae; genus Viscum; species Viscum album. The sequence goes on from OY728138.1 coordinate 394,750,730, forward strand.
AACATTTGTCTATTTTATGATATTTTATGTCTAGTAAATATTACCATATTCTTGGTCCCAATACAATGTTATTTTACATTTATGGTATATTTATCACATAATTGTTTTTTATGGATAATTTCTCACAATCTAGTTTCCCATGAGGTTTTATCACATGGATTCGTTTTATGGATTATGTCATGGATATGTGTTTACATTATTTCTTTGTGATGTGTGGATATGATTTATATTTTAATCTCATATTCCATTCATATTCTTGGATTTTTTAATATTAATGGATATTATGAAAAACCAAAGGAAAGTTATTTACAAATGTGTTTGGATTTATGTTTTTTTAAACTATTTTTAATATTCAAGGACTATATTATTATTGATATTATACATTTTATAGTTTTTTTGGAGTTCTCTTACTAGCATTTTTTCTCTCAACATCATATTTACTCGGAGATAATATTGATTTGTATTGTAAGATACGAGTAAAGAGAAGGGAATCTTGTAGCTTTATTGCCTCTATTGTTGTTATATACATCGGTTCAAGATGGTATGAAGGTGATAGTGTGTCAGATGGATACTTGTTGGTATTGTGTTTTCATACTTTCTGGTTAAACTAGTTTGAAATGGATTGTATGGATCACCGATGTATTGTTTTTTTCTAGATTATAATATTTTTTATGTATGGTTTTTTTATTCAAAACTTGTTTCTATTTTAATTATTATAATGCACTACCATGATAGGGAATCATGGTTGGATTATCTAGTTGACTTGGGTTGGTCTGCTATAGTTGGGTAAAAAGTGCATCCTCTACATGATGTTTTTAACACTACCTACTTTTGGTTCTGTGTATTGGGTAGATAAGAATCAGTACCATCAGAATTCCAGTAGTAACTGTAGGATGGTTCATGGCCAAGTCACTTCCTTGTCTGATCATGAGTTATCTTTTGTAGTTAGAAATTTTGTTTTATTTTCAAGACTATGATTTTGAGATCATTTGAATGAAATGTATGTGGAGTTTTTTTAATTGGACCGGTTCCTTCTTAAAGATTTTATTTTCATTCATGTAATTCCCAAGTTCAAAACGTTATTTATGTTTTGAATCATGCATGTGAATTCTTGAAACTGGTCCTATGATTTTTTAGTATTATCTAAAGCTGATTGGTCAATGTCTTGTACATTACATACAATTCTTTTTAGAAGATATATTCAAAACCCGAGTGATGAAGTTGTGGGAGAAGACCTGTAGAGGAATCCTCAAGTTGATCCTTCTTTGGTTGAAGCTATAATCTATACAATTAAACTCTAGGTCAATTGGGTGTCCGGATCCTAAGGTTTGTAGTGGATCATATATCTGAGTTCACTAAGAATTATCCACCATTCATCTATGGTGACAAAGGACCCACAAGAATCTAATGAGTGGATTTATTGGATTGATAGGATATTCACATTATTGAAGACACAAGATGAATTTATAGTAGTTTATTCTATGTAAATGCACAAGGGATTATGAAAAAGATGGTGGGATTCCATTGTACAAGTTGTGTTTCATGAGGATGTAAGCTAGACTTATTATAAGAATTTATTGAATTAGATGTTTTACCCTTAGATATTATGTTTATAAAGGACACATGGTTTTCCCACCATAAAGAAATGGGAAGATATTGTTCTTTACTTTTCAACCAAATTTTGTGAATTGGTGTATCTCGTACCAGTGGTAGTTACAAATTAGTGCCTAAAGGCATAAAGTCTTGATTTGTGTATGAGGTAGAATATTCAGTTTATGTTGTTTCTCAGGATCCATTTAACCATCATCGATGTTTTAAAAAATGGATATTTGGCTAAGCCAATCATAGTTAAAAAAATAGGTTTTGGTGGAGCTTTGGTTGGTGAAGTTGTTAGCCAAGGTGTGTCTTTTGGATAGAAAAGGTATTGCAAGGGTGGTCAGTTTTATTTAGGACCAGTTTCAAAGAATTCATCAGGGAAGAATATGTTTTTCTACCATTAGTGTGAAAGGCATGGTCATACCATGCCGAACAATCTAATGGATCCTAATACTTCTCATCATTGCAGATTATTGGGCCTTCTGAAGCATTTTTTAGAAAGGATATCCTAGGTAAGTAAAGCATGATCCACTGTCACTAGTGGTTATCATGTTCTCTATTATGCTTCCAATTATGGGGGGATTATTCCTCGGGCCAAGGGTAATGTTCATGTGTCTATGAGTGGGTAGATTAATTTGACTTAGAATACAGTAGAGGAATCTGATATAGTGCTCGCTAATATTAGAGTAATGGTCTTTATTCTATATTATATAGTGATATCATTGTCTGATACATATTATACACAACCTTATATATCATTAATGTGAGTTTATGTGTTGGGTTTTAATTAATAACATATTCTATACTTGTTTGATCATTGCATGCCATTGGGAAAAAGGTCTGAACATGGCTTCATGTGTCCCTCGTGCTGGATAAGGATAGCTGACCAAGAGGTATTATGAGACTTCTTAGTGATCAATATTGATACCGGAATCCTAATACTTGGAATTATTGGATTATTTGTGTTCGTTCCCAAATATAGTTTTATAATCTTTGAGGTCAGGTTTTATCTTCCTATGTGGCCCCTCATGTTTTTTAGAATGAGTGGGACTCTAGATCGGGGTGGTTAGGGAAATGTTTTCCATAGGATGGGATAATATCATGCCAGTTATCAGAGATATTTATTGATTCCATTAGCCCATATTTAGTCATTCCACTTCCTATATTGGTGTGTACATTCCCTAACAACTTTCCAGATTATTTTTCTGTGTTACCTTTATAGAAAGAGGTCATGTTTACTATTTACCTTCTCCCTATAATGTTTCCAATTTCTACTCCATCTTATAAATTAATAACTATTGAGATAGTGGACCATAAATTATAAATTTATTATATATAGATTGAGTTATTTATTCATCCTATAATTTCACTATGGGATTAGATGTCCTCTTTTCTAATAAGGTATTGGGGAGTATAAAATTTTCCCAAAATTAACAAAAGTTGATTTGAATAACTCTTAAGAACAAATATCCATTACCTAGAATTGATTAACTCTTGGACCATATTATAGGGACATGTTTGTTTTCAAATATTTACCTTTGGTTAACATACCACCAATTGAGAGTCTTAGTATAGGATATATCTAAGATAGTGCTTACGAGCGGTTATGGGTCTTTCCAATTTTTGGTTATTCTATTTGGTCTCACTAAAACTCTCGTGGTATTTATTTATTAGATGAACCAAATAATTCATTGGTGTTTGGAATATTTTATAATTTTACTCTTGGATTATATTTTTGTGTACTCAAATATAGAGAAGGAGAATAGATATCATTTTGATATTATTCATTGAACCGTGAAGGAACATCGACTATATAGTAAGATTTGAAAATGTGATTTTTTTATCTAGTGAGTGAAATTTCTAAGACATGTGATATATAATAGGGTATTCACAGTGGATCATGATATAATACACGTTTGGGTGTCTTGATAACATTCCATACATGTTTTGGAGATTTGGAGTTTCGTGGTTTTGGATTGTAACTATTGATGGGTTGTTCCTGATTTATCATAGATCACAAATTTGATGATAGATTTAACCCATAAGGGTGTATTGTTTTAATGCAATTAAAAATGTTAGATATATTTTTAAGATCCATATGTGATATTCAATTAAGATGAATTTTTTATTCTTCTAGAACTGGGTTCAGGTTTTGATATTTTCTATGATTCTTCTAGTATGGGTTTTGGATGTGTCTTGATTCATGGGAAATTGGTGGTGGACTGTGGCTATTGTATATCATGCTTAATGAAAATAACTCCCTTACCCATTTTCTTGAGTTGACATTAATTATTCATGAACTCAAATCATGGTTCCATTATCTCATTGGGGAGTGATTTACAATGTATTCTGATCATAAGATCATGAAATATATTTATACTCATAGGGAATTGATTTTAGGTAGAGACGTGAGTGGAGTGTCTTAAAATTTTATATTTTGATATTGCATACACTCATGGGAAATTAAATCTGGTTGTTGTTGTATTTAGAGTAAAATTACTATGTAATGTGGTGAAGGAACCAATCGGGGAGTTTCCTCTGATGAGATTGTTTGCAGATATGAGCTTGGAAGTGGAAAATATTGATGGAAATGTTTTCTTATATTTGATGAAAGTTGAATATTCTTTTTTTGAGAGAGTTAAACTATTATAGGTGAACAAAATGAGTCCCAATTCTTAGGTAGAATCCTTTATAGCGGGGAGGACTCTTGTGAGTTGTCTTGGTCTTCTAGTGGAGCTTTGTGATATAATAGTATGTTTGTTTTTTTTATGATGTAAGAGTTGAAGGAAAGTAGACACCAGCCATGTTGGTCCATACACCCTAGTGATACCATGATTTATCATAACTTCAGTTGTCAGTATTGGAAGCTAGAAATGAGGTAACCAATTGTAGATTCTGTTTCAAAGTATCTCACTTTTTAAAAAATAAAGGCATAACACTAAATACCTATTATTTTGTCAAAATCATTTCCTATTTTGATAAATAAGTGGGATGCGATTTCATAGACTTCACTATTGGTTTTCCATAGACTCCTAGTGGGACGAATTATATTTGTGTGATCAGTGATCGAGTTACGAAATCAGATCATTTCATTCAAATCAAGGAGATGGAATAAGTGAAATTGCTTGGAGAATTGTATGTCCGAGAGATTGGGAAACATCATGGGTTTCCCTCTATAGTTGTATATGATAGGTACTAGAGGTTCAAATCCATGTTCTATAAACAATTTAAATGGTAAATGGGTTTAGGGTTGATATTGAGCATGGATTGTCATCCAAATATGGATGGATAGAAAGTGATAATTATACACGCTCTTAAGGATCTGCTCTCAGATTGCATGATTGATTTTGGTGGATCTTCAGAATCACTTTTCCTCTTCTGAAATTTTCCTATAGTAATATATATCAGTATTAGATTATGATTTTTACCTTTGAATCATTATATGGGTGTCCATGTAGATATCACATATTCTAGGTAGAGTTTATAGAGTGGTCTTTGTTTAGACCGAGTCTCATTTAGGAGAAGACAAGAAAGGTGTAATTGATCCAAAAGTGGATTTTCAAAATACATAGATGTTATATATATATTGTAATTATGAAGTGATGGGTGGGTCTTGGAATTATATTTCGTATCATTACAACATAGGTCACATGAGAGAAATCATCTAGCCTTATTACATAATGTCTTACCCATTGTTTTAAACTATCTTATAAAATGTTCTTAAAGTATGTATTAGATTTATGACATTATGAATTCCCTCATCATGTGATAAGTCACTGATGTTCTTGTTTATTATTTGATTAGTTAGTGTATCCATATTTATGTCTCAATATCATGTGACTTCATATATGGAATTATTTGATCATCATTTATTTGTGCATTATTATTCTTCATCTTCATGTTATTAAATAAATGAAGCCTATTTCAGTTATTTAACTTTCAATATTGATTATGTATTATGTATTCATGATATATTCCATTGTATGATAAACTTTACTGAGCATACAAGATCAACCCTTTCTTATATTTTTTTTCCCTAGGGTACTAAGAAGTGTTATATGATTGATATACAAGGATATGGTTACATAAAACATGAAGTTCTTAAAGAAAAAACTTTTTATATTTTATGTTTTCAATTAAAATGTTAATTTCATGAATGTATTTAGTTTACCATGAATACTAAATTATTGGTTCCTTTTTTATGTGATTCCTTGTATCTTATACAAATTTTATAATGTAATCATAAACTCAAGGATACTTGGGTTGGGGTTTTAATATAATCCACAATTTTCTTTTACCAAATATCATTCTTAATGATTAAGATTCATGTTTCCTACACAAAATTAGATTAATAATGTTTTTGGAACATAGGAAAATTTTGGTTCTGTTGAGTTAGTAAAAGAAATATTGGTGACACGAAACGATTTCAAACATTTATTTATAGGTAATTTATAGGATAAATATTTATAAATTAAATCTTATTTATGTCCAAGAGATTGTGGAAATCATAAGTAACAATCATTTCTAAAATCAACCATCATTTGACATCTAAAAAATACGAAAATTTATAAACATCAATTAGAACCCTTAAAAACAAAAGGCTTGTATGTATTATGTAAACTATGTTCTTTTCCAAAATTAGTTTTTCTTTTTTCATTTAATTAAACACATGATTTTATCTTAATTTTTCTTTTCCTTGAAATAATGTAGATAAAATTTATTTTAATGTTTCATCATTTTTTGATATATTAAATAAAATTATGAACAAAATTGATAATAATTTGTTTAGATTCATTTCTATTATAAATATAGTCAATATTTGTTTTAATGATATGTTTTTAATTCAAAATGATTAGAATATAAATATTTATGAGAAGAATCAAATTCATATTTAAATTCCACAAACATTTTATTCATTGTAATCTAAATCATATTTCTTCATATTTTCATTTTCAACAACAATATAATTATATTTACCTTTTATTTTTTATATATTATAGAATTATTTTCCATTTTTTTATTGGGTATTTCTATCGATTTAAAATTTAAATATTTAGGTGTATTCTCATGTTTACATTCAATAGTAAAATAATAATATGAATTAATTACTTTTATTATTGATTCCATGAGACAAATATTAGTATATTCATTTTTAGAACTAGTCTCACTACTCATGATGGATTCTGAAGTGTATCTCTAACCAAATGTCATTTCTTTATTTTAATTTTTATACTTCATTCCTTGGTTTTTTTCAGTATTTAATCATAGGAATTTAGGTTTGATGTTCCATTTCATTCTACCTTGACAAAAAAGAAAATCATAAAAATAATTATAAATTTCAAGACATTTCTTATGATTATCTTTTCCATTATAGGGTACTCCGTTATGAATCTGTATGAGTAGATTTTCTTCATTCTATTTCCTCCCATTCAATATGAGTAACATTAACATTTTAATTAGTATGTAGACCATAGTCTAAAGATAATATAAAAAAATAATGTAATTTTTTTCTTTTATGAAATCTCTATTTAAGAAATATGTTTAATTTTAAACTAATATTTTTACAAATATCTAATAAACTCACTAATATTATATTCATTGATGTTTTTAATATTATAAATTTCACGTTTCTTATAATTCCTTTTTCAGAAAATTTTCATAAAACTCTTTCAACCAAAACTAAATTATTTAGTGTTTATTCTGAAGCACTCATGCCAATTATAATACTAGAAAATTGATATAAAATTTGATTAATTTTTTTTATCTCCAATTTCTAAATCACTATATTCAACTCTTAACAAATAATGTTTGGTTCTAATTATCTTTTGTAAACCTAAATGAGTTACTTGAAAAAATTGCCCATATTTTATGAGATCATTTACATGTAGATACATGATTAATCATATTTCTAGAAATGTCATGGTATAAAATATCCATTACCTTTTATTTTACAACGTATCTAATATAATCATAACTAGATAATGTATTGGGATCGACTTCAAATACATTATATGGAATTATTTTGATAGTCTAACTATCAATGCTCAAATTCCTTAGATAAACATCAATGTACGACTACCAATTCTAATAATCCATTTAGTTGATTAGTAGTGGTATTTGAGGAATCAGAGAATCATTTTAAATTATTCTTATCATCTCAGAAATTTATTTTCCTCTTAAGGGTGTTTTATGGAATTAAATTTCAAAAATATATATATACACACACATAAACTAAAACTTTGTGTGCAACTGTAATACCCATTGGTAGGTCCTAATAAAAGATGAACCAATAGTTAATAAGTGAGTGATTAGATCTTTTAACATATTTTTAAATATTATCATTAGATTTTGATGTGGATACTTTTGAAATAATAGACAAATAACATAAGATAATTTTTATAATTGTTTGAATTAATTCATTCTAAATTTACTCTTCACTTCCCTCAAATTCAGAGAGAAAAACCCCAATAAATGGAATCTATGAAATTAAAAAGTGGCTCACAACAGACTATAAAGATTTAAACAAATATAGGTACAAAATAAGACTTCTTTTTTAAACCAAAAAGGTACAATCCTACTAGATTCATTTTAAGGTAGAGAAAGGAACCAATCTACCTATATCTTGACAATGACATACCCCAAATCCACATTCCTTTAATAAATTTTGGAATAACATTCATATACCTTTTTATAGTGGTATAACCCTACTTGATTCCATTATTTTGAATGGAAAATAATAATAATATAATATGTTCACTAAAATAATAGAAATAATTTTCAAAATAGAACTAAGATAAAAAATTGAAGTTATGTATATTGATAAAGAATTGGTTGCATTAGAAGTGGGCTATGTCTTTATGATGTTTATCCCAATAGTTTGAAGAATCTAAAATCTATATGAATTTGAGTGTTTAATGATTATATATTTCAATCATCAAAAATATCAATTTTTAATGAATTGGTTTATTTTAACTTTTATTTTAAGAGATATTCTCACATTAACAACTCATAAGTTTGAGTATTGAAATTTGATTTCTTCAAGGTCATTGCTATCTCATTTTTCCAAAGAATAAAATATATGAAAATAAATTCAATTTAATGGACACATGACCTTCCAAAAGTATTTTTATTTGTAATATATTTCACTTCGCTGTAAAATCATACTCACATGTATATGCCATGTGATAAACATTATATGCAATGAAAAAAATAAATTATATTAATAAAATTAAATTAAATTTGTGTGAAAGAATAGGATATGGGTCATTACTATGACAAAAAACATGTACCATTGTGTAGTGAAATATTCTATCCATTTTTCATACATAATTTGATATTTTGAGTTTTCTTTAAAAAAATCATGTCTACCTATAAACTTTTTTATCAATCCATTTCAGTAACTATTAAAACATTGATATATGATATACAACATGAGCATCATTGTTGAAAAATGGTCCGCATTGTGTGCTAAATATTGAAATATGAATCATGCTCACCTACAATATGGCATGGTTTGATTAATATTGACCATTTCGTGAATCTAACTAATGTAGTGTAAAATATTAACCCTGCATGGATGTTTATAAAAACCACACAAAAAACATTAAAACCAATTTTTATTTCATCGTAATGATTAATTTGAATTTATAAAAAAAATTATTATTAAAAAACTATAAATCAAGATATCCAAAATTCAGTAAAATAGAGAATATTTATTGATTTTGATAATCAACGTGTTAAAATATGCATAAGAGTTTTTTCATAATAATTAGTATACAAAAACATCATAATAGTGTTCTATGTAAACATGAGGTAGTGTAAAAATAATTTATTATAACCATGAATTTTTTGTGCTTTGTAAATGTCATCAAACTATATAAATAACATTCATAATAATCATTCTCAACTACACTTCACATCATTTTAACATTCCTAACAATTATTGTAAAATATTTAACAATCATCCCAACCTACATAACAATAATTATAACCTATTTAACAATAATTATATCCAATGTATCCATATTAATATTTCATTTAAGGGTAAATAATATTGATATATAATTGTATAAATCTAAATAGTTTACACATAATATAAAAATAATGGATAATATAAATAAATTATGAATAAATTATAGAAACTAATGAATGATTGTAGAAATGCATAAAAATTCGTTCAACATCATTCTTTTCTACTAAAAATCATATATGGTTTAAAAAAACTTGAGTTTATAATATTTTTAGAAATTATAATTAACCATTTTATTATAAAATAATTTAGACATGTAAAATTCTCTAGAAAAAGAGAATAAAAATGATGTTTAATAATAAAAACAACATAAAGTGGATAAAGGACTAACTAACAAATTGTGGAGAACCTATATTTACACCATGAACATTTACCACCTCATGGGTTTTAGGAAGAAGGTGATGATATTTATGAATTTTAAGGGATTTTGAATATGTTTTAAGTAAGCACGTAATAAATTTTATCATATTTTAGTTGGATTTATAAATCCATAAAGAATTTATTTAATAATTCATGCCATAACTCATGTATTATAATGCAAGAGTTAATTCATTGGGGAAAAATAATATCATGAAATAATTAATCAATTACCCTCACATTATACCTATGTAACACTCCTTTAAATGATTTCCATTTGGAATTATGTCTTCATCCCAAAACCATCGAAAATATAGAATACATATTGTATGAAATATTGTTTTAAAAACCCTACAAAATGTTTCCGAAATGGATTTTGATTACCTTTAAACATACCCAAAACTTAGTGTGGGTAGTGTAATAACCATTGCCAATTCCATCATTATATCATAAAATATGATAGAACAAACATTGGCTTGAAATCATATTTCATTTGATACAATCTCCCCAATTGTATTATATTATATATCCATACATCACAAGCAGGATTTTGATTATATATTTTTAAATTATATGAAATCACAAAATAAGACCAATGGTATTTCATCACATGAAAAATGAAGGTTTAATTTATATATCTCATTTAATCTATCAGTTGATGTAAAATATAGAATAATTTTATCCACTTCATATTTTTGATTTTACACATGTTAAATTATAACATTATATCCAAAACTCCTTTTTGGTAACTCCAAAAACATTTTTTGAAATATTTTAATCATTATACCTTGTATTACATCATATAAAATACCATGTGAATACACATCCAAAACTATTTTGGTTCAACTCTAAAACACTTTTAGAGTTGATCGTCATATAAAAAGTATTCCCCCTTTCATAATAACAATGTTTGATCCCACACGCCTTTGTATTGATGAAAAAAACTATGAATCACTGAATCCATAATTTTAAGAAACAATAAGCCTCTCGTATAACATTAATGATACATAATATATAAAGGGATATTGCATGATCTTTATCAATATAGTTATCTCTATAACTATATTCACTAGCCTCATTTAATGATAGAATGTCTTATCATATCATATTATTGTCCAAAAAATCATGTGATCATGGGAAACTAATTATTTCAATCCTATATAGCTAATAAATATCGTCACCATCATCACATTTATTTTTGAAAGGAGTAAATAAAAAATATAAGTGGATTGGAAAAACAATACCCTTTAAGGTGTTAGATAGTGATGGAGGCCAAAAGGAATACTACTAACGATATCCACCCCATAGGGAGGAAGTAATGACTATGATGAATAGATAGGGATACCATATTATTGGGTTGGGAGAGAGGAAAGGAAATAAACATCCTTATTTCCTTAATTCCAGGTATGGTAAATCTCTAAATTGTTGTGAATAAGGCCTTTTCATCTTCTGGAGATGAACTGGATAGACCGTGGAGCTGTAAGAGTTTTCTTCATGAAGCTGCAAAGAATTTGGGAGACTAATTCCACAATCAAGAGCCTCACATTCCACTTACTACAAATGATTTATATAGTTAACAGATCCAGCGCCTCTACTTTAAGAGAGTAGCCACATCCAATGAATACTGAGAACATAAATATAAGATTTCTCAAGGTGTCACGAACTCTGTATCTTCCATGTATGCGAATCGATGAGCATGATATATCTGTGTCTAGTCTATTTCCATAACTATAATGAAACCGACGAACCCATATCCCCTATGAGGAATCGTTGACCATAGGAGAAGAAATCGCACATCCCTGAAGAGGATGAAGGGTCGGAGGCTCCCTATTGTTTTTCACCACCCGGGTCAAATCCAATAAAAGATTTATAGTTATGATCTCTAGGTACCAACTTGATATAATACCCCCAATAAAGAGAGCTGTATTCCTATCATTCCATAAGAACCAACATCCTTCAATCAGGATGATAGTGCGTGCCTTCCTCTCTAGACCATTATTCTTCACACCATTGAACCATATATTGAAGAAGGGGTCTGTGATTCATTTCACACTAAATCTTGTGATGCCGACGAAGGTTTTCTAGATATATCAAGCCAATATACCATGAGAATTGATGTTATAGTTTCTTTTCTCCCATCTGGATGAGAAGAAAATACAACTGTATTCTTGTCTAATAAAAATTTTCCTGATTTACTCATTAGTGGGAAAGGCTCGATCAGGATTATCCATAAGAGAAAATTAAAATTTTCAAGAACTTCAATACACCATAAAGGAACATCCAAAGGGACCGTTGGTTTTATGGATAGATTAGATGGGAATAATCCCTCATTGTGAAGGAAAATGAGGATGACATAGTGAACACGTACCTAATTGGGTCATCATTTATTTGAATGAGATTAAAATATCCCTTATAGTTTGTATCCAGGACTGCATTGTTAAAGGTTTGTTGGTTATAATATTTCCCAAAGGTGATGTCTGTTTTCAGACAATAAGGTGAACCCAAAACTAAACCTTCCCAGTTCGGATGCCAGAATAGTTTTTCTCCTCTCCCATTACCCACCTAGAATGGGAATAATTATTCATGAAGTGATTCTAAAACAAAGGATATAATTATTTTCTTGGGGCCTCACATTTTCTCCTTCAATAAACTCCCATCGCATCACCCGAAAGAGAGCATCCTCAAAAAACCCCAACGCTAGTTTCACATGAAAGCCTCATAATGTGTCTTGATATTATTAATATCAATTCTACAATCCTAAATTTATTTTCTCATTCTCTTCCTAGAATCCTTGTGGTACATCCCATCATCATTAGCATACCATATATAAATGGCTAGAATTATATGATTTGTAGAGGAAATCATTGGGAACCTTAATAGATGAGAGATCATTAATGGGAATTGATACTAAGACACTATTTACCAATGTAATCCTCCCTTAAAATTAGAGATATAAATTCTTCCAGTTGAGAATGTGACACATTATTCTCTACAAAATCTAATAAAAATTCTATATTTTGAACCTGTATAAAGAAATGGGGGCTCCTAAGTACTCCATTCGGAAGATCCTTTGTTGAATCCCCAAAAAATGGTCATTTCTATGACTTTACTATCTGAGTAGTGGTTAAAATTGTAGGGACTATTCTTAGGTTAGTTAGTAGTCTCTCTACTAAATTTACAGTAGTCTTCAAGAGCCCAATCCAAACCTCAGACCGGTCGCTGACTAACATTCATGAAAATTATAGTTTCGTCTGAAAAAATGATATGAGACATGTGGATGGAGAGAGGTCTATAATGATTAGGGAGAATTGTGCCACTTGATATAAAACTCTTTAATATTATTCTAAGAACATCTTATTATAAGATAAATAGGGTAGGGGATAATGAATCCCCCTTCATAATACCCCATTCTATTCTGAGGAAAACATAGGTTTTACCTAGAAATGAAATGGTCATCAAATGGGAGATCATGAATCCAAATAATTCTAACCTTAACATTTCATCATAACCTATAATACATAATTACATACACTACTTAAGGATATCTCAAAGTCATAATCTGATAGTTTAATTATGACTATATTTCAAAAATATATATTAATATATAGATTTATACAAAAAACGTGATGGAATGATAAAATAGATATTTCCATATATATGATACATTTTATGTTCTTAAATCAAATTTTAGAATACATCAAAACCATACATAAGAAACTATCCTACATATCATATATGTCATATTTCCCAATCGTCTTATTTTTTTGGACTTTTTAAATTTTTTTCAACTTATTACATCTATATAAAAACCCTAACATATCAGTGTCTAACCATCATGTAAATAAATCCCTCTAAAGTCTCTAGTGAGTAAAATTTTTGAATGAATAATGTTTGAATAATTGTGAGATTTATAAACCATATTCCAAATTCTAAACTCCATTAACATATCAAAGCAACATAACTTCCCAACATAAAATTTTACAATGTCAAATTATGTTATAAATTTATGAATTTTTATAAGTATGACATAATCATCTTCTTATCCGTTTCTATAAATGTATTCCAAGAAATATTTTATGCAATTAATGTGAGTAGTGAAATTATTTCATACTAACATGTTTAAAAATACTTTAGAAAAAAATTAAAATTTAATTTATTTTGGATAATTCATGTAACTTATTATATATCTCTTACAACCATACTCTAAAAACATATTAGAATATTTAGTGAAATTCAATTAGTAATTTGAATGAAATAATTCATTTAGAAATAGTGTTATTCATCATTCATGATAATAAAATATAACAATCATATCAGTCTCTATCACCATATATCCTATACTATTTATGATATTAAGTGGAAATAAATTTAATTTTAGACTAGTATAATATTTTAATTATTAAATTTTAACTTCTTTAACATTATTAAAAATTCCACTAGCCTCTTATAAATATAAATATCACCAGGATATCATAAAAACGTACTGAAACTATTGTGTTTGATAAATTACACTTATTTACTTTTAGTAGGAATATTAATCAAATTCACTATTTTTTCTGTATAATATATGGTATTGTATTTATTTATATCATTTTTAATTGAAAATATAACCATTTATCATGATATGTTAATGATGGGTGGTGGAAACATCATCCACCACGTTTAGAAAAATATTTGGATAAAACATTATCCAATAAAGGCCATTTTTATCCATGTTTCATTTTTATCTACTAGATGGATGCAATGATTTCTATGATAGGAGGATTGGGGAAATTATGGAGATATAATGTTCTGTATATGCATTAATAGAATGGTAGAAGGTAGGAAAAATGAATTAATTTAAGACATACCTAAAGAGAAAGAAATCGGGGTAGATGTTTTTTGTATGAAATGAGATAAGGTAACCAGTCTAGATGGGATCTCATGTTCTTTCAATGTGTATTATTGGGAGATCATTATCATGTCTGTTAAACATTTTAATTAGAACTTTTCTAAAGGGGGTGGGTGAAATTTTGAGGGTTTTTTATGACTCTAGAGTTATTTGGATCATAAAAGCTAAGCATCGTGATTTCACTAATAATTACCACCCAACCATCTTGTGTAATTTTTTCAAAAAAATCCTCTCCAGAATTATGAGAAAGAGACTCAGGTGTATTGTGTCAAGGATTGTGTCCAAGGATCATCATGGGTTCATATTAGGGACATGCAATCAAGGTGTGGTAGGTATTTTCGATGAAATGGTGGATAATCTCAATAAGAAGACAGTGGGATAGAAGATTTTCATTAAAGTGAACATAGACATAGAATATTATAGGATCGAATGGAGTTATATTAACAATGTAATGTGGAAAATGGGGTTCCCCAAATGTGGTTGTGACATGTTTCTAGATGCTTTTCATCCCAGTGGTATTTCATTTCTTTTAGGGGGAGGGGATTTTGACTTTTACAGATGGTGTAGGGTCTGAGGTAGGGTGACTCACTCTCTATTAACTTGTTTATCTTAACTCAGGAAGTGCTCAAAGGGAATATAAAAATGAAATTTGGAGGAGGGCGTCATTGACCATTATAATATTAGGGTGGGGCTATTATTATTTCCCATTTGATGTTTTCTGATGACATCCATTTCATTATTAACGGTTGGAGGGGGTTTATCAAGGTATGGAATCAACTGATGGAGGAGTATGGAAAGAAATGTGGGTAGAGGATCCACTCATGGGATAGTAATGTCTATATATCTTTTAGGTGTTCAGATGGAAGATGGAGGGACATTAAAAAAGGTTTTGTATGGAAGAGAGATAATTGCCTTTAATTTATATACAGGATCCGATTTCAAATGGTAGAGTAAAGAAGAGCCTATTCGATAGTGTGATGAATATAATCACTATTCAAATATGTAATTAAAAATATATATTCTTTTCATTCATTGAATATATTACACTGATTAATAGTGTGATCTCCTCCATGTCTAAACATATGATGTCAGTTATCCATGTTTCAAAAGGAACCATTGATAAAATGAAAATTTTATTGAATATATTCATTTAGGATGTGAATTTTTTTGAAATGTTTCATTGGGAGGATTAGAATAGATTGTTCAAATCAATTAATGTAATAGGTATCAGACTAGATGATATCTTGGAATTTATGCACGCAGTGCAAGAAAAATTGACGTCTGAAATTATTGAAGGGAAAATAAATTTGGAAAGGTTCATGGCACAATGATATGGAGCTAGCTAGAACAAGTGAGCTATTAGAATGGGTAATTTGTCAAAAATTTCATGTATTATGATTGAGATTTTCCAAGGTTTGACATTATAAGGTTTGGTGGGTGGTGGGGGCATGGATAGATCTAATTTTGGAAGGAAAATTTGGGTAGTGATCACAAATTTTTTCATAGTTTCCCAATTATAGATATCAACTTCAGGGAAGATTCGATATTCATGAACATTATCAACATGAACCATGATATAAAATAGTGGGATACATTTGATAATATCATTGTGATTGATGAACCCGGTATATGGGCCTTCACTGTTTCTAGATTAGGGTTTTATTGGAAGTCATTTTCAGGAATTAATTCAAGTTAGGAATGGGAATGGAGAGTGAAAATAAAAAATCTAGTGTAAATGGATCCCATTAAAGATTAACTCTCTTATATAGCATATGAGGAATAGAGAACTTCCAATAGAGGGAATGTTCAGATGAAAGGTATTCTTCTAGCTTCTTCGTGATATTTGCATGCCTCTCGGTTCAATGAATCTACATGGATTATATTTTCCAAATGTGACTGGGTGAGGGGTATATGGAGTGATATTTAAAAACCACATGGTAATGAAAGGAGTTGGGAATTCAAATTTTTATTTTTTGACATTATGGTTCTTAGAGGTGGATCACAATAGTGAATAAAAAACTTCACAGAGCACGGTATTATTCATTCCAAGTTGGGTCATATGGGGAAAAGGGAAAAAGAGAGAGGGGGAAGATTTTAACCTCATATTTTTCATACATGCTTGGGTGAGGACTATTCATGAAGTGTTCTATGACCTTTGAAAGTGAATTTAAGTCCCAGAGTTTTTTTCAGGAGTGGTTTAGAATGTAGGGGTAAATGAAGGATGTAATAGGGCATGGGTAAAATGGCCCAAACCCACACATTCAAATTAGGTACATAAAATGTGTTTTAATTTTTAATAAAAATTTATTGAAATAATACACAAAAAATTACATGATAGAGGACTTTTTTTCTATGCACTTGAACTTTACACTACAACATACAATTTATATGGGTTAATATAAAAATAATAAAAAATTTCTAGTATTCTTCTTCCCATGTAACTTCAAAAATGAATATTTTTGAATTAGAACATCAAATATACCAACTAAAAAAAATTAAAACATGGGATGAGCACATAATTTCCCAGAAGGGCCTTTTAAAATCATTGAAATACGTATTAAAAAATCTTCCATTGAAAATATATGTTAAGAAATTCTATAGAATTTTTTTTCATAATACCATAAAAATATAATTATAAAAACCTTTTCATTCTAATATTGAAATTATTTACGTAATGAAAATAATAACAAATTTTGAAAATACTTATGCTCAAGAAAATTGAAACATAATACATGAATTTTATAAAAAAAATATGAAATATTTTAAAAAAAACTATAACACAACAAAAAATATTTACATGTTTTGTTTTAAATTATATACATACATTCATAATAAATATCTTGAAAAATAATGCAATTGAATTTCTTTACTTTTTGACATGGAATGAAAATATAATTAACATTCATGAATTCTTTTAAACACATAGAATCCACTTTGAAAATATTTACATGTGAAATAATTGTTTGTTCACTGCATTGGAATATTCATCATATATTCCGTAAAAATTAAACATGTACATGCATAAAATTTCACAAATTATAGTAAATGGCCATATCTTATAATGTAAATTACATACAATAATTTATTAAAACATCACACACATAAAATGATAACTTTTTTTAATTAAAAAACATATAAAATAATAATGTTCTCATGTTCATAGGTTTATAAAATGAAAGAGATATTATTTAATGTTTTATTATATAACTCATCTCATAAATTGTTCCAAAAACAAAAAACTACTCTACCAGGGATATTATTGAAAATAAGAAAATAATATATTTATTTGAAATCAGTATGATGGAAGGTAAAGGAGAAAAATAATTATTCCCCTAGAAATTTAAATTTCAGTTTAAATAAATAATGATAAACAAATCTTTTATAATAAATTTCTGAATCATAAAATAGAAATCCATTGCCTTTTTGAATGAAAATTAACCAAGGGGATTTCTAGTTATGGGCGTGCAAAGATGGATGTATGTACAAAATTTAAAAATGGATTCATACCCATATTATATATATTGTTTTGATAAATATAAGAAACAAATGTATAGTTTTATTATCATCTTGTGGATAGAGAATTTTATACAGAATTTTTCTTCTAATAGATTATGTGTGAAAATATGAAAGAAGTACAACTGAAATCATCGTTTAAATTAAAAATGATTGAAATAGTATATCTTATATAAGTAGATGGTTGATATTTAAAATTGATCATTAGGGATTAATGGTCCCTAAAAATATACATCATTGATGAATATTTCATGATGATGGATCATTGTGGACATCCTCTTTCCATTTATAGAGTTCTGGTTCGGTTTTGATTATTTATTATGGTTGTAACCATCTCAATATGATTTTATTGGTTTCTACCATTTAGTTATGGAAAAAAGAGATATTGATTCGATTTTTGTTATACATTTATCACACAAGTCAATAGATGACGAGGATAGTAGTTTCTTCAAATGGAAAGAATAATTTTGCATCGAGGACTTTTCCTAGTTCGAACGAGGATGAGTAGGACTAGAAATGGGATGATTGGCCTAGATCATACAATCTTAATAAAAGGTATATGATTAAATAATTATTTTAAAGGATTTTTTTGGTCTATCAAAGGAATAGAAATAGATTTATCATATTAAATTCGATCCGGATCAGACAGTTGATTATGTGTCCTGCGTGTTATGGAACCAACCCACATCGAAACCAACTGGTTTCATTCAACATTTTATAAATTAGGATATAGAATCCTAAATTATAAGTTAGCGGCACACACTCTAAGGGAATTATGCATGGGATCCCCTATAGGTTTCACCTCACGCTCACTTCACGGCACTAACAAACTTTTACACGAGTTCTAGACGACTAATGTGGAAGTTATGCTCCATAATCTACCAAGTTTCCTAGGTCGATGCACTCCCACTAGGGTTGACCCCTCATGGGTCCCCCATGTCGTAAAGGGTGTCCCCAAGTAATATTGGTTAGCATGATTTTTTAAGCAAAGAAATAACATAAAAATAATTACTATATTCTGTTGTATATTTTCAAATATGCATTTTACGATAAAATTTTCATTACATTAAAAATATTATATTGGTGATAATATCAACATTAATATTGGGTAAAAAAAAATTTCATCAAAATAATTATATACTAATGAATGTTTAATAATTTATCTTAATTATCAAATAATTTTCATTTTAGTTCAAAATAATGTATTGTACAAACATATTACTAGTATACTTTTATCTGTATCAAACTATTATTAAATATATTTTATTCCAATGGATCTAACATGTCATTGATAAATTTAAAAATATGATACAAACAGTTATATTTTACAAATGTCAAAAATTTGAGCCCTATAAATATATACATTTAAGGGAACTTGTGACACACCTAAAACTATTCAAAGATCATTTCTAGATTTCGATATTGTGTTATATTTTCCTATTTTCCTATTTATTATTTCTATTTTAATTGATCTATAACATTTTTATTATAAAATATTATGGATATGTGAACTAATCAATTGTCTTTATTGTGTTACATGGTAGAATTATAGTTTTTTTATTGTCAATAGTAGTGGGTTTGATGTGTTTTCTCTTGTATACAATTGATATATTAGTTATGTGTAAATAAAATTTCTACTATTTTTATCATTTATTTTAGAATATAATATATTAATGAATTTTTAATAGAAAGAATGAATAAAAAACACATTGAAACTTGTGGTGTTAATTTATCCCCCTTGACTAAATTGTACCCTCAAAATTCTTTGGTTATTAATTTTCAATCATCATTCTTGAAAGGACAAGTTAGTTATTTTAGTTCCCAAAGGTCTGCCTCGATTACAACATCACCAAGGTCTATAATGTTGGAGAACTCGACAGTGATTATGATTTCTTCCAAAGATAGTAAAGTTCACAGTGGATTTAAATTCTTCTAGTTCAATATTTGTTTTTATCTTATGTTATTGGGGTTGGATTGATTTAAACACTAGAAGATAGCTCTTAAAGATTTTGTTTGAACATAAAACATCATGAGGTCAATCTGAACATCACTCTCAATTTATAGTCTCAAATTCAGATCATCGAATGTTCCAAAATCATCATATATTATTCCATGAATAAAATACTCAAAAATGGACAAATGTGTGTTGCACAAAGGTTTCCCTCTTTCATAATAGCATAAAATGATGAATGAAATTCCTATTGTTTGGATATGGTAAAATATGTAAATATAACTACATAATTCATTCCTTGGCATTTATGGTAGGTAAGATGCATCCGATTGAGGTCAAATTAAACAAATCCTCATCATGGATAGAGCTGTTGCAAGTCAGATGTATTTGATATGTTACGAAGAAACATCTAGGTAAGTCAAAGGGCGCCACAAGGATGAAATTATTTATAGAATGACATTATGATGATCCTTACAAGTACATCTTTAAGAAAAAAGATTTTTTTTAGTTTCCCCTTCCTTCTATATAAATATTAATCCATACATTTAACTTTTAATGGATAAAGAATCTAACAATGTGTTCAAATTTCTTATATTTTACAATAAAATTTCTCTAATACCAATTATAATGCCCCAAAACCACACTTCTAAAATCAGTTCTTAAAATGATTTGAAATTTCATAAATGAAACTGAAACAGTACATAACAATTTACACAATAGTGGACCTTTTCCAGTCTATCTTTTGGAAAATTAGTCTTCATAGTGTAGTTTATCAGAGATGAAATAAAAAAAATACAATATGTCTACTATGCTTCCACACATGCTAACTCAAAAAACAAAGATGTTTGAATTATAAAATCTAAGACACTTATGAAAAACATTTAAAACACAGGGTGAGCATCTAATTTCCATGTAAGGGGTTTTAAAATCATTCTATTAAATTTTATGAAATATTTTGGGCAAAATATCTTTTCAGAAATTATTTTGAAATTATTTTTTTATAACCATAAAAAAAATTGAAATAGCTTTTTAAGATAATGATGAAATTATTTATATACTAAAAATACTATAACATTTTGAAATTAATTATTCCCAAAAATTTCTAAAAACATAATCCGGTGATTTTTCTGAAAATAAATATGTATGATTTTGAAAACCAAACAGTAAGGCCATTTGAAACATTAGAAGTTGTCTTCGGCCTACCCACTTTTCAAGGTATGGGTTCAATCCCCAATTCCCAATATATTTCCAACATTAAAGTTTTATATGTAATTTAAATAGTTTAATCTTGAATTGATTAAATATAATTTCACTATAATTTTTCATTAAAAACATGATAACACAATAAAAAATATTTACATGTTTATATTTTATTTTATATACACTCATTCATAATAAATATCATGAAAAATAGTGCAACTAAATTTATTTACATTTTAAAATGGAATTAAAATATAATAATCATTCATGTACTCTTTTAAACCAATATAATCCACATTGAAAATTTTTTCTTGTGAAGGAATTATGTGTTCACTTCATATGAACATAAAACAAAGAGTCATTAAATATTGAACCTGTTCATTTATGAAATGTCATAAATTATAGGAATGGTCATATCTTAAAATATAAATCATATACATGAATGTAAAAAGGATTCAAGCACATAAAATGATAAATTTTTCTAATTAAATAGCAAATAAAATAATAAAATTTTCTTCTATATTTTGGAATAACATCAATGACGTATTATTAAAATAATTATTATCCAAATCGTCCCATTAAATGTTCCAAAAACTAAAATCGACCTTACAAGGGTTATTTTTAAAATAGTAAAATCATAAATTTATTTGATATCTATTTAATTTAAGGTAAAAAAGAAAAAATTAATTATTCCCCTTAAAATTTAAATTTCAAGGGATATTAATAAATATAATCAAATCATTTCCAATAGATTTTTAATCATAAAATAGAAATACCTTATCATTTTTGAATCACAATGAACAAAGGCATCTGCTGGTTCTTGGTGTGAGAGGATGGATGCATGTATAAAGTTTTTAAAGGGATCCATTCGCCTTTTATCGATACTATCTTGATAAATAGAGGAAATAAATTTATATTTTGATAAAAACGTTTGGATAACAGATTTAAAACTAGATTTAAATTCTAAAATATTTTTTTTCAGAAAATCCAAATGATGTTCCAACCAAAACAATTGTTTAATTTAAAATGATGGAAATATATAAGTATAGTTTATATAACTAGATGATTGGGATTTTTATTTTATCATTTGGGATTAATGTTCCCCCTTAAAAAACCATCGTTGATGAATATTTTATGATGATATCTCACTATGGACATTCGTTGTCCATTTATAGTGTTCCGGTTTTGTTTTTTATTTATTATGGATCTAACCATCACAATTTGATTGTATGGTTTTCTATTATTTATTAATCTAAAAGGAAAGACCATGATTTGATTTTTGTTATGCATTTATCACGTTGGACTATTTACAATAAAGATAGGGGAAATTAAGGGGGGGGGGATACACCGAGGGTTTCTCCTAGTTAAAATGATGTTGAAAAAGATTGTAAAAGATATGAATGGCATGAATCGACCAATCGTGATCAAGGGGATATGATTAAATCACTGTTTTAAAGGATGTGAGTGGTCGATCAACGAAATAGAAATAGAGGGCTCAGATTAAATATGATCATGATAGGATGGTTCATAGCACGTCTTGCGTGTTATGGAACTGACCCACCTTAAAACCAATTTGTTTCGTTCATCGATTTGTAATTTATGATGTGATAACCTTAATTAGAAAACACAATCACACACACTAGGAGGAATATTCATTGGATAACCTATGGGCAACGACACACCATCACTTCAAAGAACTATAGACCTTATACATAGGTCCCACCTAGCTAATGTAGTATATATGTTCCTCCATCCACCTAGTTTCTTGGGATGATGCACTCCCACTGGGATTGACCCCTCATGGGTCCTCCACATGGTATAGGGAGTCCCTAAGTAATCTATGATGGCATAACTTTTTTAAAATAACGGAATACCTTACAACTAAATACTAGGTTTTTATATGTATATTTAATTAAACATTATTTACTAAGACTATTAATTAATTTTAAAGTATTCGTTTTCTTTAAAATATTAACTTTTATATGTTGTAAAACATTTGATTTCATCAACATAATTACATACTAATGAGGTTTCAACACATTATTTTAATTATCAAATAATTATCATTTTAGTTCAATGTAAATTTTAGTATATAAATATTTGTAATACAGTTTTACTTGAATTTAAATATTATTAAATATATTTTATACCAATGAATCACACATGTCATTGTTACTTTTAAAAATTAGATACTAATGATAATATTTTACAACAATCAAAAATGAAATCCCTATAAATATCTACATTTAAGGGAATTTTATATTCACCTAAAACACTTCTAAGATAACATTTTTTCTCATAATATGGTGTTATATTTCCCCACTATTCTAAGTATTGTTGCTATTTTAATTTCTTTATACATTATTATTATAACAGATTCTGGAGAATTGAACTAATCAATTGGCCTTGTTGTGTTTATTGGTGCAATTCAAGTTGTTTAATTATCAATGGTGGTAGATTTGATGGGTTATCTCTTGTATGGAATTGATTTATTAGTGATGTATAAATAAATTTTTATTATTTATATCTTTTATTACATAAATATGTTTATTTAATTCAATTATTAAAAATACATAATACATAAAAAATCACTTTGAAACTCTAGGTGTTACAATTGGTGTGTTGGAATCCTCCTGTGGGAGGGTTGAAGTTAAAAATTGATGGGTCATGTGTAGAACATACCATGAGAGGGGTAATTATTGTTAATGATGGGATAGGTTAAGTCATATTGGGTTTTATAACCTTCTATGACATATCCAAATCCCTTGGATATGAAGTAACAATGTGAATTAGTGGTCTTTTGGGTTGTATATTATATAACATTACTCTCAATGAAGTGAAATTAGATTCAAAATTTGGGAATTTAATACTATAAAGAAGTAATAATCCACTATGGGTACAATTATATTTTATTAGGAAGGATAGTATAATGATTGTTAAGGTTATGGATATCGTTCATACATGGAGATAAAGAAACTTTGCTACTGACGTTTGAGCTAGTAAAGGATTTCCAGATGAGTTGATCATTTTATATTTCGGTACAAGCATTCTACCAAGTGATTTTAATATAATAATTAAGGGTGATTACCTTGGACTCCATCAATAATAACCACCATGGATATTTTTTTTCTTCAAAAAATATCAAGAAGAATATAATTGTTATTCAGTTAATGAACAATCTCACATATTATATAAGAGAAATGAGATAAAGATACACAAATACTTTTTATATCTGTCCTAGTATAATAAATTCCTTTTCATTCAAATATTTTATGTACAAAATATTTTCCTTACCACTTTGAATATAAATTACAATCCTTTTCATATATTACATCGATTTCAAAATGAATTTTATTTATTAATGCTGTAAAGAATAAATTTTTCAACACAAAATTCTAAAAAAAGCGGAATCAATTTCTATCCCAATAACACCTAACATAAAAATTCCATGGAGTTTCCAAAACACATTCATGTAGATCAAATTATTCCATTATATATAATCATTTCATCTTCCTTCTTGATAACACATTCAGGTTTTGATGACCCTGATTGACTATCTGAATAAAATATTTTTAGACCTTCCAACTAATTTTTGTCCTCATAGTATAAACATTTATCCACCTATACTCTAATCTATACAATAGATCCTATACATAATATATCTAGTTCCTATATCCTCAAAACATTAATAATATTGAGAAATTATTTCTTGGATTAAAATATATTTTTGAATCATTTCCATAAATTTAATGGAATTGATTTTTTAACTAAAATAAGTTTTATTGAAACCTCTAGTATCACCATGTAATTTTCATAATCTTTCCGATTGAGTGTCATTGTCAAACCCAATAATATTATGAATATGACACTAAAATTTCTCAGGCTATGTTTCATCTAATTCCTATGAAACCCAAATTAAATCATATCATATAAGTCATCAGAATCTATATTTATATGTTAAAAATTTTTTTACACTTGGTTAATAATATTCTTTTCCAAAACATTTAATTTCACTTTACTTATGATCACTTCATAAGTTATTAACTATACGATTTACATATATTAATATTCCCTTACCTAATAATTAACCTCAATATTTGGTTTTATGATGATGAAGCAATTATCTACAACATAATATTTTATAAGACGAGTATATTTTTTAACCATTTATTATTATATTTTATAAAATCAATCACCATAAAATGACAACCCGTTTTAATATCATCATATTAATTAGTGGGACAATATCTATATTTAAAAAAAATTATTTATGTATATTGTTCTTATAAAATAATGACTATATAGGTAGGGAATCATCCAAATAATATCACATATGATTCATTTATTTTTGAGAGGACAATTCATTTAGCCATCCAATATTTGGATAAATTCCACTCTATTCTTATGGAGTTAAAAACACTAGGGTCTCTCAGTTAACAATAACCCTAGTAAAACAATGGGATTTGGTTACTTAATTTTCAGGGTTATCTATTTCCACCATGAATTAGACAAGATAATTAATGGGTAACCTTCTATGGAAAACCAACTTTGTTGAATGGTCAAGGTTTTGACATGTGCCACTTTTGAAGGAATCTATCTCTATGCATTTAAAATGGATTTAATCTCATCATAATATTATCTCATGTAATTCTCTCTATGTATGGATTATTGTAATCAATAAGTTTTTTAATCACATTTCATCAACTAAATTATTATTTTCAATCCATATTAACATATAACTCTATATAAAACCAACAATTTTGTATAATCACCCCAAAAATAAAAGAAAAAATATTTAATATTGTCTAAATGAACTCATGAATATGGTAAATGAACCATTCATATGAAGTTTATATTCATATAAGATTGAAAATTTTATCATGAGTAACCAATAACTTTAGATATCCAACCCTACATTTATAGAACAGGTCATAAGCCTCGAGGGTAGTTAGAAGGCTAACCAAAAGTCACACTACCCAGGGGTACATTACTAAGTAGAGAATCCAATTCATCATAACTCTAAAACCAAATATGTATAAAATATATTCACTGACTAAATTATAGTTAATAACACCTAATTATATGATAATTTCAAGGTATATTGAATCTTATCCCTTTTTAATCAAATATAGAATGTAGTGTAAGACATGATAATTAAAAAGAAGTAGTTTATCAACTTAAAAGAAAAGTATACCCTTATTAACTATATATGACCAATTTATATCCATTAATAATAATTGAAGGAATAGAAATTAAATTAATAAATAGTTTATAAATATAAACACGAGACAATGAATTAGAAATAATCCCTAAAATGTAACTAATTATAAATAATTTATAATTTATATATTTATAATATACATTTAAGAATCTTTAACACAATAACATTATGTTTATTCCATAATAGGAACTATTTATATTATTTATCATATAAAATTTGTTACTTCAAATATATAATATTTTACTCATTATAAACATTTTATATTTCAATCACTATCACGTAAATATTTTATATATTTTAAATATCAAAAACATAAAATTATATAAACCTTGATAAAATAAATTATCAAAACTATTCTGATTTTTTTAAATAATATTCTAAATATGTATCCTTTTTAATTCAAATAATTAAAATTAATTTTATATTTATTCCATATTTTTAGTTTTTATATAATCCCTGTATTTAAATATATTTAGATGGAATATTTACATGACTGAAAGGCCCATAAATAATAATCCAAAGTCCCATAGGCATAAAGGACTTACAAATTTGACCCAAATAAATTGAAACAACCCATACGCAACACATATTCAATGTCCACGCCTTTATCACCACCTTATGATACAATCAACTTTTCTTGGTCCTCTGTAGAGATGCATAGTGGCCAAACCCATTGGCATGTATACCTTATACCACGTCTATCTCATCTCCATCTATTTCTTGTTTGTGTCTACTAATTATATGTTCTATCATACCGAGGCTACACTTATATGTTTAAACCACTCTTTGTAGATTTATTAGATACCAAATATGTTTCTTGAAATCCCAATTCAGGTGAATAATACGGATTCTATTGTACCCCACTAATGAGTTGAGAGGGAATCCTTAAAATAACCCAAAGTCCTAGTTTCCCCATGGATGATTACATGGGATGTTACCACAAAACTATGTTGTGACCTATAGAACCATGTTGTAGTACCGTAGGTTATGATTCCATACTCTGAACAACACATCCATAGCTCCCTTCTACACAATGGATGGACTTCCCACATGATAGGCTCATGCAGCATGCTATATAGGTCAAGTCTTGACACACCTAGGATCACATGCCTGAAATTTAGCTTGGGTGTGAAACACAATGATCACCTCTAATTTGATAGGTGATGGTTACTAGCACATAGTGTGAAAATCACACCCATGAGATTCCTTATCCTAAAATATATACACACGCATACACACAAATTTTCATAAAACAGTATAATATAGAAGGTAAATAGGTGATATAAAAAATAAATTCATAACATCTAAATCCCACATCATGATATGAAATAATTTTTGTAGAAATTCAAAGGGAAAGATACGATCCCACTAAAACTGTAAAGGATTCTGACCTACTAGCAAATGCAGACTACAACCAAACTACAACTGCTAAATCCATCATTTGTCCATCTAGAAAAAAACTAATCTCCACCTACTACACTATGTAAGACCTAAAGGAACGGTCTATCATCTTTACATGTCTTGAAAGATGTGGGAACGTCCCATGTAGGGGTTATTATAAAAATACCTAGTATGAGACCCCAAAACCACCAATCATATCATTCAAGAGAGAGTTATATCTAAAATAAAAAAGAAAAAAGGATAAAAAAGGTTACCCTTATATGATCAAAAGAATATTCCAAATATTTGAGTAATGTATTTCATAACTACCAGCCAAGGGATTATACTTTAATATCCACAACAAAACTCCTTTTAGGGAATCACTCCACATTTCCTGATAACATTAGTTTCACACTACTGAGAGGTTGTTCTCATCGATATGTTCCATATCAAAGTATGAAGGAACTGAGAGGGATCATCCAAGGTATTAAATTAATCAAAACACACCTCATTAGTAAATAATATTTGTTGATACGTAGTAATGGGATCACACCTAGAACCAATGGGAAGAACCTAAACCTATCTAGAATAACTCTCTGTGAAAGGGATCACATGTCCTAGATTTCAGATACGAGATACCTAACCCATCCTATGAAAGAATTACATAGAGGATCACACCCCAGACCACATTGAAGGATAAAAGACTCTGTTGAGAAAATATATATATGCAATCACGCATACTATGCTTAGGATGTCATTATACACCTTACTCTTATAGGGATGGACTAAGAGAATGTACCCTTACCAGATCAAGATGGGGGAAGTTACCCACACAATAAATAAAACTATACTGAGTTAAAAAGGGATCTAACCATCACTTGAAGGAGTACATGATGTCTACAAGTTACACACGATGTTTCACACAATGTTTAGTCCTTCTTGTGCCAATGTACCCTTATATTTTCCATGTTCTCTACATGTGTCTATGTACACTACTCGTATTTGTTTCAGTGTATGATGGATGGTAGACAATAAGATTATAGCCATGGGATCACATTTAATGTAGAATAAGTAAATGATTTTGTGATATTTTTATCTAACTAAAACCCTATCACTGGATGAAGGTGGTCTTCACAATGTGTGTTATTCCAAAATACACACCCTATTTATAATAATTCCTCGTAATTAAGAATATTTATTCCAATTTTTTATGTCCAATACTCATATTTCACCATAAGTATTGGTCAAAATTCACAAAATAATTTTTTTTGGAAACCTATAATGTTAGTAGTGGATAGATTCTATCCACCCTTTCCATGAAAACAATCCATCGTCTCACTTCTAGAAAATACTATCTCAATCTAGCTCACAAAACCTCCATAACCCATACCACAGACAAATTACTATAACAAATGAAACACCTTCGACATTCATTCTATACTAATACTAGACACGCTACAATGATCTGTTACACCATAGAGTGATTATGAAATTATTAGGTTCTTTGTTATTGTAAAACCATCGATCAGCCAAATTCTATTTTTGAATGTTCAAAAAATGTAGGGATAAAGGTAGAAAAAAGAAAAATGAGAATCCAAAAAGACCATGTTTAGACTCCATAATTTACGGAATTCTAATAATTATGAATAATTATGGTTTCTTAAGAGTTATCAATTTAAATTTTAGGATATAAAAATAATCAAAAGATATTAAATAATTAAGATCCACGAATTAATTTCTAAAATTATTAAATAACATTAATCCTGTAATTTAATATATAGAGATAAGAAAAAAATAAAAATAAATACCCTACCATGATATTGGATAGATCCTCAATGAATAATGACTCTACTTCATTATCATTTAAGAGATCCATGAATTCCATTGATGATGAGAAACCCTACAATATTCCAATTACTGATCCATGATTCTGCCATCGTCCACCAATTCTATCCACCATTAACACCACCTTTAATATCCAAAATATTTTTGATAAACATAGATAGGATATATATTTGGTCTTTAAAATATAATATCTAGGCTAAGACATTCCTTATATAAGAAACAGATAAATACATTTTCTTTATTTAGTTTACCCAATGTTCTGCTGGTTACTGAACTAAAGTGAAACACCAGATACTAACAAAACTTATGTCATTCATAGGGTAAAACACATGTTATACATATAATAGTTGTCTTAGATTTTCTATATAAGATACTATTTGGGATTAATTAAATTATTTTTTTAAACTATGATTGTGTGATATGTGATATTTAATATTTTTATATATCGATACCAAGCCTCCATAGGGCCTAGAAACCCGCACAGACTCCACAACTTTGCCAGAAATATTATATAGAATATCTTAAAGTATCATATTTGAAAAATGGATTCAATAAATTCTCACCATCATTGGAAAATTCTCATACTAATAAGAAAAAAATAAACTCAAAGAGATGATGGTACTGAGATTGCATATGGTTCTCCCATTCCAATGTGATCCCATGATGGGTTTGAGGGTGTCATTAAACATGCACCAAAGTAATCAGTCATGAAAAAAGGATCTTCTCTTTCTAGTTATTTATGGTCACCAAGTACTTTGAAAATGTATCTCTGTCCCTAATGTCCATCCTAGCCCTGTCAATAATAAGTGGCGATTTGTTAATGCATCTCATCAGATGCCAAAAATTGAAGACTCCAAAAACCTTGTATTTCTATAGTGGTAAGGATATGTGGAATGAAACCATACTAACCATACATAATATCTGGAATGGATTCATGAACCTTGTAGATATATTTCATCCCTAGAAAAAAATTCATAGTTCTCACTAAGAAGAGACCTTCAAGAAGAAGTAGAATCACCCTTTAAATTACAAAAGCCACTATCGTTGGTTCTAATAGAAGTTATGATGGATATAGGAATCCATCATCCTCTATTGGAAATCCAATCCTTCCCCACCATTTATTTCTTCATCTCTAGGCCTATATGTGTTATCTCTCCTAGCTCTATCTAGTATAATAGTTACCTGCATGGTCTCTTACAGGGACATGAATGGTGTCAAACAAAAAGTGTAATAGTAACTATTTTTATATGAAAATCTGCCAAGGGAAGATAATCCTCACAACCATGAACAAAATCCATAATGAATGTCTTTATTATATCCTCCAAAACATAAATGGCCTTATCTGTCTAGCCATCTATCTAGGGGTTGATCACCATGCTCTATCACAACAGTTTCCCAAAATCTATCAAAAATTGTCTCCATAATCGAGACATAAAGTGAGCATCTTAGTTCAAGAAATTTTTTAGGGAACTCCATAAATCCAAACTATCACATTTATGTACCTGTATGCTAAACACAACACTAAAATATTCTCTCATCTTTCTAGGAAGTAGTATGACATGGTGTGTTGGTCTACAATCACTCAGATATTTTCGTGACCCCTTGTTGATCACTAAATCCTCATTAAAAATTCATTTAGATATCTTTCCACATTACCATTGGAACCTAACGGGGGTTTGTTAATTCTGGTGGAAACTAATTTTTATTCTTCACCTACTGGAATATGATGCATCAATAGATGAAATTTTCTACACTCCACTTTATCTAGGGCTACTATAACTAGAATAAAATGTCCTTTTATATGCTTTTCACTTATATTTGTACCACTAAAGGGAATGTATGAAACTCCCTTAGCACCTCCTCTCACAATGCTATTAGTATTGTCAATTATCCTAAAAAATGATGATGTTCTCCATAATTTTAAATAATAAATTAGGAGTATGTCATGTGAATATCGTCTCATGAAAAACCTAATAATGAATATCTCTAAATTTATCTTCCCAAACATGTTCGGGATCGTGTGGTGTAAAATCCATCAACTACAGTTTGGATACTCTACCCTTATCCAAAAGTGTTCACTATAAAGAGGCCACCTTCTCTGTTTCCTCTCTCAACAACTGGGAATGATATTCCCAGCTAAGATCATTTTCCATAACCATCCCTTTATTGTGATTATAGACTCTAAAATTTATTTTCATTTAGGAACTCCAAAAATTGAACCTACCTCATTTTATAATCATTATTTGACATTATATACTTGAGACTATTATGATCAAAATAGATGACGAATCACTCTCCCATAAGATAGTTTTCCCAAGACTTTAGGATAAAAAAATTTAATTCCAACTCCAAATCATGGGTCTTGTAATTCTACTCATGGGGTATCAGCTACCATGACCGATTTAAATTCACCTCCTAACTCTACATTAGAACACATCCATGAGCAGATCTAGAGGTTTCACAAAACACTGCATACTCAACTCCCTCCACTATTATTCTCAATATGGGGTTTATCACAATGCTATGCATAGATCTTAAAAATCAAGTTAAAAATCATTCTTCAAAACAAAAGGATGAACCTATTTGGTGAAAATAATCAAAGGTTTCACTATCATGGAAAAATTGGGCATGAATCATAAATAATATAATTTCAAACCAAGGAATATCCTATCCTCGGTCACACTTTTGGGTTTTTACCAAGATATTAATGCCTCAATGTATTTGGGTTCCAAAACTACTCCCTCCCATAACATGACATGTCTTGGGATTTGACCTCTCAAATATGGATTTAAAACTTCAAAGAGTTTCCCATAAATCTAGTTATCCCGAATTATGTACCAAACCATCCTTAACTATCTTTCATGCTCCTCATATAATGTTGATAACATGAGGATCTCATATATGAATTCTACCATGAGATGGTAGAATAAATTCCAAATTATTAGGTTCATGATTAATATGAAATATTTCTTGTAGTTCATCCCCAAGTACTTATAGTGACACAAGAATTCAATAATTGGTATATCCTACTCATGAACTCACAGTTGTGGATAACATAACCTAAGGTGAATCTATGAGAAACACATCAACCCTTTAAAAAAGCTTAATTTGTCTTTGATCCAAAAAATAGGATACTTATTATTGATAGTCACCTAGTTTTGGAAATAAAAATTGTTTCTAAACCATTGTCTTCTATCTACCGTCACAGAGAACTTTCCTAGGAAACACAATAGCTCTAACAAATCTATTCCTCCATAGATCATCCAACAACTGCGTTAGCTCTCATAGATCTATAATGGACATCTAAAACGAATGTTCAAATATCAAGGTACTCCATGGGGTTTTAATATGTAAGAGTTGATCTCTGAATATAATGTTAATCATGAAACATCGTCAAACTCCACCACTAATATAGGAATCTAAAAACTCATAGAATTTACTAATCAAAGTGTCAAACCACAAATTTTATGAGAAATCAATTAAATTTTTTTTGTATATAATCACATACTTCCCTATCAAGTATTCCTTCCTGGAAATTAATGGAAATCTCATAGCATCAATGTGGATGCACTACCACATTAATTTAAACCATTCAATCCTCCCATGGACATTAGATATCTAATTCATACATAGGATTACTTCATAATTTATCATCATGGATATAAAGAGATCCCACATGAAACTATACCCTCCAAGAGTTATGTTAGACTTATAAAATATGTGTGTGATCTATGAATCTCTCATGATAGGAGAATATAATAGGAAACTTAGTGCATAAGGATCTACTAGAATCTCCATGTTATGAACAAGGGATGTGGAGAGGAAATAGTTGTTTTCACTTGTATCTATCAAATCGATAGATATAGTAGAGGATATAAATATATTACATCTCAAATAATACCTAGAGACTTCATTTAATATGTCTCTACTAACTACACTCGTCCCAATACCTGACCACTCGCTCCCTAAGCCCGGCGTGTACCTCATAGGGGTGGTAGTGGAGGAAGAAAATTATAATTACAGACACCCCAACTCCCATAACATGTTCTCCACCCTATTATATTCCTTTATAATGTTGATTCCGATCCTTTGGTCACCCATAAACAATCTCCCTTTCTACTTCATGATGGGCCGGAAATCCCACATGATATGGCATCATCCATCAATGGAGTAGAATTGAATTTCCATCATTAGACTGACACCTCACTGGGATCCCTGAACAGTTGAATATTGATCCTGAGACTACCTATAATGAAACCACATGTGACTAGATCCCCAATATTGAATTCAATACCCTGTTACTATGGTCTATGCTCTAGGGTGTCCACTACCAAAACTAACGATTGATGAATACTCTTCTAAGAAGATCTCCACAACTACAGAACACTATAAAACACCAACAGATGATTAGATAAAAATATATTCCACCCCATCTTAGATATCTCATTGAAGGACATAGTAAATGGTTTATACATGATATTATCAATCTTTCACCATATGCAGGTAATACCATGATAGGTTGCTGGACCATGACATGTACATTGTGACGACCATGATCCCCTAATAGAGATACAAAAACTCTAGGATAAATATTACGCATAAATTTATTGGATAAAAAATTTCTATAAATAGGTTATTGAACTCTACCTATGTGATAACGACATAGGTGTATGTTTGCAACATCAAGCTCCATCATCATCCTACTATAACCTATAATAGGCTCACCACTAGGACTACCAACATCATAAGAAGGGTCTTAACAAGGATGAAAACTCACTCTACTACATAGAACTATTCCTCTACTACTCAGGGGGGCTTGGATCACCCTAATACATAAGTTCACTCCTCATTTGAAACTCATAATGAGTTGTCATCCTGTATGAATAATCTTTTGGTACTACCTGAATAACTAGATACTCAATGGGTTGAGGTACTATTATTAATCCATCTACAAAACCTCCTCTTACATAGGCCCCTAGTCTAATGAATCATCAATATATAGATCATTTTCATGATCCAATTATATAATCCTAGTTTGATATCCTCATGGATGAATCTTAATATAGTTAATATACACTGTGGTCAGGAGATAATATCTAGGGAGATCAATCATGAAGCACATGGAAACCATAAATTATTCTTATGTGATAAATGTACCAATGTTATCCATTAAACTAGTACCTACATATACTAGGTCAAAAAGTATATTATTAATGTCTTGGTGAAATGATACATTGGTCACTTTACTATCATTAGGTTCCCCAGAATCATATATGAACTCAAGAATCATTAATAAGGTTTCACTAGTTCCCAGACCAAGACACACAACTAGAATATCCCCAAAAATCTCCTATGATAACCTATTATATGATACTACCCAGTCAAAGATTGACCCACTAGGGACCAACTAACTGGTAGAAACCTGAGTGTCATACCATAATCTGACCTCAATAAACTAGTATAATTTAGAAGGAAAATAAATGATATTTTAAATTCATACATAACATCGAATCCCATATTTGAGTACAAAAAAGAGTAAGGAAATACAAAGAGGCCAAATATAATCCCACCAATATTGTAATGGAGTATGACCTTTTAATAAAAGGGGAATTAACCAAACTAAAACTCCTCAATCTGATCAGGGTTTATCAATCGCAACTAAGCTCCACCTACTCCTGATCTACCTAACACTCTTTTGAAATTTATATATTAGGCGTAATTCAGTGAATGTGTGATAACAACCCATGTAGGGGAGAGTAAAAAATACCAATACGAACACACTAAAATCACCAAAAATTTCATAAAATAGAGACTCAAATCTAAATCACAAAATCAAGGAGGATAAAATAGACAACCATGATATTCTAAAAGGAAGAATCCATGTCTCTAGGTGAGTTATTTAATAATTAACATCTATGGATTCTACTTAAGGATCCATGGTAACACCCTTCCAAGAGGACTCACTCCTTGGGTATCATTATCATTGGAGGCGCTTAACTGAGTGGTTATAGTCAATGGTAATTTCCGTATAAAATTATGGAAAAACCTTGAGGGATTATGTGAGGCACTCAATCCATTATACCACACCTCTTTGGAACATAATAGAAGTCAATAAAAAGTTGGGGATCCAAACCATAGCCTATAGAGAATGACAGAACCTTTCTGGAATAGTCCACTTAGATAGGTATCACACAACCTTGACGTTGGATACGAGATACCTCACCCAACATAGTAAATAAGGAGATAGAGTATCACACCCTAGGCCATCCATAGGAACACATAAATCTATATATAATTATCCTATAGCGTGGATTTTGCATTCAATGCTTAGGATGGGATACCACACTATACCCTTATACTAATGGACCAAGGGAACATACCTAGGCTAGATAAAGTTAGAGAAAGTTACCCATGACAGAACTGAACGTAGACTAAATAAAACAATGGATTTAATCTTTCTTAGGAGTAGTATATGATGTGTATAAGGGAAACATGACGTACACCACTCTATTCAATAATAAACATGTCTTTGTTGCTCTACCATTCTGTGTTCATGCGCTCTACTTGTGTCCATGTACACTGCCTATATAGACCTGATGGTACAAAAAAATCTTTCAACCTAGTGATCACATGTACTATAGAATATATATTGTAACAACCATGACTATTATACATAAAACATCCCCTTATGTATTAATTGAATGTATTATAATGTAATTTAGTTATAGGAAAACATGATCTTATTTGGTTTATTATAACCTATTGTATTTAAAAGACCATTAAGAATAATTAACATTGATAATATATCCTTTGACCAATGATCATTTGATTAGTATAAATATAGGGTTTCAAATAATCCAATTGACACGGACAATGTATATGTTGTTCTCAACCAGTAGGATTGTACCCTATGAAACCCATTTATCTAAGCTTCTAATGTAGATTGAATCTATAGGATTTTCCCATTGCCAAGCCCAAGATGGGATCCACCAAAATTAACATGACCATAACTGTTTACGGATTAATTTCAAGATCAGTGAGATCACGACCCAGACCGTGTACATCGAAGCACCCCATGAAAGTCTCATCATCACAAACCTTACTATTATGGAGTTTTCTTATTTATTAAATGGATATGTATCAGGATATTTGGAATATGTATTTGTATATTATTTTTTAAATAATAATTAATATATTTTCATCCTTCCATTGCTACTTAATAAAGGATATTTATTTCGATACAATAAAACACAAAAAATAATACTGGTTAATATTAAAATTAAATTAAAAAAATTTGATGAGTTAATAGAATATTTAAAAAAATATTATTTAAAAAAAATCTGATTATCAAATAGTATTTATCAAATTTAAATTAAAAAGTAATTTTTTTGAAATAAAATATAATTTTCATAAGTGTTCAAAAAGTGTTATAGTCAAAAAAACCACACATTCTTAATAAATATTGATTATTATTTTTAAATTGAAAATAAATATATTTAGAAAATTATTTACATAAAATTTATATTATTTTTGGAAACATAATTTAAAATTTTTTCAATGGTGAATTTTTCATAATATTCTGAGACAGTCAAATTTTATTGTTGAAATTAAATATGGTATAAATATACAGTTTGAATTTTGACAACATAATGACCAAAAAGTTATGTAATTAATACTTTAATTTTTTTCTCGAATAATATATATATTTTGATTTAAAATAATGTTGTTTTATTTTTACTTGATTAACTTTTTAAATCCTTTAGGAATCTTGGAAAACAATTAATATATTTTTATGTTTTAAAATAATTTATTTAAAAATATGACTCACTTACACACAATAAAGATTATTATTTTACTACTTTTTGACCTTTATATTATAAAATATTTGAAAAAAATTAAATTTGATATAAATAATTGGGAAAAACATGGGAATGATTGCAATTTTGGTTATTTTTTTATATAGTGTCAAAAAAAAATTGATTGATAATAAAGACATTCCCATTCATTTACTATATAATCCCACCCAATCCCCCATTTATCTTCACTAAAAATACATGGAGTACATACTTACCCTGAGATAACCTCTCTAGAGTCTTCCCAAGGTCCATCAATCTCTCAATAATCCCCTCCCATGAATTTCTACTCTAACACTCAAATAAGGGATCCTCAAATTTTCATTATTATATCTGTTTCTAATAATATTACTTATATTACCAATTAATAATGTTGGGATATGTATTTACATGTCCTATTACTGATAATATTATTTCAATGTGATTAGAGACTCTTTTCCCTCTCATCAACAAAATTTATGAATTTTTAATTGATATCATTGTGCTGCAGAAATTTCACCAGGATTTTCCAGGACAAAAAAATGTGTATTAAATACCATACACATTTCCTATCATGGGAATTAACCATTATAAACATATAGTTATTTTAATTGGGAATTATATATATGTACTCCACAATCATTTATTATAAAATAAATTTTTATTATAAATGAATCCATGTTGTATAATCAATGTGGCACACTTAAGCATGACAGCAAAATGAAATTGACTAGGTCACACAAAATTATATAGTAATCCAATGCATTGGTTAATGTTTAGTCTCATGATTTATCATGTTTGGATAGATAGAAGACCATATTATTTTTGGAACTTTTTTCATCTTGATTTATTAGTAGTTATCCTTGACATACAACTATGATGTAGTGTATTATGTTGTTTCAACATTTCCCATGTTTTCTTTATGGTTATGATTTTATATCATGTATCATTGTCATGTTTATAATTCAAACTATTTTTATTCCTTATTGATATTACTTTTTTATAAAATCTATTATTCTCCCCATGTTATTCCATATTTTTTTCCCTTATCAGGATTTATATCTCACAAATTTCTTATGTATGTCCCCGTGTTATCTAGTGAAATTTTATGCGTGAGATTTTTAGGGAATATTTCAATAAAT
Organism: Viscum album; assembly: GCA_963277665.1. Classification (NCBI taxonomy): domain Eukaryota; kingdom Viridiplantae; phylum Streptophyta; class Magnoliopsida; order Santalales; family Viscaceae; genus Viscum; species Viscum album. The sequence goes on from OY728138.1 coordinate 394,789,687, forward strand.
ATTGTTTTCTTACTTTTTTAATTTTTTTATTTAATGTACCTAATTCCTAAGGAATCTATAATTATTTCTGTTACAAGTTTTATTTAGTATAACATTATGTAATAAATCATGTATTAATGTGAAATAAATAGCATGGTTATTATAGATGGTATTAAATAAAAATTGTAGTTATTTTGGATTATTATTAGAAAATTTTGGATAAATACTTAGGTATAAGATAAAGTGTAATATAAAATTCCTCAATGTTAGTAATTATTGATTAACTGTTTTTCCTTGTATAGATACCACAAGAGTATGTGGATCTGAAACAGATGTATGTAGTGGTAAAATCCAAAAACACTGTGTTGAGAAATACTTGACCGAGAACTGGTTCATGAAAACAAGCCTTACTACACATTCGGTTTGACCCTACCAAGGGAAATTCTTTGTTAAATCAAAAGGATCGTTTTTAATCATTATTAATGGAACAAAAAATGCACATATGAGTCTATGTTAAATAAATGAATCATGAATAACCTAGATTGATGCCTGGAAATTTAAGTTAAGGAAATACATGTAATTTGTTTGTTATATCTTTAATGTAATTGGATTACCTTATATTAGTTTTCTATATTAAAATAATCATCCATAATGTTATCTTTAATATATAAAATGGAAAAAATTGGAAGAATTGGGTAAACAATCAATGCGACGTGCAATGTGAAGACTACCCTAATGAGATGCCCAACCAAAAGGGAGGAGGTATCATGGAAATTGTAAAGTTACACTACCAGATGACTCTTGTTCCACCTAATAACCTAGATAATGAGGTGAACCTTAAATACCCCTAAAAGACAATAATATTCTATTGAGAGATTTATGTAACAATGGTCTATGACCTTTAGTGGATCATCAGATCCCTTAACTATAGGACAATGGATCAACCCCCAATGAAAAAATATTCTCCATCTGTAAATGTTCAGATTATGGGAAGGTTCTTCTATCGATTTATTGTATGGGGGATAATCAAATAAGTTATAAAAATTGATCAAGAATATGAATCTTAATGAAGATATCGATGCGATGGGGTGGATGAAATTTCTTATGATGATTGCCAATAAATATTTCCCTCATTTTATCCATCATAAAATAGAAGGGAATTTCCTTTCTATCAAGAGAAATGATGAAAAAACTATCTGGTTGTATGAGGAAAACAAAAATATAAATTAATTATATCCCATTGGATTTTTTTTACTCTATAAATAAAGGATTAAAACTTCTTTGGAGGGAAAAAACATAGTCTATTAAAATCCCCGGTGACCCAAGATTTTGTTAGCAATGAGTGAATTGTTTTTTGTGCCCTCAAAGTCGATACAGAGATCAGTGAATCTCATGTATATCAAGGGAATATATATCAGAAAGTGGAGTTTAATTCTAGAAATTTGATGGATAAATCTAAAAGTGCTGATAAATTTCAACATCAGACCTGTCAAATGTGTAGAAAACATCACCCTCAAAATTGCCTAAGGGGGATGAGTAAATACTTTTGGGGTGGAATAAAGGGAACCTAAATATAAATTTATGAGAGGATAAAACCAATATTACGTTGGAGGAAATTAATTCTCTTGTCAACCCTTAGTGCATTTTTAATTGTTTAAACTACAATGAACAATGACACTTTAAAAACTAATGCACTAAGCCATGGGTTTTTAGATAAAAGCAGAAACCTACATGGAATCAAGGGCATGATTTTTCTATCACAACCATTGGGAGAGATACTAAAAATGATGTGGTGATAGGTACTCTAGTTATTAATTATTGAATAGGTAACATAATTTTTTATTCCAGTTATACATATTTCTTAATATCAGAAAAATTTAGTAAAACTATTCAAACACCACCAAAAAGAATAAAAGTAGACCTGTTAGTGAATACGATAAATGGAGAAATTATTGAATACCAAGTATATAAGTCCCCCCTATCAAAACATGTGGGATTAAATTTCAAGAAATCATTTTCATACTCTATTTGGTGGAATATTAAATGCACCAACCCCAGAATCTCAGAGTCGGTGCATTATTGCATAACATTATAATGATCACAAAAGATCAAGTCTCGAAAGACAGATTAGATTAGTATCCTTGGAAGTACTAGATACATTCATAAGGTTTTCATTACATCATAAAATGGAAAACTACAAAAAAATTGTTTCCATAGACAACAAAGATATCCCATAGACTATCCCCTAAGGTCATTCCTAATATACTTCGTCGCATCCTGGGAAAATAAAACATAGAAAAGGGTGATCTCAGATGCTTAGTAGGGATAAAAATATAGTGGAAACATTCATAAATAAGCATAAACATTTAAGTCAATGTATTGAACAAAACCAAAATCCATTTAAACATAAAATACATCTTAATATGGAAAATACAAGTCAAAATAATGTCATTTACTTTCTCACATGGATATTCTACTAGTCGAATATTCGCATGCAATATCAAATAGCCACTTTCATATTGATACAATATATAATGTCAGACTTTAATAACCAAATAGTCAAGGCCTTGTGCCAAGACTACAAATAAGATTTTTTTCAAAGCCTTGTGCCAAGACACTAGTTTGTCTCATGAGACCTACCTATGCATCGAGGAGCTATAGCAGGTTCCACCCATCACTTACTAAGTCCAATTCATTCCTCATATGAAAAGGTCTAAACATAACATAAACATTCGTATTAAAACTAGCATAAGAAATGTCAATACATTATCCATAAACCATGAATGGTATAAAAATAACACATCCACATTCAAACATATCATAAAACCTTCAATGCAATATGAAAGTATTTAATCATAATAAATAAACTTCAAATAAGATTAAAACCCATTAAAGGATGTTGAGATAGATGAAATCAAAACTATTTGAGAGAAATATCTCTTTTTTGAAGTCATTTAAAAGTCACATAATTATAAAAGAAAACCTTTATTTTGAAAATATTTTTATAAGCTTGTAAGGGATGCTTCGATGATTTTATAACAGTAGAAAATAGCTTCACCCACCATATAAGTTAAAAACATTCTAACCATAATTTGGTTGAAAAGGTTATAAAGGACCTTATTTGAAAAATGACAGAAAGATTCATTTCAAAACATATAAGTTCAAATAAGGGTATAAATTAATTTAACCCATTGTTTAATAAATAGTAAAAATGTTTTGAAATGAATTTTTTTAGAAAACCAGGATGTGGATGATAAAGAGGTCCTAGTAGATAATTACATACAAACAACCTCGGATAATGAAGATATTGTAGAATTAACCCTTACCTTATAATTTTTCTTGGTAAATTGTAGGTTAACCTCCTGTATAATGGTAAAATAATTGTTAATAAATTATACAAGAACCATATACATCAATATTATATGATATATTATTTCTAAAATTGCATTGTTAATGATATTTTAGTATTATCATCATTTCGGGTGTTAACTTACTCGTTTTCTTTTATATGTTTGGTTACATAATCTGTGTTTGTTATGGATAGGTTGAATATTATTCCTATAAATAATGATATCAAGTCCTTATAAATTATTTTTAACCATCAAATGAAAATTATTCTTCAATGGTTATGATGGGGAAATGAAACTTATCGCGTTCGTGGAGAAGGTATTATGTATGTACGAACGAGCCACAATATGATTATTTTGATATTAAAATCGTATATAATTGGATGATATAACATATATATAATCATTATAATGTTATATTTATTATTTACATAATTTATACTCATTATTATACCCATCCAAATGATGAAATGTTTGAATAACAAACTACACCACGACGTGGAGACGGTAAGCCGAACGTATGAACGTGTGGTGACTTTTTCATTCATAGGATGCATAAAAAATGAATATGGTTGTACAGTTTTTATAATAACATCAAATTATATAGAATATATTTGAATTATTATTTTATAATGGAAACAACAAAGAAAGAGGAAGTGGAAGATTAAAATATCTTGAAAGAGGTGATGAAATCTTTATCTCTTCTTCAGGACATTTCTTTCGATTTGATCAAAAGGGCTTCTTATAATGGCTTTATATCTAAAGGAAGGCCTCTAGGACAATGTCAGGGAATTTGGGAGGATATTTGGGCTGGGGTTGGTGGAGGAAAATGTCTTTGAAGGTGTGAATTTGAGTGAAGGGTAAGTGCCCTTTTATAATAGGGGTGAAGGGCACCTTAGGAAAAACTAGAAATATTATTTTATAATAAATTAATATATTTTTTATAATGGATCCAAAGTGAATTATTTATTGGATTGGGTGGAGATGGGTTGAAATCTATTCAACCATTATATTTTAGACAGGTTTGGGTCACTATATTATCCTTATATTTTATATTTAACTCTTAGTTAAATAGTTTGACATTTACCATGTCTCCTTGTATTTTTCTATTATATGGTTAATAAACATACTACAACAAGACAACTGAACCCCAAGTTGTTTATTAATGGTACGATAATCATTATATAAGTATTTTGGTTGATCCTATGATTTTTATCAATAGAATATCAATTAATAATATAATATTTGTTTTAAAAAGTCTTTTACGTCAATTTTGGCACTATTTGGTAATTAAATTTTGTAAAAACTCATAACAACGTGATTACTTTAAAAAAAGATAATTAAATCAATCCTAACATGTCATACTAAACTATAAAATTCTTATAATGCATCAAAATTCTTAATTTACATTTATTTGGGTTTTTATAAAATCAATTATTTCAGTCTTTGATTAATTAGGTAATTACTGTATCATCATTGTTTCGTAAATAAATTCATTTATATAATGTGTAAAATTTATAAATAAAATACCATTATGTTGAAAATATTTTTATATTTCTAAGGAGTATTTATAGTCTTATTTATCTTATGTATAACCCTATATTAAAAATGTTTTAGTTAATAAACATCAATTTTAACTCTTTTAACTCTTCTTAAAATAAAATAAAAATAAATGTCCTATTCTAATCCAACTGGACCAAAATGATAATATTTTATTTCTATGGTTGTTTTAGGTATAGATAAACTTATACTATATAATTAGTACATGTGTTCGGATAATCATAATATCATTTTCACCATTAATTACTCTATTTACTTTTAACAGTGATAAATAAAAGCAAAAGGTTACTATACACCAAAAATTATTTTCATCTTATTAAACCACATTTTACTTACTGATATCTACTGTGTCTCTAGGATTTTTGAAATTCAATTCACAGAAGTTGTAAAATTATGTTTTATGCTAATTATCAATTGCTCATAGGAGGTGGGTAAAAGATGGAAAAAAGTTCAATAAAATTTTTATATATAAAAAATTATTATACACTGACTCCAATTAATTACATTGAACTTATATAGGTATTATGTATCTATTTTGACCTAAAATAAATATAAATAAAATAAAAAATTATTTAAATAAAAAGTCGTTTTTAACAAATAACTCAGTGTTTTTTCAATATTCATCAAAAATTGAATGTTTTCAGAAAAATAGAAAAAATTCAGCCTAAGCTAATTTCTATATTCCGAATTCAAAAATGAAGACCATTTTGAGAGATAAAATTTAAAAAATTTCAAAAAGTTGGTATTACTATTCTTAACGGCTAGTTTGATTGGTTTTGGAGTGTTAGAACTTGATGTTGTGTACAACACACGCTATTATATTATTCAAAGAGAAACGTACCATGGAAGCATGGGGTGTAACATTAACCCCTCCTTCAAATAATTACATCCTCGAAATTTCTAGATTATTACTGCATAAAAAGACTTGGGTGGTTCTTCATCATAAGTTCCTCGGGTTCCCAGGTTGCCTCTTCCATCTTATGGTTTCTCGATAGACCTCTTACAAGATGATTCATTCGGTTTCTTAGTGATTGTTCTCTGGTATCAAGAATTCTGAACGACTCTTCGCAATAAGATAGATCATGTTCCAGTTCTAAATCCTCATAGGTGAGTACATGCATTGGGTCAGACATGTATTTTCTTAGCAGTGATACTTGGAACACATCGTGAAATTTGGAGAGACTTTGGGGCATTTCCAAATGGTATGCTACAACACCAATTCATTCTATAATTTTGAATGGTCTGCTGTACCTGGGACTCCATTTACCCTTCTTACCGAAACATATAACACCCTTCCATGGAGATAACTTTAGGAAAACATGATCTCATTCTAGAAATTCCAAATCCTTCCTTAGGTTATCGGCATAGATCTTTTGTATACTTTGGGCTGTTTTGATGTGGGTTTGGATAACCTTTACCTTTTCAATCGTCTCCTCTTCAAGTTCTAGGCCTATGAGTTTTTTTCACAAACATCATCCCAACAAGTTGGTGTGTGGTATCTCTTTCCATATAATGCTTCATATGGTTCCATCAAAATACTTGAATGGAAGCTATTATTATAGGAAAATTCTTCTATAGGTAAATATTTATCCCAAATACCTTTAAAGTCAAGTGAGCGAGATCTCAAAATGTCTTCTAAGGTTTGAATAGTCCGTTCTGATTGTCCATCTGTTTGAGGGAGGTAGGCAGTGCTCAAATGAAGTTTTGTATCCATGGCTTTCTAAAGAACTTTCCAGAATCATGATGTAAAACATGGATCATTATTAGAAACAATCATTAAGGGTAAACCATGAAGTCTTAAAACTTCATTAATATATAGTCCTGCTAAATGTTCAAGTTGTAAATCTTCTCTTATAGCAAGAAAATGTGATGACTAGGTTAGAGGATCAGCAATGACTCATATTGCATCGTTCCTTCTTGGAGTCTTTGGTAGTCCCATGAAAAATTACATCATAATATCATCCCATTTCCACTCAGTTATGGGAAGATATTTCATTACTCCTCCTAGGTGTTTCCTTCCATCTTTCATTTGTTGAGAAACCAACTTCTTGACACAAAATCAGCAATCTCCCTCTTCATGTTCTCCAGCCAAAAATGTTCCTTTGAATCTCTATACATTTTTGTGTTCCTAGGGTGTATAGAGAAATTGTAGATATGGGCATCATCCAACAATTCCCTTTTTAGATCTGATATTTTAGGAAGACAAAGTCTCTTCCCAAATTTCAAAATTCCATCTTCATATACAAAGTCACTCAATCTACCATCATTTGCAGCTTCAATCTTCTATTGAAACTCCCCATCATCAGCTTGAGAACTCTTTATCCTTTTTAATAAATATGGTTTGGAAACCATTTGAAAAAGTATTGATGTTCCACCTTCCATGGTTATTCCCATATCCATATTTACTAGATCCATGTATATAGGATCCTTTTTACTCTCATCTTGTTCAAAACTCCATGATCCTTTCTATTCAAAGAATATGCCACCTTATTTTCCTTCCCCGGGTGGTAGTGTATAGTGAAATCATAATTCTTGAGTAGTTCATGCCATCTCCTTTGCCTCATGTTGAGTTCATTCTGTGAGAAAATATACTTAAACTCTTTTGATCGGTATATATCTCACATTTTTCACCATATAGATAATGTATCCATATCTTAAAAGAAAATATTATAGCTGTTAACTCAAGATCATGAGTAGAATAGTTTTTCTCATTAATTTTTAGCTGTCGTGATTTATAGGCAATAACCCTATCATTCTGCATAAGGACACAACCATGTCCTTTCTTTGATGCATCACTATAAATAACAAACCCATCAATACCCGATGGTACAGTCAATATAAGAGCATTGAATAATCTTCTCTTCAGTTCTTCAGGACATTCTTCACACTCTTCTATGCAAAAAAATTTAACCCCTTTACGTGTGATCTTGGTTAATGGGTTTGCCAATCAGGAAAAATTCTGAATGAAATGCCAATAATAACCTGCTAAACCAATAAAACTGCATACCTCAGTTATAATCGTTGGTGCTGGACATTCTTGGATTTCCTTGGTATTAGAAGTATCAACAGAGATTAAATCCTTAGAGACAATGTGGCCCTGAAAAGTTATCTCCTGATGCCAGAATTCACACTTTCTAAACTTCCCATATAATCCATGTCTTCTAAGAGTCTTCAGAATAACGCTCAAGTGATTTTCATGATCTTCATAGCTTTTGAAGTATACCTAGATATCATCAATAAATACCACTACAAAGTCATCAAGATATTCCTTGAAATATATATTCATTAGATCCATGAAGACATAGGGCACATTAGTCAAAGAAAAATGCTTTACTGTAAACTCCTAATGCCCATACCTGGTTCGAAATGCTGTTTTTGGAATGTATTCCTTCTTCACACACAACTGATTATATCCAGATCGAAGGTCAATCTTTGAAAAGTATTTAAATCCATGAAGTTGGTCAAATAAATCGTTAATGCAAGGTAGGGGATACTTTTTCTTTATCGTTTTGGAATTGATCTCCATGTAGTCAATGCACAACCTCATAGATCCATCATTATTCTTAACAAAAATGACATGGGCTACCCATGGAGAAACACTAGGGCGAATAAATCCTTTATTACTCAATTCCACTAGTTTTTTCTTTGGTTCCACAAATTCCACAGTGGTAATTATATATTGGGTCTTCGATATGGGCCTTGAACTAGGAATTAAGTCAATGGAAAACTCAATTTCTCATTCAGGAGGATTTCCACGTAAATCTTCGGGAAACACATCAACATATTCTTGCATAATATGTACGTCCTCTATTTGAACATTACATTCCTCACCAATATTTATTTCATTCTCTTTCTCCCCAATAATTGAATTTAGTTGAGCTACTAGGGGTGGATCTCGATAAGAATCATATAGTGGTGTTTCTTCTCTTATGATAAGGTACTCCTTATCATCATCGAAAATTGGAACCTCTTTCTTCTTACAATAAATTTTCGTATCATGGTATGAAAGCCAATCCATGCTGAGGATTATATCAAATTCAATCATGGGAATAATGATGAGATTAGATGATAAATAACATTTATGTTCCCTAATAGGAACTAATTAACAAAAAATTATTGCAATGATACTTCCATTACGATTTTTTACTAAAAACTCTTTTATAAATCAAATTGGAAATATCAAATTTTCTGAGAAAAATGGGACGATATGAAAGAATGAGATGATCCTGAATCAAAAAACACATTTTCTAAACTTGAGGAAACCATTAAATTACCTACCACTACGTCTTTTGGAGATTGTACCTCAGCAGTAATGATAGCATAAGCTTGGAATTGATCCCTTTTCCTTTTCTGAGGTAAGTTCCCCTGACGCTTAGGACTTTCATTCACATAGTTCCCCATTTCTCTACAATTGTTGCATTCAACATCGACAGCCTCTTTCTTCCTCGTGCAATCACGAGCTTGGTGGCCTTTTTCACCACACTTGTAATAGACTTCCATTCCCTTCACGAAAGTACCAGGGTGTTTTTTCCCACATTTACTACAGGATGGATATTCAACTTTTCCCTTTTTCCCCTTATTTTAAATTCCATAGTGACTAGAAGATCTCATCTTCTCTTTCTTTGATTTAATGTCATAATACTTAGAGAATTCATTTTCTGTCTTGATAGCACATGAGACAATATCTTCATAGGAAGAGAAGGATTTTGAGACTAATGCTCGATGGAGAAATGGTTTTAACCCATAAAATAAAAAGATCAATCTTACTCTTCGGTTACGTATATAATCTGCTACATTTCATGCTAACCTTGTAAAGTTATCCTCGTACTTTGGGACATTATCATCCTCTTTTTTCCTCAGACTTGGAAATTTCCTTTCCTTAAACGCACTAAGGTCATGAGGAAAGTATTTTTCTATGAATTTTTTTATGCTTCCTACATTCCATACTTGATACTTCTTCATCTTCTTTTGTATTTTTAATCAATGACCACCATTGATCAGCATTTCCCATGAGGTGATAAACTACGATGACAACTTTTTCCCTTTTACTACTCCCCAAAACATGAAATATTTTTTCTAAGGGACTTATCCATTGCTCACCTACCAATGGATTTGTACTCCCATTGAATGTTGGTGTTAGTTGCCTCATGAAGAGATCTAACATTTATCCTCCATGCTGCAGATCAGGGTGCTCCATACGGGTAAGGTTATTATTCATAACCTATGTAAGTTGTCCTAGTATGATGATTAGTTGATCAGCACTAGTTGCATCACCAGCTTCACTATAATTACCTTGAGTACGAGGGGAATCCCTACATTGATTGTGTGCATTGATTTAGTTTCCATTTCTTCAACTAGGCACCATTTCTAAACAATGGCACACACTAGATTAGTTTATCAATCACAATACGTAATTCCAAACTTGTTAAACACATAACATAAATTGATCCGTTTGTGGATAAAATCGATAATCATAAAATAAAATTATTTGAGGAAGTATATACTCATAAACTCATCATAATGGTTTGTAATGAAAATGAGAATTATCCTAAGCATATCCCCTGAGAGTGTCGTAACCAATAGTGCAGTAAGGCCCATTGTCGTGCACCAGTTCCCATTTGAGACTAGCTCAAAGTGGTGTTTTTTGGTTTTACCCATAGGTTCATCTATTTCAAAGCGTCCTCTACCTGCTCATATCCAGACAGGGATGTATTTCTCCAAAAACTCAAAAAATCTCTACATTACCAAAATTCTAAAAAGTTCTTCTATACTAATCATCAAAGTCTATCTTAGGGTAGTGTGATCTAATCAGCGTTTATCTAAATCTACTTTCAAAGGTTTGAACTAAGAGTCCTCTGATAAAAATATAACACCCTGACCCCAGAATCCTAAAGTCAGTGCATTATTACATAACATTGGCATGATCACAAAAGATCAAGTCTTGAAAGACCGATTAGTTTATTATCCTTGGAAGTACTAAATACATTCATAAGGTTTATATTACATCATAAAATGGAAAACTACAACAACATTGTATAAATAGACAACACTGAGATCCCATAGGCTATCCCTATAGGTCAGTCATAATATATTTTTTCACATCCTAGGAAAATAAAACATAGAAAGAGGAGAGCTCATATTCTCAGTAAAGATAACTATATAGCGGAAACATTCATAAATAAGCATAAATATTTAAGGCAATTTATAGAACTGAAAAAATCCTTTTCAACATAAACATCATCATAATATGGATAATAAAAGGAAAAATAATTCCATTTACATACTCACATGGATATTCTACTAGTCAAATAATCAGATGAAATACCAAATAGCCACTTTCATAATGATTGAATGCATAATTATAGACTTTGATAACCACATAGTCAATGCCTTATCCCAAGACTACAAATAATAATTTGACAAGGTCTTTTCCTAAGACACTAATATGTCTCATGAGACCTACCAATGCATCGAAGAGCTATAGCGGGCTCCACCCATCACTTACTGTGTCAAATGCATTTCTCATATGAAAAGGTATAAACATAACATAAACATTCGTATTAGTACTAGCATAGAAAATATCAATACTTAATCCATAAACCAGGAATGTTATAAAAATCACACATCCACATTCAAACATATCACAAAACCTTCAATAAAATATGGATGTTTTGTATCATAATAAATCAACTTCAAATAAGCTTAAAATCCATCAAAGGATGTTGACATAGATGAAATCAAAACGATGTGAGAGAAATATATCTTTTCTAAAATCTTTTCAAAGTCACATAATTATGAAAGAAAACCTTTATTTTGAAAATATTCTTATAATATTGTAAGGGAAGCTTCGATGATTTTATAATGGCGGAAAATAGACGCACCTGCCATATAATTTAAAAAAACATTCTTACCTTAATTTTGTCGAAAAGGTTTTAAAGGACCTTGTTTGGAAAACGACCGAACGATTCATTCAAAACATATAATTTCAAATAAGGGTATAAATGACTTTGAACCACGGTGAAATAAATTGTAAATTTTTTTTAAATGAATTTTTAAGAAAACACGGATGTGGTTGATAAAGTGGTCCCAGTAGATAAATACGTATAAACAACCTCATATAATGAAGAGATTGTAGAATTAAACCTTACGTTGTACTTTTCCTTGGTCAACTGTAGTTTAACCTCCTATATAATGGTGAAATAAATGTTATTAAATTAGACAAGAACCATATAAATTAATATTATATCATATATGATCTTCTAATATTTCTTTGTTAATGATATTTCATTATTATCGTCGTTTCGGGTGTTAACTCACTCGTTTTATTTTATATGTTTTGTTAAATAAGTCGTGTTTGTTATGAATAGGTTGCTTCATATTCATATTAATAATTATATCATGTCTTTAAACATTATTTTTAATCATAAAATTAAAATTAATCTTGAATGGTTAGGATGGGGAAATGAATCTTATCACATTCGTGGAGACTGTATTCCGTACGTACGCACGAGCAATAATATCATTCTTTTGATTTTAAAATCGTATATAATTGGATAGTATATCATATATAAAAAATAATTATAATGTTATATTTATTATTTACATCATTTATACTCATTATTATTCCCATCCAAAGGATGAAATGTTTGAATAACCAACTACACCACGACGTGGAGACGGTAAGACGTACATGCGCACGTGTGGTGACATTTTCCTTCATAGGATGGATAAAATAAAGAATATAGTTGTCACATTTTCATAATTACATCACAATATATATAAGATACTGGATTTATTATTTTAGAATGGAATCCATAAAGAAATTGGAAGTGGAAGAAGAAAAGAACTTGAAAGAGGTGATGAAATATTTACCTCTTATTCGTGTTCTTCCTTTTGATTTGATCCAAAGGGCTCATTTTGGTGGATTTATGACTAAATTAATGACTCTAGGATAAATTGAGGGATTTTGAGAGGATATTGGTGCAGGGGTTTCCAGATCCAAAAGACTTTTACAGTGTGAATTTTAGAGAAAGTGAAGTGCCCTTTTATAAGAGGGGTGAGGGTAACTTAGGAAAATCTAGAAATATTATTTTATAATAAATTCATATTCTGTTTATAATGGATCCATAGTGTTTTATTTTGAGGTTATGGTAGGGATGGGTTAAAATCCTTTCAACAAATAGATTTTTGATAGGTTTTGGTCACTATATTAACCTTATCTTTTAGATTTAACTCTTAGTTAAATATTTTGACATTTACCATGTCCTTTTGTATTTTTATATTTTATGGTTAATAAGATAACAATATGAAGCCAATAGAACCCCAAGTGGTTAATTATTTATACAAATATCATTATATATGTCTTTTGTCCTACCGTTAGATTTTTAGTAATAGAATATCAATTAATAATATAATATTTGTTTTAAAAACTCTTTTATGTGAATTTTTACACTATTTGGTAATTGATTTTTGTGAAAATCATAACAGCATGATTACATCGAAAAAATTTAATTAACTCAATAATAAAATTTCATATTAAAATATAAAATTAGTTTAATTCAAAAAAATTCTTAATTTACATTTCTTTGGGTATTTATAATATCAATTATTTCAATCATTCATTAATAAGGTAATTACTACATCATCATTGTTCCATAAATAAATTTAATTATTTAAGATCTAGAAATTATAAATAAAATACCATTACGTAAGAAATATTTTCAGATTTATAATCAATATTTATAGTCGAATATATATTATGGATAACCCTATATAAAAAATGGTTTAGTTAATACACTTTGATTTTACCTCTGTTAACTCTTCTTTAAATAAAATAATAATAAATATCCTATTATAATTCAAGTGGACCTAAATGATAATATTTTATTACTATGGTTGTTTTTTTCTAGATACACAAATCCAATATAATTAGGACATGTGTTAGGGTAATAATAATTTTATTTTTACACTTAATTACCCTATTTACTTTTAAACGTGGAAAATAAAAGTAAAAGATTACTATTCACCAAAAATTATTATCATCTTATTGAACCAAATTTTAATTACTAATATCAACTGTGTCTCTTGGATTTTTGAAATTAAATTTACAGAAGTGGTAAAATTAATTTTTATGCGAATTTTCAAATGCTCCTAGGAGGTGGGTAAAAGATGGTAAAAAGTTCAATAAAATTTTTATATATCTAAAATTATTATAAACTTACTCCAATGAATAAAATTGAACATATATAGGTATTATGTATCTTTTTTGATCTAAAATAAATTTAAATAAAATAAAAAATTATTTAAATAAAAAGTCAGTTTTAACCAATAACTCAGTGTTTTTCACTATTCATCAAAAATTGAATGTTTTTAGAAAAATACAAAAAAATTAACCCTAATGTAATTTCGATATTATGAATTCAAAAATGAAGTCCAATTTGAGAGATAATATTTATAAAATTTCAAAAATTTGGTATTACTATTGATAACGGCTAGTTTGATTGGTTGTGGTGTGTTAGAACTCGAAGTTTCGTACAACACATGCTATTATATTATTCAAAGAGAAGTGTACCGTGGAAGATTGGGGTGTCATAGAATTTGAATAAATTTAGGTTATGTATTGGATTTATCTATATATAGCCAACATAAATTTCCCCAAGAAGGAAATCAATATTCATATTTTGAATAGTCCTTCAATTATATTCAAGTTTAAGGAGGAGGATGGATCTTATTTATCTCCAACATCTAAAGTATATATATTATTTCCCTATGTGAAATAATATTTAGCTCAAATGATTGGGTATAAGGAAAGAATCATCCTTGAATTCATGCCCATTGTGAGGGAATACAGTGATGTGTTTCCCAAATAATTGGGAGGTCTTACTTTTAGATGGGAGGTTATGTTTTCAATCGAGCATACACCTCAGGTGTTAACTTTATAGAAGAATCTCTATATAATGGATGTTGAGGAACATGATGAGATAAAGAAAAAAATATAGGTGAATATATATAAAGGGTTCATACACCAATGTGATTCACTATGGGGGGAACCAGTCATCTTCATCAAGAATAAAGATGGGTCAATACTACTTTTCATTGATTATAATGAGATCAGATAGATCATGATAAAGAAAATGTATCCAATATAATGGATTGATGACTTGTATAATCAGATGCATGGAGCACAATAATTTCCCAAGGTGGATATGTGATCTAGGTACTACCATGTTAGGGTGAATAAAGAGTATATCACAAAGAATACTTTCTGTACAAGGTACGGTACTATGGGTTCATAGTAATTCCATTCAGACTAACTAATTATATAGAAATACATATAGTTGTGATGAATATAGCCTTTAGATATTACATAGACAATGTTATGGTGGTATTTATAAATGATTTTTTAATATTCTCCCAAACCAAGTATGATCGTGAGGAGCGTCTAAGTAATGTGATGAAGTCTTTAAGAAAGGACAAGATTTGTGTCGACAATATAAAATTTTAGATATGCTTAAAGGAAGTCACATTGATAGGGAACATCATTATATGAAGTGGGATATTTTTAAAACCTTCAATGATAGAAGCCATCAATGTATATATGAGGCCAAAATCTATGATAGATATCTGTAGTTTCCTTAGATTAACTGACTAATATCATTGATTCTATAGAAATTTCTTATGATGATACAACCATCTAACCAAGAAAACTCAAAAGTGATTAATGTTTTCTTGGGATGATTAATTTGAAGAGAGATTCAAGGATTTGAAAAATAGACTTCTCACTACCCCTATATTGACACTACCAACAAGTGGAGAAATTTTTATAGAATTTCGAGATGCTTCGAAGAATGAATTGGGCTATGTATTAGTGTAGAATGAAAATCGGTAGCCTATGCATCAAGGAAGTTGAATGTTAAGGAACATAACTACCCAAATTGTGATCTAATGTTGGATATAATGATATATTCTCTAAAAATGTAGAGAAATTATCATTTTGAGTATATTTTTGAAATATATACGGATCAAAAAATACTCATGTATATATTCAAAAATAAAAATGTGAATAAGTACCAATGAAGTTGGATAGATCTGATCAAGGAATATGACTGCTCAATTTACTACTATCCCGAGAAAGATAATATAATGGAATATTCTCCAAGTAGAAATGATCCGAAAATTTTATCATTGATGAGAATTGATAATGATCTTATCTTCTTTATGTTGAAGAGTATAGAAATGGGAATCATAAGGTAAGTAACATAATCAATCCATTCAAAAATTATTGATCAACCGTCTCATTTGGAAAATATAAAGGTTTCTCAAAGAGCTGATGTGGGAATTGAATAAAGGTGGAAGCAATAAGAGAAGGAAAATCTTCTGATTTCAATGTAAATGAAGAAGGTGTTTTGATATTTAGATCAATACATTCTATATAATGAAATCATGTGTTAAAGAATGAGATATTAGATGATGCACTGAACATAACTTTATCGATCTATTTGGTATGAACAATGATATATCGATATCTCTAAGAACACTATTAGTGGGAAAATATGAAGAAGGAAATCATAGAATATACATCAAGATGTCTTATATTTCATCAAGAGAATGAAAAAGGGGGAAAATATAAGGGGATGATGCAACCATTACCTACACCAACATGAAAATAGAAAAATTCACCATATACATTGTCAGTAGACATTAGAAGACATCGAGAGTAAATAATTCAGATTTGGTTTTGGTGGATCATCTTATAAAGTCTGCACAATTAATTTCCAACATCATCAACATTAAATTTTTATTGAAAACAAGGAGAAGAAGAATATAATGAAATTTCACGGTGGTATGAAATAATAATTTCCAAGTGTTTCAGCTTGAAAAAAACAAGATCATTTATAAGGAGGTAAAAACAATATAGAAAATAAAAAATCATTGATTACCGTGCACAACCCAAGAATCAAGGTGGTCTGCAATATTGTTCCCATCCTACAAGGTATGAGGGGGATCCACCCTCAAATCATGATGTCTTTTGAATTTTCAGATAGTATATGTAATGTACTATAAAATTTTAATCTTATCTTGAAGAGATCCAATAGTTGTAGTAGAATCAGTCTTACCATACTCTAGCTTGATGTTATGAACAAGGAATATCATGAGATCCAATGAGCCTCTATTTTTCCTGATCACATCCCCTCCTCATATGATTCCATTTGATGAAAGTACATGAACATTTTGTTTATACCCATTGATAGGTGGCTTCCCCCTCACCCACAACCCATTCATGGTTGGGTTTCAGGAAGGAAATGAAGTGATTGAGCCCACCAAGATCCTCCTCAATGATGAATATATCTCCCACCACTATAGTACATAATAAATTTAGCCATCATGCTTATGGATTAGATCACCATACTCAGTTGAGAACGTTGAAATCATTCATTGACACTGTCGTTTTAAGTGGACTTGATGGTCTACCAACCCATTAATAGGATCAACGCCCTCACCTTACATTTGAACACATTTATCTCAATAATTGGAAACTATTAATATATAAAATTCTCATATTTAAATCCATGTTGAACTAGGTCAACCAAATCACCAAATGGAACTCTAGATATCTTCTTCCCAATCGCTCGAAAAGAATAAGTGTGCTGAATATTCCTCTGTGAAGTTTACAACACGAGCATATTTAAGCCAGTGCGATACATCTCTTTACAATTTGGTCATTTGTAGGAATAATATTTTTTAAAATAGACCATATTAAGATATTGAATTTAGTTGGAATGTCATTTCACAATTATATCCCATTCCTCTCAACATGTTTTCTAGTACAGTTTGTCATATTTCGGTAACCCTTCGCTGAGAAGTCACCTAAGGAAGACCATTAAAAAAATATCATGTATGGATTATAATTCTGTTAAATAGTATTGAATAATTTCAGATTTTATAGATTCACAAAATCATGGATAAAAGATAAAATTTTGTTATACATGGAAAAGGTGATGTTCGGTTTTAGGAATCTGAGAAATTAGGGAATTCCCCCCATTCAATTATCATTACATAAAATAATTTGGGAAAACTGATGATCCATTTCGAATTACTCTTGAGAATTGCATGTTTGTTAGCAATTGAGACCTAGAGGTGTGATGTACTCCCGTGTCTCTCCCATTATTTTACCTTTATCTATTTTAAAAAAAATTGGCCCACATAGAATTAACTCCCATAAAATATCATGCTCGTTTATTCTGTATGATTTGGATTTCATTATTGACATTCATGAGATTATTCTTGATCACTCCAGCCCCATTATCCGTATTATTTCATGCAGTCCAGTGATTTCTTCCCTTAAAAAAGGGAGTCTCAATTGAAACCTATCAAAATGTTTTTAATATTTTGTTAAATCGTCTTTCTAACATTGAGAATTGATAAAACATGCATAGTAATGGAAGAGAGGTCACAGTTTTGGTGTTGCATCCCTCGATAGGGAGAAAATGACATTTCATGTATATAATGAGGGAAGTGGTTTTATCAATGATCCCATCAAAATTGTGGATGAATATTCTACCCGAAGTGACTAGAGCTCCAGGTTAATCCTTGGGAAGGATATAAAGTGAATTCCCTATGCCTTCTCAATCCTCTTATTCCATCTATCTATACACCCTTTTGATAAGAAAACACTACTCTTGTACTAGTTGATAGATTCTCCACTCCATTTAGAGTACAAGTCCTTGATTTTATTTAATTCATTAATGTTCCTACTAATTCCTTTCAAGAAGTAGATCATGTTATCTGAAAAAAAGTTAGAAATTTCATTAGTATTCATCTTGTTACAATATGAACGGAGCACTCCACTATGTCTTATTTTCTCCAAGTATCCACTCTTAGTGTCTTGAGCCATTCCAAAGAGCCTAGGGATAAATGATCTCCCTGCCTAATATCGTGAGTATATTTAAAGAACTAAAATGTCTTCCCCATGAATAAATAAAAAAAACAAGGGAAGATAAAGGCCCTAATAATGGTATCTACCACCTTGTTTAAAATGACCATGTTGAGTAGAAAATTGTTGATTAAGCCCCATTATATCCAATCATAGGCCATGTGTATATCCACATTGACCATAATGTTGGAGAAGTGTTATTTCATATTAATATCCCCAAAAAACTCATGCACCATTGAAATTAAATTTTGGTTTGGCCTTCCCTTTGTTAATCCTTGATGATTCTCTAGGACCCACTGGGGAATGTAAAGAGCAAGTCTTTGGTTGATAATATTTCCAGAACATTGTATGGTAAATTACACATATTGATTTGACTAAAATGATTAAGAGAGAAGGGTTGTTTTAAATTCTTGATAATAATCAATATGTAATCATAGGACAACTGAGGTAATACCACTCCACCCTTTGAAGAAGTCATGAATTGCTACACACAGTTCTTCTTTCACCATTTCCCAGAACGTACCATAGAAGGAGGCCGAGAACTGATTCATCCCCGGGGAACTCTAGGGATTAAAAGCCTAAACTTATTCCCATATTTCTGCTTCCTTAAAAATAATTTTAAAAAACATGTTGATATCATTGGAAACCCCTCATGAAATATCATGGAATAAATAAGTTTCGTTGCTAGGATAACCCTCTTTCATGCTCCGATTGACTTCTATCAAAAGCATTCTGATGTATTTATTCTCTAATCCCCCACAACCTCCACATCTTGGGTAAAGAATCCATCATCAAGATGAATATTTGGAACAATGATACACATTTTTTTATGATGGAGGCTTGAAATATGGTAGTGTTATAATCTCTTTCCATAATTCAAGTCACTCTGGACTTCTCATGAATTTTTCTTTCTTATTCCAGAAAAATTTCTAAAACTAGGCTCCTTTTTCCATTAGATTATATAAGCTTTTCACATCCCAATTAGATTCCAACTCCCCCTCAATTCAATCAATATCGGATTTCATATCTTCTAGATTGGAAAAATGTGAAGGCCTTTTTCCGATCCATGTCTATAAATCACATTTTATAAGTTAGATCCTATTATAAAGACCCATAAATCAACTGTCATTGATGATTTTCAACCAAGACTCATGAAACACTGAATGAAATCTTGGGTTATAAGACCACCAATTAGATTAATGTAAAATCTTCATGTCCCCTAAGTGTTCAACTGTTTCATTGGGAAAGGATTAAATAGCCTTAAGATTAGAAAAATAGTAATCTAATATGCAACAAATGTGGAGATTTTTTTAATAATCCATGTATATTTTTCCAATAAAATTCCATATCAATGAGGCTATTCCTGGAGGTGCAGGACACAAAATATTGGAGATCTGTTCGAGGATACACTCCACCTCCTTTTCAATCCACCAGGTCAAGAATAACATACCCCCCCCCAAACAAGCAGATTCCCCCTGATCAAAGTTTTCCAATTACTTCCATAACACCTATCATTCTATAGCCTCACATTTGGGGTATGATAAATGAAAATAGAATGTTAAGGTTCCTTTTTCTAACCTTCCCAAAAAGTTAGTAAGAAGTTCTAGTAGGTCCATGAACACAGTTATTTTCCACAAAATCTAAATATACTAGTTCACGGGGTAACCATGAGTAAATCCACTTAATCCAAGATTAAAAACTAAAATTGAAACCATATAAACAATTTTTTATCCAGAAGTACCACCATATATACCTTAAAAAGATGAACCTCTACTAAAATAAAATCTAATTTTACCCGGGTCCCCATGTCATAGGCATTCCACATAATAAAGAAAATCATTTTATATAAGAGCATATAGATTTGGACCCAGATGCTAACGAGGGAAAAATCTAAGAAGGTGAATCCATGTTAAATTTTTCATTGGATGTGTTGTAGACACCCTGGGAAAGATAAGAAAAGAGATCCATTTTCATTTCAGAGACACCTAAATCATGCGATAACACCCTAAAACCATTCGAACGAACCAAAATCAAGTAAAATTTCATGTATGACAAACATTGAAAATCCCCCACCTCATGTTGAGAAAAAGAGGGGAAGTGATTACCATGAAAACCCTCGCTGGATGAGCTGCCTGGAACCGATTGATGGACAACCTAGTAAAACTACTTCTCAACCTCTTTTAGGATCCTATCCCATGAATAATATAAAGATCTAGCTACATGAACCCAGTGAATAAATGATAGATTAAATTACCCCCAAGGTAGATTTAATGATCTACTCATCCATTCCCTCCACACGAAGGACGATTCTCGTTGGAAGAGGATGAGGTAGATTGAGATAGACACATATCTGAGCCTCCATGGAGGCTTTGAAACAAAGCATCCTCTTGCCTATATAGAAGAAGGAACCTAATGAGTTCTCAATACAATTCAAGAATATGATGTTCTTTAACTGAAGAGGATTTCCGAGTAAGGATACCAAAATATCCACCTATGACGGATTCCAAGCTAGATGCACATCAAAGGACTAATGGGAAAAATGGAAATTCTAGGGGCAAAAAGATATAGTTATAGGGATATATGCTTTAACTAAATCCTCCTAGAAGACTAAAACCAAAAATAAGGATCTTGTATTCAACAATGGCACTCTAACGGGGATAGAAATATTCTATAATCCAAAAACATCTAAAAATCATCACTAATGGATTTTCGGGACAAAAAAAGTGATTATATTCCACTTGAGAAAATATGAAACATATTTTGCCAAGGTAGATAGGATCTAAAGGCTCCCTTCTAAAGATTTATGCGGGACCACGGGGACCTCCGAGAAAGGAAATCCAACTGGACACAAAGGAGAACAATGCTACCAAAGAACCTCTACAAAAGAGTGAATATCCCAAGGAACTGATTTCGAATAGGGAGGATGGCTTTATAAGTGAAATGAATCACCATAAACAAGATAAAGTGAGTAATTAGGCACCAGCGTCCATGATGGACTTAGATCGAAGGTATATGATCATCAACTACCAACAGTAATAAAATTTGAAATTGAAGCGGCGTGTGAAGCACGTTCTTCTAAGTATATTCATTTTTTTCAACCCTGGAATTATTATTTGTAACTACCTGATATTTTCCATGACTCAATAACGCAAAATTCATTGAGATTGAAGATAAATTCTCACCAGCTCTTCTTTCATGGATATACATCAGTGTAGTGGTGGGGCTACATAGAGTACCACTATCGATTATATCCAATAAATATATGACTATCACCTCTATTTTCTAGAAAAGTCTCCAAAATACTCATTAATTAATCTCAACTTTAGTGGGATCTATCATCCTCAAATTGATGGCCACTCTAAGCCTACTATTTTGACACTGGAAGATATTTTCAGAGCAATTTCTATGGACTTTAAAAGTTGATGGAATCAAAATATTCTTTTAAAATATTTCACATCAAAAAATATCTTCCACTCTATCATTCAAAATTCTTCCAATGAATCCCATTATTATAATAGAAAAATAACACCTAAAAGATTGGATGATGTTGGGGAAAGAAAACAATCAGGTTCCAAAATAGTTGAGGAAATGGTGAAAATGTCAAGATCATTCTGAAACACTTCAAGGATACTCAGAGTCAACAAAAGGCCTATGTTTAAAATCATAAAAAAGACCTAGAATTTTATGTTTGAGGCCTTTTTATCCTCATTATATCTCCATGGAATAAATTAATGAGATTTTTGAAGAAGTTAATACTTATTCAAATATACATCAGTCCCATTTAGATCCTTGATAACATATGCGAAATGACTTATTGACTAAAACTCCCACCTGACCTATATCAAGTACAATATATATTATATTTGTCCATATTAAAGAAGCTCATACCGTACCCCTCACATGTACTCATTATAATGGTGTTACCATTGGATAATGACTCTTCATACGAAGAGTATCCAGTGGAGATCTTATATTATAGATACAAGGTTTTATTAAATAAGAAAATGCATATATTAAAAATGTGGTTCAGAAACTAAATGTTTGAAGAAGCGGTGCAGTAACCAAAGGATGTGAGGAAACATAATTACCCTCATCTGTTTTAGTGTGTGAAATGAAAATTTCCACATAGAAACTTCTTAAGAGGGGAATATTGTAACAACCCACACTGTTATAAATAAAATTCCCCAATTAAGTTTTAATTAATTGACTTATTAATAAATATGGTCACAGAAAAAACATGAACTTATTTGAATTTATTACATCCTATCAGATTTGAAATACTGTTATGAATTGTTACCATTGATAATAGAGGTATTGAACATTGATTATATAATTATTATAAATATAAGGTTTAACAAATAAAATTGACATAGAAAATGGAAGTGATGGTCTCAACCAATAGGATTGTACCATGTAAATCCCATTTATTAGAGCATTAGAGAAAGATATCATATAAGGTTGTTTCCCATACCCAATTCCAAGCTAAGATCTAACAAATTAAGTATGAGTGAAACCATTTATAGAATAATTTTAAGCTTATCGAGATCAGGACCCAAACCATTTACGTCAAACCAACCCATCAATGTCTCACCATCACACACATTACTATTATGGTGTTTTTCTAGTTTATTAAAGGGATATTAATCAATACCCTATCAATATGAGTAATTACATTTTCATTTACTAGGAAAATATTGTGTTACATACAATGAACCTGATCATATTGAGGATGTGTTGAGTAAAGGAAATATTTCTGAATCAATTCTTACAGTATGGTTTCAAGCTAATGTTTCTTACCAAGAAGTAAGATGTCTCACATTCGCATAATTTCAAACTAGATTTGTATTCCACCAATGTGAAAAAATATGTGGTTCATAAAAGAAAGGGTTTAGTATTGGTAGATTTTATTATGTGCCACCGATAACTGGAGAGCTATATAACCTGCAATTAATGCTCACAAAGATCAGAGGTGCGACTTCTTTTGACAATATTAAAACTGTGAACAACATTATTCCTATTACTTTTTGGGAAGCATGTTCTGCATTGGGTCTTCGTTCTGATGACAGAGAATTTATTGAAGCAATAAAGGATGTGACAACTTGGCCGAATGGACATTCTATAAACATACATTTTTCCGGCATTTTGTTCTCAAAAAATATGTATCGCCCAGACATTGTATGACAAAAACATGGGAGCTCTTCAGTGGATACATTTTCTATGCACAACAAAATAGGCTACAATTCTAGGTATATGTTGTCAAATTTCTCAATCTATATGATGTGAACTATGTAGTTGTTAATTCAGTAACTTTTACATCTTTATTAAGACATTTTACTAACAAAATAACAATATTTCATGATTCCATTTATATTTGACACTCACGGATCATCAAAAAAGATTTATGCTTTGCTTGAAATAGAGAAACTACTACAGAGGAATGGTAGATATCGTCATTCTTTTCCACCAATGCCGGTTCCAGATTTAGAAATTGTCTCTTAACGAAATAAATTGGTAGCTGATGAACTAAATCATAAGAGAGAGAATATTTGGAATGAGTATCTGACATTGCAATGTAATCTTACTGATGAATAGAATGATGTGATGACTACCATTATGTATTCGTTAACTGCATCCACTAGAGGTTTCTTTTTCTTTCATGGTCATGGAGGCACATGTAAAACTTATATTTGGAAAGTATTGACATCTTTACTATGGTAAATATGCAATATTGTTCTGGAAGATGCATCTAGTGGAATTGCATCATTAGTGCTACCTGGTGGGAGGACAACACATTCCAAATTTTTAATTCTGATATCTATTTCTGAAAACTCTACTTGCAATACTCAACAAGGTAGTGATGTCATGGATTGTCTATAGTAAACAAAGATTATTATTTGGGATGAGAAACCAATGGTTCATAAGAATGTTTTTGATTCTCTTGACCATACATTAAAATATATAATGTTGATAAGAAATGGAAATGCTTCAAACTTTCCATTCAGTGGAATAAATGTTGTGTTGGGTGGGGATTTCAAGAAAATACTGCATGTCATACTAGGTGGTAATAGAAATGAAATAGTTTCTTCAAGTATATCCTCTTCATACTTATGGAAACATTGTCATGTTCTAACACTAACAAGGAACATGATAATTCTTTCCAATTATTCTTCAATTTCAGATGAGGTTCTTGAATTTTACAAATTGACTTTAGATAATGGTGAAGGTCGTATTGCAGAACCAAATGATGCTGAAACTACAATTCCAATTCCATCCGCATATCTTCTTTCTTAGACTAATGATCCTATTTCTGATTTGTTTAAACATACTTATCCCAACTTCATGTGTAACTATACTGATGTTAATTATCTTAAATACCATTTCATATTACCTCCAACTCAAGATATTATTGAAGAATAAAATGCGTACACGATGTCCCTCATGTTTTTTTAATGCAAATATAATTTCAACACAAATTCATTTTGTGATGCAGGTTTTGATACAGATTGGCCGAAAAACATTTACAAATCTAATATGTTAAATGGGATTAATGTTTCAGGGATGGCTGCCCAAAAAATTACACTCAAAATTGGGGTTCCTGTCCTGTTTCTTCGAAATGTAGATCAGTTTGTGGGATTATGTAATGGGACTCAGTTGATTGTTACCCACTTGGGTGATCATGTCATTAGAGCAATAATTCTATGTGGCTGTAATTCATAACATCTTAATTTCATTCCAAGATGAAATATGACACACTCCGACTGTCAATGGCCTTTCAAACTACAAAGAAGACAATATCCTATGACTATTTATTATGTTATGACTACTAACAATATTCAAGGACAATCACTGTCTTCTGTTGGTTTGTATCTTCGAAAAGTTATGTTTTGTCAAAGTCAATTATATGTTTCTCTATCTAGAGTCACATCATCATCAGCTTTGAAAATAGTAGCTGGTGTTAATAATCCCATAACCCGCAAATCAACACAAAATATTGTCTAAAAATAAATATTACATATATTGTGTTTGGTATATGTTCAATTATATGTTAAATTTTCATTGTTTTGTTCTGATCAGCTTATTTATGTCTGATTTTATGAATCTCAATGTTTCTGATTATGATATCTTCATAGACAAATTAAAAAAACACATTTTTACCAAAATTTCGTGTTCAATTACCCCTTTGAATGGTATCACACCTGATACCTATGATACATTTAAGATAAATGTGCATATTTTGAATTTGTGGAGCAACAAATTATCCAGGTACTACAACGATGTTATTGCGATTGATATGATTCTTGGATATTTATAGGTGAATTCAGAATAAAAATATACATTATATTATCTTTCATCAATTTCATTTCTCTTCTCATTTGAAGTATACCACATATTTGTCATGTTGATATATATGTCTTTCAATTTTTACATTCAATGAAATTTATTTCTACAGAAAGCAAAGATACATTGTACTATTACTGGGTGTCAAATTCTATCTAAGTTCAAAAATATATTACGTGAAGGGATGTGCTATATCAAATAGAACTTGATGATAGATTCTAATCAAGGTACCTACTTAGGAACTAGACATGCATGTCGATTACTCTTCACATCAATAGTGAATGTCCGGCCATGTGATGCAGGGCTTCCACATTTCTGTTTTGATTTTACTTCCTTTGAAGACATAATTCAGGGAAGGGTTCCAAAGAAACATTTAATATGTAAACGTTTTTTGAGACATCTCAAACTTTTTATGAATGTTTCTAAACTTTCTCTACTGATCAATACCTAATTTTATGGATTAATTTCAACTATTTTTAGCTTACAGTACAGAACCTTTTCTTATTTCATAAATGTTTTAGAAATTATTGGATATTTACATTGCTCACATCCTCTTGAAGCATTGGGTAATTCCAATTTCAATATGAGAATTGTCTTACAGGATGAAAGGATAGTAATTACATATTTTTAGTATCTCTGACCCAATGATTATATTTAACATTATGCTATATGTATTTTTCTATAGTGGGTTACAGATTAAATGTAGTTTATCGGGTGACTATACTAACAGGAAGCCATCTT
Source organism: Viscum album (assembly GCA_963277665.1). Taxonomy (NCBI): domain Eukaryota; kingdom Viridiplantae; phylum Streptophyta; class Magnoliopsida; order Santalales; family Viscaceae; genus Viscum; species Viscum album. The sequence continues at coordinate 394,816,585 of OY728138.1, forward strand.
ACTTGGAAGAAAATATCGGTTCATCAACAATTTTAATATTGCAACTTGTCAGAGTTAATAAATTGAATATCATTCTCTCTAATAACGCAATGCCTTATTGCCCTTTCGTTAATTCAATGCTTTAAAATTTTTAATCCAGTATTCCAACTGAATTAGTTTTAAAACTAATTTCAGACTCTCTTATACCTACAACATCCATTAATGCAACAAAAATCTTTTTCAATATTGATATTTGAATTGATCAATCATTCAGAAAATGAGGCTATGGATACCTAATTTAATTTTTATTTTTGTATATGTTGTCCAATGTTTACTATATGATAGATTTCTATATTATGTTTGACATTTGATTTTCATTTTCCAATATTCAGATGTACGTTTATAATGGCATCAGCGAATCAAAGCCCAACGCCAACAAACCCATCTTCTACCTCAAAACCATTCCTATATTTGGAAAATAAAAAAAACCATTTTTGAAGTCAAGAATTGTGATCAGGTATGTAGTATACAGAAAATTTACAATTAAAATTATGATCTTAAATAATATGGATGTACCAGTATAGTACTATACGATTTCATTGTCTACATTATTCTCAATGTTGGACAGCCTACAAAGTGTTTGATTTCTGTCACCATAAAAAAATAAAACAACTCACAATTGGTTCTACGAGTCATGCAATTCATTCATGAAAAAAGTGCATAATGTGTATGGCAATATTTGGTGTAACAACTGGAAGATATCAATAAATTGCACCATTAACAGGTTCTTATTTGTTCTTCTTCTTAATTATTTATTATTTATTTTATATATCAATAGTAATTAATTTTACTTATCCTAAATCCCTTTTAAATCATATTTACAAATAAACAAATTTAGAGTGCAGCAGCTTGTGACTTATTCCATTGACTTCTTATCAGTTATCCTATTTGATAAACAAATAATGAAATTTGTGAGTAAAACTTCTTCAGATATGAGAGATTATTTGATTTATCTACTACTAGATAATAAACTAGCATAATGACAAAATATGTTCTCTTCATTTAAACTAACATTTAATTTTTTTCTTAAATAAGGATGATGATATGTATGGTTTTGCTACCTAATTGACTGTTTTAAAATCAAAAAAGGTTCTCTTATCAATTGAAGTGTCAAATTATAATATTCATAATCATCACCACTTAATAGAAAAAAACTCAAACAAGGTAATATTCATTACCGACAATGAAAAATACATCACCAATTTCAATGATAGTGTCAAATAATTTCAGGTAGATTCTATTACATATTCTTATATTCATTAATATGGATAGACTAAAATTACTTATTTATATTACTATTTATATAGAGCATCATCGGATTAGTGGATGTACAAATTTAATTATTGTTCATGAACATATTCAAGTACAATATAATCCGTTATCATCATTTTTACTTCCCTGCGTGTAAGGAAAATGCAACTGGATTAATGCTTTATTGTTATATCATAGGATCTTCAGAATGTTGAATCATTTTGAATCAGTGAAAAGGCTGAATCTATATATGAAACATCATATGTTATATCATATATTATTTAGGTATATATATATTTTATCCCTTAGAATTTTCTTTACAATACTTTATTTTAATCTTACATTGTAATTGCTCCTATATCTGATGCTTCTTTTAACTATGTTCTATATACAGAAAAACCAACCGACTGAATTTCATAATGAAGGTGTGATTGAGAAATCTCAACAAATACCACCTGAATGTGTCGGAAGAACAAGTCAGGGAAAAAATATGGCAATCCAAATAAAGGATAAATTAAAATACAAAGCATAAAAGAATGACAGAAATGTTCTGCAGATATGAAAGGTAATACGATATCAGGTGATTGTATCTTCTAATTTCTTTTATGTCATGTGTCTTAGTTTATTCCAACTGTATTACATATCAATTGTCACATGATGTATTTCAGTGCTGGTGGGAGAAGGGGAAGGGCAGGGAGGGGGGCCTGGTGGGGGCTGGTGGGAAAGGAGCTGGGCAGGGAGGGGGGGACTGGTGGTGTTGGTGCTGGGAAAGAGGGAGGATGAGTTGGAAGGGGGAGGTGCTGGTATGGGGTAGTAGCAGAGGCTACTAAGGGTTGTGGGGTGGGAAGGGGTTGGGTAGGGGGAGGGGAGGGTAGGGGGTGGGCATGGGTGGGGGTGGTGAGGGGCAGGAGGGAGGATGAGTTGGAAGGGGGGATGAGCCTGGTGGGGGGTGGTGCTGGGCAGGGGGGTGGACCCTGCGTAGTGTTTTTTAATCAAGTTTCTGGTTACTACCCTGGTGACTTAAGTATATGGATGTTAAACTTACATATTCATGTGGTGTTTGTTATATACATGTTTTTTTTATCATTGATAGTAAAAGATGTTCAGTTATCCATTAATTTCAGGATTCCCTAATTTTAAGTTTTGTGTGCAGGTTCAATAGCAACTTCGGGTGGGGTTTATTGCAAGGAACTCCATGCCGATATTCAAAGTATGTGATTATTTAATGTTATGAATTGTGTTATTATTATCTCATTGGATGGTTTATATAAATTACATTACCCAACACCTGAAGATTGGCTATCTTGGACTCGATTGTTTGACTAAAAAACCCAATACTATGAGGTTATTGGAGATATTCTCATATGCATATTTCATATTTAAAAGAACGTATTGCAGTGTGTTATTTTTAGTAAAAGGTATGATCTTATAAACTATTCAGTAGTTTGTGCTCATTACTTACTTAATTAGTTGTTTTTAATTTAGTATATAGATTTATGATTTATAATAAATGGTTTCCATTTTGTTTTACATAGATATATAAATCGGCTAGATAGTTTGACTCCATTACATTCAGATGATTATCTATACATGATGAACTGTTAAACAAAAGTGGAAAGGCATTGCAGGTCCATGATGGAAGAGCTAGGTAGGGGGGATAGGAGGGGGAGATCTGGGTAGGGGGGATGGGGCTGGTGTGGGGAGGGGTCGGGCAGGGGGGGAGGAGGAGGTGGGATGGTGAGATGCTGGAATGGGATGTGAAGACAAGTTGGTTAGAGTGGAGGTGAGAGGAGGATCTAGGTAGGGGAGGTAGGGGGAGGAGGAGGGGAGGAAAGGGTGGGAGGAGAATCTGGTTAGTGTGTAGGGGTGGGAGGGGAGGGACTGGGCAGGTTGGAGGGGAGGGGAGGGGGGAGGGGAAAGATGAGGGCAGGGGGGGAGGAGGCTGGTGGGGGAAGAGGCTGGGTAGGCGGAGTGGTGTGGGAAGGGTCTGGGTAGGGGGAGGCTGAGGTGGGAGGTGGAGGTGCCGGGATGGGGTGGGAGACAAGATGAGGAGGGTGAGGGGAAGGGTAGAGCTGGGTAGGGGGTAGGAGGAGGTGCAGGGAAATTGGGGGGGTGACAAGCTGGGCAGGTTGGGATAGGAGAGGAAGGGATGGGCAGGGGAGGGAGGACAAGTATAGGAGTGGGGAGGGGAGGGGTAGATCAGGGCATGGGGGGTAGGAGGGGGTGCTGGGAAAGGAGGAGGTGACAAGATGTGCAGGGGGAGGGGAGGGGTTGTATAAGGACCCGACCTTAAACTTTACATAATATTGAATTAAATGAAGAATTCACAGTGAGGATCTTTTTAGGTTTAGAGTTTTAGAGAATTCGGACATAACTATTGCATATCAAATATAATTACATAGTATACACTTCTTCCCAGTATCCATTTTTTTTAAAAAACATGAACTCTTGAAAAAAAGAGTCATGTCTAGTTCCATGTTTAAGACAGCATGAATTTTCCTTGATCCATCCTTGACCCTATTCCACATTATGGCCTGTAAAAAACATTTCAAAAACTTGGGATGAGCATAAAAGGCTCATTAAGGGATACACAAAGAAGTAAAACTGTTAGTTTTTCAAAACAACAAGTAAACCATGAATATTATAAGTAGTACTTTTATCCTTTATGAAGTAGTAAATACTCTTTACTAAATAAAAGATCATTGATTACCATTTTGTAACCAAAAGATTACCATAAAACTAATCTAATGAACACATAATATATAAAGGTAACTTGGGACATAAACATACATAAATGGAATAACCATACGGTCGACATCCACACATATCACTAAATGGAATATCCATACGGCCGACTTCCATACCCAATGCATTGGAGGTTAAAACGTAACCATCCGTCCTAGTATTCATGGAACCACCCATCATTTGGTTTATCACATAACCACCCGTCAAATGTCCAAGTACCATTATAACACATAAAATATTTCAAATATAAACATTTCAATAACAAAATTTCATTTTCAAAGATAAGAAATAATGTCAATATATTGAAATAATAAATCCATTTTCAAATACCATTTTAAAAAAATATATTTTTGAATCAAAGTGTCCCATTCCACTTTGAATATTTTAAAAGAATTATCATTTTAAAACATAAATTTCCATAAAAATAAATCCTTAAAAACCATTTTCAAATCATGGACATTAAAGAGAAATATTTATAATAATAAACCTTTAAAACATTTAAAACAATATTTTAGTAAAAGAGTTTCTATAAAAATGAGAGACTCTTGAATTCAAGTAATTGAGGAGTAACATATAATCACAACATTATAATATCTTCAGAATAAAGGTATTCATGATATAATACATCAATGGACAGTATACACACCAAATAAAACTGAATTGGTACATAACAATAAATAAGTCTCAATGGAATGTAAATTGAGATGAAGTCCCTTACAAAGACGATATCATTAAATTAAGGATAAATATATAAGATAATTATGTGTGAAAAATATAAATACACCCAATATATGTTGATATTTAGTTTAAAACAATCATAGTCCATTCACACATATTCATAGGATTGCATATTCAAGATGTAGAAGTTTAACCCAAATAATTGAAATTGGGTTAAGAAGTTCCCTTGCAAAAATTCGAAAGCCTAATGGCGTCACATTAAAATTAATAAATAGAGTTGATTAGATAAAAGGGGTATATCTTCACTTGAACATAAAATTTACATCAATAAGGATATATAAGAACATATCCCAACATAATTATATGTAAATTAAAAGACATAACAAAAGAACCCTTTTAAAAAGAGGAGGGTGAAATATTCCCTTACCGATTTGGTAACTTACAAAACATATGCCACATGAAAGAAGGATCATACAATGAAGATGTAAATGTAACACCCCAGGTAAATAAAGAATATGTAATTCTCATATTTATCCATATTTGTGAATAAAATTTTGATATGACTTTAAAGGGGACGCTATGCTCGATGGTGTACCCAACAGGCAACAACGAGTTTCTTCGGAATCTTACGTTGCACTCTAATAATAAATTTTAAATAACATGTAGCCGTTGTAATGGCGGGAATGGATAGAAATAACTAAAATATGATTATATATGTTTTTTAAATGTTTATACATTTATCCAATAAAGGATAAAGGCTTAAAATACGGAAAGAATTCAATTTTAGGCGTATATGCCCTAGTTTTCACTAAAGGTTCACTTATCGCCTTTTAATGGAGAACTGTCATTAAATATAGTTTTGTTCACTCTTAAACATTCTTTTGGACCAAATAAAACTCCTATTAAGAATCGGGACATCAAATTTTACTTTGTGTAATTTTTTGGTATTTTTCCGATAAAGTTCATTTTTTAATGAATAGTGTAAAATGTTGTATTTTAATTCAAAACCACTTTTTAATCTAATTTATTTATATGATTAGATTATATTTTGAATTTTTTTTAAAGTGAAATTAGAAAATATTTTTACCATTAAATCCAATAGTGGTCGTTGGAAGTAATTTCACTTTGAAATCAGACTTAAACTAATGTCAATCTTTTGATACTTATTGTTTTATAAAAACACGCTATTTGCTCTGACAGCGGGAATTAATTATTAAATTAATTAATGTGACTAATATGTTTTGAATTTTTTAAAATGGACTTCATTTTTGAATTCGGAATATCAAATATTGCTTAGGGTGAATTTTTGGGATTTTTCTGAAAAACTTCAATTTTTGATGAATAGTGAAACCACTAAGTGGTACTTATAAAAGCTGATTTTCCGTTTAAATGAAATTTTTCCATCATTGTGTTTTGAATTTCAAAAATCCTACATACATGGTTGTCATTAAGAAGTAAAATGTGGTTCAATGAGATTATAATAATTTTTTGGTGAATAGTAACTTATTAAGTTCTTAATCACGATTAGAGGTAATTAGTGTAATTTAAGGTAAAAATGATATTATAAGAATGTGAAAACACCATGAAACTTGTCCTAAACCTATTGGGTGAGACATGGCCGACCAAGACAAGCCATGGGCCAACTTGGGGACCCCATGGAGACACTTTGGTTGGGAAATGACATAAATAACTTTTTATTTAATGTTAAAATTAAATTGACACAAACATGAGTTGTTTTACTAAAACAATTTTTAAGTAGGGTTACACAGGTCCAAATTTTGATTATAAATATTTATTGGAAATATAAAAGAATTTCCTACATCATAGTAGTTTTTTTATAATTTTTAGAAATTAAATAAATTAAATTATTTATGACATAATAATGCTGCATCGATGACATCATTATTTGACGATTTAAATAAAATGGAAAGATAATGTAAATTCTATGAACTACACATGTCCAAAACTTATTGGGTGAATTTATTTCGAAGCCTTATCACATTAGCCACGAATTATTTCAATGTGGGACCTTTTGAAACCGAAACACATTTTCAAATAAAGTAATATTTCTTTACTTTCCAAAAGTGCCCCTCCTCTCCTCTTATAAAAGGCCCCCACCTCTACCTCATTTCACACACTACTCAATCCTTTGTCTCGGCCAACACCTGCCCATTTACTCTCTACACATCCCTATCCTCATCCTAGAGGATTCCCTTTGGGCAGAATCCTTTCAAAGGAAGCCTTTAGGCTCAAATCAATAGGAGTTACACTTTTAGAGATAATTCATTCTCTCATGTTCATTTGTTTTATTTTGCTTCTCCAACCCCCTAAACTCTTTTTATTTACTTATTTTGTAACAACACCAGTATCTTAAATATACTAGGATGTTGTTATAAGATTTATTCGAGCTACACTCTCACACAACTACATAAAATGGTTAAAGAACATACAGTTTCCGTGGATGGTGAAATTCTGCCTCCCGAAACGATAATTGTTCAATACTCATTTAACACCTTCAAAGGTGGCCATTATGATGTCACTATTTTTATATATGATATATAATATGTTTATGTTTTATTTATGCTTCTGTATTTTTCATTTTTGTCTTACCTTTATGGCTTCCATTATGGGTATACGCGATATCTTCATTTAAGGAAGTGCGGACTACCGCCCCCTCAAAGTGATTTGATTCGTTAAATACCATATGTGGAATGTATAAAGGATGGAAATATGATATTATATATGAACTTATACTGGAATTATAATATACCATTATATCATTATTATTCCATTCTATAAAATACGAAATAGAAATGAAAGTAGCGTTCATGCGTACGTACGGCTTACCGTCTCCATGAACGGTGCATTTCATTTCTTACCTCTAAATGATTATGTAATGTTATAAATTCATGAAAGTACTGGATATATATGACATATATGATATCTACATAATGAATAAAATTCTGGATATAATAAACATTTGTCCACATGAACAACATGTAATTGTAAGTAGTCCACTTTCGACTTAAGAACCAAATATCGACAAAACAAATATTATTAACTTAAATGATTACGTAATGTTTATGACATGGTAATAAGTGGTATAAATGTAATAATGAACTTGAAAAAGGTTCTTAAGGAATTAGAAATTAACTCAAGTTTATTATTCGGGATATTAAAGAACGATCGAGTCAATTCGGACCCGAGGTAAGGGATCCTACAACTCTCTTTCTTTTTAAGTACACTCTTTTATGTCATTTATTTTAAGCTCATATTTCTTATGTTTGGTATGTTATTTTATATTACATTTACTGTAATTTTTATGTTCATGTTATGAGAGACCCTATCCTCTCTCATCAATCAATTTTGGAAGTTTTGAGTGGCGTCGTTAGGCTGCCGAGTTTTCGTAAGGGATTTTTCATCTCACTTTTATTCCCGTGAGATTTATGCTACATTTGCCACAAATTCCATTGAGTGGTGTATGTACTTCCCATTATTCTACTCTTTGTGTAATATACATTCGTTTATGAGTATTTACATCAATGACCTATTGTCTTTCTTTCATGGGGGGTATGTTTTGAAAGATACCCAAGTCGGTAAGGGAACCTTTCACCCTCCTCTTTTTTAAAAGACTTCTTTTATTGGGTCTTTTAATTTACATATTTTTTTGTTGGCATATGTTCTCATACATCCTTATTGATTTAAATTTTATGTACAAGTGATGAGATACACTTTTTATCTCTCATCAACTCATTTTGATGTGATGTCGTTAGGCTGTCAAGGGAACTTTTTAACCCAATTTCGATTTCTTTGGGTTCAACTTGTAGTCATTGAATATGCCATCCATTGAATATGTGTGAATGACCTTTTATTGTTTTACACTTAATATCCACTTATATTGGGTGTATATATATTTTTCACACATATTTTTGAGATTTATTTGTCCTTAATTTAAGGATACCTTCTTTATAAGGGATTTCATCACATTTGACATTTCTATTGAGGGTTCATTGTTGTTATGCACCAATTCACTCTTATATGGTGTATATATTGTCCTTTGGAGTATTATATCATGAATCCATTTATTCTCATGATATTATAAAGTTATGACTAAATTTTATTCTGCAATTATTGTATTCAAGTGTCTTTAATTTTGGTAAAACCCCTTTAACCAAAATATCGCTTTAAATGTTTTAATGATTTGTTCTTATTAATATCCATGTTTTAAAAATGGTTTTAAGGATTTATTTATATGGATATTAATGGTTTAAAATGTTAAAAGCTTCAAGGTGGTATGGGAAACTTTGATTCAAAAATCTCTTTATTAAATGTTTTAAATGGTTTTGGAAGTGGTTTCTTTTTGAATGGATTCATTATTTAAATATACTAAGATGTTATATTGTGATTGAAATGTGGAAATGTTAGGTTTCCTTTATGCATGTTTTATGTGATACATTTATGTTATGGTTCTTGGTCATTGTTATGAAAACGGGTGATTCCATGATAAACTAAGAGCGGGTGAGCCCGATATAGCTCTCCAATGCACTGGGTAACGCGAAGGAGTGAAACGTTAAGGTTTATCCGAAGAGATTTAGGGAATATACTGTGATGGGTATTCCAAACGTAACCAAGAGGGTTACTCCCTACGTAAGAATTTTATGAATGCCTCAAGTTACCTTTATGTCTTATGTTTTCTATGATTTATTCATGATTTGATGAGGTATGTTAAAGTGCCTAAGTTTTATGGGTAAAGTATGATTTCATTCTTATGTATATATGAACTCATGTTTCCTTTCCATATTTTTATAACCCTTACTGAGCTTTTTTTGCTCATCCCAAGTTTTTGAAATGTTTTTCACAGGTCAAAGGAAAGGTACATGATGTGATGATAGTGTCAAGGATGTGTCAAGAAAGAATCCGTGTTTTATTTTAAATACGTTTTCGTTGATGGGAAGAATGAATATTGTCTTTTATGTAACCACTTTGTTTAAATGTGGAATGTAATGCAAGTTTCATGATCCAATTATCTAAAACTCTAAACCTAAAAAGATCCTCAATGTTTAATCTTGTAATAACTCAAGATTAAGTAAGGTTTAAGGCTGGGGCCTTATAGTTGGTATCAAAGGTCGGTTTATATAACTTTAGAGGTTAGGGTATTCTTTAAGCATAAGTGACATTACCATAATGGTTAGGATTTCAGAAAGAGTCCTAGTTTTAGATAAAGTGAATGAGTATGTGTATCTTAGTGTTTACCTTCCTCATTAGTACATGATGGTTTTGTTGATATACTCACACTGACATTTCTATTTTTAGTGAATTGACGGATCTAGCAGGCACCAAAGAGACAACAGGTTTGAAGGAAACTGTGGTGGTTCTCTGATTAAGATACTAGATAAAATGGAGGATTCAATGAGGAAACTCGTGGTTGTTCTAAACCAAATATCAAAGAGTCATGATCAACCACTTCAACCTTGGTGAGTTCTCTAATGCATCATGTACAAGATGGCCAACTCGATGTGGAAATTCAGGTAATAATTATTAAGGTAACCATTAGGGTTTATATGATACTTAATTTTTAGGTAATTATGGGTTACTCTATGATATGATGTAAAATGAAAGGAATGAGATAAACATGAGGTTAAAATATGTTATGATTATTCTTGAAGATTTTTTTCTCATTTTGGGGAATGTTTTAAGAATTATATAGTTTTGGAAAAAGGACAACACGTAGACCGTGTGACATCCCGTCGCGTCGGACAAAGCTGCGGGAATCGAACCCACAACCAAAGTGCGACTGGTATTTATCGCCTACCACTGGACTACGTGAAGTCCCTGGTTAGTTTGACCGATTCTTTCTAGTTATATGATTTTATGAATTAAGAGTAAGTTGATTTTGGGTTATTTATGAAAATGATTAACCTATCATGGAGGATATGTGATTAGGATAATTACTATTCAATGCGAGACTTTAGGAGCGACTAATGTTGTTTGGAGATAAATGTTACGAATTAACTTGGAAGACTATGTGACTAAATCCTTCAAATATTTGGGTTTCAATCTTATATTGGTTTACTTTGAAGAATTTTATGGTCAAATTATTTATCGGATGGTCCTCGTTGAACTTTGGGTTTTGTTGGACAAATTTTGGAGACTAAGAATAGATTTTATTTTTATAAGGGGTTATCCTTTTCTGGATTATCTGATCTTGTACTAGACTTTTTGGTTTTGGTTTTGGTTAAAGTCTAAAGACATGAGATGTATATAGTTCTCTTTTGTGGATTATGTGATTCTCTAGAAGTTGATTATAGTACTCTTAATGTGAACAAGTCTTCCTAAATACTCGTCTTTTGGAGAAAATACGAGTTTGTGTAAAAGTTGAAAGTCAACATGATAAGTGATTGTGTTTCCTTATGAATAAATTACTCAATAAAAAGTAACTTAAAAAAAATGTTTTCTATTAACTTTTCTTACTGGGGAATTGAATACCGTTTAACCCATCACAAGTTTGTGATTTTCTCATGGTTAAATTTCTCCTAAACATGCTTTCTATCACTCTCCATCAGAACATGACCCTATTTTTTCTCCTCCATGTCCATATTTTCATACTTGGAATCCTAGTATGGGTAAACTCGGGTGACCTCTGTGCTTATCTTTCTTTATTTTAAAGTGATTGTTTTACCGACTCTTGTTCCGATGTGGGACTTTCAAGGATGTTTCCGAGCTCAATTTTTTTTTTAAAATTGCGAGGACGCAATTCCCAAAACGGGGGAAGGATGTAACACCCCATGTAAATAAAGAATATGGAATTATAATATTTATCCATATTTGTGAATAAAATTTTTATATGACTTTAAAGGGGACGCTATGCTCGATGGCGTACCCAACACGCAACAACGAGTTTCTTCGGAATCTTACGTTGCACTCTAATAATAAATCTTAAATAACATGTAGCCGTTGTAATGGCGGGAATGGATAGAAATAACTATAATATGATTATATATGTTTTTTAAATGTTTATACATTTATCCAATAAAGGATAAAGGCTTAAAATACGGAAAAAATTCAATTTTAGGCGTATATGCCCTAGTTTTCACTAAAGGATCACTTATCGCCTTTTAATGGAGAACTATCATTAAATATAGTTTTGTTCACTCTTAAACTTTATTTTGGACCAAATAAAACTCCTATTAAGAATCGGGACATCAAATTTTACTTTGTGTAATTTTTTGGTATTTTTTCGATAAAGTTCATTTTTTAATGAATAGTATAAAATGTTGTATTTTAATTCAAAACCTCTTTTTAATCTAATTTATTTATATGACTAGATTATATTTTGAATTGGTTTTAAAGTGAAATTAGAAAATATTTTTACCATTAAATCCAATAGTGGTCGTTGGAATTAATTTCACTTTGAAATCAGACTTAAACTAATGTCAATCTTTTGATACTTATTGTTTTATAAAAACACGCTATTTGCTCAGACATCGGGAATTAATTATTAAATTAATTAATGTGAATAATATGTTTTGAATTTTGTAAAACGGACTTCATTTTTGAATTCGGAATATCAAATATAGCTTAGGGGGAATTTTTGGGATTTTTCTGAAAAACTTCAATTTTTGATTAATAGTGAAACCACTAAGTGGTACTTATAAAAGCTGATTTTCCATTTAAATGAAATTTTTCCATCATTGTGTTTTGAATTTCAAAAATCAGACATACATGGTTGTCATTAAGAAGTAAAATGTTGTTCAATGAGATTATAATAATTTTTTGGCGAATAGTAACTTATTAAGTTCTTAATCGCGATTAGAGGTAATTAGTGTAATTTAAGGTAAAAATGATATTATAAGAATGTGAAAACACCATGACACTTGTCCTACACCTATTGTGTGAGTCATGGCCGACCAAGACAAGCCATGGTCCAACTTGGGGACCCCCGGGAGACACTTTGGTTGGGAAATGACATAAATAACTTTTTATTTAATGTTAAAATTAAATTGACACAAACATGAGTTGTTTTACTAAAACAATTTTTAAGTAGGGTTACACAGGTCCAAATTTTGGTTATAAATATTCATTGGAAAGATAAAAAGATTTCCTACATCATAGTATTTTTTTTATAATTTTGAGACATTAAATAAATTAAATTATTTATGACATAATAATGCTGCAGCGATGACATCATTATTTGACGATTTAAATAAAATAGAAAGATAATGTAAAATCTATGAACTACACATGTCCAAAACTTATTGGGTGAGTGTATTTAGAAGCCTTATCACATTATCCACGAATTATTTCAATGTGGGTCCTTTTGAAACCGAAACACATTTTCAAATAAAGTAATATTTCTTTACTTTCCAAAAGTGCACCTCCTCTCCTCTTATAAAAGGCCCCCACCTCTACCTCATTTCACACTCTACTAAAGCCTTTGTCTCGGCAAACCCCTGCCCATTTAATCTCTCCACATCCCTATCCTCATCCTAGAGGATTCCCTTTGGGAATAATCCTTTCAAAGGAAGCCTTTAGGTCTAAATCAAAAGGAGTTACACTTTTAAAGGTAATTCATTCTCTCATGTTCATTTGTTTTATTTTGCTTCTCCAACCCCCTAAACTCTTTTTATTTACTTATTTTGTAACAAAACCAGTATCTTCAATATACTAGGATGTTTTTATAAGATTTATTCGAGCTACACCCTCACACAACTACATCAAATGGTTAAAGAACATACGGTTTCCGTGGATGGTGAAATTCTGCCTCCCGAAACGATGATTGTTCAATACTCATTTAACACCTTCAAAGGTGGACATTCTGATGTAACTATTTTTATATATGATATATAATATGTTTATGTTTTATTTATGCTTCTGTATTTTTCATTTTTTTCTTACCTTTATGGCTTCCATTATGGGTATACGCGATATCTTCATTTAAGGAAGTGCGGACTACCGCCCCCTCAAAGTGATTTGATTCATTAAATACCATATGTGGAATGTATAAAGGATGGAAATATTATATTATATATGAAATTATACTGGAATTATAATATACCATTATATCATTATTATTCCATTCTATAAAATACGAAATAGAAATGAAAGTAGCGTTCATGCGTACGTACGGCTTACCGTCTCCATGAACGGTGCATTTCATTTCTTACCTCTAAATGATTATGTAATGTTTTAAATTCATGCAAGTACTGTATATATATGACATATATGATATCTACATAATGAATACAATTCTGGATATAATAAACATTTGGCCACACGAACAACATGTAATTGTAAGAAGTCCACTTTCGACTTAAGAACCAAATATCGGCAAAACAAATATTATTAACTTAAATGATTACGTAATGTTTATGACATGGTAATAAGTGGTATAAAAGTAATAATGAACTTGAAAAATGTTCTTATGGAATTATAAATTAACTCAAGTTTATTATTCCAGAGATTAAAGAACGATCGAGTCATGTCGGACCCGGGGTAAGGGATCCTACAACTCTCTTTCTTTTTAAGTACACTCTTTTATGTCATTTATTTTAAGCACTACTTTATTATGTTTGGGATGTTATTTTATATTAAATTTACTGTAATTTTTATGTTCATGTGATGAGAGACCCTATCCTCTCTCATCAATCCATTTTGGAAGTTTTGAGTGGCGCCGTTAGGCTGCCGAGTTTTCGTAAGGGATTTTTCATCTCACTTTTATTCCCGTGAGATTTATGCTACATTTTCCACAAATTCCATTGAGTGGTGTATGTACTGCCCATTATTCTACTCTTTGTGTAATATACTTTCGTTTATGATTATTTACATCAATGACCTATTGTCTTTCTTTAATGGGGGGTATGTTTTGAAAGATACCCAAGTCGGTAAGGGAACCTTTCACCCTCCTCTTTTTTAAAAGACTTCTTTTATTGTGTCTTTTAATTTACATATTTTTATGTTGGGATATGTTCTCATACATCCTTATTGATGTAAATTTTATGTCCAAGTTATGAGATACACTTTTTATCTCTCATCAACTCATTTTTATGTGATGTCGTTAGGCTGTCAAGGGAACTTTTTAACCCAATTTCGATTTCTTTGGGTTCAACTTGTAGTCATTGAATATGTCATCCATTGAATATGTGTGAATGACCTCTTATTGTTTTTCACTTAATATCCACTTATATTGGGTGTATATATATTTTTCACACATATTTTTGAGATTTATTTGTCCTTAATTTAAGGATACCTTCTTTATAAGGGATTTCATCACATTTGACATTTCTATTGAGGGTTCATTGTTGTTATGCACCAATTCACTCTTATATGGTTTATATACTGTCCTTTGGAGTATTATATCATGAATCCATTTATTCTCATGATATTATAAAGTTCTGACTAAATGTTATTCCGCAATTATTGTATTCAAGTGTCTCTAATTTTGGTAAAACCCCTTTAACCAAAATATCGCATTAAATGTTTTAATGATTTGTTCTTATTAATATCCATGTTTTAAAAATGGTTTTAAGGATTTATTTATATGGATATTAATGGTTTAAAATTTTAAAAGCATCAAGTTGGTATGGTACACTTTGAATCAAAAATCTCTTTATTAAATGTTTTAAATGGTTTTGGAAGTGGTTTCTTTTTGAATGGATTAATTATTTAAATATACTAAGATGTTATATTGTGATTGAAATGTGGAAATGTTATGTTTCCTTTATTCATGTTTTATGTGATACATTTATGTTATGGTTCTTGGGCATTGTTATGAAAACTGGTGGTTCCGTGATAAACTAAGGGTGGGTGAGCCCAATATAGCTCTCCAATGCATTGGGTAACACGAAAGAGTGAAATGTTAAGGTTTCTCCGAAGAGATTTAAGGAATATACTGTGATGGGTATTCCAAACGTAACCAAGAGGGTTACTCCCTACGTAAGAATGTTATGAATGCCTCAAGTTACCTTTATGTATTATGTTTTCTATGATTTATTCATGATTCGACGAGGTATGTTAAAGTGCCTAAGTTTTATGGGTAAAGTATGATTTCATTCTTATGTATATATGAACTCATGTTTCCTTTCCATATTTTTATAACCCTTACTGAGCTTTTTATGCTCATCCCAAGTTTTTGAAATGTTTTTCACAGGTCAAGGGAAAGGTACATGATGTGATGATAGTGTCAAGGATGTGTCAAGAAAGAATCCATGTTGTATTTTAAATAGGTTTTCGTTGATGGGAAGAATGAATATTTTCTTTTATGTAACCAATTTTTTTTAAATGTGGAATGTAATGCATGTTTCATGATCTAATTCTCTAAAACTCTAAACCTGAAAAGATCCTCAATGTGTAATCTTGTAATAACTCAAGATTAAGTAAGGTTTAAGGCTGGGGCCTTATAGTAAATACCCATAATTTAAATTATATTACACAAATAATAAAATAAAGGGTAGTACATACACCACAAAAAAGGATGTAGTGGAAAATATAGCATGAATCTCATGGGGATAAAAAGTGAGATGAAAACCCCTTACCACGTTGTAATCAATCGGGTCAAATGACCCAAAGATAATAACTACAAAAGGAATCACATAATACCATGAATATAATGATAATAATTATAATATATATCAAAAGGAAGTATAAAATACACCACACACAATTAATAAGTGGCGAACAATGGAAATCTCAAGGAATTAAAAGTGAGATAAGAAATCCCTTACAAAAATTCGGCAGCCTAACGACGCAACATAAAAATTCTTAAAATGAATTGATGAGATTAAGAGGGGGTCTATCATAATATGAAAATAAAAATTACAGTATGGTGAATATAAAATAACATCCTATAACATAATAACATGGAGCATAAATGAAATGATACAAAATAGAGTACTTGAAAAGAAAGAGAGAGGTTAGATCCCTTACCTCATGTCCGACTTGACTCGATCGTTCTTTAATTTTTTTAATAATAAACTAAAGATAATTTCTACTTGCTTAAGAACCTTTTTGAAGTTTTTTTTCTTTAATATCACTTATTACCATGTTATAAACATTATGTATTCATTTAAGTTAATAATGTTTGTTTTGTCGATATTTGCTACTTGAGTCAAAAATGGACTTCTTATAATTACATGTTGTTCATGTTGTCAAAGGTTCATTATATCCATAATGATATTCATGATTTAGATATCATATATATAATATATATCCAGTATATATATGTATTTATAATAGTACATGACATTTAGAGGTAAGAAATTAAATGCACCGTTCATGGAGACGGTAATTCGTACGTACGGATGAACACTACTTTCATTAATATTTATTATTTTAATGGAATTAAAAAATAACTATAAATAGGTATATTATAATTACATTATAATATAATATATAATGTTATTAAATCTATCCTTTATACATCCCACATTAGTCATTAACGAGTCACATCACTTTGAGGGGGCGGTAGTCCGCGCTTCCACGAATGAGATTATCGTATTTACCCACTATGGAAACCATAAAGGATTGATATAATTGGGAAGTACAGAAGAATAATAAAATCATAAACATAATATATATCATATATAAATACAGTTCCATCATATTGTCCACCATTAGAGGTGGTAATATGTAATTGAACAATCATCGTTTCGTGAGGCGTTAGTTTGCCATCCACCGAAACATTATGTTCTTCATCCATTAGATGGAGGTGTGTGTAAGTGTAGTTAGAATAAATATTATAAAAAAATCCTAGTATATTGAGGATAGTTTTTTGTCACAAAATAACGTAAATAAAAATATTTTAGGGGTTGTAGAAGTAAAATAAAAGAATACAATTTAAGAGAAATTGTTACCTTTAATTTGGGTAACTCCATTTGGATTGAACCAAAAGGACTTTTGAAGTGACTTCTGCCTAAGGTAAGGCTCTATGAGGAGTAGATTAATGTAGGTAGTGTAATTGTGCATATGTTGAATGAGCCAAATTGCTTGAGAGGTGTCAGTGATTGGTTATATGTGGTCTCCATTTATAATGGAGAGGAAGGTCTCTTTAGGAAAGTGTGAAAATATTATTTTATAATATAATGATATTCAGTTTAAAATGGTCCAAAGGTAATTAAGTTATAAGATAATATGACTCATATTCTAAATAAAATCATCCAATTATAATTGGAAATGTTTTGGATAATACTTTAATCATTATAACCATATTTATTTGAATAATTTATTAATGAGGTAATTACTTCATCATTATTGTGTCATAAATAATTTAATTTATTTGATGTCTAAAAATTATAAAAAATACCATGATGTATGAAATATTTTTATCCTTCCAAATAATATTTTTATTCGAAAATAAGACATATATAACACAATATAAAAATTAATTACTAAAATATTGTTGTTAATGTTAATTTTTCCTTCACATTAAATTAAATAATCTAAATTGTCATTTTCACTCCCAAGTGCCTCAATGGTGTCCCAAAATCGACCCAAAGATGCCCATGGTCGTTACAAACTCGTTAAATAAGGTTTGGACAATTTTAAGATAATTTTCAATTATTATCATATTCTTTTTACCTTGAATTACCCTATTTACCTTTAACCGTTGTAAATAAAAGTCAGAAGTTACTATTCACCAAAAATTATTTTCATCTAATTGAACAACATTTTACTTATTGATAACAACCGTGTTTGTCATATTTTCAAAATTCAATTCATAGAGGTGGTAAATTTTCATTTAAATGAAAATGTTAGTTTTTTTATCAACCACTAAGTGGTTTCACTATTCATTAAAAATTGAAGTTTTCAGAAAAATACCAAAAATTCAGCCTAAGCTATATTTGATATTAAAAATTCAAAAATGATGTCTATTTTACCAAATTGAAAACATATAAGTGTCATTAATTAATT
Source organism: Viscum album (assembly GCA_963277665.1). Taxonomy (NCBI): domain Eukaryota; kingdom Viridiplantae; phylum Streptophyta; class Magnoliopsida; order Santalales; family Viscaceae; genus Viscum; species Viscum album. The sequence continues at coordinate 394,835,203 of OY728138.1, forward strand.
ATAAAATTAATTCCCTTTGTTAAAACAAATAGGTTGTTTTTAAGAAACAATAACTATCAAAAGATTGACACTTGTTTATATCCAATTTCAAAGTGAAATTAATTCTAATGACCAAAATTATATTAAATGGTAAAAATATATTCTAATTAAACATTAAAACCAATTGAAAATAAAATTTATCCATATAAATAAATTACATTAAAACACAGTTTTGAATTAAAATACAATATTTACACTATTCATTAAAAAATGAACTTTTTCGGAAAAATTCCAAAAAATTTCGAAAAGTAAATTTTGATGTCCCCATTCTAAAGAAGGATGTTATTTGGCCAAATATAATGTATTAATGTGAACAAAACTAAATTTAAAATGCGGTTTCCATTAAAAGGCGATAAATCGGCCTTTTAATGAAAATTATGCTTAAAATTAGATTCATTCACATTTTAAGCCTCTAACTTTTTATTGGATAATATAAATACATTTAAAAATCATGTATAATCAAATTGTGTTTAGTTTTGTTCATTCTCACCAATACAATGGATATGAGTTAATGAGCATTTAAAATAATAATATTATATTATTAGTGTGCAACGTAAGATTTCAAAGAAACTCGTTGTTGTGTATCAAGTACGGTATCGAACATAGAAACCCTTTTAAAGTAAAATTAATATTTAATTCAAAAATATTAATAAATATGAAAATTTCTTGTTCTTTATTTACCTGGGATGTTACAGGCTGGGTAGGGGGGAGGGGAGGGGCTTGGTAGGGGATGCAGAGGGGAGAATAGGGTTTGGGCTAGGGGAGAGAGGAGGGGTGATGGAGAGGTTAGGGTTGAAATGCAGGGAGGGGCTGGAAGGGTGGGGGGGGGGGGGCTGGACGGGATTGCAGAGGGAAGGGGAGGGGCAGGTCGGTGATGAGGGGCTAAGTGGGTGAGAGGTAATTCCCTAGGCAGTAGGGATGATTTTAATTTTGTCTCCACATAAACTGTTTTCAGTTTTTCAAATATGCCATGTTTGTTTCCTGGTAAAGTGTACTCAGTGACTATTTTATTTTATTAGTTTCATTTTGTAGTTATTTTTCATTGTCATATTAATAATTGTTTTCATTGAATTTTTTTAAATATTTTTTTTTCATAGATGAATACTATAAACAACTAATCCATTTGATTATGACATGTTTTTTTTCACTTACCTAGATTAACCAGTTGTTTTATTCATAGTAAAATGTCTCATTTACTCACATTCATGATTAATTATATATTGTAGGGATCAATATAACTTTCAAAAATCATGAAAAGCTGCTGCTCTACATCAATGATACATGGTAGTACTAGGCGGCTGTAGACTTCACATTCTGATGACATGAATTGTAATCTGATCTTCACACCCAATGTTGTTGAAAATCATTGTTCCTATAAATGTTGTCAAACATGTATCTACTACTGAAACTATATTTATGTTCTGTTATCAATGTTAAATAATATTCCATACTTTTATTTATAGGGTGATATAAAAATGACAACTATTGGATCTTTCCAATGTCATGTTATCTTACCATGATTCGGTTTCAGTGTTTACCTATTTCAAGTATCTAGAAATTAGATTTTCATAAATTGATTCTATGAATAGATTTATAATTTCAATATATTATTTATTAATATTCATTTATCACTTCTCATATTTCTAATTCATTTTGTAGTTTATATTTCATTTATGACACCGTGCGTATGTAGGGGCGATGTACTAGTTATTATAAATATAGTGTTTTAACAATTCTAATAGACATAGAAAAAGAATTGATGGTCTCAACCAGTAGGATTGTACCATATAAATCCCATTTACTAGAGATTTTGATAGATATATAATATATGGTTGTTTCCCATAACTAATCCCAAGCTAATATATAACAACTTAAGCATGAGTGAAACCACTTATGGAATAATATTAAGCTTATCGAGATCACAACCCAAACCATTTACGTCAAACCACCCCATCAATGTCTAAACATCACACACCTTACTAATAGGGAGTTTTTCTAGTGTATTAAAATGATAAGAATCAATACCCTATCAATATGAGTAATTACATTTTTTTATACAATAATGAATATATAATCATCCTACTATTGATAATTTTTAAATGGTTTTTATTTTTATATAATAAAACACAAAAATTATTTTTGGTTAATATTTAAATTCAATTATGGAATTTATTTTGATGAACTATTGGTTTTTTGGAAATGAATGATATTTAAATAATATTTTATTATCAAATAATTCATATCAAATATAAATGATCATATAATTTTTAAATGGGTTGAAAACCCGTTATTATAAAATATGCACCATTTCTCCATAAATGTTGATTATTATATAAAAAGTGAACATAAAAATATTTAGAAAACAATTTCGATAATATGAATATTATCTTTTGGATAAGACTTTTTAAATTACCTAATGGTGAATTTTTCATAATTTTCTAAGAGAGTCATATTTTCAGGTAGAAATTAAATATGGTATGAATTTACAGTCTGTATTACAACATAATAATGACCCTAAATTAATATAATAAAGATTATAAATGAGGAACTATAACAAATAAATGTTTTCCATTTATAATATTATGATTCTATGTTTATTTGATTAAATATTATATAGACATTGTGAATCCTCCAAAACCATTAATATATTTTAATGTTTTAAAATCATTTCTCTAAGATAATGACTTAATTATACATAATAAAAGATATTATTTTATTACTTCCATCCATTTATAGTATAAATTAATGTAAAAAAATCCAATTTGATATAAACCATGGTAATAAACCAAGGTATGTTTTGTGGTTTTGTGTATTTTATTATATAGATTCCCAAACCGATGTTTGAGAAATAATAAAGAAATCTTCAATAATTTCCTATATAAACCCACACAATATCCCTTTTTTCCTTCACTAAAAATACTTGGATCATGTACTTACTCTTTCATCCTCTCTCTTTATTCCTCCAATGGTTCACCCAAGCTCTCACGAAGTCCTTCCCTAGCATTTGGAGTCACAGACTAAAGTAAGGGATCCTCACCTTCTCTTTTTTATTCAAGTTTAGTTATTCTCTCAGGAATTATATTTTAAATTACTAATTTTGAGATATGTATTTACAAATACTTATTATTTAACATTTTATTTCTAAATTATTAGACACCACTTTCTCTCTCATCAATCCAATTTATGAATGTTTATGTGATGCTGTTTGGCAGCATAAATTTCACCATAAATTTTCATGCCAAAACAATTGTGTAGTGAATAACATACCCATTTACTATCAAGGGTATTCACCTTTATAAAAATGTACTTATTTTTATTTTTAGTTACATTAATTTTATTCACACTCCTTGATCTTGGAATAATATATGATGATTTCTGAATCCATATTGAATGGTCTATGTAGAAAACATTAGAATTAGAATGAAATGAATGTGATGGGTGTGCCCAAAATTATATAGTTCTCCAATGACTTGGGAAATGTTAATTCTCATGAGACACCACTTTGGGACAATTAGTTATCATTGTTAATTTATTGGACTTTTTACATCATGATATATTGGTAGTTAGCCAATACCTATGTTTATTATTTAGTTTTTTAATTTGTTTCCACATTTCCCACATTTCTTTTATGATATTCATGTTATATCATATCTCACTGCTCATTTTTAAGATTCTTACTCTTTTTATTCCCATTTTTATGACAATTTTCCAACACATATTATTCTATTTGTGTTATTCCATGTTTATTCGCTTATTTGTCTTTATAACACTCACCATTCTTATTTATATCCCTAGGTTTTCCCATGTAGATTGAAGTGCGAGCATTTTAATGAATTTCTCAATAAATATGGTGTTTATACTGTTTTAAATTGTTATTTAATGTACCTAATTCGAAAATACATTTTACTTATAAATCTTACTGGTTCTATTAAGTGTATCCTTTGGTAAAAATCAATTATTAATTTGATTTAAATAATAGGGTTTTTATAAGTACACAACTGTGTGATATTTTTTAAAAACCAAAACCCTACTACCACATAAATGGTGTATACACAACTTGATTGATCATGAATAATGATTGAATATCATTTTCATGTCTGATATCTAACAACCCCATCCTTGATGACATACCCTGTGGTATTGTGATCTTTGATCAATGATACCATTGTCGCCTACTAATTCTCTACTTCATGACCCTATCCTTTAATATCAGGGTTATGAAACTATCCCTAGAGAAGATCTATATAAGGTATTTAATATATATTGAATAGTATATAAAACTCACAAGGAAATTATTATAGAAATTTAAATGGAATATATCTTTAAAAAAATCACATGAATTGTAAATAATCTAAAAAACTAATCTAGTATGTGTACATTGCAATGAAAAAATTTACCATAAATATTTTATTCTTGGTGAATATCATTAATGTGGTATTTAAAATATTCACAACACTAGTGGAATACATAGGTTACTGAATCACTCAAGGTTTGGTTTGAATCCATCTCAACACCTTAGTGTTCTAGCTTCTCATATAATAAAGGAAGAATATTATGAGAGATATGGGTTCTTGAGACCTTTAGTAATGATTTAACTAGGAAAACATTAAATTTTATAATATGTAGGTGTGTTTTATAAATCACCGCGGTCAATACTCAGGAATTAATTCATTAAAAAATACATTATAGTGGATGAGTTAATTCCCAGGACAATACAAGCATCACATACATGAATTAATCTTTCTAAATCACATTACATCTTATGTAACACTTATTTAAATGATATTTTTCATGGAATATATTAGTATCCCAAACTATAAAAGATTTAGGAATTCATGTTTAATGCAATATGTATTTTATTACCATAGAAAATGCATATGTAGTGACTTTAGACATCCTTAAATGAGACAACAAGATTCATGTGGGTAGAGGAAAAAACCATTCCCTAATATATCCTTATATAGTGAAATATGATAGAATATCACGGGGATTGAAATATTATATCATTTAATATTATCATCCTAACTGTATTATATGATATAAAAATTAATCACATGTAGGTTTAAGATTATATGTATTTATAATATCAACAATCACCGAGTAAAAATATTAAAACCCCATCCCATGAAAAGGGTTATTTTGGGAATATATATCCATCACTGTGATGACATTTAGAGTTATAAAAATGTTCAATTATGGTTCATTTGAGAAAGATAAGGCCAAAATGATAATGGTATTTGAGTTTTTATGTGTTTAAATGGTATGCATATAGAATTTGGTAGCTAATAAATTCCCATTAAACATTGAATATTTATTAACAAACTTGAATAATTAATGAATTTATTACAATACATAGTTAGTTTTTCACATGAATGAGATAGTTTCATAGGTATTTTCTTTTTGAATTTTATCTCTTGATAGAGGAACTATTTTGGGGATAGATAGTGAGTAAATTTTAATAATATCTAATTACATATATCTCTATGTTGTGCTAAAAACGTATCAAGTTTTTTAATATGTTTTCATGCCTTGTTGGAAAATTTTATATGATTTTATAAGATTATTATGACCTATTTAACAATTATATGAGTTACACTAATGATTGATATAGATTTTTATAAATAAGTTGTCTTGGGAATATGTTACAATGTTTCTGAAATTTCTTCCTTACCAATGATTTAACTCACTATGGAAGCTAATGTGATTTCTGATATATCTTGTATTGTTGAGGCATTTTACAAGATTAATTAATGAAAACTACCCATGGAAGAGCCTTAGATGGATGATATTTTCATGGAATTTCTCTGATTATGGAAACCTACTTCATGATACTTATTTTCCTAATGACACAGTTTCCGGAATTATGGTTATATGGTGGATGATGATCATCTGGGATCAGGTAATGAATAAATTGTTCTAGATATGGGATATTATATTATTTATATTCATAATAGTTTCCTGATTGTGATAATTTTTTGATTACTTTATCTATGTGATTTTAATTTTGTTCCTTTATGGATATAGAGTATTGATTTTTTTGTAAGGTTTTTCATTTTTTATGTGAGTATGAGTGAAAAGATTATCTAGACCCATTAGTGTGAGAAACGTTACTAGATGATATTGAGTGATGGTATTTCTTATTAAATTTATTATATTTAATCAAATATATTCTTTTAATGAGATCATTTTGGAAGGTATTGGATAGGCATTGTCATTACATATGTATAAATGAGATGAAAATCAATTATTTGAAAATATAACTATAATTGGAGTCTTATATAAATTGATCTTATTAACAATTATTATTAATGATAACCTACCCGTGCGATGTGTTGTAGAATTTCTAATTTACCCTTTAAAAAGGGTAGTTCAATTATGGTTTGAACATTATGGCTCCAAAAAACATGTTTTCATTAAGCTTGATCAATATAGATGAAAATTTAAGGCTTATTTCTAACAATTCATTTAGGTGAATGTATATTATAATGAAGACACTAATGGTACTTCCATCAATGGGTATGGACCTATAACATCATGACACAATATGCCTAGTAAAACTAAACCTTAATTCCAATAATAATGAGACCTTTCCCTTGGTGCCATCCCCTAATCACCAAAGGCTTAAGGGAAAATTCAACCACCAATATAATTCATGATGAATTATACTATAACCCAAAACTAAAAAACCACATAACTGTAAACTAGTATGTGACAAAAAATAATAAATGTAATTTATACAACAATAATATAAAAGCACAAATTTAAAATAAAATAAAATGCTCGATATAATTTCTATTGGGATAATAATAACATTGAATCACCGAAATATACAACATTTAAATTCATTAATGGAAGAAAAAATGATAAATATTCCCTGTTTGATCAAAAACACATGGATATAATGTATTTGAGGATTAAAATAAGAACCTCACCATAAATCATCATAATAAGTTTCACCATTCATGAACTCTATAAAGTATAAAAACTAAAATTTATGAAAAGAAACGTACGTAATAAATTAAATTTTTTAAATAATAAATTCTAAATACATAGTAAAAAATTGAATCACTTTTATTCTTTTTAGATTTTGATGAATTATAGTCATTTTCGTCAAGTCAGACAATTAGAATAGTAATTACAAGTAATTACTTAGTTTCTTCATTCCATATATACATGTGGTACCACAAAATTATAGTGGATACCAGCTAGTTATCCTACTTTAATTGACTTCTAAAATTTATTAAATCCCCTCCATTGATATATGCTAACCTGTTAGAACCTATATAAACTACACCCTATTACTTACATATAGTATAATAAAGAATTTATTCAAAACCTTAAAAATTTAATATATAACAATATAAAACATAAAAAACAAATACTCACATGATTTATGACCGAATTTTTTTCTTACAATTCCAGGATAATTTAAGTTTATAATGGTAGTGATTTAAAAAACCATTAGATAAAAATTTGAATATTTTAACATAGATTATATTTCTTACAAAAAAAATAGGTACATATACCTACACCTATGTTTCATTCATGACAAAACATTTCAATGAAAGGTGTGTCATAATTGACCTTTATAATATTTATTCAAATCCTATGGATCTATTACAAATATTTCAAATAATGGGATAAATTTAAAATATTTTTAGTAAAGGTTAATCTATTTTAAAATAATGAAAATTGATAATAATGGTTATATTTTTATATAATAAAAATTAATCTCTTATAATAATTTATATAAATATAAAAGAAATATTATTTAAAATATTTTTTCTTATGATATCCCATAATAAACCATAAGTGGAAAATTTAAATTTTCAAGGATTCTTGAAAAACCTCAAAACATTTCCTTAGAAATAATACTTTTATTATAAAAGGTCATAAACACTCATTAAATAATAATAATGTTATATTACAATATAAAATAAAATAAATTACATAATAATATATTTTAAATATTAAGAAAACATATAGGTACCTTAGTAAATTACTTTTATATCACTATTATAATCACCCTTACATATGGAATAACCAAACTGCTTACCTAAAACATATATTCCCAAAATAAAAATTTATTACCCAATTCATTTGCGATATTTACCAGACCCAAATATCATCATAACCAAGTTTAAATAAACATAACATGTATCAAAACACAAAATCATTCATTTTATTCCAAATATATATAAAAATTGTAAATTCAACTAATACAAAAACAATTTTAAGTTATCTCTAAAAATAAAAAGAAATATCATTTTATTTTGAAAATAATTAAAAATTAAAAATTACAAGAATAATTATCATAAGATATTATATGAAAAATATACTAAATTTTAGTTGAATTGTGAAAATGAATAATGTATATTATTTTTGTAAAATTTGGTCAGTTGGTGAAGGTTTAAAAACATTTCACTTTCAGTTTTTCTAAAGAAACAATTTATAAATACCCCTTATTGGAAAATTTGAAAAGATTCATTTTTAAAACATCATAAATAAAATAAAAATTATTTTAAAATGACATTCAATAATATTTGAGTTATAAATTATAAAACCTTGAAAAAATTATATGAACATGGATATATAGGAAAAAGAGTTTTGAACATTTTAAATAATGCTTTAAAAAAACAACCCTTATCTTGAGTCCCACATCACCACACACATCTTATACATTCGAAAATAATAAATTTATATTAATTTATTAATTTATTAAGAACTATTTTATTATCCATTACACTATAATTATTCATTTTTTTATCATTTCCTATTTAGTTACTAAATCAATTAAGTTTACGTCGGGCCTTTTAAGGTTGTTTAGTCCAAAACAACTTTGGTTTGTTGAATAACTACAAAGTTTTCATGATTTGATCATATAAAAAATATTAAAAAAAATTTAATTATCATTTTTATACATTCCATATACTTTTAAAAACATCCATGTTAGGTGGTGATGAAAAAATGAGATACATTCTTTTAGAAGACAGTAGTCTATACGTACGCATAAATGAAACTATTATTTTTATTTTGGATAATAAAAAAAATCTAGATAATAGAATTACTTTATATAAAAATAATTTTATAATAAATATAAATATTATTCCTTAAATAAACCCTCATTAGCTTACATTTGAGGTAGTAGTGAACAAAGAATTATATCAGTTCGTGGTGTTGGTAGTCCTCACTTACGCACATGAAAATATTTCGTTATAGATTGGATTCAAATGAGGTTGAAAATAGTGTTTACATCAATATAAAATAATTTATTTATATTAAATATATTAGTTTAATTATATTCTGATGGTTATAATAGATTTCAAATTAGTATAGCAGGAATTAAACATATATTAATTCAGTTAATTCTTTTCCTCCTCCCAAGATATCATCCTTTAACATACAACCGCAACCTTCTATATCTTTAATTAAGGGTATTACAAGGACTATATAGTGTAAGGAAGATATTTGAGGTGGTATTTGGGAAGATCTATGTCCAGATAAGGTGCTCAATTTTTGTGAGTAACTAAGGATGGAAGGTTCCCATTTATAACATAGAAGAGTGGTACACTTGTAAACATTTACAACTGTAATATATAATAAATGTTTTTATCATGTAAAGTGGATCAAATTTATACCTATTTCCAGTATATTATAATATAATATCTAATTACACTAATAAAAATGTACTTAGAAATGTTTTAGATATATTTGAATCCCTTTCTCTTAGCTTAACCCCCTATTTATCACTTTTAAACATTACCACAGTGACAACCATTTTACAAGACAACTATTAATTATGACAAAAAATGAAATATAAATCATTAAAAAATTAGAACATTATCATTACTAAAATTTAATACACATCATAAGAACCAATTTCAATAATCAGAAAAAATTACTTTCAATATAAAATCGCAAAACCCAACGAAAACCGGTTTTTAAAAGAATTCCCGTTTTAAGAATAAAAAAATTTTTCCACCAAAATAATGTATAATGTTGTTTAGAATAGAAATAATAGGATTAATATTAATTATATAATACTTGTTTTACTTTTAAATGGAACCAAAATTGAAATGAAAATTGAAGTAATTTATTAAAAAAATAATCCAACATATTATTTATTTGAAACGAAACATTACATTGATTTTAAAAATATCAAACATATATTTATAAGTTTGAAATGATATTTTTAAATTTACTATATTTTTTATTAAATATTTATTTGGTTTATAAAAAAGGCCTACAATATTCATGTTATTCTTATGTAATTATAATTTCGTAAAGGTTACAATATTTGTTAAAGTGGTATTTTTAATTTTCCCCAAAAAAGAAAATATTTCAGGAAAATAAATAAAATTATCTAAATATTATTTTGAAATGATGAAATAAAAAATAATAAATTTTATTGACTTAAATAACTAAAAATATTAATTTTAAATTGTAAATAAAAACACTTAATACATTGAAAAATAATTCAGTTAAGTAAAACAATTAATTTTTGCGTTAAAAATAATATAAAATTATTTACAAAACTATTATGAAAAATAAACATTAAAATATTTAATTAAAAATCATAAAATGGATTTATTTCTTGGATTACATGGGTTTTTACATTAATTATCATAAAAATGAATCATGTCCTAATAATTTTATTCATTAATCAACCAATTGATCATATTTTTCATTCATATATTTTTTAGATTTCTATATTGCTTCTTCAATCTTATAGTTATTCCATAAAAATTTTACAATGTGAATCACCTTTTTCTATAATACATACTATATTTGATATAAACATTATACTATATTTTTATCATAAGTCAAATTATATTCTAACTGAAATATGTCAGCGATCCAAATATGAGATGCATTAGTTATATATTTTTATAACAGTGAAACTTGAAACACATCATTTCATTGAGATAAACTCGAAGGTAATACTAATCAGTATGAAAATGATCCCACATTATTCATAATTTTATATAGACCAATAAGCCATAGACTCAATTTTCCTTTCCATACAAAAATGAACCACACCATTCATGGTATATATTTACAGAAAAACATTATCTTCTACATCAAACAAATGATCATTCTTTTAGATATCTCCATAACACTTTTTCATACTAAGAGAAGCCCATATATGGTGATGAAAAATTTTCACCTTTTTAACCATATATTATACCAATTCATTCCCAAATAACACACTCTCTCTATTTTTATCTCAATATTATTATATCTAAACTTTCTTACTATATAAATCCCCACCTGGTGCCATCTATTTACTAAAATTAAAATAGTTATTATAAAAAAATACACTAATGAATGATATTGATCCCAAATTCTCTAATAACCCAATGATAAAGCCTAAAATATATCCTATAAATTAATAATTCTCTACTCTTATTTTCCATGAAAATAAGGATGAACAATTTTAGGGAAAAGTAACTAATTACCTAATGACTTCGAAAGTCCTTTTCCAAAAATTCAAAATAAATATTAGTTAATTATCTGATACCATACAGATGGAATTTCCACGAAACATGTATATATCATGAAGATAGATACTATTATTATGATCCAAATACATAATATTTCAAATAGAATGAAAATACATAGATTTAGTCAGGTGATAAAAAATATCTGAAATTATTTTTTTTACCATGAGATGTTTTTGGTAATCCCTCCATAAAACTCGTGAATATATTCTGCCATTTCCACTTAGGCACTAGAAATAACTGAAGTATCCACTTATATATTTTTATCTCATCTATTGACTATTTAAAATTCAAAAATTTCATGTTAAAATAATTAATATATTTAATCATTCTATCCAATCAATAATATTACCAAAATCCATTATACATCATAGTTATACATGAATGAATAAGAAATAAAGATCAATGAGCTTCAATAAATAAATAATTCTTCAATAATGACTCACTTGGAACACACAAAATCATTTGAAAACATAAAAAAAATTATTTTTTAAATTTAAACACAATAAATTTACATTCCTTAACCAATTATATTATTTGTTGAAAACCATTTTTTTCATTATGAGTTTTCTTGAATATTTCTTACAAGGATGATTCTAATGATTCCTAGAGTCAAATGGAATGGGTTTGTACATGTATAATTTCAATTCCAATATTCATTAAGTCATTAACTAAATAATCTTTTTCAAAATGTTTGTTAATTAATGATTTTGGTTCATTTTGAATGAAAGCATTATCTACCTTTTTGTCTTCCCATGGATGATAATGAATCATGATAAATTAATTCTTTATTATTTACAATGATATTCTCTGTTTCATGGTCAACTTTTATTTGGTGAATGTATACATCAAACATTTATGATTTTTATATATTTCACATTTACCTCCATATAGAAGATGTCGACAAATTTCTTTTTACAAAATTACTTAAGAAATATTAATATCATTTGTTGGATAATTTTTCTAACAATGTATATATTCTAAAGACGCTTATATAATGATCAAATCATTTTAAATCAATATACACCCAATTACCATCAATGGAGAATCAATTTTATTAAAAAAAATCACAACTACTTGATGATACGTCCAAAACTGGAACATTAACCAATCTTCATTTCAATTCATGAAAACATTATTCATATTGTTTTTTCTCGAAAAATTTAACTCCATTTTCATTCAACTGGGTTAGGGGATTAGATAACCAATCGTATTTTTCAGAAAACCGTCAATAATAACCTGCTAATCTATGGAAGCATGGAATTGTATTGAGATTTTTATATCATGAAAAATCTTCCAAATCATTAGTTTTAGTAGAATAAATAGTTATTTCCAATTTGAAAAAATGTTCCTAGGGGAATAAATTTAGTTAAATTAAAATTAACCATTGAAATTTTTTATATATGACATATTTTATTTTAAGGGTTATAAACAATCCTTATATGTTTCTATTGATCCACATAACATTTATATTATATTATAATTTATCAATGAACATAACCTAAAATTTATCCAAAACTCATATATATCCCTATTCATAAAATCCATAAATACAATATCTGAATTTCTTAAACTAAAATGTATAAACCAAAACTCATAATTTCAACACCAAGCATAAAACACAATACTTGGAATTTATTACTCCTCTATTTTCAAATGATGGTATCTAGACATGAGGTTAATATTGGAAAAATAATGTGTACCCTAGAGCTGATCATACTAGTCATCAATATGAGTAAATGAACACTTTTTCATAGTTTTAACGCAATTTAGTGGTCTCTAATTAATCAAAATACTCATATAACTATCCTCTATTTTAACAAAAAATGGTACCAACCCATGATGGGGTGATATGGTGGATTAACCCCTTATCAAGAAACCCTTGTAGTTTATTTTCCCTATTCCATGAACACCAATATAGACCATTGATAAGGTGGTTTTGAAATTGGATTAATATTTGGTACTAAATAAATAGTGAATTCAACAAATTACCCAGGAATAAATATATGAAGTTCGATAAAAAATACATAAAAATATATATTTACTAATGAAACATCACTATGATGAATAGATATTTAGATAAAATAACATGTGGAAGTTAACATTCACAACCATATTTAATGATTTTATCAAATTTTTGATATTTTATCACAAGTATAAACTCATTATTAAATAAAAATAATGGCTCAATATGAAAATAGAAAACGAATTATTAATATTTAATGTCTATCAAACCATGATAAACTGAGATCTAATCCATACCTATAATAAAATCAATCGCCATTAAGGGAATGATAATAGATTTTTATGAAAAACAATTACACATATGAATATAGTAAGGTTTCTATAAATATATATTTATTTAATACTTCGCATAAAAGTATATAATAAACATATTATCTCCATTTCTTGTGTTGATATTTCCATTTTACCCAAACATTTCCTAGAAATAAAATTATGTGTAGGTCTTAAATAAAAAACATTTCCATAATATGAATAAGATAATAGGGTACTTGTCACCACTTCACTTGATGATAGATAATTCTCCTAGTTTTAAAAAAATTTCATTCCCAAAGAATTCAACTTATTTTATTGATTATTTACATCTATCAATGATTTTATCAGACACATATCTTCATAATGTATTATCTCATTACATTAAAAAAAATTACTCTTGATTTATCATAACTTGTATCACCATTACCACGATTCATTTCATTGTACTCACAAGGAAAATGTACCAATTTTCCATATTGGTAACACATTCAATAATTCATTATACATTCTCTAGAATTATTTTTATAACACTTATCACTAAAAAGAAGTTTAATTTTCTTAACGTCAAATTTTCATGATGGATGCCTCCCCATTTCATTCAACCTGAATCAATTCTTGTATTTGTTGATATAAAAATCAAAAAACACTATCTCAACAATCAGTGAACATAAAACAATGTCTTTATTAATTCAAAACTAACAAGAAACCAAATCCCTTGATATACATGGTTTTATACCTAAATAAATCTATACATTTTACTACCATAGTCTAAAATAATATTTTTATATACTTAGAAAATCTAGTAAAATTTTCATTCATAGTTGAAAATGATTCAAACATTTTTTATCCTTAATTCCTTGAATTTTTATTCTATTCTAGGTCAAACAATGTTAGGTAAATACTAATCAAGTGAAATATCCTAATTTTTTCCACTATATGAATTCAATCTCATCTTTCTGAATTTTATTCTTAATTAATTACAACCATGATTGTCTTCATGTTCAATATGGTAAATGTAAATAGTTTCCTTATGATGAAAGAAATAAACCAAAACATTGAATATCTACTCCAATGAAATGATATATCCTTCAGCTACCATGTGGTCTGAAGATCCACCAAATATTAGGGGGTGATTTTGGATGAATTTTTTTACTATACACATGTTTCTATATTTATAATTTGGTTTCTACATTGAATTGGATCCAAAATTCATAACCAAAATCAATAGAGTTAGTATAGACACAAACTTCTATATTTCACTTATAAAAACTCTACCATACTAATTTGGAATGATAACATTCTATTGTTACCATCCTAACTCTTCCATAATTTTTCCTCTAGGTAAAAAAATTATAAATATAGATGTATTATATGAATAAATATAGAAATAGTCAATGTATATCTCATGATAATATAACCATAAATTATAATCTCTAAAAATCATATCTTAACACAATTATAACCTCTAATTATTCTTAAAACTTTTATCTGATAAGAATTATAACACCTAGTAACATAAAGACAAAAAAATAAATGACTTAGAATGCATATTGTAGATTCATACATTTCCATGATCACTAATATTTAGAGGTTTATAAAATAATGAAAACCAATACCAAAACAATCTATAAATTTAAACACATCCTACATTTTTTCCTCCAAAATTGGTTTATATGTTTAACATCATATTTCATTCAAGACATTTTTTCTTCATTCCTGATGTGTTACCATTTACCTTTCTAAAACTCATACATTATTTATTCTAAATGAAAAACATTTTAAAACATGGGATGATCAAAAAAATTCCCAGTAAAAGATATAAGATAAATATAAACCCATTAGTCCATTTGAAAATCATGAAAACCCCTAAAAAGAATTTTTATTTTTTACAAAATAATTATTTAACTCAAAAGTCTTAATTATTTAAATAATAATATCTTTTTATTAACATATGAAATAATAATTATTTCCATAAGAACCCATTTTAAATCATTTAATAACTTATTGGTACATTGGGACATTATCTTTACATCACTTTTACAATCACTCTTAAAATCACCAATATAATTGGGATAACAAAACATGTTAATTATAGAATATATTCCTCTGATAAAAAAATCATAAAGTAGTAACTATGTAACATAATGGTATTTTAAAAGAAAGAAATATACAAAATAGTGTATAAGATATTCCTCATCAACCATAAACAAACAATTTAATTTAATTATTTAAATGTGACCATTATAACATAGACATTAAATAGGAAAGAATGAATAAGAATAAGTTAATTATAAAATACATAAAATGTTCCTTATTAATATGATTTTATTGTAATTTCATGTAAAATTATATCACAATTTTTAGTGAAGTCATTTTAAATTTAAAATCAACATTTTCTTCAAAAATGTTTTTTATTTTATTTTTTTCACAACTAATATAATTAATTTCCAGAGATTTTAGAATCAATATTCAACAAAATAAAAATAATTTTTTAAATCATCATACCGAAATTAGTCTATGGTGAAATTATGTGAATTCTTTGAAAAGGATAGATTTTCAGTGAATAGTAAGAAAATAAAGCTTTTAAAGAAAATACAGTATGTTTTGTGATATCAAAAAAATATAATAACTTCGGTACATATATAATGATTATCCCATTATAGAATAATAAATTTGAATTTTTTATTACAGGAATAATGAAATAAGTGGTATTTATAGAAATTAAGAAATCTATACTTATAAAATAGTAATTTCCCCATTGGAATAATAATGTGACCATTATGAATGGTAATCTATCCATTAAAATATTAATCTCACCTATGAAAGCATAAATAAAATTTAGGTATCTCATATGTTAAAATGTGATATAT
Organism: Viscum album; assembly: GCA_963277665.1. Classification (NCBI taxonomy): domain Eukaryota; kingdom Viridiplantae; phylum Streptophyta; class Magnoliopsida; order Santalales; family Viscaceae; genus Viscum; species Viscum album. Next base: position 394,851,890 of record OY728138.1, read on the forward strand.
TTATTTTAGGGAATAAGTAAATAAATGTTTTAAAGAATAAAAAATTAAATATTGGTATTTTTGTGAAACATAAATACTTATATACAATTTTATAATTAATATAATGAATTAAATTTGATTTTAAAAAACAATATTCATAAATTAATAATTTGTTGTCTTATAATTAGAATATTCATATATGAGACCTTAATTGTATTTTCAATATGTCAAAAAATTGGTTATAATATTAAAATCAGTATTTTTTCATATAAATTATGATTTTGATTAAAAATTAAATTTCTCATATTTAAAAATTATTTTTATTAAATGTAGTCTAGTTTTGAAATCTAGACATCAAAAAATGGTTTGGTTGATTTCTTTTTATTTTATTAAAATAGTTAAATTTTCATGAATAGTGAAATATGACAATTTATGATATTTAACATTTTAAGCCAAATAAATATTTTTTTTCATGGATGATGTAATAAACCATCAGTTTTATCTCATAAACAGTAGTCACTAAACTTATTCAAAAAAATCAACATTATTTATAGTCATATGATAAAATAATAAATTAATGATCAACCACCATCACCACCTCTTCTCCTCACACATTATATGATTTAGAGTTTGCTTATATTCAGCCCAATTCCTCTCCCAAAACCTCTACCCAATATCATAGCCTTTCTAGTCTCAACAAATGGAAAAACCCAAGATCACTAAGGATGTTCTCAAAGAGAATATATTCAAGATGTAAAATCCTCCATCTTTCACTTTTAATTAATTTATATTTCTTATCCTCAAAGTCCCCTATCAAAAATCTAATAATAAATAAACAATAATATATAAACAAGGATTTGATTATTTTAATTTAAAATCCATCATCATTTCTTGTCTTTTTTCATTTTATTAAAAAAAAATGAAAACATTGTCTGAGATGTGTCGTTTCACCACCTTTGTGGATGACTAGTTTTTGTTTTCCATTACCACTTTCATAGATATACATAAAACTATTATAATGGAAAAATAGATTTTAAAAATCAAATAACATCTTTTGTAATGTTTTTACTATTTTATAGACATAATAATTTGGTAAAAAGAAATTAGTTTTGATGGTAAGAAAAACTTCCAAAAACAAACCAAATATTTATCATTAATGTTTTATCTAACGAATCATCCACATTTCGTAAAATAATGATAAATGGGATCATTTAAAATTATAGAAACATATTAATACAATTTCATTCTACTTTTTTATTTTTTCTTCAATTTGAAATCAACAAAAATATTTCAACTTAATGGAACCCACCATAATGCCATGAAATAAACGCTCCTCGAATGATGATTCTGATTTTCATAACTCATCTAAATAGACATAATTAAACTTAATAAAGTTTAAATAAATAAAACATTGAAAATTTTATTAATTATGAAATTAAGGAATATAATTTTAATATCTAGGACATGAAGTACAAGTGAATAGTTCTTTTAGACATAAGGTAATGGAATTCTTAACCCAATTTCAATTCATTGGGTTAACCATCTACTTCATTAATTATATGGTGCTAAGATTATTTGTGAAATGAACTATTATTATGTTATGTTATATTTCATAGATTTATAGATTATACACATATACCTTTAATATGATTAATTCACACATCAATGATATGATATCTATATAGGACTTTCATTTTAAAAATAAACTTTTAATTTTACAAAACTGTATTTATTAAAGAAATATTTTTTTTCTTATTTATAATTAGAGGATTTACACACTTTCATGATGCCTTGTTGATTTTATTTTTCCTTTTAAATGTTTATAATTTCATTTTAAATAAAAAATCATTTAAAAGTGTATACATTCTTAATAATGAAAAGTTATTCTAAAATGGAAAATTTATTTTCCTCAAGAATGTTTCTTTTATAAAATACTTAAGATCATGTTATGGTTCTTGTTAATTTTTTATGATCATGGATGGTTGCGTGATAAAATGAGGGTGGGTCATACCATTATATATCTATAATGTATTGGGTAATGGTATGAATTTAACTAGTTAGGTTTCCCATATGAAATTATAGGAATGTACTATGATGATTATTCCAAGCTTAACTAGGAGGATTATTCCAAAATTTACATTTTAGGATATATGAATTATTTCTATGGATTGACTAGAAAAATATTAATTTATAATGTAAGTTAAATTAGTTATGTTTTATGTCTAAAAGTTTAAACATTGTGAAAATGTCTTCCTTTATGGACTAATTATTTCTTATTTCCTTTCTATGTATGTTAATGAGATTTATGTTCTCATACCAAATTTAAAATTATTTTAATATGGTTTATGGATGGTTAAAGGTGGGAAATAATGGAAGTTTAATGTCTTGTTTTTTTATACAGAAATAAATCATGTTTTTTACAATTTAATTTTGGGTAAAAATGGATATTGTGTTGAAGTTTCAACTTATTACAATATGTTCTTTTATGTATTATTTTATTACATAATTACCTGAAAATATAAACATTAAAGATATTTGGGTATGTAATAAAGTGAATTCTAATTGAATTTTCTATATTATGTAGCTTTTAGGCCAGGGTCCTTACAATTGGTATTAGAGCAGGGTTTAGAAAATGTTAGAGGTTATGATCTTATTTGATAATAAGTTAAAAAGCCATTATAACTACCAGGTTTAGTATCATATATAATATTTTGGAGGTTTATGTTAATTTTGGTGGATTGGATAAAGAACCTAAATCAACTGATATATAAGGATGTTGATGGATTTTAGTATTATATAATTTTTGTAGTATTATATTTTACATATTGAGTATTTTTTCTTTTATTATTTCATTTCATGTTTAAGGGATATTATTTTCAATAGATAAAGCATAATTTTTCAATATTTAAGGAATGATATCATTCACAACATTTTTATCCCTCCTTGATGATTAGATCATCACTATTATTGAAAATTCATGTGGAAATTATTTTGATTTCTTCTTGAGTATTAAAATATCCTAAAATATATTGTTTGAGTTATCAAACACAAAATAATTTATAAATCAATTATGATTCATGGTATATTTTTCATAGTTTTTCGTGATCTAAAATCTTCCAAATTATATAGTATTTGAAATACGAGAAGATTATTGAACTTTTACTTTTGAAAGCAGAACAACATGTCAACGAAAAATGGAACATTGTGAATATCATAAAATAAGGATTCGAGGTATGAATTATTTTCTTATACATAAAGTATGAAACATGATTGGAGTAATATTTATGAATCATGGGGATAAAATTCATATATTGTTTTTCAAAAAATTAATTATTAAAAAATTAAATTGAAATGAATAGTTAATGGATTATTATGAATGTTAAATGACTAAGATGTCTACAGAAAATGGATTAAAGTGTTATGGTTGACATAGGGATGATGATATAATTAAAATTAATAGTATTTTTTTGACTATTGGTGTAATTTTTGTTACCTTTATTGAGTATGATTTATATGTAATCATTAAGTTATCATATGAAGAAAAAAATTATTTTAGGAAAGTAAATTTTCGTTTCTTTTTTCTAGAAATAATATTAAAGGTATGTATACCTTTAGGGTTAATGTTATCATTGATTACATGGTAATTATGGGCTATTATAATTTGGGAAGATATTTTTTATTATAATTTTATTTAGTGATAAATGTTATCATGTAATAAGATCACTATAATAATTGGAAGCGTTATTGGAATAAGGTAAACAAAATTCCATGATATTTTATTTGAGAAAGAAACGTTAAATTGTATTTTGGACAAAATATGATTTTATTATAGAATTATGGTAATTTAGAACAATGGATATAATATCTAGAAGACTATATGATTTCGTAATATACTTTTTTTAGTGATACGTTAAGATTAATTTATGTTGTTTAGTGATTAATTTTAATACTATCATAGTATTCTATGTGACCAAATCATCATGTTTTTTGGGAATAAATCTTACTTTAGAATATGTTTTTAGAATTTTCGTTATAGTTATTTTTGGAGTGGTATATTTTAAACTATTTGAATTAGTATTTAATTTTGGAAATTAATTTTTATTTGGAAATTAGGTTATCTTATACTAATCATTTTGGCTTCAGTTAATGCCTAAGGATATGAGGAATAAATTATTTTCTTTTTATGCATATAAGGATTCAAACAACTAGATTCTAATTCTTCAAGAAAGGAATATTCACAACCATCATTTGGATTAAAAAATTAGTATTTAGAAGATAATTGATTAATAGATGAAACTAAAATTTTAAAGTATGTTCGTTCCCACGTTTTCTTCATATAAATGTCAATATAATTTCTTAACTCGTGGAAAAATGATCTTTAAATAAAATTTTTATCAATTTACTTTTCTTACGAATTAATTAATAGCATTTCAAACATCATAGATTTAAAATATTTTGATTATTAACATACAATTATCATGTTATATATTACTCTTCATCATATATTGATTTTTAGTTTTATCTTCAATGTTCATGTTTTCCTACATGGAATCTTATTACGTGTTATCTTAGGTGGCCAACGTACATCCATTATATTATTTTTAATTTGATGTTATATTAATACTTTTTCCTGCTGTTGGTTTTCAACAAAGATATTTTGGTTAGTTAATCCTTGGTTACCAATACCGTGTTCAAATTTTGAGGGATCAATTTAAAAATGGGATGCAGAATTTATCATCCCATTATTTTAAATAGAAATAGAATTCTTTATAGACTATAAGATACTCCACATCATGATTAAATGAACAAAAAAATTTATTATTTAAATTTTAAAATTATAACTTAGTTGCTAAATTGGTAAGAATGAATAGGAATAAATTATTGATGAAATAAATATAATGTTTCAAATCATAATGACTGTTTTGGTAATTTCTAATAAAATAATCACACATTTTTTAGTAAAGTCATTTTATTCACCAATAAAATATGTTTTCATCAAAATTCATTTATTTTTATTTTTATTTGAAAATAATATAATAATGTTCTGGAGTTTTTGAATATAAATTTGATAAAATTAACACTATTTTTTAAATAATATTACCACAATTAGTATATAGTGAAATTTAGAAATTTTCTAAAAAAAGTTAATTTTTTTGTGAATAGAAAATAATAGTGTTTTTTAGAATTTAATATCTATTTTGATATCATCAAAATGGAACAACCTAGGTAAATATAGAATTATTTTTTCTTCATTATGGAATTAAAATTTTAAAATCATTATTAAATTATTAATGAAATTTGTTGTATTTATGGAAATTAAGTAATCTATACCAATGAAACAGTAACATTAATGGTGGAATAGTAATGTAATCTTTAGGAATAGTAATCTATCCACTAGAATCATATCCTCAAATATTAACGAATAAATAAAATATAGTCATCTCAGAAGCGAAAATATGATATATTTATATCAAAGAATAAGTAAATAAATGTTTTAAAAATAATATTTTTTTTATTTTTATTTTTTTGAAATGTAAATGTTTATTTACAATTTTATAATTTATTTAATGATTCAAAAGAAAATTTATTTTCATAAAATATACACATAAATTAATATGTTTTTGTTTTATAATTGTATGATAGTTTCATAAAACCATAATAAAAATTTTAAATGTGTCATAAAATCAGTTATAATATTAAAATAGGTATTTTCTATTCAAATTACTATTTAATTAAAAATTAAATTTTCATATTTTGGACATTATTTTCCTAAAATGGAGTGTAATGTATTAATATAAACATTGAAAAATGGTTTGTGTTATTTTTAAGGATTTTTCTAAAATAGTTGAATTTTTTTTGAATAATGGAATAGAGTAATTTATTTTAGTCAATATTTTAAGCTAATTACATGAAGATTTGAGTCATGGATGATATATGAAACCATTAGTTCAAACTAAAATTCCATAGTTATAGTAATTTGTCACAATAATCAGAACTATTTTATAGTCTTGGTCCAAAAATAACAAACTAATGAATAAAATAATCCAAAACACCCCTCTCCTCCCACTTTAAATACCACCCCTCGCCACCTCTTCTCCATAAAACTTCTATGATTTGGATATTTGATTATATTATAGCGAATTACTATCCCAAACCTCTTCCTTATGTTCTATTTTTTATAGTCTCAACAAAAGTCCAAACCCATGTGCCTTAAAGAGGTTCTCAAGGAGACGACATTGAAGAGGTAAAATACTCCTTTTCTCTTTTAATTTCCTTTTGTTTCTTATCATTCCCTCTACTAACCAATAAGAAATAGTATAAAAACGTCATTATAATGTATATACCAAAATTTTGTTATGTATATTTAATATCAATCATCATTTCTCTTCACATCTACATTTATTCTAAATAGGAAAACATCATCCAGGATTTTTTAACTCACCTCCTTTAAGGAAAATGACTTTTTTATTTCTATTACCACATATATGGATGGACATAAAACCATTAAAATAAATAAATTAGTTTTTAATACTTATATAATAACATTTTAAATTTTTTGGAACTATTTTATGAAGATATTAATTAAATAAAAGGAAACTTCTTTTTGATGGTCATAAAACCAGAAAAAAAAACAAACCCAACATTTACAATTTATATTTTTTCTAATAAATAATCCTCATATAAAAAAACAAAAGGATATATGAGATAATTTAAAAATTTTAGAAACATCTTAATACCATTTCGTTTCAATTCTAATTTTTTTTTTCAATTTGATAAGAACTCCCATAATAACACATAAGGTAACAAACAATAAATCCATGAAATAAATGCTCTTGGAACAAAAATTTTAATATTTATATCTCATACAAAAAGGTCATAAATGAACATAATAAATTGGTAATAAATAAAATTCTTGAGGAAAATTTTCTGAATTTAGTAATAAATTTATATAATTTAATTATCAAGGAAATTAAGTACATGTGAAAAACACTTCCATATATAAGGTAAGGAAATTATTAAACCGATTTCCATTCTTTAGGTTGACCTTGAACATCAATGAATATGTGGTGATATTATTATTTGGGAATTTAATTTTGTTTTTATAATGTTTTATTATGTGTATTTATTTTTTATACAAATATTATATTCATTTTATTAATTCTTACATCAATGATATGATATTTGTATGGTATTTTATTTTTAAAATAAACTTCTCATGTTGAAAATGTTTTTATTAATGAAATATTTTTACTAATACAACATAAGTAGATTTCAATAGTTTTATTATGTCTTGTTGATTTTATGTCTCCATAAAATTTTTCTTTGTTTATTTTAAAATAATATATTTCCATTTACATGGGCACAACTTCTTAAAAATGAAAACTGATTACAAGGGAAGAAAATTTATTTTCCTAAAAAATATTTCTTTTATGAATGCTTTAAGATCATGTAATAGTTTATCAGAATTGTTATGATGAGGTTTGGTTCCATGATAATTTGAGGGTTGGTGATCCCACTGTGGATATCCATTTAATTGGATAAAGAGAAACAATTAACCTTTTATGTTTCTCCTAATAGATTATGGGAATATACTATGACAGTTATTCAAAGTGTAATCAATATGATTGCTCCCTCTATAGATGGGAGAGATAAATTATATGTAATAGTGGTATGTAAATGATTCTATAAGTTATATTTTGTTGTTTATTTTTCCTTTCTATGGTTTTAACATAAACATATGATTTCATAAGGTAAGCTAAATAGCTTGCATTTTATGTGAAAAAGTATTATCTTTGTGAATATGTTTTTATTTGTTGACTAACTATTTATTTATTCTTTTTTATGTATGTCACTAAATTTTTTTGTGTTCATCCCAAGTTTATATTTTTTTCATAGGGTTTATGGATGGGTAATATAAATGAATAATTCATGTTTAAAGTCATGATTTTTTATAGAAAAAAGTCACGTTTTTTAATGATTCATATTATTAAAAAAAATTTGAGTAAAAGTGTATAAATTATTGTATAACAGTTTCCATATATGACGATATGGCCGAATTATCTAAAACGATAAACCTTAAATATATTTTGGAATGATATAAAGTAAATTATTATTTAATTAACAAGATTATGTTTTGTTTAAGGCTGGGTTCCTTACACATTATAGCTATATATCAGACCCACCATTCATCACAAAAAATATCAAAGAACGATAACAAGTATGAAATACATAAAATCCTTTATTTACTTCACAAAATTCATAATAGTTCTCATTTGATCCCATAAGAAAAAGAACATTCATTTATCTCATACAAATTAAAATAAATATCCTTTTATTTTGAACACATTCTAAATAATATATACCAAGTACAACCAAAATATGATATTCCGTAAAAACCCTTTGAAAGAAGAAGAGTAATATTTATAATTAATAATAAATATGGTAATGGGAAAATCCATTCACGCTTTATATATTTAAAAATTAATTCTTTTTTCACATTTATAAAAAAGTGAAAAATAATAAGTAAATAAATATTCAAAATATTTATCTCTATAAATTTATAAATAAAATAAAACCTAGTTGAAAATTATTTCTAACAATCATATATGAATAAATATAAACATTTTTTAAACATATAAATAACATTAATATGTATAAAAAATATTTCAAAACATTTAAAATAACTCTATAAAAAATAAATACCATTTCTCAAGTCCGAACATATCATATTTTTATTTTACATTAATTAATAACAAAATTATTTTAATTATTTAATTCATTATGAAATTGTTTTTTCTTGTTCATTCCATTATCATTTGTTAATTTCATTTATTATCATGTACTATTTAGTTACCAAATCAGTTCTATTTATATAAAAAAAATCGTCATTTGGTCCAAAATAGATTTGGTGTGTTGACCAGGGTGAATGAGTTCATGAATAAATAATTTACAAAATATCAAATAGTTAATAATTATCATGTTAAAACATTCATTATAAATTTAAAACCAACCATCTATGGTGATGATGACAAATAAGATATGTCGTTCATGGAGGTGGTACTCTACATGTAAGTATAGGAAAATTTTTATTTCTCTAGTGGATAAAAATGAAATAAATTATTTTATAGTTTAGCATTGTGGAATAATAATAATATAATAAATATTACATATATTCATTAAATCCATCCTTATGACCCTCAATGTGAGGTTGTGATGAAACCCCATTTAATTATGTAAAACTATTCCTTTTGAAATTTAAAATAAATATATAATTATTTATGAATCTATGATGAATATGAATGGTTGAAATGTTTATTTTAAATAATAAAATTTTATTTATTTATTGTATTTCTTAGGTTTTCAAATTTTCTCCCCATATTTAAATTATGCCATCTGGATTTTATTCATTAATTAAATAGGTTCATGTACTTTTCATTAAAAGATTATTAAAATTACCATGAAATTTTTTCAATGAAAGGTCTATTAGATAGAACATTAAAAAATTTAATTACCATATTTTGGAACACTCTCTCTATATGATCTAGAATATGAAAAATATTTTTCTTATATGAAATATTTTTTCCCCACTGTACTATATCGGTGCTCCAAAAATTAGATTCATTATGTACAGATTTACTTAACAATTAAACATGAAACACATAATGAAACTGAGATAAAATCTGTGGGATGGTTAATCATTAATAAAATAATCCCACTTTTTATGGAATATCATTTGTACCAAAAATTATCAACTGAATTTTTATATCCATCCAAAAGACATAACACCTTTTGAAGGTGATATTTAAAAAACCAGAGTATCCTATATAAAACAATGTATATCACCTTTGGTTATTTTCATAACAATTTTACATACTTAAATATATCAATATATGATTCTGAATAGTTTTTAGCTTTTCAACCAAACATTTTTCTAATTCGGGTCCCTTCCTTGTTGTCTTCCCAACATTGTCCAAACATGCTTAAGTCTAGAATAACTTTTCTTAAAAATATTTAAATGGTTCTATCTATATACTAGAGTTTAAAGTATTATTTTATGAAAATTATAATAATGAAATATTTTTCCTCAAAATTACCTCATAGTCCAATGTGTAAGATTAAACAATATCATCCAATTTTTTAATTTTTTTCATAAAATTCCCATCACATTAAAGATTAAAATTTATATTGAAGCATAAATCAGAACCTAGAAACTTATGAATTCCATTTCAAACAGTTTATGTAGTTCTAGGATCAAAATCAGATATAATAGAGAGTGTGAATCCATATAAACTTACCATCTATTTTTTTAGAGTATAACAAGCTGATATAATTATATAGTATGAAGAATAAGATGTAAATATAAATATTTACTCAAAGTAGTAGCAATAATACAAATCAAATTGTTACCTAACTATTTATTTGGTAATCCCACCATTAAATCCATGGGTATAGTTTCCAATTTCCAGGAAGGTAATGAAAATGAATAATGTATCAATATTGGTAGTTTATAATCATCTTTAACCTATTGAAAATTCTAAAATATCATGGAAAAAAATAAAAACCTTCCTTCATTCCATATCACCAATAATATTCCTAAAGGTATATACATCATAGTGATTCCAGTATGAATTGAAAAAAATAGATCTATGAGCTTCGTTGAAATACTCATTATTAATATGGGAAACAAATTTTACACATAGCAACTTTCTAAATAATATAAAAACATCTATGACAAATTTAAACTTATAAATTTAACATTTCATAAATAATTCTTTTCATTCTTACAAGGAATGATATTCTTTTTTAGTTTTCTTAATTTTTGATGATAATGATGATTCTGTTGATAACTGAGCCAAATAGGAAGGGGTTTATATATGATCACATTCCAAACCAAAATTAATTATATAATCAACTAAAAGATCATGTTAAAATTTTATCATAAAAAAGATTCATTATCATTTCAACTGAAAGAATTAGATACTTATTATATTTACCTGGATGAAAGTGATGCATATAATCATAATCATTTATGAGCTCCATCCAAAAAAAATTCATCATGCTCAATAAAATTTGGATAAATATATTCATTAATATTTTATAATCATTAAAAATTCAATATTTATCCCCACAAATAAGTTTTATATAAATTATTAAGAAATAATTCACCGCTAAAATATCAATTAAATGCATTGGTTAATTTTTTTTAGCTTTTTTGGCATAAAGTATATGAAATTTCCTAATTTAATTTTCATAAAAACACACCCAAGGCCCTTCAAAGAAGAATAAAAAATTAATATAAAATTAACCATTTCGTGAAGGTAAGGAAATATCTAGTGAATTAATAATTCTTCTATTAAATTCATGAATAAATTCATTACATTTCATTATCCTAGAAAACTTATCTCAAAATCAAGTTAACTTCATTAGTGATCTTGATAATCAATAAAATATTTAAAAAAACATCTATAGTGACCTACTAATAAATGAAAATTTTTAATATTAGAGACATTTATAGGTAATGGAAAATATTACAGCACATTAATTTTAGAAGTATCAATAATTATTCAATCTTTAAAAACAATGATCCCATGGAAATAATTTTTTTTGTAACCAAAATTCAAATTTTCTCAATTTTAAAACAAATTATTTTCTTTTAAAGTTTAAAAAAAATAAATATATATATATCTTGATGATTGTATGTTTTAGAAGAAAATAAAATTTAATAAGTGAACACAACCATACATTAATAAAAAAACTCATGGAATACTTTATTCATATGTTCCATAAATACAATAGGTGTATTTGTTAACCCAATATGAAGAACACGAAATCATAGTGGATATACTTGTTATTAGACTCCATCCTAAAAATTTATTCTAAATTCACATTTAGTTGATGGTATCCAGATATTAGGTTAATCTTGGAAAAATACTGAGTGCCCTATAGATGATCAAATGATTCATCGATATAAGGAAATTGATATATTATCTTAATAGTAATGTTTTTGAGATCTTTATAATCAATAAAAATCCTCATAGAACCATATTTATTTTAACAATAGAAAACATGAGCACCCAAATTTTAGGTGCTAAGGTGGATGAAACCCTTATCAGGATACACTTGTAACTACTATTTTAATTCTGTCATCACTATTGAATCCATTCTATATAGATATTTTTAAATTATCTTGGTACCTAGAACAAATTAAAAAGTTAATTAAACCTCTTTTTTAGGTATAAAACAATGAATTATTATCTAGAAATACATCTAACCATTTATTTACCATAAGCACATTACTAAGATTAATAGTTCCCTTTTTTAGTGACTTGTGCAATATTACTTTCTCCAACATATTTAATGAACATATCTTATTTTTAATATGTTATCTCTGTATGAACTCATTATTGTATAAAAATAGAAACTCACTATATATACTGATTGTTACTTCATTTACTCTGTAGTATATATTACCATGATCAACTAAAATCTAATCCATACCATTAATAACATCAAAATCCTCTATGGGTAAGTAAAAAATATTAATAGTAAAACCATTAGATATATGTTGATAGGAATGTTTCTATAATACTTTTTTTCTCTAATAAATCCTCCAGTATTTTTTGGAACAATTTTTTCCTCCATTTCATGAGGTTATATTTTCATTTTAATATGAAATCTCCCAGAAATAAAGTAATGTGTAGAACCCAACACAATGAAGATATTTTCATAATCGATTTAAATTAATGTGCCCTTCACCAGTTCTTTTAATGTCCCACCGTTCACCAAGGTAGTAGTAAATGAGTTTTCCACACCCTTATGATGATGATCATAATAATTTCCTTCCTCTAAGATTTTATTTGGACACATGTCACCATAATGTCCCATATCAATATAACGAATCCCTTTTACTGGTGTCTTGTCATAATTTGTTTGACTATTACCATTTAAATATTATTTTAAGGAATAATCTATTTTTCATGTTATTAAAAAATAGTAAAACATTACCAACAATATTTTAAATTCCTTGGAATTATATTTACCACAGTTATCAGAAGAAAGAAGTGGAATTTTCATAAGTTTATATTTTTAAGGGATGAAACCCCATTTTTCCAACCTAAAAAACATATTAATATTATTTATATAAAAATATAAAAACATAATTTCAACCTTCTCTACACATAAATAATGTCTTTATAAAATAAAAATTAATAAGAAACCAAATCCTATCATAAATTTTATTTCAATACTAAATAAAATCAACAAATTTTATTATCATTGTAAAGATAAATAGGTGAATAGTTGGATAATATAATAAAATTTTCCTCATAGGATGAAAATGAGTCCTCCTATTTTTTATATAACTCTAAAAATTAACTTTCCATTCTATTTCATGAAACATTATGAAAATAGTTTTCATCGAAGAGATATTTAAATTTTCTCTACTCCATGTACTCAATCTCATATTTCTCTATTGTATTATTATCTAAATACCCCATCCAATCTAATTCACCTTCAAAATGATAAATAGAGAGAGTCACATTCTCAACTTCTAAAAATACATAAACTATAAATATTATATCTAAAGCATTAATCAAACATTCAACTACCAATAGGTCTGAAGATCCAAAAAATTATCGAGAGTGTTTATTCATGAATTGGTCCACTATAATTATATTTCACTTTGTATTTATTCACTATATTGTATGAGTGCCACACTTAATAAACTATGTTGACATAGTTAATATGTGTAAAATTATCTATTCTAATTCCAACAATTCCAAGTTACAAATTTTAAAGGATGTAATTATTATCTGTAGAACCCAATTCAGTCTCCATGTTTCATATATTGTGAAACATTTTTTATAGAGTTGTATTAAATGAATTGACATAAAAATTCTCAAAAATATATGTCATCATAATATAATTATAAATTATAATTTCTTAATATTATATTTTAACATCATCCTATCATCCAATGTTTCCTAAACCTTTTCTCTGATATGAACTATATGACTAAGTAATATAAAAAATGTATAATTATATAATTTATAATAAAGGAGTCACTATATTATATTTCATGTATTTGTGGTTTTTATTTTCAGCAAAGTTTGAAAACTATTATGAAGAAATGAAAATATTTCCACAAAGTGTACAATTTATACATAAGAAAAAACTCTTATGTTCACACTCCTATATCAATAATAAAAATTCTTCTTCATTAAAGAAATTTCACCATTTAAATTTCATAAATTCTGATACAAACTTAGGTCCATTTAATTTTTTTTGAAAATTTGGTTTGAGAAAAAAAACTCAATAAGGGACATTCAAAAGAAAAACATATTAGCCCATTTGAAAATAATGAAAACATGTAACAAAGTTCTCTATTTTTATGTAATAAACTTTGATTTCATGTAATCAATTAATTAAAAAATCTTAATTTCTAAATGGGTTTTATAAAACTCCTCGTAATAAATAATAAAATAATAATCATAATCATAAGTGTTTCCGTAAACATTTAAAAAAGTTTCCTTGCAAATAATATTTTTTTAAAAAAAGGAAAAACACTTAATAAATCATAGAATCAATTTCATACATTAATAAATAAATATATTTGTATAAAACCCCATTTTTACTAATATGTTAACTTAAAGGTACATTGGGATATTATATTTACATCACTCTTAAAATAACTCATACCAAAATCTTTATAAATGGAATAACTAATCCTGCTAATTCCGACTAGTATTCCTCAAATAAAATATCATAACCTAGTGATTTGGAAGGATATATCTTACACACCCATAATCATAAATAGTGAAAAAAGTACCATAACATGTACTAAATACATAATATATTTTATTTATATAATAAAACTCAAAAGAAATGGTATTTGATCATATAAGAAAACAGACATTAAATTGTCTCATAATAATGAAATGAAATATCATTTTCTCCATAATAATATTTAAGAACTACAAATTTCCAAATTAATAAAAATATTATCTTCTTTTATAAATCCATATAAAAAATTATAAGATGATTGATAATAAATAAAATTTATTATGATGTGAACATTAGTTGATGTGGTAAATATTTAAAAAATATTTTGGAGAAATTTAAAGGACCATCTTTATGGAGGGAAAATAATTTAAACTATTTATACCTTACCTTGAGTAATAAAATTCCATGTATGTATTTTAATTTTGTAAATAAAAAAAATTAATAACCATTTTAATTTTCCATCCATTATCATTATTTATTTTATTTATTTAATTAACATGTTCTATTGAGTTACTAATTAGGTATGTATAAATTAAATTTATTGAGGTAATTTAGTCCAAAATAAATTTTCTCTGATGATTGATTTCGAAGGTGACTTGGTTGTATCATCTCAAATTTCATAAACATGTTGTGATTATGATTTTATTCGTTCAATATAATTTTATTCCATCCAATAATGGTGATGATGAAAAATGAGATACACCATTTATAGACATGTTAGTTCACTCATAAACATGGGAAACATTTTCATTGTACTAATGAAGAACCCATATTGATTAAAGTAATATTATTGTTGTAATTCTTGTTAATATACTTTTTTTTATAAATGATCAGTGTTACTTTGGTTGATGTATTCAAAATTTATCATTGAAATTTTCTTTATAAATTTTCATAAGTTTATGTGGGTGCTTTGGTTCGACGATTTTATTTTAAATAAAGAAAAAATAAAGTATGATAAAAGTATAAATAATCAAGATTTCATAAAACAAGTGTCTTTTGTTATTTGAAGTGATTTATTTTTAACAAAATTAAAAGAAGTGAAAATTCATGGAATTAATGGTTGGGTTTCTAATGAAATGGATAATTGGGGATATGAGATTGAAAATATGGTGGCCTTGGAATACTAGAATAATATTTTTAACGGTCTTAAAGATATGGTATGTATTTTATTAATGAATTGTATGTTTTTACAAATATATTGATATAATTGAACAGCTAATGGATTCAAGTGCTCCACTGCTTATGTGAGCAGTAGAATCAACCTCAAGTCGGTCATCTGGGCTAAACCAAGGGAGAGATATAAAGGAAAAGTTCCCAATAAGTAGGCACATGTGGAGGGAGATCCACCAACATAAGGGTTTGCAAGATAATGGATGAGGGTATAGAAATGGTCTGGTTCCCACACATTATGAGTGTTTTTGATAACCATTTATAGTGGGGTATCAAAATTCCTTGTATTATAAAGGAATGCTGAGTGAAAGGAGTTTTGATGTGGGTCACATTGTGTGCATTATAGCTCTGTTTAATCCATTTGATGTTTCTTCCCAACCATCAAATCTATTTGTGGTGCTTGTCTTCTACCTCTACCCATCGAAGAGTACTAAACACTAGGATCTCAATGAATCCACATCACCTGAGAATCGATCCAAGCCTTCTAATCATCATTTCATAATTATTAAAATTTAAAGATGAAGGAAAAGAGTTGAAACCTCATTTCTATGATAAAAACAAAGATCGTCCCAATGTTTTATAGTGATTTCAAAAAGTTTTTTTATGATGGTGGTTATTGTCTGTTTTCGAGAAAAAGAGGAATTATTTTTGAATTGAGGTGGTATTAATTAGAGAGGTCAATAGTATAGATTCTTATAAATACAATGTCATACACCCATGAGTATATTCAAATATTAGAGAATCTCATTTCTATAGAAACAGAAACATCAATGATATCTCTGGTTTATCAAATATTGACGTTGTACACATTTTTTTTGATCAAAAAAGAAGACATTACATGGGAAGATGAATTATTCATAGCACACTCGTTTGTTTTGTGAAGAAAATGGTTCAAAAAAACCATTCAAGACTCATGATGATATTATATGTGATAACCTACTTTTTTAGAACCTTTTGAGGAATTCAGAATTAGTGCAAAAAATCACTATGTTTGTGAAGTAGAAATAAGAACCTATTTTGAACCTAATATACATGTGTTTCATGATGATGACATAGATGAGTTGAAATGTCTAGGTACTTATGTAAATAAGAAAAGATATCACAATTCTATTCATTTCTATCAATATTAACTTACATGACTTTTTCACTTTTTTATGAGGAATAAATTCTAGAATGATCAATGTAGAGTAAACATATACCTAGAACAAACATATTAAAGTGTGCAAGAAATCATGTTGAGTTACATACATAAATAGGAAATAACTATTCGGGTTTTCTATGCGTAAAGAAAAAAAACTAAATAATACTCTTTAATTGCACATGTAAAATGTAGTGAGTGAATGAATGTGAGTCCGTACATGCATGAAGTTTCCATAGTGGTTAATCATGTGTTCATTGTGTGTGTGCTTCATATAATAGAGGCCATACAATATTACAAATAGTGATCTTCTCTTGTAGTCAAGGTATTTGGATAGCGTACATTCAATTGGTTGAGCGCACACATTTTTATTAATTTCGACCATTACTAAGCTATATGATGGAAGAATGTGTTCATGAAGACATTGAAGTGTATATTTTCTAAAGATATATAAAATTTATTCAGGTATTGTATAAGTATGTGAGTTTGTGAAATTTTATTTCATTATTAAACAATTACATGGAACTAAAATAATTAATGTGTAAAATAAATAAGACCATGAAGTGAATTACTTATCCATGAATAACATGAAATATAAATTTCATGAGATGTTTGAAATTTGTTTTTAAGATTAAGGATTGAGCATTATATTAGAAGTCCATTTTTTGTGCATTGAAGAATCCCCATTTTTTCATTCTTGTACACATTGAGTTGAAGTGGAAGTGATATATTCTATAATTCATAATATTATATTGATTCGACTTTGATATTGTGTTGTTGAATATAATTAGTGGCAGTAGAAGAGTTTCAGTTAATGTTAGAAAGTGTAGAATTAGATTATTTTAGTGTATTGAATAGGAAGATTGTTTTTTTTATTTCACTGAAAAAGTTAATGTTGTTTTGAGCTTTCTCATTATGTTAGTTTTTAGTTATTGAAACACTGGTGGTATTGGTGTAAAAATAACAATGGAGGTATACTGGTATAAGTAACACTGGTGGGATATTATTATAATTTTTGAAAAGGTTCAAACCTACACACAATAGTTTCAGGATGATACCTGACCAACCCACTTATAGTTGTTGATATATTTATAGAGGAGAATATATGTCACAAAAAATTATAACCAATGAAACGACATATTCACCCACATAGGGGAAGAACCTTGTCCAAATTTTGAGCGCTATGTTTCATTTACTTTCTATATTTCATGTAGAATAATTTTGTTTGTAAATAGGGAAGATTCAATCACTCTAACTAGTTTATAGGTTCAGATAATTAAAGAGGTTAAGAAAAAATAAAGGAAAATCAGTAAATATTGTGTACAATGATATACCTACCCTCTCAGTGTACCTCCATGATCGTTTGGGAACTTTAATTGGTATCAAATCCAAGGTTACACCTCTAATTAGAATATCTTATTCTCCCATTTTTTGTAATAGATATATATAAAGTGGAACAATGAATTTGAAGAGGTAATTAAGTTTTCTCTGAAAAAAAGTTTACTTCCTATCTCTGTTAGTACTAACAATGAGGTTTCATCAAAAACATGAAAAAAATAGAATACCAAGGAATGAAATTTGAGAAAGACTTTTGAGAAGAAAGAGGGTTTCTCAAAATTTGAATATAGTTATAGTGTTAGTCTATCTACTGTATCTATTAAATTATTTGATAATGTTTATTTTGATGAGTACTATTCATGTGGGGATGAAAAATAATTTATTGAATCTCATAGTGATTTATAATCTTAAATCAAAGATTTTATAAATAATATTCCCACTGAGGTTTTCACTTATATATTTTCTTTTACCAAGTGACTATGTGATGAAAAGTCATAACTTGGAAAAGAGGCTAAGGTTATAGGGAAATCCATAGAAAAAAAGCCTCAAATATGTAAACTTCTTAGAAAAATTATTTTATCCATTGATGAAACTATATCACTAATCAATGAAAATTTCACCTATGTTGAAGAAGAATTTAAAAGAAATATATGTCAGAAATATGTAACTGAGAAGGTCCATACAAATGTTATAAACACACAAGAATAATCCCATAAAGCTATATTGAATATTAAAAAATATGAGTTGGAAATCAAACACAAGTGTGAGACATTCATACTAGTGGATGAATGAAATGTATAGTCTATATTTAATTATAATGAAAGATTCAATTACATTGAAGGTGAATTAAAATGGAAAATTTGTGATATGGTTGTTCTTGAGAATGTTTGTAAATAATTGATATGTACACAATAGAAACTACAAGAAACATATGTGATGGTAAAGAAACCCATATAGAGGTTAGAAAAAATAAAATTAAGTAGTTAAATAATTCTCTACTGGATTAAAATCAAATGAATGATGATCATGTTGAGACATTGAAGATTAAATGAGAAGATAGGCTGAAAGTTGTTGAGGATGACACAAATTTCTTCAACATGAAGTGTCTTAAAATTAGTGTTATTTTGAATAATTTGGATGAATTTCAATTAAATACATATCATAAAGAATGTGAAGATATAGTGAAATCATTTTAAGACCAAAATAACTCTCTAAATTTAATATATCTTGAGTTAGAGGTCTTGTTCAGAAATATTGTGAACATTCAAGATGAATCTTTTTCAAAATGTTGTGATCACAAAAACATCCAAGAAAAATAATGAAAAGAGTCTTACCTATGATAACAATCATTAAAGTGGAATCAATAGTTTAATAATATCTATGATATATCTTATGGTAGATCATTTAATCAAGCAACCCTTGATATAAAATATTTTATTATACTAATAATGTTTAATATACAAGTTAATATTCTAAAAATAATTCTATTCAATCATGGATAATGAAAACTATTGATAAATCCAAAAAATCATCAAATGTGGATATAAAGAATATTGTGAATCCGCGTTCCTTACAAAGTTCCCAGATAAAGAAATATTATTTAAAAAAATCACAAGATATAAAATATATCCATGTTGTAGAAAATAAGAATAAATAAATTTTCTTCCATTATTAGTGTTTTCTAAATTTGTATATAGGTCTATTTACAATTGGAATAATTTTTTAACGAATAATAATTAGAGAAGGAATGTATTAAGTTTGAGAAAATTAGATGTGAAGAGAAATCCTACATAATTGTATCATAATTCACCTGTGAAGAATAATTTTTCTATAATGCATAGATTTGAGTTTCTTAAATACTTTTGTGGTTATTTCAATTTAATTGGTCACATTTATGATGATTTCTTGTATATAAAAACCTTAAACTATGCATTTAAAGATATTAATAAAAGTCTATATCAAATGAATAGGTAAAAAATTCAGAAAAAATCAACCTTGGAGTGTGAGTAGAAAAATAGAGTTACGAAAATTTTATATCAAGAAATATCCAAGAAGAATGATCAGAAAAACGTCACATCAAATAGAAGGAGATTATAGTGTGAAAAATTCCATATAATGGACATTTTTTAATTGTTCATAAATATTCATACTAGTGGAAGCAAGATGAAGGGGAAGAAACATTCACAAAATCAAATTAATTGGTTTATTTGGTTCATAAAAATCTAGATAAAAAATTTTTTTTTCATGAGAGGTTTTCAAAAAAACGATAACCATATTACATATAGATATTTTTTTAAAATGTTTAAAATGTTAGGAAATGTTACTACCAAATGCATTACATGGTTTTATAAACAAATAGAACTAATGAAGAACAAAGTAGAATCACTAGTGGATTATGATGTTATAAATGATAATGTGAATAAGGATTCTACACATAAGAAGAAGTACGAGCATATTCCAAAACATTTCTTAGTAATATGGCTAGAGTAGATGAATTTTTCTAAGAGGGTTGAGTATTAATAGTAGAGTGAAAGTGTACTACATGCTAATGTAGGGAAGTTAATTAAATCAAATATAAAATCTAAATAAATAAAAAATTCCATATTTACCTTAAATAATAAAATTCAGAATGTTAATAAAGGACCAAAAAAGATTATTTTTATTGAATATATAGTATAATTGATATAATTTTATGGGATAAAAAATAAACTTATCTCTATTTCTCTAACTGAATCAATGAATAACCAACTTATTCATATGTTTAATTTGTGTTTATTTATTTCATATTGATAATGGAATGTGAGGCATATATTCAGGGGGAGTTATAAAGATATGAGTGTTTTGAAAATATTATATAGTATTTAAGAATCTATCCAGCATGTAGTTATTTATTTTAATTTCTAATAATAATGAACATTCAACTAATTTCAATCATTTTATAATTTTAATAATGATGATATGATGGTCAAAAGACATGGATCGAATCTCAGGTGACAAGGCCACATGTAGATCCAAATGAGCAGAACTCTTCGATGGATCGAGGTAGAAGACACGATCAATAAATAGATCAGGAAACTGGGAAAAACACATCAGATAGGTAAAATAAAGATATGCTGAGTAAAAAGCATCCCACATTGAAACACTCGTCATTTGGTGCTCTCTTTATAATAAAATATGCATCTATACCCTTATAAAAATGGTTACTCAAATCGCACATAATGTTTTGGAACCACCCCATGCATGCACCCTCATCTATTTCAATGCCACCCTACATAGTGGTGGAATTGTATACACTTGTGTCTAGACATGTCTCTCCATTCCTTACTAGCTCTCCCTTGGCTCATCATAGCTAGCTGGTTTGAGGTTGATTATAGTGCTCACTTTAGTTGCGACACTACTAAATCCCTTAACTAGTCATCTAAATCCTTATTTTAAAAAAAAACTCTATTAAAAACATCCATACCATATTTTCAAGGACAACAAAAATATAATTCAAGTATACCAAAGCCTCCATATTGAGATTCTCATATTCACAATTCATCTTTACTTTTTCAACCCAACCATTAATTCCAAAACATTTCAATATTTTAATATTGTAAAAAACCATGTCACTTAAAATAACTGAAAATTCAATTTTTATAAAATACTAATCAGTTCTGCAATCAACAAATATAATTGTATCTTTATTTAAAATAAAATCTTACAAAAATGAAACCTTTCAAACACATGAAAATTTATCAAGAACAATTTAATGGTATTAGCTCCATAGTTTAATTATATAAGTATTAAAGTTTCACCAAACATGTATATTCGAAAAAATTAAAAGAGGGATATTGATGAACCCAAATTTAAAAAATTATTATATGGTTTGTAGCTGTTGTGAAAACAGATATTTGATGAAATGTTAATGTTGATGTAATTGATGTTTGGATCTGATACCATTGAATTTTTTTTGAGAAATTTTCATGTGTATGAGAGGGTTCATTTTTGGAAGAGTTTCTTTTAAACAATGAAACGGTTATGCATTATGATTTTAGAACTGTTATATAGTTTAAAATACTTGTGTCTTCAGTTATTTTAAGTGACATGTTGTTTATAACATAAAAAAAGTTAATTATTTTTGAATTAATGGTTGGGTTTCAAAAGAGAAGTAGAATTTTGGATATGATATTCTTAATATGGTGGCTTTAGTATACTTGAATAATATTATTGTTGGCCTTGAAAATATGGTATTGATGTTTTTAATGGAGTGTTATTTTATCAAAAAATATGGATCAAAACAACTGGTTACGAGATTCAGGTGCACCACTACATGTGTGAGAACTAAAACCAACCTCATACTAGATATCTGGGTTGATCCAAGGGAGAGCTAGAAAGTAATTGAATTCCATATGCAGTCGCATGTGTAGGAAGAGCCACCACCTTCCAGGGTGGCATGGAAACAAATGGGGGTGCATGCATGGGGTCCTGCCAGCATATTATGTGTGCTTTCAATAACCATTTCCTGTTGGGTATCATTTCACCATTTATTATAAAAAGAGAACGTAATGAATATCATTTCTATGTGGGATGATTTTTATGTACCATAGCTCGGTTTTAGCTATATGATGTATTTTTTTGGGTCGTGTGATCTATTTTTTAAGCTTATAATCTACCTATATTCGTCGAAGTGTTCTTCAAACTGGGATATCCATGTGGCTATGTCACCCAAGAATCAATCAAAGTCTTTTAATCTTAATTTAATCATAATTACAATTATTAAAGGAACAAAATAAGTTGATAATTCCTTTCTATAATAAAAATAAATATCAAAAAATGGTTTTACAATGTTTGGAATATGTGGTTTTACGATGACATTGTTTATCCATTCTCTCAAAATAGAGGCAGTATTTCTGAAGAGAGATTACACGCATGATCTATGTTGGTGGTATAGTTTCCTATAAATACTAATGAATAATCCCATGAGATTTTTTGAGTTTTAGAGAATCTAATTTCTAGAGGAATAGAAAACTGGAAATATCTTTTTTTCATGAATGACGGAGGTTCCAAAAGATGTGTTTGGGAAATTTAGTAAATATTTTCTAGGAAAAGAACTTGTGAATATCGTACTCAATTGTTTTGAAAAGAATATGGTTTCATGAAACCATTTTGAAGCATGATACTATTATTCGTGAACACCTGGTTTGAATGAACCTTTTGTGGAACCATGAATCCATGCAATAAATCACTATTTTTCACAATGTATAAATAATAATCATCTATGAACCTCATATAAATCTGTTACATTAAAAAGAGATGATTTATTTGAAATATAAAGTTACTTACATGATGAAACAAAAATATCGAAATGCTTTTCAAGTCTATATACTTGTTCAAGTATGAACGATGCAGTTGGTTGACCTAGAATATGTTCTAGAATGATCAAATTATAGTTAGAATATATAGAGAACAAATATATTGTTGTGTGAAAGGAATATTGTTGAGTTACGTAAAACAACAGGAAAAAATCAATTGGGTTTAGTATGAAAGAAGAAAAGAAAAAACATGACACTTATAAATTACACATGTAATGTCTAGAGAGTGTATGAATGTGAGTTAATACATGAATGTGGTTTTTATAGTGGTCGTGTATTTATTCAGTGTGTGTGTGTGTGTGTGTGCATTATATAATAGTGAAGAGATAGTATTGAGTTCAGTGAGGGCCTCATGTATTGAAGGTATTGGGATAGTGTACATTCATCCTGATGACCATTTACATTGGTAATAATTTCTACCAGTACAAATCTACAAGAAGGAACAATGATTGTATAAAGATAGTGTACTTTATATTTTCATAAGCGACATATAAATTATTTAGTTATTGTAGAATTATATTAGTTTGTGGAAATCTATTCCATTATTCAATGCATACCTGAACATGAAAAAATGTGTCCCTAAAATAAATATGACTATTCATTAAATTCAATATATTTGAAGAACCCGAAATATACATTTCAGGATATGTTGAAAATATATTTTTGAGATTAAAGTTGAAGGATTATTTTAGAAAACAAATTACAGTGCATCGAGGAATCCTTAATTGCTCGTTCTGGAATCATAGTATATCTAAGAGGAAGTGATATATTATATAATTTAGAATAGTATATTGATATGAATTTTATATAGTATTGTTTGTTGAAATAAGTGGATTTATAAGACTTTTAGTTAAAGTTAGAATGTTCAAAATCTTATTATTTTATTTCCATAAATTGAATGATCAGTTTTTGTATTGTAGTGGTAGCTTCAAGTAATTGTGATATTTCTCATTGTGTTAGTGTTTTGCTTTGGAAACACTGGTGGGATGATAACATAAATAGAATTAGTGGGATTCCAGTATAAAGAACATCGGTGGTATTCCATTATATTGATGGAAAATGTTTATACATACCCAACATTGTTTCAAGATTATACCTGACCAACCCACTTATAAATGTTGCTTGATTTCTATTGGATAATCTGTGTTTCGAATCATCCGAAACACAGCATAGATGCAGTCACCCACATAGGGTATGAAAGAAGAAAGAAACATTGTCATGTGATTCGTTTACATTATGTCCTACATTTGGAATAAATTTGTTTGTAAATATTTAATATTAATTCAGTCTAACAACATCATAGGTTAATATTTTTAAAGAGGGTAAGAGAAAAGAAATGACAATTGATCAATCTTGGGTGTACATCTTCATCCCCCTCTTAGTGTACCGACATGATCTACTCAGAAAGTTAAATAATGTATGGAAGGAAATAAATTAATGATATTTTTACCATTACAAAATAATAACGTTACAATATGTATCATATTTATTCAAAAAATCCATTCATATGACCATTCATTTTATCTGTTGAAGAAAAAATGAAATACATAATTTCATGGAGGTGGTAGTTTTCACATATGCATGAGGGGAGTATTCATTTATCAATGGATGGATAGAATATAAGAAAATATTTTTTTAAACATAAATACATTTAATTATATTTAATATTATAATGTAATTATATTTTTATGGTTCGAATGTATTTGAAATATGTATCATAAATAATAAACTTGAAATAATTTAGTTAAGACTCATAACTTCTCCTTGTATTCCATCATTTGGCTTACGCATTAATCCATCTAGGGTTGAAATTTTTCCTTGAAAACAATATATTTCATTTGAGGATGATATTTAGAGACTAATTTGTGTATATATTGCTTGAGGTACGGATCTAAAAGTGTGTATGTAAGTGGGAAGAGTTAGTTCCCTTTTATAAGTGAAAGGAGTGACACCATTGTAAATTTTAAGTACATTAAAATATAATAATTGTATTTCTCCTGGAATGTGTCTCCAATTTAGTAAAATTTTGATGATATGATATTTTATGGTCAAAATACACCCAAGCCTTAAATTTTTGAAAATTTTAGTGATGATTAAAGACTTATCTCTTTGTTTAACCCCCCTTTGACCCATTTAACCATTACCGCGGTGGGAATATATTAGCACAGTAACAATTCATCATGAATAAAATAGAAATTTAGGTTGTTAAAAAATTAGAAATTGATGATACGAAATATGGAATTCATTTTCAATGATTCAATTTTATGAATTAGAAAAATTACTTTTCATATGAGTTCACAAAACACAACAAAAAATCATTTTAGAAAAATACCTTCTTTAGTATAAAAATGATTTTACCGTAAAATAATGTATAATGTTTATTCCAATAGAATTAATTGGATTATGATTAATCAAAGTATATTTATTATAATTTTACAAAAAAATGTACCTTGTGAATTCCTGATTAAGAAAGGAACCAAAAATAGTTTTTATTTTAATAAAAACATTACTTTGATTTGAAAAATGTCAAACATAGATTTGGAAGTTTAATATTATATTTATAAATGAATTGTACTATATATTAAAAATATATTTGGTCTATAATTTTGTTAATAATATTTTAAGTCATTATTATGTCATGATAATTTCATAAAAGAAATTGTATTTTTAGAATTTATATTTTCCACCATTCATGTAAAAATATACTATTTTAGAAAAATACCAAATTTTTTCCCAATAATATTTTTGATATGATTTTTTAACAAATTATATCCATTTTCTCGATTTCAATTTCTAAATGTATGAATAATTACTTTAAAATAAAAAAATATAATAAATGGGAATAAAATTATGTATGTAAAAATACTTAGTTTTATATAGAAAAATATAGTAAATTATTTATCAAACTATGATAAATATGAATACATAATATAAAAACTTATAAATCATGAAATCTATTTATTTATTGTTTTACCTACGTTTTCATAAAAATGATTTATGAAATTAATTTTTTCCTTGTACATGAGAAAAAACCTATATAAAACATTCTGAAAAATCTTTTGCATCATAAATTCATCACCCTACAACATTTGGACCACTAAATAGTAGTATATATTTCAATAATACTAACTTAAAAAATATCCTCCTTAAATGGATTCATCCACTGCCACTATCTTAATATGCCATAGTTAACTTCTCAATCCTCACCTTCCATCTATATAATTTAGAACATGAATAGACATCTCATTTCTTATAGTATCCCACTTGAGGAATTCTTTATGGAATGAAATTTAAACCTCCGACGCATAGGAAAAAAACAATCCTTTGAAACATCCATAGAAAATAATGTCTCCACCACCTTCTGATTTCCCTCATCCCATGAATTACTATTTTACCACATATTTTACTAAACATGAACATTGGTGAAAAAGTTTTCAATATTTCTTTTAGTAGCCCATCATTTACACCTCATTCTCCCTATCCTCCAATATCTTACAGATTGAATGATATTTTGAGTCAATCTGTTTCATATATGCATAAAACACTTGATTGTTTAAAAAATATATACAACATTAACTATATTAGTTGACAAGACACCAACCTATTTTGTGAAAATATCTTTAATAAAACATAGTCCATATCAACCATTTCCTTACTTAAGTTGACAATATATATATTTCTTCTATTATGGAAAACACTACCATCAACTACAAATATAACATCCATCTCACTCCAATTCCTTTGAAAGTGAGAACATAATCTATTATATTATTCTAAATATATAAATATTCCTTAATGTATTAATCTATATACCCCAAAAATAAGTAAATTTTTCGCAGACATAATGATATATCGTTTTATATTTTTATATATCAGGTGATACATTTCACAACTTCTTAGTGTTCTTTCCCCATATTTGACATATAATGGATAATGACTCCCAGTAGAATATTAATTTCATGGTCAGTAAATATCATGGTGAATATTAGTATTCTAACTACTAATGAAAATAAAACATTTTCCATATAATTAACCTTATTTTCATTTATCTACGCATTATTCTTGGATTATTTGATGTGTTTTCCAATGTAGTTGAGATCATCTTACATTTGGAAAATGGAAATAATTCAATTGTATTTTATGTGTACTCTATCTTATTGATCACTATAATATTATCATTATTAACACTCTCAATCCTTATCACCAAAACATTTAGGCCTCCCTAATATCATTAATTTATAAACATTAAAATATATCATCCTCTAGCTTATGAATCTAATTAATTCATGGTCCCACATGAAATATGTCATCCATATATAAGAATATGATGATAATTTTTCCTAATTAAAAACACCATAAATTAGAAAAAAAATGTAAATTTTCTATATGAAACCCTTGTATACTATCAGTGAATAAAGAATATTTTTTGTTGCCTTGGTTCCAACATGAATCTATATATTCCCATTTTTAGATTATACATCATGTCTATATTATTTGGACCTATGAAATAGGATGGTGACTTCATGTAAAAATATTCTTCAAGTATTTATAATGAAAAACTATTTTTAAATACATATACTCTATGTGAAATTTTATACTACCAAACCTTCTTAGCACTATCCACATGGTAGTGTAATTAACATACAAAAACATATTATAGAGAAGTCAATTATTTCATTCTATTGAAATCCTTTAATAACTATCCTATCTGTGTACCTTCTTTTACTACCATCTTCTTTATTTAAATAGATGACCCATTTATTATAATTTTATTTCATACATTATGGTATATTTATTTTAGCATGGCATTTATTTATATTCAACGAAGACAACTCATCCATTATAAGAAACTCAAACATCCTAGAATCAATGAGACGTTCCAGTTATCAATATCTATTTTCTCTCTTACTTAAATTAAAAGTAAAATTTTATATAAAAACTAATCCTATAAACCGACCATATAAAGTGAGTAGATATTTAAAATTGAATATATAGATTTTCACTTTTCATTACTATAACTTTTATAATATCTCTTTATATTACTCTCACATAATATTAATTAATCATAGATCACTCGAGTACATCATCACCTCGACTAACTTTTGAGCATTCCATGCCCCCTAAAATCTAGTAACTCTATTTATTTTTAGTTATTCTATTCAGAATATAATTTCTACACTATCATATCCCAAAAATAAATATCCATGAAATTTATAATTGAGTTCATCCATTTCCTTGGTGTCCACATGGACATAGGATATACATCCAAAAATGTTGAGGTGGATATATTCCACAGGTTTTAATGACCATAAATACTCTATATTATCCTATCACAGAGGTGATGATGGAATTATGTTATTTTTGTTTGTTTTATCATTGAATACTTCGACTCATATCACCCTATAGATTCCAAAATCCATCCACACTCTCCATGAATTTCTAATCAATGTCTGATTCATTCACTAAACCACACCATTTTTCTCTAGTGTCCAGATTACTATCTTTTCCATCTCAATACCATTCTTCCAAAAATATCTCATGAATTCCGATATCTTTTATTGGAATTTCTTTTAAAACCATTTGTATTTATCCTTCTAAATAGTTACCATTTTAACCATGGAAATGCATTGAACATATAATCTAGATGAATCATATTTCTGTTTCATGATGAAAACGTGTATATTCCTTATTGAATCTATAATAAATTCAATAATGTAGTGCAACCCACCATGATAGTGAACTGAGTAAGGCCCCTAAAAATACATATGAACAAGATATATCATTGTAGATATATGTATCCTTCTATAAAGTTTTAACTATTCCTTTATCTACATTATAATTATACAATTCTCACAACTTTTGATTTTAGTTTGATCGGGCTTCAGTACACCCTTTAACAATAGAAGTTTTATATTCCTCTCACTAAGGTGTTTTATATGACAACATCACATGTCCTGACTTATAGAGGATATTAATTTATAAATTATACCTTCATCTGATCTTCTAGTTTTGTATAGGGTTCTATCATTAACACCTCTACCCACAACCATGGATCCTAAAGTATCTTTAAACACTTCATTTATAAATCATGTTCTGAATCTGGTTACATCTAAATAACCAATTAAAAATATATTAGTCCATAGACCAAGTATTCACTCGACTTTTTTTTAAAATGAAGGATATCCCATTTAAAATTTTAATATTGAGATATCCTTCTCCTACAGCCTAAAATGATTTATCATCGACTAAGTGATCCATGGAAAAATATCTAGGTATAAATTTCATTATACAAACATTATTTTTTATCAAATAGAAAAACTATTTGAAATCAGTTTCCCATAATTAAAAAAAAAATTGAAACTTATTAGTAAACTGATACTACCTTTAATTAAATTAAAAAAACATGAAATTCCTTAAATATATCCTTATTGAGTTCACATTACGACCAGTATAGTCCTCGATATGAAATATATTCACATAGTACCAACATATCGGTATAGTTTTAGTTGATTTAACTAAATTTCTATGTTTATAATTATTTTATTTTTCATCTAATTTGACTTCTGATGAGGATACCATCTTACGCATTGATCAATTATAACTGATTTAAAATTTTATTGGATTTCCCCTTCAGAGATCTTAATTTAGAATAAGATTTTTTACGTGATCGAACTATAATGAAATATTTATATAAGTGTTTATTATGAAATTTGGCATTATATTCCATGTCTATAGAAGATATTATAACAATAACAGTTCCCACACATAATCTACAAACATGACATTAACTGATTCCAGGTACCCTTGAATCATATTAATGTCATTGACGTGATAATTTGAAAGTCTACATTCTAATAAAAATATATTATATAACATTGACATGATGAGAAATATCATTAAATCTATTGTATTCTAATACACGCCATCACGATATTTAATCAACTATACTATTCTAACACATGAACTTTAATTGTAATATGAAAATATTTCATTTTAAAGAAACTGTAGTATAATCCATATAGTTTTATTCTATAATGTTATAAAAATATAAATTCTATGGATTTATAATTTTAATTTTATGAAATTATTTTCATTTTAGAATTTTCTATTTTAAAATTATCTTACTTTGAGTTTTTGAGATTTTCCATAAATAACTATTTTTAGGTGAATAGTGAGAACTATTGAATTTAAAAATACTGTAACATTTATGAAATTATATTTATATAAGAGTGAATTGAATTTCTAACAAAACATTTATCTAGAACAAATATATATTCAATTAGAAATATAATTCATTTAAAAATGTAATTTTAAACATATTAATGTATGTATATTATTTTTGAAATCTAAGTAATGTTTTTATTGAAATAAAAAGATTTTTGTCTATTCAATATTAATGAATTATTATCAAGGATTATTTCAGTTTTTATTTTTTTTAAAATAAAAATAAGTCTGATTTTATTTAATATAACAAAATTAACATAGTGTAAATAATAATTATGTATTATTTTTTTTTGAAAAATCAATTATATGGTTAAACATGAATTTTTATAAAAATGTTTTTCATTGTATTTTTTAAACATATAAGAAAAATAATTTTTAACACATCAGGAAAATGAATATTTTAAAATGGATCACTCATTTGGAATCATCATGAATAATTTTAGGTAATAATTTCATCTTTACTTTTTTTCTTAGTAAATAGTAACCATAGTAAATATTTATCACCCCAATTAAGGGTAAAATGAGTTAAAATGGTCAAAATAAGGGGATAATGATTTAAGATAACACACAATAAATTGTTAAATATCATTGGTTAGTTTTATTTCATCTTTCTTCATAACTTATTATATGATATGATATCTTTTATCGATGTGACATTAGTATGAAGTATATTATATAATAATGTTTCAAGTATTTATTTGTTTTCATCCCACCACACATATATAAGTGAATATTTATTCCTATATTATAGACACTACTTGAGAAACTTTTCTTGACCAAACTATTCCTAAATTCATTCCAAACATTATTTTTTTTCAACCTATAGGTTATTATTTAACCAAAATAACACTTTAATAATTATTAATTTGTAATCCAAAGGATATTACCAAAATAAGGGTAATATGTGATTACTATGATCATTGAATCTCTTTTATTCTTAAATATTCTAAAAATATTAAATAATATATTAAAACAATTAAACCATATATTTGACATATTCATATATTTTTATATAAACATTACATACACTTTATACATCATTTTCATTTTATGAAAATTTAAAAAAATTATCATGCGTATATACAAATTTCTTTCTCTAAGTAGTGATGTAATTCAATTTCCATAACTACCTCAATTGGGTGGTTATAAAGATAAATTTATGAAATATATATATTTAATATTTTTGACATAATTATTATTTAAAAAAAATAATATATCATCTACCTTCTTTCCATACAATTGGTTGGGAAAAAATGTCTCTTGTGTGTTTGTGTGCACTACCACCTCCATTAAGCGATGTGATTTGTTGTTCCATTACCACCTTGAATGGATGGATATAAATTAATTATAATGAATAAAAATTGTTTTCATGAAATTTTTAATATTAAAAACATGAGAGAACTATTTCATAACATCATTAACCATATTCAATATACCAATGTAATTTTGGATAAATTAACTGAACAACATTAAGTTATTGACATTGGAAAGAACTACTTGATGAATGGATGTAAAATGGTTGTAAAATTAAAATTAAATTATTTATTGATGCAAAATGTTCATAATAATGTATTTAATAAATTTGAATTGGTTATTTAGGTAGATATAGCATTTCCTTGTAAGCATGAACCCGAGGTAAGGTATTTTTATCTCAATTCCACTCCAACGAGTAATATTTTATATTAGGAACCAAATTTTTTATATGGTTTATATATTGACCCTTTTTATATTATATAATTAATTTATCATTATTCATATATTTTAATGTTTGAATGAATTTTTCTTTATTTTAAGTGGTTTTGATTAAAAATTAATAAAAGTTGCAAAGGTTTATTTTACAATCATTATTTTATTCTGGATTGTTCATGTATAATATTATATTAAAATAATTATATTCTCTCTCTACTATGAAAATTCATATATTTTATTATACATTATTAATTTGTTTGGATTCAATTTATTTATTAAAATGTTTCCACTCTATAGAAATCATATACATAAAGAATCTTTTTAATAAAAATTAACCTCATTTCATCTTTTAGGTTGGGAATATTTTTCTTTCATATAAATATTTTTCAATTTGTTTCACGGAATTTTTTAGCCAGTTTTCAATTATTGGTATATGTAATTTTATACAACTTTTTAATTTATTTACAATGGTTTTAATGGAATATTTGTAATGTTTTCTAACTTGTTTTTTTAATTTTAGCATATTGTAAAAAAGAATATTATTTTTAATGTATACGATTTCAATATCATTCACTACCTCCATGAATATTATTGGATATTTATGTTAATATACAATTTTCAATAGTTTTTCATTGAAAAACTTTTCCAATTATTTTTTGAATTCATAATTTTGTTATTATAATAAAAATATTTTAGTTAGAAAATTTTAGAAATAATTTTGAAGTGATTTCTAACTATACATTTATAAAATGTTATAAATGTTTTAGGAATGTTTAGTTTCCATTATAAAATTATTACCTTTAATTAAACCCATAATTTATGATGAATTTATAGTATTTAATTATAACTTAATTAATTAATGATTATACCTTATTTTGGAATCATTTACTTTCTAGTTATTATGTTCTCTACCACTCGTTATTATTTAATTTAAAATATTTTATCCTTCGTGAACACATTTTTATTTTAATGAATATATTAAATATCATTTCTAGTAGATCGATATTTTCATAACCATATTCTTTTTCAAAATATTGTTTTAGTTGAAGGAAATTTATTAATAAATTTATTTGATTTAACAGGAAAATATTATGGTCCTTATTATTTATTCAATATATATATATATATTGATTAAATATGTATATTGATTTTATATTATATTTTTTATTCAGTATATGATGAATATATTGGAAACATGTATGCAAAAGGTGGGTAATTCTTATAGATAGCCCCTCGATGCATCAAAAATTCCAATGTGACAAAAGATTTTCCAAATTTGTAGGTTATTTATTGTATAACTACCCATTCAATGAAATTTCATAGAAAGAGGCCTTAATAGTGAGGTTAATTATGTATTGGAATGGGTATTGAAGGTAGGTCTATAATGACAGAAAATACACATTTACTTTTTTAATAATTTAGTTATTATTATCCATGTGATTTTTATATTGATACTTTACATGGATATATTTTTGAGATCATGTTTTTGAATAATTTTAATATACATTGATTATTGTCTTGCCCATTTTTTTAATGCTTTATATACTCATAATGGTTTTTTTTATGATTTCCCTTACCAAGCATCTGATCTCACCCATTATTTTTATTTCCATTCCCAATGATATGATAAGGGATATTTAGATGATCTTTAAGGATGTAATTTTTAATAACTACATGCCTTAATTTTTAAATGTAATATGAAAATCATGTAAGTATAAAGTCTTCTAAGACTACTAAATTGATCAATCTTCTATGATGTGATCCCTTTTATCTTTCACCAATGTAATAAAGTAAAAATCATCATTGAGTTACAGTAGTTTGGGGCATTATCATCAGTATCAATGGAATTTTAATAGGACCCTTAGGAAATATATTTTAGAAGAATATATCTAGTAAAAAAATTAAGATAAACCCCCAAAATATTAAAAAAAATTGGGTATTTTTTTGTTATGGATAAATATTCATGATGTTATGAGATAATTATATGTGTTCGATTATTTAGATATGATTATTAACATAAAAAATGAAATTTATGTCATCACTCATATTGAATATGAGGATTTCTCTTATGGACAAAGTATAATGATTTAATTCAATAAATTAAAGTGAAACCACGAGGTCCATAAAGGAAAAGAGAAGAAAATTTGAATTTAGAAATCAAAGATGATGAAAGTAGTGGAGACCAAAGGAATACCATCTAAGTAATATCATAAATTCCAAAGGAAAGGGACCCATGGTAAAAAAACAATACCATGTTAGTGTGAGTAGAAGTATAGAGAAAACAGGAATGGAAATCGGTGAATTTATACCCCTAATTTGATGTATTTAAGAAATCCATGCAGATGGATCAAGGTTCTTTACAAATATAGATAAGATATATATTTAACTATGGAATGGTTCCCTATCCAAGAAGTGAATTATGCCACAATCCACTTTTTATTTTATTGAAAATCCCCTTTGAGAGTAATTGGGAACCTCCAGAATAACCTCCATCAACAAGTCACACCCATACAAAACACACATTACAGAGCTCATCCCGCAATCACTATTTAAAATTCTAAATTCATTCAACCATTACCAAAGATTGATTGGCATCACTACACATTTTTACATTATCAAATTAAAATAAAATGAAATATCTAGAGACTAAATAACCCACCGCATCACACCATGAGATGAGAAAATAAATCACCTGGACTTGATCTTGGATCATCCTGCGCCTCCTGACCATGGGCGACTACATGAACTACATATCCCAAAGCCACCAACAAAACCAACGCACATGACCCACATGGAGAGGATATTTGGAATAGTAAACTATAAGAGTGTTTGTGTAGACCACCATGACCACCAGGGGTATCCAAATAAAAAGTACCATAGATCACTATCACCTTGTACACTAAGAAACAACTAGTATGAGGGAAAACGGAAAAACAAAATCCATGAATAAAAAGATCTAATGAAGCATTGACACCCAACAATTGGAACAAGCCAAAAAAATCATCATCATTGATGTAGATGAAGGACAAACGCCTCTAAAAACAAACCTTATAAAACTACATCACCATCAAGGGGGAACAAGAAAAATCATCAGTCTACAAATTGAACAGATCCTGATAAAATAGACAATGCCAAACTAACACCCGAGTAGCCAAAGATCTATACTAGCACTCCACCGTCGCCATCCCAAACTGTCTAGGTCACCATCGTATTATTCCAATATGGGGACTTAGTGTGATGGGAAATTAGGAAAGGGAAGAGGATGGGGAATCAATAAACTGGGGCCGAATGAAGGAAGAGACAAAGGCTAAGAAATAAGAAGGATTGTCAGCGCAAGAGAAGAACCAAAAAATCTGGTTGAAGGAAACATGAGAGATCCATAGGAAAGCAGCAGAATTAACAAGATTGATATCACCAGAGAATTTGGTTTAAGAGGTAATCACATGGGATTATCCCAAATAAGAATGTTGAAGATTATGCCTGGAGAGGAAGGACCCATCCATGTTGAGTTTTATCCCATCACTAGGAGGCCACCAATATATCCAATTATCCAATGAAATATGCTCAGTAGAGTGTTGAGTATTGTTAGAAATATAAAAACTTATTATTGGTGTCACATCACAATATTTCATTCCTACTTGGAATAGATTCACAGTTGAGAACCAGGTTCTATAGATGAGTGAATTTCTTGAAGATTAAACCCCTTCATAAAGACATTTTCTTTCATTCCATAAACCCCAACATCCCATCACAAGGATGAATGTTATAGATTTCATTTAAAATCCACAATTACATGTTCCCCAAAACCATATGGATAGGATGGAATAAATTGAATTCTTTTTAGAAGAAAATGATATAACAGGAATCATAGGATATCTAAACAAAATGCACCTAATACCTATAAAATAAAAAGTGATCCATTGATTTTTTCTTATGAAAATTATAACAGGTGCAGTTGGAAATAAGTGAAATGTCCATGTACTTCAAATTATCTTCATTAGGTAATGAAATTTTCCTAATATACCATAAAAGGAAATTGAGAATCTTAGTAATCTCATTTTCAAGAGGATCTCCCCCCATTCATCAGGTTTACATTGTTGTAGAATCATCTTGTTGTATTCTTTGGATGATAATGTTTACAACGTAGAACCTTTAAATACACACTTATCCCCCTTATCATTAAGGTTAATCTTCTCAAATAATTATTATTAATTATTATCCAGGATTCCATTGATAAAATGGGGATGTATGCATGCCTGAAATAATATTATTTCCGGTGTATTGATCCTAGGAAATACCAGGTTGTCACTGATCCAATTCTGAATCCAAAAACTAATATCTCTATGACCAACCATCCACTAGGAGAGGTTATGTATTTTTGATATGTGTGTCCATAATAATAACCATATGGATGAAACCTTCCCTATTGGAACACTATTGTTTCTTCTGTACCTTCCAGCTGTGAATCTTCCCCCACAATGTTCATTGTTCAATAAATTATTTGATTATATTTTAATTAATGTGATACATTGAACATTAAAAACTCTCAAGATTTATTCCTCCTCCACATATAGTCATTTCCATCTTAACCCATGACACCTTGTGGTATTTTATTTTTGATTTTGAAACCCAGAAGAAGGAGTTCAAAATGTTCTCAATTCTTTTGATTACACCCTTCAATACCTTAAGGGAAGAAAGAACATGAATGGGTATAAATTGTAAGAAAAAAATAACCAACACAACCCCCCAGGGGAAAGTAATAGTTATTCCAGTTCAATATATGGTTGATAAATTTATTGACCACTCTATCAAAATATTTGATGTGTAAGAATATGCTATTCTATAGTGTAATATGTATATGTTTAATCACTTAATCCAATCAAACCTTAATCATTTAATAGATATATTAATCCATTAGTATATTATTAATGAATCAATTAATATGAAAAACAATTATTCAATTTGGGAAGTCATGAAATGTAAAATTTTATTTTCAATATTATTGTTTAAAGGGGGGTTATGATAAATGGTGTTCATTGATACAAAATATTAAAAAATATTATGATATAAAATGCATAGAATGGGTTTATTTTAATTATATATTATTAGAGAAATATATTATTCTGTATAAACTATATAAAATGGTGTAAAATTTCTAAAACCAAATTCATAAGAATGAGGAAATAATTTTTGAATACAAGGCTATCTTGGCGATATTTTGAAGGCAAGAAACATACTATATATATAATCTAAAAATAAATACTGAACAATTATATTATGGGATTAAGAAAAATATTGAAAGGGAACTAGTTTCAAAGTTTTTTATCAAATGATGATATTGTATCCTATATGACAAAGTCATAGAATTGATTTTCTAAGTCTTATACCTTCAATGAAAACCAATAAAATAAGTAGTTATTTGAGAACTAAGAAATACTAAATACATCAAATAAAAAAATAACAAAAAATATTTTTTCAATGTGATAATTTGGGAAAGGAACATCTTGTCAAATACATAAAGTGAGTGTGAGTTTATTACAAGTGAAGATAAAAGGGACAACTAACTCTTGAATGAATGAAAAAAAAGTAAATCACTATTATCCTGTTCTTAAATATGATGAACCATACTATTAATGAATAGATATTACATATTAATAATTTAATATTAATTATATAAAAAAATTATTCATGCCATAAATCATTTAGGTATAGTGCCTATGGAAACTTAGAAACATAAACAACTAGTTCATAAGAGTTCTACACCATCTCTAACTTAGTCCCTCCAAACTAAACCCTTATTATAATTTTCACATGTAATACCTATAATCATATCCCGGGGAAAAGAATCATTAGAAAAGGTGAGGTCAGATGTCCAATAAGGGTAAATAAGGGAGATATCAATATAATATGAACATAGGGGGTATGGAAACATGTTAATAACATTTGAAAAACCATACAATGCATATCACATATCATAAACATAAGACATGAAATAAATGTTCTTTCTTTATAATTCATGAATCATAATGTAATGAAATAAAGTAATCCTTGAAATACTAAAATTGGTAGAATACATAGAGTTTTAGAACACACATAAACATTGAAGATAATTTACATAAGATTCAAGACTCATTCCCATGACTGTCATAGTAGATTGGGTTCACTCCCTAAACCATTATAGTAGTCATGGTTTACTCTCAACACTATCATATTGTATTTGTTTGAATCCACAAACCATAATATTAGGCCCGGTTCACTTGAATTATTATCCTAGGAAAAAGTCACTTATTTAACTTTATTCACACCACATTCAATTCTTATATATCTCATGAGATCTAAATCATAACCAAGTGTCTTATAGGGAGATATAGGTCTCACCCATACTTGGTT
This sequence comes from Viscum album, assembly GCA_963277665.1. Taxonomy (NCBI): domain Eukaryota; kingdom Viridiplantae; phylum Streptophyta; class Magnoliopsida; order Santalales; family Viscaceae; genus Viscum; species Viscum album. Next base: position 394,890,953 of record OY728138.1, read on the forward strand.
ATAGCATAAATATTTTCCTTTCTTATAATATAACCACTTTCTTTGGTTATAGCATAACCAAAATCCTTGGTTATAGCATAACCACAATCCTTGGTTATAAATTAACCACCCCAAAGAATATAAATACATACATAAGTGTTCCACAAGAACATAAAATATTCATAATATTAGAGCCAATGAAAATAAGTGGGTTTCATAAACATTTCAATGCATCATAACCCATGGGTAGGGAATAACATTCCAAAAAATCATTTAATCATATGAATATTACATTCATGGAAAGAATAAGAATGGTATCTTTGAATCATATCGCTAGTAAATCATAATTTACATCATTGGATGTCATATTTTATGGAAAATGATTTTGAAATATCACTTGAAACTTTTCTTGTGGAAAATATCCGTTCCCCATTGAAAAAAAATTATTTTTGAAATATAAATATTATTCAAAATAATTTTATATAAAAATAACTTTGGAAAATTATAAATGAATAAATACAGATAGTTTAAATAATTTATTATGGAAAACAAACTTTTCACATTGAAAAAACATCTTTTTAAAACTAAATGTTTAGAAATAATTATGAAAACTCTTTTCTTTTGACCTAATCTTCGATACTTATAGAGGATGCATTAAAACATTCCATGTTCATGGAAGAAGGAAATTTCTTCCAAGCCATACATGCTAAAACAAAGACTCCTCTCAAATTTTCAATACAATAAATAACGGGCCTTATTTGGAAAATGACATTGAGAATCCATTTGTCTTTTCGGAAAAAATTTAAACAAAGAGTAAAAATTATGTTAATCAATCATAGTGAAATATTAAAACCTTCTTGAATTTTTTTAAAACATGTACATGGAGGAAAATAGGTTTCTGATAAAGATAGAAATGATGTATATTTTAATTATAATAATTCTTTCGTAATATTATGTATATAAATATAGTAAGTAGAAAAAACATTTATTATAAATAAAAATACATAAAAGGTAAAAATTCATTTATTTTTATAGGTTTTGATCATAATATCCCATCATATGAAGAATAATTATAGGCAATCATGATAAACAATGAAATTTTAACATCAAACCCTTACCACTTTGGTAGCTATTGATCCATAAAACCATAATATAATAACATTAAATGAACAAAAAATATCATGATAATAAATAAATTCATGATATTACATTTCAATGTCTCAGTATATGCACCATATAAAAGAATATTGGTGCACAATAAAATGTATATCCCCAAGAAGAAAAATCGAGAAAAAAATCCCTACCTTAAGAATAATCATTATTCATAAACATTATAAAAAAATTTATAATAAATATAGTTTTATTAAAAAACTATTAAAGAACCATAATATTATATATAAACACATATATGATTTATATATGACCAATTATTACCTTTTTATAAACAATTCATTGTTAAAATCATGTTTCGGGTACTAACTTCTTTATTTTTCATTAATGTTTTTGTTTGGAATTTGAGACCCCATTAAATTTGAAAATAGTCAAATAATATATATATATATTTATATTTATAAATTATATAAATATCATATATATTCAGTATATATTTATTTACATTAATACATAACAGTTAGAGATTGAGAACGAAATACACTATTCAGGTTGACGGTGGTTCATATGTACACATGAATATTGTTTCCATTTTCTAAATGGATAGAATGAAAGGAAGATAAATAATATATAACCATTAAATATTCATTATTATTTCATATACATATATATATGTCATATATTCATTAAATATTTTCTTATTAATTTCCATTTAAGGTGTAAGTGTTAAATAAATCACATCGCTTTGAGATGCGGTATTACACCGTACACATGAGAGACATTATCATATCACCCATGAAATATAAATTATGAAGGTATATGTGAAATCTTAATAAAAGAGGTATAATTATGTTACAAATATCATATATAATTATTCAATATATCCTTATAAAAATCCATGCAAAATGGAAATGTGAAAAACACATCACATTGGTTCATGAGGTAGCAGTTCACTGTACACATGAGCGTAGTTATTGTTTTAAAAAATGATGGAAGATAAGAAAGTATTTTTAATATCATTATTAGAGAATTATAATAATATCCTTAATATAATATATAATAATTAAATCCATCATTATATTAATCTATGAGAGTTGGTTATGGAAAATAAAGTATGTCGGTTTGTGAGGCACGATAGTCCGCTGTATACACAATCGGCAGGTTCGTTCCTATTTGATAGAAGAGGATACTAATATAGGATTTAATTTCAACATAACAACATATAATTATATTTTATATTTTTTTTATATTATATTTATTAATATATAAATGAAATTAGATAGAGGATGAGTTAAAAGAAAAATCTTAATGAGGAAAATTACATTCATATGGGATAACCTCCTTTGGAAAACATATTAAAGACTATAGGGTTTATTTAATGGGATAAAAATACACTATATAACATTGATAAGGATATTGGGGAGTTATTTTTTAATGTTTTTTTCAATAAAATTCACTTAAGAGGTTGGAATACGTGATGGGAGTAGGTGGTCATTTATAATGGGTAAGGTGTGGCATTTTTGTAATTGAGCAAAAATATTCAATAATGGAAAGTCACCATCACCCCAAGTGAAAAAATTATGAATAATATGTTTTATTGTTGAAATGTTATAAACTCATATCCACCAAAAAACATGTTTTAAATTTATTATTCCTTAGCCTTTAATTTTACATATTTTTTCATTTTTGTTTTCACCACTATAACTTGTATATTATAATTTACCTAAGTAATTTATCCTTTCAAAATAACGATAAAATGATAATTATTAGATAATTGTGATCCTATGGTTCTAAATAATAAATCAAATTTATTAAATAATAATCATATATGTGCAAAAAATTAATTTTAACACAATCTCATGTAACGTGAAAACTGCGTTTTAACTTTAATTCCCATAAATAATTTTTATTGTATTTATTAATATTTATAAATATAAATAAATTTAAAATATTATATAATATTAATTATTTTGGATCTCAATATGTAATCCATTTTATCATATTGAAATCAAAGAAGTGGTATAAAATAATTTATGATTGATCATGCAAATGTAATGCAAATGAGGTTTTGAGAATATATATTATTTGAAATTTTAAAAAAAATTATATCAATATTCCACAAAATATAATTATGACATGATTATTCCAAAAATAATTTTAATTATTTCAATTAAATTTTGTAAATTTATGAAACATTAATATTACTATATTTTCACAAAAGCGATAAAATCATTTTTTTAGAAAAATATATTTTTGAAGCATATAAATACTTTTAAAGAACATTATTAGTTTTGTATTAATTGGTTTTTTTAAAATGTAAATGTTATACTAAATATTTAAAAATGGGTTATTCATACTCATACCTAGAATTTTAACAGTTATGTTATAATGGTATTTTAAATAGTAATATTAATAGTATATTTTGGTTCATTAAATATAGGTGTTGCATATAAAAGAGGATAATAAAGAAATTAAATTTATTCAAACATAATTCATAAAAACTAGGGGTGTTACATTATACAACAATTAAAATTAATTTCACCGCAAAAATTCATTAATCCAATTCAAAAAATTGTGATAATTCTACCATATCTCATCCTTAGGTTCCCAAATATCTTCCTCAAGTTGGTGGTTTCACTATAAAAAATTGACTAGGTTAGTGGTATTGTTTTATAAAGCTTCCTCTATATGGTCTATATTCTCCACTTTTTTCTCCATATAAGAGATATTTTGCTCTAGAGATTTGACATTTGAGTTTAGTAAATGTGTAAGATAATGTATGTAATTCTTAATTAGAGACACATTGAATACATCATGGACTTGAGAGAGTTTTGGTGGACACACCAAGTAATAAACTACCATCCTGATATGATTAATAATTTAGAAGGAATTAATATTCCAAATTATTGGTTTCCACTTCATCGAAAATCTCATAAACTGATTTCATAAATAAATTATTATAATTTCCTTTTCACCAACTTCAAATTCCATATCATGTTCGAATATATTTTTTTATGAAATATACTATTGTATGAAAACATGACTAGAGGAAGGTGTTGATTTTAAGAAACTTTGAAATCAATATAAAATGTTCTTAAAATATCCTCTAGGGTTAAAATCATTCACTCGGACTAACCATCTATTTGAGAATGATATTTAGTTATAAAATTAAACTCCGTGCGAGGATATTGTTTTGGAGGCTTATCCAAAAAAACTTGGTAAACAACTCTTCCAGATCAAATACAGCTGAATATGGTACTGCATAAAACATTCCCACTATATTAATTTATATTCTGAAAATATGATATATATATATATATATATATATATATTCTCTAACAGTGATGAAGTGTTATGAATTTGTACAGTGATTTAATACAAACCATATATCTTTATGCTCTTTACATGTTTTGTTATGTCCAATGACAAAATCCATGGTGATTTTTCCCAATTCCATTTTGGTATGAATAATGGTTGTGTAATCACCTTAGAATTTTTCACTCATAGTCAACTTGATGACATAAAAAGTAATGAGATTTATAATAAGTAATATCTCCCTTCATATGTTCGACCATAAATACTCTTTCTCATAGTCTAGTTGTAGGAATTATACACTTGACATCCTTTGGTTGCAGGTTCAAGCCCCGCAGATATTCTTGATTTGATAGGTTGTTCCCTAACCTACGTTATATCCATTTATCAAATAATTATTTAAATAATTCCTAAAATATTCCTCGATTTCAATAAAATATAGTTAACTCAACATAGAAATAATATAAACTCTAATGAATCTAATTAAATTAATCATATATCCCTAAAAGGCATTCAAAATCAAATAAATTATTAATCAAAATAGTTATAAAGATAAATTATTGTATTAGTATACATATATCTCAAAATATCCTTAATATTGATAAACTCCTATCACATAAAACATCAAAAGGTGTTTCTATGACATTGAATTAATGATCAAACTCAAACTCATGAACTCGTGATGGTATCCATAACACTTAAGTTAACCTTACATAAAGATGTTTATCCATCTAAAATTAACACAATCCATAGATATCTCGTTACTCGTAGAGGGAAATTCCATTTTTTAAATAATTTTACACCATATTTCATGAATCTATGTAAATACACACATCAATCCTTTTACATCATTAGTTTTAATGACATATTACTTTCTATAGTCTAGGGGATAACCCTTATTTTTGGGCATTGACTTAGATAATTTTTAATTTCCCCACATATAATACATTTAATTCCGTGAAAACATGTTTCTCTATGAACATCATGACCATATAATAACATCTCCCCATCTATTTTAGAAATACATTTAGGTGCTTATTCCCACCTTTTTCACTTGTAGGAAGATGAATCATCTGTCCTCTATGTTTTTTACCATAATAACTTTCAAGAATTTCCATTTTAATCATATTTTATTCATTAATAATCATATTCAATATCATGTTTTTAATCATATATCATTATAACTAATTATCTATAATCAAAATATCTTTCCATCTAGTCACCATCCAATTTGGTTTCTCATTATCACAAAATTGTCCATCAAATTCATTATTGACATGATTCTTTTTTTTTCTTAAAATTTAATAAATCCACAAATTGTAGTATGAGAAACAATAATCATTGTGGGTAACCATAAAATCATGAAAATCACTTAAATTAAGTTTAAACCATGATAGTTTCTTTTCTATCTATGCCACCTTTGGATTATCCTAGGTTATTGATATTTACTATTCAAATCCATCTTGATGGTCCTTAAAGTGTGTGTGAATATCTAAAGCATATCTCCTGGTAGTGTCAGAATATGTCTGTAAAATTTTTCATTTTCATTCAATAGGTGATTATCGAGTCCATCTCATTTTGCCAATTTCAATTTTATTACCCATACGTAATTATATTCCCAAGCTACATCCAGTTCTAATATGTTGACATGGATGTAGTTTCATGGAAACCACTTTGACTATCCTACATCAAAATTCTACCACATTTTCCTATACCATGAATTATCCTTTGACTTATCCTTAGACATATCCCATGGGATATCAAAAAATATTTATCATCCTTATGTCTATAGGTTATCTAAACCATCATCTAATACCAACTGTAATGAACCATACTTTTCATGAAATTATATTATATCTTAATAGAAAAATATTCAGTAAATTACATAACAATCCATTCCCAAAATCATTTAGGTATTTCTTTTTGTAAACATTAAAAAATTAACAACTAGTTCATAAGAGTTCTACGTTATCTCCCACTTAGTTACTCATAAGTAGAGAACTTCATACAATTATTAAAAATAATACCTATCATTATAACATGGTGGAAGAAACATAAAAAAACTGTGATCCCGGCCTCTCAGTAAGGTTAAAAAATAGATATATCAATATACCCTGAACACAGGGTCATGAGAACATGATAATAACTTTTTAAAACCACGCCTTGTATAGATTAGATAATAAACATGATATATGACATAAATACTTCTAGTTCGCAAAATATTAATAATAATGGTTTAAAATACCATGATCCATGAGATCATAAATTTTGAATAAGACATAGATTTATGGGATACACATAATCATTGAAAATTATATCTTTAATAGTTAGTAAGAATTTCCAAAACTATCATAGTCATTTGGCTTCACTCACTAAACCATTATATTATTCAATGATTAATCCCCACACATTAATAATTGATTGGGTTCACTCCCCAAACCATCATAGTAGTCATGGTTCACTATCAGGATTATCATAGTGAAAAATATAACTTACTAAACATGCTTTAATCCATGTTTCATTTCAGTTTATCTCATGTGATCTCAATTTTTACCCAATGCACTAAAGGGAGATATAGGTCTAACACGTCCTTGGTTATAATGTAAACACCATTATTGGTTATAATGTGACCACCATCATTAGTAATAATGTAACCACCATCCTTGGTTATAACATAAACACTATCATTGTATATAAAAAACCACTATCACATATTTATTTCCATACATAGGTGTTCCACAAGAACATAAAACATTCATCATATCAGATCTCATTGAATGAAATGGGTTTCATAAAAATTTCATCACAGCATAACCCATGGTAAAAAAATAGGCTTCATAAACATTTCTTAATCATAAAAATTGACCATTCAATGAAACAATAAGAATGGTATCATTGGATTATATCAATAGTGAATAATGTGTTACATTAAAGGATTTAATCTCACATAGGAATAGATTTTGAAATATCACTTGGAACATTTCTTGGGGAAAATTGCCTTTCCGCTTTAAAAAACACAAATTTTATGAATTGAAAAATTTTAAAACATGTTTTATTTGAAAATAACCTTTGAAACTTATGTGTAATATTTACAGATCATTTAAAACACTTATTTTTTAAAATAAAAATTTCACTTTGAAATAACCTTTTTAAAAATAAAATTTATCAAAACATTTTTAAAGATACATTTACGTTGAAATAAAATTTAGATGTGTGAAGATATATTTAAAATAGTGATTGGTCATGGTGGTAGGAAATTATTTTATTACCATACATGGTAAAATAAATATTTGGTTCACATTTTTGTAAAAATTAAAATTAGGCTTGTTTGGAACATAAAAAAAAGATTCTTCAATAAATTTTTTACAAATTCAAAATAAGGGTAAAATGAATTTAAATAATTATAGAGTAACATTAAAACATTTTTAAAAACAAATTTTTATAAAAAATTGATACATAAGAAAAATGTTTTTTGACTGAAGAGTAAAATAGTGTCTATTTTTGAAAAACATTCTTTTGAAATATTTAATATATAAATAGAAGAAATATAATGGAAATATTTATTTTCAAGAAATAACCAGTGGATAATAAAATTCATTTGTCTCTTGATATCTAGATCATAATATTCCATCATTGTAAGCATAATCATAAACAATCCCGAAAAAACAATGAGATTGTAAGATAAAACCCTTACTACATCAATAACTTATGAATCATAATAAACATGAAATAAAAATATATAATAAATTTAAAATATCATGAGAATAAAAATATTCATGATATTACATGCAATAGGGTCTGTATATACACTTTATAAAATAATACCAGTTCTTAATATAACATGTATCCCAATGAAAAAATTTGAGATAAAAATCCATTACCCTAAGTTTGAAATTCCATTGTACATGTTATAACCTAAATTATAATAAAAATAGTTTTTTATAAATCAATTATTTAATAATAATATTTTTTATCACACCATATATGATTTACTTATTACCTTTTAATACCCTTTTTAACAAATCATTTATAAAATCATGTTTCCGGTAATAACTACTTTGTTTTTAGGTATGTTTTGAAAGAAATTTTTTATAATTTTACATTTATCATGGTTCCATAATATCTAAAATTTTAACTATGATATATATATATATCATACATTTTTTTTATTTATATATATTAATCCATAAAATATATATATATTAAATGGAATACACAATTAATGGTGATGATAGGTCATACATACACATGAACACTATAATCATTTTCTAAATGGGTGGAATGGAAGGAAGATAAATAATATATCACTTATATTGTGTAATTATGATTCCACATATAAATCATATAATCATTAATTTTATCCTCATTACAATACATTATGTGAATATGTGTAAAATGAATCACATTGCTTCGCTTGACGGTAGCCTTCCATACACATGAGTGAGGTTATCATATCCTCCACATAATGGAAAGTAAGAAGCTATAATTGATATAATTATTACATAATTATATTAATTAATAAATATGTTATATATTAATTTAATATATTCTTATTACCATCCATGTAAAATTCAAGTGGGAAAAACACAAAACATCTATTTGGGAGGTTTTATTTTGTGGTACACACGAGTGAAATAATTATTTTACAACATGTTTGAATATAACAAGGTAGATTTAATATTATAATTACATATTTATAATAATATAATTAATATCATATATAATCATTTAATTCATTATTATATCTATTCACGAGATTTGGTGATGGAAAATGGACAACATAAGATCATTAGGCGGTAGTCCACAGTACACACAATCGACAGTCACATTCCCCATTTGATGGAAGAGGGGACATATATAAGTTATTAAATAAATATAATAGAATATTATTTTAGTTTATATACTTGTTTTATTATATAATAATTATTAGTACAATAATTAAGGTAGTGAGAGGATGAGTAAAAATAAGGAACATAGTGAATACAATAACCCTCTCTTAAAACACCATCCTTTGGATATCCTATTAAAAACTAGGGATGGTATTTTTGGATAAAAATAATATCAAGAAAATGGAGACGTATGTTAGGTAGGTATTTTGGTAGGTTGTTTTTAAAAAATATGTGCTAATTAATTATAATAATTTGGGGAAGGAGGTGTCCTTTTATAATGGGGGAGTAGCGGCATTTTTGTCAATACAAAAAACTATTAACTAATGGAAAGTAACTATCACACCAAGTTAATAATAAAATTGATAAATAATGGATTGAAAGGATGATATGTTCCCTAAAAACACCCTACAAAAAACACAAGTATTAATGAAACTATATCTCTTCATTTAAGTTTACTTGATTTTATTATTTTTGTTTTCAGCACAGTAATTTATATCTTCTTATTTACCAATGTAATTTTACTTTTATTAACGAAATTAAAATGATATATATTATATACTTTGTTCCCAATTATTATAAATGTTAAATTAAATTTATTCAATAAACAAATTAGTTTTTTGGAAAATAAAATTTAACTCGAGGTCATGCAACATGAAACCCCCCGTTTTAACCTTAATCATGCTAATTAGTTTTTATTGTATTTATTAATAGGTATGACACAAAAGTATTTTTACATTGTCATATAATTTAAATTATTGTGATTAGAAATATTTAATCAATTTTATTAAATTAAAATCACATATATATCATCATTTAATTTAATATTAATCCCGCAGACGCAACAAAAAAGTGGTTTTCAAAGGATAAAGTTTTCAAAAGATTAAAAAAGATTCTATATCATAGTTCAATATGAAATTTATTAAATTTTACAGTATAAAATTAATTAGTATATAATTTATAAATTTTTTCTTTTGAAAACATTTTTAAATAATTGTGAACTTATAAATTCTTTTAATAATGGACAATTTTCACTAAAAACTAGTAGTTTTCACTATTCATTGAAAAATTAATCTCATATTAAAAAAATCCAAAATTTCACCATATGTTAATTTAGACATATTTATTCCAAAAATAAATCTAATTCTCTCAAATAATTTTTATTAATATGTACAAATAAATTTTACAATTTGTTAAAAATAGGAAATAAAAATACATTTTCTTGACAAAAAGGTTATTTTGAAGCATATAAATACTTTAAAAAAGTAGAAATTTATTATTAATATGATATGTGAATATATAACCATTATAATTAATATTCTAAATGATTTTATTCCCATTCATGTTTCAAATTTTAATGACTAGGTTATAATTTTTATTTCTAAATAAAAATATTTATAGTGTATCATGGTTCTTTAAAACTCGACGTTGCATGAAACATATGCGATAAAGGAAATTAAATTTTCTAAAAACTAATATTTCCTAAATAACAGGGATGATACATCCAACTATAGGTATATATTTAATTATTCAAATCAATTCCCCAAGCTATAAATAAACCTAATGAAGTTGATGGCAAGGAGGGGATGTCAATATTATGTGATTACTATAGTTGAACTTAATGCTCCCAAAAATGTGGTGGTATGTACATTTGTTATCAAATATAAGATATATAATTACTTTTTTATTATGTTTCTTCAGAATCATTTATTTGTTCCATGTTATAAAAATAATAATAAATCATTCCCTAAAACCTTAAGAAATGAGTTTCCAATCAATACTCCAATTGGAAATCTCATTTCAGTAATGAAATTTCAATTGGTCCCCATTATTATGTATAAAAAAAGAATATTTTGATACTTATTTATTATACTTATATTTTACTTTTGTATAATACTTTTTTTGAAATTTATTTCATATTATAATGTGAAAATTTATTTTCAAGAGAATAATATTATAAATCATGGTGGAGAAGAGTAATCTCATGTCTTTATAGTGGAAACTACATCATCTGACTCATGTTTGGGTTTGACTATGCTATCTTTACATCAAGAAATTTTGGGTGGATAAGGTCAAATGAATCCTATTGATGGTAAATTTGACTTTATAATAGAATATTTATGTACTGTAAAATAATAAATTTATGTGTTTCCTGAAGAGTTACCTGAAAATCCACTCAATTCGGATGTTGAGTTTTTCATTCAACTCATCCATGATGGAAAACATATATCTAAAACTCCCAACAAAATAGATATAGTCATATTAGGGTAATTGAATAAAAAATTGTATGATTTATTTAATATGGTATTTATGCATCTGTGTGTTTCACCTTTTGGATCACATGTTCCTAATGTTAAATTGAACTATTAGACTATGAGACTGGGTAATGATTATAGGCAAATCAATTCTATTACTACAAATAAGAATGATTTTATTCTTCATAATGATAATTTATTTTAACAACATTAAGGAGATTAATATTTTTGATATGTTGATCTTCATTTTGAGTATCATAAATTTTGTTTCAGGATAGATGTTATACCTATGAATTATTTAAGCACAATATATGGAAATTAATATTTTACACTAATTCCCTATTGATCGACTAATGAACCATTTTTTTATGGATCTTATGATAAAAGTATTAAAATATTATCTAGAAAATTTCATTATGGTATTTATAAATAATATATGTGACTATTATAAAATATATGAAGAGAATAAATTATATTTAAGAATCATTATTGAAATATTTAAAGGGAATGAGTTATATGGGAAATTTATTAATTGATATTTCTGGCTTCAATAACATTATTTTATTGGGAATAGGGTCTCCAAATATGGAATAATATTTTATCCTTTAAATGCAATGAAAATTATAGAATTTTCTTCATCCTTAAACATAATTATGGTATATATTCTTTTTATTCATAGGTTAATATCAGTACTTTGCTCAAAGATTTAATGAGTAGCTAACCCATTAAACAAGATTATAAATAAATAGGTTAAGTTTGTTCTGTAAAAATAAGGTAAAAAATGTTTTGCATAATTAATATGAAATTTTTTAGTCCCCTATTATGTAAATTTCCATAGGGGATGGATGATTTTGTGATGTATAGTGATTCATTGATAATAAAATTGAAAATCAATCCTTATACAAGATGATATTGTTTTTATTATTTATCCAATTAGTTAATTGTCAATGAATAAAATTATCCAATCATGGTCCTGAGTTGTAATTTTTAATCTTTTCCATGAATATATGGAGGAATTATCTCTATAGTAAAATATGTAAGATTTATACAGATAACATATATCTAAAATACAGATTTTCACTGAAACGGATCATCACATGAAAAATGAGGCAGCTAGAGCTAATCAAGGATTATGAATTCTCAAAACACTACCACCATGGGAAAACCAGGTGGTCGATGCATTAAGTAGGAAGGATCATGGAGTTATGATTTAAATAAGGATTGTAGATGATCTTATATTCAAGGATTTAGTTTGTATAGATATTTAAATCCATAGGTTAGCAGAAAATCACTCCTTTTCCAAATGATTTCGAAACCATCTTTACTAGAGAATATAAAAAGGTAAAAATTGTTGATAATATTTCATAAGAGAATATTAATTATATGAAAGATTTAAATTTGGGTGAATTTTTTTTTGAAGAAGGGATGATACAATTTAGAAAATGGATTTGTATTCCATCAATATATGAGATCAATAGTGAGTTACATGGTGAAGAGTATGGATCAAAATTTCTATGCACCCAAGTAGCACCATGATGCCAATGGAATTAAGTGAAATTTAATTTGTGGGATTATATGAAGTAGATACATTATAACTATGTATGAAGATATTTTGTTCATCTATATGTAATGTCTAATAGATAACTTTTTAATGGAGTCATTGAAACACTCCCTATTTAGATATTGAATTGGGATGATATTATTATGGACTTTTTCATTATATTCCCATGTAATATTAAAATAAAAAATTGTATAGGGGTTATTTTTCATTTCCTTACCAAGTTAGCTCATTTAAATTATATAAAATGGGAATTACCTATTTATTACTACACACAGGTATATATTGATGATATTGTTAGACTTTATAGTGAACCTATTTGAATTGTATCTGTTCATGACCCATTATTTACAAAGAAATTATATAAAAAGTTTTTAGATGGTACTCAACAACATGTTATATTTAAGAACTGTGTATAATCCTCATATAGATTGATATTCTAAAAGTACTATTCAAATATCATTATACATGTTGATGTCATTCTCAATTGAATTTAAAAGTATGTGGGATCAGTATTTATATTTGGTGTAATTTTATTATAATAATATTCAACATTAAAGAAATCAAATGGAAATATATGAATCATTTTTTGGAAATGATTGTGTATAACCAATTTGGGGATGAAATTGGACAACAGAAGCTTTTAGGATTACAACTTTTTAACTCGACAATGATTAAAGTGAATGATTTTCTAAGACATATCATGGAATCTCAAACCAGGAAAAAGTGTCTTATTGATAACCAGAAGAAAGATTTGGTATTTCAAGAAGGGAATAATGTTCAGGAAGATATCTTGATAGAAGGTAGTTATAAGTTTTTAGATGAAATAGAAATTAAATCATAGGTACATTGGGCCTTTATAGACATTCAAAAGAACTATGACTGTGAATTGTCATTTTGAAATGACGCAAATATTTTCTAAAGTGTATGATGTGTTTTATACTTCATTACTATGGAAGTATATTCTAGAACCAAAAATGTAATTTATTGACCTCTAACACAATAGAAAATAGTTGATTGTTACGTTATTATATTGGAACTAGATAAAAGAGATCATATCCTAGATGATTTAATAACTTAGTAGTCATGAATAAATAGATACGAACATGATTACCATGTTAAATTAGAAATATAAAATACATATCATAAAATATTTCATTCAAAGATGATATTTTTCATCATACCCTTCATCATATCCTGTTGAAATCATACAAATATAATGGTGATATAAGATATAGAGTAATGGTATGCATATAGTAGAATATATCAGGAATAAATAAGGCATAATAAACATAGAAATGTAAATATCCAAAGAAAAATTCCATTTAATCAATAACTTGAGTATAATGAATAATATGGTAGGAATAAAAGATGATTAGATAATTCCATATAAATAACCATATAAGCTAGAATATTATCCATGGATATCATAAAAAATTAAATAATCATATCAACTTCAAAAATTGATTTCATTATGATGGAATGCATAATAACCCACATCCGAAATATACCATCGAGGCCTTGATAGGGGAATCAAAAAATATCTTTAAGTCCTTATTCCATAAATTCTACATACATTGGTCAGGCCTAAACCAAATCCAAATCAATTTGGTCTCATGAGACCTACCGATTAATATGGGGGCTATAGTGAGCCATGCCTATCATATACTAAGAACAATTAATTCCCCCTCTGATGGGGTGAAACATAATCAACATAATCATTCACATTGAAAAACTTGCATCTGAAATGTTAATATATTCCACAATCAATAAACATAATCATAATACATCGAATATAATATGAAAAATTTTATAAAAATAAAGTACATCACAAGTCAAACTGATCTTAAAACGTACCAAAAAATATGGTTGCTGGTATCATAACATTATAACCTCAGTAAATAAAAATATTTAATAAAATATGCTTAAAATATGAAAATAACATCATATGTTCACTAGAAAATTTCATGACGAAAATATATTTTTTCACATTGAAAACAATTATTAAATTTAAAAATAATTCTAAAATATTATAGAAACTTTTAACTTAAAAATATCCTTATTAAAATGTAATGTAATATTCAATGAAATGAGTGGTCACAATGGTATGAAATGTTGTTTACTACGTATATATTAAAAAAAATTCATTTCACACTTTTGTGAAAATTTCATAATGTAACTGGTTTGGAAAATGATAAGAAGCCTAATTTTAAACAATTTTGTAACAATTAAAACATGGTTAAAAAATAAAAATAAATTTTATAATTAAATAATAATTTATGAAAACAATCATATATAGGATATATATATATATATATATATAAATGAGAAATGATATCCTACAAAATTGGGAAATAAAGTCATCTTTTCTTAAAAACAATTTCTCAATCATTTTAAATACCAATGATTGGGAAAGGGTACTATTATAAGAAAATTTCTTAAATAACCAAATGACAATTATATTTTTTTTAATATATAACTATAAAAAAATTTTATGGAGGGATACATAAACATAAACACTCGAAAATAATGTTGAAATTATGAAATAAACCCTTACCACATTGGTAATTTTTTAATCGTGATCCCCAAGAAAGAAAAATCCTGAAATGAAATATTTAAATACCATGAACTTAAATATATACATGATATCACATATCAAATGATAAATATATACACCACAAAAAAGAAATGAGTGGTTGATAAGATATATGTCTCATGGAAGTAATAGTGAGATGAGAAACCCTAAACATAGTTCCAGCTTCCTTTGTATGCATCTAAAATTCCTATATAATGTATGTATATATATATATTAATTAATTATGCGTATATAATAAAACCATATTCATATAAATATCATATCTTATCAGATTTATTTAAATTTTTTTAAATGTTTATTAATAATTATTTTTTTAAATCGCTTTTACGGGTGATATAGACTTCGTTTTTTAAGTATGTTCTGGTTTAGTAGTTTCAATATATAAAACTTTATCAGGGATATATCACCTCTATAATGTTAATAATGATGTAATTATAATTTTTATAAAATATATAAATATTTATATTCATCTGTAAAATCTATAGATAGAACAATGAATTAAATAGATCATGGAGATAATAAGTCGAATGGATTCACTGAAAGTGATGGAAAAATATGTTTCTTTCACAAACGTGCCTTACACACCGCCCCTCATTTCAAATATTTCAACCATTGACTCTCTTCCTTCCTGGTCTTTGCCACTTCTTGCAGCCTCACCTCCCCAGGATCATGGTTCCTCTTCAGGCCTGATTCTGTCGTCACTGCCTCTAGAGTCGCTTTCTCCTAATTCAGGTTCCCTCTAAGATGGAAACTACTTCAAGGACATTGTTCGTGCTCCTCTCTCGGAATCATTGGGGTTATTTTTTCTGAAATTTTCCTTACACTCAGATCTTGGGTCGAGGGTGGGATGTTGTGTCTATCTGGTCGTGCTGTCTTCGGCTTATTGGGATTCCTCAGCCTGACTCAGGTGGATGATGGTGGCACATTTTGTGGGTGTGAAGCTATCTCTCCAGGCCTTCTATATGTTTGTTCATTCGTGGGGCCTGAAAGCTCTAGTCCTCATTTCCAAAGGGCATTGGAAGTCTTTCTAAATAGTCTTAAACTCATATGAGGATTTCATTTTTTTTCTTAGTACAAGGCCCCCCGTGAATGGGATCAATGGAATTTTAATCTATCGTGGTGGTCTTTGGAGGTTTATAAGGGTAAGGAGTGTTCTCTTACAACCATCTGGATTTTTCTCTCTGGACTTCACTTATTGTTTCATAATGTGGTATTCCTAAATATTATTCATGATTTCCTTGGTGGATTTAATTTCTCAGATGATCGAACCATTCGGTGTGAGGATGTCTATGTGGCTCGTATTTTTGTGGAAGTGGACTCTTCTTCTCCTTTTCCAGACAAACATTCTATGTGCATGGAGGGCTCATTATGATGGGACCAGTCCATTCTCTACCCAGTTCTCCCAAGGTAATGCTCCCACTATTTTCTTCAGGGTCACTCTGTGTAGGTTTGTCGAAATATTCTTCAGGGTGGTCACCACCAACTTCTTCAAGAGGTCAATAAGGCCATTTGTAAGGTATACATACAACTATACATGGCTGATGACAAGGATCATCCACCTATTTCTCTCAATGATACTTCTGTAGAAGATATTCCCCTCTAAACCTATTTTATGGGAAATGCCTGATGGAGCAGGAAGTGGATGATTCCACTCCATGCTTGACCCTTGAGATTCCTTTTCCCCAGAACCATTAGACTACCTCTACTCATATTCTCAGCCCCATGTTCTCATTTCATTAGAGATATCAGATGGAAGATGTTATGAAGGTCTTGATGGTTGGTCTGGGATCTATAGTTACCTATCCTTCAATGAGGGTTCCTTTTTTTAAGCTTCTCTTCCTGATAGATTCTCAAGGTTATCCTGCATCCAAGTAGCTCCACCGTCTTAGAGCCACTCCCACTAGATTCTGAATAGAGGTTTTTCTAACTCCCAAACACCATGGTAGCTTTGTTATCTCTACTCATGAAGGTGATAACGACACCCCAATTCCTCATATCTCAGTCAGGGTTTAGGGAAAGATGAATTATTGAGCGTTTAATGATTCTCCACCCTCTCCACTAGTGATTACTAAGAATTCATGGATATGAACAAGATCCAAATATGGGCAACATAGGGAGTGTTTTTCCTAACACATCAATAAGGTTAGGAACCCTAGGATCACTACCAGGTAAATATCGTTTTAATGTTACATGCCCTCATTTTGAATTGCCACATCCTTGGTGCTCATGTGTAGTCTGATTTCATTTCCTCCCATCTTAGAAACCATAAAATTTCAATTATTATGGTCTTTAAGCATAAGTAAAACCCTGTGAAAATAAATTTTCTTTCTCAAAAACATAGGATTCAAGGCCTCATTAAAGATGATCCTTCCAATATTAATATCTAATTTTTTTGGAAAAGGAGTATTTTAATGGTTAGTGTTCATGCTGATGACCAACAAATAACCATAATGGTGTATTCGGGGAATAGGTGCATAGTCATGCCATTTATGTACAGGAGTTGTGATACTGAAAAGATGGATTCTATATAGAGTGGTCTCTATTCTTTTGACCCTGGAAATATTCCTCAGATCATCGGTGGTGATTTTAACATTGTTTCTATTACTGAGGAGAGGAATGGTTGGGGTCCTTTTCCTAGGAAAGGAATATTGGGATTCGTGTAGTTAATGATAGGTAATGGGATTATGGAAATGGTATTTTCATATGACCACTTCGCATGGTGTAATAACCAAAAGGGGTGTCGGTGATCCTAGACCTTCACTAATCACTACCTCTCTAACATGAAATACATTTCCATGTTTGATGATTCCAAGGTTGATCATTTAGTTTTTGGTATTTCTGACCATTAAACTCTTCTAGTTTCCCTTTCCTCTAGATGAGATAAAACTTCTATGTTCAGATTCTATCAACACTAGATCCCTTAGTTTGGTTTTCATCATCTGGTTAGTATGGTCTGGGAAGGTCCTCATCAGGGTCATCTGTGGATAGTTCTACATGATAAACTAAGAAGTTAGACGAGGGTGCTCTAGGTTTGGGCTTCCTCTCCCCCGCGCCCATTGGAAAGGATCTTGATGAGCTTATTACTATTTTTAATAAACTTGAAACCAACCTGGAGGAGGATTGGAATGATTGTGCTTCTAAAGATTTAGATATGAAAAAGGATGCCATCTTTGATCACATCCTTGGTCTAGAAAGAGTGTCAAGGGAAGAATCCAGAATTAAATGGTTAAGGGTGGGTGGAAACACTGTCTTTTCCATGCATACATCCTGGAATGAAAATTTCATTTGAACCCATCGATTGTGTTACATAATAGAACCTCCTCGGCATATTGGGATATTGTGGGGGTTAGTCCTCAAACATTCTTCTCTGGTCTTCTAGAAGGTACTAACCCATGTATTCCTAATGGAAATTGAGGGAGGAAGGAGTACATACTTGAATTAATTACTAACATCATCTATTACTGGATCAAAGAAATGATGGAATCTATCCCAAATGAGGCTCAGATTCATGCAGTTATGATCCACTATAATCCTAAAAGTACACCTAGCTCGGATGGTTTCCTAGGCTCATTCTACAGAGGTTCATGGGATGCGATTAAGAATGATGTCAATGTATAAATTCAATCTTTTTACAAGGGTGGGAGCCTATCGTGGGTTGTGTCTTCTACCACTATGGTTCTCATCCCGAAGATCATGAATCCTTCACTATCCTCCACTACATATTTGTGTGTATGTGTAACATGCCTTACAAAATTCTACCCAGTATCCTCAACTCCAAGATTTCACCTTGCCTCCGGGAATGGGTGTCCCTATAACAAAACAGTTTCATGAAGGGTAGGTTCATTCAAGGTGAAATTTCTTTTACCCAAGATCTCATTAGTGACCTTGACAACAAAACTCATCGATCCAACATTTCCGTAAATATTAACATGAAGAAGGCATATGATCAGATCAAGTGGATCATCATCAACATTTTCTTGACAGGTATGGGGTTCTCTCCCTAGTCTACAGATATTTTCTTCATCTGTTTTAGTTCCTCATGGATTTTAGTATCCTATATTGGTAAAATACATGGATTATTTAAGTCCTCCCATGGCCCGTGATAAGTGGACTCCATGCCCTCGAATCACTTCATTCTATCCCATGATGTTTTGAGTCATCTCATCAACAGGTGTGTGTCGAATAGTGAGATACATCCCTACTGTAGGAGATTGACCTCTCTTTATATTACCTGCTTTATGTTTTCGGACGACACCATGATATTCATGATTTCCAAAAGGATATTGGTTCAAAGTTTTACCAAATCTTTGGAGAACTACAACCAATGGAGTGTCTAAATTGTCAATACCTCTAAGAGAAAGGTTTTTATCTCCATAAAGTGTCATGTTGGGAACTCCTTGTATCTGTGAAATTTCATTGGCATAGTGAGAGGAAATTTTTTGATTGAATACCTCGAGATCTTATTTCATTGGGAAGGCTCCAGATTTGGGACTTTGATCATATGGTGAGTAGAATTATGGATAGAGTGCTCAACTGGAAGAACAAGTTCCTTTCCATAGGGGTCTGTATTTCTTTGGTGAATAGAATCTTGTTGGCCACCCCTATTCATGCGCTATATTCAGATCATGT
Source organism: Viscum album (assembly GCA_963277665.1). Classification (NCBI taxonomy): domain Eukaryota; kingdom Viridiplantae; phylum Streptophyta; class Magnoliopsida; order Santalales; family Viscaceae; genus Viscum; species Viscum album. The sequence goes on from OY728138.1 coordinate 394,911,278, forward strand.
TCCCAAAGGAGTTATTTCGAAGATTTATGGGATTTCAGCAGACATTATTTTGGATTCTCTCTAGGAGGTAAAAGTGCATTTGGACTCATGGGACAAAATTTCCCATTCAATCCCGCATGGTGGTGTCAATATTAGGAGCCTTGGTGATACTATTTTTTACATGCATGATAAATTTGCATGGGAGGTCCTTGAGCATCGTTTTCTTTAGGGGAAAGCCATTATAGACCCATTGAAAGAGGTTTTGGCTCAGTATGAATTCTATTCAACCCCCTTCTAGTCTGATATCCTCTCTCTTATTCCATTCATTCATCCCTTTACCCGATGGATTACAAGGAATCGTAACTTATCGTTTTGGCAGTAGAACTCAGTTGGGGCTGCCATTGGATTTTCAGGGTTCCCTATTCCTAATATTACATTCAAAGAAGTTTCCATGAATATGTAATTTATTATAGTTGTGCTTGATAAGGACCATATGGCACTATTTTATCTAATCGTTGTCACTAAAGAGGCGGACATGTGTGACTTCCCTCTGTATTTCTTGGGAACGTTCTCTTTTATGGACTTTTTATGACTCTCGGATACACAACCATAATCATAGAGCTGTAATGATACCATGTGGTGAAAGAGGATACCAAGGAAGTTTATATTCTTTCTCTGTTATATTATAAACAATGGCCTACCCTTGGAGGACAATATCAAACGATGTGGCATCAGCTTGGCCTCCAGGTGTTGCTATTGTAGAAATCACATGGAAGAGACTATGGCTCAAAATGTTTTAGGGTGCATGGGAGTGTGATTTATGGCTCAATTTTGGTCTGTTTACTTTTTAATTGACTTATTCTATGTTCTATGACTCTTTCGTATGGATATGGTTCATCGGCTCAGGTTTCATTGGCCCGGAGAAGATATCCCACATTTTGGTGCTCCCCTCGGCCTGTTGGTGACTCTGGTAGGCTCAGAATAAACTGTAATTTGAGGCAGTCCAATCCTATGGTAGATTTATCATTTCATATATCTGGAACATGCTTCTGGATTTGGTAAATATCTTTGATTAATGGCAGATGGCTCTTACCTTTTCGTGCCTACATCTCAATGTTCCAATTTCCCATCTTCCCAGTAATGTACCAAGACCCCTCTGGGTGTGATGGACTCCTCCAACATGGGGTTTGAATATTAATATTGATGGTTATGATATCTTGATAACCATCCGTGTTAGTGGGGTTTTGATGGACTCTAATGGTGTGGTCATTAATTCTTTGTTTTCTTATATTGGTAGCGCGTCTTCTATCCAAGCGGATACCAAGGCCACTCTTACTGGCCTCACCCTTTTCCAACCAGACAATATCATTCTCTATGAGGTGGAGATAGACTCACTGATTCAGAAAAAATTCCACAAGGGTGTTGGTTCCATCCAATAGTCAACAACCTACACCATTAGATAGTTCATGGGTGTGCTACTCAATTACAATATCAATGTGCTTCACATGTGGCGTAAATAAATCTAAGTGGCAGACCACCTTGCCTCTTTATCTGAGTCCAAATCCAACATCTACTGCATCTCGAATGTGGTTCTCTTGAAACCAGAGGCTGTGGATATCATAAGTGGGATTCCCTTGGGTTACATTAAGTCATACCTGCTTATGATTGTTCCTATTTTAACTTTGTACCTAGAGGGGTTCGTTCTTTTCCATCCATTACCTTTAATTTATATATAATTAAATGATGATGATGATAAGCAGAATGTATGCAAGAATGATGTTTTAATTTTTTGATGGATAAAAAATGGTAAATAATAATTATAATTTCAATAAATAAAATTATATCATATTCAACATATATATTTATCAAATTTTTAATATTTCTAACCATTAAAAATATAAATAAAGGACAAATCACGTCACTTTTTGGACGTGGTAGTCCACACATATATATGAGAAACATTATTGTATTCCAATATATTTTAAGTTAAGAAAGTAGATGAAATATTATATTTAAATTAGAATAACTTTTTAATAATTATTATATATAGACATGAAATTAATTATAATAACCATCTATGAAATACAGGGGTGGAAAATGAATTATATTGATAAGTTGAGACAGTAAGATGTTTGTATGCACGAGTGATACCTTTAATCCATGTTTGATGGTAAATAGGTGTGGATAATTATGAATTCATTGTCATTACAACATTTCTGTAAATTTGGGATACTTAATTTACTATTTGAAGATAAATACAATATATTTTTTATGATGTAAAGAAGCAGTAAAAAATAATTTCATTGATTAAGTCTATAATATATTTTTAAAATAACTACAATAAATATCATCTTAAGGGTCCTTGGGATGTAATTTTTGGATTAAAATAATCTATAAAATTTGTATATGGAATTTTAGAATATTTTTTTAGGTTTTGGTCAATATATAAGGCTAAATGTGGTGTAAATAAGTGAGGTAGGAGGTTACTTTTTATAATTGAGGTGAGAGGCACTTTTAGAGTTTCATAAAATATTAAATTATAATAATGTAATTATCAAAAAACAATGAATCAAAAAGGATAGGAATTCTAAAATATTTAGTACGTGGTGTGAATATACTAAATTGATGAAAATTTAATAGGTTGAAGTTCTATTTTAAACCAATTCTTTTGTTTTAATCCCTTAGTTAACCAATTTAACTTTAACCATGGAAACATAATTTTCACTATTAAAATATTCCAATTTTAAATATTGGGTGAAAATAGATCATAAATTGAAATTTGATAACATGTAAGACCATATTTTATCTAACTTTTTCTCTTTCAAGATTTATATGATTTGTAAATAATTTATTAAGATATTATTTTATTTAAAAAAATCATTAATGTCAATTTTGCGGTATATTAATTATATTTGAATTTAAATACATCAATATAAAGCTTTGTTTTGAATATAAATAATTTAATAATCAATAATATTTCATATTAATCTAAATAATTCGTGGAATACATTAAATCACACAAAGTATATAACTTTTGATTTTTTTTAATATCATTTATTTTATTTTTCTATTAATTGAATAAGTATTAAATTAGTGACGCAACAACATATAACATAATTATATAATCACATAAAGATATAAACATGTTATAATAATTAATATAATTTCATTATTCAAAAAAATACATTTAAATTCATTCACAACTTTCTTTTGTCCCTATGTAAACAAATAATAGATATTAAAAACTAATAGAGTAAAATTTTGTAACTTTCTTTTATTTAAATACAATATAAGTAAATTTTAATAAATTGTATCAAATAAAAAATCCATTTCAATACTAATATGAAAAGTTTATAATTACATTAATCAAATATTAATGAAGATAAAATATTATGACCTTGTTGAATAATTTAACCAATACTAACACGATTTTCCTTTTATCGCAGTGGTAAATTTTTTCTATGTTTACTTTTCATACTGTCCAAAAATAAAATGGATATATTTAAAAAAAATTAAAACACGTATTAAAAATATTGAATCAATTTTCTTCTATAAAATTACTATAAGTGGAAGAAACTAATTTTAATAGAAAAAACAAAAAACATGATGAATATTATTATTTTTTAAATATTTCTTTTTATTATTAATTTTTTTATACTATATTCAATTATGATATTGATTCCAAAATTCATAATTGTTTTTTTAATAATATTATAGAACTAATTTTAGTTTGAAAAAATTTTAAAACAAAATTGTACTTTATAGACCCTTGAATTAAATATATATTTCATTAGTGATTGGTTTTTCACTATTCATTGTGATATTCAAAATCTTTAGAAAAATATGCACATTTTACCAAAAATTAATATTGATATTCAGATTTTGAAAATGAAATTATTTTTATAAAATAAAATTTATAAGGTTCACATTATTACTTATAATATTTCATTCTCGAAATTCAATAAAATCCATTTCTGAAGAAAACATATTTCAAAATCAAAAAATAAACATTTAGAAAAGTGAGTACTTATTTTATAGGCATTAATCAGTGAATTTATATTGATTTGGTTATTTATATTTCATAATATTGTCAATACTATACATACTCCCCAATTAAATGTCTATGCTATAATATCCATATTTAAATAATAATATTTTATGGTTTTTTAATCTCGATGTTTCATGTCATGTTCCCTATCAAACATAATTTACTTATTTTAAAATAAAATTGTATTAAATTCTCTACTACTTCAAAAAATAGTTTCCACATAAATTGAATTTGTTTTTTCTAATCAGGTTTTGAAAAATAAAAATTACTTTTTTGAAAATCCACATTTTAAAAATGGTTAATAAAACATTCTCTTGAAAAGATGGAAAGATAAATATGAAATTCATTTATAATAACAAATAAATATATTTAAAAATAGTATAACATTAGTGTGAATTTTAAATATAAACATGGTAGATAAATATGACACCCAAGGACTGGTAGATAATGATAAATAACGGGTTCATGTGACAATTAGCCATCAAAAATCTAAGCAAATAGATGGTTTAAAAGACTACTGATTTCACAAAATGAAAAGTAAATGGATAACATTTTTTAAAGCCTATTTTCCAAAATTCAAGATATTTATTTACTATCTAGATAAATAACTAGATAAAATAAATCTACTTGATTTCCTTCCATTTCATAAAAACAACCCTATAAATTGTGTTTTCTTTTGATCAGTTTCATGTTCATCTCTTACAAAAGGAAATTAATATTAAAGATGGAATTTTTATTCCAGAATCACTAAAATCAACTTCTAATGAATGGCATAATCAAAAAAATTTAAATATTCCTTCTTTCTTTAAGGGGAATAAAATGGTAAGAAAATGTTATGAAAATAACCAAATTGATTAATCCATAATATTATTAAACAAACCCTTAATCTCATAAAATCAATAATAAAACGAAGGGTTTAAAAGAGGCGATTCATTAAATAAATAACCTTATATTCCAAATAACCTCAACATGAAATACTATTTTGACATCAACAGTTATCCATTATACTTTATCTTATATCTCCCAAAATGTAATAGTATTCTCCCTAAATTATCTATTATTTTAAACCTAAAGGTTATTTATAATTCAACCTAATATAATTCCTCTCTAAATATCATTAATCACATGAAATTCATAAAAAATAAAAAATAATTTATCCAATAAAGTGTTTCCCACAATTTGATCAATACTTATCCAACAAAAAAAAATTAAAAACAATTTCATACTAACCATACCATCTTGTATGCTAGTGGTAGGTGATTCACCCTTTTCACCATTCAGTTATAGGTTCAAGCCATATTAACTCTATAAATGTTACATGTTTTCACCCTATCAATTAGTTATACTTTTTTTGAACTATATTAATATAATCACCATATGTATCCCAAATTAATGATTAAAATCACTTCATTAATTTTAGTCATCAAAAAAAATTTAACCACTACTGTTTTCTATACAATTTATTTTTTCTAAAAAATAAAATAATCTTAATTGAGTATCTATAACATAACATCCATTATCATATTAACCCTAATCGTTATCAATAACTTTTTACTTATTTTCACAAGATATAATGTAATTTTTCATCAAATAACCTTCTCACTAAAATATATAATGAGCCAAAGTGTTTTATTCTTATAAATGTATCTGAAAAGATCCTTAATTTTGTGAAAACCTGGGAACCTAAAACCTCAAAATGGGTGTATATGACTATAAATTATTTTCAACCATATAATTATCTTCAATGGTTGTCATAGAGTTATTTAAGCTAATCTATTTTTTTTCCAAAATATAGTTCCCTTTGTTTCTAATAAATTTTCTCTGATACCAAATTTAATGACCATGACCCGAGGAGCCCAAATACAGTGGTTAAATTTTTATATTGGAACTAGAAACAGGATATCACATACAAATGGACCAGAAAGTTATTAATCTTGAAAAAAAATTTAAAACATGAATCCCATATTAAATTAGAAATATAAAATACATATCGTAAAATAATTCTTTCATCCTTAACATGATTCATAATTACATTCTTTATATCCTTAGGAAAATAAAAACAAATAATTTGGTGATATTAGATGCTCGGTTAGGGTATGTATATAGTGGAATATAACATTAATATATAAGTCATAATGAAAATGTAATTGTAAAAATCTAAAATAACATGGGATTTAATCAAAAAATTTATTATGGAAAATAATATGGAAGGAATAAGTAATGATCAAATATTACAGTATAAATAATAAAATGAATTAGAAACTTATCAAAGGACACCATAAAAAATTAAATAATTACATGAAAAAATATCAGATTTCATAATCATGGAATGAAAAACATTGAACATTTAAAATTTACCATTGTGGCCTTATTCAAGATATTTAAAAAATCCATCAATGACTTGTTCTATGATAATTATATAAATGGGTAAGGTCTAGAAGAAAAACCAATATACATTTTCTAATGAGACATACCAATGCATCGAGAGGATATAGTGGTCCCCACCCACCACCTACTATCCAAAAAAAATATGTTTCATGATTTCATAAGAGTATAACCTCATTAAATAATAAGATTCAACAAAGGGTGATGACAAAGATGAAAAAACTTTCAAAATTTCACTTGAAATTTTCATGATGGAAAAACAATTTTCTTCTCTGGAAACACTTATTTGAAATTTATCATTTTTAGAAATATCACAGAATTCATTTTCAATAAACAATTACTGTGTAAAATAGTAAAATAATATTCAAATCAATGATCATTCATGATTGTTTGAAATTACTTTCATGCGTTATAAGTTAAAAACATTCCTATAACACTTTTTATATATTGTCATAAAGTACTTCATTAAGAATAATATAATAATATTCATTCTAGTTTTGTTATAAAATTTAAAATATGGGTAAAAATAACTTTAAAAATTAATTTTAGAATATTAAAACCAATCTTGATGTTTTTTGAAAATATGGATACTAAAGAAAAAAATATCAAACTAAAGAGATAAATAATGTCATATTTTTTAAAAAAACATTTACATGATCATTTTAAAAACCAACGAGTGGGAAATTGAACTATTACTTGAAATGTTAATGAATAAATATAATAGAGTAAGATAGTTTTTAATGAGATAATTATCAAACAATTCAAAAAGGGAGACTTAAACATAATAAATCATGAATAATGATGACATTGTGAAATAAAAACATACCACATTGTTAACTTTTAAATAGTGATACTGAAGAAAGAAATAAATTAAAATGAATATTTTAAATACTAGGATAATTATATTCAAGATATAACGTATAAAATGGGTCATATATACATGAGAGAAAAGAAATAATTTCTATACATAGAATATATCTCCTAGAAGTAAAAATGAGATGAGAAACCCTATCATCAGGTTCTAATTCCTTAATATTTGATTAAATATCATGTATAATAAGTAAATATATATATTATAAATATATTAAATAATCATATTATTACATTTAATACCATATTTTTTTTATTATAACCTTTTATCACCAATTTATTAATAATTGTTTATTAAAATATCTATTTTGGGTGATAGTGACTTCATTTTACATGTGTGATTTCATTCAGTGGTTTTGGTCCATGTATTTTGATAATTGTTCATTAGTATACATAAAGTTAACAATGATATAATTACAATTTATTTTAATTATATACATATTCTGGGTCATATGTAAATGTTATAGATAGAAAATTGAGTTATACCCTTCATTGAGATGGTATGTCGTACGTATGCATCAATATCTTTTTAATTTTTTGATAGATGAAACAAAATAAAGGTAAATAATAATTATAATTTCCAGAATAATTATTATTTTATATACATAATATATATTCATCAGTTCCACCCTTATTATCATCCAATTAAAAAAAGAAAAACAAATCACATCACTTCGTAGAGGTGGTAATCCACATGTACATATAAGTGACGTAATTTTATTACAATGAATTGGAAGGAAATAAGGTATAATTTCTATTACTATTTTAGTTTGTAATTATTTATTATTTATTATATATAAATATTAAACACATAATAATAACCATACATTAGTTATGGTGGTTAAAAATGAATTGTATCGTTATTTTTAGATGGTGCCTCGTACGTACGCACGAGCGATAACATCACTTATCATTTAATGGGAAGGAGGGTGTATAATATAGATTAAATAATAATAATAAAATTTAAAAATATTTAGTCTAATTTATTTAATAATTTTTTAAAAATACCATAGTTTTTAAGAGGTAATGAATAAGTAAAAATGAAAGTGATCGGTTATGGTGATTTCATCTCCTTTTAATGAACTCCTTTAAATTCCCCCTATAATGGCCCAAGGGTTGATCTTTATTGATGGAAATCACCTATAAATTTTATATAAGTAAATTTAGAATGTGTTTTAGTATTTTTTTTGGTTGATAATGAGGGATCAATGTTGTGTAAAGAGGTGATGGTGGATATGCCCTTTTATAATGGAGGTGAGGGTTACTTTTGGAATTTTATAAAATATTATATTATAATACAGTAATTATTTAGAAAAATTAATCAAAATGGATTTTAATTGGAAACTATAATATTTTATGGTTTAAATATCATTAACCTATGAAATTGTTTCCGGTTTATGTGTTGTTTTACACCTTATTTTTTGGGTTTTGTCCCTTAGTTAACCTATTTGAACATTATCAATGGTAAATTATTTTTCACTTCTAAAAATTTATAATTTAACATATAAGTTAAAATTTTATAATAAATGGGAAATAAAGAAAATTTTATATAATAATTTATAAAAATTTACCCGTTAGATTATTTTATTATATTTAAATAATTTAATAAAATGTTATTTTCATAAAAATTTATTAATGTAAATTTTGAAAATTTTTACTTAATTTGACTTTATATACATCAATAAAAAGTTGTTTTTATAATGTAATTAATTTAAACAAAACAAATATGTAATATTAATTAAAAAAATTCCTGGAACACTACAAATTAATCAAATTCAATCACATTACATATTTTTAATATCATTTATGTTATATTCATATTAATTGAATAAATATTGTATTTTTGTTGCACAATAATTTATAGTAATTATACATTCACTAAAATTAATAGGTGAATTATAATATTTTATATAATTTATTTATTCAAAATTTTGAAATTTATATTCATTCATAACATTCTTTTTCCCTTTTTGGACACATAATAGATATTTAAAACTAGGAGAGTGCCATTTTTTGTTTTATTTATTTAAATATTATATTTCATTTTCCTAGAATTTTTTTATTCAAAAATTACATTTAAATACCAATGTGATTATGGTTGAAATTACTGCATAAATATTAATTAATATTAAATATTATTATTTTATCACTTTGTTTTAACCTAGATTAACCATATTTACCTTTTATCGAGGAGATAAATTTTACCATGATAACTATTCATAATGACTAAAAATAAAAGGGTCATATTTAAAAAACAATTAAAATCATTATCACAAGTATGGAGTCCATTTTTGATCATTCAGTGCCTATAATTTTTAAAATTAAATATAAAATAAACATGGAAAATGTTACAAACAAAAGTGTTTCCAGAAAAATTCATTTTTAAGTATAATTTTTTTATACTAAATAATATAATTAAATTAATTCCAATGTACCTAATTATTTTTTAATATAATGATTTGAAAAATTGTATTTCTGTGTAATTTAAAAAAAATTAAATTTTGTAAATCCTTGAATCAAAAATATGATTTTTAAAACATCGGTAATTTTCACAATTGATTTGGAAAACAATTATGATAAATATTAAAATTTCTCCATAATATTTTTATATGATTTTTTTACAAATATATTATTTTTATAAATTACTAAATATATAAGTTACATAAACTAATTATAATATTTTATTTTTAAAAAATAATAGAATTCATTTTTGATGAAAATGTATTTCTAGAGCATAAATTTTCTTTAAAAAAATTAGTACATATTTCATAATAATTATTCAATGAATTTTAATTGATTAAGTCCTTTAAATTTTATAATCTAGTTAATAATTTTCATACATTCTATTTCAATAGCTAGATTATAATAGTCATATTTAAATCTTAATATTTCATGGTTCGTTTAAGCATAGTGTTTCGTGTTGTGTAGGCTATCAAACCAAATTTTATTTTTTAAAAATATTTGGGTGTTCAATGTAATAACATATGAATAAATATAAATTAATATTTATCTATTTTACTATGGTGATCTTATCTAGATTCCTGACACTAGAGAATTATTTTTGGAGAATCAGACAGCTCGGTTGGCAAAGTTACTTTCGAGAAATCATAAGATAAAAGATGCAATGGGGGGGACATGTTATGATGAATAAATACTCATATTTATTCATTATTTTCAATTTTATAAAAATTTAGGATAAATTATTTAAGGGGGAATAATGTAACACCTGGGTATTAGTTATAGTTATTAAATATTTCATTCACAAAGAAAATGTGTGATATTGAACACAACATTATTAAATAATGCAATTAAAACATAAATTAATAAATTTAACAATTTAAATTTTATGACATTATTTTAGTTTTTAAATCATCATGTTTGAATTATCTTATGGTTAATTTTTTATATTTTTCCCAATATTTCGATTTTTGGCAGTCTAGTGAAAAATATTAATTTTACAAGGGATATAACTTTTATGATATTATAATAACTTGATAATTATATGAAATTTTAAGAAAACTTTTTTATTTGAAAAATATATATTTAATATGTAATATAATTTGTTCAAAAATATAATTTTAAATTTCTAAATCTATATTTATCATTTTTATTGTTGAAGTAATGTTTTGATTTAGATAAAAAATATTTCTGTTTATTCTCTCTGAATCATGTATTAAAATTTTTATTTTATTTTTGGCTATATTAAAAAGTAAAATAATAATAATTTTATTTAAAATAATTTAATTAATTATATGGGAAATTATCATTATACTGGATTTTTTTGTAAAATTATTTTCTTGTTTAAAAAAAGCATTTTTTCTAAAAACGTATCTCATTATGTTTTTTGAACTTATATTAAAAGTATTTTTTTACAACATACATAAATTTAATATTAAAAAATTGATTTCAATTTTTTGAATGATAATAAATAATACAATTTAACTTAGTTAGTTTAATTTTTTATCATAATGAATAGTAACCATGGTAAATATTAATCATGTTGGTTAATAAAATAAATGAGATAAAGAGTAAAAATAAAGGGATAAGGATTTATGATATTAAAAAATTATTTATTAAATGTATATTTTTTATTTTTATTTATAATTTCACATTCTAATATTTGATTCTATGATAATTTGGATCCATTTGTCTTCTAGTTTTTCAGATATAATATAATAAATTCTCATGTATTTAGAGGTTTTCCACCCACCTCACATATAAAATTGAACCACATATCGTCTCTTATCTATATTTATTGATCCACTTATATCAGCCAATACCAACCCAAATACCTTCCAAAATTTATTTTTCTCCACCTAGAGGTCCCTATCCCACAAAAATACCACTTCAAGAAGGGTGAATGTGTATGCCAAATAAGATTACCAGAGGAAGAGGTATATGTTTTTAACCGCGTTTGAAATGTTCTTTAATTCTTAAACCTCTTCCAAATATTATTTAACCATATTAAAATAATTAAATAATTATATTTACCATAATAATACATTTTTATGTTAATGGTTCAACAATTTTGTACCTTCTTTAAATCCTATTGAAAATAAATACACTAATCATGCATGCAATGGATTACCATCTCCATATAGTGGTGTAATTTGTTTTTAATCACCTCCTGACTTAGATGGTTAAGGAAATTATAATTAATATATATAATAATTGGGAAATAATTATGATTATTTAAATATTTTATATTATATACCTTGATAATCCACCATCCATTGTAAAATGAAAACATCTATCGTGCTCATATGTGAAATACTACTTCAACAATGTGATTTGATTTGTTTTTTTATCCACTCCTAGAATATATTATGATAAAATTCATATAATGACTAAAAATAAATTTTATTAAATTATTAATATTCTAGAGATAAAATAAATATATTATAAATCATTTTATGATGGTCAATATGTTGGATCATAATATTGATGTTTATGTATATTAGATGGAACAATACAAGAGGGGTGAATTGTATGTTTAAATAAATTGTTTTTAAACACTTATTTTAAGATATATTAATCCAAAACAATTTAAAACCAATGTAATTGATCATACAAGACTTGGATTTGATGGAAAAGATCTGATGTAATACTATAAGTAATTTAAAAACAATTGTATTTGGAATGAATACAATGATCAAGGTCTTACAAATGTAAATTATTATACCATACAACATATAGAAACAACTAATACAATATTAATGAAAGAATCATAATTCAAACAATTACAGTTGAAATGAATATGAAAACAAAGAGGAATCAATACAATTCCCTTTTTAATACAAATAGCTGGGAAAATGTAAAATTATTAAAATTATTTTAACCCAAATAGAAGGGTATCAATTCATTTAGGAAAGAAGGTCGGCCTTACCCCCTCACTAGTAAGCCCTCGATATGATGATCTGCATGGCTATCATCCTATCCCTAGAAGTCCTTGATTAAGAAGGTAATTTAGACCTTTTCCCTTAATCAATTGAAGGGCCTGGATATGATGATCAGAAGAATGTATTCTTATCTCAGGAATCCCTCGATCAATATCACAATGATCGGTCACAGAAATAATAAAAAAAATAAATCAAATTGATACAAGAACAAGTAAAAAGTTGGTCACTTCTTGTATCTTCAAGGATTTCTCATGAAGAAAGAGAGAAGTCACACCATCTCACTCAATAACTTTATTGAAGAAGAAGTAATGTATTCTAGTTTGAATGACCTGTTATTTATAGGATTCAAGTTCCAATGGCCATATTTTCTCCAACAATCATATTTCTCTGGAAAAAATCATAGGGACTTGGACACCTGGCATGACAATGGTAAAAAAACAGAAGACATGAAATAGTTTTTATTGGTAAAGAACCAACTCAACGAAATCGTTTTAGTTAGAAAGTAGTAAGTACAAAAGTATAAAATAATGAGTATGAGATACATGCAATATATTGGTAAATTTTATTTATATTGATATTTTTTAAAAATATTCATGGAATTTTTTCTCTAATTTTAATGATTTTTAATTTTTTTTCAAATACCCTATAATTTCATTACATAATCATAAAATGAGTCTTTAAACTTTTTAAAAATAATTAATTTTTGACTTGTTAGAAATTTGGGAAAGGAATTTAGTTTATTAAATAAATTTTGTGAATGGATTTTCCTACCTCCATGACCATTATTAACTATTTATATAACTCTATAATTTTCTATGTTTTTTAATTGAAAATACTTTTTCCATTATTCTAGGAATTTTTAGTTTTTAAATTACAATAAAATAGAATTATTTTTTAAAAGGATGAGAAGAATTTATAATTTATTGATAGATAATTTATGTATAATTTTATAATGGGTTTATGAATGTATATTACATTTTGAATATTTCTGATGAATTAATTTTCTTCTTTCACAAGTTATTGATTTATGGAGTATACCATTGTTGACACCTATGAAGTTAGAATTGAAAATTCTAGATTCTAAGTAATACCCTATGCATGGCTATTATTTTCTGTAGAAAAAAAAAAGAAAAGAGCTGCATTGCTACATGAATATTGGATAGCTGGATCACATGAATCATTTAATCCTTATGAGGATACATGTTCACATTCCCCTATGAATGACACACAGATTAATCATGTTCATAACATGTTATATGTAGTATCACATTATGCCCTTCTAAAAGGTCCTCTAGATCATACGATGTCCCTTTTGTGATTCCCTATGATAATGTTAATCCCCTATGAAAAGGCCTTATGTTCTGGTAAAGTCATAAAGACATGAATTTATGATTAAAAAAGGATGGATGACATTATCCTCTGATCATGAGATATAAGAGTAGAAAAATGCATGACAATCAGCCAAATCCATTTTGAAAATAAAAAAATAAATCAAAAAATTGTAGAGTCTTAATATCATAGAAGTGAATATAATTTTCATGTGAAGTGGTCATGAACATCATGTTGTCACCATTGATCACATGAAGGTCCTTTGGAAAGTCCTCTTAATCTCATGATGGATCTTTGAAAAAATAGATAAATCTCATGAAGGGTCCCAAAAAAGTCACCTTGATCGGGGAAAAATAATTAAATAGGCAATTTGTTCACATAAAGACTCCCATACATGTCTACACAATCCTGTGGAGGCCCTATGGTATATCGATTTGATCATGTGATGCATCACTGAATAGAAGAGAAACTATCCATGATAACTCTCACATGCCATCATTAGATCCTATTCTGATCATGCGATTACTTAATGGAAAACCAATGAGAAAAAGTTTAAATCCTTTTAAAATAAGGGATAAATGTTAGAAACTATGGTAGCCTCATGTTAAATAAAGAAACACTAATATTCATGCAAAGGTGTTATGTTCCTTGTTTACTCACCATTAATCATGTGAAGTCTCTTGGGATATTCATCCTGATCCCTTGGATCTTCTTGTATCAAGATATATTAGTCTCATGAAGGGCCTTTGATAAGCTTACTTGATATTATAAAGGTCCCTAGAAAAGTTCCCCTTGATCATGTGAATATATCTTTGACTTGCATTCTGGTGTTGAAAAGACCCCTATAAATTTCATCTTTATCATTCAAAGGATCTATGAAATTCCAAAATTATTATTCAAAATCACATTGATATATCATGGTTATAATTAATATGGGGATGAAAGAGTGTTCTCATGGTCTCATTTTATCATTTCAAACAATAGATAAACTACAGCAAGATCATATGATGTGTGTGATGCGATACTCCCTCCATCAACTCAAGCCTATATATACAATACATGATGTGGAAGGAATTGTAAAACTCTATGGAAAAATTCTTATGAATTCTTCCTTATAATCAGAGAAACACAAGAGCCCTGGAAAACCCATGGGAGAACAGATGATAGGACTTATCGGATGGTAAATCCTTGTGATTTCAAGGGCCTTGCACTAGAAAAAATCAAGAGGATTTTCATAGGGACTACACAACATGAATATTCACTTCGCGTGATCACCCTATTAATCACACGAAGGACCTTAATTGTGCCATCCAATTTTCATGAAAGAGCTTATTCATGTCGAATTGGCCACATAAAACCATGAAAAGATAATTATTGACAATAATTGAGGCATATATGAAATAAAGGATGAAAAATATGGAATTTTTAATGTGAATATCGATACCCTAATTTTCATGGGAAGACATAATTCACTTTCAATAACCTATCCAAAACATGTGACATCACCAGAACATGTCAAATGGATCATGAGATATTATCTAGAAATGTCAGATGTGTCATGAGAAGTCATGTGGGCATATCATCCAGGTCATGCAAAGTTCTCCATACATATCCACCAACTCACCTGATGCCATCTAGACCTGTCGATTAGATCATGATATAAACTTATGAAATGTAATCCATGATCACTTAAAACCATTGAACAAGTTAATTTTGATCACAATAAGACCCTCATATGATTCATTTGAGTCACCTAACACTCCACAAGAAATATCACCTAGATCATGCAAAAAAACCTCCAATATGTTGGCTTCAACCATGTGATGAACCCTAGGATATTTCAGGCTTATTAGATATACAATCTAGAAATGTCATGAAAAGACTCAGGGAATGTTATACAGACACATAGTTCATGTCAAAAAAAATATGTGCATGTCAAATAGCCACATAGGGCATGTTAGGAAGACACTCATGACATGTTTGGAATACAATCAGTACATGTGAGGCATTGACCCTCTGTCATGTCAATCATATCAGGAATATCCCATGAGACATTAAAACCTAGTATTTTATATATATCCAAACATTACCCAAATCAAATTTTGATGAATTTTATTCCTATTATATACAGGATAGTTATAACATCATCCTAAGGCCCGAGATCTAATAGGGATCCACCCTACTGTAAGACCCTCTAGAGATGAAATATTATTATCTCATGGGTCTGAATTCTCCCTAATCATACCATCTTTTCTCTTCCATTAAAAATCAATAATTAGTCTCATACACCAAAATCCATTCATACATAAGCCCCATCTAGGTACTCTAGTAACTCAAACCCATCAGCATGATAGGAATGAATCAAAGTACAATTACTCTAATTCCTGTTATAAACAGGATACGTTAGACATCATCTTATGACCCAAGATACAATGGGAAACCACCATGCTGTATATCCCACCATATCTCAAAATTTTTTAATTCATGGGACTAGATTATCCCATAAGTTTTCCATTATACCCCATCCATTTGCAGACGAGAAGTGGGATCATACACATGCATCCCATTATGTACAATCCCAAACCATTCCTTCAAGTACATCAAACCTATATCTGTGTTAGGGAAAAATAAACTCTAAGGGATATAATTCCGATCTAAATAGGATATGTATCATTCTTTCTTAAGGCCCAAGATCTATATCAAACATCCCTATAGGGACACTCTAGTGCATAAGTCCCATATCCATGTTTTATGAGTCTGACCACATTCTATCCATTATTTCCCACACCGATCATGAATCATATAGGATTATGTGTTTGAAATGATAAAATCACTCACATCATAAATTTCTCCAATACAGGGAAACCTCATTGTGTAATCCTCATTCAAGAAAACGATGTGATTACCCCCATTACAGGCCATCCACTTTGGTGAATGTCCCAAAGGAATTCCCATAATGTTAAACTCCAGGGAAAACCCAACAAGGGAATTAATTATTTGTCACCATCCTTTAGCAGGATTAGGGAAAAATGAAACTATGATTACTTTTATTCTTGTTAAAATAATGATATGTAGGATACCTTCATACGGATCAAGCTCAATACTAGGTTATTATGTTCCCTAATATATTTATTTTCATCATGATATTAAATTTAATGGGGGAAACAAAATATGTTGGTTTTCATTCCTGTTGTACACATGATACATAGGACACCTCATAAAGGTTCAATACTATCCTAAAAGTATCAATCAACTCCATGTATGATAGTATGATATAGATTGTGTTGTTGTATGGTTTCAAAATATATGCATTTTAATATTTCTATGTAGTAATGGGAAAAATATAGAGATCCTTATATACATACAGATTGTATCATTAAAAATTCTTCCATTATAGATAAAAGAATTAAACACCTCATAATTTTTTAATGTTAATCATTTATGTATTATAATTTGGAATATATTCACAAACATATATTAAATTTATAAGAGAATCTCAGAATATGTAATAATACCCCCTCCCCAAACGGTGTCATGATCCCAAACTATCATCCTTTTAACTATTCTGAGTTCCTAACAATCACTGTGTTTGAAACCCCACATGACCACCATCCTTTAGAAAGTAGGTATGTACCTAGTTATGGATGTGGGAGCAATTGGAATTTTCTTTAAAAGAATAATGTTATAATCCAAATGTATATGATTTTAAAAAAAACATTAACCCACCAAAATGAATCCAAAAATAGGGGAAAAAAGATTGTAGACCCTGTGAAAAATGATGTAATGGTATAATAACTTAATCCTTATAAGAATCTATTGGAATGACTCATGAAAAATATGAATAACTATATATTTTGTCATATTTTGAAGGAAAAAAAATATTGAACCCAAAATGAACCTCTAAAATAATAAAAATCATAGGTATAAAATGTGTCAAGGCATTTAATTTTTTATTTACTATGAAAATTAAAACAACATGATCAATGTGAAATCATTTATAATAATATTTCCTATGTAATAAATTTATTTTCTCTATGACAAGTCAATGCTATCGAAATGGGCTTACTGGGACTAAGAAATGATAATATTGTTACCAGTGCATAACTTATTGAGAATGTCTAAAACTTTTGATGATGAAGTGATTAGTGAACTTGATCCTTTTTGCCTTTTCTACTTTAGATACCACTCCCAAAAAAACCTTAAACCAATATCATTTCATCATCGAGAGACAATTATGGAACCTCGGCTATGGAAGTAACCTCTTTGGTTAACAAAACCACAACACCTACCCAACACCATCATATTCAGGTGGAAAACATGATGGTTGATTAATAACACCAACATGGTATGATCCCAAACCTCAGGTATTAATGTTATAGTCCTTACACACTGATTCCAACCAGTTCTTGATAGTTAGAGAAAGCTGTAGTGAAACCAGTGGGACCAGTCACCCCCACCAATTGATTTGGAATATTATATCTATAGCATGGTAATCAGATCCTTCCATATATTAGGGAGGAGAATCATGGAGTCAACTATGAATCCATCCTAGTTTAGGTTATACTAAAGAGGTCTCCTATCAAACAGTTTCACTAACATTATCCCACAGTGTTCACTCAGTCTCCTGTTGAGGGAACCACTCAAAAACATACCACCATGGAAAATCATTCATGAGTTCCAAAGGAGGTATCACCAGGCACAAAAGGATGATAAAAAATTGTATTAGGATGATATCCCTTCTTTTACAACCGATTCCAATCTGTATATTCTGGTGGTAGCCAATATGAAGGCTCGTATCTTTTCACACTCAGCCCAATTCTGCACAGATTTTTCTGCTGCAAGCATGGGGTATGAACATACCTTTTTTCGTGTGCGTGAATAAAATCTAAATATTCCCATGTAAAAAATTATAAAGGATTGGGATCATATCTTTTCTTCAACCCAATATATATCCTAATATATTTTGGAGACATAAAATGTGCATTCCTATATTCATGTACACAGATTGCTTAAGTGTAACTACAATATAGAATTAGTTGAAGATCTCTATTACCATATCCCAAAATTGATATAAATAAAGGAAAATGTATATTTAAATCTAAATAGATAGTGTAGCACATATCCATGATCAGTATGAATAGGCATCTACAGTAGATAAAGAGAAAATTCAATATTCATTCTGAGAAAATTTTATGCAGTTTTTGTTAAACGATGAGGCAAAGGACTAGGATCATATCCCCATTCCAACCAGGGATCACCAATATGGATTGACATGTGAATCCTGTATAGGTACACATTCCTATCGAAAAACACTAGTGACATAATAAAAATTCACACAACCGAGATCATATCCTCATTCTTACTTGGGATCACTAAGTTAGTATGAAACATTCCTTGGTACAAGAATATATTCATATTGAAAGAGTCTAGTGATATATTTCAAAGGCATTGGTCTGGGATAATATCCCAATTCCAAAAGTGTGTTGTCGAGATAATATATAAACCACCTCATATCTATCTCACATCCCTACAAGTGAAGCTATTCAATATATTACAACATCTCAAGAAAGCCAAAATCATATCCCTACTTTGGTCGATGAATGACTGCACTAGCATAATTCTGAGGATATATAAAAGGAGTCTCATATCCATTCTCGAATTATTGTTTCTGTAAGTATGTCATGAAAATGAATTCATATTTTGAAAAGGATCATATCCCTACTGCATCTAGTATTGACTAAAATATTTAAATAACCATCTATAGGCATGCTCGTATTCACGTTGATAATACCAATACTCCCCAGCATAGTCTAGTGAGATATTAGTATTCGGATAATATTCTCATAACCCTAGATGATTATCAACATATTTTGAAATCTTTCATATAAAATGATCATATCCCTGCTCAACCCCAAAAGTCAAGTTGGTTTATTCCATCCATGATGCATAATGAGGCTCAGATTCTTATTTTTCTCAAGACTATTATTCTTGAGGTTGTGCGATGCATATCCAAAACACCTCAAGGGTTCATCGACTCTTCAACTAAAGTATAAGGTGATCATTACCTCAATATTCCTATTGGTCTTATTGAGATGGATTGCAAGTATTATACTACGGAAATATTCCATGGTCATCATCCAAATGTGATATCTCTCTTGGATGAGGGAATATTACCCAAACCTAGACAACTCCACATAGAGAGGTGGCCAAAACTCATACAAGATTTTATATATTCATTCTGTAAACCATGAGGTTAACCATATATATTTTCCCATTAACTATCATCAATACTTCACCATGGTTTTCATGAGACCCAGGGAAGAAACCTATATACTCTGACCAGGTAGAAGCATATAAATATGATTAAGAAGAGGCTAAAATGTCTATATTTAGAGAGTTATCCAGAATCTACCTTTAATACATGCTTTTCCCATTACCACTTCCAACCAGGAGATCCTAGAGGAGCTATTTAATGAGTACATACCAAACCTACACCAAAATATCTGGAAAAACCATCAACTGTTGAAGACTAAACACCTCCTTAATTAAGGATATAAGGGAAATATTCAGGCCATAAATACACTAAGATTTCATACAGACATGCTTTCATTTTCTATATCTCAAAACCCATGGATATAATAGAATGAAAAACACATATGTTGTTTTTATCTATGTATTAGGAAAACACTCTGTTGAATTATTTTTAAGGGCCCATTAGGAAAACGTATTCAAGGATGGAAAAAATATAGAAAATTTCACTTCGTTATGTCCCAAAAATATAACAAATACCCAAATATGGAATCATGTAATGTCATAGCCATATAATAAAATTGGGTAACTAGGTAATTCATGAGACATTTCATCAAAATAAAAATCCCCCTTCTTTTAATGTGATAAGACATCACGAACAGAGGGAGAATAATTTCAACGGGTTCTTAACAAAGGCCACTAAAAAATAGAAATTCATTTTAGACATAGAAGCTGATTATGTGTCTGACCCATAAAAATCCCCTAGAAAATTAATCACATCATGGTATTCCATTTAACATATCCCACACATGAGAACAATTATTCCAATTAAATGGATCACAGTATAAGCCTCTATAGAATCCATCCAAGAGCGAACCAAGCCCATAGTGTTGGGGGGGGGGGATTGTTAACACTGCCTTAACCCCTCAGGTCATCAATCCCAGAGGGGATCCAAAAAATATCAACAGAATATACATACCAACCCCATACCATAGTTATAGAGGAATTTTTATCTCAATTTCCATCACCACGTTTATAACACCATATCTTGTAGAAATCAATGGAGGCTCTAGATAAACCTAATCCCATTGGGAAGGGGGAATATTTATCACAATTTCCATCTCATGAACCATCAGATACTTGAATAAAATCATCAAATACTCAATGAAAGGATCAACTAGTTCCAATAATGGAGTTATATCATCCACATCTATAGGTTTGGGTATATTTTTATCATCATAATTACCTTGGAAGGAACCAGTCCTATCTGAGATGGGATGTAAATATTGATGTTCAACATCCCATCCATTCTTCCCACTATAAAGAAACACCTTTTCTCTTTGGATCTGGTTCATTAAAATACACAAATCTCTCTTAAGGTCACTATTCACATTTTAAGACTGGGTGAGGATATAATGAAGGCACTCAAACACTATATGGATCATAATCCCAAATGGTATAATATGGGAAAGGGTCAAAGGGATGAAACTGATATACCAAGATAATGAGGAATAAGAAGTGAGGAATAACACTATTGGGTTGAGAGTAATGGGGTAAATACCATATCTTGATACACCTCAGTGAAGGAAATCAACATAAACATAATAGATAATATTGATAGAGATGATTATTTGGGGGGGATGAAATGTAGAATATATACCATGATATGTGGGTGATATGGAGACACCAACTGAGGTTGCATGTAAACTGAATCAAAGAAGGAGCTAGAACATGAAACTTATGAAGAGTGAATCTCCACCTCAATATTTGAAGACCACCATGGTTAAATGAAATTTATTTGATACATTTTACTCACCACCCATAGGAATGGAAATCCCTTCTATGGAGGAACTGCTGGAAAAAAATGAGAATGAGGTAACAAATTTCAATCAAATCAATGAGAAACTAATCAAGGTAAAAATTACCATAGGGTATCATCACTAGATATAGATGAATATCCACCCTCCCACATATTAAGAGATCACTAATTCACTTGCTAGATTAGAATCTAAGAATATAGATGGCCCTTGATCTAGGAATCAAGTCTATGAAAATGAGGATGTTGAGAATGAACCAGAATTTTCTCTATTACGAAAGAATTATCTCTATAATCAAGGTGATTATTCTATCCTTAAACAAATTTATAATTTTCTGGATATGAAAATGGGGACACCATGTCAATCCTCACAAACTAACTATACACGAGAGGTGTCCTAGACAGTAATACCTCAATAATTCTTCAATTCCATTTGATCCCATTCTCTAATAATAGAGACCATTCTCTAAAGATGAGTACCAGTGAATCCAAAGAATAATCCATATCCCGAATGTGTGGATGGAACTTGTTCCCCACCAAATTTCTATAATCCTTATTTCTAACCCATTGATGGAATGATAAATTTTGAATAACATCTCATGCACTTCTGGTCTTCATGTGGCTCGATGATGAGCCCTTGAGAGCAGTGGGAGGTGAACAAACTAATATGTTTTGTGTAAAATATCATGGGCATTCATCATTGGGTATAAGAGCCTTCTAGTAGGACAATTTTTTTCGGTGGTAAGACCTTCATTATTAATCAATTTATTAGTTCTCTTCCACATTGAGGAATATGAAAATTTATAACTTCAAAAACCACAAAAAATGAGAAAATGAGTGTGTTTCTTACTTCATCACCATATTGAAGGGTTTAACTTATTCACTCATCATCCCTCACTCACAAGATAGATTGATTAAACTATAATTAAAATCCATGGGTTTATCTCCAACCACCATTCATCCCGATGATGTATCTAGGAATATATCATTGGGTTTCTTAAATGGAGGAATTGGTAGAATATTTCATTCATAAGGAAAAATATAAATCACATCCCCTCACATATTCAAATGAAAAAATACTTCTTAAGGTATAGACTTCTCCTATTACCCTAAAACTTGTAGAAGATCCTTTCTAGTGCCTAGGTATGCTCTAAATCATTGAACACTGCCCATCCCATGGTATCAGCTACAAAATAACTGTCGATTAGAAACAAAAATATATCAAGGTCAGTTATGATTTTATGAATGGATGAATAATGTTTAATAATTACAAAATGAGAAGGTTCCTGATTATATCCTTAAATCCATGGAAAATAACCTACTCAAGATTCCCCAGCCTAAGAAACCCATTGAGGTCAATGCACCTAATCATTCTGACTACATCCCTTTTTAATGAGGATGGATCAAAACATCTTGGATTGTTTAATCTTAAAATATATTCTACAAATCATAGTTTCTTTGGAATTGGTCATGCTGGTGAATTCCCTGACATAGTTGACTTGTGTAGTCATTTCCCAACCATAACAAAATGTCGACTTGAAAGAATTTCCAACCAGGCCTGGAAAAAATATCAATAATTGGATGAATTGAAGGATAGTTGATTGATCTCATGCCACCATAAGATAAAATCATTAAAAAACTATCAAAAATACCATCCCCTAGGGATAGTAAATTTATTACACCTCTTGGAGGTGGATGTAAAATTATTATATAAGAAAATACGCAAGATGTTGAGTCATATTTAGTTTTTTCTTAAGCTCTAACTCTTGAAGACCTCATTACCTAAATATATAGAGAATGGGTACTACTACACCAAAAAGAATAATCATAAGAATATTTTGGTTTTGATAACATATTTCACTTAACAAATCCCTTCATCGGTGACAAATACACCTATTACTATGAGTTTCACTACCTAATTGGGGATCTTGAGGAAAATTACACTGAATCGAAAGATAGAAGGGAAACATTTGGTATGGTGTAACCAAATATTTTTTCCAAATACCCATTAAATACATAAATTTAGTTGAGACCCATGTGTGATAACTAAAACAAGCCCAAATAACAGTGAGTATGAATTATAGACCTCTAGCGGTTGTCCAAGACTAGTCATCTTACATGACTGACTGGAGGGGGTGTGATTGTATAATTTTCCTAGAAAAAGGGGAAGGATGGTGTGAACCATGAAACTAATATAAAATTGTCCTTTGAATTATGATCCATAATCATGAATATCAACCTCATACATCGTAACTATTGAACCATATAATAATGAGAAACCCCACCTTGGGATGATAAGAACTCTGACATAAAAGGATGTCATTCTAAAATTGTTGGAGGTTGTACCAGCCAAACATTAAATCCTAGATTCCATCTATCATTCAAAATAATTAATTGCAGAACTCATCAAATACCTCCATAGCCCACAATATTTTGATATAGAATTCACTACAACTGAGTTTGGTCATTTGGAAACTATGCCATCTAGAATTCAAGGTCACTATCTCATTCACGTAATACGATCAATAGGAAGTTTTACCATGACATATCTGGCCCCTGTATGTTTTGGGTAAACTAGAAAATGTAAAAATATGATGTTCTATGTTTGAAAATGGTTCTCGGGTTATCTTCATCCAAATTCAAGCACTCTGATGTTTAGGATATAGAAATGGATAAATATATCTGACAAAGAATATCATTGATGGGAAAGATAAGAACAAGAAAATAATCTTGGTAATATAATGCTTGAGACTCAATTTTTGGATATCTCATCTACTTTGGAGTTCATGGTTATCCATAAAGTCAATTTATATAATGTCCTTCATGGAATTCCTTTGATTCACACCCACATGGAGGTACCATTAGCATTTTATCATTGTCTGAGAGACCCAGTCAATGTGAATTTTTCCATACTACATGGTGATATTTCCACCTTTTATTCTTTTCAATCCATATATGAAGAGGAATATTTATATAAAAGATAAATAAAACAACCTAATGGTGGATGACGATGTGTTTGTTGTATCACCTAATGGCTTGGGGACCAACCCTTAGAATCCTTGATTCATGATCGATGATAGTTATGGGATACCTTTAAACCAATTCAGGCAGCATACTTAATCCACGATATCCAGTATTTTCATGCCATAGATGATAGAATAAAATAACACCATCAACTTCATAATATCTCTGTGATAACTATGGTAGTTTAGGTTGATAATGTCTCTTCCCGTGGATACTTTTACCTTGATTGTGATTGAAATTCCCCTAGACCACCCAAAAAATTGCAAATTTTACTCCACGAACTAAGAGATGAAAGAATAAGTGTAGGACCTAAGGAAGGACCCTCTTGTATTTGAGGAAGGATCTCAACAACCATCAAAGAGCTCATGTAGGTTAATTATTGAACTTAAGAAGACCTACAGCCCATGTCGATTACTTCTACCATGACTCTCGAAGATCAATAGATGTATAATGTATTTCTAGAGAATAATTGATATATGTTCACTTGGGATTATATAGAAAGTGTCGTGAACAAACCTAATGTGACTACGTATCACCTTTTCCTACCAAATGATTATCTATTTTTTACATAGGTACCCAAGAGGATGAACCACTATCATGCTAATAATGTGGTGTTTGATATATAAATTTTATCAAATCCAAATTTCTATTAATGGTAGAATACCCAAAATGGTTCAAAAACTCATTCTTATTAAGAAAAAGATCTTGCAGATATGGGTCTGCACATATATTAGAGACCTTATTCTACACTAACCAAAGGAATGTTTCCTATTTACAATCGCATAACTTTTGATTTACGCAACTACTATATTCCAACCCCTTTTCATTATAGATGGGTATTCATGATATAACCAATCAATGATAGCCTCTAAAATTATTAATCCACTACGTTTAGAGCATCATAAGGGATCTATTTATACCACGTGATTCCCATTATAAAAAAAATAATGTTGGTGCTACTTATCAGCATTCCATAAATAATATATACATGTACTTTTTGTGAAAATTAGAATAATTTTATGTTGATTACCATTAAGTAAAATATCGATAGTTATTTGATCACATCATGGACCTTGAAACAATATTCAACAAGTTCTGGTAACATGGTTAGAGACGAATTATCTAATGATTTATTTCTCGGTAATGTTTGGTAAATTATTTGGCTTTTTTGTATGCCACTATGGCATTGAGGTGGACCCAGAAAATAGTAGTGAAGTCCTAGAAATGTCTTCTCCTTATAACTTCAATTAACTAATGGGGATCCAAAGGAATCTCTCTTACATTCTATTCTCCATAGATAACATATCCAGAAAGTCTCCCCCATCACAAAATTAATTAAGAAGGGAGTCACCTATCAAGAGATGATGACTAACATGAGTCCTATGAGAATCTCATGTAGAAATTGTTGCACCCGCTGACCATGATTCTGATGAAATAAGGAAGGAATCTAATATTTTATGTGGTTACCATGGAATGATCACTTGATTTTATCCATGCACAGAAAAATGATGCAAGGATTGAAAATTGTCCATCTACCTTAGTAAAATGATGTTTCTTATAGAGACCCTATAATTATATGTCTAGAAGAACATCCTGGCACTCATATTTTTCATGAAAAATATGATACATTACATACTACATAATAAATTCTATTTGTTATAATATATTGACATTGTTAACTATATATCTATGGATACTATTTTTGACTTATTATTAGGTATGATGGATGGTTTTTCAAAAAAAAGATGACATCTAGTTCATCACACAGAAGGTAGTTAAGGAGAAATCCCATTCTGATTTAAATGTGGTACATCCTACCCTCAAAAGCACCTCAATATATAGTGAACATCTATATGAATCAATTTTAAATTCCCATGAAACTCTCTAATCATGGGATATGTATTTTAACATTTCCCACTAGATCCATATTGGAAAGAGGATTAAAAACCTGAAGCTCAACTGGATTGGTCTCGAGATTAAATTTATTTCCCATGAAAAAGAAAATTTCCCCTACTCCTTTGCAATGTCCGAAGGATGTGCAAGTAATGAGGTATAATACCAAACCCGCATTATAGGATTAGAACTATGCCTATAGCTAAAAATATCCTACTTGAACAAAAAAGGGTATTTAGAGAAAGTGAGAAAACAAATCAATGGATGATATTCCATGAAAATGAATGAATTTCCCCTATAAATAGTTATGTCAAATAACTAATGAAATAATCCCCTTTGAATGAACATTTAATCATGTACCTCGATCAAAAAATGATCTTTTCGACACACTGGCTAATACAACCACAGTTCTGGCGGACCTTAATCAGGATGTAGTGATCTACCACATCATGCAGGGAAGGATAGTCCATTAGTCACCATCAATGACATTAAAAAAACAAATTAGGTCAATACAGCCCTATGGCATGATGCTACAATATCCTTTCTTGGATGGATGGAACCTATAATTTATTCTCTCGACAATTTGAACTTCCCATCAGTTCATGCTGGAAGGGAACAGACCTGACGCCATGTAGTGAACATTACCCTCATGGGTGAAAAAATGATATAAATACCTCTACAAATGAGTAATTGATGCAATCCCCCTAAGGTTCATAGAGGAAGGATACATTCTTAATATCATAAAAGAAGTCTATGAAGGCTCATGTGGTTCTCACCTTCCTGGGACAGACTCTCTTATAAAATTAGCAGGGTTGGATACAATGGAAAAACACTAATACATGACTATGTAGAATTCACCATGAAATTTATGGAAATCTAGATGCATGAAAAATTTACACATTAACCCCATCAATTTCATCATATATATAAATATTCTAGGCCATTTTCTTTATGGTGAAATGATATTGTGGGGATATATCCCCCTGCCACAACTAAGCAGTTTAATTACATCCTTACTGCTACTTAGTTATTTTCCAGATAGGCTACGAAAATTCTCCTCAGTGAAGTCAGGATGAATATTATCGTTAACTTCATAAAGATTAATATCATCACTAGATTTTGAGTCCCTCACATGATATTGACAGATAATGACACCAACTTATTTTCTACAGAGTTTGAGAAATTGTACTAGGAGTACAAACTCAAAACTAATCATTCATCCCACTATCATGAAGTTTAAAATGGAAAAATTTAAGACTTAAATAACACTATATCAAATATACTATAGAAAATGGTGGTAAAATACAAGAATTCATGGCCATATAAGCACCTTCATGCATCATGGGCCTATAATAACACCACATCAACTGGTATACTTGAAACTCCATATTCATTGGTGTATAGAACTAATGAATTGTTTCCCATATAATTCGAGTTCCCAATCATCTATATTGATATATGTGGAAAACTATAAAAATATTTGATATCACTAAATTTTATGGATGAGTTGGAATTGATCGATGGGAAATGGTTTCTTAAACCACACAACCTCAATGTCCATCAGAATCATATCACACGATCCTTAAATAAGAAGGATCTCCCCTTATGTTTTCCTTTAAGGAGAAATGGTGTTTTCTCTCAGAACCATAATGATACCCGGAAAGAAATAACCAAATCTGAAACCCAAATGGGAAGAGCATTAATTAATAGAAATGATTTATTCCAATAGATCTTAATAAATTAACACAATGTGTGAGGAACATATTATGCTCTCCCACACAAATTCAAGATTTCTCATGAATTAATTTTAATAGGTTATTTCATGAAACTATAATCCAAGTCATGTAACGACCCAATGTTTTTCAATGGAAATTACCTTCTTATAAATATGTAGTCAAATCACATGAAAAAACAAAATAATGAACTACTACATGCTAAGTGACCTTTAAACATAATTTTGTCACGTCTGTGTTTGAAATTTCAAAAATATGACATACACGATTGTAGTCAGTAAGATATTTGGAGTGCGATAATAAAACCCTAATTTTTGGTGAATAATAACCTACCCTTATGAATAGTCACATACTATTATAAATAGTGATATAACCGAATGAATAGTAACCTTACCTATGATATTATATAAATAATATTCAAGAAGAAAATAAAATATACCTATATTTTAGAATAAGTAAATGAATGTTTTCAAATTTGTTTCTGATAATAAAATTTGATTTTAATTAAATATTAAAATAATCATATTTAAAAAATTATTTCTGAAAATTGGAATTCTCTTTTTTTCTACACATCAAAAAATGGTTAGGGTGAATTTTTGGGATTTTTCTAAAATACATGAATTTTGATGAATAGTAAAATATGATAATTCACAATAAATTCTAAAACCTTAATTTTTGCATCACGAATGAGTCATGGATGATGTAAATGGCCTTTGGTTAGAATTATAATTCATTTATTACTGTTCTTGTTCATGGAATACTTCTTATAACTTGTCTTGTGAATAAATAATAAACTAATGATTAAAAAATTTTGAAAACCCTCTTCTCCTCCACTATAACCCCACCCCACCCCCCACCCCCACTCCCACTTCTCTTCACTCATCTAAAGCCTTGTTCCGTACAAATACTTTTCCCAAATAACTCTCTAAGTTCCTCCCCCACGTCCAAAAGATCTTAAACTCTTCAAAATACCAAAAACACTCCCCTTAAGAGGTTCTCGAAGGAAAAAGTATCAATAAGTTAATTCCTCTTTCCAATTCCTTCATTTCTTTTATGTTCTTTTCGTTTTGTTTCTTTCCTCACCATCCTTCACTCAAATAGTATGATAACACCAGTAATACACATGTACTGGAATGTTTTTATGCAAATGGAATAATTCATTATCTTTTCTTCTTTCCCCACATTTTTATTTGAATGAAATTAAAGCACCATTTGAGATGTGCTAATTTAACACATTCAAGGACAATTGTTTATCAATTTATTTTATTATCTTTAATTCTAGTCTTAAAACCATTTTTGTGATGGTTGAACCAGATTATTATATAGGTAATATTTCCTTGATTTTTCTGTAATCCTTTTTCTAATAATGGTATAATGTTATAAATAACAACATGTTCTTTGTAATCAAACCCACTGATTGACCAAAACGGTTGTCATTAAGGTTATATATATAATAATTTTACATCACTCTAGGTAACCAAATTAAATTTAAAACCATTTAATATCCTGTATTTTAAATAATACAATATAACTTCAATTTTGGACAACCACATTCATATTACATGCTTATCCAAACATGAATATAAGCGAACCAGTCATTAAAACCAAGTAAACAAACGAGCCTAAACAATGAAATTGAAACTCATAACCAATAAAAATAGTTATAAATGAACATAAAATTATTATAATAAACCAATTATATATTTATAAGGTTCTATTATTATTAATTAGTAACCCTAATTTGTTTATTCAGGTCTTTAATAACATGTGGAGAACACCAACGAAATTTAGGTAAGGGATCCTCTCCATTTCTCTCTTAATAAAGATTATCCTCTATGCTATGACTTTTATGCATAATACTAAATAATGGGGTAAGTTTTTGCACCTCCCCCATACTTTCCTTATAATTTATTAGGTATAAGAAACCTATTTTCTCTCTCATCAATACCTCCAAGGTACACCAGACAGCATGCCAATAGACCGTAATGAATTATACCTGAACCTGTTTTGTTCATTACAGTTACCTTGTATTTATTTATATTAAAGTGGTGATATATTATCTGTTTATTTAAATATTAGAAATGTTGTTTAATTTTTAAAAATTCATTTATGAATTCCCTTCATCATTCTCTTTTTTGAATAGACATGTTTTTTTAAATATTCCATCTTTTGAACTTTCCGATAAGCAAACCTATTTAAGGGAACTTATCGAATTTTTACCCAATTTATAGTGTACTCTATCCTATGATCTAATCCACCATTGTCTTTATAAAATCAATATTTTTATTAAGGAATCATTCTTCGTTCAATTCTGGTTTTTAAATAAAATATTTCACTTTTTTCTATTCTTGAAATCTCAATAGTATTTTCCTTAAAACTGCACAAAAATGTTTTAATGATAATATTTCTCAAATACATTTCTTATATTTTTTCACTTCTATTTGTCACCACCTACCATTTTATATTCCTATTTAACCTTATGAATGTCTATTTGTGTTCTAATACCTTTCTTTCATGGACACTATCATGATACGCTCATTGGTAATGCTTTATTTCATGATTGTGAAATTCAATTATTTTCATGGGTATCATTATGTTTATGAATGGTTGATTATGTATGATTATAAATGTGGAAAGTTTATTTATGTGGAAAGAATACTCTGGAAAATTATGAGATGGGTGTGCCCCGATAACACTCTAATTCATTGGGTAAAGTTATGTCCCTTGAGATGCAATGTGAAATTGGATTGGCGGTTAGCTTTGACCTATAATAAAATGGGAAATGGGGTTGGTTGTTAGACTTGACCCATACTAAAGAAATGTTTAATGATTCTAAAACAATTATATGATTCCATTTTTATATGATCCAATTCTTAGATGATGTGATTTCATAAGTTCCATGATTTGGATATCAGTATGTCATGCCTCCTAACTCATGTGCTTAAGATGTATCCTTACGTTCGTTACCTTATTGGTCTTTCTAGATATTCCCTTTGTTCATTTGTTCCCTAGGGTACCCTATATAGATGTAAGGGCTCAAAGGAATTTAGGATCTCTATATGGAGATTAAATAAAGAAGTATCTTTTTTATCCCCATGTATTATGTTATATATACCTAGTATTCCAAGACCCTAGACATAACTATCCTTGTATTTTAGTCTGATGTATAATTTTGCTTAAAATCATGTAATGTTATATGTAAAAGGATTGGGCCGCTATAGTTGGTATCAAAGGATGGTCTAGTTATTTTTGGAGATTAGGAATAGAGCACCTTAGTGAGAACATAAATGATGAGACGATGTATAAGAAAACATTCCTAGATTTTGGTCGGTATTGAGTAAGTGATTTATCAAGAAAATAAATCCTTTTCTGGATAAGAGCATGTAGAGGAGGCTCTGGAAAAAATGTACCTAGGAGTGAAAAAATCTGACAAGGAGTTTCGGGCTTGACACAGATTATCCTGGTAAATGAAAATGGTCCTTGATGCATTCTTGGTTACAACACTCCCAGGGGATAAGCTTTGGTAGATTCATGAGATTAGTACAAACCATTATTAAGGGACAAAAAATCCCATAATAATATAAGTTAAGAAATATATCGAGGATAACCTAGATATAAACTTATGGAATAAAAATATAGGATATAATTTTTCTTTATAAGTTTATCCTTTTTTGTTCAATGCTTCCTTTTTATGCTCAATAGATAAGTATTCAAGACCTCAAATTATAGGTTCTTTTTCTCGGTTAATTGCTGGAAAAGAAGAACATGTTCCAAAAACCAATGTGATAGGTAATGTGAAGATTTCCCTAATGATACGCCTGATATGATGGGATCAGGTGCTCAAAACATCATGAAATTACTTGCTCAGCTTGATTTAGTTATGAATTATAACTTGAATCATGCAAAACACCCTCCTCCACCAAGTAAAGAGAATGTTGTTGAAGAATACTTCATGTGGAGAAGGCCTCCCATATTTAGAGGATCTTCTTATCCCCTCCCCGTGGAACAATGGATTAACTCCATTGAAAAGATATTCTTTGTCCTCCAATGCTCGGAAGAAGAGAATGTTGTACTGGAAGTCTATCATTTTGATGGGGAAGTTGATCAGTGGTGGAAACTGATCAAGAATACAATGTCCCAAGATGAAATTGATTCCATGGATTCAGAGGAATTCAAGAGGATATTTTTCAACAAATATTTTCCTCAAACCCACCATCTCAATATGGAAAAAGAGTTCCTCAGACTTAAGAAAAATGAAGATGAGTCCATCAGAGCGTATAAAGGAAAATCTACAAGGCTTTCAAGGTATGACCATGGATTTTTCATGAACACAGAAAGCAAGGTGGATTGCTTCTTTAGTGGACTAAAGCTGAGTCTATAAATAGCGTTGGAAATTCCAGACTTCGACGGTTATGAGGATATTTTTCATTATTCCCTCAAGGATGAAATGGAGATTGATGACTCTCAATGGTCTTGTGGGACTAATGACAAGATGTAAAAAATGGACAACAACATGGGTGGTTCATTGATGAAATCCCTTGATGTAAAGAAACATGAATTTTCCCCTTATAAAAGTAGTGGAAAGAAAAATCATGGTAACTGTTTGATGGGAACCAAGAATTGCATAAAATGTGGAAAGTGTGGTCATCTGGCCAAGAATTTTCAAAGAGATATGGAAAATACCGCTAATGTTTAAGAAGAAAGGATGTTTCAGATCAACACTCATTCTACAGTGCATTGTTTCAACTACAAGAAGCATGGACATTATGTGAACAATTTCCCTATGTTGAGGGTTGTTGGAGGAAATAAATAGTACTATCCAAGGAAACAAGAAAGGGATTATGTTATCACTACTTCTGAGTTGGATTCATAAAACAATGTGGTGACCGGTACACTAGTTAATCATTCAAGTATAGTGTATGTACTATTTGTTTCTTGTTCTATAAATTCATTCATATCATGAAATTTTAGTAGAAATATTCAAACACCACCTCAAAATTTGGAGGAAAAGTTATTTGTCAGTATTGAAAATGGGGAAATTATTACGTCCATGGTATATAACTCATCCCTGATTAATGTTTGTGGACTGAACCTCCTAGAAAATCTCATAATACATATTTTAGTGGAGTTTGACACTATATTGGTCATGTATTAACTATCTTTATACAAAGCCAACATCAACTATCAGGAAAGGGACATCACTCTTCACATCCTAGAACATCCTCTAATTCTATATAAGTGTAAGGAGGAAGATGAATCTCTTTTAGGATCATCGTCTCATGTGTGGATATTTTTGGCTCATGAGAAAGTAATTCTAGCTCAAATGATTGAGACAAAGGAGAGAATCATGCTTGAATACATACCCATTATGTGGGATTACATTGATGTATCCCTTGAAGAGTTTTCTGGTATTCCTCTTAACCATGAGGTTGAGTTATTAATTGAATATATCCCTGGATATCTACCTATCTCAAAGACACCTTATAGAATGGCCACTATATAGGTGGAATAACTGATGAAATAGTTACAGGAGAATATAGAGAAGGGTTTCATATACCCGAGGGCTTCACCCCAGGGTGTGGCAGTCCTCTTCGTCAAGAAGAAGGATGGATCAATGCACGTCTACATTGAGTATTGTGAGCTTAATAAAATCACGAAAAAGAACAAGTATCCCCTTCCAGGGATAGATGACTTGTTCGATCAGCTTCGTGGGGCAATTTATTTCTCTAAGGTGGAACTTCGTTCAGGATATCACCAATTAAATTTGAGGAAGGAAGTTATTCCCAAGACTTCTTTTCAAATGAGGTATGGAAACTATGATTTCATAGTGATTCCCTTCAGACTCACTAATACTGCAAAATTTTTCATGGATTTAATGAATATATTTTTTAGAGATTACATAGACAAATTTGTTGTAGTCTTTATTGATGATATTGTGATATACTCAATGATCAAGGAGGAACATGAGGAGCATTTGAATACTATGTTAAAAAAATTGCGAATGGATAATTTGTATGAATATTTTTGTAAATGTGAGTTATGGATAGAAGAAGTATCATTGTTGGGGCATGTTACCACCAGCAAGGGGATATATGTTGACTCTTCCAAGATAAAGGAAATTGAAGAGTGGCCCCGGCTGACCTCTATAACAGAGATCCACATCCTTTTGGGTCTAGCTAGGTATTATCGAAAATTTGTGAAGAACATTTCACGATTTTCAAACCCAATGACCAAGATGACACGTAAGGGTGTAATGTTTTTCTAAACACAGGAATGTGAAGACTGTTTCAAGGATTTGAAAATGGTCTTTTCACTGCACCAGTACTCACACTCCCTTACAATTAGAGAACAATTTGTGGTGTATAGTGATGACTCTAAGAAAGACTTATGTTGTGTGCTAATGGAAAATGAAATTGTGATAGTCTATAGCTCAAGGCAGCTGATAATCCATGATTAAAAATATCCCATGCATGATCTGGAGTTGGAGGCTGTGATCTTTGTGTTGGAAATCTGGATGCAATATCTCTATGGAGAGAAATCTGAGATATATACTCAACACAAGAGTCTCAAATATATATTCACACTGGAAGAGATTAATATGTTCTTGGAAATATGGATAGAGCTCATCAAAGATTATGACTGCTCAATCCACTACCATCCTGGTAAGGAAAAAAAGGTGGATAATGCTCTAAGTAGATAGGATCTTGCATCTTTATCAATGACGATAATTGAAAAGGATTTTATTTTCATAGATTTTCAAAGGATGGACACGGGAATAATTAGAGGAGTAACACCATAAATCCTTTCTCAAATTATTGATCAACCATACTTCTTGGAGAAAATAACAGATGCTCAATGAAAAGATGTAGAAATTCCGAAAAGGGTGGAAGCTATCCGAAATGGGAAATCCTCTGATTTCAAAATTGATAACGAAGGAGTTGTATGATTTGAAACACGATTATATGTAACATCTGATCCATAGATAAAGAAGGAGATATTGATTGATGCACATATCTTGACCTTATCTATCAACCTAGGGAGCCCAATGATGCATCAATATCTTCAAGAAAAACTCTTCGTGGGACAATATGAAAAGAGAGATTTACGAATATACATTAAAGTGCCTGGTATGTCAAAAAATGAAGTCCTAGAGGTAAAATTATATGGGCTTGACGAAACCACTACCCATACTAGTATGAAAGTCGGAGAAAATTACCATGGACTTTGTCACTGGACATACAAGGACATCCAGAGGAAACAATGCTATATGGGTCATTGTGGATTATCTTACTAAGACATCTCACTTTATTGAGATTTGATAGGACCTCCCATTGGATCAACTTACATGTATTTACCTCAAAGGAGTGGTAAGTCTTCTTGTTGTACCACTGTCTATTAAATTTGATCGTGATCCTAGATTCACATCGATGTTCTGGAAAAGTCTCTAACATGCTCTAAACACTGAACTGAACTTTAGTACGACATATCATCCTCAAACTGATGGTCAATCTAAGTGAAATATTTAGACACTTGGAGACATGTTGAGAGCATGTTCTATGTAATGAGAAGGAGGATGGGACCAAAATCATCTATTGGTTGAATTCTCCTACAGCAATAGTTTCCACCCGAGCACCTGAATGGCAACATATAAAGCCCATTATTTGAAAAGGTGGAAAACATCGGCATGGTGGATAAAGTCGGTGATCATAAGCTCCTTGGACATGAAATGTTTGTAGAAATGGTGGAGAAGGTGGATCCCATTAAATAGCATATCAAGGAAGCCCAAATTCGACAGAACATTTATGCATATTGTAACGCCCTGACCCCAGTTACCTAGAGTCGGTGAATTATTATGTTGCATTGGCATGATCACAAAATATCAAGTCTCGAAAGTCCAATTAGTTTAGTAGCCTTAGAAACACTAGATACATTTATAAACGTTACATTACATCATAAAGTGAAAAACTACAATAACATGGTCTCCATAGTCCAGACTCATATCCCCTTCCAACTAGCCATGCAGTTCATTCATAGAATACTTCTTCACATCCTGTAAAAATAAAAACATTGAAAGCGGCAAGCTCAGATGCTCAGTAAGGATAACAATATAGTTAAAACTTTGATCAATAAACATAAATATTTAAGGCATTTTATAACTAAATGAAAATCCTTTTAAACATGAACTTCAACATAATATGGAAAACGTAAATTGAAATAATTCCATTTACTTACTCACATGGATATTCTACTAGTCGAATAATCACATGTAATATCAATAACCACTTTCATAATGATGGAATTCCTAATGCTAGAATATCATAACCACGTAGCCAAGGCCTCATGCCAAGGCAACAAATAAGATTTTGTCAAGCCCTCATTCCAAGACACTAGTTTGTCTCATGATACCTACCGATGCATCGGGGAGCTATAGCGGGCTCCACCCTTCACTTATTAAGTCCAATGCACTCCTCATATGAATAGGTTTAATCATATCATAAACCCTAAAATAATTGTATCACATAAAATATGCATAAAGGAAACATAACATTTAAACATTTCAATCACAAGATATCAATAAAACACATTGATATAATAAAACCGTTTTCAATACCAAAATAAAAGAAAAGTAAAACTTGGTATTTATTTTTAATTTAAAAAAAGTTAGGGCTTGTAGAGGAAGCCGAAACTCAAATAATGGTAATGGTGGAGAAGAAGTCATTGTCACCGCATACATACGATAAAAAAACATTCATTTCTATCATTTAGTAAAACGCTTCGTATAAAAATATTCCTCTTGAATAAACAAAAATGTCAAAGGGGTTTATAGACCGTATAAAAGAAAGTTGTGTATAAAACAAAATATGCCTCAATGAAAGGAGATTGAGACGAAGTCCCTTACCTCATCTCCAACTTGACTTGATCGTTCTTTAACCTACTATATAATAAACTATAGTTAATTTCTACTTTCTTAGTAACCTTTTACAAGTTCATCATTCTTTTTATATAACTTATTACCATGTTATAAAAATTATGTAATTATTTAAGTTAATAACGGTCGTTTTGTCGATCATTGGTACTTGAGTAAAAAATAATCTTCTAATAATTAATAGTTGTTCATGTGGGGAAATATCCATTATATCCAGAATTATATTCATGATTTAGATATCATATATATCATATATATCCAGTATATATATACATTTATAATATTACATAACATTTAGATGTATGAAATGCACCGTTCATGGAGACGGTAAGCCGTACGTACGAAAGAAAGATACTTTCATTTATATTTCATATTTAATGGAATGAGATAATGATATAAATTTTTATTATAATTCCAGTATAATATCATATATAATATCATTTACTCAATCCTTCACAAATCCCACATATGGCATCAACGATTTAATTCACTTTGAGGGGGCGGTAGTCCGCACTTCCTAAAATGAAATTATCGCGTTTACCCATACAGGTATGCCATAAAAGAAAAATACAGAGGAATAAGGAAAACATAAACATAATATATATAATATATAAATATAGAGACATCTTAATGGACACCATGAGATGTGTTAAAAGAAGATTAAACAATCATCGTTTCGTGAGGCAGTAATTCACCACCAACAGAAACAGTGTGTTCTTTGACCATTAGATGTAGGTATGTGTACGTGTAAATAAAATCCTTCTCATAACAACATCCTAGTGTATTTAAGATACTGTTTTTGTTAAAAATGAAAGGAATAAAAAGAGTTTAATGGGTTGGAGAAGCAAAATGAAACGAAAGAACATAAGAGAAGACATTACCTTAAAATCGGGTAACTCTTTTTGATTTGAGCCAAAGGATTCCTTGGGAAGACTTTTGCCCAATGTGAGGCTTCTAGGAGTAATATATGGAAGTTTGGAGAGTATTTGGGTAGAGTTTGGCTAAGACAAATTGCTTTTATGGTGTGAATAAGGTGGTAGAGGTGGGGGCCTTTTATAAGAGAGGAGGAGGGGTACTCTTGGAAAGTCATGAAATGTTACATTATTATATAATGAGTTTCGGATATTAAAGGTCCCAAAATTATATATTTAGAGGATAAGGTGATAATTGTTCTAAATATACTAATCCCATAGGTTTTTGACAAGTGTAAGTTTTATATTTTACATTATCGTTTCAATTTATTTAAATTGTTAATTAATGAGGTAATCACTGCATCATCATGGTGTCATAAACAATTTAATTTATTTACTGTATTAAAATTATGAAAAAAATATCATGATGTAGGAAATATTTTTATATTTCCAATTAATATTTATAGTCAAAAAGTTAACTTATATAACTTCATGTAATAATTGTTTTAGTAAAACAACACATGTTTGTGACAATTTTATTTTTTACTTTAAATAAAAAGTTATTAATGTAATTTTCTTACCCAAGTGGCTCCATGGGGTCCCCAAGTTTACCCATGGATTTTTTTGGTCGGCCATGACTCATCCAATATGGGTAGGATAAGTGTCAAGATATTTTCATATTTTTATAATATCATTTTTACCTTAAATTTCACTAATTACCTTTAATCGCAATTAATAAAACTTAAATGTTACTATTCACCAAAAAAAATTTCATCTCATTGAACCAAATTTTTCTTCATAATGACAACCACGTATGTCTGATTTTTTGAAATTCAATAAACAAAAGTGGTAATGATTCATTTACATGAAAATTAGTTTTTAAACTACCACTTAGTGGTTTCATTATTCATCAAAAATTAATGTTTTCAGAAAAATGCCAAAAATTAACCCTAAGATAGAATTGATATTCTGAATTCAAAAATGATATCTATTTTAAAAAATTCCTAACATATAAGTTTCGTTAAATAATTTTATAATTAATTCTCATTGTCAATACAAATACCGTGTTTTTAAGAAACAATATCAATCAAAAGATTGACAATTGTTTGTGTCCAATTTCAAAGTGAAATTAATTCTATTGACCACCATTGGATAAAATGGTAAAAATATATTCTAATTATACTTTAAAACCACTCAATATTATAATTTATCACTATAAATTATTTTGATTAAAAAGTTTGTTTTTACATATTTTTTTACTATTCATAGAAAATTTGAAGTTCTCGGAAAATTACAAAAAATTCAACATAGGATAATTTTGATATTCCGAATACAAAAATGAAGTCCATTTTGAATTATAAAATTAAAATAATTTCAAAATTTGATTATTACTATTCATAACAGCTACATTGATTGGTCGCGGTGTGTTAGAATCTCGAAGTTGCGTACAATGCAAGCTGTTGTATTATTGAAAGAGAAGCGTACCGCAGAAGCTTGGGGTGTTACATTTTCCCCTACTTCAAATAATGTCATCCTAGAAATTTCTAGAAAACTACCGCATGAAAAGACTAGGGTGATTCTTCATCAAAAGTTCCTTGAGTTCCCACATTTCCTTTTTCATCTTATAGTTTCTCTATAGAACTTTTACCAGATGAGTCGCCCAGTTTCTCAGTAATTTTTCTCTTGTATCAATAATCCTAATGGGCTCTACACAGTAAGATAGATCGGGTTCAAGTCCGAATTCCTCATTGGTGAGTACATGTGTTAGTTCAGGCATGTAATTTCTCAATAGTGATATGTGGAACACATCATGAACTTTGAAGAGACTTGGCGGCATTTCCAAATGGTAAGCTACAACCCCAATTCGTTCTATAATTTCGAAGGGTCCGATGTACATGGGACTCAATTTACCATTCTTACCGAAACGTATAACTCATTTCCATAGAGATATCGTCAAGAAAACATGATCTCCTACCTGAAATTCCAAATCCTTCCTTTGGTTTTCAACATAGATCTTCTGCCTACTTTGAGCTGCTTTGATGTGGTTTATGATTAAATTCACATTTTCCATCATTTCCTCCACCAGTTCTGGGCCTACAAGTTTTCTTTCACCAACGTCATCCCAACAGGTTGGTGTGAGACAACTCTTTCCATATAATGCTTCATATGGTGCCATAATAATACTTGAATGGAAGCTATTGTTATAGGGAAATTCTACCAAAGGTAAATATTGATCCCACATACCCTGAAATTCATGTGAGAATGATCTCAACATGTCTTCTATAGTTTGAATAGTTCATTCTGATTGTCCATCTGTTTGAGGGTGGTTTTCAGTTCTCAAACGAAGTTCAGTATCCAAGGCCTTCTGATGACTTTTCCAGAATCTTGATGTAAAATGGGGATCATGATCCGAGACAATTAATAGAGGTACTCCATGAAGTCTCACAACTACATTAATATATAATCTTGTTAGACGTTAAAGTGGGGGATATTCTCTTATAGCAAGAAAATGTGCTGACTTGGGGAGATGATCAACAATGACCCATATTGTATCATTCCTTCAAGGAGTCTTTGGTAGTCCCATGACAAAGTCAATTGTAATATTATCCCATTTCCACTCAGGTATGGGAAGAGGTTGCAATAATCCACCAGGATGTTGCCATCCATCTTTCACTTGTTGACAAACCATACATCTTGACACAAAATCAGAAATATCCTTTTTCATGTTGTCCCACCAAAAATGTCCCATTAAATCTCTATACATTTTGGTGCTCAGAGGGTGTATAGACAAATTGGAAATATGAGTATCATCCCACAATTCCCTCTTTAAATCAGGTATATCGGGAACACAAATTCTCCTCCCAAATTTCAAAATTCCATATTCATACACAAAGTCACTCAATCTCCTATCATTCATATCATTAGTCTTCTTTTTCAACTCTTCATCATCGGCTAGAGAACTCTTTATCCTTTCTGGTAAAGATTGTTTGGCAACCATTTGAAAAAGTTTTGATGTTTCACCTTCTATGGTGATTCCAATAGACATCATTACTAGATCCATGAAAATAGGATCCCTTTCCACTATCATCATGTTCAAAACTCCATGATCTTTTCTACTCAAAGAATATGCAATCTTATTTTCCTTCCTTGAGTGGTAGTTTATCGTGCAATCATAATCCTTGTGTAGTTCTAGTCATCGCCTTTGCCTCATGTTGATTTCTTTTTGTGAGAAAATATACATCAAACTCCTGTGATCTATATATATCTCACATTTTTCACCATAGAGATAATGTCTCCATATCTTCAAGGCAATGATTATAGCAGCTAACTCGAGATCATGTGTAGGATATTTTTGCTAATGAATTTTTAGCTGTCATGATGCATAGGCAATAACCATATCATTCTTCATAAGGACACAACCAAGTCATTTCATTGATGCATGACTATAAATAACGAACCCATCATTCCCCGATGGTAGAGTCAATATAAGAGAATTGACTAATCTTCTCTTTAGTTCTTCAAATTACTCTTCACACTCTTTTTTCTAGACAAATTTAACCCCGTTACGTGTGAGCATTGTTAATGGGTTAGCCAATCGGGAAAAATTCTGGACAAAACATCGATAATAACCTGCCAAACCAATAAAACTGCGTACCTCAGTTATACTCGTCGGTGCTGGCCATTCTTGGATTGCCCTGGTCTTAGAATGATCAATGTAAATTCCATCCTTAGAGACAATATGGTCAAGAAAAGAAATCTATTGAATCCTGAATTCACACTTGCTAAACATCCAATATAATTAATGTCTTCTAAGAGTCTTCAAGATAATGTGAAAGTGATTTTCATGATCTTCGTAGCTTTTAGAGTATACCAAGGTATCATCAATAAATACCACCACAAAACGATCAACATATTACTTGAAAAATATATTCATTAGATCCATGAATACAGAGGGTTCATTAGTCAATCCAAAATCCATTACTGTAAACTCATAATTCTTGTATGTTGTTCGAAATGCTGTCTTCAGAATGTCTTCCTTCTTCACACATAACTGATGGTATCCATATCGAAGGTCAATCTTTTAAAATTATTGATCTCCATGAATTTGGTCAAATAAATCATCTGTGTGAGGTAGGGGGTACTTGTTCATTATTGTTATAGAATTGATCTCCCTGTAGTCAATGCACAACCTCATAGATCCATCTTTCTTATTAACAAAAAGGAAAGGGGCTCCCCATGGAGAAACACTAGGGAGAATAAATCCCTTATTACTCAATTCCTCTAGTTGTTTCTTTAGTTCAACTAATTCCACAGTGGCCATTCTATAAGGGGTATTCTATATAGGCCTTGATCCAGGAATTAAATCAAAGGAAAACTCAACTTCTCGTTCTGGAGGATGTCTAGGTAAATCTTCTAGAAACACATCTACATATTCTCTCACAATAGGTACATCCTCTATTTGAAAATTCTTTTCCTCACCCCAGTCATTTAATTCTCTTCCTCCCCAATAATTGAATTTAGTTGAGCTACTGGGGGAGGATCTAAATAAGAATTAGGTGGTAATGATTCTTCTCCAAAGATAAGGTGTTCCTTATCATCATCATCAAAAATCATAACCTCATTCTTCTTACAATAAATCTTCGCATCATAGTCTGAAAGCCAATCCATACCAAGGATTATATCAAACTCAATCAAAGGTATGACAATGAGATCAGCGGATAAAGCACATTTATGTTCTCTAATGGGGACTGATTCACAAAACATTATTTCAATGATACATCCCTTAAGATTTTTTACTGAAAATTATCATGTTAAATCAAATTGGAAATATCTAATTTTCTTATAAAACTGGGAAGATATGAAACAATGCGATGATCCAGAATCAA
This sequence comes from Viscum album, assembly GCA_963277665.1. Taxonomy (NCBI): domain Eukaryota; kingdom Viridiplantae; phylum Streptophyta; class Magnoliopsida; order Santalales; family Viscaceae; genus Viscum; species Viscum album. The sequence continues at coordinate 394,954,726 of OY728138.1, forward strand.
ATAATGAATTTTCTAAACTTGAGGAAACCATTAAATTACCTACCACCACATCTTTTGGAGCTTCAACCTCAGCAGTAATGATAGAATAATCTTGGCCTTGATCCCTTGGCCTCTTCTAAGGTAAGTTCCTTTGATTCTTAGGACATTCATTTTCATAATGTCCTATATCTCTACAATTATAGCATTCTACACTGACAGCAAATCTCTTTCCCTTGAAATCATGAACTTGGTGGCCTTTTTCACCACACTTGTAACAGACTCACATTCCCTTCAAGCAAGTACCGGGGTGTTTCTTCACACATTTATTGCAGGATTAATATTCAACATTTCCCTTATTCCCTTTTTTCCATTTCTAGATTGATCCAAAGATATCTTCTTCTCATACATTGCTTTAAAGTCGTAAGACTTGGAGAATTCCTTTTCTTTTTTGATAGCACACGAGACAATATCTTAATACGACGAGAATGTTTGTGAGACTAATTCTCGATGGAGAAATGGTTTTAACCCATCAAAGAAATGATCAATCTTACTTATTTGGTTACGTATATAATTTGCAGCATGCCTCGCTAACCTTGTATAGTTATTCTCATTCTTTACGACATTCTCATTCTTCGTCTGCCTTAGACTCTGAAATTTCCTTTCCATATCTGCTCGATGGTCATGTGGAAAGTAATTTTCCAAGAAAATTTCCTTAAACTCCTTCCATTCAATACTTGATACATGATTATCATCCTTTGTGTTTTGAATTAGTGACCACCATTGATCAACATCTTTAGTGAGGAGGTAAACTTCCATGACAACTTTCTCCCTTTCACTACTCCCCATGGCATGGAATATTTTCTCTAGGGAACTTATACATTGCTCAGATACTAATTGATTTGTAATCCCATTGAATTTTGGTGGTTTATGTCTCATGAAGAGATCTAAAATTGATCCTCCACACTACAGATCAGGGTGCTCCATATGAGTAAGGTTATTCTTCATAACCTGAGTGAGTTGTCCTAGTATGGTTATAAGCTGATGAGCACCCGTTGTATCACCAGCTCCATTGCAATTGTCTTGAGAAGGAGGGAAATCTGTACATGGAGTGTGTGCATTGATACAGTTTCCATGCCTTCCATTAGGCGCCATTTCTAAACAATGGAATAAGCTAGATTAGTTTATGAATCAAAATACATAATAACAAACATGAAAAACACTTATCATAAATTGAACTATTTATGGATATAATCCATAATAATAAAAAAATTCCTTTGAGGAAGTATATACTCATAAACCCTTCATAGTGGTTTGTAAAGAAAATGAGAATTATCCTAAGCATATCCCCCAGGGGTGTCGTAACCAAGAGTGCAACAAGGCCCATTTTCGTGCACAAGTTCCTATTTCAGTCTAGCTCAAAGCGGTGTTTTGGGGTTTTAACCCTAGGTATATCTGTGCCAGAGCCGCCTCTACCTGCTCGTATCCATACAGGGATGTATTGCTCGGAAAACTCACAAAATCTCTATAATACCAAAATTCTAGGAAGTTCTTATAGAGTAATCCTTAAAGTCAATCTTAGGGTTACCTGCTCCAATCAGTGTTTATCTAAATCTCACTTCCAAGGATAATATTAAACTGCCTCTGATACCAACTGTAATGCCATGACCCCAATTACCTAGAGTTGGTGAATTATTAAGTAACATTGGCATGATCACAAAAGATCATGTCTCGAAAGACCGATTAGTTTAGTATCCTTTGAAACACTAGATACATTCATAAACGTTACATTACATCATAAAGTGAAAAACTACAATAACATGGTCTCCATAGTCCACACTCATATCCCCTTCCGACTATCCCTGCAGGTCATTCATAAAATACTTCTTCACATCCTGAAAAATTAAAACATTGAAAGGGGTGAGCTCAGATGCTCAGTAAGGATAACAATATAGAGGAAACTTTCATAAATAAACATATTCATTTAAGGCAATGTTTAACTGGAACAAAACCCTTTTAAACATGAACTTTAGCATAATATGGAAAAAGTAAAGTTAAATAATTCCATTTACTTAGTCACATGGATATTCTACAAGTCAAATAATCACATGCAATATCAATAACCACTTTCATAATGATGGAATGCATAATGCTAGACTATCATAACCACGTAGCCAAGGCCTCGTGCCAAGGATACAAATAAGATTTTGTCAAGGCCTCATGCCAAGACACTAGTTTGTCTTATGATACCTACCGATGCGTAGAGGAGAAATAGCGGGCTCCATGAGTTACTTATTAAGTCCAATGCATTCCTCATGTGAATAGGTTTAAACATATCATAAACCATAACATAATTGTATTACATTAAACATGCATAAAAGAAACATAACATTTCCACATTTCAACCACGAGATATCAATAAAACACATTGATATAATAAAACCATTTTTAATACCAAAATAAAATAAAAGTAAAACTTGGTATTTATTTTTCATTTAAAAAAGTGTTATGTCTTGTAGAGGAAGCTGAAACTCAAATAATGGTTACGGTGGTAGAGAAGTCATTGTCGCCGCATAAATACGACAAAAAAACATTCCTTTTTGTTGTTTAGTAAAACTCTTCATATAAAAATATTCCTTTTGAATAAACGTAGAGGTCAAAGGGGTTTATGCACTATATAAAAGAATGTTGTCTATAAAAGAAAATATGCCTCAATGAAAGGAGATTGAGATGAAGTCCCTTACCTTGTGTCTGACTTGACTCGATCATTCTTTAACCTCCTGAATAATAAACTAGAGTTAATTTCTACTTGATTAAGAACCTTTTTCAAGTTCATCATTCCTTTTATATTAGCTATTACCATGTTATAAACATTATTTAACTATTTATGTTAATAACGGTCGTTTTGTCGATCTTTGGTACTTGATTCAAAAATAAACTTCTTATAATTACAAGTTGTTCATGTGGTAAAATATCCATTATATCCAGAATTATATTCATGATGTAGATATCATATATATCATTTATATCAAATATATATATATATATATATATATATATATATATGAATTTATAATATTACATAACATTTAGAGGTATGAAATGCACCGTTCATGGAGACGGTAAGTCATACGTACGCATGAATGCTTCATTCATTTCTATTTCATGTTTAATGGAATGAGATAATGATATAAAGTTGTATTATAATTCCAGTATAATATCATATATAATATCATTTACTCCTTCCTTTACACATCCCACATATGGCATCAACGATTCAAATCAATTTGAGGGGGCGGTAGTCCGTACTTCCTAAAATGAAATTATCGCGTTTACCCATAAAGGTATGCAATAAATGAAAAATACAACAGCATAAATAAAAAATAACCAAAATATATATCATATATAAATATAGTGACATATTAATGTCCACCATGAGAGGTGATAAAATAATATTGAACAATCATCGTTTCATGATGCAGTAATTCACCACAAACAGAAAAAATATGTTCTTTGACCATTAGACGTAGGTATGTGTAAGTGTAAATCAAATACTTCTCATAAAAACATCCTAGAATATTTAAGATACTTTATTTGTTACAAAATAATGGAATAAAAAGATTTTAAGTGGTTTGAGTTGCAAAATAAAACAAAGGAACATAAGAGAATACATTACCTTAAAATCAAGTAACTCTTTTTGATTTGAGCTAAAAGCTTCCTTGGGATAACTTCTGACCAATGTGAGGCTACTAGGAGTAATAGAGGGACGTTGAGAGAGTATTTGGTCAGAGTTTGGCAGATCCAAATGGCTTTGATGGTGTGAATAAGGTGGTAGTGGTGGGGGCCTTTTATAAGAGGAGAGGAGGGGCACTCTTGGAAAGTCATCAAATGTTACATTATTATATAATGATTTTCATATTTTAAAGGCCCCGCAATTATATATTTCGAGGATATGGTGATAAGGGTTCGATATATACTCATCCAATTGTTTTTTTACAAGTGTACATCTTATATTTTACATTAGCTTTTCATTTTATTTAAATTGTTAATTAATGAGGTAATCGATGCATCATCATGGTGTCATAAAAAATTTAATTTATTTAATGTCTAAAAATTATGAAAAAATATATCATGATGTAGAATATATTTTTATATTTCCAATGAATATTTATAGTTGAAAATTTAACTTATATAACCCCATGTAATAATTTGTTTAGTAAAACAACACATGTTTATGACAATTTTATATTTACTTTAAATAAAAAGTTATTAATGTCATTTTCTTACCCAAGTGGCTCCATGGGGTCCCCAAGTTGACCCATGGATTGTCTTGGTCGGCCATCACTCATAAAATAAGGGTAGGACAAGTGTCATGATATTTTTCTAATTTTATAATATCATTTTTACCTTAAATTTTAGTAATTACCTTTAATCGCGATTAATAAAACTTAGAAGTTACTATTCACCAAAAATTATTTTCATCTCAATGAACCACATTTTGCTTCTTGATGACAACCATATATGTCGGTTTTTTGAAATTCAATACACATAAGTGGTAATTTCTCTTTTACACGAAAAATTAGTTTTTAAACCACTACTTGGTGGTTTCACTATTCATCAAAAATTGATGTTTTTCAGAAAAATACCAAAAATTCACCCAAAGCTATAATTGATATTCTGAATTCAAAAATGATGTATATTTTAAAAAAATCCAAACATATAAGTTTCATTAATTAATTTTATAATTAATTCCCGTTGTCAAAAAAAACTGCGTGTTTTTAGGAAACAATATCAATCAAAAGATTGACAATTGTTTGTGTCTAATTTCAAAGTGAAATTAATTATAATGACCACCATTGGATAAAATGGTAAAAATGTATTCTGATTATACTTTAAACCCACTCAATAGTATAATTTTTCACTATAAATTATTTTTATTAAACCGTTGTTTTTAAGTATTTTTTTACTATTCATAGAAAATTGGAAGTTCTCAGAAAATTACAAAAACTTCAACTTAAGATAATTTTGATATTCCCAATACAAAAATGAATTCCTTTTTTGACTTATGAAATTAATATAATTTCAAAAAGTGGTTATTACTATTCATAACGACTACTTTGATTGGTCGCGGTGTGTTAAAATCTCGAAGTTGCGTATAATACAAGCTCTTGTATTATTGAAAGAGAACCGTACCGTGGAAGCTTGGGGTGTTACACAGAAAATTGTCGACAAGACCTTGAGTTAAAAGTTGGATACATGGTATTTCTATGCATATCTCCATGGAAGAAGGCAATGAGGTTTGTAAAGAAAGGGAAGTTAATTCCCAAGTACATCGACCCCTTCGATATCATTGATCGAGTCGGATATGTGTCCTATCGACTGGAACTTCCACATACAATGTCGAAAGTACATGATGTATTTCCTATATCCCACTTAAGGAAGTACATACCAGACCCTTCACATGTACTATCTTCATAGGTGGTATAGTCGTATGATGATCTTTCATATAAGGAGAATCCATTAAAGATCTTGGATGGTAGAGACAAAGTTATATTCAACAAGATTACTCATCTGGTCAAGGTACTATTGTGAAACCATAAGTATGAAGAGGAAACGTGGGAACTGGAGGAGGAAATAAAGGAAAAGTACCCGCACCTATTTTTTTCTTATAAAGAAAAATGAAATTTTGAGGGAGATATTTCTTAAGGGGGGAAGAATTTAACAACCCAATGTTTTTCAATGGAAACTCCCTTCTTATAAATATGACATAAAATTAGATTAAAACAAAACATAAAGAACTAATATGTGTTAAGTGACCTTTAAACATAATTTTTCACTTCTGTGTTTGGATTTTCGAAAATATGACATACACGGTTGCAATAAGTAAGATATTTGGAGTCCAATAAGAAAAACATGATTTTTGGTGAATAGTAATCTACCCTTATGAATAGTAACATACTCGTATGAATAGTGATATACCCAAGTTAATAGTAACATTACCTATGGTATTATAAAAATAATATTCATGTTTAAATAATTATATACCTATATTTTAGAATAAGTAAATGAATGTTGTAAAATTGGGTTTTGATAATAAATTATGATTTTAATTAAATATTAAAATAATCATATTTAATTTTTTTTTTTGAAATACGGAATTCATATTTGGATTCTACACGTCGATAAATGGTTAGGGTTAATTTTTTGGATTTTTCTAAAATACTAGGATTTTTTATGAATAGTAAAATTCGATAATTCACAATAAATGCTAAAAATTTAATTTATGCATCATGCTTGAGTCATAGATGATGTAAATTGTCTTTAGTTTGAACTTAGATGCCTTTATTACTGTTCTTGGTCATGGAATACTTACTATTCTTTGTATTGTGAAGAAATAATAAAATAATGATTAAAATATTATGAAAACCCTCCTCTCCTACATTATAAAAACCCCCCTCACTCCCACTTCTCTTCACTCCTCTCAAGACTTGTCCCTCGAAAATATTATACCAAAAATATCTCCACAAGATCCTCCCCCCACATACCAAAACACCTAGCCTCTTCAAAATACCAAAGCCTCTCCCCTTAAAAGGATCTCAAAGGAGGAAGTCTCAAGAGGTAAATTCCTCTTTCCAATTCCTTCATTTCTTTTAAGTTCTTTTCTTTTTTTTTCTTTCCTCACCTACCTTTTCCCAAATAGTATGATAACAACAGTAACGAACATGTACGAGAATTTTTTTATGATAATGGGATATTTTATTATCTTCTATCCTTTCCCCAACTTTTTATTTGAAAGAAATTAAAGCATCGTTTGAGATGTGATAATTTAGCACATTCAAGGACAACGATTTATCAATTTCTTTTAATGTCAGTGATTCCAGTCATGAAACCAATTATGTTACGGTTGAACCAGATTATTATATAAGTAATATATCCATTTTTTTGTTCTTTAATCCTTTTGTAATAATGATTTTATGTTATAAATATAAACATTTTCTTTGTAATCAACCCCACTGATTAACCAAAATAGTTGTCACTAAGGTCATATATATAATAATTCAACTTCACTCTAAGTAACCAAATTAAATTTAGAAACATGTAATATAATTTATGTTCACTAATAGCATATAACTTCAATTATGGACCACCATGTTAATCTTACATGATTATCAAACATGATTATAAGCGAACCGGTCAATAAAACCAAGTAAACATCCAAGCCTGAACAATGAAATTGAACTTCATATCCAATCAAACAGTTATAAATGATCATAAAATAATTATGAATAACCAATTAAATATAGAATAGGTTTTGTAATTATGAATTAATAAATGTAATTTGTTTATTCAGGTCTTTAATAACAAGTGGAGAACACCAATAGAATTAAGGTAAGGGATCCTCTCCATTTCTCTCTTAATCAAGATTGTCATCTATGATATGCCCTTTATGCGTAATCCCAAATGATGGGGTATGTTTTTGAACCTCTCATGTACTTTCCTAATGATTTATAATTGATTATAAGACCCTTTTCTCTCTCATAAATACATCTTAGGTACACCCGACACTATGCTAATAAACCGTATCAAATTCTACCCGAACCTCTTTTGTTCATTCTGGTTGCCTTATCTTTAATTATATCAAAGTGGATTTATCTTACATATTAGTGTAAAAATTATAAATTCTATTATTTTTACAAAATAAATTTATGAATATGCTTTCATCATTCTCTTTTGGGTATATACATGTTTTTTTAAATGATTCCCTCCTTACAACTTTCCGATAAGCAAACACGTTTTAAGGGAACTTCCTGAATTTTTACCCAATTTCAAGTGTACATTATCATATGTTTTAGGACAAAATTTTTATTATAATATCAGTATTTTTATTATGAAAACTTTTTTGGTTTAATTCTGTTTTTTATATAAAATATTTTCCTCTTTTCTATTTATAAAATCTTTATAGTATTTTCCTTAAAACCGCACAAAAATGTTTTAAAGCTAATGTTTATCAAATACATTTCTTATATGTTGTCACCACTATTTGACCCCACCTACCATTTTATATTACTATATTACCTTATGAACGTCCATGTATGTTCTAATCCCTTTCTTTCATGTACACTTTCATGATAGGCCCATTGGTTATGCTTTGTGTCATGATTGTGGTACACAATTCTTTCCATGGGTTTCCTTATGTTTATAAATGGCTGATTATTAATGATTATTTAATCAGAAAGATTATTCGTGCAGAAAGAATACTCATTAAAATTTTTAGATGGGTGTTCCTAGAATGTGGTCCAATGCATTTGGTAAAGTGAAGTCTCATGAGATGTGATGTGAAACGGGATTGGCAGTTAGCCTTGACCCATACTAAAATGGGAAACGGGATTGGTGGTTAGCCTTGAACTGTACTAAAATGGGAGACGAGATTGATGGTCAGCCTTGAACCATAATAAATAAATTTTTAATGATTCTACCACATTTATATAATTCCATGTTTATAGGATCACATGCTTATATGATATGATTTTTTATGTTCCATGCTTTTGATATCATTATGTCATGCATCCTAACTCATGTGCATAAGATGTATCATTATGTTCATTCCATTACTGGGCTTTTCAGTGCATCCCTTTGTTCATGTTTTCCCCAGGGTATCCTATACAGATTTAAGGGATCAAATTAAATTAGGATCTCTTTACGGAGATTAAAGAAAGAAGGGTTTTTTAGCCCCATGTTTTATGTTATATGTAACCACTCTTTCAAGACACTAGACTTAACTATCCTTAGTTTGTACTCTAATGTATATTTATGCTTAAAATCATGTAATGTTATATGTAAAAGTCTTGGGTCTCTATAAGTCACACAATGTTAAACCATATGATTGTTCCTAGTAGTATGACCTAAAACTGCATGACACCATTCATCCTAGTTGCATGACATGAAACTGCATGATACCTACATATCACATATCAATAAAATGGAATGAATTATATTGTCTATGTCATGAGAGATTGAACTATAAAACAACTTCATTCTCAAACGACATTAAAATATACTTTTACCCTATATACCGTGTTGAATATTACTTTATAAATCATCTAAGGATGCCTCATGTCACAAACACGCGATTCCTCTCATGAGATAACCATAATCCATAGAAAACATTTATAGGTATTTATTCCATTTTTTAGGTCAGTTATCCTTTATCATTACCTCGAGAAGTTAAAATTCATGGTTTCCCAGAACTATGTATGGATTAATTCATATTACATTGACATACATAGAGGCACCAAGATTATAAGTCTTGGACTAACTAATACATGATAAAAATTCCCCCATCATTTCATTTAATCCTCAATGTGTAGTGAAAGAAACCTTTACCATTCCTTTTTTCTAACACTAATCATAGCTCACATGGGAATAAGAATTTCGAAAAGGGATTGCCTAAATGATCAAGACATATAAGTTCACATCATGGATAGCATGGTCATGAATGAAATACCTTAAAAGACACTACAAACAACTTTACCTCATGACATTAAACTAAATGGTTGACTTCTCATAAATTAAATAAAACTGAATATTACTTTGTAACTCACCTGAGAGGACCACATTATTTAGTGTTGATATCCCACCAAACCTCCATTCAAGAACTATGTACGTCTTGATTGCTATTACTATATGGTATGTACCGACACTCCGATCTCCAATCCTGGGTTAATCCACAACATCAATGGAAAAAATTTACCCCAATCTGTATGTGTCAGACCAGTGTAGAGGGTTTTCCACTACAAAACTACATGTCACTTTATTTCTGTTAATGTTGGATGTATAGTGACAACTGAATCTCCAGTCCACGTCCCTCTATAATATCATTGGAAAAAATTATCCCCTCTTTGTATGGGTTAGACCTATATAGAATGTTTTTAACTCAAGAACTATGTGTGGTCTAATTCCTATTATTTTTGGATACATATGGATGCTTAGATCCTCTGTTTTTGTCCTAAACATGGCTTTCTATCACCCTAACAATGTTCCTCCACTAGAATCAGACCTGTGTGAAGACTCTAGTCAATAATAAATTGTAAAATCCCCATATATTCCTCATCATGTACTCTCGTACAACATAATTGAATTTCTAGTTATCACCTATTTCTCACAACGAGAATTCCCCATGTGAGATTAGGGAACTTGGAAATCCTCTATGGCATGTATGACCAATACATGTCTTATATAGGGAGCATTGTCATAGTTTAATGAAGATAAACTACACATAAATTTCCTACTCACATGATATTGAACTACATGAAAACTATTGCATCCCACACTGAATACCACTTAGTGGTTCCCAAAGATAGTGGCCATACTACATCAAGGGTCCCTCCCTAAATTCAATAGACTATCGTGTAGCAGCGAGGGACTAGGGTGTGTATATGGGAATAGTATTCCCTCATTAATCAGAGTAGAGTGCACCAATTTATATGGAATAAATTGAAACAAAATATGATTATATATGACCGGAAAATTAAATCACCTTAGTGGAATCATTAATAATAAGTAGATAGTAGAAAATTAATAACAATAAAACTTGTTAGATAAAAAAACAATAAGCAGAAACTGAAAAAAAAAATATAGATACAAACTGATTATGATTCTCAAGTAGCTATAAAAAATTAGTATGCAGGGAATATGAGGTACATGGATATAACACATGCTACAAAAATACAAAAAATTCCAATGAAATAGCTACAAATCTCATCACTAGCAAAGGCTTGGTCCTATTCAACAAACTCTATCCTAAAACTAAAAAACAAGTAACAGAAACTAGTCCCTTCATTTTATCAATATCCAATGTCAGGAAGTTTTCTTGGATACCAAAGGTAGCCTATGTAGGGTGTGATATATAATCACAACAGGCCACAAAAAATACTGTATAGATCAATCCATCTCATATAGAATAAAATGAACATTTTCCCATAATTAATGAGTTCAAGATAGAAATAAATAAATAAACTGGAATGGGTTCCAATAGGACACTCATCCAATCCTACCTACTTTGGCCAAATCTAGTGAGTTTGAACCATAGAATCCTATTATGGTAGAGTGAGTAATATAATGTGAAATAATATGTATTTTCCCCATTATTATGATGGGCCTGGAGGACACTTCTCTAAGTATCCAAACCCAAAGGATCATTTCTTATCTAAAATAATTCACATAATTATTAATTAAATTTAACCACATTATAAAATATTACGAGCCACACTGAGGCCATCCATATGAATTGTAAAAATATTCCATAGATCACTCTAGGGTCTCAGTGTAGGTCAAATGCCTTGGGAGTCCATCCACGGTGACCCAAGAATGATTTACCATATTTTTCTCAAGGTATGGTGTGAAAAAAGAATGAAACAACCACCAAGTCCATCCTCAGTATTGCACAAAGGGACCCGAGTCTCTAACTTCTCATGGTATAACCAAAATTCTGTTAAGACCATACGCAGGGTATCCATTAGGGAACCAGCGTGAATTTTATGGAGGTAAAAAATCAACAACTCTCAGTGATCCCATCTGAATAATATCTAGTGTCTCTCATATTGTGTTCATAAAAAATTAAAAAAAATCTAAATAAGGCACGATGAGCACAGAAAAGGGGACCTTAAGTTGGAACCCCATGTATCACCCTCAAAACTATTTTGAAATCATTAAGTTAAGAATTTATGTCATAATTTAACAAGGTGGACACAACATTTTCTCAAAGAAACCACTTTTGGAAAAAAAAATTGTGGCCTAATCCATTACTCGTCATTATATTCAACATAAATTTTCTATCCAACATGTCATTATAGGGAAAAACACCTCAAGCAGTGTTTCAAATTTAAAATTGGGGAAGATTGGAAATCATGTAATTGGAATAGCACAACGAGTGGATCAGGTCAAGGAGAGTGACCTAGGAGATGATTATCCACTCATTACAGTAATAAAGGGAATATAAAAAAGTCAATTGAATTTATTTGTAATGTTTTATATGTTATCAGAATTGTTTTTCTTGAGGAAAATTTGTGAAAGTTATAGATTGAAATCAAACATGGGAAAAACATAGAACACCTCACATAGACCCATATATCTTACCTTGTCCAATATCAATCATTTATCCTAGCTAGAATTAATGATATTAGAGAAATAATCAAATGAACGGAAAATAAGAAAAATGTTATTCCACCAAAATAGCTGAAAATAGAGGAATAAAAACCTGTAATTAAAAGGATATGATTGAAGATCATAAATTTGTCATTCCAATAGATTCAATTGTTATTGAAACCATTTCTAGATGGTGGACTTATAAACTTACAAATGAGGGGAGGAGACGGATCTTATAGTGTGGAGAGCAGGAGTGCCCGCAAAAGAATAATGGAGGAATAAATGAGGGTTTTTTCATACGAAATTTTAGGGGGAGTTTTTTAGAATAACCCACACAGTTAAGGGTGTGAGGTTTGGATGCATGTCTAGACATACTGTGCGCCGAGTTTTTCTCAAAGGGGTACCCCTCATGGGCTATATGCATGGTTAGGGTAACAGTGAAACCCCTGTAAAACAGATCTACAACATCTATGATACATGTTTCATGGGCATGAAGACTCCCTTTCATGGCCATATAGAAACTGTGTGGAGCCCTTATCCCTTCTATTTAAATTATTTCAGTTAGGTTGATCTTGTGGGATGGGTGGAATAATTTCTACTAACCATGTAGCCCAGTCTACTTCATTCTATTTCGGGGTTTCGAGCTCCAAACGAGCTTCGAACACCCTCAAGACCTCCTTGACACATGTAAAAAACATTAGAAGGTTCAAAAGGGGAATTAAAGATGAAAACTAATGTTACATACATTTTATAAAATCTGGGATGTTACAACCTATCCTCCATAAGTCCACTCATCCATGAGTTTCCCTATAGAGGAAGAAAAAATATCATCAGAGAATTGTTTCGTCCACTTCACATGTACATCCAAATCCGACTCCCAGGTCTCATAATGTATGTGTCTATACATCCATAACACCAAAACCAGGGTATGTGACATTCCTCAGAGATATTTCATGCTCCGATATACATTACACATCATATTATTCTTGAAGGACGCATCCCCCTCAAGCTAAATATAATTGGCGTCAAACAAATGAGGTGGGCCAAGATGATACCATAGAAGCTAAGATTTATGGAATATGTTATGAATGGTATGGTACCTCTAAGGTAATTAATACAAAGGGGATACCATCCCAACTCTCTACGCTATCTCAAAAGTCCTGGAAGATCAAGGTGATAACATTACCTGTCTCTTGAATAATATATGATCCAATATAGATGATTCCCATAAACATAACCAATGTACCACCTCGAACACTATATGTTGATGATGATTATTATCATAAGAAATTATCTATTACTAATTTAATTATATACGCTTCTTGAATTACAAGTAATTTCTCTGAAATCTCCTAAACATGATGGGGACCATGTATAAATACCTCACCCTCCTTTAACCATCACTGATGTGAATGAAATGGCCTTATATAAGTTTACTCATATATAGTCATCTAAATTGATTCATAAAATCGATTATTGTCATAAAACTCAAATATAAGTATATGTTTTTTCCATGAATCTCCAGAGGATAGGATGTAATATCAAAGCATATCCCCCAACACCCATATCTTCTTCTCGAACAACCCATCAGTCTGAGGGTGATATGTTGTACTTAGGAATAATTATTACCCTAGTTCCTTTTTCAACCCTTTCCAAAATTTCAATGTTCATAGAGTGTCTCTGTATGATAAGATAGAATGGGGAACACCATTTTTCCACACTATCCCCTAGATTTAAATCCTCTCAAGATCATCAACAGAGACAAACTCTCAGGATGGTAGGAAGTGTGAATCCTATGTCAACCTGTTAGTGATCACCCATACCACATCACTACCTCAATGTGTTCTTGGAAATTCCATTCTAAAATCCATGGTGATGTCATTCCATCTGTACTTAGGAATGGAGAAAGGTTGTACAAGTCCATCATGACACTGATGTGCTACCATAACATATTAATAAGTGGGGAACAAAGTGATGAATCCTACTGTCAACCTCATCATACCTGGCCACCAATACTGATGGAAGATATCTCTATAAATCATGGTAATCCCAGGATAAACTGACTAAATAGAGGCAGGATATTCCCTTATTAACTCTCCTCGTACATCATATGGAACACAAACTAACCCATGGAGAAGAAATTTATCATTTACATCAATAATATAACCCAAAGGAGGGTTATATCCTTTGACTCTCTCTATCAAAACAAGGTCCGAATAATGAGATAACTTCATCATATATACCTACTCAAAAAAAAGTATGTCACTTCTAGTGTTGAAAAAACTGGTTTCCCCACTATTCCTAAACCTCTCGATGCATCTCAAAAAAATCCATCAACATAAACTCACTGTTTGCCTCCTTGAATTCTTGTATCTTATTATTTGAGCTCAAGGACTAAGCTAAAATGTTTCAATTTATGGGTGTGTAAACAAGCGCAAATTTGAACTATTATAGGTATTCCACCCACTGATGATTCCGTAAATTTATTTTTCTCTATTTAAATATTTAGTTTCTACTTTCTGATCCAGATAAACAAATAATCACTCTCCCAATAGGTAGTGCCTCTAAAAATATAAAGCATGGACCATGATAGGTAGCTCAAAGTCATGTGTTGGATAGTTCCACTCAGAAGGTATTAGCTAGTGACACCCATTAACTAGTACTCAATCACCCTACATCAGAACTACCCGTAGATCGATTAATGAAGAATAATAGTAAAAATTATATCTTCTACCCTACTCAGGTAGAATAAGGATCAATTCATAAGTAATTATTCCCTTTAATTAGAGAAAATATGTATCATAATCTTCATTCCAGCAAAATTTCACACTTTTCAGGGTCAATTACCTAAGAGGTACTTCCAGAAATGATAAGTCCTGGACGAATTTACTATAATAGCCATCCAACTTTCATAAGCTATGAATTTCAAACACATTCATATGATTCTCTTAGGAAACCATGGTTATTTCCTTCTCTAGTAAAATAGATACATCTTCCTCAGAAACAATATCACTTAAAAAGTGAACCTTATTAATCCAAAAAGTGGAATTTACAGTGCTTATTGTATACCTGGTTCTATCTCATTGTACTCATCATGATCTTAGGATGTTTTCCCTATCCCTTTCTAGAGTATGAGTACACTAAGATGTCATTTAAAAAGACCACAAAAAGGAAACAATGTATTAGTGGAAAACCCGATTCATCAATTCCATAATTGTTGTTAGTGTGTTCCTTAGACCAACATCATTAAAAGATACTCCGAAAAGTTGTACCTAATCTATAACATTTTAGTAAATATTTATTATTTCTTTACTCACACCTGATGGTATCCCAACCTCTAACAAATCATATAGAAAATGGTCACTCATCTGATCTATTCTAAAAGGTCAATTATATGATAAATTGGATACCTATTCTTTACCATAATATGGTTCATTCAGTAATAACCCACACAAAATATAAGTTTATCATCCACCTTATTCTCGAAAAGGATTGGTGAAACCCATGGCGATGCGATGGGTTAGATAAATCCCTTAACCTATAGATGTTCAAGATGTTTCTTGAGTTCATGGAACTATGTAGGTTCAATCATATATCGAGGAATGGACACTAATACCACACCTAGCACAATATCTATGGTGAAATCGACCACTATATTAAGATTTAATCTAGATAAATCCTCAGGGGAGATGTCTCTAATATGTTCCACAATTGGAGGATATTCCACAAGTTTCATTACCTGATCGTTCATGAAGAGACACACCATCTAAGTTGTCACTCTACGTAGTCCATTAAGCTTATGCCTATCTCAATTTTTTTGGATCTCTCATTCTACAATATAGATACACATGATACCCTTATGTGACCTGAAAGATATGTGATGGTGATAGAAATACTTGTGGGCTCGATAAGGCACAAGCTAGTCCAAATAAAGAATGGAATTCGAATCATTCATCTTGAGAATGAAGAAACTCCATAGAAAATGGAACCATATTACCTTAAGGGGACGGTACCTTAACTAGCTTATACCATCATCTCAAACATCTAGTGATGTTCCAGTAGTCATAACACCACTAGAGTACTCTTTCACTAATATCAGACTTCAAATAGTTTTAGTGGATAGAAAAGAGTGGGATTCACCTATATCAAATAATGTATATACTGAAGTGGAGGTTACCGTAATAATACCTCTAACCATAGACATCCTTGGACTCTTCTCCCCATGTGTAGGCTGCACTACATAAATATGGACTGAAACATGTCCCTGATATTCTTTCTGAGTAGCATGAGTAGGGCCACTCAATAGACACATAAACTCTGAGGTATGATCGCATGAGCCAAGATCACATGGTCTTCCTGAATGACCTGTAGAAACCAATATCCATCTTGGAATGGTGTCGTTGATACTTCTCCTAATGTCGGTGCATGTACAGAACCCCAATCTCATGTAATTAGAGGGATGTATCGATAGAGATGATAGAGGCGATTCATCTGACAGTAATCATGAATCTCAATCATGTTCCTCATACACTATGTATTTTTATGGCATGTTCTTCTGCACTAGTGACACACCACATAGGTTTCATAGTGACACACCCTCAAAAATCGTTAACTTTACATGGGATTTTGTCAAATTAGAATTTAATTATTTCCCAACCATTACATTCTACTATGGCGTAGTATAGTGAATGTCCGGGGTCAATCCAAAAGGGAGTTAAGCTAGCACTAGAAACATGTGGCTTGGAACCCTTTAGTGTAGGAGTCTGATTGAATTAGTTTATATTGGGAATGCTATTTATAGAGCATTGATGGTTTACTTTATGAATAAGGCAGTGATCATGATCAATTTTGGAGATATTTAAAAAAATATGATCTTAATTCTAACTTGGTAGGATCCTATAGTTCTAGATTCAAAGTAAGCAGAGGGAAATATTTGACTATGGTCACATCAACTAGTTCTTCCTAATATGTAACTATTCCTTGATCTAGAAATAGTAAAGACCTAGATGCATTAGGCTTATATTCTATGGCTGAAAGTATTTTAGGCTATTTGTGATAACCTAATCTACTCCAACCAAGATGGGGTCATCCACTCAAATATATTGTGTTCAAGGATTTTTGAATGAATTGAATATAAAATTTAAATTTATCTTGATTACTAATCCTTAAGGTTTCCAATTTTAGAATTAACTATTTATTGAATTCAGATACACCCACTCTCAATCCCTACCCTAGGTGGTTTTAACCACTCATGGTAGGATTGGATGTATGTAAATGAAGGATTTAAATGATGCTTAAATTGTGAAGAATAAATTGAGTTCAAATAAATAAAAAACATGAAATTATTTGGTTTTGGTTTTAAAAGAAGAACAAGTAGTTTTAAATAAAACAAAAATTATAAACCTAATTACTTTGAGTAGGAATAGAAAATGAATGCAAGAAAAAGTCTATTGTCTATCGGTGATGGGAAAAAGAGATGATGTAAAAAAGAAATTTAGTCAATGTTGAAACAAAATCACAATTCCTGTATTAAATCAAAATACTGAAAACAGACTATGAAATTTTTATTTTTGAGGAGAGTTAGCAATAGGGGTCAAGATGTGAATGAAATGAAAAAAAGTAATCTGTAAGATCTCCCTTAAATCCACTTCCCTAATGCTTTATTTAAAAGAAAAATATTACATGATGTGAAATTGGTATTCGTATCATGTAATGGTGATCCATGTATTCCTCAAATGATTTTGAATATACACATATCATGCATGTATCAGGTCCAAGATTTGAAGATTTGACTCCTTTCACATTGTGTATGGGAGACTCATGACACATACCTTCATTCAATATTTATCTTCTGACTGATAATTGTGTTCTAAGGGTTCACGATGAGTATCTAGAACTCACGATGTGTAATATCTTCTTCATGTGTAGTTTTGATGACATCTATCGTGACCTTCTTCATGAAATTTCACATGCTATGAAAGTATACTACACGGCTTGTAATGTGTATTCACGACATTTAATAGGAATAAAATGCTCCATTTCTTCATTTTCCCCATTGATACATTGGAATAATATTTCATGTAATAACCAACACAAACCAATTGCATTATTGAATAAATCATTTAGAATACATAACTAAGTTATATTAAAATGTATATATGATTTAATCTTATCAAATTCCACCACCCTTGAACAATTATTTTTCCTCAATAAATATGTTCTCAATTAGGATTTCAAAGTGGTAAGTAATTTTTAACACAAGAAACATTCATTGTGTTCATGAAAGTAAAAATAAGTGTAAGAACCAAAGGTTATTCTTTAGAATCATACCTTCATAGAAAATTTGTTTTCCCTTACAGCTCAATTCGTTAAACAAATTCTAATATTTTAATTAGAATATTTTAATTATTATTTTAATTCTAGACCCATTTGAAATTGACCTCACAATAAATTTTCTCTCATCAGCTAGGGTGATATGTAACTGGATATATTCCAGTACCATGAGTATATTCTCTTAAAAATATTCCTTCATTGGTTTTATAATCTCTATTTTTTGAATAAAAATACAAAATCAATCATGATGGATTCAGTAATTATGTTTTAATGGCTCTAAGGCTTTGGGAAGGTAGGTAAATAGTGGAAACAAACTTAAAAATGAGTGTATGGTCTCATGTATAATGCATGAATGTCATGACAAGTGTAATAAAATTACTACCCTATATCTAATAAAATCAAGGCTCTAGCAGCTCAAGTTGGATCCATATATATATGTCATGTAATTGAAAAGGCCTATCATGTTCCTTCCTTATTCATTTGTATTATTATTTTTCAGATTTAATGTTGAGGAAAGATCTTACATCCATCCCCTAACAACAAATTATTTGTTATGGGTATTCATCGGTCAGGAAATGGTTATTTTTGAACATCCTAATACACAACCCATGATAATTTTTTCCTTGTAATTTTTCAAAGGAACATGATAGATGTGGAATGTTAAAAAATTTACATGGATCCCAATCAAATTTTATGATGAAGAACACAATAAATATCCATAATAGAATCATATTTTGCTGTATAAAATCCTCCACCGCACTTATTAAATATTAAAATCATGCATTACCCAAAGAGTAGTGTAGTAATGGATACTTATCATAGAATAACTATATCCAAAAATAACATTCATAGAAGCTATGGGTTTTGAAAAGGAAATATGCAATGTGGGTTTCAGAAAATAGTGGCTCAAAAAGATTTCCTCAATCATTTTAAAATTGTATTTGTTTAGTCATGGACTCATTAATATATCATTGAAAGTTATGATGGGTTTATATATCCCAGGAATCACTCAAAAAATATGTTCAAAAATAATATGGAATTTTAGCATTAGAATCCTCATGGGATTATGGATAAAAATAGTAGCATGCAATCACTAATGGTATAAAACTGAGTAATTAGTCAATTAGACATAATTTAAAAAAAAATATTTTTTAATCAAATAATTAAGCTCAATAATAATTCTAAAAATATAAATAGAGACAAATCATTTATTATATCAACTACTAACTTAATGTTTTCATTAATCCCAATGGGTCTACTATTTTTAGTATAAAGTATAATCCTAATTTGAAAAATGGCTCCTAGATAGATAATAAAATCAAATTACTCAAGTGTATCAAAATTGAAAGTCCTTAAAAAATCTCCCACTCTTAGAAGTTGATAGTGCCTGTAGTGTCCATTGAAGTATTGTAGGAGTGGTATGAAAAAATTAAGCTCTTAAAAATTAAATTGAAATTGAAAAAATGAAAATTAAGGGATTCAATAGATCCGTGTATGTAGTTCCATGCCATGGGGGGACATTGACCTCATGATTTGGACTAGGGGGTTACAAAAAAATACGATAGAAACCAAATCCTGAAATAGGTGAAACATTAGTTCACGGGTTGAAAACATATTAAACAGAATAACAGACAGGTGCATAGTATGATGATAAATGGAAACCAATTTGACATAAGTATAAAGATTTAAATAATGAATAATTAAAGGGGATCAAAATGAAAATTAAATTTCTCTAGCATGATGAATTAAACTAGAAAAGTTATGATCTATGGGTTTCCTCTCATAAATCTCTAACAAGACTGTTTTTAGTTGGTCGAATGGAAAAAAGTATTAGAAAGTGACTTACATAGAATCATTGCCTCCTCTGGATCCTACAACTACTTGTGGCGGTTCCCTCCAACTCCTGGGGTCTCTTGATATGATTGATGAATTATGGAGCATTGTGAACAAGTATCAGATGTGGTAGGAAGGATATCTGTACATGTTTCGATTTCTATTGTACATGGATCTCTAGTGAGAGTTCCAAAAACTGGCATTCTATTTCATCCATGCATTAATTCACTCATTGAAACAAAATAGATGGTAGCATAGGTCCATCAACAATCATATATGACATAGAGTAGATATACATTGCTATTAAAAATTTTAATGATATAAAAACTAAACTAATTAAAATTGATGCAAAAAAATCAGTTCACACATATATAAATGAGTGCAGAATTACAAAATATGGTAATAAAGAGATGAAAATGGAAAAAATCCATCCCTAGAATAAAAGTTTACAACCAAAAATAAGTAAGGTGTATATCTAGGATAACCATTCAGCACCAAAAATCTCATTCATGGTCCAATTGCGATTGAATGGAGGTGGTGACTGGTAGGCTGGTCCAGTGGATGTGATAGAAGCATGGGAGGGAATATTATCTATGGATGGTGGTTTCGTATTTCTAGGAATATGGTATGGGGTAAGAGGTGGAGAAGTGTTGATATTCAGTGTGGAAATGGGTCTGGAAGCTAGACCTAATAAGGGAATCTTGGTGGCTGCATCAGTGGCCTACCCATTTCACCATTGGGCCTACTCTGTGAGGTACTTCCACTGAGTATCATGGTTAGAAAGTCGATCAGGATATTGGTATGGGATCTGGGTGGTGCAGGGTTGGTGGAAGAGGAAGGGTTAGTCGGTGCTGCTGGTAGATGATAATGTGAAGGAGGAGGAGGTGTTGGTGCGGTGAAATCAGAAATCTTTTTGAATGGTATTTGTAGATGGTCCAAGGTCATCCGCATGTTCTCTAGTATGCATTTCTTCATTACCCATCGATCATATGAGGTTTTATGTGTGGATGTAGTGGTGGTGGTGGCTACATGGATATGGGTGTTATGTGGTAGAGGATAAGTGGTAGGTGGAGCAGGTGTGGGGGCCTTTCTAGGTGTCTCTTCGACTGTGGCATCTACTTGATGCACTACTAGTTCCCAGGTGTAAACATCAACCTCCTTCACCATAAACTGAATCTTTTGTAGCATCAAAAAATTTATATACTCTATGGGTCCATGTGATGTGAGGGGGAGTGCAGCCTCAAATACTCTAAGATGGTGGTAGAGGTGTCTAATAAATCATCTTCCCATCAGAGTACCTCAGGTCCATTATGGATGAGGCCAGTAGTAGTATGCAATCTTGGTATCCATGTTGACAGATAGTTTGTCCATGGATTATGCTAAAATGAGTATGTCAACCTGGATCATACTACCATGCGACTCTACCTAGGAAAACCATGCTCGTGTTAAGGCTTTGTGGAGTATCTGTAGTGTTTGGATCCTTAACTGTGTGGACTTGGTGTTTTGGGGTCATGTACAGAATGAAAATCATGGTCAATAATTAGCCACCATCTCCATGAATTTGATTAGTAAGGATCAAGCTAATGTTTCAGAAATATTTTAGATATGAAAAACTCCTCGGGGTAAATACCAAGGTGGATGCTAAATTTGGAAGAGGATAGCTCGTGTGGTTTTCCACCCAAGACAAAAATGCAGGCTATCCACTACTACCTCAAACATGTATAGGAACTCCAGGAATATATCTTGGTATTTTTCCTTATATACCTCAATGATGTAAGAAATATGGATGGTGTCATGGATCTCTAAGACCTTAGCTGAGATATTCAGGCAGGCGAGAATGGCTATATCTTGGGTCTTGTTGAACTGTATGTAGTTTTCCTATAGCTAGTCAAGGATGAAATGATGCTTCATATTGGAGGAGAAAAAAATGTGATACCTGTGGAGATTCTAGTCATTGGATGAGTCCTTGGAACTAAATAAGGATTCAGTATGAACATCTGGTGTATTAAGTTCTCTTACGGGAGGTTCTACTGGTGTGAGAGGAGCAGTGCTGCTTGGGTGTTTGGATATTAGTCAGTCCTTAGGATCTAACATTGACTCTGAAGGTTCTGGATTGATGTTTTTGGTTCACTCCATGTGGGGTGGATGTGAGGGGTATAGGTTTGTGTCAAAGTAATATGTGGTTTAGATTATGGTGAAAAGAGGATATTGGATATGTGGCTGATGTGTGATGATAAGGGGGTGTCACGACTGTATGGGATGAGAAGGTGGTTTTGTAGAGAGGGAGAAGGGGGTGGGAGGGGTCTATCCAGTTCAGAGGTGGGGTGATGGGGGGGGGGGGTCTGTTCAATGAGTGGGAGGTGAAGTTCCAGTCTTGAACCCTAGGTTCATGACTGAGAATGCTATATTTTTTAAAAACCATTCTGAGGGATTACGTGATGTCTAACTGAGTTTCTCATTGTGTAAATTGGGTTTTTTAGGAATTTGTTGCATAAAAAAGTACACATCATGTGACAATGTTAAATGATGTATAAATGGATTCTTTGTTTTAGTCTTGTAAAAATAATGGACTTTAGATCCATGCAGTAACTAAGCTTCCCTAAGGATTATTATAACCTATTATATGTTATGATGACCTATCCAGGTTTTCCACCCAGCCAACACTCCCTTTAATGCTGGGATCTTCACTACGTTTATGGTCAGATGAATTTTAGGCTAATGACACAGCCTTAATAGAAGGGTTCTTGAATGATTTTTAATATTTTTCGATTAACATTGAATGGTGTTTCACCTTATTTCTTAATTTTAATGGTCCTATAGGGGAAAACATGAATGACATTGAAAAGGTCGGACCATCTAGATTTTATCATCCTGGTGAATAATTTAGATCAGGAATTAAATAATAGGACCTTGATTTTTAGGAAAAAGATATGTCTAACAATTAATTGAACATGCCATTTTTTCTCTTTTTAGATTTTGTCATTTTCATAAGAGTCTTTTTAGATGTCGTACAACTATTTTAAGTGAAACAATGATGCTTCTCCAACTCCTTGGGAATCCATATTTAGATTTTTAATTTCCTATTATGAGAGATTATCTTGTTTAACTAAAATATGATATTGTTTCCCGTGATCTATTCTAAAAGATGTTTTCATAATTGGTGTTTTTATTTAGTGAGGTACAGACATACTGCATCATCCATTTTCAGACTCGAGTCAATTCGACTTGTGTTCACCATTTTCTCTATGGTTTATTTGATATAATTATTTGACAATTCCACTTTCCCGCTTGTTTGTGCGTGGAAGTGAGTTCTTATGTTATGTTATATTCAATACTTTTCTATCAATCCATTAATATATTTATTCAAAAAAATATTTCCTCGATCACTAATGAGTAATATTTAAAATTCAAATCTAGAGAGCACATTTATTTATGAAATTCATGACCATGTTTTCTATATTATGTGATGTGGCTTTAGATTCTACCCATTTTGAGTTGTAGTCAATAGAACAAGGATATAATATTTTCCATGTAAATTTTGATGTGGAAACATGAATCATATCCCCCATATGTCAAATATTTTGATTTCAATGATTGGGTTTTCATGAATTTATTTATTTTCCCAATGGTTCTAGTTTGCTGGAAATCGGTTATTTCTTACTGCATTTGGGAATTACACAATGTGTAATATCTTTACACGACATGTAACCCTAAAGAATGTATTCTTCTTTCTCACGACCCATATTATTTTCATAACATTGTACATTTACACATCATGTATTAACATTACATGACGTGTAACTTCATCTTTTAGTGCTGAAACCCCTGTTTTGTCCTTCTTCCTCGGTTTTGTTACCTTGGATGTACTCCATGAACATTATGAAAAATCTAGTGGCATGCTGAAAGTGAATAAAAGTTGCACAATGTTTATTTTTTCCCTCAATTTACATTCTTCCTTAGTACTTCTTCAAATGTTCATCCTATATAATAATTTTTAGAAAATTAATATTCGGCCAAAATATTCTATTAAATCAATTAATATGCAATAATTTTATTTATAAAAACATATCAAAATATGTATAAAAATAGAGTTATTTTTTTATGGTGACACATAACTAGGAAACACTAATAGTATTGGGATACCAAAGAAATAGGTTTGAGTTTCTCCATATAATGTATTTGGGAAAAGGTTTTTCCACTCAATTATCCATGATTCATATCTGATATGACTGAAATGATTTTATACCGAAATAAATATGTGATATAAGAAAAAGTCATGAGACTTAGATTCTTATGAAATATTTATATGTTTCCACTAATGGGTATGGAGGTATTTAAAAATGGCGATCATTTTAGTGGTATAACATTTAATAAAATTGTTTTTGATGTGATTGTTTAACATGATACACGTCTAATATAAGATTTTTTTATAGATTAATGGATTCACCATCATCAGAAATGACTTTGATATTAATCTTATAGAAGGTCGAGATTAATGAAGTATCTTCATAGATAGGTTCATAAACAAATGATTCATTCTTAAATAATAATGAATATTCTAGGTGTCAGAGAAACCCCTTTCTTAATGATGTGATAGGTAAATTTGTTCAAAAAAGGAATCTAGAAACTTATGATAAGTATTTAAAGGATTCTCTTGTTGTATCCAATCCCATTATTGTTTCTTTGGATCCTATTTATTAAAATAAATAAGATAAAATTTATGTGTTAAAGATGATATGTAGTCTAAAAAGGATCTATAAAGAACAATCTAGGCATTTGAAATATTATATTTTGAATGAATATTTTAGATGTAAGATGTATGATAGAAATTTAGTCTCTATTATTGTGCATAAAATTATTGGCTACATTAACTACTTGGAGAGCATGGGTTTAATTTAAGTCTTTATCAGGATATGGACATCATTGTACTATCACCATTGGAAGGTTATGTTTATTTATATTTGAATTATAGTTTGGTTGATTCCAATAAAAATTTACCTCATCTCCTCAGCATATTTAGTATTGCTGATAAGTATATGGTAATTCCTGACTCAATGGATTTATTGGTAGTGAAAGAGGGTAACATATAAACCATTACAAAAAAAATATATAATTATATCTAAGAAAGTATCTCATAATTTCCATTTGAAGATATTGATACATGAGGGTGATGTATCTTAGCATAATATTTTAGAGAAAATTTGCATTTTAAGAGTATAATTAGAGTATGTTTTGACTTATATAAGAAAAACGTTTAACCAATAAATGAATTTACAAGTCTAATTTAAAGTGATAATCAATTAGTCCTTTAAAAGAATTTTGGGTCTGTTGGAAAGGTAAAAAAATTTAAAGAGTTATAGTTTGTTACCAAATGATCTCATAGAAATGTTTAAATATAAAATTTACTTGATAATAATGATAAACATAGAAAGAGTTATAATTATAAAATATAAGTTTTTATCATCATAACATTAGATGCTATAATGTAAAGAAATTTTAATACTTGTTTAGAGATATTACCATTAGGGTAATGATTCCTAGCATGAACATTCTTCCAAAAATATTATTTCAAACATTTTTCTCAGTAAAAGAGTTTAGTAACAGGTTTTATTAGTTTTTCAAATAAGTATATTGGACAACTTAAATAGGTATGTGATGATTTTAATAAAAACACCTAACAACATAGCTAGCATAAGGCCTCTATGGTGGTTTATCATATGGGATTTGATTACATGGGAGTTTATATATAGTTTCATTAGTATTTTTAAAGTATTTTATGATTATAAAATATATCATCATAAATAAAAATAAATATATAAATTATTCTCAAAATCTATATTTTGTATTTTCTAAAGTAAAACCAATTTATTATGTTCTTATATCCAACCCACCCCCATTCCCTCCATCTTCCATTGTCACCGGTGAGTCGATGAGCTATCTACAACACTGCTTATGCTGTAATTAGCTTCCACCCACACCAACTAACCACCTATGAAACATGAGAGATAAATTATTCATCCCTTAATGGATTAAGATATATCCACCACCAACAATTATTCCGTGTTCCTACAATTGAAAAACCCTCAATCCATACACCATATGAGAGGAAGAGTTTTTATTGTGTATAGGACCATGAAGAATACAACATGTTACGGTCCTCTAATGTTCCTATGACCAACCTATTCCTATTAATTCATTATGGTTTTCGTAAACATAAATGATTGTGTTTGGAAGTTAACTAATAATACAACCCATCAACAGAGACTATAATTGTTAAATGAGTGAAGACTGACCATAACCATAAGTTTCATTTTCACATAAATCGTCTAACATCGTCACATAAGACTTAGAGGAAACATCCAATAATGCAACACAAAACCCAAAACTATTTACAAATATCAATCAACCCCCAAACAGTAGTGTAATTCCTCAACATAGCATTCACCAAACAAAAAATCTATTGAAACCCTATATTTCTGAGTTTTATTCCTGGTTTTTTGAAAAAAATCAATTTTAACTAGGTCAAAAAATTTATGAATATTTATCCTAAAAGTAAGAAGGTTCCCTTCCACTATTCCGTTAAGTGTAAAGACGATAGGGACTCTTCTATCATTTATGAAAAAATTTATATATTTTTTAAATATACTTGTTTGTATATTTAAAAATAAAAATGTTTGTATATTATCTGATATATATATATATATTGTGTTTATTGTATTTTGTTTAGAATAATGTCCCTAATATTTGAAAGAAAAAATTTTATGTTTTTAAGAATTAAATTTTGAGACATGTAAATTAACATTACTTATTATATTTAGGATTTTATTTATTTTTAATTATGTTTTATATGTTGAGTTATTTTTTAAAATATCCCTTTGATTGAAATTTTATTTTATAAGTTATATTCTTTCAAAATCACCATCATGAAACATAATTATTTTTGAAGTTGTGGATTTTAATGTCCATAACTTCAAAAAATCTAAATGTTATTTGATACACATACTGAACATATGAAAAATAATTTAAAATTACAATCATTTATTAAGAAAAATTTATGAAAAGTAATTTTAGTAGCAAACTGTAATATTTTTTTCAAACCATTATAATTGTATGTATAATATTTTGTTACATTCCTTTCATTTTAAATTAGTTATTATATTTAAGAAATTTTTTCATTTTCAACAAATTGTTAGATGCTTAAGCTGTTTTTTATGTTATATTAAATTGTTTTTATAGCTTATATTTTATATGCTTTTAAAGTTTACTACTTGAAATGTAATAATATTTCATATGTTTCAGGTTGTGGACTTTGAAATTATAATAAATATAAAATGTAACTAAAATAAAAAATAAAATTGAAATATTGGATAAACAAGTAATTTTTTTATAATAAAATGAATTTCAGCAATTTAAAATAAAGAAAATATATAAATACAATATTACAATCACTCTTTATGGCGAGGTCCACTTCTTCATGTTTTGGTGTTAATTGGATTATTGTATCATAATTTATGACCTCTTTACTATGGTGGAATATGATAACCAGGATAGGGATAATCCTCAGATGATGGAACACCAAATGTTGGATTCTCTACATATGTCTCAGTGGGATGAGGTTTCAACTGGATCTCATCATGTGAACCTGAACCTTCTCCCATTAGGTAAGAATAAGTAACATCCCTCATTGCCTGGGGTAACCATATAGCCTGTGAATAACCTAGAACGAAAGCTGGAGGCATGGAAAATCAACCTTTATAGAAGAACATATAATATGCACTTGAAGAAAACTATGGATATCATGCCAATAAAGATGTATCTCATTCCTCCAGATGAAAATTCCCAATTGGCTGAGGATGTAAAAATATAGGTCACCCTATTTCTATGGAATAGGTGAGGCAACACATTCAGCATGACGCGGCCTACATCATCATCATCATGGCTTCTCAGTATCAGTTGCTACAAGAGAAGTTTCCTGAGCTGGAACCTCCAATCCCTAGGTTGTAATTTCATCTACCTGGGGTTCAAATTCATATATACTATCATAAATCTCATTATATGCTGGTATCAATCCTTACACTGCAGCATGGATCACATCCAGTCTAGAAAATGCCTCCTCCTCTATATCTCTGATGCAGATAATCTGTTGAAGTTGAGTTTTCAAAAAATAGATTTATAATGAATTAGATAATAGTAAAATAAAAAACCAATGTAAATTTATTCACATACCATATCATGAATCCCTCTTCCATGTCAAGTAAGATATACTATAGACTTCAGTATATACACTGGATCATACTGGACCTGCTCTGAAAGATGGAACCGCATCATATGTATACCCTTGATATGAATAAATGCTCATATTTCCCAAGCATCAAGATACTCAGCAAGTCATCGACAGCATTCAAAATCCCTCATCCCTTTCACATTCATAGAATGAAGCTCCTATAGTTGTCCCGATGGAAATGGAATGTGTTGAACACAACTAGACTAGCACTTGACCCTATAAGGATAATGCCACTCAATAATATGAAAGTAAATGACAGGCACTAAATGCATAACATCATTAATTCTGACAGTGAAATATGCAATCAACTAGTCTAATAAATTCAAATATGGATAACATTAAATTTTAAAAGACATGTGATATTTGTCAAAAAAAATCATACTGAAAACCAAAAATGATGATATTATGAGACTTGTTACTCAATGAATGATTTAATATACTTATGTCTTCCAGTATGTTATTGTCCAACATGAGACATTATACATCAAAATGGTGTTTAGGAGCACTTATAAAGAAGTTTACCTGACTCCACCTATAAAATACAACATAAAAAAGTGATAAATATTAAGAAAATAAATTCTATAACTTCTACTAGAATCATAACCTAATAGATATGAGGGATCATATTGACATCCATGCAGAGTGTCACACTGAAAAAAAAATAGGCAGTTCCTTACTATCAATAATAGGGTATAGGGGAGTGATGTGCTCCCATGCACACATCTAATGATGAATGACCAACCTTTGATATATGTGTTGTCTGAGTTGCATTCCCTGAATAATTCTTTAGTGTAAGTTAAGAACATAGATCCCCAATTATATATCATGGCCTAATAAAAATCCTCTAGTAGCCCCAAATACAAAATGTGCACATGAATACCAAAGTTATTGTCACACAATGTCTCTCCAATGATCTATAAGATATAGGCACGAGCATGAAACATGATAGTATACTCATTAGTTTCATTGGGTAAATGAAAAAAGTGCATCTCTAACCACCTCCTAGATATCGACCCTCCACCTGTTGATGCATCATTAGCCAAAATATCAATAACTATAAATCTCTATAAAATCTCAGTCTAGTCTTCCTGGGTGTGTCTAATAACTACATCTCCATAGATGGGAAGACCTACCAAGACTGACACATCCTCAAGGGTGATGGTCATCTCTCTCTATGGTCGGTGGAATATCGATGTCTCTTGTTTCCATCCCTTAAGGAGGGTAGAAAGACGTTTATAATCAATGAATTTGAACTTATATACCTCAATGTCATAGAATATATCATGGATAGATGTGGTGTAATGGCACAATGAGGTTGGATGTGATGATTATGTTTCACTCAATGCATCGTGACCCATCAAACCTAATGACCCTCTATCATGTCATGAGATACATGCCAATCCTACTTGGTGATTAGTATAATATCCTCCATCTATATGTAAAAAATTGAAATAATTATTAATTGAAAAATATAAATATAAATTTATAGTCAGTAGAATTAATAGATAGGTAGAATGTAAGACATGACATATTTCTTCCCATTTTTTTATAATGTGTTTTACCAAAAAAAGGGCATGTATACAAGTTTGTCAAATAATGTTTACAATTTTTTAGATAAAGTTTTACCTAAGAATGGGTTTTTGGTAAAATATGGTTTTATATATTAATATATATAAATATTTTGTATTTTTATATAAACTTTTGTCATAAAATGGTGTCTTTTTAATTTATTAATGATTTCTCACCTGATGGTATGTTTCATGATTATTTCCTCACATGATTGCTTCGTGGTTTATAAATGAAATATTTAATTTTTATTTAATGTCACCTCAACTGATCATTTCATATTCTTATTAATTTTAATATTAATGGATTACAATAATTTGATAAAAAAAAGTATTCAAAAATTTCAGATAATTCCACAAAATGAAGGATCTATTATTAACACCACATAATTAAAAAAATGATAAGATCACATTAAAGAAAATACATCATTATAGTTGATATTGTGAAATGGATCTAGAAATGTTTGGGCATAATTTCTGGTTATGACTTTCTGGATGACATATTATACATCTCAAACTATTCACATGTTCTTGATCCAATTCCATCACATTCTACATCCTGCTGGACTTTGCAATCTGTCATTAACACAACCTATTGTTATCAGGTATCAATATTGGATGGTCATCGAGCATTGGACAATATAAAAACTACCCAATAGGCATCCATTCTACATAATAACTTTTAGAAATGGTGTTTATCTAGTACAATGGATCACCATATGATTACCATGATATATTTATAGAGGCACATGCTATGATGGAGGTTGCACATGGAAAATGTAATTCCTTGAAGTTTCCACATTGGAATTTCCTTACTGCTAGTAATACCACCATTTTTTCACTGACTATAGTTTTTATGAGGTCTTAACACTATTAAACATCAAATAGAGAATCTTCTAGGTAGAAAAGTCCCACTTTATAGCCTGATGATTCTTCAATTCTCTTTTCAAAATATCATTCAAAGTATCATACATAAAGTATCCCCTACTGAATCCCTTTTGAAGCTAGTTTTTGTCTATCAAAAAAGTAATTAAAAAATAATAAAATATCCCCCAGATTAGGGAAGTTATAGGTTACATTTGAATCCCCTTTAAGAAACCATTGATTCACTCCAAAATGTTTTTGTTCATGTGTTCACACCTCTTCCCACCGCTATATTCTAAAGTCTAGTTTTCATTTAAAATTTACATCATATAATCAAACACTAATTCATTAGAACTAAAAATATTTTTGAAATGTTGTTCAAACCTTCATTGATCCAGCTCACATTCTAAACAGAAGAGATAATATTTCACATAAATTTATTTTATCATTATGTTGAAAAGTAAATAATCAAAAAGGCAATACATACCAAGCCTCATGATTTCCTTCTTCATAGGTTAGTTATGGATTGTTTTTCATAGGTTTATCGAAATGTGTCTGATGTAATATCGATGATGTGAATTTAGGGGTCTCTAAGAATTAGGATCCACACTGATCGCCTCATTTCTTAATTGATGATGTTTATATATCAAAAAGACACACAAAATGTAGGTGAAATGGTTGATGATACATTCCAAAACCGAACTCCATGATACGTAGTTTAATTTATCCATACTGTAAAATGAAAGATAGATAAGTGAATAGTTTCTATATTGGGTTTCCTCAATAAACTATATGTCCTCATATTTTTCTAATAGAAACATTCCATCAATATGTATGAATTGTTTTATAAAATGAAATGTTGAAATATAGGGAAGTAATTTCCAGAAAAACTAATGAAATTGAACACAAGATGGATCAAGTTAGTTATCTTGACACACATGTTCATTCACATCATGATGGAATGAAACATAGTTTTTGTCTCTCATTATGTCTAGGAATTGAGGAAACACTAGATACGAGTTATCCCAATCACCATAGACCTCCACAATTTCCTTCTATTTGGATATCCCTGACTTATTATTGGAAATATTATAACCAAAATTTTGGTGTATCCTCTCTTGAACAAGGGATAAGGGAACTTATTAATAAGTCCTAATCATGTTGATTATAATAGATGAAACAAATTCAGAATCTAATAAGGTATGGTCTTCTGTCTGTTTTGGCTAAACACAAGAATAATCTACCTCAATCATCAAAATTATCCAACCATCAAGTTCAATGTTCAAAATATCCCTCAAGTGTAATCTACAATCGTCCACATATTAATTACATTGTATGATTTATTTTTTACAGATTGAGTCTGGAACTAAATTTATAATGTTTCTCTCTATATGAAATCATTTTATCATGTTTTCAAAGAGATATTTACTTGGAAAATTTCTTCAAAAAATAATTTTTTTCATGTTTACTAAACCTATCCACTTGAAATCCAGGAATCTCAGTTGCTGGTGTGGAAAATTTGAATTTAAATTTAAGAAAACATTCCATTTCTTCCGATCAAGAAGAGAATAGTGGTGGATTATTTATTATGGTTTGAGGCTACTATAAAAATAATGGATTTCTAGAAACATCATACCCAACTTCCACTACTCCCTCCTCATCATCATTTATGTTACTTTCTATTCCATAATTTAAAAATTACTAAATGAATGTTGGATTTAAATGTATATCTAAGATATAATATAGGTTTTCCTCTTCCACATCATAGAGAGAAGACTCAATTTCTTGTGATGGACCTTCAGTAACAACTCTTGTAAATATACATCTTCATGAAATTGGTTGTTTTTGTTGTATAATAAAAACCTAAATATAAAACTCCATCATGGAACCATCTGAAAGTAGGAAAATGAATTTATTTCTTTGACCCACCACTCATCAGAAACCAATGGATAATAAAAATTCCATAGTGTAGATGGGAAACAAAACTATATATATCTAATATACATGATCTCTTTATCGATTCCTATATTTTAGAAACCACAATTTATATCTTGACGATCACTTAGGGTTATAAAATCCGATATCATAACCATTTTTGTTGGTTGTGTACTATAAAAATCTATTTTCACAGTTTGAATAACCTCACTATGATAGTAGACACAGGAAAACCTGGATCACAATGTCAAAAAAATAATTTTGTTCAAGATTATGGTAATGTAAATAATATTGAAAATGAGGGTTGACCATATAATAATTATCATACTATAATTTTAGAATTTATTTTTATACCCTAAAATATGATACTATTTTTTCATTATATGGATGTTTATTAAACAATAATCACATAAAGTTTTGGATAACAACGTAAAAAATAATAGAAAACAAAAAATTATAATATTTAACTATCATAAATTGATATTTATTATCATATAAAGTTAAATGTATATGATCAAACACAATATATAACACACGAATGATTTACAATGAAAAATAAATATTTTTTAATTTTTTAATAGAATAGAGTTTGGATAAGATGATCCAAACATTGGAAGTGAAGTAAAATCCAACATATTTTTAGGAGGTAGCTTAATGACATCTTCTAAAAGGATGTACATAAATTTTAAATTTTCAAAAGCATTCATCCTTTTAAAGACACTGTCACCATATGGGGAGGCATGTCATTAGAAGGCCAAAATCATTTTGAAGTTAAAAAGAAAATAACATATCCTTGGAATATTTCATTAAGATACCACTTCAAAATAAGCCAGATTCTACTTCACTTCCAAATTCAGACTCATCTCAACCAAACTCTGTTCTGTTGAAAAATTTCATGGTATTTATTGTCTATTTTTAAAATTAATATTTAATTTAATGGGTTTGTTCTTTTCTATATCACTTGATATGAGCATAATTGTCATTTTATCATCAATAAATAAACTGAAATTTTGTTTTCAATTATTTTTACATTGGTTTACAAATCATTTTATGAATACTATTTATAATAAGGGTTGACCATATAATATTTATGACACTAAAATTTTATAAGGTATTCTTATATTATAAAATATGATTCTAATATTTCATATTATACTTTTTAATCTTCCTAAAGGTATTACCATAGTGTATAAATAAAATATGAATTATATAAATCATACCCCTTGGGAGAGTGAAATTAGGTGGGCAGTAAGACCCATTTTCATTCACCATTTTCCGATCGAGTCTATATCAGTGCAGTGTTCTCAATTTTTACCCCTAGGTACATTTGTTCTAGATCTAGATCAATATGTATTATCTAGGAATGGATTTTATTGTTATGATAACCACATAATCTTTATGCTACCAACTTTTTAGAATGTTTTCTTATATCTTATTTGTTAAGACTTCTGTTTTGTAGTAGAATTTATAACTTTCCTAAATGTTTGTTCAAAGGTTTATAAATAGAATTTCATTCATCTAAAACATGTCCATCGAGATCAAAATATAGGCATGCAATTAGGGATGAATCATCTAAATCATAGGAGTAACAACTCATATGTACAGTTAAGCCTCTTTGTGATCCAGTTTGGAATCTTTCATCTTATATTTTTTCTATATTAATCAAAATTTAATCATTGGTTAACTATTAGTTAATAAATTGTTATTAATTGGTTAATAATTTTTTAATAATTAGTTAATCATTCTTTAGTCATTATTTAATCATTACATAACCATTATTTAATCATTCCATAATCATTACATGGTTATTTTTTATCATTAGTTAATAATGACATAATCATTATTTTATCATTAGCTAATCATTAGTTAAACATTTTTTAATCACTCTTTAATCATTAGTTAATCATTTAATAATTATTTAATCATTCCTAATCATTCTATAATCATTACATAATAATTAAATAATTATTAGTCAATCAGTATTTAATAATTATATAATCATTAATTATTCATTACTTAATCATTAGTTAATCATAAAATAATTGTTAGTTAATCAGTAGTTTATAAATGTTTAATTATTCATTAATCATTTTTTGAATCCTTCATAAATCATTCTTTAATCATTATTCAGTCATTCTTTAATCATTCCTTAATCCATCATTAATAATTTCATAATCATTAGTTAATCAATATTTAAACATTAGATATTCATTAGTTAATCATTACTCAATCAGTAGTTAATATTTACTTAATAATAATTTAGTAATGTTTTAATAATTAGTTATTCATTATTTAATCATTACTAAATCATTATTTAAACATTATATAACCATTACTTAATAATTATTTATTCAATATATAGTCATTATTTATTCATTTTTTCTTTATTTGATAATTAGTTAAACATTACCTAATCTTTAATTAATTATTCCTTAATATTTATTTTATCATATGATATCCATTAGTCAATATTTATTAGCTAATCAGTATATTTAATCATTGTTTAATCCTATGTTATTCATTAGTTAATCTGTACTTAATCATTATGAGTAATAACTATTATTTCTAATCTATATATAAATATGTAAATAAATAAATAAATAACACATTAATAACAGACTATAAAAATAAAATAAATAAATAAATAATGTAAAATTAAATAATAATAAATAACTCTAAATGATTCCTCAAAAAAATCCATACTTCTCTTAGGCCACCAGAACCACGATGCACAAAGAAGTCTTCCATTAGAGAGAGAAGGTGTAGAATTTTGAGAGGGGAGGGAATTTTGAAGTGAGCATAAGGGGGTTCCCTTTTATAGGGTCCCAAGGAAAAAATAGTAGGGGGATAGCTTTCCCATTTACGTTAAGATAAAGGAATCCAGTCACCTGACAGATTTATTTTTGTTTTAGGAAAATGGTGGTAGACCCCATGTGCCTTTTCCATTTCATCGATCCGAGTTGATGACAGGAAAAGGAGGCACACCACCTACCAAATTTCAATAAATCGAGAAGGAAACAGGGCACATATCACCTTTTCAGTACAAATTTATGAAAAAAATGACCTATACCTATTAATTTTATTTCAAAAGATGTATGAAAAATGTCCTCATTTTCCCTATTCATTTTTAATTTTCCTACTTTATCATTATATTATATTAGTTGTGTTTAATCATGAATACAAATGAAAATTATCCACTCGAAGAAATATTTTGATTTATTCCCATCAAATGTTCATGATGGAGTATTATAGTTTTTGAGGACATTTTACGATTTTCATGGGGAGTATTTCATATACAGATACAGAGTATGCTCATAAGAAACCAAAAACATTATAGGCTAGATGAACCACCACGTATAGCACATATAGGTTAAAACATAATTTCTTTTATTGTGCTAGTGGTTTATGTTTGATACTAAATCCTCGTTCCTATGGTTACACTACATACCTATCATAGGAAACATAATACATTGATTCAATTCTAATGACACCCCTGAGGTTAGTGGTTTGGTATTTTTTCGACCATGTCGTCATTTTTTGTTTAACTAAGATAGAATTTTTCCTCTCATGTGATGAGTATTGTATTTAGTCCCTTGATCTAAATAGAAAAAGGATTGTATGATCATACCAATATAAGACTCATGTGATGTGATTTTCTATTGGGTGAGGTCCATTTGATGTTCTTATTCATCAAGGTCAATGTCATGTGATGTGTTCATCAATCTAGTTAGTCTATACTTTGTGAATGAATAATTTGAGTATTGATATGGGATTTAAATACACTATGAACTATAGTAACATTATTCCTTGGGAAAAGGGACTATATATTATATATATTTATATAGGATAAATATATTAGACACCGGTTTATAGACAAATATGGTTGATGGAGACTAGGCTAGATCCTTATATAGCTTTAGTATAATTATTGTTTTTCTTGAGACTACTCTATGCTTATGATTATGAATTTATGGATTGATGATTATTTTAAAATCTACCAAGACCCATTGGATTACAAATTATGATTGATTGAATGAATATTATATTCTATAAAACTTGAATATCTTCTTTAAATTTATTTTAAAATTTATATAACTTTATTTATGGATTGATATTCACAATGTAAATTATATTTTTTTATACATGGTGAAATTAATGACTTATTTGAAATGTGGTTTTTGAAAATTATAAAAAGAGTGTGGGATATGGTTTAACGAGTTATTGTATATCATACAATATAATGATTATTGGCAAAAAAAATATGGATTTGGTTCAAGTGGCAGATATATTGAGGAATGTCTTAAATCCAAATGTATTTAACATATATATTGGATTATATAATAATGTATCATATGGGTATGTTTTAGTATATGTTATAGATAAAACTGAGGAATATATAATGCCTCGTTATGGAATATCACAAGGCATAGTATAAGAGATATTTTACCACTACATCTATAATATCGTATTATACATTATGTTTATATCATAAATGTTATGATATAGTTAAATAATATTTAATGTTTAATAATTTTTAATTGAACAATAAATTCTATCATTTGAGTCTTATTCAACAAATTTTTTCATGAATATATATTATTCAGATGATGAGACATATGGGAGAACCTAAGGAATGAATTTAAATGTTAAATGTATTTAGGTTTGGTCAATGGGTCAACAAATGGATAGCAATTCCATTCCATTTACATAAAAATTATGAACATTTCATTAAATGTCTAGAAGCTCATAGAGAATCCCTGAGGATTATATAAAAGTTGTTAAGACTATTAAAATTTTATCCAAATGATTATATATATGGAACTATGACTCCCTATTCCTATGAAATGAGTCATAACCAACTTTGGAGTATGGTAGGTTCTTCATTTATATTATGCATGGTTTTAGTTTTAAAGAAAAGATGATATTGGTTTACACATTCCTATTCTTCTTTACACTTTAAATATTATTATTATATCCCAAGAGACACATCAATATTGTCATTATATATATATATATATTCATTTAATGTTATACCTGTAAACAAATTATCATTTTAGAATTACCCAAATGTAATTATAATAAATAAAAAATATATAATTTTTCAAAACACATATTAACATTATAAATTAGATATTTAACATATAATTAACATATAATAAATAATTATGGAATAAAATTAGATTATAATAATTAATTACAAAAATAATATATATTCTAAAAAATGTTACATGTTGTACATTTTTTTATAAAAATTAAATCGAACACATTTAAAGAATTAATTTAATGAAATTTAATGTTTTTATATATATCATGAATAAAAATTCAATTAATCATTAGTAATTGGATTTAAATAATAATAAAATCAATTAATGTTTAAAAGATATTTTTTCTAAAAAAATACAAATTGTTATATTTTATTTTATAATTATTTTTATCATATTTTTAATTTTTCTAATAAAATGGATTTGATATTTTTAATAATGAAATAAAAATTAGTTCGGTGGTTCAATTTCGTTCTTCTGGGAAAAATTATATTACTATGGTAAAAATGAGTTACGATGGTAAAGGGTAATAATAGGTAAATAATATAATTTTGGAGTTGGTTCCCTATTACAAACTTTTATGTACCTTATGATACCGTGTATTTATAGTTTTTAATTTTAATAAAAAACATATAACATCATTAATACTATTCATCATAACAATGTATGTGATAATGTTTTAAGAGTAGTTGTCATGCTAAAATGCCATAGTAGTTCCCCACTATTATGAGAACCCAGAAGTGCTATGACACTATTCATAAATATATGTTATATAGCCACATGATATCATTTGAGACACATAAATAATATAGGCTATGAGGGTAGGATAATCATATGACATTATTTTAACTTGTCATGGTCTATGCCCTATATAATATCCAGTGTAGGATATTATGAGAACAAGACCCACCAATAGGAAATCCACATTTATATGTTTAATTTGATTTTTGTTTTCGAAAAATTTGTTGGGGTGTGCACATTCGTCTGTCGAGGATAATGAGGAAATGCTGATTGTGGCCCCACATTCTCGCTTTCCAAAGGTGGGCGGCATCCGTCGCCTATTCAAGGACATTTGCACCTTGATCGAAATGGGATGATGGTATGTCGGTTCTTCCTTCCTTGTATTCCTCCTTGGAACATGTTACCTTGTCCTGGTCTCCCTTATAGATTAAGATATTTTTGGTGAAACACTTTCTAGTTCCATATCTTCATGGATGCCAGTTAATTACACTATTGCTATTGTGACATTCCAAGGGACCCGGTCAGGCCAACAATCTTTGGTTGGGGGAGTAGTCACGTTGGACATCACTGGTGTGTCTAGACACTAGAGCACTAGCACATTTGGGTTTCTTTCCCTTATTATAGGGATTCTCAAGGGAGTGGAATCATGAGGCATCCCATGTTGAATTCGGGGAATTATATGTCATATCAATGTCCTAGAGGTTTCCCTCAGCTTCACTTGTTTAACACAGGGTATGCCCCTGGTTTAACGTCTAATGGAGATGAATCAGACTTATTGGAACACTGACTAGAGTGGATCAGATGTTTGAAACCCCTGGAGGAAACACTAATGTTGGGGCTAACACAAGGTTAGTTACCGAGTTACTACTAGGAGAAGTGAAGAGGTGAATTGGAATGATCTCACCAGGATGTTGCAGCCTAGGTAATAATCAATATGGAAAATGAATGGTTAAATTAAGT
This sequence comes from Viscum album, assembly GCA_963277665.1. Taxonomy (NCBI): domain Eukaryota; kingdom Viridiplantae; phylum Streptophyta; class Magnoliopsida; order Santalales; family Viscaceae; genus Viscum; species Viscum album. The sequence goes on from OY728138.1 coordinate 394,994,403, forward strand.
GTATGGAGAATGATATGTAGTCAAATCAAGGGCTAAAATGATGTTGTTCTTGAGCCTCGAAGAGAATTCCTATGTATCCCCATGGCAGAGAATCAATGTACACGTAGTTTAGGATGGGGTATAAGATCAGGGTGTCTGTATAGGAAATCAAGCCGATGATATACTGGTGCATACGCATGGTTATTAGCCCGAGGATGGTCTGACACCACTGGGACAGACCAGAGATATGGGTCCCAATAAAATGGACAACAACAACTTACCACTGGATGGGGATCGCAATGGCTTATGGTCGATTGGGTATAACAGCTTACTGTCGATTGGGGATCATAATGGTTTACTGCTAGTTAGGGAACACAACGGCCTACCATTGGTCGGGAACACAATAAATTACCATCAATTGTGGATCACAAAGGATTACTGCTGATTGGGGTTCCAAAGGCCTATAGTTGACTGGGGATGAATTTAGCATCTAGAGGGACAAAAATGGGAATATAGTTTAACTTCATGCAGGAAAGGGGTGAACCGACGTGAATTGGTTGGGACCAACGGATGGTGGGATTGAACCTCATGAAGGCTTCCTACATTCCTTTCCTTGGCAAGGATCAAAACTGCATAGTTAAAGAATGGTGGGAACCAACGTGAAGGAGGTCGGAACCAATGGTTGTTAGTCTTGAACATCAGGTAGGCTTCCTACGTACCTTGGCGTGCCAAGGATCAAAGTCCAAGTAGTTCCAGAGGGGTAGTTTGAACTGACGTGAAGATGTTCGGGACTAATGGGTGTTGGGCCTACACCTTGGGGAGGATTCCTATGTACATTGCCTTGGAAAAGTTCAAAGTCCATATAGGTCTGGAATGGTGGGAACCGACGTGAAGGGGGTTGGAACCAATCATTGTTGGGATTTAATCTTAGGGAGGCTTCCTACGTACCTTTCCTTGGAAAGGACCAAAGTTCACATAGTTCAAGAGAGTGTTAGTGAAACGACGTGATGGGGGTCGAGACCAATGGTCATTGGGTTTGAACCTCAGGGAGGCTTCCAACATACCTTGCCTTAGCAAATATCAATGTCCACGTAGTTTGGGAGAGTGTTTAGGGATTACAGTCTAGGATGCCTAGGGAGAGTGTCGTAGTCGATGCTTACTCTAATCCCACATGAGTCATTCTCAGAGTGAGAAACAAGAGGCAGCAGTGACCTGAGGATCACGTCTCGAATGGTGCATCCATGGGAAGTGGAATTGGGCTTATACGTGGTTAGCGGACCAAAATGAAAACAGGTTCTTATGCGTGGTCTGCAGCCAAGGAATATGGATATTGGGACTTACTCCATGGTGGAGGCCAGGTGGTGAAAAAGCCCAAAGGGGGAGTGATTTGGAACTGAATAAAGGAGGGCTCTGGTGCCCATCCCCCCTCTCTGGTCTTTGGTGAGGAAGAAGATAGGTGGAGCAGGGATGATACCTCCCGAAAGAAAGGTTGGGGGCTTACATCAAGGTGGATTCCCTTTCCCTATGGACAAATGCCTCTCCGATAATTAGGATCTCATTCTATGTGAAGAATTATCTCACTCTTGTGCAGACAAGTGGGCATAGATAATGTTTGAGACGGGGCCCCCTGCATACAATGCATGGGGTGAGGCAACAGTTTAACATCATGTACTGAGGACGATGGTGCTTGGTAGTTTAACGTCCTACAGCTCGGACGAGGTGGGTTTACTCCACACCCCTAGGACATGCATAATATATACAGGTAGGCTCTTGTGGAAGGGAAGGCATCAACAATGCAATGGTGAGGGGTTTTTGTTGAGTGATCTGTTTTGGGGTCCACATTATCATGGCTATGTGAAAAAGGAATACCTATTAGCATGCCTATGCGAAGAAGCATGTGGAAAAGAATCATAACATGAAGTAACACCCAAGGAATCTTGAAATTACTTCGTGAAAACCTGGAGGGTCACATGGGAAAAGGAGTTGCTGGGAAAAGTGGTTCATAGGTAGAAGCCTCGTGAAGCTATAGTGCTCCATGTAGTGGAGGGGCTTCATGAAGGGGTATACTTCGCGAAGTGAAGTGTCCTAAAATAGGTATAGGGAATAGGTGCATATGGAATGTGCTTCTCAAAGTGGAAAGGCATTTGCGGAGTAGTTCTTCACGAAGAAAGGGTGCCATGTAAAGCGTAGCATTGAGAACCAATGTGTTTCGCTAAACCCAGTGACCCATCCTTAGCATGTGGGTCACATGTGCATGGAGTGTATTTCACGAATCATAAGTTCTACATGAGGACCTAAGTCCCCTTGGGGATCCCCTTCCATTTCGGAGGCTCGTGGGCTCCGTGAAGGGCATCCCTCTTTGAAGAGGGTCTGAATTCAGGCCACGGGAGAGGAACTTCGCGAGGTTAAAGTACCTTGAAGAGCTCATTGTTCGCAGAGATGAAATTTCTTCACGGTTTGAGAGCTAAGAAAGAGAAATGTTGGAGGATCCGTCCTTTGGGCTCGAAGAGAGCCCAGTATTTATAGGAAATAGGTATCATGAATCAGAACTTGTTGGCCGGGAAGACACATGGCATTTTGTCGTAACCTCATAGCCTCCCACCTCCTTTCTTCGTGGCGGGTTCGTAAACGTCAATTGGGTTCACAGAGCCTCCCACCTCCCAGATCTCTGGAAGCCTCATGAATGTCTAATGAGTTCATAGAGCATCCCTCATCCTTGATCTACAGTGGCTTCACGAATGTCAAATGAGTTCGTGGAGCCTCTTGCCTCCTTACTTCGCGGCAGATTCATGAAGGGGGAGATTTGCGCTGGTCGCGGTGCTACGAGGATCTGCAAGAAAATTTCTCGATTCACCCCAAGGTCCTCACATTTTCTTCTCAAATTTTGGTACTAACAAATTCTCCCCCTAATATTGCAAGCCGAGGAGAAATTAAGGGTCAATTGTGAGGGTCAATCTCTAAAATTCATTGGTCAATCGCGAAGCTTACATGCGAAGGAGGCTCGTGAAGAAGAGGGGCAACGTACTGGCTGATCGCACCATGAATCTAGCCTTGGTCGGATGTGTCGTGAAGAATTTATGGTCCTTTTCTATAAATAGGGGAGGCCGAATACTATTTTTTCTTTTCTCATCTTCATGATTTGGAATTTAGCACTCTCAAATTGCAAACCTCGTGATTTGTCCCTGCGAATTGGGCCTTCCGCTTCATGGGGCACAACGAGTCTAGGACATTACGACTACATGCTCCGCGGCTTGTGTATGATGTTAGGAGCAGGGATTTGTGAACTACCTTCACGAACAGACCCCGCGAACGAGTTCCGTGAAAGAGCTTTGCGAACCAAAACCAAAAAATAACCACACTTGAAAAAATGAATGGATCTCCAAGAGGCTTCCAGGGGGTCCTTTTGGATTCTACATGGAGGGAGTAGATAGCGGATATCTCATGTATAGGGGAGTTTGTGTGTATCCATTCTAACCATAATTTGTTGGGGGAGCTGCTGTCGGAAATCCAAAAGAAATATCCGCTATGAAAGAGGATTCATCTGTATGGATTTGGACTGAGGGATTATGTCTTCATCATAGAAGCATGTCGGGAAGAGCAAGCTTACTAGTTCAGGTGCTTGTTGTGCCAACACCAGTGGTTCAGGGAAGCTAACAACCATGCCTTAGAGGACATCACCCCTGTAAACACTGACTATTTGTCGAATAAATTGAAGAACATTGATGGAAGGGAATTGAAGTTTGAGACATCTCCCACGTTGTACCATACCATCTTGAAGGCACCCTTGAGGAACCCGGGAAAGGGGTGGTCCGATGAGTGGGATCTACACTAGGGTGGAAACTTTACAGATGACTAGGCCTGGGCCTACTGGGTAGTTGCAATGTGTGATGAATTCAAGGTAGATCTGAGAACAGTGGACCTGTGTGAGGATTTTTGGGCCTCCCAATTCCATATCTATTTGTTGAAGCAGCTGAGGCTGGAGTTTTTGAGCAGATGGTCATCAGGGACCAATACCTTCCACTTACACCATGGAGAGGATGGTATCATTTTATGGAACATATATCAGATCTCAGGGGTCCTGATACTGGGGTGATGTATGACAAGTTCGTCCCTATTATGGGTGTGTGGGATGATCCAGAGCAAATTCCACAGTTGGTGATGGAATTGATGAACCTAGTATCATGAGAGGATAAGAAGTTTGTGAGGGATGTCCACTTCAAATGGGGGTTTCAGTAGTTCTTGAACATCCCAGAAAATTAGCAGTTCCCTGTGAGGCCTCAGACCTTCCCGAAAGGGGCTCAAGGAGGCCAGGAGCACTCATACTGAAGGCTCTTAGAGGATAAACAATAGAGAATGTGGAGATTCAGAGTCAGTACTGAGTAACAACTTATATTCATGTTGGAGTAATTCATTGTGGCGCTCGTCTTTGGTTGGATCCTTCCAGTGAGAGACATGAAGATGGGAGTACAACTGAGAATGTTTATCATGTCATCCATGCTGGCGACAGCAGGACAGGTCATCCTCAGGAACCCGATACTCGCCAAGCTGTAAAAGATGATGTGGAATATCAATGATGGTAAGAAGCCACAGAGAATATGAGGGATATTCCACCATTTGTATGAGTGGATATCGGTGCATGTTAGGGGGATATATGAATATCCAAACCCCATCTCCCCTCCAAGATCAAACATTCACTTGTCCATTTTAAGTGACGCAGGGAGCATTCCGGTCAAGATGACCATACAGGCAGTATTGAATCGGGTCTAGATGGTAGAAGAGTTCAACTTTCACAATTTCCCATTGACAATGGGTGTATTCACTTATAGTGTCCAGGGAACAGAAGAGCATCAGTCCTACCTCCTGGACTTTCTAGGTAGAGTATTGGTGGCACGGATGAACTGCAAGCCCTTATGTGATCCATACACCCTGCACTGATTCTCCAGGAAATTTAGGTGCATTCAGCGACTGACCCCACAAGTCTATTTAGGGGTGTGCTATGAAGACCACCGACACGTGATGATACAGATGTGGCTCACTTTCACACGGGAAGATGAGAAGATGCAGAAGGAGCTACCTCCACCCACGACCATCTGCAGACTTGTGAAAGAGTATGCCAAAATCTGGGATGCATCCGACCCTAGGGAGAAGTTCAAGAAGCCAACTATCCGGGCCTGCGATGGTGTGCGTCCCCAACCTCGAGGTCGGGGCTGGAAGGTAGCAAGAATAGCCTGCAGTGGTGGGGATTCCCTGGCAGTGAGGCCCGCATCGGTTGAGGGGAGGCATTGGTAGCGGATCCAGTGGCAACAGAGGACCCGACGATCCTTGAAGGGAAGAGTTATCCAGAGTGGAGGCCACCAAGACGATTCCACAAGAATATCTACCTGGGTTCTGGGGAAGTGGATGTGCCATATAGACATGCAAGAGAATGTTGTTTTCCTAGAGGCCTGGAACATATGGGATGTCAAAAAGAAATTCATTGGCTCGTACGAGATGTGGAAACACCTAAACCATCGTAGGATAAATTTTACAGGGATAAGCATTGTCAAGGCTGGCTTTGTGGTGTCCCAGGCAGAGGCGGAGAAATACCAAGTAGAGTTAGACGACATTTTGCACTCTCGTGGGTCTCTGTGTCTAATGACAGATTGGTTAAAGCTGTTTCTGGATCGTATGAACCCTCAACAGTTGTCATCTACTGAACTGAGGGAGTGATTTTATTTTTCGGAAGAATCAGACGGGTCTTTTTTGGGGAGGAGTCCGGTAGAGGGAGCTCATTGGAGGAGGGTGATGTTTTGTGACTCAGAACCAAAGCTTGAATAGTTCGTAGAGGATCTTGAGGTAAAACCCTGAGTTCTTTCCCCGGGATCTACTTACATGTTACTTTGGACCCCTCACTAATATTTAAACTTTGTAGGAGGGCATCATGTGTTGAACCCTCTGTCACCCTTCAATAGATGCAGATGTGGGGACTTCGGGGACTACGCCAACAACTATTTCAATTACTGCATCTAGTAGGGGCAGGACACCTGAGGAGGCTCCTCTGGAGTTTTTTAGACTTCCCGAAAATATACGGGAGGGCCACACCTAGGGTTGTTGACCATAACAACCCAAGAACAAGACTGAGAATTAGATCTCTCTAATTAACCTTTAAAAAATTCATGAATTCCACCCATTGACTAGTCTAACTAACAGTTGTTCCCTTTTTGGTATGAAATGTTATTCAACTGACATGGGCTTCCATGGTGTGGTTGGTTGGTACATCTTGTGGCACCTTTCCCAAGAGAATGTCGGTTGTTGTGGAGGCGGATATCCTGACTGACCGAGCTGCGGATCTCCCGATCACTGGTGGGACTATTAGCAGGGCTGATCCAGGGATTGTTTAGGTTGGATCCGATGATGATGATTGATCACACAACACGGGTCCTGCCATACCCGATCAGACACCATATGTGGACCGTACTGATGAGCTCTTGGGGGTGATCCCCATGTATGAGCCTACCAAACCCAAAAACTGGGATGAGATGACCACAGATGAAGAGGATATCATGATAGTCTGTTGCTGGTCATAGATGTTGATCAAGCACTTTATCGATTACACCCCTCAAGCACAATGGATAGACCAGATGGAGGGACTTCATTCACAACTGCGTGAACTTTGCACCGAGTGAGTGGCTGCCCAGCGTCCCCACATGATCGTCTGAGATCTCATGGAGGAGAAGATCCGGTAATATGATTGTGACCTTAGTGTGGGTTGGTAGGGGATAAAAGCGGTGATCATCAAGAGTCTCTAGGAGGCTGAAAATGAGATTCAGCAACTACACATCTGGGTAGATGAACATTCTTCTTTCCGCAATTCATAGTCGGAGATTTTATCGCGGATGAAGGCCACGCTGGCGGAAGCTGAAGAGCGTGTGACACAAGCCTCTGAGGAGAAAACCATCATCCAAACCAACAATGAGCAGTCTTAGATCGTAGTTGATGAATTTCACCCCATTGATACCAAGGAGGAGCAGGAACTGAATAGGAGACAATGAATCCTAGACGCCATAAGCCAGAGGGTGGTAGAGATGTAGCACTATTTTGATGGGGTCAACCCATCCATGTGAGTGGTCGATCCTTGGATATTGTGATGCATGTAACTTTTGAATGAGCCTTCATGTTTTTATTATTCACACTAGATGCATGCATGAGTTATGTTATTCATTTTTTTTCTATTGAATTTTCGTTACATTAATGGAACATCTAGTGATCAGTCCCTAAGATCACGTGGGTCGGGCCCGATGTGAGAAACAAGGGATGAACACCTTTCCATTCCAACTGAATATAAGAGTGGAAACCGAGCTCTGGGCATCGAGGGCTTGAACAATGAATTCGGACTTCCGGGAAGAAAGGAAGAGGCCCTACTAGAGGATGAGGGCCTCAGAACATTCGATGTTTCGTCTTCCCAATGTGCTCTAGTACACGAGCGGTGTAACTCTAGGGTCATTTGGAATCCACCCAAACATAATGGAGTGGATGGTTTGAATCACAATACCATAGATTCGGAACACTATGGGGGTGGCATTAAAATGAAGCATAACAGCTGACCGCGTTCGAAACACAATATCCTTATTGTGTTAGCCTAAAATAGAGATAACAAATGAGGGATGACCATTGACCATATTCTAAACATAGGGCCTTGAATGAAATTTCATCCATTAGTATTCTATAACATTGGCCTAGGATAGTTGGTGAGTCATAGGCTGAGCATACTTACTGTTTGGGGGTTCTTTTAGATGTGAAAGAGGATGAGGGTCCAAATAATGGTCACGCAAACCGTAGAGTGTGGATTAATGGGTTGTTCGAATGGAGTCCAACACTCTTGAAATCATACTAACATGGTGGAAACACATTAAGTGGGCATATCTATCTAATGAGGAATCAAACATACATCTGAGCAGGACCTATCTGGTAAGGATCTGGAATTATCTATAGTTTTATGTCACACAGATGTGGACGATGAATGAAATAGTTTAACGTCATATGACCAGGACGTTGCAAATTGTTTTAACTTTATACTGCCTAGACCAAGGATAATAGTTTAAAGTCATGTTACATGGACTATAGGCTTCTATTTTAAGGTCATAGAGTGTGGACCATGATAGGGGCCGGGGGGCTAGAAGGATTATTGACCCAGGGGCTGGGTCCAAGTAAAAATGCTTGGGCATCGCTACTTATCTCGTTAGGATGTGAATCAAGCTGAATGTAGTTCTAAGAGCATGGTTCAACATCATGAGAGATGATGAAAGGCGTGTGTGACATAGTTGCGTCAGTACACATCTGACCTGAACTACTATGCCCACATGAGTCATGCACGATGTGGGAAACAAGGAGTAGTGATGGGACTTTCCTAGAACTGGAAGGTACATGTTTGGGGTGATGGGACGATAGGTGAATAACATCCCAATAATGTTGACATGCCTACTTAATGCACCTAGATGTGCAATGTGGTAAATCCGAGTATGTTGGAATCCCACTTGAACAAAAGGAAGTTGAAATATGTGAATCATGATGCTCGAGATCTGGACCACAATGATAGTGGCATGATGATAAGGGATAGCTGTTGACAATGTTCAAAACACAATATCCATATCACGTTAACTCGGAATGGGGATAGAAAAATGAGCGTCAACCACTGGCCATGTTTGAAGCACAGGACTTGTCACAAATTTTTTCTAAGGTCCTCAGGTTCATTGGCCCCAGACGGTAGGTAAGCCAATGTGGCATGATACCAGGTCATAAATGGGGTCCCTTTAGACGTATAAGTGGATGAGGATCCAAATAATAGGCTCATGAATCTTGGATATGTAACTAGGGGAATGTCCTCATGAAAATTACACACTTTAGGTCCTCTTTCACAATGCAAATGAATACGGAAAAAGACATATCAGATAGAGTGAGTTGGGTCCCTCTTCAAGGAAAAGGGTCCTACGGTCACATTCTTCCAATTTAATGGTTGTCGTATGGGGCATAATGGGGGCCTAGATTTAATGGATGGTGTGCAGGGAAGCCATGTAGCCAAACCTGATGCGTTGTTCCCATAGATAGATCTTAGTTTATGGTAATAGAACTTGAACCAGGTTGGGAAAAGACAAGGGAGGAACATGGTGTGGCTATTTAAAAGCCCGACATGAATGAGAATCCATGAGGTACTTGGCACACCATATGTTCCAAAAAGGGATTGGGCCAAGGGGCCAAAATAGAGTGGACATGATTTTAGATTCCTGGGGCTGGACCCGGAGAGAATATTTATGGGCATTGCTAAGTATCCCATGAGGATGGGAATCAAGTCGTATGTTGTTTTGGGAGATTTCATACAGTTTAACATCTTGTGTCAAGGACATGGAGTGGTATTAGTTTATGGTCATAGAGCTCATACCATGATGGAACTGAATAAGGGAGACACGTGGTGAAGTAATTACTAATCCCAATGTTAGTGAGGATAGTAGGAGTCTGTATCACCGCAATGTGCTCTCCGGTAGACTTCTTGGTCAGAATACCAAAATTGAAATTTAGGCTAGGCCCAAGGAAGAGTTCTCAGGAATTCCTACGTACCCCAGGATTATGGTAATCAAGCCATACATAGTTCTAAGGGTGGAATGGTAAGATACCAGTTCCATAGATAATAAAGTCATGCGGGTCTAGCCCTCACACCAAAAGAAGCGGCATTTGATAGATCTTGTTTCTCTTTTAGGATGAATGTGTGTTTGTTTTCTGAATATATGGACCTATGATAGAAATTACAGGAATCTCTAGAATAATAAAGCCGTCTTCAGGAGTTGAAAAATGGTATGTTGTGTGACCAATACCGAACATGATGTCCTCTCGTGTGAGGACACCATGATGCAATGTTGTTTTTCGGCGTGCGGCCAGGAAGATAATGCCGCAGTTTAGGGTCATGTGTTGGGATAAAGAGGGGTTGTGTATGGCATGATGAAGCATACCTAACATGAATGATTATAAGGCCCACACCACATGGCACATGATTCCATGAAAGAAACCTCAGGCCGAGGGGCCAAAAAATGTTAGAGAATATGGGGCAGGAGAGACTGGCTCTCAGTTGAGCAGGACCAAAATACAAGATTTTCAGGCATTCCTATGTATCCCATGATCATGAGAGTCAATCTATACGTAGTTATAAAAGATTACGTACAAGGATATCATAGTTTATGTTCTTAGATCTTGGACCAGGACGAGGTGAAACTTTTCCAGGTGAGCGCAAAACTCGATCAGGTCCCTAAGCCCACATGAGTCAAACTCAGTGTGAGAAAAAATGGAGGAAGAGGTATTTTCAACACATGGAATACACGTAAAGGGGAAGTTGGTTGGGGGCTGTGAATGATGCCTTACCGTTTCTTTGTCCTCCTAATGCGAAAATGTACAATGAGGGGAAATACAAATAGTGTAAAAATTCCACTCAGACATGATGGGGTGGGAAATTATGTGAATCATGTAACAGAAATTTAAGGATTGATGGGGTTATAATGACGTAGGAGGATAAATGTTGACCATGTTTGAAACACAACATCCCTATCATGTAAAATTAACATTGACCATTGAACATATTCAAAACATGGGACTTGTATCAATTCGTTGTTCGAAAACCTCAAGGATGTTGGCTCATAATGGTAGGAGAGCCCTTGGGCAAAGAATACATTCCATTTGGGGTCCCTTCAGATGTGAAAGATGAATAAATCACAAATTAAAGGGAACACGAAGCCTAAAAAATGGATGAAAGCATTTCTTGGTAGAATCTGACACTCCAGGCTCTGAACAAGAATACTCCTGGTCACAATGGTGAATCACCAATGAGGTTTGAGAGACCCAACATAAGAGCAACATAATCGAAAATATGGGTGTAGTTTAAGGGATCGAAGTTCTCTCTGGAGAGAAAGGTATGTGGCGTGGTTGTTATAAACCCAGCGTGAATCGGGACATACGCCCATACCACACTATATACCCCTCTCTTGGAAGAACACAGGCCAAGGGTACAACATGATAGGGTTGTCTCTAAGAGATGGGGATGGACCTGAACACAAGACGTTCAAGTAGTCTTATGCATCCCAAATGGATGGGAATCATAAAACACATAGTTCTAGAGAAGGATGATGTGTAGTTTATCATCATGCAGCAAGGATGGTGGTGCTCTTTGTTTAAGGTCATCGAGCTCATACCATATATGTCTATTTTAATTTCATATACGTGGGAAATGTGAGTAAAACGGGTGAATCATTGTGTCTAGGGAAAACTAAAAAATGACCATGATGATAGAGGATAGTTGTTGACCACGTTCGCAACACAATATATGTATCTATGTGACTAGTGGTCGGGGAAAAAAATCGAGCGTCGAAAATTGACCATATTCACAACAAGGGAAATGTATTAATTTTGTGTTCTAAACCCTCATGGACATTGGCCAGTAATGGTAGGAGAGCTCTTGGGTCGAGCATCAATTCCATTCGGTGGTCCTTTTGGATATAGAAGATGATGGAAACCCAAATGGTGGGTCTCATGAAGCATGGTGGGGCATGTGCTCATGGAGAGGATGAAAAATGAAGGGGTTGTCTCAAAGGGATAAGTGTGGCATGTCGAAGTATCCCAGTGTGAATAAGGATGTGAGCCCATACCACACCATACAATCTTTAATGACAACTCGGGCCAGGGGGAGGAACCTGAGGCGGGGCGTCCTGACCAACTATAGCTAAATGACCTCTCATGTGGGTATTGCCTTACCTCAGCTCCTAAGCCCACATTAGCAATGCTCGGTGAGGGAAACAAATTGTAGGAATAGGATCTCCCCATTACTTCAGGGTCTGACGGCTATAATTCATACTCCTACCTGAGGAAGACCGAGGTTTGAAGAGACGACGGGGCAAAATGAACCGCCAAACTCAATGTTTGGGAGATATGGAGGTGGTGAAAATGAAAAAGGATAGTTTTTGACATGATTTAAACCACAACATCCATATCATATGACCTGAAATGGGAACAGAAACAAGCATCAACCACTGACCATATTCAGAACACAGGACTTGTATCAATTTTTTGTTCGAGGTCCTTGGGGACTTGGCCTGAAAAAATAATAGATCCCTTAGGCTAAGTATCCAAACCATTCGGGGGATATTTTGTATGTGAATAATAATTGAAACCCAAATGATGGATTGTGCAGAGCATAAATGTTCCCGTGAAACTTAAAGTCAAGCTGGACAATAAAATAGGTGGGGATCATCTGGGAGGAGGGATACACAGTATGGTCAGGATGAACTCGACGTGGATGAGGGAAAAAGAGTGAACCACACCATGTGTTTAGACCCAATGGGAGGTCCTGATGTTTTGGGCCTGCTCATATAGACTAAATTTTTGGGTGTTCCAATGTATCCCATAAGGATGGTAATCAAGCCATACGTAGTTCTTAAGGCCATGCAGTTTTGTGTTTTGTGGTGAGGAAATGGGAGGATAGAAGAACGAGGGTGGGAATATGGAGCAATCATCATAATCCTGACATGACTGGGGCCAAATAATCCTACAAGACACCATGTGGGATCCTCCAAGAGAACTATACCTAGGTGGATAGTCAAAGAGGACACTAAGGATAGAATCAAGAAGAAGTGTCTGAGCATTTCTACATATCCCATGGGGATGTGAATCAAGCCATACATTGTACTTATAGTTTAACGTTTCGCAGGGCGACACACAGTTTAATGTAATACGGGATGACATACAATTTAGTGTCATGTGGGATGACATTATGTTTAAAATTATTCGGGACATTATACAGTTTGAGGTCATGTAGGACCAAACGGTTTAAGGTCATATAAGTCCCAACAGTTTAAGGTCATGTAGGACCTGAAAGATTAAGGTTTTCTAGGACTCGAAAGATTAAGGTCATGTAGGACCATATTGCAGTTTAAGGATGGGTGGTACCATATAGTTTAAGGTCATGTGCGGCCCAGAAACTCAGGAAAAGTATTGCTTGAGGAACTTGGCATTGGTGGGAGGAGTTATATGCTCACCATCCCTAGTGACCATTGAGTATGCGCCATTGGAGTAAACCCTATGAATGATGTATGGTCCTTCCCATTCAGGCACCATGTTTGGTGGTTTCCTGCTAGGTATCATTGGTGTTCTCAGGGAAAACACCAAGTCACCATGCAAGAAGAAGAAGAGGTGAACTTTCTTGTTGAAAGATCTAGTTATCTTATTCTGATGCCTTTACAGATTGTGTAGGGCATGAAGCATGTTCTCGTCGAGCACATCCAACTCAGCTAGATGGATTTCAGATACTTTATCTGGCACTATTTGATCATATACAGCTGTGAAAAATGAGGGAAACTAAATCTCAATGGGAAGGATGGATTCTGTTCCATACACTAGGGAATATGGGGTCACATGGGTGGAATTAGGATTCATCGTTCGATAATCCCAGAGGGCATTGGGGAGGTTTTCCAGCCAACTCCTCTTATTCTGACCAACCATTTTCTATAGTATTTTAGAGTGGGTTTTGTTGAATGCCTATATCTATCCATTTCCTTGCGCATGATAACAGGAGGTATGGTTATAACGGATGTTGTACTTAGCATACAGTTTCTTCAGCTCAGCTTCTTGGAAGTTCATGTCATTATCAATGAAGACGGTGTGAGGGACTCCAAATCGATAGATTTTTTTGGAGCTCACAATGTCAATGATGGAACAGGACTTGACCTCCTTGAGCTGAAATTCCTCTGCCCACTTGGAAATAAATCATTAGATGTCAGGATGAACTTGAACTGGTGAGTTGTCGCTGGTGGATATGGTCTCACGACATCGAGTCGCCATACTGAAAATGGCCAGGAGTACTGGGTGGAGTGGAGAGGCTCGGGTAGTCGATGCATAAAGTTGGCATGAACATGGCATGCATGGAACCTTTTTCAGGGCTCTATGCAGCCATGGATCATGGAGGGCCAAAAATACCCCAGTCTATGGATCTAGTAAGATTGTTTGGGCCTGGTCTGATTATCTCTATAGGAACTGGCATGAACCTCCTGGATGACTTGGTAAATTTGGACTCCTTGAATGCAGCGTAAAAGACCCCCATCAAACACGCACTTTTCGAGGATCTTCTCATGACAAGGGCTATCCTGCAGGGTAAAATGTAACGCACATCATCGAATTATCTCATGCTCGGCCTGATATGTTGTGAGATTACCATTTTGGAGGTACTTGACAATGGAGGTTCTCTAGTCTGGTGTTACATCAATCACTGCAACCGGGGGACCTAGGGGTCCGGACTTGGGGGCACCGACAGTAAGGTGGATTTCCTATGGGCTGTCAACATAATTTAGAGTGACGAGAGAAATGACTCTCCGGTGTTCCAAATGGATAATCATATCATCTTTTTCGGGATGATCAAGTGATGCAGCTAGGCTGGACAGGGCGTTCACTCAACTATTCTAAGATCTAAGGACATGATTACATTCTTGATGGGATTGGAACTGGTCCATTAGCTGGAGAGTACGGTCCAGACATGGTACGATCTCTGTATTTCTGACGACACATTCACTCTGTATTTGATAGATGGATAGTTTAGAGTCCCATTTCACATGAGAATGGGGGACTCCAATCTCAAGGACCAGCTCGAGACCAGTAAAGAGATCCTAATACTCTGCCTCATTATTGGTGGAGCCTTCTGACAATAGGAATGAATACTGAATAATGGATTGTGATGGGGTAATGAAGACAATACCAAGGCCAACACTTTCGAGTCTGGGGTCACTAACCCTTCTGCCAGTCGGTCTCCAAGAAGCACCATCGAAGTACATTTTACAGCATGACATGCCTTGGTGTACCGAGAGAATCACTTCGGTTGAGAAATCGAGGTCTAGGGACTGGCCTGTAGGAGATGGATGGGTAGTAATGAATTCTTCCAACGCTTTCCCCATAATATCCTTCTGAGGGAAAAACTTGATGTCAAATTGCAGAAGGATTACTTCCCACCGATCTAGAAGGCCTGTCAACATGGGGTGTTTCAGGATGTACTTAAGCGGATCTACTCAGGACACCAGTTGTACCTCGTGGTGTTGCATGTAATGTAGCGATTTTTGTACTATGAATACTAGTTCATGGCAGCTCTTCTCAATAGGGGAGTATCTGGTATCCGTATATTGGAGTATGTGGATGAGGTATTAAAGTCTTTTTTTTATCCCCTCATTGTTCTTATTGGTCAGAAGGGCTCCGAGAGGTCTTTCCACGGTGGTCACATAAAGGACTAGTGGATTTATGGATACATGTGGCATTAATATCGGAGGTTAGAGTAGGTTCTTCTTTTTTTCCTTGAAATAATTCTGACATTCTTCTTCCCACTTGTAGAAAGTTCCTTTCATCATGAGTCGTGAAAAGGGATTATACTTACTAGCCAAACTCGCAATGAATAAGCATATTTAGGCCAATTGGAATTGGAAACCTTAAAGATCCCTGATATTTCTCAGGGGAGAAATCTTGCTGATCTCCTTGATCTTCTCCGAGTTGATATTGATGCACTTTTATCTAAAAACAATGTTGAGAAACTTTCTAGAGGTGCTCCCAAAGGCGCACTTTAATGGATACATCGTTAGGTGACAGGAACGGAGAAAGCCGAACACTTTCTCAAGTTATTTGAGATGGTACTGACGCTGGAGATATTTGACCACCATGTCATTCATGTAACATTCAACCAATGTTCTGAGAATCAGCTTAAATATGTGATGTATAGCCCGTTGATAAATGGCATGTGCACTCATCTAACATATGGTCATGACATGGTAACAGAAAGTACCTTGTGGTGCCCTGAAGGCTATTGGCTCCTCATCCTCAGGGGCCATTCAGATCAAGTTACACCCATAGTACCCATAAATTTTTGAGAGGTATAGGATCCTAGACGTAGCATCGATCAAAGATTCTCTCACAAGATGGAGAAAATCATCCTTCGGACACTGACAGTTCAGATCCTACAAGTCAATGCAGACTCTGATCTAACTGTTCTTCTTCCTGACTAGAACAATGTTTGTACAGACATTTGGGTTACTGAACATCCTTAATGAAATTGGAATTGATGAGATTATCAACGTCAGCCTCGACTATGGTACCATGAGAATGGTTCATCTTTCTGGGAGGCTTCGTGAACCCGCAATGATTTTCTGGGAGTCTGAGGTGGTGGACGACTACTGAAGGATCTAAACCTGGCATCCCATCATAACTCAAAGAGAATACAATAGAGTGTTGTTTAAGGAAGTTTATGTACTGCTATTTCTATTCTAGGGGCACGAAGGCACTGATCAATTTGGGTTTTAGGACACCTCGCTACCGTGGTTCACCTGTACCAATTCATCGACCATGCAAGAGATTCCCTCTTCATAGGTGGAGGGAGAATCCTCTAAATCATCTTCTTAAATTATGGAGGAGGGATCCTCAGTGGGAGGAGTTTCTTATGAGTTGGAATATCCTGATGGGAGGCTGGTACCAGGCTGAGCTATAGTGGACACTATGTTGGGGAGCTCCTGTGCTACCGAAACCATAGTGATGAAGGATTTTGATCTGATCCCATCTGGTCTTTGGCCAAAGGGGACATGCTTAATGACATCGAGGAAATATTGATGTGTTGGTTTGAGATGATTAATTCCGAACTTTCATAAAAACAAAGTATAACGTATTTCCGTTTCCATGGGGCAGACATCCCGATACCTTATTGGAGTAGGAGGCTCTGGGATCACATGGGCCAAATTTTTGTATGAGTATGAGGTGATCATCCGACGTCGCTTAGATTTGGGAATGTCTTCCCTCATTTTTCTAGATACAACAAAGCATTGTCCCATGTCTGGGGTTGTAGCCTCCAACTGGTGGATTGGAATGATGTAGACATCCTCTAGATCTGTCCACAGGTTGGTCGCGGCCATGGAAAGATCAACCTTGTTAGACTGAATCTGCTTTCCTTTTCTCTTGTAATATTCAACAACCAGAGAGTGGGATTCACAAGATTCAAAGGGAGAAGTTTCACCATGACGCACGCCCACAAGACCATTATGGGAGTACTTTAGGAACTAGTGATATGATGACGGAACCATCGCATGTAGGTGGAGCCATGGACTGCACATCAAAGTATTTTAGGAGGTATCTTGGAAGACAACCATAAACATTGTACTAGCTACTAAGCCACCAAACTGGGTCTTCATATGTATCATGATGACTGGTGTATGTTCTGTCCTGTCTAAACCGTGGTTTCTTATGTCAGAGGGGCTCAGATCATCCTCCGACAACCCCATTTTTCGCAGTGTCTGAGTCAGGAATAGGTTGATCCCAGAGCCTGTATTGACAAGACAATGACGAACCTCCATGCCATTGAACTGTATGGTGATGTAAATTGGGAGAATGCGCCCCTATATGGTGGAGCATAAATATTCTCTAGATAATGAGATGATAGATTTCCATTCAGCATGCTCGACCGCCTCAGCATGGAAGGCTCCTACGCCTCCTTCCTCTATCTCAAACTAGAGGGGGATTCCTAAACCCTCGACGAGGGCCTCACACTTATCTAATGACAGGCGAAGGGACATTAGGTTAGAGAGAATTACTGGAATTCTAAAAATATGCTTTAGGACATCATACATTCATGTCAGGCATGAACTTCTACATACAGGAGGTTGCTCTCTAATATGAGGTATGGTATTCCATGCAAACTGAACCGGCGTCTGACTGGTGCTAGGATATTTAGTTGGTCACTAGTCAAAGCCTACAGAGTGACTACCGGATGAGGGACAAATGAATTAGACCAGTCCATATCAAAGCATGGCTGGTCACTGTGTGTTCGAGGTGGTTGTTCCTGATCGAAAAACATGAACGAAAGTGAAGGCGGACCTGATGTCACCAGATGAAAAGGTTGTGTGTGCTAATGTCTACGTTGGGCCAACCGCCTGGTTCTGGTAGAATGAATATCAAATATGAAAGTACTGACTGAAGCAATTTGATGACCCATATATCCTTGGATCCATCAATGCTGGTGAAGGCTGGGGACGTAGGGATGATCCACCTGGAGCTCCACATCAGCAGGAATCATATAGGGGTTTACTAGCTCTACGGTATTAACTGCGGCATACCCTTGACCGTCACTCGAAGAGTCTTCCACTACTGGATAGATTCTGGGAGGAATCTCCATCTCTATGGGAATGAAGTCGCCAAGATTACGGGATGATGATGGCATCAGTGGGGGAATTGTTTTCTCTTATGCCCCCAGTGTTTTCTCTTCTGAGAAGGGGACCATTGAGACAACGATGCAGAAGTATAAGCAACAGCTTCTAATGGATCTGGTCAATTCAAGTGTTCATGAATAACACTATGGGCATGAGAGAACATTTTACAATCCATCCAGTCATCATACCTCTGGGACCCACAGTTAGAAACCTGATTCCACTCGCCTTTGATGTCACTATAACTATCTGGATTCACAATGACACATGCCACTCATGAAAGAGCTGGGCCTAACCGGACTATGTTGTTATACACCTGTTCTTTGAGCCATTCCTAAGAATATATAACTGTTTGATGGTGTTCCCCATGATTCGGTGATAGGGGAAGTAATTAGGGCGAATAATGAGGTACACCTCCTCTAGCCTCCTACACTCACGAAAATGTACTATCCCCTGCTCCAAGGCACTATGGAAGTAACCAGGGACTTGATCCTCATTGAATGAGTAGGTCCAGTTCTTCATCTCCAGGAAGGGTTCCCTTAGATCCTATCCTTGATGCGGGGTTGGAGGAGCCTTCCGAGGAGGTGGAGCCTAGTTATCTCGCCTAAGCGGCAGTGGCGTATTGCACGAGGGCACCTGTCGATTCTATGGCGGGAGTTTCTATGCCGAAGTCTCTTCTTGAGGTGGAGGGCCTCTACGAGGGTACGGATGTATCTCCAATGGTAACTCCTCCAATTTCTTGGGGGCCTCTATTTGAGACACTACAGAGGGCTCAGCCCCGGAGTCCCTTCTCGTGGGGATTGTAAGAGGCAACAGACGTGCCTACTAAGCCTGCTATAAGGCATCCTCTAGGTGCAAGGCCTTATCAGAGAAGCCTCAGAATCCCCCTAGGTGGTTCTGGGTGATCAAAGAGGGGACCAGTCCCGTCTTGACATTCCCTACGCACATCATCAGTAGTTTCTCCTTAGTCGGTGGAATGTCAAGGGAGTATGTGATCCCCTTCCATTGGGCGACAAAGTCTGCAACGCGCTCATCATGTCTCTTCTTGCACTTGAAGAGGTCGGTGATATTCGTCTTATGAGTGGTGGAACTGAATTGGTAGAAAAATATCTTATGAAGGTCTTCACATCCGGCTACTGATCCGATGGGGAGATAGCTGTATGAGACGAATGTCAGCCCCTCCAATTTTTGTACGAAGCATCGAAGTATGGAAGCCACCTACTGTGTCGGAGTTCCCAACATGGGTCCACACCTTGAGATGAAGTGGGCCAGATGTTGAGGTGGTTCCCATTTCCAGTTGAAGGGGGGAAAAGTGGTATTTCAGAATCCTGGGGGTGCTGTCATATCATCCACCCACGCTGGATATGGATTTCCATCAAGCAGGATTTCCACCGGTCGCTTCTCCAACACCTTGAGGAGGGAAATGAGTGTCATCATTGAATCATCCGAGCGGGGGTGCCTATCTTTATGGGGATCCCTGACCACTATCATGATGGAAGGATCTTTAACATGATAAGCAGGCCCAGCGGCTCATGGAGAAGCTCATGGAACGACCTGTGAAACAGTCGGGGGAACCGGAGCTCGGTCCTAGGGATTTTCTCATCATTCAGAAGGATTTGGAGACACATACCACACACTCTTTCCATAAGTTCTAGGCTCAACCCTGTCTGTGGGTTAGGATAGTCACGGTAACCTAGAGGCAATTCACCGAGGGAAATTTCTAGATGCCCCTGCTGCCCCGGCTGAGGATCTTCGTATTCTGGTCGTCGCTCTATAGCACATTAATCAAAGAGGTCATCAACCACCTTCTTGTGTTAATTTAGTTGCTGATGCAACGAGACTTCTTCAGGATCATCTTCCACCTTTTGCATTGAGTCATACATGTAGGAGGGTTTGATAGCTCCGAAGTGTTCCTTACCCTTGTTGGGATTTCGGCTGAGGACCAATGCCTCAGTGGTCACTGGAAGTCCT
Organism: Viscum album; assembly: GCA_963277665.1. NCBI lineage: Eukaryota > Viridiplantae > Streptophyta > Magnoliopsida > Santalales > Viscaceae > Viscum > Viscum album. Next base: position 395,014,583 of record OY728138.1, read on the forward strand.
AATAGATTCTTCTATTGACGATTAATACATCCCAATGGTTCCAAGAGGTGTGAAACTCACTCGTGGAGTAGGTCCACTCTTTGAAGCTCTAGCTCATTCTCACCCCTAGTAGGATTGCCATGTTAACTGCGACCCTACCAAGTTGCATATACTCTATGTCGTCTGAAAAATCAGGCTGGCGCTGGATGGAACTGAAGTGGAGGGTCATGTAATACCCCCAACCACAGATTTTCACATGAGGAGAACCTCCTTGATTATCATACAGAGCACTTTAAATCTTCAAATGCATCATTGTTGGAGGGTATTATAGCGGCCTGGTGACTCAGGGCGCTGGGTCACGGGGAGTCCGGCCAAATAAACCAAACGGTATTGTTGGCTGATGTCTTAAAAAGTGCACTTGACTCTTGGCGTAGGCCACTCGTCAATGATGAAGATAGAAATGATTCGCCCAAAGGGTCTGGTTGAAACATTCAACCTCTTCTTTGGTGAGTGATTCTAGCGCACTGAAATATGGTTCTATACATGGCCAAGACATCTCAGGGAAATGGTCCGCTGTGAGAATATCCCACAAGCTTTTTGGTCATGATTCGGGGTCTGGCCCCACATTTCCCCACTCATCAACCAGAGGTGGCTGGGGAACCAGTAGTTTTACTAAAGCAGACCACTGAGATGATAGGTTGGCTAGCGAGGAATATGGTGAGCAAGTGGAAAAACTTCCGCATCTCGGGCTATCCTCCAAAGAGTTTAGTGACTTAATCACCACATCGTGGTAAGACGGGATGTCATCCGCAGTTTCCGGAACTGGGACTACAGCTACTAGAGATGGGATATGATGTTGTTCATCCATCATTGGTCCCCAAAATAGCTCTCTGCGATCTCTGGTCGGGGTAGAGAGTGCTTCTAGTGATGATGGTGGTAATTTCACAACTGGAACCTGTTGAGTTGCCATATTTTTGTCCTCCTGGATATACATGTGGAGGGAAGTGGGGATCTGATGGACCTCACATTCCAGATGTATGAGGAGGATTCACCTTATTTCTGTCCCATCCCTTGACAAATAGGATCTAGTTGAGGGTTCCATCACTGAGTTGTATTCCACCTCAGAATCTGATAAGTTTACTGGTTTGATCTTGGTCTGAATATTGTCGGCATTCTATATATAGTGGTGTTGACCCTCCCTCCGGCCCTGGGATGGTTATTTACGGTAGGGTAGACTTCCATCACGAGGATGACCTTTAGTCGTACTGGTGCTGGGGCAGAGAGGATTTCTTCCTGAGTGATCTGGGGTGCAAGGAGCACCTTGACATATATCAAAGGGAACATGGGGAGGACGATCGTTCCCACTGACTGATGTGTGGAGGGAATCTCCACAAGAAATGATAGTGTGGTTAGGACCTATTCTGAGTGGATAGGAGCATGGGTAGGAATTCCATTCTTGTTTCCCTTGGCAGCATCAGCATGAGGATGATCCTCATACTGGTCAAGCTAAACACGGGTAGGACATCTATGTTGGGTTGTAGTGAATCGAAGAAGTCCTTCACTCCTCTGATTTTATAAGGTGAGGAGGACCTTCTCCAGTAGCTGCAAGGACATGGGGAGGTCCCCCATGGTGTAGATTGACCAGATGTGCAACATCTTCACATCGGCAGCCTGCGGCATGAGGAACTACATACCCGATGTAATGATAGCGGGAGAGGCTTCTGTACTGAGTGTTGCTGCCATGGGGAGGACCGTCATTTGGATTGAAGGTAGCACATGGAAGACCACCATGTTGAGCATGGTAGTAAGGAGGACCCGCAGTATCCATGGTGGCGGTATGGGGAGGACCTCCGTACTAGGTGTCGTTTCTGCGGTCAATTCGAGGAGGCCACTACCTGCCCCGACAAACAAGAGAGTTGAAAAAGCCTACTCGTGGGGTGGTTTGGGCCTCAATCTAGGTCAGGTATATAATTCCTTCTGGTCACCAGACACAAGGGGATGATTATACACATCGTCAGTGGTGCGGGCCACAATATTTGTTGATGATGATGCCCCTTGATGGGTGTCCTCCTCGGCCTATGCCCGACGTTGGCGTCATGTCATCCGAACTGGGGTCGGCAGTTTAGGTGCATGTCTGACTGGCTCTTCAGCCCGTGGGATTGAGTGGTGGCACTAGAGCAGCCTAGTGGGAGTCCTCATGAGGGGCCCCTGATACGGGATCCCAGCCTGGCTGGCCGACACATCCGCTACCTCATCGGCATTGGGGAGGAAATCATCGAGGCCTTCGGGGGAGAGGCTTCTGAAACAATTGTACATTAGAATGGGGATCAATGGCTACATATGCGGTACATGGGGGTGGTGGTGACGATGAGGCGCAGATGCCTCTAAATCTTGGTGGTCCATATCCCGTGTCAGGATAATCCCCTTCTCCTCATATCGGTGCATGAGGTAATTGTTTGCCATTCATTGAACAAATTATGAAGGGGAGATGGTGCATAGGAGCCCAGCATCTGTGGTTGTGGAGGTCATCATAGAAGCAGTGGAGCCATGGGGGGTTTCCATTTTGACATTTTCTGTGCCCCTACACCAGTGGGTGGGTGGCGATTGGATTCATGATGTAGCATATTGGTTCCCTGAAATGAAGAGAGAGTGAACCATTAGTGCTGAAACAAAGAAATAGACGTCCATTTCCCCAGCTCCATTCCACCTTCCACATCTGGTAGTAAAAATCCATACTGAGAACGTCATAGATCGAGGATCCCAACGTTTTGACTACCCCAACTTCTGGTGAGTTTCACGCCAGGCTTGCTATTTACTTGGCTGGACCCGGTGCCAGATAACTGGATCTAGTGACATGCTAATCCACTGATGTCTCAAACACTACTAATATTCACATTGAGGATAATCAATTCATGCCAAGTTTACCATTTCCATTTCTAATTCTTTCTCTAGGGTCCACTCATCCATCTGCCTAGGATGATAAGGATGTGCGGACTATGGCCCGACATTCCCACTTTCCAAATGTGGGCAGCATTCATCGCCTATGTAGGAATGTTTTCACCTTGATCGAAATGGTATGACGGGTTGTTAGTTCTTTCTTCTATGGATTCTTCCTCTGAAATCATTACCTAGTAAAAGTCCCCATTATAGATTAAGACATTGTTCATGAAACTCTTACTAGTGCCATATCTTCATGGACGTTATTTAATTACACTACTTCTGTTGGGACATTCCAAGGGGTCTGGTCAGGGCAGAAACCTTCGGTCAGGGGAGTAGTCACATTGGATATCACTGGAATGTTTGGATGCTGGAACACTAGCATGTATGGGTTTCCTTTCTTTATTATAGGGCTTATCAAGGGTGCGGAATCCCGAGGCATATCACATCAAATGCGGGGAATTATATGTCATATGAAGGTCTCTGAGGTTTTCCTCAGCTTCCCATGTTTAACAAAGGGTATGTCATAGGTTTAACGTCTAGCAGAGATGGATCAGACTGATTGGAACAATAACTAGAGTAGATTAGATGGGTGCAACTCCAGGAGGAAACACTGATGTCAAGGCCAACATGTGGTTAGTTACCCGGTTACTACTAGGAGTAGTGAATAGGTGAATTGTCATGATCTCAATCGGATGTCGTGGCCCCGGTAAGAATCAAGATGGATAATGGATGGTTAAATGAATTGGATGGAGAATGAGATGGAGTCAACTCGAGGGAGACGGTGATGTTGGGCTTGATCCTTGAAGAGACTTCCTTTGTATCCCTGTGGTAGTGAATCAAAGTTCACGTATTTCAGGATGGGGTATAGGATCAGTATGTGCGCAGAGGACAGTGACCCGATGATATACTGAGGCTTACATGTGGTTAGCAACACAATGTTGGTATGAAACCACTAGGATGGACCAAAGATATGGGTCCCAACTAAAGGGACAACAATGGCTTACTGTTGGATGGGGATCACAATAGCTTTCCATCGATTTGGGTAAAATGGATTACCATCAACTTGGGATCAAAACTCCTTGCTGCTAGTTAGGGAATACAATGGCTTACCACTAGTTGAGGAACACAATAGATTACCATCGATTAGGGATCACAACAGCTTACCTCTAATTGGGGTTCAAATGGATTTCTGCTGACTGGGGATCAGTTTAGCATCACGTGGGACAAAAGGGGGCATATAGTTTAACTTCATGCTGGTTGGGGGTGAACTGACTTGATGTGGTCAGGACAAATGGATTGGGGGCTTGATCCTCAGGGAGGCTTCCTACGTACCTTGCCTTGGAAAGGATCGAAGTCTGTGTAGTTCAGGAATGGTGGGAACTGACATGAAGGGGGAGGGAACCAATTGTTGTTGGGCTTAAACCTCAGGAAGGCTTCCTGTGTACCTTGCCTAAGAAAGAATCAAAGTCCATGTAATTCCAGAGAGGTTGGTTGAACTAATGCAAAGATGGTCCGGACCAATGGGTGTTGGGCATAAACCTTAGGAAGGCTTTATACATACCTTTCATTGGCAAGGATCAAATTACAAATAGTTTGGGGATGGTGGTAACCAATGTGAAGGGGGGTCAGAACCAATGGTTTTGGGCATGAACTTTAGGGATGCCTCCTACGTAGCTTTCCTTGGCAAGGATCAAAGTCCATGTAGTTCAGGGGAGTTTTGGTGAACTGAAGTGATGGGGGTCAGGACCAATGGTTGTAGGGCTTGAACCTCCGACAGGCTTCCAACGTACCTTGCCTTGGTAAGGATCAAAGTTCACATAGTTTGGGAGAGTGTTTGGGGCTTACACTCTAGGCCTCCTAGGGAGAGTTTCATGGTCGATGATTACTCTAAGCCCACGTGAGTCATGCTCGGTTTGAGAAACAAGAGGAAGAAGAGACCTGAAGATCACATCATGAAAGGTGTGTCCATGGGAAGTGGAATGGGGATTATACATGGTTAGTGTCCGAACATGGAAACAACAGCTTATGCATGGTTTTCATCCCAGGAAGATGGCGATTGGGACTTAATCCATGGTGGATGCCCAGTGTTGAAAAATCCCAAAGGGAGAGGGATTTTGCAACGATGAAAGGAGGGCTCAAGTGTCCATACCCCCACTCTCTGGTCTTTTGTCAGGAAGAAGATAGGAGAAGGATGGATGTTCCCTCCCATATGAATGGCTATGGGCTTACACCAAGGTGGTTTCCCTTTCCCCATAGACAAACGTCACTCCGATAAAGAGGATCTCATTCTATGTGAGGAATTTTCTCACTCTTGTGGAGACCAGTGGGTGTAGAGAATTTTTTAGATAGGGCACCCCACGTATTACGCACGGGGTGAGCCACAGTTTAACTTTACATACTGAGGACGATGGCGTTTGGAATTTTAATGTCCTGCTGTTTGGACAAGGTGGGTTTACACCACATCCCTAGGACATACATAACTGATACCCACCCTCTCCTGAGGAAGGGAAGGAATCACCAATGTCGTGGTGAGGGGGTGTTATGGACTGATCCATTGAGGTGTCCATGTTAGTGTAGCAATGCAAGAAGCAATAGCCGTTAGCATGCCTATGCGATGAAGAATGATGTGAAGCAACACAATAGGAAGTACCACCCAAGGGATCTTGAAATTACATCGTGAAAACCTAGAGGGTCGCACAGGAAAAGGAGTTGTGGAGAAAGGGGGTTCATATGTAGAAGCCTCGTGAAGATATGGTGATCCATGTAGTGGAGGGGCTTTGTGAAGGGGTATTCTTGACAAAGTGAAGTTTCCTATCCTAGACATCGGGCATAGGTGCATATAGAAGGTTCTTCGCGAAGTGGGAAGGCACTCGTGAAGTAGTGTTTCGCGATGCAAGGGTGCCCTATGAAGCTTATCATTGCGATGCAATGTGCTTCGTGAAGCATAGTGACCATGCCTTTGCATGTGGGTCACTTGTGCATGGAGGGTATTTCGTGAAGCATAAGTTTTTAGTGAACATTAGAGTCCCCTTGGGGATCCCCATCCTTCGCGGAGGCCCATGGGCTCTGTGAAGGGCATCCCTCTTTGAAGAGGGGCTGAATTTAATCCAAGCGAGAGTCACTTCATGATGCTAAAGTACCTTGAAGAGCTCATGGTTCGCAGAGCAGAAATGACTTCATGATTTGAGAGCTAAGAAGGAGAATGGTCAGAGGATATGTCCTTTGGGCTCGAGGGGATCCCGGTATTTATAGGTAAAAGGTGTCGTGAAGAAGAGCTTTCTTGGTGGGAAGACACATGGAATTTTCTCAAAATCGCGAAGCCTCCCGCCTCCTTGCCCTGTGGAGGGTTTGTAAATGTCAAATGGGTTCACAGATCCTCCCACCTCTTATCTCTACGGTGGCTTTGCGAACATAAAATGGGTTCGTGGATCCTCCTGCATCCTTTCTCTGTAGTGGCTTCGCGAACATCAAATGGTTTCGCAGAGGCTCCCACCTCCTCGCTCTGTGGTGTCTTCATGAGGGGGAGCTTTGCACCGGTCGTGGTGTTGCTGGGCTCCACGGGCAAGCTTCGCGAGGCGCCATAAGGGCCTCGTGTTTTTTTCAAAAATTTGGTACCAACAATGTTCCTATCAGTAGATGTGCGTATTGGTCCTTAGAGTTTAATATTATTATTAATGAGTATTATTAGTTACATACTTTAGATTATTGATGAAAACCATGATGACAGATGCTTTTAACGTTGAAGGATATTATGGGTCTGTCAAATATAATATTTCCTAAATGAATAATGAGAGAAAGGAAATTTACCTTATGTTATTTAATGTAAGTATATATTTAATTCCATTTTATGGAAATGATATAGCTTAAACAAATCCATGTCCATGGTATTCAATTGGTAAGATAGATTTCCAAGAAGTTAAAGAATAAGACATCATGCCCGTAAGTTGATGGCACTGACATGAAACCTTCTACAATAGTGACATCATTTTAAAGGTTTTATATTACACGGTAAGCATCTATACTATGTATTATGTCATTATGAAATTAAATTATTTCTCTATAGGTTTCATGGTGTGTTTCTAGATACTAACGACAGACTTTATTCTATTTCACCTAATGCCACTAAGAAAGATCCCTAGAGTGTCAGACTCTAAATTTATCTAGAATCTGAGTTTAATAATATATTATTAATTATTATTTATCATGTCGAAAAACTATTATTCCTACAAGTGGTTTATTAGTTATTAATGTTTTCTTTATTTCATATATTTCATTAAAATTTATTTGAGATGATAAAATGTGATAAGAATATTTAATATATATTTATTTTTGATATAGTGAATATAAAATTTATTTATTTATTGACCAAAAATGCAAGGATTTATATTTTTAAAATAAATAGTAATTATTCAAGCCAGATAAATATTGTGTTGGAATGACAAAATTTTTTTAGGTTTGATGAAAAATAATATATATTGAATATTATTTGATTAAATAATATGGAATTTATTTCTCAAGTTAGACTCCATTCAAGTAAATAATATTATTATTATTATTTTAGACATTGGGTTCTTCAAGGGATTAAATATATATATTAGGAATTTCTGAAAATATTTATTTCTAAACACTAGAGGTATTTAAAACCAATTATATTATTTTTCAAATATATCCAATTCATTTTGTATTGTGCCCAGTTACAGTCAATGAGAATCTTATCAAGCACTTGAGAGCCCCCTCTCTATGAACACTCCCATGAATGGAGAATTTTCTTTGTCCACATCCTACTCTCAAGTCTAGAGAGATCAAGGAGAATGATTTTGAAGTGATTATTGGTGTGATCAATGATAGAAAACACATGCAATAGGATCTATGGAAATAACCTTAGGATATTCCTATGATGAAATTTAGAGATTTTTGGAACACTTGTGAATCACCACTAGATGAAATATGTTCTTGATTCCATCAATGCAATGATGGTACAATGTAGATTTGTTGTTAGATCCATTAATAAAGAAAGAATCACGCAAGATATTTATTTAATTGACTAAAATAATTGTAAATAACATCTAATGATCGGATACTTAGTTATAGAATTATATCCCATGTCTTTTTTCTATGCTTCAATTTTATGGATTAAATATTTCATCGTCATGTAAATCTCAGATTGATCATCGGTGATGAACAAATTAATAGTTGTGCATGACCCATAATATTATTCCACTTCAGCCATAACCTAGAATTGGTATCATAGTGTTCAGACAATTATTTTAATAACATTGACTGATTTACACATTTGTCATTTAGTTTTCAATTCGTGTTTAATCATTTTTTTTACAAATTGTGAGAACTTATTCTTATGCTTTCATATCTCATGGATCTAATAAAATTTATTAATTTTTAGAATGAAATAAAATTAACGATATCAACCATAGTTTTCTACAGACTTTCATTGATAACACAATAGTACACACCATGTAACGGGATTTAGATATCATGTGCTAGTGTTTAATGCACCAGAAATTAATAAGGAATTAATTAAAACAGCATGCATTGAATACATGAAGTTACTTTAATTGCTTACAATTCTTTTTTATTGGACCAACCTAGCACATGTTCATCTATATTACAAGCCATGTATCCCACATACGTGTTGTTTAGTCTGTTAAGACACAATAACTCCATGTATTTCTATACATGACCTACCTGACTACTGACTATATAACTCAGAGACCACATGACGTGTAGCCCTTTGTACATGTCGTCTGGTTCAATTTTTATAAGGCACGATTTACACACTGAGTCTCTAGGGGTGTTCCTCCGATAGACAGTGAGAGACATACACGCTGAGTAGATCATGTGTACAAATCTTCTACTTATACCAAATTTCACAAAATTATAACTAATTTTTTATACAATGTAAACCTTATTGACCTGTTCTTGTTTGTGGTCATTAATATCATATAACATTCCACATGATGGGTTTTAAAATAAATATGTGTGTTTGTGTTTAATTAATTTCATTATAATGTTTAAACATGTACATCATGTGTGATTCTTATGACATATATTACTCTATATGAATTGATGCATAACATGTTATAGAAAACCCATTTAAATCATGTAATAATTGAGATTATAGTACTCCTCATGAATGTACATGATATGTCATGTATTCCATTGTCAAAAGAGTAAATATTATACAAGTATAATAAATGTCGGGTATATTTAGATGGGTATTCAACATGTTTCATCCATCATAAATTTATGTACACAATTAATTTTAAATAACTTTATTTAATTTGTTTAAAATAATGAAGGATGAGAATATCAAATAAATACATATGATAATGAAAATAAAATAATTGATTAATCAAAGAAGATAATTATTCATTTCCCTTGTTATTTTTATTAAATAATAACAATTACGAATTGAATGAAAGTTTTGTTTAATGCATAATTCTTTCCATGCATGTGGATGATCATGATCATAGACCCAACCTTTGCATGTGATTGGTTTCATGTAATTTATAATTAAATTAAATTTTTTACATGTCTGCCTTCTTTTCACTTATTATGTATGGTCCTGCATGCCCACCGTTTCTCTATGTAAACCCATTTCCCCTCAAATACATGCAAGTGAAAGAATATGTAATGGATGGAGCTCTAAAGCTAGTGTAGGTAGTTTAAGTTTGGATATGAGGAAAAAACAATCCAAGAGAGACACATGGGTGGATTGGTGGAAAGATGAAAGATGAATCTTAATTGGTTCATAGTGTTTTTCCCTAGATAATTGGTTATTTAGTCAATGAATATATAAAAAACCATTATTAAAATTTCATGACCATTCAGCATTAATTTTTTTTATTTTTTTCTATTTCCATGGTTATTTCATTATGTGTTTTTTGTCACAATCACATGAATTAATGAGTTAAAAATGATTCAAGATAGAACTAGAATAAATTTTCATAGTCATAATTATTATCTATGACATGGTTAATCACATAATTAAATCCAATTAATATTAACAAGAATGTTATGAATTTAATAATTTTAAATTTATGCATAAAATATTAAATCGCTTAATTATATTTTTAGTTGGTATGGCCTTTCACTAATTTAATTAAATCATTCTGTTGTTCAAAGTGCATGACCACACAATGTTTTTATGATTTAAATTATTGAGGAATGATAAAATGACGTTTTGAGTTTAAATAACTTATTTCACATCACGGTTTCAATACCAAAGTAAGACTTTTTATAACTGAGAGGAAAGGGTTGAGGAAATCCAATTAATGGTTTTTAGGATTGGCAATTCCACTCAACAGACTAAGGAATTGTGAGATAATGCAGTTGGAATTTTCATGTGTGATTGAAGGTTATAGTGGAGGAGTTGGGGTAGACTATCTATGCGGGGGGAGCTAATCTATATGGTGCATGTTTTTACTAGGGTTAATTGTGAGTTTAACAGTATGCCATGACAACCATGATTAATGAATTAGTTGGATACCTCCATGTAGGTGAATGAATAAAAAATTCGATGATTCATATATGGATTGTGAGATTAGGGGAGGTGGACTATTGAGAGAAAAATTGGTTGGGTCATCTTTTGTTTTAGTTCCTTCATTGGAACTGGCTACACTATTGGTGTGGAGGTTAGAGCCATGCATTATGGAATTGTTTTGTGTGAGATATTTAATATTTTGGATAACAAAATTGAATCCAATTGTGATGTTATTTTTCCAATAATTCAAGTGAATAAAGATCATCCTTGGGAGATGGATTATTATGTAATGAAATGAAGTCTAAAAACCAACCAGGGCGGTCTTGTTGGACATGTATGGAGAGAACGAAACATTTTGGTAGATGGATAGCTCATGAAGGTAGGGAAGATGAGAATGTCATTATTTATAATCGAATGTGCTACATAAATATTGAACGGGGGAACATTATCCAAGGGGATTCACCTGGGTTACATCATTCCATACCACCCTGATTTGAGATTTTCTTTATTTTTTGCTACTTTTTATTACTTTTCCATTCTTAATAAAATTTACACTTTAGTCAGTCAGTTGGAATTTGGAATTTATTCTTAAAACCATTAAAGTATTTTGAACAAACTTTTTTGGTGTAATGAGAAGGATAATATGGATCTATTCCACTATAATGGATAAGAAATTTGATATTCCAAACTAGCGATGAGGGCTATTTTTCTTTGATAAAATAGTGTGTGATTGATAAATATAACATTTATTTTCCTAAATTTTAACAGATAATGTTCTATATCTATGATCATCTTACTTGATGAAACAACAATAAAAGTGACATGAAACAAATCATTGTGATCTATATATGATAAATATAACCTTTTCAACGATAAAAATTTCAAAGAGTGGGAAAGAATCTTATGTGTAATCTTGTAACATGAACAGAAATTATATGTGTTGGAAGAACCTATTTCTAATGCGCCTTGAAATGAGGAATTTAATGAAAATTTATCACACTATGAGAAACTTTTTAATGATTCCACAGAAGTTTAGTGTTTCTTGCTATCATCCATGTGTAATGTGATTTTGAAGAAAAATGAGTACATGGAGGTGTAGATCATGATGTCTCGCATTTGAGATCTCTATCAAGGGATGGTAATAGAAGAGATATACAAGATCTCCAATTATTTTTTTATAAATATTATTTGAGAGTCTCTTATAGCTTGACCTCATGTAGTTATGATTTTGGCTAAATTTAATGCCTAAAAATAAAATGGATTAAATTACCAACTGAGTTCTGTACATATATCATGCTTACATCACTACTCATTACCTTCTCCAATTTTACTGTTAATTAAAATATGAGAAATAATAAGAAGGTTCTTGTGGAACTTCGTACATTGATTTTTCTAGTAGATAATGACATTGGGAGTGATAAAAATAAAATATATATGGTGAATAAGAAAAATAAGGACAATGAAAATTCTTCGAAGACTCAAAATATATCTATAGTTCTTGAGAACCATCCTTCCAAGTAGTGGAAGACCCAGAGATAGGGAAACAAAAAGGAGGCAGTATTTTTTTTGTATGGCTATTCAGGAAACTAAAAGAATAATCGAACCTAGATGAATGGGGAAGATCAATGTGTGTTTGTTATCAAGTGTAATCATTCAATATATACACATTGGGCATTAGATATTGTTTTTGGTGCTCAATCTATATCCAAATGAAGAAACCATGTATGTTCAAAAATATTTATAAATCAGATGTGGATCTATGACTTGCCAATGGTGAGAGGCTAGCTACTCTAGCCATTGGAAACTACCTCCTTTCATTAAAAATTTGATTGATTTTTGTTTTAATGGATAGTTATTATGTATTAATTGTTACCAAGAAAATAATTTATATATCATTCCTAGAAACATATGGTTTTATTTTCATGTTGGGAAATAAAATTTATTTATTTTATAAAGAAACCCTATTTTATGGCATTAAAAATATAAATAATGGTCTTTATTTATTAAATTATGATACCCAATTATTGGAAGTTGAAAAAAAATTACATTTAAATGACTCATATAACACCCATCTATGGAATCACTATCTTGGTCATGTAAACAAGCATTTGACGAAGTTATATCATGATGGTTATTTAAAAACTTCTGATCTAAAAAAACATGGAATATTCCATTATTGTTTAAAATAATAAATGAATGAATATCCATTTAGTGGACAAGGTGAAAGGTCTAAATAGATTATAGGATTAGTAAACACTAATGCTTGTGGTCCATTTCTAGTAGAAGCTATAGGTGGGTATTCTTAATTATTATTTTCTACTAATGACATGAGTAGATATGGTTATTTATACTTATTGAGGTATAGGTCTGAATCCTTTGAGAAATTCAAGGAATTAATGAATTATGTAAATAATCAACATGGAAGAAAGATAAGTATTCATTGATTGGGTCGAGGTGGTGAATATATTAACCAATAGTTTATCGACCTTCTATGGGAGGTTGGGATTCTATCTCAACACACTCCATCACACACAACACAATGGGATTGTGCTAGTTAAATGAATAATTGTATGTTGTTAGACATGGTATGGGTGATAATGAGTCATACAGATCCTCCATTATCCTTTCATTGATATGAATTACAGACTGTGTAATACATAATAAACTGATTACCAACTAAATTATAAAATTGAGTTCCCTTTGAGTTATGGAGTAGAAAGAAATTCTTTTTTGTTGCGTACACATGTATGGCGTTGTGAGGAATTTTTGAAGGCATTCTCAGGAAACAAACTAACACCTAGAGGCAAAATACGTGTCATTATAGGGAATCCAATGGAATCTAAGGGATACTACATATACAAATCCTCAGACAAGAAAGCGATTGTCATGAGAAATCCATATTTCTTGAGATGGCGAACTTCCTAAAAACAGATAGTGGGATAAATATTGACTTCGATGAAGTAGATTCTTTGGAAACACAAGATTTGTTGTAGAAACATATCCCATAGGACCCCGTGGAAGAAGTAGTTCCTAAAAAAAGTAATATTTAGAAGTATAAGATAGGAAAGAGACCCCGAGAGATATGGTTTTCTAGTCACCAAAGATGGTGAATTATTACTGGTTGACAATGGTGAACCTATCTCTAAAAAATAGGATTTAGAGAGATCAAAAGATGTAAGATGGAAATAAGCTGTAAATTCTAAAATTGATTCCATGCATCTGAACTATGTTTGGGTTTTGGTAGATTCTCTATTTTATGTTAATCATATAGTGTAACACCCTGAGCTTCCATGATACGCTTCTCTTTCAATAATGCAATAGCTTGTATTATACGCAAGTTCGAGATTCTAACACACTACGACCAATCAAGATGGCCATTATGAATAGTAATACCCACTTTTTGAAATTATATATATTTTATATTTCAAAATGGACTTCATTTTTGGATTCGGAATATCGAAATTAGCCTATGTTGAATTTTTGAATTTTTCTAAGAACTTCCAATTTTTTATGAATAGTAAAAAATACTTAAAAACAAATTTTTTAATAAAAATAATTTATAGTGATAAATTATACTATTGAGTGGTTTTAAAGTATAATTGGAATATATTTTTACCATTATATCCAATGGTGGTCATTATAATTAATTTCACTTTCTAATTGGACATAAACAATTGTCAATCTTTTGATATATATTGTTTGTTAAAAACATGCTATTTGTTGTGACAGTGGGAATTAATTATGAAATTAATTAATGCAACTTATATGTTTGGAATTTTGTAAAATAGACATAATTTTTTAATTAAGAATATCAATTATAGCTAAGGGTGAGATTTTGGCATTGTTCTGAAAAACTTCAATTTTTGATGAATAGTGCAACCACTACGTGGTAGTTACAAAACTGATATTTCATTTAAATGAAACATTACCACTTTTGTGATTTGATTTTCAAAATTCCGACATACATGGTTTTCATTAAGAAGTAAAATGTGGTTCAATGGGATTAAAATAAATTTTTTTGGTGAATAGTAACTTTTAAGTTTAATTAATCGCGATTAAAGGTAATTAGTGAAATTTAAGGTAAAAATGATATTATAAAAATATGAAAATACCTTTACACTTGTACTACTCCTATTGGATGAGTCATGAACGACCAAGAAAATCCATGGGTCAACCTGGGGACCCCATGGAGCCACTTTGGTAGGAAAATGACATTAAAAACTTTTTATTTAATGTTAAAATAAAAATGTCACAAACAAGAGTTGTTTTACTAAAACAATTTTTAAATGGGGTTATACAACTCATATTTTTTACTATAAATATTCATTAAAAATATAAAAATATTTCCTACATCATGATATTTTTTTTATATTTTTTAGACATTAAATAAATTAAATTTTATATGACATCATGATGATGCAGCGGTTACCTCATTAATTAACGATTTAAATAAAATGAAAAGATAATGTAAAATATAAGACTTACACTTTTCAAAAACCTATTGGATGAGTATATTTCTAAACCTTATCTCTTTATACTCGAAATATATAAGTTTGGGACCTTTAGAATCCGAAAAAGCATTTCATAATAAAGTAACATTTCAATCTTTCCAGGAGTGCCCCTTCTCTCCTCTTATAAAAGGCCCCCACTACTACCACATTATTCACACATTCAAGCCATTTGGCTCAGCCAGACTCTGCCCAAATACTTTCTCAACTTCCCTCCCTTACTCTTAGAATCCTCACTTTGGGCATTAGTCTTCCCAAGGAATACTTTGGCTCAAATCAAAAAGAGTTACCTGATTTTAAGGTAATGTCTTCTCTAATGTTGTTTTGTTTTATTTTCCTTCTCCAACCCCTTAAACTCTTTTTTATTACTTTATTTTGTAACAACACCAGTATCAACAATATACTAGGATGTTTCTATGATCAGTATTTTGTTTACACTTACACACACCTTCGTCTAATGGTTAAAGAACATATTGTTTCTGTGGGTGGTGAAATACTGCCTCACGAAACGATAATTGTTCAATATTCTTTTAACACCTATAATGGTGGCCATTTTGATGACAATATTTTCATATATGATATATATATTATCTTTATTTTTTCCTTATGCTTCTGTATTTCTCATTTGTGGCATAATTTATGATTTCTATTATGGGTAAATGCGATAATTTCATTTTAGGAAGTGCGGACTACCGCCCCCTCAAAGTGATTTGAATCGTTAATTCCATATGTGGGATGTATAAAGGATGGAGTAAATGGTATTATACATTATATTAGACTGGAATTATATTATAACTTTATATAATTATAACTTCATTCCATTAAATATGAAATAGAAATGAAAGTAGCGTTCATGCGTACGTAAGACTTACCGTCTCCATGAACGGTGCATTTCATTTCTTACCTCTAAATGTTATGTAATATTATAAATGAATGTATATAGTGTATATATATGATGTATATGATATCTACATAATGAATATAATTATGGATATAATGGATATTCTATCACACAAAAAACATGTAATTATAAGAAGTTTATTTTTGACTCAAGTACCTAAGATCGACAAAACGACCGTTATTAACTTAAATAATTGCATAATGTTCATAACATGGTAATAAGTGATATGAAAGGAATAATGAACTTGAGAAAGTTTCTTAAGCAGGTAGAGATTAACTCTACTTTATTATTCAAGAGTTTAAAGAGTAGTCGAGTCAAGTCGGACACGAGGTAAGGGAACTTCTTTACCCAATTTCTATTCTTTGGGTTAATCTCCTACTTTCAAATTATGTCCTGATATTATTATGTCCTATCTTGTATTTGTACTTTATTTATGTGTACATATAGTGAATACACATAATATATATACTTTATTTAAAAAAATGTTCTTTTTAAGGGTCTTCGTATCAATCTCCTTTCATTGAGGCATATTTTGTTTTATACACAACTTTAATTTATACTGTGTATAAACCCCTTTGACTTTTATGTTTTTTTCAAAAAGAATATTTTTATATGAAGCATTTTACTAAATGATAAAACAGAATGTTTTTTTGTCATACGTATGCGGCGACAACGACTTCTCTGCCGCCGTGACCATTATTTGAGTTTTGGATTCCTCTACAAGCCATAACTTTTTTTAAAAAGAAAAATAAATACAAGTTTTAATTTTCTTTTATTTTGGTATTGAAAATGGTTTTGAAAGTGTTTTTGTTATATCAATGTATTTTATTGATATATTGTGATTGAAATGTGGAAATGTTATGTTTATTCTATGCATGTTTTATGTGATACGATTATGTTATGGTTTATGATATGTTTAAACCTATTCATATGAGGAATGCATTGGACTTAATAAGTGACGGGTGGAGCCTGCTATAGCTCCTCGATGCATCGGTAGGTCTCATGAGACAAACTAGTGTCTTGGAACGAGGCCTTGACAAAATCTTATTTGTAGTCTTCACACGAGGCCTTGGCTACATGGTTATGATAGTCTGGCATTATGCATTCCATCATTATGAAAGTGGTTATTGATATTTCATGTGATTATTCGACCAGTAGAATATCCATGTGAATAAGTAAATGGCATTATCTCATTTTACTTTTTCCATATTATGTTGAAGATCAAGTTTAAAAGGATTTTGATTTAGTTATACATTGCCTTAAATGTTTTCTTTTATTTATGAATGCTTCCGCTATATTGTTATCCTTACTGAGCATCTGAGCTCACCCCTTTTAATGTTTTAATTTTTACAGGATGTGAAGAAGTATTTTAGGAATGACCTGCAAGGATAGTCTGAAGGGGATATGAGTGTGGAAAATGGATACTATGTTATTGTAGTTTTTCACTTTATGATGTAATGTAACATTTATGAATGTATCTAGTGTTTCCAAGGCTACTAAACTAATCGGTCTTTAGAGACTTGATCTTTTGTGATCATGCTAATGTTACACAATAATGCACCGACTCTGGGTAACTGGGGTCGAGGCGTTACATATAAGGTGAAAATGGGTATCCAAGAGAAAACAAGACATGAAAGGTAAATCAAATACCTATAAATGAAGTCTACTATTTAAGGATTTAAATAGTGTTAGGAAATTTATTATGATAAAAACTTCCACCAATTGTTATGTTGAATTCCATCATAATTGTACTCTCTATAGAAACATACATTGACTATGAGATTTGGAAGATAGATTTTAAAGCTTTATTCCTTAATGAGAACCTTCAGGAAGATTTATAAATGAAATGACTAGTAGGTTTCGTTACTTTAGGTGATGGAAAAAGTATTTTCAAGTTACAGAGATCTATTTATGGATTAACGAATATATCCAAGGCATAGAACATTTGATTCAATGATGTTGTATGATAATTTGGTTTCAATAAGAATGAATGTGATCTATGTGTTTAAAAGCGGATTAGTTGAAATGAATTCATTATCCTTGTAGTATTTGTTGATGAAATATTATTAATTAGAAATGAAATTCCATTATTACAGTCTATTATGGACTGTTTAAATAGATGTTTCTCCATGAAAGACTTTGGTGATGAAATCTATATTCTATGAACCAATACCATTCTTGATAGATCCAAGAGGCTTCTTAGATTATGTTCATGTACATATATTTACCAGACACTAATTATATTTAGTATTGAACAAACCCATTAAGGATTGGTTCTAGTGTCACATGGTTTAAATATTTCTAAGAAAATGTGTCCTCAGACACAATTGGAGAATGAGAGAATGAGAAAGATCTTATATTCTTCAATGATAGGATCAATCGTGTATTCCATGTAATTTACTAAACTTGATGTTTCCTACTCATTGATCATGGTAGGAAGATATCAAGAATGTATAGGAGAACAAATTTAGTCTATTATTAAGGATATCCCCAAGTATCTGAGAAGAACTAAGGATATGTTCATGGAATAGGTAAGAGATGATGAGCTAGTCATTATGGGATATATTGATTCTTGTATTCAAATAGATTAGAATGATCTATTTTCAAAGTGAAGATATTTTTTCTGTCTCAGTGTATGAGCTGTGATCTGGATGATTTCAAACCATCTAGTTATTGATGATTCTACAATAGAGTTCGATTATATAGTGGCTTCATATGCAGTCATGGAATCCTTTTGGATATGAATATTTCTCTAGGAGTTTGATGTGGTGCATAAAATTAAACACTCTATCATATTGTATTGTGATAATACTATAGGGGTGGATCTTGTAAAATAGAAAACATCACACCAATGAACAAATCATATACTCCAAAATTATCACCTCTTGAATGATTTTTATCATAGTGGTTAGTTTTATGTAATAAAAGAACCCACAGAAGAGAACATGGTGGTACCCTGGACTAGATTACTATCTCAGAAGAAGTATATGTTTCATGTGAGTTATAGGGGATGAAGGCTATTAATTAGTTGACTCTAGTGCAAGTGGTATTTTGTTGGATTTTTGTGCCTTGGGACTAACATATATTTACATTATGATAACCTGTATTCATATTTTTTAATATTAATAAAATTCATATCACATAATGAATTTTATTATGTGTAATAAGGTAAGTGATAATGTTCTAAGAGTAGTTTTCTCACTAAATGGACATATTAGTTCCCGCTATGATGAGAACTCAGAAGTGCTACAATTATATTCTTAAATATATGTTCTATATCTGGATGATTTCATTTTGGTGACACAAATGATACAAGATATCAGGGGTGTAGACTCATAAGACTTTGAGGTACCTTCTAATGGTGTACGTCCTTGGTAATATCAAGTGTAGAATATTATGATAACAAGACCCCCAATTGGAAATCCATATGTATATGTGCCCCTGGATGTTCCTATATGCAGACATGTGTGTAGGTCATTGAACATTAATATTATTATTAATGAGAAATATGATTTTCTTACTTTGATGTATTGATGAAAACAGTGATGATGGATGTTTGTGGTGAGGTATAAAGTGTTTTGTGCGTCACGAGTAAAATTGAATTAATGAATAATGCGAGAAATTAAGGTCATTGAACATTAATATTATTATTAATGAGCAATATGATTTTCTTACTTTGATGTATTGATGAAAACAGTGATGATGGATGTTTGTGGTGAGGTATAAAGTGTTTTGTGCGTCACGAGTAAAATTGAATTAATGAATAATGCGAGAAATTATTATTCCATTCTATTCTATAATAAATTTGGATATCTTAGGCCATTTGATGGTAATGATATTTCCAAAATATATCCATGTCAATGGAGGTCTATAGGCACGTTTGGTTTCTGAAAAGTCAACGAATGATACATCAAGAACATATATTTATGGAATCAGCATGCAACCTTCTCGATTAGATATATGGAGTTAAAGAAACTATATCACATAGTAATATCACATATTAGTCACTATATTATTTTGCAATTAACTTATTTCTATATAGGTTCCATAGAGTGTTGCTAGATGAAATCCTTGGACATTATGATACCTCTCCTAATTCCATTGAGAAAGAGGAATAAAGGGTTACACACTACGTGTATCCAATATTTCAATTAAATAATATATAATTATTTATTATTTAACATGTTGAATAAATATTATTCTTTTATATGGTTAAATAAATATTCATGTTTTTATTGATCACATATATTCTATCACGAGTGATTCAATATAATATAGTGTGATTAAAATATTTAATAAATACTTTTTTTTCTATTTAGCGTGTATAATATTTATTTATTTATTGGAGGATAATGAAGTGATATTTATTTGTAAATAATTTTCCTTATTCAAGGGACGACAAATATTATGAATGAATGGAGGACCGATTTTTTTTGGTATGGTAAAACAAATATTGAATATTATATAATTATATATTATTTAATTTAATTAAAATGTATATCACTTGTCATGGGAATGTTATTATTATTATTTATTTATACATGAGGGTCATCAAGTGATTAAATGTATATTAAATGGAAATTGTGAAAATATTTATTTCTAAACTCTAGCTATATTTAAAACCAATTATATTATTTTCACAGGAGTGTCAATTCATTTTCTTTTGTGTACAGTGATTGCTAGAGATAATCCTATCAATCCCTAGAGAGATCCCTATCAAAAAACAATCCCAAGAACGGAGATAGATCATACTCCACCACCCACTATCAATTATAAATAGATAAAGGAGTATTCACTTGAAGTAATTCTCATGGAGATTAATGGAGAATGACAGAAGTGATAGGATATTCCATGCTAGCACCCATAGATTCCTATGACCATGTTCAATGATTTTTGGAACACATTTGAAAAAACACTACAATGAATCTTCACTTGATTTCTTCAACACAATGACTATACGATGATGATTTGTTGATATATCCATCAATGAAGAAATAATCATGAACGTCAATTCTTTAATTGACTAAATTAATTATAAATAATATGTATTGATCATGCACTGCATTCTGACGCTCTATCCATTGTCTCTTATCTATGATTCAATTTTTTGATTACGACATTCATCATCATGTAAATCTTGGATTGATCATCAATGTTGAGAAAAAAAATTACAGTTGGGTATGACCCATCACTTGCTTTTGACACACCGAGAAACAACATAAAATAATGAATAAATTGATAAAACATCCTTCAACCTTATCACTTAAATGTGTATATGAATGAATGAATGAACTCTCCAAATTATTTTTCTATATTTTCAAAATGGATATTTTTACACATTAAATAATGAGTATTTGGAAGATTATTATTATAGCTCATCTATAAAAGGGGCCTCTATCCACCCATTAAAATACACACCTTGTAACTCCTTGACCCCATAAGCCCGGAGCCGTTGCATTATTTCAATACATTGGCATGATTACAAGGAATCATGTCCCGAACAACCGATCGGTTTAGAAATCCTGGAAAATAGATTACATACATTAAATTTACACTACAATTTAAAATATAAAATATATCATATATAGTTCATTCAGAACGCCTTTATTCCCATAGCTTAACCCTAAATATCTATCACAATACAATTCTTGGAATCCTGGGAAAATAAAACACAAGAAATGTGTAAGCTCAGAGACTCAGTAAGGGAAAATAATTTAGCGGGAGCTATAAAATTTTATGGTATGATTTGTAATAAAAACAATAGGATTTTTAAACATAATCATTAACATAATAATGAAAAAATTAATCAAAGATCACCATAAAGACATGAACATGGATATTCTAATAGTCTAATAATCACATGTAATAACTAATTTCATAATGAGTGAATTCCTAAGTTCATACATCATTACCACATAGTCAAGGCCTCGTACGAAGACTACACGTAATTTCTTTTTCAAGGACATTGCCAAGACCCTAGTTTGTCCCATGAGACCTACTGATGCATCGAGGATCTATAGTGGGCTACACCCGTCACTTACTAACTCAAATACATTCCTCGTATGAAATTGTTGAAACATAACATAATCATTCATATTGAAACTAGCATAAGAAATTTCAATACTTTAGCCATAAACTATGAGTGGTATAAAAATAGTATATCCAAAGTAAAACATATCATAACTAATTAAAAACAATATGGATGATTTTATGATAATAAATCAACCTCAATCAGGAATAATATCCAGTGAAGGATGATGATATAGTTGAAAATGATCAGTAATACTCTTTGAGTGAAATACCCCTTTTATGAAATCATTTAAAAGTCACACAATTTATAAAGGATGAAATTTAAAAGATATTTTTTAATCAAAGTATCTTATACAAATTTTAAACTTTTTAAAATAATTAACATTTTAAAATATTCATGCCCATATAAATAAATCCTTAAAACCATTTTGAAAACATGGAGATTAATGAAAAAGATTTAGAAGAATAAATATTTAAAACATTAAAAATGATGTTATGTTAAAGTGTATCATAACAATAATCCTTTTGAAAACTATTTTATGAAACGTGGGCATGGATAATAAATATGTCCCAGTAAAAACATACACATAAACAATTTCAGATAATAATGATATTGAGGAATTAACCCTTACCCGATACTTTCCATTAGTCAAGGGTTTGTTTAACCTATTGCATAATAGACATAGTATGTTATTAAATTTTACCATAACCATATTAATATTTATGATATCATACATGATTCATTTATGAATTTATACTACCCATTTAATAATATTTTCTATGTTAAATTAAAATTTCGTGTAATCATTTCTTTCTTTATCATACTTGTTTTAACTTTTTATTGTTGATCGTATCAATTGGATCATGAATTAAATTCATTAAGAATATAAAACATGATTTGTATATCATATATATTTATAATATAAATATTTATAATGGATATATATATTAAATGGAAAAAATCATTTATGGAGACGGTAGGTCGTACGTATGCATAAACGATGGTTCGGTTTTCAAATCGTATTGAAGGAAAGTAAGTGAATAAGATATATATAAGTATATATTTACACACACACACACATATATATATATATATATTCAGTAGAATTATTATGTCATATATCACATAATTATTAATAATATATATTTTTATAGTCATCGTCGAATGGTGACCGTGGAAATAAATCTCACCGCGTCGTGGAGACGGTAAGTTGTACATACACACGACGACGATATAATTTTCTTAATGATTAAAAGATGTGGAATTGGATGGTATATTAAATTTATAGAGAAATTATCATGTTATTTTCATTATTTATATAAATATTACTCATCATTATATCCATCCAAATAACATAGGTTTGAAAAAAAATTACACCACGGTGTGGAGACGATAAGCCTTACGTATGCACACATGATGACATTATCATTCAAAGGATGGATAGAATAATAATTTTGGTTATAACATATTTATAATAATACCAAATTATGTTGACGGTACTAGAGTTATTATTTTGGTATGGAAATAACAATAATATATAAAGTGGAAGAAGAAAAGAACTTTGAAAGTGGTGATAAAATAATTACCCTTTTTGTGTTTCTTTTTTATTTCAACAAAATGGATCTTTAGGTTGGATTTATGCTCAATTTAAGGCCTATAAGATGAATTTAGAAAGGTTATGTGTATATTTAGGTAGGGGATGGATGAGCCAAATGGATTTGGAGGTGTGAATTTGAGAGAATGGGAAGCTTCCTTTTATAAGAGGGGTGATGGGCTCCTTAGAAAAAAACATGAAATTTTATTTTATTATACAATAATATTCGGTTTATAATTTCTCTAAATGAATTTATTTCGATCGTTCGGTGGTTATGGGTTGAAATCATCTCAAACAATAGGTTTTAGACAAGTTTTTGTCACCATATTAACCTTATCTTTTAGATTTAACTCTTTGTTAAATAGTTTAACATTAACATGTCTCCTTTTATTTTTATATTATATGGTTAATAAACATACTATAAAATGAAAAGTGAACCCCAAGTGGTTCATTAATTACATATATATTATTATAAAAATCATTTGGCCGATCTTTATATTTTTATTACAATTATATAATTTAATAATATATTATTTGATTTAAAAACACATTTATGTCAATTCAGACACTATTTAGTAATTTATTTTTTTAAAGTCATAAAAACATTATCACATCGACAAAAATTTATTTAAACAACCCTAAATGACATATTAACCTATAAAATTAGTCAAATTCATCAAAACATTCAAATTATTTTTATTTTAATATTTATAATATCATTTATTAAATTCTTTTATTAATAACGTAATTACTGTACCATTATTGTGTCATAAATAAATTTAATTATTTAATGTATAAAAATTACAAATAAAATATCATGATATAGAAAATAATTTTATCTTTATAATTAATATTTACAGTCGAATTTATCTTATGTATAACCCTATATTTAAAAAATTATTTATTAAACTTTGAATTTTACACATTCAAATCTTCATAAAATGAAATAATAATAAATGTCCTAATATTATCCAAGTGGATCAAAATGATCATATTTTATTCCTAAGGTTGTTTTTGGTTTAAATAAACTTATCTAATAAAATTATGACATGTGTTAGGGTAATTATAATATCATTTTTACCTTTAGTTACCCAATTTACTTTTAACCGTGGAAAATAAAAGTCAAAAGTTACTATTCACCAAAAAAATCATCTTATTCGACAAAATTTTACTTACTAAGATCAACCGTGACTCCTGGATTTTTTAAATTCAGTTCACAAAACCGGTGAAATTACATTTTATGTAAATTTTCAAATGTGATATGAAAGTGGGTTAAAGATGTTAAAAATATCCATAAAATTTTATACATCTAATTTTATTATAAAATGACTTAAATTAATTACATTGAACATATATAGGTATTATATATCTATTTTTACTTAAAATAAATTTAAATAAAATAAATAATTTATCAAATAAAAATTCGGTTTTAAATAATAAACGTATTGTTTTTCACTATTCATAAAAAATTGAAAGTTTTCAGAAAAATTCCAAAAAATTACCCAAAGATAATTTTGATATTACAAATTCAAAAAATGAAATATATTTTACCAAATTAAAAACATATAAGTTTCATTAATTAATTTAAAATTAATTTCCATTGTCAAAACCAAAAAGCGGGTTTTTAAAAAGTAACAACAATCAAAAGATTTACTTGGGTTTATGTAAAATTTAAATGTGAAATTACTTATAATGACCCAAATTGTATTAAAGGATAAAAATATAATCTCAATATACTTCAAATAAATTCAAATTCATAATTTAACAATATAAATTATTTTGATTACAAAGGTTTTTTTCAATTAAAACATAGTATTTTTCACTATTCATCGAAATTTGAAAGTTATCAGAAAAAAACCAAAAATTTATCCAAACTAAATTTTTATTTCCCACTTCTAAAGAAGAATTTAATTTAATTAAATTTAATATATAAAAGTTTCATGTATTTGTTTTAAAATATGTTCTCCATTATATGGCGGTAAAATTGCATTTTTTGGAAAATAATCCTTTTATCCGAAAAAATTAATTTGTTCTCATATTATGTCTAAGAAATAAATAATATTGATTTTAATATTATATAGATTATATAAAATTAAAAATTTAGTTAATACTATTCACAATGATTTTTTGAGCTGCTTGTTTGGTATGTCATGGTACGCCCGAACTTGGTGTTGCGTGTAGCTCAAGTTATTGAATTACTTTGAAGAGATAACATATTATGAAATCATGGGGTGTAAAATTATCCATTACTTAAATAAATTGCTTCCTCGCAATTTAAAATTGTTCTTCGAAAATAAATGGTTAAAAATAGAAAAATACTTTTGTGGAAAACCCACATCGGAAATTGGGTTAATAAAATTTAGTCTTAATAAGTTGGAAAGTGAAATGAAACAGTCACAACCAAATTATGATATTTATTAGGAGAACATTGGTGGAAATTAGTGACAAAAAATTATTGGGAAAACATAAATATTTATAGAGAGTGATTGAGGTCACTAATAAAAAACAAGTGTAAAATTGAGGGCCTCAAAGCCATCAATCTATGATGATTTAAAATATAATCTGTTCAACAAAACGAAATTTATTAGGATAAAAAAAATTTGGTTTCAATACCCCTTCCCTAATGTTTAATAATTAATTTATTCATAGAATAAGATGATAAAAATTTACTTACAAAGTAGAATTTCATCCTTTAACTAATTCTGACCACAAACTCATCATTCACTCCAAAAGATAATAGAATTCCAAAATATTCTCATTATCCTAATAGTATAGGGTTCTAAATATAACGAATTTATAATTCATTTGTCAGACTATTTTAGAAATATACATTATACAAACCAGGGCATCACATAGGCTAGTGGTAGGTGATGCACCCTTGTCGCCCTTCGGTTAAGGGTTCAAGTCACGCAGCCTTACCGAACACAACTGGTTGTCACATGACCTCCAGGTTTTCCTTTTTATAACAATCCAAAAATAATCTTAAGAAATTATTTAAAAATAAATATACTATTCAATTTAAAACTTAAACCATTCTAAGATTTACACTTATCAAAAATACTTCTTTCCAAACTCAAAATCCAAAATTTATAAGGAAGTTAAACATAATGAAGATCTATTTTTTCTCATAATAACATGTTAATCCCTTCAGCATGTATTCTCTTAAAACATGGTAGCACCCTGAATTAACATAAAACCTTATTGATAAAATTCAATATCTCTTATTCTGTATTGTATACTAGATATACTCCTTATATATAAAAATGTTTTAAACTCCAACAATGATGGAATATACATATCATTAATCATCTTCAAGGTAGTCAAGAATATCTAACATAATTTATCCAAATCAATCATATCTTATTTGAATATCACTACCTCAGTATCAAGACTATATTATGTTTTATCTTCCCTTTAGCCATGTATTTTCCAAAAAGATTAACCTACTATTTAGTCACTTTTCTTAGTACCATTCAATCTCAAATCCTCCATGAAATAGTACTACAGTATAATACTTATTTATTTCTATATTTGATATAACTAGTACATCGTTAATACAACACTCAAATGAATTAATTCATTAATAACAACATAATAAAACTAGTCATTCCTCTTCATGTGTGTCAGTATCATAACTTTATTATGATCCAATTGCATCATTTGGAGTATACTCTAATGATTTGGAAATTGATTCGCGCAGTATCCCAACACTTATAACAAACACTCAATCCATTCAATAATTTACCTAGGTGATTATTCCCACATTTATCACATATAGAAAAATCCATCTTTCCCCTCTTCCCTTTATCCATCTTTCTCTGTACCATCCTTTTCTTCTCTTGCTTCCCTTCAATTCTATAGGACTCAGAGAATTGTTCACTAATCTTATTAACACATGATAATATTTATTCATATGATGAGAATACATGGGATACTATTTCCGTTCAAAATGTTGGCTTAATACGATAAAATATATGATCCTTCTTACTCTTTGGATCATGTGTATTACTGGAGTTCTCATTCCTTTTACAGGGCTCCATTTCTGAACAGTTACATACCCTAGGTTAGTTTATAAATAACAATTACAAATAAAAAACATGTAAAATACCTAATAAAAATTGAAAAGATTATGAATATAATCCCTAATAATAAAAAAATGTCCAATTTGAGGACGTATTTACTCATAAATCCTTCAGAATGGAATGTAATGAAAATGTGAATTATCCTAAACATATCCCCTCGGAGTTTCATAGCTAAGAGTGAAGAAAGGCCTATTGTTTTTTTACCCGGAAACCCCGAGTCAAGAACGAAACTCCTTTTCGGAGTTTTCACTCATAGGTACATCTGTTCCAGAGTAGCCTCTACCAGCTTGTATCCAGACAGAGATGCATTTCTTGGAAAATTCACAAAATAAATATAATAACAAAATTCTTGGAATTTCGTCTATACTAATCCTCAATGTTTATCTTAGAGTAATGTTCTCTAATAAGTGTTTCTCTAAATATATTTCCAACTGTAATTCCTAGAACCTAGAAGCCTGAAGTCGGTGCATTATTTTCATACATTGTCATGATTACAAGGAATCAGGTCCTGACGGACTGATCAGTTTAGTAGTATTGTAAAATATATTACATACATTAACTTTACATTACAATTTCAAACCTAAAATACAGCATAGATAGTTATTTGATAATTCAATTATTTCCCTAACTTAGCCTTGAAAATAAATCACAATACACTTCTTGAAATCCTGGGAAAATAAAACATAAGAAAGGGGTGAGTTAATTTGCTCAGTAATGGGTAAATAATCTAGCATAACCTATAAACATTTAATGCAAGATGTGTAATAAAAACAACATCCTTTTTAAACATAATCACGAACATAATATGGAATAAATAAATCAAACATCACCATATAAACATGCACTTGTATATTCTACTAGTCGAATAATCACATGTAATAACTAATTTCATAATGAGGGAATGCCATTCTCTGAACATAATTACCAAATAGCCAAGTCCTCGTTCCAAGACTACAAATAAATTTTTTTGTCAAGGCCTTGTTCCAAAAGACTAGTTTGTCTCAAGAGACCTACTGATGCATTGAGGATATATAGTGGGCTCCACCCATCATTTATTGAGTCTACTACAATCCTCATATGATAGTTTTGAAACATAACATAAACATTAGTATTAAAACTAACATAATAAATGTAAATACTTTAGAGATAAACCATGAATGGTATAAAAATAGTACATCCACATTAAAACATATCATAACTCATTAAATACAATATCAGAGATTGTATTATAATAAATCAACTTCAATCAAGAATAATATCCAGTATAGGATGATGATATAGATGAAAATGATCAGTAAAACTCTTGGAGTAAAATACCGGTTTTTATTGAAATAATTTAAATGTCATGAAATTTAGAAAGGATGAGATTTAAAAGATATGTTTGAATCAAAGTTTCCTAAACCAGTTTGAAAATTTTTAAAGGATTTAACATTTTACAATATTCATGTCCATATAAATAAATCCATAAAACCATTTTGAAAACATGGAAATTAATGAGAAAGATTTAGAATAATAAATATTAAATACATTTAAAATGATTTTTAGTTAAAGAGTACCTTAAAAATAATACTTTTGAAAAATCTTTTATGAAATATGGACATAGATAATAAATATGTCCCTGTAAAAACATACACATAAACAATCTCGGAATATAATGAGATTGAGGAATTAACTCTTACCTTGAACTTTCCATTAGTCGAGGGTCTATTTAACCTCATGTATAATTACCATAATATGTTATTTAATTATAATAGAACCATATTACTATTTATGATATCATACGTGATTGATTTATGAATTTATACAACCAATTTAATAATAATTTCCATTTTAAATTAACATTTCGGGTAATAATCGCTTTCTTTATCGTACATGTTTTAACATGTTATTACTGATCGTATCAATTAGAAAATGATTTAAATACTTCAAGAATATAAAACATGATTTATATATAATATATATTTTGAATATAAATATTTATAATAGATAGATATATTAAATGTAAAACACTATTTATGGATATGGTAGGATGTGCGTACGCATAAACGCTGTTTCCGTTTTCATATCATATTGAAGGAAAGTAAGTGGATAAGATATATGTAAGTACATAAATATATACATATATATATCTAGTAGAATTATTATGTCATATATTACATTCTTTTTAATAATATATATTTTTATAATCATCATTGAATGGTTAACGTGGAAATGAATCTCATCACGTCGTTGAGACTGTAAGTCGTACGAACACACAAGTGACGATATCATTTCCTTAATGATTAAAAGATGTTTAATTGAATGGTATAATAATTATACAGAGAAATTATAATGTTAGTTTCATTTTTTAAATACATATTACTCATGATTATATCAATCCAAATAACATAGTGTTGAATAACAAATTACTCCACGGCGTAGAGATGGTAAATCATATGTAAGCACACATGGTGACATTATAATTTATTGGATTGATAAAATAATGAATACGATTTTACCATATTTATAATTAATTTGAAGTATTTATATTGTATTGGAGTTATTATTTTGGTATGGAAATAAACAAGAAAGAGAAAGTGGAAGAAGAAAAGTACTTTGAAAGAGGTGAGAAAATAATTACATTTTTCGTGTTTCCTTTTAATTTGAACAAAAGGGCTCCTTACGTTGGCTTTCTAATAATGGTAAGGACTCTATTTAGAATTGAGGAATGTTTTTAGTATATTTTGGCAGGGGTTCTCTGAGTCAAATGGATTTGGAGAGGTGAATTTGAGAGAAGGGGAAGTTCCCTTTAATAAGAGGGGTGAGAGGTACCTTCGAAAAAACCTGAAATATTAATTTATTATGAAATCATATTCATTTTATAATGGCCCCAAATGAATTTATATTTATCCTTAGGTGGTGATGGGTGGAAATAATCTCAACCAATAGGTTTTATACAAGTTAAGATACCATATTAACTTAATATGATAGATTTAACTCTTAGTTAAATAGTTTAATATTAAAATGTCTTCTTGTATTTTTATATTATATGGTTAATAAACACACTATAAAATACCAAGTGAACCCCAAGTGGTTCATTAATGAGATATCTATTATTATATAAGCCTTTTTTTCCAAACCTTATATTTTTAGCACTGTTAAATAATATAATAATATATTATTTTTTTAAAAAACTCATAAATGTCAATTTTGACACTATTTAATGTTGTATTTTTTTATGTCATAAAAACATTATCACATCAAAAACAATTTATTTAATAGACCCTAAAATGTCATATTAACCTTTATAATTAGTTTAATCCATCAAAACATTCAAATTATATTTATTTTAATATTTATAATATCATTTATTTGATTCATTTATTATTAAGGTAATTACTACATCATCATTTTGTAATAAATAAATTTAGTTATTTAAGGTCTAAAAAATATAAATAAAATACCATGATGTATTAAATAATTTTATTTTTTTAATTAATATTTATAGTATAATTTATCTTATGTATAACCCTATATTAAAAATTGTTCAGTTATTAAACTTTGAATTTTACACTTTTAACTCTTCCTTAAATAAAATAATAATAAATGTCATAATCTAGTCCAACTAGATCCAAAGGATCATATTTTATTAATAAGGTTATTTTCGATCGAAATACACTTATCCAATAGAATTTGGACATGTTTTAGGGTAATTATAATATCATTTTTTCCATTAATTTCCCTATTTACTTTTAACCGTGGTAAATAAAAGTCAAAAGATACATTTCACCAAAAATTATTTTCATCTTATTGAACCAAATATTACTTACGATTTTTAAGCATGTCTCTAGGATTTTTAAAATTCAATTCAAAGAAGTAGTGAAATTTTGTTTTATGCAAATTAGTAAATATTCCAAGAAAGTGGGTAAAATACGTTAAAAAGTTCAATAAAATTGTATACATATATTTTTATTATAAAATGAATTCAATGAATTAAATTTAACTTATATAGTTATTATATATCTATTTTTACATAAAATAAATTTATATAAAATAAATAATTTTTGAAAAAAAAGTCTGTTTTAAATATTAACACAGTGTTTTCACTATTCATCAAAAATTGAATGTTTTCAGATAAATACCAAAACATCACCCAAATATAATTTTGATATTCTAAATTCAAAAATAAAATCTATTTTACCAAATTAAAAACATTGAAGTTTAATTAATTAATTTAATATTAATTCCCGTAGTCAAAACCAAAAAACGGGTTTTTAATAAGAAAAAACTATCAAAATATTGTCTTGTGTTTATGTCAAATTTAAATGTGAAATTATGTATAATGACCTAAATTGTATGAAATGATAAAAATATAATCTAATTATACTTTAAAACCATTAAAATTCATTATTTAACACTATAGATATTTTTTATTAAAAAGGTTGTTTTCAATAAAAACAAAATATTTTTCACTATTCATTAAATTATGAATGTTATCAAAATATTTCACAAAATCATCCAAATTAAATTTTTATGTCCCTATTATAATGAAGAATTTAATTTAATTAAATTGAATATATAAAATTATTAAATACTGGTTTTAAAAAGGGTTCTCCATTAAAAGGCGTTAAAACTGTATTTTTTGGAAAATACTTATTTTATCCGAAAAAATGAATTTGTTCTTATATTATGTCCATGAAACAAATTATATGGACTCTAAAACTATATGGTGTATATAAAATTCAAAATAAAGTTAATATTCTTCATACCAATTTTTTTAATGGCATGTTAAGTAAGTTGTGGTGTTCTCGATCTCGGTGTTGCGTGTAACAAAAGTTATTGAATTGCTTTGAAGAGATAAAAGAAAATGAAATCTTGGGGTGTTATATTATCCATCCCTTCAATAAATGGAGTCCTCTCAACATTAAATTTTTTTTCAAAAATGAAAGGTAAAAAATTGAAAAATAACTTTTGGGAAAATCCACATCGGAAATTGGGTCAATAAAATTTAGTCTTAATAAGTGGGAAAGGGAAATGAAAAAGTCACAACCAAATTATGATCCCAATTAGAAGAAAATTGGTGGAAATTAGAGACAAAAAATTGTAGGGAAAACATAATTATGTTTAGGGAGTGGTTGAGGTCATCACTCACAAAAAAGTGTAAAATTGAGGCCCTCAAAGCCATCAATCTATGATGATTTAAAATATCATCGGTTCAACAAAACATAAGGTATTGGATAATTTTTTTTTGTTTTAAGACCCCTTAACAAATGTTTTATAATTAATTAATTCATAGAATAATAGGAAAAAATATACTTTACGAGTAGTGTTTCATCCTTTAACTAATTCCTACCACAAACTCATATTTCACTCTAAAAGTTAATAGAATTCCACAGTATTCTATTTGTCCTAATCATATAGGGTTCCAAAAATAACTTATTTATAATTAATTTTTCAGAATATTTTAAAAATACATTATAAAAACTAGGATATCACGTAGGCCAGTGGAAGTTAATGCACCCTTGTTTCCGTTCGGTTATGGGTTCAAGTCTCGTGGCATTGCCAGACGCGACGGGTTGTCTCCCCACCTCCAGGAAGTCGTTTTTATAAAAATCCAAAAAAATATTATGAAATGATTTAGCCTTAATAATACTATCCAATGTCAAAATTAATTCTTTATAACCATTAGACTTATCCAAAATAGTTCTTTCCAAAATCACAGTCCAAAATTTATAAGGATGTTAAACATAATGAAGATCTATTTTTCCATATAATAACATGTGAATACTTTCATCATGTATTCTCTTAATAAATGGTAACACCATAAATTACCATAAAACCTTATTGATTACATTCACTCTCCCTTATTTTTTATAGTTTATAGGATATACTCCTTATATACAAAAAATTTTTAAACTCCAAAAATAAGGAATATACATATCATTAATCAGATTCAAGATAGTCAAGAATATCCAAAATAATTTATCCAAATCAATCATCTCTTATTGAAAAATCACTACCTTAGTATCAATAATATATTAAGGTTTATCTTTCCCTCAGCCATGTATTTTCTAAAAATATTAACTTTCTATTGATTCACTTTTCTTAGTACCATAAAATCTCAAATCCTCAATGAAATAGTACTGTAGTATAATCCTTATTTATTTCCATTATTGATATAACTAGTACATCGTTGATACAACACTCAAATGAATTAATTCATTAATAACGACATAAGAACACTAGTCATACCTCTTCATCTATGGTATTATAATAACTTGATTATTATCCAATAGCATCATTTGAAGCATACTCTGATGATTTGGACATTGATTCGTGTAGTGTCTCAACTCTTTGCAGATGAAGCATTGTACATTTGAAACCTTTTTCTTTCCCTTGAAATCACATACTTGGTGTCCTTTTTCTCCACACTTATAAAAAACTCTCATTACCTTCATGCATTTACCAAGGTGATTCTTTCTACAGTTATCAAATATGGAAAAATCTTTCTTTCCCCTCTTCCCTTTAGCCATCTTTCTCTCTACCATCCTTTTCTTCTCTTACTTCCCTTCAAAGACATAGGACTCTAAGAATTCTTCACTTGTATTATTATCACATGACACTATTTCTTCATATGATGAGAATACACAAGAGACAATTTCCCTTCTAAATGTCAGATTAATACCATGAAAGATATGATCCTTCTTACTTTTGGGATCATGCGTATTGCTGGAGTTCTCATTCTTTTTACTAATAGCCATTTCTAAACAATGATATACACTATTTTAGTTTATGAATCAAAATGCATAATTCCAAAATTGTAAAATACCTAACGTAAATTGAAAAGATTATGTATATAATCCATAATCATAAAAAAAATCTCTAATTTGAGAAGGTATTTACTCATAAATCATACATACCAGTATGTCAATAAAATGTGAATTATCCTAAACATATCCCCCGGGAGTGTCATAACCAAGAGTGCAATAAGGCTTGTTGTTTTGTACCAGGATACCCCAGGTCAGACCCAAAACTCCTTTTCATATTTTTCCCTCACATATACATTTGTACCAGAGTAGCCTCTACCTAGTTGAATCCAGACATAGATTCATTTCTTTGAAAATTAAAAAAATCTATTCATTGAAAAAAATTCTAGGAATTTTTTCTCTACTAATCCTCAAAGTTTATCTTCGGGTAATTTACACTAATCAGAGTTTATCTAAATCTATTTCAAAAGTTGTTGCTAAACTTTCTCTGATACCAACTGTAACACCCAGACCCTAGAAACCCAGATGTGGTGCATTATTTTAGAACATTAACATGATTACAAGGAATAAAGTTCTTAAGGACCGATCGGTTTAGCAGTGTAGGAAAATAGATTACATACATTATCATTAAATTACAATTTCAAACATAAAATACAACATAGATTGTTATTTGAGAACGCCATTAATCCCCTAGAATGATTTTGATTAATAACATTTTAAGGGTTTGACTTCCTATTATCAAAGGTTCATCAAATCCTTTTTCCATTTTTATCACCACTATAAGTATTAAACAAGAAGGTAAACAGGTTTGAGTCTTTTGAAATATGTGAGAAATCATTCTAGTTGTAAAATAAGAAGATAAATTCAACATCGATGTTCATCCTACCCAAGCTATGTAAAGAGTATACCTTGTTTTGGGATGCATCTGGTGTTGGTATTGAGGTTTTTTTGATACATAAAGATTATGTTGTAGTGTATTGATCATGGAACTTGAGTCCATGGAAATGAGATTACCCTACAAATGATCATAAATTGGATAAAATGTTTTATTCCTTACACTGTTGGTGGATATGTTTTTTGGGAGAGTGGTTTACTATGCATACTGATCATAATATACTTAAGCACAACTTTTCATAGTATTATTTGAAGCATCAGCATTGAATATGGATTGAGTACATAAATCCCATTAATTTTGAGCTATTTTACACACCAATAAATGGAAATGATGATGAATATTACTTCGAATAAGAAGACTCAACATCATGCAGTTCATGAATTTAATTGTGAATGGAGGACAATGGAATTGTTTTCTAAGATGTGCCTAGAGGTTCAAGATGGACATGATAAGATGACACTTATATCCTTTCTATTTGACTCTACCATTCTAGTCCAGGTTAAGGAGTGGTAGTATAAGGATCTAGATTTTATGTCTTTGAGGTAATGTCTTTAAGTTGGGGGTCTCCTTCTGATTTGATTTTTTGTGATGATGAGATTGTTTATATTTATGTCCATGTTTTCATTCGTACATGTATGTGGGAAGAGTTGATGCATGAGTCTAATTAATTGAAGTGGGTGATGCATTCTAGTTGAACGAGAATGTATCATGATCATCATAGTATATAGTAGTGGCCTTGTATAAAGAATGAAGATATAGGTTTCAAGACATGATTCTACACCTGTCAGCAGTTGAAGGCTGAGAACCACCGATCATGTGGTTTGATACAACCATTTTCTTATTTTAAAATGTAA
Organism: Viscum album; assembly: GCA_963277665.1. NCBI lineage: Eukaryota > Viridiplantae > Streptophyta > Magnoliopsida > Santalales > Viscaceae > Viscum > Viscum album. The sequence continues at coordinate 395,050,614 of OY728138.1, forward strand.
ATAAAATGATGTAATGAATTGTTATGTTGTGGTCCTTATGGGGATTATTTGGGAGAATGATGTGATCTTTGTATTTTTGGATTGGTTAACCAAGTTGGAACATTTATTACCAATACAGGAGGCCCTCACTATTGATTAGCTCAGCATGTTGTATGTTTGGGAGATAGTGTAGTTGAATGGTGTGTTATGGACAATTATTTGAAGTCATGATTGTTAATTGTATTTTTCTCTTCTATAAGACGTTAAAAAAGGCTCATGTTATCCATGTGTTTTTTTAGTATGGAATTCCTCCCATAGATAAATTGGTAGTTAGAAAATACCATTAAACTATTGGAGGGTATGCGTCCAAGGTTTATTTTAATCTTGGGTGAATCACTTGGAACGTAATGAGTTTTCCAATAAATGTTGTTACTAGAAAATGATTCAGATGCAACTATATGAGGATATCTATTTTAGGTCATGTAGATTACTATTATGTTGGATAGAGCCTAGATTATCAGAGTTTTGGGGGTCGATTCTCATGTAGGATACATCATAATGTGTTCATTTGATTCATAAATGAATGTATAAAACTCAAAGTAGGAAAAAAGTACAATGAATACTGGATTCATTAACCTCTTGATTTTTTGCTAGGTGATCATGTGTTTCTTTTGGCGTCGTCAAGGTTGGGTCACCATAGGATTTAGGAGTAGGGAATATTGGTCACTAGGTACATGGGTTCATTTGATATTGTAGAGAGTATAGGACTAGTGGCATGCTGATTGGTTCTTCTATAATATTATAGTGGTTTGAATGATGTCTTTCATCTGTCTTAGTTTTAGAAATATCAACCCGACCAATCTCACATGATTTATGTCAATGATGTTAGCCTTAAGGCTAATGCATCCTTTTATGAAGAACTAGTATTTATTTTAGATCATAGTGAGGAACTCTTGTAGGGAAAGAGTGTTCACCTTGTTTGATTTTTGAGGCATTGTGGTAATGTTCAAGAAGAAACTTTAGGGATGGATATGAATGTGCAGGCCTAGTGGCCTGGTCTCGTTAATTTGGAAGCTTAGTGATTATTGGGAAAAGTGGATTGGGGATGAACCATTACAAGGTGTGAAGGTTTTAAGATACTAAAAATCATTGATGTATGTTATTATAATTTTTTTTTAAATTCCTTTAAGATGGTTAATGACATGTTTTCTGATTCTATGTGGAGTATTGGGGGTGTTCTAAGTGTTTGGCACATTAATGAAATGATAACGGGGCCATCTAGTGAATGTTTCTTGGTTGATGCATGATTAGTAGTAATTGTTCACCATAATCATGTTTTCCTAGAGGTTGTATGACTATTTTAAAGAAATAGGGTGGGAGAATAAAATTTCTAGGCTTCGAAAGATCCATCTTGCACGATCATCACAAAGTTTGTCAAACTATGCAAGAACCCCAAGAAACTGTTATGCTTGGACGCCTCTAAAACAAAGGATGGTGCATGGTAGGCTTGTGGAATGGACAACTGTGCGATAAAACTATGTGTCCTGTAAAAACTGGGGTTCTACCAATCTTCTCTCTCGGTATATAAGTTTTTAACTCAAGATTTTACTTCATTCTTCTTCTTAAATCCCTAGTGACAAACCAAATCTCCCTAAAATTCCCAAGTGTTGATCTCCCACATTTCTAAGACATTTGGAGCACATATGGTTATGAATCAAATATCTAGGTGATTCTAACACTCACATTCCTTTATTTTTATATATCAGTGATCATATATCTGTTATTCTTCATCTGAATCCCCAAAATCTTGTTTTTCTAGTAGATCGTAGTTATGGATATTTAAGGGTGTCCAAATCCAAATAAAATACATGGGCAATAAAATTTTCCTCTTTTGAATAAAGGTTTGTTGTATTAATGTTTTATTCTAGTTAAATGTTGTTTATTTTAGTGTATGTGGGTGTTCTTTGTATTTTTGTGTTACTCGTTTGGGTTTCCTTGGTAGAAAAGATTTAGTTAATGGGTAAATTTTTAATTGAACTCCTTTTGACCCACATGGTATGTATTGAGGTTAATTTGATTGGCGTATGGGCCACCCATGGGGTTTATCCCTCCATGAACATTTAAATTGAGAATCTAGGTGTAGTAAAAAAAAATTACAACTATATCCGAAGATAAATGTGTGCACATGTATATTAGGTTTTTAAATTAAAATAATGGTAAATGTGTTGATTTTTTTACATAGTATAAGGGGTTTTTAGTATATTATGAATGGTTAAAATTAATTAGAATGAATTATTTAATTTACTTATGGGTTGTCATGGAAATTTTTAAATGAATTAAGTCATCTAAATAAAGAATGAGTTAATGGGTTGGGATATGAAAGGAAAAATGGGACACTGGTTTAAGGCATGATGATGATTAATGTGTCTATCAAACAATGAATTGTGTACCAATGAGTAAATTTTGTAAATTTTTATATGTGATAAATGATTAAAGAATAATGTTTTTATATCTTAGAGTTTTATAGGTTATTGAAATCACGTTGTACCTCGGATGGTCAGGTTAGACTAAGGCATTAAACCCCACCCCTAGAATGAATAGGATAAGGGGTTGAACTTAGGATATTTGACCCTAATATTTTCATTGGGTGGTAATACATAGACTGAGGCTCCAAGGTAGGTGTGATGTAATTTTTTTTAAATGTTTTCCTTGGCGGTATAAGGAAATTTACTTATCCCTTTATTCCTAGTAGTTGATAAGCATAGTCCGTTGTGTAATTGTGGAAAATGCCTAACCATTGAAAAAAATGATGAAAATGGTTTATGTGTTTATTGATAATTAATGGAAACAAGTTTACATCTTATTTTCCTTGTTACTCATTTAGTAATTGCGTACACTGTCTATTTAGATTGGTTATTTTTTAATCATCATTTTTGGTAGCCTATTGAGTTTTACTCACACCCTTATTAGGCCTCTATTAGGTACCTGATAAGATTTCATGGTTATAGGTCAGTACAAGGGAAAAGGCCCTATACTAGATGATTGATTTGGGAATGGGATATACCAGGACGAGGGAGACAGACTTGGGTTCAATACTCATTTTTTGGATTCCTCTATTTATCTTTATTTTCTATTTTCCTGCATATTTCATTATATGACATGACACACCATATTTGCTATTTAGTTGTGTGTATGTACCCAATTCTAGGAAGTATTTGTCAATTAATGAATATTTTTTATTATTTTCCCTTATTTTATACTTTATATACTATGTATTTCACTAATAAATAGGGTAGATTATTCCCATGTAATCTATTATACCCTTGTTCCTATTCAGAAGCCTCTCGGGTACGGGGATTTACGCGTAAGGTCATGTGGTGACCCATCTTGGGGAACCGTTTTAGGGAATCTGGGTTGGGGACATCTCATTTTAGCTCCATTATTTTTTAAATTAATATTTAAAAGACAAATTTTTTCCATTTTCATTGAAATTTTACATATCCAACCATTAAAAATGATAAAATGTATTTTTTTTCATCTTTTTTGTAAGTTTATTTCTTTATATTCATGTTTCTTCTAATTTAACATTATTTATTTTTAATATTACATTATTAATTTTTTTTATTTTTAAAATAAATATTTAAATGTATATTCATTTCCTCTTGAAATTGATTTCAAATATATATTATGTAAACCTTTTAAGAGAAACATAGACTTAATTTTAAGAAATCCCCTACCAAGATTAGTCATCCATTTTATTCTATTTTGTATCATGGTTTTTTTATTTGGAATTATTATATAATAAAATATATTTAAAATATAATTTCATTTAAATATTATTATCTTCATTTCATTTATTTAAAATTATTTTTAACCCATTCCTTTCGTAATTCATGATTATTTCAATTTTTCATAAAAACTAAGAGTTTTTTTCTTAAATATTATTTATTTTCCTATCTTCCTCTAAAGAACTTTTTTATCTTTTTTATGACCCTTTTAAACTAAATAATATAAAATTTAATAATGTTGAATTTTATTTCATTATATACTTTTATACATTTTTACTATGTATAAAAAATTCATTTATTCATTATCCAAATTTCTATATATCCTTAGTATTATGGAAATGAAATTATTATTAGAGTATTGATCCATCGCTAACATTTTTTTCTTTGCATAGAGTTCACAAAAAAGATAAAATTTTCTCCAAAAACTTTTCATTATGAATACTCAATTTTTAATTATTCATATTGAAGGGTATTCTCCTAATAAACTGTAACATTTGATTATTTGGGGTAAACAATTAATATGACAATATAAACATTTTTTATATACAATGTGAATACCTATTAATTAATTATTCTCATTGAAGGTTGTTCACCTGGATAACCATACTATTTAATTGAAAAGGGATTAATATTATTATCATTTTATATCATTTTATTCTATATATGAAAACCATATTATAAAATTCATCGGTTGTTAAGTTTTGTTTTTATATACATGGTATCATACACTTTCTTTATCTATATGGTTTATTTTTATACTTAATGAAATTTTTATGTAACCTATTTTATTTATAGGCGTTAATAAAGCTGTAATTTTTTTTGATATAGGATTATTTTTAGAAGATGTGTATTTTTATGGATATATTATTATGTGATGGGTCTGATAGAAATTTAATAAGCCTCCAATGCATTCGGTAAATCTTTAAATCCTAGCCAATGATATATATATCACATAAGTGGTTATCCTAGTCCATTATTTCATCATGAATTTTTTCACATTCTGTTATGATGACATTGATAGAGATCTCTGACATATGTTATGATTTTATATTCTTATACAAGTTCCAATTTCCTATTTTCTATCACCACGGTTCATGATTGTTATATTATGATGCCACATTATTATTTCATGGTATATTTTTTGATTTTCAGATCAATATTTTATGGTTTTAAATTTATGTCATGTTTTCTGATTATACTATTAGGCATGGGGATTACGTATTATGATTTAATGAATTTATTACATTAATCATTATAATTCTTTTATAATCATGTATTTCACTTGATTATTATATATTGATAAATCATTTATGTCTCATTGAAAAATTTTCAACCTTTTACTAGGATTCAATACCCCTCCTTTGTTATGTCTCCCCATTTCACTAAGAATTATTATATAGGGATATGTGTAGAAGAGAACCTTGTGTAAATAACTTTATAAAATATGTTTACATTATGTTGTTGATTAAGATTGATATATAGCTAATATTCAAAGACAATAAACCTTTTCATTATGGGAGTGTTGTTTAATATTGAGATGATATGTATATTATTGAAAAATGATATATATGGTTCTAGGTCATCTCATTTGGTGTATTAGTATCTATGTGAATTATATATAATTCCACCAAATATAGATGTGTGGGTTTGGGGGAGCTTTAGTCAGAGGATAATAATTATAGTGAATACTTTTAAATGTTTCCATCATGACTTATTACATCAGAGATTATGGTTTCTGGTGATCATAAGAGCCTGAAATATATATTTACTCAGTGGGATTTGAAACATATCCACAATAGGTGAGTTAATAATATCTAATATTTAGTTTTATGATTTTTTATACTATAGGTATAGGTAATTTAATTTCCAATTATCCTAGTAGAAAATCCTAGATAGATATCCTATAAGAATCTATTGATAAATGAAACCTCGCATGTCCTTGTTTTGATATGAAGTTAGATAAAAAAATGAAGAATGGTTGGTTTGTATTATCTAGTGTGAGAATCACATATTCTTTAGTCAAGCATGTGAATGATATTTTGAGTACATATTCTAAGTACCTTGTTTTTCCTAAAAGAATTAATGCTAGAAAGGATATACTTTGTTTGATTATAGGCACAAGATCTCAAATTTATATATATGGGTAGTTAATGGTTTCAATGAACATGGAAGAGGAAATTATGTGAGAATATCACAATTCATGTTGGGATGTTCATCATGTTCTAGACAAAATGTACATGGTATTGGATGAAAACTTTGGTTCTCATGTATGAAGAGAGATATTATAATATTAAGTTCATGATGTTTTACCTATGAATAGGTAATTATTGGGTATTATATGCCTACTAATTTATTAAAATAATTTATTATTCTAGTTTTGAAATGGAACGTGTTCATGATAAACTTTTTAATGACTATTTCAAGATTATTCATCTAAATAGAAGCAATATGGGTGATAGTGGATAATTTAAAAAACAGTGAATTTTTTATTTAATTTAGATATGTATTTGTTAGATAATTTTTTAATGCGATATTTTTGGTAGATATTTATACATTATGGATTTGTTATTAGTATTTAATTTGATGAAATTTTAGATTAAATTCTCATTTCTTGTAGGGAAAATAATGATATCTAAGTATAAAAAATAAATTTAGTCTTTCTTACCATCTACCCATCAATGGAAATTATAAGTGCACTATTTGGATATTATATTATATATTGTGTGATTATATCTATGATTATAGTGTGGTTTCATATGTATATATTTTTTAATATTTTTTTATTATAATAATAGCTACCAAGAATCTATCCAAATAGAACTATGTGTGTCATTATATAATATAATTTTTTAACTACTTTTCTATTTGACAGATGTTACTAAGGTTTCATAATTAGGGATAGAATTAATGAGGATACTGATAGACAAATCAATATATTTTTTGGTGAAGTTTGAGAAGGCACATGAAATTACAAGGAAATGGAAGAAAAACAGCCAGATTAGGGGGTGTGATGTAGTGAAAGCCAAGGGAATCACTTATCACAAGGTTCACCACTTCTGGTGGGAAGGATTCGATACAAGATAAAAAAGTAGTAGGATTCCCTTGGAAGGCCATAGAAACAAGGAATTCAACTACATTGATTTCCTCTTTCCAGGTATGAAGAACATCCATGTAATTATTGATGATATACTTTTACCTTAGAAGTATTTACGAGTTTTTCTAGGGAATTGATGCATTATCAAGGAGGGGGTCTTGAAGGATAATGGAATCCATTTAAATCACTGCAAGCTAGATATTGTTTTTCTTACACAATAGGAGGCCTAAGTGTATATTATATTCCTATAGTACATTTCTACTACATTGAAATTGAAAAAAAGGTATGATGGTTAACGATTATGGTCCTACAAGATTCCACCACCCTTCATGACACCCGAGCAATATGAACCACCTCTGTTGAGCATGATTCCATAAAGGGGAGGGGGAATCCAACGAACCCATATATACTAGGGGGTTTTGAATCCAAGAAGTGGGAAGTGATAGTAGGAAGGAGATTCCATAATGTGGTATTTTTATCCCAATTCTTGATGAATTGAGTATGGTAAATGGGGAGGTTATTATTATTTAAGAAAATAGCCAATATATAGCCTGAAGTGATCCCATATCGTGCTTTATTCCTCACCTACCACATACATCATCATCTCACAAATAGAATCATGTATATATATTTCTTCTCAAAGCTATAATTTTCCACTCCCTAAGACATAATATTAAGAAAATGGGGATCAATGAAGCCTAGTTGTCGAACCCCGTGAAGGTACCAAATAAAATCTCGATCGACTATGCCCAGTCACTCTCAAAGAATAGGTTTTTTACTATTTCAACCTTGGTTTCAATGAAATAGAAGTACATAGAAGTTTGGAATATACCATGACATTGGACATTATCATATTTTGGTAAGGCTTTTTTTACAGAGAAACCATAGTTTATATTTGATATTATATAGAAACTCCTTCAGCCAAAGAACTTCACCCCAGATGTTAGTGATGATCTAATCCATCTTAAACATTTGATATTCTTTCAATGATATGTTAATTATTTATGACCCTATAAAAATGAAATTGACTATGTCGGAGTTCATTATGATGTGATCACAGAAATCATGTTGATCTTTTTCAATAAATCTTCTAATGAAGGATTGGAAGGATTTTTCATGTATTGTAGTGATGATTAGGATAGGGAATCTTAGGAAACTGATCTTCCTATAGATTTACTTTCAATGCAATATATTAATGTAACATAACCCCAATTTGATGAGATTGGTTTTGACGGGTATGTATATGAGGTTTTTGCATTAGGTGAATAGAATAGGAATTTACTCTTGATGATTCTATCTCAACATCATACGTCTTAATCATATTGATACCCCAAAGAGATTGTACCTCCATAATCTCCCGTTAAAGTTTCCCATGTATGTTAGGGAACCTAGGACCTTTATTTTAGGGGTATTTTTTTAAGATACTATAAATTCTTGTTGATTTTTCTTATCATATATATGTTTATTAATGATTTTGTAGAATGACTAATTTGTTCCATGAGGTGATCAAAACATTTCACACATGAATATTTCATCTTATTAGATGAATATTCATTACATTTCATTATAACACATTCTAAAAATATAAAGGTTTATTGTAAATAGAAACGTGTATACCAAAAAACGGGTACATAAAATATCCATATCATCCCCCACTAAATTATTCTCAACAAGAACCCTTCATAAACAATTATAACTTAAAACCTTTCATAATTTCCATGGTAAAAAATAATAATAGTAATGGGATTTCATTGATACATAGTAAAGGTGGAAAGTAGATATATCAATGATTATTTATTCCATAAATGGGCATAAGAGTATGAGAACCTGAAATTAGTATTTGAAAACTATACCTAGTAATTCATAAATCCAAATCACAAGTCACAATATAATTCTTGGGAGTTCATAAGACATGTATCATAAAGTAATCAGAGATAGTGAAATATAAGATCATCACATTGGCATAAGAAAATTCCATAAAATAGTGGCATATAGTGTTGAATAAATGTTATGATTGAAATATTATGTCAAGGATACCGATCAAGATATTTATCTGATGTTTGGGTAGGTTTAATCACCTGTGTACTAGATTCATAATTGAGATAGCCTATCACGTAACATATTTCGGGCTTGGTATAACCTCCCGAGTACACTTTGATATCATAAAACATTAATATTTACCCAATTCATTTTACATTTATAATGGAACAAATCTTGACATAATCATAATTCATTTAGATGTATTCTATATGATCATGAAAATTTAATCATTCCATCATAACATAACCCATGGAAAAGAAAATATGTTTTATAAATTTTTCATCATCATAACCATAAACCTTACAAATAAAAATAAGGATAGTATCATAGAATAATATCCCTATTAAATAAAAATTAACATGAAATGGGATTATTATATATGAAAAAATCCTTAAAAAAATAACTGGAACATTTGATGAGGAACATATCCTCTTCATCCTAAAATAACGTATTAAAAATCTAAAAAAAATTGGGAAAATTTTATTTGAAAAGAAAAGTGGGAATATTAAATGAATCCTAAAATCATTAAATATTTATGTGGTGGTAAAATTCATTCATTTAGTATACATTAAAATAAATATTTTGGTTTCACATTAAAGAAAAAATTACCTCATCCAAAAAATGATAAGAAGATTGCTTTTAATACTTTTTATAAAAAGTAAAAAATTTATAGAAATTTATAAATTAATATTTTTAGAATATTAAATACATTATTTGGAAAAATTATGAGAAAATATTGACATGGAAGAAATATATTCTTGATCGGAGAGAAAACATGGCCAGTTTTCATTTAAAACATTTATTTAGTATTCTAATTGCCCAAAGAGAGTTAAATGAAGGTAAAACATATATAATATACAAATAATAATATTAGAATAAAATTAATGCGAATTTTTTGAGATATAACATAAAATTTCATCATGAGTAACTCAATCACAGACAACCCCAGTAAACAAATAGATTGTAACATGAAAGTTCTACCTAAAGTTTGACTTTATTTGTAAGCATTATATCCCTATGTATAATAAAATAAAATTTATTATAGTTTTATAAAAAATAATATTAATAATTATAATATCATATAAGAACCATTTATAATATTTTAACCCCATTTATTAATGAGTATTTTTTTAAATCATCAATTACCATTGTTAACTGTTTCATTTTTCATAATAATTTCGGTTCAATAATTATGATCACTATACATTGATCGTGGTTCAATCTTATAAAAAATATCAATAAAGATATAAATATTATATATATTAGTTATATAAATATTATTAAAAACCAATAAAGGGTAGTGATATAAAAAAGAATTACATTGTTCATGGAGATGGTTGTATGTAATATACATGAACACTATTTCCATTTTGTTAAAAAAATAAATATATATAAATAATAATTTCTCATTCAATAAATATAATTATTTAAAAAATATAATATATATTTATTAAATCCATAATAATAAAAATTCATGTGATGTGGTGATTTAAATGAATCATATCACTACGTGGAAGTGATAGTCCACACATATGCATGAGTGATACCTTAATTTCTCATTTAATGGAATAGTGGTGAAAATGGTTGTTTAATAATAATAATTCCATATAAATTTACTTATTATAAGATATTATTCATGTCATTATGGATAAAAAAGGCTTAGTGATGTTTTAATAAGATATAAAATTGAGAGATCTCAGTTATGATTTATACCTCTTCGTTGAGAACACACCATTGTATTAATCATTAATCCTTGAAAATATAGTATTATGATAAAAAAATACCTATAGAACATAGGTAGGAATGATAATAATGTGTTTTCGAAGTTAATTACCAAGATAAAAGTATATTAAAGTGTTTATAATAGAGGATAGGGTGTGTCATTTCATAAGTGAGGGTGAAGACACACTTGAATTTTTTTAAAAATATTAGAATATATTAACGTTTTATTTAAGAAAACTGGATCTGAAATGAAAAATATTTGAATAGGATATGAAATGGGTATACATTTGTTAATAGTATATAAATTATAAATGTTTCTTAGGAAATATTACTCTTATCTCATATTTAACCCCCACCTCCTGAAAAATTTGTTTCAACAATATTTGCGGTTAAAAATTCGTACTGTTTTATCATTCATTATGAAAAAAATTCAAAGTGGACTAACTCACAAATTTGGAATTTCTGATTAAAAATTTAGAATCCATTTTATTAAATTAAATTTTTCTATGTGAAAAAAATTAACATTAAAATAATCACATGAAACGCAATGAAACCCAGCTTTTAAAAAATGAACTTTTTTGCATAATATTGAATTTACAGTAATCACTTTAGTAGTATAAATTATAAAATTAATGTTATAATATTTATTTTATATAAAATATCTAAATTTAATAAAAATAATTTATAAATAATTATATATTTAATTTATTATGATAAAATCACATTGGACACATAATAACAGTTTTATGAAAAAAAATATCCTTTTACCTTTAATTGATTTATCTTTATTACTAACCTTTATATAACTAATGTATGGATATTAATTCATAAATTAACAATATATTTCATTAAAATTACTTTTTAATAGTGATTGGTATACTTTATTAGATAATAATACATAACATGTAGAAAAATTAATTTCGGTGACAAAAAGAGTTCTTTTAGTCGTTAATTGATTTTATAAAAAAATAAATATTATTTAATAGTCATTAATCAATGAATTTAAATTTAGGAAACATTAATATTTATACTTGATAATTTTTTTAATTCTATTCATACCTAGTAATCCAAAATCTAAGTTATAAAGGTATATTATTTCATGTGTTCATTTAGACCCAGAGTTTCATGTAAAAAAGATATCAAATTTATTATATTTAATATGAGTAAATACATATAAAATATTGTTGTGCAACATTATAACCACATTCAAATTAATTTTTCACTTATTATTTTGTTTCTTTTATACAAATTTTTTACAGATATATCCACTTCATCACAACCTTATATTTCAATGTAATATCTATGAATTTAAAATTCCTCTAGAGATCATTAACCAGCTAAGTAGTTTGTTTATAAATAAATATATCTCTATGATACAATAGATCTATTGAATTTTATATATAGGAAATATCATGATCCATAAGTACAACAAAAAAGTTCCATACATGTGAAGAATCAATTCATTGGGAGATATACATAGAACATATCTTGAACTTGGGAGAGGTTTTGTGGAAGCACCAAGTGATAAGAAACCATCCCAACATGACAAAGAATATCAGAGGGAATGATATAACTAGGGATAGTATTAACCTTAATTAAAAATATTATAACCTTCTTTCATGGATAAATTCATTAAAATACTTTCTCAGAAACATGAAATTTCATATTTCACTGAGGATGATCAGCATAAATTTTCATTCTAATATAGCATTCCTTGGTGTGAAATTGAATGTATATAACCATATATGTTAATTCCTTAGATAGATCTGGTATAAATAGATTTATTTATCTTAATTAATCCCCATACATTGGATTTTTACACTTTATTCCATACATGGATTCATAAAGAGCCACCAAAATTCAGGACCGAATACTCTTGTAGTAAGAAAACTCTATCGAAGTATGGTTTTGATATCAAATACCATTGAAATATATATAATAGGATATTGGAATATACTATAGTGTTTGAACATTTCTCTTAGATTGACCATGTATTTGAGGATGGAAAGAGGTAGGGAAACACAACAATATAACTTTAGCATACTAATGTTTTTTCTAGAAGATAAAGGTAGACCTAAAATCATGACTATATATAATTGAATGTGCTACTCCATAAAACCATAAAAAATCATTGATTTATATTCATAAAATCTAATCTATAGAGAAATAATATCTTATATAAATTAAATGTGATTTCTTTTCAATGGTGATCATCTACAAACCAAATAGCATTATGGTGTTTAGATATTTTGGGGAGTCTGATAATGAAATACCTAGAAATGTTTTTCCAATTTCCATTCTGGGATGGGTAATAGTTATAAAATCCTATTATACATATTAATATTTATAATAAACCTGATAAAATACCAAACATTGAGATATATACTCTACAAAAACTATCGCCATGTTATCCCACTAAAAATACTCTTTCATATCTCTGTACGTATTTAAACATCTAGGGTGAAGAGTGAATGATGAGCTGTGAGATTCCATAAATAAATCCTTCATCAAGTCCATTCTTTATGGGGAAAATACTAAATTTCTAAAATGTATCCTTCCATCATAATAAATCTAAAATATATTACAATTTATCACATTCTTGTGTAGCTCTACATCTTCCTTATATGCCTTTTTATTCTTCACATGGATATATGGTTAAACCCATATTTGATAAGGAAAATATTTGACCCTTACCATAAATATTTCAAGTTCCATACATTGAAATTCCTTAAATTTTGGATATTGTTTTCTCTTCATAATAGGTAATCTAGTATGATTCTTTTGACTTGATGATTTTCCCATCTTTCTTTCTATCTCAGGGTGGTAATGTATTGAGAATTAAAAATCTTTAATCATCTACAAACATGTTTATTGGAACATATTCAACACTTTATGGGTGAATATATACATTATATTTTAGGTTTAGTATATATGTCACATCATTATTTATAAAGATAATGCATCTACATTTTAACTTCAATGATTATGGCTGCAAACTTTTGTTCATGATTCAGTTAATTCTTCTCATAATCCTTCAATTGGAATAAAGAATAATCCATATCCATATCATTATATATGATGAAACATTCCCATAACTTCTTCAATGAATCAATATATATCACAATCCCTTCTCCAAAATAGGTTATTCTAATCATTTCTGTATTGACTAACCATCTCCTTAATTCCTTAAAATTTTCTTCACATTCAACATTATAAACTATTTTGTCTCCCCTCCAAGTAAATTTTTTGAGTGGATTAGAAATCCATTATATAAAAAGCATCTGAAATATCAATTTACTCGAGAGAAATATAGATATAATTAACAATGGGTGTCTTGGGCCAATTTTTAGTAACATCCGATTTTGATGGAACCATCGATATATCCTATCTTAATATTATATGGAACAAAAAACATTTATAGACAATATTCAGACTTTGTAAAATTTTTGTACAATTTATTCTTCTATGAGGTATTATGTGAAATATTTTATTTATATTAAAAATTACAACTTTCACATATATTTATAATAATACCTTTTATAATGACTAAAAAACTAATCAAGTTAATATCTAAAGACAGTGATCATTAAATCCATGAAGATAGTAGGGAAATTAATATGACCAAATGGAATCACAATAAATTCATAGTTTTCTTACCTGATATAGAAGGTTTTCATGGGAATGACATCTCTTTTGACTCTCAATTGATAGTATCTGAATTGAATATCACTCTTGTAAAAATATTGATATCCTCATAATTGATTGAAAAAAATCATCAATATGGGTCATAACATGCATATTATTGATTCTGATCATGTTAAGTTCCCAATTAACAATTAATTGTTTCATTGAACCATTTATCTTCTTAGTCAAAGGAATATGTGTTCCCCATGGTGGGGAACATGGATGAATGAATCCCTTTTCAATATTCAATTAGCGTTTCTTCTTAAATTTCTATAAAACAATCAGAACCGTTCTCTATGGATTCTTGAAATTTATTGTAGAACCGAGAATGAGTTATATTAAAAACTATACTTTAGTGTTTGGTGTAAGAGTTTGAAAACATTCCAAAAATATATTAAAAACAATCATTTAGTAGGAATATCTTTGATATTTAGTTTCACTTCATCCATCTGAGATAAATCCCCCCTTTGAATAGGAATCAAGACCAATAACATTGAATTAATTTCCATTGAACGTTCATAATTATCCTCACAACGATAAATGGTCATAGGTTTGTTTTCAAAATAAAAATTTACATCCCTTACTTATAAATTGATATGGTATTCATATATTTATTGTTAATCCATTTCGGAAATATCATCAAATTCAATAAGAGATAGGATAATAATATTTCAAAGATGCACATTCCAATAAAATGCATTCAAGAAAGAATCATAAACTTTATATGTTATCATAACACTAATATGGATTTTCACTTTTAATTCATCATCTAATAATAGAGGTTATAATTTTAATCCCTCATAAAATTATTTAATTATATAAGAGTGAAAAAAATCCATACAAAAATACGACATTTTCAATTCTGGAGTAGATGGTAAGTGTACCATTTTCCACTTTTTATTGTTACATACATTGGAAGTATTGATCGCATGATATTTTCTTTTTTCATTAGTATTAAGAGGTTACTAACCTCGATCAACATCATTACTCCTGAAAATAGAGCACTGGTAAGCATAATTCCCATTATAATTTCATTTAAATCAATGGAATTTGGGCAGTTCCTTCTATAGAGATTTATCTCTATTGGAATCATTTTCTATCTTATTTCCATCACCCTGGAATTTCATTTCTTAATGACCTTAAAATATACATATGAAGAATTTACTAATACCATTAATAATATTTACTCCATTTCTCATTCAAAAAATCTCATATAAAAGAAAACTCATATTATTTCCTCCATGGTTATTATCATTATTATTTATTTTAAATTACATATTTATTTTCTTATAAAAACCATGAGATTTATATCTAACCTGAATCTCCATTTCTACTTTGACAGAACATCAATCTATTTCTTCTTATCTAAAAAATCCTCTTATAGATAACTCACTTTAGATAAACTATTTTAATCTACTATATAATCAATTAATCTTATGTTTAGGTTGGATTTTAATACCGAAAGTGTACATCACATGTCTTGTAAGATTTTATTCTTAGGTACTAATGGATCTATCATCCTTATTATTCATCTCAAAAAAACTCTTCCTTTTTTTACAGATAATATAAAAAATTATATACTAAAAAATAACCTTCTAAACTCATCTTTATTCTTATAGTTTATTTCACCCTATTTTATCACGTTATTGATAAGTTTCCACCATTTATCTTATTCATTATCCAAATGAAAAAATATCAAAAATAACATGTTCATGCATTAAACACTAGAGAATGAAAAATATATTTGTAGTGATATTGATCCAATGATGAACAATTAGTTGATTAAAGGACAAACTAAAATAATATGGATATATCCTTAAGAATGACTCAATAAAACATTTTATCATCCTTTTTTTGTTTTGAATCTCATCATAATACAAAGCTTGATATTATTTTGTAATGTTAATAAAAAAGTTTTCATTCTATCTCCCATAACATCGGGCTAATCTTGAGGATAATCATTACATTTTCTATCATATTTAGTATTAAAACGGTTCTTTCAGGTTATATACATTTACAAAAACAAAAAAATAATAATGTAAGAGACCATAATCATATTGAGAAACCATATAATCTTAAAAAAATAATTTATAGGTTGTCTAAATAATGACACATTATTTACCCTAGTTTCATATATTTAATAGATTCATCCACTTTCTAGTATCATAATAGGGATGTATATACTTGGAAAACCAAAATAATTTATTTATAAAAACATAGGATGTTTTCCTATATTTGGTCTTATCATAATATTTCTCAATAAAATTTCCTAATCCTAGTTTCCAAAAATAACTAAACCTTTCTTTGATACAAACAGATGTTTCCCAAAAATTTCATACACAAATAGTACGTCTTATTATATGAATATTAATTACATTTCATTATGATCCATACAAAATAAAAAATGGTTTTTTGGCCTTTTGAAACATGGATATATAATTAACTTATACATAAAATATCATCATTATCTCCCACAAAGATCTTCACAACTAGAACCCTTAATAGACTTATCAAACATAAACCCTTTATTCATATATAGTAGAAAATAAAAAATAATAAAGGATGAGATTAGATTCTTTATAAGAGTGAAAATGGGATATATATATATCTGTGTGTGTGTGTGTGTGTTTGATAATTTAAATATAAAACATGAATAAGGGTATGAGAACATGAGATTAACATTTTAAAACCATTCCCAAAAATTCATAGATTATAATAATGTGTTATGGGATAAATCTTGGTAGTTCATAAGAGATGAAATATAAATGATTAATATAACATGATCCCAGAGGGAATAAAATTTGTATAAGAAAATTTCATGGAATAGTGGAATATAGTGTGGAAAAATATAATAATAGAAATATTTTGTCAAGGATACACACCAAGACAGTCAACACCTATTATGTTTGGTCTAACCACCCATTAACCTATGTTGATCTAGGGATAATAGCTAATATACCAAATTTTGGGCTTGGTATAACATCTCGGGTGACCTCTTTTGGGATTGGGATAATCTATTATGTACCCTTTCGTATCATAAAACAATAATCTTTATCTGATTCATTAGAGGTCTATAACAGACTCAACAACACAAAAACAGTATCCATTAATATATATTCCTTAGGATCAATAAAACATTATCATTCCATTATAAATTGTCCCATAGAAACATAATTGGTTCTTGTAAAATTTTATTATCATAATCATGAGTCATCTAGAGAAACAATATGGATGGTATCATATAATATTATCCCTGGTGAAGCATAAGTAACATCAAAGGATGTCATTATAAAATAAAAATTTATTTAAAAGTTGACTAAGATATTTCATGAGGTAAATACCCTATTCATTTAAGAATTATATATTAAAAATATAAAAATATAAAAATATCCAAAGTAATAAGATTTTTTTTAATTTCAAAATAATCATGAAAGTATTTAAATTATTATTTAAATAAAATAGCAGTCATGATGGTAGGAAATACTATTCATAAGTTATATGTTTGAATTAAGATTATAATTAAATGATTATCAAATAGTACCTCATTTACAAAATGATTATAATATTCCCATTAAAAATTATTATATAAATTATAAAAATGGATAAAAATATATTTAACCAATCATTAGATAATATCAAAAAAATTATTCAAAACATTTTAATGAAAACATGGACATTAATGAAAATGATTACCGACTAGAGGGGAAAAAGAATCGTTTTCCTAAAAACTTATTTCAGTCTTTTAAGTATTAAAAGAGGGGAGAGAGAAAGGAAAACTTTTATAATATATATGTTAATATTGTAAAATAATATTAATGATTTTTTCTTGTGATATATCATGAAATTTAATCATAAAAAATATAAGTATAAACAATATTACTAAATAATGATATTGTAACAAAAAACCCTTACCTCAAATTCGACTAGCTCTATAAACACTCTAAAATAATGTATAATAAATTTAAATTTATTATAATTATAAAAAAAGTTCATATTAATACATATTATTCCATATATTATCCAATTATGACATTTCAAGACCTATGTATCAATAATTCTTTATTAGAATCATCATTTCATGTGTTAATTATTTCATTTTTCATGAATATTTCGATTCTACAGTTCTAGAGATTGTAAATTTTTCATGGTTCCAAAATCTCCATAATGTTAATCATGATATAAATATCATATATATTCATTATATATATATATAAACATTCATAATGATTAGATATTGAAAAATTAATTACATCATTCATTGAGATAGTAGTCCTCACGTACGCATTAACGATATTTTCATTTTCTAATAAAAATAAAGTAATATGAATAATATTTTATAATTATATAATAATAAATATGTAATAAATATCATATATATTTACTAAAATTATTATTATTAATATCCATTTGATGTAGAAGTATTAAATGGATGATATCACCACACAGGCGTAGTAGTCCACACATACGCATGAGTGATACATTCATTTTCCCATATGATGTAAAGAATATGTAAATGGATATGTATTAATCATAATGACATCTAATTATATTTATTATATTTTATTAATCCATTTAAAATGTAAAAAAATAGGTTTATATAATTTTTAATAAGAAATAAAATTGAAAGTTCCCAGTTAAGATTTATATATCTTCGTTGAGTACCCTCCTTTGGATTGCTTCATAAGGCTTGAATGGATGATAAAATGATCATGAAAAGATTTTATAGGCCATGTTTATATATATTATGAAATTATTTACAAGTTATTGGCCTATAGTTTTGTCCCATTAAGTTATTATTTGATAAGAAAAGGGGTTTCCTTTTATAATTGAGGGATAAGACACCCTTGAAATTTTTCAAAAGATTAAAAAAAATTAATGACTGCTTAAAGAAAATTGTCTATAAAATGAATAAAATTAACCAAAACATTATATAGGGTCAAAAAAATTTCATATAATAGGATTTATACACGTGTATGTGAAAATATTACCCTTATCTCTTAGTTTAACTCCCTTGAAAAACATATTTTAACCACAACCATGGTAACAAATTTTTACTGTTATTACAATTCATTATAACAAAAACTGAACGTTGAATCATTGAAAAATTTAGAAATGTTGATTTAAAATGTGGAATATATTTTATAAAATTAAATTTATATAACATTAAGTAATTACTTTTAAAATTAGCATGTGAAAAACAAAAAACACATTTTTAGAGAAATTCATTTTTAGCATAAAACAGAATTTACCTTCATTAACTAAATTGTATAGACTATAAAATGAA
The DNA here is from genome assembly GCA_963277665.1 of Viscum album. Classification (NCBI taxonomy): domain Eukaryota; kingdom Viridiplantae; phylum Streptophyta; class Magnoliopsida; order Santalales; family Viscaceae; genus Viscum; species Viscum album. Next base: position 395,070,205 of record OY728138.1, read on the forward strand.
TATTAAAATATTTTAGTGACTATATAATCTATTAATTTAAAAAATATAAATAATAAATAATAATTTATTTAATTTATTATGATAAAACCACATTATACATATAAAAATAGTTTTATGAAAAATAAAACTATATAATTTTAAATGATTTTATTTTCATTCAATGCCTTTAGAAAAATTATATATGTATGGTTATTAAAAAAGTAAAAAATAAGTTTCATTATGATAAACTTTTAATAATAATTGATGTACTTTTTTATAATAATACATATCTTTATAAAAAAATCTTCGAAAAATTTTCTTTTATTCATTGATTAATTTTCTCAAAAAATAATGATTGTTTCTTCAGAATTCATCACTTAATTTTATTTTAGGAAAAAAATTATATATATTTCATAATTTTTTAGTCCTATTCGTTACCACCAACCCAATGTAATGGTTAGAATATCTTAATATATCATGGGTTCATTTAGACTTAGGTTTTCATGTAAAGAAAGATATAAAATACATCTTCTTTAATCAAAAGGAAATGCATATAGAATATTGAGGTGTCACATTCCAAGTGTCAAAATTGAGGAATAATGAGTCCAAATATGCTCATGTTATTAAAAGTAATGATATGTAATTTGATGAAAATATATATTTTAATGAGAATTCAGTGTGTATTCTAGACTATAGAGAGTATCCCTTTTGATGAAATATTTTACCATCATTACATGTATCATGGATTCATGGTTTGGTTCAAGAAGAATTGTGTGGATAATAATAATAAAAGAGATCTCAGTTACCATAATTGTTTACTAAATTATCTTGATAACACTTCTCAAGGGTGGTAAACCTAGTGGTGAGATGTTTTTAACATATCTAAAACGTTAAATTTTTCGATTATTTATTGTTTAACGTTTATTATGAAATCATAGTAATTTTTTATTAAATAATTTTTTTTCAAGGTTGATAGTTCAACATAAAGGGATTAAATAAAGTCGTAATTTTTTAAACGATATAACACCATCACATACCCACTAGAGAGAAGTAGGTACAAAGTTACAGAACAACAAGTGAAGGTGAGATTTTGTCTCAAACACCACATTTATGGTATTCAACACTAGGTACTTAGTTAATACTAGGAATCAAAATATTTCCCACTATATATTAAAATCAATTATAACCACTGGATTTTAATTATAGTCAATTTTTTATTTAATTGTTTCTACTCTTTTTATAGGAATCAAAAGATTTTATAGGCCATGTTTATATATATTATGAAATTATTTTCAAGATATTGGCCTATATATTTTTCCCTTTAAGTTATTATCTGATAAGAAAATGGGTTTCCTTTTATAAGTGAGGGATAAGACACCGTTGAAATTTTTCAAATTATTAAAATATATTAATGACTGTTTAAAGAAAATTGTCTAGAAAATGTATAAAATTAACCAAAACGTTATATAGGGTCAAAAAAATTTCATATAATAGGATTTATACACGTGTATGTGAAAATATTACCCTTATCACTTAGTCTAACTCCCTCGAAAAACATATTTTAACCACAACCATGGTAACAAATTTTTATTGTTATTACAATTCATTATAACTAAAACTGAACTTGAAATCATTGAGAATTTTCAAACTGTGGATTTAAAATGTGGAATAAATTTTATAAAATTCAATTTATATTACATTAAGTAATTACTTTTAAAATTAGCATGTGAAACACAACAAAAACACATTTTTAGAAAAATTCATTTTTAGCATAAAACTAAATTTACCTTAATTAACTAAGTTTTATAGACTATAAAATTAATATTAAAATATTTTGGTGACTATATAATCTATAAATTTAACTAATTTAAATAATAAATAATAAATTATTTTATTTATTATGATAAAACCACATTATACACATAAAAATAGTTTTATGAAAAATATAACTACTTAATTTTAAATGATTTTATTTTCATTCAATGCCTTTAGAAAAATTATATATGTATGGTTATTCATAAATAAAAAATAAGCTTCATTAAGATAAAATTTTAATAATAATTGATGTAATTTTTTATAATAATACATATCTTTATAAAAACAATTCTTCGAAAAATTGTCGTTTATTCATTGATTGATTTTCTCAAAAAATTAATGATTGTTTCTTCGGAATTCATCACTTAATTTTATTTTAGGAAAAAAATTATATTTATTTCATAATTTGTTTAGTCTTATTCATTACCACCAACCCAATGTAATGGTTAGAAAGTTGTAATATATCATGGGTTCATTTAGACTTGTGTTTTCATGTAAATAAAGATATAAAATACATCTTGTTTAATCAAAAGGAAATACATATAGAATATTGGGGTGTCACATTCCTTGTGTCATAATTGAGGAATAATGAGTCAAAATATGCTCATGTTATTAAAAGTAATGATATGTAATTTGATGAAAATATATATTTTAATGATAATTCTGTGTGTATTCTAGACTATAGTGAGTATCCCTTTTGATGAAATATTTTACCATCAGTACATGAATCATGGATTCATGGTTTAGTTCAAGAATAATTGTGTGGATAATAATAATAAAAGTGATCTCAGTTACCATAATTGTTCACTAAATTTTCATGATAACACTTCTCAAGGGTGGCAAACCTAGTGGTGTGATGTTTTTAATATATCTAAAACTTTAAATTTTTGTATTATTTATTTTTTAACGTTTATTATGAAATCATAGTAATTTTTTATTAAATAATTTTGTTTTCAAGGTTTATAGTTCAACATAAAGGGATTAAATAAGGTCGTAATTTTTTAAACGATATAACACCATCACATACCCACTAGAGAGAAGTAGCTACCAAGTTAAAGAACAAGATGTGAAGGTGAGATTTTGTCTCAACCACCACATTTATGGTATTCAGCACTCAGGACATAGTTAATACTAGGAATCAAAATATTTCCCACTATATATTAAAATCAATTATAACCCCTGGATTTTAATTACAGTCAATTTTTTATTTAATTGTTTCCACTCCTTTTCCATATTTCACAAACAAATTTTTCTATGATTATTATACCTATTAACCTAGGTGAATCTACTACCTTAAATACTCTACAAACATCAAATGTCTCGAAAATATTATGATTTAGTGATTTAATTACATTAATTATTCCACGATTAATTTAATAACTATTATTCTTCCGGTGTTTGACTAATTTTTATTTTTGTTTGATAAAATAAACACATTATTAGTCTTGTTTTGTATATTTTATCGATTATAGTGCAATGACTAGGATTTAAAAATTGCCTTTTTAGATTAATATTTTATTTAGAGTTGTGCATGTGAAATAAAATATTATATTATATTTAATTCATTTTTATATGCCTATCATGTAAATAAAATGTGTAAATTTAGTTTTGGATAGCAAAATGATGTTAATCGGGGTACAAAATTTAATGATATTACTATTTATGAAATTAATTGTCCTTTGTGATGATTTTTCACATGATAAACATCTCATTTATTGTGTTTTAAAATTTACAAATGTTTTTTACTCAATTGACCTTTAAATTTATGATTTTATATAATTTTAGGGAAATAAATTTTATTCTAAAAAGTTATTTGAAAACTATTATGTATGTATGTGAGGCATAAAATGAGTTATTGGGTTTTATGTAATAAAATGTAATTTAGTAATGAATGTTAGATGTTTTAATATGGTGAGAATGATTAAATGTACTTGAATTAATATGTTTAATTAGTTTTTATGAAATATATTATATTTTTATATTATTATCAATATTATATTAGAATTATGAAGGGGTTTGACTATGATCCATTTTATCTATTAGTCTGAGAATGATGAGGTGTGGCTATTTCCATGGTCATGTTAAGGTGGGATATTAAAAGAACCATAAAATTCCATTGATTGTGTAAATAATTAAATTATACATATATTCATTAATTCCACAGGAGTTATACACTATTTGTCTACCTTTATTGGATTTTAATCAATGTTTTTATATGTTGTTCAATATTGAACATTGTGATAAGTATTTCCAATCCAAATTATCATTAAGAGGAATGAATTAGATGAAACAAGTGATGGGAGAAACCTAACATTCTATAGTCATTCAATGCATTATTAGGTATCTTGTGACATTTAGATGGGGTAATGAGAGTTTCTTTACCTATAAGTATGATTTATTCAAAACAAATATTTTACTGTATTATAAAATCTCTGCCAAGTTAAGAATATAATTGCTTGATTTATAATGGTATGGGACCCCAATAATACATTTCCACACACTGGGGTCTCTAGAATTTTGCAAAATGCATGCACCAAACATAGAGAGACTATACACAAAAAATAACACATTATGTTATGAATGAATATAAAAAATATTTAACATGAATCACCTATATATCAAACATACCTGACTAGTGGAACCAAAACTAGTATCCAATAATGTTATCCCATAACCCAGTTTATAAAATTGAATATTATTCATGATATGAAAAATATATTTAAAATTAATTCTTCTAAAAAATATACATTACATTTCATCATAAAATAAATAAGTAGTATCATCCCAAGGTAGATTCTTATGTCATAAAATAAATAAATAAAAGCACACGGGTATCCATCACAATTCACTATATAATTTTCCTATGAATATCTATCCTTTATTAAATTTTTCATCTCAAATCCTCACTCCATGTCCAAGTTTCCACTAGATCCAATACAAACCCTAAATTTGTGCCCATGTACACTGAAACTCATTCCATGTACTTAGGTATGTGGGTGAGTCCAATGACCCCGTATGATTCCCCCACTGTACCTTAAACATTGATATCTTATAATCAAGTGGATATATGTGAAATTGTATGGTTAGTGTCATTCAATACAAACATAATATATCATATACATGTCGATGAAAAACCATTATACCTATATGCCATCTTGGCATAAAATATGCACACACAGCCAAGGAAACAAACAACACAATAGTAAAAACAAGGTAAACCATCAGTGGTTTGATGATTAGTGGTGGTTTGAATCCCTAATAATACATATATCATTATATATTGTATTTTCATGATGGTTTTGTTTTATTTAATTATGATTTATTGTTTTTTCTATTTAGATCCCATTTTCTAGTCATTTATTGAGGATTTATATTAAATAATTATTTTATTAAAAGAAATGTTTTTAAATGATATATTAGTGATTTTATTTATTTTTTTACAAGTGATAGACACCACTAAATTTTCTAACAGTAATTATCCAAAACCGAAACTAGACATATAAAATAAAAAAATAAAAAAAATAATTAAAAATAAAGGATTTAACAAAACATTAATTATTTAAAATAAAAATAGAATATTCAATAATAATATAGAATACTAATATTCACCTTTATATAATTCAAGAACCATCCCTTATACAGTCATTAATAATACAAACACTATCACATTTTCAGTTATCATACAGAAAACATAAGTTTAATAAACTTCAACCCTCAACTATCATGTCCATCACTCATCCAACTTCCCTATCATCCCTTCACCTCTAACATTTTTCCCATCATCATAATTTATAGAAATAATTGAAATAGAATTATTTCAACTCAAACAATAAACAAAATATAATTCCAAAATTATGTGAATAATAAAAACAATTATGGTAGATTTCATGATAATCATTAATAAATATACCACCAAAAACGATACACCATCATAGTTTTCAAGTGAAATGTTTTGTGTGTGAGGATTCTCAAACACTACATAAGGTTTTTATCTATCACCAAAAATATATTAAGACTATAAAAAACTTCTTATTTATAATTTTTGTTGAATAAAATTATAATGAAATGACAAATAAATATTCACTAGAAAAAAAAATAGTCAATCAATGCCATAAAAAATTATAAAATAATTTCAATGGATGTTATACTAGATATAAAAAATTATTAAACAGTATCTCACTTATTCTAAATGAAAATAAATAATCAAAATAAACTAATAGAAAAATAACTAATATGTTACTTTTATTGTGTTATGAATATAGGCCAACTAGAAATAATCCTTGGTAAATGTTATGTCACTGGGTATTAAATTCAATAAAATAAACTAAATCAACCAAAGATAATCCTCCAACAATTGAAAAACCCCTAAAATAAATAAATCATCCTCTATAGAGTTTCACTATTGCAACCAAAAATATATTAAAAGGTAAGAATGATGAAATTTTATTAGTAAAATATAGTAGAAACTTTAATTTTATTTAAAATTATCATGGATTGTAGTTTTATTTTCTCTATACAGGATGAGCTATAAATATTGATATTTCATCAGGAATTGTGCACTTCATCCACTAGAATACAAAAACTATGGAATTTTCTATTATCAACCTCAACTATTCAATTCTTCAAAATAAATTAGAATATATTTAATGTATCTAGAAAATTCATTATTAATATGTTTATAAATCTTTACAATAACAAAAATAGAACAATCTATATGTCTGAAAAGAATAGTAATGAAGAAAATTATAAAATAAGGCATACATTTTTTTATCATTGACTTTTATATTTTAAAATTATGTTAGATGATATGTACAATATTAAAATTAAAACATTTATTCAATAAAAAAAATTAAAAATAAAATTTTAATGTAGTGAAAGTATTCATTTATGCATTCAATTATCATCATCCTAAATAACCATATTGTTATAGAAATTGATTTGTAACAATATCTATTCATTTTAAACCACCCATAGGAGTAATACCTTTTAATACTATTATAGAAAAACTATTTTTTGTGAAGTTCACTATCACAAAATAAAACATATCTTTATCACACACATTATAAAAATATATCTATTTTTAGTTTACAGAAACACTTAAATTTTTATATAATTCATCATACATGTAGTATAACATATTCTCAAATAAATTAACGACAAATAGATCAAACACGTCATGATCAATAGTATCGATGAGGATGATGAAGTTGATCAAATAAAAATGCAATGAATCTTTAGTTGTAACCCTATTAACTATTACCTAATTCCATTTTATTATCATAAATTAAAATTGACCATGATAGTTTAATTTGATTATATAAATAGTATTCCTATTTTGTCCAACCTCTTCCTGTAACAACTCATGTACTTATAAAATAATTTTTTTCATCCATGAATTAAATAGTTAAACTCATTATAAATTTTTAATAAAATAAGTTTTTTTATTGAAATTAAGTAATATAAAATAATATAATAGTTACCTCACCTATGAGATTATAAATAAAATATTTGCATCTTATAAGTGAAAATATTATATATTTATATCATTTAAAAAGTATATAAATGTCTTCAAATTGATCTATTACGTGTCGTTATTTTTATAAAACATAAATGTTTGACTACAATTTTATAATTATTATAATGATTTAATAGAAAATTTATCTTTATAAAATATAATTATAAATTAATATTTTTCTCTTACAATTATAAGATAATTTTATGAGCCCTATATTATTTTTTCAATGTGTTATAAAATCAGTTATATTTTTATAATTACTTTTTTTCGAATGAGTAATGATTTTAATTAAACAGTTAATTTATCATATTAAGAAAATTATTATTTTTTAAAACAAAAATCATTCTTGAATTATAATCATTGATAAATGGTTGGAATTAATTTTTAGTATTTATTTAAATTTCATTATTTTTTTGAATAGTGAAATACAGTAATTTGCATTATTTAACATATTCAAGAAATATTGTGTCATAGATGCTGTACGAAAATGTAATTCCATAATATAGAACTATCCTTTATTATTATTATATTTTTAGTGATAGTTCTCAATCTATTCACAGTCACGAGCCAAAATAATAATAAATATAATAAAAAGAAAACCCCCCTCTCCTCCACTGTAAGTACCACCTCTCACCACCTATTCTCCTCACACCTTAAAGACTTTTAGATTGATTAAATTATGAAAAATTAAATTCCCATGCCTATTTCCATGTCCATGGCCTGATGGTCTAACCAAAAGGAAAAAATAATGTTCCTTAAGGAGGTTCTCATGGAGGATACTTCAATTGGTAAAATATTATTTCTTTATATTTTATTTTTTATTCATTATCTTTTACTTTATTATTATCTCCTCAGATCTCCTATCCAATGTACAATTCTAACTATATTGTCTTACATATACTGGAATATTTTTTTTAATGTAATATCCATCTTCAATAACCTCCCTCTTATCCTCTCATTCTAGAAAATTAAAGCACCATCTACGACGTGTTGATTCACCACCTTTGTGGACGTCAAATTTTCATTTTCATTTATCAACTTATATTATGATCATAAAAACATTATTATGTTTAAAAACTACTTTATTATAAATATTATAGGTTATTTAAACTTTTTCAACCAATATATAAGCATGATATTGAATAAAGTGATATATTTTTGTGATGGTCGTAAAAACCGCCAAAATAAATTATATCATTTTCATTAATGATATATCTATTGATTCATCCTAATATAATGAAAAATGATCTATAGTATAATTTAAAATTATAGAAACATATTAATACCATTTTATTCAACTTATATATTTTTTCATACTTTCGACACGAAAATCCATGATGAACTAACCATTGAAACCATGAAATAAATGCACTCGAGACAATGGAAATAACAAAATATTATTAATAAATAGGTGGAAAGATGTTATAAGAATATAATATAAGATATTATAAACATTAATATGGTTCTATAATATATTTAGTCACAATTTAAGCCATTATATATGAGGTTTTCACATGTTTTAAGTAAGAAAAACCCGAGGAAATGGATTTTTCATTAACAATCAAATTATAAATTTCTATTTTTACAAAATTCAAAAGGAATGTTTTTGTTACTAGTTTATAGTTGTTGAGAATTTTTTATGATAAATATTATGACCTATATTTCCCTCAAATTCATTGGTATGTTTATGTTGGATGTGGACTATATGGTTACTTCAACTGTAACTATGATGGTTGCACCATAAGGTAGCCGTGAGGGTTACATCATAAGGTTGATGTGATGGTTACATTGTAATGTAACTGTGACGATTAAAAAACATATGGCACCACTAAGGGTTAAAATTTAAAGTAATTAATTCTCCAATATTCCTATATTTTTTATTTATGTTTTCTATTATTTATATAATTCTCTTATTTTCCCAAAGTAACTTTATGATACTTATGGGTGAGAAGTATATCTTTGTGAAAATGATTTAATATTTTTATAAGTATTCATGGACTAACAGTTTATTTCTTCATTCTATTTTCCTTATTGAGCTTTTCATTCTCATGCCATGTTTTAATATTTTTTTGTAGGTTTTAAGGATGGGTAAGAGAAAAGAATATTCCAAGATAAATGATGTGAATATTTATCATGAAAAGAATTCATTTTTCATTAAAACCCCATTATATTATGGATTAAATGGATATTATATTAGTAGTAACAACAATTTATGATTTTGTTTTGATATATACTAATTATTTCCTAATTCTATAAAACTATGTAAAAAACCTAATGGAATATAAGAATGTGAATTAAAAAATAACTAACTATATTATGTAATATTTAAGACCAGGTCCTTATAGTCTGTATCATAGTATGAATTAGATAAGTTTCGGGGTTAGGATTATATTAATAAAATACCATTATTTTTTTAACCTTGTTTTTATATTGAAATGATATAGAAATTTAAGATTACCATGTTTCTTCATCTATGATCTGTCGATTCAGAATGGTTTTCCACAGAAGAAACAAGGAATATGAAGTTTGAAGGTGTCGAGAGGCTGATGTCTTTCCAAATTACCATCCTTGAATGGATGGTATTGAAATCATGAAGTTTGTTGTAGTAATAGATCATCAGATGTAGGCTATAAATGGTGGTGTCATCCATTCCAATGAACTACTAGAAGTACCACAAAATGAAAATGATTATATTGGAACATTTTTGAGGTAACACCCTATGGATTTTAGTGGATCTTTTAACTCTATGGTAATAGAAGGGTTGATTAAATCCCTTGAAAATATGTTTGATTTCATGGGGTGTTTATATAATCAAAATTTTTGTCTTTCTATAAAGCATTTTGAAGGTGATGATGACAGATTGTATTAAATGGTCATTAATATCATGTATAGAGATTATATAGATTCCTTGGAATAGGATGAATTTAAGAATATTTACCTTGAAAAGTATTTTGAAAATTTTTTTCTACTTAGGATGGAAAATAAATTCCTTGAAATGAAACCAAATGGGGAAGATTCAATAGTCGGGTATGAATAAAAATTCACTTGATTGGAAATATACCCTTTAAATTTTATTGGGAATTATGATTGTAAAATCATACATTATTACCCAGGAGTAAAGCCAAGATATCAAAGAGCATTGGACTATCATGAATTGAAATGTTATGAGAATCTTGTCTGATGTTCTAATAGGTTATAAAAAAAGTTTTTTTATTATAATGTGAAATTTTACAAAAATTAGATGAAAATGCCCAGGTGGAAGGCATTGGGTATGAATCCATCAAATAAATCTAAAGGTACGAATGTCTTGTTTCAAGTTTTCAAGAAGTATTGTAGAAAGAACCCAAGGAATTACTTAACAAAATTGGCACGTTTTTTTTATTTTGAAAGTGACATCATGTTCTTTTTTTGTTTACATTGATTTTTATAATGTCATTTCTTGATATGGGGTCTACACATTCCTTTATTTCTAAATAATATTATGGTAAACTAGAAATATTACAGTATGAAATAAAACATGAAAATATTGTTAAAACACCCTAGGGAATGTTAAGGATATATGGTATTATAATATCATTCATGTAGTTTTCTATGGAAATCCTTTACCTAAAAACCATTTTTCTTCTTCCCTTATTAGAGTTTGATATTATTCTAGATATCGAATGGATTTCTCTTTATCATTCCCATGATTAGTTTTAAAGCTAAAGAAGTTGTTTTTTAGATAGATTTTCATTTTGTATTTAATAATGAACTCTTACCATTTATAAAATATTAAGAAGATGACAAACTATAAAAAGATGAAAAATATAGTTATCTTTCACATATCGTTGAAAATAAGGGAACTGCATAGGAAAATGATGTACCAGTGGTAAATGAATACATGGATGTTTTTTCCAATGAGTTTTCTATTATTATTCCTTTTATGGAAGTTTAATTTACCATTGACATAGTTCATGATGCTAAGAAAATTTAAAAACAACCTTATTGGATGGCTCAATTAGAAATTCTTGAATTGAAAAAGCTTTTGTAGGCGTTTATTGATAAAGTCTTTATTCTTTTTATCACTTCACCATGGGGTTCTCTTGTTTTTTTTAAATTAAGATGGTTCCCTGATACTTTTCATAGATTATAAATATTTTAATAACATTAATGTTATGAATAAGTATCCACTTCCTCATATCAATTTTTTTTTATCAGATATAGGGAGATCAGTACTTTTACAATATTTATTTGATATCCATGTTCCATTAATTGAAGTTAAAATAGTATGATGTTCCAAAAATAGTATTCTATACTAGAAATGGGCATTATGAGTTTTTGTTATTCCATTTGGTTTTACAAATTCTCCTATTATATTTATGGATCTTTTGAATATAATTCTCCAGGAATATTTTTATAAGTTTTTTGTTGTTTTCATTTATTATTTTTGGGTCTTTTCAAAACATTAGTAGGATCATGAAAAATATTTAATTATTTTCATGAAAACTCTCAAATAAACAAAGTTATATAAAAAAAATTTAAAATGTGATTTTTGGTTGCAATATATTACTTTTCTTGGGAACATTTTAAATAAATATGGAATAATAGTTGAACCCAATAAAAAAAGTGGTTGATGAATTGAAAATCCCAAAAAATGTTTTATAGATTCTTAGTTTTCTTCGATTAGAATGCTACTATCGGCATATTTTTAATGAAATTGAATTATTATCTATCCATCTAACCAAGTTAACTTAGAAATGGGTTAAATTTATTTAGATATAAGACCATGTTGTTTGTATTTAGGAACTGAAAATAATGTTGGTGAATTCTCTAGTTTTTTATATGCCTTCCATAAATGGTGATTTTTTCATCTATTGTGATGCTTCTTTGAAGGGACATGGTTGTGTTCTGATGCAGAATGAACTGATAATTTCTTATGCTTTAAGACAACTAAAACCTCATGAGTTATATTATCCCACTCATTATTTGTAATTTGAAACATTGGTTTTCACTTTTAAAATTTGAAGGCATCATTTATACGGATCCAAATGTGAAATATACATTGACTATAATTGTTTGTAGTATATATTTAATCAAAAGGAATAGAACATGAGGTAGAGAAGGTGGATGGATATGATAAAATATTTTCATTTCATGATCAATTACCATCATGGAAAAGAAAACAATGTGGGATATTCGTTGAGTCAAAAAAATATTTCCACATTAACCATTTTTTGTTGGGAACCACACCCCTTGGTTTGTGATTTGAGGAATTTTGTATTGGATGTTTCTAGTGCCAAAAAAATACTTTTTTTGTTTTAGGGTTCAGTGTAGTCATTTCTCTCAAATATAATTAAGTAATCACAGAAGAAAGACCGTGAGTTATTGAAAAAGGTAGAATTGGTTAAAATGGTATGTTTCTAGAATTTAACAATAATAAATAATGTGTTTTTTTATTTTTAAAGAGATTATGTGTGTCTTTTGATACCTAAAAAATGAAATAATTATTATGTGAAGCTCATAGTTCTCCATTTCATGTTCATCTTAGTAGCACTAATATGTACAAAGACCTTGAAGAGTATAACTGGTGGGATGGAATAAAAATAAGGATTTAATATTTTACCATGAAATGTTTGAATTTCCAATAGGTTGATGTAGAGTGACAACTACCAAAAGGGATGATTTAGCATTTTCTAGTGGCAAAATGAAAATGGTAAAATATATCCACGGAATTCTTGGAGGTACTACCAATGACTTCTCATGGTAACAATGCAATTTTGGTTATTATTAACTGACTGACTAAATCTATACATTTCATTCCTATTTGAGATACTATGTGTTTGGATTATATTTTCTTATTGTAACTCAAATAGATTGTTAGGTTACATGGAGCTCCTCTATCTATTGTATCTAACTGTGATCCTATGTTAACTTCTAAATTTTGGAAAAGCCTTTAGTAGTAGTTGGGAACTGAATTTAATTTCATCACATCCTTTTATCCCAAATCTTATGGACACACTGATCAAACAATTTATAATTTTGAATACATTTTATGTTCTTGGTCAATGAATTTGTGGAGATTTTTTTATCAACATATTTCTTTATTTGAGTTTTTTTATAATAAAACTTCTCATTCTACTATAAAAATGGCACCTTTTGTGGAATTATATGAAAATAAGTGTCAAACTCCACAATTTTTGGATAATTTTTAGGAAAGGAAGCCGATGGGACCAAAATTAATAGACAAGGTTTTTGGGAAAGGGAATGTGATCCAACAACACATAAGGAAATATCAGAGTAGGAAGAAAAGTTGTACATATAATATGATGAAAGACTTTTATTTCGAGCATGGTGATGGTGTCTTTCTAAAATTTTATACATGGAAATGTTTAATAAATTTTTTTAAGAAGGGGAAACTAAGTCCACTGTTCATTGGAACATTTGAAATCCTGGAGACTGTTGCACCATTTTCATATCGAATAGAAGTTTCCAAAAAGTTTATCTCAGGTATACAATGTTTTATATGTTTTGATGTTAAGAAATTATGTTCCATATTAATCTCATGTTTTGAGCCCACAAGTAGTTAATCTGGAGGAGAAACATTCTTATGATGATAAACCACTGTAGATTCTTGATCTAAGAGATAACGTATTGCATAATAAGGTAATTCAACAGGTTAAGGTTTTGTCGAGAAACCACATGGTTGGAGAAGCAACATGGGAATCTGAAAATGCTAGGGGGGAAAGATATCCTCACATGTTTAACATGTCAACAAATACTATGAGGAAAAAATTTCCATAAGGTGGGGAGGATGAAATAACCCAGGAAATTATAAAATAGTTTTTCTCATCCTAGAATTAAATATTTAAACTCATTAGAAATGTGTAATGAAATATTTAGTATTTATCTAAATTATGTAATCTATTCTTGTAGAATATTAACCTCACATATTATATTATTAATAAAATATATGAACCTTATGAGTGAAAATTTGTTACATTTATATCCTGAAATATATATACAAATGTTTTGTAAATGATAAACTAATTTATTGTATATTTGTAAAACATTACTATTTATTTACAGTTTTATAATCAATATAATTATTGAAAAGAAATTTTATCTTCATAAATAATATTAATAAATTAATATTTTTTTCTTATGATTGTAATGAGATATTAATTAGTTTTTTAAGGTGTTATAAAATCAATTTTAATTTTAAAATTTGTAATTTTTCAATAAATATTGATTTTAATTGAAAATTAAAATTATCTTATTTTTTAAAATAATTTCATAACAAAGAGTTAATTTTTGAATTATACATGTCAAAAATTATTGGGGTGAATTTTTTGTATTTTTCAAAAATACATGAATTGTTGGTGAATAGTGAAATATGGTAATTTACGATGTTTAACAAATTAATGAATTATTCAGTCATAGATGATGTAAACATGATGTAAGCCCATAAACATGAACTCTCGATCATTATTTTAATATATATAGTGATAAATATATAACTATTAAAATATTTGATCCAAAATAATAAACTAATGAATATAATAATATGAAAACACCACTCTCATCCACTATTAATACAACCCCTCACCACCTCTTCTCCTAACACATTAAAGCATTGTACCCTTTTATATTTATTTGCAATTCCATTCCCAATAATAATCCCCACTTACAATAACTTTTATTCTCACCAAAAGGCCAAAACCAAGTTCTTTAAGGCAGTTCTTAAGGATGATAATTCAAGAGGTAAAAATCTCTTTCTTTTTCTTTAATTTTATTTTCATTTTCGTTTATTCTATTGTTATCTCATCACATACCATATAAAAAGTGACACGGTAACTCTAATATTGTTAATATTATTTAATTTTTTAAATGGAATACCCATCATCATAACCCTCCCTCTTCTCTTCTTGTTCTAGAAAATGAATGCATTGTCAGTGACATATCGATTCACCGCCTTCGTGGACGTCAAAATTTCATTTTATTTTAACACCATCAAGGATGTGTATAAAACAATTATTATGGTTGAAACATATTTTATTATATATATTCTAAGATATTTAATTTCCTAGGACCAATATATAAACATGATATTGAATAAAATTATATATGTATGTGATGGTCCTAAACATAGCCAAAATAAATTAAATCATTTTCATTAATGTTTTATCTAATGATTCATCCAAATATAAAAAATTAATTATATATGGTATAATATAAAATTCTATAGACATATTAATAACATTAAATTCCACATTTTTAGTTTTTCTTCAATTCGACAAAAAAAATCCATAATGAACCAACCATGGAAACCATGAAATAAATACACCCAATACAATGGAAATAACAATATATTATTAATAAATGGGTGTATAGATGTTATAATAATACCATATAAGTAATTAAATATGTGAATATGGTTCTTTAGTATATTTATAATACTCTTTAAATAATTATATATGAGGTTTGAAAATTTTTGAATTATGAAAAACCTGAGGTAAGGGACATTTATATAAAAACCCTCTTTTAAATTTCTATTTTTACAAAATTATAAAAAAAATGTCTTTGTGATTTAAGTATTCATATTTTATCAATTTGTAAAGGTTTTTGTGAATATTTTATGATGAAGGTTCGGACATATATATCCCTCCAATGCATTAGGTATGTTTATGTTGGAGGTCGATCGTTTGGTTACTCCATGTCTAGTTATGATGGTTACACCTTAAGGTATCCATGAGGGTTACATCATAATTTAGTGACAAGATATATGTTTTAATGTAGTTTTGAGGGATACAAGTCATATGGTAGTAGAGATGTTTTCAATTTTGAGTAATTAATTCCACAAGTTAACTAAATGGTTTATTTATGTATTTTATGATTTATGGAAATCTGTTTTTTTCACAATTTAACTTAATAATTCTTAAGGGTGACAAGTATATCTTTTTGAAAATGATTTAATATTATTATAATTATTCATGGACTAATAGTCTCACTCATTAGTTTTATTTTCCTTATATTTTTTGTTCTCATACCATTTTTTAAAAGGGGTTTCATTGGGTTTAAGGATGGTTAAGTGAAAAGAATAATCTAGTCTAAAGGTTGGGAATATTTTTCTTGAAAAAATTTCATTTTTTTTAAATTATTTGTTAATATTGATGAAGTGGATATGATTTTAGTAGCATCCACTTTTTATTCTTGTGGGTTGATATCAATGAATTGTCTCATAATTCACTAAAACTCTATACTGAAAAGATATATGGGAATATTATAAAGTAAATTCTAATATAATTTACTAGATTATGTAATTTTTATATCTACTTCCATATAATTCAAGTGTAAATGTACCTATTTTTTTATTTTTCAAGCCTATTTTGATCAATTGTTTGAAACAAGAAGAAATTAATATTGTAGGCATCAATTCACGTAACCTAACTTAGAG
Source organism: Viscum album (assembly GCA_963277665.1). NCBI lineage: Eukaryota > Viridiplantae > Streptophyta > Magnoliopsida > Santalales > Viscaceae > Viscum > Viscum album. Next base: position 395,086,947 of record OY728138.1, read on the forward strand.
GATCTCGAGACCAAAACATCAAATCATTTGACATATCAGTTAAATTAGAAACATTAATGATCTACATAAGTGGATATAAGTCATTATTTTTTATATTAACTAGGTTAAATAGAATATATAATATGAATATTAGTATGTGTTTATATGACATGTAAACCATCTAAAAATTTATTTAGTAATAAATTTTTTTATTTATTACTCATTTAATGTTCATCACCTTAGTCATCTATTTCTTTACAATAACAATAACTCAATAAATGGATCTATATTATCACTATTGATTATCAAATATCTATATTATTATATTATTTTAAATTTTTCTTCTATAAAATTTGATCCCATTATAAATGGTCGAACTACAATCGGAAAACTGGTGACTATTATTTTAAATAAGAAATATTTTATATATCATAAAAATATCCTAAATGATTGAATGTTATTTTAATTACATAAAAACACATATAAAAAACTTTTTTACACTCTTAGACTAGGTAAACTTCAATAAAAGAGAATTCTGGTTGAGCTTTGTTTCTCACATATGACTTCAAATAACCTAAATTCCATTATCAAAAATTTTAAAAAAAGAAAATAAAAATTTTTTGATAATGATTTGATAAATTCGAAATTATCAATTATAAAACACCTAAAATTTAAATATATAATTCTTAATAATATAATTCAATGTTTAATTTTCTGTATTATGCACAATGTTGTTCTTCAAATAGGATATGGTATACGGTTAACTTATTACAATTTAAATATAACCATAATAACCTATATGTTAGATTAGAGATTATAATGAAAAGTAATCACATTATGAAATATATTTATAAGTTTTTTACATAATAAAATAAATAATCAATAATAAATTTTCTATTAATTGGATAGAAATGAAAACAAAATAATTTCAAGGTAAAAGGTGAAATTTTCCATAACAAATTTCTAGCTGCCTAAAGTAGTTTTTTACAGATTAAATTAAAAATTTAACAATTTAATATAATAAAATTATTATATTATATATATAGTTTAATATATTAATATTCAATAAATTATAGTTATTAATAATGGAATTAAACTAAGGTCATTTTATGCATTAAAAATGAATTTTCTACAAATGTATTTTTTGTTTCATTTTGTGTATGAATATTAAAATTGAATTATTATACTTTAAGTAATTTTATTTTATAAAATTTTATCATATTTTATTTAAACATGTAAAAAATTTCATAATGTTAATTATTGGGATTTTTCATAAAGATTGATTTTTTTGTGAATTGTGAAAAATACTGCTTTTTGCAAAACTACATTTTATTTTATTTATATAAATAAATTAAAAATTATAATTTTATTTTTTATTTTTTTTAATGTAAAATAATTTCCATTTGAGAAAAAAATCCCATTAATTCCATAGTAATCAACATTATATTTCATTTTGGTATAATTTCATTTTTATCCTTAAAAATTCATTTTTCTAAAAAAATATTTTATTATTTTCTATGAAATTATATTTAATTTAATTTATATAAGTTATAAAAATTAAATTATTAAAAGTTTATTTCATATTTATAATTCAGAGGATCAGTTTTATTAATGAGTCCAAATTATTATTATTATTTGTCATCGTGAATTTGAACTATGGTAAGTTTTTAAAATCGTGGAAAAAAGTTAAAACGTGTTAATTCAGTTTAAGACATTTAGATAGGGTCAAAAAATATCATATTAGTTATTATTGGTTGATTTTATTTCTAAAATTATCACCTTATATTTTTTATTTATTTATTTTTTAATCACTTTACCATGAAAAAAAACTTATATAATTTTAAGTAAAGATTAATTAAAAATGTCACACCCTTTATTTTAATATCATTGATATGTTTTAATATGGATTAAAATAGCATTCAAATGGTGTTAAAGTATTATTTTTAATAGTATTAAAATAATTTTATGATAGTAGTTTATTTTCTACGTTTCTTATTGTATATTTTCATTGAATGCTTAAACACCTCCAATGTAATGTTTTTACAAGCAATAGAAAAATCAAGTAAATATTTTTTTTTTAAAATAGAAGTAATTTGTTTTGGATAAAATTAGGTGTTTAATAAATTTTATAGATAAATATAAAGTATTATTTTAATTAAAAAAATTATAGTTTGATTTAATTTTTATATTGATGCCTTTAAAATCAAAAGATGTGAATAACCATTAGAATTAATTTAAATGATTTTTAATTTTTAAAAATTATTTTTGAGTCATTATATGGTCATAAAAATAATATATTAACTCAATTGGATATAAAAATATCATATCATATCATTCATGTTTTATTCATGTTTCACTTGTAATTTTTATAATTGCATTCATGACCCATAAAAATTGAATAATTTTGAAAATGCCACTTATTTTTTCCTATAAAAAGGGACTCACTTAAACCTTTTCAAAAGACCACTGAAGTTATATTTTTTTATAAAAAATATACCATAAAACCTCTATAAACATCTTTTATCCCATTTTTAATACCATTTAGTGTCCACAAACCCCTCCTTAAAAGGCCTTAATCTTATTCGAAAGGATTATATCAAAATTGTATGTATAGGTCTAAACCGATTTCTTTTATATTTATTTCTTCTTCACAATCCCATAAATATATCATAACCATTCTGATATAGTATCATAATTGTATCTAATATAATTATATTTTTTATTTTGAGGGTAAAACCTTTTTCCATCATAATTTTCATCCATTTAAAAATGATAACATCGCTCATCCATATATGTGGACTACCAACTCCACAAAGTTATGTGATTTCTTTTCCATTTCCATATCACAATTATAGTAATAAATATGTGATTAATTAATATATAATGTGTTTATTAAATATTTATCATTTTATTAATATAAAATATATTCTACCTTTATACCATATCAACTATTGGAAAATGCTAATGCAGCTCATGTGTATATGTAGATTTCCATATATATGAAAAAATTATATTAGTTTTTCATTTTTGTATCACATGGTTAGTCATAAAGATAGTTTTAATGAATATATATGATAATTATGATATATATATATATAATTATTAAAATATATATTATCATTTACAATGCTTTATTTCCATCCACTTGAGAAATGGAAGCATCACTTTTGTGTACATATGGACAACCATCTCCACTATGTGATTTAATTTATTTTTCATTACTGAATCACATGGATAGTTATAAAACTAAATTAAATGTACATAAATTGTAGTTAAATTTTTTTATGTTGCTAGATATGATTAAACCATGACCCCTTTTAGCACGTTCAACCTACCAAATCTGTTTTTGAAATTAAGAACAGGACGACCTCAAAATGTCTAATTTAAATTTATCCAATTTAGTAAATAAATGAAACCTAATATTTATTGATTTAAAATTAAAAATAAGTAACCTGATAAAAACGTAATAATTTAAATTATTTATATAATTTTATTATTCTGGAGTTAGATAATGTATAAAATTATTCGAAACATGAGGTAAGGTATTTCTCATCTCAATTTCCATTTTTTTCTTATTTCATTTTCACCACATGTTTTCATTTGTGTGGTGAATATAATACCATTTAGATTAAATTTATCATTAATTTACTGAAATTAATTTTTTCTACAAGTCCTCTTTATGTTATCTCCTTCAATGTTATTTTGATTCCTATGTTGAAAAAGGCATGGGGGGGATGATTAAACATTTTTTTTTAAATTTTTCCAATAAAATTATTTATCCTACATGTCCATGTTCATAAAAAATTTCAAGGATGTTATTATTTTTCCTTAAAATATTTTTCAACGTCAATTTAATATACTTTTTACCCACTTTACAATTCATTTAAACGAATATTTTCAAATGTTTTTTTATATAGATCACCTTTTACATTTTATCAACGTGTGAAAAGACTGTTCTATTTTCAATGTTTAAAACATAATTGTATTTTTATACTTTAATTTATCTCATTCATCATAAATGTTATTTTACATGATTAAATTTTTTTAAAAATAAAATATTTTTCACATTTTTTCTGGGAATTTAATTTGTTAATAGTTACCAAAATAAAATGTATGTTTTCTATTGATGATTAAATTAAACATTAAATTATTTTATGAAAGTTATTTTTCATCTATGATAAAATCCTTTAAGGATTTTTATTATTCACTATTGATAATCTATTTGCAAAGATGTATTATGACTATCAAGTTTTATTTTTTTGACTTAGTTAAATACTAACATTTCATATACTAGTTTTTTGATAGAAGTGTTTATTAATAATGAATTTTTACTATGTATTGTATTTTAAATATTTTATTTCATATGATGAATTAATTTTAATTAGTAATTTTATAGGTGAAATGTTATTAGAAAACCCTTGATGCATCATTACATCTTATGAAACAAACTAGACAATTTATTCAGTGTATGCTTACCCAGTTATTTATGATTTCTTTTCATAATACCTTGATTGTATGAGTATCATGTCTAACATTATGAATTTTTTCATTATGAAATTAGATATTATTATTAATAGGATTTTTTAATCCTCTAAAATATTTCATATTCATGTTATTGATGGGTTTTATTAGAATTAATTTGATTATATAGTATAAGAAATTGAGAATGTGATTTTAAATAAGTTTTAGGATCTTCAATGGGATAATGTTTATTTTCAAGGATATTTTTTCTTACTTTTTTAAACAATACCCCCATCAATTATGATTTTTTCTTTATGATTTCTTATGATTTTTTTATGAAAAACTTTGGGTAAATTTTTTTTTCAAAGATATGTGAATATTTTGAGTCCAAATATTTCCATATTAAAAGAAGAACCTCTATATGGGACTTAATTATTATATTAACATGTTTTTTTATTTTTATATTACTTACTATGATTTATTTGGATCAAACCAAATTGTCAAATGATTTTAATAGGTATTAATAACTTGTATGGATTATATCAAGGTTTTTAGGGACGCATTTTTAATGAAGAAAATATTTCATGAATAAAATGTGATTGTAAACATAATAAAATATTTATAGCGACCCATACTTTTCATAAATAAATATCACTTCTTATTAGAATAATATTTATTAGCTAACATGAAAATACAAACAAGGATCATAATTGTCTAGTAATATTTTTAAAAACATGTAAATAAAATGTTCATAAGTGTACTATATAATCTCCCAATTAGTTGTTCATAAATAGCACCCCTCTTATGCATATTATATATAATACCATTCTAAATAACATTGGAAAATAAAACAATATAAATGGTGATATTTAATGCTCAATAAGGTAAAAAATGAGATATATATGATCACATGGGAATAAAATTATAATAAAGGAATAAGAACATGAGTTTTTTGTTTGATATCCATACCCTTCAAAGCTTAGTTTGTAATCATAGGTCATGGTATAAATTTTGGTAGTTCCTAAGAAATGAATAAAAATGCAATAAGATAACATGAGCGATGAGAGAAAATATTTTTCATGGGACATGGAATTTTGTCACAAACATAATCATATAAAAACCTATGTCATGGATACCCACCAATTCATCCATAACATGTTGTTCTTTGGCTAATAAACCTTGTACTTTCTTCATTAATGTTACAACCTCTTATGTAACCTTTTTTGGGCTTGGATAACCTCTAATGTACCCTTTGGAAACATAGAAACTTAACCATTACCCTATGCATTGGAGTTAGATATATGTCCCACAAATAATATAATTAAAATAACATATATATGTCACAAAATATCATAAAATATTCATCGTATTGTTACCCATAAAAACAAATGGGTTTCATAAATATTCCATTATCTCATAATCCATGGAAAATAATAAGGTTTCATAAAAATATTATCATCATAAACATATACCATCAATATAAATAATAAGTATTTTATCTTTTGATAACAACCCCAATAATTCTTAAGTAACATCAATGGGTGTCATCTTGTATGAAAAATGATATTCAAAGATCAATTGGAAAACTTCTTATGGAAAATAAGTTTTCAATTTTGAAATAACTTCTTCAAAATATAAAATATCAAAAATATTATGGAAATAATTTTATCTTAAAATAACTGTGGATAATTTTAAAGGATGATTAAAATAATATAGTGTTCATTATAGTAATAAATTTGTTTCCTGTTGTATAAGTTAAAACAAATCATTCCCTTAATCTTTTTTACAAAACCATAAAGCGCATCATTCATAAAATGAGAAGAAGTGTCATATTGAACCACTTTTTTAAAAAAATTAAAAAATTGGAAAAAAAATTAATTTAAAAAATCATTTGATATTATTAAGAAAAATCTTTAATTTTTTTTAAATCACTGATATAGATGAAAAATATTCTTTGATTGAATAGATGAATAATGATTATTTTCGATGAAAAAATTGTTTTGGTCTCCTGAGCACAAAAGGTGAGGGAAATTAAAATAAAAAATGTATTTTAAATATAAAACTAGAGTATAATAAATTTCATAAGTTTACCTATAGGTAAATAAAATATTTCATCATTAGAAACTTAATAATAAATAATCTTGATAAACAATGAGATTGTACCATAAAACCCTTACCACTTTAGTAAATTTTGAATGATAAGCACCTTGAGAAAATATACATAGATGAATATTTATATCCAACTAATTATTATAGTAATTTTTATAAAATAAATTTATATTCATTATATACACCACACAAAAGAATAAAGTTATGTATAAGGAATGTGTCTTATAGAATTTAAATTGAGACAAAAACCCCTTACAATGAGATCCACTTTCTCTGAAAGCATTCTAACTGCATGGATAATAAATTTATCCTTAGTATAATTAAATAAAATAAAAACATAAATGATTATAACATAATATATATTTATTATATATAGATACATATAGTCATCCATAATGGTATATATCGAAAAATAATTACACAATTCGGGGAGATGGTAGGTCGTACGTATTCATGAACATTGTTTTCATTTTTCGGTGGACGGACCAAAATAAATTCAAATAATAATTCACATCCAAATAAGATTTATTATATAATATAAATAATATATATTCATGAGATAAATCATATAAAGACCCATTATTTACATAATTTGTTTTTACTTGAAAATTGAATCACACTTATTACAACATATAACAAAACCAGGAAAGGACCGTATAGGTATAGAGTCTTTAGAAACTGGGAAACATAAACAACTGGTTCATAAAGCATCTACTTTGCCTCCCATTTATTTCATCATATCTAGATTCCCTTTTGGAATATCCTACTTAATACCATTTTTCCTAACCTGGGGAATGAAAACATACAAAAGGGTGAGCTCAAATGCTCAGTAAGGGTAAACAAAAGAAATATCAATCACATCATATACATAAGAACTTATCTTTTGGAAATCTTAACCTGCAAAAGAGATCATAATTTCATAACATGGGATAAATCATAGTAGTGAAATGTAATCCCAATAATCTTAACTTAAAACACGAAACATTGTGGAATACACACATAATCATAGAGAATCATTTCTTATTAGTCAATACTCATTTCCAAGACTATCATAGTGGACAAAGTCCATTTTTGAACCGAGTTCACTCCTCGTTTCAGTCATGTTTCACTGAACCGGTTTAACCTGTCGTTCCAGCCATGTCTATCTCATGAGATATAAAATCTTTACCCAATTCATTGGAGGGAGATATAGGTACCACCCATCACATAATGATAACATTTTTATGTGTGCCACAAAATCAAAAATCATACATCATTGCATAACCCATGTAATAAAAAATGGGATTCTTAAAAAACATGACATCATAAAACAATTCATACAAGAAAAAGTAATTCATAAAAATAATTCCATCACAACATAATCAAATCAATGTAATAATAGGGATAGATACAGAACCCTATATTATCTTAGATTGAAAATAATTTTGATAAAACACTTGAACTCCATTCTTGAGGAAAATATCCTTTCTACTTCAAAAACATTTTACTTTCTTAACATGTCTTACAATTTTAAACTAAAAAAAGTTGATTAAAAATACACTTGAAAACTTGTAAAGGAATATTCTTGGAAATAATGTTTTAAAAATCCATTCATGTCGTATAAGTTAAAAAAACATTCTTCTTGTACTTTTGTCGGAAATGTCAAGAAGTACCTCGTACGAAAAATGACAAAAGATTCCTTACATATCTTTTTCTAAAAACTCACCGAAGGGTAAAATTGGATTTAAAAAATTTTAGGTGGATGGAAACAATATTACATATTGAGGAAACATTGATGTGGATGATAAAATACACCCCAGTAAATACCAAAGTATAAACAATCTCAGATAAAATGAGATTGTGATATTTTCGCTTACCTTAGGTACGATTTGCTTCGTAAGTGTCCGAACATCCTGTATAATGATTTAAATAATGTTATTGACTTATTCCAGAATCATACATATCATATATGGTCATATTCATATCTTCTTATTAGTAATATTTCATTACTACTTGTTATTCGGGTGTTTATTACTTTTTGTTCTTATGCGTGTGTTATCGAATAAATTCATATTATTCTTTTTAGTTTATAGATACTTCATTTCCAGAATGGTATTATTGTAATATATATCATATTCATTCATTAAATTCATTTATATAATCATTATTCAATTAAGATAATGTAGAACGAGTCGCATCACATCGTGGAGATGGTATTCCGTACGTACGCACGAGCGATGATATCGTTCCCATGATCGTGAAATTGTAATGGAGTGTATGTATACTATTTCAGAATCAATATCACTTTAAAATAATAATATATATTTATTATTTACACCATTATACCCATCCAAGTAAGGTGGTGGTGGAAAATAGATTACACCATAGCGTGGAGACGGTATTCCGTACGTACGCACGCACGGTGATTTCGTTTTCCGTGGGATGGACAGATGGTGAAATAGGGTTGTTTCATACTTATAATAACAAATCAGTATATGGATGATACTGATGTTATTTCTTCATAATGAAACAACTAAAGAATAAAAAATAGAATAAGAAATAGAGTTGAAACAATCGGTAACGGACATTACCTCTTCTTTGAAGTGCCTCTTTGAGACCTCCTTTTAGGGCACTAAAATTGTTCTTTGAAGAAGACCAGGACCACTAGGATGTTTCAAGGGAAGTGGAGAATAGAATTTGGCAGGGGTTTTCCGAGCATGAAGTTTCAATGTGGTGTGAGGAAAAGAGGGAGGAGGTTCCCTTTTATAAGGGAGGAGAGGGGCACCTTTGGAATAACTAAAAATATTATTTTTTATAAAGTCAAATTCGGTTTTTAATAGCACCAAGTTGATATATTTCGAAGCTAAGGTGGGGATGGGTCGAAATAATCTCATCCAATATAATTTAGACAAGTTTAGGTCATTATATTAACCTTATATTTTAGTTTTAACTCTTTGTTAATTAGATTGACATTTACCATGTCATTTTGTATTTTTATATTATATAGTTAATAAACTTACCATATACATCCAAGTGACCACCAAGTAGTCCATTAATGATACAGATATCATGATATAAGTATCTTGGCCGAACCTTATATTTTTAGGAATATAATAACAATTAATAATATAATATTTGTTTTAAAAACTATTTTATGTCAATTTTGACACTATTTGGTAATTGATTTTTGTGAAAATCATAACAGAATGATTAGTTCGAAAAAAAATTAACTATATCAATAATAACATGTCATATTAACATAGAAAATTATTTTAATTCTAAAAAATTCTCAAATTACATTTATTTGGGTATTTATAACATCAATTATCTCAATATTTCATTAATAAGATAATTACTGCATCATCATTGTGTCATAAATAAATTATATTATATTAAGTCTAAAAATTACAAATAAAATTCGATTATGTAGGGAATAGTTTTATATTTCTAATGAGTATTTATAGTCGAATTTATCTTATGTATAACCCTATATTAAAAATGCTTTAGTTATTAAACTTTGATTTTAACTATTTTAACCCTTCTTTAAATAAATTGATAATAAATGTTTTAATCTAATCCAAGTGGGCCTAAATGGTCATATTTTATTCATAAGGTTGTTTTTGGTTGAATTAAACTTATCCAATATAATTAGGACATGTGTTAGGGTAATAATAATAACACTCTTACCCTTAATTACCCTATTTACTTTTAACCGTGGTAAAAAAAGTAAAAAGTTACTATTCACCAAAAATTATTTTCATCTCATTGAAAAACATTTTAGTCCTTGATATTAACCGTGTCTCTCAGATTTTTTAAATTCCACACACAGAAGCGGTAAAATTAATTTTTATGAAAAATTCAATTTTTTTAACTACCACTTAGTGGTTTCACTATTCATCAAAAAAATGAATTTTTCCAAAAAAATACCAAAAATTAGGCCTAAGCTATATTTGATATTATGAATTCAAAATTGATGTTTATTTTACCAAATTCAAAACATATCAGTTACATTAACTAATTTAAAAATTAATTCTCGTCGTCAAGACAAATAGAGTGTTTTTAAGAGATAATAACTATTAAAAGATTGACATTTGTTTATGTCTGGTTTAAATGTAAAATTGCATCCAAAGACCAAAATTGTATTAAATTGTAAAAATATATTCTAAATATACTTTAAAACCACTCAAATTAATAATTTATCACTAATAATTATTTTTCTTAAAAAAGTTGTTTTTAATTAAAACTTAGTAATTTTCACTATTCATCAGAATATGAAAGTTATCCGAAAAGTACCAAAATTTCACCCTAAGCTAATTTTGATATTCCGAATCCAAAAATGAAGTCCATTTTGAACGATAAAATTTATAAAATTTCAAAAAGTGGTTATTACTATTCATAACAGCTAGTTTTAATAATATTTTAATAGCATATCGTTGTCTAGTGAAACTCAGTATTGCATACGACGCAAGCTATCGAGGAAGGCCATGGTTGCGTGTAAAGCAAGCCAAGCTACTGATGTGTGTAGTGAAAGATTCATTTGATGATTTATATAACATAAAAAAAATATTTCTCATAAAAGTCTTGGGTGTTACATTCTACCCCCCTTAAAATGAATTTTTCCCTCAAAATTCGTCACTTTGTAACAAAAAGATGAGGATACCTCTCCCTAATCATAACCTCAAGCTCCCATGTAGCTTATTCTAATTGGTGGTTCCTCTATAAAACTTTCACCAATTGAGTGGTCTTGTTTCGTAGGACTTTTTCGCTATGATCCAGAATTTCTATCGGCTGTTCTTCATAAGAAAGATCTTGCTCCAGCGGTACAACTTCTCAGCTGAGTACATGTGAAGGATCAGGTATGTAATTTCTTAGGAAAGATACATGGAACACATCATGAACTTGAGGGAGATTCGGTGGAAGCACCAATTGGTAAGCTACCTTTCCAACATGATCTAGTATTTCTAAAGGACTGATATATCTAGGGCTCAACTTCCCCTTCTTTCCAAATCTCATGACCCTCTTCTAGGGAGATATTTGTAAGAACACTTTATCACCCACTTTAAACTCTAGGTCTTTTCTTCGGTTATCGGCATAACTTTTCTGTCGACTTTGAGCTGCTTTTATGTGTTTTTGAATAGATCAGACCTTTTATACCATCTCATCAATAAGATCCGGTCCAAATAGCTTTCTTTCCCCAACTTCATCCCAGCAAGTTGGAGTCCTGCATTTCTTTCCATAGAGAGCTTCATAAGGATCCATCTGAATACTGGAGTGAAAGATATTATTATAAGAAAATTACACCAAAGGTAGGTGTTGATCCTAACCACCGTTGAAATCCATAGAGCAAGCTCTCAACATATCTTCTAGAGTTTGAATTGTTCTCTCAGACTGACCGCCTGTTTGAGGATGATAAGAAGTGCTGAAACTCAACTCTGTATTCAGATTATGCTGAAGACTTCGCCTGATCTTCGAGGTAAATATCGGATCCCGATTAGATATAATAGAAAGTGGAACTCCATGCAATCTTACCACTTCCTTTAAATATATCCTGGCAAGCTGATCCAGAGAGAAATCCTCTCTAATAGCAATGAAGTGTGCAGACTTTGTAAGACAATCAACTATGACCCAGATAGCATTATTTTAATTGGATGTTTTAGGAAGTCCTGTGACAAAGTCCATAGTTATGTTTTCCCATTTCCATTCTGGTATGGGTAATGGTTGTAACATCCCCTTAGAATTCTATCTCCCAGCTTTAACTTGCTGAAAAACCAAGCATCGAGAGATATATTCAGCAACATCTCTTTTCATGCCATCCCACTAGAAGTACTCTTTTAGGTCCCTATACATATTTTTCATTCCAGGATGAATAGAGAATGAAGAACTATGAGCCCCATCCAGCAGCTCCTTCTTTAATTTGGGGATGGGAGAAACACAAACCTGATTCCTGAACTTTATTATCCCATCACAATCAAGGTTGAATTCAGGAATATTTCTCACCTTATTTTATAACTCTACATCTTCTTTCTGTTCCTCTTTAATCTTCACATGTATAGATGGTTTAACATTCATTCGAGAAAGATACGATTTTCCCCCTTCCATTATAATTCCAAGATCCATCATTTGTAAATCCATAAATATTGGATCCTTTGTGATCCTCATCATGTATAAACTGGCATGGTCTTGTCGACTTAAAGCATCTGCCACCTTGTTTGCATTCCCAGGGTGGTAATGCATTCAGCTGTCGTAATCCTTAATCAGCTCTAACCATCTTTTTTGGCGCATATTCAGCTCCTTTTGTGTGAAAATATACTTTAAACTTTTATGATCAGTATAAATGTCACACCTTTCTCCATAAAGATAATGCCTCCAAATATTTAATTCAAAGATTATCGCAGCTAACTCCAAATCATGAGTTGGGTAATTTTACTCATGGATTTTCAACAGTCGTGAGGCATAAGCTATCACCATATCATTTTGCATAAAAACACACCCCAACCCCTTATTGGATGCATCACTGTAGATCACAAACCTTTCTCCACTACAGGGCAGTGTGAGCACAGGTGCACTGGATAACCTTCTTTTCAAATCCTTCAAATTCTCTTCACATTCCTCCATCCAAACAAACTTAACTCCTTTTCAAGTCAACCTGGTGAGTGGATTAGATAATCATGAAAAATATTTCACAAAACGTCGATAATATCCAGCCAAACCAAGAAAACGTCGGATCTCAGTTACTGTTGTTGGTCTCGACCATCCTTCAATAACCTCTATTTTTGCTGGATCCACAGATATCCCTTCTTTTGAGTTTATGTGACCCAAAAATAAAACTTTTTGAAGCCAAAATTCACACTTGGTAAATTTGGCATAAAGCTTCTCCTTTATCAGGGTCTTAAATATAATTCTCAAGTGATCTTCATGTTCTTCCTTTCTCTTTGAATAAACACGAATATTGTCTATAAAGACTACCAAAAACTGATCAAGATAGTCTTAAAAGACTCTATTAATTAGATCCTTGAAGATAGTAGGGGAATTAGTAAGACCAAAAGGCATTACTATAAATTCATAGTGTCCATACCTTGTACAGAAATCCGTCTTTGGTATATCCTCCCTTTTGACCCTTAATTGATGATACCCTGAATGAAGATCAATCTTGGAAAAGTATTGAGCTCCTCGTAGTTGGTCAAATAAGTCATCAATGCGCAGGAGAAGATATTTGTTCTTGATAGTTATCTTGTTAAGTTCTCGATAATCAATGCAGAGTCTCATTGATCCATCTTTCTTTTTAAAAAACAGAACAGGTGCTCCCCAAGGTGACACACTAGGGAGTATGAATCCCTTGTCAAGATTCTCTTGGGGTTGCTTCTTCAATTCCTACAACTCAATTCGGGCTATTCTATAAGGTGTCTTCGAAATAGCAAAGCACCTGGTACGAGTTCTATTGAAAACGCAACTTCACAATTTGGTGGAAGTCCCGTCAATTCCTCTAGAAAGACATCATCAAACTCCCATACAATGTGAATATTCTTAATTGTGAGTTTCACACCCACCATTTGAGATAAATAAACTTCATTTAGTGGATCCAAGACCCATAAGATGGAAGAAATTTCCACTGGAAGGTTATGTTCATCCTTTCATCGATAGACGATCATAGATTGATCTGGAATATGAAATGTGACTTCCTTTCTTTGGCAATTGATATGAGCTCCATATAAAGAAAGCCAATCCATTCCAAAAATCACATCAAATTCCACTATAGGAAGGATCACAAGATTTGCAGGAAGCACCTTCCAACAAACATCAATCGGGGATGAATTATAAACTTTTGATGCGACTGTTGTGCCATTAGGGTTTGTCACAACTTACTCAACATCTAATTGTTAAGGTAATATGGTGATACTATTAGAAAATTCTTCAGAAATGAAAGAATGGGTGGATCCAGAATCAAATAAAACATTTTCTACTTTAGATTAGATGGTAAGTGTACCTTTCACCACATCGTTATCGTACTCCACATCGCTGATAGAAATTTCATGTGACTTTCCTTTGTCTTTAGCCTTAAGAGTTTGTTGACGTCAACCATCATCATCAACCCTTGGATTTGGGAATTGATTGGCATAATTACCCATCTCCTTGCACTTGAAACATTGAAGTGTATTAGGTTCATTATGTGTATCCCTTCCTTTGTTTGCAACATTAGACATCTTCTTCCCGTCATTGCGGCATTAAAATGCTCGCTGACCTTTTTTTCCACATTTGAAACATTTACTTGTCCCTTTAAGACAACTCCCTCCATGTTTCATTCCACACATTGAGCCTAAGGGAAATCTCATCTTCTTTTCAGTGTGCTCTTTAGATTTTCCTTTGAATTCCATTTTCCTATTCTTATCAAACCCATATGACTGATGGGTTACTCCAATCTCCATATCAACTTTGAGAGCACATTGAACGATTTCCTCGTAGCTATTAAAGTCCCTTATGGATAAGGCCCTTCGAAGACATGGTTTTTATCCACTAAAGAATCGATCGATCTTACTCTCAGGTTGGATAATAATACCAGAAGTGTACCTTGCAAGTCTTGTAAAATTTGATTCATAGGTACCAACAGATTCATCATCCTTTTGCCTAAGCTCAAGAAACTCTTTCTCCATCTTTGTTCGGAGAATACGAGGGAAGTACTTATTGAAAAATAAGTTCTTGAACTCGTCCAATTCCATGGACTCAATTTCATCCCTTTGCCTCGTATTTTTAATAAGATTCCACCATTGATCAGCATATCCTTTCAAATGATACACTACTAGGATGACTTTATCATGTTCAGAACATTAAAGAACTGGAAATATCTTTTCAGTAGTACTAATCCATTGTTCAACAACTAATGGATTAGTAGGCCCGCTAAATGAAGGTGGACGCTGCATCATGAAGGATTCAACAGAATGTTCCTCCTTCCTTTGCTCGTTTGGAAGTCCTGCATGATTCATAGCTTGAGAATGTTATGTGAGCATGGCTATAAGATTTTTCATTCCAACTCCCATAACGTTTGGTTGCTCAGGGGGACAATCATTTCATTTCCCGTCGCATTCCGCATTAACACGGTTCCTTCAGGTTCCATCCATTGACTAAAACATATAAGAATATTGTGAGCAACACTAATTATAATAGGAAAACCACATAATAAAGAATAAAATTTCACACTTAAGGTCTTATCCTTGGTTATTCATGGCCATTTCTAAAAAACTAAGATTGTGTTGTATGCTTAGACTTATACTTAGGGTTCTTACTAAGGCTTTCACATCCTAGTTTCCAAAGGTTGAGTATACCTTTCCTCTGATACCAACTATAACGGTCTGGAATTACATCCAGTGGACTATAGTTGATACCTATCAGGGCACTCCATGGGCGGCTACACCCCCTGGGTGGGACAGACCACCATCCCTAGTGGCAGCCATTTCTTCATGAAGCCTTTGGGCGGAGATCCATGCTTCGTCCAACGCTCACATGTGAGAGTTCCCAAGGATCGGATACATTCCTACCTCCTTTGCCTCTGATACCAACTATAATGACCCATACTTTATATACACTATTATTACGTCAAAATTGAAGCCCACTTATTACTACATATACAAAAAACTAGGAAAGGACCATATAGGTATAGAGTCTTTAGAAACTAGGAAACATAAACAACTGGTTCGTAAAGCATCTACTTTGCCTGCCATTTATTTCATCATATCTAGAGTCCCTTTTGGCATATCCTACTTAATAACCTTCTTCCTGACCTGGGGAAAGAAAACATACAAAAGGGTGAGCTCAAATGCTCAGTAAGGGTAAACAAAAGAAATATCAATCACATCATATACATAAGAACATAACTTTTGGAAATCATAACCTGTAAAAGAGATCATAATTTCATAAAATTGGATAAATCATAGTAGTGAAATGTAATCCCAATAATCATAACATAAAACATGAAACTTTTTGTAATACACACATAATAATAGAGAATAATTTCTTATTAGTCAAGACTCATTTCCAAGACTCTCTTAGTGGACAAAGTCCATTTCTGAACCGAGTTTACTCCTCGTTTCAGTCCTGTTTCACTTAACGGATTTAACCTGCCGTTCCAGCCATGTCTATCTTATGAGATATAAAATCGTTACCTAATGCATTAGAGGGAGATATAGGTCCCACCCATCTCATAATGATATGATTCTTATGTGTTCCACAAAATCAAAAAACATACATCATTGCATAACCCATGTAATAAAAAACGGGATTCTTAAACAACATATCATCATAAAACAATTAATTTAAGATAAAGGAATTAATAAAAATAATTCCATCACAACATAATCAAATAAATGTAATAATAGGGATAGGAATAGAACCCTATATTATCTTAGATGGAAAATAATTTTCATAAAGCACTTGAACTCCATTCTTGAAGAAAAGATCCTTTCTACTTCAAAAACATTTTCCTTTCTTAACATGTCTTACAATTTTAAACTAAAATAAGATTATTAAAAATAAACATTAAATATTGTAAAGGGATCTTCTTGGAAATAATTTTTTAAAAATCCATTCGTGTCGTATATATTAAAAAAACATTCTTCTCGTACTTTTGTTGGAAAAGTCAAAAAGTACCTCATACGAAAAACGACAAAAGATTCCTTTCATATATTTTACAAAAAACTCACCGAAGGGTAAAATTGGATTTAAAAAATTATAGGTTGATTGAAACAATATTATATATTTAGGAAACATGGATTTGGATGATAAAATACACCCTAGTAAATACCAAAGTATAAACAATCTCGGATAAAATGATTTTGTGATATTTTCCCTTACCTTAGGTCCGATTTGCTTCGTAAGTGTCTGAACCTCCTGTATAATGATTTAAATAATGTTTTTGACTTATTATAGAATCATAATTATCATATATGGTCATATTATTAGCTTTTTATTAGTAATACTTCATTACTACTTGTTATTCAGGTGTTTATTACTATTTGTTCTTAGGCGTGTTTTATCGAATAAATTCTTATTATTATTTTTAGGTTATAGATACTTCATTTCCAGAATTGAATTAGTGTAATATATATCATCTTCATTCATTCAATTAATTTATATAATCATTATTCAATGAAGATCATGTAGAACGAGTCGCATCACATCGTGGAGAGGGTAGTCTGAACGTATGCACGAGCGATGATATCGTTCCCATGATCGTGAAATTGTAATGGAGTGTATGTATACTATTTCAGAATAAATATCACTTTACAATAATCATATATAGTTATTATTTACAACATTAAACCCGTCCAAGTAAGGTGGTGGTGGAAAATAGATTACACCACGGCGTGGAGACGGTAATCCGTACGTACGCATGCGCGGTGATTTTTTTCCGTAGGATGGATAGATGGTGAAATAGGGTTGTTTCATACTTATAATAACATATCAGTATATTAGTGATACTGATGTTATTACTTCATAATGAAACTACTAATGAAGAAGAAGTTGAATAATAAATATAGTTGAAAGAATCGGTAACGGACATTACCTCTTCTTTGAAGCGCCTCTTTGAGACCTCCTTTTAGGGCACTAAAATTGGTCTTTAAAGAAGACCGGGACCTCTATATGTTTCTAGGTAAGTGGATAAGAGAATTTGGCAGGGGTTGTCCTAGCTAGAAGGCTCAATCTGGTGTGTGGAAAAGAGGGAGGATGTTCCCTTTTATAAGGGATGAGAGGGGCACCTTTGGAATAACTAAAAATATTATTTTATTATAAAGTCAAATTCAGTTTTTAATAGCGCCAAATTGATATATTTAGAAGATATGGTGGGGATGGGTCGCAATACTCTCATCCAATAGAACTTAGACATGTTTATGTCATTATATTGACCTTATCTTTTAGTTTAAACTCTTAGTTAATTAGATTGATATTTACCATGTCACTTTGTATTTTTATATTATATAGTTAATAAACTTATCATATACATCCAAGCGACCCCCAAGTGGTCCATTAATGATACACATATCATGATATAAGCATCTTTACAGAACCTTAGATTTTTAGGAATATAATAAAAATTAATAATATAATATATTTTTTAAAAAGTATTTTATTTCAATTTTGACACTATTTGGTAAACGATTTTTTTGAAATTCATAACAGAATGATTAGTTGGAAAAAAAATTAATTAAATCAATAATAACATGTCATATTAACATAGAAAATTATTGGAACTCATAAACAGTCTCAAATTACATTTATTTGGGTATTTATAACATCAATTATGTCAATATATCATTAATAAGATAATTACTGCATCATTATTGTGTCATAAATAAAATAAATTATTTTAAGTCTAAAAATTACAAATAAAATACCATTATGTAGGAAATATTATTATCTTTCTAATAAATATTTATAGTCGAATTTATCTTATGTATTACCCTATATTAAAAATTCTTTAGTTATTAAACGTTGATTTTAACTATTTTAACCCTTTTTAGTAAAAATTGATAATAAATGTCCTAATCTAATCCAAGTGGGCATAAATTGTCATATTTTACTCAAAAGGTTGTTTTTGGTCTAATTACACTTATCCAATAGAATCAAGACATGTGTTAGGGTAATAATAATAACACTCTTACCCTTAATTACCCTATTTACTTTTAATCGTGGTAAAAAAAAGTAAAAAGTTACTATTCACCAATAATTATTTTCATCTCATTAAACCACATTTTAGTACTTGATATTAACTATGTCTCTCGGATTTTCGAAATTCCACTCACAGAAGCGGTAAAATTAATTTTTATGAAAAATTCAGTTTTTTTAACTACCACTTAGTGGTTTCACTATTCATCAAAAAATGAAAGTTTCCAGAAAAATACCAAAAATTAGGCCTAAGGTATATTTGATATTATGAATTAAAAAATTATGTTTATTTTACAAAATTCAAAACATATCAGTTACATTAACTAATTTAAAAATCCATTCCCGCCGTCAAGACAAATAGCGTGTTTTTAAGAGATAATAACTATCAAAAGATTGCCACTTGTTTATGTCTGGTTTAAATGTGAAATTACATCCAATGACCAACATTTTATTAAATTGTAAAAATATATTCTAAATATACTTTAGAACCACTCAACATAATAATTTATCACTATTAATGATTTCGATTAAAAAAGTTTTTTTAATTAAAATTTAGTAATTTTCACTATTCATCAGAATATGAAAGTTATCCGAAAAGTACCAAAATTTCACCCTATACTAATTTCGATATTCTGTATCCAAAAATGAAGTCCATATTGAAAGATATAATTTATAAAATTTCAAAAAGTGTTTATTACTATTCATAATGGCTAGTTTTAATAATATTTTAATAGCATATCGTTGTTTAGTGAAACTCGATATTGCGTACGATGCAAGCTATCGAGGAAGGCCGCAATTGCGTCTAAAGCAAGACAAGCTAGTGTTGTGTGTAGTGAAAGATTCCTTTGATTATTTATAAAACATAATAACAAAATATTTCTCATAAAAGTCTCGGGTGTTACAAAGCATCCTTACCATCCAATTAAAATAGAAATTAAAATGATTCACATCGCTTCATGGAGGTGGTCATCCACATGTACACATGTGTGAAGTTATGATTTTCCATCGATTTGTAATGTATGAAGTTAGATATGATATTATCATTATAGAATAATATTTTATCCATAAATATAATATATAAAATTTTAAACCATCATAATAAAAATACATGAAATATGTTGAGGGAAAATGAATTGTAATGCAACATGGAGAAGGAAAGTCGTACGTACGCATGAGCGATACTTTAACATACCATGTGATGTCTATAGGGTGGATAATAGTAGTATCATATTAATAAAAAAATATTATAATATTGAGGATATTGAATTTATTATTTTATGAAAAATACCATAGATTTAGTGGAACTATAAGATGAAAGAAACTGAATGAATTTAGGTATGGCAACCATCTCCCTTTTGGGATTCCTCCTTTAGACCCATTATTAAGGAACATAGGGTTAGTCTTTTAGGGATATAATTTCCTAAAAACATGTATAAATATGTTTAGAATAAAATATTTTATGGGATATTAGAGATAGATAGATTCATGTGGCCTGGATAAAATAAATAAGGGGTGTCCTTTTATAGGGGGGAGAGAACACATTTGGAATTTAGAAAAATACTAAATTATAATATAGTTATTTTCAATGAAAATGGTTTCAGATGCACTATAAATGGACATGGACTTATATTTTCAACTATATATCATCCTAGTTTCCCTCTGTTACTGTTTTTATAATTTTTTGTAATATAATAAAATATTTGTTTTTGATAAAATGTCATTATTTTAAATTTATACACTATTCATTTAATTTGAATTAAAAGTCAAAAAACTAAGTTATGATTAGAATATAATTCTTTAACATAACAATAATATTGAATATTAATTTGAAAATTCATATTACTGATTAAATAAATTAAATTATATTACTTTTAGTATCTTTAAATTAAATTCTTTTATTTTTTATTAATTTGAGAAATACTACCTAATTGTTACATAAGAATTTAAGATGATTATATAATTAATAACAATTATTAATAAATTAATATCGTAAAAAATATTTTATTAATCTCAAAATGAGGATAAATATTCATTTATAACTATTTTCCCCCTTTGTCAATACATAAAAGAGATCCAAAATTACGAGACTGACAATTTGTAACTTTATTTGTTTTAAATATTATAAATTTCATTTTCATCCAAAAGTGTGCATTAAATGAATATATTTCGATAATATAGTGATTATGATCACATTTAAACCATCCAATAATAATTAATATGATAAATTATGGCATTATCACTATGCTTTATCCTAGATTTACCCAATTAACCCTTTACTGAGGTGATAAATTTAACCACAATCCCTATTAGTTTTGACGAAAAATAAAAGTGAAATATTTACCAATTTTTGTCCTCCTAATAATAATTATGGATTGAATATTATTAAATCCACTATATATATGTTTCAAACATTATTAGGTGTCCAAATCGTGACAAAACTCTCTTTTATGAAAAATATAGTTTTTAAGCATAAAAATAGTTTTATTTTTCTCTCATTCCAATTTGATTAATGTTTAAAAAAATTGATTAATTTTATTATATATAAATTTAATTAAACTAATTCACCAATAATGATAAAATTACATTTTGTGCTAAAAAAATTTTCTCTTATAAAATCATGTCCTTTATTATAAAATGATTGTTACTTGTATTTTAAATTAATTTAAGACCAATGAATTAATTTTATAAATGTGTAATCCATAAATCATCATAATTTTTTTATTACTATTCATAATAAAAAATATTGGATAACGGATAACATATAATATTGTTATTCTAATAGTATATCACTGTTTGTTTAGACTTTTTGTTGTGTGTAATACAGGCTATCAAAGAAATATATGTATTCTGAAAAAATATTTCTTAAAATATCAAGGTGTTATATTCTACCCCCATTAAAATGAGTTTCTCCCTATAAACTCATCAACATAATCCAAAAAATAACAGTATCTCAATTTTATTATATCCTCAAGTTCCCATATAGCTTCCTCAAATTGTTGGTTTCACGACAAAACTTTATCCAGGTGAGTGGAATTGTTTCATAAAAAACACACACTAAGATCTATAATCACCACCAATTATTCTTCATAATATATATCTTTCCCCAATGGTATGACCTATGAGTTTAGTACATCTAATAGATCAAGTATTTACTTAATCTAGAGAGATACATGGAGAACATCATGAACTTAAGAATGATTCTCTGAATGTTCAAATCAATCGTCTTTTTTTCTAACATGATGAAGTGTTTTGAAGGGACTGATATACATAGGGATTACATTTATGTTATTTCAAAAAATCATCACCCTATTATAAGGATATAATCATAAGATCTCATTTTCAGCACCATCAAACTCCAAATCTTTCTAATGACTATTAGAATAACTCTTATTCTGAATCTAATCTTCCATTATATGTTTCTGAACCTATCTAGATTTATCTGATATTTCCTTGGCTATACTGGGTTCTAATATATTTATTTCTAAAACTATCATCTAGCTAATTGAAGTTCTTCACCTTCTATGATAGAGGTATTAATATGGATCTATATGAATATTGGAGTTAAAGATATTATTATACAATAATTAGAGAAAAATATTGTGTTGGTCCCAACCACCATTGAATTCCATAGACCAAGTTCTACACATGTCTTATAGAGTTCAAATAGATATCTCATAATGACCATTTGTATTAGGATAATACATCATAATGAAACTCAATTCTATATCTAGATCATACTTAAGACTTTTCCAAAACATTGAGGAAACCCTCATATCCCTATCAGATATAACAGAATGTTGTACACTATGAAACCCTACCACATCATTAATATATATCATGGAAGGATGATCTAGGGAAAACTATTATCTAATAGAAATAAATTATGCTAACTTTTAAAGGATATCGAAAAAAACCCCTATGGAATTATACCCTTTAGTATTTTTGGAGAGTCCACAACAAAATCGATCATGATGTTTTCCCATAGGCACTCTCGTATAGTTAATTATTGTAACATCCCCTTTCAATTTTGACTCTTAGGATTAGAATACTAACATAAAAAGAACCAAGACAAAAAATCTATAATATCTATATTCATACCATTCCACAAGAAATAGTCTTTCATATCTCTATACATATTTGTACTTCCATGACGAATAAAGAATGAAAAATAATTAGATTCAACCAACAGCTCATTCAAAACTATTAATGATAGAAAAAACACATTTATGGAAACTTTTCATTCTACAATAATCATGCTTAAACTCAAGAACATTTCTCATATTCTTCAACAACTCTACATATTCCTTCTACACCTCACTAATATTTACATGGGTATATAGGTGAACAATATTTTGATCTAGAAATTACATTCCTCATCAATTTAATATTTCTACATCCAACCCTTGAAAATCTAATAATATTTGATCTTTTTATCCTCACTTTATATAATCTAGCATGATTATTTTGACTCAAACTATCAGACACTGTTTTTTCATTACCAAGGGGTTAATATATTGAGAATTCTAATATTTAATCAGATATAACCATATTATTTGGGGCATATTAAGGTACATTTAGTGAATATATACATCAATTTTTTTTATATTTATATATATTATAACTTTAAACTTAATGATTATGCCTATATATCATTAATGAAAAATAGTACCACAACACACTCCAATTCGTGAGTTGCATAATTTTTTTATGAGCCTTAAATTTTCATGAGGAATAATCTATAACCATATCATTTTTTGTGAGGAAATAACCCATTCCATTATTTGTTGCATCAATATAGATTACAACAAATTCACCATTATAGGGTAATGTAAAAACATGTGAATTGACTAGGATTCCCTTTATTTACTTGAATAATTCCATCCATTCAATTTTCTAAAGGAACATAGCTCCCTTTTGAGTTAACTTGGTGAGTGGATTGGAATGTAATGAAAAATTATCGACAACCCATAAATAATATCCATCCAACCAAATGGATATTAGGAACTATGGTTGTTCTAGTCCAAAATTCAATAGATTCCATATTTTATAGATCTAAAAATATAACCTCACATGAGATTCTATAACACAAAAATTAAACATTAAGTATCTAAATTCCCAATTACTAAAATTTTCATATAACTAATCCTTCCATAGGGCCTTCAGTACAATCCTCAATCAATATCTGATACTCTTTATTCTTTGAATATATTATAATGTCATCTATAAAGACTACCATAAACTGATAAATGTAATCTGTAATGAATCTATTCATTAAATCCTTGAAGATAGTTGGTGAATTTGTAAGACCAAAATGAATCACTATATATTCATAGTTTCTTTACCTTTTTCGGAATACTTTCTTTTGTATATACATATTCTTGACCCTCAATTTATGATATCCATAATAATGTTCAATCATAAAAAAAATTTCAAGCTTCATGAAGTTGATCAAGAATGTTTTAAAAATAGGATAAGGGATACTTTTTCATGATAGTGATACTGTTATATTTCTGATAAAAAATGAAGAGTGTAAATGATCTATATTTCATCTTTACCCAAATAACTAGTGCAAACCAAGGTGACACACATGGCTAAATTATTATCTTATCAAGATTCTTCAAGAGTCACTTTTTCAATTCCTACAACTCAATTAGGTCTATTCTATATTAATTAGTTGAAATATGAGAAGAACTAGACATGAGTTCTATTGAAAACATAACTTCATTATTTAATGGAATATCAGGAAAATATTATAGAAAGGAATAAAAAAACTCTCACATAATAAGAATATTTTTTATTTTGAGTTACTCTCTAACCATCTAAGATTTATACCCCTATAGAATATTAATGAAAACCCATCAAATGAGAGTAATTCCTGTCAGAATATATATTTATCATCACAATGGTATAATATCATAGGTTGGATTGAAATATAAAACATGAAATACATTATATATAAATTGATATGTACTTTTTGAAAATAAAACAAATCTATTCCTAAAATAACATCGAACTAAACTAGATAGAGGATAAAAAGAGTTTCCGGAAGCACATTGACACAAACATAAATAACATAAGAATACTAGACTTAATATGTGATTATTTTATAGTTAAGATATTTCAATAATAATTCAACCTATAATCATATATGTGTCCTTATATCACCCATTTAATATTCCATAGAAATGAAATATTTTTTAAATCCCGAATCAAATAAGGCATTATCAGATCTGTAGATGACGTTATGCGTACCTTTCACCATTTTGTCATCACAAAATTCTTAAAATATAGTGATAGAATGATATTTCCCACTATATATGGGATTAATAGATTATTGATAATGATAATTTTGATCTAACTTTGGATTTGGGCATTGGTTATATAATATACATTCTATTAGAACTTTGATCTCTTGATTGTGGGTGGTTTATTCTATCTATATTTATTTTTATTTGAATCATTAGATAACTTCTTCACATCACTTTAATATTCATTCCATATATATCCTTTCATTATAAAATTAAATCATTTATTAGTCCCCATAATAAACTTTCCTCCATATTTTCTTCCACACTTTTAGCATAAAATGAGGTTTCATCTTCTTTTCTCGAGTGTTTTTATAATTTATTTTGAATTTCATTTTTATAATATTATAAATACTATGAGATTGATTGTTAACTCTAATATCTATTTCAACCTTGATAGAACCTAAAAAGGATTTTTTATAGTTACTGATGTACCTTATGGATGACTCCCTCTAGATACTTTTTTTAGTCCACTAAAGAATCAATCAACCCAACATTTATATTGAATGATAAGGGTAGAAGAATACCTCGCGTATATTATTAGGTTTTACACATAGGTACCAAAAAATTCATCATCCTTCTAATTTAACATAGTAAATTACTTATCAATTTTTTTCAAAGAATACATGTAATATACTTAATGAGAAATCATTTCATAAGCTATACCCACTCCATGTAATCAATCTCACCTTTTCCCCCCATGTTCCTGATAACCATTGATATACATTTCCTTCCAATTAATGAATAACCAAAATAACTTTTTCATGATAAAAAAAAGAATAATAGAAAATATATTTTTGATGGTAATAATCCATATCTCAGTAATTATTATGTCATCAAATCCACTAAAATAATGTGTATTTTCCCTTATGAAGGATTCAATATAACGTTGTTCGCTCATTTATTTTTTTGGAAGCTCAGCGTGATTCACAGATTCATAATTTTGTGTGATTATAATAATGAAATTTTTCATTACATATCCCATAATGTTTGGTTTTTCATGAGTATAATAATTTCATTTTCCATTTTATTCAATATTAACATGATTCAATTACGTTTTAACCATCAAAATAACCAAAAATAATTCTGTGAAAAAGGATAATCATAACAGGTAACCACATAATCATGAGAAATCATTTACATGATGTATAAATCATGAAGTCTTAATTTCAACCTATGGAACATTAGGTTTAGCCTCTTTAATTAATGGTAATTACCAAAAAATTATGATTTTACTCTATACATAGACTTATATATATGGTTCTCACTAAAGGCTTCTCATCCCGATTTTTTAAGGTTAATAGATTCTTTCCCTAACACAAACTATAGAGACCCATAAAATTCGTACATAAATATCACATATTATTATATGAATATTATTTACATAACATTAAAATATTTTCAAGAATATTATAGGTATATTGCCTTTGTAAACTTGGATGCATAAACAAATGGTTCATAAGTGGACTACATTATCTTCCACTTTATTATGTACAACTAGAACCCTTCATAGAAATATCATAGATAATTACATTCCACATAAAATTGGAAAAATAATCATATGAAAGGGTGAGAAATAATGGATGGATAAGGTAAAAAAGAGGGATATTTAAGATCACATAATCCTAACATGATCATAATTGAATAATAACATGAGTTTAACATTTGAAATCCATTCCTTGTATATCAAAGATAACAATATTAGTTCAAAGTATATATCTTGGAAGTTTTTAATACATGAATAATAATGGAATAAAATAACATGATCCATTAGATCTTAACATTGGAATAATTAATGGAATTGATTCATTGAATACTTTATGTCAAGGCTAACCACCAATAGATTCATAACATTTTAATCATCTGATAAAGTCCCATGTCCCTACTTTGGGTTTTGGATATCCTCTTGTTTACCCTCTTTTGGGATTAGGATAACCTCTCCTATAACCTTTTATCTCATAAAAATTTAATCATTACCCAATTTATTGGAGGGAGATATAGGTACCAGGCATCACATAATGAAAATCATGCATATTTGTTCCACAATATCATAAAATATTTATCATATCATAACCCATGAGAAGAAATGGGTTTCATAAAAATATTATCATCATAGATATAAACCATATAGATAATAAATAATGGGATTCTATTTGTATTATGAACACATTAAGTTTTATTTAACATCAATGGATGTCATATTACATATAAAATGATTTTAAAAGATCACATGGAATTTTTATTGAGGAGAATTATGTTTCAATTTTGAAATAACTTATTTAAAATATAAAAATTATTAAAATATTATAGAATATATTTTATTTTAAAATAATATTGTAAAATTTTAATGTAAGATTCAAATAATTTTCTCTTCATGATGGTGGAAAATTTCCTTCAAGTTATATTATATAAAATAAAACACTCCTTTACACTTTTGTAAAAATAATTTATAAAGTACCTCATTCTGGAAAAGAAAAGATGATTCCTCTTGAACAAGTCTATAAAAAGAAAAAAATGGTTAAAATGAATTTAATAATCATAGTGCAATAGTAAAAACCATATTTAAAACATTTTTTGAAAAAAAGGATATGGAATAAATAGGGTATTCGACCAAATATAGAAATAAATAGGATTTTCCTTAAAACATAACATCAGTCTATTGAGTATTTAAAGTTGGTAAAATGAAAGGGAAACATGTATTTTTATAAAATAACAAGATTGGAATGAAATAAATGACTTTATTGAGGGTTATATCATAATATTTCATCATCATAATCTTAATTATAATTCATATCGATAAACTATGACATTATAACACAAAACCATTACTAAATTTGTTAATTTTGAATCTTATGTTCTACGAAAACAATAGCCTTATATGTATATGTAAATACACATAAATATCATAAGAATAATCATAAATTACATTAATGTTATTCATATATCCCACACAAAGTAAACAAGTGATGTATAAGTCATGTGACCCACATAAATAAAAGTGATCAAAAAATCTCTTACTGTGGGTTCCACTTGCTTCGAACGCGTTTTAACACACTGTATAATAAATATAACTTGTTTATAATTCTATATCATAAAAATATATATTATAATTATATAATATAAATTCATTATATACATATATTTATATTCATCTATAATGGTATAGATATAAATTGATTTACACCATTCGTGGAGACAGTAGGTCGTACATACCCATGAATGTTGTTGACATTTTTCGATAGATGGAAAGAAATAAAGGTAAATAATAATTCATATTTCAGGAATAGTTATTATATCAAATGTATAATATATGTTCCTAAGACCTGTTATCCTTACTATAATGAAAAATAGAATTGAAAAATGAGTCGCATCACTTTGTGGATGTCGTAGTCCACACTTACGCACAAGCGACGTTGTCGTCTTCCATCAGTTTGGAAGGTAAGAATATTGATATGATATTATCATCACTAAATAAAAATTATTTATTAAATAAAATATATAAACATTAGACCTATTATAATTACCTTCCATGAAATATGGGGAGGGAAAATTAATTGAACCATTATGTGAAGATGGTAAGTCATATGTACGCACGAGAGATACTTTCACATCGTATTTTACAGAAATATAGTGGATAATGGTAGTTTGATAATTATAATAATATTTAAGAATATTTATGATAATTTATTTATTATTTTATAATTAATAACATATATTTTGAAGATGTGGAATAATAAATAATGTGAAAGAAGTCGGGTAAGACAACTACCTCTCTTTCAGGAGAAATATTTTATATCATTTGTTAAGGAACATAAGGTTGGTTTTTTGGTGAAATAAAAACCTAAAAAACATGTGTAATTATTTTTAGAAGATAATTTTTTTATGTATGGTTAAGATATATTTCTCATTAAGGTGTGAAGAATATAAATGAGGTATGTCTTTTTATATGGGAGAGAGAGGACACACTTGGAATTATTTAAAAGATTATATTATAATAAAGAAATGGTCAATATAAATGGTTCAAAATTTCACATAAATGGATATGGGATGATATTTTCAATGATTTATTATCCACATAGTCCTATTTTCATATCTTTATGAATTTTATGTAATTTAATAACATATTTGTTTGATAAAATATATTTGTTTTCAATTTTGAAACCATTCATTTAATTTCAATTAAAATACTTAAAAAGAAAGATTTAATTAGGATATAATTCATTAAAAACACTTATATTTCTTAATCATCTAATAAATTATTTAACACATTAACTGGAACAAATCATATTAATTTCAATATTTTTCAAATAATTTATTATATTTTTATTAATTGGATAAATATTGCATCATCGTTGCGTAAGAATTTAAAGTCAATAAATAATTACTATAGACAAGAAATAGATTTATATCATAAAATTAGTTTCATTAAGATCAAAATCATTATTAAGATTCATTCATAAATAGATTTTTCATTATTTTAATACATAAAAGATATTTAAAACTAAGAGAGTGACACATTGTAACTTTCAATATATTAAATATTATAAATGTAATTTTCATGGAAACGTATCCATTAAATAAATAGACATCAAGTATGAGGTGAAAATCTCATAATTTAATTAATAAAATATAATTAAGATGAAAAATCATAGTCTTATCACTTAGTGTTGACCTACATTTACGTTATTTAACCTTTACTGAGGTGATATATTTAAGTCTGGATAGTATTCATATTTTCAAAAAATAAATACGATATATTAATGAAATGAAAGCTCACAATTATATGTATGAAATTAATTTTATAAAATTAAATATCTATAAGAGGAAAAAATCAATTTTAATGTAAGTGGTCAAAACGTGACAACAATGACTTTTTAGAAAGATGTAGATTTAAAGCATAAAACCGGATTACTTTTTATCCCATATCTGTTAGATGAATGTTTAATACATTTGATTGAATATATTATGTATAAAATTCATTAAAATAATTCACCAATAGTGATAGACTTTATTTATTAGGATACAAATACTTTGTGTGCATACAAATGATTTTTTAGAACAATATATCCTTTATTTTCAAAAGATTTTTATTTCTATTTATAATTAATTTAAACCTAATTAATTAGTATTTTTGTTGTGTAAGTCATAAAGTTTCATAATTTAATTTTTATTATTCATAACATCCATCCCAATAGTTGGGTGATGCATAAAATAATAGTATTCTAATAGTATATAATAGATTTTTTAGACATGATGTCTCATGTAATGAATGATATCAAAGAAATAATTTTATTCAAAAAAACTATTTTACAAAATATCATGGTGTTACAATATGTTTTTCGGAAAAAAAATATACAATGAGTGTAATTATAAACTTATTATATAATGGTTTTCCTAATTCTACAAGACTAAAATCGAATGGCCTCTAGGAAATAATTAACTCGGTGTTTTTGTTTTTGAATTTGAATGTATGGAAGTTAGAATTTGGGTTTCTTGAATTTATATCAAATTAAATATGTAAAAAATTATGATTTTATCACCAGATATAGGTTTGTGAGTCTAGTTTATTATAGATGGTATCAAAGGAAACATTTAAAAACTATAGAGGTCGGGATATTATTAGGTGAGAAAATTCCAAGGATTAATATGGTAGTTTGGGATTGTAATTTAGAAGCCTTATAAATTATAAAGGTTAGTATTTTAAATAAAATTCTGGTTATATTTTATTTAATATAAATTGTTTAATTTCTGATGACATGGTTATGTATAAATTATTACTAATCCCTTTCATATGATGGTTTATTATAATATACTCATGCTATCTATTTTTTGTTTCAGTAATTGACTAGAACCAATAAGAACCATGTTAACAATGGGTGTTATAGATATTGTGGTGGTTTTTTGAATTGTAAATTAAATGATATTATTTTTGGTTTAAATAATATTTTGGTTATTACTAATCATCTATATCAAGATATTATCTATAAGCTAATCCTTGGTGAGATTTATATCAAACTATAATAGTGAAAAATATAGTTTCATGGATGTTCATGTGTTAATGTTCATTAAGGTAAAATGACTCCTCTTCTTACATGTAAATAAAGTGATAACAATCACTAAATAAAATGTCTCAAAGGGAAGGGATGATGTTTTGTATTTTAAAATGGAGGGCGTACGGTAATAAACAACCACTGAAAATGTAATGGTTCATTTAAAAATATAGTGGGAAATAATGTAATTCATAAGGTATCAATTGAATTTTGTATGTGAGGAAGGTATGAGAATTTTGATAATTAATTCCCTAAGTCAAAATATCATGAAATTAAATAGAAATATAATATGAATAATGTTTATCCAATGTTATACATATACAACAGAAGTTAAATAACTAGATATTAACATATAAATGGTATGTATTGTTTTAATATATTTGCTTATGTTAAAATTAAGAAACATGATTTTCCTGAATTTGATAAATCTTAATACAAGATTATTAATTATTACTATAGAAATAAATTATTAATTAATAAGATGAAAAATCATGGTTAAATTTTAAGAAGGATGATAAATAATTGAGGTGTCTACATAGATGGTTTCAAGAGTTATGATTCAATCATATTTCACATAAATATTGATAAACTTTAAGAATGATCATATGTCCAAATGTAAAAATACCATTTTTATGTCTTATGTTATTATATTCCAAGGTGATTAATGATATTTCGAAAATTTATATTGGTATTTAATAAATTATTTAGATTTATATAACCATGATGTCTAACAATAGATTTTGTGTCAAGTTTATTAGGGAAGAATGTTATTATTTGACAATGAGTTGTATGTTATAAATAACCTTTATAGTTAATGTGATCACTAATATTATGGTAAATAAGGTGTTTTGGGAATATTATATGAAAATTTTTAATGGAAATGTTTTTGATAATATGGGATTTTATTTGAAAAATAATTATATTATTTGAGAAATATAATTGAGTAACATTGTGGAAGTATATATGATTTTATTTCATTTTTATTTCAATTTGATTGATATTATTTTTGGGAAAAGATTATTATATTTTTGAGAATATATGAACATTGCTTAAAAAATTTAAATATATGAATTAATGATGGTTTAGTGTTGTTTTGCAATAAATTTCAAATTGATATTGGAAGAATGACGGATCAAATTATTCTAATCATCGGGTTTCAATTTTGGTCCAGCATATTTTGAAGTGTTTTAAGGTTAGTTATTTATGAAAAATTCTAGTTGAATTTTGGGTATTCTAATTTGGTCTTTAGATATTAATTTTTTATTTATTTATATAATAGTTTATTAATATTAGATATTATCATAACTTATAGTAACCATTTTTTATTTTTGTTTAAAGGATATAAATTATAGAAATTAGTTTTCATAATTATTGGACCTTTTCATCCATTGAATTTTATTTTAGTTCTTCTTGTATGAACATGCATTGAGTTTATTGTTCATATGAGTTAAATTATAGGTTTATAACTAGTAGAAAAGAAAATTAAGGATTAAATTGTTCTTATATAATGGAAAAAATATAGTAGGTATGGTTTGTAATTATCTATATTTATTTAAAAACAAGTTCTCAACTCAAATAAGAATAATATAAATTTATGATTCATATGTGGAAATTAATACTAAACTATTATGGTTTTATTTTGGAAAACAATTAACAAATATATGTCTTATAATAGTATATACATGATTTTTTAAACATTTATGAGATACTGGGTTGCCCAGTAGTAACTTTTAAATTCCTTATCATGCTAAATTATTAATCTATGATTATACCTATGTTAAGATACATTAATTTTACTAAGAAAAGATCAAAATGTTAGGAAAAAATTTTTGTTAAAGGGGAATAATTTAACACCACAATAGTACAATATATATTACAAATTTAAATAATATTATGTTCATTTAAGTGTACAACACACAATACCGAGATTAAAATAGACTATGATATATTATTAAGCTCTCTTTATTTAAATATAGTTTTTACAACCTAGACATTGGATTGGAAGGTATGAACAGGAGTTATTTCATTATGAAATATATATTCAGTAATCTACTTAATAAAAGGAATAATGAAACATGCACTGAATATAAATTGGTTAGAAATAAAGATAAAATATTTTAAAGGTAAAATAAATTTTATTCAAAAACATTTGTTTTGTGTGCACTGCATTTTTATCTCAATAGATTAAATTAAAAAAAATTTATAAATGTATATAATGAGATGATTATATTATATCTTAAAATATTAATTCACATTTATTTAATTATATTTATTAGGTAATGAATTAGAATAAATTCATTTAATTCATTAAAAATACATTTACATTAAAGATGGTATTTATTGCATTTTCTGTACAGAGATTAAAATTAATTTCCAAAAAAATTAGAATTTTTATATAATAAAATAGATATCATTTTTGAAATCTTCATATAAAAATTCAATTTTAGAGATTTTTTTGATTCTTCTTAAAATGTTAATTTTTGAGTCAGCGTAGAAAAAATGTTAATTTTAACAAAAATATCAATCCTTTTCTCTAAATCAAGTAACGTAAAAGTCCCATTTTTTATTTTCATTTAAATTATAATTACATACTTATTATTATACACAATATAATTAATTCCAATGAAATCAACAATATAATTGATTTTTTTTATGTTAAGTTAATTCATAAAAAAAATTCAACAAAATGTTCTTAGTTGTATTTTGTACACTTATATTAATATTAATTTGTTACACTTAAAAAAGTTAATATTTAAAAATTTATTTAATTTTTAGAATTACGAGGTTCAAATTTATTAATAAGGTATTTTTATATAAATAATTAATAATAACATTGGTAAATTTTTATTGAAATGGTAAACGGTAAAACAAATTAATTATGGTAAAAACATTATGATAAAATCATAATGTTACATGCCACCGTACTACCCCACTAATTGATTATAATATTGGTGATTGTTATTATACCTCATGTTTTCATCCCCATATTCTAGAGGCTACAAAAAAGTAACACAAGTTTTAGGTGGTATGGTATGCAGACTATACCCACATATCAGAGTAATATAATAGAAAAAATATAGACAATCATTTAAATCATTCAGATATGATAGTAAAAAAGATGAATATAATTACCAAAAATAATCAAAATAAACCATGTTATAATAAATTATTTTTATACTACACATTACGAAGTCATACATAAAAAGAAGACCATATACATAAGAATCCAAAAGTTCAAAATTAAAAATTGGAAAGAACTCTAAAAAATGTCTTATGTTATGGCCTAGTCATAGCCCTCATGCTACATCTTAGTAAGCCAAACAGAAATTAATGTCCTTTCTCAAGCCCCAAATAGCAATCAAGTAACATCTTCTTGGGTACCAAGTTTCATGGAAGACTGAGTAGGTTGTGAGTAAAACCTAGGGGGCTACAACCAATGGTGTCCCCAATATAACTACTCTAAGAAATAATGAATGATAATGGTTAATAAATAATTTTTTAACATTTTAAACAAATACAACATAAGAAATTAACAACCACTGATACCTCGAGTTTGAGAAGACAGCTGAGGTCGGTCACACAATTTTTTATCCTTAGGTTTATAACCTCGATTGACCATACCTACATCGACCAGTGTTTGTGTTTCTCTAATAAAATTATGATGAATGCACTAACCATAAATGATCAATCTCTCCCCAGTATACATAATACTTATAAAAAACGTCTCATATGAGAGTTTTCTCAGCCACATCATAATCCTATAAGTAAGAAAAACCTCCCCTTTGGATTTTTTATCAAAATTCCAATCCATTTACAACTATCAATGATCATGAAACTCCATTCGACAATAATCAATTACTAAAACATTTACCCCATATAACCATTTTTTTAAATTTTCCATTTTAGTGGCATAAAACCAATTCATGATCGAATTCATAACCGAGGCATTCCACTAGGAATTTCCGTTTACAAGAAAATAAATTATTAATGCGGGAATTTAAACTAATGTTAGGCCTAAGATGAAATGATGAGTTTTTACATGGTAAATACATAGAAAGGATAATAGGACATTTCATCAGAGAACTAATAAAAAAAGAAAAGATTGTGGGTGAAGTCTAGGAACCACCTACCTCATTTTAATCCTCTTCTATTTAATTTTCTTCCTTGAAACTTTTTTTTAGTATCATATAATACCAATAGCCAATGATTAAACAACCCATATTCCAAAATCACATATAAACAATAATCCTGATGAATTATAGTAATATTATAATTAATTAAATTCTTATAACTAATAAATCAATTTAATTTAATTAGGAATAAATGACTTTTTACTCAACGAGTACTCCAGAAAAACCAAAACTAAGACAAAACATCCTCAGTAGGTTCATTACTGTTAGGCCAAAGTCTTTTGGTTCCATTTTTTGTGAATATTTAAATATATAAATTTGTTGGAAAAATTTTATTGAAGAGTTATTTATTTTCTTTGAGTATCATTATTAATTCAAAAGGATACTATGATGAGATTAAAATTACCTAACATAATGAATATATTCATGATTCTATATATTTTTTCGAATAGGTTTACAATTTATAAACATAGAATAATAAAGATATCTTATTAGATGAACTCCACTGGTGATATGATGGAGTTTCAACATTACCAAGTTCAGGTTATAAAGATTGTACAATGTAAGAGTTATGATGTCTTGGAGTTACAGTTATACTGTAGGATCCTAGTTTTTATCATATGTATGGATCATTTTAAATTATTTCAGATTTGTTATTTAGGACATAATTTGGATACCTAAATATTTTATACAGTTTTCAAGGATTTCTAGGTATTGTTCCAAGCTCGGAACATCGGCCAGTGGGAGATGTGTACTAGTCTCACATGTAGAAGAAACTGTGTATGTCAGTCCACATGGTTTCCCTAACTGCGTAAGGGATGGATAGAGGGAAGAAGCATAGTACATGGTTTTCCCTAACTATGAATAAGGTTTCATAGGCCCATGTGGGAATATTAGTAAAATATAGTAGAGTTTGAAACATATTTTGCATACTATTAGTCAAACTGTGTGCATGAAACCATATAGGGTCCCACCTTAAACAGTGGGCGGCACACCATTGGTGAACGATTTAGCCAATGGTGAAGTAAAACTATTTTAACCATATATTTTGGTAAAATTTACCAAATTACCATTATTTTATAACAAATATACCTCTGGTTTTCTATTTTTTATTTGTTCTAATGGAATACCCCTCCACTATTGTTGGATATCCCTTGGAAGCCTAAATCTAGGCTTCCAACTAACTCTCTTATATGGTGTATGATTCCTTCATCGTCAATCTCGTTTTATTACTCCAATTAACCACTATAAAAATATAGAACTATTCTTCATTTACATACTCCTAGAAAGAGTTATTGAGGGACATTCTGATATGCCATATTTTCGGTGTATTGATCCATTATTTAGATTTCATTTGATCCATGCCAAACATAAAGATGGTACTTGATGAAGAGAGTATTAAGATAAATACGTATGTGTTCTAGTGTTTATCCCTTAAAGTATCAATGTTTTATAATATGATATATGTTCCACAAGCTGTTTTCACCATATATTCCCCTTAATATGAATGTTTCTTAAATTGTTTGTGCTTATTAGAACCTAAAGACTTTATAGAACCCAAATCATATCGACATAGTCCACCTTAGAGTAGTTAATTCTTTTTGGTTATATCCTCTTACATTCCCAATTCGACTTCATGGTTATAAATCCAAAAACCTTATCGATTAGTTTGGATTTAATTTTAAATGATGACACAATTTTGATAATTAATAATGTAGTCACATAGCACAGATAACTCCCATAAAAATTAAATTGGATTTTATTGAATGTTAGTGGAATGGCCATGTTACCTAAATTAAATGAAATAATTGTTACACCATTGATATAATGAAATGAAAATAATTTTAAAAGCCTAGATTAATGGTATTTAATTATGAATTCAAATAGGCATGGTGGACCTAAATAATTATGGTAAATGGGAATGATGACCCTTAACATCTTATAACTAAATGGGCATGGTGTCCCTTCCCTCTGATGTAATATGTACATGGTGACCCTATAAATTTGACACCGGGCATGGAATCCATATATATTGATATTGGACATCACATCCTTTAATAATGAGATATTTATAATGACATCCCTATATTGTCTAATTGGGAATGGATTCCCTTTTATTGTGTTATAGGGTATGATGTCCCTTACTCTTTTGATACCAGGCATGCTGATCCAATATAGTGATACTGGGTGTGGAATCCCTTACATCAATGGAATCAGGAATGCTGACCCTACACTATGATACGGGGCATGGAAACCCTTACTATTGTGATACTAGGTATGTCACCCCTTACTATTGTCATACTGGAAAAGACATCCCTACTTACTATGATACTAGGTATTTTGTCGCACAGTTACTTGTTTAAAGACATTCTATCATGACCTGAAGTAGGTAGTGTCATCCTTGTTTTCCTTAAAGTACCAAATATGACCCATTTTTTGTTATTATTAGTTATTCACATACTATATCATCACACTTCCATATTGTATTGGTGGACTGGATAATTATAGATTTCATCGATGGTGGTCTACTGAGATTATCTCAAGCCCTATCTGGGCTACCGATGGTACCCAATCATACTAAATGCTTATTGTTTTATACAAGGGGAAACATCCTCTTATGGATGTGTGAGTTCTTGTTTGACATTGGATGGGGGCTTGGAATCATATGACTATGATGGAACTATGGATGCTTGGATAGACTTTTGGCCTTTTGATCCTTTTGTATATCATGTGGTGTATTGATTTTATGCTTCCATGTATACATATTTTCCATATTTTATAGCGACATGATATCATAATATTTTGTATATGATTCAAATTACTACATTGATTATTATTTACTTTTTTGATGTTTATATCATTTTCCAACTATATCAGTTTCATGGTCCAGTTGTCTTTAAGTGCTTCTGTTGCCTTTTCCAATTATTGATATTCTTTTTTTATTTATAATATGTTGATTATAAGGTTGTGAAACTATGACCATAGGTAATATTCTCCCTAAAGAGAAATCCATGTTCCTCACTAGTACTCTGAAGCCTCTGGCATATGTGGAGGCGCGCTTAAGGAGATATGGCCAACCGAGCTCATGGAAACTCTAAGTGGCACTCAGGTCTGGGATGTCACAAAGTGGTATCAGATGATTCT
Source organism: Viscum album (assembly GCA_963277665.1). Classification (NCBI taxonomy): domain Eukaryota; kingdom Viridiplantae; phylum Streptophyta; class Magnoliopsida; order Santalales; family Viscaceae; genus Viscum; species Viscum album. The sequence goes on from OY728138.1 coordinate 395,125,758, forward strand.
TTTTCTAGATTTACTATTTTGATTCAATAGATAGAAGATCAATAAATGCTTCAGAACATTGTTTTAATCCATTCTGGGGTGTAGCTAACAGACATATGGGGTTAAACCAAGTTTCCAGGAATAAGAAATTGTTTTTCTCTATTATAATCATTATAGTTTATTTGATTCCACCATTGGGTGATTAAAATAAATTGTGATTTTATCATTAATATGATTGATGATTATCTATTACCCATGACCTAATGAAATGACGGAAAGGAAGAACTTATCATTCATTTTTTAGGAACCCTAGAGGAAGTTTACATGTTATGAATTTGCAGTTCCATACAGGATCATTGTTTTATTTCATCGCATATGATTTCGATTGGTTATTTGACTGATTCAAATAGAATTTTTATTTTAAACTATTCTTGAAGGAATTTGAGAAAACATAATTGGAACAAATAGTTCCTTACATAAACTAAAGAGTTTTTCCTACATAGGCTACAACTGACACACTAAGCAGTCAACTATTGCATGTTGAGTCATGTACCATTGGTCTCATATAATGGAATGTGTTATAGTGTCGATTAAATGGAAGCCACATTTATATTCATAAAGTGTATGGGCCCTTGTGGATAAGAAGTAGAGAACCATTTTTTCAACTATCTAAAGAAATATTGAAATAAAAAATATGAATTATATGAAATTGAGAACAAACATAGAGCTTGATGCAGTCCCGACCATAGTAGTGGTCAACATGTATATTCTCATTTGTTATATATAAATTTCTTTATCACCTAGACCTTACTCTTTGATATTAAATAGGGGGTATAGTATTACATATAAAGGATTTTTACGTGTTCTGCTTTTATATTGGTTCCTTATTCTATGGTCAAATCTTTTATATAAGGCACGTATTTGGAAATTGGAGATCAATGCCACCCCGACGTCCTCTAGTCGTACACTAGTATTGTGGGGGTGACCATCCTCTAGATGTGGTGGGCCCTGAACATCGATTAATACCATTAGAACTACCTCTTATGGAACAAATTCATATTCCTAACCAAGAAGATTATTCTTCGTTTCGAGTAGATTTTATGCGGATTATATAGTCATTATAAGGAGATCCAAACTCTTACCCCTCTGTAGGAGAGTCAACTCGAGAATTACAGAAACGATATCCAATAATGTTTTTTGGGGTTGTTGGTCCACATGATTAAAATTTATGTCTCAGGATGGTTATATATATATTCAAGCATCTAGATATACCTCCTTATGGGAGAGTAAATAACACAACTTATATATTTTGAGGGTCTGTAAAATGTAGGTGGGATATCCTAAACCAAGTGAGTATGTGATGGGAAGTGACTTGGAGTGATTTTACATCAATGTTGTTTGAATATTTATTTCTTGAGTCCCTGAGGCCCGATTATAGTAGGTAATTCATCAACATGATACAAGTTTCTATGATAGTTATATACTATTCAACTTATTACAAAGATCTTCAGTGCTTTATATCCATATATACTCTTGATGAGGTATCAAAAGAGATATGTTTTGAATATGGCTCAAGGCCATCAATTTGTTCTCAGGTAAAAAAAATTTGTTTGAACAAAAAATTTGATATATTAAAATAGGCACTTAACCATAATAAGAACCTAAGGGTAGTAAAAGGTGTGAGTCAGGGTAGTTCGGAACACCGATAGAGTAGTGGTTCGGTTAGAGGTTGGAAGTGATGCTTTGAGACTATGTGTGTAGCCAGCAATAGCCAAGTGAATCCATCTAATAGCCATGTGGAACATAACAAGTGTGTTAATTCTTGGAATAATTATCTCCAATTTCCCGGATACCCCATAGAATTTTGAAGCTATAGAATGTTGGGGAATCATTAGTTCTTTTTCTAGAACATCCCATATATGGCGAGTGTGAGAGGATCCGTGCTAGATCCACCACCAAGAGTAGACTCTGTAAAACCTCACCAGACAATTGTTTTGATTATTATAGGGCATAAAAGAAAATGAGGAGGTCGTGACCATGGTATCCATGTTTCTATCATCCAGTTCTAGAAATTTGGACCTACTCTAGGTAGTGAGGTGGTAGAACATGGCCATATATCATGCCATATTTATTCAGTGAAACTTATATCAAAGGATCATGACAACGGGACATCTATTATTCGTAGTACTATTTTAAGATCATGTGTAATCATATTTACCTTATTCAATATAGGTGAATAATATTATCTTATATGTGTGCCTATTATGGAGAGTCTTGAACGTGATTTTCAGTTTTATAGTGGCATTATGTCACTTCATATTTTGTTGGGGGTCAGATCAGAGAGTGTATGGAAAGTCATGAACTATCCTCTTGAGGTAGGCAGTTTTCATTTATTATAGAACCTTTTCATCCTCAAGTTGATTAACAATGATGTCATTCTTAGAATAGATTGGTTGGTTTCCTATCATTCTCAGGTGGATTGTTATCATTAGAGGGTTTCATTTATATCACTAGAGGTAGGACCTTATAGTCACAAGGGTGAGTGGGATTTCCATGCTGGTAGAGTTGGACCAGATAATCATGGGTTAGGTGGAGTGATATCCTAGATTTCTATCACCTAAATGCATTATCAGGGACTATGTGTGACTGAGTTCACTCCTGTAGTCAATAAATATAGTGATGTTCTTCCTGATGTATTTTTAGGACTACCCCCTAAGTGATAGAGAGGTATAGTTTTCTATCGAGCTAGTACCTAGAGGTGAACCACTGTACATTCCTCCTAACAAGATGTTTACTATTATATTGTAAGAGCTTTATAGAAAGTAATGGGATTTATAAGCCAAGGGTTTTATACAAACTAGTACTTATCAATGGGTTTCATCGATCCTTTTCTCCAGGACGTTAGATAAAACACTCATTAATTTTATAGGTTACTGAAAATTTAATCATCATAATGAGGAAAATTTATATCATTTACGCCGCAAAGATGATCTTTTTGAACATATTACAGGAGTGAGTATATTCTTTAGGATCGACCAGAGATCGAGTTATCATCATGTCCTAATTAGGCCTTCAGATATTCCACTTACATATTTTTGTAGGCGATATGGATTATATGAGTATATTTTGATGTCATTGGGTCTGATGAATGTGAATGATGTCTTCCTGGATTTGGTGAATATGGTTTTTTATTCCTATATGGATTCCTTCATGTTCGTCTTCATAGATGACATGTTAGTTTATTCTCATAATCAAAGGGACCATGACACTCATATTGAGATCATTTTGAATACATTGAGAGAGAACCATATATATGCTAAGATCTATCAATGTCATTTCTAGACTGAAAAAGAAACACTTCCTGGGTCACCTAATCTCATAGGAATGAGTTTGAATTGACCTCGAGAAGGTAAGAGCTACCGGTACTTAAAATAAATCAAAGAAAATATTTCACATATGGAGTTTTTTAGGGTTATTTTTTTACTATATAGATTTTATATAGGAATTATCATTCCTAGGATCACATCTTATGGGCTTTAATAAGAAGGACTTGGATTTTATATGGTCTAAAGCCTTCAATATAGCCTTTCAAGAGCTAAAAGAGAGATTGACTTCAGCATAAATCCCCATTCATCTTGAGCTAGGAAGAATATCTACAACGTATTTTTAGACATAAGGTGTTGTGATTGTAATTTTATGATGTTGTAAATAGATTCATTTAATATGGGTCATGGTAGTTGAGGCCTCAACAGAAAAATTACCAAACACACAATCTCCAGTTTTTTGTTGTTGTACACACCTTGCATTGTTAAACGCATTGCCTACTGGGAGAGAATTTTGCAGTGTTTATGGACCACAGAATTGTGAGGTATATTTTTACACAGAAATACTTGAATATTAGGTAGAAAATATGGGATGAATATCTAAATTCCATATACATTGATCTAACCTATACTCCTGGGAAAGAAAATTTCATTTTCGATGATCTGGATAGGAGGACTCAGACATAAGTAGTTCCAGATACCATTATTGAATTAAAGCTTATGGATCCATTTTTGAGATGAATAATGAGGTAAAACACCATCATGTACATTATTTAATTCCATATCTATCTGTGAGCTCTTCACTTTTTGAGTGAGTGAATATGAATTAATTTTCATATCATGAGGTCTTGATCCTACGAGAGAGTACTACTTTTGAGGAACCACCTTTGGATTGGATGATCAGTGATTATGGAATACTGCATAAACATGGGTTTCTCTGGGTTCCCATAGATATGATAGATTAGTTGATGTGTTAGTCTCATTATTCACAAGGGGTATTTCACCTAGTTTTCTCTATGATCTATCATGATATGGGCCTATAGTAAGTGTGTCTAGGGATGAATCCATCATATAGATGGTTTTATCACTATTTATTCCACCTGTCACCAGGTGAAGGCTGATCACGAACAACCATATAGCTTGTTACATTCATTAATGGCCCTAGAATAGAAATTGGATTATGTTGCGATGTATATTTTTCCTGATATTACCATCCTCACCACGAGGTAGTGATGTGGTGTGGGTAGTTATCGATTAATTAATGAAATTCTCCAACTTCCTTCCCATCTTGTTGAATTTATCAATTGATGATTTGGGAATATTTTATGTATATGAGATTATTTGGATTCATGGGGTCCTTCATAGTATCATTTCGCAATGTTATTCTTTATTAAAATTGAGTTCCTAGCATGGGTTGTAAAAATATATGATCACATAGGTTCTTCTAATAAAATCATTTCACACTTAAACCAATGGCCAATTAGAATGAACTATACGATTTTTGGGGGATATAATCCAAGGATGTTTCATTGGCTTCGGTAGGTGATGGTAGAAGCATATACCTCTCAAATAGTTCATCTATATTAATAAAATCAATAAAATATTCAGATGGATCTTTATGAGCCACTATGCGGTATTTCGTTTTATTCACCCATGTGATAGATAATGGAAGGAGAGGTAGTGTTGCAAGGTCCTCGGCTTATTAAGGAGATCATGAAGTTTATTCACCTAATGAGGAATAAAATTTATAAATCTCATTTTAGATATAAATTTTATTCTCATCAACATCATCGAGCTCAGAAGTTTGAGGTCGGGGTTGTGGTTTCATGCTGGTATCACCCTGACTCTGGCATAGATGGAAACAAAGGAAAGGGAAGTTTTCTTCGAGCTTTTTTGGGCTGTTTGAGATCTTGGAGAGAATCAGGATGATATCATATCGATTGATATTACCTCAGAGGTTCCATTATATCCGTGGTTTCATCCACGTTTCACAGCTTCATCATTTTCATTCTAACTCATCTCATACTTTTGATTACAAGGATCTTGAGCTGGATGGTGATGCTTCTTTTGAGGAGTATCCTATATGCATAATTGACCGAACCATAAAGGATATCAAAGTCTAGTATTTACCTTTAGTATGGGTTTTATCTCAGTATGTCCCAAGGAAATGAATTGGGAATGGTTGGCCAACGTACGGTCCCAGTTTCTAGAGTGATTCTTATATGAATTTTTTCCACTATATGAAGGTGAACCCAGGGACGATTTACTTTAAAATTGGAAGACGATAAGATAAATGTTTTTATCTCAGGTAATAATCCATTGATATTTGGTATATTTAATAATTTAAAAGGTAATTTGGATTCCTAAAGAGTCTACAAACATTACAGGGGTGTTTGGGTCTTATTCGGAGTTCAGAACGCCGATAGGTGGGGAATGTGCACTGGCTAAAAGATTATTAGACACAGTGTGGGATAGTCCACACTAATTACTAAATTATATGAAAATTGGTAGGAGGTAAGAATCATGGTGCATAGTTTTCTTTAATCATGTTCCCTGGGTCTCATGCTCATGTGAACTCATTTGAAAAATGCAGCAGAGCCTGCAACATGGTTTTCTAATAGTTATACAATCCATACATAAGAAACTGTGTTGGGTCCCAACATAGATAGTGGGAGTCACACATCTGTAACACGTTTTTCTAAACTATGGGGCCAAACCATTTGACCTAGATATGTTTGTTAAAATTTCTAAATTACACTTATGTTCTAATAAGCATTCTTAGAGTTTTCTATTCCTTGTTTCAATCAGTGGTAGACCCCACTTCTAACATTGGAGATCCCTTGGAAGCCTAACGGTAGGATTCAAAATAACACTATAATCTAGTGTGTGATTCTTTTTTTCTTTGTATCTTTGGATTCCTCTTGGTATGATCTATATTCATCTGGTTTTCTTCTTTGTTTCTCTTCTTCTTGATAGATTTATTTAGTTGTAGGTTCATGTGCACAGTTTTTAGCGTGTTGATCCATTATTCAAATCTATTACAATCTAGGAAAAATACTAGGGCGATACAGGATGAGGAGAGAATTGTGAACACAAAGTAGGTGGTCTATTATTTATCCATTCAATTCTTTATGTCTTGTAATATTTGATACGTGCCACATGTCTATTTCACCTTTCACTACCCCTAATTTCAATTTCTCATAAATTCATTATTCTACGGGGAACCAAAAGACTTGAAAAAACACAAATCATATCGATATCATCCATCACAGAGTGAACCATTCTTTTTTAGTGTTCTATATTACATGCCTTAAAGGATTTCAATCTTATCAATCCAAAAACCCTATCGGTGTCATTGGATTTACTTTAAAATGATGATATCATATTGTTAAGGATGAACTTATTGGTGTATAAAGGCTAAAACCCTTAACAATTATAATGGATTGTTGTGAATGCGATTAAAACAACCACATCACCTAAAATAAATGAAACAATGGTTATTCTCCGATTAAAATTGAACATAAATATTTTAGAGCCTATTTGACTAGTAAATAATTATGAAATCAAATGGTCAGGGAGACCCACAATAATTATAGTAAATAAGAATGATGACCCTTATACATATTATAATTAAATGGTTATGGTGTCCCTACCTTTTAATGTAATGTGGGTGTGGAGACACAATAAATGTGATATTGGTCATGGTGTCTCTATATTATTATACCAGACATGGAATCCCTAACTAATTTGATATTGGGAATGGAATCCATAAATTGTGACACTGATAATAGAATCCATGATTACTGTGATGTTGGGAATGGAATCACTTACTCTTGTAATACCAGGCATGGAAACCCTATATTGTGATACTGGGTAAGGAACCCCTTACTCTTGTGATACCGATCTTAGAAACCCTATATTGTGATACTGGGAATGGATTCCATTACTACAAAGATTCTGGGCATGGGGTGTCTTACTACTGTAATACTGAGCATTGCGTCCCTTGGTTACCTATCCATAGACATTCCAGCACATGTTGAAGTAGGTAGTTTTAGCCTAGTTTTCCTTCAAAAACTAGATCTGATGCATTTATAGTTTTTTTCACTGGATTTCATACTATATGAGAACAATGACCTATCGCACACATGACCTGGATAATTGTAGACATTTTTTGTGGTGGCCTACTAATTTAATCTCACACCCTATATGGTTCATCGATGGTTCCAAGGAATACTACATGCTTATAGGTATAGAAAAAGAGAAAAGTCCTCTTATAGAAGCATGACTTCTATTATTACTTAGGATGGGAGTTTAGTAGCTGAAAACTAGGTCGTAGATCATGATTCTTGGATAGAATTCTGGCCTTTTACTTTTTTTATATCATATGGTGTGTTTTATGTCTATTTCCATGTATAATTGTTTTACCGATTTTATATAGACATGGTATATTCACATTTTTTATATGTTTCAGTTTACATATTTGATTATTATTTGGGGTTTGGATGCTTATATCTTGGTTCCACTATGACATTTTACTGGTCTAGTTATCTTTACATACTTCTACAATGTTTCTACATCATTTATATGCATCCGATATTTATTTATTTATTACTTATATATTTATTGTTCTCCACTTTTACATGAGGGCATAGTCTCCCCACAGACACAACCTAGGCCCTCACTACTGGTCGAAAGCCTTTGGTGCAAGGGGATGCGTGCTTCAGGCCATGTGGACATCTGGGATCAGTGCACCTTTGAGTGGAACCACAGACTAGATCATCACATATAAAATGTTTAACTTTCAAATTTTTGATGTTGGATGATAAAATAGAGATTTATGATGGTGACCAGAGAAAAATTTACAATGTTGCATCAGACGATGATATACAATTTCATTGTATGGATAATTTTGATTTCATTGGATAAGGAAATATGAAGTTGAACTAGATATATAAATATATGAATTTATAGACAATGAATGGTTGTAAAATGCTTGAGATGATATTTAGTTGTACCGAATAGATATAAGTATAAAATCCACTATATGGAGAGAGATAATTATCAAAAAAAATTATTTCCATCATAAAATCAAGAAAGTTCATAGGACTGAATAGTTTAGATTGACTCTTGAATGATCCATCAAATATAGAAATACAAGAATCAGGAAGATGGGATCATACATATAATTTTCTACATTAGTCAAAGGCTTGATAAGCTATAGAAAACATTATAAAGTTCAATAATTATGAAGATGATGACATTTTCCTTCAGTGATCATAAATTATTCCAATATATGAGGGAGTTTTTAATAGGTAATGGACTCCAAGGTTTTGTAAAACTTAAATGATAACATTTTTACTCCAAAGATTCAAAATATTTGAATGTGATCAAATGAAATTTGAGTTAAGAGGGAAATTCAAATTGGATCCCACATAAATTCCTGATTTTGGAGAATATGTATGATTATATAAAGAGTATGAGACTAATTAATATGAATTTGTTTCAATTATTAACAAAGGAGTGAAAGTGTTGATGTTTTTGAGATATCAACACAGTATTTTTTGACCAAGATTATTATTTAAAAGAACAGTTCTTGGTAGAAGTATTCTTGATATATATGTACCAAGACTGAAAGGGTACTAAATGATAAAGGTGTACCTCCCATAGGTTCAATAGGCATAGTGCATAAAACTAAACAGTATGTAGTAGAGGTGCATCAAATATATCCCACCATAGTGTGTGTAATCAAAAATTTCATACAAGATAGAGAATTTCCGAATAAAAAGTTTCTGGTATGGTTTTTATTTATCAATGTATTTCATGATATAGAGGATGTTTTGAGAAAATTCATTGTTTCAGAAAGAAATGAATGATATTAAATAATTTTTACATAGGAAATGTTGATCTATCATTCTTTTGGAAAAATACCATCTAGAAAAAAAATAATTTCTATAATAATATCAACAATGAAAAAGGAAGATCTTGTAAATCGTGGTATAATCAGTTGCTGAAAAGGATTGGGGTTGGGGGTTATAACTTGGCCTGATGGAAGAAGATCGAATAAGGCATTTTTTGGGGTACAACCAACTACGATATATGATTTAGTTGTAGCATGTTCCATTTTAATATTGAACAAGTTCGTAAAGAATCCATTTTTAGAGGGAATAAACAATATGGAAAGGAGTATTTATTTTTATTGAACTTTCTAGATATAATGTTCTGATATCTCTTATAATATTTACATCAATTGAAATGAGGTTGAAATTTAAATTTGAGTGGATTTATAACTATTACAAGTTTCATATTTTGATATATTATAAGAATTTATAAAATAAATTTATTACCAACCCCCCCTATGATCTCACATTGATCTTGGATCATTATTTGATGTCAATGAAAAGGTATCACCTAAAATAACCATATATATTGAAGATGCAAAATATAAATAGAGTGTATAACATTGGTGTTCTATATTAAATGTAAAAAACTATTACAATTGGAATAATAACATGTAACATTACTTTATATCTCATGGCCTAGAATTTATAGATACTAATATAATGGTATTTCCTCCCTTTATTTTTATTTTTAGGGTACATTTGAAATAAATAAATATGGGATTAAATAAAAATCTAAAACTTCCATTTTTTTGGCCCTCTCTGAGAAGGTTTTTACAAATAATATGGTGCTCCCAACTACTAATGATATGTTATGTAAGTTAAGAAGTATCTATAAATTAAATTTGAAAGTTATGGGGGATAAGATTAAAATTTTAATAGGAGAATTAGAGGATATATAGAAGGATGATGATGAAAAAATTGATGATTACATTACAATGCTAATTGGTATTTTCATCAATATTAGTGGAATTGGTGAAAAAATAGAATATTCTACTATTATTACCAAAATAATTAGAATATTTATAGAAAAGTTTGATCCCAAGGTGTCATATTGAAAAGATCAAGAGAATTTTTCTTTGTAAAAACTTCAAAATGTTTTCCATTCATATGAAAGGAGTAGAGAAACTGTATTTCGAAATAATTATATGGAACAAATAGGTTTTAAATCATTTTTAAATAAGAGTCTTATTGATAATGAAATAGAAAAATAATCAATTGATTTATATGCTAAGGAGGATGAATAATGATAAAAAAAATTATATCTCTTGTTTTTCAACAATATAAACAAAATTGAATTTATAATAGAAATTGTATACAATCTCTTAGACACAAGAATTGTAAGGTTAGTGGAAAATTTGTAAGACGTTTACTAAAAAGAATACTAATGATTTTGACTCAGATGAAACAGATAAATAGTTTTGAAAATAGAAATTTAATAAACATAAGAAAATTATATCTACACATAAGAATAATTTTTTGAGTAGAGGAGATAAAGATGATTCTTCATCGAGTAATGAATATGATAACCAAGTAAAAGTTTTATCAGGTATTAAAAAGTAAAGTGATTCATCAAGTAGTGATGATAATGAATAAAATATAATAAAATTATATTATATTAGAAAATAAAATGTGGATGTAGCTCTAGAGAAAAATTCAAAACAAAAGAAGCAAAAGATAATTTTGAATAAAAAAACTAATGAGATAGAATTTGAGAATGGTGAGTGTATCAAAAAAGAAATGGAATACCTTAATAACATTAGAGATTATAAATTATATTTATATGATCTAGAAAATATGTTTAAATATCATAAAGAAATAATATTAAAACTAGTGAATATTGACAAGGAATAAATAATAGTTATTGAGAAAAGTAATAAAATAAAGTTAAATCTTGTTGAATTAGAAAAGATGGAAAAATATATTGAGGAAATATTGGATGAAAAGGGGAAGATTTTTCTAATAAAAAATCAAAATATCATCAATATGAAAGTGAGTTAAATAATATTAGAGAAAACATCAAAAAAGTTGTTGAGGTTGAAGGTGAATCTTCTAAAAACTGTTAAAAGAAGCGTCTACATATGGAAGTTGGTTGTATGTGTAAGAAATCTCATTATACATCCACCTTTACTAACAAAGATGTTTCAGAAGATAATATTTAATCTACATGAACCAATTATATTAGTGAAAATCATACTTTTTAAACAAATATTAGACTATTTCAAGAAGGCTTCCCCTGAACAAGGATTCAAATATTTTTAATGAGAAAAAAATAATAAACATCATATTATAAATACTATCTGTCTGATAGATCAAGTTTAAAATGTAATTACTTATGTTATTGATTAGTTGAAAATAAATACTAATAATTTTGTTACAATATGTCTCTACAAAGAATTATGTATGAATCATGGGGGAGTTATGATTCTCAAATAAGAACAAAATTTCCAAGAATGAAATATAAGGAAGATAAAAATGTTTAGGAGATGAAAACTATTGAGTTTCAAGTTACATATATGAGAGACTCAATATAGTATTGAAATGAAATAAAGGGTTCTTGGAAATTTTTTAGATAAAATATCTAATGATATAAATCTGGAGGAAGTACAAAATCATACTAAAGAAAAATTAATGTTTCATGACTCAGAATATGAGAGTCTTGTTGATGATAAGATACCTAAAAATGGTTGATCGAATAACCATAAGACATGAAAGAGTTATGTGAAATATTGGAATGGTACTAAAAATATATTATTACCTTTCCATCCCAAGAGGAATGCATAAAAAATGTTAAAAACTCAAGTCTGTGAAGATATTTCAAAAATGAAAGAGAATTTGACAACTTTCTCTGAATATTCAACTGATGAGAACAAATACATTATAAAATATTTGAAGTATGATCATAAGGTGAAAATCACATCCAATTCAAAGTCAATGAATAAGAATAATATGTCTAGACTGATAGAATACTCTTAGTATAAATGTTAAATCTAAATAACACTATGGTTCCACTAAGTTCCCATTATTCTCAATTATTTGAACTAACATATAGGGAATTGATGGATAAGATGTATAGAGTATGGATAAATGTTATAGTATTTTTATATAATGAAGATATGTCTATCATGAAATAATATTATCATCATGATGAATGTGTTACTCTACCATTTAAGGGGAGAAAAGACAAAGATAAGGTATTATAATCATACTTTCCATTGTTATATCGAACTGGTCTTTATGGAGTGATGGTTGTTTAGAAAGTTCATATGTATGGGAGGTCATATTTTTAAACAATAATTTTTTTAATTTGTTTGATGGTATGGATGCATGTTTTATCTTAACAAACATACTCTGTTACTCCATGCTATAAAGATTATGGAATATTATTGAGGAAATTATTACATGCAAGAACTGTTATGGATGACAATGATCGCCTTAATTATACAGTATTTTTTCTACATAATTTTCTCTCACGTAGTTATAGTTTTTTATAATTAATGTACATTTGTTTAGTGATTCATGTAATATTATAATTCTCTAAAGGAAATTTTTCAATATTATGAAATAATATAAGATGATATGAGAAAAACATTATCTTTCCATTTTTATTTTATTTTCTATAAGAGGGAGAAAGAAAATGAAAACATCATATGGGGGATAAATAATTGAGCACACATATTAATTTACAATATATGTTTGGATATTGACAACAAAAAAATATGGGCTATTGTTAGTTCAAATTATATTGGTTAAATTCTTTTCAAAAATGTGAAGTTGTTAGAGATTTTTTAGAAAAGTGTTTTTAATTAGATTATAAAAAAATTATTAATCAAAAAGGATAAATGATGATATTAAATGTCAAAACATCATGATCATATTCATGATTCTAGATATTTGATTCAAAACATTACAGTTGTGTAAACATTATGTACTAGAATACAGTTACCAGGTGGATATAACTGATCATCGAAAGGTGGTGTAGCTATAAAAAATTTGATTTATAAAGACTTTACAATGTTCATATTATGATTTCATGTATTTCAAAATATATAATGTTTAATTTACGATTTTTGGATGTTGGATGATTGAACAGAGAGTTTTGAAGTTGATCATGTCCACATTTATAAAATTTCATCATACAAATATATATGACATCATTAGACTAAGAATTTTGATTTCATTGAATAGAGAAATATAAGGTTCTTCAAGAGTAATATATGATGTTATGGAAAATTAATGTGTGTAAAAAGATCAAGATAAAGATGTGTTTTATCATATAGAGAGAATTGTGAAGTCTACTAGATGGAGAGAGATGATGATCACCAAATTGAATTCTATCAAACATATCCATAAAATTACATCAAACTGAGATGATTATAAAGACTCTCAAAAGATGTGTTGGATATAGAAAATCATGTATCATATGGATTGGATTAGATAGGGAAGTTTTTATATGAGACACATATTTCATGATCCTTACAATATATTATAACGTTTAATATTGCCACATAATGAGGATGGCTGATGAGGGGCAGGTTCTTCGTGGTTCTGAGATTGGCGAAAAGGAACCCCTAAATGTTCCTGTTGGTAGGGATTTTTCTCCGGTTCTTCCTCAAGATCTCATAGGTCATAAGGAGCTCTTTTCTCTCTATGATCCTCGGCTTCGGGAGCCCTTGCCTCGGGCTTTGATTGCGGACCCTTCCAGCCCGCATAAGAGTTTTGCGGAGGCTGTTAAATCCTCTGTCCATCCTTCTTTCTCTGATTTCGTATCCCCCTCTCCCAGTAGGGTGATCAGAAAAGGATGGTTTGCTCATGTTGTGGCAAACCATAATGTCGTTGAGGAATGTGTTAGTCTTTGCAAATTCTCGATTATTACTAGAGTCATTACTCCGAAAGGTGAAAGGATGTGAAGATTCCAGGAATTGACCAATAAAATTACCTCAGCATGGGGTTTTCAAGAATGGAAGATGACGGCAATGGGCAGGGGCTTCTTTCATATTGTTTTTCCTAATGATGACTTCAAGAGGAGAGCGTGGAGTGTCGGATCCATTGCCCTTAAGCCAGTAATTCTTCGAATACAAGAATGGGATCGTAATTTTTATCCTTTTAATGTCTCCAACACACATGTTCAGGTTTGGGTTCGTATTTATAAGCTCAATTGGCTATATTGGCATCCACAGATCCTTTGGGATATTGCATCCTCTGTGGGTAATCCAATACACATGGATAGGCAAACTAATAATCCAAGATTTGGCCATTTTTCCCGAGTTTTGATTGAGATTGACATGGCCAGCACGCTGGTGGAGGAAGTGATTCTTACCACTAGGGATGATAGTATTACTTTGGGAATTTTCTATGAAAGAAAGTCAAAGTTCTGTAAAGAATGTAATGTTTTAGGACATCTACCTGAGGAATGAAGGAGGACAAACTTTTGTGCTTTCTGCAAAGTTAAGGGACATGATGTGGCTGAATGTAGGAAAGTAAATGAGACCCAGAAGCCTCCCTCTTCTGATAATCACAGTTCATTTCCTATGAAGGAGGTCTTACATGATGATATCTTATCTCTTATTGGAATTATTGAGCCTGAACAAGCTGCCAAGGAGGTGCTTGCAAACCACACCTATATGCCTGATGCTCCCTTTTCTTCCATCAAAACTGTGGTGCATTCCACTCTTTTCGGGGCTTCTGAGAACTCTCTGAGCAATGCAGTGGCTCCCTGTAACAGTGGTCAGATTGCCAATGAAGGAATTGTTCAGGGTGCCCCTCCTGTGCTTCCTGCCATGCTTATTGCAGGGGGTTATGATGTTTATCAGGCTCCTAAAGTTGCTGAATCTGGAGTTGCTGCTACCCAAGAGTCTCCTCATCTGATCTCTCAGAAGTCTGCTTCAAGGATTTCTATTTCTTCCCCTAAAGGATCTCTGAAGCTTGACTCTGGTGTTGCTGCTACCCAGGGGTCTCATCCCCTCTTTCTGGATAAATCTCACTTACAGGTGCTTGTCTTTCGGGCTCCGGATGGATTTTCCTTGCTGCCTCCTAGCTCTGGAGCTGTTGCTATCCAGGGATCTTCCCTCCTTATTCTGGATAAGTCTCCATTACAGAATATTGCCCCTCAGGCCCCTACTGAGGTGAATTTTTCTCAAGTCCCAACCGGCAAATCTACAAAGAGCAGGAATGAACCTGAGCTGATTTTGGGTATTGATACCTCCACGAATAGGTTCAGTCCTCTATCTGGGGTGTTATGGTCAGACTCTTCTGAGGAGGATGGTGAGGATGTCCATGATCAGAAATCTGATGATGTAGAAGCTATTTCTGGGATTCTTCATGCGGACTCCATTTCTAAAGGAAAGGGAATGGCCAAAGGAGAGATTTCTAGTGGTGGGGTCCAAACAAGGGCCATGTCTGCCCTGAATAGATGAAAATTCTTTTCTGGAATTGTCAGGGGCTTGGGAATGCTCCCACGGTCAAGGCCCTTAGACATGTGATCATGACCAATAAGCCTCTTATCTTTGGAATTGCTGAGCCACGAATGAGTTTTAGTAATTGGAAGGCCTTCAAATGGGAATCTCTCGGATACTCCTTTGTTAGTCAGAATGAAGGGAATATGGAAAGTCTTTGGGTCTTCAAGCATGACTCAATCAGCTTAATTTCTTGTATTCAGGGGAAGCAGATTGTTTCTGTCTCTTTATGTTTAAATGGGTACTCTTACTTTGTTTCCTGTGTTTATGTTGTCAACTCTTATTTGAAAAGGAGAGATTTATGGAATGATGTGTCTTCTTTATCTTCTAATCATCCTCCTAACTGGATCATCATTGGTGACTTTAATAGAGTCTTAAGACCGGAGGGAAAAACTGGTTCCTGCTTTAAACAGGTTGCTGCCAATGACTTCTCACAATGCATTGATTCTTGTAACCTTATTGAAGTCTCTATGGCTGGTGCTGATTTTACGTGGGGCCGTTACACTCTCAATGGGAGGCAGGCCAGCAACTTAGATAGGTGATTTATTCAACTTGATGATAATAATGGTATCATTAGTGATTCTGGGATGCTGCTTCCTAAACTTCACTCTGACCATAACCCCCTGGTGATGGATATCTCAGATGGTGATTCACGTATGGCCCCTATTCCCTTCAAATTTAATAATGCATGGCTTGTGATACAGGGGTGTCGGGAGATCGTCACTGCTTCCTGGAATTCTGGGTGTATAGGATCTGCCTCTCAGATTCTATCTTCCAAGCTCAAGATTACTAAGATGAGGCTTAGGGAATGGAGTAAGAATACCTTTTCTAAGATTGATGAGGACATCCATGATGCTGAGATGAGTCTTTTGAATTTTCAGAATATTAATCAGTTGAATTCCATGCCATACAGTGATGAAACTCAAGATCTTTCAAAGCTGGATGATCTGCTCAATACCAAGGAGAATCTGGCCAGATCCCTTTACAACATCAAATGGCTAAAGGAATGGGACATAAACTCTAATTTCTTCCACCGTCTTCATAAGGAAAGGAAATTTAGAAGAGGTGTATCTGCTATTAGGATTAATGGAAGACTGTACACTGCAGAATCTGAAATTTCTAATGCGGTTGTGAGTTTTTTTTCTGATCTTTATTCTGATAATGGACCTGATTTTTCTCATCTGATTGCCCAGAATATTTTTCCTTCCATTGATGATCAGTCTAATGAGGATCTGGCTAAGCCTTCGGGAGGGAAGGAGGTTAGAGATGCACTGTTTTCTCTTAACATTGATAGTGTGGCAGGGCCGGATGGGTTCTCAAACAAGTTTTTCATGTTCAACTGGGATGTTGTCCATGAGGAAGTGGTGAATGTTGTCAGGCAGTTCTTCATTTCTTCTTCCATGAATTATAGGGCCAACTCTAATTTCATTGCTTTGATTCATAAGATGGAGAATGCAAGTGACATCAAGGACATCAAACCGGTTGCGATTGGGAACACCATACCTAAGATAATCAGAAAAATCATTGCCACCAGGATGGGTCTAGTGGTCAAAGGTTTCATCACCCCAAACCAATTTTGGTTTATCCCTAGACGAAATATTCAAACCTGTATTTTTACTGCCTCTGAATGTATCAATGATATGAGATGGAGGGTTAAGCAAGGGACCTTCGCCATGAAAGTGGATATCTCCAAAGCCTTTGACACTAGGAAATGGAGTTTTCTGCTATCCATTCTCAAGATGCATGGTTTCCCCACAAGATTTATAAATCCGATTCACTCTATCCTTAGGAGTGCTCGGTTATCTGTTTTGGTGAATGGATCTCCCAGGGGGTTTTTCAAATGCTTTAGGGTATTTCGTCAAGGGTATCCTCTTTCAGGTCTCTTATTTTCTCTTGCTGAGGACTATTTAAGTCATTGTCTCAATAATCTGGTCCAAGGTGGTTTGTACAATCTGATTCTAGCAGAAAATGATCTTCATGCCCCATCTCATCTCCTTTATGCCAATGATATCCTCCTCTTTGGAAGGGCTGATTGTAAGACTGTTAATTCCATTAAATCCATATTTAGTCACTATGAAGATGTGGCAGGGCAGGCCATTAGCCTTCAAAAGTCTTTCGTGGTGTTTGGTAAGGGAGTTTCCATTAGAAAGCAACTTAGAATTTCGAGATCTCTTGGGATTAGGAAAGGATCACTTCCTTTTAATTATCTTAATGTTCCTCTTTTTTGGGGAAGGGTTAAGAGATGTTATCTTGAGTCACTTTTCTCTCGTATCACTGCTCAAATGGCCCATTGGAAAGGAAAAGCTATGACCCAAGCTGGATGAATCTATCTTGTTAATTCTGTGATCACTTATATGTTTGTTTATGCTTTCTCTCTTTACCGATGGCCAAGGAATCTTCTGAAGGAGCTCCAAAGGCTTATTAGGAACTTCATTTGGACTGGTTCTATGTTTGAAAGGAATCTTGTTGTTGTGTCCTGGAAGGATTGCACTAAGCCCATTGAAATGGGAGGACTTGGCATCAAGGATCTGGTTCTTTTCAATGAGGCCCTGATTAGCAAATTTACCTGGAATCTGCTCACATCTTCTGATTATTCTATGGAGTTCATTGTTGGCCGTTTTATCTCATGCCTTTGGGCAGATTATCCTCACTATCTTTTATCCTCTGTTTGGCCTACTTTGAGGTATTCCTTTATTGGGTTTTTGGCTTCATCAAAATGGCTGGTCAGCAGGGACTCAATGCTGAATATATTTACCACTCCTTGGCTTTCCAGACCTATTCAACAGGATGTCCAGATCCCTTCTCACCTGTCAACTGCTCGGATTTCTTACCTGCAGGCTGCCAGTCCGGGTTTATTGGAGTTCATTCCCCCTCATTTTAAATATGAAATTCTCAATTATCGGTACATGGACCGTGACACCTTTATTTGGGAACCAAGTAGCAATGTCATCCTTACCACTCGGGATATGTATAGATTCCTCTGTAATGGGAAGACTCCTACTCCTCGGTGGCTGCTTGCATACAGGACTTTCTTTATTCCTCCTTCTGTTTACTTGCTTTTATGGAAAATCTGGAAACGAAGACTCCCAGTCCACTGCACCCTTCAAAGAGATGGTTTCCATATTGCCTCGTCTTGTCCTGTATGCCGAGCAGCTGTAGAATCTCTTGACCATCTTTTTTTATCATGCTCCTTTGCTTACAGGCTTTGGAAATATATTCAAGATATGACTGGGTGTTGTTTGAATGTCACCTCACTGGATAATCTCCTCTAGTCTGCTCCTTCATCCCGATGCAGTGATCAGGTTAGAAATATTATTATGGTTGCAGTTTCCTCTTTCCTTGAGTTTATCTGGAGGGCTCATAATGATCAACTCTTTGAGGATACCATGCCCACTTTTTTTCTGGTGTTAGAGCTATTCACAGGGCTGTTTGTACTGCTTCTAAGATACAGACTGGGTGCATGGAAAATGGTTTAAATGACTTTATTGTCTTGAGGAACTTTGGTGTGAGCGGCAGATCTAGGAAACCATTGGTTCTAAAATATATCCGATGGATTCCTCCTATTCCTTCCTGGCTGAAAATCAATGTTGATGGTGCGGCGACTGGGTCACCAGGACCTTCGGGTTGTGGCGGCATCATTCGTACTTATCGGGGCTTTTTCAAAGGCTGCTTTTATCATTATATTGGGCAGGGCTCTGCCATTGAAGCTAAGTTATGGACGATGATCAAAGCCATTAATTATGCTGCCCATTTTGGCTGGAGATTTCTATGGCTAGAATCAGACTCTATGGTGGCTGTGGACATTCTCAAGAAGTGATCCAGGAATGTTCCTTGGGTTTTAATTCCTCATTGGATTGAATGTCTACGTCTTCTTGACATCATTATCATTGATGTGACTCATGCTTACAAGGAGGCCAATCAGGTCGCTGATGCTTTATCAAAGAAGGCCATTGAGGAGTCATGCTCGGAATGTTCCTTTGTTTCTCCCGAGTGTTGTGTGCGCCTTGTTGAGGATGATGCGGGTGGGAAGTTGTTCTCTTGTCTTTACAAACCCCCCTTTTGATACTTGTCTTTGTAATTTATTTTATTTAATAAAATTTGGTAGGGGTGGATCTCTGATTCACTCCTGGGCCTTTTGGTTAATATAAAGTTTAACATTTGGATGAAGTTGATATGTTTTTTAATGATATAAAATCTAGCTGATATTTGAGAAGTTTTTTAGAGATTTTTGATAATGATATTTGAAAAATATTTAATAAATAATTTTTAATCTAATGTTGGATAATAATTAAAGTTTGTTAAATGAAATTTGAGTTATGTGGGATATTCAAATTATTGTATACACTTTTTCATCATTTTTTAGAATAATTATGCCTACATCAAGGGGTGGAGTTTAATTAAAAATAATGTTTTCTTGTTTTGAAAACGGAGTAAATGTGTTGAATATTTTAATAGAGAAAAACATGATTTCCTAAAAATATTATACAAATCTTAACAATAGAGTTATTGAATTTGTGAAATCCTGATATAAGTCTTCCATAAATAGAATTATTATATGGATAGTGTACCAAAAGAATAAGGAAAACCAGATATAGGTGAAA
The DNA here is from genome assembly GCA_963277665.1 of Viscum album. Lineage (NCBI taxonomy): Eukaryota > Viridiplantae > Streptophyta > Magnoliopsida > Santalales > Viscaceae > Viscum > Viscum album. The sequence continues at coordinate 395,146,013 of OY728138.1, forward strand.
TATACAAAGTACATCTGACCAAGGAATTCTAGATAGTGGTGCATTAGATATAGAACATTAGACTAACTAGAATCGAGCAAAACATACCCAATTGAGAATTACCATATAGATAGTTACTGGTAATAATTCGATTTATATGATTTTTTCAAGATTAGGAAAATGTTTTGAGACCAACATATATTTAATAAATCTGATAATAGTCATTATGAAGTTAGATATAGAAAAATGAAATCCAAATTGGTTATGTAGAAATACGATGTGAGGAAAAATAAATTTCTAAAATATAATCAATGAATAATAAATTTTATCTTGTATATAGGGGTATAAATCATTACTAAAAAGTATTTTGGATGGACGTGTTACTTATTTTGAAGAAAAGTGATAAAATATTGAATGTTATGGTCATAAGAAACCATGACAGAATATATTTTTTTGTCGACCCAACCCTGGTTAGCTGAGTGCTAGATTATAGTACCATAACATTGTCATGATTACAAAGAATAAAATCATGAAAGATCAATGATTTTAGTAGTCTCAGTAACCTAGATACATACATGATTTTTTTATTAAAAATTAATACACTAATTACAAAATATTTTTTAGAGGATAAATTTATTCCCATATGGAATTTTTATTCATATCATTACTAGTAAACTTCATGGGTTCTTGGGGAAAGGAAAAAATAAGGGTGATCAAAAAATTCCTAGTAAGGGTTAAGTATAGTTAAAACAACAATGAATTAATAACAATAATCAATATGAGAATGTAAATAACATAACAAGCATTTCATTCAATCAATAAACTAAGAGGGAGTTCATAAATAATATTCAACGGTAAATAACTAAACACACATTCTATATAAAAAATTGGATATGGAATAATTAGAATAGAAAGGTAAATAAAGAGACACAAATTTCTTATAATCAATAAACTGATAATGAAAATGCATCCATATATGATGACAAAGAGAAAATATACTAGATAATAATATTAACTAAATCCTAAAAAAAATCAATGCTTAATGATTAGACATTATGATTCTAGTAACGTGATACCATTACAAAAAAATCTATCTTATAGAAAGATTAAAACATACTAGTTGAAAACCCCTTACATTAGTGTAGCAAACTGATTCATCCCATGAGATTACCGGTCCATCGAGGGGATTTTATTAACCGGTCCCCAACCATTTTCTTTAATTTCTATAGCATTCATCATATATCGAATAATTTCATTAATTAAAAAATAGTGTTCCATAAAAAAATGTCTATATTGAAAAAGTGATATTGTTCTGTTAATATTTCCCAATTTAATAAAATTTCATTCAATATAAACACCATTTTTTAGAAATTTAGTATGGTTTATGAAAAAAACATATCCTCGATAAATAATATAGATATTTAAGGAAAATTTAACGTGAAATAATCATAAGGAATTGAATATTTGAAGGGGATTAAAAAGTAACCAAGGTAGTCAATTTCAGTACTATCCATGTTCAATAAAATCATAAACCATCCAGAAGTGGAATATTGATGTTATCAACAAAAAATATCCCAATTAGAGTAAGGATAATGGGTTTATGTCACTTATCAATAGAAATATCATTAAAATATCATTAAAATTTATTAAAGAATATATTTTTTTCATTTTGAAAATACATTTTAAAAATCACACTTTATTTAAAATCACTTTTACAAAAAATTCATTAAAATTATAATTGAAATTTTTTAAAGGAAGCGTCAAATAAATGAATGTGGATAATTTCACACATCCCATACAATATAAAAACATTCCTTCTTTCATGGTAAAAAGGATAGAAAATCACCTTGTTCGAAAAGAGATAAAATCATACCATTGAAAATATTATAAAATACTAAAGAGGTAAAAATTTATATAATAATTTATTTTTAAAAGGATAAAAAAACGAATTTTTTTTATAAAACATGGTTTTGAGAGAAAATATATTTACAAACAAATAGAAAAATGAACTCAAGTTTTCTTAAACAAATTCTAAAACATATTGAATACCAAAGAGTTGAAAAATGATACAATTACTTGAAAAAGGTGATGAATATCAAGATGAGAATAGAATTGAATGGTTTACTTAACAATTATCTAATAAATTCTTTTCCTTTAATATCAATATTATGTATTATCGATTATAATGAAATTATACAATAATCCCTTAAATGATTATAACTTTGAAGTCAAAATTAGTAAATGAAGTGATTTTATGTATCAAATTAAAATAAAAATATATTAAGTGTAAATAAATCAATATATATTAGAATTCATTATACAAATAATCATATAATATTAATTAAAATGAGGAAGTAATATAACCCAATGAAAAGGAATTGAGTAAAAAAATTTATTTACCACTTGGTAACAATATGTTCAGATACCCTATGATTAAATAATTTAACTTGAAACTTAAAATTCCATGAATAATGAATTATTCATTATATTAAATGTAAATGTTGTCATATATACACCATATAAAAAACTTGGTGCATAACAATACAATATGCCTCAATGAAATGAAATTGAGACAAAATCTCATACATTGAGTTTCCTTTTGGATGAAAATAATTTAAAATTATATATAATGGTTTCAATATTGTTATTAACATATACTATATCCATAATCATATTTATATTATCATATATGATCTTATTACAAAATCATGTTACAATTATTGTTTATAATCTTTCATTATTCTCATCGATTCAGGTGTTAATTTTCATGTTTTTTGAGTATGTTTTGACTTTATGGTTTTTTATTCTTACATAGATCATGATTTCATCATCTCAAAAATGTCAACCATGATTTAAATATAATATATATTCAATATATATGTATTTATAACTGTCCATAAAATTTATATATAGGAATTGAAATTCACTGTTCATGGAGACGGTAGGTCGTACGTACGCATGATCATTGTTTCCATTTAATTACCATATTAAAAGAATGAAAATTAAGTGATATATATTTACATTATAATAAATGAAACATATTTACTTCATCTATTTAACATATTTTTTAAAACCATCCCCAATACATTCAATATAAATTGTGAATGAATGACATCGCTTTGAGAAGGCTTTAGTCTATACATTCACAAACGATGTAATCATGTTCCAAAAAAATGGAATCTGTTAAGGAAAGTGTTATAAAAAATAATAAGCATAAAAAAATTATATACATCAAATATTTTTTTTAAACCTATAAATCCATTATAATTTTCAACCATTAAATGTGGTGAATGGAAGAACAAACGATATCAGTTCATGAGGCGGTAGTCTTCTTTACACATGGATAATGATTGCATATCCCATTTAATTGAAGTTTGTGTGAGTGTAGTTCATAGCCTTTACATTAATTTTTTTTAATATTTTTAGGATAAAAATGATATTATATAATCAATATATAGGAATAATATAAGGAGTGTATAAACAAATAAATCAAAAGTGTTTGTTGGGGAATGTTACCTCTTTTTCGGGTAAATCCTTTTGGATTATACTATAATTATTCATTGTATTTCATTATTACCAAATTGAGGTTTCTAGGATTAGGGGAGGGAAGTTGTGAGATTATTTGTTAAGGGTTTTATGAGCAATGGTCTTGATAGTTGATAATAATTTTAATGGGTGAGTGCCTCTTTATAGTGGGAGAGGAGTGACATTCTAGAAAATATAAATATGTAAACACTATTAAGAGGTCTCCAATACAACATGTGACACCAATAATGATAAAAATTATATAAAATGTAGTATATAATCTAAATATAGACATAAAATGGATTTTTGAAAAGTTTACGGGTTATTTTTTCCCTTATGTTTAAGGTTCAGTCCCTTGTTAAGATTGTTTTTCACTTAATAGATGTACTTAATTTTGATTTATTTCGATAATTGATTTGGTAAAAAACTAATTTATCATTACTATATTTTTAAATTACTATGTTTCAAAATATTTAATCTACTTTCCAAATTATAATCACCTAATTGTAAAAAGTTAATTTAAAATTAATCTCGTAGACAGGACGACGAAGTGGGTTTTTAAACTTAAATTGTTCAAAAGATTGAAATTTTTTATATCTACTTTCATTAAAAAAGTGATTGAAATTTTATAAATTGGATTAATTAATGTGAAATTTTACTAAATATACATTAATATCAAATTAAAATATATTTTATCTATATAAATAAATATTATAGAAAAATAGTTTTCAATTCAAATTCAGTATTTTCCATTATTCATCAAAAAAAGATACTTCTCAGAAATAATTCTCGAAAAGATATTTTTTCAAGTAATATTTAATAAATTAAGTCTATTTTGTCATATAATATAATAAAATTTTAAAAAAATATTTTCAAATTGGTTCTCCATTAAAAGGTGGAAAAACATCCTATTTAGAAAAATGAAAATTTTATGCATAAAACAAGATTTATTCTTATTTTATTCCTATCAAATATATTCGATGAATAACAAAAACAATTGGTTAAATATATAATACATATAATTAATTAATATCATTAAATAATATTAATTTATTTTATTTATTTTTATGAACCACCGTTGAAGTATAATAATAGTTTTTATGCAAATATTGTCATAAACCATCACGGGTTCCCTAGTAACCTGATAAACAAGCCAACCCTAACATAGCTCTAATGGTGTCCCAAATCCCAATAGGTCGGTGACTAGAACATGGCATCACACAACATGAAAGTGGGAATGATTTATTCACCAACAATGCGGAAGAAATGATACATGACAGTATGCATAAATGAAAGAAACTCCACTGGGAGTAATGTACCAGAAGTCAAAAAGAAATAACCCATCCCAAATCTCTACAAACAATGTAGTAAAATGGATAAATAACCCATAGTACTTAGGACACAACTCATCAAGACCAAATCTCAACACCTAGAACCACCTCAAAGAGAACTCGTCCCTTTTCTAGCACCTAGAAGAAGAAAGTCTAAAAACACCTAAAGGAAAAAAAGTAGGGTGTGAGCCTACGCCTAGTAGGATACCACCAAATATTCCATAACAGATACCAAATATAGATTATCCCAATAAAATCATTCAATATCCAAATAAACAGGTTTGGAAATTCAAAATCTTATTTAAACAAAACACGCTTTACATTTTCAAATGATGGAAATAAATATTTTAAGCAATGATTTTATAAATTATGGAATATTTCTAAAAAAATTTCTTATGTAACAAATTTATATAAAAAGCATTATATAAATTTATCAAGCATATAAGCAGTTCAAACAAACATTGTCATACATTTATACCTCGAATATAAAAAAAAGGGTGCAACAAGGTCATATTACAAAAGGTATAATAGTATTAACCAACTATAGGATTCCGAACTCTCTATGTAAAATCATCAAAATGTGTATACACACATCCCTATGACACTGGCCAAGTGATACTCATCACCAACCCATAGGGGATGTGACCCACACCAAGTATGTTTTAGAACTTTGTAGTAGCGTAGAGTGTATCCAAATAACTCACTAACTACCTAAGGATTTCATGCGCTCTCACATAATGGGTGAACTATTATAAGAACACATAAAAATACGATCAATCTCATTATTCCATTTCAAAAGTTGTAATTTATTTCCATTTAAACCAAAAGAGGTTTTATTTAAAAACATTTTTTTACAAGATAAAACCATTGGGTTTCTATAAAATCATTTTAAGGAATTTTCACTGGTTTGAAAACCATTCAAAACCAATTCCATCATTTCACAATTTATGTCCACAATTAAATTTAATAGTTTAATTGAAATCCTTTCCATCTAATCCACAATTTAAATTAAATAATTTTAATAATCCAATTTCCATAAATAGACCAAATTTAATGGAATTGGGGGTTTTCCAAATTTCGAATCCAAAACACTTTCAAATATCTCGATTCACTGGAATCGGGTTTTTATCAAAAATAATTGAATGAAAATTTGAGAAATTTAATTTATATCAAAAATTGAAATAAATCAAGCGATACAAGGATAATAAATTTGGATAATCATAATGAAACCACTTACCTCAAGGTCATCGATGTCAGCTGCAATGATAATCCACCTAGTGTGGTTCAATATGCCTTCTCAAAGACCTTTTATCATAAGTGTCGACACACCAAAGTTTGATGTCATCAAGGGGACCTAGAACCAAAACATCTATTTTATTTCACAAGAAAGTTAAATATTACATGCGATTACATTTTCTCTCTCCTGAATAATCTTTAGATTATAGTTTTATGTTAACTCATGAAATAGCAAGAAAAATCAATGAGAATAATTATAAAACTTATTTTATAATTATATCCATCTATTTTATTTCAAAATGAATACTATATTATATGCAATTATATTTTCTCTCTCTTAGATAATCTCTGGACTATCACTTTGAATATCACATGCGATGATAATTTATCTCACTAGGATAAATTTCCAAATATATAAATATTAACACATGTGAAAATATTAATCTTTCATGGAAGAGTTCCATTTTATCATTATATCAATTCATCCACTTGCGATTATTCATCCGAATTATTATCTTTGAAAAACTCACATTTATCATTTTAATAATATTAATAATTTACCTTTGATAATCTCAAAATTATCATTCTATTATTATATTAATTATCCTTTGATAATATAATTAGAAATTGTCTTTTATATTTCCATGCATTTTATCTTTGATAATTCATCGCAATTATCATTCGATAATTCTTAACAATTATGTTTTGATAAATTCACGATAATTATCTTTTGGAATATTACATACGATAATTAGATAAAGAACATTTGATGATTTTGTTTAAAAATTCATTTGATAATCTGGTGGTATTATCATTGATAAATCAATGATATTATTAGTTGAAAAATATGATAATTTTCCTTTGATAAAACATGTAATTATCCAATGATAATTTTGATAATCTATGTCATGTGATAATTACCCTATAATTATCCTTAAATAATTTTTACAATTATATTCTAATAACGCATCCTACAATTTATCCATCTATATTTATTTAATGATAATTTTGATAATCAATCCATGTGATAATTACATTAAAAGTATCCTTTCATAATCCATGAAATTATACGTTAATAAATTAATCTAAATAAATTATCCCTAAGGACGCAATATGATTATCAATATATATGTATATATGTATATATGTATATATGTATATATATGTATGTATGTATATATATATATATCTTTTGATAATTTATTTAAAAAATTATTTTGATAATCTCACATGAACTATTGTGATATAATTGAGGTTTAAATATATTTTCTTTAGAATTGTGATGGAGGGAGAAAATGATTAAAATAGTTAAATAAAACTAATTCATGACCGAATTCATAACTGAGGCATTCCAATAAGAATTTCCTTTTAATGGAAAATAAACTATTAATGGGTGAATTTAAACTAATGTGAGGCTTAAGTTGAAATGATGAATTTAAACTTGGTTAATAAATAGAATGTCTAATATGACATTACATAATAGAACTAATAAAAAAAGAAATCAGGTAATGTCTAGGAATCACCTACCTCATTTTAATCCTCTTCTATTTAATTATCATCCTTGAAAACTATTTTTCAGTATCATCTAATACCAATTGATAATGATTAAACCAAGAATATTCCTAAATCACATACAAACAATAAACCTGATCAATTATATTAATATTAAATTTTTTAAAATCATATAACTAAAAAACCAATATAATTTAATTAGGAATAAATGACTTTTTACTCAACAGCTACTCCAGAAAAACAGAAACTAAGACCAAACATCCTCAATAGGTTCATTACTGTTAGTTAAAAGTTTTTTGCTTCCATTTTTTTTGAATATTTAAATATGTGAATTTGTTGGAAAATTTTGAGAGAAGAGTTATTTATTTTCTTTGATTATCATTATTAATTCAAAAGGATACTATGATGAGATTCAAATTACCTAACATCATGAATATATTCATGATTCTATATTTGTTTTCGGAAAGGTTTACACTTTATCAACATAGAATAATGAACATATCTTATAAGATGAACTCGACTGCTGATATGATGGAGGCTCAACATTACAAAGTTCAAGTTATAAAGACTGTACAATGTAGAAGTTATGAATTCATGGAGTTGTAGTTATACTATAGGATACAAGTTTTTATCATATGTATGGATCCTTTTAAATTATTTCATATTATTTATTTTGGACCTAATTTGGATACCTAAATATTTTTTATAGGTTTTAAGGCTTTCTGGGTATTGTTCCGAGCTCAGAACATCAGCCGGTGGGAGATGTGCACTGGTCTCATGAGTAGCAGATACCGTGTTTGTCAGTCCACATGGTTTCCCTAACTGTGTAAGGGCTTGATAGAGGGGAGAAGCATGGTTCATGGATTTACCTAACCATGCATCAGGTGTCATAGGCCCGTGTGGGAATCCTAGTAAAATATAGTAGAGTGTGCAACATATTTTTCATTCAGTTAGTAAAACTGTGTGCATGAAACCATACAGGGTCCCTCCTTAAACAGTGGGTGGCACTTGTTTATTGAACGATTTAGCAGACATTGAAGTCAAGGTATGTGAACCATATATTTTGGAAATTTTTACCAAATTACCATTATTTTATAATAAATATACCTCTACTTTTCTATTTTTTACTTGTTCCAACGGTATCCCCCTCTTCCCATGTTGGATATCCCTTGGAAGCCTAAATCTAGGTTTCCAAATAACTCTCATATATGTCATATGATTCCTTCATCATCAAGATCTTTTTATTCCTCTAAGTAAGCTATATAAAAATATGGAACTATTCTTCATTTATATACTCCTCAAAAGAGTTATTGAGGGGCATTTTTATATGCCCTATTTTCAGGATGTTGATCCGTTGTTTAGATTTACTTTTATCTATGCCAAACTGAAGGATGATACTAGATGAAGAGAGTACTACGAGAAATAGGTATGTGGTCTAGTGTTTATCCCTTCAATTATCAATGTTTTATAATATGATATATGTTCTACAAGATGGTTTCACCATATATTGCCCTTATTTTGAATCTTTCTTAAATTGGTTGTGCTTATTAGAACCTAATGACTTTAAAGAACACAAATCATATCGAGATCTTCCACGTTAGATGATCTATTCCTTTTGGTTATATCCTCTTACATTCCTAATTCAATTTCATGGTTATAAATGCAAAAACCTTATCGATGAGTTTGGATTTACTTTTAAATAATGACATTGTTATGATACTTATTAAAGTAGTGTCATAGCACTGCTAACTCCCTTAAAAATTATAATGGATCTTGTTGAATGTGAGTGGAATGACCATGCTACCTAAATTAAATTTAATAATTGTTACACCACTGATAGAATTAAATGCCAATAATTTTAAAAGCCTACTTGACTGGTAGTTAATTATGAATTCAAATAGGCATGGGGAACCTCAATAATTATGGTAAATGGGAATGATGACCCTTAGTATCTTTTAACTAAATGGACATAGTGTCTCATCCTGCTTATGTAATATGTTCATGCTGACCCTATAAATGTGACACCGGGCATGGAATCCCTATATTGTGATATTGGACATCACATCCTTTATTAATGAGATATTTGGAATGACATCCCTATATTGTATCATTGGGATTGGATTCCCTTTTATTGTGATACATGGCATTATGTCCCTTACTCTAGTGATCATGGGCATAGTGATCCTATATATTGATACTGGGTATGGAATCCCTTACTCTTGTGGTATCAGGAATGGAGACCCTACACTATGATACGAGGCATGGAAACCCTTACTACTGTGATAGTGGGCATGTCATACCTTACTACTGTCATACTGGACAGGACATCCCATATTACTTTGATACTAGGCATTGTGTCTCGTGGTTAATTGTTCAAAGACATTCTAGCATGAACTCAAGTAGGTAGTGTCATCCTTATTTTCCTTCAAGTACCAGATATGACCCATTTATTGTTATTATTAGTTATTCTCATAATATATCATCACACTTCCATATTGTATTGGTGGACTGGATAATTATAGATTTCATCAATGGTGGTCTACTGAGTTTATCTCATGCCCTATCCGGGATACCAATGGTACCCAGTCATACTACATGCTTATTGGTTTATACAAGGGGAAGCATCCTCTTATAGATGTGTGATCTCTTGTATGACTTTGGATGGGGGATTGGGATCATATGACTGTGATGGAGCTGGGGATGCTTGGATAGGCTTTTGTACTTTTGATCCTTTTGTATATCATGTGGTTTATGGATTTTATGCTTCCATGTATACATGTTTTCCATATTTTATAGATACATAACATCATCATATTTTTTATATGATTTAGTTTACTACATTGATTATTATTTATTGCTTCGATGTTTATATCTTTTTTCAACTATATCGGTCTCCTGGTCCAGTTGTATTTAAGTGATTCTATTTCCTTTTCCCTTTATTGATATTATTTTTCTATTTATAATTTTTTGATTATAAGGTTGTGAAACTATAACCAGAGGTAATAGTCTCCCCACAGATAAATCCAAGTTGCTCCCTGGTACTCGGAAGCCTCATGAATATGGGGAGGCGTGCTTAAGGTGATATGGCCAACCGAGCTCATGGAAACTCTGAGGGGACCTAGGGTCTGGGATGTCACAAAGTGGTATCAGATGATTCCTTTTCCAGATTTTATGTTTTGATTCAATATATAAGAGATTAGGTATGCTTTAGAACATTGTTATAATCTATTCTTGGGAGTATCTAACACACATATGGGGTTATACCATGTTTCCAGGAATAAGAAATTGTTTTTCCTTATAATACTCATTATAGTTGATTTGATTCCACCATTGGGTGATAAAAATAAGTTGTGATTTTACCATTAATATGACTGATTATTATCTATTAACCATGACCTAATGAGATGAGGGAATGGAAAAATTGATCATTCATTTTTTAGGAACCATATAAGAAGTTCACATTCCATGAATTTTTCATGCCATCCAGGATCATTTTTGTATTGCATCGACTATGATTTCCATGGGTTATTTGATTGATTTAAATAGAATTTTTATTTTCTAACTATTCTTGATGTAATTTGGGAAAACATACTTGGTACATACAGTTCCTTACATAACCTAAAGAGGTTTTTCCTACATAGGCTACAACTGATACACTAAGTAGTCAACTATTGCATGTTTAATCATGGACCATTGGTCACATATACTGGAATGTGTTATGGTGTCGATTAAATGGAAGCCACATTTCTATTCATAAGGTGTATGGGGCCTTTTGGATCAAAAGTGGAGAACAATTTTTTTCAACTATCTAACGAAATATTGAAATAAAAAATATGAATTATATGAAATTGAACACAAACATATATCTTGATACAGTCCTGACCATAGTAGTGGTCAATATGTAAATTCTCTTTTGTTCTATATAAATTTCCTTATCACCTGGACCTAACTCTTTAAGATTAAATATGGGTTAGAGTATTACATAGAATGTATTTTTACGTGTTCTACTTTTATATTGGTTCCTTATTCTGTTGTCAAATCCTTTATATAAGGAATGTATTTTCAAATTGTAGACCAATGCCACCACGACATCCTCTAGTCGTGCACTGGTATCATGGGGGTGACCATGCTATAGAAATGGTGGGCCTTGAAATCCAGTAATACCTTAAGAACTACCTATTATGGAACATATTAATATTCCTAACATGGTAAATTATTCTTCGTTTTGAGTAGATTTTATTTGGCTTATGCAGTCATTATAGGGAGATCCAAACTCTTCCCCCTCTATAAGAGAGTCGACTCGAGAATTACAGCAACAATATCCAAATAAGTTTTTGGGGGTTGGTGGTCCACATGATGAAAACCTATATCTCAAGATGGTAATATATATATTCAAGAATCTGTATACACCTCCTTAAGGGATTGTAAAGAACACTACTTATATATTTTGAGGGTCTGTAAAATGCAGGTGGGATATCCTAAACTAAGTGAGTAAGTGATAGGAAGTGAATTGGAGTGATTTACCATGAATATTGTTGGAAAATTTATTTCTTTAGTCCCTGAGGCCCAATTATATTAGAGAATTCATCAACATGTAACAACTTTCTATGACTGTTATATATTATTCAACTTAATACAGAGATCTTCAATGCTTTCTATCGATCTATAATCTTGATGAGGTATCTAAAGTGACGTGTTTTGAATATGGCTCGAGGCCTCCAATTTTTTCTCAAGTAATAATTTTATGTTTGAACACATAATTTGATATAGTAAACTAGACACTTAACCATAGTAAGAACCTATGGGTGGTAGATTGTGTGAGTCAAGGGAGTTCAGAACACCGATAGAGTAGTGGTTCGACTAGAGGTCGGAAGTGATGCTTTGTGACTATATGTGTAACCAGTGATAGCCAAGTGAAACCTTCTAATAGCCATGTAGAACATAACATGTGTAGGAAGACTTAGAATAATAATCCCCTATTTCCCTGATACCCCATTAAATTTTGAAGCTATAGTAGTTTGGGGAATCTTTTTTTTTTCTTTTTCTAGAACATCCCATATATGTTGAGTGTGAGAGGATCAATGCTAGATCCACCACCAAAAGAAGGTTTTGTAGAACCTCACCAGATAAGTTTTCTGATTACTACAGGTCATACAAGATGAGGAGGAGGTTGTGGCCATGGTATCCATGTTTCTAACATATAGTTCTAAAAAATTGGACCGACTCTAGGTGGTGAGGTGGTAGAACAGGTCCATGTATCATGCCATATTTATTCAGTGAAACTTATACCAGAGGATCATGACAATAGGACATCTATTATTCGAGGTACTATTCTAGGAGCCAATGTTAACATATTTACCTTATTTAATATAGGTGAATCATATTCATTTATATGTGTTCTTGTTATGCAGAGTCTTGAATGTGATTTTTTGTTTTATTGTGGCGTTATGTCACTTCACATTTTTTTGGTGGTCAGATCAGAGAGTGTGTGGAAATTCATGAACTATCCTTTTGTGGTAGGCAGTTTTCATTTATTATAGAACCTTTTTATCCTCAAGATGATTTGCAATGATGTCATTATTAGAATAGATTGGTTGGTTCCCTATCATTCCCAAGTGGATTTTTATCATTGTAGGGTGTCATTTATATCACTAGAGGTAGGTACTTATATTCACAAGGGTAAATGGGATTTCTATGCATGTAGAGTTGGATAAGAGCATCATGGGTTAGGTGGAGTGATATCCTTGATTTCTAGCATCTATATGCATTATCAAAGACTAAGTGAGACTGAGTTCACTCCTGTAGTCAATCAATATAGTGATGTTCTCCATGATGTATTTGTAGGACTACCCCCTGAGAGAGAGAGAGAGAGGTATAGTTTACTATCGATGTAGTACCTAGAGGTGAACCAGTGTACATTCATCCTAAAATGATGTCTACTACTAAGTTGTAGGAGCATTATAGAATTAAATGGGACTTATAGGCCAAGGGTTTAATATAAACTAGTACTTATCACTGGGGTTCACTGGTCCTTTTCTCCATGATGTGAGATAAAAATCCCATTAATTGTATAGATTATTGAAAATTGAATAAGCTTAAGGAGGAATATTGATGTTATTTATATCACATAGTTGATCTTTTTGAACATCTTATAGGAGTGAGGATATTCTCTAGGATAGACCAGAGATCGAGTTATCATCATGTTCTAATTAGGCCTTCACATATTCCACTTACATATTTTTTTAGGTGATATGGATTATATGAGTATATTTTGATGTCGTTGGGTCTTACGAATGTGTCTGATGTCTTCATGGATTTGGTAAATCGGGTTTTCGATTCCGATCTAAATTCCATGATGTTCATCTTCATAGATGACATATTAGTTTATTCTCAAAATCAAAGAGATCATTCCACTCATATGGAGATCTTTTTAAATACATTGAGAGAGAACCATCTATTCACTAATATTAGTCAATGTCATTTCTAGATTTAAAAGGAACACTTCTTAGGTCACATAATCTCATAGGAAGGAGTTTTTATTGACCTCGTGAAGGTAAGAGCTATAGATACTTGGGAGAAATCCAAGAAAATATTTGACATATGTAGTTTTTTAGGGACATTTGTTTACTATAGGAATTTTATATAGGAATTATCGTTCCTATGATAACATATTATGGGATAGATTAAGAAGTGAAGTTTATATTATCTAAAGCCTAAGAGATATCCATTTAGAAGCTGAAAGAGAGATTGAATTTAGCATAAATCCTTATTCGTCTAGAGCCAAGAAGAATATCTACAACCTATTTTTATGCCTAAGGTATTGTGATAGTAATGTTATGATGTTGGAAATAGATTCATTGCATATGGGTCATGGTATTTGAGGCCTCATCAGAAAAATTACCAAACACGCAATCTCAAGTTAATTGTTGGTGTACATACCTTGCATTGTAAATGGCATTGCCTACTGGGAGAGAGTTTTGTAGTCTTTTATGGACCACTGAATCGTGAGGTATATTTTTACACAGAAACACATGTGTATTAGGTATAAAATATGGGATGAATATCTAAATTCCTTAGACTTTGATCTAACCTATATGCTGGGGAAGGAAAATGTCATTTTCGATGCTCTATTTAGGAGGACTCAGACATAGGAAGTTCCAGATACAATTAGTGAATTAAAGCTTATGGATACATTTTTTGAGATGAATAATGAGGTAAAAGACCATCATCTACATTATGTACTTCCAAATCTATCAGTGAACTCTTCACTTTTGGAAAGAGTGAAGATGAAGTAATTTTCATATCATGAGGTCTTGATCCAACGAGAGAGTATTACTTGTGAGGAACCACCACTGGATTGGACGATCGATGGTTATGGAATACTGCATAAACATGGGTTTCTCTGGGTTCCCATAAATAGGAGAGATTAGTTGATGTGTTAATCACATTCTTCACAAGGGGTATTTCACCTAGGTTTCTCCATGATATATCAGAATATGGGCCTACAGTAAGTGTGTCTAGGGATGAAGCATCATATAGAAGGTTTTATCACTAGTTGTTACACCTGTCAGCAGGTGAAGGCTAATGACGAATTACCATCTAGCTTGTTACATCCATTAATGGTCCTGAAATGGAAATTGGATTATGATTCGATGTATTTTTTTCATGATAATTCCTTGGTCAACATGAGGTAGTGATGTATTGTGGGTAGTTATCAATCAATTAACAAAATTATTCCACTTCCTTCCTATATTGTTGAATTTCTCAATTAGTAAGCTGGGAATATTGTATGTTTATGAGATTATATGGATTCATGGGGTCATTCATACTATCATTTAGTAAAGTTATTCTTGTTTTAAATTGAGTTCCTACCAAGGGTTGTAAAAATATATGATCACATAGGTTCTTCTAAGAAAAACATTTCACCCTTAAACCAATGGCCAATTAGAACGAACTATACAGGTGTTGGGGGATATGATCCATGGATGTTTCATTGACTTTGGTATGTGATGGTAGAAGCATATACCTCTCATAGAGTTCACCTATAATAATAACATTAAGAAAAATTCAGATGGGTCTTTATGAGGCACTCTATGGTAGTTCGTTTCATTCACCCATGTGATGGATAATGGAAGGAGAGATTGTGATTCAAGGTCCTCAGATTATTAAAGAGATCATGAAGTAAATAAATATAATCAGGGAGTAAATTTTAACACTCGTTCTACATAGAAATTTTAATCTTGTCAACATCAATGAGCTTAGAAGTTTAAGGTCAGGGATCGTGGTTTCATTCAGGTATCACCCCTGACTCGGGCATAGATGGAAACAAAGGAAAGGGATGTTGTCATCGGGCTTTTCTGGGCTGTTTCAGATCTTAGAGAGACTCAGTATGATATCATATCAATTTATATTACCTCAAAGGTACCATTCTATGCATGATGTCTTCCACATTTCACAGCTTCATCATTTTCATTCTAACTCATCTCATACTTTTGATCACAAGGATGTTGAGCTGGATGATGATGCTTTTTTTGAGGAGTATCCTATATGAATAATTTTCTAGACCATAAAGGATATCACAGTTTAGTATTTACCTTTAGTATGGGTTCAAAGTTAGTATGTCCCTAGGATATGAATTGGGAATGGTTGGCCTGCGTACATTCCCAGTTTCCAAAGTGATTCTTATTTTAATTTCTTACACCATAGGAAGGTGAACCCGGGGATGATTTACTTGAACATGTGAATATGGTAAGATAAATGTTTTTATCTTATGTAATGATCCATTTAAATTCGGTATATTTCATTATTTAGAAGGTAATTTGGATGCATAAAGAGTCTATATACATTACAGGGGTGTTTGGGTCTTATTCCGAGCTTGGAATTCCAACTGGTGGGGAATGTGCGCTGGATACAAGATTATTAGAAATAGTGTGGGACAATGAACACTAATTCCTAAACTATATGACAATTGGAAAGATTTAAAATCAAGGTGCACAATTTTCCCTAACTATGTGCCAAGGGTCTCATGCTCATGTGAACACATATGAAAAATGTAGCAGAGCGTGAAACACGGTTTTCTCATAGTTAGACAAACCATCCACATGAAACTGTGTTGGGTCCCAACATAGATAGTGGGAGTCACACGTCTGTAAGAAGGTTTTTTGAACAATGTGGCCAAACCATTCGACATAGATATTTTGGTTAAAATTATAAAATTACCCTTTTTCCTAATAAACTCTCTCATAATTTTATATTCCTTATTTCAACCAGTGGTAGACCCCACCTCTCAAATTTGAGATCCCTTGGAAGCCTAATGCTAGGATCCATAATAACACTATGATTTAGTGTTTGATTCCTTTTTTGGTTTGTCTCTTTGGATTCCTCCTGGTAAGATCTATATTCATATGGTTTTCTTCTTTGTTTCTCTTCATCTTGATAGATTTATTGAGTTCTAGTTTCATGTGCATAGTTTTTAGCATGTTGAACCATTATTAAATTTTATTCAAATCTAGGAAAAATAGAAGGAAGATATTTGATGAGAAGACTATTATGAACATGAGGTAGGTGGTCTTGTATTTATCCATTCAATTCTTGATGTCTTATAATATTTGATACGTGCCACATGCCAATTTCACCTTTTACAACCCCTAATTTAAATTTCTCACAAATTCATTCTTCTACATGGAACATAAAGACTTGATAAAACCCAAATCATATCGATATCATCCATCACAGAGTAAACCATTACTTTTTGGTGTTCCATCTTACATGCCTAATTGGATTTCAAGCTTATAAATCCAAAAACCTTATCGGTGATATTGGATTTACTTTAAAATGATGATATAATATTGTTAAGGATGAATGTAGTGGTGTAGAAAGGCTAAAACCTTTAACAATTATAATGGATTGTTTTGAATGTGAGTGAAACAACCACGTCACCTAAAATAAATGAAGCAATGGTTATTCCCCTGATAAAATTGTACATAAATATTTTAAAGCATGTTTGACAAGTAATTAATTGTGAATTCAAATGGTCATAGAGACCCTAGATAATTATAGTAAATAGGAATGATGACCCTTATTCATATTATAATTAAATGTGAATGGTGTCCCTTCCTTCTAATTTAATATGGACCTGGAGACACTTTAAATGTGATTTTGGTCATGGTGTCTCTATATTGTTATACCAGACATGGAATCACTAAGTAATTTGATATTTGGAATGGCATCCCAAAATTGTGACACTCATAATGGCATCCAGGATTACTGTGATACTGGGAATGGCATCACTTACTCTTGTAATACCGGTCATGGTGACCCAATACTGTGATACTAGGTAAGGATCCCCTTACTCTTGTGATACCAATCTTGGAAACCCTATATTGTGATACTGGGAATGGATTCCCCTGCTACAGATATTCTGAGCATGTAGTGTCTTACTACTATAATATTCATTATTTCAACCCTTGGTTACCTATCAATAGAAATTCCATCACGTGCTGAAGTAGGGATTGTTAGCCTAGTTTTCCTTCAAAAACTAGATCTGACACATTTATAGATATTATAACTCTATTTCATACTATATGAGAACAATGAAATATAGTACACATGACCTTGATAATTATAGGGATTGTTAGTGGTGGCCTACTAATCTTATCTCAGACCTTATATGGTTCATCTATTGTACCATAGAATACTACATGCTAATAGATATAGACAAGGGGAAAATTCATCTTAAATAAGCATGACATATTTCATTACTTAGGATAGGAGTTTGGTAGTAGACAACCAGGTCATAGCTCATGATTCTTGGATCGAATTTTGGCCTTTTTTAAATTTTTTATATCATTTGGTGTGTTGTATGCCTATTTCCATGTATACATGTTTTACCTATTTTGTATATACATGGTATAGTCATATTTTTTATATGTTTCAGTTTACATCTTTGATTATTATTTGGGGTTTGGATGTGTATATCTTGGTTCCACTATGACGTGTTACTGGTCTAGATTTCATTACATGCTTCTACAATGTTTTTACTTCATTGGTATGAATTCTATATTTATTTATCTATTAATTCTATATTTATTGTTCTCCACTTTTACATGAGGGAATAGTCTCCCCATAGACACAACCTAGGACCTCACTACTGATCGAAAGCCTTTGGTGTAAGGGGATGCATGCTTGAGTACATGTGGAAAACTGGGATCTATACACCTTTGAGTGGAACCACGGACTTGAACATCACATATAAAAAGTTTAAGATACAAATTTTAGATGTTGGATGATAAAATAGAGAATTATGAAGGTGACCAGATAAAAATTCACAATGTTACATCAGATGATGATATACAATTTCATTGTATGGATAATTTTGATTTCATGGGATAGAGAAATATGAAGTCGATCCATATATATAAATATATGAAGTTCTAGAAAATGAATGGTTGTACAATGTTTGAGATGATCTTTATTTTTACCGAATAGAGATAAGTATAAAATCCACCAGAAGAAGAGAGCCAATGATCACAAAAATGAGTTCCATCATATAGACTCATGAAAGTTCATAGGACTGAATTGGTTGAATGGAATCTCTAATGATCCATCAAATACAGAAAAACATGAATCCGGAAGATGGGATCATACATATAATTTTCTACATTAGGAAATGGTTTGATAAGCTATAGAAAACATTATAAAGTTCAATAATTATAAAGATGATGATATTTTCTTTTAGTGATAAAAAATTATTCCAATATATCAGGGAGTTTTTATGATATCATGGACTCCAAGGTTTTGTGAAACTTAAATGATAAATTTTTTACTCCAAAGTTTCAAAATATTTGAAGGCGATCAAATGAAATTTGAGTTAAGATAGAAATTCAAATTGGATCCCACATCACTTCCTGATTTTGTGGAATATGTGTGATTATATAAAGAGGTTGAGACATATTAAGAAGAATTTGTTTCAAGTATTAACAAAGAAGTTAAAGTGTTAATGTTTTTGAGAGATCAACACATTATTTTTTGACCAACATTATATTTGATTGGAGAAAATTATTATCCAAGAGAAGAGTTCCTGGTAGAAGTATTCTAGATATTGATGTACCAGATCGAAAGAGTACTAAATGATGAAGGAGTAACCCACATAGGTTCAATAGGCATAGTACATAATACTAAATAGTACGTAGTAGAGATTCATAAAATATATCCCACCATTGTGAGTATAATACAAAATTTTATACCTGATAGAGAATTTCCAAATAGACATTTTCTGTCAAGGCATTGATTTATCTAGGTATTTCAATATATGGAGGATGTTATGAGAACATTAGTTGTTTCAAAAAGATATTAAAGATATTGATGAATTTTTTACATAGGAAAAGTTGATCTATCATTTTTTTGGAAAATTACCATCTATAGAAGTAGTAATTTCTATAATAATATCAACAATGAAAAATGAAGATCCTGCAAATGGGGGTATAACTAGTTGCTAAAAAGGATTGGGGTTGGGGGTTATAACTAGGCCTAATGGAAGAAGATAGAGTAATGAATGTTTGGGGTTGTAACCAAATGTGGTATAAGATTTAGTTGTTGTATGTTCCATTTTAATCATGAAGAAGATAGTAAAGAATCCATTTTTAGAGTGAATAAACAATACCGAAAGGAGTATTTATTTTTACTAAACCTTCTAGATATAATTTTGTTATATCTCTTTTTATATTTACTACAATTGTAGTGAGTTTAAGAGTTATATTTGAGTGGATTGATAACTATAGAAAGTTTCATAGGTTGATATGTAAGAACAATTCATAAAATAAATTTATTACTGATTCACCCCCCCCCCCCCCCCCCGCACCCACTCTGTGATCTCACACTGATCAAGGATCATTAATTGGTGTCAATGAAAATTTTTCCCCTAAAATAACCATCTATATACTGAAGATGAAAAATATAAATAGATTGTATAACCTTGGTGTTCCTATAATAAATGTAAACAACTATTACAATTGGAAGAATAAGATGTAACCTTACTTTATATCTCTTGGCCTAAAATTTAAAGATACTAATATAATGGGATTTCATCTGATTATTTTTGTTGTTATGGTATATTTAAAATAAATAAATATGGTATTAAATGGAAATATAAAACATCCATTATTTTGGACCTCTTTGAGAAGGTTTTACAAATATTATTGTTCTCTCAACTGCTAAATACTTGTTATGTAAGTTAAGAAGTATCTATAAATGAAATGTGAAAGTTATGGGGGATAAGATTAAAATTTGAAGAAGAGAATTAGAGGATATAGAGAAGGATGATGATGAAAAAATTGATGTTTACTTTACAATGTTAAATGGGATTTTCATCAATATTTGTGGTTTTGGTGAAAAACTAGAATATTCTACTATTATTACGAAACTAATGATAATATTTATAGAAAGGTTTGATCCCAAGGTTTCATATTGAAAATATCAAGATAATTTTCCTCTGTATGGACTTAAAAATGTTTTCCTTTCATATAAAAGGAGTAGAGAAATTGTATTTTCAAATAATTCTGTGGAATAAATAGGTTTTAAATCATTTTTAAATATTAAATTTATAGATAATGAAATATGAAAATAATCAATTTATTCATATGATGAGGAGGATGAATAAATATAAAAAAATTATATCTCTTTTTTCTATAACATAAATAAAATAGAATTTATAATGGAGAATGTAAACAATCTCTTAAACATTAGAATTGTAAGGTTAGTGGAAATTTTGTAAGATGTTTTATGAAAATAATACTGATGATTTTGATTTAGATGAAGAAGATAAATAGTTTTTAAAATATAAATTTAAGAAACAGAAGAAAATTATATCTATTAATAAGATTAATTTAGTGAGTATAGGAGATAAGGATGATTCTTCCTCGAGTAATGAATCTGATAATCAAGTAAACTTCATAAGAAGTATTAAAAATTCTATTGATTAATCAAGTAGTGATGATAATGAATGAAATATAATATAATTATAGTAGATTATAAAATAAAATTTTGATGTATCTTTAGAGAAAAATTAAAACCACAAGAAGAAGAAGATAATTTTGAATAACGAAACTAACGAGATAGAATTTGAGAATCGTGGGTGTATCAAAAAGGAAATGGAATAACTTAATAATATTAAAGATTATAAATTATATTTATATGATCTTGAAAATAATTTTAAATATCATAAAGAAAAAAATTAAAACTAGAGAATATTGACAAGGAATAAATAATTGTTATTGAGAAAATTAATAAAAGAAGGCTAAATCTTGTTGAATTAGAAAAGATTGAAAAATATATTGGGGAAATATTTTATGAAAAGGGGAAGATTTGTCTGATAAAAAATCAAAATATCATAAATTTAAAAGTGATTTAAATAATAGTTGAGAAAACATCAATAAATTTGTTGAGGTTGAAGGTGAATCTTCTAAACAATGTAAAAAGAAGAGTCTACATATGGAAGTTGGTTGTATCTGTAAGAAATATCAATATTCATCCACCTTTACTAACAAATATGGTTCAGAAGATAATATTTAATCAACATGAACCAATAATATTAGTGAAAAATCATATTATTTAAATAAATATTAGACTATTTCAATAAGGATTTCCCCTGAACGAAGATTTCAATATTTCTAAGCAGAAAAAAATAATAAACTTCATATTAGAAATAATATTTGTCTGATAGATCATGTTTTAAATGTCACTACTTATGTTATTGATTATTTGAAAATAGATACTACTAATTTTGTTAAAATATGTCCCTACCAAGAATTATGTATGAATCATGGGGGAGTTATGATTGTCAAATAAGAAAAAAAAATCAATAATGAAATATAAGGAAGATAATAAAGTTTAGGAGATGAAAAATATAGAGTTCCAAGTTACATATATGTGAGACTCAATATAGGATTGAAAAGAAATAAATGGATCTTGGTAAATTTTCTAGAAAAAATAGCCAATGCTATAAATATAGAGGAAGCACAAAATCATACTAAATAAAAAGTAATGTTTTATGGCTCGGAATATTAGTGTGATATTGATGATAAGATACCTAAAAATGGTTTTTCTAATATCCATAATACATGAAAGTGTTCAATGAAATATGGTAATGGTACAAAAAAGATATGATTATATTTCTATACCAAGATCAATGCATAAAAAGAATGTTAGAAACTCAAGTTAGTGAAGATATTTCAACTGATGAGAATAAATACATTATAAAATATGTGAAGTATGATCATAAGGTGGAAATCACATACAATTCTAAGTCAATGAAGAAGAAGAATATGTCTAGACTGAGAGAATACTCTTAGTCTAAATATTAAATCTAAAGAACACTAAGGTTCCTCTGAGTTCCCATTATTCAGGTTTATTTAAACTAACATATAGGGAATTGATGGATAATATGTATTCAGTATAGATAACTATTATAGTATTTTTATATAATGATTATATGTCTATCATGAAAAAAATATGATCATCACGATAGATATGTTATTATACCATTTAGGGGGATAAATGATGAAGATAAGGTATGACTATCACACATTCCTTCGTTATATCAAACTGGCCTTCATGGAGTGATGGTTGTTTAGAATGTTGATATGTATGGGAGGTCATATTTTTAAAACTTTACATTTTTTAATGTTTTTGGTGAGATGGATGAATGTTTTATCTTAATAAACATACTCTGTTACTTCGTGTTATAAAGATAATTTAATATTATTGAGGAAATTATTACATTCAAGAACTATTAGGGATGAAATCGATCACCTTAATTATATAGTATTTTTTCAACATAATTTTCTCTCATTTAGTTATAGAGTTTTCTAATTAATGGATATTTTTTAGTGATTCATGTAATATTATTATTCTCTAAATTAAAATTTTCAATATTCTGAAATAATAGAAGATGATAAGAGATAAACACTATGTTTCCATTTTCATTTTATTTTATATAATAGGGAAAAAGAAAATGAAAACATCATATGGGGGATAAATAATTGAACACAAATATTAAATTAAAATATGTGTTGGGATATTGACAATAAACAAATAGATGGTATTGTTAGTCCAAATTATATTGGATAAATTATTTTCCAAAATGGGAAGTTGTTGGAGATTTTGGAGAAAAGTGTTTTTTTACTTAGTTTATAGAAAACATATTAATTAAAAAGGTTAAAAGATGATATTAAATGTCCAAACATCATGATGATATTAATGATTCTAGATATTTAATTGAAAATGTTATAGTTGTGTAAACATGAAGTACTAGACTACAGTTAACAGGTGGATAGGACTGATCATCAAAAGGTGGTCTAGCTATAAAAAAATTAGATTTATAAATACTTTACAATTTTTATATTTTGAATTCATGTATTTGAAATTATATAATGTTTAATTTACAATGTTAGAATGTTAGATGATTGAACAGAGAGTTTTGAAGTTGGTCATGTCCACATTTATAACATTCCATCAGACAAATATATACAACATCATCAGACTAAGAAATGTGATGTCATTTAATGGAGAAATATAAGGTTTTTTCATAGGAATATATGATGTTATGGAAAAATAAAGTGTGTAAAAAGATCACGATAAATATGTGTTTTATCAGATAGAGAGAATTGTGAATTCTACCAGATGATGAGAGATGATGATGACCAAATTGAGTTCTATAAGACATACCCATAAAATTTCATCAAACTGAGATGATTAGGAAGACTCTCGAAAGATGTGTCAGTTATGGAAAATCATGCATCAGATGGATTGGATTAGATAGGGATGTTTTTACCTAAGACGCATATTTGAGGATCCTTACAAAACATTATAAATTTTAACATTTGGATAATGTTGGGCTCTTTTTAATGATCTCAAATCTAGTTAATATTTTAGAATATTTTTAGAGATTGTTGATAATGATATTTCAGGAATATTTAATAAATAATTTTTAATCTAATGGTTGATAAGCATTAATGGTTCTTAAATGAAATTTTAGTTAAGTGAGGTATTAAATTATAGTGTACACTTTTTGTTCATTTTGTGGAATAATTATGCCTACATCAAGAGGTGGAGGTTAATTAAGAAGAATTTTTTCTAGTTTTGAAGAGGGAGTAAATGTTGAATATTTTAATAGCGAAAAAAATGATTTCCAATAGATATTATACAGATTTGAAGAAGAGGGTTGTTGAATGTATGATATCTTGATATAAGTCTTCCAGACATAGAATTATTATATGGATAGTGCACCAAAAGAATAAGGAAAACCTTATAGAGGTGAAATATACAAAGTACATCTTACCAAGGAATACTAGATAGTGGTGCATCAGATATAGAACATCAGACTGACTAGAATCGAGAAAAACATACCCAAGAGAGAAATACCATATGGATAGTTACTGGTAATATTTCAATTTAACTGAGTTTTCCATGATCAGGAAAACATTTTGAGACCATCATACTTTTCATTAATCTGATAATATTCATTATGAAGTTGGACATAGAAAAAGGAAATCGAAATTGGTTATGTAGAAATATGATGTGAGGAAAAATAAATTTCTAAAATATAATCAAAAAATAATAAAGTATATCTTGTATATGGGTGTATCAATCATTACTAAAAAGTATTTTGGATGGACAAGTTACTTATTTTGATGAAAAATGACCAAATATGGTAAGTTGTGATCATAAGAAACCATGATAGAAGATTTTTTTTGTGTCAACCCAACCCTAGTAAGCCGAGAGCTAGATTATAGTACCATTAAATTGGCATGATTACAAAGAGAAAAATCATGAAGGATCGAAGAGTTTAGTAGTCTCAGTAAAGTAGATACATACATATGTTTTTTTATTAAAAATGAATACACTAATTACAACATATTTTTTAGAGGATAACCTTATTCCCACATGGAATTTTATTTCAAATAATTCCTAGTACACTTCATGGGTTCTTGAGGAAAGGATAAAATAATGGTGATCTCAAATTCTCAGTAAGAGTTAAGTATAGTGAAAACAAAAACAGATTAATAAAAATAATCAATATGGAAAGGTAAATAACTTAACACACATTCCATTAAATCAATAAACTGAGAGGGAGTATATAAATAATATGTAAAGGTAAATAACTAAACAGAAATTCCATGTAAATAATTGGATATGGAATAAACCGAATGGAATGGTAAATAACAAAACACACATGTCATATAACCAATAAACTAAGAATGAAAATGCATCCATATATAATGACAAAAAGAAAATATCCTGGATAATAATATTAACTGAATCCTCAATAAATTCAATGCTCAATGATTAGACATTATGATTCTAGTAACATGATACCATTACAAAAAAAATCTATCTTATAGAAGGATTAAAACATACTAGTTAAAAACCCCATTACCTTAGTCGATCCAACAGATTCATCCCATGAGTTTACGAGTCCATCGAGGGGATTTCATTAACCGGTCCCCAACAATTTTCTTTATTTTCTATAGCATTCCTCTTATATTGAATAATTTCTCTAATTAAAAAACAATGTTCCATAAAAAATATCTACATTGAAAAAGAGATATTGTTCTGTTAATCTTTCCCCATTTAATAATATGTCATTCAATGTAAACACCATTTTTTTAGAAATGTAGTATGGTTTATGAAAAAAACATATCCTCGGTAAATAATATAAATATTTAGGGGAAATTTAATGTGCAATAATCATAGGGAATTGAATATTTGAAGGGGATTAAAAAGGAATCAAGGTAGTCAATTTTAGTACTATCCATGTTCAATGAAATCATAAACCATCATGAAGTGGAATATTGATGGTATCAACAAAACATATCCCAATTGGAGTAAGGATAATGGGTTTTTGTCACTTATCAATAGAAATATCATAAAAATATCATTAAAAATTATTAAAGAATATATATTTTTCATTTTGAAATAACATTTTAAAAATCACACATTATTTAAAATGACTTTTACAAAAAATTCATTAAAAATATCATTGAAAATTTATAAAGGAAGCATCAAATAAATTAATGTGGGTAATTTCACACATCCCATACAATATAAAAACCTTCCTTTTTTCATGGTAAAAGGATAGAAAATCACCTTGTTCGGAAAGAGATAAAATCATACCATTGAAAATATTATAAAATACCACGGAGGTAAAAATTTATTTAATAATTTATTTTTAAAAGGATGAAAAAACGAAAATTGTTTTTTTAAAACTTGTTTTTTAGAGAAAATAGATTTACAATCAAATACAAAAAGGATGTCATGTTTTCGAAAAAAATTCTAAAACATATTGAATACCAAAGAGTTGAAAAATGATACAATTGCTTGAAAAATGTGATGAATAGAAAGATGAGAATAAAATTTAATGTTTTACCTAACAATTATCTAATAAATTCTTTTCATTTAATTTCAATATTATGTATTCTCTATTATAATGAAATTCTAAAATAATCCCTTAAATGATTATAAATTTGAAGTGAAAATTAGTAAATGAATTGATGATGTGTATAAAATTAAATGAAACATATAATTAGTGTAAATAAATCAATATATTTTGGAATTAACTATACAAATAATCATATAATATTAATTAAAATGAGGAAGTAATATAACCCATTGAAAAGGAATTGAGTAAAAATATTTATTTACCACTTGGTAACATTGTGTTCAAATGCCCTAAGATTAAATAATTTAACTTTAATCTAAAAATACCTTGAATAATGAATTATTCATTATATTAAATTTAAATGTGGACATATATACACCATATAAAAAACTAGGTGCATAACAATACAATATGCCTCAATGAAATTAAATTGGGATAAAATCTCATACATTGAGTTTCCATTTGGATGAAAATAATTTAAAATCATATATAATGGTTTCAATCTTGTTATTAACATATACTATATCCATAATCATATTTATATTATCATATATGATCTTATTACAAAATCTTATTACAATTATTATTTATAATCTTTCATTATTTTCATCGATTCAGGTGTTATTTTTCATGTTTTTTGAGTATGTTTTGACTTGATGTTTTTGTTGATCTTAAATAGATCATTATTTCATCATCTCAAAAATGTCAACCATGATCTAAATATCAAATATATTCATTATATATGTATTTATAACTATCCATAAAATTTATATATATGAATTGAAATTCACCGTTCATGGAGACGGTAGGTCGTACGTAAGCATGATCATTTTTTCCATTTTATTACCATGTTAAAAGCATGAAAATTAAGTGATATATATTTATATCATAATAAATGAAACATATTTAATTCATCTATTTAAAATATTTTTTTAAAACCACCCCCAATACATTCAATATAAATTGTGAATGAATGACATCGCTTTGAGAAGGCGTTAGTCCAAAAATTCACAAACGATGTAATCGTGTTGCAAAAAAATGAAAATTGTTAAAGAAAGTGTTATAGAAAAAATAATAAGCAGAAATAAATTATATATAAAAAAATTAAACCTATAAATCCATTATTATTTTCAACTATTAAATGTGGTTAATGGAAGAACGAACGACATCGGTTCGCGAGGCGGTAGTCTTGTTTACACATGGATGATGATTGAATATCCCATTTAATTGAAGTTTGTGTGAGTATAGTTCATAGCCTTTACTTTAAATTTTTTTATTATTTTTAGGATACAAATGATATTATATAATCAATATATAGGAATAATTTATGGAGTGTATAAACAAATAAATGAAAAGTGTTTGTTGGGGAACGTTACCTCTTTTTCAGGTAACTCCATTTGGTTTATACTACAATTCTTCCTTGGATATCATTATTACCAAAGTGAGGTTTCTAGGGATAGTGGAGGGAAGTTGTGAGATTATTTGTTAAGGGTTTTATGAGACAATTGTATTGATAGGTGTGAATAATTGGTATGGGTGAGTGCCTTTTTGTAGTGGGTGAGGGGTGACATTCTTGTAAATATAAATATGTAAACACTATTAAGAGATCTCCAATACAAAAGGTTCTAAAAATAATGATAAAGATTCTATAAAATGGATTATCTGAACTAAATATGGGCATAAAATGGATTTCTGAAAATTTTATGGGTTATTGTTTCCCTTATATTTAAGTTTTTGTCCCTTATTAAGATTGTTCTTCAATTAACAGATGTAATTAATTTTGATTTATTTTGATAATTGATTTGGTAAAAACTAATTTATCATAACTAAATTTATAAATTATTATGTTTAAAAATATTTAATCTATTTTCCAAATTATAATCACATAATTTTTAAAATTTAATTTAAAATTAATCTCATAGAAGGGACGGTGAAGTGGGTTTTTGAATTGAAAATGTTCAAAAGATTGAATTTTTTATATCTAATTTCAATGTAAAAGTGATTAAAACTTCATAAATTGGATTAATTAATGTGATATTTTACTTAATATACATTAAAATCAAATTCAAATATATTTTATCAATCTAAATAAAATTTATAGAAAAACTGTTTTCAATTCAAATTCAGTATTTTTCATTATTCATCAAAAAATGAAACTTCTCAAATAAAATTCATCAAACGATAATTTTTCAATTCATATTTTAAAAATTAAGTCTATTTTGTCATATAATATTATAAAATTTAAAAAAAATATTTTCATATAGGTTCTCCATTAAAATACAGCAAAAAATCATTTTTAGAAAAATGAAACATTTATGCGTAGAACTAGATTTATTCTTATCTTATTCCTATAAAATATATTGGATGAATACCAAAAAAATATTTCAATATATAATACATATATTTCATTAATATAATTAAATAATATATATTTATTTTATTTATTTTTATAAACCACTATTGAAGTATAATAGCGGTTTTTATAAAAATATTTTCATAAACAAGCACAGGTACCCAAGTAACTTTATAACCGAGCCAGCCCTAAAATGGCTCGAATGGTGTTCCAAATCCTCATTGTTTGGTGACTATCACATGGAATCACACAACATTCAAGTGGTAATGATGCTTCCACCAACAATACGGAAGAAATTACACATGATAATATACATAAAAAAAAAGAAACTCCACTGGGAGTAATGTACCAGAAGTTAATAAGAAAAAACCCATCCCAAATCATTAAAACCAAAGTAGTAAAATGGGAAAATATCGCCAAGGTACCTAAGGACACAACTCACCAAGAACAAATCTCAAGGGCTGGATCCACCTCTAAATGATCTCGTACCTTTTCTAGAACCTGGAATAAAAAAGTATGCAGACACATAAAGGAAAAAAGAAGGGTGTGAGCCTAAGCTTAGTAGGATACCACCAAATATTACATAAAAGATTATAAATATACATTACCCCAATAAAATCTTTAAATTTTAAAATAAACGGGTTTGGGAATTCAAAATCATATTTAAACAAAACATGCTTTACATTTTCAAATTATGGAAATAAATATTTTAAGAAATGATTTTACAAATTATGGAATATTTCTAAAATAATTTCTTATGCAAAAAATTTATATAAAACAATTTATATAAATATATCAAGCATATAAGAAATTCAAACAAACATTGGCAAACTTTTACACCTCAAATATAAATTGAAAGGCAAGAAAAAAGGTCATATTCCAGAATGTACGATAGTATTAACCAGCTATAGGATTCCTCACTCTCTATGTGAAATCATAAAAATGTGTATACACACGTCCCTATGAAACTGGCCAAAGGAGACTTTTCACAAACCCTTTGGGGATGTTACCCACCATATGTATGTTTTAGAACATTTTTGAAGCGTAGAGTGTATCCAAATAACTCACTAACTACCTAAGGCCTTCATGCGCTGTGACATGATGGGTGAACTATTATAAGACCGCTTAAAAATACGATCAATCCCATTATTCCATTTCAAAATTTCTAATTTATTTCCATTTAATACCAAAAATGGTTTTATTTAAAAACATGCCTTCTTACAAGATTAAACCACTCTGTTTCTACCAAATCATTTTAATGCATTTTCACTGGTTTGAAAACCATTCAAAACCAGTTACATCATTACTAAATTTATGTAGAAAATTAAATTTAACAATTTAATTGAAATCATTTCCCCTAAATCCACAATTTAAATTAAATAATTTTAATCTACCAATTTCCATAAATACACCAAATTCATTATAATTGTGGGTTTTCCAGATTTCTAAAACCAAAACCCTTTCAAATATCTTGATTTACTGGAATCGGTTTTTTATCAATTTAATTGAAAGAAAATTTGATAAATTGATTTTATATCAACAATTGAAATAACTCAAGCGATACCAGGATAATAAATTTGGATAATTAGAACGGAACCTCCTACCTCAAGGCCATCGATGTTAGCAGCAATGATAATCCACCAAGTGTGGTTCAATATACCTTCTCAAAGACCTTTTATCATAAGTTTCAACACACCAAAGTTTGATGTTCTTCAAATGGACCTAGATCCAAAACATCTATTTTATTTCACAAGAAAGTAAAATATTACATGCAATTACATTTTCTCTATCCCTGATAATCTTTAGATTATAGTTTTATGTTAACTCATGCAGTAGAAAGAAAAATCAATGAGAATAATTATAAACCTCATTTCACAATCATATACATCTATTTTATTTCACAATGAAATACTATATTACATACGATTATATTTTCTCTCTCCTAGATAATCTATGGATTATCACTTTTATTATCACATGTGATGATAATTTATCCAACCAGGCTAAGTTTAAATATATATATATTATCACATGTGATAATATTTATCTTTCGTGAAAGATTTTTATTTTATCGTTATATCAATGCATGCGCTTGCAATTATCCATCAGAATAATTATATTTGAAAAACTCAACATTATCATTTAAATAATATATATAATTAACCTTTGATAATCTCAAATTTTTCATTTGATTATTATATTAATTATCCTTTGATAATATAACTAAAAATTATCTTAAATATATCCATGAAATTGATCTTAGATAATTCGTTGCAATTATCATTCGATAATTCTTAATAAATATGTTTTTATAAATTCACAAAAATTATCTTTTTGAATATTACATATGATAATTTGATAAAGAACATTTGATAATTTTTTTTAAAAAAATCTTTTGATAATCTAGTAGGATTATCATTGATAATTATATGATATTATTACTTGAAAAATATGATAACTTTCCTTTAATAAAACATGTAATTATCCAATGATAATTTTGATAATCTATGTCATGTGATAATTACCTTATAATTATCCTTAAATAATTTTTAAAATTATAGTCTAATAACATATTCTACAAGTTATCCATCTATATTTATTTTATGATAATTTTGATAATCAAGCCATGTGATAATTACATTAAAATTATCCTTTCATAATCCATGAAATTATACGTTAATAAATTTATCAAAATAAATTATCTGTAAGCACGAGATATGATTATCAATATATAGGTATGTATGAATATGTGTATATATTTGTGTGTATATATATATATCTTTTGATAATTTTTTTAAAAAAATTATTTTGATAATATCACATGAAGTATTGTGATATAATTGAGGTTTAAATATATTTTCTTCGAAATTGTGGTGGAGGGAGAAAATAAAGAATATAAGTTAAATAAATTAATGATATCAAAAATAAAATAAACAAAAATATATATGAGGGGGCCTAAGAATAGGTGTCACACACTAGAATCAGAGGTCTTCGGATCAACAAAGTTCACACCTGCACCATTGAGGGGTTCCAAACCCATGAAAAAGGAAGGAAACAACCCAATTTAATGATTTTACGGTTCTAATGTTTAAAACCCTAATAAAACACAGCATTCAATACCTTGAAATGGAACACCCTATTTAATGAATGATTCATATAAAAACTAAGTATGGATCATTTAATTTCACCCAATTAATACTTTGCAATTAAAAATCGGTTAAAATGTTTGAGAAATTGTGTTTTTGAATCTATGAATATTAAAAATGAAGTTATGGGTTTTTTGAAGATGAGTGAATAGTGATTCCGATTTTTGGAATTATTTGTTTAATTAAATGAAATTAAAAATATAAATTTTTTAATATAATTGTTAAATAATATAAAAATTATAAAAGACCAAACCAAATACTCATTGCTCGTGAATTTTTTCTGTCACCAAGTGTAAACACCTCATTTAGGACCTAACAGTGGTCTCATATTTCTCATAGGACACACTGTTTGAGAGATATTAATGATTAATTATTTAAAAATTGGAATAATTAATTAATTAAAAAAAGTTTATTTTTGTGAGGGAGGCATCCAAATGCTAGACACTTATAAATGTTATACCTCGTCTAGGGTAAACCCTTCATTTCGGAGTCATCGGTGGTCTCGAATTTCCCATACAATGCATTCTTAGGTAGATATTTAAATATTTTTAATAACTAATATATTAAAAATTATTTAATAACATTAAATTATGAGTGAGGCATCCAAATTTCCAAAATCATCGAATGTTATACCCCTCTTAGGGTAAACACCATATTACGGACATAATAGTGGTCTGAGATTTCTCATATAATGCACAGTTTTTGAGTGATTCAATTATTTTGAATAAATTTCCCAAGCATAAAATTATATATTTTATATTTTTATTCCATCCTCCACGAGGCTTTGTAGACCTCAAAAACTCAAACTTATTCAATTTTTAACACATAAAATATTTAATTGGATATTCTGGAGTATTAATTGGGTGTTTTACCATTCTGTTGCATGATTAACAAAAACAAAACTTTTCATTGATAAACTTATTTTCATTTAACGTAATAATAATTTAAAATAATAGGATTTAGGAATACTTGAAATTGTAATAGGATGTTACAACCTCCCTACCATAGGAACATTCTATCCCCAGAAATCCTATGAAGTAGCCCCCACATCAAGAATACAAGGCCATTGTTCCCTCATCAGGATCTCCCTCTCCCACATATCGAAAGAATTAGAACTGTGCTTCCATATCATATGGACAAGACATACTATCCTCCAATGAAGTAACTTCATCTCTGAATCAACTACCATGAGTGGTCATTCAGTCACATATAAAACAGGTTCCACTTCAAGAATATTACAACTTCGAACATGAGATGGGTCAGATAAACTTTCACGACTGTGATACATGGAAAACATTATGTTTCGAAATCATATCCAATAGTAGTGATTAATTATAAAATACATTCACTATCTAATCAAAAATATCAAAACATCCCACAAAACAAGGTGAAAGCTTTCCTTGCCTCCCAAGCTGTCGATGACCCAACTGGGGTATAACGGTCAAGAATAAATGGTCACCAATACTGCTACTTCAACTCATAGAACATATTAATGCTTACTAGTTGTACAACACATTAGAAATTAAGTCAATGCCCCTTTATAGCCTTCCTTGTCACTATCAATGCAACATAACGGTTCCGATAACCCAGAACATCCTCTTTGGAGAACGAACACTGGGTTTTAGTCCCCCCCACTATAAATAGAGTCTCTAATACTTACGAAATTTTTCAACAAGATTCTATTCATAAATAATCATCTCTAGAAGAGAAGATGTCAAAGAACCATCAGATTTCATGTTGGATAGAACTGGCTCCCCCCATGGCGACACACATGGGTGAATAAAGGATTTCTCAAGAAGATTGTCCAACTAGGACATTAGTTCTTTTAGTTTAGTTAGAGACATTTGTTAAGAGGGAAAACAAATTGGTTTATTTCCGAGCATCAAGTCAATGAAAAACTCAACCTCTATTACTTGTGGTAAACAAAAAAATTAGAAGGAAACATGATGGGAAACTCGACGACAACTGGAGGGTGATCACTATTCCAAAAAATAATCAAACAATAATATTTCCTTTCCTAACTGTAGATAAGAAGGTATGTCTATGATTGTTCTTGGGTCCATTATCCATGAAATACAAGAGACACACCATTGGGTGTGGTATGGAAGACCCACAGAAGAAAAAAATCAATCCATGCTTTATTGGAAATGAGCCAATCCGTCCTAAATATGATGTTGGGATATTTCATGTCGAGTTATAGAAAACTCTAAGAAAGTTTGAAATCTGTGAGAGGGAAGACACAAGTAAGACTATGGAGACCCTACTCTCTCATCATGCCAAGGATTGAAATAATATCAATTGTACAAGATAAAATATCCATTGGATGATTAAGAATATTAACAATACAGGTTGAAACAATCAAGGGAGATTCACTAATATCAAATAGAACTATCAATAAAGACGAAGCTATAGTAATGATACATATCACAGTCAATGGACCTGTATCAGCATCGTCTGGAGACTCTTCCACTGTGTGAAGAAGCTTCATTCTGGATGCTTGTGGCTGGAACTCTTTTTACGTGAAGCATTTGATCGCCCCGCATTTTTTTATGGTTCTGATTATCTAGTGATGTTATGTGGAGTATAAAATTTGTGGCATTACTTTTGAATGCTCCCTAGACATCTTTAGGAGCCACAGTTCTGTTGGACTTCTCAATCTTGAAAATATCCATAGCCATGGACAATACCATTGACCTAGGATAGAAGTGGATAGTGAAAAGAACATTGATATACTTCCAATCTAATAGCCCATGTTTCTTTTCCATCACTATCCTATCCCACTATCTCATGTTTGGTCCCTCTAATAAAAAGGTGGCACACTTCACCACGATCTCGTCTGTTGTCTCCAAGAACACAAACAGACATTCAATCAGGCCAAATCATTCCTCATCATGTCAATGATCAGTGGAGCCTTTGAAAACTAGTGGTTTCAAGTGAAATAACTCTTGAGAAAAATTCCAAAGAGCATCCCCCCCCCCCCCGAGGTTCCACAGTTGGAGCCTGAATAGGGACTAGAGGTGGTGTCCATCCAAGAGCTTAGATAATGTTCACAATCTCCTCAACTAAGATTGGGTCCACTGTAGGATTCTCATGCTAATGTTTAGCTGTATAACCTTCCTAGATCCAATTCTTATGTCTTCTCAGAGGCATGATGTTACAAAATATAAAGATACAATAAGGAAGACATTAGATAATTCTCATATATGGAAAAAAGGGAAACATGATCCCAACTGGTAGAACATACATGATTTGGATTTCACTCTATCCAAATCCAAATAGAGAAAATACTAGAACAAATTCACCAGACATCTTTCTCTAACCACCCTAGGTGACATAAGTTTCATTGTAGTGAGAGCTGGATAGACACTCAATCGCAATCACCTCCTATGGCCTGATAAGATTTCAAAAATTCATATTGACTTTAAGAACAAATCTCAACCTTCCATTGCAACCATTTTTTCACAGACAAGCACAGGTACCCTGGTAACCCTTTAACTAATATAGACCTAAAATATCCCAAAAGGAATTCTGTATCCCCATGGGTCGGCGACTAGCACCTGGCATCACACAACTTATAAGTGGGAATGAATTTTCCACTAACAATGTTGAATAAACGAAACAAGACACTATTCATAAACAAAATAAACTCCACTGGGAGTAATGTACCAGAATTCAACAAGGCATAAACCAGCCCAAATCACTATAACCAATGTACTAAAATGGTAAAACAGTCTCAAGGTCCCTTAGACACAACTCACCAACACCAAATCTCAACAGGTGTGTCCAGCTCCAAGATATACCTTCCCATTGTTCGAACATGGAAGAATAAAGTATACAAACACCTGAATGAAAGGGGGGTGTTAGCCTATCCCAGTAGGATACCACCAAATATTCCATAACAGATTCCAAATATAAATTATTGAAATAATATTTTCAATTTTTAAATAAACAACTTTGGAAATTCAAAATCATATTTAAACAAAATATGCTATACATTTTCAAAAGATGGAAATTATATTTTAACCAATGATTTTACAAATTATGGAATATTTCACAAATAATTGGTTATGTAAAAAATTTATATAATACATTTTATATAAACACATCAGGCTTGTAATCAGTTCAAAAAAACATAGGAATACATTTATACCTCAAATGTAAATAAAAAACGAGCAACATGGGAATATACCAAAAGGTATGATAGTATTAACC
Source organism: Viscum album (assembly GCA_963277665.1). Taxonomy (NCBI): domain Eukaryota; kingdom Viridiplantae; phylum Streptophyta; class Magnoliopsida; order Santalales; family Viscaceae; genus Viscum; species Viscum album. The sequence continues at coordinate 395,182,742 of OY728138.1, forward strand.
AGCTATAGGATTTTCACTCTCTATATGAAATCATCAAAATGCATATACACACATCCCTATAACATTGTCCAAAGGATACTCATCACCAAACCATCAGCGATGTGACCCACCACAAGTATGTTTTAGAATGGTTTCATAGAGTAGATTGTATCCAAATAACTCAATAACTACCTAATGCTATCATGAACTCGTACATGATCGGTGAACTATTTTAACACTGCATAAAATACTACCAATCGAATTATTCCATTTAAAAAGTTCCAATTTATTTCCATTTAAAACAAAAACTGATTTTATTAAAAAACAAGCCTTTTTCACAACATTAAACCACTAGGTTTCTATTAAATCATTTTAATCCATTTTCACCAGTTTTAAAACCATTCAAAACAACTTCCATCATTACACAATTTATGTCCATAATTAAATTACAAAATTTTATTGAAATCATTTCCATCAAATCCATAATTTAAATTAAATAATTTTAATCATCCAATTTTCATAAACATGTCTAATTCATTGGATTTGGGGGTTTTCGTAATTTATTTTCCAAAACTGTTTCAAATATCTCGATTCACACAAATCTCATTTTTTAAATTTAATTGAATGAGAATTTGAAAATTTGAATTTAACTCAACAATTGAAATAAATCAAGCAATACAAGGATAATCAATTTGGCTAATTAGAATAGAACCACTTACCTTACGGTCATCGATGTCAGCGGCAATGATAATCCACCTACTGTGGATCAATACAACTCCTCAAATCCCTATTATCATAAGCATTGACAAACTGACCTTCAATGTTTGTCAAGGGGTCCTAGAACCAAAACATCTATTTTATTTCACAAGCAAGTAAAATATTACATGTGATAACATTTTCTCTCTCTTGGATAATCTTTGGATTATTTTTTTATGTCAACACATGAAATCACGAGAAGAATCCATGGGAATATTTATAAACCTCATTCGATAATTATATCCCTATATTTTATTTCACAAAGAAATACAATATTACATGTGACTATATTTTCTATATCCTAGATAATATCTGGATTATCACTTTGATTATCACAAGATATGGTAATTTATCTCACTAGGATATGTTTCAATATATATATATATATATTATCACATGCTATAATATTTATCGTTCATAGAAAATTTTCAATTTATCGTTATATCAACGCATGCTCTTGCAATTATCCATCAGAATAATTATCTTTCATAAACTCAAAATTATAGTTTTCATAATAAGAATATTTTACCATTGATAATTTCAAAATTATCATTCAATTATTATATTAATTATCCTTTGATAATATATGTAAAAAACAACTTTGATATTTCAATACAATTGATCTTGGATAATTCATTGCAATTATCATTCGATAATTCTTAGTAATTATCTTTTGATAAATTCACAATATTAATCTTCTAGAATACTATATATGATAATTCGATAAACAAAATTGGGTAATTTTATTTAAAAAGCCATTTTTATAATCTGGTGGGATTATCATTGACAATTCTATGATATTATTATTTGAAAATTATGATAATTGTCCTTTGATAAAACACATAATTATCCAATGATAATTTTGATAATTTACATCACCTGAGAATTAGCTTATAATTATCCTTTAACAATTTTTATAATTATATTCTAATAACTTCATTTAGAATTTATGCACCTATAATTATTTTATGATAGTTTTGATAATCACGCCATGTGATAATTACATTAAAATTATCCTTTCATAATCAATACAATTATACATTAATAAATTTATCTAAATAAATTATCCATAAGCGCGCGATATGATTATCAATATATATGTATGTGTATATATATGTATATGTACATATCTTTTGATAATTTATTTTTAAAAAAATAACTTTTGATCATCTCACATGAACTATTCTGATATAATTGAGGTTTAAATATATTATTTTCAGAATTGTGATGGAGGGAGAAAATAAAGAAAATATGTTAATGAAATTAGTGAAATAAAAAAGAAAATAAACATACCTACATATAAGGGGTCATGACAATATGTGTCGCATACTAGAATCGGAGGACTCCGGATGAACAATGTTTACACCTGCACCTTTGAGGGGTTCCAAGGCCGTGAGAAATGCAATGAAACAAACCTATCTAAGGATTTTATAGTTCTAATATTTAAAACCCTAAAAAACGAAGCATTCAATACCTCAAAATGGAACAACCAATTTAATAAATGATTCATTCGAAAACTAAGTATGGATCATTTAAATTCACCCAATTAATACTTTCCAATTTATAATAGTTAAAAATGGTTGCGAAATGGTGTTTTTAATCCATTAATCATAAAAAATGGAGTTACGAGTTTGTCGGGGATGAGTGAACAGTGATTATGATTTTTGGAATTAATTTAATAACTAAATGAAATTAATAATATCAGTTATTTAATATAATTATTAAATAACATAAAAATTATAAGCGACCAAATGCCCATTTCTCATGAATGTTATATATCTCCTAGGGTAAACACCTCATTCCGGACCTAATGGTGGTCTCATATTTCCCATAGGATTCTCTATTTGAGAGATATTAATGATTTATTATCTAAAAATTAGAATAAATAATTAATTAAAATAAAAAGGGTTATTTTTGTGAGTGAGGCGTCCAAATTCTCATTGCTTACAAATATTCTACCCTATTTAGGGTAAACCCCACATTCTAGACCCATCGATGGTCTCGGATTTCCTATATGTCACACCGTTTGTGATATATTTAATTATTTTTAATAAATAATATATTTAATATTATTTACTAACTTTAGCTCATGATAGAGGAATCCAAATGTCCAGCGCCTTTGATTGTTATACCCCTCTTAGGGAAAACACTATATTAAAAACATAATAGTGGTCTCATATTTCTCATATGACACGCCATTTTTAAGTGATTCAATTATTTTGAATAAATTTCAAAATCATAAAATAATATTTTTAATATTTTTATTCCATCGTCCCCAGCGCTTTGCAGATCTTAGAAACTAAAAATTATTCAATTATTTACCCATAAAATATTAAATTTGAGATCCTGAAGTATTAATTTGGTGTTTTACCATTCCATAACGTGTTTAAAAAACTAGCCATTTCATTAATAAATCATTTTTCCATTTAATATAATAATAATTTAACACAATAGTGTTTTGGAATAACAGAAACGGTAATGGGATGTTACAAATATCCCCTTTATACTAAATTAGTTCTTATATTCATTTCAAATTAATTGAAAACGAATGAACTCAATCCCATATATTCAAATTTTATTTAATCTTATTCATATCTTATAATTTAATAACTAGGTTATATATTTTCATATTTAATATTAATACTTAAATAATATATTATTGTTCAGTTAAACTCTATATTGAGTGTAATGCAAGCTACCAAATAAACTCTTTGTTTCATGAGATGTAGGATAACTTAGTATTGTGTGAATTTCCAAGAAATAGAATAGATTAAATTTAATTAAAATATTAAATATATTTTTTATTCTTGTTTTGTTATATTCCCTTCTACACATGGTCTTGCGTTTTATACAAACTATCAAATATAATGTTTTCACATTATAATTTTAGGGTGTTATATTCTCCCCAGCTTAATTAAATTTCATTTTCTCAATTTAAACATTACTATAGGTAATATTGGGTTTTATATTTAAAAATACCTTTTTTGACATCTAACATTTTAAAATTTTTATTTAGGAATACAATTAATAATTGATAAAGGTATGTATAATGATCATATGGAATAAAATATGAAATCATTTCTACATTGGACAAAATTAGTAGAGAGTGTAGATATCCACATGGAGTAAAACCCTAAATAATTATAGAGGTTGACTGAGGTCATAAAAGGATTTAATGATCAATTGAAAGTTTAGGGCCTGAAAACATAAATATTTCATTATTTTGAAGACCATCAATTCAACAAAAAATAATTTATTAGGATAAAATTTTATTCAAGAACCTCTTTATAATTTTGAGTAATTATTTTCTTTCCTAATAATATAAGAAAATATACTCACTTGATATACTTATATAAACAAAATTTCATTATTTGGTTGCGAATTGACCAATTTCCATCTCATCCATTACTTTATGAAATGAATATTCAAAAAAATATATATTATGAACTCAAATTTACTTTTTATGGACCATAAGATCAATAAAATAGATAAAAGTCATTCTATCTATCTCTAAATATCTTTCAAAACCAATATGATTACTAAATTAATCTCTCACATTAAAAGTAATACTACTCATTTATCATTAATATTTATTCATCAAATCATTTAACTAAAAACAGTGACATATTGATCAAGACATCACATAGGTAGGTGGTAGGAACAAAACCCTTATCGTCCTTTGTTCACAAGTTCAAGCCCCATTACCATCCTAGATTTCATAGGTTGTCACCCAGTATACAGTTTTTCCTTTTTATTAAACCATATGAATATAATTTTCAAAATATATATGATGGAAATCCTTAAAATTTAATAATTAAATATCCTTTATCTATGTTTTTCAATACAAATCCAATACATAAATACCTCACCCATTTATCTCCACATAGTTTTTTTATATATCAAGAGTTTATTCTTTAGAAGAGGGATTTGACTCGGGTAATGCCCAGGTTCCCCATGTTTAAATCAATGAACTTTAAATGGTTTCTCAGGTTCATATTTATTTCGTTCCATCATACTGTTCAATTTTCTTGTCAAATTATTTTATTTATTCCCTCCTTTTCTACACATAATGAATTTCCACATTCCATTATACACATTCATGGGTGTCACCTTCCACAATTCTTACATGATAAAAATTTATCCCTTTTTTCTCAATGGTCACCACCACTCAAGCTATTACAAAACTTCAACCTTCTTTTATTTGGATATTATGGGGGTTGGTTAATATATATGTTTTTAATAATATTTCATGAAAAAAAATTAAGCATGAACATGATATCTTTTAATCTGGTCAATATTTTATTTGGGTGTTAATCTACACCTCCATTTTATTCTGATTCAATTTTACCATGATTCCTTCAAGTACTAATTTATTGTATAAAACCAAAAATCATAGTGTGAGGAATATTTATCATAGTAGGAAAACCCATGTAATCATTTTTAGGGTGTCTAAATATAGATACATTATTTTTAATCTAAAATAACTTATGTTTAACCTAGGTCATTCGTTATCATTATCTATACAATTTTGTCATAATGATTCGTAAATAAAATGTTAATTATCCTTAGCATATCCCCCATGACTGTCAAACTAGGAGTGATGTAAATCATGTTGTCCTTTACTAATTTACACTCGAGTTAGGTCTAATGAACCATTTCATATTTGTTACCCTTAGGTAAATATATTCCAAAACCAATTCCATTTTTGGTATTTAGGTAGGGATTGATATTTAAAAAAACCACATAATCTCAGTCTAACTAAAACATTAGGTGTTTCTTCTATACTTATCCTTAAATTCTATAATATATTTTTGATTTCTAATATATGTTTTTCTAAACCTAGTTCCCAATGTTTATAATAAACTTACATTAATACCAAAAATAGTTACCCAACCCTAGTAACTATAGATATGGTGTTTAGTACCACTACATTTGCATGGTTACTTGTAATAAAATATAGAAGGAATGAAGAGTTCAGTATTCTTGGTAAAACTGATACATACATAAGTTTTGTATTAAAGATGAATAAACTAATTAAAACATAATATTTTTTTCAGGATAAATTTATTCAAACATACAATATCCTTTCATATATTTCTTAGTAAATTTCATTAATTCCTGGGGATAGGAGACAAAATAAGGGTGATTTTAGATTCTTAGTAATGGTTTTTTATAGTGGAAAAAATAACGAATCAATGTCAATAATCAATATAGAAATGTAATGAAATGAACCCACATTCCATGTTATTAGTAAATTATGAGGAAATGTGTAAAAAATATGGGAAGGTAAATACCTTAACACACTTTATATATAATAAATAATATAAAAATGAGAATGTATCCATAGATAATTTCAATGAAAAAATATCAGGGATAATAATAATAATGGATTTCTCAATAATGATAGTTCTTAATTATTAGATGTCATGTTTTCTAGGAACATGATACCTCTACTTTAAATATCTATCCTCTAGATGTTTTTCGCATCCGACTAATTCATCACATTATACCACTGATGTATCTAGGGTATTAAATTTACCATTCCCCAAACCATTTCTTTCATGTCCAAATCATTCCTCATATAATAAATAATCAATTCAATTCAAAAACAATGTGCCTTATCCAATATTCTTATTAAGTAAGAGATATAGATCTAACAAAATTTTACCATTAAATCAAATAATATTCAATGTAAAACATATATATAGAAATGGTACAAGGTTAATTAAATAAACCTTTCCATGATAAATAATATAGATATTTAGGGGAAATTTAATGTCTAATGACCCTAGGTAATTTAATATTTCAATGGGACTAAAAATTAATCATAGTAGTGAATTTAAATACTATCCATGTTTAAATAAATCATAAACCATGTTGTGTAAGAATAATAATCTTATCAATACAATCCACTCTAAGTTATGTAAGGATAAAGGTTTGTTGTCGTTTATGAACAGAAATACCATAAAATATATTAAAAAAAATATTGAAGAAAATATCATTCATTTTAAGAAATATCATAAATCCATTTTATTTTAAAATAAAATTTGAGAACATTTTAATTAAAAATATCATTGAAAATTTTCAAATTAATTTTCAAAGAAATGATTGCAAGTAATTTTGTACAGTTCTTACAAGGTAAAAAGAACATTATTTTAGCATAATAAAAAGGATATAAAATAAACTTGTTCAAAATAAGATAAGAATATCCCATTGAAAACATTTTTAAAATATGAAATCGTTAAAAATATATATATTATTTTATTTTATAATGGTTAAAAACATTTTTTAAAATTTTTTTATAAAACTTGTTTTTGACAGATAACATATTTTCTATAAAAGAGAAAAATGAAGTAGGGTTTTCTTAATCATATTTTATAAACTATTTTGAGAACCAATGAGTGGTGAAATTTTAATATTACGTTTATAAGGTCAAGAATAAATAGAGGAGATTAAAATTAAAGTGTTTATTGAACAATTTTTAGATAAATTCCTTTAATGTAATCTCATTAATAACGAATCCCTATTATAAAGAGATTGTAAAATAAACAAATTAAATAATTATAATGTGGAAGTGAGAATTAATCAATGAATTGATTATGTATATCAACTGAAAATAAAAATATAAGAAGTGAAAAAAAAACGTCAAGATATATTAAAACTCAATATATACATAATCATATAATATTAACGACAGCGAGGTTGTAAAAAACCCAATGAAAAAGAAATTGACTTGGGAGATTTCATTAACACTTGGTAACTTTATGTTAAAATCCCCTTAGATGAAATAACTCAAATTGAAACTCAAAATTCCTTTAATGTTGAATTATTCATGATATTAAATGTCAATAATACTGTATATATAGCATATAGAATAAAATAGGTGCATAACATTACAATATGCCTCAATGAAATTAAATTAAGGCGAAATCCTTAAACGTGAATTTATTTTTGGGTGAACATACATTAACCTATTGTATAATGCTTTTAATAATTTTCTTAAATTATAAAATAACCTTAATAACTTTTATAATATCATTTATGTTCTTCTTATAAAATCTTATTTCCTATTTTTTAACGATGTTAAATTATTTTCATCATTTTGGGTTTTAATTATCATGTTTTTCAAGTATGTTTTGATTTGTTATTTTTTTATTCTTATATAGATAATGATTTAATAATATATAGGATTTAAACCATGATTTATATAGCATGTATATTAATTATATATGTATTTATAACAATATTTAAAATTTATAATTAGAAAATGAAATTCACCATTCATGGAGACGGTAGATCATACGTATGCATCAACAGTGTTACAATTTTATTATTATCATAAAAAAGTAAAGGTATATGATATATATTTAAAAATTAATTAAAGTATAATATTTATTTCATATATGTGACACATTTTTATTAAAACCATCCTAATTACATTTCATGAATTTTTTGAATTAATCACATTGCTTTGAGGAGGTGATAGTCCACACGTCCACAAGCGATGTTATCGTGTTCTGAGAACTTGGAAAGCATGAAGGTATGTGTCATAAAAAATAAAAAAATAGTAAATAAATCAATAATATAAAATATTTCATTTAATTTTGAATCAATCATTATTTTCATCCTTGAATGGTGGTTAATGGATGAACAGACGACATCATTCTGCGGCGTGGTAGTCCACCGTACATGCGAACGATGATTGCATGTCCCATTTGATGGATGTTTGTGTGACTGTAGGTCATACCCTTGACATAAAAAAATAAATATATTTATGATACTGAAATTATTATATAATAAATATATAATAATAATTATGGAGTTTAGAAATAAATAAATTTAATGTTATCTTTGAAGAAAGTTACCTCTTTTTTAGGTAACTCCTTTTTGTTTATAAAAACATTCATCCTAGGTTTGATTTCCGTAAAAATTGAGGATTAAAGTATTAGATTGTATAATTTTGGATCTTATTTGGGTATTATATGGATGATATAATGGGATTTAAATGTTTGAATAACTAGGAGGTGTGGGTGGCTTTTTATAGTGGAGGAGGAGAGGCATTCTTGTAAATATAAACTGGTGAACACTATTGAGAGGTATCTCTTGCATCATGTGATTAAAATAATATTCCATATTAGATAAAATGTTGTATATGGTTGAAAAATAGACATCCAGTGGTTTTTGGAGAAGTTTCTTGGTCATTTTGGTCCTTAATTTAAAGGTTTAGTCCCTTCTTAAGATAGTTTTTCTCTTTATTGATGTAATTAATTTTAATTTCATTTACTAATATTTTTGGTCAAAAACTAATATAAACATACATGATAACATTAGTTATTATAATTAAAAATATGAAATCCATTTTTCTAAATTATAATCATTGATGTGGAAGAAAATAATTTAAAATTAATCTGATAGTCTGAAAGATGATGTGTGTTTTTAAAATGAAAATGTTCAAAAGATTCAAATGTTTTTATATACAATTTCAATATGTAATTGATTAAAAAAATTGTATTAATTTATATATAATTGAACTAAATATATTATAAAATAAAATTAAAATATAATATAACTATATGAATAAATTATAATCAAAATAAATTTTCAATTAAAATTCAGTATTTATTACTTTTCATGAAAAAATGAAACTTCTCAAAAAATACTAAAAAAATAACCATAAGATAATTTATAAATTATTATTTAAAAAAAATAAATTAAACTTGTTTTATATAATATTTAAAATTTTCAAAATGTAGTTTTGAAATTGGTGCTCCATTAAAAGGCTGTAAAATTTGCTTTTTATAAAAATACAATTTCTTAATTTTAAAACAAGATTTATTCTTATCTTATGCCTACCAAATATATTTAAAGATTATAATAAATATTTTATTGAATATATAATATAAATATTTCATTAATATAATTCTCTAGTAGAAATTAATTTAATTTATTATGAGAAAACACCTTTGGTGTATAATAATAGTTATTTTAAAAAAAACAACCCCTTTAATTTAAATTTTCTCTTATATTCATTTATACTTAATTGTTTACGAATGAATTCAATCATATATATTAATTTGTTAGTTAATCCCATTAATAACATCAAATTTAATGTCTAGGTTATATCTTATTATATTAAGTAATAATATTTTAATAATATATTTTTTTCTGTAAAATGTGGTATTACGTGTAGCTCAGGCTATCAAAAAACTCATTGTTGTGTGCGATAAAAGATAACTCATTATTATTTTCATTGAAATATATAGAACACATTAAATTTATTTAAAATGGTAATTATATTTTAATGTTTCAATATGCTATATTCCCTTATACGCATGAAATTTCATGCCATACTCGCTATAGAACACAATGTTCTTACATTATAATTTCCTAGTGTTTTTTTAATAAAATTGAGAAAATTGGAACTAATAATAGAATAATGAAATGGTTACACTAGTCAAAGAGAAGATATTTTACATTCTAATTTATGGGATTTACATTCTCACCACCTTAATTAAATTGTATCTTCCCAATTTAAACATGATCTCAGTAATCTAGGGTTGAAATTTGAAAATTCGTTTATTAAAATACCACATTATGAAACGGTTAATTAAATATCCACATAATAATAGATGAAAAGAATTATAATTTTCAAGTGAAATAAAATATGATAATGTTTATTTGTTGGGGAACATTATTGGCATGTGAAGATATGAACTTAGAGTAAAAGTGTCAATAATTATATATGGTGATTGAGGTCATTAATGAAAAACAAGTTAATGGTCAATTAAAATTTGAGGGATTCAAAACCATAAATATTTGATGATTTAAAAAAATATCATTTCAACAAAAAATAAGTTATTAAAATAAAATTCTCTTTCCGGATCATTTGACTAATGATTAGTAATTATATGTCTACCTAATAATATAAGAAAATAGACTTACTTTGTATATTTATATAAACAAAAAATCATATGTTGGTTTATCTTTGATCAATTTCCAATTCATCCATTACTTAAAGAAGTTAATGTCCTAAAAAATTATACCTGAACCACTGAAATTTACTTTTTATGGATTATAAGATACATACAAGATTAAAAATAATTTTTATTAGTCTCTAACTATTTTTCAAAACCAATATGGTTAATACGTTAATCTATAACCATAAAAGTGATACTATTGGTTTATCATTAATATTTATCTTTCATATTTTTTAACTAAAAACGATGAAATATTAATCAGTACATCATGTAGGCCATTAGAAGGCCTGAAACCCTTATCGTTTTTAGTTCATGGGTTCATGCCCCATCACCTTACCAGATTTGATGGGTTTTCAACCGACATGTAGCGAACCGGCCCTTGAAATTTCATATCTGATGTTATGCTACCATTACATTGGAATAAGATAAAAGTAAATCATGTACCAAAGGACTAAAAAGTTCAGTAGTCCTATAAAACCAGATACATACAAGAGTATTGTTTTATAAATGAATACACTAATTAAAACATATTTTTTTCTCTTGATAATAATAACTTTATTTTATCTATCGTATGATTTCATGTATTTTTTAGTAAACTTAGAATCCTGGGGAAAGGAAACATAATAAGGGTGAGATCAAGTGATCTATAAGGGTAAAGTACATTTGAAGTAATAATAAATCAATTAGAATATCATAAGGTAATAAATTTTGAATTCTAGAATGTAATCAGTAAACTGAGACGGATGTGTTTAAACAATATGGAAACATGATTAACTAAAAACAAATTCAATTTAATTAATTGGATAAATAATAAAAAATTTGGAAAGGTAAATAATTTAAAACACAATATATTTAATCAATAAGATTAGATTGAAATGTATCCATGGATATGTCAATGAAAAATCTCATTGATAAATAATAACTATATCTAAATGAGTAAAATTAATTATTATTGGATTCTATGTTCCATAGGTACATTGTACCTTTATAATCAAGACCATTCACAAGATGATTTAGTATATGAGTAAAAAACCAATCTATGTATATCCAAATGACTTATACCATGAGACTATTGATGCACCGTGGGGATATCTATAACTGGGCCCCACCCATGTCGTACATGTCTAAATCATTCCTCATATATTGTATAATTTATTTAACAATATTACTTATCAGATATCCGTATGGAATAAAAGATGCAGATTTATCAATATTTCATTCGTTAATCAAATAACTATCAAGTACACATCCAATGAAACAATTGTATATGTTTTATTAAATAATCATATCTATGATAAATTATTTAGATATTTATGGGAAACATAGTGTTTAAAGATAATTGGAAATTGAATATTTCCAGGGGCTGTAAAAATAAATCATGGAAATGAATTTCAAAACTATCCATGGCAAAATCAGTCATTAACCATCCAAAGACATAATAAGGATGGTATCAATATAAAATATTCCAAATTAATTAAGTATAAATGGTTATTGTTATTGATTAATATAAATACTAAAAAGGAATTTTAAAAATATTCTTTAGAAAAATATGCTTTCTATTTTGAAAAAAATTTAAAAATACATTTTCATTGCAAATAATTGTTAAAAAATTTTATTAAAATGTTTCATTTTAAACATGAAAAGTAATATTGAAAGGAATAAAAATATGTACATTCATACATATCATACAAGTTAAAAATAATATACCTTTTTCATTGTAAAAAGTTCTAAAACAATCCATGTTTGGAAAGAGACAAGAAGATTTCTTTCAAAACATTGGTAGAAGACAGAAAAGGTAGTAAAAACATGAACAAATAGTTTATAGTGGTTAAAAATACTTTTAAACATATTTTAATAAATTATTTTTTTAATGGAAAATAGGTTCTCTCACTAAATTGTAAAATGAAGTCAGATTTCTTAAAAAACATCTCTAAAATATATTTAGTACCAAAGAGTGGGAAAATGGCACTATTACTCAAAAAATATAATTAATAACCATTTTATAGGAAAATTAAATTGTCTAATATAAAATTAAAAAATAATTTATAGTAATGAAAATTCAAGTGGAAAAATATTAAAAAATGAGATTGTAAAGTAATCCCTAAAAAAGACCATAATATTTTTGTGAGAATCAATAAATGTATAGATTATGTGTGTCAAATATAAACACATATAAAAAATGTGGGAATATATAGAAAGATATTAATAATTGATTAAAAATATAATCATAGAATATTAATGAAAATGATAAAGTAATATAGCCCAATGAAAAGGATTCAGGTTTTGAAATTTATTTACCACTTGGTAAGTTTTAACTCAGACCCCCTAAGAAGAAATAATTTAAATTAAAACTCAAAATACCATAAAGATTGAATGAATCGTGATATTGCATGTAAAAGTGGAATTTTGTAAACCATGTGTATAAGATTAGGTTCACAATAATAAATTATTTCTCAAATAATGGAAATATCATTAGATGATTATTAAAAACATTCTTGTGGAAAATAGCCATTAAACATTCCAAAGTTTCCCCTGACACATTGAAACATTTCAATCATAATATTAGTGAATGAATAACATTAAATAAAACATATAATATGTTAATAATAAGTATATTCATGATATAACATTTCAAATGGAATTATATACACCATATAAAGGAAATTAGGTGCATAACAAAAAATAAGTCTCAATAGAATGTAATTTGAGGCGACATCCATTACCTAGCATTTCATTTTTGAAGAATATTCATTAAACTATTTTATAAGGGTTTTATACATGTTAATAACATATAACATGACCATAATAATATTTATACTATCATATATTAACTTATTATAATATCTTATTACTTTTTTTATAGTAATATTCCATTATGTTCCTTATTTTTGTGTAAATTGCCTAGTTTCTGAAGTTTGTTTTTACTTGTTGTTTGTTTTTTCTATTTATAGGATTGTGGATTAATGATCTCTATAAGGTATTCCATGATTTAAAATAATATATATCCAGTTTATATTTATTTATAATAATCCAAAATATTTGGTGATAAGAAATGAAAAGCACCATTCATGGAGATGGTAGGTCTTACATACGCATGAGCGCCACTTTAGTTTCATTTTCATATTTAAAATAATGAGAAGTAAATGACATATATTTATATTATAATAATATTATCATATATATTTAATATATGTTAAAAAAATTATTAAAACCATCCTTTATATATTCCATGTATAGTGTGAATAAGTCGCATCCCTTTAAGGATGTGGTAGTCCACACTTCCACAAACAATGTTATCATATTCCCACAAAATGGAAAGAATATATGTATATGTAATATAAAAATTCCAAAATCATAAATAAATAATAAATATCATATATATCATATATAAATTTAATATCCATCATAATTCCCAACCATGATAGGTTGTAACGGAAAAATAATTGACATCGTTTTGGGAGGCAGCAGTTCTCCGTACACATAAATGGTAAGTTCGTTGCCAATTAGATGGAATTCTGTGTAAGTGTAAGTTGAAACCGTAGAAAAAATATAAAAGTATATTTGGGATAATTCTTTATTATATAATCATTGAATAATAATATTATAAGTTATTGAGAATGAAAATAACATAAATGAGGTTGAGGAAGAATGTTACCTTCAATTCAGGTAACTCCTTTTGGATTAAATCAAATAGATTACTTTGATGGATTTCATCCCAAATTGAGGCTTATAGTATGAGTGGAGAGATATATAAGAGATATTTGGTTAGATATTGGTCAATAAAAAAGGGATTGATATGTGTGAGGATGAGGGAGGGATTAGTGCCTTTTATAGTGGAGGAGGAGTGGAATTCCTGTAAATTTTTGAAACGGGATCCCCACTCATGTTTTCCCTATTTACATTATCTCTAATTATATTTCCCTAACCCTAGAAGTATAGAGCCAGTGAATTACTTTATTACATTGGAATTATTATATGGAATCAAATCCCAAAGGACCGATCAGTTTATCTATCTTATAAATCCATATTATATACCTAATACCCATAATACATTAGGAAATAGAAATTTATAACATGATACATAATAAAATGAAATCAATGCATCCTTGAAATATTATACTATGATTTATCCAACATAGAATATATAAATGAAACATAATAAGGGTAAGATAAAATTTATAATAAGGGTATGTAAATTAGAAGCAACAATGAATCAATGAGAATAAATTATCCTAGAAATGTAAATAAATTATAACATATGTCATTCAAATAACTAGAAAAGGAAAAATCAATCAGGAAAGGTAAGAAACTAAAACACAATCTATTTAATAAATAACTTGAAATGAAATCTAACCATTGATATGTTGACTATAAAACTCATGGATGAAGAATAATTGAAACTAAATGTGGTAAATGCTTTATTAATATAATTCATTTCTAAGGCACATTAGAACCTATACCGTAAAGACCTTTCACAAGATAGTTTAAAACAATGGATAGAAACTTGTTGAATTTGGCCAACATTTTTGTCTCATGAGAACTTGTTGATGCATTGAGGAGCTATATAAAGTTTGGGTCCCACCTATCATTTTATGCCCAATGAATTCCTCATCTCTAATAATGAATTTAATCAATAGACAATATACCTTATCAAATATATGTATTTAATAAAAGATACAGATTTATAAATAATTCCCATGTTTATACAATTTATGTCAAAGTAAACACCATATGTGAAATGATATATGGTTTATGATATAAATATATATATATTACTAAAATATGGATACTCAGGTAAATCTATAATGAAGATGTATTGTAAAAGGTTGTGATTTTGCAAATATTATCATTAATAACATTCTTGAGTAGAATAATCTTTAAACATTCCAATGTTTCCCATACCACTTTGAAACTATTGAATAATAATCTCCAGAACGTATGAAATTAAATGGAACATATAATATCATGAGATTAATTGGATTCATGATATAACCTAGATAATTTACTATATTAACCAAGTAAAAGTGAATTGGTTCATAATAACAAATAATTTTCAATAGAATGTAATTTGAGATGAAATTCCCTTAACTTAAACATCCATTTGATGTGTGGTATTTATCATAGGTTATAGTGGTTTAAAATATGTTAATAACATATTATAGAACCATATTCTTGTTTATGGAATCTTATATTAATTCCTTAAAATTTTTTATTACCCATTTGTGAACACACTTTCATTAATTTCACTATTTCAGGTGTTAATTGCCTTGTTTGCTCGAGTAAGATTTATCTTGTTATTTGTTGTTATAATTAAATAGATCATGGTTTCATCATATAAATAATGTAAACCATGTTTTAATTACCATATATAATCAATATATTTGTATTTATAGTAGTCCATTAAATTTGGATATTAAAAATGATGTGCACAGTTAATGGAGATGGTAGATCGTACGTACACATGAATGCTACATTCATTTCATTATTGTATTAAAAGAATGAAAAATAAATGATAAATATGTATATTATACTTTAATGCTAATATATATTATATATATGTTACATAGGATTATGAAAACTATCATTTATACGTTCCATGTATGGTATGAATGAGTCATATTTCTTTGAGGGGGTTGTAGTCCAAACTTCCTCAAACGAAATTTTCGTATTTACACAAGATGGAAAGAATAAAGTAAAGTTATAAATAAAAATTAAATAATAATAAAAATAATTTTAAATGTTCTATATATATCATATATAAATATAGTTTTTATCATAATTGACCCCATGATAGGTGGTAAAGAAAAATTTAACAATCATCATTTCGTGAGGTAGTAGTTCATCGTACATATAAATAGCATGTTCACTACCCATCAGATAGACGTGTGTGTTGGTGTAAGTAAAAATATTAACATAAAAAATCAAATTATATTTTTTATACTGGTTTTTTTATGAAATTATATTATAATAATAGAGAATTGACATGAAACTAAAAAGCATTAGAGAAGACGTTTCCTCTTAATCAGGTAACTTCTTTTGGTTTATATCAAAAGGATTAATTTGAGGGATTCCTACCTAATGAAAGGCATAAAGGTCCCAATTTGAGATATTTTAATACTATTTGTGAAGATAACGGATGAACCTAAGAGGTTTGAGAGGTGTGATGAAGTGGGAGAGGTGGTGGCCTTTATAGAGAAGGAAAAGGACTCACATGAAATTTTAGGAAACAAGTTAGTTGTACACATGTTCTTAACAAAAAAATCATTAAAACCCAACCAAACTCTATAATGTATGTTTTATGGAATACATATGATCTGGAAATAAATTTTGGAAAATTTTCTATGTCATTCGGTCCCTAAGATGAAGGTTTACTCTATTATTAAATAAACTTTTTCTTTAATTATTGTAATTAACTTTAATTACCCTCACTAATATTTTGTGTAAAAAAATTTTAACCTTATTATTAATTAAAATTTATTATGATTAAATATATTTTATCCATTTTTATAAATTCCAATCACTTAAGTGGCATAAATTAGTTTAAAATCCATCCCACGACCGGGATGATAATACATTTCTTTAATGTAAAATTGTCAAAAAAATTGATAAGTTTTTACATTTAATTTCAAATTGAAATCCATCCCGATGACCTAAATTGTATTACTTGATAAGAATATCAACTAATAAAAAATTAAATAAAATTAATAGTATAATTTATCCTTATAAATAAATTATATAAAAAATATATTTTAAATTAAAATTTAGTTTTTGAATTTTTCATTAAAAGTTGAAATGTTTCATAAAAGTATCCAAAATTCATCCTAAACTAATTATTATGTTCCAATTTAGAATATTACTTTTTTTTGACTTATTAAATCAATTAATGTATCAAAATTAAGATTTAAAATTGGTTCTCTATTAAAAGGACGTAAAATTACTTTTATAAAAATATAGGTTTTCATGCGTAAAGATAGGTTTGTTCTTATATTATGCATATCAAACATTTATGTATGAATATAAAAAATATTTTACTGAATATATAACATATTTAATTCATTAAAATAATTCATTAGTTTTAATTAATTATTTTTATTAAGATAAAATGCCTTTAGAAGCTTAAAATTATTGATATTTCATTAATATAAAATTGGTTCTTATTTTCATTTCTCATTTATTAGTAACGAACGAATTAATTTTATATTTATAAAAAATTTTATTTTAATAATTTTGTTAATACTATTCATAATGGATTTTTTATAAAATTTTATATTAAATAATAATATTTTAATACAATATTAATTTTTGGTAAAACATTGTCTTATATGTAACGCAAGCCATCGAATAAGGACTCTCTTAAGTGTAATCTATGATAAATTAGGGTAGCGTGAATTAAAAAATATAAAATATAAAAAAATTAAAATAGTAAATATATATTAAATTATCATTGTATTATATCCCCTTACGCACTTAGTATTGTGGGTCATATACGCTATCGAATATAAGGTTATTACTTTATAATTATGGTTTGTTACACCAATAATGGTTAAAATTAGATACAATGGAATATATGGTCAAAATATTAACATCCAATGGATTTTTTAAATTTGTATAGGTCATTTTTTCACATAACATAAAATTTTAGCCCCTAATTATGCTAATTTTTCTCTTAATTATTGTAATTCATTTCAAAAACATTTGCTAATATTTTTTGTAAAAAACTATTTCGAACTGATTAAAAATTATAAATTATGTTTATTAAAAATATGTAATCCATTTTTCCAATTTCAAACATAAAATTGGCATACATTAATTTAAAATTAATCCCATATATGGGGTGACATTATGGGTTTTTAATGTAAAAACATCTAGAGCGTTTTATGATTTTATATTCAATTTAAAGTGAAATTAGTTTAAATGATCTAAATTGGATAAATTAATAAAAACTAATATAATTAAATGTTAAAACTAATTAAAAAATAATTAATCCTTATAAATAAAATAGGCAAAAGTAATTTTTTTAATTAAAATTAAGTATTTTTCACTATTCTCTAAAATAAGGAAACTTTGGTGAAAAATTCAAAACAATGAAACCTAATATAATTATTATGTTCTAATTTAAAATATGACACTTATTTTTAGATTTATTATTTATAAAAGCTCCAAAAATTCAATTTAAAATAGGATTTCCATTAAAATGTGGTAGAACTTCTTTTATAAAAATATAGGTTTTTATGCGTCATATTGGTTCTATTCCCATATCATGCCTGTAAAATCAATTGGATGAATATAAAAAATATTATATTGAGTATATAACATATAAATTTAATTAATACCATTCAATAAAATTAATTAATTTAATATATTATGATAAAATATCTTTTGGGGCTGGAAAACATTCACTTTATATTCAATTGGTTCTTATTTTCATTTTTAATTAATTTATAGCAAATGAATTCATTTTATATTTCTGTCAAACATATATTTTAATAATTTATTTCATACTATTAATAACCTCTAATATAAAATCTACGTTATTTCTTGTTATACTAAATAATAATATTTTAATATCATATTATTGTTGGGTAAAACTCATCCTTTCTTTTAATAAAAGTCATCGAAGAATCTCATTGTTTCATGAGACATGCAGTAACTCAGTAACGCGTGCATTGAAATATATATTAAATATTTATTTAAATTAAAATAGAAAATATATTTTAAAGTCTTAATATATTATATTCCCAAACGTTCTTGGTTTTCGGTTTTATACACTCTTTCGAATACAATATTCTTACTTTATAATTTTAGGGTGTTACATTCTTTGCACCTTAAATAAATTTCATCCTATGAATTTAAAATTGACATTGGTAATAGATTGATTGATATTTCCTATTTTGAAATATCTCATCAAGATAAGGGTTAGTAAAACATCTTCCATAAAATAGGGAATGGGAAATGAAAAGGTACACTTGGACTTACATATAACTATGTCTATAAGTAGGAGAAAATTTATGGAATGTGAAGATACATACATGGAGGAAAAGTGTAAATATTTATTGGGAGTGACTGAGGTCATCAATCAAAAAAATTAAATTATTAATGGAAGTTTGGGGATCAAAATTTCTTAATTATATAATGATTTAAAATACCACCATTTCCACAATAATTTATGTATTTGGACAAAAAAATTAATATCATATTCCTAATGTTCAATAATTATTTTACTTCATAATAATATAAGGAAATATACTTACTTAAATAATTTATATAATCACAATCTTCATCCATTGTTTGTGATTTTATCAATTTACAAATTATCTATTTCTACAAGAAATAGATAATTAATCATTAACTTTGATTCATAAATCACTACAATTCTCATTTATTAGATTTTAATATCCATAAAATAAATATTTATATTTGTATCTAACTATTTTACAACACTAATATGGTTAACTCATTAATCTCTAAAACAAAAAAATTAACACTACGGTTTAACCATTAATGTTTTTTTTCAAATTTTTTTGACTAATAATAACTACATATTAACCAAGGCATAGTATAGAATAGTGGTAGGTGAAAAACCCTTACCATCCTTCAATCATGGGTTCATGTCATGTGGGATTGAAAAAATTGATGGGTTGTCACTTAGAATACAGGTTGTTCTTTTCTAAAACCATATTAATATAATTCATAGAATAAATATGATGAACATCCTTTAATTTTAGTCATTAAATAACCTTTTAACTATGGTTTCCAATACAAAATCAGTACATAAAAACTTCTTCCATTAATTTCCACATAGTTCATCCCTTGGCCTAGAATATCCTTAAAATATCATTTATAAGATTTATAAATCGTTACACCTTATCCAAAATCTAATACACCTTAGGTTTAACATAGGATATTCATTGTAAAAATCATTCATAATGGTGTTTAATGAAAATTTAAATTATCTTCAGTGTATCCCCAATTAGATTCAAACTAGATGAGTAGTAAGGCCTGTTTTCGTGCACCAGGTTACACTGAGTCTTCTCGGCACACCTTGTCATAGTTGTTACCCCTAAGTATATATGTTCCAGAACAATATCCACTTATAGTATCCAGGTATGTATGTATTTCTAGGAATACCCATATAACCTTTACCTTGCCAAAATTCATGACTGTTCATCTATATTTATGTTCAAAGTCTATTATAGGTATTTTTCCTATAATCTATGTTTTATTAAATTTAGGTCCCAAACATACTATTACATTTACTCTGATCCCAATTGTAGTGACCTGACCCCCGAAATCTCAGAGCTGGTATCGTGATACCATTGAATTTTCATAAGATACAATTAAATCACATTCCAAGGGATGGAACAGTTAAGTAGTCTTGGTAAAACATATATACACATGAGACTTTTTTTTATAAATGAATACACAGATTACATTATAATTTTTTATTTCACTGATAATAACTATATTCCATCTAGCATATGCTTTCATATGATTCTTATTAAATTTATGGGAATCCTTGAAAAAGGAATCACAATGATGTAAAGATCAAATTCGTAGTAATGGTAAATTAAAATGGAGTAAATAATGAATTAATGAGAATATGGAAAGGTAATAAATGATAAAACATGACATATAATCAATAAACTAATAAACAGGTGTGTAAAAAATATGGAATGGAAAATAATTGAAAAAACATTTCATTTAAATAACCTGATAAGTTATGATAAATTTGGAAAGGTAAATAAATGAAAATAGATGAAATTTAATCAATAAGATGAGAATGAAATTTACCCATAGCCACGTCAATGAAAAATATCATGGATAAATAAAAACTGAATCTAAGAGAGGTAAATTCTTAATTATTGGACATCATGTTTCTGAGGTACATGTTACATTTACCATCAAGACCTTTCATAAGATGGTTATGAATATTGGTTAGTTACCTATCTATGGCCAGCCATCTAACACATCCCATGAGACAACTGATGCATTGACGGGATATATATAACTGGTCCCTCCCATATCATACCTATCTAAATCATTCCTTATATATTGAACAATCAATTTTAAGATTTTCCTTATCAAATATCTGTATGGAGTAGAAAATATGGATTTATCAATTTTTCCACAATTAATAAAAATAAACATCAAGATCACACCTTATGTAATAATTTTATATATTTTTAGAAACAATAGCACCCATAATAAATGATATGGATATTTAGGGGAAACATAATATTCAATGATCACCCAAATTTTAATATTCCTGGGGGGCAATAAAATGAATCAGGGAATTGAATTTAAATACTATACTTGGCCAAATAAATCAAAATCCATCCAGGGAAACAAAAAATACGCTATCAACACAAAATATCCCAACTGTAGTATGGATAGAGGGTCGTTGTTGTTTCTGAATATAAATAATATAAAATATATTTTAAAAACAATTCTTGAAGAAAATATCCTTTTTTAATTAAAAAAATTGAAAACCCCTTTTCATTGAAAATTTCTTTTAAAAACTATTTATATAAAAAATTTCCTTTTAATAATGAAAAGGAATCTTTGAAGGAATTATGGATGGTAAATCTATACAAGTTTTACAAGGTAAAAAAGAACAATCCTTTTGTATAGTAAAAGGGTATAAATATTCCTTGTTTAGAAAGCGTAAACAATATTTCATTAAAAAATAGAAAAAAAGGTAAAATGTTTTTTAATAAGTACATTTTTGAAGGTAAAAAACTAATTTCAATACATTTTTATAAAATAGGATTTTGAGAAGAAAACAAGTTCTTCGATTAAAGATAGAAATAAAGTCAAATTTTTAATAAAACATATTAAGTACCAAAGAGTGGGAAAATGGAACTGTTAAATGAAAAATATCATTAATAACTGAAGGATAGTAAAATAAAATGGTTTAATATAAAATTATGAAATAATTTCCTCTGATTCAAGTTCAAGTGTAAATAATCCTCACCAAAATGATATTATGAAGTAAACCCTTGAAAAGACTATAACGTTGATGTTAGAATCAATCAATGAATATATTCTGTGTTTCAAATTTAAATCCACATAAGAAAGTGGAAATACAATAATAGATATTAAAAATTGACTAGAACCATAAACTTATAAAATTTAAAAAATTGACATAATAAAATAACACAATAAAAAGGAGTTGTGATGTGTAATTTCTTTACAGCTTGGTAACTTTAACTGAAATCCCCTTAGAAGAAATAATTGAAATTGAAACTCGAAATACTCTAAAGAATGAATGAATCATGATATTACATATAGAAGTGCTAGTATTTCATCCTTATATCGAAATTAGGCACACAAAAATAATGTATTCATCAAATAATAAAAATACAATTGGAAGATCATTTAAAACATTCTTGAAGAGAATTATCTTTAAACATTTCAAATTGTCGAATACAAATCTAAAACATTCGAATCATAATAAACATGAAGGAATAAAATAAAATTATAATATAATATAATTATATTAATTATATTAATGATATAACATGACAAATGAATGTATAAACATCATATAAAATAAATTAGGTTCATTACAACAAATATGTCTTAATTGAATATAAATTGAGACAAAATCAATTACCTTGTGTTTCTTTTTGGTTTAACATCCATTATCTTCATATATATAGGTTTTAAACATTTTAAAAACTTATACCAGAACCATATTATTATTTAAAATATCATATATTAACTTATTATAATATCTTATAACTCATTTGTTTGTAAACATCCATTATTTTCACGATTTTGGGTGTTAATTGCCTAGTTTTCAAGTATGTTTTGACTTGTTATTTGTTGTTCATATTTATTAGATAATCGTTTCATAATTTAGATAATTTAAACCATGATTTAAATATGATATATATCTAGTATATATGTATTTATAATAATCTATAACATTTGGAGATAATAAATGAGATGGTCCATTTATAGAGATGATAGGTCGTACATACTCATGAATTCCAATTAAATTTATTTTTCATATTTAAAATAATAAAATTAAAGTGATATATATGTATATTATTATTATATTATCATATCTAGGTCTTATATGTTACATATTTTAATTAAAATTACCCTTTATATGTTCCAGGTATAGTGTGAATGAGTCACAACCATTTGAGGAGTCATTGGTCCACACTTCAAAAAATGATGTTATTATATTCCAAAAAAATGTAACACATAAAGATGTGTCCTATATAAAAATTAAAGAAGCAAAAATAAAAAATAAATATCATATATATATATAATATATAAATATAACTTACATCATAATACCCAACCATGAGAGGTGGTAAAGGAAAAATGGAAGGCATCGTTTGGGGAGGCAGTAGTTCATCATACACCAAAACAGTCAGTTTTCTTACACATTATATGGAAGTGCATGTAAGTGAAGATAAAGACCTTTGAATAAAAAAAATAATATCTTTTTTAAACTAGATTTATTATAAAATAATGAAATAAGAATTTTTTTGTGGATAATTAAAATAAAAAAAAGATCTTGAGGAAGGTTGTGACTTATTATTCGGGTAACTCCTTTTGGTTTTCACCAATGGGAATCCATGGATGGATTTCAACCAAATTTTAGGATTATAGGTTGAGGGGTGGTATTTTGAGTAACTATTTTTGGAAATATTGGGTGAAAAAAGTTTCTTGATAGGTGTTAGGAAGTTGGAGGGCTGAGTGCCTTTTAATAGTGGAGGAGGAGTGACCTTCTTGTTGATTTTTGGAAATGGAATTCCACCCACGTTTTTCGTATATACAGTGGGTCCAATAATGGTTATAATTTGATAAAATGAAATATATGGTCTAAATACTTCCATATGTATTTTCAACAAGTGTCTAGGTCATTTCTCCCTTATAATTAAAGATTAGTCCCTTGTTAAGCTAATTTTACTCTAAATTGTTAAAAATAATTTTAATTAATTTCCCTAAAATTTTTTGTAAAAAAATAAATTATCCTTATTAGAACTTATAAATTATTTCCAAATATAGATTTTATTTCTTTATTTTCCAATCACATAAGTGGAAAAATTAATTTAAGATTAATTCCGTTGATGGAACAACAAAGCGGGTTTCTAAAGTAAAAATGTTCAAACATTTTCAATGTTTCTATACTCAATTTCAATGTGAAATTGATTAAAATGACATAAACTAGATAGGTTAATAAAAATTGGATCTAATTAAAATTTAAAACCCATTAAAAATACAATTGATCATTATAAATAATTTTTATTAAAAAACTCTTTTGCATTAAAAATTAGTATTTTTCAATATTCATCAAAAAATAAAGATTCACTGAAAAAACACAAAAATTAACCCAAATATATTTTTTATGTGATTATTTAAAATAATAATCTAATTTTTACATATATAATTTCTAAAATTTCCAATATTATGATTTAAAATAGGTCTCTATTAATTGTCGGTAAAACTACTTTTATAGAAATAAAGGTTTTTATGGGTAGTATTTGGTCTCTTCTAATCTGATAACTATAATATAAATTTGATGAATATCAAAAAAATCATCGAATATATAATATATTAATTTTAATTAATATCCTTCACATATCATAATTATTTTAATATATTATTATAAAATATCTTTATAGGTATAAAAACCTTCCCTTTATATTCAATTGGCTCTTATATTTATTTCTAATTAATTTATAACCAGTGAATTCATTTATATTTGTTTAAAAATTATATTTTCATAAGTTATTTAATACTATTTATAACATCTAATTTAACAGATAGGTTATATCTTATTATATTAATAATAATATGTTTATAACATATTTTGGTTTGGTAAAACTCTACCTTGGGTGTGAAGCATGTCATAGAAGAAACCTATGGTTGCATGAACCACATGATAACTTAGTATCACATCCATTTAAAGATATATCAAATATTTAATGTATTTAAAATAATAAATATATTTTAAAGTCTCAGGATATTATATTTCTGTATGTGTTGGGTGTTGTTTTTCATATATTCTCTTGAATACAATATTATTACTTTATAATATCAGGGAATTACACAGCAAACATGTTTTCCTTTTTCTAAAACCATATTTACATAATTTCTATAATAAATATAGTGTACATACTTGAAATTTAATCATTAAATATTCTTTTAACATTGGTTTTTATTACAACCCCAATACCTAAATACATATTCTAGTTATTTCCATATATGTCCTTCCCTGATATGGAGTTTATCCTTGAGAATAGGGAATTGACATGGGTAATTCCCAGGTTCCCCACATTTAAGGAAACAAACTATAAACTGGTCCCCGTGATGATATTTATTTCCTTCCATTGTACACTTAATTTTTTTCTCAGCAATTATTTTCTTGATTCCCTCCTTTTCAACACATAATACATTTCACCGTTTCATTGAAACAATTTTATGGGTATCTCCTTCCACATTTACTTCATGATGGAAATTGAGACCATTTTCTCCATGGTCTCTACCACTCAATCTCTTAAAAAACTCTATCATTCTATTATTTGGTGATTATGGGAGTTGGTTAATTTTTATGTTGTTAATAATATTTTTTGAAAACTTATTGGGCATTAAAATGACATCTTTCACTCCGATAAATATCTCATTTGGTTTCTTATTGCAACTGACTTGCCCTTCATGTTCAATGTTGACCTGATTCCTTCGAGTTCTACCCATTGACTAAAATAAAAAAGAATAATGTTGGAAATTATTATCGTAGTGATAGAAACCATACAATCATTTTTTTAGTGTCTAAATTATAATATGTTATTTTATATCTAAGACACATTATCTTTGACCTATGATATTCATTATCATTGTCTAATAAAATCCTTCTTAATGGATTATAAAAAATTTTAAATTATCCAAATCATATCCCCTAGGACTGTCAACATATTTTAATATTAAAGACCATTATTGTGTATGAGGTTATGCTCAAGACATGCATAATGCACTATTTTAGATTTTTTACCCATAGGTACATTTGTACAAGAACCATGACTACTTATAGTATCCAGATAGGGATATATTGATAGGAAAACCACATAATCATAATCTAACAAAAACAATAAGATGTTATAGAATTATACTCATATTATAATTTAGTTTTATGTTTTCTAATCTATGTTATCGTAAATCTAGTTTCCATGATTTCTAATAAACTTCCTTTGATACCAACTACAGTGACCTGACCACAATATGCCCGAATCCATTTTTTACTACAATTATATTGGCATCATTACAATAAATCCATTCATGAAGGACTGAAAACACAATATATAAAGGTAAATAACTAAAAACACATTCCATTTAAAGAATAGTATAAGGAATAATCAATATGGTAATGTAAATAAATGAACAGACATCCCATATAATCAATAAACATATTATGAAAATTCATCTATAGATAATTTCAATGAAAAAATATCATGGATAATACTAATAACTAATTTATCATTAAATTAAATTATTAATTATTAGATTTCTTGTTTCCTAAGAATGTGATACCTTTATCCTAAAGATATTTCATATGAACAGTTTAATAAATATTGTCTGAAAACCCATTATATTTTTTTAGCCAGGTAATTCATCCTACGTGACTAATGATGCATCTAGGGGATTTCATTAACCGGTCCCAAACTCATTACTTTCATTTCCAAATAATTTCTCATTTATCAAATATCTAATTTAATTCATTAACAATTACCTCTTCAAAGATCTATATTAAGAAAGAGATGTGGGTCTATCAATATTCCCCCATTTAATAAAATAACATCCAATGAAAGCATCGTACATAGAAATGGTATAATGTTTAATCAATAAACATATCCATGATAAATAACATTAAGATTTAGGGTAAATTTAATGTCTAATGATCATAGGAAATAGAGTATTTCAAGGGACTAATAAGGAATCAAGGTTGTGAATGTAAATACTATCCTTGTTCAAGGAAATAATAAACCATCCAAATTAATAATAAGTATGGTATCAATACAATATATCCTAAGTTTAGTAAGGATAATGGTTTTTTGACTTTGATAAATAGAAATATCGTAAAAATATATATAATACATTCTTGAGGAAAATATCTTTTTCATTTCGAAAAATAACAGGAAAATATATTTTCTTTTAAATCAATTTTAAAAACATTTTCATTGAAAATATATTTTAATATTTGAAATGTAATATTTAAATAAATTAAAGTGGATTATTTGAAAAATATCGAATTAGGTAAAAAATACCATTCCTTTTGCACGTTAAAAATGTTAAAGAATAGTCTTATTCAAAAATAGACAAGAATATTCCTTTGAAGAAATTTGTAAAAGGAGAAAGGGGTAAAAATGTATTTAATAATTTGTTTTGAAAATATGAAAAAAAATTGAATTCTTTTTATAAAACATGGTTTTGAGAGAAAACATATTTCTGATCGAGGAGAGAAATAAATTCGAGTTTTCTTAATAAAATCTAAATCATTTTGAACACCAAAGAGTGTAATAATTGTACTATTACCTTAAAAAGTTTATTAATAACCATAGTAGAAAAAAATTAATTTCATTATTGAAAAATTATCATTTAAATTCCTTTTATGTGATTTCAAGAATAAAAAATATAGATTATAATTATATTATGAATTAAAAAATAAAAATTATCATAACGGAGAAGTGAGAATTAATCAATGAATTGATTATGCGTAACAAATTTAAATTAAAATATAATAAGTTTAACCTCATAAATATATATTCAATGTAATTATACACATAATCATATAATATTAATGACAACGACGATTTAATATAACCGAATTAATTCGAATTCCGTTATGAAATTTTTTTACCTCTTGGTAAATTTATGTTCAAATACACTTAGATGAAATCATTGAAAGTGAAAGTAAACATACCATTAATATTGAATTATTCAAGGTATGAGATTAAAAGGGTAATTTTATACAACATACTAAAGAAACTAGGTTCATAACATTACAATATTCCTCAAGGAAATGAAATTGAGATGAAATCCCTTACCATGTGTTTCCTTTTCTGTAAATGTACTTTAACCTTTTGTATAATTGTTTTGATAAAGTTTTTAAGTTATTATAGAACTATAATCATATTAATAATATAATATCATATCTTATAATGACATATTGTTGCCTGTTTGTTTATAATATTTTGTTATTTCCATCGTTTCAGGTGTTAATTGTCATGTTTTTTTACAATATTTTGCTTTGTTATTTTTTGTTCTTATTAAGTCGGTCATGATTTATTAATCTACAGGATTTTAAAACATATTTTAATATCATATATATTAATTATAATTTTATTTATAGTAATCCATAAAATATTTAGATAAGAAATGAAATTCATCGTTCATGGAGATGGTAGGTCGTACGTACGCCTCAATACAATATCCAATTTCTTGAAATTTTAAAAAATGAAAATTAAATTATATATATGTATATTATAATAAAATTTTATATTCATTGCATATATTTCACGTATGTTTATTAAAACCATCTGATTAAATTCCATTTAATGTTTGAAGGAATCACATCGCCTTGAGGATGTTGTAGTCTACACGTCCACAAACAGTGTTATCCTGTTCCCAAAAAATGAAAAGCATGAAGGTATGTGATATATAAAAATTAAATGAGAATAAATACATTATAAATATCATATATATCATTTTTAAATAATAAATAAATGATTATTTCCATCGTTCAAAGATGATGAATGGAAGAACGAATGTCATCGGTTCATGAGGTAGTAATCTACCGTACACGCGAACGGCGATTGTGTATCGCATTTTATGGAAGTCTATGTGAGTTTAGGTAATACCCTTGACATAAAAAAATTATATTATATTTAGTATACTTATTATACTTTATATGAAATATTTAATAATAATTTAATGAGTGTATAATAAAATATAACAAAAGTGACCGTTGAAGAATGATGTCTCTTTTTTAGGTAAATTCTTTTGGTTTATAAAAAAATCATCCTTAATTTGAATAATTCACAAATTGAGGCCTCTATTATTAGGGTATTGAATTTTTTAGATTCATTTTATAGGTTTTTTATGAAGGAAATTGTTTTTTATGGGTGAATAAGTGGGAGGGTGAGTTCTGTTTTATAGCGGATAAGGAGTGACATTCATTTAAATATAAAAGGTAAACAATATTGAGAGTTCTTCCTCAAATAATATTCTTCCAATAATTACCAAAAATCTAGAAATGTTAGGATTTGGTCTAAATATTTCCATCCAATGAATTTTTTACAAGTTTCTAGTAAATTTCTACCCTTAAGTATATGATTTAGTCCCTTATTAAGCTAGTTTTTTCTCTTAAAGGATATAATTAACTTTAATTTATATCAATGATTGACCTGATGGAAAAATAAATTGAACATAGTATAAATTATAAATTTTTATGATTCAAAATATATAGTCCATTTCTCAAAATTCCAATCACATAAGTGAAAAAATTAATTTTAAATTAATATCACAAATGGGATGACGAGACAGGTTTTAAAGTGAAAATGTTCGAAATTATGAATTGTTTTTATATCCAATTTCAACGTAAAATTGATTAAAATGACATAAATTAGGTTAATTTATTAATAAGTGAACAAAATATATTTTAAAACCAAATTAAAATAAAATTTAACTATATAAATAAATTAGAGTAATAATCAGTATTCAATTATTATTCATTATTTTTCCCTAGTTATCAAAAAATTAGACTTCCTAGAAAAATACAAAAAATGAACCCTATGATTATTTTAACATTAATATTTCAAAAAATATGTTATTATAACATGTAAAATATATAAATTTTCCAAAATTTATTTTTTAAATATGTGTACTATTAAAAGGTGGAAAATTTTCATTTTATAAAAAATAAATTTTTTAAGAGTAAAACTGGATTTGTACCTATCTTATGCATATCAAATATACTAGATTAATATAAAAAATATTATATTGAATAAAATATATATATATATATATCTGTGTGTATATATGTCTGTTTCATTAATTTCATTCACTAGTAGTTGTTAATTTATTGTATTTTGATAAAACACCTTTGGTGAATGATAATAGTTTTAATAAAAACATCCCCTTTATATTCAATTGGTTATTATATTCATTTCTAATTAACCGTTAACCAATATATTCAATAATATATATTCATACGTTATTTAACATTATTCATAAATTTTAATTTTACTTCTATGATAGATATTATTCTATTAAATAATAAAATTTTAACAAAATATTGTTGTTCGGTAAAACACGGGCATGCATGTAACACAATAAATCAAAAAAAATCATTATTTCTTCTGACACAAGATAGCTCAGTGTTGTGTGAATTGGAAGATCTAGAATCTATTAAATTTATATAAAATAGTTAATGTATTTTAAATTCTTGGTATTTTATATTCTCTTCAATGTTTGGTGTTATGTTTCATAATGATTATTGAACTTAATGTTCTTACATTAGAATTTCTGGGAGTGACATGGTTATTAGGGGTGAAGAACCAGATTCAATACAAGGAATGATTATATGGGTGTAGAACCAATTTATAACTACACCATTATAATCTTAAAAATGTTAGTAAATAATTCATATTGTCGAGAATAACCAATATTTAAAGGAGTAGGTTTTCTTACTGATCCTTGTTAATATCATTTTTTAGTCTCTCTATTTATATTTACGTCATATAAAAATTCATTTGTGATATATATTTTAGTGGATCCATTACTATAAAAAAATTAGTGTTTAATTATGAGAATTGTACATAAATTAAAGTGACCTATAATTCACCCCATCCTTCTCTATGTGATTTTACACTGATCTAGAAACATTGATTTTAGGCTTCTACACTAACCCCAAAAAGTATGTATCATCCAAAACCAAACCAATAAGAAAATATAAAGTATTAACTCAAAACTCATTGAAAAATAGACACACCACATACCTCTATCAAAATAATTGGAAGAGAAATACATCTGTGGTCTTGAGATGTCATCTATCTTGGTTTCATGGAATCCCCATCATCCCTAGATGATTAAACCACTATTTGGTGTAATCGTTACACAAATAACTAACCTTGAGAACTAAAATTTTAGAAAGGATGAGGATGATAAGAAGAATATAGGCCACAATTGTGAGAAAACTATCAATAATCAGCAATATATAATGTTAAATCAACCCTAAGGTGAAGTGAGGACCAAAATAGGAGAGGGGGAGGCACCCATGATTCACATGAGATTAAGAGATGGGGGAAGAGGGTCCTCTGCTATAAAAATCACAAGGGTAGGAGTATTAATTATGACCCTTATAAATAACACTAGTGAGATTATGGCTAAAAGAACCGGACTCTACTAACTAACCAATATACATCCACTTGATATCTAGTGGACCATGAAAACCTACAAGGGACACTAGCCTAGAAACTAATAATCTATTGACCTAAACCCATGTCAGTGGGTGGTCCACCAGTGGCTGGCCGATGGATATTGTATGCAGCCCCAACCACCTAGTCTTCCTTCAGTGTTTTCCCCAATGGTCCTAGCCACCTAACAACCCTACTACTTCACCCAAAACACCCTTTTGAAGTGTCTACACTCTTATAATACTCTTTTTATCCAAGGATATTGAAATGTTTCATCCACTAAATGAATGTTAAAATTTTTCTAGGAAATTTAAACTCATCTATACACATGGGATATTACAAACTCCCCACCACAAAATTTCTCTCCCTTAAGAAGATTGTGTGGACTTCAAACTAGATATCTTAACCTATGTAGGTCACCAATTACCACTAAATGGTTGTATTCCAACCCTAAATTCTCATCAAACTTCTAGATTTACACTTTTAATGCAATGAAAATAAGTCACTAAAAAATAATACACTTATTAAATTCATCATAAAGACCACAATATGAAACTTTCCCACACTCTTCTATCATGACACGTCTCAGGTTTATTCATCCCATTTCTCACACAACTCGTGATGATACCCACGATAAGACCTAGGTACAAAAAGAAAATCCCAAAGGATAAAACCCTCTACCATTGGAATTTTATATAAAAACATTATCTCATTATTCTGATAATTTATCTAATGTGGTATCAAATATAGTGAACCTGATCACCCATGAAACATTGTTTAGTGTCCAATATTAGTCTCTATTTATGATTATGAAAAAATGGACACATTCCTACCACTCATTCAAGAACCCAAAAAATTATGATTTTCCTTCGACATGATCTGGTTAATTATTGAACACCACATTCACATATCAGTTTATTTTCTTGAAATGGCTTCCCTTTAGACACATCTAACTATATACATTAGTGACAATTAAACCCCCTCTATATAACCTCTCTTTAAAACCATTCTACCACCATTGAAACATTAAAAAAGTTCTTGATCATGATGACTAGCTATGGAGGAATCCAATAACCATCTAGGCTTGGTCACTATAATTTGAAATTGACTCTCAGTGTTATACCATGGTTAAAACCTCAACTAACCAAAACTTTATTCATGTTGTGATTCAAACTGCAACAAGTCAGGGGTCTAACTCTTACTTGGAATACATTATTCTATCTTGTATCAACATGAAAACATAGACATCATCTAACTATGACAATAGTTTTGGTATCTAATATTTTCTACAAAACCTGAAAAACATATATCAATCTACACAGTGGAATTCCAGAGTCACCTCATCCACCCCTAACCAGCCTCACTGCATCAATGGTCTTACCCATATAGATTGACTTGTTCATGGATGATTTTTTAATCCCTACAATAGTAGTACACTGATCATTTCCCACAATAAAATAAAACTCCAAGACCCATGGTCCATCATCCATCCATTACCACATGTAATGAACATATTTGATTTCCCCACTCATACCATAGTGATCGTACAAAACACAAACCACCTCTCAATCTTGACATACTCGGAAGCTCAAACATGAAATCCTCCAAAAATAATTCAAAATGATGTCTATGCCCTCAACTATTCGATGATACATTCCCCACTATATGGCCTCACCTATATAGTGCCACAAGCATGACCTTGACAAGTCCCATCATCTAAAAATGATTATCTCCCCTCTATATCTAGGCATATCCCTCACGTTTACCCAAAATAAAGATCAATGTTGGATAGACCATACCACTAAACCTCAACTCATCCATGTTTTCCCCCTCAACATTGGGACACCATGATTTCCATCCAAAATCCACAATCCACCAATATTATAAGTCCATTATCAAACCCAAGTTGGTTATTAGATAACACATAGTTTCTTTTCCATTAATCATCTCGGGCATACACTTATGTACCACACAAACCATAATCCAAATGGCACAACACATCCCGAAACGTTCTTTCATCCACAATATCACTATATTTCAATGGTTTTACACTATTTTGGAACCCAAACACAATGTCAAAACAAAACTCCAATGAGTCAAATCTCTCTATAACTCATCTCTTGTGTCTAAACCACTGTTCATTCCTTTCTCAAATACTAGTATCCCCATGTGAAGACCACCCTTAATGATTTTAAAAACTAGAGGCATTTCAATGATCTATAAACCATTCTCATGAAGGACCAAAACCCATCATAATTCCAAGACCTTAAGTATCTATCTATTATCTACTAAACTGATATTTGACCGCTAAGGGTTGTCATCAACCATTTCGTTATAACCACAACACTAAATAATGTGGCTAGGTACCCAAACAATCCATCCTTCCAAAACTGTTTCTATTTCCAAAACACCCCAAGGTGTCAAAATTCCCTTAATCAATCACATCCAATGGAAACATGCTACACAGAGTAACGCAATCCCACACATTCTCAAGGAGTCTCCTAAACCCCCACTGCACACTAGCTACACTTCCTATGCATTGGTATTATACATAATAATTCACATATCATCATATATAAAGGCACCCACATCATTGAGAAAGCCCCCCCCCATTGGGTTACCCTAATCATCTAAACTAATTGAATCACTAATATCCTGATTGTCACTACAAAGGAAACTAGGTTCTTACACAATGTCCTATAAGAAAAGTATCACATAAAACAAAACACATGAGTAGTGTCTTTCTCCCCTTTTAATAAAACTATATTAAACATACCAATACATGTCTCCCACTCAAGTATATAATATAGGTTTTGGGCCGAGTCTACTCAACCCACACTCATGTCAAGCTCCACCAACGAGGTTCCCAAATAATTGTTCCATGTCACAGGTTAAAGACCTAAATCCAACTAAAATTAAAACATACAAGATATTCCGCTATACCATACACACCACATTGAAAATATCTCAATACAAGGGCTCTTCCTTTACCCCTATCTTTTCCATTATCAAGGTCAGGTCACACACACAATGACATACAACCAACTTCATTTCTATTTTATATTCTTGGTATCATAATTATACCACGTAACTTGGGTGCTCGCAAAAAACCCAACTACCCACACACATGGAAAAACACAAATTACACTCTAGGTCCATGGAATATAAATATAGGATTGATAATTTTACACTTAAATTTTATATTAATCATAATTTTCCATAATAAGGGCTTGGTTAAATGAAATTTCAAGTATAAGTTATAGAGGAAACTTCGTAGCAAGTTATAATTTCAATTTTTATTAAGCCGGATCCATTTAATTACAATTATATATTATCAAATAATTAAAATTTAAATATATACATTAATGAAAAATGTTCAGAATTGTGGCATGGTTAAATGAAAGTTCATTTAAAAGTTATATAGGAAAACAATATATAATTTTTAATTGGAATTTTATTTTATTCTGCCTCGTAATAATCAAGGAAATTATGACATAAATTATTTTATACATTTAGAGGATCAATTAAGTATGATGCCACCATACACTTATATAGGAAAACACTGTATAAATGGTTGTGGAAACATTAAATAACTAACCTATGTTATAGTCTATATAAACAAGTAATCAATCCAAGGAAATCATGAAAATTACATGTTAATCCTATATACTTCATATTATGCATGTATAGATATGGAAATATCACCAAAACACATAAAATATAACCTCACAAATCAAGTGCATCACTCAAGGTGAAATTAAACCAACTATACAAAAATCACAATATGAACAACAATCTCATCCCTAGAAATATAAACATCCCTTATATATAGGGTGTTCGGCCCTAGGAACATGTTCCATACCATATCTCGACAACATACTATCTATTTTCTACCTCTCCCCCATCCATAAAATAAATAAAATGTGGCTCTAATACCATTTTTTAATATTCCATGACCACAGACCACTAGTAATCGCCTCAACTAGTGATCACTATTGTACTTTAGTCACGCATCCACATACACAATATAATAACAACTAAAAACATGGTTCTATGGTGATACAATGTGGACACTATACCCACATATAATTGTAAAATAATACCATGAATAAGATCAATAATATACATCATTATAATTAGATGGTAAGCATACATGTATGAAATTGATGATAATAAAAAAACATTGTTTTGATAAATTAAAAGTATATTACATATAAATTAGTAAAGAATCACTAGTGAACCATATACATAATAAACCAAAGAAATAAAATAAAAAACTATAACTAAATATGAAAAGGGGAATGTGTTCTAGCTTGGTCTCAACTCCCATTCATTGTCTTAGTGATCAAAACATCAAGAAATTACCTTTACCAATCATGGATATTCAATCAAGCTGTATATGATTTGGTACCCATGTTTCATGGAGATCCTAGTAGGGTGTGAGTATAACTTAGTAGTTCATCACCAATAAATTCACTAAAAATAACCAATCTGAAAAAACTACATACAGAATTACTAGAAATAGATTGTCTAAAATTTTAAATAAATTAAACATAATAAATACATGACCATAGATACCCCATGTTCATTAAGACATTGAAGGTCAGTCACACCATTATTGATCCTTAGGTATATGAACCTGATTGACCATACTTTCTTTTGCTAGTTTTTGGGTATCTCTAAGCACATAGTGACAACCACTCTTACTATAAATGACTTGGATATCCTAATTATACATAATATGTATCATTGGCCTCCCCTATGGGATTTTTCTTAATAGTTTCAGAATCCCATAAGTAACACAAGAAATCCCCTATTGGATTTTTTTTCATCCAAGTCATAATCTATAAGTAAAATGATCTTCCCCTAAGGGAAATTTCATAGCCATAGAATCAGCCCTCAAGTATCATGGACATACCCTATGGTAGTTTTCACATCCTGGGTTACATCATTCAATATAATGGGTTTTATTTAGTAAAAAATCCCCTATAGGATTTTTCTTTCTCTTTAAACCAAAAAAAAACCTCCCATGGGGTTCTCATGATCTTTAAAGAAACATAACCACCTAGAGGGTGTTAACATTGCCTTTAATATAACACCAATATTTAGGGTAATTTTAATTACATTAAGAATCACTTTATAACACAAGTATTCAAATCAAATTCCATAAATTTCCATTCATAATTTAATAAAAAAATCTAAATCAAAAATTTCAACATTTACTTTATACTTTAATAAAAACCATATCAATATAGTAACATAAAATAACCATTTAACATTTAACATTCCATTGGTTCCAATTAAAAAATATTATCTATTTAAAAATATTTATCATTGTGAAATTCCATTTCATATTCATCAATTAAAAACATAGTTCCCAT
This sequence comes from Viscum album, assembly GCA_963277665.1. NCBI lineage: Eukaryota > Viridiplantae > Streptophyta > Magnoliopsida > Santalales > Viscaceae > Viscum > Viscum album. The sequence goes on from OY728138.1 coordinate 395,220,266, forward strand.
TTTTAAACCATTTAAATCAAGGTTAAACCTTTTGTACCATAAATACAAATTCATGAAAAAATATATAGCTGGTGTATTCCTCTTGGAAACTACTTTCTTAGGAATATATATTATTTGTGAGTCATTTAAACTAATGCAAGGCACCCCTATAAACATTTATTTCAAACTATGAAAATACATAGAGAGACTAAAATGACCCCATATTGCAACATTTATAAAAAATATGAGACTATGTGTTAATTATAGGGACCATATACCTCATTTATGAACTCTTATATTTAATTCCTAATATGGTAACCCATTAACAAATATTTTCTAAGACCAAAGTATAACACTCAAACCACCCACGATCCTAACTCAAACCCAAACAACTATCTTAATTAATTATAATTAAATTATAATCAATTAACAACTTAAAACAAATTAATCAATTTAATTCACTTGGTAATAAATGGATATTTACACACCAGGTGTTTCCGCGATGCCTAATAAAAGATCAATCATCTTCAGGAGGTCATTTACATGCTCCATGTAATAACCTGAATAAAAGCCTTATCAACCAGAACCAAACTATAAGAAAAACTACCAAATTAACAAAAATGAACATGAAAACTCACACAAAAATATAAATCTCTCAAAATTACATTTCATGGAATCTAGGTGTCTTCTCATGGTGTCATCCATCTAGGTTTAAGTGAATCCCCATCATCTTGATATTATTACACTTTTCTATTGATGAATGATTATTGGAATGCCAAATCAATAGAACCCAAATTAAGGAGGTATGAGGTGGAGGTGGATAATAGAGGAGGCCACTAGAGGGATAATATTAACAATAATCTCAAATAAACAATAAAAAACTACCCTATAATGAAGTGGAGGAAATAGATTAAGGGGGGAGGCATCCCCGGTCTTCATGATATGAAGATATTGGAGAAGAGGGGTTTCCCCTCTCAAAAACCTAGGGGAGAATTATAATTATACACCCTAAAAACCTCACTGGTGAGTTTATGGTAGTAAGAAATGTCTCATTCCAATGAGTTAATCAATAGAATAGTAGGTATAGTTTCATCCTCTATTAGGTGGACCCTAAATCCCTAGTTGGGTGACAGGAATGGCCACTGGCTTTCCAGTGACTATAAGATATATCCACATCCACCCATAAATTCTCAAATTCATTTATATATATTACAGTTTTCTTTATAACCCTTATTACTAATCCCAAAACACCCTTTTTAGTGTCCAAACATTCATAATACTCTACTAAACCTCAGTTCATAAAATGACTCATCCACTAAATGAAAGATCAAATTTACCTTTAAAATTTATCATCATATGAACACATAGGATATTACACCCAAAAAAATAATATTAATTATCATTATATGAGTTAATTTCTACCCTTATAATGTTATCTTTTAAATTGAATTATTTTCATACCACATGACCATGAGTAAGACACTTATATTATTATAAATAAAGAATAATTACAAAAATTCTTTCCCCTTATTTTAGTATCTATAATATACTAACATGGGGATAAAAATAAATTAGGAATGGTTTTAAATGGTTATTTTTTTGATGAATAATTTAATTTTTGATAGTAATTTATTATTAATTTAAGAGATTTTATAATTACCTTCAGCACCTACGCAACGCCATTGTGGGACTTCTGCAAGTAGTTTAAGAACCAATAAATTATCTTAAAATCATTAAAATTTATATTTTTTGGATTAAATATTGTATTAAATTAATTTTATGATATAATTATAAATTATTATTCATGGTTAAAGTATTTATATTTGAATTAATGTGCAATTTGGATTATTTTAATGTCAAAATATTTAAATATTCATGAAGTGGATTTAAATGATATTTACAGTTTAAACATTATTTTTAAATAATTAAAATATAATAATAATTATATTTATAAAAAATCATATAGGAAATTTTTTATTTTTTCTAAAATTATTCTTGTATTTTACACTTCTCTTTTTTATAATTACATTCATGACCCTTAAATATTTACAAGTTATGAAAATTACATTAATATGGGCCTATAAAAAGGGCCCCAATAAACCTTTTCAAAACATACATTTAGTTTAATTTATCTCATCTATATTCCCAAAAACCTCTAAAATGTTCCTTTAACACATCCCCAATACCCTATAGTGTCCATAAATTTCTCCTTCAAAGGCCTTAAGCTCAATCGAAGGGATGATATCAAAAGTGGAGATATAATTCTTTACTATTTTGTTTTAAAATTATTAATTTATCTACCTATATAAAACATATCACAACCATCATTATATAATAACATAATTATCTACACTATACTTAAATTTTATTTTGTTTATGTTAAAATCATTTTCCAACACCTTTTCCAATAATTGGAAAATGATAACATCACTCGCGTGTGTGGGTGGACTACCACATCCATAGAGCGATGTGATTCATTTTTCATTACTATATAACAAGGATGGTTGTAAATATATAATTAATGAACATATAAAATGTTTCTAAAATATTTATGATTCTTTAAAGATAAAATAATTTATACCTTTTTACAATCACATATGTTATAAAATGATAGTGTCGCTCATGCATATATGTGGACTACCAACTCCACAAAGCGATGTGATTATCTTTTCATTATTGTCTCACATGGTTCATTTTCAAGATAGTTATAATGAATATATATTATAATTATGATATATTTTCTATTATTTAAGTATAAATTATTATTTATATTTCATTCTTTCTATCCATTTTACAAATGAAGACATCGTATGTGATAAAATACAAACTACCATCTCCATATAGTAATTTAAATATTTTTTCATGAACACCTCAAAATGATGGTTATAAAAATATATTAAATGTATAAAAAATATTATAAAATTTTTATCATTATATAGATGATTCAACCATGACCTGTATGACCATATCCAACCTACCATAGCTAATTTGAAAATCAATAATAGTGTGTCCTCAAAATTTCTAATTTTAATTTAACCACTTTAGTAACTAAATGAAACATGATAATTATGGAATTAAAATTAATAATAATAAATTTTAATAGTGTGTAAATAAATTAAATTAATGGTATATTTAATTTATTAGGAGTTATAGAATGTATTAAATGATTTGAGACTCAATGTGATATATTTCATGTATCAATTTCCGTTCTTTGGGACTTATGATATTTTCACCATATGTTTTCTTTTGTGTAATGTATATAATTCCAAATGAATTTTGTATCATCAACTTATAAAAATTTAATTCTTTTAAAAATAATTCTCAATTTCTTTCTATAATTTTCATTTTATTCTCAATTTACTAAAGTCATAAGGGATTTTCATTTAAAACTGTGGTCTAAAGTATTTATTACAAAATCATTCTTATCAAAGTCCATGTTCTACAAAATTTTCAATAATGTTATTATTTTTACTTCAAGGATTATTTAATTTTATTTTTAACTACTTTTTAATCTCATTAAAAATTATCAAAATGAATCTTTTAAAATATTTTCTGGACAACTCACTTTTTACTTTTAAAAAAAGTGTTAAAAAACTTTCTCTTTTTAACATATATGACATGAACAGATTTTCTTAACAACATGTATGTACTTTAAAGGGAATATTCAATTAAAATATTTAATGTTTTTATAAAGAAAATCATATTATAATTTTTTTTTAGTTTTTTTCCTAAAAGTTAAAAAGTAATTTTGATATTTTATTTTAATTTTAAAATTTTATTTCAAATGATTTTATAAAAAAAATTCATCTATGTTAAAGAAATATTAAGGATTGTTATGATTAACTGGTGATATACTTTATTTATATAGATGGGTTGTGGTCACATTTTTCTATTTATGGATAGGGGATAATATTGACATTTCATGTGATACATTTCTGATATAAATGTTTATTACTAAGGAATGATGATTATGTATTGAATTTTTATTCATCTCTTTCATATGATGAATAAATTTGACATAGTAAGTGATCAGGTGGATCCTAAAATTATATTTCCCATCAAAACATCAGGTGGACTCGTGAGAAAAACTATCCTGGGTATTTTATGTATGTCTTCATAAATATTTAAGATGTCATGGCACAAGGAAATGACATTATGATTATGATTTCTATCATTATACAGTCCATCATTGTGAATGTCACGACCCGCCCTCGGGGTCCGTGCCGTGACTACCCCAAGCCCACCTTCCATAGGCCAGGGGCTGGCGACTAGCACCAAGGCATAAATCCCGGTAAAAAGGGAAGGCATTGCCTTTGAAAAGTAAACACACACCACAGAGTAAACAAGCGGAAAGTAAACACTAAGCAAACAGAGTACGACTGAAAGTGCGGAAAGGTAAATGGGCCAGAATACAAACCCAAACTGAAAGTAAAGTACAACTCAAAAAGGGAAAAACAGCAACTGTAAAGTAAAGGCCGCTACTCCGAGCTGTCCACCGGAAATCCCACCTGAAGGGTGGGTACAGATAGCTCCTCTGCTCCACGGGTCCCGTCGTCCGCTCCGTGCACGTCCCGCCCAGTGGTCCACCTCCGGGTACCGTCCTGCTCTACAAGCCTCAGCTAAGGTCAACGCTGTCCGTCGTCTGCAACCAACACAACGTAGTGCGGGCGAAGCCCGTGCAGGGGTGAGTATGAGCTACTCAGTAGGGACCCCGAGACCCCTGAAGGTCTCTCAAATCCACAAAGGATAAACCACGAAGAAAAGTACAATCACGAAGTAACAACCGACACTGCTTAGGTATATGCCCATACATATACCTAAGTCATTAATTAAAATACGCTCCAACCTCCGAGCCCAAGTACAACTCAGTCCACGCAGGAAAGTATACGTATTCCACATAGGAAAGCAAAATATAATCCACACAGGATTGCACAACACAATCCACACAGGAAAACAACAGGATTCAGCTCACACAGGTATACTTCTTCAAGGACGAAAAAGATGATCACTGATCCATCTAAGTCGTCGGACCCACCAAGGATCGATAGGTAACTAACCCCCGCAAAGACCCACACAGGATCGGGCTCACACAGAACCTGTAGGCGCTGGCTCACACAGAACCGCTGAGCGCAAGGACCCACACAGGATCGGGCCCACACAGGACCTGTAGCACTGATCCACGTAGGATCGCTGAGTGCTGAAGTCGTCGTCGTCGAATCCACATAGGATCTCTGTACTGTCGTCGTCGAATCCACACAGGATCTCTGTACTGTCGTCGTCGCAGTCACAGTAGCAGTCGTAGCAGTAGAACAGTCGCAGCCAGCACTAGGGTTCCCGCACACAGCTAGCTCGTATGGAGGGTCCGCTCCACGAGCCGAGAGGCTGATACATCAACTGTCACGAAGACCAGAGTTGATGTATCCAAAAGTTCCGTATCGACAACAGGAACTCAACGCAACAGACGGCGCGTCGATCGGACGCCCGGTCTGAGAGTTATTGGCATTTTCGTCTCCGGGGCCCGGTTGGTTTTTAAGGCAAAACCAACCCGACCGTACTCCACCTGTGTCCAAACCTCGGGCGGAGTATGCCAAAAGATCCGTCTCACTAAGAGGAACACTACGCGACTGACGGCACGTCAATCGGACGTCCGTAGCTCAAGATATGAGCGTTTCCGCTCCGAAGGCCCGGTTGGTTTCGTGAACGAACCAACCCGGCCGAACTCAAAGAAAACCGAAACCTTGAGTGCGATATACCAAAACGACCGTCTCGATCCAAGGATCGCGTTGCCGCAGACAGTTCGTCATTCGGAGGTCCGAGGCTCAAGTTATGGGCCAAAAACCGAATCTGGTTCGAAACGGGGGGGTCCGGGTCCGGGCCGACCCGGCCCGACCCCCCCCCCCCCCCCCCGGGGGAGGCGCGGCGGCGGCGGGCCGCGGTGGCGGCGGCGGCGGGCCGCGGTGGCGGCGGCGGCGGGCCGCGGTGGCGGCGGCGGCGGGCCGCGGCGCACGCGGGTGGCACGCGGGGGGCTTGATTGCCCCCGCTGCTTTGTCAAGGCGGCACGACTTTGAGCCGTGCCTTTGCAACAAACGGCCCCCGCAAGTGGGGGCCGGCTGGACGAACCGGGGGGGCTGTTGCCCCCCCTCCTTAAATGAACCGCCCCCCTCATTAAGAGGGGGGTTTGATGAACCAGCCGGGGGATTTATTCCCCCGGTTTTATGACATCCGGCCGGCCCGCTGGCCGGCCGGTTTTTACCAACGGGACCGGAAATTCCGGTCCCGCCCTCGACTTCCGACGCCGGCGGCCCGGCCGCCGGTCTTTCCTTCCGCCGCGGCCCGGAACCGGCCGCGGTCTCCTCGTCCCGCCGCGGCCCGGAACCGGCCGCGGTCTTCTCGTCCCGCCGCGGCCCGGAACCGGCCGCGGCGTTCGTCATCCGGCGCGGTGCGACGGCACCGCGTCCCTTCGCCGTGCTTTGATATTATTCAATGCGGCGCGACGGCGTCGTGTTCTTGTTGTTTCTTCAAAGGTGCGTGCGACGGCATCGCATAAGATATTCGCACATTCATCCGCGTGGTGCGACGGCACCACGCCACTTGCTTTCCTCCGCAAAATAATTAAACAAGAACGATGGAGGGGGGGTTCGGCCGTGTTCGTGCGGTCCGGCCCCCCTCACGTTAAAATAAAAACGCAACTTAAAATAAATCAAGTCACACGTTAGTCTTGATAGAATCACGATCAAGAATAAAATAAGAAAACCAAAAGAAAACGACAACCCCTACCTCGGGTTTATGTTTCGAAGAATCGTCTACGTCCCGCGGAAGACGGCGTCGCGGAGGTCGGGCGTCGCGGTCGTCGTTCGTCGATTCCGTTGACGAAGTGTGATGCCCGAAGAGACACGTCATTGGCGGATCTTCGATTGCCGACGAAGAAGGTTCGGGGAGGAAGAAGAGGTCCGAAGATACCGGGTCGCCGAGTCGATGATCTTTGACGAAGAGTTGTCGTTCTTCGTTGAGGATGAAGACGTTCTTCGCCGGAGAAGATGAAGAGGAGCTCTCAAAAAGTTCTCAAGGGAATAAACCAACAACCCGTAAACAAATAAGATTACATCTTATTTTATTAACACAAAACTCAAAAGAATTTCAAAAGTTTGAAATTCAAAAGAGTTTAACTCCCCAAAATTAATTAAGGGTAACCTAAGCCATTAAAAGAGGCGTTAAAGGAGTCGGGAGGATTTGAAAAGAAAAGGGGGGTTCGTGTGGGCCCCACCACACTTAATCCTCCCAAGGGAGGTTAAGTGGGTGTGGGTCCCACTCCCAACCTCCTTTGGTAGGTTTTTAATAAGTTAAATAAAATTTGTCTTACACAAATTTTATTTAACTCAACTGAAAAACCCCAAAACTAACCTACAACTCGCAACAAACGCAACTCCCGAAAAGGTCTCTTTAAGCGAAAATCGGCACTGCGAGTTCATCGGTGCCCTCGGATTTCAATTCCGAGCACCGGATCAAAAGTTAGGAATTCCCGCTCGTTCGTTTACTGAACGTACCCGAGCCAAACTTCGGAAATTAATTCCGGGCGCTCCGGGCCTCGGAATCAGGTGCCGTCTGAAACCGCGCTCTTGTAAAATTCTAAAGAAAATTAAGAAAAAAAATTTCCTTGAATTTTACGGGTCTTTACATTACTCCCACCTCAGGGCTTTACGTCCCCGTAAAGATACAACAAAAACTAGGGAAACAAATGAGGGTACTGAGCACGCATCTGAGCCTCCCGCTCCCATGTGCTCTCCTGGAGATTCCCGTGCTGCCATCTGATGCGCACAAGAGGAATCGATCGCCCACGCAGGACCCGCTCCTGTTGATCCTCTATCTCCACCGGGACCTCCGTAAAAGTCGCCCCATCTTCAACGTCAAGCTCCCCATGGTCAATGATGTGCGTCGGGTCGTGCACGTATCTCCTCAGCTGGGATACGTGGAAGACGTCGTGCACCCGGTGCAACTGAGGTGGTAGAGCCAGGCAATAAGCCACCTCGCCAATCCTGCTGAGAATCTGGAAGGGTCCGATGAAGCGCGGAGATAACTTGCCGCCTCGGCCAAATCTCTGAATACCACGTCGAGATGAGACCCGCAAGAAGACGTGGTCGCCATCTTCGAACTCCAGTGGCCTCCGCCTCCTGTCAGCGTATGACTTCTGCCGGCTCTGAGCTGTCCTCATCCGATCCTGGATGACCTGGACCTTCTCTGTCGTGGCCTGGACCATCTCCGGTCCCACCAGCACTGACTACCCAGGGTCTGTCCAGCACAAAGGAGATCTACATGGTCGGCCGTACAACGCCTCGTACGGTGCCATCCCGATGGTGGAGTGGTAGCTATTGTTGTATGCGAACTCCACCAAGGGTAGGTGGTCCTCCCAGCTACGACCAAAGTCGAGGACACATGCGCGGAGCATGTCCTCGAGAGTCTGAATGGTCCTCTCCGTCTGACCATCTGTCTGAGGGTGAAAAGTTGTGCTAAGACGTAGCTGCGTCCCGAACGCCTCCTGTAACCCCTTCCAAAGCCGGGAAGTAAAGCGGGCATCTCGATCGGAGACGATAGATGATGGCACGCCGTGGAGCCGCACAATCTCCTGAACGTAGAGACGTCCCAAGCTCTCCACTGAGCCCTGCTCTCTGATGGGTAAGAAGTGTGCCGACTTGGTGAGTCGGTCAACAATCACCCAGATGGAGTCGTGACCTCTGGAAGTGCGTGGAAGTCCAGTCACGAAGTCCATAGATATGCCGTCCCACTTCCACTCCGGAACCTCCAAGGGCTGTACCAAGCCTGCTGGTACCTGATGCTCTGCCTTCACCTGCTGACAGGTGAGGCATCGAGAAACGAACTCTGCTACAGCTTTCTTCATGCCCGGCCACCAGTGCTGTCGTCTGAGATCCTGGTACATCTTCGCCACTCCAGGATGTACCGCCAAAGGAGAAGTGTGAAACTCCCTCAGCACTTCCTCTCGCAAAGCGACTGGTACCATGGTACGTCCTCTGAAAAGGATGTCGTGCTCTGCTCCAAGGGAGAAACCATCAGGTGCCTGTCCCGAGGATATCTGTGCACGCCGTGTCTCACAGTCAGCGTCCCCATGCTGTGCCTCCCTGACTCGCTGCAGTAGTGGTGGAGTGACTGTGAGAGACTGAAGAAAGGCTGCTCCATATCTATCCACGAAGGATATCTGCAAAGAGGCTAGCTGCTCCGTTGCCTCCTCAAGTAGCTGAATGCCCGTCCTCCTGCTGAGGGCATCGGCTACTACGTTCCCCTTCCCAGGAGTATAGACTATCTCAAAGTCATAGTCCTGGAGGAACTCGAGCCATCGTCGCTGTCTCAGGTTCAGGTCCTTCTGCGAGAAGATATACCTGAGACTCTGATGATCGGAAAAGACTGTAAAGCGCTCTCCCATCAGATAATGTCGCCATGTCTTCAGAGCGAAGACCACTGCTGCTAACTCCAGGTCATGGGTAGCGTAGTTCTGCTCATGCGGTCTCAACTTTCGTGATCCATAGGCGATCACTGCCCGCTCCTGCATCAGAACACATCCGAGTCCGGTCCCTGATGCATCGCAGTAGACTACGTACCCTACTCCTTCCTCAGGCAATCTCAAGATAGGTGCGCTAGTCAATCTCTGTCTCAGCTCCTGGAAGCTCTGCTGACAACTGTCTGACCACACGAAGGGTTTCCCCTTCTTCGTCAAAGTTGTGAGTGATGTTGCAACTCTGGAGAAGTTCGGCACAAATCTCTGATAGTATCCAGCTAGTCCCAAGAAACTCCGAACCTCAGTCACGCTCCTGGGTGGCTCCCATGCTAACGCAGCCTCAATCTTCGCGGGATCCACTGCAACTCCCGCCTCAGAGATAACGTGTCCCAAAAAGTGGACCTCACGTATCCAGAACTGGCACTTCGAGAGCTTACCATAAAGCTGGTGCTCTCGGAGTGTGTCAAGAACAACTCGCAAGTGATAGGCGTGCTCCTCCTCTGTCGTAGAGTAAATCAGAATGTCGTCGATGAAGACCACGACAAACCGATCGAGGTATGGCTGAAAGATCCTGTTCATGAGAGCCATGAACACTGCTAGAGCATTGGTTACACCGAAGGGCATAACCAAGAACTCATAGTGGCCATACCGACATCTGAAGGCCGTCTTCTGCACATCCTCGTCTCTGACTCTGAGCTGATGATAGCTTGACCTGAGGTCTATCTTCGAGAACCACCGTGCTCCCTTGAGCTGATCAAAGAGTTCATCAATCCTCGGTAGCGGATACTTATTCCTCACTGTCACCTGGTTTAGGCGACGATAGTCAACACAAAGTCGCAAGCTCCCGTCCGCCTTCTTGGCGAACAATATCGGGGAAGCCCAGGGTGAAACACTGGGTCGGATGAACCCCTTGCCCTGCAAGTCCTCCAACTGTACCCGTAGCTCTCGAAGCTCGGCGGGGGCCATCCGATACGCTGGAGTGGATATCGGGGTTGTCCCGGGGTACAAGTCAATATAAAAGTCTACCTCTCTGCGAGGAGGTAGCCCTGGAACGTCGTCGGGAAAAACGTCCGCAAACTGATCCACCACTATAGGAAAACCAGGACTCCGCACGTCAACTGCTCCAAGGATAAGGCTAGCCAACTGATGAGTGATGGGCTGTCCTCTCCTCCGCGGAAGTCCATCCTGTGCTGCTAAGGCTCCCTTCTCGCCGGTGAAGGTGAACCTGCTCCCGTCAGTGCGTACACATCGCACCTTGCGCCTAAAACAGTCAATCTGTGCATGGACCGTAGACAGCCAATCCATGCCCAAGATGACGTCGTAAGGCCTCGACGCTGCTACAAGAAGATCCCAGCCGAAGCTCTCGCCTCCTAGAGTAAGCTCACACTGCCGGCACCAGTGCGTAATCGTCGAGTCTGCTCCCGTAGGAGTCTCTAGCCGTAAGGATCGAGCCAACGGCTCTGTCGGAATCTCCGAGCTCCGAACAAGGGCAGCGGCTATGAAAGAGTGACTCGCTCCTGTGTCTATAAGAACTGCAGCAAGGGTGGAATAGACACAGATAGTACCTCGAATCATCTCAGGTGCGCCGTGGTCGTAGGCCTCTGCTGCCTGGAGCTGTGCCTGTCGCTGCCCGCCAGCTCCCTGTGGTCGGGGTGGAGCTCCTGGTGGTGGTGGTGGTAGAGCCTCATAGCGTCGGCCACCACCGGCTGCTCGTCCAGCTCCTCTGCCTCGTCCGCCTCCTCCCTGCGGACCGCCACGGTCGACCCTCTGCCTCTGCCTCGGTGGTCCATCAACTGACTGCTGCTCCTCGGCACGGCGGGTCGGGCAGTCGCGAGCCATGTGGCCCTGCCCGCCGCACGAGTAGCACTGTCTGCCTCTCGGAAGACTGGCTCCGCGCTGTGTGCCCCGCACTGCTGAGCCAGTGCCCTGAGGTCGTCTTCCTGAAGGTCTGGTCTGTCTGGACCCCTGAGTCATCCGTCGACTGCCTGCTGCAGATGACTCTGCCACGTGCCGCCCTGCGGTGGGTCGCTGTGCTGGTGTAGACTCAGCAAGGAAGCTCTCGATCAGAAGGGCCCGCTCCAGTACTCCTGTCTGAGTCGGTATGCTGAGGGAGATCAGCGATGCCCTGATCTCGTGTCTCAAACCCTGCTCGAAGGTCCGGGCCCGGAAGAATGGGTCACGTACCATGTCGGTCGAGTAGCGCGAGAGATCGGTAAATCTCGCCGAGTACTGGGCGACCGTCATGCTGCCCTGCCGCAGCTGTAGAAGCTCCTGGATGCGCACCGCTCGGAGGGTGGCCGGGACGAACTCAGAGCGGAAGAGGCTCTCGAAGTCCGTCCAGAGAAGAGATGCCTCATCGTGCACCTGGAGCATCAGGCTCCACCATCGTCCTGCTGCTGCGTGTAATAGGCTCGCAGCGAGGATCACCATGAGGTCTGCTGGTGTCCTCACTAGCCTAAACACTCATACTACTGCCTCCAGCCAGTCCTCTGCTGCCTGGGGTTCTGTCTCCCTGCGAAACCTGGGCGGTCGCTGGCGCTGAAACTCATGCAGTGCGTTGAGGCGACGTGCATCGTCAGTGGCTGCTGCTGGAAGCATCGGGGGCTCGGCGGGTAAAGCTACCGCCGGTGCCACTACTGGAAAAGGGCATTGCACCGAGGCCTCGTCGCTCGGTGGGCTGTCGTCTCGCTCGACTCTCGGAACCCTAGCTGGCTGCCGTCGTGGGGCCATCCTGAAAAGGAAACAGGTGCGCCACGGTTAGAACAGTATACCTGGTGAGCTGATATAAGTAATCACAAAGAAAACTTTGAAACACACACGCAATCAATGTTTTCGTGCATTAAGTCGGAAATCAGAAGTCAGGGTCCTGGTGTACGGATACGTCCGCCGCCGCACAAACACTGGACTCCCTGGACTGATAACCACACTCAATACGCTAAACATTATTGCTTCACATAGAAAAGATCAGAGTTCGCGGTAGAACCGAACTCCTCTGATACCAATTTGTCACGACCCGCCCTCGGGGTCCGTGCCGTGACTACCCCAAGCCCGCCTTCCATAGGCCAGGGGCTGGCGACTAGCACCAAGGCATAAATCCCGGTAAAAAGGGAAGGCATTGCCTTTGAAAAGTAAACACACACCACAGAGTAAACAAGCAGAAAGTAAACACTAAGCAAAAAGAGTACGACTGAAAGTGCGGAAAGGTAAATGGGCCAGAATACAAACCCAAACTGAAAGTAAAGTACAACTCAAAAAGGGAAAAACAGCAACTGTAAAGTAAAGGCCGCTACTCCGAGCTGTCCACCGGAAATCCCACCTGAAGGGTGGGTACATATAGCTCCTCTGCTCCACGGGTCCCGTCGTCCGCTCCGTGCACGTCCCGCCCAGTGGTCCACCTCCGGGTACCGTCCCGCTCTACAAGCCTCAGCTAAGGTCAACGCTGTCCGTCGTCTGCAACCAACACAATGTAGTGCGGGCGAAGCCCGTGCAGGGGTGAGTATAAGCTACTCAGTAGGGACCCCGAGACCCCTGAAGGTCTCTCAAATCCACAAAGGATAAACCACAAAAAAAAGTACAATCACGAAGTAACAACTGACACTGCTTAGGTATATGCCCATACATATACCTAAGTCATTAATTAAAATACGCTCCAACCTCCGAGCCCAAGTACAACTCAGTCCACGCAGGAAAGTATACGTATTCCACATAGGAAAGCAAAATATAATCCACACAGGATTGCACAACACAATCCACACAGGAAAACAACAGGATTCAGCTCACACAGGTATACTTCTTCAAGGACGAAAAAGATGATCACTGATCCATCTATGTCGTCGGACCCACGAAGGATCGATAGGTAACTAACCCCCGCAAAGACCCACACAGGATCGGGCTCACACAGAACCTGTAGGCGCTGGCTCACACAGAACCGCTGAGCGCAAGGACCCACACAGGATCGGGCCCACACAGGACCTGTAGCACTGATCCACGTAGGATCACTGAGTGCTGAAGTCTTCGTCGTCGAATCCACATAGGATCTATGTACTGTCGTCGTCGAATCCACACAGGATCTCTGTACTGTCGTCGTCGCAGTCACAGTAGCAGTCGTAGCAGTAGAACAGTCGCAGCCAGCACTAGGGTTCCCGCACACAGCTAGCTCGTATGGAGGGTCCGCTCCACGAGCCGAGAGGCTGATACATCAACTGTCACGAAGACCAGAGTTGATGTATCCAAAAGTTCCGTATCGACAACAGGAACTCAACGCAACAGACGGCGCGTCGATTGGACGCCCGGTCTGAGAGTTATTGGCATTTTCGTCTCCGGGGCCCGGTTGGTTTTTAAGGCAAAACCAACCCGACCGTACTCCACCTACGTCCAAACCTCAGGCGGAGTATGCCAAAAGATCTGTCTCACTAAGAGGAACACTACGCGACTGACGGCACGTCAATCGGACGTCCGTAGCTCAAGATATGAGCGTTTCCGGTCCGAAGGCCCGGTTGGTTTCGTGAACGAACCAACCCGGCCGAACTCAAAGAAAACCGAAACCTTGAGTGCGATATACCGAAACGACCGTCTCGATCCAAGGATCGCGTTGCCGCAGACGGTTCGTCATTAGGAGGTCCGAGGCTCAAGTTATGGGCCAAAAACCGAATTTGGTTCGAAACGGGGGGGTCCGGGTCCGGGCCGACCCGGCCCGACCCCCCCCCCCCCCCTGGGGGCGGCGCGGCGGCACGGCGGCGGCGGGCCACGGTGGCGGCGGCGGCGGGCCGCGGCGCACGCGGGTGGCACGCGGGGGGGCTTGATTGCCCCCGCTGCTTTGTCAAGGCGGCACGGCTTTGAGCCGTGCCTTTGCAACAAACGGCCCCCGCAAGTGGGGGGCCGGCTGGACGAACCGGGGGGGCTGTTGCCCCCCCTCCTTAAATTAACCGCCCCCTCGTTAAGAGGGGGGTTTGATGAACCAGCCGGGGGATTTATTCCCCCGGTTTTATGACATCCGGCCGGCCCGCTGGCCGGCCGGTTTTTACCAACGGGACCGGAAATTCCGGTCCCGCCCTCGACTTCCGACGCCGGCGGCCCGGCCGCCGGTCTTTCCTTCCGCCGCGGCCCGGAACCGGCCGCGGTCTCCTCGTCCCGCCGCGGCCCGGAACCGGCCGCGGTCTTCTCGTCCCGCCGCGGCCCGGAACCGGCCGCGGCATTCGTCATCCGGCGCGGTGCGACGGCACCGCGTCCCTTCGCCGTGCTTTGATATTATTCAACGCGGTGCGACGGCGTCGTGTTCTTGTTGTTTCTTCAAAGGTGCGTGCGACGGCATCGCATAAGATATTCGCACGTTCATCCGCGTGGTGCGACGGCACCACGCCACTTGCTTTCCTCCGCAAAATAATTAAACAAGAACGATGGAGGGGGGGTTCGGCCGTGTTCGTGCGGTCCGGCCCCCCTCACGTTAAAATAAAAACGCAACTTAAAATAAATCAAGTCTCACGTTAGTCTTGATAGAATCACGATCAAGAATAAAATAAGAAAACCAAAAGAAAACGACAACCCCTACCTCGGGTTTAAGTTTCGAAGAATCGTCTACGTCCCGCGGAAGACGGCGTCGCGGAGGTCGGGCGTCGCGGTCGTCGTTCGTCGATTCCGTTGACGAAGTGTGATGCCCGAAGAGACACGTCGTTGGCAGATCTTCGATTGCCGACGAAGAAGGTTCGGGGAGGAAGAAGAGGTCCGAAGATACCGGGTCGCCGAGTCGATGATCCTTGACGAAGAGTTGTCGTTCTTCGTTGAGGATGAAGACGTTCTTCGCCGGAGAAGATGAAGAGGAGCTCTCAAAAAGTTCTCAAGGGAATAAACCAACAACCCATAAACAAATAAGATTACATCTTATTTTATTAACACAAAACTCAAAAGAATTTCAAAAGTTTGAAATTCAAAAGAGTTTAACTCCCCAAAATTAATTAAGGGTAACCTAAGCCATTAAAAGAGGCGTTAAAGGAGTTGGGAGGATTTGAAAAGAAAAGGGGGGTTCGTGTGGGCCCCACCACACTTAATCCTCCCAAGGGAGGTTAAGTGGGTGTGGGTCCCACTCCCAACCTCCTTTGGTAGGTTTTTAATAAGTTAAATAAAATTTGTCTTACACAAATTTTATTTAACTCAACTGAAAAACCCCAAAACTAACCTACAACTCGCAACAAACGCAACTCCCGAAAAGGTCTCTTTAAGCGAAAATCGGCGTTGCGAGTTCATCGGTGCCCTCGGATTTCAATTCCGAGCACCGGATCAAAAGTTAGGAATTCCCGCTCGTTCGTTTACTGAACGTACCCGAGCCAAACTTCGGAAATTAATTCCGGGCGCTCCGGGCCTCGGAATCAAGTGCCGTCTGAAACCGCGCTCTTGTAAAATTCTAAAGAAAATTAAGAAAAAAATTTTCCTTGAATTTTACGGGTCTTTACAGTGAAACCAATTATTATTATCCATATGATTATTTTTATTTTTATTGTTGAATATATTTCAATTTCAATTTATTGATGGGGTTTTAGAGAAATAATTTGATTTCATAAGGTAAAAATAAGAGCCTATTATTTTAAGGATGTTTTATGATATTTTATAATAATTTTTTTATGAAAAAAAATGTTTATCAAAGGTTTTTTAAAGAGTAAGTGATTAATTTGATCTCAATGCTTATTATGTTAAAATTATATCTTCCTTATGTATTTTATTATAACCAGTGATTTTATATGTTTCGATATGAAGTAAATTTTATGTATTTGATATCCTTCTTTACACACAACCTCAAGTCTAAATCCATCATGACTGATTATAAAATTTTAAAACAAACACATTATATTGGTTGGTATGAATAGTCTTGACAACAATTTTTAAGTTATATAAATGTTTTTCTATAATTAAGTTATACAGATTAATTCCTAATAAATAATAATTAAATTTTATTGAAATCATTTCATGGTTAAAATTCTCGTTTTTATGATTAATTTTATATTTCTGGTTTTCATGAATTTTTATACATAAAAATATAGTTATTAATATTAAAAACTGGTTTTAAGTAAATGTGTTGGTATTCTATTAATAATAATTCATACATTATTTATCTAGTAGTTTGGAAAGAAGATGAAATTATTTTAATTAAAAAATTACTTTTCAGACTATAATTTGATTTGAGAAATAATTTTTTATGCTAATTATTTAATTAAATGAAAATTAATTAATTATTATAAGGAAATAAGTATATTTTATTTTCAAAAAATTATTTAAACATTTATATAATATTTTTTATATGAAAACGAATGAATATAAATCCGAATTTATACATAAAGTAATTTTTTCTAAAAATATTTTCATTGGGTTTTTCGCACTGATTAAAGTCTATTTATAAACAATTTTTCAATTGAATTAAAAAATGGATTCATTATTTTTAGTCATCAAGTAAAAAATAATTAATGGTTCTATTTTTATTTTTTATTTAATTAATATTAAAAACTGTAAAAAAATTTCATGGTTGGGGTTAAAACAGGTTATCAAAGAGGTTTAAACTAAGAGATATGGGTAAAAAATGGAACAAAAAAATTCTTGAATAATATTTTATAAAAACATTTAGAGCTTATATTATATTAAAATTTTATTATTGGTCATTTGGTTTTAATTTTAAAATAAATTGAATTTATATTATTTAAATGTTTTAAAAAAATAACATGTGTGTTCATCCCATTACTAATAATAGATAACATATAATTCTTCATTATTTATAAATAATTATCTATATATATCAGCATGTACCTCCCCAGAATGTTTCAACCCTGACCCTAATATCCCAGAGTCAGTGGTTATTTTTTAAAAATTTAATTGATAAATTTGATTGCATTATGAAAAATCAATAAGTTCAGTAGTATTGAAGAACTTTATACATAATTGGTTATCTTATTAAATTCCTAATTAAACATAAAAAACATAAAAAATGGAAATAAACTGGGTCCATGAAACTTATTCAAATATCTATCCATAAAAACATATGGAAGGAAAAAAGAATAAAAGGTTGAGATCAAATGCTCAGCAAGGGTTAAATACAATTGAAACCAGAATCAATAATATGTGAATCATAATTGATATAGCATAACTGAAAAACACGTTTCATTTAATCAATAAGATGATAACAGAAATGAATCAATAGGTTTTTCATAACAAAAATATCATGAAAAGTTATTAGTGAATACTGAATAAAGGGAATGATTAATTTTTTGACATAATGTATCTGACACATAAACAACTAAGGTCAAGAACTTTTACAAGATGATTCATGTTTGAGGGTAAATACCCATATTATTATTATTGGAAAAAATGTGATGTGTTTTTGTCCCACTATTTTGTCTCAGGAAACCTGTTGATGCATCAATTGTGAATCTATAAACAAGACCCACCCACGTCTGTTGTCCAAAGCATTCCCCATATATTAAATTCTCAATTTAATTCATGAAATAAATATTTATTATCAATTAATATCCTTATTAAGTAAAAGATATATATTTAATATTATTTCCCAACTAATCAAAAAACACTCAAAGTAAGCACCATATGTAAAAAAAGGTTATAAAATATAGAAAATCATCATATCCATGATGCAAAAGATATGGATATGTAAGATACAAATAATTTAAAAATAAAAATTATATAAAAATGGTAGTATAGACACAACATAAAAAAATTTATTTTCACAATACCAAGTCAGTCTTAATGAAATGAAAATTAATACGAAGTCCCTTTCCTTATGTCTGACATCATTTCACACTTGTACTTAATGTCCTTGATAATGAAATTATAATCATTAATTAATTATCTCTATAACTTCTCAAAGTATATTTTATTTATTATAATATTATTAACTTTATTTATGGTCATTCTGATGAGTTATAACGTTTAAAGGTTTTTGGAGCATTCGTTTAATGGTTTTATGGTTGAATCCATTGTCTATAATTATGGGATATCCATTCCAATGGAAGAAAAAATACAGAACTGAAATGGAATTATTTTAATATACATCCTAGATTTAAATTTTTTCTCATATACCATTTAATATACCATTAAATGATTTTTTATAATCTATTATGATTTGTTTAAATAAAAGAATACTTGTACTTTGTCTAGATTTATTTTATGATTTGTTTACCATTCATATGTTTATTATGTGTATACCATTTTATTATATGGTATGAATATTATTCATGTGAAAAAAACCTTATTGAAATATGATTTGTTTATTTTTTAGTTTTTACGGCCGTCATGGACATGTATTCTTTTATTTAATATCATTTTTATATACCGCTTACAGATAATTAATTACGCTATAATACACATATTATAATCTGGTTAATCTATAAAAAAGTTTTATTACCATCCTAAAAGGTAAAAATGAAAAATTAAAACATGTCATCCACAATGGTGTTGAATAGACACCTCACAGATGATGTTTTCATCTTTAGAATTAAAAGGATGGGATAAGAGAATTGATGATAATTATTCCATTAACACAATAATATTACATTATATATATGATATTCATGTTATCATCCCAATTTTGATAATACGGGATGAGTAGAGAATAAGAAAAGGAAATAAAAAAGGGAAAGAATAAGGATTTTACCTATTGAATGTCATCTCCTTTGGAACCTCCATAAGACACTTGTCTTTAAAATTTTGGTAAGACCATAAGTTCTTATATATAGAGAATATTCTTGGGAAGTTAAATTATAAGAATTTAGAAAATATTCAATGTTATAATGTGTGAGGAGATGGGGTGGTGGGAAGTGGTATTTATAATGGATGAGAGGGGTGATTTTGATTATTTTATGCATTTTTTTATTATTTTGGCTCAAAACTATCAATAGTGTTGATTCTTGTGAATAAGTATAGTAAATAGTGAATTTGAGTTTTAAATAATTGGTAATTACATCATTCATGAACCAAAAAATAATTTATTTGGCTTAAAATGTTAAATACTATAAATTATCGAATTTCCTTATTCACAAAAAAATCAACTATTCTAGAAAAATCCAACAAATTCAACCTAACCATTTTCCACATGTGGATTATAAAAGTTTACACCATTTTATGAAAATAATTATATATATATATATGATGTTCATTTTTTAAGAATCTTCATTTATTAAAAAATTATTGATTTAAGTATCATAACCTATTTTAAAACACTTTGAAATATTAATTATTGTAAAATATAATTATGTTACAATTATAATACAAAAAAATATTAATTTAGGAATCTATTTTATGAAAAAAAAAATTAAATTAATTATTAAATTGTAAATAATCATTTATGTTTCAAAAAAAATACCAACACTATTTATCATTTTTAAAACATGTATTTTCTTATTCTATGTAATAAATATATGAAACTCTCATTTATGAGATGCATTAATTTTATTTATAATTTCTTTGGTTATGTTATTATTCTAATTTCTATGTTTCTATTACCAACGGTCATGTAAATATTTAATAGAATATCATAGTTTATTTATGTTTGGTGTTGCATTCAACATAATTTATCAGTTAAATTGAATTCATTTAAGAAGATCCATACCAAAAAATAAGGGGGTGTTATATTATTCCTTTATTCAAAAACTTCATCTTTGAAATTTTTCATGAATATTTTCTTCGAAAGAGATGGGGTGGTTCTTATACATAACATCCTCAGGTTCCCATATTTCTTTATCCATTTTAAGGTTTCTCCAAATTACTTTTATGAGATGATTCATCCGATTTATCAATACTTTATCCTTAGTTTCAAGAATCTTTATAGGCTCCTCACAGTATAAAAAATTAGGTTCCAATTATATTTCTTCCTAGATGAGTGCATATGTTGGGTCTGGAATATACTTCTTTAACATTAATATGTGGAAAACATCATGAACTTTGGAGAGACTTAGTGTAATTTCTAGTTGGTAAGTTATAACTCTAATTAATTCTATAATTTCAGATGGTATGATATGCATAGGGCTCATTTCACCTTTCATATTAATTTTTATGATGCCCTTCCATGGATGTACTTTTTGAAATACATGATCTCCCAATTTAAATTCCAAATCCTTTATCTGGTTTTTAGCATAACACTTTTTCCTACTATGATCTTTTTTAATATGATCTTGAATAGTCTATACCTTTATCGTTGTCTCTTAAATAAGTTTTGGGCCTATAAGTTTATTCCCACTAACTTAATCCCAACAAGTTCGAGTACAACATCTCTTCCCATATAATGATTTATATGGAACCATTTGAATACTATAATGGAAACTATTATTGTGTAAAACCTTTTCCAAAGGTAAATACTGAACCCACATAGCTTGAATGATTAGTGAGCATGATATCAATGTGGATTATTGTAGAGACCCGTAGCCTGACTTACATGGACTTTACATTACTTTTGTGGAATACTTAGTACATAACAAAAACACACACACAAGGATCGTAATAGTTTAGTGTCTTTGGAAACTCGGAACGTAATCTTCTAATCGTGGTGAAAGTTCTTCAATATCTCCCATAAAGGTCATCCATTTTTTTTACCTAAAACCTTTCTTTATATCCTGGGGAAAAGAAAACATAAAAGGGTGAGCTCAAATGCTCAGCAAGGGCAATAAAGGAAATAAAAATCATATCATATCTTTTGGAAAATCATAACCTGCAAAAGAGATCATAATATCTTAACATGGAATAAATCATAGAAGTGAAAATGAAACCATAACTTAAAACATTACTCATTGTGGCATACACACATAATCATAGAGAATCATTTCTTGTTAGTCAAGACTCATTGCCAAGACTATCTTAGTGGACAAAGTCCCTTTCTGAATCGAGTAATCCTCGTTTCAGTCCTGTTTCACTGAACCGGTATAACCTACCATTCCAGCCATGTCTACCTCATGAGATATGAAATCTTTACCCAATGCATTGGAGGGAGATATAGGTCCCACCCATCTCTTAATGAATCCTTTCTTATGTGTGCCACAAAATCATAAATCATACATCATTGCATAACCCATGTAACAAAAATGGGATTCTTGAAACATCATGACATCATAAATCAATTCATATAAGATAAAGGAATTCATAAAAATAATTCCATCACAACATGATCAAATCAATGTAATAATAGGGATAAAAACAGAACCCTTTATTATCTTAGATGGAAAATAATTTTGAAAATCACTTGAACTCCATTCTTGAGGAAAATATCCTTTCTTCTTCAAAAACATTTTTCCTTTCATAACATGTCATACAACTTTAAAATAAAAGAAGTTGATTAAAAATAAACTTGAAAACTTGTAAAGGAAGATTCTTGGAAACAATGTTTTAAAAAATCCATTCATGCCGTATAAGTTAAAAAAAACATTCTTCGTACTTTTTTCGGAAAAGTCAAAAAGTACCTCGTACGGAAAAACGACAAAAGATTCCTTTCATATTCTTTACTAAAAATTTACCTAAGGGTAAAATTGGATTTTAACTATTGCAAGTGGATGGAAACAATATTACATATTTAGGGAACATGGATGTGGATGATAAAATACACCCCAGTAAATACTTACGAATAAACAATCTCGGATAAAAATGAGATTGTGATATTTCCCTTACCTTAGGTCCGAATTGCTTTGTAAGTGTCTGAAACTCCTGTATAATGATTTAAATCATGTTATTGACATATTACAGAATCATATTCATTGTTATGATATCATATATGGTTCACTTATGACATTATATTACCCGTTCTTTTGTAAATTCCATGTTAAAGAAGCGTTTCGGGTAAAATCGTTTCATTTATCGTAGGTGTTTTGACTTGTTGTTCTTGACATCATTATTACTTATATCATGATTTACTTACTTCCATAATATAAAATATGATTCATATATCATATATATTTAGTATATATATATATATATATATATATATATAATAGGTAGATAAATAAAATGAAAAACACCGTTCATGGAGACGGTAGTCCGTACGTACGCATGAACGCTGTTTTCCTTTCCTTATTGTCTTGAAATGGAAGTAAGTAGATGACATACATATGTATATATATACATAAATCTAGTAGCTTTATAATGTCATATATTTCATTATTATTTCTTATATATACATTATAATCATTCTTAAATGGTTAACATGGAGAATGAATCTCATCGCGTCGTGGAGACGGTATTCCGTACGTACGCACGAGCGATGATATCATTTCTATAAATATTGAATTGAATTGGAGTGTATTATACAATATATCAGAATCAATATGATGTTGTAATAACTATGTATAGTTATTCTTTACACCATTATACCCATCCATGTAAGGTGGTGGTGGAAAATAGATTACACCACGGCGTGGAGACGGTATTCCGTACGTACGCACGCGCGGTGATTTCTTTTTCCGTAGGATGGATAGATGGTGAAATAGGGTTGTTTCATACTTATAATAACATATCAGTATATTAGTGATACTGATGTTATTACTTCATAATTAAACAACCTAAGAAGAAGAAGTGGAAGAAGAAATAAAGATGAAAGAATTGGTAACGGTAATTACCTCTTCTTTGAAGTGCCTCTTTGAGACCTCTTCTTAGGGCACTAGAATTGGACTTTGAGGAAGACCAGAACCTCTAGGATGTTGCTAGGGAAGTGGAGAAGAGATTTTGGCAGGGGTTGGCCGAGCTTGAGTGCTCAAATTGGTGTGAGGAGGAGGGGGAGGAGGTGTCCTTTTATAGGGGAGGAGAGGGGCACCTTAGGAATATCTCAAAATATTATTTTATATTAAAGTCAAAATCGGTTTATAATGGTTCCAAAGGGTCTTATTTCGAAGCTAATGTAAGGATGGGTCGAAATCCTATCAACCAATAGAATTTAGACAAGTTTAAGATATTATGTTAACCTTATCAATTAGATTTAACTCTAAGTTAATTAATTTAACTTTTACCGTGTCTTTTTGTTTTCTTTCACTATATGGTTAATACACTTACTATAACATGCCAAAAGAACCCCAAATTGTTTATTATTAATATATATATCCTTATCTAAGTCATTTGGCCGAACCTTAGATTTTTAGGAATAAAATAACAATTAATAATATAATATTGGATTTAAAAACTATTTTGTGTCAATTTTGACACTATTTGATATATGATTTTTGTGAAAGTCATAACAGAATTAAATGTTCGAACCAAGTTTATTAAACCAACATTAATATATCATAGTAACCTATAAAATTAGTGTAATTCATAAAAATTCTCAAATTACATTTATTTTGGTGTTTATATTATCAATTATGTCAATATTTCATTAATAAGATAATTACTGCATCATTTTTGTGTCATAAATAAATTATATTATCTGATGTCTAAAAATTAAAAATAAAATACCATCATGTAGGAAATCTTATTATCTTTCTAATTAATATTTATAGTCGAATTTATCTTATGTATAACCCCATATTAAAAATGATTTACTTATTAAACTTTGATTTTAACTATTTTAACCCTTCTTTAAATAAATTAATAATAAATGTCCTAATCTAATCCAAGTGGGCCTAAATGGTCATATTTTATTCCTAAGTTTGTTTTTGGTCGAATTACACTTGTCCAATAGAATTAGGACATGTGTTAGGGTAATATTAATATCATATTTACCCTTAGTTACCTTATTTACTATTAACCGTGGTAAAAAAAGTAAAAAGTTACTATTCACCAAAAAATTATTTTCATCTCATTGAACCACGTTTTAGTCCTTGATATTAACCGTGTCTCTCGGATTTTCGAAATTCCATTCACAGAAGCGGTAAAATTAAGTTTTATGCAAAATTCAGTTTTTTAACCTACCACTTAGTAGTTTCACTATTCATCAAAAATTGATGTTTTTCAGAATAATGCCAAAATTTCATCCCAAGCTATATTTCATATTCCGAATTCAAAAATGAAGTCTATTTTACCAAATTCATAACATAAAAGTTGCATTAATTAATTTTATAATTAAATCCCGCTGTTAAAACAAACATCGTGTTTTTAAGAAACAATATCTATCAAAAGATTGACACTTGTTTATGTCTGGTTTAAATGTGCAATTACATCCAATGACCAACATTGTATTAAATTGTAAAAATATATTCTAAATACACTTTAAAACCACTCAAATTAATGATTTATCACTATTAATTATTTCGATTAAAAAAGTTGTTTTTAATTATAATTTAGTAATTTTCACTATTCATCAGAATATGAAAGTTATCCGAAAAGTACCAAAATTTCACCTTAGGCTAAATTCGAAACTCCGAATCCAAAAATAAAGTTCATTTTGAAAAATAAGATTTACTGGATTTCAAAAAGTGGTTATTACTATTCATAACGGCTAGTTTTAATAATATTTTTATAGCATATCGTTGTTTAGTGAAACTCGGTATTGCGTACTACACACGCTATCGAGGAAGGTCGCGATTGCGTGTAATGCAAGTCAAGTCAAGGATGTGTGTTGTGCAAGCTCCTTTTGGTGTATCGTACAACACAAGACATTAATAAAATTAAAAAGAATATTTTTTTATAAAATCTTGGGCTGTTACATTCTACCCCCCTTAAAATGAATTTCGCCCTCGAAATTCGTCGGGGTTATAAATGGTTTACTATTTGAAAGTTTCTTTAATAGAAACCCACATCGTAAAAGGGAATACCAAAACTTGGCTTTAAAAACTAAAGTATGAAATGTAACGATTACCCAAATAAACTAATCACTGGGTTTCCACATAGGTGAAAATATGGATATGGAAGAGAAATCTAACCATCATGTTCTGATGGAGAGTGGTAGAGAACATGGCTATGGAAAATCCAGTAATCACAAATCCATAAATTTGTGACGATCTAAGGTACCATCTGATTCATCAGGTATAAGATCACTAGGACAACATTTTTGGTTTTCAAGATCATTTCCCTAAAGTTGAAAATTTGAATTAGAATAAATACTTACTTTATTTTGATACAATATCACTGTTGTTCGTGCCTTGAACAATTTCCACTTCATCTCTTAAATAAATGAAGTTGAACTTGTTATTCGTGAAGTGTTAGCAGATCATGTGATAGAATGACGGGTCATTCCATCTGTCTCAAACAAAAGGTAAGCAAAAGTTATTAAATATACATAAGTCATTCTATAGTGAGATTAATCATATATAGTTCCTAAAATGGACTTATACTTCATATATCATACTGCTTAATATAATAAAACTAGTTTCTACTAAACAGGGACTTCCTGTAGGTCAGTGGTAGGCGATAAAGGCCAGTCGCACTTCGGTTGTGGGTTCGATTCCTACAGCCTTGTCCGAAGCGATGGGCTGTCGCCCGTCCTGCAGGTTGTCCCTTTTTCTAAAACTACATTACTATAACATCACATAAATAATATCGAAAAACAAACAATACTAACTTATGTCCAACATAATTCATTCCAATCCTTAGGCTTATCCATAATACTACAGTCCACTCTCATAACAAAGTGAAAGCAATTACCAGAGATTTAATACCATCGTTGATCCCCATATATCATAAGATATGTTTTGTTGGTCACATTCCAAACATTCAAAGTCCTTAATCATGTATTCTCTTGAATAACTTAGTGAAAACATGAGTGCAGTTAAAAGTTAATACTTTCCATATACCAAAATCCTCAAAATTCTATATACTCAAACCATGATATCACTTAGTCCTTATATCAATCATGAGCTCATGAATACTATCAAACATTTAATTTTCTCCTTATCCCTTCATTATGCGCATTCCAAAAATATCTGAATAACCATTCATGGATACTGGTAACATTAATCATATACTTTCAAAACACAAGGAAAGACAACAGTGTAACAATCCATAGATGTCTCTTTATTCCAAAATTACACATGATAAACATGTAATCATTCCACTACATTCTCAAACCATTGACCGAGCTTCAAAAATTCTTTCATCTCACATATCATTTGTAGTCTCTTCATCATCATCCACATAAATACTACCCATATGACCATACTGATTCTCTTCATGAGTCTTTCCCTTAGGGCATTTGTTTGCATAATGCCCATACATTCCACATTTAAAACACTTAACCATTTTTGATGTCGTAGCAATACCATTATCCTCATCCATGGTGTTAACCGACCCTTTTCCTTTGCACTTACTTGCTTTGTGTCCTTCTTTTCCACACCCAAATCATATTCCAGTTCCCTTGAAACATTCTCCTTGATGCCTCTTCCCACATGATTTACATAGGGGAAATTGAACTTTCTTTCCTCTATGATCATCATGGAACTCCATCTTTCTCTTATTAGTCGAGTCAGGAAACTTACCAAATTTTACTTTATTGATCATGTTGTGAGATTGCTGATTCGGAAAAATAATGATGTTTGGACATCCAAATCCCATTTCATTTGGTTTCTCATGAAGAATATCATTCCATTGTCCATCATATCCTCCATTATTGTGAATCATCTTGTTTCCAGCCATTTTCTAAAACCCAAAAAGAATAGTGTGAGATGCAAAAATCATAATAAAGGGGGAATAACTTCATTATCTAACATCTTAGGTTAAATTCTAAGATCGTTACTGTTGTTCTAGGACTATATCCTATACGTATACTTATCCTTAGGGGCATCCCTAGACATACCTTAGAAATATCTCTAGGGATCTCACTAACGTTTTCGCATCCTAGTTTCCAAAGGTTGACTAAACCTTTCCTCTGATACCAACTTTAGAGACCCGTAGCCTGACTTACATGGACTTTACATTACTTTTGCGGAATACTTAGTACATAACAAAAACACACACACAAGGATCGTAATAGTTTAGTGTCTTTGGAAACTCGGAACGTAATCTTCTAATCGTGGTGAAAGTTCTTCAATATCTCCCATAAAGGTCATCCGTTTTTTTACCTAAAACCTTTCTTTATATCCTGGGGAAAAGAAAACATAAAAGGGTGAGCTCAAATGCTCAGCAAGGGCAATAAAGGAAATAAAAATCATATCATATCTTTTGGAAAATCATAACCTGCAAAAGAGATCATAATATCTTAACATGGAATAAATCATAGAAGTGAAAATGAAACCATAACTTAAAACATTACTCATTGTGGCATACACACATAATCATAGAGAATCATTTCTTGTTAGTCAAGACTCATTGCCAAGACTATCTTAGTGGACAAAGTCCCTTTCTGAATCGAGTAATCCTCGTTTCAGTCCTGTTTCACTGAACCGGTATAACCTACCATTCCAGCCATGTCTATCTCATGAGATATGAAATCTTTACCCAATGCATTGGAGGGAGATATAGGTCCCACCCATCTCTTAATGAATCCTTTCTTATGTGTGCCACAAAATCATAAATCATACATCATTGCATAACCCATGTAACAAAAATGGGATTCTTGAAACATCATGACATCATAAATCAATTCATATAAGATAAAGGAATTCATAAAAATAATTCCATCACAACATGATCAAATCAATGTAATAATAGGGATAAAAACAGAACCCTTTATTATCTTAGATGGAAAATAATTTTGAAAATCACTTGAACTCCATTCTTGAGGAAAATATCCTTTCTTCTTCAAAAACATTTTTCCTTTCATAACATGTCATACAACTTTAAAATAAAAGAAGTTGATTAAAAATAAACTTGAAAACTTGTAAAGGAAGATTCTTGGAAACAATGTTTTAAAAAATCCATTCATGCCGTATAAGTTAAAAAAACATTCTTCGTACTTTTTTCGGAAAAGTCAAAAAGTACCTCGTACGGAAAAACGACAAAAGATTCCTTTCATATTCTTTACTAAAAATTTACCTAAGGGTAAAATTGGATTTTAACTATTGCAAGTGGATGGAAACAATATTACATATTTAGGGAACATGGATGTGGACGATAAAATACACCCCAGTAAATACTTACGAATAAACAATCTCGGATAAAAATGAGATTGTGATATTTCCCTTACCTTAGGTCCGACTTGCTTTGTAAGTGTTTGAAACTCCTGTATAATGATTTAAATCATGTTATTGACTTATTACAGAATCATATTCATTGTTATGATATCATATATGGTTCACTTATGACATTATATTACCCGTTCTTTTGTAAATTCCTTGTTAAAGAAGCGTTTCGGGTAAAATCGTTTCATTTATCGTAGGTGTTTTGACTTGTTGTTCTTGACATCATTATTACTTATATCATGATTTACTTACTTCCATAATATAAAATATGATTCATATATCATATATATTTAGTATATATATATATATATATATATAATAGGTAGATAAATAAAATGAAAAACACCGTTCATGGAGACGGTAGTCCGTACGTACGCATGAACGCTGTTTTCCTTTCCTTATTGTCTTGAAATGGAAGTAAGTAGATGACATACATATGTATATATATACATAAATCCAGTAGCTTTATAATGTCATATATTTCATTATTATTTCTTATATATACATTATAATCATTCTTAAATGGTTAACATGGAGAATGAATCTCATCGCGTCGTGGAGACGGTATTCCGTACGTACGCACGAGCGATGATATCATTTCTATAAATATTGAATTGAATTGGAGTGTATTATACAATATATCAGAATCAATATGATGTTGTAATAACTATGTATAGTTATTCTTTACACCATTATACCCATCCATGTAAGGTGGTGGTGGAAAATAGATTACACCACGGCGTGGAGACGGTATTCCGTACGTACGCACGCGCGGTGATTTCTTTTTCCGTAGGATGGATAGATGGTGAAATAGGGTTGTTTCATACTTATAATAACATATCAGTATATGAGTGATACTGATGTTATTACTTCATAATGAAACAACCTAAGAAGAAGAAGTGGAAGAAGAAATAAAGATGAAAGAATTGGTAACGGTAATTACCTCTTCTTTGAAGTGCCTCTTTGAGACCTCTTCTTAGGGCACTAGAATTGGACTTTGAGGAAGACCAGAACCTCTAGGATGTTGCTAGGGAAGTGGAGAAGAGATTTTGGCAGGGGTTGGCCGAGCTTGAGTGCTCAAATTGGTGTGAGGAGGAGGGGGAGGAGGTGTCCTTTTATAGGGGAGGAGAGGGGCACCTTAGGAATATCTCAAAATATTATTTTATATTAAAGTCAAAATCGGTTTATAATGGTTCCAAAGGGTCTTATTTCGAAGCTAAAGTAAGGATGGGTCGAAATCCTATCAACCAATAGAATTTAGACAAGTTTAAGATATTATTTTAACCTTATCAATTAGATTTAACTCTAAGTTAATTAATTTAACTTTTACCGTGTCTTTTTGTTTTCTTTCACTATATGGTTAATACACTTACTATAACATGCCAAACGAACCCCAAATTGTTTATTATTAATATATATATCCTTATCTAAGTCATTTGGCCGAACCTTAGATTTTTAGAAATAAAATAACAATTAATAATATAATATTTGATTTAAAAACTATTTTGTGTCAATTTTGACACTATTTGATATATGATTTTTGTGAAAGTCATAACAGGATTAAATGTTCGAAACAAGTTTATTAAACCAACATTAATATATCATAGTAACCTATAAAATTAGTGGAATTCATAAAAATTCTCAAATTACATTTATTTTGGTGTTTATATTATCAATTATGTCAATATTTCATTAATAAGATAATTACTGCATCATTTTTGTGTCATAAATAAATTATATTATCTGATGTCTAAAAATTAAAAATAAAATACCATCATGTAGGAAATCTTTTTAGCTTCCTAATGAATATTTATAGTCGAATTTATCTTATGTATAACCCCATATTAAAAATGATTTACTTATTAAACTTTGATTTTAACTATTTTAACCCTTCTTTAAATAAATTAATAATAAATGTCCTAATCTAATCCAAGTGG
This sequence comes from Viscum album, assembly GCA_963277665.1. Classification (NCBI taxonomy): domain Eukaryota; kingdom Viridiplantae; phylum Streptophyta; class Magnoliopsida; order Santalales; family Viscaceae; genus Viscum; species Viscum album. The sequence continues at coordinate 395,250,703 of OY728138.1, forward strand.
GCCTAAATGGTCATATTTTATTCCTAAGTTTGTTTTTGGTCGTATTACACTTGTCCAATAGAATTAGGACATGTGTTAGGGTAATATTAATATCATATTTACCCTTAGTTACCTTATTTACTATTAACCGTGGTAAAAAAAGTAAAAAGTTACTATTCACCAAAAAATTATTTTCATCTCATTGAACCACATTTTAGTCCTTGATATTAACCGTGTCTCTCGGATTTTCGAAATTCCATTCACAGAAGCGGTAAAATTAAGTTTTATGCAAAATTCAGTTTTTTAACCTACCACTTAGTAGTTTCACTATTCATCAAAAATTGATGTTTTTCAGAATAATGCCAAAATTTCATCCCAAGCTATATTTCATATTCCGAATTCAAAAATGAAGTCTATTTTACCAAATTCATAACATAAAAGTTGCATTAATTAATTTTATAATTAAATCCCGCTGTTAAAACAAACAGCGTGTTTTTAAGAAACAATATCTATCAAAAGATTGACACTTGTTTATGTCTGGTTTAAATGTGCAATTACATCCAATGACCAACATTGTATTAAATTGTAAAAATATATTCTAAATACACTTTAAAACCACTCAAATTAATGATTTATCACTATTAATTATTTCGATTAAAAAAGTTGTTTTTAATTATAATTTAGTAATTTTCACTATTCATCAGAATATGAAAGTTATCCGAAAAGTACCAAAATTTCATCTTAGGCTAAATTCGAAACTCCGAATCCAAAAATAAAGTTCATTTTGAAAAATAAGATTTACTGGATTTCAAAAAGTGGTTATTACTATTCATAACGGCTAGTTTTAATAATATTTTTATAGCATATCGTTGTTTAGTGAAACTCGGTATTGCGTACTACACACGCTATCGAGGAAGGTCGCGATTGCGTGTAATGCAAGTCAAGTCAAGGATGTGTGTTGTGCAAGCTCCTTTTGGTGTATCGTACAACACAAGACATTAATAAAATTAAAAAGAATATTTTTTTATAAAATCTTGGGCTGTTACAATTATTATGTTTGAATAGTCCATTTATATTTTCCATCAGTTTGAGGGTGATATGTAGTACTCAAATAAAGCACATTATAAAAATAATTATGAAGACTCTTCATGAATTTTGATATAAAATAGGGATCACAATTGTACACAAACTATATAGGTGAACCATTATGTCTTACAACACCTTTAATATAGAGTCTTTCTAGGCTATCTAGAGGTAAATTTTCACTTACAAAAATACAATATTCTGATTTTGTAAGGTTATTCACAATAACCCATATCATATCATTATTTCAGGGGGTATTTGGTAATCTAGTGATGAATTCTATAGTAATATAATCCCACTTAAACATAAGGATATGTAAAGGTTGCATGAATCATCTAGGATGTTATCTCTCGGCCATCACATGATTACAAAATAGAAAAATTGACACATAGTTAGAAATTTACCACTTCATATTTTCCAACAAAAATGGTCCTTTAGATATCTATACATCATGGTTCTACTAGAGTGTATATAGAAATATGAGTTATGTGCATCATCTAATAGTTAAATTTTTAGCTCAGTTACAAATTGAACACATAAATACTATCAAAATTTCAGAATTTCATCCTCATATATGAAGTTATACAATCTTCCATTCTTAACAACATTAATTCTCATTGAAAATTGTCATCATTAGATTGAGCAATTTTTTATCTTTTACAATAAATATGGTTTCCCAATAATTTGAAAACGGAGTCATGTTTCCCCTTCCTAAATAATTCCTATATCTATATTTTATAAATCCATGAACATATGATCTATCTCAATCCTCATTTAGGTCAAAATTACATGACCCATCCAATATAATGTATCTCATGCATTTTTTTCCTTGGATGGTAGTGTATTGAGAAATCATAACCATTGAGTAACTCTATCAATAATATTTCCCTCATGTTGAGTTCAATCTATGTGAATATGTATTTAAAAATATTTTTATATGTATATATCTTGCATCCTTCACCATAAAGATCGTGTCTCTCGAACTTTACAGAAAATATTATGGCTGCAAACTAAATATTGTGAGTTGGATAAATTTGTTCAGTAATCTTAAACATCCTTGTTGTGTATGGAATGACATTATCATATTGCATAAAGAAATAACCTATTCCTTTATTTGATGCATCACTGTATATTACCAACCCACCATTTCCTGATGGGAGAGTCAAAATTTGAGCAATTAATAATCTTCTCTTCAGTTCTTCAAACAAATTATGCACATTTTTTGTCCATAGGAACTTTACCCTTTTACTTGTGATCCTAGATAACAGGTTAACTGATCGGTAAAAATTCTATAGAAACACAATTATTAACCTACTAATCAAATGAAACTAAGTTCCATAGTTATGTTCATTGGTGTAAGAAATTCTTGGATTCATGTTGTCATTACAAGTTCAACAAAGATTCAATCCTAAGAAAAAATATGGACAAGAAAATAATTGTGATGAAGCCATAATTCACCATTTCTAAATTTTCCATATAAATATTTCATTCTGAGAGTCTCACGAATGGTCCACAAGTGATTCCCATGGTCTTCATATGTTTTAGAATATACCAGAATATCATTGTTGAATACCACAACAAAATTTTCCATATATTCCTCGAATATTATATTCAACACATCCATAAAAAATAATGTTCATTAGTTAATTAAAATGTAATTACTGTAAACCTATAATATCCATACCTCGTATGAAATGTTTTCTTCAGAATATATTCCTTTTTTACACTCAATTGATGATTCTCATAACGATGTTCAATCATGGAAAAAATATCGAGCTCCATGAATTTCATCAAATAAATCATCAATGCGAGGAAAATGATACTTGTTCATTATTGAAAAAGAATTGATTTCTATATAGTGAATTAATTGCCTCATGGATCCATATTTCATATTAACAAAGATTACAGGGGATCCCTATGGAGGAACACTAAGGAAAATAAATACCTTATTTATAAACTCATGTAGTTGTTTCTTCTGATCCAATAATTCTACTTTTTCCATTATATAATTAGTATTTTAAATTGGTCTTACATTAGGGATTAGATCAATGTTGAACCTAGCTTCACTCTCTGGGAGATCCAAAAAAATTATTAATGAAATAAATCAAGGTGTTCTAGTACAATTTTTACATCCTCAATTTGAAGATTTCGTTACCCATCCCTTGACGTCGTTTCCTCTTACTCATCAATAATTTCATTTAATAGAGCTACTAGGGGTTGATCTAGAAACTAATTTGATGATGAATCATCTGCTATAAATATAATTAATTCTACAACTTCATCACAAATCATAATTTACTTCTTCTTAAAATAAATTTTCCCATCATATTTTGAAATGTTTTACATAGTGGGGATTATATCAAAGTCAACCATAGGTATGATGATAAGGTAAAAAATAAATATCGTTGAAATTCCAAGATGGGGAGTTACCAAAACATCATTATTGAAATGAGACTTCCCTTAGGAGTTTTGATTGACAAATCCATTCTTAACTCAAAAGGGAATTATTTAATTTTATTGTTAAACTAGGTAGATATCAAAAAGTGTGGTGATACAAAATAAAATAAAACATTTCAAAAAAATTAAAATAGGACTAATAAACCCACCACCACATCATTGGGAACTTAAACATCAGACGTGGTGATTACATAAGCCCAACCATCTCCCCATGACCTCTTCAATGGAACTTCCCTTGGCACATGGGACATTCGTTTGAATAATTCCCTATTTATTTATAGTTGAATAATTGAATGTAATTTACTTATTTCTTCCCATTTCATTAATTTTATTAATGACCTATTTATCCACACTTATATAAACTCTTATTCCTTTCAAACACTTTATAAGATGAATATTTTCCCAATTTTCAAATACTAGGAATTTATTTGTTCCCTTATTCTTTAGTAATACTTTACCATTTTCACCATCATCAGAAGAACACTTATTATCGTGATTTACCTTGATCATATAAGATATAGAAAAATAATTCACTATTTTTATAGAACATAATACTATTTCAACGTATAATTAAAATGTTTTAGAATCTACTTCCCTTCATGGACATGGATTAAGACCTTAAATGAAATAATCTATCTTATTTTCTGAATCACATATGTAATTAGTATCATACCTATTTGGTCTTGTGATTGTATCCCTATACTTTGGAACACTCTCTTCCTCCATTTTGAAAAACTAAGGAACTTTATCTTCATTTTAGTATGTTTCTCTTGAGAGATGTATTTGTCAAAGAATTATATGAATGATTCATTATAATCTATTCATTCCATGTATTCTATTTCATATTCATCCTTAGTATTTTGGATCAATGTCCACCATTGATCAGTATCACCCTTGAAGAAATATCCCTCTAGAACAACCTTTTCCCCTTCATCGCATCCCAATACGAGAAATATTATTTCAAAGGACCTGATCCATTTTCACAACTAATACTATATTAGTATTACAAATAATATATGGGGGATTCTGCCACATTAAATAATATAACATAGGTTTTTTATAGTTATTAATCATAACCTGAGTATGATGTCCTAATATTTCCATTATCGTCTTAGCTCCAACACTAACTATGTTGAATTTCTCAATGGGGAAATACCTACATTGTGTGTGGGTATTGATTCCCTTTCTTCCATTTCTTCATCACTAAATAATGAAACACACTGATTTATATAATAATCATCATGATTATTGAGCTAAAAAATTTCTATAAGTAATTATTATAATTATCATCATTATTTAACATCTTGTCCCCAAGGTTTATACTAAACCTTATCTAATAACAACTATAACAACCCAAAACCCAATATCCCAGAGTTAGTGGATATTTTATTAAAATGGAATAGATAGAATATATCACATTACCAAGGATCAATCAGTTAAATAGTCTTGAAGACCTAGATACATTCATGGTTCCATTATTACATTGGTAATTAATCACTGAACACAACAAAGGGAAATAAACTACTCCATTGACACTTGTTCAGTGATTTCATTTACAAAACATGGGGACGAAAAACACTTAAAAGGGTGACCTCAAATTCTCATTAAGGGCTACATATATTAGAACTATGAATAAATAATATGTTAAGAATAATTAATATGGAATAACTAAAAACATATTCCATTTAATCAATAAATTGAAAATGGAAAAGCATCCAAATATTTTTTTCCATTGTGAAAATATCATGAATAATAAAAAATGAATACTAAATGAAGGGAATGATTAATTATTAGATATCATATATCTGGAACATGAATGAATATTGTCAGTACCCTTCACAAGATGTTTTGATTCTAAGGGTAAAAACCCATCTAATTCTTCTTTGAAACAAACGTTATGGATTTTCTGCCAACTGTCTGGTCTCATGATACCTATTGATGCATTGAATGGATATCTGCAATTTTTTCCCACTTTTTTTTAATTTACAAATAATTCCTAAAATATATAAATTATTGATCTAATTAATGAAATTAATATGACTTATCAATGAATATCCATGTTGAGTAAAATATAGATATTTAACATTATTTCTTAATTAATCATATCACATTTAATGTAAACACCATATATAAAAAAATTGTATACAGATTAGAAAATAATCATATCCATGATAAAATATATATTAGTAATTAAGATAAATGGTCTCCATTTTGTTATAATAATTATACCAAAAATTATCCCTGACCATTTTTCAATGTATATATTTCAAAAATGGTCTCCATTTTGTTATAATAATTTTTCAAATATGAGATATTTATTTTATAAATAAAATCATCATTTATTAAAATATTATCAATTTTAATACTGTAACTTATTTTAGGACACTTTGAAAATTTAATTAAGGTGTCATAAAATTATATTAAAATTAGAATAAAAAAATATTACTTTATTAATTTATTTTATGAAAATATTTTTTATTAATTATAATATTGTAAATAAACGTTTATGTTTTATAAAAATACCAATATTTAAGTTATCATTTCTAAAACATTTATTTACTTATTCTATGATATAAATAGATAATACTTTCATTTAATAGATATCTAATTTTTTTTTATAATATCATAAGTGAGTTTATTATTCTAATTTACACATTACTATTCATAATTGTCATATTAATATTTTATAGTATATCATGGTTTGTTTTAGTATGGTGTTGTGTGAAACATAGTCTATTGAACAAATAAAATTTATTTAAAAAGATACATACCGAAAAAACATTGGGTGTCATAAAAAAAATTCTTATATTACTTACATTCACCCATAATATTTTTTTATTAATCTAATAACATCCTATGAAGGCTTAAGGTGTAAGCTGGAGGAGGTCTCTCAAAGAAGAGGTATTCATCTTACCCCACTTTATAAAAGTTTATTTCTTCTTATACATCTTTTAAATATTTTTATACATTCTAACATATAGAATAAAGTATTATAAATACATGTATATTTTATTTTGATTGTGTTAAACCATTTTTCACCTTCTTTCCATCAAATGGGAATTGAAAGTATCAGACGTGTGTATGGGTGGACTACTGCATCCACATAGTGATATGATTCATTTTTCATCAGTACCTCACATTGATGGATATAATTATATATTAATTAATAGTATATGAAAATTTTGATATAATTTTGAATATTTAATGACAAAATATAATTTATCTTTCTTTACTTCTTTTCATTGGGAAATGAAAATATTGTTCATGTGTACATACAAATTACCATATCTATGAATGGAAGAATTCATTTTTCTATATATAACTTTTATGGATGGTTGTATATATGTATATGATTAATATATATGATATCTATATCATTATTTACATTTTTGATATCGTTTATCCATGATCATGATGAAAGGATCATAAGAGATAAATCGAAATGTATATTGAAAACGAAGCAATTAATAACCGATATGATGACGATATTGAAATATTGTAAATGAATGGGTGATAAGATGTCATAATTATTCATGTATGGTATTATAATAATAAATATGATTCTTTTATATATTTATAATGAATATAAATTTATTATATATAATGTAAAAGGTGGTTATGAATATTTTCATACCTAAGGTATGGGTTTATATTACAATATCACTATTTAGAGGGATTTGTTATGCTTCAATTTATGATGATGAAATTTTTTGATATTTCTCTCATAAATTTATTTTAATTTGTTATAATTTGGTTATTTATATATATTTAATGTTTTTATTTCATTTTTTTCTATCTAACTACAAAAAATTCAAAAATATTTTTTTAAGAAAAACCCTCTTTGTGTCTCTATTCGGTCAAGATTATTTTTATTCCATGACCATATTTTCTCTATAAGGTTTTCAATAAAATTTTTAATATTTTAAAATTATTTATTAATTTATTTTTAACCATTTTTTACTTTATATATAAAAATTAAATTGAATTTTTTGTCACTTTTTGAATGAGGTATTATTTTACCAATGTTTCAAATAGAATCATTGTTTTAACTATACCACACAAACAAATCTACCAAAAGTAATGAATAATAGTTAATTATAATATTAAATTAAAATTTTACATGGTTATTTTTTTTAAAAACATATTATTCTTGGATTTTTATTAAATAAGTGGTTTTAAAATTAAAATTGTATTTTCTTCAATAAATGATCTAGTGAACTAATAAAATTTCATCTATAAAAACATCCATTAATGTTACTAATACTTCACTAGGGATATGATATAAAATATAATATTTATTAAATATTAATATTGTTTATGATTTTGAGGATGAAATATTAATGAAACTCATTTTCTTTTCTATGGAATAAGTTGGGATAAATTGATAATTGTTTTCCAGATCTTATAGAACACATATGAATGGATTGTGATTATGTGATAGTTGCTTCATTAATATCTATACAATGAATTTGGGAATGATTATTGTTTTATATATTTCCTGATTTTATTATTTTATTTGAATTTTTTGGATACATGAACTTTTCATATGGTTGATGGACTATTCAAGGAACCAAGTGTCGAAAAAGGTGATTCTTATTTGAACACAGTTAAGGAGTGTTTCTAGAATTAAATGAAGGATAATTAGTTGATTCAAATGTTAGATGTTAAGTGGATAAGGATAGTATATCTAGGTTTCCCCTATATCCCCAGCTAGCTGGTGGGATGGGAAGTAGCCTAGATGCCTAGCATGTCTCATCAGCTAGCCAATGAGACTACACTAGATGGATAGTTGGAAAAAATAGACAATATTGAGTGAGGGTACCTTTATATATTTTCACCCGTGGAGACCCTTTGTAATTATTAGGTTCTTATTATTTTATAGAGTTTAAATTGACTCTAGTATCCTCTATTCCATCATTCAAGCCCTCTACTTGATCTTGGGAGGATCTAAAAAAAATTGGTGGTGAATTTGTATGGAATCCTTTGTACTTATTTGATATTGGTCACTTTATTCCTTATGGGTTATCATATCAACATTCCATTCATTATGGATGATCCTAATGGTATTTTCTAACATGTTTTATCCTTTTATTTTAATATTCTCTTCCAATCCCATTACACTTGATCATCATACATCTCGACTTATCACTAGATTATTTCCAAATATATAATCATATGATAATTTCATGAGTTCTTGATTGAATTTTCCATGTTTTTCGTATTTATGGATTTATGTGTGTAGAGAATGTATTATTTTTATTCAAGCATGACTTTAACTGGATTTTTTATGAATTTATATACCATGATAACTTCATCCATGCCTTTTCACCAATTTTAGGCGAATTGGAAATTATAAAATGGAGTTGATTTGGGGATTTGGCTCATATTAGAAATGGTAGTATAGTGAGAGTGGCTCAAACTATGTTATAGGATATTGTGTCTAAGGTAAATCAATTGGTTTGTTATCTTTTAATGTTTCCCATTAAATTATATTAAATTTAACTTTGTCTTATTTCCAAATAGTGAAGATTTTTCTTAAACTGAATTCTAAAGTGTGAGACAAACCTTCCAAGGATGGTTGTCAAGGTTTCAACTAGGTAGTGATATTCAGTATATCATGTGGATAGTGTTACTTCTACCTTGAATGTGAGTTATTGTAATATTTTATTTAATTTAAATTCATTTATAATTAGTAAATTGGAATTCATTGGCATGAGAATAATATTTTGGAAAACACTGGTAGTTTAAATGACATAGATTAAAAGTAAAAAGTCATTGGGAATTTTTTAGAATGAATTTGGATTCATTTGAGGTAGGTGGTTCTGTTTAAATGTCCCTATCATATTATTTATCATTTATTAGCGTGTGATATGAGGTTAACAACTATGGGTAAATGTTCTTTATTTCATAACAATGATGTTAATGAAATGAAATGTATATTAATTGAATGATCTAATCAATTAAATTAAGATACCTAGGGCCTTGGTTAATTATTAAATGAAATACATATCATAAATAATTAAAATAATATTCCTAAGAAATTAACATGGTTCTAAGGACCAGATTATAAATTATGTATTGTCTTTCCATATGGCTATTGATAGTCAATGCTTGACTGGTTGGGCAACCCATGAGACCTGTATTTGTGGATTAATTAAAATGTGTGTGGGTATAGCCTGTGAGAACTATATTGATGTTTGATCACATGATTTTTGAGTTTGTATCCCTAAGGAACTATGCCTGATGTTTCCTTTTTGGTGAATTGTGATAGCTATTAGTCATGTGTAACATGATGTGATGTTTAATCTATAATTATATATCCTATTAAGTCATGATGATTAATATGTCCTCTTATATCTTATTATGATCTGATGTTTGATATGTATTTTGTATTTTATATCATATGTGATGTTCCTCTTTCTTCTATAGTTGATTGTATAGGTGGATCCTTTTGGAATATCCCTAGACCTGGGTGTGTGAACTATTGGTCTGTATGTAATTGGATTATCCTAATTGGTGGGATGTGTCATACATGTTTCTGGGATATCATAATGAGGGGTATGTTTCAATTTAATGGTCAATGTTTCTTAAATAATATATTTTATGAAGGTACATTCTGGGTTCCTAGTGGTTCACTGTGAAAATGATTTCTCCACACATGGTTGTTTATTTTAATACTTGTGGGTTGGTGTTTATATGTTATAATTGTGCAATTAATTAATTTCATGTTTACATAACTCTTATATATTCATATCTAATGCATGAAAATTTCATTTTACAAGTTTGGTTTAAGACTATGTGGGTGGTATCTACTGGTATTTTGCTCACACTGTGATCAGGCGGTCATGGCACTTTGGTACCTGAGAAGCCCTCACTTTTTGTAATTATAGGATGGTTTGACACCCAATTCAGATCATTGATTGTAATAGATTAATAGTAATATATAAACATGGATGAGGTGAAGATGGGTTATGTGGATCATATTGTAGTGTTTTATTTTCCTCTTTATATATGTGATCACTCCAGTTGGTGATCGACTGTTGTATATTGTTTAATGTTGAGTCTTTATATTGTTTCATATCATTATATGTATGTCATGTGTATCCTTCCATGTACTCCATTGTATATTGTTACTTTTATTTTTTATTTATTAGTTATTTTTTACTCTTATGGATGGTATCGTCTCTCCATGATTCTGTATGAGACACATACTAGTAGTTAGTAGCATCTATCATATAGGTAGGCATTCCTAGAGTTAAGTGAAAGTCCATATCATAATCATTGAATCGGGTTAGGGTGTCACAAAATGGTATCTGAGCCTATCATATTTTCTTATTCTTGGGATTAAATAGATAGGTGGCGTAGGAATTGGTTATACCTTATGGTGAAACTGGGTTGGGCCAATCCCAAAAACCTTTCTCAAAAGAATTCCATGTTACCCGGTCATGAGATTGCTATTCTTGTTTTCAACTTTTATGGTTGTATATGATTTCACCTTGTCTGATGCACCTGAATTTTTAGGTTCTTTATAAAATATTTATTTGAATCTTGGGCATGTCATAAGGATTCATCACATTGATCATATTAGGCATGTAGGTTTCATATGAAATTTTTGTTACTTGTGTGTAAAAATAATGATGATGAAGAACTCATCTATTTATTGTCGACATTTTATATTTTGTTTCCATATATGATTTCTTGCTAATGTTATTTTATTTGAACCCCTATGTGTTTCAAATTCAAAAATAAGGTCATTTGAGACTATCATGTTGTGCACCTTAGTGGCGATGGAGATCACATTGGAGATAATGATAGTGATGATGATATGACATCTCCCTATATGGGCATTGTACCATACCTTGACTGGTCATTGTCCGGTGTTAACTTCATTATTAAAGAAAATTTTGTGATTAGTTTTTATATAGTTCTAATTAAGTAATGTTTCTACTATAGTCTATATGGAGTAATCCATATAGCTCCCAATGGAATTCTATTTAACCGATCGATGAATATTTTTCCTTGAAGTGGTTATTATGAGGGTGAGTCCTTCATTGAATGACTCTAGAGATGTTCTTTGATGATGTTTTGTGAGCTATAACCCTTGGTGAGACCTTGTTTAGTTTTTTTGGAATACCTTTTGTCCTTCAATGTGAATCTAGTTACTAGTGAGTCGGTGACTCATTCTACAAGAATGTAACTAGAGTAAATATCTTCCTTGTGAATGGATAGTAATGGTTAATGCTGTATAGTAATGTTTCATTGTATAATTTTTTTTTCATGTGATTAACCCTTAAATGATGAAAATAAGGTCTTGTGAGTTTCTTTACAACACTAGAATATAGAGTATAAAGAGTGAAAGCTCTTGAGATATAAGGTTGGTTTTTGGATAATGGTAGATATAAAACATATTAAGCTGATACAAAGGAAATGGGTGGTCTATAGTAAAAATCATTATAAAAGAGTTAACTTTTATAAAGAGGATCATCGTGATTGCTCAGTTTAGTGTATCTAAATTTTTGTGATGTGTGGATATAAAACAGTTTAGTAAGTATGGATTGAAGTCTTTTGAATCATTGGGTAATAACCGCTCTACATTTTCATATAATGGTGTTCACATGCCTTTCTATGGAATGCCTTGATGTGTGAGAATTCATACATTTTTTATGCATAGTATTGGTTGAACTACTGGAGTAGGGTGGTGAGATAACTATTGATAATGTTTTTAGTTGTTTAGATGAACCTAAAAAATATATTAATAGTATTCCACTAATATTTTCAGTTCAAAGTCACCATCTTTATTAATTATCACATTTGGAATAAATATCATAAGTATTTACAGGCCATTGTTTAATATTTATGATGTTGTCCTTATGGTGAAAGATATAATATAAAATTGAATATGGTATGGATGTGTGGTCAACCCAGTTCTTTCATTGATAAAATGTCATATTATGATGTAATGACTTGGTGAAGAGATTAAATGTGTCTTCATATATATTTTAACCCACCCATTATTTGTTGGAGTATTTTTCACACATTTGTAAAGGATTTTTGAATAAAATGGATTACATTTTGATCAATCTGTGTTTTCATACTGTGTGGTGTTTTTCATGGAAATTAGTTAAATAGATGATTCAACTTAGTCATCGTGTTCAGAAATCAACTAGTTTTGGATTGGATGGACCAGAGTGTGCATTACGTGGTGACTATAGGGTTACTCATATAGCGGGGAGCATCAACATGGTCATAGGTGAAACATGTCCATTAGGGTAAGGGTTATAGTATGTGCAAGACTAACCATTTAACAATTGTATAACTCTGGGAGATCGATATTTGGTAGGCCCAAGATTATCTGGTTCTATGATGAATGCATTATATTTGACTCATATGCATCACTAGATAGAGACCATAAGTGGGATTTACTATTATCTGGGAGGTATTTGATTTTTTAGTGTGTTAATGCTTGGTCAAAATCTTTGTGGCTGGTGTAAATGGTTGGTGATCCAATTGGGGAGGATCTAGACTCAAACCAATGGTCAATCAATGTGAAATCCTTCGTTTTTCTTCAATGTTTTCATATTTCTCAATCATGTTGTGGAAAATCACTATACCATTCATCATGGATGATCTTTATGGTATTTTATAACACTTATGATTCATTAGTGTTATGTTTCTCTTTAAATTAGCATCCACTAGATCATCATGATTCTCTTTTAATCATTATATTATTTCAAAATAGATAACTAAATGAAAATTCAATTGGTTCCTACGTGATTTTGATGGAGTTATGGATCGACATGGATAGAAGAAGTCATTTGATGGTGAAAACATATCGTTGATGGCTGTTTCGAGGATGCAATGTCCCTTGATAATTTTTTATATGGTGTTTTGTCAATTTAAGTTACATTTTCTACTATAACATGCAATTGATTTGGGGATTTTACTCATCCAAAATCTAGGATTGTGCCGGTAGTGGATTGGACTCATTTTGATGGTGTTGTAACTGAGGTTTGTCACTTGGTTGGTTTTCTTATAAGGGTTATAATTTAGTTTTATTTAATTGGACTTTGCCTTATTTTCTTGTGATGGGTCTTTTTCTTATAATGAAGTATGAAGTTTGATATAGACCTTCAATGGATTGTTGGTCAAGGTTCTGACTAGGTGGTGATATTTGGTATATATTTTGGTTATGGTGAATTTTCATTGAATGTGAGTTATTTTAATATTTTAATTAATTTTATTATAGTTATAATTAATTAATTAGAGTACTTTGGAATGAGAATAACCTTATGGAAAATGTTGTTGGCATAGTAAACATAGATTACTCTGATGAATCTGTTAGGATTTTCATGGCTTGAAGTTGGATCTATTTGAGGTTGGTGGTTCAGTGTACATGAATATATGGTATTATGTATCATTTTTTGGAATGTTATATGAGGTTAAACACATTTGGTAAATGATATTGAATTCATAGATATGATATGAATGAAATTTAATACATCTTTATTGACAGATCTAGTCAATTTAAATGAGATACTTAGGGTCTTTTTTTATTAGACGGTTAATGAAGTGACTTAACTAATTAAAATAATATGCCTAATAAATTGAAATGTTTCCAAGATCCACATTGGTCCTTATGAGTTATCTTTTTTCCTGGCTATTTATGGTCGAGGCTTAAATAGTAGTGTAGCTATATAGACCTATGTTTTTTATTGATCACATGTTCTCTGTGTGTGTGTGGCTTGTGAGACCTATATTGATGTTTGATCACATGAGGTGTGCATGTGTTGCCCAATAGTCCAATTCTTGATGTTTACTTATAATTTGATTGTGATAGCTGTGAAACTTTCTTAACAAGATATGATGGTGGATATGACATTATGATTCTATTTATAATGTGATGTTTGATCTATCAACCCATTTACTTTTATGATATGATTTTTGATCAGATATTTGTATCATGGATCATATATATTGTTCTTCTCTATTCTGAAGTTGAGAATGTAGGTCAGATCTATAGGACTATGCTATGACAGGGATACATCAGGCATTGGTTGGTATATACATGGGCTATCCCAACTAGTGGGACATGTCACACATTCTTTTTTGGGTTATACTATTGAGGTGTGTGTCAAGATGATAGTATATTTTCGTTATGTCATGGAGCGAATACATGTACGTCAATGATTTTTAGCGACTTAGAGAGCACACGATCACTCAACATAAGGGTATTTATTTTCTTACTTTTTAAATGGTGTATGTATGTTATTATTGTGTTTTTTTGGTATTTTTTTTATTTCATTCTTCTTAATTATTCTTATAACAAGTATGTACACTATATTTTTCTATTTTGGTATAGGACCATGTTGGTGGAATCCTATTGAGTTATACTAACACCCTTCTTGGATAGATATGAAACATGGGTACCCAAGAAAACCTTACTTGCTTTAGGAAAATGTTTGGTTGAGGAAAGGGTTTTATCATTTAGAAGGCTATGTTTCTAAAATCCTAGAGAGTATGATATGGTGAGATTGGGAGATGTATATCATCTATTCTTATTTTCTTTTCTACTTTTTATATGTGATCGGAATAGGGGGTGATCGACTGTTGTCTATTATTGATTGTTCAGTTTGTATAATGTTTCACCTCATTATATATATATCATGTTTATTTTTATGAATACTCCATTATATATTTTCATATGTTTTTTTATTTATTATTTATAGTGCACTCTAATAGAGAATATAGTCTCCCCATGGTTTCGTATGAGACCCTCACTACTAGTCAGCAGCCTATTGTGTTTAAATAAGAGTGCCTAAGATTATATGGAATTCTATTTTAGACTTGGTTATTTAGGTTAGGGTGTTACATTGTATTATCTAAAAAGGTGCACATGTGGTTTTCCCAATCCTAAATGGGGCACATGAGTGGTTATCTAAAGCCCAAAGTTGGTACATGGGTGGTTATCCTAAGCCTAACATGTGATGAATATCTTTGATGGTAGCCTTGAAATAAAATTTCTATTATTTTATTATAGAAAAAATTTTATAACACTCTCTATGAAATGTTATTATTATTAAGATATGCTTTAATTTTTATTATTATTTTATGATTCATGTATTATAATCTACTAAACCCATATTCCATGATTAAGAACAACGAATTAATGGGTATGGTTTTCAAATTTTATACTCAAATTTTCATAACGTAATTCATTTTTTATTCTCACATATGATCATTGATTTATATCCCACATTGTTCCCATTATTGATCATCTAAGTTCAACCTTTCTTATGTTTCGTTTCCTAAGCTTATGATGATAGTTTTTAATTATGATATGACTAATAAGTGTACTGTGTAGTAAGGGAACTATTGGAAATGTAAAAGATAATTCACGAAATAGGACAATTTTATATATATTATTTTATAAAAATTAGCCATCATGGTTCAAGGGAATGTTTTCTTATAAGATTTATTGAATATTTATATAATGTAATGCCCCGACCCTAGTTACCCAGAGTTGGTTCATTATTTTAATGCATTGGCCTGATTACAAGGAATCAAGTCCTGAAGGACCAATTAGTTTAGTAGTCTTGGAAAATAGATTACATACATGAATGTTACATTACACTTCATAACATACAACACAACATAAATAATCTTTTATGAATGCCTTTGTTCCCTTATGTTAACCCTGCATATCAATCACAATACACTTCTTGTAATCCTGTGAAAAATAAAACATAGAAAGGGGTGATCTCAAATGCTCAGTAAGGATAATAATATAGTGGAAACTTTCATAAATAAACATAAACATTTAAGGCAATGTATAACTAAAACAGAATCCTTTTAAACTTGAACTTCAGTATAATATGGCAAAGAAAAAATGAAATAATTCCATTTACTTATTTACATGGATATTCCACTAATATAATAATCACATTCAATATCAATAACCACTTTCATAATGATGGAATGCATAATGCCATACTATCATAACCACATATCCAAGGCCTTGTGCCAAGACTACAAATAAGATTTTGTCAAGGCCTTGTTCCAGGACACTAGTTTGTCTCGTGAGACCTACCGATGCATCGAGGAGCTATAGCGGGCTCCACCCGTCACTTATTAAGTCCAATGCATTCCTCATATGAAAAGGTCTAAACAGAACATAAACATTCTTATTAAAACTAGCATACGAAATGTCAATACATTAACCATAAACCATGAATGGTATAAAAATAACACATCAACAGTCAAACATATCACAAAACCTTCAACACAATATGTAAGATTTTTATCATGATAAATAAACTTCAAAACAAGTTTAAAATCCATTAAAGAATTTTGAAATAGATTAAAATGATTTGTAAAACTCCTTAAGAGAAATACCCCTTTTTCATGAAAATAATTAAAGTCACCAAATTTTGAAAAGAACTCATTTAAAGACATTTTTGAATCCAAATGTCTCATACCACTTTGAAACTATTAAAAGGAATTATGATTTTAAAAACATTCATGTCCATATAAATAAATCCTTAAAAACCATTTTGAAGACATGGACATTAATGAGAAAGATTTAGAAGAATAAATATTTTAAAAATTTGAGATTATGTTTTAGTAAAAAAATTCCCTTAAAAAAATCACTTTTAAAAGTCTTTCATAAAACATGGACATGTATTATAAATATTTCCCCGTAGATACTTACGTAAAAAAAACCTCTGATAATAAAGAGATTGTGAAATTAACCCTTACCAATTTGGTAACATACGAAACATACAACCCATGAAAGAGGTATCATACAATGAATATTAAATACACATAAATTAAAGTGTATTGCACAAGGAATACAATTATGGGCAGTACATACACCAGACAAAAGGTAATAGTGGCAATATGGCTAGAATCTCACGGGAATAAGGAGTGAGATGAAAACTCTTTACCTAGCACATTCCATTATTCGAGGGTACGTTTAGCCTCCTGTATGAAGACTATATTATGTTATTAAATTATACCAGAACCATAATAATATTAATGATATCATACATTACTTATTTATGACTTTATATTACCCATTTAATAATAATTTCCATGTTATATTAATAATTTGGGTAATAATTGCTTTCTTTATCGTACGTGTTTTAACTTGTTACCCTTGATTGTATCACATAGATCATGATTTAAATACTTAAAAAATAAAAAACATGATTTAATTATCATATATATTTAGAATATAAAAATTTATAATAGACGTATATATGAAATGGAAAACACCGTATATGGAGACGGTAGTCCGTACGTACGCATAAACGCTTTTTCCGTTTTCATATTGTATTGAACAGAAGTAAGTGAATAAGATATTGGTAAGTACATAAATACTTATATATATAAATATATATATCTCCCATAGCATTATTATATAATATATTACAAACTTATTAGTAATATATATTTTTTTTAATCGTCGATGAATGGTGAACTTGGAAATGAATCTCATCGCGTCGTGCAGACGATAATCCGTACGTACACACGAGCGAAAATATAATTCTTTTGATATTAATATAATATATAATTGGATGGTATATAATATATACAGAACCTTTATCATGTTATATTTATTATTTATATCAAATACACATCATTATTATACTCATTCAAATAATAATGTATTGAATAACAATTACACCACGACGTGGGGACGGTAAGCCGTACGTATGCATGTATGGTGACATGCCATTCAAAGGGTGGATATAATATTGAATGTGGTTGTACCATAATTATAATAACATCACAGTATGTAGAATATACTTGAGTTATTATTTTATAATGGAAACAACAAAGAAAATGGAAGTGGATGAAGAAAGGAACTTGAAAGAGGGTGGTGAAATCATTACCTCTTCTTCGGGTTCTTCCTTTTGATTTGATCAAAAGGGCTCTTTAGGTTGGATTTATGATCAAAATAAGGCATGTTGGGTGAAGGGAGGATAGTTTATAGGGTATTTGGACAGGGTTTGGCCAAGCCAAATGGCTTAGAAGGTGTGAATTAGAGAGAAGGGGGAGTTCCCTTTTATAAGAGAGGTGAGGGGCAGCTTAGGAAAAACTTCAAATATTATTTTATAATAAATTCAGATTCGGTTTCTAATGGCTCCAAAGTTTATTATTTAAAGTATAAGGTGGGATTAGGTCGAAAAAAACTGAACTGATATGTTTTAGATATATTTAGGATACCATTTTAACTTTATCATTTAGATTAAACTCTAAGTTAAATAATTTAACTTTTACCGTGTCTTCTTGAATTCTTACAGTATATGGTTAATAAACTTACTATATACTGCCAATAGAACCCCAATTGGTTCATTAATGTCATATATATTATTATATAATTTTTTTGGCCGAAAGTTAGATTTTTAGGACCATTATATCAATTAATAATATAATATTTGTATAAAAAAAATATGTCAATTTTGACACTATTTGGTATTTGTTTTTTGTTAAAATAATAACAACATGATTACTTAAAAAACATTAAATCATTACTAACATGTCATATTCACCTATAAAATTCTTGGATGTCATAAAAACATTCAAATTATATTTATTTTAATATTTATAATACCATTTATTTGATTCTTTCATGAATAAGGTAATTACTACATCATCATTGTGTCATAAATAAATTTATTTATTTAATGTCTAGAAATTAAAAATAAAATACCATGATGTAGGAAATCCATTTATATTTATAATTAATATTTATAATCGAATTTTTCTAATGTAAATCCCTATATTAAAAATGTCTTAATTATTAAACATTGATTTTAACTCTTTTAACTCTTCTGTGAATTAAATAATAATAAATGTCTTAATCTAATACAAGTGGACCTAAATGATAATATTTTATTCCTAAGATTGTTTCGGGTCGAGATAAACTTCTCCAATAGAATTAGGAAATGTTTTAGGGTAATATTAATATCCTTTTTACCCTTAATTACCCTATTTACTTTTAACCGTGGTAAATAAAAGTAAAAAAGTTACTATTCACCAAAAATTATTTTTATCTTATTAAACCACATTTTTCTCCTTGATATTAACCATGTCTCTTGGATATTCAAAATTCCACTCACAGAAGTAGTAAAATTAAGTTTAATGTAAATTTTCAAATTCTCCTAGGAGATGGGTAAAAGACGGTGAAAAGTTCAATAAAATTTTTATATATCTAAAATTATTATAAACTAACTTTAATAAAGTACATTGAACTTATATAGGTATTATCTATCTATTTTGACCCTAATTAAATTTAAATAAAATAAATAATTATTTAAATTAAAATTCAGTTTTAAACTATAACTCGGTATTTTTCACTATTAATCAAAAATTGAAAGTTTTCAGAAAAATACCAAAAAATCAGCCTAATATATATTTGATATTATGAATTCAAAAATGATTTCTATTTTACAAAATTAAAAACATATAAGTTTCATTAATTAATTCAATAATTAATTCCTGTTGTCAAAACAAATAGCGTGTTTTTAAGAAATAATAACTATCAAAAGATTGACACTTTTTATGTCTGGTTTAAATGTGAAATTACATCCAATGACAAACATGGTATTAAATTAAAAAAAAATATTCTAAATATTCTTTAAAACAACTCTAATTCATAATTTATCAATATTAATTATTTCTATTAAAAAAAGTTGTTTTTAATTAAAATTTTGTAATTTTCACTTTTCATCAAAATATGAAAGTTATCCAAAAAGCACCAAAATTTCACCCTTAGATAATTTTGATATTCCGAATCCAAAAATGAAGTCCATTTTGAAAGATAAAATTTATAAAATTTCAATAAGTGGGTATTACTATTCATAACGGCTAGTTTGATTGATTGTGGTGTGTTATAACTCGAAGTTTCGTACAACACATGCTACTGTATTATTAAAAGTGAAGCGTACCATGGAAGATCGGGGTGTTAAATTCTCCCCTCATTCAATAAAATTTATGCTCACAATTTGAAATTGTTCTTTCAAAATAATAGGTTGAAAATAGAAAATATCTTTGTGGGAAAACCCACATCAGAAATTGGGTTAATAAAATTTATTCTTAATAAAAAGAAAATTTAAATGAAAGGGTCACCACCAAATTATGATCTCTATTAGGGGAAAATTGGTGGGAATTAGAGACATGTAATTGGAGGAATAACGTAAATATTTATAAGGAGTTATTGAGGTCATCAATCACAAACAATTGTAGAATTGTGGGCCTCAAAGCCACCAATTTATGATGATTTAAAATACCATCGATTCAACAAAACGTATGGTATTAGGATAACACAGTTTTTGGTTTTAAGATCCCTTACCTAAAGTTTAATAATTAATTTATCCATAAAATAAGGGGATATATATATATATATGTGTGTGTATTTATATATACTTGACAAGTAGAGTTTCATCCCTCTACTAATTCCTACTACAAACTCATCTTTCACTATAAATGATATAAAATATATAGATATATATGCTATTTATCCTAATCATATAGGGTTCAAAAAATAATGAATTTATAATTCACATATCAGACCCTTTAAAAAAATACATTATTCAATCTAGGACATCATGTGGGCTAGTGGTAGGTGATAAACCCTTGTCGCCCTTCATTTGTGGGTTCAAGTCTTGCAGCCTTTCAGGATGTGACGGGTTGCCGCCCAACCAGCGGGTTGTCCTTTTTATGGAAATACAAAAATAATCTCAAACTAGACATATCCAAAATACTTCTTCCCAAACTCGCAGTCCAAAATTTATAAGGTAGGTAAACACAATGAAGATCCTTTTATTCACGTAATAGCATGTGAACACCTTCATCATGTATTCTTTTAAAATATGGTAACACCCTGAATTACCCTAAAACATTATTTATTACATTCATGCTCCCTTATTCCTTATAGAATATTAGATATATTCCTGATATCCAAAAACTTTGAATATTCCAACAATGATGAAATAAACAAACCGTTAATCAGTGTCAAGGTAGTCATGAATATCCAATATAATTCATCCAAATCAACCATCTCTTATTCCATAATTACTTCCTTAGTATCAGGACCATATTAAGGATTAC
Source organism: Viscum album (assembly GCA_963277665.1). NCBI lineage: Eukaryota > Viridiplantae > Streptophyta > Magnoliopsida > Santalales > Viscaceae > Viscum > Viscum album. The sequence continues at coordinate 395,272,336 of OY728138.1, forward strand.
CTTTCCTTCAACCATGTATTTTCAAAATAAAATTAACTTGTTGTTGAGTCACTTTTCATAGTACCATAATATCTCAAATCCTTAATGAAATAGTACTGCAGTACAATCCTTATTTATCTCCATAATTCATTTAACCAGTACATCGTTGATACAACACTCAAATGAAATAATTATTTAATAACAACATAATAACAGTAGTCATTCCTCTTCCTCTGTGGTAGTATCATATCTTTATTATTATCCAATATCATTATTTGGTGCATACTCTGATGATTTGGACATTGGTTTGCGTAGTGTCCCAACTCCGTGCAGATGAAGCATTGCACATTTGAAAACTTTTTCTTACCCTTGAAATCACGTACTTGGTGTCCTTTTTCTCCACACTTATAAAAACTCTCATTCCCCTCAATCATTTACCAAGGTGATTCATTCCACATTTATCGCATATTGGAAAATCTTTCTTTCTCTTATTCCCTTTATCCATATTTCTTTCTACTATCCTTTTCTTCTCTGGCTTCCCTTCAAAGCCATAGAATTCAGAGAGTTTCTTACTGATCTTTTGATACTATTTATTCTTATGATGATAATACGTGGGAGACTATTTTATTTATAAATGTTGTCTTAATACCATGAATTATATGACCCTTCTTACTCTTTGGATCATACGTATTGCTGGAGTTCTCATTCCTTCTACAGGGCGCCATTTCTAAACAATGGTATACACTAAGTCAGATTATGAATCACAATTCATAATTCCAAACATGTAAAATACCTAACATAAATTCAATAGTTTATGGATATAATCCATAATCACAAAAAAAAACTTTGAGGAGGTATATACTCATTAACCCTTCATAGCGGTTTGTAATGAAAATGAGAATTATCCTAAGCATATCCCCCGTGAGTGTCGTAACCAAGAGTGCAGAAAAGCCCTTTGTCGTGCAACAGTTCTTGTTCGAGTCTAGCTCAAACTGTTGTTTTTTTGTTTTACCCATAGGTACATCTGTGCCAGAGCCGCCTCTACATGCTCGTATCTAGACAGGGATGTATTGCTCTGAAAACTCAAAAAATCACTACAATACCAAAATTCTAGGATGTTATTCTATAATAATCCTCAAAATATATCTTAGGGTAATGTGAAATAATCAAAGTTTATCTAAATCTAGTTTCCAGGGTTATTGCTAAACTTCCTCTGATACCAACTGTAACGCCCCGACCCCAGTTACCCAGAGTCGGTGCATTATTTTAATACATTGGCATGACTACAAGGAATCAAGTCCCTAAGGACCGATCGGTTTAGAAGTCTTGGAAAATATATTACATACATGAATGTTACATTACAATTCATAACATACAAAACAACATAAATAATCCTTTATGAACGCCATTATTCCCTTGTCTTAACCCTACATATCAATCACAATACACTTCTTGGAATCCTGGGAAAAATAAAACATAGAAAGGGGTGATGTTAGATGCTCAGTAAGGATAATAATATAGCGGAAAATTTAATAAATAACATAAACATTTACGAAAATGTATAACTAAAATAAAATCCTTTTAAACTTGAACATTAGCATAGTATGGAAAAGAGAAAATGAAATAATGTCATTTACTTATTCACATGGATATTCCACTAATCGAATAATCACATGAAATATCAATAACCACTTTCATAATGATCGAATGCATAATTCCAGACTATCATTACCACATAGACAAGGCCTCATGCCAATACTAAAAATAATATTTTTTTCAAGGCCTCGTTTCAAGACACTACATTGTCTCATGAGACCTACTGATGCATCGAGAAGCTATAGCGGGCTCCAGCCGTCACTTATTATGTCTAATGCATTCCTCATATGAAAAGTTCTAAACATAACATAAACATTCGTATTAAAACTACCATACGAAATGTGAATAATTTACCCGTAAACCATGAATGGTATAAAAATAACACATCCACAGTCAAACATATCACAAAACCATCAACACAATATGTAAGATTTTTATCATGATAAATCAACTTCAAAACAAGTTTAAAATCCATTACAGAATTTTTAAATAGATTAAAATGATATGTAAAACTCTTTGTGAGAAATACCCCTTTTTCATGAAAACATTTAAAAGTCACACAATTTATAAAATAATTCATTTAAAGGAATTTTTGAATCAAAGTTTCCCATACCACATTGAAACTTTTGAAAGGAATTAACATTTTAAAAACATTCATGTCCATATAAATAAATCCTTAAAAAACCATTTTGAAGACATGGACATTAATGCGAAAGATTTAGAATAATAGATATTTTTAAAAATTAAGATTAAGTTTTAGTAAAAAACTTCACTTAAAATAATCCCTTTGAAAACTCATTCATAAAACATGGACATGGATAATAAATATGTCCCAGTAGATACTTACGTAAATACAACCTCGGATAATAAAGAGATTGTGAAAAATTAACCCTTACCAATTTTGGTAACTTACGAAACATACAATCCATGAAAGAGGTATCATACAATTAATATGTAAATACACATAAATTAAAGTTTATTACACAAAGAATAAAATTATGGGAAGTTCATACACTACACAAAAGGTAATAGTGGCAATATGGCCTGAATATCACGGGAATAAGGAGTGAGATGAAATCCCCTTACCTTGTACTTTCCTTTAGTAGAGGGTATGTTTAGCATCCTGTATGAAGACTATAGTATGTTATTAAAATATAGCAGAACCATATTAATATTTATGATATCATACATTATTCATTTATGACTTTATATTACACATTTAATAATAATTTCCATTTTATATTAATAATTCGGGTAATAATCGCTTTCTTTATCGTACATGTTTTAACATGTTACTCTTGATTGTATCACATAGATCATGATTTAAATACTTCCAAAATATAAAAAATTATTTATTTATAATATATATTTAGAATATAAAAATTTATAATAGGTGTATATATGAAATGTAAAACACCGTCTATGGAGACGGTAGTCCGTACGTACGCATAAACATTTTTCCTGTTTTCATATAGTATTGAATAGAAGTAAGTGAATAAGATATAGGTAAGTACATAAATACTTATATATATAAATATATATATCTCCAGTAGAATTATTATGTCATATATTACATACTTATTAGTAAAATATATATTTTATAATCTTCGATGAATGGTGAACTTGTAAATGAATCTCATCGCATCGTGGAGACGGTAATCTGTACGTACGCAGGAGCGAAAATAACATTATTTTGATATTAATATAATATATAATTGGATGTTATATAATATATAAATAACCATTATCATTTTATAATTTTTTTTCATCAAATAATCATCATTATTATACTCATTCAAAAAATAATGTATTGAATAACAATTACACCACGACGTGGAGACGGTAAGTCGTACGTATGCACGTATGGTGACATGTCATTAAAAAGGTGGATAGAATAATGAATTTGGTTGTAACATATTTATAATAACATCAAAGTATATATAATATACTGGAGTTATTATTTTATAATGGAAATAACAAAGAAAAAAGGAAGTGGAAGAAGAAAGGAACTTGAAAGAGGGTGGTGAAATCATTACCTCTTCTTCGGGTTCTTCCTTTTGAGTTGATCAAAAGGGATCCTTAGGATGCCTTTCTGATTAAACTAAGTTCTCTAGGTTTATGGAAGGATAGTTTATAGGGTATTTGGGGTGGGGTTGGCCGATAAAAATGTATTAGAAGGTGTGAATTAGAGATAAGGGGGAGTGCCCTTATATAAGAGGGGTGATGGGCACCTTAGGAAAAACATTAAATATAATTTTATAATAAATTCATATTCGGTTTATAATGGCTCCAAAGTTGATTATTAAAATTATAAGGTGTGGATAGGTCGAAAAAAACTCAACCAATAGATTTTAGACAAGTTTAGGTTACCATTTTAACCTTATCATTTAGATTTAACTCTAATTTAAATAATTTAACTTTTACCGTGTCTCCTTGTATTCTTACACTATATGGTTAATAAACTTACTATATACTGCCAATAGAACCCCAATTGGTTCATTAATGTCATATATATTATTATATAAGTCTTTTGGCCTAACCTTATACTTTTAAGACCATTATATCAATTAATAATATAATATTTATTTTAAAAACTATTTTATGTCAATTTTGACACTATTTTGTATTTGTTTTTTTTTGTTAAAATAATAACAACATGATTACTTAAAACAAAATACAGTAAATAAATCCTAAAATATCCTATTAACTTATAAAATTCGTGGATGTCATAAAAACATTGAAATTATATTTATTTTAATATTTATAGTACCATTTATTATATTCTTTCATGAATAAGGTAATTATTGCATCATCATTTTGTCATAAATAAATTTATTTATTTAATGTGTAAAAATTATAAATAAAATACCATGATGTAGGAAATACTTTTATCTTTCTAATGAATATTCATAATCGAATTTATATTTTGTAAAACCCTATATTAAAAATGTTTTAGTTATTAAACATTGATTTTTACTCTTTTAACTCTTCTTTGAATTAAATAATAATAAATGTCCTAATCAAATCCAAGTGGACCTAAATGATAATAGTTTGTTCCTAAGGTTGTTTTTGGTCAATATACACTTGTTAAATAGAATTAGGACATGTGTTAGGGTAATATTAATATCATTTTTACCCTTAATTACCCTATTTACTATTAATCGTGGTAAATAAAAGTAAAAAAGTTACTATTCACCAAAAATTATTTTTATCTTATTGAACCACATTTTAGTCCTTTATATTAACCTTGTGTCTTATATTTTCGAAATTCCACTCACAGAAGCGGTAAAATTATGTTTTATGTAAATTTCCAAATTCTCGTAGAAGGTGGGTAAAAGGCGGTGAAATGTTCAATAAAATTGTAACATATCTAAAATTATTCTAAACTAACTTCAATGAATTACATTGAAACTATATAGGTATTATGTATCTATTTTTACCTTAATTAAATTTAAATAAAATAAATAATTATTTAAATAAAAATTCAGTTTCAAACTATAACTCAGTATTTTTCACTATTCAATAAAAATGGAAAGTTTTCAGAAAAATACCAAAATTTTGGACTAATATATATTTAATATTATGAATTAAAAAATGGTGTCTATTTTACCAAATTCAAAAAATATAAGTTGCATTAGTTAATTTAGAAATTAATTCATGTTGTCAAAACAAATAGAGTGTTTTTAAGAAATAATAACTATCAAAAGATTGACACTTGTTTATGTATGGTTTAAATGTGAAATTACATCCAATGACCAACATTGTATTAAATGGTAAAAATATATTCTAAATATACTTTAAAACCACTCAAATTCATAATTTATCACTATTAATTATTTCGATTAAAAATGTTGTTTTTAATTAAAATTTATTAATTTTCACTATTCATAAAAATATGATAGTTATCCGAAAAGCACCAAAATTTCACCCTAAGCTAATTTCAATCATCCGAATCCAAAAATGAAGTCCATTTTGAAAGATAAAATTTATAAAATTTCAAAAAGTGGGTATTACTATTCATAACGGCTAGTTTGATTGGTTGTGGTGTGCTATAACTCGAAGTTGCTTAAAACACACGCTACTGTATTAGTCAAAGTGAAGCATACTGTGGAAGCTTGGGGTGTTACATATAAAATAATGAAATATTTTTTTTATTGTAATGTTTTTTTCCTTAGTTGGTATGAGAGAGGGTTTGGTTAATTTTAGATATTATGATCAGATAAATTTTTTAAAACCCCTAAGTAAAATTCTATGTATAGGATAACGTCATGAAGTTTTGGTAAAGTAGATATTATATTGTTTTCCGAGAAAAAAACACCCTTTTCTGGATGCTAGAAAGTGGATTTAGAAATAGCCTAGATGCATCTCGGTGTAAAAACATTGAAAGTGGTAGACTAAGTATTAAATAAATCATTATCGGTTCACGATGAGTGGAAATAATACTTTACACCTAGATAAACACCCTCAAAATATATTCTTGTGTTAATTCACATTATATTTATGAAATATTTTGAAATATTTTAATATATAATGAACATGGATAACCTACGTTAAACCTAAAATTTCATATACTAAAATGAAATTGTCATGATTTAGATATCCAACAAAATATTTTTCACTAATAAATGATTTCTCATTATTAATATATTATTCATGTTATGATTTTTTGTTATATTAAATGAATAAAACTAGAAGGAATCATGTTAACATTGAATTTGATGGGAAGTTATATGATTAACTTCATGAGAAACTATATTTTCTGGGATATGGGATGAATAAAATTTTTTTATTCCTATAAAAAATTCTCAATCTATGCATCACGTGGATCTTAAAAATGAATAAAATATGGAGTAATGTATTTTTTATTAATTTATGAGGTTACACCTACCCTTTTTAGTGCATTCACTAATCCACTAATTTATGAGAAATATATCAATAAAACTAAAAATATATTTTTTGTTCACTATTTTATAGACCATGAGAAATATATTTTCATTTTTTACTATTTTAAAATAGAATCTAATCTATGGTTAACTCCTTTCAAGAACATGAGTAAATAGGATAAAGTTAACTCCATTGAGTGGGATGCATTTAAGAGGTTGTTTTTAAAAAATTTATTTTATCATATTCATTATATGAGAATAGAGAACAAATTCATTGAGAAAAATTAAAGGGATGATGAATTCATCGTTTGGAATCTCTAGAAAAGTGTGAGGGTAACATATCTGATATAGAGATGGAGGGTTGGTAGGGGAGATCTAGATCGATTTTGATTTGATAGAGACATGTTAGATGTATTGGGTTCCACTAGAATTCAGTTATATGAGGGGTGAATCATGTTTGTGGTGGATATTATATATCTTGGATCTAGAATAGGATGTCATTTTATGGATAGATTTCTAAAAGTATTTTCAGGTGGAATAATATTTTTCAATGATGAAGGCAACAAAGAGGCAGGAGTTGTTATCACTTCAGTAGGAGAGAATGGATTTGTGGCAACATGGGATCTAATTTAAGGGCTCTTTTTATTTCACACCTGATCTATTTCTCTATGAGGATTCCTAGGCATGGAATCTTGAATAATTCCTTTACCCATATATCTAGTATGTGTTTACTCTATTAAATATGTCGATGTATTTAGAGGTATAGAGAACGACAGAGGTGATTGAGTGAATGCTATCACAAGGAGGTATATCACAATAGGGGTGTCATTTGGGTTCCATAAGGGGTAGGGTTTTTGGTATTTGATATTAGATGATAGGGATTCCAAGTTTTCAACCAGTGGGGAGTTTGCTACAACAGTTTATATCCCAGTTTTTTTGGGTCATTGGTTCAGGTTCTTTTCATGTGCGATCTAGAATAGTGTGCTTTATTTTTTAGGGCCATGGTCACAATATGTATCATTTAATGGCGGTTTATAGATATTAGAATATTGGTATTGGTTAGTTTCAAAATTATTCTTAAAAAATATATGGAGTTTGTACCAATAATAGGGATGTAAGAACTATTCAATACTGAGAGAAAATGAGGAAAGCAAGTGATAGACTCATGATGCTCACTATATTTACAGACACATGCCTATGAATTTCCATATAGGTTGTCTAAGGTATTGCTATACAAGATATGGTAGTGGATAGTTTAATTCCATATAGATTTTATAACAAGAGAATCTAGAGATCATCGAAGGTACAATTAGCTTATGATCTACTCTCATGTATTCTTCTTTTTTTGATTCGAGAGCCTCACACAACATTATTTCACCTAATTTTCTGATGTGTGTTAGGGGTGTAGACTAATAATGGGTTGGTATCTTCTAATTGAGGATTTATTCTTTTTGTAGATATATCCATATGATTTCATCCTCAGCATGGACTCGTCATAATCCATGCATGTGATTATCAATTTGGTTCATTTGAGAGCAGTGTTCACTAACATTGATGACTAGTGTGCAATTTTCATCAATGAATTGGGTTATCATATGGGTAGTAGTCTTATAGATCCCCTTATTTCATTTTTAGAAGAATTATCAGTGAGATCTTGGATGATATAGGCTCCCAGAGTCATCGAGGTGTTTCTATTTGTTTTTAATGATAAGGTTATAGTAACACTAAACCCCTTAATATGACATAAATATTTAGATATCATTAGAAATAGTGTCTCTTAAAATTCAATGAATCCTTATCAGATAGGCCTTATAAGTTTCTGGAGTTGAGGATCTAAATAAATAATCTTATACAGAAGAGTTTTAACAAGATTAGGGTGTCGCTATTGGGTTCTCCGGTGTTATTTTTTAAGAAGGTGGATGGTAGTATGTGGTTATATATAAAATACTAACGGATGAATTAGGTGACTATCAAGATTCAATACCCTCTTCTTTGTATTAAAAATCTTGTATATGAGCTGAAATGATCTAGTAGGTTTTATAAGACTTAACTATGCTCTTGGTATCATCCGATGAGGGTAAATGATGGAGATATCCAGAAGACTGCCTTCTAGTGTAGATATATACACATTGAGTTTGTTCTTATTATATTCATTGTAAAACACACACAAATAATGTTCATCGGAATCATTAAATGAAAATATTTTGAGACTGTATAGTAGTTCATATTCATATTCATTGACAACATTATTATATACTTAAGGTAAAAGGAGAATCATTCCAATTATTTTTGGATCATTTTACAGACTCTTCAATCCAACCAAATAATGGGTAACATTTCCATATATTGTTTTTGAATGTGGGAGTTTCATTTCCTTGAAAAAAATTTATTTCAATAGGTTGTTTTGGTTAATCCTTCGAATGTTGGGGTGGTTGTTTCTTAGGTGTAACCCAATAATGTATCATAGTTTTAAGGATATCTTGGTATCACAGGATATTATTAATGGTTTTTTTTGAATTATCATAGATTATAGCCCCATTGATATATCTAATTAGGAAGGACTGGGCTTTTGTTTGGACTAGTAAGATTCAATAATCTTTATACTACCTAAAATGGTAGTTGGTCAGCACACCGGTACTCTGGTTTTCTTTAGAAGTTGTTATGTTGAGGGTGTTATGTGTTGATTCTCATTTGGGTCTAGATTACATATTAATGCATCAACTGAAATTGATATCTTATGGGTCCAAAAAGGTATGATATCATGTTCATATCTATGACACCCATGATCTAAAATTGGAATAAATGTTTTTTTCCTGGAAATTGTGGTGATATTACCTCATTAGAAAAAGATTCTTGGTATTCACCAATTATAAGAGTTTGTGGTAATTTTTCTCTTAGTGATACATGAATCTGTGATAATAGAGGTGGATGAAGTTTCTCCAGAACTATAAATTAAATATATCCTACACAGCAAGTCTATTTAATTTTTTGGATAACACAATAAATAGGATGTTGCGAATGGATATTTTTAGGATTATGGTTATTCATAGAGGTGATGGAGGATTTGGAAGCCATTAACATTGACTTAGGGTTAGTTTATGGTGGATGACTCTTATTTCATATTATATTGTAATCCATCTTGATGATACAAGTAAAGGAGTCCTTGTGCGGATACCCAAAGGTGGAAGTAATTAGAGATCTAGTTGTTTGGGGTGATTCCCCTGAAGGGTGGCCAGATGATGAAAAACATTAGTTGATGTTTCAAATAATGATGATCTCCCCAATAGTTATGCATAAAATGGTGCTTCATGATGTTCATAACTCACAAGTAACTATGCACCTAGGAGTGTCTAAAAAATTTTTAGTTTGAGGATGCAGATTTGGTGGCCAGAGATAAAACGTGAAGTGGTAGAGTTCATGGCATGGTGCTTGGTTTTTCATCCAGAGAAATAAAAACATCAAATTATCGATGGTCTGTTTCAACCTTTTGATATCCCTGATTGGATGTGGAAAGATGTCTCAATGGACATTATCACAGGATTACCCAGTCATATAATGTATATGATGTTATATGGGAGATTATGGACCATTTGGTGAATTCAACTCACATCTAAGAAATTATGGAAGTGAACATCATGGTTGTTTTAGCAAGGAGGTATGTGGATTAGGTTTTTCAGTTACATGAACCTCCATGGTCCATCATCTTATACTAGGATTTTCATTTTACCTTTTAAATCTCTAGAGGACTACAAATTTATTTTGGAACTTCATTGGTACATAATAATTCTTTCCACCCTCAGATATATAGGTAAATGGAGAAAACTAACCAAACAATTAAGGATATGTTGTTGGAATGCTCTTGGATTTCATTGAGTCCTAATCAGAGAACTTTCCCGTTGTTTTTTTATACAATAACTCTCATCATACATCAATTTGTATGGAATATTTTGAGGTGTTGTATGGATGACTATGTCATTATACATTGTACTATAATGAGGACAGATAGTTAGATACTATTGGACCATAATTTGATGTTAATATTTAGATAGAATTAGAACTACTGTCTCTTCAATTTCAATGGCTCCTTGTCAGATGGACCCTTATGAGTTTCTGAAGTACATAATCCATATAAATGATCTTAAACAGAAAGGTTTTCTTGAGCTCAGGGTGTTACCATTGGTTTCTCTAGTTATGTTTTCTAAGAAGGTGGATGGTAGTCTGTGGTGATATATAAAATAATAAAGGAATAATCAGGTGACAATCAAGAATCAATACACTATTCTGATTATTAAAAATCTTTTTTACAAGTAGAAATGATATAGCATGTTTTCAAAGACTTATTTTTTCCCTGGGAATCATCAATTGAAGGTAAATGAGTGAGATATCCCAAATACTACGTTCTAGTGTAGATATAGACACATTGATTTTGTAGATATTATATTCGATGTCAAAAACACAATAGTAGTGTTCATCGGAATCATGAAATTGAAATTGTGTAATACCCTAGACTAGTTCATAGACATATTCATCAAAACAATTATTATATACATGAGCTCAAAGGAGAAGCATTCCATGTATTTTTTATCATTTTAAAGACTCTACAAAATAACCAAATATTTGGGAACATTTCCAAGTGTAATTTTTGTATGTAGGAGGTGCATTTCATTAAACATGTTGTGTCTCAATAGGGGGTTTTGGTTAATCCTTTGAAGGTTGGGGTGGTTTTTTCTTAGGTGGAACAGAATAATGTAGTGGATTTTTATGGATTTTTGGTATCACATGATATTATTAAATTATTGTGTATAAATTATCCACTATTATGGATCCATTTATAGATCAAATTGGGAAGGAATGGGATATGGTTTTAACCAATGAGTTTCAAGAAGAATTGGACTACCTGAAAAGGTAATTAGTCGGAAACCTAGAAATCCAATTTTATTTTGGAAGGGGTTATGTTGAGGGTGTTATGTGATGATTCCCATTTGGTTCTAGATTAAATATTAATGCATCAACTAGAAGTGATCTCATATGGATTCAAAAAGGTATGATCTCATGATCATAACTATGACTCCAATGATTTAAATTTGGAAGAAATGTTGTTCTTCCTGAAATTGAGGCAATATTACTTCATTAAAAAAATACTTTTGGTATTGAATAACCATAATAGTTTGAGGTATTTTTTCACTTAGTGGTACATGAATCTGTGACGATTGAGGTGGATGAAGTTTATCCAGAACTATAACAGAGATATATCCTACACCATGGGGATAGGTAACCTTTTGGCTAACTCACTGAATAGGAAGTCATGAATGGATGTTTTTTAGGAGTATAGGTATTTTTGCAGGGTGATATAAGATTTACTATCCATTAAACTTGATTTAGGGGTGGTTGATGGTGGATGCTTCTTGTTTTAGATGATAGTGTAATCCTTCTTAATGAAATAAGTAAAGGATCCTCGGTGGGGAAACCCTAAGGTAGAAGTGGTTAGTTATTGAGTTGTTTAGGGTGATTCTCTTGAAGGGAGGACATAAGATGACCGACATCAATTGATGTCTAAAATGATGATGATCACCCCAATAGAGATTCATAAAGGGGTCCTTCGTGAGTTTCATAACTCAACTTTAGCTATGCACCTAGGAGTATATAAATTTTTTTTGTAGTTTGAGGATGTATTTTTTGTGGCCTAGAATAAAATGTGAAGTTTCAGGGTTCATGGAATGATGTCAAGTTTTGCAGCTGTAGAAAGAAAAACATTCAAATTCTTGATGGTCAGTTTCAACCATTGGATATCCCTGATTGGAAGTGGGAAGATGTATTGATGGATATCATCATAGGATTACCCCAATCATAGAAAGTATATGATGTTATATGGGTGATCATGGAATAGTTGGTGAATTCAAATCACTTATTCGAAATTAGGGAATTGAACATCGTGGATGTTTTTGAAAGGAGGTATGCAGATGAGGTTTTGTAGTTAAATGGACTTCCAAGGTCTATTATCTTAGATTGATATTCTAATTTTACCTTGTAAATATATACAACACTCCAACATTCTTTTAGAAAAAAGTTAGGACACAACAATTCTTCCTACACTCAGATACAAAAGAAAATGAAGAAAAATATACAAACACTGAAGGATATGTTGTTGGTCTTCCCTTCTATGACAGATAATCCTAGTTAGAGAACTTTCCATTTATTGATTTTTTATACAATAATGGTTATCACTCATCAATTGGTATGGCATCATTTTAGGTGTTGTATGGATGACTATTTCTTTCTATATTATTCTAAACTTGTGATAGATAGTTAGCTACTCTTGGGATAGAATTGGTTTAGAGATTAGGTAACACCCAAAATATTTAGTGTAATATAATATTATGCTCAATAGCTTTCTTAACACACAACATTGTACTTTCAGTGAATTACGATAAAATATAAAAATATTATTATTTAAATGTGACCATTATAAACTATCATTAAATTTGGTGATATGAATAGAAATTACACCATTATTAATAAAATAACATAAGTTTTAGATAATTAAATTGTATGAATTAATTCATAATAAATTAATACTTAATTTTCAATAATATTATTTTATGATCCAAAAATATGTTTCCATAAAAATGGTTTTTATTGAATTTTTGCATAGACATTATAATTAATTTATATAATTTTTAAAAAATTAATTTGAGTAAATTAGTATCATTTTTTTAATCATCATTTCAATAATTACATAAGGTGAGTTTTTGGTATTTTTCAAAAAACATTTATTTTTCTATAAATAGTAAATAAATTAAGATTTTATAGAAAAACATTTTTCCATTCAAATTTATATAAATTAACATTTTTTTAAATTTGATTTGAAACTGATTTAGTTAATTTTTATTACAGAAATAAAATTATGGTCATTATAGTTAACATCATTCTTAATTTTGGTATGAAAAATATTTTTATACTTAAAATTCATTTTCTAGAAAATATATTCTCATCTCCTTTTCATGATTTTATTTAATTTAATTTCCTCCACTAATAGAAATTAAATTTAAAAAAATGTAATCCATTTTTTTAATAATCTTTTCTATGAGTTTTAATTAGTCTAATTTCCTTTTTTGCCATTTAAAATAACATCTTTGGTAAAAAATCAATTACTACTTAAAGAGTTAAAACAAGTCAATATGGTAAAGAAAAAAATGATAATGGTTAAAATGGCCTAAATTATTCTCCAAATACTTTTATATGGTCTTTTTTGAGAAACATTATTCTAATATTATACAGTGAATGATTTGGGGGAAATTTTTAAAAGTTAAGATGTTAATATGTTTTATTATCTTGAAAAAATCCATGTATGTCCTCTCTCACACATATAAGAGGACACCTCTTATCATATCTCCTTTATGACTCATAATCCTATTATATTAGCCAATATCTTCTATAATTCCTTATTAATCTCCCTATTCACATCTTCAAGGTACTATTTTATTATAATATCGTCCTCAAAAGGCTTTAGGTATAAACCTAAGGAGGTTTTCTGAAGAAGAGGTACAGTTCTTAGCCGAGTGTTTTCTTTTTATTTCTTATTTTACCACTATAAAATAAATACTAACCATTTATATATAATAATATCATTATATACAATATTTTTAAATTTTACCATGATAAATTTATAATCCTTTTAATATACTTAGCCATCTAATTAGAAATTAAAACATCTTTCATTTGTACGAGCGGACTACCACCATTCAAATATGACATATTTCATTTCTCATCACTAAATCTTATGGAAGGTCATAATAATGGATATAAATTAATTAATATGGTATATATGATATAAATTTTATAAATTTTATTCTATAATGGTAAATAAATATTCTACTTATTTCTTTACCATCCAATATAAATTTTAAATATCACTCATTTATATGTACGGATGTCACCTTGCGAACTAATGAACTTTATTTTTCATCATAACATCATATAGATTGTTTATATAAGTTAATTTCAATACATATGTGATATTTATTATATGATTATAATTTCATTAAGATCAAAAATACTTTTCCTTTTTCTCTCATGTTCATTGAAAAATGGAAACGTTACACGTGCTTACGCATGGACTACCATCTCCAAGTTGTAATGTAATACATTTTTCATAATCATCGTACATGGTTACTTATAAAGGTATAAATAATGTATAAAAATTATAATTAATATATGATTAATATTATGAAAAATATATAATCATTATCCATTTGACTATAGTCAGCCTACAAAATCCATTTTTAACATATAAGATGAATGTTCTCAAAACATTTGACGTGAACATAATCGAATATGTAATTAAGTATAACATTGATAGATGTTAAATAAAATTAATAAATAAAACTATAAAAGGAAAATAGAAAAATAAATTATTAACATATTTTTATTGTGTAAGAATATAAAAAATTTATGTGTAAAGTTAGACTTGAGGTAAGGAATATCTAGTCTCAATCCCATTTCATTGAGGAAAAATCTATTTTTTCCACGTGTTTTATTTTATATAGTCTATATGCTGACATATGGATTTATTTTATCATTATAATATAAATACTAAAAATTTTACAATTTATTTAAAATTTCTTTTATTTAATGATTCATTGGTCCAAAAAATTTCATTTATAAGGGATTTTTCAAAAAACCCTTAATTTAATAGTTTAGAGGCATTTTGCTTATTTTTCCACCATATTAGTATTCTTTGAAAATGATAATGTATGTTATTAATATATTTAAATGTATGTTAAAAATCATTTTAAGCCATGTTTTACTTTCTCTATAATGGTTTCCAAATAATTATTTTTAAATTTCTTCCAAATATGTCATTTTTTATATTTTTACAAAATTGTGAAAGGGATATTATTTTAAAATAAACAACATGACATAAATTTACAAAAATAATGAAAATTATAATTTAAGAAGATTATGCTTAAATTGTCCATAATTATTCCAAAGAAAATCATAAAACTTGATCTTCATGGGTTTTTATGTTTAAAAGGATTTCAAATAAAAGGATTTTTGTACTTATTTTTACATAAAGTCCAAAAGTGTTTCTAAATATGTGTTAAACAGAATATTTTATATAATTTTACTATTTAAATTCAATATTAAATGTTTTTAGTGTATTATATTCTACTTTTATTGTTTTTTTAATGATGGGTGTGCCCAATATAGCTCTTTAATTCATTGGGTAATGATTATGTTCTCTAGATAATTATGTCATAAATAACTTAGTAATTTATTCCATTTATAAGGGTTCTTATGAGGGTGATTATAAGTGTTCTATGACAATACTATCCTAAGGAACCTTCATTAATTTTCTATGATTTTTGATGAGTCTCCATGGAATTTGTTTCATTAGGTAAGCTAATAATATTTTGTTTAAAGGAATTATTATGACGTTTAAGGGTAAGAAGATTATTTTTAATAAAAACAGTAAATAAGATCTTAGTTTTTTCTTAAGAAACCCCAATTATTATGGAATTTCCATTATGTTTTCTAATTAATTATTTTATAAAAACCTTTTCATAATAAACCTGATTTCATGTGTAAGTAAATATTTAGTTGATCTCAATGATTATTATGCTAAAGGAAAAATATATTATATGATCTTATGGTATTGGAATGGGGTAATAGGTTTAATTTAATTTTTTATATTTCCACTACTAATTTTTTTTGGTCATCACACATTATAAAATGATTTTTTATATGTCTTAAAGAGTAGTGGAAATATTAATAAAGTCACAATTACATATATAGAGAAGTTTCCTTGAATGGATAAAGTTTATATTTATAATGATAATTTTTTGTGTGAAAATGGGATACTATGTCTAAATTTCCACTTTTAAAGAGTTTTTCTTAAATATATAAAACATGAATCCAAAAATTCGTGATCTCGGATTAGTGTGAGATCAGAGAGAGGGGGAGGGGTGAGTCATTGATCCCTTATTCTTTTCATGAATTGTCTTTTTTTCAACTCAATGTCTATTGTCAGTTAAAAACATGATCCATTATTATTATTAATCAGAGCCTCACCATTATATTTATTTACAAGGTTTAGTCTTAGTGTGAGGTTTTTCCTTTTACAAATGTCATTTTATGATTTAAAAATATGTTTTCTTTATAAATGGTTTAAATTAAATATTATGTCTATAAATTATAATTAATTTATATTTTTTTAGAAATTTTATTTGAGGAACTTAATATCATTTTTAAAATCATCATGTCAAAATATTGTAATGGTGAATTTTTTTTTAAATATTTTTTTTATGGAATAGTGAAAAAATATAAATTTTTTAGAAAACATTGTTTTCTATTCATGTATTTATAAAATTAGGTTTTTTTGTATTATTTTAAAATATAATTAGTTAATTTTGAATGAAAATATTACAATTAAGTCTATTTGAATTTTAATTATGCTTAGTTTTGGTATAATAATATTTTTATACTTAAAAATTCATTTTTCTAAGAATCCATTTTTCATCATGTTTTACGGGTTCATTTTTAAAATAATTTATTAAAAGTATAGAAATAGATTTTTATAAAATTAAATAAATATTTTAAATTAGTATTTCAAAAACTGGTAATGATTCCACTTTTATTTTTTATCCTTATGAATAGTAACTTTCATAAATAAACAGTTATCGCGGTAAGAGTTAAAATAGGTTTAATGGGAAAACTAAAATAATAATGGTTAAAATGACCTAAAATCATGTTTAAATAAACAATTTAGTGTCAAATGTTAACCCTATAACATATAATATTTTAATATAACTCATTTTCCATCCATTTGTATTGAGTGAGACATTAATATATATTAATCTTTTAGAACGTTCCAAGGGCGTCATCTATCCCAATTATAAATTGACAACTATATACTCTCTTATTACCTCTTTAAGAGACACATATCTCTACCAATACCTTTCCTATTCCAAATTCAAAATCTATACTCATATCCTAGAGTATTTGTTTTGATCATAATATCATTTTAAGAAGGTTTTAGGTATAAAGCTATAGATGATGTCTGAAGAACATGTATGGTTCCTAACCAACTGTTTTATTTTTATTTATTCTTTTAACTTATTAAATAAAATACTAACAATTTTTATATAATAAAAACAATTACCTAAAATATACATAAATGAAATTAGGTTAATTTTAAAACCATTTTTCATATACTTATCCATCAAATTAAAAATAAAAATATTATTATGCTTATGTGAGGACAAACACCTTGCAGAGATGATGTATTTCATTTTTCACCACTAACACTTATGGATGGTCATAATAATGGATAAAAATTAAATAATATAATATATATGATATATATTTATTTTTTTAATATTAAATAAACATTCTAACTCATTTTTTACCACCCAACGAAAAATAAAAACATCCATCAGGTGTACATGTAGACTCTTCCCTCACGAACCGATGTATTTTATTTTTAATCACCTCATCCCATGGCTTGTATATATAGGTGGATATAAATAAATTATATGATTTTTATTAAATAATTATCATTTTATAAATTTATAATAACAATTAATATCTTTCCCTAAGGCTTATTGAAAGATGGAAAGATTACTTATCTGTATATGCGCACAACCATCACCATGTTCTAACGTAATTCATTTTTCATAACCATATTACATGGTTTATTATAGAAGTATAAATTATGTATAAAAATGAAAATTAACTTATTATTAATATTCTATAAAATATATAATCATGATCCATTTATTCGTATTCATCTTAAAAAATGCACTTCCAACTTATAAGCCAAATGTTCTAAAAACATATTATGTGAAATTAAACAATTATGTAATTAAGTATGACATGAATATAAGTTAAATAAAATAAGTAATAAACATTAAAAAAATAATCATTTAAAAAATTCAGTTAAGTTCATTAATTACTAATATAAACAATTTACGTGACAAGTCAGACATGTGCAAAGGGATTTCTAGTCTCAATTCGCTTTCGTTGAGATATAATCTATTTTCACCACATGTTTTATTTTGTGTGGTTTATAAAATTAATAATGTATATATATTATTATTAATATATACAAATTAAATTTTTTATAAATCCAATATAATTTATTTCTTCCAATTTTTTATTATTTCAAAATTTATCAAGACATAAGAGGTTTTTCGTAAAAACCATATTTTAATGGTTTTTTTTAAAAACTTTTATTTTCCATGATATCCATATTATTTAATATGACTACATTGTGAAATAAATATATGGAAATTTATTTTCAAATTAACATTTATCCATTTTCTAAATTTTTATTATTATTTTGAAATAATTCGTTAAATGTGTTCTAAACTGGTAATTTTTTGACATTTTTACAAATTTGTGAAAATGTTTTTTTAACATATAAAACATGAGAATAATTTCCTTCCATCATGGAAATTTTTCTTTAAGAATATTCCTATTCATTTTTTCATGTTCTTTCAATATTATATATTATTTCCCATTCTTCTTATATTTTTTGTCTTAAAATTTTTCAAATAAAAAGTATTTTTATCCACATTTTTACGTATAGTCTAAAAGTGCTTCTACATATGTTTTAAATGGGAAATTTCATGTGATTTCTTAGGTGAATGAAATATTATATGTGTTTTATTTATTTAATGGACCTTTTAATATTTTTTTATGATGATGGGTGAAATTGATATAGTTCTCTAATATATTGGGTAATGATTATGTTCCCTGAAAAATTGTGTTGGAATTAGTCAAGTAGGTTATTCATTTTATAAGGGTTCTTATTAGTGTTCTATAAATATTATTTCCCAAGCCACCTATATGACGTTTCTATTATTTTTAATTAGTTTTCATGGAAATATTTCAATTTTATAAGGTAAGTCAGTGATTTTTTTAAAACAATGATTGTGCCCTTAATGGGGAAAAGGTACGTTCATAAGAAAATGTTGTCATGGGATCTCTTGTTTTTTTAAGAAACACTAATGATTATGGAATTGATTTTCTATTCTTATAATTTTTTTAACTAAAAATGTGGGAGGTAAATATTATTTCATGTATAATTAAACAAGTAATTTATCACAATGTGTATTTTGTTAAAGGAAAACTATCTTATATGATCTTATGGATTTGAAAGGTACTAAAGGTTTTATTTTATTTTTTCTATATATGTTAATTATTGATTTTATTTTTTTTCCTACAATTTTTTCAAATGATTTTTCATAGGTATTAAGGAAGAGTAGTAATTTTAATAAATTCAGAGTTCTAAATATAGAAGTTCTCATGAACAAAGAAAGTGTGTCTTTATAAAGAAGTTGTTTTGTGGTAAAACTAGATATTTTGTAGAAATTTACACATTTAAATTATGTTTCTGATTATCTAAGACACTAAAAATAAATTTTATAAGGTTATTTAAGTGATCAAATATTTTTTATATATTTTCTATTTTGGATGGATAAAATTCAAAAACATTTATCAGTATCAAAGAATTAAATTAAAAGAATATTTAATTATAAACTAGATCTAAGAGTATGGGTTTGGGGTTTTTATTATATGATAGAGAAGGTATAAGTTCTCTTTGAGTGAATGAAAGTATCAAAAATAATCAAAACAATTTTTCTTATCATATGAGGAGGCCTCTAGTGTTTGACATCGAAGATCACATGTTTTTTAAAGTGTCACCACATTGTTGGTAGTGAATGTTCAGTCATAGGAATAAACTTTCTCTCATGATTGTTGGGAATATAGATGTAGTGAATCATGTTAGAATTATAGAATATCAGTTAGATCTACTCCCAAAGATAAACCTAATTCATTATTTCTTCTACGTATCATGGTTTCACCGATATCTTTATAATGATTCATACGTCCTCAATTGGGTAGAGTTTCATATTAAACATGGTGAGACCTTTGAGGAATGACTTATTGAGATTAGGAACCATATGGAGAAGGTTTTTTTTGGGTATGGTATTAATTTAGTTCATGTATTATGGTGGCATGGTAGTTTGGAGGAGAAAACTTTAGAACAAGTGTTGAGTATACATGATCAATATCATGTTCTGTTCGATGCATGACCTTTTTTATTGTGGAGCCCTATTTGTTTCATTCCCATTAGTATGGTGTAACTTATTTAATTTTGATTCATCAGTTTTCTATATACTTTGATGAGTTTTTTTGGTTAATCACTTTGTTCTTCTAGTGATTATCGGCATTCCTATTATAGAAATATCCCAGAGGGGTATCACATTGGTTAGTTATTTGGATACATTTTTCATCCGTTTTTTTTAATTCTTAATGGTGAGAATTGGTTGGGAGGTGTCGAATATAAGGGTTTGGATATTTCACAAGCCCTTATATTTTCATTTTTGAGTATCTGGTAATATATAGAAGTTTTTTATATTTTAATATGTTGTTTTAAAATGGAATTTTGAATTTTTGAAGTAATTTCAATGTTTTAAATTTTGTTTGGAAATTAAATTGGGAGTTTGGGAAATTATTTGATTAATTTTGGTTTTTTTGGACTTTTTAGAATTAATAATAGATCCTTTAAATTATTATTATAATATTATTTAATTAAAACATAACTTTTTCAAGAAAATTATTAAACTTATTCATGATTTGGATATTCAGGTAAATTTTATGAGGTATTTCTAATGGTTGTGTAAATATAATCCTTGGTTTCCATGATTTGGGTGTCATTAGCTTTCTTTTCTTTCATATCTGCAATGTTAATACTATTTTTTCAAATTTTACATCGAGGTAGCTTCATCTAGTGTATGTTTTATCACAAATTTTCTCATAGTGTGTAATCATAACACGTTTCCCATTGAACGGTAGTCTACAGCTCATGTAAAGAAAAGTTGTGATCCCATAATCCTACATGGGGTCATTTGTGATTTATGAGGCTTGTTCAAGGTGAACCATCCTTTTAACAGCCCGAGATTTTATGAAAAATATTCTTTTTAATTTCACTAATGTCTTGTGTTGTACGCTGCACCAAAAGGAGCTTGCACAACACGCATCCTTGACTTGCCTTGCATTACACGCAATCACGACCTTCCTCGATAGCATGTGTAGTATGTAATACTGAGTTTCACTAAACAACGATATGCTATTAAAATATTATTAAAACTAGCCGTTTGAATAGTAATAACCACCTTTTAAAATTTTAGAAATTTTATCTCTCAAAATGGACTTTATTTTTGGATTCGGAGTATCGAATTTAGCCTAAGGTGAAATTTTGGTGATTTTCGGATAACTTTCATATTTTGATGAATAGTGAAAATTACTAAATTTTAGTTAACAAACAACGTTTTCAATCGAAATAATTAATAGTGATAAATCATTAATTTGAGTGGTATTAAAGTATATTTAGAATATATTTTTACAATTTAATACAATGTTGGTCATTTGATGTAATTTCACATTTAAACCAGACATAATCAAGTGTCAATCTTTTGATAGATATTGTTTCTTGAAAACACTCTATTTGTTTTAACAGCGGGATTTAATTATAAAATTAATTAATGCAATTTCTATGTTATGAATTTGGTAAAATAGACTTCATTTTTGAATTCGGAATATGAAATATAGCTTAGGATGAAATTTTGGCATTGTTCTGAAAAACATCAATTTTTGATGAATACTGAAACTACTAAGTGGTAGTTAAAAAAATTAATTTCTTCATAAATCTTAATTTTATCGCTTCTGTGAATGGAATTTCAAAAATCCGAGAGACACGGTTGATGTCAGTAAGTAAAATGTGGTTCAATGAGATGAAAATAATTTTTGGTGAATAGTAACTTTTACTTTTATTTACCACAGTTAAAAGTAAATAGGGTAATTAAGGGTAAAAATGATATTATTATTACCCTAACACATGTCCTAATTCTATTGGACAAGTGTAATTCGACCAAAAACAAGCTTAGGAATAAAATATGACCATTTAGGCCCACTTGGATTAGATTAGGGCATTTATTATTATTTAATTCAAAGAAGAGTTAAAAGAGTCAAAATCAAAGTTTATTTACTAAAACATTTTTAATATAGGGTTTTACATAAGATAAATTCGATTGTAAAAATTCATTAGAAATCTAAAACTATTTCCTACATGATGGTATTTTATTTGTAATTTTTAGACATCAAATAATTTAATTTATTTCTGACACAATGATGATGCAGTAATTATCTTATTAATGAAATATTGACATAATTAATATTATAAATACCAAAATAAATGTAATTTGAGACTTTTTATGAATTCCACTAATTTTATAGGTTACTATGATATATTAGTGTTGATTTAATCAACTTGGTTCGAACATATTATTCTGTTATGACTTTCACAAAAATCATTTATCAAATAGTGTCAAAATTGACACAAAATAGTTTTTAAATCAAATATTATATTATTAATTGTTATTTTATTCCTAAAAATCTAAGGTTCGGCCAAATGACTTAGATAAGGATATATGTATTAATAATATACAATCTGGGGTTCGTTTGGCATGTTATAGTAAGTGTATTAACCATATAGTGAAAGAAAACAAAAAGACACGGTAAAAGTTAAATTATTTAACTTAGAGTTAAATCTAATTGATAAGGTTAAACAAATACCCTAAACTTATCTAAATCCTATTGGATGATAGTATTTAGACACATCCCCACTTTATCTTCGAAATAAGACCCTTTGGAACCATTATAAACCGATTTTGACTTTAATATAAAATAATATTTTGAGATATTCCTAAGGTGCCCCTCTCCTCCCTTATAAAAGGACACATCCTCCCCCTCCTCCTCACACCAATTTGAGAACTCAAGCTCAACCAACCCCTACCAAAATATCTTCTCCACTTCCCTAGCAACATCCTAGAGGTTCTGGTCTTCCTCAAAGACCAATTTTAGTGCCCTAAGAGGAGGTCTCAAAGAGGCGCTTCAAAGAAGAGGTAATTACCGTTACCAATTCTTTCATCTTTATTTATTCTTCCACTTCTTCTTATTAGGTTGTTTCATTATGAAGTAATAACATCAGTATCACTCATATACTTATATGTTATTATAAGTATGAAACAACCCTATTTCACCATCTATCCATCCTACGGGAAAAGAAATCACCGCGCGTGTGTACGTACGGAATATCATCTCCACGCCGTGGTGTAATCTATTTTCCACCACCACCTTACATGGATGGGTATAATGGTGTAAAGAATAACTATACATAGTTATTACAACATCATATTGATTCTGATATATTGTATAATCCACTCCAATTCAATTCAATATTTATGGAAATGATATCATCGCTCGTGCGTACGTACGGACTACCGTCTCCACGACGCGATGAGATTCATTCTCCATGTTAACCATTTAAGAATGATTATAAAGTATATATAAGAAATAATAATGAAATATATGACATTATAAAGCTACTGGATTTATGTATATATATATATATGTATGTCATCTACTTACTTCCATTCAAGACAATAAGGAAAGGAAAACAGCGTTCATGCGTACGTACGGACTACCATCTCCATGAACGGTGTTTTTCATTTAATTTATCTATCTATTATATATATATACTGAATATATATGATATATAAATCATATTTTATATTCTGGAAGTAAGTAAGTCATGATATAAGTAATAATAATGTCAATAACAACAAGTCAAAACACCTACGATAAATGAAACGATTTTACCCAAAACGCTTCTTTAACATGGAATTTACAAAAGAACGGGTAATATAATGTCATAAGTGAACCATATATGATATCATAACAATGAATATGATTCTGTAATAAGTCAATGTCATTATTTAAATCATTATACAGGAGGTTCGGAAACATATGAAGCAAATCGGACCTAAGGTAAGGGAAAATATGACAATCTCATTTTTATCCGAGATTGTTTATACTTTGGTATTTACTGGGGTGTATTTTATCATCCACATCCATGTTTCATCAATATGTAATATTATTTCCATCCACCTAAAATTTTTTAAATCCATTTTTACCCTTCGGTGATTTTTTAGTAAAAGAAATGAAAGGAATCTTTTGTCGTTTTTCGTACGAGGTACTTTTTGACTTTTCCGACAAAAGTACGAAGAATGTTTTTTTTAACTTATACGGCATGAATGGATTTTTAAAAAATTATTTCCAAGAAGCTTCCTTTACAAGTTTTCAAGTTTATTTTTAATCAACTTCTTTTAGTTTAAATTTTTATGATATGTTAAGAAAGGAAAAGTGTTTTTGAAGAAGAAAGGATATTTTTCTCAAGAATGAAGTTCAAGTATTTTATCAAAATTATTTTCCATCTAAGATAATAAAAGGGTTCTGTTTTTATCCCTATTATTTCATTGATTTGATTATGTTGTGATGGAAATATTTTTATTAATTCCTTTATCTTATATGAATTGTTTTATGATGTCATGTTGTTTAAGAATCCCATTTTTATTACATGGGTTACGCTATGATGTATGGTTTATGATTGTGTGGCACACATAAGAAAGGATTCATTATGAGATGGGTGGGACCTATATCTCCCTCCAATGCATTGGGTAAAGATTTTATATCTCATGAGCTAGACAGGGCTGGAACGGTAGGTTATACCGGTTCAATGAAACAGGACTGAAACGAGGGTTACTCGATTCAGAAAGGGACTTTGTCCACTAAGATAGTCTTGGAAATGATTCTTGACTAACAAGAAATGATTCTCTATGATTATGTGTGAATGCCACAAAGTTTCATGTTTTATGTTATGATTATTGTGATTACATTTCACTGCCATGATTTACCCCATGTTATGAAATTATGATCTCTTTTGCAGGTTAAGATTTCCAAAAGATATGTGCTTATGTATATGATGTGATTGATATTTCTTTTGTTTACCCTTACTGAGAATTTGAGCTCACCCTTTTATGTTTTCTTTTCCCCGGGATATGAAGAAATGTTTTAGGTAAAAAAAAGGGAAGATCTTTATGGGAGATATTGAAGAACTTTCACCACGATTAGAAGATTACGTTCTGAGTTTCCAAAGACACTAAACTATTACGATCCTTGTGTGTGTGTTTTTGTTATGTAATAAGTATTCCGCAAAAGTAATGTAAAGTATATGTAAGTCAGGCTTCGGGTCTCTACAATTGGTATCAAAGGAAAGGTTTAGTCAACCTTTGGAAACTAGGATGCGAAAACGTTAGTGAGATCCCTAGAGATATTTCTACGGTATGTCTAGGGATGTCCCTAAAGTTAAGTATACGTATAAGTTATAGTACTAGAACTATGCTAAAGATCATAGAATTAAACCTAAGATGTTAGATATTGAAGGTACTCCCCCTTTATTATGTTGTTTTCCCTAGCATGATTTTTTCCTCTCACACTATTCTTTTTGGGTTTTAGACGATGGATGGAACCCGAAGGAACCGTGTTGATCAATGCAATGGACAATGCAATGATTGTCCTCCAGAACAAACAAATGTTATGGGAGATGGAGTGCAAAATCTTATTGCTATACTTACACAAGCTATGAATCATTCTGGACTTCCAAATGAGCAGAGAAGGGAACAATATTCTATTGACTCCTTCATGAGGCAACGCCCACCTTCTTTCAGTGGGTCTTCTGATCCACTTGTTGCTAAACAATGGATCAGTACCACTGAAAAGATATTTTCAGTTCTTCAATGTTCTGAACATGATAAAGTCATCTTAGCAGTATATCGTTTGGAAGGTGAAGTTGATCAATGGTGGAATCTTATCAAGAATACGAGGCCAAGTGATGAAATTGAGTCCATGGAATGGGACGAGTTCATGAACTTATTTTTCAATAAGTACTTCCCTCGTATTCTTCGAACAAATATGGAGAAGGAGTTTCTTGAACTAAAGAAAAAGGATGATGAATATGTTGGTATATACGAAGCGAATTTTACAAGACTTGCAAGGTATGCATCTAGCATTATCATCCAACCTGAAAGTAAAGTTGATCGATTTTTCAGTGGCTTAAAACCAAGTCTTCGAAGGGAATTAGCTATAAGAGACTTCAGTAGCTATGAAGAAATTGTGCGTTGTGCTATCAAGGTAGAAATAGAAGTTGGTGTTACATATCCATCTCATGGTTTTGACAAGAAACGAAAGATGGAGTTCAAGGAGAAATCTCATAATAATGGTGAAAAGAAGATGAATGTTTCCTTATGCACAAAGTGTGGAAAGAAGCATGGTGGAGATTGTCTTAAAGGGACTAGAAAATTTTTTAAGTGCGGAAAAGAAGGTCATCGAGTAGCTGAGTGTCGAAGTAATGGAAAAAGGGTTTCTAATGATTTTAATAAAGAAAACACTACAGAGAACGCACCACCAACACTTTAATGCTTCAAGTGCAAGGAAATGGGGCATTATGCTAATAAATACCCTAATCCAAGGGTTAGTGATGATCGACATGAGCAACCACTGAAGGAAAAGGACAAAGGGAAGTCACATGCAATCACCATTGGCGATGTTGAATATGATAACGATGTGGTGGAATGATTAAGAGTTTATGTAATGGGATTCCAAAATAATGTTGTATCATAAAGTATTGGAATATTTATGTATTGGTCTAATGTGGTATTCAAAGTGATTGAGAAATTTTTGGAAATAAGATGATATGAGCATAATGAAGGGAAAATGGGAAAACGAAATGTTTAACAGTATTCATGAGCTCATGATTGATATAAGGACTAAGTGATATCATGGTTTGAGTATATAGAATTTTGAGGATTTTGGTATGTGGAAAGCGTTAACTTTAAACTGCATTCATGTTTTCACTAAGGTATTCAAGAGAATACATGATTAAGGTCTTTGAATGTTTGGAATGTGACCAACAAAACATATCTTATGATATATGGGGATCAACGATGGTATTAAATCTCTGGTAATCGTTTTCACTATGTTATGAGAGTGGAATGCAGTATTATGGGTATGCCTAAAGATTGGAATGGATTATGTTGGACATAAGTTAGTATTGTTTAAGGATAGAAGTTTTTTTTTAAAGGACAACCTGCAGGACGGGAGACAACCCATCGCGTCGGACAAGGCTGTGGGAATCTAACCCACAACCGAAATGCGACTGGCCTTTATCGCCTACCACTGGCCTACAAGAAGTCCCTGTTTAGTAGGAAACTAGTTTTATTTTATTAAGTGGTATGATATATGAAGTATAAGTTCATTTTTGGAACCATATACGATTAATCTAACCATAATATGAACTTATAACTTTTCAAACCTTTTGTTTGAGACAGATGGAATGACCCATCATTCTATTACATGATCTGCTAACACATCACGAATAACAAATTCAACTTCATTTATTAAAGATATGAAGTGGAAATTGTTCAAGGCACGAACAACAGTGAAATTGTACCAAAATAAAGTAAGTATTTATTCTAATTCAAATTTTCAACTTTAGGGAAATGATCTTGAAAACCAAAAATGTTGTCCTGGTGATCTTATACCTGATGAATCAGATGGTACCTTATATCATCACAAATATATGGATTTTTGATTACTGGATTTTCCATAGCCATGTTCTCTACCACTCTCCATCAGAACATGATGGTTAGATTTTTCTTCCATATCCATATTTTCACCTATGTGGAAACCCAGTAATTAGTTTATTTGGGTAACCGTTAAGTTTCATACTTTTGTTTTTAAATATTGGTTTTGGTATTCCTTTTTACGATGTGGGTTTCTATTAAAGAAACTTTCTAATAGTAAACCATTTATAACCCCGAAGAATTTCGAGGGCGAAATTCATTTTAAGGGGGGTAGAATGTAACAGCCCGAGATTTTATGAAAAATATTCTTTTTAATTTCACTAATGTCTTGTGTTGTACGCTGCACCAAAAGGAGCTTGCACAACACGCATCCTTGAATTGCCTTGCATTACACGCAATCGCGACCTTCCTCGATAGCGTGTGTAGTATGTAATACTGAGTTTCACTAAACAACGATATGCTATTAAAATATTATTAAAACTAGCCGTTATGAATAGTAATAACCACCTTTTAAAATTTTAGAAATTTTATCTCTCAAAATGGACTTTATTTTTGGATTCGGAGTATCGAATTTAGCCTAAGGTGAAATTTTGGTGATTTTCGGATAACTTTCATATTTTGATGAATAGTGAAAATTACTAAATTTTAGTTAAAAAACAACTTTTTCAATCGAAATAATTAATAGTGATAAATCATTAATTTCAGTGGTTTTAAAGTATATTTAGAATATATTTTTACAATTTAATACAATGTTGGTCATTGGATGTAATTTCACATTTAAACCAGACATAATCAAATGTCAATCTTTTGATAGATATTGTTTCTTAAAAACACGCTATTTGTTTTAACAGCGGGATTTAATTATAAAATTAATTAATTCAATTTCTATGTTATGAATTTGGTAAAATAGACTTCATTTTTGAATTCGGAATATGAAATATATCTTAGGATGAAATTTTGGCATTGTTCTGAAAAACATCAATTTTTGATGAATAGTGAAACTACTAAGTGGTAGTTAAAAAAATTAATTTCTTCATAAATATTAATTTTACCGCTTCTGTGAATGAAATTTCAAAAATCCGAGAGACATGGTTGATGTCAGTAAGTAAAATGTGGTTCAATGAGATGAAAATAATTTTTGGTGAATAGTAACTTTTACTTTTATTTACCACGGTTAAAAGTAAATAGGGTAATTAAGGGTAAAAATGATATTATTATTACCCTAACACATGTCCTAATTCTATTGGAAAAGTGTAATTCGACCAAAAACAAGCTTAGGAATAAAATATGACCATTTAGGCCCACTTGGATTAGATTAGGACATTTATTATTATTTAATTCAAAGAAGAGTTAAAAGAGTCAAAATCAAAGTTTATTTACTAAAACATTTTTAATATAGGGTTTTACATAAGATAAATTCGATTGTAAATATTAATTAGAAATCTAAAACGATTTCCTACATTATGGTATTTTATTTGTAATTTTTAGACATCAAATAATTTAATTTATTTCTGACACAAAGATGATGCAGTAATTATCTTATTAATGAAATATTGGCATAATTGATATTATAAATACCAAAATAAATGTAATTTGAGACTTTTTATACATTCCACTATTTTTCTAGGTTACTATGATATATTAGTGTTGATTTAATCAACTTGGTTCGAACATATAATTCTGTTATGACTTTCACAAAAATCATGTATCAAATAGTGTCAAAATTTACACAAAATAGTTTTTAAATCAAATATTATATTATTAATTGTTATTTTATTCCTAAAAATCTAAGGTTCGGCCAAATTACTTAGATAAGGATATATGTATTAATAATATACAATTTGGGGTTAGTTTGGCATGTTATAGTAACTGTATTAACCATATAGTGAAAGAAAACAAAAAGACACGGTAAAAGTTAAATTGTTTAACATAGAGTTAAATCTAATTGATAAGGTTAAAATAATACCCTAAACTTGTCTAAATCCTATTTAATGATAGGATTTCGACCCATCCCCACTTTAGCTTCGAAATAAGACCCTTTGGAACCATTATAAACCGATTTTGACTTTAATATAAAATAATATTTTGAGATATTCCTAAGGTGCCCCTCTCCTCCCTTATAAAAGGACACCTCCTCCCCCTCCTCCTCACACCAATTTGAGCACTCAAGCTCGGCCAACCCCTGCCAAAATCTCTTCTCCACTTCCCTAGAAACATACTAGAGGTTCTGGTCTTCCTCAAAGACCAATTTTAGTGCCCTAATAGGAGGTCTCAAAGAGGCACTTCAAAGAAGAGGTAATTACCGTTACCAATTCTTTCATCTTTATTTCTTCTTCCACTTATTCTTCTTAGGTTGTTTCATTATGAAGTAATAACATCAGTATCACTCATATACTAATATGTTATTATAATTATGAAACAACCCTATTTCACCATCTATCCATCCTACGGGAAAAGAAATCATAGCGCGTGTGTACGTACGGAATACCGTCTCCACGCCGTGGTGTAATCTATTTTCCACCACCACCTTACATGGATGGGTATAATGGTGTAAAGAATAACTATAAATAGTTATTACAAAATCATATTGATTCTGATATATTGTATAATCCACTCCAATTCAATTCAATATTTATGGAAATGATATCATCGCTCGTGCGTACGTACGGACTACCGTCTCCACGACGCGATGAGATTCATTCTCCATGTTAACCATTTAAGAATGACTATAAAGTATATATAAGAAATAATAATGAAATATATGACTTTATAAAGCTACTGGATTTATGTATATATATATATATATGTATGTCATCTATTTACTTCCATTCAAGACAATAAGGAAAGGAAAACAACGTTCATGCGTACGTACGGACTACCGTCTCCATGGACGGTGTTTTTCATTTCATTTATCAATATATTATATATATATATATACTGAATATATATGATATATAAATCATATTTTATATTCTGGAAGTAAGTAAATCATGATATAAGTAATAATAATGTCAAGAACAACAAGTCAAAACACTTACGATAAATGAAACAATTTTACCCAAAACGCTTCTTTAACATGGAATTTACAAAACAACGGGTAATATAATGTCATAAGTGAACCATATATGATATCATAACAATGAATATGATTCTTTAATAAGTCAATGACATTATTTAAATCATTATACAGGAGGTTCGGACACATACGAAGCAAATCGGACCTAAGGTAAGGGAAAATATGACAATCTCATTTTTATCCGAGATTGTTTATACTTTGGTATTTACTGGGGTGTATTTTATCATCCACATCCATGTTTAATCAATATTTAATATTATTTCCATCCACCTAAAATTTTTTAAATCCATTTTTACCCTTCGGTGATTTTTTAGTAAAAGAAATGAAAGGAATTTTTTGTCGTTTTTCGTACGAGGTACTTTTTGACTTTTCCGACAAAAGTACGAAGAATGTTTTTTTAACTTATACGGCATGAATGGATTTTTAAAAAATTATTTCCAAGAAGCTTCCTTTACAAGTTTTCAAGTTTATTTTTAATCTACTTCTTTTAGTTTAAATTTGTATGATATGTTAAGAAATGAAAAGTGTTTTTGAAGAAGAAAGGATATTTTCCTCAAGAATGAAGTTCAAGTATTTTATCAAAATTATTTTCCATCTAATATAATAAAAGGGTTCTGTTTTTATCCCTATTATTTCATTGATTTTATTATGTTGTGATGGAAATATTTTTATGAATTCCTTTATCTTATATGAATTGTTTTATGATGTCATGTTGTTTAAGAATCCCATTTTTATTACATGGGTTACGCTATGATGTATGGTTTATGATTATGTGGCACACATAAGAAAGGACTCATTATGAGATGGGTGGGACCTATATCTCCCTCCAATGCATTGGGTAAAGATTTTATATCTCATGAGATAGACAGGGCTGGAACGGTAGGTTATACCGGTTCAATGAAAGAGGACTGAAACGAGGGTTACTCGATTCAGAAAGGGACTTTGTCCACTAAGATAGTCTTGGCAATGAGTCTTGACTAACAAGAAATGATTCTCTATGATTATGTGTGAATGCCACAAAGTTTCATGTTTTAAGTTGTGATTATTGTGATTACATTTCACTGCCATGATTTACCCCATGTTATGAAATTATGATCTCTTTTGTAGGTTAAGATTTCCAAAAGTTATGTGCTTATGTATATGATGTGATTGATATTTCTTTTGTTTACCCTTACTAAGTATTTGAGCTCACCCTTTTATGTTTTCTTTTCCCCAGGATATAAGGAAATGTTTTAGGTAAAAAAAAAGGGAACATCTTTATGGGAGATATTGAATAACTTTCACCACGATTAGAAGATTACGTTCCGAGTTTCCAAAGACACTAAACTTTTACGATCCTTGTGTGTGTGTTTTTGTTATGTAATAAGTATTCTGAAAAAGTAATGTAAAGTCTATGTAAGTCAGGCTTCGGGTCTCTAAAATCCTTGTTTGTGTAAAACAATTGTACCCTTAATCAATGTTAGGGTATAAAATATGTGTTGAGGGAATTTCTTAAAACAATATATTTCATTCATAGAACCTACTGTAACACATTTTCAATGCAATTAATCGTATTTAAGGTTGTAAATCGGTGTTTCTTTATCATTTAGGATTTTTAATGAAATATTTTGACTTACTTTAGTTGTTGGATACTTAAATGAGTTTTTTTAGTTAAATTGGAAAGTGAATTTTAATTTATAATTAAATAGGATTTTTGAATGAGCCTCTTCTGAGCCCTCCAAAATGATCTATTTTATCTAGGAATCAATGTTATTCCACCAAATCATACCCCATTCCTTCACACAAATTTTAATAATCCAAAATCTTATAGTTCATGTTTTGTGAGTCTATTGAAAGTTATATGAGGATTCTCCTACTTCTATACCTATACGTATCACCTTTATCTCTCTCTCTCTCTCAATTTTTCTTGGTGTTATATTCTTGAATCTCCTTGAGAACTGTAGGGAGTCTATGTTCTCTCTTTATTTACTATGAGAATATAATATTTTGATACTATTTTTTCCTTTTGGATAGATTTTAACAATTGTCCAAATGAAGAAACCTAGTTAAGTATAATCAAATTGATGGGGAATGGGAGATATCGGATGTGATTTACGTATTCTCATTATATTATTTCTCCATGATTATGTTCCAGATTAGGTTGATTATGGAATATGTTTTCTAACTTTTATATGTTTTTTAAATGTAATTTTTGAAATCACTTCACATTAATATATTTAATCCATTCAATATGGTAAATAAATAGGTTGATTCTAACTAATAAATTTGTGTGTTTCACCGTTTCCTGTAAATTTATTTTATGTGATTGTATATTCAATGGTTGAAATTATTCGTGTGGTTACTTTCTAAGATTGACTTGGGGTATTGGTGATGGTGTCCGATGTGGTGTGTAGTTCTTTTGGATTAGTTGGTGATGTATGGCATAGTAACATGTAATCTACATGGTAATAATTTATGGTGTTTTGAGTTACCATGGTGGTTTCTTAGTAATCATGTAATGATTAAAATTTGGTGAGTCCTAATTAAATGAATATGGGTTGGAATAAATTTTTTGATGATTGAAATAAATGGATAGTTAATGGGATAAATTTTCTTAATGAGAATATAGAAACATGATAAATGATTATGAAAATGTTTGATAATTGATGTGTTTAAATGAGAACTAGAAAATTATTGTATGGTAATAAGATTAAATGAATTAAAAGATAAACTAATGGGTTATGTAAATGTAAAATGGAATTTCTTAGTGAATGTGATTTTGTGATATCTCAATAATTTTAGAAATGGGGGAACTTATAGTTGAAATTGGGATGGTGTGGATGGTGTGTAGTGATTGTACGTTGTGATGCATTAGTTTTTGCAGTGGTGTTGATTCGCGTTAGTGGTGCTATAGAGTTTCGGGTAGTTAGGATTTTTTTTGTTGTGTGGAACCATTGTTTTGAATTGAGAGTAATTATTATATATTTTATTTTCCTTATTATTTCTATATAAACCCCACCCAGGTCATTTGTTCGCACCGATGGCCAATGTTTTTTAGTGTGGTACGTTTTACATAAACATTTAGGTTGGTGGGGATGGATGGTTAGATATCATGTTTCCCCTAATATCTTTTATAGGATAGGTTTTTATGCCTGATATTTCATGCATGAGATTTTATAGCTTGTGATTATTATGAACCCGATATAATGATTGACGATTTGATGATTTGATTTTTCTTGGGGGTTATTCATGGTTGGAGGAGGGAATGAGGTTGATGTCCTTCATGTTCATGATATAAAAGTACTATGGTTTATAGAAGTTATTATGGATTGATCAAGATTTATTGATTATGTAATATGGTAATATTATGATGAAAATGTGATGTAGTGATTTACGTGGGTTGAGAGCTAAGGCATTCCAATAATGATGAGGCTTGGGGTGATATGTGGTTGGGGGATATATAAGGGATGGGAGTTCCATTATGCATGATTTTGGGGTGTGATATTATAAAATAAATGGGTAAGTTATATAAGGTACCATTTTATAAATATTTGTATTTATATTTTATTATACTTGGATGTGTTATTTAGTGAGTGAGTGGTGGTAGGGCTAGGAACTAGTTGACTGATAGGTGCTTCTTGATTTTTTTTATTTGTTCAATGGGTAATTAGTATAGTTTTCTCACATTTTCATGAGATTCCTAAGATATTATCCTACTAAGTATATATTTTATACTCACCCTACATATATATTAACAACTTTTCGGGTTATTAAGAGGGAACTATAGGCCGAAATGGATATTTATAGCTTGGATCCTAGAGTTGTTATTGAGGGGTTCTCATAGAAATGCCATTTGTACTTGGAGAATTTTTTTTATTCCTATGACATTACATGAATTAACAGATTTATTATTAATTTATTATGTTATGTAATGAATTTTTAGTTATTCTCATATTATCTCTTACATATTAAACCTTTATGAGGGTAACACCACCCATGTGTGTTATTATATACCCTTGGTGTTTGTCACTAAATCATCGCCTATTGGAGGTGTGATTTGAGAATAATTATCTATATTCATTCATATTTTTCCTAGTCGAGGTACCATTAGAGGGAGGGTTTCAAGAAAACGTTGTATCAAAGGTGTTGGATAAGGGAAAGATGGAGGTTTGGGTTAGGTGCTATGACGATTTCATGGATTTGGTAAGGAAAAAATTTCAATGAACATATAATGTGATGTAAAAAAGAGAAAATTAATAAGACACATAATTTTAAGTCCCCTTATTATATGTCACAATCAACTTTAGAAAATAATATGTTCTAGGTGATGTGATGTAAATTACATGGTAGAGACCTTAGAAAGGGAACATGCATCATACTATCTATGCTTATGATTAAATGGGGTGAATTCAGGATTTTAAATAAATAATTAAATTAAATTATTAATTCCAAATAATGGTATTAGTAAAATATTTGTTTTTAGTTTAGGTATGCATCACAGTCACAACTCATTTATTTTTAAAACTGTTGTGGTTCATCAGGATGACTGGGTTGATCACAAAAGGGTTGACCAAGATGAGGAGGATGAGAAGTGGAGGATATTTGTGACTTTCAACATTATTATATAGAAATGTGTGAGGGTAGAATCTATAATATAGATATATAGTTATGGTTATAAGATCTCAATATTTTATATAGTTTTATTTTTTCCTAGTTTGATTAATAAGTTCCACTAACAGTCAGTCATATGAGGGGTGAAGTGCGTCTGTGGTGGATTTTATACCTCAAGGAGTGGGAATGAGAATTTTTTTGGTGGATTTATTTTCATAAGTTATTATATTTCGAATTCCTATCATCAACTATGATTGTGTAAAATAGGCATGAGATTATTTTTGTTTAGTAGGGAAGCATAACTATGTGAGAGCCTATGATCATGTTTAAGGACATTTTGAATTTAACCTCCAATAATTTTCTCAATTAGATTTCTCATTCATGGAATCTTGAGGAATAAATCATCCCACCTATCCAAAATATTTTTACTTTGATTACACTTATAATGTATTTGGTGTTATAAGAGAAGGTTGTGGTGATCAAGAAAATTCACTCACAAGAAAAGTTGTCAATGGTTCTTCAAATAGCTTGAATTTTGGTGATAGATCTCATATGTGATGTATATTGAGGTTGCAACAAGTGGGGAGCCATCCATGGGAGCTTCCATCCCAATTTTCTAGTTATCATAATTCATATTCTTTTCCTGGGTACTTTAGAGAATTTTAAATTTTTTATTAGAGCAATATAATTTTCAAGTATCATTTTATAATGGTCTTTAGAACTCAAAATGGTAGTAGAAGTCAATTTCTACATCATCTATGGAATCATATCCCAATGAGATAGTACTAGAAACAGGGATAGAGATATTGTGCTACACTAAGAGGAAAAAAGGTAGTAAAGGGATAAACTCACGCTTTTTCCCAACTTCAAGGACCCAGATCTAATCATGCTCAAAGAGGTGCTCAACAGTAGTGTGCTAGGGGACCTAAGTATGGAATGTTTCATGCGATTGAGATTCTATCTCCATAGGATATAAAAACCCAAACTTATCACACATAAATATCACATCTTAATAGATTAATATTAATTACCAAAAATAATAATCTATGATGGAATAATTTAGGTCTAGTTATTTTAAAAATAGGGACATGTAAACAAACGTTCCCTAAGTGAGCCACATCATATCCGACAAAGTTATTTATAAATAGAACCCTTATTGGATGCATAATACATGATATATTTATTCAATTAATCATAATAAATGGTGATAACATATTCTTTTTAAGGGTAAAAATGGATGATAACAACATATCATGAGTATAAGGGTATGGAAACATGAGAATAAAATTTTAAAACCATACCCAGCATATCATAGACCATAAAAATGAGTCATGGAAGAAATATTGGTAGTTAATAAGAAATCAATGATAATGGAATCAAATAATATGAGACATGATAACAAAACATTGGCATAAGACATATATTTTTACTGTATACAAAATATTATAATATTGTTAATACGCATAAATAGAAATAATTTAACTCATTTAGATAAGGACATGAAATCAAGACCTCTCGTAAACTTATGGTAATGTATCTAGTTCCACACATAACATTATAGACATGAAAGCTAGGTCCATTCATAAAACTATGAACATGTAATCGGGTTCACCCATGATATTATAATGATGTAATTAGGTTCAAACATAACATTGTGAGCATGTAATCAGGTTATAGAAAATCATATTTACTCACAACTCATACACCTTTACCAAATTCATTCGAGGGGAATATAGGTCCCACCCATAACATAATCCATAAATTTATGATACACATTCATCATATCATAACCCATAAAAGGGTACTTGTTTCAAAATAAATCATTAATTCAACATAGCACAACCCATGAAAAATAAATTAGTTTCAAAGAAATTTCATCAACATAAACATTAACTATCCATAACAAGAATAAAGAAGGTATCATTCAATATTAACCTAAATAAATAATAAATAACATAACATATTTAATCCATTTTTTCAAATTCTATTCACAGAGGTGGAAAATATTAATTTAAAGGTAATCCCACATACGTGATGAAAAAGCGGTTTTCTAAAGAGAAAAGATCAAAAGATCAAAAAATATTTATATAAAAATTCAATATGAAATTGATTCTAATGAACTAAATTAGATCAAAATATATAATATAACTAATATTAATTTTAAAACCATTTCAAATAAAAATTTTCCATGAAATTATTTTGAATGAAAAGGCACATTTTTTATATAAACCATTATTTTTCACAATTCATTGAAAAAATTATTTTTTTCAAAAAATTATCATGAAATTAATACATTTTTTAAAACTATGATTTCAAAAAAAATCATATTTTCAAATTTTTTTTAAAAGTGTTAAAATTTAATTTTAAAATATGTGTGGAAAATGAGAAAAAAATATTCTTTTAGAAAAATGAAGTTCTTATGCGTAAAATGGGTGTATTTTATTTCATGAGGATAAACAACATAAGAAAAAAATTTAATATTTAATTGAATTTATAATATATAAATTTCACTGATATAATTTTCAGCATTTTATTTTCTAATTTTATTGATGTATAACATGTTTTTGCAAATAATAATAATTTTTCATAAAAATATTTGCTTTATTTTCAAACAGTTCATAATATTATTTATAATTAATTAGTCACAAAATAATTAATTTTCTATAGATTTTTAAACCATATATTTTCGAAAAAAATTATTTCTATTAATAGCCACCATTCTAATGGGTTGGTGATAATTATCTTACTAAATAATAATTTTTTAACAACGTGTTGTGTTCTATTAAAATGTGGTGTTGTGAGTAGTGAAACCAATAAATGAAATTAAATTTATTTGAAAAATAATAATAAAATTTTTAGATGTTTCATAGGGTACATCGATCACCAAATGAATAAATAGAATTATCATATGCTCTCATGTATACTTTTTTTTATTCATGATCCTTGCACTACTTTTTACACCCGCCATAGTCTATGTTTGGGTACTAGATGTGGATAGGATTTTTATGCCCAATGTGTTGACTATTCATGTTAGAGTTCATACCTACTTATTATATGTTTAATGGGGGTTTAGACTAGTGATGGGGATGCAAAAGTCATATGAGGATTTCATCTTGTCATTGATACATCCGAATGATGTAATCCTCATCAGGGATTTGTTTAATTTCAAGTGTGTGGTTAAGGCAGAATCCCATTTTAGAATCTACTCACCGGTTCAAATCATCGCAAAAAAGGAAGATACTCGAGTGGACATGTGGGTATTATTGATTCTATTTTGAGAGTGGTTAATGGAATTACCAACTCTTTGATGGAAGCTATGCTATATGAACAAGAAATTCATGAAGTAGTGATTTCCATTAATTCGACTAGCACTAGAGGGCTTGGTAGTCTTCATGAATCATTCTATGTTTCATCTTAGAACTAGGTGAAAGATTTTTTTGTGGATGTTATCCAATATTTCCTAAATGGATTGAACTTTCCTCATGCTTCTTGTGCTACATCTCTGTTTCTAATTCCCAAGTGAAAAGACCCATCCTCTTTGAAGGAGTACAAACTGATCTGTCTTTGTAATATACGATATAAAATTTTGGCCACTGTTATCAATCAAAGTATTTCTCCTCATGTTCCAAATATGATTTTAGAGGATCATCATGGTTTCATGAGATGAAAGACCATTTAGGGGATATATTATTGGCCCAAGAAATGATTAGCGATCACAACAAAAAATGATGGGATCCAAAATAGAGATAAAGTTGGACATGGAAAAAGAATTTGATAGGGTCCAGTGGTCTTTCATTCTCAAAGTTCTTTCTCATATTAGATTCTTGGATGGCTTCATAGAAATTCTTTTCCAATTATTAAGATCTTTTTTAATGTCTATTATTTTTATTGGTAAAATGTTCAGTTTCATCAAATCAGTTAGGGGCCTAAGACAAGGAAACCCCATTTCCTCTAACCTTTTTTAGATGGTAAAAAACACTTTGATATGATTAATCAGTAGGCGTATTCAGGAGGTCTATATTATTCCTTTTCATTATAGAGTAAATATCAACAGTTTATCTCACCTTATGTTTGTAGATAATATAATATTTTTAATCAATGGTATTAAGTTCTCACTTATGGGAGCTAATAATTTCATGGTAGCTAATTCTTGTGGAGTAGGCAACTTGTAAATCAAGAGAAGAGAAGCGTGTTTATCTCGAAAAGGTTCTGAATAAGGAGATCCAAGGCCATTTAGTCTACCATTGGATTCATCATAAGGGATTTTCTTGTTGATTACATTAGGGATTTTATTTTTTTACGTAAAATCTCTATACATAATTTTGATAATATGATTGATAACATTATCAGTAGGAATTACAAATGGATAAATCATTTACAATCATTTGAGGGATGAATTTCTCTTGTTAATAGTGTACTTTCTCCTATTCCAATACACACCCTTGCCCCCATTAAAGTGCCTCTTTCTATTATTTCACATTTGTAAAGGATCATTTATACATTTATATGTGACGTACATGATGATGGGTGTCACCAATAGGCATAATGAGACCGTATGTCCAAACATGTATGTCTGGGGGAATGAGATTAGAAATATCATGGAAGATGTGCAAGTAATAGATGGAAGTATTTCCTATGAAGTGTTATAAGGTACATCACTTTGGGGGAATTATTTTATAGAGAAATATAGAGATATCCTCATGTCTCCAAATGTAATAACATTGATCATGTGGATAATGATTCATCCTTCCATTTTATAGCTTAATAATCATGTTCTCCAGATTATAGGTTGTTGGGAGATTAGCCTGTGGAATCACAACTGGGCAGGTAGGAAATTATTTTTCCTGAGGTATCCTACCATGAACATATCCTTCATCTAAGTGATCCACCACACATATTTTACTAAGGTGGTTCTTGATTCTAATGAACATTGATTTTTCGACCTTATTGATCTCCCAATGGATCCGGACTCCTGTGTATTCACTGTGAAAAATTATGGGTCTTTCTCTAGGAAGGATTTAAATAGAAAGTTGGATTCACTATTAGAGTGTGATTCTTCTGGAGAGGTGTTGTTGTGTAAATAGATTCCAGCCAAATATAATTTCCTAGTGTGGAGGATTATAAATAATTTAATTTCAATGGATGAAAACATCAAAATATTGGGTATCCAAGTGGTGTCCTGGTGCTCGTGTTATACAGATCCTATGGAAACAATGGTCTATCATCCTTTTATTGAGGGGAAATGGGTGATCCATGTATGGCTCATGTTGGGGAGTTTCACAGGTACTTCCACTCGTGCTTTATCGGGCACTAATTTTATGAATCTATGGTTCTAAGGGGTGGAATTGAATAGTATGTAAAGAAAATATAGAGCATGAATCATGGTTGTAGGGTGTTGGTGCATCTGTAAAGCTAGTAATAGAACTCGGTTTGAGGGCCAATTCAACTCTTGTGTGTCTATCACTACAAGAATTTGACACTTAATAATTGACCTGGGAAACATCTTTATGCATTGGGAGAAAGATCCATCGATGAGATTGATTCTTGGAAACAACTTGAAAACTTCTACATCTTCCATAACTTTTACTGGTAGATGGGTTAAATGGAATCCATATGATTATGGGTGGAAATTAAATACTAATGGGACATGAAGATCTGGAAT
The DNA here is from genome assembly GCA_963277665.1 of Viscum album. Taxonomy (NCBI): domain Eukaryota; kingdom Viridiplantae; phylum Streptophyta; class Magnoliopsida; order Santalales; family Viscaceae; genus Viscum; species Viscum album. The sequence continues at coordinate 395,313,670 of OY728138.1, forward strand.
TATGTGGGGATGGGTAGTCCATGATAATATAGGATCCCCTATCTTTGTGTTCTCGAATCACTTCATGAATGGTTGTTCTTTATAGTCTGATGTGGATGCTTTAAATGTAGGAATTGAGCTGAGAAATAGGAGAAATATTCCCATTGCAGCACTAGAAATGGATTATCGGGTTCTATTTATGTCTTTAAAAGGCCAATTCTCTACCCCATGGCCAATAATTTACCATGTTCGTAAGACTAGAAATCTAATTCACGAAGGCATGGAGGTATCTCATACATAGAGAGAAGGTAACAGGGTGGCTGACTATCTCATGTATGAACTTACATTGTATGATGTCCTATTTTATTTTGATAACATAAGGTCTTTTCCATATAAAGGCATGAGTATTTGTATCATGTATTCTCTTGGACTGAACTTCTTTAGACCCCCATATACCCTTTTTTATTTGGTTCCCCTCTTCTAGGGAACCCCCCCACCCTCTTCAATAAATAAATATTGATTATGGTCTAAGAGGGTTATTGGATGAGAAGTGGGTGTTGGGGTCCCAATCTACCCAAGATGGAATAATGTTTAGTGAGTGTCGAGATGGTAGATACTTCCAGATTCATCGATGAGTTTTTGGATTTATTTACTATAGAAGTTATAACACTACCCTCAAAATGTGACATCATGTTTGGAATAGAATTTCAAATTAGTGCCTCTCTAATTTCAGTGTCTCCTTTTCATATGACACTTTTTGAGTTGTGTGAGCTAAAGATCCAAATAGATAATATGATATGGAAGGTTTCATTCGACCTAATGTATCACCATGGGGTTCTCTAATGTTTTTTATTTCAATATGGAAGATGGTATTTTGAGGTTTTTTATTTACTATTGAAGTATAAATAATGCGACAATCCAAAATCATTACCCTCTTCTAAGGATTTATGATCTTTCTTACTATTTAAGAGATTTTAATTAGTTTTCTATGATCGATATGTGGTTTTTTCATAATTAGTTGATGGTAAAGGAAGAATATATCAAGAATATATCCTTCAGGTGTAGCTATTGAAAGTTAATATTTGAATTTATGTCATTCAATTTCAAAAATGTGTCAGAAGTGTTCATGGGACCCATGAAATATATTTTTTGTGAGTTATTGGACCAGTTCATAGTCATATTCATTGAAAAATGTGTTATATATACAAGTTCATAAGAGGATCAAACGAGGCATTTGAGGATCATTTGACAGACTCTCTAACACCGTAAACCCTATGGATATTTTTCCATGAGTAAGTTTCTGATGTGGGATATTCATTTCATTATACATGTGGCATATCTACTTTGAGTATCAGTTGATCCCTAAAATGTTGATGTAGTTTTTTCTTGGGTGTAACTCAATAATTTAGATGAGGTTCGCAACTTTCTAGTGGGATATTATTAATGGTTTTTGTCTGACTTCTCCTAGATTGCAGCTCTATTGACAACTATGACTATGAAGGACTTTGATTTTGTTTGGAAATATTAGTTTCAGGTATCTTATGACTATATGAAAGGGAAATTGGTCATCACCCAATTTATTTGATTACATGAAGAGGTTTGATGTTCAAGGTTTTTTGTGATTCTCCATCTTTGGTTCTGGGTTTCATCTTGATAAAAAAGAAAACAGTTATTTCTGATGGGTCGAGAAAATTTTACCCTCATGAGTTAAACTATGAAACCATGATCTGGAATTAGTGTTAGTGGTGTTTTCCTTGAATCTATGGATAAATTATGTCATCATAGAATTATTATTGGTATTTACTAATCATAATAGTATGAGGTTTGTTTTCTCCAAGAATTACCTGAATCATTGACAATGTAGGTTGATGGATTCTATCTAGGACTATAAATTAGGGATCTCCTATAGCTTGGGAAAATGGAATTTTATTACCGAAATGCTGAGTATGATGTCATGGAGGGATATTGTTTAGGAGTATATTGATACATGGATCTTGGTGGAGTAGATGGTAACCATGAACCTCAATGTTCAGGTGGTTGAAAGTGGAGGTTTCTTGTTATAGATGATAGTGAATTCCTCCTAGATGCAGCAGGAGGAGATTTCTCAATGGGGTGACCCAGATTCATAAGTGATGTGGGAATGATTTGTTCTATGTGATTCCCCTAAAGGGTGGTCAAAAGATGACCTAAATCATATGATGTTTCATATGAATATGTACATTGAAATCATGATACATGAGGTCATCCTTCATGAGTTTCATAGATCACCATTAGTAGAAAACCCAAGAGAGTCCAAAACATACCTTGGTTTTAGGATATTGTTTTGGTGTCTTGGGTGAAGGAGGTAGTGGTAGAGTTCATGGAGCAGGGTCTAGTTTTCTAACAGGTTATGGTTGGACATTGTGTTCATGGTGGTCTATTATAGTCATTGGATATCCCTGAGTGGAAGTTGAAGGACATCTCAATGGACTTCATCATATAATAACCTAATCTAAAAAAGGATATGGTATTATATTGGTTATCATGGAATGGTTAATGAAGTTTTTTCACTTCTTATCAATTAGGTAATCGAGAATCATGGATGTTTTAGAAAGGATGTAAGTGGATGATGTTATGAAGCTACATGGAGTTCCAAGATCTATCATCTTAAACCTGGATGTTCATTTTACCTTAAAATTCTGGAGAGTATTACAGCATCAATGTTGCCTGAAGTTACACCTTATTAATGATTTTCACCCATAGTATATGAGAAAACAGAGCAGACTATCCATACATTAGAGGATATTTGGTGGGAATGCATCTTGGAGTTTGGTGGATCTCAAGAAGATAAATTACCCTTGGATGATTTTTCCTAAAATATTGGCTATCACTCATCCATTATTATATATGTTTTGGAGGAATTATATAATGATAATGTTTTCTATATTGTTCTAGATAGAGGTTGAGGATTTTGTTTTTCTTATACTGGAATTGGTTTGGATCAAGATAAGAAATCTATAGGTGATCTGTGAGTGAATTAGGGAAACACATGATCTTTAGAAATCCTATGTTGATCTTAGGAGGAGGCCACAATATTTAACATTGGAAAAAAATATTCTTCATAAAATTTCTTCATCATCGTCATCAATTTTTTGGTTGTGGGAGTAAGTGTAGAAAACCCTATTTTGGACTGAATGATTTTTATGACGGTGTTTGGACTTTTGGAAATTACTGAATATGATGAATTTAAAATTGATCTTCAGAAAATTTATTCTGAGAGACACAACACTGTGATATCCTATCCTATAAATGTGTATTTAAATTAATTAAAATATAAAAAAAATAATTCTTTAAATGATTGTTAATACAGGAAATAATAACAATGAAATTTTATAATAAATGATAATAATAATAATAATAATAATAATATTATTATTATTATTATTATTAGTTTCTTAGTTTAGGTTTTTAAGTAACCCCTAGGGAGGCCTTCTCCTCCCCATTACCTGAGTCGTGTGAGGTCCAACCCCATCCTCCTTTTAGGGTTGCATTGACCTCCTCCCTATAACCCTAGGCGAGCATGACCCGAATCCCTCTCCATGGTGGCCCTCCCCTCCTTACCACAACCTCCATGTTGTGTTCCCCTCATGGTCATGATATCCAGCAAGAATGAGAACCCATTGTAAAACCCTACATCCCACTACCCCCTCCCTCTAATATCCTTGGTTCTTCTATATTCCACCATTTTCTTTTGGATTTATCTCTGATTAAACAAGGTAATGACTCATGTTTTTTCCCCTTTCATTTCATGGCTGATTTTAGGTCTTCTTGTCACCCAACCCATTCGGATAAAACCCTAGTCGAAGGGGTAACATTATTATTGTGAATTCTTCTTATTTTAGGGTATTCAAGGGGCCTCTCGGGACCTTTTGGTTTTTGTTTTGGAAACCTTCACCGAAGTCGAGGTGGTTCGGGTCTATTCGGTCTGTCATCGTTGATTTTAGGTACGGTTTTATACCGATAAATTGTTTCACACCCATTATTTAGGGTCTAGTGGTGTTAATGAGACTCAGGGGATTTCTTTAGGGTGTTGCAATCGATTCCAAGAGTGCACACACAGATTCCCAAGTGTGAATATATATAGATATATATATATATATATATGTATTTTGTGTGTGGGTTCCCTCATAGTGCGGGGAACATGCGCGTCGGTTTAAGGATATATGAAAGCGTGTGTGTGAGAGAAAGAAACTTCTTGAGTTATAAAATGTTGTCTTGTCCATCCTTTGAGGGAGGTTCCTCAACCTTTTCTTTAATTTAAAAATGCAGTAGTTTTTTATTTAATGCCTTTGATAAATTGAACTAAAATTCTGGAATGCACTGATGATTTGTGATAAATGATTTTTTAGAGTAAAAAATCATGTTTTTGTTATAAAACCCCTCCATAGTAGGTGTTATTCCTTGAATCTAAAAATTTAGTCAGTAGAATATTATGTTTTCTTTGACTAATGATATGTGGTTTCCTTACACTTTCTTAGTTAGAGAAATTTTTATTATATTAATGGAATTGGGTCGGCTTAGTTAAGAGATGTTTTGTCTCCCTTGCATTTTGATGCTCTTGATTATGTATATTAAATATAGAATTGCTATATTTTTTGATCAATTGGATTTCCAAATAGAATTAATAAATTTTATAAATTAATTAATGATGGATTGTTATGAAATTGTGGGAATTTAGAACCAATGAACAAGATAATTAGTTTGAAAAATATTTATGGGATTTTTGGAATTGATGATTTGGGAATTAATTAATGAATTAATTATGAAGCCTTGAATTGGGGAAATTTTGTTTTCAATGAATATCAAAAATTGTGAATTTGGGATAATTACTTGACATGTTAATTATCAAAATATAAATTGATAATTGGTAATGATTAATTGGAAGATTTATTATTACATGTTAATCGTGTTTATGGTTAATCAATTACTGAATTGGATAAAAGTGATGTGATAAATTAATTAATTTTTAAATTAATTATTTGGAATTTATTAATTAATTTTGTGAATTAATTAATGGTTGTGATGGATTAGGTTTTAGACATGACCTTTGAGGCCGGTGATGATATACATACATGATTGATTAAGGGTATAACATGATGTTCTATGCTAGTGATAGATATATCATGTTTCTTGGAGTTAGGAATGGAGTTATACACTATGGTTTTTGAATATGTGAAGACAAACACGATTTAGGTTTTAAACATGGTGTTCTACACTATGGTTTGTGAATGTGTGCACACAAACGAGATTTGGGTGTCAGACATGATGTTTTACACCAGATGTATGCATACACTACTGACTACATGTGCACAAATGGATTTTGGAGTTATAGACATGATGTTATACACCCATGTTATACATGTATGATTTTTTTATGAGGAACTGTGTGAGCCTTCTGACATAGAGTACTCAAAGTTATGGCCTCACATTAAAATAATTCGAATTCTACCATGACTGGAATCTGTTGTTGAGATATCATATCACCTACAAATACTTCGACCTCCAACATGAGTAAAAGAAGTTATTATAATGTGATATTACCTAGGGAATGCTTTAGGATCTGGTATGATATGAATTTAGTATTTAGGTACAAGTGTCCATGAGAACCCTAGATTTAAGAAATGATTAAATAAAGAATAAATAAAAATGTGATACCAGTTATTTATGCATTACACATATTTATATATAAGGTTCATGTTCATAATCATATTCTAGCCAGGAGATGAAGCAGGTATTGATGTCAGGTGTCCCTTAGGAACCTAGATAGGTTGTTTTTTATTCAATTCTGTTATTAGTTATCTATATTTTCACACTACTTAATTATTGCCCATTTTATGGATTGGGCTAGACACAGGTGGTGTCGGCATAATGAGATTTATTTATCACACCCTACTCGGGATACCATTTCACTAGGTGAGCTGAGTAGAACATTCTTGTTTGAAGGAATATGAACCCTGATTGATTGCTTATGATGTGTTGTTTTTACCTGAGATTTAGTAGCAAAACAATGAGTTGGAGCTCAAGATTCTCCTATATGTCCCCCATGGGGATTTGGTGTCTTTTATTTATTATTTATATATATTGAAAGTTATATTTTATTTTTAACTTATTTCAATTTTGTATCATCACCATGTCATTCATTCGTCTGTTGAATAAACTGGAATTTTCCATTTTTATTAAATTGAACATAATATTCTTCCACTGCTTTGTTATCTATTTACCACTTACATGGTTGACATATATTTATATACTATTATGATACTATGAAAACTGTAATTTGTGGGTATATTCTCCCCAATATCACCTCATGATACCCTTACTACTAGTTAGTAGCCTCTCACGTACGGCGATACTCACTTGAGGCAATGTGGTGACCGGTTCGGCTACCATTTCGATGGTAAGTCAGGTTGGTACATTACAAACTGGTAGAAAAGGGAAACAAATTCCTTTGTCTTACTATTTTGGGTTGGTAGATAGAAGACTAGGGATGTGTTGGTGCATGGTTAATAGTCGTTCTTGGTACTGATCACCCCACGTATATGAAATTACCCAGTGGATAGGGATACAAATTGATATTTATGATTTTCGAAATTACAGTTGATTTGATTTCACATAGAATGATTTACATACATTTTACTACTTATGATTTGTTTAAATTATGTATATTTACCCCTTGGCCTTGTTTTAAGAGGATGAAATATAGTATGCATCATATGAGGCACATAAGAATTCACATGTTATGCATAGTGTCATTCCATGTAGTTGGATTTTATTTTTCCTGATGATTCAAATTTTATTCCTGGAATGATTGCCATACCTAATATTTATTAGCATTCATCTTTATATAGCATGTTTTGATGATATAATTAACATTATGGGTGATAATATTTCATGTTTTGAGTCTTTCTAATGTACCATGATCCTATGCTATAGCATGTTTTTTTTTGTGATTTAATCTTTTATATCTATGCCAGCTACTTTTAGGGACATGATATCTTGTTTTTTTGTAAATGGTTTTATGGGATAAGTCTATTGGTCAAACTTATGTTAGAATCCAGTTTTCTGTTGTATGGTGAATGGGTTCTTTATAGCTGGGAAAAGGTAAACTTTTTATTCAAACCATGGTAAAAAGAAACTAAAGTGTAATACTAAAGTGAATTAATTTTGATTAAATGGGAGTAAAATTCCAAACCATATAGTGTTTGGAAACTTTATAGATTAGTATATGTCCACCCAGGTGACTGGAATGTTAAATTTGAGCATGTTAATTTCTGAAATGTAGTTCATCTCAATAAACAGGATCCAATATTCAATCCATGAAGTGTATGGGAACTTCATGACTTGGGAAATTAAAATGCATATTAAATGTAATGGAATTTTGTACCATGAGATGTTTATGAATGTGAAAGCTGTTTAGTTTTAACTTGAAATGAATTGGTTAAATTATAAAGGTACAACTAGTCCCATGTAGGTTAGTTGGATCTTGTTCATTTTTATATAGCCCATTTGGGTGTTTGAACATTAATAATTTCATAAAATTTCTATTGGGTTTCTTTCTAGAGAACCCTTGTTGGATCTATGGGACCCTTGTATGACGCCTTAAATATTAAAAGGAATTTAGATGCTAAATTTCCTGATTATTAAGGGATTTCAATTAATGCTTAATGGTTAGAAGTGGGAATTTTAGCCTAGTGAAATCTTTTTTGTGTGACCAAGGGATAGGGTCTATGTGTACGCTTTCAAAGGGGCCAGCTTTTGGTAGGTAAAATCCTTAGAGATTGGGATTCCATACTTCTGCAATGATATTTTTTCATTATTTTTGTTTGGTTGGTGTTGTCCCAAGTAAGAATTGTGTTTTTTAAAAAGAAACCATTGCTCGGATGGGTTGTCATTTTTCCTCAACTCTTGATGTGGGAACAAGATTAAGGATTGCTTGGTTCAATGGGTTAGACATGCCTCAGGCATGGTTAGTTGTTTAGGAGGTCATTTGAGCCTCTCTTTTCTTTAGTGATGCCTACTCGGCGTGTCATCATCTGAGTAAATTGTTTTATGAGATGATGTTTCATTTTCTTTTGTAAACGTAGGGTTGTATGTGTTGACATACATGGTACCCGTTGACTGTTTGATAATTTAATGAACTGGTCAATATTGGTGTGATAATTGAGATTTGAGATGTTGAGGACATTTACAGGTCCACTCTAGAGTAGATTGACTAGGATGTTAAGGTATGTCCACTGCTCGGGATGACTTTTTGGGACTCAGGTGTTTTGACACTCTAGTTAGTTTAAATTTCGGATCTCATGCCAAATGTTTTGAAGTTGTGATAGTGATTCCTAGAACATCACATGTGTGTTTAAGGTGTTTCTAAACTAGCACTCTTGTGAGCGACTGATCATTTCTTGTAATGAAATATACACTCCCAAGGTGGGTAGCATCACATCAGTTCTATTATACATGTTGATGCATACTTGGAAGCATGAAATAGATGAGGTTGGGGATTTTTGAAACCCTTTAGAAACTCCGTTAGTTTTGGAATATTTTTAGTGGTAAGATTCGAAAGAATATGAATGCCTTGGGTGGGAAAGGCATCGGGGTTCGGATAATGACACATTGGATGGTGAAGACGATATTTTTTTAAAGAGTTGACTGGAAGTAGTTCAACTAATCTTTTTGGTATCATTGTTGTACCATTAGTGTACTCTTCAGGATGAGACAATCATGTCCCCTGTCTTGACATCATATTGGAGGAAGAGAGAATCAGTCTTATGTCCTGATAAAGTTTTAAAAGTAGTTTGGTTTGATAAGTGGTTGTTATCTGGGTTGTATACAGGATGTGTGGTTATTTTGGTTATGCCTTTATTCATTCTAAGGAACGACAGTTTTAAAATATCCCAGTGTTAAATTGTTCTAGGAATGTCACTAGAGGTCGAGTAAGAACTTCATTGTACGGGATTCTGTTAGTTGATGAATGCCTTGGGGAGGAAGGATTTGCGATTCTATTCAAGATGTGTTGGAAGACTAATCCAGGAATCTCCATTGATGTTTAGACTAATGTGTCTTGTTTTTTCCCTTTTTCTTGTGGTATACGGTTTGTGAAGGATTCATTTTAAAGGAATGTCCTCGTTTTACGGGTGGGTGTGGGTGATGGATCGGTGACGTCTTTCAAGGAAGGTATGTGTGACCTCTTGTTGTTGGTCATTTGATATTCAACCTTTCTTTCAATGATGTCCACGTTATGGCCTCAGATGTAATCAGGTTCTCCAGTTAAATAATTCATGTGAAAAACATTTGTAGGACACTTATAAAATTTCCTCTTTGGAAATTTCAATGATGGAAGAACTGTGGTTTGGAATTGGCCATTAAAATATAATAAACTTGGTGGAAAGCACCAATGGTCATATGGTTAAAGAGAAAATGACATGATCGGGTCTGTAGTTGCATCAGCTTAGTTAAACTCTACTTCGATGTTTTGGGTTGAAATTTGAGCATTGTCTTGGGTTTTAAATTCTTATGTTCCTTGGGATTGTGAAATGGTCAATGGTGTGTTTGGTGTTTGGAAACACAACGTGTTCTTTAAAATCAGACTTCATGACCTAGGTAGGTTGGGTGATGTTTGTATAGTCCCCAAAGTATTATTGGGGATGATAAGTTTTAAGGTCGGTAGATTGTAGAAACCCATGTTTCGGATAGGGTGATTTTTATGAGGTTTTTTTAACTTTTTGCAGTTACTGAACAGACTAAATTCAATACCGAGCGTCGGAACATTTTTTTTCTGAGAGCTGCAACATTGTGATGCCCTATCTTTAAAAACTAATTTTTATATTAATTAACAGATAAAAAATAATTAGTTAAATTATAATTATGTGGGGAAATAATAATAATTAAATGATTTAATAAATGATAATAATAATAATAATATTATTATTATTATCATTATTATCATTATTTTTATTTTTATTATTTTCATTAGATTAGGATTTTAGGAAAACCAAAGGGAGGCCTTATCCACCCCCCTTACTAGCGTCTTGTGCGGGTCAGCCCACTCCACCATCCAGCATCACGTGGACCTCCTCCTTATAACCCTAAGTGAGTGTGTCTCGGCTTCCTCTCCATGGCAGCGCGCCCCTCCTTTCCGCAATCTCATGTAGTCTCATGACTCCCTGGTGAAACCCTACAGTGTATGACCCAATGAATTACATCTCTTTGGTTATTCTATCTTCGACCATTTTTCTTCGGATATCTATCTGATTCAATAAGGAATGGACCTGGGTTCATTTATCCTGTAATTTCTTAGCATATTTTAGGTCCTCCAATCACCCTACCTATTGGTTCAAAACCCTATTCAAAGGGGTGATGAGATTTTTGTGGTTTCTTCTTATTTATGGTATGAAAGGGGACTCTTGGAACCCAATGGTCCTTTTTCTAAAACCACTGCCAAAGGCAAGGTGGTTCAGGTCAATTCAGTCTGTTGTCATCAATTTGAGGTAAGGTTTTATATCGCTAAATTGTTTTCCACCCTTTATTTAGGGTCTAGTGGTGTTTATGAGACCTGGGTGAATTGTTGTAGGGTATTGAGATTGATTCCAACAGAATGAATGCATAATCCCAGGTAATAATATATATATATATATATATATATAACTTCCGTGTTCAGGTTTCCTCGTGGCTTGGGGAACGCATGCATCAGTTTAAGGATATATATATATATATATATGTAAGTGTGTTCATGCGAGTGGGAGGATGAATGATTTAGAAAGCATTTTATTGGCCATCCTTTGAGGTAGGTTCTTCAACCAAGCCTTAAATTTAAAAAATGAAGTGGTTTTTTATTCACTATCGTTGATAAATAAAACTGCATTTCTTGAATGAACTACCCATTTTTTCTAAATGAATTCTTAGAGTACAAAATCTTATTTTTGTAATAAAACTACTCCATAGGAGGTGCGCTACCTTGAGGCTAAAAACGTGGTTAGTATACTTTTATGATTCCAAGATTGATCATATGTGGTTATCCTACGCTTGACTAGTTATGGGAATTTGTTTTAAATTAAAGGAATGTGGTATTCTTAGTTGAGAGATGCTTTGTCTCCCTTTCATGTTGATGATATTGATTATGTATATGCAATATAGAATTTCTAGATTTCTAGAGAAATTGTATTCAGAAATATAATTAATTAATTTGATATTTTAATTAATGATGGATCGTTATTAAATTGTGGGAATTTAGAACATATTAATAAGATAATTAATTCGGGAATTAATTATTGGATTATGGTAATTAGTGATTTAGGAATTAATTGATTAATTGACTATCAAGGATTGAATTGGGGAAATGTAGTTGTGATTAAATATCTAGAATTTTGAATTTAGGATAATTACTTGACATTTTAGTTATCAAAAGATGAATTTAAAATTGTTAATAATTAATTCGTATATTAATTATTACATGTTAATTATGTGAATGGTTAATCAATTTATGAATTGGATAAAAGTGATGTGGTAAATTAATTATTGGTCTTGGATTAATTAATTTTGTGAGTTTCTTAATGGTTGTGATGGATTGGGTGATATACATGACGTTCTAGTCCAATGATGTTATACATACATTGTTGAATGAGGAATAAACATGATGTTCTATGCCAATGATAGATCTATCAGGTTTTTGGGTGTTAGACATGTCGTTCTACACTATGGTTTGTGAAAGTGTATGTACAAATGAGATTTGAGTGTTAGACATGTCATTCTACGATATGGTTTGGGATTGTGTGTGCATAAGGAAATTTTGTTGTTAGACATGGCATTTTACCCTAGATATATAAACATACCAGTGACTATGTGTACAAAAATAGATTTAGAATTTATAGAAATTTCATTCTACACCCATGATATACATGTATGATTTTGTTATGAGGGACCGTGTTAGCCTTCTGACACAGAGTACTCTAAGATATGGCCTCACATGAAAATAAGTTGAACCCCAAAATGAGTCAAATCAGGTGTTGAGATATCATATCTTCTTCGAATAAATAGATATCCTACATGGGTCTAAGCAAGTATTAAGATATGATATTACCTAGGGAATGTTTCTTTCTCCAGTATGAGAAGAAGTTAGTATTGAATTTTGGGTTTCCATGGGAACTCTAGAGTTATGAAATGATCAAATAAATAATCAAAGAAAATGTGATAATAGTTATTTATGCGTTATATCTATGTATATATATAGTTTTTTTTATAATCTTATTCCAGATATGATCCAGAGAAGGTATCACCATCCAATGTCCCTCAGGAACTTGGACAGGTTGTTGTTTATTTATTAAATTCTGTTATTACTTATCTAAACCTACACACTGTTTAATTATTGTTCACTATATGTATTGTTCTAGACACTGGTGGTTTCGAACAATGGAAATTTATATATCACCCCATACTTGGGCCGCAATTACAGAGGGGGTACCCAAGTAGACCTTTATTTATCACATAACTATGGACCATGATTTATTTCTTATTCTTTAATGTTTGTATATAGAATTTAGAACCAAAGGAATGAGCTGGAGCTTCAGATTCTCATGTATATCGCCCTGGGGGATTTTGTGTCTTTTCTTAATTCTTGATATGTATTGAAATTCATACTATATTTTTTACTAATTTTAATTATATATCATCATCATTTTATTCATTCATCTTTTTTATAAACTGGCATTATCCATTTTTATTAAATTGAACATACTATTCTTCCACTGCTCTTTATCTGTTTACTACTTCTGCAGTTGGAATCTATTTATATCCTGTTATAGTGTTTTGAAAACACTAATATGAGGGTTTAGTCTCCCCACTATCACCTCTTAAGACACTCACCGGTAGTCAGTATCCTTTTTCATACAGGGAGCTGCGCTTGAGGCCTTGTGATGTCTGGTCTGGCTACCGGGTTGATGGTAAGCTATGTCGGGACTTGACGGTAAGTTTTCTATAGGGCTCATTGGGACTTTTTTATTGTTGGATACTATTGTGATTTTGGCATACTGGATCAAAATAACCCCAAATATAAACCAAATTAATAATTTATTACATGTATAAAATATTCACAAATATAGGCATGTTGGTTCCCACATCATTAATTAGGGTGTCAGATAATAAAGATGATGTTTCCTTCATGGAATGACCTATTTAGATTTAGGTCCATCAAGACGAGGTGTTGTGTGAGTGTGTTATTCCTTTGGTTCAATTATTTTGGAAGAAAATTAGTTTTTAGTCGAGAACATGGGTCTAATATCCTTATATGCACATCGAATATCTTGTTTTTTATGATTGTTGACTTTCCTTGTTTTGTATCAATCTTTTTTATTTCCTGTTGATATATTGTAACTAATATTATATTTATTCATTAGTTTTTTTCACATAATTGATGAGTTTTTTTGGTTAAAAACTTTTTAATTTATGTGAGTATCTGAGTTCATGTTGTAGAGATATCTTTGAGTGGAATCTCTTGGGGTGGCTTTTCATAACCCTTTCATTCATACCAGGATTTGTTTTAAATTCTCAAGGATGATAATTTTGGAGAGGTATCCAATATTATGATCCATATTTTTCTCAATCAATTACTTTTTTATTATGGATTGTCTGGATCTCTAGATATTATTTTCAAATATTTATATATTTTTTTAAAATGGTTTTGAAAATTATTGAAGTGATTTCGATGTTGTAGAAGTTTTTTTGGGGAATTAGACTATGAGTATTGAAATTGAATTGATTAATTTTGGAAGTATTTTTTATATTTTTGTAATTAATAATACATACTTTACTTTTTTATTATAATATTTTTAAATTTAAAATATAATATTTTATATAAAATACTTTTCCTTATAGATAAATATAAATTTTATTCAAAGGTAAGACCTAATTTCCCTGAGTTATGTAAAGTTAACTTCGTTTTCTTATATCTAGGTAGGGGTAAACCCATGTTTTCAAAATATTTGTAAAGGTATATTTATCCTACTTAAGGTTCAGCCCAAGTTTTCCCTTGTTGGATATGGGTATTGTGTTTCTATCATATGGTTAATACCTTTCTGATGTAACGGTATGTTTTGATTCCATAAGCCTATGTATGGTCCATCCATGAGTTAGGAAGACAAAATAATAGAAACCATCTACTTAAGGGTATGGTCATTCTACCATTATGTAGTTCTTGGGTGTCATGTTTGGGTAGGAGTAATATCTTAAAATCCATATTTCCTTCCCAAAACCCCCTGTAAATCATTTTCAATGAAATTGATGGATTTAATGTGGGAAATAAGTGGTTTTTCATTGGTTAAGAGTTTCTAATGAAATATTTTGAGTTGCCTTAATTTTTGGAGTCTTTACTGGATAATATGGGAACTAATTTCAATGATGAAATTTAATTGTAAATTAAATAGCAGTTTTCAAGGATCCTCTTAGGAATCCTCTAAAAATGATCTATTATATATAAAATTTATATTTATTTCTATGATTCGTTCCTCATTACTTCACTTAAATTTTGAATATCCAAAACTCTTCCATTTGAGTTTTGGGATTCTTTTATAATCATTTGAGAATTCTCCTACTTATAGACTTGCACACATTACCTTTGTCTCTCTCATGTTCCAAGTTGGGTGGTTTTAATGATCCTTGAAAAAGGTATGGGATTTTATTTCTCTCTTTATTTATTTTTTATATGTGATATTTTCTTACTTTTGATTTATTTTGGATGTATATTAGGAGCTTTTCTAAATAATATAATTAATTGGATGTAATGAAATTGATGGGGAATGAGAGATATCGTATGTTCTTTACTTATTTCCATGATATTGATTCCCCATGATTATGTGCTAGATGTGGTTTATTAGTAAATTTGTTTTATAATATGAATATATTGTTTTATTATGAAATATAATTTTGGAAATCACCTCACATGAAAATAGGAAAGCCATTATAGTTGGTAATTAAACTGGGAATGTGAAAATAGTTATTTTTTTGTTCCACCATTTCCTATAAAGTTGATCTATGGGTTGGTATGAATAATTGATAAAATTATGGGTGTCGTGTCTTACTAAGTTTAACTTGTGGGTATTGGTGGCTATATATAGTGTTTTTTGTGGTTATTAGGGCATTGGTGGGGATGTGTGACACGAGAATATAGAATTAATATGGGAATGGTTGATTTCATTATGAGTTAACTTGGTGGTTACTCGGTAGTCATTATATGTTTGAAAGGTGATGATTTCTAATTAAATGAACATAGTTTGGAAAAAATGGTTTTGGGATGGAAATAAATGACTGGTAAATGGGATAATTATTTTCTATTTGAATATGGAAAGATGATAAATGAATGTGGTTAAATTAAAACTATGAAATTTAGGTTTTGTAATTATATTTTATGAATTTAAATATAAAAAAATGGGTTATGATAATGTAAATTGGAGAAACATAGTGAATTAATGAAAGTTAAAACTCAATAATTTAATAAATGATAGAAATTCTAAGTGAAAGTAAGATTTTGTGGATTGTGGGTGGAGTTTTATTGGTGTGATTCATTAGTTATGGAAGTAATGTTGTCATGTGATAGTAGTGTCCCAAGGTTATGGTGGTTGGATTGTTTGTTTGTGAACCCATTTGTTAGATTGTGTTTAATTATTATATATTATATTTTCCTTGTGATTTCTATACACACTCCTCCTGAGTCATGTGTTTACAATGAAGCCTAATGTTTTTGGATTCTCTGTGTTTTTCCCAAAAATTTAGCTAAGTGCATATGGATGGCTGGCTACCCCTTCTCCATTAATCTCTTATCTAGGTGAGTTTTTTATACACCAGTTGAGATGGATTGCAGTTATGGTAAACTATATGTGATGATTGATGAGAAGAAGATGTGGTTCATTGTGGTGGCCATGAATTGTAGGAGTATGGAATGAGTTTGATGTTATTCATGTTCACAATACCCTACTATAATGTTTAATGGTAATATTTATAGAATGATGAGGATGTGATGGTTGTGGAATGTGGTATTATTGCGATGAGTTTATGATGTTGTTTTTGTAGAGGCTAAGAGTTGGGTGTTTCCTGTTATGATAAAGCTTGTGGTGATATGAGGTTGGTGGATACATAAAGGATATGGGCACCATGATATTTGACTTTGGGGAGTGTGAGATTAAAATTTGTGGGGAAGTGGTGTGGGGTTCCCATTTAATGATATTCTTCTTCTTATAACATAATACATGGATGTGTTTTTTGGTGAGTGAGCCTGGGTGAAGATGGGAACTAGTTGTCCAATAGGTTTTTGTAGATTGTGTAGTTTTTTCATTAGGTCATTAGTATAAACTTATCACATTTTCACAAGATTTGTGGGTATGATCCTACTAAGTACACATGTTATTCTCACACTATATAAAAATATAAACTACATTTAAACTTATCAGGACTGAGATAAAGGATGAGTTGGAAATTTCCAGCTTTGATTTCGGCACGGTTGTAGATTTTTTGTCATAGGAATATCCTTGTTACTTTACCTGGAGACTTCTATTTGTATATTTATGTAATTAAATGAATTATGGGATCACTTCATTATTTATTCTAACCAAGAGTATTTTGGAGGTTGTTTTCATCTTATCTCTTACTTCTCAATCCTTTATGAGTGTAATTCCACACATTTGTTTGATTATATAGCCAAGATTGTAATCACTTACATTTGTCCTATTGAAGTTGTTATTTGGGAATTATTTTCTCTCTTCCTTCATTATTGGACCGGGAGTTGTACAATTAGAGGGAGGGGATCATGAAATAGCTACCCAAACTCTTCTAAATAAAAAAATAAAATAACAAAAAGTTAAATGATTTAAATTTTTACTACAATATTAAAAAAATAAACCTGATAAATTCACTTATCATAATCCAATAAATAATATTAATATATAATTAACATTCATAAATAATTTATAAATAAACATAAAAAATGAAAAAACATAACTCCATATAAATAATTAAATAACATTAAAAATTAATTATAACTATTTATAAACACTTAAATTAGTTAAAATACCTTAAAAATTTATAATCTAACGGACTTACAGACACAGTTATCTTAAAATAAAAAATGAAATTCTATAAAACAAAGAATATGAAATAAATTTATAATTAAAATTAGAAAGACTTAAAACCAGATTATTATTCCAAACATATATATATTTATAATTAAAACCACAAAATAGAAAATAAATAATTTTTTCCCATTAAAAGACTAAATCATGAAATGGTTATTATAACACTTTAATTAGTAACAAATACAGAGATAAAGATAATTCATACAATTGAAAATGTAAAATTGTGTTGACTTGGTATAAAGAATGATTTTATATTCCATTTCAATATCACTATAATATAAAACAACATTTCTAATTGGTTTATCATAATGAAATTGATTAAAATTAGAAATATATAATTTTTTCATGATATGTAATGTTTGGAAATAAAATAGTTGAAAACCAATCAGTC
Organism: Viscum album; assembly: GCA_963277665.1. Classification (NCBI taxonomy): domain Eukaryota; kingdom Viridiplantae; phylum Streptophyta; class Magnoliopsida; order Santalales; family Viscaceae; genus Viscum; species Viscum album. The sequence goes on from OY728138.1 coordinate 395,331,190, forward strand.
GTATTAATGTTGTGTGTAGAATGGTTTCCCACTCAATATATCATAGACACAAAGATATCATAGAGAAAATTTTAATTCTAAATTCATGTGACATTATTATTTTATAAATATAAATCATGGACTTAATAGTTGTCATAAAATCAAACTAAAAAATTTGGGGTTCAAATGAATTGAATATATCATCCTTCGTATATATGACAAAAAAATGTAGGGGATACCGAATATTTGAATCTCACCAACACATCCTCTATTACACCAATAGGTCTTTTTGTGCTTCTTATATCCATCCAGATCACAATCCTAGAGGTTTTGAGCACTACATCCTATAGTATAGATTAAACTGAGTAAGACATTACATTAATAGAATCTTCTATATCCAAAGTAGCATCATAAAACTCACACTTCTCTATTACATATGTAAGTGAAGTTAAATGGATACTTTCAGTTCATAGGTAGTGTATGTCGATTCATCAAAGATACATTCCTCCCAAGTTTCACTTTCTCTCCCCCTTTCATGATTTTATTATAGGTACGCATGTCCTTAAAAAAGTATCATATCTAAGGATTTATTTGACAACATCAAGAAAAGTAATATTAACTTTAACATTCTGAAAAGTATTTAACACCTCTCTATACATCTCACTTTTAACCATTTTTTTATTTTGGTACTTCTTATAGGTTAAGGTAGTAGTTGATTGGGATATTTTATATCATTTTTTTATTTTTTTTCATTCCAATATCCAATTAATTATATAAAGCTACTGATTTATTTTAATTTTAAGATCCTATTTTGATTATTTTTTTCCTTTAAAACATTTATTATCTAACTCAGTAGGTTCAAAGAGAGTTTTTATATCTTTTATATAATATAAATCAAGGATTTGATGTGTAAAATTTTTAATAAAATATTTTTCTTTATAATCCATAGCCTATATGTTAGGAATTTTAGTTTAACTTTTAATTTTCATTGTACTAACATTCTATTTAACTCTTGGAATTATTTCAGGTTGTGGCGGATAATTCTCGATATTTTGGTTCTTCAAGCCAATAATCATGGTATACATTTTTCTTATTTGATTCACCATGATAATAGTAATAGTTTTTTATAGACATTTATTGTTTTTGTTTAAAAATTTATTGAATATTAACATTACATTTCTGTGATTTTTGTGATTGATGGAATTATATTTCAGGGTGGTTTACTATGGGTAGGGTTAGAAATTCCAAAAAGTGTCATGATATTGATCTTGATAATACCTAGGATATTATATGTTGTTATGGTTTTGGAAAAACCTCCCTTATAATTTATTATATAAATATATATCACTTTTTTGGTTACTCTATTCTTGATTGAAGTTGTAATTTTATTGTTATAACTTAGATTAATTGTTTTGTTTAAAAATCCATTGATGTCATAACACAATATTCTAGAAAAATGGTGCCTTTGTTTCTAGGAGGATCTCTCTCTTCTAGGATCTAGGTTTTATTCTTTTCCTTCCTTGGCATACCCTCTCCCACCATTTGTTTTTGGTTTCCTCCCATATCACTCCCTCTTCCTCACTTCCCATGGAGTCCATATTATATCTCTCTTATAACCCTTGTGTCATCCTTTGCGGAGCGTGGCTCTCTATTTTTTTCTTATCTTTCATAGGTTTTCTTTCCAATTTCAGTTTATTTCTTCTCTTTTCATTCGGTTCTCCTTTCCATTATTATCATGTGATGTTTCAATGTTTTCTATTGATTTGTTTTCACAAATGTTGCTTCCATGCTATTATCACCTGAAACATCATGCCAGAACCCACATTGGTTTAACATAAAGGCTCTCTGAGGGTTTCAGATTAGTTGGTATTGATATTCTGTGGCTCTTCAGTTGGAATGATCACCCACCTTTGTTCTTTCGTACCTTCTAGTTGTATTGGAATCCACATTGGACTAGTATGAAGGTTTTTGTTGTAGTTTTGGGATGGTTTTTGTGGATACATTTGAAATCAAGTGTTCCTCTCGGTAGTGTGGCTCTGATGACTGATCTAGAAAGTCGCGACTCGGGTTGGTTCTCTTCTTCTATTGGGATTCAGTTTTCTTTATTTTTTATGATTTTGGAATTCTATGTTTACTAGTGGTCCTTCAAACATTGTGGTGTGGTTAATTCAAGAATGATGGTTTTCCTTGTGATTTTTTAGATTCGATGATGGTGGAGATTCCGAGAGCTTTCTCTTTCAATCAATTCTTCATGTTGTTCTGGTTAGGTGGTATTTGGTTTCCACACTCATGACATCCGTTATTTTTGGTGATGGTTTTTCTTCTATAATTCAATTATTTTATTTTATTTTTCTGTTCTATTTGTGATAGATTATGTTTTTTTCAGCTACTACAAAGATGTTGGAAACGTTAATGGATTTCTAGTGTGTAAAATAGGTTATGATTCTTATGGTTCTTTGGTCTTTGGATGTTCCATTCAACTTTCATGGTTCTTATTGGTGATGTTGATGGATTCCAATGGTATTAGGACTTCTTTTTCATCTATGGTAATGTTTTTTGTGGACATGGTTGCAGAGGTTCTTATGATGAGAAGGGTATGTTTCTGGTGGGTGGTTGTCACTGGTGTTTTCGATGTTGATGCAAGATTGGGTTCATTAAGGTTTGCGGCATGAGGCAGTTCAACATGTGGTCTATGGACAGAGGCTATTGTGTGGCATCATTTGTTTGAAATATAAATTTAGTGGTGTACCTGATATTTGGCATGCTATTTTTGTTGAAATTTTGATGTTTGTGATGTTTTGAAATTTGTATTTGGAAATTTTGTGGCTCCCACTCAACTATGAAGTGGTTTGTGGAAAAAAAATGTTTAAAAAGTATCCCTAGAATGATTCCATGATAAGTATCAAGCATATATTGTAAGTTGGGATGTCATTCATTAAAGTGGACTTATACAGAATAAATACTAGTATGCATTTCATTTGGGTAGTTTTGTTTATATTAGGGATTTTTTGGATTAGTGTTATATTAGAAAGAATCATTTTTCTTACCACATTATTAAGATCACTAACTAGATCACTATTTTTTATTTTTAGAACTAGAAGTAGGCAATTATAGGGATATTATGACATAAATAACACCCCAAGAATTAAACTTTTGAGAATATTATCTATATTTATCTATTAAATTCTTATCCTCAATTAGAGTTTTCTTAGATAAATCTCCCCCAGTTATAGCATAAATCATATTACCACCCATGAGTATTGGATCCTCATAAATGTATTGAGTTAGAAGTTGATCATTGATTTAGTGTTGTGTAAAACTTGAAAAAATATTCTAAAAAATATCCCAATACTCATATAAACTCTATCATTATACTTTCATAATAACATAAAAATCCTTTCTCAAGGAAGGTATACTAGAGGATAGAAAAAACATTTCTCAACTGATTTTCTATAGCACATTCCATGTTCTAATAGAAGATGATTTTGAGTAGTAGAACCAATATTTTGAAACTATTCAAAGGAAACTTAGAAGGCACCTATCTTATTTTTTTCCTCAAATTATGTTATGAATCAATCCTGGAAATGATTTCACACCATATAATAGTTATAAGGAATAGAGCAAAAGTAGAACAAAAAACTCATAACACTGTATAACAGTTTCATTAAAATTAGAAAATAGATAATGCCACATTAGGTTTAAGGGATGATGAATTAGGAGAATAAGGTAGTAGAATAATATCCCTTAGAAGGGCCACTTTTAGAGGATCCACAGTGGAGACCTCCAAATGTCTAATGTCTGCAAATCTTCTAAGCAAATTCTAAATCAATTCATATCTCTCCTAGTACCCCCACCCCCAAATAAAATACTCCAATTGCATTGAACTTTCATATATGGAAATAAAAAACTAACAAAATATTAATTTAAATACTTCCCTTGGACTTATTAATTTATAACTCCCCAAACACAGAACAATCCACTATTTATTAATATTACCCCCAACTCGAAAAATACATTGTCCTCAAGGTGGGAAAAAATTGGATGAAAATATGACTCCACATTAAGTATTATATAGAATATGTCAAATATACTTCTAGTGTGGTGGATCTCCAGTATATAACACATCACATATAGAATATTTTAAACCCATGTAATCATTTATATAAAGAAAAACATCAAATAATTTAAATCCACTTAGAATACTTGTTGCATCATAAACAATCCATGCAGTTCTAATAACATCCCCCTCTAGAATCCAGAGTGTGTCTATGGCTTGTGTAAATAAATATTAGCACATTCACTTAATGTTTCATTAACAATTTCAATTTTCTCAATTTTCTCATTGTTAACCAAGTTTTGAGTATGTTTGTTTGATAAATATTGAGGGAAATAAATGCATGAAGAACTACCATTGTTGGACGATCCTGGGTTAGATGAATTAAAAGAAAACATTATAGATTATTTTAAGGAAATAGAAGAAGATAGAAATATTTTATTTATATTCCTATAATTAATGGACCTATGATTCCTATTCAAGATGTGGAGAAATATTTTTGGAACCAATGATCTTCGTAGTTTTCCAAATTTGTAAATCGTATATATGGTGGGAGGAAACCAGAACTCTCATATTCACATGTTCTGCTTATGCTCACAAAAAAAATCATAGAATCTAAGATATTCATAACCCTAATTCATTGGCTATACATGTTTTTCTAATCCATCACCAAAATATATGGTGAAACATATCCCAATAAAACTGACCACCTAAACACCTCAAGGAAAACGAGCACACAAAATCTTATATCTTTCAGGATCCTGAAGTATTAAAAAAATTCAATAAAATCATTAGTATCCCCTACCTTAGGGAGATGCTAATAGTATCAAATTTTACCATTCATCCACCAACCTCCCATTATAACAATAACTGAATTTGAGAAAATCCCTACATCATCTCCCTCTATCCACAAGTTGACTTCATAGAAAAAATTAAGATAGAATAGTGCACAAATTATTGGGTTTGGTGATTAGGACACATAGTTCATGTTAATCCTAGTTAAAAAACTATTCTATCATCCATCTTGAGCAATAAATGTTTATGGTATTAAATCAATATCAGCGACACCAACAATATTAGAAAAAAATAAAGAAAAATGTATGTTTAGTGTAGATGGTGGAATGACTTCCAATGAAAATATGGAATTCAGAGTAAAACCAAATTAAAGAACTATAGAAATTATAGTTATTCACCCTATTGTTTTAGAACTATAAAAAAAATAGATGACAATAGGATTTTTGAAGTAAGAATATTTAGAATAAGTTGTTACACCTTCTGATGTGGTGGTTCTTGATTCTTTATATCATTCTTCTTATCCCCTTTATGAGGAATGGGTTCCAACCACTTCCTCTAAATCATTTTTATTTTATTTTATTAAAAATTCACTTTAATGAAAAGTGGGAACCATAAAGTAACATTCACCTCAGCATCATACATCCCTCCAAAAATAATTTTCACCTCTTATGGATTTCAAAATTCAAAAAAAAACAAAACTAGCTTAACCGCTCCTCAAAACATCCCACACACCCAAATCTTAATTCAAATAGATCATCATCAATTCCTCAATCAACGAACCTTGTTACCAGATGAGACTGATTCATCACTCACTCTATCATTACCATCATCACATCACCAGTTTCACCAAAATAGTGTCATTGTTCACACCCCCATCAACACCATCTTCGAACGTCAAACCTATCATCACCAAACCCCAAGCCTTCAGTAAAACAACACTCATTGCCAGAAAATCAGTCGATCCAACAAAGAACCAAAAATCACCAAGAACATTAGAAAAAACCAACGTCATCCAAAAAGTTGCAAGTCGAAACCCCAACCAGAACCAAAGATGAAAACACTGAAACCCATACAAATATATCATCGAAAACTCTCGGATCCAACAAAGAGGAATCTACCACAAGCCACTGGTCACCCGAATTCACATCCCAAATCACCTGGAATACCACCTTGCAAAAACTGCCTCAGAAATAGAAGTGGAGTCCTAGATCCAGAGAAGCAAAGTGAGTAGAACAGAGGCCGACGAAGATAATCCTATATACTCCCCACCATTAGACTGACCACAGAACAAAAACCAACACCTAAAACACTCTTAATGAAGAAGAATCCAAAACATGGAAAGAGAAGGGAAAAAATGGGACTGAAACTCGAAGAGAAGAAGAAGAATATACTGATAGGACCCCACATTTCTGATCCTCAAGCACAAAGCCTTAGAGATTACAGTGCTCTATATCTGATCTATACAGGAATAAGGGAAGTTGAGGTCAGAGCATGGAAGCGGCGACCTATAGAAAAACCTGAACTCCTTATCCTAAGAGAAAGAGAGAAGAAGGGATGATGAATGAACCAGCTATGATAACGATCTGGGAGAATAACACGAGGAGAAGAAATAGAAGAATCATAATAAGGGAGTACAAAGGGTTATAAGATTCCTACAGTGGAGAAGGTTTTAGGAGGAAACCCTAAGACCACGAGCGAAGAAAGCGAGAGCGAGGGGGGGAGAAATCTGGGGGAATGCGGAGCTATTCCAACCAATTGTAACTCCACATTAATACTATTTTTTATGCATGGTTGAAATTGAATACTTCCAATAAAAATACCCTCAACTAATCCACTTGAATTAATTTGATTCAATTTTAACTATTAAATTTCAAATCAGCTTTTTCCATCCACCTGAACTAGTGTGGAACTAAACCAAGCATCCCAGGACTTCCTTTCATGATTTATTTCAGAATTTATTGATGGTACCCTTCCACTTTTTCCTCTATAAAACTTTATTTTTTCACTAGTAATTAAACTTTATCTCGATTGTAATCCATCATTTGTGTTATCACATCCTTTGAAATAATCTCTAGAATTTTAAATGATGGTTTAGGTTACACTAACACTTCACGAAAAAATATATTGGGAAATAAATAACACAATGATACTTTTAAACTAGTTTTCTACATATTCTTATATTGTAGGAGATGACATCTCTTATATCCTTAATGGTATTTATTTCAACTCCTGAGAATCCAAAGGAACCCTTGGATTCATGAATTCTCTAGTACAATGATTTGATTTCCGAATATGAATAATTACCAAAGCCTTCAATTTCTTATCCTACTTAAGCACATTTGAACTTGGTTCAAGAATCACCACTTACAGATGAAAAAAATAAGAATTATTATGCTTCATTCATTTACATACCTGAATAATCATAAAATATTCCAAGCTCAGTGTCGCCTATACTATTGGAAAAAAGCCTATTTTATAACCTATCCTCACTTCTAATATCTTGAACATGTTCAATAATATCTTCATTCCATCCCATATTATTCTTTCCATAGAATAGTCAAACAATACTCCACCATTACATTCCTATGATTTTCTATGAGGGAAATATTTAGGTGATCCCATGTTAAATCTAGTTTATCACTCTGCTAATATATAAATCAAAGAGAATCATATACTCCAAACATAACTATACCAGATGAATCTCAATGTCTGAAGATGTCCAGTTTACTAAAAAGAAAATTTCACCTTTGGTAATCCATCCTAATGGATCTTCTCCAGTTAATGTCAGTAATTACACTTTTCTAGGTATACAATGAATTCCATCCATGAGAGAATTATTGATAATAACGAAGTTCAATCTCATCCCATGAAAATCCTCATCATAGCCAAGATAAGTCACTCTAGGATTATATAGTACATTCTTACTCTATGTACCTAAATCTGAGACTAGTTCATCATGTAACTCTTTATCCTTGATTTTATCCATCATTTATTTTATCATATCTTTGATCAGATAGATTATATACTTCTATAAGTCACTTGCACCTCATTGACTCTTGGACTGACCGTTTGAGATTCATTCTAAGATTTCATTCACTATAAATAAGGAATATTGTATTCCCTCTAGATTCATGTCAGCAATATCCATTCTACTCTTATCATATGCAATTTGGAAAGGAAAAAATTACTAAACGTGCTCAAATTCTCTGCCTAGATCCTACTTCTATCACCCCACTCTCTTATCATTCAATGTACTTCTCAATCACCTTGATGAGAAACAATATTCTCCAATTTAGAATTCTCATGCGATGATACCCCTATTGGAATCATGAAATTTTTATCAATCAATCATAATAATGATCGCATGATAGAAAATAGGTTGAATAAAGTGAGATAAAGTAGAATAAAATATTTGTAACACTATATTACTATGTCATTGGAGACATAAAATAAAAAGGACCCCAGTAGGTATAGGTGGATAATAGGTAGGAGAAGAAAGAAGTGGGAAAGTATCCCCTATAAAGACAAATTACATAGGATCCACAATAAAAATACTCCCATGTTTTGATGCCTCCCAAGCTACCAATATAATTCCAGAATCAATTCATATCTCACCCACTATCCAACCCCTTATATAATACTCCACCTACCCCACCTTTTACATAAAGGAATAATAATCTAATAAAAGTTAAAATACAATAATTCCCATAGACTTATTAGTTTGTACTTGCTCATACACATAGATATCCCCTACTTCCTAACATTATCCCCTGGGGTTTTTATACTAATATACACCATGTAAGATCCCTATAAATGTTTATATGGATCCTTCCCATGATTTTGATGAAAATTATAGAAATAGTGAATCATCCTTAGACTAATATTAAATCCAAAAGTTATTTCTAGATATCTTAGATAGTTTTACTCATTATCAATATATAGAATAGTAAGATCCTTCAATATTTTCCTCCCTTACATGTATCTAGTATATTCTTGGGGTTTAGTTTTCATTTGATTAGTGTCTTAACACCTATAGAAGATGATTTAGGTATGTCCTCAATAGTCTCAATCCTAAATGGTTTAAAATTAGATTATTTTCCACTTTATTTTCCATTCCCCTAACACTTAAATGATATGTTATATCAATTTTAGGGTCAAAGAGTTCTCATTATGTTTTTGGGTTCCAAGGTAAATAAATTTCTACAATTTGTATGAAAATTTCAGCTACTAAAAAACTAAAAACAAGAAATATTTGACTGAAAACTTATTTATATCATCAATTAGATATTAAAAAATAGATTTCAAGAAATTAATATGAAATTTAAGAATTCATTAAGTATTAATTTTCAATTATATATACCCTAAATATCTAAAAAGTAGCTAGAAATAATAAATAGCAGGGGTAATAAAGACTTAGAAAAAAATTGTGAATTTTTTAGCAAAAATTTTCAAAAATAATTTAAAAAGTATTTTTGTAATCCTTTTTTAACTTTTTTGAAACATTACTGGTAATAGTGCTAATTGAATACCTGGATTTCTTCCTCTAAATCCAATTTCAGTTTATTGCATATGTTCGGTAATATAACACCACATTATCTTACCTCAAGGGATTTTGATCAAAATATTATTTTCCCTTTTATATTTTTTATTATTTTCTGAAGATTGGTTTGAAAAGTTTATATTTCACTAGTTTTTTCTCTAGTGATTATCTTCTTCATCTCCTATAAATAAATTCCTCTTTTGAATTCTCTCAAATGAACTTCTAATAAACATAAACCATACAACTCACTATATCTAATGATATTAACTCCTCACTAAAATCACTTTGAATAAATTAAATTCTAAATATTTTCATTATATTTATTATGTAGTCTCTAAACAAATTTATTTAATCACAATAGCATAATGATCAAGTATCTCAATTGAAAAAGTAATGTTTAAGTTGTGAAATATATTTTTCTAACTCTCCATTCAATAACTAAATTCGTTCCATCATATATAATTATAGTATATGAGAGGGAATGAAATATTTTCCCCAATAATAAAATGAAATAATTCAAAAAATAATAATATTTATTAACCAAAAAATTATAGTTTAAAAGAGATCAACAATAAGAGATGACAAGAATTAATCTCACAAACGAAATCTACAAAACAAATTACTCAATATAATCATATATAATTTATCTTAACATGGATAAAGTAGTCGTAATATTCCTCAAATAGTCAATTAATCCTCTGCAATTCAAACACATGAGTCTAGTATATGGATGTTTAAGAGAATGAATATATCTTTTAAGAGTTCTACAAACTGTCAGGAAAAGAAACTCCAAATGATATAATAATCACCCTCATAACCAAATACCAGTATAGTCTAAATAAAATCCCTCTAATACATATATCCAAATAGAAAAATAAAATATATAATACTCTTTAACCCTTAATATATACTTATAAGGAACTATAGAAATTATACCTCGTATAAAGACTACACTGATGTCAGCTCAACTATGATCAAATATCAGTTATCTTAGCCTAACATCAACATCCAAGGACACTCTGCATGATATACTATTGTTGTATTTACATAAATTTACATATGGATATATTATATACTTGATTGAGTCTTCAATTGATTCATGTTAGGCTGATAAAGTGACCTAGCTTTAAATCGTTCTAGTTCTAGATTTGTGCTAGAGTCACATGAAATGAACTAAATCATAAATATTGACTCAAAAAATACACCATTCAATTTAACATAGTTCATATCTTAAAATTAGTCACCGTAAAGGAAAATAATCCCAGGAATGAATCTACACTTTAAATAACATCATACCCTGAATGAACACATCATGAAAAACAATCTAATGAGCAGCACTTGATGCCAACTTCCCTTATAACTTCTATATAATGAACCATTGGTGAAGAAATATATAGATCCAATTTAAGATAATAAAATATATTCCACTTGGAATCTCTACGTGAACCATAAATATATCTCTATCTTGAGCTTCACAAAAAAATCCCCATTATATAATGAATAGGACTTCATTCTTGAACCACTAAATAACTTCATGAATTAGATAAGAAATAAGCATCTTGTTGGATCCCAGATGGTGATAGTAGATGGTCTAGAGGGGGTGTGAGTAGAACCGATTAAAATTTTAAAGAGATAAATAAATTAATTTTCATATTTAATTATTAATAGGTAAAATAAAATTAAAATGCAATGAAATAACACTAGTATTTTTATATTAGTTTGATTAAAAGTGGTTTTACTCTAATCTTACACCTCTCTACACCTTATTATATGAATTGTGAAATTTTATCCTAATTCTTTTTTGGGAATCATAAATTATTACAATCTTACCTTTTCAATGGAAAGTACCATCAGATGCATAAAATTTTTTGTGGATAGTGAAAACCCTTACAATTCTTACCATTATAAAGTGGGTTTCACAACTCGAACAGTCTTGAATTTAAAATCTATGAGTCACAACCAAAGATATATATATATATATATATATGGGGAGGGATAGAGATAGAAGCTTTTGGATTTGGAAATCATAAACCGAAGGTTATAGTTTGAGAGAAATGGATAGAAATAATTATAGAATACTAAAATAGAACCATGCATATAAATTTATAGTAGATTGATGAATAAAATTCATAGATCATTGAGCATATGATCGCTTCATCACATCTATGCAGTAGAAATAGCTGAATAATATTAAGCACATCACTTGAGAGATCATCTAGTAGTTGAAAAACTTTTTTTCATAGGATCAAATGGATGTTCATAGGATATCATTATTTGGAAGTTTTACATCAAAGAAAAATGATAGAACTAGTGTGTGTGTGTGTGTGTTGAATGTTTCAGGTATACTTTACTACATGCTTGAGTCCATTAAATAAAATAACTTCCCACATCCAAGTAATTATTTAGACAATTTGAATTATAAAAAATTATGGAATTATTAGATATATATATATATATTATCATTATATAATAATTATCAATCAATATTAAAAAAATCAAATAACAATTAAAATAAATTTTAATTCAATTCTAAATAGTTTCAAAACAACTCTATAATACTTAGTCAATGATATCTAAATATCTCGCAAGATAGTTTCCTTAAAAATATAAAATTAAAAAATAATTATAGAAAAATACATGAATGTATATTAGAAATGTTAAATATAATTATACATCAATAAAATCAATAAAAAAATTAATGAGTTTTTATTCCTTAAACATAAATTTAGAATCTTTAAAATCAAAGAGATCACTCTAAATAAATAAATTAAAAATTTTGATATTTCATATAGTTTGGTTATGTGTGAATGAGGAACTAATTTAAATTACTTCTATATCAGTTTAAAACATTATAAAATCACTTATCATCGTTTTTATATTATTTATATTTGTTTTTTTAATCAATAAATTAATTAAAATAACTAATACAGACCAGAATCATAAGAAAATAATTTAATTTAAAAAAATACTACATGTTAGAAAAAACCAATGTTGTATTGACATACTGTAAAATTGTAAAATAACTAGGCACATCAATGAAAAGTAAAAATATCTATGTGAATTCAAAAGCAATATTGGTATGTGAATGAAAAGTAAATATGGATATGTGAATGAAAAATAAAAAACCTACATAAATTTAAGATATAAAATCAATAAATAATTTATTGAAAATTATAATAAAGTGAAAAAAATATATTAAAAATATATTAATCAAATACAAGATTTAAAAAATAATATAATTAATTTACTTGTGTATGAGATTTGTTGTATTTTTACTATTCAGAATATAAAATATTAACAAGAAACGGTGCTCCAAAATCAATCAAACCAGTAACACTTCCACACAGTTATATATATTCAAACTCCAACCATATAATATAAATAGAATAAAATGGTGATAAAAAATCCAAAACAAAACATAAAATATATTACATTATACAATATTGAATGGATCTCGATGAGGTAGAACTATCTCAGAGATTTCTTGAGTTGAATGAATATTTAATATCCAAACTCCTTCATCATCATTCATCATATCATGGAAAATTATCAATGACCAAATGTTCACTCTTTCCATAGATTAAAAATAATCTATTCCTTGTATATCTATCTTTTGAGAAACCTGGAGAATCGACTCCATAAATCCGCCCATCTGATGAGAGTAATCCAATATTCTGAACTGGTTTGAGGCCCATAATCAATATGAATTCCAATCCCTTTGATCTGACTAACCCCTCTATATTAAATAAAATAGTAAATATAAAAATACTACAAAGTTATATGAATTAAAATTTAACTAAAATATTATAAACATTAACATTGAAAAATAATAATTATCTTAGTTTAGTGAACAAAAAGAATATATAATTAACATCCAATAATGAATTATAAATAAAAATATATAAATAAAAATATAACTATAAATAAATAAATAACTATCATTAAATTTTTATTACAGAAATATATACAAATTTAAAATAATTCAAATACCATTAAAAATATTAATCTAATAAAATTAAAAACACAATTATCAAAACATAAAAAAATGAATTAACAAAAAACACTGAATATAAAATAATGTTATAATTAAAATTAAAAACACTTAAACCAATATTAATATTAAAAATATAAATATTTACCATTAAGAACTACAAAAATAAAAAAATCAATTTAACCACTTCAAAACACTAAACCACGAAACACTAATTAAACCCCATGAATTGTTGCAAAATAAGGGGATGCAATTAGTGTATTCATTAAAATATATAGAACCATTTCATAATTTATCAAAAAACTTTTTATTCTAAAAGATAATTTCATTAAAAATAATTTATATAAAAAATTAAACCTTTAAAATGACTTTCAAAACAATGTCACAAGTTTAATGGAATAACTATATTGTTGAATTTATGTATATATTGATAAATCTATATATATACACACACATAATGTAAATAAAAAATAATATTAATCTTTTTTGTATAATGAACAAGAAAGTTAAATTAATATATATAATTCATATGAAAACTATAATATGGTCACACATAAAAAATATACAATAAAATACTTATATGTAAATCATATATGAAACTATTGAATGATCACAAATAATAAATATTGTAACTCATATTCAAATTTTGAAAAATAAATTTTATAAGATATATATATATATATATATATAATACATACTTCAATTTAACATAATTATACTAAACATATAAAAAACATGTCATTGAACTCTAAATCAATAATTTAATTCTCAAAAAAATATTATCTCAATTCAATATTTTTTCTAACAAGGAAATGAAAAAATTTCAAAATCCATATTCCGTATCACATTAATATAAAGAAAAGGATGGTGCACTGATAAAAGGGTGGTCTGTATTAGATGGGTTACAAGGAGGGTAAGGCATCACGTGGAGGGTACTTACTCCTGGGGGATCAACATCACAGAGATCGGAGAGGGTGGATAGTATCAGGATGGGGGAAGGAGGGGATGTTTTTTATCATATAAAGACAAGAGGGGGAGCTGGCATCATAAAGTGTGTGCCGAGAGAGTGGGGTAGTTTCAGGTAGTCTATGGAGGGGGAGTCATTAGAGATATACAAGGGGTCGGGGTTAGGATTTTTTAACATATAGTAATGTTTTCTTAAAATAAATTTATATATATGTTTTTTTTAAATGATTTTATAAATATCCATTCACACACTAATTGATTTATTATAGTGATAGTGCTACCATACTACATATTAGGTCCAAAATACCTATCTCTATAGACACCCCTTTCCTAATCCCCCATAACTATACCGTAAGACCACACCCTATTATAGCATTAAACACAATCATCCTATGGTCTCAACTCATATCTATGATGACACACACTCTTAGGAGCCACTCCTAACCCATTGACCATCTCACTTATCATCAATAACCAAAAATAGTAATATAATATGTAACAGTAATTATAGTTAGATATCCTATAATGAACAATCAAATAGGCCCCAATTTTAACGAAAAATATTCAAAAAAAAATAATAATAAATTGGTTTTAAAAGAGGTTCCAATGAAACAAATACCAATATATAATCAATACCATGGTAAAATAATTATTCAAAAAAATACCAGATCCCAACTATAAGAAATAAAAATTATCCAATCTATCAAACCACACCCCATCTCACCTCACTGGTTCTCACTTAAACTATCTGCATGTCATCCCCTAAATTACATCCAACTCTATCCCATATATCAGAAATATTTATAGGGGTATAATCCTACTTAATTATTCTATAACACCATCCCTACACATTGATCCCCGATAATAATCGTTAACATCATCATAATCTAGTCTTTTAGGCTATATCCATGGTATTGCTGTAGTTTTTTCTATTAGAAAAACCACCTGTATGATTGGTATTTTGTCATCCAAATAAAAATACACTCTTCTCACCTTGGTCAAAATTCATAGCATCGCAAATTCTAGCTTCTAGTATAGAAAATCATCGATGGGTGAGGTATTTTCATCAATTAATAATATCATCATTTATGCGTGATACCTCACAGTGAATTGTTTTTCACTCGATAGGCTGAAATTTTTCCTTGATTTCATCCTAAATGCCACCACACAAGTATATATATATCATAGAAACAACCATGTTTTTTAGGAAACTATACTATTTTTCTTATCTCACTCTTCTATAATTTAATCACACCAAGTAGGGAACCTACTCTACTCCTTTTCCAATATCTTCTCCTTAATCGATGATTAGAACAATATCGAGGTTATCTAACAACATAGACTTATTCATCAATATAATATTTTCTAGGTATAACCTAAAACATTGAAATGATTTCCTCATGGTCAATGATTAAAATCCTGGCCATCTCTCAAATCATCTCAAGATGTCTCACACCTTCCTAAATGTTATCTCATAACTCGATCAAAACTATTGTTTTATTGCCCATTAATTCTCACTAGAATCCTAAAACATGTCTTCATGTATTTAAGGGACATAAGATTCATAGACTAGATCTCAATCTTAATGGGTACCCCCAAAGATCCCATGAACACACAGTCATCAAGATTGTCACTAGACAGACCATCCTATTCCACCCAACCCATCACCCAGGGGAAGGTTTCAAATACAATACATATATCATCATGTATTTGTAAATTTTAAACTATGATAATATTAATAAAGAGAGCACTAAAGTACACAATCCTCTAAAATAGGTTCACCTCCTATATAAGGACAATAAGACTAGACCTTTTTTAAACATACCCTCCTTCCATTTATTTAAAACACACATCAAAGACCTTAATTTTATAAACCATTAAAAAGTGTCATCTATCAACATTACATGATAAAGGACCTTAGCCAAAATTTAGTGAAAAAATTCTTTGTAAATCTTGATATCTTGTTTAAAACCCCCATTTAAAAACCATTAATTCCCTCTAAAATCTAATTTTAAAGTTTTATAGCTTTTTTCATTAAAACTAACTAAACATCGACTAATTCCAACAAGAAATACATAAGATGGGTGAATTGAACTAATTTAAGTTAGAAACCACCAAAAACCCATTTATCCAGGTTTTATGGTCCTTTGGTGTCTATAAGGCTAATATGAGTATATCCCATCTTCCATAGTCCTATAATGACATGAAAAAACATACTAGATATAATAGTTATATCACATGTAACAATAAAAGAACTTGCAAAAAATCAATAATATCCCAAAAAATCAAAATAATGAATGATTAATGTTCACCTACCTCAAATGATGTTTTATATATGAATCAAAAATCATATTGTCCATTCTTAATGCTGACGAGATCCTAACACAAATACGTAATCCAAAAAATCTATATAAAACTTATTTTTGTATTAAACATGGTTTAACTAAAATAGCCTCATCCTGAAATAAAATAAATGATTGATGACATGACAACAGACCATTGAATGACCTCGTATCTCATACGAGTAAAAGACCTAATTTTTTAAAACTAACCAACCATCAATTTTACTATTTTCACTTAAAACTAAAGAATAAAATAACATGAAACATCAAGACAACAAAATAATGGGAAATACCATACATATTTCTCCTATAAACCCTCTATATCCACCACATATAAAATCCCCATCATAGTGTTTTAATTTTACCCTGATCAAGTGAAATTACAACTCAAATACTTAACCAAACAATCTGAATTTAGAGGATAATGAAAACAAATAAAGAAAAGGATAATGGTGGATGATCTCACCTCAATTATCCAAAATCAATGCCTATAGAATAGAATCAAACATGGGGAAATAAATGGGATCAAGGGAAAGAAGTGGGGGAGGTTGATTAAAATGAAATCCATCATAGCCATATGTTCAAAAAAACACAAGGGACTCGATGGTGAAATATTCATTATGAACCTTTTTAAAAAATTGATTATACACACCATAAGGTACCCAATGGATTATAATGTGTCATTGTTGACTCACCAAGTACCTACTATAAGTCCATTGAACACAGAGTGGCCAAAATAATGGTGCAGAACCACTAGATAAGCATATTTTAACTCATAACACCATATCCGGTATCTAGTGGTTGTCAATAGGTGCACATTATTCCCTTGTAAAACCTAAGAAAATCCACTTCTATAATTCTATACTCATCTCATCATCTCCAAACTATTTCACTAAAATAACTATCTTTCTAATAACACAACCTCAGGTTCTCAAGAACAAAACACACACACTAGAAGGACCAAAATAAATTTGTTCCAACAGAAGATATCTTTGGAATTATGACTCTATCCAACTCATCAGCATACCCTGACCTCACACCATTAAATTACTCCACTATATAGTCTCATATTAGACACTCAAATCAGAACATGAAATGAAAAAGAGTAAATAAAAACAAAGGAACATGATATAATTAATATTTTTTATAATAATCCTTAATCTATGGGAAATAAACACATAACTAGTAATGGAGAACAACATATTACAATGGGAGATCAACTTAAAATTACAAGCCAATAGAATATTAATATTAATAAATCACTTAACTAATATTCATTACATCAAAAATTACCCTATCCCCAATATATATATCATTTATAATATGGTAATGTTTTTTCTACAACCCATTTATATTCATGGAACAAATTTTCCATGGATCCATTTCTCATGAGCATCAAACCACATGATCTAAGGGAATAATTTCCTCAACTGACCAAGTGAATAGTGAATTAGTTCCAACATATAAAACTCATCCACCAATTGAAACACTTGAATATTCCAACACATGTATCATCATCATCGATCCTTTGTTCTATATTTCTTGTTCTTGGAGACTTACTACCATATAATATTGTAAACTCATAAAGTATTAGAGGACAAACTTTTTTGAAGACATAAATACGACGTTAGAAAATTTATTTTCACAAAAAGACTTATAATATCCCAATTGAGAATCATTTCTATGATTAAGAAACATGTACCATAGGTTATATGTAAAATCTTTCAGAACTATATTCTTTAGTTCACTTCTTCCAATCTATCAGATCTTCCAAAACCCTAAGGCCAACAAGGTATCCAAGCCTTATTAAAGAAAAAAAGTGCTTCACATTATCATGGTACATAACATTAGGTGGTATATATACTAGAAACTAGTTCCCTTAATAATTTCAATGTTTCAACTTGTCATCCTCTACAGTCTTCCAGAGGAACTGGTACTCAATTTGAGTATTCTTCATTCAAGGGATAAATAGTGAATTCTAATCTAAGTGGATTGTTATATGGATATAGTAGGGTAGTCCACCAATCTCATTCCACGTTATTAATTCCTCAATTGGACCCTAGATCCACACCAACTCCTTAAATTCTTTTGAGATTACAAGTTACTCAACTTTCATGGCTGATAGTGAAACTACCAATTATAATTATAAATTCCATCTCCTGAAATTTCCTCAAAATGTAAAGAAAAATTCAATGGTTCTCTTCCAAAAATTATAATCTCCATGAATGTCATAATTTGGAAACCATTACAGTGGATCATCTATTCTAAAATAGAGATGAAGATCCACTGAACCTATAAGATACAAGAAGATCCACTTAACAACCTCCCATGATCCTTTTTTAGATTAACTATGAATATAAACAACATACCTACCGGTTTAGTGATATTAGGCCTATCACACACCATGTTATACATTTGTCTTACCATATCCAATACATATGGAACTTTCTACATGTACTTTTCAACCTCATCTATCCAACATACCTTCTCTTTTAAAAGTTTCAAATGTACGATCAGGGAGGGTATTCAAATTCATTGTCTCGTTCATCTTAAATCTCATTAGTTTATTCCATATGTACTCTGATTAATAAAGGAATAATGTTTTGGAACTCAAGACTCCTCCAATCCTTACCACTAGCATCCACATATAAAAACCAAGATATTTTATCTAGAAACTTCTAGAAGATTCACATTTCAACTCTTCTAGCCTTTCCATCATATATAAAGTGTAATCCATCAACATTGAGAATAACCATGACAAAACATTTGTTATCATACACCTTCCCATTATAGAATTTATTGGCATTACTATGGATAAAATTTTATTCCAAGATGATTTTATGAGACTTCTGAACTCACTACCACAGTTTTCGATTAATACCATATAGAGTTTTCATGAGATTCCATTCTAGGTCCTCATCTATTCTAGTATGAAACATTATTGTTCCTCTATATATATTTATTCTTGTAAATATTCATGAAAGAATAATTTATTGAAATAAATTTAGGAAAGATACAAACAATCTATAGAAACCAGGATGATCATTGGTAGAATTATTGTGTGTTTCCCAACTGGGGATAACATCGCACCAAAATACACTACTTATTATTATTCTAACCACTTCAATTTCAGTTGTTCTTTGTAAAACATACATCCACCAATTACCTCATTCATATGATATTTTTTTGAAGTTTCCTCTTTCCTTTTAGAATATATTATAACTCACATGTATTAGAAACATATAAAGGAATGAAATTCTTACATTATTGGTATCTCTAACAGAAAAAAAATCACTCAGAACTATTTCAATAATTAGTCTTTCAGGTTCCCTACTATCCTTGAGAAGTAACAAATTTCTACACCAGTAATCTATGCCCATTAGAACACCTCAAATAATGTGGTTTATCACCTTCTAAATGACTATCTTTTAAATCTATTCCCTATGATTCCAATATCCTTAAGAATACAAGTACATCAAACCGTGATTCTTTTGGAACATAGTCAGAACTCCCATTTTTTAAATTTATATATAAATCTAAAACTCTTCCATATTTCATGATCGATGAGAAGGTTGGAACCACTCCACCTCTACTCATAAAAACCTTAACCAAATCTATTGGTTCATTACGTCCAAGATCATATTATTGTTGGTTATAATCCATTAAAAATATCTCCTAAAAAAGAGTAAATTATAAAATATAATCACCTTGCATTGAATGTTATCCCAGAGTCTAAAGCCAAGGTTTTCATCACTTCATATAACAAGAAAATAGCTTAATGAAATAGCTTCCAACATATCCCTCTCTTTCGCATCAACATGGGAATACATGATAAAATAAAAAACTCCTAGCTAATTAAGTTCCAACTTAAAGTTGAACCAGAGTTACTTTTTATGTTTTTGTGCCATTATCTCAAAAGCACTTAGATTCCTGAGATGAGATGAATAGTTAATTATTTCCTCCCACAATTCATTCAAGAAACTAGAACATAACCTCATGATTATCTTTCAATCATTCTTCATCTAATTTATCCATGAAATGACACCATTATTCATAGGTGTTCCAACAATCAACTACTTAATTTGTATTTTATTCATCCAATTAAATGTTCTAAAATCCATTCCTCCAAAATCCCCTCTATAATCAAATTGAAGGAATTGAATATTCAACCCAATATAAAATTCCACCATGGATCTCTATCCAATGAATGTGAGTAATACCTCAAAATTTTATTTTAATAAATACACCCAAACATTCCATGTAGAAAAATAGATGAATGTAATGTAATAAAGTGAATCCATATGGGATAAAATCCATGTTGGACCCTACCCATTTGTTTGAACTAGCTTTGAATTTTTATTCTCAAGTGTCCTTACATATGAATAGAATGAAACCACCAAATTCTTCCATTTAATAAAACCCTTGTATGTTAGATTTTTTATTTTATCAAGATTCAATACTCCTTTAAATACTAAGGTCATTAATCCTTTCTCCCCAATGTGACCATGATGGTTACGTATCAACTTCACTTTTTTCAGAAATTATTTCTCTCACATGAATGAAACCTTCAGAACCCCTTGTTAAGTAAAAAAAATATATTCACATGACACACCACCACCATGGATACTCATTTGATCTCCCACACACTATTTTAAAACATGGTAAAAGCATGCATCATCAAGCTAACCAATGGTAATTAGGTTCTTTCACAGTCTCGGTATATGTTTGATACCTTGAAAATGTAGCAGACATTCATTCTTCATCTGAATGCTCATATATAATTTTCCAACAAATATCATTCACATATCCTTTTTCATGTTAGACCTTGTTGGTGATTCATGATTCATAGTTGTTCTTACATAAACTATCAAAAACTGATCTTAATTAAGCTTCAAAATCAAGGATCCTTGACTCAAACAAACATGAAACAGATAGAACCAAATTTCCACACACCCATTTAGATGTGAATTTTTTTGATGATTTGAGAGGTTACATTCCATAGTTTACATTCCCCTCATAGAAATAATTTTTTATTTTCCCTTATTTCCATAATGAAAACATGTAGAGTCACTGAGACCAGCTAACTTTCTATAGATCTTACATCATCTACTTTCTCTTATTTTCTAATAACTCTCTATAGTGGATCATCTCCAATATTTTTAGAAATTGAACACAATTCGAGAATTTTATGAGATCTATTTATTTTACATATATTCAATCAATATTATATCATGGATATATTCAAATATCAAGTCATTCTTTCCACTTGAATTACTAACAAATATGTCTGTTACGTCCCATGATTCTAAAAAAGGTGGTGATATAAGAATCAATGCTCACATGAATATATAAAATTTCACTCTAAAAGACTCAGATTGACTATATATCATGTTTAATTCAATCATATAAGCATTCTTCGACCTTCCTTTCAGCATCCTCAAGCCAAAAATTATCCAAAACATGAATAATTTGTTCATCCTAGAAAGATTCTCATACATGCTCACAAGCTTGGCTATCATTTTTGTAATTGTTCTAACATAAATGATGTTGAAGGCCAAATTATGTTCCAATAACATCAAAAAAACTCTAAGTTCTTTCATATCATTACTTTATCACTCTATCTTTTCCATTGCTTCTAACTTCTTCCTAGATAATGGAAGATCATGATCTCTTTGTAATAGATTTTCCCTTACCTTTATCATCCCAAGTCGAAATTATGAACTATCGAACATCTCCAGTCTCAAAATTACAACTTTAAAAACCACATTCTGAAGATATATAACTCCCACTAAATCAAAATAGGTTAAAAAACATTTACTTAATTTTTTCTAGAAATCATTTTCATATATTATCTTCAAAACTTTATTCCAAGCTCTAGTATAACTTATTGCACATGAAGCATTAAATTTCAAATAACTCAATGATAAATTCTCAACCACAAAACCAAAACACCAGAAGGAGAAAATGATGTTTTTTCTAGTGGAACATATCTCTAGGATTAGGAATCCACACAACACTTCCACTCAATATGAACTCACACCTTATTATAAATTCACAAGATACACTCAATGTATAAAATTTAATGAATGAAAGTAAATAAAAATGATGATAAACAATGTAATTAATGTGGGTTAGACAAATTTCAAATACATTTGAAACAAAAACAACACTATAACGTGGTAATAAGATATTATAATTGAATATTAACTCTAAAGAGCAACCTGAAAAATCTTAAGCTTAATCTATCACTTAGCTAACCTTCATTATAGTATGAATGAACCCATACCCAACATATATATTAATTATCATCAGGTAATCCTATTTACATATCCAATATATCTTCACATAATGAACACCCCTTAGTTACAAACTTTTGGTCATCAAACCACATGATTAAAGGAAATCACCACTTCAACTAAATTTTCTAGTGAACATTGAATTCATGCCATCTTTTGAGACTCCACTTCAAGCTACCAAACTATATATTTTAGTTCTAGATTTACTACTATTATACTATGTTTTATAATTCAATTTGAGTAATAATTTTTTCCTTTATATCTAGATTAGTGCAAATAATCATAAGTAACTTTTTTTATGACATCTACACTTGACCAGAAAAAATATTCTCACACCAATCCTAATAAAAACACTACCATTAATTCCCTAAAAAATACCAATAAAGTTATCCCAATTGATCTAAATTTAAAAATTAAAACATGCCCAATGTTTTCTCTAGTGAAATATATCTCCTTACAAATACCACCAACACTCAGTAACACATGTCATTATAAACTCCCCACTATAATGATTTTTTATTAGACAAGTTAAATAGTTCCTATTCATATAGAACATGAATATATTAGTCATTAATTCACTACCAGCATATTGTAACTTTAACATCCCACTTTTTTGTCACATAAACTTTCATTACATTATACAAAACTGAGGATCTTTAAGGTTTAGTGTCTTGGAAACCAAGAACTTAATACATGAAACAAAAAAACATTCTTCTTAAACACTTTAAAGGATTCTCCTTATGTTCATCCTAGGTTCACTACTGCATCTCATAACTTGGGTACATACATCAAAAGAAAGGGTGACCATAAGGCCCAGTAAGGGAACCAAGGAAAACACTTAACATGTAAACTAAGGATACATCAATAAAGTCATGAAAAGAACTTTAAGGCATGAGAATGAAATAATGTGTCATATCATAATAAAAATAACGTATTTAATAACTTGAAGATGTGGCTACAAAATTTAATATTGACAATAATTTCTGTTTCACCAAGGTCCATCCCCAAGGTGTCATTAAAATTTACCAAGTTTATTCACCAAGGCGTCGTTAAAAATAGTCATGTCTAGATATTTAGTCTTTACCCAATGCATTGGAGCGCTATCAGGGCGCACCCTTGACATGTCTTTATTATCATGTGAGACACATATATTATTATCTATAATTTAATAAAAAACCCATTTAGCATAAAAGTAATGGGTTTCATTTCATAATCATAATGTTTTAAAAACTGCTTTAAAGACATGATCTTTATGTCACATTAAACCCACGAAAATGGAAAGTGGGTCTCATGTATGTAAATCCAAGAATTTAAAATAGAACATTTTGGTATATATGTGAATAAACCTTTAAAAGAACGATATTTTAGTATTAACTTAATAAAATAAATGAATTTGAGAATAAGAGAGAGACATTTTGAGACGGAAATTTTGCGGCATAACGGCTATGTTACGAGGTTTTAGAAAACATTGAAAAGATAGGGGACATGGGTCACCCACTCATAAATGATCCATAAAACAGTAGGGGGGTAGAATATAAAGGGTATAAGAACATGGAAATTAAATTTGAATGATATACCATATTAAATTAAAAAATAGAAGGAAGACAAAAATAAGATTTCTCTTATGAAAATTCGAGAGCCTAACGACATAACTTAAACTTCAACAAAAATTAATTCATGACATAAAATAGGGTCTATCATCATATGAACATAAAATATCAGTATGATAGATATAGAGATCCTACCCCAAAATAATAAAAAATAATTTAAAATACTTGACATGAAAGTAGGACTTGAAAACGAGAAGGGTGAAAGAACCACTTAAAAATTTAGCAGCCTAACGGCGCCACTTAAAACTAAAAAATACTGAATTGAAGAGATCAAATGGGGTATCTCATCATATGATAATAAAATATCAGTATGATAGATATAAATATCATACCCCAACATAATAAAAAGGAACATGAAAGACTTGACATGAATGTAGAACTTCAAAACGAGAAGGGTGAAAGAACCACTTAAAAATTCGGCAGTCTAACGGTGCCACTTAGATCTTCAAAATACTGAATTGAAGAGATCAAATGGGGTCTCTCATCATATGATAATAAAGGATCAGTATTATAGATATAGAGATAATAACCCAACTAAAAAAAGGAACTTGAAAGTCTTGACATGAAAGTATAACTTCAAAACGAGAAGGGTGAAAGAACCACTTAAAAATTTGGCAGCCTAACGGCGCCACTTAAAACTTCAAAATACTAAATTGAAGAGATCAAATGGGGTCTCTCATCATATGATCATAAAATATCAGTATGATAGATATATAGATCGTAAACCAACATAATAAAAAGGAACTTGAAAGACCTTACATGAAAATAGATCTTGAAAAAAGAGAAGGAAGAAAGAATCTGTTACAAAACTATCGGCAGCCTAACGGCGCCACTTAAACATTCATAAAACTAAATAATGAGAGTAAGAGGGGATCATTCATTATATGAACATGAAAAGGTCAATAAGAGGAATATAAAATAAAATCCTCCAACATAATAACATGGAGCATAAATGAAATGACTTAAAAGAGAGCATTTGAAAAGAAAGAGAGAGTTTGGATCCCTTACCTTGAAACGTAACTCTTAAAACTCAAAGGTTGGGACCTTGAGGGCTTGGTGGAACCTTGGGAGGACTCCTTGGGAGGTAATGAGACCCGAGCTTTGTTGGGGAAGAGTTGGGAGTCGAATGGATGAGAGGACGGCTTGGTATTTATAGGGAAAGTGAGGGGACAAGGCATTAATGGCCAAGGGACACCTCATTAGTGGTTTTGGAAAAACCATGGGCTTTCCCATGGTATTTTCCCATGGTATTGGCCACTTGGGACAACTCATACCTTATATTACTATTAATAAGTTGACAATATTGATTACATACTTAATACATCATTTAATGATGTCATTAAACATCTGTAACTTAAAAACTGTACTTTCACTATTCATCGAAAATTCAACTTTCTCAGAAAAATCCCAAAATTTCACCATAACCAAATATCGATGCTCTGATTTCAAAAATGAACTCCATTTTATAAAAAATAATTTTCTAAATATTTTTAATTTAATTTTTAAATAAATACACTATTCACCGAAAATTCATTCTTTTCAGAATAATCCCCAAAAATTGCCTTAACTTAATATCGATGCTATGAGTTCAAAAATGAAATCCATTTTATAGAAATAATTTTCTAAATATTTTTAATTAAATTTTTAATTTAAAAAAACTATTTACTCGAAAATACTAATACTTGACTAATAATTTATGAAACCGTTATTTTACCATTTTATTGAATCACATTACTTAATCAAGGTGCTTAGATTATATTAATGCTTTATTTAAGTGAGATTACTAATCCATTTGGTCAAATTAATAATCCTAAGCATAAAATCACTATTCATAATTTACTATTCATCAAAAATTAAGTTGATCTTATTAGACTCTAAATTTCGTACTGAACATAATTGTAGAAGACCATTTTTTAAAAATCATTACACATTTTTTATTATTTAAGGTTTACATAAACATTTTTTAAAATATCCTTTCTCTAAAATTCACCAAAAATATACATACTATATTTATCCAGACATTTAAAAATTCATAAACATCATCCTTAGAAGAAATCAAATTTTTTATTTAAAACAAAGGATTACACAAGGCAGTTACGGTCTTCTTACATAGCCCCTTATCACACCAGCATAGGACCTAAGTGTAAGGTGTGCTAAGTTGAGAGAATCCGAGGGAGGCTCGGCCAACATTGCATGACTAGTAATTTCTATCAGTTTGAACTTCTTGTGAAGGCGATTCCATTCTAGCTTCACATGATGAAGTTCCGCTTGGGTTTGGTCCAGAGCAAAGCCCAGTGGTGCTACCTCTTTCCCAAGTTCTGTTAGATGGGCTTCGATCGGTCCAAGACTACTGGGTGAGGCCATCGAATCTTCTTTCTTTATTAATTAACCAAGATCACTTTTATTTAGAGACAAAATTCACAAAATTCAATTTTCAACGGTCATACTAACTAACAGTCATATAATAGTCAAAACCCAACAGTCTCATTTTAATTATACTCATGTTATCAAATGAAATAGTTCTTTTTTTTTAGTATGAAAAATAAAATAACACACAAAATTAGGAAACAATATTTATTCAAAATTTCGGGTTGTTACAGTAACATATCCAAAAGCACTCATCACACTCCTTAATCATGACAATAATCTTCTTATCACACTACTCACTATGCAAATCCCAACACTAGGATGATGTACTGACATAGATTTTATTCTTAATCCATTGATAATTAATTAATATTAGTCCCATAGTGCTCCCCACCATGAGAACCTTATAATAAAAATGTAATTCCTATAATATTTCTCCCCACCATAGGATTCATTTACCTAAACATGACATGGAAATATAAAAATATTGAAATAGTCAATTACCATACTAGACTCTTTATGACATACTCATAACACCTAATCCTTGAGATTTTATCTACAAATCACATCGATCATCAATCATAAACACATCAATAATTTCTCACCATGATCCAATCAACACTAAATTCAAAAGACTAAAACCAAACCATGTTTATTCATTAAAACCAAGAATCCCACTTACAAATATATTAGTTGAATGTCTTTAAATCAATTCAATTCATTTCACATGCATAAAACTCAACATATTTTTTCAAATGAAATACCCCCTAGGGACTCAAATTTTTTTTACCAAAATTATAAATCTATAAATATATGGTCTCAACAATATTTCCCTTGAAAATAAATAACTTATACTATCACAAAACCTCCATTTCCAAAATCTAAAATAATATTTAAAATTACCAAATTTATTTTCATTTCAAGTACAATGAACTTATGAAAGGGTTTTACACACATAGTGAAATTACATAATATATCTTTAAGAAAATAATTTTTCAAAATCCAAAACACATAATCCATTGTCCATTGACTCTCAAAAAATCATAGTGGAATGGTAAGTCCTCTAACATAAATTTATTAGGTTATCTATAATAATTTATTTGATAAAACATAAAAAAATTAGTAGTAATATTTAATTAATTTTGAATTTTTTCCA
The DNA here is from genome assembly GCA_963277665.1 of Viscum album. Taxonomy (NCBI): domain Eukaryota; kingdom Viridiplantae; phylum Streptophyta; class Magnoliopsida; order Santalales; family Viscaceae; genus Viscum; species Viscum album. Next base: position 395,359,286 of record OY728138.1, read on the forward strand.
AGGTAGTATGTTAATTGACATCACCCTTAGGTGTGTGAACCATACCATAATTATATCACTATCATGGTGGATTAACAATTTAGGGATCGAATCTTTATCGTTCCATATGGCTCATCCCATGTCCCATCCATTTTATACACAAAAGTTTCCAAAAACCCCTAACTTGTGCCTATAGTGCCTACTCCCATCATAGAACAACCCCCAAAAACTTGGGCTTCAACAAAATCAATTTTTTTCTAAGAATGATCATTATATGAATTTTATGATTTTGTATCCCATATCAATCTATATCTAACTCTCTCTCAAACCACACACATTATTAGATACCATTTTGTAATTTCATTTCGCAGTTACTCATGCTAATTCTCAAGAAAAAATTACATAGAACCCTAGGGGTACCTCTCCATACACCCGAGGTTTCCAACCAATGGTGGGGACATACATCAAACATGTAGAGAATATCCCCTAAAAATAACTAATCAACATCATTCTCAATTAATTAACCTTTTTTAATGAACCATCTATATACCAAAAATAACTAACCTATGAAAATATAACTCAGATCCAATAGTGGAATCCCAAATTCTAGTATATAAAAGTAAATAGTTTACATGATATGCATCTATATATACAATGCAGAGGTCCAATAATATTCATCATAATGAATTCAAAAATAAATAATTCATCTTTCCCCATAGTTGGTACACATATTTGATAATAAGAAAATAAAAGTTAATTGGCATCTATCCTTACTCATTCCATAATATATTTTCAAATAATCATCCATAATAACACTAATTGTCTAGATCAATCACTCCAACTCTGTGTACGAAACTGAACATGCAATAAATTATAAATTTCTATACATGTACATCAAAATTCACATCATGAAAGAAAGTTGGGGGTTTCCAATGAACACATAGATATCCATTAGTTAACTCAACTCACTATATAACAACCTTGTATTAATGCACAGATAAATTACATAATTTTTTTGGAATACTTAATACATTACACAAAAAAAATTCCTAAAGACTGTATTTTCCTAGTGCCTTTGGAAACATTAAAACATAAACACTTGTATATAACTGAGCTCCATTATATCCCACTAAGTTCATCATGACTATCACCCTTATTAGACCCATCATACTTAATACATATCTTCATATCATGGGGAAGGAAACATAAAAAGGGGTGAGATTAGATTCTCAGTAAGGGTAAACCTAAGAGATAAGTAAGCATAAAAATGTGAACAGTGGTATGAGAATGTAGTCATAATATTGAAAGATTATACCATGTATATAAAATATCATAAACATAAATCATGGAATATAGATTAGTAGTTCATAAGACATGAATCAAAAATGAATCAAGATCATGAGCCATGAAATAATAACATGGGAATAAGGCATATAATTGTGTAATACACATAAACATCTAATATCATTCCCTATAAGTCAACATTTATTTCTAGAAATTATTATGGTGAATCATGGGGACAATACCTACTAGGCAGGACACGCCAATATCTTCAGTCACACTCCATTCCTTGTAAGGGACCAGGTTTCCCCATCTTCTCATAGTGGATCATTTTTACCCATCTTCCCAGAGTGGAACAAGTTTCCCCATATTCCCATACTTTATACTGTTTCCCCATCTTCCATATTCATGGGGACTAAACCTACATGGTGGGACACACCATTATCCCAAGTCTCATTCCTTTTTTTAAAATAGATTAGGTTTCCCCCTCTTCTTATAGTGGTTCAATCTCATTTACTTGATTTTCATCCTCACTCTATAAGATATAAATCTTTACCCAATGAATTATAGGGAGATATAGGTCCCTCCCTTATCATATTAAAATAATTAATACATTTTCCATAAGATAATAAAACTTCTATCATATCACAACCTATAAAAATATATGTGCTTCATAAATATCATATCATAACCCATTAAATAAAATTGGTATCAAAAACATTTCATCAAATCAAACCATGTAGAAAATAGATATATTTCATAATCATTTCATCGAAGCATAACTCATGAAAATAATAGGGTTTCAAAATAATATACTTGTGGAACAGAAATATGTTTCAAAAAAATCATTTTATTATAACATAAACAACTCAAGAAGGAATATGAATGGTATTATTGGATCATGACCCCAATAAAGCTTAAACTATGAAAAAGGATGACATATTAGATGGAGAAATATTTTGAAATATTACTTGAAACATATCTTAAGGAAAATATCATTTCTTTGAAAGTCTTTTTCATAAACCAATTATAACTCTTTTTTTATAAACAAGGCTTTACAATTTCATTCCTAAAATGTTTTGAGGAAAATATCTTTTTATTTTTGAAAATTTTATTTTAAAATATAAATAACTCTGAAAACCTTTTTCCTTTATTATATATTTTAAAAATTATAATTGATTCTTTAAAATTTTCTAAAATCCACTTTCTTTGAAAACACCTTGAAAACTCATAATGAAATCCAAAAAACACTTTGAAAGAATTTTTCATTTAAAATACTTTTAAAACACTAAAAATTGGGATTAGAATTATTTTGAAAAAAAAAATACCTTTTGAAATTATAAAATCATCTTGATAACATTTTGAAAACCATTTCCATTGAAAAAATATAAAATATGCTTGAGAAATATTTTCAAAACCATTTTTTGAGAACTTATAAAATAATATATAATACATTTAGAACACTTTTTAAATATAAAACACGTTTTAAAAAACTTTTTACTTGATTATTTTTTAAAAGAAATAAATTTCCAAAATATAAGGAAAAAATTTCATTGGAAATTATAACCTTGTAAACATAAAAAGAAATCATTAAAGAAATAATGGTCATGACTGCATGTAAATATGTACATGCTGAACATTCCTTTTGCACCTTAAAAGTTTAGAAAAGTTACTTGATCAGAAAATGAAAAGAATATTCCTTTTATAAATTATTTTTGAGAAGGTAAAAAATGGGAAAAATTTTACCTCAAACATAATAGGATAATATTATAACATATTTGATAACATTTTATAGAAAATGCAGCTTTGAAAGAATGTAGATTTCTGACCGAATGGAAAAAATATATAATGACTTCATAAAAACATTTTTTTAATTATGTTAAGTACTAAATAAAGGAAAAATGGTATCATTACATGGATATAACATTAATATAAAATGGTTAATAAAATTCATGATATTTAGTAAGATATGTATCATAATATTTCATCAATTGAAGCATAATTGTAAACAATCTCGATAAACCATGAGATTGTAACTATAAAATGTTACCACTTTGGTAACATTGAATCATAATAAAATGGAAAGAATAAAATTAAATTAAGATTTAAATATCTTTTTAGTAAAAATATACCTAATATAACATGTTAAAGATATTATATACACCTCATAGAAAAATATAGGTTCATAACATGGAATGTGTCTCAAAGAGGGAAAATTGAGATAAAATTACATTACTAATTTGGTAACTTTTTAAATATAAACCCCATGAAATAGAGATCAAAAAATTGATATGTAAATGACCATAAATTTGAGTTTAGTACACATAAAATACATCCATGGATATTATACACACCACACTAAATCATTGAGTGATGAATAAGGAATGTATCTCACTGAAATAAAAAGTGAGTTGAAATTCCCTTACCTTAAGTATTGACCTTCTTTGTACATGTTAAAATCTTCCTTATAATAAATATATATTTATTATAAATATACCATAGAAAAATATTATTATATATAATACCATATATGATTCACTTGTGACATTATATTACCAGTTTATTTACAATTCCATCTTAAAGTAACGTTTTGGGAAATAACTGCTTTGGTTATCGTACTTGTTTTGACTTGTTATTCTTAATACTATTACATAGATCTTGATTTACTTATTTATAGAATGTAAAAAATGATTTATATATCCTATATATTCAGTATATTTATATTTATAGTAATCCATAAAATATATAAATTTTAAACAAAATACATAATTCATGGAGATGGTAGGTTGTATGTACGCATGACCGATGCTTCCATTTTATTATCGTATTGAAAGAATGAGATTAAATTAAATATATGTATATAAATATATAATATAATTATAGTATAATTATTATTTCATATATATCATATAACTTTATTAAACCCACCCTTAATACATCTCATGTAAAGTGTGAACGAATCGCATCGCTTTGACAAGACGGTAGTCCACACATCCACAAACGAAGTTAACGTATTTACACAGAATAGAAATCAAGAATTAAGGAATTATATAATATAAAATAAGTATAAATACATCATAAATATCACCTATATATAATATAAAATTACATTACCCATCATAATACCCATCCATGAGAGGTGTTAAAGCTAAAAAGAACAACATCGTTTCATGAGGCAGTAATTCACTGTACATAATAACAACAAATTTGTTACCCATTAGATGGAACTATGTTCAAGTGAAATAAAAACCATTAGAATAAAAAAATATCTATATATTTAGGATACTGTTGTTATTGTATGAGAATTTATAAAGAATAATTTAGGTGGTTGAGAAAGAAAATAAAGGAGATGATCATGAGGAAGGATGTTACCTCTTCTTTGGGTAAATACTTTTCATTTGTGCAAAAGGGATTCCTTGGTTGGATTTAGGAACAAAGGTTGGTTTCAAGGAGGAGGGTAGAGATTTTGGGAAGTTAATTGGGTAGATATTTTCCGAACCTAATTGGATTTAGAGGTGTGAAGAAGGGGGAGAGGTGGTGTCCTTTTATAAGGGAGGGGATACACAAGGCATTTTAAAAACAAGTTAGGTGTACCCACATATTACCTAAAAAAGTCATCAAAAAGAAAAAAAACTCAATAATTGGTGGTTTATGGCATAAATATGACCATAAAATGTGTTTTAGAGAAGTTTATAGGTCATTTGGGAACTTAAGTTTAAGGTTTAGTCCCTTATTAAGCATAATTTTATCTTAATCACAGTAATTAATTTTAATCATGTTCGCTAATAATTTTGGTTAAAAAAATATTTTATATTATTATAATATAAATTTTATAATTATTAAAACCGTGTATGTATGTTTTTCAAAATTCAGTTCACTTAAGAGGAAAAATTAATATTCATTATTATCCCACAGATGTGGGGAGAAATCGGGCTTTTAAAGAGAGAATGATCAAATGTGCATTATGCTTTTATATTTTAATTCAATATAAAAATGAATCCAATGAAATAAATTGGATTAATATATGTGTAATTAATATATTTTTACTTTAAAACAAACATAAAATATAATTTAACTATATAAATAAATTATATGAAAAAGAAGTTTCTAATTTAAATGCGGTATTTTTCACTATTCATCCAAATATAAAGTTTCTCAGAAAAACTCAAAAAATTAGATCTAAGATAATTTTTGGAATTATAAATTAAAAAATAAAATTTATTTTATCAAATTTAATTTCTAAATTTTTTAAAAAAATAATTTTATAATTGTTCAGAAGAAGGACATAAAAAATTTCTTTTAAGAAAATGGTATTTTCAAAAATATAAAGACTTTACTCAAAATATTGTATTTCTTATTATCAAAGTGATTTATCAATATAGAACTATAATAAGTAATATTGAAAAGGTATCTATTACTAATCATATTACTATTTTTAACAGTTATGTTAAAACTATCCAATTTAAATAATTATGATAATAAAATTTCGTGTCGTAGAAATTCAGTGTTGCGTATGACACAGGACAAGTTGGTGTTGTGTGTAGTGAAATAATAACTTGTATAGAATGTAAATAAAGATTGAATTATTGTATCATGAAATTCATGACATCAAAATTTAATTTATACAAAAAAAAATTCAAAAACTCAGAGTGTTATATTCTACCCCCCTTAAAATAAAATTTTCCCTTCAATTTTTTTTGGGTTATTAAAGGCTTAATAATTAATAGTTCCTTTACTTGAAACATAAACCAAAAAAATAAACACTAAAACATCCTTTTAAAATGAATATTAGGAAACATAATGGTTACCCAAATTAACATATAACTAGGTTTCCATATATAAGAGCATAGGTGGGAAGTTAAAACATGGACATGGAAGAAAAGTGTAAATAATTATAGAGATTGATAAATATCATTGATCATAAGAAAGTGTTTCATTCAAAGAATGTTAGCAATAACAAAACTATAAAGTTAAGAATCATGAAAGAGGTCCTCGATATCATAAAAAATCATGATAATAGGAAAACCTTTAATTTCAATACCCTCTTCCAAATATTCAATAATTTGTTTCACAAGAACATATACTTACTTGATTTCACTCTCTTTTATAAGTAAAATATCTTCCATTTTAAATTTCTTCACCAATTTCCACTTGACCTATTTATCTAAGAAGGAAGGTAAAATTTTCATTCCTAAATCTCTAACAGATCATGGTATCTATGATATGTCATCCCATCCATCTTCAGTTACCATCATCACAAAGTTGTTGTTACAGGTTAATCCAATATTCATAAATCCTTATGTGATGAGATAATTCTTTTGTCTCACAAAATTCATCCAAAGTTTAACATCAACTTTCCTTAAATAGATAACCTTATAACCATTCTGAAAGAAGAAAATATATGTCTTTAGAATGAAGGTCACTAATTCGGCATAACATTTATCCCCCATATATCATAAATTAGTGCTTGGTTATCACATTAAAAATAGTTGAATGAAATCATCATATATTCTCTTGAAACATTGTAATAAACTGAATCACCATAAATTCTTTTTAAAACATGTATTATTCCTTATTCCAAATATTTCTGTATGCATTCCATAAATACAAGAATCTTTAAACTTCAACCATGATAATATAAACCACTTTTTCAAAAAATAAATTATTTCTTATATGGTCATTGATACTATCCAATTTAATTTATCCTAACAAATCATTACATTATCCAAGATGAACATGATTTTTTCAACATCTTGAACATATTAAGGGTTACCTTCCCTTAATCAAACTATAACTTGTATATGAGATCACCTTTCTACTTCATCATAACCTTTAAATATATCCTTCGAAATCCTTAATGAAAAAAATTACTAAAGGTAATTATTTATTTAATGATTCATATAATGAAATCTTTGAGATCAAAAACATAAATACTTCATTCATCATATGACCTTCTCAAACAATTAATTAAGCTTTGTTGAATTTTTCCTTAATACCCCTTTCCTAAAATATGAAATAAGAATCTTGTCTTAGTATTTATCAAACTCAATTTAATCAATCTCATTAACAATATTAGTAGAACAATTCATACCTTTCATAGGACTTTGGTGGTATTTTAATCATCAATTGCAAAACAATTACTTGTACCACCTGGTAGATTCTCTTCACGAGCCATCAAAATTAAGAAATCTTTTTCTTTAATGACTATTCCTTAATAAATAAAGCATTTATTCTTTTATTATGTCATAGGGGGTATCATTCTCATCCATTTTTTCAACTGAACTTTTCATATTTCCATTTCAGCTACTTGCATTGTGTCTTTATTTTCCACATTCAAAAAATCTTGTTGCTCCTCTAAGAAATTCACTTAGGATATTCTTGCCACATTTTGGACTCAAAGGAAATGTATTCTTATTTCCCTCATTGCCTCCATTACCGAAACTCAATGAGAACTACTGCATTTTCTTCTTTGGTAAGTCTAGTAATTGGTTAAGGTATATGTTAAAAATCATGTTCTATGAAGATTGATTAGGAGGGATTACAACTTACATCACTCTAGTGATCATCCCATTTGACTGATCATTAACGATTTGTATTTCACATTCATCATTAAACTAGTTTCATTTGGTTCCCTCCATTGGCTTAATATAAAAATAAAATAGTAAGAAACAATTCTCAGAGTGAGGAACCACATAATCATGAAATCCCACCGAGAGGATGTCTAAATTAGGAAACCTTATTTAATCTATGAAACCATGTATTTTTAATAGGTTATTCTTATCCAAATTATTATTAAATCCTTCATGATGTATCATAAATAGTTTATGAATTCCAAAATCATATCCCCCATTAGTGTCAAACCAGGTGCACAATAATGCCCATTTTTATGCACCAGGTTACGCTCAAGTTAGTACTGACACACCATGTCATATTTGTTACTCTTAGGTTCATATATTCTAGAACTAATTCTACTTTTAGTATCGAAAATGGATGTATATATATAAAAACTCATTCTTTATCTTTTACCAAAATATATGTACATTTTCTAATACTTTTCGTCATCCTTAATCTTATCCTTAGAGACAACCCCAGACATGTCCTTATAAATATTCCTTGGGATATAAGTAAATTTTTCACATCCTAGTTTCTAAAGGTTAACTAAACCTTTTCCCATATACAAACTATAATAGGCTGGTCTTAAAGTACATATACATTACATCATTTTCATAGAATACTTAATACATTACACAAAACAGACGCCCAAAAACCATATTTTTCTAGTGCCTTTTGAAACATGGAAACATAAACACTAGTACATAAGTGAACTAAATTATATATAACTAGTTTATAAAAGATTATAACCCTTTTTAGATATGTCATACTTAATAAATATCATCATATCCTATAGAAGGAATAATATAAAGGGATGATATCAGATGATTAGTATGGTTAAAAATGGGAGATAAGTAAGAATAAACATTATTATAAGGGTATGAGAATGTAATCATAACATTATAAGATCATACCTTGCATCTCAAAGATCATAAATTTAAATCATAGTATATAGATTACCATTTAATATGACATGAATCATAAGGTAATCAAGAGCATGAGCCATAAAAGCATAACATAGGAATAAGACATGAAATTTTGGGACACATATTAAAATGTAATATCATTCCCTATAATCCATGACACATTTCTAGAACTTATTAGGTCACTTCATAGGGACTACACCTACTGAGAGGGAAACACCACCATCCTTAGTCATAGTCCTTTCCTTATAAGGGATTGGGTTTCCCCGTCTTCCCATAGTGGATCTGGTTTCCCCATCTTCCCATAGTGGATTGGGATTCATTATTTTTCCATAATGGATTAGGTTTCCCCATCATTCATATTTATAGTGACTACAACTACTGGGTGGGACACACCACCATTTATATTCACTTTACTTCTTTTAAAGGGATCATGTTTCCCCATCTTACCGTAGTGGATCAAGCCCGTCGACTTGATTCCCATCATTATATAATACGATAAAAATATTTACTCAATGCATTGGAGGGAGATATAGGTCTATTGAAATTCTGTTTTATCACATGAATGAAAATAAGGAATAAGAAAAAAGCCTTGGAATAAAATAATGAAAGAAATGAAGAAGTCCAACAATCTTGAAAGTCCCCAAATGTCATTTTCCTAGGTACACCAAAGCATTATCACCGCTAAGGGTACCACTGTGATCATATTTCATAACCTTACTATGTGATCGAACTACGTGAGACACCTGAATTGGATATCCCTTTATATCAAGGTCCTATATTTCTCAATTAATATAACTCTAGGGTCTTCATTTGGATAGAATAAATTTTAAAAAGTAAGTATAAAGATCTTCTCACCCTATTCCTTTTCTCAAGACCTGTGAAATCTTTTAGGTAGCTTTCTAAAACATAAATAACAGGGAATTAAAGGGGGGGAATTGAAAATAATTACCTACCATGTTTTAAAATTAAAAACACCTCCACAACGTACTCACTCACCTCATTATTGATGAAAACTAGCCTGAGGCACCCTTTATTAATAAGGGTCCTACATGATCCATTTCTAGGAATATGTGTGGAGTCTCTTGAAGGCTTGAGCTATGTCTCTTCCAAGTGTAGTTTTCCAAGTGTTCCATCACCCAGGGTACCACCAGCTCACCCAGTCCTACCTAAACTGAGCACCCCTATATCAGCCTCCCTCTCCTAGACACACATTCATAGACCACCCCTACACCAGACTCCCTTGGTTCGTCCTAAATTCTAGCTTATGTGAGCCACTCATCAATCCTTCTGAAAATCCATCCATGAAAAGGATTCCTTTCTTTTGTATCCATTTTATAAGAGGTACCAAGTTGAAACATCAACCAATGCCTCTATAATTTCACATCCATGGAGAGTGGAACACTAGAGTTTCCCCCATTTGGGTGTGTATTCAAAAATTTAGAGGTTTCCCACACTTGTCTGGTTAATTTTTCAGAGTCGTTAGGGTGCATGTGAGTGTGTATCCCTATAATCAAAAGGACCCCCAACCCATGGAAACTATCATCATGTTCCCTATATTGGATACTATGGTTCGAACCATGACCTCCCCATCTTATTTTAGAGACTTAGAACCTCCAGTTCTAGGAATGTTGTGTGAGGATTACGCTTTCATTTCATTTCAACTAGATTGAGATCCTCCTCTATCTCTAAAGAATAACTAATTTTAGGGAATAAAAGTTGTACTAACCTCCAAGAATTTATTTTAGGATGTTTCAATCTTTCTCCTCTCTACATCCTGTGCATTCGGATAGATAGGGTATGGTCACCAAATTCCTCTCCCCACTCTCCTTCTTCCTTCCTTGTTTTCCATACTCTGGACCTCTTCAATGGGAAATTGAAGAGAGGGAAGCATTGTACCACCATCCTCTTCCACTGTATCATTTCCCTCTTCCATCAGTGTAAGAGGGGAAGAGGAGGTGGACACCCAAAAAATCCCATCCCTCTCCCTTTGGGATTTTTCATCATGTCCACCAGTGAAAAAAATCATATAGTGTGGTTTTGTGGATCCTTCACGTCCTATTTTTTCTCACACATAGCATGAATAATAGGGGATTATAGGTTAATGGTGATCATGAAATCCACACGATCCATGACTTTTATTGAACAATGTGAACAATGATTCCTTCTATAAACAAGATACAAAGGATTCCCACCTAGGGATCGATCTTAATGGGCATCCTTCATAAGAATAAGACCCAATCATAATCAAACGTATTTGGATATCTTCCTCTTGAGTAGGCCCCAAAGTAAGTCTCAAAACCCCCTTGAGTTGATACATCCCTCATTTTCCCTTCATAATTCATTCTCTTCAGTAATAACCCCAATTTAATTCTATCAAAGGGTCGTACTCCCTTGTTAGACAAACCTTCTAGGACCTCCATATGCTAGGTCATCCATAATGAACTACATGGGATTTTATACATATCCAGATGTGATATGTGTGAAGCCTCCCTGAGAACCAAACCAAACACCCCAATACAAACCCATTCTCTATGGTCCATATTTCTATTATGGTCTAATTCATCTAGAAAATCCATGCTTATTTCAAGATTATTGGGCTTCCTCAACAGAATTCCCACACGAAACATTAATTAGGAACCTCCCTCCTAGAATTCTTTTCCTCCATACATTAAAATATACATATGAGACCTTATCTCCTGACATTAAAATGCATGATGTGTCTCATTAAGAAACACTAAAAATTGTGGTTTTTGATCCCTCTCATGAGGATATGAAGTAAACCCATTTCATGGGACTGATCCCAACATTAAAATAACTCATATATCCCTAGATGACGATACTCTTTAGATTTCCCCATTGTGTGGCTAAAAAACCAGCATTATCATAATGACCAATGAATATCTAAGTAGTAAATAAGAGGATTTCACTGATGGAGAACCTTATATACATACTGATATGTCAATTGTTGAAGAACCTAAGATACATACAGATGATCCTAAATTCCATACATTCCAATAATTGATTGTTAATTATAGGGTGACCCACATCATAATTGGAAATAAATAAACGATTCATGAATATATCATAAATCTATAAGAGAGTCTGAGTGTGGGAAATAATCCCCCCCCAAATGGTGTTATGAGGCCAACCTCCCATCCTCTCGACTAATGTGAGTTTTTATGTATCGTTTCCAAACTTGTGGATGAGTGTCTGCATTTAGAAAGTAGGTCCCTCATATATATAGAACCATTGGGTGGTTCCAGTTCCATGAACAAACATTTTGGAAATCATTCAAAAAATGTCATTCCTATCCCAAACATACCTCTGAAGGGAAACAATGTTGAACTCGATGTGAATATTTAACCAATAAGATGGGGTCACCCATATGTTTAGCCCCTTTCACTTGATAAAAGGGGGTCAGATAAGACAATAAATCATGAATGTGTTCATTCAAAGGAGATGATACTTTGATCGGGTTTTCTTGTTTGTTGTTTTTAATCTTCTAGGAACATACTATCACATACCCCTTAAATCTAATGATGTCCTTCCATCTTTCACCCACGCATTCCCTGGTTACTAATTAGGGTGGGTCCTCATCCACATGGATGATTCCATCCCTAACCCAATGTCTACAATGATGGGTCTCTGATGAAAAAATCTGAGAGTACCATCATTACAGTACTATCCCAACCTTGGAGGCCACCTGGAATGCCCTCTAGCTCACCAAGCTCCACCAATCATCCATTTAATGAAAACCAGTGGTCCTAATGCAAACGTATCCAATCGTTATCTTCAATCATTTCTTTATCATATCCCCAAAATACAATAACCACTTTTTCCATTTTTTTAGGGACATGGAGAATGTGGTCACATATGACTTCATCCTGAAGACATAATGGTCCTTCTCAAGGTCTCCAACCAATAATCTCTACTACCAATGTCACATGGTAGTGATCCCTCAACATGATAAGGGCATCATCCTCGGTATATTGACCCAGGTCATCCATACCTGGACAAGAATGATAACCCACTAAGGGTAGTGACCGTAAACTATAGAGTAGGGTCATGCCTCTCTCCCCTATGAATATGTCCGCAAACCCAATTTGGTTCCAGATCACAAATGAGCAAATACACCCATCCATCTTTATTCTTCCATCCAGCTGACTCAACTGGTGGAATTCAAAGAAGCCTGACAACCAAATATGGGGGAATACCATGATATGGAACATACACATGACTAAAACCACCAAGACCACCATTGGACACATACAGTAGCATTCAATTAATCATTCCAACAAAATATGGTGATATACCATGAGAAGGAACATATCCTTCATGTATTCACCAAGACTTCTAGTAGCCTCATATGGATGCACCCAGAGAATTCAAATGGAATGTACCAAAAACAATTAGGGGGGAGACTCAACTCTCTTCCTCCACATATGATTGTTGTCAATATCCAAAAACAAGAAAGGGAGGACAAGAAAGGTCACATACACCTAATCCAAATAAAGAATGGGTATATATCCATGTTCTAATTGCTGATGTTTCCAATAATATACAAGAAATGGTGAAAGGGATAATGAAAATCCCTCTATGCATCTTACAAACATTTCAGAACATAATAAATGTGCCTAAAGTAGTGCATGAGGGATGGATACATAACTCTATTCCTATAAGTGGAGTTTCTCATAAGCCTGTCACCCTAGAGTAGACACATACCTCTACTCTTGTCCAGGAGATCCGGGGGGAAAACTACCACATAATATATGGACAACCAGTTTGGGAACATACACCCACTCTATCTGGAATTAAATAATCTATCATAATGGCCACTCCAAGGAAATAACAAACACCTACCCATGAATACCACTTCCCCAAGAAAGTTTCCCAAGAAGATGGCAAGAATTAATCCAAAAAATAAGCCTCACCAAAGATAAATGGAATGAAAATAGATGATTTATAATCATGTTATACTCAATGTTATAGTTATTGAAGAATTTTAATGATTATTTGTTGTAGATCAAGATCATACACTTTAGTTTCCAAATTATGGGATCAATAGAAGTAATTCTAAAGGTTCTCTTTAGAAACATCACCACGAAGGATTTATTCATCTCCATAATTTGATAAATCTCAAGATCCCATCCCCTAATGAGATCCATGAAAACCCTCCATGTATCAAAAAGACCAAGGAGGAAGAGGGTTCATATATTTCTGTAATCCACCATGGTGGTCAACCCAATGATGGAGTTCACAACTAATGTTCTCTCTTTCGTATTATTTCACACTGTCAAGAGAATTTTACAATTTCTAATGTAGTGATGACTAAGCCCTCCTATTTCGAGGAACTTGTGAAAACTAGGAAATTGATGTCTGATTCCTTATCATTGGATGGTGAAATCCTTTCTCAACCAGGTGATATCCCAATGTAAAGGCCATTATGAAAACCTCCTTTGGATCATCTACCTTCCAACATATTAGAGGAAATACCAACCAATCTCACTGTTTATGATAAATAATCTAGGAATATTCAACTCTTTTCAAACTAGGTAAGGGATTCTCTAGTAAAAGAAGAATCATATGTGCTAAACATAAGGAAACAAAGGCTAAGGATGACATAACATTCATCTTTTATCTTTTATCCACCTCTCAATATATTATTCGAGAGGCATTTTTAGAAGATTGCATGCATGAAATCTTCCTCAACATATGGAAAACACTTCATCACTTAAAATAAAAAAGTATTAACAAACAATTATTATTTAAGTCACGTCAAGGTAACTTAAGGATTTTAATACCAAATTGACGTGGAAGAACTCCTAGATTCATGAAACCCAAATATATAGTAATAGAAAGGATCCATTCAATGATAATCCCTCAGCACATTAATGAGATTGTGACAGCTAATTGTTGATACCCCATCTGGGGTTCATATCCAAGGATGGGGTTCACATGGAAAATCACACATCACCATTCACCCTAACTACAAAATCCCACTAAAATTTGTATCATTCAATTTCATAGACCTAGGATGGATCCAAAAAATGAACTCTATCCATGACTAAATATTTTCTCAACCAAAATAGGCCCCTACATACTCTCACCAACTTTTATCTTGAAAAGAGTTGTCTATTGAGAGAATTTTGAAATAAGAATCTGGGAATATTGATCAAACCTCTTGTTTAGAGGATATCAGTCATCAGATAGAAAATAAATCAGATATAGTTCAGAAATATTCAAAAATGGTTGATCCAGGTGCATACCAAATATTGCACCAAATCCATGTTTTGAAAAAATCGATGAAATCAGAAGAGAAGCGCAGTATTATCAGCCACAGAAGTTTGGGTGTAATCTCATCCTACAATGATTGGGGGGTTTAACCCAAACCTTGAATTTAGAAAACCATGCTTGATGGGGTGTCATTATAGAACAAGAACAACCCCATCCATTATGGATAGGGGATTTTTCACCTCAACAATCCATTCCTTAGTGGAAATCAGTCTTCTACTGATTAGGTAAAATGCCACAAAATATATCATCCGAATTCATCAAATCCCATGAACTGGTTCCATCACTTGGAACACGCATGACTGAATTGTCTGGATGTTACCTTTAGTTTACCGTTCTCCAAATGACTTCCATAAAATTAGAAAAATAGAGGAAAGGTCCTCATGGAGGATGTCGAAGAAGATACTCTCACAAATACACTGATTGAACGCCTATAATGATTTTTCATCAGTAAATATCATCAATTCCACCCTCACAGATTCTATAGGATAAGATTCCAATTCAGATGAGTCAGAATAGGACATTATGGTTCATAATGTTATCTATAGTGAAAAAAATGAAAGAAGTGTTATTACCCAAATCTAAATGATTTCTCTGAATTTTGGAACTACCTCAAAACATATAGCCTTATCCCCTTAAAAATGTACAACAAGGAAAAGTGAAAGGGTTATATTATACATCACCCACCTCTTGAAGAGGTTAATCACCTTTCTCTAGAAGACAAATTTTCTCAGTAGGAGGAATATTTTAAATAATTGAGAAGACTCATTATAGAACTACTTAGTGGTATCCTTCCTTCTATATATTCTTTATAAGCACATCCTTGACTCTTATTTCCAACTGAAACCCATCAAAAAAGAGGTTTTATGTAGAAACTAAATAAAATACGAAACATCTGCTCAACATGTGGTTTTAAAAACGATTATATCTAGATCTCATAGAAAAATATCAATAATTCCCTTCATTAGGTGTCAAACTTGAGCATGGTCAGGTACATACTTATAGGACTTCCCCTTTGGGCTACTCGTGATAGATGCCAATAGTGCCACCACCAGTGGCCCTACTAAATGCTGCACCAATTCAATCTTCGATTCAACAAGACATTCCTAGAATTCTAATGAACATTATTGAGTCACTAATGGATCTATTGTAAGTAATGATGGAATGAATTGAACCAATATATCCTTAAAATAATCCTTACCATGAATGGATAGATTCGAATCTTCCCACAAAAAATGATGGAAACCCAAAATTTCCAATTTTCAACAGCTCAAGAGACCCGAAGAAGTATTTGAAGCATTTTTTCTCTCACTATGGCCTCATGATTGGTACCCCTGAATAGTATGAAGTAATAAAACTTCGGTTCTTTGTGTAATCACTACATGTACTGAATTTTTTATGGTACACTTTCCTATAATATTTTTCAATCATGGGGTGGGAATACCATAATTAGAATTTCTTATTTCAATCCCATTCAAAACTGCATAAGAGAACCGTATTTGATATCTAAAAATGTAAGTATTATGAGATTTAAAGAGTCTCATATTTCATTTCTTGGTGGAAAGGATTGGCATGCTTCTTTAACCTACATATCCCTCAAGAATAGTTACTAACTATCTACATATAAAATTATCACAACGAGTTATGCATGACACTTGTCCATATGAAATACAAATGAGGGTTTTTAATCCTTTACATAATTTCATAGGGAGTATAGGACTCCATTTAAGAAACTAAGGTAAATTCCTGAGGAATTCCATCAACTCGGGAAGGGGAATAGGAAAAGAGGAGGCCACAACAATTACCCTTAATCAAGCACATGTATATGCTCTTATATCAAATCCCACACCATACTGTGAAGCTTCACCACCCTAGTGTCAAGAACAATCTTCACCTTTTCAGGATGATCAATGAGATCATAGGTGTAAACAATTTAAGGGTATAAAAACATGTCCTATTCTTTTAAAAATGACTAAGTCCCCGACTACTTAATCTCGATATTGGAAAAAAAACTTGGTCAAGTATCAAATCCTATGAATCCAAAAAAAGAAGGTGATGATGATCTCCCAAACTATTTTCTCTTTCATCGAATGCTCAGGCACCACATCTATGATTTTTTTCTTTCAAGGACCTCCTGTAAAATATGTGGGACTCTGAGAAAGTGAAGTTGAAATCGCACAAAGAAGGTATAATGTGTGTCTACAAAAAAACATTGAGGAGGAAAATGAATTGAAATAATTAAATAGTAAGAGTGTGCAGAAGTTCAATAATTTGATTGTTAAGAAAAAAATCAACCAGACCCATGCTATCCTCCAGACACAATTGCAGCATCCAATTATAACTCCAGTCTCTCCTACTATAATATATATCTAACTTTATCAGTAGCTTAGTCCCCAAAAATTTGGTCCTCAAAAAGTGACATGGGTGGAAGGGTAAGAATAATTCATTGGAATATGAGCTTGTATCATGAACAAAATCCTCATTTACATTATCAAGCATCATGTGAATAGTCCCAAAAAGGATGGGAACCACCCCGCCAAATGGAATAATAATATTCAACCTGTCAGATGGAATCATCATCAAATGAGGAGTTGATCTTAAATTCCATTAACATTATTTACATAATAGATAACTTCAAAAATGATGATCATCTTTATGAATCCAAATCCCATATTCTTTATTGGGGAGCTGGGGGAAGAGTTCATTAGAGTCGAGGAAACAGGGGAAGATGCGGTCTTTCTAGGAGCCGCTACTTTAACCACACCCCCGCTTGAACTATACATGCATCCAAAACTCATGGGAGAGATATCCAGTGAGCTCATACTGAATAAGGGAACTCCCCCACACATGATAGGGCCTACCCTAACATAATAATCCATAAATATTGACTAGAAGGTGTTTCATCACCTAAAAAATATCATTTTGTAGGCAGACCCAGCTGACCTAATCCACCATGAGTAGAATCACTTTTGAATCCTATTTCAAGGGATGGTCTGCTGAAATCAGAAAGATAATCTCCCCAAGAAAATATGAAAGAACACCCCCATACTAGGAGGTGCATAACTCTAGATTATAATTATGATGTTTTAAAGAAACTAGACCATGTTATGGACAAGATGTCAATCCTGTATTCTTTGAGTCTGTTAAAATACCTATGGGAATCACTCGTAGAGGCCTTTTCAAGCACTCGAGAGTTTGATGTCAAGGTTGATGATTTTGAAGTATATCATGCAGATAATTATCCTACATAATAACATGTGGTTATCTCATTCATAGGTCTAGATGGGATGCTTTCTTATATGGAAACGTCAGGACCTTATATATATATTTGTTTGGGTGAATGACATTGATATCCAATGAGCCATCATTACAATGGCTCAGGAGTAAAACTCATTCCATTCCTAACACTTATCCAGTAGGGTCTCAATGAATCTCAATTTTCACCATCTAATTTTATGTTACAATTTTATGATAAGAATGACCATGAGCCTCTTAGTGAGATCAAACTCAGAACTCAGTTTATGGATCTTGTGTCCGAATTAGAATTCATGGTTATTTGGTAGGATACAGCTTTCAATGTTCTAATGGGAAAACCTTGAAAACATCATCATATGGCTATTCCTTCATAATTCCACCAATGAATAAAATATTTTATCAATAGTCAAATTGGGAAATTTCATGGTCATAAGGCCCCATTCAAATCTTATGAGTCCTGATACATTGACACAAATTTGTACCATATGGAAGGAAAAATAGTCCATGACTGATGATCTATCTTGGATTAATGGCCAAAATGGTCATGAGAGGATTCTGAGTAATCATTTTAAGGAACATTGTAAAGATTACATATTACCCATCAATCAAATCAAAGGTTTGGGATTGAATTCAATAAATCATTCAGCGACCTTCAAAATACCAGTCATGACGACTAAACCAAACATCATAGGAGAGGATTCAAAATCTCTCAGGAGTGATGAAAGACTTGATGAAAATGTCTTCATTCCATCCTCTATGCTTTAAAAAATCTTTGTTTAATCATCTATTCTAGAACAAGTTGTTCCATCAATGGGAGAAGATAGAGATGATAATTCTCAATCTCCCATCTCCCCATTGGATCCCAAAGAAGGCCTCACTCCTTTAATTGATCCATAAATTATTTATTCTTCTTCTAGATGTCCAAATAATGATTTCTTCCCTAAATCAAAGATTATTTCTTCATCACTTGAATCCCATTTTTTGGTGAAATAAGTAAATACTGTGGAAGTGGAAGAAGAGTAAGACCTCAGGGATTCCCCTCCAACATTTGAGGAAGGCATCTCCACCACTGTGGATGAACTTAGAGAGATAAATCTAGGAAGAAAATAAGATCCACAACCCAATATGATTACTATGTACATGAATCCAAAAAACTAGAGTATTATATTTTCTTCATGAAGTAACAATGGGATTTTTTTTCTTGGAATTATACAGATATGACACGACTCAACCACGAGGTGGCCACTCTTCACTTCTATTTTCCAAAAGACCATGGAGGGTACAAACAGGAATCCAAATGAACACACCCAACCCGTGCCTCAAAAATTGAGGCTGAAGTAGATAATATCATCATGTACAACTTCATCCATGAGTTATAACATCCATAATGTATATCCAATATCATAGGTGTGAAAAATAATAATGAAAAAAATCAAATATAGCATTGATTTCATAGATCTAAACTAGAATTATCCTAATAATAACATCCTTGTTCCAACCATAAAATTACTTATTGATGAAAGATCTAGTTATCAAGACATCACATGCATGGATGGATACTCTAGGTAGAAATAGATTAATATTCCCCAATAAGATGAATAATCCACCACATTGAGGTCCCCTTAGGGAGTATTCTGAGTTAGGGTAATGCCTTTTGTCTTGAAGAACTTCAGCGCCACATACCAACTTGATATGCATCATATATTTAAACATTTTTTTGGGGATTTTTTCAAATTATACATTGATGATATAGTGTACATGTCCTGATAACATTAGAATCACTCGGCTGACCTGTAGACCATCTTCTACAAGATTTGACAGAATATATTTAAGATGAACATCATAAAATATTATTTCAATGTAACCTCGGGAAATTTTCTCAGATTATTTATATTCCATAATGGAACGGAATTTGATCCTAATAAAACAAATTTTATCCTTCAAAATTCTCCTCCTCGAATCCTGATAGAGTTTAGAGGACTTCATGGACACCTAGCCTCTATTCGTCACTTCATAGCCAACCATCCAAGAATGTTTTTTTTCTTTCACCAAACTAATGAATAAGGGGGACACATGTTTCTGGATCAGTGAATGTAAAGAAGTTCATATTTCCTCGTTCACACAAAGTATATTTCTAGTTAGTAGAGACTCAACGTTTTTCTATGATACCCTTGTCAAACTTTCATTCTGGAGAGCCTCAAGTTATATCTCTTGATTCCGCTGGTATTAATTACCCCTATCGAGTGATTCTATTTGTTAAGGCCTTGTAATGTTTATTTAGAACCTTACATGAAAAAAATAATTATGTTGGGAATACATAGAGACTTTTTATCTCATTAGAATCATGATTTACACTGATTCATTCTATTCAGATATCATGAAGAGCTACCTGGCATTAATCTTCACAATTCAGAAATTGAGGCACTACTTACTACACCACAAGGTCCAGTTGGTCTCCAGAAATAACCATATAAAATATATACTAATTAATTATATGATAATAAGATGTTTTTCATGGTGGGAAGTTATTATTTATTGGTTTAATATACAGTTTTTTAACAAAAACTTGTGAAAGGTCATGCCTTGCAAGATTTCCTTACTGAGCACCAATCTGCAGAAGAGATGTCATTTAATATGGAATTTCCATATAAGGAGATATTATCTCCTCAAGGTGGCCCCCAATCCTGGGAAATTTAATTTGACGATGTATCCATGATCCCATTAGGAGATATAATGTAAGACCCTAAGCTCAACAAATATGGGAAAAGGTTTGTGATTATCTCCCCAGAGAAGTTGGTGTTACCATACTCTTTTCTATTATCAGTTATATGTACCAACAATGAGGAAAAATATAAGGCCCTAATTACAGGTCAATATTTGGAACTCAAAATACCAGTGAACCACCATAAGGTGAAAGTTTACACAGAGTTGGTAATCAAGCATATCAATGTAGATTAAGCTATAAAAAAAGTGGATCTAATTCCCATGTTTGACTATGTTTTAGGGTTAATGGAATAGTTACCATCAAATCCTACATTGACTCACATCCCATGATCACAGAATGACCAGGATGATACATTGGAAAATGAAACTATTGATCTTGAAGATCTAAACTAGGATGAAACATTCATCATCATTTCCCAACACAGAATGGTTTCACTTTTTTTTCAAATCAGAATAAAATATATTAACAATATCATTCTCATCCCTAAGCCTTATTGCCCTACCATGGGGTAGATTATTCCCATTGTGGATTACCTCCAAAATTTAGTACTCACACTGGATAGAGCTATAAAGGAACAAATTTTACAGAGTCTGACCAACTTCACTATTTATGAGGGCCCTGTTGGAACTAAGGTTGTTCTTTACTAGAAATGGGCTATGCTTTGTTCTTATTGTCAATCATCACATGAAATATCATGTAAATTTAAAGGAAATTGATCTTACAGTTCAAGAAAACAATAGTTTGGAAGGTTTCTTTGTTTCCTAGTGTGCCAAATTTTTTGGTCAAAAAATTGGAGAATGGAGAAAAGTGATTTTGGTAAAGGAAGTTTTGTGCAAATGTTAAGGAGGATTGGAAACTTGCATAAAAGGATTTTTATTCAATATATTTACATCAAAAAATGGAAATTTAATGAAGTTTGTGCAAGGTATGGACGTCTTTTAATGATGTATTTTCACTAAGAGACCTGAATGAATAAGACTCGCAAAATGAATATAGGGTCGGTAATTCATATAAATAGGCGAGTACCCCCACTCAAGACTTAGAAGTCTTTATAATGAATATTTGGTGTATCATAGGGAAAGATATTTGCATGAAAAATACTTACATGGAGTAAATCTTATGCACAATTGTTTTATTAGTCTTTAAAGATAAAGTAAACTTATGGTGTAGTTACGAGATAGATAAGGGTTTTGTAATAGATAAGTCCTATGTGACTAATAAGGGCTGCGAAAATGATAAGGGTTTCACAAAAAATAAGGTCTGTACAAAATTTACCATAACCGATAATCCCCAAACTTGTGCACAATAAGTGTTGTTTTTCAAAAGTGTAGTGTTGACATTCTAACAGGCTTTGAGTATCCGGTTTTTTTGTTCAGGGATTTCTAGTGAATCAATTTAGGAATTCAATGTATGAAGAGTCTCATGTTATACAGAGACAATGACTTCAATTAAAATATATTAAAGAGGCCTTCAATTTGATAAAATAGGATGTATTTCATCTAGGGTAGTGAGATAGAAAGTGTCAATGGAAGTTCGCTAATGGACGAATTGATCTATCCCCCAAAACTTGTAAAGGAAGTATTCATATCCCAGAGTGACTATGTTTGAATTATTTTATTCCACAAGTAGTGATGCATAGAGGATTTTAGTATGACCAAAATAATTTTAGCATATGATCCTTGGACTATCCCTTAGTGGTGAACCAATTAAAACTGATGTTTTGTCTCATTCCACGTGAATGTTTTATTACTTTACTATTCCAACTGTCATGTTTAAGAATTTCCAACCAACGCAAGGACCAGATCCATTGCTTTAAAATACTCATGATGAAACCCAAATTCACCCCTCCACTCTTAGTGTGCTTCGAGGTCCTATAAGTGGTATCCAAGGGAAGTTTCATGTATATTAGATAATCTATAGTAAATCTATTCTCTGTTGAAGATTCTTGTTTCCTTATAGAGTCATCAATGGAGTGAAGTTCTGGTGAAGATCTTGTTATCTATTGGAAGAAGTATATATCTACCAAGACAATGAAAAACAGGAAAAAGTAAGAGAAAAGATAATTGAAAAGGACCATTTTATCTAAATAAGAGTTATAATATAATTCTTTGTGACTTTTTGAAAATAAAGATATATCAGGATTATAAGGTAAAGAGTTAGTGGATCAGGTTTCAAGCAATGAAAACGACAACACACCAACCTCATGTAAACCAAAATTATCTTTTTATTAAGAGTTATTTGTTATCACCTTTGAAATTTCCCCTCAAAATAAAGATACAAGACAAAGTGGTGATGTTGATAAATATAAAACCTCAAATGAATTTGGAATTGAGATATTAAGAAAATAGTTTCATGATATTCCAAAACAAAGAGTAAAATTTGTTTATAAAATCATTCAGTGTATACAGGAAGAGATCACCCAGTTAGAAGAAGAAGACGATTCGATGGAAATGGGTTTACAATGAAAAATTATTGAATGTTTAAAGCTATAAAAATAGTTTGGAACATTTAAAAAAGAAAATAGGGAACATGATATAAGTTCCTCAAAATACCTCAAAGAAGTTGAAGAGAATTAACTAGTCAAAAATACTCTTGAAGAAAATATCCATGTGACTGATGAAAAATAGAAAAATAGTAATGATGTCAGGGGATTAAAATTGGAAGAAATATACAAGAAGATCAAGGAACATGACTCATTGATTTAGAATAAAGTTAAGCTACATGAATAAGAAGTTTTTATAAAGAAGTTGTCTTGTGAAGAATAGCTAATTATGATTGAATATCAGAAAATCATCCTCATTCTGAAATGTTTAAATTTGGAAGCTCGGTTGTCCAATCTTGATAAGGCATATATTGAGAATTCAAAAAACAAGAAAACAGATATTTTAGATACTCAATGTTCACTGGAGGATTCTAAATCTGAAAGGCCACCAAAATGTGATAATAAGATCATGACATAATTTGATGATATATGTCAAGCATCTAAGAAGAAACAGGTACCATCCATAAGAACATGTATTAATACTTCAAATCCAATTATCATGAAGAGTGAAGGTTTTAAGACAAATACTGAAAAATTATGGATGAATATAGGTGATAAGAAACATAACACTGTGCCTAGAGTGGATAGGAAAATGAGTATAGAATCTAGTTACCCAAAAAGATCATAAAAATTCATTATGAATATCCAACAAACTTAGACAAAGGATATAAGGAGATCAAGGTTTGTGGTTCAATTTTGGTGCTACAACAAATTTGGGCATTGTGTAATAAATTGTTGGTACAATCCTCAAAATGTAAAATCACAAAGGAAGTCTATCTCCTGGAGGATCAATCCAAATATGAAGAATAAACATAAAGAGTTCCAAAATAATCTAGTTATTGTAAATGGATTTGGAATACTTGATAACATATTTGAGGTATGAAATGGATGTGGTCACAATGATTGTACATGTTCATCTCAACACTGTTTCGCACGGAATCCGGGGATGACCTTCTGGATGGGAGATTCAAATGTTCTGATCAGTTTCTAACGGGTTTGTTCGTAGAACCGGAAACATCCAATGATTCCACATCCATTTGGACCTACTTTCCAAAGGTAGGCGCTCATTAGCTTGTGGGCTAATGAGGCTTAGGAATTTGCATTGGTCGAGAGGATGGGAGGTCGGACTCATCACACCTTTTTGAGGGGAATTATTGTCTTCTCCGGGACTCTCTTTATAGATTTAAGTTATGTTCGTGAATCCTTATTACATTACCAAGTAAAAAAATGAGCTTTCCTTCAGTTTAACAATCAATGATTAAATATGTAAGAAATTTAGAGAATCTTTTATATGTATTCGAGGTTCTTCATCAATAGAGAATCATCTGTATCTATTTAGAGATTCTTGGTCAATGATATCCTTCAAAACATTTATATAAAAGTCTCTTGGTCATTATGATGCCCAGGCTAGTTTTAAAGCCACTCAGTGGGGCACTTGAAGTTTATCGTCATTCATAAGGACAATGAATTACTTCAGAGTTGGGATCGAACCCATAAATGGGCTACCTACGTATCTTTTGTTTTGAAAAAAGGAATCAGAACCCACGTAGTTCATATAAGGGTATGATGTTTATGATTGATGGCTCAAAGAAGAATGTTATAATTACTTTTACACTCTAAGCCCACGTGAGTCATGCTCGGTGTGAGAAACAAGAGGTATTGGTAAAAATTTAGACAATTGTTCCATGAAAGATGCAATCATAAGAAATTGTTTGTGGCTTATGTATGTATGACTGCCCAAATAGATGAAGGTTTAGGATTTACTTTTAGGGAGAAAATCCAGGAACAGGGTCCATAAAGGTATATGTGCTTTATACAGATTTGAATACTCTAACTTGGGACTTATTCCTGAAAAGGAAACCCAAATTAAGAGAGGATTGATAATTGGGTTTTACTCCTGAGAAGGAACCCCATATCAAACGTAATTTAGGACTAGTTAAGAGAAATTAAGGGGATTGGGGTTTACTCCTGAAAAGGAAGCCCAAGATTATGACTGGGACTTACTCCTAAAAAGGAGGCCCAAGTTAGGGGACTTGGGGCTTACTCCTGAAAAGGAATCCCAAGATTATGACTGGGACTTACTCCTAAAAAGGAGGGCCCGGTTAGGAATTAAGGTTTGGGGCTTACTCCTGAGGAGGATGCCCATGTTTGGGAACTTTAAGAATTTGGGGCTAACTCCTGAGGAAGATGCCCAGATTAAAGGATTTATAACTGGGGATTATTCCTGAAAAGGAGACCCAGGTTAAGGATTCTCTCATCTTAAAGGATGAGGTTGAATGAACGAACTCTCAATCTTTGGTGACATAAAGATGTATAAATCACTAGGTTTTGAGAGATATTCCAATGAATTCCTTTTAGATAAGGAAGTAAAATCAAGAAATCATGCCATAAATGGCTTTGAAGAGTATCTTGAAGACTGAATCTTGAATAGGAAAGGTGAAATGGCTTAAGAGGGGTAAAATGGGCAAGATGGGCACCCAGAAAGGTAGGGGCGCGCAAGTCTTGAAAGGCGTGCAAGTCTTGCATGGGCGCGCAAGTATTGGTCGCACAGGTATACCTTACGCGACACATGGTGTACTTGCGTGATTTTCAATCGGAATTGAAATACTTGAGGGACTCCTTTTTAAACCCTTTAGAATCCCCTTGAGGTTCTTCCAGAAAAGGGACGTGCAAATTCTATTGAAGGAATAAGGCGGCGCGCAAGTATGACCAGTTCCCTTAAGGGCTGGCCATTCAGGCGTGCAAGTGTTGATGAGTTACAACACTTAGGCCTTCCTCCCTCTCTTTAGATCTTCCGTTCTAGGTAAGAAATTACCTTAGAAGTGTTCCAGAAGCTTTTGAGAAGAGGCTTGGGTGTCGGGAGCTTCAATCCGGGTTTCTGGAAAAAGATCCTCCCGAATGGGGGCCCCATAGGGTCTATTTATAGGCAGGAGAAGACCCCGGGCGGTTACCGGGCGGTTACCACTTAGGTCACGCAAGTGACTTGCGCGACCAAGGGCGTCGCGCAAGTGTACTTGCGCGACAGTGAGATAACTTGCGTGGTGCAGTTGCTTTTGATCCTGTGTTCATGGCTTTGTCTATTTTTGATATTTTCTTCAAAGGATGAATCAATTTGAGCTCAGATATTCCCCTTTTCCGATCTTTAGATTCTGTGACGAAAGGAGTGTCAACAAAAGTCCCCCCTTAGAGTTGGATCCGGAGAGAAATGAGGATTTGACTCTGAGGAAATCGAATCCATCCAAAGGAAAAGGGGTGCGCAGGTATTCAAGGCATAGAGGGCGGCGCGCAAGTTTTCATCACGCAAGCCTTGAACGCACTGGGTATGGCGCGCAGATAGGCCTCCGGGCCTATAAATACATGGCTTCACCTCCATACAAGTATCCGGATTTCCGGACTTCATACCTTCGAGCTCTCGCCGCGCAGGTTGCTCTGTTTTCTAGTGTTTTCCTTGATGTCGCGCTACTGTAAAGTTATCTGTACATGCGCGGTTTATACTTACGCGTCAACAACTAGCACGGCACACGAATACTTGCACGCCATTGTTTAGACTTGCGCGACTTAATGCCTTAGCCATTTTTCAAATTTCATTCACAAATTTTATGAAAAATAAACCTATTTAAGAGTTAGTTTATTCATATTTTGTGCAGATTCAGTGGTTCCCAAGGGAATTGGAACGGCTGATGAACTGGCTAGCAAGCGGATTGATGACATGATGAACATCATTGGCCACGATTACTATGATATCTGCGATAGCACTTTCCCAGATTTGGCTAAGTACTTGATGAAATATCATCTTAACTTCCCACAGAGCATCTACCTGTCTCTATGTGGTCATGGTCACCTGCAAGGAGTCAATGTTCCAGATGCAAAGAACTATACACCTGAAATGCAGTTGCGCTGCTACTCCTTCATTTTGGTTATGCTGTGCTTTAAGACCAATAACAATGGTGTGAACTTTCAAATTCTTCCTCCATGTTATTTCCTTGCAGATATGAAAATGGAAAACCCATGGGCTGAAATGTTTTCCGCTACCGGTTGGTGGAGAAAAGACAAACATGGTATTAGAGAAATATCTGAAAAGATTACTCTCTCCAAATGGCTCTTTACTTCCAATGCTCCATTCTCAAATCCATGTATCCATCTTCCAAGTCTCTTGGACAGAAACAGAGTCACTGTTTGATTAGCAGAAAATTTTCTCAAACCGCACTCAAGAACATCCTCTTACAATTGTTCCAAGAAGAGCTGGTATCACTGCATCTCTTTTTGTATCTAGTTGAATGAATGAATTCCAGGTGGTTGCTGATAAATCTCGAGATGCCGTAAATCAAATGAAGTGTTATGTTGAAAGCCTATTGTAATTCTTGAAAATGATAAGAGACTCCAGTCTGTGGATGTCCTTCTAACTCTTGTGTATCAATGAAAAATACTTTTTTCTTCAATCATTTGTACCTGCATTCATTCATTACCTGCTTCAATTTTACTTAAGCCAATGGGCCTAGTAAGCATAGTTTTATTTTTACTAGGATTATTACAAATAATCCTACAAACTTTGAACCTTTTAATTGCTCAATATTACCTAAATCATACAAAAATGTATATTTAGTGAGCTGGAACTTGACTTTTATTCAGAGTTCCTTTGTCTTTTGTGGGCAGTTTAAAGTCTTGTATGCCGGACATAAAGGGGCTAATTTTAAGGTCGAAATAGCTTTGACCAAAATTTACTAAAATGGATTCAATTCCTTGACAATCTATCTGAAAACATATTACCATACTCAAGTATAAGAGAAAATAGGTAAACTATGGGTTAAGAATATTTGAATCTGAGGAATGATATGTAAAAGAGCTAAAAGGTATTAGAAGAAGTAGTTTCCAAGAATGAAGTTACTATTATTTAACGAAACCCGTTAGGGGGTTGAAATATGCAGGGCCACCTAAGGGCATTGGCTGCATGGTCAAATAAATAGCATCTTTCGGCTGACAAGTCTGTTATATGGACTGTTTATGTAAGGCCACCAATGGGCACGTGCTGCATAGTCAGGAAAAAGAACTCCCAGAAATTTACTTTCCTAGTGCTAAAAGTCAGTGAAAGTTTATGGAGATTCAAATTTTCTAAAGTATAGAGTTTGTTGTATTGAAAGAGGTACTTGAATATGGAGAATATATTTCCGAACAAGAATATCGAAGAACTGGATGAATATCACTCCTACGAAGGTCTGACCCAAACTTAGGGAAGAAGAATAAACCATAGACTTGAAAACTTTCAGATCATGAAAAAGGATATGGGACAAATATGTTAAGGATGGCTATTTTTTCGGATCCCTACATACTGTCGTTTAAGACAAATAAGGACAAAAGGGACATTCTTCCCAAGAATGAAGTTACTATTATTTAAAAAAACCCGTTAGGGGGTTGAAATATGCAGGGCCACCTAAGGGCATTGGCTGCATGGTCAAATAAATAGTATCATTTGGCTGACAAGTCTGTTATGTGGACTGTTTATGCAAGGCCACCTATGGGCACGTGCTGCATAGTTAGGCAAAAGAATTCTCAGAAGTTTGACATTTTTGTGACTAGAAATCATGAAAAAGGGTTATGAAGATCTGAAAACATTTAAGGTTAGGATTATAACACATAAAGATGGGTATTGTCTAATGTATATAGAGATACATAGGTCAATGATAACCATAATCATGTTGTGGCTGGGTCCTGAATTGAAATTTTGGACTTCACTACGTATCTCATAAGAATGCGAATCAAGCCATACGTAGTTCTTGAAATGCAGTTTAACGTCGTGCAGAACGAAAGTATGAGTGATCTTAGTTTAGGGTCATAGAATTCGGACCATAATAATGAATACACAATGTGTGTGTTCATGAGGACTTTTCAGCCAAGGGGCTGAAAGTGAAATTTGGGGTTAGGCCCAAAAGACTTGGGACTGGATTCGAGGGATACTCGAATGTTCCTACGTATCCCATAGGGATGGGAATCAAGTCCACGTAGTTCTAGAACTACCCTTTGTACAAATTTGGTTCGTACATGTGAAGGGTGAAAGGGGACTTTAGTGCAATGATGGTTTAACCTAAGATAAAAAATTTAGGCATTACCATGTATGTACGTAGTCTTTTAAAAATGAAAACCATGATTGAAAAAATCAATGTCAATAATAGTTCTCTCTCAAATGAGGAAATCAAAGAATATTTTAGTTTATTGTCGTACCGGAAAAAAGTGTTGCATAGTTTAACGTCATATAACAAGGACGAAAGTGAATCAATGTAAAGATATTGATTCTAGGTGCGGTTTCACGAATCAACATCATATGAGATGGTGGTGAACCGATGTGAAGAGATTGTTTTTGGGCTTGAACCCTGGGAGGCTGCCTACATACCCAGCCTGGAGGGCAAGGATCAAAGTCCGTGTAGTTCAATTAAAGAATGAATTAATGATCAAGTTGTTATGGGGGACAACGATCTAATTAAAATTTTGTTGGGACTTACACATGGTTAGTGGCCCAAAGGGAGTGTTATGGTTGATGTTCTCTCTAAGCTCACGTGAGTCATACTCGGTGTGAGAAACAAGAGATAACAATAACCTTAACGATGCACAGTTTAATGTCATGTAGGACATATAAAGGGACTATGTTGTTTAAAGTCTTGCAGTTAAGACTATTGGTGATGCCCAGTTTAGTGTCATGTAGCAGGGACAAAATACAGTTTAATGTCATGTTGTACATATCAAGGATTTTCTGTACAGTTTAGCATCATGTAGTTAGGACGATGGGGATAAAATAGTTTAACGTCATATTGGACGAAAGGGGGACTGTGCAGTTTAATGTCATGTAGTAAGGACAAAATAACACACAATTTATGTCATGTTGGACGAAAGTGCGAATAGTTTAAGGTCATATGCATGGACCGTGGATGGTGCAGTTTAATGTCATGCTGGACCTTTGATGATTATATAGTTTAACGTCTTTCCGGACGTGAGGGACTTTTATACAGTTTAGCGTCATGTAGTTAGGACGTCACAGTTTAACGTCTTGCTGGACAAAAGGGATTTGCAAATAGTTTATGGTCATATACATGGACCAGGGATGATGCAGTTTAAGGTCATGCTGGACGGTTTAGGGAACTTTTTCACAGTTTAATGTCGTGTGGGACGAAGTTGCAGTTTAAATTCATACTGGACCATTGCTGTATAGTTTAACGTCATATAGCAAGGATGAACTGGTGCTGCACAGTTTAGTGTCATGTTGCAGGGACATCTTCTTTTCTACAGTTTAATGTCATGTTGGACGAAAAAAAGGAAATTATTTTAAGGTCATATGCATGGACCGTGGATGATGATGCAGTTTAAAGTCATACTGGACTAACGAACATGTGAATAGTTTAAGGTCATATACACGGACCGCATAATTTAACATCATCTTAGACGAATTGGAAACTTTTTAACAGTTTAATGTCATATAGGACAATTCAAGTAACTATTACAGTTTAACGTCATGTTGGAAAATTGAACATTTATACAGTTTATCGTCATGTTGGACGATAGAACATTGTTGTACAGTTTAAAGTCATGTAGCTAGGACTAAGGTGAACCAATATGAGGATATCAGTTCTGGGGACTTTTTACAGTTTATCGTCATGCTGGACGCTGGAAGTGCCACACAGTTTAATGTCATGTTGCTAGGACATAATATAGTTTAACACAATACAGTTTAGTGTCATTTAGGACATAATAGTAACCAATGTGACAGTTTAACGTCATGTTGGATGATAAGGGAACTGACATAGTTTAACGTCATGATGGACGATGAAAGTGCCACAGATTTTAATGTCATGTTTCTAGGACACAATATAGTTTAATGTCATCTCAGACAAAATATATTTCAATGTCATCTCGGACAAATAAGGAACTTCTGTACAGTTTAATGTCATGTAGATAGGACATAATACAGTTTAGTGTCATGCAGGACATAATACAGTTTAGTGTCATGTAGGACATAATATGAACCAATGTGACTGTTTTGGTTCTGGGAGCAATATTTTGTGTTTATACAAAATACTTCTTCAGAAATCTGGCATTAGTTGGAGTCGTGATGTGTTCTCCATCCATTGAGATTAGAGAATACGCCCCATTGGAGTAGACCTTATGTATTGAATAAGGTCCTTCCCATTTTGGTTCAAGCTTGGGAGGATTCTTTCCTGGTATCATTAGTGCTCTGAGAACCAATACCAATTCTCCCTGAATGAATTAATGAAGACGAACCTTTTTTGTTAAAAGCTCGTGCTATTCGATTCTAATAGATTTCCAAGTGGGGAAAAGTGCACAATATTTTCTCATCTAACTGTTCCAATTCATTCAACCACTTTTGGGATTGCTCATCTATAGATAACTAATCACAAATGGCTATTCTGAGTGAGGGCAATTGAACTTCAATTGGCAAGACTTCTTCTGTTCCATATACCAATGAATATGGAGTTGACCGCGTTGCATTGCGAGTGGAAGTCCGATAAGCCCATAAATCCTGAAAGAGTTTATCAGGCCATGACCTCTTATCTTTATCCACCATCTTTTGCAGTATATTTGAAAGAGTCTTGTTGAAGGCTTCTATCTGGCCATTAGCTGCCGCATGATATTGAGATGAATGGTTGGACTTAATGTTGTATTCTTGATACAATTTCTTTACCTCAGAAGAACAGAAGTTGGTGCCATTGTCCGTCAATATGGTATGAGGGACACCAAATCTAGTAATGATGTTAGACTTGATGAAGCTAAGAATGCATTTAGAACTGACTTCTTTGAGAGGTACTGCCTCTTCCCATTTGGAAAAGAAATCAGTAGCAGTAAGAATGTACTTAAACTTTTTGGTCGTAGCTGAAGGGTAAGGTCCCACCACATCCATTCCCCATGTGGAAAATGGCCATGAGTATTTAGCTGTATGAAGCAACTCTGGAGGTTGATGAATGAAGTTGGCATATACTTGGCATGAATGACACTTCTTTGTGAAATTAACACAATCTTGTATCATTGAAGGCCAAAAGTATCCAAGCCTTCGAATTTGATCAGACAGTCTATGTCCGGACTGGTGGGCACCACAGACTCCTGCATGCACTTCTTTTATGACAGCCATTATCTCTTCACCATCAATGCATCTGAAGAGAAATCCATCAAAACCACATTTGTAGAGAATTTTCTCTAGGTGATTTGGGCTATCATAAAGAGTAAAATTGACCACACGTCGCCGGATTTGTTCTTTCTCAGCTCTATCAGGTGGAAGTGTTCCATTTTGAAGGTATTCCCTGATAGGTGACATCCATCCTGTAGTATGACCATACAGTTCAGGAATGGGACTAATTTCATTAATTTCCTCTATTCTGACTTGAACATAAGGTGAAATTGCACGACGGTGGGCAATACTGATGGTTGTCTCGTCCCGATTTGGATCTGCTAAAGTCGTGGCTATATTAGGCAGTGCATCAGCTTGAGCATTTTGTGATCTTGGGACATAAGAAAATGTCTGTTCTGAAGGGAATTCCGACATTAACTCTCTGACGTAATCATACAAAGGGATTAATTCTTCTTTTCTGATGGCATAATCCCCATTGACTTGTTTGATTACCAGGTCTGAATCACCTTTCACCTTTAAGTGATTCACTTGTGCTTGAAGCGCTAACTCCAAGCCTGTAATGAGAGCTTGGTATTCAGCTTCATTATTGGTAACACCTTCCCACAATAAAAAGAAATAAGGTAACACTTCCTTATCTGGAGAAATGAGCACAATTCCTAAACCAACTTTGTTGAATTTAGGATTTTCCATTTTCTTCTCTGTTGGACTTCTGGAAGCACCATCAAAATACATTTCCCATGTTTGAGGACTCTCTTGAATAGAGAAAAATTCCTCATCAGGGAGTTCAATATCTGAAGACGTGTCTTCCACTGAAGGATGTTCATCCAGGAAATCAGCCAGAGCTTTGCCCTTAA
Source organism: Viscum album (assembly GCA_963277665.1). Classification (NCBI taxonomy): domain Eukaryota; kingdom Viridiplantae; phylum Streptophyta; class Magnoliopsida; order Santalales; family Viscaceae; genus Viscum; species Viscum album. The sequence continues at coordinate 395,392,878 of OY728138.1, forward strand.
TTGCCTTTTGAGACACATACTGAATGTCGAATTGCTGCAAAATAGCTGCCCACCTTGCTAGATGTCTTGTAAGCATTGGACAACTAAAAATGAATTTGAGCGGATTATTGTGAGATACCAATTGGACCTCGTGATGTTGCAGGTAGTGTCTCAGTTTCTAAACTGCAAAGATTAATGCTAGGCAGCACTTTTCAATACTTGAATACCGGTTTTCGGCTTCAAGCATAGTTCTACTAAGATAGTAGAGACTACTTTCATTCCCAGCATCATTCTTTTGAGCGAGAAAGGCACCCAATGATCGCTCTAAAGCTGTCACATAGAGGATAAGCGGTCTACCCTCAACAGGTGGCATGAGTACTGGTGTACTCAAGAGGTATTTCTTGAGAACATCAAATGCTTCTTGAAATTCTTTAGTCCACTGGTAAGTGACTCCTTTCTTCAATAATTTGGTAAAGGGTAAACTTTTTCCTGCCAAATTGGCGATGAAACGCCGAATATAGGCTCAGTGTCCTTGAAGTCCTCTTAATTCTTTCAAATTCTGAGGAGGTGACATACCAAGGATTGATTTGGTTTTCTCAGGATCGACTTCAATACCACGATGGCGTACAACAAAGCCGAGGAATTTTCCTGAGGTTACCCCAAAAGCACATTTTAAGGGGTTCATCTTCAAATTATGTTGTCGAAGCTTATGGAATATGACTTCCAAATCAGCCAAGTGATTAGAACGTTGTTTGGATTTAACCACCAAATCATCTACATAGCATTAAACAAACTTCCCTAAAAGAAGTTTGAATATACGATGCATGGCGCGTTGATATGTTGCACCTGCATTCTTTAAACCAAAAGGCATAACCCGGTAACAAAACACACCTTGAGGAGCTCTGAAGGCTGTATATTCCTCATCTTCTAGGGCTATTCGGATCTGATTATATCCGTAATATCCATCCATGAAAGAAAGTACTTCATAGCCAGTCGTCGCATCAATTAAGAGTTCTGTAATCGGAACTGGGAAATCATCTTTAGGACAATACCGATTAAGATCTCTGAAATCGATGCAAACCCTAATTTGTCTGTTCTTCTTCTTTACAGAGACAATATTATCCAACCACTTGGGATATTGAACTTCTCTGACGAAGTTGTCTTTGATCATCTTATCCACTTCAGCTTCAATTTTGGAAGCATAGGTTGGGTGTGTTCTTCTCGCGGCTTGCTTAAAACCTCGATGTTCTTTTGGTAAACCCAAATTATGAGTAGCAATAACAGGATCAAGCCTAGGAATTTCTGTATAATTCCAAGAAAAAATACCTTTATTTTTCTTTAGAAAAGAAATATACATCTCTTGTTCTTCAAGGGTCATGGCCGCACTAATTAAAGTGGGGCGTGGATCTTTCTCTGTACCCAGATTTACTTCTCTGAGTTCATCCACAGTGGTAGAGATACCCTCTTCAAATGCTGGAGGAGCATCTCTAAGATCTTCCTCTTCCTCTTCATCATGTGTTATTTCTTCCGTTTCTACTTGCAAAGTAGATGAAAAAACGAAATTCTCATGATCATAAGAGAGGTCAAAATTTTCACATTTTGAAGAAGAAGCTTCCATTTCCGACCCTATTGATGATAAAGGGTCTTCTTTGGTATATAAAGAGGAGATGATGGATTGAGAATCGACATCATTATTAACCTCTGGTGTTGCTATAACTTCTTCTGGCCTGATTAGCGAAGTATAGACTTTTTGGACTTCAGCAGATGAAATGAAAACGTCACCACTTATGCTTTCATCACTTCTTGGTAGGTTACCAATTTCTCCCATGTTGTCTGGCTCGATCGTCGTAATTGACATTATGGATCTTTCCATAAGAGTATTTTGATTTGGGCCTATTTTGTCAATTTGACTGATAGGTAACACATAATCTGTACTCACATGTGAAAATGGATTTATTGGAATTTTCTCCAAACCATATGGAGCATTAACTTTGGTAATTTCCTTCATTGTAGATTTTTCTCTTCCCTTCATGTGATAAAATTCCGCCTCAATGTATTGAGACTCACATGTCTTGAACGGGGCCTTATCACCATACAATGTTCCAACTTGACCATTGAAACAGTATTTGAGACATTGATGGTATGATGAAGGAATAGCTGCATGCTGATGTAGCCAGGGTCTTCCAAGCAAGATATTGAAAGCTGAGTCTTGATCAACAATCATGAAATCCGAATTGGATACAAGATCTCCAAACTGAGTTCTGAGTGTAACTTCTCCCAGTGGTTCTTGTTCATTTTTATCATATCCTTGTAATATCATGGTAGATGGAGATAAATAAGATTCTGTGAGGCCCAATCGACGAAGTGTATGAATGGGCATGAGGTTGACTCCTGAACCATTGTCAATGAAAGCTCATCGAACATCTACACCATTTAATTTGCTAGATAAGTACAAAGGTTTTATGTGCCCATGCACAACATCATCTTCATCTTTATCAGTAAAAGATATCACTGCATGGAATTCTGCAGGATTATTCTCTATGTGATAGATTTCAGCTGCAGCAATTTCAGCTTCAAACTCCTGAGGACTTGACAAAGCTTCGATGAGTGCTTCCCGAAGATCTTTTGATAGATTCAAAGCATCCAAAATTGATAACTTGGCTGGTACTTGGGCCAAGTGTTTCAATATATCATAATTTTGATCTAGAGGTCTTCGTTTCCCAATAGGAATATGCGGTTTAGCAGTTACCTTGGAAGCAGATGCTTTGGAAGCTGATGCATCTTGTATTGAAGTTGGCAACATCCTTGGTTTTGGAAGATTAGACTGATTAGATCCATTTACTTGCTGAGATAAAGAAGATGGAACCTTTAATCAGTCTTCCAAAATAATTGTGCCAAAACTGAGTTGGCCATTGGCAGAAGAACTTGCTTGTTCTTTTTGAGCTCACTGAAGGGCTCTACCACGAGTTTCTGCTGCATATACAATGCTATCAGGGGTAAAATTAGAGTAGTGGCTTCGGAAAGATCCATGTCTTCCCCTATATCCTGAACCTCTAGAACTTCCTCGGATTCCCTTATTTGATACAGGGAATTCAGGCTCATCAATACTGGAATATGGATCTGTTAATTGAATCATATTAACAGAACCAAAGATTAACTCTTCGTCTGATAAAGACTCTGCCTGGTTAGCCTGTTTAGGAAGTGTAGTTTGATGGGGCGGTGCCCGTGGCTTTGAAGTAGATGGCATGAAATCTGCCAGAGTCAAAGAAAATTTAGGCTTTGATACATACTCACCTTTTCCTGATTCCTCTTTCTACATTGAATTGCGCTGCCCTTTTGAGGATTTGTCTTTTGATGGAGGCTTTACTGCAGCTTTTGTAGGAGACACAATTGGCTTCTTCAATTGTGTTCGCAAAATGGAATGGGTCTGATTGATTGTCTTTCTGACCATCCAATCATCATATTTTTTTGCAGTTTTACTTTTGACTTCCTGCCACTCGCCTCCTTCCTCTGGATCTGTAGTGGTAATACACGCTACATGAGCTGAAGAACCCTTCAATTTGACTTGTCCCAAGTCGACCATCTTTTGCAACAGGTCTTTAAAGACAAAACACTCCTGGATGGGATGCCCCCACATTTGATGAAAGGGACAATAATTGGGACGGTCTTCATCTCCTTCCTTGTTTGGCCTCTTGGGCACTGGTAATTGAACCAAATTATTTTCCAGAGCTGAAATGAAGTAACCAGGAACTTTATCACTTCGGAAAGAGTATGTTTTACTCTTCAAATCCTCAAATTTTTTTTGTCGTTGATCTCTTTGATCATTTGGACGAAACAACTTTTTTTTTGTTGGCGTTCAGGAGGTGGAGCCCTTCGGGAAGATGAAGGTTTTGAAGTAGAAATAGGTACAGGTGCTTGTTTAAGCATAACTGTAGCAGTTTCCACATTACCCATTCTCCTTCCTGGAGCTGATGGAATTATACGAGATTTAACCATAGCCTGTATAAGGGAATCTTCAATCTATTGAGTGATTTAAGTAAGGTCTCGAAACCCTCCTGTGTATTTCACAGGGATCAATGGCGTGCGTAATTCGTCACGCAAATTTGCCACACAGATTGGAAACAATTCCTCATGAGGGAGTGCTAAACTCAGGGAATACGTTAATCCCTTCCAACGAGCAATGAAATCAGAGACTCTTTCATTCTCCCTTTGCTTGCAGTTTGTAAGATCGAAAACTTTCGTTTTTGGCAAAGTTGAGCTAACCTGAAGAAGGAATTTTTGACGAAGATCCTCCCATCCGATGATTGACCGGGATTGCAAGATTGTATACCAGACAAAAGCTGGTCCTTGCAAGGTTCGCACGAAGCATCTGAGTTTCACTGCTTCTTGCTGCTCTGGAGTTCCCATCATAGGATCACAACAAGACACGTAATGCGTCAAATGTTTTTCAGGGTCGCATGTTCCATTGAAAGTAGGGAAAACAGGGTTTCCAAAACTGGATGGAGGAGAAATTGAATCTACCCATTCTGGGTAAACTTTCTTTTCAGGTTGAACTTGCGCCCGTTTCCCTTCCAAAGTTTCTAACCGAGCTGTTAATGACTCAATAGTAGTTATTAACTTTTGAGAAACATCAGGTTGAACTTGGTTTTGGGTAGGTGCAATGAATGGAGCTTGGACAGACGTGGTGGTTGGTGCTGCAACTGATGGTAGTGCTGCCAACCGTTGTTGCGTTTGACCCATAGGATTAGACCTCTGAGGGTGTACTAATAAAGGAGGATATTCCTGATCCATCTCAGTAGTTACAAAAAATTCCTTCGGCTGTCGGACTTCAGCATTCTTAAGAAGAAGACTACTCTGAAGTAATTCTGCATTCAACCTTATTAATTCTTTCATTTCTTCCTCTTATTGTGAAAACCTTTGCTCTAATGAGAGCGATTGACCTCCTTCAGAGGAAGGGTGAGAAGTAACCTGATTCTTTCCTTTCCCCTTATTGGGTCCTTTTCAGAGAGGGGGAAGTGGGTTAATTGAAGGAATACCCAGATTTTGGGTAAGCCTTTGATTACGTGTGCGCACACCTTCTTCATTTAGGTCTGTGTGCGCAACTTCTTGAGCAGGAACCTCTTAGTTTGATCCCTCTGATTGAGCCTCATCTGGTGAATCAGCAGCAACGACATTGATGACATTAATGGATTCATATTGCATGGAATTATTTCTATCATCATTTCTGTGATATTGTCTTCTTCCATGTCCATGATGAGACATGGCATTCCATTGACTTGATCCCTCAGGAATTTCTTAGAGAACCGTCACTTGGAGAGAATCTCCTGATAGCTTGGCTCTTCGTTCCTCTTGAGGCTTATTCCCTAATCGAGAGAATACTGACTTTCTCTGAGGGAGGGATTGATGATTTGAAAAAGTCCCCAGTCCGGTGGACTGGGGATGTTCCTGCTACTTCCGCTCAACTCCTTGAATCCCATTTGTTGACTCTGAGGGTTGGGTTAGAGAAGTCCCCAGTCTGACAAGCTGGGGTGTCTCTTGACATGCTATGTCTGAGATCTTCTTAAAATCTCTCTTGATCTTGTGAATCTTAGTTCGGAAATTAGCTGGATGCATTAACCTGTATCCACTTTTATCACCTGGTTCAACAGACCGTTGGATGATTTCCGAAATTTCTGTCATTTGATGACGTGTTTGCTCCAGACGAGAGGCTTGTGCAATATTCTCGCCTGCTTGATGTAGGATAAATTCAACAACTTGTTCTCTATATACTTGATTTTGAGAGGAACTAGTTGAAGCCTGTTCTTGAGCAAGCTTTTGATTATGAACAAAGCCCATTGACTGTGGCCGGCCATGGGCAATAACATTGTATGAGACCATTTTCGGCGGGCTTTGCTGACTGGAAAGCACTGTGAAATGTATTGCTCCGTGAACACCCCATCCTCTGATATGAACATCATATGGAGCATTGGCAGTTAACTGACTCAATTTTCTTAGTGCGCCAAGGCATGAACGTTGAAGGGTTCTCTATTGCTTTTCATCCTTCGGATACCGAGAGACTGATAGAGATTCCAAATCAATCTGACATTGTAGCCCTTCTATTATCTTAAGATGATTTTAATATTCATCATAAGATAATACCTTCTTCTTTAATTGACAAATAGTTTTCCATATGTTGAGACGAATATCATGGATTCCATCATCCGTCAACATCTTTGGAATGTCGTACTGGGAGTCAGCCAAAGGCCAAAACATGACTGGTACTTTACCTTTTTCCAGTTTTTTCCTCATGTTCTGCATTTCCTCTTTATCATTAAATGAAGATTCTTCTACCTATTTTGACCAGAGTTGGTGTTTCCATGTTTCTTCATCGGATTCAACAAGATTGGTAGAGAGATCATTAATCAAACTAGAAGATGCATAACTTAGGGGTGGTTCGGAGAATGACCTACACTCTGGGCTATCTTCTGATTGAGAAAGTATTTCACTTGTTAGCGATAAAGCATCAGACATGACTGGTTTCACATTTTCAAGTGCCTCAAGATAAGAGGGCTTTCTCGGTACTACATTATCCACTGGAGTATTTTCCAGGCAATGTGAATCACTACTGCGGAGAGGACTTTCGTAGCGAAGTTCATCATCATGGGGAGGACCACCATAATGGGTTACAGCAAAAGATGAAATCTCTTGATCCTTGGTCTTCTGACCACACAGAGGGTTCCTGTGGCTCTCATCTGAAGAAGAAACTTCAAGATTGACCGAACATTCATGAAGCAAGCCTTCATGAGGAAGTGTCTATTGAAGACTTTCAAAATTAATGTTCCTGTTATTGGGAACTGAGGGAGTAGAATCTTGAATTCCAACAGATAAATGTCTGAGGGCTTCAAGAACTCTAGCATCGTGCAAGGCCTTGTTGCAGATTGGCCTTTGATCTCCTGACTGTGCTGGGCGGATCTTTTTCTTAGATTCCTTCTTACTCAATTTAGAAACCACTTGTTGACGAAAGTTGTTACTCTAAGTAGGTGTATGTGCCTGATTAGGAAATATGGTCAGGTTAGGCTGACGATCTCCACTCAAATCAGGTGTATGTGCCTGACTTGGTTGTCCGTATGATATGGGGGAGTATGCCCCATAACCCTCTTGGACTGGAACAGATGTGTGTGTCTATTCCGGAGTGAATCGTTGATGTGTCACTCCACTGCTAGGGATAGATTTATGTGTCTGTCCCTGAGATGATGCTGAAGATGTTATGATATCCTGGCAAGCATCCTGAATATGAGCAGGAATTTGCTTCTTCTCTTTCACCATTGAAAAAATATGTTTGCTGACTTCATCCGCCGGAACGGGGATATACGTCCATTCCGGGAATGGAGTAGGTGTATGTGCCTGCTCCTGTCCTCCTTTTCCTGTCAGTGAATCCTGACAGTACTCAAGTGTGGAGGCAGAGAGTTGATTCTGCCTCCTGTTTCTCGTCGGGGCTTTCCGACTGACTTCTCCGTGCGCTACCAAGCGAGACTGTTAGTAGGCTTGATTAGTATTAGCAGGTGTATGTGCCTACTGATTAAACTTCGCCAAACGCGGTTGACGAGATCCATCATATGTAGTCAGACGAGCCTGCTGACTAACTGGTGATGTATAAGCAGGTGCATGTTCCTGCCTATGGTACTCTGCCGGAATTGCCTGGCGGGATTGGCGTTATGCTACCAGACGAGTCTGCTGGACAGCGGAATTAAAACAGACAGGTGATTGTGTCTGCTCGTTATTTTCCACCAAGTTAGGTTGGTGGACTTCTCCGGAGATGGCAGGGATGACAACCTGCCCATTGTTAACCGGATTCCGTATCTGGCGGTTCATCTTGCCTGCTCGGGTTCGAGGAACCTGAGCTGAATGCCTGGATTCGGTACCCTCATCATGTTGAGGGCGCACTACCGCACGAGTCTGGCGGCGATTGTTGATGGGAGCCCTCGAGAAGGACTCCTGTCTTTTTGAATTAAGGCCCTGCAGGACCTGCTCATTCACTTCCTCAGAGTAAGGGAGTGAATGGAAATTGCGTTCCGGGGATAACGACCCGAAACGGTTGGAGACAGTAGTCAGCACCGCATGCTTCTTGATTGATGGTCGTCGTTGTCCGAACGACCAGTTAGAGTTGTTAACTTGGAGGGCTTGACGAGCGGCCTCCAGAGTTGGGATAGTACCGTTGCGACGGTACTCCTTAACCAGTGCATTAGAAACCCAGCATTGAAGACGCTGAGTTGGTGATGTCATCCTCAGAGCGGACGACGTTCCAGCAGGAGTAGCAGCCTTGGTTTTCACAGCAGCAGACCTCACAGTAGAGGTGTTCACAGTAGCAGTATTCACAGGGGTGAATTTAAGAAAAGCCATTTTGCGGAAGATATTGAGAAAAGAGTGCCTGTTCCTTATAACAGACATAATCAAGATGAATCTGGCCACTGCATCTTTTGGATGAGCACATGTCAATGATTGATTTTTTGGCCCAAGGGGACTAACAAATAAGAAGAACATCACTTTAACTTGGTTGAGTATTCACGTCGGGTTCACCATTTTTTGTTTCGCACAGAATCCGGGGATGACCTCCTGGATGGGAGATTCAAACGTTCCGATCGGTTTCTAAGGGTTTGTTCGTAGAACCGGAAATATCCAATGATTCCACATCCATTTGGACCTACATTCCAAAGGTAGGCGCTCATTAGCTTGTGGGCTAATGAGGCTTTGGAATTTTCATTGGTCGAGATGATGGGAGGTCGGACTCATCACACCTTTTTGAGGGGAATTATTGTCTACTCCGGGACTCTCTTTATAGATTTAAGTTATGTGCGTGAATCCTTATTACATTACCAAGTAAAAAATTGAGCTTTCATTCAGTTTAACAATCAATGATTAAATATGTAAGAAATTTAGAGAATCTTTTATATGTATTCTAGGTTCTTCATAAATAGAGAATCATCTGTATCTATTTTGAGATTCTTGGTCAATGATATCCTTCAAAACATTTATATAAAAGTCTCTTGGTCATTATGATGACCAGGCTGGTTTTAAAGCCACTCAGTGGGGCACTTGAAGTTTATCGTCATTCAGAAGGACAATGAATTACTTCAGAGTTGGGATCGAACCCAAAGATGGGCTACCTACGTATCCTTTGTTTTGAAAAATGGAATCCGAACCCACGTAGTTCGTATAAGGGTATGATGTTTATGATTGATGGATCAAAGAATAATGTCATAATTACTTTTACACTCTAAGCTCACGTGAGTCATGCTCGGTGTGAGAAACAAGAGGTATTGGTAAAAAATTAGACAATTGTGCCATGAAAGATGCAATCATAAGAAATTTTTTGGGGCTTATGTATGTATGACTGCCCAAATAGATGAAGGTTTAGGATTTACTTTTAGAGAGAAAATCCAGGAACATGGTCCATAAAGGTATATGTGCTTTATGGAGATTTGAATACTCTAACTTGGGACTTATTCCTGAAAAGGAAACCCAAATTAGGAGAGGATTGATAATTGGGTTTTACTCCTGAGAAGGAACCCCATATCAAACGTAATTTAGGACTGGTTAAGAGAAATTAAGGGGCTTGGGGTTTACTCCTGAAAAGGAAGCCCAAGATTATGACTGGGACTTACTCCTAAAAAGGAGGCCCAAGTTAGGGGACTTGGGGCTTACTCCTGAAAAGGAAGCCCAAGATTATGACTGGGACTTACTCCTAAAAAAGAGGCCCCGGTTAGGAATTAAGGTTTGGGGCTTACTCCTGAGGAGAATGCCCATGTTTGGGAACTTTAAGAATTTGGGGATAACTCCTGAGGAAGATTCCCAGATTAAAGGATTTGTAAATGGGGATTATTCCTGAAAAGGATACCCAGGTTAAGGATTCTCTCATCTTAAAGGATGAGGTTGAATGAACGAACTCTCAATCTTTGGTGACATAAATATGTATAAATCACTAGGTTTTGAGAGACATTCCACCGAATTCCTTTCAGATAAGGATGTCAAATCAAGAAATCATGCCATAAATGGCTTTGAAGAGTATCTTGAAGACTGAATCTTGAATAGGAAAGGTGAAATGACTTAAGAGGGGTAAAATGGGCAAGATGGGCACCCAGAAAGGTAGGGGCACACAAGTCTTGAAAGGCACGCAAGTATTGGTCGTGAAGGTATACCTTGTGAGACACATGGTGTACTTGCGCGATTTTCAATCGGAAATGAAATACTTGAGCGACTCCTTTTTAAACCCTTTAGAATCCCCTTGAGGTTCTTCCAGAAAAGGGACGCGCAAATTCTATTGAAGGAATAAGGCGGCATGCAAGTATGACCAGTTCCCTTAAGGGCTGGCCATTCAGGCGCGCAAGTGTTGATGAGTTTCAACACTTAGGACTTCCTCCCTCTCTTTAGATCTTCCGTTCTAGGTAAGAAATTACCTTAGAAGTGTTCTGGAAGCTTTTGAGAAGAGACTTGGGCGTCGGGAGCTTCAATACGAGTTTCTAGAAAAAGATCCTCCTGAATGGGGGGCCCACAGGGTCTATTTATAGGCATGAGAAGTCCCCGGGCGGTTACCACTTAGGTCGCGCAAGTGACTTGCGCGACCAAGGGCGTCGGGCAAGTGTACTTGCGCGACAGTGAGATAACTTGTGCGGTGCAGTTGCTTTTGATCCTGTGTTCATGCCTCTGTCGATTTTTGATGTTTTCTTCAAAGGATGAATCACTTTGAGCTCAGATATTCCCCTTTTCCGATCATTAGATTCTGTGACGAAAGGAGTGTCAACAAACACGTATCCAAAGTAGATAAGAAAAGAAGATCAAAATATCTAGGTAGGAATGAAGAAGAAACATTGATAATAAATTAAAAGAATGATGTGAATAAAAATCTAAACAAGAATGTATTAATAAACTATTGTGAGACGTCATTGGATTCTAAATACAATAAGATTAAGGGTTTTGAATACAAGGAAACTATTAAGACCGATGACACTCAGAAGAAACCATGTGGAAATCCAAACATGTTGCAACAATTCATAATGAAAAATATGTTATTTGGATAGAATATTTGGAAATAAAAATGAAAATTTATGACTAAAATCCAAGGCTGGTGAAAAAGGAAAAGAGAATATTCCATTTGATGAATACAAAGTTAATGAGAGTTTTCGAACAAAAGGAAATTCACGTGTTAAATAATTTTTGTGTGAGAGATACATGAAGTATGGTCACATTTTAAAAGGATGTTTAACCTTTACACTAGAGTAAGAAGCAGTCCTTAATAGAAGTAATATTGTATCATCCATGATGGTTGTTAAGAAGATAAATTCTCCACACAAAGAAGAGAATGTGAAGAGATACATTCCATGATAATATAAACCAAAACATATGTTCATATGTGTATGCATGAGGATTGGATCTAATAGAGTAGCAAGGTTGATAAGATCATCTCAACTATTTACTTTATATTGGTGAGGTAAGATTGAACCACCTTATTCCCTTAATATTTTGTGTATTTTATTTGTGATTATAATTCTGGTAATTAAAGGGTAAGCATATTCATAGGGAGATAACCTGAGAAGAAGATATGGAAATTAATTCTTGATATCCAATCTGAAGATGTCCCCATCGTTGAATGATTCCTAAATTCAATATTCAAATATAGATATGATGGAGGATCATTTTTTATTAAGATAAAGTTGTTTTATTCAATACAATTAGGATAAATAATGTGCCATTAGGGATTGATTTTATTTATGGTATTTTGAAGAATAAGTGTTCAAGAATATTATCCTTAGTGATGATGTGAATGTTTTCCAATGTGGACTGTCATAAGATGAAAACCCATTCTGGTGTTTTCTTCATACCAAAATTTCTTGAAATCCACCATTATATAGATGCTGAGAAGTGTTTCCCTTGAGGGGGAGAAAAATTAAGAATGATGAATAAGATTGTAGGATTATTATTTCAATTTTTATCTATCCTGATAACTCTATAAGTTTCTTGAAGATCATGTCATTGGAAAAAGAGTTTCAGGTGTCAGGATCAGTGGTCAAGAGATAGATTCAAATGTAGACATAGTGGTAGGATTGTAAAATATTTTGGGCTGTGACAAATAATATGATTCAGATTAATAATTAAAAGAGGAGACCATTACTGAAGAAAATTCATCAAAACATCACATAAGTCTCTCCAAGGTATGAAGGAGGAACCCCGTACATGGTATTCTTGACTGGATGCTTATATGAAGAATCCCTAATTCAAAATAGGTGTTCTTGTTCACAATCTCTATATGAATAATTATCATCATGATAATTTCATGGTACTAGTGTACGTAGATGATATTATATTTGTTGAAGAAGGTAGGGATCAAAGAATGTATGTTTCAGTCATATGAAATCAGAATTTTAAATTTCCATGATTTGTGAACTCATAAACTTCTTTGGGGAAGCAGGTGATTCAGAGGAAATAATGTACATTTATTTCTTAAGAAGAGAATGCAAGTGATTTGTTGAAGAAATTAAATATGCATGACTCCAAACCAACGTCGACTCTGATTACAGTTGGAACAATAGTTAGAAATCATGAGTAAGGGGCTTCTGTAGATCCCACCTTGTATAGGAGAATCATTAGAATCATATTATACTTAACTGCAACAAGGAAATATATTGTCTTTGCAACATTCGTAGGATCCCATTTTAAATGTAATCATAATGAAGAACATACGGAAGAAATTATATGAATCATGAGGTATATTCAAGGTACCCACAATTATGGGTTATAATTTGCTATAGGATAGGGTAATGAACTGTTGGATTTTTTTAAGGTTGACTGGGCTAGTGATGTGGTGGATAGAAAATCCACAAGTGGTGGAGCATTCATTATTGGCAAGAAATGTGTGGGCTTGTTGAGTAATAAATAGGAATGTTCTTCTCTCAGTACTTCTAAAGAAGAATATATCTACGCTAAAAAGGTTTTTGCTTAGTTATTGTAGATGAATCGAAAAATTGCAGATATTTGTGATGAGGTGAAATAGATGATAGTGATTCACTATGAAAACAAGAGTTCAATTTATCTTAAAATGAATCATGCACATAATTCTCAGATTAAACACATTGAAATCAAATATCACATTATCAAGGAAAAAGTTTGACAAGTCATGATTAAAATGGATCATTTTGGAACGGATGATCATGTGGCTGACATACTGAACAATACATTGTTAGGAAATATTTTTGAGAAGCATTTGTTTAACCTCAGTGTTCAAACACCTCCTAGTGCAAGAGGAGGTTATGATTGTTCCCCTCTCCCAAGTTAAATTCATTATTTTAATCTATTTGTTGGAGTGATGTATCGTTATGGTGTGGATATGATCTAAGGGGGTATATTTTGATCTCTAAAAGTCAAAATCAAGATCTTTGGGTTTTATTGACAAAGGGGGGGAATGTAGAAATTTAATGAGTTATAATGGAGTATAATGAGAATGGAGAAAACAATTCAGTGTTATGAGGAAATATTCAGAGATTAGCTTGGACATCTTTAATCATTCAAAAACATTAGAACCCAATTCATTCTTACCCTATTATTTTCTATGCTAAGCATTTCTCTTGTAAACTTAAAGTGATGGATGATTTTTCTTATTGAATATCAGGTTCCGATAGTGGTTGGTGCCCTATTGAATTTATGTACAGATTTACAGTAAACCCAAAGTGGGAGATTTTTGGAACCAAAGTTGTTCTTTTCTATAAATGGATTATGTATTGTGTTTTTTTTCAATCCTCACATGGAAGATCGGGGAGTTTGCAAGTAAAGTGATCTTACAGTTCCAGCAGACAATAGTTTTGAAGGTTTCATTTTTTCCTAGTGTTTGCCAAATTTTTGGGTCAAATAATTAGAGAATGTAAAAAATTTCTTTTGGTAAATGAAGTCTCACACAAGTGTTTAGAAGGATTGGAAATTTTTACACAAAATAGTTTTTCAAGGTCTTTACATCAAAATATAGAAATGGAAAGAAGTGTCTGTAAGGTATGTACTTGTATGAAATATGGATTTTCATGAAGAGGCTTGCGTAAATAAGTTTGTGTGACTCGCGGGCAGGGTCAGAAATGAATATAAATCTGAAATTAACAACACTAAAGACTGAAGTTTTTCTAACAATTATCTGGTGTCTCGGCGTGCAAGAGAGTTGTGTATGAAAGAATTATGCAAATTAAGTCTTGCATGCAAGTATTCCTTTAGTCGTTAAAGATGAAGAGAAAATTATGGTGTAGTTGAGATATAGATAAGGGATTTCTGAAAGATAAGGGTTGCATGATAGATATGGGTTGAGAAAAAAATAAGGATTTCATGAAACTCATCTTTTTTTAAAATCCAAAAACATGACCACAAGAAGAGGAGTTCCGCACAAGTGAAGTTTTGAGCTTATAACAGGCTTCGAATACCCATTTTGTTTATTCATTGATTTCAAGTGAATCAATTCAAAACATATATGAAATATAGGTATCCTATTGAATATATGCAAATACATCAATGAAAATATATTGAAGTGTCCTTCATGTTGAAAAAAATGTGCGGGACTCCACCCAGGGCAGTGAGATAGGGAGAGTTGACGGAAGTGCTTTGAGAGATGTAGTGAGTTTCCCTAAAAACATGTAAAGGGAGTGTTTGTAGAATAGAGTTACTATGAATAAATTATTATATTCCAAAAATATTGAAGATTAGTGGATTTTGGTATAACCAACACACATCTGGTGTATGATCCTTAGACTATCCAATAGTGGTGAACCAAGTAAAACTGATTTGTAGTCTCTTTTAATGTGAATGTTTTATTGTTTCACTATTTTAAACAATAGTTTTAATATGTTCCTAAAAAATGGGGGATAGATCCATTTATTTAAAAGAAAAATATGACACCCAGATTCACCCCTCCCCTCTCTGGGTTCTCTGGGGTCCTACAGGCCCAAACCAATAGAAATTCTTCTACAAACAAGTTTTTGATGGAAACCTTATCTGATTTATTGATGGAGTGGACATTGTATTTGTTATAAATGAAGTTTATTCTGGATACTATGGTGTTCACTAGTCTAGATAAATGATTTCTAACCAAATATGAAGTCTGAGGTATTATTGGCCCATGATGACACAAGATTTCACAGAATTCACGAAGAAATGTCATTAATGTCATGTTTATGATAAATTCATCCATAAAACCCTAGAGATTCTATATAAAACCAAGTACTTTACGGCATTCATCATATTAGGAATGGATTTTTTTGTGACCATACCCCCTTCTAAGGCCAATAAATTTAAATAAATCTTAACTGCTACCAATTTCTTCTCAAAATGGGTCGAGGAAACACCCCTCAAAGTATTTGTGGCCAAGAAAATTTATAACTTCATTAAAGACAACATATTTACAAGATTTTTTGTCCATCATACAATATTGATGGAAAATAACACCAATTTATTTCTTGCTAAGGTGGAAAATACATATCTTGAATACAAAATCAAATCCAACCATTCATCCTGCTATCATGAATCATCTATTGGATCAATATAGGACTTCAATAACAACCTATCAAACATACTCCAAAATATGTTGGAAAAATATAAAAAGTCTTATCCTGAAAAACTCTTTCATGCCTTTTGGGATTATTGAACTACAACTCATAATGCCACACATATGACTCAAACTCAATTGTATGTAGAACATAAGAATTTATTCCCATTGAAGTTCAGTTTCCATATCTCCATGTTTCCATCTATGATCAGCTATTTATGGATCATCATTCCCAGAAACATGTAGATGAATTTGAGTGACTGGATGAAAAAATAATGCATTCCTTACATCACTTTGATTTCTATCTAATCTTATAGCATAATCCATTAACAAGACGGTCCTCCTATATTCATTCCTCCAAGGATAATTGGTAATGATCCTTAGGAATCCAATAATACAAGGAAAGAAGTCACCATATTTTGATCCAAAGTGGATGGTACCTTACTCCATACACATGTTCAACTATAACATAGCTTATTCCTTGATCTCAATGGATGGAGATCTCATTATGACTCTAATAAATGTAAGGTTCTTGAAGATGTATTTTTTAATAAAAAATTGTTCTTCCTAGATACAGGACATTAAACTACATACCACCACATATTTACTAACATTGAGATGTTAAATAGTATAGTTAGTCTTTGTCACACAACCATAAAAGGCATGACATAATGTTTATGCCACACAATGTGAAACTGTGTTCCTTCATCATCCTTTTCACAAGATGATAAACTGTACCAAATGAGTTCCTAGCCATATGACCAAAAATTGTAAGACATTCATCCTCACTATATAAAGTTATAATGTATGGTTAGCATCCCTATAATTTGATGTTAAGAAAGCCAAAATATACCATGATTTGAGATATTCCTTGCAGCCCCCTGAAAATGATCCTCTATCTCACATGTAGGTCCCAATCATATCCCTCTGACCCCTCAGCAGGTCGAGTTTCCATCATGGACAAACATAAAGAAGAAAGGATGGTATGCTCCCATGTATAATCCCCACTTACATAATTTCCACTCTATAGTGTCATTTGGACCCCCTTTACATGTATATGCCCCAATATTTTGACATCCTTACCACAATACGGTAAATCTGATGGCCAATGTCCTCATTGTATGTTGGTAAACTACATGATATGTACAATAACTATTTGTGTCTTGATTATCATTTCTAATGGGATGCATAGTGACACCCAAATTTTAATCCTCCAACCCATCCATGAATAAAATAATATATAGACATCATTTACTTGTGTACTAACTAGATCTACAAAGGTAAATTTTTCTAAAACATATGGTTTGATTATCATTACAATGAGATGTGTGGTGACACCTAGACATCATGTTTTGATCCCAACCATGAATCTGGAAAGTATTAAATCCCATTTCCAGAAATCAAATTCTGAATGGTGTGGGGAACAATTTTCAAGAACTATGTGTGGCTTGATTCTTGATCTAATTATACACATAGTGATTCCCAGATCTCCAATATCAGGTCTGTACTAAATCAAAAAAAACACCCACTCCTCGTGTACTTATTAGACCTGTATAGGGATCCTTTCAAGAACTATGTGTGGATTAATTATAACTCCAATTAGATACATAGTGATTCATGAGCCACCTATTACAGGTCAAACCTCAATTAAACCACAAAATCCCTTTTACTTCATGTTTATGAATTCAAACTTGCACAAGGATTCCTCTTTTATAACGTTGTGTGGATTGATTATTCCCCCCAAAATATATATAGTGACACCTGATTCCAATAACCTGCCTTAGCCACAACATCTCCCTTTATTCACGTCAGTCCATCTTCAACCTTACTGCATGATGTTAAACTGGATGGTATCTCATGAACTATGTATGGCTTGACTCCCGTCTTGATGAGATACATAGAGACTCTTGGTTCATATCTCCTGGCTCAACCACCATAGAATCTCAATCTCCATATCCTTCAATTGTGTTTCCCTTTCACAATAGAAGAAACCTATAACCCTCCTTGTCTCTCACACTGAGCATAGCTCATGTGGTATTTTGTGTTTGGTAAAGGAGTTCACCGCATGAGTTAGGAATATCAATTCTCATTTTGGCTAACATGGTCCTAGCTGTAATACCCTAAAATTGAAACCAGATTTCCTTGTCGCATGATCATAAACTTCATGATTCCATCCAGAACTATGCATGGCTTGATTCCCATCCCATAGATATATTTAGTGATTCGTAGTCTTTAGGTCCTACTCCCAACCATATGGTAAAACAATTCCACCTCCCCTACGTACGAACAAAGTTATATGTAGGATATCTCAACTTCGGTCCCTTTATTTAAGGATTCATCGAAGAATTAGGGATCTCCCCCTTCTACATATGATTAAGATCTATGTAATAGAATCAAAACTTCATGGCCCATATCAATTCAAACATTTAATATATGCTTGTAAATATTCCTTATTCATGTCATGCTCTTAATCGTGGATACTTTTATATCTTCATAATCATTATTCATCTTTTAGTGATAGAATGTCTGATACCTAAGGAATTCATTACCTAACTACATTGTACCACGCCCCAACTATCTTTTCATAAGTTTCTCAAAAAAATTAGGAAATTCCATCTATGGGATTCCACTATTGACTATGTAGTACACAACCTAGTTATACTTGAAAAACAATCCACAAAATTGGTTTTTCAATCCCCGGTAACTTCATCCTTGGGAGAATCCTCTTCTGTCTCCATCAGCTTTGACGAAATTATGTTGGAACCCATAATTCAAATTTGGCATGTGGTCATCTCCCGTGTAATTTTCCCATATCCTTTATCCCAATATTAAAACCTACAAGACAATGTTTTGCAATTTCCTCCCCCACACCCAAAGTATGTCGGGACAACATTGTCTTGATAGGCCACATGTCACCAATTATTTCTATAATCTTATGGTCCTAAGCGTATGACCTGAAACTACAGGAACTTTATCTCCCTACCCCTATGTTAGACCTGTGTAGAAAAACATTCCCAATTTGTGGTACATTTTGATTTCAAATTACCCTTCTGTGTTCAGGTACTTTTTATTAATAATTCAAACTCTATGCCTGGGAATATTTGAATATTCATAAACCTCCATCATCTTTTAGTGATATAATGTTATAATTCCAAATATTTTCTTTTCCTTAGTATGTAGTATACTCCTTAGTTTTCCTTTCATAACAACCCATTATAATGGTCATGTTAGCCAAAAGATTCCACTATTTTACTATGTAGAATGTGCCTCAGTTGTCCTTTCACTAAACATCCCATAAAATAGGTTTTTCAATCAGTAGAAACTTCGTTCTTGCAAGAAACCTCCTTTAATGCCATAATACCTTTTCAAATACCACTCTTTGGATCCAAGAATCCCCAAATCATGGCTTATAACAATCTACCTTCACACTCAAATATGGTATCACATTTCCAAAAAAATACCAAGAATGGGAGAACGATCAACATTTTGGTTAAACATAAAGACCATAAATTATAGCCCACTAATGTCCTTGTTGTACGCCTTTAAAATGAATTTCATAAATTCCTTATTTTATGAATTTAAATTGAATATCATATTGTCATAATTGTATGAATTTAAACTACATAATAGAACTTCTCGGTCATAATATGTTAAATTGTAAAACAAAATTCTCACAATAAGATGTTAAATTACACAGTCAGTTTCCTGGGCACAAGACATTAAACTGCATGATACTTTCACCAATATTAGAAAGGTTCCTACCAACCTGACATTAACCATATTAAAAAAAT
Organism: Viscum album; assembly: GCA_963277665.1. NCBI lineage: Eukaryota > Viridiplantae > Streptophyta > Magnoliopsida > Santalales > Viscaceae > Viscum > Viscum album. The sequence continues at coordinate 395,412,195 of OY728138.1, forward strand.
ATACCCTCTATATTTTGAGCTAAATTCATGAAAGAGGGGTTTCCCATTCATATCCAATTCCAATACATATATTCTCTTCATTCTCAAACACCTTCCTTTAGAAAAACCACCCATCATGGTCTTGAGAAGTCTGAATCTCCATAAAATCCCTTAAACCAACAATAATATAATATCTTAATTTTTGAGAACTTCATTTCCTGACTATGTTGTAATATTACCCCATTTGTCTTTCCAAAAATTTCCCCAAAATTTTAGGGCCTTTCATCCAAAGGATTCCACTATTTGACTATATAGTAACACACCCCAGCTGAATCTGCATAAAGTAGCCCACAAAATGGGTTCGTAAACCAATGGTAACTTAATTATAAAGAGATAAATCCTCTATTTTTGACTATTATGTTTTATATTTGGGAACCAAAAAATTGTGTCTCAGGATTCACCATTAGGTATCTAAATCATGTTGGAACATTCTTAAACAACAAGAAGTTTTTAGGCCATAATCTCAAAACGTATGGTAAAAATTGAACAACTTAACACACTATACTTATTTTTACAACTTACATGAAATTAAATATACCAAGAAAAGAGGTGCAATACTTACCATATTGTAAATCCATAAAGGGCACTCTAGACAAAAAATGAGTCTCAACTTGCTAGACATGTGCTCTTCATGGTTTAGCCAAACAATAGAGTGATAAAAAGTTAAAAGGAACAAAAATAGTTATTCTAAAAACCAAAAAAGTGTGGCCTAATAAAAATCCAAGTCTCACCCACTACATATCTTATATATGGAGTTTAAAAAAACTCGGGTGATAATAAAAAAGTCATAAAATTTGTAGGGTTGTCTATAGGACCCTAGAAAAATACAAACTTTGTTCGCTAAGCTTCATGTCTTAGGAAAAAGATTCTAGATAATTTCCCCATACCATCACTATGGTTACAGTTGGCTGATACAAATATAATTTTGTTCTAGGAAACTTATTTTAATTTTTACATTATGATCATCGGAGGAAATGGATAATGATATGGATGATTGGAAACAAAATAATTTTCATTTATGAGGGAAAAAACTAGAGGAGCATCCACGGGATAGAGTCCCTCCATAATACTTTAAAATAGATTGTAAAAATAACACCTCAGCTATTAAATGGACCCCCAATCCCCATTATCCACCCTTTTAATCCCATTCAATCAAATGAAATCAGTCTTCTTGGCTAATTAAGTGCTTCCATTACAGCCGTAATGGAACTTGAACCATCAGTTTGGACATTTTATAATGATTGGTGGAGTTGTATAGGTCCCCCTGAGCAACATCCAACTCCCGTTGAAGGTTTGAAACTTGAATGGTTTATCATTTATCTATTTATTACCTTCCACTAGCTTCTTGGCATGGATTTTCTCCACCTAGGATAATTTCGCCTTGGGATCACTAGCATTTATGGTAAGATTCACTTTTATGAAGAAACTATTTCTATATGAGGAAGTCCCCTTGTGTGACCATTATATATGTCCCTACTAATTGGTAGACCAGGGATGACTACTAGTGAGGATGACCTACGCAGATTACATACGCGACTCATACACCCTTTTTATTCCTTTACCTCAGGATAAAAACCTCTTCTTTTGATCAGATCCCATCCTAAAGTGGTGGGGATTTTATTGACACTCTATTTGTCCACATCGATTAAAATTTAACAAAGTAAAATTCCTTAGGAAGAAGATAATGGGATAAATTAAGAAGGATGAGAATCATGAAACCCCCAAAGGCCATTCTCCTAAGTACCCTAAAGCACTTTCAATGCTCATGGTACCTGTGTAATCACCATGTGTGATTATCATGTGCAATTGTCTTGTGAGATCGAAGAACATAAGATTCCGGATCGAGATATTCCTTTCTCCCAAGGTTAAATATTTTCTTATAAATTTAACCCTGGGGTCTTCATTTAGATGGAAAAATTTTTCCGAAGTCATCTTGAAGCTCTACTCTCCCAAGTCCATCACTACAGCCCTCCAAAATCTTATCGGTATATTTCTAAAACCTGAATAAGGGGGAATTTAATGGGGGATAGTGAATCTAAGGTCTTAATAGGGTTTAAAATTTACAAAACATTTTTGAGCCACATTCTCACCCCTTGATTGATGAACAGTATCAAGAGGTCCCCTTTCTTAATAAGGGACCTACGTGAGCCATTTCCAAGAGAACTTGTAGAGACCCATGAAGATTCAGAAAGGTCTCTACAAAGTGTAGTTACCCATGTGCTATGTCACCTGGGGGACCACCAACTTTCCTAGTCCTACCTATGTGGATCACCCCCAGCATGAGCCTCCCTCACTTAGGCATACCTGTGCCTAGCACCCCTATGTGAGCCTCCCTTGGTTCAGCCTAACTGCAAGCCTACGTGATCCACTCATAATGACTTCTAAAAATCCATCCATGGAAAGGCCTCTTTTACTTTGGATCCCTTGTTTGAGAGGTAAAAAAGTTAAAAGATCCATAAAATCTATTTCAATTTCACAAATTTGGTCAGTGTCAAACCAAGATTTCCCACATTTTGGTGTGTATTCCTATAGTCAGAGGATTACTACACTTTCCTAGTTGGATGGTCAGGGTATTAGGGTGCATGTGATTTTGTATCCTTATTGTCACGATGACCCCTACCTAAGGGAAAATATTAGGGAGTTTTCATTTTCTAATTCTAAGGTTTATACTAGGTCCTCCCCCTCTCGTTTCAAATACTTTGAGCTCCAGTTTCAGGTAGGGAGGGTAAGGATTATACTTTCTTTTCCAATCAACATGGAATGAGATCATCCTCTCTCTCTATGGAACCCATATTAGGGAATCCCTACTAGATTTATCCCCTTTCATTTATTTCAAGAGGTTTCACTCTTTATCCTTTCTTCCTCTTAGACACTGGGTTTGAGAGGGGATGAGAACCATAGTTTTCTACCCTCTCCAATACTTCCTTCCTTCTTTGTTTCCCATACCTTGCACGTATTACAAGGTAAAGTGAATGGAGGGATGAAGCATACCATTGGAATCTTCCACCATATCCCCAACCTCTTCCATCAACAGAAGAGTGGTAAGAGGAGGTGGGAACATTCAATTCCCCATACCTCTCTCTTTGGTCTTTTCCATCATGTCCACCAGTGGACAAAAGTATATTGTGCGGTTTACCAGATCAACTGCTTCCTTTATTTCTCACATTGAGTATGTCTCACTTAGTCATACAGGTTAATGGTGACCATGACATCTGCACAATCAACAATATTCATTGAACTATGTAAACTCAAATTACTTCTACAATAAGGATACATAAGATTCCACACTAGGTCTTGAGCTCAATGGGTATCCTCCCCATGAATAAGGCCAAATCATTATCAATCCAATCTGGGCATCCCTCTTAGAAGTAAGAACTGAGGTACGCCTTCAAGTGACCATGAGTTGATCTATACAACATGGTCTCTTCATAGGGAACCCTCTTCTAGAGTAAGACCCAATTTAATACTCTTAAAGGGTTATACTCCCCTTTTAGACAAACGTTTGATATCCTCTATAGGCATGGGTTCTCAAAATTGAACTATGTGGGATTTGATCCCCATCCAAATGGGATATGTAGGAAGCCTCCCTGATGTCCAAACCCATAAATTAAAAAAACCCTATCCTTTAGGGTCCACATACCCAGTACAGTCTAATTTATCTTGTAAATATATACATCTTCCATGATCATCAAGCTGCCTCAGTATATGTCACAGACCAAACATTGACTAGGAACCTCCCTGCGTGATTTCCATGCCATATTACATTAAACTATATGTATATGTCCTTATCAATTAACCTTAAAAGGTATGATGTGTCCCATTAAGTCACATAGAACTACATGGGTTCTAATCCCTCACGTGAGGATATATAAGAAACCCATTTCATGGGTCTTCTCCCAACATCAAAACAACTCTCATCTCCCTGGATGAAGATGCACTCCACAGTGCCTCATTGTGCTTCTAGAAAACCAGTGTTATCATAATGACCAAAGAATCTCTAAGAAGAGCATAAGAGGATAACATTGACGGGTAACCTTGAATACATTTTGATATCTCTATTGACGAAGAGCCTTAGATACATACAAATGATATTAAATTCCATACATTCCATTAATTAATTTTTAATTATAGGGTGACCCGCATCATAATTAGGAATAAATAATTGATTCATGAACATATCTTAAATCTATAATGGAGTTCTATAGTAGGAAATTATTCTCTCCAAAAGGTTGAAATGATCTCAGCCTCCCATCCTCTGGACCAATGTAAGTTCTTAAGAATCTTTGGCCAAACATCCTGACAAGTGACTTCCTTCTAAAAGCAGTACCCTTGTGGATATAGATCCATTGGTTCTTTCTATTTCCATGAACAAATCCCTTGGAAACTCTTTTGAAGTAATGATTCTTATCCCGAACACACCTTCAAGAGAAACAAGGACCCACCCATCACATAATAATATCATTCATATATGTGCCTCACGATAATTAAAATCTCATCATATCATAACCCATAAAAAGAAAGGGGTTTCATAAATATCACATCATAACCCATGAAAATAAATGGGTGTCATAAAAATTTCATCACATAAAAACCTATGGAAGAGAGATAAATTTTATAATCATTTCTTCAAAGAATAACCTATGAAAAGAAGCGTGTTTCAAAATCATTTATCCAATGGAAGAGAAACAATTATTATAAACATCATCTTATTATGAAATAAACCATTAAAGAAACAATATGAATGGTATTCTTGGATTATGTCCCCAATACAGATTAAATTATAGCAAAGAATGACATCTTAGATGGACAAGGATTTTGAAGGATCATTTTTAAATTTTATTGTGTAAAATATATTTTCTCTAAAAATCCTTTTCATAAAACTATTTCAAAAATCCTTTTCTTATAAATAATTCTTATCAAATTTTTTTAAAACATTTCTTGACAGAGGTATATTTTTCACTTTGAGAAACAATTTTTACAACATAAATCCTTTTGAAAACTTTTTCATTTAGAATAGATTTGAAAACATATAAAGGAATGTTGAAATTTTTTTGAAATCCTTTTTTAAAACACCTTGAAAACTCATAATTAAACCTTGAAAACCTTTGGAAAACCTTTTTCATTGAAAATACGTTAAAATCATTAAAAATATGTCTCGAAATAATTTTGAAAATAATTTTCATTCAGAACATATAAAATAATCTCAAAAATTATTTTGAAAACCATTCTCCCTGAAACCTTATAAAATAAACATGAAAAAAAATTTTAAAACAAATTTCCTTTAAAACTTATAAATGAATCTTGAAAACATTTGATACAATTTTTAAACAAAAAACATTTTTTTGAAACATTTTTTCATTGAAAACCATTTTAAAATCAATAAATTTCCATAATATTTGGAAAAAATATATTTTAAAATAATTAAATTTTAAAATAACAATGGAACCATCATGGAAATTATTTTCATGACTTTAGGTACGTCCATACATGTTGAACATTCATTTTACACCTTAGTAGCTTTTAAATGTGCCTTGGTAGGAAAAGACAAGAACATTCCTTTTATAAATATTTTATAAAAAGGTAAAACATGAAAAACAAATTGCATTAAACATCATATTATAATCATAAAACATCATTGAAAACCTTTTTTAGAAAACACGTGTTTAATATAACACATATTTCTGACCGAAAGGAAAAATAACATCGGGTTTTCATAAAAATATTCTTAATTATATTAAGTACCAAAGAGTGGAAAAATGTAACCATGAAATAGATATAACATGAATATAAATATGTTAATAAAAATAATAATATTTCTTGATATATGGATCATAATATTACATAAATGTAAGCATAATCATAAACTATCTCGATAAATGATGAGATTATAGTGATAAACTATTACCACTATAGTAACATTGAAACATAATACAATGTAAATAATAAAATAACCTATAGATGGAAATATAATTAAAATATTTATATAAAAGATATAATATATAAAAGGAAATATATACACCTCATCGAATAATATAGCTTCATAACATGGCATATGTCTCAAAGTAGTAAAATTGGGATACGATTACTTTACCGATTTGGTATCTTTTGTAATATGAACCCCATTAAAGAAATATAAAAAAATGGATACATAAATACCCATAAATTTAATTATAATAATTATATAATAACTCTATCATAATAATACACACAAAAAATAAAAATGAGTGGTGAATAATGCATGTATCTCACAGAAACAAAAGGTGAGATGAGATTCTATTACCTTAAGTCTTGACTTTTTTTATACACATTAAAATATCTAGTATAATTGATATAAGTTTATTGTAAATCTACCACAGAACCATATTATTATATATAATACCATATATGATTCACTTATGACTTTATATTACCCTTTTATTAATAATTCCATGTTAAATTAACGTTTCAGGTAATAACTGCTTTGTTTATCATACGTGATTTGACTTGTTATTTTTGGTCCTCATACATTGATCATGATTTAAATTTATACATAATGTAAAAATTCATTTATATATAATATATTCATAGTATATAAATACTTATAGTAATCCAATAAATATATAAATATTAAATGAAATACACTATTCATAGAGATGGTAGGTCGTACGTACGCATGAATGTTGCTTTCATTTTATTCTCTTATTGAAAGAAAGTTAGTAAATGAAATATATGTATATAACTATATAATGACATTAACGTATAATTATTATTTCATTATCATATAATTTTACTAGAAACATCCTTAATATATCCCATGTAAAGTGTGAACGAATCACATAGCTTTGAGGAGGTGGTGGTCCATACTTCCACAAACGAAGTTATAGTATTTATAAAAAAATATCATGAAGGAGGGATTTATATAAAAACTAAATAAGTATAAATAAATAATATATTTAATATATATCATATAAAAATATATTTTCCATCATAATTCTCAACCATGATATGTGGAAAAGTTAAAATTAATAAAATCGTTTCATGTGGTGGTAGTTCTCCATACAAAAGAACTGTAAGTTTGTTACGCATTAGATGTAAGTGTGTGAAAGTGAAGTTAGAACCCTTAGAATAAAAAAAATTAGTATATTAAAGATAATGGTGTTATTATATGAGAATTCAATGAGAATAATTTATGCGGCAGATAAAGATACTAATGTAATGGAAGTTGAGAAAGGATGTTACCTCTTCTTTGGGTAAATCCTTTTGGTTTTCAGCAAAGGGATTACATAGATGGATTTATTCTAAAATTAATTATTCATAGAGTAATATAGGTAATTTATTATGTAAATTTGGTATATCTTTCCTAAATTAAGTGGATTTAGGGGTGTGAAAAATGGGGAGAGCTGGTGGTCTTTTATATGGGAGGGAGGGGACACACATGGCATTTTTAAAAATAAGTTATGTGTACCCACGTTTCTACCTAGAAAATTCATAATAACTAAAAAAATTCTATAATGGAAGGATTATAGAATAAATATTTCCATCCATTTGGTTTTTGAAGTGTTTATATGCCATTTTTGCACTTAATATTAAGGTTTAGTCCCTTGTTAAGAATAATTTTACCTTAATCGTTGTAATTAATTTTAATCACATTCACTAATAATTTTATTAAAAAATTATTTTGATATTATTAGAATAAAAATATTATACTTATTAAAACTATGTATGTTCATTTTTAAAAAATCATTTCACATACGAATAAAAATTATGTTTAGTACCAATCCCACAGATGTGGTGAGAAATCAGGTTTTTAAATTGAGAATGTTTAAATGTTCATTAAGATTTTATAATTAAATTAAATATAAAAATCATTACAATGACTAAAATTGGATTAATAGATTTATAATTCTTCAAATTAGAATTAATAATAATCAAATTAATATGTTTTGATGGTTATGTTATAACTATCCACTTTAAATAATTTTAATAATAAAATATTATTCCATAGAAATTCTTGTTTCGTGTAACACAAGCCAAGTAGGTGTTTCATGTAGTCCATGATTAACTTAGTGTTGCATATAAATAAAGTTTTACTTATTGTAGTGTGAAACACAAGACATAAAATATTAATTTTTCCAAAAAATGTTCACAAAAATCGAGGTGTTACACACTAAGTGTTATCGATCAAGTGGTTGTATATATATGTCTTTAGTGAGTTTCAATTTACCCAACCAAAATATATCCCATTCATGATCATGAAATACAATCATACCTAATTTGCATTATGTAATATATGACACACACAATTATAAGTACATTCACTAATTCTTCCCAACTACTGGTTAGATAAAACCTATTTATCACCTAAGACAAACATTTTTTGATCCATTATGGGGATACTGTAAGCCTACACTCTCTCATTGCACCAGATATAGTCACCTATGGATCTCACATAACATTAAAAGTCACTCTCACTCATAAGAGTCCAACCTAACCCATCAATCATTTCATTACATTTCTATAGAGAACCAGTCTTAACATACATAGATATTACATCATTTTAGATAAATATTCAGTATATTAAAAAATATCATGCCTGAGGACCCTAATAGTTTAGCATCTTTTGAAACTTTAGACAAAAATATTCTATCCAAATTAAAGATATTAAAAATATACCATAAATATTTAAACCTTTATTACTTCTACCTAAAACCTTTTTTCATAACCTGGGGAAAGGAAACATAAAAAGTGGTGAGCTCAGACACTTAGTAAGGGTAAACAAGGGAGACATGTAAACATAAACATGAACATGGGGGTATGAGAATGTGATCGCAACATTAGGAGATCATAAAATTTATATATAATATTATAAAATGAGTTGTGGGATAAATATTGGTTTTTCATAAGACATTAATCATAAGGAATTAAACATCATGATCCATGAAATCTTAACTAAGGAATAAGACATTGGATTTTTGGAATATATATAAGAATATAAACTTTTGTCAAGGATAACTACCAAGAACTTTATAATATATTAGGATTGGGATATGACTTATGTACCTACTTTTGGATTAGGCTGGAAACCTATGTACTCTATTTATTTTAGGCTTCGGATACAACCCATGTACCTTCTTTTCTCAGTCATGGGATACTACTCGTGTACCCTTTGATCTCATATGCAACTTATCATTACCCAATGCATTGTAAGTAGATATAGTTCCCACTCATATCATAATAAAATCATTCATACATGTACCATAAGATAATAAAACATTCACAATATCATGACCTAGAAAAATAGATAGGTTTTATAAATATCAAATCATAACCTACGAACTGAAATGGGTATCATTAAAAAAATTCACATCATAAGCTACAAAAATTTATAGGTTTCATATCACTTCATGAAAGAATAAATCTATAAAATAAGTATTTTTAAAAAGCTTAAAACTTATGGATGACAAATAGGTGTCTTAAGAATCATTCCCTAAAAATAAAAACCACTCATGAAATAATATGAATCAAACCTTTGGATCATTTCCAAGAAGGGAATTAGTAACATCAACTAATGCTATCATAGATGGAAAATAACTTGGAAGGACATTTTGAAAGAATATATTGAGGTAAAAACATCCTAGTTTTCTTCGGATAATTTTATTTCCATAAAACCATGTCATAAAGAGAGTGGAGTGGTGGAGAAGGAAAATAAAATAAAGGAGCCTGAGAGAATGTGTTACCTCTTAATCAGGTAACACATTTTGGTTTGTGCAAAAAGGCTTTATTGGAAGATTTTATGCCCAAAGTGGGGATTCAAGAAGAAAGGGAGGGATTTTGGGAAGTGTAATAGGAAAATATTTTCTGTACCTAAGTGGTTTGAGAGTTGTGAAGAAGAGGGAGAGATGGTGGCCTTTTATAGGGAAGGAGGAGTGATGCTCTTGTAAATATTTGAAGAGAGAATTCCACCCACGTTTTCCATGCATCAAGTGGATCAAATAACGATAAAAAGTCATTAATATAGAGTATTAGGTGTAAATATTTCCATAAAATGGGTTTTTGACAAGTTTATAGGTCATTTTGGCCCTTGATATTAAGTGTTACTCCCCAATAAAGCATAATTTGACCATAATTGTTGTAATTAATTTTAATCACTTTTACTAATATTTTTTGTGAAAAATTAATTTGATCTTATTATACTATAAATATTATACTAATTATAATGTTTTATGTTTTTTTTAAATTACATTCACAGAAGCATCAAAATTAAGATTAATGTTAATCCTGTTGATGGGATGAAATTACGGGTTTTTAAAGTAGAAGTTCAAAAGTTTATTATGTTTTGAAATTTTATTTCTAATTTAAATTGATTATAATGACATAAATTGTATTAATAGATGTATAATTGATATAATGTGACCTTAAAACAAATTTAAAATATAATTTGACATTAATAATTTTTTTAAAAAGGCAGTTTTCAACTGAAAAGCATCATTTTTTACTATTCATCAAAAATGAAGTTTCTCATAAAAATCCCAAAAATTCAACCTAAGCTAATTTTGGAATTATAAATTCATAAATTAAGTTTAATTAATCAAATAAATTTTTTATATTTCTATAAATTTAATTTTATTATTTTTCATATGAGGGCATGAAATGTAGTATATTTGAGAAAATATTATTTTTAAAAATATAAGGCCATTACCAAAAATTATATCTTTAACTATAAATTCATTTTTATAAAACCATTATAAAAATTATTTGAGAATTATTTATTAATATTCATATTACTATGTTTAATGGATTGGTTATAATTATCTCATTTATAAAATTATAATAATAAAAATATGTTTCATTGAAACATCAGTGTTGCGTGTAACATATGCCAAGTCAATGTTCCATGTGAAAACAATATTTGACATAATATTTTAATACAAACACACACACACACATATATATATGTATATATTGTATATATCTATTTATAATATCACTTAAAATAAAAAATATAAAAAGGTACATTAATTTGAAATATATATATTTATCAAAATATGGGGGTGTTACATTCTATCCCCCCTTAAAATGAATGTCACCCTCGAAATTTTTCAAGGTTATAAAAGGTCTAATAATTCATTTTTTAATTCACAGAAACCCACATCATACAAAATTAATAGTAAAATACCCTTTAAAAAGGGGAATTTAGAAACAAAGTGGTTACCCGAATTAACATATAACTAAGTTTACACAAAGGATAGCATAGTTGGGAAGTAAAACCAAGGGCATGGAAGAAAAATATAACTATAAAGTTCTGATATAGAGTGGAAAATTACAAGGTAGGGAGAAATTTTACAATCAGAAGGACATAAATATATGATGAACGATGGGACCATCTGATTCATCAGAAACATAGGAACTAGGATAACATTTTTGGTTCAAAGACACTTTTTTCTAGGGATAAATAATTTTCGAGAAAATATATACTTACATGATTTCAAGGTAACCTCACCCATTGTAGTTCCTTGATCCATTTCACATATTTCTCCAAAAAAAGGTGAATTTTCCATTCTCAGAGCACAAACATATCATGAGACCCAAGATATGTCATCCCATCTATTATCAGTTATCATTAACACAACATTTTTATAACAGGTTATCCAATATTTTTAAATCCTCATGTGGTAAGACAATACTTTATTCTCACTAACTTCATCCAAAGATTAACATAATTTTTTTATAAATGGTTAACCATATAATCCTTCAAAAAATTGAAAATCCAAAATAGTAGAAATAAGGTCATGAAATTAGATTAACATTGATACCCCATGTGTCATCGCATACCAAACATGTTAATACCATCATCATATATTATCTTGAAAACATGTTCATACTCTAAATTTACATAATTTTTTTTAAAAAAACAAGCCTTCAAGAGATAGTTCAGCCTTTATACCAAAAATATGATCTTATCTTAAAAAAAACTCTTTAATTGGAATCTTGGGTTTATACTTGTAAATAGAGAAATTAACATGATGTTATTAATCCAAAATTAATATATTGAAAGATAAAAAATTATTAGACTCAAAAAAAGTTCCACTAATAGATCAACAATATTTTCATAAGTCTTATTTTTAAAAAATCCATTAAAAACTTCCTAATTATGGAGTTCCCCAATTATCATGGATCACTTCATCCATTGTGATTACATGTGATTTCCCATTATCATTTGTATTAAAAGTCTGTCGGTGTTGATCACCACTATAAATCCTAGGATTTTGGAACTTTTTGGAAAAATTCCCAAACTCCTTTAAATTGAATCACTAAAGTGTCGGTGGTTCATTTTTGAAAGCTTTCTAATTAATTGTATTATTATATAAAATTTTCCTATAACTTTAGCATTCATACACTCGATGTCCTTCTTTTCCATGCTTAAATAATTTACTTCTCCCATTAAGAAAATTATCACCTTGCTTCTTTCCACACTTAGATCACAAAGGAAATATCATCATTATATCTCCAGGGTTTTTTTATTGTCCTTTAAACTCATTCATATTCTTGTTAAAACCATGATATTGATACATAACTCCAACCTACATTTCAAATTTGATTTCACAATGCATAATATCTTCATAGCTACAAAAGTCTCTTTTATCCAATTCCCTTATGATACTTGTCTTTAATCCAATAAAGAACCTATAAAAATTAATTTCTGGTTGGACGATAATTCCATAACTGTATCTCACAAGTCTAGTGAAATTATCCTCATAGGCATCGACAGATTCATCATCCTTTTGTTTCAATTAAAATAACTCCTTTTCCATCTTCATACGAAGAACATGAGGAAAGTAATTATTGAAGAATATGTTCTTGAACTCATCCCAAATCATGGATTTAATTTTATCTTGTTCCTTGAATTCTTTATTAGAGTCCATCACTGGTGTGCTTCCCCTTCTAACCGATAAATAAATGGAATGACTTTCTCATTATATTAATTATGGAGAATAGAGAATATCTACTAGTGTTACCAATCCAGTGTTCAAAAAAATGTGGATTAGAAAACCCTCTGAATTTTTTTTGACGTTTCCTCATGAAGGACTCAATAGAACATTGTTCCCACCTTTGATCGTTTAGATGTTCAGCATGATTCATATCTTGAGAAATCTATGTGAGCATAATAATGAGGTTTTTCATTCCAGATCCCAAAGCATTTAGTTCCATATTAGAACAATCGTTTCATTTTCCCTCTCAATAACCACTAATGTGGTTTCTTTGGGTTCTATCCATTGGATAAATCCAAAAACACATAGAGTAATAAAAAATTATCATATAGAGGAACCACATAATCATAAAAAATTACTTATTGGATGCCTCAATTATGACACCTTCTTTAATCGATGAAACCTTAAGTTTATCCTAGGTTATTCATGGCCATATTGCCTTCAAATCCTTCAAAATGGTTTTTGAATATTTTGTGAATTTAAAATTCATATCCCCTGAGACTATCAAACCATGTGTGTAGCACGTCACGTTGTCATGTACAAGATTAATCTGAGTCAGGCCTGGAACATCTTGTTGAATTTTTTACTACTAGGAACATTTGTACCAAATCCACATACACTTGTAGTATCCATACAGTGATGTATTTCTATGATTCCATTATCTCTATCCTTTACCAAAATTCCAGGACATTTTCTTATAATTTTCCTCATCCTTATACATATCCTTAGAGACATACCTAGAAATATTATTAGAAATACCCCTAGGGATCTCAATAATGTTTTCTAATTCTAGTTTCCATAGGTTAACATAACCTTTCCTTTTATAACAACTATAGCAGCCAAGGATTAGCATACATGAATATTACATTATTTTAGATGAATATTCAGTACATTAAAAAAGTACATGACTAAGGACATTAACAATTTAGTGTCTCTAGAAACATAGAAAACAAAATCTTCTATCCTAGTGAATGATCTTCAACATATCCCATAAATATATCCACCTTTAGTGCTTCTACCTAAAACATTTTTTCATAAACTAAGGAAAGGAATCATAAAACGGGGTGATCTCAGATGCTCGGTAATTGTAAATAAGGGATAATTGTATGCATAATCATTAACATCGGGGTATGAGAACATGATCATAACATCAGCATATCATAACCTGAATATTAGATATTATAAACATGATTTATGGTATAAATCTTAGTAGTTCATAATATATGAATCATAAGGAGAAAAATGTCATGATCCATGCAATCTTAACTGAGAAATAAGACATAGGATATTTGGCATACATATAATAATATTGAATTTTATGTCAAGGATACCTACTAAAACCTTTATAACATGTTAGTTGAGGGATAAAACTAGTGTACCTACTTCAGTATTGGGATAGAAACTCATGTACCCTCTTTATTTTATTCTTGGGAAAAAACCCATGTACCTTATTGTTTTCAGTCTTGGGATTCAACCCATGTACCCTCTTTCTTTTAGGATTGGTCTACACCCCATGTACCTTCTTGTTTTCAGTATTGGGATACAACCTGTGTACCCTTTGAGCTCATATACAACTTATCATTACCCAATGAATTTGAGGGAGATATAGGTCCCACCCATATCATAATAAAATCAATCATACATGTTCCATAAGATAATAAGAATTTCGTCATATCATGGCCCTTAAAAAGATATAGATTTTATAAACATAAAATCATAACCCATGAAATGAAATGGGTATCATTAACATTTCTTCACATCATATCCTATGAAAATATATAAGTTACATAATCACTTCATTAAATCAAAACCCTTTAAAATAAGCGGGTTTCAAAATCATAAAACCTAGGTAAGTGAAATGAGTGCCTTAAGAATAATTCCATAAAAACATAAACCATTAAAAAGAGAATATCAATGTAACCTTCAGATCATTTCATAAAAGGAAATGATTAACATAAATGGATGTTATAATATATGGAAAATAACATTGAAGTATATTTTGAAAAAATTCTTCAGGTGAATATCCTTTCTTGTTTCAAAGAGTATCTTTTAGACATAAAACCCTTTGAAATAAATTATCCTTAAAAATGTATAAAATAAAATTGAAATTCTTTTGAAAACTATTTCCTTGAAAAACACTTTTAAAAACATTTTCATAAAATTTAACCTTTTCAACATGAAATTAAATCTTCAAATAATTAATGGCGGGTAAATATGTACATGTCATACGAGGTAAAAAAATATTCCTTTTACAAGATAAATTGTTAAAAAAATTCCTCATTCATAATGTGAGAAGAATATTCCTTTGAAAAAATTGGTAAAATATAAAAGGGGTGAATTTTATTTTAAATATTTTTGCATAATAGTAGAATATTTTTGGGACACTTTTAGAAAACAAATATTTTCTGCCAAAGAGAGGGTAAAGTTGGGATTTCTTAAAAATAGTTTTTTAACTATCTTATATACCAATGAGTATAAATAGGGTAGAAATACATGAATATATCATTAATAATCCTATGAGAATAAATTTCTAAGATTTTCTTGATAGATGTATCATAATATTTCATCAATGGAAGAATAAAGATAAAAAATATCAAAAAGTGATGAGATTGTCTCAATAGACTCTTGTAACATGGTAACTTCAGATCATAATATACATGTAAGAAAATAAAATTAATGTAATATTAAAATATCATTAAAATAATTAATTTCATTATATAACATGTAAAATATAAGTATATACACCTATAAAAATAATTTAGGTTCATAACAAAACATGAGTCTCAATGAAATAAAATTTAAACGAAATTATTTTACCGATTTCGTAACTTTTGAATCATGAAACCCATGAAAAAAATATCATCAAATTTAAATGTGAATACCCATAAATTTAATTATAAGATACACAGAATACAATCATATACATTACATACTCCGCACAATATTATAGAGTGGTAAACATAGCATGCATCTCACATAAATAAAAAGTGAGATGAAATCCCCTTACCTTGTGTATTGACTCTCCTCATACTCATTAAAACCACTTAATTAATGAATATAAATTTATTATAAATATTTTAAAGAAATATATTGTTATATATAATACCACATATGGTTTGATTATGACCTTATATTACCCTCTTATTAACCTTCCTATGTTAACGTTTCACTTTGGAAAATATTCACTTTTTTCTTTTCATGTGTCTTAATTTGTTATATCGTTGGTCCTTAAAATTACATACTGATTATAGAATATAAAAATGGTATAAATATCATTTATATCCATTATTTTTTTATTATAAAAATATATATAATATATAAGTAAAAAATTTAATACAACGTTTATGGAGACGGTAAGTCGTACGTACACATGTACTTTGTTTCCATTTTTATTTTCGTATTGAAAGAAAGAAAGAAAATAAAAAATATTTATATGTGTATATAATATAAATAAATTAATATTATAATTATATATATATATCATATAATTTAACTAAACACATCCTTAATATATTTTATGTAGTGTGTGAACGAATTGCATCACTTTGTGGGGGCGGTAGTCCATACTTCCTCAAAAGATATTATCCTTTTAACAGAGAATGAAAAGTAAAAAGATATGTGTTGTAAAAGGAATAAATAAAATTAAATACATAATAAATATAATATATAAAATATATAAATATATTTTCCATCATATTTTTTACCATGAGATGCGGTAAGGAAAATTGAACAATCATCATTTTGTGAGGCGGAAGTTCACTGTACACATAAACAGCATGTTCATTACCCATTAGATGGAGGTGTGTGTAAGTGTAGGTAGAAAAATTATCATAAAAACATACTATTATATTTTTGATACTGTTTTTATCTTAAAATCATGGAATAAATAGAGTGGAGGTGGTAGAGAAGGAAAATAAAAGAAAGGATCTTGAGAGAAGGTGTTACCTCTTAACCAAGTAATTCCTCTTGGTTTGTTCCATAAGGCTTCCTTGGAAGACTTTATGACCAAATGGAGTATTCAAGGATTAAATTAGGGATTTTTTAAATTTTATTGTTCTTATATTTTACTGAAATATTTGGTTTGAGAGGTTTTAAGAAGAGGGAGAGGTGGTGTTCTTTTATAGGGAAGGAGGAGTGGCACTCTTGTAAAAACTTGAAGAGAGAATCCCACCCACGTTTTTCATGATGAAAGTGGATCCAATAATGCTAAAAAGTATATAAAATGTATTATAGGGAATAAATATGTCCTCCCAATGAATTTTAGGCAATTTACTAGGTCATTTGGTCCCCTAATATTAATGTTTAGTTCCTAATTAAGATTAATTTGACCTTAATCGTCGTGATGAATTTTAATCACTTTTACTAATATTGTTTTGTAAAAAAATGTATTGACATTATTGGACTATAAATATTATACTTATTAAAATGTTTTATTTTAGTTTTTATGAATTCAATTCACATAATCATAAAAATTAATAATAATGTTAATCCTGCAGATGAGACGAAATTACAGGTTTTCAAAGTAGAAATAACTTCCAAAGTGTATTATGTTTTTATATTAAATTGTAATGTGAAATTGATTATAATGAGAAAAAATTGTATTAATAGATCAATAATTGATCTAATTTTACATTAAAATAAATTTAAATTTTGATTTAACATTAATAATTATTTAAACTAAAAGGATTTTTTTACCTAAAAAGAAATATTTTTCACTATTCATAAAAAATTATGTTTCTCAGAAAAATACCAAAAATTTACCCTAAGCTAATTGAAGATTTATAAATCAAAAAATAATGTTTATTTTATAAAATTCAATTTCTGTATATGTCTAAAATTAATTTTATTATTTTTCATATAAGGACATGAAATTTAGTTTATTTGAGAAAATCATATTTTCAGACATATAAGGTCTTTACCAAAAAAGAATTCAAAATTACCTAGAATTGGGCATCACTTGCACAAGTCCACCAAAAATATCCCATAACAACCTGTCAACCCAAGTCAATAGGGTTATAACATGAACATTAAAACCACCCACTCATGAACGGAGGATACAAGAACTAGGCCAACACTTTTGGCACGGATCAAAAACCCCACCACTCGGGACATGGATGAAAGGGGAAAAAATCATTGGGCCAATAAAACCCCAATATAAATATATGAACCACCCAAAACCCTTCATATATGAATATTTAATACAAATACCTCACTCAATTTACACAAGCGGTCCACACAGGGACATTGGTCAGAATCCCACATCCACGAAGGCATAACCATTGACACTATATAAGGGGTAAGTCCACCACGTTCGTTGCGATAGGATGAAATTCACAGTTATGAGGAACCAAAATAGAGTAGAAAATAAGTTACCAAAACAGTGGAGGCATTATCCAAGTAAAACACTCCACACTTCTGGAAATGTTTTGACTGCGTAGAAAGCCTCACTCTGAGGCCTATGGCTCGAGCCCTGATTCTTGAAGCATCTGCTACACCACAGTCAGGTGATTAGGAACACACCACTCAATAATAAAACTCACATTCTCAACAAAACACCTTCATCTAAATAGGAAATTATAGATTCATATCAAAATTCACCCTCACTCTGAAAGAGGACCATAATGGACATGGAATACAGTGAAATATATCAACATCACCGAACACAACTACTATGTCCAAAACAATTATCATGACATGGAAGCACGTTAAATAGATCCCAAAAAGCTCTCTACTCCAACAAAAGGGATGAGGAATAATCTTAAGAGGTTAATTTAACATTTTAAATGAATTTTTATGTTGATAAAAAGGAAAGATTTCAAATGGATAACTATCCATGACCACATCACAAAATCCAACACATCTTTAGAAACCCACTGAACATTACCCAAAAACCGAGAAACCAACAAGATCTAATCATAAGAAAAAACAAGAGTGTGACTTATAGATCACAAGTAAGCATACTAAATAAACAAATCTTCTAAGACATATAAAAAACTATCCATATAACCATATGTTTATAAACTAATGCAACAATTTTTCATCTCAAAACAATTTTGAAAAACAAACTAACTTGGTGGGTTTCCACAGTCACCAATGGTGTTTCATCATGCCTCACCCACAGGCACATTTCCATGCCACCCCAGGCACCCAACCCCCATGACATATAGTCCATCCTTACATATATCAATAAAACCATGCATGTGAGAACCCATGAAAACACTAAAGTCTAAAACAAAATAACATCATTCCAAAAATAATGTACCTTCAAAAGGAACACTAACCACAAAGTCAAAACCCTTTTCAGATTTCAAAAAAAAACAAACCACGCATCCTCAAGAACCATTTGCTTAAAAACATACCCATTTTCACTTTTAACAACTTTCAAAAGAACCAAGATACTCCAAACAAACCCTTCTAATTTTCTAATATTCATCAAGGTATATTTTTATATTCTAATGGCCATTGATACCAATTTCCTTTCTACGAAAACACCAACCGCTCAAAAAAAATTCCAAAACCAATTCATCAGATACAAACACTTTTCAACATCCCAAAACACCCCATTTAAAACAAAGATTTAGAGTCACCTTAAAATTATTCAAACTATCAAAATATTTTATTCCAATAAACCACAAGTTTAGATTATGGACAAACAAATCCCGTTAAATCAATCCCTCTTCCTCCTAATTTTTTTCCACAAAAACACAACCTTCCAAAACCATTCTTATATTTAATTTTTCAAAACCCCTTTTTCCACATTTCAAAATCCAATACTTCCATTAAAACAAATTTCCATAATTCTCACATAAGTATTTTTAAAACGAAAATTCAGAATTCAAGAAAGGTCCAAGAAACCCACAAAAGCAAACTAGTGTCGGTGGGTGACTTGACCATATGGTTGGCGGCCAAATGCCAAAAACAACACCAACACAGAGAGATTTATTAGGACCATTACCCTACTCCACATAGTGTTATAGGCCCTGCAAGCTCACGGATTCCATTAGTCAGACTCCCCTTTCCATATCCCAACACCAAACAATCAACACTATGAAAGGACACTAATAAAACCAGACATCCCGAGGAAACCTGAGGATCATAACGAGAAATAGTTCATGAAGCTCTTACCACAGTTACCTGTCAAGTCCAAAAAATACTACTCCATCTACCTTGACATCCCCCAAAAAACACAGGTTATCTAAAAAAAGGTCTACTAAGATCCGACCTCCTTTGATACCATTTTGTCACCAACCAGCCTGAGTCGACCCTGAATCAGTCACCCTGGCCAACCAGTGACAAGTCCAGAGAGGTGTTCCTGATCCTCTCAGGATGATGACAAGAACCAAGGGCATGAATAGAGTACATAAGGGAATGATTTCACCCAAATACAAACAATAAAAAATAGTGGAGATAAATGGACAGCCGAAAATAAATTTATATAAAAATTGAAATGAGTAATATTTTTTCAGGAAATTGGAAGTACAACTAAACTAACAACTCAACTGACCAAAACTGATAACCAACTAACTACATGTGACCCCACTGGTCACTCTATAATTCTATGATCATGCGTCTCCAAAGGCGATCAAACTCAATATGAAACATGAACAAGGGATAAAAACAAAAGAAGACTATAGGTGTGAGTATTAAACTTAGTAGGTTAGCCTGATAATCTATTCCCAATGCACTTTAAAATAAAAGAAACATAAATTTAAAGTTAAAAAAATATAATTTTTTGTTTTCCAAATGAGTTCCCATGATATAAAAAAATTTACTAGACAAAAACTTTCATGTTTTATAAACAAGAATGCTAGTAACAATTTTCAAAGAGGTGCAACTTCAAAATGAAACTATTTTTCAAGAGGGATTCTTTAAAGAATGTACACTTTTATATAAATCACACACACTTTTGAATTTACCAACCAAACAAACTATATGCCGATGGTAATTAAAAAATAGGCAATGAGCACAAGTCATGGAAACACCCATAGGGACTAGTTAGTTGTGAGCCTCAGGTACCTCGTATCTCGGTGAAAGTGACCATAATAAATATCCATTCTTGTGCACACGAGACACTAGTAGGGAGCATACCCATAACCTAGTGGTCCCCCAACATCATAATCATCATAGTTTAGTTAGTTTTGTCATCGTAAAACTTTCTACGTGAAACTGGGGCCAAACCCCATGGGATCACTAGCATACTAGTACACTTCCTCCCACCTAGACACACGGGATTCCCTTTAGTGATCAATCAAGTTAAACATATTATCAAATAAACATATAACATAAAAATTAAATTCCCAAACCATAGACACACCAAAATCCCACAATATTTGTTCACATTTCATTCACGAATCAATAAACCACTAAAAATTTTCGTAGAAAAATTTCAAGGAGTGTATTGAGGCTTTGTACATAAAGCTCATTCAAAAATGCTATTTTAAGTATAAAAACACAACAAAACCATACCCAAACATATTTTAAATCCCTAAAAACATTTAAAAAAATCATTTCATTTACCATAAAACAATCCTAGTTGAAACAACATGGTATATACATAAAAAACACTAATTCCTCATTTTTAGGAAAGGCCAAACGGGCCTTTAAATGTTTTTCTCAAAACTAACATATGACAAAGTTATGAATTTTAATTTTATTAAGGAGGTGTATAAACACCATTTATAGCAGAATTTTTTTTTCATAAATCCCTTAACACACTCAGGTTACATATTCAAAACAAAACAATTTTTATGAGGATGTGAAATGGGCCATTTTCTGGAAACTCGGGCGAAAACTTGTTGTAGACCGAACCCCATTTGTTTGTAAAACCAAGTCCAAATTGGAAATCCATAAAAGGATCTGAAAATATTTTTTTCATGCTACCAATTCTTTTATAGATCTAATAAAATCATTTTCAATTGCACTAGACACATAAAATCCAATAGGGAAATTTATCGAACACATGCCATGCACTCTTTAACAAAATAACTTATTTTTAAGAACATTAAAATGGATAAAATACCATTTTCATACCATAAATTTATTCAATCTACTAAAACATATTCAAAATACTATAAACAAAGTTCGTAAGATCATGGAATAATTTATCAAACTAGAGGAGTGCACATTTCTACCAAAACGACTATATTTTTAACAAAATATGGCATAAAACATCATTTTCAGACAAAACAAATTAAACCCAACGTTTCACATAAGTAAATATCATATAAATAACGTTATAACATCATGAGAATGATGAAACTTAAATGATAAAGTCTTGTGAAAGGGATATGCTACCACAAATCCTTGGTGTAATGGAAACGCACATCCAATATCACCATTCGAGGGTTTAGAAACCCTAAACCTATGAAGACCAGCCCAAATGAACAAAAACTCCCTCAAAAATCATGTTATAACAGATCCCTTTGTATAAAATGACTAGGGGAGAACATTAAACCAATAAATAATTAAAGGAGGAGGAAGAGGAAGGAGAAAGGAGAAGGAATCTCACCTTCAAACCTAGAAAACTCTTCGTCTTCCATTATATCTACACTCTTAGATAAAATGGAACGTCTTGGAACATCATGGAGAGAATACTACGATATGGAAGAACTAGGTAAAGAAGATTTATGGGAAAAATAGTACGAATTGAATGACTTATCAATGAAACAATTTAACTTCTCAATTTTGGAAGTTTTGAGGAAACCAGAGAACATTCTCCCTCATATGAGATCCACATGAGCTCCAAAGAGGTAAAGTAGATAATGGGGGTGAGTATAGGTATTGTGGATTCTCATGGGAGGTATAATCACAAAAAAATATTAAAAAATGAAAAACATATAAAAGAAACAAATTATACTTTTGAAACTAGAAATGGGCCCACGGGTTGGCCCAATACCTCAATAAGTAACCCAAATTCACTATTCTTATGAATTTCTAAGGGGTCAAAAATGATATGGTAGTTTTAATATGTCTGTGGAGGCCAAGTGGGAAGTATAATTATTGAGAAATTTTTAAAAATAAATATTTTATAAAAGAAACAAATTTAGTTTTTAAATATTGAAATGGGCTCACGGTTGGCCCAAATCAAGAAATAACCACCCTTTCTCCAAAAAAATCCTAAACAAGAAATGGAGAACCAAAATTAGGGTGATTAGACATATATGAAACTTCAAAACTAAACATTCATATCACCCACGACCCATGAAAAAGATCTGTATTTTCAATGAACCGGATCAAAACAAAGACACGAAAAACCAGGTGTGACACATCAGGCTTCCAATGGTTGATTCATAAGGAACTTTTATGAGGTAATCAACCTCTTATGATGTTTTTCATACATGATCCGATAATGATACTAGTATCAAAAAATATCCCTTTTTTATATTTGTTTTCAATTTCATGAGTTTTTAAGATGGTTTTTGGGGTCCCCTTACGCATGGAATTTTCAATTCTAGTTCTCATGGCCATAATAATCCTTCTCACAATTTTAGTTTTGTTCATAAAATCAGAAAAATCCTTCTCATGATAATAGTTTTTTTCACAAGATTAAAAAAACAACTCATTTGTGTAGTTTTGTTCTTGTGTTCATACATTTCTTAGTCACTCCAACCATTTTCAAATCTTCCTAGTCCATCAAAATACTCATATTTTTCAAAATAATGTGAAAATTGTTTTAACATAAAATAGGAAATTTAAATATCAATTAATGTTTTTAAAATTAGATTTAGGGGCATTAATTCTAGGAATTTAATTCCTTAAACACCATGGTTTCAAAAAAATAGTAATTAAATTTGTTCTAAATAAAACCTTAATGAAAATTAAAGAGGAATGTTTATCACATTAATCCTTGGGAATACAATTTCTGTAATCTTAAAATTATTCATCCTTTTACATTAAGCATTTAATTGTATTAGTTTGAGCCTAGAAAAACCATCACATTATTTTTAAAACTTTAATATTCATATGTATCAACCTAAATCTTCCCAATTGGAAATCCTAAGTGTTCTCAAAATCTTAGTTTCCACTCTATTGTTTATAGTAGTCTGTCATATTTAAGGTGGTGACATAATCCTTTTTCCCCCTATTTTTTATGAAGAATGTTTGGGAACTTATTATCCAATTAGGGGATAATTTTTTACTATTTTATATATACTTTTAAATTAGAATGATTTTTTATTCTAGGGTTTGGTAGTACAGACTAACTAATAAAGATAATAAACTAGATTAAATTGAATTGAATAGAAAATGTGCTTTGGCTTGTGATTTATCTAGTTTTTATGATATTCCTATTAATGAATCCTTTCTACCATGGTAACTATTTTCATATGAGTATCATAAAACTTCAATATTAACATCCCTTACTGTGATTAATTTTTGAACACACCACTCATAAAACATTAACCATGTATATGTGACTAATAAACCAGTTGTGTGTGAACCTGGAAAATTGTGAGAAAATACCTACATATAAGAAGATTATTTAGTATGAAATTAAATTTTTAATAAATTATATTAATATATAAATAATTTAGATATGTTTTGGTGTGCTTATCATATGTATTTATTTTTCCTTATGGTTGTGTGGATTTGTCGGGTTTGGGTTGTAATGACCCAAACTTTTATTAATGAAAATTCATATCTATCTATTTAAATGTCTTATTATATAAAATGGTTATATAAAACATATGCACTTCTTTGGTTTTATGTTTTTGGAATTTAAAATATATTTAATTATTTTTACCATTTCTAATATAGTCATTGAACAGTGACCACATGATTAATATAAATATATGGCTTTAATAAATCCAATTTACTCAGTCAAAGGAAGAGATGGACTCATCCAATAGAATTAATCCATAATAAGACCATTTTTCAGAGCTCATAAAGGAGTAATTTTCACTAGTATTTCATATTTACCAATCCTAAGATGAGTTTCAACACATTAAGCTTGAACGGAACCGCCGATGGGAGAAGTTGAAGTTGATAGAGATTACCACCTGAGCGATGTTATATTAGCCACCCCAAGAGTTTTTCACCGTCGCACACATTACCCTTAGGTCATATGGGGGTGTTATAAGGGTTTTTCTAATAAGACCCTAGCACTATGATTATGTACTTCATTTTTTGTACAAAGAATATAAATTCATTTCATTATTATTACATAGTAAATGGTTTTTAAAGCACAAATAGTATTTTTAGTTAATATTCAATTAAGAAATCTATTTAGATGAATTAAGGGATTTTTGGAATTAAATAATATTTTAAGAAAATATTATTATTACTAAATTACTTTTTATTAAATATAAATGATCGTATAATTTTTATGAATAAAATTGTAATTTTTTTAAAAGTTTGAAAACAGTTTTTGTCAAAACCCAGGAATTTTCAATAAATGTCGGATTTTATTTTAAAATTGAAAATTCACATCTTTAAAAAATTATATAGATAAAATGAATATTATTTTTGGAATCAGGATGTCTAAATTATTCAATGGTGAATTTTTTATATTTTTTTGAGACAATTTATTTTTTCGGTAAAAAATAAATATTATGTAAATATATAATGTGTTTTATAACATCAGAATGACTCAATAGTGATTTAATAAAATACTATAAATAGAATTTTCAGAAAATATATGTTTTAAATTTAAAATAATGTTATTTTAGGTTTGTTTGATTAATTTTAGAAAGCCTTAGTGGACCCTCCAACACTTATAAAACATTTTAACTTTTAAAATGATTTCCTTGAGAGTGTGACTCACCTCCACATAAGAAAGACTAATATTTTAAGAAGTTCGGACATTGAAATTATAAAATAATTTTATCCAATCCTCTTGTAGAAAAACCATGTGCCAAAATTAGGGGTTGGTTTTTGGTTTTGATTAGTTTAATGTGTGGTGTCCAAAACCTAAATAATAAATAATTTCCTCTATTTTCTTATATAATCCCACCCAAGATCTCACTTATCTTCAATCAAAACCCTTGGATCACGTTCATACTCATCCCACCTCTCTCTATTATCCTTTCAAGGAACCCGAATCTCCCAAGAATCCCCTCTCAAGCCTCTCCCAAGCCTTTGGGATCACACTTCCAAGTAAGGGATTTCTTCCTCTCTCATTTTTGTCTAAGTTTCTTTATGTTGATATACCCCTATATTTTCAATTAAAAATATTGGGGTATGATTTTTAACCTCCGCCATATATCCCTAATTGTGTTTTAATGATGAGATACCTCTTTATCTCTCATTATTTCCTCCCATGTACACCTGTTACCATTCCAAAATTCTGTAAGGAATTTCTCTCTTCTCATTTACATTCAATCAATTCTTTTGTATTATGAATCTAAATTATAGTATATATGTTGGGACATGTATCTACATTACCCCATTACTTTCCATTTCATTTAAATATTATTATACACCCCCTTATCTATCATCATCCATTTTTATGAATTTTTATGTCATGTCATTATGCTGCCGAAATTGCACTGCGATTTTCCAAGCCAAAGTCATTTTGTAGTGAATACCATGCCCATTTCTCTATCAAGGGTATTCAACTTTATTCACATTTATTTATTGATTATAGAGTTTTGTGTAAATCCACATTCCTTTATCATGGAATAAATGATTATTTCTAATTGATCCATGTTATATGATCCATGTGGCACACTAATGCATGAAATGAAATGTTTTTAAAGGGTGTGCCTTGATAGCTCTACAACGCATTGAGTAAAGAATAATATCATGATACACTGTGTACAATGAGTGTTTAATCATAACAATTCATGTGTAATTAGGTTTTACTCATTCTAATTCAAGTGCAATTAGGGCTTACTCATTCTCTATGTGCAATGAGCCTTGGATCAGGCTAATAGCATGTTAAATGTTGTTTCCACACTCCCAAGTTATGATAGTCATTCTATATCATGACTTTATGTTCATTTTTCTCTTGCACTCCATTGATATTACAATTTCCTAACATGCACTATAATATTCATTTTATGTCTTTCTTATTCCCTTACATGTCTTTATAGCTAACCATTTTCTTATGCATGTCCTCAGGTTATCCCATGTAATGCTAAGTATGAAGAAATGTTGTGGTCATGTAAAACAATTTTTCAATAAATATGTTGTCTCTTATGTTCTAAATTGTTATGTAATGTTTCTAATATCCCAAGAAACTAGACCTCTCGATCCTCACAGTTTTCTTAAGTGCAATTTTATGTAATAATTCATGTTTAAGTGTTTAATAAATAGAAGGATTGTTATAGTTGGTATCATAGGATAGGTTTAGTTATTTTGGGGATTAGGATTAGAAAACCCTAGTGAAATACTTAATGATAAAACTAAGTATAATAAAAAACATCCATAAATTTTGGTGAGTATTGATTAATTGGTTTATCAAGAAAATAAGTCTCTGTCAAGATACGAGCAGGTATAGGGGGCTCTAGAACAGATGTATCTAGGGTTAAAACCTGAAAACACCGCTTTGAGCTAGACACAAATGGGAACCGATGCATGACAACGAGCATTACTTCACTATTGGTTATGACACTCCCATGGGATATTATTTGGTAAATTCATAATCTTAGTAAGAACCATTATTAAGGGAAAAAACAAATTCCCCTAAAAATATATATTGGGAAGTAGATAATAGATAACATATATTGAAGCCTATAAATTCATAAGTTAAGGAAATAAAAGTAATTTATAAGCCATCCATTTTTGTCTTTGGATTATCCTTTATGTGTTACCCCCTAACTTTCCTTTTATTCCATCCAATGGATGGTAATATGAGGACTCGATCTAATAACCGATGCAAAGATCAATGTGATGATTATTCTAATGAAATGCCCAATCTGATGGGATCAGGGATCACAAATTTTGTCAAGATACTATCTCAGTTAAGTCAAATTTTGAATAGAGGCATGGTTCAAGAGGAGGTGGAGTGTTTGACTAGGATAATCCCTCCACCGTTTTGGTAACTTATTTTCTAATATATTTTGGTTCCTCATCGCTATGAATTTCTTTTTGTCGCAACGAGCATGGTGGACTTACCCCTCATATAGTGTCAATGGTTATGCCTTCATGGAAGTGGGATTCTGATCAATGTCCCTGTGTGGACCGCCTGTGTAAATCGAGTGCGGTATTTGTATTACCTATTCATAGATGATGGGTGTTGGGTGGTTCATCTATTTATATTGTGGTTTTAGTGGCCCAATGATTTGGTCCCCTTTCATCCCTGCCCCGAGTGGTGGGGTTTTTGATCTGTTCCAAAAGTGTTGGCCCATTTCTTGTATCCTTCGTCTAGGAGTGCGTAGTTTTAATGTTCATGTTATAACCCTATTAACTTGGGTTGATAGGTTGTTAAGGGATATTTTTGGTGGACTTGTGCAAGAACTCGGTTGTTGGGCCTTCTACCAATGAACCCAAAAATCACCAAAACCAAATAAATCTCATGAAAACCAAATATTATAGGGGATTACAGAATGGAATTCCCACCATTAAGAAACAACTAGGAAAAATCAATGAGACCCATGGTGGGTCTTCCCATAATTAGAACCCAACTGGTAACGAACAAAAAAGAATTCAACATTACCTAGAATTGGGCATCACTTGCACAAGTCCACTAAAAATATCCCATAACAACCTATCAACCCAAGTTAATAGGGTTTTAACATGAACAATAAAACCACCCACTCCTGAATGGAGGATACAAGAACTAGGCCAACACTTTTGGCACGGATCAAAAACCCCACCACTCGGGGCAGGGATGGAAGGGGACCAAATAATTGGGCCACTAAAAAACAATATAAATAGATGAACCACCCAAAACCCTTCATCTATGAACAGGTAATACAAATACCGCACTCGATTTACACAGGCGGTCCACACAGGGACATTGATCAGAATACCACATCCATGACGGCATAACCATTGACACTGTATGAGGAGAAAGTCCACCATGCTCGTTGCGACAAGAGGAAATTTACAGTGATGAGGAACCAAAATAGAGTAGAAAATAATTTACCAAAATGGTGGAGTCATTAATCCTAGTCAAACACTCCACACTTCTGGAAATTTTTTGACTGTGTGGAAAGATTCACTCTTAGTCCTATGGCTCGATCCATGATTCTTGAAGCATCTGTTACACCAAAGCTAGGTGATTAGGAACACACCACTCAAAAATAAAACACACTTTCTCAACAAAACACCTTCATCTAAATAGGAAATTACAGATACATATCAAAATTCACTCTCACTCTAAATGAGGACCATAATGGACAAGGAATACGATGAAACACATCAACATCCCCAAACAAAACTACTATGTCCAAAACAATTATCATGACCTGAAAGCATGTTAAATCGATCCCAAAAAGCTCTCTATTCCCAAAACAGGATGAGGAATCATCTGAATAGGTTAATTTTACATTTAAAATGAATCCTTATGTTGATAAAAAGGAATAATTTTCAATGGATAACTATCCATGGCCACATCACAAAATCCAGCACATCTTTGGAAACCCACTGAACATTACCCAAAAATCGCGCAACCAACAAGATATAATCTAAAGAAAATACAAGAGTATGACTTATAGATCACATTTAAGCATACTAAATAAACAAATATTCTAAGACATATAAAAATCTATCCACATAACCTTCAGTTTATAAACAAATGCAGCAATTTTTTAGTTCAAAACAATTTCGAAAAACAAACTAACTTGGTGGGTTTCCACATTCACCAATGGTGTTTCATCAAGTCTCACCCATAGGTACATTTACATGCCACCCTAGGAACCCAACCACCATGACATATAGGACATCCTTTCATATATTAATAAAACCATGCATGTGAGTACCCATGAAAACAGTAAAGGCTAAAAAAACAACATCATTCCAAAAAATAATGTACCTTCAAAAGGAACACTAACCACCAAGTCAAAACCCTTTTCAGATTTCAAAAAAACAAACCACACATCATCAAGAACCATTTTCTTAAAAACATACCCCTTTTAATTTTTAACAACTTTCAAAATAACCAAGCTACTCCAAACAACCCCTTCTAATTTTATAAAATTCATCAAGGTATATTTTTATAATATAATGGACATTGCGACCAATACCCTTTCTACGAAAACACCAACCGCTCAAAAAAAATTTCCAAACCAATTCATCATATACAAACAATTTTCAACATCCCAAAACACCCCATTTAAAATAAATATTCAGAATCACCTTAAAATTATTCACACTATCAAAACATTTTATTCCAATAAACCACAAGTTTACATTATGGACAATCAAATCCCATTAAATCATTTCCCCTTCCTCCTAGTTTTTTTCCACAAAAACACAACATTCCAAAACCTTTCTTATATTTAATTTTTAAAAACACCTTTTTCCACATTTCAAAATCCAATCCTTCATTTAAAAAAAAATCCATAATTCTCACATTAGTATTTTTAAAACAAAAATTCAGAATTCAAGAAAGGTCCAAGAAACCCACAAAAGCGAACTAGTGTCGGTGGGTGACTTGACCATATGGTTGGCGGACAAATGCCAAAAACAACACCAACAAAGAGAGATTTGTTAGGACCATTCCCTTAATCCACATGGTGTGATAGGCCTTGAAAGTTAACGAAGGCCATTAGTCAGACTCCCCTTGATATATACCAGCACCAAACAATCAACACTAAGAAAGGACACTAATAAAACTGGACTTCCCAAGTAAACCCGAGGATCAAAATGAGAAAGAGTTCACAATGCTCTTCCCATAGTTACCCGTCAATTCCCAAAAATCCTACTCCATATACCTTGACATCCCCCAAATAACACAGGTTATCTAAAAAAAGGTCTTCTAAGAGCCGACCTCCTTTGATACCATTTTTTCATGAACCATCCCAAGTCGACCTTGAACCAGTCACCCTGGCCAGCCAGTGACAAGTCCAGAGAGGTTTTCCTGATACTCTCAGGATGATGACAAGAACCAAGGGCATCAATAGAGTACATAAGGGAACGATTTCACCAAAATATAAATAATAAAACAAAAAGAAGAAAGAAATGGACATCCCAAAATACATTTATATAAAAATTTAACTGTGTAATATTTTTACAAGAAATCGAAAGTACAACTAAACTAACAACTCAACTGACCAATACTGATAACCAAATAACTACATGTGGCCCCACTGGTCACTCTATAGTTCTATTATCACACGTCTCCAAAGGCGATCAAACTCAAGATGAAACATGAACAAGGTATAAAAACAAAAGAAGACTATAGGCGTGAGTATTAAGACTTAGTAGGTTAGCCCGATAATCTATTCCCAATGCACTTACTTTAATATAAAAGAAACATAAATTTCAAGTTTAAAAAAATATAAAGTTATGTTTTCCAAATGAGTACCCATGATATAAAAAAATTTACCTGAAAAAAACTTTAATGTTTTATAAACAAGAATGCTTGTAACAATTTTCAAAGAGGTGCAACTTCAAAATGAAACTAGTTTTCAAGAGTAATTCTTTAAAGAATGTACACTTTTATATAAATCACACACACTTCTGAATTTACCAACCGAAAAAACTGTATACTGATGGTAATTAAAAAATATCGAATGATCATAATTCATGGAAACACCCCTAGGGACTAGTTAGTTGTGAGCCCTAGGTACCTCGTATCTCAGTGAAAGTAACCATAATAAATATGCTTTTTTGTGCACACGATCCACTAGTAGGGAGAATACCCATAACCTAGTGGTCCCCCAACATCATCATCATCATAGTTTAGTTAGTGTTGTCATCATCAAACTTGCTACGTGAAGCTGGGGCCAAACCCCATGGGATCACAAGCATACTAGTACACGTCCTCCCACCTAGATACACAGGATTCCCTTTAGTGATCAATCACGTTACACATATTATCAAATAAACATTTAACATTAAAATTAAATTCCCAAACCATAGACACACCGTAATCCCACAATCTTTTGTCACATTTCATTCATGAATCAATAAACCACTAAAAAATTTCGTAGAAAATTTTCAAGGAGTGTATTGAGGCTTTGTACATAAAGCTCATTCAAAAATTCTATTTTAATTATAAAAAAAACAAAACCATACCCAAAAATATTTCAAATCCCTAAAAACATTTAATAAAATAATTTAATTTCCCATAAAACAATCCCAATTGAAACAACATGGTATATACAGAAAAACACTCATTCTTCATTTCTAGGAAAGGCCAAACGAGTCTTTAAACTTTTTTCTCAAAACTAACATATGAAAAAGTTATGAATTTTAATTTTATTAAGGAGTTGTATAAACACCATTTACAGAAGCAAAACATTTTCATAAATCCCTTAACACACTCAGGTAACATATTCAAAACACAACCATTTTCATAAGGATGTTAAACGGGCCATTTTCTGGCAACTCGGGCCAGAACCTGTTGTAGACCAAAACCCATTTGTTAATAAAACCAAATCCAAATTGGAAATCCATAAAAGGATCCCAAAATACTTTTTTCATGCTACCAATGCTTTTATAGATCTAATAAAATCATTTTCAATTGCACCAGACACATAAAATCCAACTGGGAAATTTAACGACACATGGCATGCACTCTTTAACAAAACAAATTATTTTTAAGAACATTAAAAGGGATAAAATACCATTTTCATGCCATAAATTTATTCAATATACTGAAACATATTCAAAATACTATAAACCAAGTGCATAAGCTCATGGAATAATTTATCAAACAATATGAGTGCACATTTCTACCAAAACAACTATATTTTTAACAAAATAAGGCATAAAACATCATTTTCAGACAAAAAAAATCAAACCCAAGGATTCACATAAGTATATATCATATAAATGAGATTATAACATCATGAGAATGATGAAACTTAAATGATAAAGGCTTGTGAAAGGGATACGCTGCCTCAAATCCTTGGTGTAATGGAAATGCACATCCAATATCACCATTCGAGGGTTTATAAACCCTGAACCTATGAAGACCATCCCAAATTAACAAAACCCCCATAAAAAATCAGGTTATAACAGATCCCTAGGTCAAAAATGCCTAGGGGAGAACATTAAAATAATAAACAATGAAAGAAGGAGGAAGAGGAAGGAGAAAGGAGAAGGAATCTCACCTTCAAACCTAGAAAACTATTCGTCTTCCATTATATATACACTCTTAGATAAAAGGGAATGTCTTGGAACATCTTGGAGAGACTCCTATGATATGGAAGAACTAGGGAAAGATGATTTATGGGAAAAATAGTTCTAATTGAATGACTTATCAATGAAACAATTTAACTTCCCAATTCTGGAAGTTTTGAGGAAACCAGAGAACATTCTCCCTCATATAAGATCCACATGAGCTCCAAAGAGGTAAAGTAGATAATGGGAGTGAGTATAGGTATTTAGGATTATCATGAGAGGTATAATCACCAAAAAATATTAGAAAATGAAAATGATATAAATGAAACAAATTATACTTTTAAAACTAGAAATGGGCCCACGGGCTGGCCCAATACCTCAATAAGTAACCCAAATTCATCTTGCTTATGAATTTCTAAGGGGTAAAAAATGATATAGTAGTTTTAATATGTCCGTGGAGGCCCAGTGGGAAGTATAATGAATGAAAAAAATTTAAAAATAAAGATTTTATAAAAGAATCAAATTTAGTTTTTAAATATGGAAATGGGCTCACGGTTGGCCCAAATCAGGAAATAACCACCCTTTCTCCAAAAACTCCTAAACAAGAAGTGGAGAACCGAAGTTATGGTGATTATATAAATATGAAACTTCAAAACTAAACATTCATATCACCCACGACCCATGAAAAAGATCTGTATTTTCAATTAACCGGATCAAAACAAAGACATGAAAAACTGGGTGTGACACATCAGGCTTCCAATGGTTGATTCATAAGGAACCTTTACGAGGTACTCAACGTCTTATGGTGTTTTTCGTACTTGCTCTGATAATGACACTAGTATCAAAAACATTCCCTTTGTGATTTCGTTTTTCAATTTCATGAGTTTTTTAGAGGGTTTTGGGGTCCCCTTCCATATGGAATTTTCAATTCTTGTTCTCATGGTCATAATAATCCTTCTCAAATTTGTAGTTTTGTTCATAAAATCACAAAAATACTTCTCATGATAATAGTTTTGTTCACAAGATTTAAAAAAACATCTCATTTGTGTAGTTTTCTTCTTGTGTTCATACCTTTCTTAGTCACTCCAACCAT
This sequence comes from Viscum album, assembly GCA_963277665.1. Taxonomy (NCBI): domain Eukaryota; kingdom Viridiplantae; phylum Streptophyta; class Magnoliopsida; order Santalales; family Viscaceae; genus Viscum; species Viscum album. The sequence goes on from OY728138.1 coordinate 395,446,467, forward strand.
TTTCAAATCTTCCTAGTCCATCAAATTACTCATATTTTCCAAAATAATGTGAATATTGTTTTAACATAAAATAAGAAATTTAAATCCCAATTAATGTTTTTAAAATTATATTTAGTGGGATTAAATCTATGAATTCAATTCCATAAACCCCATAGTTTTAAAAAATAGTAATTCAATTTGTTTTAAATGAAACCAATGTTAATGAAAATTAAAGAGGAATGTTTATCACATTAATCCTAGGGAATACAATTTCTGTAATCTTAAAATTATTCATCCTTTTACATTTAAGTATTTAATTGTCTTGTTTTGAGACTAGAAAAAGCATCACATTATTTTTAAAACTTGAATATTCATATGTATCCACCTAAATCTTCCCAATTGGAGATCCGAATTGTTCTCAAAATCTTAGTTTCTACTCTATTTTTTATATTAGTCTATCACATTTGAGGTGGTGAAATCATCCTCTTTCCCCCTATTTTTTATGAAGCATGTTTGGGAACTTATTATCCAATTAGGGGATAATTTTTTACTATTTTATATATACTTTTAAAATTATAATAATTTTTTATTCTATGGTTTAGTGGTACAGACTAACTAATAAATATAATAAACTAGATTAAATTGAATTGAATGGAAAATGTGATTTGGCTTATGATTTATCTAGTTTTTATGATATTCCTATTAGTGAATCCTTTCTAACATGATAACTATTTTCATATTAATATTATAAAACATCTATATTAACATCCCTTACTGTGATTAATTTTTTAACACACCACTCATAAAACATTAACAATGTATATGTGACTAATAAACCATTTTTGTGTGAACTTGGAAAATTGAGGGAAAATACCTACATATAAGAAGATTATTTAGTATGAAATTAAAATTTTAATAAATTATATTAATATATAAATCATTTAAATTTGTTTTTGTATGCTTATCATATGTATTTATTTTTCCATATGGTTGTGTGGATTTTTCAGGTTTGGATTGTAACGACCAAAACTTTTATTAATGAAAATTAATCTCTATCTATTTAAATGTATTATTATATAAAATGGTTATATAAAACATATTCACTTATTTGGTTTTATGTTTTTGGATTTTAAAATACAGTTAATAATTTTTACCATTTCTAATATAGTTGTTGAACAGTGAACACATGATTAGTATAAATCTATGGCTTTAATAAATCCAATTTAATTAGACAAAGGAAGAGATGGACACATCCAGTAGAATTAATCCATAATAAGACCATTTTTAAGAGCTCATAAAGGAGTTATCATCATTGTTATTTTATATTTACCAAGCCCAAGATGAGTTTCAACACATTAATCTTGAACGAAACCGCCTATGGGAGAAGTTGAAGTTGATAGAGATTACCACCTGAGCGATGTTATCTTAGCCACCCCAAGAGTTTGTCACCATCGCACACATTACCCTTAGGACTTATGGGGGTGTTATAAGGGGTTGTGTAACAAGACCCTAGCACTATGATTATGAGCTTCATTTTTTGTACAAATAATATAAATTCATTTCATTATTGTTACATGGTAAATGGTTTTTTAAGCACAAATAGTATTTTTAGTTAATATTCAATTGAGAAATATTTTTAGATGAATTAATGGTTTTTTGGAATTAAATAATATTTTAATAAAATATTATTATTACTAAATTACTTTTTATTAAATATAAATGATCGTATAATTTTTATGAATAAAATTTTAATTTTTATTAATGTTTGAAAACAGTTTTTGTCAAAACCCATGAATTTTCAATAAATGTCGGATTTTATTTTAAAATTCAAAAGTCACATATTTAAAAAAAATATTTAGATAAAATGAATATTATTTTTGGAATCATGATGTCTAAATTATCCAATGGTGAATTTTTTATAATTTTTTGAGACAATTTATTTTTTCGGTAAAAATTAAATATTGTGTAAATATATAATGTGTTTTATAACATCTTAATGACTCAATATTGATTTAATAAAATACGATAAATGGGATTTTCATACAATTTATGTTTTAAATTTAAAATAATTTTATTTTAGGTTTGTTTGATTTATTTTACAAAGCCTTAGTGGACCCTCCAACACTTATAAAACATTTTAACTTTTAAAATGATTTCCTTGAGAGTGTGACTCACCTCCACATAAGCAAGACTAATATTTTAAGAAGTTCAGACATTGAAATTATAAAATAATTTTTTCCAATCCCCTTGGAAAAAAACCATGGTCAAAAATTAGGGGTTGGTTTTTGGTTTTGATTAGTTTAATGTGTGGTGTCCAAAACCTAAATAATAAAGAATTTCTTCTCTTTCCATATATAATCCCACCCAAGATCTCACTTATCATCAATCAAAACCTTTGGATCACGTTCCTACTCATCCCACCTCTCTCTATTATCCTTTCAAGGAACCCCAATCTCCCAAGAAGCCCCTCTCAAGCCTCTCCCAAGCCTTTGGGATCACACTTCCAAGTAAGGGATTTTTTCCTCTCTCATTTCTGTCTAAGTTTATTTATGTTGATATACCATGGTATTTTCAATTAAAAATATTGGGGTATCATTTTTAACCTCCCCCATATATCCCTAATTGTTTTTAATGATGATATACCTCTTTTTCTCTCATTATTTCCTCCCATGTACACCTGTTACCATGCCAAAATTCTGTAAGGAATTTCTCTCTTCTCATTTACATTCAAGCGATTATTTTGTATTATGAATCTGAATTCCAGTACATATATTGGTAAATGTATCTACATTACCCCATTACTTTCCATTTCATGTAAATATTATGAGACACCCTGTTATCTATCATCATTCGTTTTTATGAATTTTTATGTCACATCGTTATGCTGCAGAAATTGCACTGCGATTTTCCAAGCCGAAGTCATTTTTTAGTGAATACCATCCCCATTTCTCTATCAAGGGTATTCAACATTATTCACATTTACTTATTGATTATAGAGTTTTGTGTAAAGTCCAAATTCCTTTATCATGGAAGAAATGATGATTTTTAATTAATCCATGTTATATGATCCATGTGGCACACTAATGCATGAAATGAAATGTTTTTTAAGGCTGTGCCTTGATAGCTCTACAATGTATTGGGTAAAGAATAGTATCATGATACGCTGTGTACAATGAGAGTTTAATCATGAGAATTCAAGTGCAATTAGGTTTTACTCATTCTAATTCAAGTGCAATTAGGGATTAGTCATTCTCCATGTGCAATGAGCCTTAGCTCAGGTTACTAGCATGTTAAATGTTGTTTCCACACTCACAATTTATGATAATCATTCTATATCCTGACTTTATGTTTATTTTTCTCTTACACTCCATTGAAATTACAATTGACTAACATGTACTATAATCTTCATGTTATGACTTTCTTACTCCCTTACTGGTCTTTATAGATAACCATTTTCTTATGCATGTCCTCAGGTTATCCCATGTAATGCTAAGTATGAAGAAATGTTGTGGTCATGTAAAACAATTTTTCAATAATGATATTGGATTTTATGTTATAAATTGTTATGTAATGTTCTTAATTTCCCAAGAAACTAGACCTCTAAATCCTCACAGTTGTCTTAAGTGAAAGTTTATGTAATAAGTCATGTTTAAGTATTTAATAAAGAGAAGGGTTGTCATAGTTTGTATCATAGGATAGGTTTATTTATTTTGGGGATTAAGATTAGAAAACCCTAGTGAAATACATAGGGATAAAACTAAGTATACTAAAAAAATCCATAAATTTTGGTGAGTTTTGATTAATTGGTTTATCAAGAAAAAAATTCTCTGTCTATATATGAGCAGGTATAGGGGGCTCTAGAACAGATGTATCTAGGGTTAAAACCTAAAAACACCACTTTGAGCTAGACTCGAATGGGAATCAGTGCATGACAACGATCATTACTGCATTCTTGGTTATGACACTCCCATGGGTTATGATTTGTTAATTTCATAATCTTAGTAAGAACCATTATTAAGGAAATAAAAAAATCCCCTAAGAATATATATTGGGAAGTAGATAATAGATAACGTATATTGAAGCCTATAAATTCATAAGTTAAGGAAATAAAAGTAATTTATAAGCCATCCATTTTTGTCTTTGGATTACCCTTTATGTGTTACCCCCTAACTTTCCTTTTATTCCATCCAATGGATGGTAATAGGAGGAATCGAGCTAACAACCAATGCGAAGATCAATGTGATGATTGTTCTAATGAAATTCCCAATCTGATGGGATCAAGGATCACAAACATTGTCAAGATACTATCTCAGTTAACTCAAATTTTGAATAGAAACATGGGTCAAGACGAAAATTCAACCCCCCCCCCAACTCCCCTAAGAAAGAACAAGTCACAATCGAGAGCTTCATGAGACAAAGGTCTTCTACTTTTAATGGATCATCTGATCCCTCAATTGTCGAACAATATATCATTTCCATTGAAAATACCTCTTCCATACTTCAATGTTCTGAAAAAGAGAAGTTTCTTCTTTCTGATTATCATATGGAGGGTGAAGCTTATCGATGGTGGAAAAGGATCAAAAATAAGAAGCCTGATGAGGAGATAGAGGTGTTGGAATGGAAGGATTTCTGGAAAATGTTTTTCAATAAATTCTTTCCTTACACCCCCCGAATTAATATAGAAAGGTACTTACTTTACCTCAAGAAAAAATATGATGAATCTATCAGAGCGTACGAGGAAATGTTCACAAGGCTTGCACAATATGCATCTAGATTTTTCATTACCATCAAATGTAGGGTTGACCGCTTCTGTGGTGGGATAAAACCTAGCCTATGTAAAACCCTAGAGATCCTTGACATTGAGAGGTATGCAGAAATTTTCCAATGTTCCCTCAATGTCGAAATGGAGATTTGATAATCTCATGGGTATCATGGGGATAAGAAGCATAAGCTGGACTTTAATTCTGGAAGTTCGATGGATAAATTCAATGGTGCTAAGTAAATCTAGAACCCTACTTGGGAATGGTGTGGAAAAAGGCACCCTAGAAATTACCTGAAGGGGATGAGGAAATGATTTGGGTGTGGAAGAGAAGGGCAGCTGGCCATTAACTGCTAACAAGAAAAACCCACAGCTATGATTGAGGCAAGGAATTCTCTGTTCAACCCTCAATGTGTTGTTCATTTCTTAAACTACAAATAACCAGGGCACTTTTAAAACTAATACTCTAAGAGAAGGTTTTTTAGAGGAAACCAACATCCTTCAAGGCAATATGGGTGAACTTTTTCCATCACTACTGCCAAAGTGAACCATGAAAATGAAGTGGTGATAGTTACGCAAGTTATTAATTCAACAATAGAGAATATAATTTTTGATTCTGGCTCTACGCATTCGTTTATATCTCGAAAGTTTAGTAGAACTATCACAACACCACCACAAATCCTAGAAGTAAAGATGTCAGTGAGAACAAATAATTGGGAAATCATTGCATCCCAAGAATATAACTCTTCCCCTATCATAATTTGAATATTGAACATCCCGAAAAACCTCATCATACTCCCTTTGGTGGAATTTGATGTAATTCTTGGAATGGATTTTCTTACCTTATATAGATCCAACATAAATTTCTGTGAGATAAAAATCACTCTCCATATGGTTAATTGACCCCTGATTCTATACAAGTTCAAGGAGGATGATGAATCTTCTTTAGAACTGTCATATCAAGAATGGATAGTACTACCCTATGAGCATGCATATCTTGATCAGATGATTGTGTCTAAGGAATCATCCATCCTTGAAAACGTGACTATTGTGAGGAAAATTTATGAAGGGTTTCTTAAGGAATTGTCTAGTCTTCCTTCTAGAAGAGATGTTGAATTATTGATTAATATTATACCTGGGGAGTTTCCAATATCCAAGACTCCATATAGAAGGGATTTTTTGAGATTTAGGAGCTAAAGAAACAACTATAGAAAAATTTGGATAAAGGGTTTATATGCCCAAGTTCTTCACCATGGGGTGTACCAGTCCTCTTCATCAAGAATAAGGATGGGTCAATGCACATTTTCATTGATTATCGTGAGATTAACAAAATTACAAAAAATAACAAGTATCCTTTTCCATGAATTGATGACTTGTTAGATCAGCTATGTGGAAGACAATACTTCCCCAAGGTGGATTTGAGGTCGGGATATTACCATGTAAGGGTGAAGAAGGAGGATTTCCCCCAGACTACTTTCGTATAAGATATAGGCACTATGAATTCATATTAATGCCTTTCAGACTCACTAATGCTCCAAAAATCTTCGTGGACTTGATAAATAGAGTATTTAGAGGTTACCTCGACAACATTTTTGTAGAATTTATAGACGATATTCTAATATACTCCAAAACCAAGTAGGAGTATGATGAGCATATAAGAATTATACTAGAGGCTTTGCGAAAGGAGAATATACAAAAAAATTATAGAAAATGTGAGTTCTAGTTGAAGGAGGTCTCATTATTGGGTTATATCATCACAAGAAATGGTATATCTTTGGATCCCTCCAAGACAGCTACAATTGAGGGATGGTTGAGGACAACATAGATAACTGATTTCTATAGTTTCTTGGGATTAGTTGGATATTATTGCTGATTTGTGAGAAATTTCTCATGATTTTCCAACCCTCTTACCAAGATTACATAGAAAATAGTAAAGTCTTCTTAGAGAGATGAATGTGAAGATAGCTTCAAGGAGTTGAAAAGGAGCCTTATCACTAAACTCATTCTCACACTACCCACAAGTGGAGAACTTTTTGTGGTACACAGTGAGGTTTATATGAAAGGAATGGGTTTTGTGTTGATGAAAAATGACAAAGTCATTGCCTATTCCTCAAGGAAATTGAAAGTTCGTGAGAAAAACTATCCAACACATGATCTAGAGTTGGCTCTAGTAATATTCTCTTTAAAAATTTGTAGACATTACCTCTTTGAGGATAAGTATGAAATATATACGGATCAAAAAATCGTCAACTATATATTAACATAGAAAAAGTTGAACATGCTCCAATGAATATGGGTAGATTGGATCAAATACTATTATTGCTCAATCCATTACAACCATGGGAAAATGAACAAGGTGGCGGATGCTCTAAGTAGAAAGGACCCAATGATTCTATCATTAATGAGAATTGAAAAGTATCCAATTTTCTTAGATTTGATGAAGATGAACATGGGAATCATAAAGAAGGGAACATAATAAATCCTTTCACAAATGATTACTCAATCGTCTCTTTTGGAAAGGTTAAATGATGCTTAAAAGAAGGATGTGGTAATTCAGAAGAAAGTAGAAACTATCAGATAAGGGAAATCCTTAGAGTTCAATGTTAATGAAGAAGGAATTGTGATATTTGGGACAAGAATATGTGTTCCATCAAATCCAGAGTTAAACAATGAACTTTTGGATGATTCCCATAGTTAGAATTTCTCCATTCAACCAGGAAACATAAAGATGTATTGAGATCTATGAGAGCATTATTACTACGATAACCTGAAGAAGAAGATTTTTGAGTATACATCAAGGTTCTTGGTATGTCAGTAAGTTATGTTTGAGAGCTAGAAGTCTAAGGGTATGATGTAACCATTACCTATACCAGCATGAAAATGGGAGAACATCACTATGGACTTTTTCACTGGACTTCCGAAGACATCCAAAGGAAAAAATGCTATCTGTGTTGTTGTGGATTGACTTACAAAGACTGCACACTTTATTGCAATTAGAGAGGATTTTTCACTAGATCAATTGGAATGTATATACATCAAAGATGTGGTAAGGCTTCATGGATTTCCACTATCGATTGTATCCGATTGAGATCTATGATTCACCTATATGTTTTGGCAGAGTCTTCAGCATGCTCTGAATACTGATCTCAGCTTCAGTACGGATTATCATCCTCAAACTAATGGCTAATATGAGTGGAATATCCAAACACAAGATTACATGTTCATAGCATGCTCAATGGATTTTAAAGGAAGATAAGATCAACATATTCCTCTAGTTGAGTTCTCTTACAATAATAGTTTCCACTCAAGCATCCAAATGGCTCCTTATGAATCCCTTTATGGGAAGATGTGTAGAACACTGGAATGTTGGGATGATGTTGGGGAGTGAAAAAATCTAGGTTCAGAAATGGATGAAGAAATGGTGAAGAAGGTTAAGACCATCCAGCAGCACATTAAATCTGCTCAGAATCGACAAAAGAGCTATGATGATAATCATTGACGAGACCTAGAGTTTGATGTCAGAGACATGGTATTCCTTCATATATCACCATGGAAAAGAGTTATGATATTTGGGAAGAAGTAAAATCTTAGTCTAAGGTACATTTCTCCTTTTGTGATCCTTGATCACATTGGAGCAGTGGCCTATCTACTAGCACTCCCACCGAACCTATCTCAAGTACATGCTGTATTCCCTGTATCACTCTTGAGGAAGTACATACCAAACCCATTGCATGTACTCAATCAATAGGTGGTACCATTTGAGAATGACCACTCCTATGAATAGAATCCATTGAAAATATTATATCATAAGGAAAAAGTTATAAAAAATAAGACAGTTCCCTTTTTCAAGGTGTTGTGGAGAAACCAAAAGCTTGAAGAAGCATAGTTGGAATATGAGGAAGTGATGAAGCAGAGTTACCCACATCAGTTTTAGTGTAGGAAAATGAAATTTCAAGGGTGAAATTTATTAAGGGGGGAATATTATAACGACCCAAAATTTTATTAAAGAAAATTAATCTTGATATATTTAAATGTCTTATTGTGTAAAATTGTTATATAAAACCCATTCACTTAGTTGGTTTTATCTTTTTGGATTTTAAAATATTGTTAAGAATTTTTACTATTTCTAATATAGTCGTTGAACAGTGACCACATGATTAGAATGAATATAGGTCTTTAACAAATCCAATTTACTCAAAAAAAGGAAGTGATGGCCTTATCCAGTAGAATTACTCCATACGAAGCCCATTTTTCAGAGTTTGGAAAGGAGGTAGAGTCACTAGGCTTAACTCTTGACCAAGCCCAAGTCGACCTTCAACATGTTAAGCTTGAATGAAATAACTGATGGGAGAAGTGGAAGTTGGTAGAGATTACCACCCAAGCGATGTTATCCAAGCCACCCCAAGAGTATGTCACCATCACACACCTTACCCTTAGGTATTATGAGGGTGTTGTAAGGGGTTATGTAACAAGACTCTATCACAATGATTATGTGCTTTCATTTTGAATATATAATATACATTCATTTCATTATTGTTACATTGTAAATGGTTTTTAAATAACAAATAGTATTTTTAGTTAGTACTCAATTAAGAAATCTATTTTGATGAATTAATGAGTTTTGGAATAAAATATTATTTTAATAAAATGTTATTATTACTAAATTACTTTTTATTAAATATAAATTATCGTTTAATTTTTATGAATAAAATTGTAGTTTTTATTAAGGTTTGAAAACTGTTTTTGTCAAAACTCGTGAATTTTCAATAAATGTCAGCTTTAATTTTAAAAGTGAAAAATAACATTTTTTTCAAAATTATTTAGATAAAATGAATATTATTTTTGGAATCAGGATGTCTAAATTATCCAATAATGAATTTTTTATAATTTTTTAAGACAACCAAATTTTTGGGTGAAAATTAAATACCATTTAAAAATATAATGGGTTTTATGACATCATAATGACTCAAGAGTGATGTAATAAAATCTATAAATAGTATGTTAGTCCAATATATGTTTTAACTTTAAAATAATGTGATTTTAGTTTTTTTATTTATTTTACAAATCCTAAGTGTACCCTCTAAGACTTCTAACACTTGTTATCTTTTAAAATGATTTCCTTGAGAGTGTAACTCACCTCTACATAAGCAAGCCTAATATTTTCATAATTTAGGACATTTCCCTTATAAATTAATTTTTTCCACTTCTATTTGTAAAAAACCATGGGCAAAAATCATGTTATTCCTTATGGTTTTGATTGGTTTAATGTTTGGTTTCCAAAACCTAAATAATAAAGAATTCCCTCTCTTTTCCTATGTAAACTCACCAAAGATCCCACTTATCTTCACTCAAAACCTAGGGAGCACATCCTTAATATTCCATCCTCTCTCTAGTATCCTTAAAAGGCACCCCAAGCTCCAAATAACCTCTTCTCAAGCCTCTCTAAAGCCTTTGGGATCACACTTCCATGTAAGGGATTTCTTCCTCTCTCATTTTTGTCCAAGTTTCTTTATGTTTCTATACCCTTTTATTTTCAATTAAAATTGATAGGGTATGATTTATCACCTCCCCCATACTTCCCTATTTATTTTTTAATTTTTAGATGCCTATTTTTCTCTCATTATTTCCTCATATGTACACCTATTACCATGCCAAAATTCCATAAAGAATTTCTCTCTTCTCATTTACATTCTAGAAATTCTTTTGTATTATGAATCTAAATTCCATAACATATATTGTTACATGTATCTATATGACCCATTTTATTTAAATTTAATGTACATATTATGAGACACTGATTTCCCTCTCATCAACCATTTTTATGAATTCTTATGTCATGTCGTTATTCTTCCAAAATTGTACTGCGATTTTCCAAGACAAAGTCTTTGTGTAGTGAATACCATGACTATTTCTCTATCAAGGTCATTCACCTTTATACACATTTACTAATTGATTATATAGTTTCATTTATGAATTACATATTCCTTTATCTTGGAATAAATTATCATGTTTAATGATTCCATGTTATAAAATCCATGTGGCACACTTATGCATGGAATGAAATGTTTTTAAAGCTTGTGTCCTGATAATGCTCCAATGCATTGGGTAAAGAATAGTATCATTATACACCATGTGAAATGAGGGTTTACTCACTCTAATTCAATTAAAATGAGGGTTTACTCATGCTAATTCAATTCCAATGAGGGTTTACTCATTTTATATGTGCAATTAGCCTTGTCTCATGCTTATATCATGTTAAATGTTTTTGCCACATTCCCAAGTTATGATAATCATTCTATATCATGCCATTATGTTCATGTTTCTCTTACACCCCATTTTTTTTTCTATTGCCTAAAATTTACTATATTATTCATTTTATTCCTTTCTTACTACCTTAATGGGCTTTATATCTCACCCTTTTCTAAGTTGTTATGAAATGTTCTTAATTTACCAAGACACTAGACCTATCGATCCTAAGATTTTTCTTATGTGCATGTTTATCTAATAAATCATGTTTAAGTATGAAATAAAGTGAAGGGTTGTTATATTTGTGTTGTTGGGTTAAATGTTTCATATGTGGGATGTGTTGCAGTAGTGAAGGTGTGGTAGTAGATTTGTGGTTGTTGTGTGGTTCCATTTTTCAGTAGCCAATTAGAAATATAATATGAACTGTTAATGATAATATGGAAATATTTTGGACTAGTTATTCAGAAAAGTGGAATATAATTTTATATATTTAAATTAGTTTAGTAATTTATTAATTATGAGCTGTGGTTATTAATGTGATAATCTGTAAAGGTGGGTGAATTTGAAAATGAAGGGTATTGAATGGGATAGGATATAATGGTAATTAATATAGGTGATGGATAGAAAATCTTTTCATAAAATATGGAATCAACTGGATAACTGGGAACTGGTTAATCTATAATTAAAAGAAATAATTGTGGGTTTTGTGGGGTTGTTTTGTAGATCGGTTGAATAGAGTTAGTGGTGGCATGTAATAATATTCATATAGTGTTGATAATAAGGTTATGGTGATGAATTAATATTTTAAAACCCTTAGGATAGGCATGAGTTCTTTCTATTAAAACATATATTCCTATATTTTCATATTATTCATATACACACCACACCTGTCTTGGGTATCATGTACCAACAAATCGATGTTATAGGGGTGTTTTCCACAATATTCAGATAAGGATTAATGGATTTATTATTAACCCCTCTTCAAAACTCTTACATTAGTAGTATTATATTGAAATGGTAGATTTTCTAGAAGTTTTTAACCCTTGATAATTCCATATTTGATGGTGATGCCTATTTATTTGAGGATATTACATGTTGTGGGGGTCATGCAAAGTAGGATGAGGGAATGAGGTTGACGTACTTTAAATTCATGATACCTTACTATCTTGTTTAATTATAAGGACGTTATGTGGATATGTGATGATATGGTAGTGGATAAATAGATGTCCATAATAACATTTATGACAACATAAGATGTTAGTACATATAAGAGGATTTTGTTGGTAGGGTTTCAACTTTAACCAAATCACAGGTAGCTTGATATGTGGTGATGATATGTCATAGAAGGGATGAGAGAATATGATGTTTGATGATAGGGTGTGATAGAGGTAACTGAGTGGGGAAGTGGATACTAGGAACCTTTATTAATGTTTTTATATTATTACATTACTATGTTCTTTTATTATTTGGTGAGTGCTCTATAGTGAGGTTGAAATGAATGGTTGTATCATCTCTGCTCTTGTTGGTTGTATTTTATGTTCACTAGTACATTAAAATTCTCTTTGCTCATTTTCACGAAAGAACATGGGTATGATCCTACTATGTATACCTTTTATTCTCACCATACATATATAAACTATGTTTTAGGTTTCCATGAGGGTTATGGGGACTAAGATGAGCATTACTATCTTGGAGATTGATTTTTTTTATATATTTATTAGATTAAAATTTATAATGGTATTAATTGGAGATTTTTTTTTCTATATTTGATTACATTGTTCATGCATTGTGGGGTAATGTGGTTTCCATTTTTACATTATGTGGTGATTTTTTTCGGTGGTTGATTTATTCTATATCCTGACCCTTAATTACTTTTAGGGGTAATACATTCTATATGAGAAAAATTTATATCCTCAGTGTTAGTTAAAAACATAGGCTCTGCTAAAGGTGAGACTCCGGGGGTCATTATCTCACTTCATTCATTCTCAGCCTTGGAGGGGTACCTTTGGAGGGAGGAATTAATGAAAAGGTGGTATTAAAGGGCCATGTTGAGATATTGGTTTCTTTTTGGAGTTAGGAATTATGAGGATTACATGGGTTGGTATGGAAATGGATCTAGTTGATTTTTGGGTGTTACATAGGCTAGGGTGACTGGCTAGTACATAGGATTTTAGGGTATCCTGTGATCTAATGAATAGACCCTAAGTCTAGTGAGTGACTATGTGAGGTGGTACTACTTATATGGTAGAAACCTTAGAGAGATACATGAATCATTACTATTTTTTCTCATATCTGAATTGGGTAATCATGTGAAATTTTGAATGAAATTAATTAATTAATATAAATGAATTATATGTTACTAGTCTTCTATATAAATTACTTATGTTTATTAGAGATGTCTCTTTGTTGGTGTTTTCATCCATTTTAGCAGGCGGAGGCTATGTAGGTTGACCTATTCGATTATTGGAGGTTGGATCTGATAGGGGAGGATAAATCATGGTAAAAGGAATTGTTTAAATTCAAGTTCCTATGTCTATAAATGTATGAGGTTAATTTCTATAATATAGATATGGAGTGTTAGTTATAGGAGTTATAGATATTATTTGGTCTGATATGGTCCCAATATGAGTACTGGGTTCCGTTGTAATTCAATCAAATATTGTAAGTAATGCACCCATGGGGGGTGTTGTACCTTGGGGACTGGAAGGAGTAAGATGTTTATTATGCTAACTTATAGAAGGAGTTTCATCTCTAGTTATTTTTGTCAATGATGGAGATAGAAACAAATTAAAAGGTTCTCTCCCTTAAGTGGGGGAGTTTGAGATTGTGAGATCTTTGGATCATGTTTAAGGATATCTTGTCTTTTTCTCCTAATCACTTCTATAATGAGGAGTCTATAGAATATCATCTTTATGAGGATCTATATCTAGTTATTTGATATATTATTCTATTCATTTGTTCTTCCTAAGTACTAGGCAGTGTAGAAGATGGAAGAAATGTTCGATAAAATGCACCTATAGGGAGGAGTGCCTCAAGTGGTATGTCATTCAAGATTCTTAAAGAATATAACCTCAGTAGGAGGATCCAATATGTTGTGAAATTAATGTTTTTTTATCAAAATTGAGTTGATCACAGAAATCTAATCTGATATGTTTTGGGGTTGGTGGTCCTTGAGAATCTACCAGGGGATTTCTATTCATATGGTATTCCTAAAAATATTTTGGAAAGAATTAGTCTTGATTCTTAAATTCTCATAGATAATAGTTTAGTTTGGTTTCTTATTCATATCCACAATGGTAGTAGAGGATATAAATTTTTATTCTATGGATGAGGGGATATAGAGTCGATATATTCCATCCCCATGATGGCCCTCATCCTATGTTCCTAAGAAATAGAATGATTGTGGAGGTCATCAGTATTGAGGTTCGGTATTTGGACATGGACAGGTGTATTCTATAGAGGTTCCAACACTAGAGGGACTAAAATTTGTTCATGATATGATCAATTTAACTTCTACCATAGTTTATTTATTATTTTTTATATATATTTGTTTACTACTTGGTTGCTATTAATTTGTCCTTTAGGACTAGAGGTGGAGATAATTTTGGTTCCCTTAGTTTTATCCATGCCAATTAGAGGTTAGGTTTCTTTTTTATGGGTGTTGGGTATGTAGACTAGTGGAGGGGTAGAACCAGTCAATTGGGGATTTCTTATTATTGTAGATATAGGTATATGATGTCATCATAGGCATGTATTGGCTATATTTCTATGTATCATCATCAATTTCATTAAAAGAAGAGGTTTATTTTATAATATGTAGGGCTAGTGACTAGAATTTTTTAGCGAGTGGAGATATCGAATAGGAATTAGGAAAGTGGTGCCTCTATTATCTCAATTGTAGGATCTATTAGTGGGGGTTCAAGTAGTGGATGTTCTAAAAGTCATTGAGGATTTTTTTTCTCTTTCAATAGTAGTTTGTTACATTACCCCTTTAATGCGATGCCAATATTGGGAATGATTTACAACCAACATCATCTCTAATTTCATTGGATTCATGTCGAATGTAACCTTTAGAGTTTCATTATTTGAGGATAAATATTGATGATATGATGTAGAGGGGTTTTATTTGATCTAGTGTCTTTATTTGGGGAACACCAATTTTATTCTCCAAGAAGGTGGACGATAGTATGAGGTTGTGAATAATGTACCAAATACTGAATCTGTTTAAATTTAAATACCATTACCCCATCCTGATTATTGAATATCTATTTGATCAGATGAATGGATATAGTTGTCTTTTAAAGATTAATCTTCTATCTGGATATCATCATATAAGGGTTAAAAAATAGGATACCATTATGACTTCCTTTAGGTGCATGTATAGAAACATTGAGTTTGTGTTCATATTATTTGATATGAGAAACACACCAGCTACGTTCATGGGCCATGTGAACTTTTTTTAGTGGGTCCCAAGTTAAGTTCATAGTTATATTCATTAATGAAACCTCAATCTACTAAAAGTCATAAGTTGTTCATGTTGATCATATCATATTTTTCTTTAAGGTTCTTCAACACCATAGTCTCTGTGTGAATTTTTCCAAGTGAGAGTTTTAGATGTGAGAGGTTCATTTCCTTGGGAATGTGGTGTCTTAGAAAGGTGTGGCCATAGACCCTTAAATATAAAGACATGTTTTTCTTGGTCCACACCCAAGAATGTGGAAGAGTGTTTCATATTATAATGACCCAAGCTTAAGATATATAGATATTTCATCATTTTTGTGGAATATTTAACACATTTTAAAAATAGATGCCAAAATACCATTTTAGCTTTGTGCCTCTGGAAACATGGAAATGTGTAAACACTGGTATATAAGTGATCTAAATCATCTCCCAATATGTAACGCCCTGACCCCAGCTAACCGGAGTCGGTGCATTACTTCGTAACATTGGCATGATCACAAAAGATCAAGTCTCGAAAGACCGATTAGTTTAGTAGCCTTGGAAACACTAGATACATTCATAAATGTTACATTACATCATAAAGTGAAAAACTAATAACAAATTCTTCATTGTCCACACTCATATCCTCTTCTGACTATCCCTGCAGGTCATTCATAAAATACTTCTTCACATCCTGGAAAATATTAAAACATTGAAAGGGGTGAGCTCAGATGCTTAGTAAGGATAACAATAATGCGGAAGATTTCATAAATAAACATTAACATTTAAGGCAATGTATAACTAAAACAAAAGCCTTTTAACCATGAACTTCAACATAATATGGAAAAAGTAAAATGAGATAATTCCATTTACTTCTTCACATTGATATTCTACTGGTCGAATAATCACATGCAATATCAATAACCACTTTCATAATGATGGAATGCATAATGCCAGACTATCATAACCACGTAGCCAAGGCCTCGTGCCAAGACCACAAATAAGATTTTGTCAAGGCCTCGTGCCAAGACACTAGTTTGTCTCATGAGACCTGCCGATGCATCGAGGAGCTATAGCGGGCTCCACCCGTCACTTATTAAGTCCAATGAATTCCTCATATGAATAGGTTTAAACATATCATAAACCATAACATAATCGTATCACATAAAACATGCGTAAATGAAACATAAAATTTCCACATTTCAATCACAAGATTGTCAATACAACACATTGATATAATAAAAATTCTTTCAAAACCATTTTCAATACCAAAATAAAAGCAAGTTAAAACTTTGTATTTATTTTTCATTAAATAAAAGGTGATGGCTTGTAGAGGAAGCCAAAACACAAATAATGGTCACGACGGCGGAGAAGTCGTTGTCGCCGCATAAGTACGGAAAGGAAAACATTCCCTTTTTGTCGTTTAGTAAAATGCTTTGTATAAAAAATATTCATTTTGGATAAACGTAAAAGTCAAAGGGGTTTATACACCGTATAAAAGAAAGTTGTGTATAAAATAAAATATGCCTCAATGAAAGGAGATTGAGACAAAGTCCCATACAAAGATCATTTTTAAAAATAAAATAGATATACTATGTGTATTCACTATAAGTACACATAAATAAAGTACAAATACAAGATATTACATAATAATATAATGACATAATTTGAAAGTAGGAGATTAACCCAAAGAATGGAAATTGGGTTAAGAAATTCCCTTACCTCGTGTCTGAATTGACTCAACCGTTCTTTAACCTCCTGAATAATAAACTAGAGTTAATATATACCTTATTAAGAACCATTTTTAATTTCATTATCCTTTTTATATCACTTATTACAATGATATGAACATTATTTAATTATTAAAGTTTATAATGGTCATTTTGTCGATCTTAGGTACTTGAGTCAACAATAAACTTCTTATAATTACAAGTTGTTCATGTGGTGAATTATCCATTATATATAGAATTATATTCCTGATTTAGATATCATATATATCATATATATACATTATATACATTCATTTATAATATTACGTAACATTTAGAGGTAAGAAATGAAATGCACCGTTCATGGAGACGGTAAGCCGTACGTACGCATGAACGCTACTTTCATTTCAATTTCATATTTAATGGAATGAAATCATAATGATATAAATGTATAATATAATTCCAGTATAATATAGTGTATAATACCATTTACTCCATCCTTTATACATCCCACATATGGCATTAACGATTCAAATCACTTTGAGGGGGCGGTAGTCCGCACTTCCTAAAATGAAATTATAGTGTTTTACCCATAATGGAAATCATAAAGTATGCCATAAATGAGAAATACAGAATCATAAGTAAAACATAAACATATTATATATCATATATAAAAATAGTGACATCTTAATGGCCACCTTTGAAGGTGTTATATGAGTGTTGAACAATCATCGTTTCGTGAGGCAGAAATTCGCCATCCACAGAAACTGTATGTTCTTTAACCATTATATGTAGGTGTGTGTAAGTGTAGCTCAAATACTTCTTATAAAAACATCCTAGTATATTGAGGATACTGGTGTTGTTACAAAAGAAATTAATAAAAATAGTTTAGGGGGTTGGAGAAGAAAAATAAAACAAAACAACATTAGAGAAGACATTACCTCAAAATCGGGTAACTCTTTTTTATTTGAGCCAAAGGCTTCCTTGGAAAGAGTTCTGCCCAAAGTGAGGCTTCTAGGAGTAATATGGGGAAGTTGGGAGAGTATTTGGGCAGAGTTTGGCCGAGCCAAATGGCTTGAAAGTGTAAATGAGGTGGGAGAGGTGGGGGCCTTTTATAAGTGGAGAGGGGGGGCTCTTTTGAAAAGATTGAAATGTTACAGTATTATACAATGCTTTTAGGATTCTAAAGGTCCCACACTTATATAATTCGTGGCTAAGGTGATAAGGGTTATAAATCTACCCATCCAATAGTCTTTTGACAAGTGTAATCTTTGGAGTTTACATTATCTTTTCATTTTATTAAAATCGTTAAATAATGAGGTCATCGCTGCATCATAATGATGTCATAAATAATTTAATTTATTTAATGTCTAAAAATTATAAAAAAAATACTATGATGTAGTAAATCTTTTTAGATTTCTAATGAATATTTATAGTCAAACTTTTGACTTGTGTAACCCCACTTAAAGTCTGTTTTAGTAAAACAACTCATGTTTGTGTCAATTTAATTTTAACATTAAATAAATATATAATAATGTCATTTTCCAACCAAAGTGGCTCCATGGGGTCCCCAATTTGACCCATGGGTTGTCGTGGTCGGCCATGACTCATCCAATAGGAGTAGAACAAGTTTCAAGCTCATATCATATTATGAAAACATTATCTTTACCTTAAACTACACTAATTACCTCTAATCGCGATTAAGAACTTAAAAGTTACTATTCACCAAAAAATTATTTTAATCTCATTGAACAAAATTTTACTTCTTAATGACAACCATGTATGTCGGATTTTTGAAAATCAAATCACAGAAGTGGTAATATTTCATTTTAATGAAAAAATCAGTTTTTAACAACCACTTAGTGGTTTCACTATTCACCAAAAATTGAAGTTTTCAGAATAAGGCCAAAATTTCAGCCTAAGGTATAATTGATATTCCGAATTCAAAAATGATGTCTACTTTACAAAATTCCAAACATATAAGTTGCATTAATTAATTTTATAATTAATTCCTGCTGTCACAACAAATAGCGTGTTTTTAAGAAACAATTTATATCAAAAGATTGGCAATTGTTTATGTCCAATTTCAATGTTAAATTAATTCTAATGACCACCATTGGATAAAATGGTAAAAATATATTCTAATTATAATTTAAAACCACTAAATAGTATAATTTATCACTATAAATTATTTTGTTTAAAAAAGTTGATTTTAAGTATTTTTCACTATTCATCAAAAATAGAAGTTCTCAGAAAAATACCAAAAATTCAACATAGGCTAATTTCAATATTCCGAATCCAAAAATGAATTCCATTTTGATAAATAAAATTTTTAAAATTTCAAAAAGTAGGTATTACTATTCACAACGGCTAGTTTAATTAGTTTTGGTGTGTGTTAGAGCTCGAGGTTGCGTACAACACACGCTATTGCATTATTCGAAGGAAAACGTACCGTGGAAGCTCGGGGTGTTACATTCTCCCCTCCTTCAATAAATTGCGTCCTCGCAATTTGAAATTTTTCTTTGAAAATAAAAGGTTGAAAAGAGAAAGTACCTTTGAGGAAAACCCACATCGGAAATAAGGTTAATAAATATATAACATTAAGAGAAAGCAAGATAAGTACAAAGGTCACCCGATATAGACCATTCTAGGATTCTATGAAAATATGGATATGGAGGAGAAACAAACCATCAAGGTCTGATGGAGAGTTATAGAAAACAGGATTAGGAGAAAGTTTAACTACAAGAAAATCACAAACTTGTGATTGGTTAAACGGTCATTGAATCCCCAGTTGGAAAAGTTAACCGACAACATTTTTGTTTTAAGTTACCTTTTATAATGTTGAGGAATTTATTTAGGAGATTTACTAAGAACGTAAGGGAATATACATACTTGTTATGTACACTTTCATTCGTTAATAAATTTTTACCACAAACCCATCTTTTACTCCAAATGGTAACAGAACTCAAAAATATTCTTTTTATCCTAATTGTATAAGGTTCCAAATATTAACACATACCATTTAGATTAGTAAAACTATTTTGTAATAACCAGGGACTTCCTGTAGGCTAGTAGTAGGAAATAAAGGATTGTCGCACTATGGTTGTGGGTTCGATTCCTGCAGCTTTGTCCGACGCGACGGGTTATGCCCCACCTTACAGGTTGTCCTTTTCCTAAAACTATAGTATCATAATATTCCAAAAATAATCTTCATAAATTTTTTAACCTTAAACAATACTATCCAAAGATCAACTTAATCCACTCTAACCTTTATAATTATCCAATATACCTCTGTCCAGACTTTCTCTAAAAGGTCTCTTAATTCCAAAATCAATTTATCAGATTCCCCAAACAAAGTAATGTTTCTCTTATTGTCACATACTAAAAATATAATTACCTTCATCATTTTAAAAAATTACTGAAATCAACAAGTACAGCAGTACAATCCTTATATATATATCACATTATTCTAATAAACAGAATATAATCCATGAGTCCAAAAGCACCATTACATTAGTTATTCTGCTTCAACTGTAGTAACAGCATAAGATTTTCCTTGATCCCTTGGCCTTTTCTGAGGTAAGTTTCTCTGACGCTTAGGACATTCATTTGCATAATGACCCATTTCTCTACAATTGTAACATTCAACTTTGATATCCTCTTTCTTTCCCTTGCAATCACGAGCCTGGTGACCCTTTTCTCCACATTTATAACAAACTCCCATTCCTTTTAGGCAAGTACCAGGGTGATTCTTCCCAAAATTATCACATAATGGAAAATCATTCTTTCCCTTTTTCCCTTTATCTGTCTCTTGTTCCACCGTTCTCTTCTTCTCATGCTTTACTTTGTTGTCATAAGACTTAGAGAATTCCTTTTCTGTCTTGATAGCACACGAGACAATATCTTCGTATGATGAGAAGGATGGTGATACTAAATCTCGGCGGAGAAATGGTATTAACCCATCAAATAAACGATCAATCTTACTCCTTGGGTTACGTATATAATCTGCAGCATGCCTCGCTAACCTTGTAAAGTTGGCCTCATACTTTGCGACATTCTCATCCTCCTTTTGTCTCAGACTCAAAAATTTTCTTTCCATATCTGCTCGATGGTCAGGAGGATAGTATTTTTCTAGGAAAATCTCTTTGAACTCCCTCCATTCCATATTCGATACGTCATCATCTTCCTTTGTGTTTTGAATCAATGACCACCATTGATCAGCATCTCCAGTGAGGCGGTAAACTGCCATGATAACCTTTTCCCTTTCACTACTCCCCAAGGCGTGGAATATTTTCTCTAAGGAGTTTATCCATTGCTCAGCTACTAACGGATTTGTACCCCCATTAAATGTTGGTGTTTGTTGCCTCATGAAGCGGTCTAATATTGATCCTCCACGTTGCGGATCAGGATGCTCCATACGAGTTAGGTTATTATTCATAACCTGAGTGAGTTGTCCCAATATGGTAATAAGTTGATCAGCACCAGTTGTATCACTAGATCCACCATAATTATCTTGAGCAGGAGGGCAATCCCTACACAGAGTGCGTGCATTGATACGGTTTCCATTTCTTCCACTAGGCGCCATTTCTAAACAATGGCATAAACTAGATCAGTTTATGAATCAAAATACATAATCCCTTACTTATAAAACACTTAACATAAATTAAACTATTTATGTATATAATCCATAATCATAAAAATGTTTTCTTTGAGGAAGTATATACTCGCAACCCTTCATAGTGGTTTGTAAAGAAAATGGGAATTATCCAAAGAATATCCCCCGGGAGTGTCGTAACCAAGAGTGCAGCAAGGCCCGTTGTCGTGCACCAGTTCCCGTTCGAGTCTAGCTCAAAGCGGTGTTTTCAGGTTTTACCCCTAGGTACATCTGTGCCAGAGCCGCCTCTACCTGCTCGTATCCAGACAGGGATGTATTGCTCGGAAAACTCACAACATCTCTACAATACCAAAATTCTAGGAAGTTCTTCTATACTAATCCTCAAAGTCTATCTTCGGGATATGTGCTCTAATCAGAGTTTATCTAAATCTAGCTTCCAAGGTTAGTACTAAACTGCCTCTGATACCAACTGTAACGCCCCGACCCCAGCTAACCGGAGTCGGTGCATTACTTCGTAACATTGGCATGATCACAAAAGATCAAGTCTCGAAAGACCGATTAGTTTAGTAGCCTTGGAAACACTAGATACATTCATAAATGTTACATTACATCATAAAGTGAAAAACTAATAACAAAGTCTTCATAGTCCACACTCATATCCTCTTCTGACTATCCCTGCAGGTCATTCATAAAATACTTCTTCACATCCTGGAAAATATTAAAACATTGAAAGGGGTGAGCTCAGATGCTCAGTAAGGATAACAATAATGCGGAAGCTTTCATAAATAAACATTAACATTTAAGGCAATGTATAACTAAAACAAAAGCCTTTTAAACATGAACTTAAACATAATATGGCAAAAGTAAAATGAGATAATGCCATTTACTTCTTCACATGGATATTCTACTGGTCGAATAATCACATGCAATATCAATAACCACTTTCATAATGATGGAATGCATAATGCCAGACTATCATAACCACGTAGCCAAGGCCTCGTGCCAAGACCACAAATAAGATTTTGTCAAGGCCTCGTGCCAAGACACTAGTTTGTCTCATGAGACCTGCCGATGCATCGAGGAGCTATAGCGGGCTCCACCCGTCACTTATTAAGTCCAATGCATTCCTCATATGAATAGGTTTAAACATATCATAAACCATAACATAATCGTATCACATAAAACATGCGTAAAGGAAACATAAAATTTCCACATTTCAATCACAAGATTGTCAATACAACACATTGATATAATAAAAATGCTTTCAAAACCATTTTCAATACCAAAATAAAAGCAAGTTAAAACATTGTATTTATTTTTCATTAAAAAAAGGTGATGGCTTGTAGAGGAAGCCGAAACACAAATAATGGTCACGGCGGCGGAGAAGTCGTTGTCGCCGCATAAGTACGGAAAGGAAAACATTCCCTTTTTTTCGTTTAGTAAAATGCTTCGTATAAAAAAGATTCATTTTGAATAAACGTAAAAGACAAAGGGGTTTATACACCGTATAAAAGAAAGTTGTGTATAAAATAAAATATGCCTCAATGAAAGGAGATTGAGACAAAGTCCCATACAAAGATCATTTTTAAAAATAAAATAGATATACTATGTGTATTCACTATAAGTACACATAAATAAAGTACAAATACAAGATATGACATAATAATATAATGACATAATTTGAAAGTAGGAGATTAACCCAAAGAATGGAAATTGGGTTAAGAAATTCCCTTACCTCGTGTCTGAATTGACTCAACCGTTCTTTAACCTCCTGAATAATAAACTAGAGTTAATATATACCTTATTAAAAACCATTTTTAATTTCATTATTCTTTTTATATCACTTATTACAATGATATGAACATTATGTAATTATTAAAGTTTATAATCGTCATTTTGTCGATCTTAGGTACTTGAGTCAACAATAAACTTCTTATAATTACAAGTTGTTCATGTGGTGAATTATCCATTATATCTAGAATTATATTCATGATTTAGATATCATATATATCATATATATCCATTATATACATTCATTTATAATATTACGTAACATTTAGAGGTAAGAAATGAAATGCACCGTTCATGGAGACGGTAAGCCGTACGTACGCATGAACACTACTTTCATTTCAATTTCATATTTAATGGAATTAAATCATAATGATATAAATGTATAATATAATTCCAGTATAATATAGTGTATAATACCATTTACTCCATCCTTTATACATCCCACATATGGCATTAACGATTCAAATCACTTTCAGGGGGCGGTAGTCCGCACTTCCTAAAATGAAATTATCGCGTTTTACCCATAATGGAAATCATAAAGTATGCCATAAATGAGAAATACAGAAGAATAAGTAAAACATAAACATATTATATATCATATATAAAAATAGTGACATCTTAATGGCCACCTTTGAAGGTGTTATATGAGTGTTGAACAATCATCGTTTCGTGAGGTAGAAATTCTCCATCCACAGAAACTGTATGTTCTTTAACCATTAGATGTAGGTGTGTGTAAGTGTAGCTAAAATACTTTTTATAACAACATCCTAGTATATTTAGGATACTTTTTTTGTTACAAAAGAAATGAATAAAAATATTTTAGGGGGTTGGAGAAGAAAAATAAATCAAAACATCATTAGAGAAGGCATTACCTCAAAATCGGGTAACTCTTTTTGATTTGAGCCAAAGGCTTCCTTGGAAAGAGTTCTGCCCAAAGTGAGGCTTCTAGGAGTAAGAGGGGGAAGTTGGGAGAGTATTTGGGCAGAGTTTTGCCGAGCCAAATGGCTTGAAAGTGTAAATGAGGTGGGAGAGGTGGGGGCCTTTTATAAGTGGAGAGGAGGGTCTCTTTTGAAAAGATTGAAATGTTACATTATTATACAATGCTTTTAGGATTCTAAAAGTCCCACACTTATATAATCCGTGTCTACGGTGATAAGGGTTCTAAATCTACCCATCCAATAGTATTTGGACAAGTGTAAGCTTTTTATTTTACATTATCTTTTCATTTTATTAAAATCGTTAAATAATGAGGTCATCGCTGCATCATAATGATATCATAAATAATTTAATTTATTTAATGTATAAAAATTATAAAAAAAATACTATGATGTAGGAAATCTTTTTAGATTTTTAATGAATATTTATAGTCAAACTTTTGACTTGTGTAACCCCACTTAAAGTCTGTTTTAGTAAAACAACTCATGTTTGTGTCAATTTAATTTTAACATTAAATAAATATATAATAATGTCATTTTCCAACCAAAGTGGCTCCATGGGGTCCCCAAGTTTACCCATGGGTTGTCTTGGTCGGCCATGACTCATCCAATAGGATTAGGACAAGTGTCAAGCTCATATCATATTATGAAAACATTATCTTTACCTTAAACTACACTAATTACCTCTAATCGCGATTAAGAACTTAAAAGTTACTATTCACCAAAAAATTATTTTAATCTCATTGAACCAAATTTTACTTCTTAATGACAACCATGTATGTAGGATTTTTGAAAATCAAATCACAGAAGTGGTAATATTTCATTTTAACGAAAAAATCAGTTTTTAACAACCACTTAGTGGTTTCACTATTCATCAAAAATTGAAGTTTTTCAGAATAAGGCCAAAATTTCACCCTAAGATATAATTGATATTCCGAATTCAAAAATGATGACTATTTTAAAAAATTCCAAAAATATAAGTTGCATTAATTAATTTTATAATTAATTCCCGCTGTCACAACAAATAGCGTGTTTTTAAGAAACAATTTATATCAAAAGATTGGCAATTCTTTATGTCCAATTTCAATTTTAAATTAATTCTAATGACCACCATTGGATAAAATGGTAAAAATATATTCTAATTATACTTTAAAACCACTAAATAGTATAATTTATCACTATAAATTATTTTGTTTAAAAAAGTTGATTTTAAGTATTTTTCACTATTCATAAAAAATAGAAGTTCTCAGAAAAATACCAAAAATTCAACATAGGCTAATTTCGATATTCCGATTCCAAAAATGAATTCCATTTTGATAAATAAAATTTATAAAATTTCAAAAAGTAGGTATTACTATTCACAACAGCTAGTTTAATTAGTTGTGGTGTGTGTTAGAGCTCGAGGTTGCGTACAACACACGCTATTGCATTATTCGAAGGGAAACGTACCGTGGAAGCTCGGGGTGTTACATAATATGTTCTCTGTGATTATCAACATTCATTGACACATCATACATAATAGATATCTTCATAACCAAGGGAATGGGAACCTAAAAAATAGTGAGCTCATATACCCAGTAAGGGTAAAAAATAGAGGTATGTAAGCATAAACATGATAGTAATGGTATTAGAACATGATCATGACATTTTAATATCATGCCTTGCATATAAAAGATGATAAACACGAATCATTGAATAAATATAGGAAGTTAATAAGACATGAATCATTAGGGTGTCAAGAGAATAATCCATGCAAGAATAGCATAGGAATAAGGAATTGAATTGTTGTAGACAAATAAATATTTAATATCATTCCCTATAAGTCAAGGATCATTTCCAAAACATAATAAGACACCTCATGGGGACTACACCAACTGGGTGGTTTGCACCACCATCCCCAGTGGCAGTCATTTCCTTCTAAGGTATATGGTTTCCCCATCTTCCTATAGTAGATCGGGTTTCCCCATATTCCCATAGTGGATCATTTTTTCCATATTCTCATAGTTTATTTTGTTCCCCTTATTATATATTTTATCAATCCCTTAAACTTGAGTCTAATAATTATATCTTGAGATATAAATCTTTACCTAATACATTGAAGGAAGATATAGGTCCCACCCATCTCATAATAAAGTCATAACTATATGTTCTAGAAAATAATAAACAATCATATCATAAAACATGAAATGAAATGGGTAACATAAAATGTAATAATATTTTAAAATATATAAATATTTAGGATTCAAAATAATTTCATCATATCATAACTCATTAAATGAAGAAGGCTTCATAAGTATATTACCCATGAAAGAGAAATGAGTTTTCATAAAAAAAATGTCATCAAGATATAAACCATTCATAGAAATAATATGTTTGGAATACTTGCGAAATATCCCTATTAAATCCTAAAATATAACCAATTATGTTATATTAGATAGATAATTATTTTGTAATATCACTTGAAACATAAATTTTCAATGAAAATAAATTTTTAAAACATATCATATTTTACAAATCCTTTTCCATGAAACCACTTTAGAATATATAAAAGAATTATGAAAAATAATTTAAAACATTTCCTGATGAAAATATCCATTACTCTTTTAAAAAAATATTTTTAAAACATAGAATATTTTTAGGACCATTTTCATTGAAAATAATCATGAAAACTTATAAAAAAGTTTGAAAAATTTTTGAAAACAATTTTCCTTGAAAACATATAAAAGAATATTGAAAAAATTTTGAAAAACTTTTTCTCTGAAAATATATTGAAAATATATAAAAAAAATTAAATCATTAAAATATTTTTATTTTGAAACAAACTTTTGAAAACATAAAATGGAAGCTTTGAAAATCATTTAAAACACTTTTGAAACATAAAACAATTTCTTGAAAACACTTTTTCCTTCAAAACTATTTTAAAATAAATAAATTTAAAAAAATATTAGTAAAAAATTTATTTAAAAAACCAAACTTGTTAAAATATATAAGAATCATCAAGCCTGTTATAGTCATGATAGTGGGAAATTCTGAACAAGATGAACATTCCTTTTTCACCTTAAAAAGTTTAAAAATGTGCCCTAATCAGATAATGTCAAAAAGATTCATTTTAAAACCATTTTTGTAAAAAGTTAAAAAATGGTTAAAAAAATAATTCAAAAATTAAATAATAATAGAAAAACGTTTTTCAAAACATTTTAGAAAACACTATTTTTAAATAACACATATTTCTGATCAAAATGAGAAATAAAGTTAGAATTTTCATAAAAACATTTTATTTATTATCTTAAGTAAAAAAGAGTGGAAATGGTACCAATACTTGTATATAACTTGAATAACCATAGGGTATGAAATTTTTTGAAAGTTCATGATATATGGATTATAATATTTTATCAATGGAAGCATAATCCTAAACAATCTCGATAATCAATGAGATTTTAGTAATAAATTTTCACCACTTTGGTAACTTTGAATCATAAAACAATGAAAAAAATAACATTACATGAATCATAAAATATCATGAAAATAATTATATTAATAATAAAATATTTCAAAGGCATTGTATACACCTTATATAAAAATTTAGGTTCTTAACATGGAATGTGTCTCAAAAAAGGAAAAGTGAGACAAAATTACTTTACCGATTTGGTAACTTTTTCAACATAAACCCATGAAAGAAATATAATAAAATAGATATTTAAATATACATAAATTTACATCTAAAAATTATATAATACATCCACAATAAGTATATACCATACATAAATGAACTAATTGGTGAATATGGTATGTATCTCACAGGAATAAAAAGTGAGATGAAATTCTCTTACCTTAAGCCTTGACTTTCTCCATACGCATTCAAACCTAATTTATAATAAGTATAAGTTTAGTAATAATATAACAACGAAACATATTATTATATATCACACTATATATGATTTCTTATTCATATATATTACCCTTTTATTAACAACTCCATGTTAATGTTATGTTTTGGATAATATCAACTTAGTTCTTTGTACATGTTTGGACTTATTAGTGCTGATCATCTTACTTAGATCATGTTTTAATTATTTCAAGAATTTAAAAAAAGATATAAATATCATATATATTCTCATAAATATATTAATAATAAATAAAAAAATTTATAAATATGAAATGGAATACACCATTCATAGAGACGGTAGGTCGTACTTACACATAAATGATGTTTCTTTTTTTTATCGTATTAAAAAAAGTAAGTGAAATATATGTATATATATAGTATCATTACAGTATAATTATTATTTCATATATATCATATAATTTCACTAAACCCATATTTAATATATTCCATGTAGAGTGTGAATGAATCACATCGCTCTGAGTAGGTAGTCTATGCTTCCACAAACAAATATATCATATTTAAACAAAATGGAATGAACGAAGGTTTACCCGGCAAGCTCAGTCAGAGGAGAACCCTTGAACATTTATTAAACAAAAGAAAAGAGGCATGAAGGTGAACATATTGCCCACATCTAACCCATTCCAACCAAAACAAGAAAACTACATGTCACAATAATCATAACCTTCACCATATCCAGAATAAGGTGCTTCCTCTACAGTAGTTGATTAGAATTCTGATGACGTTTCTTATTGTTTCAATATTTTAGCATACTTCTTTCTAAGATTAAACATCTCCAACGATGATTGCTCCTCAGATTATTGCACACGTGACACCAGGGTGGCCCCAATTTCCCTTTTAGATGATGCCCTGGTGGCCACTGGCTTAGGAAGATGAGAATAATCCTTCCTGGGTTTTCTCCTTGGTGGATCAGTCATAACACGATCATTTTCAAAGACCTTCCTTCTTCCACTCTGAACAACATCAATGAAAGAGGGTGTGATAGCACCACTATTTTCCTTATCACTTTCAGAAATATCTCCCCATTTTCCAGTGACCTTCACAGAGACAAGATCATTGCATCCATCATCCATCTACACCGGCGCATCCTCTACAACAGCCATTCTCCCTCCTTCCAGCATCTGAGATTCCATATTCTGATCAATTGGAAAAAGGCATTGAGAGTTCTAAGTGATGTCCAGATCATCACATAACACCCTCTCCATTTCACCCTCATCAGCCTCTGTTTCCTTGGGAGCAGTCCAGACATCTTCAATTTATTGGAATCCTTCAAACACAAGGGGTACCTCCTCAACTTCCAATCCTTCAAACTGATTGCAGGTGGTGAAAATCTTCATTTCCTTAGCCTCACAAGTTGTGCATTCAGTAGTTTCAACAGCGCTAGGTCTAGATTGACATAAACCAGCAGTGTTCTCCAGCAAGGGCTGCTACCCAACACCCAGATCACTCCTCAATCTGTCAAAATTTTTCGTCACTAATGGATTTGGGGACACCATAATCTGCTTCATACTAGAATAGCATGCAGTAGTCTCTTCTCAGTTCACCCTCTGTAATTGAGCTTAAGCCAAATGCTCCTCCAGCACTGCACTACTGGTTGGAGGACCTCCCATCCGAGCAATGACCCCATTCTAATCCCTACTCACTATCAAACCATTTCTAGTGAGGCCCGTTCTCAAGGCCTTATCTAAACCAGTAGAAACATCATCTCCACTGTATTTGGTCTTCAGTAGTTCTAAGTACACAAGAATGGTAAGTTCATTACCCATTATAAGGAAGTGTGTATAATTGTAAGTATAAAAATTATAATAAAAACATATCAGTTTATTTAGGATACTGATTTTGTTATATAATCCTAGAATAATAAGAGTTTAGGTGTGGATAATGAAAATAAAACAAAGGATATTTATTAAGGATGTTACCTCTTCTTTGGGTAACTCATCTTTTATTGCAGCAAAGGGATTCCTTAGTTAGATATATTCCAAAAGTTATGATTATAGGATGAATGGAGGTATTTTTGGAGATTAATTTAGTATATTTTGTTTGATACAAAGGGCTTTAGAGGTGTGAATAAGTCGAATGGGTGAGTGTATTTTTATAGTGGATAAGGAGTGGCATTCTGGTAAAAAAATTTAAAACAGAATTCCACCAGGATTTATCCTCTGTAAATTGGATCAAATAATGTTCCAAATTATATAAAATGGAGTATAGTGTAGAAATATTTCCATCAAATGTATTTTGAAAATAGTTCTTGGTCATTTCATCCATTAAGTTTATGGTTTTTCCTATTATTGAGTAATTTTTTCCCTTAATTTTTTGTAATTAATTTTAATCATTTTCCCTAATATTTCTTTGTAAAAAACTAATTTGAAATTATTAGAAAATATAAATTATTATTATTAAAAATATGGTATCCATTCTTTTAAATTATAATCACATAATTGGAATAAATTAATTTAAATTTAATCCCACAGATGGGATGACAAAGCAGATTTTTAAGTAAAAAAGATCAAAAGTTTCAAATGTTTTATTATCCAATTTCAATGTGATATTGATTAAAATTATATAAATTAAATTAATTGATGAAAATTGGATATAATTAAACTTTAAAACCAATAATAAACATAATTTAACCTTATAAATTAATTATAATAAAAAGAAGTTTTGAATTAAAATTCAGTATTATTCATGATTCATCAAAAATGAAACGTCGTAGAAAAAGACCCAAATTTAACGCTAATCTAATTTTTATGTTAATATTTAAAAAATTAAGTTTATTTTGTCAAAATAAAAATTAAAAAAGTTTCAATTTAATATTTAAATTGGGTTCCCCATTAAAAGGTTGTAAAATTACCTTTTAGAAGAACACATCTTTTTATTCACAAAATTTGATTTATTATTTATTATTCTGATAAAATATATTAGATGGGTATAAAAAACATTTATTGAAATTATATTATATAAATTTTATGTAAAACATTAATCAAAAGTGTTTTTTTATTTTATAGATATAAAAAAAATTTGTACATATAAATATACTTTTCTAAGAAAATTAATGTATTTATTTTCAAATAGTTCTTACATTCACTTATAGTAATTGATAACCAAAGGATTAATTTTATATATATATGTGTAAATTATATTTTTATAATTTATTTAATATTTTTCATAACTTCCATTCCAATGACTAGGTTATGGATATAATAAAATTTTAATAATATTATTAATAGTATATTTTAGTTCGGTAAAACATTTTCTTGAATGTAACACAAATAGAAGAGACTGAGGATTGTGTATAACTCATGACAAACATAGTGTTTCATATAATGAAATCTAATGTACATGCTACGTGTAATGAAAGACCGACTCTATATTGCATAAAAAGCATGAATAACTTCGTGCACAAGAAAAAATCAGTGTTGTGTGAAATGAAAAATATCAAGAAGATTAAATTAATTAAAAAATAATAATTCAAAACATCTTGGGTTGAAACATTATACCCCCCTTAAAATGAATTTTTCCTCATATTTAGTCTGTTTTATCAAAGGTTTAATACTTAAAATTCTTGTTCATAGAAACCCGCATCATAAAAATGAATACTAAAACTTTCTTTAAAAAGGGAGAGTTGGAAACATAATAGTTACCCAGAGTATCACATAACTAGATTTACAAATATGAGAACATAGGAGGGAAGGGAAAATATTACATTGAAGAAAAGAGTAAATAGTTATAGATGTTGATAAAGATCATTGATCACCAGCAATTGAATGGTCTATAGAATTTTAAGGGCCTCATAACCATAAATATATGATAATTTATAAGACCATCAGTTTAATAAAAACAAATGCTTTATGATAAATATTTTTCAATATCCTTTTACTACAGTTTAGGAATTATTTTACTATCTAGGAATATAAAATAAATATAATTACATGATTTTATTCCTTCTCATAATCACAATCACACTCTTTGGTTGTGCTATACTTTATTTCTACTTCATCCCTTACTATAAGTAAAGAAGGTGAATTTGTAATTCCTTAAGTATTAATAGATCACGAGATAGAGTTATAATTCATTCCATCTGTCTTTATTTACCATCAACACAAAGTCGTTAGAAAAATTTATATTATATGTATATATCCTAATGTGGTTAGATAATACTTTAATCTCATAAATTTCATTTGAATATTAAGTTTAACATTCCATAAATAGTCAACCTTATAACCCTTTCAAAAGATAAAAATCCAAAACTCTATAATGAAGGTCAGAAAATCATCTTAACATTGATCTCATATATATCACAAAGTATTTATTGGTTGTCACATCCTAAAATTGGGAATATCATCATTGAATATTCTATTAAAACATGGTAATAACTTGATTTTCTATAATTATTTTGACTAAACATACATGCTTCCTTATTTTGAAGATTACTGGATATATTCCATAATTCTAAGAAGTTCAAAACTTCATCCATAATAACATAGAACACATTTTTAACAAATAATTTATCATTTATATGGTCATAAATACTATATAATTTACTTTATCCAAACCAATCATCTCTTTATCCGATCTAAACATGATTGTCTCAATAAGTTGAACACATTAATGGTTACTTACCATTTTTTTAAAATATCACATTTCCATTAAATCACATTTTAAATTCTTCATCTCCATTCAGTATGACCTTCTCAATCATTAGATAAAAAATTATATTGAAATTAATTGTATATTACATGATTCATATAACATAATCATTGAATTCCAAAACATATGTACTTTAATCATTCAACTTTATTCTTAAACAATTACTCAGGCTTCATCGTCTTACTCATTAATACCCCTTTACAATAATATGAAATATATATATTGTCCTAAGCTTCCTAAACCAAAATCCAATCTTTATTCTTACATTTAATGTAAATAATATAGGAAATCCATCTCATACCTTTCACATGTTATTTCCAGTCACTTTATCTTCAGTAGTAAAACCAATCCTCGTACCACATTCCGGATTCTCATCATGATATTTCTATATAGGAAATTTATTTTCATAATTTCTATAATTTTCTCATGTGAAACATTCAATGTTAAAAAATGACTTTCTAGTACCTGATAATGACTAAAACCATAAATCATAGTGTGAGAAACAATTAGCATAATGGAAACCATGTAATCATGAAAAATCACTTATAGTATGTCTAAATCATGACCCATACTTCATTAATATATGAAAACATATGTTTATTCAAGTTCATTAATATCCAACATATATTTAAATTCTTCATGATGGTTCATAAAGAGTTTTTTAATTCCCAAAGAATATTCCCCAAGACTATAAAACTAGGTATTTATCAAGGCTCATTGTCGTGTACCAGTTTACACTTGAGTTAGGACCTATGCATCTTTTCCGATTTGTTACCCCCAAGGTACATTTCTGTCAAATACACATACAATTTTAGTATCCATACAAGTATTTATTTCTAGTAAACCACTCACTCTATCCCTTACCAAAATTCCAAGACATTTTCATATACTTTTCTTCATCATTAGGCTTATACAAAGATACATCCATAGACATATCCTTAGAAATATCCCTAGGTATATCCACGAAATTTGTATCATCCGAGGTCTCAAATGTTGACTAAAACATTACTCTAATACCAACTATAATGGCCCAATATTAATGTACATATAAATTTCATTATTTTTACAGAATACGTAATACATTACACAAAGGGATTCCCAAATACTGTATTAGTTTAGTGCCTTTGGAAACATGGAAATTTAAACACTTCATAAGTGAGATACATTATCTCCCATAGGGTTCTTCATGATTATCACCCTTCTTAGAAACACAATACATAATAAATATCTTCCTATCATGGGGAATGAAAACATAAAAATTGGTGATATCTGATTCTCAGTAAGGGTAAACAAGAGAGATATATAAGAATAAACATGATAATAAGGGTATGATAATGCGATCATGACATTTTAAGATCATACCCTGTATATTAAAGATCATAAACATTAATTATTGCATAAAGATTGGTAGTATAAAATAAATGAAGCATAAGAGAATAAAGATAATAATCCTTGAACAAATAACATAGGAATAAGACATTAAATTTTGGTAGACACATAAACAATTAATATCATTCCCTATAATTAATGGGATATTTTCGAAACATAATAGGTAACTTCATGGGGACCACACCTAATGGGTGGGAAAGACTGCCATCCCCAGTCGCAATCCTTTATTTATAAGGGATTTGATTTCCCCATCTTCCCAAAGTGGATCAGGTTTCATCATATTCCAGTAATGGATCAGGTTTCCACATTTTCCCATAGTGGATTGGGTTTCCCCATATTCCATAGTGGATCGATCCCAACAACTTTATTCGCATTATTATCTCATGAGATATAAATATTTACCCAATGCATTGGAGGGAGATATAGGTCCCACACATCTCATAATGAAATAATACAAACATGTGACACAAAATAATAAAAAAGTATATAATAAACCATGAAATTTAATTGGGTGTCATAAATATGAAATCATATCTCAAAATTTGGTAAAATATAGGTTTCATAATCATTTCATCAAAGCATAATCTATGAAAAGAAGTGGGTTTCAAAAGAATATAACACGTGAAAGATAATTGTACTTTCCTAAAAATCATTCCATTAAAACATAAATCAAATTATATATATAATATAAATAGAATCCTTGGAACATATCCCTAGTAAATCATAAACTATAACAAAATATTTAATCTTATTTAGAGAAGGATTTTGAATGATCACGTTGAACATAAAGTTTCATTGAAAATCACTTTTTAAAACATATAAAATGTTTCTAAACACTTTCCTTAAAACCACATTTAAAATCTATAATGGAATTATGAAAAATAGTTTAAAACATTTCCTGAAGAAATTATCCTTTAGGCATAAAAAAAAATTTAAAACATAAAACAATTTGATGACCATGTTCATTGAAAATAACCTTGAAAACATTTAAAAATGTTTGAAAACCTTATTCCTTGAAAAAGTATAAAATAAGCTTGAAACATTTAAAAACCTTTTTCTTTAAAATTTATTTGAAAATTTATAAAAAAACTTTAAAATCATTTAAATCCTTTTCATTGAAAACAACCATTTTTAATCTTATAAAGAAATATTTGAAAATAATTTTCATAAAAACAAAACATAAAACTATTTTTCGAAAAACATTTTTCATTGAAAACCATTTTAAAATAAAAAAAATTCCATAATATTTGGAATAAAATAATTGAAAAATATAACCTTTTAATCATACAAATTAAAGAATCAAGTAATTGATGTTCATGATAGTGGGTAAGACCATGCATGCCAGTCATTTCGTTTTCACCTTAAAATGTATAGAAAAGTGAATTGATCAAAAAATGACAAGAATAATCATTTAAAAAAATCTAAAAAGGTAATATATGGTTTATAAATTCCTTTAAAAATTATAGGATAATATAAAAAAAGTAATAATTTTTTTAGAAAACACGGTTTTGAAAGAACGCGAATTTCCAACCAATTAGAGAAATAAATCTGATTTTCCTAAAACAATTCTTAAATATATTAAGTGACAAATGGCGATAAAATGGTACCATTTCTTGGATATAATATGAATAAAAAATGTTTAATAAAATAAATATTATTTATTGAGATATGGATCGTAATATTTTATCAATGGAAGAATAATCGTAAACAATCTCGATAAAGAATAAGATTATAGCAATAAACCGTTACCACATTCGTAATATTGAATCATACAAAAATGGAACAAATAACATTAAATGAAGATTAAAATATCATTGAAACAATTATATACATCATAAAACATGTAAATCTCAGTAAATATACCTCATAGGAAAGTATAGGTTCATAACATGGCATGTGTCTCAAAGATAGAAAATTGAGAAAAAATTGCTTTACAAGTTTTGTAACATTTGAAACATAAACCCCATGAAATAAAGATAATAAAATGGATATGTAAAGAATAATAAATATAAGTATAATAATCATATAATACATCCATGTTCATTATATACACCACACAAATGAATTGAGTGGTGAATGTGGTATGTACCTCATAAGAATAAATAGTGAGATAAAATTCCTTTACCTTAAGCCTTGACTTTCTTTGTACATGTTCAAACCTATTGTTTGAAAAATATAAGTTTATTGTAAATATACCACATAACTATATTATTTTACCTCATACCATATATTTTTTGATGACTTTATAGTACCTATTTATGAATAACTCCTTGTTCATGTTATATTTCGGGTACTCTTCATTTTGTTTTTCTTAAATGTTTTGATTTATCATACTTGATATTCATACATATATCATGATTTAATTATTTAAATAATTTAAAACATGATATAAATATCATATAGATATTTTATATATGTATTTATAATAAAATATAATATATATAAAGGTGAAATGGAATACATCGTTCATGGAGATGGTAGGCCCTACATGCGCATTAACACTGTTTCCATTTTATTTTTCGTATTTAAAGAAAGTAATTAAATGAAATATATGTATATATATAACACCATTACTTTATAATTATTATTTAATATATATCATATAATTTCACTAAACCCATCCTTAATTTATTACATTTATATTTTTAATGGATCACATCACCTTAAAAAGGTGGAAGTCCACACATTCACAAACGAAGTTATCATATTTACAAAAAATAGAAGGCATGAAGTTATGAGATTATTTAATAATTAATGAAAAATAAATAAATCATATATATCATATATATAATATAAATACAGATTTCCTGCCATAATTACTAACCATTATAGGTGGTAAAGGAAAAAATAAACAATGTTGTTTCATTAGGAGGTAGTTCACTATACACAAGAATAGTAAGTTCATTAACCGTTAGATGGAATTGTGTGTAATTGTTGTCTGAACCCTTATAATAAAATAATATTATTTAATTTAGGATAATGATTTTATTATATAATAATTTAATAATATTGGTTTATGGGGTTTAGAATAAAAATAAAAAAAAGGATATTGAGGAAGGATTTTACCTATTCTTTGGATAACTCCTCTTGATTTGTACCAAAGGGCTTGGGATTTAGTGGTGTGAATAAGTGGGAGGGTGAGTCATTAGGCCATTGTTTCGTCCATCTCGAGGACGGACTTTTGTATCCATGTCTTCTCCAGAGAAGACATCGTTAGAGCTTGGTCAAGGGATACTTTGGTATGTTTGTCTTGGTGGTTATTACTCTCCCAATGGTCCTAGTATGCACACTTCGGGCGAGAGTTGATTTCATCTGTTGTGTGGTTTAAGCTTCTTGGCTTGACGTTGCTGTTTAACAACCCTTAGATTCTCCAGGATATGGGAAATTCTCTAGGAATATTTATTAGTTCAGAAGAGAACATGTAGAGCATTAAAACTATATTTTATCCCCAGATATATGTTGAGTTGGACCTGTATGCATCCTTTCCTTTGTTGGTCTTCATTAGGGCCAGTGGAAATTTCTCCTGCTGGCAACGAGTTTTTTCCAAGCCTTGCCCAACTTTTTTATGGATTTCCGTCTTCCAGGGTACTCGTTGGACGTCTGTAGAGTGGATTGTATGGAAAGGTTTTGGGTACTATGAAAATTCTTCGGTGTCCTGGGCTAGTGCTCCTTCATCATCTCGGAATAGGGGTCGTGTGTTAGCCTTTGGGGTGGGAGTTTCAAATTTTAAAAATGAAGACCACACACCTATCAGGTCCTGTATGACCCCACACATCGATCTACTGTCGATTACCAATATATCTTGTGATCAGAATGCTTCATCCATTATTGGTAATAATCTCAACATCTGATGTGCGCATGTCTCTTTTCTAATTTCACTGAGGTCATCGGCCCCTCCTCCAAATGTCAACACCTAGTATGTGAATGTCTCCTTTACAGTGTTGATACGGTCGCCCCACCTCCCTCCTACTCATGTTGGTGCTTTCACACTACTCACAAGGCCTTCGTCGGACAACTCAGTTGATCATTCCATGTTTTCAATTCCAGTAGGAGTGGCCAAGGAAATCCAGGTGTCGATAATCCCTCCTGAGTGATTGATCATGGTATATCTTTTTCCGAAGCTGGTTGTTTCATTTCACCATCCTAATTTTCACAGACTTTATAGAAAACCATTGTTGATCGGGGATCTGGAGGGTTCTAAGGTAGTTATCCATTCCTACTATCACTCTTAGGGTGAAAATTTCTATGTCACCTCTTTTCATATCTCTACTAAATCTCTCATTTAGACCATGGCCTCCGGAAGTTCAAACATTTCCCTGACTAAGAAGGTAACTCCCCATTTCAAGTCTAGTTCGAAGATGAAATTTATCCATTACTTGGTATAAAATTGACCCATTACAATATCAAGATCACGCAAGAATTTTTTTAGTCAATTGAATTCCAAACTACGTACTTATATCTACAAGGACATTCTAAAAAATCTAATATGATTTTAATTTTTACCTAGAATGTTCGGGGACTAGGGGATCGAGTTAAAACAGTCTTCATGTATAGTGAATATCATTTCCTTCATTCCTCTATTTTGGATATTTTGGATCTAAAACATGGAGTGGAGCACATGTATTCCTTCTCCAATGTATGGGGTTTGGTAACTGGCTTCATGTTAATCCATCCAATATCTATGTTTGGATCTTCAAGAAGAAATGGGTCTCAGTGGACCTCGTGTTAGTGTCATATCAATATGTCACCGAAAAAATAATCTTTGTAGAAAGATAAATCTTCATTTATTTTTTTATGTGAGATGTGTGGTCCCAAACTAGATCAATTTTTGGTAGAACCATTAGACATTTAATCCATCCAATCTTTCATGGCTTATCATTAGTGAATTTAACACAATCATAAAGAGATCAGGGAAAATCAGAGGATCTAAGTTTTCCAGCAATGTTACGCATCATTTTATGGATTTTATAGTTAAAAATGGTTTAATTTACTTGGTATTTTAAGAAAATAAATTCAAGTGGTGTAACAACAAGAAGGGGAGTATGATAATTTAGTGTAGGTTGGATAGGTGTTTGGAAAACTTTCAATGCCTGGACTCTTTTCCATTAACTTGTTTCGCCCATCACTCCATAAGTATTTGAGATCATTCACCAATTTTGGTTACCCTTGATAAGGTGGATCCATGGGGAAATGGATTATGTTATTATAGTAGTTTTTCTAAGGAGGATGGTTTCATTAATATGGTGAATGATTTGTGGGAGAAGCTGAAGTGTGGTGCTACTTGGGAGGGTCTTGTGTATCGCCTCCAGTAACTGAAAAGTGACCTATAGTTTTGGAGACCCAATATTATGTTTAGTGATAATTATATGTATTTTCTAAGTTAATAAATTATACAACTTTAATAAAGGCTACTGGAAAACCCGGATGATAGAACCTTTGGTATTCTGGTTGAAAAAAAAATGTTTTTTGTTAGAGAAGTTCTTGGAGATAGAGTGAGGATGAAGGGAGGATACAATATATTTATTGTTAAAGGAAGGGAACTAGAATACTGCATTTTTTCATTCATTCTTGAAGGATAAAAATTTTGTTTATAAGATCAATTTAAAGCGGTATGGTTCTTACATAACTGATGTAAATATTGTTGGAATATTAGTGATGGAGTATTTTAAGGACTTGTTGGCAGGTCCCAACTCATTCATTAAGACCATAAAGAATAGGGTTTTCATTGAAGAGGGATTTATGGGTTGTTAACCATATCTTTTGGAGGTTATGGATCATGAAATATTGGAAGTAATCTATGAGGATGAATAAATTAAAAGCATTGTTTTCAATATGAATCAAGATAGTGCACCAGGGCCTGAAAGATTCCCAAGGATTTTTTATGTGTTTTTTTGGGTTGTTATTATGGTTAAGGTGGGAGATGTAGTGCATGATTTTCTCAAAGGTTGTGAAATAAATAGGTTGGTCAGTGCATCCATCTTGATTCTTGTTCCCAAGGTGAAGGATCCCTCAATGTTAAATCAGTGTAGACATGTCTTTCTCTACAACTTTTCTTAAAAAAAATCCTCACATGCCTCATCAATAGTATACTCTATAATCTTATCCCAAGATTGGTCTTAGATTAAAAACATGTTTTTGT
Organism: Viscum album; assembly: GCA_963277665.1. NCBI lineage: Eukaryota > Viridiplantae > Streptophyta > Magnoliopsida > Santalales > Viscaceae > Viscum > Viscum album. The sequence goes on from OY728138.1 coordinate 395,487,020, forward strand.
TCAATGTAGGAATACCCAGGGGTGATTGGAATTTCATTTCAAATGGTTAATCATTACAATAAAATATCTCTTGCATCTAAGGTGATAATTAAGGTGGATATGGAAAAGCCTATGACTGGTTTGAATAGAGTTTTATCCTAAGATTCATGAGGTATTTTGGATTCAGTGAATGTTTTATGCTCTATGATTTCATTTTTATTCTTCTCCTTGTCTCTCCATCTCTTTAATGGGGAGGAGTTTTGGTTTCTTCTTGATGGTGTGGGGTGTTAGAAAAGGTAATCCCTTATCCCCCAGTCTCTTCATTCTGGATCAAAAGGCCTTGATGAGAAATTTCAAACTCATCTTGGAGGAGGGGAGGATCAAGTCATTTTCTAATAGGTTTAGCATTAATATGGTGTCTCAACTCATGTCTGATAATGATATCATGTTTTTCATTAATGTAAGGAAAAGATATCTGAAAGGTTTTAATAGATTTATGGAACATTATGGAATATTAAGTGGCTAGTAGATTAGTCAAAGAAAATGTAGTGTGTTCATATACAAAAAATTATCAACAAGTCATAGTAGGATCTTTCATAATACGCTTGGAATGTAGAGGTGACAACATCCTATGACCTTTATTATAGATCTGATTTCTAATGGTCATAAATAGTACCATTGGGGGCATAGAAAAACAATTGAATTCATTTTCATGGGATTCAAATCAAATTGGTTATTTTCATTGGGCCCTAGGGAAGAGACTCATGTGTCCGATCAATGAAGGTGGAATTACTTTACGTGGAATGATGGAGTCCATGTAGTCCTTGAAGGTGAAGTTAGTGTGGAATATCATTGCTGGTAACTCACATAGGGATATAATTATGAGGTGTAGATATGGTGAATACTAGATGGATTAGAACAACCACACTGGGAGCGCAACTGTCCTTATGTGTTGCATGTCTGATCATCAGTAGGTGATATCATTAGAGTCTCGGTGGGTAGTTGGTCATGGGAATATTAGATTCTATAGGTATAATTGGGTGGGGACTCCACTGGTTTTTACATGTTGCCCAATTATGATGTTGTTTTAATAGGAGGCTTTCCATTTTTCAGAGTTCCTTGGCACCGTCTTGAACCAACACCAACTGTAGGTCCACCGAAAAATAATCTTAACATATAATGTAGATATGTGCATCTATTTTGGGCAGACGTTGGGCAGCTTCAATCCCTATGCATTCTTGAACATGAGACATGTGATCAGTGGGGCTGATGTATGGGTGACCATTCTCTGGAGAAAAGTTATTACAACAAAAATGAATTTCTTAGTTTGGAGACTGAGGATCCAAACCATTCCAATTAATGACAAAATATAATGAGTGGGGTGGTCCTGGAATCCAAATTCTATTGTTGTTCTTGGTCACATCAGGAGATTATATATAATCTCTTATTTTAAATAGAGTGGGTGACGTAAATTTGGAATCATCTTTTTATCTATATGGGAATCAGTGTGAGAAGATGTTCCATTTCTAAGATAGTGCACCCTAGTTTCAGGGAGACAAACAGAGATGTTTGGAGATGAACATAAGAAGAATGATCATTGCGATTGTGTGTTGGGAATTATGGGAGGTGAGAAACAGGGCACATGATGGTTGGAAATTTTCATCTCTCTTCATCATGTTCTAGGTGAAAGACTTAGTGGCAGAGCATGGTGTTCTTATTAAAGGTGGAGAACCATTGGCCTCTTTACAAGGGATTTTTTGAAGGTTTAATGCTTGGTTGAGTAGAAAAAGCAGAAATAATAATGGAAGATGGGTTAAATGGAAGTCACCAACCTCTGGTCTTAAGCTAATCAAGGATGGATCATGTATCTCAGGTGTCAGGAATGGAGATGGATTAGTGAGGGACATAAGGGGGTAATTTTATCTACTTTTCAGATCTTTCTTTGGTGATGGATGTTCTATTGACCAAAATATAGAGTAATGGTCACTAGACTCTTGCTGTGTAACTTCTTGAACATCCTAATTGTGGAGGCTAAGTCGTATTCAATATTTATGGTTGGGTTACATCATGGGAGTTTTAATCCACCATGATAGATTGATTATATCATCAATAATTTCATGGTGGGACTCAACCAGTCTATTTGTGTGGGTCACAACTAGAGAGAATGAAATGAAACAGATGATGTGATGACCATAAAGGTGAGTCTGGTTGAGTGTCTTACTTTATATACATGTATGGGGTCTCTCCCTTGTGACTGTAATCTTATTTTCAGAAGAAATTCCCTCATCCTTCACCATTTCCTTCCACCATGATGGGGGTGGTGTGGTTTCTGGTCTTTTATTCCTTGTTACAATAAAAATTTCAACTTTCATTCAATTATTCAGTATTATTCAAAACTCATCAAAAAATAAAACATCACAGAAAAATATCAAAAATTAACCATAATATAATTTTTATTTTCCTCTTAATTTTTTTTTATTTTTTTAAATAAAATTTATAAAAGTTTCAAAATTCTTGTTTAAAATGTGTTCTCCATTAAAAGCTATAAAACATACCTTTTATAAGAATAAATATTTTTATGCATAAAATTTGATTTATTCTTATCTTATACCAATTGAATCTACTGGATAAGTATCAAAAATATTGATTGAAAATATATATTATATAAATTTTTTAAAAACCATTAATCAAAATTCATTTGTTTAATTTATTGAGATAAAGTTTTGTTTGTACAAAGAAAAATATTTTTCTTAAAAAATTAATTTTTTTTATTTTCAAAGAGTTATTACATTTGCTTATAATAATTCATAACCAAAGGATTAATTTTATATACATGTGTAAATAATATCTTCAAAATTTATTTAATATTATTCACAACTTACATTCCAACATCTAGCTAGTATATATAATAATATTTAATTGATAATATTAATAGTATATTTTAGTTTGGTAAAACAATTTCTTCCATGTAACACAATATATCAAAAGGGCTTGGTGTTGTTTGTAGAATTATCAAAACATAGTTTTGCATGTACCACAAGCTAATATAAGTGTTTCATGTAGTGAAATCCTGACTTGGGGTTGCGTACAACGAATGAATAACTTGGTGAAAAAGGTAAATTCAGTGTTATGTAAAATGAAAAATATATAAAATATTAAATTAATTTGAAATATATATATTTCACAAAATCTCAGGGTATTACAAATATTCCTTGGTCTTATGAGTTATTACAAATGCTTTTTATCTGATTTCTCTCATATTGAAACCTCATTGATAGCTCTATATCGGAAGCACAAAACTTTCATCTAGACTAATTAGTGTGAGGAGGGTTTTGACTACCTGAAGGATATGTTGATTAGTAACCCGGTTATTTGGTTTCTTAGTGAGGGTATGATGCTTGAGGTATTTTGACTTGTATGAAATTTTGGTTTGGGATGCATATTGATGCTGCCGAGGGATTTTATATCTTATGGGTCTGGGAAGGTATGCTTCCATAAGTTTAACTATGTCACTCATGATATGGAGTATGTGGTATTTGTTCTTTCACAAAACTTGTGGTGGCATTTACACATCGATGAGTTCATTGTGGTTTTCACGAACCAAAATAGCCTGAAATATTTTCTCTCTAAAAGGATTCTAAATTTATTCAAGTAACGGTATAAGGTATTTCTAATGTATTATTATTTTTAGATCTCATATACTCTGGGAAGGAGGAATTTAGTTTCTGATGTGCTGAGTTCAAAGTCCTAAGGTGATGTTGTTCAGTAGTCTAAGGATATTTGGACAGGGATAGAGGGGCTCATAAAGTTTCATCATGATTTGAAGGAAGTTGGTGCTAGTGGATTTCTTTATCAGATGATTGAAGAGTCATCTTAGATCCAGCATGTGGGGTAGTCTCAGTGGGGAGACATGGAGGTGGAAGTATATGGGATTCCCTTGAAAGATGGTCAGAGGATGACTAGTATCGATTGATGTTCCAAATCATCTTGCTCATCCCAATGGGGATGCATGAAGGAGTTCTTTTTTAGTTTTATATATCAAAATTAGTGGTGCACCTAGGTTTATCAAAAACATAAAATGATTTGAGGGTGTAGTTTTGGTGGTTTATAAATAAATGGAAAGTGCCAGAGTTTGTGGTGAGGCATCTAGTTTTCAAATAGTTGGACTCAGAACATCATGTTCTTGGTAGTCTATTTTATCCTTTAGTGATCCCTGTGTGGATGTGGGAGTAAATATTGATAGAGTAAGTCATAAGATCTTCTTGGTCTCAACGAGGATATGATTCTAATTGAGTAATTGTTGGACTACTTAAAACGTTATCTCAATTATTAGTAATCCATGAGTTATGCATCATGGGAATCTTGTCAAAGAAGTATGTTGATGTGGTTTTGTGACTACATGGAGTCCTATGTTTCATCATCTTGAACTAGGATGCTCATTTTACCCCATGGGTTTAGATAGTATCGCATCACACTTTTGGAACACAATTATTCATTATAATTAACTTCCAATCTCAAAAATAAGGGTAGAAATAATGAACTATCTAGATGATAGAGGATATGCTCCAAGGATGCACTATGTATTTCGATGATTCATGGGTAAAGTACATAACCCTATTTGAGTTTTACTATAATAATATTTTTCACTCATACATTAGCATGGAACTATTTTATGCTTTTTATATATGACCATATCATTCTCCATTGTGTTAGAATAAGCATGGGGAGTTAGTAGTTTATAGTCCTAATGTTCTAATAAGAAAGACTGATAAGGTCTGGGTGGTTCCTTAGTGAATTATGTTGGTGAAAGTCCATTAGAATTATTATACTAGTTAAGGTGGAGGCACGAAAAATTTTATTTTGGAGACCATGTGTTCTTGATGGTTTACCTTTGTTGGGGGTAGTGTAGGTTTGTTCATGGGATTAAGATTTCTCCCATGTTTGTTGATATTTTCAAGGTGATTGAGTGTATTAGAATGGTGTATTATTTTTTGGAACTCCCACCATGGCTGGAGAGAGTTTATGATGTCTTCCATGTGTCTCATCTTCATCATTTCCTTCATGATGACTCTCAAGTCATTGATTGGGGAGTGTTAGACATCAAGGATGACATGATGCATATGGAGTGTCAGGTAGAGATCCAATATCTCCATGATGAAGTTATTCATGGGTGGACCACCCCCTTAGTTTTTTTCTTTGATGGAAATATGGAATTGAGGAGAGTACATGGGAACGAGAGTCACATATTCATGCTTAATACCCCAAGTTCTATTGATGCTTCACTTTTTTATCTTTTTGATGATATGTTTTTTTAAACTTATGATTTTTATGACACTAATTATCTCCCATAGTTGATGATGTCTCTTATCTATGTATTGTTTCCTCTTGTGTGTGGTTTTTTCCTTATTGTAGTGAAATCCTTGAGTAGTATCTCATGGGTTCTTGTCTGTACCTCCCTTTATTTTCCTCTCAGGCTCAATTCTTATTCTCAAGGATGGGAATTGTTTTAGAAGTAATTAATGTAATTACATTGGTCTCAAAAACCTTCCCTTTGATATTTTTTTCAAGACCTTTAGGTGTAAAGGGGGTTTTTTTGGTCCCCTTCCCCTATAATTTTCGAGTTCTATTCACACAGTTACACCAATCATTCTTATGGTCATGGTTTTTTTCACAAGAAAAACAATCCTTTTGAAATTCACAATTTTTTTTCATTTTGCAATAATCCTTCCCAATATTCCATTTTTTCATGTGGTCGAACCTTTCATTGTGGTTCCAAAAATTTGAAAATTTTATTAGTTTTATAAAATTCTCATATTTTCTATAATAACATGAAAAATTGTTTTTTACATAAAATAATGAATTTAAGACCCAATAAATGTTTTTAATATTGGATTTGTGTGGATTAAATCTTGTAATTGAATTCTTTAAACCCCATGGTTCCAAAATGAGTAATTCCATTTGTTTTAAATGAAACCAAATTAAATGAAAATTGAAGAGGAAATCTGATCACAATAATCTTTAGGAAAACCATATATGTCATCTTAAAAGTATGTGACCTTTTTTATTCAAGTATTTTTCTTCTTTACTTTATGTCCAGATCAACCATCACCTTGTTCTTGAACCTTGAAGAGTGTTTTTCATAGCCATGGATCCTCCTTACTTGTGGTTCCATGCCTACTCAATAGCTTCTTTCTCACTCTATTTTCTATGATAGTGTATCATATTTTATTCAGTAATATCATCATATTTCCCCATATTTTCAATATAGTGTGTATGGTAACTTTTTTTATATATAATATATCATTTTTCTACTTTTCTATAAACTTCTATAATTAGTATTATTATTTTATAGTTTTTGGGTGGTATGAATTAAATAATCAAGATAATTAGTTAAAGTAAATTGAATTGAAGGGGAATTGTGTTTTGGATTTTTCTTTATCTAGTTTTTATGAAATTATTGATATTGAATCATTTCCCAATATAAAAACTATTTTCCTATTCATATTGTAACTATTGTGTATTAAGATACCTTAATGTGGTTAATTTTTGAATAAAATAGTCATAAAAATGTAAGCATATATATATGACTAATGATCTGATTGTGGGTAAACCGATAAAAGTAGGGGAAAATACCATTAAAAATATGTGATTTAATGTAAAAACCCATTATAAAGGAATTATAGTATGATATGTGTCTTGGAAATATGGTTTGGTGTATTTCTCATATTTTTGTAGTTGGCCTCATGGTTTTGTGTCTTAGTGGGCATTGTGTGATATTTGTGTGACCAGTTCAAATGTGGAATGTTTCACAGTAGTTGAAGTATAGTAGTATATTTCTGGTTTTTGTGTGGTTCCTTGCTCAATGGTATTTTAATAATCAAAGGTATATAGTATGGTTTGGTAGTTCACAAATTTGGACTGGGATCTTATATGTGGTAACTGGATTAATAATTGATTAATCATGAATAGATCTTGTTAACGTAAAAATCAAGAAAGGTGGGTGAACCTATAACTAAATGGTAATGAACGAGCTAGTATTGAATGGAAATTATTATGAGTGATGTATATAATGGATATCATAGAATATGTAATCTACTAGATAACTAGAAGCAAGTCAATCTTCAATTGAAAGAAATAATTGGGGTTCTGTATGGTTATTCTAGGTATAGGTAGAATCTAGTTAGCGGTAGGGTATGATAAAAATTATATGTTATTGATTATAAGGTGAAGTTTATGGAGTATTTATGTGATATCCTTTTGTTAGGCTTGTTTTTTGTCTATATAAATATATAAAATTTTATTTTTAGGTTATTTCTATTAGCACCCCGTCAACATTTAGTATTATATACAAAAATGAAGATGTTTTTGGGGGGTTTTCCCCAAAATATAGATGGTGATAAATGAATGGATGATTACCCCCTCTTCCTCTATATTTCTTCATAAGTTGTATCAGGTAATAGTTTAGTTTGTGGTGGATCCTAACCCTTGATGATGGAAAAGTTGATGGGGATACCTGTTTGTGAGAGGAAAAAGTATGTAGTGGGGGTCATTCATGGTAAGAGGATGGAATGGGTCTGATTTCCATCATACTTAAGATACCTTACTATCCTAATTCATTATGAGGAGTATATGTCGATGTGTGATAATACATTAGTATAACAATAGTGGTTCATGTATACATTGACGCTAACTTTGGATACTGGGCCCTATGGGAGTTTGGGGGTGGTAGGGCTGTGACTCGACCCACATAATAGGTGTCTTTATATGTGGTGATGATAAGGAATGAATGGAATTGGATCATGTGATTTTTGGCGTCGGTGTATGAGAGAGGAAATGCAGTAGGTATGTAGATGTGGGTGCCTTTATAAATTTTTTCTTATTATTATTTTCCAGTTTTCATTCCTTATTTAGTGAATGAAGCCTAGTGAGGTTGTGATGGATAGTTATCTCTTTTAAGTTCTTGTTATATATGATGTTTGTTCACTGGTGAATTAGTATTCTATTTCTACATATGCATGGAAAACTGTGGGTATGATCTTTCTATGTATACCCATTATACTCACCCTATGTAATTAAACTGTTTTTTATATTTCTAGGAGTGTTATGGGGATCGATCTTGGTATTAAAAGCTTGGAAATTGGAGATGTTGTGGAGTTTATACCTTATCTTTTCTTTTAGTATTATTTTTATACTTTTATCCATATTTTTTACGTTCTCCATGCATTGTGATATGTTTGGTTTCCCTATTTACATTATGTGATCGAGTTTCTTGGTGGTTGATTTATCATATCTACTAATCCTTATTCATTTTTTTGGGGAAATTCCTTCCATATGATAGATTTTTATACCCTCAGTTCTATTTTCCAACTCATATCTTACTGAAGGTAGAACTCAGGGGGTTATTATCTCTCTTTATTCATTGTTGGACTAGGAAGGGTACCCTTAGAGTTTGGGTTTCGTGAAATCTCATTTGACAATTTAAAATGGATTTCTAAGGGAATGGAAACAATATTTTCTTCTAGATTAGAAAAATATAATAATAAACTTTCAAATATATTTGTCATGTAATAAAATTCTGTTTCTATTTGTATCATATCTATTCATCTAAACCCCTAAAATCTTACTGGATTATCTTATATATTTCATCTCAAACTCCTCATCCATTTTCCCTTTCAACTAATCAATCCTATGTATACATGATCATGCAATGAGCATGTCATCCACATATAGAAGAAATGTAAATTATATGGCACAAAAATACTTTAAATAACAACATGTATCCATTCCACACTATTCATATGCATTTTTATTCATTAATTCATCAATATTATTATTCCACTACATGGGTGTCTACTTTAACCCATATAAACTTTTATGTAGTTTTCACACCAGATTTTCCTTTCTTGACTCAACAAATCCATATGGCTACTCTATATATATAACCTCCTATATATCTCAATGAATTAAATAAGTATTCATATCAGTATACTAAACATATAATTCCTACAATGAAATAATACTAAGAACCACCCAAATTGTGTTAATATTCACTATAGGTGTGAAAATTTGAGAGAAATGCACAAGATATTTTTTTTCGAATATTTAACTACTAGCCTTTACATGTTCCTATTATTAAAATCATTTTCATCCATGACTTTTTATACCAATTTTTTCTATAATTCATTCCTTCCTTGTGTAAAACAAGTCATATCCCAAGTATTATTTGTATGTAATGAAAAAAATATCCACCTTCAATGACAACTCCCTCTTTATCGACTCTTGTACCTATACTGGATATTCAAAACATTTGAGATCTCCACCACTAGACAATAAAAAACAGTGTATGTATGATGAATAAATCTTCATATATATTTTCATCCTTGTTGATCTCCTCAAATCCATTTTATAAGTAGGTTTCACTGGTTTTGTTATCATATGGTCAAGTACACTTTCTCATATTACTTTCTCTAGACATCCTGATTGTTTATTCCCATAATCAATTTCAATTTTTGGGTAGTTCTTATATACAAAACCTTTTATTTAAATCATATTGTATATTCTAATTATCTTCTTGTACACATTATCCATGAAACAATATCCAAACTCCTTAGCACCATATACAATTAAGAAACCTAATTTTGACTTAGCATCATACTTGTCCCTTGCATCAACACCTATATATACATATGTCAAACAACAAAACACTTATAAATTATAGAGTTTTTTCCTCTTTACTAACCAATTTACCTTAAGAATATATTATCCCATTGATTCAAATGGACTCCTATTAATGAGCTGGGATTTCGTATTGATTTTCTTAGACTAGAAGTTCTTGTGTAACCCTGAGTGTATCCTAATACACCTTACACATTCATTAAATTTTCGATTCACCTTTTCATCTAAACTATTTTGTTGTGGTATACCTGGATGTGTTTTTTTCCACTTAATGCTATTATTGGAAAGGAATTCCCTAATATTTTTATTATCTTACCCACCAACATTGTCAAAACACAAGTATTTTTATCTTTGATCCTACCTTATTATCCACTAAAATCTTTCACTTATATAACATGGTAAATACATTAGATTTTATTTTCAAAAAGATAATTCATAATTTCTTTGTTGATTCATCTAAAAATTATAACATAATATAGTGGCTAAATCTATACATGGGTCAGGATTTTTGTATTTGATCTAGAAAAAAACCAACCCATTTATGATTTGGGTCTGACTAAACTGACTCTAACTTAGCTCGTTTATTAATCAGGTCTCTAAAAAATGCTCATTCATTATTAAGACATGAAAATAAATTCATTTATTAACCAAGACTTGATGTATTAATAAATTTATTAAAATTTATATATAATAATACTTAATTTTAACTATTAAATAACTAATATTGTAATTTTAAAAAAAAATTAATTATAACATAACATGATCAATACAGGTGGGTCAGATATCAGGTAACTTATTAAACATTGAGTCTGGAACAATTATTAATCGAGCATTAAATTTTGGCATGTTTAATAATTGGTCCAAAAAATAGGCCATGTTGGGCCTTTTTATCATGTTAGTCATATCAGGATGGGTAGGTCCCTTTGAACATGTATAGGACTACTTGTGATGTGCCAAGGGAATGTTCTGGTGGATTCCCCCAAACATCAATGTGCATAAGGTTTAGCTTCCTGACTATTGGTGTTATTCCTCATTTTTTTAAAATATACCTTCTCCCACATTCAAAATATAAAATCTTCAAATAATATAACATCCACTAAGATTAGTTTTAGTAACATTCCTTTTGTCTCCAACATATTCATCCCCTTATCTATCATGTCACATAACATGTAACGCAATAGTTATGAATTACTAAATGAATTTTTATTTTAATCATATCCATTAATTTTTTTTATATTGTATAAGATTCCATTATATACTCCACAATATATGACCATAAAACACTTGGTAATTTTCCATGCACAACCAGTGAAATGGTGTTAAATCCTACATCATCAAGATATCGTATAGAAAAAACATTCCATATTAGTCCATGTATATATCAAATATTTTCCAGAATAAAAAACTCCCATTGTATTTTTTTATCCATTCATAACCTTTTCCCACAATAAACAAGCGTTTATCATAAGAAATATGTATCATTCCAGTGTTCAATAAAATAGAATTATTTGGGAATATCTTATTCGATGTGGAATAGAAGGATAACACTAAATCTAAAATCCAAGTCTCCATAGGGATATCTGTAATCAGTAGTAATATATCATCATTTACTTCAATTATTCCATTCACTACATTGGTTTTTGGTGAATTTTGTTTATCTGTTTATTCCTTCTAATCATGTCCCTTCTTCCCTAAACTCTAACAGGTAGGGCCAGAATCCTTGTCCTCATCATGGATCATTCCACTTGATTTTGATCATCCTATATAATTATTACACTATATGCATTTTCCTATTCGTTCCATTTTTAGAGAAGAACCAGAGAATCTCACTAAATCTCTTCTCCAAATATTCTCATTGATGAAAAAATCTTGAAAATCATTCAAATTAAACTATGTGTTCCTCAAATAAATGATTTGAACTATTATATTATATTCTAAAATATTATGTAACAAAGATAGAAAAACTAGTGCGCATACCTCATCTTCTAGCATAATTCCCACGGATTTCAATTGACTTTTGATGGTGTTGAATTCATTTATGTGACTAAAAATAATATTTTCATCAATCATATTCATATTGAATAATCATTTCATTAGGTAAATGTTTTTCAACTCAAATGTATTCTCATACATATTCAGGAGATATTTCCACAACATAAACATCATTTTCTCCTCTTTGATATTGAATTCCATTTTCTTTCCCAACAAAAGGCGCACAACCCCCAAATCCAATAAATCCAGTAACACTCTCTTGGAATTCTTAATCACTATAAATTTAACACCAAATATTGCACCCAATTATAATAAGATATTGTTAATGGATATAAAATAAAAGGTACCTTCCCCACATCCCCATTGGATTTTCACTCTCACACTCCCAATGAAAAATGTATTAGTGCTATTAATACCTTCCCTAACTATTCTATAACACACCATATCTCATATCATTGTCATACCACGTACCACAGATAAATAATCTACATCATCTTGTATTCACCATCACATACCACACCTCATACGCACATCATATATCCATTATAGTGGGGTATCATGAACATGAAAGAAATTTACCTCGTACCCCTCCTACAATGCATAACCCCCACCATATATCATCATGTCAGTATCCTACAGGATCTACCTATAAACCACACACTTCACATATATATATTGGTTCCTAATTCAAGCCATCAAATCCCGTTCCACAACTAGGAGGGGGAATAGAGAAGAGGGAGTGGTCATCCATTATTTCCCTTACCAACCTATATGTTGGGGAAAACACCCTGAACCCAAAATATTTGTGTGTTGGTAAGGTTATCTAACATAGTTAGGGTGTATAAATAAATCACAACAAAATAAAAGTATAATAAAACCACACACAATCCCAGCCTATAGGTTTTGCATCAAAATAGATCTTTCACACCATAATAACCAATGCTTCATCCCCACCACACACTACCATTGGTACCACTTTCTATATCACAATCTGAAGCCACCTTCCCACAATAAATATTAATGACAATTCCCAAACTTTCCACTTTAACCACATCATTTTCCCATTTTATTTTAATGGTTACCATCCATATTACATTATTTTTTTCGATTAAATTTTATATTTAATGAAAAACCATCCCAATTCATTATTCATGTTTAGTCTATCCCCAAACCATTCATTTCATGTAAAATCAATTAATTTACAACAATAGTTCATTCATTTTTATCCCAATCCCATTACCATATTTTAATTAATAATCACATTCCATAGCCATCATAAAACTATAATAACATCTATATGTTACAAAAACCACCACCATGTCGACCAACTCACATCTCATGTTAATCACAAGATTAATAGCCTAATTACAGAAATTCATTTATATATATGGTTTATTCAATTTCATCCAACACCCATGACAAAAATTTAATTAACATTATCATTTCATATCCACTAGGAAAATTGTAATATCATCTTTACATTATGCAAACAATCTCCACATCAACCCCCTCACATACCATGCTAATTTCCACCATAATAGATCAATCTCCACACAAAAACAACCATTCTAACCAATTGTAGCCTCACTACTCCACACAATACAAATCCCATATCCAATTTGATCCCACCACCATGAATAAGAAATTCATAAAAACAGTAACAAACACACTATTATCATATAATATCAAATTACAACAAAAACCACTATCATAATCCTATCATAAAGCATACTTCACAGTGTTTCAACATATCATACACTGTTATCAACATAAAAAATTTGAGATTACACATAAATGGTACATAATTATATTTAATTGGTCAGGTTTTTATTGATAGGTTATTCAAAAAATTCAAATCAGAGTAATCAAATCAATATATATTTTAATAATATGGATTTTTTTTAACAAAAAAGATAATCATCAACCATATAAGTGAAGCATGAAAACATATAACCACATGTGATTCAACCCATTCCTCTTCATTTCATTTTCTCAATTTTTTATATTTATTAATCCAATCTATAGTATCTCCTAAAATGAAAGAAAGATAATGCAACTTCCATAATGGACACATAAATAGAGTTCTCAAATCCCATTCCTCAATTGAATCTTTACAAACATTGTGAAAAATAAAGGTGAGTAGAAGAGATGATAAGCTACCTAAATCATATAGGGTGATCCTAAAAACCCTAAATTACAATAGTATTTCATAAATACACGGCCCAACACTACCCAAACCGAATTCAACCCACTATATAGGCACTTTGAGAAGGACAAATAGTGAGGGAACCAATAAATGATAAGTGGGACTCATCTCAGATCACAACTAATTGGTATCTTGAAGTTGAAGAGGGATGTAAAGTTATGGGAACTTTAGTGTCACAGAACGGGATCCATTAGTCATCTAGGGTTTCTAGAGAATTATTGAAAATAGAATAATTTAGATTGGATTTTGGATTTATACCATTCCATAAAAAATTATGTTGTGGCATGATATATCACCATAACGTTGTGACAAGGATAATCCCACTAATCCTTCTAAAATAATTTCATGAATCAATTTTTTCTCCCCCGCCTTAAAATCAGTCAAATTCTTCAATATAATATGACTGAGGATGGGTTGTTTCATGAAAAAACTCCATGGAACGATGTCACTAAAACAGAACAACTAAAATCATCCCATAGGTCGTCATTCTATGATATAGGAGGCCACATAATTACCAATATCATGGAGAACCTTTGGAATCTTCATTCTATACACCATATTATAATCTCTATGGTCACTCCATGAAATTCATCAATACAAAACTCATAAACAACCCAAGATTCATCAAACTATAAGAAAACCCTACATATTATGACCATATATATTAAAAATGAAATATATTAAGGGTAATAAATACTTTATAAGGTTTATAAAGAGTTTCATAGGGGTAAGTAGAAATTTTCAAGGTTCCCTACTTTTATAAAAATCTACCTTAGAACACTTTATGATATGACTTGATTTTTTATTACTGTTACCAGGCTCCAAACACAGACACCAACTCTCCCAACCACCTCTATAACAACCCTTAAATATGGCGATATCAATTACATGAATTTAAGAAAATATTTCACAGTGATACATTTTCAAGACCTTTTTTGTTTTTAATTTTTTTTAATTATGATAAAATATTAATTAACAAAAAATATTTCTTTTTCAACTAATTGATCTTTTTTAAACAATATAAACACATGATTAATTCAAAAAAATTATTAAATATCTCCCAAGAATTATCCAAAAAAGGTAACCTTCTAAACAAATATTACATATTAATTTTCTTTAGCACCTAGGGAAATGGAAACATAATAAAGTGGTGATCTTAAATACCCAGTATGAGATAAATAAACATATCAACAAGTTACCCATTGTGAGATCAGAAGTATATGAGAAAACATAAGTAGAATATAAATAACTTAATAACATAACATAGAATCATAAAAATAGATCTTATAGAATTATAGAATAATAAGTAATCACATATGATGAAACATATAACATGGTGTAATGATTGGGAAACCATGATATATAAAGGATGAACCAGGGAGAATAACATAGTCGTATATAAAAGGATTCTAGTGATAACGTGAGTATAGAAGATCAATATTGTGAATAAAGAATCACCACCTATTTCTCATGGTGTACTAGTCATCACAGACTCTTTCCAATAGCGTATTATTAGTTCCAACTTATTTACCATAGTGGATCAGGCATCGCAGTCTATTTCCCATTTGGGATCGGGTTTCAATACTCATTAAACCATTATCTAATGAGATGTAAAGCTTTACCTAATGAATTTGAGGGCTATATATGGAACACCCATCACTAAAAAATTAACCATACACATGTATTCCATAAGATAAAATCTAAAAATAACAACATTAAAATATAGGCATAAGAATGGGTTTCAAAAATCATTAAAATAAAAATCATTCACTTTTTATGTCATGAATAACCCATGGGAATGAAATCGGTTTTATATTCTTTAAAATATATTTACATAAGTAAATCAATCATAATTACATAAATAATCATACCAAAATAAATACATGGAGAATAAATTGGTATCTAGGACATGAATATACTCTCTAGTTAAGTACCATTCAATCAAGATAATAGTGCATAGGGTATCTAAACCATACATATAGAGGGTGTATGGTTAATGTGATAGTTTTAATAAACAAAACATTTATTCCTATCAAGTTTAACATCCTCTAATAAAAGGAATCAAAAATATTGTTTTCACATAGGAATGGCATTGGAAGAAAAATATACGGTTATATATCGACAACGATTAGAAAAGAAAAAGGTAGTGGTGGATCATTTCACCAAAATGGAATGATGGTACATAATGAATCTAGATAAATAATCTTGATGGTAATATTCATAGAATATACTCAATCAATAATAATGTACAATTACATTGATGAAAAATACTTTTTTGATTTTTAGGAAAATCTTATTGGAAATTAGAAAAATATTTGAACCCTTGAAATAGTTTTAAAATATATATTTTATAAATATTGGAGAAAATATCAAATTTTAGAAACCATTATAATATAGATAAAATATTCACATAAAATTAAAAAGTTTTTGGAATGATGTGATCACATGTAAATGATAAAAAGATAACTTTTCACATTTTGAAAAAAATTAATCATCTGAAAATAGTTAAAACTATATTTAAAACATTAATAATAAGGTAAAGTAGAAGAAAATAACCATAATAAACTTATTATAAATATATAAAGAAACTTTTGAAATCATAAAATGAATATGGATATGAAAAAAAGGAATGCTTTATTCAACCATGAATAAGAGAAAGGTTTGGTTTAACTTGAAAAATACGCTTCGGGTAAAATACGGGTCAATGGGAAGTAAAATTTTGTGGGTACATGTAAACACCCCGGAATATAAAAATAAAATGATGATAGGTCTTATAAAGAATAAAAATTTCCTATATGTTTTATCTTTCAAAAATAATCATGACTTGAAAATAATTTTGGCAACCAAACCCTTACAGTTTGAGTAAAATTTTAATCAAGAAAACCTTTTATCATTAGCATATTTATAAGAAAATTATATTTAAAAGGGAACGTGATATGGATATTATGAATTCAATTAATATGGTAAAATATATCCATTATATAGTATGTAAACCATTACAAAGAAAACATGGTGTATAGTAGGAAATATGTTTCAAGGGGTGAAGTTTTGAGATAAGAAACCCTTACCTTTGATCTGTTCATCCATAGATGTTCTCTAACCTCATTTATAAAAAATAAAAATATATTAATAGCTAATTTTAGAAAATAATTGATACCTAACACTATTTATAATTTGAATTTTAATCATTATGTATATTAGTTATTTTATACCTCTTTTCTCGCATTGAGTGTTTATAGTTTTGACTGTTTGTGCTAGTTTCATAAGAGTTACATCAGTATTCATTATTATTAAGATTTTAATTATTATAATATAATTAAAAATATGATAATTTATTAATTATAATTATTTATGAATTTTCAATTTCTTTTTACGAGTGGTTCATTCTTCATACATGAAGATGAAATTGATAATAAGAACACTTCAGTGATTTTCTTAACCAAAAAAAAGGTGTTTGGTTAATTATTGAGTTAAATCATGATGAATAAATTATATGATTCAATATATATATATATATCATATTATACCATATTTTTTCTCATATTCATCCATGATATAATTTCATATTATTGTTCATGTAGGTGGTCAAGCCAACCCAATCATGAACATGCCATAATTAATGGATTATTATCAGGTGATTTAATTGAAATATCATTATAAAAGAATAATAATAATATAATTTAGTATTTAGTAGTATTATATATCAAAATAATAAATAATTAGAAGAATAATTTATGTATATCTATCAATTAAATAGGATGAATAAATTTTTTTTCTTCTTAGTTCATTTTTTTAAGACGGTTAATTTTAAAAAGATTACTTATCATTCATATCTTTGATAGTTTATTCAATTTTTCTTACCAAAACCTAATTCATGTCATATTTATCCTTTAAAACCACTCTTATCTAATAAATGAATGTTGTTATTTAAAAATGGAATACATTTATCCATTAAGGTATTTTCCCCCATATACATATGGATAATGATTTTATTTTCATAGAACTAGAGAGAGGATTAATATGTTTTATCATTTTAGAATATTAAATAAGTACTAAATATCTCAATTATACATTAAGTTCCCTTTTTAACTATCCATGTTCAGAGGTGAATAAAAATGAACATGTTACTTCATGGAGGTGTTAGTTCGCACATACACATGGTTTGTGTATTATTTTTTCTTAATAGAAAATGGAAACGGTGTTTAATGATTATGAAATATTTACAATAATATATAATTATACTAGTGATACTAATGTCATGCTTTAAATATGGTGTAATGTAGTTTGAGGAATAATATGTTCATCTAAATAAATATAAATGATAAAGGAGATATTAAAAATATATACCTCACTACTTGGATTATCTCCTTTATGAAAGGGGGTTAAATATTTGAGGGATGACCTCTTTAGTATAAAACCCCTAATTTAATATGGATAGTAATATTTAGGATTGGATTTTTTAGAGTTTGGGATGAACGTATGTAAGTATTGTGTGAGGGGAGTGAGGAGAGGATGTCCCCTTATATAAGTTAAAAGGGATGGAATTTTTGTAAATAACCATAAGTTTTTAATAATGGTAAGTCAATATCAAAATAAGTGGAACCAAAATTGATAAATAATGGATAATAGAAGTGATAAGGTATATAATGGCCTCAAACACTCATCCTCACACAAATTTTAAATATTTTTGAATTAATTTACTCTTAGATGTTTCCTTTTACTATTTTATTTTTCACCACATTATCTTGTTTTACATAGGTAACTTATCCTTTATGATTAAAAAATAATTTAGTCATTACTATTTAATTTAAAGATACTGTTTCAAATTTTTAAATCAATTTCATCTGATTCCATTCTTAAAATTTATAAAAAATAATTTTAAAATAATAGGTATATAATGTATTAAAAATAATTTCTCAAGAGAAATATAACTTGGGTTATAAAACATTAAACATTTTTTTTGTAAACTAGAATCAATATTTTTAAATTTATAAAATTACCTTTAAAATTCAAATTTTTTAAGAAAAATGATTCATAAATTTTAAAATAATTCTTATAAACTAATAAGTCAATAAAAGATGCAGTATTTGAAAAAAATAGTATATTTCACTATTCAAATAAAAAAATTAAAATATAAAATATCTGTATTAAATTAATATTTACATGATAAATCCAAAATTATGTTAATTTTTTCTAATTCTGTTTCTAAAATTTATAAAAATAAAATTAATTAAGAATATAAAATATAGAAAAACTGTTTTTATAAGAAAATGACTTTTGGAATATTAACTATTATTTTCCATATAAACTAATAATTAATATAGAGTTAAATTATTATTTATATGAACAATATATCTATTTATTATTCAATCATAATAAACATGGTTCCTAGAAAAAAATTCTAATTCTTATAAAGTTCACTTTTAAGCTTAAAGTGAATTAAGAAAAAATGGCCTTTTGAAAAGTATAAAAATTCATTATATATATATAGATATGATTATTTTATTACATGTTAATATAATCCTAATTTATACTTATATAACTCATTATTATCTCCATGTAATACATAAGAATTAGAAATTCTATGCTTGAGTTTTTAAGTGTCATGCAACTATTATGGATCTGGTTGCAGTCTATGTAAGATTGACCTTCTCTTGTACACCATTTTTTCACACCATAATTTATCGAGTTCTACATAGGAATAATCTATGGAAAACCCAAAAAATATATACCTCCCTTCTGATCTAAGAAAAATGGGATTCATAAGGAAGACCTCCACTTATGGCTTCCATTTCTTCCTACTTTCTTTATTAATTTTATAATATGGTTACATCAATTTATATCAGTTAATTTAATGTCTACGTTTTTACAGTCATATTTAATATTCATAATATATCAAGGTATTTTATTTTAGTTTTTTATAGTGTGCAAAAGACTCTATAAAAATATTATTTACTTAAGGAGAATAAACTGTGAAATCTCATGTCATTACGCACACACCAGGGCCGCAACACCCCATCTACACTATGAAATACCAACAACAGATATACCCCTAGAATGTATCCAACTCTTCACACTATGATGCCTATGGTAAAAATAGTACCTATCACTCCAATAATAAATCTGATCTAAATATCTACATCTCATCCTCTAACATCTTCCCAAAACCACCAATACTATAATCACACAAAGTAGTAGGTTGGAAATCTCTTAGCCATTATATTACATACCTCTCAAATAATTATCATCTTCGCGAATAAGAAAAAATCCATAAGGAAATGGAAACCTCCTATACTAAACACTCACCCAAGAGATACCACTCAAATTATGACATAACCACCATCAAATTACAAGGAAACATGGGAGATTACTAATCTTATGTGAATAGGTGTAGAGAAAAATAATCCCATTTAATATACATCAAGGAAAAAATATCATCATCAAATTAAAGAAGGTGTAAAATACCTCAAGATACTGAGTGCACAATTATGATTCATGATCCCAAGTAAATTCTTCCAGTCCGCCATGCCTCAAAAAAACATGAAACAAATGGATAACTTAACCAATAAGTACCTTGTCATGATGATCTTGAGTCATGAATAGCTAAACCATGAATGTTGCATTTTCATCTACATCCAAATATCGCTAATAAATAATATGGGAATGTTTTAAAGATATAAAAGAAGGTATGACATGTGAAATACAAACTGGATTTATTCATCAATGGATGAATCACTAAATGATAATACACCTCACTAATTCTTCTCAACACCTTACAGATACTAAAACACTTTTTTGATAGTTTACTCTTGTGGATAAACCATTTCTTCCCATGATATGGGAAACCCCTCAAGAATACATGATCTTGGACCTAAAACTCCATATGTATCCTCCCCTAAATAGCATAATTATTTTGTTGGTCTTTCACCACCTTCACCCTCTCCTAAATAATTATACTCTACACTCTATCTAGTCCATGGACCGCTGACTCCCTAAGCTAGATCTACCATAATGAAGATGAAAAAGGTCAACCATACAAAACCTTGAATGAATCAAGGATAATTGAAGAGTAATATATTTTATTATTAGAAAACTCATACAAGGTAAGGTTATTTACTCATGACCCACCAAAATATAATATGTGGAATCACAATATATCCCCTAGTGTATAAATGGTCTAATTATTATGAACATCTATCTGAGTTTGGAAAGAAATGATACGGTGGATCTAGGAGATAAAATCATTTCAAAGGCATCCCAAACCCAATTTGGTCAATTAATGAAACCTTTTATATATAATATTCATTGGTACCCCATGAATTTACACTACCTCATTTATATACCACCTCACCAGAATATCCACGACACCGGACTCTTGGATCGCTAATAAATGAACTGAATTCTTTAATTAATCCATGATCACCCAAATTGAATCACATACTCCATATGATCGAGAAAAAATCGTTATAAAATAAATTTATATGTAATCCCATTTATACTTAAGGAAATATAATGGATACAACAAAACATTAGGAACATGATTCTCTACCTTCACCTGATGGCAGAACAAACACAACAATACAAACTTTAATATTGATATTTTCATCCAATGACACCAAGGTTGGCCCTTAAATTCATGATACATCTGGGGTAATCTAATATTTTATACAATTTATGAACTATAGAACTCATGAATAACCTCCTTCTATATCGCTGATGGAAAAATAAGCACCCTTGAAACAACATATTATGTTAACCACCTGGAAGGAGCATCTCCATAGAATATGTGATCCTACATCACATATACCTCTAAATATCCCCACAAATATTGATCCAAATATCACATTAAGGATGAATTCACTATCATATAGTAAAATAAACCTATACTCTTATCATACCCAAGATCAAGATTCATCCCTAAAATCTCCTCTATCAATCTATATGTATCCCCAGGAACCTGAGAAACATCTCCTCGTGACTTCATAAAATGGTTCATAAATAACTAAAATCCCCTTATTTGGGGTTTACGAGATCTCAAAATCAGAGTTCTATAAGAATTATATCATCCACAACTGTTGCATATTTAGATCCCACTGAGAAGAAACATGCCTCATGTTTTAGATCTATCAATACCAAAAATTATTTAGTAATGAGGTAATGTCTCCATAGCTTCATAGAAAATACTACCTTACTAATATAAAAATAATACCATTAATAGTTACACTCATAAAGACATAAATTCCTTGATCTGTATGAGATCATTACTCTCTATTACATTAAGAATTGTCCCAAACCAAGATGGGAAACAACATAAAAAACTAAAAACATTAGTCCCTCTTATAAAAGCAAAAGGATAGCAGTATTTATTAACATCTCCAATTGGTAGAATAATGTATCCTAACATTGATCAATCCATGTAATGGCATGGACCTTTTTATCCATGGCTTTAAATGGGGCCACAATCTAAGAAAAAACAAAGTCAAATATATAATAGTATATCATGAGACTAAGGAGTCTATGAACTTGTATTTTATTTTTGGGTGATTACTAATAAAACACATTCTTGATAATTGATTAATCAATTATTAATCCCTAATCGAACACAAAATTACCAAGAAAATACACCACCCATTCCTATAAATTGTACTTGGAAAACTTTCTATATAGCAGGTGGCGTTGAAGGACATGAAAAAAATCTCAAATATGATTTCCAATATTCTCCTATAACCTTGAGCATACAAGATTTTTGTCTATAAAAACTAACATGAACTGATCTAGGAACCCAAAAAAAATAGATTTAATGAGTCCGTTGAAAATATTTTGGGAATCTATGACACTAAATGGAATAAATAAAAACATAAAGTGCCCATTATGGTACTTGATTTAAGCCTTTAGGACATCCTTCTCATTTTTCTTCATTTTATGGTACTTATACCACATAAATAATTTGTAAAAGAATTGTCTCAATTAAATTAATAAAAAAATATATCCGTAAAAGGAGATAATGATTCTCGACCATGAATAGATTTATCCACTAGTAAACTATACACAACATCATACCACCATTTTCCTTCTTTGAAAATAATACTAAAGCACTCTGTAGGGATACACAATGTAGAATAAATCTTTTATACATGAAATATTCAATTTCAATCCTCAACTACCATAGTTTAGAAGGTATCATATGCAATAAGGTAATAAAAATTTGAGAATCATTGAGATACATCTTTATTATGAAATTGATATCACATTGTGGGGGTAGAGATATAACATCTTCAGGGAAAACCTCTGGGACTCCTCAACAACTCTGGGAATGTGCACCACTTTTACCTCCACTAATACCAATGATATATTTCTACTCGATATGATATAGGTTTATAATTCCTACATCCCTTACGATAATACCTCTCACTAATTAACACCACAAATTATCCCTAATCATCATAAAAAATGAATCACATCTAGAAATAATCAATGAAGGCACACATGGAGTAAAACCAGTTGATTACAAGAAAGAAACTTTATAGTTTTATATATACTAAGAATAAATCATTAACTGAATGATGTTTCTTAAACATCAACTTGCGGACCCGACACATATCAAGAATACTTGACTAGCCTCAAACTAGTATAGTCAATACCTGGGGTAGTGGGATGCTCTCTACCTTTATTCCTAAGGAATGTACTAAAAAGATTCCATGAAGGATTAGGTTCTTCAGAATCAAATAAAACATAATCTAGAGTATAAAATAAATTAATAGTTCCTCATAAGATATTATTTCTATTTGGTTTTTTCACCTCCACTACATTAAATTATATTTTTAAAACTCCTATACCTAACTAGCCCCACCGGTGACCACATCTATGTCTAAGCTCAATTTTATGTTCCTAATGCTAAGAAACATCTTGGGGATAGTTTCTTCCATCTTCATATCCTCATTTCAAAAACCATGTCTCCCTTTCCACTGATAAAACCTCTAAGGAAACTACTAATAAGCATTGAGTGGATACTGACCACCTATGCTACACTAATCACAAAAAATATTTAGGCATCAAAATAACTAATGATTGTGACCTATAAAAATAAATAACATAGGGATAGATCATTCAGTGGATGTATAATAACTACCTACCCTAGAAAAATATGAGGAAAATCGATGCAGTCAACTATTAATCAGTTGAAACCTTATCATCCCAGACACTTAAGATCATCCACCATCATTATTTCTCCTTCGGAGCTTTAATGGATCCCTTCTCATGATTATCTTGGTTGCACATTAATCTTACCTGTCACCTCATACTTCTTCTACATCTACAAAAATATATTCAAAGTAAATGTGGTGACTCTAAATCAAATAACTAGGCATATAACCTCTTCCATACATCTTACTTTAGCATCCTCATACATAAAGAGAAAAAAAATCAAAAAAGGACTTTGAATATTATCCCAAGATCCCATATTCTCAAGATCCTCTATTGAAAGGTGATAACCACTTGCCACTTTAGTAACCTCATTGATGATGAAAAGAACATGAAAAAATAATACCTCTGAAAATCATCCCATGGAAACTCTTTCTCCTACATCTCCGCAAGATTTATAATCCACCAATGAAGTGACACCATGTGCATCTGACTAATATCTAGAAAAACATCATTCTCTACCTTATATCAGGTCAAACAAAATGAGATATTGATCTTCACTAGTAAGTAATATATCTTCAAATCAGATATAATTCCATCTTACTTCAGAAATATATGGTTCTAGAACTCACCAAACATATTCCTCCAAATAATATCCTCCCCAACCAGGTAGATACTTTGATAGTAAATTGGATCAACCTGTTGAACCACACTAACCTAAAAATGCATGGATGATGACTAATATAAAAGTATTCAAACAAGGAGGAAACTTTTATGTCTGGTATCACAGAATCCATTTAATCAATATAATTTAATTCAATTCCTTCAATTTTACCAAAATCACCCAAATTAAAACACAATTACAGTAAGTATAATGTTCATACCTCTCCTAGGTCTCTAACTCATAGTCAACATTATCTCACATAGGGGGTTAAATATTCTTTAGGTCCTTCCATTGAATCATAGGGGGGATAATCATTAATTTCATATGTAGTCACCTTTGTTACATCACACACTAATTTTTACTAATACACTTACCCTACCAATCTCATTAATTCATAACTACCTCCTAAATCCAGTCTCTCTCCTAACTCTCATTCATAACTTTAATACCACTATGTCATGACCCACCCCAAATAGGAACCCCTCTAAGGTCTACATTAAATATAAGAGTGACCCCCATGTATCGCCTTCAATAGAGCTGAGGTTTCAATCTAGAAAAAAGTATATAAAATATGAAAATGGGATACATTATCCATACATATCATAGAAACATAATAATAAATAATGTAACACACCCACCATTACATTTGAATACATTCATTGGATTTTGATATTTTAGTTTTTTTTGGAAGTGTTGTAGGTTCTTTTTTATCTTCCATAGTTTTAGAATGTAATGTAATTTATAAACTATTTTTATTTAATTTAAAATTTAATTTAATGAAAATTTAAAATAAAGCAAGTTTATATTTACCCTTTTGTATGAAATATGGACTATGTAAAGGTCAAATGTTTGTTATCAATACACGGGAGGGTTTTAAGGTGATGTGAAAGGAGAAAAGTGAGTTTTTAATGGTTACATAAGGGTAAACCCTTGGTTTAAAGGGTTATGAAATGGTAATCCTATTTTTCTAAAGGTTATATAAGGGTAATACAATATTTATATGATTTTTTAAAAGGTTAGTGGAGTCTTCCCATAGTTTCATAAAAGCATGTCCTCTGTGCCATATGTTATGGAAAGGTAACCTTGTATTTTAGAAGGATTCATAAGGTCAAATAAACCACTAGGTAAAGTTAATTTAGAGTTATCAAGGTTCTATAAGGGTAACACATATATACTATGTAATTCTAAGTTCATGTTTTCAAAATATGACTAAGGGAGCCTAAGGTGCAGTATAAAGGTAGGGTGATCTGCATAAGGGAATCCACTCTTCTTAAATGGATGTTTAAGGGTAACCATATACCCTTATGTGACACATAAGAGCTTCATAATGGTAAATCCTTGTTACCATTATGTAATACTATTTTACGTTACAAAACAAATAAAAACATTATTTTTCATTCTTCTTCTTACAGAATGGATCTACAGTGACTTTAGATAATTTTGAAGGATTGAAATCAAGGGAATATAATTTTTATACTTCCTTGAATGTTGTAACTCATTTTTTCAACGATTTTAAACCTTATGCATTAAATATTAGATTAAAATATAAAATTAAATTGTTTATTTAATTATGGATTTTAATTCTACAAAAAACACTTTTATTTTTAAAAATTCTTAAAGACTTTCATCCCACTATTTTTTAAATCATTTTGAATATCACTTTGGATGTATGGATACTGTAGAATTAAATATTGTACCTTTGAATTAGGTTTATAATTAAACACATTTCAGGGTGGGTTATTGATTGCTTATCCCTCATCCAATAGTGTCTTATGGTGAATCAATTTTTCTTTGGTTTAATTCTTATGAATTGAGATTTGTGAGGACTAAATATCTTCCTTCTCCATCACCATATTTGAAGGCAATAAGTTTATGTGTATTCTGAATATTTGTTTCTCTATACATTGTTTCTACCCCATGATTTACTTAATGTTATTGGAAATTCCTATTTTTTTTTGTGAAAAAAAAAATTAAATATTGCTTCTAGGTAGTAAAATATGTTTTTAAACGGGTTTTCTTTAAAAACATATTTTTTCATTACTTGTGATTTATTGAATTTATAAAAGAAATATTGATTTCTAAAATGTATTTCCAATCATGGAAGTAGTGATGCTTTATTGTGAAATTTTTTTATAAATTTTATTTTAGGTGGTGACCCTATAAAATGGGCACGTCCCTTGTATACCATGTTTGCTTATGAAATAATTTTGGTTGATTTATTAAATTAATTAATATGAAATATGTGAGTGTGGTTTTCTAAAACTACATCATGGGTTGTTTGGAAAATTTTTATACAGGGGTTACTATTTAAAAATGAATTTATAGACTTTCTGTGTTGATTTTTTTTTGAAGTGGATTTTTGAAGAATGTGAGTAGTGATACTTCACAAGTGAAAATGGTTAGAAACATTGTGAGTATGTTTTACATTTTTTGTTAAAATATGGAACATGGGATGATTTGGGAACCTTGGATATGGACATATGAAATCATTAGTCTGTGTGACACCACTAGAGATTATAAATTGGTTTTCATGTGGTTTTAGTTGAAAATTTGTAGAAAAACTATGGAAAGACTTGGTATCATAGGATTCATGTCATATTAGTATAGTGTTCCTTGTATGTTCTAGAACACATTCCCATAGGCTAGATCCCAATAACAATTCACAGATGATGGTATCAACTGTTTATTATTTTTTATATTCTCACATGGTTATCTATTATAATGTGAATACATGATTAATTCCCACTATATTTTCATTCATTTTCATATTCATATTCTTGGGGCATTGAATATGGCTTATTTTGAAAAGAAACCAAAGGAAGTTTTACATAATGGTTCTCATGTACAAATTACTTTGTAAATCAGTTTGTTTTAAATCTAGAGCTAATGGTTTCATTGTGTTATACAATGTATAGATTCTTTGTTGCTATCATGTTAAGTATTAGTGCTCACAACCAAATTTTTCCTTCTTGACCTTGGTTTTGTAGGACTCTAGTAAAGATAATGGAATAAAGTGGCATAGTGACTTCTCTTGTTCAATATCACCATCAATGTGTAATAGTATGGTGGTGATCGTTAGTCAAAAGGAGACTTGGTTTTTTTCTTACTCGATAATTCTTTTAGGTTCTACTTTTATTACTTTTCCATGTACGTCTCATGAATTTTTAATTTTCTACCACGTTGTACTCTAATTGTTTATATTATTTTCGATATAAATGAGACATGCTATGTTATCTTTTAGAGTAAAATTATTCCCACAGTTTTATATATTGGAAACCAGGTTCTTATTGTAAACTCATGGAAATTGAGAATGCAATTCAAGTCTTATGTCTATTCAGATCAGGTGAGATATCAGGTAGACCTAGGACAGTTAGCTACAAAATGGTATCAAAAAAATACTCAACCATAAGTGTTATGAAACTATGTAGGTTTTTTCTATGTTTTTATCTATTGGAGTTATGAATTTTTAGGGATCAAGGAGTATATGGTAGGTTGGTTCTTAATCATAACCTTACATGATGCCACTTGAGTTTCCATGGGTAGTCAATATTTAATTTCAATTTGATACTTTTAGTGAGTTTTCGTTTGATATGTTGACCAGTGAAACCCAAGATAAACAAAACTTAAATAATACATTATTATCGAGAATTAAATTATACATCTAATAAAAAACACACAACCCAATGACCTAATGGTTTAGTGTCATAGATATTATCTATATAAACATCGTAATCTATAATATTTTCCCTATAATAAAACTCATGTAGAATTCCTTTTATACTTTCCACAAGTTATACTTATCTTAATAACCTAGGGATGGTAAAACATTAAAAGGAATGAATTCAAAAACTCATTAATTGTGTACTAATCAACCTATCATCAAGGGTACAATCATAATGATATGAAAAAACATGGAAAAAGGATAAATGTTTTTCTAAAAATAACTTGAAACAATAAGTGTTATTCATATTCCATGATAGAAGGACTCGTAATATCAAATGAGAAAACATATACCCTGGAAATATTTTATGGAATCATGATACATTAAACATTATTCAAGGATCATAATCTTAAACCTAAGATTATGACATAAGAGTGTGGAATAATCATAATCATAAAAACCACAATTCAAGGATACCCACCACGATATTTATCACATTGTAAGCTTGGGTTAACCACCTGTGTACATTTTTGGGCTTGGGATAATCCTCCCATATACCCTTTCACTTGGGATAAAACCACCCTTGTACCCCTTTTTCTTAGGATAAATCCTCTCATGCAACCTTTTCCTTGGGATACATCCTCATGTGTATCATTGGGCTTGGGATAAATCCTCCTGCATATCCCTTTAAATTGGGATAAATCCTCTCTGGTACCATTTGGCATGGGATAAATCCTCCCTTATACCATTTTGATATCATGAGACATAAACATAAACCAATTAATTTTAGGGAAATATAGGACCCCATCCATCATCATCCTTACATATGTTTTCCACTTAAAATCAACCATATATATATCTTAATGTACACATGAAAAAAAAATTCATAAAATTTCCAAAATACATCACATAAAGTAAACATTAAAGAAAATAGGATATCAGAAAATTATTTTTCCAAAATAACTAATATCATAATAAAATATATATGATTATCAAAACATCACATAATGAGAGATAAACCACGAAGGATATCAAAGTTTTCATTTATAATAATCTTTTGTTGATCCTATCATTAACGGTTTCTCTATTTTTCATAAAATAACCTTAATGATATCATAAACATCATATTTATCCACTAAAATCATTATCATTACCATCCATGTAAGATGGTGATGAAATGAAAAATTCAAATCGATCATTTAATGGAGAAGGTAGTCTATATGTATTCATGGTAAAAAATTATGTTTTCTATATAAAAAGGAAGAGAAGTAATATGGTATATAATTTCATAATAAAAAGTATACTATAAATAACGTAATTATATATTAAACCTCTATTAGGAACATATTTGTAAGGTGGTTTTGGAAAAGGAAATATGTTTTGTTATAGAGGAGGTAATTTGAAGAACACATGATTCACGTTTTTATTTTTCTTAATGGAAATGGGGAGGGTGGTTAGACCTTGTACCATAATTAAAATAACAAATAAGTATAATAATGATAATGATGGTATTATATGAATATGTTTACAATATATTTTAATAATGGTAAAATCAGATAAATAAATAGACTATATAAAGAAAGATATGTTGGTAACTTATTCCTCACTTCATATATTATCTCATTTTTGAATGGGATTAAACCTTTGAGGGTAGATATTTTTAAAATACTATAACATAAATAAGGTGCCTAGGAGTGTGTATGATTGTTTTGGGTAGATTATTTTTTAAAAATATGGGTTCTTGGTGTGAGGGTAATTGATGGGTAGAGTATCCATTTTATAAGTTAAAAGGAGTATATTTTTTGTAAACACCCAAAACATTTCAATAATGGGAAGTCATGCTCAAGGAAGGGAGTTTCAAACATGAGATATAATGGGGTATAGAATATATTAGGTTAATAAATACCTCCAAAACTAAATTAGAAACATTTCTTAAACATGTTAGGCCCTTTACCCCTAAGGTTACTCGTTTTTACCATTTTAGTTTTCACCACGGTAACAAGTTTTTACCAAGATAATTTATCCTTTATTCCCAAAAATAAAATGGAACTTATTATATAATTCTTACCTATCAATTACATATTTTAAATCCATTTAATAATATAAAATATCTAAAAGTGATAAAAAATAATTTTACAATAATAAATTCATAATGTATTAAAAACAATCTTTTTAAAATATAAAGTTCTAAAATATAAAATTTGGGTCTATAAATTAAGAAAACATTTTAAAAAAAATAAATTCTTATATAAAATACATATTTGTACTTCTAAAATGGTTTCATAAATTTATAATTCATATTTATATACTAATAATTCCATGAAAGTCATGTTATTTGTAAAAATGGTATTTTTCATAATTCACCTAAAAATCAATATTTTTAGAAAAAACATAAAAATTAATGTTAATATTGTATGATTTTGATTAATAAAAAATATTTTTTTTTGAAAATTTTAATTTTTAAAAATTTATAATTTAATATTTGATCAAAATATCAACATATAGCGAAAAAATGTTCATATTGCAAAATAGCCTTTTAAAAAGATGATTATTTTTTATTCTATTTACTAATTAATTTATTGGTAATATATTATTCATATTATAAATTTATTTTATTATTATTTAATCATAATATACTAATTTTCTTGAAATAAGAAACAAATTTAAAAAAAATATCTCTAAGAAAAAATGATTTTCTTACTTTTTTTAGCTATACTATTTTCATTTCATTGGTATTAAAAGTAGTATTTTTCTTTGTTATACACATATTTAATATTTTAGTTACTCATATTCATACCCACTAATCCAATGATTAGGTTTTAATAGTCATATTTAATATTTGTATTTTACCTATATATATAATTATTTCTCATTTTATTTTGGCGTTGCATGTAGAGAAATCTAACAAACACTGTATTTATTTTAGGAAAATATACAATAAAATATCATGTCATTTAATTCTCCAAAATTAAATATATTTAATCCTTATAATTTAAATTATTACTTACTAATGAATTTATCTAAGGATTTCTATATGGTAAGTATGACTTAATGTAAAATATTTAGAGAGATATCAGCCTTACAAACTCAGAAACATCTCTTTCTTATCTAAACTATATTAAGGTGACATCCCACCCAATCTCATTAACTTGGGAGGAGAGAAGGACAAAATTTAACTTTTGTAACTTCCAGAAGACAACTAAGGCTTACAATAAATGCTAAGGTATTAATAAAAAATTGGGGGATTATTTTATAAGTAAAATACAACAACTAAAAATATACAAAATAAACATATAAAATCACTATATGATGAAGGAATAAAACAATAAAAATCAAACATATACCCAAAATAATAATAATAACATAGTGAAAATGGGAAGATGAGTGAATAATCCCAGAAGACAACAAGACTGAAGTATTC
The DNA here is from genome assembly GCA_963277665.1 of Viscum album. Lineage (NCBI taxonomy): Eukaryota > Viridiplantae > Streptophyta > Magnoliopsida > Santalales > Viscaceae > Viscum > Viscum album. The sequence continues at coordinate 395,518,758 of OY728138.1, forward strand.
CAAAGTGACATCACCCCAAGTACCACATAAACTATCCCCATGCTCCAACCCCACCTATCATGCCCACGATATCAAGATGCATCACTATAGAAATAATATATCTTCTTATTTCCTGTGTCTCTATGGATAACATCTTCAAATTCACCAAATTTTTCAATCAAGGGGTGAGTATAAACTCAGTTTTCATTCCCCAGAGACTTCCCAACACACACAACTATGAAAATAAGTAGTTAGAACATTTTATATAAAATAGTATAAAAAAAATTAAACAATTATATAATACAATGAATAATTCCAAGTGGGAAAACCATAAACAAGCATATTTCCATCTAATCCTATTTGGGATATCTATTTCCATGTTTACACACACATATACACATATTCATACACACAAGATTGTTGTTACCATTAATAGTGGTAATCCATTACCATAATCCATCCAACCATGAACAGTGGAAATTCCCACCCACACTTCATTCCCCTTGAACACAAACAAACCCAAGTATGATAATTCTATGTAAAAAAATATCACTCAAAACAATTCTTCCATTAAAATAAATTCATAAAAAAATTTATATGCCTCAAAACCATAACATAATTTCAAAAAAATCATTCTAAAATTGTAATACAAAGGGGGATTTCTAAAATCCATCAATTTTCCACAATTCAAAATACAAAGAAATTGGTTCCCTTTCATGAAATCACGCCATTTTTACATAGAAAATCAAAGAAACACCTTTCATAAAATCTAATACTTAATGTTATACAAGAAGTGGTGATGAGATATAAGCTACCTATCTTTAAAATGAATTATTAAAATGAATAACATCACTTTAATTTTCTAGAACAGTGTTCACAATATATTCCCTTTAGTAGATCCAATACGATCTCATCTCTATTCACATCCTAGAACATAGATCTATCTATAATGGACTAGAACAATGGTTGTGAGAGAGTGGAGAAAATTATATCTATGAAGAATAAGTATGAACAAGAAAGTACTAAATATTTGAAATCTCTAATGAACTTTGATTCTCTAAAAAATCACTTTCAGGTACAAGGGAATTTTCTCTCAAGGATAGAGAGGAATTAGAGTTCAAGGCCCTTAAATAATAGGAAACTAATAAAGGTTTTATTGATTTAATAATAATTAAAAGGCAAAGTGGGTCGGGATGAGAACCATCATACCATGGTGAAACCAAGTAACCAGGAAGAAGACATAATAGTATAGATGATTCTACAACATAGGTCAAGGTACTACACCATAGTTGGCTTGGTCAACACTGCATTCAGAAGACACGATGCTTGTTGCATCGTAGAATTTATAATTTAGGGGAGGGGATATAGTGTAGCCTTGTAAACCATTACAGGTAAAAAATGGATTACACCACAACCCACCCTTACACCATAACAGTTCAAAAATTGGAAAAGGAACTAGAAATTCACATCTATCCCCCTACACTACAGCATGTGCTCTCTATGCCACAACCACCTAAGGCAAACACTATAGCCACTAGTCCACGGCACAACACCTGACTATGTTAATCCATGTCCCTTCACCACAATGAATCCAATTTAAAATGGGAAGTAAATTAGAAATACATCTCTCATGATCCTATGATATAGTACACACCCCTATGTTGCATCAACAAAAGGGTTATGCTATAGCCCCAAGCATTGTAGAAAAGTCTTACCAAAACAACTAGAAATATCTCCAATGCCCCTACAAAACTTAACAAAACTCTTGAAACTAAACAAAATATTTATATAAGATCCAAATACAGAATATAAGGTTAAATTACCTGAAATCAGGGGTTTCACAATCTCCCCACCATTGGTCTTTCCATCCTCATAAAGTAAAAAACCAGTTTTTTTAGAGTTCAAACCATTTCTCCAAAATTTTCTTTTCATGTTCCCGTGTATCTTTATGAATATTCTTATGATGTTATAAAACCTATGCCAAACAAATTATTTTTCTAAGAATGAGATTATATTTCCTATACACAATCCATATCAGTATGAGAATCAATGTAGCATCTAGTTTAAGATCAATATGGTCCCATCGAATCACATAGTATGGACCAGGTTGATTCTTTCTTGATTGAGATACATAGAATACATTATACACACAAATAAACTTTTTTGGTAAATCCAACAGATAAACCACATCACCCATTCATTCAAGTTTAAAAAGGGCCAATTTACCATGGATAAAACTTTCATTTCATATCGAAAATATGATTCCCTATCCTTGGAGAGATTATCAAGAAAAAATGATCATCAACCTCAAATGATACTGGTCATAGACGTTGATATATAAATGATTTATAAAAACTCTGAGCTATTTTAATTATCTTTATAATAATTTGAATCATCAATATTGTTTCTTAAAAAATTCTAGTCATGATAACTGAATTATCACCTATTTCCACTAAAGAAAGTGGAGAATAACAAGGATTTCCAAACAAACCTTCAGAATAAGACATATATATCAAGTCATAATGAATTTTATTTTATTAAAACTCTACTAATGGTATGTGATATTCCCATGATCCACCAAAATCCATTATAGAACGTGATCTTCCCTTTATATTTCCCATACATTGAAGGATGATATGTTTTTCTCATTTTCAATTAGGTTCCAAGGGATTACTCCAAAGAATTCCAAAACTGGGATGTAAACATGAGGTCCCGTCTAGATTCAATTGAAACTAGGGGACCATGTATCTTTAAAACATTATACATGTAGAGTTTTGATAAATATTCCACCATATTCGATTCATGAATAGGGATAAAGTGAGAAAATAAAGAGAGTCGATACACAATCACCCATATGGGATCATTTTTTTAACTTATTTTGATCATCCTATGAAACAAATACATAGTTATATGCTCCCATTTACACAAGGTAATTGGTAAAGAATGAAAACTATCATTCTGTCATTGGTTTTATACCTTGATGTGCTGACAAGTAAGGAATCAGAAGAAAAAATCTACAACTTCACTATTCATGCCAACCCGCTAAAATTTCATTCTCAACACTTTATAAATAATATGGATTCCTATATTAATATCCCATATCAAATGGTAGTAGGAAGAAATAATTCATTCTTGATAGTATGGATGAACTAAAATTCAATCTCTAAAACATAGCATAGATTCCCCATCTACCTTCTATTTCTTAATGATATCCCTACCATTGAGTTTTGACCTCTTACTTAATCATTATGTATTGGATGTGTGAGTATATCTAACATTCTCCACTAAATCAACAGAATAAAAAACAAGAAATAAAACTGCAACATCACCTTATTCATCACAACCTCGATGCATATCATTTATGACCAAAATTGGTTTTCAGTGACCAGAACCCTCTTTATCCAACTAACTATATGACTTCCTCCAAAAATAATCATCTTAAAAATTCCCTTTACCTGGTGTATACATCAAGTTGAATTCAATAATTTGTAAGTATTACATCCATCTACATTACCTCATATTCAAATTCCTTAATGATAAAATGTGATCCAAAATTCTATGATCTATAAACACCATGAATTTCTCACCAAAATTGTAATTAAGACATGTCTTTAAGGAATAAAATACAACATCCAATTACATATAATGTCTTTGGTAGTTCATCTCATAAACCTATAACTATCATGAGATATAAGTAATGAAATGATCTCATTTCATGAGAACACATCCCAAACCAGTTCCTAGTGCATCACAATAGACCAGATTCCCATATCAAGACTCTATTAATATAATGATAGGTGTTGATATAAGATGAACCTCAAGTTCTTAGAATAGATTATGGTGCTCCTAAATCCATTAGAAAGTAAGACCTTTTATTTTAAAAAAAATTCTAGGAAATATGTAAAAAATCATAAACAAAATGTCTATAGTATCTTGATAATCTAATGAAATTATATATCTCAAAAGCATTCTTCAGTGGTTTCCAAGAGATAACATCTTATTTCTTTTCAGGATCCACTGAAAATCCTTTTTCATAAATGAAATAACCAAGGAAACAAGACTTATATATCTAAAAAATCACACTTTTAAATCTTATTGTAAATATGATACTCCCACAATATACTAAAAAATATGTCAATGTTTTTCACATGATCATCTTTAGTCCTAGAATACACCAGAATATCATCAATGAAAACCACAAAAAAGAAATTAATATGCCTCTAAAAGATTAAATTCATTAATTCTATAAATATATTTAGTGTATTCATAAGACTAAATGGGTAACCCATTTATTCATAATGGTCATAATGAAATCAAAAAAATGTTTCATAGTATCCTTTTTCATAACCCATAGTTGGTGATACCCTCATTGTAATTATAACTTAAATAACAACTAGGGTCCCCTCAAATGATCAAAAACATTTGAATTTTGAGAATAGGATTCCAATTATTTACCTTTTTTTGTCTTACAATAATCTATAAAAATCCTAAAAGTACCACTCACCTTCTTTACAAAAAGAAAATTTTATTCCCATGAAGACATGCTCGGTTGAATGAACACTTTTCTTTCTATCTCTTACACTTGAACATTCAATTACATAAATTCTATTGCTTCCATCCTATTATATGGAAGTGAAACAAGATTGGGACCTAATAAGAGATCAATTATATATTATAATTCTTTTATAGGTGGAAAAAAAATATAAATTATCAGGAAAAATATTGGAAAATTGGTCAAATATGGTCAAAAAAATTTCTATGTATGGTCTCATCCATGGATTCAAAGATAACCACTACCAACTAATAGGTAATAGTCCAAATAACTAGTACTAAATTTCATGATCTTTTTCTATTTATTTTCCAATCGCCTTTAAAGAGATTTTTATGAAATATGAAGATATAAAATTGCATGCCATGTATAACAATTGATATAGGCCTTAAAGTCCATGAACCAATCAATCCCCAAAATCAGTTCATAGATATCCATCTCTAGAATAGAATAATCCCAAACCATATTAGTCTCATCTATTATTACTGAACATGTTTCATAGTTACATGATTTAAAATTCTTTGGTCCCATATGTATTTTTATTTTCAAAATAGAAGGCATCATATAAACATGTAAACACATGTGATCAAACACATTAGAGTTAATAAAATAGTAGGGTACACATGTATCAAACAAGGCTTGCATATGGGTATAATTCAAAAGAATAATACCTTGCACTATTAAATGACCTAATTGATTATCCATGATCATCTAATCAACAGCATAAATCTTCTTAGTATCTCCTCCTAGTTCCTTAATAACATTCTGAGAATGAATAACCTGAGGAGCCATGGTATTTCTAGAATCACCTTGACTTAACCAGTTCTAAGGAAAATATTTATTTGGATGATATCACCCCATGAAAGAATAGTATGTCTAAGAAACATAATATGTATCTCATGCACAAAACATTGGATCAATTTGATAAAAACTATTAATATTTCGCATATTATTATAATAATTTCATGCTCTAGGCCATGTTATGTAGTTTTTTTATGGGAAGTAGGGATACGTTAGAGACAGCCAGGATTTTTATTTATTTTTTGATATAAATTAACTGATCATATGGTCTGATCCTAAGACCCTACACCACCTTGGAATTAGGTGTCCCACTTACACTTATTCCCAGTGCTTGAGTTCTCACTTGTTCCCACACTGAGAAACATACTCCCACCATCTGGATTTCCGGAATTGTCTCTTTCCACCAATTTTTCCTTACTGTTTCTATATAGTCTGAAATATAAATAACTGTAATCTTAGAGATAATCTCCAATCACATTCCAAACATAAGTATGTGTACCTTCAAGGAAACACTATAAGAAAATCCTATTTAAAAGAGAACTAAATTCATTAATTTATTTTCATACTCTATGATATATAGATTCTACTATTTAAAGTTAAATAAATTAGTTATCGTTACAATTATGAAATTTTGAGGATATAATATTTTTTTCAAAAATCCTTCAAATTCCTCCCATATAATGTCTTGGTAGATTTTAGCTTGGATATATATGTCCCACCACTAGAATGAAATATTTACAAGAATATAAGTTTCCAACATAACCTTTATCTTCTCTTGTATATTTAAGAAATAAGTAAATATTTTCATCCAATTTAGCCAATCATTTTCTTTTTCAGGTTTAGACACCCTCCCCCCCCCCCCAAGAGGGGTAGATTATGTTTCTAAAATAGAACTAATGGTTCCAATTTTTGTGGTCCATAGTTTTTATTACCTCTTTATATGGATTGAAAATCCTGAAAAATTCTTTGGACCAACTCTTGGTTCACTTATGGCATAGTTGAAACCACATTTTTAACATCTTCTTTAAATAACCATTATGATTTTTCGTTAAAAAAAGTTTTTATATTTTTCTATAACTATCATTTTTTTATAAAAATGATTTTGTTACTATATAATTGAGTCAATAATAATTATTTCTATAAGAATGTTGAGAATTTATAAAAAATTAACCCAAACATAAATAGAGGGAATAGTTTTTCTTTTAAGAAATATTTTTTCCAGACATAGAGGATTAGAGTGACAAGAACAAGACTCAGAGTATCGGACCGAGCATCATCAGATGTAGAAGGTGTAAGGAATATATAAGTAGGATGTTCTATAGAGTTGTTTATTGGATATATCAACATCATATTCTGATCATTGGATCCAAAAGAATCAAAGAAAAAAATTATTGAATACTGGAATTTTTCATTTACCGTAATTGTAGAAAGAAATAAGTTACTGAAGTAGAAAGAAAAAATTTATTGAGTGAAGAAGTAATATTGTTGATAAAGAGTTTTGAAAGAATATTTTGAGGTCAAGTGTTAGAATGCTTTCATAATTTATAAAATAAATATGATGATGCTTTTTTGGTCATGAAGATAAAAAAAATCATGAAAACCATCGTGATAAAAGATTTTGAAGAAATAGAGGAATCGTGAAGATTTCATATGTTACAGAAATCAAGATAATGTATCTATTAGATACAAAAGATAGAATGTTTTAATTTTATTAAGTTTTAAGAAGTTTTAATTTTCTAATTGGATTCATCGTTGAATACTTTACATCATTATGGAAAATCATCTTAATTGGAATTCCATTGTAATGGGAAAATGAATCAAAATGGGAATTCCATCGTAATGAGAATTCCATCACTATGAGGATTCCATTAGGCTAAAGATGAGGTAGTTTATTTTAATTATCTAATAAAGAAATAAAAATTGAAATGAGCTGAGAAAGAAAGGGATATCGTTATGAGTTGAGAAATAAGGGCAGATTGTAATGAACTGAGAATAAAAGGTAGATTACAATGACCTAATAAAGAAAGGAATATCATAATGATCTAAGAAACAAAGGAACCTCTTAATAAGATAAGAAATAATGTAAGATTGTAATGATCTAAGAAATAATGTCTTATTGTAATGAGCTAAGAAATAAAGGAAGATCGTAATGAGCTAACAAATAAAGGCATATCGTAATTAGCAGAGAAATAAGGGCAGATTGTATTAATTTTGAGTAAGACACATCATATTAAAGTAGAAGAAGTTATATAAGACTAAATAAAGGTTATAAATTGTATGAAGGACGATTTTGAAGATTACTCAAAAAGATAAGTTTTATGAAGAGTTGAAGTGGTCAAAATTGAAAATAAAATTTTCACAAATCTCAATGAAATCTGAGAATGTTTGAAGAATTAAAAGTTGAATTTTAAATTCTAGTGTTTTGTAGTGTTTTTGAACTTTGAGGAAGTGGGGAATGTTTTCTAGTTTCCCACTTTTTCTTTTATGATTCTCCAATAAATACTTTCTCAGATCATTTTTTAATTGTAAATTTTCATGTAAGTGAAAAAGGAAAAGCACTGAAAAACTGAATGTGAGAGTTCCCATCTTACTGAGGAAGATCGTATTAGGAATTTGAATAGAGTTTGAGTTTTTTAGATTCAGAATGGGTCATCATATTGAGTCAATCATATTGAGTCAATCAGACTGAGGAAGATCAGGTGATTTTTTATCATAGTTTGATAATTTTAGATTGAGTAAGGGAGATTAATATTGAGTTAATTGAATTGATAGAATCAGATCCATCTAAATCAGACTAAAGATAAAAAATGAGCCCTTGTGGAGAAAATAGAAGAAAGTGTTTATTGTTTTGTTTTGGATCAATTATTTTGTAAGAAAATTTATAAACTGACAAGAGTTAGTATAATATATCCTATCAGGAGATAGAAGGTGTCTAATGGGAGTTGGCACAAGTTTTATTCACATATTCATAGTAGTGAATTTACATACCCACAGGAGGGGTTATGGAAAGGATATAGGTTCTCACATGAAGGTCGAACCGTGTAAATATTTTATGATTTACATTATTTCTTAACATTTCTTGTATGATTATTTAAAAAGAGATTATAAGAAAATTAATCTTAACAGGTTGCAGGGGGTTTCATTTTGAAAAGTATTGAAACTTATAAAAAGTTAAAAACTTATTCAACCCCCCCCCCCCCCCCTATCAGTTGTTATTTGATCCTTTGGAACATCAATTAGTATTAGATAGAGGTTACCTTGTTTAATCCTTATCTTAGATAATATCAATTCCCTTAATAGTGTAGGTATTCATATATTTGATGGAAAAGTTATTATAGATGGAAAAATAGGATGATTTCATTTCTCCTTTCTCTTTTATTAGAATTTTTTTATGCTACTACTATTGGTTTTACACTAATTGAGAAATATGATCCTATGACATTTTATTATAAGATAAATATTGAAGTTGACGGAGAGGATAGAAATTATATCCATATGTTCATATTAGAAACCATTTATATGAATTTTATCGACCTTAAAACTTCAAAACGTTTGTGGGACAAGATGGAGATTATTTTTGAAGGGAATACTAAATTAATAGAAGAAAAGTTACAAATATGTCATAGTATGTTTGATGAAATCAGAATGAGATATGAAGGAACTATTGATGAATAATTCAGAAGAGTAAATGAAATTTTTTACAAAATCATAGGATTCGGAGTTTCCTGGAAGATTCTATAATAGTAAAGAAACTTATGAGAAACTTTTCGAACATTTTTTATTCTAAAATTTCTCCATTATAATATAAGGATGATTTCTCTCCAGATGGATTGCATAACTTTCTTATTGCTTATGAAATGAGAAAATCTCCATTGTTCAAAATGAAGATGAAAGATTAAATAGCTTTTGAATCCATGAGAAAAAATAAAAATACAAGATATTGAGGATGTTGATCCTTGTGACTATTAATATAAATATAATGGTGAGTCTAATGTCAAAATCATGTCTCTTCTGTCAAAGAACTATCGAATATGAAGAAGAAAGTATAAATAAAAACTTTCTCTCAAATTTTTTGAGTGTGGTGGAATCAGACACATTGCTATGAATTACCCCAAGAAGAAATTTGGTGAATATCAAGATGATTACAATAAAAACCCCTGATGGAATAAGTGGAACAAAAATGATAATGAAGAAATTTCATCCAATAAATATAAGAATAATTTTACTAGAAACAAGAAAAGTATGTTAACTAAGAATTTTAAATCTGGCTCAACTGAAAATAATTCAACATAAGATGAATGTTTAGAAAAGGTTAGAACATTGATTGAAAAAGTAAATAAATTTAAAGAATCATAAAATATGGAAGAATAAGGTTGTGAAAAATATTACGGAGAGTATTATCTCATAACTGAATATGTCGCATATCTTAAGAAAAATAAATTTCTCAAGAAATAAATCATTATAATAAATAAATATTTTGAAAAAGTTTTTGAAGGAATAAAATATGTCATAAATTACATATAAGAATACATTCGGGATATCTTAAGTTTCAAACATATAATTTTTGAATAATTAAATATTGTTGAAGATGTCAATAAAAAGTTGGTTTCCAAGAATAAGTTAACAAGTTTCAATAGAAAATTATTGAGTCCAAAAATACTATGAGGAAGAAAATTAAAAACATCAAAAAAGCCATAAAATTAAATTTTGAGCCTTATAAAGTTTCTGAGAATAATCAAATCAAGAATCTGGTGAAGTAATCACCAACAAAAAATAAATTTTAATATTTTTTTTATAAAATTTTAAGTGAGAAGAAAATTACTATGAAAGAATTGGTAGAGAAAGTATGTGATAAACCTATCACGTATATACAATTTTAAAACTTTCTCTAGAGTAACATAGTTCCAAGACAAGAGTATGTTGAAATAGGAGGAATTTATCAACCTTAACAAATCTACTGAAAAAGAAAATCCTACTTCAATAAAAAATAAATATTTGTTGCATATTGCTAGTGTTTTGGAATCTATGTCCATAGAGATTATAATTTTTGGTATAACCTATATCTTCTTGGAAGAAGGTTTTCTGAATTAAGAATTAATAACTTTCCTAATTCATAGAAACTTAGAAAATAAAAATCTCAATATATGAGAAACCTTTTAAAAAATCAATTTGAATTTCTACAATAAGTTTTTGGAAGATGTTACGAGACTATGCATCATGTCAAAAAAATTATGACATTCCTTCTAGATTAATTTTATTATGATAGAAAAAATGAAGTTGGAAATAAGAAAGTAAAAGAAATATATTTTTTTGTCGAGAAATCTTTTAAAATAAGTAAAAGGAACAAAACATGGATACTTGATAGTGGTTGTTCTTCATATATGATAGTTGGTTTGAAAATCATGAAACATGTTGAATGTCATGATAGAGGAGCATTTACCTTTGGTAATGATAGTTCCTTAAAAACCATAGAAATCCAAATGGGTGAGATTAAAGTCGAAAAAATTAAATATAATAAAGTTTTACATATTGATGTTATAAAATATAACTGGAATAGTTTAAGTCAACATTGGGATGATGGAAAAAAGTAATCTTAACAGAATATTATTTTGTTATAAAAAGTTTGAAATATGGAAACGTGATTAAAAAAGTTGAAAGAACTAGTGGGAATATTTTCCAAATAAGAGAATTTAAAAAAACATGTTACTTAAGTGTTGAAGAAGATAATAAATTTTGGCACTAAATACTTGGTCATCTTGGACATAAAAACCTAAACAAAAATTCAAAATTTTATGTTGTTTGGATCTTTCTAGAGTTGAAAATAGAAGAATAATATGTTTGTATATTTTTAAAAAAAAGTAAAAGATGACTAATGAAAGTCATAAGAGAGTCGAGATTCAGTTTATCAGACCTATTGAACTTATTTATTCCAATTTATGTGGGCCAATGATACATCAATCATAAAAATCATATTTATACTTTATCACTTTTATTTATGATTTCACTCTAATGAAAACCATCATGTTTATGAAACATAAGTTGGGGGAATAAAAATGTTCTTTCTATTCAGAAAAGAAGTTGAGAAAGAAATGGGGGTTTATATAAGGATTTTGAGAAAATATAATGGTACCAAATTCACGAACAATATTTTTCAAGCTTATCTAAGAAAACATGGTATCAAAAATAAGTATAATTATTCCTATACTACACAAAAATATCGAGTACCAGAAGGAAATAATAGAAGATTTATGTAAATTCAATGAATTATGTTAGCATAATACAAACTTTAAATGTTTTTATGGAAATAAAATGTTAGTATTGTTGTACATTTTTAGAATAGATGTTTGTTGAGACCATAATCAAACATTACTTCTTATGAAATGTGGTATAACAAAAAAACCTTCATTTAGGTACTTCAATTTTTTTAGAATCAATGTTTACATAAAATAAAAAATCTATATTCGGGAAATTTTAATGAGGAAGTTTAGGAAGGAACTTTTATGGGTTATTCACCCAATGTAATAAGTTAAAAATTATGGAAAAATATTTTCAATAGTTGATGGAATCATATGATGTGAATGTAATTGAAAATCCAAATTACATAAAAAAAATTTGAGAATGCAGTGGAGGATAAATTTTGGATTTCCAACAATAGTGAATGTAAGTCAAAACATCCTTTATCAATATTCAGATGAATCATGTGATGAGGAAAGTGAATCTGGGGAAAGAATCATTAAAATATCCAACCTTAGAAAACTTGTTAAGTCTTAAAACATTATTGAAAATTATAAGGCTTCAGTTTAGATAATTAGAAAACTGATATTAGAATATCATACATCACTTATCTCAAAATTTGAACCGGAATCAATTTCAAAATCTATTAAACACAAATAATGGTTGGATTCTATGAATGGAGGGTTGGATCAAATTCTGAAAACTGAAACATGGGATATTATTCCAAGGCCAAAAGATAAAATAAAATTATTAGAAAGAAGTGGGTTTACAGTAATGAGTTGAATGAACATGGATATGTTTCAATAAAAAAATATAGTCTTGTTTGTAAAGGCTATCAACAAGTGGAAGGTGTGGATTTTGAGGAAACATTTTCCCCATTTGCAATATTATAAGTTTTTTGAATGTTTCTTTCATTGGCTGCACATCGGAATTACAATGTTTATTAGATGGATGTAAATTAAGCATCCATAAATGGTGATATTGGGGAAGAGGTATACATTGAACAACCTATTGGGTTTATACTTGATGAGGATGAAAAAAAATCTTGTAAACTAAAGAAAACTTTGTATATAATGAAACAAGATCCACTTTCATCGTATTTTAAGCTTGAAAAATGTTCAATAATGTTAAATTTTTATAAAGGAAAATATTATAGAAACTTATATGTGAAATATTTTAACACAAAAAATATAATTTTAATTATTTATATGGATGATATAATTTTTTTGGGGAGGAAGAAAAACATTGTAAAGAGTTTTCTAAAGAAATGAAGAAGAATTTGTAAATGTTAATGTTTGGAGAATTAAAATTCTTCCATGGATTAAAAGTTCAATAAAAGTACATTTTATTATCTCAAGAAAATTATTCCAGGGAATTGTTAAAGATGTTTTGGTTGGTATAATCCAATGAAGTTTCTAATCCTATTTCAATTATCACAATGTTGAGTAAATATGAATCCAAAAAATGTGTGAATAAAAAAGATTTTTAGACTATAATATTAAGTCTACTTTACCTTACAACCTCAAGGCCTGATACAGTTTATGTTGTGACTTTGTGTTCCAAGTATCAATGAAATCCAAAAGAAACAAATATGTTGCAATAAAAAATAATATTTAGATATGTCAAAGAAACAACTACACATGGGTTTTTATACAAAATAAATAGTGAGATGAATCTCCATGGTTTTACTGATGTTGATTGGTCTAGAGATTGTAATGATAGAAAATCAACTTCATGAGGAACATTTTTTCTGGGTGAATTTTGAGTGAGATGTAATATTAATGAAAAAAAGTTTAGTAACTTTGACCATAGATGAATACGAATATGTTTTAGCTACTTAGGCTTATACTCAAATGTTATGGATGAAATTTCACCCAGAATATTTGAAAGTAATATTCTCTATACCATTGAATACACTTTGGATAATCTGAGTGTAATTAATCTATCTAAAAATCATGTCAAATATTCTAGATCAACAAAAATTAATATAAATTTTCACTTTATAAAAGAAAAATTTATTTTTCAATATGTTATGCTACAATACATCAAAAAAAGTATCAAATTGCTGATAATTTTACAGAATCCATGCCAAAAGAATTTTTTGTGAAATTGAGGCTACAAATTCATGTTCAGACTCCTCCCAAGACTTCTTAAAACTTATAAGTAATTACTGAAACCACTATTTTGATCATGTTTAAAAGGGGTGAGATAAAGTAACAACTTTCAAATTTTAAAGATTTTTTTACTTATCTTTTTTTTTTGAATATGAAGATGTGGTAATCATAAAATGGGGTAGAAATAAAGTGAGAGAAAAATAGAAAAGTGATGGGGTTGTCTTTACATGGCCAAAAAAATTTCTTTCGACCGAGGGATGGAATTCCCCCCAAAAAAAAATTTATCGAATATTGTGGTTTTATGGAAGAATTTTTTGAAAAAATATATAGTTTTATAAAAGTCAGAAGTTGTGAGTTTTTTATACAAGTAGAGTTCTAAAAAAATTAGAGTTGAATTTTTTTTAATGAGGTTTGTTAACAAATCAAAATGGTGAGATTGAAGAACCTTTGTGATGTTTTTTACAATGTTTTTGTATTTGTTGACAACTAACATTATTGTATAAGAATGTTTTTGTTATTTTCGAATCAGACTCAGTCCATCATAATGAGTTCTGCAATAAAGTGGAAAATTGATGAAAATTTGAATCCAAACATAAAGGGTAAAAAAATTTATGAAATATATTTTCTAAACTTAGAGGATTAGACTGAGAAGCACCAGAGTAAGATTATCATACCGAGAATCATTGGATATAAAAGGTATAAGGAATATGGAACCCTAATGTTCTGTAGATATATTGATCGAACCCATCAACATCAAATTCATATCATCATATCCAAAAGAATCAGATAAATAAATTATTGATTTAAGTAAGTTTTCCTTTACTGTAATCAGATAATGAAAGAATTTTCTATGTCATAAAGTCATAAGTTGTTAAGTGAAGAAGTTATATTTTTTCTGATGATTTTTAAAGAATATTTTGAGGTCAATTGTTAAAAAGTTTTCATACTTTCTATAATAAATCCGACATTTCTTTTTTTTATAAAGTTCTCAAAAATCATGAAAACTATCATGAGAATATGTTTTGATGAAATAGTGGGATCCTAAATATTGAATCAGTTCCATAAATCAATAAAATATATTCATAATATTCAAAAGTCAAAATTTGTGAAGCTAATGAATTTTAAATAATTTCACTGTTTATAAGTGGATTCATTGTTGAATACTTTTCATCATTATTAAAAATCATCATAATGGGATTTCTATCATAATGGAAAAATCCATCATAATGGGAATTCCATTGTAATGATAATTCCATCATTATGAGGAATCTATCAGGCTAAAGGTGAGGAAGTTCTTCATAATGAGTTGAGAAAGAAAGTCATATCATAATGAGTTGAGAATGAAAGTCAGATCGTAATGAGCTGAGAATGAAATTCAGATCATAATGAGATGAGAAATAAATACATTTCATAATGAGCTCAGAAAGATTGTTAGATCAAAAAAAGATGAGAATGAAAGGCAGATTGTAATGAAATGGGAAAGAAAGGAATATCATACTGAGTACATAAAGAAAGGTATATCTTAATGATCTGAGAAATAAAGTCATATCATAATGGTGTGATAAGGAAATACATATCTTAATGAAATAAGAAATAAATACAGTTCATAATGAGATTATAAAGAAAGGTAGATAATAATGAGATGATAAAGAAAGGAATATATTATTGTGCTAAGAAATAAATGACGATTGTGTCGAAGTTGTGGAAGATATAGTGTATTAAAGTTGAGGAAGTTGCATATGACAGAAGAAAGGTTAGAAAGTTCAAGTAGGTTGATTATGAAGAAGACTCAAAAAGAGAAGTTTTTTGTAGAGTTGAAGTGGTCAAACTTGAAAATCCATTTTTTGAAAATATAGTGGAAATATGAGAAGGTTTTAAGAGTTCAATATTTAAGTTTAAATGTGAGTTGTTTTTATATTTATTGAAGTTTGATGAAGAGGGGAATGTTTTCAAGTTTTAGTGTTTTTTTTCAAAGTCATCAATAAATACATGCTCAAATCATTCATTCATTCATTGTAACTTATCACATAATCCCAAAATGTGTAGCAATGAATAATTGAAAGTGAATTTTCCCATGAGACTAAGGAAGATCATTTTGAGCATTAAATCAAAGTTTTAGTTTTTTAGATTGATAATGGGTTCATCATATTGATTTTATCAGATTGATTGAATCAAACTGAAGAAGATCTGAATGAGTTTCTGAGAATAGTTTGAAAAGTGAAGATTGATTAAGGTAGAATCATATTGACTCAATCGGATTGAGAGAATCAGATCTATCCAAATCGGCATGAAGATCCAGACTAAGAATTTGTGTAGGAAATTGAACAAAAGAATTTATTATTTTGTATTGGATCAATTATTTTTTAAGAAACTTTGTAAACTAATGGGAGTCATTATAAGTTTTCATACCAGGATATAGAATGTGTCTAATGGGAGTTGGCACAAGTTGTATTCCCTTATTCATAATAGTGAATTTCTATCGACCCATGGGATTGGATATAGAAAAGATTAAGTTCTCACAAAAAGGTCGAACCTTGTAAATATTGTGTTCAATAATTACTTTTCTACCTTTTAGGAATGATTATTTACAAAATATGATAAGTAAATTAATCTTAACTGGTTTTAGGGGTCATGTTTTGAAAAGTATTGAAACTTATAAAAATTGAACAACTGATTCACCCCCCCCCCCATTAGATGTTATTGCATCATTTGGAACATCAGTGTTCATGCTATTTTTAATTATGTTTAACTGGTATCATTCTCTATAACTAGAACAACACACATTTTAGTCATCACTCACTTGAAAATAAAGGGTTATAAAATTTTTCCAAATCACGATAAGCAACAATAATTTAAACTAGAATTTTTATTGATCATCATTCTTCGCTATTTTCATAATAATTAAACTCAAAATGATCAATTCCATACTAGTATGAAGTATAACTAACAATTCATGATATAAAATACTCTTCGACTAAACCCATGATGATGAGATGAAAATATACCAAGAAGTTTCTTAGAATTCCATTCTACCAATACACCCCAGTAACATGAAGTTCAACATAAAAATGTTATTTTCTTCTTCTTAAGTTATACATTTCATGTTATGACATAACTATCTATTTATTACCATACCAAGAGACAAATGGACTAACCAATATTGATACTATTTGTAAAATCCCTTCTCAAATCAATGGATTCCGAGGATTCAGGGATGTTACTGGCCTTAGGTGACACCCCAAGACAACAAAGGCCATAAATAAATTATAAGGGCTTTGGAAACAATTGAGGGATGATTTTCCCTACAAAATAAAATAACCATAAAATTCAAGATAATCATTTAAAACCAATATATGATACATGAATAAAAAAATACAAATCAAACGTATTCCCAACAAAATAAAAATATAAGAGTGATAATAGAAACAAAATTGAATATTACCAAAAGGCAACATGACTCAAGGACTCCAAAGTGGAATCACCCCCAGAACCACCCAAACCTTATTCAAGATTCTACCCCACCTATAATTTCTGATATATCAATATCCATCACTAGATAAATAACATATCTTCTAATTTTCTATGTCTTGGTATGTGAAATATTCAAACACACAAAAATTCCAAAGTAGGGGATGGGTATAAACTCAGTAGGAATTCCCCCAAACAATGCCTAACACATGCCACTAGGACAATAACTGGTAAGAACATTTTATATAAAATAGTTGGAAAACAATAAAATAGTTTAAATAATCTAATAAATAAATCCAACTGGAAAACTATAAATATTTGTACATCCATCCATTCATGTTTGACATATATGTTTCCTTGTTCACACACACCCATTAATATATACACAACCATACATACAATCTTGTTGTTAGAATTAATGGTGGTACTCTAATATAATAATCCATCCAACCTGAATAATGGCACTTCCCATCCACACTACATTTCCCTTGGACACACACTAACTCATGTATTCCAAATTCCAGACCAAAAACATTCACATAAAAAAATTATTCCATTAAAATCCTTTGATAAAATAATTTTCATGCATAAAAACTATAACAAAGTTTTAAAATTATGATCCAAATGGAAATTTCTAAAATCCATCAATTTTATATAATTCAAAACATAAATCAACAGGTTCCCATTCACAAAATCACACCATGTTTCCATAGAAAATACAAGAAAACCAACTTAGAAAAACTATGATATGAAGTTCTAGAATAATCATATATGAGGGAGAATCCACATACCTTGAAAATATTTTATGAAAACAAATAACATGACTTAAATATTATAGATATGTGTTCACAATAGTTTCCCTTCAGTAGATCCAATAAGATCTCATTATGATTTACATCCTAGCACATAAGACTATCCATAATGGACTAGATCTTTAACTATAGGAGAGAGGATAAAAATAAATCTAAGATGAATAAGGAAGAATAAGAACATACTAAAGATTTTGGATCTCAAATTCACTTTGATTCACCTAAATGTTTCTTATAAATTGAAGGGAATTATTTCTCATGTATAAGGAGAAAGAATAGTTTGAGACCGTAGAATATTAGAAGACAAATGAGGGATTTAGGGATTTAATAAAAATTAAAATACAAAGAAATTTGATATTAGAACCACCACACCATGATGGAGCCAAGGGACCATGGATAAGACTTACCAAGATGGAACATGCCATGGTGTAGGGAAAGTTACCATGCTGCAGTTGTCTTGGTCAACACCACATCTAGAAAACACAGTTCTTGTTGCATCGTAGATCCTATAATTCAGAGGAGAGGCTATGAAGCAACCCCCAACACCATGGTGTATCCAAAAATGTATTTCTCTATAGACCACTATTAAGCTATATGTGTTCCAAAATTGGAAGATGTGCATGAAATCTACATTGACCCCCCTACACTACAGCTTGTCATCTCCACACCACAGCCCCCAAAGGCTCATGCTATAGCCACCACTCCACACCATGATGTTAGGCCAAAATATTTTTTCCCTTAACTATTATGAAACCATTTTCAAATGGATAGTACCTCATAAATATATCTCTCTGGATTATATTCCACAATACACACCCTTATTCCATAGCAACCAATGGTATACACCACCGCCTCATGCTCTATAGTGTAGCTTTACCAGAACAACTAGAAATTTATCTAAAAACCCTTCAAAAATTTGTAGAACTCTTGAAACTAAACCCATGAATTGTATAATCTCAAAATAAATAAAACAAGGATAATATACCTGAAACCAAGGGTGTCACACTTAACCCTAATATTGTCAATTTCTCCAACTATTTAAGACAATAGGCTTCTTTTACTCAGTATTAAGAGCAAAATTATATATATTTTTTGTACATTGTGGTTGTTATTATCCTTTCATTTACATAATATCATAGGTTAGTATAATTTTTTTTCATTACTCTATATAAAATTTTCCTCTAACTGTATGGAACTAATCCATCACAAAAATCAATTTATATTTCTCTAAAGAAAGGATGATAAGATTTTCCTCCATAAACATTCCTATAAATATCAACTTAGAATACAAAAAACATACCACTAGAAGATTTCATAGAAAATCATATCATAGATGTCGTGATTTAATGATCTTATAAAAATTCTTAGTTACAATATAGTTACAATAATAAAATTGGAAAAAGACATCTACAACTATGGATTGAAGGTTATATGTAACTTAAATATTAGGTTTTAGAATGATAGTGGAGATTGAATTAGTATTTCATTTTCTTCTTGGTCTTGCAGATTGGTGATTATCATCATCTTGGTTAGTCATTCGTTTAGTGAATTGACATTGATAATTCCTATTTTTCCCACACATAAAACATTGAATTCCTAATTATACATCAGGTTAAACACTATTTATTTCAATCATGTTAATAAAACTCATTATTTTTTATGGAATTTTGATTATCAATGACCCCCTATTCCACAAGTAAGATATCTTACATACCCCTTAAGAAAGTTTCCTTAGTGATTATTCTAATATTTTGAAATATATGAAATCAAACATTCTTTCCTCCATCATCTTCATCACTTATTAATTTATGAATCTTGATCCTTTTCTTATTTTTTGTATCTGTTACATCGAATATGTTCACATTATTAATCATATTTTATGATAGGTAGCCTGAAATAATCACAATGTTTCTCATTCTAGCTCCCATTATAATGGGTTATTCCTTGAGTTAATCTTCACAATGTCCCCCCAAGCCCATGGTTCCTTCTAGTTTCAACCATTACTAAAACAAAAAGGGTTTACTTGAGTGATGAAACATTAATAATAATATGGAATTGTCCTAATAATAAAACTAATTATACTATAAAACATATTGTTTGGTTATATTTTCATGTTGGATAAATTTTCCTTTAGTTCAACCTATATCAATATTAGTTTAACCTAAGTTACCTTATGTTGGGTTATCTTACAATTATAAACCTAATCACTAGAAGTAACTATGAAATAAATCATTTATAGTGGTTTGTAAATAGAATATGATCAACTAAATCATGTACTCCATGAGTGTAAAACTAGGTGTACAGTTAGGCCTCTTTGTTGTGCATCAGGTGAAAATTGAGTTAATACCCAGCACACCACTTTTAGGGTTATTAACCATAGGTGAATTTGTATCAAATCCTATGTCTACTTGTAGTATCCAGATTAGGATGTATTTCTAGAGAAAACCATATAATCGATACTTTAATAATATTTCAGGATATCATTCTATACATTGACTCAACTCTATGGTTTTTAGTAATGTTATCTAACCCTAATACAAAAGGTAACTAAACTGATCTAAAAAATTAAACTATTTTGTGATACCAACTATAGATACCCAAGTTAAACATCACATAAATAATATATTAATCATATAATTTAAATAACATATAACATAAAAAATCACATAGCCCAAGGAAGTAATGTTTTATTATCTTGGATATTAGCTACATAAACACCTTAATCTACAATATTTCCTCCGTAATTGAACTCATCTAGACTCTCTTATAGAATTTCCACAAGTTATAGTTATCTTTAGAACCTATGGAAAGGAAAACATAGTATGGGGTGATATCAAACACTCAAAGTGGGAAAAAATACAAATAGTTCATCAAGGGTTTTATCATAATATGAATAAAAAATTAGGGGAGTGATTTATTATTAAAAATAACATGGAACTATAAGATTTTTCAATGAGTTATGAAATATGGAAATGTAATCTAAAATGAAAAAAACATATACTATGGAAATAGTGTATGGAATCTTGATACATTAAAAATGATACAAATATAAATATAATGGGAATAATATTATGAAATAAGATTGTGGAAAAAAACATAATAATAGAAAAAATAAATCAAGGATACTCACCAAGCCATTTATCACCGAGTATATTGGGCCAACCTCCCATATACCTTCTTGGTATTGGGATAATCCTCCCATTTACCCTTGGTATTGGGTAAAACCTCCCTTATACCCCTTTTTCTTGGGATAAACCATCTTTTTTTACCCTTTGTATTAGGATAAATCCTCCTTTATAATCTTGGTCTTGGGATAAATCCTCCTGCGTACCTGTTTGGCTTCAGATAAATCCCCATATATTCCCTTTGTCTTGGAATAAATCCTCATATATACCATTTTGAGCTCATGATACATAAAATTAAACCACATATTTATATTAATATATATGACCCCACCCATAATAATTAATACATATGTGTTCCAATTAAAATAAGTCATAAAAATATCTTAATAAACCCATGGAAAAAATAATATGCCTCTTAAACATTCCAAGAACATCAAATAACCTAAACATAAAAGATCATAGGATCTTAGAAATAACATTTTCAAAAAGGATTAATATCATAATAAAATATAGATGATGATAAAAACAACACTTCATTAGAGATAAACCATTGAGTAAAAATAAAAGTTAAAATACAAAAGTTTTCACAAAACCATTAAAACATTGTTATAAAATATGACGTGTAAATCACTTTAAAAAACAATTTTCAGAAAGGAAATAGAATAATTTTAAAAAAAATATTATAAAAATATATAAATAAATATCCTTTAAAATGTATAAAATTGATAAACAATTTGGAATGGATGATAAAAAAAATATCTTGTTAAGATGTAGAAATGTTTTCTTTAATATTTTTATATTATTGTTTGAAACCCCACATTATAAAAAATGTATTAAAATTTAATATTATAATGCGTAAATATAATTATCATAAAAATATAAAAGAATATGTATGATGTTTTTTAAAAATATAATAATACATTGGTGGAAGTAAGATACATGGATATATAACCAAAACCATTTAAAAGAAATGGGAATTATTCTTAACAAAAATTCATTTTAACGAAACAATATAATAATTAAGGAAGAATAATTTGGTGTGAAATATTATTTTACAATAAAAGAGTGTGTAAATATAACATAAAATCATCATAGGTTAGAATAGATAAATCTTTAATGATAATTTCCAGTGAAGAGTGATTATGACCCAAGGAACTATTTGAGTACTGAAACCCCCTTACAGCCTTTGTAACATTTGAATAAAAACCCCATGAGTTGTATAAATTTAAATAGAATGTTTTATATAATTAAATATTTTATGATAATTATAAAAAATTAAAATAGGGTATTATTTACACCATTTAAAAGAAAACATGGTGTATAACATAAACATGTATCAAGGGATTCAAATTTGTGACAAAAACCCCTTATATTCATTCCAGATATGAAAAATATGATCTATCCTCATGTAAAAAAACTATATTAATATAATATTTTATAACAATATTTTTAACTAACGAAATTTATAATTTCAATTCATAGTCATTATCTTCTTGTATATCAGTTAGTTTTTTGTTACTTTCCAAAATTGGTTGTTTACAGTTTTGACAAATTGTAGTAGTTTCACATGAGTAGTGTTGGTGATCATTATTTTTCAAAATTTAATCATTATAATTCCATTAAATTTTATTTTATTTATTAATTATAATGATTTATGAATTTTCAATTTTCTTTAATGATTACATTATTCTTTATCATAGAAATTGAAATTGACAGCAATCATTTTTATGTGATTGTCAACCTATGAATTGTGTTTTCTTAGTTAATTATTTAATTATTGATGTATCATATCAATAATCCAAAAAATAGTAATTATTCACATATTTATATCATATTATACCAGTAATGTTTCTTTCATATTCATCTATGATATAATTTTATAGCATTGTTAATGTAGGAGTTCAAACAAACCTAATCATAAAAATATCATAATTATTGATGATTATGAGGTGATTTAGATATAATATAATTACCCTGGTAGAATAATGATGTAATTTAGTGTTTATAAGTGTCAAATATATGAATTTAAAAAAATTATATGAATAATTGTTGGATGTTAAAATATTACAGGTTTTGAATAAAATATTTTCCACTTAATAAACTTGTTTTTAAACAATTAAATTTACGATAATCATTGGTTAATCATATCATCAATATGTTGTCCAATTCATCATAACAGAACCATAATGATAACATAAATATTTTTTTTATCCATTAAAACCATTATCCTAACCATCAATGTAAGGTGGTGATGAAATTAAAAATAGAAATCAATCATTTTATGGAGGCAGTAGTCCTCACATACACGTGGTTGATGATTTTGTTTTCTATAGAATATGGAAGAGGGGTAATATGGTTTATCATTTAAAAATATAAAATATTTCATAATTATGATTATTATATAAAAAATTTCTATTATTACCATCCTTTTATGATGGTTATGGAAAAAAAACATGTTTCATTTTGGAGGTGGTAGTCCACACAACAAAGGATTCATGTTTTTGTTTTTCTTAATGTAAAAGGTGAGGGTGGTCAATTCTCAAAAAATAATTATAATGACATAACATTATAATAATAATACTAATTTTATTAATTTAATTTGATGAAATGAAATTTTAAGAAAAGTGAAATCTCATGAAGAAATAAAAAAAAATAGAGGTTAGGAACTTATACCTCACTTTCTGGATTATCTCCTTTATAAAGTTGATTAAACCTTTGTGGTATGGTATTTTGAGAAGGAAATAACCTAATTAAAGTGTATCAGAGTGATTAGGATATAATTTTACAGTTTTTTTCTAGAACATAGGGGGGGTTTGTGTGAGATGAATAGGGGAGTACCCGTTTTATAAGTGAAAAGAAGTGGTATTTTTGTAAATACCAAAAAACATTCAATAATGGGAAGTCAATCTCAACGAAAGTGGATAAAAATTTGAGAAATAATGTATTATAGAATATATAAGTTTTATAAAAACATCCAAAAATAAATTAAATACTTGTTTTAAACAATTTAGGGAAATTACCTTTAAGGATTCTCATTTTTTACCATTTTATCTTTCATCATGGTAACTAGTTTTCACCTAGGTAATTTATCCTTTAACCCAAAAAATAAAATGGTACTTGTTATATAATTTGGACCTAATGATTCCAAAATTAAAACCCATTTAATTAGATTAAATTTATAAAAGTGATGAAAAATAATTTTAAAATAATAAATGTATGATGTATTAAAAAAATTTGAAAAATATAAATTATGTTCTAAAATGACTAATATGGGTTTATAAATAAAAAAAAAATTATAAATTTTAATTTAAATTATAAAATAGATATTTTTTTTATAAAAATGTTTAATAAATTTGAAATCTGTACTTATATACTAATAATTTCATAAACATTGTGTTTGTAAAAAATTTTATTTTGTACTACTCACCAAAAAAATAAATATTTTTAAAAAAATCACAAAAAATTAATCTTAAGCTTATATTATTATGATTTATCCAAATATTATGTTCATTTATTCAAATAAAATTTATAAAATTTAATTATTCAATATTTATTTAAAATCCCAAAATATTATGAAAAATTATTCATACTAGAAAATATATTTTTAAAATGTCAACTATTCCTTATTATTTTTTATTATTATTTAATAATTAATTTATCGGTAATATGTTTTTCATATTAGAAACATATTTTATTATAATTTAATTATAACATAATTATTTCATGAAATAAAATTCCAATTTGACAAAAATATATTTCTTAGCATAAAATGATTTTTGTAGTTGTTTTAGTTGTACTAATTGAATTTTGTTAGTATTAAAATTAGTAATAATTTTCATTATATAAAATTTTCACATTTTTGTTACAACTATTCATGCATAATAATTAAATATCTAGGTTTTAATGGTTATTTATAATATTTATATTTTAACAACATATATCATGGTTTTTTATTTTATTTTGGTGTTACGTGTGGAGGAAACTATCGAACACAATATTAATTTATGGAAAATATATAGTAAAATATTGAGTTATTACACATGATCTAGAAGGTTAAAATACATTACAAATGAGAAAATTTTATTACCCTCATCCAAATAAAAAAGAATTTTTTATGTCACTTATCTAGGTAGTTCTATACATTTCTTTAGTGTATTTCAATCAAGGCCCCAATTATCATAATCATTATATGAAGGGAGAAATATCATCTTGGTTAAACCTTGAATTATTAAATGGTTAAAAATATATTCAACCACCCATGATTAACTTAATATAAATATTGGTATAATAAAGGTATCCAAGTGTGAATGCTTTCATACTAGGTAACTTGTGACCTTCATGTAATGGTGATTCAATATAAAACATTGACCCCTAGTATTCTAAATACCTAGTTTATAATACTCAATGTGGTATATATAGTGGTATGTCCATCCTGTAAAACTCTTTTCGAGCCTCATGAGTAAATTATATATATCTATACAAAATTAAACCCACACAAGTATTAACATGTAATCACACAACATAATACTCTATGGTGACCGTCAATTAGGAATAATAAAAAGTTAGACATTAATTATCATTTCAGTTCATACAATCTATGAAACCAACAGAATGTAATGATATAATATAGAATTCCTTTTTTAAAACACTCTATATTTCATATTTTTAAACTATTTTAATAATACTATTAAAACTATACATAAGTACTAGTATAATCATATCTTGTATGATAGATAGCCAGTGAGGCCTTATATTTGATTAATTTTAAAAAAAATTCCTAAACTCATTAAATCACCATGTAATTCTTACCACATATCTATGTGACTATTTGTTAAATTGTCTAACTAAACTATTTTGAAGGGTAAAAACTTTGAATAAATATTGTTTGATTAATAATTATATTAGGGTTCATAATCCTCTTATTCAAAACTTTTTACATAATATTAAAAATTATTTACTTCACAAAATCTAATTTTACAATGTTAATAAATTAAATTGTATTAAATATGTAAGATTATTTATTTTTTTGTTATCATCATCATCCTAAAATAATTTTATTCAAATATTTTGAGGTTATATTTTTAATAAATATTAAATGTTAATATTATATAAATATTATTCTTTAACAATATATCCAAAATTCATTTCGGATATTAATTGAATTTCAATTTGAAATATACCTGAATAATCATTTATATATTACATTTTTATTTTCTATAATCCCTTACATACTTCCACTATCCCCCTAGAAATTATATTTTCTATAAAATCTATTTCTAAGATAAAAACTCTTTTGTGTTAGTAAATAAAATGTATTTATTTTATGATAATATTTAACATATAAACTATTAGAAGGATTTACACATATATGTTTCTATGTATTTATATAAATATTATAAATAGGTGGTTTTATTGTATAAAATATTCCATTGTTGATTGGTGGGAACTATTTTCCTCATATTTTTACAAATAAAATGGATAAAAAAATTATCCAAAAAAATGTTTTATCCTCATATTCTTTTAAAATTTGTTCTATAATGGATCAAATCATAACCCATGTATATAAATACAACATCCCATTTATTTATAACAACCATTTTTTACAATAACAATCCTCTTATAAAATAATATAAATTGAGTTTAAAATACACATCTTTTGTGATGTCTAAATCCCTCATGTTTGAAGTATTTATTTGAATTCTAAATCTCAATAATAATATCACTTTAAATTTTATTTGAATTAAAACATCAAACATTTTCAATTACTTACTCAATTTTTAACTCTTATATATTTAAAAAAA
This sequence comes from Viscum album, assembly GCA_963277665.1. Taxonomy (NCBI): domain Eukaryota; kingdom Viridiplantae; phylum Streptophyta; class Magnoliopsida; order Santalales; family Viscaceae; genus Viscum; species Viscum album. The sequence continues at coordinate 395,545,638 of OY728138.1, forward strand.
TTATAAAATATATATTTTTTATCTTTTGTCCTTGAAAACATGAGAATTTAATTCTATAACACTAGTTTCTAACATGGAATCCCCACCACGTTTCTTGTGCCCATTTAAATATTTGGGGAAATTCCTCCTCTTTTGACTAGATTTACCATAATGAAAACATGAACCTTCCTTCCTAGAACATCATTTAGGATTAAATGACATAGTCCAACAATTATACCATTTAATATTCTTATTCTAGCATAACACTTTACTATTTTACAATTACATTATATAATTATATCTCAAACTTCCCATGTAGTAATAAACAATCTTAAACATATTAAGAATATTTGGTAAACATTTGTTATTTCCCATACTTTTATTTATAACAACCATTTTTTACAATAACAATCCTCTTATAAAATAATATAAATTGAGTTGAAAAATACACATCTTTCTTAATGTCTAAATCCCTCTTGTTTGAAGAATTTATTTGAATTCTAAATCTCAATAATAATAACCCTTTAAATTTTATTTTAATTAATACTTCAACAATTTTCAATTACTTACTCAATTGTTAACTCTTATATATTTAAAACAATTATTAAATACACATTTTTTATCTTATGTCCCTGAAAACATGAGAATTTAATTCTATAACACTAGTATCTAAAATGGAATCCCCACCAAGTTTCTTGTACCCATTTAAATATTTGGGGAAATTCCTCCTCTTGTGACTAGGTTTACCACAATGAAAACATGAACCTTCCTTCCTAGAACCTCATTTATGATTCAAGGACATGGTCCAACAATTATACTTTTTAATATTCTTATTATAGCATAACACTTTACTATTTTACAATTACATTATATAACTATATCTCAGACTTCCCATGTACTAATAAAAAATCACAAATATATTGATGTCAATTTAAAAAATTATTTTTCATAGAATATATCAAATAAAAAACGTTTTACGTCATAAAAATTCACCTTCCATCAATTCAAACAAAATATATATCTTTTGATGTAAAAAATAAAAAAAACAAATTTTTCATAAATAAAAATTCAATAAATATAAAACAATATGATATATTTAACAGAGAAAATTCCCAAACACATATTATAAATATCAAAAAATTATTCAATTCCATAAAATCATTCCAAATAAATTAATTATTTTTATTCACAAAGTCACATCTTACTAATTTAAACACATAAGTTATATTTTGAAATAAGAAAAAAAATAAAATAAAAAATTTCACAAAATACATGATCAAATCATTAAATAAATAAAATTTATTTCACATATTATTTTTTTAAACATGTATCAAGATATAAGAAAAAAATAAATTATTAATACACAAAAAATACAAAAAAAATCTCCTAAAATAAATGGTATCTCACTATAGCCAGGGATATGAAGGAATGGTTTCTTGGTAATAAGTTGTGCTCGGGTGTATCTAGCCTGTGTATAAGGAAAATCCAATTCTCCTCGTTATTATAGTTTTTCCTGTTTTTAATTTTATATTTGATTTGATTTCACTATTGGGTGATTCACATGTTTTTTGTTGTTATCGTTGGTATTATTGAGGTTCTATTTCTGTTGCAAATTGATGAGATGAGGGTATTCCATCTCATGCATCATATAGTCACTTTCTAGAGATCTCATGTTATGCATTATTATCATTCCATTTAGGGTGAATTAGTGACTATATGTTATTGTGATAGATGTTGTGCTTAATATTCATGCTATTGTGATAGATTCCTTGATAGAATACCCTTTTTTATATGGTATTGGTTTGTGTATGGTTTTGTTTGAATGGACGCCAAACTTAGATTGTTGAGGTGTTATGGGCCCTCAAAGATTGTAATTTGTCACCTTAATGTTTGTTTCAATATTTCCTGGGTTCCAGGGTAGTTTCTGAGGCTTACTCTTCCGAAGACCCTATAATACATGACGTGTAAGGATGAATACATGCCATGTTTCCTTCTGTTTAGGAAGGAACTATTTTTCATAAGAACACACTGTGTACTGTATAGTCTCTAACCGTGTCACTGGTTGTATGGGAAGAGACACGAGGTTGGGAAATCTTTGGGGGAATGCGCCATTTACCAGTTGTACATGCCGTGTTGTGTAGACCATGTGTCCAACCATGTGACTAATGACACAGATGGATAAAACAAAAGTTATACATTCTGTTTCAATCTTCAACACACCGTGTAGGGTATCCCATGTATCTAGTCATGTAGAGAACAACAGAGGTTGGTGAAATCATTCTAGTATACGCTGTGTCTAGAACAAACACACCGTTTAGAGTCATCCGAGTAACCAGCTGTGTAACTAACAACATGGGTTGGTGAAGTTCATCTAGTACACGCCGTGTCTAGCACTAACATGACGTGTAGTCTAGTTCTAGGAGAATCATGTGACTTATCCGTGTAAAATAACTCGGATAGGGGAAGAGGATTCAAGTACACGCCATGTGCTAGAATAACACGCCGTGTGTATGGGGTGTGACATGACATGGGTTAGTAGAAGTACATTCCCATGTGAAGGATTAAGGGAACACGCCATGCAGGTATTATACACACTGTGTATCAATGTTTTGAAAAACTGGAATACTTTCTTTCTCTAGTTTCATTCTTACACTTATAAGTTTCAATCCCTGTTAATCTTAATCTAAGGTGTGTGATTGACTCTGCAGAGTCATTCCACTGAGACATCCTCTGGTTTTCCACTAGGGCAGTGATCAGACACCGGATATGGTTGATCTGGGACCACCAGTAGACCCTCCACTTGTGCCAGTCTTGGTACTGGCCATCATCCCAGATACAGGTGTCGAGGCACACTTCCGAGAGGGCTTTTTGAGGTTTATGCAAACCTTCCAGAGAGTACCGCATCCTGCCCTGTCAATGGAATAATTGACGTGGGTCTTTCAGTAGTAGCATCCTCCCACTTTCTCAGGGGATGGAGGACCCCAGGCTCCAGATTAATGGCTAGAAGCCAGGATGATGATCTTTAAGCATCTGGAGACTTCTCCAGAGAGGAGGGTCAAGCTCACTATATATATGCTTTGGGATTCCACCAAGAGATAGTGGGGTGTGATCTCAAAGGTGGGATTCCAGTAGGTTATGGTGTGTGACAAGTTTCTAAATGCCTTCTATGACTACTTCTACCACTAGACTTTGAGGGCCGATCGATCCTGAGAGTTCATGAGTTTGTAGAAGAGTACTCTTTTAGTTATAGAGTATTGTTCTGGCTTCACAGAGTTGTAGAACTTTACACCCTTTCCAAGAGGTGATGAGTTATTCCTTGCAAGGAAGCTTGAGGATGGTCTCAGGCAGGATATTTGAGCTCAGTTGAACATCATCAGGTTGAATTCCATCACTTCTATAGTCAACCAGGTGTTGATCAAGGAGCGCAAACTGAGGGATTCTGGAGCTATTATCTAGGGCGGTTCCGCATCCAAAGTTAGTGCTTCTCCAGCTAATAGTAGGAAGCACCGTAGGGAGTCTACACATGTTGATCCGAGTAGGTGTAAAGCACCTTCAGGTATCCAGGTGGTATGCTACCAGTGTGGAAGATTCGGGCATACCAAACCACTTTTCCCAATAGACCTAGTGGAATGCCGATCTTACGACAAGATGGTCCATCTTCAGTTCTTCTGTCATATCTTCTCACTAGCAGCTGGTGACATGGGTTCTTCTATGACTCTGCATTCAGGAGAAGCACCACTAGTTTCTCATCAGTTAGGGAACAAGAGTTATTTCGGCCTTTCAGGCCGAGGTGGAGGTCGTTGATGCGGTATCCAGTCGCCAGGATTTCAGTGATAGTAGGGTGGATCAGCTCAGGGTGTTCAAGCAGGGTCATAGAGCCGCGGTGCAGTTCATACTTCTGCAGTGGAGCAGACCCAGTAGGAGAAGGATCCCAGACCCTCTACTATTCAAGGTACGATCCTAGTTGCCTCAGTTTTAGCTTCTGATCTTTTCGATACAGGGGCTTCCCATAGATTTATATTTTTTGCGGTTGTGGAGAGGCTTGGGCTCTGTAACTTTCCTTCTACTGATATCTTGATGTTAGACACTCCTTTGGGCACAAGAATCGCTAGTGTACAATAGTGAAAGGAGTTCCTTCTAGATGTTGGTGGATGTCACTTCTTTTGGGACCTCTATGTCTTGGAGATGACGGAATATGAAGTCATTCTTGAAATAGACTGGTTAGTTCCCTTTAATATTGTTCTCTACTGGTATCACCGTAGGGTGAGTTTCAATTCACTAGAGGGCGTATTGTTTCTTTATAAGGGAAAATGGGATGTTCAGACAAGAAAAGCGGGACCCAAGCATCATGGGTTGGGAGGAGATATAGCCCAGAATGGTAGTCTGTATCTGGATGACTAGGGGACTTCATATATAGACTTTCCTCTAGTGGTGGATTGTTTTAGGGATGTATTTACAGAGGAATTTTTAGGTTTTCTCCTAAAGCGAGAGGTTGAATTTTCTATTGAGCTTGTGCTGGGAGCATAACTGGTGTCTATTCCTCCATATAGGATGGCTACACAAGAGTTACATGAACTAAAGAAGTAGTTGGAGGATTTTCAAGAAAAGGGTTTCACCCGACCTAGTACTACTTCTTGGGGTTCACCTGCCTTGTTTGTGAATAAGGTGGATGGTACCCTCAGACTTTGTGTAGATTATCAGAAGTTGAACCAGTTGACGTCAAGAACCGATATCCCTTGCCGAGGATTGATGATCTCTTTGATCATCTTCAACGGGCCCGAGTATTCTCTAAGGTTGAATTGAGATCCAGTTATCATCAGTTGTGCGTTAGACCATCTGATATACCTCTTATAGATTCCAGAGCATGTATGGTCTATAGGATTATGTGTTTATGTCATTTGGTCTCACAAACTCGCCTACAGTTTTCATGACACTAATGAACCGAGTGTTCCATCCATACTTGTATTCTTTCATGGTAGTCTTCATGGACGATATCTTGGTATACTCTCACACTCGACCCGACCATTCCACACATCTTGAGATCGTTTTGAGTACACTGAGAGAGAATTAGTTATATGCTAAGCTCTCAAAATAACACTTTTGGATGGACCAGATTCACTTCTTGGGTAATGTTATCTTAGAGACAGTAGTATCAATAGACCCATAGAAAGTGAGAGCATAATTTTCTTGGGAGCAGCCAAAGAATTACTTTTAGGTACGGAGTTTTCTAGGGCTGACTAGTTACTACAAGCATTTTCTATAGGACTTTTGATTCTTAGAATCTCCAAGGACGAGTCTGACTAAGAAGAGTGAAAAGTACTTGTGGTCAGATTCTTGTGAGTCAGCCTTTCAAGAGTTGAAAGGTATGTTGACTTCAACACTGATACTAGTATTGCGAGAGCTGGGAAAGAGCTATATTTTATAATGTGATGCATTAGATATTGGGCTGGGAGCAGTGATTTTGTAGGGAGAAGGTGTCATTGCGTACGGGTCTCTACATTTGAGGATACATGAGAGGAATTGCCTAACACATGATCTCGAGCTGGCTATAGTTGTTCATGCTTTATGCTGTTGGAGACATTATCTTATGGGAGAGAATTTTTTGGTTTTCACTAACCACAAAAGTTTCAATTATATCTTCACTCAATGCGATCTAAATATGAGACAGAAAATGTGGGTTGAGTACCTTCAATCCTTTGACTTTGAGCTTGCCTACATGCCTAGGAAGGGAAACATAATGGCGGATGCGTTGAGAAGGAGAAATCAGATACAAGAAGTTCAGGTGGCCAGCTGTGAGTGGCAGCTTATGGCTCTATTCTCTGAGATGCATTTGGAGGTTCACGACAAATAGGGGCAGGCGTTTCTATCTTCTATAGCTGCTACCTCTACTCTTCTTGATCGAGTGTGAATGAGGCATCTATCATATTATGAAGGCCTAGTCCTATGAGAGAGTGTGTTAGGAGAGAACCACATTCCTGGATAAACCATAGGCGAGGAAGAGATCGTGTATTTTCATGGGTGTGTATGGGTGTCAGCAGACATATGTGAGGAGATGATTTGGGACTTTCATTCCTCAGTTTGGGAATTTCATCTTGGTGTCACAAAGATGTATTGTGATATACACCATTAGTATTGGTGGCCAGTTATGAAGAGAGATGTTGCTGGGTTTGTCATAAGATGTTCCACCTGTCAGCAGGTGAAGGCGGAGCATCAGTGACCAACAGGGCTTTTATAGTTGTTACCCATTCATGAGTGGAAGTGGAATGATGTCACGATGGATTTCATGATAGGGTATCCAAGGTCGCCTCGAGGGAATGATGTAGTTTGGGTTGTCATTGACAGACTCACGAAGGTTTCTCACTTCTTTCCAATCAAAGAGACCTCCAGTGTTGATGATATGGGAATGTTGTACATTCAAGAGATTGTACATATACATGGGGTTCCACACTCCATTTTTTCTTACAGGGATGCACGTTTTACTTCTTGGTTCTGGAAGGGCCTTTAGAAGGCTTTGGGTACACAAGTACTTTTGAGTACAACTTACCACCCCCAGACAGATGGCCAATCCAAGTGTACGATTCAGGTGCTTGAGGACATGATTCGAGCATGTATCATGTATTTTGGAGGTTCTTGGGATAAGCGCATACCTCTTATGGAGTTTTCCTACAATAATACTTTTCAAGAAACTATTCAGATGGAACCTTATGAGGCTTTGTATGGTAGGCCATGCTGATCACCCTTATGCTGGCTGGAGGCAGGAGAGGCAGCTATGTTGGGACCTCGACTTGTCCCGGAGACCACAAAGAAGATAGATTTGAATCGGAAGAGGATGTCTACTGCACAGTCACAACAGAAGTATTATGCTGATTGATGAAGATGTCCACTAGAGTTCGTGGTCGGAGATCAGGTTTTCCTGCGTGTCACACCGAGGTTGGGCACATAAGGATTAGGAGATAGGGTAAGCTTTCACCAAGGTACGTTGGACCATTTGAGGTGTTGGAGAGAGTTGGTCTGGTTTCCTATTGGTTGCAGTTACCTTAGAGGTACCAGGCTATGCATGATGCTCCTACACTTCTCAGCTTCAACATTACTTCTCAGACCCGTCTCCTATTTTCCAACCCAAGGAGGTTGATCTCGAGGAGGACGCCTTATTCAAGGAGAGTCATATCCTGATTTTTTATCAAATTTCAAAGGTTCTTCATGGCTAGTATGTTCCTCTGGTACGAGTGCTATGGAAGAACGGGTGAGTACAGGATGAGACTTAGGATAGGGAGACCGATGTCTGATCATAGTGGCCAGAGATATTCAATGATTCTTCTTCTACACTTCCTTGATAAGGAAATTTGACAATTAATTTATTTATGGTGGGAAGTTTGTAAGAACCCAGATCTTCTTTTTCTGGTATGTCTTTATTTTCTGGTTGTTTTTTAGAAAAAGGGGAGTTATTGTAAATTTTAGGAGTACACGCCTTGTACTTATAAGTATACACTGTGTACCTAGTTTCCGCTGGTGACCGTGTAATGGCCGAGCACATGGCCGTATGTGGTGACCTAGAGACCGGTTAAAGCGTAGGATGGAATATGAAAGTACACACAATTTACTTTTAAAGTACACGTCGTGTACTTTATTTTTTCTATTAAATGGACTGAGGTCGCGTCTTATTGACAGAACATTCTTCTTCTTCGCCCGTCTCATCTGAGAGTGTATGTATGGTCGTTGATCTTCTCCGAGCCCCCGACTCGCTGCTCTCTCTCCAAATCAACTGCTATCAATTACATTGTAATCGCATCGGTGAGTTCTCCTTTCTTCTTGAACATCATCTCATGATTTCTCCTCTCTCATGAGTTGTCCTCAATTGAACATTGTTAGTGTTTTTGTAGATATATGGCATTCTAGGGTGATTCGAGGCCAAAGGTTCATGTATATCAATCTCACGATGCCTAGCTAGGTGGTTTATGACTTTCTGTAGATATTCTTTGAGTTATATGTGCAAAATACCCAATACCCTTGTTCGGGGTATTATGTGTTTATGATTTTTAGCCATGTTATCGTCTGCTATGACTTGTTTGTTTGGATAGAGTTTAACTGTTTTGAATAGAGTTAACCTTGCCATGATATGGATGTTTTCCCATGTTTTCTTGTTATTGACCATTTGGTCTAGACTTTCCTGTTAGACTGCTACTTTCATTCCATGCCTAGTATTTTTAGGATAGAGTGATTATTATCTTACATGCTATGTTATGTTATATTTTGATAATCCAAGTAGTTCTTGAGGTTTACTTTAGAATGTGATTATCATTTGTGCACAATTTCTTACATGAGGCTGTGGAAACCTGGTGTAGTGAGACCATAGGGGAAATTAAAGTTGAGGGCTTTCCCAGAGTGTCTGTTATAATTATTAATTAGCGAGACCATAGGGGGGATTGACGTTGAGTGCTCTCTTAGAGTTTCTATAGTTATGTTACGAGGCCACAAGAGGAATTTACATTTAGTGATTCTTCAGAGTGTTTGTAGATTACCATTAATGTACTATAGGGGTAATTGACGGTGAGTGCTTCCTCAGAGAGTCTTTGATCACACATGACTATTGGTGGAATTGACAGTGAGTTATTCCTTAGAGATTCTTTGTTATATCTTCTCTTGTAATGTGATCCAGAGGGGTTAGGCTGTGAGAACTACCCAGAGGGTTTCTTGTATTTTTTTTGGTTTATTAAACACTTAAAAGTAAATGATTGTAAATGAAACTATGGGACTATTTACTTTTGAGTACATCCTTGTTTACTGCTTCTTTTTTCTTATTGCCTAACATATACATTCACTGACTATTAGGAACAGATATTTGGGTGGTTGCCTACTGGGATTAGTCTCACACCCTGTTTTAGTCATGATTTTGGGGCCAAATAGATTATATTTTTGCATGTATAGATTAGGGCTAGCGTCCTTCTACTTCAGGTACTTGATTACTCTGGAGCTGGAGAGCATGGGACCAAGCTGAGTATTTCGATTCTACAGGTGTTTATTTTTTTTCTTTTGTATTTGGTTTACAAATTTATTCCAGCATTGTGACTTGTTTGGCTTCTTTCCTAGACATATGAATCATGCATCATTATATATATGTTCTCCACTTTTTTATTTCTCCAGTCTTCTGTTGTTTACTTATTGAATGATTTTACTAATTATTCTATTATATATCTAGTATTTCCACTTTGTTACTCTTCCAATGAGGGAATAGTTTCCCCACTATCACACCCAAGTCCCTCTATGCTTGTCAGCAACCTCTGGCATTCGGGAAAATGCGCTTGAGGCTATGTGACAAACCGGGTACGGGGCACCTCTGGGAAACTCCGGAAGCCGGGTCGGTGGGGACCCTAAATACTAATAACCTAGTCACTATAAATTTTCCAAAAGTATGGGACATCCCAAATGTTTCAATGTGAATCATACTTTAAATTTGGGATTTTGAAGGGATAAGATTACTGGCGACCCTAAATACTATCAGAAAATTCATAATATCCTCATACTAAGGGGTAATCTGCACTAAATAATAATAGTGATCAATAGGGAATAATTCTTTAATAGTGACAGATGAATCAATATAGTATTCTAGTGGTGGAGAAATACAAATAATGTGGTCAGCCACCACAATTTCCAATAATCTTTTATCTTCAATATCTAGGTAAAACTCCTAGAGGAGGAGTGTCCACAATATGAGGAAGGGATTAACTTCAGGTTTCTTAATGAGAAATTGAAGTTAAACGTGATCATAAATAATAAATAATTTTGAAACTAGAACATATGATTAGAATTTGTCCCAGGAAAACATGATAGAAAGATTTTTTTTAGAGCCCATGTAGTTTTTCAAGGCTGGTTCAAGGGTATGTGAGGGATACACAATGACATAAGGATACCTCTTATCCCTTTGTGAGTAAACAACCCAAACTCTAAAGCTAGAGGCATCGTACAAAAGTTTTATGGGGATATACCACATTTGGGTTTGGATGATTGGAGGTTATGTGAGACTCCTTGTAAGTTAATTAATTGAATCCTCACAATTTTTATCAAAAACAAACTCAGAATTTTTTGTAACAATAGAGATAAGGAAACTGTTATCCTACTAATGTATTTAATGAATAAGAAGTAAAAACCAACATGACCTAATAAATTTCACACCTCAAGAACACATTTTTTAAATATAAGGGAGGAAATTATTTCAATTTCTGATTAATCAACTTAAATAACCAAACTCAAAATAACAAGCCAAAAAACTACTCCCTAATATACCTAGAAATTAAATTTCTCATAATTTAACACAATATATTTTTCATTGCAATAGTGGAGGACAGAACCTAGGTGTGGAAAAATCATCAAATAAAAAGCCATAAACTATGACATAATCCATAAAAACTTCCAGAAAATTATTCAAGGTACTCTAAAAATAAACTCAACATATAATGATGAAAAGTACCTGGAGAAATAAAAATTAAAAATGGTTTCCTCTTATATGAAAATGTACTAAATAGATACGTAAATGTTATCTTTTGTTGATCCTAAGGGGCTACATGGATTTAAAAATAACCCAAATATCCATCAAGGAAATAATGATGGTACTTACCAACCAAAATTTCTATTATTTTTAAATGAAATGTAAAGAAAAATGGTCCTTTCATGTGGCTTGATTCAGTTATTAGTAGTCAGTATAGACTCGCCAATTATTTTTCACACATGTTAGAACCAATTCATTTCTTTCATTTAAAACTTCCATTATTCCAAATTTATTAGGCATAATTTTTAATAGGCTAACCCATTTACTATTAGATATAGGATTGATGATCCCAACTGTTAGAAATTTAATAATATTAAATTTTACCACTTTAAAGACGGTGGGATTTAACCTGTTTTTTTTTCTTATGGGTTTATCCTCTTTATATAAAATTATATGGTTAATACAAATAGATGGTCTAATCCCTACAATATTGTCAAATTTATATCCTATAACCTTTCTACACTCTCTCAAAAGGTCATGAAATTTTGATTCATGCTATGGAGAGAGGTTTTTAGAAATAAAGATGGGAAATTAGTCAATACCCACAAGATAATAAAATATTAAATTATATGGAAGTGGTTTTAATTCCAATATCATTGGCTTTTGGATTGAGGGAATGGATTTAGGGTGAGTGATTTCCATGAAACTATCTATCAACTCATGTTTATTCTCTATGTAAATAGATTCAATGGAAATGAGATTTTTAGAATCATTGATAGTCTTAGGTACCTCATAATGAACACACTCGTCAATTAAAATACAGAAGATTCACTTTTCTAAACCCACACAATATTCCAAATATGAATTACATTCGAAATCATCAAAACTGGAGGAAAATGAATCATATTATGGGTTGAGGAAAGAATGTTTTTTGTGTGTTTTATTATAAATCACTTCAATTGAGTATATATGAATAGTGGAGTGTTTATCATCATTATGTTTCATAGCATCAAGGATATTATAACATACATTTTATCCCCCAATTTCCATAGATAGTGTACCACTGTGAACATTGATTATTTTCATTATTTTTTTAGGGAAAGGAATTCCAAGAATAAAAGGAGTATATACTTGGTTCTGAGTATCTTAAATATCAGGAATGAAGATTTTTGTAAGGAATATGAGAATCTTCAATATCTTGGGGACATCCTTGATCACTCCTATTATGTGTATTCTGCTTCAACTCTCAAGTTGGATGGAAATTCCAATTAGTTGAAGCTATCCAACCTTCGTATATATAGACTGGGTAATCTCATTAATCAAAGCACCTAAATCAACAATTGCATCAGAAAAGAAAGTATCCCCTGTAGTGTAAGGTTTCGAAAAAGTTCTTTTATCTTTTAATTTTGTTGGAATTTCTGGATGTGTCATGGATATGAAATTCCTTCCAAGTATATTTCTCTCATTCCCCTTCATTATTTTTCTATGGGTGAAATGTTATTTAAGAAATTTGTTGTACTGAGGAATTTTTTTAACTGTATACAAGAGAGGAATGTTAACTTGTACCTTTTAAAATGTATCCATGATCTCTTTTCAATTTAATTATCAAAATTTTTTATTGGATTGAGTGTGTATTTGGGGAAGGGGAAGAGGAATTGATTGTTCAAGAGAATCCTCAATGATAAATTTATTAAACTTTTTGTTTTTTTATTTACTTGAATATTTTTAGGGTAGAGAAAGAAAGTATTTGGGAGGAGGACATGTTGATGTGTAGTTTCACTAAAAGGATAATGTTTTTTTCCACTATGTTGTGTGATATCACATAAATTACCTTCTTCTTTAGGATAGGAAATATTTGGGGATAGTGGCCATCCATACCTTTGACTTTGGATTTCACCCACTAAATTGGCTAGTTGGACTAATTGAGTTTGTAGGTACTGGATGGATTCTTTGGGGGTTTTTTTAATTGGATATTATTTCCAGCTGTTTTTCCATCATGTACCCAAGACTAGTCTAATATTTTTGGAGGGGGTTTTTGGAAAGGCCTTTATGATGGTTGAGGATTTCTAGGTGGTGGTGAAGGATGCCTACTCTCCCCTAGCTAATTCCAGTATTGTTGATTTTGGTTTAAGTAACCCCCGTTCATATAGTCTTGGTTATCTTTCCACCCATTTTTGGATGGATAGTGTGGTTCTTCCTTAACAGGTTGGTTATATGGTCATATTTTGAAGATTGTCTTACAAATCTCAAAAGGATCTCTAAATTAAGGGAAGTAATCAGAATAGTGGTTGTTAGTGGCAAAATACTGCAATGAATTAGAGAAAGAGGTTAGTATTTCTATTGGGAAATTGAAAATTGTTGGAGTGGGGTACCTACCTCTTCAAAATTTGTGTCCAACTTCTTATTTAATTCATAAATTTTCACTTCATGGACACCTTTGATGGGTATATTTGACCTTGTACCATACTATAGAATGTTTAGTTCCATGTTTTTTATGACTGTCCTTATAGCGATTGGGGTCCTGTCTACTGGGGCCCCTCATGAAGTAATATCAATCATGTTATTATTTTTTAGAATTAAACCTTCATTAAAGTATTCTATTAATTTTTTCTCTCTTATTTGATGCCTTGGACAACTTGAAAAAATATATTTAAAATGTTCCCAATAATCATGAAGTATTTAACCATTATATTTTCTTATTCCAAAATTTTATTTTTTTATTGTTGTAGTTTGAGAGGTTGGGTAGTATTTTTCAAAAAAAGTCATTTTTTCCACCTATCCTCTAATTAGAGATTCGACTTAGTATAACACATTTTTTAGTTTCTTCTAAAGAGAATGGGAATGCTCTAAGTTTAACCAATTCTTCATTGACATTCTCATGTTTTAATGTCAAACACAAAGTATTAAATTACTTTTAAGTTCCTATTTGGTTATTCTTTATCCAGTCCATGAAATTTTGTTAATAAGTGAATTAGATAATATTTTAGTTATATGTTTATTTCTTATCCTTATTATTCAATACATGAATACTGGATATCAACATTAGGTTATGTGTGTTATTTTCATTTTGGGTTACTTTATTACTTTTTATACATGTTATTTTTTGTTTCTATTTTCGTTCTAGAAGTATAGGGGTCTATAAGAGTCTCAAAGTGTGGTGTGTCCTCCTTTAAAGGATCATCTTGCGTGAATCAGTTTCACTGATGTAGGATCATATCTAGTTCGGGTTCAAAATGTGGTGGATCTCCCAAAGAAGAACAAATCACCTATGAAACCTACACAAGAAATAAATTAGAACAAAAAAATATAAGTAAATATAGAAGATAAAAAACAAATATTCATAAAATTATAAAATAATTTATTATAATTAGACACTAAAAGATGCATTTCTCCTCAGAGATGGTGCCAAAATTTGACCATGTTGTGATGAAACGTAAAAAATTATTTTTAAAGTTGATTTATAACATAGATTAAAACCTAGGTCATCTGTCAAGGATATTTTGAGGCTTCAAGTGTGTTCTCTTAATAAATAAGAATAAAATTGGGGTGGTTTTAAAAATAATTTATATATAAAATATAATAATTAAATAGTTTGATAGTTGACAAAAAAGGTGATGTTTTTTTAATAATGAGAGAAAGAGGTCATTTCAAGTTCACAAAACATCATGGTTAGATCATTTTATAAATATTAAACATGGTTTAACAGAATCATTTAGTTGATGTTAATCAAGATCTTGATTCCCCTATTACCTTTTAAAAATGTACACAAAGAACCAACCCTTGACACAACATTTGTGTTGTCAAGGTTTTTGCATCAATCATGAAATAAGGGCTTCCAAATCATACTGAAATATCATGTATGTGAAATTGAAAAATGATTCACGTGTTGTCCATTCAAAACAACCCAAGATTCCCACTTGATATCCCAACCTAATCAGTTATTTATATGAAAAGTGTTTCAATTAATTATTCCATAAAAATGAATTCAAGGATAAGCATGTTAAAATAAAAGTTAAATGAAAAAATTTTCACACAAATTATGCAAAATTAATAGAATAACAAGTTTCTGAACTCCCTCTATAAGTATTTTTATATCACGCAAAATGATCTTCCATAGTTTAGCTCTTCATCAAGAGGATAAGGAGGCTTGGGTGGAAATTCACCTTCATACTTAATCTCCCCTTAAGGATATGAGACTCAAAACCCCCAAAGGGATTAGAGTAATCCTTTGGGGCTTAAAAATAGTTTCACCTTTCCCCATGTTCAAACATACAAATCAGGTTCCCATGGTAAAGAATTTATAGCAAAAGGGGAAGGTGGTTTTTGTAACCATGTTTCTGAAATACCACATAGATTGTGGTTTTAGGAGACCAGATAGTCTTATATCACTTTTAAAAAAAATAAAAAAAAATTTCCCAACTCACTAAAATTTAAAAAAAATTGTAATAATTTTTAGGCCTATAACCAAGATATATCTGAATTAAAGAAGTGACCTTGAGACTATTAATAGGTAATATTCTCTTCAATGATGTCACATTATATGCCTAAAAATGGATGATTTTGGATTCTCGGTATTATAGATAAATTTATCCCAAAATTTTGTGCATTCTTAAACCAATTTAAAGCCTAATTGAATACATTAATAAGCCACGTTATGAATTTTAGTCTAAATATGTTCTTGGGATCTTTCACGATTTGGCCTGTTTTTCTTGAATTTCACCGTGTCTCTTAAAATCACCTCTACATAAAGTTTTAACATCAAAACAATTGAAATTTATCTTTTTAAAATTGATAA
This sequence comes from Viscum album, assembly GCA_963277665.1. Classification (NCBI taxonomy): domain Eukaryota; kingdom Viridiplantae; phylum Streptophyta; class Magnoliopsida; order Santalales; family Viscaceae; genus Viscum; species Viscum album. The sequence goes on from OY728138.1 coordinate 395,560,895, forward strand.
AATTAATTAATTGAACTAAATTTGAAGTTAAATTTGTTAATAAATTTGGAATGTGCAATAAAAAATCAGTTTAACATAGTGGTATAATGGTGGAAATGAATAGTGAGTCAATATGCGATCATAAACCCTATTAAAATATAGGGGAAACTAAGCATCAAAACTTTTTTCTCACAAGATCCATCCATTTTTTAAAATTGAAAAAAAAATTAAATGGAGAACATAATTTTTTCCCTATTTAATTGGTTCATTTAAGCTCTTATTACATAATCTTAATGAAGATCACTAAAAGAAAAATGGTATTTAATTATGGTTAAAATTTCAACTAAATTTCCCATTGTACTTTCTAGAAAAATATAATGAAATTATCTATCATAAATCATTTCATATTGGTTTTTTCATAATGGTTAAAACAACCACAAAATGATTAGAAACTTTTTTATTTAAATATTTTTTTTAAAAATATATAAGTTTATTTTTTATTTTTATTAAAAATATAATTTTTTCACAAAATTAATTTATATGTATTAATATTGAGGTGAACCATTAATTACATACATAAATATTACATCTTATTAGATAAATATTCATTAAATATCCATATGTTCCATGATAGAACCATAAAGATTTAGTCTATTTGAAAACATGGATACATAAATAATTGGTAAATAAAATACCTACATCATCTCCCACAATTATATTAAAAACTTACACCCTTACTAGATATATTAAATTTAAAATGTTTCTTCGTATCCTAGGAAAAATGGAACATAATAAAGTGTGATATCAGATGCTCAGTAAGGATACAAAATTAAGATATAAATAATCATTTGAGTATAACATGAACGTAAGGGTATGATAATATGAGCTTAACATTTGAAAACCGTACCTAGAAATTCATAGATCATAATATTGATCCCTGGAAATAATCTTGAAATTTTATAAGACCTGAATCATAATGGAATCAAAGAACATTACCCATAAGATCGTAACATTGGAATAAATACATATATTAAAATATATTAATATAGTGTGACATAAACATAATCAAATAAATCTTATGTCATGGATATCCACCAAGACCATCATCACATGTCAGTCTGTGGTACCTTCTTCAGGCTTCAAATAACCTCCCATTTACCCTATTTTGGGCTTGAATAACCTCTCATATACCCTATTTTGGGATTGGTATAACCACTCATATACCCTTTGAGATCATATATCATTAATCATTACCCAATGAGTTAGAGGGTGATAATATACCCATCCATCACATAATAAAAATTCAATCTTATCCATTTCACAAGATTACAAAAACATTATCATTCTATCATAAATTATCCCATGGAAAAAAATAAAATGGGTTTCATTAATATTTTGTCATCAAAACTCTAAATTACTTAGATAAATAATAATGATGCTATCATATAATAATATCCTCAATTAAGCATAAGTAACATCAAAGGATTTTATTATATATATATAAATTCTTTAAAGGATCACTCAATAATTTCTTGGGGAAAATACCATTTTCAAATTAGAAACCCTTACTTAATAGCTGAAAATATCAAAAATATTAAAAAAAAGAATTTATTTTAAAATAAACTTGTTAAATTTTAAAGTAAGCTCAAAATTAAAGAGATTACATGGTTTCAATAAAATCTATTTTCACAGTATACATGAAAACATATATTTTGATTACACCTTATATAAAAATCACCTCATTCAGAAAATAACAAGATTATTCTGTTTAAAATTTTAAATAGAAATTAAATCATGGTTAAAATTCTATTCAACCTATATTTTTATAATATTAAATAAATTCTTTAAAAGATTTTAAATAAACTATATAAATGGATGAAAAGGATTCGCAACTGAAGAGAAAAACAGGGTCGGTTATCCTTAAAAAAATCCGTGTAGTATATTGAGTACTTAAAGAGAGTAAAATGAAAAGAAAACATGTATTATAAATAAATAAACCTAATATAATAAAATTAAAAATATTTTTTAGAGATAGGTCATTAAATTTCATCATTATATACTTAATCATAAATAATCCTAGTAAATAATGAGATTGTAACAGAAACTCTTACCTCAAGTTAGAATTTCTTCGTAAGCACTCTAAACTCCAATATAATAAATTCAAATTTATAATAATTATATAAAAATACATATTATTACTTATAATTTCATATATGATTCACTTATAACATTTTCACACTGATTTATGAAATATTATTTATTAAAATCATCATTTTCGAGTGTTAATATTTTTATTTTTCATAAATGTTTTGATTCAGCAGTTTTGATCCTTGTACTTTGATCATGGTTATATAATCTATATAATATTAATAATTATATTAATATCTATAACCATCAATAAAGGGAATATATAGAAAAATAAGTTAAATTATTCATGGAGACAGTAGTCTATATGTATGCATGAATGTTATTTTCATTTTCTAACCAAAATTGAGAATTAAAGTTAAATAATATTTTATAATTAAATAATCACAAATAAATAATAAACACCATGTATATATATATATATTAATTCCATTGTTATAAACAACCATGTGAGGAATTTATGGGAAATGAATCATATTGCTATGGGGATGTGGTAGTCCACATGTATGCACGAGCAACACATTCATTTACCATTTGATTAAAAGGAGGTGGAAAATGGTTGTAGTAACATCATAAAAACATATTAGTATATTTATGAAATTAAATTCATTATGTTGTGTTAGATAAAATAGGTTTAGATAATGTGTAATAATAAATAAAATTGAAAGAGGTCGGTTAAGATTTATACCTCTTCATTGAGAACCCTCTTTTAGCTTACTCCTTAAGCCTTGAAAGGATGGTAATATGAAAAAAAAATAGAACCCCTAGGGAATGGGTATAGATTTTAAGAAATTATTTTTCTATGTATTTTCTGAGATAACATGCTCTTGAATTGTTGAAGAGAAAGGAGAAGGGAGTGTCCCTCTACAAGTGTGGGAGAAGACACACTTGTAATTTTTTAAAACATTAAAATATATTAACGTATTATTGTTGAAAAGAAATTAATAATTGACCATGTTTGAAGATAATATTATATAGGGTTGAAATTTTTCTTTAAAATATTATTTATACGTGTTTATTTGTCAAAATTTCCCTAATCACTTAGTTTAACCCCCCACCCCTAGTAAGCCCATTTTAACATTAACTGTGGTAACAAATTATTCCTATTTTAACTATTTATTATGAAAAAAAATTAAAGTGGTCACATTACCAAATTTATAAATACTAATTAAAAATATAAAATCCATTTTATAAACTTTAATTTCGATAAGTGGAAGAAATTAATTTTAAAATAAGTGTGTGAAATGCAACAAAAACCCGTTTTTGGAAAAATGAAATTTTAAGAATAAAGCTGAATTAAATTTCATTAAATAACTATAAAAATATATAAAATTAATATTTAAAATATTTTATTGAATATATAATCTATAAATTTCATTAAAAACATTCATAAAAATTCATTTATTTAATTTATTACAGTAAAAAAACATTTCACATATAAAAACAATTTTTAAAAAAATAACTCTTTTTACCTTTAACTAATTTTATCTTCATTAATAACCTTTAAATAACTATTATATAGATATTTATTTATAAATTATCAATATATTTCATTAAAATAAATTTTTTATAGTGATTGATATATCTTTTTAAATAATAATACATAACATATATAAAATATAGGGATTTCAAAAAAATATGTCATTAATCATTAATTGATTTTATAAAAAAAATGATTATTTATTAGGAATTAATAAAAGAATTTGAATTAGAGAAAATATTTATATATATATCATAATTTTTTTTCCATATACATACCCAAAAATCCAAAAGCTAGGTTTTAAAATTATATTATATCACAATTTCATTTAGACTCGAAGTTGCGTGTAAAGAAAGATATCAAATACATCAACCTTAATTCAAAGGAAATATAGAAAATATATTAAGGTGTTACATTATACCCCCATTAAAATTGATTTCACCCTGAAAATTATTTCACTCTGATACAATAAAATGAGGTTATCTCTACTTCATCGCATCCTTAGGTACCCTTATAACTTCTTCAAATTTCTGATTCCTCTAGATAATTTTAACTAGGTGAGTGGTCTTGTTTCGTAGAAATTTAACTCTAATATAAAATATTTATTAAGTTTGTTATACCTATTAAAGTTCAAAATACAATGGTATAACCTCTTGGTCGGGTAAAATCAAAGGATCAAGTATGTACTTCCTTAAGAGATATATATAGAACACATCTTGAACATGAGAGAGGTTTGGTAGTACAATAAAGAAATAAGATACCATCCCTACTTGATCAAGCATCTAGAAGGGGAAAATATACCTAGGGATTATATTTCCCTTCTTTTTAATTATAATAACATTCATACATAGGGAAATTCATAGGAATACCTTCTCACCAACTTCAAGTTTCAGATCTCACCAAATATTGTTATCATAACTTTTTTATTGACTCTAAGCTACCTTGATGTGTTGTTGAAAGGATCTATCCTTCTCTGACATTTCCTCAACTAGCTTAGTTCCCAATTTCTTTCTTTATCCAACTTCATCCCAAAAATCTGTATTTATGATAATCCTTCTATATATGGATCCATAAGGATCTATCTTAATGCTTGAATCAAAGATATTGTTATAAGAAAACTCTACTAGATGAAATTTTTGATTCCAACCACCTTTGAAATCAAGAGAATAGGATATAAACATATCCTCTAAGGTTTGAATGGTTCTATTAGACTTACCATATATATGAGGATAGTAGGAAGTACTAAAATACCACTCTATATCTATATATTCCCAAAGACTTCGCCATAAATTTGAGGTTAATCATTGATTTATATCAGATAAAGTAGAATTTGGTACTCCAGGAAAACATACCACTAAATTAATTCATATCTAGGAAATAAAGTCAAGATATAAACTATCCTTTATAGAAGTTGAATGTGTTTATTTCATAATACATTCGACTATAACCCAGATAGCATTATAGACATTAGATGTTTTGGGGAGTCTAATGGAAAAATCCATGGTGATGATTTCCCATTTCCTTTATGGTATGGGTAATGGTTAAAAACCCTATAAAATTATTTCCCTTATCCTTAACTTTTTTACTTACCATGAAAAATATGAATACTCTATAATATCTATCATGATTTTGTCTAGGTAAAAAAATATTATTTCAAATATTTATACATATTCATACTTCAAAAATGAATAAAAAATAATTAACTATGAGTATCTTACAATAGCTCCTTATTCAGGTTTGGTATTTATGGGACACATACTTGGTTTCTAAACCATATAATTATATCATAATAAATTTTGAACTCATGAACATTTCTCAACTTCTTTTTTGGATCTCCATCTTCCTTATGTATCTAATTAATATTCACATGGATAGATGGTTAAATACTCATTTGAGAAAGATAATACTTATACCCTAACTTCAATATTTCAATTTCCATACTTCTTAAATCTATAAATATTGGATCTTTTTTATCCTCATTATAGTTAAGATATCATGATCCTTTTGACTCATAGCATCATCCACCTTTATTTCTTTACAAATGTGGTAATGAATTGTATAGTCATAATAATTTATCAGCTCAAAAAATCTTATCTAACTCATATTCAACTCTTTATGGGTGAATATATAATTTAAATTTTTATGTTAATTATATATGTCACACATTTCTACATAAAGATGATACCTCCATATCTTTAATGTAAGTATTACCACCACTAGATCCCAATCATGAGATAAGAAACTATGGCCATGAAACTTCATTTTTTTTGAGTGATAAGCTATCACAATTTCATTATTCATGAGGAAGCATCTCATTTTCTTCTTTGATGCATCACTATAGATCAAAAACCCTTCTCTACAGTAGGTCAGTGTGAGCACAGGTGTAGTTTCTAACCTTCTCTTCAATTTCATGTAATTTTCTTTACATTGATCTATCCAAAATAATTGGATCCCTTCTATGTTAGAATGATGAGTGGATTATATAACCATAAGAATTTTTTTACATTGAATTGATAATATCTAAAACGACCCGGTTTCGGGAGCCGCCCAGAGGTGCCCCGTACCTGGTTGGTCACACAGCCTCAAGTGCATTTTCCTAAATATCAGATGTTGCTGACTAGTAGATAGGGACTTGGGTGTGATAGTGGGGAAACTATGCCATCATTTTTAGAGTAACCTAGTGGAAATGACAAATATTCAATAGCTGAATTAGTAAAATAATTCAATAAGAAATCAGCAAGAGACCAAATAAATAAACAACTAGAGTACATATATATAATGATGCTTGATACATATGTCTAGTAAAGCATCCAAACAATTCACAGTGTTGGAATACAGTTTTAAACCAAAGTAAAAAAAGAAAACAAATGAACTCCAGTAGCATCGTAAGCCTTAGCTTGGTCCCATGCTCTCTAGCTCCACAACAATCAAGTACCTGAAGTAGAAGGGCGCATTCCCTTATCTATAAATGAAGCAATATAATCTATTTGGGCCCAAAAGAATGACTCAAATAGGGTGTGAGACTAATCCCAGTAGGCAACCACCCAAATATATGTTCCTAACAGTTAGTGAATATATATGTTAGCCAATAAGAAAAAAGAAGCAGTAAACACGGAAGTACTCAAAAGTAAATAGTCCAAAAGTTTCATTTACAATAATTTACTTTTAAGTGTTTAATAAACCAAAAACAAATAAGAGCAACCCTATGGGTAGTTATCACAGCCTAACCCCTCTGGCTCACATTACAAGAGAATATATAACAAAGACTCTCTGAGGAAGCACTCACCATCAATTCCCCCTATAGTCATGTGTGATCAGAGATTGTAACAACCTGAGATTTTATGAGAATTATTCTTTTTAATTTCATTGATGTATTTTGTTGCATGCTACACCAATATCAGCTTGTGCTATACGCGACACCATATTATCTTGGAGTATACACAACACTATTCTTGGATCGTGTTACACACAATTTCAAGTTCGTTTGATAATAGTTATTCTACGCAACATTGAGTGTATATATATATATATTCAATGTATAACTGAAATATGGTTGGATTTTGTTATACATAACAACAAAGGATTCTTTCACAACACACAACCCTGACTTGGCTTGCATTACACGCAATCGCGACCTTCCTCAATAGCATGTGTTGTATGCAATACCGGGTTTCACTAAACAATGATATATTGTTATAATATTATTATGAACTAGACATTATGAATAGTATTAACTACATTTTGAATTTTATAATACTATTATTCATCTTACCCATTTTCTAGAACATGGTATGAGAACAAAATAAATTTTTCGAGTAAAATAAGTATTTTTTTAAAAATGCAGTTTTGTCACCTTTTGATGGAGCACCCACTTTAAATCTAGTTTTTGACATGTTTATAAGTTCAATTTGAAAAAATAAAATTCTTCTTTGGAATCAGGATATAAAAATTTACTTTGAATAAATTTTTCATATTATTCTGATAAACTTCAAATTTTAATGAATAGTAAAAACACGTTAAATTTTAATTAAAAACAACTTTTTTCATCGTAAAAATTTATATTGTAAAATTATAATATTGAATGGTTTTACAGTATAAATATAATATATTTTTACCATTTAATATAATTTATGTCATTATTATTGATTTTACAATGAATTCATAGGTAAAAACACTTCAATCTTTTGCAACGTTTTAACTTTTAAAACCTGTTTTCTCAATAGTGGTATTAATTTTAAATTAATTACTAAAAATTATGTTTTTTGAATTTTGAAATATGGATTCCATATTTGAATTTAGTGGGTACAAGTTATTTTAATAGGTTACTTTTATTTATTTGATATTATGAATAGTAACTATTGTAATGATTATTTACTGCAGTTAAAGGTAAATCGGGTAATTAAAGGTAAAAATAAGATTATAAAATTACCCTAACACCTGCCAAAATTTATTGGATGACTATAAGTCGACCCTAATCACCAAAGGGTAGTAATATATTCATTTTATTGACTTTTTACCATGAAAATAATTTAATTATTATTAAAACAAGAGAAAGTGACAACATGTCACTCTCTTAAATCTTATAAGTATAATAATTTTAATTTAGTGATAAACTTCATGAAACTTCAAAAATTAATAGTCTCAAGAAATATAATAGAATTATCTACATAATTTGAATTTATTTAGAATTTTTAAGGATTAAATAATTATTATTAAAGGTGACACAATAGTGATGTTGAAATTATTTTATTGATTGAAATATCAAAAAAATTGTTTTAAAAATATTAAAATAAATTTTATATTAACTATTTAATGTTCTCAAAGAATTTTCTAGATAAATATGACATGTTATGAGTATATTAAAGATTTTATTTCTAACATACCGTCTGTGTGGATTTTATTTAAATTCAAATAAATGAATAGTGTGAAAATTGACAGTATTGTTATTTTATAAAAATAACATAATATAAAATTGTTTAAAAATCACAAAAATATTAAAAAATTATAAATTAAAATTCATAAGGTCTAAAATGTTATAAATTATCCAATTATAGAAAATTCACAACACATAAGTAATTATTTATAACAATTTAAAATTTAGTATCTTATTACCACAAATAAAATTAAATTGATTAAATAAGGATAAATCAAGTTGATAATGTTTAAAATAAATTCCCAAAATGTATAAATTTTATTATTTGATGCTATTACAACCCTATATCATATAAGATTATGATTTAAGTAATTTTGGAAGTTTTTATGTGGGGTTTTAATTTATTATAAATTAATATTTTGGAGGTTTCAAAAGGTTCCCCTCTCCTCCCTTATAAAAGGGAACCTCCTCCATATCCTCTTTACAACACAATGAGCCTTCAAGCTCGGACAAACCCTGTCCATTTCTCTTATCCACTTCCCTAGAAACATTATGGAGGTTCTGGTCTTCTCAAAAGACCAACTCTAGTCCCTTAAGAGGAAGCTTAAAGGAGGTGCGTCGAAGAAGAGGTAATCTCTTCTACAGATTCTTTCAAATTTCTTTCTTCTTCAACTTCCTATTATTTAGTTCTTTCATTGTAAAGTAATACAATAAGTATCACTAATATAATTATATGATATTATAAATATGAAACAACCACATTTCACCTTTTATTCATCCTATTGAAAACAAAATCACCGCGCCTGTGTACGTACGGAATACAGTCTCCACGCCGTGGTGTAATCTGTTTTTCCACCACCACCTTACTTGGATGGGTATAATGGTGTAAATAATAACTATATATAGTTATTATAACATCATAATAATAATTATTTATTATATAATCCACTCTAATTCAATTCAATAATTATGGGAATGATATCATCGCTCGTACGAACGTACGGATTACCATCTCCACGACGCGATGAGATTCATTATCCATATTAACTATTCAAGAATGATTATAAAGTATATATAATGAATAATAATGATATATCTGTCACAATAATGGTACTTTATTTATGTATATATATATATATGTCATCTACTTACTTCAATTCAAGTCAATAAGGAATGGAAAACAGCGTTCATGTGTATGTATGGCCTACCATCTCCATGAACGGTGTATTTCATTCCATTTATCAATATATTATATATATTATATTCTGAATGTATATTGGTTTAAATTCTGGAAGTAATTAAATCATGATATAAGTATTGATATCAAGAACAAAAAGTCTAAACACGTACGATAAATAAAACAATTTTACCCAAAACGCTGCTTTAACATGGAATTTACAAGAGAACGTGTAATATAAAGTCATAAGTGAAACATATATGATATCATAAAATTGAATATGAATCTGTAATAAGTAAATGGAATTATTTAAATAATTATATAGGAGGTTCGGATACGTATGAAGCATATCAGACCTAAGGTAAGGGATAATTTTTCAATCTCATTTTTATCCGAGATTATTTATACGTAAGTATTTACTAGGGTTATATTTTTCATCCATGTCCATAAAAATCTTTTTCATAAAGTGTTTAATATTCTTCCATTTTTTTTTAAAGTCATGATTACCCCTATTTGACTTTTACTTTTTGTTATATAAGGAATATTTTTTTTGTTTACTATACATGGTAGTTTTTGACTTTTTGGTTAAAAGTACGAGGAGAATGCTTTTTTTATCTTATACGGCATGAATGGATTTTTACAGTTTCATAATGTCTTATTTTCATGAAGCTTACTCCACAATATTTCATGACTATTTTCAACAAAATCCTTTTAAAATTTCATGGAATTTTGTGAAAAGAAAATGATTTTGAAGAAGAAAGGATATTTTCCTAAAAAAAATCATTTCAAGTGTTTTATTAAAACCATTTTCCATCTAAGATGACATTATTTCATATGTGCATGTTTCAAGTATAATGTATCTATGATTTACATGGTTTCACTTTTCTTATGATGAAATGATATCCATTTGTTTTATATGGATTATGTTAAGATGGGATGATGTTTATGAAACCCATTTTATTCTTTGGGTTATGATGCATGATTTATGATTGTGTTGTGGCAAACGTAAGAATGATTTAAATATGAGATGGGTGGGACCTATATCTCCCTCCAATTCATTGGGTAAAGATTTATATCTCATGAGATAGACATGGCTGTAACGGTAAGTAAATCTAGTACAGTAATACAGGGCTGGAACGACAGGTAAACCTGATTCAGTAATGGAAATTGTCCACTATGATGGTCTTGGAAGTAATTCCTTGGCTAAATTGGAAATTATATCATGTGTTTAATGGTTTTCCACAATTACAAGTTGTATTCCCATGCTATTTTATCATGATTGATGTTCTGTTATGATCTATGCCTTATGTACTGCCATGTTTTATTTCATTGATCAAGATTTTGATGTTTAAACATTATGTTCATGTTTTTATGTTCAAATTTATATGGTTTTTTTATTTTCTCCATGATTACCCTTACTGAGAATTTGAGCTCACCCTTTATAGGTTTTCTTTTCCCCAGGATATAAAGAATGTTTTTAGGTAAAAAATCAAAAGAGGAAGATCTTTATGGTAGATGTTGAAGATCTTTCTCCATGATTAGAAGAATATGTTCCGAGTTTCCAAAGACACTAAACTATTACGATACTTGAGTGTTGGTTTTTTTTATGTATTAAGTATTCCTAAAAAGTAATGTAATGTCCATATACGTCAAGTTTGGTTCTATACAGTTTGTATTAGAGGAAACTTTAGTTAACCTTTGGAAACTAGGATGAGAAAACTTTAGTGAAATCCCTAGAGATATTTCTAAGGTATGTCTAGGGATGTCCCTAAGGTTTAGTATAACTATAGGTTACAGTCTTAGAATTATTTTGATGACCATGAATAACCTAGGATGAACCTAAGGTGTCATTGATTAAAGAATGTGTGATAATTTATAATTTTTATGATTATGTGGTTCCTCATTATTTTAATTGTTTCTTGCGCCATGGTTTTTGGTTTTAGTCAATGGAGGGAACCAGAAGGAATTGGGTCAACATTGAATCCAATGGACAAATTGGTGACTATAAGTAATGAAATTGCGTAATTCTGAGAAATAAAGATATTGTGATTATTCCAAATCAGTCATCGTGATATATGATTAACAAGGTGAACTTTAGTGGTATTCTTAATTCTTTAAATAAGAGGAAGATAGACTTTTATGAATGTTTTCATGGTGAGGAGAATAGAGAAAGGAAGATTGATATTTCTAAAGAAGGGAAGAAAAACCTTGATGAATACATCAAATGGAGGGGAAGATGTTATCTATGTGGGGAGAAGGGTCATAGAGTGACAGACTGTTATGGAGTTCAATGTCTTATAAGTGGAGAACATGGGCATTACCCAACTCAATGCCCTGACCTAAGAGGTTACTTCTAAATAAAGGAAGGAATTATTCCATGACAATCATTGAAGAGGATGGATTGAAGTGTTTATGTATCGGTATTCAAGAATAGTGTTTTTTTGGTACTTTTATGGTATATTTGAATATTTATGTATTGGTCTATTGTGGTTTTCAATAATTTTATGGTACCGGTAACCATGAAAAGTGACTGAAATATTTTTGGAAATCAGATTAAATGCATATAATGAAGGGATAAGGAGAAAATAATGTGTATGATAGTATTCATGATCTCCTGATTTATATAAGGACAAAGTGATATCATGGTTTGAGTATATAGAAATTTTGGGATTTTGGTATGTGGAAAGAGTTAACTTTTGACAGAATTCATGTTTTTTCTAAGGTTCAATGGGTATTCATTTTTCAAGAGAATACCTGATTAAGGTATTCATATGTTTGGAATGTGACCAACTAGATATATCGTATGATATATGGGGGATAAATGATGGTATTCACATGCTCAGTAGATGACATTTCCAGTAATCGTTTTCATTATACAATGAGATTGGACAGATATATTTTGGATAAGTCTAAAGATTGGAATAGATTATATTGGACATCATATAGTATTGTTTAAGGCTACAACTTTTTTTGATATTATTTTTGTAATGTTATAATCATGTAGTTTTATAAAAAGGACAACCTACAGGACGGGCGACAACCCATCGTGTCGGAAAAGGTTGTGGGAATCGAACCCACAACCCAAGTGCGACAGGCCTTTATCGCCTACCATTGGCCTATAGGAGGTCCCTGGTTTGTAGAAATTAGTTTTATTCTATTAAGAAGTATGATAGATGAAGTATAAGTCCATTTTGGGAACCATATATGATTAATCTCACCATAGATGGACTTATGTATATAACTGTTGCTAACCTTATGTTTGAGACAGATGGAATGACCTATCATTCTATCGCAAGATCTGCTAACACTTTGCAAAAGACAAATTCAACTTTATTTCTTTAAGAGGTGAAGTGGAAATTGTTAAAGGCACGAGAAACTGTAATATTGTACCAAAATCAAGTAAGTATTTCTTTTAATTCAAAAATTCTTCAACATTTGGTAATGATCTTGAAAACCAAAAATGTTTTCCTAGTGCCCTCATATCTGATGAATCATATGGTACCTTAGATCATCACAAATTTATGGCTTTGTTATTTTTGGATTTTTCATAGCCATGTTCTCTACCACTCTCCATCAGAACTTGATGGTTAGATTTCTCTTCAATATCCATATTTTCACCTATTCTCTTCTATGTGGAAACCCAGTGATAAGTTAATTTGGGAAACCATTACGTTTCATACTTTAGTTTTTAAAGCTATGTTTTTTATTCCTTTTTATGATGTTGGTTTCTATTAAAAAACTTTCAAGTAGTAAACCATTTATAACCCCGACGAATTTTGAGGGCGAAATTCATTTTAAGGGGGGTAGAATGTAACAACCCGGGATTTTATAAAAATTATTCCTTTTAATTTCTTTGATGTCTTTTATTGTATGCTACACCAATATTATCTTGAACTATACACAACATTGTATTAGCTTGTAGTATACACAACACTATTCTTGGATTGTGTTACACACAATTTCAAGTTCGTTTGATAGTAGTTATTCTATGAAACATTGAATGTGTATATATATATATACATATATATATTCAATTTATAATTGGAATATGTTTGGATTTTGTTATATGTAACAATAAAGGAGTCCTTCACTACACGCAACCCTGACTTGGCTTGCATTAAATGCAATCGCGACCTTCCTCGATAGCGTGTGTTGTACTCAATATCGGGTTTCACTAAACAATGATATATTGTTATAATATTATTATGAACTAGATGTTATGAATAGTATTAACTAAATTTTGAATTTTATGACATTATTATTCATCTTACACATTTTATAGAACATGGTATGAGAACAAAATAAATTTTTCGAGTAAAATGAGTATTTTTCAAATAATACAATTTTGCCACCTTTTGATGGTGCACCCACTTTAAATATAGTTTTTGACATGTTTATAAGTTCAATTTGACAAAATAAAATTCTTCTTTGGAATTAGGATATAAAAATTTTCTTTGGATAAATTTTTCATTTTATTCTGATAACTTTCATATTTTAAGAAATAGTAAAAACACGTTGTATTTTAATTAAAAAAAACTTTTTTCATCGTAATAATTTATATGGTAAAATTATAATATTGAATGGTTTTAAAGTATAAATAGAATATATTTTTACCATTTAATATAATTTATGTAATTATTATTGATTTTACATTGAATTCATAGGTAAAAACCTTTCAATCTTTTGAAACGTTTGAACTTTTAAACCCCGTTTTCTCAACAATGGGATTAATTTTAAATTAATTACTGCAACTTCTGTGTTTTGAATTTTGAAAAATGGATTCCATATTCAAATTTAGTGGGTCCAAATTATGTTAATAGGTTACTTTTATTTTTTTTTTTATGAATAGTAACTATGGTAATTTTTATTTACTATAGTTAAAGGTAAATCGGGTAATTAAGGGTAAAAATAAGATTATAAAATTACCATAACACCTGCCAAAATTCAATTGGATGACTAAAATTATAACCATTTCACCTAGGGGTAGGAATAGATTCATTTTATGGACTTTTTATTATGAAAATAATTTAATTATTATTAAAACCAATGAAAGTAACAACATATCACTCTCTTAAATCTTTTACGTATAATAATTTTAATTTAGTGATAAACTTTATGAAACTTCAAACATGAATAGTATCCATAAGGATAATAAAATTATCTACATCATGTGAATTTATTTTTAATTTTTAGGGATTAAATAATTATCATTAAAGGTGACACAATAGTGATGTTGAAATTATTTTATTGATTGAAATATAAAATAAATTGTTTTACAAATATTAAAATAAATATTATCTTAACAATTTAATGTGCTCCACGGATTTTCTAGATAAATATGACATGTTATTAATCTATTAAATCTTTTATTTCGAACATATCTTCTTTTTGGATTTTATTTAAATTCAAAGAAATGAATAGAGTGAAAATTGACACTATTGTTATTTTATAAAAATAAAATAATATAAAATTCTTTAAAAAAAATATTTAAAAATTATAAATTAAAATTTATATGGTCTAAAATGTTATAATTTATACAATTATGGACAATTCAAAACACATAAGTAATTATTTATAACAATTTAAATTTTGGAATCTTATTACCACAAATAAAATTAAATCGATTAAATAGGGATAAATCAAGTTGATAATGTTTAAAATAAATTCCCAACATGTATAAATTTTATTTTTTGATGATATTAAAACCCTATATAATCTAATATTTTGATTTAAGTCATATCGGAAGTTTTTATGTGGGTTTTCAATTTATTATAAATTAATATTTTTGAGGTTTCCAAAGGTGCCCCTCTTCTCCCTTATAAAAGGGAACCTCCTCCCTCTCCTCTTCACAAAAAATTGAGCCTTCAAGATCGGCCAACCCCTTCTCATTTCTCTTCTCCACTTACCTAGAAACATTATGTAGGTTCTGGTCTTCTCAAAATACCAACTCTAGTCCCTTAAGATAAAGCTTAAATGAGGTGCGTTGAAGAAGAGGTAATCTCTTCTACCGATTCTTTCAAGTTTATTTCTTCTTAAACATCCTATTATTTAGTTGTTTCATTTTAAAGTAATACAATTAGTATCACTAATATACTTATATGATATTATGAATATGAAACAACCCCATTTCACCTTCTATCCATCCTACAGAAAATGAAATCACCGCGCGTGCGTACGTATGGAATACCGTCTCCACGCCGTGGTGTAATCTGTTTTTCCACCACCACCTTACGTGTATAGGTATTATGGTGAAAATAATAACTATATATAGTTATTATAACATCATACTAATTCTTAGATATTATATCATCCACTACAATTCAATTCAATAATTATGGGAATGATATCATCGCTCGTGCGTACGTACGGATTACCGTCTCTACGACACGATGAGATTCAGTTTCCATATTAACTATTAAAGAATCATTATAAAGTATATATAATGAATAATAATGATATATATGTCATCATAATTCTACTGTATTTATGTATATATATGTGTCATCTACTTACTTCCATTCAAGTCAATAAGGAAAAGAAAACAGTGTTCATGCGTACGTACAGCCTACTGTCTCCATGAATGGTGTATTTCATTCCATTTATCGATCTATTATATATATTATATTCTGAATGTATATTTTTTTACATTCTTGAAGTAATTAAATAATTATATAAGTAATTATATCAAGAACAACAAGTCCAAAATTGTATGATAAATAAAACGACTTTACCAAAAACGCTGCTTTAACATGGAATTTAAAAAAGAACGGGTAATATAAAGTCATAAGTGAACCCTAAATGATATCATAACAATGAATATGAATCTTTAATAAGTAAATGAAATTATTTAAATCATTATACATGAGGTTCGGATACGTATGAAGCATATCGGACCTATGGTAAGGGATAATTTTTCAATCTCATTTTTATCCGAGATTGCTTATACGTACGTATTTACTGGGGTTATATTTTTCATTCATGTACATAAAAATGTTTTTAATAAAGTGTTTAATATTCTATCATGTGTGTTTAAAGTCATGATTACCCCTCTTTGACTTTTACTTTTTTTATGGAATGAATCTTTCTTTTGTTTACCATACGTGGTTGTTTTTGACTTTTCCGTTAAAAGTAGGAGGAGAATGCTTTTTTTATCATATACAGCATGAATGGATTTTTACAGTTTCATAACTTCTTATTTTCATGAATCTTAATCTACAATACTTCATGACTATTTTCAAAAAAAATCCTTTTAAAATTTCATGGCATTTTGTGAATAGAAAATTATTTTTTATAAGAAAGGATATTTTCCTAAAGAATTCATTTCAAGTGTTTTATCAAAACCATTTTCCATCTAAGATGACATTATTTCATATGTGTATGTTTCAAGTATAATGTCTCTATTATTTACATGGTTTCACTGTTCTTATGATGAAATTATATCCATTTGTTTTATATGGATTATGTTAAGATGGTATGATGTTTATGAAACTCATTTTATTCTTTCGGTTATGATGCATGATTTATGATTGTGTTGTGGAACACGTAAGAATGATTTTAATATGCGATAGGTGGGACCTATATCTCCCTCCAATTCATTGGGTAAAGATTTATATCTCATTATATATACATGGTTGTAACGGAAAGTAAATCTGGTACAGTAATACAGGGCTGGAATGACAGGTAAACCCGATTCAGTAATGGACTTTGTCCACTATGATGGTCTTGGCAGCAATGCCTTGGCTACTTTGGAAATCATATCATGTGCTTAATAGTTTTTCACAATTACATGTTTTATTCCCATGCTATTTTATCATGATTTATGTTCCATTATGATCTATGCCTTACATACCGCCATGTTTTATTTCATTGCTCAATATTTTTATGTTTAAACATTATGTTCATGTTTTTAAGTTCAAATGTATATGGTTTGTTTTATTTTATCCATGCTTACCCCTACTGAGAATTTGAGCTCACCCTTTATATATTTTCTTTTCCCTAGAATATAAATAAAGGTTTTAGGTAAGAAAAAAAAGGGGAAGATCTTTATGGGAGAAGTTGAAGATCTTTCACCATGATTAGAAGATTGTGTTCCGAGTTTCCAAAGACACTAAACTATTACGGTCCTTGAGTGTTGGATTTTATTTTTTATTAAGTATTCTGAAAAATTAATGTAATTTCCATGTACATCAAGTTTGGGTCTCTACAAAGACTCTTTGAGGAATCACTTACCGTCAATTCCCCCTATAGTCCTTTAATGGTAATCTACAGACACTCTGAAGAAGAACTCATTGTCAATTCCTCTTTTAGCCTCATAACATAACTATAGACACTCTGAGGGAGAACTCAACCTCAATACCACCTATGGTATCACTGCTTAATAATTATAACAGACACTCGGGGAAAGACCTCAACATCAATTTCCCCTATGGTCTCACTACACCAGGTTCCCGCAGCCCCGTGTAAGAAATTATGCCCAAATGATAATCATCAGGAAAAGTAAACCTCAAGAACTACTTTGATAAATAAAATATAACATAACATATCATGTCAGATAATAATCACTCCATCCTAACAATGCTAGGCATGGAAATGAAGTAGCATCCTAACAAGAAAGGCTAGACCAAATGGTCAATAACAAGAAAACATGGGCAAAACATCCATATCATGGAAAGGTTAACCCTATTCAAAACACTTAAACTCTATCCAAACAAACAAGGCATAACAAATAATAACAGGACTAAAAACCATAACCACACAATACCCCAAACCGGGGTATTATTTAATTTTGCACATATAACTCAAAGACTATCTACGGAAAGGCACAAACCACCTACCTCGACATTGTGGGATCGATATACATGAAACTTTGTCCTTGAATCACCCTATAATGTCATAGATGTAAAAAAATGCTAAAAAAGTTCAGCTGAGGACAACTCATGAGAGAGGAGAAATAAAGAGATGATGTTCAAGAAGAAAGTAAAACTCACCGATGTGATTCCAATGCAATTTACAGTGGTCGATTTGGAGAGAAAATGGCGAGTTGGGGGCTCAGAGATGATTAGCGGTCGTATGGATGCTCTCAGACGAGACGGGCAAAGAAGAAGAATGTTCTGTCAAAAAGACGCGAACTCAGTCCATTTAATGAAAAAAAATAAAGTACATGGATTTTTCTTTAAAAGTACATTGTGTGTACTTTTCCTTTCCATCCAATTCTTTAAGCGGTCTCTAGGTCACTATGTACGACCATGTTGTCGGCCATTACACGGTCACCAGCGGAAACCAGGTACACGGTGTGTATGTATAAGTACACAGTGTGTACTCCTAAAATTTGCAAAAACTCCCCTTTTTCTAAAAAACAACCAGAAAAGAAAGACATACCAGAAAAAGAAGATCTGGGTTCTTACAAACTTCCCCCCCTTAAATAAATTAATCCTCAAATTTCCATATCAAGGTGGCATATATGAAGAATCCTTGAATAGCTCTGGCCACTATGGTTGGACATCGGTCTCCCTCTCCTAAGTCTCGTCTTGTACTTGATCGTGCTGCCATAGAACTCATACCAGAGGAATATACTAGCCACAGAGAACCTTTTCACTTCAATCAAAAATAAGGATAGAACGCTCCTCGAATGAGGCATCCACCTCGAGATCAACCTCCTCGGGTTGGAAAACATGAGACAGGTCTCAAAAGTAACGTTGAAGCTGAGAAACATGGAAGATGTCATCCATATCCTGGTACCTATAAGGTAACTTCAACCAATAGGAAACTAGACCAACTCTCTCCAACACCTCAAACGTTCCAACGTACCTCGGTGAAAGCTTGGCTTGTCTCCTAATCCTCATGTGTCCCAACTGCGGTGTGACACACAGGAAAACCTGATCCCCAACCTCGAAATACAGAGGTCATCTTCGTCGATCATCATAAGACTTCTGTAGTGATTTTGCAGTATTTATCCTCTTCTGTTTCAACTTTATCTTCTCTGTGGTCTCCTGGACAAGTCGAGGTCCTAGCATAGCTACCTCTCCTGCCACCAGCCAGCATAAGAGTGATCGGCATGGCCTACCATACAAATCCTCATAAGGTGCCATCTGAATAGTTTCTTTAAAACTATTATTGTAGGAAAACTCTAAAAGAGGTATCTGATTCTCCCAAGAACCTCCAAAATCCAGGATGCATGCTTGAAGCATGTCCTCAAGCACCTGAAACATACACTTGGACTGGCCATCTGTCTGGGGGTGGTAAGTTTTACTCAAAAGTAATTGTGTTCCCAAAGCCTTCTGAAGTCCCTACCAGACCCAAGAAGTAAAATGTGCATCCCTGTCAGAAACAATGGAGTGTGGAACCCCATGTAGACGTAAAATCTCTCAGATGTACAACCTTCCCAGTTTATCAACACTGAAGGTCTCTTTGATTGGAAAGAAGTGAGAAACCTTCATGAATCTATCAATGACAACTCAAACTGCATCATTCCCTCGAGGCGACCTTGGAAACCCTATCACGAAAGCCATTGTGACATCATTCCACTTCCACTCATGAATAGGTAACTACTGAAAAATCCATCATGGTCACTGATGCTCTGCCTTCACCTGCTGACAGGTAAAACATCTCATGACAAACCCAGCAACATCTCTCTCCATACCTGGCCACCAATACTGACGGTGTAGATCACAATATGTCTTTGTGAATCTAGGATGAACTTCCCAAACTGAGGAATGAAAGTCCCACATCAGCTCCTCACGTATGTCTTCTGACACCCATACATGCCCATGAAAATACAAGATCTCATCCTCGCTTATGGTCCATCTAGGAATGGGGTCCTCTCATGACACACTCTCCCTTAGGACTATGACTTTATAATATGATAGTCGTATCATTCACACTCGATCAATAAGAGTAGAGGTAACAGCTATAGAAGATAGAAACGTCTGCCCCTATCTGTCTTGCACCTCCAAATGCATCTCAGAAAACAGAGCAATATGCTGCCACTCACTGCTGGCCTCTTGAAGTGTCTGTATCTAATTTCTCCTACTCAACGCATCATCCATTGTGTTGCCTTTCCCAGGAATGTAGGCAAGCTCAATGTCAAAGGACTGAAGGTACTCAACCCACCTTTGTTGTCTCATATTTAGATCGTGTTGAGTAAAGATATACTTGAAACTTTTGAGTTCAGTGAAAACCACAAAATTCTCTCCCATAAGATAATGTCTCCAACAGCATAAAGCATGAACAACAGCAGCCATCTTGAGATCGTGTGTCGGGTAATTCCTCTCATGTACCCTCAACTATCGAGACCCATACGCAACGACTCCTTCTCCCTGCATAAGCACTACTCCCAGCCCGATATCTTATGTACCATAGTATACAGTTTAGCTCTTTCCCAGCTCTGTAAATACTAGTATAAGTGTTGAAGTCAACATCCCTTTCATCTCCTAAAAGTCTGACTCACAAGAATCTGACCACAAGTACGTTGCACTCTTCTTAGTCAGGCCCGTTAGTGGAGCTGCTAAGCATCAAAAGTCTTATAAAAAATGCTTGTAGTAACCATCTATCCCTTGAAAACTTCATACCTCAAAGTCATTCTTTGGCTATTCCCAGGAAACTACTGGTCTCACTTTCTATGGATCTATTGATACTCCTGTATCTAAGATAATGTTACCCAAGAAGTGAATCTGGTCCATCCAAAAGTGGAATTTGGAGAGCTTAGCATATAACTGATGCTCTCTCAGTGTACTAAAAATGATCTGAAGATGTGTGGCATGGTCGTGTCGAGTTTGAGACTACACCAATATATCATCCATGAAGACTGCCATGAAAGAATCCAAGTATGGATGGAACACTCGGTTCATTAGTTCCATAAAAACTGCATGTGCGTTCGTGAGACTGAATGGAATAACCACAAACTCCTATAGACCATACCTGCTCCGAAAGGCTATAATAGGTATATCAGATGGTCTAACTTGCAACTGATGATAACCGGATCTCAAGTCAATCTTCGAGAATACTCGGGCCCCTCAAAGCTGATCAAAGATATCATCAATCCTTGGCAGGGGATATCGGTTCTTAACGTCAACCGGTTCAACTTCTAATAATCTGCACAAAGTCTGAGGGTACCATCCACCTTTTTCATAAAAAAGCCAAGTGAACCCCAAGGAGAAGTACTGGGTCGGATAAAACCCTTTGCCTGCAACTCCTCCAACTGCTTCTTTAGTTCATGTAACTCTGGTGTATCCATCCTATATGGAGGAGTAGACACTGGTTCTTCTCCCAGCACAAGCTCAATAGAAAAGTCCACCTCTCACTCTAGAGGAAAAGCTAAAAATTACTCTGGAAATACATCCCTGAAATGATCCACCATTGGAGAAAAGTCTATATATGAAGTCCCCTGGTCATCCAGATACAGACTAGAAATCTGGGATGTAACTCCTCCCAAGGCATGATGCTCGCATCCCGCTCTACTTGTCTAAACATCCCATTCACCCTTATTAAGAAACGATCCGCCCTATGGTGATGTGAAACTCACCCTATGGTGATACCAGTCGAGAACAGCATGAAAGGTAACTAACCAGTCTATTCCGAGAATGACGTCATAGTCCGTCATCTCCAAGACATAGAGGTCCCAAAATAAGTGACACCCACCAACATCTAGAGGCCACTCCTTGCACTATCGTACACTAGCCAGTCTTGTCCCCAAATGAGTGTCTAACGTCAAGATATCAGCAGAGGGAAAGATATAGTGCCCAAGCCTCTCCACAACCGCAACAGATATAAAGCTATGAGAATCCCCTGTATCGAAAAGAGCAGAATCTAAAACTGTTGAAACTAGGATCTTACCTCGAACAGTAGAGGGTTAGGGATCCTTCTCCTACTGGGTCTTCTCCACTGCAAAAGTCTGAACTGCACCACGACCCTAAGACCCTGCCTGACCACCCTGAGCTGATCCACCCTGCTATCGCTGAAATCCTGGTGACTGGATACCACATCCACGACCTCCACCTCGTCATGAACGGCAGGAACAACTCTTGTTCCCTAACTGATGAGAAAATAGTGGTGCTGCTCATGAACGTTGATTCATAGAAGAACCCATGTCACTAGCTACTAGTGAGAAGATCTGACATAAGAACTGAAGATGGCCCATCTTGTCTTAAGATCGGCACTCCACTAGGTCTCTCGGGAAAAGTGTCCTGGTATGCCTGACTCTACCACACTGGTAGCATACCACCTGGATACCTGCAGGTGAATCCTACCTACTCGAATGTTCATGTGTAGAATCCCTATGGTGCTTTGTACTATCATCAGGATAAGCACTAACTTTGGATGCGGAACCGCCATGGCTCACAGCTCCAGAATCCCTCAGGTTGCGCTCTGTGATCAGCACCTAGTTGACTATAGAAGTGATGGAATTCAACCTGAAGATGTTCACCTAATCTTTAATATCCTGTCTGAGACCATCCTCAAACTTCTGTGCAAGGAATAACTCATCACCTCCTGGAAAGGGTGTAAAGTGTTGCAGATCTATGAAGCGAGAACAATACCCCATAACTAAATGAGAAACCTTATCCAAACTCATGAACTCTTAGGATTGATCGGCCCTCAAAGTCTCCTGGTAGAATTAGTCATAGAAGGTATTAGAAAACTTATTCCACACCATAACCTGCTAGCATCCCACCTGTGAGATCACATCCCACCATCTCTTGGCGGAATCTCGAAGCATATATGTAGTGAGCTTGACCCTCCTCTCTGGAGGAGTCTCCAGATGCTTGAAGATCATCATCCTAGATTCTAGCCATGACTCTATAGCCTGGGGTCCTCCATCCCCTAAGAAAGTTGGAGGATGCTGCTGCTGAAAGACCCACTTCAATTCTTCCATAAATGGGGCAGGATGCAGTACTCCCTGGAAGGTCTGCATAAACCTCAAAAAGACCTGTCAGAAGTGTGCCTCAACACCTGTATCTAGGATGATGGCTGGTTCCAAGACTAGAAGAAGTAGAGGGTCTGCTGGTGGTCTCTAATCAGCAATATCTAGTGCCTAATCACTGCCCTGGTGGACAACCGGAGGACATCTAGGTGGCACGACTCTGCAAGGTCAAGCGCACACCTTAGATTATGATTAACAGCGACTGAAACTTAGAAGTGTAAGAAGGAAACAAGAGAAAGAAAGTATTCCTGTTTTTCAAAACATGGATACATGGTTTGTATAATGAAAGCACGGCGTGTTCCCTTAATCATTCACATGGGTGTGTACTTCTGCCAACCCAGGTCGTGTAACACCGCATACACATGGTGTGTTGTCCTAGCACATGGCATGTACTTGAATCCTCTTCCCCTACCTGAGTTCTTCTACACGGCTAAGTCACACGATTCTCCTAGAACTAGGCTACATGGAATGTTAGTGCCAAACAGGGCATGTACTAGACAAACTTCACTGACCCATGTTGTTAGTTACACGTCGAGTTACATAGCTGACTCTACACGGTGTGTTTGTTCTAGACACAGCATGTACTAGAAAGATTTCACGGACCCGTGTTGTTCGCTACACGATTGGATACATGGGTTACACTACACGGCGTTTTGAATATTGATAAAACATGTATAAATTATATTTTATCCATCTGTGTCATTAGTCACACGGTTGGACACATGGTCTACACAACATGGCATGTACAACCGGTAAATGGCGTATTACCCCAAAGATTTCCCACCCTCATGTCTCTGCCCACACAACAAGTGACATGGTTAGAGACTACACGACATGTACATATAGTACACCGCGTGTACTTATGAAAAACAGTTCCTTCATGAACCAAAGGACACATGGAGTGTATTCATCATTACACATCATGTATTTTGGGTTCTTCCAGACAATAAGCCTTAGAAACTACTCTAGAACCCAAAAGACACTAAAACAAACATTAAGGTGCCAAATTCCAATCCTTGAGGTCCCATAACACCTCAACAACCAAAGTTTGGCGTCCATTCAAACAAAACCTTACACAAACCAATACTATATTAAAAATTATGTATTATATCAAGTCATCTATCACAACAGCATGCATATCAAGTACAATATCTATCACAACAACATGAAGTCACTAATGCACCCTAAATGGAATGATAAGAATGCATGACATGAGATCTCTAGAAAGTGCCTATATGATGAATGAGATGGAATACCCTCATCTCATTGGGTTGCAATAGAAATAGAACCTCAATAATACTAATGATAACAACACAAAACATGTGAATCACCCAATAGTGAAATCAAATCAACTGTAAAATTGAAAACCAGAATAACTGTAATAACAAGGATAATTGGATTTTCCCTATACACATGTTAGCTACGCTCGGGCACATCTTATTACCAAGAACCCATTCCTTCATATCCCTGGCTATAGTTTCCCAATTGTAAGTTAAGAATAAAATAACCTCCCTCTGATACCACGTTGTAATGACCTGGTTCTGGGAGCCGCCTAGAGGTGCCCCGTATCTGTTTGTCGCATGGCCTCACACATATTTCCCCGAATTCCAGAGGTTTCCGACTAGTAGCGAGGGCCTTGGGTGTGATAGTGTGGAAACTATGCCCTCATTGGCAGAGTAACACAGTGGAAATAACAGATATACAATACAGGAATCAGTAAACAATTACAATAAGTAAATAGTGGAAGACTGAAGAAATAAACAAAATAGCACTTATATATAATGATGCATGATACATATGTCTAGGAAAGAATCCAAACAAGTCACAATGCTAGAATACAGTAGTAAACCAAAGTAAAAAATAAAACAGATAAACTCCAGCAGAATCACAAGCCTTAGCTTGGTCCCATTCTCTCCATCTCCACAGTAATCAAGTACCTAAAGTAGATGGGCGCTTGCCCTTATCTGTACCTGCAGCAATATAATCTGTTTGGACCTAAAAGCATGACCCGAACGAGGTGTGAGACTAATACCTGTAGGAAACCACCCAAAGATATGTGCCTAATAGTTAGTGAATATATATGGCTGGCAATAAGAAAAAATAAGTAGTAAAGAAATAACTACTCAAAAGTAAACAATCCTACAGTTTCATTTACAATCATTTACTTTTAAGTGCTTAATCAACCAAAAACAAATACAAGCAACCCTCTGGGTAGTTCTTAAAAACTAACCCCTCTGGCTCACATTACAAGAGAAGATATAACAAAGACTCCATGAGAAAGCAGTCGTCGTCAATTCCCCCTATAGTCATGTGTGATCAAAGACTCTCTAAGGAAGCACTCACCTTCAATTCCCCCTATAGTCCTTTTATGGTTACCTACAATCACTCTGAGGAAGCACTCAATGTCAATTCCTCATCTGTACTTGTAACGTAACTATAGACATTCTGATGGAGCACTCAATGTCAATCCCCCATATGGTCTCACTGAGTGATAATTATAACAAACACTTTGGGAAATCCCTCAATGTCAATTTCCTCTATGGCCTCACTACACCAGGTTCCTGCAGCCCCGTGTAAGAAATTATGCACAAACGATAATCAGCAGTCAAAGTAAACTTCAAGAACTACTTGGATAAAGGAAGTACAACATAACATAGCATGTCATATAATAATCACTCCATCCTAACAATAATAGGAATGGAAAGCAAGAAGCATCCTAACAGTCCAGGCTAGACCAAATGGTCAATAACAAGAAAACATTGTAAAAACATCCATATCATGGAAATGATAACCCTATTCACAACAATTAACCTCTATCCAAACAAAAAAGGCATAGCAGACAACAACAGGGCTAGAAACCATAAACACGTAATACCTCGAACAAGGGTATTGGGCAGTTTTTCTCATATAACTCAAATACTATCTATAGAAAGGCACAACCCACCTACCTCGGCACCGTGAGATCGATATACGTGAACCTCAAGCCTTGAATCGCCCTAGAACTCCATATATATACAAAAATGCTAAAACTGTTCAACCAAGGACAACTCGCAAGGGAGGATAAATCAAGATATGATGTTAAAGAAAAAAGGGGAACTCGTCGATGCAATTCCAACGCAATCAACGGTGGTCGATTCAGAGAAAGGACAGCGATTAGGGGGCTCAGAGAAGAGATGTGGATGTACGGACACTCTTGGATGAGACGGGCGAAGAATAAGAACGTTCTGTCAAAAATACGCGACCCCGATCTGTTTAATGAAAAAAAAAGTACACGTCATGTTCCTTAAAAGTACACGACGTGTACTTTCCTTTTCCGTCCTCTGCTTTAGGCGGTCTCTAGGTCACCACACAAGGTCATGTACTCAGCCATTACACAGCCACCACATGGTCACCAGTGGCAATGAGGTACACGGTGTGTACTTATAAGTACACGGCATGTACTCCTGAAATATCCATAAACTCCCCTTTTTCTCAAAAACAACCAGAAAATAAAGACATGCCTAAAAAAGAAGATTCGGGTTCTTACAATATCCATCTAATCTAAGAAAACAATGAATATTATTCACATCAGGTGGCCTAGGCCAATGTTCAATAACTTCCGCCTTTGTGGGATCCACTGATATACCCTCGAATGAGATTATATGAAAAAATGAAACTTTATATATCCAAAATTTAAACTTGGTAAATTTTTTATATAAATTCTCCTCTATTAGTGTCTTCGATACAATCCTAATGTTATCTTCATGACCTTACTTACTCTTAGAATATAAAAAATATCATTTATAAAGACATTTCAAGGTAAAATCTAAAGACACTATTCATTTAATCCATGAACATATAGGGGGAATTCATAGAACCAAATGGAATCACTATAAATTCATATTTTCAATACCACATAAAGAAGGATGTATTGGGTATTTATTCACTCTTTACCCCCCAGTTTATAGTATCCAAATCGAAGATAGGTCTGGGTAAAATATTGATATCTTCATAATTGATCAAAAAAATCATTAATACAATGTAAATGATTATTATTATTGATTGTTATCTTGTTAAGTTCTCAGTAATAAATTCAGACTTGCATTGATCTGTATTTCTTATTAACAAAAATAATAGGTGAATCCCATAGTTACACACTTAGGTAAATACATATTTTATCATGATTCTCCTAGAGTTTCTTCTTTAATTCATATAACTTCATTAAGGACATTATATATGGAATATTTGTAATAAGTTCTTCATTATGTGTGAATTCTATTGAAAACTCAAAATCCTTATTTTGAGTAAAACTAGTTGACTCTTTAAGAAATACATTAACAAACTCTCTTACAATAGTCGTATCTTTAATATTGAGTTTCTCCCTGATAATTTGAGATAAATACCCCAATTTTAATAAGAATAAAGACCCATAAAATGGATGTAACATTCATTAGATGTCTATATTTATCATTTCACTGATATACTATCATGGATTTGTTTGGAATATCAAAAATGAATTCCATTACTTGACAATTTATATAGGTTTTATATAAATAAATCCAATCCATAACCAAAAATTACATCAAATTCAACAAGAGGGAGAATAACATGATTTTTTAGGAAGCGCATTCCCATAAACTTTAGTCAGGTAAAAATCATAGACTTGAAATGTGATCATCATACCATTAGAATTTCTCACATAAAATTCAACATCTAAATATTGAGGTGGAAATGTGATACCCTTAGAAAATCATTTATATATCGAAGAGTGAGTATAACCATAATCAAATAAGACATTATTATTTATAGACTGGATACTAAGTGTACTTTTAAAAACATTAGAATTGTGACCCATATCAGCAATAGTGATCACATGATATTTCTCTTTATATCTGGGGTTAAGAAGTTTCTGATGTTAATCATCATCATTAACCCTCATATTCGATTACTTTTTATTATAATTCCCATAATCCTTGAATTTGAAACACTTGTGTGTTGGTGGAACATTATATGGAGTTTTATATTCTTTTAAATCATTTGAAATCTTCTTTTCGTCACTTTGTAATTAGATTACCCGATGACCTTCCTTCCCAAACTTAAAGAATTTACTAGTATGCTTATTACAATTTCCTCCTTGTTTCTTTCTATACTTCTATCATAAATGAAGAATCATTTTCATCCCTACATGGTTTTATTATTATAAAATACTTTAAATTCCTTATTTCCTTTCTTAACAAAACCATGATATTGGTGGGTGACATTAATCTCTATTTATACCTTGAGAGCACATCAAAAGAATTCTTCATATCTATTGAATTATCTTATGGATAACCCCATTTAGGGACTTTGTTTTAAGACACTAATGAATTGGTCTATATTAATTTCAGGTAGGATGATAATACCATAATCATTCCTCACATGTCTTGTCAATTTTCCCTCATAGGTACTAACGGATTCGTCATCATTCTACTTTAGTTGAAAAAACTCCTTTTCAATTATCATACAAAGGATATGAGGAAATTACTTGTTGAAAAATAACCTTCTAAACTCATCACACCTTATATATTCAATTTCTTGATGTTTCCTCATGTTATTGATAAGATTACACCATTGATCTTATTCACCTTCTAGATGATAAATAGTCAAAATAAATTTTTCATGCTCCAAACACTATAGATAATAAAATATATTTTCAGTGGTACTGAACTATTTCTCAATAATTATTAGATCATTGGACCTGTAAAAATTAGTTAGGTTTTTTCTCATGAAGGACTCAACAGTATGATGTTTTACCCTTTTCTTATTTTTAATATCATAATTATTCAATGATTTAGAATGTTTTATAAGAATAGAAACATTATTTTTAATTCCAGAACCCATAACATTCAATTTCTTAGGAGGATAATCATATAATTGTCTATCACATTAAGAGTTAGTATGGTTCTTTTGGGATTCAGCAATTGGATAAAACCAAAAAACATAGTAAGAAAAAATAAGCATAGTGATAAGCCATATAATAACGAGAAATCATTTATAGTATGTCTAAATCATAACACCAACTTTTCAATCTATGAAACCTTAAGTTAAATCTCATTCATCCATGATCATCATCTATTAAAATCCTTTATAATGGTTCTTAATTAAAAGTTGAATTAACATAAGCATATCCCATGGGAGTGTATATCCAGGTGTATATTCTTAGACCCAGTCATTATGCACTAGTGAATATTGACATAATACCTAGTTTTCTCATTTCAGAGTTGTTTCCCCTAAGAGAATTTGTGTCAGAGCCATATCTACTTTTCAGTATCTAAATGGGGATTTATTTACTAAGAAAATAAAATTATTTTATTTACCATAATATAGGATATTATCCTATATATTGGATTATCTTAAGGTTTCTCACAAAATATTCCTCATCATAGTTTCCAAAGATAACCAAAACTTGATCTGATACCAACTAAGGCATCCCAAACATTTCATACATAAATATTAGATCTTACTAGATGAATATTCAAAACATTTCATTATGATACATGATACAACCATAAAGGTTTAGTATTTTTTTAAATTGGATATATAAAAAACTTGTGTGTAAAATATCTACATCATCACTCGCTAATCTTTTCACAACTAGTTCCCTTCATACAAATATCAAACTAAAAAACTTTCTTAATATCATGGGGAAAAGGAATCATAATAAAGGGTGATCTCATATGCTCAGTAAGGGTAAACAAGGGAGATATATATTATAATTTAATCATAACATGACCATAAGGGTATGATAATATGATATTAACAATAGAAAACCTTACCTAGTAATTTATAGGTCATAATAATTACTCATGACATTATGCTTGGAATTTTATAATACGTGAATCATAAAGGAATAAAAGAAGATGATATATAAGAGCATAACATTGGTATAATAACATGTCATAAAATAATGGAATATAGTGTGGCATAAACATAATCATAGAAATATTATGTCAAGTCTACCCACCAAGACATTCATCGAATATTAGACTTGGGATAACCACCCGTGTACCTTCTTTGGGGTTGGTATAACCTCCCATGTGACCTTTTTTGGGATTAGGATAACCTCTTGTGTACCCTATTTTAGAATTTGGATAACCACTCATATACCATTTGAGGACATAACACATTATTCTTTTACCAATGCATTGGAGGGATATAATAGTCCCACACACCACATAATCATAATCCATTCATATTTATTTCATAATATCATGAAAACATTATCATTCCATCATAATTTAACCTATAGAAAAGAAAACTAGTGTCATCAATATTTTATCATCATAATAATAAAATATAAAGAGAAAGAATAAGCATAGTATCACTGAATCATATCCCCCGTTAAGTAGGAGTAACATAAAATGATATGATCATAGGTGATAAATTCCTTTAAATGTTCACTAGAACATTTCTTTAGAAAAATACCCTTTTATTTCTAAATCTCTTATTTAAAATCAAAAATTTCAAAAACGTTAAGAAAAATATTTTCGTTGAAAAGATCCATTGAAACTTGTAAAGTAAGCTCCAAATAATAGATCATACATGATGGTGGAAAAATTAATTAATGTGTTATATGTTAATATAAATATTATGTTTAAAACTTTGTTAAAAAGTACATCATTCAGAAAATGACGGAAAGATTCCATTTAAACATTTTTATATAAATTTAAACATGGGTAAAAATTCCTTTAATTAATCATTTGTGTATAATAAATACATTATTGAAAAAAAAATTAATTATATACATAGATGAAAATGATTCCAAACCATAAAGAAAAAAATGTTGGTTTTCCTTAAAATCATTTTTTGGTCTCTTGTGTTCTAAAATAGAGTAAAATGAAAGTAACACGTGTATTCTATATAAATAACCCATGTAGAAGAAAATTCATGAAATTTTTGAGTGATGTATCATAAAATTACATCATTGGAAAATTATGCATAAACAATCATGGAAAAGAATGATATTGTAACATAAAACCCTTACATGAATTTTTAATTTATTTTTAAGCACTCTATCTTCATTATAAATATCCATGTGATGCAATAATATAAAATAAACCATATTGCTACATGGAGGCAGTAGTCCACACATAAACACAAGGGATAATTTCATTTCCTAGTTGATAGAAATGAGGTGGAAAATGGTTGTTCCATAATAATAATAACATATTAGTATATTTATGATATTTGATTCATCATTTTATGATGTATATAATAGGTTTAGAGAAGTTGGAAGAATAAATTAAATTGAAAGAGCTCTATTAAGATGTATACCTCTTCATTGAGAATCCTCCTTTTTCTAACTCCTTAAGAGTTGAAAAACATGGTATTATGATTAAAACATGACCTATAGGATGTGGGGAGGGATGTTACAAAATTATTTTGGTAGGTATTTGTTGAGATAAGAGTCTCATTGTGTGTGTAGAAGATAGTAGATGGTTTTCCTTTTATAGGCGAGGGAGAGGACACACTTGTAATTTTTAAAAATATTAAAATATATTGATATCTTATTCAAGAAAAATGGATCAAAAATGAATCATATTCAAATTGTATATGATATAGTGTTGAAATATGTCAATAAAATATTATTTAGATAATTTTTTTTTGGTAATATTACCCTTTAAGATTAGTTTAACCCCCTAGTAAATTTGTTTTGACTATAACAATGGTAAAAAAATTTATTGTTTTTACAATATATTATGACAAAAAATAAAATTAGAATCAAAAAAAATATAGACATTAATATCATAAATATATATTTGTTTTTATAAAATTAAATTTTTATAAGTGGAATAAATTAATTTTATAATAAGTATGTCAAACGCAATAAAAATCCAGTTTTAGAAAAATGAAATTTTAAGCATAAAACTTAATTTACTTTCATTCTTTGACTAGTAAAAACTATCAAATTAATGTTAAAATATTTGATTGAATTTTTAATATATATAAATTTCATTAAAACCATTAACCAAAAATTATTTATTTAATTTTTTAGAATAAAGGCACATTGCACATATAAGAGTAGTTTTTTGAAAAAAAACTCTTTTTACCTTTAAATGATTTTGTCTTAATTATTAATCTTTTGATAACAACTGTATGGATATTTATTCATAAATTACCAAAACATTTAAATAAAAATATTTTTAATATTAATTTATAAAAAAAAATTAGATAATAATACATAACATGTACAAAAAATAAATTTCTTCAAAAAATAGGTCTTTTAATCATTAATTGATTTTATTAAAAAAACTAATCATTATTTATTAGGTATTAATCAAAGAATTTGAATTTTGGAAAAAAAATTAATTATATATTTAATAAATTGGTTAATATTATTCATACCCATCAATCCAATGGCTAGGTTATAAAGGTATACTATATCACAGGTACAATTATACTTGGGGTTGCGTGTAATGCAAGATATTGAATACATTAATTTTAATTCAAAGAGAATATATGTAAAATATTAGGGTGCTTCAAATATGTCAATGAAATTAATGTAAACAGATTGTTTCATTATTATTTTTACATTACACAATAACATCCTAGGAAGTCGCTCATCTTTATACTACTCTCACATATTCTCACTTAACTCTCAAAGTACTACCCACTCCACCAAATGAATTTACATGTAATAATATATTAATAAATGTTATTCAACATATTTTATAAATTAAATATATTATATAAATAACTCATGAATAAAATAAAGAATTTTTAATGAATAAATAATTATTAACATTTATTAGTTATTAATATGTATTAATTAAAGAATAATAAATTCATTAATAAATAGTAATTATTAATTAAAAAATCACTATCAATAAATCATAAATCATAAATATTTTATACTAGATAAAGGGGATTACAACAACTAATCATGCACACACTTAGGCATCTCAGTGGGTTAACTCTCATCTCTCCCCATAAGGATTGGAAGGCACGCATTAGACCTTTTTTTATTACTTATTAATATATCATAGGCCCAAGATGTTGAAGACACGAAGGCCCTCTGGTATGATGCAATGAATTTCCCTACTATTGTCATTACCACATGTAGTGTGGATAATTAATAATTAATCATTACTAATTAATAATTAAAAATTATAAATTATAAATTAATAACTGATTAATAATTAAATATATTAGGTTGAGGGGATTACAAAACATAAACACCACACACTCAAACACCCTAGTGGGTCAAGTCTCATCCCTCCCTAAATAATTAAAGATTATAAATAACTAATAATAAAAGATTAATATTAATTATTCAACAATAATTCTTAGTGATAATTAATAATTAATTTAGTATTTAAATACTTAACAATAGATAATTATAAATAATTATAAACTATTAATTATTAATTATTAATTGATTAAAATATTAAATAAAAAATAAAAAAATATTAACCAATTAATAATTATTAATTATTAATTAAAATTTTAGTTAATTATTATTAATTTTTTGGTCGTTTTTTTAAGAAAAATTTCACCAAATAGTGAATATTTTCTTAAACTGATGCTAAAAAACAAAAAAGCATTTAATAGCAGGATTTCAAAAATGTCGCCAAATGATCTTTTTCCTATAGTGTCCCTTATAGGAAAAATTATCCCTTATTCTAATGAAATTCATGGGTTTTATGAATCTCTCAGTGTTTGGTAAGGGATATCTTTAATTTATTGTTCATTATAACATTGGTATGGATGAATAGAAATTACTACTTCAGAAGGAATGAGGTTTTATAGCATGAAAGATGTGCCTCATCTCATACTTTGGACCTAATTTTATAGGCTTTTAGGATACTCGTTGATGTCTTAATGTTTCATAAACATTCATTGTTTTATCATTCCAAATGTTAAAAATGTTTTAACCTTGAAATGAGTTAAAAAAAATCTATAACACAAGGCCATCCATGATGGAATATTTAGTTCTTTGATGTTCTATCATCAAAACTTCTTTCTCCCTAGCCTCAAGGACTTTGAATTTTTATTTTATTAGATAATACTATATTTAATCGGGTTGATATGTATCCCTTGCATAGACAAGAGGCCCATCATACCTGGACCAAATTCATAGAGGCACAATATTACATGATTAGATGACATAAACACCCCCCCCCCCAAACACCCCCATAGAATATCGTTCCTCAGATCATCCTTATCAATACAGTTAGTCTTACTCACCATTATAAAGAGTTGAAAGTGGCCTTTTCCAATATATAGACGATTTTTCCTTCCCTGACTGCATCGATATTCTTCTCTTTTAACTATCTATGCCCTGTCTCGATCTGTTTAGTCAGCACTGCTCCTAATTCACACTACACTAAGAAGATGTATTGAAATCCCAAAGCACAATTGTGGAAAAATGGATCGTTATCCCAAATATATGTCCTACAAACCCAATTTGGGTGAATATTATTGGTACTATAGTTCCCTGCTATTGTACCATAGAAATCCTTCCCCACCCATATTTAATCAAAAAAAATTTATGTAAGATTACAACTTGTTTACCACTTTGGTGCCACCCCAACTATTAAAAATACTTCAAAAATCATCCAATTATGCTAAAGTTGATCATGATATATTAAACAAGATAAATATAAATCAACATAAATTATATTATAATTCATGCACTTCCATGCATAAAATCACAATGTAGCGGCCTTCACAATATCGTGGTCAACACTAGAACAAACCATATTGTGGTTTATACCACTATGTCTTAGTTTAGATGTAGTGCATATTTTTAATGTATGATAGATAATTTCATTTTATTTTCATTATAAAATATTCATATAAATATTAAAATAATTCATTAGTGATATGTAGTATTATAGTAATTTTTATTTTGAAAATTTTTATTTCATTTTTGATGTGATTATGATATGAAAAACATTCTTTATATATTTAATAATAGTTATTTTATATAAAAAACAAAATAATTCTATAGTAATTATTTTTTTAGAAAAAATAGGAACCTTATTTCTATTTTTAATGTTAGTTTATATTTTATATATTATTTATATTAAAAATATTGTTTAAATTATTTAAATATGATTTCGTACTTTTTTTCTCCATTATTTCATGAGTGAATATTTTGTTATTGAAAATACACACATAAGTTCTTTAATAAATTAAATATAAAATATAGTTATTTTACACTTACAACAGGTATTATTGTATCTATTTCAATTTATTTTTTTTAAAATCAGGATACATATTATATTATTGAATAAGTGAGATACCATTTATTTTAGAAGAAAACTTTTTTTGGATTTTTTTGTCTTAATAATTGAATTTTTTTGTTTCTTATACCACGAAACATGTTTTAAAAAATAATATGTGAAATAAATTTCATTTATTTAATGATTTGATTAAGTATTTTGTGAAATTTTTTATTTTTTTTCTTATTTCAAAAGATAATTTATGTCTTTAAATTAGTGACATGTGACTTTGTGAATAAAAATAGATAATTTATTTGGAATTTTTTAATGGAGTTGAATTAGTTTATTTATATTTATAACATGTGTTTGGGAATTTTCTCTGTTAAATATATCAGATTTATTTTATATTTATTGAATTTTTATCATGAAAAATTTGGCTGTATTTTATTTTTTACATCAAAAGATATAAATTTTGTTTGAATTGGAGAAAGGTGACTTTTTAAGATATAAAACATTTTTTATTTGATATATTCTATGGAAAATAATTTTTTAAATTGACATCAAAACATATATTTTTGGACTTATCTTATTATTTTTTTCTTTATAATATTTAAAAATCTATATTTTATTTTTGAGATATGAATTTTAAATTATAGTACATTTGACTTATCAAAAGTTATATGAACATCTGAGTAAATTTTATATGTTTTTTAATGGATAAGATAAATTTTGTTGTATAAAATGTAACATGAACATCAAATTATCAATTAAAAACATTATTATTATTTTGAAGTAAAAAAATATTATATGAAGAATAATTGAAAATCATATTATATTTCTGTTTATTTTATTATTAAGAAATAAATTATCATTCTGTATCAGTTTTGAGTATTATTTGATTCGAATTAAATCATTTCATGTATAAATATTCATGTTTTAAATGAAAATATAGTTCGATGGGAATCATAAAAGATATTGAGAAGGTAATAAAACCATATAAAACCAGTGAGAAGAAACAAGATCCTATCGGGAATTTAGTGGAAGCCCATTGGGATCCTAATGGGAGAGGCATGGGTTATATACATAGAAACACATTAGACTCCCAATGAGAGGCCACCAGGAACCCAATGTCCTAGAAAATGTTTGTTGGGAGCTCATCGGGTTTTTGATGGGAAACCCAAACCCTTACTAAAAGGAGGGGATTCTTGTTGTTTTTCCTCCTCTTTGTTTTTAATGTTATTTCCCTTATCCTTAGTTATATCAAGCACATCACTCACCATATTCTCTCTCTCTCATTATATTCTCTTATGAATTTTTTTTTCCTACTTCATTCATTATAAAGTGTTCTATTCCTCTAATTATAAATATAACCCCCATGTGAGTCTTAATCTTAGATTTATCTCATTTTTTTATTCTTCCTCCTTATGAAATAAAAAATATATAGGATTTTTTGTATATTCAAGTTCTCATTGGTTGATCTTTATTTGGGTGATGTCCTTTAGTGAGCTAGAACCTAATGTCTTAAGGTAGATTTTCCTTACCATTTTCCATTATTTATATAGGTATATATTAACTGTTATGTATAAGGATTATTTAGGTGTGTGTTTTGGATTTGCCTAGTTTTCTAAGATGTCAATATTTTATTGGTGATGAGGTAACTACCCCTATGAACATTTCTAAGAGTATTAAACTATGTTGATTCTGATTTGTGTTGTATTTGAGAATTATTTATGAAGTATTTTCTAACATGGGAAATGTAGTTCTGATTGTGTATTTTAGGTTTAAAGTGGGGGAAATGTTATTTCCTTACAAAATTAACTTGTTTAATTTCTTCCTTATTGTAAAATAAAGATGTTTAGTTATAACTTGTTTAACTTAAATCGATTTGGTTTATGTTACAAGAGTTAACCAACGTGCTTGGACTCTTAGTGAGAGTTAATTAATTTATATGGTTGGTCTTTCCAAGGAGTGACTAGAATTTTTAGGATTTAGTGGTCTTGGTTTTCATGGGACTTCATGGTTACTTTTTATTCATTGGTGTTCCATTTTGGTATATGTTTGGGCCTTGAGTGCCTTATATTGTGATGGTTGGATGGATTTTTGGCATGTCTATTTGTATATTTCCAAGAAGATGATATTCTAGGACCTCCTTTATATTTAAAATAAATTTCTTTTCTGATGTATGTAGGGTAAAGGTTAAT
Source organism: Viscum album (assembly GCA_963277665.1). Classification (NCBI taxonomy): domain Eukaryota; kingdom Viridiplantae; phylum Streptophyta; class Magnoliopsida; order Santalales; family Viscaceae; genus Viscum; species Viscum album. The sequence goes on from OY728138.1 coordinate 395,598,850, forward strand.
CATTTTATTTTTATCCATGGTGAATAAATTCCCAAGAGGTTGGATGTGACAAGCCTTACTCTTGTTTTATAATCGCATTCTCATTCATTTGTATAAAACGTTTAAACCTCAGGTCCATTCCTGGCACATGTGTTTTTCTTCCCTAATGGATGATATATGTTATTCATTGACCATTATTTAGATGCTTAACTTATTATTGGGATATATATTTACATGTAATATTTTTTTTATTGATGTATATAGTATTTATCTAGTATGGGTGACATCATCCATTGATTTTGGTTGAAGGGATTTAAGTCTAGGTTCATGGTTCTCAATCTAGTGAACTATGACCCAACTTAGGTGTATTTTATCTTTTTATTTAGTATTGAATACATACACTCACATATATTATTGGATTTATGTTAAGGGGTCATTAGTGGTGTCATGTTATGTTTTCACTCACCCCCTGTATAGGCACCTTGGTGGATGTGTGCATTTATTTATTTGATATCCTTGGAAAGGGAAATCCCTAATGTCATGTGGTTGAGTGTGGTGGGAAAGGATGGTAGATGGTGGTGATACTAGGATATACTCTTAGGCCCTTTTTTAGAAAATCCTCATTTATTATTTTATTTTTTCAAATTTCTCATGTAATTGATCTACCACCTATGGGAATCATTCTTTTTATTGAAAATGTTTTACTATCATAGGTCTTATTTTGTTATTACATGTGGTATTATTTATAGATTTAGTATGTAGTTTTGATTACATATTATTTAGTAATATATTTCATGATTTTATTATCTTTATTTATTTATTAATCATGATACTAATGGCATAGTTTCCCCACTGTATATATTTGGCCCTCATTACTAGACAAAAAAACCACCAGCATATAGAGAAATACACGTAGGGTATGTAGATCTCTAGATTAGACATGGAGATCATAGTAAGGTAATTAAAAAATGGTATAATCACCCCATGTTTTATTGAATAAATATTTTTGGGCTCGATAGATTTTAGATAGGTTTTTTGGAACATGGTTTAGATGGTATGTTATTCTTTTTTCTGGACAACACCTATATAGTGGACACCCAAATATCTAGGGTTTCTTGGATTAATGATATATTAATAATGATTAAAGTTTCATTTATTTTCTAATTTATTTTTTTTTGAATTATGATTTATTAGTTAAAACTAGTCCCAATATAATAATTGGGCATGAGTACATGCATCATATTTATCATGTAGGTTCACATGACATGTTCATGCTTATATTTAGTTAGAAATTGATTTTTTTAATGGGGGGTTTTAATTTTTTAACTTCCAATAATTATTTATTCTATGTTTTATCAAATAAATTATTGGTGAAATTTTAATTAGTTATAACCAATGAAAATGGTTTCTACTATGATTATTTCTTTAACATAATTGTAATATGAACATGTAAATATGATATAAACTCAAAACCTCAACAAAATTATTAGGTTATGGTTTATTAATGTTTATGAGAATTAAACATTTTGGGGTGCTTCATGGGGAGAGGTTGGATTGTAAAGGATATTAAGTTGGGAATGGGTATGGTTGTAACATAAGTGTGTCTTTTATCTTTCTTAAATACATTATATAACTTAGAATTATTTTTGAAATGTTTTAAATAAATAATTTTTTATTTTGGAATTATGAGACATGAGATACATTTTGTTGAATAATAGAGGGATAGAGTTATGAATTCTCGTGATATACCCTTGGTTATTCCAAATGGAGGAGTATGGAAATTTCATAGAGTTATAAAATTAGTCTAGGTGGGTAATTCAATATATGTAGGATTTTTTTGGTTGGTGCCAGTAGGTAGAGGAGGTGTAAATCAAGGTGAGGCCACTATGGTTGAATTTACTAGGAACCTTTATATCCAACATCCTCATACCTTCTAGGGTGATAGATCCTTATAATACATTTGGGACTATATCGATCAGATATAGATCATTTTTGAGTTATTTGAGAAACCACAGTACAAATTAGTAAAGATGGTTATTTTTATGTTATAGATACAAGATAAGTGATTGTGGGGTGTCATGGTTCAAGTAAAGAGGTGTGGGGGTATAACATGGGTTACCTTATAAGATATATTATTTGAGTTGTTAATTACTTATATTCTTAAAATTGACCAAATGAAAAAGTTTATAGAACTCTATTTAAGAGTGGTATTAGTGATAAATCTTCACTACTGGAAATCTGACATTTCCCAACGCTTCTATACCAACGGTTCATAAAAACCGTTGGTATAGGTTCCCTTTCCCAACGGTTTGGCCAAACCGTTGGGAAATCCCACTTTGATGCCACCTTTCCCAACGGTTTGGGCAAACCGTTGGGAAAGCCCACATTTTTGGGGACCTTTCCCAACGGTTTTGGCCAAACCGTTGGGAAAACCCACATTGTGGGGACCTTTCCCAACGGTTTTGGCAAACCGTTGGGAAAGGTATACCCTTTCCCAACGGTTTTGGCCAAACCGTTGGGAAAGGTCCAATTTGTGGACATCTTTCCCAACGGTTTGGCCAAAACCGTTGGGAAAGGGTATACCTTTCCCAACGGTTTGCCAAAACCGTTGGGAAAGGTCACCCATGATTCAACCTTCACCCAGAATCAAATCCAGGCTCAAAATCTATTCCAACGGTTGTCAAAACCGTTGGTATAGAGCTATACCAACGGTTTTGACAACCGTTGGTATAGATCCTTTGATTTTTTATCATTTCTTCTTACCCAGAACATTATATAAATCAAAATTTAATATAATTATGAGAATACATATATATATTTATGTAATTATATACACAAAAGTCTTGTTAGGTTAGTGGTTAAGTCGTTCAATAATAAACTAGGGGTGCTGGGATCAAATCCCAGCGAATGTTTTTTTTTTTTGAAATACATATACCAACGGTTCCACAACCGTTGGTAAAGATTTTCATATTAATTATACCAACGGTTTCCAAAACCGTTGGGATAGGTCTATACCAACGGTTTGGGGAAAACCGTTGGTATAGACCTATCCCAACGGCTTACTTGGCCACGGTTCTCCAAACCGTTGGTATATGTTAGTTTTCCAGTAGTGCTTATAGCGGAAAGAAGAGGAGAGTAGATTAGATGTTCTGGGGAAGTGAGTGGAAGGGGATTCAAGGATTAGGATATTCACTTCATCCTTCAAGTTAATCTATAGTAGTGTAATTACAGTGCGGGAAACTCACTCATGGGAAGTTAAATTTTTAGAGTATCATAATGGGGTTCTATACATGTAGAAGGATGGAAAATTTATTACATTATTATAATAGGATGTCACAGTAGGGTATAGGGTGAGGCTCCGACCAAACCTAGTATTCATAAGAATGGTTAAGGAGTCACTACAGATGGATAGTGTGCAATAATTAATGAATTTTTGGAATAAAGTTGGATAAGTGTATCAGGGTTCATCATAGTTTGTTTCATAGGGATAAGTACCATAGGGAAATAAGAGATCATGAGGATATGGTCATGGATATGACACAAGTGATATTTTCAATACTGGTTCAAGTTCTTATAATATTGAGTGAGGCACCATAAAAAATTTGAGGTCTCGTTTTGGTAAACTCTATGTTACCTAATTCCTTTTTTGGAATAGGTAAATCCAATTAATTTATCTCAACTCATTTGGTAGGTGGTTTAATGGTATTATTAATGTATTCTACTTGGTTGTTAACATTGGACACACCTCATGGGAGGATGATAGATTATGTTAAGAGATAATTTGGGTTTGTTGTATTTATTAGTGTTAATATACACTTATGATATTTCTTTATACTAGATATGTTTAACATTGACTCTATATTTTTTATGGATTGGATGATTTAATTTTAGACCTGGATTGAATATTTTCAATGGTGATTGTCTTCAACACCCCTAGAAAGTTAAGGGAATACATTCATGAGAGTGTATGAATTCTTGGTGGATATTTTTGGACTTATCTTTATGTAGTTTGGTATTATCACTTCTGAGATATCCATCATAGTTTTCATAGAAGATTGAGCAATGAATCTATATACTTTTCCTCCAATAGTAGAATATTTTCAAGAAGTGTTTCCTGGTGAATTTTCAAGATTACCTCATGAGAAAGAGATTATTTTCACCATTGATATCATGATTGGTGTTTATCATATATTAATACCCTCATATCATATTTCATTTTCCATGTTAATTGTGTTGAAGATTCAAATCATGGACCAAGAGGTGAAGTCGATTATACATTCAAGTATTTGTCCCTTGGGTAATCCTATATTGTTTACCCAAAAGGGGGATGAAAACTTGAGATTGTGTGTGGATTATAAGCTTTTGAATTAGGTAACCATGAAAAATAGGTATCCACTTTCATAAAAAAATGATTATTTGAGAGCATCCCAATGGTTCTCCAAGATTGATCTATGGTTTAGCTTTCATCTTCAGCAAGTGTAGCCAGAAGATATATTGTTTGAGTTGTTACACTGGAACTACTTTTTGTGTACTTTATGATAACCTAAATTTTTTAATACTAATAAACTCCTTATCACATTATGATTTTTATTCTTAATAACATAGTATGTGATAATATCATAAGAGCAGTTCCAATGCTAAAAGGTCATAATAGTTCCTCGCTATGATGATAAACCATAAGTGACACAATGTTATTATTAAATATATGTTCTATAGATGGATGAAATAATTTTTGGGACACAAATGATATAGGATATCAGGGGTGGGGACTCATAGGACTTTGAGTAACATTATCATGGTGTATGCCCTAGGTAATATATAGTGTAGGATATTATGAGGATGAAAACTACCAGTAGGAAATCAAAATTTATATGTGTAATTTGAATTTCATATATGTATACAAGTTTATTTACCCTTATACATTACAAATATTATTAATGAGTATTATAAGTCATGTACTTTGATGTATTTATGAAAACTATGATGACATATGTTCACAGTGAGATAGGATACGTTGGGTTTTTCACGAGTAATATTTCATTAATGAATAATATTGGAAATTATTTTTATCTTATATTCCTTAAGAGAGATGTTATATCAGGCCCTTTTATTGAAATTATTTATCCTAAATAAATCCATGGCCACAGTTTTCTAAAGGAATGTTTTATTTTTGGAAATTCTGAGAAGGAGACATCAAGCACATAGGTAGATGGTGTAAATACCCTAACCCTAGTAACCTGGAGTCGGTGTACTGCTTTATTAAATTTGTACTAAGAACAAGTTATATCATCCCTAAGGACTGAATAGTTTAGTATATCTGTAAAACTAGATACAAACATAGGTTTTATATTATAATTGGAAATGGAAATAACATAGAAACTACATTGGTAACATCCATGTTCTCCTCGATTATCTATGAATTTAAAATATAATATATATCTTTGAATCCTTAGGAAAAATAAAACATAACAAAGGGATGATATCATATGACCAGTAAGGTTAATAATGAAACAAAATATATCATAAATAAACATAAAAAATAAGGCAAGGTGAATTACTAAAATACACATTCTATTAAAACAAAATCTTGAGAATAATATGGTAGGATTAATAGCTAATCAAATAATCCCATATAAATAATAATATGAGAACGAAACATAACCATGGATATTCTACTCTTAAAATAATCACATAGTTGTCAACAACTAATCACACTATGAGGGAATCAATAATAATGGATATCAAAAATATATCATTGAGGCTTCATGACAAAAATCCATTACTTTCAAATCGTTATGCCAATAATCTAACATTTTCATGGATTCATGCCAAGAATCTAATAAATGGGTAAGGTCTCATCAAAAACCATGTCTAGTTTGTCTCATCGAACCTATTGATGCATCAAGGGGCTATAGCAGGCCTTTCCTGAAAATGACTATGTTCAATGCATTCCTCTTATGAAATGGTTGAGACATAATCAACATATACATTCATATTTAAACTATAATATAAAATGTAAATAATTTCCTCAATCAGAAAACACAATCATAAACTATCCAGAGTAATATGGTGAATGGTATCAAGATAGTACATTCCTAGTCAAAATTATCATAAACCATTAAATAAAATATATAATATGTTATCATAATAGATCAAACTCAGTTAATTGTAAGATTAAATAGAGGGTTTTGAAATAGATGAAAATACTCTGACAAAATCATTTAAAATTTCTTGAGGGAAATAAACTTTTTACTCTGGATTCATTGATTTAAAAAACCATGAAATTATAAAAGAAAATTTTTTTATTATGAAATAGAATTTAAAACATGTAAATTATTCCTGAAAAAATTAATTCATAATGAAATTGGTAAAACCCTTTAAGGATTTATAGGTTTTAAAAAACATTTCTTCTAAATTTTTAAAAAATTAAACATTTAAAAGAGTATTTTTAAAATAAATTTCGAGCATTAAAAAATGAATAAATTATTTATATTAGATATAAATCCACATAAATAAGTTTAAATACAACTAATTATAATAAAAATTCATTTGAAATATAATCATATCATGAAATAATCATTGGAGTATATTTTTAACAAAAAAAATGAAAATTGGGTTAAGAATTTGCTTACCACTGTTCAAATAGTCAAACCATATGCCCCATAAAATTAATTATCATAAAATGAAACATTTAATAACATGAATATAAATATATTCATGATATTATATATCAAATTTCAGTATATATTCACCACACCGAAGAAATGAGTGGTGAATAATATATATCTTACAAAAATAAAAGTGAGATGAGAAAACCTTACCTTTTGTCTAAAAGTGATATGCACATGTACATAATGTCCCAAATAATAAAAATACACTCATTAATTAAATAATAATATATTTAACATATATTTTATTTATTTTAATTTTATTATGTTCTTTTATTTCCATTAATGTGAGTTAAAATATTTAGTTTTGTTGTTTTAGGAGCGTTTGTTTCATGGTTTTATCAAATGTTCCTTTGTGTATAATTATGGAAGTTCTTATCAAATGGGAATAACATATCTAGAAGTGAAATTATTTTTTATTAATGAAATTACATAATTTTAAATGGTCTCATATACAATTTTTTTATATGGAATGAGGATGATTCATTAGATATTACGTTAGTGAAAAGTGATTTGTTTATTTCTTTCAGTTTTTAAGACCATCACGAACATGTATGATTATATTTAATATTATGTTTATATTCTAGTTAAGAATATAAAATATGTTTTAATACACATATTATAATATATTTTAACAAAAAAAAAATTCATGAAAATCCTTGAAGGCGGTAATGAAAAATAAAAATTCATCATCCATGAAGGTGGTGAATCGACACCTCACAGAGGATGTTTTAATTTTTAGAATAAAAGAATAATAGAAGAGTCTTGATGATGGATATTACATTAAGATAATAAAATTATAGTATATTTAAGATAATTTAGTTACTATTAAACTTTTTAAAGGGGATGTGTGGTAAGGATAAGAAAATAAAATAAATTAAAAGATAAAGAGGGAGTGTTTTACCTCTTGAGTGTCGTCTCCGTGGGAACCTTTTTAAGGCACTTAAAAATGGTCTTTTGATGATACCAAAAATACCAAACCATGGGTATGATTTTTTTTAAAGAAATTTTTTATAATACAAGAAAGATAAAAGGTTTATATGGTGTGAAAATAAGGGGTGGTGAGGGGTTTTATTTATTTTGGAGAAGACAGTTATTTTTTTATTATTATTTTCATTAGTTTATTATTTTGGCCCAAGACTATCAGTAGTGTTGGTCACCCTGAATAAATAAAATTACTAAATCATTTTATTTTGAAATAATTTTTTCAACTCATACATACATCATCCATGACTAAATGATTCATTTATTTACTTATAATGTTAAATACATTAAATTACCGTATTTAACTATTCACCAAAAATTCAACTATTTTAGAAAAATGCAAAAAATTCACCCTAAACATTTTTATACATTTAGATTTAAAAAATAGAATCCATATTATGGAAATATTTCTCTAAATATGGTAAAATTAATTTTTAATTAAAATCATCATTTATTTTACTGTTTTATTAATAAAGTAATTATTGCATTATCGTTGTATAATTATTTAAGGTAATTATTTATTCTTTAAAACTATAAAATAAATTACCATGATGTAGATAAATATTTTAGTTTTCAAAAATAATATCTTTAGTAGAATATATCTTCTGAATAACACTATATTAAAAATAATATAGTTATTAAAAATATGAATGTGAGATTTGGTGATTTTTTTATTTAAATTATTTCAAAGCCGTTTTCATGGACATGTGTCCCTTAAATAACTCAAATAAAAACATTATTTGTTAATGGTAGAATATAAATCACCAAATAATATTTTTTAATTTTTTAGGGTAATCTTCTAGTTCTTATAGTTTTATTTTTAACCTAAATTACCCAATTTACCCTTTATCGTGGTAACAAAAATTATTTGGGTTACTATTCATATTGGTAAAAAATAAAAGATAAATATTTAATGAATTGGGTAATTATAAATATAAATATTAAATAAATTTTAAAATATTCAAAATAAAATATTTTTTAGAATTTAATTTAAAATTAATCCCTTAAAACGTAATGAAAAACATTTTTATTGAAAAATGTATTTTTAGGCCCAAAAAATGTACATATACCAAAATAAGTTATAATGATGATTAAAATAAAATAATATATATTATTTATATCTAAATATTATTTAATTTACATTGATATCAAATTCAAATAATAAATAAAATTTTAATAAAATCAAATTGGCAGTTTCATAAAAATAGATATTTTTTCACAATTCATTGGAAAATAAATATTTTCAGAAAAATATCAAAAATTAATCCAAAGAGAATTTTGACATTATTAGTTTTAAAATGAAGTTAATTTTTTCCCAATATAACTTATAAAAGTGTCAAAATTTAAATTTAAGTTAAGTGCACCAATAAAAGGCGATAAAATTGCCTTTTAGAAAATATAGGTTTTTATGAATAAATTCAGATTTATTCTTATCTTAGGCCTAAAAAATATATTAGAAAAACTAAAAAATTATGGAATATATAATATATGAATTTTATAATTTGGTTAATACTATTAATTCCTTCCAATTTAACAACTAGGTTATAACAATAAAAATATTTCATTGTTCGTCTTAGCTTGCTATTGTGTGCAATGTAAGCCATCGAACGTATTGAATTTATTTAAAAAGATACATTCTATAAAAATTGTGGTGTTACATTCTCACATACTTCAATAAATTGTGTCCTTTAAACTTATAAATTTCACTATGAATTTCGTAGGTTGATACTTGAAAATTCCATTGTGGGAATCCCACATCATAAATTAGGTTAATAACACATCCTCTTAATAAGATGAAAACGTAAATGTAAAGGTCACCAAAAAATTAGTCATTTGAATAGGATAATATAAGTAAAAAGTGAAAATATATACGTGGAATAAAAATTTAACTATCATGTTCTAATAGAGAGTAATAGAGAATATGGTTATTAGAAATTCAACTATCACAAAACCGTAAATATGTGATTGGTTAAAAGACCATTGATTTATCAGAGGGGTAAAATAAATGGATTGTATTTTTGTTCCAAAATATTTTTTAGGGTTTATTTTTTTATCCAAAGAACCACTTGAGAAAATAAACTTACTTTATTTCTTTCCATGTCATAATCTCGCCCTTTGGTTGTACTTCAATCTATCTCTACATCATTTATTAAATATGCATATGGATATTAAATAAAAATTGTTATTCTTGAAGATATTTCATGATCCATAATATCAACAAGACATTATTTTATACTTTAAATGTTTACTGAAACCATAATGGTTAACACATGTTATCAAATATGATAAATCATACTTTAATCTTAATCAATAATATCCTTAATCCAATCTATAAGTAGTTAACCTTAAGACTCATCAAAAATATGTCTGTCCAAAATAAAAGACCAAAAATATAGAAGGAAGGTCACTATATTTCAAAAATAAACTTAACATTATATTCCCAAAACCACATAATGTATCTCTTATTGTGACATACCACATATATTAATATATTGATCACCATAAAACCTTAACAAAAACATGCATTCATCCAAATATTTAGAGAAAAAATAATGAAGTAAAATACTTATGTGTATCATGATTCTTATAACCAGAATATCATAACATAATTCTTGAATCCAAAAACACCAATACTTTAATTAGTCCTATTCAGCTGTAGTAGCATCATAAGCTTGACCTTTATCCCTTTTATTCTTCTGATCTATATCCCCCTGATTCTTGGGACACTCATTTACATGTTTCCCCATATCTTTATTGTGGAAGCATTTTACATTAGAATTTTTTTATTTTCCTTGCAATCCTGAGCATGGCGACATTTTTTCCCAAACTTGAAACCAACTCTATTTCCCTTTAATAATGCACCTCTATGTTTCCTTCCATAAGTATCACATGTTGGAAAATCCTTCTTTGCCTTCTTCTATTTATCCGAATTTAGATCTATTGTTCTATTCTTCTCTTTCATCCCTTTAAAGTTATAATACATTAATAATTTTTTCTCTATCTTGATATCACATGAGATAGTGTCTTCATATGATGATAAAGTTTGGGAGTCCATTTCCCTTCAGAGGAATGGATTTAACTCATCAAATAAATGATCAATCTTACTCCTTGGGTTACGTATGTAGTCTGCAAAAAGCCATGATAATCTTGTAAAGATAGATTCATACATAGAAACATTTTCATCTTCTTTTTGTATTAGACTCAAGAATGATCTCTCCATATCTTCTTGCTATTCTTGATGGAAATATTTTTCCAAGAAAAGTTCCTTAAAATCATTCCATTCCATATTCGTGATTTTTTACTCCCCCTTTCTATTTTGAATCAATGGAAACCATTGATCTGCATATCCTGAGATACAATAAAACACCATGATAACCTTGTCCCTTCAATTACTTCCCAAAGTGAGAAATATATTTTCTAAGGAACTTATCCATTTCTTAGATACATATGTATTTTTATTCTTATTGAATTATAGAGGTTGTATTCTCATGAAGTGGTCTAATATTTTTCCTCTACATTGTGGATTAGGATGATCTATATAGGTAGGGTTATTTCTCTTAGCCTGAGTCAACTATCTGAGTATGTTTATAATTTTTTCAACACTAATTTCATCTCCAACCCCAACATCATTATCTTACATAGGATGGAAATCCTTTCATGTATTATGTGCATTGAAACAGTTTCCATTCCTTCTTCTAGGTTCCATTTCCATAAAAATTAAAATAATAGATTAGATCATAACATTATAAAACAAAATGTATAATATCAAAACTAGTGAATCATATTACCTAAATTGAAAGTTTTGAAACATAATCAAAAAATATATTCATATTGAAACTAGCATATGGATTGTAAATAATTTCCCCAATAAGTAAACATAATCATAAACTATCTAGATTAATATGGATAATGGTATAAAGATAGTATATCCCCAATCAAAATGATCATAAACCATTAAATAAAATATGTTATTAGGTATCATAAGAGATCAAAATCAATTTAGGATAATATTCAATATAGGGTGTTGACATAGATAAAAATACTCTAACAAAATCATTGAAAATTTCTTGATAGGAATAATCTTTTTAATTTGCAGTCATTTATTTAATAATTCATTCAATTAAAAAGCAAAAAAAAATCTTTTGAAATTAAGTTTTAAAATTTTAAATGATTTTTGAAAAAATTAATGCTTTGTTAAAGTGGTAAACTCTTCTCATGTCGTATAAGTTTTAAAAATAATTTCTTTTAAATTTTGAAAAAAAAAAGAAACATTTAAAAGAGTACTTTTAAAACAATGTGTGATCATTAAAAAAATGACTCAATTATGTGTATTATCTATATATACATATAAAATAAGTTTATGAATAACTTAATATAATAAAAATCCATTTTACACATAATCATTTCATGACATAACCATTGGAGTAGATGTTTAACCCAAAGAATGTAAATTGGGTTATTAATTCACTTACCACTGTGCAAAGAGTCGAACCATATGCCCCATTAAATTAATGACCATCCAATGAAAAATTTAATACCATGAAGATAAATATATACATGATATTATATATAAAAGGGAATTATACATACACCATACTCAATAAAAAAGTGGTGAATGAGGCATATCTCACAGAAATAAAAGTGAGATGAGAAAACCTTACCTTATGTCTGAAAGTGTTCTGCACTTATACTTAACATCCTAAATAATCAAATTATAATAATTAATTACTTAATTAAGATCATATTAAAATATATTTTATTTTATATAATTTTATAAAGTTCATTTATTTACATTATTAGGAGTTATAATGTTTAATTTTGTTGTTCTCGGAGAGTTCGTTTCATGATTTCATGGATGGTTCCCTTATGTATAATTATGGGAGTTCTTATTAAAGGGAAATAACCTCTGCATAAGTGAAATTATTTAGTATTAATAAACTTATAGAAGTTTAAATGGTTTCAAATTTCATTTGTTAATATGGTATGAGGATGATTCATTAGATAAACCATTAGTGAAAAGTGATTAGTTTATTTTGGCATTATTTATGACCATCAAAAACATATATAGTTTTATTTAATATTATATTTATATACTGGTTACTAAACATTAAATAAGTTTTAATACACATATTATAGTCTTTTTTAACAATAAAATTTGTTTTATTACAATACATGAAGGCGTTAATGAAAAATGAATACTCGTCATCCATGAAGGCGGTGAATCGACACCTCACAGATGATGTTTTTACTTTTAGAATTAAAGAAGAATACAAGAAAATTGATGATAGATATTCCATTAACATAATAAAATTCCAGTATATATATTATAATTGAGTTACCATTCAACTTTATATAGGTTAGGTGAGGGAAGTATAAGAATATAAAATAAATTAAAAGAGAAAGAGGGAGGGTTTTACCTCTTGATTGTCGTCTCCTTGGGAACCTCTTTAAGGCACTTGGAAATGGAATTTTGGTGAGACCAGAAAGAACATAACATATGGAAGGGTTTTGAGAGATTAATTTTTCATAAAATAAGAAATATACAAGACTTAAAATGTGTGAGGAGAAGGGATGTTGAGGTATTGTATGTATAGTGTAGGAGAGGGGTTTTTTGATTATTTTATTCATTAGTTTATAATTTTTTCTCAAGACTATCAATAGTGTTGATTACCATGAGTAAATATAGTAACAAGAGAATTTTATTTCAAACCAATGGGTTATAACCTCATCCATGCATCATACATAACTCAATAATTCATTTATTTACTTATAATTTTAAATACCGAAAATTATCATATTTCACTATTCACCCAAAATTCAACTATTTTGGAAAAATATAAAAAATTCCCCATAACCATTTTTTGATGTGTAGATTTAAAATATGGAATATATATTATGAAAATAAATTTTTAAGTATGATACATTTAAATTTTAATTAAAATCATCAATTATTTTATTGTTTCATTAATAAAATAATTACTCCAATATCGTTGTATAATTATAGAAGTTAATTGTTTATTCATTGAAATTTTAAAATAAAATACCATGATGTAGATAAAAAATTTAGTATTAAATAAATATCTACAGTTTAATATATATTCAAAATAAAACCATATTAAAAATACTGTAGTTATTAAAAATATAAATGTGACATTTTGTGATTTTCTTTAATTTAAATAATATCAATGTCATTTTAATGGAAAGGTGTCCATTAAAAAATTCAAATACCAACCTTGGGTTTTAATGGTAGAATATAAATCATTAAATAATATTTCAGAATGTTTTAGTGTAATCTTATATTTCTTATCATTTTATTTTTAACCTGAATTTACCAATTTACCCTTTACCGTGGTAACAAAAATCACCAATGTTACTATTCATATTGGTCAAAAATATAATGGAAATATTTAATAAATTTGTTCATTCGGAATACAAATATGAAATCCATTTTAGAATATTCGAAACACATCTGTTTCAAAATTTAATTTAAAATTAATCCCGCAAAACATAACGAAAAAATAATATTGAAAAATGTAATTCTAAGCTCAAAAATGAACTTAAACCAAAATATGGTATAAGTATGATTGAAATAAAATAAATTATATTATTTATTGATAAATAGTATTTAATTTACATGGAGATAAAATTAAAATCATAAATAAAATTTTAATATAAAGAAATTTATAGTGTTGTAAAAATTGATATTTTTCACTATTCTCTAGAAAATATATATTTTTTGAATAATAAAAAAAATAATCATAATCTAATTTTGACATTAAAATTTTTAAAATTAAGATTATTTATTAAAATATAATTGATAAAAGTTTCAAAATTTAAATTTAAGACATGTGCTCCCTTAAAAGGTGGTAAAATTTTCTTTTAGAACATATAGGTTTTTATGTGTAAAATCATATTAATTATTATCTTAAGACTATGAAATATTTTAAAAAAATTTCTAAAAAAATTGTTGAATATATAATATAAAAAATTTATAATTTAGTTAATATAATTCATTCCTGTCAAATTAATAGCTGGGTTATAACAATAATAATATTTCATTGTTCATTTTATATAGGTGTTGTGTGAAACATAATCCATCGAATATATTGAATTTATTTAAAAAGAGAAAAATTGTAAAATATTGGGGTATTATAAATGAAATCAGCATGAAACCTTCTTGATTATGGATATCATGATAATTGGATTATATTACTCAATAAGTGTTTGTACGAGGTATTATATCATTGTGACATTAAATTATTTCTCTATGGGTGTCTTGGAATGTTGCTAGACACTAACTATGGACTTTATGATACATCATCTTATTCCACTAATAAATTATCCTAGAGGTTCACACACTAAGTGTTTACATAATCTCAGTTAAATAATATATTATTATTTATTATTTAACATGTTGAATAAATATTATTCTCGCATGTGGTTTAATAATTATTCATGTTTTCCTGATCATATATTTTTTTTACCAGTTATTCTAGAGAATATTATGTGAGTGGAATATTTAATAAATATTTATTTTGTATTTAGTAAATATAATATTTATTTAGTTATTATAAAATAATATAGTGATATTTATTTACTAAATAAATAGTCATTATTCAAGGCCTAATAAATATTATAGAGAAATGGAGGTCCGATTTTAATGGTCTGGTGAGAAATAATATATATTGAATATTAATTAATTAAATTATATTTAATTTAATTCATGAGTTTAGCGCATTTCAAGAAATATTATTATTAGTAGTACTAGTGTTATTATTATTATTATTATAGACATGGGGTTCTGAAGGGATTTCAAAAATAAGAAGGTTCATCTTTAATTATTATTTTATAATCTTATCATCATATAAACCCAAATATATTGTTTTCTTAAGGGATCCAACAAATTTTTGGTTATGCACAATAAGATCTAGAGATAATTCCCTCAAATCCCTAGAGAGATCTCTCTCTAAGAATGCTCTCAATAATGGAGAGACATCCTACTCCACCACCACTCTCAATTCTAGAGAGGTCAAATAGAACCCTTCCATGAAGTTATTCTTGGGGTAATCGAAGGTGAGCGATGCAAGCATTAGGATTTACTATGCTAGCACCCAGAGATTCCTACAGTGATATATAGAGGTTCATGGAACATGTGTGGATCACTTCTAGAGGTAATATATTCTTGATTCCTACAATTTAAGTATGGTAAACCATAAATAAATTGAAATATATATAAATTATGAAATAATTCCTCACAAGGTAATTCTTTAATTTCATAAATTAATTATAAATAATATG
Organism: Viscum album; assembly: GCA_963277665.1. Classification (NCBI taxonomy): domain Eukaryota; kingdom Viridiplantae; phylum Streptophyta; class Magnoliopsida; order Santalales; family Viscaceae; genus Viscum; species Viscum album. Next base: position 395,614,779 of record OY728138.1, read on the forward strand.
TGAAGATCCTGCACTTTGGTTTCATTATTTTTCTATTTTCTATATTATTTTGTTCAATTTTGTTAATCACAATGTTTATCATCATTTAATTCTCATATTAATCATTTATCATGAAAAAAACTTTGGAATTCCCCATATTCCACTGCCACTGTGCCTAGAACCATCGTATGGTATTAGAGTAGTCACTTAATTATTTATAATTATTTAAATATGATTGATTGATTTACACATTTGTTGTTAATATTTAATTCCAACTAAATCATTATTTAATTTGAATCATGAAATCTAATATTTTTTTCTCTTCGTTATCACAAATATAAAAAATTGATTAATATTATGAATGAAATAAATTCAAAGATCTCATCTGGAGTTGTTAAAGAGTGTGTTCAGACAACATGAGATTACACATCATGTAACCCAAAGGTACATGACATGTTCCCATGTTTAATACACCCTAAATTAATTTGGAATTAATTCAAGTCATATTCATTTATTACACATGGTGAATTTAATTACAAACCACATGTTGGACAGATTATCCTGGAGAACACTCAGTAAAAGTACACATCGTGTAACATCTGTATATGACGTGTAGTCCTCTAGTCATAGACCCACCATGTATCTTATTACATAGCAAACATGACTAGAGATCATGTAATTCAGAGACCACAATCCATGAAACTCATGTATATGTCATGTACTCTAATATTTTACATGGAATAGTTACACACTAAGTCCCTATTCGGGTGTCACGGATTGACTGTGAAAATAATATAGGACATGTAGATTTAATGTACACGTCGTGTAATTTGAAAAAATTACAATGATTAAAAATTAATTTATTATACTACTTAAACCTTATCAACATGTGTTCTTGGTGTTCATTAAGTTGATAGAACATTCTATGTGATTGGTTTTATATATATTATATGTCTAACTAATTTTTTGTATAATGTGAAAAACCTCATATCAGGTATAAATATTAATACAGTTACTACACTATGTGCATCAAAATATTACACATTACATAAATACCATATGTTCTATGTGTTTATTAATTTTATAGTACATATCGTGGAATTATGTGATATGTCATGTATTTTTGATGTCACGTGATCAAATAGTATACAAATATAATACATATTGGATAGTTTAAATGGGTACTCACCATGTTTCCCCCAAGTTACATTTTTTATACAATTAATTTTAAATAATTTTTTTTAATTTTTTTAAAATTTTGATGGAATATAATCTCAATACAATTAGGATTATAATTCAGATAAAATAATTGATTAATTAAAAAATATAATTAATTGATTCGAAAATGATTTATCTTAATTAAAAATGATTATAATTGAATGATAATTTTATTAAATGCATAATTTTTTGCATGTATGTGGATGATCATGATCATAGACCATAATTTTTTATGTTATATATTTCTTTTAATTTATTATTAAATTTAGTTATTCTACATTTCAACACTCCTCTCATTATATAATGGCATGTCTGCCCATAGTTTATTTTATGTAAACTCTTTAACCAATATTTAGGTTCCCCTCACCTGCATGTGAGTAAAATAAAAATTAATGGATAGATATCCCAAGATAATAGAGGTGTTTCAATTTTGGAGCTGAGAAAAAACTAATCCAAGAGAGATTCATGGATGGAAAAGGTGTAAAGCTTCAATAAGAACCATTAATGGTCTATGGTGTTTTTCTCCTAGGTCGATGGTTAGTTTATTATACTCTATACAAACTAACCATTATTAAAAGATCATTATCATACCAATTTATTATTTTATTTCTATCAAGATTCATTTTTATTTCATTATAGATGTTTTTCATACTCCCAAAAATTAGTGAACTAACAAGCCTGCAAGATAGAACTAAAATAAACTTTTCTATTCATGAACATAATCTTAGACATGGTAATCACTTAAGTAAATCCATTTAATATTAAAAGGAATGAAATAAAGATAATAATTTTAATTTTTCTCAAAAATATGAAATCCCTCAAATGAATATATTAAGTTGGTATAGCCTAACACTACTTAAGTAAAAATTGGACCATATTTCAAAGTGCTTGACTAGGAAAAGTTGAGGTTCTTTCAATTATTGGGGAGTTCTAACTTTAATTTTTGTGTTGAATTAACTTAGTCCACATAAAAGGATGACTGAAAAAGGATTACTTAGTGTGACTAAGAGTAAAAGTTTGAGGAAATCTAATTTAAGGATTTTAGGATTGGTGAGTACACTCAAGATATCAAGGAACTATGAGTTAATATAGCTGGATTTTCGAATGACAACCTAAAACACTTTAAATTTATTGACCATCCAAGGTCAGGGTGATGAGAAGGGGAATATAGATCCTTGACACTAGAATTTCCAATAAATAGCATATTACAAATCCAATGGTGAAGGATATTTGAGTTTGATAAAATAGTGTGTGATTAATAAATATAATATTTATTTATTGGTCTAAATTTTATCAGATAAAGTCCTAAAATTATGTTCTTCTTATTTTTATTTTTAGTATTAAAAAATTCTTCAATCATATCATTGTAATCCATAATTGATAAGGATAACCTTCTCGCATGTATAATTTCATAAGATTTGAAAATATACTTATGCATTATCCTATTCCATGATAGGAAATTTTATGTTCATGGAGAACCTATTCCTAGGGATCAAGATCATTCTTTATAGATCTATCTGGATTTTTGGAAAAAGTAAAATTACATACATTGACCAGTAACAAAGATCATTGAAAATATTTATTCATACATAACAAGAGATAGATATAACTAGATTTTTGGAAAAAATAAAATTACATACATTGACCAGATAACAAAGATATTTAGTATGGAATAATCCATTATGAGATTGATTCCAGTGACACATGGTATACATCTTTCTAAGAAAATATGTATTCATACGTAATAAGATATAGATATATTGAGTAATATTCCATGTGCTTCTATAATAGGATCAATCATGTATTCCATATTGTGCACCAAACTTTGTGTTGCCTAGACATTGAGAATGGTAGGAAGATATCAATCTGGTCCCGGAGAATAGCATTGGTCTTTAGTTATAACTATCCTTAAGTATTTGAGAATAACTAGGATATGTTCCTAGTGTGTGGAGTAGAGGAGGAGTTGGTCATCAGGGGTTATCCTAATACTGGTTTTCAAACAAATCGAAATGATCTAAATATGCAGTCAGGATATTTCTTTTGTCTCAATGGATGATCATTGAGATGGAAGAGTTCAAAGAATCAATTTATCGCCAATTATACAATGAAGTACAAATATATACAGTTTCTGATGAATATAAATAATCAATTTGGATATGAAACTTTTTTCAAGAGCCTGATGTGGTACCTATAAGTAAAGTCCCTATCACATGGTATTATGATAATAATGCAATAGTGGATCTTGAAAAAGATCCAAGGTAACACAAATGGACAAAGAAAATACTCCATAAGTGTCACCTATTGAGGTATTTTTCTCATAGGGTTGATTTTTTTGTAAGTAGAGTTCCCCAAAAATAAAATGTGGTGGACACACTGACTAAAGTCTGATCTCATTAGAATCATGATTCTCATGTGAGAGCTAACAGACTAAATGTTATTAGCAGTTGGATCTAGTCCAAATGGAAGTCTTTAGAGTTAGTTCCCTATAACCAAATACTATATAATTTATGAAAACTTTTATTAATTTTTTTGAATATTAATAAACTTCTTATCACATCATGATTGTTCTTCTTCATAACATAGTACGTGATACTTTACTAAGATTAGTTTTCACACCAAAAGGTCACAGCAGTTACCCACTATAATGGGAACCCAGAAGTTCCATTATAGTATTATTAAATATATGTTCTATATCCAAATGAAATAATTTAAGGGACATAAATGATATATAATATTAGGGGTGGAGACTCATATGACTTTGAGTAACCTTTTCATAGTGTATTCCCTTGGTAATACCTAGTATAAGATATTATAAGAACGATACCCACGAGCAAGAATTCCACATTTACATGTGTCATTGGATTTTTCTAGTGATGGATGTGTGTATTGATCCTTAGAGTTTAGTATTATTATTAATGAGTATTATAATTCATTTACTTATATGTATTGATGAAAATCATGATGACATATGTTCATGGTGAGGTAGGATATTTTGGGTGCGTCATGATTAATATTTCATTAATGAATAATGTGAGAAAGTATTTTTCCATTTTTCCCTTAATGGAAGTTGATATATTAGGGATTTTCAAAGAAATGTTATAGCCTAAATAAATTCATGGACATAGTGTTCTATAGGAAAGTTTTATTTTCGAAAATTCAATGAAAGAGACATCGAGCACATAGGTTGATGACACTAGCATTCAAACTTCTTGATTAGAGATATCACGATAATGGGATTATATTACACAATAAGTGTCCATATGAGATATTATATCATTACAACATTATATTCTTTCAATATGGGTTCCTTAGCATGTCTCTAGATGTTACCCTTAAAGATTATGTTGTTTCACCTAATTACCCTGAGAAATAAGCCTAGAGGGTCACACGCTATGTGTATCCAGAATCTCAGTTAAATAATATCTTATTATTTATTATTTAATAAGTTGAATAGATATCATTCCCACACCTGGTTTAATAATTATTCATGTTTTATGGGTCACATATATTTTGTCACCTATTATTTGAGAGAATATAATGTGAGTAGAATATTTAATAAAAATTTATTTTTTAATTTAGTTAAGAAGATATTTATTTATTTATTTGAAAATAATGCAATGATATTTATTTATTAAATAAAGAATTATTATTCAAGGACCAATGTATATTTTGGAGGAATAGTAGACTGAGTTTAATGGTTCAGTGAGAAATAATATATATTGAATATTATTTGAATAAATGATATTTAATTTAATTTTTGTGTTTAGTGCATGTCAATAAATATTATTATTATTATTATTATTATTATAGATATGGTGTTCCACAAAGATTACATAAATAATAAGGGTGTATGTGCAATTGTAATTTTCTAAACCAAGTGGTATATAAACCAAATTATATTATTTTTCTTAAGGGATCCAATTCATTTTTTGTTATGCACAACAAGGTCCGAAGATAATCCACTCAAATCCCTAGAGAGATCTCTCTCCAAGAATGCTCTCAACAATGGAGAGTGATCCTCCACCAACACAACTCTTAATTCTAGAGAGATCAAAGAGAACCCTTCCTTGATAAAATTCATAGGGTGATGAAAGGTGAATGATGAAATCATTAGGATCTATCATTCCAGCACCAGAGATTCATATGGCAACATTGGGAGGTTTGTGGAACATGTGTGGATCACCACTAGATGGAATCTATTCTTGATTTTTACAAAACAATGATGGTAAAATGTAGAGAAATTATAAAATAAATCATTGAAGAATGAATTACTAACAAGGTAATTATTTAATTGACTAAATTAATTATAAATAATATTCAAAGATCATGCACTATGGTTCTGACTTTTTTCTATTATCTATATCATTTGATTCAATTTTGTTGATCATATAATTTATCATTATTTAAATATTAAATTAACATTTGATCATGAAAAAATTAAAATTTGGGCATGCCCTATCCTCCTATTCTACTACACCTGGAACCTTCACATACCATGGACAATGTTTCAAAGATGGTATGAGATATATGAGTTTCTGGGGGGTTCCATTCAGCCTAAGAAATGTTCTCATAAATCTCACGGATATCATGAATAGGATATTCCACCAATACCTAGACTCCTTTATCTTGGTATTTTTAGATGACATACTATTATACTCTCATACCTAAGAGATACATAGAGAGTATTTAGAGGTTTTGTTGAGGATTCTTCGAGCACACTGACTTTATACCAAATATCTAATTTTCACTTCTGCATTTCATAGGTTCATCTTCTAGTACATTTCATATATGAGGATGGTATTTCAATTGGTATATAGAATGTTGAGTCAATGAAATCTATATCATGACCCAATAATTTCTTTGAGATCATAATATTTCTTATCTAGGATGGTTACTATAGATATTTTTTTAGATTTACCATGGATGGAGGCACATATGATAGTCTTATCCATAAAAGGGGTGAGTTTTGAGTGGATATATCAATGTGAATCTGTGTTTTTAGAGTTTAAGGGAAGTTTCACATATATATTTATTTTGGTTTTTTCAGATATAAGAAATGGGCACATTATCTATTGTGATGCAAATGGTGTTAGTTTAGGAGATTTACTAATGAAGAAGGATATGGAATTTGTTTATAGATCTTTTTAGATAAGAACCCATTAGAAAAAACTACCCTACCCATTATTTTAGATATTTCATATAGTACATTATTTGAATTCTAGAAAACACTATCTCTTAGAGGGTTTTTTCTAGTATATATGGACTATAAAATATTGTACTATATCTTTTCACAGTGGTACTTGAACCTGTAGAAGTGTTGCTGGGTTTACTACCTCTCGACATTTGATTTTGAGATGGGATATTCCTCAAGGAAGGGAAACATTATAGAATATTGTCTTATCAGGAAGACTTGGGAGCAGGTAGTTTTATTATCTAATGATGAATGGAATTTTATGGGACTTTTCGTAGAATGGATCCTTGATATGACTGAGGAGTGAGGGATAGTAACTGTTTTTCATTATTTTACTTTATTGTTATTAGGATTTGTGAAATCCATCTAGGAATTTCATTTCATCTATTTTGGGAAATGGGATATGAATATCCCATTCTTGGATAGACTCAGGTAATTGATATAGTACTATTTATACACAATAGGACAATAGTTGGGACATCTATGAGAGAGGATTTATTAAGGGATTCTCACACCTTTTAATGGTTGGTACATCAAAGATTGAAAAATATGCACCATGATGTCAAGAACCATTTTTGGTTATCATGCATGCACAAGGACATTGAAGGAAATGTGTCACATTGAATCACCTTTCAAGGGGTGAAGGAAGAGCACCAATGATTAGAGATCATACTTCATACACCTCTAGTTACCAACTATAAGTAGGATTATGTTACCATGAAAGTCATAATGGACATTTTGAGGTTACCTAAAGGCCATGATATTATATGGGTTATAGTAGATTGACTAATCAAGGTCTCTTACTACTTTCCTATCTAAGAGACCTAAATAGTGGATGAGATGGGAGACTATAAGTGTAATAGATTTTTCATCTACATTTTATCCCTAAGAGAATCATGTCAGATTGAGATGAAAATTTTACTTCCATGTTTTGGTAGGAGTTTTAATAAGACATGGGCACTCGGATAAAGCTAAGTATTACTTATCACCCCCAGACAAATGGAAGTCGATGATAATAATTATAATATTATAATATATACTTTTAACTTTGGTATTATATTAAAGTCAATAATGGGAGGAATATATGTATTTGGTATAGTTTTTATACAATAATAACTATCATTATTAGATATAAATGACTCTCTATGAGTCTCTATGTGTTTTACCATTTTTCTCACCTCTGTTTTTGTTAGAGTCATGGGGTCCAACAATCATTTATATGGGCCCAGTTTCAATGATCTCAAAGAGGGTGCAGTTGATCAATATGAGACTAGTCACTATTCAAAGTAGATAGTGGTTGTATATTGGCTATAGATAATGAACATTTTAGTTATACATGGGTGACCGGTAAACCAATCAATATCACCTAAGTTAGTTTATTATCAATTAAGGATGTTGGGGAATTTTTCTTTATTATTTGTGAATACGATCAAGATATTAGAGTATATTTTCACTAAATCTTATTGGATATAAATTCCTTTGATACATTAGGTTGTGTATGATTTATTTAATGTATCCTAGCTCGAAATTTATGAGTCAAACCCCTTATAAGTTATTGAATCATTTAAGGAGAAACCAGTATGGATAGTAGACCATAGTGAAAATGTTCTTCAAGGAAATATCTTTCCTCTAGTTTGTGTTTTATAGTAATATGATTGAATTAAAGATTATATGTGATTGAATTAATTAGATATAAGATCATGTCTATTGGGATTGTTTTATGAGGAGGCTTGGGGACACTTCTCAAGCACAATAAGCCCATAGTGTGGATTTTGTAATTCCACTACTATTTTAAGATATTTTTTATTTGAATTCAGTTATTCCATCTATAAATATGCATGTTTTATCATAATATGGAGTTTTTAAGATATTATAAATTAAATCAAGGTGGAAATAAAACCAAAGGAAACTAATAATATCTTAACAGGATCAAGATGGGATAATCAAAAGTCTATATTCCAATACCCCCATTGACCTCTCATTGAGGGACCATTGGAAAAAAGGTGTCCTAATAGAATTCTAGTAGGACCCCACTAGGTTTACATTGTGAAACCCAACCCCCTTATAAAATATGTGATTTTGATCATTGTTATACTCTCATTTATTTTTAATGTTATTCTTGTTTTCCTCAGGTCCATCATGTGAATAATTATCCTTTATTTAACTCTCTTTCATTCTAATATCATTTGGATTTATTTGGTGTCCAAATCTATCTTCATTGGGTGAGTTCTTCCTCTCTCAGTAAGGTTAACCCCATGTAAGTCCTAACATTACATTTCTATTATTATTTCTTCTTCCTCCATATCAAATCCCTAATCAAGAGGGTTTTTTATAGATATTTATTTTCTAATTTTTTTATCTTTAATTTGGTGATTTCCATTGGTTAGTTAGATCCTTAAATCTTAAGGTGGGTGGTATTTATCATTTTATATTGTTTATGTGGGTTTACATGAATTTTTTGATATGTGGGTTTTTATGTCTATGTTTTGGATCTCCTTAATGTTATTAGATGAATATATAGAATTGATGAAGTGGGAACTACCACTAAGAGTAGATCTGATAGTGTTCCATAATTTTGGAATTGAGAGGTAAGAAGGATTTGTTAGGATTAAAGTAGGTAAAAAGGGTTCTTGCCTTAGCATTGGAAATTAAGTGGTTTCTTCCTTCATGTGTGATAAAAATTACGCATAAGATATCACTTGTTTGGAATAAATTGAGTTGGTTTGTGTTATAAGAGTTATCTAATAGAGTTGGACTCTTAGCAAGAGGAAATTTGGTTATATGGTGGGTCTTTCTAATGATTGGATGAATTTTATGAGAGATAGTGAGGTTTGGTGTCATAGTAATCAAAGGTTAACCATGAATCACTAGTGTTTCATTTTGAAAAAATTTTGGGTCATGAGTAAATTTACTTATTTTGGTTGGATGGATTGTTTTCCTTATATGTTTTTTATGTTCTTGAGATCATGAATATTTTAGGCCATGTTCAATATTTTAATACACAACCTGTTATATCATATATAAGGTAATATCCAAGAAACCCGTGTTTCAACATGGTGTCTACTTTATTGAGAGGTAGGATGTGATTTACCTTCCTCACAATACATATGTTTATTTTTATTCATTTGAGTAAAAGTGGTTAGTTTGAGATTTGTTCTTATCATGTGCATTATTATTTCTTGAGGGCTCAAATATGTAATAATTTTCCATTATTTGGTTTCAAACCTTGTACTTGGGATGAATGATTGCATGTGATATTATGTTTTTAGTGTATAAAGTATTTCTCTAGTATGAGATGACTCCTTCCACCAAAATTGGCCAAAGAAGTTAAGGTTGGGGTCCATAGAAGCTTAGTTAGCACACGATGACCCGACATGGGTGTATGTTTTATATCTATTTTTTTAATATTTATTATATGCATTGAAATACATTATTGTATTTATATTGATGGTTCGTTGGTGGTATGTTACTGAGTTACAGACTCATAACCTTCACATGAACCTTGGTGAATATATGGTTCTTACTATCTGGGATCCAATGAAAAAGAAATCCTTGATAGTTTGTGGTTGAGCATAGAAATTTTATCTTAGATATGGATATGGTTTTGAGATATACTCTTGGGTATTTTTTGTAGAAAAAACCTCTATTATTATTTTATATTTCTCATGTACATAATCTATTGTACATAAGGATCATTTTTTTGGCTGATGATGTGTAACATTCATGGGTTCTATTTTCTTATTACATATGATATTATTTATATGGTCAGTATGTAGTAGTGATTCCATATTATGAATTCACTTATTTTAGGAGTGTTATTTATTCATTTATTTCATGGATGTGATATTGAGGGTATAATCTCCCCACTGTATAGATATTTCCATCACTCATATTCAAAGACTTATGATGTATATAGAGACAAGTCCGAGGCTATATGGAACACTAGCTTGGTACCAGTAACAAAATATAGGTAATCACATAAATATTTTAGGTAGGTATTTTATGTTTATTTTTTTATTTTTTTTAATGAATCATGTTTTCACCTGTATGACATTGGAATATTTTTAAGAATATTTCCAAATCCAGGATCTTAGTCAGTGTGGGATCATGGGACCTACAGAGTCTCGACACAGTGATAATAAAGATATTAATTATATTTTTTTCATGCATACGTAGTTTCTATTGATTTTAAAAATAACTCTCAAGTGGAGTCTCATATTATAATTCTAAGACCTCTGTAGAGTTCAGAGCATCTTATTTACCCTTGGAGTAGTATAAAATTTATAAGAATCTAGTTTTGAGTCAGGGGGAGTTGTTTATTGGGAATTAAATACATATTTAATTGGTTTTATTAAATAAAAACCAATTAACCCCTCCCTCCCCATTTAGTGCACATAAAAAAGGAGAGGTGCAACCCTCTCCCTCTCCACCTATGGATGATGGATGTATCCAAGGAAAATAAAAGTAGTGAGGTGAAAATGATCTTCGTTCTTGACATTGATAATCATTAGATCAAGGAGACACACAATTCAGTCATCGTTCTACACCTAAAGCTTCATATTTTCTCCCTCAATATAATATGATTTTAGTTTTGGTCTCAATCCCATTTGTTATGCATTGTTTTAAGGTTGTATAACCCCATTACGATTACTCGAGATCATTTCTAAGTTGATCTGCATATTTTAGGGAAAATCGTGGTGAATCGGATGACTGAGAGGAAACTTTCCGTAGACATTCCCATCTACACGACATATAAACCAATAAAAATGTTATGTTTTCTTCCCATTCTAGTAATAATATGAATTTTGGGGACTACTCTCCATGTACTGGGGTTACACACTATATAGTGATCCCATATCATGTGGCCAGAGGAAAAAGAAAGGTTATCCATGTGATCATAAATGGTCGTGTGATACTACATAGACAAAGTATACATGCACAGGGTGCCAAAGAAAGAAACAAGAAAATGACATGACCAAGTGGCCATTTGTCTTGGACACGTTGTGTACCCAGTGGTACACACCAAGTATGGGGAACAAATGTCTGAGCCATGTGGAGGAAGAACATGGCCTGGGGATGGATGAGGTTGTACATGCCATGTATAGGTTTTACATAATGTTTAATCCTACATGTCTATCCAATCCACGAAAACAGGGGACACTACTAGGTGCTCAGGAGGGTGTACACACTGTGTGGACTCCAGTGAATTTTGTGTACTTCCCTTTGGATATTATTCATATCTTCCTCCTTACATATCTCCTTCTCAAGAACTCAGATTTAGTTTTATGAGTAGAATATCCTGAGAATTTTTTCCATGTAGAATGTGATGGTGGCCTTTGTAGTGGCCTATGAGATACGATGTGGCCTGGTTTCGAGAAAAACATTTTAGTAGAGGTGTTAAACCTTGGATAGTGATCAGGGTGGATCATTGGTTTGACGTTAGGTTTGGTACCTTTCCATATCCCCATAAGATATGGGTCCCCTAGACTCTTTATTCCGATAGTACGGTACTCCCTTATTGTATCAGGGTGTGGTCCCCCTGTTTTTGGAAGTGTTGTGATGTGATGTTTAATATGTAGGATTCTACGTTTAGCATCAGAACACTAATTCTATAGATTGTTGTGGTTCTTAGAGATAGATTCTAGGACTGGTACTCTCCTATCAGACCAGGGTTTGGGTCTCCCTTACCTCTCAACTTTGGTAGATATGGGACTCCCCACATCATGGGTGTGGGTTCTCTACCCATGTGTTGGGTTTCTCATGGTTAGTACTCCCCTGTAGGACTTGGTCGTGGGTTCCCCGTATCATTCATGCAGTTTTAGAGAGTGATCCCCTATAATTAAAGGGTATGGGTCCTCCATACCTATTATCCAGATAAAGTAGGTGCTCCCCTGTTAGACCAGGGTGTGGGTCCTCAATCTATGGAGTCGGTACTCCCCTACCATGTCAGATCGTGTTTCCTCCATATGTGGTCTATAGATATATTGGGTACTCCCCTTACATTTTAGGGTGTTGTCCCTCTATCCTTGGAGTTAGAACTCCCCAATTTTTCTAAGGTTTGGTTTCTCCATACATGTTGTTCTGACAGAGTCAGTACTCCCCTGTCATAATAGGGAGCGGGTCCTCTAGCCTGGGGTTGGTACTCCCCTGTCTTCTAAGGTTTTGGGTCCCCCAAAGTGATTGTGCTAGTAGAGTGGTACTCCCAAATAATGTGAGGGTGTGGTTCTTCTATCTACATATTTTTACCCCCACATTGTATCATGGTGTGGGTCCTCTATCATGTTACGGGTACTCCCTTGACGTACCAGGGTGCGGGTCCTCATCTATGGAGTAGCACTCCCTGGTCTTTGAGTAGCAGCAGGGAGTGCATCCTCTATTAGAGTTGTTGATTCCTCGGTTTTCGAGTATAGTTATAAGGGGAAGTCCCTCCACTAGTAATGTGTGATACCAAGTTAGGAGTTAGTTCTCCCTTATGGGATTGAGTTGTGGGCCACTTCATAGAGGATAAAAGAGGTTTCATGGGATGGTTAATATATAATATTCTCTTGACTGTAGGGAATTGGTGAGTAGTGATCCCCTCCATTATCTCTCATTAGAGAGGATGCACACAGTGAATATTTTGGAGTAGTACTCCCACAACTGTGTGTAGTTGTGTGGGGAATTCCTCTCCAATAAGGTTCTTATGACCTTGCACAGGGAACATGTCATTATTGGTAGTACCTCTGGGGTTGAGAAATAGAGTTTTACCTAGTAATTTGTTCCTGATAGATTGGTTTCTATCATATGTACCATCAGTAATGGTATAGTTTTACTTGATGGAGTATGTCTCAAGGACTATTTCCATCTGTGATGTGTGATCTCATGGAGTGTATTCTCTGTGTTGTGTGTTACTAGTAGAGCCTCAAGTAGATCATATAGTGGTCTATAAGGTCAAAACCTCATTAAACATGAAGTATGATATGAATATATCTGGGTGATTCAGGTATTCCTTGTGGTTTTGTCTTGTCTCTAGATTGACACCACTTGTGGACTGATCTAACTAGTCATTTACAGTTGAGGATGGTTCAATATAGAATTTCTCCCTTGAATGGGCTCCCTCTATTTGGGTCGAGCGGATTGTTTCTTTTTAGTTTCTCCCTTTTGTTTTGGGTTTTTGGGGAGCTTAATGAGTATTGTAATGCTCACCCTTGCACGGGCTTTCATGCACGTGTTGTGTCTTGTGCAGACCACATTCCTTGTGAGGGAATCCCAAGAGGACCTGTGGTAGACTGAGCTTAATGAGATAGACTAACTATGGGTTTTATCGGAGCTAGGATGAGGAGCTTTTCAACAGTTATATTTGACAGCGACCCCCTTCTTTTTAGTAGGTTGGATGCTTTTATAATTTTCTGTTTGTGGGTCTATGTTTTTCCCTTTTATGATTTCAGTATTTATGTTGTACTATATTTTGGGATAGATTTATGCATTCATTTTATTTTTTAGATTTTTATATCTCTACATTGTTTCTTGGAGGTGTCTGTGGGTTCATGTGTACAAGTACTTTAGGATAGGCCTCCCATCTCTTTGATATATCTACTCAGTGATTTTCTTCATCCCCTAGCTTATTGGAGCTGAACATGGGGAGTTGTGGTATGTGACTCGTTGGGTCGAGTTGGGAATTTATAACAAAATATGTTCTATGTTTTTAAAAACTTGCATGAAATGTGTTTTTCCATTTTAATATAGTTCTCAAATAGAGATAAGTTATTGTGTTTTGTTAAAACAAAAAACATAGGAAATTCCAACTTTTAAAACACAAAACATAAGAATGGTCACCTTTTATAAAAAATATTACATAATTATTGAATATTCATAACTTTTGTTCATGTTATGTTACCACTTAATGTGAAAATATTTTTTGATGAGTTGTATTATTAAATATAACTTTGTTTTCTGATAACTGAATTTTTTTCAATTTTTTTATATTATAGGATATTGTTTAAGATTTAAATTCCTAAATTACACCTTTTAAATAGGAGAGCATTTGTCTTGTGAAATGTTTTTTGATGTATCTATTTAACTTTCTTTTTCAACATGAAAACATGTGTTATGTAAAATTATTTTTAAAAAACAAATATAAATTTTTTTTATTATTAGAACATGTTTAACAATACTAAACCCACCAAAACCCTATATAGGCTACCAATACGCTAAGTGTGTCACCCCATTCCCACCTCCAATGGGCCAGGGGATAGTGACTAATACCAAAGATTCATATCGTACACATGGGAAGTCTTAGTCGAATGAATCTTTTCATAGCCACACATCATTGGTATAGTATATAATAATGCATAACTAAGCATAATATCCATTAATAACATAATATTCATATGATACAAGTCAAACATTAATAATAGTTAAATAAATAAAACACTATAAATTAAGGTAAAATGCAAGGGTATAACATCCAAAATTAAAGATAGACCTTTAAAAAAATAAAGGGAAAACTCCATGACACACCGTCTACCAATAATTGTTCTAGAATCCACTGTCACTATTAAACACAACTAAGATCCATCTCCACTAGCTCTACATCTGCTAAAATCACCTACAAATTATGAATCATTTAAAAAAACAACATGTGTGGGACAAAAGGCATGTGCAAGTGTGAGTAAAATGGTACCCATTAAGAAACCCTAAAACCAAACAAAGTTGTTAAAAAACAAGTCAACCCAAAACCCAATAATAAAGGATACATAGAGTAACCTATGATAAACCAAGCATGAATCAAGGTTAGGGAATCCCATAAATAATTTAATGTCCCAATAATTAAATCTTAGCTTCACTATACAAAAATATAAATGGAAATAAAATATATTTGATAAATTATAAGACATGAAATTATCCAAACTACCCAACACCCATATATTCTCTTCCAACCCTCCATAATCATAGTGGGGGAATCACACCTCACCATGGTATAAATATCAATTTACAGGATATTAAACCTTATAAAGTACCCACACATTATTGATTGGAATGTGCGTTAGCCAAGTGGGTTACCTTCTCCGTGGGCAGAGGACTCATGCAAAATCGCCTAGGGGGTTTACCTACACCATTAGTCATACGTGGGACCCTTTCTTTGTCAGGTCCAAGAGGGTACTAACCTCATTCATTAAGTACCTAATATAAAGGAGTTTGACCTTAGATCTATGAGGGGGAACTTAATTCCTCAATCATGTAGAACACCTATGCCTTGGGGTCGGTAGGACTCCAAGGGTTTTCCAACTCTGTGTCAGAACTTGATGTCTCACCCAAACACTATTGATGTCTCTAAGAAGCTATGATACTAAAACAATGATAAAAACACCATTAACAACCTCTAATGACAAACAGGATCACACAATCATGATCTATATAAAAAATCAAAATAGACTATTTATTTATCTAGTTCTATTTCCTGGTGATAATATATAAAGGATACCAAACATAGACTTCACAATATTTACCCGATCTCACAAAAAGTGCATAACCTCTAATATATACCATTAGTATCCCCACATTAGCTCAATGAAAAACTATAGAAAATATTAAGGCTGAATAAACCTATGAAAGATTTAGCATAGTACTCATGCTAAAGTGAATAGACTAGTAGAATTCTACATCACCATGTGCAACTCACTTCTTGAAGTATCTATATCTAAAGAGAATCAAGACATCATACACATATGGAATGACCCCATGAAACTTACTTGAACTTTCTCCCCCATCCTTTATAAAAAATTCTACCATATTACCTAAATAATAGAATGGAATCCATGTGAAATTGGTCAATCCTGTGCTAAAGTTCATAAAAATCACCTTTATCACCACTTAGAAATTTTCTAAAATATTTCATAAACCCAGGCCAAAAATTTCATATGGGGACTTGTCCAAATATCACATAATAATTAAATTTAATATGAAAAAACAATATTTATCATAAAAATATATTAATCATTTAACAGATAACTCATAAGACTACATTGGGAAATAAATCATGTATTAAGGGTTTATAATTATGATAATAATTCTATAAACATAAAATCTATCAATATTTCATTGAAAATATGAATTACACAAATTCATTTCTTGAATATTTTAATCGTATGTATTTTTCTGACTATAAAATCACTAAAACATTTACTACTATTGATTATAACTCTTCCTAAGTTTAGCATTTATTATATTTTCCAAAAATATCAAGGGAAATCTAAACCCACATGGAATATGAGGAAGATAAATTCTAGAGTCCTATATAGATTATACTATGAATTAAATCAATTAATACTTTAATTATCATAATCGATCATCATTCCAAAATCCTATTATTTTCTTCTTTTTGATTCACCACCACAAACAAAGTCGCTAAGAGTTATCTTCTCTTAAAATAATAAAGTGGACATATAATTTAAAAGATATTTTCAATAACAACCAATTAATTCTTCTAGTATTTTTTAATTGGGGTCAAATTCTCTTTTTATTATGAAAGAAAAGACCTTTTCTATTTGGGTATAGAGATACCCATTACATAGACCATACTCTTAAGTCCAAGTGGCCCATGAACATGGACCAAAGGCCTAGATCATCATCATGCCTGCATCATCCTTCCTACGTCACCAGACTCACGTCATCACCTACCTACATCATTCATGTGATGTAAATCCCCCAAGGATCTTTCCAAGATTCGAACCTTGGTCTTTTGGATACAGTTTTATGGGGTTTTCCACTCAGGTTACACCCAAGCTTCACTAATTAATTCATCCAATTCAATTACATATAATAGTATTATTTCCCCCTAGTTAATTCTTATGTTACATTATATTAAATCCACTCATTATTTGGTCTCTTAATATCTACAAATTTTCTATATTTAAAAAATATCTATCTCCATAAAATAATATAATATATCCACATCACTACTGTTAAAATATATCTCTACTACACATTATTTATTTAAATATTAATAATATATATAATATGAGTTACTTAAATGAATAAATAATAGTTTGATTACAAAACCACTTGACACTTCACATAAAAAATAAACCACCTCATAAAATGTCTATGTTTCCTCCTAAGGTAAAAATAATGTCTTAGATCTAAGGAAATATTTGAAATTTCATTTCAAGAATAGTAAAAAAACCATTTTTACTTTATCCTTCGACCACATAACCACTTAATAGAAGTTTTAATAAAAATATTTTAAAGGACATAAAAAATATAGGTCTCTACATCCTCTCAACCTTTAAGAATTTCAATCCTAAAAATCTCAACCTAATAAAAGAGATGAGGATACTGAGATCATAATTTAGTTTCATGCTTCCATGTGATGTCATAAATATTTATATATTTCTATTGACATGCACTAGAAGTATCACCTGGCCTTAAAGTTTGTTCTTATATAGACCCTTTATTTCTACTGGGCACTCCAAAAAATTAGTATTAACCTTGATAATTAGATCACCCCAATTGATGATTTCAAATTGATCATACACATATCTCCTTAGTGGAGACATATGGAATACATTGTGTACCCATTCCAATTATAGTGAAAATTCTAGGAAGTAAGCGTCCATGCTTACCCTAAACAATACATGGAATAGGTTGATTAATCTTTGTGATAGATTATTCTTTGACCAAACCTATGAAAAACATGTTATAGTGAGACCTTAAATAATTAAATTTTTCCCTCCTAAAACACTAAAATCCTACATCATCAATATATATATATAACTTCCTACTAATATAATTTATTCTAATCTTCTCTTTGATCACCTATACCTTATTTTTCATCATCTAAACCAACTCTCTCCCAATAAGTGATGATTCTCCAATCTCTATTTAATTATGAGGAGATCTATAGGGTCTTATTTATAGGGTAGTTAATTCTAACATACTAATATTAGATGGAAATATTTTTTTAATGTAAAATCTTAAAATTGTTTGTGATTACACTATATTTTTCAAAAATTACACGTAAAATTCTATAATAAATGAAATAAAAAACCTAAACATTGAGAGTTTATAATATAGTTAGATCTCATAAATTGAGCCTAGGAAAATCATAAGTTTTTTATTTCCCTCCTTCACAATTCACTATTAGAGGATATTATCATCAATAAAATATTCCATTAACTAATACAAAGAATTCTAAAATATCTGGTTTGCAAGTCCCATGAAAACATCTAGGTTATTAATCACTCTAAATGATGTCATGAGAAACTTATATTACCCGTAATAACGCCTGAATATCATATTACTGATTTCCTCCTCTTAAAACTAATGCTGGTGATATCTAGATCTGAGGTTTATCTTTGAGAATAGCTTTTCTCCCTTAAAATAGTCAAAGAGATCATCGATCCTTAAAAGAGGGTATTTTTTATTGACTATTTTATAGTTTAGGAAATGATTGTAAATAAAATTTTAGGAAATATTATCTAATTTCTTGTAAAATATAATGGGAGATTCCCAAGGGGGCATGCGAGGACTAAACAAACCTTTCTCTAATGGGTATTTTAAGCTCAAACAACGTCATCCGATAAGTTGTAGAAGATATCAATGTGGTCTTCAAATATAGTTTAATATGAAAGTAAGTCTCCCAATGATGAGGAAAAAATTATAAATACTTAGGGAAAACATCCATGAAATCCTCTATAACATTGAGAAGTTGATCCCCCAAAGTATCTATATCACATAAACCCAAACTCTCCAACTAGTGGGAAAACAGTTGTAAATTCTTAAAGGTTGTCCCTACTCAATCCACATGAAGGTCCTTCTCACAAATGAAGGTACACCAAGACCCATCTAATCGACTGTAAATCACCATGTGAAGATATAAATATACCCAAGCTTGGATTGTTAATAACCATTATATACCAAGTATTATGTCATATTTATAATCTCTTCCATGATGAGATACCAATAAATCTTCTCTATATATAGTGAAATTTAAAAATAATGAAATAAGTGGGTGAGAGGATGATCACCAGCAGTTATAGTCTCTAGTTGAAGAGGTTAGGCTAGAGGCTCCATTGGTAGCCAGCCCTATAACAAAAGATGTATCAAGGAGATAATGGTTCATAACAGTTTAAATGAGTATGAGTACCATTTTAGAAATGACATGGATTATACATTGAACCATGTATGAAACTATAGGATCGTATCCATCTATCACATGTATCTATTCGTGTCCTTGGCCTCTAGTAACTTATTCTGGAAGAGGGTCTCCTAGAGGATATGTTGGGAGTGAATCAAAGTGTCTTCCACCACCAAATTCCACTACAAATCCATATGATCCATTATTAAATCCTCTTCCTAGAGGTCCACCCTATTCATTATAGGAAGTCATTTTATCCTGACGCTTCCTCTGGTGTCTAGGTTTATCCATGGTATGACCCTAGATTCTCTTAAATTCCCACCTATTTTGGTAATCTCAAGGAAAATGATCTTTACCTCCATAAGAATAATAAATCCTATTTTTTGATGGTTGAACCCTCTATGGGATCCTTTTTTCAATGATCCCATATATTGAGATGAATAATGTTGTTTTCTTCAATGACGGGACCCTGAAGACTATATTCATCTAGCTACTAAATGTTCTTGGGCATAGTGAAAGCATCGGTTGGAGGTTTAGCTTTGATTTTTCATCAATAAAACCAACAATATGTATATAACTTGATGAAGACACCCCAGAATCTCTAAAGAGGATCTTGAATATTTAATTTATAGATAATTTAAATAAGAATCACCTCATTTTTTGTAATAACCATAATCAATTTTCATTGTATCTTTTATCATGTTTTTATTATAGTAGATAATCCAAATGAATATTCTTCTATACATATCCACATGTGTTCCGTAAATATTCATATTGAGTTCTTACAACATTGGGTTCCAGTGCAGTAATACCTGGTGATTAATTTCATTTTTCATTAATTGCAATAGTATTCCTTTTTCAATATACATTATTGAGAGGGGATAAGGGAGGAATTTATCACTAGGGATTGAGATAATTATAGAGGTGTCTCCATTGTGTAGAACATGTCTATACTAGAAAATAATATAATGTAGAATCTATAGTTAGGGTTAAATATTGACAATTTCACATAAACCCTTATCTATTATTTAATATAAGTTATTATTCATGTAAAATATTATTATTATTATATTCCATGAAATTCAATATATATAATATCATTTAATAAATATTTATTTATTTATTTATTTTAATGATATTAACTAAAAATATATCATTCCTAATGGATCGTTAAACTCAACATGTATCCTCTCATGAAATATTATTTTCACTAAAATTATGAATAAATATTTATTTTAATATCCGCTTAACAAAATAAATATTTATATTAATAAAATCACTAAGCTGATGGATAAATAAATTTTTATTTATTACCTTATGAATAAATATACAAGAGATAAAATCAACTCACGTATTCTAAACTTGAATATAATGTGTTCAAATTTCTGAAATAAACAATACTATAATAATTATTACTCTAAAAGCCTTAAATATTAATATTTATTATTAATATTAAATTTGAAATAATTTAATGTGAGTCTAGATATATTTAGTATGTGACCCTATAGAACTCTTTATCAATGGAAATAGTTGAACAAAGATAAATTCCAAGATCAGTGCCTTGCAAATAAAGAAGTTATTTTAGAAAATAGAACAACCTTCCTAAAAAATATATTGTAAAATATAATCTCTCTTCCTACTAATATATCACCAATCAGGATATATACTAGTTTCATAACCCTACAAGATTGATTTATCTTTCTTTTTCTTCCACAAATAAACTTATCAATAAATTACCATGGCTATAGATTTCATAAGATAGTTCTATTTCAATCAAAGTGTAAGAGATATATTCATCTATTAACTCAGAATGTTAAAATCCTTTATTTATTTATTCAACTAATGCCATTTAACTTATGAAATACCCAACATATGTTTCTTCTCCATGATGATATGTCATCATGATTTTCATACATACATCAAAGTACATAATTCAATATATATGTGTTAATAATAATCTCAATTATAAGGACCAATAAAACATTCACTGATTGGAATATCCAATGACATAGAAAACATGTGGAATTCCAATTGGTGGGTAGGTCCTCATGATCTCCCTTCTTAGAAATCACCGAGTTTGAACTTCATGAGAATAAGTCATAATGTATTATGATCTAATATAACCTAATATTCATAAATTATATATTTTTCCTCTGATTGATGTATCTAGATTATGGGTATTTATTTAAGAATATTTTCATATAATTTTTGAGTTCCCATTATAGTGGGAAATTTTTATAAATATTTTGATGGGAAGAATTTTATATATAAATTATAACATTAATGTTATGTATAAGAAAAATAAATGTATGATAAATATTTATATTTTGGTAATCAAAAGTACAAAGTATATTGGTTCTAGGGAACTAACTCCAACAAAATACCACTAGATCTTGATCCATCTTCTAAAAACTTTTAACCCACTGGCTCTCATGTGATGTCCATGTTTTTATTGACGTATGGATTTAGTTAAGGGGTCGTTTATGTTTTCTTTCATGGTTACTTTACTAACTATGACTTCACCCATTCAAGTAAAATCTCTCAAGAGGTGATACTTCCAAAATATATAATTTATTTGTTGATGTGACGTTGTCTCTTTGGATAGAACCACTTATATAGCATTATCACAATACAAAGTAATTAAATATTTTCTGTTATGTACAACACCAAGATCATAGATAATGTTTCATATCCACACTTTGTTAGTTTTATTAGAAGATGTAATTTACTCAAACTCTACTATAAATACTATGACCACATGTTTTTTAGAACTCTTTAATCTCATATCTCATATATTGATGGAAGACACATATCTTGACCGTGATTTTAGATCATTTTAATCTATTTGGAAACTAGAGTTTGTTTTTTCCCTTATAACTAGTTACCCATATCATCCAAACACTAGGAATATATCCTTTGTATGCTAATGGTATGTTAGAATATCCTTTTCATCCAACCATTGTGGCTCTCTTATCTATTCTTGATATCTTCATACCATGTTCAAGGTGTATGCAGTATCAAAACCAATACGTAACATGAAATAAAGGATTATATGCATTATTTATCTGTCTTCTTTTGTTTGAGGACACATTTTTAATAGATATTTATATCATTTGACAGTATAGAAAATACACTATTAGACTATTCTATATTGTAAATTTTTAAGAACTTGTTAGTGTATATACCTTAACATAGTCTAAGTCGCCTTTTATATCTATCTCAATCAATCTTGATTCCGAGAATATAGGCTGGTTCATCTAATTAATTCATAGAGAATAATTTATTAATATCACTACTAAAAATATGACCTTTATCAGTTCTAGAAAAGTCAATTTACAACACTAAAAAACACTATTAATTTAGGAGCTGATAAAATGGGTCTTTTATTAGTGCTAAAAAAGTGCTGATAAATGGGTCCTTTATCAGTGTTTTTTTAGCACTGATAAAAGTTAGAAAACATTAAAAAAATAAAACAATAATTCTACAATTTGGGGATGGGCTTCAACAATGCTTGAAGCCCCCTTCAATAGTACCTTCCCCCCCACCCCATCCTGCACGCCCCAGCCACCCCCCCCCCCCCCCAACACGCACACCCCGACATCCACTCCCCAGCACACATGCCCCAACAGCCACCCCAGCCCAGCCTTTAACAGCGCTTAACCCCATTTCCACCCACACGCGTTCCCTTCCTCCCCCTAGATTCGAACTTAGAACCTCTTTCATGTGCGCCTAAACCTTTTCCACTCCACCATAATGATTTTCTCTACATTTAATAATATATCTATTTATTTATATATAAATATATTTAGTTATATTTACTCGTATATTAATATATTTATTTATTTATATTAATATATATATATAGTAGTATACATATAGTTATATTTATATATTCATATATTTATTCATATATTAATATATATTTATAAGATCAGTTTTAAATAAATTTCTAAAATATTCTTTTTTTTTGTGTTTATAAATAAATAAATACATATATACAACACACACACATATATATATACATATATATATGTTATATATGTATCTGTAAGTATAATTATACATATTTATATATATTTACAAATATTATATATTAATATGTATATACATATGTTTAAAATATATAGATAATATATATCGCTTTTTCAATATATACACACACAAATATATATATATATATATACGTACACAAATATATATATATACACACAAATATATTTATATATATATATATATATATATATATACAGGTGATGATAAAGGCTATATTTACAGTAGTGAGTTATGGTCGTTTGAAGTTTGAGTTACATTTTCAACTAATTTTAGATATTTTATTTATTGATTGATTTTTTGTGTCTTCAAATTGTTATTAAATGATTATTAGTTGATGATAATTAGAAAATTATTGAATATTAATTTTTTAAGATATTTTATAAGTTATTTTCCTTATATATCTTATATATTAAGTGCAAATATTTATTTATACTTATCTAAAACATATTTAAAATATATATATTATATTTATATCAATATACTTATACTTATATATCTATATATCAATATATTATTTTTTATGAAATATAATTTTTTTGACATACACACTTTATCAGCACTAGGGAAAAAATGTTGTTAAAGCCCTCATTTATTAACGCTACTAAAAAAGCACTGATAAAGGGGGTGCCTTTATCAATCCTAAAAAAGTGCTGATAAAAGGAAACTTTTAACAGCACTTTTTTTAGCTCTGATAAAGGCACCCCCTATATCAATGATTTTTTTAGGGTTGTTAAAGCGTGGTAATGTGGCAACCTAGTTTTGTGGTAGTTTCTATGTATTAACTAATTATAATATTGGTATCTCATTTCCCATTAGTAGTATATCATAAATATATATTACTAGTAAACAAATATCACTCCCACTAAACCTATTGTAGAAATATGGGAGAAATTAATTATTAACAAAACTAAATTCTCTTATGGATTCATCAAAATTAATATTCCATGATCTTGATTCTTAATTTAACCCATAACTAGATCTATATAACATTCATTCATTGTTTAAATCTTTTGGTATCACAAACCCTTTTGGTTGTGTCATGTAAACATTTTCCATAAGATTTACATTAACTAAGGCATTCTTAACATCCATTTTACAAATTTTATAATCATTATAAGTTGCTATAACATCCTTTTTTATGTAATTTAGCCTTTTATTATGTGTTTTAAAGTTCTGTAATAATTTTTTTGAGTTTTGGGAGTTTTTGGATGGTTTTGATGTAATTCGGGAAAAAATTATTGGTTTATGGTTTGTGAATGATTTGAGAAAAATATGTAGCTTACTCTAGTAAATCATAAAACTTCATTAAGGAGGATATGATGGAACATGCGACTAGTGCACAGTTTTTCTAAACTATGTGGATTCCCAGGAAAAACCATATAAGTGGTGGAAGAGGGAAAAATTATGGTTGGTGCACAATTTTTCAAAAAGTGCACATGTTGTGTGAGAGGTGGTGTTTGGAGATAGTGTCGTGTAAATAGTTAGTGCATAGTTTAAAAAACTATGTTCCCTAACCATTAAATGTACATTAAATAATTTTAAAATGAGACTCTGACTCGGTTTTGGACCTAAAACCCTCATTTTTATTCTCCTCTATTAGGGTCTCAAACTATTCTCCTTCCCTGAGGACTCTTGGAAGTTCCTTCTGATCAGGAATAAAGTTTTGACGGATTAAAGTGTGTTTGGTCTATGTAATAATTTATAATTCTATGTTTCCAATCTTTCTCTTTAGATCTCATCATCTTATCTAACCCAAAATATTAGATCTAATCCATTGTGGATATATTAGGGATTTATGATGTGTTTTGATAAGATCTTTCTTGGATCTATTGAAGTAAAGGTGTTTTAAACTGAACTCTGGTGTTTTCATAGTTTCATTCTTCACTATCATCAATTTTTGATAGGTAGGGGGATTATCTCTCTTCTCCATTTATTCTATAACTTGAAGGATTGGTTTATTTAAAAGAAAATCTTGAAATTTAAAATAAAATATTGAATTATTTCTTGAAGGAAACTCTTTTTGGTTAATGAATTGGGAATTTGGGGGATTGAATATATTTTGGAAAACTCATTTTTATTTATAACTTTAAATTAAAATTTTAAAATTATGGTTTTGGTTTAATTTGAGAAATATTTATGAAAAAATGTTTTAAAGGGGATAAATTGTTTATATGGAATGAATTTTTATGAGAATCTAGTATAAATAGTTGGTATGAGTTCATTTACATTGGACGTAACCCTGAATAAGAGGCATATTCCACTGGGGAACCTAGAGATTGGACACCTAGTAATGAATTGGTGGATTAGTGAGTAACCATTCATGAGTATATAAATTTCATTTAGCATGCATGTGTGTGTGATATAGAGAAACATGGAATGGGTATTCCAATTGGAAAAGAAATAATTCATTAATTGGTTTAGTTTAATTATTTTTCTAAACCTATATTCCATGTAATAAATTATTTTAATATTATAACCCTCTATTTTTTTATTCCTCTCTTTGTTATAAAAATATTTTTATACCATGTTATAACATGTTATTTTCCTAATATCATGAGTTGGGAAGTCCTTTGGAGAAATCCTACTGGTTATGATTACTCACCCCCTGCAAGTGAACTTTAGTTCATATAAATATATTATTATTTATGACATGGGTAAATGAAATTATTCATACTTATATTGTGGAGAATCTTGATTATAGTATCTTGGGATGGAGTTGGATCTTGGAGTTTTACTTATGGATTATTTAGAGTAATTACACATCATTTTTAGTGCATCAAGACCACTTTTTGTTTTCCTGAGTTTCTTTTCTATACCATGTAATTATTACTCTAATATTATTGCTTTATTATTTCTTCATTTGGGTTGAATTTTATACTCATGCATCATATAGTGCATTTGGTTTTTTATATTTTTGTCTTTTCAGGTTATGTTTCTTCTTGAGGGAAAATAATCCCTCAATGTTTCACTAATACCTTGTTATATATTGATAACCCTTGGTGTCTTGAGGATATCACCTAAGGTTATTATAATCTATAACCCAATAAAACATAATGAGTTTGGTGGAGATGTTCAAAATCACATCATTCTTGGCTATTTCATCATTTTGGGATTTTCAAATGGAGATATGAATGTTGAAACTTGAAATGTATATCATAAAAAGACATAGTTAAACTCTTTATGTTGAACTTAAAGTTCCTGGGTTGTTTGGGTATAAAAGTGCTCTAATAAACTTCTTATAGTGTAGTCATATTATCACTATTGTTTTATTCGATGAGCATATAATATCATATAGTAGTACTGATACTTCCCACTAGGACTATATTGATTATATTATGCTCAATTATTTATAAGTAATGATTAATATGGTTATTGATTTTTATGATTTTATCAATGATGTTTGTAATGATTATTTTTTTTGATGATTTGAAATATTATAATCCTTCATCTAAAAATAAGTGAAACTAAGTGGTGTTTTCTTCTAGTTATACTGAAAAGGAACTGGGTAAACATTATAGAAACTCTTAGGAACAAATAATGGAGAACATGGTTTCACCTAAGTCACAGGTGAACCAAAAAATTATTTAGAGTGTTGTTCAATATTTTCAATTGGTTGATAAGATAAATTTAAATGATTAACCCTTTCAAGTATAACAATCTATGATATTTCATAAATATAATCCACTAATCTTTCATGGGGATTCAAAACCTAAAAAGGAGGAAGTGTGGATTAATATATTTAATTTAATCTTTAAATTCCTTAAAATATCAGTTAATTTAAAGGTGAAGTTAGTAGTCTACATACTATAGGATCTTTCACACCAATGCTGGGATTTAGCTATCCAATCTAAATTTGAACAAGGCTTTATATGAGATCACATTGAATAATTGTTCAAAAAAAAATCTACCCTCTCACATTCAAGATATCTAGAATGAAAAATTTATTTATCTTAAATCAAAACAATATATTGGTAACTAATATGTATATATGTTTATAAACATAGTACATTTTTTCCAAAATTAGTTAAGTCTCTCATCCTTATTTAGTCTCTTTAAACCTAACTTCAAAATTAACCTTTGTTATATAGTATTGTTAATCCTAGAGTGTTATCCAATGAGACTACATTTATGGATTTTCTTAATTTAATGGTTTTTAATATTTTTAATTTTATATTTATAGGGGTATTTCATTACTAAAATAAAATGAAACTAATTTTCTAGACTAATTCAAATTGAAATAGTAGTAAATAAGAAGTAGTGAATTTAATAAAATAGAACAAAAGTGTAAGTGGTTAATTAAATAGAATGAATAATTAGTGGAAAAAGCTATAAATTATCTGGTATCAACCTCTCTTAATTATTTTATAATTACTTCACAATTATATCTCTCCCAAAACACATATCTAATTCTTAAAAAAATCATTTTATTAATTTTTTAAATTAAGGTTAACAATAAATATATGAGTTGTCAATCTCTTTCTTGTAATATTCGATCAACGTACTCAATGATCGTTGAGAATAATTACACTATCAAATCCCTCTATACTCATAATCCTCAATCAAGGATTTATAAATTTTAACAAATAGGATGAACTTCAAACTCCTACTTTTCTTTGAATAAAAATTGTATTAAGTTATTGACATGCTCTAGTTGGTGATGTACCATTATCATAATGGAATAAAAAAAAGATTAATGAAGTGATATAATAATTTAACATCAATAAATGATCAAATTTCAATGTTAAATAATCTATAGAGAATTAGAATTGTGAAATTAAATAAATGAAAACTCGAAAATATGTCACTATTTGAAACCACTAGTTACAACCACTAAAAATCTAATTGGACATGATCAAATAAAATTGGAAAATCCACTCTTCACGTTCATAAAAGAAGTCAAAAACTCATCTTCCCTAGAATCTCCAAAAAATGACTTTGTCTCTTGTACCTCGAAAATTTCTTTGTCAGCTATTCCAGATGCATCCCTTATTTTTTTCATCTGATAAAGAACTCCAAAATAAGTTTCTCTATCAAACACATACTCACAGGATGATTTCTTAGGTGTAAATCTCTTGTTAGTCCTTTGGATATGTTTCTATAATGTTCATGTGATGACAATTTTTCTATTCAAACTGATGTGAAAGATTCATGGTCAATTTAATTAATCATTATGTAAGATGAATCTATTAACAATCCTAGATCAAATTGGTATTTATCAAAAACTATAATTAATTCTATAATCTTTACTAAGAAACCTTAAACTCATCATTTCTATTCTAAAACACATAAATTTCAATTAATTGGTCCCAATCCTGACCAAAATTCAATGCACCATCAAATTATAGGTTCAGGGGATTTAAATCCCAATACTTCTTTTGATTTGATCTCATATAATGTTCCCATATTGAGTTTAAGAGAAAACACATGAAGAAAGATCTTTTATTTAATCCTATGTACATCACTTATGTGGGATTAGGTGTATGTAAGCATCAATGAAAAGATTATGTAGTAGGAGTTTCATCTTATAAACATTATAATCATATTCACAAATGTGGGGTAAAAATATGAGTGGTTTAACATACAATTGTTAGGTAATAGAACCTAATGTGGGGTATACCAATTCGGAGTTTATCTTATAAAATTGGGGTTCATCATAAAAATTTTAGGTTCCTAAACCTAATGTTCTACTAAAACATGGGGATCAAATTATAATAAATATTACCACTAGAGATGGTCACTTGGACCCTATTTCAAATCTCCAATGTTCAAATGACAACTTGTACATTTTTTATAAATAAAATGCATGGATCGACTGCATCTAAAAAATTCACAGATAAAAAAAATAAATTTTTACTAATTAATAAATAGATAAAAATAAAAAATAAAGTAATTAAATATTTAAATCAAATAACTCAATTATAATTAAATACAAAATTAAATTATCAACATAAAACATGCATAGTCATTATAATTTACATTAATTTACAAATATTATAAAAAATAACCAAGAACTAAAATTAACCATTTAAATACTAATTTAATCATTTAAAACATTGAAGTTACAATGAAATTGATGTGGAAAAAGAAATTAAAAATAGCCCACATAAAATATCTCATGTTAAGACTTTTCTTTTCCTCATAAAATCACCATAAAAACTTAGTGGATGAAAATTAATCTCAACACTGAACAAAATAGTAATATCATAATGAATTTATTTTTAAAAATGTTTTACCTAGTGGATTCTATAAGGAAGAAAATTTTTAATTCCCTCTCAAAATGAATGTTCTTAGTGAAAAAATGGATATTAGTATTAAAAAAATTGACATTCAAACTTTAAAATTGAATTTATCATACTTTAATTTTCATCCAACTAGAAGTGAAAACTTATCTTTAACTATATGAGAACATACTAACATAATTTGAGAAGTCATAATAAATAGACACACTATTGAATAGGGTAAATTGATAATTTATTAGTATAATAAACAACCCATCCAATATTTATTGAATAAATAATTGAGAGATAAAGAGTAAAGTTCTCAACCATAATTAAAATTTACATTTCATAATCCATTTGGATGCATATATTATTTGTCATTCGATGAAAATAATTATTGTATAAAATTTTACCAAAATTTTATCAAATTAAAGCTTTTTCAAGGGTGAAATAAAATCGATTTACCCAGTGAAATCCAAAAGTTGATAAAGATTAATATCCTAGAAGTGGCTCCACAACCTTAAATTTTAAGAAAACATTGCACCTGCTAAAAAATTTCTAATGCTTAAAAACTCAAAATCTTGAAAATTTTAAAGGTGTCTTTTATGGGCTAACTGTGATTTACATTACAACTCAATTAAGAATTATTCCCCGCACTTAAAACCAAGAATTGTCCCTAATGATGAATCTAAAAGTGGGATAAACATTTAAGAAGTTTTGTTCAAAATTATTTAAAAATACATCCCTGATAAATCCTATATTAATTGGTAAGAAGAAATATCATAAAATAAAAATTTTATGTAAAAAAATAACACAAAAAAATTCAAAAAAGCTCCATACTTTACACTATATTAAGAAATTAATCAAATAAAAAAGATGATCTAGAATGTTGCATGTTAGAGATGGATCTAGAAAATTAATTTTTAAAAGAAGTTTAAGACATAATTTTGTTTCATCATTACAAATATATATATATATATATATCGAGATAATAAAGATACGAACAATGATTTTAATAATCAAAACATGAATTTTAATTCATAAACAAACAAACTTTTGAAACAAGTAACCAACCAGATGCATCTTAAGAGAATTAAGGGAAGTAATGAAAAATGCATAAGTTAAAAAATTACTACCTAAAAGAATAAGATTAATTCTATAATTGAATCATAGTATGTGTAACTTAAATTAAATTCATTATGGAACTATCTAGTTAAAATTTATGGAACCTATAATAATAAAAAATCATAGTGAAGTTCCATAATTAAAAGATGAATAAATAAACTAACCAAATGTGGGGATTATATAGGTTTTATCCAATATGATCCATTGGAAACTACTTTGATCCTTGAGGTAAAATTGACACCAATATTTATTTATTTTATAGATCCAACCAGCTGAACATACGACCAAAACACCTTACAAATCCATATATATATATTCTCTATAAATGAAGATTAAAAATTTCCTACTTCAAGAGAATGATGAAGTGGAGAACAACCCTTATTGAATTCATCATGGTAAACAAAAATATCAACACTCTCACTTTATTATCTACAACTAAAAACAAAGAAAAAAGAGACAACACTTTTGGAATAAGATTTACCTAGAAGATATTATGCTTAGAGTTTTACAGCATCAATTAATCTTCAATATGGAATTATTTATTCAAAATAAGTTTTTCATGAACATCCTTTGATTATCTTTATAAATAATTTAATTTTCCTAGGAATTGTTCTAGATTTATTCTAATTCCTTTACACACAACTTCCTCTCTCTTATAGCTTTAAAATGATTCAAATTTCATGACTTGATGGCCCAAAAATCCTTATACTCTAACTCCACAAGAAAATTATAGGCTCTTCTAATAATTATCTAGTAGGTTTAAATCCCTATTGGACTATTATAGGATATCATTTATTCTCACAAATTATCCTCAAGCCTTAATCTCTAATACTTATTATTCTTGTTAACTGTTTTCTCAAGAATATCCTTCAATTATCTATTTGAAACATTAAATGTCACATTTTTAGAGGATGATAGAGTGTAGGCACTTTATGACTAACCGCATATATTTTCAATAATTATTCTAATGTCCTGTTATAGAGATGAGTTCCTTGGTATATAAGAATCAACCTTGGCATCCCAAATCTACAAAACATATTACTCTTAACAAACTAGGACACTACTCTAGCATCATTAAGTATTGGTGTTATATCTTCGATCTACTTAGACGCATAGTCTACAACAAGCTAGATGTAGGAGTATCTAAATAAATTAAGAAAAGGGTCTATAAAATCCATTCCTCATACATTAAAGGCATCACAAAACTATAAATGTTGTTTTGTAATCTTATAATAACCTAGTCTTAACATACATAGACATGAAATCATTTTTGGGGAATACATAAAACATTACACAAACATAATCCCAAAGACTATATTATTTTAGTGCCTTTGGAAAAATAGAAAAATATATATTAACTCAATGAATGATATTCAATGTTTCCCACAAATATCTCCCCCTAGTAATCCTACTTAAAATCCATTCTTCATATCCTGGGGAATGGAAATATAAGAAAGGGGTGATATTGAATGCTCAGTAAGTGTACATAAAGTAAATATGTAAGAATAAAATGAACATAATGGTATTAGAACATGATGGTATCATTAGAAGATCATACACTGCATATAAATGAACATAAACATGAATTGTGGAATAAATATTAGCAATTCATAAAACATGAATCATAATATAATCGGGACATAAACTATAAAAGCATAATATATGAATATGAAATGGAATTGGGTAATAATAAACAATGTATAACCTCATGAACATGCATATGTAGTAACAGGCTCACTCATTAAGTTAAGGACATGAAATAAGGTCCTCACATAGACTTATGGAGAATCAACTAAGTCTAAGAATAATTTTTTGAACATACAATCAGGTTCACGCATAAATTTTTAAACATGTAATAAAGTTCACATATAAACTTATAGATATGGAACTAGGTCTATGAATAATAGTGTGAACATGTAATCAGGTTCACACATAACATTGTGAACACATAATAAGGTTCACTCATAACATTGTGAACATGTAATCAAGTATATGAATAAACTTATAGACATGTAACTAGCTCCATGAAAAAAAATTGAACATTTAATCATGTTCAGGAATAAAATTTATTGTCATGATTCATCAATCATTAAACAATGAATTTTAGTGAGATATAGGTCTCACCCATCACATAATACGTGTTCCCAAAGATTATAAACAATCATCATGTCATAACCTATGAAATTAAATGTGTATCACAAAAATTTAATCATATCATTACCTATAGAAAAGATATAGGTCTTATAATCATGTTATCAAATCATAACTCATGAAGAGAAGCATGTTTCAATATTGTATAACACATGTAAGAGAAATAGGTGTCAAAATAATCATTCCACCAAAACATAAATCATTCAAGAATGAATTTTAATGGATCCATTGGATCATTTTTCCGAAGATCATGATTAACATCAACAGATGTCAACTTAGATGGAAAATAATTTTTAAATATCTTCTAAAAACATTTCTTGAGGAATATATCCTTTATTATTTAAAAAACTCTTTAAAACATAAAACCTTCTGAAAATAATTTTCTTTTAAAATACTTTGAAAACTTAGAAATAAATATTGAAATAATTTTCCTTCAAAACTTATAAAATAATCTTGAAAACGTTTTGAAAAACTTTTTACATGAAAATTTATAAAAGAAACTTGAAAAAAAATTAAAATAATTTTCCTTTACAACATATAAAAGAATTTTAAAAAAAAATTGAAAACCATTTCTTTGAAAAGAAATCTTGAAATCATTTTTGAAACAAAATTATTTCAAAATACTTTAAAAAACTATAACGGAAGATTTAAAAATATAAAAAAATTAAAATCCATTTTCCTGGAAAATTACCTTGAATGATAATTTTTAAAACATTTTTGAAAACATGGTTTTTGAAGTTTGTGGCCGGTGTCACAAATAAAGAAAATTGTGACAAAACAACTTTATGGGTTTGGTATCTTTTGAAACATAAACCTCATAAAAGAGAGATTGTAAATGGATATGTAAATACCCATAAATTTAAGTATACCAATAATATAATATATTAATGTTAATTATATACACCACACAAAATTAATTAGTGGTGAATAAGGAGTAAGTCTCATAGAAACAAAAGCGGGAATATAAATCCTCATACCTGAAGTCTTGACTTTTCTTATACATGTTCAGACCTCTTGTATGATAAAAATACATTAATTATAAATCTATTAAAGAGATATATTATTATACATAATACCATATATTATTTTTTTTATGACTTTATATTACCCATTTATTAACAACTCCATGTTAATGTTACATTTCGAGTAATATCCTCTTTATTTTTTGTATATTATTTGACTTATTATGCATGATACTATTACTTGGATCAAGATTTACTTACTAAATAAATATAAAAAATTGTATAAATATAATATATAATCATTATATATAAATTTATAATAATATATATAGGGTATAAGTATTAAATGGAATACATGCTTCAGGGAGATGGTTGGTCATACGTACACATGAACGTTTTTTCCGTTTTATTGACGTATTGAATGAAAGAAGTTAAATTACATATATATATATGTATGTATAATATAATTTTAGTATAAATATAATTTCATATAAATATAATATACTTTTACTAAACAAATCTTTAATACATTCCATGTATGGTGTGGATGAATCACATCTCTTTGAGGAGGCGGTAGTCTACACTTCCCCAAATGAAATTATCGTACATACACAAAATGGAAAGCATTAAGGTTTCTGTTATATAATAATTAAATAAACATAAATATATCATAAATATGATATATAACATATAAAAATACATTTTCCATCATTATTAAAAATCATGAGACGTGGTAAAGGAAAAATGAACAACATCATTTTATGTAGCGGTAGTTCGTCGTACATAAGAACCATAAGTTCCTTACCCATTAAATGGAAGTGTGTGTAAGTGTGTATCTAACCCTTATAATAAAAAAGGTCTCAATATATTTAGGATAACAGTGATATTATATAATCATGGAATAATAATATTTTAAAGAGTGTATAATTAAAATAAAACAAAAATATCTTGAGGAATGATGTTACCTCTTCTTCGGGTAACTCCTTTTGGTTTGCACCAAAGGGATTCCTTGGAAGTATTTATGCCCAAGGTGAGGCTTCTAAGACTAGGGGAGGTATTTATATCTGATATTTTGTTATATATTGGATGATAAATAGTTTGTTTAGAGGTTTGAGTATGATTAGGGTTGAGTCCCTTCTTGGGGAGGGGGGAATGGACACAAATTTTATTATTAAAAAGAATTTTGTGTTCACCAAGTATTACTTGTTAAAAAAGTTTCCAAATAGACCATTATGGAATATTAGAGGTTTAGTGGACTAAATATGGCCATAACATAGGTTATGTAAAAGTATACAGGTTATTTTTTCCCTTAATATTATGGTTTAGTCCCCTGTTAAGTTTCATTTTACCTTAATCGATGTTATTAATTTTAATTACTTTCACTATTATTATTTTCAAAACTAAGTTGAACTTATTATACATTATAAACTATTCTTACGAAAAATATATAATCCATTTTTTCTAATTAAAATACCATAATTGGAATAAATTAATTTAAATTTAATCCCAAAGACTAGAAGACATTGCCTGTTTTTTAAGTAAAAACATTTAAAGGTTTGTTAAGTTTTTATATTGAATTTCAATGTAAAATTGATTACAGTTACCTAAATTGGATTAATTCATAAAGCTTTGATATAATTAAAATTTAATAAAATTTTAAAATATAATTTATCCTTATAAATAAATTAGATGAAAAATTAGTTTTAAATTAAAATTCATTAACAAGGAAAGTCAGTCAGAGGTTGGCCCCTGACTATTTATTAAAATAAAATAAAAGTTCAGCAAGAACGTTCCGCAAGTCAGAAAACCGAATACAGATCATAAAAATCATACCCATCACAACCCCCATGAGAGACTCCTTCCACAGTGGCCTACTCCCATTCCAAGCTTTCATAATGTTTTATGATCTTGGCATACTTCCTTCTAAGGTTCAATTTCTCCAAAGAGATCAAATCTTACGGAGATTGTTTGGAAGAGGACCTAGTGGATAGCGTCATCAGTAAATAAAAGTAGTATTTACTCAGAATTCTATTTGTTTTGGTGGGCACCTTCTTTCCAGATTTCCTCTTCCCATCCTTGAGAACCTCACAATAGGAAGTCCTAACCATCACACTATGGTTTTCCTTGTCACTATCTAAGATGTCCCCCCAATTTCTAGTTACCAAGGCATCATGGAAACCATCATCCACCCCCCGAGCCTATTCATGTCGCATGTTATAGTCAATTCTTCCCTTCAATATCTTATCTAGAATCCACCTCCTTCATTGCATCTACTGAAACAATCTACATAGTGTTACCTTCTTTCATTGAAGCACTCACCTCCACTTGATAAACCTCTTCAGGCTCTAGTGCTTGAAACCGATTACAAGTCTCAACATTACTCCCTAAAGTAGTAGGTTGTAGCTACATCTTATACCCCTTACTAGTAAGATATGGAGTGGCATCTTTTATTTTCCCACAAACATCTGAATTCAAAAGCATCCCTCCTCTTTCGGACCAGCAATGTCAAACCTAACACTGGAAACACACCGCTTCAGTCCACTATCCCCATGACTAGCATTAGAAACACACCCTCCTTTGGGATGTGCCACTACAGTATCATTCCCAGTGCCACCTCTAGGAAAAAAATCATCCACGTGACTCACACCAGCCCTGAGGTCCTTCTTTAGTCTCTCAAACACCATAGAAACAGTTGGTTTTCCCAAGGCCAAGCCACCCATGTCATTTCTAGGCTTTGCAACATCAACAATCTTCTTTCCCTGACAAGTAGCTTTACCATTTCTTTTCACTGGAACTAAAATGGTTCCACTATGACATTGATCAGCTCGGTGACCCAGACGATGACACCTCGGACAGTAATCAACTCAGGATTCAAAGACCACTGCTTTCTTCCAGTGAAACTCCTCACCAACTGTAATAAAAATCCATTCAACTAGAGACTTTAAAGTATCCACCTCAACAAAGAGTCATGGGTTAACAGGGTGACTTACCAATGATGTGCGGTCATCATAGCAGAGAAAATTCCCCACCATATTCCCTACAGTATAAATAATAGCTGGATTCTAAAATGGAAAATGAAGGTGGGGAAAGCTTACCTAGGTCACGACAGAGGGTGAGTCCCGATTCAAGCAGAGATCAAATGTTCATCGGAGAAGAAACAACCAGCATCCACTGAAGCATCGAGGATCTCTAGACCAAGCACAAATTAAATCTTCTTCTAAGGAAAATTGTATCATCAGATGACTCTTATCAATAAAACCCACCACTGCGTGATCCTACAGGTCCCAATTACTATACACAAATCTGTCGAAATCATCAACTGAAGGTCTTCGGTGATTGAAGCGAGCCACCAGGGTCAAGTTCAGAAGACTCGAAGACTCAGAGAACTCCAATAATCATATCATGAGTTGAGGGTCCCCAAGATGAAAATTTGGAACCTTCAGACTCAAAGAAATCGACAGAAATTCAGGGAGAAATCTAGGGTTAGAGAAAGGTACAAAAGACGCTCGTGGAGTCGAAGGTCATGGGAGAACCTCCGCCCCCCTCACACCTCCAGGAAGGGGGGGGAACCCATCTTCAATCATAAACTATGGCTTTTTTTCAGGAGCCGTCGCTGAGAGCCATCGTTGGATCCATCACTGAGAGCCATCTGAGACACAAGGCTAACATGATCTTAAATTAAAATTCATTAATTTTCACAATTTATTAAGAAAATAAATTCACTAAAAAATACCAAAAATTCAACATAACCTGATTTTTATGTTTTTATTTCAAAAATGAATTTTATTTTTACATATAATATTCGTAAAAGTTTCTAAATTTATATTCAAAATAGGTTCTCCATTAAAAGGCGGTAAAACTAATTTTATAAAATAGAGGTTTATATGTGTAATATTGGGTATGTTCTCATCTTATGACAATAAAATAAATTTGATGAATATAAAAAATATTTTATTTAAAATATACTATATAATTTAAATTAATATCATTACCTAATATTTCTTAATTTAACTTATTGAGATAAATCTCCTTTTTCACATAAAATTTGTCTTTTATAAAGTTATTCCCTTAATAATTATGTAGTTTATATATTCATTTCTAATTAATAGGTAACCAATGAATTTAACTATATATCTTCATAGTTTAGTCGATACTATATTCTTCAATTTAATGGCTAGTTTATATCTTATTATATTCAATAATAATATTTTTAATAATATATTATTTTTTTGTAAAACTCAGTCTTATGTGTTTCGCAAGCAATCGAGGAAATTCCTTCTTTCTTGTAACACAATCTAACCTTGGTGTTCCGTATAAAGTAAGATAGAATTTATGTTGACTTTAGTGCATGATTAAATTGGTGTTTTGTATAACTTAAGCCACAAATATTGATTTATTAAAAACAAAATATTTTCAGTATTTTGTGAAATACAAAATATTAGAAAGATTAAATTAATTCAAAAAAATATTTCACAAAATCTTGAGGTGTTACATTATACCACCCATAAAATGAATTTCACTCTTCAAATACATCTAGGTTGTCAAAGTTTTAATACATGAAAGTTACTTTCATAGAAACCCACATCATAAAAATGGATACCAAAACTTCCTTTAAAAATTAATGTTGGAAACATGATAGATTCCCAAATTAACTCATAATTAGGTTTTTACAAGGGAGAACATTGGTGTTAGGTGAAAGTGCAGGCTTGGATTAAAAATATAAATATTTATAAGGAGTGATTAATTTCATCAATCACAAATAATTTAATGATCAATAGAAAGTTAAGGAACTTAGATTCAAAAAAATTTGATGATTTAAAAGGCCATGGGTTCAAAAACATTAAGGTATTAGGAAAAATTATCATTTTCCAAATATTGAGGAATTCTTTTATTGACCATGAATATAAGGAAATATAATTACTCGATATATTTCTATATACACAATTTCTTCCTTTGGTTGTGCTTTAATAAATTTAAAATTCATCCATTACATCTAGAAATGGATATCAAAATGTAAATTTGATGCATGATGCCCTAAAATATTCTTTTAATGGATCTTAAAGCCAATAAAAGAGTGAAAACTATAACTATTTTTCTCTAGACATTTAATAAATTCAATATGGTTAATACATTAATCTATATACCTACAAATACACACTAATAATTCAATATTAATATTTATTCATCAAATTTTTTAACCAAAAAAAATAATTACAGATTAACCAAGACATTTCATAGGCCAGTGGTAGGCGTAAACCCCTTACCGTCCTTCGATCATGGGTTCAAGACCCGCAGACATTCCAGATTTGATGGTTTTTCACCAAACATACATGTTTTACTTTTCTAAAACCACATTGATATAATTTAAAAAATAAATGTGATGGACATCCTTGAAATTATTTTAATCACTAAATATACTTTTAACTAAGGTTTTCAATACAACCTCATTACATAAATACATCATCTGAAGTTTAACTTCAACATTACATAAATGGTTAACCTTATAACCCTTCTAAACCATAAAAACCCAAAAAATATTAAATAAATTCGGAAAATTATCTTAACATTGATCCCCCATATATCATAAAGCATATCTTGGGTGTGACATTCAAAAAACACGAATTCCCTCATCGTATATTCTTTTTAAACATGGTAATAACCTAAATTTCTACAAATAATTTTGGAAAACATGAATTCTACTTTATTCCAAAGATTATAGGACATATTAATTAAATCCATAAAGTTATAAACTTCATCAATGATAACATAGACTACTTTTCAACAAATCATTTACAATTTTTGATGTAATCAGTACCATCCAATTTACTTAGTAATATCCAACATATATTTATTCAAACATCATTATATAAACATAAGGAATAAATTAGGGGTTAAATTCCAGTAATAAAAATATCATTGTTCCATGAAATCACTTTTCTATCTCACCATAACCATTCGACGTGTCCTTTAAAATCCTTAATGAAAAACTTATATAGAAAAAAACTTCTATATTTCATGATTTATATAACATAATCTTTAAATTCCAAAATATATGCACTTCAACTTTCTAACTTAATTCTTAAACAATTACTCTTGCTTTATCATCTAATCTCTTAATACCCCTTTCCTAGAATATTAAATATGAATCATTTATTAAGTTTCCTAAAACTCAATCCAATCATGATTATTATGTTTAATATAAATAATATGGGAAAAACATCGCATACCTTTCATATCTCATCTGTGGTATCTTTATTTTTAGTAGTATAATGAAAACTTATGGACCTTCATAATTCTATTCATGATATTTCCACTTAGGAAATCAATTTTCATCATGCTCATACTTTCCACATCTGAAACATTCAATGTTAACCCAAATCTATCAAGTTCCTACTATTGAATAAACCTATAAAGAATAGGGTGAGAAACACTTATCATTGAAGAAAACCACATAGTCATGAAAAAATACTTATATGATATCTAAATAATGAAACCAAATTCATTAAAGGAAATATGTAATCATAACATGAACATAAGGGTATGATAACAAGATTGTATAATTATGATATCATACCTTGTATATCAGATATCATAAACATGAATCATG
This sequence comes from Viscum album, assembly GCA_963277665.1. Taxonomy (NCBI): domain Eukaryota; kingdom Viridiplantae; phylum Streptophyta; class Magnoliopsida; order Santalales; family Viscaceae; genus Viscum; species Viscum album. Next base: position 395,655,400 of record OY728138.1, read on the forward strand.
GCATAATGATTAGTATTTCATAAGACATGAGTCATAATATAATCAGGAACATAAGTCATGAAATAATAACATATGAATAAGATAAGGAATTTTTTCATACACATAAATTTATAACATCTTGAACATGTATAAGTAGAAATAGGTTTGCTCATTGAGTTAGGTACATGAAACCAGGCCCTTACATAGACTTATGGACATGAAACCAGGTCCAAAAATAATGTTGTGAATATGAAATTAGGTTCATGCAAAAAAAATTGAACATTTAATAAGGTTCGTGCATAAAATTTTGAACACATAATAAGGTTCACTCATAACATTTTGAACACGAAATCAGGTTTATGCAAAAACTTATAAACATGCAACTAGTTCCAAGCATAACGTTGTGAACGTGTAATCAGTTTCACACATAACATTTAAACTCATTACTCATCCATCAATACCCAATGCATTGGAGGTAGATATAGGCCCACCCATCACATAATATGTGTTATAGAATATTATAAACAATAATAATGTCATAAAATATGAAAATAAATGGGTTTTATAAACATTTCATCATATCATTACCTATGGAAAAGAGATAGGTCTCATAATCATTTGATCAAAGCATAACCCATGTAAAAAATCAGGTTTCAAAATTATATAAACCATGGAATAGAAACAGGATTCATAATCATAATTCCATCATAACTCAATCCATTAAAGAAATAATATGAATGGAACCTTTGGATTATTTCCTAAAAGGGCATGAGTAACAAAAATTGATGTCATCTTAGATGGAAAATAATTTTGAAATATCTTTTTAAAAAAATCCTAAGGAAAATTTCCTAAATTATTTGAAAAAGTATATTTAAAACATAAAACCTTTTGAAAAATATTCCTTTGAAAATACTTGTAAAACTTAGAAGGAAATCATGCAATCATTTTGAAAATCATTTTCCTTAAAGACTTATAAAATAAGCTTCAAAACTTTTTGAAAAACTTTCTACATGAAAAATTATAAAAGAATCATGAAAATGATTTGAAAATAATTTTCCTTGGAAAATTATTAAATAATATTTATAAAATTTTTAAAACTATTTATTTTAAAATAAATCTTGAAAACTTTTTTTGAAAACCATTTCTTTAAAAAGGAATCTTGAAAAAAAAATTGAAAACAATTTCTTTAAAAATACATTGAAAAAATATAAAAGAATCTTGAAAACAACAAAACATTTTTAAAATCATATTTCCTTGAAAATTATCTTAAAATATAATTTTTTAATCATTTTTTAAAAAATGGTTTTTGAATTTCATGGCATGTGTCTCAAAGAAGGAAAATTAAGACAAAATTACTTTATCGATTTGGTATCTTCTGAAACACGAACCCCATGAAAGAGAGATCATTAAATGGATTTGTAAATACCCATAAATTTTAGGATAATAAACATATAAAATATTCATGGTATGTATATACACCACATAAAATAATTGAGTGTTGAATCAGGCGTAAGTCTCACAAAAACAAAAGTGAGACTAGAAATCCCCTAACCTTAAGTCTTGAATTTATTCATACATGTTCAAACCTCTTGTATAATAAATTTATGTTTATTAAAAACCGATTAAATAACTTTATTATAATATATAGTACCATGTATTATTTTTTTATGGCTTTATATTACCTGTTTATTAACAACTTCATGTTAAAGTTATGTTTTAGGTAATATCTGCTTTATTTTTCGTATATGTTTTGACTTGATATTCTTGATCCTCTTACTTATATCATTATTTACTTACTATAAGAATTTAAATAATGGTATAAATATCATATATATTAATTATATATATATTTATAATAATCTATATAGGATAAAATTATGAAATGGAATAAACCATTCATGGAGATGGTAGGTCGTACGTACATATGAACATTGTTTTTGTTTTATTGATGTATTAAAAGAAAGAAATTAAATGAAATATATGTGTGTATATATTTTTTAATTAAATTAGAATTTTTATTTAATATAAATCAAATAATTTTACTAAATTCATCCTTAATACACTCTACGTAGTGTGTGGATGAATCACATCACTTTGAGGAGGTTGTAGTCCACACTTTGCCAAATGAAATTATCATACTTACACAAAACAGAAAGAATGAATGTATGTGTTATATAATAATTAAATAAGAATAAATAAATAATAAATATAATATATTATGTATAAAAATATATTATCCATCATAATTCCCAACCATGAGTAGTGGTAAATGAAAAACGAACAACAACATTCCGTGAGATGGTAGTTCACCGTATGTAAGAACGATAAATTTGTTACCCATTAGACGGAAGTGTGTGTAAGTGTAGGTAAAACCATTACAATAAAAAAATATAATTATATTTCGGATATGTTTTGTATTATATAATCATGGAATAATAATATTTTAGGGGTGGATAATGAAAATAAAACAAAAGAGATTGAGGATTGATGTTACTTCTTATTCAGGTAACTCATTTTGGTTTGCAGCAAAGGGATTCAATGAAGGTATTTCTACCAAAGGTGAGGTTTCTAGGTTAAGGGGAGGTATTTTTATGACCTATTTGGGTATATTTTTGTTATGAAAAGTTTCTTGAGAGTTTTGAGGAATTGGAAGGGATGATTTCCTTCTTATAGTGGAGGGAAAGGACACACTTGGTATTTTTGAAAAGAATTATGTGGTCCCCAAGTATTACTTATTACCCAAGAGTAAAAATGGACTATTATGGGACTTTAGAGGTTTATTGGTAGAAATATTTACATAAAATAGGTTTTTTACAAGTTCATAGGTCATTTGTTCCCTTAAGATTATGGTTTATTTCTTTGTTAAGCTTTATTTTACTTTAATCAATCTAATTAATTTTAATTACTTTTGCTAATATTTTTTGTCAAAAAATAAGTTTATCGTATTATAAATTATAAATTATTCTGATTAGAAAAATTTAATCTATTTTTTCAAATCCAAATCACATAATTGGATAAAATTAATTTAAATTTAATCCTACAAACAGTACAATAATGAGGATTTTTAAAGTGAGAACGTTTAAAGGCTTGCTAAGTTTTTCAATTCAATTTCAAATTGAACTTGATTCCAATAAACTAAATTGGATTAATTGATAAAATTTTAATCTAATTAAACTTTAAAACTATTCAAAAATATTATTTAACCTTATAAATAAATTAGATGAAAAATTAGATTTGAATTAAAATTCATTATTTTTCACTATTCTTTAAAAAATGAAACTTCACCAAAAAATACCAATAAATCACCCTAACCTAATTTTTATGTTTCTATTTCTAAAATTATGTGTATTTGTACATATAAAATTCATAAAAGTTTCAAAATTTATATTTAAAATAGGTTTTTCATTAAAAGGCGGTAAAATTGATTTTATAAAAATATAGGTTTTTATGTGTAATAATAGGTTTGTTCTCATCTTATGCCAATAAAATAAATTTTATAAATATCAAAAATATTTTATATAATATATAACATATAAATTTAATTAACATAATTCACTAATAGTAATTAATTTAACTTATTAAGATAAATTGTATTTTGCACATAAAAATAGTCTTCTATAAAATCATTCCCTTTATATTCATTTGGTTTCTATATTAATTTGTAATGAATACGTAACCAATTAATTTAAATATATATTTCCATAAGTTATTAATTCCTATAATCATCAATTTAATGGATAGTTTATATCTTATTATATTAATTAATAAAAAATTTAAAAATATATTATTTTTTGTAAAACTTGATCTTTCATGTTACGCAAGCCATTGGGGAAAGTCAGTCTTGTATGTAACATAAGCTAACCTTGGTGTTATATATAAATAAAGATAAAATTTATGTTTTGTGTTGTTCGTGATTAACTTTTTGTTTCATATAACTCAATCCTAACTTGGTGATTTAATAAAAATAAACTATTTTTAGTATTGCATGAAATGAAAAATATAAAAAAGATTAAATTAATTTGGAAAACAAATATCTCACAAAATATTGGGGTGTTACACATATCAATTCATTGAATAAAAAATATTTGGAATTAAGAAACTTTTCAAGTACTAAAAAACTTGTGATATTCTTTGAAATTGGTAGGCCAAAATATCCCTAAATCCAACAGCTTCTTATTTGTTCTTTGTGGTAAAATGTATCCTCCATAGCTAAAAATATGAAAAAAATTAAAAACATAATAAATTTTAAAATTTGGGATACATCACTTAACAATATGATCACTTACTTTATTCCATATGTAAGGATCATCCTAGAAAAAATTCCTTAACTCACTAATCAATTTTTCATCCTGCTATTTGGAAAACATGTGAAAAACAAATCAATGGATAAGTAATTCACTATGTTTAAAAACCATAGTATCATATATATAGTTTTATAATACAACCTATTATTAGGGAAAAGTCTATAATCGGGTCAATAGATGAAGTTTATAGACAAAAATCATCAAATATACTACTTAAATGACGAACCATAGTTTTTTCAATTTCTTTCCTAACATGGATCTCTATATAAAATTCTTATAGAACCAAGATATATATAATTAGTCTTGGTTTTCAGTCATTCTTCTTTAGGATATATATAATAGATTAGTGGTGAGTGAAAACCACACCTTTAGAGCTCAAAATATAGAATCTAAATTATCAATAGAAAATGGATAATAATTATTTCTCTATTATAGTGTAATTTGATTAGGTTTAATCTAGTGTCATATAATCATAATAAATGACATGTAATTTCATCTCTATTCTTTTCCCAATAATAGCCCCTAAAGAGAACTCATAAGCATGATTCAAAAATTCAAAATGTGACTCCCAATTAGTCCTTTTATCTTTTGGTGGGGATACAAGATTTTGTTTGAGTTCATTAAAGCCTCAATCACATTTCCCATCAAAGACAAAAATGTATATTTTTTGTAGAATTTTTTTCAAAGGAAAATAAATTTGGCTAAATTATTCTATAAAACTACTGTAAAATCCATCATGGAAAAGAAAAATCAAATATATTTCATAGTGTTTTGAAAAGAGAGTGAATAGGTAATTTTAACCTTAGACTTATCCACTTGACTTCCATTTATAGTCACTTCCTGACTATGAAAAATTCTACTCTCAACCATAAAATGGAATTTATCATATTTCAAGACAAAGTTATTTTCAATACACACTCTAAGAACAGCCCCCAAACATCTCATAAATATTTAAGAAGATAGACCATGCACTATAAAATCAGAAATATATAGCTCCATGCATTCCTTAGGAAACTCAAAAAAATACTGAGCATGCATCATTGGAAGGTATAAGGGGCATTACATAGTCCAAATATAATTCTATATTAAAAAAGTTACCAAAAAGATATTTAAATTTGTTTTATCTATTTCCTATGGAGCTATTTAAATCTATAAATACCTATAAAACCCATCCATGAATAAATAATGGGATTTACTACCTAACATTTAAATGATCTTATCTAGAAAATACAAGGTAAAGTGGACATTCATAATCACTAAGTTCAACCTACTATAATTAATTCATACCCTCAACATATTGGGTATCCTAGTAGGAACTAAATCTAAAAATTCATTATAGAAAACCATGAACCCACTCTTTTTAGGAATAATCTAGACTCAAATTATCCATTGAGTATCATAAACAAGTTAAATTATAATTGTAACCAACATGGTAGTAATGTATTGTTTTTAAACTTTAAGAATGATAAGAATTGGCCTCCCTTGGAATTTTCTAATAGGCTTATAATTATACTCTATGATTATCACGTGTATAAAAACTGAAGATATAATTCCTATAAAGTTATATAAAGTTCAATCAATGGCATTTATATTCTCATCAATGACCTCTAAGAGTTGGTTCTTACATTCACTAAACATCCCACTCACAATTATGACTGTAAATTTTTTGTTTCTCTCTCAAGTAAGCATATTTCAAATTTTTAGGAAAGGAATTAAGTCTAAGTGTATATGGGTTATCCTATTAGATAAAATTTGGTTATATGGGTTGTTTGAGTTTAATTCCATTCTATACATATTTCTCTATCATTACAGTTTTACAACAATCAAAAATATTATTATAATTATTCTTATTCAATGTACACATGTCGGCCTCAAAAGAAGTTTTATTGTTATGGGAAAAAATAATATGACTGTTCAATGAAATTTTGATCGTCTTTTATGTTCAAAATGGTATAATCACAAGAAATATTTTCAAAAATATTAATAAATTTCCATATCTCTATCATGTTGGGTAAAATTTAAATTTTTTTCAACCATTTCTGGTTCAATTTCATACAACAATACATAATTTCCATCAACATTACCTTTTCTAAAAAACTCATAAATATCCTCATCCATTTTAATATAATTTCTAGAAAAAAGACTTATAAGTTTCACTATTTTAATTTTTAAAAATATCAAAAAAGCATTTATTTTTCTCAAAAATATATATTTTTTTAAAATCATTATAGTTTTCAAAATTTTCAGATTCATAATAATTGTTCTGAAGGAAAAGGTAATTTTTTAAATGATTCATAGGTTGGTTATTTTAAATAAAATCATAAAACAACTCTATAAAATATTATCAATCAGATTAACTTGTTGTGAAGAATGATCTTCCATGGGATGTTTCATTCATTAAAATATACAAAAATTATCAATATGGAATCTAAACTCTAATGATGATGTTATTATATAAACATTAGTTATACACTTATAAATTTTCAAAAATGGAATACCTATAAATAATGGTTCATGAGTGATAAATCTTTCATATTATATATATAACACATGAATATCAGTAGGTAAAAAAGATCTTCTACACTTACCAACACATCCTCAATGACTCTAACTAGCTTAGCTAAACTTTTATTAATAAAATGGGTAACAATTCTTGACATCTTGATCTCTATAAAAATCATAGATTAAAATAAATAATAATCCAAAACATTTAAGTAGGATCTTAAATTTAACATAGAATCCTCAAATTTACATTATACAATAATTAAAGGAGTATAAAATATTCTTGAATCCTTACATTTAATAGTGAGAGAGTGTTAGATCATAGAACATAAATTCCTCCCCAAATTGACTTTCTCACCTCCCTTCAAATTCCTTTTGTAAGTAAACATATACTTAAGAAATTTAGCATGTTTAGCGATTTTTTTCACAACATATAACAAGAGAACGATAAATTGGACACTATTAAAAATTTCAAGAACTTAATTATCCATTTTAGTTTCAACATTATTCTTGAAATGAGAAATACCTAGAGGGTAAGACATTGGTTCCTTATACATTTTCAGGTCATCTTAAACATTGTTTTTCCCTTAATAAGAGATCATAAAATTTATAAAATCCCTATATGTTTTTTCAAGATTGATTTCTAATTTTTTTATTTTGATTATCTTGTTATATAGGTTTGTGGATAGCTTGTTCAATTTCAGGTTCAACAGGTTCAAGAACTAGTTCAATGGGTGGTTTTGTGATTTCTTTATGTAGTTTATCATTTGTTTCAAAAGTGGGACTGTCCTTTTTAGGTTTTTTTATTGATTTCGTCTAGTGTGTTTTTGAATTATAATTCCACTTCTCAGAATTATGTCACTAACATTCTCTCTTCCTCTTGGGTTCACTTAAACATGTAATGGAAAACTAACACTTATTTTATTTTTCAGACCACTAATTTTATATGAAATTCGACCCATATATGTTACCAAATTTATCAATATAACTTGTTTTTGAGAACTTTCATGATATTTTTTAACCTTTTATTTAAGATGTGTATCATTTCATTGATTTTTTTTATATTGTTAGTAATCTTAATTCTAAAAGGATGTGAAATTCATTCCAATTTGATTACTAATTGGTCTTGATTGTACCTAGGATATTTATTGGAATTTTGGGGTCAGAAATAATTAGTTGGTTGTTCAGGATTCCAAAAAATATTGTTCTGTTGGTAATTCTAGCCTTGGTTAAAATATTTTTTGGGTTGAAAAGGCCTAGATTGAGTTTTCTAATATGGAAATTAATTTTTTTTTGTTATTCTAGAAAGTCTTTCCCTAGAATATACCATTACAGGATTCAGGAGTTTCTTTCAATTGTGAAATTTGATCATTAAGATGATATTGAGAATAAAAATTTCATAGTGCATCTGGATTGTGTTAACTAATTCAGTTTTAGTTTTTGAAGATACAAAGTTGGATAACATTTTTATCATCTTGTTGGTGAGATCACTCAACTAACTTTCAGTTCATCCAATTTATGAATTAGAAGTAGATGGTTCCATGGTAGGTTTTACATGAATTAAAACCCTAGAACAAAACTATTGTGAATTTTATACCCTATTAGATATGAGATTTCTCACATCAAGAGGGGTCTTATCCAATAAATCTCTTCTAGAAACAACACCAATCATAATCTTATACATTATGACTAATACCTCATTGAAATACAAGATTAAGAGTTGATCAAAAATATGGTGATGAAGATAGCTCAAACAAAACTTCTTAAACATCACTGAATATTCATGTATACTCTCCCCTTAAAACTTCATAATCTCGCAGATATCCTTTCTATGTGAGGCGGTCTTAGAATCTAGGATTATTTTCTCTTGGAAAATCATTTTTAGTTGGTTCCAATTGCCTATGTAAGTGGATTGGGAGTATTAAATCCACTCCTTATCCACACCATCTAAGGATGAAGTGAATGATCTCATCTAATATGATCCTCACTAACTCTCCAGGTATTTATAGTGATTAAAAGAATGTGAAAATATTATAAGTGCTTGTATGGGTCCTCACCCGATGACTGATGAGTAAATGGTGAATAAGTCTTGATCTAAGCTTAGATTTAGGATATATCTAAGGGTATCCAAAATAGATATATTTGTTTTCAAATTTATGATAATATAGATCCTTTAGTTTTATTTTTTTATCCATTCTTTCAAAATTTTGAAAGTTCTCAGTTTTTATTAAAATTGTTTTTGGTGATATTGGCTTTAAAGTCTCAAATTTTTTTAAATTATAAATTTACATGACCTATTTGTTTTTTTCAACTATTATTAATCTAAACCTGTAATAATTTTTTAACTCTGGAGTTTCATGTTTAATTTATAATATATAAACTCAACATTGATTATTTTATTTCATTTTTTTACAATTTTTCAAACTTATTTTTAAGAAATCATATTATTATTTTTCTACTTTTTCTAAAACTCCATAGAATCCTCCTTGTAAACGAATCTAATTAAAGTCTATCAGTTTTTCCTGGTCACTTTAAACCTAAATTAAAATTTCCCCTAAGTTTTTTAGTATATAAGATTCCATATTTTTCTCAAATGACACTACCTTTATAGATTTTCTTACTATCATGATTTTTAATATTTATACTTTTATATATATATGGTGAATTTTATTACTAAAATACAAAAAATAATAATTTTCTAAACCAATGATGATGAAAATATCAATAAACAAGAAGTTTTTAATTTAATAAAATGGAATAAAAATGTGATTAATAGATTTAATATAATAAAGAAAAAAAGGCTAGAACTATAAATTATCATGGATCAATTCCCCTTCATTATTTTAAATGAAATTCAAAATTATATCTCTCACAATGCATAAATAAAAATCTCAAAAAATAAATTTCATTAAATTTATTAAATTGAGGTTAATAACCAACATCTCAATTGTCAATATCCTTCTAGTAAGTTTAAATCAATGCACTTAAAGTTATTTTAGCACAATGACATAGTCAATTCCCTCTATACTCGCAATCCCTAATTGAGGATTGAGAAATGTAAATAGAGTGGATCAATTTTAGAATCCTACTCAAACTAAACCAACAAGCCTCATTAAGTGATGAAACACTTCAGTTGGTGATCTTACGTTCTCATAATGGAAGAAAAATATTAACAAAGTGATAGAATAATTAAACATCAATAAATGATAAAATTCTATTGTTTAATAATCTATAGAGGAATACTATTTTGAAATTAAAGAAATAAAAACTTATAAAGACATCACCATTAAAATCTACTTGTTACAGGAATTGAAAATATAGCTAGACATGATCGAAGATTTAGTGGAAAATATACTCTTAATATTTATAAAAGAAGGTATCGATTCATATTCCCTAGAATATATAGAAAATATTCACATCTCGCACTCCCCATAACTGTCTCCATCCATAGTTCTAGATGTTTCCTTTCTTTTTTAAATCATAGAATGAAATCTTGAATAAAAATTTACAGTAATCACTTAATCATATCCTAATTTCCCTAGTATCAATATCTGGTTAGTATTTTAGTTATATTTTATATAGGTCATGTGATGATAATTTTTCACTTCAAATTAACATGATAGATACATGTCAAATTGATGTAATATTATGTAAGATGAATCTGGTCACAATCCCAACTTTATTAAATCTTCATCAGAACTCCAATGAATTTCTAAATCTTCACTAGGAAACCTTAATCTCGCCATTTTTATTCTAAAACATGTAACTTATGGTTCATCGATCTCAACCCTGACCATATCACAGTGTTTTTTCAACTTCCAGTTCAAAGTATTTGTTTTCTCAATATTTCATCATCTACAAGCTCTTATAAAGTTCATATATAAATTTTGAGAGAGAAAATAGGTCTAAATATCTCCTACACAAGATCATGCTCATCTCTCATGTGGATTCGGGTACATAATGGGATAAATGAAAAATTTATTCAGTGTGTAGTTTAACTATCGAATGTTGGGATTATCTTCACCAACATTGGAAACATCAATGTGGGGTTCACCTTACAAACATTAGGCTCTTAAACCTAACATGGGGTTATGCCAACCTAGGGTTCGTCTTACAAAAGTTTGGTTCATGTAACATATTTTAGGTTTCCAAACCTAAAATTCCACTTAAATGTGTAGATCATCTTATATTAAATATCCCCACATGGAATCATCACTTAGAACCTTTATCAAATTTCCATCAATCAAATGATTGCATGTTCCTTTTTTATAAATACCATGTATGTATCGATTGTTCCATAAAAATTCATAGATAAAATAAATTATCTTTTATTAATTAATAATATATTAAAATAAAGAACAAATTAATTTAATATTTAAATAAAATAACTCAAATATAATCAAATAAAGACTCAAATTGTCAATATAAAATAATAATAGACATTATGATTTACATTAATTTACAAAAAAAATCTATAAAATAACCAAAAAATATAATAGATCATTTAAATACTAATTTAAGGATTTAAAAAATATAAAATACAATGATAATGGTGTGGAAAAAGACATGAAAAAGATCCCAAATAAAGTAGTTATTAATTCATCCTTGAAGCACACATCTTTATGTCTGGAATATGACCTTAAATTCATTTTAAGATAGATTTCCTCTATAATAATAATTATTTGGAAATAGTTAATAGAGTTAAAATAGAAGAATGGGATATATTTGGAAATCTGATTGGAGGAATTACATTTGTCTCCATGGGAACAAATAGGAACTCTAATACTGGGAATAAAAAGATAATGGACACCTATTTATAAGGTGGTGGAACATCTCAGAATCAAACCACTGGATCAGTTAAATTCCCTTCATGAACCAAAATAAAATCAGGATGTTTCCAATGTGGTATGTTCGAGAAAAATAAATAGAAACTATAAAACACCACGTAGAGTATGTAAAAACTATAATTATATGGTACATATTTAGTGATGTTGTCATATTACAACAAATTTAGCTATAGGAAATACATCTCATGTGTCTCAGACATCTTATGCTTCAATGGGATGATCATGAAAGAATGGTTCTCATCCTCAAAACAGGGTGAGACAAGGTGATTCTAGGAATAAAACGACTCCTTGGGTAATTAAATCATGGAATGGAAAAAAATAAAAAGGGTTTGTAATGTCCTATCTTGAATTACTCTATAAACAATAACCAGACTAGTTGAATATAAGGCCTCCCTTTGTGGATGTGCTCTTTCAGGGCCCATCTTACTTTGCTGGAGGGTTGGGCAGAATCCGACAGGAGTTCGCTGATGGGTTTTTGGATTTGGACTGGTGTCGATGGTCGCATCGGTGGGCGTTTAAGTAGACTAGCTCTGAGGTTTGTCCAGCTCTCCTGATGTTTGTTTCCCCTTGTTCGTGGTAACTCATCCTTTCTTGGTGACTTCGGCTCCATCTTTGATGTTTTGTCAGTTTGAAGTCTTGAATGTATTTTATCCATTGTGATTGTATGTTTTCAAGTGGTGAATTGGTAATGGGGTGAGGTCATGTATGGTTTCTCACTTTTTCCTGAAAAGTGTTTGCATAATAAAAAAAATTCAGTCAGTCAAAGAAATGAATATAAACAAGGTTTTACTACTGAATGAAATAAAACAAAGACATAAAAGCCATGTCATACATACAACACTGATCATCCACTAGTCTGATCACAAATATAAGAATAAATAAAGAAAATAAAAGTATAAAGTATAAAGCTCTACCACCCACACTTAGCCATACCCCATACCTAACTCTATGTAATCATCTAATTCATTCCAATCAATCAGTCCTGGGCCTCAGCCCAACCAATTCCTACAACCAAGTGATTGTATGCTTAGATACTCCAATACAATAGTAGCCTGACTAGGGTGTGATTATAAAACTCAGTTGAGAACCACCATTGTGGCCCCATATATAGCTAGTAAATACTATGTAAGTATATGTGATATAATCATCTCGATGACAATAATAATAATTACTAGCTACAAAAAATAAACTAAATAAAAAAATTATCAAGGCCAACTATCATGAGTTCATGATCATACATTACGCTTAGCCTATATAAGAAAAAATTTGAAAGAAAAGAAAAAAATAAATCCACAATCGATCATTGGGTTCATGATCCTGATCGACTAGAAATCCAGTGAATAAGGCATTAAGATAAATCTCTTATCACTCAAGCCATGTGAAATCCCATTGATCTTTGGGTCAATGATTAGGATCTACCAAACTTTCTTCGACCTCTGCTGAAAATGTATCTGAGTAATTTATACCAGAACATGGGGATACAATTCATATACCTATATCACCCATAATCACCTATGATAAATATAATAATGGATTCTAGTTATCAAATGGACATCCTATAAATATGGCATTGAGTTAGATGTCATACTAGTCAAGACATGTGTAATCTAGTCTGATATCTGAGTCCTAGTTCTCGATCCATAGGTAATCACAGTAATGGAAGTTTTATGATCTCTAAGGGGGTGACTCTTAAGACATATGTATGGAATACTCTCCCAGTCTAAGATAAAAACTTGGTATCTATTCAATAACTTTCTCAATATACCACTCTCGGGTAAGTTTGGGTAATGCAGTAATGGTGCATCCACCGGATCCCAAGGAGTATCTCATACATCGATTGAGGAGATCATCATAAATCCTTAGGGATATCATAATCATATAATTCTCAGGGGAAATGTGTCCACTCTAAAACCTCTATTTTTACCTAGTTCATAGAGAGCTAATCATCAACTATCTGATACCAATAAAGAGGGTTCTGGAGATAAACTTGACAACCTCATCTATGATCCCTATACAGGAAGGAATACCAATGACAAATGGGTCTTCCAATAATGGTAACATTCAATAAATAAGACTCATAATCTAGATGGTGGTAAGTACCTCTAGGAATCCTCATCATAACATCAAATCATATCATCCCCCATAGGTCAAATTATGGGAATCATGTATGGAAATTCTAGCTGCATCAATGGTAACTCAGTGAATGTATCAACAAAAGAGTGAGTTTATACGAACGCCTAAGACCATCATTACCGATAAATCCCCTTAGGCTTATATGTTTGGCATGGGTTTTAAGGTGATACTCACTGCCATCTCTACCCATTCCCATAACACACTTTATTAGGGACTGTCAACCACTAGGGTACCCACTGGGTTCTCCTCGGTCAATACATAGGAGAGGGTTCCATTATAGGATCCTCATAGTTCACACATAAGCAAAGGTATCCCTCTTGGAATCATATAAGTCAGACTCACAATCTTAGGTCAACACCCAAAAATCCATAATGTCACATCCTACAGCATCATGAACATGGTTGCATAGCCTTTCCGACTATATAGGGTCTTCCCACTATAGTAATCATAAAGAGATGGACCATGGCCCATATCAATGCATAAAGTCACTGAGGGATAGTCTACTCACCCAACCTGGTCCTGATATGCCTAATTTCTATCATCTTAGGCCTATACAAGGGATGAAATACATCACTAGGTCTTTACTCACCTCCTAAAATGTTTGGAGTTAATTAGGTTTCTCAAGGGTCATGGACTCGTCCATTAGGGGCCAAGGCCTAAGGCTAGCACATAGGGGTTGTTAGTGACCCTTGGCATCATCCATTATAATTATCCAAATTAATTATTTAACAAGTCATTATAATAAATTTTAATAGGGTTTTTCACCATTAGGGGAGATCCTAGATAAATAAATACTACCATAAACATTCATAGATACCATAGAGTAGGTACAATAGATCACCTACCTAAAAAAATCCATCCATTTTTTGCAAGGGCCAGCAGTTTCTACGAAGGCCCATACAAGATAATTCGAGATATATATAGTCTTATCTCACATAAAACCATCAAAATTTTAATTCATTATAATTACATCATAATTATTTAATAAAACTCAACATGTTATAAATAATTAAATCAATATAGTTACACATGCATAATGCCCAAAACCTCATCGATCGATCTTGTCACACTGGAACAATAACCTAACACTCACTAACAACACATGACACATAATCAACCATGAATCAAGGATAAAACCCTAAGAAGTGAAAAAAACTAGTTTATCAATTTAATTTATACTTTTAAATTTTTAAAAATCACTACAGTGACATACCTTAATTAAACATTACGCAGTAAAGTGAAAACGGACTCTCATGACACTATTTTATTAGAAAGAGAAAAATCACTATCACTAGTATTTGATTCCACCATTATCTGGTGAAATTATAATTTAAACCCTTTACCTAGTAACTAAAAATTAAGAATTAAGGTAGGAGAAGAGAAATAGAGTTTTCTGGAGGAGAAATAATACCTCAAATCACCATGGAATTCCACCAAAAACACCCCCTTGATGGGGTTTGAAGAAGAGAATGGTAAGATATAATGGTCAGCTCATTCAAGGTAGGAACTAGGGAAAAATAGGGGAATCCCACTTAAATCCTATATTGTAAAAAAATAAATTCACTCTTTTTAATAGGCCTCGCGATTTGTCTACATAGTTAGGAAAACCATGAACCAACCATGCAGTTGGAAATGCCTCCAACCCCTCCACCTCACATGGTTATCGTGCATGGTTTAATAAACCATGAACCAACCATGAAACATGTATACAATTAACAATATAAACATTCATGATTTCCCCTAGCCTCCCACATGGTTTCCCTACCTGTGCACCTATACAAAACTGTCTTTACAATTTGTCTTCATGGTTACCACTAACCATGCACTAACTGCGTGCCCTGGGCTATTCTTTTCCAAAACATAAAATTTGGGTCTAAAACCCATAGGATGCTCCCAAAACCTCCATATCACCTTCTAAACCTCATTAAATTTCTATAAACATCACATTGATATATTTAAACCATTATAATTCTATTCTAAATCTATGATCAAAAATTGACCGATTTGTTGAATGGATTTTTAAATTCCTTCTGAAATATTCAACTCGTATAGACACAGGATATTATAAGGGAGTGAGTAAGTAGTTATATGTAACTGAGAATATGATCATGGAATATCAATATAGTCATTCAACTTTATGAGATACCAATCTTCTTAACTCAACTCTTATGCAAGTTCTATTTGATATTGGTGAATCCCACTCTTTTATTTCTTGATATATAATAGATCAAATGGGGTTTTATATTGAGATTATTCTACATGTGATGATTATAAAGATACCTCTCACGCAACTTGAGTAAATGAGATTAAAATGTATAGTTTTTTTAGTAAATATTAATGGTGTCCATTTTGATTGGTACTTTTTCATTCTAAACACAGTTATATTTTGATTGATAATGATAATATATTGGTTAGTTTATTTCAAAGACTATATCTATTATTATATGAAATGAATAAATTTTACATCACTTTATGGGTTGATACATATTTTAAAAGAATATTTTTATATCAAGGTGTGAAAATTTGGAACTTTAACAGAAATGTTTGGAAATATTTCTTATTAATTAGTAGCAGCGACTTTGTGAACTAATGAAATAATGAAAGCTTGAAATTTTCATATAATAGTGGATCCTTATCCATACATTTCTTCTAAATATTTGACTATTTTTATACCAAAAAAGGAATTGTAATTTTGTATTATTATCTTTCTTGGTAAAATCTTATTTCACTTCCATCATATAAAAGGAAAAAATTGAATTAAAATATATAAAGATCCAATTAAAATTATTATAAATTAAAGGTCTCATAATACTGAGTATGTAACCTTGGGATACTCCAGTAATTGTTTTCAAAAGGGAATATAGTTTGTTACAACTCTGTGTTAATTATCATATGTTGAACCAAGTTATAATAAAGAATAGGTTTCCACTACCTCAGATTAAATGTATTTTTGATCAATTAAAGGGAACCCAGTGATTCTATAAAATTGATATATGCTAAGGATATCACAAACTCCATGTTAGAAAATATATATTCTAAAATATATTTTAAGATTATTTATGGTTGTTATAATTATATGGTTATACCTTGTGGTCTTAAAAATGCACCGGTGGTTTTCATGGAATTAATGAATCATGTCTTTCAGTGATACTTATACTCTTTTGTGGTATTCATGGATGAATTTTTGGTGTATTCTCAAACATATAAATAATATAACGAACATTTAGATATTGTGTTGGTCATTTTTTAAGTGCATCGGTTATATGAAAATTCCTATAAATTTTATTTTTCTATACAAAATTTTATTACCTTCTCCATGTCATCCCTGAGAGAAGTACATCAGTAGACCATAAAAATACATAAGCTGTTGTCTCTTGGAAACCACTGAATAATGACTATGAAATACCCATATCTTTGGTATTAGTGGTTTATTATCATTTCTTTATTCAGTATTTCTTACAACTAATTTCTCCCATGATAATTACAATGAGAAATAACACTCTATTCCATTAGGGTGAGTATTGTTAGAAATATTTTTTGAGCTTGGGGACAAGCTCACTTCAATAATAATTATTATCATTCTAGAACTTGGGAATAGATATGTGGTTTATTATGATAAATTTAAATCTAGAATCAGTTGAGTTCTCATGTATGGATATCATTTGGTATCTTATATACCATAATAGTTGTGAATTTATGAAAATAATTAACTAACCTATGATTTGGAATTGGGTATAGTAGTGCATGATTTGAGAACATGGAACCATTGTCTCTTTACTGAGAAATTCATTATGTTCACAAACCAAAAAATTTTAAAACATATATTTTCATATAGATATTTGAACATGAGGTAATTAAAATGGATGTAATATCATCATATGTTCAACTTTAACTTAGTTTATACACTTGTAAAAGAAAATTTTATTTCATATGCTTTAAGACAAAATTCATATAATGAAATCCAAAAATAATCTTTTAATTAGTGGAAATTGATGAGAATGATTATAGATATGAATTTAGATTTTACTTAATAGATTGAAGTTATAGTTTTATCCAAAAAATATTATTACTAAATTTGTTTAACAAGTTAAGGATTCTCAAATAAAATATTTTTGTTTTATTACCATTATGTTAAAACTTAATGGTGGGGAGACCACTGATATATAGAAACAATATGGGAAATATATGTTGTTCTTTTCAGATTATATATTTGTTCTATTATCTTAACAAGAAAAACTTCTTTCTATTTACCACTAATCTAAATCGGGTTTTTATCATATAATTCAGAATATGCATAAAGAATTTCATACTTATTTCTGGTTGGATGGAATAAAAATAATGGTGGTAGAGTATGTCTTGAGATGCCTCACTTATCATCAGGTTAAGTATGAGACCCAATTAAAAGTTTTTATATTCCAATATTTACTTACATATGTTTATAAATTTGAGTACATATCAATGATTTTGTCAAAATTATACCAATAATGGTTTAGAATTATGATACCGTATGGGTGATTTGGAGTGTCTCACAATATTATCTCACTTCATCCCTATTGGTGAATCCAATATGGTGTAAAACATAGAAAAACTCTATATTTGGGATGTCGTAAAGTTGTATGGAATAATATTTTTGATCATCTCTAACTTTGATCCTCATTTTACCTCTTGGATTTGGTGATATTTATAGAAATATTTTAATACCCAGTTGACCATGATCATAGATTGTCATCCTCAAATAGATATAAAATCATAAAAAATGATCCAAATGTTAGAAAACATGATCTGATCTTATGTAATGGATTTCAGAGGCACATGGTAGGATCATATACCATTATTTTATTTCTCATACAAAAAAAAATTAGGCCCTGGTATATATGGATCCTTTTTAATATTTTCATATCCATCCTTGTTGGTCTAAACTTGTTTGGGAAGAGACCAGAGAAGATACACTACTAGGACATAGTCTTGTTCGAGAAATGATTGAAAAATATGATCAAGAATAGTGCAGTGATGTATCAGAGTCATTATAAATATAATGTAGATTTTCATCTATGTTCTTTATCATTTTAGGTGGTGGATCATGTGTTCTTGAAAGCCCCTCTATGTCTAGTAAATCCTTGTTTGGGTAAGAAACGTAAATTGTATCCTCGATATATCAAACCTTTTGAAACACTAGAATGGATTAGTGATGTGGAATATTGATTGGTTTTACTACCACTATTTAGATCTATATACATTGTATTTCATTTATCTCAATTGAAGAAGTACCATCCTAGTCTTGTATATGTGAATCAATGGGACCATGTTGATCTTGTAATGGATACTACTTTCTTAAATGTTCTAATATATATTTTAGATAGAAAATAAAAGTTAATACATGGAAATATTATCTGGTTTGTGGTTGTTTTATAGTAGCATGGTCATATTCTGTAAGATAATTGAGAATAATAATACATTATGTCCGAGCAATATCCTGAACTTTTCTAAAGCATGGGAAGTATATAGATTTATAAGGATAGAAATCCTAATGTTGGGGAGAAAGTAACACCCCTATATTTAGGTAATATACCCTTCTATTAAGTATTTTTAAGTTATATAATACTTGGATTGAGTTTTGTAACTTTTTGGATAGTTTTGGTGGGTTTTGGAAATGATTTTAAGGGTGCACTATTTGAGCATGATATGGCTAAACCATGCATCTTACACTTGTAAAACATGTAACTTTCTTCAAGAGGATGGGAAAGAATTCATGTATGGTGCATAGTTTTTCCAAAACATGTGGATACCAAAGAAAAACTATAAAAACGGATGAAGAGAGGAAATTCATGGATGTATCATGGTTTTTCAAACCATGCACAAATCATGCAATAGGTGGGGTTTAGAGATAGTAGGGTGTCCATGGTTAGCGTAAAATTTTAAAAACCATGTGACATATGTCAAATTATCTGAAAATAAAACTCTATCTTGGTGTGTGGCTTTTAACCCCTCATTTTATTCTCCTCTCATAGACTCTAAAACTATTCTCCTTCCCTAAGTTCTCTTAGAGATTCATTTGGATTAGTAAGGAAGTTTTAAAGTATAAAATCATGTTATATCTATGGAATAAATGGTAAGTCTCTATTTCCTCCCTTTCACTTTAGATATTACCCTATTCTATCACCTAGATCACTAGATCTAATCTATTATGGATTGATATATGCTCTATGATGTTGATAGATGAGATCTTGTTTGGATCTATTGAAGGGGAATTGTTTTGAACTTGAATCTAGAGTTTTTGTAGTGTAATTCTTAATTTTCATTGACCTTTGAGAAGTAATAAGATTATATATCTTCCCCACTTATTATATAACTTTAATGGTTAGTATATTTATAAAAAAAATTGGATTTTCAAAGAAAACAATGAATTGTTTCTTTAAAGAATCCCTTTCAGGTTTATGAATTTGGAATTTTTGGAATTTTGGTGAATTTTAGAAAACCCCTATTGATTTAAAATTTCAAATTATGATATTAAAATTATAGTTTTGGTTTAACATGAGAAAGATATTTGATGAAATTTTTTAAAGGGATGAAATGGTTTATGTTGAATGAATTGATATGATAATTTTGTATACATTGTTGGAAAGAGTTCATTTGGATTGGACCTGACCTTGAATAAGGGGAGTATTCTACTAAGGAACCTAGATATTGGTCACTCAGTGATCACTTGGTAGATTAGTGAGTAATTTATCAGGATTATGGAACCACCATTCAGCATGAATGTGTGTGTGTATGTGTGAAACATAGAATGGGTATTCCAAGTGGAAAATAAATAAAAGAAAAATTGATTTAGTTCAATTGTTCTGATAAATAATTTATCTTATGACAAATTATTTTGAAATTCTCACTCTCTGTTTTGTGATTACTCACTTTGTTATAAAATCATATTTTATACTATAAGATAATGTGTTCTTATCCTAGTGTATTGAATTGGGAAGTATATTCGGGAAAGATTACTGGGTATGATTACTCATCCACAACATTAACACTTTGGTTCGTATGTAGATGTTATTTGTCATGAAACAGGTAAAAGAAATGTATCATACTTATCTATTGGATAATCTTCATGAAATTTTCTTCAAATCAATTTGGATCTTATAATTTTACTTATGGAGACATTCAAGTAATGCTATATCAGTGTTGCTACATCTAGACTTCTTTCAGTTTTTGTGAGTCACTTTGTTTTACCGTGTCCCTGATACCCTAGAATTTTTTTATTGGTTCTTGATTTGGTTTGTGTTGTTATAATCATGCATCATATAGTGTATTTGTTTTTTTAATTTTATATTGTCAGTATATATTGGTTTATCTCACAACATTTTAACAATACCTTGGAATTTATTTCTAGCCTTTGGTGTCTTGGGAAAATAACCTAAGGTTGGTAGAACCTCAGGCCTAGCCTAAGCAAATGGTTTGGGTAGGGATGCTATGGATAATATGGAAAGTAAAATTATAATGGATTTTAGTGTAATTTCCAAAACTGAAGACCACTCACTGGTTCTTTGGCTCATTTTTCCATGTTACCTCAGTTATGCCTCCCCATACACTAGAGGATGTCAACTAGTAGTGGTGGTCTAGGTTGTTATATTGGGGAGAATAAACCCCCCATTTTAGAGTGTAAAATGTTATAGGAAATAATCAAACACCATATAAATATAATAAAAATCAAGGGATACATTATATCCAAAGTATATCCAAAAATAATAATGAGTGCATAAGTATATGGTCATACACATGCACGGGCATGCCATTATATAACCTTGATCACCCACTAGGTTGATCATATAAACAAAATAAATAAAATAATAAAATTAATTGGATGCTCTAATTATATCCCAGAGCCTAACCGCATCTAGGTCACCAAACTCCATCCAAGCTATCCCACTCGATCATGAAACTTTGAGCCCCTTCTAAACTTGAAATAGTGATCAATGAACTCTACTCAGGTACACAGGTTCCATGGAAACCTAATAAGTGTATAAGTAAAACTCATTGGGGTAACCACCAATTTCGTATATTACAAAACTAGTAAAGTATTGCATGAACTGTGTGATATTATTATAAAAATAAACAATGAATTTTGGAAGCATAAATAAATAATCATCATCATTCCTCAGATTATAATGTGATACTCAAGATCAACTATACCTATCTCGACCAGTTTCAGAGTGTCTATGGGAATAATTAACCACCTGAGGAAGATATACCCATCCCTATAACATGATAAATAAATCATGGGAAATATAATAATCCCTATAAAATGATAAACCATCCAGATGAAATATACCCATCATCAGAATGTAAGGATCCACTCTGTGAAATATACCAATCCCCAACACATATAATCATACACCCAAGGGGGTCACATCTATTCAGTAAAATAAACAACGATAGGTTCACTACAAGATAACGGTGAATTCTAGTTAAAAAACTTACAATCTTCTAGCACCTTCCGGTTTTACATTGATCGGGAATATAATCTTCTGATTGGATTACAAAATATTAGAGTATATATAAATAGTCAACAAAAAATAATATTATCAAAAAATAAAAAAACATCCAATAAAGTTAATGAGAATAGTGTAAAAAGTATAAAAACAATATGGAGTGTAAAATCACAACTCAAACACTCTTAAAAGTATATTATAAAACCAACTTACTTTATCCTTAAGAATTAAGGAAGTATAAAAACCTTAATCTAGGTGTCCCTAATTTTATACCTTTTGAAGGTCTACCTTCCCATCCCCAGAATCCCTTGACTTAACCCCATCAAAAGGTGATATAGCTTCATATCCCCAGAATATCTCATTCCAAATGATCAGATGCTCTATCTTCCTAGTCTTAGAATCCCTCTACATATAGTTTTATTGCACACTTCACACACCAAAATCTCTATATTCTTAAATATAAGCCCTCAATCTCAATGATCATAAACTCAATAATTATAAGGGAAACAAAGATATTTTACGAGAAAAACTCACACAATAGTAAATCTTACTAAATGAATTAGAAGTAAAATTTATGCTGATTAGAATTGCTCTTAAGGAAACAAGTCATTTTATATCTTTATCATAGTTAGATACTTTTTAGAATAAAGTAACTTCATTGTACATAATTTATTCTTCTCTATGAAGTTTTGGATTTATTTATAGGCTACATTTTAATAATCTATAAAATTAATTTTTTTCTTCAAGATCAGTTCAAAAAACATCAGAATCATCTTTGTCATGTTACAATGAATTCAAAAAAAACTTAACATCTTCTGATGGAATTATTTCAACACCAATATATTTATTGTTCATTAAATTAATATAATCAGTCATATATATTCATATCACTGTATTTTCATATTAATTCTATGAAATTACCTTTTATCATAAATTAAATTCTTAAAAAAAGACAAATATAATAATTCTTTAAGTTAAATAATATTCTAATAAAATGTTTTGTGATTTTAAAAACAAAATAATAAAGTGATTAACGACTCAAAAATATCATCCTATTTGAGAAAAATATGGCATGTGGGTAAAATTGAAAACTAAAACTAAATTTTAAAATAAAACTCACTATATGTTCTAATGGAATAAATTTATTCCCTTTGACTTACAACATACAAAAATAAACTCATTAGATACAAATAAGATAATTAAGTACAATTAATCTCCAATTTTGTTAAATAAAAAGTGATTAATATAATTTAAAAATTATCCCTTTTTTTAAAACCTTATAATTTTTTATAATTTCTTAAAGATTATCTATTTTTAGTTTTTTTTAAATTTCTCTCACATTCTATGAACTCATTTTATTTGAATTTCTCCCCCTTGGAGATTTTTAAAAATATGCATGGAAAAAATTTTGAAAAAAATATTAAATTAACTTTTTGAATGAAAATGTCCCCCCATTTAAGTTTAAATAAATTAATGGGAAAATGAATCAAATTAGAAAAAAGATAGGGTTTCAGAAATTAAACCTCTTAGAATTTATTTTATGGTAAATTTATGATCTTCATATTCCAAGTATATTTCTAAGGAAAACATTATACTAAATATTTATTATCTTCCACATAAATAATTTTCCTAATTTAATACTAAAACAGTTATTCTTATATTTCAAGGATTTTTTTCATAGAAACTTTGAAAAAAATAATAATATAAAAAATTTAATTTAATTTTAAATTCAAACATTACTACCATTATATTAAAAAATAATATTAGAAAATTGAAAAACTATATAATGATAGAAAAAAATGTCATCTACATATTTTGAGTAGCTTTTCAATGTTAGGACATAGTTTAAAAAATAATTAAATTAAATATAAATTTAAGTTGGTCATTATCAACTTTTATTTGATTCATTCAAATATATTATAATTTAGTGTTTTTATAAAGATATTAGAAAGATTATTTTCAATTTTGATAAATTTAAGAACAATAACTCATTTGTTTGTGTGATCTTTAAGAAAACAGTGTCTTGAATATACGCGATTTGTGTATGAGTGATGTGTTTAGTTATGAGAAAAATCATTATCACTTTTATTATCACAAATTATTGGAGTTAAAGTAAATATCAAACCAAAATATATGTGTGATATATCTATAACACTTTTTCACAACATCTTCTAGCTAAAACATATTTAGCTTTAGCAATTGAAATTGTAATTGAGTGTTTCTTTTTACTGGACTAATAAACTAAATATTCTCTTATGAAATGGAACATCATAGAAGTAATTTTAATTTAAATTATATATCCTCCAAAGTTAGTATCTGAGTAAATTTTAAGGAGAAATTATTTTCTATAATAATAAAACAAACCAATTTTTGTGGTTCCTTTAATGTAATCTGAATTTCCTTTTACTGCTTTTATATGTGATTCTTTCATATTCACTTGAAATATCACACACAATCATATTTAAAACATTATTATTGGTTGTATGTCCATAAGATAAATCAAACTTCTAATCATTCCTCTGTAAAAATTGTATTTAACCATTTTCTTGGATTCATCAAGATCAAGTTTGATATAAGTTTTTATTGGATTACTTATACTTGAATAATTTTCAAAACTAAACTTTTTAGTAGGTCTATAAAATATTTATTTTGAATTGAAATATTTCCATATAGTTTTTTAGTTATTTTAAAACCAAAGAAAAATTTAAGTTCTCCCATCATGCACATTTCAAACTCATTTTTCGTATGTTCTTTAAAACCAACTGAAATAGATTTTTGAGTTGAACAAAAAATAATATCATCGACATAAATTTGAAAAATTATGGTGTCTTTGAAAATATTTATTATTAAAAAAAAATTGGATCTATATTTTCCATGATAAAAGTATTTTTAAGTAAAAATACCTTAATTGTATCATAAAAATATATTAGGGTTTGTTTAAGTACATATAGTTCTTTAGTAAGTTTGAATACATGCTTTATATATTTTAAATATTCATAACTATTCGGCTATTCAATGTAAACATCCTCCTGAGTATATCCATTTAAGAAAGTTCTTTTCACAACCATTTGAAATAAATTAAAATTAAAATATGTTTTGAAGTATATTAAGATTAAAATATATTTAAATCAAGATACTAGTGAAAAAAGTATCACCACATTCTATTTCTTATTCTTGGTAATAAACATTAGAAACAAGTCTTACCTTAATCTATATTATAGTTCCATTTTCATCTCACTTATTTATAAAAACTCATTTTACTCTAATAATCATAAGTTCTTTAGGATTCTTAATCAAGGTATAGACTTGATTTTTTTTCAAATTCATTTAACTCTTCATATATTTCCATAATCCAGAATTTATCACCTAGATAATAATCTTACATTTTATGTTCAAATTGATATATTAATTCATAGTTCTCACATTTATTTTTCAAAAAACTTCTAGTTTTAACTGGTTTTATTACATCCCAATTGATATTATCAGTGGAATAAATCATTATGATCAACTGGTTCTTAATTAATGTGGTAAGTTAATCTATAAATATTGGTTATACATCCTCTATTAAAATATTTTTCAAATATTAAAAATCTTTTGAAGTTACTTCGATAGGGTTTTCTACTGATGGTTATGAATAAACTCTTGGTAAATATATAGAAGTATTTTTAGAAACTTTATATGAAGGGTTAACTTATGGAAAATTTACAAAAAATAAAGGACTATTTTCATTAAATATTATACAAACAATTTCTTCACTGATATTTTATCATTTATTAAAAACTATATATGCATTAAAAATTGTATAATAACCAAAAATAATCTTTAATTATCCTTAAGATCAAATTTATTAAGTTTATATTTAGTATTTCAAATTAATAATTTACACCCAAAGACTAAAAATTATAAAACCTTTTGATTTATTCTATTCCATAACTAATAAGAAGTTTTATTAATAAATAGGTAAGTAAAACTCGATTTATAGTATAGAAATTTTTACTTTCTACCTCATCCCAAAAATAACTTATAATAGAATAATCACATAAAAAGTTTTGGGTATTTTCCTTAAGAATTATATTTATTATTTATACAATACCATTTTTTAGGTGTTCTTGGGGACAAAAAGTCATGAGTAATTCCTTTTTACTATAAAAGTTCCAAAATCATAGTTTACAAACATTCTACCATGATCACTCTGAATATTAATCAAAATTAAAATTTTCTCATTTTTAATAAAAGCATGAAATTTTCTAAAATGATAAAGAGATTCAGATTTTCATGTGATAAAATAAGCCCATGTAAGTCAAGTGTAATCATCAACCAAGACATAAAATATTTTTTTCCACCAATACTCTTAGTTTTTATAGGACCACATAAGTCCATTTCAACTAATTATAAATATTTTTATTTTGATACTTCACCTTTATATTAAAAACTAGACTTATTTTAATTTCCATATAAATAAGAATTATAGACTCTAGTAGAGTTAAAATTACATTCTTATAGTTCTCTATCATGTTTTTTCCAAGGAAACATT
The DNA here is from genome assembly GCA_963277665.1 of Viscum album. Lineage (NCBI taxonomy): Eukaryota > Viridiplantae > Streptophyta > Magnoliopsida > Santalales > Viscaceae > Viscum > Viscum album. Next base: position 395,682,182 of record OY728138.1, read on the forward strand.
AGTTAAATACCGAAAGTTATAGGTTTCTAACCTTCTATGCTACAACCAAGAAAAATATTCATTTAAACTTAGGAAAGGTAAGTCATGGTGTCTTAAGTATTCTAAGTTAAGTGTATAAACATTATCAGAACTATCAGTATATGGAATGAAATTTCCTTATAAATTTTGAATAGTGTATTTTTTATTCCTAATATTAACAAGGTAACCCTCATCACATTGTTTACTGACACATATAAGGTTGTTCCTAAGTCTTATGAAATATAAAAATTTATAAATTAAAGTTTTTCTAAGAAAATTAGAATCATTGATCTCAATGATTTCACCCTGTGTGTTTTTGGGTCATAAGAGTTTATAATGGCTGAAAGAGTAGGGTGAATTATAGTATAACAATTAATAAAAAAACATAGTTTTTATTAAGTAAAAATAATCAAACTCAGTCTTTATATGATGATCAGAGTAATACAATCAGATCTAGATATTGTCCAATTAAATCAAAGTCGTTTATCGATATCACAATTACACTGATAAAATATATTTTTTGAAATATAATTATAAAACTAACTTCCTAATACACATTCAGTGGAAAATAAATCTTGTATAAATAAGAAATAAAAAAATTATAATAGTAATGATGACTTATAATATTATAAAATAATTTACTCTTTAACCTTAAGAGTTAATGTTATCATAAATATAACCTAAATATATCCATAGTTTTAGTACCTACTATAAAAGGTATGTTTTTCATTTCTTGTAAATCTATTAATGAGATAGATGGGGATAGCTCTGTATTCCAATCCCTTGGAAAACCTTGATCAAATGGATCAATATGAGCTCTATCTTTCATGACAAAGAAATACCTTGATATTATGATTGATGTCAACTTTGTCTTCTTGGCCCTAAAATCCCTCAAATTGATGGATCATATTAACCATATTTGTATCCCTAAAATCCCTCGATCAGTACCATGATCAAATAATTGAATACAAAATAAAACAATTCTAATGAATTTATAATCCTCACAAGGGTTCCTCAAAAGAACAACTCTCAAAAAGATTACAATGATTAAGAATGATATATTCACACATAGAAATTTTTAGAATCCATGAGTTTTGAATTAATCATCTATCATATCTTCAAATGTACTCCAATTTATAGACAACTGTCTAACTTTCATATTTCTATGTTTTTTGCAATGGCCTCAGACAGTTTTTACCTTAACAACTCATAATGATCTAGATCTTGAACTTGAAAACTAAAAATGATTTGTACGTCATTTGTTAAAATTTTTTTACTTTATCACTGTTACAATTATATTTTTTATTCCACCTTATAGATATAATTATATTTACTTTGATTATCAACTTTTCAAATTCTGATAGACTTAACTATGTATAATCAATTTGAAAAATTAAATAAAAATCAATCTAATATATTGGTACCAATGTCTGTCCGATGATAAATTTTTTTATTCTGGTATATAGAAAATAAGTCTAACCACTTTTCAGAAAAAAAAAATGTTATGAGGAATCATACACACCTTTAGTTCAATGGCCCAGATTAATTAATAAATATTTAAATTTATTTTAGATTAGAACTATTTCTATGTTTGGTATAAAATAATTTTTTCTAAAAAAAATAATAAAACACTTGGGAAATATAAAGTCAGTAAAATATAGTGTTAGGAAAGTTTTTTTAATTTACAAAAGTAAATAAAGGAAAACTTGAAAATAAAATAGTTGACTCAACAATCTTCCCCATTTTGGAAAGCACAAAATAAAACATTTTAAATGAAAAACTAATAACATTAAAAAACTTACATCCATTTATTCTTTTAATAAATTACAATATATAATACATATCTTAACTCCCCTTGAGTTTATGAATTCTTTATGATCTGATGAAAAGTATCGATATATATTTTTCATTATTCCATTTATGATCGTTACTCTCCCTGAAAGAAAAAATTATCCCAAAAACATTACAAAGATTTATCCCCTTTGATATCTCAAAAAATTACCCCCCTTTGTGATTTACAAAATGTTATGGGGAAAGAATTATAATTTACTAAAAATTTATAAATATAATTACATATGAAAAAATAGTTTGTGAATTAACTAATTATACAAGAAATAAAATAAACGATATACATCTAAAATTTTCCACCATAATTGCTTTCTTCTGAACTTCTAACATAATCCTTTTAACTTCAGCAATAATATTTTTATTCTCTTAATTTACAAGGAATTAATCATCTTTATTTGTTCAGAGTATTCTATTTTTTAACTCTATATTTCGAACCTTTTATTTTAGAACTTTCACTTATTTTTTATGATCATTAGTATTGAATATGAATTCTTATAGAAAATTGAATCTATCTTAGAAATATATTGGTAACTTGAAAAAGGATTCATCCATTTAAAGAGAATATTTATTCATTTATATAAACCGATAATCATGGTCCTTAAGGTCATTATAAACTTGGATTTACCATTTTTTCATCGTATTGTAAGATATATTTTATACCATAGTCATTTCACTAAAAATTTGAAAGTCATCCTCAATTTGAACAACAGATTCTGTTAAAACTTTTAGTGATTTTTATTTTTAAAGTAATTTTGAAGGAGTTTACATATTTCTTATATTTTTTTAAGATACAGTATTGAATTACTTAACTATTTAAAGTTTTTTAAAATGTAATCTAATCATTTCTGATCTATTATTGCTTGAGAATATGATGATTATGATAAAACCTGAGGAGCATGTGGACGAATTATCCCAATGTCTAGTTTTTCTTTCTTATTAACTTTATATTCACATTTTTTGGAAACATTTTCATCTTATAAAATTTTTATAATATTCACTTCCTTATTGTTTTCCTCTTTTTCCAACACTTTTTTCTAAGAATTCTGATCTTGTTTCTCTATTTTTGAAGATGACTTTTCTTACTCTTTAGATGATGATTTTTCATCCCTTGAAATTTCTAATTCGGGATCCTTATCAAACTGGGAAGGAAAAGTAGTTAAAGAATAAGATGAATCCAATGTAATTTTCATTTTATTTGTCTCTTTTTTAGATTCTGTTTCTTCTTGATCAACTTCTTCCTCTTCTTCTTCATGTTCTTGTTTTTCTTCTTCTTCTTCTTCTAATTCTTATTCCAATTCCTTTTCTAATTGAATCACAGTTTTGAGAACACATTTACTAAATTTCTTAACATAATTTGGTTTTTCCTTCTCAACTATCTTTTAAACTTCTACTTGAACCGATTTTGTAGCTTATTCAAGTATCTATTTTATTTTACCTTTATCAGAAACTGATGGAATGACTGAAATAACAACTAAAGTTACTAAAAAATCCAGACCAACTCGCTAATTTTTTTTGGTATGAGGTATGTCTCTAAAGCGTTGAGTTGGCTATGCTACTAAAAGGGGAGAAATTGATAGAATTGCATTCAATGATGCTTTTTCAAAAAAAATCATTAAACATTATAGAAATTTTTCCTCTGATAAATTCTTCTTATATTTATTTATTTTCTCATATTCTTTTAACTCATCATTTTTTCAACTCTTCAGAGCTTTTTCCTCCACCTTGTCAAGGAGAAACTTCGGATCGCCAAATTTTTTTTCGAGCCTTATGATCCATGAGTTTCCTAAACTCATCATCTATCATTGTATTTGGTTTCTTTTAATAATTAGGGGGTGAGGATTCATCTTTTCTGTTTTATTTAACAATGTCTTTATCTTTTGTCGGTTTATAATTAGATGTGGTTCTTTTAACTCTATCTAGAAACCTTTTCAACTTCGAATCAAATAAAAGTTTCATTATTGACATAGTTTTATCACCAATCACGTAAATATTTTCCCTTGTGGGGTATGTATGATTCTTAATCCTAAAAACCTCTATACAGTTGAAATGAAATTTATTTATAAAATAAGAAAAAATTAAGATCTTTTATTTCATCAAGGCCTTCTTAATTTATTTAACTGTAATTAAAAAAATTCACCAAGTCGATTTGTCTCATATTAATCATAAAAAAGACAAAAATTTCCAAAACAATTAGGGTATCCAGGTCACACTTTATTGGAATAAGATATTCCTACATCTATAATGTAATAACTCTTGAATCTGGTGTTAAATGAGACACCTTTATAAATTTCTCAAAAGAGGTAAACAATGATGCTTTATTTTTTGACTTCATGAAACTTCAAAGCTTATGAGGTAATTTGTGAGGTGGTATATATTTTTTAACCTGATAAGAAACTTCCACCAATATGGATAATTTTTCTTAATAGAGTTTTTATTTTTCACCAAATAATGTAAAAACTACTTCTTTTTTATCCTCATTAGAAAGAAATTATTCTAAAGCATAAAATTCTATATCTCTGGGTAATAAAATTCAAAATATTCTTTCTAGACACAAATCATTTCCCAACATTTAAATTTAATAATTTTTTAAAAAATAGAATCATATTTCTCATAACCTTTTTTCTCATCAATCTATTCTTTGAAAACATCCCTTTTTACAAAGTATTCAACGATGGTCATTGTGCTGAGCTTGGTACTAGAAACCAGGAAAATGACAAACAATTGGACTGATCACTAAAAGGATTCGAAATATTTGAGAACAAGTTATCTAGATATTTATGTGAGACATGGAGTGACCTTCCCTTATATAGGCATGTAATACAATGGTTAAAATTCCAGATAAATGAACGGGTCATATTAGAGAAAAATTTATGATCTGATGATCAATATTTAATTGAATAAATATTTTAAAATATATATATAAACTCTTAATATTTTTTGGAAAAATTTTATCAAATTGTGAAAAAAATGTTATTATAAAAAATATTAAATTTATAATATATTATAAAATTAAAAGAATAATTACAACAACATTTATAAACTAAAGTAATGAATAAGTAAAAAAACTAAAAGAAGAATGCCTTTTGAAGTAGAAATGTTTCATCAATGAGAGTAACTTATTCTTCTTGGTTTTTTTAATAGAAACTGATTATGATAAACTTTATAACATAATTATATTCTAGATTTTTTATTACAATTTTTTAGTTTGGAAATATTTTATCTCAAAAAAAATACAACATTTTTTTGATTTGGAGTGTTTTATAAAAAATTCTGACTCCAAATAAGTTTTATAAATTTTTATTTAGTCTGAAAAAGATAATAAAAAGTTTTGAATCAAAAAAAATTATGAAAGTTTTTGAGTCTAAAAAACAAAAAAAATTAGGTAACAAAAATTGTTAAATAAAATTAAAAGTTTTATAAAACTAAAGGTTTTAATAAACTAGAATTTTTAGTGAAAAAATGTTTTATAAAAACTAAATGTTTTTAGAAAACAAAAACATATGAACTAACCCAATGAGAATGAGTTCATTAACGTAATGAGATTGGTAAATAAGAATTATATATGAATAATAACTTAACATTTATCATTCCTAGATTTTGTTTAATATATTCAAATCTATCAAAACACAGGGGTTTTATAAAAATATCAGTAATTAGTTCTTGCATTTCGTTGAATTGTAAAATTATATCTCTTTTTAGTGTATGATCTCAAATGAAATCGTTTCTTGCGTCTATATACTTGGAACACGAGTGATGTGATGGGTTTTTACTCATATTAATGGAACATTCGTTATCACAAAAAAAATCAGTTTTAGTAAAACTCTTTCAATAGTTAGTGAGTTTGTGTTACATCCACAACACTTGAGCACAAAAACTTCTAACTATAATGTCACCAAAGGTAACTCATCCTCCATTAAAAAATTTCAAATTTTGGTAGTTATATTTTTCTCTAGTCATATGTCAAAAATATAAACAATCCATGAATCATTTATTTTGGGTACTGATACTCAATATATTTTCTTAAAAATAATAAAACTATGTTCTTAGTACAGAGACTTACTTGGGTTTCTTTACGTTAATAAATAAAATTTTATAAACCCATATCTACATAACTATTTTATGTTAAAAAACTACAAGATTATTAAAAATAAAATATATATTGAAAAAATATTGCAATCGATTTAAAGAAAAATATTTTTCTTGGGGAACATTCATTTGAAATTTAGTGAAAAAGTTTGCACATTCAGATACAAAATAATTTGATCAAATATTTGATTTATCAAAATTAAATCCTATTCCATTATAATTTCTAGAGGGATTTATTTTTTTATACATTTTTTCAAAAAAACTGTTACCAGAATTAATGTTATGAAGGAGTTTATTTAAATTATTAACTTCAAATTTAATTTTAATAATTAAATTTGTATCATTTAAATTTTAACTAGATTAAAACTTATAATTTAATTATAATGAAATTTTAGAATCTTTAAAAGATAATTTTGGAAATTATTTTATTATATTTAAAAATATTTTATTCTTTATAATCATAGTTATATTTAAAAAATTATTTTACATTTCCTTAAGGATTACATATCTCACCATTTCTTTATAATTAGGAATATCCAGTTCATCATCTAATGAATTTAATTTTTAATTATTCTATAGATTATATTTTTCATCATTTAATTAAGTTCAATAATAATCATTAGAAGAATAATTAAATTTACAATTTAGAGTTAATTTTTTCATATATTTTGTAGATATCTTACAGATGAATTGGTTTTTATCCTTCAAAAAGTTTGAAAAAAACCAATGATCTTTCAACTATCACTTTCACTATGTTCTGATGAACTATCAAAAGTATTATCAACTTCATTAGTAATCTAGGTACCCGGATCTTTCAAACTCTTTTTACCTGTATTCTCAAAGTACTTATTTTATTTTCAATATTAGAAATTTTTTTCTAATAGGACATGTCTTCTTACATTAAATGAAAATGAAATCTGAATATTATATCTTTTAATACTTATTATTTGTGTCTTTATGAAGATTATATCAAAAATTATTATTTCTAATAAAATTAATCATCCTTTTAGAGATTTTATCAAGTTTATTTTGACTATAAATTGAACTAATTTTATTTTTATGGTTACATTTACTCTTTGAAACTTGAGATTTATAAGTAATATAACAAGAATTAAAACCATTAGAATTTGATGTAAAATTCCCTCTATTTTTCCATTTCTCTTTTTCAACATCTTTTTTTAATCTAATTTCATATTGAATTAGTTTACTAATCAATTCATCAAGACTTATCTTAGTCAAATATTTAGTTCCATTGATTGTTTTCCTATTTGATCCCACTCCTTCAGTATAATATCAACAACCTTTTAAATAAGCTAGCCTTATATTAATTCTTTATCACCCAAATATTTTAAACTATTTATTATAGTCATAAAATGATGATGCATTTGAGTCACCAATTCACTAAGTAGGAAATCAAAAGCCTAATAATCTACTCTTAACATTGCTCTTTGAGTTTCTAACACCTTAAAAGTTCCAAAATGTCTAACTTCTAACATCTACCAAATTTCATTCACTTCATCACAATAATATAGATGACTATTGATATTTTTATTCATTAAATATAACAAATTATTTTATACTTTATTATTTTCTAATATTCAAAATTTTATTCATGAGAAAAATGAGCAACCTATTTCTTCATAACATTATAAATTCCTGTCATAATGATAGAATTATCAAATATAGTATTAATGATAAAAGATTAAATTTTATCTTGTTAATATTCATAATTTTCTCAACAAAATATTAATGGTTTACTTAGATTTAAATTATCTATAGTTCCAAAATTAAATTCCTCTCATAAAAAACAATAGAGTATTTATTCTGCAACAAAATTTATAATAAAATGAAAAATGTGAAATTTCAATAAATCAATAGAAAATATCAACAATATCCCTTTTAGGAAGAAACTTATTCTGATACCAATTTTAATCTCAAATAAACTGCAATTGGTAAATTATAAATGGGTATGATTTTTATAAAAAAAATTAAAATTTTCTTACACCCTCCGGTTTTATGTTGATCGTAAACATGATCTTTTGGTCATATTAAAAACTATCATAGTATATATCAAAATGTAGACAAAGTTAAAACTATTATAAATTCAAAATACTTCTAATGAATTTAATAAATAAAGTGGAAATAAATTATAAAAACAATGCATGAAGTGTCGAGTCACAATTCGAACACTCATAAAAGGATATTATAAAACCAACTCACTTTAACCTTAAGTGGTAAATAAGTATATAAAAATTAATTTAGATATAACATGTATTTTTATCCCCAATATCCCTAAACATGAATCCATCATAGGTTGATATATCTTTCTATACCCATAATCCCTTAATCTAGATGATTAGATGATCTGTCTTCTTAGCCCTAAAGTCCCTCGATATGCAAGTCAATTTCCCGCTTCACACACTAAAATATTTGGAAACCTTGACAAAATCCCCCAATATACCTGATTATAAAATCATTTATTAAAATTTAAACTAAGATATTTTACAAGGTAAACCACAAACATTGGTTTCTCTTAGCTAAATCACTCAGAAAGAAAATTTACACTGATCATAAGCACTCTCAAGGAAACAAGATATTACATAGCTTTAAAATTATTAGATACTTTCTTATAATAAATTATAGCCACTACACATTATTTATTCTTCTCTATAAAGTTGAAACTCTATTTATAAACTGAGTTTTAATATAATTCACTATTTATATCCAATTTATTTTGAATCAATTATAACAGTATCATAAGAATCATTGTCATCTTATGATGAAGTCGGCAAACCTTAACATATTCTGATGGAGTTATTTCTACACCACTATAGTTCTCATTCATATGATGAATATATTATTTCTTATATCTTAATATCAATAAATCTTCATATTAATTTCTTCATAATTTCATTTATTGAAAATTCAATTATACGCACAAAATACAACAAGAGAAAGACTTAAGTTAAATAATATTCTAAAAAAGTGTATTATGATTTTCAAAACCAAAAAAAGTAAGTGAGTTATTGACTTAACATAATACCCTAATCAGAACTGGGTATAGACCTCCATTACTCTGGGGTTTCATCCCACCCCTAGTTTTTAATCCCTCATTCGGATATATATATATACATATATATATAATACACTATGGTTCATAGCTCACCTAGAAACCTTAGACACTTCATATATGTCTATAAAACATGCACCATGAATACCTGGGGCACACACTTCCCATAACCTCATGTCACACCTCACATATACTCAGTGGTACATCCTCCCTAAAACACTGTGTCAAATCACATGGGTTGGCCAATTTTCTAAACCCAACTTACATTTCATAATAATAATAATAACATGGCTTTACCACCTACCCAACCTATTTCATATAACTAAGGCTGGCTACCCAAGTGAAAGAATTATACCTACAACTTCATCCCTACTAGGATTAAATTATCAATTCATGTTCAAAGGTAACACCCAAAATTATAACTACCCATTCCTGCAAAAAACCTCTTTGGGGTTTTCATCACATCAAGGAGCCCACCAAGGCCCCAAGGTCACACCATAGTGTGCACATGTTACATGGGATCCTATATATCACTCTCATATCTTGGGTAAAAACCCTTTAGTCATAGTGAATATCATCCCTTGACATCATTGTAATCTTCACTTAGCCTCACCGGCCTCATAGGAAAATCCATATTGGAATCACTCAAGAGAGAGGTCATAATGCTTATCTTTCATCCCAAGTTCATCCCATGTTTTTCTATTCACCCAACCTAACACAAATCCACCCAGGTTATACCAACTTGGGCATGTGTATACTATTGGGGATAAAGTATCACCCCACTCCAGAATCATTGAGCCTAAGGATCTAAGTTATCTCAAAGTTCCATTATAGCCTACTCGGGAAATCCATTCCAAATCTAACCCATATCCCAACTCATGGTATATAAGGTCACATATATGGTCCTCTATTTTTACTTAAGTTCATTTAAGTCTCACCTATCAGGTTCTATATATCACAAGTCATGATTTTATAATCATATCCTTTACCATCGGAGACTGAGGCATCAATTCAATGCATAAGGGTCTATCATGGCCCTTATCACTTTTCCAATTCCATGCATTTCATTTTAATAACACTTTATTACAAAAAAAATTGGTCACCCTTAGTGTAGAGACCATATATTACAATCCATATAAACTATACATAATACCCCTAGGAAAATACCTAGGGACTACATACCTCATATACGAATCCATTTCCCTTTATAGAGGCTCGACAACTCTCGCCCAAACTCATCCAAGTCCCATCCATGTTTTCATCAACATCATAAGCTCAATTCTCAATAAAAAATTCATATTTAAATTAATTAAACCAAATTTATAATTAATTAAACAATTTACAATGAATTTTAAAATATATCTCAATTAGGTTTAAATTCATTCTAACACATTGAGTGTCCTTATTTCATCGAATTGGGGACCAACCATAAACATAAGTTTTGTGGAACACTCTCAAAATAATCCCATGAAATATAACTATCATGTAGTGCATAGTTAACCTTATAATTATCAAAATTTAATACAAATCCCTAGGAATATTCATACAGTGACATCCCTCAACAGAAATAGTGCAAGCAATCCTCTAGGTAAGTCATGCCAAAATCACATCATTTCAAGAACAATTTAACCATATTCTAGTGGAATCATCTCAAGAACCCTAATCCCAATCTCACTAAATTAATGGAAAATCAGGAGAATGAATTAAGTAGTAATAATAAGAGTATAACACCTCAAATTCTGAATAAATTGGAAAAAAAATGTCTCGAATCCAAGGGAGAACAAAAGAGTGAAGCAGGAGAGGGGTTGGTTTATCCCCATGTGAGGGATAGGAATAAGAGAGTAAGTGGTTAAAACTTGAGGGATAATTTTAGTAATTTCCTATTATTTCATGAAATTTAAAAGGATTCACTATTTTTCATTTTAGTTTTCAAAACCACTCACTAACCATGAAAACCCCCCTCTGCAACTGAACTGCACTTTTTGGATGGTTTCTCTACAACTATGCACCAAGCCTCAATCCAAGAAAATTCAACGCAGTTTACCTAAAAATCCACATTATTTACCCTTAACCATACAATAATCATGAATTTTAACTATACACATTCCAAATGAACTAGAAATTCACATCGTAAGACTTCCCTCATAGTTTTCTCTAAACCAAGCAAACCAAACTAGGCATAGGTAAAAATCCTTTCAAAACTTATGAAATTTAAACTATAAATCCTAAGGATCACTCTGGGGCCCAAGTCACCACTTGATACTCTGTCCATATCTAAAACATCACCTCATAATACTCCAAATCTTAAAATTTAAATCTAAATCCTAAATTTCAAAACAACCCCAACTCAAGAAATTCAAAAAAAAATCCCTTTAAGTTTCATAACATGAAAAGGAGTGGAGTTTTAAAAACTCTCCACCATATCACTTATCATTCCTAAGAAGCCCCAATTTTCCTTAACCAAAAATATTAACATGTCCTAGTATCAAATTTACAATCAACTCATTGCATCCTATTATTGAATGCCTAATGATATCCCATTGTACAACTTCAAAACCAAGGTGCACAATTCATTAGAAATTGATCCACTACTCATAACCATCACCAAAACATAGTGAGGACACTTAATTACACCCATATATCGTAAAACATTATGGTTTTATCAAAAAAGTTCATCCATGGTCTTATAGTTCTCCCCATAATAATACTCGGATCATAAGGTCTAATTCTAAGCCACGATGCTCCCCACCATCAGAATTCCCACTAATATGCATTACTAGTGTTCCAAAAACACACTAGGTGTAGTTTATATATCATCACACCCAATTTCATGTGAATGAACCAGCTGGTATCACTCCTTATCCTAATTATGAACTAAATCAGATGAGCCTCCACCATCTATGCACAAAGCTTGAATATGCAAAATTTTCCTCAAAAATCCATTGTCTGTCTTCAGAACACATCCTCCATACCGAATATGACGAACCTAATGTGGTTTCCAATCTAAATCATCCAATCTCACATAGAAACACCAGTTGAAACTCCTCTTGCCAACCTTTCCCAAAAATTGTGGGCCATACCTACTGATCCATTGTCTTATCACCTGATCATTATTCCTTAACTCTCAAATTAATCATGAGATCATCCAAACACCCACACCAAAGTCTAAACCTAAAACTCTGTGTGATTCTATTTTTGGATCACCATTTATTCACACCAGTAATCATGATATCACGTTATGAACTGATACAATATCGATCTGGATCACCCTTAGATCACATAAAACTCAACCCATACCTGATGATAACACACCAGATCCATCCATTACTGTGATCAAATTCTAAATCTAGTATTCATCAAGGATCCAGATAAAATTAGGCCTAATTTCACACCAATATCCAAATTCTACCTCAACTGTCTGACAATTGGTCTTTTCATACCCATGACCCCACTTAAATAAGGTTTTTTCCTCTATAGCTCCTCCTCCATCCATTATCATACATATTGATTGAACATAATTGCCTCTCTTATACCTGAGAACCAATGAAACCCTCACCTAGTGTCTATTCCCAAATTTACAAAAATAGCATCCTCAAAATATTCTAAAATTCAATATGAAATAAGGGTAACACCCCATAATGGAAATTTTTTCACTCCCCACCATATATATTTCCTTATACCAATCATCAATTATAACGTTAATGTATTCCACTGTCATGACTCCCTCATAATAGTTTTTAAGAAACACACTCAGGAAATTAATACTAGGAAACCTAATCCATCTCCGATGTTACCTATCACCATATGGGAGACCCCCCCCCCCAATATTAATCAAATCCATGAACAACATATCATTTAATCATTACTCAAAACCATTGGTCCTTATCCCATGCATAACTACTCACTAATTTCACAACTCAGTTTCATCCAAAACCAACAATTGTATTCTCCTATGACACCTTATCACAAAATCAGACTCGTGCTCCCATGAGTCACATTCCATCAAACCATCCTAAAACACCAGCTCTACGAGCTACATCAAGATAAATGTCCTTATAAAACTATTTCATGCACATCCCATGCCACATCATGATTCATCCTCTAGAATATTTCTTAACATACCATGTAACCCTAAGAAAATAATACCCAAGCAAGAGTAAAACCTAGTTCCATCCTAACATATCATCCAAATCCTACCATATTGAGGTTTTCTAATTAATCATAGGATCATATGCCTAAACCACTGACCATGATCACCTCATATTGGCCCTATCTAGTCAGAAGAACGTCTTTTTTCTTTTCAAAAAATCTTGAGGCATCTCACTTATGGTAAGGGAATAAACGCATGATAACTTTTCAACCATGTGTAATTCCAAAATTATGAGTGCCTACCACACTCTCACTATGCCACTAAAAGTGCATCTGGAAACAATGGGTTTGGGAATCCTACTGACACTACCCTTTGAAACAAAGCATTGATGCCAAATCAATCTAACTTGTTTACATCACACAAGAAGAAGGTGTCTCACAAGCCTATACCCAACTAACCATGCCTTCTTTTTATTCCATATATATAACAGTAGAAGCAAAACCCATGTTTTCACATTCTCAATAACGAATGAATCTCCAAGACTATATCCCATGTCAGGTATGACCTCACATGCACCTATCAAATAACTAAATAATATACCCGTGAATCCTATATCTAAGTAACTCACAAGTCTAGCATAATATTTCTCTTGGTTATCCTCATACACATCACCCAACTTAACAATACCATGAGTCGCATTCCAAGGAAACTAGGTTATCTCATCTAGCATGTAAACCAAGTCTCACATGTAAAAAGACCACAGGGAAGCATCACTACTCTTATCTCAAATATCTCCCAAAAAATCATGTTCCAAAATACCAACCCTAGGTTCTCATATACCACACATTATTAATCACATTAATGAGCCTACCACCACTCATAGGCACCCATCCTCTCCAAGTATCTACACCACAAACTTCCCAATGGATGATCCAGTCACATCCAACAACATATATACAATGACATCATCTCATAATTATTTGTGTTGAGTATACCATAATCATAAGTTTATATTAATTATAGTGCCACCAAGAACATATATGGAAAAATACCATTATATTTTTGTAGAAGCTTCAAATAACTAAACCTAGTTTCATTTTAAAAACAATAATAAGGCATAAAATTTCTATACAAACCCACTAAGGGTCACTATAAATCCCTTCAAGAGAGATGAAATATATTCATCATCAGAGAAAATATCATAGTAAGATAAAAATTACCTTTCATCAAAAGAAATATACCATGGTTCATCTAGGTATAATTACTCGACAAAGTTATATATCAAAATGTTATATAAGTTTTTGGAACATTAAATAGTTAAACCCTCTATCATCAGTGGTATTAATCAGAAGAAAAAACACATATGTAATGTGAGTCCCACATTCAAAGAATTATACATGTACATAGTCCTATTGATAAAAATACAAGAGATAAAATGCATAAATTATAAATCCAAAAATCAAGTGTTTAAGGATAAGTGAAGTTATACAATAGTAAAAGTGAACACCAAGAATAAAAATTCTTTATCCCTGGTAAAGTATACTTCCCATAAAAAAATGTCCATGATGCATCAGTATGAGGTCCATCGCGGGATCCAACACATCCCTAATCTATTTCTATCATATCCCTAAATATTAAGACAAAATAAAAAGATTTGATACCACTTTGTAACATATCAAGATTGATTCAACTCAGTGGTGCCCCGTATCGGCTCACCACGTGACCTCGAGCATGACTCCTCTTATGTTAGAGTCTGTCGACAAGTAGTGAGGGTTTAGGGTATTACTTTGGGGGGAATATATCCATATATCATTGTGCACTATAGTATAAAAAATAAAAAAATCATACAGAAAAATAAATATTATATTATGAATTATTACTAAATAATGTCCCATAATAATAATGTGTGCGGAAGCATACAGTCATACACACTTAAGTTCATTCCAGCATACAACCCTGATGACCCGCTACTTTAATCATATATAAAAAATTAATAAAAGAATAAAATTGTATCGGGGATCTACTTCCACCCCTGAGCCTCACCTCACCTAGGTTTCCAGACTTCATTCGAGATATCCTTATTGATCATGAAACTTATAGACTATTCCCAACATAAACTTGAAATCATTGAAGTCTTATCGAGTACCCAAATGTTATTTTCATCCAATAATGGTGTAAGTTTCACTCAGTAGGGATAAAAAATAGGGTCTATTATATATTTAGTAAACCAATATATGTGACATGTGATATACATAGAAAACTAAATAATAAACTTTGGAATCATAAATAAATAATCATAATCTATCCTCGAGTGTTATCATGACACTTGAGATAAATGTTTCCTATCCTGAACAGTTTTTTAGTGTCTATGATCATAAGTAACTAACCAAAAATATATACCTATACTTGAAATATGGGAAACCAATCAATGAAAATATACTCATCCCTAGAACATAAGAATCCACCTATTGTAAATAAACCCATCCTCAGAACATGAGGAGATACCTGGGGAATATTTACCCATACCCAAAACATATAATAATACACCCAAGGGCCGTATACCCTACAAAAAACCATGTATATACCTCCATTAATTGTGGATTTTATCCCAATACTAGTGCTTGATCCCTCATTCACACACACACACACACACACACACACACACATATATATATATATAACTTACACATGGTTTCATTATAGAGAACTTGGATTCTCTTAGATATATATTGCATCTTTTTAAATGGATATTAAATATATTACACAAACACAAGACTGAGGAGGTTAATAGTTTAATTTATTTGGAGACTAGGTACATAATATTCTAATTTTGTGAAAGAACTTAAACATATCACATGAAGATCTTCCCCTTTAGTACTCTACACAAATATTCCCTACTTAAAACCTTTCTTCATAACATGGGGAAATGAAACATAATAAAGGGTACACATAGATGCTCTGTAAGGGTAAAAAAAAGGTAGATACATAATCAAAACCTTAACATAAGGTTATGATAATATGAGCATAAAATTTGAAAATCATACCCTTCATATCAATGATCATATTCTTGATTCATGGCATAAATATTGGTAGTTCATAAGACATGAATCATAAGGTAATGAAATAATATAAGTCATGAGATCATATCATTGGCATAAGACATGAAATTATGGAATACACATAATAATAGAAAATAATTTCCATAGTATTCAAGGATCACTACTAAGGATATTATAGTAAAATGGGTTCACTCTCTAAATGATCATAGTATTCAAGGATCACTCCCAAGACCATCACAATGAAAAAAATCCCCTTACTAAATTGGGTTCACTTCCAATTCCATTCCTATCTATCTCATTAAAAATAAATCTTGACCCAATTCATTGGAGGGATATATAGTTCCCACCCATCACATAATGAAAATAATAAATATGTGTTCTAAAATATCATAAAAAATTCATCATTTCATAACCCATGAAATGAAATGGGTTTTATAACCATTTCATCATATCATAACCTTTGGAAAAGAGACAGGTTTTATAATCAATTCACCATTTCATCATAGAATGGCTGGTGAAAAGAAGCGGGCTTCATAATCATTTTTTCATGGTATAACCTATAGAAGATAAATGGGTTTTATAAATACATTTTCATCATAAACATAAATAATTCAGATAAATAATAAGAATGGTATGCTTGGATCATATCCCCGGTAAAGAATAAGTAACCTCAAATAATTTCATATCCGATGGAGAATTATTTTTAAAGACAAATCACATGAAACTTTTCATTAGAAAAATAACCATTATTTAAAAATAAATTTTCAAAACTAAAATTTATAAAATAT
The DNA here is from genome assembly GCA_963277665.1 of Viscum album. Classification (NCBI taxonomy): domain Eukaryota; kingdom Viridiplantae; phylum Streptophyta; class Magnoliopsida; order Santalales; family Viscaceae; genus Viscum; species Viscum album. The sequence goes on from OY728138.1 coordinate 395,699,141, forward strand.
TTTTTGATATCCTTTTATTTGAAAATAAAATTTGAAAATGTATAAAGTAATATTTAAAAATTATTTAAAACATTTCTTGAGGAAGATATCCCTTCCACTTTAAAATAACATTTTAAAACAAACACATTATGAAAATACTTTTCTTTGAAAATAACCTTGAAAACTTATCAAGGATTCCTTACAATTATTTAAAACATTTATTGAGAAAAATATCCTTTCCGATTTGAAAAATAGGTTTTAAAACATAAAAAATACTGAAAATATGTTTCTTTGAAAATATTCTTGAAAACAAATAAATGAATATTTAAAAATCATTTAAAATTTTTCTTGAGGAAAATATCTTTTCTTCTTTGAAAAAACTTTTTAAAATATAAAACATCAAAAGATACTTATTATTTAGAAATAACTTATTTAAAATCTCAGAATTTCCCAAATATTAAGGGAAAAAATTATTCAAAAATAAATTTAAAACATGTAAGGTAATCTTGAAATCATTAACTATTCATGATTTTAGGAAATATTTATTATGTCATGCATGTTAAAAACAATGATTCTTTTCGGAGTTTCAGTAAAATTCAAACCATATTTTTTTGGAGAATGACTTAAAGATTTATTTTAAAACATTTTTTAGAAAATAAAACATTGGTTAAATTTATTTAATAAATCATTTTAATAAATTTAGAAAAAAAATACATAATTTTTAGAAAACATTATTTTGGAAGAAAACGGATTTCTGACCTAAGAGAGAAATAAAATAGGATTTACCTAGAAACATTTTACCAATTATATTAAGTAAAAAAGAGTAAAAAATGGTAATATTAATTGAAAATATCATGAGTAGACAAAGGATAATAAAATTATTTTTAATTATTGATATTTAGATCATAATATTCTAACATTGGATACTTAATCATAAACAATCCTAATAACCAATGAGATTGTAACATAATACCATTATGACTTTGGTAACATTTGAAACATAATCCCCATGAAATAGAGATCCTAAAATGGATATGTAATCCCCATAATTTTCATTATAGTAATCATAAAATACATTCATGGGAATTTTATACACCACATAAAATAAATAAGTGGTCAATATGGCTTGTCTCTCACATAAGTAAAAAGTGAGACGCAAATCCCTTACTACTTTAGTAATATTTTGAATTATAATCCCAATTAAATAATAACATTAAAAAACATTAAATATCATAAAAATATTTATATTAATGATATAACATGTCAATGGGGTATTATATACACCATACAAATAAAATGATCTGTTAATATGGCACATGTCTCCCAGAAATAAAATAGAGACTAGAAATCCCTAACCATAAGTCTCGACTTACTTTATACACATTCGAAACTCCAATATAATAAATATAACTTTATTATAAATATATTATAGAATAATTCCATATATTATTTCCTTATGACCATTTATTACATTTTCATTAACAATTCCATGTTAAAGTCACATTTTGGGTAATAACTGCTTGGTTTTTCATGTATTTTTTGATTTGTTATTTTTGGTCCTCTTACATTGATCATGGTACCATAATATCCAAAATATTAATAATGTAATTATTATAATATTTACACTTAATTTATAAATGTATGACCAGTCATGAAATATGGTTTTGATAAATGAAGTATGATATGATCATAGAGACGGTGGGCAGTACGTACGCATGAGTAACATTTCCATTTTTCAAAGATCATTATAGAAATGAAATAAGTAATATTTTATATTTCCATAATTATTATAATATAATAAATAAAATATTATTTATTTATATATAATTATACATATCATCCATGTGGTTTGGTGATTAAAAGATAGAGTCACATTTCTTCGTGAAGCCGGTACTCCATACGTACATGAACGATGCTATCATCTTTCAGTGAGTGAAATGGTAAGAAATAGAATTATATAGTATATTTTACGAATGATAAATATGTCAATAATATCATAATTATTCCATTTATATCACATGTATTCACTAAATTTATCTTTATTATTTTCTATGTAAAGTGTTAGTGAAAAAGAATCACATAATTTCGTGTGGTGGTAGTCTGTTGTATACATGAACGACGTTATCGTATCCCCTATGAAATAGAAAGAAAAAAAATTTATATATGATATAATGACTCCATATGAATATTTATGTTATATATATAATATATATAACTTATATACATCATCATACCCAACCGGTATAGGTGGTAATGGAAAAATTAATGACATCAGTTCGCGAGGCGATGGTCTTTTATACACACAAATGGTGATTCCATAACCCATTTGACGCAATTGGGTATGATTGTAGCTCATGAACTTTATATAAAATATTTGAATTATATTTAATATATTTATGTTATTATATCATAATGGTTTAATAATAATTGAAGGAGGTGGAGGAAGAAATAAAATATAAACTCTCATTGAAGAATGTTTCCTTTTCTTCGAGTAACCTTTTTAAGTTTGCACTAAAATCCATCCTAGGATGAATTAATTATAGAAGTAATGATTATAATATGATATAATGGGTTTTTTAAAGTTATTTTGGAAGATTTTTTATGAACCAAAATGATTTTATGGTGTGAATAAGAGATGATAGGGGTGTCTTTTTATAAGTTAGGTGAGTGGCACACTTGTAATTTTCTGAAAAGAAAAAGGTGTACTAAGATTTTTCTCATGCCATAAGCAACCAAAATAGAGTATTATGAATAATTTTAAATTATAAGGTATAAATATTTCCATATAATAGACTTTATATAGTTTTTTAGTTCATTTTATCCCTTATCTTTCTAGTTTAACCTCGTGGTAAATCCATTTTTTCCTTAACCACGGTAATTAATTTTTACATTTTTCACTATTAATTTTGTAAAAATTTAAGTTGAACTTATTAGATAATATAAATTATTATGATTCCAAATTTTTAATACAATTTTAAAAATTCTATTCATATAATTTGAAAATTTTAATTTAAAATTAATCCCACCGACCCGATGAGAAAGCAGGTTCTCAAAGAGAAAATGTTCAAAAGTTAACAAGGTTTTTATATCCAAATTAAATATGAAAATGATTCCAATGACATAAATTTGAATAATCTATTTACAATTGAACAAATTTTAATTTCAAATAAATTTAAAATATAATTTAACTTTATAAATAAATTAAACAACAATGCATTTTTCAATTAAAATTTAGTATTTTTCAATATTCATAAAAAAAATCATATTTTCATAAAATAAACAAAAATTAAAATTAAGATAATTTTGAAATTATAATTAAAAATTTAATTTATTTTTCCAAATAAATTATATAAATTCATACAAAAAAAATTAAAATAAGTTCGTAGAAAGGCAATAAAACCGCTTTATAGAAAATACAGTTTTTATGCCTAAGATTGGATTTATTCTTATCTCTTATCTTGAAAACACATAAGATGAATGTTAAATAGTTTATTGAATATATAATATATAAATTTAATTAAAATAATTCAAAAAAAATTGTTTAATTTATTTAATTAAAACATGTTTTTTCATAAAAATAGTTTTTCAGAGAAATTTTTTCTTTATTTTGAAATAGTTTTTTATTTTAATTTTTACTTAATTGGTCACCAAGGAACTAATTTTATATAAATGTGTAAACCATATATTTTTATAATTTATTTAATACTATTATTACTTATCATTCCAAATTCTAACTAAAAACTATCATATAATTATATTTTAATAATAGGGCATGTTTCGTTTAAACTTGGTGTTGCGTGTAACGTAAGCTAAACTGTAATAGCCCAGAAATTCTAAACTTAGTTTTATTAAATGAATATTTTATTTAATGGATTTATTTATATATAAAACCAAAAAATAATATTTTTAAGACAATATTCTTTGAAAATAATATTTGGAATCAAGTGTTTTAATTATTTTAATACTTGTAATTAATTATACCCATTATTTAGAGTTTTAAAATTTATGTATTCCAAAAACATATATTGTTTTTGTTTTTTTAAATAATATTTTAAAATAAATATATTTATTTAATAATTTTTGTAAAATATAATTCATTATAATATTAATTAAGGGTAAAAAATCTAGAAAATTATTATTGTTATATATTTTATAAATATATAAGATATATTATGTTTTTTATAAAATTTATAAATTATAAATATATAATTATTATATTATGAAAAAACACATATTATATATGTGTTTTATCAGGAGCACTATTGTGTTGTCGCGGAGCTTGCGATGCAGGAACCCTAGTGCATGTCGCGCGATGACTCCCCCCCCCCCCCGTCCTGACAGCGGGAGGGGGGAGGATGATCTGGTTCCTCTGATGTTGAAGCCTCGAACCCCCTTTGTTCTGTTTACTAACCCTAATTACCTCCCAGATTTTCCGTCGATTTCTTTGTATCCGAAGGTGCCTGACCTTCACCTCGGGAACCCTAATCTACCGATCTCAGAGTCGAAGTTCTCTGAAGCGATAAAGCATCTTGATCTGACCCTGGTGGCTCGATTCAACTCGCGAAGGTCGTCTGTTGATGAATTTGATCGATGTGTCTTTGCCAAGTGGGACTTGTGGGATCGAGCAGTGGTTGGACTCCTCGACAATCGTCACTTAATGATTCGTTTCACCTCTAATGAAGATCTGGTTCGTGCTTGGTCAAGTGCCCCTCGACGTTGCAACGGGTGTAAGTTCTTTCTATTTCGGTGGTCTATTGAATGTTGTATGAATCGAGATCCCACTTCCCTTTCGATCTGGGTAAGTCTCCCCAATCTGCCTTTACCCTTTCAAAATCCAGCAATCTTTTGTATGCTTGGGAATATGATAGGTCACTTCCTTTGTTCTGATGTGCGTACTTCTACCATGTTCCACCCGATTAATCCTTGGTGTTGTGTTGAGGTGGATGTTTCTAGACCGCCGGTGGAATGGGTGTGGATTTCAATTGGAGAGGAATTTCGATGGAAGCAAGCGGTTATATATGAATCCTGGGTTGATTATTGTTCAAGCTGCCAAAGACTGGGCCATTCCTGTTTGAGATGCCATGCCGGGTTACAGTGTAGGGGGCCACTGGCACCGAGCTCTCTTGCGGAGGACAGGAGACCCGCTGTGGTGGAAACTGAGAAAGGAAATCTCAAACTGCGGGGCACGCTGCCTGTTAATTCATACACGGGTTCTCCATCGAACCCGTTGGTGTCAATAGTTTTCGCACGCCTCATGCAGGATTTGAATAGGGGGAAGGAACTGTAGGTATGTGATCCCAAAGGTGCTAGAGATGGTGGGGCGGCATGCCCTTCAGATGGTCTCACAGCTGCAGTTCTTCAGCAGCAACCTGAGGCGTCTGCTGTGTTGAACAGGGATGTCAATGCTCAACTTGGTTGGTCTAAGGCTGGTGAGGATACTCATAGAGAAGGGGGTAGCAGTGGTGGTATTAGTTAGTGTAAACAGATCTTTGATTTGAGTCATGAATTGGATATCATGCATGGGTCTACTCCAGATGTGAGGCAGTTGCAGTCTGCTGGATGTAAGAAGAACCGAAATATGGAGATTGTAGGTGGCTACATTGGTCAGGGTAATGTTTCTAGTTGTGTGTTGATTAACGTACCCACTGGGAATCGCTTTCAAGGGTTAGATATAGCGGCTGGGGAAGAGTTACCTCCTATATGTGGCAGTGGCAGTGTGCAGAATGAGTGCAAGGAGAATGCAGTAATGTGTAAAGCTGGGATTGACGCTGAACATACAATGGCCGACCAACCTCTCTGCTCGGCTATGATTGACATGAAAAATCATTCTCAGCAAAACCAGCTAGTGCAGTATCAAGAGATACAGTGCCATGGAAATGGGGAGACCTCGCTGACAGTGATAAGGAAAATCATGCGGAGGTGGTTAGGCCATAATACAGTGAGATTGTCCAAGTGGGGAACAAGGCGATGCCGGTGATCCAGGACAAGGTGATTGCTTCTCCCCGAGTAAGGAGGAAGAAAGACTACTCCTTTTGGCAAAGCTGATGCCTACCAGATCGACTGTCAGAAATATGCAATCCTCAAATGAGTTTCTTGAGCTGGAGAGACTGAATCTGAGGAGGATATATGCAAAGGTTCTGAAGCACTACGAAAGTTTGGTGTGGGAAACGGTGATTGAGGAAGAGTCTGTTTATCATGGTGGTTGTGAGGGGTATGATTTTGAGAATTTACAGTGATTTTTCTGGTTCTGTAATGTTTTCTCTCCTGTCATTTTCTTTTATCTTAATAAATGGTCACGGGTCCTACCTCTGGCTACACTTTCCTGGTATATGTGTTTTAAATAAAAATGTTATTTTATTTATTTACTAAATAACTAATTATATATATATTCAAATTTTTTAAAAATGCTAAAATTATATTTATAAAACAAATACAAGAATAAAACAAAAGATACAAAATGTGAAATGTTTTTAAAATATATACATGACTTTAAAATATAAATTACATGCTTTATAAATATATATACTTATTTAAATATATATATATAAGTATATATTTATAAATATAATTTTTATAAAATTATATATATGTTTTATTTAATTTTATAAATATGTAATTATTGTTTATTATTTTATTGTCTATATGTTTTATTTTATTATTATAAATGTATTTATTTTTTTTATAAAAACAATTTTCCTTTTGAATTATTTAAAAAAATTGTAATATAAAATCAAAATTCAAAATTGGTGTGATATAATTATCAAAGAGGCATAATTGTTGTGCCATGACTCATACAAAAGTCAAAAGTTAAAAAGCATGAAAGGTTTAAAAAAATGAAACTAAAACAATAAAAAAAATATAATGAAACTAAAATGAAAAATATGAGTCTTCTTCCCCCCAAACCCCCCATAATCCACCTAAAACCATCCATCGTCGACCTACAGTACCTGAACCACCAATAAGGTCCTACTACCGTCATCCTCTACCGGCGACCACCCCTGTTGGGATCAGCATTGGTGAAACCCCTCCATCACCAACACTTGATCAACCCCCTCTTTCTCTATTCATATCCTTCTTTTTCTCCACCTCAAACCATCACCAGCAGACACTCACACACTGACCAAATCCATTGACCCAGAAGAAAAGTTCATTTTTTGTGACTATAAATGGAGGATCGACTAGTTCTTAGGGGTGACTCGAACCTTTTTGTTCACTATAAACTGGTAGAGTTATTTTTTCCTTTCCTAGAAACTAATATAAAAAATGTATACCTATTATTTGTGTTTTGGGTCTTTCTTTTATTTTTAAATAAATTTATAATTACTCAGATTCTCTAAGAATCATTAGGAACCAATTATTTTTCTTTATAAATTTAGATAACCCCTCCCTTATGGTTAGAAAACACTACCTAAACCTCTCTTTTGGTTCATGTTCTTAAGCGAGAAGGATATTTCCTCCCCCTTAGTTTTCCAAAATCATGTAAGGGTTCATTATATTTTTTATTTTACAATACATGTATATATATGTGTGTATATACAAAATATATATATATATATATATACGTATCCTTAATGAATTTTAATAATTTTTATGAAAGTGATTTGTTTTCAAACTTATAAGAGATTCCCTATAATCCTTCAATCTTATGGATTTAAGTAATGGTTTAATTATTTTTAATCAAGATATGTTTTTTACAAACATATACATATACATATACATATGTATGTTTTTATGTATGTATGAATTATATATCATTCTATATAACTTAATATTTACCGATGTCATAAAATAAGATTTTGTTTTAAATTCTTAGACTGTGGCTTGCATAAATTTAGTTTTATTATTGGAAAATTTGTGTTAATTATAATGATATACATATATATTTGTGTGTGTGTGTGTGTGTTTGTGTGTGTGTATATATGTTTATATATGTGTATCCATATTTATAACTTTCATACTTTATTAATTATAGATTTGGTTTTAAATTTTATCTCTAAGTTAATATTTAGAAAGATAAATCATTTATCAAAGGGTTTCTTGTGTTTTCAAAAACATAATTTTATGTGTAGGGTGTATATATATATATATATATATATATTTGCGTATATATATGTATACATGTTAAACCTTGAAAATATTTTTTAAAAAAAATAAAAAACCAGTTTTCCCATATGAATATAATCTTGAATTTTTTATAGAAAACAATAACAAAAACCTGTTTTGTTATTGAGTTCCTTAAAATTTTAAAAGGGTTTATTATTTTATGTCGTATTTATTATTTCATATATATATATATATATATCTGTGTATATATTATTATTAATTAAAAAGGGTTAATCTTTAATTTACAAAACCATATAAGAAATTAGAATTTAATCTTATTCTATTACTTGGTAGTTATTATTATGTGTAACCATAGTATTTAAATTATAATAGTTATCATTTTATGTTACAAGTTTAAACAAGATATTTTTTATGTACAAAATCTATCATTTCATGTGAGAAACTACATTCCCACCTCATGTTATGTCATTCATGGCTATTTACGTCCATCATCAAATTTATAAATTACACTCTATGAATTTTAGAGAGAATGTATGTATTTATTTCATTATCCTACTTATTTGTGAATTCCAAGGTTATTTACATGGTGTATGTATACATTTTTTTTCTAAACCCCATTCATATGAGGAATTCATTGGACTTATTAAGTGATGGGTGAGGCCCTCTGTAGCCTCTCGATGCATCAGTAGGTCTCATGAGGAAAACTATTTTCTTTGAACAAGGACTTGATGGTATTGGTATGTATGGTCTTGGAACGAGGCCTTGACGGTGTAGTTATGATGTCCCACATTATGCATTCCCTCATTATGAATCTATTATTTGACCTTCCACATTATTATTCGACTAGTAGAATATATGTGATTAAGAATCATTCCCTTATGAACATTTATATTGCTTTAATTAATCAGTTTTATATTTTCAAATGTACATATTATAATTTTTTATATTTATGTATATGCTTATATGTATAACAATTCATTTCTAAGGAGGGATTAATGTATTTTTTTTAATCTATAAACAAAGTTTAGAAAAATATATATCATTTCATGGTTTTCATTTATGTGTTAAATAATAATTGATATTGTTTTATGTTCAAATTAAAAAAAGTAATATTCCATGTGCAAATTTGTATTCTCACCCCTAGTATGTCATGGATAATTAAAGTGTGGCCATTATCTAATTTATAAGTGACATTCCATGAATTTTTGTTCAAATATGTGCATACTTTATAATGCATTTTATATTTAACTTTTAAATAAGTATTTCAATTTGTGAGCATCGGTTTCTCCATATCATTATTTTAGTAACTCTTGAAAAAATTATGATGAAATGTTATGAGAAAGGTTAATTTCTTTTTTAATATTTTATTTATGTATTAATTTTTAGGGAAATGTTTTTAAAATATTTTATTAATTTTTGTTAAAACCCATTATTGGGAATTCTAAATACTCACCCTACATTTTAAATTCAATTTTATAGGTTTTGTAGATTTATTAGTGATGTAATTTATTTATGTAGGAAACACACTAATGTTTATTTTTATACAGTTTCAAGGAAATACAACAATTTTATATAATTATCTAAAACCTAGACTGGTAAATATTCTCTATTATTTAATGTGATGTGTAATTTTTAGTTCCATTTTATAAAAAAAATTACACATCACATTAAACCTTTCTGATTCATAGTATATTCATCGTCAACAGAAAAACCATTACTCATACAACCTTTCTGATTATATTAACAAGATTTCACCTTAGGATATCGGTTTGTATAATTCCAATAAAACCCACATTTAAAACATTCAATAGTCGATGGTACCTTAGGGAGACCATTATTCTCATCCATTGCATTCACTGAACTTTTCATTTTTCCTTTGAATTTACTTTCTTTGTGTCCTTATTTTCCACACCTAAAACATCTTATCATCCCTTTGATACATTATCTTGAGTGATTATTCTCGTATTCTCAACATATAAAAAACTAAATCTTATTTTCTTCATGGTATCCATTACCCGAATTCTTATAAAACTCTATCCTTATCTTCTTGGGTGAGTATGAGAGTTGGTTAAGGTTCACGTTGTTAATATTGTTCTATGATAACTGATTAAGAATCATCACAATATCCTTAACTCCAATTGGCATCCCATTTTTCTTCTCATCATTTAATTTTCCATCACAATCAATTTTAACCCAGTTTTTTATGGATCCCACTATTGAATAATAACAAAAACCATAATGTGGGCAACAATAATCACAGTTAGGAACCACATAATCACTTATAAGTTGTATAAATCATCAAAACTTATTATCAATATATGATGCCCTAGTTTTATCATAGGTTATTCATAGTCATCTTATATTTAAATCCTTCATGACGGTTCATAAAGATTTTATGAATTTCTAAAGAATATCCCTCTAGAGTATCAAACCAGGTGTGAATCAAGGCTCATTGTCATGAACCAGGTGATGATCAAGTCTATCCCAATTCGAACTTTTCAAAGTTATTACCCCAAGGTACCTATTTTTTGATCCATGTCCACTTGTAATATCTAGATGGGGATTTAATTTATTGGAAACCACTCTCTCTACCCTTTACCAAATTCCAGGACGTTTTCCTATACTTCGTATCATTATTAAACTTTTCCTTAGAGACATCCCTAGATATATCCTTAGAAATATACGTAGGTATATCACTAATTATTTCTTATCCTAGTTTCCAAAGGTTAACTGAACCATTCTTTTAATACAAACTATAGTGAAACATAATTTTCATACATAGATATTACAAGTTTTTAGATATGTATTCAATATATTACACAAAAACATGCCTAAGGACCATAATATTTATTGTCTTTGGAGACTGGGTACACAATATTCTAATTTGGTGATTGATCATCAATATCTCCCATAAATATCTTACCATTTAGTATTCTTCACAAATATACCCTACTTAAAACATTTCTTCATAACCTGCGGGAAGGAAACATAAGAAAGGGTGAGATCAGATGCTCAGTAAGGGTAAACAAAGGAGATACATAAGCATAACATGAACATAATGGTATTAGAACATGAACATAACATTTAAAAACCATAAACTTCATATTAAATATCATTGTCTTAAGTCATGGTATAAAGATTAGTAGTTCATAATACATGAATCATAAGGGAATAAAAGAACATGATCCACAAGTGTATAACATTGGCATAAGATATAAATTTTTTTCATACACATAATCATAGAAAATCATTTCTATACTAGTCAAAGATCACTATCAATTATATCATAGTGCAATAGGCACACTCCTCAAACCATCATAGTAGTCAAGCTTCACTCCCAAGACCATCATAGTGGAAAAATTCCCTTATTGAACCTGGTTTTCTTCCTCTTATAATCTTTTCTATCTCAATAGATATAAATATTTAACCAATGCTTTTTAAGGATATATAGATCTCAATCATAATATAATTAAAATCATACATATGTGTTCCACAAGATCATAAAACATTCATCATATCATAACCCATGAAATAAAAAGGGTTCCATAAACATTTCATCATATCATAACCTATGGAAAAGAGATAGGTTTTAGAGTCATATAATCATTTAATCATAGAGTAACCTATGAAAAGAAGTAGGTTTCATAATAATTTTGTCATGGTATAACTCATGGAAGAGAAATAGATTTCAGGAACGTCTTTTCATCATAAACATAAACTATTCATAGAAAGAATAAGAATGGAATACTTAGACAATATCCCTAGTAAAGAAAGAGTAACCTCAAAGGATTTAATCTTATATGGATAATTATTTTTAAATAAAAATCATTTGTAAATTTTCTTGAGGAAAAGAACCTTTCTTTGAAAATCACTTTATAAAACTTAACTTTATAAATTATTTTAGAAATCCTTTTCTTTTAAAATAAATTTTTAAATCTTATAAAGGAATATTTAAAAATAATTTAATACATTTTTTAATGAAAATATTTCTTCTTATTTAAAAGAACTTTTTTGATCATTAAATTTTTTGAAAATATATTTCTTTTAAAATAACCTTGAAAAATTATAAACAAAGCATTAAAAATAATTTAAAACATTTCTTTAAGAAAATATTTTTTTAGATTTGAAAAAAAAAATTAAAACATAATAAATTTTTAAAATACATTTATTTGAAAATGACCTTGAAAACATATAAATGAAGCATCAAAATCATTTAAAACATTTCTTAAAGAAAATAGCTTTTTCACTTTAAAAAACTTCTTTAAAACAAAAAATATTTTAAAAATCATTTTTATTTTGAAATCATTTATTTAAAATATAATAAATTACAAAATATTAAGCAAAACAATTTCTTTTAAAATAAATTTTAAAAAATTTAATGAAATATTGAAATAATTGAGCGGTAATGACAGTGGGAAATAATTTTCATGTAATGCATGTTAAAAACAAATATTCTTTTCACATTTTCATTAAAATACAAATAGACATTGTTTCATAAAATAAAATAAATATTAATTTAAAAAAATATTCAAAATTAAAACATTAGTAAAAATTTATTTAAAAATCATTTTAATAATTAAAAAATATTAAAAACATTATTAAAAAACATGGTTTTAGAAAAAAAAATGGATTTCCGGCCGAATAGAAAAATAAAGTCAGATTTTATTAAAAACATTTTCTCAATTATGATAAGTACAAAAGAGTATAAAAATGGTAATATTAATTTAAAATATCATTAATAACCATAGGATAATAAAATAAAATATAATTCATGAGATTTATATCATAATATTTCAATATTGGAGACTTAATCATAAACAATCCTGATAAATGATGAGATTGTAACATAAAACCATTACAAATTTGGTGACATTTAAAACATAATACCCATGAAAGATAAATCCTAAAATTAATATTAATGCTAATAATTTTTAGGATAATAAACATAAAATTCATTCATGGTAAGTATATATGTAAGAACCCAATTCTTCTTTTTGAAGTATGGTTTCTTTTATCCTTTTTCCTTGAGTTGTTTTTGAGAAAACAAGGGAAAACTAGACAACTACTAGAATCATACTATCATGTGGGATGATTTTGGGTTACACACTATGTAATTATAAGAACACGCCATATATTTTGGCCATGTATGATGGGAATACATAGAATGTAGGCATGTCGGGAAGGAAAGAAGGAAAACCTAACTACACGCCATGTACTTCTCAGTACACACCGTGTAGTCATATCGACAGGCCCAGGAAAGTAAATCGGTGGAATTCATCCCTCTAGTGAATAGTAAAATGACATACACACCATGTATATAGACTTATTCGTTTTGTACTTGTTTTTTGTTTGCTTAAAACGGGCAGTAGCCTCTCTATTCTGTAGTTTGGACAGTGGGCTCGCCGAATTGATGAAAAAGCACCCCCCGGAGCTTCAGCCTTCTCCCAAATCTTCCTCCAGACTCCGATTAAATATTTTTGAGTTGCGTTTGAAGCATATCAGTAAGCTCTCAATTAATCTTGATCCATTATTTCTAATTCCTATTCTATAAGAAGTAATTTAAGGTTAAATTATTATCCTTGTTTCATAGTTCTATATCTTTCTATATTTAATTTGTAGTCGAGGTTGGATGAGGAGAGTCATATTATGATGAGGTAGGTGATCTTATGCCTCTAGTTAATTTTCGAGATGTTTATATGTGTCCTTATTCCATGATCCCATGTATAGGGTTACCCTTGAAAGGAATTTGATATTTATTATTACCTAACATTGTTCTAGTAATTAATTTAATGAATTAAAGCATGTTTAGCCTTGTTTCTTGAATTAAGGGCCACCATGTGTGTATGTTTCATTTGGATGACAGTTGTATAGACATTTTGGACTAGGATTTCTATGGACATGCCTTCGTTTTCCCTTTTTGGGTTGTTTAAAATGAACTTGGTTATTATCTGTAATTGAAAATGTGTAGAAATTATAAGTGTTTGATTATGGATTTGGGATTGTGTTTTCCCCTTTGTTATGTAATGTTTTTTCTTGTTAAGCAGGTTGTAATGTTTTAATGAATTTTAATGAGTAAACGGTAAATAGAATTGGGTGGTACATGGGTTCATCTTAGAAAGTCGTGAATGGAATCACATGACTATTGTATCTTGCACCTTGGGTGATACATTGATTCAGTTTAGAAGACCATGGAAGAACTCGAGAGGCTTTTGATTTATATGTATGATACTTGGGATCCCTAGTAGGACCAACAGGGATAGGCTAAATTGATAGAATCTTATTTGGAACACAGAGTGATACCTTGGGATCCCTAGTAGGACTGTTGAGGACGGACTCTCATAAACTTAAATCAACATCGATAGTGATACTCGGGGCTCCCTAGTAGGACCGTTGAGAACGGACATGTAGGATGTCGGTAGAATTACACCTGTAGTGATACTTGAGTTATAACTTAGAAATATCAAGAACATACTCGGGTTATAAATAAATGATGTAATGTAATGAATTGTGACACGTCTGCCAAGCCAAAGCACAAGATTGGATTAATACTTTACTTACATGTTAGAATGTCTTCTGAGACTTCTTTTGTTCTTACTTTTCTATGACGAATGTCAGGATTAGGCTGAATTCCGAGAACTAAATACTTCAAGTAAATGAACTACTAATAAACATAGTGAACTCTATAAATGAATTCCAGTACTTTTTGGATTGTTTACTTCTGAGTGCCTACTATTTACCGCATGTCATTACTATACAAAATTGTTTCATATACTCACTAACAAGTTGGCATAGACCGTTGGTGGTTGCCTACTGAGATTCATTTCTCACACCCTATTTGGGTCATTCTTTTGGGCCCAAACAGGCTATATTTCTATAGGTATCGATAGGGGAAAGGCTCCCTATATAGGTACTTGATTGCTTCTTCGGAGAAGAAGAGCCTCCACAATCCTTTTTTTTTTTTTGAAAACCACTTTTTGGAAAAGTGGGAACCCACAAGATCAAACTACCGCCCAATCAACCATCAAACAGCAATTTCAAATTTCAAATTTCAGTTTCAGTTTTCAAAATTCAAACACCACCTCGGGCCATGTCCTAAATCGAGTCGCATATCTCGAACTGATCAACGTCACAACATCACGATGTCATCCCATCAGTGTCGTTCCATCATAATCATAATATAGTAATCAACAGAGGCGATGGTCGAACCCCGCCCCGCCGCCAGAAAGTCATTTTCGAACACTGTAAGAGTCGTCGGAAAAATCCACCACCAAATTTCATCAACCTCATTGTAAACCACAAAAACACAACACCAAGACAATATGAACCACCAACACCAACCAAGGAAACCATCGACCCAATAGAAATCATCGTCATCACCACCAACACACATCCATCATCGTCTTCATCGTGACATAGTCGTCACGGCGTCGAGGATGAACATCAGAAAACTAGATGGAGAGAATGATGGGCAACATACCCTGACGCACCATGCCGTCAACCCGAACCGCACACCCTCCGATGATGCCAAACGTCCACTAAAACACACCGACTTCGTCCATAAACTACCTTACACAAGTGAGCTGCCCAAAAATCTCGACACCGCAACCACCAACATCCACCAAGAAACACGAACGACCTATAAATGCCTCTAGGTGATGAGATACATCCACAAAGTCATCACCAATAATTGCCCGGAGCCAAAAAAGTTGAAACCACCACAAGTTATCGGCTGCCCGAACACACATCCCAAATCTCCTGGAAGACCACCTCACTAAGACGCCTCGGAAAGGGAAGTGGAGTCCTGGAACCAGAGCAAAGAAGCGAGAAAGATGGAGGTCGGCTTATCTCATCCTCGCAACACACCACAAGGCGACCAACCCTAGAAAAATAACCAACACCAAAAACACCCAAAATAGAAATGGAAATCGCCAAAGAAGATAAAGGAAAATTGAGGACTGAAAGAGAAGGGAAAGCAGGGACTAAAACCTAAAAGGGGAGGAGAAGCAGACAGCGGTAAAATCCATGATTTCTGAGCCCCTAGCCCAGAACCATAGAGATTCCATCGCTCCAGATCCGACCTAGAGAGGGGCGGTAGATCTCAAGGTTAGAGAAAAGCATCAGAAACCTCGGGAAAAAATCAGAACTCCTTATCTAGAGCGCTTAGGAGTAGGAGAGCAAGGGACCAATCCAATGATTAAGATGCTGCCAAGTTTCATTTTTTTACTGTACTTTGGTATTGTATTATTCTTGAAAGAAGTGTATCTTGTTTCTCTGTTTTCTTATAACATGTTACATGCTGCATCATTTTAATATTATATGCCTTATGGTTAACCTTATCCTTCAGTTTTCAGTTGTTTACTTCAGTTGCATGCTATTTACTACTTATTCTATTTTTTAATATTTATTATGTTGTGTTACACTCTACCAATGAGGGCATAGTTTCTCCACTATCACACCCTAGGCCCTCACTTCTAGTCAGAAGCCTCTGGAATTTGGGTAAATGCCCTTAAGTCCATGTGTCCAATTGGGTACGGGGCACCGTTTAGTGGAATCCAGACCCGGGACATTACAAAGTGGTAAGGGTTTTTCTTTTCTACTTTGTCTTCTTATTTGGAGTCTTTAGATAGGGATAGGAAGGAATGTGTATTTGGTAATTAGTTGTGCTTGGGAGTAGTTACCCCACGTTTAGGGAAAATCCAAATTGCCTCAAATTGACTTGTTATCTTTAGATTTTGAGCTATTACAGTTGATTTGATTTCACCATTGGGTGACACACTTGATTTATGCTATTAATATTGATTCAATTGTGGGTTATATTTTAGTTTCAACTTAATGATATGAGGTTGTTCCATCTCATGAATCATATAGACACTTGTTATAATCAAATGTCACTCATTATGTCATGCCATCTAGGATGAATTAGTTATCGCATGCTATTGTGAAAGATGATGTGATATCTCTTCCTGCTATTGTGATAGGTTTATTGGTATGTGTTATTTTTTGGATTGAATGGAGCCAAACTTTTGTTCCTGAGGTGTATGGGACCTCTTGGACCGGAATTTTGCAGGTCATCATTCAAATTTTTATCTATAATTATACTATGATATGTTCTTCTAGGGTACCAAACTTTGATTCGCATGGAATATGGGCCATCACAGATCAGAATTTGGCATCCCACTGGTTGGTTTTTCAGAAAAACAAAGGTTTTATGTGAAATTTCTAGGTTCTGTCCTAAAAAACCTAGAATACATGTCGTGTAGACCAGCCAAACACACCGTGTGTTCTTCCTGTTCGAGGAAGAAGGTGTTCCAAGATTTAAGAAGAAAATTCCATGTACCATGTATAAATTTTGTGTATCCCTTGACCGTGTAACATGTCGTGTGGTAAGGTAACATGGGTTGTCGAACTTTGAGTGGGACACGCCGTGTAATGGGAGTACACGTCGTGTAGAAGTCGACCATGTATCCGACCAGTTGACTAATGACATGATTAGATGAAAACTTAGTTGTACACATTATGTCAAGGGTGAAAACGTCGTGTAGTATTACACTAGAAGAACCATGTTGTTCTGGCCATGTAAATATACCTGGGTAGGAAGGAAACATTCAAGTACACATTGTGTATCAGGAGGAACATGGCGTGTCTTGTGTGTTACACGGCCATGTGGTGCAGATGTACCGCCCATGTGAAGGCCTATCAAAAAACGTCATGTATGGGGTTATACATGCCATGTAACCCTATTTTGAAAAAAAAAACATTAATTATTTCCTTTACTTATTCCATTCTTTCACTTATTAGTTACAGTTTTCTTTCGTTAAGCTGGTACTGGGGTGTCTGTGTTAGACTCTACATAGAAATGTTGTCGTGAAGACCGCGAGCTGTATTCCAAGAGAGTGGTGATGAGAATAATCTAGAAATGGTGGAATATGGGGTTCTTATGGACCCTCCAGTTGTTCCAGCTATGGTGCCATCTGTTATATCATACTTGGATGAAGACGCACAGTTTCAAGAATTTTTTGTGCGGTTCATGCAGACCTTCCAAGGAGCACCGTAGGCTTCCACATCGATGGAAGAGTTGATGCATATATTCCAACAGCACCATCCGCCTACTTTTTTAGGGGATGAAGGACCATAGGTAGTGGAATCATGGATAGAATCAGTGTTGATTATCTTTGAGCGTCTAGAGGCGCCTCTCAAAAGGCGGGTCAAGATCGCGGCCTATATGTAGCTAAATTCTTCCAAAAGATGGTGGGATGTTATCAATGAGTTAGGGCATCAGTAGGATATGACATGGGAAGACTTTCAGGTGTCCTTGTATGATTATTATTTTCCTGATACTCTTATGGTCGATCAACCCTAGGAGTTCATGCACCTGGAGTAGGGAACACTATCTGTTAGTGATTATTCTGTCCAGTTTACTGAGCTTCAGCGATTCACAACTATTCTGATGGGTGATGACACATTGAAATATAGATGATTTGAGGATGGTCTCTAGTTTGACATCTAATCCTATGTGAATGTATTCAGGTTTCCTTCAGTCTCTGATATGGTAAATCAGACACAGATTACAGAGCGTAATTTGTGGGAAGCTAGAGGTGAGGGCCTGTGTGGATGGGCATCGAGATCTAGTATTGTCTCGACCAGAAGCAAGAAGTGTTATACAGAGCTTTCTCATGGGGATACGAGCAGTCAGAACCTTTCTTTCGCTAGCTAGATGAGGTGCTACTAGTGTGGTAGGTTAGGACATATGATGCCCCAATGTCGAAAGGACCTAGTGGAGTGCGAAGCTTGAGGAAATATGGGCCATCTACTAAGATTCTATAGGACATTTTCACCTGTGGCTAGTGATAGAGGTTCTATACATACTCCACATGTAGGAGTAGGGTCAGTATCTTCTCACCAGTATGGAAAATCGAATACGTTTGGGCGTTCGGGCCAAGGTGGTGGGTGTGGTCATGGTAGCCAAGCCCCAGAATCTCAGCGACAGTAGGGCGGGTCAGTTCAGAGTATCCAAGAAGTATCTTAGGGCCACGGTGCAGGTCAGACTTATATAGTACAACAGACCCAACAGGATCAGAATCCTACACCTTCTACTATCATAGGTATTATCCTAGTCGCCTCTATTTTATCTTCGGAACTTTTTGATACTGGTGCAAGACATATTTTTATATTTGTGGCTATTGTGAAAATACTTGGACTCTGTCATTCTTGTAATGGACTAATTGGTTTCTTTTCAATCCTTTTTTGATTTTTATCACTGAAGGATGAGTTTCACATCACTAGGTGGAAAAGATTTTCTATATAAGGGTGAATGGGATGTCCAAGCAAGAAAATCTGGACCCTAGAATCGTGGGTTGGGTGGGATGACAGCCTAGATTGTGTGTTTATATCTGGATGATTAGGGAACACATCAGGTAGATTTTCCTCTAGTAGTTTATTGTTTCAGGGGCATTTTCCCAAACTAATTTTTAGGCATGCCTCTGATAAAATAGGTAGATTTCACTATTGATCTAGTGCCAAGAGATGAACTGGTATCCATTCCTCCTTACAGGATGGATACAACAGAGTTACAAGAGCTTAAGAGGATGTTGGAAGATTTAGAAGCTAAGGGTTTTATTTGACCCAGTACTTTTCCTTGGGGTTCACTGGTCCTTTTTTTCAAAAAATGTGGATGATACCCTTAGTCTATGCATGGATTATCTAAATTTGAACCAGTTAATGGTCAAGAATTGATATCCCTTACCATGGATAGATGACATGTTTGATCAACATTGAGAAGCTCAAGTGTTCTCGAAGATTTACTTAAGGTCAGGATATCACCAGGTACATTTTCGACCAATAGACATACCTCATACATCATTTCTTAGCATGTATGGTCTATATGAATACTTGGTTATGTCATCTAGTCTCATTAATGCACCAGTAGTTTTCATGGCGCTGATGAACAGAGTGGTCCATCCCTACTTAGATTCTTTTGTGGTAGTCTTTGTGGACGATATCTTGGTGTATTATCACAATCGACACGACCATGACAAACACATTGAGATCATTTTGAATACACTGGGATAGCATTAGTTATATGTTTATCTCACAAAATACCACTTTTGTAGGGATGAGATTCACTTCTTGGGTCACTTGATCTCAAATACTAGAGTATCAGTGGAGCCAAGGAAGGTAAGATCAGTAGTTACCTAGGAGCAGCCTAAGAACGTTTTTGAGGTGCAGAGTTTCTTGGGACTACCTGGTTACTAAAAGAGTTTTATACAAGACTTCTCACACTTAATAGCACTGATTATGGGATTGACCAAGAAAGGTGTGAAGTTTGAGTGGTCAGACTCTTGTGATGCAGCCTTTTAGGAGTTGAATGGGAGTTTGAATTCAGCATCGATGATGATATTTCCATATCTGGGAAAGAGTTACACTGTGTACTGTGATGCATCAAGTGTTATCCTAGGAGAAGTGATTATGAAAGTAGATTTATTTTTTGCATACGGTTCTCAACAGTTGAGGCCACATGAGAGGAATTACCTGATGCATGATCTTGAGTTGGCTATAGGTGTTCATGTTATGCACTGTTGGAGACATTATTTATTCGGAGATCATTTTGTGGTGTACACAGACCACAAAAGTCTCAAATACATATTTAAATAGCGTGATTTGAATCTGATACAATTAAGCTATGTGGAATACCTTCAGTCATTTGATTTTCAGCTTTCCTATATGCCTGGAAAAGGCAATGCAGTGGGTAATGTACTAAGCAGGAGGAAGCCAATACAGGAAGTGCAGGAGGCCAGTGGTGAGTATAAGCTTATAACTTTGTTCTCTAAGATACATTTAGAGGTACACAATATTCATGGATAGAATTATATTTTATATTTGGTTGTTACCTCTACCCTACTGGACAGAGTGAGGATGAGGGAGTTATCAAATTCTGAAGGCCTAGTCCTCTGGGAGAGTGTGGCAAGTGAGGACATTCCTCCTACATAGACGATAGACGATGATGAATTTCTTCATATCCATGGATGTGTGTGGGTTCCAGGGGATATACATAAGGAACTAATGTGGGAGTTTCATACTTCAGTTTTGGAAGTGCATCCTGGGGTCACAAAGATGTATTGTGACTTGCGCTGTCAGTACTTGTGGCCGGGTATAAAGTGAGAAGTATCTGGTTTTGTTACGAGGTGTTCAACATGTCAGCAGGTGAAGGCGGAACATCAGTGGCCAGCTGGACTTTTACAGTATCTACTCATTCCTTAGTGGAATTGGTATGATTTCCTGATGGAATTTTTGATGGGCTTACTGAGGTTTCCTAGAGGAAACGATGCTATGTGGGTCGTAGTTGATAGGCTTGTGAAGGTTTCTCACTTCTTCTCAATCAAGGAGACATTTGGTGTTAATGAGATTAGAAAGCTGTATATCTAATAGGTGGTATGACTTCATGGGTTCCCTCATTATATCATTTCAGATAGGGACACCCTCTTTATGTCTCATTTCTGGAAGAGTTTTCAGATGGCACTAGGTACACAGGTGCTTTTGAGCACAACATACCCCCATCAGAATGATGGACGGTCAGAGCATACGATACAGGTTCTAGAAAACATGTTGCATTCATGTGTAATGTAATTTATGGGATCTTGGGATAATCATATACCCCTGGTTGAGTTTTCCTATAATAATAGCTTTCAGACTACTATTCAGATGGCTTTATATGAGGATTTATACAGGAGCTCATGTCGATCACCCGTGTGTTGGATGGAGGTAGGAGAGGCAGTTATGTTGGAACCTCAGCTTGTCCAGAAGACTAGTTTGAAGGTCCACTTGATTCAAAAGTGGATGTCAAATCCATAGTCTCTTCTGAAATCATATGAGGATCACCGTAGATGACCTTTGGAGTTTGAGTTCAGGGATCGAGTTTTCCTACACATCGCACCGAGGTTGGGACACAAGAGGATCAGAAGATAGAGTAAACTTTCACTAATATATGTCTGACCATTTGAGATTTTGGAGTGAGTTGGTTCGGTTGCTTATTGATTATAGTTACCTCAGAGGTACTGATCCATGCATGATGTCTTCCATGTATCTCAGCTACACCGCTATCACTCAGACTCATCTCATGTTTTTCAGCCCGAGGTGGTTGAGCTTCAGGTTGATGCATCCTTTGAGGAGCATTTGATTTTTATAGTTTACAAGAGCACGAATGTTCTCTGAGGCCAGTTAGTTCCTCTCATATGGGTGCTATGGCAGCATGGCCAATTATAGGACGAGACTTGGGAGAGGGAGACCTACATACGTTCTCGGTGGCCGGAGTTATTCTCTGATAATCCTTCACCACCCTTGGAAGAGAAATTTGGGGATTAATTTCATTAAGGGTGGATGTTTGAAAGAACTTGGTTCTACTTTTTGATGTACGGTTTATTTTATCCTTTTTCCTTAAGTTGTTTTTAAGAAAAAAATGGAAAACTAGACAAGTACTGGAATCATATTGTCACATGGGCTGATTTAGGGTTACATTCCTTTTAATTCTAAGTACATGTCATGTAGTTTGGCCATGTATTATGGTAATATATTGTGTGTGGTCATGTCAGTAAAGAATAGAATAAAACCCAACTACACACAATGTACTTCTCAGTACACGTCGTGTAGTCATGTCGACAGGCCTGATAAAGTAAGTCGACAGAAGTTAGACACCAAGTGAACAGTAAAATGACATACATGCTTTGTGCTTTTGTTTTTTGCTTAAAACGGGAAGTAGCCTCTCCATTATGCAGTTTCGACAGTGGGCTCACTAGGTTGAAGAACAAGCACTGCCGAAACTTCAACCTTCTCCCAAATCTTTGTCCGGACTCTGATTCAATCAACGTCAGTTGAGTTTGAAGAGTATCAGTAATCTATTGATTACTCTTGATCAATTATTCCCTATTCTTGTTTTAGAAGATGTTATTTAAGGTTGAATGGTCATCCTTGTTTCATAGATCTATAATGTTCTAGCTTGATTTGGAAGTTTAGGATGGATGAGGAGAGTCATACTACAACAAGGTAGGTGGTCTCGTGCCTCTCGTTAATTTTTGAGATGTTTATACATGTCCTTGTGCTGCACTCCAATGTATAGGGTGCAGAATTAAAAGGAATTTTATCCTTATTATTACCTAAAATTGTTATGGTAATTAATTATATGAATTAAATCATGTTTAGACTTATTTCTTTAATTAAGGGCCACTCATTGGGTGTGTTTCCTTGGGATGACTATTGTATAGTCATTTTTTCCTAGGATGTCTATGGGCATGCCTCCGTTTTCCCTTTTTGGGTTGTTTAAAATGAACTTCGGTATTATCTGGAATTGAAAATGTGTAGAAATTTTAAGTGTTTGATTATGGATTTGGGATTTTGTTTGCCCATTTTCTATGCAGTGTTTTTTCTTATTAAGTAGGTTGGAATTTTTTAATGAATTTTAATGAGTAAATAGTAAATAACCTTGGGTGATACATGGGTTCATCTTAGAACGTCATGAATGGACTCGCATGACTATTGTACCTTACACCTTGGGTGATACATGGGTTCAGTTTAGAATTCTATGGAAGGACTCAAGAGGCTTTTGATTTATATTTCATTAGTGATACTTGGGCTCCCTGGTAGGGCCTCCAGGGATGGAATAAATTGATATAATATTATTTTTCACATAGAGTGATACCTTGGGATACCTAGTAGGACTACTAAGGACCGACATGCATGAACTTATATCAACATCGAGAGTGATATCAGGAGATCCTTAGTAGGACCGCTGAGAATGAACTCGTAGGATGTTGGTAGAATTACACATTTTGTAATACTTGAGTTCCAACTTATGAATCTCAAGAACGGACTCGGGTTATACTTAAATGATGTAATTGAATGAATTGTGACATGTCTTCCAATCCAAATCACAAGATTGGATTCAGACTTTACTTACCTATCAGAAGGTCTTCTGAGATTCTTCTTAATTAGCTACGGGGAATGTCGGGCTTAGGTCGAATTCCAAGACCTAAATACTTCAAATAAATGAACTACTAATGAACATAGTAAACTCAATAAATGAATACTAGTACTTGTAGAATTGTTTACTTATGAGTTCCTACTAGTTATTGCATGTCATTACTATACACAACTGCTTCATATACTCCCTGACAGATTGGCACAGACCCTTGGTGGTTGCCTACTGGGATTCATTTCTCACACCTTTTTTGGATCATGACTTTGTGCCCAAACAGACTATATTGTTGTAGGTGTTGATAGGGGTAAGGCTCCCTATACATAAACTTGATTTATTCTTAGGAGAAGGAGAGAAAGGGACCAAGCCAAGTCTTGCGATACTGCTGAGTTTCATTTTGATTTACTATACTTTGGTATTGTAATATACTTGAATGCAGTGTATCATGTTTCATTGTTTTCTTAGAACACGTGACATGCTAGATCATTTTGATTTTATATGCCTTCTGGTTAACTTTATCCTCCATTTTTCAGTTTTTTACTTCAGTTTCATGCTATTTACTGCTTTCTCTATTTGTTAATATTTATTCCGTTGTGTTACTCTCTTCCAATGAGGGTGTAGTTTCCCCACTATCATACCCTATACCCTCGCTGCTTGTCGGCATCCTCTGGAGTTTAGGGAAATGCGCTTGAGTCCATGTGGCCAAATGGGTATAGGGGATATATTAGTGGTATCTGACCCCGGGACATTACAATATACACCACATTAAATAAATACATGGTGAATATGGCTTATTTATCACAGAAGTAAATATTGAGATGGAAATTCCATACTAATTTAGTAATATTTTTAATAAATAATCCCAATTAAATAGTAACATAAAATTAAAAATTATATATAATTAAAAGTTTTATATTAATGATATAAAATTTCAATGTGGAATTATATACATCACACAGATATAATGAGTGGTGAATATGGCACGTGTCTTCTGAAAATAAAAGAGAGAAGAGAAATCCCTTACTATAAGTCCTGACTTCCTTCATACATGTTTGAAAATCCTATATAATAAATATAAGTTTATTATAAATATATTTTAGAAACATAATTATATATATAATACAATATATGATTTTATTATGACCTTTTATTACCTGTTTATTAACAATTCCATGTTAAATTCACGTTTCAAGCAATAACTTCTTTGTTTTTCATGTGTGTTTTGATTTTTTATATTTGGTCCTCTTAAATTGATAATGGTTCAATAATCTACATAATATTAAAGATGACATAATTTTAATATTTATACATCAATTATAATTTTAATACTGATCATTAAATATGGTTTTAAGAAATTAAGTATGTTACAATCATGGGGATGGTAGGTCATATGTACGCATGAGTAACATTTACACTTTTCAAAGATCATTATGGAAATGAGTTAAGTAATATTTTATATTTAAATAATTGTAATAATATAAAAAATAAAATATTATTTCTAAAAATATATTTATGCATACCATCCCTATGGTGTGGTGATAAAAAGAGACAGTTACATCACTTCGTGAAGGCAGTAGTTCACACGTACATGAACAACGTTATCATCTTTCAGTGAGTGAAAAGGTAAGAAATAAAATGATATATTATATTTTAAGAATAATAAATATTCCATTAATATCATAGTTATTTCATGTATATCCCATATATTCATTAACTTTAACCTTATTATTTTTCATGTAAAGCGTTAGTTAAAATCAATCACATCGCTTCATGAGGCAGTAATCTACCATATACATGAAGAACATTATATTATCCCCTATAGAATAGAAATTTAAAAAGTTATACATGATATAATTACTCCATAGGTATAATAATTTTATAAATATCATATATATATATATATACTTTATATCCATCATCATACCCAACCATGAGAGGTGGTAATGGAAAAATGTATGACATCAGTTTGTGAGGTGGTAGTCCTCCATACACACGAATGATGATTTTCTAACCCATTTGATGGAAGTGGGGATGGTTTTATGTAATTACCTTAACATAAAAACATCTAAGTTTATGAAATATTCTGATTTTATTGTATCATCATGGTTTAATAAGAATTTATATAGGTAGAGGAAGAAATAAAATAAAAATGCTCATTGAAGAACGTTACCTCTTCTTTAGGGAACTTCCTAAGGTTTGCACCAAAATCATTCCCAGGTTGGATTTATTAAAAAAAGGCTTCTATTAAGAGATTATGAAATTTTTTAATAGATTTCGGTATGTATTTTCTGAACCAAAAACGGTTTAACAGGGTGACCTTTTATAAGTTAGGTGACTGGCACACTTGTAATTTTTTTAAAATAAAAAGGTGTGCCTATATTTTTTACATGAAAAAAGAATCTAAATGGGGTATTATAGGGAATTAGAAATTATAGGGTCTAAATATATCTATAAAATATATTTTAGACAATTTTATAGGTCATTTTAACCCTTATATTTTTAGTTTAACCCTCGATAAATCCATTTTACCCTTAACTGCAGAAATTAATTTTTACTGTTTCCACTATTCATTTTAATAAAAAATTAATTTGACCCTAATAGATAATATAAATTATTATGATTAAAAATATTTAATCCATCTTTTCAAATTCCATTTATATATTTGGATAAATTTAATTTAAAATTTATCCCACAAACGCGACGAGAAAGTGAGTTCTCAAAGAGAAAATTTTAAAAAGTTTATAAGGACTTTATATCAAAATTAAATATAAAAATGATTAAAATGAAAAAAAAATTGATAAATATATGTATAATTAAACAAATTTAAATTTAAAAACAATTTAATATACAATTTAACATTATAAATAACTGAAATGAAATGGTGGTTTTCGATTACAATTATGTATTTTTCACTATTTATTAAAAATTTAATCTTTTCAGAAAATTCTCAAAAACTCGCCCTAAGATAATTTTGAAATGATGGTTAAAAAAATGAAAATTTTTTTTCAAAAAAAATTTCTAAAGGTTTCAAATTTTACTTTTAAAATAATTTTGCAAAAAGGTGATAAAACTAATTTCTAGAAAAATACAGCTTTTAAGCATAAAATTGAATTTATTCTTATCTCTTATCTAGAAAGAATATAATATGAATGTTAAATAGTTTATTTAATATATAATATATTAATTTCATTAAAATAATTCAAAAAAAAAGTGGTTTTTTTATTTTATTGAGTTAAAACATGTTTTTTTTATAAAAATAGTTTTTTAGAGAAATATTTCCTTCATTATCAAATCATTTCTATTTTCATTTTTAATTAATCGGTCACCCAAAAATTCATTTTATATACATGTGTAAACTATATATTTTCTTAATTTAGTTAATAATATTCATACCCATCATTCTAATGGCTAAGTGATAACTATCATATAATAATATTTTAATAATATGGTATGTTTCATTTAAACTCAATGTTTTGTATGACTCTAGATAAACTCAGTATCACGAGTAATGAAAAATATTGAAAAGTTTAAATTCATTTGAGAAAAAAATATTTCAAAAAATCCTAGGATGTTATAGTCATACCTAACTTGAAACCTAAAATATATCATATATGTTAATAAGATATGTATCGAGAGTAATCAGGGAACACCCTTCCTAGAACTTCATGTCACACCTCACACATACCATGGGGATATCCTCCACAAAACACCATGTCATAAAACATGAGTTTTCCATTCACCTGAACCTAGAATGCATCTTGTAATAAAAATAATTATATGGTTTTTTCTCCTTCCCAACCCGTCTCATGTAACCATGTTTTTTCACCTTAGTGCATTCCTTATACCTTCCACTACATTCCCACTAGGCTCACATCATCGATTCAAGTTCTAAGGTGACATATGAAATTATCACTACCCTTTCCCACACCAAAACTCTCTATTGTTATCAACACACTAGGGCACCCACCAGGGGCCTCTTAGTCACACAATGACACAAACACCCTACATGAGATCCTATATCTCACCCTTGGCTCTTGGGTCAACACCCATCACTCATAGGTAATAGCATCCTTTGATGTTTTTATAATAATCACACAGCCTCACTAGACTTATAGAACAACCCATACTAGAATAACTCAAAATAGATAGCACAATTCACATCTTGAATCCCAAGGTTATCCCAATTTGGTTAGATCTCCTAACCTAAGATCAATAAACCCAGGATATACTCACTAGAGTATGCATATACTAATGGGTGGGGGAAGGCTCACCCCATTCTCTAATCATCTAGACCAAATATCTAAGACATCTCACAATTCTATCATTTCCTACTCAGGCCTTTCATTTCCAATCCAACCCATATACCAGTTAGGGGATCTAATGGAACATAACAAGTCTTCCATATTAAATTAAGCTCATTTAAGTCTCACCCCTTGGGTTCCTATATCACAAGTCATAATTTTATAATCACAGCCTCAACCATCGATGTCCAAGGTTTCAAGTCAATGCATAAGGGTCTATCATATCCCTAATAAATTTGTTAAATTCTAGTAATTTCATTTAAATAAAACACACCACTCAACAGAATTTCAATCACCCTTGGTGGTGAGACCACATATCATGAGCCAACTAAACCATGAATAATATCATAGGTAAAAACCATAGAGACCACATACCTTGTATACAAATCCATTTCCCTTTAATGTGACATGAAAAATCTTTCCCAATTGCACAGAAGTCTCATCCATACTCGCATCACCATCCTGAGAACCTATCTCAAGCCACAATACCTATTTCAATTTATTGAACATTTTAAAACTTATATCCAATATAATTAAACTAAGAGTAAATTCCTAATAACTCACTGAGAAAACTGTTCATGCTAAAATGGTGTCCAAACACCCATAGAAGGTCTATATCACACTCTTGACACCATCCTAGAAGAAATCCATATCATTCAGCACCCAGTTAAGAATAATTTTCACTAAAATTTAATCCAAATCCCTAGGAAAATTTATACAATGAATAACCTTTACCAAAATGGCATTTGAAAGTGTGTATACATTGTCTCGGAACATCCACTATATAATCTGGGCTAAATCCCCATCATACCGTGATTATTCCATCGTGATTTGGTAGAATAGTCTCAATAACCCTAATCCCACTCATACCAAATTAGTAGAGAATTATTATGAATAAATAATAATGGAGAAGAAGAAAATTTCACCTCAATAAACTTAATAAATCACACCAATAATGCCTCAAATACAAGGGATTAAAAAGGGATGGGGGAGGAAGCCCATGGTTTAGACCCACATGTGGGATATGAAGAAGAGATAAAGAGGTTAAATTTGGAAGGGAAATTATAGTCTTTTCTCCTTTTTTAATGAAATTTATATGATTCATGGTTTTTTGATTGTTTGAAAAACTGTGTGCCAATTGTACTAGCTTCACTATCCAATACCACACACCTCACATGGTTTGGCTGCATTGTTTTTTAAACCATGCACCAGATGTGCAGATCCACTCTATAACTGAACTACATAAATTTCATGTTTTCTATGAAAATATTCTCTAAACATGACCTAATACCCAATCCAATCCAAGACCATATATTTTTTCCTAAAATCTACACAATTTAACCTTAACTGTGTATTGACCATGCATTATAACTCTAAAAATTTAAAATGAACTGTAAACTCTTATCAAAAGAATTCCTACATGGTTTTCTCAAAATAGTGCATCTTGAAAATTTCATAGGGTAAAATCCTTCCAAAACATATAAATTTTAACTTAAAGCTCTTGATACTTACTCAAGAACCTGAGGTACCTCCCGAGACTCAATTCAAATCCAAAAAAATCACCTTAGGATGCTTCAACTCTCAAAATTTAAAACCAAATCCTGAAAATAAAAATGAACCCTACTATATAAATCCAAAAAAAAATCCCTATAAATTTCATAACTCTAAAAAAGTAATCTTTTACATTATTCATAGTGATTACTAAGAAGGTTTTTTTATATTATATTCCATGATTTTTATTTAAACCTTTAACAACCAATTTATCCTTATCAATACTAACATTAACATCCACGTCCATCTTCTTATTGAATTCCCATTTTTACAAAATTTGTTTTACATCAACTATAGTATCTACTGAAACCCTTTTCTTTGTAAATAAAACCTACTTCAAAATTCATTGATTTTTTCCACATTGAAACTTATAAACTTTTTACTTCTTTCTTATAGTATAGAGGTTCATTATTCTCAAATAATAATTTCTCTCCTTATTTAGTGAAAATAAAACCATATATCTCTAGTTCTCTAACCTCTCTTGTACTCTTATGTAGTAGTTGGGTCTTTGGAAAAGTATCTTCAACTAGGTATTGTGGAATTTATTCTTGTCCCAAATCCTGTGTATCTTGATCCTCAAATTCCTAAAACTCTATCTTACCCCCACTAACTCATTTATATAAGTGTTTCCTTTATAGAAAAATGGATTTCCCTACCATAATAACTTTTTTATTTAAAGTATTGAATAAATAATATCCTTTTATTTCATTATTATTCCCTATAAAGGTATACTTCTTGCCTCAAGATACAAGGTTTTTTCGAAAATTGTCCCTAACAAATGCTCCACATCCCCACACACTTATATGTAATAAAATGGATTTCTTCCCTACTCTTTTTGATAATCGATGAACTATTAGTTAATATACTCTCTCCACTATCTTAGAAGAGTTCCTTTATCTTCTTACCAAGATGATTCTCTAATTTATTATTATATTTCTTAAATTTATCTAAGGAATCTAACTTATACATAATCAAGTAGATATATACATATCTACTGAAATCACCAATAAAGGTAATAAAGAAAGAGTATTCACCTGTAGATTCTACTAGAAAGGGACCACAAACATTTGTGTGATCTAATTATAGAATCTCTATATCTATCTCATTTATTACACTGAAATGATCCTTGGTAATTTTTATTTGAAAACAAGAATGACATATATTTAATTTTTTCCACTTAAAAGAATCAAAATAGCATTCTTGATATAATTTTTTTTTAAATTCTTTTAGTTTACATGAAAAAATTGATGATTCCACAACTAGGTGGTATATAAGTAATGTGAACTTGATTTTTTATCAATTTCCCAGACTTGATTTTGATATAATAGTATATAAAGATCATTATTTATACATTCCATACCATAACCTATGTTATATTTAAAAATGTTGAATTATTTATTTCTGAAATTGAAGATAAAGTTTTCCATGCCAAAACTTGAAATATAAATGATGTTCTTCGTTACACTAGGAACATAATAACAGTTATTCAAAACTAAAATAATTCTAGTTATCAATGTGAGATGGTTCTCTCTTATAGAGAGAACCACTAGTCTTGCTCTATTGGAAGCTCAGTTATCTACATTACCATTAAAAATCTTATGAAATCTACTTGGTTCATATATTTGGATATAAATTTGAGAACCACAAGATGTTTCTAATACTTAATTTATAAAAATATGAATATTACACTATATAATTAATGTATATGAATCATCCCCTTTATTTATCACTATATCATAGTTTGTTATCTTATAGACCTTATTTCTGTATGAAAAACATATAGCATCTTTCACTTTAGAATATTTCTAGATCTTTCACTTCTTAATAGGGTGTAGTAAAGGTGTATTAGGTTTGGAACCTAACATAGTCCTTTTAACCTTTCCTTCCCCTTTTTTCACCATATAGATTTAGGGTTTTTATGCTTCATGTCTTTATCCACTTGGTGAGTCAAGTTCAGAAGTTATAGGAGAGACTTATCTATATATTTTATGTTAAAAATAATACTAAAACTTAATAAGCTCAAAGTAAGTGATGGGAGGATATGGTATATGATCAGTTCTTTTGGAAACATGAATCCCATAATATCAAAATGATCAATATATTCAATCATCTTGAATCTATAAGGTCCATATAGGACTCCTTATCATAGATTTCACATAAAAAATCCTTAGAGATTTCATATCTATATTTTATTTCTTTCTCCAAATCGATATCATGGGTATGAGACAACATTGAGTAAGCATTCATGTCTTCATGATGCTTTTGGAGATCATTAGATAATGATTATAACATGAGTCACTATACATCCAATGCATCATCTACGCATTTCTATAAGTCATTTTCCCCTCCTCGCTTGCCTCCTCATATGGAATAGAAAAAATAGGGGACTATAGTATATAAAAATGTCTCTCTTGGGGTATTACAATGTGCAAGTGCCTATATATTTCCAAAAATTTATCACTGATGAAGAGATTATATTGAAATTTATTTTCTTTAAAACCACCCTCTTTTTAGTCTTGACTATTTCTAATCATTTATTAATAGTAATAAAAAGTGGGAATGAATTTAGAATGAAAAAAGATCAAACATAATATATTTATAGTTTTTTAGGGAATATAAATCCCTTAGTCAACTCCACGAACACTCTACTCCATGATTTTGTTGGTTTTCACTATAACAACCATTTTTTCATGGGCTTCCCATATGATTGAATGTAGTCTTTACTTGTTACAAAGGTCCAAGATATTTAAATTGATATATCCATTTACAGTACTCATCTATGACCTTATAACACTTGATTACAAGGAGAATATATAGATATAGGGGTGAATAAATGGAGTTTGAAAAGTGATGCAATATATAGTTTTAAACAACAACCAACAGAAGATAAAGAAATCATCCATAAAAGACGAGTAACTTCTAATAGTAGCTCTATAATTTCTTCAATTTCATAATATAATTTTATAAGAATATAAAATATATAGAATCTTCAAGTTTTTTATTTTCATAGTGGTGTATGAAGCATGTGTCATTTATTTCCTATATACATTTCTAGATGTTCTTATATATTTTTAATACAGCAAAAAAACTATTCTATTTATATATTTACTTTTTAATTTCAATATATATTACATGATAATCCCAAAATTTGAGTAGATCATCCTTTCTATATAATTAAGTGTTTAGATCTTAATGGAATGTCTTTGTATATTCTAAATATGGAATGAAATTTTATGGTAGAGATGGAAGAAACCTTTTTTATTGGATCTTTCTATTCTTGGTAAAAAATTACATTGTCCAAATAATTATTTCCTTATTCAAATAAATCCTTTTCTTATACTTGTAACAGAATAATATGAATTATCAAAAGTTAACTCCAATTGTAATAAGTATAATCATAATGATATGTTAGATAGGTTAATCTTCGAAAGATAATCATTTGGAAACATTGTTCTCATAATATAATTTACCGCACAACTTCACAATATAAAATTCTTCATATATTTGAATTATTCATAGAATAAGATTAATATTATAGTTTTAATATTTTAATAGGATAATTTCATTTCATAATATGTTATCTTTATAACACCCCAGAATGATAAGGGGTTAAATTACTAAATGATATGAGTCATGTCAACGAGGTGTACCTTCCTTTTTGGGAGCCTACCTGATTATAACTCCACATTTAAGAATGCTTGGCCTAGAGTAGTAATCAGGATAGGTGACCTTCTGGGAATTTTCCCATGGTGTGTGTGAGTGAGGAAAAAGCACACTGTAAAGGACATATGTTGACATGTGGGGCTATCATTAGTCAGATGACTCATTTGGGAATGTGGCTGGGCCCCAAGGTGGGGACCACATGTCTGTGAGGCAATTGGCAGTACCTGGTGGTCCAGGACCCAACGGTCATGTTAAAGGAGGGGTGTTTATGCTTTCACCAGGACCCAATTGTCACAATTGGTATCAGAGTAGGAACCCGACATTAAGTGCGGTACACTGCCTGGTTTGAGATGTAGGTCCCCCAATGAGGACATTGTGCTCTAAAGTGGGGGTGAATGTAACACCCTAGAATGATAAAGGGTTAAATGAATAAATTATATGGCTCATATCAATAAGGTGCACCTTCTTTTTTAGGAGTCTTCCGGATTAGAACTCCACAGTTAAGCGTGCTTGGCCTGGAGTAGTGATTAGGATGGTTGACCTTCTTGGAAGTTTCCCAAGGTGTATGTGAGTGAGTAAAAAGTACATTGGAAAGGACATATATTGACCTATGTGGACTTTCATTAGTCAGATTATCCATTCGGGAACATGGGTGGGCCCCAAAGTGGGGACCATGTGTCTGCAGGGCAACTGGTGGTACCTGGCAGGCCAGGACCCAACAGCCATGTTAAAGGCGGGGTGTCTGTACTGTCATCGAGACCCAGTGGTCACAATATTACTGAAGTAAGATAAATTAATTTTTCACCTTTTTTGACTTCCATAAGATGATTCCCTTATAAAGGTCCTCTTCATAAGATAAGATACTTCAATAAATTTTCATCTGGATTTTCCTTATAATATTGAATTCATCATAAGTTAATTTTTCTAATGTGTATGATACATTACCTATATAGTAATATAATGTTTTATGATATGCTTCTGTAAAATAAAATCATTTAGAATGGATTTGATATTCTACCACAAGTAAAGAATTTTTTTTGTACGAAAATTATTTTTTGTATAAGATAAAATTTAAACATAAGATAAAATTACTTTGATAGGAAACCGAATTCCATAATACATAAAATGAATTTCATTATACTCACCTAAAAAAATTTACCTTATAATTTATTCATTAAATGGTTTATAATACTTAAGAATATATAGTAATTTTTTTTGAAATACTTAAGAAATACTTGTTAGTAAATAAATAGGTATTTTGTTGATCATCGAAATGTATAAAAATTTTTGATATGTTGGAAAAAAAATCCTATTAAATAATCTCCACCTTTTTTATGATCATAAAACCCATAATCAAATAATCAATAAATAAAATATTTTATTCAAAAATTATTGTAAAATAATCTTTGTTAGATGTTGTGTTACTTTCACCCATGAAAAAAGTTTGGGATAACATTTTCTATTAAATAAAGTTTAGTATTACTTCTCCCATTTTTTTAATATCAAAGAGAATGAAGTAAGTATAATACACTTATTATTACACATGAAAAAGAGTAAATAATCCGAATATAGGAAAAAACTGAATATATATATAATCTTAAAATGACTTGAAAGGAAAATTCATAGTCAAAAAGAAAATGTAACAATACAAATATTAAACAAAGGAAGAAAAACACATAACAATGATAATGAAAATCATTAAACAATGAAATTGGATAGTTGGGAATTGAAAACATCCAATAATAAAGTAAACATGCAAGAAACATTTAAAATTTTCAAGGAAATTTAGCACTCATTCAAATGTTTATGAAACAAAAGCACAAAGAATCATTATTTTATCTACAGATGATAAAGAAGATCAGTATTATGGAATATAAAAAAAAATTAATGTGTATTCATGAAGTATTATGGCTTACCTTTAGGTAAAGAAGAGGTAGCTATAGGGGTTTCAACACTCATTCCAATATTAGCTTCCAACTGAGCATCTAAGCCAAAGAAACCACTGAGGATAGACCTATCAGATAGAACTATCCTGACTATGCTTAGTATAATGTTTTTAGAGAATTACTAAGCCTAGGAGAAAACAAAAAAAAATTCTTGAGAAAGGAATATTAGTTGATGCGGTATGATAAGTCATTGAGGTTTTGGCATTAATCTTTAGATTCTCCTTGGAGTAGATCTATGTTAGATCAAATATATTCTTAAACCTCAAAGATGTGTTAGCATGGAGATAAAAAATGGAAGGCCCTAGATAAGTTATACCTATCAAAATAAATAATGAATCCATACACATTTAAATCTATTTCACCACATCATTCTTATAGTAGATGAGTCGGGTACTAAAACCTTTCCAGGTTTTCTAAGAAAAATTACCAAAATAGTTTTGAAAATATCTATTCTTTTCACAATTGAGAATCAATTTCTTTAAAACTTCTGACTTATTATTAGAAAAAATCACTAATCTAGAGGTAGGGGTAGAGATAATAGGAACTAATTGATATGTATCATCAATGAAAACTATTTTACCTTTGTAGACTACACACTAGTCATTAAGAGTAGCAAAAGCATCTTCTTCCTTGAAAGAAGAATCTAAAACCATGTTTCTCATGACATGCTAATGCAGGTGACTGAACCTGTCTTCAAAAATTGAGAAAATATTTTCCAGGGAGCCTTCTATTTTTATAAGTCTAGTTAAAATAAATCTCACATCTTTTGAAGATTTTACTAATTAATCCTTAATCAATCGAACATTTTTCTTTATAGAGAGATAATCTCATTTTGAGATTGGTCCATATTGGTTATTATACTTCTTGGAATGGTTGGAATAATTTTGATTTCAGAAACTAAAATATTCTAATGAACTTGAAAGATGAATCTTGAAATTATTCACATTACAAGGAGGAAATCCCAATAGTTAGATTTTCTATATCTTGAGGTGGAGATTCCAATTTTGATTCCATTTCATATTGATCCAAATATCTATGTCATATGGATTATCTAGAAGATACCTTTGAGTAATTTTCTATAATATATTGAATCAAAACTTTCCCACCATCCAAGTTATATTTTGAAACTAGAATTTCATAAAAATTCTTTACTTCGACACAATACTCAATTAGCTCATTCTTTAACTAATCAATTTCTGACATCAACTTATTAAACCAGGAACTAATTAATTAATTATAAACATATATCTCTATTATAAGTATCTCATAGGTACTTTATTCTGAATAAATAGACTAAAAACTTCTTGAGGTGCTATTAACTCCTTATCCTCATTTATAGGTTCATTTCCTTTAATTTGTTGAGTTTCTATGGATAGGGGTACCACTTAACATGAGATTGTTCATCAAATCCTTTACTCAGTTTTATCTTAGTTATAACTAGTGTGACTTCATCAGTGTCCTCCAAATTATCCTCATATGAACTAAAAATATCACTACTAATAAAACAAATAGATTCTCTCTTAACTTCTTTTCTTATCTTGGAAATCGGAGACACTTCAAATAGAGGAATTGTGTCAGTATTAGTGGAGATGGTCATTTTCTAACCAAAACTCCCAATCTTGGTAAGATCTATATCCAAAAATTATTTTGACCCAGAAACTAGTAAAATAAG
Organism: Viscum album; assembly: GCA_963277665.1. Classification (NCBI taxonomy): domain Eukaryota; kingdom Viridiplantae; phylum Streptophyta; class Magnoliopsida; order Santalales; family Viscaceae; genus Viscum; species Viscum album. The sequence goes on from OY728138.1 coordinate 395,736,281, forward strand.
AGGTTGAGTGGTGGTAGGAATAAGAACATCCACAAGAACCCGATGCACTTTTGATTTCACTTATGGTGTAACTTCTTCTTTTTTATCATTACTAAGATTAATTTCATCTAAAACCACCACTAAAACTCTACATCTATGATCATAAAGAGTCATAATGTCTAAAGTTTCATAAACCTATTCACTTCCAATCACTTGTTTAGATACTCCAATATCATCTATTTCACGAGATAACCCCCCTTGACTTTATTAGGGTCTGTTTAAATTTCTTATTCTATTCTAACTCATAAAAACATTCTTCATGAGAAACTCCATAAAAATCCAATACATTTTAATACTTTAACACTTAGATTTTTTTTACCTATGGCATTGGTTAGTTTTGGTCTCAATCAGGCCGACATAATCTGTGACAAAAACTAATGTCAGAATATATCTAAAGGGATAGAAGTTAACCATGTTGTTTTGACTGTGGCATGTGTACCTTATCACATAGCATGACATATTCACATGATTTTCTATTGGGAACAAATATAAAAAAGTAACATCAATAGAAAATATTTTCTCAAACTCATCATTTATATGGTAAATTATTGATTGACTAAAATTTACTAGGAACTTTATTTCTATATATAGATCCTTAACAGAATTTTTCTCAACATCAGGAATACTGAATAGGGATCTCATGATCTTAAGTGGGACTACCCCATCGATGGAAATAATATAGGTGTTTAAATTTAATCTAACTTCATGTGTTAATCTCAGCACTTTATCCATTACTATTGAATACATCAAGGGATGATTCTAATTCATTTTCATGGTAACCAGGTATTTGGAATAACTAAAATGAAATATAGTTGTTTCATAAAACTCACAGACATCCTTCTTAAAGAAAAATTATATTCTCTTCTCATTAAAAACATATTCCCATCCTTAAAGATTGATATATTTCTGGATTAATAAATCTATCATGTCGAGCCAACTAAAATCTATTGTTTTTTCACTCAACTCTTTTCTAACCATCCTTGAGCTCTATGATCTACTCGCCTCAAGAATATATGATCTATTTCTTTTCCCCATGATTGAAAAAGATCTATAGGTTTACCGATAATAGGATTTGGAGAGAAAAGAGATGATATCTATGTGGTTATGAAAGGTTTTTTGTGTAGAACTTATAATCTACCAACCTGGGAGCCACATGGACAGTGCCTCGAGTCGATGGGTCGCATCACCTTCAGCATGCCTCCTCATATTCCAAAGGCTGCTGACTAGCAGCGAGGGTCCAGGGTAGACCAATGGGGAGACTATAACTTAATATCAAAGTGGAACAATGGTAAAAATAAATAAATGTAATTATTGGAATAATAATATAATATAAGGCATAATGGAAACAAGTATAATACTCAACTGTAGAAGTGTAAAGAACCAAGAAACTATAATAAATACCAAAATCTATAGGATAAGCTATATATAATGATTTCATGTCATGCTAGTATAAAAGTAAAAAAATTAATAAAAAAAGGAAGCTCCACTAGAATCATGATCATGCACTCTATCCTATGCTCCCATGATCCAAGCTATAAATAAAACAGACCAATCATCTATGATAGGGAACTTTCCCTTATCCACACCATTATTCATAAATTATACTCAGGTAACAAAGGCGGCCTGAGTAGGATGTGAGATAAACTCAATAGGCCACCCCCCAACAGTGTCCAAAAATAATCCATCCAGTGTACATAGCACAATAGTGTTCAGGTAAAATTAATAATAAACAGTGCTAAAAAATAAATACTCGTCAGATCAGGTTCATATGTGACACTAAGCAGACTCTACCTACTTTGGTATAGGCTATAATTTCTAATCCTAGTAAACATATATATAGTAAACACACACACACACACATAAATATATATAATAGGTATACATGTATATGAACACTATATTAGTGAGCGTTTAGAGCCATATACATGGATACTAGGTTCTATCTGGACCTGGGGCATAATTCAAGAATCCATAACTAGTCTAATGTTCCAATGGATCTTGCAAGGGTGAAATCCCTGAATCTCATATTAATGAGATACATCTTTCTCATCACTCAAGATGGTGGGGTGATTCATCGTGACCAACACCCGGAACATAGGAATTTTGAGTTTAATTCCTAATGACCAAATAAAAGTATAATGGTGTGAGACATCATTCCCAGTACCTAACATAAGGGAGCATGAAACGCCATATTCAATGAAACCCTTAACCATTGTTCAACAGCCAATAACCATGGAATATGAATAATAATAATTATTATTATTATTATTATTAGGGATCACCTATAATGAATTTATATCCATTTATCACAAATATTCATGGGTTCAAAATTAAAATAATTCATATTCTTAATTATAAAACATGTATTGTGGCCTTACGATCCATTCCTATTCATTTATATTAAGCCATTAAATTTACAAGGTAAGGAAGATACTAATTCAGGGTCAATACCAAAACTGTGAGGGTGTTTGGTCATTTAAAAATTTACTTGAATGGGTTAAATTTATTTGTCACTCCCAAAGGGGTGGAAATCAGGGGGTCGGCATCTTATAATAAGTAAACATTGTCTATGGAAGTGTCTAAGAAAGGTTTAAGTAATTAATAAAGGAAGAACACATTTTAAGGACTTTCGTGGAAAATTTGGGTATGAGGAACAACAAAGAAGCTATGAAAATAACATAATCCATGAGGGTAAAATACTAGACCACCTACTTTAGTTCTATGGATGACCACTCATCTAGCCGCAGGCTTTGATTTGAAGAAAAATAGAACAAATTTCCAAAATAGATGAATTCAATAGAAATAGGGAAAATGAGCTTGCACCAAAATAGCATAAGAGATGGGAAGATAACTAAGATAGGAAGAAACATGATTGGGAAGCTTGCTGAGAGGGATCTAATTCTTTTGATGGTGAAAAAATCAAATTCCATACAATGGAGAAACAGAAAATCCTAGGTGGGGAGCTTGAGGATGATCTCTCATTGAAGAAGTGAGGGAGATCTATCCATTGGATAAGAATAAATATAAAGTAGAATATTTAAGAACATTTAAGGTATAAATCTTAAAATCACCCTAAAAAACGTGTTCACGTGGTTTAGATACATGGTTAGTCAAACTATGCCCCAACTATCCTACCTCCACTATCCAAGAAACCTCCTCTCATGGCCTACGAACACTATTTTTCCAACCACGTGCAAGCCATGAAAATGGATCTGTAGCATTTTCTAGGAAAAATTATATGTTCATTCACCCTAGATCGCATGGTTGCAGACAACCCATGTGTCCTCTCCTGTGAACTGGGTACCTTTCATGGTTGAGTCGCGCGTTTATCCCTAATCGTGCGCTAATCGTGAGACCCATTCTGTTTCTCTAATTTATAGAACTCTGGGCTCCGAAAAATCCCCATACACTCTTGAAACATTTCTTAGGTTGTATGGAACATTTACTAATATAAAAGAAAGGATTCAAACAAAAAAATAAGTTATTACATTATGATAATTCAGGTCGTTACAACCTCTCCTCCTTAAATCAACTCATACCCAAGTTGACTTGAGGGTAAAGAGGGTTCACTTGAGAAAATATCATGCCAATGGGATCAGACATCAACCTAATAATCCCAGATATCATTCTATAATCATAAATTATTCCATAACACCCATACTAAAGGAACTGACCTACCTCTGAGATTCTTCTTTATATGATCCCTGATATGCATTGGGTACTCCTCAAAGGAAGCATCCACATCAAACTCAACCTCATCAAGCTATAAAACACATGATAAGTCTGAATAATATCGATGAATATAAGATATTTGTAATAAATCATGAATATACCATTATATCTAAGGAAGTTCTATCTATTAATCCACTTGTCCAATTCTCTCCAAGACCTCAAAAGTACTGATGAGTCTAGGAAAGAGCTTACCCTACCTTTGAATTCATCGATGTCCCAACCTTGGTGAAACTCTCAAGAAAATCTGATCCTCAACCTCGAACTCAATAGGTCATTAGAGTCTATTTGTATATGACTACTATCTGGATTGGGTAGTCAACATGTTCTTTCTGATTAGTTGGACCTACTCTATAGTCTCTTGGATAAGACATGGTCCAAGTAAAGTTGCCTCACCTGCCTCTAACCAGCACAAAGGTGATCGGAATGAACTACCATATAAGGCCTTGTAAGGATAAAACTTTATGGTATATTGAAATTTTTTATTATATAAAAACGCAACTATAGTTATGTGATTCTTCCAATAATACACAAAGTTATGTACACATGCATAGAGCATGTTCTCTCACACCTGAATAGTATGCTCTGTTTGACCATTGGTCTGAGGGTGATAGGCCATGCTCATAAAAACCTATGTACCCAAAGCCTTCTACAACCCATTCCAAAACTGAGATGTGAAGATACAATCCCTTTCATATATGATAGATCGAGGAGCCCCATGAAGTCATATAACCTCCCTGACGTATATCCTCCCTAACTCATCTACCAAAAAGGTCTCTCAGATAGGTAAGAAGTGTAAAACCTTTGTAAACTGATCAATGGATAACCAAACTATATTATTTCTATGAGGTGATCTCAGTAAACCATTCACAAAGTCCATAGAGACATCATCCCATTTCCACTTTAGAATAGATAATGGCTATAAAAGTCCTATCATTTGATGATTTTCTGGATTCACCAGATGATCATTGGAACACCGAGTGATAAATCTTGATATCTTCCATTTTATATCTGGCCGCCAATATTGGTAATGTAGGTATCAATACATCTTTGTGACACTGGGATGTACTACCCAAACTAAGTAATGAAATTCCTACATCATCTCCTATCAGATGTCTGCTGGGACCAAGACACACCCATAATAGATTAAGGTCTCATTCTCATCCATGGTCTAACCAAAATATGAATTGTCATCTAAGATACATTCTCTTAGGACTAGGCCCTAAATATAAGAGATTTGTCTCATTATCACCTGTTCCATAAGGGTTGTTTCCATTGAAAAATACATGAGTATTTTCTTTCCATGATCCTCTTAAACCTCAATTCACATCTCTGAAAACAAATCCATGAGTTTCCACTCACCACTAGCCTCCTAAACCACCTGTGTTAAAGTCTTCTAACTCAAAGAATTAGTTATAGCATTTCCTTTTCTAAGAATGTAGGAAAGCTCAAAATAAAAGGATTATAGGTACTCAACCCATCTATGAAACCTAATATTTATATAATTTTTCATGAATATATACATTACGATTTTGTGGTCTTTGAATACCAAAAAATTATATCCAAGAAAATAATGTCTCTAACTGCATAAAGCATGAAAAAATGTATCTAGATCAATATTGTGTCTCTAGTAATTCCTCACATGAGGCCTTAACTGATGAGACCCATACACCACGACACACTTTTCCTATATTATAACTACTCCCATATCAACACTAGATGAATCACAATAAACTATATAGCTCATTCCTAGATCTAATAGAATCAAGATCCATATTGAAGTCAATCTTCCCTTCAACTTTTAAAATGATACTTCACAAGCTTATAACCATATGAATTTCATACCTTTCTTTGTCAGACCAGTAATAGATTCTTCTAGGAATGAGAAATCCTAGATGAAGCGTCTATAATACCCCACTATACCCAAGAAACATCATATGTTTATGATGTTCCTGTGCTACTCTTAGGAAACTACATCTATCACTTTATCTGGTTCTACTAATACTTATTACTCCTGGATGATGTGACCCAGGAAGTGTCCCTTGTTGATCCAACAGTGGAATTTGATAATCTCATCATATAGCTGACATTATCTCATTGTATCTAGCACAATATCATGATGTTTGGCATGGTTATGTCCAGAACAAGAATACACTAAGATTTCATCCATAAATACTACCACAAATGAATTCATGTACGAGTGGAAAACCTGATTCATCGTAGCCATGAAAATGTCTGAAATGTTCATGAGACCAAACAGCATTACTAGGTACTCATAAATACCATACCTTCTCCAGAAATTTGTATGAGTTATGTTTAAAGGTATAACACACACTTGATGATATCGTAACCTCAAATCAATATTTGAGAATACTCTCTCTATTCAGAGCTGATCAAAGAGGTCATTTATTCAAGGAAATGGATATTGGTTCTTTACCATTAGTTTTTTCAACCATCTTTAATCCAAGCAAAGCTTGATGGTACCATCCACCTTCATGGAAAAAAATACTAGAGATCCTCAAAGAGAAGTTTTGGGATGCATAAAAACTCTATCCTTCAGGACTTCCATCTATTTCTTGAGATCCATAATCTCTATAGCTGCCATCCAAAAATGAGTAATGAACATTGGTGCCACTTTTGGAACTATATCAATGTTTAATTATACCTCTCTCACTGGTGGTAACCCTGAAAATTCATTAGAGAAGGTTTCCCTAAAATGATCCACCATGGGATGGAAATTAGAAGATATTGAACCCTAATCATCTAAGAAGAGACTGTTAATATGGGTTGTCATTTGGTGCATCCCATGCTACTAAGGTCCATCTCGAGACATATGTATATCCCTAGGGGTGTAATCGAGTTGAGCCAAGATGAGTAATTTAGTACTGGATCTCAAGCTCGGTACTTGAACTCGGTGCTCGATCTTAACTCGGGATCGATCGAGTACATGATTAAGCTCAACTTGGTTCGATTAGGATACGTTTTCATAATTTTAATTAAAAAATATCTTAGATTTTAGCTTGAACTTGGATTTTTACTCAATATCAAAAACTCAAGAAAAAAATTTAATACATAAACATTGAGTAAAATTAACATATTAAAAAATTATATTCTATATTAGGATCACGAGATACTCAATTATGTTTTTATAATACTCGAACTTGACTTGAGTTATTACTCAAGCAGGTCGAGCTCGATCTTGACTCAAAAAAATAAAGTCGATTTTGAGTATTTTTTTTAAGATGATCCCAAGTATATCATGATTACTCAAGCACATTTACATCCCCATAAATCACATTATACCCTGTGGATATGACTACCACCCTCAGGTGAGGTAAACATCCCCCTCCGGTGATAGAAATCGATATGGGATCGATATGGAACTAACCAGTACATCCTAAAAATTACATAAAACCCTATAATGTTGAGGATGAAAAGATTCAATGAAAAGATATATCTACCTATCTCAAGGGGAGAATCCTTAAATAATTGAACACTCTTAGATCTAATACCCAACGTGGTATTAAGTTTCATGACACCATAGTAATATTTTATCTTGAGACCCAAACTCTCAAGAATTTATTTAGATATAAAATATTTTTCATGACTATATCAAATAGATAAGACACTAAGGTAGAGGATACTAAAATAATACCTAGAAAAGTATAAGTTATAGAACTCTACTCCTTTAGAATAAGTTTCAATTCATGTAACCGGGATGTACCATGGCCTTGAGTCACAACCTAACTACCCTTAGCAGGCTTGCCCAGCTAGAGCTATAAAACCTGGGTCTGATTACATATTCTTAGACCACTATCTCTTCCTAAATGGGAAAAGGTATTCCTTCTACCTACCTAGAAAGATATTATCATACCCGCACTAAAATGTGGGATAGGTTTAGATCCTCTCTCACTAGGTACTGGTGTAAAAGTTCTGCAAAAGTGATGGATATGTCCCATCCATACGCAACCTATGCACTCAATTGGGTCTCACATACACAAGGGTTTTGTGTGTCATGGTTTCTTGCACTGGTGACATATAAGGGTTATATCAGTACAAGCTATCTGATGGCTTCTACCCTTGCAAGAAACCTTGAAACTCCACTTCCTTATGATAGAATAACCACTAGTAGGTCTAGGTACTGAACCTCTATAGCTCACATCATCGGCTTCCCTCAAATTTCACTCAGTAATGAGGGCATGATTGAAAATATTTGAAATAGTTTTAAACCAAAAAACATTGACTTGTGATTGTATGGCATATACCAGCCCATCTTCTAATCACCTCGCATTCATGACCTCATCACCAGATATAGTCAGATAAAATATTTGCAGCTCAATAAAATGAGAGGAATATTCCATTATAGACATGTCTTCTGGATGTAGGTTCATAAACTCTCTATCTTAGTCATACCTAAATTTATGTGGAAATAATTAATCATAGAATACTCTATGAAAGTCCCTCCAGACCATGTCTTGATGTCAGTTTTTCTAGGTAATGAAATCCCACCATCACTTGGCAAAACCGCATAGCATATATACAGAAATCTTGAACCTAATCTCTGGAAGCATCTCCAGATTCATGAATATAAAAATAATAGCCTCAATCCATTACTTAAAAACATGTGGTTATCCATCCCCTGAAAAGTTGGGTGGATGTTTCTACTAGAACACCCAAATTAACTCTTCCATAGTCAGCATAGGTTGAGAAACACCTTGCATAGACTGAATCATACAAATAAATCCCTCTCAAAATTGGGAATCAGTATGCATATCAGGAATAGTAGTCAATTCCATAGATTTCACTATAGGAGATAATGTTGGCAACTTAAGGCCCACCACCTCTAGTGCATGGTTATCACTACCCTCTTGAAATAATACTCGAGGCTGTCATGGTGACATGATTCTACAATTCCAAATGAACTCCTAAAAAAGGGACTTCAAAATATAAAATATTATAGATAGATAATAGGAAAGGTATATTTCCTCCCGATATAAAATGTTACACCTCTCTACCTACTCTTAAATTTGGTTATAGGTGAGTAGGAAAGACCTTAACAGAACATAAAAATAAAAGAGACTCTCCCAAATACCCACTACTAAGTTCCGGTTTAGATCCATGTCTCATATCACATAGTTGAGGTTCTGTTATATGGAGTGTCAATTGAATGGTGTAAAGGAAAACACCCTTTACTTTATAATTTGAATAAACTTTTAATGGTATCTAGATTTACTTATATGATAAATTTCATTAGAGTTTGTAGTCTTTTATATAAATATATATTAATATATATCATGGTTCGGTTAGATGTGTCTTTATTTATAATTTATAAAATTCATGCTCCTAATAAATTTAAATTATCATGTCATTTAATAAAAACCTGAACTTTACGTCTAATATTAGGATGTAACAGGTAATATGCAATGATTTGATTAGATGAATCACCCTTCATGATTTATGGGAGTACTTTCTCCATAAATCACCTTTGGAATTCAAGTAATCTAATCAACTAATGTTGCCTCAGTCCATGGAACCAATAGGTCTAGAACCCACAACATTGTATAATTGTCCAATTAAGGTTTCATCAATGATCTGTATAGTAAAACAACATTTATATTGGTGTTGGTACTTTAATTAATCCAATTATATTATCCCTACAATAAATGTTAGCATATTTCAATATATAAGAATAAAGGCACTAAACTATTTTAAATAGGAAAATGCATGTAGAAAATTGGCATGCCATGAAAAAATGCATGTAATATTAGTCCTAGTGTGCCTATAATGATGCATGGGATTCTAATTATTTTCTTTAACAAGCTAAGGAGCAAGTTTTATATCATTATGGAAATAAAAGTAACTATACATATCATGTGCATCACCCAATGGTGAAATCATATCAATTATAAATGGTGTAATATGATAACATAAATAACTTATCCCATGTAATTTGTGTTTGCCCAATACATGTATTATCTACTCCCAGGCAGAGAATAATTACTAAATTTTGACATATTTTTAGTCTCTTATCTAATACCTAAATAGTAAGATAAAATAAAGATAAAGACTCTATGATACCAATTTGTAATGTCCTGAACCAGGATCCACATGAACAATTCCCCAATCTGATGGGTCACATGGCCTCAAGAATTCCTCCCTGTATGCACAAGGTTGTTGACAAGTATTGAGGGTACACGGTGGTACATTGGGTAGACTATACCCTCATATTAGAGTGGAACAATGGTAATAATAAATAAACAAAATTAGCAGAAGTATAATATAATATATGGAACAATAGAAAAAAGTATAACAATAAAATGCAGAAGTGTAAACAACCAAGAAACTTTAATCAATACCAAAATCCATAGGCTAAGTCATATAAAATGATTTCATGTCATGCTGGTAAACAACAAGGGGAAACAAGGGGCATAGATATACACCATGCTATACAAAATTACAAAACACAAAAAGACGGCTCCACTGGAAACATGATAATACACTCAATCCTTTGATCTCATTCCCCAAGATATAAATGAAACATATCAAGCATCTATGATAGGTTTCTTTCCCTTATCTACACTTATAGTCATAATTTCTACTAGATTACCAAAGGCACCCTGAGTAGTGTGTGAGATAAACTCAATAGGCCACCACAAATGGTGTCTAGACATAATCCATCTAGTGTACATATCATAACAGTGTGTAGGTAAAATGAATAATAATCAATGCTGAAAAATAAATACCAATCATCTTAGGTTCCTATGGGACACATGGAAGACTCTAACTACTTTGGCAAAGGCCATAATTTATGATCTTGGTAACCATATATATAGTAATCATATGTTTATAACATGTATACATGTATATATACACTATACGTAAAGATTTTTAGATCTATCTACATGGATAGTAGGTGCTAGATGGACCTGAGGCATAACTCAAGCATCCATAACTAGTCAAACAAGCCAATGGATCCTTCAAGGGTGAAAGACCTAAATATCATATGAATTCTAGACATATTTCATGTTAATTGAGGTGTTGGGATGAGTCATCATTCCCAACACCTGAAGCATGGGAACATGGTGTGCCATTCCCATCATCCAAATAAAACTATAACAGTGTGATAGGTCATTCCCAACACCCAACAAAAGGGGTCATGAAAGGTCATACTTAACAAAACCCTTAACCATTATTCAAGATCCAATAATCATGGAATAATAATAATAATAATAATAATAATAATCATGAGGTATCACCTCTAATTCATTTATAACTAATTTACAGAAATATCCATGGGTGCACAATTAAAATAATTCATGTTCTTGATTATAAAACATGCGGCGTGGCCTTTCCACCCATTTATATTCATTTATATTAATACATTCAATTTACAAGGTAAGTAAGATACTAATTTAGGGTCAATACAAACACTTAAAGGGTGTTTTTCATTTAAACATTTACATAAATGAGGTAATTTCATTTGGCACACCCAAAGGGGTGTAAATCAATGAGGTCAATATTCTCTAATAGGTCAACATGTCCTATGGAAGTGTCTAAGTGTGGTTAAAGTAATTAAAAAATGAAGAAAATATATTAACGCATTGAATATAAAATTTTTGTTTACAAAACAATGGATAAGATATAAAAATCACCTAAACCGTGAGGGGAAATTACTAGATAACCTACCATAGGTCCGTGGATGGCCACTTATCTAGCCTCAGCCTTTTATTCAAAGAAGCGAAGAATAAATCACCAAAATAGATGATTTCTATAGAAATATTAAAAAATATCTCATACCAAAATAGTACAAGATATGGGAATATAAACTAAGATAGTAAGTAAGAGGATTATGGATCTTACCAAGAGGGATCTAATGCTTTCAATGGTGAAGAAATTGGAGTCTATGTGAAGGAGAAACACAAACGCCTAAGTAGAGATTTTGAGGAGGATATCTCAAGAGAGAAATGAGGGAGATATTTCCACTAGAGAAGAAGAAAAATAAAGGAAAGGTTTTAAAAACATTTAAGGGGAAAACATAAAATCACCCTAAAAAACTAGGTCACATGGTTTGGTCACACGGTTGGCCAAATCGGGTGCCAACAGTGTTGCCTCCACTATCCAAGAACCCTCCTCACATGGGCTTCACGCATAGTTTTTTAAAACATGAACAATCCCTAATAAATGGCTCAAAAAATTGTCTTAGACAACACTCATGGTTATAAAACTTGGCTCTCAAGGTTTTTGAAATACAGTTTTGCTTCTCTTGTGCACTAGGTACCTCACACGGCTGAGTTGCACTGTTAGCACTAACTATGCGCTAATCATTTTGCCCATTTTGTTTCACCAATTTCCAAAACTCCAAGTTTTGAACAAGCCCTAAACACTTATGAAACCTTAATTAGGTTTTATGTTATGTTTACTAAGATAAATCAAAGGAATCAAATAGAAAAAAATGATTTTTACCTTCATGAGAAGTCGAACCATAACAAGACTAATTTTATTTTTTTATTTTGGGATAACCAAAGGGTCACATAGAGTGATGTGAAAGGTAATCATAATAATTAAATTCTACATGTAACAACTCTAATTTTTATATTTATTTATTTAGAAAATTATATGGATTATTTTCATAGTCAGGCGTTGAGACAGTATGAGAATCTGAGGTATTATGTACCTGGAATTAATGTTTTAAATATATTAAATATATTAAAATAACATGTATTTAGTTTTCATGAAGAGTGGAATAACTTCTGAATGAGGGCCCAGATCAAAACTTTATGGCACCATTGAGTTCATAATGCAAATTTTACCCAAGGTGAGACATAAACTTTGTTAGTGTCAGGTGTTTTTGAAAAAGTTTTCACATATGAGAAATTAATAAAATAAATTAGTTTTTTTAGCTTTTTTATTTTATCTAATGAAATGACCTAATCCCATTATATAAACATGGTTATTACCCAACCCTATGTTTATCTTTATAACCTAGGATTTGATAGGTTCTATTTAAGGATCTTTGGAAGATGACGTCAGATCATATCAGATCGAGGAGCATGCGCCAACAGATTTTGTGGATCTATCCCATGACAAGAACACAAGATAGTTCTTCATCAATGATCGATCCAAACACTAGGTTTGAAATTTTATTTTTTATTTACATCTTGTTCTTATCCCATTTCAAAAGTAGATAAATTAAAAAAACAAAAATTAATTCATACATCAATGGTTAATCTATTTATGATGGATTTATTTTTTTTAAATACCTCTTTGTTCATCTAAATATACAATAATAGATCAAGAATTAATGAACATATTCCAAGTTTCATTCCTCACATCTTATGGATTATGGATTTCTCCCTTGTTTCTTCATTCATTCATCATTGGAGATTACTTTGGCCCTTGGTTCGAATAAATACTTGATATTCGATCATTGTGTAGTCGTTCTTTGACGCAACAGATCTATTACATGGGTACGACTTGCGATGGAGTTTTTTATTTGAGGATAAATGATGATGGTGTATGATTCAAGTATGAGCAAGATTGAATCATACTGATGATTCCATTCCTATGATAGATACGTGATGACAGTTCGAGGAGGTGTAATATTTGGCTCGACGGTGGTGTTTTTCGATAATATCTAAGCCTAGATCCTAATGATCGGTGATGGTAAGGATTGGCGGAATTTAGGTCCATGATTTATGGTTGAAATCATGGTGGTGGTTCCATGTGTGGATGACTAGATAAGAACTCGAGGGTTCTGTAAATTTTCAGGTTACACAGCATGTAATCTAGGATCACACGCCATGTGGTACCCCCTTACTATGATTCTTGGGTTTCCATGAAATGTTAAATATCATATGTCGTGTGATCCTATCATAAATCATGTAACTCATGCTAGGTGGATCAGCATGTAACTCAGAGGTTACATAGGCACAGAAAGGCCGAAGTACACAGATGGGACTAGAGTACATGGACACGGTCTAGTGTACATGATCACAGGAAGACGACATGGGAACAATGTCAGGAAACCTCAAAAAATTGTGTAGTACTAATTAAAAACATTTATTAATAGGTTTACATGTTTTTTGAGGTAGAACCACGTGGTAAGGTTAGGGGTTCTCTAGACACGTCGTGTACCCCTAGTATACACTATTTACCCCCTTTGAGGGTGTTCAAAACCATTTGTTTCTTTAGTCTGGACCAGTATCATTTGAGTGTATTCCCTTGGTCCATACCCTAATGAGAATAGTGTGGAATTATATCCACATCTCGTTATTTTTATTCCCTCTAGAGGATGATTCTTAGATAGAGTTTTTGGTGTCCCCCTGTGAGACTAGAGTGTGATATTCTATAATTTTATACTCTAGTGGGGTTTGTGGAATTGATAGGACCTCGTTGACTAGGGTGTTGATCTTCCATACAGATGTTCATTTTAGTTGGGTTAATGTCATTGTGGGAGTATGATCCCCTACATAGCAGGATGATCTATATTTGGTTTGTGGTGTCCCTTATTGGTCTTGGGTGTGATCCCCTATCTGAGTATCTGGTTATTATGATACCAATTAGGTTTCTTGATTAGGGACTACTAATCATGACCTCATAGATGAGTTTCTTCGGTAATGGAATGTATCATGGAGTGGATTCACCCAGAATGATCATTTCTTTGATCAAAAATCTATGGACGATAGTTAGGTTGCGACCGCCTAGAGGCACATTGTCCTTCCTAAAAATATCGAGGTTTTTTTATGCATTAATTTTTGTATCTTTGTTATCATCTGAATATTCTTGATACTTCATGTTTATTGTTTTTGAGGTGTCCTAATAGGTATTGTTAAACTTTACCCTACATGGGCTCTACCCACAAATGTTGTGTCTTATGAAGACAATAGCCCATTTGAATGTTTCTTGGGAGGACAAGAAGATGGTGGAGCATAGCTTGATCTTGATAGACTAACGTGGTTTCCATGTGGTTGCATTGGATAGTAGTCCTTGCCCTTGGACTAGTTTGGACTCTCTATAGTTTTTGGGTGGTCTTGTTTTAGACCCTTTATTTTGTTCAGTACTTTATTGTCATAATATGATTGTGGGATCATAGTGGTATGCATGCATTGGTTTTAGTTTTTTTACATTTCAGCACTATTTGGGTTTGGATTTGTGTGTGTGTCTATAGGTAAATTAGGATAAGGCCTCCCATGTGTGTGATATACCAAATTGGTGATGGTCCCCAGACCCTATCCTATTAGAGGTGGGCTTGGGGTAGTCGTTATTCGGGCCCCATTAGGTCGGATCAAGATAGATTGGTCTCAGAGCATCAGTTGTATATTAGTACTGGAGTCTATGTGATTGGTTGGGTTTTTATGGATATAATGTTAAGTGTATCAAGTTTATATTTTAGGTCAGGGTCTCCAGTGTTGGTGCAGTGGCTAACATATCCATACACCGGTAATCTAATCATCCACCTTTTAACTTGCTACATGTACACATTGGTTGTAGCGAAACATTGGTACATTCATCATATAGGAATGGGTGTGGGTTCTCATATCCTTCTGGAGTTAGCACCCCAGATATATGAAGGACCCCAAAACACCCTGAGAGGGGAGGGGTGAATTAGGGTGTAAACTTTTTATTTTGAATTGATGGATCCTATTCCCACATTGGTAGGAACTTTTTAAATGTTTTTGTTGGTAATGTGCAGTAATTTAAACATTCACATACAGAAGGACCACACCGAAATTCTATTTGGTTCACCACTAAGGGCTAGTCCAAGGAGCATATGCCAATAGGTTGTCATTTATAACAAAGTAAACTAATATTCTCTAGTTTTTTATTACAAAAGTTTATCACATTCACTCGATACTAGATGAACTATATTCAAAAGGTTTTAGGGATAGCACACTATGTCCCTCAGATCACTTTCATTGACTCCCCCTTTCCCACTGTGTTGGGAAGAATCTGAACTCGATTTTTCAACTTGAATATTTCTTCAATCGGTTGGCATTAAATCATGTATACTCAACTATAGATATATTCTCTATTGAAGTCCTATTTTTAACCATATATCTGATCCAATTTTTCATGAACTGTTAGTTCACAAACAATTCCTTCGTAAACTGCACTGCTCTGCATACCACCTCCACTTACTACCTCCGTAAAACGCGACTGTGTACTGCCTTCACAAACCGTGCCTGCGTACTGCCTTCGCAAACCGTGTCTGCATACTACTTCTTCTCTATGGACCAACTCCTCCTTCGTGAAATTTCTTCCATGAACCATCTTTTGTGAATCTTCTTCTGTGAACCGTCTTCCGCGAACCATCTTCTGTGAACCATTTTCCACGAACTGTCTTCTAAGAACCATCTTTCATGAACTGTTCTAAACTTCACTAAATTCCTTCTTTATTTATAATCAAAGTATCATTTTTGGGGTTGTCTTCACATGAACCAATCTAGGATTCACCGAATTAATCCTCAATTTTTAATGTTAGTGCCGCACATTAATGAAGGGTTTAGTGATACTTATACATTAAAATAGATCCGCATAATCTGCTAAATTGAGATTTTCCAAATATTTAATACGACGCCACCTTTACCGAATATTGTTCATCTCACGCAAATTTTTCTACTCTATGTGGTCCGCATACCTCCACTCTTCCTTCTCAGTGGACAAAATCTTCCATGAACCAATCTACACCTCATTTTTCCAACTAAATCCATAACTTGAACCGGTTCTTCCACTAACTGATCTCTACCTCATTTTTTTCAAGGATAGTCTATCAAGAGAACTATTTTCCTTCCGTATACTATGAACCTTACCACAAATAAAATTCATCCTATGAACTATTTTTCGATCGTGATCTGTGTACCACCCTTCACGGTCTGTGTAGTACCACTATGCAGAAATCCTTCCTTTTTCATTTTTCCTCTATGACTCGTGTACCTCATATGCGGGCTTCAAATTATCATTTGTGGTCCACAAACCAATCTTAACAAACTCCTTTCCATAGAACCTTCCTTTTCAAAAATAATAAACTCTCTTTTTTAAGGCCCAAAATTTTGGAAAACATTGGGAAAATGCGCCAGCTTAAACACCTACTTCATCCTATAATATAAGAATCCTTGTCTTGAAAACCCTTTGATCAACCCAATGTGGATTAACAAAAAAACCATACTCCATTTCTGGAAAAGAACATCATCAGTTCCAATAATCTCCCCCTTTGGGTTTGTTGTAAATCCACAGATAAATTCAATGAAGCACTATCCAAAACATGATAAATGAAAAACCACTAATACAACTATCTAAGTCTACGTGAGCAATGATAGGTGTAGAAAACAAGAGGGGAAGAATGAATTGGGTTGTCTTGATACCAAACACAAAAAAAATTTCTCTATTATCATTGTATCCAAACTATTTCCCCCTTTTTAACTCATCATTCTCCCTTATTGTAACCTTTTTTAATTCCTCTATTCTCCATTATCCTACCACTGGAAAAACATTTCATATTTCATCCTCCTCATTTGAACCATAAAACATTGAATTTCTCAATTATCCCCCATTGGAAAGAAACCCAAAGAATAAAATTTTTAATTGTAGAGCTCTAAGAACAATCCCCTTGGATCATTTCTCCCCCATAAAACTTCTATACTTCAGCAAATGGATTAGAATAGTTAGCAAAACTGGGGAGAGGGGAACAACCAAAACCTCCTCATGCACTAGGAGGTGATTGAACATCGAGGTTCAATTGATGTTTCTCAAACACATGTGCTGACAATGGCTTGGTTAGTATGCCATCCACTTGATCAGTAGTTCCAACATGATCCATTTTAATCATGACTTGTTTCACCTTTTCCTTGATGAAGTGATATCTGATTTCATTGTGTTTCATACAATAATGTTGAACAGGATTCTTAATAATATAAATTTCACTCTTTTTATCACAGTGAATCACCATTGGTTGTTTCACCTCATCACCAATATCCGTCATTTTTTGCTTCATAAAAACTAGTTGAGTGTAATCCTTTGTAGTGGATATATACTCAGCTTCAGCGGTACTGAGAGAAGTGATTTCCTATCTCTTACTCTACCAACCCACACATTTATTTCCAATGAATAATTCTCCACCACTTGTGGATTTTATATCCACCACATATCCATCCCAATCAGCATCATAAAATGATGATAGTTCATTATCTTTTCCTATAGAAAATTATAATCCATACTTATGAGTACATTGAATGTACCCCATGATTCATTAAACTGCTACAATATGTTCTTCCTTCGGATTGCTTTTAAAATGGGACACAAGCTATGTTTCAAAGACAATATATGTTTGTGTTTATGTTAATTGTAGTATGATTATGATTATTCTCTTTTACATGGTGGGATATATAGAAGTCTCATCCTTATGCTTTCCAAGTTTAGTTCTAACTGTAATCGGAGTCAAAATTGGTTTGTATTCATGTGTATTGAATTTCTTCCACAACATTCTTGCATACTTTTCCTAAAAAATGAATGTGTAGTAATTCCTATAAATAACTTGAATCCCTAAGAAGTATGTGAGTTCAAAAATCATAGACATTTCAAATTATGATTTTATGTGATTGGAAAATTCATCCACTGATCCCTTCCTACTTCCACCAAATATAATATCATCTACATACACTAGAACCATGAAATAATCTTTCTGATAATTCTTTACATAGATATTGTGATCCAATCCTCCTATTTTAAATTAAATATTATTTATATAAGAATTCTATTGAGATTACCATGATCGTGGTTCCTGTATCAGACCATATAGAACCTTCTTTAATATAAAAACCTTCATTCCAGCATTACCAATAAGAAATCCCAGTGGTTGTCCAATATAGACTTCTTATTCAAAAAACCATTTAAGAAATATATCTTGACATCCATTTGATAAACTTTGTGTCCTCTTTGAATTTCCCTGATAAGAAACAGTTTGACTAACTCCAGTCTAGACACTAGATCAAATATTTCTTCAACATCAACACATTCATTCTATGAATATCCCTTACACACTAGTCATGCCTTATTTCTGATCACATTTCTATTCTTATCAAATTTATTTTTAAAAATACACTTCATACCAATCACATTGTGGTGTTTGGGTCTCATAACTAGATCTAATTTTTGGTTATTATAAATCTGATCCAACTATTCATTCATGGATTTAACCCATGATTCATCCTTTACAGCTTCTTAAAATGAGAATGGTTCCACAACTGATAATAATACAAACTGTGAATTATTTTTCATTATATTTATCTGCATGGGAGATTTCTAATCCCCAATAATGTTGTATTGATCAATTTCTTCTCTTCTATTTATCCTATGAGGTTCAGAATAATTTTATGTATCCATGGTTTTCTCTTCCGATTCTTCTTCTAAGTTAACTTCATTATGTGATTCATGAGTGTTTTTCACGCATTCCTCTACTTCTGTATTTGGATTTGTTCGATGTGCACATTATTCCCCATCCTCTATCACATTAGCATATGAATTCCTTGAGGAATTTTTGGTTTTATCTTCAATGATCTTCACATCATTGTTTTCTACAATTTTTCCAATATGTTTATTGAATCATTTTTATGATTTGTTATTCATTGAATATCCAAGGAATATTCCTTCATCCACATAATCACCATACTTTCCTTGTATCCTTATTTGTTTTAGATAAAACATTTACTTCCTAAAACAAAAAAATACATCAAGGAGGGATTTCTACCATGCCACAACTCTTATAGTGTCTTTTCTTTACCCATGTAAAGCCCTGATCTATTTTGAATATACATTGCAGCTTCAATAGCCTCTTTCCAATAATGATGAGGGATACGACTCTCAATCAGCATAGTTATGTCCATATAGTTCACCTATCTATTCATGTGCTCAAAAACTCCATTTTGTTGTGGGGTTCTCACAGCAACCACCTCATGTTGTATTCCATGCTTCTCTAGGTAATTTTAAAACTCAATGGATGTGTATTACCCTTTATTGTCAAACCGTAAAACATTGATTGTTTGTCCAATATTTTCAGTAATTCGACAATAAGTTTTCATGAAATCAATCACTTTTCATTTCCTATGTATAACCATGACACAATCCATTATGCTATAATCATCAACTAAAAGGATTAATTACCATTCTCCATTAGTTCTGAAAACATTTATTGGCCCATATATGTCTATATGAATGAGATCAAGAATATTTGACGCCCTTTTCTTCTTTGGCCGATATGAACTGCACAACAACTTCCCTTGAATGCAAGCATCATAAGTCTTTTTCCATTCACACTTTAGATTGGGGATATCCATGAATATCTTCAGCATAGATATCATTTCCATGTCTTTTTGTTTTATTTGACCCAACCTTTAGTGCCACAAGTTGTTTTCTTCTTCAACAGTCATGTAGAAAATGTTCTCTTTACTGTCAACTTGATATAGGTTGCCATAAGTTCTGTAACTTTTCATGAGATAATTTCTTGTCCTTCCTTTTATAGTGCACCCCTTTTGATTGAATTTCACTATAAGTCATGAGTCTCATAGTTGACTAACACTCAAGATATTGTGATGCAACCCACCTACATAAAGAAATTTAGTCTTCTTCAGCTCACCATTGGTCAGTTCAGTACTTCCACTGCATTTGATCTTCAAAGAACCATAATTACCAAATCTCATTATTTTATTGACCTTTTTCTTGAAATTCATTAATAGGTCTGCATTTCCTATCATATGGGATGAGAATCGCATCCACTATCAAGAATCGAAGTGTTTTTGTACTTGGTATCTTTGAGAGCTACTTCTACATGGTTTGATTTTTCATTTTTATTCTTTTCTTTATATGAAATATTAGTTTGAGTAAAGGATAAAGATGGATTTTCAAATCTATTTTCCATGTGAATAGGTTCATCATACTCACACTCTTCCTCTATAGGATAGAACCTATTTTTAAGAACAACACCATATGGTTGGCATGTATTGACTTATCTCTGAGTTCTATACGAATTATTCATGTCATTCCTCTGCTTGCAATCAATAGATTTATGGCCAATGTTAGAATAATGAAAACAATATCCATATAATTTTTATCTTCTATAAGAATAAGGATATGAATTAATTATCTTTTTTTGACTTCCTAGCTCTTCTCCATTCAAATATCTCTTTATCTCTTCATAGTATGACATGGTATGGCCCAGATATCCATAGAATTAAAATTTCATAAGTGGAAATGTATTTTCACTTATATATCTCCTCGTGTCAACTTCCTTATGAGGAGAGTTTTACTTTCTATCATCTCAGGAAACTATAGGAAAGTTTTCATTCCTCCTTTAAGTCTGATTTGAGACTTTATTTGTTTGGACTTCAGGTGTCTTTGTGATATGTCTTAATTTCATCATGCCTTTATTTTGTCCTATTTTACTTCCAATATTATATGTTTTATCATCACAAAAGATTCATATGTTTCCCATGCATGAGGGTCTTTGATCATTCAAAAACTTATCAACTCCATCAGAACCACACTTAGATCTCTCTAACAGCTCATCACCTAAGAATTTTCAAAAGTGAATTGTCTTCTTTGTTTCTTTTTGACTTGATTCACTTTGATGTTTACTCTTAAGAGTAACAAATTCTTCTCGAAGTCCCTCAACAGTTTTGGAATTCTCCTAAAATCTATATGTAAGGTCATTAATGACCTTTTAATGTTCTTCAATTATGATATTTAGTTCAACTATATCTTCTATGCTTTAAAAAATTTGAATGTTCCTTTACTATTCCCTCAAGTCGATCAATTTTATCTTTCAGTATATCAATATATTCTGATGACTCTTCCACAATTGATCTCCAATTTTTTATGTATTTCATTGATTCTAAATCTTACCAAAATTATACTTAAGTTTCAAATTTTGATCAACATCAGTGTTCAACTGATTATCTCTAGCTTTATCTCTTGATGGTTCTGACCTTTCAACGGTATCCATCATTGACGAACGGGTTATAGATTAAAATTTCGGTTCTTATTTATAAAATAATTCACTATCACCATATTATTCTTCATAGACAAAACTCTTTCTCTGTAATTTATTTCTATAATTGAAGTCTTATTTTTTGAAAAACCTTTTCTGAGGCTTTTCCAGGTCTCCAGATTCACTTTCTTCATCATCAAAATTTCTTGTGCACCGAGAGGCAATGTTCCCAATTCTTCCACAACAAAAACAATACGTAGGTAAATTTACTTCAAATTTCCATTTTCCCTTATTTAATTTCTTGGAAATGAGATAAATAAGTTCTTTTTCATCATTATATTTATTAATACTATCTCCTGAAATTTCAATTTTTTAAATGGATTTGAATTCCATTACCCTGATTACTCAATTTCTTTCATCTTTTGGTTTGAATCTCATCTCATATTCCACCAGGTTGCTGAGCAGATCATCCAAAGAAAGATTAGAAAGATCTCTTTTCTCATGGGCTGACACCTTTTCATTGTAAATAGGTGGAAGTCTTCTAAATATTTTATTTATAATATCAATGTATTTTATTTCTTCACAAAGTCCTCGTATTTCTCTAAAAACGTCATTAATTTGATTAAAAAATGTATCTACATTTTCTTCATGATACACCTTAAGATCATCAAACCTATTGTGAAAATTTTTAGTTTTTCCTCCTTCACTTTTCTATCACCTTCATAAATATTCTCTTGTTATTTTCACATAAACTTTATTAACTTAAAAATCATCACCTTTAGATATATATTATCATAAAGAGATATAGTGAGGGAATTATATGCTTTGGAATCTACATCAATCATTTTCTTACATGTATCATTCATAGATAGCTCAGTTGGATTAGTGACATGTATTCCTTGTGCAGTGGAAAATAGGACTTCCATTCCAAGAGATCTTAGATGAGATCTCATCCTATTCTTCCAAATATGAAAGTTGATTCCATCAAAAATATGGACTCCACTGACATTCATGATATTCTCGATGGTAGAAATAAAGTTAAGATTTAACACTAGCAACTTTTACCCTCTGATACCACTTGAAGGACCCTAGAACATCATGAGAGGGGAGGGGTGAATCAGAGAGTCAATTTTTTATTTTAATGTGATGTATCTTGTTCCCAAATTGGTATGAACTTGTTAAATCTATCTGTTGGTAACGTGAAATAATTTAAACATTCTCATATAGAAGGACCGCACAACAAATTTACTTGGTTCATCACTAAAGGATATTCTAAGGAGCATACACTAATAGGTTTTCATTCATTAAAAAATCCACTAATATTCACTAGTAGTGGATTAAAAAAGTTTAGAAGAGTCACTATGTTCTATTCACACTACCTTTACAAGGTTTTAGGGATAGCACACTGTATCCCTCAGATCACTTTCATTGAATCTCTCTTTCTCACTGAATTGGGAAGAATTTGAACTCAGTTTATCGACTTGAAGGTTTCTTAAATGGGTTGGAATTAAATCATGCATCCCCAAATATAGATATATTTGTCATTATATAATTCATCCTAAAATATTAATAGATGTTCTATTGAAGTCATGTTTCTACCCTTATATCTAATCCACTTTTCTATGCATTGGTAGTTTGTGAACTGTTCCTATGAAAACTGTACTTCTCCACGTACCACCTCTGTGTACTACCTTTATAAACTGTGACCATATACTACCTTTTCAAACCATTTATGTGTACTGCCTTCATAAACCACGTATGTTTACTACTTCTTCTCTATGAACCAACTCCTCCTCCTGAAACTATCTTCCATGAATCGCCTTCTACGAATTTTCTTCTACGAACAATCTTCCTCAAACTATCTTCCATGAACTGTTCTAAACTTCACTGAATTCCTTCTGAATGAACTGTTCTGAACTTCACTGAATTCCTTCTGAATTTCTAATCAAAGTCTCTTTTGTGGGTTTGTCTTTTCAAGAACTATTCTATACTTCACCAAATTCCTCCCAGATTTTTAATCTCAGTGTCTCACCTTAATGAATGGTTTAGTGCTCCTTATATAGGAAAATAGATCTGCATAATCTGTTAAATAAAGATTTACCAAATATTCAATACGGTACTACCTTTACCATGTACTATGTATCTCTCACAAATAATTATTCTATATGTGGTGCTTGTACCACCAATATTCCTTCATAGTGGCTAAACTCTTTCATGAACAGATCTCTAACTCATTTTCACCAATGATAATCCATCCCACAAACTGGCTCTTCTTTGAACTGATCTCAACCTCATTTTCGACAACAACAATCCATCCCACGAACCATTTTCCTTCCACGCACTGAAAACCTTCCCAAAAACCATATTTGTCTCATGAACCATTTTTTTACCAGGATATGCATACCACCCTTCGTGGTCTATTTAATTCCACTATGCAGAAATCATGCCTTTGTTATTTTTCCTCGCTGACCCACATACCTCTTATGCAGTCTGCAAACTATCCTTCATGGTCCACAAACAAATCTTGGTGGACACCTTTTTATAAAACCTTCCTTTTTTAAAATAATAAACTCCCGATTTTGAGGCCCAAAATTTTTTAAAACACTAGGAAATGGAACCACCTAAAACACCTGCTTCAGACTATACTATAATAATCTTTGTCTTGAAACCCCTTTGATCAACCCAATGTGGATTAACAACAAACACAAACCATGCTCCATTTCTAGAAAAGAACAGACTTAGTTCCAACAATATACTCTTTGGTCATGGTAAATATTTTTTATTTCAGGATGCCTCTATGAAGATAATCATCTAGGATTCCACTGCTTGATCATGAGAATGATCCTATGAATGATGAGGCTTTAGTACAGGGGGATACACCATAGATAGAACCTCCATTTGTTTAATAGTTGTACCACAACCCATTGAGCAATAGATAGTGATAGTAGTTATAGTATAGGATGCACACAGGTTGAGCACACTACATGAGTTCCAGAGGCAGTAGCCTCTTAGGTTTTGGGTTGATCTAGACCCCCAGGTGGCTGAGGACTGGCTAGAGTTAGCCACTCAAGTTTTCAACCTTCTGAGTACAACTACAAATCATATTTAATTATTCATAGAGATTATTTTGATGGTATTTTTTGGGAAATGGTGGAGTTTAGTGACTCAGTCACATTGTGAGATTTCGTTCTCTTTATCAGGCTTCAAGTGTCACTTTAGGGAGGAGTTTTAACTGGACATGTTGTGATTAATGTGCATCCAAGATATTCTTCATCTGCAGTAGGGAAGTATGATCATGGAATATTATTTGGTGATGTTTACTGATATATCATGATACTACATGGATATAGTGCAGGATCCATTATTTAGGGCACGGACCTTTGAGCAAGGTTTATGCTAGTATATTCAGGCTTCAGTGATATCTCTTTTCATTACCACTTATACTGGAGTGTTGGATCAATCCTTGGTGGTGGAGATATTCCTAGAAGAGCATGTGCCAATAGTGGGTTCCAGTAGTGGACACCTAGGAGTTGACACCTTGATATTTGGTATCCAACGATAATCGTAGGGATCCAATAAAGTGATATGCTTTAGGATATGATTGCAGGAAATGGATTTAGCAGCGCATGGATCGTAGGATGGATCAAATCAACTATGGGAGAGATGGTGTTTCTCTTATGATGGTCGAGGAAATATTATGTGGGATTATCCAACCCATCATGCAGTTGATCAAGAGATGATAGAGGGACTGCTGAGGAAGATAAAAATATATGAATAGGGTGGTTTTCAGGGAGGAGTACATCGAAGAGGGGTCAGTAGACTAATACGAGGTGGTTAGAGTATTGACCTATTACCACCACTACCCCAATGTGGTCCATTCTAGGCTCAGGGAACCAGTGGTCAGGGATGAGTCCACCTATAATCTATGGTGGCTTATAGCCCTGAGGCTCCAAGTATGACATGAGGTATGATCTGTGTCTTTAATACCTTAGTTTTTGTATTGACAGTAACTGGTTAAATTCATTCCTTTCTTTCCACTTCTCTTGTTTGAAACATAATGATTCTAGTTGAGCTTTTGGCCTGACCCTTGTGGTTAGAGACTCCGGCAGGAGGTGACTATGAAATTAAAAACTTCTATTAAAAGTGTGATCTTTCACTTTGATGAAATAGATTTGTATGATATCTCTTTGTATAAGTGATGATAACTTATTATGTCATCATGGGTATGGACTGGCTATCTGTACTTCATGACCAGATTGACTATTTTAGAAGGAGGATGTTGTGTTTCAATAGTGATGGGATGAGGTTTTCTTTTATGGGTGAAAAGGAAACCCTTGAGAAGAAGGATAATATCAGTCATAGGAGATTGAAGCTGATTATTCACCAATTTCCTTGCATGACTCTTGGAGTAGTATATGTTATGGGATACCAGTTCCCTACAATGGTGATAGGGTATGAGATCCTAAGGAAATTTCAAGTTTACCTCCCCACCGAGAGTTGAACATATACATTCAATTAAAAACAAAACACAATTTTATTGAGTATATTATTAATAATAAATGATATAATTTCCTCATTTTGTGTTAAATATGTTTATTTATAAAATATTTGGAATTAGATCATTCATTTGAAAATTTGATGAAAATTTCAGTTTTACCCTTTAGAGTGAACTGTAGTAATTTAGACATAGATATTTTTATATGTATTATTTGAACTTAATATTTTTTTTAAATGTTTTCCTAACTTAATGTTATAAAACTTACATTCAGAACATGGTAGCTAAATTGTGCATTTGTTTGGAGTAAAAGGGTCATGGTGTCAAAGCTGGGTTGGACTCACCATATTAGATATCAGTTATGTATTTGGGCCATACCCTTTTCATCCACGATTGGATTGGGCCCATGTTTGGAGAGAATCTCTACAACAAAATTTCACACAAATCATATTAATGTAAGGACATCTAATTCACGCATTTTAAAGGTCAAACATGCATTGAAACTTGGAATAAAATATTTTCTCTAATTTCTCCACTCACACTTGAAACCACATGTAATCTATCCACCCATCCACTTTATAAATGGTTGTTTTTATAATTTAGAAGGATTTGGATAGGAATTAAGAAGTTTAAGGAAGAGGATAAGTGGTTTCACTCTAATTCTCCAATCATTTCAATAAGGGTAGCTCTTGAAGCAAGGATCCCTTCGTCTAAGCCTTCTTCTTCTTCATTGAATTGTAATATTTGGGGTTGTGTAATAACCTTCTAAGTTCCTCTTATATTTCTTCTATTTTATTCTATTTTATTCTGTTTTATTATTCTTTAACCTTCATCTTTGGGATGTAAATAAAGAGTTAAAACTTTATTGGGTTGTACCCTTTCAACCAAATTTTTCAAATGCCAAATGTTTCTATGATGACTACACCTCCCATGGAAGAGTAATTCTTATTAGTAATTGATCTAACTCTAACCATATTAAGTTAATTATTTTGAATCAATGAGCTACTATAATTCACATATTATGATTTATGAATTGTTTTTCTAATTTAAAATAATCTAACAAATAAATTTAACAATTTATTCAAAAACACATGAGGCCGAGTAATGTGTGAATTGTGAGAGTGTTATATTAATTGGTAAAACAAAACCACATGGGATAAAATTGTAGAGTTCAAATAAAATCACTAAAATCAATTCATCCTCATTTACAGAGTGGTTATGTTTCCTAATTCACCACTAACCATAATATATCCTTATAACATCAATCAAAGCAGGGTGCTACGATTGCATGTTCTGAATCTAGCCTAGGGTTTATTTCATTTCATCTTTGTGGTTTAGTTAATTCTCGTAGGGTTTGAGGGTTAACAAATTAGGGGATCATAATTAAGTGTATTTTAATTTAAATTATAATGATTAATAAGTAAGTGAAGAGGTATAGTTAGATCAGTTACGTTTCTAAAATATTTTTCTAAAAAAACATTTTCTCGTTGTATTTTATTAATCAAATTTCATTTCAAAAATAAAAACAAAAAGAATACAATATTCTTATAGCAAACTAATTATTATTATTTTATAAAAATAAAACCCCTACATACTTATAAGTTTGTTTAATAACTTTTATTTTATTTTAAAAATACCTTTTATAAGTTTTTTAAATTACTTTTTCCTTTGAGAGACAGCCTTGGTCTGCCACTCAGTTGCACCTAAGTACCCAAAAATCACACTTCATTTGAGAGTACCCATGACAGCACCCTTTCAAATTGGAATCATTTCCAAGGAGGAAAGTATTTTATTCAACTAATTAGAGGTATTTATTTTTATTTTTCATTTTAGTCTATTCTTCTCTTCTTTCTTCCTTCTTTACCCAAACTGAATTTTTCTTCTTCTTTTGTTTTATTCTTCTTATTTTTTGGACCATCTACTCAAACTTCTCATTTTTAATTTATTATCGTACAATTTTCCTCTTTTCATTTTTATTTGATTTATGAAATTAACTAATATTGAGTATCTCTTAGATATTGACACTGAGATTGTACGTAGTCTTCGAGCTTGAGTCAGAAATTCTCAGTCTATGGGAAGTTTTAACATTCAATTAGTTGGATAATTCCTTCATTATGGTAACATTGAAATTGGAATAAATTCTAATTAAAACATAAAACCAGAACCAATGGATTAAAATAATATCAATTAACTTAATGGAACCATTTGATAATTGGCTGCACCTGACATTAAATATCAACCAAATTTTATTGCATATTGAAACCTTGAATAGGACTTTGAATTTAAATATGGGTTAATTCACCTTCTTCTAAAGTTTCATGAATTATCTAGTGAGGATACCAATTAATATCTAAAATAATTTAATGTGTTTTGATTAACCCTAAAACCAATAAATTTATCTAAATATCAAATGAAATTAAGATTGTTCATATTCTCACTTGATGGAACTACAAAATACTGGATGTATTATTTACAACCTAAATATGTAACTGGTAAGAATGATTTAAAACATATTTTCTTGAGGAGATTTTTTCCAGAATCAAGGACCACTTTAATTATAAAATAGGTATTAGGAATCAAGAAATCCTAAGGGGAGTCATTGTATGAGTACTGGGAGTTATTCAAGAAGTTGTGTGAAAGCTGCCCACATCACCAAATTAGTGATCAACTTCTCATCCAATACTTCTACAAAGGACTCATGCCTATAGAAAGGATCATGGTGGATGATATATCTGGAGGATAATTGGTGTAAAAACCCCATTAGTTTCATGTGCATTTATCGACAAGATGGCACAAAACTCCCAACAATTTGGTGATCGAGGTACACCACATGTTAGAGGAGTAAATCAGGTGAGTCCCTCTTCTCTTTAAAGTCATTTAATTGATACCAAGTTGGAATAGTTGACCACTATGGTGAGGAATATTTATTGCACTCAAAAGATATCACAACCCACTCTTACGAGACCTTGTGGAATTTTCACTGAAAGTGACCATCCAACTGATTATTTCCCCCAACTACAAGAGATGAAGGATTGTGCAGAAGTATTCCCTGGGAAACCATATCAAAAGCAGCAATAGCCACATCTATAGAAGAATTAGGATTCCTTTACTCCAACAAAAAACCAAGGGTGTAAGGATCAATCAGACATGAGGTGTACCTTTGGACAACAACAAAGTCCCCATTTTCAATAAAATTTTCAACAGCCTCCGCCTTACCAAGAAAGTTTCCTAAAACCCCAAAGGATATTTGATGCTCGAGAATCAACAAGATAATAATAAGGGAATTATAAAACAAAGTTAGATTATAAAACTAATGATCTTTGGAAACAAATTGTTCTTAATCAATAGATTGAGATGAAGAGTCAGGGTTCAGAGTTGAGGGAGTTGAAGAAACAAATGAGCTAGATTTCCACAACCCTCCATGAACTAGTAAGTAAGAACTCTATAAATATTCCTTCCCAACCTAATCTAAATACTAAGGGGAATTTTAATGCCATCACATTGAGAAGTGGTAAGTAAAAAACTGATACATCTACATCTATCATTCCACCGGGATTCACCTCAACTCCAGAGAATCCCCATTCAAGAACAACTTATGAGAAACCTAAGGATATAGACAAAGGTAAGAAAAATATTGATGATGTTCCTCCTAAACCCCTTCCATTTGCATACAGAGTTGTACAAACCAAGAATATGGATAAAGAGGTGATGAAGAAAGAGGTTTTAGAAACATTCCATCATGTGGAGATAAACATACCCCTTATTGAATCCATTAAGTAAATCCCAAGGTATTCTAAATTCTTAAAAGAAATTTGTACTAATTGAAGAGGTTTCAAGGGAAATGTGAGGATCAATCTTGGAAGTAATGTGTCAGCACTCATTACACCAACTCAAGAAATTCCAAAAAGTTCAAGGATATAGGGACATTAACCATACCATGCACCATAGGGGATTTACACTTTTCCAATGATTTATGTTATTTAGGTGCTTCCATAAATGTGATTCCTTACACTATATTCTCTTCTTTATAGGTTGGTGAGTTAAATATGATGAGAGTATTGGTGCATTTAATGAATAGAGATATGGAATATCCAATGGGAGTCCTTGATTACATAATTTTTCGGGTAAGAGATATGATATTTTCAATAGATTTATACATTCTTAACATAGAGGATGATTAGGTAAATTATCGTGCTCCCATTATATTATGTAGGCCCTTCCTCAAAACTAAAAAAACTATCATAAATGTCCATGATGGTACACTTTCCATGGATTTTGGATATGAAATTGTGATATGTAATGTTAGGGACTCCATGAATTACCCCTTATAGGACCATTTTTCTTTTATTATCTCCCATTTTGAACTACCAAGTAAAAATATCAGGGAATTTAATTATCCTATTCTTAGAGATATTATGATCTTTGGTTCTAGTTTGATGTCTAAGAGCACTTTTGCACCTATTTCAAATGAAAAAACCTCTCTTATATTTGATTTTTAAATGGATTCATATTCTGATTTTGATCATGTTCACTCTGATTATGACTTGTATTTTGAGTATGCTGATGGATTTGAAGCATTATTCTTTGATTTTGATGATTTATATTCTGGTACTGATGTTCATTGTGCGCATATTTAAATTCCTTCAATGTCTCCATCCATACAACACCCCCCTTCATTATAACTCAATCTATTTCCACCAAATATCAAATACTCATACTTATTAAGTGGTGAGAGATTACATGTTATCATTTATAACAATATTCCTTTTGAACATAAAGAAAAACTTTTGAATATTTTTAGGTAGAACATTAAAGAAATCGGGTGGACATTGGCTAACATATCAGGTATTATCCCATTAATTTTCATGCATAGGATTCTTCTAGAAGATGGATATAAACTAGTTAGGTAGCCACAAAGGAGACTTAATCCAACTCTTTTATAAGTTGTTAAAAAAGAAAATGAAAATTTACTCGAGGAAGGTATAATTTATCCCATTTCAGATTCCCAGTGGGTGAGAAATATTCAGGTTGTGCCTAAGAAAAGTTGTGTTATTGTTGTTAGAAATGACATAGATGAATTAGTTCCAATGAGGGTGCAAAATAGTTGGTGTGTGTGTATTTATTATAGGAAACTAAATCAATCCACTCACAAGGACGATTTCCCCCTCCCATTTATTGATCAAATTCTTGAGATACTAGCTATGAAATCACACTATTGTTTCTTGGGGTTAATTTTTTGGATATTTTTAGTTTCTTATAGCTCTGAAGGATCAGAAGAAGATTAGATTCACTTGTACATTCGGTACATTTTCCTACTGAAGGATTCTATTTGTACTATGCAATGCCCCAAGTACCTTCTAGATGTGCATGGTGAGTATTTTTTCTGATTTCATTGAGACCTTCATGGAAGTATTTATGGATGATTTTAAAATGTATATATCCTTATTTGATGAATGTATCTTTAGTTTTGGAAATGTGTTGAATCTTTTTATTAAGAAGAATCTAGTCTTGAACTTTGAAAAGTGTCATTTAATGGTAGATCATGGAATTTTATTAGGGCATGTAGTGTTAAAACATGGGATATAGGTCGATAGATATAAGAGAGATATTATTTTATCCTTACCCTATCCTTCATGTGTGTGTGATGTTAGATCTTTCCTAGGTAATGTAGGATTTTATTAGCACTTCATCAAATATTTCAGTAAGATTTCTATTCCTATGTCATGATTACTTCAAAAGGATTCTGATTTTATGTTTGATGATTCTTGTAGGACTTCCTTAAATGAGATATAGAAGCATCTAACCACTACACCGATCATATATACCCCATGGTGGGACATTCCATTTGAGCTTATGTGTGATGCTTCAAACTTCACGGTTGGAGCTGAATTCTCATAGAGGATGGAGGGATGTTTACATGTGATTTCCTATGATTTGAAGACATTACATTCAGCCCAATAAAACTACACAACCATAGAAAATGATTTTATTTCCATCATATTTTCTTTAGATAAATTCGGTTCATATTTATTAGGCTCTAAAGTAGTTGTTTTTTCTGACCATGCAACTCTGAGGTACCTCTTGAAGAAGCCAGATGTGAAGCCCATGATTATTCGATGGATTCTCCTCCTTCAAGAATTTTATATTGAGATAAAGGATAAGAAGAGTTCAAAAAACTTGGTGGAGGACCACATGAGTAGGATTACTCACACATTAGAGGTTGACACCTTGGACTAGGTACCACTTCCGGACACTTTCCTTGATAAGCATCTTTATTCCATCTTAGGTATGCATCATTGGTTTGATGATTTAGTTAACTACCTTTTTACCTCTTAAATTTATACAAATTTAAATAAACATCAAGTCCAAAATCTAAATAGTGAGTCAAGATTTTATGTTTGGGATAATCCCTACCTCTTTCACATGTGTAGTGATCAAGTTATAAGGAGGTGTGTTCCTAATCATGAGTTTGAGTCTGTTCTGCATTTTTACCATAAAATTTCATGTGGAAGACACTTTGGACCCCAATATACATCTAGGAAATTATTATACTCTAGATTATATTGTCCAAGATTATTCCATTATGTTCATGTGTTTTGTAATTCATGCACACATTGCCAACACACTCGAAACATTTTGAGGAGACATGAGATGCCCCAATAACCCATATTATTCTGTGAGATTTCTGATGTTTGGGGAATTGATTTTATGGGTTCTTTTATAATTTATTTTGGTTTCTTGTACATTTTGGTCACTATTGATTATATGAGAAAATGGTTGGAGGCTAAGGCCACCAGGACTGATGATTCTCATGTTGTAGTGGACTTTTTCAAAGCACATATTTTTTCAGGTTTGGAGTACAAAAGGATATAATTAGTGACCAAGGGACACACTTTTTGAAATCAGAATTTGGATTTCCTCCTTTGGAAGTATGGGGTGACACACAAAACATCAGCATCATTCCACCCCCAAATAAATGGCCAGGATGAGGTTTCAAATCAGGAGTTGAAACAAATTTTGGAAAAAACTGTGTAGTCGAATAGGAAAGATTAGAGAAAGCCCTTGGATGATGCATTATGGGATTATAGGATGGAATAAAATACCCTCATTGTTATTTCCCTATTTCATATTTTTTTAGGAAAGCCTATCATGTCCCCATGGAAGTCGAGCATCGAGCTTATTGGGCTATAAAGAAATAAAACATGGACTTAGCCCAAGCTGGAATTCAAAGGAATATGCAAATTCAATAGCATGAGGATATTCTATTGTCATCATATGAGAACTCAAGGCTCTGCAAGGAAAGATCAAAAGAATATCATGATATAATGATCAAAAAAAGGGAGTTTAATGCCGGAGATAAATTTCTAATCTACAGTTCATGACTGAAGTTGATGACTAGTAAGTTGTGTTCCATATGGTTAGGTACTTATGTTGTATCTAATGTTTTTATTTATGTTGCAGTGGAGATCACACAAGAGGACACTAGAAGGATATTCATAGTTAATAGGAAACATTTAAAGAAATACATTAAGGTACTTACATCTGATGCAGTTGATTTTATCACACTACATGTCCTCATAATCACTTGAAAATATCATGTTGTTCCTAACCCTTTCACTTTTATATTACTTTTCCTATTTAAAATTATACATTTCATGTGCACATATCATCTCATAGGTTCATATTCATGAAAATGAAATATTTTATGTGTGGACGAGAGGAAAATTTTTTGGGGTAAATATTTTGTATTGTCATTTTTGTGTTTTGTGTTATGTTTTTGGTAAACGTTTCTAAAAACAACAATAAAAACAAAAAAACAAAAAAAAACAAAAAAAAATAAAAAAAAATCATGTAACAATCTCATTTACATATAGAACATGTGAAAAATTCATGTTTTCAAAATTCATTGGTGGAATGATTGGAATGATCAAGATTTCATTATTAAGGGTTGATTTTTATAAAAATATAAGTCTTCGATGATTTGATTAGTTGTGTCATTATAAAACCTTTTAGATTATCACACCATTCTTTGTGAAATGTATTCAAGGTAAATTATGTCATTGATTTCTCTACATAACTTTTCACGCAACGGTGACTTGTGAAATTTTTCCTACTCAATTGAGGGTATATCCAAGTTAGGTAAGAAAAAGTTCATCTTATATAAATGGTTGTTCTATATGTTTTTTTCTCTTCTGATTAATTTCACTGCTTTACCAAATTGACCTATTCATGTGTACCTAATATCCTATAGTTGTACACCCTCAAAAAAATCATAAAAATATTTAAAATAAAAAAAATAAAATAAAAAATATATAATAATAAAGAGGTTAGTGATAAAATAAACAACATGTAGGGATGTCTAGGTCGGGAGCTTAAGGTTTGACTTTCAAGAATGCTTAAGTGAGTGGGTCTTACAATTTGATTTCAAAATAATCTAAAACAGGTTTGTTGAACTAAAATAGGTAAGAATAATTCTTTTACTTGACTGTAATATATTAAATAAAGGGTGTAGATATGAGATTTAAATTGTTGGTACACACACACATATGGGGAATTAATGGCATGGTGGACCCATAACTTGTTTTTCTATGATTAGTGTCATTAATCTCAATAGATTTTATTTTGATACAATTTATGAGACAATTAATTTCAAATTTATTGATATTAACCCCTTATGGGAATATTACTTTTCCTTTATTGTCACTATGGATTGAGTAATATGAACATGTATATCTTGTCACAGTTTTTTTTTGGAATACATGATATGTGACTTGGCCCAGGAGTGAAAATGGGTAAATTTTGGGGATTTGATAAAACACAATTTTATTGAGTATTTTATTGATAATAAATTATATAATTTCCTCACATTGTGTTAAATATTTTTATTTATAAAATATTTGGTATTAGATCATTCATTTGAAAATTTTATGAAAATTCTAGTTTCACCCTTTAAAGTGCACTATAGTAATTCAAACATAAATATTTTTATATGTATTATTTGAACTTAAAATTTTTTAAATGTGTTTTTTAATTAATGGTATAAAAATTTAATATAGGACATGGGAGATAAATCATTCATTTGATTAGATTAAAAATGTTGTGAAGTTAAAGATGGGATGGACTCACTAGATTGGACATTAGTTCTATATTTAGGCCATAACATATTCATCCTTACTTGGAATGGGCCAGGATTTAGAGAGAATTTAGAGAAAAATAATTCTCACGAATAATACTTCTTTAAATACAACTATTTCATGCATTTTTAAGGTTAAATATGTGGTGAAACTTAGAATAAAGTATTTGGTCAAATTTCCCCATTCACACATGAAACCACTTGTAACCTAGCCTCTCCTCCACTCAATAAATATATTTTTTTTTATCATTTGGAATGGGTTGTATCTAAATTATAAAGTTTATGGAAGATTAGAAGTTATTACACTCCAATTATCCAATAATTTCAATAAGGGTATCTCTTGAAGCAAGGATCCCTTCATCGAAGCCTTCTTCTTCTTCACGTTGCAATATTTGTGTTTGTGTAATAAACTTATTAGTTCCTCTTATATTTCTTCTATTTTCTTATATTTTATTCTTTTTTATTATTATTTTATATTCCTAATTGGGATGAAATAAATAATAGAAATGTGATTGGGTTATACCCTTTCAACGGCCTTTTTAAAATGCAAAACGTTTCTACGATGACTACACCACCCATGGAAGAGTAATTCTTCTTAGTGATCGATCTAACTCTAACCATATTCACTTAATTATTTTGAATCAATGAGATACGTTACTTCACATATTATTATTTATGAATTGTGTTTTTAAATTAAAAGAGACTAACAAATCAATTGAACAATTCAAGCAAAAACATGCAAGACCGAGTAATGTGTGAATTGTGAGAGCGCTATCTTAATCGGTAAAACAAAACCACACGAGATAAATTTTTATAGTTAAAAATAAAAATCTATACTCAATTAATCCTCATTTATATAGTGCTTATGTTCCCGAATTCACCACTTACCAAAATCTAGCCTTATAACATCAATCAAATCAGGGTTCTATGATTGCATGTTCCAAAGCTAGCCTAGGGATTATTTCATTTCATCTTTGTGTTTTAGTTAATTCTCGTAGGGTTAGAGGGTTAAAAAATTAGGGGATCATAATTAAGTGGATTTTAATTTAATTGATAATTATTAATAAGTAAGTGAATTGTTATATTTATATTGGTTATGATTTTTAAAATAGTTTTCGAAAAAAACATCTTCTCGTTGTGTTTTGTTAATCAAATTTCATTTCAAAAACAAAAAAGAAAAATAATACAATATTATTCTAGAAAACTTATTATTATTATTTTATAGAAATAAAAAACCCCATACTTCTAAGTTTCATTATTCACTTTTATTTTATTTTCAAAATACCTTTTATAAGTTTTTTAAATTACTTCCTCCTTTGAGAGATGACCTTGGTCAGCCACTCTACCGCATCTAAGTACTCAAAAATCACACTTAATTTGAGAAAACCCATGACAACACCCTTTCAATTACACCCTGGGACAGCCTCAATATCTAAAATATTAAATTTTATGGATCCTATAGATCTTTGTGAGATGAGGGAGTAGTTAGAGGACTTTTAGGAAAAAGGCTTTCTGAGACCTGGTGTTTCCCCCTATGAAGCCCCAGTGTTTCTTTCCAAGAAGGTGTATGGGAGATTAAGGTTATGTGTGGATTACTAGTGCTTAAATCAGGTGACTATGAAGAATAAGTATCCACTTTTGAGGATTGAAAACCTCTTTGATCTATTGAGAGGGTCATGATGGTTCATAAATATTGACCTCGTATTAGGATATCACCAGTTGTGAGTATGGGATGAGGATATACTGAATATAAAATTTAGATGTCAGTATAGTTATTATGAGTACTAGGTGATTCCCTACAGTATGAGAAATTCCCCATGAGTGTTCATGGGACTCTTGAACCATATCTTTCATCCTTTCTTAGACCAGTCTTTGGTGGTCTTCATCGATGATATCTTAGTGTACTTGGCGTCTATAGAGGAGCATGTGAGACACTTATGGATAATCCTGGACACACTTTGAGAGCATTATATTTATGGTAAGATCTTAGAGTTTCGGTTTTGGATTTAATAATTCCACTTCCTATGAAATTTCATCTTAGAGGTAGGAGTGGTAGTGGACCCGGTGAAGGTTCAGGCAATGCTATTTTGGAAACCACCTAAGACTGTTACTAAAGTGCAGAGTTTCCTTGGGTTGGCAGGGTATTATCAGAGTTTTGTACCCAATTTATCCTGAGTGACAACACCCTTAATATCTTTGACCCAAAATGGGAATCCTTTATGTATATTGAAATGTTCCAGTAATGTTTTTAGGATTTGAGGCAGAGGTTGAAAAGCACTCCCATGTTGATATTTCCAAAGGAGGGTGTTGATTAAGTAGTTTTCTGTGACACATCATGGCCTGGACTTGGTTTTTTTTTATGTAGAGGTAAGTAGTTATTGCCTATGTGTCTAGTTAGCTGATACTGCATGAGAATAACTATACAAACCACAATCTTGAGCAAGTAGTGGAAGTATTTTCACTGAATATATGGAAAAACTACCTTATGGGAAAGTTTTTTACCATATACTCTAACCACAAGAGTCTCAAGTATATATTCTCTCATAAGGAAGATGATGGATAGAGTTCCTCTAGGACAGTGACATAGATATTTTCTATACTCTAGGGAAGCGGAACGTGGTGAAATATTATCTCAGTAGGAGATCTTGTTATTAGTTGTTGGTTGAGTTGTAGAGAAGTTATCCTTATTGTAGTTTTACTTGGTGGAAAAGGATGTCTCTTTATATATTTATTCAATGGTTTTTATACAACCAATTTTACACCATGTTAGAGATCATCAGTGTGGAGATACCAACTGTGAAACCTTATGTACTCAGATATTCATTGGATGTGCTCCTAATGGATATTATGAAGGTGAGGATCATGTTATTCTTTTCGAAGGATGGACAAAGGTTTCAGTGTCGTTACGGAAGGAGGTGATACAAGAGTTTCACACATCCCCTTTGGTGGTATATCTAAGTGTAGAAAAGATGTACTGAGACCTATGACATCATTTTTGGTGGCCATGCATGAAGATTTGTGTTTCATAGTTTGTCTCTTAATGCCTCGCTTTTTAGCAAGTGAAGGTTGCTTACTGGGTTTCAATGAGTTTAGCTAAACCCCTTGAGGTGACATAGTAGAAGTGGTATGGGATATCCATGGAATTCGGGATGGGGTTACCACATATGTCAAGAGGAAATGATTCCATCTTGGTGATCATAAACCGACTCAAAAATATGGCCCACTTCCTAGTCATTTGAGAGTAGAGTTCAGTGGATAGATTGGGACACTTTTACATGTAGAAAATAGTATGGATCCATTGAGTTCCCTAAATGATATTTTCAAACCATTATTCTTGCTTCGCATTTTGATTATAGATATTATTTTGGGAGGCCTTTGGGAATCAGTTGTGTTTGAGCATGGTGTTTCACCCCCATAATGAAGGATAGATTGAGTGGACTATTCAAGTCTTGGAGGAAAAATTTCAAGATTTCATATTTTAATTTGGACGCATTTGGGAGTATAACCTACCCTTGGTAGAGTTTTCGTACAACAAAATCTACCATTAAACAATTTTTATGGAACCATTCAAGGCATTTCATGGGAGATCCTACAAGATACCATTTATTTCATTTTGTCTAGGTGATTCAGCACTCATGGGACTAGAGTTGCTGTGAGTGATGACATAGAAGGGTAAGATCATTCAGGAACAAATGATGACTTCAAATATCCATTAGAACTCTTATGTGGAATGATTATGGAGACCTCTAAAGTTAAATAGGGGAGATCATGTGTTCCTAAGGGTCTCACCATGATATTTATTATGGATATTTGTTAGGTGTGTAAGGTTATCTCGTAGATTTAATAGCCCTTTCTAGATACATCATATAGTTGTAAAGGTGGCATACCACTTAGCTCTACCACCATTGGTGAACTGGGTACATGATTTCTTTCAGGTTTCATAGATGAGGAGGTACATGAACGAACTAGTGCATGTTATATAATAGTGAAAATCAAAAATCAAGGAAGGAGTTACCTTTGTTGAGTACCCAATGGAGATCGAGGATTGGTAGGAGAGGATCTTATGTTAGAGATCGATTTTCCCTATTTCATGTCTGGTGAAAGCATGAGAATATTTAAGAGAGCACTAGGGAGTGGGAGACCTAAATATGATCCCAGTACCCTCATATTTTTTAGTATATTTTTCTCTTTTCTAGACAAGAATCCCTAAGAAGGGGAGAATGCGATAACTTTTATTTTTCCATGTATTTCTTTAAAATATTATATGGATTGTTTTCAAAGCTAGCTGCTGATATGACATGATATTCTGAGGCCTGGTGTTCCTGGGATTAAGTTTTAAAATTTTTTAAATATATTAAAATCATGTGCATGCAGTTTTCCTAAAAAAGTTCAATAACTCCCAAATGGGGGCCCGGATTAGAAATCATAGGGAATCATTGAGTTCTGAACATAATTTTTACGCAAGGAATTACATGACCTTTGTTGGCGTCTGGAATTTGTGAAAAACAATTGTGTTTTCAAAAATAATAAATTAAATTTATTTATTTATTTATTTATTTTATCTAATTTAGTGACCTTCTCCCACTATTTAAACATGGTTATGCCTCAACCCTAGGGTTATCCACATGACCATGTAGTTTAGAGGAACCGTTGGAGAGGAGTTGTTAGAGGATCATTGGTAGACAACATCATATCAGATCAGATCGAGGAGCATGCACCAATGGATTTTGTGGATCTCACCAACGATGGAAACACAGAACTATTTTTCATTAGTGTTCAATAAAAAATTTAGGTTTGATGTTTGGTTTTTTATTTCTATCCTATTCTTATCCTATGTAGAACAATGATCAATTCTATGAAAAAGAATTTATTCATGCATCGACGATTGATTTATTTACGATGGATTTATTTATGTTCATTATTTTAAAATTAATATTTTTTGTCTAAATCTATGACAATTGATCAAGTATGAATGAAAAAAGTTCTAGGTTCATTCCTTATATATTGTGGCTTATGGATTTATCCTCCATTTCTTCACATGTTCTTCGCAGGCAATTCCTTTATCTTGTAGTTCGATGAAATATATGGTATGAAATCATTTTGAGACTGTTCTCCAACACAACGGATCAATATTGTGGTTAAGGCATGCGATGGAGGTTTTAATTTGAGGTTTGGTGATAATGGTGGATGATTTGATGAGCAAAGAGACTAGAACAGACTGAGGGTTCCATTCTCGCGATGGATACGTGATGATGGTTTGGGGAGGTGGTAGATTTGGAGAAACGGTGGTGTTTTCCAAGTATATTTGAGAATGGATCCTTATGATTGGAAATATAAATAAGTGGCCATATTCATAACCATGATTTACAACTAAAATAATGGTGAAGTTAGCTTTTATGGATGACTGGGGAAGAATCTTGGGGTTCTAGAAATTTCTATGTTACACAGCATGTAATTTAGGATCACACGTCATGTGGGACCCCCTAGCTAATGTGTTAGGGTCTTCATGTAAATTTAAAAATCACATAATGTGTGACCCTTCCACACACTGTGTGACCCTACTACACACTATGTGACTCATGATAGGAAGCTCGACATGTAACTCTGAGGTTACTCAGGCATAGGTAGGCCAAAGTGCACGAACACAACTATTGTATACAGACATAGTATAGTGTACATGGGCATGGGTAGATGGCACAAGAATGGTGTTGGGAGACCTCTACACACTATGTAGTATTACTTACATGTCATGTATTTTGAGGTTTATATGTCATGTGAGGAAGCACCACATGGGCAGACCATGGGTTGGCTGGACTCCTTGTGTACCCCTTGTACATGCTATGTACCCCCTTTGAGGATATTTGGAACCCTTTATTCCTTAATTTTGGACCAATATCAGTTGAGTGTATTCCCTTGGTCCATTCCCTCAAGGGTACAGTGTGCCATTATGTCCACATCACAAGATTGTGATCCCCTCTAGAGGATGAGTCTCAAATAGATTTTTGTGGTGTCCCTTAGTGAGATCGAAGTGTGATCCTCTATCATTTTATACCCTATGTGGTGTTTGTGGAATCAACATGGACTCCTTGATAAGGGCGTTGATCCTGCGTCTAGAAATCCATTTTAGTAGGGTTCATGGTATCATGGGAGTAAAATACCCTATATAGAAGGATGATCTATATAGGGTTTGTGGTGTCCCCCTATAGTCTTGGGTGTGATGCCCTATCTGAGTATCGGGTCTTCTGAGACAAGTGATATTTCATGGGTATGGCCCAATGATCTTGAACTCTTTTTTGAGTGTCTTAGGTAATGGAATGGCTCATGGAGTGTATTATAATGAAATAAACATTGCTTCAAGTAG
The DNA here is from genome assembly GCA_963277665.1 of Viscum album. NCBI lineage: Eukaryota > Viridiplantae > Streptophyta > Magnoliopsida > Santalales > Viscaceae > Viscum > Viscum album. Next base: position 395,778,015 of record OY728138.1, read on the forward strand.
AATCTTGTGGAAAGAAATTTGGTTGTGACCTCCTAGAGGTGCAGTTTGTTTCCAAAGTATATATGGGTTCTTTTATTATGAATTGATTGTTATATATTTTTTATAATATGAATATTATTGATTCTTCATGTTTAGTGTTTTGGGGGTGTCCTGTTGGGTATTTTTATACTAATCCCTACATGGGCTCTACCAGCACATGTCATGTCTTATGTAGATGATAACCCATTTGGCGATATCCTTAGAGGACAAGTATCTAGTGAATCATATCTTGAGTTTGATAGACCGAGGTTCTTTTTAGGTGGTTGTATTTGATGGTATTCTTTTCCCTTAAAACAGGTTGGAATTTCTCCAAAATTTTTTGGGATTGTATTTATCCCCTTTATTACTTTCAATAATTTATATTTGTACTTTGATTATGGAGTCATATAGGTATACATTATAAAGACCCGAAGCTTAACGTACATGTATATTACATTACTTTTGCGGAATACATAATACATAACAAAAACAGACACACAAGGACCGTAATAGTTTAGTGTCTTTGGAAACTCGGAATATAATATTCTAAACGTGGTGAAAGATCTTCAACATCTCCCATAAAGATCTTCTTTTTTTTAAACCTAAATCCTTTCTTTATGTCCTGGGGAAAAGAAAAGATAAAAGGGTGATCTCAAATGCTCAGTAAGGGTAAACAAAAGAAATATCAATCATGTCATATTCATAAGAACATATCTTTTGGAAATCTTAACCTGCAAAAGAGATCATAATTTCATAACATGGGATAAATCATAGTAGTGAAATGTAATCCAAATAATCATAACTTAAAACATGAAACATTGTGTCATACACACATAATCATAGAGAATCATTTCTTATTAGTAAAGACTCATTGCCAAGACTATCTTAGTGGACAAAGTCCCTTTCTGAACCGAGTTCACTCCTCGTTTCAGTCTTGTTTCACTGAACCGGTATTACCTACCGTTCCAGCCATGTCTATCTCATGAGATATAAAATCTTTACCCAATTCATTGGAGGGAGATATAGGTCCCACCCATCTCATAATGATACCATTATAATGTGTGCCACAAAATCATAAACCATACATCATAGCATAACCCATATAATAAAAATGGGAATCTTAAACATCGTGACATCATAAAACAATTCATATAAGATAAAGGAATTCATAAAAATATAATTCCATCACAACATAATCAAATCAATGTAATAATAGGGATAGAAACAGAACCCTTTATTATCTTATATGGAAAATAATTTTGATAAAACACTTGAACTCCATTCTTGAGGAAAATATCCTTTTTTCTTCAAAAACACTTTTCCTTTATTAACATGTCGTACAATTCTAAACTAAAAGAAGTTGATTAAAAATAAAATTGAAAACCTGTAAATAAAGCTTCTTGGAAATAATTTTTTAAAAATCCATTCATGCCGTATAAGTAAAAGAAACATTCTTCTCGTACTTTTGTCGGAAAAGTCAAAAAGTACCTCGTACGAAAAATGATAAAAGATTCCTTTCATATCCTTTACTAAAAACTCACTGAAGGGTAAAATTGGATTTAAACAATTGTAGGTGGATGGAAATAATATTACCTATTGAGGAAACATGGATGTGGATGATAAAATACACCCTAGTAAATACCAAAGTATAAACAATCTCAGATAAAAATGAGATTATGATATTTCCCTTACCTTAGGTCCGATATGCTTTGTACGTGTTCGAACCTCCTGTATAATGATTTAAATAATTTTATTGACTTATTCCAGAATCATACTTATTTTTATGATATCATATATGGTCATATTCTTAGCTTCTTAGTAGTAATATTTTATTGCTACTTGTTATTCGGGTGTTTATAACTTTTTGTTCTTATGCGTGTTTTGTCGAATAAATTCTTATTCTTCTCTTTAGGTTATAGATAACTCATTTAAATAATGGTATTAGTGTAATATATATCATATTAATTCATTCAATTCATTTATATAATTATTATGAAATGAAGATCATGTAGAACGAGTCGCATCATATCGGGGAGACGGTATTCCGTACGTACGCACGAGTGATGATATCGTTCATATGATCGTGGAATTGTATTGGAGTGTATGTATACTATTTCAGAATCAGTATAACTTTATAATAGTCATATATAGTCATTATTTACACCATTATACCCATACAATTAATGTGGTGGTGGAAAATATATTACACCACGGCATGGAGACGGTATTCCGTACGTACACACGCGCGGTGATTTCTTTTTTCGTAGGATGGATAGATGGTGAAATAGGGTTGTTTCATACTTATAATAACATATAAGTATATGATTGATACTGATTTTATTACTTCATAATGAAACAACTAAAGAAGAAGATGTGGAAGAAGAAATAAAGATGAAAGAATCGGTAACGGACATTACCTCTTCTTTGAAGTGCTTCTTTGAGACCTCCTTTTAGGGTACTAAAATAGGTCTTTGAAGAAGACCAGAATGTCTAGGATGTTTCTAGGGAAGTGGAGAGAAGAAATTGCCAGGGGTTGGCCGAGTATGAAGGCTCAAAGTGGTGTGAGGAAGAGGGGGAGGAGGTGCCCTTTTATAAGGGAGGAGAGGGGCTCCTTTGGAAAAACTAAAAATATTATTTTATTATAAAGTCAAGTTCGGTTTTAAATAGCTCCAAATTTATTTATTTTGAAGCTAAGGTGGGGATGGGTCGAAATCCTCTCATCCAATAGAATTTAGACAAGTTTAGGTTCCTATTTTAACCTTATCATTTAGATTTAACATTAAGTTAAATAATTTTACTTTTACCGTGTCTTCTTGTGTTCTTATACTATAAGGTTAATAAACTTACTATAAGAAGCCAAACGAACCCCAAGTTTATTTATTATTAATATATATAACCTTATCTAAGTCATTTGTCCGAGTCTTATATTTTTAAGAATAAAATAACAATTACTAATATAATATTTTTTTTAAAAACTATTTTATGTCAATTTTGACACTATTTAGTAATTAATTTTTTTGAAATTCATAACAGAATTATTAGTTCGAAAAAAGTTAATTAAATCAATACTAACATGTCATATTAATCTAGAAAATTATTTTAATTCATAAAAAGTCTCAAATTACATTTATTTTTGTGTTTATAACATCAATTATGTCAGTATTTTATTAATAAGATAATTACTGCATCATCTTTGTGTCATAAATAAATTAAATTATTTAATGTCTAAAAATTACAAATAAAATACCATTATGTAGGAAATCTTTTTAGATTTCTAATTAATATTTATAGTCGAATTTATATTATGTATAACCCCATATTAAAAATTATTTACTTATAAAATGTTGATTTTAACTATTTTAACCCTTCTTTAAATAAATTAATAATAAATGTCCTAATTTAATCCAAGTGGGCCTAAATGGTCATATTTTATTCCTAAGGTTGTTTTTGGTCGAATTAAACTTATCCAATAGAATTAGAACATGTTTTAGGGTAATAATAATATCATTTTTACCCTTAATTACCCTATTTACTTTTCACCGTGGTAAATAAAAGTAAAAAGTTACTATTCACCAAAAATTATTTTCATCTCATTGAACCACATTTCACTTACTGACATCAACCGTGTCTCTCGTATTTTTGAAATTCCACTCATAGAAGCGGTAAAAATAAGTTTTATGAAAAAATCAGTTTTTTAACTACCACTTAGTGGTTTCACTATTCATCAAAAATTGAAAGTTTTCAGAAAAATACCAAAATTTCACCCTATACTAATTTCGATATTCCAAATCCAAAAATGATTTCCATTTTAAAAAATAAAATTTATAAAATTTCAAAAAGTGGTTATTACTATTCATAATGGCTAGTTTTAATAATATTTTAATAGCATATCATTGTTTAGTGAAACTCGGTATTGTGTACGACCCAAGCTATCGAGGAAGGTCACGAATTCGTGTAAAGAAAGCCAAGCAAGTCTTGTGTAGAAAAAGATTCCTTTGACAATTTATATAACATAAAAGTCTCGGGTGTTACATTCTACCCCCCTTAAAATGAATTTCGCCCTCGAAATTCGTCACTTTGTAACAAACAGATGTGGATACCTCTCCCTCATCATATCCTCAAGCTCCCATGTAGCTTCTTCTAATTGGTGGTTCCTCCATAAAACTTTCACCAATCGAGTGGTCTTGTTTCATAGGACTTTTTCGCTACGATCCAGAATCTCTATCAGTTGTTCTTCATAAGAAATATCTTGCTCCAGTGGTACAACTTCTGAGCTGAGTACATGTGAAGGATCAGGTATGTACTTTCTCAGGAGAGATACGTGGAACACATCGTGAACTTGAGAGAGATTCGGTGGAAGCGCCAATCGGTAAGCTACCTTCCCAACATGATCCAGTATTTCAAAAGGACCAATATATCTAGGGCTCAACTTCCCCTTCTTTCCAAATCTCATAACCCTCTTCCAGGGAGATATTTGTAAGAACACTTTATCACCCACTTCAAACTCTAGGTCTTTTCTTCGGTTGTCGGCATAACTTTTCTTTCGAATCTGAGCTGCTCTTATGTGTTGTTGAATAGATCTGACCTTTTCTTCCATTTCATCAATGAGATCGGGTCCTAATAGCTTTCTTTCCCCAACTTCATCCCAGCAAGTTGGAGTCCTGCATTTCTTTCCATAGAGAGCTTCATAAGGAGCCATATGAATACTGGAGTGAAAGCTATTATTATAAGAAAATTCCACAAAAGGTAGGTGTTGATCCCAACCACCTTTGAAATCCATAGAGCAAGCTCCCAACATATCTTCTAGATTTTGAATTTTTTTTCTCAGACTAACCCTCTGTCTGAGGATGATAAGCAGTGCTGAAACTCAACTCTGTATCCAGAGTACGCTGAAGACCTCGCCAGAACTTCGAGGTAAATATCAGATCCCGATCATATATAATAGAAAGTTGTACTCCATGCAATCTTACCACCTCCTTTACATATATCCTGGAAAGCTAATCCAGAGAGAAATCCTCTCTAATAGCAATGAAGTGTGCAGACTTTGTAAGACGATCAACTATGACCCAGATAGCATTATTGCCTTTGGATGTTTTAGGAAGTCATGTGACAAAGTCCATAGTGATGTTTTCTCATTTCCATTCGGGTATGGGTAATGGTTGTAACATCCCCTTAGACTTATGTCTCTCAGCTTTAACTTGCTGACAAACCAAGCATCGAGAGACATATTCAGCAACATCTCTTTTCATTCCATCTCACCAAAAGTACTCTTTCAGGTCCCTATACATCTTCGTGCTTCCAGGATGAATAGAGAATGAAGAACTATGAGCCTCATCCAGCAGCTCCTTCTTTAATTCGGGGATGGGAGGAACACAAACCCGATTCCTGAACTTTATTATCCCATCACAATCAAGGTATAATTTAGGAACATTTCTCACCTTCTTTTGTAAATCGACATCTTCTTTTTGTGCCTCTTTAATCTTCACATGTATAGATGGTTAAACATTCATTTGAGAAAGATATGATTTTTCCCCTTTCATTATAATTCCAAGATCCATCCTTTGTAAATCCATAAATATTGGATCTTTTGTGATCCTCATCATGGATAAACTAGCATGGTCTTGTCGACTTAATGCATCTGCCACCTTGTTTGCTTTCCTAGGGTGGTAATGGATTGAGCAGTCGTAATCCTTAATCAGCTCCAACCATCTTATTTGGCGCATATTCAGCTCCTTTTGTGTGAAAATATACTTTAAACTTTTATGATCAGTATAAATATCACACCTTTCACCATAAAGGTAATGCCTCCAAATCTTTAATGTAAAGATTACCGCAACTAACTCCAAATCATGTGTTGGGAAATTTTGCTCATGGATTTTCAACTGTCGTGAAGCATAAGATATCACCATATCATTTTGCATAAGAACACACCCCAATCCCTTCTTGGATGCATCACTGTAGATCACAAACCTTTCTCCACTACAAGGCAGTGTGAGCACAGGTGCACTGGATAATCTTCTTTTCAACTCCTTGAAATTCTCTTCACATTCCTCCGTCCAAACAAACTTAACTCCTTTCCGAGTCAACTTGGTGACTGGATTAGATAATCGTGAAAAATCTTTCACAAAACGTCGATAATATCCAGCCAAACCAAGAAAACTTCAGATCTCAGTTACTGTTGTTGGTCTCGACCATCTTTCGATAACCTCTGTTTTTTCTGGATCCACAGATATCCCCTCTGTTGAGATTATGTGACCCAAAAATGCAACTTTTTGAATCCAAAATTCACACTTGGTAAATTTGGCATAAAGCTTCTCCTTTCTCAGGGTCTTCAATATAATTCTCAAGTGATCTTCATGTTCTTCCTTTATCTTTGAATAGACAAGAATATCGTCTATAAAGACTACCACAAACTGATCAAGATAGTATTTAAAGACTCTATTCATTAGATCCATGAAGATAGTAGGGGCATTAGTAAGACCAAATGGCATCACTCTAAATTCATAGTGTACATACCTTGTACGGAAAGTCCTCTTTGGTATATCCTCCCTTTTGACACTTAATTGATGATACCCTAAACGAAGATCAATCTTGGAAAAGTATTGAGCTCTGCATAGTTGGTCAAATAGGTCATCAATGCGCGGGAGAGGATATTTGTTCTTGATAGTGATCTTGTTAAGTTCTCGATAATCAATGTAGAGTCTCATTGATCCATCTTTCTTCTTAAGAAACAGAACAGGTGCTCCCCAAGGTGATGCACTAGGGTGTATGAACCCCTTATCAAGATTCTCTTGGAGTTGCTTCTTCAATTCCTGCAACTCAATTGGGGCCATTCTATAAGGTGTCTTTGAAATAGGCAAAGCACCTGGTACGAGTTCTATTGAAAACTCAACTTCACGATTCGGTGGAAGACCCGGTAATTCCTCCGGAAAGACATCATCAAACTCCCGTACAATGGGCATATTCTTAATCGTGATTTTCTCACCAACCATTTGAGATAAATAACCTTCATTTAGTGGAATCAATACCCATAAAATGGAAGAAATTTCCACTGGAAGGTTATGTTCATCCTTGCATCGATAGACGATCATAGATTGATCTGGAATATGAAATGTGACTTCCCTTCTTTGGAAATTGATATGAGCTCCATGTAGAGAAATCCAATCCATGCCAAGAATCACATCAAATTCCACTATAGGAAGGATCACAAGATTTACAGGAATCACTTTCCCACAAAGTTCAATCGGAGAAGAATTATAAACTTTTGATGTGACTGTTGTTCCATTAGGTGTTTTCATAGCTAACTCAACATCTAATTGTTGAGGTAATACGGTGATACCCTTAGAAAATTCTTCAGAAATAAAGGAGTGGGTGGATCCAGAATCAAATAAAACATTTTCTACTTTAGAGTGGATGGTAAGTGTACCTTTCACCACATCGTTATCGTACTCCACATCGATGATAGAAATTTCATGTGACTTTCCTTTGTCTTTAGCCTTAAGAGTTTGTTGACGTCGACCATCATCATCAACCCTTGGATTAGGGCATTTATTGGCATAATGTCTCATCTCCTTGCACTTGAAACATTGAAGTGTAGTAGGGTCATTCTGTGTATCCCTTCCTTTGTTTGCATCATTAGACATCTTTTTCCCATCATCGCGACATTCAAATGCCCGATGACCTTCCTTTCCACATTTGAAACATTTACTTGTACCTTTAAGACAACTCCCTCCATGTTTCTTTCCACACTTTGAGCATAAGGGAAAGCTCATCTTCTTTTTAGTGTGCTCTTTAGATTTTCCTTTGAATTCCATTTTCCTCTTCTTATCAAACCCATATGACTGATGGGTTACTCCAATATCCATCTCAACTTTGAGAGCACATTGAACGATTTCCTCGTAGCTATTGAAGTCCCTTATGGCTAAGTCCCTTCGAAGACTTGGTTTTAAGCCACTAAAGAATCGATCGATCTTACTCTCAGGTTGGATAATAATACCAGAAGCATACCTTTAAAGTCTTGTAAAATTTGCTTCATAGGTACCAACAGATTCATCATCCTTTTGCTTCAGTTCAAGAAACTCTTTCTCTACCTTTGTTCGGAGAATACGAGGGAAGTACTTATTGAAAGATAAGTTCTTGAACTCGTCCCATTCCATGGACTCAATTTCATCCCTTTGCCTCGTATTCTTAATAAGATTCCACCATTGATCAGCATCACCTTCCAAACGATACACTGCTAAGATGACTTTATCATGCTCAGAACATTGAAGAACTGAAAATATCTTTTCAGTAGTACTAATCCATTGTTCAGAAACTAATGGATCAGTAGACCCGCTGAATGAAGGTGGACGCTGTCTCATGAAGGATTCAACAGAATGTTGCTCCTTCCTTAGCTTGTTTGGATGTCCTGCATAATTCATAGCTTGAGAAAGTTGTGTGAGCATGGCTACAAGATTTTTCATTCCAGCTCCCATAACAATTGGTTGCTTAGGGGAACAATCATTGCATTTCCCGTCGCATTTTGCATTAACACGGTTCCTTCGGGTTCCATACATTGACTAAAACCAAGAAGAATAGTGTGAGCAACACTAATTATAATAGGAAAACCACATAATCAAGAATAAAATTTCACACTTAAGATCTTATCCTAGGTTATTCATGGCCATTTCTAAAACACTAAGATTGTGTTCTATGCTTAGACTTATCCTTAGGGTTCTTACTAAGGCTTTCACATCCTAGTTTCCAATGGTTGACTATACCTTTCCTCTGATACCAACTATAACGACCCATACTTTACACACATTGTTATTTCTTCAGAATTGAAGCACACTTATTACAACATATAACAAAACCAAGAAAGGACCGTATAGGTATAGTGTCTTTAGAAACTGGGAAACATAAACAACTGGTTCATAAAGCATCTACTTTGCCTCCCATTTATTTCATCATATCTAGAGTCCCTTTTGGAATATTCTACTTAATAGCCTTCTTCCTGACCTGGGGAAATAAAACATACAAAAGGGTGATCTCAAATGCTCAGTAAGGGAGGGAGGAGGTGACCTTTTATAAGGGAGGAGAGGGGAACCTTTGAAAATCTTAAAAATATTAATTTATAAAAAAATCTAACCCCACATAAAAACCTCCAAAAATGACTCAACACCTACCTTTGGTGGAATTTTCTTATAATAATAGCTTTCACTCCAGTATTCAGATGGCTCCTTATGAAGCTCTCTATGGAAAGAAATGCAGGACTCCAACTTGCTGGGATGAAGTTGGGGAAAGAAAGCTATTAGGACCCGATCTCAATGATGAAATGGTAGAAAACGTCAGATCTGTTCAACAACACATAAGAGCAGCTCAGAGTCGACAGAAAAGTTATGCCGACAACCGAAGAAAAGACCTAGAGTTTGAAGTGGGTGATAAAGTTCTCTTATGAATATCTCCCTGGAAGAGGGTTATGAGATTTGGAAAGAAGGGGAAGTTGATCCCTAGATATATCGGTCCTTTCGAAATATTGGATCGTGTTAGGGAGGTAGATTACCGATTGGCACTTCCACCGAATCTCTCTCAAGTTCACGATGTGTTCTATGTATCTCTCCTAAGAAAGTACATACCTGATCCTTCACATGTACTTAGCTCAGAAGTTGTACCGCTGGAACAAGATCTTTCTTATGAAGAACAACCGATAGAGATTCTGGATCGTAGCGAAAAAGTCCTACGAAACAAGACCAATCGATTGGTGAAAGTTTTATGGAGGAACCACCAATTAGAAGAAGCTACATGGGAGCTTGAGGATATGATGAGGGATAGGTATCCTCATCTGTTTGTTACAAAGTGACGAATTTCGAGGGCGAAATTCATTTTAAGGGGGGTAGAATGTAACACCCGAGACTTTTATGTTATATAAATCATCAAAGGAAACTTTTTCTACACAAAACATGCTTGGCTTGCTTTACACGAAATTGTGACCTTCCTCGATAGTTTGCGTCGTACGCAATACCGAGTTTCACTAAACAATGATATGCTATTAAAATATTATTAAAACTAGCCGTTATGAATAGTAATAACCACTTTTTGAAATTTTATAAATTTTATTTTTCAAAATGGACTTCATTTTTGGATTCGTAATATTAAAATTAGCTTAGGGAGAAATTTTGGTACTTTTCGGATAACTTTCATATTTTGATGAATAGTGAAATTTACTAAATTGTAATTAAAAACTACTTTTTGAAATGAAATAATTAATAGTGATAAATTATTAATTTTAGTGGTTTTAAAATATATTTAGAATATTTTTTTACAATTTAATACAATTTTGGTCATTGGATGTAATTTCACATTTAAACCAGACATAAACAAGTGTCAATCTTTTGATAGTTATTATCTCTTAAGAACACGCTATTTGTTTTGACGATGAGAATTAATTTTTAAATTAATTAATGAAACTGATATGTTTTTAATTTGGTAAAATAGACATCATTTTTGAGTTCATAATATCAAATATATCTTAGGCCTGATTTTTTGTATTTTTCTAGAAACTTTCATTTTTTGATGAATAGTGAAACCACTAAGTGGTAGTTAAAAAAATGATTTTTTCATAAAACTTAATTTTACCGCTTCCGTGAGTGGAATTTCAAAAATCTAAGAGACACGGTTGATGCCAGTAAGTAAAATGTGGTTCAATGAGATGAAAATAATTTTTGGTGAATAGTAACTTCTTACTTTTTTTTACCACGGTTAAAAGTAAATAGTGTAATTAAGGGTAAAAATGATATTATTATTACCCTAACACATGTCCTAATTCTATTGGATAAGTTTAATTCGACCAAAAACAACCTTAGGAATACAATGTGACCATTTAGGCCCACTTGGATTAGATTAGGACATTTATTATTAATTTATTTAAAGAAGGGTTAAAATAGTTAAAATAAAAGTTTAATAAGTAAATCATTTTTAATATGGGGTTATACATAAGATAAATTCGACTATAAATATTAATTAGAAAGATAAAAAGATTTCCTACATAATGGTATTTTATTTGTAATTTTTAGACATTAAATAATTTAATTTATTTATGACACAAACATGATGCAGTAATTATCTTATTAATGAAATATTGACATAATTGATGTTATAAACACCAAAATAAATGTAATTTGAGACTTTTTATGAATTACACTAATTTTCTAGATTAATATGACATGTTATTATTTATTTAATTAACTTTTTTATAACTAATCATTATGTTATGATTTTCACAAAAATTAATTACTAAATAGTGTCAAAATTTACATAAAATAGTTTTTAAAACAAATATTATATTAGTAATTGTTATTTTATTCCTAAAAATATAAGGTTCGTCCAAATGACTTATATAAAATTATATATATTAATAATAAACAACTTGGGGTTCGTTTGGCTGCTTATAGTAAGTTTATTAACCTTATAGTATAAGAACACAAGAAGACACGGTAAAAGTAAAATTATTTAACTTAATGTTAAATATAAATGATAAGGTTAAAATAGGAACCTAAACTTGTCTAAATTCTATTGGATGAGAGGATTTCGACCCATCCCCACCTTAGCTTCTAAATAAATCAATTTGGAGCTATTTAAAACCGAACTTGACTTTATAATAAAATAATATTTTTAGTTTTTCCAAAGGAGCCCCTCTCCTCCCTTATAAAAGGTCACCTCCTCCCCCTCTTCCTCACACCACTTTGAGCCTTCAATCTCGGCCAAACCCTGCCAATTTCTTCTATCCACTTCCCTAGAAACATCCTAGAGGTTCTGGTCTTCTTCAAAGACCTATTTTAGTACCCTAAAAGGAGGTCTCAAAGAAGCACTTCAAAGAAGAGGTAATGTCCGTTACCGATTCTTTCATCTTTATTTCTTCTTACAATTATTCTTCTTTAGTTGTTTCATTATGAAGTAATAACATAAGTATTACTCATATACTGATATGTTATTATAAGTATGAAACAACCCTATTTCACCATCTATCCATCCTACAGAAAAAAGAAATCACCGCGCGTGTGTACGTACGGAGTACCGTCTCCACGCCGTGGTGTAATCTATTTTCCACCACCACCTTACTTGGATGGTTATAATGGTGTAAATAATGACTATATATGACTATTATAAATTGATACTGATTCTGAAATAGTATACATACACTCCAATACAATTCCACGATCATAGGAATGATATCATCACTCGTGCGTACGTACGGAATACCGTCTCCACGATGTGATGTGACTCGTTCTACGTGATCTTCATTTCATAATGATTATATAAATGAATTGAATGAATTAATATGATATATATTAAACTAATACCATTCTGTAAATGAGGTATGTATAACCTAAAGAGAAGAATAAGAATTTATTCGACAAAACACGCATAAGAACAAAAAGTTATAAACACCCGAATAACAAGTAGCAATGAAATATTACTACTAAGAAGCTAAGAATATGACCATATATGATATCATAAAAATAATTATGATTCTTTAATAAGTCAATAACATTATTTAAATCATTATACAGGAGGTTCGGACACGTACAAAGCATATCGGACCTAAGGTAAGGGAAATATAACAATCTCATTTTTATTCGAGATTGTTTATACTTTGGCATTTACTAGGGTATATTTTGTCATCCACATCCATGTTTCCTCAATATGTAATATTATTTCCATCCACCTACAATTGTTTAAATCCAATTTCACCCTTCGGTGAGTTTTTAGTAAAAGATATGAAAGGAATCATTTGTCATTTTTCATATGAGGTACTTTTTGACTTTTCCGACAAAAGTACGAGAAGAATGTTTTTTTTAATTATACGGCATGAATGGATTTTTAAAACATTATTTCCAAGAAGCTTCCTTTACAAGTTTTAAAGTTTATTTTTAATCAACTTATTTTAGTTTAGAATTGTATGAAATGTTAAGAAAGGAAAAGTGTTTTTGAAGTAGAAAGGATATTTTCCTCAAGAATGGAGTTCAAGTGTTTTATCAAAATTATTTTCCATCTAAGATAATATAGGGTTATGTTTCTATCCCTATTATTACATGGATTTGATTATGTTGTGATGGAAATATTTTTATGAATTCCATTATCTTATATGAATTGTTTTATGATGTCATGTTGTTTAAGAATATCATTTTTACTACATGGGTTATGCAATGATATATGATTTATGATTTTGTGGCACACATAAGAATGGTATCATTATGAGATTGGTGGGACCTATATCTCCCTCCAATGCATTGGGTAAAGATTTTAAATCTCATGAGATAGACATGGCTGGAACGGTAGGTTATACCGGTTCAGTGAAACAGGTCTAAAACGAGGAGTGAACTCGGTTCAGAAAGGGACTTTTTCTACTAAGATAGTCTTGGAAATGAGTCTTGACTAATAAGAAATGATTCTCTATGATTATGTGTGTATGCCACAAAGTTTCATGTTTTAAGTTATGATTATTTGGATTACATTTCACTACTATGATTTATCCCATGTTATGAAATTATGATCTCTTCTACAGGTTAAGATTTCCAAAAGATATGTTCTTATGAATATGACGTGATTGATATTTCTTTTGTTTACCCTTACCGAGCATTTGAGCTCACCCTTTTATGTTTTCTTTTCCCCAGGACATAAAGAAAGGATTTAGGTTTAGAAAAAAATAAGATCTTTATGGGAGATGTTGAAGATCTTTCACCACGATTAGAAGATTATATTCCGAGTTTCCAAATACACTAGACTATTATGGTCCTTGTGTGTGTGTTTTTGTTATTTACTAAGTATTCCGCAAAAGTAATGTAATGTCCATGTACGTCAAGCTTCGGGTCTCTACAGTTGGTATCAGGAAGAAGTTTATTAAGTAGAATATGCCAAAAAGGGACTCTAGATATGATGAAATAAATGGGAGGCAAAGTAGATGCTTTATGAACCAGTTGATTATGTTTCCCAGTTTCTAAAGACACTATACCTATACGGTCCTTTCTTGGTTTTGTTATATGTTGTAATAAGTGTGCTTCAATTCTGAAGTAATAATAATGTATGTAAAGTATGAGTCGTTATATGGTATCAGAGGAAAGGTATAGTCAACCTTTAGAAACTAGGATGTGAAATACTTAGTAAGAACCCTAAGGATAAGTCTAAGCATAGAACACAATCTTAGTGTTTTAGAAATGGCCATGAATAACCTAGGATAAGACCTTAAGTGTGAAATTTTATTCTTGATTATGTGGTTTTTTTATAATAATTAGTGTTGCTCACACTATTCTTCTTGGTTTTAGTCAATGGCTAGAACCCGAAGGAACCGTGTTAATGCGGAATGCGAAGGGAAATGCAATGATTGTCCCCCTTAGCAACCAAATGTTATGGGAGATGGAATGAAAAATCTTGTAGCCATGCTCACACAACTCTCTCAAGCTATGAATCATGCAGGACTTCCAAATGAGCAAAGGAAGGAGCAACATTTTGTTGAATCCTTCATGAGACAGCGTCCACCTTCATTCAGTGGGTCTACTGATCCATTAGTTGCTGAAAAATGGATTAGTACTACTGAAAAGATATTTTCAGTTCTTCAATGTTCTGAGCATGATAAAGTCATCTTAGCAGTGTATCATTTGGAAGGTGGTGCTGATCAATGGTGGAATCTTATCAGTGTATCGTTTATACGTGTACGAACCTCTTGTATAATGATTTAAATAATGTTATTGACTTATTCCAGAATCATACTTATTTTTATGATATCATATATGGTCATATTCTTAGCTTCTTAGTAGTAATATCTCCCATAAAGATCTTCTTTTTTTAAACCTAAATACTTTCTTTATGTCCTGGGGAAAAGAAAACATAAAAGGGTGATCTCAAATACTCAGTAAGGGTAAACAAAAGAAATATCAATCACGTCATATTCATAAGAACATATCTTTTGGAAATCTTAACCTGCAAAAGAGATCATAATTTCATAACATGGGATAAATCATAGTAGTGAAATTTAATCCCAATAATCATAACTTAAAACATGAAAAATTGTGGCATACACACATAATCATAGATAATCATTTATTATTAGTCAAGACTCATTGCCAAGACTATCTTAGTGTACAAAGTCCCTTTCTGAACCGAGTTCACTCCTCATTTCGGTCCTGTTTCACTGAACCGGTATAACCTACCGTTCCAGCCATGTCTATCTCATGAGATATAAAATCTTTACCCAATGCATTGGAGTGAGATATAGGTCCCACCCATATCATAATGATACCATTCTTATGTGTGCCACAAAATCATAAACCATACATCATAGCATAACCCATATAATAAAAATGGGAATCTTAAACATTGTGACATCATAAAACAATTCATATAAGATAAAGGAATTCATAAAAATATAATTCCATCACAACATAATCAAATCAATGTAATAATAAAGATAGAAACAGAACCCTTTTTTATCTTATATGGAAAATAATTTTGATGAAACACTTGAACTCCATTCTTGAGGAAAATATCATTTTTTCTTCAAAAACACTTTTCCTTTCTTAACATGTCGTACAATTATAAACTAAAAGAAGTTGATTGAAAATAAACTTGAAAACTTTTAAAGTAAGCTTCTTGTAAATAATGTTTTAAAATCCATTCATGCCATATAAGTAAAAAAACATTCTTCTCGTACTTTTGTCGGAAAAGTCAAAAAGTACCTTGTACGAAAAATGACAAAAGATTCCTTTCATATCCTTTACTAAAAACTCACTGAAGGGTAAAATTGGATTTAAACAATTGTAGGTGGATGGAAATAATATTACATATTGAGGAAATATGGATGTGGATAATAAAATACACCCCAGTAAATACCAAAGTATAAACAATCTCGGATAAAAATGAGATTGTGATATTTCTCTTACCTTAGGTCCGATATGCTTTGTACGTGTCCGAAACTCCTGTATAATGATTTAAATAATGTTATTGACTTATTCCAGAATCATACTTATTTTTATGATATCATATATGGTCATATTCTTACCTTATTAGTCGTAATATTTCATTGCTACTTGTTATTAAGGTGTTTATAACTTTTTGTTCTTATGCGTGTTTTGTCGAATAAATTCTTATTCTTCTCTTTAGGTTATAGATACCTCATTTCCAGAATGGTATTAGTGTAATATATATCATATTAATTCATTCAATTCATTTATATAATCATTATGAAATGAAGATCATGTAGAACGAGTCGCATCACATCGTGGAGACGGTATTCCGTACGTACGCACGAGTGATGATATCGTTCCTATGATCGTGGAATTGTATTGGAGTGTATGTATACTATTTCAGAATCAGTATCACTTTATTATAGTCATATATAGTCATTATTTACACCATTATACCCATCCAAGTAAGGTGGTGGTGGAAAATAGATTACACCACGGCGTGGAGACGGTATTCCGTACGTACACATGCGCGGTGATTTCTTTTTCCGTAGGATGCATAAATGGTGAAATAGGGTTGTTTCATACTTATAATAACATATCAGTATATTATTGATACTGATGTTATTAATTCATAATGAAACAACTAAATAATAAGAAGTGGAATAAGAAATAAAGATGAAAGAATCGGTAACGGACATTACCTCTTCTTTGAAGTGCTTCTTTGAGACCTCCTTTTAGGGTACTAAAATAGGTCTTTGAAGAAGACCAGAACCTCTAGGATGTTTCTAGGGAATTGGAGAGAATAAATTTTCAGGGTTTGGCCGAGCTTGAAGGCTCAAAGTGGTGTGAGGAAGAGGGGGAGGAGGTGCCCTTTTATAAGGGAGGAGAGGGGCTCCTTTGGAAAAACTAAAAATATTATTTTATTATAAAGTCAAGTTCGGTTTTAAATAGCTCCAAATTGATTTATTTCGAAGCTAAGGTGGGTATGGGTCTAAATCCTCTCTTCCAATATAATTTAGACAAGTTTAGGTTCCTATTTTAACCTTATAATTTAGATTTAACATTAAGTTAAATAATTTTACTTTTATCATGTCTTCTTGTGTTCTTATACTATAAGGTTAATAAACTTACTATAAGCATCCAAACGAATGCCAAGTTGTTTATTATTAATATATATAACCTTATCTAAGTCATTTGGCCGAACCTTAGATTTTTAAGAATAAAATAACAATTACTAATATAATATTTTTTTTTTAAAACTATTTTATGTCAATTTTGACACTATTTAGTAATTAATTTTTGTGAAAATCATAACAGAATTATTAGTTCGAAAAAAGTTAATTAAATCAATACTAACATGTCATATTAATCTAGAAAATTAGTTTAATTCATAAAAACTCTAAAATTACATTTATTTTGGTGTTTATAACATCAATTATGTCAGTATTTCATTAATAATATAATTACTGCATCATCTTTGTGTCATAAATAAATTAAATTATTTAATGTCTAAAAATTACAAATAAAATACCATTATGTAGGAAATATTTTTATCTTTCTAATTAATATTTATAGTAGAATTTCTCTTATGTATAACCCCATATTAAAAATTATTTACTTATTAAACTTTGATTTTAACTATTTTAACCCTTCTTTAAATAAATTAATAATAAATGTCCTAATCTAATCCAAGTGGGCCTAAATGGTCATATTTTATTCCTAAGGTTGTTTTTTGTCGAATTACACATATCCAATAGAATTAGGACATGTGTTAGGGTAATAATAATATCATTTTTACCCTTAATTACCCTATTTACTTTTAACCGTAGTAAATAAAAGTAAAAAGTTACTATTCACCAAAAATTATTTTCATCTCATTGAACCACATTTTACTTACTGACATCAACCGTGTCTCTCGGATTTTTGAAATTCCACTCACAGAAGCGGTAAAATTAAGTTTTATGAAAAATTTAGTTTTTAACTACCACTTAGTGGTTTCACTATTCATCAAAAATTGAAAGTTTTCAGAAAAATACCAAAATTTCACCCTAGGCTAATTTCTATATTCCGAATCCAAAAATGAATTCCATTTTGAAAAATAAAATTTATAAAATTTCAAAAAGTGGTTATTACTATTCATAACGGCTAGTTTTAATAATATTTTAATAGCATATCATTGTTTAGTGAAACTCGGTATTGCGTACGACGCAAGCTATCGAGGAAGGTCGTGATTTCGTGTAAAGCAAGCCAAGCAAGTGTTGTGTAGAAAAAGATTCCTTTGATGATTTATATAACATAAAAGTCTCGGGTGTTATATACATGCATTGGTTTCAGTTGTTTTGCATTTTAGTATTATTTTGGCTTGGAGACGTGTGATTGTATTTAGGTACATTAGGATAGGGCCTCCCATATGTGTGATATGCCTACTCTGTGGCGGTCTCCAGCCCCTGGCCTATTGGAGGTGGGCTTGTGGTAGTCACAGTTCAGGCCCCATTGGGCTAGGTAATGACCCTACGTGTCACACTAGGATATGATTAAAACTAAAATGTCATATCTATTTCAATTATTGAATAAAGAAAATAATAATTTACTAAATATATACTCTCACGAACTAAATTATGAAACAAATAAATAAAATACAATTAATGAAAAATAAACAAACCTAATTCATATTTGATAAAATAAAATCTATCATAAAGAATAGATTTTATGAATATATATGTTAATTTATTTTTTTGTACACAAATTCTAAATATATGTCACCTTTATGTGCATGATCCCTTAAGAAATGATGTTTTAGATATTTTTTCTTTGAACTATAATGGTTTATCATATTCTTTGAAATGATGATAGTGCTTGTGTTTCCACATTTTATTAGAACAAAATTAAAATTGAATCCAAAATCCATCAAGGTGTGTTTTATCCATAGAACCTATGCACAATAACTTCTTCAATATATATACTTATCTTAAGAAAATTAAAATGCAATAGGTTCTTGAGGTACTTTTCTTATCTAGTATGGATCCACCAAATTAGGTATCTGAGTATGAAGTTAAATTAAAATTAAAAAATTTTAGAAAAAGTAAGGAATGAGTGATAGTTATTTTTAAATACCATAAATTATTTTATCAGTAGTTAAATGATATTATTTTGGATTAGATTTAAATCTAGAACAAACGCATACTAAAAATATAATGTATGGCCTACTTGAAATGCAATAAAGAAACATTCCAATTATTTCTTAATATAACTTGTTATAGACTAGTTTTCTAGCTTCATCCTAATCATGTTTTATATTAGAACTCATAGGAGTTGAATAATTCTTACTGATTTCAAGTCTAAATATTTTAAGTAAACCAACTATGTATTTGATTTAGTTTGAAACATTTAAAAAATATTTTTGATAAATTTTAATACCAAGTAAATAGATTAACTCACCCATTATTCTCATTTCAAATTATTTTTTCATGTGTTTTGAAAATTAATAACACATTTTTTGATTTATTGATCCAAAAATAACATCATCAAGGCCATAAATAGCTTTGTAAAGTTTTAAAAATAGAATTTTAAAAAGTGTGGGTATTCAAAATTAGGAGGTTTTTCAACATAAACTTCCTCCATTAAAAGTCCAGTTAAAAAACAATATTTGACATCAATATTATATAATTTTAAATTCATATGAGATGAAAATGATATCAATATTAAAATGGATTATAACCTTGTACAAGGGAAAAGGTATATTTATAATATATTCTTTCATCTTGATTATAACCTTTTTTAACTTAATTATCCTTATTTCTAGTGATCACACCTTGATCATTTTGGGACCACTTTGTGTATAAGTTTGTATTTTTTGTCAATAGTTTTCAATGAAGATCAAAAAAGAAGGAGATCAAGAATAAATCCAATGAAATGGAGGAATTTAAATTCAAATGATTGTTAAAATAATCATAAGTTCAAAGAACTTGTGTCAAAGGTGACACATTGTTTACCAAAATGAAGAATGGTGAGGTATCATCCATCTGAGGATGATTGAAGAAGAATGAGGATTTGAATAAGACCATGTAATTCTTCATGATTTCATGATAACCATGCAAGATCTTACTTGAAGAATAGAATCATATGATTTGAATGAAGTGGATAATGATGGTTGAAGAAGAAGAGAGAGTGTGGAAGGGCTTGTCATCCTGATATGGACATGAATTTTACATTGTATCTAAATCAGACATTGCTTGGATGATTTGTATTTAAAAAATATCATAATTCAAGAGAACTTATGATGCATGAATTTTGAAGGAAAAGGGGAAGTAAATGTGGGGCCAGTCATATATAGTTTTGATTGGAATGAAAGATACTAATGGAATATAGGGAAGTTATAGTACTTTCCATGGAAACTCTGATGACGGTAAAGCTAATCTATCAAAGGATATATATCATGATGGTGGAGTTTGTGATGAAAGAAGAAGATTGTTTGAAGAATAAAAATCACAGAAAATAATCATGAAGGTTATGGCCGAAGAATATATTAAAGGTGGATTTGTTCTCTAGTGTTTACCAAAAAATTTAGCCTGAAAATCAAAAGATGAAGTCATGTATTTTTGGTAGACAAAGTTGTGTGATAAATTCAATGGGGTTTTAATAGTTGTGTGCAATTGATGTTTGAGGATCAGAACATTAAAATTTGGAAAAGGCATGGAGTGCGTGAAAAATTGGGCAAAGTGCGCAAAAAATGAGGATGCATGAAAGATTGGTTTTGTGCGCAATATGGAAAATTGTTTACAATTTTGTGCACAAGGTGTGTTTTGAGATCAGAACAAATAAAAATGTAAAAGGCGTGAAGTACATGAAAAACTCAAGAAAGTGCGCGAAATATGATTTTGTGTGAAATAGTTTTTATTCGCATGAAGAGGGTTTTACACATGGATTAGTGCTTTTTGTGCAGGTTCAAAAATGACTATAAATACAAGGTGACCCCATCTCATTTGTTAAGGCTTGACACATAGAAAAATCTTGATATCTGACACAAAGAAAAATTGAATTATAGAGTGGTGTATGAAAAGAATAAGTGTTGTGCAATAAAGAAACTACTGCGCGAAAAAAAGGGAAGTTCTGCGCAAAAAAGAAGAGTTGCATAGAAATGATTTTTCATACCAAAAGGTGTTTTAACGTGCAAGGTTTAAATTTTACGCGCAAGACACCTAGAAGGGTGTGTGAAATATTTTGGAGTCCTGCTAGCCTTTGACAAGTGCTTATAACTCTCGAAACAGATTTTCAAAGAAGTAAGTACCATGAACCATTCAGTTTTATGAAGATAAGTAGTACTTCATACACACGACTATTGTTTAACACCCTCATTGTACTTTGCGAAGGGAAGAAGAACAATTCATGAAACTAAACTCATATCAGCACTGAAAGAAGGAAGTATACCAATACACTTAGGTTTTGGTATTGGGAATTAAAGGAAGATAAGAAGAAGAAGAATAGAGTGTTCCCAACTGAAGATTGTGAATTATTCAGGTCTGTACAATTGTGATGATGCTTTGTTGAGATGATCTTCATTACTTGAACAATCACATAGGATTTTGTGATTCTGTCCAAGAAGAGAATAAGGATATTTAGTGCATTCAGTTATTTCACTAAAGGATAATATTGAATACAAAAGATCATCAATTCAGGACTCTGATGCAAGAAATGTCTCATGCTGAATAGGAGACAAAGACTTCCATGATTATTTGTTGAAGAGACTTTCATGTTTATAAACTGAGTGGGACTTCACCCAAGGCAATGAGCTAGGTGGAGTCAATGGGAGTGACCCGAGGGAAGAACTGAACTATCCATGAACATTTAGGTAGTGATCCTGGGATAGAATGACTTTTTCTGAACCTATGTAATCCAAAACTAGAAAAGAATAATGGAACTAGGTACGACCGACAACCTGTCAGCGTATGATCCTTGGATGTAGCTATTAGTGGTGAACTAAGTAAAAAGTGTTGTGTATACATTATGCGTGTGAATGTTTTAATTACTGTACATATCCATCATATGGGTCTAAACAAGTTCCTACCGATGTGGGAACAAGATCCAATAAAGTATAGAAAAAGTTGACACCCTGATTAACCCCCCCCCCCCTCAAGGTGGTCTAGGGTCCCTCAGAACATCCTATTTGTACCTAAATATCCATTTGGTTCTAATAACAGGATAGTTATAGGGTCTATTTACTAATTCACATACCTTCTTCCTATTTAATTAGTTTAATTATTATTGTATTTTTAAAAGTCAAATATTGTCATCTAATGCTTCTTCTACAGTTTAAGGCTCAATCTAAGATAAAAAATAAAGAAAATTCTAAAATGTTTCCTATACTTTTTCGAGTCCTAAAACCTATATATATATCTTATAACAGTATATAGAGGATGGTATTTAAGGTCTCTAGGTTTTCTATGAAACACATTTTTCAGTTCTTCGATATCAATCCTTTCTGGTTCGAATTTTTCTTGATCATATTCCAGATTTTCATCCTTTTTGTTATAAATGAGTGGTTCAAGGTTGTCCATAGAATCACTCAATTCATAAATCTGAGTTTTCATATGTTCAAAAGGATCACTTTCATAAAACTTAACATGGGTATATTCTTCAACTACCTTTGACTTATTATTGTTAATTATGTAAGCTTAGTAAATAGTAGAGTAACAAAAAATGATTCCTTCATTATCCTTTGGATAAAAATTACCAAGATTATTTCTAATATTCAAGATATAAACCTTATATCAAAACACTTTAAAGTATCATACCATTGTTTTTATATTATTCCCTAACTCATAGGGTGTTTTCTTTAAGATAGGCCTTATTAGAACTTTGTTAATGACATAACATGTTGTATTAAAAGAGTTATCCCAAAATTAAGTGGGATAGTTAAATTTACATAACATAGTCCATATAATTTATTAAAAGGTATTATTACTCCTTTCAACAATCCCATTCTATTGAGGTATCCTGGGGGCATAGAAAAGTATGTTTAATACCATGATTTGAGAAAAATAAATTAAATTCATGATTCAAAAATTTCCCACCATGGTCACTTCTTAAAGTCATAGTTTTGGAATTTTTTTCATTCTTCATAGGTTTTCAAAAATTAATAAAAACAAAACATGCTTCTCTTTAAGTATCAAGAAATAAACCCAATTAAATATTGAAAATCATCAACTAAAACATAAAAAAATCTTTTCCATCCAGAATTTCTGTTTTATGAGGCCCAAATAGATCCATATGGATGAGTTCTATGGGTCTAGAAGTGGTAACCTCATTTACTAGTTTAAAATATGTTTTGTGTTTCATTCCCATTTTTCATGTATCACACAATATATTTTCATCCAATTTAAGGTTAGGTGAATCAGAAATCAAACTTATCTTAGATAATTTTCTCAAGGAGTAAACATTGCAATGTCCAAGTCTTATATGCCAAATTCAGGATATGTTAATTTTATTATTCAAACAATTTACATTCTATGTATACAAAGAATTTATACCTAAAGTATATACATATTCAGTTATTTCTACCTTAAACATAAGAGATTTATTTTCAAAAACTAAGATGGGATTATTGGAAAACCCAATAGAATAACCATCATCACAAAGTTGAGAAATACTTATCAGGTTAGGTTTTAAACCTTTCAAATAAAGAATTTTGTTGATGTTGATTGGAAATAGATTTCCAACAGATCCAATCCCTATAATATTTCCTTTCTCATTTTCACTAAATGTGACACACCCTCCATCAATTTTAAATAATGAGTGAATGTCATATAAATATCCTTTCATATTACTTGAACGTCCACTATCTATAAATCATTTTTTATTAATTTTTGTGTGGACTTATCCATATAAAAGAAAATTAAACAAACAAAATTATTAGACAAACACTCTTGGATCCTACAACGTTAGCTACAAAAGATTTAAAAACCAAAATCTCTTTGATTTTTGAAAAATTAAAACTAGTATTTGGAAAAAATAAAAGATAATAGCTTTCTATATTATACAAATTTATAGATTTATTAAATAAAATTCATTTCAAAAATGACCATTTATTCTATAGTGAAAAAAATCAATACCACACATATTTTTATTTTTATAACTCAGTGTAAAATAGTTTTTATAAATCTTGGGTTTTCTCCCCTGCTTCCTATATAGGATTTTTATCTTTTGGGGTAGTTTTTACCAAGGATTTTATTAAGGTAATCCTCCCCCTTAGTAAAAATAGTTTCAACATCTTTAAGATCTTTAAATTATTTTTGTAGGCTCTAGATGTACTATAATGTTCAATAAAAAAAGTAGAAAAGTTTTACATCTTGGATTTCAGGTCTAATATTTTTTTTAAGTCATATTTTTCATTAATAACCTCCATATAAAAATTATTGAGAGTTTTGGTTTTCTTCTCAAGATTTAATTTTTTTTCCTATCATGGTACAATATTCATTTAATTCTTCATAGGATAAATTTTTAATTTCTAAATCGGATTCATGCTCAAAATAATAATATGAGTATACCTCGTCAGAGTTTTCTATAAAGAACATGTTGTCCTTCATATTTGAATTTTCAACTTTAAAATATGATATGGAATCATTACTGGATTCCTCTAAGGAACTCCATATATATTTAATCACTTTCTTGGTTTTTTTATTGTACCCAACATTTTTAAAATATTTCTTCTCAGACTTCGTATTTTTTTGGAGTCTAGGATAGTCATGCTTTACGTTCCTGATTTTCATACACTTGTAACATATAACTTATTTAGATTTCACCTCATAATTATTATAATTTTCAAAGGGTTTTCTAAAACATCTTCTCTTTTTGTAAAACTTTTTTAACTTTCTTGAAAACTCAGTAAGTTCGTAATTTGATCCTAAATTGCTTGAGGTATCTTCTTCTCTAGATAATTTAAAGATTCTCACATTTTTTTCTTCTTTTAATCTTTTTAAGTAGAAACATTCAATACATAATTTACCTTTTTCAAAAGATTATTATCTTCTAAATCAGTTTACATTTCATCTCTATACATCATAATTGTATGAATAAGATAATTTATTTTAAAAAATTTAACAACTATATATTTCTTGATGGTATCAGAAATTTCACTCCATATAGGTGGTAGGATTGTGAGGATTTTTATAGCTTGAGATTATTATAGAATGAGTATTCCTAAAGTAGAAACATTATTTAAAACCTCAATAAGTATTCCATTTAACTGAGTAATGATTTAACCTTCCATCATTCTTAAAGTATCAAATATAATATTGGAATTATTATATCTAAGATCTCAGATGTTGTAAGTTTCTTTATAAGAAACTGTTATAGTAGTCCACATATCATAATCTATTTCACATTGTGAGACTCTATTGAACCCATCAGGACCTAGTTCACATATTATAGTGTTCATGGATTTGGAATTCAAGCAATAGTTATCTTCAGTATCAGCATCCCAAGTTTTAGGTTGTGTCTTAGTAATTTTATAAGACTTCCCTACTTTTAAATAAACCTTAAGACCAATATTTTTCAAGTATATTATCATTTGTTCCTTCCAATAACAATATTTGTCTCCATTGAAGTGGGGAGATCTTACCATAGACACACCCACTCTGTTATCTATCAAATAATCCATTCTAGAAAATATTTCAGAATTTAATAGTTTAGATTCAAGAACTGAAGAGTCGACTCCTTTGATACCAATTTTAGGTCAATGACTGGCTACACAAAAACTTTGGAGGGATGAATTTAGTTCTTGAAATCTATTCACTTTAAAACAACCAAATTTTTAGGTTTGACTGGTTTTTATCTTTTCTTAAAATAACAATAAAAAAATAATTAAGAAAGAAAAAGATCAAAAGCAAATATATTTATAGTGGTTTAGGGAAAAAATCCCATAGTATACTCTACCAACACTCTACTCGATGAGTTTGGTGATTTTCACTAAACCAGCACTTTTTCGGGGGCTTTCTAGTTGAGTAAAATAAATTGTTACTTATTAAAAAGGTCAAAGAGAATTTAATTAGACTGTCACTTTACAAGACTTATCCATGGAGTTACCACACTTAATTAAAATGAGTGAAGATAGATATATGGATGAATAAATGAATTTTGGAAAACAGTGTAGTATACAGTTGCAAACAAAAACTAAAAAAATATGAAGAAATTTTCCATATAAGAAAAGTAACTCCTAAGAGTATATGTAAAAGTTATTAAATTAAAAAAGATAATATTTTAAGCATAAAAAATATTGAGTAGCTTAAAATATTGTATTTTGAGAGTGGTGTATGAATAATTTATCATTTCATTCCTATATAAATTTATATATGTTATTTTATATTTTTTATGAAGCGATAAACTATTATATTTATATATTCACTTTTTAATTTGAAATTTTCTTAAATGATAATCCTAATGGTTGATAATATAATTATTTTTAAAGATTAAGGTGATAGGATCTTAATTCTATGTTTCCATATTTTCCAAATATGGAATGGAATTTAATGATAGAGTTGGTAGAAACCTTCTTTATCAGATATTTTCATTCTTGGAAAAAAGATGCTTTGTCCAAATTTTTATTTTCTTTTTTAGACAACTCCTTTTCAGATGCATGTAAAATCATAAGTTGAATTATCAAAAATTCACACCAATGGTAATATGTATAATCATAATCATCTATAATATAGCTTGATATTTATAAGCTAATGGTCTGGAAACACTGTTCTCATAAGATAATTTGCCATTCAGCTTCGTAAGAAAAAAATATTTAGATCTTTTATTTCTTAATAATGTAAGATAAATATTTTTTATTTTTTATTTTCATAGGATAATTTAATTTTTTTAAGATAATATAGTATTGTCATAAGATAAAATAATTTCTCACATTTCTTATAATTACATAATATTATTCTCTTATAAAGTTCTTATAACACCCTGTTAGTATTTTTAGGTAATTTATTGTTTATTTTTTTTCTTATCATCCTTATTTGGGTGTGTTTCTAGGATTCTCGTGGGTAAAGATCCTTTTCTGGGGAAAATAACCTAAATTTTAGGGATGTATATTTATTTTAATTAATGGAATCAATGTATAAATGTGTCAATGACTTATTGGGTTTATTCCCAAGTTCATATAATGATCAGTGTGGGGTTTTTTATTTTTACAATTAAAACATATAGTTTTTGAAATCTTTTGGGTGACTACATGACATGTAATATTATCAAGAAAGATGCCATGAAATAGGTTTAGGTAATGAAGGGTTTTCATGCCCAATTCTGGGTTCACATCATGTACTATTAAAAATAATGTTTTTAATAAAAATAAAATGGATTTTTTGGAATATTTGGGAATTTTGGATTGCACGGAATGTAATGGGATTACACTCCATGTAATAATAATGAGTTAGTAATTTAGGGTGTTGAATGGCTGATTTCTCATTTCATTCATTTTCTTAACTTCTCCCTCTTGACCTAAAATCTCTTAGGGGTGATTTTGGTGACCTCCAACCCTTTTGGATTGTTTCATTCGATGATTTATCATTGTTTTGGTCGTGATTATTTTCATTAGGTAAGAATTCCTTCTAGTTATTATTTTTATTTGGTTGCGATTGTGGTTTTAAATATGGTTGTATTCTGATTTGTGATCAGATAGTGTTTTCTATCAATCCTTTGTAGTTTCTTGTCCTACCATGCTTTTTAAAGGCTGATCTCATGGTTTCCAATCACCTTTATCAAAGGTAGCTAGGTTTATAACATTTTGAGTTATGTGTTTCTATACAATGGGTTAATTAAATGAATTAATTATCACTCTTGGTAAATTCTTTTGGGTTTTTCATTTATTTGAAATAATATTTTTTATAGGATTTATTGGAAACAAAAATGTTTTCAAAATGGTTTTTTTCTTGAGAATGGATTTTCTTGATTTGGAAATGGGTGTTCAAACACCAAAGTATATTTTCATGGATTTGAAATTTTTTTATAAAATTGTGAGCATGGTTTTAAAATTTTATTTTTTAAATTGGAATATTTAGAACCTTAGGTTCATCATGAAAGAGAAATAGGTAGCCTTAGTGTGTGTGGAATGAGCAGAAGGTGGCCTTTTGGATATTGACAGACTGTGGTAGGACTTCATATTTGTTGGATCTAGTGTTATTCCTATTTAGTCTCTTGAGTGTCTAGTACACATTATCTCATAGGTTAGGGACCAATATGAATTTCTTTTTCATTTATGGTTATTTATCTCATGGTTGTTTTTATCATAGATTGTTTCTCACAAGTTTTTATTATGAGTCTATTTCACATATCTTTGCATGATAGGTTATTTCATGGATAGGTGGTCACTTACTTACCTATGGATGCATGTATATGATTTCTTATTTATATCACTTATAATTTTCTTATTTCTAATTTTATAATATTAATATATTTTATGAAAACAAAAGGGAAAATGATTTACAAATGAACTATATTTATGAAAATGCCTTGCAAAACTGCTTTCATTTTAAAATTTAGAACTGTTGCATTCTTGATATTAAACCTTTTATAGACTTAGTGGTGTTATCATACTGGGAATTTTTATCGCACTCTACTTTTTACTTTGGGTGGTTTTATATGTTTTATTTCTAGATACAAGTAAAGGGAATGGAATCTTGTAGCATGTAGGCTTACCCTTTAGTCATTTCCTTCATAGCGGGGTGGTTTGTAGGTGACTGATGGTCACATGGAGGCTTGTTGGTCTTTTTTTATTCATACTTTCATATTTATCCTATTTTTATTGGATTTTATAGATATAGTTTCATATTTTTCTTCTTCATAGTACTTTGGTTGTATCTATTGTTTCGTTATATATGTGAACTTGTTCTTTTTTCTTAACTTGCATCACCATGTGATGGCCAACATAGGTGTATGGTTTGGTTGACCTAGGTTGTTATGTTACAATTTGTTACTAGAGTGAAGGTTCAGCATAAATTGTCTTAACACTTCCTTAGTTTGGTTCTTTGTCTTAGGTAGAAAAGATTTAGGACCATCAGAATTTGGATAGTAAGTACAGAAAAGGGTACTGTCCATCTTACTTCCATGAATAAACTTGAGTTACCATGGGTGGTCAGGGACTTTTAGAAGATTTCAGACTTGGGTTTTGGGGTCATTTGAATGAACTGTGTGGAAAGTTTATTTAAATTGAACTATTCAATTTTTCAAATTATTTCATTGATATAATTATTAATTTCTTTAAATTAATTTTTTTAAATTATTTGTTAGAATTATAACAGTTTTCCTAATATTTTTGGAATTTTATCATTATATAATTGGTTATTGTAGTGTGTTTATGGGAAAATTCCTATGAGAAGAGATCTTCAAAATCCAAGACAGGAATATGCGAGATAGGTTCTACAGGCTAATCCTCTAGTGGACCCTTCCTTGGTTGAAGCTATTATCCGCACTATTCAAACTCTGAGTCAAGTGGGTGTTGGGAACCTAAGATGTGTGGTATATCATGGAACTGGGTTTACTAAGAAGAATCCACCCATATTCCATGGTAATAGAGAACCATAGGAATCAAAGAATAGGATTGAGTGGATTGAGAGAATCTTTAACTTCTTAAAGACTTCTAAATACTCAAATGTGGGTTTTTACACATACATGATCGAGGGACTGGGAAGGAGATGATGATACTCTGTTGTGCAAGCTAAGTTTCACAAGGACCTTACGAGGTATTCTTTCAAAAAAAATATTTAATCATTATTTTACAATGATATGTTACATGTGAAAAATACCCATGATTTTTGAACCATGGATCAGGGGGAGAGTATAATTATAGATTATTCTACCTATTTTTTGAGTTAGTACATCTGGAACTAGATATTTTCACTAATCAGTACCTAAAGTCTTGGAGGTTCGAGTTGGGACTAAGGCCTAATATTAGGTCGATGATGATTCTCATGTTCCTTATAACCTTTGTGGAGGTAGTTGAAAAGGATCTTTGGCTGATGTAGATATAGCTGGGAAGAAATGTTTGGGAGGAGCTTCAGTTGGTGTAATTGTTATCCAAAGTGTATCTTTTGGCTATAAGAGGAAGCACGGGGGTGGTTAGTTCTCTTCATGACCAGTTTCAGGGGATTCTTTGGGATATAAGTAGATTATTTACTATTAGTGTTGGTGTTCAGGTCATACCAAACATAACTATAAAGAGGCTCCTCAGAGTTTTCATTTTTGTAGATTATCAAGACATCTGAAGAATTTCTATGAAAATATATCTCAGGGTAGTAAGGCAAGATCCACTCTCACCAAGGGTTTATGGGTTCCTGACTATGATTTCAAGGGTTGTGAGTCAAATCCTCAGGCCAAGGGGGATATTCATAGGGATAAGACTAGATTTATTTATGTGGATAAGTATTCACAAGAGGAATCTGAAGTAGGGCTATATACTGTTAGAGGTACAGTATTTATTTCATCTTCTATGGTGATAGATTTTTTTGATACAGGTTATACTCATTCTTTTATATCATCAAATTTAGTTGACATATTGGGATTGTGTTCAGAACTCATGATTTACTTGTTGTATCTTTACACACCTTTGAGAAAGAGGTACGAACAAGGTTTCAAGTATCATGTGTTTTGGGTGATTATAGTTGACGATGTGATAGAATGGGACTTCTTGTTGCTTGATCTTGACATCATAGACTTAATTATTGGAATGGATTGTATAATCAGTGTTACATCTTAGATAGACTATTATCACTGATGAGTAAAATTATTATCTACCGATGCAGTCACTCATGTATTTCATGGGGAGTGGGACTCTATATTGGGAAGGGTGGGGCCTATTGTGCCTTATGATGGGTAATCTTAGGTCAGTTGTCAGAGATATTTCTTGATTTAGTTGACCCTTGTTTGGGTGGTCAACTTCCTATTATGTTGAGTGCATACCCCAAGGTCTTTTCGGATGATTTCTCTAGTTTTACTTCATAGGGAGTGGTCAAATTTACTATTTACCTTTTCCTTGGTACAATGCCCATTTCTATTCCATCTTGTCAAATGGAACATGCTGAGTTTATGGAACATAAGGTACAGCTTGAGGACCTAGAGGTTAAAGGATTTATTCATCTTATCATGTAATTGTGGGATTCACCTGTCCTATTTTCTATGAAATAAAATGGGTTCCTTAAGATTTGTAATAACTATCGAATGTTAAATCATATGACTGTTAAGAACAAATATCATTTTCCTAGAATTGATGAGATTATTTACTAGCTTATAGGGGCATGTTGGTTTTCCGATATTAACCCACAGTCAGGGTACCACCATTTGAGAGTATGAAGAGTGGATATACCTAAGACAACATTCAGGAGATATTATGGTCATTTTTAGTTTTTTGGTTATGCCATTTGGTCTAACTAATTATAATTCAGTGTTTAGGGATTTGATGAAACATATTTTTTATCAGTTCTTAGACTCTTTTTATGTTGTGTCCATTGATGATATTTTGGTGTACTTTATGTTATAGGAGGACCACAGAGACCATTTAGATATCATTATTCAAACCTTGAAGGAATATTGTCTCTATGGTAAGCTTTCCAAATGTGATTTTTGGATCAGTGAAGTGAAATTTCTGAGGCATGTGATATCTGAGAGGGGAATCTCAGTGGGTCTTATAATGATATAGGAATTCATGTCTTGGTATAATCCTATAAATTTGTTTCATATCCAAATATTATTAGGTTTGGATGGTTATTATAGATGGTTTGTTCAGCATTTCTCCAATATCACATCTTAAATGACTACTTTCACCCATAAGGTTGTAAATTTTGAATGGAATGATAACTGCTAAAGATATTTTGAGGAGATAAAGATGTGGTTAACTTTAGAACTAGTTTTGATTCTTCCAGAAATGGTTTCAGGTTATCATGTTTTTTGTGATGCTTCTGGTATAGGTTCTGGATGTGTCTTGATGCATGGGAAATAGGTGATGGCCTATGGATCATGTTATTTACACCCTCATGAAAAGAACTACCCTACCCATGATCTTGAGTTGGAAATAGTTTCTCATGCACTCAAAATGTGGTGTTACTATCTTTCTGGTGAGTGGTTTATGGTGTATTCTAATCATAAGAGCCTGAAATATGTTTTTACTCTGAGGGATCTAAACTTGTGATAGAGACGTTGGGTGGAATACCTTCATACTTTTGATTTTTATATTATATACACTCTTTTGAAAATAATTGTGGTTGTCGATGAATTTAGAAGAAAACTACTGACACAATCCATGAAGGATTCGGTTGAGTTGTAGACTCTGGTGAGTTTATTTGCTGATATGATCTTGGGAGTGGAAGAGTTTGGTTAACAAGTGTTATTTTCTATAATGAAAGTTTACTCATCTTTGGATGACTTATTTTAGATTGATTGGGTGATAGAAACTGAGTTACAATGATTTTTTGAATGTTTTTATGGTGGGGAGACCTTGGTTGAGTTATATTAGTCTCCCAGTGGTTCTTTGTGATTCCATGGTAGGTTGGTTGTTCTATTTTTCCGAATGTATAAGTTGTTAGACAATGGATATCAGTCTTTTTGGTTTTTTCACCCTGGGGATACCATGATGTATCACAACTTGAGACATCAGTATTGGTGGTAGTGTATGAGGTGGTCAATTTCAAAATTTTTATCATGGTGTCTTTCTTTTCAAATAATTAAGATAGAACACCATAGACCTGTGAGTTTTCTACTTCCCTTACCTATTTTGGTATGGAAGTGGGATGAGGTTTCTATGGATTTAATTATTGGTTTTCCATGGACTCTTAATGGGAAGGATTTAAATTGTGTGATCATTTATTGACTCATGAAATCATCTCATTTTCTTCCTATCAAGTAGACGATGAAGGTGGAACATCTTGTGGACTTGTATATCTGGGATATTGTAAGACTTCGTGGGGTTCACTTTGTCGTTGTATCTGATAGAGACCTGAGGTTCAGATCTTGGTTCTGGAAAGGTTTTTAGGAGGTCATGGTTTCCAATATTAGATTAAGAACAACTTATCATATTGATATGGATGGACATATAGAGAGGGTTATCCAAGTTCTTGAGGATATTCTTCAGGCTTGTGTGCTTGATTTTGAGGGATCTTGGGAAAAGATTTTTCTTCTAGTCAAGTTTTCTTATAATAATAGTTATCATGCCCCAATTAGTATTTCACCCTTTGAGGATTTTTATGGGAACCCATGTGTATCTCCCTTATATTGGAAGAGTTATGATAGTAGTCCTTAGTCCTTAGTTGGGTCAAGTCTCATTTAGGAGACAATGGATATGGTGCATTTGATTCGAAGAATATTGATCACGACACAAAGTCGTCAGAAATCTTATGTGGATATCCATCATCAGCTACTAAAGTTTGAGATTGGTGATTAGTTTTTTCTTATAGTTTCACCTCACATGGGACATTGTTAGTTGGGTAAGCAGGGTAAGTTGTCACTGAGGTTTGTGGGCCCCTTTTAGATTGTTGGAAAACTGGGAAAGGTGGCATATCAGTTGGACTTGCCATCAAATTTGACATCTATCCATGATGTGTTTCATGTTTACCAGCTAAGAATGTATATAAAAGATCATTCCCATGTGATTAAATGGGAGGATGTTGATCTTAATACTGAAACCACTTTGTTTGAGAATCTAGTTCAGATTATGGATCATGATAGAAGGTACTCTTCAGAAAAACAATTCCTCTAGTTCAGGTACTTTGGCAGTGTGGATGGGATATCCATGATACATGGGAGAGATAATTATTGATGAGGCAGCAGTGGCCTTCAAATTGAGAGTCTAAGAATATGAGGGATTTCTGGGGGTAGAAAGCATTTATGGTGGGGAGATTGTAACACCCTGTTACACTTTTTAGGTACATCTTTTTTTATGTTTTTCTTGTCATCCATATTTGTGTGAGTTTTTGGATTCTCAGGGATAGAGAACCTTTTATAGGTAAATTAACTTAAATTTCATGGATTTATGTTTTTATATATTAATGTAATCTATATATAAATGTGTCAAAATACTTAGTGGGGTTCTTCCCAAGTTTGGAGAATTCTCATTGTGGTGTTTTTGAGTTTTCTTCTTAAAACCTATGGTTTTGCAGTTTTTTGGTCAATTACACACCATGTCAAGGTGTTACATGCCATGTAATTTTCTCCATGTAGATGTTGTGAAACGGTTTCAGGTAATGAAGGGTTTACACGTTGTGTACTATTTCATGTTGTGTACTATTAAAAATCGAGAATATAATAAAAAGGAGATGAGTTTTTTAGCATATTTTTTCTTCATGGATTACACAACATGTAATGGGATTACACTCCATGTAATCATTGTGAGTTAGGATTTTATGGTTCCACATGGTTGATTTCTAATTTCATTCATTTTCATCCCTTCTCTTTCTCAACCTATAATCTCTTAGGGGATATTTTGGAGACATCTAACCCTTCTGTATTGTTTGATTCGGTGATTAATTGTTGTTGCAGTCACGATGTTTTTTTGGGTAAGCATTCCTTCTGGTTTATATTTGTATTTTCTTAGGGATGTAGTTTTGGATATGATTATGTTTGGATTTGTGATCGGATAGTGTTTTCTATTTATCTTTTATAGTTTTTTTTGCTCCTTGCCTTTTAAATGTCGATCTTGTGGTTTCCAATCACTTTTGTTGAAGGCATCAAGGTTTGTACCGTTTTGAGGTAGGTATTTATATACAATGGGTTAATTTGATGAATTTATTGTCATTCTTGGTAAATTCATTTGGTTTTTTTCATTACTTTTAATTGATATGTGTTTTAAAAGAATTTATTCTATAGGAAAATATTTTCAAATAGGTTTTTTTCTTTGAGAATGGATTTTCTTGATTTGGAAATGGTTTTTCAAACACCGAAAAGGATTATCTTCACTTTGAAAATTATTTTATAAAATTTTGAGCATGGTTTTGAAAATTTATTTTGAAAATTGGAACATTGGGAACCTTGGGTGAATTGGGAAAGAGACACGGGCAACCTTATTGTGTGTGGCACCACTAGTATATAACCTTTTGGGTATTGATGGACTATGGCATGACTCAATATTTATTAGATCCAATGTTATGAATATTTAGGATATTGAGTGTCTAGTACAAACTTTTCCATATTCTAGGTCCTAATATGAGGTGATTCCTCATTTATAGTTATTTATCGCATGGTTTTTTATCATGGATTGTTTCTCATGGGTTTTTATTATGAGGTTGTTTCATATAGATTCACATGATAGGTTATTTCATGGATATTTGGTTACTTTATTACCTCTTAACACATGGATATGATTTTCTGTATATATCACTTTTATTTATCATATTTTTGGTTTGAGAATATGAATGAATTTTGTGAAAACCAAAGGGAAAATGATTTAAAAATGAATTATATTTATGAAAATCCTTTCTAAATTTGTTTTTGTTTTAAAAGGTATAACTGTTGAACTCTTAATATTAGACCTTATGTAGAATCTGTGGTGGTACCCTACTAGCCATTGTGCTCACGCCCTAAGTTTTTATTTGGGTGGTTATAGATGTTTTATTATAATATATAGGTAAAAGGAATGTAATATTGTATCATTTTGGCATCTCCTTTAGTCTTTTCCATCGTAACGGGGTAGTTTGGAGGTGACTGATTGTCACATGGAAACTTGTTACTCTTATTTTATACATACTTTTATATTTATCTGGTTTGTATAGTATTTTATAGATCTAGTTGTATCTTTTTGTTCCACATAGTACTCTGGTTTCACGTCTGGTTTTATTATATACAATACCTTGTTCTGTTTTCTTACTTTAACTGACCATGTGATGGCCGACTTGGCTTTATGGTTTTTTTGACCTGGGCTAGTCTGTTACAGTCCTCTTCATAAGATAAGAGACTTCGCTGAACTTATATTTTGATTTTATTTTTGATCTTGAATTCATTGTAAGATAATTTTTCTAATTCATAGGATACTTTACCTATGTAGTAACATAATAATTTATTATATGCTTTCATAAAATAAACTCCTTTAGCATAGATTTGAGATTTTAATGCAAGTATAGAATTTGTTTCGTGAGACAATTATTTTATACATAAGATAAAATTGGAATGTAAGATAAAATTCATTTGATAGAAAACTAAATTCTAGTATCTATAAAATGAATTTACTTACGCTCATGTAATATAAATTCCTTTATAATTCATTCATCAAATAGCTTATAATCCTTAATAATAGCTATATATAAAATTCTAAAACACTTAAGATAGACTTATTAGTAAATAAATAGGAATTTTTTTAATCATAAAAACATATAAACAACTGAGATATGTTGGAATAAAATAACTCTTTCTAATAAAAACACTTCAAACTATATTTTTATTCTAACTCATGTGATGGAAGGCATTTTTATGACTTAAAATTTTAGTTAAGGGTTATTATTAAACATATGAATAAATATTTTATATTTTATTATTTACATGCTTATTAATATTATGGGGTACTTAGATAATTAATTAACCATGTCTGATAAAATAATTTATATATATATTAATTTTACTTTTATAAGATATCTTATTTTATCTTTATATTATATGATATCTTAAATCATCATCATCGTCATCATTTTATTACTTTTGGAAAAAGAGAATAATACAATCCATATAAGAACACCTAATCCAGATAGTTAGGGAGTCCTAAAATAGTGTAGGCCAAGGGAATCCCCCCTTACAAGATTCACCCCTTCAAGAGGCAAGGAGTTCAACAGGGAAAGCAGGTAATGTTTGATACTTGGTTCACCCTAGAATCAAGATAATCTTCAACCTTTTTACCCTCATTCCATGATTGGATGACATTCATATATATATTTATGAGTCCCCTACACCTACTAATAATGTAAGTGTCTTACCAATGGTAACTACCTGTATCGTATAGGGACTCGTAGAGGATAGTTGATTCCATTTCCAACGCCAAAAGGATTATACACTTTTGATTTTAAAGGCAGAGACCAATGAGCATTTCCATAGCTTCAACCTTAAGGGACTAAACATGGAAAAATTACACATTAAAAGTAAAGATGATAGAGCCCTTGGAGTTGAAAACCACACCTCCTCCATGCATAACTCTAATACTACATTAGCCATCATTGTTGAGTTTGATACCCAAGGGGTGGGAATACCAGCAAACCCAATGCCCTTGGATGGCTATGAGGGTGGAATGGTTATAAAAACTACTATCTAGGAATGGACAGAGAGTAGGGTAATCCTTAAAGTTCTTCAAGTGAATGATCATTTCAACCAAGTGGTCTTGATTCAGATAAATATAGATTTCCATAGACTAATTACCCCCATCAAAGTGAGTAGAGTTCCCCACCTTCTAAATAAACCATAAAATAGCTAAGAAAACCACAACTCTAACCTTCTTCTCTATACTAGCATCACCTGCACCAAGGAACCATCATTCAAGAAAAAGAAGGTCTTGTAAATCCTGGGGGGAGAAGCCAGTAAAATCTCTAAAGGATCTCAAAATTAACTATTCTCAATCACCATCAAATAACATATGATCTATGGTCTCCTCCCAGCCTTACCTAAAACATGAGCTTCTAGAAGCAATGCTGATGCCCATTACTTTAATCTTCTCATCAGTATCCAACACCCGATTCGTTATTTTCCAACCCCAAAAATTAAATTTCATAGGTAAATCCTTGATCTAAAGAACCTCCCCCCACTCATCGACATTCTCGTGAGTAAGAAATACCCTCTAATAATAATTCATAGTGAAGGCCCCCGATAAAGACTCTGTGATGATACACTTCTATGGATTAGTGTTAATATCAATGAGGTTGAATATTTCCTACTAATTCTGGTCCAATATGGAATTGATGAAGCTCGAATGTATGTTCTTTTCTTTGAATGTAATATCAGGAGTAGGGAATCCAGGAAACCCAATCTTGGAGCCAGCCCTGTAATGATACCAAAATAAGATATCACCCCTCCCCACAATCCATCTAGAGTAATTTTTAAGAACCAAGATGTGGGGGACAACCAAGGAACAAATTGAATATGTGTTCCCCCTTCCATGCCGATATCTCCTATACCTTTATCACCCATGAACCATCCCTAGAGGGTATTTTCCTCCAACGTCTCCCATACTAACTTTATATTCAAGCAATGTAGTGTATCTGAAATGTTCCTCACATTAATTTCACCCTCCCTTGTAGTCCTGACCATTTTCACCCACAATGCCCAGTGGTGTTTTTCATATAAGTGTGAATCCCATGTAAAAGAGGCGAGGATGCTATCAATATTAGATATAACTCGCTTTAGAACCCTAATAGTGAATAGTGAATGGATTTTTATTAAGGAAATAATGTTATTAACCAATGCGATTCTTCCACCAAAGGATAGAAAATGGTTTTTCAGGTTCAAAACTCGATATGTGATCCTTCTGGTGATATGATCAAAGTGGTGAATTCATAGCCTCATTAACAATATTGGGGTTTCCATATATTCCATGGAGAAGATAATGTGATACATGTTCAAGCTAATACTGATGGATCACACACACTTGTCTAAGCACCTATTAGATATATAAAAGTTTATATTCACACGGTTAATAATATTTCTCCTCCATTTACAGTAGTCTTTAAGAAACTTGTTGATACCACAAACTGATCTCTTGCTAGAATTCAAAAAATTGATAGTTTCATCCATGAACATGAGATGTGAAATGCAGTATGAGTGAATCTAACCACGATAAAGAAGAATACTACCCCTTTAGATACTTATGTTCTTGAGGTGACTGAGAACATCTTCGGTGAGGATCAAGATACTTGGGGATAAGGGGTCTCCCTACCTTAGCCCACGTGAATATTTGAAGAATTTGTGGATTTTACCCATGAAAGAGATAGAAAACCATGAAGAAATGAAACATATAAAAATAAGAGAAAAAAATTAAGAGGAGAATCCCATATTTTCTAAAACCTTGATGATAAAATTACACTTAACTCTATCATAAACCTTATCCATATCTAGATTGATATACAAATTTGATCAGTGTTCCTTATAGTTGATGACATTGATCATTTCCTAAGACAGAGCTATCACCCCTTGGATATACCTTCCCTTAACAAACCCATGTTACTCAACTGAGATCCACCATGGAATATGAAGATAAAGTTTTTTATTAATTACACTATCCAACACCTTATACGAGTAGTTACACGTGATCACCAGTCAGTAATGGTGGAGAGACGAGGGGTATTTGATTTTAGCTATGAGAACCAAGGTAGTGGAACAAGATACTCAAGGGAGACTGCCACCCCAAAAGAAGTCTTACATATACATCACCAACTTGATCTTAACAAGATTATAGGACCCTCTATCAAAATATCTTAGTAATTCGTCTGGCCCAAACCCCTCTTTGGGTTAAGACTATGCATCACCTCAAAAACCTCTTGCTTGTCCAGTTCTTCCTCAAATAGATCATTTTCACTATTGTAAATAGAGTGAGGAACTGCAATCAGGATATCTTTGTAACCCCCTTGATACCCCTCAATCTTATGGGTATTAGTTCTTGTAAGAATATCTTTATACTGGGAAACAACCATAGCATCAACCACTCCCCAATCATTAGTGTATGAACCATTCTCAAGAATAATATTGGGTTTGGTGTTTCAAATTTTCTCCTTAATACATGCATAAAAAAATCATATTCCAATCACCTTATCATATCCATTTTATTCACACTTATTCATGT
The DNA here is from genome assembly GCA_963277665.1 of Viscum album. Classification (NCBI taxonomy): domain Eukaryota; kingdom Viridiplantae; phylum Streptophyta; class Magnoliopsida; order Santalales; family Viscaceae; genus Viscum; species Viscum album. Next base: position 395,817,750 of record OY728138.1, read on the forward strand.
ATCATCCATTCATGTCTTAGGATCATTTTAGCCAATATTTCATTCTTGTTAAATATCTCACCGAAAAAAGAGTCATTCCAATTCTCATCCAAAATGGATTCAAGATACTCGATATCCATTTTCACCACATCTATATCCTATAATCATAGAGGTTGCTTTCTAATCCATAAACTAATATCATCCTTGAGACGAATTAGTTTTTTGTGTATATCGATCCATGACCTCCCTTGAACTGGATTATTCTATGAATCAAACACTTTTTGATGATATCTCAAAGTATCAATCCATATATGAGAGAAAGTTAAATGGATATCTCTCTCTTTCTTTCATGTTAACAAAACTATATGAGGATAATGGTTTGAGATACTTTAGACGAGGTGAGTTTCCTTTTTGTTTGGGTAGGTAGATATAGTGTGATCATTAGTAATACACCAATCCATGTGAAACCAGGATAGGAGGCTCCCCTTCTTGTTATTACACTAGGTAAAGTTATCCCTAGTGAATCCCAAGTCCATAATCCCATTACAGTCCATGAACCATATGAACTCCTTGCTTTCCTTTTAGGGGAAGTATCTTATCCATTTATTCTCATTAAGATCAGCAAGAATGTTAAAATCTCCCATGATGAGCCAAGTCAACTCCCCTATATTGAAGGATCCATGTTCATGCCATAGAGATTACCTAGTATGAGTCTCACAGATACCATAGACAAACATGATAAAACATCTATATACACCTAAAATGACCTTTATGGAAACAAACTAGTCCAATGCACTAATCAGATCCACTGAGATGTAAGAGTTCTAGGAGATCCAAATGTGCATGTTTTGGAAACTTTCATGAAAGGATTCTCACATTTTTATTCTAAGAGAAAACCTAAAATTTTGGAGGCGCTTTGTTTGAGATCAATCACTGCCACAAGGGAGACATTATTATTATGTAATTTGGTGGAAATGAAATCAGTTTTTTACTCAGGCCCCCAAGATAAAGGAATTCCAAGTTAAGAATGGTATTATTGAACTATGTGGAATATGGCTATGGCCCCTGAAAAATTGTCTCTTTTTAGATGATAAAGATAAGGAGAGCATTACCATATGTTTTTTGAATGAGTCCTCATGTACACTCCATTGGGAAGAATCAAAGAAGAAACAGTATGAGAAGCTGGTGGTTCTCGATAGCAAGGTTTATCCCACCTCGATTACCTAGATTTGTTTTGTAGAGAGAGTGAATGAAGATCCAACCTAGAGATAGATCTCACACACAAAACTTATATAGAGCAATCAGGGGTATCCTTCACTTTAGGGATCTCCACATGTGAGTGTTGGGAAGGGAGGAATATCAAAATAGCCCAAGCCTCTTGTACATGAAATAATAAATTGTATAGGTCTGATGAAAGTGGTGTAATTTTCTCTAAGGGACTTGGATAATAAGGTAGAAGAGTATGAATGAGGGGACTACAGCTGATTTCCTTGCTTTGATATCTGTAACTGAAAATAACAGGTTCGGCCTGGGGTTCCCTATCAATAATGGAATCATAGGTTAACAGATTTTATGGAACCAAATCCAAAAAAGTACTGACCTCATTTTTCAAGAGACTATGTTTTGAAATATAGGGCCTCATATCCCTTGTTATTCCCTGGATGGTAGACTCCAAATAATCGCTACCATCCGGGATACCACCCTTCCTTGTCCGACCTGGGAGGAGCACCCCATTATCAAAAAAAAGGGGTTCGTAGCCATACTTGGGGGAATCTACATCCTACCATCCCAGATGTTCTAGGGACTCCTCCTGTACACTAGTAAGGAATTCCCTAATAGAAGAAAAAATGAGTAGAACCTGGGAGGTTATGGGTAGATGAGATCTTGACATCAAACGAATGAATCGTTCACATGAAGATAGATCCAGTTTGGGAGAGGCATGGAGATATCCAATTATATATAGATTCGGACTACCAAGTATTCTTCAAGATGAAGGGCTCGATCATCCACACATAGAAAAACACCCAAGTAATCACCAATGTATCTCAGGAAGGGGACGTTTTGCAAGAGTATAAAAATCCTATGAATATTGATCCACACTACTACATGAGATGACTCCTATCTATGATTAATATCCATCTCCAAATGATACATATTGAAGTGCCATCGACCCATAGATCTAGCAAATTTTCACCATTCCTAGATAAAATCCTTCATAAAATCCAAAACCATATAGAAGAAAGATAAAACATGTTAGGACACTAAAATACCTAAAAACCATTAAAAGGTATTTATTTTAAACAAAGATCTTTGATATTGTATAAAACTTACTTTCAAATATATAGATAGGTTCTTTACTTAATGTATTTTAGGCATAGATAAATGAAATGGTTTCGAAGGTACCTTGAGAAAACTTATGTAAACTTTATATCTTTATAAGATCATAAACATTCCTTAAAATACAAACCTTTATCTTTGAAAAGATCAAAAACTTCCCTTTGTCTATAAAATCAAATTCTAATTTCATGGAATCCAAATATTTTAATTTAAAACCCATAGGAAAGAATATAAATACCCTGAAATAATCTTGTTACATCATATTCATCACCCTTACAAATCAATCATACAAATGGAATAACTTTATCAGTTATTTCCAGTAACCTGTAATGGAACAACTTAACTAGTTAATTTCAAAACCATTTTATTTAGAGAATAATTCAATACCTAATGCATAGAATAGCTATATATTGGGATCTTACATCATTATATATAATTCAAAAGTACCATAATTTGAAATATCATTTAGAATATTTCATTTTTTATCACAAAAATTATTTAAAATTTTTATTCAATCCATAAAAATTAACTTTTAAACTAAGTCAAAAAAAAGAAATTTTATTTCAAAAAAACCATATAGAAATAAATTTTTGGAAAACTGATTATAAAAAACAAAAATAAATACTTTAAAACTTAAAAAAGTAGTTTTAAAGGGAAAAATATACTTAGCTTGAGTCTTTTAATAGATTTTAATCTTCTCTTAATGTTCTCCTAGGTCATATAACCCTAAGGAATTATTCTTATAATAAAAAATTAATTTTTGGGTATTTAGATTATATAAAAATGAGCATAGAAAGAGTATATATAGAAAAATACACCATATATATTCATGAAATGATTATTTAAATTTACCTTTTATAGTAAAAAACTAATTGGAATCTCTATAATTAAATACTATAAGGAATTAAAATGTTACCAGGTTTCATACAAGAAAATTTCACACCCCTTATTAATATTCTTCATTTGTAAGACTCTTATTTAATATAATTAATTCATTTTTTATATAAAATATTCCATTATTATCTTGTGTTTCACTACATTTATTTATATAAACCTTAAATTGAAATCTCTAAAAATCAAGATATTTACATGCAAGGATGGTATTGGCTACCCCTATCCTTCTCACGTTATGAAGATGGATGTCCTAATTTTATCTTACTTGATAAAACATTCATTAATATTCCATATTTTTCAACATCAATGTAAATAACATGTTGAAAAAGTTTGTGTAACTTTCACTTGCTTAATTAAAATGTTTAAAATGATATTCATTATTATCTTCTATTTCAATTTGTAAGTTATTATAGTGCTAGCCTCATAATATTTAAACAAATTTTTTGTTTGATTTTTCTATCTTAACATTTTAAACTATATATTTCTCTATGATAATGTTTCATAAGAATATATCTATTGATACTTATCTAATACCCATAGGAAGATATAAAATAAAATTTCATTTACCCCACATAAAAATTAAAAAAATGAAATATTTACATCATTTATAAAACAAAATATAAAATAATAATACCAAGTAAAAATTAAAAATCAAAAAAAGACTCAATCATTTAAATTGTAATTTTTAAATATAGAAGAGTTAGGTTGAGTAGTATAGATTATGAAACTAGGATCCTCTACATAAAAATATAATTAAATAAGAAAATAAAAAAATAAATAGAAATCATAGGATATGATATCCCCTTATAAAAAGGGTTTCTCTCTAGAAACATATGAGTTCTTAGAGTGGAAAAATTATAAAAGGCATAACAATCCCGAGAATATGAATAAATAGTTAATAAGTTATTATCTAGAAACAAAGAAAGCATATATTTATCAAAATACAGACCTCAAAGAGGTTTGAAATAATGAAATATAAAGTATAGGCTAAGACCTAGATAATGGAAACTTATGAGTATAGTTAGTTGGAAACATAGGATGGTGAATATGAGTTGTATGATAAAATATTGATAAAGCACTACAAATCAAAATTTTATGATAAAAAAAATATTAAGAGATCATTTCAATATTTTTTGAAGGTTTTAGAAGTTTCATAACTAATACACAACATGAGAGGGAGTATTACAAACATTTATGAAGTTTAAAATTATTAAAATATTACAAAGTCAAAACATTCCATAAATGTGTAATATTTTTTCAATAAAAAATATACAATATTTGTTTGATGCCAAAATATGGAAAATGAAAACTCCTCAGGGAATATATATGAATTCTAAAAGGATATGTAATATATGAAGGTTACGGGCGTAGCGGAAGCACGTTGGTGGGTTTTCCCAACTTTAATTTTAGCGTCAAACAACATTCAAACCGAGATCCATCATAATATAAAATGCCGGATCTTCGGAATAGAATGAAGAAAGAAAAACAAAAGAGGGAATACCAGAACCATAGAGATAGTATCATCATATTTTTGTTATAATTAATTTAATTAATTCACAATAATTACATTGATGTAATTCTTTCTTTGTTGATGTGTCTGGTCACGATTCGGTGATCCATTATTTCATCGTATAATCCAAGTATAGGATTCCTCTAGCAGTGATCCACACGTGTGTCACGTATCTCCGAATGTCACCGAAGGGATCTCTGGGTGCTAGAATGGAAGAACCTTCACTTGCAATGTCCGCCTTCGATCATCTTGATCTATCGGTCTTGAGAGCGTTCTTGGAGAAAGGAGTTCTTTCGGGCTTGAAAGAATTATTTAGAATTTTTGTGCACAACGATTCATTAGAAAAGTGTTGGGGTTGTAAGGATATTTATAATTGGGTTTGAGGTTATAGAGTTATGACAATAAATAAACTTGTTACGCGTTTTATTTATTTCATTAACTCTTATTGATACCCCCATGTCAAATTATTAATTCCTTGACATTTTCCCACACTGATTATAATTAATATCATTTAATAAAACAATATTATATCCTTAAAATCCCGACTAGAAAACTACGTGGCGTGTAATCATTAGTACACGGTGTGTACTTGTTTTCCATAAAACTACATGGCATGTATATTTAATATGCACCGTGTGTACTTTTATTTTACATTTTTCTTTATCTCTTCCTCCACATTTATTAGACCTTGATAAATGGATATTTATTTCTTAAATAAATGTAAATGAATTACTCGCTAATAAATATATTATTTCGCCCACAATATATTTTCTTGAATAACTAGTGTCAAAATAAATGCAATTAGGCATCCTTAAATAATTATTAAACCACAGTCAAGAATAATATTTATTTAACTTGTTAAATTAATATTTAACCGAGATACATGGACACACTTAGTGTGTGACCCTCTAGGCCTATTTCTTAGTGGCATTAGGCAGAGCCTGCCTAAAGTCCAAGGTTAGTGTCTAGCAACACGCCAAGGCACCCATAGAGAAAGAAGTTAACGCCGCAATTACGTGTCACCTCCTACGAACGCTTTCTCTGTAATATAATCCCTTTTTCATGATATCTCGAATCAAGTGGATTGTATGCTAGTGCCATCAACCCATGTGCTCGATTATTCTTTCTTTGGCTTTTTGGAATTGAACTCGCCCATACCTTACCATGGTCATGGATTTATTTAGGCTATATCAATTCCATCAAAGGGCCTGAAATATCTACTTCCGTTACGGAACAGAAGGGACAAATCCTTTCTCGCATTATCTATTAATGCAGTATTACTCATGACGCACCCAACGCATCCCACCTCGCGGCGAACAGTGTGTCGTCACAGTTTTTGTCAATACATCTAAGTGCGTGAGTTTTAATACCCATTAATAATAATCTTAAAGTCTAAGTACCAGTACACAAATCTGAAGATAGGAACATCCAATGACACTATGAAATGTGGATTTCCTACTAGCGAGTCTCATTCTCATAATATCCTCCTAGATATTACCAAGGGCGCACACCATGAGAAGGTGCCTCAAAGTTTTATGAGTCCTCACCCCTAATGACCTGTATTATTTTTGTCCCTAAAATAACATCATCCGGACTTAGAACATATATTCAAGAACAGTGTTATGAAACTTCCGGGTTCTCATCATAGCAGGGATCCGCTATCACCCTTTAATGTAATAACTATCCTTGGGACATTATCATATGCATTGTCATGCAGAAAAACAATCAAGATGTGATAAGATTTTTATTTAATGAATAAAGTACAAAGTAGTTTGTTCTAGGCCACCAACTCCAACAATATATTATAAAGGATACGTAATATATTTTTATCTTATGATGATATATAGTGTTTTTTACTCAATAAAATTCATTCACCTTCATATGTAAGATTTTTTTACTAAATCATGTTTCCAAACTTTTAAAGCATAAGATATTTAAATCAATACATAAGTTTTTTTATTTAGAAATATTTTTAAAACATAAGATACTTATCAATATATAGTATATTTCAACCAAAATTTAGGGTTTTATACTTTTAAAAAATTATTATTAAGTAAAGTCCTTATATGAATTGTAAATTTTTATACTTAATTGTATTTCCATCATCTTGAAGATATTAAAAACCATTATAATGATAAATAATAATTAAGAAATAGGAACAGTAATAAATAAATTTAAAAAAATAAAATCTTTTTAATAGATTTAAAAACATGTATATTTAAAACTTATTTTAGTAAAATTAATCTACAAAATAAAAACTCACAACATGTTGTTTCAAACAATTTCCTATAAAACCCACATTCTACCTTATAATATTAAATAAAACAAAATTATAAATCATGTTTCACTTAAAATAAAATATTTATTTTGTTTTAAAGTAAACATAATAATTTCAAATTCATATTTAGTATTCAATCGACTACATTAAATCCTTTTGGTAATAAATATAAATATATATATATATATATATATTAAAATTTATTACATAGAACAAAAATTTTATTTTTTAAAAAAATATCTAACCAAAATTATCTCTTAATTTCACGAATCTCATATTGACTCCCTATAATGGACACACTATCATATATATAATGACTACATGAAACACTTATATTTTTCCTATAAATAATTTCACCATTAATTCACTCATTGCATTCTTATAATTTCTGCCATATTTATTCTTATTTTTCTTATCTCCATAATTATCTTTGGTGGAGTCATGTTTATGGGAGATCATAATTATTCATTCTTAAACCTTGTTATTGATTTGTATATCTATAAATAATTCCCCATTATACTTGTAATCAATGTATTTAATGTTAAATTATTGTAGTCATATTCTATTTCTCATATGTTATATCAGTATTCTTATTCTATTTTATAGACTTTATAAAGGATAAAATTAAATTTTATGAAAAGATAATACATGCTAAAACCTAGGTTTTTACATTCTCCACTCTTAAGGAAATTGTGTCCTCGTAATTTCATCTCCTAAATAAAACAAGTAAAATTATCACTACCTCTTATTATTTAATAATATATTATTTAAACCGGGATTTTGTATCTTATTCCATAATATTTTTTTACATAGTATAATAATATAATATCATCACTAATTTAATATAAATTTTAATAAAATAATTGCTATGAACCAATCATTCCTTTACCAACATATCCCCAAATTTTCATGGCTGTGTTTTTCCTCGAGGGAAAGGATCTATAAATTTCATCGATATTCTAAAACATTATCAAATTTAGCCACTTATTTTTTACAACTACAGTTCTTCTACTTCGTTTTAAATAGATCAAAATAGAAATATAATTTTGGAAAATTTTTGTGTTAAACATATAATTTTAAAACATTAGAATAAACTTTATTTTATTATATAATTTGAAAATTTCATATTTAAAATCATCAAAATGTGTTTTTTTTCAAAACATCTAAAGTATCACACAAAATAAAATATTTTAAATAAAAAAAACATATAGGTTTCTCAATGATCCCCCTCATTTGAAGCTATTCTGAAATCATTATGTTCTTCATAATGCCATGATTGTGTAAGATATTTTTAAATAAACTAATGATATTTTCTATGTCTTGAAAGATAATGGAGTTTGTATTTAATTATTTTATCATAAAATTCAATGATATATGGGAATTTCAATGTAATAAGGAGGTGTTTGATATTTTATAAAGTTTTTTCAAGTAATTTGAGTGATATATAATGTCTTAAAATAATTTGATCTCAAATATGTAATAATATTTTCATTTAAGTCTTATAGAAGGGATTGAAAAGTTATGTGATATATCCTTACTTCCATCTTGAAACCAATATTTAATCTCTCAATATCACATAGCGTGAATTGAATTATTTATAACATGAACAATTTTAAATTATAATGATATAATAGAATAAATAAACTTTTCCTTAATTATGATTTTTTTAGAATTTAAAATCATAAGGTTTAGTAAAGATAATTCATAAAAAACTATCTTGTGAAAAACTAAAAACTTTAAACTTCAAAAAATATACCATAAAATGTACAACTGAGACTTCCTTGCTATTTTTTTTAATCCAAAAAAACTAAATTGTAGAAACTTCTTAAAATTATTCTTACCAATTTTGAATCCCAAAAATCATGAAAACCTAGATCACATGGTCTCTACAAAAATAAAATTAAATTTTATCCCAAAAAAGAATTAAACCTTAAAAATCACCAAAAATATTCCTTTTTATTATCTAAACCTAAATTGAAAAACCAAGATATAAAACCATAATATATATATATATATATTCTTTCAAAAATTAACTCAATATTTATCCCCCAAATAACATCAATTACTTATACATAAAATATCATACTAACCAAAGATTAAATACATATATATATATATATATATCTTAATCATGTAATTTTCCCAAAAATATAACAAACTTACTCTAAAAAAACTTTAAACTCTATTCCAAAAAATAATATTTCAATCTCCCAAAGTTATCCATTTTACTCAAATTACATTCCTAAAGTCAAATAACCCTTTTTCCCAATAACCATAATTAATTCATCATTAAATCACATGAAAACCCTAAAGTTTTTCTATACCTGAATTATGTATTCTTCGTAAAAATCTCAATAATGACTCCCAAAATATCATTAACTACCTTCAAATACAATTACATAACACCTCAAAATTGTATCTATGACTTTGAATTTATGATCACCCTTACAATAATCAAACCATGATGATATCCATAACTCTTAAAATATCTTCAACTGGTATAATCCTAACCACTAAATTTATCTAAACTTCACTCTGATTGTAACGTCCCGGTTCCGGGTGCCGCTCAGAGGTGCCCCGTACCCAGTTGGTCACCTGGCCTCAAGTGCATTTCCCCGAATGCCAGAGGTTGCTGACTAGCAGTGAGGGCCTTGGGTGGGATAGTGTGGAAATTATGCCCTCATTAGTAGAGTAACACAGCAGAAGTAAAATAGATAACAATAGCGGAAGCAGTAATAATACCATACAATAGTAAACAGTGGAAGACTAGAAGTAATAATAACTGATCACACACACACACACACACACACACACACACACACACATATATATATATATATATATATATATATGATGCATGATATATATGTCTAGGAAAGCATCCAAACAATTCAAAATGCTAGAATACAATACTAAACCAAATTATAATGAAAATCAAGTAAACATCTCCATAGCATCGTAAGCCTCATCTTGGTCCCATGCTCTCCAACTCCGAAGCAGTCAAGTACCTGAAGTAGAAGGAAGCTTTCCCTTATCTATACATTCAGCAATATAATCTGTTTTGGACCAAAATCATGACCCAAATAGGGTGTGAGACTAATCCTAGTAGGAAACCACTCAAAGATCTGTGCCTAACAGTTAGTGAATATATATGGAAGGCAATAAGAAAAATTAATCAGTAAACAACGAGGTACACATAGTAACAATCCTACAAATTCAATTGAATTAATTTTCATATATCAAGAAAGTAGTTAATCAAAATTAGGTAAACCTCTGAGAAGTACTCACAGCCTAACCCCTCTGGTTCAACAAAACAAACACAAACAACCCTCGGGGAAGCACTCACAGTCTAACCCCTCTGGTTCAGCTTTAACAAAGACACTCTGAGGAAGCACTCATTGTCAATTCCCATTGTGGTCTTGTATTGGTAACTAATAGGCACTCTGAGGAAGAACTCAATTTCCAATTCCCCCTGTGGCCCGTATCGAGGAAACTACAGACACTCTGAGGGAGAACTTACCTCCATCCCCCCTATGGTCTCACAACGTAAAAGTAAACAGACACTCTGGAGAAGCCCTCAACGTTCATTCTCCCTATGGTCTACTGCACCAGGTTTCCACATCCCTGTGTAAGTCAATCATCCACAAAGGATACATGGTATCCAAAGTAAACCTCAAGAACTACTTGGATAAATAATATACATCATATTATATCATGTCAAATAATAATCACTTCATCCTAACAATACTAGGCATGGAAATAAAGGTAGCCTAACAAGAAAGCTAGACCAAACAGTCAAAACAAGAAGACATGGGAAAGAACTCCGTAGCATGGAAAATTTATCCCTATTTATAAACAATTAACCTTTATCCAAACAAACAAGTCATAGCAGTTAATAACCGGGCCAAAACCATAAACATGCAATACCCCGTTTTTGGTTATTGGGCACTTTTGCACATAAAATTAAAAGACTATCTATGGAAAGGCACAAACCACCTACCTTGGCGTCGTGAGATCAATAGACATAAAACTTAGGCCTTGAATCACCCTAAAATGCCGTAGATATATAAAAATGTTAAAAACATTCAACCAAGGATAACTCGTAAAAGAGGAGAAATCAAGAGATGAAGTTACAAAAGAAATGAGAACTCACCAATGTGATTCCAACACAACTGAAGGAGTTCGAATCAGAGTAAGGATGATGAGTCGGGGGATCGGTGAAGATTCACGGCCTACAGTCGCTCCTGGATGAGACAGATGAAGAATAAGTGCATTCTTTCCATCAGACGTAACCCCGGTCTGTTTAATGAAATAAAAAAAAGTACACAACATGTTCTTTAAAAGTACATGGCATGTACTCGCCATTTATGGACTCCGCTTTAGGCGGTCTCCATGTCACCACACATGTCCATGTACTCAGACATTACATGGCTGGTACATGGTCACCCACGGAAACTGGGTACACGATGTGTACTTATAATTACACGGTGTGTACTCCTAAAATTTCCAGAAACTCCCTTTTTTCTTAAAAAAAACCAGAAAAGAAAAACATACCTGAAAAGAAGATCTAGTTTCTTACAAAATTTTCCCCTCAAATAAATTTGTCCCTGAATTTCCCTAGCAAGGCAGTGTAGAAAAAGAAACCTCGAACAGCTCCAGACACTGTGATCATACATCGGACTCCCTCTCTCAAGTCTCATCCTTTACTCACCCATGCAGTCATAGCACTCATACCAGAAGAACAGACCGGCCACAGAGAGCCTTCTCACTTCAGTCAACAATCCGAATAGGATGCTCCTCGAAATATGTATCCACCTCTAACTCAACCTCCTCATGTTGGAAAACATGAGATGGGTCTGAGAAGTAACGTTGAAGTTGAGATACGTGGAAGAAATCCGGAATAGCCCGGTACCTCTAAGGTAACTACAACTTATAGGAAACCGACCCAACTCTCTCTAACACCTCAAACAGTCTGACATGCCTCAATGAAAGCTTACCCTTTCTCCTAATCCTTCTATGTCCCAACCTCAGTGTGACACGTAGAAAAACCTGATCTCCGGCCTCGAACTCCAGAGGTCGCCTCCTTTGATCAGCATAATACTTCTGTCATGACTATGTAGTATCCATACTCTTTCGAATCAACTTTATCTTCTCCATGGACTTCTGGAAAAGACGAGATCCCAGCATAGTTGTCTCTCCTGCCTCCAGCCAACATAAGGGTTTTCGGCATGACCTACTGTACAAATCCTCAAAAGTTTCCATATGAATAGTTTCTTGAAAACTATTATTGTAGGAAAACTCCACAAGAGGTATGTGCATCCCCCAAGAACTTTCAAAATCCAGGATGCATGCTCGAAGCATGTCCTCAAGCACCTGAATCGTATGCTCTGACTGACCATCTGTCTGGGGATGGTAAGTTATACGCAGAAGTACCTATGTACCCAAATCCTTATGTAAACTATGAAAGACCCAAGAAGTAAAGTGTGTGTCCCTGTATGAAACAATGGACTATGGAACTCCGTGTAAACGTACAATCTCTTGTATGTACAACCTTCTCATCTCATCAACACTGAAGGTCACCTTGATTGGTAAGAAGTGGAAACCTTCGTGAGTCTGTCAATGACAACTCATACTGCATCATTCCCTCAAGGCGACCTCGGAAAACCTATCATGAAGTCCGCCGTGACATTGTTCCACTTCCACTCGAAAATGGGTAACTACTGCAAAAGCCTTGCTGGTCGTTGTTGCTCTGCCTTCACCTACTGATAGGTGGAACACCTCATGAAAAATCCAGCAATATCTCTCTTCATACCTGGCCACCAATAATGACGGTGTAGATCTTGATACATCTTTCTGACACTAGTATGAACTTCAAAAACTAAGGAATGAAAGTATCACATCATCTCCTCGTGTATGTCTACTGACACCCATACACACCCATGAAAACGCAAGATCTAATCCTCACCTACTGTCCATCTTGGAATAGGGTCCTCTCTTAACACACTCTCCCGTAATGCTAGGCCTTTTGAATCTGATAGCTTCCTCATTCGCACTCGATCAAGAAGAGTAGAGGTAACAGATACAGAAGATAGAAATGTCCGACCTTATCTATCATGTACCTCCAAATGCATTTCAGAGAACAGAGCCATAAGCTACCACTCACTGTTGGCCTTCTGAACTACCTGTATCTAAGTCCTCCTGCTCAATGCATCATCCACAGTGTTTCCTTTCCCAGGTGTATAGGAAATATCAAAGTCAAAGGACTAAAGGTACTCAACCCACCTTCACTGTATCATATTCAGATCACACTAAGTGAAGATATACTTGAGACTTTTGTGGCCATTGAAAACCACAAAATTATCTCCCATAAGATAATGTCTCCAACAGCATAAAGCAGGAACAACTACAGCTATCTCTAGATCATGTGTCGGGTAATTCCTCTCATGTGGCCTCAACTGCCGAGAACCGTATGCAATGACCACTTCTCCCTGTATAAAAACTGCTCTCATACCGATACATGATGCATCATATTATACAGTTTAGATCTTTCCCGAATCTAGAAATACTAGTATTGGTGCTTAAGTCAACCTCTCATTCAGCTCCTGAAAGGATGTCTCACAAGAATCTGACCACAAGTACTTCGCACCCTTCTTAGTCAGACTCTTCAGTGGTGATGCTAAGCATGAAAAGTCCTATATGAAGCGTATGTAGTATCCATCCAGCCCTAGAAAACTTTGTACCTCAAAGACATTCTTCAGATGCTCCTAGGAAACTACTACTCTCACTTTATTTGGGTCTACTAATACTCTTGTCTCTGAGATAACATGACCCAATAAGTGAATCTGGTCCATCCAAAAGTGGAATTTTGAGAGCTTATCATATAACTGATGCTCTATTAGTGTACTCAAAATGATCTCAAGATGTGTGGCATGGTCATGTCGAGTGTGAGAGTACACCAAGATATCATCCACAAAGACTACCACGAAAGAATCCAAGTATGGATGGAACACTCGGTTCATCAATTCCATGAAGACTGCAGGCACGTTCGTGAAACCGAATAGTGTAACCACATACTCATATAGACCATACCTTCTCCAGAAGGTTTTAAGAGGTACATCTGATGGTCTAACGTGAAAATTATGGTAACCTGATCTCAATTCAATCTTTGAGAATGCTTGGGCTCCTCGGAGCTGATAAAATAGATCATAAATCCTTGTAAAATGATATCGGTTATTGACCTTCAACTAGTTTAACTTCCAATAATCCACACAAAGTCTAAGGGTACCATCCTACTTCTTCACAAACAGGACAGGTGAACCCCAAGGACATGTACTGGGTTGGATTAAACTATTTTCATGTAACTCCTCCAACTGCTTCTTAAGTTCCTATAACTCTGGTGTGGCCATCCTATAAGGAGGAATGGACACTGGTGCCACTCTTGGAACAAGATCAATTGAAAATTACACCTCTTTATCTAAAGGAAAACCTGAAAATTCCTTTGAAAAATACATCCTTGAAATGATCCACCACTGGAGGAAAGTCCATCTGTGAAGTCCCCTGATCATCCAGATATAGACTAGAAATCTAGGTTGTAAATCCTCCCAACCCATGATGCTTGGGTCCCGCTCTGCTCACCTGGACATCCCATTATCCCTTATGAAGAAACGGTCCACCCTTTGGTGATGTGAAACTCACCCTATGATGATAGAAATTGATAACTTCCTGGAAGGGAATTAACTAGTCCATTCTGAGAATGATTTCATAGCTTGTCATCTCTAAGACATAGATGACCCATAATAAGTGACACCCACCGACCTCAAGAGGGAACTCCTTGTATTGATGTACACTAGCCATTCTAGTCCCCAAAGGAGTGCTAGTGTAAAGGTATCAGTAGAATAAAGGACACAGAGCCCAAGGCTCTCCACAACATCAAAAGATATAAAGCTATGGGAAGACCCTGTATCGAAAAGAGAAGAAGCTAAAATTGAGGCAACTAGGATCGTACCTCGAATTGTAGAGGGTCTAGAATCCTGCTCCTGTTGGGTCTGCTCCACTGTAAAAGTCTGGCATGTATCGCGGCCCTGTGACCCTGCCTGACCACCCTAATCTGATCTACCCCGATGTCACTGAAAGCCTGGAAACTGGCTGCCACAGCCACAACCTCCACCTCAACCAGAATGACTAGAAGAAATCCAGTTCCCATATTGGTGAGAAACTGGTGGTGCTTCTCCTAAATGGGGATTCATAGAATAACCCATGTCACCAGCTGCTGGTGAGAAAAACTGACAGAAAGGCTGAAGATGACCCATCTTGTCGCAAGATCGGCACTCGACTAGGTATCCCTGGCAATGTGGCCTCGTATGCCCACTCTTCTTGCACTGGTAGCATATCACCTGGCTACTATAAGAAGTTTCATTACTACTATGATCTCCATGCGTAGACTCCCTACGGCACTTCCTTCTGTCAGTAGAAGGGATACCAACTCCGGATGTCAAACCACCCTAGATCACAACACCAGAATCCCTCAGATTGCACTCCATGATCAGTGCCTGGTTGACTATAGAAGTGATGGAAGTCAACTTGAATATGTTCACTTGATATCGGATGTCATTCCTGAGACCATCCTCAAACTTCCTTGCCATAAATAACTCATCACCTTTTAGAATATGCATGAAGCGCTGCAGCTCTGGGAAGTGAGAAGAATACTCTATAACTAAAAAAGTACACTACTCCAGACTCATGAACCCTCGGGCTCAATCAGTCCCCAAAGTCTCTGGATATAAGTAATCATAGAAGGCATGCTGGAACTCATCCCATGTCATAACCTGCTAGCGTCCGGCCTGTGATATCACATCCCACCATCTCTTGGAAAAATCTCATAGAATGTAAGTAGCAAGCTTCATGCTCCTCTCTGGAGGCGTCTCCAGATGCTTGAAGATAGAAAGAATGGATTCTAACCATGACTCTGCAGCCTAAGGTCCTCCTTACCCTGTGAAGGTGGGAGGATGCTGCTTTTGGAAAACCCGCATCAGCTCTTCCATAGATGGGGTAGGATGTGGTGCTCCCTGGAAGGTCTGGATAAACCTCATAAAGCCCTCTCGGAACTGTGCATCAGCACCTGTGTCGGGAATGACGGATGGTTCCAAGACTGTCACAACTATAGGATATGCTGGTAGTCCCTAATCGGCCATATCTGGTATCTGATCACTGCCCTATAACTGGCATACAACCGGAGGACGTCTCGGTGGCATGACTCTCCAAGGCCAAGAACACACCTTAGATCAAGATTAACAGGGACTGAAACTTAGAAGTGTAAGAATGGAACAAGTGAAATAAAGCATTCAAGTTTTTCAAAACATGGATACACAGTGTGTATAATTCCTACACGGCGTATTCCCTTAAGTCTTCACATGGGCGTGTACTTCTGCCAACCCAAGTTGTGTAATGCCCCATACACACGGCATGTGGCCCTAACACACGGCGTGTACATGAATCCTCTTCCCCTGCCCGAGTTCTTCTACACAGCTAAGCCACACAGTTCCCCTAGGACAATACTACATGGCATGTTAGTGCCATACACGGCATGTACTAGACGAACTTCACCGACCCATGTTGTTCGTCACATGGCCGGTTATATGGCTCACTCTACACGGCGTGTTCTAGTTGGACACGGCGTGTACTATAAGGATTCCATTGCCTAGTGTTGTTTGTTACACATCCAGATACAAGGGTCACACTACACAGCGTGTTCAATCTTGACATGGTGTGTATAACCTAAGTTTTATCCATTTGTGTCGTTAGTCACAAGGGTAGACACATGGTCTGTAACACACGAGACTTTTATGATAAATATTTTGTTTTTATAAAAATCATCAAAGGAATCTTTCACTACACACAAAACTAGCTTGGATTGCTGTAAACACAATCGCGACCTTCCTCGATAGCTTGCATCGTACGCAATACTGAGTTTCACTAAACAACGATATGCTATTAAAATATTATTAAAACTAGCAGTTATGAAGAGTAATACCCACTTTTTGAAATTTTGTAAATTTAATTTTTCAAAATGGACTTCATTTTTGGATTCGGAATATCAAAATTAGCCTAGGGTGAAATTTTGGTATTTTTCTGAAAACTTTCAATTTTTGATGAATAGTGAAAACACTGGGTTACTATTTAAAAACCGACTTTTTATTTAAATAATTATTTATTTTATTTAAATTTATTTTAGGTCAAAATTGATACATAATACCTATATAAGTTCAATGTAATTCTTTGGAGTCATTTTATAATAATTTTAGATATATAAAAATTTTATTGAACTTTTCACCGTCTTTTACCCACCTCCTAGGAGAATTTCCAAATTCACATAAAACTTAATTTTACCGCTTCTGTGAGTGGAATTTCTAAAATCAAAGAGACTCGGTTAATATAAATTACTAAAATGTGGTTCAATGATATTAAAATAATTTTTGGTGAATAGTAACTTTTTACTTTTTTTACTACGGTTAAAAGTAAATAGGGTAATTAAGGGTAAAAATGTTATTATTATTACCCTAACACATGTCCTAATTCTATTGGATAAGTGTAATTCAACCAAAAACAAACTTAGGAATAAAATATTACCATTTAGGCCCACATGGATTAGATTAGGACATTTAATATTAATTTATTTAAAGAAGGGTTAAAATAGTTAAAATCAAAGTTTAATAAGTAAATAATTTTTAATATAGGGTTATACATAAGATAAATTCGACTATAAATATTAATTATAAATATAAAACGATTTCATACATAATGGTATTTTATTTTTAATTTTTAGACATTAAATAATTTAATTTATGTATGACACAATGATGATGCAGTAATTATCTTATTAATGAAATATTGACATAATTGATGTTATAAATACCCAAATAAATGTAATTTGAGACTTTTATGAATTCCAATAATTTTCTAGGTTAATATTACATATTATTACTCATTTAATTAACGTTTTTCGAACTAATCATTCTGTTATGATTTTCACAAAAATCAATTACCAAATAGTGTCAAAATTGACATAAAATAGTTTTTTAAAAAATATATTATATTATTAATTGTTATTTTATTCTTAAAAATATAATTTTCGGCCAAATGACTTAGATAAGGTTATATATATTAATAATAAACAACTTGGGGTTCGTTTGTTTTGTTATAGTAAGTTTATTAACCTTATAGTGTAAGAAAACAAGAAGACACGGTAAAAGTTCAATTATCTAACTTAAAGTTAAATCTAAATGATAAGGTTAAAATAGAAACATAAACTTGTTTAAATTCTATTGGATGAGATTATTTCGACCCATACCCACCTTTTATTCTAAATAAATAAATTTGGAGCTATTAAAAACAGAATATTACTTTATAATAAAATAATATTTTTAGTTTTTCCAAAGGTGCCCCTCTCCTCCCTTATAAAAGGGCACCTCCTCCCTCTCTTCCTCACACCACTTTGAGCCTTAAATCTCAGAAAACCCCTGAAAAATTCTCTTCCCCACTTCCCTAGAAACATCCTAGAGTTCCTGGTCTTCTTCAAAGACCAATTTAAGAACCCTAAGACGAGGTCTCAAAGAGGCGCTTCAAAGAAGAGGTAATGTCCATTACCAATTCTTTCAACTTTATTTATTCTTAAACTTCTTCTTATTTAGTTATTTCATTATGAATTAATAACATCAGTATCACTCATATACTGATATGTTATTATAAGTATGAAACAACTCTATTTCACCATCTTTCCATCCTACGGAAAACGAAATCACCGCGCATGCGTACTTACGGAATACCGTCTCCACGCCGTGGTGTAATCTATTTTCTACCACCACCTTACTTGGATGGGTATAATGGTGTAAATAATAACTATATATAATTATTTTAAAGTTATATTAATTCTGAAATATTATACATACACTTCAATACAATTCCACGATCATGGGAATGATATCATCGCTCGTGCGTACGTACGGAATACCGTCTCCACGATGTGATGTGACTCGTTCTACATGATATTCATTTCATAATGATTACATAAATGAATTGAGTGAATAAATATGATATGTATTACACTAATACCATTCTGTAAATGAGGTATATATAACCTAAAAATAAGAATAAGAATTTATTCGACAAAATACGCATAAACACAAAAAACAATAAACACCCGAATAACAAGTAACAATGAAATATTACTAATAAGAAGCTAAGAATATGACCATATATGATATCATAAAAATAAGTATGATTCTTTAATAAGTCAATGACATTATTTAAATCATTATAGAGTAGTTTCGGACACTTACGAAGCAAATCGGACCTAAGGTAAGGGAAAATATCACAATCTCATTTTTATCCGAGATTGTTTATACTTTGATATTTACTGGGGTGTATTTTATCATCCACATCCATGTTTCCTCAATATTTAATATTATTTCCATCCACCTACAATTTTTTAAATCCAATTTTACCCTTCGGTGAGTTTTTAGTAAAAGATATGAAATAAATATTTTGTCGTTTCTCGTACGAGGTACTTTTTGACTTTTCTGACAAAAGTACGAGAAGAATGTTTTTTTTAACTTATACGGCATGAATGGAATTTTAAAACATTATTTCCAAGAAGCTTACATTACAAGTTTTCAAGTTTATTTTTAATCAACTTCTTTTATTTTAAAATTTTATGACATGTTAAGAAAGGAAAAAATGTTTTTGAAGTAAAAAAGGATATTTTCCTCAAGAATGGAGTTCAAGTATTTTATAAAAATTATTTTCCATCTAAGATAATATAGGGTTCTGTTTATATCCCTATTATTACATTTATTTTATTATGTTGTGATGGAATTATTTTTATGAATTCCTTTATCTTATATGAATTGTTTTATGATGTCACGATGTTTAAGAATCCCATTTTTATTACATGGGTTATGCAATAATGTATGATTTATGATTTTGTGGCACACATAAGAATGGTATCATTATGAGATGGGTGGGACATATATCTCCCTCCAATGCGTTGGGTAAAGATTAATATCTCATTATATAGACATGGCTAGAATGGCAGGTTAATCCCATTCAGTGAAACAGGACTGAAACGAGGAGTGAACTCAGTTCAGAAATGGACTTTGTCCGCTAAGATAGTCTTGGCAATGATTCTTGACTACAAAGAAATGATTCTATATGATTATGTGTTTATTCCACAAAGTTTCATGTTTTATGTTTTGATTATTGGGATTACATTTCACTACTATGATTTATCCCATGTTATTAAATTATGATCTCTTTTGCAGGTTAAGATTTCTGAAATGATATGTTCTTATGAATATGATGTGATTTATGTTTCTTTTTTTTACCCTTACTGAGCATTTGAGCTCACACTTTTGTATTTTTTCTTTTCCCTATGTCAGTAAGAAGGATATTAAGTAGGATATTCCAAAAAGGGACTCTAGATATGATGAAATAAATGGGAGACAATGTAGATGCTTTATGAACCAGTTGTTTATGTTTCCCAGTTTCTAAAGACACTATACCTATACGATCCTTTCATGGTTTTGTTATATGTTGTAATAATTGTACTTCAATTTTGAAGTATTAACAATGTATGTAAAGTATGGTTCGTTATAGTTGGTATCAGAGGAAAGGTATAGTCAACCTTTGGAAACTAGGATGTGAAAGCCTTAGTAAGAAACCTAAGGATATGTATAATCATAGAACGCAATCTTAGTGTTTTATAAATGGACACGAACAACCTATGATAAGACCTTAAGTGTGAAATTTTATTCTTGATTATGTGTTTTTACTATTATAATAAGTGTTGCTCACACTATTCTTCTTGGTTTTAGTCAATGGCCGGAACCCAAAGGAATCGTGTTAATGCGGAATGCGACGGGAAATGCACTGATTGTCCCCCTGAGCAACCAAACATTATGGGGTCTGGAATGCAAAATCTTGTAGCCATGCTCACACAAATTTATCAAGCTATGAATCAGTTCGGACTTCCAAATGAGAAAAGGAAGGAGCAACATTCTGTTGAATCCTTCATGAGGTAGTGTCCACCTTCATTCAGCATGTCTTCTGATCCATTAGTGGCTGAACAATGGATCAGTACCACTGAAAAGATATTTTCAGTTCTTCAATGTTCTGAACATGATAAATTCATCTTAGCAGTTTATCGTTTGGAAGGTGATGCTGATCAATGGTGGAATCTTATTAAGAATACGAGGCAAATGGATGAAATTGAGTCTATGCAATGGGACGAGTTCAAGAACTTATTTTTCAATAAGTATTTCCCTTGTATTCTTCGAACAAATATGGATAAGGAGTTTCTTGAACTGAATCAAAAGGATGATGAATCTGTTGGTACCTACGAAGAAAATTTTACAAGACTTGAAAGGTACACTTCCGGAATTATTATCCAACATGAGAGTAAGATCGATCGATTCTTTAGTGGCTTAAAACCAAGTCTTAGAAGGGTGTTAGCCATAAGGGACTTCAATAGCTACGAGGAAATTGTTCGATGTGCTCTCAAGGTTGATATGAAGATTGGTTCAACCCTTCAGTCACATGGGTTTGATAAGAAGAGGAAAATGGAATTCAAAGGAAAATATAAAGACCACACTAAAAAGAAGATGAATTTTCCCTTATGCTCAAAGTGTGGAAATAAACATGGAGGAAATTGTCTTAAGGGGACAAGAAAATGTTATAAGTGTGGAAAAGAAGGTCATTGGGCAATTGAATGTCGAAATAATGGGAAAAAGATGTCTAATGATGCAAACAAAGGAAGGGATACACATAATGAACCTACTACACTTCAATGTTTCAAGTGAAAGGAGATGGGGCATTATGCCAATCAATGCCCAAATCCAAGGGTTGATGATGATGATCGACGTCAACAAACTCTTAAGGCCAAAGACAGAGTAAAGTCACATGCAATTACTAACGGCGATGTGGAGTACGACAACGAAGTGGTGAGAGGTACACTTATCATCCACTCTAAAGTAGAAAATGTTTTATTTGATTCTGGATCCACCCACTCTTTTATTTCTAAATAATTTTCTAAGGTTATCGCCATATTACCTCAACAATTATATGTTGAGTTGGCTGTGACAACTCCTAATGGCACAACAGTCGCATCAAAAGTTTACAATTCTTCTCTGATTGAAGTTTGTGGGAACGTGCTTCCTGCAAATCTTGTGATCCTTCCTATAGTGGAATTTTATGTGATTCTTGGAATGGATTTGATTTCTTTATATGGATCTCATATCAATTACCAAAGAAGGGAAGTCACATTTCATATTCCAGATCAATCTATTATCCTCTATTGATGCAAGGATGAACATAACCTTCCAGTGGAAATTTCTTCCATCTTATGGGTATTGATTCCACTAAATGAAGGTTATTTATCTCAAATGGTTGGAGAGAAACTCACGATTAAGAATATTCCCATTGTACGGGAGTTTGACGATGTCTTTTCAGAAGAATTTTCGGGTCTTCCACAAAATCGTGAAGTAGAGTTTTCAATAGAACTCGTACCGGGTGCTTTGCCTATTTTAAATACACCTTATAGAATGGCCCTAATTGAGTTGCAAGAATTAAAGAATCAACTCCAAGATAATATTGATAAAGGATTCATACGCCCTAGTGCATCACCTTGGGGAGCACCTGTTCTGTTTGTTGAGAAGAAAGATGGATCAATGAGACTCTGCATTAATTATCGAGAACTTAACAAGATCACTATCAAGAACAAATATCCTCTCCCATGCATTGATGAATTATTTGACCAACTACGCGGAGCTCAATACTTTTCCAAGATTGATCTTCATTCAGGGTATCATCAATTAAGGGTTAAAAGGGAGGATATACCAAAGATGGCTTTCCGTACAAGTTATGGACACTAGGAATTTATAATGATGCCATTTGGTCTTACTAATTCCCCTGCTATCTTCATGGATCTGATTAATAGAGTCCTTAGAGACTATCTTGATCAGTTTGTGGTAGTCTTTATAGATGATATTATTGTATATTCAAAGATAAAGTAAGAACATGAAGATCACATGATAATTATATTGAAGACCCTAAGATAGGATAAGCTTTATGAAAAATTTACCAAGTGTGAATTTTGGCTTCAAAAAGTTGCATTTTTGGGTCACATAATATCAAAAGAGGGGATATATGTGGATCCAGCAAAAATAGAGGTTATCAAAAGATGGTCGAGACCAACAACAGTAACTGAGATCTGAAGTTTTCTTGGTTTGGCTGGATATTATCGACGTTTTGTGAAAGATTTTTCATGATTATCTAATCCACTCACCAAGTTGACTCGGAAAGGAGTTAAGTTTGTTTGGACGGAGGAATGTGAAGAGAATTTCAAGGAGTTGAAAAGAAGGTTATCCAGTGAACCTGTACTCACACTTCCTTGTAGTGGAGAAAGGTTTGTGATCTACAGTGATGCATCCAAGAAGGGGCAGGGGTGTGTTCTTATGTAAAATGATATGGTGATAGCTTATGCCTCGCGACAGTTGCAAATCCATGAGCAAAATTACCCAACTCATGATTTGGAGTTAGCTGCGGTAATCTTTTCATTAAAGATTTGGAGGCATTATCTTTATGGAGAAAGGTGTTATATTTATACTGATCATAAATGTTTAAAGTATATTTTCACACAAAAGGAGCTAAATATGCACCAAAGAAGATGGTTGGAGATGATTAAGGATTACGAATGCTCAATTCATTACCACCCTGGGAAAGCAAACAAGGTGGCAGATGCATTAAGTCGACAAGACCATGATAGCTTATCCATGATGAGGATCACAAAAGATCCAATATTTATGGATTTACAAAGGATGGATCTTGGAATTATGATGGAAGGGGGAAAATCGTATCTTTCTCAAATAAATGTTCAACCATATATACATGTGAAGATTAAATAGGCACAGAAAGAAGATGTAGAGTTACAAAATAAGGTGATAAATGTTCCTGAATTCAACCTTGATTGTGATGGGATAATAAAGTTCAGGAATCGGGTTTGTGTTCCTCCCATCCTAGAATTAAAGAAGGAGCTACTGGATGAGGCTCATAGTTCTTCATTCTCTATTCGTCCCGGAAGAACGCAGATGTATAGGGACCTGAAAGAGTACTTCTGGTGGGATGGAATGAAAAGAGATGTTGCTGAATATGTCTCTCAATGCTTGGTTTGTCAGCAAGTTAAAGCTGAGAGACAAAATTCTAAGGGGATGTTACAACCATTACCCATACCAGAATGGAAATGGGAAAACATCACTATGGACTTTGTCACTAGACTTCCTAAAATAGCCAAAGGCAATAATGCTATCTGGGTCATAGTTGATCATCTTACAAAGTCTTCACACTCCATTTCTATTAGAGAAGATTTATCTCTGGATCAGCTTTCCAGGATATATGTAAAGGAAGTGGTAAGATTTCATGGAGTACCACATTCTATTATATCTGATCAGGATTCGAGGTTTACCACAAAGTTTTGGCAAAGTCTTCAGCATACTCTGGATACAGAGTAGAGTTTCAGCACTGCTTATCATCCTCAGACAGACGGTCAGTCTGAGAGAACAATTCAAACTCTAGAAGATATGTTGATAGCTTTCTCTATGGATTTCAAAGGTGGTTGGGATCAACACCTACCTTTGGTGGAATTTTCTTATAATAATAGCTTTCACTCCAGTATTCAGATGGCTCCTTATGAATCTCTCTATGGAAATAAATGCATGACTCCAACTTACTGGGATGAAGTTGGGGAAAGAAAGCTATTAGGACCTGATCTTGTTGATGAGATGGCAGAAAAGGTCAGATCTATTCAACAACACATAAGAGCAGCTCAGAGTCGACAAAAAAGTTATGCCGACAACCGAAGAAAAGACCTAGAGTTTGAAGTGGGTGATAAAGTGTTCTTACGAATATCTCTTTGGAAGAGAGTAATGAGATTTGGAAAGAAGGGAAAGTTGAGCCCTAGGTATATCGGTCCTTTCGAAATACTGGATCGTGTTGGGAAGGTTGCTTACCGATTGGTGCTTCCACCGAATCTCTCTCAAGTTCACGATGTGTTCCATGTATCTCTCTTGAGAAATTACATACCTGATCCTTCACATTTACTTAGCTCAGAAGTTGTACCGCTGGAGCAAGATCTTTCTTATGAAGAACATCTGATAGATATTCTGGATCATAGCGAAAAAGTCCTACGGAATAAGACCACTCGCTTGGTGAAAGTTTTATGTAGGAACCACCAATTAGAAGAAGCTACGTGGGAGCTTGAGGATATGATGAGGTAGAGGTATCCTCATCTATTTGTTACAAAGTGACGAATTTTGAGGGAAAAAATAATTTTAAGGGGGGTAGAATGTAACACCCGAGACTTTTATGAGAAATATTTTGTTTTTATATAAATCATCAAAGGAATCTTTCACTACACACAACACTAGCTTGGCTTTCTTTACACACAATCGCGACCTTCCTCAATTGCTTGCGTCGTACGCAATACCGAGTTTCACTAAACAATGATATGCTATTAAAATATTATTAAAACTAGCCGTTATGAAGAGTAATACCCACTTTTTGAAATTTTGTAAATTTTATTTTTCAAAATGGACTTCATTTTTGGATTCTGAATATCGAAATTATCCTAGGGTAAAATTTTAGTATTTTTCTGAAAACTTTCAATTTTTGATGAATAGTGAAAACACTGGGTTACTATTTAAAAACTGACTTTTTATTTAAATAATTATTTATTTTATTTAAATTTATTTTAGGTCAAAATTTATACATAATACCTATATAAGTTCAATTTAATTCTTTGGAGTCGTTTTATAATAATTTTAGATATATAAAAATTTTATTGAACTTTTCACTGTCTTTTACCCACCTCCTAGGAGAATTTCCAAATTCACATAAAACTTAATTTTACCGCTTCTATGAGTGGAATTTCAAAAATCCGAGAGACATGGTTAATATCAAGGACTAAAATGTGGTTCAATGAGATTAAAACAATTTTGTGTGAATAGTAACTTTTTACTTTTTTTTACCACGGTTAAAAGTAAATAGGGTAATTAAGGGTAAAAATGTTATTATTATTACCCTAACACATGTCCTAATTTTATTGGATAAGTGTAATTTGACCAAAAACAACCTTAGGAATAAAATATTACCGTTTAGGCCCACATGGATTAGATTAGGACATTTAATATTAATTTATTTAAAGAAGGGTTAAAATAGTTAAATCAAAGTTCAATAAGTAAATCATTTTTAATATAGGGTTATACATAAGATAAATTCGACTATAAATATTCATTAGAAATATAAAAATATTTCATACATAATGGTATTTTATTTGTAATTTTTAGACATTAAATAATTTAATTTATGTATGACACAATGATGATGCAGTAATTATCTTATTAATGAAATATTGACATAATTGATGTTATAAATACCCAAATAAATGTAATTTGAGACTTTTTATGAATTACAATAATTTTATAGGTTAATATTACATATTAGTACTTATTTAATTAACTTTTTTTGAACTAATATTTCTATTATGATTTTGACAAAAATCAATTACCAAATAGTGTCAAAATTGACATAAAATAGTTTTTTAAAAAAAGTATTATATTATTAATTTTTATCTTATTCATAAAAATCTAAGGTTCGGAAAAATGACTTATTTAAGGTTATATATATTAATAATAAACAACTTGGGGTTCGTTTGACTTGTTATAGTAAGTTTATTAACCTTATAGTGTAAGAAAACAAGAAGACACGGTAAAAGTTAAATTATCTAACTTAAAGTTAAATCTAAATGATAAGGTTAAAATAGAAAACTAAACTTGTTTAAATTATATTGTATGAGATTATTTCGACCCATACCCACCTTTTATTATAAATAAATCAAATTGGAGCTATTAAAAACCGAATATTACTTTATAATAAAATAATATTTTTAGTTTTTCCAAAGGTGCCCCTCTCCTCCCTTATAAAAGGGCACCTCCTCCCTCTCTTCCTGACACCACTTTGAGCCTTCAAGATCGTCCAACCCCTGCCAAATTCTCTTCTCCACTTCCCTAGAAACATTCTAGAGGTCCTGGTCTTCTTCAAAGACAAATTTAAGTACCCTAAGATGAGGTCTCAAAGAGGCGCTTCAAAGAAGAGGTAATGTCCGTTACCGATTCTTTCAACTTTATTTCTTCTTCCACTTATTCTTCTTTAGTTGTTTCATTATGAAGTAATAACATCAGTATAACTCATATACTTATATGTTATTATAAGTATGAAACAACCCTATTTCACCATCTTTCCATCCTATGGAAAACGAAATCACCGCACGTGCGTACGTACGGAATACCGTCTCCACGCCGTGGTGTAATCTATTTTCCACCACCACCTTACTTGGATGGGTATAATGGTGTAAATAATAACTATATATGATTATTGTAAAGTTATATTAATTCTTAAATAGTATACATACACTCCAATACAATTCCATGATCATGGGAACGATATCATCGCTCGTGCGTACGTACGGAATACCGTCTCCACGATGTGATGCGACTCATTCTACATGATTTTCATTGCATAATGATTACATAAATGAATTGAGTGAATAAATATGATATGTATTACACTAATACCATTTTGGAAATAAGGTATCTATAACCTAAAAAGAAGAATAATAATTTATTTGATAAAACACGCAAAAGAACAAAAAGCAATAAACACCTGAATAATAAGTAACAATGAAATATTACTAATAAGAAGCTAAGAATATGACCATATATGATATCATAAAAATAATTATGATTATGGAATAATTCAATGACATTATTTAAATCATTATACAGGAGGTTCGGACACTTACGAAGAAAATCGGACCTAAGGTAAGGGAAAATATCACAATCTCATTTTTATCCGAGATTGTTTATACTTTGATATTTACTGGGGTGTATTTTATCATACACATCCATGTTTCCTCAATATGTAATATTATTTATATCCACCTAAAATTGTTTAAATCCAATTTTACCCTTCATTGAGTTTTTAGTAAAAGATATGAAAGGAATCTTTTGTCGTTTTTCGTACGAGGTACTTTTTGACTTTTCCGACAAAAGTACGAGAAGAATGTTTTTTTAACTTATATGGAATGAATGTATTTTTAAAAAATTATTTCCAAGAAGCTTCCTTTACAAGTTTTCAAGTTTATTTTTAATCAACTTCTTTTAGTTTAAAATTGTATGACATGTTAAGAAAGGAAAAAATGTTTTTGAAGTAAAAAGGATATTTTCCTCAAGAATGGAGTTCAAGTGTTTTATCAAAATTATTTTCCATCTAAGATAATATAGGGTTATGTTTCTATCCCTATTATTAAATTGATTTGATTATGTTGTGATGGAATTATTTTTATGAATTCCTTTATCTTATATGAATTGTTTTGTGATGTCACGATGTTTAAGAATCCCATTTTTATTACATGGGTTATGCAATAATGTATGATTTATGATTTTTTAGAACACATAATAATAGTATCATTATGAGATGGGTGGGACCTATATCTCACTCCAATTCATTGGGTAACGATTTATATCTCATGAGATAGACATGGTTGGAATGGCAGGTTAATCCGGTTCAGTGAAATAGGACTGAAACGAGGAGTGAACTCGGTTCAGAAATGGACTTTGCACGCTAAGATAGTCTTGGCAATGAGTCTTGACTACTAAGAAATGATTCTCTATGATTATGTGTGTATGACACAAAGTTTTATGTTTTAATTTATTATTATTGGGATTACATTTCACTACTATGATTTATCCCATGTTATGAAATTATGATCTCTTTTGCAGGTTAATATTTCTGAAATGATATGTTTTTATGAATATGATGTGATTGATATTTCTTTTGTTTACCCTTATTGAGAATTTGAGCTCACCCTTTTGTATGTTTTCTTTTCCCCAGGTCAGGAAGAAGGATATTAAGTAGGATATGCCAAAAAGGGACTCTAGATATGATGAAATAAATGGGAGACAATGTAGATTCTTTATGAACCATTTGTTTATGTTTCCCAGTTTCTAAAGACACTATACCTATACGGTCCTTTCATGGTTTTGTTATATGTTGTAATAAGTATACTTCAATTTTGAAGTATTAACAATGTATGTAAATTATGGGTCGTTATATGGTCTCCACAACATAGTGTGTACATCCGGTACACGGCGTGTCCCACCAAGATTTCCCAACCCCCCGTCTCTGCCCACACAGCCTATGACATGGTTAGAGACTACACGGTGTGTACATACAATACATGGCATGTACTTAAGAAAAATAGTTCCTTCCCAAACAGAAGGACACATGGAGTGTATTCATCATTACATGCAGTGTATTCTGGGTTTTTCTGGACATTAAGCCTCAGAAACTACTCCAGAAGCCCAGAAAAACACTGAAACAAACATCAAAGTGACAAATTCAGATCCATGAGGGCCCATACTCCCCTAGAATCAAATATTGGAATCTTATACATGTCATAAAAAAAGAATAACAATACAACGATCCACCAAATTATGATCCATGAGGGCCCATAACACCTCAAGAACCCAAGTTTGGTGTCCATTCAAACAAAACCTTACACAATCCAATACCCTATCAAATAGCAGGTATTCTATCAAGGAATATATCACAATAGCATGCATATCTAGCACAACATCTATCAAAACAACATGTAATAACTAATGCACCCTAAATGGCATGGCAAGAATGCATGACATGTGATCTCTAGTAAGTGCCTATATGATGCATGAGATGTCATACCCTCATATCATTGAGTTGCAACAGAAATAGAACCTCATTAATATCAACAATAACAGCACAAAACATGTGAATCACTCAAGGTGAAATCAATCAAATGTAAATTCTCAAAATTAGAAGAAAAAAATAACGAGGTTAATTGGTTTTTCCCTATACACGGGTTAGCTAGTCTTGGGAACAACTTATTACCAAGTGCTTATTCCTTCCTATCCCTGGATATAGGCTCCAAACAGTAAGTCAAGAAGAAAATAAACCCCTTTGATACCACTTTGTAACATCCTGGTTTCAGGTGCCGCCCAGAGGTGTCTCGTACCTGGTTGGTAACATGGCCTCAAGTGCATTTCACCGAACGCTAGAGGCTGCTGACTCACAGCGAGGGACTTGGGTGTGATAGTGGGGAAACTATGCCCTCATTGGCAGAGTAACACAATGGAAGTAAAATAGATAACAATAGCGGAAGCATTAATAATACCATAAAATAGTAAATAGCGGAAGACTAGAAGGAATAACAATTGAGCACACACACACACACACACACACACACACACACACACACACATATATATATATATATATATATATATATATTATTCTTGATACATATGTCTAGTAAAAAATCAAAACAAGTCACAATACTAGAACACAATACTAAACCAAAGCACAAGGAAAAGCAAGTAAACATCTCCACAGCATCGCAAGCCTCAACTTCGTCTCATTCTCTCCAACTCTGAAGCAGTCAAGTACCTGAAGTAGAAAGGTGATTTCCCTTATCTATACCTGAAGCAATATAATCTGTTTGGGACCAAAACCATGACCCAAATAGGTTTTGAGACTAATCCCAGAAGGAAACCACCCAAAGTTCTATGCCTAAGAGTCAGTGAATATATATGGAAAGCAATAAGAAAAATGAAGCAGTAAACAAGGAGGTACACATAGTAAAAATCCTACAAATTCAATTACATTCATTTTCATATATCAAGAAAGTAGCTAATCAAAAGTAGGTAACCCTATAGGAAGTACTCATATCCTAACCCCTCTGGTTCAACCAAACAAACACAAGCAACCCTCTAGGAAGAAATCACAATCTAACCCCTCTGGTCCAGCTTTAGCAAAGACACTCTGAGGAAGCACTCACTTTCAATTCCCCTTGTGGTATCATATCAGTAACTAATAGGCACTATGAGGAAGCACTCAACATCCAATTCCCCATGTTTCATGTATCGAGGAATATACAGAAACTCTACGGGAGCACTTATGTCCATCCCCCCTATAGTATCGCAACGTAAAAGTAAACTGACACTCCAGAGAAGACCTTCGTGTCCATTCTCTCTGTGGTCTACTACACTAGGTTCTCACAGCCCTGTGTAAGTAAATAATGCACAAACGATACATGGCATCCAAATTAAACCTCAAGAACTACTTGGATAAACAATATAAATCATATCATAGCATGTCAGGTAATAATCACTCCCTCCTAACAATACTAGGCATGGAAAGCAAGGCAGCCTAACAAGAAATCTAGACCAAATGGTCAAAACAAGAAAACATGGGCAAGACCTCCATAGCATGTAAAAGTTAACCCTATTAATAAAAAATTAACCTCTATTCAAAAAACAAGGCATAGCAGGTAATAATGGGGATAAAACCATAAACACACAATACCCCGTTCTTGGGTATTGGGAACTTTTGCACATAAAATTAAAAGATTATCTAAGGAAAGGCACAAACCACCTACCTCGGCATTGTGAGATCAATATATGTGAACCTCAGGCCTTGAATCACCCTAAAACGCCATAGATCTAAAAAACTTTAAAAACGTTCAACCGAGGATAACTCATGAAAGAGGATAAATCAATAGATGAACTTCAAAAATAAATAAGAACTCATTGATGCGATTCCAATGAAATCGATGGATTTCGTATCGGTGGATGGATGGAGAATCGGGGGATCAGTGAAGATTCACAGCCTATGGTCGCTCCTAAACAATGAGGATGAAGAAGTGTGTTCTGTCCATCAGACTCAACCCTGGTCCATTTAATGAAATAAAAAGAAAGTACACAACATGTACTTGCCTTTTCTAGCCTCCACTTTAGGTGATCTCTAGGTCACCACACACATCCATGTACTCGGCCATTATATGACCAGTACATGGTCACCCGCAACAACCGAGTACACAGCGTGTACTTATAAGTACATGTCGTGTACTCCTTAAATTTCCAGAAACTCCCCTTTTTCTCAAAAACAACCAGAAAATAAAAACGTACCTGAAAAGAAGATCTAGGTTCTTACACTGATAACAACTATAAACACTTGAACATAACCATCCTAGAATTACCTGATTTATAGAAAATATTTCATTACTTACATTATCATAACAATTTATGTTTGGAGTTTTAGATAATTAGGAAACTACCTTACATAAAAAACCCCATAATTTTCCAACCAAATGGTTATGTTTTACACTGATTCAAACTCTTTAAATGATACATATTATTTATTCATGGCTAAAACCTCATAACTAAAACATTGAATTCAAAATCATTTTTACTCATACTTAATCATAGTAAAAATTATTTGAAAATGTGGGATGAGCATATAATATTAGTAAAGGGGTATTAAAGAAAGATAAAACTTTTTATACCATACAAATACCAAAGAACCATTGAAAATATATTTGTTTTAAACATATATCTTTGAGCTCATACAAAAATCACTTCCAATCATAAAATCAGATTCATTTATTAAAACATTTTTGGCATAAGAAAATGAAATTATTTTGAAGGTTCCTTGAGAAGACATGAAAACTTATAAAAAATTTAAATCTTTATAAAATCAAGAAATTTCCTTAAAATAAAAGTCTTCTTCTTTGAAAAGATCAAAAATTTCCCTTTTCTCGAAAAATCAAATTCTAGTTTCATAAAATCAAAATATTTCCATTTAAAACCCATAAGAAAGCATAGAAATTATATGAATGAATCTTCAGACGCCATATCTATCACCCTTAAAAATGGAATAACTTAACAATCTATTTACAATAACCTATAATGTAATAACCTAACTAGATAATTCCAACATCATTTTCTCTAGAGAAAAATCATTACTCAATAAAATTGATAACTATATCTAAGAATCACTCATCATCATATATAATGCCCAAGTACCATAATTTGAAAAAAAACATTTAGAATATTTAATTTTTAATCATAAAACTTATTTAGAGTTTCATTTATATCCATAAATATAAACTTTTAAACCAACCCATAAAATAATTCTTTTTACATATAAACCAAAATGAAATAAATTTATTCAAAACTATTTGTAGAAAATTAAGATAATTACTTAAAAACTTGAAAAAATAGTTTTGAAGGAAAACAGTCCCCTTACCTTCATCCTCATAATAGATTTGAAAATTCCCTTAAGGTTTACCTTGGTGATATAACACTAAGGACTTATTATTGCAGCCAAAAACTGATGGATGGGTATTTATATTATGGGAAAATGAGTATTTGAAAAGTATATATGGAAAACTTACATCTTAAATGTTTAGGAAAGGATGATGAAAGTGACCCTTTTATAGGTAAGACCTCAATGAAACCTTTTTAGTTAAATACTAAAAGGAATTAAAATATCAGTAAGTTATGTGAAGGACTAATTCAAACCCTTTATCAATATTATTCACACTTAATAATTTCATTTAATTTTATTAATACGGTTTTTCTGTAAAAGATTCCACTCTTAATTCATGATGAACTACACTAATTAATATAAACCTTACCTTGAAATATCTAAAAATCAAGTCATCTAAATCCATGTATAGGCTTAGCCACCCCCAATCCTTCTTATGTTATAAAGATAGATATCCTGCTATTTTCTTACCTAATAAAATATTCCTTAAGATTCCATATTTTTTCACTTGAGCATAAATGTCATTTGGAAATAGTTAGTGTAACTTTCAATTACTTAATTCATGGGTTTAAAATCAACAGATTCAATTATTTTGATAGTAACACTTATATATTATCCATTTTAATCTGTAATCTAATGCAGTTCCAGCCTCATAATATTTAAGCATCCTTCTAGTTTGACTCTGTTATCTTAACATTTAAAATACAAATTTTTGTATGATAAGTTTTAATAAGATTAATTTTATCAAGAATCATCTATGGAACATTGTAAGATATAAAATAAAATTCCATTTACCCCATATAAATAATGTGTATAATGAATGTTACTCATCATGTAGTTGTAGATGTTATGTGGTACTCAAACCCTACATTTTGACCCATGTGACATGCTGAAAATTACTCAGCATGTACCTTACATGGGCTGACATGTATTGCATGATGTGTACATTATATTTACATATTATATTGTCTATGTATCACCATATTACTTGGATATTATTCAATACACATCATGTAATTATATAGTGTATTGAAGCACGCGACATGATGTGATTTGCGCAATGTATAATTTAGGTGGGGTTACATGGAATTTATATGCCAACTCCACTCCATGTAGTCCCTACCAAACCCCCTTTTGTGATGGATATCGCTACATGGTATGTAATTACACTATTTATCAACCCAGATGACATGATAATATTTACATGTTGTGCTCAATATGTGGTTGATCATGATTATAAGGTATGAAATCTAGTGATGTGTGACATGTAATCGTGTCTTGTTTCCAATAACAATGGTACCTATGGATGTATTTTTTTAGCATTCTCAATGAATTTTTATCTTATTCTTGGATATATGAATTTAGATTAATGTTTTGTATTGACTACTGGATCATCAACAAAATTTTGAACATGAAAACTAACACATTAAATTGATCAAATAAATTATTAATAATTATAAACTAGAATGTGTCCACTTTGATACCACTTTAAGGTTCTGTGATGTAGTGGAAGAATCGTCTAGAAGCTTAATTTTAATTTTCCATTGATATAAATGGATAATATTTGAAGAACTTAATGAAGACTCCCCAGAATATATAGATGGGATCTTTCAAATTTAATTTATAATTAATTTAAATATGAATTTCATCATCCATAATAATATCCTAAATCAATTTTTATTACTAATCCTATCACATTGTTTTTGTGGTGGAGAATATAAACAATGATTAATCTAGACATATCCACATATGCTTCATGAATCTCTAGATAGCGTTATTGAAAATTTTGTTGTTATCATAGTAGTATCTAGTTCTTAACATCGTTCTTAATTGATTGAAACAATATCTCTTATTCTCTAAATGTTCTTAATAGGGAGGAAGTGAGGAACTTATCTCTAAGTCTTGATAGAATTCTATAGGTGTTATCATTGTTTAGAAAACACCTAACCTATAAAATTATATAATGTATATTATATATTTAGTTTTAGATAATGATCATCACACATAGGCTCTTATCTATTATTTAATCTAATTTATTGTCCACATCAAATAATAATAATAATATTGTAATTATATTCCATGAAATTCCATATATCTAATATCATTTTTTAAATAAATTAATTAATATGCATTTAAATGGTATTAAATAAAAAAATATAATTTCTAATGGATCATTAAACTTGATATGTATCCTCCTATAAAATATATTATTCACTAAAATTGAAAATAAATATTTATTTTAGTATTTACTTAACTAAATAAATATATATATTAATATATTCATTAAACTGGTGAATGAATATTTGTTTATTTATTACATTGTGTATAAATATACAAGAGATACAATCAACAGACATATTCTAAACTCGAATATCTAATATTAGAATTTATATAATCAAAAATACCTGAATAATTATTATTCCACAAGATGAGAATAATAATATTTATTATTAATATTAAATTCAATAGAATTTAATGATATTTGGGATACACTTAGTATGTGACCCTCTAGTCCACTTTATCAATTAAAATATGTGAACTTACCTAAATTCTAGGATCAGAATCTAGCAACACTTCAAGACACTCGTAGAGAAATAAGTTAATATAACAAATACATCAAACTTCCAATAAATGATAATATTTAGAAAAATCTATTTTTCTACCAATATCTCATAAAGTAATATGAATACTAGTTTCATCACCCTACACACTTGATTTATATTTCTTTGACATTCTAAAATGAAAATGACTATAAAATACCATGTCTGTGGATTTTGTAAGATAATTTCATTTCAAAAAAAGGTCCAAATATATCTTCTTGCATTAACTTAGAAGGGAGAAATTTTTTATTGATTTATTCAACTAATACCATATCACTAATGAAACACCCAAATTATGATTCCTCGTCATGAAAATATGTCATCATGGTTTTCATCAATACATCAAAGTATACATGTAACATCCTAGGTAAATAAAGAATATGACATTTTCATATTTATTAATATTTTTGAATTAAATATTAATATTAATTTAAAGGTTATGATATGTCTGATATCCTACTCAATAAGAAACAACAGGTTTTTTTTGAAATCTTACATTACACGCAATTTTGAGTTATACCGAGAAATAATATAATAATATCATTATTTTAAATGGTAGTTAACGCCTAGCTGTTTTATTGGAATGAATGAACAGAAATAACCATATTATGATTAAACATGTTTTTTAAATTTTTACATTTATCCAATAAATTTTAGAGGCTTAAAATAATACTAAATATAATTTTAAGCATAAATACTCTAATATTCTTTAAAAGGTCGATTTACCGCCTTTTGATGGAGAACCCTTTTTAAATCTAGTTTTTGTCACTTTTATATATTCTATTTGACAAAATAAAATTATTATTTATAATTGGGACATAAAAATTTACTTTGGATGAAATTTTGATATTTTTCTGATAAAGTTCATTTTTTATAAATAGTGAAAAAGACTGAATTTTAAGTCAAAACTGTCTTTTAATCTAATTTATTTGTATGATTATATTGTACTTTTAATTTGGTTTTAAAATGTAATTAGATTATATTTTTATCATTTAATCTAATTTTGGTCATTATAAGTAATTTAAGTTTGAAATTGGACATAAACAAATGTCAATCTTTTGATAGTTATTATTACTTAAAAACACACTATTTGGTTTTGACAATGAGAATTTATTTTAAATTAATTTCTGCAACATCTGTGTTTTGAATTTAGAAAAATGGATTTAATATTTGGAATCATGAGGTCCAAATTGTGTAAATATTTAACTTTTATTTTTAGACATTATGAATAGTAACTTCAGTAAATATTTTATTTACCGTGGTTGAAGGGTAAATCAGGTATATAAGGGTAAAAAATAAAATTATAATAATATTAAATTACCCAAACACATGTCTTAAACCTATTTTATGATACATGTCTGTCCATGGTCGTCCTTGGGTCGATTTTGGGACCACATGGAGCAACATGTAAATGAAAATGACACTTTATAAAAATTAATTTAAAGTTAAGGAAAATGTAACATAAACATATATCTATTAGTAAAACAATTTTTATATGGGGTTATAAAAGTGATATTTTCGACTATAAATATTCATTAAAAATGTAAAAATATTTACTAAATCATGGTATTTTATTTATAATTTTTAGATATCAAATAAATACATTTTTATATGACACTATGATGATATAATGATGATCTCATTAATGGATGTTTTAAATAAATGAGATTATAAATATTAAAATAAATTTATTTTGAAAATTTTTATTTCATCCACGAATTCTAGAGAGGATTATGAATTTTTATCTTTAAATTAATGAAGGTTTTTCTTAATAATCAAGTTGGTTTGGATTTTTTAAAAAGTCATTATATGAATAGTATAAAAATTGACATAAATGAGTTTATAAATCAATCAAATTTTATTAAATGATAAAATAGTCCTAAAAATATAATATTAATCCAAATGAAATATATGATATTAAAAATGTTATTAATGATTCATTTTTTTTCTCTTATAAATTTATATTAAATATATTAACCATATAGTATGAATATACAAGAAGACATGGTAAGAGTTAAATAGGTTAGCAATGGGTTAAATAAAAAAGATAAGGATTAAAAAATATCCAAAACCTATAAAATTATTATTGGATGATTTTATTTCGACTTATATTCATCGTATATTTTAATTTAATTAGTTTTTGACCTTTTGAAACCGAAAATCATTTTATAATAAAATAATACTTTCAAACTTTCATAAAGAGCTCATCCTCCCTCTTATAAAAGGACACCACTTATAACCCATTACTTACACCTCTCAAGCCCCTTGGATCATCCAAACTCTGCCCAAATAATCTCCCAACAACCCTCTATTACTCATATAATCCTTACCTTAGGAAAAAGGCACTCAATAAATCCTTTTGGTTCAAACCAAAGGGAGTTACCCAATTTAAAGGTAACGTCTTCTCTGAAATTCTTTTCTTTTATTTTCCTTCTCCAAACCCCTAAAATATCTTTATTACATTATTTTATAACAACACCAGTATAATAACTGTACTAGGATGTTTTTATGAGAATTATTAAAACTAAACTTACACACACCTCCATCTAATAGATTTAGAACATACAGTTTCTGTGGACGACGAACTATTGCCTCACGAAACGATAATTGTTCAATTATCTCCTAACGCATCTCATGGTGGAAATTATGATGGAACTGTATTTATATTTGATATGTATTATATTTATATTGTCTCTGTGCTTATTTATTTTTTATTTATTTAATACCTTTATGGTTTCAATAATGGGTAAATATGATAATTTCATTTGAGGAAGTGTGGGCTATCGTCCCCTCAAAGTGATATGACTCGTTCATACCATACATGAAATGTATAAAGGATGGTGTTAATGAACCTATGTAACATATATAAAATATTATATTATACTTTAATAATAATATACCTATGTATCATTTGGTTTTTATTCCTTTAAAAATGAAACAAATGAAAGGAAAGTAGTGTTCATGCGTACGTACAGCTTACCGTCTCCATGAACAGTGCATTTTATTTTCATATATCTAAATGATATAGAATATTCTAAATAAATTTATACTGGATATTTATGATATATATTATATCTAAATCATGAATATAATTCTGTATATAATGAAATTTTGACCCAATGGACAACATGTAATTATAAGAAGTTCATTTTTGACTCAAGTACCAAATATCGACAAAACAACCTTTATTAACTTAAATGATTATGTAATGTTTATAACATGGTAATAAGTGATATAAAAAGAATAATAAAATTGAAAATTGTTCTGAAGTAATTATAATTAACTTAAGTTTATTATTCAGGGAGATAAAGGATGAACAAGACAAGTCGGACACAAGGTAAGGGGTTTTCATATCACTTTTTATTACCATGAGATTCATACTATATTTGCAACTATTTCCTTTTGTGTGGTGTATTTACTACCCATGATTTTATTCCTTGTATAATATAATTTTATTTATGGGTATTTACATCTTCATTATATGATCCTTCTTTCATGTGGTGTATGTTTTGTAAGTTACCAAATCGGTAAAGGAACCTTTCACCGTCCTCATTTTGTCAAAGACTTCTTTTATGTTATGTCTTTTTAAATTTCCATTTTATTATGTTGGGATATGTTCTTAAATATCATTATTTCTTTAAATTTTATTTACATGTGATTAGATACACTTTTCTCTCTCATCAACTCATTTTATGAATTTTTAAGTGACGTCGTTAGGCTGCCGAATTTTTGTAAGGGAACTTCTTAACCCGACTTACATTCTTTGGGTTAAACTTCTAATTCTTGATTATGTAATGCTATGAATATGTTTGAATGACCTATGATTGTTTTAAACTTAATATCCACTTATATTGTGTGTATTTATATTTTTCACACATAATTATGTCATTTATTTATCCTTAATCTAATGATACAATCTTTGTAAGGGACTACTTCTCAATCTCCTTTCATTGAGTAATATCTTGATAATGTGCACCTTTATTATCATATAAGATGTATATACAACCATTTTGAAATTTTATATCATGAATTTCTATATTCTCATGATATTTATTGTTTTCTTTTATTTTAATCTTTAATGATTTTTATTCAATAATTTCTCAAGCGGTAAAGGATTCCTTAACTAAAACATTATTTTAAATTTATTAAAGATTTAATCTTATAAATCCTTATATTTTATGTCCATGTTTTAGAAATTATTTTAAGGATTTATTTTTATGTAAATGATTGTTTTAAAGTGTAAAATACTTTCAAAAGTTTCAAAGTGGTATGGGACACTTTGATTGAAAAATATTTTTTTTGAATATTTTAAATGAACTCATTATGTCAATATCTCGAAATGATATCTTATGATTGAAATATGGAAATTTTATCTTTCCTTTATGATTTTTTTATGTTTTATGATTATGTTATGATTCGTAGTCATTTTTTACGCATACGGTTGGTTCTGTGATAAACATAGGCCAAGTGAGCCTGAGATATCTCTCTAATGCATTGGGTAACGTGGTCGAGGTAAAAATTAATGTTTCTCCTAATAGATTTAGAGAATATACTGTGATGGGTATTCCAAACATAACTCTCTATGTAGCTTTGAAAGCTACAATGTAAGTATGTTATGTATACCACAAGTTACATTTATGATTGATGATTTCTATGTGTTATTCATAAATATTATGATTTCATGAGGTGGGGTTAAGAGATTATTTTTTGTATGTATTGATGGACTAATGACTTATTTCTTTATTTTATAACCCTTTCTGAGATTTTTATGCTCATCCCAAGTTTTTTAAATTTTTTTAATAGGGTATAAGGCAGGTAAGAGATAGTAATAATTCAAGAAAAATTATATTAAGAAAAGAATTATTGTTTTCTTTGAAGAGTTTTTATTTTATGAAAAAAATATATACTGAGTAGGAGTGTCTACTTCGTAATTTTTGTGATGTAATGTAATAATTATGGCCTAGTTCTCTAAAACTATAAACCTGGAAAGATCCTCAATGTGAATTATTAACTTAATTCAAGATTATGTAATGTTTAAGGTCGGGTCCTTATAGTTGGTATCAGAGATCAGTTTAGATAACTTTATAGGTTAGGGTGTTATTTAAGTGTAAGTGACATAACCATAATGGTTAAAATATTAGAAATAGTCATAGTTATTTTAGATAAATTGAATGAGTTTAAGATGAAACGAATAAGTATATCTTAGTGTATACCCTCATCATAAAATATTATACGATGGTTTCACTGATATACTCACACTGACCTTTTTCATTTTAGTAAATGGATGGATCTAGCAGTAACCAAAGTAACAATGGATGTGAAGAAAAATGTGATGGTTTTATGAATAAGAAAATGAAGGAAATGGGAGCTGTAATGAAAAATCTTTTGGTTATTCTTAACTAACTATCTGGAGTCATGATTGACCACCTGAACATTGGAGATTTTTATAAAGCATCGTATATGCAAGAAATGAATCCCAGTGGGAGTTAAGGTAATAACCATAAAGGTAAGTATATTAAAAAACATATTTGTCATAGATTTAGAAATAAACATCTAGGAAAATGATTCAAATGGACTACAAGATGCTATAGATGTGTTAATGAAGGTCATAAAGCAAGAACATGCCATGGAAAAAGGAAGCATCCAGTTGACTCTAGGAAAGGGATTGAAGTTATTTCCAAATAATCAATTGAATGTTTTAAATGTGGTGTGCATGGTCACTATACAAATATATGTCCTACAAAGAAGGTTCGGGAATGGGATCATAAGGATCATACAAATATATGTTTATAAATTCTTAATGCCATTCAAATTGAAGATGAGGAAACTTAAAATGACCTACAAAAGGTATGGATTATTTCTTTGTTGTTGTTTTGATATTATTGAATATAAGGGAATGAATCTTGATTTTTTTTTTGTAAGAATGAAATATTATGGAATAAGTTGGAAAATAATGGTTAATGGATCATGAAGAACATTTAATGAGTAAGAAGTCTACATATAAGGGATTCAAGAGTTATGGTACAATTTAGGATGATGAAATGCTTAAAATTACTAAGGATCTTTTGATGATGGGATTACTTTGGAATACTTTTTATAGTATGTGTAACCCTGAAGTTGGATATGTGAAAATGTTATTCAAGAAGAATTATATTTTCTTTTGTGGACATAATGGATAACCTTAGGGGTTCATGTGATATTTTATTTTGAGGCAATTATGGGTTATTAATTTTTGGGATGAATTAGTGAGGTATGAGATAACATTTGTGGTTAAAATATGTTATGGTTATTTTTGAGGAATTTATCTCATTTTTGGTAATTTTGTAAAATTATATAATTTTTGAA
Source organism: Viscum album (assembly GCA_963277665.1). Classification (NCBI taxonomy): domain Eukaryota; kingdom Viridiplantae; phylum Streptophyta; class Magnoliopsida; order Santalales; family Viscaceae; genus Viscum; species Viscum album. The sequence continues at coordinate 395,859,940 of OY728138.1, forward strand.
AAAGTACGACATGCAGACCGTGTGACAAGCCATTGTGTTGGACAAAGCTGCGGGAATCAAACCCACAACCAAAGTGTGATTGGGATTTATCGCCTACCACTGGCCTACGTGAAGTCTCCGGTTAGTATGACTTATTCTTTTTAGTTAAATGATTTTATGGATCAAGAATAAGTTGATTTTGGGAACTTATGTTTTATCAAATGGATATCCTTATTATAGGAAAATTATTTGGTGATTAAGTGATAAAGGTTACTTTGGAAGACATTTGCTCTTTTGGGAATATTATATGCCTAAGGAAAATAGAATACTATGGGATATCATTTGAGGATTAATGGTAAAATTTTATTTTGAAAGAATCTATGTTTTTATTGTGGACATATATAAATTTGGGTTATTTATGGAAATGATTAACCTATCATAGATAATATGTGATTAGGTTAATTACTTTTTAATATGAGACTTTAAGAGTACCCGATGTTATTTGGAGATAAATGTTAAGATTTATCATGGAAGACTAGGTGAACAAATCCTTCTAAATTTTTTGGGTTTCAATAATAGTTTAGATTATATTGAAGAATTTTAAGGACAATTTTTTATTTAATGGTATTTGTTTAACTTTGGGTATTGTTTGTCGAATTTTTCAGATGAAGAGTATTATTTCTTTTGATAAAGTATTATCCTTTTTGGAGATTATCTGATCTTGTAATAACCATTTGGGTTTTGGTTAATGTCTAAAGAAAAGGGAAATATAAATTTCATATTTTTTGGATTATGTGATTCTCTAGAAGTTGATTCTAGTGCTTTAGGTGTGACCAAGTCATCTTTAATACTCATCATTTAGAGAAAAGATGAGTTTTTGGTAGAAACTTCTTAAAAGATGAAACTCTACTTGAAAAGTAAGTATATTTCCTTATGTTCTAATTCAATCTAATAAATAAATTCTATAACTTTATGAGAGGTAAACTAAAAAAAATGTTGTCCATTTAATTTTCCTTCTGGGGAATCAAAGACCATTTAACCTATCACAAGTTTGTGGTTTTCTTATTATTAACTTTCTCCTAGTCATGTTTTCTATCACTCTCTATCAGAACATGACACTTAGTTTCTCTTCCATATCCATGTTTTCCTACATGGAATCCTATTATGTTTTATCTTGGGTGACCTTTTTACTTCCCTTTATTCTTTTTAAAGTGATAGTTTTATTGACTCTTTTTCCGATCTAGGACTTTCAATGAAGTTTCCAAGCCCATTTTTAAAATTGCGAGGACTCAATTTCTAAAAGGGGGGAAGGATGTAACATCCCAGGTAAATAAAGAATATGAAATTTTCATATTTATTAATATTCGTGAATTAAATAATAATTTTAATTTAAAGGGTATGCTATGTATGATATCCTACTCAACACACACCAACAGGTTTTTTTTGAAATCTTACATTACACGCAATTTTGAGTTATACCGAGAAATAATATAATAATATCATTATTTTAAATGGTAGTTAATGCCTAGCAATTTTATTGGAGGGAATGAACAGAACTAATCATATTATGATTAAACATTTTTGTTAAATTTTTTTACATTTATTCAATAAATTTTAGAGGCTTAAAATAAGCCTGAATCCAATTTTAATCATAAATACTCTAATATTCTTTAAAATGTCGATTTACCGCCTTTTGATGGAGAACCCTTTTTAAATAAAGTTTTTGTCACTTTTGTATGTTCTATTTGAAAAAATAAAATTCTTATTTATAATCGGTACATAAAAATTTACTTTGGATGAAATTTTGGTATTTTATGATAAAGTTCATTTTTTATGAATAGTGAAAAATACTAAATTTTAATTCAAAAGTTGTCTTTTAATCTAATTTATTTATATGATTATATTATACTTTTAATTGATTTTAAAGTTTAATTAGATTATATTTTTATCATTTAATCCAATTTTCATCATTTTAAGTAATTTAACTTTGAAATTGGACATAAACAAATTTCAATCTTTTGATAGTTATTATTACTTAAAAACACACTATTTGGTTTTTACAACGGGAATTAATTTTAAATTAATTTCCGAAACTTATGTGTTTTGAAATTAGAAAAATGTATTTAATATTTGGAATCAGGAGGTCCAAATTTTTTAAATAGGTAACTTTTATTTTTATACATTATGAATAGTAGCTTTAGTAAATATTTTATTTACCGTGGTTAAAGGGTAAATCTGGTATATAAGGGTAAAAAATAATATTATAATAATATTAAATTACCCTAACACATTTCCGAATCTTATTGGCCAATAAATTTCATACCATGGTCATCTTTGGGTCGATTTTGGGACCCCATGAAGCCACTTGTAAGTGAAAATGACACTTTATAAAAATTAATTTAAAGTTAAGGAAAATGTAACATAAACATATATCTCTTAGTAAAACAATTTTTATATGGGGTTATATAAGTTATCTTTTCAAATATAAATATTCATTAGAAATATAAAAATATTTCCTACATCATGGTATTTTATTTATAATTTTTAGACATCAAATAAATAATTTTTTATATGACACAATGATGATGTAATGATTACCTCATTAATGGATGTTTTAAATAAATGAGATTATAAATATTAAAATAAATTTATTTTGAAACTTTTTATTCCATACACGAATTTTAGAGATGATTATGACTTGTTATATTTAAATTTATGTAGGTTTTTAGAAATAATAAAATTGGTTTGGATTTTTTAAAAAGTCATTATTTGAATAGTATAAAAATTGACATAAATGGGTTTTTAAATCAATCAATATTTTATTAAATGAAAAAATAGTCCTAAAAATCTAATATTAGTCCAACAAACATATATTATGTTAAAATTTTCATTAAATACCCATTTTGGGTCTCTTGGAATTTTATAGTAAATATATTAACCATATAGTATGAATATACAAGAAGACATGATAAAAGTTAAATAAGTTAACAAAGGGTTAAATAAAAAATATAAGGATTAAAAAATATCCAAAACCTATAAAATTCTTATTGGATGATTTTATTTCTACTTATATTCATCTTATCTTTAAATTTAATGAGTTTTGGACCTTTTGAAACCGAAAATCATTTTATAATAAAATAATACTTTCAAACTTTCCTAAAGAGCCCCTCCTCTCTCTTATAAAAGGACACCACTTCTAACCCATTACTCCCATCTCTAAAGCCCCTTGGATCATCCAAACTCTACCCAAATAATCTCCCAAAATCCATATCTTTATCCTATAAGCCCTACTTTAGGCATAAGGCACTCAATAAATCCTTTTGGTTCAAACCAAAGGGAGTTACCCAATTTAAAGGTAACGTCTTCTCTCAAGTTCTTTTATTTTATTTTCCATATCCAACCCCCTAAAATCTCTTTATTCTATTCTTTTATAACTGTTGGACTCACCTGTTTTGATAATCCCAAATCTTGATTCTTTTTTATGATAATCATGTTTCATTAATATTTATAGTTTCTATCAAGCATTAACTATGTATCTTTAATCTCGCTTCTCTCTAGTTTAAGCTTACAATTTATCTAAGTAAAAGGTCACTGATAGAAGGTCATCGATAAAGGTCACTGATAGAAGGTCACTGATAGAAGGTTAACGATGAAGTTCACCGATAAAAGGTTACCGATGAAGGTCACAAATGAAGGTCACCGATAGAAGGTCACCGATAGAAGGTCGCCGATAGAAGGTCACCAATAGAAGGTTACCGATGAAGGTTACCGATAAAGGTCACTAATAGAAGGCTACTGATAAAGGTCATCTATAGAAGCCTACCGATAAAGGTCACCAATGAAGGCTACCGATGAAATCTACTGATGTAGTCTACCGATGAATCCTACTATTGAAGCCTACTATTGAGAAGGATACCGCTACCAGTCTACCGATGCTCACTCTTCTACTCCATACTTTATCAATTTCTTAAGATTAATCTAACGGTTATATTTGGTAAATTTAATGCTTCTAACATTAATTAATACTAATTGTAGACATATCAAGAGACCGTATTTGGGGATGGTATGAGGTATGAGGAAGACCGCACATGGTTTACTTATTCCTATTGTCAGACCTCAAATATAAAATAGAAGACCGAGGAAGAAAAGAGAAAGGAATGCATGAAAAAGAGCTTACTCACTAGATCAAGGAGAACAAGTAAGAACCATCCACCACTTACATTGTGAACCCAAGAGCATCACAAAGATAATTTGGGAAAAATTTCACATATATCTTCTATGATTCTTCAAATCTCTATCAAACCAAGAAGCAGAACCCCTCAGTACTTGGAAGCTAGAACCTTGAGTTGTGACACTCTGTTTTGAGGACAACTTCCAGAGAAAGACTTGAACTGCAATTTCTTCACTCCAAGGAGTCAAGAGATGAACTTCAAACACATAGAGCTTTATAAACTCAATCCTATAATATTATCTCTATTTTGTTCTTTTATTTTACATTTCTAAGAAGTGTGTGTTTTTCTATTTCATACATTGTCTCGTGTGCTTGAACTGGAGGATACTAAAAATCCTAGAATCAAACTTTATTTACACTTTGTTTCCCACATGTAACTATGGAAGAGACTGTGTGTGGTATGGTTTGTTTTTTTTTACCACGAAGAACTGTGGTAGAGGGTGTGATCCCTGGACAGTTTTTGAAAACTATTGTAAAGCCCGATACAAGATGTGTATCAAGTTTATTGTTAATATAAACTGCTTGGTGGTAAGTGATCACCAAGTAGAGAGTATTAAGTCTCATCTTGAGAATGAACCTCTTGTTTAACTCTACTATGTACTATATTTAGTAATACTCTGTTTTGTTTATTTTCTACTGCTTATAATTTCAAAAATAGAAAACTGTTTTACATTGACTCTGATAGATAGTTCAGGTTAGTGTGTCTATGTGTTTAATTTAGTAAACCTATTTCAAAATTTGAAGCAGTGTTTTACATTGATTCAACTGAGGACTAATCACACTCTGAGAAATATGTTGACCAACTAAACATTTATATCTCTACTGCCTTAATTAACTAGGCTATTTCAAAATTGGGGGATCATTATCATAAATTTTTTAAAAGAAATTTTAAGTAGGAACTCAATTCACACCCTCTTGAGTTTCCACAGTAACACCCCAAGGTTTTCTAAAAATAAATAGAAATGCTTGAAATTTTTTTAATTTAAATATTTATAAGTATCATTTAAACATACTTTTTCTGCTTCTATGTTATGAATTTCGAAAAATGGTCATCTACAATTGTGTTCAGTATGTTATTTGGAGTCTATTGGAACCAACTTGTTTTTTTTGTGAATAGTAACATACCTTTATGAATAGTAATATGGATAGTAATATGACCCTAATTAATAGTATATTTTATTATTATTTTATTTCCTTAAGGATTTAAGATAATTACATCTGGATTAATATTTAAATGTGATATAAAAGTAGTTATAGTTTTTAAATTATTAATTTTTAAATTAAGTATGATTTTATTTAAAAATTAAATTAAAAATATTTAAAAAATTAAATTAAAAATATTTAAAAATTATTTTCGAAAAATGGACTTCATTTTTGAATTCTACATGTTGATAAATGGTTACGGTGAATTTTGGGAACTTTTCTGAAATAGTTTATTTTTCGGGGAATAGTAAAAAATACAGCTTTGAGTTTCGAAGTGTTAATGACATAATTAATGGTCTAATAATGATGAAATAAATCTGGTCAACTTGTGTACAGTAAAATAATTTATTATTTTTCCCAAGTGTCTTATACCAAGGGAAAATACCATGGGCAAGCCCATGGTTTTACAAATACCACTAATGAGGTGTCCCTTGGAAATTATTAAAATAATCCCTCACTTTTGCTATAAATATCAACCCATTACTTTATTAACTTCATTAAAAAAATCATCATCAACAAAGCTCTAGCATCCTTATCTCCATAATAGTCCTCCCAAGGTTTCCTCAGGCCCCCATGTTCCCAACCTTCAACTTTTTTGGAGTTACTCTACAAGGTAATAAAATTCTCAATTTCTTTCTTTTTCCATTCAAGTTATCTTTTATGTGGTATAACTTTCAAGTTTCCATACCATGTTCTTATTTCCTTATTATTATTTATATATTATGTATTATGATTCATTTCTAGATGGGTGACTCTTTTCCCCTATCTTTTTAATATTTTCGAAAACCATGTTGCATAACAGTTAGGCTGCCGAATTTTTGTAAGGGATTTCTCAATTATTCTTTTATTTTGAGTTCCTTTATTTTCTTATTATTTCTTCATCTATTATAACCCAAGAGGCATGAAATATCCAGAAATCCTGTATATTCTGTATTTTCTCATTTTCATGGAAAATTCATCATCATTATTCTTCTCCTCTCCCACTTATTCAAGGAATAAAAACATTGTCTGTGATGTGTCGAATTACCAACATCGTGGACGATGTGATTTCAATTTCCATTAATTATTTCAAGTATGGTAATGAAACCATTTCTATGGTTAACCCAAGTAATAATATATTTATTATGTATCATCCATGGTTCTTTAATTCTTTTTTACTCGTGGTTTTAATTTATAAGACAAAATGAGGTTGTTATTATCAAAGAACCACTAAAATGATCTAAACAAACATCATTAATGTTTTAACATATGAATCATCATCATATAAAAAATCAAAATGATAAATGGTATAAATTATGGTACTAGAAATATTTAAATACCTTTACATTTCAATTCTGGAGTTTCACTTCCAATCTACATGAACATCCATCATGAACCAATCATTGAAATCATGTAAGGAACTCACCCAAAACAGTGCAAGGAACAAAATACTAACAATTAAGGGGTGAAATGAGGTTATGAAATGATCATATAAGATGTTATAAACATGAAAATGTTTCCTTAAAATACCAATAACACTCTTTTAACCATTATACAAGAAGTTTAAATGAGTTTTAAGTAAGAAAATCCTGAGGTAAGGGAATTCTTAACCCAATTTCCATTCTTTGGGTTAACCTTCTACTTCGTTATTTATATGGTATTAAAATTGATTGTGTGATGGTTTTTGATTATATTATGTTTAATTATGTCTAATTACAGTGTATATACATATTAAATTCACTCTATTAAGTCTTTCTTCAATTGTATGATATTTATAAGGGGCTTTTCTTTTAAAATCCTCTTTTAAAATTATGTTTTATAAAATTCAAAAGCAGTGTTTTTATGATAGTATTCATGTTGTATGATTATGTTCTGGATCTTGGGAATTTTTTATGATGAAGGGTGGGACCTATATTTACCCCCAATGCATTGGGTATGTCTAAGTTAGAGTTCGGCCATATGGTTACTCCAAGTGTAACTGCGATGGTTACACAAATAGTAAGATAGCGGTGAGGGTTACAAATTATAAGGTAGCCGAGAGGGTTAAAAGATTATGTAAGTAATTTCCCAAGATAACTTTATGGTTCTACTTATGTTCTTAGGTATTGTTTAAATCTCATGTTTCACAAATTAAGTATATATATACAGGTGATAAGTATTTCTTTTGACAATGATTTCATACGTTACATGTATTCATGGACTAATGTGTTCTTTACTTATTTTTATATCCCTTACTAAGTTTTTTGTGCTCATCCTAAGTTTTAAATGATTTTAACAGGTTAATGGATGTGTAAGACAAAGAAGTAATCCATGTTAAATGTTGAATAATTTTCAAGGAATCATGTTTTAAGTTTTAATGTTTTATATTTTGAAAAAAATGGAAACTGTTTTTATGGTATCCACTCTATAACAATGTGTAATGTTATGAATTTATTATGTCCCAATTATATAAAGCTATAAACTTTAAAATATATTCAATGTAAAATTAAGTGTTTTATTTACTAAATTCAAGATTATGTATGTAATAAGGTCGGGTCCTTATAGTTGGTATTAGAGGATGGTTTAGATAACTTTAGGGGTTAAGATGATGTTAAAAGAATACCATAAATGATTTGTACTCTATCATTAATTTGAAATGTTATAGCATTTAAGATTACCATGTTTCTTTATCTAAGATATGTTTGTTCAAAATGGTTGTTTGTAGAAGGAACAGGGATGCTGAAGAGGAGAGGCACCGACAGAATGACATCCTTCCGGATCTACAGCTCAGAATGGTAGGGATTGGAACCGAGCAGTTTTTGACAGTAATGGCTCAGCTAACACAGGAAATAAATGGTGTTGGCATCCATAAAAGAGAAAAAATAGAGGTACCGCAATAGAACATGACAATAGTGGAACATTTTATGAGACAACTCCCACCTTCTTTCAATGGATCTTCTGACCTAGTAGCAGCTAAAGGATGGATCAAAGCCCTTGAAAAGATATTCGATGTTATGGGATGTTTAGAAAATCAAAAGGTAAGTCTTTCCATTTATCATTTTGAAGGTGAAGCTGATCAGTGGTGGTCAATGGTAAGGAATATCAGGGGTAGAGAGGATTTTAATGCCTTAGAGTGGGATGAATTTAAAAGTCTTTTCCTTGAAAAAAATTTTCCTAAGGTAGTGCCACTTAGGATGGAGAAGCAATTCCTTGAATTGAAGCAAAAGTAGGAGGATTCAGTGGTTGGGTATGAAGCGAACATCACCCAACTAACGAGGTATGCTCCAAATTTTATACTGGGTCATGATAGTAAAATCAATCACTTTTACTCAGGACAGAAGCTAATGTATCAAAGGGTGTTGGCCTCCCGTGAATTCAAAAGTTATGAGAAACTTGTCTGATGTGATGAGAGGGTAGAGATGGAGTTACTGATGACCACATGTATTTTGGAAATAAGGATAAGAAGAGGTCCAGGTGGCAAGCGATCGGTAAGAATCAACCAACGAAATATGATGGTAAGAAAATTCATTTTCCAATTTGTGAAAAGTGTGGAAAGAAACACCTTGGGGAATGTCTTGGAAAAATTAGGAAGTGTTTTAAATGTGGTAAGTTTGGACATATGGACTGAGATTGTAATGAAAATGATCCTAAGACTAATCCTAATAAGAAAACTGTAAAGTGTTTTAAATGTGGTGAGATAGGTCATTATGAAAATGTCTGCCCAAAGAGAGATCTGAATGATGCAAAGAAGCCAGACTATAAGTAGAAAGGTGTAGTGAGATCCTTTGTGACTACGTCAGCAGATGTCGGGCCATCCAATGAAGCTGTATCGTGTACTTTGTTTTTTCACTCAAATTTTTTCTAAAGTTTTGTTTGATATGGGGTCTACACATTCCTTCATCTTAGAGAAATTTTCATGTAAATTGGAAATATCACCTCAAAAAATGAGACCTGAACTTGTTGTTAAAACACCATGGGGAAATAATATAGAAAAGAGAAATTATAAGAATATTTCTATTTTGGTTTTTGGAAATACTTTACCTACAAACCTTGTTTTCTTACCCTTAGTCGAGTTTGATGTTATTCTAGGAATGGATTTTCTTTCTATTTATCATGCTAAGATTCACTGTAGAGCTAAAGAAGTTGTTTTTCAGAAAGAGTTTCAGTTTGTATACAAGAATAAACCCATACAATTGATAACATATCAAGAAGCTGAGAAACTGTTGAAAGATGGAAATGAAAGTTATATTGCTCATATTTTTGAGAACAATAGAACTATTCATATTGATGATGTGCCTATGGTAAATGAATACCTTTATGTTTTTCATGATGAGTTACCTGGTGTCATACCTAATTGGGAAGTCGAATTCACAATTGACTTAGTTCCTAATGCGAAGCCAATTTCAAAAACCCCATATCATATGGCTTAAATAGAACTTTTGAATTGAAAAATCATTTGCAGGATTTGCTAGATAAAGGCTTCATTCATCCTAGCACTTCACCATGTGAAGATTCTGTTTTGTTTGTTAAAAAGAAAGATGGTTCCATGAGACTTTTTATTGATTATAGATCTTTGAATAACATCACTGTTAAAAAAAAGTATCATTTTCCTCATATCTATGACTTATTTGATCTCATACAGGGAGATCAGTACTTTTCCAATATTGAATTGAGATCTGGATACCATCAGCTGAATGTGAAGGAGGATTACATCCCAAAAACAGCCTTTCATACTAGATATGGGCATTATGAATTTGTTGTTATTCCCTTTGGGTTAACTAATGCACCTGTTGTATTCATGAATCTTATGAATAGAGTATTTCATGAGTTCTTGGATAAGTTTGTGGTTTTATTTATTGATTACATTCTAGTATTTTCTAAAAATAAAGAGGAGCTTGAAAAACATCTAAGGGTTGTTTTAAAAATCTTAAAAGAAAAGAAACTGTATAGAAAATTCAGAAAGTGTGATTTTTGGTTGTAACAGATTTCTTTTATTGGGAACATTGTAAATTAGGATGTAATAACAATTGATCCTACCAAAAAAAGTGGTTGATGAATGGACAAGACCCACAAATGTTACAGAGATTCGTAGTTTTCTTGGATTAGCAGGTTATTACCGATGTTTTGTTAAGAACTTTGCTTGGTTATCTAGCCCAATAACTAAGTTAACACAGAAAGGGGTTAAATTTGTTTGTATAGAATAATGTGATGTTTTTTTTCAGGAAATGAAGAAGAGATTGGAAAATTCTCTGGTTTTGGCCTTACCTTCCCAAAATACTGATTTCATCATCTACAGTGATGCTCCGTTGAAGGGACTTGGTTGTTTTTTGATGCATAATGATCAGGTAATTGCTTATGCTTTAAGACAACTAAAACATCATGAGTTAAATTATCCCACACATTATTTGGAATTGGAAGTTGTGGTTTTTGCTTTTAAAATTTGGGGGCATCATTTATACGGAGTCAAATGTCAAATATATACTGACCATAAAAGTCTGAAGTATATATTCACTCAAAAATAATTAAACATGAGGTAGAGAAGTTGGATTAAACTAATAAATAATTATGATTGCACAATCAATTACCATCATATAAAAGAAAACAAATTGGTGGATTCCTTTAGTTGAAAACATCATGCATCATTAACACTGTTATGTTTGGAACATGATCCCTTGATTAATGATTTGATGAATTTTGTCTTAGAAGTTGTTGGTGCAGGGAATACATCTGTTTTGTTTCAGGTTTAATTGCAGTATTCATTATCAGACATAATTAAGTGAGCATAGAAGGAAGATCGTGAGCTATAGAAAAAGGTATAATTTGTTAAAATGGGTAAGCTTCCAGAATTTAACCTTGATAAAGTTTGTGTTTTAAGATTTGGAAAAAGGTTGTGTGTGCTCTGTGATTATCAGCTGAAGAAATATTTCTTGTTTGAAGCTCATAATTATCCATTTTTGGTTCATCCTAGAAGTAATAAGATGTATAGAGACCTTCAAGAGTATTATGGGTGGGATGGAATGAAAAGGGATATTACTGATTTTACCTTGAAATGTTTGACATGTCAACAGGTTAAAGAAGAGCGGCAATTACCAAAGGGGATGTGATAAAACAAATATTTTCAATTATTTTATTCTGAATTTCAATGTTTTTAATCCCACCAAGGTGTTATTTAAAGGTCAATTGTAACATTTTATGTTTTAGGAGCATTTTTTAGCTTAATTGGAAAAATGGCTTATTTTGGATTTAAACAATTTTAATAAGTTTAATTTTTCGGCCATAATTTTTTATAAATGGATCCAAATTCAAAAATTATTCTATTTTAGGTTTCTATGTTATATGGGATTCATTTTATCCTTCATGACCCAAATCTCAATCCATCATTTAGAAGCACAAATCCAGCTCACAAATCAAGCCTCGAAAACTGTGCATAGAACTAGATAATTTTATTGTTGGGCCCATATGTCATAAATAAATGAACCATTGGATCTGAATATTTACATAGATATGGAATACATATTGAGGAAAAACTTTCATTAATATGTACATGCCTTATTATTTCATTACCAAGGCCATTAATGTGTTGTAAATCAGTTTATTGGAATACGAATAGTCAGCCTGGCCAGATTAAATGTCATGAGTAAAGTGACCATGTATCTCTCCACACTTGGTCAATAAAGCTGAAATTTCATGGGTCTATAGAGGCGGTGTTGGGGAAAAACTTTAAATAAGTAAAAATTCCCAAATTCAGTCATTAATGAGGTCATCCACACACCTACATTCGGAGACGATTTTTGGAGCCAAATTTTCACCCCCCCCCCCTCCCTATAAAACAGGGTTTATTATTCACTCCAAAGGGTTGGAAACTTAGGAATAGTCTTTTTTGGACATTTTATGTAGTTTAGTGTTGTATTTTCTTTTAATTTCATTATTTAATAGCATTTAATATTTTTATTTAAGTGTTCTTCTTTCTCTCCATTTCATTCTCTCTCTTTTTTCCCCCTGTTTTCTTTCCACTGTGAACTCTTATGCTCGTGATCATGAGTAGCTAACCTGAGGAAGTTCCCGGGGGAGTAATCCAATGATTAAACCAAGACTTTGATCATTAATTATTAATGTTTATTATATTCTTAGATTTATACCGATGGGTATCTTAGTGGGAAAGGCGCCTTTGTGTCTCCACTTCCCACCCGAGGTTTAGCTTTCACTTCTACAATATTTTACCTCGATCGAGGAGGTGGATGTGTGGTCTCTCGGCGATCATTGAGAGTAACATATATTCACAAACATATTAAGAGTAGTATTATCATGCATATGATAGAGAATTTTCAGTAAGTAAATTAGAAACTAATATTGAGATGATGAAGGTTCACTCTGGGTGATGCTCTCGGGAATGTATCCTTTATGTCTAACATCATTCTATTTGCATTCATTCTATTTTCATTGTATCTTCATATTTAATTTTAGTATTTCATTATCATTTTTCAAATATCTATTTATGGCCATTTTATTTCATATATATATATATATAGTGAATTTTAATTAGTGAGTGATTGACCGCAATAGCTCCTCAAGAGATCGACCTAGGTCAGCCACTGTGCTGCACTTAGTTATAAATATTTTTGAGAGTGTGCATGACAATGCTTCATCAAATTGTCACCATTGTAGGGGGTCCAAGTGGTCTTTACTCACTATTTTTATTCACATTTTTTTTGTAAATTATTTTTCTTCCTTTCATTTAAAAAAATCATAAATTTCCAAAACACTAAAAAAATATTGGTTCATGATGAATTTTAATTCAAACTTTTATTCATGGACTGATGAATCTCAGGTGCCAGAATAAGTTTTAAATGATATTGATGTTACATATAAAAGGGTTAGTAATTTAGTGGAAAAATTGGAGATTCAAATAGAGTTGATTTCTGAATATGCACATTCAGGTCAAGAGCTACCTAAACCTGAACCTGAGCCGGAACCTGAACCAAAACGAGTGGTGAAAGAGATTTCACTGATCATTTTTTATGTCAAATAACCTGATACAAGTGAGAAGGAGCTACTAAAGGAGTTAATAATATAATCTCATACTCAACCATTGCTCAAAGAGGCCCCTGATGTACACATTCTAGCTGATGCACTTATGGGAGATCAACATTTTTTGGAAGAATCCTGGAATCACTTTGTTGAAGATAACCTGAAACTTGATCTTCCCATCATTGATATTGAACAATCAGTACCTTTTGACCTATATATTTCTTTGGAAGAGGAAAAAAAAGATGCACCTAGTGAGATGGAGTCACCAATGATCTTTCCTGAAGAGATCAATTTTCAATATGACTTTCTTGAAAGGGAAGATTTCTTTATTGATTCATCATGTTTTAATCATATTCAAATTGAATTGTTTTCTGACTTTCCCTTTATGGAAATTTATGACACATTACAAATGGATTGGACCTTTGATGATACTAAATAGACCACCCAAGTGGTGGTGATCGAGGAAGAAGTGTTGGAGAAGATGGTGGTGGTGTGACTACCTCCTCTTCAACTAATTGGATACCATATGGATGAGGATACCATTGAGGTTAACAGGGATCACCCCTATTTTATTTTCCCTCCCACTCCTGATCTCAAATTCTATATTTTTTATTTATTGGGGGTTGGTAACTTTCTTATTTTCTTTGGGGTTCTCTATTCTTGGTTTTTACTGATGTACATTGGGAAAAGTCACATGTGGTGGTTTATTTCAAAGAAACCACACCCACCTTCTGATTGGGGATAATCCACTGCAACTGCCTGACTAGGGGCAGTAAAAACCTAACACCCGCTTGGGGGTAAAACCAAGAATTATCCCTTTTTATCCTCTTTATATTTATTTTTATTTATTTTTCTTATGTCTTGTTCTTTCTTATAGTTTTTGAAGTGGTAGCAGCTTGGATCTTAACTCAAGGCTGCCACTGAAATATAAATCAGGTTGTATCTTTCCTTTTCTTTATTTTGTTTACTACCCAATATAAATTTTGTGTGAAACATTTCTTGATCTGATTTGAGCTAAAAGGGGGTAGTAAATGGAATAATTTTGGGGCAATGATTTCAACTTGTTTTTAGGAATTTTTTATGTTCTTTCATTTTATTTTTCATGTTGTTTTTTGAAATTTTCTTGTTTTCCTTTTTCATTTTTTTGGATGTGTTTTTAGGATTTTTGAGCTGAATTGAATACTTTGGAAAATTCAAACTATATGGGTATTTTTGGAACATTGATTTATTTTAGTATTTGAGGATTTAAATGATTGTAGAATGGATTTTGTTTCTGATTTCTGATCTTTTCATTTGATGAATTTTGATTGATTGTGAAACTCATGCGCACTAGTGTTGTCCAAATTGAAAATCTTGCCCAACCCGAGAGGTTTCTAAACCTATTTTATATCTTATTAAATTTCTCTTTTTATTTAGAGTCTTGAGACATGTTTTGTGATCTAGAAATTTCTATTTTTCTCTTTTTCAAATCTGTTAGAGTTCATGGAATGTGTTAAGTATGATTGAGGCGCCACTTTGAAAGCCCTTTTTGCATTGAACTCTTATTTTGTCCTGCCTTTACATCTGACCTTCTTTAAGCCCCTAGTATCCATGAAATACCTTTTTAGGTAGCCACATTACAAGACATTTATCCCTTTACAACCTTCTCTATAAGTTAAATGCATGATTATCGTTGAACTCAAGTGTGGGGGAGGGAGAAGATTGATGTATTTTTCTTTATTGAAGAATATTTTTGAGCTGAATTGGAAGTTTTTCCATATTTATTACTACTTGGGTGGAAGCAATTTCATGATGGGAAGATGTATGGGTGGACCAAAATATCATTACACAATTATGGGATGGGTGTTCACCAATTTTTGAAGATCAAAAGCTGCCTCTCTTTTCCTCTAAAACATGATTCTGAAGAGAAATCCAGATCCGCATTCAAGCTGAAACAATGCTACAATTGGGGAAAAGAGGGAAGAAAATAATTGATGTTGAAATTACAAGTGTGAACTTCCCAAAGGAAGAGGTTTTTTGTGGTGATTCATTTTTTAGATGATTGAGGAGCACACCATTCTTGAGAAAAACTTCTTTCATGCATTTACTTCACTTTAGAGCTTAACCCCCCTCATTCTGCCTCAGATGTTTTTATATTTAAAACCTGCCAAACCTCAGTCTCAAAACAAAAAATGAAAAATAACTCATTATTGATACATTTTTTACTCTATTAAGTGGAGATATTAGGAGGATAGCAAGCCTATGGAGCTCACACATGTTCTTGGGAATGAGAAAAACTCCACATTGAAAATCCTTGAGTGAAGAGAGAAATATCTTTCCGGGGAGGTAGGTACGACATTCATGTGAGGATTAACATGATATTGAATAGATTCATATGATTTTTTATTATTTCTGAAATTTTTATCCATGTAGCAGGCATGATATTTTCTTTGATACGATAATTGAGTTATGTTGTCATTTATGCTTTGAGAAGTTTGTTTTGACCTTGGTATAAGATGATTACCAAGGAGTTCAATGTTTAAGTGTGGGGGAATTTATAGAAAAAATATTTTCAATTATTTTATTCTGAATTTAAATTTTTTTAATCCCACCAATGTGTTATTTAAAGGGAAATTGTAACATTTTATGTTTTAGGAGTATTTTTGAGCTTAATTGGAAAAATGGCTTATTTTGGATTTAAACAGTTTTAATATAGTTTATTGTTTCAGCCATAACGTTTTATAAACGGATCCAAATTGAAAAATTATTATTTTTTAGGTTTCTATGTTCTATGGGATTCATTTTTTCCTTCAGGACCCAAAGCTAAATCCATCATTTTAAAGCTCAAATCCAGCTCACAATTCAAGCCTCTAAAACTATGCGTATAAATGGATAATTTTATTTTTGGGATCATATCTCATAAATAAACAAACCATTGGAGCTTAAATTTTACATGGAGATGTAATACATACGGAAGAACAACTTTAATTAAGATGTTAGCATCTGATTCTTTCATTACCAAGTCCATTAATGCGTTGTAAATCGGTGTATTGGAATACGAACAGTCAGCCTGGCCAGATTAAATGTCATGAGTAAAGAGATCATATCTCTCTCCACAATTTTTCAATAAAGATTAAATTTCATGGGTAGATATAGGTGGTGTTGGTGAACAACTTTAAAGAAATAACAATTCCAAAATTCGGTCATTAATGAGGTCATATACGTGCCTACATTCGAAGATGATTTTTGGAGCCAAATTTTCACCCCCTCTCCCTATAAAAGAGTATTTATTCTTCATTCTAAAGGGTTGGAAACTTAGAAATAGCCTTTTTTGGACATTTTATGTATTTTAGTGTTGTATTTTCTTTTAATTTCATTCTGTAATAGAATTTCATATTTTTATTTAAGTGTTCTTATTTCTCTCTATTTCATTCTCTCTTTTATTTTCTCCCCCCGTTTTCTTTCCACTGTGAACTCTTATGCTCGTGATCATGAGTAGCTAACCTGGGGAAGTTCCTGGGGGAGTAATACAGTGATGAAACCAATACTTTGAACATTAATTATTAATTTTTCTTATTTTCTTAGAGTTATACCGAGGGGTATCTTAGTGGGCAAGGTGCCTTTGTGTCTCTACTTGCAACCTGAGGTTTAGCTTTCACTTCTGCAATATTTTCCCTCGATCGAGGTGGTGGATGTGTGGTATCTCGGTGATCATTGAGAGTACCATATATTCACAACCATATGAATATGAGTATTATCATGCATAAAATGGATCATTTTCATTAAGTAAATTAAAAACTAATATTGAGATGATGAAGGTTCACTCTGGGCGATGCTATTGGGAATGTCTCCTTTCTGGCTAACATCATTCTATTTGCATTCATTCTGTTTTCATTGCATATTCATATTTAATTTTAGTATTTCATTATTATTTTTCAAATATATATTTATGGCCATTTTATTTCATATATATATATATACATATAGTGAATTAGAATTAGTGAGTGATTGACCACAACAGCTCCTCAAGAGATCGACCTAAGTCAGCCACTGTGCTGCACTTAGTTATAAATATTTTTTAGAGTGTGCATGAAAACCCTTCATCAGGATGCTTCAGCATTTTCTAGTGCCAGAGTGGAAGTGGGAGAATGTATCCATGAACTTTTTGGTGGAACTACCTAAGACATCTCGAGGTAACAATGCAATTTGGGTTATTGTGGATCGGCTGACAAAATCTGCACATTTTCTTTCTATTCGAGATACAATGTCTTTAGATCAGCTTTCTCGATTGTACCTCAAGGATATTATTAGGTTACATTGATTTCCTCTTTCCATTGTATCTAACCGGGGATGTCAGGTTCACTTCTAACTTTTGTAAGGGACTTTAGAAGTCTTTGGGCACAGAGTTAAATTTCAATACAGCTTTTCCTCCTCAATCAGATGGGCAGTCAGAACAAACGATTCAAACTTTGGAGGATATGATTCGAGCTTGTTCAATGGACTACCAGGGATGTTGGGATCAATATCTTTCTTTAGTTGAGTTTTCTTATAATAACAGTTTTCATTCCAGTATACATATGACACCTTTTGAGGCTTTGTATTGAAAGCGGTGTCGGACTCCATAATTTTGGGATGAAGTTGGTGAAAGAAAGTTTATGGGGACAGAATTAGTAGAGGAAGTGGCTGAGAAAGTGAAGATGATCCAGAAGCACATGAGGATAGCTCAGAGTAGGCAGAAAAGTTATGCAGATAACAGAAGGAAAGTCTTCTCTTTCGA
Source organism: Viscum album (assembly GCA_963277665.1). Lineage (NCBI taxonomy): Eukaryota > Viridiplantae > Streptophyta > Magnoliopsida > Santalales > Viscaceae > Viscum > Viscum album. The sequence continues at coordinate 395,878,095 of OY728138.1, forward strand.
GGTAGGTGACCATGTTTTCCTTAAAATCTCTCCTTGGAAAAGTGTGATGTGTTTTTCTAAGAAAGGAAAGCTAAGTTTGTGGTTTATCAGTCCTTTTGAAATCCTAGAGAAAGTTGGACCATTTTCATATCGAGTAGATTTTCCTCATATTTTGTCTTAGGTACACAATGTTTTCCTTGTTTCTATGTTGAGGAAGTATGTACCAGATTTGACTCATGTTTTGAGCCCAGAAGCAGTTCAGCTGGAGGAGAACCTTTCATATAAAGAGAATCCAAATCATATTCTTGATCGAAGGGAACTGGTATTGCAGAATAAGGTAATTCACCAAGTGAAGGTTTTGTGGAGAAACCACATGGTTGAAGAAGCATCATGGGAGTCTTAAAATGCTATGAGGGAAAGGTACCCTCACTTGTTTAATAAGTAAATAAAATTGCAAGGATGCAATTTTCAGAAGGTGGGGATAATGTAAAAGCCCAAGATTTTATAAAAATAAATTGAAATTCTGGAAATTTTGTTAATGTAGATATTTATAAGTAGCCTTTAAACATAATTTTATTACCTCTATGTTTTGAATTTTGAAAAATGATCATCTACAATTGTGTTCAGTATGTTATTTGGAGTCTATTGAAACCAACTAGTTTTTTTGGTGAATAGTAGCATACCCTTATGAATAGTAATATGACCATAATGAATAGTAAATTGTATTATTATTTTATTTTCTTAAGGCTTTAAGATAATGACATCTTGATTAATTTTTAAATGTGATATAAAAGCAGTTATAGTTTTTAAATTATTAATTTTTGAATTAAGTATGATTTTATTTAAAAATTAAATTAAAATATTTAGAAAATTATTTTTAAAAACTAGAATTCATTTTTGAATTCTATATGTCGATAAATGGTTAGGGTGAATTTTGGGGATTTTTCTGAAACAGTTGATTTTTCGGTGAATAGTACAAAATACAGTTTTGAGTTTCAGTGTGTTAATGAAATCATTAATGATGTAATAATGATGTAATAAATCTGGTCTACTTGTGTATAGTAAAATAAGTTATGAGGTGTCCCAATTGGATTATACCAAGGGAAAATACCATGGGCAAACCCATGGTTTTTCAAATACCACTAATGAGGTGTCCCCTGAAAATTATTAAAATAATCCCCCAATTTTTTAATAAATACCAACCCATTCCTTCATTAACATCATTCCAAAATACTAATAAACGAAGATTTGGAATCATTACCTCCCTATTAGTCCTCCCAAGTTTTCCTAGATCCCCCAAGGTCCCAACCTTCAAGTTCTAGGAGTTACTCTACAAGGTAAGAAAATTCTCAATTTCTTTCTTTTTCCATTCAAGTTCTCCTTTATGTGGTATAACTTTCCAGTTTCCATACCATATTCTTATTTCCTTCTTATTCTTGATCTATTATGTATTATGATTAATTTTTGTATGGGTTACCCTTGTCCCCTTTCTTTTAAATATTTTCTAAAACCATGTTGCATAGCCATTAGGCTGCCGAATTTTTGTAAGGGATTTCTCAATTATTATTTTATTTTGAGTTCCTTTATTTTATTATTCTTTATTCATCTCTTCTTACCCAAGAGGAATGAAATCTCCAGAAATCATATATATTCTGGATTTTCTCATGTTCATGGAAAATTCATCATCATTATTCTTCTCCTCTCCCACTTATTCAAGGAATAAAAACATTGTCCGTGATGTGTCGAATTACCGACATCATGGACGATGTGATTTCAATTTCAATTAATTCTTCTAGGTCTAGTCATGAAACCATTTCTATGGATGAAATAGGTTATAATATATTTATTATGTCTCATACAAGGTTATGTAATTCTTTTTTACTCATGGTTTTAATTTATAAGACAAAATGAGGTTGTTATTATCAAAGAACCACTAAAATGATCTAAACGAACATCATTAATGTTTTAACTTATAAATCATCCTAATATAAAACATAAAAATGACAAATGGTATAAATTATGGTATTTCAAATATGTAAATACATTTACATTCCAATTCTAGAGTTTTACTTCCAATCTACAAGAACATCCATCATGAACCTATCGTGGAAATCATGTAAGGAACTCACCCAAAACAGTTCAAGGAACAAAATACTAACAATTAAGGGGTGAAATGAGGTTATAAAATGATCATATAAGATGTTATAAACATGAAAATATTTCTTTAAAATACAAATAACTCTATTTTAACCATTATACAGGAAGTTTAAACAAGTTTGAAGTAAGACAAGCCTGAGGTAAGGGAATTCTTAACCCGATTTCCATTCTTTGGGTTAACCTTCTACTTCATTATTTATGTGGTATAAAAATTGATTGTGTGATGGGTTTTTCTTATATTATATTGACATATGTCTAATTACAGTGTATATACATATTAAATCCACTCTATTAAGTCTCCATTCAATTGTATGATATTTATAAGGGGATTTTCTTTTAAAATCCTCTTTTAAAATTGTGTTTTACAAAATTCAAAAGCAATGTTTTTATGCTATTATTCATGTTGTATGATTATGTTATAGATATTTGGAATTTTTTATGATGAATTGTGGGACCTATATTTTCCTCCAATTTATTGGGTATGTGAAAGTTGGAGGTCAGTCGTATGGTTACTCCAAATGTAACTGTGATGGTTACACAAATAGTAAGATAGCTGTGAGGGTTACAAATTATAAGGTAGATGAGATGGTTACAAGATTATGTAAGTAATGCCCCAACATAACTTTATGGTTATAATTATGTTCTTAGGTATTGTGGAAATATAATTTTTCAAAAATTAAGTATACATATACAAGTGATGAGTATTTCTTTTGAAAATGATTTCATATGTTACAAGTATTCAAGGAATAATGTGTTCTTTCCTTCTTTTTATATCCCTTACTGAATTTTTTGTGATCATCCCAATTTTTAAATGATTTTAATAGGTTAATGGATGTGTAATACAAAGAAGGAATCCATGTTAAATGTTGAAGAATTTTCAAGGAATCATGTTTTAAGTTTTAATGTTTTATATTTTGAAAAAAATGGAAATTGTTTTTATGGTATCCACTATATAACAATATGTAATGTTATGAATATATTATGTCCCAATTATCTAAAGATCTTAACTTGAAAAGATCCTCAATGTAAAAGGAAGTGTTTTCTTGACTAAATTTAAGATTATGTATGTAATAAGTCCGGGTCCTTATATCCACTCCAACCAATATTTGGTATCAGAGGGTTAAACTTTTTATTGCTACCATCTGAACTATTGTACAAGTTTTCAAATTCTTTTCAACTGTGATTTTAGTTGTATCTTAAAGATCTTAAAATTTTTGTTATATCTAAATTTTCAATTCTTTAAATTCTAATTAAAAATGAATAACATATTTGAGGGTTCTGCTACTAAAAATCCACCTTTCTTTAATAGTAATAACTATACTCAGTGGAAGTTGAAAATGAAAATGTATCTAGAGAGCATGGGTCCTGAAATCTGGGACACAATTGAAGAACAACATGCCTTGCCTGCTACTGCTAGGGACATATGGTCTCAGTTGACTAAATCTACATATAACAATAATTTTAAAGCAATGAATGCATTGTAATGTTCTCTAGGTGATGAAAAATTCAATATAATATCTTCCTTTAAAACTGCATATAAAATTTGGGATACTTTGGGTATTTCTCATGAGGGAACAACCAATGTTAAAGAAATGAGATTAAATACTCATACTATTAGATATTATAATTTTAAAATGAAGAATGATGAACTTATATCTAAAATGTATCTCAGGTTCAATGAAATATTAAATACCATGAGTCTTCATGGGAAACCAGTAGAAAGTAAGGATCAAATTATGAGGTTGCTTCGATGCCTACCTAACAGATGGCGAGGAACTTTTGTTTCTATCTGAAAATCATGTGACATAGGCAAGCTACCAGTGAAGGAACTAATTGGAAAACTTATGATATATGAAGAAGAGATTAAGGTAAATCAAGAAGCATATGAATAACCAAGAAATAAATATGTAGCATTGAATACTGTTACCTCAAAGAGTAAAGATAAAGAAAAAGTTCAAACTCCTGTAGACACTTTCACTAGTGAAGACTCAGCTTCTTACAATGATGATGAGATGGATCATATTTCTAAGAGATTCAAAAAGTTCTATTATAAGAATAAGTTCTTTATAAAATCAAACTATAAAGGAAGGTATGATAGTAAAGGATAGTTGAAAAAGGACAAAAAATTTAATGACAACACAAATGAGATAGTATGTTATGAGTGTAAACGAAAAGGCCATGTTAAGGCTGATTTCCCCAAGCTAAAATTTAAGAATAAATATGAAGACAATGGCAAGGGATATAAAAATGATATAAAATCTACTTGGAGTGCTTCAGAATATAGCTCCAGTGGATCTGAAACTTCTGATATTGAAAATAATAAACATGGAAACTTGTGCTTCATGACAGAAACATCTGAGGTAACACCCAATTCTCCTATACATAATGCTTACTATTCTGGGAATGAAAGTTAATAAAATAATGATAAAAATATGACTAAGAATGAACTATTTGAATATTTTAGAATGCTTGAGGATACCTTTAATTAACTCAAGGATAAATATAAATTATTGAAAAGAGAACATGCTTTAAATGCTAATTATAAGTCTGATCTGGATATTGAGAGAGAAAAATGTTCTCAACTGTTAAAAGAAAATACTAAACTTAAATTATCAAATGAGTAATTAAAAAGATATCTTGAGCAGTTTACTACAGGTAGAGATACCTTGACTCAGTTACTAGGGAAACAAATTGCTTCAAAATACAAAAATGGTCTAGGATATCAACCAGGACAGAGAAGGATTATTAAAAATAAATTTGTTCCAAAATCTAGACAATTCACTGCTAGTTCAAGTTCTGGACCATCTTTTGAAACACAATTCTATAAAGGAACTAACAAAGTTTGCATGTATCAAAACATATCTATTGATTATGTGAAACCTTTGAGACAAGTATGGCTTCTAAAATCTTAACTTGATAACCACTTTGGACCCAAGAAAATATGGGTATCAAACTTACCCTATGCTTAATCTGTTTTGCAGGAAAATTGTCTAAAGAACTCTTGTAAAACTCTATGGTAATTGGATAGTGTATGTTCAAGACATATGATAAGAGAATATTCATGCTTCAATATCCTAATTAAAGTTGATGGTGGACATGTTACTTTCGGTGATAATGCTAAAGGTAAGATCATTGGATTAGGCCAAATTGGTAACCCTAATACTATATTAATTTCAAAATTACTTTTTTTTGATGGGTTAAAATACAATCTACTTAGTATATCTCAGTTGTGTGATGATGGTTTTAATTTTAAGTTTGAAAATGATGCATGCAATGTTTTTAATTCTAAAAATTATTTAATATTCACTACTCTTAGAAATGAAAATATATATTCGGTTGATTTAAACTCTTTAGCTAAGAAAAATTTTTCTTGTTTAAATGCTTTTCATAAGGAATCATGGTTATGGAACAGAAGATTAGGACACTGCAATGTGCACTAACTTAGAAAACTAACTAGTAAAGGTTTAGTTAGAGACTTACATAAATTGGAATTCCCACATAACAAAGTTTGTAATCCTTGTCAAAAAGGAAAACAACACAAAGTTTCTTTCAAACCAAATAAAGAAGTTTCCACTTCTCAACCACTTGATTTGGTTCACATGGATTTGTTTGGACCATCCAGAGTTTCAAGTTTAAATGGGAAGCACTGTGTTTATGTTCTTGTAGGTGATTTTTCTAGATATACTTGGGTATACTTTCTAGCTCACAAAAGTGAAGCATGTTCTTACTTTATTAAATATTCCAAGTCTGTAGAAAATCTTAGTGGACTTAGAATTAAGATCTTGAGAAGTGATCATGGTCATGAGTTTTAAAATCAGGAGTTTAAATCTTTTTGCTCACATATTGGCTATAATCACAATTTATCTACTCCTAGAACACCTCAACAAAATAGAGTCATAGAAAGAAGAAATAGGACACTTAAAGAGATTTCTCGGACTATGCTAAATGAGCATAACCGGCCTATCTATTTTTGGACTAAATCTATTAATAAAGCTTGTTAAATCATCAATAGAGTCTTAATTAGACCTGTTCTTAAGAAAAACCCCTATGAGATATGGAATAATAGGAAGCCTAAGGTTAATTACTTTAGAGTGTTTGGTTTCAAAGTCTTTATTCTTAACACTAGGGATAATCTTGACAAGTTTTCTTCTAAGAGTGATGAAGGAATTTTCCTAGGTTACTCAATCTCTAGTAAAGATTATAGAGTATTCAATAAGAGAACCAGATGTGTGGAATAATCGGTTCATGTCAAATTTGATGAGACTGATCCACATGAACCCAAAACCTTCTTTGAACATCTTGAGGAAGATATGTCAATTATAGACCTTAATGATAAAGACAGTGAACCCTTAGTGAAAACAACTAGTTCTAGAAATTTTCCAGAATATGAGAATGGTGAATATGAACCTATAGACAACCATGATGAGTCTAGTTCAACTCTTTATAGAGGTATTAGAACTCTAATGAATAATCCTTTAGATGTTTTAGTAGGTGATCTAAATAGAGGAACACAAACTAGATCTTATCTAAGAAACCAGGTTGAAAATAAAGCTTTTATTTCACACCTTGAACCCAAAAATATTAATGATGCTATCAGTGATGAATTTTGGGTAATAGATATGCAAGATTAATTAAATCAGTTTGAAAGAAAAAAAAGTTTGGGAATTAGTATAAAGACCTAAATACACCTTGACCATAGGCACTAAATGGGTGTTTAGAAATAAAGTTTATGAATCTATAAAAATAGTTAGAAACAAGGATAGACTATTTGCAAAAGGATATAGTCAAGAAGAAGGAATAGGATATGAGGAAACCATTATATCTGTAGCTAGACTATAATCCATTAGGATACTACTTTCTTATGCAACTCATCTAAATTTCAAACTTTATCAAATGGATGTCAAAAGTGCATTTCTAAATGGGTACATAGTTGAGGATATATTTGTTGAAAACCCCCCTGGTTTTATAAATCCCCATTTTTTAAATCACGTGTTTAAACTTTCTAAATCTCTATATGGTCTAAAACAAGATCCAAGAGTTTGGTATGATAGACTTTGTTCTTTTCTTATTTCAAAATATTTTACTAAAGGAATAGTTGATCCTACTCTTTTTATTAAAAGGATTTCCAAAGATGTTTTAATAGTAAAAATTTATGTAGATGACATTATTTTTGGATCCTCTAAAAATTCCTTATGTACTGATTTCTCAAAAATAATGCAAGATGAATTTGAAATGAGTTTAATGGGGGAACTTAAATTTTTCCTTGGATTTCAAATTTTTCAAAATAAAAATGGTATTTTTTTAAATAAAATTAAATATACTAAGTATATTTTGAAGCATTTTGGCTTAGATGGTAATAAAGGTAGTGATACACCTATGAGTACCACTTGTAAGTTGGATGCTGATGAAACTGGTAAACCAGTGGATCAAACAAATTACAGAGGTATGATTGGGATTCTTCTCTATCTTACTACTAGTAGACCTAATATTATGTTCAATGTATTCATGTGTTCTAATTTTCAATCCAATACAAAAGAATCTCATTTAATTTCTATTAAAAGGATTTTTAAATATCTCAAGAATACTACAAACTTAGGACTATTTTATCCAAGAGGACAATCATTTTATTTAATAAGTTATTCAGATGTTGACTTTGCTGGTTTCAAGTTAGATAGAAAGAGCACCTCTGGAACATGTCACATTTTGGGCAAGTCAATAGTATCATGGTGTAATAAGAAACAGAATTTTGTTGCATTATCTACTGTCGAAGCTAAATATATAGTTGTTGGTAGTTGTTGTGCTCAAATTTTGTGGATGAAACACACTTTACTAGACTATGGATATCAATTCAAACATTTCTATATAAAATATGATAATAAAAGTGCTATTAACATATCTAAAAATCTAGTATCTCATGCTAGGACAAAGCACATTGATGTAAGACATCACTTCTTGAGAGAACATTATCAAAGAGGTGATATCACTCTTGAATTCATTGGAATTGAACACCAATTGCCTGATATATTCACAAATCCTTTGAGTTCTGAGAGGTTAAACTACATCAAACATGAGTTAGGTATGATAAACTATTAAGTTAGGACCTCACTGTTGGACCTCACCATTAGAACCTCACTGTTAGGACTTCATCGTTAGACCTCACCATTGGACCTCACCGTTAGACCTCACTGTTGGACCTCACCGTTGGACCTCACCATTGGAACTCATCATTGAACCTCACCATTGGACCTCACCATTGGACCTCACTGTTGGAACCTTACTAATAGTCGACCTTAGTTCTAGGACTTTACATTTTTTCTACTGGAATCCAAAACATTTTCAGTATTACTTATTTCTTTTACTCGATTTATTTTTCCATCCCTAAATGATAAAAACAAAGTACAAACCACATTTTGATCCACTTCAATCCTCTCCTGAACCTCTTTCTCCCTAACCTTGGAACCTAACCTTCTATTGAAACCCTTGAACCACTCCATATCGCATGGATAGATTGAAAATACAGATGGTTGATGATGAAGGAGATGTGCTAAACCCTAAGAGACCTAGATCTGGGTCTAGTAGTGGAAGCAAGGTAGTGGTAAAGATGATCAATCCACATTTGTAGAAGAGGGAAATTGTGGTTGAGAAGGAATTAAGTTTAGAATGGATGTTGTCAATCAAGTCTCTAGTGCTGAAGGCACTCAAAGCTCAAGATTGGATAGAATGTTTTTCAAATAACAATGAACCTTATTACCCAGAGCTAGTAAAGGAATTTTATGAGTCTCTGAAGTTTGAGAAGTATAAGAATAAGAATTGAATGCCTTCAAAGTTAAATAGATTAAGTGTGAGATTCTCCTATGTTGAATGGGATGATTGTTTAAGAGTCCCACAAAGGAATTTTTGATTACTGCTCTAGAGTGGTGTCTCCCACTAGTGAGTTCTTCTGTTATGAAGAAGCTTTTGCTGAACTGATAGGGAATGGGATCCCTAGGAAAGTGATTTCTGTTGAAATGGAAGAAGAAGACAGGTTGCTTTTTAAGTTTATTCAACATGTTTTGAGTCCCAGGAGAGGGTAATTTTCTACCTTGATGTATCAGGACATGTTTATTTTGTATCTGTTGAATCATGGATAGAAGATAAATATTTGTAGGTTTCTGATGATTCAGTTAGAGGATATGACAAATCCTAGTTCCAAATCAAATTCTTTGTTAATTTCCATATTAATATCCTTGATTTTGAAAGTAAAAGGAGTTGCTGGAAATAATGAGGAAACAGTAGTTGTAAGGGACAACTTCTACATTAGCAAGATGATTTGAAATTTTATGAAGATAAGATGGAACCCTTGGAAAAGAAAATGGGTGAATAATGAGCCTAAGTTGTATAAATAATTCAACCCTATCACCAATCTTTCTAGTCCAAAGAATAAGATAGATCCAGGTCTAAAGCCTAATGAAGTGGAGCTAGTATACTCAGATGAAGAATAGGAAGCTTTTGTTATGCAAGTAATAGATAATTCTCTTATAGATGAATGGAGTGATCCTGAACTTCCGTGAAGTCCTCATGTCAATGTTTTATCCTTCGATGAGCCTATACCACCAAAAATATTTCCTAAAAGAGAGACTATCCTAAGGGACAGTGATGATGAGGAAACTAGTGAAGAAGAAGGAGAATAAAATGTCTTAAGAGACATTAGAGATACCTTAGAGGAGTAGGATGAAACTGAATCTAGTCATGATAATTTTTAGACAGCTACTGATGAGTGAAGAGGAATTTCTAAGTCTCAGTTCTGTAATAGGATATATAGAAATGGTACAGAGTGTAGATGAATAGGTTGCTGAATCGGTTGAAGCTAGATTTTCAATGGCCGTAGTTGAAGATTCTGTAAAAGAAGTGGTAGTGAACTCTCCTGTTGATGAAGTTGATCAAAGAGGTATAGTAGAGATGAATGTAATTTATTATAAGAATACTCCAAGTGAGGGGGAGTAACATGTTGCCACAGGTTCAGTTTTTGTTTCTCATGGAATAGAAGATTGGTCATAAGACCCTAGATTCGTGGTTTTGGTCCTAAACTATGGAGACTCAGAAGATGAAAAGCCTAACAAAAGTCCTCCAATTCCTTATGTTTCAGAAACTACTATTGTGCAGCCAGTAGTTCTTCTACCTCAGGATTATATGAAGAATGATGATTTAGAATCATTAAAATCAGATTTTAAGAGACACTTTGATGAGAGAGATATTGAGATAGAGAGAACAGTGGCTCTCAATCAAGAATTGGTGGCATCTGCCTTAGAAAGAGTAATTTCTACCTCACTCAAATTTGCTACATGAAGTGAAGGAATGTCAGAATCAGGTCAGAACCTTGGCAGAGTCTATAGAATCTGTGAAACAATCAATTGCGATTTTATACTCCTATATATCTTCAAGGGTTCAAGTGGATAAAGACCTTAAGTATGTTAAGAGTGTTGTTCAACATATAGTCACTGTGTTTGAGGACTTTAAGAAGTCTATAGATATACATGTGAGTGGACAGGATGATAATGTGAAGAGGTTTATCAGTGGTTTGACCAAGTATTTTAAGGAGACATTGGATTTTACTATGGCACCTCTTTGTGCATCTGCTTCCTCTTCAACCGCTCCTCCTGTTGATCTTGAAGCTTTCAGGTCGGCTGTAAGAGAATAATTGGTGAAGTTATCTGGTTCCAGTACCTCAGATCCTCAGTCTATGACTCAAGTCATTTCCACTACCAGAGAAATTTATAAGATTGTGAAATATTATCTAAGGGAGGCTACTCAATATCAGAATGGCATCAAAGATCAAGTTAATTTCTATTACAAAAGGGTGTACACTAAGCATTAGATGGATGGTCATTTCAAGCTGTTGTTGGAAAACTTGAGAATCCCACCTGTCACTCGGGATTTTAAGGATCAAGTTAGTAGGATTAGATAATTGAATCCTACCTTATAAAAATTCATGGAGAATAAGGATGATTTTATCTCAGTTATGGAAAGAGGAGGAAGCATTATTGTGGATTTCAGAAATCTCCTTTTACCCTTCCTCCATGTGGACTGCACTCCCATTATTGTTCCTCCGGCATTACCTTCTTCCCCAGCTACCTCAGGCTCTACCAGTGCTGCCCTGTTGATGAATCCTACACAGGCCATCAGAAGCTTGACCCCTATGATTCCTTAAAGATCTACTCATTATCGTTCTACTAATGCTTCTATAGTAGCTCCTCCTACCTTGCTCACTGTCATACCTCGGCCTATCCCTCCATCTTCTGGACCTACCTACTCAACTTCCAAAGACAAATCTCCCTTGGACATATCTGATGTGGATTTAATGCGGGATGTATTATTTGATAGGGATATTTGTAATCTTTTTTTATATTGTATTCTTGCTTCATTAATAAAAAAATTCTCTTTTGTCTCTTTTTTTTGTCTTATATTCTTGTTGTTAATCACAAAGGGGGAGAAGTTATGCTATATTTTCCATAATAAACATAGTTCAATTTTACTGATCCAAAATATATGTACACTCCCACCTCTGAAGATATTAGAAAATGTTTTTCACCCTGATTTAATAACACTTAAATCTAAATTTTCACTGACATAATTTTTTATTATCAAAAGGGGGGAGATTATTGTACTCACCTATTTTGATAATCCCAAATCTTGATTATTTGTTATGATAATCATGTTTCATTAATATTTATAGTTTCTATCAAGTGTTAACTATGTATCTTTAATCTCAATTCTCTCTTGTTTACGCTTACATTGAAAATTTTATCTAACTATAAGGTCACCGATGTAGGTAACCAATAGAAGGTCACCAATGAATTTCACCGATAGAAGGTCACCGATAGAAGGTGACTGATGAAGGTCACCGATAGAAGGTTACCGATGAATGTCACCGATGAAGGTCACTGATAGAAGGTCACCGATATAAGGTTACTGATGAAGGTTACTGATAAAGGTCACCGATAGAAGGTTACTAATAAAGGTCACTGATAGAAGGCTACCGATAAAGGTCACTGATAAAGGCTACTGATTCAGTATACCGATGAAGCCTATTGTTCAGAAGGCTACTGCTACTAGTCTATCGATGCTCACTCTTCTACTCTATACTTTATCAATTTCTTAAGATTAATCTAACGGTCATATTTGGTAAATTTAATGCTTATGACATAAATTAATTCTGATTGTAGTCATATCAAGAGACCGTATCTGGGGATAGTATGAGGTACGAGGAAGACCACACGTGGTTTACTTATTCCTATTATCGAACCTCAAATATAAAATATAAGACTAGGTAAGAAAAGAGAGAAAAGGGAATGCATTTAAAAGAGCTTAGTCGCTAGATCAAGAAGAACAAGGAAGAACCATCCACCACTTACATTGTGAACCCAAGAGCATCACGAAGATCATTTGGGAAAAATTCATGTCTTCCTTCTGTGATTTTTAAAATCTCTATCAAACTAAGAAGCAGAAACCCTCAGTACTTGGAAGTTAGAACCTGGAGTTGCGACACTCTGTTTTGAGGACAACTTCCAGAGAAAGACTCAAACTGCAATTTCTTCACTCCAAGGAGTCAAGAGCTGAACTACAAACACATAGATCTTTATAAACTCAATATTATAATATTAGATCTATTGTGTTCTTTTATTTTACATTTTTGAGAAGTGTGTGTTTTTCTATTTCACACACTGTATCTTGTTCTTGAATTAGAGGATACTAAAAATCCTCACATCAAACTTTATTTACACTTTGTTTCCCATGTGTAACTATGGAAGAGACTGTGTGTGGTCTGGATTGTTTTTTTTTCATGAAGAACTATGGTAGAGGGTGTGAACCCTCGACAATTTGTGAAAACTATTGTAAAGCCCGATACAGGCTGTGTATCAAGTTTATTGTTAATATAAACTGCTTGGTGGCAGGTGATCACCAAGTGAAGAGGATTAAGTCTCGGCTTGAGACTAAACCTCTTGTTTAACTCTATTGTGTACTATATTTAGTAATACTCTATTTTTTCTATTTTCCATTGCTTATAATTTCAAAAACAGAAAACTGTTTTACATTGACTCTAATAGTTAGTTCTGGTTAATGTGTGTATGTGTTTAATTCAGTAAACCTGTTTCCAAAGTTGAAGAAGTGTTTTAACCTGATTCAACTAAGGACTAATCACCCTTTGAGAAACCTTTTGACCAACTAATCATTTATATCTCTATTTCCTTAATTAACTAGGCTGTTTCAAAATTGGGGGGTCATTATCATAAAGTTTTTAACAGAAATTTTAAGTAGGATCTCAATTCACCCCCCTCTTGAGTTTCCAATCTGACCAACAACTACAAGACCAGTATCCTCAATATACAAGAATGTTTTTATGATAAGTATTCAAACTACACTTACACACACCTCTATCTAATTGATTTATAATATACTGTTTTTGTGGATGGTTACTGCCTCACGAAATGATGATTGTTTAATTATCTCCTACCACATCTCATGGTGGGCATTATGATGGAACTGTATTTATATGTGATATATATCATATTTATATTGTCTTTATGCTTCTTTATTTTTCATTTATGGCATACCTTTATGGTTTCAATAATGGTTAAATATGATAATTTCATTTGAGGAAGTGTGGACTACCGCCCCCTCAAAGTGATACGACCCGTTCATACCATACATGGAATGTATAAAGTATGGTGTTAATGAACTTATGTAACATATATAAAATATTATATTATACTGGAATAATAACATACCTATGTATAATTTGGTTTTTAATTTTTAAAAAAAGAAAAAAATGAAAGGAAAGTAGCGTTTATGCGTACGTACGGCTTACCGTCTACATGAACAGTACATTTCATTTTCATATATCCAAATGATATGGAATATTATAAATACATATATAATGTATATTTATGATATATATGATATCTGAATCATTAATATCATTCTATAGATAATGGACTTTTGACCACATGGACAACTTGTAATTATAAGAAGTTCATTTTTGACTCAATTACCAAATATCGACAAAATGACCGTTATTAACTTAAATGATTATGTAATGTTTATAACAAGGTAATAAGTGATATAAAAGGAATAATTAACTTTAAAAAGGTTCTTAAGTAAGTATAATTAACTTAAGTTTATTATTCAGGGAGGTAAATAACGAACAAGACAAGTCGGACACAAGGTAATGGGTTTTCATCTCACTTTTTATTCTCGTGAGTTTCATGCTATATTTGCAACTATTTGTTTTGTATGGTATATGTAATTCCCATGATTGTATTACTTGTGTAATATTATTTAATTTATGGGTATTTATATCTTCATTTTATGGTCCTTCTTTCATGTGGTGTATGTTTCGTAAGTTGCCAAATTGGTATGGGAACCTTTCACCGTCCTCTTTTTGTCAAAGACTTCTTTTATGTTATGTATTTTTTAATTTCCATTTTCTTATGTTGGGATATATTATTCCATATCATTATTTTTGTACATTTTATTTCCATGTGATGAGATACCCTTTTCTCTCTCATAAACTCATTTTATGAATTTTTAAGTGACGTCGTTAGGCTGCCGAATTTTTTAAGGTTACTTCTTACAATATTTGTAAGGGAATACGTCTCAATCTCCTTTCATTGAGTCATATCTTTATAATATGAACCTTTATTATCCTATAAGGTGTATATACAACCCTTTTGAAATTTTATATCATTAATTTCTATATTCTCATGATATTTATAGTTTTCTTTGATGTAATTCTTTAATGATTTTTATTCAAGAATTCCTCAAGTGGTAAAGGATTCTTTAACTAAAACATTGTTTTAAATGTTTTAAAGATTTAATCTTCTAAATACTTATCTTTCATGTCCATATTTTAGAAATGATTTTATGACATGAGTGTTTTAAAGTGTAAAATCCTTTCAAAATTTTAGAGTGGAGTGGGAAACTTTGATTCAAAACTCTTCTTTTTGAATGTTTTAAATAAACTGATTATGTCAATATCTTGAAATGATATCTTGTGATTTCAATGTGTAAATTTTATCTTTCCTTTATGATTTTTTTATGTTTTATGATTATGTTATGATTATTGGTCATTTTTTACGCATACGGGTGGTTCCGTGATAAACCTAGAGCAGGTGAGCCTGAGATAGCTCTCCAATGCTTTGGGTAACGTGATGGAGATAAATGTTAATATTTCTCCTAAGAGATTTAGGTAATATATTGTGATGGGTATTCCAAACATAACTCCCTATGTATCTATGAAATATACAATGTAATTATGTTATGTATGTCACAAGTTACCTTTATGATTTATGATTTATATGTGTTATTGATAAATCTTATGATTTCATGAGGTGGGTTTAAGAGCTTATGTTTTGTATGTATTGACGGACTAATGACTTATTTCTTTATTTTATAACTCTTAATGAGATTTTTATGCTCATCCCAAATTTTTGAAATGTTTTTCATAGGGTATAAGTCAGGGTAAGAGAAAGAAATAATTCAAGGAGATTTATATCAAGAAAATAATTCTTGTTTTCTTTTAAGAGTTTTTATTTTATGAAAAAAAATAGATACTAAATAGAAGTGTCCACTTTGTAATTTTTGATATGTAATGTAATAATTATTTCCAAATTCTCTAAAACTATAAACCTGAAAAGATTCTCAATGTGAATTATTAACTTAATTCAAGATTATGTAATTTTTAAGGCCAGGTCCTTATAGTTGGTATCAGATCTCAGTTTAGATAACTTTATAGGTTAGGGTGTTATTTAATCAAAAGTGACATAACCATAATGGTTAGAATAAAAGAAAAAGTCATAGTAATTTTAGATAAATTTAATGGGTTTAAGATAACATGAATAAGTATATCTTAGTGTTTATGTAACACCCCAGGTAAATAAAGAATATGAAATTTTCATATTTATCCATATTTGTGAATAAAATATTAATATGACTTTAAAGGGGACGCTATGCTCGATAGCTTACCCCACACGCAACAACGAGTTTCTTGGGAATCTTACGTTGCACTCTAATAATAAAATAATATTATTTCAAATGGTAGTTAACATGTAGCCGTTGTATTGGAGGGAATGGATAGAAATAACTAAAATATGATTATATATGTTTTTAAATGTTTTTACATTTATCCAATAAAAGATAAAGGCTTAAAATATGGAAAGAATTCAATTTTAGGCGTATATGCCCTAGTTTTCACTAAAGGTTCACTTATCACATTTTGATGGCGAACCGTCATTAAATATAGTTTTTTTCACTCTTATACATTCTATTGGACCAAATAAAACTCTTCTTAAGAATTGGGACATCAAAATTTACTTTGTGTAAATTTTTGGTATCTTTCCGATAAAGTTCATTTTTTTAATGAATAGTGTAAAATGTTGTATTTTAATTCAAAACCTCTTTTTAATCTAATTTATTTATATGATTAGATTATCTTTTGAATTGGTTTTAAAGTGAAATTAGAATATATTTTTACCATTAAATCCAATAGTGGTCGTTGGAATTAATTTTACTTTGAAATCAGACTTAAACTAGTGTCAATCTTTTGATACTTATTGTTTCATAAAAACACGCTATTTGCTCTGACAACGGGAATTAATTATTAAATTAATTAATGTGACTTATATGTTTTGAATTTTGTAAAATTGACTTCATTTTTGAATTCGGAATATCAAATATATCTTAGGGTGAATTTTTGGGATTTTTCTGAAAAACTTCAATTTTTGATGAATAGTGAAACCACTAAGTGGTACTTATAAAAACTGATTTTTCCGTTTAAATGAAATTTTGCCATATTTGTGTTTTGAATTTCAAAAATCGGACATACATGGTTTTCAATAAGAAGTAAAATGTGGATCAATGGGAAAAAAATAATTTTTTGGTGAATAGTAACTTATTAAGTTTTTAATCGCGATTAGAGGTAATTAGTGTAGTTTATGGTAAGAATAATGTTTTAATAAAATGAAATGACCTAGACACATGTCATACCCTTATTTGATGTGTCATGGCTGACCAAGATAATCCATGGGTCAACTTGGGGACCTCATGGAGCCACTTTGGATGGAAAATGACATAAATATCTTTTTATTTAATGTAAAAGTAAAAATGACACAAACATGATATGTTTTACTAAACAAAATTTTACATGGGGTTATACAAGTCATATTTTTTTACTATAAATAGTCATTGTAAATATAAAAATATTTCCTACATCATAGTATTTTTTTTATAATTTTTAGACATTAAATATATTAAATTATTTATGACATCATGATGATGCAGTGATGACCTCATTATTTAACGATTTAAATAAAATGGAAAGATAATGTAATATCTAAGACCTGAACATGTCCAAAACCTATTGTATGAGTATATTTAGAACCATTATCACCTTATCCTCGAAATAAATCAATGTGGGACCTTTAAAATCCGAAACACTTTTGAAAATAAAGTAACATTTTGTAACATTACAAGAGTGTCCCTCCTCTCCTCTTATAAAAGGCCCCCACCTCTACCTCCTTAACCACACTCACAAAACCTTTGGCTCGGCCAACCCCTGCCCATTTTGTCTCTCCACTTACCTCTCTTAATAATTGAATCCTCACTTTGGGCATAAGTCTTACCAAGGAAGCCTTTGAGCTCAAACAAAAGGGAGTTACCCGATTTTAAGGTAATGTCTTCACTTGTGTCCTTTTGTTTTATTTTGCTTCTCCAACCCCCTAAACTCTTTTTATTCATTTATTTTGTAACAAATCCAGTATCTTAAATATACTAGGATTTTTTTATAATAATTCTTCGATCTAAACTTAACCACACCTACATCTAATGGTTAAAGAACATATTGTTTCCGTGGATGGCGAATTTCTGCCTCCCGAAATGATGATTGTTCAACATTCTTCTAACACCTTCAAAGGTGGACATTAATATGAAACTATATTTATATATGATATATAATATGTTTATGTTTTACTTAAGCTTCTTTATTTTTCATTTATGGCATACCTTTATGGTTTCCATTATGGGTATACGCGATATCTTCATTTAAGGAAGTGCGGACTACCGCCCCCTCAAAGTGATTTGATTCGTTAATACCATATGTGGTACGTATAAAGGATATATTTAATGATATTACATATGATACCATACTGGAATTAAAATACTATTATGTATCATTATGTTTTAATTCCATTAAATATGAAATAGAAATGGAAGTAGCGTTCATGCGTACGTATGGCTTACCGTCTCCATGAACGGTACATTTCATTTCTTATCTCAAAATGTTATGTAATATTATAATTACATATATATAATGGATATATATGTAATATATTACATATAAATTATAGATATCATTCTGTAATTATAACATATATATATCTCTCTCATTTTTTTTAATTCCATTAATATGACAAAAAATGAAAGTAGCGTTCATGCGTACGTACGGCCTACCGTCTCCATGAACGGTGCTTTTCGTTTTTTATCTCCAAATGATATGGAATAGTATAAAATGAATATTTACTGGATATATATGATATTTTAATCATTAATACTATTTTGGAAATTATTTACTTATAACTACATGGGCAATCTTTTTTCAAACAAGTTCATTTTTGACTCATGTACCAAACATCGGAAAAAAACGTCTGATATGAACTAACATTATTAAACAATTATTATAAAATTATAATATGTGATATTAACTGAATAAAAATATATAAAGGAGGTACTTAGGTAATTATTAATTGAACAAATTTTATTATTCAGGAATATAAAGAAACGAACAAGACAAGTTGGACTTGAGGTAAGGGATCCTACTCCTCTCTTTCTTTTTAAGTACACTCTTTTATGTCATTCATTTTAAAGATCATATTTATTGTTATTGGGATGTTATTTTATATTAATATTACTTTAATTTTTATGTTCATATGAGGAGAGACCCTATTCTCTCTCATCAATCCATTTTGGAAGTTTTGAGTGGTGCCGTTAGGCTGCCGAATTTTCGTAAGAGATCTATCCTCTCTCTTTCTTTTTAAGTACTCTCTTTTATGTCACTTCTTTTAAGCTCTTCTTTGTTATGTTGGGGGATGTTCTTTTATATTCCTCTTTATGTAAACTTTATGTTAATATTATGAGAGACCCTATTTGATCTCATCAATCCATTTTTGGAAGTTTTAAGTGGCGCTGTTAGGCTGCTGAGTTTTCGTAAGGTATTTTTCATCTCACTTTTATTCCCGTGAGATTTATGATAAATTTGCCACAATTTCCTTTGAGTGGTGTATGTACATCCCATTATTTTAATCATTGTGTAATATACTTTCTTTTATGAGTATTTACATCAATGTTTTATTGTCCTTCTTTCACGAGGTGTATGTTTCGAAAGATACCCATGTCGGTAAGGGAACCTTTCACCCTCCTATTTTTAAAAGACTTATTTTGTTGGGTCTTTTAATTTACATATTTTTATGTTGGGATATGTTCTCATATATCCTTATTGATGTAAATTTTATGTCCAAGTGATGAGATACCCTTTTTTTATCTCTCATCAACTCATTTTGATGTGACGCTGTTAGGCTGTTAAGGGAACTTCTTAACCCAATTTCGATTTCTTTGGGTTCAACATGTAGTTATTGAATATGTCATCCTTTGAATATGTGTGAATGACCTTTGATTATTTTACACTTAATATCCACTTATATTTGGTGTATTCATTTGTCACACATAATTATGTAGTTGATTTATCCTTAAACCAAGGATACCGTCTTTGTAAGGGACTTCGTCTCAATTTCATTTCATTGAGGCATATTCTGTTTTATACACAACCTTCTTTTATACGATGTATAAACCCCTTTGACTTTTATGTTTATTCAAAAGGAATCTTTTTTATACGAAGTGTTTATTAAACGACAAAAGGGAATGTTTTTGTCGTATGTATGCGGCGACAATGACTTCTCCGCTGTCGTGACCATTATTTGAGTTTCGGCTTCCTCTACAAGCCATACCTTCTTTTTAAAAGAAAAATAAATATCATTTTTTACTTTTCTTTTATTTTGGTATTGAAAATGGTTTTCATAATGTTTTTATTATATCAATGTGTTGTATTGATATCTTGTGATTGAAATGTGGAAATGTTATGTTTCCTTTATGCATGTTTTATGTGATATGATTATGTTATGGTTCTTGGGAATTATTATGAAGATGGGTGGTTCCGTGATAAACTAAGGGCGGGTGAGCCCGATATATCTCTCCAATGCATTGGGTAATGCGAAGGAGTGAAACGTTAAGGTTTCTCCGAAGAGATTTATGGAATATACTGTGGTGGGTATTCCAAACGTAACCAAGAGGGTTACTCCCTACGTAAGAATGTTATGAATGCCTCAAGTTACCTTTTATGTCTTATGATTTCTATTATTTATTCATGATTTGACGAAGTATGTTAAAGTTCCTATGTTTTATGGGTAAAGTATGATTTCATTCTTATGTATATATGAACTCATGTTTCCTTTCCATATTTTTATAACCCTTACTGAGCTTTTTATGCTCATCCCAAGTTTTTGAAATGATTTTCACAGGTCAAGGGAAAGGTACATGATGTGATGATAGTGTCAAGGATGTGTCAAGAAAGAATCCATGATTTCTTTTAAATATGTTTCCGTTGATGGGAAGAATGAATACTGTCTTTTATGTAACCACTTTGTTTAAATGTGGAATGTAATGCAAGTTTCATGATCTAATTCTCTAAAACTCTAAAACTAAAAAGATCCTCAATGTGTAATCTTGTAATAACTCAAGATTAAGTAAGGTTTAAGGTTGGGGCCTTATAGTTGGTATAAAAGGTCGGTTTAGATAACTTTAGAGGTTAGGGTATTCTTTAAGCATAAGTGGCATTACCATAATGGTTAGGATTTCAGAAAGAGTCCTAGTTTTAGATAAAGTGAATGAGTAAGTATATCTTACTGTTTATCTTCCTCATTAGTACATGATGGTTTTTTTGATATACTCACACTGACCTTTTTGGTTTTAGTAAATGGCTGGATCTATCAGGCACCAAAGTAACAGTGGATGTGAAGGAAACTATGACAATTTTTTGAGCAAGCAACTGAATGATATGGGAGTTTCAATAATAACTCTTGTGATTATCCTCAACCAACTATCTGGAGTCATGATTGACCACCTAAACCTTGGTGATTTCTCTAAGGCATCATATATGTGAGAAACAAATCCCTACGGAAGTACAGGTAATAATCATAAAGGTAAGTGTGTTCAAAAACATATGTGTCAAAGATGTGGAAAGAAACACCTAGGAAAATGTTTCAAAGGGACAGAAATATGCTATAGATGTGGAAATGAATGTCATAAAGCAAGAACCTTCCATGGAAAAAGGAAGCATCTAGTTGACTCGAGGAAAGGGAAAGAAGTTCTTTCTGAGGGATCAATTGAATGTTTTAAATGTGGTGTGCATGGTCATTATGCAAACACATGTCCTATGAAGAAGTTTCGTGAATGGGATCACCAAGAGCGTACAAATGTTCATTTACCAATACCTAATTCCATTCCGATTGAGTATGAAGAAACTAACAATGACCAATCAAAGGTATGTATTATTTCATGACTATTGTTTTCCTATTTTTGAATCTTAGGATATGATTCATGATTTTGTTTTTAGGAAAGAGGTATTTCGGAATAATTTGGAAAGGAATGGTTAATGGATCATGAAGAATGTTTAATGAGTAATATGTCAACATATAAGGGCTTCAAGAGTTATGGTGAAATTCTTAAGAGTATTAAGTCTCTTTTGATGATGGGGTTACATTAGAAGACTTTTTATATTATGTGTAACCCTGATGTTTAATATATGCAAATTTTATTGAATAAATAGTTATCTTTTCTTTTGTGTACATAGTTATAAAGAACTATTTGGGTTTATATGATCCTTAATTTTGAGGTAATTATGGGTTACTATATGTTATGATGGAAGTGAAAGGCACGAGATAAAATTGAGGTTAAATTATGTTATGGTTATTTTTGATGATTTTATCTCTTTTTGGGGAATGATTTGAGAATTATATAGTTTTGTAAAAAGGACAACACGTAGACCGTGTGACTACCCTTCGCGTCGGACAAAGTTGCGGGAATCGAACCCACAACCAAAGTGCGACTGGTATTTATCGCCTACCACTGGACTACGTGATGTCCTTGGTTAGTTTGACTGATTCTTTTTAGTTATATGATTTTATGAATTAAGAGTAAGTTGATTTTGGGTTATTTATGAAAATTATTAACCTATCATGGAGGATATGTGATTAGGTTAATTACTTTTCAATACGAGACTTTAGGAGCAACTGATGTTGTTTGGAGATAAATGTTACAATTTAACTTGGAAGACTATGTGACTAAATCCTTCAAATATTTGGGTTTCAATCTTATATTGGTTTACTTTGAAGAATTTTATGGACAAATTGTTTATTGGATGGTCCTCATTGAACTTTGGGTTTTGTTGGACAAATTTTGGAGATTAAGCATAGATTTTCTTTTTAAAGGGTTATCCTTTTCTGGATTATCTGACCTTGTACTAACCTTTTTGGTTTTGGTTTTGGTTAAAGACTAATGACATGGGAAGTATATAGTTCTCTTTGGTAGATTAGGTGATTCTCTAGAAGTTGATTATAGTACTCTTAATGCGAACAAGTCTCCCTAAATACTCGTCTTTTGGAAAAAATATGAGTTTGATTAAGGAATCTAGTAAAAGTTGAAATTCAACATGATAAGTGATTATGTTTCCTTATGAATAAATTCCTCAATAAAAAGTAACTTAAAACAAAAATTTTTTCTATTAACTTTTCCTACTGGGGAATCGAATACTGTTTAACCCATCACAAGTTTGCGATTTTCTTATGGTTAACTTTCTCCTAGACATGTTTACTATCACTCTCCCTCAAGAACATGACCCTTTTCTTTTTCTTCCATGTCCATGTTTTTCTACATGGAATCCTATAATGGGTTAACTCGGGTGACCTCTGTACTTATCTTCCTTTATTTTAAAGTGATTGTTTTACCGACTCTTGTTCCGATGTGGGATTTTCAAGGATGTTTCCAAGATCAATTTTAAAAATTGCGAGGACGCAATTCCCAAAAAGGGGGGAAGGATGTAACACCCCAGGTAAATAAATAATATGAAATTTTCATATTTATCCATATTTGTGAATAAAATATTAATATGACTTTAAAGGGGACGTTATGCTCGATGGCGTACCCAACACGCAACAACGAGTTTCTTGGGAATCTTACGTTGAACTATAATAATAAAATAATATTATTTTAAATGGTAGTTAACATGTAGCCGTTGTATTGGAGGGAATGGATAGAAATAACTAAAATATGATTATATATGTTTTTAAATGTTTTCACATTTATCCAACAAAAGATAAAGGCTTAAAATATGGAAAGAATTCAATTTTAGGCGTATATGCCCTAGTTTTCACTAAAGGTTCACTTATCGCCTTTTGATGGAGAACCGTCATTAAATATAGTTTTTTTCACTCTTATACATTCTATTGGACCAAATAAAACTCTTCTTAAGAATTGGGACATCAAAATTTACTTTGTGTAAATTTTTGGTATCTTTCCGATAAAGTTCATTTTTTTAATGAATAGTGTAAAATGTTGTATTTTAATTCAAAACCTCTTTTTAATATAATTTATTTATATGATTAGATTATCTTTTGAATTGGTTTTAAAGTTAAATTAGAATATATTTTTACCATTAAATCCAATAGTGGTCATTGGAATTAATTTTACTTTGAAATCAGACTTAAACTAGTGTCAATCTTTTGATACTTAGTATTTCATAAAAACACGCTATTTGCTCTGACAATGGGAATTAATTATTAAATTAATTAATGTGACTTATATGTTTTGAATTTTTTAAAATGGACTTCATTTTTGAATTCGTAATATCAAATATATCTTAGGGTAAATTTTTGGGATTTTTCTAAAAAACTTCAATTTTTGATGAATAGTGAAACCACTAAGTGGTACTTATAAAAACTGATTTTTCCGTTTAAATGAAATTTTTCCATCTTTGTGTTTTTAATTTCAAAAATCCGAAATACATGGTTGTCATTAAGAAGTAAAATGTGGTTCAATGGGATAAAAATAATTTTTTGGTGAATAGTAACTTATTAAGTTTTTAATCGCGATTAGAGGTAATTAGTGTAGTTTATGGTAAGAATAATGTTTTAATAAAATAAAATGACCTAGACACATGTAATACCCTCATTTTATGTGTCATGGACGACCAAGACAATACATGGGTCAACTTGGGGACCCCATGGAGCCACTTTGGTTGGAAAATGACATAAATATCTTTTTATTTAATGTTAAAGTAAAAATGACACAAACATGAGATGTTTTATTAAAACAATTTTTACATGGGGTTATACAAGTCATATTTTTGACTATAAATAGTCATTGGAAAGCTAAAAAGATTTACTACATCATATTACTTGTTTTATAATTTTTATACATTAAATAAATTAAATTATTTATGACATCATGATGATGCAGCGATGACCTCATTATTTAACGATTTAAATAAAATGGAAAGATAATGTAATATCTAAGACTTACACATGTCCAAAACATATTGGATGAGTATATTTCGAACCCTTATCACCTTATACTTGAAATACATCAATGTGGTACCTTTAAAATCCGAAACTCTTTTGAAAATAAAGTAACATTTTGTAACTTTACAAGAGTGCCCCTTCTCTCCGCTTATAAAAGGCCCCCACCTCTACCTCTTTAACCACACTCACAAAGCCTTTGGCTCGGACAAACCCTGCCCATTTTGTCTCTCCACTTCCCTCTCTTCCTCCTTGAAGCCTCACTTTGGGCATAATTCTTCCCAAGGAAGCCTTTGAGCTCAAACTAAAGGGAGTTACCCGATTTTAAGGTAATGTCTTCACTTGTGTCCTTTTGTTTTATTTTGCTTCTCCAACCCCCTAAACTCTTTTTATTCATTTATTTTGTAACAAATACAGTATCTTCAATATACTAGGATTTTTTTTATAAGAAGTATTCGAGCTACACTTACACACACCTACATCGAATGGTTAAAGAACATACTGTTTCCGTGGATGGCGAATTTCTGCCTCCCGAAATGATGATTGTTCAACATTCTTCTAACACCTTCAAAGTTGGCCATTAAGATGACACTATATTTATATATGATATCTAATATGTTTATGTTTTACTTAATATTCTATATTTTTCATTTATGGCGTACCTTTATGGTTAGCATTATGGGTATACGCGATATCTTCTTTAAGGAAGTGCGGACTACCGCCCCCTCAAAGTGATTTGATTCGTTAATACCATATGTGGTACGTATAAAGGATATATTTAATGATATTACATATGATACCATACTGGAATTAAAATACTATTATGTATCATTATGTTTTAATTCCATTAAATATGAAATAGAAATGGAAGTAGCGTTCATGCGTACGTACGACTTACCGTCTCCATGAACGGTACATTTCATTTCTTATCTCAAAATGTTATGTAATATTATAAGTACATATATATAATGGATATATATGTAATATATTACATCTAAATTATGGATATAATTATGTAATTATAACATATATATCTCTCTCTCATTTTGTTTTAATTCCATTAATATGACAAAAAATGAAAGTAGCGTTCATGCGTACGTACGGCCTACCGTCTCTATGAACGGTGCTTTTCATTTTTTATCTCCAAATGATATGTAATAGTATAAAATGAATATTTACTGGATATATATGATATTTTAATCATTAATAATATTCTGGAAATTATTTACTTATAACTACATGGGCAATCTTTTTTCAAACAAGTTCATTTTTGACTCATGTACCAAACATCGGCAAAAACGTCTGATATGAACTAACATTATTAAACAATTATTATAACATTATAATATGTGATATGAACTGAATAATAATCTCTAAAGGAGGTACTTAGTCAATTATTAATTGACCGAAGTTTATTATTCAGGAATATAAAGAAACGAACAAGACAAGTTGGACTTGAGGTAAGGGATCCTAATCCTCTCTTTCTTTCTAAGTACACTCTTTTATGTCATTCATTTTAAAGATCATATTTCTTGTTATTGGGATGTTATTTTATATTACTCTTATTGTAATTTTTATGTTCATATGATGAGAGACCCTATTCTCTCTCATCAATCCATTTTGGAAGTTTTGAGTGGCACCGTTAGGCTGCCGAATTTTCGTAAGAGATCTATCCTCTCTCTTTCTTTTTAAGTACTCTCTTTTATGTCACTTATTTTAAGCTCTTCTTTGTTATGTTGGGGTCTGTTATTTTATATTCCTATTTCTTTAAACTTTATGTTAATATGATGAGAGACCCTATTTGATCTCATCAATCCATTTTTGGAAGTTTTAAGTGGCGTTGTTAGGCTGCCGAGTTTTCGTAAGGTATTTTTCATCTCACTTTTATTCCCATGAGATTTATGCTACATTTGCCACAATTTCCTTTGAGTGGTGTATTTACATCCCATTATTTACTCATTGTGTAATATAATTTCTTTTATGAGTATTTACATCAATGTTGTATTGTACTTCTTTCATGAGGTGTATATTTCGAAAGATACCCATGTCGGTAAGGGAACCTTTCACCCTCCTATTTTTAAAAGACTTATTTTGTTGGGTCTTTTAATTTACATATTGTTATGTTCGGATATGTTCTCATATATCCTTATTGATGTAAATTTTATGTCCAAGTGATGAGATGCCCTTTTTTATCTCTCATCAACTCATTTTGATGTGACGTCGTTAGGCTGTCAAGGGAACTTCTTAACCCAATTTCGATTTCTTTGGGTTCAACATGTAGTTATTGAATATGTCATCCTTTGAATATGTGTGAATGACCTTTGATTATTTTACACTTAATATCCACTTATATTTGGTGTATTCGTTTGTCACACATAATTATGTAATTGATTTATCCTTAAACCAAGGATATCGTCTTTGTAAGGGACTTTGTCTCAATTTCCTTTCATTGAGGCATATTCTGTTTTATACACAACCTTCTTTTATACGGTGTATAAACCCCTTTGACTTTTACGTTTATTCAAAAGGAATCTTTTTTATACGAAGTGTTTATTAAACGACAAAAGGGAATGTTTTTGTCGTACGTATGCGGCGACAACGACTTCTCTGCCGTCATGGCCATTATTTGAGTTTCGGCTTCCTCTACAAGTCATACCTTCTTTTTAAAAGAAAAATAAATACCATGTTTTACTTTTCTTTTATTTTGGTATTGAAAATGGTTTTCATAATGTTTTTATTATATCAATGTGTTGTATTGATATCTTGTGATTGAAATGTGGAAATGTTATGTTTCCTTTATGCATGTTTTATGTGATACGATTATGTTATGGTTCTTGGGCATTATTATGAAGATGGGTGGTTCCGTGATAAACTAAGGGCGGGTGAGCCCGATATATCTCTCTAATGAATTAGGTAACGCGAAGGAGTGAAACGTTAAGGTTTCTCTGAAGAGATTTAGGGAATATACTGTGGTGGGTATTCCAAACGTAACCAAGAGGGTTACTCCCTACGTAAGAATGTTATGAATGCCTCAAGTTACCTTTTATGTCTTATGATTTCTATTATTTATTCATGATTTGATGTGTTATGTTAATGTGCCTATGTTTTATGGGTAAAGTATGATTTCATTCTTATGTATATATGAACTCATGTTTCCTTTCCATATTTTTATAACCCTTACTGAGCTTTTTATGCTCATCCCAAGTTTTTGAAATGATTTTCACAGGTCAAGGGAAAGATACATGATGTGATGATAGTGTCAAGGATGTGTCAAGAAAGAATCCATGATTTCTTTTAAATATGTTTCCGTTTATGGGAAGAATGAATACTATATTTTATGTAACCACTTTGTTTAAATGTGGAATGTAATGCAAGTTTCATGATCTAATTCTCTAAAACTCTAAACCTGAAAAGATCCTCAATGTGTAATATTGTAATAACTCAAGATTAAGTAAGGTTTAAGGCTGGGGAATTATAGTTTACCCTCCTCATAAGATATTATATGATGATTTTACTAATATACTCACACTGGCCTTTTTCATTTTAGTAAATGGCTGGATCTATCAAGAACCAAAGTAACAATGGATGTGAAGAAAACTGTGACAGTTTTCTGAATAAGAAACTGAAGGAAATGGGAGCTGTAATGAAAACTCTTTTGGTTATTCTCAACCAACTATCTGGAGTCATGATTGACCACCTGAACCTTGGCGATTTTTATAAATCATCGTATATGCGAGAAACAAATCCCAATGGGAGTTCCGGTAATAACCATAAAGCTAAGTAAATTCCAAAATTATGTGTCAAGGATGTGGAAAGAAACACCAATGAAAATGCTTCAAAGGGATGACATGATGCTTTAGATGTGGTAATGAAGGTCATAAATCAGGAACATGCCATGGAAAAAAGGAAGTGTCCTATTGAATCCAGAAAAGGGAAAGAAGTTCTTTCCAAAGAATCAATTGAATGTTTTAAATGTGGTGTGCATGGTCACTATACAAATAGGTGTCCTACGAAGAAGGTTAGGGAATGGGGTCAAAAGGATCTTACAAATATATGTTTACCAATTCTTAATTCCATTACAATTGAAGATGAGGAAACTGAAAATGACCTATAAAAGGTATGGATTATTTATTTGTTGTTGTTTTGATATTATTGAATCTTAGAGAATGATTCATGATTTTGTTTGTAGGAATGAAGTATTATGGAATAATTTGGAAAATAATGTTTAATGGATCATGAATAACATTGAATTAGTATGAAGTATACATATAAGGGATTCAAGAGTTATGGTACAGTTTAGGATGATGAAATTCTTAAAAGTATTAATGCTCTTTTGATGATGGGATTACTTTGGAATAATTTTTCTAGTATGTGTAACCCTAAACTTGGATATCTGAAAATTTTATTCAATAAGAATTATCTTTTCTTGTGTAGACATAATGGATAACCTTAGGGGTTCATGTGATATTTTTTTTTTTGAGGCAATTGTGGGTTATTACTTTTTGGGATGAAAATGTGAGGTATGAGATAAAATTTATGGTTAAAATATGTTATGGTTATTTTTGAGGAATTTATCTCATTTTTTGGAATTTTATAAAATTATATAATTTTTAAAAAAGGAAAACACGCAGAACGTGTGACAACCCGTCACATTGGAAAAAACTACAGGAATCGAACCCACAACTAAAGTGCGATTGGAATTTATCACCTACCACATGCCTACGTGAATTCCTTGATTAGTGTGACTTATTCCTTTTAGTTAAATGATGTTATGGATCAGGAATAAGTTTATTTTGGGAACTTATGTTTTATCAAATTTATATCCTTATTATAGGAAAATTATTTGGTGATTAAGTGATAAAGGTTACTTTGGAAGACATTTGCTCTTTTGGGAATACTATATGCTTAAGGAAAATATAATACTATAGGATTTCATTTAAGGAGTAATGGTAGAATTTTATTTTGGAAGAATATATGTTTTTATTATGGACATATATAAATTTGTGTTATTTATGGAAATTATTAACCTATCATAGATAATATGTGATTAGGTTAATTAATTTTCAATATGAGACTTTAAGAGTCCCCGATGTTATTTGGAGATAAATGTTAAGATTTATCATGGAAGACTAGGTGATCAAATACTTCTGAATTTTTGGGTTTTAATCTTAGTTTGGATTATATTGAAGAATTTTAAGGACATTTTTTTATTGAATGGTCTTTGTTGAACTTTGGGTATTGTTTGTTGAATTTTGGAGATGAATAGTATTATTTCTTTTTATGAAGTATTATCCTTTTTGGAGATTATCTGATCTTGTAATAACCATTTTGGTTTTATTTAATGTCTAAAGACAAGGGAAATATATAGTTCATATTTTTTGGATTATGTGATTCTCTAGAAGTTGATTCTAGCACTTTAGGTGTGACCAAGTCATCTTGAATACTCATCGTTTGGAGAAAATATGAGTTTTTTGTAGAAACTTGTTAAAGGATGAAACTCTACTTGAAAAATAAGTATATTTCCTTATGTTTTTAGTCAATATCATAAATAAATTATCCAACATTATGAGAGGGAACCTAAAACAAAAAAAATAGTCCATTTACTTTTCCTACTGGGGAATCGAAGACTGTTTAACCTATCACAAGTTTTTGGTTTTCTTTTTGTTAACTTTCTCCTAGTCCTGTTTTCTATCACTCTCCATCAGAACTTGACACTTAGTTTATCTTCCATATCCATGTTTTCCTACATGTAATCTTATTATGTGTTATCTCGGGTTACCTTTTTACTTCTGTTTATTCCTTTTCAAGTGATAGTTTTATTGACTCTTTTTCCGATTTGGGACTTTCAATGAAGTTTCCAAGCCCAATTTTAAAATTGTGAGGACGCAATTTCCAAAAGGGGGAAGGATATAACATCCCAGGTAAATAAATAATATGAAATTTTCATATTTATCAATATTTGTGAATTAAATATTAATTTTAATTTAAAGGGGATGTTATTTCTGACAGCATACTCAACATGCAACAACAAGTTTTTTTTGAAATCTTACATTGCACACAATTTTGAGTTATACCAAGAAATAATATAATAATATCATTATTTTAAATGGTAGTCAACTCCTAGCCGTTTTATTAGATACAATGAACATAACTAACCATATTATTATTAAACATGTCTTTTAAATATTTTTACATTTATCCAATAAATTTTAGAGGCTTAAAATAAGATTGAATCCAATTTTAAGCATAAATACTCTAATATTCTTTAAAAGGCTGATTTCCCACCTTTGGATGGAGAACCCTTTTTAAATATAGTTTTTGTAACTTTTATATATTCTATTTGAAAAAATAAAATTATTCTTTAGAATTGGGACATCAAAATTTACTTTGGATGAAATTTTGGTATTTTTCTAATAAAGTTCATTTTTTTATGAATAGTGAAAATTACTGCATTTTAAGTCAAAACTATCTTTTAATCTAATTTATTTATATGATTAGATTGTAATTTTAATTGGTTTTAAAGTGAAATTAGTTTATAATTTTATCATTTAATCCAATTTTGGTCATTGGAAGTAATTTTACTTTGAAATTGGACATAAACAAATGTCAATCTTTTGATAGTTATTGTTACTCAAAAACACTCTATTTGGTTTTGACAATGGGAATTAATTTTAAAATAATTTTTGAAACTTCTATGTTTTGAATTTAGAAATTTAGATTTCGTATTTTAAATCATGAGGTCCAAATTTTTTAAATAGGTAACTTTTATTTTTATACATTATGAATAGTAACTTCAGTAAATATTTTATTTACCATGGTTAAAGGGTAAATCTGGTATATAAGGGTAAAAAATAATATTATAATAATATTAAATTACCCTAACACATGTACTAATCCTATTATATGATACATATCCTACAATGGGAATCTTTGGTTTGATTTTGTGACCTCGGGAGCCACTTGTAAGTGAAAATGATACTTTATAAAAATTAATTTAAAGTTAAGGAAAATGTAACATAAACATATATCGCTTAGTAAAACAATTTTTATATGGGGTTATATAAGTGATATTTTCTACTATAAATATTAATTAGAAATATAAAAATATTTCCTACATCATGGTATTTTATTTATAGTTTTTAGACATCAAATAAATAAATTTTTATATGACACAATGATGATGTAATGATTACCTCATTAATGGATGTTTTAAATAAATGAGATTATAAATATTAAAATAAATTTATTTTGAAACTTTTTATGCCATCCAATAATTATAGAGATTAGGATGAATTTTTATATTTCAATTAATTAAGGTTTTTAGAAATAATCAAGTTGTTTTGGATTTTTTAAAAATTCATTATATGAATAGTATAAAAATTTACATAAATGAGTTTTTAAATCAATCAATATTTTATTAAATGATAAAATAGTAATAAAAATTTAATATTATTAAAAATTACATATATGATGTTAAAAATGTTATTAATGATCCATTTTGTATTTCTTGTCATTTTATAGTAAATATATTAACCATATAGTATCAATATACAAGAAGACATGGTAAAAGTTAAATAAGTTAATAAAGGGTTAAATAAAAAAGATAAAGATTAAAAAATATTCAAAACCTGTAAAATTCTTGGTGGATGATTTTTTTCGACTTATATTCATCTTATATTTGAATTTAATTATTTTTGGACCTTTTTAAATATAAAATCATTTTATAATAAAATAATACTTTCAAACTTTCCAGAAGAGCCCCTACTCCCTCTAATAAAAGAATACCACTTCTAATTCATTACTCACACCTCTAAAGCCCCTTGGATCATCCAAACTCTTCCCAAATAAGCTCCCAAAATCCCTATATTTCTTCTAGAATCCTTAACTTAAGAATAAGTCACTAAATAAATCCTTTTGGTTCAAACCAAATGGAGTTACCCGATTTAAAGGTAACATCTTCTCTCAAGTTATTTTCTTTTATTTCCCTTATCAAACCCCCTAAACTCTCTTTATTCCATTATTTTATAACAACATCAGTATCCTCAATATACTATTATGTTTTTATGATAATTATTCGAACTAAAATTACACATACCTCTATCTAATGTATTTAGAACATATTTTTTCTGTGGATGGTGAACTACTGCTTCACGAAATGATGATTGTTCAATTATCTCCTACCACCTATCATAGTGGCCATTATGATGGAACTGTATTTATATTTGATATATATTATATTTATATTGTCTCTATGCTTATTTATTTTTCATTTATGGAATACCTTTATGGTTTCAATAATGGGTAAATAAGATAATTTCATTTGAGGAAGTGTGTACTACCGCCCCCTCAAAGTGATATGACTCGTTCATATCATACATGGAAGGTATAAAGGATGGTGTTAATGAACTTATGTAACATATATAAAATATTATATTATACTGTAATAATAATATACCTATGTATAATTTTGTTTTTATTCCTTTAAAAATGAAAAAAAATGAAAGGAAAGTCGCGTTCATGCGTACGTACGGCTTACTGTCTCCATGAACGGTGCATTTCATTTTCATATATCAAAATGATATAGACTATTATAAATACATATATAATGGATATTTATGATATATATGATATCTAAATAATCAATATAATTCTTAATATCATGGACTTTTGACCACATGGACAACTTGTAATTATAAGAAGTTCATTTTTGACTCAAGTACCAAATATCGACAAAACGACCGTTATTAACTTAAATGATTATGTAATGTTTATAAGATGGTAATAAGTGATATAAAATGAATAATAAAATTAAAAAGGTTTATTATGTAAGTATAATTAACTTAAGTTTATTATTCAAGTAGATAAAGAACGAACAATACAAGTCAGACACAAGGTAAGGGGTTTTCATCTCACTTTTTATTCCCGTGAGATTCATGATATATTTGCAACTATTTCATTTTTTGTGGTGTATGTACCTAACATTATTGTATTTATTGTGTAATATAATTTAATTTATTTTTATTTACATCTTAATTTTATTATTGTTCTTTCATGTGGTGTATGTTTCGTAAGTTACCAAATCGGCAAGGGAACCTTTCACCGTCCTCTTTTTGTCAAAAAATTCTTTTATGTTATATCTTTTTAAATTGTCATTTTATTTCATTGTGATATGTTATTACATATCATTATTGAGGTAAATTTTATTTATATGTGATTATATTCCCTTTTCTCTCTCGTAAACTCATTTTATGAATTTTTAAGTGACGTCGTTAGGCTGCCGAATTTTTGTAAGGAAACTTCTTAACCCAACTTCCATTCTTTGGGTTAACCTTATACTTCTTGATTAAGTAATGATATTAATATGTGTGAATTAACTATGATTGTCTTATAATTAATATACACTTATATTGGGTGTATTTATATTTTTCACACATAATTATTTCATTGATTTATCCTTAATCTAATGATATAATCTTTGTAAGGGACTACATCTCAATCTCCTTTAATTGAGTCATATCTTGATAATGTGCACATTTATTATTATATAAGGTGTATATAAAACCATTTTGACATTTTATATCATGAATTTATATATTCTTATAATATTTATAATTTTCTTTTATGTTATTCTATAATGATTTTTATTCAAGAATTTCTCAAGTGGTAAAGGATTCTTTAACTAAAACATTGTTTTAAATGTTTTAAAGATTTAATATTATAAATCCTTATCTTTAATGTCCATGTTTTAGAAATTAATTTAATGATTTATGTTTATGGATATGAGTGTTTTAAAGTGTAAAATCCTTTCAAAAGTTTCAGAGTGGTATGGGACACTTTGATTCAAAACTCTTCTTTTTTAATGTTTTAAATGAACTGATTATGTCAATATCTTGAAATGATATCTTGTGATTGCAATGTGGAAATTTTATATTTCCTTTATTCTTGTTTTATGTTTTATGATAATTTTATGATTCTTGGGCATTTTTTATGTATATGGGTTGTTCCGTGATAAACCTAGGGTAGGTAATCCTGAGATAGCTCTCTAATGCATTAGGTAACGTGACGGAGGTAAACATTAATGTTTCTCCTAATAGATTTAGGTAATATACTATGATGGTTATTTAAAATGTAACTCCCTACATATATTTGAAATATATAATGTAATTATGTTATGTATTCCACAATTTACCTTTATTATTTATGATTTCTATGTGTTATTCATAAATCTTATGATTTCTTGAGGTGGGTTTAAGAGCTCATGTTTTGTATGTATTGATGGATTGATGACTTCTTTCTTTATTTTATAAACCTTACTAAGATTTTTATTCTCATCCCAAGTTTTTGAAAAACATTTCACAGGTTATAAGGTAGGGTAAAAGAAAGGAATAATTCAAGAAGATTTATATCAAGAAAAGAATTCTTGTTTTCTTTTAAGAGTTTTTATTTTATGAAAAAAATAGATACTGAGTAAAAGTGTCTACTTTGTAATTTTTGAGATGTAATGTAATAATTATGGCCTAATTCTCTAAAACTATAAACCTGAAAATATCATCAATGTGAATTATTAACTTGATTCAATATTTTATAATGTTTAAGGTCAGGTCCTTATAATACAATTCATGATATAAAATAATAATAATATCAATTCTAAAGACCAATACACGTGTTCACAAATAGGAATATCCAAATGCATATAAAACATGTTAAATTCCTATTGGAGGGTATGCCCTCATGATCTCCCTTATTATATATCACTAAGTATGAATTTCATGAGAAGAATTCTCAATGTCTTATGAGATTACAACACCTAATAGTCAGACATCATGTGTTTCACAAAATATTGATGTATCTAGACCATAAAATGTTAATTAAGAATATTTTAATAGTATTTATAGGTTCTCATTAATGCAGTGAACTACTATAAAATTTTTATCTAATAAATATTCCAAGTACATTATCGTATTAATATCACTTATAAGAACAATCACTATTTTATAAGAATATATATATTTAAATTATGGTAATAGAATGTAAAAAGTCAGTTGGTTTTAGGGAACCAACCCTAATAGGTACTTATAGAGACTCTACCTAAGGGTGACTAGAACCTACCATGTTCATATCTATATCTCCTGAAGGAAAATCTCATTCATAAGGCTCTCTCTAGAACTCCAGTATTGCGAATAGTAGATATAGGTATAACCTTTACTCAAATCTCTCTCCAGAGGCCCCTAAAACATCTAATTATTCAAAAACCCATAATATTCCATGTATATGGAGTGCCTTAAGAGTTATTTAAACCTCAAAACATACTAAATGATGGTTATTATATCATGTTTAAGGTGTAAAAACTCCTAAAATTATACCATCCTCAATGTAGATGCTAGTACTTCTCCCTAAAATGTTGCTCAAACTTTGACCAGGGTAGTGTGACCTCATTATTAATATAAGTAGTCAGTATACACTAATATATAGATAAAATATGAAGAATACTTGATGAAAGAAACATCATCTGGTTGGAAAGTGTCTAAACTAGATGGAATATGTGTAACATCAACTCTAGTCAATCCTAGGGATTAGGATGTAATAGTATGAATATAACAACCCTATAATCACAAGTTTTATAATAAATAATACATCACTTACATTCCCAAGTCTTTTGTGTTTTGAGTTTTATAGAATCATGACATATAACCCTTAATAATACATAAAAAATACCATTTTTAATCCTAATAAGAATCTATTTCTTCCACAATACATGTTCTTCCACTTAATCCATTTAATACAAATCAACTTGAATTTTGACTTTTATTTCATTCCTAATAATCCTTAAGCTCTATGAAAATCATCAAAAAATGTGGGATGGTTATATAAATCCCAATAAGGTGTAATAAGATAAATAAACTCATTAGGACTTGAAACATAGGTCAACTCATGGATAAGAATCAATGGAATATAAAAATTCATTGAACTCATATAAAATTTATGAAGTCATATTCAATCATGAAGTAAACTATAGTACCCATATCAAATGAGTTTAAATAGGATCATAAAGAAAATTCAAATGCAAGAAAAAGAGTATATAATAATCATGAAACTTTTCTTGGGACATTATATTCATATCACTCGATATCACTAATAATCAGGCTTACAATCACTGAAAATGAAATAACATATTTGGTTACTTCCAATATATTTTCTATAGAGAATAAATCATTACCCAGTTAATTGGGAGGCTATATATCACACGCACCTATCTTAATTTTATAATGTTGAAGAACAAGTTCATGAGTAAAATAAATATAAGCTTTCATTTTAACATATAATAAAAATAATTAAATATAACACTAATATATCGAATAAAATTTATTAACCAATTCTCTATTGTGAGGAAAATAAAATGGAATCATAACACATAAATATGATTAAAGGTAGTAGCACAAAAATATTCTTAACTAAAAGGGAATTGACATAAATGAAAAAATATTTTAATGGAAGGTAAGATGTTGTATAAAAATTTAAAAATAAATATCTATTTCATTTTTATGTCATTGTAATTATGAAAGTATGATTAGATGGAATCCAATGGAAGCATAAATACAATAAGGAGTAATTTATGAATATTACATAAGGAAACTTCGATAGGAATCCATCTAATAAAAGAAGGAGAAAGTTGTGAGATAAAGAGAAAGATTAAGACAAAATCAATTAAAAATTACATTAGTAAACCATTATATAACATGGAGAACATGAAAATGGAATAAAAAAATCTAGTTTAAAAGAGATAGAGAGTCTCAAATAAGAGAGATCAAGAGAAATATAAACCATTTACCTTGAGTCCTTGCTCATTTTATACATCCTTTAACTTCATGAATAATAAATTTATATTAATTATTTACTTGATTTATAAACTGTATAATTATTATTATTATTACATTATATTTATTTATTATCATGTATAATTCATTTATTAAATTGTGTTTACTTGCATCAGTTGTTTTGTGGTTGTTCAGTCAATAATTAAAAAAAGATTTGGTATAATGGTAAAGGTCAAAGACCCTTATCCAATGGGTCAATAAGATATAGAGGTGTAAAGGTATATATTTTATGTCATCATAGAATCCAAAAAGTTCAACATATTTGTAAAAAATTATAATTTATAAAATCATACACAGTAAGTTGTTTTCGACACTTAAAATGACTTTGATTGTTTACTTTTAATATCAGTATTATCATGGATATTTTATCATTCCATATTTATACACAAGAAATTATTTGATTGTTAATTTTATATTAAATAGTTAAATCTATTTTTAAGTCTATCCATAAAAGTATTAAGTGAAAAATAAAATATCATCAATCACTTAGGTAGTGTAAAACCACCACTGGTGAGCGATACTTTCTATAAGAGTTTAAAAGAAAATAAAAAACTAATAAATATATATGTTTCATAAAAAATTGAGAAGAATTATAATATTATTTTAAAATTAATTTTAAATATTACCTGTATTATTCAATGTTTAAAATAACAATTGAAAATAAAATAAATGAAATTTCAAACCTAAACTTTGACATAGTAATGTCTTATGAAATGTGATCAATGAGAGGAATGTAGAGATAAAATTGAAATTTATAAATAAAATTGAACTCTATATGTGTTTTGGAAAGGTTGGAATTAGTATTATTTTATAGATAATATTTGATGACACTTTCATGAATTTTCAATCTTTAATGTTTAATAATTTGATTATTAAGTGACCTCATAAATGAAAAATATAGGATATTTTCAACCATTCCTCATCCCAGCATGTTTCAAAATAAATTTTTATGATTTTTTTATTAATTTAAAAATAATTTTTAACAAAAATAACCAATATATATATATATATATTTAGGGTTATTTTTGATATTTGAGTTTATAAATATTTGGAAAATTATAAAATTCATGTTATTGTTGTGAAAAAAAATTAAAAAGATTAAAATTAGAATAGCGATGAAAGGTGAGTATAAAAGAAAAACATGAATTCTATTAATGTGTCTGATATCTCCCTTCTATCAGAAGTACCTCTCCAAATGGGTTTCACTACCCTTTTATAGGCAGTGTAGCATAGTATGTATGTAATTATTGGGGGTGGGTAGCCCACCCCCATTGAAGGATTTCAACCGCCTTTTTAGCAGCTGCCTAACACTCCCTCTTGGGATGCACACCCCTACCAATTTCAAATGTGTTTTGATACTTCCTCCTTAAAACCATTTTCCATAAAATCCCAGTTGGATAAAAATAAGAATAAGGAAAAGAGTATAGTCGCATAGACTCCTTCTAAAGATTACATTACATTACAAATTTTTCAATTTACGCATCCCTATATCATGTACAAGCTTTCTAAAGATAACAGTCGGTAGAGACTTTATAAATAAACCAGAAATGTTATCATTGGATCGAACATATTGAATGCTAATATCTCTATTCTTCATTAACT
This sequence comes from Viscum album, assembly GCA_963277665.1. Lineage (NCBI taxonomy): Eukaryota > Viridiplantae > Streptophyta > Magnoliopsida > Santalales > Viscaceae > Viscum > Viscum album. The sequence continues at coordinate 395,917,363 of OY728138.1, forward strand.
CTTGTGTAAAGGATAAAAAATTTAGTGTCATGTATTTTTTCCGATCATTCTTGATGAAATCTTCCATTAATTATGTGATTCACACAGTATTATCTTTGAATAATATTGTTAGGATATAATCCATAGTCAATCCACTTTTCGCTCAAATTTTTTGAGTCATAGACCACAACCAAACACATTCTCGACATGATTCGTGTAATGTTATTACTTTTGTATGATTTGAAGATGTTGCAACAGGTTTCTGTGTTTCTAATCTCCAAGATATGTCAGTACGTCCAATTGTGAACACGTAGATATTTTTTGATCATGCATTATGTAGATCGGATAAATAACCTACATCTAAAAAATAGGCCATCTTCTTTTCTAATTTATTATAATAGAATAAACCCAAATCAATAGTGCCACAAAGATAACTAAAAATATGTTTAATTCCATTCTAGTGTCTTCATATAGGGGTTAAACTAAATCTTGACCATAAATTACTAGAAAAAGATATAAAAGGATGAGTACAGTTATCAAGATACATTAATACTCTTATAGCATTGAGGTATGGTACTTTTCGACCAACCAACCCCTCATTTTCTTCACAAGGTCAAAATTGATCTTCCCTGGTATTTAAAGAAAAAAAACATTTGAGTACTTAAAGAATTATCTTTATTCATATAAAAGAGTTTAAATACCCTTTCGGTGTAATTTGATTGATGAAAATATATACCACTTGGAATATGATCAATTTTTAATCCAAGATAGTACTTGGTTTCTCCCAAGTATTTCATTTCAAATTCATCATTTAAGTTTCTCATTTATTAATTAATCTCCTATGGAGTTCTAATGATGTTTAAATCATCAATATAAATAGAAATGATTGCATATTAAGATGTTGTTTGCTTAATAAAAACACATGGGCATATGGGGTTATTTACGTAACCTTTATTTAAAAAATATTCAATCAAACGATTATACCACATCGCATATATTGTTTTAATCCATACAAGAATTTTTTTCAATTTAATTGAATATATGACTTTGGGTTTTCATTTAAATACTTAGAGTATTTTGAATCCTTCATGGATTCTCATATATATACTACTATCAACTTTCCCATATGAGTAAGCTTTAACAACATCCATAATACATATATTATCCTTGTCATCTACTGCAAGGATGAATAAATGTCAAAAATTAAAAGCATCATAATGATAGAATATGTATCCTCATAATAAATTTTGGGTCTATGAGAAAAACTTTGTGTGATAAGATGATATTTGTATCTTACAATCTCATTTTTATCATTATTCTTACATGAAAAAACTTATTTATATCCAATGGGATTCATAGATTCTGGTGTGATCATGATATTTCCAAAAACCCTTTGCTTATTAAGTGAATTTAATTCAACTTTCATTTCATATTTCTATTTATTCCAATAGGGTAATTTTTTACATTCCATAATAGACCTTGGTTTAGGGTATTTGTTTTCTATATAATGTGACATAGAATATGAAAATATTTCATCAATATTTTCCACATTAATTCAATTCTATATATCACTTTTAGTGAAATAATTAAGTGAGATTTCATTATTTTCAAAACCTTCAAGGTTTTCTATATCCTATGAATTCTATTTGTGATTGTCATGATGTGTTTATTTAAGAACACTTAAATTACATGTTTATTATGAAACATACACCTATATAATGGGGTTTTCAATTATACTCATTCCTTTTCTTTTTTGGGGGTTTCTATCCTTACAGAAAATTTTTCTTCCACATGATTTTGAGATTTCTATAAAATATTTATGTTCGGGATGTCAATTCTAAATGGTGCATTTACAGCTGGTACATATACTTTATTAATGTCCTTTGAATTAGTAAATGCATCAGGCAATTGATTTTCTAGTTCTTGAAAATGTAAAATCATTTTCACTTTCATCCCATATTGTCAGGTGGGTGGATCGAGAAAAGATAACATTTTCACATTTCCAAAAATCTCCTCCCTTTGTTTCCTTTCTCCCCCTAATATTGGTAATACTTTTTTATTGAAGTGAAAATCAGAAAAATGTGATGTAAATACATCATCATTTTTTGGTTCAAGATATCTGATGATGGATGAGGATTTATATACTGCATATATTTTTAACCTCCTTTTAGGTCCCATATTTTTATGTTGTGGAGAAAAATCATACATATTCTACACAACCAAATATTTTTAAGTGGGAGATGTCAGGATCTTTAATGAAATCCAATTGGAGTGTAGAGTGTATGAGATATTCACTTGGTCTGATATGAATTAATGTCTAATCATGAAATATTTCATAACCCCATACGAATCTTGGCAACTTTGTTCTCATTATTAATGTTCTATCAATAAGTTAGATGAGTTTTATCAGTGATTCAGCTAAATTGTTTTGTGTATACACATGGGATACTGGATGCTTAGTAGGGATCCCCATTTCCATAAAATAATCATTGAAATATTGAGAGGTAAATTCTCCATCATTATTGAGACATTATTTCTTTATGACATGATCATGGAATTGTTCTCTCAGTTTAATTATTTGAGCATGAAATTTTGAAAATTCTACATTATGTGTTGAGAGAAAACATACATGTGAGCATATGATAAATGAATTAATTAATACCATAAAACATTTAAATGGACCACTTTATGGGTTAATTAGTCCACATATATTCCCTTAAATTCATTCAATAAAGGTTGGAATTTCAACCTTAATTTCAGTTGTATATGGTCTCACAATCAGTTTTCCAAACAAACATGCCTCCCATGTAATTTTTCTCAGTGGAGAGATCTTAAAAAACTTTATTGAATGTTCATGGAAACTTTCAATTATATTTCAAATCATTCCTAGACTAGGATGAACTAATTGTTCATTCCATAAATTAATGATGTATGTTCCATTATTTACTACCATATGTGTTTCTGTTTCACTTATATGCGTATAATGAAATCCAGATGATAATTTTGGTATTTTTTCTAGTACATGAATCTTACCATATTTATTAATGGTAATTCACATGTGATTTTCATTTCAATCAGATGTGGTTTGAGTATAATACTCATATTGGTATATATCATTGAAACATAACAAGTTTCTTTTGGACTTTGTGAAAAAAACACATCTCTTATAAAAAAATTTGTCCCATTAGGTAAAGAAAAACTCACTTTACCATTACCTTCTATCAAATATATGGGGCTTGATATAGTATTCACAATTGGTCTTGTTGGATTAAGATCAGAAAAATATTTTTTATTCTAATAATTGTGTGTGTTTTTTCATTGTCTTGTGTGAAAATATATGTCCCATTAAATAAATCCATTTCAATTATTTAAAGTAAATATGGTAATATTATAAAAAACAACTTGTGAAATTCAAATAATACAACATCCAAAATATAAATCATACATAAAAAACATATTATATATCATAACTAATATAATTTTTCTAAATTATTTCTATCTATCATCTCATCAAATTCATAAGTAAAATCACTCTCTTTTAGGTAAGTAAAATCATCATTTGATGGCTTGTGATTCTCAGTAAAATTCACCTCCTTTTCTATCCCTTTAGAGGATTTCTCAAAAAAGTTGGTTTCATTCTTATTTTCTTCAAGAGATTCTTTATAGATATTATGAATATTCTCTAGGGTTCAGAAAACTCAAAAACAATGTCCCTTTGAACCACACCTATAGCAGGAATCTTTATGATTCTTTAGAGTGCTTAAGATGGTATTTTTTTGATTTTGATATTAATTTTGATAAGTACCATGGTTATGACTATGTCCTTCATTGTTCCAAACACCAAAAACACATCCTCCACAAGAATCACATCCTTGACTTTTTACATTATTATTTTCATGAAATATAGCTTTTTCTTCTAGAAATTCTATTGTTGAACCAGTAGGATGAGACTGATGATTTTCAATCAGAAGCTCATTGTTCTTATTTGCTACAAGTAATGATGATATGAGATCATAATATTTTATATACCCTCACAATTGATATTCTTATTGTAGGGTGATGTGAGATGCATGAAATTTTATATGTCTTTTCAAGCATATCAACATCCATAATCGCAATACCACTGTACTTTAGTTGTGATACAATTCTATACATGGAATAATTGTAATCACTGGCCATTTTATAGTCTTGTAAGCATAAATCATTCCATTAATAACAGGTTTTTGGAAGAACAACCTATTTTTTATGAACACACCTCTCTTTCAAACTCTTCTATATCTTACATGCATCTCTTTCTATGAGGTATTCACATTTCAAACCCTTATCGAGGTGTCTTCTAAGTAAGATAATCAACATTACTTTATTTTAGAGGGTTTATGAATTATTTTCATTAAATTTTTTAGTGATATCTATTGATTCAATATACATTTCAACATCCATTGTCCACAATATGTAATTACTTCTGGTAATATCAAGATTGGCGAATTCGAGTTTCGTGATATTTTACATGATGATAACTGGAAGAGAGAGAGAAAAAAACATTATTATAATTCAAATTAAGAATAAAAAAATAATTTATTTTTAGGTTAAAGAAAATAAAATAGTATCAAAAACATTAAAATTAGGTTAATATTATCATTTAATATTTTATATATATATCCCACCTTAATCGATTAATAAATCGTTCACATCGGGGTTTGAAATAAATAACTATATCTCATTACTTGTTTAAAACTTTATAGAATTTAATGATTTATTAATTAGACCATAAAATCAGGTTCTGTAAAATAAATAAATTAAAACCATCCGAACAAGTGGCAACTCGACCATTATGGCGGTAATTAAATAAACCGCATAAACTATCCAATCTGAAGATAAATAAATAATATAATAAAAATAATTATAACCATCCAACTAGATGGTGAAAAAATAAGCTGTAATATGAAAAGAATAGAAAATTATATTTTCCTAACTAGGTGGGGAGAATAAGGTTTAAAATATAAACATACCTTTCCCCCTCTTTGAGTGTTCGTGTTGATAACAAGTTGTGAAAAAATTAAAAAGAGTAAATTTTGTATATTGGAGAAAGGTGAGAAAAAAATAAGAACATGGATTTTATTAATACTTCTGGTATCTCCCTTCTATTAGCATTACCTCTCCAGGGGGCTGCGCTACCCTTTTATAGGTAGTGCAGCATGGTAGGTAAGGGATTGGTGGGGGTGGGCATCCCACCCCTATTGAAGGATTAAAACCACATTTTCAATGGATTCCTAATAGTTAGGATATTTATATCAATTATTTATCATCATATTAATACCTTAATGTATAGAAAATACTTATCATTTCTAAATCATGTCACTAAATTATCATTTTTTGATTTTTTTTTAATGTTGTGCAAGAAACACGTAAATATCGATAAATAATTTCATATTTATATTGATATCAAAAAATTATATCAATTGAATAATTTTTATATTATATTTTGATTATCTTATAATGTAACACATTTTTCATAGTTTTTTATAATGTTATATATCATTTTTGATAAGAATGTAATAATAGGAAGTAAAATTTCATTCGAACTCAAACTCTTATCTTCAAAGGATTTCAAATGTTTTAATCAATATCTAAACAATTCAAAATATCCTTTTGAATTTGAAAATTAATATTTTAGGTATCTTAAGTATTTTAATATTTTACACATGTTTCTATAATGTTCCATATTATTCTGGATAAAAATATAATAAAAATAAGTATAAATACGTTTGAACTCAAATTCATATCTTAATAGGATATTAAGTGTGTTTCTCAAACTCTAACCAATTTTAATTCATCTATTGACCTTATAAATTGATACTCTAGGTTTTTTATCTATTTTTATATGTTTTGTATATTTATTAGGTTTTCTATAACATTACAGTTCTAGGATTCATAGGGTTATAATAATACTTAATAAAATAAGTGGTATCAATCAAGAATCCCAAACTAAGATCATCATTCATAGACAAATTAAAAACATGTACTAGAAAAGATGAATACTATAAAACCAGTGTACATTTTAATAATGAGCCGCTACAACATATGTATCCATCCATGTTTGATGAATATCACAAAAGTGACAATGGAAGGACTCCCACCTCCATAGGTATCCATGGGTTGCACCTGAATCACTCGAGGTTCAAGTGGGAGTATCCAACAACCATAGAATGATAGTGTCTCATAATGAAAAGGTAGAAGATAAGAGAGAGTTAGGGTTATTGAATTTTTATCAAGAATCAAGAAATAAAAAATACTTCCAGCATATTATTATAGGATTTATAATGACCTTAAGGACATTCCTCAAGTGATCATGCATTAACTCTTATGTTACAATGTAATCCATGCATCAACTATAATTCTCGGCCAACTCATACAACTGTTTCATGTTTTTCTAGGATATAGCATAGTTTTATGAGTTATTATATCCCATATAATTAAATACAATATGGAACTTTTACATCATATATACTTTGGGATTTAGGGCATATATCGCCTTCAATATTCCACTTGCATTAAAGCCTAAAGACTTTCTTCTATTTCAACTTATATCATATCATATATGATAACTTGTGAAATAATATCCAAAACACTTTTTTGTATCTTCCAAAACAATTTTTGGAAAACTGTCATTAACTTTACCATGTATTATATCATATGAAATACCTTCTAAATACCCATCCAAAACTATTTTGGATTAACACTAAAACACTTTTAGATAAGCTCTTTGAGTCAAACTCAATCCCCATTCACTCAACCAAAAAGTGTGACCACATGGGCCTTTATAGAATTAATAACAAATATGAATCTCTAGATCCATAAATATAAGAAAATAAATGCCTCTAGTAAAGCATCAATGTTACTCAAGTTATAAATGGATCTGGCATGATCTCCACAAAACACATGTATCTCTATACATATTTCCACCAGTCACATCACATTAAAGTATTCACTCTCATACATTCCCTTTTTCTAAGTCATCGAGTGACTATGGGGCATAGAGTATGCCAATCCCATGTATCCAACTCATACGTTCTTGATTCTATGAGTATAAACTGACTTGGTTGATGAATATATTACATTTTATTCACCTTTATGGATGATCACATCACATGTACCTCACCAGAACAGATAACCACATCATATGTATTGTCTAGGATCAGTCATACAATCCCTGGCCTATCTTAATCGAGGTAAAATATTCTATAATTATCATCTGAGAGGATGAATCCCATATTTGTTGAGCTCTAATCGTTGACATGATCAATAACATACCCAATCACGCACTGATTTCCTAACCCTCAAATCTTGTATAAGAAAGGTATCAAAAAATAAAGTTTCTAATTCTAGGTATTACACCAAAGTCAGGTAATTATGACTTCTATATGATCCATGAACCCCTAGTATACCAAATAAATAGTGTATGACACTCCATGTGGTATACTTAGTGGGTCATCCAATGCACAAAAACACTTTTTGTTCTTTATGTGAATATATTGTTTCTAATACAAGAATCCTACAAATGTTAGCCTTTATATTTCATAATAACCTAAAATACTCTATAAAATACATCAGTTAAGAATAAATCAAAGTCAAAATTTGAAAGTTCAATCGTCATTACATTTCATGAAATATATATCTATATATACATTTATACATCCAACTTGAAATAATTATAAAGCAGAGGTTTAATTTTATATGATACATTTTATATTCTTAAACTCTTTTGAGAAAGTTAACATAACCTAACATGAGCACATGTTTTTCACACCATATATGATAGACTACCAGATCAGCCTTATTTTTGTTTCTATTTCAAGGGATTTTTTAACTTATTACATCTATAAATAATTTTTTCCACATATTTATGTGACCATATGATAAAAACCTCACACTAAACTCTTTAGTGAGTAAAATCTATGAAGAAAGTAACTTTAAATAATTTCTAGACATAGGAATCATATTATTAATGTTTATATCCTTAAACATATTCAAACTTCTTAACTTCACGACATCAAATGTTATGATGTCAAAAAAATTTACTTCAAACCCTTTATAAGTCTAGAATCATCATCCTTGAAACCCTTTTCATTAAACATTTCCATTGAAATTGTTTGGTAAATAATGTTACTATTTATATTATTACATACCATCACATCCTAAAATTATTTAGGATAAAATGATAGTCACTTTTCTATGGTAATTAAATATAAAAAATTATATTTTTATTTACCATTGTACCCTAAAACCCTTTTAGGGTGTCAAGTGAAAATACTTATAATTTTAACATGAATAATCCTTCAAGTAATAGTGATAACTACTTTCTTATGACAACTAAATATAATTTTACCTTTTTTCCATTACACATCCTAAACTCTTTGATAATAATTATACTATTATTTTAAAATTACTTTTAAATTCTACCCATATTATTCATAGTTTAATAGGAGAATAGAAAATAAAAGACATGAAATTTGAAACCTAATATTTGACATAGTAATGGCTTATGAAAAGTGAATTATGAGAGGAAAATGAGGGTAATTTCATCAATAATTAATAAAAGGGAGTTAATAACCTGAAAATATAATTTTTTCAATAAAATAATATAATATTTAAAATATTTTTAAGGAATAATAGTATTAAATAAGATAGGAAATAGTGACTTAGGAATCCTTACCTTTCTCTTTGAGTCGCCTCCTTTGGATTGAGTCTAAAGCCTTTTTAGGAGGGAATTTTGGCTAGTACATAGCGTTATAACATATAAATTGAAGTTTATAGAGGTTTTTTGGTATAATATATAGATAAAATTGAACTTTATATGTGTTTTGGAAAGGGTGTAATGAGTCCTCTTTTATAGATAGGTTTTGATGGAATTTTCCAAAATATTCAAGCACTAAGGGTTAATAATGTAATTATTAAGTTACTTCATAAATTAAAAATAGAATATATTTTTACCATTTCTCATCCCCACATGATTCAAAATAAAGTTTTATGTTTTTTTAATTAATTTATAAATCATTTTATACAAAAAAAAACCATTTTTATAGATTTTTTGCATTATGTTTGAAATTTGAGTTTATAAATATTTTGATAATTATAAAATGCATTTTATGATATTTATATCAATTATTTACCATATTATTTATCCCCTAAAGTAGAGAAAATACTTATCCTTTCTAAAACTTTTCACGAAATTTCCATTTTTGACTTTTTTTGTGTTGTGCAAGCACCACGTCAGCATCAATAAATATTTTAAAAAAATTCATGATATAAAAATAAATTTATATTAATTGAATAATTTTTATATTATATTTTGATTTTATTATAATGTAACACATTTTTCATAGGTTTTTATAATTTTCTATATCATTTTAGATAAGAATATAATAATAGGAAGTAAAATTTCATTCTAACTCAAACTCTTATCTTAAAAGGACTTAAAACTTTTTAATCAATATATAACCAATTTGAAATATCATATTGAATTTGAAAAATGATATTTTAGGTATCTTAAGTATTTTAATATTTTAAAAATGTTTCTATAACATTAGAGTACAAGAATTAATAGGGTTATAATAACACTTATTAAAATAAGAGGGGGCGATCAAGAATCCCAAACTAAGATCACCATGCATAGAAAAATGAAATACATTTACTAGAGATATTGAATACTATAAACTAGTGTGCATTTTACTGATGATCCACTATAGTATCCATATCTATACATTCTTGATGAAGATCACATAAGTGACAATTGAATGACTCCCACCTCTAGTGGTATCCACAGGTTGCAACCGAATCACTTGATGTTTGAGTGGGAGTATCCAATAACAATAAAATGATAGTGTCTCATAATAAAAAGGTGGAAGAAAAGATAAAATTTGGGTTTTGGAGTTTTTTTCTAGAATCAAGAAATCATAAATACTTCCATCATATTGTAGTAGAATTTATAAATCCCTTGATGAAACTCCTAGAGTGAGCGTGTATTAACTCTTATGTTACAAGTTAATGCATGCATCAACTATAATTCTCATCCAACTCGTACAACTGTTTCATTATTTGCTAGGTTCTAGCATGGTTTTACAATTTATGATATCCCATATCATTAAATATGATATAGAACTTTTACATCATATATAATTTGGTATTTGTGAAATATCTCTCCTTCAAACTCACACTTGCATTAAATACTAAATATTTTGTTCCATTTCACCTTATATCATATCATATATGATAAATTGTGAAATAATATCCAAAAAAAAGTTTTTATATCTTCCAAAACACTTTTGAAAAGCTACCATTAACTTAACCATGTATTATATTATATGAAATACCTTATGAATTCCCATACAAAAATATTTTGGATTAACTCTAAAACACTCTTAGAGAAGATCTTCGATTTGAACTCAATCCCCATTCACTCAACCAAAAAGTGTGACCACATGGGCCTCTATAGCATTAACAACAAATATTAATCTCTATATCCATAAATATAATAAAATAAATTCCTCTTAAAAAGCATCAATGTTACTCAAATTACAAAGGGAATTCACATGATCTCCACCAAACACACGTATCTCTATACATATGGTTACTATTCACATCACATGCTAGTATGAACTCTCATTCATTCCCTTTTTCTAAGACATTGAGTGACTATGTGGCATGGATTATTCCAATCCCATGTATCCAACTCATATATTCTTGATTTTTTTAGTATAAACTAACTTGGTTGATGAATATATCACATGTTATTCACAGTTACGGATGATCACATCACATTTCCCTCGTCCAAAAAAATGATCACATCATATGTCTTTTCTAGGTATGGTCATACAGTCCTCAGTTTATCTCAATCTAGGGACAATATTCTATACTAATCATATAAGAGGATTAATACTATCTTGGTTGAGCTCTAATCATTGACATGATCAATAACATACCCAAACACCCCCTGATTAGTTAAGCCTCAAATATTTAATAAGAATGTTATAAAAGTATTAATATTATCATGATATTTATCTCTCCAAAGTTAGGTAATTATGACTTCTATATGATCCATGAACCCCTAGTATACCAAAGAAAAAGTGTATGACACTCCATGTGGTATACTTAGTGGGTCATCTAATGCAATAAAACACTTTTTATGATTCATGAGCATATATCATACCTTATAAAAAATCCTACAAATTTTAACCTTACAATTTCATTATAAACTATAATACTCCATAAAAAACATTAGTTAAGGATAAATCATAGTTAAAGATTGAAAGGTAAATCATCATTTCACTTCATGAAATATATATATATAATACATTTATACATTTATACATCCACCTTGAAATAATGATAAAGTAGATATTTCATTTTATATGATACGTTCTATATTCTTAAATTATTTTAATAATACTTAACATAACCCAAAATTATCACATGTTTATCATACCATATATGATAGACTACCAGATCAACCTTATGTTTGTTTCAATTTTTAGTGTTTTGTTAACTTATTTAATCTATATATAATTATTTCCACATATATATGTGACCATGTGATAAAAACTCCCACTATAATCTTTAGTGAGTAAATTCTATGAAGAAAGTAAGTTTGAATAATTGTGATACTTAGGAATCATATTTTTAATGTTCAAAACCTTGAACATATTTAAACCTCTTAACTTCACAACATCAAATGTTATGATGTCAATTTTTTCTAATTAAAACTATTTATAATTATAGAATAATCATCCTTGAAACCCTTTTCATCAAACTTTTCCCTTGTAGTTTTTTGGTAAATAATTCAACTATTTACATTATTACATATTATCACATCCTAAACTTCTTTAGGATAAATTGATAATAACTTTTTATGGTAACTAAATACAACTATTTATATTTTTCTTTACCACCATACCCTAAAAACCTTTTAGGATATCAAGTGAAAACACTTATAATTCTAACATGAATAATCCTTTAGTAAATAGTGATAATTACTTTCTTATAGTAACTAAATATAACTTTTACCTTTTTCTTTACCATTACACATCCTTAACTCTATAGGATATTAAGTAAAAATAACTTCAATTATAGACTGGTATAATCCTTTATTTTATGAATTTTAACTTCTCTAGGTTCAAATATACTCCCAAAAGCCTCTCAGACACTATATTCTCTTCATAATATCATTCTAATAAACAAAAACTCTTTTGTGTTAGGAAATAACACTTATTTATTTTTAGTATGAATATTAAACAAAAAAAACTATTGTTTCTATATCATATATGGTATTAAATGTGTTTAGATAATTTTCCAATAAAAGTAATTTATTTATTAAAATATAACAATGATATGTGGTGGGAAAACCTTCCCTCATATTTTAACAAATATCTGGACAAACACTTTATCCTTGCTAAAACACTTTCATCCATATCTCCTTTTCAAAACATGTTATAGTATCTGATAAATCATTAACCATGTGTATACAACTACTTATATAATTTTTTTCATAGTAATTATTTTTTAACAAACAACTTCTCTTATCACATAAAAGAAATGAGATAAATATACACTTTCTCTACTTAGATACATCTGAGATTTATTTATTCTTTTTAATTAAAATCTTTGATATAGCAACTGATTAGTCACTGAAAGTGTCTAATATTCATTGTTAAGATCTTAATATTAATGTTTTTAAAAGTTCATAAACATCAATTTTAGTCCAATTCAGAAATGGAACTTCATTTCCCATCATTGTGCAATTCATGCTTAAAATGTCAATTTGGGCCCACTCAATAATTTGCTTGTGGAAATTACAATATTCATCATTTTAATTTGAAATATTGGGATATGATTGATCACTTTGTTTGGAACATTTTATCTTTTAGGTCCGATGGATGAATCCCAAAGGAAGATGGAGAATTTTGCGCCTGAAGGCAGAAACTTGCTGGAAAAAGCATAATGGGCCTAAGGCCCATCAAACAAATTTTGGCGCCATTGCCGGGGACCAAGTAAGTTCCTTAGACCAAAAACCTTCTTTTATTAACCCCATTATTCTATTATCATCCCAATTCTCTTATCTTTTCCCTTTCTCGCTTTTTTTTCTTTTGGCGCATGTCCGCCTACACCCGCGATAACTCAAATAGATTAGTTAGGGTGGATACTCCTAGGGCTGTGGAGTCAAGCACTAAAAGAGGTCTATTTACTTTAGATCCAAATCTTCCTAATACTCCAAATTTAGATGTTGAGTTCGATACAATGGAGAATCTCCCACAAAACCAAATCATAAACCGGGGAGGGAACCAAAATAACGGGCAGGACCCTAACTTGGGAATTGTTGCAGACCCGACCATGAATGACTACCTCACACCAACCTGGACCAATGCACCCTCATGCATTAGGCATGATAACATAGGATATTCCTAATATGTTTTCAAACCCCATGTCCTGAACCACCTTCCAACCTTTCATGGGATGGAGTCTGAGATGCCTTACCTTCATGTTAAAGAATTTAATGACATTGTCGAAACCATGTGCCCACCAAATCAAATTGAATCTGCTAAAATGAGACTTTTCCCTTTTTCCCTTAAGGACCGAGCAAATAATTGGTTAAACAATTTGAGACCAGCATCCATTCACTCTTGGGACCAACTTCAACGAGAATTTTATAAAAAATACTTCCCCCATCACAAAACAATTGAACTTAAAAAGAGCATACAAAACTTTTTTGAAAGAGAGGGAGAAACATTCTACGAAACATGGGAAAGGTTCAAGGACACATTAAACATGGTACCGCACCATGGTTTCTTAATCCCAGAACAAGTGAGAATTTTCTATGAAGGGTTGGGTCCCGGAAACAAACAATTCATTGATATGATGTGTAATGGAACCTTCAAAAACAAAGACCCAAATGATGCTTACGAGTATCTAGAAAATCTTGCTGAACAAAACCAAACCTGGGGAACATAACCATACTATGAGAAGCCACCCAAATCTGGTGGAATGTACAATCTTGGAGAAGAAGAAAACCTTAGAGCAAAACTTGATGCACTCACGAGGAAAGTTGAGGAGATTGATCTTAGGAAGGTACACAAAACCCAAACTGTTGAGCTTGTTTTTACAATTTGTGACAAGAATGACCACAAGACTGATAATTGTCCAACCATTCCTTCCATCAAGGATGTTCTTTTAGGAGGACCACCAGAAGAAGTTAATGCAATGAACTTTCAAAAGCCACAATTCACGAACACCTTCAATCCAAGGTATAACGACCATCCGGGCTTTTGTTGGAAGGAAAATCAACAACCAACACAACAACAATGTATCAACCCATACCCTCAACAAAACTTTCAACCTCATAATCAGTTCCAACCACAACCAGTCCAATTCCAACATCCTCATGTCCAATATCAACAACCTATCCAACAACCAAAGTATCCTCCTGGAATAAACCCACAAGCTCAAGCACCAACCCAAAATGTTCCACAAAGCCTACTAGAACAACTGTGCAAACAAATGGACAAAATGAACTCAGAATTCTCATCCATTAAACAAGAACTTCAAACCATAAAAACTGGAAAGGAACCCATGCCCACACAGTCCATTCCACAACAAACATCAAGGGGAGAGACAAGTTTCACTCAAACAACTCACGAACAACTAAAGGCTGTGACAGTTTTAAGAAGTGGGAAATCAATTGAAAAACCTCAACAGATAAGTCAGAAACCATGTGAAGCTTCAAAATCTAATGAAAATTCAAATGAAATACAAGATCAAACTGAAGAAACTGATAATAATGTGAATGAAACAACACTTCATCAAACGACTCCACAATCTGCACCATTTCCTCAACGCATGAGGGGGAAAACCAAGCCTGAATTGAGTGAAACATTGAGGGAAATCTTCTCACAAGTCAAGTTGAACATTCCCCTTCTCGATTCCATCCAAACCATACCTTCCTACTCAAAATATCTTAAGTACTTGTGCACTTTTAAAAGAAAATTTTCACATAAAAACCAAGTCCTTTTGGCTGCTAATGTGAGTACCACCATTCAAGGGACCATTCCTCCTAAGATGAAAGACCCAGGATGCCCTTACATAAATGTTGAACTAGGAGAGAACAAAGTTTTCAAAGCCTTTTGTGATCTAGGTGCTAGTGTGAACCTCATTCCTTATTCCATGTACTGTCAGTTAGGGCTCGAAGAACTCCAACCCACATCTGTCACTCTTCAACTTGCTGATCGTAGTGTTCGAGTTCCAAAGGGGATCTTAAAATATGTTTTGGTAAAAGTTGAAATTTTCATTTACCCAGCTGACTTCATTGTTCTGGACAATCACCCAAGCTTAGGTCCTATGGAGCAAACCCCAATCATACTTTGTCGTCCCTTCCTTGCAACAATCAACTCTATAATCTGAGTCCGAAATGGGAACATGACCATCACCTTTGGGAACATGAGTCTAGACTTGAACATCTACAATGAAAACTCTCAAATTGGGGATGATGAAGAGATCCATGAGGTTAATTGGATTGGTATTGTTTATAATGAACTCAATGAACATCAAGGAGTTACCGAAGGATGGTTAAGTCAAGAAGAGATTGATTTTCTTTATTCACATGAGGGAAATTTTCCTCCTTGGATTGAATCCCTTTCAGACAGCTCTATTGATGAATTTCTAGAATCACCAATCAATGATACCATGGTTGAAATCAATAACATTGAGTCCATAGCCATTCATGACACTACTCTGGAAAATTTAGTGGATGAAAATTCAGTTCACAAGGAACCAATTTTGTCAAGAAATCTGAACAAAGAAACTAAGTTCAATACAAAGTCTCAACCATTCTTGGAAAGTCATGACCAATCTGATCTTGAATTTAAAGTCTTACCTTCATCACTAAAGTATGCTTACTTAGGGGACAATCAATCCTTTCCTGTTGTCATTTCTTCCTCCCTTGAAGCTGATCATGAGAGGATGCTTCTAGATGTTCTTAGGAGACACAAGAAAGCCATTGGATGGACCCTATCTGATATCCCTGGGATTAGCCCACTTATCAGGACTCATATAATTATTCTTGAATCTGAGTCAAAGCCATGTCGTCAACCTCAGAGGCGACTCAATCCTAATCTCATGGAAGTAGTGAGAAAAGAACTTTTGAAATTGTTAAAAGTCGGTATCATCTATCCTATAGCTGAGAGTGAGTGGGTTAGCCCAATACATGTGGTTCCAAAGAAGGCTGGAATCATAGTAATAACCAACAAGGATGGAGATATGCTTCCAACAAGGGTTAGTGGTGGATGGAGAGTTTGTATTGACTATAGGAAGCTCAACTCTTGTACCAAGAAAGACCATTTCCCCTTACCCTTTATTGATCAAGTCCTCGAGCGAGTGGCGGGTCATCAATTCTATTGCTTCCTAGATGGATTCTCAGGGTATAATCAAATCGAAGTCTCCTTAGAGGATCAAGGAAAAACAACCTTCACTTGTCCATTTGGCACTTTTGCCTTCAAACGCATGCCCTTTGGGTTATGTAATGCCCCTGGTACCTTCCAGCGGTGCATGATGGGAATATTCTCGGATATGGTGGGGGATTTTTTAGAGGTCTTCATGGATGACTTCTCCATCTTTGGGGATACTTTTGAGGGATGCCTTATAAATGTTGAAAAGGTTTTGTCAAGGTGAGAGGATAAGAATCTCATACTAAATTGGGAAAAATACCATTTCATGGTAAGGGAAGGACTTGTTCTAGGTCATATGGTATCTGGTAGAGGGATTGAAGTTGATAAAGATAAGGTTGACATCATTCGTCACCTTCCCTCTCCTAAAACTGTTAAGGAAGTGAGGTCCTTCTTAGGACATGCTGGTTTTTATAGAAGGTTCATTAGGAATTTCAGCTCTATTTCTCGACCACTTTGTGCTCTATTGGTAAAAGATGCTCAATTTTTATGGACAGAAAGTTGTGAGGAATCATTGTCTACACTCAAGTCAACTCTTATATCTCCACCTATCATGAAATCTCCAAATTGGAAACTTCCTTTTGAGCTCATGTGTGATGCAAGTGATTTCGTTGTAGGAGCAGTCTTAGGACAACGGTGTGAGAAAACTCCACATGTCATTTCTTATGAAAGCAAATATTTAAATGATGCACAAATAAACTACACCACCACTGAGAAAGAGTTTCTTGCTGTTGTCTTTGCCTTAGAGAAATTCAGGTCTTATCTCTTAGGATCACCCATCATTGTCTTCACTGATCATTCAGCCCTAAAATACCTTTTCCAAAAACAAGATGCCAAGGCTAGATTGATTAGGTGGGTCCTTCTTCTTCAAGAGTTCGATTTAACCATTAAGGATAAAAAGGGTGTTGAAAATATTGTAGCTGATCACCTCTCTAGGATGGAATTCAAAGACAACTCACATCACCTCTCTGTGTCAGATTCATTTCCCGATGAGCACCTCTATTCAGTGAGTGATTGCCCTTGGTATGCTGACATAGCAAACCATTTGGTGACGGGTGACATTCCAAAATTCATGGGGACCCAAGCTAAGAGGAAATTCCTTTCTGATGTAAAACACTATGTGTTTGATGATCCTTACCTCTTCAAGTTCTGTCCTGATCAAATCATCAGGAGATGTATTCCCGAGTCTGAGCAAGAGTCTATTCTAAAATTTTGTCATGGAGAGGAATGTGGAGGCCACTTTTCTACAAATAAAACCACTGAAAAGGTCCTCCAAAGTGGTTTCTACTGACCGAACCTCACTAAGGATTCCTTCCAATTCTGCAAAAGTTGTCCTCAGTGTCAGAAATTAGGATCCATTACCAAAAGGAATCAAATTCCCCTCACTCCCATTCTGGTCATTGAAATCTTTGATTGTTGGGGAATTGATTTCATGGGACCCTTTACAAACTCTAAGGGATACCTCTACATCCTCTTATCTATTTATTATGTCTCAAAATGGGTTGAATCCATTCTCACCAAGTCCAATGACCACCATGTTGTGATCCGATTTTTGAAAGAGCATATATTTTCTCGATTTGGAATTCTTAGGGCTATAATCAGTGATCGTGGAACCCATTTCTGCAACCACCCATTCGCTTCACTCATGTCTAAGTATGGTATTACTCATAAAGTTTCCACTGCATACCATCCTCAAACCAACGGTCAAGCTGAGTTGGCAAATAGAGAAATTAAACAAATTCTTGAAAAAACTGTCAATCCCTCTAGGAAAGATTGGACCGAGAAACTCTTAGATGCCCTTTGGGCATATCGAACTGCTTTCAAAACTATCCTAGGCATGTCACCGTATAGATTGGTTTATGGAAAAGCATGTCATTTACCTATTGAAATTGAACATAAGGCCTTTTGGGGAATAAAAAAATTGAACTTTGACATTTCTTTGGCTGAAACAAAAAGGAAATTAGATCTTAATGAACTCGAGGAACTTAGGATGGAGGCTTATGAAAATTCAAGGATCAATAAATCTAAAGTTCAAGCCTACCAATCTAGGAATCTCAAAGTCAAACACTTTGAACTGGGAAAATTTGTGCTCTTGTATAGTTCAAAACTTCATCTACACCCAGGAAAGCTAAGGTCCAGATGGTCTGGTCCATACCTAGTGCATCATGTGTACCCTCATGGGGCAATAGAGATTCAGGATCCCACAAGTGGTCATGTCTTCAAAGTCAATGGTCATAGGTTAAAACAATTCATTGAATCATTCAATAAACAAGAAACCAAGGAGGATTTAACTGAGCCAACATATGAACCAGAGAAAAATTGATAGATTGAGGGTACAAGTCGGGCTAATGACGTTAAACAAAAGCGCTGCACTGGAGGCAACCCGTGGTTTTCATGTTTCCAATCACTGTGAATCATCTTTTGTTTCCTTCTTCTTAATTTTGTTATTTTTTTTATATATAGACTGTTGACCTGTTCTTATTTTATGAGTAAGGATGGGTATGAAAAGGGAGCACCGTATTCATCCGTGTCACGCGGTGTGATCCCTGAGTAATACCTTACCCAGAAATTTAAAGAAGACAATGTATCATCAGTTTATTTTATTTATGTTTTTGTAGGTTAAAAAAAATTAGACTCTTGACCTGTTCTTCTTTTATGATTATGGATGGGTATGAAAGGGGAGCACCGTATTCATCCGTGTCACGCGGTGTGATCCCTGAGTAATACCTTACCCATAAATTTAAAGAAGACAATGTATCATTAGTTTGATTTAAAAAAAACATGAAAATGATGGTACTTGGAATTAAATAAATCATTGTGTTGTTTGTTTTGTCTTCTTTGTCCTTCTTTTTATGGTTCATGAACTATTTTGGGTGATACATGTTCAATCAAGGAGGTGCCTACATCCCCAAAGAGATCAAAGGAGTAATTTGGAGCATCATGAACCTCAACTTTAAAAACCAGGTGAATTTGTTCCATGTTTATCATTCTCAATTTCATCTTTGTACTCCTATCCTACCCCCTTCTAACTTTTCTTTTCTTTAAACACTGGGGACAGTGTTATTCTAAGTTGGTGGGGATAAAAAATGATTTTTTTTTGAATAAAAACATGCATGAAAAGAAAAATTCCATTAACCTTAAACATGATAAACACACATTGCAAACTCTAAAATTGGATATCAAATAAATTTTGCATTCCTTGATTCTGATTTTAATGCAAGTTTAAGTTCATGAGCATAGTTTTTGGAAAGTGCGGTTGTCCGATGTGATTTTTCAATGTTTAAAATTCCATCCTCTTAATAAAAATGCCACAATGCACGTCTACTGGATCGTGGGTGTAAATTTGAGTTCATGGGTCCCTATCATTATAGCATAGGGTTCTGGGGTCACTTTTAGTTTAATTTGAGTATCCAAAAACAAAAAAAACAAAAAACAAAAAAAAAACAAAAAAAATGACCACATAGAGCAATGTTTTGTCCAAATGCATGGCGTCCGGCACTTGGGGATCGTGACTCCATAGTTGTCTTGCCCAGAGTTAGGCTTTATATCTCTATTTTAGAGCATGAAATTGACAATATGTGTGGCATCCGGCACTTGGGGATCATGACTCCATAGTTGTCTTGCCCAGAGTTAGTCTTTTCATATCTATTGTGGATAAAAAAATCATTTTATTCAAAAAAAAAATCAAAAAAAAATGGATACTCATATTAAGGTTTAATGTGATTCCCACCTAGCGCTTCCATTTTTTCCCCTTGAACAATAAAATGGGCCCCATATCTTTTATGATGCACAACACTTTATCATGCTTAATTGGAATTGGATGAAATGTGGTAATGAATTTGAACAAAGGAATGGGCTTGGGCTTGGGATATGCTTATGGGCCTATCTTGTTTTAAATGATTTTGATGGGTTCCATAATTTTTTTGATATGAGGTCTTTTGAGTGAGCAATGTGTATTTAAATGTTTTTGGAAAAGGGGATTTGGATTTCATATTTGTAATTTATTTTGCTCGGGAATAGCAAAACTCAAGTTGGGGGGGTGTGATTAGTCACTGAAAGTGGCTAATATTCATTGTTAATATCTTAATATTAATGTTTTTAAAATTTCATAAACATCAATTTTAGTCCAATTCAGAAATTGAACTTCATTTCCCATCATTGTGCAATTCATGCTTAAAATGTCAATTTGGGCCCACTCAATAATTTGCTTGTGGAAATTAAAATATTCATCATTTTAATTTGAAATATTGGGATATGATTGATCACTTTTTTTGAAACATTTTATCTTTTAGGTCTGATGGATGAATCCCAAAGGAAGATGGAGAATTTTGCGCCTGAAGGCAGAAACTTGCTGGAAAAAGCATAATGGGCCTAAGGCCCATCAAACAAATGTGGGGCCCAGAAACCAAGCCCAATGAAGCTCAAATTTATACAGTAGAAATATAAAAATATGAGTATCATTTTATTCAACTGTGGCCGGAGCTACTTCTGATGTTTTCATGATGATAAAGGGATCTGAAGTTGAGATTTAAATGGAGGACTCGTAATTAATGTACAGAAATACGTCCCACCATTTCGACCATAACTTTCAAACGGCTGAGACAAATGTCCTAAAATTTTGAGAGCTTCTAGAAGACGCATGGAAGAAGATATTTTATATTTAAGACACCTTCGGATTCGGCCATATGAAGTGTCAAACGCACACGTCAAAATGGAGGACGAATCTAGACAGTTTTCCGGGTCAACTTCGAAACGTCAATTTCCTTTTGATTATTCACCCTCATTTTGACTCTATTAATTGTTGGGGGGTGAATTAATTATTAGGGGATGGACCTAAGGCTCCTAATATGCCTATATAAGGAGCTATTGGTGAATGGAATAGTGGTGGATATTTTTCATATCATCTTTTTTTTCTTGTTTCATTGTAAGGTTATGCTTCCAAATTTCCTTTGTAATGTTTTCCATTTCCATGTAAGTTTCTTTTTTGTATCTTTATGTTATTAATCAACTTATTTCTCTTATATATTTTCCATTTCATTTATTAAAACTTTATAATCACAAGGCACGGTGATATCTCTGTGTTATTATGAATTAGTTCACACATAGGTGTGAATTTCATTCACACACACGGAGGAGTGCTCGTTATTTCCGCGGTTTTAATTTCTTCAATCCAATTCTTGTTAGCCATCTTCCACCCACCATTGAGAGTATACCATCAATGGAGGGCTAAACCCTTAATGGGTTGATCTTAGGAGGATACAAAGGCTGGATTGAATGTTATTTTATGAACTAATTGTTGTTAATTGGATAATTAATTTAAGACATCCATTCTTCAGTTATTTCTACTCTTCATCTTTACTGTGTTTGAGCAAAATAAATTCAATTAATAAATGACCATATACCTTGGATATATCATGATTTTGGTTCTCTAAGTGTATAGGGGATTAGTAATTGTGTTTAGTAAGCACCAAACCATAAAATGATGAAGGTAGTGTTATTTTTGAAGAATGGATTCATCAAGAATTAATAAAACCAAAATTGTTTAAAGAAGTAAAATTCATTCAATCCACCCCGAGCATAATCCTAGATCAACCCATTTTCATTAAATTGAATTCACATAGGTTTCTTAGTGTTATTTAAACCATCCAAAATCGAACCCAAAGTTGGCTACTTCAAAGCCCATCCCGCACCAAATCATAGCGCCTCAAGGTTACTTCTTCGGTCCCTGTGGATTCGATCTTTACTTGTACTTCAACGACCGCTTTTACCAGTAGGGAAAATTTGGGCGCAACCAGCAACTCTTTGCTTTATCACTCAAATGTAAACTGAAAGTTCTATTAATTATTCAATTTATTTTTAAATTTTTTATATTTACAAGAGTTTTAAATTATATATTTTGTATCATATACCCTTTAAAACAAAAGAATTGATTTTTATAATATTGACACCTAACATGGAAATTTTAAGGAGTTTCCAAACCCCCTTCAGTTATCTTGGAAAATTACATCCTATAGAATAATTACTTATACCTTATTTACAATACCTTTGGTTTCAATAACATTAACTAACTACTTTGAGAAACATTTTTGGACTCTCTAACTAACTATTATTCTTTCGGTTTGAACTTTTACCTACTTGTAGTGACTACGCAATACCAGAACTTAGACATCATATACCTAGTTCATCTATTCTCAACTCTTGAGAATATTGAGAAGATTTTTTATTTGAATTAATTAATCTTGTAAAAAAAAATCCATATATGAAAATAGTATGAATTACTTAACTAGAATAATCCTTAAGGAAACCTCTAGTCTCACCAATTCATTAGCATACTCAATAATATTGAGTATCATAGACATTATCAATCATATTGAGTATATGAGAACAAAATCACTTCAACTATTTAGAATCCAATACCCTTGAAATCCTGAGTGAATCAATTTATGATTATCATAACCATATTTATTCTCTTATTGAACAATTTCAACATTTTTTTACTCAAGAAGGTGTTTCTCTAACACGTCTAATTTTTCCTACTTAAGAACTTTTCATAAGTCAATAGTATTTGGAGTCGCTTGCATTAATATAAATATTTTTTATGGGATTAATATTAAATATAATTTTAGAAATGATGATGATATTATCTACAACAAAAGTTTTTATCATATGAATATCATGTTTTATTACCATTTAATAAATAATTTTATTAAATAGACTCCCACTAAAATGATGAACCCTTTTAAATTTATCACATCCATTGGTGGGACAAGATTCATATTTCACTAATAAAATGGCCATTATTTGTCATGAAACTCACTAATTAGTTATTTAGGTGGGTAATCATCCTAATCATATATTATATTACACTTGGATAGTTGAGTGGACTACACGTTTCCGAATCTATCATATGGATAAACCCAACTCTATTCATCTGGTATCATAACCCTTATGGTTTTTTAGTTAAGTATAACCCAAATAAAATTCCAAAAAAAGGAAACCTAATTTGACAAGAAACCACTTGTTAATTTCTTTCCTTATATAAGATAATTTAGGGGCACCTCACTTTGGCATGAAACTACCTGGTTGGATGATCGAGGTCTTGAAAAGTGTTGCTTTTGAAGGAATACAACACTTAGTATTTATAAGGGGATTTAATCTAACCATATTATATATGTTATTACCTTTATATATTAATGCCTAAAACAATTTAATTTGGAATAATATTCCATATACTAAATCAATATGTTAAATCCATATTGATGTGTAACTATTTACACAAACCACTATTTGTGTTACCTAGAAAATAGAAGCTAAATATATTTACACATATACAAATACATCTCATGTGTAAGGTATATTAACTCTTTATGTAAAGGTTTATAATCATATGATATTTAAAATATATACTATAATAATCTTAGATCCATAGATATCTAACCTCCGCCTTTTATAATAAGGCTTAAGCCTCTATGCTAGTGTAAGTCTGACCCAAAGTATCTCTACCCAAGGATAATTTAATCGAACAAGAATCTAATTCATCATAACTATAATATCTTGTATGTATAAATTATATTAAATAATTAAATTAAAAAAAATAACTTTAATTAAAACCTACAGTCGAGGTAGATGAAAACTAAATCTTATGTAACTATAGCCAACATATAATGCAAGGCTTGACAATTTATATGAAGTATTTTAACAACTTAAATTAAATAATACACTTATTTAAAACGTATAAAATATTTATATTAATAAATAATAAAAAAGGGAATAACTTTTAAATAAATGGAAAATTCAAGTATTTAAATACGAGATAATCACCTATGAAAAAATTATAAATAAAATCTAATTATAAACACTTTATAATTTTAGTTATTCATTATGTACTGAAAGATAACTTTTTATTTGAAAGAGAAATAAGTGACCATAGTTAAGGGGGATGGTAGTGATGAAGACCAATAGCGTCACCCTTAACAATGAGATTACAATCATTTGGCAAGGATCCATAAGAAAAAAAATAGTTCTCTCATCTAGATCACCTTTGCTTACCAACACATCAGTATAATGATTTACTTCTCTCTAAGTGTGACCCAACCCTACATTCTGATTAATAAGAATCCAGCATTTTAAGATGAGATATATCAGGCCCCATGGTGGACCAGTCCTCCCATAGAGAAAATCAACCAGGTTTTTGGAATCTAACTCAATCTTTGAGATGTCAATGTTGTGGAGACTACACAAAGTCAGTCCTCTAGTCATAGCCCTATCCTCTACTTAAATGGAGTTTCTAGGACCATAAAAATTATTGAATTAAAATATAACCAAACCTATTTTGTCACACACTAGTACCCCCCCCCCCCATTGACCCATACATATAGGATCCATCCACATTAATCTTGAGTCTAATGTTTGGAGGTTTCCGGGAAACCCATATTTACTACCTATTACATTCTCTTCCTTCTTCATTAAGACCAAGTATTGGTATAATATGTTGGAGAGATTGTGAAGTCAAACTACCCAAAAAGAGAACCTTTAGTTCATCCATTGGAAATTTAACTCAAACCTACAAGAAAATATTGGAATTCACTTTTCCTTCTTGTGCCTTGTTTCTAGCCACTCAAATCACCCAAAATCCAACCACAAAAATAATGCTTCTAGATTTAAACCCTGTATCACTCTGACCATCCCCATGAAACCAGGAATCAAGAAAATATGATATTATATCCAAAATATTAACAGTATTGATGAAATGGTAGAAAACATTCCAGATAACCATCACCCAATATCCTCTAAAGAATAGGTGCCAAGTCAATTCATAGTTTCGAGTCACACAACATTGATAGCGAGAATAAAGGGGACTCTCTTTTGAATAATCTCATCAGTTGGAAGGGAACATTTTCTTGTATGACACACTAATAAATTCAGTTTTTAAGGTATTTTATTGCAGTAGAGTTTCGCTACCCATTAATCGTGTCCACTGCTGGTGTGTAACAAGCTTCAGAATTCACGACTGCTAAAAAAACCAGATCTAGAGATATAAAAAACACACTTATCTTGCTCATTGTTTAGGTATATGTCATAAAAATGACCCTTTTTGTGATCAATAACATAATTAATAAACCCAAGAGATTATATGGCCTCCCTGAAGAAAATATCCAGATTCATACAAGCCAGATAAAATAACTACTCACCAGCCTAATTGACTTTCCAAAAGTTGATCTCTCTGTCACTCCAATGGTAGATTTACTTAGACATTGATATGTATTTTAATCTCGTTTATTATGTTTAGGTTGAGTATTTAAAAATAAAATAAAAATAATGGGACAATATAAGAGTAGTGTGCTGAACACACACACGAACGTGCATCCCACCACCCAACGGACCTTCCCTTCCATATTTTATAAGTGCTCAATCATGCACTGTGAAATCCATGATGGTCATCAAGAACAATTAGATCATACTCTCTAGTCATCACCCATTCTGAGTCTTATAAATCTCTCCTATAGATTGCTTCCTACAATAATTTCCCATGCAAGTTTGGCATGTATACCTTGCATGGCTTCAGAGACACTATGAACATTGACTCCACCTTCATCCATTGGCTTGGAAATTCTTTTCCATGACACCCAATTACATATTCCAATTTAATTAGAATCTCATATAAATGATGTAATTATTTTCTCAATTCTCTCCATAGGGCCTTTGGGATCCTTAATGACTAATAGAATGTGCATTAGAATCAAGGTAAGAATACAATTAACCAGTGTCGTGCAACCACCAAATGAAAGAACATGGTTATTATAGTTAAAAATGTTCCCCATGATCCAATGAATGATTCATTCAAAAAGGAATTTATTGATTCTACCATATGATATAGGATAACTGAGATAATCCACTAGGATATTTCACCTTTGTATACCCAACTTTTTTTGGATATTTCTACTACTTCTGAGAGAACATTTTTTTGATATATAAACACTAATATTCACCTGGTTGACCCATTATCCACTTAGATAGCCATAGATTTATAGGATATTTTTGAGTACTTTGATGGAGTTAATCCCACATTTAATAAAAACAAGGATACCATTGGAAATCATTGGGTGGGAAATCATGCCCTCGACATATCTGGTTCTATAAAGCAAGATATCCCCCTCCTTCAGTATTATTTTAAAGTTCATTGAGAGCACATCTTGGGAAATAATAAAAAGACCTGGAGATATTGGGTCACCTTTTCTTAAGCCACGTAAAAATTTAAAGAAGTCAAAATCTTTTCCCATTAAGGATATGGTAATCCAAGTAGAGGAAAATCACTGAAAACATATCCATATATCCCTGGAGCACTATCACCATTCATGTTGAACACTACCTCCTGAATTTCATCCTCCTCTGGAATTAATTCCAGATCCTCGTTGTCTCTATCTTCCACAAGCCTTGGAATTCACTGTATGAATTTCTACACCACTTCAACCTCAACAGGCCTATTAACATTGGAGATCTCTGGTCCAGCAAGGAGCCCCTCAAAATGATTCAGGGCTAAGGTTCCTTCTACATCAAGGTCCCCCAAATAGGACCCATCTACAACCCTCAAATTAATTTTCCTAGAGACCATCCTTTCTTTGATATAGGCCTAGAAAAATATAGTTTATCCATCCCCCACCCTTATCCATAAGGCCCTTGATCATTCTATGAAAACACTCTCAATATCTATCATTTTTTCATCCCGAAGGCTTTGCTTCTCCTACAGTGAGATAAAAGAGGCCTCATCACAAGTCTCATGTAGTCTTTCTTCAAGCATCTAAATGTACATTTTAAGATACTCCAGGTTGGTATCATACTTTTTTCTATTATAATTCCACTCCTATAAAGAAATTCTCAAGCACATGAGGCATAAAGATAAACCCATCCAAGATGTTACCTCCACTGGTTGCATATAGGAACTATTAAAAAATACATGAAGCCTTCTATCCATGGAATATTTCTTGAATAGTTAAATTGGTCTGATCTTGGATTTTCTTTCTCTAAACACGACACAAGACGGGAGTGATCTGACAAGGTTCAAGTTAGGTGCATAACAGTATATTTTGGAAAGGATTCCATACCTTATAGATCAGAGAGGCACATGTCCAGTCTGCCCCAAATACATCCGTTCAATCTATGATTATTGCACCATGTGAATCTACTTCCAGAGAAACCCAGATCAATCAAACTGGATTCTTCCATGAAATTTATGAAATCCTTCATATCCCTATGATAGAAAATTACCCCACCTTTCTTCTCAGAAGCATAATCTATGGTATTAAAATCTCCACCCATGAACCAAGAAAGACCTCTTGTATTGAATATAGAAATGGTTTTCCATACAGAATATCTCGTTGTAGTATCACATTTAGAATATATGAATGAAAACAGAAAAACCTCACCACCCTTATTCACATTTGTGTAAATATGTTGGGACGAAGCATCAAAATACTCCATCAAGACATTATGATTCCATAATATCTAGATGTGAAGATTACATGGGTTATCATACATGTACTCAAAAAATCATGTGATCCTTTAAAATAAATCTATTCCATTCACCTTTTTTCAGTTCTAGAATAGCAGTAATAGAGACCTACAAACAATGTTATTCAATGAAAATAAATGCACTCTTTGCTCGAACGCCCAAGCCTCTGGTGTTCTATATCAGGATCGACATAATTATACGATGGAGGAGAAGGCTTTACGATCATTAACATAAATAGACTTGGATCCTAATGAAAATGAGAGAGCCTATTTGGATTTTGAGTGAGTTAGGCGTCCGTTATTAATCCGTGATGAAGGAACCTTCAGGAAATTCACATCCTTTCATTCAAAATAATACATTTTTCCCATATTTTCTAGCTCCTTAAGAAAAAAAATCGATTGGGAGACCACACTAAAGGATATTGATGGACTAATGAGGGATCCAAGGAGGGATTTGGTAGTTTTAGAGAAAGGGTTTCAAATTATATTTCCATACCACCCCCTAAGATGAGGAAGGTTGTTCCGGTAGAACAAGAATAGTAGTAGACTCATCTTAAAGCCACACCACCTTTTCCAACACATTCATAGTAGCAGAACCAGACTCCAAAGCCAGAGTAACTATGTTTTCAGTGATAATACAATGCAATAAAAATTCTTTTGAAACTCCAAAAAAATATTCTTTACCAGGGGATACTACCGGACCAAACGAAGGGGAAGGAACCACTAAGATGATGGGACCTAAAAACCCCATAAATACTAAGGGGATAAGAAATTATAATTGATCATCTTTCAAGGGGAATATCTCATCTAACAAAAAAATTTGAGGTAGAGGAGTAGTTTTAGAAGAATCAAGGGAATCAATGTCTTGAATTTCAGAATAAGAGATAGGTTTGTGAGAACCATCTGTAAAGACAAGGAATTTATATGTAATTTTTTTTAATATATGGGAATTTTATGAGTCCGCGAAAATTGATGGCACTTGATTCTGAGGCCCGGTGTTCCCGGAATCAATTTCTAAAGTTTTGTTCAGGTACGTTCAGTAAACTTACGAGTGGGTTTTTGTAACCTTTGAACCGGTTCTCGGAATTGAAATCTGAGGGCACCGTTGAACTCACAGTGCCGGTATTCGCTTAAGGAGACTTTCACTTTGATGGTAGTGGGTCAAGAATAAAAGTTAGTATTTGGGTTTTCATGGAAAATAAAAAAAAAGTGAGCTTCACTTTATTTTTATTTGAGCTTCCATGTGGGTGTTTGGAGGTGGGTCCCACTAGATCTATAACCTCCTTGTGGAGGTTGGAAGTGGGGACCACCAAGATATAACCTCCCATTAGAGGTTATAGTGGTGGGGACCACCATGACTTAACCTCCCATGTGAGGTTAGTGTGCTGGGGACCACCTGAGACCACATAACCTCCCAATTTGAATAATAGGGGTGGGGACCACCCGACCCCTATTAATGGGAGGAGAGGAAAACCTCTTAACTCCCCTCATTAATGAGGGGGAGCCCCTTGACCATCACTACCATTTATGGTGCCACCACCTCCCCTTTAATTATTTGAGCCAATGCATATTTTATTATGCCAAATCCTCCCCATTAATTAATTGAGTCATCTCTTTTAATTAAATGCTACAATTTGAATTTTAAACCCAATAATATAAAATAATAGACAATATATTATTTGGAGGGGCTATCTATTCACTTTTGTCATTTGGGTGGAATATTGGGGAGATGAGAGCTTGGGATAATTAGAGTTCTCTAACGAAGAACCTCATTTCCCAACGAAGAACGAGGAACGCCAGTAAGGAGCGTCTTCAACTTCTTCCTCGGAGGCAACCGACGTGGGACGTCTTCGACGACCGACTTCCCTCCTCATCATCGTCAACAAACTGACGCATGAGCTCATGATTGGAAGTGTGCGGCAGACACAACAAACAACGACAACTTCATCTTCTTCCCTGCAACTCTGTCGACGAATAATAATCAAGGTATGGGTTTTATTTATTTTAAGTGTCATGTTATTCCTTTCCTTCAAAACTAAGAATGGGGATTCTTTCTTTTTATGGGTGGATTGTTGTGGTTCGTTCTAAAGGACTGATTGCTATCACCCTAAATGCGGAAGGTGCAGGCCAAACTAACATGGCCTGACACCCTCTGTCGATCTCTTTTGTGATGTTCTTCGGCATGGAGACAAAACGACGAGGTGATGAAGGCGGTGAA
The DNA here is from genome assembly GCA_963277665.1 of Viscum album. Classification (NCBI taxonomy): domain Eukaryota; kingdom Viridiplantae; phylum Streptophyta; class Magnoliopsida; order Santalales; family Viscaceae; genus Viscum; species Viscum album. The sequence goes on from OY728138.1 coordinate 395,947,555, forward strand.
TACAAAGATCGCACTACCCGTGTCCTCCATGACCCGCACCGCCCCCACGGCGTCCCGCACCACCACTGGCCAAACCATCCCCGTCCGAGCCTCACTGGCCTGCCCGGCCGCATCCCATCCTGCCCTCCGGCATGTCCGCGCCCCACTGGCCTACCCCCCGGCCCTGGCCGAGCCACTCCGGCCAGACCGGATGCCTCCCGACCTACCCGCCAACCTACATGCGCCCCACCGGCCTGCCTGTGCCTCTTTGGCCTACCCGTCCGCCTCCCGACCTACCTGGTTTCCCACCGGCCTCACGGCCTACTCGCCGACCTCCCGGCCTCCCGGGCCGAACCGTCCGAACCGCGCCCCTCACGGCGTCCCAACGAGCCGGCCTCCCATGCCCCTCGCGGTGCCCTAGCCAAACCAGCCGCACCCTCACGGCACTCCGGGCCAAACTAACCTCGCAGCGCCCTTCGGGTCGAACCGCCCACGCGACTTGCTGGGCTGGGCCCAGCGGGCCGGGCTGAACCTAACAGGTTGGCCCACACAACGGGTCGGGACAGACCCAACAGGTCTGACCGGGTTGACCCAGACAGGTTCGGGTCGGGTCGGTTTGACCGGGTCAGGCCGGACCTGGGCCCACTACGACCCTCTACTTCCATTTGGCCATATTTTTGGCACCGGACGTCCGTTTGACAAACCGTCACTGGTACTGGTAATCATGGAACACGACGGTCCCTTAGAGTATACCCCATTGAAGTTTGGGTTATAGTTGAGATATGATCATGTTGGATCGTGCACGAATCCAACCGGGGCCTCGGGACTAAATGGATAATAACTCACAGACCAGGTGTCTGATTGAAGCATCATCTGTTGCGTTGAGACCCCTATGATGTGGCGGACCTTTGGGATACTTCTGAATGGGACTTCATGGAAGCTGATGTATCGACATTTATCTTGAGGAGCGGACCCTCCCGGAATCAAGCGTGCTTTGTGCAAGAACCTTGTGGTTGGCTACTTTGTGATAGAGGGATCCTACATGGAGTGACTACTGTTCCTGGATCCTGTGTGGGTTCAATAGATCTGACTACTGTTCTTGGATCCTGTGTGGGTTCGACAGCTCTGACTACTATTCCTAGATCCTATGTGGGTTCGACAACTCTGACTACTGTTCTTGGATCTTGTGTGGGTTTGAAAGCTCTGACTACTGTTCCTGGATCCTGTGTGGGTCTGACAGCTCTGACTACTATTCCTGGATCCTACATGGGTTCGATAGAGTGGATGATTCAGTGACCACATCTAATCATCTCTATTACTCTAAATAAGTTGTATATTTGTGTGAGCTGAGTCAGTGACTTTTGTGTTTCCTCATGATTGGTATGGGTTACTTGATAAATTAGGTATATGTATGGGAATATTCCTAAGTAAAGGGTTATCCATAGATTTCATACTTTGTAGTTTATCCTTGTTAGATTTTGTGAGACATTGGGGGTCTCTAGGTCCCTACTGAGTATCGTTATACTCACCCCTGCATGGGATATACCTGAATCTCATTATATTGGATGCAGACGACGGACAGCGCTGACTGAGGCTGAGAGTACCAAGACTGGACGGTACCCGGAGGTGGATCATACGACGAGTCGGTACATGGAGGAGATGGATGGACGTGGAGTGATGAGGAGGCTATCTGTACCTACCCTTCAGGTAGGAATTCTGAAGGATGACTCAGCAGCTGTTTTCCCTTTCTTCAGTTGTACTTGTTTTTTTTCAGTTCATTGTACTTTACAGTTGGACTTGTATTTCCAGCCCCTTTTACTTTTCATCACTCCTTTGTTATTCAGTTTTACTTAGTGTTTTGTATCTAGTTGTGTGCTCTGTTGTATTTGTTTTCAGTTATAAAGGCAACGCCTTCCCATTTTTAAGGATTTATGCCTTTGGTGCTAGTCATCAGCCCCTGGCCTATGGAAGGTGGGCTTGGGTAGTCATGGAACGGGCCCCGGGGGTCGGGTCATGACAAATTGGTATTAGAGGAGTCGGTTCTACTGCAGAACTTAGGACTCTGATATTTTTTGTGAAGTAATAGTGTTAAGGGTACTGAGTGTGGTTTTCAGTTCAGGGAGTCTAGTGTTGGTGCGGTGGCTGACGTATCCATACACTAGGACCCTAACTTCTGATTTCTTACTCAGCGCACGAAAACATTGATTGCGTGTGTGTTTCAAGAGTTTTCTTTGCGATCTCTTTGAGTCAGCTCAAGAAGTATAACTTATTGATCGCGGCACACCTATTTCTTATCAGGATGGCCCCACGTAGATAGGCAGCCAGGGTTCTAGGCTTTGTACGAGAAGGAATCCCACCGAGTGATGAGGACTCGGTGAAGGGCCCTATCACAGTGGAGGCACCAGCGGCACCACTACCCGTTGGGACAATGATGCCACTAGCCCCAGTAGCAGAGAGTGCATGCCGCCTGAGTGAATTGCATGAGTTCTAGTGCCAAAGGCCGCCCAGGTTCATGGGTGAGATAGACCCGTAGGCGGCTGAGGATTGGCTGGAGGCTGTGACGAGAATCTTCAGACTGGTAAGGACACCAGCTGACCTTATTGTGATCCTTTCCGCGAGTCTCCTTCTGGAAGTAGCAGGCAGATGGTGGACCTAATGCTCCAGGTGCATGACGAGGCGACACTCCTCTGGGCAGACTTTGAGAGCTTGTTTCAGGTAGAGTTTGTCCCATCCACCCTACGTGCAGTGCGGATATAGGAGCTACTTCATCTGCAGCAGGGCAGCATGACGGTATCTCAGTACTCCTCAAGGTTTACTGACCTCTCACGTTACTCCACTGATATAGTGCGGGACCCATTCTTTAGGGCCCGGACCTTCGAGTAGGGACTCAGGCGGGAGATCAGGGCATCGATTATCTCACTCAACATCCCGACGCAGGCGGGGCTGTTGGATAGATCCCTCCTAGTGGATAGTTTCCTTGCTGAGTAGTCTCCAGTAGTGAGATCCACCACCAGTCGGTACATAGAGGAATCTTCTGCAACAGGTAGCAGATAGATGTCGCAAGGTTCCAAGAGGACCAGGCCTACAGGTGGATGACCACGTGACCCAGGGTTAGTTATGCGGGGCACAGGAGACAGAGTCAGACATGCCATGAGCGGGCAGTGTTACTCATGTGGTAGGCAGGGTCACATGGCTCATGATTGTCTGACCCGCCATTCGGATGATCAGTGGATGGTTGAAGGACCGCCAAGGAAGAGACAGAGATTTGATCAAGGCGGTCTGCAGGGAGTAGGCAGACGTGGCAGAGGAGCTGTCCGTGTAGTTGGTGGTGGATGATGATTCGAGGTGTTACCACTGCCACCACCAGGAGGTCCACCCCGACCGCAGGGAGCAAGTGGACAGGGGAGAGCTCAGCTCCAGGCAGCTGAGGCCTATGATCACAGCACTCCAGAGATGATTCGAGGTACGATCTATGTCTATTACACCTTATCTATAGTACTTATAGACACAGGTGTCAGTCATTATTTCATTTCTACTACCCTTGTTCGGATCTCGGAGATTCCAAAGGAGCTGTTAGTTCGATCCTTACGGATATAGACTCCTATAGGAGCTGATTCGACGATTACGCATTGGTTCTAGCAGTGCGAGCTTACTCTAGGAGCCGAGAGCTTCGGCTGGGATCTCTTAGTAGCGGTGTAGAGGCCTTCCGACGTCATCTTGGGTATGGACTAGTTATCTATAGTCCATGCACAGATTGAATATATTAGGCACAAAGTGCGGTGTGTCCACACAGATGGGACCAAGTTTACCTTCACTGGCGAGAAGGGAGCTTTTGCAGCATAGGATGGACTTTCTCAGAGGAGGGTGTCGCCGATCACTCACCAGTTGGCTAGCCTTACGCTCAGAGCTGTTGATGTGGGGAGTCCGAATTATCCTGTAGTGGTGGACCAGTACGCGGATATTTTTCTTGATGATGTCTCAGGTCTACCTCCTCACAGAGAGGTAGACTCTTACATTGACTTGTACCCCGGGATGGCACCGATATCTACACCAGCTGTAAAGACCCGTAAATTTCAAGGAAATTTTTTTCTTAATTTTCTTTGGAATTTTACAAGAGCGCAGTTTCTGATGGCACCTGATTCCGAGTCCCGGTGTGCCCGGAATCATTTTCCGAAGTTTGGATCGGGTACGTTCAGTGAACGGACGAGCGGGTTTTTCTAACTTTTGAACCGGTGCCCGGAATCGAATTCTGAGGGCACCGATGAAATCGCAGCGCCGGTATTCGCTTAGAAACGCCTCTTCCGGAGTTGAGTTTGCTCAGGTGTGGTTTTTAATTTTCGGGCTTAAAGTTAAGAAATAAAATAATTTTGCGACAACTTTATTTTATTTCACTTAAGCCGCTTGGAAGCCACTTGAAGCCACTTAAAGGCGGCTTGAACTGAGTTGAACTGGATAGGATGCTATTCGGAAATATCCTACCCCCTTGGTAGGATATTTGTGAGGTGGGGCCCGCACGAGCTCCGCCGTTTCTTTCCGCTAAGAAACGCACCCGTGAAAACCCGTCTTAATGAAAGTCAACCGACGCGTTTTCTAAATTCTTAACAGACCATTTAATTGGGTTGTTTCTCTCGTGAATTGAATGGGCTGTTTCTTTCGTGAATTAAATGGCCTGTTTCTTTCGTTGAATTAATTCAACGAATTAATTCAATCGTTTCTTAACCTGTTTCGTGTGTTGGCATATTAATAAAATAAGACCAACCCAAATCTTTGGAGAAGGTTTGAGAGGATTCTTGTTCTTCTTCTCCCTCGCGAAGAACACGAAGAACGCGAAGAACGCGAAGAACGCCGAACCCGGAAATCGACGACGCTTCCGTCTGTGACGTTCTTCCACGCTCCGATCTCCGATCACCGACCGTTTGAGGTGAGTGATTTCGGATTTCCTCTCAAAAGTTCCTTTCTTTTGGTTTTTAACGAAACACAGATTTAAATATTAATAATTTAAATCTGTTGTTCTTGGTTCGTTGAGCTTGCCGACTCAACGCCGGATTCCGCGACGACGCGACGCCTCCCCGCGACGACGCGACGATCCCTCTCTTCTGCGACGATCCTTTCCGCGAAGGACGCCCGCGCGCGACGATCTACGAGGTAGGGATTTTATAATTTTGGAATACCCCTCTTTATATTCCCGTGAACGTTCTTTAAAAACTTAAGATCCGGTTTCAAATGAACAATTTTATTTTATTAAAATTGTCGGTTCATGTGTTGAACAATTTCTCCCGTTGTTTTTATCTAACGTGGAGGGTGCGGGTCAAACGAACACGGCCCGGCAACCCTCCGTCGTTCTTCGTGTTTTGCGGATTTGGCGGGCGACGACGGAACGTGCCGCAACGGGTGTTTGATGATCCCGCAGTAAAGAACGGAACCCGGGAGGAACAACGGCGCAGACGGGAAGGAAAACGGGTCACCGGAGCGACTCCGGCGGCCCGCGGAAGCCGGTGGTGGCGCGGGTCGCCAGCGCGGCGGCGCCGGCGGCCGGAGGCGGCGGCACCCCGTGGGTGTCCAGCACGACACCCCGCGGGTGCCGCGGGGTTGTCACGCGGCACCCCGCGGGTGTCTGGCCGACACCCCGCGGGTGCCGCGGGGGTGTCACGCGGGGCGGCGGCTTTCCCCCGCGTCGGCCGCTCGACGGCTCGGCCGAGCCGAGCCGGACCGGCCCCGGCCGGGCCGGGCCGGGCCAACCGAGTCGGACCCGACCCGGTTCGGGCCAACCAGGGGGGGTCGGGTCGGGTCGGCCCAGGGCCGGACCCCCCCAGTCTTCGGACGGACTTCGTTCAAATGGCCGTATCTTGAGCTACGGGCCTCCAAACGACCCGCCGTCAGTGGCAACGCGATCCTTGGATCGAGACGGTCGTTTTGGTTTATCGCACTCAAAGTTTCGGAATACTTCGGGTTCGGCCGGGTTGGTTCGTACACGAAACTAACCGGGCCCTCGGAGCGGAAACGCACATATCTTGAGCTACGGACGTCCGATTGACGTGTCGTCAGCTTTGTTGAATTCCTCTAAGTGAGACGGATCTTTTGGAATACTCCGCCTGAGGTTTGGACGCAGGTGGAGTGCGGTCGGGTTGGTTTTGCCTTAAAAACCAACCGGGCCCCTAGGACGAAAATGCCAATATCTCTCAGACCGGGCGTCCGATTGACGCGCCGTCTGCGACGTTGAGTTCTTGTTGACGATACGAAACTTTTGGATACATCAACTTTGGACTTCGTGACAGTTGATGTATCAGCCTCTCGGCTCGTGGAGCGGACCCTCCCGAACGAGCTCGCTGTGTGCGGGAACCCTAGTGCTGGCTGCGACTGCTACTTCGACAGCGACGACCGTGCAGAGATCCTCAGTGGACTGCAGCGACGACTGTGTAGAGATCCTCCGTGGACTCCGACGACGACCGTGCAGAGATCCTCAGTGGACTTCGGCGACGACTGTGCAGAGATCCTCAGCGGACTGCGACGATTACTGCACTCAGCGATCCTACGTGGATCAGGGCTTCAGGTCCTGCGTGGGCCCGATCCTGTGTGGGTCCGATCCTGTGTGGGTCACTGCAGAGATTAGTTACCTATCGATCCTTCGTGGGTCCGACGACTTATATGGATCATGGATCATCTTTATCGTCATCCGAAGAAGTATACCTGTGTGAGCTGAATCTTCTGTTTTCCTCGATAGAGGTGGTGCGCTTGGTTGTAGCGGCAGATCCGCGATACCGGAGATGAGCGTACGGAGTACGGAGACCGTGTAGCCGGCTGAGACCTGAAGACTGCTCGACTGACTCGACTTGGAGTGAGTCGACTAGCCCAGTGGACGGATCGCCCGGTATTTGGCGGCAGACCCACGGCGGACGGAGCGCCTGGTAGTTGGCAGCAGACCCGCGGTACTCGACTGGAGGAGTACCTCTGTAGGCTATTTGGGTGAGCACCCGGTATTTGGCAGCAGACCCTCAGCGGACGGAGCGCCCGGTAGTTGGCAGCAGACCCGCGGTACTCGACAGGAGGAGTACCTCCGCAGTATTAGGTTAGTGAGAAGTACCTCGGAGTCGTGACAGGACCACTGTACACTTCAGAGATGGGGCTCTTCAGCAGTTATGTTTTTGATAATGAAAATCCTGGTTTGAGCTGAGTCAATGATCCTTGTGTTTCCTCTTGATTGAGATGGGTTATCTGATAATTTCGATATATGTATGGGCATATACCTATGAGAGTTATCTGTTGAGTTTTCCTGTGTGGATTACGTTTTCCTCTCCTTTGTGGATTGTGTTGAGTTATCCTGTGTGGATTTACTGTTTACTCTCCTTTGTGGATTGTGTTGTTCTATCCTCCGTGGGTATGCGTTTTTCTTTCCTGTGTGGACTGGGTTGTGCTAGGGCTCGGACGTTGGAGCTGATCGGGGAATTGATGACTTAGGTATATGTATGGGCATATACCTAAGCCGTGTCAGATGTTACTTCGTGATTGTATCTCTCCTTCGTGGCTTATCCTTTGTGGATTTCGGGAGACCTTCGGGGGTCTCGGGGTCCCTACTGAGTAGCTTATACTCACCCCTGCACGGGCTATGCCCGCACTTCGTGGTGTTGGTTGCAGACGACAGGCAGTGCTGATGGAGACCGAGTGTTTGAGGACTGGACGGTACCCGGAGGTGGACTACACGACGAGTCAGTACCCGGAGGTGGACTACACGACGAGTCAGTACCTGGAGGTGGACCACTGGGCGAGACGTGCTCGGAGCGGACGGCGGGACCCGAGGAGCATTGGAGCTATCTGTACCCACCCTTCAGGTGGGACTTCCAGAGGATGGCTCGACGCTGCAGTTTTTCCTTTCAGTTGATGTTTTTCCTTTCAGTTGTACTTTACAGTTGGGCTTGTATTTCTGGCCCCTTTTACTTTCAGCACAGCTTGTACAGTGTTTACTTAGTGTTTACTTTTCCGCTTGCTTACTCTGTGGTGCTTGTTTACTTTTCAAAGGCAATGCCTTCCCTTTTTGTTGGGATTTACGCCTTGGTGCTAGTCGCCAGCCCCTGGCCTATGGAAGGCGGGCTTGGGGTAGTCACGGCACGGGCCCCGAGGACGGGTCGTGACAAATTGGTATCAGAGGCGGCCGGTTCTACTACAGACTCTGATCTTTCTTCTATGTGAAGCAATAGTGTTTAGCGTATTGAGTGTGGTTATCAGTCCAGGGAGTCCAGTGTTGGTGCGGCGGCCGACGTATCCATACACCAGGACCCTGACTTCTGATTCCCGACTTAATGCACGAAAACATTGATTTCTTGTGTGTTCCAAGTTTTCTTTGTGATTACTTGTGTCAGCTCACCAGGTATACTGTTCTGACCGTGGCATACTTGTTTCCTTTTCAGGATGGCACGACGACAGCAGCCAGCTAGGGTTCCTAGAGTAGAGCGCGACGACAGCCCGCCGAGCGACGAGGCCTCGGTACAGGGCCCATTGATAGCAGAGGCACCGGCGGTACCTTTACCCACCGAGCCCCCGATGCTTCCAGCACTGGCAGCTGACGACGCACGACGCCTCGGAGCTCTGCACGAGTTCCAGCGCCAGCGACCACCCAGGTTCCGTGGGGAGTCGGACCCCCAGGCAGTCGAGGACTGTCTGGAGGCGGTCGTCCGAGTTTTCAGGCTAGTGAGGACACCCGCAGACCTCATGGTGATCCTCACGGCGAGCCTACTGCACGCAGCAGCTGGACGATGGTGGAGCCTGATGCTCCAGGTACACGATGAGGCCACCCTCATCTGGACGGACTTCGAGAGCCTCTTCCGCTCAGAGTTCATCCCGGCCACCCTCCGTGCGGTGCGCATCCAGGAGCTTCTTCAGCTGCGGTAGGGCAGCTTGACGGTCGCTCAGTACGTGGCGAGGTTCACCGACCTTTCTCGGTACTCGACAGACATGGTACGGGACCCCTTCTTTCGGGCCCGGACCTTCGAGCAGGGATTGAGACATGAGATCAGGGCATCGCTGATCTCTCTTAACATCCCGACCCAGGCAGGAGTGCTAGAGAGAGCCCTTCTGATCGAGAGCTTCCTGGCTGAGTCCACAGCGAGACCTTCCGCAGGGTGGCAGATAGCGGAGTCATCGGCAACAGGTAGCCAACGGATGACTCAGGGTTCCAGGCAGACCAGACCTACCGGTGGCCGACTGCACGACTCAGGCTCAGTTGTGCGGGGGAGCCGGGGTGGAGTCAGAGCCAGGCGTGCCAAGAGTGGGCAGTGTTACTCCTGTGGCGGGATTGGTCACATGGCTCGTGACTGTCCGACCCGCCATGCTGATGATCAGCAGTTAAGTGAAGAACCTCCCAGGCAGAGGTAGAGGTTCGACCGTGGCGGTCCGCAGGGAGGAGGCGGACGAGGCAGAGGAGCTGGCCGCGCAGCAGGAGGTGGGAGACGCTTTGAGGCTCTGCCACCACCACCACCAGGAGGTCCGCCCCGACCACAGGGAGTAGGTGAACATGCGAGAGCTCAGCTTCAGGCAGCCGAGGCCTTCGATCATGGAGCTCTGGGAGCAGATGGACAGGAGCAGAACTAGTGGATACGTCCTTTTTACTTCTGGTTCCTTGTTGCTTTTGTGTAGCGTCTTGTATTATGAGCTGCAATAATAAAAGACGCATACCTTTGTGATATTTCCGTTCCTGTCCTCTTTCGTGATGTTACTAAGAGGTTCCAGTTTTGGCTGTTGACTTGACCCTCACTTGTGAGACATCTACTGGAGGAGACCAGTTACCACACACTAAAGCCGACAGTGTGACTCAACCCTTGGAGGCGAGAGTAATGGTTGTATCTCTTGGTAGTAGCGTCGAGGCCTTACGACGTCATCCTTGGTATGGATTAGTATCATCCATGTCGGGATTGACCGTATTAGGCGAAGAACGTGGTTTATCCAGGGGATGAGACCAGATTTCTCTTTTCGGCAAGGAAGAAATCGTGGCAGCTCTAGTGGGACCAGAGGTGGTCCGGGCCACGACAGAGAAGGTCCAGGTGAGCACATGGGAGCGGAAGGCTCAGATGCGTGCTCAGTACCGCCTTGTATCCCTAGTTTGTGTTGAAGCTTTACGGGGACGTAAAGCCCTGTGGTGGGAGTAATGTAAAGACCCGTAAATTTCAAGGAAATTTTTTTCTTAATTTTCTTTGGAATTTTACAAGAGCGCAGTTTCTGACGGCACCTGATTCCGAGTCCCGGTGTGCCCGGAATCATTTTCCGAAGTTTGGCTCGGGTACGTTCAGTGAACGGACGAGCGGGTTTTTCTAACTTTTGAACCAGTGCCCGGAATCGAATTCTGAGGGCACCGATAAAATCGCAGCGCCGGTATTCGCTTAGAAACGCCTCTTCTGGAGTTGAGTTTGCTCAGGTGTGGTTTTTAATTTTCGGGCTTAAAGTTAAGAAATAAAATAATTTTGCGACAACTTTATTTTATTTCACTTAAGCCGCTTGGAAGCCACTTGAAGCCACTTAAAGGCGGCTTGAACTGAGTTGAACTGGATAGGATGCTATCCGGAAATATCCTACCCCCTTGGTAGGATATTTGTGAGGTGGGGCCCGCACGAGCTCCGTCGTTTCTTTCCGCTAAGAAACGCACCCGTGAAAACCCGTCTTAATGAAAGTCAACCGACGCGTTTTCTAAATTCTTAACAGACCATTTAATTGGGTTGTTTCTCTCGTGAATTGAATGGGATGTTTCTTTCGTGAATTAAATGGCCTGTTTCTTTCGTGGAATTAATTCAACGAATTAATTCAATCGTTTCTTAACCTGTTTCGTGTGTTGGCATATTAATAAAATAAGACCAACCCAAATCTTTGGAGAAGGTTTGAGAGGATTCTTGTTCTTCTTCTCCCTCGCGAAGAACACGAAGAACGCGAAGAACGCCGAACCCGGAAATCGACGACGCTTCCGTCCGTGACGTTCTTCCACGCTCCGATCTCCGATCACTGACCGTTTGAGGTGAGTGATTTCGGATTTCCTCTCAAAAGTTCCTTTCTTTTGGTTTTTAACGAAACACAGATTTAAATATTAATAATTTAAATCTGTTGTTCTTGGTTCGTTGAGCTCGCCGACTCAACGCCGGATTCCGCGACGACGCGACGCCTCCCCGCGACGACGCGACGATCCCTCTCTTCCGCGACGATCCTTTCCGCGAAGGATGCCCGCGTGCGACGATCTACGAGGTAGGGATTTTATAATTTTGGAATACCCCTCTTTATATTCCCGTGAACGTTCTTTAAAAACTTAAGAGCCGGTTTCAAATGAACAATTTTATTTTATTAAAATTGTCGGTTCATGTGTTGAACAATTTCTCCCGTTGTTTTTATCTAACGCGGACGGTGCGGGTCAAACGAACACGGCCCGGCAACCCTCCGCCGTTCTTCGTGTTTTGCGGATTTGGCGGGCGACGATGGAACGTGCCGCAACGGGTGTTTGATGATCCCGCAGTAAAGAACGGAACCCGGGAGGAACAACGGCACAGACGGGAAGGAAAACGGGTCACCGGAGCGACTCCGGCGGCCCGCGGAAGCCGGTGGTGGCGCGGGTCGCCGGCGCGGCGGTGCCGGCGGCCGGAGGCGGCGGCACCCCGCGGGTGTCCAGCGCGACACCCCGCGGGTGCCGCGGGTGTCCAGCGCGACACCCCGCGGGTGCCGCGGGGTTGTCAGGCGGCACCCCGCGGGTGTCCAGGGCGACACCCCGCGGGTGCCGCGGGGTTGTCACGCGGCACCCCGCGGGTGTCTGGCCGACACCCCGCGGGTGCCGCGGGGGTGTCACGCGGGGCGGCGGCTTTCCCCCGCATCGGCCGCTCAACCGCTCGGCCGAGCCGAGCCGGACCGGCCCCGGCCGGGCCGGGCCGGGCCAACCGAGTCGGACCCGACCCGGTTCGGGCCAACCAGGGGGGGTCGGGTCGGGTCGGCCCGGGGCCGGACCCCCCCGTCTTCGGACGGACTTCGTTCAAATGGCTGTATCTTGAGCTACGGGCCTCCAAACGACCCGCCGTCAGCGGCAACGCGATCCTTGGATCGAGACGGTCGTTTTGGTTTATCGCACTCAAAGTTTCGGAATACTTCGGGTTCGGCCGGGTTGGTTCGTACACGAAACCAACCGGGCCCTCGGAGCGGAAACGCTCATATCTTGAGCTACGGACGTCCGATTGACGTGCCGTCAGCTTTGTTGAATTCCTCTAAGTGAGACGGATCTTTTGGCATACTCCGCCCGAGGTTCGGACGCAGGTGGAGTGCGGTCGGGTTGGTTTTGCCTTAAAAACCAACCGGGCCCCTGGGACGAAAATGCCAATATCTCTCAGACCGGGCGTCCGATTGACGCGCCGTCTGCGACGTTGAGTTCCTGTTGACGATACGGAACTTTTGGATACATCAACTTTGGACTTCGTGACAGTTGATGTATCATCCTCTCGGCTCGTGGAGCGGACCCTCCCGAACGAGCTCGCTGTGTGCGGGAACCCTGGTGCTGGCTGCGACTGCTACTTCGACAGCGACGACCGTGCAGAGATCCTCAGTGGACTGCGGCGACGACTGTGCAGAGATCCTCCGTGGACTCCGACGACGACCGTGCAGAGATCCCCAGTGGACTGCGGCGACGATTGTGCAGAGATCCTCAGCGGACTGCGACGACTACTGCACTCAGCGATCCTACGTGGATCAGGGCTTCAGGTCCTGCATGGGCCCGATCCTGTGTTGGTCCGATCCTGTGTGGGTCACTGCAGAGATTAGTTACCTATCGATCCTTCGTGGGTCCGACGACTTATATGGATCATGGATCATCTTTATCGTCATCCGAAGAAGTATACATGTGTGAGCTGAAGCTTCTGCTTTCCTCGATAGAGGTGGTGCGCTTGGTTGTAGCGGCAGATCCGCGATACTGGAGACGAGCGTACGGAGTACGGAGACCGTGTAGCCGGCTGAGACCTGAAGACTGCTCGACCGACTCGACTTGGAGTGAGTCGACTAGCCCAGTGGACGGAGCGCCCGGTATTTGGCGGAAGACCCACGGCGGACGGAGCGCCTGGTAGTTGGCAGCAGACCCGCGGTACTCAACTGGAGGAGTACCTCTGTAGGCTATTTGGGTGAGCGCCCGGTATTTGGCAGCAGACCCTCAGCGGACGGAGCGCCCGGTAGTTGGCAGCAGACCCGTGGTACTCGACAGGAGGAGTACCTCAGCAGTCTTAGGTTAGTGAGAAGTACCTCGGAGTCGTGACAGGACCACTGTACACTTCAGAGATGGGGCTCTTCAGCAGTTATGTTTTTGATAATGAAAATCCTGGTTTGAGCTGAGTCAATGATCCTTGTGTTTCCTCTTGATTGAGATGGGTTATCTGATAATTTCGATATATGTATGGGCATATACCTATGAGAGTTATCTGTTGAGTTTTCCTGTGTGGATTACGTTTTCCTCTCCTTTGTGGATTGTGTTGAGTTATCCTGTGTGGATTTACTGTTTACTCTCCTTTGTGGATTGTGTTGTTCTATCCTGCGTGGGTATGTGTTTTGCTTTCCTGTGTGGACTGGGTTGTGCTAGGGCTCGGACGTTGGAGCCGATCGGGGAATTGATGACTTAGGTATATGTATGGGCATATACCTAAGCCGTGTCAGATGTTACTTCGTGATTGTATCTCTCCTTCGTGGCTTATCCTTTGTGGATTTCGGGAGACCTTCGGGGGTCTCGGGGTCCCTACTGAGTAGCTTATACTCACCCCTGCACGGGCTATGCCCGCACTTCGTGGTGTTGGTTGCAGACGACAGGCAGTGCTGATGGAGACCGAGTGTTCGAGGACTGGACGGTACCCGGAGGTGGACTACAGGACGAGTCAGTACCCGGAGGTGGACTACACGACGAGTCAGTACCTGGATGTGGACCACTGGGCGAGACGTGCTCGGAGCGGATGGCGGGACCCGAGGAGCATTGGAGCTATCTGTACCCACCCTTCAGGTGGGACTTCCAGAGGACGGCTCGACGCTGCAGTTTTTCCTTTCAGTTGTTGTTTTTCCTTTCAGTTGTACTTTACAGTTGGGCTTGTATTTCCGGCCCCTTTTACTTTCAGCACAGCTTGTACAGTTTTTACTTAGTGTTTACTTTTCCGCTTGCTTACTCTGTGGTGCTTGTTTACTTTTCAAAGGCAATGCCTTCCCTTTTTGTTGGGATTTACGCCTTGGTGCTAGTCGCCAGCCCCTGGCCTATGGAAGGCGGGATTGGGGTAGTCACGGCACGGGCCCCGAGGACGGGTCGTGACACCAGCATATCAGATGGCTCCTGCGGAGCTTCGTGAGTTGCGGATATAGATTGAGGACTTTCAGGGTAAGGGATTCATCCGGCCTAGTTTTTCTCCCTGGGCATCCCCAATTCTCTTCGCCAAGAAGGCAGATGGGAGCTTGAGGATTTGTGTTGACTATCGGTGCCTGAACCAGGTGACCGTAAAGAACAAGTACTCACTCCCGAGGATTGAAAAACTCTTTGATCAGCTGAAGGAAGCTCGGTGGTTCTCGAAGATAGACCTTAGATCAGGCTATCACCAGCTCAGATTTTGAGATGAGGATATGCATAAGACGACCTACAGATGTCGTTACGACCACTATGAGTTCTTGGTTATGCCATTCGGTGTAATGAACTCTCCATCAGTGTTCATGAGACTCATGAACAAGATATTTCAGCCATACCTCAATCGCTTTGTCGTAGTTTTCATCGACGACATTTTGATCTACTCGACTACTGAGGAGGAGAATGCCTACCATTTATGGGTAGTACTGAACACACTCCGAGAGCACCAGCTTTATGGTAAGCTCTCGAAGTGCTAGTTCTAGATCCGAGAGGTTCATTTTCTAGTACATGTCATATCAGAGGCTGGAGTTGCAGTAGATCTAGTGAAGATCAAGGCAGTACTTGCTTGGGAACTACCCAGGAGTGTGACGGAGGTACAGAGTTTCCTGAGTTTGGCTGGGTACTATCAGAGGTTTGTACCAGATTTCTCCAGAATTACAGCACCACTATCAGCCCTGACAAATAAGGGGCAACCCTTCGTGTGGTCAGAGAGATACCAGCAGAGCTTTCAGGAGCTGAGGCATAGGCTGACTAGTGCCCCCATCTTGAGGCTTCCAGAGGAAGGCGTAGGGTATGTAGTCTATTGCAATGCATCATGGACCAGAATCAGGTGTGTCCTGATTTAGGAGCGAGCAGTGATCGCATATGTTTCTCGGCAGCTGAAACAACATGATAAGAACTACGCTACCCATGACCTAGAGTTAGAAGTAGTGGTCTTCTCCTTGAAGATGTGGTGACACTATATGATGGGAGATCATTTTAACATGTACTCTAATCACAATAGTCTCAGGTATATCTTCTCTCGGAAGGACCTAAACCTGAGACAGCGACATTGGATCGAGTTCCTCCAGGACTATGACATCGAGATAGTCTATACTCCTAGGAATGGGAATGCTGTAGTAGATGCACTCATTAGTAAATCTGGTATATAGTTGCTAAGAGAAGCGACAAAGCAGGTGGCTGATTTACAGATATCCTATGTGGATAGAGATGGAGTAGCCTTTCTACAGTCTCTTACAGTCACTCCCCCACTTCTTCAGCGAGTCGGGGAGGTGCAGCATGGGGACACTAACTGCGAGACATGACGTGCTTAGATATCCATAGGATAGGCACCTGATGGATTTTTTGAAGGTGGGTAGTACGTCATCCTCTTCAGAGGACGTACCATGGTACCAATGTTACTTCAGGAGTAAGTGTTGAGGGAGTTCCACACATCCCCTCTAGCAGTACATCCAGGTGTGGAGAAGATGTATCAGGATCTCCGATGATAGCACTGGTGGCTGGGAATGAAGAAAGCAGTTGTAGAGTTTGTCTCTTGATGCCTCACTTGTCAATAAGTGAAGGCAGAGCATCAGGTACCAATAGGCTTGGTTCATCCTTTAGAGTTCCCAGAGTGGAAGTGGGATGGGATATCCATGGACTTCGTGATAGGACTTCCACGTACATCCAGGGGACATGACTCTATCTGGGTGATCGTCGACTGACTCACCAAGTCGGACCACTTACTACCTATCAGAGAGCAGAGCTCAGTAGAGAGCTTGGGACACCTCTATGTGTAGGAGATTGTGCGTTTACATGGTATACCCTCAACGATTGTCTCCGATCGTGACGCACTATTTACTTACCAGTTATGGAAGGGGTTGTAGGAGGCTTTCAGGACACAGATTCATTTGAGCACTACCTTCCATCCTTAGACGGATGGTCAGACTGAGCGGATGATTCAGACCCTCAAGGACATGCTCTGTGCTTGTGTACTTGACTTTGGTCGCAGCTGGGAGGATCACTTACCTTTGGTGGAGTTTTCATACAAAAACAGATATCACTCAACCATAGGTATGGCGCCTTTTGAGGCATTATACAGGCAACCTTGCAGATCGCCTTTGTGCTAGACTAACCCAGGGGAGTCAGCACTAGTGGGACCAGATATGGTACGGGCTACCACAGAGAAGGTGCAGATCATCCAGGAGTGGATGAAGACTAAACAGAGCAGGCAAAAGTCATATGCCAACAGGATATGGAGACCTCTAGTGTTCGAGGATGGAGACCACGTCTTTTTACAGGTCTCACCCCAATGAGGTCTATGGAGATTTGGCCGAGGCGGCAAGTTATCTCAGAGATTCATCGGATCTTTTCAGGTCCTCAGCAGAGTTGGTGAGGTGGCATATCGTTTAGCTCTTCCACCTTAGTTTCACTGGGTGCATGACGTCTTCCATGTATCCTAGCTGAGGAGATATGTGCACGACCCTTCTCACATCATCGACCATAGCGAGTAGGAAGTTGATGATGGGGATACGTTTGCATAGGTTCTAGTGGAGATTGAGGATCGACAGGAGCAGGTCCTTCATGGATGGTATATTCCTCTTGTGCACGTTCACTGGAATCACGGGAACCTCCAAGAGAGTACATGGGAGCGGGAGGCTCAGATGCGTTCTCAGTACCCCCACTTGTTTCCTTAGTTATGAGTTGTGGCTTATGGGTATGTAGAGACCTAAGGTAGAGAGAATGTAAAGACCTGTAATTTCCATGTAATTTTTTTTAAATATATGGGAATTTTACGAGTCCGCAAAAATTGAGGGTGCTTGATTCTGAGGCCCAGTGTGCCCAGAATCAATTTATGAAGTTTTTTTCGGGTACATTCAGTAAACGTACAAGTGGGTTTTTTGTAAATTTTGAACCAGTGCTCAGAATTAAAATCTGAGGGCACCGTTGAACTCGCAGTGCTGGTATTCTCTTAAAGATACTTTCACTTCAACGGCAGTGGGTCAAGAATAAAAGTTGTTTTTTTCGGTTTTTCATGGAAAATAATAAAAAAAAAGTAAGCTTCGCTTTGTTTTTATTTGATCCGCCATGTGGGTGTTTGGAGGTGGGTCCCATCGGATCTATAACTTCCTTGTGGAGGTTGGAAGTGGGGACCACCAGACCATAACCTCCCATGAGAGTTTATGGTGGTGGGGACCACCATGCCTCAACCTCCCATGTGAGGTTAATGTGGTGGGGACCACCCAAGACCACATAACCTCCCAATTTGAATAATAGGGGTGGGGACCACCCGACCCCTATTAATGGGAGGAGAGGAAAACCTCTCAAATCCCATCATTAATGAGGGGGAGCCCCTTGACCTCCTTTACCATTTATGGTGCCACCACCTCCCCTTTAATTATTTGAGCCAATGCATATTTTATTATGCCAAATCCTCCCCATTAATTAATTGATCCATCTCTTTTAATTAAACTCTATAATTTTAATTTTAAACCCAAAAATCTAAAATAATAGACAATCTATTATTTGGAGGGGCTATCTATTCACTTTTGGCATTTGGGTGGAATATTGGGGAGAGGAGATCTTGGGAGAATTAGAGTTCTCTAACGAAGAACCTCATCTCCCAACGAAGAATGAAGAATGCATTTTTCCAATGAAGAACACCAACAAGGAGCGTCTTCGACTTCTTTCTCGGAGGCAACCGACGTGGGATGTCTTTGAAGACCGAATTCCCTCCTCATCATCATCAACGAACCAATGCATGAGCTCGGGATTGGAAGTGTGTGGCAGACGCGATGAACGATGACAACTCCACCTTCTTCCCCGTGACTCCGTTGATGAACAATAATCAAGGTAAGGGTTTTATTTCTTTTAAGTTCCATGTTCTTCCTTTCATTCAAAACGAAGAACGAGGATGCTTTCTTTTTGCGGGTGGATTGTTTTGGTTCGTTCTAAAGGACCGATTGCTATCACCCTAAACACGGAAGGTGCAGGCCAAATTAACATGGCCCGACACCCTCCGTCGATCTCTTTTGTAATGTCCTTTGGCATGGCGATTGTTGATGCTCTTTTCCGTCACAGAGTCTAATGACTGAAAAAAAGGAAATACCTTAGTCCAAAGTGATTCATCTTTTGAAGAAACATCAAAAATCAACAAAGGAATGAACAAGGAGAACATTACCCATAGGTCGCGCAAGTTCCCTCATGGTCGCGCAAGTACACTTGCGCGCCGCCTAGTGGTCGTGCAAGTCTACTTGCACGACGCCTTATGGTCATGCAAGTGACTTGTGCGACCTAGTTGATAACCGCCTGGTAACCGCCCAGGGCCTTCTTTTGCCTATAAATAGACCCTATGGGCCCCCCATTCGGGAGGATCTTTTTCCAGAAACCCAGATTGAAGCTCCCGACGCCCAAGTCTCTTCTCAAAGCTTCCAGAACACTTCTAAGGTAATTTCTTACCTAGAACGGAAGATCTAAAGAGAGGGAGGAAGGCCTAAGTGTTGAAACTCATCAACACTTGCGCGCCTGAATGGCCATATCTTAAGGGAACTGGTCACACTTTCGCGTCGCCTTATTCCTTCAATAGAATTTGCGCGTCCCTTTTCTGGAAGAACCTCAAGAAGATTCTAAAGGGTTTAATAAAGAGTCGCTCAAGTATTTTTATGATGGTTGAAAATCGCGCAAGTACCCCACATGCTGTGCAGGTATACCTGCGTGACCAATACTTGCGCGCCCACGCAAGACATGCGCGCCTTTCAAGACTTGCGCGCCCCTACCTTTTTGGGTGCCCATCTTGCCCATTTTACCCCTCTTAAGCCATTTCACATTTCCTATTCAAGATTTAGTCTTCAAGATACTCTTCAAAGCCATTTATGGCATGATTTCTTGATTTGACTTCCTTATTTGAAAGGAATTCTGTGGAATATCTCTCAAAACATAGTGATTTATACATCTTTATGTCACCAAATATTGAGAGTTGATTCATTCAACCTCATCCTTTAAGATGAGAGAATCCTTAACCTCGGTATCCTTTTTAGGAATAATCCCCAGTTGTAAGTCCTTTAATCTGGGCATCTTCCTCAGGAGTAAGCCCCAAATTCTTAAAATTCCCAAATCTGGGCATCCTCCTCAGGAGTAAGCCCCAAACCTTAATTCCTTAACTTGGGAATCCTCCTCAGGAGTAAGTCCCAATCATAATACTTTAATTTGGCATCCTTATTAGGAGTAAGCCCCAAGTCCTTTAATCTGGGCATCCTTCTTAGGAGTAAGCAACAAGTCCTCTTAATATGGGCTTCCTTTTCAAGAGTAAGCCCCAATCTCAAATATGGGCATCCTTCTTAGGAGTAAGCCCCAAACCTTAATCCCTAACCTGGGTCTCCTTTTCAGGAATAAGACCCAGTCATAATCATGGGCTTCCTTTTCAGTAGTAAGCCCCAAGTCCCCTAACTTGGACTTCCTTTTCAGGAATAAGTCCCAGTTATAATCTTGGGCTTCCTTTTCAGGAATAAGCCCCAAGTCCCTTAAATTTCTCTTAACCAGTCCTAATTTACCCTTGATTTGGGCTTCCTTTTCAGGAGTAAAACCCAATCAAAATTCCCCTCCTAACTTGGGAATCCTCCTTAGGAGTAAGCCCCAAGATTAGAGTATTCAAATCTCCATGAAGCACATATACCTTTATGGACCCTGTTCATGGATTTTCTCCCTAAAAGTGAATCCTAAACCTTCATCTATCTGGGCAGTCATACATACATAAGCCCCAAACAATTTCTTATGATTGCATCTTTCATGGCACAATTGTCTAATTTTTTACCAATACCTCTTGTTTCTCACACCGAGCATGACTCACGTGAGCTTAGAGTGTAAAAGTAATTATGAAATCCTTCTTTGATCCATCAATCATAAACTTCATACTCCATTGCTCGAACTATGTGGGTTCTTATTCCTTTTCCAAAACAAAGGATACGTAGGTAGCCCATTTATGGGTTCGATCCCAACTTTGAAATAATCCATGTCCTTCTGAATGATGATAAACTTCAAGTGCCCCACTGAGTGGCTTTAAAACCAGCCTGGTCATCATAATGACCAAGAGACTTTTATAAATGTTTTTGAAGGATACCATTGACTCAGAATCTCTAAATAGATTCAGATGATTCTCTATTGATGAAGAACCTCGAATACATATAAAAGATTCTCTAAATTTCTTACATATTTAATCATTGATTGTTAAAACTGAAGGAAAGCTCATTTTATACTTGGTAATGTAATAAGGATTCACGAACATAACTTAAATCTATAAAGAGAGTCCCGGAGTAGACAATAATTCCCCTCAAAAAGGTGTGATGAGTCCGACCTCCCATCCTCTCGACCAATGCAAATTCATAAGCCTCGTTAGCCCACAAGCTAATGAGCGCCTACCTTTGGAAAGTAGGTCCAAACGGATGTGGAATCATTGGATGTTTCCGGTTCTACGAACAAACCCGTTTGAAACCGATCGGAACGTTTGAATCACTTATCCAGGAGGTCATCCCCGAATTCCGTGCGAAACAAAAAATGGTGAACCCGACGTGAATCCTTAACCAAGTTAAAGTGATGTTCTTCTTATTTGTTAGGCCCCTTGGGCCAACAAAGCAATCATTGACATGTGCTCATCTAAAAGATGCAGTGGCCGGATTCATCTTGATTATGTCTGTTATATGGAACAGGCACTCTTTTCTCAAGATCTTCTGCAAAATGGCTTTCCTTAAATTCACCCCTGTGAATACTGCTGTTGTGAACACCTCTATTGTGAGGTCTGCTGCTATGAAAACCAATGCTGCTACTCTTGCTGGAACATCGTCCGCTCTGAGGATGACATCACCAACTCAGCGTCTTCAACGCTGGGTTTCTAATGCACTGGTTAAGGAGTACCGTTTTAACGGTACTATCCCAACTCTGGAGGCCGCCCGTCAAGCCCTCCAAGTTAACAATTCTACCTGGTCGTCCGGACAACGGTGGCCAGCAATCAAGAAGCAGGCGGTGTTGACTGCCGTCTCTAACCGTTTCAGGTCGTTATCCCCGGAACGCAATTTCCATTCACTCCCTTACTCTGAGGAAGTGAATGAGCAGGTCCCTTAGGGCCTTAATTAAAAAAGACAGGAGTCCTTCCTGAGGGCTCCCATCAACAATCGCCGCCAGACTTGTGCGGTAGTGCGCCCTCAACATGATGAGGGTACCGACTCCAGGCATTCAGCTCAGGTTCTTCGAACCCAAGCAGGCAAGATGAACCGTCAGAGACGGAATCCGGTTAACAATGGGCAGGTTATCATCCCCGCCATCTCCAGAGAAGTCCACCAACCTAACTTGGTGGCAAACAATGAGTAGGCACACACACCTGCCCGTTTTAATTCCGCTGTCCAGCAGACTCGTTTGGCAGCATCAAGCCAATCCCGCCAGGCAATTCCGGCGGAGTACTATAGGCAGGAACATGCACCTACTTATGCATCATCAGTTAGTCAGCAGGCTTTCCTGACTACATATGATGGATTCCACCAACCTAACTTGGTGGCGAACGAACAGGCACACACACCTGTCCGTTTTAATTCCGCTGTCCAGCAGACTCGTCTGGCAGCATCAAGTCAATCCCGCCAGGCAATTCCGGTGGAGTACTATAGGCAGGAACATACACCTGCTTATGCATCACCAGTTAGTCAGCAGGAATGTCTGAATACATATGATAGATCTCGTCAACCGCGTTTGGCGAAGTCTAATCAGCAGGCACATACACCTGCTAATACTAATCAAGCCTACCAACAGTCCCGCTTGGTAGCGCACGGAGAAGTCAGTCGGAAAGCCCCGACGACAAACAGGAGGTAGACTCAACTCTCTACCTCCACACTTGAGTACTGTCAGGATTCACTGACAGGAAAATGAGGACAGGAGCAGGCACATACACCTACTCCAAACCTGGAATGGACGTATATCCTCGTTCTGGCGGCTGAAGTCACCAAACATATTTTTTCAATGGTGAAAGAGCAGAATCAAATTCCTTCTCATATTCTGGATGCTTGCCAGGATATCATAACAACTTCAGCATCATCTCAGGGATATACACATAAATCTATCCCTAGCAGTGGAGTGACACATCAACGATTCACTCCGGAACAGACACACACATCTGTTCCAGTCCAAGAGGGTTATGGGGCATACTCCCCCATATCATACGGACAACCAATTCAGGCACATACACCTAATTTGAGTGGAGATCGTCAGCCTAACCTGGCCATCTTTTCTAATCAGGCACATACACCTGCTCAGAGTAACCACTTTCATCAACAAGTGGTTTCCAAAGCGAGTAAGAAGGCATCTAAGAAAAAGATCCACCCAGCACAGTCAGGAGATCAAAGGCCAATTTGCAACAAGGCCTTGCTCGATGCTGGAGTTCTTGAAGCCCTCAGACATTTATCTGTCGGAATTCAAGATTCTACTCCCTCAGTTCCCAATAACAGGAACATTAATTCTGAAGGTCTTCAACAGACACTTCCTCATGAAGGCTTGCTTCATGAAAATTCAGTCAATCTTGAAGTTTCTTCTTTAGATGAGATCCACAGGAACCCTCTGTGTGGTCAGAAGACCAAGGAGCAAGAGATCTCATCTTTTGCTGTAACCCATTATGGTGGTCCTCCCCATGATAATGAATTTCGCTGTGAAAGTCCTCTCCGCAGTAGTGATTCACATTGCCTGGAAAATACTCCAATGGACAATGTAGTGCCGAGAAAGCCCTCTTATCTTGAGGCACTTGCAAATGCTAAACCAGTCATGTCCGATGCTTTATCGCTAACAAGTGAAATACTTTCTCAATCAGAAGATAGCCCAGGGTGTAGGTCATTCTCCGAACCACCCCTAAGTCATGCATCTTCTAGTTTGATCAATTATCTCTCTACCAATCTTGTTGAATCTGATGAAGCAACAAGGAAACACCAACTCTGGTCAAAACAGGTAGAAGAATCTTCATTTAATGATAAAGAGGAAATGCTGAACATGAGGAAAAAACTGACAAAAGGTGAGGTACCAGTCATGTTTTGGCCTTTGGCTGACTCCCAGTACGACATTCCAAAGATGTTGACGGATGATGGAATCCCTGATATTCGTCTCAACATATGGAAAACTCTTTTTCAATTGAAGAAGAAGGTATTATCTTATGATGAATATGAAAATCATCTTAAGATAATAGAAGGGCTACAACGTCAGATTGATTTGGCATCTCTATCAGTCTCTCGGTATCCGAAGGCTGAAAAGCAGCAGAGAACCCTTCAACGTTCATGCCTTGGCGCACTAAGAAAATTGCGTCAATTAATTTCCAATGCTCCATCTAGTTTTCATATCAGAGGATGGGGTATTCATGGAGCACTACATTTCACAGTGCTTTCCATTCAGTAAAGCCCGCCGAAAATGGTCTCATGCAATGTTATTGCCCATGGCCGGCCACAGTCAATGGGCTTTGTTCATAATCAAAAGCTTGCTCAAGAACAGGATTCAACTAGTTCCTCTCAAAATCAAGCATATAGAGAACAAGTTGTTGAATTGCTCCTACATCAAGCAGGCGAGAATATTGCACAAGCCTCTCGTATGGAGCAAACACGTCATCAAATGACAGAAATTTTGGAAATCATCTAATGGTCTATTGAACCAGGTGATAAAAGTGGATACAGGCTAATGCATCCAGCTAATTTCCGAACTAAGATTCGCAAGATCAAGAGATATTTTAAGAAGATCTCAGACGTAGCATGTCAAGAGCCACCCCAGCTTGTCAGACTGGGGACTTATCTAACCCAACCCTCAGAGTCAACAAATGGGATTCGAGGAGTTGAGAGGAAGCAGCAGGAACATCCCCAGTTCTCGAGACTGGGGACTCTTTCAAATCATCAATCCCCTCCTCAGAGAATGTCGGTCTTTTCTCGATTGGGGAAGAAGCCCCAAGAGGAACGAAGATCCAAATTATCAGGATATTCCCTCCAAGTTATATCTCGTCAAGAAGTTCCTAAAAGATTGAATCAACAAAAGGAAATGTCTCATCAAAGACATGAAAGAAGACAATATCACAGAAATGTTGATAGAAGGGATGCGATGCATTATGCATCAATCAATGTCATCAATGTTGTTGTTTCTAATCCACCAAAGGAGACTCACTCAGGGGACTCAGATGAAGAGCGTCCTGCTCAAGAAAATGTGTGCACCGATACAAATGAAGAAGGTGTACGTACACGAAGTCAAAGGATTACTCAGAACCTAGGTAATCCACTTCCCTCCCTCCAAAAGGTATCCAACAAAGGGAAGGGAAAGAATCAGGTTACATATCCTTCCTCTGGAGAAGGCCAGTCACTCTCATTAGAGAAAAGTTTTGCACAACAGGAGGAAGAAATGAAAGAATTAAGAAGGTTGAATGCAGAACTACTTCAGAGTAGTCTTCTTCTTAAGAATGCTGAAGTCCGACAGCCAAAGGAATTTGTTGTAACTACTGAGATAGATCAGGAATATCCTCCTTTATCAGTACACCCTCAGAAGTCTAATCTTACGGGTCAAATGCAACAACGGTTGGCAGCACTACCATCAGTTGCAGCACCAACCACCACGTCTATCCAAGCTCCATTCATTGCAACTACCCAAAACCAAGTTCAACCTGATGTTTCTCAAAAGTTAATAAATACTATTGAGTCATTAACAGCTCGGTTAGAAACTATGGAAGGGAAACGGGCCAAGTTCAACCTGAAAAGAAATTTTACCCTGAATGGGTAGATTCAATTTCTCCTCCATCCAGTTTTGGAAACCCTGTTTCCCTACTTTCAATGGATCAGGTGACCCTGAACAACATTTGACACATTACGTGTCTTGTTGTGATCCTATGATGGGAACTCCAGAACAGAAAGAAGCAGTGAAACTCAGATGCTTCGTACGAACCTTGAAAGGACCAGCTTTTGTCTGGTATACAAGCCTGCAATCCCGGTCAATCATCGGATGGGAGGATCTTCGGCAAAAATTCCTTCTTCAGTTCAGCTCAACTTTGCCAAAAACGACAGTTTTCGATCTTACAAACTGCAAGCAAAGGGATAATGAAAGAGTCTCTGATTTCATTGCTCGCTGGAAGGGATTAACGTATTCCCTGAGTTTAGCACTCCCTCAGGATGAACTATTGCCAATCTGTGTGGAAAATTTGCGTGACGAATTACGCATGCCATTGATCCCTGTGAAATACACAGGAGGGTTTCGAGACCTTACTTCAATCGCTCAACAGATTGAAGATTCCCTTATACAGGCTAAGGTTAAATCTCGTGTAATTCCATCAGCTCCAGGAAGGAGAATGGGTAAAGCAGAAACTGCTACAGTTATGCTTAAACAAGCACCTGTACCTATTTCTACTACAAAACCTTCATCTTCTCTAAGGGATCCACCTCCTGAACGCCAACAACAAAGGTCGTTTCATCCAAATGATCAAAAAGATCAACGACGAAAACAATTTGAGGATTTGAAGAGTAAAACATACTCTTTCCGAAGTGATCAAGTTCCTGGTTACTTCATTTCAGCTCTGGAAAATAATTTGGTTCAATTACCAGTGCCCAAGAGGCCAAACAAGGAAGGAGATGAAGATCGTCCCAATTATTGTCCCTTTCATCAAATGTCGGGGCATCCCATCCAGGAGCGTTTTGTCTTTAAAGACCTCCTTCAAAAGATGGTCAACTTGGGACAAGTCAAATTGAAGGGTTCTTCAGCTCATGTAGCATGTGTTACCATTACAGATCCAGAGGAAGGAGGCGAGTGGCAGGAAGTCAAAAGCAAAACTGCGCAAAAATATGATGATTGGATGGTCAGAAATACAATCAATCGGACCCATGCCATTTTGCAAACACAATTGAAGAAGCCAATTGTGTCTCCTACAAAAGCTGCAGTGAAGCCTCCATCAAAAGACAAATCCTCAAAAGGGCAGTGCAATTCAAAGAAGAAAGAGGAATCAGAAGAAGATGAGTATGTATCGAGGCCTAAGTTATCTTTGACTCTGGCAGATTTCATACCATCTACTTCAAAGCCATGGGCACCGCCCCATCAAACGGCACAGCCTAAACAGGCTAATCAGGCAGAGTCTTTATCAGACGAAGAGTTAATCTTCGGTTCTGTTAATATGATTCAATTAACAGATCCATATTCCAGTCTGGATGATCCTAAATTCCCTGTATCAAATAAGGGAATCTGAGGAAATTCTAGAGGTTCAGGATACAGGGGAAGACGTGGATCTTTCCAAAGACACTACTCCAATCCTACCCCTGCTAGCACTGTGTATTCAACAGAAACTCGTGGTAGAGCCCTTCAGCGAGCTCAAAAAGAACAAGCAAGTTCTTCTGCCAATAGTCAACTCAGTTTTGGCACAGTTATTTTGGAAGACCGATTGAAAATTACATCTTCTTTATCTCAGTAAGTAAATGGATCTAATCAGTCTAATCTTCCAAAACCAAGGATTTTGCCAACTTCTATCCCTATACAAGATGCATCATCTTCCAAAGCATCTGCTTCCAAGGTACCTGCTAAACCGCATATTCCTGTTGGGAAACACAGACCTCTAGATCAAAAGTATGATATATTGAAACACTTGGCCCAAGTACCATCCAAGTTATCAATTTTGGATGCTTTGAATCTGTCAAAAGATCTTTGGGAAGCACTCATCGAAGATTTGTCAAGTCCTCAGGAGTTTGAAGCTGAAATTGCTGCAGCTGAAGTCTATCACATAGAGAATAATCATGCAGAATGACATGCAGTGATATCTTTTACTGATAAAGATGAAGATGATGTTGTGAATGGGCACATAAAACCTTTGTACTTATCTGGCAAAGTCAATGGTGTAGATATTCGAAGAGCTTTCATTGACAATGGTTCAGGAGTCAACCTCATGCCCATTCGTACACTTCGTCGATTGGGCCTCACAGAATCTGATTTATCTCATTCTACCATGATTTTACAAGGATATGATAAAAATGAACAAGAACCATTGGGTGAAGTTACACTCAGAACTCAGTTTGGGGATCTTGTATCCAATTAGGATTTCATGATTATTGATCAAGACTCAGCTTTCAACGTCTTGCTTGGAAGACCTTGGCTACATCAGCATGCGGTTATCCCTTCATCATACCATCAATGTCTCAAATACTGTTTCAATGGTCAAGTTGGAACATTGTATGGTGATAAAACCCCGTTCAAGACATGTGAGTCTCAATACATTGAGGCAGAATTTTATCACATGAAGGGAAGAGAAAAATCTACAATGAAAGAAATTACCAAAGTTAATGCTCCATATGGTTTGGAGAAGATTCCAATAAATCTATTTACACATGTGAGTACAGATTATGTGTTACCTATTAGTCAAATTGACAAAATAGGCCCAAATCAAAATACTCTTATGGAAAGATCCATAATGTCAATTACGGCAATTGAGCCAGACAACATGGGAGAAATTGGTAACCTACCAAACAGTGATGAAAACATAAGTGGTGACGTTTTCATTTCATCTGCTGAAGTCCAACAAGTCTATACTTCGCCAATCAGGCCAGAAGAAGTTATAGCAACACCAGAGGTGAATAATGATGTCGATTCTCAATCCATTATCTCCTCTTTATTTCCTAAAGAAGGCCCTTTATCATCAATAGGGTCGGAAATGGAAGCTTCTTCTTCAAAATGTGAAAATTTTGATATCTCTTATGATCATGAGAATTTCGTTTTGTCATCTACTTTGCAAGTAGAAACAGAAGAAATAGCATGTAATGAAGAGGAAGAGGAAGATCTTAGAGATGCTCCTCCAGCATTTGAAGAGGGTATCTCTACCACTGTGGATGAACTCAGAGAAATAAATCTGGGTACAGAGAAAGATCAACGCCCCACTTTAATTAGTGCGGCCATGACCCTTGAAGAGCAAGAGATGTATATTTCTTTTCTAAAGAAAAATAAAGATATTTTTGATTGGAATTATACAGAAATTCCTGGGCTTGATCCTGATGTTGCTACTCATCATTTGGGTTTACCAAAAGAACATCGAGGATTTAAGCAAGCCGCGAGAAGAACACACCCAACCTATGATTCCAAAATTGAAGCTGAAGTGGATAAGATGATCAAAGATAACTTCGTCAGAGAAGTTAAATATCCCAAGTGGTTGGCTAATATTGTCTCTGTAAAGAAGAAGAACAGACAAATTAGGGTTTGCATCGATTTCAGAGATCTTAATCGGTATTGTCCTAAAGATGATTTCCCAGTTCCGATTACAGAACTCTTAATTGATGCGACGGCTGGCTATGAAGTACTTTCCTTCATGGATGGATATTCCGGATATAATCAGATCCAAATGGCCCCAGAAGATGAGGAATTTACAGCCTTCAGAGCCCCTCAAGTTGTGTTTTGTTACCGGGTGATGCCCTTTGGTTTAAAGAATGCAGGTGCAACATATCAACGCGCCATGCATCGTATCTTCAAACCTCTTTTAGGGAAGTTTGTTGAATGCTATGTAGATGATTTGGTGGTTAAATCCAAACAACGTTCTAATCACTTGGCTGATTTGGAATTCATATTCCACAAGCTTCGACAACATAATTTGAAGATGAACCCCTTAAAATGTGCTTTTGGGGTAACCTCAGGAAAATTCCTCGGCTTTGTTGTACGCCATCGTGGTATTGAAGTCGATCCTGAGAAGACCAAATCAATCCTTGGTATGTCACCTCCTCAGAATTTGAAAGAATTAAGAGGACTTCAAGGACACTTAGCCTATATTCGGCGTTTCATCGCCAATTTGGCAGGCAAAAGTTTACCCTTTACCAAATTATTGAAGAAAGGAGTCACTTACCAGTGGACTGAAGAATGTCAAGAAGCATTTGATGTTCTCAAGAAATACCTCTTGAGTCCACCAGTACTCATGCCACCTGTTGAGGGTAGACCGCTTATCCTCTATGTGACAGCTCTAGAGCGATCATTGGGTGCCTTTCTCGCTCAAAAGAATGATGCTGGGAATGAAAATAGCCTCTACTATCTCAGTAGAACTATGCTTGAAGCAGAAACCCGGTATTCAAGTATTGAGAAGTGCTGCCTGGCATTAATCTTTGCAGTTCAGAAACTAAGACACTACTTGCAACATCACGAGGTCCAATTGGTATCTCGCAATAATCCGCTCAAATTCATCCTTAGTCGTCCAATGCTTACAGGACATCTAGCAAGGTGGGCAGTTATTTTGCAGCAATTCGACATTCAGTATGTGTCTCAAAAGGCAATTAAGGGCCAAGCTCTGGCTGATTTCCTGGCTGAACATCCTTCAGTGGAAGACACGTCTTCAGATATTGAACTCCCTGATGAGGAAGTTTTCTCTATTCAAGAGAGTCCTCAAACATGGGAAATGTATTTTGATGGTTCTTCCAGAAGTCCAACAGGGAAGAAAATGGAAAATCCTAAATTCAAAAAAGTTGGTTTAGGAATTGTGCTCATTTCTCCAGATAAGGTAGTGTTACCTTATTCCTTTTTATTGTGGGAAGGTGGTACCAATAATGAAGCTGAATACCAAGCTCTCATTACAGGCTTGGAGTTAGCGCTTCAAGCACAAGTGAATCACTTAAAGGTGAAAGGTGATTCAGACCTGGTAATCAAACAAGTCAATGGGGATTATTCCATCAGAAAAGAAGAATTAATCCCTTTGTATGATTACGTCAGAGATTTAATGGCGGAATTCCCTTCAGAACCGACATTTTCTTATGTCCCAAGATCACAAAATGCTCAAGCTGATGCACTGGCTAATATAGCCACAACTCTAGCAGATCCAAATCGGGACGAGACAACCATCAGTATTACCCACCTTCATGCAATTTCACCTTATGTTCAAGTCAAAACAGAGGAAATTAATGAAATTAGTCCCATTCCTGAACCGTATGGTCATACTACAGGATGGATGTCACCTATCAGGGAATACCTTCAAAATGGAACACTTCCACCTGATAGAGCCGAGAAAGAACAAATCCGGCGACGTGTGGTCAATTTTACTCTTTATGATAGCCCAAACCACCTCGAGAAAAATCTCTACAAACGTGATTTTGATGGAGTTCTCTTCAGATGTATTGATGGTGAAGAGACAATGGCTGTCATAAAATAAGTGCATGCAGGAGTCTGTGGTGCCCACCAGTCTGGACATAGACTGTCTGATCAAATTCGAAGGCTTGGATACTTTTGGCCTTCAATGATACAAGATTGTGTTAATTTCACAAAGAAGTGTCATTCATGCCAAGTATATGCCAACTTCATTCATCAACCTCTAGATTTGCTTCATACAGCTAAATACTCGTGGCCATTTTCCACATGGGGAATGGATGTGGTGGTACCTTACCCTTCAGCTATGGCCAAGCAGTTTAAGTACATTCTTACTGCTACTGATTTCTTTTCCAAATGGGCAGAGGCAGTACCTCTCAAAGAAGTCAGTTCTAAATGCATTGTTAGCTTCATCAAGTCTAACATCATTACTAGATTTGGTGTTCCTCATACCATATTGACGAACAACGACACCAACTTCTGTTCTTCTGAGATGAAGAAATTGTATCAAGAATACAACATTAAATCCAACCATTCATCTCAGTATCATGCGGCGGCCAATGGCCAAATAGAAGCCTTTAACAAGACTCTTTAAAATATACTGCAAAAGATGGTGGATAAAGATAAGAGATCATGTCCTGATAAACTTTTTCATGCTTTATGGGCTTATCGGACTACCACTCGCAATGCAACGCGGTTAACTCCATATTCATTGGTATATGGAATAGAAGCAGTCTTGCCAATTGAAGTTCAATTGCCCTCACTCAGAGTATCCATTTGTGATCAGTTATCTATAGATGAGCAATCCCAAAAGCGATTGAATGAATTGGAACAGTTAGATGAGAAAATATTGTGCACTTTGCACCACTTGGAAATCTATCAGAATCGAATAGCACGAGCTTTTAACAAAAAAGTTCGTCTTCGTTCATTCATTCAGGGAGAATTGGTATTGGTTCTCAGAGCACCAATGATACCAGGAAAGAATCCTCCCAAGCTTGAACCAAAATGGGAAGGACCTTATTTAATACATAAGGTCTACTCTAATGGAGCTTATTCATTAATCTCAATGGATGGAGAACTCATCACGACTCCAACCAATGCCATATTTCTGAAGAAATATTTTTTATAAACACAAAATATGGTCCCTAGAACCAAGATTCTTACAAGTGGTTCATACAGCAATAGTCCAGTATGACTTTAAACTGCATCATCATCCACGGTCTATGCATATGACCTTAAACTATTTGCTCTTTCATCCAACATGACGTTAAACTGTAGAAAAGAACTTGTCCCCGCAACATGACATTAAACTGTGCAGCACCAGTTCGTCCTTGCTATATGACGTTAAACTATACAGCAATAGTCCAGTATGACTTTAAACTGCATCATCATCCACGGTCTATGCATATTACCTTAAACTATTTGCACTTTCGTCCAACATGACGTTAAACTGTAGAAAAGAACTTATCCCCACAACATGACATTAAACTGTGCAGCACCAGTTCTTCCTTGCTATATAACGTTAAACTATACAGTAATAGTCCAGTATGACTTTAAACTGCATCATCATCCACGGTCTATGCATATGACCTTAAACTATTTGCACTTTCGTCCAACATGACGTTAAACTGTAGAAAAGAACTTGTCCCCACAACATGACATTAAACTGTGCAGCACCAGTTCATCCTTGCTATATAACGTTAAACTATACAGTAATAGTCCAGTATGACTTTAAACTGCATCATCATCCATGGTCTATGCATATGACCTTAAACTATTTGCACTTTCGTCCAACATGACGTTAAACTGTAGAAAAGAACTTGTCCCCGCAACATGACATTAAACTGTGCAGCACCAGTTCGTCCTTGCTATATGACGTTAAACTATACAGCAATAGTCCAGTATGACTTTAAACTGCATCATCATCCATGGTCTATGCATATGACCTTAAACTATTTTCACTTTCGTCCAACATGACGTTAAACTGTAGAAAAGAACTTGTCCCCACAACATGACATTAAACTGTGCAGCACCAGTTCGTCCTTTCTATATGACGTTAAACTATACAGCAATAGTCCATTATGACTTTAAATTGCATCATCATCCACGGTCTATGCATATGACCTTAAACTATTTACACTTTCATCCAACATGACGTTAAACTGTAGAAAAGAACTTGTCCTCACAACATGACATTAAACTGTACAGCACCAGTTCGTCCTTGCTATATGACGTTAAACTATACAGCAATAGTCCAGTATGACTTTAAACTGCATCATCATCCACGGTCTATGAATATAACCTTAAACTATTTGCACTTTCGTCCAACATGACGTTAAACTGTAGAAAAGAACTTGTCCCTGCAACATGACATTAAACTGTGCAGCACCAGTTCGTCCTTGCTATATAACGTTAAACTATACAGCAATAGTCCACTATGACTCTAAACTACATCATCATCCACGGTCTATGCATATGACCTTAAACTATTTGCACTTTCGTCCAACATAACGTTAAACTGTAGAAAAGAACTTGTCCCCGCAACATGACATTAAAATGTGCAGCACCAGTTCGTCCTTGCTATATGACGTTAAACTATACAGCAATAGTCCAGTATGACTTTAAACTGCATCATCATCCACAGTCTATGCATATGACCTTAAACTATTTTCACTTTCGTCCAATATGACGTTAAACTATACAGCAATGGTCCAGTATGACCTTAAACTGCAACTTTGTCCCACACGACATTAAACTGTGAAAAAGTTCCCTAAACCGTCCAGCATGACCTTAAACTGCATCATCCCTGGTCCATGCATATGACCATAAACTATTTGCAAATCCCTTACGTCCAGCAAGACGTTAAACTATGACGTCCTAACTACATGACGCTAAACTGTATAAAAGTCCCTTACGTCCGGAAAGACGTTAAACTATACAATCTCAAAGGTCTAGCATGACATTAAACTGCACCATCCACGGTCCAGGCATATGACCTTAAACTATCCGCACTTTCGTCCAACATAACATAAATGGTGTGTTATTTTGTCCTTACTGCATGACATTAAACTGCACAGTCCCCCTTACGTCCAATATGACGTTAAACTATATTATCCCCATCGTCCTAAAATACATGACGCTAAACTGTACAGAAAGTCCTTGATATGTCCTACATGACATTAAACTGTTATTTTGTCCCTGCTACATGACACTAAACTGTGCAGCACCAATAGTCCTAACTGCAAGACTTTAAACTGCATAGTCCCTTTTTTATGTCCTACATGACATTAAACTATGCATCGTTAAGGTTGTTGTTACCTCTTGTTTCTCACACCGAGTATGACTCACGTGAGCTTAGAGCAAACATCAACCATAACACTCTCTTTGGGCCGCTAACCATGTGTAAGTCCCAACAACATTTTTATTAGATCGTTGTCCCCAAGAACAACTTGATCATTAATTCATTCTTTAATTGAACAACACAGACTTTTATCCTTGCCCTCCAGGCTGGGTATATAGGCAACCTCCCAGGGTTCAAGCCCAAAAAACAATCTCTTCACATCGGTTCACCACCATCTCATATGATGTTGATTCGTGAAACCGACCCTGGAATCAATATCTTTACATTGATTCACTTTTGTCCTTGTTATATGATGTTAAACTATACAACACTTTTGTTCGGTACGACAATAAACTACAATATTCTTTGATTTCCTCATTTGAGAGAGAACTATTATTGACATTGATTTTTTCAATCATGTTTCATTTTAAAAGACTACGTGCATACATGGTAATGCCTAAACTTTTTATCTTAGGTTAAACCATCATTGCACTAAAGTCCCCTTTCACCCTTCACATGTACGAACCAAATTTGTACAAAGGGTAGTTCTAGAACTACGTGGACTTGATTCCCATCCTTATGGGATACGTAGGAACATTCGAGTATCCCTCAAATCCAGTCCCAAGTCTTTTGGGCCTAACCCCAAATTTCACTTTCAGTCCCTTGGATGAAAAGTCCTCATGAAAACACACATTGTGTATTCATTATTATGGTCCGAATTCTATGACCCTAAACTAAGATCTCTCATACTTTCGTCATGCACGACGTTAAACTGCATTTCAAGAACTACGTATGGCTTGATTCTCATTCTTGTGAGATACGTAGTGAAGTCCAAAATTTCAATTCAGGACCCAGCCACAACATGATTATGGTTATCATTGACCTATGTATCTCTATATACATTGGACAATACCCATCTTTATGTGTTATAATCCTAACCTTAAATATTTTCAGATCTTCATAGCCCTTTTCATGACTTCTAGTCACAAAAATGTCAAACTTCTGAGAATTCTTTTGCTTGACTATGCAGCACGTGCCCATAGGTGGCCTTGCATAAACAGTCCACATAACAGACTTGTCAGCCGAATGATACTATTTATTTGACCATGCAGCCAATGCCCTTAGGTGGCCCTGCATATTTCAACCCCCTAACGGGTTTGTTAAATAATGGTAACTTCATTCTTGGGAAGAATGCCTCTTTTGTCCTTATTTGTCTTAAAACGATAGTATGTAGGGATCCGCAAAAAATATCCATCCTTAACATGTTTGTCCCATATCCTTTTTCATGATCTGAAAATATTCAAGTCTATGGTTTATTCTTCTTCCCTACATTTGGGTCAGACCTTCGTAGGAGTGATATTCATCCAGTTCTTCGATAATCTTGTCTGAAAATATCTTCTCCATATTCAAGTACTTCTTTCCATACAACAAACTCTATACTTTAGAAAATTTGAATCTCCATAAACTTTCACTGGATTTTAGCACTAGGAAAGTAAATTTCTGAGAGTTCTTTTGCCTGACTATGCAGCATGTGCCCATAGGTGGCCTTGCAGAAACAGTCCACATAACAGACTTGTCAGCTGAAAGATGCTACTTATTTGACCATGCAGCCAATGACCTTAGGTGGCCCTGCATAATTCAACCCCCTAACAGGTTTTGTTAAATAATAGTAGCTTCATTCTTGGAAACTACTTCTTCTAATGCCTTTTATCTCTTTTTCATATCATTCCTCAGATCCAAATATTCTTAAGCCATAGTTTACATTTTTTCCCTCATACTTGAGTATGGTACTATATTTTCAGATGAGTTGTCAAGGAATTGAGTCAATTCTAATCCATTTCGGTCAAAGCTATTTCGACCTAAAACATTAGCCTTTGTATGTCCGACATGCATGACTTTAAACTGCCAGATTTCTTGTTTTTCTTTTCACCTCAGAGTCAAATCCTCTTTTCTCTCCGGATCCAACTCTGAGGGGGGACTTTTGTTGACGCTACTTTCCGTCACAGAGTCTAACGACTGAAAAAAAGGAAATACCTTAGTCCAAAGTGATTCATCCTTTGAAGAAACATCAAAAATCGACAAAGGGATGAACAAGGAGAACATTGCCCATAGGTCGCGCAAGTTCCCTCATGGTCGCGCAAGTACACTTGCGCACCGCCTAGTGGTTGTGAAAGTCTACTTACGCGACGCCTTATGGTCGTGCAAGTGACTTGCGCTACCTAGTTGATAACCGCCCAGGGCCTTCTTTTGCCTATAAATAGACCCTGTGGGCCCCCCATTTGGGAGGATCTTTTTCCAGAAACCCGGATTGAAGCTCCTGACGCCCAAGTCTCTTCTCAAAGCTTCCGGAACACTTCTAAGGTAATTTCTTACCTAGAACGGAAGATCTAAAGAGAGGGAGGAAGGCCTAATTGTTGAAACTCATCAACACTTGCGCACCTAAATGGCCAGCTCTTAAGGGAACTGGTCACACTTGCGCGCTGCCTTATTCCTTCAATAGAATTTGCGCGTCCCTTTTCTGGAAGAACCTCAAGAAGATTCTAAAGGGTTTAATAAAGAGTCACTCAATTATTTTTATGCTGGTTGAAAATCGCGCAAGTACCCCACATGTCGCGCAGGTATACCAGCGTGACCAATACTTGCGTGCCCACGCAAGACTTGCGCGCCTTTCAAGACTTGTGCGCCCCTACCTTTTTGGGTGCCCATCTTTCCCATTTTACCCCTTTTAAGCCATTTCACCTTTCCTATTCAAGATTTAGTCTTCAAGATACTCTTCAAATCCATTTATGGCATGATTTCTTGATTTGACTTCCTTATTTGAAAGGAATTCTGTGGAATATCTCTCAAAACATAGTGATTTATACATCTTTATGTCACCAAAGATTGAGAGTTCATTCATTCAACCTCATCCTTTAAGATGAGAGAATCCTTAACCTGGGTCTCCTTTTAGGAATAATCCCCAGTTGTAAGTCCTTTAATCTGGGCATCTTCCTTAGGAGTAAGCCCCAAATTCTTAAAATTCCCAAATCTGGGCATCCTCCTCAGGAGTAAGCCCCAAACCTTAATTCCTTAACCTGGGCATCCTCCTCAGGAGTAAGTCCCAATCATAATCCTTTAATCTGGGAATCCTTCTTAGGAGTAAGCCCCAAGTCCTTTAATCTGGGCATCCTTCTTAGGAGTAAGCCCCAAGTCCTCTTAATATGGGCTTCCTTTTCAAGAGTAAGCCCCAATCTCAAATATGGGAATCCTTCTTAGGAGTAAGCCCCAAACCTTAATCCCTAACATGGGTCTCCTTTTCAGGAATAAGACCCAGTCATAATCATGGGCTTCCTTTTCAGGAGTAAGCCCCAAGTCCCCTAACTTGGACTTCCTTTTCAGGAATAAGTCCCAGTTATAATCTTGGGCTTCCTTTTCAGGAATAAGCCCCAAGTCCCTTAAATTTCTCTTAACCAGTCCTAATTTACCCTTGATTTGGGCTTCCTTTTCAGGAGTAAAACCCAATCAAAAGTCCCCTCCTAACTTGGGCATCCTCCTTAGGAGTAAGCACCAAGATTAGAGTATTCAAATCTCCATGAAGCACATATACCTTTATGGACCCTGTTCATGGATTTTCTCCCTAAAAGTAAATCCTAAACCTTCATCTATCTGGGCAGTCATACATACATAAGCCCCAAACAATTTCTTATGATTGCATATTTCATGGCACAATTGTCTAATTTTTTACCAATACCTCTTGTTTCTCACACCGAGCATGACTCATGTGAGCTTAGAGTGTAAAAGTAATTATGACATCCTTCTTTGAGCCATCAATCATAAACGTCATACTCCATTACTCGAACTACGTGGGTTCTGATTCCTTTTCCAAAACAAAGGATACGTAGGTAGCCCATTTATGGGTTCGATCCCAACTTTGAAATAATCCATATCCTTCTGAATGACGATAAACTTCAAGTGCCCCACTGAGTGGCTTTAAAACCAGCCTGGTCATCATAATGACCAAGAGACTTTTATAAATGTTTTTGAAGGATACCATTGACTCAGAATCTCTAAATAGATACAGATGATTCTCTATTGATGAAGAACCTCGAATACATATAAAAGATTCTATAAATTTCTTACATATTTAATCATTGATTGTTAAAACTGAAGGAAAGCTCATTTTATACTTGGTAATGTAATAAGGATTCACGAACATAACTTAAATCTATAAAGAGAGTCCCGGAGTAGACAATAATTCCCCTTAAAAAGGTGTGATGAGTCCGACCTCCCATCCTCTCGACCAATGCAAATTCCTAAGCCTCATTATCCCACAAGCTAATGAGCGCCTACCTTTGGAAAGTAGGTCCAAATGGATGTGGAATCATTGGATGTTTCCGGTTCTACGAACAAACCCGTTTGAAACCGATCGGAACGTTTGAATCTCCTATCCAGGAGGTCATCCCCAAATTCCGTGCGAAACAGCGACAAAACGATGAGGTGATAAAGGCGGTGAAGACAAAGTTCAGGCTACCCATGAACTCCGTGACCCACGCCGCCCTCACGGCGTCCCGCACCGCGACCGGCAGAACCAGCCCTGGCCGAGCCCCGCCGGCTTGCCCGGCCACCCTTCGTCCTGACCTCCGACCTGCCCACGCCCCACCAGCTAGCCCGTCGGCACCGGCCGAGCCTCGCCATCCTTCTCAGCCACCTCCTAGCCTGCTCACGCCCCACTATCCTGCATGGGCCCCGTCGGCTTGCCTGGCCGTCTCCCTGCCTAACGGCCTGCCCGCCGACCTCCGGCCTCCCGGGCCGAACTGCCTGAACTGTGCCCCTCGAGGCATCCCGGTCGAGCTAGACTATAGCACCCCTCATGGAACCCTGGCCGAATTGACCGTACACTTGCAACACTCCGGTCCGAACCGCCCTCGCAGCGCCCTCCGAGCCGAACCGTCCACACGGCCTGCTGGGTTGGGCCCAGCGGGCCGGGCCGAACCTAATAAGCTGGCCCACCCAAAGGGCCTAGCCAGACCCAACAGGTCTGACTGGGTCGACCCATACCGGGTCGGACCAGACTTGGTCGGGCTGGGTCGGTCCGACCGGATCGGACCGAACCTGGGCCCACTACAACCCTCTACTTCCTTTTGGCCTTATCTTTGGCATCGAACGTCTTTTTGATGAACCGTAAGCGGCGCTGGTAATCATGGAGCATGGTGGTCCCTTAGAATATACCCCACTAGAGTTTGGGGTATAGTTGAGATACGTTCAGGTTGAATCGTGCACAAATCCAACTGGGCCCCCAGGACTAAAAGGCTAATAACTCACATACCAAGCATCTTATTGACACGCCATCTATTTTGTTGAGACCCCTATGATGTGGCAGGCCTTTGGGATACTTCTTCATGAGACTTCATGGTATTTTATGTATCAACACTTATCTTGAGGAGCGGACCCTCCCGGAATCAAGCGTGCTTTGTGCAAGAACCCTGTGGCTAGCTGCTTTGGGATAGAGGGATCCTACGTGGACAGACTACTCTTCCTAGATCCTGTATGGGTTTGACAGCTCTGACTACTGTTCCTAGATCCTATGTGGGTTTGACAGCTCTGACTACTGTTAATGGATCTTGTGTGGGTTCAACAGCTCTGACTACTGTTCCTAGATCCTGTGTGGGTTCGACAGCTCTGACTACTGTTCCTGGATCCTGTGTGGGTTCGACAGCTCTGACTACTATTCCTAGATCCTGTGTGGGTCCAACAGCTCTGACTACTATTCCTAGATCATGTGTGGGTTCGACAGCTCTGACTACTATTCTTGGATCCTGTGTGGGTCTGACAGCTCTGACTACTATTCATGGATCCTACATGGGTTCGACAGAGTAGATAATTCAGTGACCACATCTAATCATCTCTATCACTCTACATAAGTTGTATACCTATGTGAGATGATTCAGTGACTTTTGTGTTTCCTCATGATTGAGATGGGTTACCTGATAACTTAGGTATATGTATGGGAATATACCTAATTAAAGGGTTATCCATTGATTTTATACTCTTTGGTTTATCCTTGTTGGATTTTGTGAGACCTTGGGGGTCTCAAGGTCTCTACTGAGTATCATTATACTCACCCCTACACGGGTTATGCCCGCACCTCGTTGTTTTGGATGCAGACGATGGACAGTGGTGATTGAGGCTGAGAGTACTAGGACTAAAAGGTACCCAGAGGTGGACCATACGACGAGTCAGTACACGGAGGAGACGGACGGACATGGAGTGTTGATGAGGCTATCTGTACCTACCCTTCAGGTAGGAATTCCGGAGGATGACTCAGCAGCTATTTTCCCTTTCTTCAGTTGTACTTGTTTTTTTCTAGTTCCTTGTACTTTACAGTTGGGATTGTATTTCCGGCCCCTTTTACTTTTCAACACTCCTTTGTTATTCAGTTTTACTTAGTGTTTCATATCCAGTTGTGTGCTCTATTATGTTTTTTTCAGTTATAAAGGCAACACCTTCCCAGTTTTAGGGATTTACACCTTTGGTGCTAGTCACCATCCCCTGTCCTATAGAAGGCGGGCTTGGGGTAGTCACGGCACGAGCCCCGGGGATCGGGTCGGGACACCATCGACCGAATTTGAAAATCCCTCCTTAGAGAATGACTCACCGCTGGTGAACTGAATGGGGTATGGAGCCACCGAACCTGACTCCATCACCTTATCCCCATCCAGAACAAGATTCTCAAAGGCCAGAATCCTTGAATTATGATATGATATTTCTGGTTCAGGAGAAATCATAGGATTAATGACTTTGAATCCCAACTTACTTATTTTAAAATACTCCTTAGAGTGCCCCTATAAATAGCATATGTAACAACCCGGTTCTTCTTTTGAGGTATAATTTTCTTCTATTCTTTTTCCTTGAGTTATTTTTGAGAAAATAAGGAAAACTGGGAAAATGGTTGTTCTAGGAGAACACATCATGTAATCCTATATACATGCCATGTATTATGGTTGTGTAGGATATGGATACATGGCGTGTGAGCATGTTGGCCTGGGAGAGATGAAAAATCCACTACACGTCATGTACTTCCTGATAAACACTATATATCCATGTCGATTGTTCGGTGCAGGACGTATAAAGTAGGTCGGTGAAATTATGAATAGTAAAATGAAATACACAACGTGTACTTCAAATTTTTGACTTAAAATGGGTAGTATATTCATTATTTTATCTTCTGGACAGAGGATCCACTAGGTGAAGAACAAGGAGCACCGAGAGTTCCTTCTCCTCCCATTTCATTATCCAGAACCCGGTTTGATTATCGTCGATCTCGTTGGGATCCTCTCGATAAGAGATTTCTTCTTATAGAGTTATTATTCCTAATTTCTATTCATGAGGAAGTTATTTAGGGTTGAATGGTTTTCTCCTTTTGATAGATCTATGTCGTTCTAGGTCTATTCATGGGTCGGCGTTGGAGTATATCGATTGTACGACATTGAGGTAGGGGGTCTCGTGCCTTTCGCTAAATGTTGAGCTGAATATATGTGAAAAATTCCGTGATTTCATTTAAGAGTGTTTCTTGGTTATTTAATTGGACCGTGTTGATACCTAATGATGTTTAGGTAATATATTACTTTAAATTTAAGCATGTTATTATTGATTAATTTATCTAGGGATGCCCATGGGTGTGTTTCCCTTGAAAATCTATTTGGTCAAGAATTCCTTTTAGGATTGTATTTTTTTTCCAGTTGGGGTTGATAAAAATGTATTGTTAGTTATATGGATTTCCCACATGAGATTATTTCGTTAATTCCATGTTATATTTTAATTCACATGTGTTCCTTTTGAAATGGAATGTTAAATAATTAAAAGAGGTAATTAGAAATGGGCGAGCCATAGTCTTGGTTAAAAGACAAGGTCAGGCTCATGTGACTAATTACACCTTGTTTACCTTGGGTGAACCATTGTCTCAGTTAAAAAACAATGGATAGACTCAAGAGGTTAATTAATTAAAGGTTGTGATCAATCCATTGTCATGGTGTTCAGGATCACTAAATCTTATTTATAAATGTCGAGCGAACATTGAATCCATTGAGGGATACCCAGGACAGGCTCTATTTAAAAATGTTGAAATGATGATATATCATGTTTTACCCTGAATGTTTATTTTTTCCTGTTGGTGAGATGTTTAAATGATAATTAATGACTTATGATGCATCTACCAATCCAAAGCACAAGCTTGGATTCAATCTTCCCTTCTACTTATCTAGATGGCCTTCTGAGACATCTGCTGAGTTTACTTCTATACGGGGGATCTGTAGGATAAGGTAGGATCTCAAGATAGTTTTACGTAAATGAAATTGAACTGCTAATGAACATGAACATAATAAATGGATACTAAGGCTAGATGGATAGCTTACTGTCAAGTACATCCTAGTTACTGTTTTCCTTTTTTGGTGTTACATATATTCACTGACAGATTGGCATAGACCTTTGGTGGTTGCCTACTAGGATTCATTTCTCACACCTTGTTTGGGCTGTGATTTTGGGCCCAAACAAACTATATTGTTGCAAGTGTTGATATGGGAAAGGCTCCCTATACAGGTACTTGATTTCTGCTTAGGAGAAAAAGAGAATGGGACTAAGCTAAGGCTTGAGATGCTGCTAGGTTTCATTTTGGTTTACCATACTTTGGTATTGTATTTTACTTGACTACGGTGTATCCTATTTCATTGTTTTCTTAGAACATGTGGCATGCTGGATCATTTTAATATTATATTCCTTCTGGTTAAATTTAACCTTTATTATTTAGTTGTTTACCTCAGTTGAATGTTGTTTACTACTTCCACTATTTATTAATATTTATTCTATTATATTACACTCGACCAATGAGGGCATAGTTTCACCACTATCACACTCTAGGCCCTCACTGCTAGTCGGAAGCCTCTAGAATTTGGGGAAACATGCTTGAGGCCATGTGACCAACTGGGTACAGGGCACCGTTTAGTGGCATCTGGATTCAGGACGTTACAAAGTGGTATTATAGGGGTTTTTATTTCTACTTTGTCTTACTGTTTGGTGACAATATACTAGGATAGGAAGGATATGGAATTTGGTAATTAGATGTGCCCGAGAGTAGCTACCCCATGTATAGGGAAAAATACAAATTACCTCGAATTGAATTATGCTTTGGATTTTGAGCTGTTACAGTTGATTCGATTTCACCATTATGTGACGCACTTGATTTCTGCTATTATTATTGATGAAATTGTGGATCTATTTTGTTGAAACCTAATGAGATAAGGGTATGCCATCTCATTCATCATATAGGCACTTGTTAGAATCACATTCCATGCGTTATTTCATGACATCTAGGATGAATTAGTTATCGTATGTTGTTGTGATAAATGATGTAATATCTAAGCATGCTATTGTGATAGGTGTATTGGTACGTGCTATGGTTTGGATTGAACGGACACCAAACTTTGGTTCCTGAGGTATTGGGCCCTCTTGGACCAGAATTTGGTGGATCATGATTCAATTTTTATTTAGAAATGTTCTTTTTGGGTGTCAAACTTTGATTCGTGGGGAGTATGGTCCCTCATAGATTGGAAATTGGCATCCCACTGGTTGGTTTTTCTGCTGAACAGGGGTTTTTTGGGAAATCTGAAGTTTCTGTCCTAAAAAACCCAATATAAATGGTGTCTAGTCTATCCTAACAGACTGTGTGTTCTTCCTATTCGTGGAATAAGGTTTTCCAAGTTTTAAGAAGAACATGTCGTGTACCATGTGTACATGTCGTGTAACCCTTGACCGTGTAAGCTATCATGTGTGAAGAGAACCCAAGTTGTCGAGCATTGATAAGGACATTCCATGTAATGGTAGTACATTCCATGTGTAGGTCGACTGGGTATCTAAACATGTGACTAACGACATGGGTGGATGAAAACGTAGTTGTACACGCCATTTCGAAAGTGAACATGCTGTGTAGTCTTACTCAGGTGGAACCATGTAGTTCTAACCGTGTAGAAGGGAGGAAAATTCAAGTGCGCGTCATGTATCAAGAGGAACATGCCATGTGTGAGGTGTGTTACGCAGCCATATTGGGAAGAAATACATTCCCATATAAATCCCTAGGAGAACACGACATGTATGGGGTTATACACACCGTGTACCCCTATTTTGGAAAAC
This sequence comes from Viscum album, assembly GCA_963277665.1. NCBI lineage: Eukaryota > Viridiplantae > Streptophyta > Magnoliopsida > Santalales > Viscaceae > Viscum > Viscum album. Next base: position 395,991,456 of record OY728138.1, read on the forward strand.
TTGAATGATTTCCTTTACCAATTATGTTCTTTAACTTCTGAGTAACAGTTTCCTTTTTCATTAAGTCGGTTTTGAGGTGTGTGTACTGGACCTTGTAGAGTCATACTATCGCGACAACCATGAGTTGTACTCCTAGAGAGCGGTGATGAGCATACTCCATAAATGGTAGGCCATGGGATACTAATGGACCCTCCAGTTGTGCCAGCTACGGAAGCATCCATTATATCGAATGCGGGTGCAGACGCACAGTTTCGAGAAGGTTTTGTGTGGTTTATTAAGACCTTCTAAGGAGCACTACAGGATTCCATATTGATGGAAGAGATAATGTGTATATTCTAGTAGCAGCATCTGCCTACTTTTTCAGAGGATGGAAGACCACAGGCTGCGGAATCCTAGCTGGAATCAGTACTGACTATCTTCAATCATCTAGAGACGCCTCTCAAAAGGAGGGTCAATATCACGACTTATATATTGCGTGATTATACCAAAATATGGTGGGATGTTATCACTCGGGTAGGGAGTCATCAGTATATGACATGGGAATACATTTAGGCAGCCTTCTATGATTTTTATTTTCCTAAGATGCTGAGGTCTGACCGAGCCTAGGAGTTCATTCACCTAGAGTAGGGCACACTGTCAGATATGGACTATTCTTCCTAGTTTACTAAGCTTCATCATTTTCACCTATTCTGATAGGTGATGACGTGTTGAAATCTATAATATTTGAGGATATTCTCATGTTCAACATCTGATCACAGGTGAATATCTTCAGGTTACCTTTGGTCTCTACTATCATGAATCAGGAACTGATTACCGAGAACAACCTATGGGAATCTGGGGGTGATAGCCAGGGCGGTTTGGCACCGAGATCTGGTACTGTGTTTACCAGAAGCAAGAAGTGTCATATGAAGTTTTCTCATGGCAGTAAGAGCAATCATAACCTATCTTTCAGTATTCATGTGAGGTGCTTCTAGTGCAGAAAGATTTGGCATACTAAACCTCAGTGCCCGAAAGACCCAGATGAGTGTCGATCTTGTGGAAAGATGGTCCATTTATAGTGCTTCTATAGGAAATTTCTACCAGTGGATAGTGAGAGAGGTTATGTACATACTCCATGTATAGGAAAAGGGTCATTATATTCTCACCAATCTGGAAACTGGAATACTTCGGGGCATCTGGGCTAAGGCAGTGGGCGTGGCCATGGTAGCCAAACCCCCTGGATCTCAGTGAAAATAGGGAGGGTAAGCTCAGGGTATCCAAGTAGTGTCTTAGGGACATGGTATAGGTCAGACTTATTCAGTACAACAGACCTAGAAGGAGAAGGATCCCTGACCTTCTAATTTCTAAGGTACTATTCTAGTCGCCTCTGTTTTATCTTCTACACTTTTCGATACAAGTGCTTCACAGAGTTTTATATCTATGGCCATTGTGTAAAGTCTTGGACTTTGTGTTTATACTTATTCTACTGTGATAACTCTAGATACTCCATTAAGTATTATAATGGTAGGTGTGCATCAGTGAAAGGAGTTCCCCCTTGATATTGGTGGGTGTCACTTTCTACGGAACCTCTATGTCTTAGAGATGACAGGTTTTGATGTCATTCTTGAAATAGAATGATTGGTTTATTTTTTAGCCTTTTTTTATTGTTATCACCACAGGGTGAGTTCCACATCACTAGAGGGAATAGGGTTTCTAAAAAATGGTGAATGGGATGTCGAGGCGAGCATAGCTAGACCCAAGCATCATGTTCTGGGTGGGATGACAGTCCAGATTGCAAGTTTATATTTGGGTGACTAGGGAACATATATAGCTGATTTCCCTCTAGTGGTTGATAATTTTAGGGACATTTTCCAAGATGAATTTGCTGGCTTACCTCTAGTAAGAGAGGTGGAGTTCACTATCGATATAGTTCCAGGAGCTGCACCAGTATCCATTCCTCCTTACAGGATGGATATGACGGAGTTACAAGAGCTCAAGAGGCAGTTAGAAGATCTGTAATCTAAGGGTTTTATCCAACCCAGAACTTCTCCTTGGGGTTCACCAGTCCTTTTGTGAAAAAGTCATATGTTTCCCTTAGGCTATGCGTGGACTATCGAAAACTGGACTAGTTGACAGTTAAAATTCGATATCCCTTGCCGCGGATAAATGACATATTTGATCAACTTTGAGGAGCCCGTGTGTTCTCAAAGATTGACTTGAGGTCAGGATATCACTAGGTACGTGTTCGACCTGCAAAAATACCTCATACCGCTTTTCGTAGCAAGTATAGTCTATATGAGTACTTGGTTATGTTGTTTGGTTTCATGAATGCGCCCGCAGTTTTCATGGTGCTGATGAACCAAGTGTTCCATCCTTTCCTAGATTATTTTGTAGTGGTTTCATATATGATATATTGATGTATTATCACAATAGACATGACCATGCCAAAAGCCTTGAGATCATTTTGAATACACTGATAGAGCACCAGTTATATGCCAAGATCACAAAATGCCACTTCTAGATGGATCATATTCACTTCTTGGGTCACATCATCTTAGAGACTGGAGTATCAGTAGACCCAAATAAGGTAAGAGCAGTAGTTACCTGGGAGTAACCCAAGAACTTTTTTGAGGTGTGGAGTTTCTTGGGACTAGCTAGTTAATGAATCCATTTTATATAGGAATTCTCATGCTTAGTAGCGCCGATTATGAGCTTGACCAAGAAATGTGTGATGTTTGAGTGGTCAGACTATTGTGACGCAGCCTTTCAGGAGTTGAAGGGAAATTTGACTTCAGCACCAATACTGATATTTCCAGAGCCGGGAAAGAGTTAAATTGTGTACTATGATGCATTAGGTATTGGTCTGGGGACAGTGATTATGCAAATATATTGAGTTGTTGTGTATAGGTATCAGCATTTTAGGCCACATGAGAGGAATTACCCAATGCATGATATTGAGATAGCTACAGTTGTCCATGCTTTGCGCAATTGGAGACATTATTTATTGGGATAACATTTTGTGGTGTACACAGGACAAAATATCTCAAATACATATTTACTCAGTGTGATTTGAATCTGAGACAGTGAAGGTGGGTGGAATACCTTCATTTGTTTGATTTTGAGCTTGCCTATACGGCTGGAAAAGGCAATGCAGTGGCTGGCGCACTGAGTAGGATGAATCAGATATAGGCAGTGAAGGAGGTCAGTGGTGATTGGAAGCCTATGTCATTGTTCTTTGAGATGCATTTAGAGGTGTACTACAGTCAGGTATATGCTTATCTTTCATCTTTGACAGTTACCTCTACCCTACTAGACAGAGTGAGGATGAGGCAGCTATTAGATTCTGAAGGCCCTGTCCTCCGGGAGAGTGTGGAAAGTGAGAACCCTCCTCCTGGATGGACGATAGGTGATGATGAAGTTCTACATATCCATGGACATGTGAGGGTTTCAGGGGATATACGCGAGGAGATGATGCGGGATTTTAATGCTTTAGCTTGAGCAATGCATCCCAGAGTCACTAAGATGTACCAAGAATTACGCTTCCAGTACTGGTGGATGAGTATGAAGCAAGAAGTAGCTGGTTTTGTTATGAGGTGTTCCACCTGTCAGAAGGTGAAGGCGGAACCTCAGAGGCCAGCTGAACTATTACAGCAGCTACCCATTCCTGAGTGGAAGTGGGATGATGTGGCTATGGATTTTTTGACGGGGTTACCGAGATTTTCTAGAGGCAACGATTCTGTGTGGGTTCTAGTTGACAGTCTTACAAAGGTCATTCATTTCCTACCGATCAAGGAGGCATTTTGTGTTGATGATCTCGAAAATCTTTATATCTGATAGGTGGTATGACTTCATGGGGTTCCTCATTCTATAGTTTCAGATAGATACGCCTGCTTTACATCTAGTTTCTGGCAGAGTTTTCATAGGGCACTGGGTACACAGGTGCTTCTGAGCACATCATACCACCTTCAAACTGATTACCAATCAGATTATACAATACAGGCTCTAGAGTACATGTTGTGTGCATGTTTCCTAGAATTTGTGAGATATTTGGAGAAGCATATACCCATGGTTTATTTCACATATAATAATAGCTTTTAGGATACTATTTAGATGGCGCCATATGAGGCTTTGTACGGGAGTCCATGCCGATCACCCCTATGTTGGCTGGAGGCAGGAGAGGTAGCTATGCTGGGACCTCATCTTGTCCAAGAGACTACTAAATAGGTTCAATTGATTCGGAGATGGATGGATACTATGCAGTATTTTCATAAATCTTATGTCTATCATCGTAGACGACCTTTGGAGTTTGAGGTCAGGGATCTAGTTTTCCTACATGTCGCACTGAGATTGGGGAATAAGAGGATCAGGAGATAGGGTAAGCTTTCACTGAGATATTTTGTACCGTTTGAGATTCTAGAATGAGTCGGTTCGGTTTCTTATTGGTTATAGTTACCATAGAGGTATCGAGCCATGCACGACGTTTTCCATGTATCTTAGCCATGTCGATATCACTCAGACCCGTCTCATGTTTTTCGGCCTGAGGAGGTTGAGCTTCAGTTTGATGCATCCTTTTAGGAGCATCTAATTCATATAGTTTACAGGAGCATGAAGGTTCTCCAAGGCCAGTCGGTTCCTCTCGTATAGGTGCTATGGCAGCACGGCCGAGTGTAGGACGAGACTTGGGAGAGGGAGGCAGAGGTACGTGCTTAGTGGCCAGAGTTATTCTCAGATATTCCATCACCCCCCTTGTAAGGGAAATTTGGGTACTAATTTCTTTAATAGGGGAATTTTTTAAGAACCTGGTTCTTCTTTTGAGGTATAATTTTCTTCTATTCTTTTTCCTTGAGTTAATTTTTAGAAAAAAAGGTAAACTGGGAAAATGGTTGTTTTAGGAGAACATGCCATGTAATCCTATATACATGCCATGTAGTATGGCCGTGTAGGATAGGGATACATGGTGTGTGATTATGTTGGCCTGGGAGAGAAGAAAACTCTACTACACGTTGTGTACTTCCTAATACATGTCGTGTAATCATGTCAGAAGGTCAGTGAGGGACGTGTAAAGTAAGTCAGTGAAATTATGAACAGTAAAATGATATACACAATGTGTATATAGATTTACATGCCATGTACTTATAATTTTCGACTTAAAATGGACATTAGCCTCGTTCTTTCCTCTTCTGGACAAAGGATCTATCTGGTGAAGAACAAGGAGTGCTGAGAGTTCCTTCTCCTCTCATTTCATCATTCGAAACCCGATTTGAATGTCATCGATCTCATTGTGATCCTCTCGGTAAGAGATTTCTTCTTCTAGATCCATTCTTCCCAATTTCTATTCATGAGTAAGTTATTTAGGGTTGAATGGTTTTCCCCTATTGATAGATCTACACCGTTCTAGGTCGATTCAAGGGTCAGTGTCGGAGTATATCGATTGTATGACATAGAGGTAGGTGGTCTCGTGCCTTTCACTAAATGTTGATATGAATATATGTGCCAAAATTCCATGAGTTCATTTAAGAGTGTTTCTTGGTTGTTTAATTGGACCGTGTTGATACCTAATGATGTTTAGGTAAAATATTAATTTTAATTGAAGTTTGTTATTGCTGATTAATTGATCTAGGGACACCCATGGGTGTGTTTCCCTTGAAAATACATTTGGTCAAGAATGCCTTTGATTCTTTTATTGTTTTTCCTAGTTGGGTTAGATAAAAATGTGTTGTTGGTTATATGTATTTCCCATGTGAGATGATTAGGTTAATGCCATGTGATAGTTTAATTCACATGTGTTGATTTTAAAATGGAATGTTAAATAATTAAAAGTGGTAATTAGTAATGGGAGATCCATAGTCTATGTTAAAAGATAAGGTTGGGATCATGTGACTAATTTCACCTTGTTTACCTTGGGTGAACCATTATCTCAGTTAAAAGACAATGGACGAACTCAAGAGGTTAATTACTTAAAAGTCATGAGTGATCCATTGTCATGGTGGTCGGGCTCACTGAATCCTCTTTATAAATGCCGAGTGAACCTTGAATATATTGAGGGATATATAGGATAGGTTCTATTGGAAAATATTGAAATGTTTACATATTGGGTTTGAACCTGACTATTTATTTGTGCATGCAGGTGAGACGTTGAAATGATAATTAATGACTTATGACGCGTCTGTCAAGACAAAGCACAAGCTTGGATTCGGTCTTCACTTCTACTTATCTTGATGGTAGTCTGAGACATCTTCTGTGTTAAATTTTATATAGGGGATTGGTAGGCTAAGGTCGAATCTTGAGATAGTTGTACGTAAATGAAATTGAACTACTAATGAACATGAATTGAATAATTGGATACTAAGTCTAGATGGATAGCTTACTATTGAGTACATCCTAGTTACTATTTTCCTTTTTCTGTTGTTTCGTATATTCCTTGACAGATTGGCATAGACCTTTGGTGGTTACCTATTGGGATTCATTTCTCACACCCTGTTTGGGCCATGCTTTTGGGCCCAAACAGGCTATATTTCTACAGGTGTCGATAGGTGCAAGGATCCCTATACCAGTACTTGATTTTTTCTTAGGAGAAGGAGATCATAGGACCAATCCAAGGCTTATGGTTCTGTTGGGTTTCATTTTGTTTTACAGTACTTTGGTATTGTACTGTACTTGACCGTAGTGTATCATGTTTCTATGTTTTCTTAGAACATGTGACATGCTACATCATTTTGATATTATATGCCTTCTTGTTAACTTTAACCTTCATTATTCAGTTGTTTACCTCAGTTTCATGTTTTTTACTGCCTCCTCTATTTGTTAATATTTATTCCACTATGTTACAATCTTCCAATGAGTTCATAGTCTCCCCATTATCACACCTTAGGCCCTCACTTCTAATCAGCAGCCTCTGGTGTTTGGGGAAATGCACTTGAGGCCATGTGACCAACCAAGTATGGGGCACCATTTAGTAGAATCCATATTTGATACATTACAACATACATCGTAGAAAATGGGAAGGACCTAATAGAATACTCATTTCAACCACAAAAATCTACCCAAAAATATAATAATCACACATGAAAGAGGCTTCACTAATAGATCAAACTCAACACAAATACAAGGGTTCAATGTAGCATGGATTATTTGGGTATCCTCATCATCACATAGGAAGAACCCTATATGAGGAAGTTGTATGCTACGACCGCTGTATATCTGCAAATTTAAACCGGGTCATCAATTACGATATCCTATATCATATGTATCAATAAAAAATTTGAAGAAAAATATTAAATGTCATATTTTATTACTGTATTACAACTCATAATATGATTTATAATTTCTTAATTTCCTATATGATTTCATAAAACTAAGTTCATTGTAGGCTCTGATACCACTATTGGGATTTGTAAGGTTTCAATAACACTTATTAGAATAAGTAGAAGAGATTAAGAATCCAAAACCAAGATAAAAATGAATAGATAAATGAAATACATGTACAAGAAATAAAGAATATTGTAAAACTATTATGTCATACACTGATGATCCAATGCAGTATTCATATTCACCCATGCTTGATGAAGATCACATAACTAGAAATCAAAGGAAACCCACCTCCAAAGGTATCCACAGGTTGTGATATAATTAATCATAGTTCAAGATGAAGTCTCTAACCACTATGGAATGATAGTTCCTCTCATGAAAAGGTAGTAAGATAAGAGAGCATTGGGGTTAGGGAGTTTCTGATGAACATTAGGAAAGCGCACATATTTCCATTATATGGCAGTGGGATTTATAAATCCCTCAAGGATGTTCCTAAACTAGGAATCTATTAACTCAAATATTATGATTTAATGCATACATAATCTATAAATCTTTTATAACTCATACAATCATTTCATGAATTAACTTCTGATAATTTCATCATATGTAACACTTTATCTACGATAACCAACGTATAAGAGAACCGAGTGTTAAACTCTTTAACACCCCCACTGATTTAAATGAATCAATGTAGTTCCAAATGAATCATACTTTTCAATTCATGGAACTATGATCCTATGTTATTATATAATATGAATGGTTAAGTAGTTTATACAATATCCTTTAATCATATATTATGATTGAAATGAACAATAGTAAGAAACCATATTTCAAGACCTTAGGATACGAACAAATTTTACATTATTATTGGCCAAGTTTGAAGCATGTTTTCTTGATTTATGATATCCCATATCATTAAATATGATATACCCCTTTGACATCATATGTAATTTTGGATTAGGTAATATCTCTCCTTAATCTAGTGACACATTTAATAATGGGTTGTATAGTTTGATTCAAACTTCAAATCTTTTTTATGGAATTTAAATTTATTACTCAACCTCTATGAAAGTGGAATTTCAATATTGAGCCTTTAAATAATAATGTTTTATATACACAATATTATAAAATATTCCATATATTTATCCGTCATTATAAATTATTCTATATTTTTATAAATTAATAAGTAATGAAATTCAATTTGAATTTAAACTCTTGTTTTTAAAATGAATTTAAATTAAATTTTATCACTCAACTTATAAGAAAATTGAATTAGAATATTGACTCTAAAAAAATCATTTAAAGATTTTAAAAACATAAAATTAAAATAAAAATATAATTTATAATCATTTACAATAATTTTTAACAAAAACATTGAATATACATCATATTTATTATTTACTTTCATACCATATTATTTATAAAAATTTTTACAAAATACCTTACACCTAATTTTGACATAAAAATTCAAAATATATTATTCATTTTATTAAAATAAATACTTAATTATTAATTAATATATTTAAAAATAAAACCTCATTATATATTAAAAGGTTATATTTTTTTCTTGAATGATAGATATTTATTTTTCAAATTAAAATCCATATTCTTGTTTCATACCTTGATAAAGTTATTTCTAATATTATTATTATAATAATAATAATAATAACAAATATAAATCCATGAAATGAATATAAATATTTATTTTATTAAATATCTAATAATTACATAATATTTAAATGTATTAAAATAAGAAATCATGTTAAGAAAATATATTTAACCTTTAAATAAAACAATTTTTTTCATGTAGTAAAAACAATATTTTTTAATATATAAAATTATCCAATTGATCATATAACATCGATTATAACATTAAATAAACATATATTCACTTTAAAATAGATATTTATTGAATAAATATAAATCCATCACCTAAATATTAATGAAACATAAAACTAATTTATTATTAAAAATACATGGGTTCCCACGTGGTTCACCTCAAAACCTAGGAATCATCCGACACTAGAACTCCTAGAGAACTCCAGCGTGTAGTTTTTTCCTACTCAATGAAAACTATTATATGTCCATCAGAGGGTGGTTCTTCTCTCCACATGACTGGTGGGGTATCATCCCTATGCTCATGGGATAGAGATGCCTCCCACTCAGTTCCCTAAATCAATGCTTTATCACTCAGTTGATTAGTGACTAGAGCATGAATCTATGGAATGGGATTGTCACGACCCTACTTGTGAATCTATGTTAGTTTTATATGGGGTTTAATTCAATGTTTGAAAAGATGAACTAACCATTACTAAAGTATATATGGTTGAATTGACTCCAAAAATACATGGTTAAAATCATAACTGACAAGTTGTATGATGCATGTATCATTTTTTTGTACCCTACAAATAATGCTTGAGAATTTTGAGTTCACCAACATATTATCATTGTCTACCAACATTGATACATTTTGTTAATTGTTATGTTAACCAAACTCAAGACCCCTTGTCACATTTTCCATAAGTTTATTGAACTAAATCTCACAAGTCTCTTCAATTCAAACTCTATACCTAAGATAGACCTACTCTGATAAAACTCTAACACAACCAGGTCCAATGGGACCCTTATTGGGTCGGTAGTAAGATAATTATTCCACCCCAATCCCACCTCAAATAGGACAAGTTTTGGTGACTAGCACCATGAAGTCATATCACACACACTGGAAGCCTTATCCTAATGAACCATTACACAACCGCACATATTTGGTAAAAAAAATAATAATTCAAAAACAAACATGATATCTAATTATAACACAATATGCATGTGCCGCATTCTATACATCCATAATAGTATAAAAATTTTCACACTAAAAATTAGGGGCAAATACAAGGACCCCAATTCCCAAAATAAAAATAGACCTTGAACAATTGGAAAGGGGGAACTTCAAAAAACACCAACTCTCAACACGTATATTAATAGAAACTTACAAAATCGACCACAAATAAGATCTAGATCCACATCCATCGAATTCACCACCAAACTATGTTCCATCTGTATAGACATAACACGAGTGGGAACAAAGGCCCATGCAGGGGTGAGTATAAAGATACCTAGTAGGAAACCCCATGACCGAAGTCAACTCAAAACCCAAGAATGAAGGAGTCACATTAATAACCTAAGATAAACTAGATATACTATGAGAATAGGGAAACCTAAAAATAATTGAATGTTCCAATCTCTATAGTTTTTCTCCACTAAGGTCACATCTCAAAAAAACCTGGGAGATCCAATAAGTCATAAGACCAAAAAGTATCCAAAACTACCTAGAACCCATATCTTTTTCACTAAGATTATATAATATTAGCTAGGTATTTGTGCCTCTCTAAGGTGTAGATATCTATCAAGGGGGTTATCAACCCCTATGGAGGACCCACACCTCATCTAAGGGAAAGTGTGATACTTGAAGGGGTTGTCTACTCTATAGATAGAGGACCCATGCCTCATCATGTCGGGGTAGGAGAGTAACCAACTCCATTAGTCTTATGGGGGAACCTCAACTTGTTAAGACTAGGGATACCAACATCATTCCCAATATAAATGACACATGACTTGAATCTATGAGGGGGTACCAAATATATCAAGTGTGTTGAAGACCAGTGCCCTGGTATTGACAAGTCACAAGGGGATTACCGACTCTATTCCATCCCCAATTTTTATGAACATATGCTATCAATATATATATGTGTGTGTGTGTTTGTGTGTGGATATAAGATCCTAAAACTATATTAAAAAATCCATAAACAACCATTGATGACAAAGATGATTTCACCTTCATGCTCTATATAGAAAAATGTTCAAAATAGAATTTTTTTTATTTAATTCAAACAGATGATGAGATGATGTGAATGAAACCAAAGAACACATGGTTTGAAACATGGACCTCATATAACCACATGTTCACAACCTATAAGTTATCACATAAGAATCCCCACATTAGTTAGGGGAAAATTTATAGTAAGGAAGAATGTTGCATGACCCCATGCAAGATTTTTCATAGAACCCATGATAAGGGAGGGAACCTTATAGAATTATATACCACCTTGTGTAACTAATTTCATGAATTATTTCATCTCAAGAAAGGGTTATGACACCATGAACATATAACATGAACCCTTGTAACTTACTAATAATTCTTCCCCCATCCCTCACCGACACTTCTACTTAATTACCCATAAAATTGCATGGAACCCATTCTAAATTGGCACTACCCATGCCAAAGTTCATAAAAACCTATTTTATCACCAATAAGGTATTTTATATATATATTCACAAATCTAGAGTCTAAATAAAAAATGGTTACTTAACCAAAAATCTCATAATCATATTATTTAATATGAACAATAATATTTATTATAAATAACATATTAATCATATAAAAGATGATCCATAAGACATTGTTTGAGAAATAAATCACATATCTAGTATTTATAATTATGGAAACAATTCTATTAGAAAAAAATATATTGATATTTCATTTAAAATATAAATTCCACCACTTTTATTCTTTAGGATTCTAAAGGTATGAATTTTTTAATAATTTAATCATTGAATCCTTTATTCTTATTGATTGTAAATCCTCATTTTTATGTTCATTCCATTACTCAAAAATATTAAGGGAAAACTAACACCATAGATAATCCAAAGAGGAAGAGAAATACTAGAGTCTTACCATGATTCCATGATGAAAGAAATCCTTCAATCCTTCAATGATCACCACCAATTTTCATTCCAAAATCATATTCTTTACCTATTTCCAATTCACCACCACACACACCATCAACAATATTTCTCTACTCCTGAGAGAATAGAGAGGATGGAGAATTAATAATTGATTAAAAATCATAACAAATGAATTCTCACAATTTAATTTCCTCTAAATCCAATATTTCCCCCTATATATTCTTTTATTACATCCCATTAAACCCACCCATAAATCCATACCTTAATATCTCAAACTTTCTTATGACAAATGAATATCTAACTCCACCACATCATTTAATATATCCATGTCAACACTACTAAAATATTTCAATACCAAATTATTTATTTGAAGAGTAATAATACATAAAATATGAATTACTTAAATAAGTAAATAAATAAATCCACCATTACCCAATACTTCATCAGAAAAAACGAAACACCTCTGAAAGTTACCAAGTTGCTTCTAAATGGTAAACATTACATCATGAATCCAATGGCGTGTTCAAAATTTCATTTTGAGAATAGAAAAATGACCATTTATTCTTTATCATCTATCTGCATGACCACATAATAAACCATTTATTATATAAGATGTTTTATGACATTATAATTTTCTATGTATCTAATTTCTTACATTGAAAGATATGTGCTGTTTTTGAATTGTTGAAAAGTAATTTTTAAAATAAAAAACATTTATTATATAATATGTTATATGAAATATTTTTTTAATTAACATAAATTCAAATTTTTTTTTGATTTTTTATTCAATTTTATTTGTTAATTCATAAAAAAAATTCCATGTTTATAATATTGAAATGTGATGTTACAAAAGTAATGAATATTTTTTTAAGTTTTTTAAGGTGAAATGGTTTGAGGGTCATAATTTTGTTAAATATAAACCTATATTCAGGTAATCCAAATACATTATTATGATAGTTTCTCATCTCTAAGGATATATTCTATGTTCGAACTTGTGAAATGTTATATTTTAAAGCTAGTATCACTTATTTTTTATAATGTTTCCTAAATAAAGTAATGAGATTATTTATAATTCAATATTAAAACATATGTTTTGTAAAATATATTGAAAATTTGGATATATATTTACTATGATCATGATATGAATTATTTAAAATATTTTATTAAATTAATCATAATTTTTTTTATTCCCTGAGTTTTTTGATAATTTTTCATGTGTTTTGTATTTAAATTATTAAAACATGGTTTTTTAAAGATAAAACATTCGTATTGTTATATGTTTTATGGAATGATTTTTAAAATGTTACATCCCAAAGAACAAAATATTTTTTTGATGAAAATATTTTGTAAAATTAAAATATTATATATATATATATATATTAAATTTTATTGCTCTATTTTATGCATATCCTTTGTTTTTTATTTGGTTTAAAAATATTTTTTCTATTCCCAAAATTATTAGTTTAGTATAAGAACTTTTTTGTTATTTTTTTTATGTTACAACACGTGTTCTCTAATTTAAAAGGATTTTCAATAATGTTTTTGTGTTTGAAATTATAAAAGATTATATATATTTAGTGTTATTTATATAAACATTTATCAATAGAGAGAATATATATAAAATATAAGCATAATATAATTGAATATTAATAGAAAATACCTTTTGATGATCTTTTTTATGATATATTTTTCACATCCTTTTACTTATTTTATATCCAGTTCAATATTGTATGATTTAATCATACAAAATATCTGTTCAAGTCAATATCTTTTTTGAATCTATAAAAAATAATTATTTTCCTTCCCATGAAATTTATTTTGGATTATTTTTGAATAATAAGAATAATAAAATGAGAAAACAATGATATATCTCAATTTTTTATTTTTTATTCTTAAATTAGTTAATTTTATTCATGGTTTTTTATTTAATTTTGAGATCATGCTAACTAGTGAAAATTCTTAAAACATTCTTTTTTTTTATGATTTCTTAACCATAATTGTTTAATGTTTTTTGAAAAAAACCATTAATGTATGGTAATTTCATAAAATAATTAATTTTCCTTTTTAAAGTTTTTTTATGTACCCTTTGATAAATTAAATTATATTATGCATTTATAAATAAATTATCCAATAATTTTATAGTAGTAAATATTATAATGAAATAAAATAATAAAGTTTTGAACAATCTCACCACAAATAAAACATGAATATGAAGTTTGACATAAAGTATTCAAAATTTTAACAAATATTAATAAAAATATGAAATAAAAAATGTAATTTACTAAAATTTACAATTATTATAAATTTTAAGATAATTGTTTATTTTACTTTTTATTTTTAAAAATATATATTAATGGGTTAACATTTTTTTATAAAAAAAATATATATTTAAGAATAATATTTTATCACCATGAATTTTAATATAAAAAACTATTATTTATTACTTATATTAAATTGGATATTAAAAAATAATTAAAAGCACTATTAAAAACATTTATATTACATAAGATACAAAAAAAATTTAATATTTGATATTCATTGATATTCTGGTTTCAAATAATTAAAAACACTATTCAAAAGTTGAATAGAAATTGGTATGATTTCAGATATTCTATCTCCAATATCTTTATATTATTCATATTTTTGTATGAAGATATTTTCAAGAGTGATCATGTGAATTAGAAACTAGTATCCCCTATATCCTTTTATGGTTATAATTTTTTCACCTTGCTACATTTAAAAAATTTATGGATACCTTAATTAGAAGTCTTGGATAACTCGTTTCCAATTCAACTTATTAGTAGTACTATAGTGAAAAGGGAAAAGGAAGGCAATAGACTTGGGAAGTTAGTTGATCATTACTTCAGATTCCATCGTTAAAGTCTTATATTATGAAAAATCATGTTTAAGAGATAGGATTCAATATTATAAGAACAAATTTGATAATATATAACTTATAAAGAATCGTTAAAAACCTAAATATAGACTAGATTTTGAAAAAAAAACAAAATGATTGAGTTAGGGCTGAAATCCTAGGAGATTCCTAATAAACTATAATATCTTAAGGAAAAAATGGGAGAATTGAATCTCAACTTCAATAATCCATGTGGCTAGTTGAAAATCTTGAGAGAACTCTAAGATATCTAAAAAGTGATTACAAAGCAATTTTATTATAAAAATAGAATCTTCATTGTCAAAATTGGATCTATATTTGGACTAAATATTCAATAAATTTGGTAGAATATTAAAGGGAAAGCCTATGAGAAGCTTCCATTATCTAGGAACCATTATCATGGAAAGAAATATATATAGATATATATAAATAGAAAGTATATCAGGATGATATACTATAAAAGATTATGCATGGTACCTTCAAAGAGAAACTCATGAATATGAGTAAAAATATATTATTCCACAGAGTATCAAAGAGTTCCAAAAGGCTATCTATGATATTATCACTCAGGAGAAATGGGAATAAAGAGATATAAAATAGGACTCCAAATACTTAAATGAAAATATCAATAAATTTGAAGATCAATAATCTATAATCAAAGAGAAAAAAAGGAGGAAAAGAGAATGTTCACCTCTCACTAAAGTAATCTAGGAAAAAACTTGAGGATCCAAGACAGTATGATAAGAGATCCCTCAAAAACCAACTCCTTTTGAATGAAAATGTGGATTATTTAATGGTTTTTTATAGAAGATTGGTCGGGAAGAAAATCCCACATATCATAGTCATGTTATATAGGAATATAAACCTAGGAAGACACATCTAGAATGGGAACCATATGGTGTCATCATTAAGATAGACTATGAAAAGGATCCTAGAGCATCCATAAATGAATGGGATTTAGACCTTTATTATTATATATTATCAGTTAGTTTACAATCATGGACCATAGATAGTGCACTCAATTTCATAGGGGAAACCCTAAAGGGTAATTCATGGTGAGTTTGGGATATGTTGTTAAGATACTCTAAATTGATAATGATAATCCGGGACTATGTCACTTTCCCTATCGAGGTTGTACTGGTAATATTTTATTTCCTCAAATAATATTTTATTGTAAATTCACTGGTTGGTTGAGATGTTTAATTCATAGAATAATATAGAACTAATTTAACCAAGATCAAGATCTATTACAAGTGATAATTTGAAATATATATTTGAAAGTTTCATAATTTTTATTATATTATTAGGCTAGGAGATCAAGTGTATGCATTATATTTCATTACCCATAAGGTTCCATGTTTTTTTTCTAAGGTGATTCAATAAGAATTAAAGACTTATTTATCTCAAAGTATATATTTTCAAGATAATTTATAAGTTTAATTAGAAAATATATTTAAGGTGATAAGACTCTATTATATGTAGATTCATGTATTGAATGATTAATGAAATATTTCATATATGATTTCATTCAGTTTCATGAAGGTTGAGAGTGACGTAGGAAGATATGGGTGTGGTATAACCAGGTAGTAACTTGGTAAACACCACCAAAGAGAATTCAAAACCCAGTGTCAAAATGGTAAGTGTGAATTAAAGTAATCACAAAGGAAATTCTGGAAAGTATTTGTTAAAATAATATCATCAAGTATAATTTTAGGTAGAAATCCAAAAAAATTATAAAAGATTTCTTCGACCAAATAGTATTCAAAATAATGTGAAATAAAACTTTAAAGAAAAATATGGGAATTATATCATATGCCATAAATGGAAATATCAATCCATTTTTTTATTTTTATTTTATGGAAATAAGGGTCTTGGAATTGACACATGTCTATATGTGGATAGAAGAAGAGTTGGTTTCCAAACACTACTAATGGAGGATAATCTAGAGATATTGTTTGAGCCTATCTAGGGAGAATATATAGACTCAAATGAAGAGAGTTTATATTATTTTTATTCAAATTACATATATAAAGAGTAACCCAACTAAGATGAGAAAGAGTGAAACCCCAATATAATTTTTAGCCAACATTGAATACCAATGATTAAAGTAAGTGCTAGTGCACTAGAAGAATCTACAATACTAGTCAAGATAGAGGTGATAGAAGTTGATCTAGTGAATTCTTTGGAAACTAAAATCCCTTATGAATGAAGATATTTTCAAAAATATAAGATTTCTATAGCTTATTAGTATATGATATACTAAAATTATTTAGTACCATATCCAAAAACAACCAAAATTTTTGAGGATCAAGAAACAAATATAGTCTATAAAACATATAGTGGATTATTTATAATTATTTTTCTAAAACCAAAATGTTAATAAGGTTATAGAAAATAATTCAAAGTGTGTGAATTTTGGAATAATTTAGATC
Source organism: Viscum album (assembly GCA_963277665.1). NCBI lineage: Eukaryota > Viridiplantae > Streptophyta > Magnoliopsida > Santalales > Viscaceae > Viscum > Viscum album. Next base: position 396,008,808 of record OY728138.1, read on the forward strand.
AATGTTTATACTCTTGTAAAAAAATGAAAAATCTACCAATACTAATTTCAATAGTAGATTATAGTTTGACCAATTTATCTAGTACATTTTTAGGTGTATTATAAGAAAATTTTCATTTAGGAGTGGCATGGGTGAATTTCATACCAAATTTACATGTATTTATTGTAAATATAAGTATTATTATAAATTTAGGAGTAAAAAATCAATATAAGTAACTAGAAGAAGATGTTGTTATTTCCACCTGACAAAAGATGTGTCAGAGTAATTACTTATTTTTATGTGAAGTTCTATAATACTAGGAATATTTTTTCTAAGGAAAGGTGTGGAAATATTTACATATCTTTTCTAGGATTAAGGAAAATTAATTATAGAAATGAATATACAAGTGGTAAACTCTAAGAGGCTAACATGGACTAAAAATTGGATTTCATCAGATCTAGAGGAGAAAATAAGGTAGAAGTGATTTTTTCCAGAAGTGATCAGATAAGTAAAAAATAGAATTTTAGTCTCCAAGAGAATAAGATTATTTAGAGTTTGAAGACACAGGGTTTGGAAGATTATATTTTAAGATACAAGATCAAAATTTATAAATACTTGAGAATCATTTAGAGAATTAAATTATAAAAGATGAAGGTACTTAAGCAGTATCACCTATAATGTTAGTTTCCAAAAAAATAAAAGAACAAAAGAATGTTTGAATACCCATATATGTGCAGTTAGACTCCTTCTATTATAGTTTTTCATATAAATAAGAGTAATTAATATGAAACATCCAATGTCAGGTTTATATCCCAACGTATTCTACCAGTTCATCATAATGATATTAACTTATAAAGAACTATTAATGTGACGTCCCGACCCAGGAGCCACTAAATGGTGCCTCAATCCGGTTGTCCACATGCCCTCAAGCGTACCTCCCCATACATCAGAGGATGCCTACTAGTATTGAGGGTCTGGTAAGTCAGTTTTGGGGAGACTATACCCTCTTTTGTCAAAATAAAACACCAGCAGAAGCAATAAAAATAACCAAGTAAGGAAGCGTATAAATAACCAGACCAATATCATGACATATGATTGTAAAAACCAGAGAAATAAAATACTCAACTGAAAGGTAAAACATACTATGACAATGCAAGTTCCAAGTGTCTATAATGCAACCAAATGTAAAGACATAATGACTCAAAAACGAGTCCCAAACCATGTATGGTTCCCTCTCCCATGCTCAAATCCCAAACTATAACCTAGAACAGGGCCTTGACCTTATCTTGTGCTGAAACAACAAATTCTTCTCAGGTGACGATTTGTAATCCTGAATAGGTTGTGATTACAACTCAGTAGGCCACTGCCAAAGATGTCTAAAATGATTCTAGTCAAAATATGGTGCATGAAATTTTATGAAGCAATAAATACAATGCATAATTTAAACAGTTATCACATTTTCATTTAATATTTAATCATCATATTAGGCCAATTCAATTCATGTTTCCCATTTGAATCATCATTATTTATCATTAATCATTTGGTGTAGGTCATCATGCCTAGCACCCCAATTCCCAGTTGAAACATAATTCATTATTATCATTAATCATTTGGTGTAGGTCGTCATGCCTAACACCCCAATTCTTAGTTGAATAGTCATTTATTATTATCATTAATCATTTGGTGTAGGTCATAATGCCTAGCACCACAAATTTCATTGAGTGTAGGTGGTTATGACTAGCACTCCAATTCTCATTCAGTGTAGGTCGTCATGCCTAGCACCCCATAATCTCAAGCTTGGATAAATTTTGAGGAGGAACACCATGTCCAAGTCCCAACATCTAATAAATTTAAAACTTCATGCCTAGCACCGAAAAATCTCATCCATTTAATCATTCATTAATTCATAAGAATTTTCCACATTATTCATTTACTAATCCAGCGATTAGTTAAACATTTCAAAGTCCATTGGTTAATTCAACAATTAACTAAGCATAAAACCCATTAATTAATTAATTAATTAATTAATTAATTAATCAATAAACAAAATTATCTTTCCATAATTAATTATTCATAATTAATTATTCATATCAAAACCAAAAAAGTCATAATTAATTCTCACAATCAATTATATTTAATCTCATCATGGCACAAAATTAATTCTCACAATTCATCATCTTTCATATCCAACATAATTCCATAATTAATTACCCACAAAAAATTATCTTATTACAATAATTCAATATCTCAAGAAAATATCTCAACCCAAAATCAATCTCCAAAACAGATATCAATTCGGTCAACCCCCTTCGTTTGTTCTGTGATCAATTATCAATTAACCACCAAGGAAAATCACAAGTCAAATCCATATTCCAAATTTCTATAATTTATGAGTTCAATTATCAAGGGAAATTTATAAATTTCATAAAATCATACACATATCATAAATCATGACTATGGTAGTTCGATTTAGACCACATACCTCGATTTATTAATAGAAGTTAGCCCAACATAAATCCCCAAAATCTGAGCGGCACAATGTCGTCGATCAAGCTCCGGATCTAAATACCTAAAACCAAAATTAAGATCAAAGGCATCAAGATCTTGAAAATATAGATATAGATCCACAATCCTAGATCTATATCTCAAATCATAGGTTTAGATCTATGGAAATGGTGAAGATCCTATGTGAAAAGATCATGAAAAGATAGAGGAAAGAATGGGAGAAGCATCAGGATGAAATCCACTTACCGGGAGGAGAGTAGATCTTCAATCAAGGATTTCAATCTCAAAGAACGATGTTCAGATCACCTTGTAATCTCTCTGTGAGGCTTTGGAAACACCTAGAATTTGTCAAGCCTGATCTAAGGTCGAAATATGGGAGTCCTGAGGAAGTTTTTGTGGTTTTAAAAAGGATTTTAGAAATTAAAATCCCATGCGCATGGTTTCCTAGGAAGAGGTGCACAGTTAAGAAAACTGTGCGCCAACTGTGAGAACCTATCTATCCAGGTTTTCATGGTTGGCATGGTTTGGCCGCACGGTTTGTTAAACCATGCGTAAACTGTGCTAACCTCTCTATCTAGTTTTGCATGCTTGGCATGGTTTTGTCGCACGGTTTGTCAAACTATGCGCAAACCGTGTGTATACCATGCATAAAGCATTATCCATTAGTTTTATTTAAAAAATCACCAAAACGCACCCCAAACCACTACTCCAAGTTAAAGGTACTTAAAAGCTTCAAAAATTAGATGAAAATTCACCCAATATGACTCTAGAAAAGGCCTAGATCTTACAATTAATACTTCTTCCCATAATTGCTACATGAAAATATAGGATCACCTTCTCTAATATTTCCCTTGTATGTATATTTTCTCATACTCTTAATAATTTATTAGAAAAATTGGATAAACTATTATCCATAACTGCAATTAATATTGGTATATCATATCCTTTTTTAATAATAGGATCTTCACTTATCTAGATTATTCCAAAATGTACATATTTTTAATTATTTTAGATAGCATTACAACTTATTATAGTTTTATCAAATGCATTGTAAATAATCATATATCTTGTTTATAGACTTGAATTGTCTCTTCATTATCAAATATATTATTCATTTCTCAATATGGTAACCACCTTTAGACAAATCAACTCTATGCATATTCTATTTTTGAAAATGTCTTCATTATGAATGGATTTTTGTTTTTGAAGAATGCATTAGATCACATTAAATCTCCTCTAGCCTTACTAACTCTAAATATTCATAAATTTCATTATCACTTTCTTGAATTATTTTTATTCAAATCTAGATCAAAATTGTATTGGGGTTACTCACTTCTTCATTTGATTTGGTATTCTCTTCTTCTTAATACTCAAAATAAAAATAATATAAAACCTCATTATTTGATCCTATATCTTCTCCTAATATAGTTTCAAACAATATCTATGAGGTATCCTCCATCAATAGTGTTTTGAGACTACCTGTTCTTCTACCCGCATCTGGATATGTGTCATCTCTATAAACCATCTTTCCATGAATCCAACAATAATAACAACTATATGGAGATGTTCGTTTAAGGAATTTGGGATACTTCTCATATTTTTTATTTAATTTTTCTCTCACATACTTATATATTCTATTTGGATGATGAAATATCTTATAATTTTTTGGATTCCTGCCTAAAAATATACTTGTTGATCTTATTTTACTAAATATTTTTCATGATTTTATATTTGATTTATTTGGTTCCCACTTTACATCCTGAAACCATGTTCTAGACACTCTTAGGTCATGTTTACTAATCTCCTTCCTAGTTAAACCACACTTATATCTTCCTTCAAAACCTTAAACCTTTGGGAAATAAGATAAAATCATATATGAAATATTTATTACATCATAAAAAGGCATGCCTCTATATAAAATGGAGTCTTATCACATACCTTGTAGTTTCTACTCAAACTCCCAAAGTATCCTAAAAATCGACACTTTTAGAAAGATAAGTCTTTAAGTATTATTTAACCACTTTATTCCAAATACATGAAAGCTTCTATATAAAGTTATAAAATGCATATTCTTGATCTTCTAGTCCAAAAAGATAATAAAAATTCTAAAAATCATAAATATATTCTTTAAAGTGTCACATCTTATAGTTATAAATCTTGGTTAAAGTTGTTCAATATTTTCTACCAATGATCCATCCCAATTGACCATTAAATTTCTTGCAAACACATGTTTGAAGAAATTAGCTAATACTGGTATAACATTTATGGAGAAAGTGACATACTTATATATAACCATTATCACTTCAGCATTCCTTAAAAACATATCCCAAAATTTCTCTTCATTACCCCCTTAGGGTTTCTCCTATGAAATTGAATGAACTATTTATGGTTTGTGATTGTAAACCAATTGATAATATATAATAATGAATTTATAGATCTCATTCATCTATGGATGCTCTGGGATCCTTTTCACTATCAATCTAAGGATTTTATCGTGTTGTTGTACACCTTCTAAACATGTCTTAATAGGTCTATTTGTTCCTAAATATAGCTAATATATGTAGTATTTTATTACAGATTTATCTTCTTAAAAAAACATTGAATGATCCTCTATTTCATACCCAATGATTTGGTTGCTAGGAGATTATTTTCCATTGCATCTTGGTTTCCTAGGGTTTTTCACTAATTTCTTCAATGTGAGTAGAAATTTATCTTTTCCTCTTATTATTATTTTTAAGAATGTATTTTAGGTATTCTAGTTTACTGATCTTTTCATTAGGTCTTTAAAGACATTTTCTATATCTTTGGGTTCTTCTTCCTCCTCGATGATAATATCTTGGATCTTATCCTAGTAATCCTAGATACTCTATGGAATAATAGAAATTTCCTACTCATATTCTTGAGCTTCTCCTATCAAAGTCCATGTGTAATATTCAATAATATATTATCTTTATATTATTTCTAATTTTTTATCTCTCTCTGGATTTGTATCTGAGATAGCGGTTCATGGATGCTTAAAAGTTTCTCTTGAAGTTTTTCCTTCAATATTCAGGTAAATATCTAAAATATTTTTTCTAATTACATACCCTATTCTAAGCATAAAGTTTGTATTTTTCTAAGAAAAATAATTCATATTCCCCATCTGGATCACCAAAGGTTCTTTAAATATTTACAATGAGCCAACTAGCTTGCTAAAGTTGAGATTCAGTGAAATTCCCCATCAAAATTGTGCGATCACTCTGAGAGGGGAGTGAATCAGTGTGAAATTTTTACTTAATTATTTCTCCATTTTAATTATCCCTATCGATATTCAAACCTCTATTATCGATTAAGATACATATGGATATACTTATGAATACCCATCACACAATTACCATATAAAATTTATTAAAGAAATAAATATATTATCACATGGTATTTTTATAAGGTTTGACCCCAATGTGGGAATCTACTCCTTACTGCATTCAGGTTAATTATAAGATATAGATATCCACTATATAACACAATCGAATACAAATGTATTATCTCCTAAAAATCCTCTTTTGTCTCCCAATAGGTTTACAGTCTCCCAATTGGTTCTTTTTAAAACCTACCAATGGTGTAAAATGCTTCCTTTTGAAATCCCTAATGAAAAATATCTTCAAGATACTTTATATTTTACTAAATCGCCATGAAAATATATTCTTTCTCAAACATATTCTTCAATATCCAAAGGATAAGCTGTTATACTTTCATGCGTGTCATACTCTGCATCTCAACCTAACTCAATATTTAAGGACTTAGACTTGTTTCCACATATTGAGACAGTTGAGAGGTCTAGAGGGTGTGAATTTACCATCTTTAAAAAATTTAAAAGAATTAAAATCAAAGTTAACTTAAAATCAATTACAGGTGAAGGTGTAAGTGAAAAAATAAATAACTAACATATGGATCTTTATAGTAGTTTAGATAAAATGGGATATTATGCCTACTCTTCACTGATATCTACTCCATGACATAAAGTTAATACACTAAAATACCAAAATTTTGTATGAGAGTTGAAACTCGTTACAACCTAACTTTTCTATTAGAAGAAAAAACACTCAAAGACTTCACTTTTAATGGTGATTCACAACCCAATTCAACATGTAATTTTTTGGTATAGGTATAACCAACACAATAATACATTTTAATGGAATTATAACTGAATAATTTCATGATTTTGAATGCAAAATCAAAAACCAAGACTAGCACACACATAGTGAAAATAATAAACAATTACAGCACCACAAAACTATAATTAAATATAAAATTATCAATAAATCATAGTATATTTTGATAAATTTCAAAAATGAGGTGTATTGCGGTGAATTCTAGTAAATAATCACAATAGTAAGGATTCATTGTATATGTATTGTTTGTTTTCTCAATTCGGTGTCATCTATTTCGATACTAGTTTAGTCGACAACCTTTTATAATGATTCCCTCCACCTTTATATTGATAAAATTATTTATAACCATTAAATAAATCATTCCTAAAATATCTATCACAAAAAACTGATCCAATCATAAAAAACTACTTTAGATTTGGTCAATCATTATATATGATCATTGTATTCATTTAATAGATTTGCATTAATCTCCATAATAATCAAAATTTAAATTTCCTTTAATCTCATGAAAAAAAATACTAGAAAATATAAATTATTTAAATTTTAAATACTTACCAATTTTATGTTTCATTGAATATTAGTGATAATACATCATATGGGCCATTCTTCATCATAAGATTCATTATATACATAGTAAAATTTTCAAACTCCTGAATTTCATAAGGTTAAGAGAAATTTCCATAAGGTTACTTCCCTTTTACAAAATTTAAACATCTAGGATTTCACAAGGTTCACTTCATACTTGATAAGGTTATTTTTTCACTTTTTAAGGTTATTTTCATACTTTATAGGGTTGATTATAAGGTTTAACTAAATCTTTATAAGGTTGGTCATAGGGTTCAATTAAATCTTATTAAGGTTTATTATAAGGTTCACCCAAATCTTCATAAGGCTGATCATATGGCTGATATAAATATTAATAAGGTCGATCATAAGTTTAATATAAATCTTTATAATGTTTAAATGAAACAATGTAAGGTTCATGTAATTTTCCAAAAAAACCACTTCATAAAGTTCAAAACAAAACTTCATAAGGTTAAATTTTTTTCCAAAATCCATGATACGTAATAAATTATAAACATAAGAAACACAATACATAAGATATTATACTTAGAAACATTTAAAGATAATAATGACCAATAAAATAATAAGAATAAACAAAATAATAAACTCAGAAAATCCATCAGAGTCAACATCATTCTAAAAATAAATTTATAAAATAATTAAAAACATTTTAAATATAGTTTTTTAATTATCAAATTGAAAAGATAAAAGGAAAAGGATCCAATCCAAAAATATCATCAAAGATCCCCATTTCTCTAAATATCTCTCCTTTTTATAATTACAAAACATTCAATTTAAAATCCTTTTTGAAAATATAAAAAACTTAAAACAAATTTTTTTTAAAATAAAAAAATTTTCTTCTTTTCAAAATAAGATAGTAAACCATTAACATGTTTAAATATCAAATAGTATAACTTTATGTTCCATACTCTAATAAAATAATATATAAACATGATATATTTAATTCAAATAAATAATTACTATAAGTTAATTTTATAATCTTGAAACACCCATTGAATTAATTTATACTTCAATAATAAATATAAATCTAGAAATGCATAAATATTTAAAAAATTAAAAACTTCCATAAAATTTTAGCTTTTTATTTATATGAAAAAAATATAGAAATGACTATCTAGACTCATGTGCATCTCATGTATCATAATAATAACACATTATAAAGGATATATGAAAATAGTTATAAATAAATATTTAAATTCCATCATTCTAAGTTCAAGATTATTATTCTAAAACTTTAAAACAACAAATGGTTTAGTAAATATATTTTCCAATAGATCATCTATGGATACATATTATAAATTTATATCCCCATTATAAACATGATCTTGAATAAAATGATATCTCAGTTAAATATGTTTAGTTCTAGATTGTTGCAATGGATTCTTCAAAATTTAAATAACAGAAGAATTATCATGAAGAATCGGCATCCTATGAAAAGGAATATCAAAGTAAAATAAACATTTTCTAATCCATAAATACTGAGCATAATAAATAGTTTGTGAAACATATTTGGCTTCGGATTTAGATAAGGAAACTTTTAATTATTTTCATGAATTGACTAAAATTGAAATATACTAGAGGTAATCTTTCTATCAATGTTTCATCCTCCAAAATAATAATTTGAGAAACTCTTCATTTCAAAAGAGTTGTTTACAGGATAAAACAAACCATGACTAATAGTTTCTTTAACATACTTAATAATATTTTTAACATCTTTCAAATTAATTTTCTTTGGGTTATCTTGAAATATAGTACACATATAGACACTAAGCATAATATCAGTTCTGATATCAATCAAATAAAAAAACAATCTATAATGCCTTTGAAAACTTTAATATGAACTGATTTACTAGAACATCAGTATTCTATCTATAATCAGTATTCATAGGGGTTATCATACTTTTACTCAAATAAATTATAAATCTCTTAAATAATTCTTTATCATACTTACACTTATTCATAAAAATTCCACCATCTCTTCAAAACATATATAATACTAAAAAAATTCAATTATAATATATGATTCAAGTCAAATTCAACTATCATTAATTCTAAAAATTCTTATACAAATATTCATTAGATAATCCAAAAATGATATCATTTATATAAATATGAATAATCCAAATATCCATAAAATATTTCTTAATAAAAAAATTTATGTTCAACTTTTTTCTTTCACAAATCCATTCTTCAAAATATACTGAGATAATATTTCATACCATGATTTAGGGGATTGTTTAATACCATAATGAGTATTTCAAGTTTTAAAACATGATCAAGATAATTCTCATTTTCAAAATTGGGTGGTTGTTTAGAATAAACATCTTCAAAAATAATTCAATTTAAAAATACGCGTTTCACATCCATTTGATAAAGCTTAAAATATTTAAAAGTAGAATAAGATAATAAAATTTGAATATATTCTACTCTATAAATAAGTGAAAAAATACATCATATTTAATTCATTCTTCTTGAAAAAAAAACTTGAGAAACTAGTTTAGATTTATTATAAATAATTTTTCCATTATCATCTATTTTATTTCTAAAAATCCAATTAGTTCCAACAATATGGGAATATTTAGGGGGTTCAACAAAATTTCAAACATTATTTATAAAAAAATTAATTAATTTCATCTTACATAGATAATATTTGGTTAAAATATTTCAATTTATTTGAAATATAATTAGGAAAAAAATCATAAATAATGGTAGTGTGAGTACAAAAATTACTTAATGAATTCATGGTCTTCACTCATGATTCAACATATTCAATAACTCTATCAAGTGGGTGAACTATATGAGTATTCCAAATACTTATAGGTTTAAGTGAAAACTCATCATAAATGGTTTTCTAAGTTTTAACTTCTCCAAAATTAAATTTACTAAAATATTATTAAATAAAGAATAATTCATAAGTCTATCTTTTGAATCTTTCTCATCAAACTTACATGAATATATTCTTCAATAATCATAGTCCTCTTATTATAAATTCAATAATAATTACTAACATTTTAATAACCTAAAAATATTACTTCATATATTTTATCATCAAACTTATCCAAATAATCATTAGTATTAAGGATAAATACTTTTCAATCAAAAACCTCTAAATGTCCAACTTTTAGTTTCTTTCTTTTATATAGGGTATTCCTAATAATTAGTATAATAATAATTTTATTAGAAACATAAAATATAGTATTAATATATTCATTAAATAAATACTTAGGTAAAAAATATTCATTCAATATATTTCTATCCATCTTTTTAATAGTTAATTTGTTCATTCTACTACTACATTCTGCTAAGGTGATCTAGGAGCTGAGAAATTATGAAAATGATCATTTTATTCAAAAAAAATCTTAAATTATAAATTATAAACTTCTCCTCCTATATCACTATGAATTTATGAAATCAAGTAATGTTTCTCATTTTTGAACTAATTTACAGTAGGTTTAATTTTTTGATAAATTTCCACATTTATAAGATAGAAAATAAATCAATGTGAATCTAAAAAAAGCATCAAGAATAACAAAAGAATATTTCTTAAAAATGAGACTAGTAGTTTGAACAAGTAAAAATAAATATAAATGAAAAGTTTAAATAAGTATTATAGTTTTAAAATATTTAATAGATCTCAAACTTTCTTTTTACTATTTTCCTTTCATGCATGAACCACAAATTTGATTTCTATTCACTTTAAGCATAGGAAACTATAGTACTTGATGATGTTTTTCCAGATTATGTAGTAAGTGAAAATTTTCATGACCAAGCCTCTTATTCCATAAAATATCATATTTTTATATAGAATTAATACACTTTACATTTTGATCTATTATTATAGAAAAATAAATATTATAAATATTATTCTTTTGATTAGAATAAAAAATATAGAATCATTTTTTAAAACAAGGCATTTATCATTTTGAAATTTCACAAAAAATACATCATTTTAAAATTTAGAGATACTAATCAGATTATGTTTTAACCCTTTAACATATAAAACTTTATAAATAATCACAGAGTTAGAAATATAAACTTTACCAAAACCTTTAACTTTTCCTTTTTAATTTTTTCCAAATGTAACAGTGCCTCCATCGTATCTATTGAAATACAAAAAAACATGATATATCACCAATCATGTACCTAGAACATCCATTATCCATGTACCAAATGTCCTTAATACATTTAAGGTTTTTTTTTTGAAATATTAATTAGAAGATAGTTTTAGAACACAAGAAACATTGGGTCCAATGGGATTAGTCATAGAATTTTTGGAAATCCAAAAAGATTTTAAACATGAATTAACATGTAATATATAGGAAAATGATTTTAAAATAAATTCTTTAGTGTGTCCCAAAGATCATGTAAATATTAAAGTGAATTAAGTAGCATAATGAACTTACATTCTATATCTAAAACATGTAACATTTGAAATAATTCCTTTAAAACCTTTCACATATAAATTTATATAAATATATTGAAGTTTTAAATAATATCAAACACCACTCCTATTTCTATTAACTTTATTCATAGACATCATTTTATCATAAATTTATTTTCCTTGAACAAAATTTGATAAATCTTATTTTAGAATTACAATTTATTTCTTCAATTTTTCATTTTATTTTTTACTAGCCTCTAAATATTTACAAACCTTTTTATTAGTGATTGAAGATTTATTTTTGAGTTTCAAATTTTCTTGACTAAGAATATTTTTATCCTCAAGAAGTTTCGTTTTAACTATTTTAATTTACTAGGATATTATTATAATAACTCTTTAAAGTTTATAAAAAAAATTATTTAGTTCATAAATACTAGGTTTTTTAAAATATAAATCAATATTTGATTCATTATGAGAGTAAAAACTAAAATCATCACTAACCTCACTTAATGAATCTATTAAGAATACATTATCTGGCTATTTTTATATACAAGATTATTCAGTTTAATCTGAGTCATTGGTCCAACTACATCTATCTGTTAATTATCTTTTATAATTTTTCTTATTATTTTTATTTTTTCTATCATGCTTCAATATTGAACAATTTGGTTTAATATTTCCTTTATTTATACATTCATATAAAGTTAGTTCTGGAGAATTATTAGAAGTAGAATTTTCTTTCTTGTTTCATTTGTGTTCATTACTAGGATAATCCTTTATAAATATCATTGAGAGTATTTTATTTATTTTGCAGTCCTTGTAGAGTTATTTCAGTAATTAAGATTTTTATCTTCCCTGTATTTTTGAATCAAAAGAGTAAGTAGTAACATTTATATTTAATTTAAAAGAAACACCTTTCTTATTTTAATTCCCCTCATCAACAATGTTCTTGAGTTCCAATTCATATTGCATTAATGAACTAATGAGTTCATTAAACATATATTCTTTTAAGTTTTTGATTTCATCAATAGAAACCTTCTTTGTATACCATTTATTTGGAAGGGATCTCAAAACTTTTTCAATAAGAATAACATTGTTTATGGGTTCTCTAATAGCACTCATTACAATTACAATACTTGTAAACCTATGGAACAATTTGTTAATATATTATTTATCTACCATATAGAAGTATTAGTATTCAATGTGTAACATTCTAGTTTGGTTCTCTTAAACTTATTGGTTCCACAATGTGTAACTTGAAATTTTATCCAAATATCATGATCATTTTTTCATATAGATATGTGACTAAAACAACTTCTATTGATAGAAAAATATAAAATATTCATAAAATTATAATTCAAAGCATACTTTACCACATAATTATAAATAAATGAATCAAGATTTGAGTTAGGTAATTTTTATGGTTTTTCCATAATAGTACAATATTTAATACACAAGTGATTAAAGTAATATTTCAATCTTGTTTTCTAGTACCCATAATAATTTCCATCAAAGTATGGTGGTCTCTGAGGAATTTATCCATAATTAGAGTTTAAACCTTCAATATTAAAAAAAAATTGATCTTTAACTTAGATGATTAGGACTAGGATATGCTTAGTAACAGAAAATATATCCATTGGAGCCCTTACTCTGATGTCAATTATTGAGGTTTCAAGGTAAAAGCAATAAATCTCAACTATACTTACAAGGTTGATATCAAATAAGGTATCAGGGTAAATTCTATAGAGAACAACTCTTAAAGGTCCAAGATCTAGTACTAATTATTTGGTATCAGATAATTTAATAGTGTAAAAAATCCTTATAGGCTCTTAATTTGATACCAACACTACTACAAAACATGCCTTTAACAGCACTAAAATTGGCCTTTTTCAACGCATAGAAAGTGATAACTATTGGACTGTGATTAAAATACCTAGGATTTTATTAGTTCTAGAAGATTTCTGATAAAGGTGACCTTTATTAATGCTAAAAAAATAACTAATAAAGGGTTTCTTGATTAGTGCTTTTAGAAGCACTCATAAAGGACCTCATTTATCAATGCTTTTATTTAGAACTGATAAAGGTGTCCCTTATCAGTAATTTTAAAAGATATGATTAGGGATTTCCTATATCAGCACTTCTAAAAAAATTAATTAAGGGTACCTTCATCTGTGCTTCTAAAAGCACTGATAAAGGGTACCTTCATTAGCTCTTTTGGAAGCACTGATAAAAGGGGATACTAAAGTGTGTTGCTAAATTTATAGCGCATTGTATCACTAGAAAAAGGATATCGTAGGTAAAAATACATATTATAAATAAAATAAAATTTATAACACAAATACAAGAAAAAACACTATATTATAGAAATTTCAAACATTGGTTTATACAATTACATGAGTAAGTATAAATTATCACAGACATTCAAAAACATAAATGTTTCTTTTTCTTTGGCCCCTGACCCCCACTCATGCTATTGTTGAACAGACCACCCCAACTCAAGCGAAAGGAAGCACCTTTATAAGAAAAAAAATATTATGTTATTAATACTATAAAGAAATAAATTAAACGTAAAGTGTTAGTTTTAAACTAAACTTTTATCCATACTAGGAACATTGTGTATTGGATTGAGTTGTGGTTGATTCTTGCACATCACACCATTTCATGTTCTTCTTCAAGAATTATATCTATGAAAATTAACTAAATAATTATAAGAAAAAAATAATAAGAAAATTAATTAATTAATAGAAGATATAATGATAATAAAAAAAATCTAGGCTCATTTTCTCAATTTTGGTGATTTGATGCGTGTTTTAAACTAAAATGACACTTATGTATTGTAAACCCAAAATTGGAGTTATACCTGTCACATAGTGCATCAGAATGAGTTGAGTCTAATTCCACTTATATATTATTGTCCTAAAGTATCAAAACAGTCCAAATTCATTTGCTTGTATTTGAGTATGGCACTTTTTTTACTAAAATGTTATTTTAAACTGGAAACATGCACTTTAAGTCATACTTATAATGTCATGTGTCAGTTTAATGTGAGATTGATTCCTACACGTCAAAAATGACTTATAAATAACTATCCTAAATTATTAATAAAATCTTAGTTAATTTTCTCATTTTTCAATGAGTGGCACTTTTTGAACTCAAATTTCAATTTTAATCTGAAAGTGTTTTCTTGGTTTTTAGTATGTCACTTGTTTTTTTACTAAAATATCATTATAAACTAGAATAGGCACTATGAGTCATACTGGTCACATAATGTGTTGGTTTGATGTGAGACTGATTCCTAAATGTTAAAAATTACTTATGAATCATTTTCCTAAATTATCAAGACAATCTAAGTGGGTTTTCTTAGTTTTTAGTAAGTGCCACTTTTTGAACTAAAATGTCAATTTTAAACTGATAACAGACACTTTGAGTAATATAGGGAATGTCCTATATTAGATTGAGATGAGGATAATTCCTACACATAAAAAATGAATTATGTATCATTTTACTAAAGTATAAAAACAATCCTAATGCATTTTATCAGTTTTGAGTATGTTATTTATCTTTTTTACTAAAATTAATGTCAATTTTAAATAAAAAGACACACTTTGAGTCATATCGGTCACATAGTTCAACGGATTGAGGTGATGATAATTTATACACATAAAAAATGAATTATAGATTTTTTTCCTAAAGTATCAAAATAATATGAATGTGTTTTATTAGTTTTGAGTATGTCACTTGTTTTTTTTACTAAAATGTCATTTTAAATTGGAAACACATGCTTTGAGTCATATAGGTCACATTGTGTATCAGTTTAACATGAGACTGATTCCTATACATTAAAAATTACTTATTAATCATTTTATTAAATTATTAATATAATCTGAGTGTTTTTCTTAGTTTTCAGTGAGTGACACTTTTTGAACTAAAATGTCAATTTTAAACTGATAACGAACACTTTTAGTCATATCGAGTGCATCGTGTATGTCACGACCCGTCCCCCGGGGCCCGTATCATGACTACCCCAAGCCCGCCTTCCATAGTCCAGGGGCTGGTGACTAGCACCAAAGGCATAATTTTCCTAAAACTGGGAAGTAATTGCCTTTATAAATTGTAAACACACACAACCAGAGTAAAAGCAGAAGAAAACACTAAGTAAAAACTGTATGAAAAGTATGCTGAAAGTAAAGGGGTCGGAAATACAAACCCAACAGTAAAGTACAAGGAAAAGACAAACAGGTACAACTAAAAAGGCAAACAGCTGGAAGGTGTCTAGAAGCTCCCGGATCGTCCACCATGGATCCTACCTGAAGGGTAGGTATAGATATCCTCTTTAGTGCTCCACATCCGTCCGTCTCCTCCGGGTACCGACTCTTCATGAGATCCACCTCTGAGTACCATTTAGTCCTCGTACACTCCACCTCGGTCAGCGTTGTCCGTCATCTGCAACCAACACAACGAGGTGCGGGCACAGCCCGTGCAGTGGTGAGTATAACGATACTTAGTAGGGACTCAGAGACCCTCAAGGTCTCACAAAATTCAACAAGGATAAACCAAAAATTATTAAATCAAAGGATAACCATTACTTAGGTATATTCCCATACATATACCTAAGTTATCAAGTAACTCATCTCAATCATGAGGAAAACAAAAGGGTCATTGACTCAGCTCAAACCAGGATTTTCGTTATCGAAACCATGGCTGCTGGAGAACTCCTCCTCTGTCAAGTACAGTGGACCTGTCGCGACTCTGAGGTGCTACTCACTAACCTTAGACTACTGAGGTACTCCTCCTGTCGAGTATCGCAGGTCTGCTGCCAAACCGGGCGCTCCGTCCGCTATGGGTCTGCCGCCAAACCGGGTGCTCCCCCTAATAGCCGTCAGAGGTACTCCTCCTATCGAGTAGCGTGGGTCTGTTTCCAAGCCAGGCGCTCCTCCTACCATGGTTCTACCGCCAAACTGGGCACTCCATCCACTAGGATAGTCAAATCGGTCAAGTAGTCGTCAGGTCTACAGCTATTAGGTCTCTGCACTCCATATGCTCGTCTCCGAGAGGATCTATTCCACGAGCTACTGGTCGATACTCCAAGTGTCACGAAGTCTCAAGTAGAAGTATCTCAAATTCCTTCCACGTCATAGGGGTCTCAACGCAACAGACGGCGCGCCAATCGGACACCCAGTTTGTGAGTTATTAGCATTTTAGTCCCGAGGGCCCGGTTGGATTCGTGTACGAACCAACCTGACCACGACTCAACTATATCCCAACTCCAGGGGGTATACTCAAAGGGATGGCTATGGTCTAAGAATACCAGTTCCACTGACGGTTCATCAAACAGACGTCCGGTGCCAAAGATATGGCCCAAGAAGGTAAAGGGTCAGTAATGGGCCCGGGTTCGGTCCGACCCGGTCAGACCGACTCGGCCCAACCTGGTTTGGGCCGACCCAGTCTAGGTTGACCCAGTCAGACTCCCTAGGTCTGACTCAGCCCATTGGACGGGTCAGCCCGCTAAGTTTTGACCCGATCCACTGGGCCCGGCTCAGCGGACCGCGAGGGCGGTTCGGCCCGACAGTCGCCACATAGGCGGCTCGGTAACTCAGGGCGGGATACCGGGCCTGTTCGGATAGTGACATCGTGGGGGACGATGCGGGTCAACTTGGGAAACCGATGGATGAGAGGCCAGCAAGCAGGCCGCGTGGGGCGCGGGCTAGCCGGCTGGTCTCCGGCAGGCTCTGGGCGCACACGGCAGGCCGCGGCAGGAGCTGGGGAAGTGGGCAGCGCGCCGGAAGGGGGCGCATGGCTCTAGGTATCGTGCCTATAGGGGCACCGGTCAGTGCTCCAGTAGGGGCGTGGGTCGCTGGGAGCGCGCTGGCAGGGGCGCGGGGCACCGGGCAGCCCGCTGGCAGGGGCGCGGGGTGCCGGGCAGCGCGTCCGCAGGGGCGCGGGGCACTAGGCAGCGAGCCGGCAGGGGTGCGAGGCACCGGATGGGCGCCGGCAGGGGCGCGGGGCGACGGGAGTGTGCCAGCAGGGGCACGGGGCGCCGGGCAGCACGTCGGCAGGGGCTTGGGGGTCCGGGTAGCACACCGGGGCACCGCGGGGGCGGCATAGTTCATGGAGGCCGCAGGTAGCGTGGTCTTTGTTCGCCGCCTTCATCACCGTCACCGTGTGTAACAACTTTGTCATCACCAAACAAGAACAAACAAGGGGAGGGTCGTCCCGTGTTCATGTGGCCCGAACCCTCCTCGTTATAGTGACAGAAATCGGCGATTCTCATACCATAACTTGATTGATGAAGAACAAGGGTTTATTCTCATAATTAAAATAGTGCAAAAATTCCCTACCTTTGATTTTTCAGTAGTCGTTCATTGACGTTGCAGAAGGCGGTCGTTTTTCCATCAAAGTCGGAGGAAGAATAGCTCGAAGAGGACGAGTCGAGATGACGTTGTCGGTGTTCTTCGTGGGCAGCATTGCTTCCCTTTTTTACCCCGATTGAAGAAGGATGAAGACGGCATTCGTCGTTCTTCATTCTTCATGGGCGACGGTTCTTCGTTGGAGGAATAATTCTCCAAGGGTTGGGCGTCGCGTCTCTTTTCCAGCATTTCTCCGCTTGAATAAGTCATCCCAAAACCTTCCCCCAAGCTTCCTTTATATAGGAGAGGGAGGGTTTGTCTAAAATTACGTTGGTACGTAATTCAAATGGTAGAATTAATTAACCCATCTCCACCAAATTAATTGTACGAGGGGTGTCACAAATAATTTGGAGGATTTCAAGAGGCTCCCCTTAATTTAATTCTCACGCGTTGGTGCAATTAATTAAGGGAGATGCCACAAATTTGAAGAGGAGGTTTTGGCCATTAAAAGGGGTGGTTGTGGACCCATTAATAGGGGGAGTTGAGAGGTTATGGTCTCCTCCCATTAATAGGGTTCGGGTGGCCTCGTGTGGTCCCCACCACATTTAACCTCACGTGGAATATTGGGTTCAGGTGGGCCCCACTACCATAATCTCTCATGGGAGGTTAGGGTTTGGCGGTCCCACCACCAACTCCCAAGTGGAGGTTCCAACTACCCACACTCACATGGCGGCTGGAATAAAATAAAGTGTAGCACACTTTATTTTATTATTTTTTTTATAAAAATCCAAAAACTAACTTTTATTCCCAACCATCTGCCATCGAGGTGAAAGACTTCTTAAGTGAATATTGGCGCTGTGAGTTCAATGGTGCCCTCGGATTTCAATTCCGACCAATGGTTCAAAAGTTATAAAATGTCGTCCGCACGTTTACTGAACGTACTTGAAAAAAAGTTCGGAAAATTATTGTCAGTCACCCTCGACCCACTTCGGTCAAGGTTAGGCTCTACCTAGGTGAAACACGCCCCAACGAACCCAAAGGTACTCTTGTATTTTCAATCCGAGTTACCGTTTAGAAGTTATGAATTTTAAAATAAAATAGTTGTCACTTAATATTTTTATTTGCGGCCAAAAACTAACTTTTTCTGATGGCCCGCGGCAGCCAAAGTTAGTATCTTCTTAAATAAAGCATGCCCTCACAAGTTTATCGGTGGTCTCATATTTTTAATTCGAGCTATCATTTTTGAGTTATAAGAATTTGAAAAATAAAATAACTTTATTTAATTATTTTATTTACAGTTATGTCATTTTCAGGATTTCTCACAGGAGGCCCTTGCTGACTAAACTTAAGTCACACCTAGGGTAAACCTTCCATCCTGAGCGCAACGGTGTCCTCGTATTTCTGATCCGAGTAACTGTTTAAGAGTTATTCCACTTTTTCAGGAAAACTGCTTACGTGCGTTAATTTAATCTTAACAAAACTTCGACGAATCATTCCGGGCACTCCGAGCCTCGGAATCGTGTGCCGTCAGAAACTGAGGACTCGTAAAATTCCCATATATTTTAAAAAAAATTACATGGAAATTTCGGGTATTTACATTCTCCCCACCTCAGGGCTCTACATCCCCATAAGCCACAACTCACAACTAAGAGAACAAGTGGGGGTACTGAGCATGCATCTGAGCCTCCCGCTCCCATGTTCTCTCCTGGAGGTTCCTGTACTGCCAGCGAATGCGCACCAGAGGTATCAACCATCCACAAAGGATACACTCCTGTCGATCCTCAATCTCCACTAGAACCACTATAAAATTTTCTCCATCCTCAACGCCCAGCTCTCCATGGTCGATGATGTGGGAAGGGTCGTGCACGTATCTCCTCAGCTGAGATACGTGGAAGACATCGTGCACGCGGTGCAACTGAGATAGAAGATTTAAGCAGTATGCCACCTCACCAACTCTTTTGAGGACCTGAAAAGGTCTGATGAATCTTATATATAACTTGTCTCCTCGACCAAATCTCTGTAGACCTCGTCGAGATGAGACCCATAGAAAGACGTGGTCACCATCATCGAATTCCAAAGGTCTCTGTCTCCTGTCATTATACGACTTATGTCTGCTCTGTACAATATTCATCCTCTCCTATATGACATGCACCTTCCCTGTGATAGCTCGTACCATCTCTATTCCCACTAGTGCTGACTCCCCTGGGTCTGTCCAGCACAGTGACGATCTTCAAGGTTGTCCATGCAATGCCTCGAAAGGTTCCATACTGATGGTGGAGTGATAGATGTTGTTTTAGGGAAACTCTTCCAAAGGTAAGTGGTCCTCCCAGCTGCAATCGAAGTCGAGGACACATGCAAAGATCATGTCCTCGAGGTTCTTAATGGCCCTCTCGGTCTGACCATCAGTCTGAGGATGGAAGGTGGTGCTCAAGCAAAGATGTGTCTCGAAAGCCTCCTGCAGCCCCTTCCATAGCCGGGAAGTAAACCGTGTGTCACAGTCAGAAACAATAGAAGAAGGTAATCCATGTAAACGCACTATCTCCTGCACATAGAGGCGTCCCAAGATCTCTACTGAACCCCTCTATCTGATCGATAGGATGTGGGACGACTTGGTGAGTCGGTCAATAATCACCCAAATCGAGTCGCGACTCCTGGATGTACGTGGAAGACCCGTCACGAAGTCCATGGATATCCCATCCCACTTCCACTTTGGTACCTCTAAAGGCTGAACCAATCCTGCTGGTACTTGGTGCTCTGCCTTCACTTGCTTACAAGTGAGGCACCGTGAGACAAACTCTGCTACCACTTTCTTCATACCTGGCCACCAGTGCTGTCGTCGAAGGTTCTGGTACATTCGCCACCCCTGGATGTACCGCTAGAGTGGAAGTGTGGAACTTCCTAAACACTTCCTCCTCAAGTGAAACTGGTACCATGGTACGTTCTCTGAAGAGGATGACATGCTTCCCACCTTTAAGAAATCCATCAGGTGCCTCCCCTATGGGTATCTGAGCATGTCATGTCTTACAGTCAGCATCTTCATGCTGTGCCTCCCTGACTCCCTGATGAAGTTGGGGAGTGACTATAAGAGACTGTAGAAAGGATTCTCCATCCCTATCTATGAAGGATATCTGTAAGGCATCCAGATGCTCTGTCTCCTCGCCTAGAATCTGTATACCAGTCCTCCTGATGAGCGCATCTGCAACAACGTTGCCCTTTTCAGGAGTATAGACTATCTCGAAGTCATAGTCTTGGAGGAACTAAAAACTCAAAACTCCTACTACCACGAGGGTAAGGCTGGCCGACTCAAGAGTGATTGGTTGCACCCTCCTATGCATGAGTTTATCCTGTGCTACCTGGGTTTCCTTTTTCGCCGACAAAGAAAAACCTCATCTCAATGTTGTAGATAAACCACAACATTTTTGCCTAATACAGTCAATCTGTGTATGAACTATGGTTTCCCAGTCCATACCTAAACTAACGTCGTAAGGCCTCGACGCTGCCACCAATATTTTTTAACCGAAACTCTCACCTCAAGGGTCAAATCACACCATCGGCGTAAGTGTGATTATCGAGTCTCCGCCCAAAGGTATCTCCATACGTGTGGGTCAAGTCAATGGTTTAACCGGAAACTCGAGGTCTGGGACAAGATTCGTAGAAGGAAGGAATGATTGGTACCTATGTCTATTAATATGGAAGCTAGTATTAGACACAGTCCATACCTCGAATCATTCCTAGAGCCCTTGGGTCACACTCCTTGACCACATGTAGTTATTCTCTTCCTCTGCCCTCCAGCTCCCTGATCCTAGCGGGGACTATAAAGGTGGGTGGTTGTAACATGTCAAAATGTGCACCACCTCATGCTGCTCTTCTAGCTCTGCTTCCATGTCTGCTACCCTACAGATTCATTTTTCCCTGTAAAATCCTCTTTCTGAAATAGTTTACACACCCAAGTCTCTATGACTGGCGCTAGTTTCCTGTTTTCTCACTACTAACATTCACTGGCTGTATCCGCTTAGCCAAAGAACATTCAACCACAAATGTTCTCTCTATCATCCTATATCATAGGTAGGAATGCACAGAGGAAAAAGAAAGTGCAGGTTCAGATGTCCCTAAACATATCTCACTCGGTGGTCCAAGTTCTGAAGCACTGATCGTATCGTATTCATCGAGTACCAGGAACGATCAGTATGCCTCAATGAATACTCAGCTAACGACATGTCGTCCTGCCGAAGCTGTAGAAGTTCTAGAGAACTCTCAGCCACCCCCTCAGGCCAGTCCTTAGCCGCCTGTAAGTCAGGATCACCTCAAAACCTGATGGGTATCTGATTCTAAAACACGTTTAAGACACTAAGCCTACATGTGTCATCAACCGGTACCGCCGGTTGAAACTCCTGACCAACAGGCAGTGATATAGATGACATAATGCCTGAAGGTACAATCTCAGGAAAAGGTCCACATACCAAATCCTCATCACTATACAGACCAACCTCATGGTCACTCACTGGGAAACTCTAGTAGCTAAGATCACCATCTGCTCTACTAGTGTCTCAACTAGGTGGAGAACTCTAGCAATCACCTCTAGTGAGTCCTCTACTGCCTGGGAATCTGTCTCGCCTCGTATACTCAAAGGCCTCTGCTGCTAGAAATCATGCAACACACACAGTCGGTGTGCACTGTCCTCCAGTGTGGCTGGTGGAATCTGCTGCCCAACGGGGGGTGGTGCTGCTGGTACACCACCTGAAGGTGCCAACATAGTAAGAGGGCCCTCCACTGGAGCCTCTTCGCTCGGTGGGCCATCATCGGGTACTCTCTTGAAACTCCAACTGGCTATCTGCATGGAGACATCCTGAACAGATGCGACACGGACAAAATATTATACCTGGTGAGCTGACCTGGTTTGAGATGACTTAAAGAAAACTTTTTAAAACACACACTCAATCAATGTTTTCATGTACTAAGTCGAAAATCAGTATTCAGGGTCCTAGTGTATGGATAAGTCGGTCGTCGCACCAATAATGGACTCCCTGAACTGAAAACCACACTCAGTACCCTTAACACTATTGCTTCACAGAAAGAAAATATCAGAGTCCTAAGTTCCATGGTAGAACCAAATCCTCTGATACCAATTTTTCACGGCCCGTCCCCCAGGACCCGTATCGTGACTTGCCCAAGCCCGCCTTTCATAGGCCAGGGGCTGTTGGCTGGCACCAAATGCGTAATTTCCCTAAAACTAGGAAGGCATAGCCTTTATAAATCATAAACACACACAACCAGAGTACAAATGGAAGAAAACACTAAGTAAAAATTGTATGAAAAGTATGCTGAAAGTAAAGGGGCCGAAAATACAAGCCCAACAGTAAAGTACAAGGAAAAGACAAATAGGTACAACTAAAAAGGCAAACATCTAGAAGGTGTCTAGAAGCTCCTAGATCGTCCACCACGGATCCTACCTGAAGGGTAGGTACAGATAGCCTCCTCAGTGCTCCACGTCCATCTGTCTCCTCCGGGTACCGGCTCGTCGTGAGATCCACCTCCGGGTACCATCCATTCCTCGTACACTCCACCTCAGTCAGCATTTCCCATCATCTTCATCCAACACAATGAGGTGTGGGTATAGCCCGTGAAGTGGTGAGTATAACGATACTCAGTAGGGACCCCGAGATCCTCAAGGTCTCACAAAATCCAACAAGGATAAACCAAAAAGTATGAAATCAACGGATAACCATTACTTAGGTATATGCCCATACATATACCTAAGTTATCAAGTAACTCATCTCAATCATGAGGAAAACAAAAGGGTCATTGACTCAGCTCAAACCAGGATTTTCGTTACCAGAACCACGGCTACTAGAGAACTCCTCCTCTGTCGAGTACAGTGGACCTGTCGCGACTTTGAGGCACTACTCACTAACCTTATACTACTGAGGTACTCCTCCTGTCAAGTATCGTGGGTCTACTTCCAAACCAGGAGCTCCGTCCGCTATGGGTCTGCCGCCAAACTAGGCGCTCCCCCTAATAGCCGTCAAAGGTACTCCTCCTGTCGAGTACCGTGGGTCTCCTTCCAAACCAGGAACTCCATATTCCATGGGTTTGCCGCCAAACTAGGTGCTCCGTCCAATGGGTTTTTCGAATCACTCCGAGTCGAATCGGTCAAGCAGTCGTCAGGTCTACAGCTACTAGGTCTCTGCACCCCGTATGCTCATCTCTGAGAGGATCTGTTCCACGAGCTACTGGTCGACACTCCAAGTGTCATGAAGTCTTAGGTGGAAGTATCTCAAAGGACTACCACGTCATAGGGATCTCAATGCAACAGACGGTGCGTCAATCGGATGCCCGGTCTGTGAGTTATTAGCATTTTAGTTCCGAGGGCCCTGTTGGATTCGTGTATGAACTAACCTGACCATGACTCAACTATATCCTGACTCCAGGGGGTATACTCAAAGGGACGGATATGCTCCAAGAATACCATCGTTGTGGATGGTTCGTCAAACAGACGTCTGGTGCCAAAGATATGGCCCAAGAAGGTAAAGGGTTAGTAATGGGCATGGGTCCGGTCTGACCCGGTCGGACCGACTCGACCCAACCCGGTCTGGGCCGACCCGGTCTGGGTCGACCAGGTCAGACTCGCTGGGTCTGACCCAGCCCATTGGGTGGGTCAGCCCGCTAAGTTTTGACCCTGTCCGCTGGGTAGCGCGCTGGCAGGGGCGCGGGGCGCCGGGCAGTGCATTGGTAGGGGCGCGGGTCACCGAGTAGCGCACCGACAGGGGTGCGGGGCACCGGGAGCACGCCGGCAAGGGAGCGGGGTGCCGGGCAGCCCACCGGAAGGGGCTCGGGGCACTGGGAGCACGCCGTCAGGGGCGCCGGGCAGCACGTCGGCAGGGGCTCGGGGCGCCGGATGCGCGCCGGCAGGGGCGCGGGGCACCGGGAGCACACCGGTAGGGGCGGGGGGCACCGGGCAGTGCGCCATCAGGGGATCAGGGGTGCAGGTAGTGCACCGGGGCACCGCGGGGGTGGTTCAGTTCACGGAGGTCACGGGTACCACGGTCTTTGTTCGCCGCCTTCACTGTCATCACCGCGTGTACCGCCTTCGTCATTCCCAAACAAGAACAAACGAGGGGAGGGTCGGGTCATGTTCATGCGGCCCGAACCCTCCTTATTACGGTGACAGAAATCAGCGATTCTCATACCATAACTTGATTGACGTAGAACGAGCGTTTATTCTCCTAATTAAAATAACACAAAAATTCCCTACCTTTGATTTTCCGGTAGTCGTTCATTGACGTCGTGGAAGGCGGTCGTCATTCCGTCAAAGTCGGAGGAAGAAGAGCTCGAAGAGGACGAGTCGAGATGACTTCATCGGCATTCTTCATTGGAGGCAGTGCTTCCCTTTCTTACCCCGGTTGAAGAAGGACGAAGACGGCGTTCGTCATTCTTTGTTCTTTGTGGGAAACGGTTCTTCGTTGGAGGAATAATTCTCCAAGGGTTGGGCATCGCGTCTCTTTTCCAGCATTTCGTCGCTTGAAGAAGCCATCCCAAAAGCTTCCCCCAAGATTTCTTTATATAGGAGAGGGAGGGTTTGTCTAAAATTACGTTGGCACGTAATTCAAATGGTAGAATTAATTAACCCATCTCCACAAAATTAATTGCACGAGGGGTGTCATGATTAATTTGGAGGATGTCAAGAGGCTCCCCTTAATTTAATTCACACACGTTTGTGCAATTAATTAAGGGAGATGCCACAAATTCAAAGATGAGGTTTTGGCCATTAAAAGGGGTGGTGGTGGAACCATTAATAGGGGGAGTTGAGAGGTTATGGTCTCCTCCCATTAATAGGGGTCGGGTGGCCTCGTGTGGTCCCCACCACATTTAACCTCACATGGGAGATTTGGTTTGGGTGGGCCCCACCACTATAACCTCTCATAGGAGGTTAGGGTGTGTTGGTACCACCACCAACTCCCAAGTGGAGGTTCCAACTACCTGCACTCACATGGCGGCTGGAATAAAATAAAGTGTAGCACACTTTATTTTATTATTTTTTATATAAAAGGCCAAAAACTAACTTTTATTCCCGACCATCCACCGTCGAGGTGAAAGTCTTCTTAAGAGAATATCGGTGCTGCGAGTTCAATGGTGCCCTCGGATTTCAATTCTGAGCAACGGTTCAAAAGTTATAAAATGTCGTTCGCACGTTTACTGAACGTACCCGAAAAAAAGTTCGGAAAATTATTATCAGTTACCCTAGACCCACTTCGGTCAAGGTTAGGCTCTTCCTAGGTGAAACACGCCCCAACAAACCCAACAGTACTCTCATATTTTCAATACGAGTTACCGTTTAGAAGTTATGAATTTTACAATAAAATAGTTGTCACTTAATTATTTTATTTGCGGCCAAAAACTAACTTTCGTTGGTGGCCCGTGCCGGCCAAAGTGTGTATCTGCTTAAATAAATCATGCCCTCACAAGTTCAGTGGTGGTCTTGGATTTTTAATCCGAGATACCGTTTGTGAGTTATAAGCATTTGAAAAATAAAATAACTTTATTTAATTATTTTATTTACAGTTATGCCATTTTCGGGATTTCTCATAGGAGGCCCACGCCGACTAAACTTAAGTCACACCTGGGGTAAACCCATCATCCTGAGCACAACGGTTCCCTCGGATTTCTGATCCGAGTAAGTGTTTAAGAGTTATTCCACGTTTTCAGGAAAACTGCTTACACGCGTTAATTTATGTTTAAGAAAACTTTGACGGATCATTCGGGGCACTCTGGGCCTCGGAATCGCGCGCCGTCAGAAACTGTGAACTCATAAAATTCCCATATATTTAAAAAAAATTAAATGGAAATTACAAGTCTTTACAGTGTACCGTATTGAGGTACTGATGATTCCTACACATCAAAAATAACTTATGAATCATTTTAATAATGTATAAAAACAATCTAAATGTTTTTTTTTGTTTTTATTATTTCAGTTGTCTTTTTTTACTAAAATTAATGTCAATTTTAAATAAAAAGATGCACTTGAATTCATACTAGTCACACGGTGTGTTGGATTGAGGTGAGGCCAATTCCTAAAATACAAAATTGACTTTTTTAATGTTTTCCAAAATTATAAAAACAATCAAAGTGTATTTTCTTGGTTCTGAGTATGTGGTTTGTGTTTTTTACAAAAAATCCATTTTAAACTGGAAAGATGCACTTAGAGTGATATTGGTCACATCATATGTCAGTTTGATGTGAGACTGATTCCTACACATCAAAAACGAATTATAAATTATTTTCCTAAATTATCAAGACAATATCAGTGTGTTTTATTAGTTTTCAGTGAGTGACACTTTTTGAACAAAAATGTCAATTTTAAACTGATAATGGATAGTTTGAGTCATACCGAGCACATTGTGTATTGGATTTAGGTGAGGATAATTAATAAAAATTAAAAATAACTTATGGATAAATTTTCTGAAGTTTCAAAACAATCTAAATTCATTTTATTGGTTTTGAGTATGTCACTTGTCTTTTTTACTAAAATTAATGTCAATTTTAAATAAAAAGACACACATGGAGTCATATTAGTCACACCGTGTATCAGATTGAGGTTTGGATAATTCCTACATGTAAAAAATGACTTATAGATTATTTTTATAAAGTATAAAAATAATAAGAATGTGTTTTATTAGTTTTGAGTGTGTCACTTGTCTTTTTTACTAAAATATCATTTTAAACTTGAAACACTCACTTGGAGTCATACCGGTCACATCGTGTGTCGGTTTGATATGAAGATAATTCATAAATGTCACAAATGACTTATGTATTTTTTTACTAAATTATCAAGACAATATGAGTGTGTTTGATTAGTTTTCAGTGATTGAAACTTTTTGAACTAAAATGTCAATTTTAAACTAATAACGGATACTTTGAGCCACACCGAGCACATCATGTGTCAGATTGAGGTGCAGATAATTCATACACATCAAAATTGACTTATGTATCATTTTCCTAAAGTATAAAAACAATATGAATATTTTTTCTTGTTTTTGAGCATGTCAGCATTTTCCCATTTCCACTCTGGAATTAGCAAAGGTGGAAGCATCCCTTTCGGTAACTGTCATTCTACTTTAACCTGTTGACAAGTTAAACACTTCACAGTAAAGTTAGAAATATCTTTTTTTATTTCATCCCACCATTAATACTTCTGAAGATCTCTATACATCTTAGTACTGCCAGGATGAATTGAAAACGGAGAACTATGAGCTTCACATAATAAGTCTTTCTTCAACTGGGAATCACAAGGCACACAAAACCTCTTTTCAAACCTAAAAAAAGTCTTTATCAATGTTAAATTCAGGTAAATTACCCTTCTAAAAAAAATATATCTTTTTATGCAACTCACTATCTTCTTTCTTCCCTTGCTTTATTTTGTCTGCTGGAGATGATTTCACTACCACCTGAAACAAAATATAGGAATTCCCTGTTATTATTATTATTATTTTGTGGTTATCACCAACTTGTACAATAAAAAATATTATTTAACCAATTTGTTAATTAATATTTATCACCAGATGCGGTCTTGGCCCATTCGAAATCCTCTAGAATTTATTGAACATATGAATAAATATTTAATTTAAATATTTCATTCATCAATAAATATTTACGATCAATAAAACATGAATAAAATTATCCCTCGGTTTTAAGAATAATATTTATTCAATTAATTAAATTCAAATAGAATTTAATTGAGATCATCAGAAACACTTAGTGTGTGACCCTATAGGATTCTTTCTCATTGGAATTAGGTGGGATTTCCTAAAGTCTGGGATTACTATCTAGCAAATTGGTCAAGGATCCCAAGAGAAATAACTTAATGTTGCAATGATGAAAAACACATACGAACACTCACTGCGTAATATAATCTCTCTGTTGCAATATCTCATGCAGGTTGCACATCCATGTCACCAACCTATATGATCAATACATCTTTCTTTGAGTATATGAAATAAAAACATCATTTCACCATGGCCATGGAATTTAATGCGGCAATTCTATTCCAATCAAAGGGTTGATATATCAATTTACATAAAGATGGAAGGGTAAATTCCTTATTCGACTTATCCATTAATGAAATTTCAATCATGATGCACCTGTCATACCCTACCTTTCCACAAACATTGTTGTCATGGTTTTCATTGTCAAATCTAAGAGCGTGAGTCATGAAATGAATTGTTAATATTAAATTATAAGGACCATTACACACATGCGGATGAGAATATTCGATGGCACCAAAACATACAGAATTCCTACTGGAGTGTATGTTTTAATAATCTCCCATCTTGGAGATTACCAAGTGAGAACTTCTTGAGAAGAATCCTCATATGCTTATGAGTACTCATGCCTGACATTATATATACTATGTTTCTCATCATAGTATGTTGTATGACCACAAAATTATATTTAAGAATATTATCATAGATCTTCAAGGTTTTTATCATTAAGGGGAACTACTATAATATGGAATCCCGCCTTTTTATTACATAACTTTTCATTACATTTTACAAACAGAGGATCTTTAAAGTCCAGTGTCTTGGAAATCAGGAACATAATATATGAAAAACAACATAAAACATTCTTATAATCCACTTGTAAGGCTTCATCATAAGTTCATCCTAAGTAAAATTACTACATCTCATAACCTGGAGACATACATTCAAAGTAAATGGTGAGCAGAAGGCCCAGTAAGGGTAAACAAGGGAATCAGTTTACTTGTGATGTCATTAAGAACTTGAATAAAACATAAGTACATGAGAAATGGAAGTATAGGAATATCATAATAAAAATAACTTGAATAATAAATTGAATATGTGGATACAACATTTCATTTATACATTCATGAACATATCACCAAGGTTTATCCCCAAGGTGTCATAAAAACTACCAAGGTTATTCACCAAGGTATCGTGAAACTTATCATCTCTAGAGATTAATTATTTACCCAATTCATTAGAGAATTATCAGGGCGCACCCTTAATATGTCTTTAATTTCATGTGATCCACATAGATCATAATCAAACATTACATAAATAACCCATATAGAATAAAAGAAATGGGTTTCATTTCAAAATTGTGACGTTTTAAAAGTTCTTAAAAAATAAGATCATTATATCATTTATAACCCATGGAAAGGGAGTGAGGGTTATATGTATGTCCATTCCAGAATCAAATATATCATCTTTATATATTTATGAACACCCATAGAAACGAAATAGGTCTGGATATTCACATAAATAAACAAGAGAATTTCTTGAGAGAAATATATAGAAATTTTGAGACGAAATTTCTGCAGCATAATGGCTATATAACATGGTTTTAGAAAATAATAAAAAGAGAGGGTGAAAGGGTAACCCACTAATAAATAACTAATATTAAAATATAAATACAGAATAACATGGAGGTAATAACATGGTATGGATATTTTAATGACATACCACAAGAAAAGGAAACTTTAAAGGTAGGAGAAGATGCGATTTCTTTTACGAGAAATTCGGCAGCCTAACGGCGTCACTTAAAAATTCAGAAAACAAATTTATGAGAGAAGAAAGGGTCTTTAATTATTTGGAAATGAAATGGAAAGTAATAAGAACATATAATAACATACTCTCAACATAAAGAGATGGAAAATATAAGACACGACATAAAGGAAGTCATGACTTAAAAGAGGAGGGTGAAAGAATCCCTTACCTTGAAGAGTAACTTCGAAAGCTTGAAGGTCAGGACCTTGGGAGGATTGAGGGTACCTTGGGAGGACTCCTTGGGAGGTAAAGAGACCATAACTTCGTTGAGGATTATTTTGGAATGAAATAAATGAGGTAAATGGCTTGGTATTTATAGGTAAAGTGAGTGAATAAATTATTAATTTCCAAGGAACACCTCATCGGTGATATTCGCAAAACCATGGGCTTTCCCATGATATTTTCCCATGGTATTGGCCACTTGGGACACATCATAGCATATATCACTATTCATAAGTCGACCAGAAAGCTTACATAATTGTTACATCATTAATGATGTCATTAAACACCCGAAACTCAAAACTGCATTTTTACTATTCACTGAAAATTCAACTGTTTCAGAAAAAACCCAAAAATTCACCCTAACCTAATATCGATGCTCTGAAACAAAAAAATAAAGTCCATTTTATGAAAATAATTTTCTAAATATTTTTAATTTAATTTTTAAATAAAATAATTATTTATTCCAA
This sequence comes from Viscum album, assembly GCA_963277665.1. Classification (NCBI taxonomy): domain Eukaryota; kingdom Viridiplantae; phylum Streptophyta; class Magnoliopsida; order Santalales; family Viscaceae; genus Viscum; species Viscum album. The sequence continues at coordinate 396,040,005 of OY728138.1, forward strand.
AAATACAACTTTAAAACCATAACTCATTTTGTAACACCTTAAAAAAGTAATCAAGGTCCCATAAAATTATAGTATAACCATAAGACAATAAATTAACAATTTATTATTAAATTTTATGAAGATAAATTTCCATTTTAAATTATTAAATTAATTATAAAATTTTAAATAAAATATTTATGGCATACAAAAATACCAAAACTTAAACTATGATCATTTTTTCACTTTTAAGATGTCTAAAATGTATTTATACATTCATGGGTGAAGTTTCTATTTTTTTTGTCAAATTACTATTCATTACTATTCAATACTATTCATACGGGTATGTTACTATTCATACTTTACTATTCACTAAAAATCAAGTTGATCTTATTAGAATCTAAATTTCTCACTGATCATAACTGTAGAAGACCATTTTTTGAAAATCATTTCATATTATTAATTATTTAATGAATACAAAAACATTTTAAAATACCCCTTTTTTCCTAAATTCATCAATAATACACATCCTATATTTATCTGGATATTTGAAATTCACAAAATTTTCCATAAGAAGAAATAACGATTTTATTTATATAAAAATATTACACAAAGTAGTTAAGGTCTCATTGCATGACCCCTTATTACACCAGCATAGGACCTAAGTGTTAGGTGTGTTATGGTGATAGAATCTTGGGGTGGCTCGGACAACATTGCCCAAGTGGTGATTTCTATCAACTTGAACTTCTCCCTTAGGTGATTCTGTTAAAGATTCATACGTTAAAGTTCGGCTTGGGCTTGGTCCAGAGCAAAGCCCAGTGATGCTGCCTCCTTCCCAAGCTCTGACAGATGGGCTTCATATGGATCGAGTCTACTGGATGAGGCCATTAAATCTTCTTTCTGTGTTAATTAACCAAGATAACCGTATTTATAAAAACACAACATTAAGATTATAGTTTTCAATGGTCATATTGACCAATGGTCATATAACAGTCGAAACACAATGGTCACATTTTAATTATACCCACAAAATTAGGAAACAAATACAATTAAAAAGTTCGGGTCGTTACATATAAACTTATCAATGTGATGTATACTCTATGAAATTATTAAATTAGAGTCTTATGGGATAATGAACAATATGTAATGATAATTTTTACTAATATTTAATACATTGAATATACATGTAATTAAAGTACACACATTTTTTCCTAAAACACCAACTCCAAAAAGATCAACCAATGTATATCATAGTGACTTGGGAGCACATTATCAAATTTCACACTACCCACTAGATACATTGACCTATCACAAAGTGACTAGATACTTTTCCATATTTCATTATACAATCTAGATTACCCTAACATTATAAGGAGTTTTAAAATTTCTTCAATGATCTATAATTTTCAAAACTTCTTCAAAGCAATTCATAAATTATTTAAATATTCTCAAGGATTTTCAATCCACTCCAAAACATGTCAAAACAACTTAAATGAATTTTATAATTTATCAAATATTCATAGAATTATTCATCACAATTCCCAAAGCATCTTATAACATATGTGTACTCTTCTTTGGGTATTTCCATGAACCTTCACTACCTCATCAATTCCAACTTCACACTCTTTATTCTTAAATCACCATCCAAGAGATATTCTCCATTAAATACAATAATATTTATGCTTGATAATCCAAGGAGGATTTATCACTCTTCTAGCTAGAATTTATACTTCTCTAATCAAACCTCCTTAATCTTTTCAATATCCAACTTCATTCATATCCTCTAACAATCTACTTTTCAGACTCATTTGAAACTTATAGTAGAAAATGATTTCATAAATCATCTTTTCAACACTTGTAATGATTCCAGATTAGCTCTAAAATAATTATATGTATAGTCTAATTCCTTGAATCTATTTACTCAAGAACTTCAAGCAGTAACATCTTCTTCTTCCTTACCATTCTCCATAATGGTTAAAACTCAAGTAAACTCCTTTAAAATCATTTGAATGGATTCCCAACAACATTTCTAAAGGTATGAAACCTTGATAAAAGTGATCCATAGAAATATCACACTACATATCATTTCATTATTTATTCGTTAAGATCTTCCTCTATCATCCAACTTCAACATATATTGAATTTACTTCTTATTGATATATTGAAAAAAATGTAACCAATGCAGCTCTCTTCATGAAAATCCAATTAGGTACCTCATCCAGTTCTACTGATTTATGCTTTGAGAGCTTCTAGATTCTCACAAGTCTCATGGATTTTCTACCCCAACTCAATCACTAAAAGTTTATTTTATAAATCCAGTAATACTTCAAGTATTTAACAATACTTTATAAGATGAATATTAATGGCTATGTTCAAGTAATATCAGATCCTAGCTCTTAAGAGTGCTAACTCATAGTATAAACCTTTAACTATGGAATCTAAATCAGTGTTCAACTAGATTCACTAAATTAGTGTTATAGTTGGTTTCTCTCCTTCCACCTTCACCCTTTAATATCACTAATAAGTTGAATAAATGATAAATCATACAAGACTTCCATTTAAGTTATCCAGAAAGGGTGAAAATATAGAAAGACACCACAATGATATCCACACAAAGATAAAAGGGTCTACCTGTCACTGATTCAAAAGACCACTTCTGGTAACCTCTTCACACAAAATACACAAATAATATTGATAAAAAGAAAGGAAAATCCAAATTCAAACATGTTTCAAGATGAATGTGTTGTTCTGGAACTACCAGGAGTTGGTTAATCCTCAAACAGTCAAATCCATGCATATGTACAAACATAACCATAAACCCAAGCTATTGGGTATTATTGAATTGAAGGCTACATACTCTTATGGCTATGATGGATTGAATAAAACTGGTTACCAACTTGTTGGCACCAATGGTGGTATTTCTTATGTGGAGTCTCTGTGGTTGTTTGCTCATTGTTCAATTGGAAAGGTTCATATTTTCAGTAATGAGGAGAAGATGTTAACATGTGAAGTTCAACTTCATGATGAGAATTTTATTTGTTATTTTATTTATGAAAAAATAGGTATCAAGACAAAAGAATCTTATAGAAAGAAATTAAAAGACTTATAGAATGCATTGGTTTATCTTGTATTATTATTGGTGATTTCAATACCATTATTTATCCTAGTGAGAAATTCGGTGCAATTCACTCTCACATTTCCCTCAAGGAATTTAGGGCCACTGTTGAGGATAATGAGTTGGTTGAAATTAATTAGGTGGGTGAAAAATATACTTGGTACAAAATACATCTTAGCAGCATGGATTCAATCAAGATTGACTGGGCTTTTACCAATAATAATTCTCTTGATAAATGGGATTCAGTCTCCAGCATTTCTCTTCATAGGATTAATTCAAACCATTATCCTATTTTGGTTTATTTTAAAGTAAGGGAGCATAGAATGCATCTTCCCTTTAGATTCAACAATTCATGGACCTCTAATGTTGAATTTTATAGGATCAAAATAAATTTTTGGAACACAATGAATTTTGGCTTGGATGATACAACATGTGTTTTAAATCTTAAGCTCATGAAGTAAAAATTAAAGGGATAGAGTAAGGAAACTTTCAGCAATATATATAAGGAAATTTTATCCCTTGGGAATGCACTTAAACAGACATAGTAGGAATCCACAAATAATGATTTCAGAGTTGACCTCTCTCAAGAGGTGGATATTTCTGCCAGTCTAAATCATCTTTGCTCAATGAAGAAAAAGATTCAAAGAGAAACATTCAAAGTAATATGGTTTAAAGGGGGTGATATAAACTCAAAAAAAAATAACTCTTTAAAAAGGGTAAGGAAAGATTATAGACCTCTTGATTTACTGTAATAGGGGGATCAAATCATTCATGACCAGGAAAGGCTCTCAGATCATATTGTTACATAATTTTAAATAATTTTAAATGGACCTAAAATAGCGGGGGATCTTAAGGAGGGTATCATTCCAAACCTTGTGACGCCTGAAGACAACATCATGCTTACTAGTGTCCCTATTTAATTTGAGTTTAGGGATGCTGTTTTTAGTATCAATTCTATCATTTATCCTAGATTGGATGGATTCACTAATTTTTTTTTCAAAAGTATTGGGATGTTATTCATGTAGATGTTTTCAAGTTGTTTTCCCCATTCTTTATTATAGGAAGCATTCTGCAGGGGCTCAATTCTCAATTTCTCTCATTGATTCCCAAGGTTGAAAATGCCAGTGAGATTCATTTTTTTAGGATAGTGTTGAGTCAAAAGTTTCCTTATGAATTTTTCATTCCTTTATGTTTTGGAAATCACAAAAACATTTTCCTTAATGATAATTTATTTCTATAAGTTTCATTTAAGGAACTTTATGTAAGTACGAATATAATTAGACTTATGATCCTTAATGTCTCTTGTGCTAATTTTCAACTAAGTCTAACATAGTTTATCTTAAAACTAATTATATTTTTTAATCATTGAAAATCAGTTCCATACTCATGAAATTGGATACACTATTTTTTAGAATATGATTCTCATATTTCATTGAATCTGATTCACCATGTTTCTCAATTCTGAATCACTAAATTTTTTTAATCTGATTCACCATGTTTCTCAATTCTGAATAGATCATATTTTTTAATCTGATTCACCATGTTTCTCAATTCCGAATTACTCATATTTTTAAGTCTGATTCACAGTGTTTCTCAATTCCAAATCGATTAGAATTTAGAATCTGATTCTCACTATTCCTTAATTCCGATTCGCCTAAATTTTTTAATCCGATTCTCTTAGAATCTAGAATTTGATTCTCATAGTTCTATGAATTTGATTCATATGTTTTCACAATTCCTATTCTCAATATTTTTAGAATCTTATTCACAGTTTTATTAGAATCCAATTATTCATTATCCTGAGAATCTGATTTCTTATTTAGCCTATTATTTACTCTATTTTTTTCTTATTATTTTAATCGGATTATTACATATTATTTCAAAGAAAATGATTCTCATAATATTTTTCCTTCTACTAAATGATGTTATCTAATTGATATTTTATTATCGTTGTATGTGAAAGTTGTACAGGTCCCTCATAAATTTCAGGAAAAATGTGACCGTTGGAGAAAAATTTGACCATTGTAGATATGCCTATAAATACCCGTTCATTTGGATGGGCTCAATATATATACACACTTTTTTATTTTTGAGACATGTGAGAGATCTACCAAAATTGACTTGTTTGAAATCCTTGAAGTGAATATGTTGTGAACATCTTGTTCAACATACTTAAAAATATTCAATATGTTTTGTTCTACTTTGTACGGCACCAATTTTTTGTGATTACGATCAAGGACTTCAAAGATTAAGGAATATAGAGGTGTTGGTTACTTACTTAATTGAAGGCTTCTAGATAAAGGAAGATAGAGGTTCTGATTACCTGCTTAATCGAGGGCTTGTGGGGAAAACAAGACAGAAGCTGAATCCGATGTTTTTTGGATCGAGGGATTACCCTAGTGTGGGTAAGACATACTTTTTTGAAAGTATAAAACAAGGGATATTTACCCAAGGTGTTTAGATACCCTACTATTTGGTATAAAATATTTTTACTTTTTTATATGTACTTTAAATTTTTTCTTCAACTTTTTACAAATAGAAAGTGTTTCTTATACTTTAACTTTTGTAATAATTATGATATAAGATTATATATGCTTTAAGGTAGAATCTTGTTTAAGTATACCTATGTGTTTATTTCATTACGCATCATTATCAAACCTAAGGTGTTTTTCATTAACCTTACAAAATAGGGTTTAGTGAATCTAATTTGTTTAACTTTATTAAACAAATATTTCTTTAAGGTTAAAAAAAAGTTTTTTAACTTACAATTCACCCCCCCTCTTGTATATGAGCATCTTCATACATATTGTTATCCTAAAATTGGTCTCAGATGAGGTATATATAATACTGATACCTAAAATCGGTATCAAAGACATATTTTCATATCTTAGTTTACTTACTCTTTCTTTACTTCTGTAAGTTTTTTATAATTTCTTTTATAAACTTTATGTTTATAAATATTTACTACACTAACTTTTATTGTGGAAAAAGATTTTTTGTATTACTCTAAAGATGGTAGGAATGAATATAGGATCCATAGACAATATAAACCACACAATACCACCTATATTTAATGGGAATTATTATGAATAATAGAGATACATAATGAATACTTTTGTTATCAATACTGGTGTGGATAACTTTTTCATGTTTACTGGAGATTACAAAATCCCTGACAAGGAAGTCAGAACTTTTACCAATCAAGAGAAGCTATAATATCAACTAAACTATAAGGTATGAAATAATTTTATTTGTACTATGACCAGGAATATGTATATCCAGATATCTTCTTGTGAAGAATATAATAGCATTTGGAAGAAAATAGAAGTTACAAATTTTGGTAATTCTAAAGTTATTGAGACTAGAGGATCCATGCTTAGAGAAGATTATCTTAGCTTTGTTTTTCCCTAATGAATGGGAATCAAAGAGAACTATTATTTAAGAGTCAAGGAAAGTCACAATTATAACTCTTGGTGAATTATTTGGAACTCTCTTACAACATGATAAAAGATTAAAGAGATATGTTGATAACATAAAGAAAAATAATGGGAGTGTTTCTTTTACTACTACTTCAAATCAGACGAATTCTAAAACTCCTGATAAAGTTTTTGAGTTAATAAAGTATAATAAATTTTTTATTTAGTCAGATTCAAGTGATACTGATCACTCAGAGAATGAGTTATCTAATCTTGCTTGAAGGATGAACAATATTGTTGGCCAGAAGGATTTATAATATAGATATAAGAAAAAGGACAATAAAGATAATAAAGACTCTAAAGTCACATGATATGAGTGTAAGAAAGCAGGACATGTCAGACCTGATTGTCCAAGGATTAAAAGAAAATATAGGAAAGATAGAAATTCTGAGGTGAATCAAAAAATATATTTTAATCCTAAAGGAAAGAAATTCTTGAAGGAAAATTATTCTTGGGGTTCACGTGGTGGAGACTCATCTAATGAATCTTCAGATAATGAATCTTTTGGACAGAAGAATGTTGGTCTTATTGCTAGAATAAATATTTAAAACCAATGTTTCATGGCTAAGGTACACACTACTGAATCCTTAACTAACATATATTTAAGTTCTAATTATCCTGATGAAGAAAATTATAAATCCTCAGATGAAGAATCCTCTTCAGCAGAATATAATTCTTTACCTTCTTTTGAAGAAGTATCTAGGTTTTCCAAGTTGTTCAAAAATGATAATTTCAAGATCAAAAAGAAACTTTAAAAGGAAAATGATAGAATAACTATTTTAACAAAAGAAGTATAAGATCTTTCTAAATATCTTGATAAAAAATCTTTAAAAAATGTTTATATTTCAAAAAAACATTGAGGAAGTAAATTCTAAAAAGGATAAACTTTACAAGAATCTTTAAAAAATTATTTCTAAGAAAATTTATTTAGAGATAAAATATAATTCTAAAACTAATTCTAATGAGGATAATAATTTAGTCATTAGAATAAAATCTTAAATATTTTCCTTAAATAAACTTTTATCAAATTTTACTTCTGGTAAATAGAATTTTGATAAGATGTATTCACAAATTCATCCTATAAGTAATAGTTCTGGAATGGATTACTCTCATTCAAAACCAATTTTCAATCATAACTATTTTTTCACTAAAAGTGCCCCATTTTTTCACTAAGTGTCAAAGTGGTGGACATCGGGAGAAATTTTTTTCTTTAAACAAAATCCAATCCTTAGGTTTTCATAAATCTCACTTTTCTAAGAAAATGTGGATTCTTAAGATTCTATTTTCAAACATTTCTAGATCCAAGAAAGTTTGGATTATGAAAACCTAACTGTTTTATTTTTAGGAAAAAAAAGGAAGTACCAACAACAATACATGGTACATGGGTAGTGGATGTTCCTGGAACATTACTGGTAATAATAACTTCTTTGAAAATATTATTAATATGAAAGTTGGAAGAGTCACTTTAGTGATAATGCTTAAGGAGAAATTATTGGTATAAGTAACATTCTTCTTCTTGGAAAAGCCTTAATTTCAAATGCCTTATTTGTTAAAGGTATTAAGAATAACCTTATAAGCATAATAAAATTATGTGATGAAGGTTAACTTATGAATTTTAGGAATGATAAGTGCTTAGTACATAATTCCAAGGATGAATTCATTCTTTCTTCCCATTGGCATGATAATTTCTATACACTCAACTTAGAAGACCTAAGGAGCTAAATATTACCTTGTCTTATTGTAATAAAAGACCAATCTTGGTTATGGAATAAAAGACTAGGACATTGTAACCTTAGGAACTTATGTAAGCTATATAAGAAAGGACTTGTTAAGGATCTACCAGATCTTAGATTTGATTCTTCAAAAGTCTGTGACCCTTTTCAATATGGCAAGAAACATAAGTCAAGCTTTAAGTCTATAAGTGAAGTCTCAACTTCTGATGCGTTACATCTAGTGCACATGGACTTGTTCATTCCTATAAAAACTAGAATTATTAGAGGAAAATACTACGTATTTTTTTAGTTGATGATTACACTAGATTTATATGGGTTTATTTTCTAGAAAATAAATCTGAATCCTTTTCTTATTTTAAATATTTTTCAGCCAAAGTTAAAAATTAGAAAAACCTTACATTAATAACTATTCATAGTGATCATGGTGAAGAAATTGAAATTTTGGATTTTGAAACTTTTTATAGTAATAAAGGCATTACTCATAAATTATCATCCCTAAGAACTCCTCGGAAAAATGGTGTTTTTGAAAGAAGAAACTGAATTCTTCAAGAGATAACAAGAATAGTGTTGATTGAATAATCAATTGATAAACATTTTTGGGTTGAATCTGTCATTTCTTCTTGTTATAATATAAATCAAGTTTTAATAAGGCCATTTTTTAATAAAACACCTTATGAGTTATGGAAAGGTTGAAAACCAAAAGTTTCATACTTTAGAGTATTTGGATGTAAAGTATTAATTTTGAATACAAAAGATAAATTACACAAATTCACACCCAAATCTATTGAAGGAATATTCATAGGCTATTACACTACATCTAAGGCTTATAGGGTTTTCAAAAAAAACTCTTGTACTGTTGAGGAAACAGTACATGTTAAATTTTATGAAACTGAACCCTTTATTTTTAAACAACCTCAACCCACATCTTTGGATGTGTTTCCAAAAAGTGATTATCAATCTTTGATATAAGACTCTTATAATAAGAAGAATACTAAAGAAAATGTTTTTGAAGTATTCACTACAGAAGATTTTATACCCTATATTTATGAATGGGTTTTAGAAAACCCAAGTTAGTTGTTTCTAAGGAATCATCCCAGTGATAGTATCATTGGTGATGTAAATAAACCTATAAGGACTAGAAGTTCCTTAAGAAATGAAGTAGAGCATCTTGAATTTCTTTCCCAATTTGAACCCAAAAGTCCTGATGAGGCTTTAAGTGATAAAGAATGGATTAAATTTATGCAAGATGAAATAAATGAATTCGAAAGTAACAAATTTTGTACCTTGGTTGAAAGACCTAAATAAACTTTTATAATTGGAGTAAAATGGGTCTTTAGAAACAAATGTGATGAAAATGTAATTATTGTTAGAAATAAAGTAATATTAGTTACTAAAGGCTATAATCAACAAGAAGGAATGGACTATAAAGAAACCTATGCTTCAGTAGCAAGACTTGAATCTATTTGAATTCTATTAGCCTTTTCAGCATTCTTTAACTTCAAACTTTTTCAAATGGATGTGAAGTGTCCTTTCCTTAATGAATATTTTGTAGAGAAACCTCCTATTTTTGAAGGTACAAAACATCCTAAACATGTATTTAAACTTACCAAATCTTTATATGGAATTAAACAAGCCCATGGAGCCCGGTATGATAGATTTGTATGATTTTTGTTACAAAACAATTATGTTAAAGGAACTGTTGATCCAACCCTTTTTATAAATAAAGAAAACAAAAAAGTTTTGGTTGTTAAAATTTATGTCGATGACATTATATTCGGGGTCAACTTAGCAATCCTTAACTGATTCATTTTTGAATCTTATGAAATATGAGTTTGAAATGAGTATGATGGGTGAGTTAAAATTTTTAATTGGTTTTCAAATTTCTCAAAAACCAAAAGAAACCTATATATTTCAACATAAGTATATTAAATATCTTATTAAAAATTATGGATATGACAACAATAAAAGTATAAGTACTCCAATTGGTACCTTGAATACCCTTTACCTTGATGAAGCTGGGAAACCAGTAGATCAAACATATTTTAGAGGTATGATAGGAATTTTACTATACTTAACTACTAGTCATCCAGACTTAATGTTTTCAGTATGATTATGTGTAAGATATCAAGAAAAATCCAAAATAATCTCATTTAAAAGTTGTGAAAATATTTTTTTGTTATTTAAAGGGAACTATGGATTTGGGACTTTTTTATTCTTCTGAAAATGATTTTGAACTAAATTTTTTTTTTGAATGCTGACTTTGACAGTTGTAGAATGGATAAAAAGAGAACATCTAGAACTTGTCATTTTTTAGGAGATTATTTAGTTTCTTGGTCATTAAATAAAAAACATTTTGTATTAATTTACAATGTTAAAGCTAAATATGTAGCGGCTGGAAGTTGTGCTCAAGTATTGTGGATGCAACACACACTCACTGATTATGGCATGAGTTTTACTAAAACTCAAATACTATGTGATAACACTAGTGTAATAACCTTAAGTAAAAACCTTTCACATCACTCTCAATCAAAGAAAATAAATATTAGTTATCACTTCCTTAAGGATCACACACTTAAAGGATATATTATTTTATAATTCATCATAATGCAATAATAACTTGCTGATATTTTTACAAAACCATTACCTTCCGATAGATTTTAATACATTAAACAAAAGTTATGAATGATAAATATAAGGTAATCATTCATATCCACTTTGTCATGACCCCCTCCCACCAAAGATGCCCCTCCTGAGCTGGAAATGGTGAAAGGGAGATAATGACCCCCGAGTCCCGCCTCCAGTAGGCCCTGGGTTGGCGACTAGCACCAAGGGTATTAGTTTTCACAAATATGGGAGACATTACCCTTTTATTATTTTAAGATTGGGAAATAGGACAGGTCAACCACCAAAAAGGAAAAGAACAAGTGTATAGAAATAAACTCAAACCAATCCCACATGCATGTTTAAACAATTTTATAACAAGGTGCAAGTACAAGAAAGCTCAAAGTACAATACCAAAAAGAAACAAGTGTACAGCAACAGCAACAACTCCAACTGTCCGACTAGTAGGGTCCCGCACGGCCCTGGTATTCCTCCTGGAAACCTGAAAGTAAACGTAGGGTGAGCATACAATTATACTCAGTAGGGAAACCTAAAGCTCTCGTGCACAAGTGGGGAGACATCCTAATGTACCATGAGAACAACATAAGAAACCTAGCAAGGAATTCTATCCACCCAACCTCACCAGGCACACTCACCAAAAACACAATCACAACAGGTATTAGTATATAAGAACAATAGTATTGGGTACCCCTCACCATTTCCCTTTAGTTAGCTATTCTTCCTAATGGCGAACGTCCTGACGCTGCCACACTCTCCCCGCCCGTACACACCTGGGCCTCACAAACACGTATCCCGCCCACACACACCTGGGCCTCACAACCACGTATCCCACCCACACACACCTGGGACTCACAACCACGTATCCCACCCGCACACACCTGGGCCTCACAACCACGTATCCCACCTGCACACACTTGGGCCTCATCTCAAAGATTCTTGGGAAACAGTAAAACCTTCCTGAAGAGTCTTGGGCTAGAACCACCCCAATCGAAACCTACTTGAAGGGTCTTAGGTGTAAGTTAGCCTCAAGCCATCATAACCTAGGGAAGAAGGAGCGGGAAGGAGCTAGTAACTAAGGGGAAAACACCTTCTCCCATGAAATAGGAGTGTTCGGCACTAAGCGCTCAATATGGGTGGGGTGCGATAAAACACAAAAGATATAGAAATATATATATATATATATATATATATATACCAAACACTCATCCCAACCTATGGATTCTAATCAGAGAACTGAGCACGTTCCTCGGCATTGCTACTACGAATCATGCATACAACAAACAACCCCAACCCCATTTAGGTTTTCACGTTTCAGCAGAATTAGTTTATTAGTTCCTTAACTACTGGACAACTATCCACAACCAACCACATCAATCGTTTGTAAAACGTATCCCTACCATCCACAAATCAAGTTAGGTAAACACAAGCAGCACAATAAAGTCCTTCTTATTAACCAACCAACCCCATTGATTATTAATCTCGTTCCATTACCATGACCCACCATTCATTAACTCTTCCACTTTTTATTTATTATTCACAACCCATGGTCCGTTCACATTCAAGCCCATCCCTGAAGCCCTGCTTCCAACCACCATAACCACAAACACACCGAAAACCATATGTCATTATCCCTTTAATACCATTTATCGTAGCCCCACTGCCCGTTACCAACATAACATTCACACCAACCCACAACCAAGTCAACTGCAGCCCCGCTACTCACCCGATCTACAACAACCCACAAAACACCCCCATCACATGACACGTATCCAAGACAACACCCACATGTTCATTATTCCATTTTTTTCAACCAGGGTGATCACACAAGGGTTCCAGATTTTAATTAGCCAACATTACGTGATTAAAAAAATTCCACATTCAACAAAGTTCCATTCACAAAAACGGTCTAGAAAGATAGGGAAACATTTAATTATGCAAGCAAAGGACCCCAAAGACCGTGATTTTCAGTAGGCATAAGCCTATTCAATTCACAACATAATATCAGAGGATATAAAGATAAACATAACAACTTCCCCATCCCCGTTCTTTAACCAGTTATTATCTTTATTTAAAGGTTCAACTGTTTCTCATGAAAACAAGAGGATACCCACCCTGCATGATGCACAATTTAGAGAGACGAAGGTAAGATCCCTACCTCAACAGGTTCTGATCACAACGCTCCCCCGGATCAACTTTAGAAGACGTTCGTCGGCATCCGTCACTTATGTCGGGTCCCGGAAAAACCTCCTTGGGTGGAAGTAGGAAAGGAAAGGCCGAAAGAAAGACAACAGATCCAATCTCGGAAGTTTCGCCTCGTTGTTACGATCCCGTGGCCGCTGACTAATCGTAAATCGGAGCTCGGACGAAGAAGTTATGGAAGAAAGAGCCTTCGAGTCTCTTGGGAGAACTCTGCTGAGAGGAAAGGGGGTGAGAGGGGTGAGTTGAAAAGGAGGAGGGGACCCCTCCTTTTATAGGCGAGAAAAGAAAAAGTACACGGCGTGTACTTTATGGTACATGGTGTGTACTCAGTTATTTCACATGGTCTCCACGCGGATTCCAACACGGCTCTGTGGCCGTTGACTGGTCAACACACGGTTTGAGGGTAACGCATACGTGGGGAAGGACTGCACGGCGTGTAGTTTAGACACACGGCATGTACCCATTTATTTCACATGGCTCCAACACAGCACACGACTATTGATTGGTCAACACACGGTAACACGTACGCGGGGAGGGACTACACGGCGTGTAGTATTGGATACATGGCGTGTACCCATTTATTTCACACAGCAAGGACATGGCCTTAAACACGGGGTATACCCAGCAAAGGGGTACATGGTGTGTACTCAAACTACACGGCGTGTAGTTTCAAAATTCTAGAAAGTGTGGGAAAAGTCCATTTTACCCTCCAGAACACTTTGTGGCCTTCTTTTTGACAAAGGAATGGGTCGGAGAGGTCCGGGCCATTACATCAGATACCTCTTAAAACATTCTCGTTCCTGAGAATTAAAAAATCAACCCAGAGGAACCCAACAAGATACCTCTTAGGGTTCTCGTTATAACAAGAACCCAACCAACAACCCTAATTATAGGTGTTAGGAATTCCCCCTCCTATGTCGAGATATTATCCGCTTTAGGTGGCACTGACTCGCCTGCACGGGTTTAATCGCATCCTCATTAATGCGTCTCGATTAAGGATTGGGCCTTCCCACTTCCATATATTAGGATTTTCCAACTTGCACTACCCCCAACACCACACAACTAACACACTACCCAAACATGTGGTTTGGGGAAAAATTCCTTCTCATATGTCGAGATATTATCCGCTTTAGGCGGCACTGACTCGCCCGCACGGGTTCAATCGCATCCGCATTAATGTGTCTCGATTAAGGATCAGGTTTTTCCCTTTCCCCACACATCTGGACATGTTACACATTACCAAGGAACAAGGAAACAAAAGTTCTCACAACTGACAAGCCAAGCATTCCATATATCAAAGGTACAGAGTATAACATCAACACAAAGCTCAGAAGAACAAGGGAAAACACAAGTCAAAACAACTTCGGGTACTGAGTGTGCATCTGGGTCTCCCGCTCCCAAGTTCTCTCCTTGAGGTCGCCATGACTCCACAACACACGAACCAACAGAATGGTTCATCCATGAAGCACCTTCTCTTTACAATCCTCGATTCTGACTGGTTGTTCCTCGAAGGTCGTGTCGTCTCCCATATCAAACTCTCCCCAGTCGATAACATGAGAGTCGTCGTGTAAGTACTGACGAAGCTGGGAGACGTGGAAGACGTCATGAACCTTCTCCAACTAAGGTGGCAGGGCCAGCTGATATGCCACCTCACTGACTCGCCTCAGCACCTCAAAAGTTCCGATGAACCTAGGTGAGTGCTTGATCCCTTTCCCAAACCTCTGCTTCCACCGTCGAGGGGAAACCTTCAAGAACACATGATCTCCCACCTCAAACTCCAAGGGCCTCCTCCAACGATCATCATAAGACTTCTGTCAGACTTGAGATGCTTTCATCCTCTCACGTACAAGCTAGACTTTCTCTATGGTGCTTTGTACTACCTTTGGCCCAAGAGCACCTGTCTCACCAACCTCTGCCCAAAAAATGGGTGAACGACATGGCCTTCCATACAAAGCATCAAACGGTGCCATGACAATAGTAGAGTGGAAGATGTTGTTGTAGGAAAACTCTACTAAAGGCAAGTGCCGTACCCATGATCCTCCGAAATCTAGAATGCATGCTCGTAGCATGTCCTCCAACGTCTGGATAGTCCGCACTGTCTGCCCATCGGTCTGGGGGTGGAAAGCAGTGCTAAGGCGTAGCTGGGTTCCAAAAGCATGTTGTAACCCCCTCCAGACTCATGAGGTAAACTAAGTATCCCGATCTGAGATGATAGTCTTAGGAACCCCATGAAAACGCACCACCTCGTCCACATACCTCTGTGCTAAGGTACTCACCGGTCCCGACTCCTTAATTGCTAAGAAGTGAGCTGATTTTGTCAGTCGATCCACCACTACCCAAATAGCATCATAACCTCCCTGAGATCTGGGTAGTCCTATGACAAAGTCCATTGAGATGTCATCCCACTTCCACTTGAGGACATCTAAAGGATGCAACAACCCACTGGGAACACGGTGTTTATCCTTCACTTGCTGACACACTAGGCATTTAGCCACAAACTCTGCCACTGCCCGTTTCACCCTGGGCCACCAAAATTGTTCCCTCAGGCCTCAGTACATTTTTGAAACTCCTGGATGTACCGCCAAGGCTGATCTATGGAACTCACGGATAACTCCCTCACGCATCTCCTTCGGAACAAAAAACCTTCCATGGAAAAGCATCTGATGTCGGCTGTCCTCTGACCATCCTTCTGGAGCATTCCCCTGATTGACATGATCCCGCATCACTTCCGCCTCGGAGTCCCCCCACTGAGACTCTTCCACCTGCTGCAACAAGGAGGACTACACCGTCATCTGAAACAAACATCCTCTAACACCTTATACCTTGGCATCCAAGTGCAAGGCGGCCAACTCTCCCATTTCTTTCTAAGCATCAGTGGATTCTCAAACCACTTCCTTATGCGACTTCCTGATCAGGGCATCGGCCAAAACGTTTCCCTTACCTTCAGTGTAAGAGATCTCAAAGTCATAGTCTTGGAGAAACTCAACCCATCTCCGCTGCCGCAGGTTCAGGTCACGCTGGGAGAAGATATAACGCAGGCTCTTGTGATATGAGAAGACCACAAAGCACTCCCTAAAGAGGTAATGTCACCACAACTTCAGTGCAAACACTACTACTGCAAGATCTAGGTCATGGTTGGCATAGTTAAGCTCGTGAGAGCGTAACTGCCTAGACCCATAACAGATCACTCCCTTCTTCTACATCAGCATGCACCCCAGACCAAGGCCAAAAGAATCAAAAAACACCTCATACAACAACCCTTCCTCTGGAAACCTGAGTATGGGAGCACTGACCAACTTCTCCTTCAGGTAGTCGAAAGATTTCTGGCACCGCTCACTCTATAGGAAGACCTGGTTCTTCCTCGTCAAAGTTTTCAATGGAGTATCAACTCAAGAGAAGTTCGAAACGAACCTACAATAATAACCTGATAACCCCAGGAAACTACGAACTTCTACCACGCTCTTGGGTGATACCCAAGAAACAACTGCCTCCACCTTCTATGGGTCCACTGACACTCCATGCTGAGACACTATGTGCCCAAGGAAGTGTACTTATTGTGTCAAGAACTTACACTTCGACAATTTCCCATAAAGCTGGTGGTGTCAAAGGAATTCCAAGACTATCCTGAGATGCTCAACGTGCTCCTCCTCTGATCTTGAGTAGATTAGGATGCCATCGATAAACACAACGATGAACTAGTCCAAAAACTCTCGGAAGACAAATTTCATAAGTCCCATGAACACAGCCGGTGCATTCGTAACTCCAAACGGCATCACTACAAACTCGAAGTGCCTGTACCTGCACCTGAAAGCCATCTTTGAGATGTCACTGTTCTTTACCCTCAGCTGATGATATCCAGATCATAGATAAATCTTGGAAAACCAACCTTCCCCCCTCAGTTGGTCGAAGAGATCATCTATCCTTGGAAGGGGGTAGCGGTTCTTGACCATTACCTGGTTCAACCTTCGGTAGTCTATGCATAGCCTGAGACCACCATCTGCCTTCTTCACGAACAAAACTAGAGCACCCCATGGCGATATGATAGGTCGAACAAAACCCTTCTCCATCAGATCATCAATCTGAATCCGTAACTCCCGCAACTACGAAGGTTCCATCCGATAAGGGGCCATCGAAATCGGACGGTCACCAGGCTGTAAGTCTATCCCGAACTCAATGTCACGTCGAGGGGGTAGAGTCACAACCTCCTCAGAAAAAACATAGAGAACTCCCCAACAATCTCTGAAACATCCATCATCTCTGTATCAGCTGGAACCACTGATAACCCGCCTAACAAGGAAAGGAGAGGCTTCACATGTCGGCTTCCTACCTGATAGCTCCTCTCGCCAACAAAAGATATGCGCTTCCCATCCACGTCGGAGAACACAACTCTTCTCCATAATTAATCGATAATGGCACTAACAGAAAACAACTATTCGATGCCTAGGATAACATCGTATGGCTGCATCTTCAACAGAAGAAGGTCCCCACTAGATCGATGTGGTCCCAATGTCAGTCCACATCCCCGGAAAACACAAGATACGCTGGTCTGGCCTCCAACTGGTGTACTCAGCACCAGTGGTACGGAAATTCTCTCTATGTCTAGTCCCAAAGCATGGGCTAGACCAGGTGAAACAAAGGAGTGTAAAGCTCCCGAATCGAACAAAGCAGAAACAAGAGTGTTGAACAAACAAATCGTACCTCGCACCACCTCTGGTTCTGCTGGAGCTATCAACTCTACTGCGTGCAACTGTCCACACCCAGATCCTCTACCTCTCTGATGTCCTCCACCTCCCCGACCACGCCCTGGTCGAGGTCCCTAAGGAGCACCCTGAGGTCGAACTCCTCCCGAAAAGTCTTCCCTTGAAGGAGCATGGTCCTACTGCTGCTGGAAGGGCCTCGCCGGCAACTGGTGCTGATGAGGTGGGTGCTGAACCTGCCCACCTCCACCGTACTGATCTCAGGTCGGGCACCGACTCTGAATGTGCCCGAAACCTCCATAAGAAAAACACTTCGGTCTTGGGCTCGTGAAGAAGGGACGAGGACCTGAAGATCTAAACTGAAACTGCTGGGGCCTACTCCCCATTGGCCTGAACCTGGAAGGTCCCATCGCAGGAGACATGCTGCTGACTGCCTTCCCCTTCGACGAACCTGGATGGATCCCCTCACGTGGTGCACCTCCCTGCGAGTGCATTCTCTCTACAACATCTGCCTTCTTCTGTACTACCAAGTACGTTGGAAGGGTGAAGGGGGTGACAGCATACTGGAGCGAAGGACAAAGCGCCTCCTCCAAACGTCTCGCCCGAGACTCCTCATCCGGAAAGAGATCCGGAGCAAAGCGCAAGAGATCCTTGAACTTGATCCCCAACTCTCATACTGACATACTCCCCTGTTGAAGGGAGAGTAACTCCTGCCGCTTCTCCGCCTTGATCATGGAAGAAAGGAATTCCTCTCAGAATTCCTTCTCAAAGTCAGCCCATGAAACTTTTGCCTCTATCCTCTCTCCGAGGTAGAGCATCCACCACTGTCGCACCGCACCTCTCAGCTGACTGACTGCTAGGGAAACCTAGTACTCCCCCGGAGCATGAATCAAGGTAAAAGAGATCCCAAGCTCCTCAAGCCACCCTTCCGTCTCCATATCCGAAGTACTACCCTCGTACTTCTTGAGGGTTTGTCGCTGGAAAGAACAGAGAGTCTTCTGCCACTGGCTATCTTCCTCCTCTCGGTCAATCCTCAACTGATTGACCACCTGAATCTGGTGGGCCTCAGCCATCTGAGCCACTCGGGGACAACGTCCAGGTGCCATAGCTGTACGGTAAACAAATATCGCCTAAGCCCAAGTAGTAAGGAAATTTCTCAAGGTTTTATTTTATCATTTTATTTCAATTTCTTTCCCAGAACACCCAAATCAAGTAAAACACAATCATGATGATGCATGTACCTTCCCTAGGGTCTCTACCCTGCAATCAATGTAGTCTCACTTGGTCGTTCGGTAGGCTCAGAGTCCTTGCATCGGATCACAGGGGGCCCTAAAATCTCGTGTCCTAGCCGGTCTTCCCTGGCCTATGTCACGCACCAAGATTAACTAACATTGTTTCCCTACCATCCCATGCAATCTTCACTGTGCCTAACTTCAGACTCCATCCTATCTCTCAACCATCACCTATGATACCATTATGTCATGACCCCCTCCCACCAAAGATGCCCCTCCTGAGCTGGAAATGGTGAAAGGGAGATAATGACCCCCGATTCCCGCCTCCAGTAGGCCCAGGGTTGGCAACTAGCACCAAGGGTATGATTTTTCACAAATATGGGAGGTATTACCCTTTTATTATTTTAAGATCGGGAAATAAGACAAGTAAACCACCAAAAAGGAAAAGAACAAGTGTATATAAATAAACCCAAACCAAGCCCACATGCATGTTTAAACAATTTTATAACAAGGAGCAAGTATAAGAAAGCTCAAAGTACAATACCAAAAAGAAACAAGTGTACAAAAACAGAAACAACTCCAACTGTCCGACTAGTAGAGTCCCGCACGGCCCTGGTAGTCCTCCTAGAAACCTAAAATTAAATTTAGGGTGAGCATACAAGTATACTCAGTAGGGAAACCTAAAGCTCTCGTGCACAAGTGGGGAGACATCCTAATGTCCCATGAGAACAACAGAAGAAACCTATAAACGAATTCTATCCACCCAACCTCACCATCCACACTCACTAAAAACACAATTACAATAGGTAGTAGTATATAAGAACAAGAGTATTGGGTACCCCACACCATTTCCCTTTAGTTAGCTGCTCTTCTTAACGGTGAACGCCCAGATGCCGCCACACTCTCCTGCCCGCACACACCTGGGCCTCACAACCACGTATCCCACCCACACACACCTGGGCCTTACAACCATGTATCCCGCCCGCACATACCTGGGCCTCACAGCCACGTATCCTGCCCGCACACACCTGGGCCTCACAACCACGTATCCCGCCCGCACACACCTGGGCCTCATCCCGAAGATTCTTGGGAAATAGTAAAACATGCTCAAAGAGTCTTGGGCTAGAACCACCCCAATCAAAACCTACCTGAAGGGTCTTAGGTGTAAGGTCGCCTCAATCCATCATAGCCTAGGGATGAAGGAGCAGGAAGGAGCTAGTAACTAAGGGGAAAACACACTATCCCATGAAATGGGAGTGTTCGGCACTAAGTTCTCAACATGGGTGGGGTGCGATAAAACACAAAAGATACAGATATATATATATATATATATACCAAACACTCATCCCAACCTATGGCTTCTAATCATAGAACTGAGCACGTGCCTCGGCACTACACTACGAAGCATGCATACAACAAACAACCTCAACCCCATTTAGGTTTTCACGTTTCATCAGAATTAGTTTATTAGTTCCTTAACTACTGGACAACTATCCACAACCAACCACATCGATCGTTCGTAAAACGTATCCCTGCCATCCACAAATCAAGTTAGGGAAACACAAGCAGCACAACAAAGTCCTTCTTATTAACCAACCAACCTCATTGATTATTAATCCCGTTCCATTACCATGACCCACCATTCATTAACTCTTCCACTTTTTATTTATTATTCACAACCCATGGTCCGTTCACATTCAATCCCATCCCTACATCCCTTCTTCCAACCACCATAACCACAAACACACTGAAACCCATACGTCATTATCCCTTTAATACCATTTATCACAGCCCCACTGCCCGTTACCAACATAACATTCACACCAACCCACAACCAAGTCAACCGCAGCCCCACTGCTCACCCGATCCACAACAACCCACAAAACACCTCCATCACATGCCACGTATCCAAGCCAACACCCACATGTTCGTTATTCCATTTTGTTCAACCGGGGTGATCACATAAGGGTTTCAGATTTTAATTAGCCAACATTACGTGATTAACCAAATTCCACATTCAACAAAGTTCCATTCACAAAAACGGTCTAGAAAGATAGGGCAACATTTAATTCCACAAGCAAAGGCACCCAACAACCGTGATTTTCAGTAGGCATAAGCCTATTCAATTCACAACATAATATCACAGGATATAAAGATAAACATAAAAAATTCCCCATCCCCGTTATTTAACTAGATATTATCTTTATTTAAAGGTTCAACTATTTCTCATGAAAAAAAGAGGATACCCACACCACATGATGCACAATTTAGAGAGATGAAGGTAAGATCCCTACCTCAACAGGTTCTGATCGCAACGCTCCCCCGGATCAACTTTAGAAGACGTACGTTAGCGTCCGTCACTTCTGTCAGGTCCCAGAAAAACCTCCTCGGGTGGAAGTCGGAAAGTAATGGCCGAAGGAAAGACAACGGATCCAAGCTCGGAAGTTCTGACTCGTCGTTAAGATCCTGTGGCCGCTGACGGATCGTAAATCGGAGCTTGGATGAAGAAGTTATGGAAGAAAGAACCTTTGAGTATCTTGGGAGAACTTTGCTTAGAGGAAAGGGGAGGAGAGGGGTGAGTTGAAAAGGAGGAGGGGACCCATCCTTTTATAGGCAAGAAAAGAAAAAGTACACTGCGTGTACTTTATGGTACACGACGTGTACTCGGTTATTTCACATGGTCTCCACGCGGCTTCCAACACGGCTCTGCGGCCGTTGACTGGTCAACACACAGTTTTAGGGTAACGTATACGTAGGGAAGGACTACATGGCTTGTAGTTTGGACACACAGTGTGTACCCATTTATTTCACACGGATCCAACACGGCACACGGCTGTTGACTGGCCAACACACGGTAACGCGTATGCGGGGAGGGACTACATGGCGTGTAGTATTGGATACATGGTGTGTACCCATTTATTTCACACGGCAAGGACACGGCCTTCAACACGGGGTATACCCGGCAAGGGGGTACACGGTGTGTACTCAAACTACATGGCGTGTAGTTTCAAAATTCTAGAAAGTGTGGGAAAAGTCCATTTTACCCTCCAGAACACTTCGTGGCCTTATTTTTGACAAAGGAATTGGCTGGAGAGGTCCGGGCCATTACATGTCATGACCCCCTCCGTCCAAAGATGCCCCTCCTGAGCTGGAAATGGTTAAAGAGAGATAATGAACCCCAAGTCCCCCCCCAGTAGGCCCCGGGTTGGAGACTAGAACCAAGGGTATGAGTTTTCACAAATATGGGAGGCATTACCCTTTCTTATTTTCAGATCGGGAAATAGGACAAGTCAACCACCAAAAAGGAAAAGAAAAAGTGTATATAAATAAACCCAAACCAAGCCCACATGCATGTTTAAACAATTTTATAATAAGGTGAAAGTACAAGAAAGCTCAAAATACAATACCAAAAAGAAACAAGTGTACAACAACAGCAACAACTCCAATTGTTCGACTAGTAGGGTCCCGCACGGCCCTGGTAGTCCTCCTGGAAACCTGAAAGTAAACGTAGGGTGAGCATACAAGTATACTCAGTAGGGAAACCTAAAGCTCTCGTGCACAAGTGGGGAGACATCCTAATGTCCCGTGAGAACAGCAAAAGAAAACTAGCAAGGAATTATATCCACCCAACTGCACCAGCCACACTCACCAAAAACACAATCACAACAGGTAGTAGTATATAAGAACAAGAGTATTGGGTAACCCACACCATTTCCCTTTAGTTAGATGCTCTTCATAACGGAGAACATCCTGACGCTGCCACACTCTCCCTGCCCGCACACATCTGGGCCTCACAACCACGTATCCCACCCACACACACCTGGGCCTCACAACCACGTATCCCGCCCGCACACACCTGGGCCTCATCCCGAAGATTCTTGGGAAACAGTAAAACCTGCCTGAAGAGTCTTGGGCTAGAACCACCCCAATCGAAACCTACCTGAAGGGTCTTAGGTGTAAGGTCGCCTCAAGCCATCACAACCTAGGGAATAAGGAGCAGGAAGTAGCTAGTAACTAAGGGGAAAACACCATCTCCCATGAAATGGGAGTGTTCGGCACTAAGTGCTCAACATGGGTGGGGTGCGATAAAACACAAAAGATACAGATATATATATATACCAAACACTCAACCCAACCTATGGATTCTAATCAGAGAACTGAGCATGTGCCTCGGCACTGCTACTACGAAGCATGCATACAACAAATAACCCCAACCCCATTTAGGTTTTCACGTTTCAGCAGAATTAGTTTATTAGTTCTTTAACTACTGGACAACTATCCATAACCAACCACATCGATCGTTCGTAAAACGTATCCCTGCCATCCACAAATCAAGTTAGGGAAACACAAGTAGCACAACAAAGTCTTTCTTATTAACCAACCAACCACATTTATTATTAATCTCGTTTCATTACCATGACCCACCATTAATTAACTCTTCCACTTTTTATTTATTATTCACAACCCATGGTCCGTTCACATTCAAGTCCATCCCTGCAGCCCTACTGCCAACCACCATAACAACAAACACACTAAAACTTGTACGTCATTATCCCTTTAATACCATTTATCGTAGCCCCATTGCCCATTACCAACATAACATTCACACCATCCCACAACCAAGTCAACCGCAGCTCCACTGCTCACCCAATCCACAACAACCCACAAAACACCCCCATCACATGCCACGTATCCAAGCTAAAACCCACATGTTCATTATTCCATTTTGTTCAACTGGGGTGATCACACAAGGGTTCAAGATTTTAATTAGCCAACATTACGTGATTAACCAAATTCCACATTCAACAAAGTTCCATTCACAAAAATGGTCTAGAAAGATAGGGCAACATTTAATTGCGCAATCAAAGTCCCCCAACGACTGTGATTTTCAGTAGGCATAAGCCTATTCAATTCACAACATAATATCACAGGATATAAAGATAAACATAACAACTTCTCCATCCCCATTATTTAACCAGTTAT
Source organism: Viscum album (assembly GCA_963277665.1). Classification (NCBI taxonomy): domain Eukaryota; kingdom Viridiplantae; phylum Streptophyta; class Magnoliopsida; order Santalales; family Viscaceae; genus Viscum; species Viscum album. Next base: position 396,064,038 of record OY728138.1, read on the forward strand.
TATCTTTATTTAAAGGTTCAACTTTTTCTCATGAAAACAAGAGGATACCCACCCCGCATGATGAACAATTTAGAGAGACTAAGGTAAGATTCCTACCTCAATAGGTTCTGATCGCAACGCTCCCCCGGATCAACTTTAGAAGACGTCTGTCGGCATCTGTCACTTCTATCGGGTCCCAAAAAAACCTCCTTGGGTGGAAGTTGGAAAGTAAATGACAAAGTAAAGACAAAGGATCCAAGCTTTGAAGTTCCACCTCGTCATTACGATCCCGTGGCCGCTGACGGATCGTAAATCGGAGTTCGGATGAAGAATTTATAGAAGAAAGAGCCTTCGAGTCTCTTGGGAGAACTCTGCTCAGAGGAAAGGGGAGGAGAGGGGTGAGTTGAAAAGGAGGAGTGGACCCCTCCTTTTATAGGCAAGAAAAGAAAAAGTACACGGTGTGTACTTTATGGTGCACGGCGTGTACTCAGTTATTTCACACGGTCTCCACGCAGCTTCCAACACGGCTCTGTGGCCGTTGACTAGTCAACACACGGTTTGAGGGTAACGCATATATGGGGAAGGACTACACGACATGTAGTTTGGACGCACTGCATGTACCCATTTATTTCACACGACTCCAACACGGCACATGGTCGTTGACTGGTCAACACATGGTAACGCGTACGCGGGGAGGGACTACATGGCGTGTAGTATTGGATACACAGCGTGTACCCATTTATTTCACACGGCAAGGACACGACCTTCAACATGGGGTATACCCAGCAAGGGGGTACACGGCGTGTACTCAAACTACACGGCGTGTAGTTTCAAAATTCTGTAAATTGTTGGAAAAGTCCATTTTACCCTCCAGAACACTTCGTGGCCTTCTTTTTGACAAAAGAATGGGCCGGAGAGGTCTGGGCCATTACACACTTTTTGTTTAAACTATCTCCTAACATTAAGATACTCCTTTTCATAGGTGGAGTACACTCAATTTCTTTAAAAAAAATCCAGAAACTAACAAAAAAATTTGAAACCTATAAAAAGTTTCCAGACTCTAATAAAACTTTTCAGAATCTAAGATTTATAAGAAGAATCTTATCAAATACTAACAAAACTTCAGAAAACTCCAAAAGGTACTTGTTCTTATCATTAATTATTAACTTTCAATTCTATTTGTTGGTATTTTTAAACATGTTTTAAAAAACAACATCAAATTCATCTTTCTTTAAATCTGATTTTATTTCTTAAAAACCTCAAAAGATTGGAACTTATAAAACCTTCTTCGGTTTAATATCAACCGTCAGATCAGATCTATTTGTTTTCAACCATTGGATTAACCTTGGAAGTTTAACTGACACTTCGACACCTATATAAATAAGGGGACACCCCTATGTACCACATCGATTTTTATATTTTTCTGCCCGAGCTATTGTTGCCCTTCAAAGTCTACGTTCTGATTTCTAGTTCTCTTTCTTAAAGTTATAATTATCTTTGTCAATATCTTCTCAAACTTCAATACCTATGCAAAAGGATCTTAAAAATTGGTCTATTTTCATAAAAAGGTTATTTGATAAAAAATTATTCCTTAAGTATGATTATTTAATAAGAAAAATAATAAAATTTCAAGGATGGGAAAATGTTTTCAATGTGAAGAACAAGGGAGAACAAGATCCAGTGTATAAGGATCTAATTATTGAATTCTATCAGTCAGGCGAGTTTTTCTTTGAAGGTGGAAAGGAAAAAAATTTAATTTAAGTGTTATGTAAAAAACCTATTTTATGTCTTATAGGAAATCAGTGGATATCCTATCAATTCTTTATGATGGTGAATCTTATTATCCCTCTCATAAACTACCAAATTCCAAAGGATATTTTAATAAAGATAAGGCTTTTGTTTTCTTAGGCCTTCAGGGAGTAAATAAGCCTAATCTTTCCCAAATTTTGATTAACTATAGGATCGTGGATTTATGGATGTAAGGTTTATTAATACCAATAAAATGAGACAAGGACACCTTGAAAATAACAGACATCTTCATGTTAGATTTTCTTGTTAATCTAAGAAATATTAACCTAGTGAAGTACATATTTATCATAATCAGTAAGATAAAGGATGGGTTTATCAAATCACGGATTCTTATGTTTCTAGTTATCTTAACTAAGTTGTTGGTAAACTACTTGAACTATTTCAATATTTCCTGTAAGACAAAGCCAAATAATTTCAAGATTTTTCTTTTAAGTGATGACATGCTCAAAATAATGAAATACTCTTTTAGTGATAATACAAATGAGTTTTTGATTTAGCGTTAAAGTTAGGCCAAGTGGGAGTTAGAACCAAAGAAAAGAAAATATAATGTCTCAAAACTGTAGAAAACAAATCAAACTTCTAAACCATCGAAGACGAAGAAACGTAAGTCCTTTCTAGATGAAGTAGTAACAAAATGGAGACAAGACAAAGAGAAAATAAAGGAATGAGATCTAGTGTTAGGATTAGATATGGTTGAAGCTAAAACTTTATAAATTCAAGAATCTCAAGAACTTGAAAAATAAGACACAGAGAAAAATCTTAAGAAAAAGATAACTAAAGCAGATATTATTCAAGCCCTATTGAAAGGTACATAAAAGGCCTCAAAATAAATTATTATTCCGAAATATTTTCTATAAGAAACCGAACTTCCCCAATAATCACAACCAGTGGAAGTAGAGGTTATCCCAATAGAAAAATGAAATGAAGTTGTTTCAGGATCAGTTCCAACTATTCATGTTTAGTCTCAAAAAGAAGAAGAAGAAGAAAATATCCGAGAAAAAGAAAGCGATGATTAGATACAAGAAATTGGAGAAACTTAGAGGTAGATTCAATATGATAAGTTATCCATAATAACTTCTCAAGTCTCATCTTCTAAACTTTCCTCATAAGAGAAATCAGTCCACAAATCTGATAGTCAGAAAGACAATATTGTTGATACTAAAGTGCATCAAATTCCATATGATGGTGATTTTGATGTTAGTAATGATGGTAAAGAAAGTGACGATGGCCATGATGATGTTGATGATGATGATGATGATGATAAATTCATTCAAAGTTTTTGATAAAAGGAAAATATTTCATAAGTCAGAGAAATTAGAATCTAAGAAAGAAAAAGAGAAGCAGGTAGATGTTAGAACTAGTAAGAAAAATGAATCATAATAAGAAAGGTCTTCCTCCTCCTTAGGAGAATATTTTGTTGTTCATTCCTTTAAAAAATTTGTAAACTCCATTCCATAATTTTTTAACATTGAGTCAAGATGTTGGCTTATTCAAGAATCAGTAAATCTGAAATCCAACTCAATAACACTTTTCATGGAGAAGTTGATAAATATTGAAGTAGAATTTAGAACCTTTATGTTAAATTATGATTCTCATAGTAAATATTGTAGAGATATGAAAAAGTGTTCAAAAAATATCAATATTGATCTTAAGTTTTTCGATGATATGATTGAATCAGTCAAGAATGCTTTCAAAGAATCAGAAGACTCCCTCAAAGATCTTTCAAATAGTTTTTCATAAAAGATGAAGGAAGAGAAAGACTTTTAGTCTTAAGAAGATAAAGGTTTATATGGGAAACTTAATTCTCTCTCAGATAAGGTTAAAAGAGTGAAAGCTTACAAAGATGAGGTGTCTAAAAAACTTAATCCCCAAGAATAAATGATTAAGAACTGGGAAGAAAAGATCCAGAATCTTGAGAAGAAGGATAAGGATCAAGAAATGCTTCTATCAAAGTTTCATGATGATCACAAGGATTTGAATAAGTTTAAGACCACACTTAAAACCTTAATTTATAAGAAGGATTGATTTTTCTTGTATTTATGATCTTTTTCTGTAAAAAAAATCCAATATCAAAGCATTATTATTCTTTGTTTCATATAGTTTGTTTCTTAACTTTTCAGGTATATTACATTTCCTCCATTTATTTTTGTAAATAAAAAAGGGGAAGAATGTTCTAAAAATAATATTATTCTAAGAATGAGAATGTATAAGTAAGGGGGATAATGATTAAATAATAAATCCTTAAGTAAGGGGGTGATTTTTCCTTATGAAAGGAAGAAAAATACATAAATACAATAATACAATCCTTAGGGGATTTCATAACTTAAGGGAGAGTTAGTCATATTAATTTTGAATCAAATACTCAGGGGGTATAAGTATTTATTTTAAGTATAAATATGAAATATTTTGGTTCTAATATTATTTTCATAAAAAGTTGTTTTTGCTTTCCAAAAAAGGGGATATTGTTGAGTCAAAAGTTTCTTTATAGTTTTTTCATTCCTTTATGTTTTGGAAATCACAAACACATTTTCCTTAACTATAATTTCTTTCTATAAGTTTCATTTAAGGAACTTTATGTAAGTAATAATATAATTATACTTATGCTCCTTAATGTATTTTGTGCTAATTTTAAGCTAAGTCTAACATAGTTTATCTTAAGACCAATTAGATTCTGTAATAATTGAAAATTTGTTCCATACTCATGAAATATGATACACTATTTCTTAGAATCCAATTATCACATTTCATTGAATTTGATTCACTGTATTTATCAATTCTGAATCATTAAGATTTTTGAATCTTATTCATCATGTTTCTCAATTCCAAATCACTCATATTTTTTAATCTAATTCACAGCATTTCTCAATTCCGAATCACTCAGATTTCTGAATCTGATTCACTATGTTTCTCAATTCTAAATCACTCATATTTTAGGATCTGATTCTCACTGTTCCTTAATTCTGATTTGCCTAAATTTTTTAATCCAATTTTCTTAGAATATAGAATCTGATTCTTAAATTTCTATGAATTCAATTAATACACTTTCTCAATTCTGATTCTCAATATTTTTAGAATCTAATTCTTGGTTTTATTATAATCCAATTTTCCATTATCCTAAGAATCTGATTTTTTATTTATCCTATTCTTTACTCTATTTTTTCATTATTATTTTAATTGGATTCTTACATATTATTGAAAAGATAATGCTTCTCATAATATTTTTCCTTATACTAAACTATGTCTTCTAATTAGTTATTTTATGACCGTTGTAAGTGACAGTTGTACAAGTCCCTCCAAAAGTTTAGGAAAAATATGACCATTGGAGGAAAATTCAACCATTGGAAATATCACCTATAAATACCCAGTCATTTGGATGAGATCAATATATATAGACACTTTTGGATTTTAGATACATGCGAGAGATCTTCCAAAATTTCCTTGTGAAAAATCCTTGAAGTGATTAAGTTGTGAACAGCTTGTTCGACATACTTAAAAATATTCAATAAGATTTGTTCTTCTTTGTGCGACACTGATCATTAGTGATTATGATCGAGGCCATACAAGATGAAGGAAGACATAGGTTTCGATTACTTACTTAATTCAGGGCTTCTAGCTAAAGGAATACAGAGGTTGCAATTACCTACTTAATCGAGGGCTTGTGAGGATAGAAATATAGAAGCTGAATCTGATCTTTCATGGATCGAGGGCTTACCCTAGTGTTGGTAATATGGACTTACTTGAAAGTATAAATCAAGGGATATTTATCCAAGTTTTTTGGATACCCTACTCTTTAGGTTAAAAGATTTTTACTCTTATATGTACTTTAAATTCCCACTGCAACTTGTTACAAATAGAAAGTGTTTCTTATACTTTCACTTTTGTAATAACTTTGATATAATATTCTATATGCTTTAAGGTAGAATCTTGTTTAAGTATACATGTGTGATTATTTCGTTACACATCTTTATCAAACCTAAGGTGTTTTTCATTAACCTTACAAAATAGGGTTTCGTGAATCCTATTTGTTTAACTTTGTTAAAAAAATATTTCCTTAAGGTTAAAAACAAAAGTTTTTAAACTTACAATTCACCCCTCCCCTCTTGTATCTGAGCATCTTCATACATATTTCTATCCTATAGGTGGTTTATCTTATTAACTCTATCTATAATATCATTAGTAATATTATTGATAAAAGGTTGTCTTCCATCACTAGTAAAATCATCTCATGAAATCAATTTGGTTTTGTCAAAGGAATATATATTCAAGAGTGAATTTCCACTGCTTTAGAGTGTGTTAATCTTCTCATAAATCCAACCATAGGTGGTAACCTAGCCCTTAAAATTTATATAAGTAAATCCTTATACACAATGAATTATAATTTCGTATTTAAATTATTAGCTAGATTTGGGTTTAACTGATCTTTTTTAGCTAGGTGAAATGTCTTTTTGGCTATACTCATATTTTGGTTCTGATTAATGGATATTTGAAAGGTTATTTCAATTATTCCAAAGGGTTTGGATAGGGGTATCCTCTTTCATCTATTATTTTTCCTATTACTGAGGATTACCTTAGTGAGCTTATCATCCATATGGTTGGCCAAAGATTACTCAAGACCATACAAGCCTCCAAGTCTCTTACTACTCCATCTCATCTTTTATATACTGATGATGTGATTATTATTTTTCAAGGTAGTAAAATAAACATCAGAGTTTTCTAAAAAAATCTTAATCATTATGAGAGAATTTTAGGGAAATCTATCATTTGGGAGAATACTTTTGTTTATTTTGGGAAGGGATTTTATCTGGATAGAAAAACAAATGTCTTGGCTGATTTAGAGATCAGAGAAGGGAATTTTCCCTTCAATTATCTTGGAGTCCCTATATTTTCAGTAAGACCAATTTTTTCAATGTACGTGTTGATAAAATTGAAATTCAACTCTCGGTCTGGAAAGGGAAGTATCTCTCTTTATTTAGAAGAGTGTGTCTTGTTAAATTCACAATTGTTGCTAAACTGGTTTATTATTTTATGGTTTATAAATAGAATAGGGGGATAATTAAAAAACTCAATTCTTTCATTATAAATTTTCTTTAGAGCGGTAATATTCTTGAAAGGAAGACGATGATGATTGTAACAACCTGAACTACTATAAATAAAATTCCCCTTACAATTTATTTAAATATCTTATTATGTAATATGGTTATAGAAAACTCATGAACTCCTTTGGTTTTATCCTATTGTATTTAAATGACCATTAATAATCATTACCATTTATAATATAGTTGTTTAATATTGATCACATGACTAGTGTAAATATAGGGTTTTAACAAATCCAATTAACACAGGAAAAGGAAGTGATGACATCAACCGGTAGGATCGTACCCTATAAAGACCATTTATCAAAGCTTCTGAGGGAGATAGAATTTTTGGTATTTTACCTTGACCAATCCCAAGATGATATCTAAAAACTTAAGCATGAGAAAAATCATTTATAGGATAAGTTCAAACTCATCGAGATCACGGTCCAAACCATGTTTTCCAAACCGCCCCATGAAAGTCCCACCATCGCGCACCTTACTCTTAGGGAGTTTGTTGGTTTATTAAAGATATATGTATCAAGAACCTAGCAATATGATTATGTAAAATATTTTTTATATAATAATTTTATGTTTTTGGTGCAACAGAGGTGCGTGGATGGGTGTACCCAACTTTAATTTTTCCATTAACAATGATCAATCCGAGATCTGTCACGATGATAAAATATCGGATCTTCAGAATAGAATGAAGAATGAAAAAAAAATATGGGAGTCCTGGAACCATAGATAGGATAATCATATGTTGGTTATAATTAATTTAATTAAAATACAAGAATTACCTTGATGGAATTCTCTCTCTATTGATGTTTCTAGTCATGATCCAATGTGATCAGTTATTGTGTCATAGAAGCCAAGTGTAGGCTTACCTAGCGGTGATCCACATGTGCTCCACGTATCTCTAGATATTGCCAAAGGGATCTATGGGTGATAGCATGGAAGAGATTTAGCTTGCGATGTCCACCTTCAATTGCCTTGAGAGCTGCTTCCAAAGCGCTCTCCTTGATTTGGTGGAGGAGGATCTCTCTCGTAACTTGATAGTGTTCTTGGAGGAAAGGAATTCTCTCTTGGATTGAGAGATTTCACTATATCCATTGTGTATAGCCAAAAATAATGTCTTTCATTAATGATAATAATTTAATTGGGATTTATATTACTTAGAATAATAAAATGAATTAATTACCTAAAGGCATTTATTCATTTTATTTAATTCTTAGTAAGACCCCATGTATAATAATAACATTTGACTATTATAATCACTTGACATGTGCCCTACGAATTACACCTATTATTATTTAATTAATTAAATAATATTATTTTTCACAAATCCTCAAAAAAACTACACGGCATGTATATGTTAATATACACAGCGTGTACTTTTGTTTTTCCATTTTCTTTATTTACTCCACCACATTTATTAGACCTTGAATAATGACTATTTGTTTCTTAAATAAATATCACTGCATTACTCGCTAATAAATATATTATTTTTCAACAATATATTCTCTCAAATAACTAGTGTTGAAATAAATATGATCAGGCATCCTTGAATAATTATTAAACCACAATCGAGAATAATCTTTATTCAACTTGTTAAATGAATATTTAACTGAGATACTTGGACACACTTAGTGTGTAACCCTCTAAGCCTCTTTCTCAGTGGTATTAGGCGGATCCTGCCTAAATTCCAAGGTTAGCATCTAGAAACATGCCAAGGAACCCATAGAGAAAAAAGTTAATGCTGCAATGATGTGTCACCTCCTACGAACGCTTACCGTGTAATGTAATCTCTTTGTCTTGATATCTCAAATCAAGCAGGTTGCATGCTAGTTTCATCAACCCATGTGCTCGATTTTTCTTTCTTTGACTTCCTAAAATTGAACTTGCACATTCCTCACCATGGACATTGATTTATTTAGGCTATATCAATTTCATCAAAGGGATTGATATGTTAACTTCCATTATGGAAAATAAGGGACAAATTCTTTCTCGCATTATCTATTAATGCAGTATTACTCGTGATGCACCCAACATATCCTATCTCACTACGAACAGTGTGTCAACACAGTTTTCGTTAATACATCTAAGTGCGCAATTTGTAATACCCATTAATAATAATCTTAAATTCTAAGGACCAATACACATGTCTACAAATAGGAACATCCAATGACACTATGAAATGTGGATTTCCTACTAGCGAGTCTCATTCTCATAATATCCTCCTGAATATTACCAAGGGCGCATACCATGAGAAGATGCCTCAAGGTTTGATGACTCCACACCCCTAATGGCCTGTATTATTTATGTCCCTCAAATAACATCAGCCGGCCATAGAACATATATTTAATAATAGTGTTATTGCACTTCTGGGTTCTCATCATAGGAGGGATCCGCTATGACCCTTTAGTGTAACAGTTATCCTTAAGACATTATCACATGAATTGTCACAGAGAAGAACAAATAATATGTGATAAGGTATTTATTAATATTTAAATCCATGAATACAAGTTTATAATATTGTACAAAGTAGTTGACTCTAGGACACCAACTCTAACAAACTCTCACTTGGACTAGAGCCAACTGCTAACAACTTTTAACTCACTAGCTCTCACATGATATTCATGTTTCTGCTAAGATAAGCCTTTAGTCATGGGGTTTGTCATGTTCTCTTTTGTGGACACTCTTCTCACTGTAACTTCACCCCTTTGATAGAAATCCCTTAAGAGGTGATACTTCTAGAGAATTTTCTTTGTCTGTTGATGTAAGCTTGTTTATTTTTCAAGATCCACCACTGTAGTATTATTACAATACAATGTGATATGATCTTTACTGCTAGTCACCACATCAAAATCTTGGACAAATTTATGAATCCAGAAGGCTTCCTTGGCTGCATCAGAAGCCACTATATATTTGGACTTCAATGTAGAATCGGTGACAACTGGCTGCTTTGAACTCTTCTAGCTCATAGCTCCTCTATTAAGATAGAAAACATATCCTGATTGTGACTTCATATTGTTTTAATCTGTCTAAAAACCAACATCATCATACCCTCTGATGATAATCTCCCCATCTCCTTCATACACCAGGAACATATCCTTAGTTCTTCTTAGATACTTAAGGATATTCTTAACAACAGTCCAATGTTTTTCTCTTATATTTTCTTAATATCTTCCCACCATTCTCATTGCATATGCAACATCAAGACTGATACATAGCATGTCATGCATGATAGATCCTATAGCCAAAGCTTATGTGATCTTACTCATCTTATCTTTCTCATGTTGTGTATGGGGACACATTCTCTTAGAAAGATGTAGTCCATGTGACACTGGAACTAATCCTCTCTTATATTGTTCCATACTAAATATCTTTAGTATTTGGTCAATGTATGTACCCTAACTTAGTTCAATAATCCTCTTGGATCTATCATGAATGATATTGATCCCTAGAATGTAGGCTGCTTCACCTAAGTCCTTCATGGAGAAACATTTGTTCAACCAATCCTTAACTTACTATAAGAATGGTACATCATTTTTAATAAGTAATATGTCATCAACATATACTACTAGGATAATGACTACATTCCCATTCAACTGCTTATAAACACATGGCTCACATTCATTCTTAATGAAACCAAATTCCTTTACGGCTTCATCAAATCGAATGTTCCATGACCCGGATGCTTGCTTTAATCCATAAATGGATTTTTTCAACTTGCAAACTTGTTTTTCTTCACCTGGTGTCACAAACCCTTATGGTTGTGTCATATAGAAATATTCCTGAAGGTTCCTATTAAGGAATGTTGTTTTGACATCCATTTTCCAAATCTCATAGTCATGGTAAGCTGTTATGGAAAGTATGATTCTTATGGATTTAAACATGGAAACTTGTGATAAGGTTTCGTCATAGTCAATTCCTTGACATTGTCTAAATCCTTTAGACACTAGCCTTGATTTATAGGTGTTAACTTGACCTACCATGTCAAAATTTCTCTTCAATACCTATTTTCATTCAACAGGCTTTACATAAACTGGCTCATCAATCATAACCCATACTTGGTTTTGATACATGGAATTCATCTCAGAATTCATAGCTTCTAGCCATCGTGCAGCTTCTAATCTCTCTACTACTTCTTTGTGAGAGATAGGTTAATCATTGTACAACAATAATGATTCACCATTCTCGGTGACTAGGAAACCAAATCTCTCTGGTTTTCTTACCTCTCTTGAGCTCCTACACAGTACTTGTGTTTCTGGAATCTCTTACACAGGGACCTATGGAACTTGTTCTTGTACCAACTCTTTTATATCTTGAGCATCAACTTCATTTAAGTCAATCTTTCTCCCACTATCTTTTTGGAGGATGTTATCCCTCTTAATAAAGACTACTTGTCTGGCGGTAGTCACTTTCTTATCTGAATGGTTATATAGGTAATATCCTTTTGTTTTATTGGGATATCCTTTAAAGATACACCACATGCCCTGGGGTGATAGTTTGTTGCCTGATAAGGAATTAACAAATTCCTCGCATCCCCATACATTTGTGTGTGAAAAAATGAGTTTCTTTCCATTCCATAATTTAGAGGGAATTCCATTTTCCGCCTTATTTGGTACTCAGTTTAATGTGTATGCTGCATTTTATAATGCATATCACCAAAAGGATAATGGAAGATCTTCATGACTCATCATCGACCTCACCATGTACAAAAATGTGTGGTTCCTCCTTTCACAAACACCATTACACTGTGGTGTATAAGGATGAGTGAGTTTATATAGAATCCCAAACTCCCGTAAAAGGTCGATGAACTCTTGGTTTGGATATTCTCCACCTCGATCTGATCGAAGATTCTTTATCTTCTTACTAAGATGATTCTCTAATTCATTCTTGAATTCCTTAAATTTATTCAAGGACTCTAATTTATACATAATTAAGTAGATATATCCATATCTAATCAAATCATCAATAAAAGTAATGAAATAAGAATATCCACCTCTAGCTTCTACTGAAAATGGTCCACACACATCCGTGTGTACCAATCCTAGAAGTTATGTGGCCCTTTCACCCTATCCACCAAAAGGTGGCTTGGTCATTTTCCCTTGTAAAAAATCATGACATCTATCAAGTGGTTTTAGATCAGTAGATTCTAAATAACCATCTTGGAAGAGCTTTGTCAAACTCTTATCATTTACATGACCGAGACGGTGATGCCACAACTGTGTGTTGTATGAGTCATGTGATTTTGTTTCGTTATCGATTTCCAGCACTTGGTTTTCATAATTTAATACATACAAACCGCTATTTGAATGTGCCATACCATAAAATACATTTTTATTATAAAATAAAAAACCCTTATTTACAAACTTGAAAATAAATCCATCCATATCCAAACATGATATAGAAATTATGTTCTTGGTAACACTAGGCACAATATAACATTTATGTAAAACCAAAAGCATCTCAGTTGGTAATGAGATATGGTAATCGCCAATGGCCAACGCAGCTAGGCTCGCACTATTGGAAACTTGAAGATCCACCTCTCCTATGGCAATCTTTCTAAATCTACTTGGTTCCTACATTTGAATATAGATTTGAGCCCCACAAGCTATATCTAATACCCAATGGGTGGAAATGGAAAGATTATACTTTATAATGAATGCACCTTTAGTGTCCTCGTGCTTTTGGGTACAGTTCCTCTTCCAGTGTCCTGGCTTGACACATGAAAAACATACCACCTCCCATTCCTCTCCCTACCTCTGGATCTTCCCCTTCTTGGAGGGACGGTTCTCGAGGGCTTCAGACTGTTTATAAACCCTTGTCCCCTTTTTCTTTTCCTTCCTCTTCTTATTCACCATAAGGAATGCAGGTTTGTCACGTCCCATGTCCTTATCTACCTGGATAATCAAGTTCAGAAGTTCTGATAGATACTTCTCATTATTTCTCATGTTGTAGTTGAAAATGAAGCTAGATAAGTCCATGGGCAATGATGATAGGATGAGATCTATACGCAACTCATCCGATAACTTAATCCCTGAGATATCTAGGTTTTCAATGTAGTCAATAAGCTTGAATACATGAGGCCCAGATGGTGTAGACTCTCCAACTTAGTTGTGAACAAATCATTGGAGATCTCATATCTCTCCTGTCTCATCTTATCTTGATAGATATCCTTAAGGTGAGACATCATGTTATACACATCCATGTTTTCATATTACTTCAAAATCTCATTAGACATGGCCAATAACATGAAACATTGGACATATGTGGAATCATCCAAATGATTCATATAGAGAGATATTTCTTTATCACTGGCCTTATTTCTAGGAACAACTGGAACAAGCTCCTCTAGTACATACAATTTCCTCTTGTGGCGAAGTATGACATGTGAATGTCTTTGCTACTCCTAGAAATTAGTGTCAGTCAGAAGTTTTTCCTTCTCGAGTATGGTTCACAATGATATTTTTATGTCATTTTTCTTGTCGTTTCTACAAATTTAAGAGGATCTAAGATTTAGTACTTTATCATGATAAAACTGAGACAAATAAATTAATTAATACTTCTTATTATCTCACTATTTTATTGAAATCCAATAGCCCTCACTATTGACTTCAGAATATTCTGTTGCCTAAATATTCTAGTGGAAAGGATCCATATTTCCATTTGAATTACCACAACTAGGGTTGGTTAAGGAACTTTAAGGGTTTTTAGGTGGGCATTCTAAATTCTAACTACATTAACTCGTATATCCTTGATCCACTGAGTGGAATCCCTAATCCTAAAATCCTTTTATTTTGGATTTCCTCAACCTTTCCCTCTTAGTCACACCAAGTCCCATTGTGGAATTCAACCCTTGATGTGAACCAAGTCATGTCAACCCAAAATCTTAAATTATAATTCCTCGATAATTAAAAGCACCCTAATTAGGGTTGGTCAATCACTTTGAACTATGGTTTGATTCTAACCAAGATTATGGAAGGCTATACTGACTTAATATTTCTTTGAGGGATTTTATCCTTATAAATTGTCATTTTATTATATTTCTTATATTATTTTTAATATTAAGTGAGATATACTTAAGTGATTAACCATGTCTAAGATAATATTTATGCATGATTCGGTCTTATTTTAGTTCCATCTTGCATGCTTGTTTAATTCATTAATTGTGTGATCGCAAAAACACACTCACAATAAATAAACCATGAAACTGACAGAAATAAAATAAATGGCATGATCATGAGGTTGTTCTATTGGTTAGTTTATCTAGTGGTTGATAAACTAACCTAATACCTAGGGGAGAAAACACCTTGAACCTTTTAGGTTAATGTTTATAGCTTTCCACCTATCCGCCTTTGTATCTCCATGGGATGGTTTCACCTCAGCTCCTAACTTGAACTGCCTCCACTAGCTTGGGAGTTCCATCCATTACATATGCTTTTATCTCACATGTAGTTGAGGGGTAAAATGGGGTTTTACATAAAATAAACCTTGGGCATGTAGGACCTATATATTAATTAAGATAAGGCTCGCATTCCAATAATTTTAATTTAAATAAATTAATTAAAATAAACCATCCACATACAAAGGTCTTGGTATAGCTCATGATCATCCATAAATGTAACGATATTTACGCATAAATAAAACTAGAATTAAATTATTTAATTGTTATTATTTAAGATAAATCATACTTGAATCAATTAATTATCTTTAATTAATCAATACTTTTATCTTAAACCCTTTTCTAAATTTCCTTGAGATTCTCATCCATCATAATTTTAAACAAATAAATTCATTTAAAATTATATTTGTACGTAACTTATACCTTGGAGGTAACCCATTGAATTCTCATTCATAACTACCCAATGAGTAGAAATGAACATTACGCAGATGTTAAATTAAACACATATTCATAAAACACTTATCACGTGTCGTGCCTCAGCTTTACGCCCACACCATGGTACATGTATCAAGGGTTTGTATAATATAATAATAAATTTTAATAAATATGCATAATTTGGATGATTAAACGGTGTGTAGTTCCAACTACACAGCATGTACTATCATTCACCATCCATCTGAAGTACATGCCTGGGGATACGGTGTGTAAATGCACTTCAGAGATCTTCAGAGTACACGGCATGTCCAGTGGGCCACATGCCGTGTAGTATCCACGTTACATGATCTCCATCCGGGAAAGCCGTGTATGGGGTATATGGTCCAACCCTAACCCAAAGGGACTACACGTCATGTCTAGTGGGTCACATGGCATGTAATTCAGAAAATGCGTGCCACCTGTTCCTAGTCAACACATGGAGTCATAAAGACTTAGATAAACTCCAACACATGGCTTGGTTTGGCGGACCAGTCCCGATGTATTGAACCTTGACTACACAGCATGTACTACCAAATACACATCTTGTGTTCTGGTGTTGTATGGACAAGAACCTTAGGATGAGATCTTATGTTTTATTTTAATCAAAAATTAAAAGAAAAGATCATTTCTATAAGGTGAACAAGAAACGAAAGAGGAGGAATAGATCTCGAGATTCATATTTATAAAACGATTAACTTGAATTAAAACAACTAAATTATTAAATTTGTAAATCATCAATGAAAAAATAAATAATTATAATCAATGATATGACTGCTATGATACCACTTGTAGGTTCCGGGCACAATAGAGGCACGTGGATGGGTGTAACCAACTTTAATTTTTCCATTAACAATGACCAATCTGAGATCTGTCACGATGATAAAACACCAGATCTTTGGAATAGAACGAAGAATGAAAGAAAAGAGGGGATTCCTGGAACCATAGAGAGGATCATCATATGTTGGTTATAATTAATTTAATTAAAAGAAAAGAATCAACTTGATGGAATTCTCTCTCCATTGATTTTTTCGGTCACGATCCAATGTGATCCATCATTGCGTCATAAAATCCAAGTGTAGGCTTCCTTACTAGTGATCCACATGTGCTCCACATATCTCTGAATGCCGCTGAAGAGATCTTCAGGTACTAGCACGGAAGAGCCTTAATTTGCGATATCCACATTCGATCGCCTTGAGATCCACTTCCAAAGCACTCTCCTTGAATTGGTGAAGGAGGATCTCTCTCATAACTTGAGAGATTTCTTAGAGTAAAGGAATTATCTCTTGGTTTAATATATTTCTCCATATCCATTGTGCACAACCACAAAAAAATGGATCTCATTAATGAGAATAATGTAATTGGGATTTATATTACTTAGAATAATGAAATGAATTAATTGTTCAAAGCCATTTATTCATTTCATTTAATTCTTAGTCAGACCCCATGTCTAATAATAACATTTGACTATTATAATCACTGACATGCACCATGAAAAATACACCTATTATTATTTAATTAAATAAATAATATTATTTCTCACAAATCCTCAGAAAAAATACATGACATGTATATATTAATATACACATCGTGTACTTTTGTTTTTTCATTTTCTTTATTTCCTCCACCACATTTATTAGACCTTGAATAATGAATATTTATTTCTTAAATAAATATCACTGCATTACTCGCTAATAAATATATTATTTCACCAACAATATATTCTCTCGAATAAATAGTGTCAAAATAAATATGATCAGGTATCCTTGAATAATTATTAAACCATAATATATAATAATCTTTATTCAAATTTTTGAATGAATATTTAACTGATATACTTGGACACACTTAGTGTGTAACCCTTTAGGCCTATTTCTCAGTCGCATTAGGTAGAGTCTGCCTAAAGTCCAAGGTTAGCATCTAGAAACATGTCAAGTCACCCATAGAGAAAGAATTTAATGCCACAATGATGTGTCACCTCCTACGAATGCTTACTGTGTAATGTAATCCCTTTGTCTCGATATCTCGAATCAAACGGGTTTCATGCTATTGCCATCAACCCATGTGCTCGATTATTCTTTCTTTGACTTCCCAGAATTGAACTTGAACATTCCTCACTATAGACATGGATTTATTTAGGCTATATCAATTCCATCAAAGGTCTTGAGATATAAACTTCCATTGTGAAATGGAAGGGAAAAATCATTTCTCGCATTATCTATTAATGGGGTATTACTCGTGACGCACCCAACATATCCTACCTCGCTGTGAACAGTGTGTCATCACATTTTTCATTAATATATCTAAGTGAATGAGTTGTAATACCCATTAATAATAATCTTAAAGTCTAAGGACCAATACACACATCCGAATATAGGAACATCCAATGACACTATGAAATGTGGATTTCCTATTGGCAGGTCTCATTCTCATAATATTATCTTGGATATTACCAAGGGTGTACACCATGAGAAGGTGCCTCAAGGTTTTATGAGTCCTCACCCCTAATGGAATGTATTATTTGTGTCCCTTGTGTAACGACCCAGACTTTTTAATAATTTTTGTTTCCTATTTTTTTATGTGTTATTTTATTTTATACTCAACAAAACTATTTCATCTAATGAAATGAGTATAATTAAAATGAGACTGTTGGGTTTCGACTGTTATATGACCGTTGGAAACTAAACTCTTAACTTTGCGATTATTGTATATAAAAACAAGTGATCTTGGTTAATTAATATAGAAAGAAGATTCGATGGCCTCATCCAGTAGTCTTGGGCCAATCAAAGTCCATATGACAGAACTTGGGAAGGAGGTAGCACCACTGGGCTTTGTTCTGGACTAAACCCAAGCCGAACTTCATCATGTGAAGCTGGAACAGAATCACCTTCGGAAGAAGTTCAAGCTGATAAAAATCACTACTCGGGAAATGTTGGTCGAGCCACCCCCAGATTCTATCACCTTAGAACACCTTACACTTAGGTCCTATGCTGGTGTTATAAGGGGATATTTAATGAGACAATAGCTTCTTTGTGTAATCCTTTGAGATAAATAAAATTGTGTTTTCTTTTTATGGTGAAGTTTATGAATTTTCAAATGTCAGGATAAATATAGGATGTATATTATTGATTAATTTTGAAAAAAAGGATATTTTAAAATATTTATTTAAACCTTAAATAATTAATTATGTGTAATGATTTTCAAAAAATGGTCTTCTACAAATGTGTTTAGTAAGAAATTTAGATTCTAATAAGATCAACTTAATTTTTGGTGAATTGTAAATTATGAATAGTGATTTTACACTTATGAATAGTAATGTGACCAAATGAATTAAGTAACCGCACTTAAGAAAGTATTAATATAATTTAGGCACCTTGATTAAGTAATGTGATTCAATAAAATAGGTAAATAACTGTTTCAGAAATTATTAGTTAAGTATTAGTTTTTTTGGGTGAATAGTGTTTTTTATTTAAAAATTAAATTAAAAATATTTAGAAAATTATTTTTATAAAATGGAGTTAATTTTTGAATTAATATCATTGATATTAGGTTATGGTTATTTTTGGTGATTTTTTCTGAAAAAGTTGAATTTTCGGTGAATGGTGAAAATACATTTTTTAGTTTCAGGTGTTTAATGACATCATTAAGGATGTAATAATTATGTAATATTTCTAGTAGACTTATGAATAGTAATATAAGGTATGAGGTGTCCCAAGTGGACAATACCATGGGAAAATACCATGGGAAAGCCCATGGTTTAACCAATACCATTGATGAGGTGTCCCTTGGAAATTAATGCTTTGTTCCCTCACTTCTCCTATAAATACCAAGCCTTTCCCTCATCCTTTTCATTAAAAAATCCTCCTCAATGAATTTATGGCTCTTTACCTCCCAAGGATTCCTCCCAAGGTTCCATCAAGCCTCCCAAGGTCTCGAACTTTAAGCTTTCGAAGTTACTCTTCAAGGTAAGGGATCTTTTCACCCTCCTCTTTTAAGTCATGACTTCCTTTATGTTATGTCTTATAGTTCCATTTTATTATGTGGGTGATTGTTCTTCTATATATTTACTACTTTCCATTTCATTTCCAAATTATGAGAGACCCTTTCCTCTCTCATCAATTTTTTTTCTTAATTTTTAAGTGACACCGTTAGGCTACCGAATTTCTTATAAAAGATATCGCATCTTCTCTTTCCTTTCACATTTACTTTTCTTGTGGTATGTAATTCAAATATCCATACCATGTTCTTATATCCATGTTATTCTGTATTTATATTTTAATATGAGTTATTTATGAGTGGGTTACCCTTGTACCCTCTCTTTTTATTATTTTCTAAAACCATGTTATATAGCCGTTGTGCTGCAGAAATTTCGTCTCAAAATATCTCTCTCTTTCTCTCAAGAAGTTCGCTTGTTTTATTTATGTGAATACCCAGACCTATTTAATTTATATGGGTGTTAATAAATATAAAAAAATGATATTTTATTCTGGAATTGACATACATATAACCCTCACTCCCTTCCATGTGTTATAAATGACATAATGATCTTATTTTTAAGTACTTTTTAAAATGTCATGATTTTGAAATGAAACCCATTTATTTTATTCTCTATGGGTTATTTATGAAATGTTTGATTATGATCTATGTGGATCACATGAAAGTAAATAAATATTAAGGTTGCACCCTAATAGCACTCCAATGCATTGGGTAAAGAATTAATCTCTAAATATTAAAATTTTCATGATACCTTGGTGAATAACCTTGGTAATTTTTATGACACCTTGGGGATGGACCTTGGTGATATGTTCATGAATGTATAAATGAAATGTTGTAGAAACATATTCAAGTATGTTTCAAGTTATTTTCATTATGATATTCCTATACATCTATTTCTCATTTCTTTATATTTTTATTCAAGTTCTTATTGATATCACAAGTAAACTGATTCCTTGTTTACCCTTACTGGGCCTTCTGCTCACCCTTTACTTTGATGTATGTCTCCAGAATATGAGATGCAGTAATTGAACATAGTATGAACTTATTATGAAGCCTTAAAATTGGATTAGAATAATGTTTTATGTTGTTTTCATGTTTTATTTCCCTGATTTCCAAGACACTAGACTTTAAAGATCCTCTGTTTGTAAAATGTAATAAAAAGTTACGTTATAAAAAGGTGGGATGCCATAGTTGGTATTAAAGGGAGGTTTAGTTATTTATGGAAATTAGGATATTAAAACTTTAGGAAGAAACCTATATAAAAGTTTAAATATAGGAAAACTTCCTAGTATTTTGGTAAGTATTGAGTAAGTGGTTTATCAAACAAATACATCCATGTCTAGATACGAGGAGGTAAAGGTGGCTCTGGCGCAAATGCACATAGGGGAAAACCCAAAAACACCGCTTTGAGATAGACTCAAACGGGAACTAGTGAATGACAACAGGCCTTTCTACACTCTTGGTTATGACACTCCCAGGAGTTATGTTTGGTTAATCGCAAGCTTTTTATGAATCATTATGAAGGAATTATAGAGAAATGTAATTGACTAAGCATGAAGTTTTAGTACATAAAATACTTTATAGTTAAAAGACTAATGAATTAAATAAGTTTCTCACTAAGGATTTATTCTTTTAGAAAATGGAGGGCAATAAGAGGAATCGTGTGAATGGTGACCTCAATGGACCATGCCCTGATGGCCCTCTGATGGAATTTGGAATGGAAACATTCATCCAAATGATGAACCAACTGACTCAAGTTATGGGAAATAACTTGAATCAAGATGAGAGGTCGATCTCACCGTAAAGGGAACAACATTCTGTTGTGTCCTTTATGCGTCAATGGCCACCAAACTTTAGTAGGTTGACTGACCCATTGATTTTTGAGTAGTGGATTAACTCCATCGAGAAGATCTTTTCTGTGCTCCGCTGTTCAGAGTAAGAGAAGGTCACTCTGGATGTCTATCGCTTAGAAGGAGAAGTTGATCAGTGGTGGGAACTAATCAAAAACACGAGGAAAAGAGTGTAAGTTGAAGCTATGAAGTGGGAAGAGTTCAGAGGGATATTTTTTAGTAAGTATTTCCCCCGTTTCATGATAACAAGAATGGAGAAGGATTTTCTCAAGCTAAAGCAGAAGGAGAATGAATCTGTCAGAATCTATGAGATGAACTTCACCCGACTTTCACAATATACCTCTAGCTTTGTCATGGATCCAAATGGTAAGTTTGATAGATTCTTCGGTGGACTGAGACCTCATCTGCGGAAGAATCTATCCAACCGAGACTATGATAGCTATAAGAAGATCATACGGAGTGCGATGAAAGTCGAGCTAGAGTTTGGTGAGATGCATTGGTCTTATAAATCAAATGAAAAGAATATATTTTTAGAGCCAAGCTTATGGAGGATCTTTGATCAAGGAAGAGGAGGCAAGCAAGTACAAATTTCCATGTGTAATAAATGTGGGAATAAGCATTTGGGGAACTGCCTGCTCGGGATTGGGAAGTGCTACAAGTGTGGTAGAGATGACCACATTGTGAGGAATTGTCATGGTGAGGTGAAACCTAAACTTCCAAACACTAACAACAAGGGGAAGATGGTGTAGGCCCTACCTGAGGTCCAGTGCTTCAAGTGTGGACAATGTGGGCACTTTTCCAATCACTGTCCAAATCCGAGGGTAGTGGAGGAGAACCACCATCAGCCTCAGCAAAGGCTAAGGGATCAAGGTAGTGCTTTTGCTATCATGACAGCTGAAGTCGATGCTCTGGATTATGTGGTAGAAGGTAATCTTGTTGCCCTCTCAAATCTATAAAATACTTTGTTTGATTCTGGTTCTACACATTCCTTTATTTCCTCCAAGTTTGTAAAGAATTTAGATTCAACCCCCAATTTTCTAAAAGTAGAGTTATCAGTCAAGACTCCTGGTGGGATTATCCAAGCATCATTAGTGTTTAGAAACTCTAGTATTTACTTTAGTGAGCACAATATTATCACAAATCTATTAGTCACTCACATGCTGAAATTCGACACTATACTAGGGATGGACTGACTCTTAAAGTATAATACTAAGATCAATTGAAGAAGAAAGGAAATATCAGTAGTCTTAAATGGAAAACCTACAGTTATATTCCAAGAAGAGATATCTCAACCTGATCTTTGTCTAGAAGAACCTCTTATATCCTTCTTTATGGAGTTTATTGGTGAAGAAGAAGAAGGAGATGAGAGTTTAAGGATAGAAAATTTCCCCATCGTCCAAGAATACGTTGACTTATTTCTTTAGGAGTTACCCGGACCTCCCCCAGAAAGAGAGGTAGAGTTCTCCATTGAACTCATACCTAGATCTCGTCCGATATCAAAGACCCTATATAGGATGGAAAATGTGGAGCTGGAGGAATTAAAGAAACAACTCCAAGATCTTTTAGAGAAGGGGTTTATCTGACTGAGTGTGTCTCCTTGGGGAGCACCAGTTCTCTTTGTGAAAAAAAATATAGATCAATGCAGCTATGCATTGATTATAGAGAACAAAATGGGATCATAGTGAAGAAAAAATACCCTCTTCCAAGAATTGATGACTTATTTGAACAACTTCGTGGGGCTCAATTCTTCTCTAAGATTGATCTTCGTTCTGGTTATCATCAATTAAGGGTGAAGAAATAAGATATTCCAAAAACTGCCTTTTGATCAAGATATGGGCATTATGAGTTTGTTGTTATGCCCTTAAGACTAACTAATGCACCTGCTATTTTTATGGATTTGATGAATAGAGTCTTTAAGGACTACCTTGACAACTTTGTGGTAGTTTTTATTGATGATATTATGATATATTCCAAAAGTCGTGAGGAGCATAAGGATCATATAAGGGCTATTTTACAAACTCTACAGAAGGAGAGGCTTTTTGGGAAGTTCAGTAAATGTGAATTCTAGTTATAACAAGTTGCTTTCTTGGGGAACATTGTTACCAATGAAGGAATCATAGTTGACCTTGCAAAGACAAAAGTTTTAGAGGAGTGGCCTCAGCCTGCAATAATAACTGAGATTCTAAGTTTCCTTGGATTAGCTGGATATTATAGGAGGTTTGTGAAGAACTTTTCATGACTTTCTAATCCATTAACCAAGTTAACTTGAAAATTGGTCAAGTTCATCTGGACAAAGGAGTGTGAGGAAAGTTTCCAAGAGCTGAAGAAGATATTGGTTATTGCACCTGTGTTAACTCTTCCCTCAAGTGGAGAAGGATTCGTTATTTTTAGCGATGCATATCTGAAAGGGCTTGGGTGCGTCCTCATGAAAAATGAAAAGGTCATTGCTTATGCATCTCGACAGTTGAAGACTCGTGAGAAGAATTATCCTATGCATGATCTGGAGCTGGCTACGGTCGTTTTTGCTCTGAATATATGGAGGCACTATCTTTATGGGGAGAAATGTGATATATACACAGACCATCAAAGTTTGAAGTATATTTTCACACAAATTAATTGAACATGAGACAAAGTAGATGCTTGTAAATTCTTAAATATTATGATTGTTCAATTCATTATCACCCTGGAAGAACAAACAAAGTTGTTGATGCATTAAGCAGGAAAGACCCAGTTGTTATTTCCATGATGAGGATTCAAAAAGATCCTTTGATTAATAACCTAGTAAAACTGGACATGGGAATTATAAGGGAAGGGACATCATCAACCCTAACCCAAATGATTTATCAACCGTCATTACTAGATAAGATCAAGAAAGATCAAAAAGAAGATCCTTTGTTACAGCAGAAGTTTGAGGCTGTAAAGGATGGGAAGTTTCCTAAGTTCAATATTGATCAAGAAGGTGTACTGAAATTTCGTACAAGACTATGTGTTCCATCTATTCTGGAAATAAAGAAGGAGCTGATGGATGAATCTCATAGCTCCACTTTCTCTATACATACTATAAGCATAAAAATTTATAGGGACCTTCGTGGTCATTATTGGTGGGATAATATGAAAAGGGAGATTGATGACTACACTTCAAGGTGCCTAGTATGTCAGCAAGTGAAGGTAGAGAGACAACTTCCTAAAGGGGTATTGCAACCACTACCCATACCAGTATGGAAATGGGACAATATCATTATGGACTTCGTCACTGGTCTTCTGAGAACTTCTAAAAGAAACAATGTGATATGGGTTATTATGGACCGTCTCACCAAGACTTCCCATTTTATCTCCATTCGGGAAGATTTATATCTTGATCAACTAGCCGGGATTTATGTGAAGGAAGTGGTAAGGCTGCATGGAGTTACACTTTCTATCGTATCTGGTCATGATCCAAGGTTCACATCAAAATTATGGAGAATTCTTCAATATGCTCTGAGCACTGAATTGGATTTCAGTATAGCCTATCACCCCCAAACTAATGACCAATCTGAAAGGACTATTTAAATACTTGAGGACGTGTTGAGAACATGCTCAATAGAATTTAAAGGTGGATGGGATCAACATATCCCTTTAGTTGAGTTCTCTTACAACAACATCTTCCACTCGAGCATTCAATTTTCACCCTATGAAGCTCTATATGGGAAGCGATGTAGGACTCATACTTGTTGGGATGAAGTTGGTGAGAGAAAGCTTATTGGGCCTGATCTTGTCCAAGAGATGACTGGAAAAATTCCATGTCATCCAACAACACATTAAGGCTGCTTAGAGTCGGAAAAAGAGTTATGTTGACAACCATCAAAGGGACTTGGAGTTTAATTTTGGTGACAAGGTCTTTCTTCGAATTTCACCTTGTAAGAGAGTCATGAGGTTTGGGAAGAAAGGGAAGCTCGACCCTAGGTATATTGGCCCCTATGAAATCCTTGATCACGTAGGAGCAGTGTCCTATCAGCTTGCACTTCCTCCAAATCTAGCACAAGTTCATGATGTCTTCCATGTATCCATCTTAAGGAAGTACATACCTGACCCTTCACGTGTACTAAACCCAGAGGTGGTACAACTGGAACATGACCTCTCTTATGAGGAGCAGCTGGTGGAGATCTTGGATTGTAGAGACAAGGTTCTACGCAACAAGACTACCCACCTTGTTAAGGTGTTGTAGAGGAACCACAAATATGAAGAAGCCATGTGGGAACCAGAGGAGTCTATGAGGTAGAAGTACCCACACCTTTTCTCTTCTGAGGGTACAAGTTAAAAATTTAGAGGATGAAATTTCTTAAGGGGGGAAGAATGTAATGAACCGAAATTTTTAATAATTTTTGTTTCCTATTTTTTTGTGTGTTATTTTATTTTATACTCAACAAAACTATTTCATTTAATGAAATGAGTATAACTAAAATGAGACCATTAGGTTTCGACTATTATATGATTGTTGGTCAATATGACCGTTGGAAACTAAACTCTTAACATTGTGATTATTGTATATAAACACAAGTGATCTTGGTTAATTAATACAGAAAGAAGATTTGATGGCCTCATCCAGTGGTCTTGGGCCAATAAAATCCCATATTATGGAACTTGGTAAGGAGGTAGCACCACTGGGCATTGCTCTGGACCAAACCCAAGCCGAACTTCATCATGTGAAGCTGGAACAGAATCGCCTTCAGGAGAATTTCAAGGTGATAGAAATCACTACTCAGGCAATGTTGGCCGAGCCGCCCCTAGATTCTATCACCTTAGCACACCTTACACTTAGGTCATATGCTGGTGTTATAAGGGGCTATGTAACAAGACCGTAGCTGCTTTGTGTAATCCTTTGAGATAAATAAAATTGTGTTTTCTTCTTATGGTAAAGTTTTTGATTTTTCAAATGTCCTAATAAATATAGGATGTATATTATTGATGAATTTTGAAAAAAATGATATTTTAAAATATTTATGTAAACCTTAAATAATTAATAATGTGTAATGATTTTCAAAAAAATGGTCTTCTACAAATGTGTTCAGTAAGAAATTTAGAGTCTAATAAGATCGACTTAATTTTTGGTGAATAGTAAATTATGAATAGTGATTTTATGCTTATGAATAGTAATGTGACCAACTGGATTAAGTAACCACACTTAATAAAGTATTAATATAATTTAGGCACCTTGATTAAGTAATGTGATTCAATAAAATAGGTAAATTAACTGTTTCAGAAATTATTAGTTAAGTATTAGTTTTTTCAGGTAAATAGTGTTTTTATTTAAAAATTAAATTAAAAATTATTTAGAAAATTATTTTTATAAAATGGAGTTCATTTTTGAATTCAGATCATAGATATTAGGTTACGGTGATTTTTGGGGATTTTTCTGAAAAAGTTGAATTTTCGGTGAATAGTGAAAATACAGTTTTTAGTTTCGGGTGTTTAATGACATAATTAAGGATGTAATAATTATTTAATCTTTATGTTCGACTTATGAATATTAAGATAAGGTATTAGGTGTCCCAAGTAGCCAATATCATGGGAAAATACCACGGGCAAGCCCATGGTTTAACCAATACCACCGATGAGGTGTTCCTTGGCAATTAATGCTTTGTTCCCTCTCTTCTCCTATAAATACCAAGCCTTTCCCTCATAATTTTAATTCCAAAATTATTCTCAATGAATTTATGGTCTCTTTACATCCCAAGGAGTCCTCCTAAGGTCCCGAACTTCAAGCTTTTGAAGTTACTCTTCAAGGTAAGGGATCTTTTCACCCTCGTCTTTTAAGTCATGACTTTCTTTATATTATGTCATATAGTTCCATTTTATTATATGGGGGATTGTTCTTCTATATCGTTAATACTTTCCATTTAATTTCCAAATGACGAGAGACCCTTTCCTCTCTCATCAATTTTTTTTCTTAATTTTTAAGTGATGTCGTTAGGCTGCTGAATTTCTTATAAAAGATATCACATCTTCTCTTTCCTTTCACGTTTCCTTTTCTTGTGGTATGTCATTAAAATATCCATAACATGTTCTTATATCCATGTTATTATGTATTTATATTGTAATATTAGTTATTTATGAGTGGGTTACCCTTGTACTATCTCTTTTTATTATTTTCTAAAACCATGTTATGTAGCCGTTATGCTGTAGAAATTTCGTCTCAAAATCTCTCTCTCTTTCTCTCAAGAAGTTCTGTTGTTTTATTTATGTGAATACCCATACCTATTTCATTTATATGGGTGTTAATAAATATAAAAAAATGATATTTTATTCTGTAATTTACATACATATAACCCTCACTCCCTTCCATGGGTTATAAATGACATAATGATCTTATTTTTAAGTACTTTTTAAAACGTCATGATTTTGAAATGAAACCCATTTTTTTATTCTCTATGGGTTATTTATGAAATGTTTGATTATGATATATGTGGATCACATGAAATTAAATACATATTAAGGATTTTCCTTGATAGAGCTCCAATGCATTGGGTAAAGAATTAATCTCTAGAGATGACAAGTTTCACGATACCTTGGTGAATAACCTTGGTAATTTTTATGACACCTTGGGGATGGACCTTGGTGATATGTTCATGAATGTCTAAATGAAATGTTGTAGACAAATATTCAAGTATGTTTCAAGTTCTTTTCATTATGATATTCCTATACATCCATTGCTTATGTCTTTATGTTTTTATTCAAGTTCTTATTGATATCACAAGTAAATTGATTCCGTGTTTACCCTTACTGGGCCTTCTGCTCAACCTTTACTTTGATGTATGTCTCCAGGATATGAGATGCAGTAATTGAACATATGATGAACTTATTATTAAGCCTTAAAAGTGGATTAGAAGAATTTTTTATGTTGTTTTCATGTTTTATGTCCCTGATTTCCAAGACACTAGACTTTAAAGATCTTCTGTTTGTAAAATGTAATGAAAAGTTATGTTATAAAAAGGCAGGATGCCATACCTCAAATAACATCATCCAAACATAGAACATATATTCAAGAATAGTGTTATGTAACTTCTGAGTTCTCATCATAGTAGGTATCCGCTATGACCCTTCAGTGCAACAACTATCCTTATGACATTATCACATGCATTGCCACACAGAAGAACAAATAAGATTTGATAAGGTATTTATTAATATTCAAATCCATGAACACAAGTTTATCATAAAGTAAAAATTATTTGGTTCTAGGCCACCAACTCCAACAATAATTAATATATTTTCATTATATTATTGGTACTATGTAAATGATTTTTATTTTGATACAATAATGCACAAATTTTATTTTTGGTTAATATTCAAATTCAATTAATGAATTTATGAATTAATGGGTTTTTTAAATAAATAATATTTTAATGATATATTATTATTAAATAATTTTTATAAAATATAAATTATTGTATATTTTTTTATGAATTCAAATGAAATTTTTATTAGGGTTCAAAAATAGCTATTGTCAAAAACCTGCCATTTTCAATAAATGTGAGTTTTTAATTTAAATATAAAAATTCACATATTTAGAAAATTATTTATATAAAATGAATATATTTTTTGGAATCAGGATGTTGAAATTATCCAATGGTTAATTTTTCATAATTTTCCAACACGGTCGTATTTTTGAGGAAAAATTAAATACCGTATAAATAAACTTTGTATTTTATGACATCACAATGACCCAAAAGTGATGTAATAAATGGGATCCACGACCAAATATATGTCTTAACTTTAAAATAATGTGATTTTAAGTTTATTTTATTTATTTTTTAAAGCCATTATGAATCCTCCAGGTCTTATAATATATTTTAAGATTTTAAAATCATATCTTTAAGAGTGTGAATTACCTTCACATCACCAAGGGTAATATTTTAATAAGTTAAGTCCTTTTCCTTCTAAAATAATAAAAAACACCCCCCTTTGGTATAAAACATGGTTAAAAACCGTGTTATGGTTTATGGTTTTGGATATTTTATTATGTAGAATCCAAAACCAAAATAATAAAGAAATATCACTCTTTCCTATATAAACCCAACCAAAATCTCATTTATATTCACTAAAACTCCTTGGATAATGTCCAAAAATTTTACTCCACTACCTATAGTCCTCTCAAGGTGCCTCCAAGCTTTAAATAATCCCCTCCCAAGACTTTGGAGTCACACACTCAAGTAGGGGATCTTTCACTCTCCTCTTTTATCAAGCACTCCTTTTATGTTATGTATTTTACTTTTCATTTTCATATAATGTGATATGATAGTAAATATTCCCCTTACTGTAAATTTTATGTATAAGTGATCATAGATTCCTTTCACTCTCATTAATCCTCCCATGATCCTTTATGTACACCCGTTACCATGCTGAAATTTTGTAAAGATTGTTTTCTTTATTCAAGTTTCTTCATTACCTTATGCCTTCTATTTCCAAAAAATTTAATATTGGGATATGATTTTTCATGTCCCTATTACTACCCATTTTATTTCCAAATAATTAGAGATCACTTTCTCTCTCATTAACCATTTTTATGAATTTTTTAAGTAATGCCTTTATGCTTCCAAAATTTCACCGCTATTTTCCATACCAAAACAATTGTGTAGTGAATATCATACCTATTATTCTATCAAGGGTATTCACCTTTATGCACATATACTTATTTATTGTGGACTTACATGTATGAAATCCACATTCATTGACTGTGTAATAAATTATTATGATGAATGAATCTATTTTTCATGATCTATGTGGCGCACTTAAGCATGAGAATGAAATGATTATGATGGCCACGCCCAGATAGTACTCCAATGCATTGAGTAATGTTTAGTATCATGATATGTCATGTTCAGATAGAGGTGTACCAGATTCCTTTATGGTACATTTTCCCCTATGAAGACTTGGCGGTTTATCCTTGACTTATATTCATGATTCAGTGTTTTAAGTTGTTGCCACATTTCTAATGTTATGATTATCATGCTATATCATGCCTTATTATTCATGTTCTTTTTATTACTAATTGATATGACTATTTTATTACATGTATCACTTATGAAATGTTTATTCCCTTATTAGGATTTATATCTCACCCCTTTCTTATGTATGTCCCTAGGTTATCCCATATAGTTTTAAGTTCGAAGGAGTATTTTGAGCATGTTAAATAAGTTTTCAATAAAAAATGTTAATGAAGTTTTTAATAAAAAATGTTAACGAAGTTTTTAATAATGTTAGTGTATCCCATGTTTAAGATGTTATGTTATGTACCTAATTCCCAAATACACTAGTCTTATCAATCTTTTGGGTTGTATTAAGTGTAATTTTATGTAATGAATCAAGTATTAATGTGTAATAAAACGCAGGGTTGTTATAGTTGGCATCAGAGAAAAAGTTTAGTTATTTTGGGATTAGGATTAGAGAACTCTAGAAAAAAAAATAGGGATAAGACTAAGTATAATAAAAACATCCCTAAATTTTGGTACATATAGATTACATGGTTTATCAAGAAAATAAATCCTTGTCTGAATACTACAAGTAGATGTGGTTCTAGCATAGATGTACCTTAGAGTAACAACTCTAACAAGGTGTTCCAGGACTAACTCAGGGTAACCCAGTACATGATAATAGGCCTGACCACACACATGTTTTGACACTCTCATGGGATATTCTTTGGTAAATTCATAAGCTCATTACAAACCATTATTAAGGGAATAAAAAAATCTCATATTAATACATGTTAGGAAATAGATCATGGATAACATAAATTGAAGACTAGAAATTCATAAGTTAAGTAAATAAATGAAATTTATAAGTTATCTATTTAATGTCATTAGATTTCCTTTTATGAGATTAAAAGTTTAAAAATACTCACCCTTAGTTTTCCTTTTATTCTATCCAATAGCCAGAAATATGAGGAATCGAGTAAAAAATCAATGTAATAGGAAATGTGATGGTTACCCCAACGAGATGACAAAACCACCGGGAGTAGGAATTGAAAACTTTTTCATGATACTCTCTCAGGAAACTCAAGTTATGAATAAAAACCTAGATCAGGAGGATCTCCCAAACCCCCCTAAGAGAGAAAAATCTGCAATTGAGAGTTTCATGTGATAAAGGTCTCCTACTTTCAATGGATCATTTGATCCCTTAATCACAGAACAATGGATCAGCTCCATTAAGAAGATCTTCTCCATCCTTCAATGTTCTGAGTAACAGAAGGTTCTACTGGTTGTTTATCATAAGGAGGGAGAATCAAATCAGTGGTGGACATTGATTAATAATATGAAGCCTGAGGAAGAGATCGAAGTGATGGAGTGGAAGGAATTTTGAAAATTGTTTTTTGATAAATATTTTCCTCGCAATCTCCAACTTAAAATGTAAAGGGATATCCTCTCCCTAAATAAAAAAGATGTTGAATATATTAGGGAGTATGAGGAAAAATTCGCAAGACTTTCATGATACACCTCCAGCTTTGTCATTACCCCCAAATTCAAGGTTGACCGCTTCTTTGGTGGGATAAAACCTAGTCCACTAAAATCTATGGCAATCCATGACTTTGATAGCTATGAGGAAATTGTATGATGTGCCCTCAAAGTCAAAATGGAGATTGGAGAATCTCAAGGGTATTATGGGGATAAGAAGAAGAATGTGGAGTTTAATTCTGGTGGTCCGATGGAGAAATCTAATGGTGCTAAGAAATTTTAGCATCCCACTTATCAAGGGTGAGGAAAGAAGCACCCCAAAAATTTCCTTAAGGGGGGTGAATAAATGCTTTAGGTTTGTGAAGGAAGGACACCTAAATAATAATATTTTATATTATAAACCCATTTATGTGATGGAGGAAAGGAATGCTCGAGTAAACCCTCAGTGCATTGTTCATTACTATAACTGTAAGGAACCAGATCACTTTGCAATCCAATTCCCTAATACAAAGGTTTTCAGAGGTAACCGACAACCTCCAAGACAGAAATGGAGAGCTTTTTCTATCACTACTGCTGAATTGAATCTCGACAATGAAGGGTTTACATGTACGCTATTTATTCATTCAAGAATAGTGAATATACTTTTTGATTCTGGTTCTACGCATTCCTTATTATTATGAAATATTAGTAGAACTATTCAAACACCACCACAAAGCATGGAAGTATAGATGTCGGTGAAAATGATAAATGAGTCAATTATTTAATCCCATGTATATAACTCCTCCCCTATCACAATTTGTGTGATGAACTTCCCATTGAACCTTATCATACTTCCTTTGGTGTAATTGATGTAATTTTGGACATGGATTGACTTTCTCTATATAGATCCAACATAAATTTTCATAAGAAGGAAATCACTCTCTTATGATGAATCGACCCCCGATTCTATAAAAGTTCAAGAAGAAGGATGAATCTTATTTAACACCACCATCTCAAGAATAGATATTATTTCCCTATAAGAAATTGTATCTAGCTTAAATTATTGAGTATAAGGAAAGGGTCATCCTTGAATACATGCTTATTATGATGGAATAAAATAATGTGTTTCTCGAGGAATTGTATGGTCTTAATTCTAGTAGGGATGTTTAATTTTCAATTGAGATTATACCTGAGGTATTGCCAATATCCAAGACTCTGTATAGGATGGATATTTTGGAACTTTAGGAGCTAAAGAAACAACTACAGGAGAATCTAGATAAAGGGTTTATATGCCAAAGTGCTTCACCATGGGGTGCACCAATCCTATTCATCAAGAAGAATGATGGGTCAATGCACCTTTGCATTGATTATCATGATTTCAAAAAGATCATGATAAAGAATAAGTATTCTCTTCCACAAATTGATTACTTGTTCAATCAGCTACGTGGAACAAAATACTTCTCTAAGGTGGATCTTTGGTCAGGATATTATTGAGTATGGGTGAATAAGAAAGATATCCCCAAGACCGCTTTTCGTATAAGGTATGAGCACTATGAGTTCATAGTGATTCCATTCAGACTCACTAATTCTCCAAAAATATTCATGTATTTAATGAATATAGTCTTTAGAGATTACCTTGAAAAAAATTTGGTAGTCTTTATAGATGATTCCCTATTATAATCCAAAAGTAGGAGGATCATTTGAACACTGTGCTAAAGACCTTACAAAAGGATAATCTTTATGCCAAGTACAAAAATTATGAGTTATGGTTGAAGGAAGTATCATTATTGGGGAATATCATCACAAGAAATGGGATATATGTGGATCCTTCAAATAAAAAAGAAATCGAAGAATGGTCGATGACCACATCTATGGAAAATATCTATAGTTTCCTTGGGTTATCTGGGTATTATCACCGATTTGTAAGAAATTTCTCACGATTTCCAAAACCTCTTACCAAGATAACTCATAATGGAGTCAAGTTTTCTTGGAATGGTGAATATGAATAAATATTTAAGGAGTTAAAAAATGAGTCTTATCACTGCCCCTATGCACACAATACCCACAAGTGGAGAAATTTTTATAGTATTTAGTGATGCTTCGAAGAAGGTATTGGGTTGTGTGTTAATGAAAAATAAAAAATTCATTGCCTACACCTCAAGGTAGTTGAAAATTAATGAGAAAAACTATCCCACACACGATCTGGAGTTGGCAGTTGTGATCTTTGCATTGAAAATATGACAACATTATCTCTATGTGGAGAAGTGTGAGTTATATACTGATCACAAGAGACTCAAATATATATTCACACAAAAATAGCTTAATATGCGTCAATGAAGATGGTTAAAGCTGATCAAGGACTATGACTACTCAATTCACTACTATATTAGTAAAGTGAATAAAGTTGTGGATGATATAAGTAGAAAGGATCAAGTAATTTTATCATTGATGATAATTGAGAAGGATCTAATCTTCTTAGAATTGAAGAAGATGGACATGAGAATCATAAAGGAAGGAATATCATCAATCCTTTCACAAATTATTTCTCAACTATATCTTTGTTAAAGGTTAAAGGATTCTAAAAAAGATGATGTGATAATTCAAAAGAAAGTGGGAACTATAAGAAAAGGTAAATCCTCAGAGTTTAATTTTAATGAAGAATGAATTGTGAGATTTTGGTTAGGACTATGTGTTCCATAAAATCCTAAGTTAAAGAAGGAACTATTAGACGATGCAAATAGTTCGACTTTATCCATTCACCCAAGAAATACAAAGATGTATCAAAATCTCCGATAGCACTGGTCTCGCCCAAATTTACCCAATATTTTAAGGGTTAAGTGGTTGCTTGAAGTGTAGCTTGGGTTGTCGAATCCTCAGAGACCTAAGAAGAACCTATAGACACATAATCTAAAGAGGTGGATTTTTTGATATGAAGTGGCCAACTTGTATTTTTTTAATATGGTTTAAATGAGCACTAAGATACCTAATTTAATTCAAGTTATGAGAAGGGTTGATCCTAGGTTATTTCAAGGGATGGATTGGGTGAAATTTCTTTTTATAACAATTTCTATTTCATTAACTTAAAGAGGATTCATTCAATGAATTCAAAATAACCTCATAACTTACTGGTTTAACACCTTCACATGAATATGATAATCACTTATACACTTAGAGGATCATTTTCATGACCACTCCAAGGTAAAGGATTGTATTAACACATGAAATGTGCGGTGAAAAAATTCAATAAGGAAGAGGAATAAAGAATATCATCCAAAAAAATATCAATTAAATTAAGTGATAAAATATTAATAGATTGAGAAATAACATCCAATCTATCCCCTTGATACTCCCTTGGATCAACCCATAATAGGGTTATCCCTCCATTGATTATATTCTATCAATGGAAGTGGGTAGTAGACTAATGAGGGCGGAATTGAAGAAGGAATAAACAAAAGTGAAATAACGATCACTCCACCATTGTGTAAAGAATTTCACAGGTTTTGGTGTGAAAAAGTTCACACCATGAGACAAAGTATCAACGTGACATGAAAGACACCATAAAATGAGAAGAATAATAAGTTTTATAAAGAAACTAAGGTGAATTAGAACAACTTACATGTGAAACACAAACATGACAATACAAAATGGAAGCATAACATTACACTTAAAAATAAAACCAAATACTCCTATACAATTTCAACACCACTACCTTAAATAGGAATTTTTTAAACCTTGGGTCGAGATCCCAATAGTACAAAGCATCCCACATGATTATGGTAGGCCTAGGGTGGTGGAAAGTAAGGGAGAGGAGACTTTTCCACCCTTGACCCGAAGTTGCATCTAGCTTGCATCCATTGAACAGAGGTGCCTAGATGACCTTCTAGATGGCCGAATTGGAGTGGTACATAAAAGAAAAAAATGAATCTCCTGATTTATCATAGCTCTATGTAAATTTTATGCCCAAATTAATTTGTGTTTTTAGAGATATGATTAAATTGGTGGGATGTTTTTTTCAGGCCACATAATCTGGTTCAGAATTTTATCTCCAACTTGGGCCACAAGGAAATCCCTTTAACACTCATAATTAGCTCCTTTAACTGTTGTAATAAATGTTACCCATGATTTCCTCTATCTTCAGTTCAATTTTCAGACGTATTGGGCTTGGATCTTTGCCGCTACAGTAGTTTTATTGGGCTGTTGTCCAGTTCACTTCACCCAAAATGTTATTTGTTCAGGACCAACTTTGGTGGTCTTCCAATATGAATCTTTGAGTACTCCAAAAGTATGAATTGTTCCCAATGTAATGAGAAACCTGAAAATTAAATATGAAAATAAAATCAATATCATTGGTTACTTTAAATGATGTTAAAAAATGTGCCATATAATAGTGCATTTTAAAAAGGACTTACAATCATAATGTGAAATGATGTTCGAAGTGTAAAATGCACTAAAATGGTGTTTATGAATAATAAATATCATGAATATTATATATATTAACAATGAATATAATCCTCATCCAGTGGATAATAACACCTCCAACTTGATTTTTTCTAGTCCCGAGAAAAATATATCTCAAAAATATGAAATTCGAATTCCTTTTTCCAAAAACATTTTAATACACAATGATCACAAAAAACCCTTATAACAAAAAATTATAAAACCCATCAAAATATTTTAATAAATGGTAGTTTTATAAGCATATCCCAATCCCAAGACCTTTCCTTTGTTTAAATTCATCACCATATTTTATCCAATATCAATTAAGCATGATGATGTGTTGTGTATCACAATAGACATGGGGGTTCATCTTTATTAGAGGGGGAAATGATGGAAGTGCTAGGTGGAATCACATTTCAATATTAAGATGAGTATTCATTTTTTCAATATTTCCTTGGTAATTGAAATTTCACTCAAAATAGTCAACCCATGTAGCGAGACTTTGCCGATGACTCTCAGGCTCAAAGACCTTAGGGCACCAAGTGAAGCCCACATACTTAGGTATCATCTCAAGTTAACTCAATGAAAAACAAAGTCAAATTGCCACAAATAAAGATAAAATTACTAACTCTGGTCCAAAAAACTATGGAATCACAATCCCTAAGTGCTGAAATCCACACATTAGGTCATTTCTTTGCTATATGCACACATTTATTGTTTTTTTTTTTTGATTTTTTTGAATACTCATATTAAAACTAAAATGATCACCAAACCTATGATTTTTATTTGGGGGACCCCATGAACTAAAACTAATACCCTACTATCCAAAGGATGTTCGTTGTGAATTTTTTTTTGATAAAAAATATAAACGATGAAATATCACATCAGACAGCCACACTTTCCAAAAATCTATGCTCATAAAATTATACATGGATTAGAATCAGAATCGGGGCATGCTAAATTATTTTATATTCCTCCAATGGACCAAAGGCCTTAATTTTTTATTGATTTTGATAATCCACCTTTCAAGGGGTGAGGTAGAACACTTACAAGGCCCGTAGGCATAAGTATTACATGACCTATAGGCCTTAGAGAAATTCATTTCCCATAGGCTTCAAACATTACATACAACCCAAACTAACTACTTGGAACAACTCCTCCCTAGCATCTTCATCGTGAAATCATCTCTCCACCTTTGCATGGCTATTTGGCTAGGCATTCTCGTGCATAGGCTTGTCCCGATGGTAGG
This sequence comes from Viscum album, assembly GCA_963277665.1. Taxonomy (NCBI): domain Eukaryota; kingdom Viridiplantae; phylum Streptophyta; class Magnoliopsida; order Santalales; family Viscaceae; genus Viscum; species Viscum album. Next base: position 396,100,715 of record OY728138.1, read on the forward strand.
TTTCATACCCTCTCATTCTTGCAATTCGTTTAGCTTCTGCAATGGTGAAAGCTCCTTGCTCATCCTCCTTGTAGAGCTTGTTCCTTATAGGTTGTCTAGTTTGCATCTACACTTAAGGTGGCCCGAAGACCTTGAGATGGCCCAAAGGCCTTACTCACCCAAAGGCCTGGGTGGCCCGAAGGCCTTACAGGACTCAGGGACCAAATCGGTGGCCCGGAGGCCCAAACAGGGGCATATTCTCGGCTGCTACAGTGTCAAACAGTGCCTACTATAGTTCCCGCTACAGTACTACACAGTACCTGCTACAGTGCTACTACAGTACCCGGAAATTCTGCCTCCGCCTGGATTTGATCCCTGGTCGCTTTGATTCACTTACAGAGTCCTTACCAATCGGGATAAGGCTCATGTGCAAAGTATTTGATATTCAATTTCAAAGTTTTCAATGTGTATTATCATGTTCAAAGTTAAAGGAATTTTTCCTTCCATTTACACACATTTTTTATTTCACAAGGATTTTTTTCTTTCTTTTCACCCCCCCAACATAGAATAACACTGTCCCCAGTGTTTAAAGAAAATAAAACTTAGAAGGGTGTAGAGGAGAGGAGTTCAAAGAGGACATTGAAAATGAGAATGATGGATTGAATTCACCTAGTGGTTGAAGTTGATATTCGTGCTAATCTAATTTAATCCTTTGATATCCATGTCACTCGAAAAGTTCCATAGTGGAATAAGGGAAGACAAACAAACCACAAAAAAAACAATATATATATATATATATATAAATTTATTTATATAAAAAAAGTAAAATATAAGTATATATACAAAAATTATAGAAGAAGGAAGCACCATAAGTCATAGGTCAGTGGGAAGTGCGTTCCCCTATCTCCCTTCGGTCCCGAGTTCGAGTCCCCGCGGCTTCGCCGGTTATGGTGGGTTTTCCCCACGACCGACGATGTGTCCTTTTAATTTTAATTTTTTTTATTATTTTTTTTGTATTTTTTCTTTTAACCTACAAACACATAAAAATAAACATAAAATAAATTGATGATACATTGTCTTCTTTTTAAATTTATGGGTAAGGTATTACTCAGGGATCACACCATGTGACATGGATGAATACGATGCTCCTCTTTCATACCCATCCATACTCATAATAGAAGAACATGTCAACAGTATAAGGTACTATCATATTTAGAGTCGATTGATTAAGTATTTTTTTAAATATCAAAATGATTCATTAATACTATTTTAAAATAAAGATGATTCATAATGATTAGAAATATGAAAACCACGGGTTGCCTCTCATGCAACGCTTTTGTTTAACGTCACTAGCTCGACTTAGACCCTTAATTGTTTAAGTATTTTCCTCATCTAAGGTTGGTTCACACAAGTTTTCATCAACTTTATTTTTTTTGGAATGGTTCAATGAACAGTTTGACTCTATGACCATTAACTTTAAAGGTTTTACCATTGATGGGATCTTGAATTTCTACATCCCCATGTGGGTACACCTTATGCACTATGTATGGACCTGACCATCTGGTACTACTAGAAAATGAGGCTACTGCCACAGACTTATAGCCATAGTTTTAAAACTGTGGTTATAGGTGGCTATAGCCACGGTTCTGTGACCTATAGCCACGGTTTTAAAATTGTGTCTATAGACTGGTTTTCTATGGCCTATTGCCATGGTTTTGAAAACTGTGGATATAGGTCGTGGATATAGCCATGGTTTTGTGGCCTATATCCATGGTTCAAAAACTGTGGTTATAGGCCAATTTTTTCGATAGCCTATAGCCATGGTTTCCCAAAACCGTGGAAATAGGGTTCCCGTGCTTTCGTGGGAAAAAAATTCCCACAAAAAAATTGGCGGGAAGACCTACCACCACAGTTTTTTGGCTATTCCCACGGTTTATATTAATATATATATATATATATACCCGAATTGTTGTGTGGTGTAGTGGCTAGTACGCTAGTTTGTAAAGGGGAGGTACAAGGATCGAAACTCACTGGTGGCATTTTGTATTTAGGTTATTGTCACGGTTTACTGAGGATATAACCACGGTTTTAACCATGGAAATATATTCCTATAGCCACGGTTTAAACCGTTTCTATAGGTCAACTACCACGGTGATAATTTTTTTGGCATATTTCCATGGTTAAAACTATGGCAGTAGGTTGGGACCTATTTCCATGGCGATAGCGGCCACGGTTGGCCAAAACCGTGGTCATAGGCTATAGCCATGTTTTTTGGGCCTATTGCCATGATTTTGAACCGTGGCAATAGGCCTTTTTTCTAGTTGTGTGGACCTTAACTTTCTCAGGTGTAAATTAAGTTTAGAACTATACAAAAGAATAGGTTTACCAGGTACAATGTGTTTGGTTTTAAGATTTTGATCTTGGTAGGCTTGTACTTTAGCTTTATTGATCCTTGAATTTTCATAAGCCTCCATCCTAAGTTCCTCAAGTTCATTGAGATATAATTTTCTTTTTATTTCGGCCAATGAGAGGTCATAATTCATTTTCTTAATTTCCCAAAAGGCCTTATGTTCAATCTCCACTGGAAAATGGCATGTTTTACCATAAGACAACCTATATGGGGACATTCCTAAAAAAAACTTAAATGAGGTTCTATATGCCCAAAGAGTTTTCTCGACCAATATTTCCTAGATGGATTAACATTTTTCTCAAGAATTTGTTTGATTTCTCGATTGGCTAACTCATCTTGAACATTGGTCTATGGGTGGTAAGCAGTGGACACTTTGTGAGAAATTCTATACTTGTCCATGAGTTCTGAGAATGGACGATTACAAAAATGAGTTACACGATCACTAATGATAGCACTAGGAATTCCAAATATAGAGAGGATGTTTTCCTTGAGAAATATAGTCACAGTTTAATGATCATTGGATTTTTTAGGAATGGCCTCAACCCATTTGGAGACATAATCGACAGCTAAAAGGATGTTCATATATCACTTAGAGTTTGGGAAGGGACCCATGAAATCGATTCCCCAACAGTCAAATATTTCAATCACTAAGATGGGAGTGAGTGGAATTTGATTATTTTTTGTGATGGACCCTACTTATTGACACCTGGGACAGTTTTGAAAAAATTTGTAGGATTACCTTGAGAGGGTGGGCCAGAAGATACCACACTGAAGAACCTTAGCATAAGTTTTCTTATAAGAAAAGTGACCTCCACATGCCTCACTATGACAGAATTTAAGGATGGACTCTTGTTCAGATTCTGGGAGACACCTCCTAATGACTTGGTCAGGGAAGAAATTATAGAGGTATGAATCATCAAATGCATAGGTCCTAACATCAGAAAGGAATTTCCTTCGATCTTGAGTTCCTAAGAATTTTGGAATGACTCTTGTAACTAAGAAGTCGGCTATATCGGCATACCAAGGGCAGTTACTCACAGAGTATAGGTGTTCATCAGGGAATGAATCAGACACATAAAGGTGAGATAATTTGTCATTAAATTCTATCCTAGATATATGATCAGCTGCAACATTTTCAAAACCCTTTTTTCCTTGATTGTTTGGTCAAATTCTTGTAAGAGAAGGACCCGCCTAATCAGTCTAGCCTTAGCATCTTGTTTCTGGAAGAGGTATTTCAGTACAGAATGGTTAGTGAACATAGTGATGGGGTATCCTAAAAGGTGGAACCTAAACTTTTCTATGGAAAACACAATAGCAAGTAACTCCTTATTAGTTGTGGTGTAGTTAATTTGGGAATCATTTAAGGATTTTCTTGCATAAGAAATTACATAATAAGTTTTATCACAACATTATCCTAACACAACTCCTAAAGAAAAGTCATTGGCATCACACATGAGTTCAAAAGAAAGGTTCCAATTTGGGGATTTCATGATGAGAGGAGAAGTGAGACATGATTTGAGGGTTGATAATGAACCCTCGTAGCTTTCTGTCCAAACAAATGGAGCATCCTTTACTAAAAGAGCACAAAGGGGACGAGCGATTGAACTAAAGTTCCTAATGAATCTTCTATAGAAACCAACATGTCCTAAGAAAGACCTCAATTCCTTGATAATTTTGGGTGATGGAAGGTGATGAATGATGTCAACCTTGTCTTTATCAACTTCAATCCCCCTACCTGAGACTATATGGCCAAGGACTAGTTCCTCTTTAACCATGAAATGGCATTTTTTCCCAATTTAGGACTAGATTCTTTTCTTCACATATTGAAAAAAATCTCTCCACATTCCTCAGAAATCCCTCAAATGTATCCACAAACATAGATAATTCATCCATTAAGACCTCTAAAAAATCCCCTACCATGTCTGAGAAGATTCCCATCATGCACCGCTGGAAGGTTCCAGGGGCATTGCATAACCCGAAGGGCATGCGTTTGAAGGCAAAGGTGCTGAATGGACTAGTGAATTTAGTCTTCCCTTGATCCTATAGGGAGACCTCAATCTAATTATACCCCAAGTACCCATATAAGAAACAGTATAAGGAATTACCTTCCACTCTCTCAAGGACTTGTTCAGTGAATGGTAAAGGGAAATAGTCCTTCTTGGTAAATGAGTTTATATTTCTATAGTCGATGTAGACTCTCCATCCACTACTCACCCTAGTTGGAAGAATCTCTCCATCCTTATTAGTTATCACTGTGATTTTTCCTTCTTTGGAACCACATGGATTGGGCTAACCCACTCACTCTCAGCTATGGGATAGATGATTCTATCTTTTAACAATTTCGGAAGTTCTTTTCTCACTACTTCCATGAGATTAGGATTGAGTTTCCATTGAGGTCGACGACATGGATTTGAATCCAGTTCTAGAACAATCATATGAGTCCTGATAAGTGGGCTAATCCTAGGAATATCAGACAAGTTCCATCCAATGGCTTTCTTGTGTATCCTAAGGACATCTATAAGCATCCTCTCGTGATCAGCTTGAAGAGAAGAAGAAATAACAATGGGATGTGTTCTATTTTCTCCTAGGAAGGCATACTTAAGTGAAGTAGGAATTTATTTCAATTCAAGATCAGTTTGGTTCAAAATTTTAGCAGAATATTGGGACATTATCTCAAGATCAATTTCTTTTTTTAGAGTTTCAGATACGATTGATTCCCCATGTGTAGAAGTTTCAGCTACTAGATTGGTTTGATCGATGTTAGGGAAGAGAGTTGGAGTGGTCTCCATAGATATGGTTTCCTGAAAGATTTCACTGATTGTTGGTCTTAATATTTCATCATAGGAGCAATCTGAAATTGATTCTATCCAAGTAGATAAACTTCCTTCATGTGAACGAAGTAAATTAATCTCGTCCTAACTTAAACATTCCTCAAATATTCCTTGATGTTCTATGGATTCATTATCAACACTTCCTATCATGTTTACTTCATGAATATCCTCATCATCCCCCATTTCTGAGCTTTCATTATAGATGTTCAAGTCTCAACTCATGTTTCTAAAGGTGATGATCATGTTCCCATTTCGGACTCAGATAAGAGAGTTGATTGTTTTAAGGAAGGGATGACCAAGGATGATTGGGGTTTGTTCCTTATTTCCTAAGTTTGGATTGATGTTAAGTAAAATGAATTTAGTATGGTAGATAAAGTTTTCTACTTTTACCAAAACATCCTTTAAAATCCCCTTTGGAACCCTAATGCTATGATCAGCAGGTTCAAGTGTGACAAATGTGGGTTGGAGATCTTCTAGGCCTAACTGGAAGTACACAACATATGGAATGATATTGACACTGGCACCTAGGTCACACAAGGCTTTGACAACTTTGTTCTTTTATAGTTCAACATTGATGTTGGGGAATCCTGTATCTTTCATCTTTTGTGGAAGGGTTCCTTGGATTTTTGTGCTAACATTTTCTTCCATAAGGACTTGGTTCTTATGTGAGAATTTCCTTTTAAATGTGCAGAGGTACTTTAGTTTCTTTGAGTACGTAAGAATGGTTTGAATAGCATCGAGGAGTGGAATGTTCAACTTGACTTGTGAGAATATATCCCTCAATGTTTCACTCAATTCGGGCTTGTTTTTCCCCCTCATGCGTTGAGGAAATAGTGCAGGTTGTGGGACTTTTTATTGGAGAGTTGTTTCTTTCACATTGTTGTCAATTTTTTTAGTTGGATCATGTTGTTCATTTTAATTTTCATTAGATTTTGAAGCTTCATATGGTTTCTAAATTATTTTTTCAGGTTTCTCAATTAATTTCCCACTTCATAAAACTATCACAGCCTTTAGTTTTTTATGAGTTTTTTGAGTTCAACTTGACTCTACCCTTGATGTTTATTGTGGAATGGATTGTTTAGGCATGTGTGACTTTCCAATTTTGATGGTTTGAATTTATTGTTTAAGGGAAGAGACTTCTAAGTTCATTTTCTCCATTTGTTTACACAATTGTTCAAGGATTGGGAGATGGACAGATTGAGAGGGGGCTTGTGTTGGTTGGTTTATCCCAGGAGGATACTTTGGTTTTTGGATGAGTTGTTGGATGGGTTGTTGGTATTGGATAGGAGTATGTTGGTACTAGACTGGTTGTGGTTGGAATTGGTTGTGGTTCTGAAAATTTTTTATAGGGTAGGGGTTTGGTCCTTGTGGTTGGATAGGTTATTGTTTATCTTTCCAACGGAAGCCTGGGTGGTCATTATACCTTGGGTTGAATGCGTTTTGGTATTGGGGATTTTGTAAGTTTAGGGAATTGATTTCAGTAGGTGTTCCTCCTAGAAGAACATCCTTAATGGATGGAATGGTTGGGCAGTTGTTTGTTTTGTGGTCATGTTTGTCACAAATTGTGAAAACAGGGTCTACAGTTTGGATTTCATGGATTTTCCTAAGGTCTATCTCTTTAACCTTCTTAGTGAGTGCTACGAGTTTAGACCTAAGGCTTTCCTCTTCTCTAAGTGTATGCATTCCAGTAGTTCTTTGTGACTTTTCATAATAAGGTGATGTTCCCCATGTTTGGTTTTGTTCATCAAGGCTTTATAGATACTCATAAGCATCATTTGGGGCTTTGTTTTTAAAGGTCCCATTATACATCATATCAATGAATTGTTTGTTCCCTGAGCCCAACCCTTCATAGAAAATTCTCACTTGTTCAGGAATAGAAAAACCATGGTGTAGAACCATGTTTAGGGTGTCTTTGATGTTGAGTTAATAAGGTTTTCCTTATGAATTTTCCATTCCTTCATGTTTGGGGAGATTATTAAGTCAATAATGTTTCATTATGACTTTACCATTCCTTCTTGTTTTGAAAATCACAAACACCATATCTCAAGGAAAATTTCATTTTACCCTGTTTTTTTACTTCTATAAGGAAAATTTTCCTTCCCCAAGGAAATTTATCCTTACCGTGTTTTCATTGTTTATATCATAATTTGTCTAAGTAAAAAATTTGTTTTTATATCTAAAACCTCGGAATCATATAATACTTAGATATAGAACATTTTGTTTTCAGGATCTGAATTTAGGTTCCGAGTTCTCTGAATTCAGACTCTGAAATCTTCTGAGTTTTGACTTCGAGTTCTCTGAATTCAAACTCCGAATTCTTCTAAGTTCTGACTCTGAGTTCTATGAAATCAGACTCCGAAATCTTTTGAGTTCTGACTCCGAGTTCTCTGAATTCAGACGCCGAACTCTTCTAAGTTTTGACTCTGAGTTCTCTGAATTCAGACTCTGAACTCTTATGAGTTCTGACTCCGAATCCTAATGAATTCAGACTCTGAACTTTGTAAGTTCATACTCCGAATTCTCATGAATTATGACTCTGAACTTTGTAAGTTCTGACTCCTAATTCTCATGAACTCTGAATCTGAACTTTGTAAGTTCAGGTTTCAAATTCTTGTGAATCCAGATTCTGAATTTTCTTGAAATTCAGACTCCAGAATTCTATAGAGTTTAGGTTCTGAATTCCTTAGAAAGTAGAATCCAAATATCCTTGTATTGTATACACCAAATGTGTTTTTGGTGAGACTCCGAACTTTTATTTTCTTACATTCTGAATATTTAATTTTGGTTATGTAACTATATTTTTTCTTACACTTGTTTTTGTTATAAAATGATGTTGTGCATTCAGTTACTAACTAACCGTTGTTTAAGTGACACGTGTATAGGTCCCTTCGAAATTCAAGGAAAAATATGACCGTTGGATAAGGGAGTCGACCGTTGGTGTTGTGCCTATAAATAAGAGCTCATTTGAAAGAGCTCACAAAAAGTTGATCAATCTAGAGATTATATACTGCTAAAGTGATTTCTAGAGAGAGAGACTTTATTTCTTTGTGTGTACTGAACACCTTGTTCATATTTGCTTTATGCGACTACAAATGTTGCTGATTACATTCGAGGACTTTCGGGGATAGGAAGATAGAGGTGCCGACTACCTTAAATTTGAGGGCTTCCTTACTGAGGAGGACAGAGGTGCTGACTAACTTGAAGTTGATGGCTTGTAGGGATAACAAGAAAGACTCTGATCTTCGTATCGAGAGCTTACCCTGGTGTGGGTAAGACAGACTTTCTTGAAAGTATAAATCAAGGGACCTTTATCCAAGGTTGTTAGATACCCTTCTCTTTGGGTTAAAATATTTACTACTTGTTACTTGTTTTGTTACAAGTTTTCCACTGCATTTTATTTATTGAGGAAAATATAACTATCTTATACTTCCTTATACTTGTATACTCTGATTTAGTAAGATTCTATACGCTTTAAGGTAGATCTTTATCTTTGTAAACTTTCATTAAGTTTCATTTTCTGGAACCATCTTTCTGGATTCACTTTCTCAAAATCATATTTCTGGAATCTATCAAGTGTGTAAAACTAGAGGTTTTGTGAATTACCTTGTTTAACCTTGTTAAACATAACCATCTTCAAAATTTCCAAAGGAATTTTTTAAATTGTACAATTCACCCCCCTCTTGTATATTGAGCATCATTAGATACTACATACAGTATCTATATCATCTCGATCCTACATTTGGTATTATAGAATATATCATACTCCATACCATCTTAATATTTGAACCTCTCCCATGTTTCATAGAATGACTCTCCCTCTTTTTCAAAAAAAATTGGATGCACTTTTTAAGTGAAATTATTTTGTGGTGGGGAAAGTATTTTTTGTAGAATTCTCTTTGTAATTGGTCCCAAGAGTTGATGGATGATGGTCTCAAATTGTTTAGCCAATTTGTAGCTCTATACTTTAAAGAAAAAAAGTAAATATCCTCATCTTAGCTGATTCTAGTTGATGTGGGGGACACATGGTTTCTACAATGTCATTGAACTCCTTAATGTAAATGTAGGTCATCTCAGACTCCATTCCATGGAGTGTGGAAAGGTGGTTTAGGACATGGGGTTTAAAGATGTAGTTGGCATCTCCTAAGAAATTGTGTCTAATGCATGAGGGGGAATTGGTCCAAGATGGAGTGAGGTAGTCATTCATGGTTTTATCAACTACATTCCCTATGTTTGGAGCTTCTTGGTTTGGGTTTCCCATTTGATCCCGCATAGGGTTCACAATTTGATTTATTGGAAGACCCTCCATTGGACTTATTTTAATTGGTGACTTTGGAGTTTCAAGAATATTTGGGTCTAATTTAAACAATCCCTTAGGTTCAATTGACTCCCCTATCCTAGGACTTTCCACCCTAACTAATTTGTTTGAGTTATCGTGAGTGTAGGCAAACATGAACCAAAAGAAAAAAAAAGCAAGAAAGGGAAAAGATAAGAGAATTTGGGTAAGAATAGAAGAATAGGGGTGAGGAAAAAAGGTTTTTGTTATAAAGAACTTACTTATTCCCCATAAACAGCGCCAAAATTTGGTCTCGCCCAAATTTACCCAATATTTTAAGGGTTAAGCGGTCGCTTTCAGTGTAGCTTGGGTTGTCGAATCCTCAAAGACCTAAGAAGAACCTATAGACACATAATCTAAAGAGATGGATTTTTGGCTATGAAGTGTACAACTTGTGTTTGTTTTAATATGGTTTAAATGGACACTAAGAGACCAAATTTAATTCAAGTTATGAGAAGGGTTGATCCTAGGTTATTATAAGGGATGGATTGGGTGAATTTTCTTTTTTATAATGATTTCTATTTCATTAACTTAAAGAGGATTCATTCAATGAACTCAAACTAACCTCATCACTTACCAATTTAACACCTTAACATGAATATTATAATCACCTATACACCGATAGTATCATTTTCATATCTACACCAAGGTAAATTATTGTATTAACACATGAAACATGCAGTGATAAAATTCAATAAGGAAGAGGAAGAAAGAATATCATCCAACAAAAATATCAATTAAATCAAGTGATAAAATATTAATATATTGAGAAATAACATCCAATACATCCCCTTTCTACTCCATTGGATCAACCCATAATAGTTTTAGCCCTCCATTTATACTATTCTATTAATGGAAGCGGGTAGTAGACTAATGAGGGCAGAATTGAAGAAGTAATAAACAAAAGTGAAATAACGATCACTCCACATTTGTGTGAAGAATTTAATAGGTTTTGGTGTGAAAAAGTTCACACCATGAGACAAAAATATAAATGTGACATGAAATTTACTATAAAATGAGAATAATAAGAATTTTTATAAATAAACTAAGGTGAATTAGAACAACTTACATGTGAAACACAAACATGACAATACAAAATGGCATCATAACATTACACTTAAAAATAAAACCAAAGCCTCCTATACACTTTCAACACCACTTCATTAAATAGGAATTTTTTAAGCCTTGGGTAGAGATCCAAACAGTACAAAGCATCCCACTTGAGTATGGTAGGCCTAGGGTGGTGTAAAGTAAGAGAGAGGAGACTTTTCCACCCTTGACCCGAAGTTGCATCCAGCTTGCATCCACTGAACAAAGGCGCCTAGATGACCTTATATATGGCCTAATTGGAGTGGTACATAGAAGAAAAAAAATAATCTTCGGATGTCTCCTAGCTCTCTGTAAAATTTCATCCCAAAGGAATTCGTTTTTGTAGAGATATGATTAAATTAGTAGGATGTTTTTCTGAGCCGCAAAATCTGGCCCAAAATTTTATCTCTAACTTGGGACACATGTAAATACCTTTAACAATCATAATTAGCTCTTTTAAATGTTTAAATAAATGTTCCCCGTGATTTTCTATATCTTCAGTTCATTTTTTAGAATTATTGGGCTTGTATCTTAGCCGCTACAGTAGTTTTATTGGGTTGTTGTCCAGTTCACTTGACCCAGAATGTTGTTTGTTTAAGGAAAACTTTGGTGGTCTTCCAATATGAATCTTTAAGTACTTCAAAAGTATGAATTGTTCTCAATGTAATGATAAACCTGAAAATTAAATATGAAAATAAAATCAAGATCATTAGGTACTTTAAATGATGTTAAAAAATGTACTATGTAATAGTACATTTTAAGAATGACTTACAATCATAATGTGAAATGATGTTCAAAGTGTAAAATGCACTAAAATGGTGTTTATGAATAATAAATCTCATGAATATTATATATATTAATAATGAATAAAATCCTAATTCAGTGTCTAATCAAGCACTATTGGTGAGACAATATGAATAAGGGGATCACTGAATATACATCAAAGTGCCTGTTATGTTAGAAAGTGAAGGCTGAAAGGTAGAAGTATAAGGGGATGATGAAACCATTACCCATACCAACATGGAAATGAAAAAACATCACCATGATATTTTTCACCGTACTTTCAAATACATATAATGGCGACAATGTTATCTGGGTTGTTTTGGATCAACATACAAAGATTGAACACTTTATTGTGATTCGAGAGGATTTCTCACTAGATCAACTTGTGTAGATATATATCAGATAAGTGGTGAGGCTGCATGGAGTACCACTATCAATTGTGTCTGATCAAGATCCAAGATTCACCACTAAATTTTGGAAAAGTCTTTTGCATGATCTAAACATTGATTTGAACTTCAGTACAGCTTATCACCCCCAAACTGATGGCCAATCTGAGTTGACTATCCAAATACTTGAGGACATGTTGATATCATGCTCAATTGACTTCAAAGGAGGATGGAACCAACATCTTCATCTGGTCGAGTTCTCTTACAGAAATAGTTTCCACTCGAGAATCCAAATGTCTCCCTATGAAGACATTTTGTGAAGAGGTGCAGAACACCTGCATGTTGGGATGAAGTTGGGGAACACAAACTACTTGATCCTAAAATGGTTGAGGAAATGGTGGAAAAGGTTGAAACCATTCAGCAACACATCAAAGATTCTCAGAGTCGATATAAGAGCTATGTTGAAAATCGTCGATGAGACATAGAGTTTGATATTAGAGACATAGAATTCCTTAACATATCTCTATGGAAGAAAGTGATGAGATTTAGAAAGAAATTAAATCTTAGTCCAAGGTACATCAACCCTTTTGAGATCCTTGATTGCATCAGAGCGGTGACCCATAGACTAGAACTCCCACCGAACCCATCTCAAGTAAATGATGTATTCCATGTACCCCTCTTGAGAAATTACATATCAAACCCCTCACATGTACTCAATTCATAGGTAGTGTAATTAGAGAATGACCTTTCATATGATGAGAAACCAATAAAGATCTTAGATCTTAGAGAAAAAGTTCTACAAAATAAGAAAATTCACCTCATCAAAGTGTTGTAGAGAAACCACAAGTTTGAAGAAGAAACATGGGAAAAAAAGGAGGTGATGAAGAAGATTTACCCTCACCTATTTTAGTACGGGAAAAGGAAATTTATAGCATGAAATTTCTTAAGGTGGGAAGATTTTAATGACTCGAACTATTATAAATAAAATTCCCCTTGCAATTTATTTAAATATCTTATCATGTAATATGGTTTTAGAAAACTCATGCGCTCCTTTGGTTTTATCCTTTTGGATTTAAATGACCATTAAGAACAATTACCATTGATAATATAGTCATTTAATAGTGATCACACGATTAGTATAAATATAGTATTTGAACAAATCCAATTGACACAGATAAAGGAAGTGATGGTCTCAACCAGTAGGATCGTACCCTATGAAGCCCATTTATCAGAGCTTCCAAGGGATATAGCATTTATGGCCTTCCCTTGAACAATACCAACCTGAGATATAATAAATTAAGAATGATCAAAACCATTTATGGGATAAGTTCAAGTTCATCGAGATCACGACCCAAACCATGTTCGTCGAACCGCCCCATGAAAGTCTCACCACTATGCATCTTACTCTTAGGGCGTTTGCTGGTGTATTGAATGGATATGTATCAAGAACCTAGAAATATTAGTATTTACATTATTTTGAATATATTAATGAATATATTTTCATCCTATTATTGTTACTTTGTAAATGATTTTTATTTTGATACAACAAAGCACAAATTGTATTCTTGGTTAATATTCAAATTCAATTAATGAATTAATGAATTAATGGATTTTTGAAATAAATAATATTTTAATAATATATTGTTATTAAATATTTTTTATCAAATATAAATGATCATATATTTTTTATGAAGTCAAATGTAGTTTTTATTAGGGTTTGAAAACTACTATTATCAAAAACCCGTCATTTTCAATAAATATCAGTTTTTATTTTAAAAGTGAAAATTCACATATTTAGAAACTTATTTATATAAAATGAATATTATTTTTGGAATCAAGATGTTGAAATTATCCAATGGTGAATTTTTCATAATTTTTTGAAACAGTCGAATTTTTGGGTAAAAAATAAATACCGTATAAATATACTTTGTGTTTTATGACATCACAATAACCCAAAAGCGATGTAATAAATGGGATATAAAACAAAATATATGTTTTAACTTTAAAATAATTTTATTTTAAGTTTATTTGATTTATTTTTTAAATCCATTAGGAATCCTCCAAGACTTATAATATATTTTAAAATTTTAAAATCATTTCTTTAAGAGTGTGACTCATCTCCACATCACCAAGGGTAATATTTTAATAATTTTGGCCCTTGGAATTATAAAATAATAAAAACCACTCCCATTTGGTAGAAACCATTGGCAAAAACCATGTTATTGTTTTTAGTTTTAGATATTTTATTATGTAGAAGTCAAAAACCGAAATGATAAAGAAATCTCCCTCTTTTCCTATATAAATTCACCCAAAATCTCATTTCTCTTCACTCAAACTCTTTGGAGCATGTCCAAACTCTAACCTCCACTCTATATATTCCTCCCAAGGTTCCCCAAATATTTCAAGAATCCCCTCAAAATCCTTTGGAGTCACACACTCAAGTAAGGGATCTTCCACTCTCCTCTTTTATCAAGCACTCCTTTTATGTTATGTCTTTTACTTTTCATTTGATTATGATGGGATATGATATTTCATATTCCCCTTACTTTCCATTTGATGTATAAATTATTAGATCTTCCGTTCACTATGATTAATCCTCTCATGATCCTTTATGTACACTTGTTACCATGTCGAAATTTCGTAAAGATTCTTTTCTTTATTCACATTTATTCATTAACTTATGCCTTCTATTTCCAAATTTCTAATGTTGGGATATTTTTTCCCATGTCCCTATTACTTCCCATTTTATTTACAAATAATTAGAGACTCATTTTTCTCTCATCAACCATTTTTATGAATTTTTAAGTTATGTCGTTATACTTTCGAAATTTCATCATGATTTTCCATACCAAAATAATTGTGTAGTGAGTACCATACTCATTATTATATCAAGGGAATTCACCTTTATGCACATATACTTATTTATTGGGGACTTACATGTATTCAATCCATATTACTTTATCATGTAATAAATTATAATGATGAAAGAATCCATGTCGTATGATCTATGTGGCACACTTAAGCATGAGAATGAAATTATTATGATGGGTGCGCCCAGATAGCGCTCCAATGCATTGAGTAATGTTTAATATCATGATACGTCATGTTAGGATAGGGGTGTCCCTGATACCTTTATGGTACTTTTTCTACCATGAAGTCCTGGAAGTTTACCCTTGACCTATGTTCATGATTCAGTGTTTTAAGTTGTTCTCATGTTATGATTATCATGTTATATCATGCCTTATTTGTAGAGAACCGTATCCTGACGTACATGGACATTACATTACATTTGCGGAATACTTAGTACATAACAAAAACACACACACACAAGGATCGTAATAGTTTAGTGTCTTTGGAAACCCGGAACATAATCTTCTAATCCTGGTGAAAGATCTTCAATATCTCTCATAAAGATCTTCCATTTTTTTTACCTAAAACCTTTCTTTATATCCTGGGGAAAAGAAAACATAAAAGGGTGAGCTCAAATGCTCAGTAAGGGTATACAAAAGAAATAAAAATCATATCATATCTTTTTGAAAATCATAACCTGCAAAAGAGATCATAATATCTTAACATGGAACAAATCATAGAAGTGAAAATGAGATCCCCATAATCATAACATAAGACTTGAAACTTTGTGGCATGCACACATAATCATGGAAAATCATTTCTTGTTAGTCATGACTCATTGCCAAGACTATCTTAGTGGACAAAGTCCCTTTCTGAACCGAGTTCACTCCTCGTTTCAGTCCTGTATCACTGAACCGAAATAACCTTCCGTTCCAGCCATGTCTATCTCATGAGATATAAAATCTTTACCCAATGCATTGGAGGGAGATATAGGTCCCACCCATCTTATAATGAATCCTTTCTTATGTGTGCCACATAATCATAAAACATACATCATCGCATAACACATGAAACAAAAATGGGATTCTTGAAACATCATGACATCATAAATCAATTCATATAAGATAAAGGAATTCATAAAAATAATTCCATCACAACATAATCAAATCAATGTAATAATAGGGATAAAAACAGAACCCTTTATTATCTTAGATGGAAAATAATTTTGAAAATCACTTGAACTCCATTCTTGAGGAAAATATCCTTTCTTCTTCAAAAACATTTTTCCTTTCATAACATGTCATACAAATTTAAAATAAAAGAAGTTGATTAAAAATAAACTTTAAAACTTGTAAAGGAAGCTTCTTGGAAACAATGTTTTAAAAATCCATTCATGCCGTATAAGTTAAAAAAAACATTCTTCGTACTTTTGTCGGAAAAGTCAAAAAGTACCTCGTACGGAAAAACGACAAAAGATTCATTTCATATTCTTTACTAAAAACTCACCTAAGGGTAAAATTGGATTTAAACTATTGCAAGTGGATTTAAATAATATTACATATTGAGTAAACATGGATGTGGATGATAAAATACACCCCAGTAAATACTTACGAATAAACAATCTCGGATAAAAATGAGATTGTGATATTTCCCTTACCTTAGGTCCGACTTGCTTTGTAAGTGTCCGAACCTCCTGTATAATGATTTAAATCATGTTATTGACTTATTACAGAATCATATTCATTGTTATGATATCATATATGGTTCACTTATGACATTATATTACCCGTTCTTTTGTAAATTCCATGTTAAAGAAGCGTTTTGGGTAAAATCGTTTCATTTATCGTAGGTGTTTTGACTTGTTGTTCTTGACATCGTTATTACTTATATCATGATTTACTTACTTCCAGAATATAAAATATGATTTATATATCATATATATTCAGTATATATATATATAATAGGTAGATAAATAAAATGAAAAACACCGTTCATGGAGACGGTAGTCCGTACGTACGCATGAACGCTGTTTTCCTTTCCTTATTGTCTTGAAATGGAAGTAAGTAGATGACATACATATGTATATATATACATAAATCCAGTAGCTTTATAATGTCATATATTTCATTATTATTTCTTATATATACTTTATAATCATTCTTAAATGGTTAACATGGAGAATGAATCTCATCGCGTCGTGGAGACGGTAGTCCGTACGTACGCACGAGCGATGATATCATTTCCATAAATATTGAACTGAATTGAAGTGGATTATACAAT
Organism: Viscum album; assembly: GCA_963277665.1. NCBI lineage: Eukaryota > Viridiplantae > Streptophyta > Magnoliopsida > Santalales > Viscaceae > Viscum > Viscum album. The sequence continues at coordinate 396,117,656 of OY728138.1, forward strand.
ATATCAGAATCAATATGATGTTGTAATAACTATGTATAGTTATTCTTTACACCATTATACCCATCCATGTAAGGTGGTGGTGGAAAATAGATTACACCACGGCGTGGAGACGGTATTCCGTACGTACGCACGCGCGGTGATTTCTTTTTCCGTAGGATGGATAGATAGTGAAATAGGGTTGTTTCATACTTATAATAACATATCAGTATATGAGTGATACTGATGTTATTACTTCATAATGAAACAACCTAAGAAGAAGAAGTGGAAGAAGAAATAAAGATGAAAGAATTGGTAACGGTAATTACCTCTTCTTTGAAGCGCCTCTTTGAGACCTCCTCTTAGGGCACTAAAATTGGTCTTTGAGGAAGACCAGAACCTCTAGGATGTTTCTAGGGAAGTGGATAAGAGATTTCGGCAGGGGTTGGCCGAGCTTGAGTGCTCAAATTGGTGTGAGGAGGAGGGGGAGGAGGTGTCCTTTTATAGGGGAGGAGAGGGGCACCTTAGGAATATCTCAAAATATTATTTTATATTAAAGTCAAAATCGGTTTATAATGGTTCCAAAGGGTCTTATTTCGAGTCTAAAGTGGGGATGGGTCTAAATCCTATCAACCAATAGAATTTAGACAAGTTTAGGATATTATTTTAACCTTATCAATTAGATTTAACTCTAAGTTAAATAATTTAACTTTTACCGTGTCTTTTTGTTTTCTTTCACTATATGGTTAATACACTTACTATAACATGCCAAACGAACCCCAAATTGTTTATTAGTAATACATATATCCTTATCTAAGTCATTTGGCCGAACCTTAGATTTTTAGGAATAAAATAACAATTAATAATATAATATTTGATTTAAAAACTATTTTGTGTCAATTTTGACACTATTTGATATATGATTTTTGTGAAAGTCATAACAGAATTATATGTTCGAACCAAGTTGATTAGAGAATCACTATTATATCATAGTAACCTAGAAAATTAGTGGAATTCATAAAAAGTCTTAAATTACATTTATTTTGGTATTTATATTATCAATTATGTCAATATTTCATTAATAAGATTACTTACTTCATCATCTTTGTGTCATAAATAAATTAAATTATTTGATGTCTAAAAATTACAAATAAAATACCATCATGTAGGAAATATTTTTAGCTTTCTAATGAATATTTATAGTCGAATTTATCTTATGTATAACCCCATATTAAAAATGATTTACTTATTAAACTTTGATTTTAACTATTTTAACCCTTCTTTAAATAAATTAATAATAAATGTCCAAATCTAATCCAAGTGGGCCTAAATGGTCATATTTTATTCCTAAGTTTGTTTTTGGTCGAATTACACTTGTCCAATAGAATTAGGACATGTGTTAGGGTAATATTAATATCATATTTACCCTTAGTTACCCTATTTACTATTAACCGTGGTAAAAAAAGTAAAAAGTTACTATTCACCAAAAAATTATTTTCATCTCATTGAACCACATTTTAGTCCTTGATATTAACCGTGTCTCTCGGATTTTCGAAATTCCATTCACAGAAGCGGTAAAATTAAGTTTTATGCAAAATTCAGTTTTTAACCTACCACTTAGTAGTTTCACTATTCATCAAAAATTGATGTTTTTCAGAACAATGCCAAAATTTCATCCCAAGCTATATTTAATATTCCGAATTCAAAAATGAAGTCTATTTTACCAAATTCATAACATAAAAGTTGCATTAATTAATTTTATAATTAAATCCCGCTGTTAAAACAAATAGCGTGTTTTTAAGAAACAATATCTATCAAAAGATTGACACTTGTTTATGTCTAGTTTAAATGTGAAATTACATCCAATGACCAACATTGTATTAAATATATTCTAAATATACTTTAAAACCACTCAAATTAATGATTTATCACTATTAATAATTTCGATTAAAAAGTTGTTTTTAATTATAATTTTGTAATTTTCACTATTCATCAGAATATGAAAGTTATCCGAAAAGTACCAAAATTTCACCTTAGGCTAAATTCGATACTCCGAATCCAAAAATGAAGTCCATTTTGAGAGTTAAAATTTCTAAAATTTAAAAAGTGGTTATTACTATTCATAACGGCTAGTTTTAATAATATTTTAATAGCATATCATTGTTTCGTGAAACTCAGGATTACGTACCACACACGCTATCGAGGAAGGTTGCGATTGCGTGTAATGCAAGGCAAGTCAAGGATGCGTGTTGTGCAAGCTCCTTTTGGTGTAGCGTATAACACAAGACATTAGTAAAATAAAAAGAATATTTTTTCATAAAATCTCGGGCTGTTACATTCTACCCCCCTTAAAATGAATTTCGCCCTCGAAATTCGTCGGGGTTATAAATGGTTTACTATTTGAAAGTTTCTTTAATAGAAACCCACATCGTAAAAGGGAATACCAAAACTTGGCTTTTAAAAACTAAAGTATGAAATGTAACGATTACCCAAATAAACTAATCACTGGGTTTCCACATAGGTGAAAATATGGATATGGAAGAGAAATCTAATCATCATGTTCTGATGGAGAGTGGTAGTGAACATGGCTATGGAAAAGCCAGTAATCACAAATCCATAGATTTGTGATGATATATGGTACCATCTGATTCATCAGGTATAAGATCACTAGGACAACATTTTTGGTTTTCAAGATCATTTCCCTAAAGTTGAAAATTTGCTTAAAATAAATACTTACTTTATTTTGGTACAATCTCACTTTTGTTCGTGCCTTGAACAATTTCTACTTCATCTCTTAAATAAATGAAGTTGAATTTGTTATTTGTGAAGTGTTATCAGATTATGTGATAGAATGATGGGTCATTCCATCTGTCTCAAACAAAAGGTTAGAAAAAGTTATTAAATATACATAAGTCATTCTATAGTGAGATTAATCACATATGGTTCCTAAAATGGGATTATACTTCATATATCATACTGCTTAATATAATAACACTAGTTTCTACTAAACAGGGACTTCCTGTAGGTCAGTGGTAGGCGATAAAGGCCAGTCGCACTTCGGTTGTGGGTTCGATTCCTACAGCCTTGTCCGAAGCGATGGGCTGTCGCACGTCCTGGAGGTTGTCCTTTTTCTAAAACTACGTTACTATAACATCCCATCAATAATATCGAAAAAACTTCTATCCTTAAACAATACTAACTTATATCCAACATAAACCATTCCAATCTTTAGGCTCATAATACTGCAGTCCATTCTCATAACATAGTGAAAACGATTACCAGAGATTTAATACCATCGTTGATCCCCATATATCATAAGATATATCTTGTTGGTCACATTCCAAACATTCAAAGGCCTTAATCTTGTACTCTCTTGAATACCCATTGAACCTTAGTGAAAACATGAATGCAGTTAAAAGTTAACACTTTTCACATACCTAAATCCTCAAAATTCTATATACTCAAACCATGATATCACTTAGTCCTTATATCAATCATGAGCTCATGAATACTATCAAACATTTAATTTTCTCCTTATCCCTTCATTATGCGCATATCATCTACATTCCAAAAATATATGAATAACCTTTCATGGATACCGGTAACATTAATCATACACTTTCAAAACACAAGGAAAGACAACAGTGCAACAATCCATAGATGTCTCTTTATTCCAAAATTACACATGATAAACATGTAATCATTCCACTACATTCTCAAACCATTGACCGAGCTTCAAAAATTCTTTCATCTCACATATCATTTGTAGTCTCTTCATCATCATCCACATAAATACTACCCATATGACCATACTGATTCTCTTCATGAGTCTTTCCCTTATGGCATTTGTTTGCATAATGCCCATACATTCCACATTTAAAACACTTAACCATTTTTGATGTCGTAGCAATACCATTATCCTCATCCATGGTGTTAATCGACCCTTTTCCTTTGCACTTACTTGCTTTGTGTCCTTCGTTTCCACACCCAAAGCATCTTCCAGTTCCCTTGAAACATTCTCCTTGATGCCTCTTCCCACATGATTTACATAGGGGAAATTGAACTTTCTTTCCTCTATGATCATCATGGAACTCCATCTTTCTCTTATTAGTCGAGTCAGGAAACTTACCAAATTTTACTTTATTGATCATATTTTGAGATTGCTGATTCGGCATAATAATGATGTTTGGACTTCTAAATCCCATTTCATTTGGTTTCTCATGAAGAATATCATTCCATTGTCCAGCATATCCTCCATTACCGTGAATCACCTTGTTTCCATCCATTTTCTAAAACCCAAAAAGAATAGTGTGAGATGCAAAAATCATAATAAAGGGGGAATAACTTCATTATCTAACATCTTAGGTTAAATTCTAAGATCGTTACTGTTGTTCTAGGACTATATCCTATACGTATACTTATCCTTAGGGACATCCCTAGACATACCTTAGAAATATCTCTAGGGATCTCACTAACGTTTTCGCATCCTAGTTTCCAAAGGTTGACTAAACCTTTCCTCTGATACCAACTGTAGAGAACCGTATCCTGACGTACATGGACATTACATTACATTTGCGGAATACTTAGTACATAACAAAAACACACACACACAAGGATCGTAATAGTTTAGTGTCTTTGGAAACCCGGAACATAATCTTCTAATCCTGGTGAAAGATCTTCAATATCTCCCATAAAGATCTTCCATTTTTTTTACCTAAAACCTTTCTTTATATCCTGGGGAAAAGAAAACATAAAAGGGTGAGCTCAAATGCTCAGTAAGGGTATACAAAAGAAATAAAAATCATATCATATCTTTTTGAAAATCATAACCTGCAAAAGAGATCATAATATCTTAACATGGAACAAATCATAGAAGTGAAAATGAGATCCCCATAATCATAACATAAGACTTGAAACTTTGTGGCATGCACACATAATCATGGAAAATCATTTCTTTTTAGTCATGACTCATTGCCAAGACTATCTTAGTGGACAAAGTCCCTTTCTGAACCGAGTTCACTCCTCGTTTCAGTCCTGTATCACTGAACCGAAATAACCTTCCGTTCCAGCCATGTCTATCTCATGAGATATAAAATCTTTACCCAATGCATTGGAGGGAGATATAGGTCCCACCCATCTTATAATGAATCCTTTCTTATGTGTGCCACATAATCATAAAACATACATCATCGCATAACACATGAAACAAAAATGGGATTCTTGAAACATCATGACATCATAAATCAATTCATATAAGATAAAGGAATTCATAAAAATAATTCCATCACAACATGATCAAATCAATGTAATAATAGGGATAAAAACAGAACCCTTTATTATCTTAGATGGAAAATAATTTTGAAAATCACTTGAACTCCATTCTTGAGGAAAATATCCTTTCTTCTTCAAAAACATTTTTCCTTTCATAACATGTCATACAAATTTAAAATAAAAGAAGTTGATTAAAAATAAACTTGAAAACTTGTAAAGGAAGCTTCTTGGAAACAATGTTTTAAAAATCCATTCATGCCGTATAAGTTAAAAAAACATTCTTCGTACTTTTGTCGGAAAAGTCAAAAAGTACCTCGTACGGAAAAACGACAAAAGATTCCTTTCATATTCTTTACTAAAAACTCACCTAAGGGTAAAATTGGATTTAAACTATTGCAAGTGGATTTAAATAATATTACATATTGAGGAAACATGGATGTGGATGATAAAATACACCCCAGTAAATACTTACGAATAAACAATCTCGGATAAAAATGAGATTGTGATATTTCCCTTACCTTAGGTCCAACTTGCTTTGTAAGTGTCCGAACCTCCTGTATAATGATTTAAATCATGTTATTGACTTATTACAGAATCATATTCATTGTTATGATATCATATATGGTTCACTTATGACATTATATTACCCGTTCTTTTGTAAATTCCATGTTAAAGAAGCGTTTTGGGTAAAATCGTTTCATTTATCGTAGGTGTTTTGACTTGTTGTTCTTGACATCGTTATTACTTATATCATGATTTACTTACTTCCAAAATATAAAATATGATTTATATATCATATATATTCAGTATATATATATATATATAATAGGTAGATAAATAAAATGAAAAACACCGTTCATGGAGACGGTAGTCCGTACGTACGCATGAACGCTGTTTTCCTTTCCTTATTGTCTTGAAATGGAAGTAAGTAGATGACATACATATGTATATATATACATAAATCCAGTAGCTTTATAATGTCATATATTTCATTATTATTTCTTATATATACTTTATAATCATTCTTAAATGGTTAACATGGAGAATGAATCTCATCGCGTCGTGGAGACGGCAGTCCGTACGTACGCACGAGCGATGATATCATTTCCATAAATATTGAACTGAATTGAAGTGGATTATACAATATATCAGAATCAATATGATGTTGTAATAACTATGTATAGTTATTCTTTACACCATTATACCCATCCATGTAAGGTGGTGGTGGAAAATAGATTACACCACGGCGTGGAGACGGTATTCCGTACGTACGCACGCGCGGTGATTTCTTTTTCCGTAGGATGGATAGATAGTGAAATAGGGTTGTTTAATACTTATAATAACATATCAGTATATGAGTGATACTGATGTTATTACTTCATAATGAAACAACCTAAGAAGAAGAAGTGGAAGAAGAAATAAAGATGAAAGAATTGGTAACGGTAATTACCTCTTCTTTGAAGCGCCTCTTTGAGACCTCCTCTTAGGGCACTAAAATTGGTCTTTGAGGAATACCAGAACCTCTAGGATGTTGCTAGGGAAGTGGAGAAGAGATTTTGGCAGGGGTTGGCCGAGATTGAGTGCTCAAATTGGTGTGAGGAGGAGGGGGAGGAGGTGTCCTTTTATAGGGGAGGAGAGGGGCACCTTAGGAATATCTCAAAATATTATTTTATATTAAAGTCAAAATCGGTTTATAATGGTTCCAAAGGGTCTTATTTCGAGTCTAAAGTGGGGATGGGTCGAAATCCTATCAACCAATAGAATTTAGACAAGTTTAGGATATTATTTTAACCTTATCAATTAGATTTAACTCTAAGTTAAATAATTTAACTTTTACCGTGTCTTTTTGTTTTCTTTCACTATATGGTTAATACACTTACTATAACATGCAAAACGAACCCCAAATTGTTTATTAGTAATACATATATCCTTATCTAAGTCATTTGGCCGAACCTTAGATTTTTAGGAATAAAATAACAATTAATAATATAATATTTGATTTAAAAACTATTTTGTGTCAATTTTGACACTATTTGATATATGATTTTTGTGAAAGTCATAACAGAATTATATGTTCGAACCAAGTTGATTAGAGAATCACTATTATATCATAGTAACCTAGAAAATTAGTGGAATTCATAAAAAGTCTTAAATTACATTTATTTTGGTATTTATATTATCAATTATGTCAATATTTCATTAATAAGATTACTTACTGCATCATCTTTGTGTCATAAATAAATTAAATTATTTGATGTCTAAAAATTACAAATAAAATACCATCATGTAGGAAATCTTTTTAGTTTTCTAATGAATATTTATAGTCGAATTTATCTTATGTATAACCCCATATTAAAAATGATTTACTTATTAAACTTTGATTTTAACTATTTTAACCCTTCTTTAAATAAATTAATAATAAATGTCCAAATCTAATCCAAGTGGGCCTAAATGGTCATATTTTATTCCTAAGTTTGTTTTTGGTCGAATTACACTTGTCCAATAGAATTAGGACATGTGTTAGGGTAATATTAATATCATATTTACCCTTAGTTACCCTATTTACTATTAACCGTGGTAAAAAAAGTAAAAAGTTACTATTCACCAAAAAATTATTTTCATCTCATTGAACCACATTTTAGTCCTTGATATTAACCGTGTCTCTCGGATTTTCGAAATTCCATTCACAGAAGCGGTAAAATTAAGTTTTATGCAAAATTCAGATTTTAACCTACCACTTAGTAGTTTCACTATTCATCAAAAATTGATGTTTTTCAGAACAATGCCAAAATTTCATCCCAAGCTATATTTAATATTCCGAATTCAAAAATGAAGTCTATTTTACCAAATTCATAACATAAAAGTTGCATTAATTAATTTTATAATTAAATCCCACTGTTAAAACAAATAGCGTGTTTTTAAGAAACAATATCTATCAAAAGATTGACACTTGTTTATGTCTAGTTTAAATGTGAAATTACATCCAATGACCAACATTGTATTAAATATATTCTAAATATACTTTAAAACCACTCAAATTAATGATTTATCACTATTAATAATTTCGATTAAAAAGTTGTTTTTAATTATAATTTTGTAATTTTCACTATTCATCAGAATATGAAAGTTATCCGAAAAGTACCAAAATTTCACCTTAGGCTAAATTCGATACTCCGAATCCAAAAATGAAGTCCATTTTGAGAGTTAAAATTTCTAAAATTTAAAAAGTGGTTATTACTATTCATAACGGCTAGTTTTAATAATATTTTAATAGCATATCATTGTTTCGTGAAACTCAGGATTACGTACCACACACGCTATCGAGGAAGGTTGTGATTGTGTGTAATGCAAGGCAAGTCAAGGATGCGTGTTGTGCAAGCTCCTTTTGGTGTAGCGTATAACACAAGACATTAGTAAAATAAAAAGAATATTTTTTCATAAAATCTCGGGCTGTTACATTCTACCCCCCTTAAAATGAATTTCGCCCTCGAAATTCGTCGGGGTTATAAATGGTTTACTATTTGAAAGTTTCTTTAATAGAAACCCACATCGTAAAAGGGAATACCAAAACTTGGCTTTTAAAAACTAAAGTATGAAATGTAACGATTGCCCAAATAAACTAATCACTGGGTTTCCACATAGGTGAAAATATGGATATGGAAGAGAAATCTAATCATCATGTTCTGATGGAGAGTGGTAGTGAACATGGCTATAGAAAATCCAGTAATCACAAATCCATAGATTTGTGATGATATATGGTACCATCTGATTCATCAGGTATAAGATCACTAGGACAACATTTTTGGTTTTCAAGATCATTTCCCTAAAGTTGAAAATTTGCTTAAAATAAATACTTACTTTATTTTGGTACAATCTCACTTTTGTTCGTGCCTTGAACAATTTCTACTTCATCTCTTAAATAAATGAAGTTGAATTTGTTATTTGTGAAGTGTTATCAGATTATGTGATAGAATGATGGGTCATTCCATCTGTCTCAAACAAAAGGTTAGAAAAAGTTATTAAATATACATAAGTCATTCTATAGTGAGATTAATCACATATGGTTCCTAAAATGGGCTTATACTTCATATATCATACTGCTTAATATAATAACACTAGTTTCTACTAAACAGGGACTTCCTGTAGGTCAGTGGTAGGCGATAAAGGCCAGTCGCACTTCGGTTGTGGGTTCGATTCCTACAGCCTTGTCCGAAGCGATGGGTTGTCGCACGTCCTGGAGGTTGTCCTTTTTCTAAAACTACGTTACTATAACATCCCATCAATAATATCGAAAAAACTTCTATCCTTAAACAATACTAACTTATATCCAACATAAACCATTCCAATCTTTAGGCTCATAATACTGCAGTCCATTCTCATAACATAGTGAAAACGATTACCAGAGATTTAATACCATCGTTGATCCCCATATATCATAAGATATATCTTGTTGGTCACATTCCAAACATTCAAAGGCCTTAATCTTGTACTCTCTTGAATACCCATTGAACCTTAGTGAAAACATGAATGCAGTTAAAAGTTAACACTTTTCACATACCGAAATCCTCAAAATTCTATATACTCAACCCATGATATCACTTAGTCCTTATATCAATCATGAGCTCATGAATACTATCAAACATTTAATTTTCTCCTTATCCCTTCATTATGCGCATATCATCTACATTCCAAAAATATATGAATAACCTTTCATGGATACCGGTAACATTAATCATACACTTTCAAAACACAAGGAAAGACAACAGTGCAACAATCCATAGATGTCTCTTTATTCCAAAATTACACATGATAAACATGTAATCATTCCACTACATTCTCAAACCATTGACCGAGCTTCAAAAATTCTTTCATCTCACATATCATTTGTAGTCTCTTCATCATCATCCACATAAATACTACCCATATGACCATACTGATTCTCTTCATGAGTCTTTCCCTTATGGCATTTGTTTGCATAATGCCCATACATTCCACATTTAAAACACTTAACCATTTTTGATGTCGTAGCAATACCATTATCCTCATCCATGGTGTTAATCGACCCTTTTCCTTTGCACTTACTTGCTTTGTGTCCTTCGTTTCCACACCCAAAGCATCTTCCAGTTCCCTTGAAACATTCTCCTTGATGCCTCTTCCCACATGATTTACATAGGGGAAATTGAACTTTCTTTCCTCTATGATCATCATGGAACTCCATCTTTCTCTTATTAGTCGAGTCAGGAAACTTACCAAATTTTACTTTATTGATCATATTTTGAGATTGCTGATTCGGCATAATAATGATGTTTGGACTTCCAAATCCCATTTCATTTGGTTTCTCATGAAGAATATCATTCCATTGTCCAGCATATCCTCCATTACCGTGAATCACCTTGTTTCCATCCATTTTCTAAAACCCAAAAAGAATAGTGTGAGATGAAAAAATCATAATAAAGGGGGAATAACTTCATTATCTAACATCTTAGGTTAAATTCTAAGATCGTTACTGTTGTTCTAGGACTATATCCTATACGTATACTTATCCTTAGGGACATCCCTAGACATACCTTAGAAATATCTCTAGGGATCTCACTAACGTTTTCGCATCCTAGTTTCCAAAGGTTGACTAAACCTTTCCTCTGATACCAACTGTAGAGAACCGTATCCTGACGTACATGGACATTACATTACATTTGCGGAATACTTAGTACATAACAAAAACACACACACACAAGGATCGTAATAGTTTAGTGTATTTGGAAACCCGGAACATAATCTTCTAATCCTGGTGAAAGATCTTCAATATCTCCCATAAAGATCTTCCATTTTTTTTACCTAAAACCTTTCTTTATATCCTGGGGAAAAGAAAACATAAAAGGGTGAGCTCAAATGCTCAGTAAGGGTATACAAAAGAAATAAAAATCATATCATATCTTTTTGAAAATCATAACCTGCAAAAGAGATCATAATATCTTAACATGGAACAAATCATAGAAGTGAAAATGAGATCCCCATAATCATAACATAAGACTTGAAACTTTGTGGCATGCACACATAATCATGGAAAATCATTTCTTGTTAGTCATGACTCATTGCCAAGACTATCTTAGTGGACAAAGTCCCTTTCTGAACCGAGTTCACTCCTCGTTTCAGTCCTGTATCACTGAACCGAAATAACCTTCCGTTCCAGCCATGTCTATCTCATGAGATATAAAATCTTTACCCAATGCATTGGAGGGAGATATAGGTCCCACCCATCTTATAATGAATCCTTTCTTATGTGTGCCACATAATCATAAAACATACATCATCGCATAACACATGAAACAAAAATGGGATTCTTGAAACATCATGACATCATAAATCAATTCATATAAGATAAAGGAATTCATAAAAATAATTCCATCACAACATGATCAAATCAATGTAATAATAGGGATAAAAACAGAACCCTTTATTATCTTAGATGGAAAATAATTTTGAAAATCACTTGAACTCCATTCTTGAGGAAAATATCCTTTCTTCTTCAAAAACATTTTTCCTTTCATAACATGTCATACAAATTTAAAATAAAAGAAGTTGATTAAAAATAAACTTGAAAACTTGTAAAGGAAGCTTCTTGGAAACAATGTTTTAAAAATCCATTCATGCCGTATAAGTTAAAAAAACATTCTTCGTACTTTTGTCGGAAAAGTCAAAAAGTACCTCGTACGGAAAAACGACAAAAGATTCCTTTCATATTCTTTACTAAAAACTCACCTAAGGGTAAAATTGGATTTAAACTATTGCAAGTGGATTTAAATAATATTACATATTGAGGAAACATGGATGTGGATGATAAAATACACCCCAGTAAATACTTACGAATAAACAATCTCGGATAAAAATGAGATTGTGATATTTCCCTTACCTTAGGTCCAACTTGCTTTGTAAGTGTCCGAACCTCCTGTATAATGATTTAAATCATGTTATTGACTTATTACAGAATCATATTCATTGTTATGATATCATATATGGTTCACTTATGACATTATATTACCCGTTCTTTTGTAAATTCCATGTTAAAGAAGCGTTTTGGGTAAAATCGTTTCATTTATCGTAGGTGTTTTGACTTGTTGTTCTTGACATCGTTATTACTTATATCATGATTTACTTACTTCCAAAATATAAAATATGATTTATATATCATATATATTCAGTATATATATATATATAATAGGTAGATAAATAAAATGAAAAACACCGTTCATGGAGACGGTAGTCCGTACGTACGCATGAACGCTGTTTTCCTTTCCTTATTGTCTTGAAATGGAAGTAAGTAGATGACATACATATGTATATATATACATAAATCCAGTAGCTTTATAATGTCATATATTTCATTATTATTTCTTATATATACTTTATAATCATTCTTAAATGGTTAACATGGAGAATGAATCTCATCGCGTCGTGGAGACGGTAGTCCGTACTTACGCACGAGCGATGATATCATTTCCATAAATATTGAACTGAATTGAAGTGGATTATACAATATATCAGAATCAATATGATGTTTTAATAACTATGTATAGTTATTCTTTACACCATTATACCCATCCATGTAAGGTGGTGGTGGAAAATAGATTACACCACGGCGTGGAGACGGTATTCCGTACGTACGCACGCGCGGTGATTTCTTTTTCCGTAGGATGGATAGATAGTGAAATAGGGTTGTTTCATACTTATAATAACATATCAGTATATGAGTGATACTGATGTTATTACTTCATAATGAAACAACCTAATAAGAAGAAGTGGAAGAAGAAATAAAGATGAAAGAATTGGTAACGGTAATTACCTCTTCTTTGAAGCGCCTCTTTGAGACCTCCTCTTAGGGCACTAAAATTGGTCTTTGAGGAATACCAGAACCTCTAGGATGTTGCTAGGGAAGTGTAGAAGAGATTTTGGCAGGGGTTGGCCGAGATTGAGTGCTCAAATTGGTGTGAGGAGGAGGGGGAGGAGGTGTCCTTTTATAGGGGAGGAGAGGGGCACCTTAGGAATATCTCAAAATATTATTTTATATTAAAGTCAAAATCGGTTTATAATGGTTCCAAAGGGTCTTATTTCGAGTCTAAAGTGGGGATGGGTCGAAATCCTATCAACCAATAGAATTTAGACAAGTTTAGGATATTATTTTAACCTTATCAATTAGATTTAACTCTAAGTTAAATAATTTAACTTTTACCGTGTCTTTTTGTTTTCTTTCACTATATGGTTAATACACTTACTATAACATGCCAAACGAACCCCAAATTGTTTATTAGTAATAAATATATCCTTATCTAAGTCATTTGGCCGAACCTTAGATTTTTAGGAATAAAATAACAATTAATAATATAATATTTGATTTAAAAACTATTTTGTGTCAATTTTGACACTATTTGATATATGATTTTTGTGAAAGTCATAACAGAATTATATGTTCGAACCAAGTTGATTAGAGAATCACTATTATATCATAGTAACCTAGAAAATTAGTGGAATTCATAAAAAGTCTTAAATTACATTTATTTTGGTATTTATATTATCAATTATGTCAATATTTCATTAATAAGATTACTTACTGCATCATCTTTGTGTCATAAATAAATTAAATTATTTGATGTCTAAAAATTACAAATAAAATACCATCATGTAGGAAATCTTTTTAGCTTTCTAATGAATATTTATAGTCGAATTTATCTTATGTATAACCCCATATTAAAAATGATTTACTTATTAAACTTTGATTTTAACTATTTTAACCCTTCTTTAAATAAATTAATAATAAATGTCCAAATCTAATCCAAGTGGGCCTAAATGGTCATATTTTATTCCTAAGTTTGTTTTTGGTCGAATTACACTTGTCCAATAGAATTAGGACATGTGTTAGGGTAATATTAATATCATATTTACCCTTAGTTACCCTATTTACTATTAACCGTGGTAAAAAAAGTAAAAAGTTGCTATTCACCAAAAAATTATTTTCATCTCATTGAACCACATTTTAGTCCTTGATATTAACCGTGTCTCTCGGATTTTCGAAATTCCATTCACAGAAGCGGTAAAATTAAGTTTTATGCAAAATTCAGTTTTTAACCTACCACTTAGTAGTTTCACTATTCATCAAAAATTGATGTTTTTCAGAACAATGCCAAAATTTCATCCCAAGCTATATTTAATATTCCGAATTCAAAAATGAAGTCTATTTTACCAAATTCATAACATAAAAGTTGCATTAATTAATTTTATAATTAAATCCCGCTGTTAAAACAAATAGCGTGTTTTTAAGAAACAATATCTATCAAAAGATTGACACTTGTTTATGTCTAGTTTAAATGTGAAATTACATCCAATGACCAACATTGTATTAAATATATTCTAAATATACTTTAAAACCACTCAAATTAATGATTTATCACTATTAATAATTTCGATTAAAAAGTTGTTTTTAATTATAATTTTGTAATTTTCACTATTCATCAGAATATGAAAGTTATCCGAAAAGTACCAAAATTTCACCTTAGGCTAAATTCGATACTCCGAATCCAAAAATGAAGTCCATTTTGAGAGTTAAAATTTCTAAAATTTAAAAAGTGGTTATTACTATTCATAACGGCTAGTTTTAATAATATTTTAATAGCATATCATTGTTTCGTGAAACTCAGGATTACGTACCACACACGCTATCGAGGAAGGTTGCGATTGCGTGTAATGCAAGGCAAGTCAAGGATGCGTGTTGTGCAAGCTCTTTTTGGTGTAGCGTATAACACAAGACATTAGTAAAATAAAAAGAATATTTTTTCATAAAATCTCGGGCTGTTACATTCTACCCCCCTTAAAATGAATTTCGCCCTCGAAATTCGTCGGGGTTATAAATGGTTTACTATTTGAAAGTTTCTTTAATAGAAACCCACATCGTAAAAGGGAATACCAAAACTTGGCTTTTAAAAACTAAAGTATGAAATGTAACGATTACCCAAATAAACTAATCACTGGGTTTCCACATAGGTGAAAATATGGATATGGAAGAGAAATCTAATCATCATGTTCTGATGGAGAGTGGTAGTGAACATGGCTATGGAAAAGCCAGTAATCACAAATCCATAGATTTGTGATGATATATGGTACCATCTGATTCATCAGGTATAAGATCACTAGGACAACATTTTTGGTTTTCAAGATCATTTCCCTAAAGTTGAAAATTTGCTTAAAATAAATACTTACTTTATTTTGGTACAATCTCACTTTTTTTCGTGCCTTGAACAATTTCTACTTCATCTCTTAAATAAATGAAGTTGAATTTGTTATTTGTGAAGTGTTATCAGATTATGTGATAGAATGATGGGTCATTCCATCTGTCTCAAACAAAAGGTTAGAAAAAGTTATTAAATATACATAAGTCATTCTATAGTGAGATTAATCACATATGGTTCCTAAAATGGGCTTATACTTCATATATCATACTGCTTAATATAATAACACTAGTTTATACTAAACAGGGACTTCCTGTAGGTCAGTGGTAGGCGATAAAGGCCAGTCGCACTTCGGTTGTGGGTTCGATTCCTACAGCCTTGTCCGAAGCGATGGGCTGTCGCACGTCCTGGAGGTTGTCCTTTTTCTAAAACTACGTTACTATAACATCCCATCAATAATATCGAAAAAACTTCTATCCTTAAACAATACTAACTTATATCCAACATAAACCATTCCAATCTTTAGGCTCATAATACTGCAGTCCATTCTCATAACATAGTGAAAACGATTACCAGAGATTTAATACCATCGTTGATCCCCATATATCATAAGATATATCTTGTTGGTCACATTCCAAACATTCAAAGGCCTTAATCTTGTACTCTCTTGAATACCCATTGAACCTTAGTGAAAACATGAATGCAGTTAAAAGTTAACACTTTTCACATA
Organism: Viscum album; assembly: GCA_963277665.1. NCBI lineage: Eukaryota > Viridiplantae > Streptophyta > Magnoliopsida > Santalales > Viscaceae > Viscum > Viscum album. The sequence goes on from OY728138.1 coordinate 396,133,850, forward strand.
CCGAAATCCTCAAAATTCTATATACTCAAACCATGACATCACTTAGTCCTTATATCAATCATGAGCTCATGAATACTATCAAACATTTAATTTTCTCCTTATCCCTTCATTATGCGCATATCATCTACATTCCAAAAATATATGAATAACCTTTCATGGATACCGGTAACATTAATCATACACTTTCAAAACACAAGGAAAGACAACAGTGCAACAATCCATAGATGTCTCTTTATTCCAAAATTACACATGATAAACATGTAATCATTCCACTACATTCTCAAACCATTGACCGAGCTTCAAAAATTCTTTCATCTCACATATCATTTGTAGTCTCTTCATCATCATCCACATAAATACTACCCATATGACCATACTGATTCTCTTCATGAGTCTTTCCCTTATGGCATTTGTTTGCATAATGCCCATACATTCCACATTTAAAACACTTAACCATTTTTGATGTCGTAGCAATACCATTATCCTCATCCATGGTGTTAATCGACCCTTTTCCTTTGCACTTACTTGCTTTGTGTCCTTCGTTTCCACACCCAAATCATCTTCCAGTTCCCTTGAAACATTCTCCTTGATGCCTCTTCCCACATGATTTACATAGGGGAAATTGAACTTTCTTTCCTCTATGATCATCATGGAACTCCATCTTTCTCTTATTAGTCGAGTCAGGAAACTTACCAAATTTTACTTTATTGATCATATTTTGAGATTGCTGATTCGGCATAATAATGATGTTTGGACTTCCAAATCCCATTTCATTTGGTTTCTCATGAATAATATCATTCCATTGTCCAGCATATCCTCCATTACCGTGAATCACCTTGTTTCCATCCATTTTCTAAAACCCAAAAAGAATAGTGTGAGATGAAAAAATCATAATAAAGGGGGAATAACTTCATTATCTAACATCTTAGGTTAAATTCTAAGATCGTTACTGTTGTTCTAGGACTATATCCTATACGTATACTTATCCTTAGGGACATCCCTAGACATACCTTAGAAATATCTCTAGGGATCTCACTAACGTTTTCGCATCCTAGTTTCCAAAGGTTGACTAAACCTTTCCTCTGATACCAACTGTAGAGAACCGTATCCTGACGTACATAGACATTACATTACATTTGCAGAATACTTAGTACATAACAAAAACACACACACACAAGGATCGTAATAGTTTAGTGTCTTTGGAAACCCGGAACATAATCTTCTAATCCTGGTGAAAGATCTTCAATATCTCCCATAAAGATCTTCCATTTTTTTTACCTAAAACCTTTCTTTATATCCTGGGGAAAAGAAAACATAAAAGGGTGAGCTCAAATGCTCAGTAAGGGTATACAAAAGAAATAAAAATCATATCATATCTTTTTGAAAATCATAACCTGCAAAAGAGATCATAATATCTTAACATGGAACAAATCATAGAAGTGAAAATGAGATCCCCATAATCATAACATAAGACTTGAAACTTTGTGGCATGCACACATAATCATGGAAAATCATTTCTTGTTAGTCATGACTCATTTCCAAGACTATCTTAGTGGACAAAGTCCCTTTCTGAACCGAGTTCACTCCTCGTTTCAGTCCTGTATCACTGAACCGAAATAACCTTCCGTTCCAGCCATGTCTATCTCATGAGATATAAAATCTTTACCCAATGCATTGGAGGGAGATATAGGTCCCACCCATCTTATAATGAATCCTTTCTTATGTGTGCCACATAATCATAAAACATACATCATCGCATAACACATGAAACAAAAATGGGATTCTTGAAACATCATGACATCATAAATCAATTCATATAAGATAAAGGAATTCATAAAAATAATTCCATCACAACATGATCAAATCAATGTAATAATAGGGATAAAAACAGAACCCTTTATTATCTTAGATGGAAAATAATTTTGAAAATCACTTGAACTCCATTCTTGAGGAAAATATCCTTTCTTCTTCAAAAACATTTTTCCTTTCATAACATGTCATACAAATTTAAAATAAAAGAAGTTGATTAAAAATAAACTTGAAAACTTGTAAAGGAAGCTTCTTGGAAACAATGTTTTAAAAATCCATTCATGCCGTATAAGTTAAAAAAACATTCTTCATACTTTTGTCGGAAAAGTCAAAAAGTACCTCGTACGGAAAAACGACAAAAGATTCCTTTCATATTCTTTACTAAAAACTCACCTAAGGGTAAAATTGGATTTAAACTATTGCAAGTGGATTTAAATAATATTACATATTGAGGAAACATGGATGTGGATGATAAAATACACCCCAGTAAATACTTACGAATAAACAATCTCGGATAAAAATGAGATTGTGATATTTCCCTTACCTTAGGTCCAACTTGCTTTGTAAGTGTCCGAACCTCCTGTATAATGATTTAAATCATGTTATTGACTTATTACAGAATCATATTCATTGTTATGATATCATATATGGTTCACTTATGACATTATATTACCCGTTCTTTTGTAAATTCCATGTTAAAGAAGCGTTTTGGGTAAAATCGTTTCATTTATCGTAGGTGTTTTGACTTGTTGTTCTTGACATCGTTATTACTTATATCATGATTTACTTACTTCCAGAATATAAAATATGATTTATATATCATATATATTCAGTATATATATATATATAATAGGTAGATAAATAAAATGAAAAACACCGTTCATGGAGACGGTAGTCCGTACGTACGCATGAACGCTGTTTTCCTTTCCTTATTGTCTTGAAATGGAAGTAAGTAGATGACATACATATGTATATATATACATAAATACAGTAGCTTTATAATGTCATATATTTCATTATTATTTCTTATATATACTTTATAATCATTCTTAAATGGTTAACATGGAGAATGAATCTCATCGCGTCGTGGAGACGGTAGTCCGTACGTACGCACGAGCGATGATATCATTTCCATAAATATTGAACTGAATTGAAGTGGATTATACAATATATCAGAATCAATATGATGTTGTAATAACTATGTATAGTTATTCTTTACACCATTATACCCATCCATGTAAGGTGGTGGTGGAAAATAGATTACACCACGGCGTGGAGACGGTATTCCGTACGTACGCACGCGCGGTGATTTCTTTTTCCGTAGGATGGATAGATAGTGAAATAGGGTTGTTTCATACTTATAATAACATATCAGTATATGAGTGATACTGATGTTATTACTTCATAATGAAACAACCTAAGAAGAAGAAGTGGAAGAAGAAATAAAGATGAAAGAATTGGTAACGGTAATTACCTCTTCTTTGAAGCGCCTCTTTGAGACCTCCTCTTAGGGCACTAAAATTGGTCTTTGAGGAATACCAGAACCTCTAGGATGTTTCTAGGGAAGTGGAGAAGAGATTTTGTCAGGGGTTGGCCGAGATTGAGTGCTCAAATTGGTGTGAGGAGGAGGGGGAGGAGGTGTCCTTTTATAGGGGAGGAGAGGGGCACCTTAGGAATATCTCAAAATATTATTTTATATTAAAGTCAAAATCGGTTTATAATGGTTCCAAAGGGTCTTATTTTGAGTCTAAAGTGGGGATGGGTCGAAATCCTATCAACCAATAGAATTTAGACAAATTTAGGATATTATTTTAACCTTATCAATTAGATTTAACTCTAAGTTAAATAATTTAACTTTTACCGTGTCTTCTTGTTTTCTTTCACTATATGGTTAATACACTTACTATAACATGCCAAACGAACCCCAAATTGTTTATTAGTAATACATATATCCTTATCTAAGTCATTTGTCCGAACCTTAGATTTTTAGGAATAAAATAACAATTAATAATATAATATTTGATTTAAAAACTATTTTGTGTCAATTTTGACACTATTTGATATATGATTTTTGTGAAAGTCATAACAGAATTATATGTTCGAACCAAGTTGATTAGAGAATCACTATTATATCATAGTAACCTAGAAAATTAGTGGAATTCATAAAAAGTCTTAAATTACATTTATTTTGGTATTTATATTATCAATTATGTCAATATTTCATTAATAAGATTACTTACTGCATCATCTTTGTGTCATAAATAAATTAAATTATTTGATGTCTAAAAATTACAAATAAAATACCATCATGTAGGAAATCTTTTTAGTTTTCTAATGAATATTTATAGTCGAATTTATCTTATGTATAACCCCATATTAAAAATGATTTACTTATTAAACTTTGATTTTAACTATTTTAACCCTTCTTTAAATAAATTAATAATAAATGTCCAAATCTAATCCAAGTGGGCCTAAATGGTCATATTTTATTCCTAAGTTTGTTTTTGGTCGAATTACACTTGTCCAATAGAATTAGGACATGTGTTAGGGTAATATTAATATCATATTTACCCTTAGTTACCCTATTTACTATTAACCGTGGTAAAAAAAGTAAAAAGTTACTATTCACCAAAAAATTATTTTCATCTCATTGAACCACATTTTAGTCCTTGATATTAACCGTGTCTCTCGGATTTTCGAAATTCCATTCACAGAAGCGGTAAAATTAAGTTTTATGCAAAATTCAGTTTTTAACCTACCACTTAGTAGTTTCACTATTCATCAAAAATTGATGTTTTTCAGAACAATGCCAAAATTTCATCCCAAGCTATATTTAATATTCCGAATTCAAAAATGAAGTCTATTTTACCAAATTCATAACATAAAAGTTGCATTAATTAATTTTATAATTAAATCCCGCTGTTAAAACAAATAGCGTGTTTTTAAGAAACAATATCTATCAAAAGATTGACACTTGTTTATGTCTAGTTTAAATGTGAAATTACATCCAATGACCAACATTGTATTAAATATATTCTAAATATACTTTAAAACCACTCAAATTAATGATTTATCACTATTAATAATTTCGATTAAAAAGTTGTTTTTAATTATAATTTTGTAATTTTCACTATTCATCAGAATATGAAAGTTATCCGAAAAGTACCAAAATTTCACCTTAGGCTAAATTCGATACTCCGAATCCAAAAATGAAGTCCATTTTGAGAGTTAAAATTTCTAAAATTTAAAAAGTGGTTATTACTATTCATAACGGCTAGTTTTAATAATATTTTAATAGCATATCATTGTTTCGTGAAACTCAGGATTACGTACCACACACGCTATCGAGGAAGGTTGCGATTGCGTGTAATGCAAGGCAAGTCAAGGATGCGTGTTGTGCAAGCTCCTTTTGGTGTAGCGTATAACACAAGACATTAGTAAAATAAAAAGAATATTTTTTCATAAAATCTCGGGCTGTTACATTCTACCCCCCTTAAAATGAATTTCGCCCTCGAAATTCGTCGGGGTTATAAATGGTTTACTATTTGAAAGTTTCTTTAATAGAAACCCACATCGTAAAAGGGAATACCAAAACTTGGCTTTTAAAAACTAAAGTATGAAATGTAACGATTACCCAAATAAACTAATCACTGGGTTTCCACATAGGTGAAAATATGGATATGGAAGAGAAATCTAATCATCATGTTCTGATGGAGAGTGGTAGTGAACATGGCTATGGAAAAGCCAGTAATCACAAATCCATAGATTTGTGATGATATATGGTACCATCTGATTCATCAGGTATAAGATCACTAGGACAACATTTTTGGTTTTCAAGATCATTTCCCTAAAGTTGAAAATTTGCTTAAAATAAATACTTACTTTATTTTGGTACAATCTCACTTTTTTTCGTGCCTTGAACAATTTCTACTTCATATCTTAAATAAATGAAGTTGAATTTGTTATTTGTGAAGTGTTATCAGATTATGTGATAGAATGATGGGTCATTCCATCTGTCTCAAACAAAAGGTTAGAAAAAGTTATTAAATATACATAAGTCATTCTATAGTGAGATTAATCACATATGGTTCCTAAAATGGGCTTATACTTCATATATCATACTGCTTAATATAATAACACTAGTTTCTACTAAACAGGGACTTCCTGTAGGTCAGTGGTAGGCGATAAAGGCCAGTCGCACTTCGGTTGTGGGTTCGATTCCTACAGCCTTGTCCGAAGCGATGGGCTGTCGCACGTCCTGGAGGTTGTCCTTTTTCTAAAACTACGTTACTATAACATCCCATCAATAATATCGAAAAAACTTCTATCCTTAAACAATACTAACTTATATCCAACATAAACCATTCCAATCTTTAGGCTCATAATACTGCAGTCCATTCTCATAACATAGTGAAAACGATTACCAGAGATTTAATACCATCGTTGATCCCCATATATCATAAGATATATCTTGTTGGTCACATTCCAAACATTCAAAGGCCTTAATCTTGTACTCTCTTGAATACCCATTGAACCTTAGTGAAAACATGAATGCAGTTAAAAGTTAACACTTTTCACATACCGAAATCCTCAAAATTCTATATACTCAAACCATGATATCACTTAGTCCTTATATCAATCATGAGCTCATGAATACTATCAAACATTTAATTTTCTCCTTATCCCTTCATTATGCGCATATCATCTACATTCCAAAAATATATGAATAACCTTTCATGGATACCGGTAACATTAATCATACACTTTCAAAACACAAGGAAAGACAACAGTGCAACAATCCATAGATGTCTCTTTATTCCAAAATTACACATGATAAACATGTAATCATTCCACTACATTCTCAAACCATTGACCGAGCTTCAAAAATTCTTTCATCTCACATATCATTTGTAGTCTCTTCATCATCATCCACATAAATACTACCCATATGACCATACTGATTCTCTTCATGAGTCTTTCCCTTATGGCATTTGTTTGCATAATGCCCATACATTCCACATTTAAAACACTTAACCATTTTTGATGTCGTAGCAATACCATTATCCTCATCCATGGTGTTAATCGACCCTTTTCCTTTGCACTTACTTGCTTTGTGTCCTTCGTTTCCACACCCAAAGCATCTTCAAGTTCCCTTGAAACATTCTCCTTGATGCCTCTTCCCACATGATTTACATAGGGGAAATTGAACTTTCTTTCCTCTATGATCATCATGGAACTCCATCTTTCTCTTATTAGTCGAGTCAGGAAACTTACCAAATTTTACTTTATTGATCATATTTTGAGATTGCTGATTCGGCATAATAATGATGTTTGGACTTCCAAATCCCATTTCATTTGGTTTCTCGTGAAGAATATCATTCCATTGTCCAGCATATCCTCCATTACCGTGAATCACCTTGTTTCCATCCATTTTCTAAAACCCAAAAAGAATAGTGTGAGATGCAAAAATCATAATAAAGGGGGAATAACTTCATTATCTAACATCTTAGGTTAAATTCTAAGATCGTTACTATTGTTCTAGGACTATATCCTATACGTATACTTATCCTTAGGGACATCCCTAGACATACCTTAGAAATATCTCTAGGGATCTCACTAACGTTTTCGCATCCTAGTTTCCAAAGGTTGACTAAACCTTTCCTCTGATACCAACTGTAGAGAACCGTATCCTGACGTACATGGACATTACATTACATTTGCGGAATACTTAGTACATAACAAAAACACACACACACAAGGATCGTAATAGTTTAGTGTCTTTGGAAACCCGGAACATAATCTTCTAATCCTGGTGAAAGATCTTCAATATCTCCCATAAAGATCTTCCATTTTTTTTACCTAAAACCTTTCTTTATATCCTGGGGAAAAGAAAACATAAAAGGGTGAGCTCAAATGCTCAGTAAGGGTATACAAAAGAAATAAAAATCATATCATATCTTTTTGAAAATCATAACCTGCAAAAGAGATCATAATATCTTAACATAGAACAAATCATAGAAGTGAAAATGAGATCCCCATAATCATAACATAAGACTTGAAACTTTGTGGCATGCACACATAATCATGGAAAATCATTTCTTGTTAGTCATGACTCATTGCCAAGACTATCTTAGTGGACAAAGTCCCTTTCTGAACCGAGTTCACTCCTCGTTTCAGTACTGTATCACTGAACCGAAATAACCTTCCGTTCCAGCCATGTCTATCTCATGAGATATAAAATCTTTACCCAATGCATTGGAGGGAGATATAGGTCTCACCCATCTTATAATGAATCCTTTCTTATGTGTGCCACATAATCATAAAACATACATCATCGCATAACACATGAAACAAAAATGGGATTCTTGAAACATCATGACATCATAAATCAATTCATATAAGATAAAGGAATTCATAAAAATAATTCCATCACAACATGATCAAATCAATGTAATAATAGGGATAAAAACAGAACCCTTTATTATCTTAGATGGAAAATAATTTTGAAAATCACTTGAACTCCATTCTTGAGGAAAATATCCTTTCTTCTTCAAAAACATTTTTCCTTTCATAACATGTCATACAAATTTAAAATAAAAGAAGTTGATTAAAAATAAACTTGAAAACTTGTAAAGGAAGCTTCTTGGAAACAATGTTTTAAAAATCCATTCATGCCGTATAAGTTAAAAAAAACATTTTTCGTACTTTTGTCGGAAAAGTCAAAAAGTACCTCGTACGGAAAAACGACAAAAGATTCCTTTCATATTCTTTACTAAAAACTCACCTAAGGGTAAAATTGGATTTAAACTATTGCAAGTGGATTTAAATAATATTACATATTGAGGAAACATGGATGTGGATGATAAAATACACCCCAGTAAATACTTACGAATAAACAATCTCGGATAAAAATGAGATTGTGATATTTCCCTTACCTTAGGTCCAACTTGCTTTGTAAGTGTCCGAACCTCCTGTATAATGATTTAAATCATGTTATTGACTTATTACAGAATCATATTCATTGTTATGATATCATATATGGTTCACTTATGACATTATATTACCCGTTCTTTTGTAAATTCCATGTTAAAGAAGCGTTTTGGGTAAAATCGTTTCATTTATCGTAGGTGTTTTGACTTGTTGTTCTTGACATCGTTATTACTTATATCATGATTTACTTACTTCCAGAATATAAAATATGATTTATATATCATATATATTCAGTATATATATATATATAATAGGTAGATAAATAAAATGAAAAACACCGTTCATGGAGACGGTAGTCCGTACGTACGCATGAACGCTGTTTTCCTTTCCTTATTGTCTTGAAATGGAAGTAAGTAGATGACATACATATGTATATATATACATAAATCCAGTAGCTTTATAATGTCATATATTTCATTATTATTTCTTATATATACTTTATAATCATTCTTAAATGGTTAACATGGAGAATGAATCTCATCGCGTCGTGGAGACGGTAGTCCGTACGTACGCACGAGCGATGATATCATTTCCATAAATATTGAACTGAATTGAAGTGGATTATACAATATATCAGAATCAATATGATGTTGTAATAACTATGTATAGTTATTCTTTACACCATTATACCCATCCATGTAAGGTGGTGGTGGAAAATAGATTACACCACGGCGTGGAGACGGTATTCCGTACGTACGCACGCGCGGTGATTTCTTTTTCTGTAGGATGGATAGATAGTGAAATAGGGTTGTTTCATACTTATAATAACATATCAGTATATGAGTGATACTGATGTTATTACTTCATAATGAAACAACCTAAGAAGAAGAAGTGGAAGAAGAAATAAAGATGAAAGAATTGGTAACGGTAATTACCTCTTCTTTGAAGCGCCTCTTTGAGACCTCCTCTTAGGGCACTAAAATTGGTCTTTGAGGAATACCAGAACCTCTAGGATGTTGCTAGGGAAGTGGAGAAGAGATTTTGGCAGGGGTTGGCCGATCTTGAGTGCTCAAATTGGTGTGAGGAGGAGGGGGAGGAGGTGTCCTTTTATAGGGGAGGAGAGGGGCACCTTAGGAATATCTCAAAATATTATTTTATATTAAAGTCAAAATCGGTTTATAATGGTTCCAAAGGGTCTTATTTCGAGTCTAAAGTGGGGATGGGTCGAAATCCTATCAACCAATAGAATTTAGACAAGTTTAGGATATTATTTTAACCTTATCAATTAGATTTAACTCTAAGTTAAATAATTTAACTTTTACCGTGTCTTTTTGTTTTCTTTCACTATATGGTTAATACACTTACTATAACATGCCAAACGAACCCCAAATTGTTTATTAGTAATACATATATCCTTATCTAAGTCATTTGGCCGAACCTTAGATTTTTAGGAATAAAATAACAATTAATAATATAATATTTGATTTAAAAACTATTTTGTGTCAATTTTGACACTATTTGATATATGATTTTTGTGAAAGTCATAACAGAATTATATGTTCGAACCAAGTTGATTAGAGAATCACTATTATATCATAGTAACCTAGAAAATTAGTGGAATTCATAAAAAGTCTTAAATTACATTTATTTTGGTATTTATATTATCAATTATGTCAATATTTCATTAATAAGATTACTTACTGCATCATCTTTGTGTCATAAATAAATTAAATTATTTGATGTCTAAAAATTACAAATAAAATACCATCATGTAGGAAATCTTTTTAGCTTTCTAATGAATATTTATAGTCGAATTTATCTTATGTATAACCCCATATTAAAAATGATTTACTTATTAAACTTTGATTTTAACTATTTTAACCCTTCTTTAAATAAATTAATAATAAATGTCCAAATCTAATCCAAGTGGGCCTAAATGGTCATATTTTATTCCTAAGTTTGTTTTTGGTCGAATTACGCTTGTCCAATAGAATTAGGACATGTGTTAGGGTAATATTAATATCATATTTACCCTTAGTTACCCTATTTACTATTAACCGTGGTAAAAAAAGTAAAAAGTTACTATTCACCAAAAAATTATTTTCATCTCATTGAACCACATTTTAGTCCTTGATATTAACCGTGTCTCTCGGATTTTCGAAATTCCATTCACAGAAGCGGTAAAATTAAGTTTTATGCAAAATTCAGTTTTTAACCTACCACTTAGTAGTTTCACTATTCATCAAAAATTGATGTTTTTCAGAACAATGCCAAAATTTCATCCCAAGCTATATTTAATATTCCGAATTCAAAAATGAAGTCTATTTTACCAAATTCATAACATAAAAGTTGCATTAATTAATTTTATAATTAAATCCCGCTGTTAAAACAAATAGCGTGTTTTTAAGAAACAATATCTATCAAAAGATTGACACTTGTTTATGTCTAGTTTAAATGTGAAATTACATCCAATGACCAACATTGTATTAAATATATTCTAAATATACTTTAAAACCACTCAAATTAATGATTTATCACTATTAATAATTTCGATTAAAAAGTTGTTTTTAATTATAATTTTGTAATTTTCACTATTCATCAGAATATGAAAGTTATCCGAAAAGTACCAAAATTTCACCTTAGGCTAAATTCGATACTCCGAATCCAAAAATGAAGTCCATTTTGAGAGTTAAAATTTCTAAAATTTAAAAAGTGGTTATTACTATTCATAACGGCTAGTTTTAATAATATTTTAATAGCATATCATTGTTTCGTGAAACTCAGGATTACGTACCACACACGCTATCGAGGAAGGTTGTGATTGCGTGTAATGCAAGGCAAGTCAAGGATGCGTGTTGTGCAAGCTCTTTTTGGTGTAGCGTATAACACAAGACATTAGTAAAATAAAAAGAATATTTTTTCATAAAATCTCGGGCTGTTACATTATTATTCATGTTCCTTTTATTCCTCATTGATACGTGTATTGTCTAACATGTATCACTTATTCTATGTCTATTCCCTTACTGGGTTTTATATCTCACCTATTTCTTATGTATGTCCCCAAGTTATACCATGAAGTTTTAAGTTCAAAGGAGTATTTTGAGCATGTTAAAGAAGTTTTCAATAAAGCATGTTAAGGAAATTTTTAATGATGTTTTTCTATCCCGTGTTTAAGATGTTATGTTATGTACCTAATTCCTAAACACACTAGACTTATTGATCTTTTGGGTTATATTAAGTGTAATTTTATGTAATAAATCAAGTGTTAATGTGCAATAAAGAGCAAGGTTGTTATAACAATCCCCTAGAAAAAATGTTGTTAGTTGATTGATAATGGTGGTATTAACATCAAAAACATAAATTGTTTTAATGAATATTTTCTAGCACGATTCACCTGGAACCTCATCAACAACAATTCGAATGCCGTAGGGAAAATATTCCTAATTATGCTCCTCCATTTGGTTGACAACCAAAGATACCTACCAGAAGATCATGACTCAATCTCACTGGATTGCCAACAAAAAATCCTCTCTCAAATTCTAGATTGACAACTAGACGAGATCACCTCTTATGGAGGAATTTAATTAGATGGACTCCTCCTTGGGTTTGCACTGCACAATTAAGGAGTATTTTGAGACTCAGCCGCACTTGCAGGAGGAGGTCAAAAATATCATCAGTGGATATACCTTTGTTTCAGGTTTGGACATTCTGATTTGGGAACCAGCCAAGACGAGTATTCTCAACAGTAAGCTTTTCTATTACAACTATGTTACAAGCTCGGACAGGAACTTTGCTTGGTTAAATCATTTTAACAAAGCATGGATTAAGCCCTCGTGCTTGACATTAATCTGGAGGATGGCTCGTAATTGCTTACCCTTGGATAATTGTTTACAGCGTTGTGGTAACTCGCTATGCTCAAGATGATCCATTCGCAACCAGCACAGGGAAGACTCCAATCATCTATTCCTAAGTTGTGCCACGACTTCAGCGTTATTGAAGGTTGTGTTTGATATGTTTGAAATTCCGAGATCGGGAGTCGAATTGTTGGATGCTCTTTATCGACATACTATTGAAGCGACGATGTCTCCCCAAATCAAAAATCTTTTCCAGGTTGCGGTGCTCAAGCTCTTTCATTTCATCTAGTTCAGTAGGAACTCTGCCAGACATTGCAGCATTGTCTTCAGTGTTCAGTTTTCGATGGTTGGGATTATTATCACAATCATAGAAGCTAATATGATACAAAATAATTATTGCGATAACAGTGTACATGATTTTACTGTTATGAAAGGATTCAGGTTACTGGTAAGTATAAGCCACTGACTGGAACCTTCAGGTCATGTATTACGGGTCATGTCGGGCCTTGTGCCTTGGGCCTACGGGTCATGTATGGGTTCCCCTTCAACCCCTAAAAGGGGGATTATCTATAATAAAATAAAAAAGAAGGTCTTCGGGCCATTCAGACAGTTGGATAAAAATCAACACAGATGGGGCGTCGAAAGGGAACCTAGGTGTTGTGGGTTGCAGGGTTATCTTTCGTGATCATGATGGAATGATTCTTGAATGTTTTTTATGGCTCATGTGGTCTGACATCGACTCTTGAAGCGGAAATGCAAGGCATCATTAATGCGGTCTCTTTTGCTTGTTTAAAGGTCTGGAACAATTTATGAATAGAGTGTTATTCTACTTTCATCGTTCATGCCATTAAAAATGATGTGCTGCATTTATCTTTAAAATTTACTGCTATATGAATAGAATGCATTAAAATTCTTATGCATACTAATTTCATCATCACTCATAACTACTGGAAAACAAAAGTGGAAGATGAACCGATCAATAAAAGGATTGAGGTGGATATCACATGGTTAGACAAACTAATTTTGGATTTGGTTCCATTTTATGAAATAGATTGTAATAAAACTCCTATTTTCAGACTTTTGTATTTGTTTTTATATATTTTATGTGTTAGACTTTATGGACGATGGACCATAAAAAAAAAGGCGATATCTATATATATATATATTCGTTTTCACCTCATCGCGTTTCCTACCCTTGCGATTCGAGGTTAGGGTTCGACAGGATGATGCAACCAGCAACAGTTCCGGCGCCAATGGCCCCTCCTCCATCCATGGATCATCAGCAGGCACAGCAGCAGTACCAGCAGCAGTATCAGCAGCAGTACCAGCAGCCGTGGATGATGATGATGCGACAACCGCCACCGGCTGCGCCTCCTCCGATGTGGAATCCTCAACAGCAGCAACAGCAGCAGCTGCCGCCTCCGCCTCCGCCTCAACAACAGCAGCAGATGATTCCTCCTCAGAACCAAGCTCATATGCCCCATCAATTTCAATCACTTCCTCAACAACAGCAGTATCAGCAGCTTCAATACCCTGCTCCTCCTCCTCCTGCCAGCGCTGACGAGGTGCGCACGCTGTGGATCGGAGATCTGCATTATTGGATGGACGAGAACTATATCCTTAGCTGTTTCTCGCACACTGGCGAGGTACGCCCCGTTACTTGCTTAAGTTGTTTCGGACGATTAACACTGTAGTCTCTCATTCCTGTTTTTTTATTCGTGGATCTATTTTCTTTTAAAATTTTCGAGTTGCTTTATAATATCAGATGACACTCGTCTTCTACTGCCGCTCTTAACAAAACAGGTTTCCTGGGTTTAACTGTAAACTAGTTATAAATTTATTTTCGAAACGAATTTTGACTTCCAGTTATTCAATACAGCCGGCAGTAATCAATTATTAACACCTTATTTGGCAGAGTCCCTCCCTCCCTCATTGTGTGTGTTTGAAAGCTGTACATGACGTGTTTAACCGGACCATGTCATACTTTTGAGAATTCAATTTTTTAATAGCTGCTTTACTGTGTGATGCATGATCTATGAAATAACTTTCTCATCAAAGAACGGAATTTTTATTATAATGATGGTGTTTGTGTGAGTAGGTTGTTTCTGTGAAGCTTATCCGGAATAAGCAAACTGGTCAATTGGAAGGTTATGGGTTTATTGAATTTTTGAGTCGAGCAGCTGCAGAAAGGGTTCTGCAGTCTTATAATGGCACCCTGATGCCAAATGTTGAGCAAAATTTCAGACTGAACTGGGCATCTTTTGGGGTGGGCGAGAAGCGCCCTGATGGCTCACATGACTTCACTATCTTTGTTGGTGATTTGTCTGCTGATGTAACGGATTACATACTGCAAGAGACATTCAGAGTCCAATATTCTACAGTCAAGGGTGCCAAAGTTGTGACTGATAGGCTTACTGGGCGCAGTAAGGGCTATGGATTTGTTAAGTTTGGAGATGAAAGCGAACAGCTGCGTGCAATGACTGAAATGAATGGAGTGCTCTGTTCTACAAGACCAATGCGTATAGGGCCAGCAACTAACAAGAAGGCTGCAGATGGCCAACAGTATCAGAAAGGTATGCATTTTGGTAAAAGTTACCTTAGGAAATAGTTATCATTTGGGTTTAATTTAATGTTTATATTTTTATATGCTCTGCTATGGTAATTTTCTGTTATTGATTTTTGAAATTATGAGTTTTTTGATTTTTATTTAGTTTATTTTTGTATATGGTTTGCAGAATGCTGAAGATTGTTGCTTTTTTCTTTCAAATACATACATTAATATTAGCAGTGGTTTACAGTCTTTCAACTCCAGCAGTTTTAAAAAATTTAGGTGCCATTAATGCTTCTAAAATATACAATTTGCGAAGGCTTATGAAATCATGTTGTCTCAAAGCAGGATACCAGGAGTCTACTATTTAGAGGCCTGGGCCTGATTCCTGATGAAATGGTTACCCTTTTAGTTCGTTGCCTTGCTTAGGTCAGTGCTGCTGTTAATGTCATAATATTCTCTGTTGCTTCGCTTTCTCGTGGCATCTCATGCTACATTTTTCAATTACTTTTCCGGTGCCTTTTATTTGATCTCAGAAAAATAATATCTAGTAATCTAGCTGTTAAGGAGCTTTCAGCACACGTACATCCCTTTACCATTCCAGATGCTTCTTAATTTCTCTTTTTAATCAATTCCAGTGTCATTATTTTAAATTCCCATGCACCATTTCCTTTATTTCTCGCTTCGTTAATTTTTTTCTGGGGTGGAGCCTTTTTCCTGTTCAATTTATTTCCGTCATTGTTTCTCTTTTTTTTAATGCTAACTAGTTTTTAGCATTGCAACAATCTTAATCCACATGCTTGAAATCGGATTTCTGTTCAATTTCTTTTAATGGCTGACTTCTCTGTCTCAGCATCCCAAGCTATCAATCCTTTTTCCTCTCATAATTTACCTATTACCGGTGCATTCACTATTTAAAGGTTACCCAGTTTTCCGCATCTTTCCCACTCGAGTGATTCCATGTTGCGATCGGGTTTTGTTGTCCTCTAGTAATTTATTTCAGTTTAGTTTGATGTCCCACTGAGTTGTATGATTTGTCTGATCATACAGGCTCCAAGCTTCTGTCCAGTAATTCTAAATTCTATGCAGTAGTTGCTTTTTTCGTCATCCTTGTCCAACATAGATAAAGATTTATGAAATTACATTATTAAATATCAAACGTGGTGCCATTGCATTTAATTTCTTCTTAAAAGTATCTTAAACAATTCATTATATCTCTGGATAGAACTGTTGAGCAGGGAACTTTGAAGTGCCTAAATTTTCAATGCTACACAGGTTTTAATTGATGGCATTTATAAAAACATCATTTTTGATGCATATCCCTTGTAACAAGTATTTCTCTATATCCATTTGACATCACTTATTAAAAACTATTTATAGCACTTTCCACTTACAATCATTGAATTCTGCCATAATTTCTTTGCCTATATGACTGCCACCTGTAAAGTGACAGTGATTGAACTTTTAAGGTTTATTTATTTTGGGTTGATCATCCAAAACCGTGTCATACGTCAGCAAACTTCTTGTTCGACCTGTCTGATTTGCACCCAACCATTTTGTTTTTTAATTTTATAGATAGCACTTTCAGGATTGTGGTGGGAAACAGATACACAGACACAAAACGGGACCCGCCAAAGGGCCCACGATGCAGGCCCATCCCAACATGGGCAACCCGAGCCCTTCTATATTAAGTTGATCCACAGACATTTCTGAATATCTTGCAGCTTGTTAGAATGGAAATGAGATTGCATTTCCATGAAATCTGATTGCTAAATGTCACCCCTAATTTGTATACAAGTGGTGTTCCATGTAGAGATTTTAATCAGTTTGCAACGGAATTTAATAGGCTGCAATCACTTTATAATGTTTAGTATAACATTTGTGACTTTCAAACATTGCAACTATAAAGTGATTGTTGCCAAGTTGTGCAATCTAATTGTAGTTATTTCCCTTTGTAATGCAAGATTGCAATTCAAAGTAATCATAAAATATAGAAAATACCCATACTTAAAATTAAGTGAGTAAATTTAATGAATTTAAGGTTGATTCTTATATTCTATGCAATATCTTCACCTTCAGTTATGAGTCGCTGCATCCATTTTTTATAATAATTACCGTCTCCAATCAATTTTACATGGAAAAAATTCCTTTTACCAGAATTTAGGAAATCATTTAAATGTGGTCTGATGCATTGAATTCACCATAAATTACAATACAAGTCATTTTCATTTGCTATGTAAGATTGCAGTACAAAATAATTATGTAATACTGAAAATATTGTTGCTTGAAAATCCAGAGTAAATGCAATGGATATAAGTAGGGATTCAGGTTGGTTTTTTGCTAATTTTGGAGTACTCGAACGCTAATCCGTGTAGTTTTATAAAATCTGAACCTGTTTATAACCCATTTTATTTTTCTAAACACACTGCCCTAGCCCTACCATAATATATTTTGAAATACCTGTTTAACCACCCCAGCCCATTTAAATACTTATTTATTTTAAAATTCATTTATAAATATAAAATTAATGTATCTCAAACTAAATAAGCATGTTTTATAATTTTATTATATTTTAAAACTATGTAGTTAATGAATTAATAATAATTAATTTAATCGCATTCGGAATTAGGATTCATTTATAAATCTAATAGGAACTGAACTCAAAATAAATAAATAAATTTTATAATTCTATTATTATTTAAAAACTCTTAGTTAATAAATTCATTCTAATTAATTTGATTGGGTTTGGGTTTATGATACATGCTCCTATCCAAACACCATCTGAATATTAATTGAGTTTTGATTTTTTTATTATATTTCCATAAAAATCTGATTAACCTCTACCCCAACTCTACTTAATCGGGTTGGGTGGCTGGTTAATAAGTACCCATTGTGGTCCCTAAATACAAGGTTAAATATTTTATTCAATGCAATACCTCCACCTTCAATTCTCAGTCTCAACCTTTTTTATATGATAATTACTGCCTTCAGTCCATTTTATAAGGCGAAAATGACTGCTTCATGAGAAATAAGAAAATAGGTTAAAAGTGGTTGAACACATTGAATTAATTTCAAATTATAATGTATACCTAAATGTATTTTTAATTCATCATCTATAATTTGTATCTGCAGCTTCCTACCAGCACAGTCAGGAAGGCCAGAGTGACAGTGACCCAGAAAATACCACAGTGAGTGCTGCTTTTGTGTTTTTAAATGGGAGTTGAGTTATATTGGCTCTGTTCATGGCAGATATTTGTGGGTGGCTTGGATTCTAGCGTCACAGATGACCAATTGAGACAGGTTTTCAGCAAGTACGGTGACCTGGTGCACGTGAAAATACCGGTAGGGAAGCGATGCGGGTTCGTTCAATTTGCTGTCAGGTAAATAAACGCTGCTGATGATTATCTCTGGGCCGTCAGATCGTATTCTTGCGCCGTACTCTTACCGTGTTTATCATGCACCAGATCCTGCGCTGAGGAAGCGCTGCGGATGTTGAATGGAATCCAGATGGGCGGCCAAAACATTCGACTCTCATGGGGTCACAGCCCTGCAAACAAACATGTAAATCATACAACTCTGTTTGGCTATGGCAAATTTAAAATGCATTTTTTTAGTGAATTGTTTCGATGGAATGGTGCAGACTCAGCAGGAGACGAATGCGGTGAATGCAGCGGCGAATGGAGGGTACTACCAGTACGCTGCGCAAGGATATGGATCGTATCCCCAGTATGCCCCTGCTGCCCAAGATCCTAACGTGTATTACGGGGGGTACCCTGGGTACCCGAATTATCAGCAGCCACAACAGTAGGTCTGGGTTGAAAAAGCCTCCTCTGAGCTGGTGTAAAATTTATGGGGGTTAGTATTATTGGGGATGCTCTGTTTTCTTATTGGAATGTTTGTGTTCGAGAGTATCTGTTCGTTCACATTTATGTGAATGAAACGGTGGCATGAACTCCTTGTAGTTCATAAAGAGCCTTTTTAAGTTACCTGTAGACGTCTTCTTTCTTGAGTTCTTAGCTACTTGGCTCTTCTGTTCCAGGCCTTTTTCAGTTCTTTCATGCGATGAAAAGTTTTCTTGTGTAAAATATTTCTGAAGGGGGAAAAACCAAGTAAATTATGTAGGTGATTTTGGGAGAAGAATTTGAGGGGATTTATATAGGAAGGTGGTAGAGATAGAGGACATACTTGTATTTATATATGAAATAAATCAGTAAATTACAGCAGATGAGGTAGAGGGGGAGATTTGTGAATGATCACATCAAATCCAGAAGGTTGGTTTCAGAACATTTTTTCTTCCTTCCTCCAGTCTCCCTTGTTGAACAATCCATCCGTGGGCCTATAAATGGTTATTCCCCAAGATTCCTCCTCAGTTCTTTCAGTAATTACACTTATACCCTTCAACTAAAAAGACTTTGAGCTGGACAATTGATCTCTAACACTTCACTCCTTGAAAACGATATTGTTTTCAAGACTGAAGAAGGATGGTTTTGCTACGCAGAGGAGCTAAACAGTCTTTCAGACACGCCTCTATACTTCACCATTTCAGGCAGAACTTATCCGCATTGCTGATTGAAATATGGCGGGACAAATGGCTTGTATAATGTGCCTTTGCCGCATATGGACTCCTTTTGATTTTCCAAATGTTTCGTCCTTCATGGATGTTGTGGATAGGCGAAAGTGGAGAGTGGGACTGTGATCACCTTGCTTTTTTATTGTAAAAATTGCATGGTCGACGTCCTATCATCCGCGAGGTCCAACAAGTTATTTATTGTAAAAATTGCATGGTCGATGTCCTATCATCCGCGAGGTCCAACAAGTTAGTTTCTTGGAATTGGATTGTTTGGCCGTGTGGTTGAACCCAACAGCATCTCTGCTCAAGAGTCATTCCACTGGGAGTTCCTCCTCAAGTCCATAGTGTTAAATATCACCGAATACACCTCAGGTAGTGTGAGTGTCTTAAGTAGGCTCTAGTTGTGGTAACGATGTCCCAGGCATGGGTGGCTTCACTATGAATTCCAAAGGCCACCTGCTGTTAAAACCCAAGTATTGCCCTTGTTGTGCTTCAGTCATCGATGACGGGATCAGATGTCACTCATTGTGATTTGACAGCTCCACCAAGCGAGTTGCATTAATCCGTAATAGACGCTGTTTCACCTCATCGAGCAACCTGACTGCGTGGGTTGTCTGGAACTGAGTTTGTGCTTGCGGAGTCTTGAAGAGCATGTCGTTGATCCGTTGTAGGCGTTCCATCTCATCGAGCAACGTTAACATTGTTTTGTTTCTGTATTTTTATTTTTATTTTTGGGAAAATCTGGGCACTCCCCTCCCTTGCACTGTTGCTGACGTAAATCAGCGGTGTGTCCTCCGTGGAATGCGAGTCGGTCATGCGGGCCTCCGCTGAGCAAAAGACTTAGCTTGAGCGTTGGGCACAAGCCGATTGTGAGTGTCCTCCAAATGCGATTCAACAATGTACGTGTTGGTGACGGGATCACAGTGTGTGACTGAGAATCAGTAGGACACACCTGGGAAGAAACGACAGTAGGGGACTAGTACGCGATAACGACTAATGATCAAGGTGTTGTTGTGGGGGAGCGATGGGTGTGAGCCAGTTGAGTGTGCATGCCTTTGCTAATGCGATGCGGCCCAGCGTGTCTCCTCAAAGTAGGAGGTGAAAAAGTACGAGGAGATGTAAACCTGTTGTGCGCACCTCAAGGAGGAAGAAGAGCTGACAACAGGGAGGGAGAAAGACGACATGTAGTGCGTTCAAGGTGGGATAGGATTATCGATAGTTGTGTCGAGTACGTCTCCTCCAAGTGAAGCCCTGTCGGTGTGCTCTTTAGTCTAAACGTGAGCCGGTAGGGTGCGTGTCATCAAACCGGTGCAGTGGTGTGTAACTGGAGGACCTTCATCGGTTGTGTGTGCCTTCCATGCGTGCGTGGCCTTCGAATGAAGGTCAATCAAGTCACACACGTCTCCTCTGGTTGGAAGTGGGCAACACACAACTCCTCCATGCGAAAACTGGTAAAGCGCACAAATGACATCACACACCTACTTTGAATGGAAATCGGGCGGTGCTCCCCACTGATAAAAGGCGGCGGTGAACGTGGAGCCAACGGTAGGTCTGACCATGTGATAGAGATAAAGGACATACACTTGTATTTATATATGAAACAAACTTGCAAATTACAGTAGAGGATGTAGAAGAAGACTGAGAAGACACTCGGGAGAGATCCTGTTCGGGCTAGAAGTCTGATTCCAAACCTTAAAACCGATTCCAAGCCAAAAGGTCGATTCCAGAATATTTCCTCCCCCCTTTCCTTCGCTCCAACCTTCTTTATTTAACAACTCATTCATGGGCTCCCATTCAAACAAAAATAGTTATCCCCTTAGATTCCCATCCTCCCTTATTTAACAACTCATTCATGAGCTCCCATTCAAACAAAGAGTTATTTGTTGCGGAAAATGTTGGGAGCAATGAAGTGAAAAAACGGATCAAATAAGAGTAAAAGGGGGGGAAAAAAATAAAAGAACGAGAACACATAGATTTACGTGGTTCGAGAATAATCTCTACGTCCATAGAGACAAAATTTCACTATGATTCGAGAGCATAATTTTTATAGGGAGTTTCAGGGTTCTCAATCACAAAAAAAACCTAGCCTGAAATGGACTAAAAAAGGAGGAAGCCGATCCACTCTTCTCCCAACCACACAGAAAGTCCGCATCGCTACAGTGAAAGTGGCCAACAAAGTCAAAAGTGCTACAGTGCCGACGACTGAAAGTCCAAGGAGGTACAATACTGTTGCCTCCAAAAGTTCTCACTACAGTGTCTTGTCGGTGTCGGTCGGCCAACTCTGCTACAGTGTCAAAGCTGCTACAGCCCCCGAAAAATTTGGGCCGGGGGTCTTCGACTTTCGGACTCCCGTAGCAGGGGCGCGTTGCCCCTACAACCCCCAACGAGCTCACCACGAAGCTCGACTCACGAAAGTTGCGGCCTGGTGCGCAGTATGGGTTGGAAGCATTCGTCCCAAACATCCGAAACAAATCGGGGTACACCAATCCAACAATCTCCCACTTGGAGCCCGATCTGCTATGCTGCCCTGCTTCGATGCCACTGACTAAGACAACTTAATCTGAGCTCCTCCTCTTCTTCACTCACCAATGCATGTGCTTTCCATTCACAACTTCAATTTCAAGTCGACGATTCCTGAAATACCAACTGTTTTCCTCTTGTGTTTCCATTGTGTCATCCCTTATTCTGTCTCTCATCCTCCGTTCATCAATGAAGACCAATAGAGGCACAACAGTGCCTCAACTTCTGTATTATCATCGATTTCGTCAACACGTATGTTAGATTATTGGTTTCACAAATCTTCTGCAATGTCGGTAACCCATCCTGTATGAAACCTTTGATGAAATGATACTTCAACTGAATGTGCGTTGTTCGGGCATGAAACACTGAGTTCTTTGCAAGATGTATAACACTTTGACTATCACAATGCAATACATTCTCCTCCTGCTTTCTTCCCAACTCATCCAAGAAGTTCTTCAGTCAAACCATCACCTTCACAAATTCTGTTACAACAATGTATTATGCCTCTATGGTGGATAAAGCCACCACCTTCTACAATTGTGATATCCAACTTACTGCAGTTTCTCCATAGGTAAATACATAACATGTGATACCCCTCCTACCGTCGACGTCACCTCCAAGGTCAGCATCCATATACCCCTGCAATGAATTTCATTTCCCAAAGCACAGAGATACCTCCTTGCTGCCCTTCAAATGCCACAATATCCACTTCACAGCTTCCCAATGTTGCTTTCTAGGGTTAGCCATATACCTACTCATAACTCCCACTGCATGAGCAATGTCAGGTCGAGTACAAACCATGACATACATCAGGCTTCCGACAATTGATGTGTATGGAACCTTTGTCATGTACTCAACCTCTTCTGTCATTTTTGGTGATTGCTCCTTTGATATTTTGAAATGACCCGTCAGAGGAATATAGACTGCCTTTGCTTTCAGCATACTGAATCTTCTCATAACCTTCACAATGTAGTCAGCCTATGATTACATCAAGGTTCTAGCTGTGCGGCCTCTCTTGATCTTCATCCCCAAAATCTTGTCAGCTTCTCCAAAATCTTTCATCTCAAACTCCTCAACCAACTACCTTTTTATCTCATCAATCATCTTCATACATGATCTTGTAATGAGCATGGTATCCACATATAGAAGTAGTATAATATATTCATCACCAAATGACTTGATGTAGCAACATTGATCCATGCCACATCATTTGTATGCATTTTTGATCATGAATGCATCAAACTCTTATCCCACTGCCTGGGTACCTGCTTCAACCCATATAAGCTCTTTTGGAGTTTGCACACCAGGTCTTCCTTCCCAGACTCAACATATCCCTCTGGCTGTTGCATATAGATGTCCTCCTCCAG
Organism: Viscum album; assembly: GCA_963277665.1. Lineage (NCBI taxonomy): Eukaryota > Viridiplantae > Streptophyta > Magnoliopsida > Santalales > Viscaceae > Viscum > Viscum album. The sequence continues at coordinate 396,157,448 of OY728138.1, forward strand.
ATCTCTATGAAGGAAAGTCCTCTTCACATAAAGCTGCTCAAGATATAGGTCTTCTGATGCCACAATGATGATAACCACCCAGATGGTGGTAAACTTCACTACTGGTGAGAACATTTAAGTGGAATCCACTCCCTCCTTCTGTTAGAATCCTTTCACCACCAGTCTTTCTTGAAACCTCCTCTTGCCACCAATTTGTTGTCATGTAGTGAAAAAATTTCTTCCTTCATGACCAACTCCTACTTGTTCGACTCCTTCAACTGCATTACCTCTTCAAAACATTCTGGTTCTCTATCGCCAATCAATAACAAATAGTGTAATGATGGTGAATACCTCTGCACATGTCTTCTCACCCTTGTTGATCTCCTCAACTCCACTGGAGTAGTAGGTTCCACCAGTTCTGATGTCTCAAACTCAGGTACACCTTCAAGCTCCACTTGCTCTTTGTACTCTAATTCTTTGTTCACATTTTCATCTTCAACTGCATGAAGATCCTTGTACGTGACACCTTCATTAAATACCACATTCTGGCTCCTGATTACCATCTTGTTCAGATCATCCCAAAAGTGATAACCAAACTCTTCAGCACCATAGCCAATAAAGAAACATCTTTTGGACTTAGCATCAAGCTTGTCCCTTACATCAACATCAACATATACATATGCCAAACAACCAAAGACTCGTAAATGTGAGTCTTACCTCCTTACTAGACCATAGCTCCTCGGGTGTACATTCTCCCATTGGTACAGTTGAACTCTTATTAATGAGATATACTTCCATGTTCACTGCATCATCCCATAAGGTCTTGGGTAACCCTGAATGCAGTCTCATGCTCCCGACACATTCATTCAGTGTCATATTCATCCTTTCAGCTACACCATTCTACTATGGTGTTCCTAGAATAGTCTTCTCCCGACATATTCCATTATTTGAACAAAATTCTCTAAACTCATTGTTGTCGTACTCTCCACCATTATCCAACCTCAAACATTTCAACTTTTCTCCTACTCATTCTCCACCATGACCTTCCACTTCTGAAACATCTTAAATACATCAGATTTTCTTTTCAGAAAGTAAACTCATACCTTACTTGTTGAGTCATCAATAAATGTCACATAATAGTGTGACCCTCCAAGGAAATATACTGGTGCAGACCCCCAAACATCAGTGTGCACCGGGTCCAGCTTCCCAATATTCGATGTTCTACCTCCTTTTGCAAATGACACCTTCTTCTGCTTTCTAAGGATGCAATCTTCACATAAGCCAACTTCCACTGACTTTAGCTCTGGTAGCAACCCTTTTGTTGCCAACGCCTTTATCCCCTTCTCACTCATGTGGCCTAGCCAGTAGTGCTATAGTTGAGAATCCCCAGTAGCATTTATCGATGCCACCATGTTCATGCAAGTCTCTGTCATGTTGTACAGAGTACCATTTTTGCTCCCCGAGCTATGACCATAACTCCCTTGGTAATCTTCTAGGCACCACCATCAAACATGCTACTGAAGCCTGCATCATCAAGTTGCCCAATAGAAATGAGATTTCTTATTAAATTAGGGATATACCTCATGTTTTCCAGAACCAAAAAACTCCCACTGTTGGTTTTAATTCGTGCATCTCCTTTCCCCACAATCTGCAAGAGTTCATCATCAACAAGATGTACCTTGCCGAAATTTCTAAAAACAAAATTGTTTAGAAAACCCTTCTCTGATGTGGAATGGAAAGACGCTCCTGAGTCTAAAATCCAAGACTCTATAGGGATATCCACGCTCAGCAGCAACACACCATCAGTTCCTTCAGCCGTCGTGTTTGCTCCACTGGTTTCAGACACCTTTCGTTTATCTTTGCACTCCTTGACATGTCTTTTCTTCCCGCAAGTCCAACATGTATGACCAGTCCCCTTTGCCTTGTCTCGGATTTTCCCTCTTGACTTTGATTTCCCTCTATGATTGTCTCGCTGTGTGTATCTTCCTCTTCCTTCTACATTCAGAGAAAAACCAAAGAATTTACCCGATTCTCTTCTTCCGATATCCTCACTGAGGATCAAGTCCCGTACATCTTTCAGAACCAGCTTGGTATTTCCTAAAGAACTGCTCATAGATGTTACAGTTGCTTCCCAACTGTCAGGTAAAGAAGACAGTAGAACCAAAGCACATACCTCATTACCAAGCGCAATATCCACCAATGTCAATTGACATATGATGTTATTGAATTCGTTGATGCGATCTGCAATTATTCTTACTTCAACCATTTTCAGATTGAATAATCGTCGCATCAAATGCACCTTATTTGATGCAGAAGGCTTCTCATACATATTTGCGAGAGCATTCATCAGCTCAATCGCTATCTTCTCCTCTCTGATGTTGAACGCCACGTTTTTGGCCAACGTAAGGTGCACAACTCCTAGAACCTGCCGATCCAGCAACTCCCACTCCGACTACTCCATGTCCGTTGGCTTCAGACCCAGAAGCGATAAGTGTATCTTTTTTTTATAAAGATAATCCTCAATCTGCATCCTCCAGTAACTGAAGTCAGTTCCATAGAAGCAATCGATCTTCACCTTGCCTTCTTCCATGGTCATCGTTGAAGAATCCCAAACTCAACCTCTGATACCAGTTATTGCGGAAAACGTCGGGAGCAACAAAGTGAAAAAATAGATCATAGAAGAATAAAAGGAAAAATAAAATAAAAATAAAAGAACGAGAACACATAGATTTACGTGGTTCGAAAATACTCCCAACGTCCACGGAGAGACAGAATTTCACCATGATTTGAGAGAATAATTTTTACAGGGAGTTTCAGGGTTCTCAATAACAAAAAAAATCCTAGCCCAAAATGGGCTAAAAAAGGAGGAAGATGGTCCACTGCTCCACCAACTGCACAGGAAGTCTGCATTGTTACAGTGAAAGGTGGCCACCTAAGTCAAAAGTGCTACAATGGTCGATAGCTAGAAGTTCAAGGAGTTACAGTACTGTTGACTCCAAAGTCTACACTGCTACAATGCCTTGTCAGTGTTAATTGGTTAGCTCTGCTACAATGTTAGAGCTGCTACAGTACCTGAAAAATTTGGGTTGGGGGTCTTCGGCCCCCGGACTCTCATAGCGGGGGCGCGTTGCCCCTTGTAACACCCAACGAGCTCACCGCGGAGCTCGACCCATGAAAGTTGCGACCTGATGTGCAGTATGGGCCAGAAACATTCGACCCAAACATCATCCGGAATGGATCGGGCTACACCCATCCAACATTATTCCTCATATTCCCCCTATGGTAATGACTTTTACTCCTTAACTAAAAAGACCCTCTACCAGGATAGTTGATCTCTAATAGATGGTAAGGGAGTAAATGGGTCGTTACATGACCCTTCGAAAAAGGTTGGGTAGTCATTGGATGTAAGGTCATCCTTGGTGGTATGGATGGGGGTGGTAACCGTTGGTATCACAGTTATAATGGATATCAGGGATACAATATAAGAATAAAACTATCAAAATATCTTTAATTAATATATAAAATAATGATTATAAAGTTTTACTTAATGAAACTGACAACACCCTATATTAATTCTACAACTCTACTGCATGATGGTGGATTAATGGGGTTGATTCACTGAGAATTTTGGTATCTGCCATTGTTTATTCAATTAATTATTTATGTGACTTTATTTTTAGTATTTCAAATGGATAAAATTCACAATAAGCTTTGTGAGATGGTTTTTTGATTGATGTCAAAATTAAGCTGGGGTTATGGAAGAGACATGGGTTCATGATAATCATATGTATTCATTTGTGTTTTTAATTGGTATGATTTCCATGGGAATTCAAAAATACTCGTGCTAATTCCAACATATATTAATCTTTGGTCTAAGTTAATCCATATTGTGATTATAAAAGATATTACCTCTATAATTACAGATATCATAGAATTATAGTAATCATATAATCCACATCATGGTTTTTTTGGTTTCTTATTCCATTGAAATATATTTGATTCACCCATTAAGAAGAAAATCATTTTTTTATCATTAAATAATAACAAAATTCCAGAAAAATCCATTTGGAAAATCAAAATAACTTTGGACCACTCACAATTACTCTCTGACCTGAAATAGTTTGAATTTTTACTTATTAGAAAATCTACCTTTTAATGGGTTGGAAGAGAACTCTTACATAGCTTGGAGGCCCAAAATAAACGTCCCAAAGGCCTAAAGGTCTAAATTTTTTGATGATTCAAATGCCCACAAGTTGAAAACCAGTACTGCAACAACCCCTCCCGGCTCCCCTTCAAGTGTCTGCGCTTAGCCGACATAGATGCTGTGTCTTGGTCTGGGACTGAACCACGTAGGGATGCACATGACTTATTTCTACTTGGGTTTCCACCTTGTCTCTCCCTATTCGCTTCTAGTTGGCTCAACCAGTGATTGCTACTGCTTTGCGTCTACCAAACCGAGGTTGCTCCAATACTAAGCTTGACACCCGCATGATGACCTGGAGCTCTAGTGGCTCACAGGCTCAGCTGGGTCGAAGGTTTATTGATGACCTGAAAGCCCAGTGGCCTGAAGACACAAAGACGTGGCTCGAAAGCCCAAATTGGGTGAATAATACCATTGTTACAGTACTCTATTATAGTACTTGCTGCAGTGCTCGCATTGCTTGCAATAGTCCACAAAAATTATTCTTCGCTCAGATTTGAATCCAGACTTCTTGTAGAGTTAGAGGGAATCTTTACCATGTTTCAATAATTAAAAAATGAAGCAAATTAGCCACCAATACTGATTTTATAATAATGAACCGAGATTAGAAAATAAAGTCATAAAAAAATACATAAAAACTTTAAAAAATAATGAATGCAAATGAAGTGATCATGGAAAATTTGAAAGGGTAGTCTTTGGACATTTCCAAAATATCTAATAAGCTATAGTAATATCGTCTTGGTGTATCCCAACTTCTCCACCCCTCAAAATTATGGATTTTTTCTTATGAAACACCAACTCCAAATTTATAGAAAATTATTAGTTCCAACCTATGAACACATTTTCTACATATAGTTGTAACAAAGCTTCAACTAACCAAAAATCATCATTTTCCAATAATTTTTACAATGTGAAAGGAACCTTTATTATCTATCCATATAAAGTTGAATAATCCAACTATGACTTCAATAACCAAACTTATGGATATAATGTAGGTTCCGGGCGCAGCAGAAGCGTGGTTGGGACAGAACCCAACTTTGATTTTTATCATGATCAATGATTATTCCGAGATCAATACGACGATGAATGTCAGTCTCCACAGAATAGAATCAAAGATTTAGATAAAGAAGGAAGAGGCTCGAAACCTTTAGAGAGGATCTTGCACATCATGTTTATAATTAATTTAATTAATTTCATAAAGAAAAATAATACCTGGATCTTTGGTATTTTTCTTCGTTGATGATGTTGATCGTCCGAAATGACCCTTCCGAATTATCTCGTTGCGTTTGTAAGGATCCAAACTAGAATCCCTCTGGCGGTGATCCATACATGCTCCAATGACCTCCGATCGACACCGCTCGTTCTCCGGGTGCTAGCACGGCGAAGCAAGTGTCTTGTGTTGGTCGTTCTTGATCGCTTGTTCTTTGGCCTTGAAGAACGTCTCTCGTTCTTAAGAGGGGTGGGAAGAGGATTCAAGAGAGAAATTTTTTAGCTCAACAATTCTCAATTCATCGGGTGTACGATTCAGTGTTGTGTGGTGTCTGGTACAATAAGCGTACTTTTCTATTTATATGTATGGAACTTCAGTTACAATATTTAATTGCATAACAACAATTAAATACATTCATGAACTTAGAGAAAATCCATGCTCATAATAATAATACCTGGTCATTATTTATGGTGCGCAAACTTGCGCAAAACAGAATTATAAATAAAATTCTGCATCACAAAATAATAGTAACGCCATTATTATTTTAACTTGTTCCAACTAGTTAAATAATTATTTACCGTCTTGCAAATAATTATTTTACCATGAGACCGACCTTGATCTGCTCGAACTCCACTTCCATTTATTGAATACCCGAATAAATAAATAAATAATTTATTCTCTTAAATAAATATTTTATTTACAAAGTAAATAAATATTTATTAAATGTTCAATATATTTTATTTAATTTATGCGATCATTTTAACTTGAATAAAATTATTCCACGGTCTTGAGAATAATATTTATTTCATTAATTAAATTCAAATAGAATTTAATTGAGACCACCAAAAACACTTAGTGTGTGACCCTCTAGGATTTTTTCTCATTGGCATTAAGCGGGCTTGCCTAAAGTCCAAGAGTACTGTCTAGAAACAGGTCAAGGCACCCAAGAGAAAGAACATAATGTCGTAACAATGAAATCCACATATGAACTCTCACTGTGTAATATAATCCCTTTATCGCAATATCTCATCAAGCAGGTTTCATGATAGCGTCAACAACTTTTATGTTTGATACGTCGTTCTTTGACTACCTGAAATAAACTCATCATTACACCATGACCATGGAATTTCGCACGATGGTTCTATTTCAATCAAAGGGTCGAGATATCAACTTCCATAAATGTAAGAGACAAATCCTTCCTCGACTTATCCATTAATAACATGCCACTCGTGACGCACCCAACGTACCCTACTTCCCACCAACTATTTGCATGATGGTTTTCGTCAGTAAATCAAAGTGCACGAGTCGTGACACGTATTAATGATAATCTTAAAGTCTAAGGACCGTTACACATGCTCGCAGATAAAAATATCCGATGATACCAAAACATTCAAAATTCCTACTGGTGGGTATGTTCTCATAATCTCATGTCTTGGAGATTACTAAGTACGAACTTCATGAGAGGAAGTCTCATCTGTTTACGAGTACTCACACCTGATGGTCTGCATTCTATGTGTCCCATCATAGTACGTCATCCAACCGTAGAACTATATTTAAGAATATTGTTATAACATTTCAAGGTTCTCATCATAGTGGGGAACTGTCATGACCTTATCAATGCAACAAATACTCTGGGACATTATTACATCATAGTCTTGTAGAACAATAAACAATATGTAATAAGATGTTTAATATTTAAATACATTAAATGTATATATAATAAAAGTAAAACCATTTGGTTCTAGGATACTAACTCTTACAAACTCCCACTTGGACTAGAGCCAACTGCATACGACTTTCAGTCCGCTAGACCTCACATGGTGATCATGTTTCTACTGAGTCAAGGATTTAGTCAAGGGGTCTGCCACGATGTCTTTTGTGGAAATACTGCTCACTGCAACTTCACCTCTCTGAGAAAAATCCCTCAAGAGATGATACTTCCAAAGTATGTGCTTCATCCACTGATGTGACCTTGAATCTTGCGAGAGCCACCGCTGCAGTATTATCACAGTGTAGTGTGATGAGATCTTTACTGCTAGGTATCACATCTAGCTCCTGGATGAAGCTTCGCATCCAAACTGCTTCTTTATCTGCCTCATAAGATGCGATATACTTGGACTCTACTGTAGAATCTTATACTACACTCTGCTTTGAGCTCTTCCATCTCACTACACCTCTATTCAAAGTGAAAATGTATCCTGTTTGCGACTTCATGTCATCTTGATCAGTCTGAAAACTAGCATCTACATATCCTCTGATAACTAGTTTCTCATCTCCTCCATAAACCAAGAACATATCCTTAGTGTGCCTTAGATACTTTAGGATAGTCTTGACTACCATCCAATGATAGTCACCTGGGTCATCTTGATATCTACTTACCGCACTCAATGTGCAGGCAACATCCAGCCTAGTACATAACATGACATACATGACTGACTCAATCGCTGATGTGTATGGATTCCTTTCCATTATATTTCTTTCCTCATGTGTCTAAGGACACATTTTCTTGGAAAGATGAATGCCATGTGATGTTGGCAACAGTACCCTCTTGGATTGTTTCATACTGAATCTCTTCAGTATCTTATCAATGTATGTACTTTGACTTAGGCCCAACAATCTCTTGGATCTATCACGATGGATCATGATCCCAAGAATATATGTTGCCTCATCCAAGTACTTCATAGAGAAGCATTGATTCAACCATGCCTTAACAGACTGTAAGACTGATATCTTGTTTCCAATAAGTAATACGTCATCAACATATACTATTAGGAAAACGACTGCACTCCAACTAAACTATTTGTAGACACAAGGCTCACATTCATTCTTGATAAAACAAAATTTCGTTATGGCTTCATCAAAACAAATGTTCCATGACCTGAATGCTTGCTTTAATCCATAAATGGATTTCTGTAACTTGCATACCTTATTGGAATCCTTTGGAGTCATAAACCCTTCAGGTTGTGTCATATAGACATCTTCCTGAAGGTTCCCGTTAAGTAAGACTGTTTTGACATCCATTTTCCAAATCTCATAGTCATGGTAAGCAGTAATGACCAATAGAATTATGATGGATTTCAGCACTGCAATTGGTGAAAAGGTTTCATCATAATCAATGCCTTGATGCTGTTTGAACACTTTTGCAACTAGTCGTGCCTTATAGGAGCTGACTTGTCCTTCCATGTCCAGTTTCTTCTTGAATACCCATTTGTAACCAACAGGCTTTACATCAACTGGAGGATCTACCAAAATCCAAACTTGGTTTTGGTACATGGAATCCATTTTAGAATTCATGGCTTCTTGCCACTTGGAAAAATCTGTGCCACTTACCGTTTCCTTGTAGGTTAGAGGATCATTATTATCAACTAATAATGAGTCACCATCCTTGGTAACTAGAAAACCGTACCATTCCAGTTCTCTAACCTCTCTTGTACTCCTACGTAGCTCTTGTATCTCTGGAACAGTTCTTTCTTCCATGGGGCTTTGTGGAATCTGTTCCTGCACCAACTCTTGTGTACCTTGAGCCTCAAATTCATCAAAGTCTATCTCTCTCCCACCATCTCTTTTGGAGATGTGCTCCCTCTCAAGGAATATGGTGTGTCTTTCCACTATAACCTTTTTGTATGAGGGGTTTTATAGGTAATATCCCCTTGTTTCCTTGGGGTATCCTATAAAGGTACACTTTGTGCATCGGGGTGAAAGTTTGTTACCTGAAGAGGCCTTAACAAACGCATCACTTCCCCGCACATGTAAATTCATTAATATGGCTTTCTTTCCACTCCAGAACTCGTATGGAATACCATTTATCGATTTAGTTGGTACTTGGTTTAGTATGTGCACCGCTATTTGTAACGCATATCCCCAAAAGGATAATAAAAGACTCACATGACTCATTATTGATCTCACTATGTCCAACAGGGTGCGATTCCTCCTTTCTCTCACACCATTCCACTGGGGCGTGTATGGAGGAGTGAGTTGGGATATGATCCCAAACTCCCGTAAGTAATCAATGAAGTCTTGATTAAGATATTCTCCACCTCGGTCTGAGTGGAGTTTCTTTATCTTCTTACCAAGATGATTCTCAACTCCATTCTTGTATTCTTTGAACTTATCAAAAGAATCCAACTTATACCTCATTAAGTAGATATATCCATATCTACTAAAATCATTTGTAAAAGTTATGAAGTATGAGTACCCTCCCCTTGCTTCAACTGGAAATGGTCCACACACATCATTATGAACCAATTCAAGAAGTTCTTTAACCCTTTCACCTTTCCTACTAAATGGGGTTTTGGTCATTTTGCCTTGTAAACATGCATGACATACACCAAGTGGTTTTAGTTTGAAAGAATCTAAATATCCATCTTGATGTAACTTTGTCAAGCATTTCTCATTTACATGACCTAACCGGTGATGTCAAAGTTGGGTGTGGTATGAGTCATGTGAAATATCTTTGTTATCGATTTCCATTACTTGGTTTGTGTAACCCAACATGTAAATACTGTTATATAAATGGTCCCTAACAAAACAAATTCTATCTTTGTAAAAGAAGCAACATTCATTTCCAATATTGAAAAAAAATCCATCTATATCTAATCCGGATACAAAAATAATGTTTTTAGTAACATACAACACATAATAACAACCCTTTAACACAAAGATCATCCCAGTTGGCAACATGAGGTCATAGTCCCCGACAGCTACAACAACAAGTCTGGCTCCGTTGGATGTTCATAGATCAACCTCCCCTCGGTTAATCTTCCTGAATATACTTGGTTCTTGTTTTTGGATACATATGTGAGTACCACAAGATGTATCTAATACCCAATTTGTAGAAATAGATAGATTTCATTCGATAACAAACACAACCGAAGCTTCCCCTTGCTTCTTAGGTTGGGTGAAGTTCTTCTTCCAGTGGCCCTTCTTGCCACATGCGAAACAAACAACCTCTTGTTCCCTTGCCTCCCCTTTGATCTTCCTTTTCTTGGAAGGTCGTGAAAAATCTTTGGGCTTAAATCTCTTTGCCTTCCCTTTCCTCTTATTCACCATAAGGACAAAAGGCTTTTCGGGCTTCATATCTTTTTCCACTTGGCGAATGAGAATAAGAAGATCAGATAGAGATTTCTCAACGTTGTTCATATTGAAATTGACAACAAAGTTAGAGAAGCTCCGAGGGAGTGATGCGAGAATGATATTAGTGCCCAGTTCTTCGGGGAGTTTAAATCCTAGAACTTCCAGTCACTCAATGTAGCCAATGAGATTGACTATATGAGGCCCAGATGGGGCACCTTCTCCAAGATTACTCTGAAATAGTGCCTTAGAGATCTCAAACTTTTTTTGTCTTACTCTCTCATAGTAAAGACCATGAAGGTGCTCAAGCATGCTATAAACATCCATGTTTTCATGACACTTCATGAGATCACTAGACATTTATGATAACATCAAACATTGAACGTCGACCGCGTTGTTCATATGTTTCTCATAGAACAGGAAATCCTCATCACTTGCCTCTTTGGCAGGCGGATCAGGTAATGCTGACTCTAGCACGTAATACTTCTGTTCATGGCCTAGGATAACACGAAGGCGTCTAAACCATTCCTTAAAGTTACTGTTGGTGAGGATGTTGTCTTTATCCAAAATTTATTATAGGGATAGTGTTGTTGATGAGTTTGTAATTTTTATTCTACAATTAAAAGAGCAGACCATTAGTACTTTCTTGATTACATTTTATAAGAAATAATAAATTTTATTAAGTCTCTCACTATTTTATCAAGTCCCAATAGCCCTCACCATTGAACTAGGAATGTCCAGTTGCCATGACATTCTAGCGGAAAATATCAATATTCCCCTTCGCATAACCCCAACAAGGGTTGGTCAAGATATTAGAAGGTATTTAGGTAGGCGGGTCTTTGCCAACTGCGGGCTTGCATCTTTTTGATCTGTTGAGTGGGCTCCCCAATCCCGAGATCATGACTTTGGATTTCCTCAACTCTTGCCTCCAATATTACACCAAGTCTAGCAAGGACTACTCCTCTTGATGTAATATGGTTAAGTCAACCCAAAATCTTTCATAAGGGATTCCTGTATAAAAGTATGTGTCCCAACAAGGGTTGGTTAAACACATATTTTTATTGAGTTTTTCCCTTAATCAAGTAACAGAAGGCTTGGTCTGACTTAATATTTTATTTGAGGGATTTTTATCTATTATGTGTGAATTTATTACTATCATTATCACATGCTTGTTAATATTAAGTGGAACTTACTTAAGTGATTAACCACGTCTTGATAATATTTACGCATAAGTCTGGTTTATCTTAGTTCTATATTGCATGCTTATTTAATTCATTAATCATGCGATCGTGACAACACATCCATAATGATAAACCATGGAACTGACATAAATAAAATAAAGAGAATGATCATGATATTTTCTAATGGTTAGTTTATCTATCAGTTGATAAACTAACCCTGACCTAGGGGAGAAACATCTTGAACCTTTTGGGTTTGTGTTTACAGCTTTCCACCTGTCCACCTCTATATCTCCTGTGATTGGTTTCATCTCGGCTCCAGCTTGAACCACCTCCACTAGCTTGGGAGTTCCATTCATTACATATGCCTTTTTTTAACTCACATGCAGATAAGGGGTAAAAAGGGATTTTACATAAAAGAAACCTTGGGCACGTATTCCCTACATATTAATGAGGAGATATGGCTCGCAGACCAATAAATTTAATTTAAATAAATAAATTAAAAGAAACCATCCACATACAAAGTTCTTGATCTAGCTCATGATCATCCATACATGCAACAATGTTTACACATAAATAAAACTAGAATTTAATTCTTTAATCATTCTTGTTTAAGATAAATCATGCTCGAATTAATTAATTATCATCTTTAATTAATCAATATTTTTATCTTAAACCATTTTTCTGAATTTCCTTGAGATTCTCATCCATAATTTTAAATAAATAAATTCATTTAAAATTATCTTTGTACGTAACTTGTACCTTAGAGGCAACCTGGTGAATTCCTATTCATAACTACCCAATGAGTATAAATGAATATTACGCAGATATTAAATTAAACATATATATATAACACCTATCACGTGTTGTGCCTCAACTTTACACCCGCACGATGGTACATGTCTTAAGGGTTTGTATAATATAATAATAAATTTTAATAAATATGTGTAATTTAGATGAGTAAACAGCGTGTAGTTCCAACTATACGACATGTACTATTTTTCAATGTCCATCTGAAGTACATGCCTGAGGAAATGGTGTTTGAGTGTACTTCAAAAATCTTCAAAGTACACGACATGTTCAATGGGCCACACGCCGTGTAGGATCCGCGTTACACGTTTTCTAGCCGGGAAATCCGTGTACGGGGTACATGGTCCAACCCTAATCTGAAGGGACTACACGCCGTATTTAGTGGACTACACGATGTGTAATCCGGAAACTGTGTTCCACCTGTCCCTGGTCAACACACTGAGTCATTTAAGACTTAGAAATACTCCAACACACGACTTGGTTTGGCAGACTAGTCCAATGCATTGAATCTTGACTACACTGTGTGTACTACTGAAAGCACATCCGACTGTCGCCTATTTACCGTTTAAGGTTCCGATGCAATGCTAATGTGTATAACAGCACTCGGGTCGAATCCTCGGTGATGATAATTTTTAATAGTCGGTTGTTTTCAGTTGATTGTATTTTGACTAGGGGGTTTGTTTGTAGAGCTTAAATGAAGTGATTAATGATCAATGTTTTATTTAAAAATTTTATAAAGATTGGGGTGAGTTTATTATTAGGGAGTTAAGAATGTGACATCCTTGAGCTTTGCTTTATATTTCATTTAAATTAACACCCACTTCACAGGATAACATTGATCGGAATTCCTAAGTGTTAAGGCTTTAATCCAAGCCTTAACTTATCTTAGGGTTCTAATCTCAATCATATCTTATTGACGATAGTGTATTTATGGTTCCAATAATCCATGGAATCCACACGTTAAACAAATCATGTTATTAATCCATGACATTCTAAGTCTAACATACACAATGTTAATTTAAAGAATATCCATCGAGCAAAAGCTCTCAGTCACTTAACATCCCCAAATTATAACTCACCCCAATGGTAGATTTACTCAGCCATTTTTTGGTTAATAATTTGGTTGTAATGTTTATTATGATTAATTATAAATAGAAGAAAAAGAAAGGGATAAGAAAAGAGTTGTGTGCCGAACACACACACACAAACGGTGAAGGGAATTAAAAACAAACTTTAGATTGAATGAGAAAGTGAAAGAAGGGAAGGGGTTTCAACTGTATTTAATCTATTTTAATAGAATTAATATTTAAGAACAGAGGGTGGATTATTAAAAGACAATATTAAGAAAAAACTTTCATTAAAATAGAATTACAAAAACAACACTTACAAAATTACAAATGAAGAACACAAAAGTAAATGAAATCAAATAGAGGAGGAAGGGTCTCTCAAGTGAAAACTTGAGTATATAAGGTACTCCCAAGAATTTTGAAGGCTTTGTTCGTGCCAATGTATTCTCCTCTCTTCTAAAATTCCAACCCTTTTGAAAGGAGAGGAGGGGATGTATTTATAGTCCAAGGTGGCATACCGTTTGCATTCCAAAACTACCCCTCCACTTGGATCGAATATTTGGACATATAGACAACTGAATCTCGAGATATCTCTCAAAGTTTTAGATAATAATTTTGGACGATTAATCTCAAAATTTGGAGGAATTTGGATGTATGAAACCAATGTTATGATGGTTGGAGTAAACAATTGTAATCTGTCCATTTCAATCCAGAATTTTCAGAAGGTTGAAATGTGAATGGGGTTATGAATAGTAATATTCCCTCAAATAAAAATAGTTTCTTCTATAAATTTTTCCGCACATATATTATCTTTCACACTGAAAAATACCAACTTGATTTGATGACTATATCATGAGAAATGTCATGAATATTGTCTGGATTTTAATTCTCGTCCAGAATGGTGGGCTTGACTTCAAAGCATCAGTTGGACCCCTTTTTCTTGTAGTTGGACCTTAAAATTTTTATAAATGATTCCTTTGGATAATAAAGAACATATGGTGGAGTTTAATAATATTTGGGCTTCGGGATTTAGACCAGTAACTCAATCATCATGGCTGGTCTAGTTTCTTCACAAATTCTTTGGGTCTTCTTGTGTGGACAATATGTCCCTCCAAATGGATGATTTAGACAAATGTTCCTTCTAATGAAATGTTTTAATTTGAGTAAGGAACCCTAAAAAACAATAATCATGAAATTTGGATATGTAGGATGAAATTTATTATTAAAAAATTAAACATACTTGAATCTGGATGAATTCAAATAGTTCTCTAAAATTATATTTAATATTTAAATATTAATATTTCACAAAAATTATGCACATTTCATATAAAATCAGTAAAGGGAGTATATAATAAATTATGAAAATATTAATAACATCAAATACCCCACACTTAGTCTTGTGCATGTTCTCATGTGCAATAAATATAAAAACATAACAAAATATTTTTTACCCACCGACAAATATTAAAATTTTGTTTTCCCCAATCAAGGGAGGTTTAGACAATTTCACTCATCTATATTGAATTCCACCACAAGTTGTTATAGAAAAAATGTTCTAAAAACAATTCTTTTTTTCATGCTCAAATTTAGAAATGGAAAATGGTGGCACACCAAACTTACTCCTCTCAAGATGATAAAATTAATTTATGGAGCTTTACTCATTCACCAACCAAAAGTGAAGATATTAGAGTTTTTAAGAGCTATTAGCTTCCACTCCCTATCCTAAAGTGCTCAAAAATCAAGAGGTATTTTTAGGGGTTTTTCTGTGGCTATGAGACGGTAGGAAGATGATATCCAAAAGATAGGAAAAAGGAGGTAAAACACCAACATGGAAAAAGAAATGCACATTTTTTTTGAAATGAGACATGAAAGGAAATGGAAACACATATTTATGAGGGAATGAAAATGTGAAACAAGACAAAAAATAGGAAGAAAATTTGAAGTGGATGAGAAGATGAAATATTTACAAACCATGAAACTTCTCCCAATGACATAAGTGTTCATTTTTTTCTTAATTTTTTTATTTTTTTTGAAAGTTAAACTTGAAACAGATCTCACACTCATCTCCGAACCCATGTTTGATCTCCTCACGATACTAATTGTAATAGTTATAACAAGATCAAAGGTTGATAAAGAGTGATTTTTGACCCACCCAAGACACAAACCATTCTTATTTTCATTTTTTTGATATTTTTTGATATTTTTTTGAACACTTTTCAATAACATTTGAACATGCAAAAAATATATACACATTACCAAACCTCACTAAATGATAACCTCTCCCACACACTGAAATTGATGCTTTCCATCAAGCATATGATAACATGGTTAAAATCAAAAAAATGGTACCCAAAATTAAATCCATTCCCCCCACACTTAAATTTCAAAAAATTATGCAATGAAAATCCATGTTGATATTGGGTGGGATAAGGTATTGGACTTGTAATCTTGCTATCAAAGAAAAGGTTTTCATAGGCTCAAAGGGGCTTTCAAAAGGAGGATTAATGTAAGGTCAATGGGAGGATATTTGGATATTGTGATTCTCATGAGGTTTAGAAAATTCCTCTATCATATTAATGCACACCAAAGTTGGAAATTCAGCTTAAAGGTCCACAAACTCAAGATTCACAAATGGGGGTGAAAAACACACATTTTGAAAAGATGGCCAAAGGTAGGCTTGACATAAAACCAAATGTTGTTCCTCACGGGTGGGGAAAATCATTTTCCAAATAAAAAATTGAGCATTCAAAATTTGTTGGTTTTGACACAAGATTCTTTATCCAAAATCATGATGAAAATACAAAATTTTTGAGATGAAAACATTTATTTTGACTCCCCAAAATGGTTGGACAAAATTTAAAAATTAGAAGGTGAGTAAGTATGACTCTTTATTTTTCATATATATATTTTTTGTTTTTTAGTTTTTTTAGGTTTTTTTTAGTTTTTTATAAAGACACACCCACAAAAAAGAGAAATAGTAAATAAAAATGTGTGATGAGGAAAGTGGTAAAAAAACAAAATGAGAATGAGGGAGGAAGAATAGGAAAGAGAGAGAGAGAGAGAGAAGAGGAGTCAAAAGGAAAGAGGTTCCCCTGGTTTGGATTTGGCAGGTTACCGTCTCCATCTGGTGGTGGGTCGGTGGAAGTTGTGGATCTGATGGAAGTGGAGGTGGTTCCTGGGATGTGTGTCATCTCATGGTGATGCTTCAATAGATGTATATTAACTATGAATGTCATTTTTGAAGAGGGGTCTTGGACTTGCACTGCACCAAATGGGTAAACATTAGTAATAACAAAAGGACCTTCCCAATGAGAATTAAGCTTACCTGGGTGAAGCTGAAATCGAGAATTGAAGAGCATTACCTTTTCACCTTCATGAAATACCTTTATTAGGATGTGTTTATCACGGAGTACCTTATATTTTTCTTTGTATAGATTATAATTCTTGTAAGAATCAAGTCTAAGCTCCTCCAATTCAGTAAATTGCAAGAATCTTTCTTTACCAGATTTTTCAAAATCAAAATTACGAGTTTTCACAGCCCAAAATGACTTATGATGGATTTCAACTAGAAAATAACATGCTTTACCAAAAACTAGCCTAAAAGGATACATCCTAATGAGTGTTTTATAGGCAGTTCGATAAGCCCAAAGTGCTTCACCAAGTCTTTTAGGCCAGTCTTTTCTGGTGGGTTTTACAATTCTCTCAAGCACTATTTTCACTTCTCTATTAGAAAGTTTATCCATGCCATTTGTTTGGGGGTGATATGTAGTTGAATTTTTATGTACAACACCATTCTTTTTCAAAATAGATTCCATGGTTTTATTACAAAAATGGGTTCCTAATTCACTTATCAAGGCACATGGTGTGCCGAATCGGTGGAAGATGCGTGTCTTTAGGAACTCACTAATAGTATGCGAATCACTATTTCTAGTGAGTTTGGCCTTGACCCACCTAGAAACATAATCAACTGCAAGAAGGATGTATGTGAATCCATTGGAAGGGGGAAATAGTCCCATGAAATTGATGCTCCAAACACCGAAGATATCACAGAAGATTAAAGGATTTTGGGGCATTTCATTTCTTTTTAAAATTGTGCGAAACTTTTGGAAGTGGGACTAATTTACAGAACTCATGTGAGTCCTTGAAGAGTGAAGGATAGAAGAATCCAGAGTCTAGGACCTTTTGGGAGGTCCTTTGTGGTCCAAAGTTTCCACCTCCAGGAAGTGAGTGACATAATTCTAAGATGGAGGAGTGTTCATCTTCATCAACACATATCCTAAATACCATGTCAACCCCAGTTTTACAAAGTTTATTATCTTCCCAAAAATAGTATTTTGAATCACTTTTCAACTTCATTTTTTTTCTTTTGAAAAATTTTCAAGAAAAACACCAAAAACCAAGTAATTTACAATTGGGGCATACCATGGTATTTTTGGAGTGAGAGATAAAAGGTGATCGGTGGGGAATTTAGGATCAATGATTTTTGAAAGAGAAAAATTATAAATTCTACCCAGGTGATCAGCCATAGGGTTTTCTTTTCCTGGTCTATCTTTTATTTCAAGGTCAAACTCTTGGAGCATTAGGATCCATCTTATTAGCCTAAGTTCGGAATCACTTTTCTTGAGTAATAACTTTATAGAAGAATGGTCTGTGAAGATGATGATTTTGGAACCTAAGAGGTTGGGCCAGAATTTATCTAAGGAAAAAACCACTTCTAAAAGTTCCTTTTCAACAACAGTGTAGTGAGATTGAGTTTCATCCAAAGTTTTTGAGGCATAATAGATGACATGATAAATTTTTTCTCTTCTTTGACCAAGAACAGCCCCAACAGCTCTATCAAAATCATCACACATCAACTCAAAGGGTAAGGACCAATCTGGGGGTTGGATTATCGGTGCAGATGTAAGATCAGTTTTGATTTCAACAAAGGATCTCTTAAAAACCTCATCGAAATGGAAAGTGACATAATTTTGGAGAAACTAAGTGAGTGGGAGGGAAATCCTACTGAAGTTATGGATGAATCACCTATAGAAACTGGCATGACCGAGGAATCAATGGATGTCTCGAACAGAAGTGAGTTCAGGAAGTGATTGGATCACTTCAATTTTGGCAGGATCAACTTCAATACCCTATTTTGAAACTATGTTCCCTAGAACAATCCAATTTTCAACCATGAAGTGAAATTTTTCAAAATTTAACACATGGTTACACTTGAAACACTTTTTAAGGACTAGAGAGAGTGAATTTAAGCATGATTCAAATGACTCACCATAAATGGTAAAGTCATCCATGAAGACTTCCATGCAGTGTTAAATGAATTCAGAAAAGATACTCATCATACACCTATGGAATGTTGTAGGATCATTGCAAAGGCCAAAAGGCATTCTCCTATATGCATATGTTCCAAAGGGGAAAGTGAAAGTAGTCTTTTCTTGGTCCTGAGGTGCAATTGGGATTTGGAAGTAGCCAGTGTATTCATCAAGAAAGCAATAGTGTGACTTTCCAGATAACCGTTCTAGCATTTGATCAAGGAATTGAAGAGGGTAGAGATCTTTCCTTATTTCAACATTTAATTTACTATAGTCGATGTACACATTCCATTTGTTCTTCACTCGAGTTGTGACTACCTCTCCATGTTCATTTGTGACAACAGTTATCCCACCCTTCTTAGGTACAAATTGAATTGGACTAACCCATTCACTATCAGAAATTGGGTAGATAATACCAGCTTGAAGAATCTTGGTGATCTCTTCCCTAAATACCTCAAGTATGAGTGGATTGAGTCTTCTTTGTGGTTGTATAATTGGTTTGGATGATTCCTCAATATGGATGTGATGCATGCAAAGGTCATGGGTGATTCCTGGTATGTCATCTAGGTTACAACCTAATGCCTTTTTGTTTTCCTCTAACACCTGAACAAGTTTGGACTCCTCAGTTTCAGTAAGTGAAGCGGAGATAATGACAGGATAAGAGTGATCATGGAAAAATAATTCATATTTCAGGGGTTCAGGAAGAGGTTTTATATCAACATCATCTATCATTTGTGGGTTATACAACTCAGAAATGGAGGAAGGGCTTTCAGTTGCTTCAGATTCATTTTCCTTAATACTGTCCAAGGTGGAGCAGTAGAGATCAGAGTTGATGTGGGATTCAAGAGAGTTTTCAAGATCCTCTAGATTAATGGAGTCTATGAATGGGAGGTCTACATCAACTTCACCATTTATGTCTTTGTTAATCATAGTGCATATTTCAAAAGATCCTATCTCTTCAGAACATGATTAACATGATAGAATGAGGTTCAATTGACTCTCATAAGTTTCCTCAGAAGCATGGATTGAGAATGAAGAGTGGTCCTCATATGGGTATCGTATGTCTTGGAAAATGTTGAACTTGACCAGTTGGTCACCAAATTCCATGGATAAGATTCCTGAATGGACATCAATCTTGGTTATAGTAGTAACGAGGAATGGTCTTCCTAGAATTAGGGGAGATCTAGAAGAGTTCATCTCACCTTCCATGTCAAGGACATAGAAATCAACAGGGAAGATAAAATCATTCACACGATCACAGTCATCCTCGATTATACCCTTAGTACTAACAGTGCTTTGATTTTCCAATTGAATGAAAACATCCGTTGGGTGAAAGGGACCTAGACCAAGGTTGGAGAAGATGGATTTATGCATGACATTTATTGAGGCCCCTAAGTCTATGAGTGCATCATCGAAGTTTGAACTTTTTATTTGGCATGGAACTATAATGGTCCCTGGATCTTTTCACTTTATGGGAATAGACTGCTGGGTGGAAACATTTTCAAAGGTCCTAAGTTTCCTCTTGTAGGTGCACAATTCCTTGAGAAACTTGGAATACTTAGGAATTTGTTTAATGGAATCTAATAGGGGAATGTTGACTTCAACACGTCTAAACATGTCGAACATTTCAGGATCAGGTTCAAAGGACTTATTTGGATTAGAAATTCCTAGAGGAAAAGGAATTTGGTTCCTAAGTGGAATAGAAGGAGGTAATGGAATAGATTCAGATTCCTTTTCAAGTTTATTTTTCTTTTCATTTTTTAGGTCAACATTTAAAGGGGAGTGGGAGGTCTCATCATGAGGCATAACAGTTTTCTTTCCCGATCTAAGTGAAATTTCACTTACATTACCCTTGGGGTTGGGTAATGGTTGAGTTGGGAGTTGGGAAGATTTTGATTATTGTTGCTGGCATAGGTGGGAAGCAAGTTGACCAATTTGGGTTTCAATGTTCTTGAGGCTAGAATGGGTGAAGGAGGCAAGATCTTCTACAACGCTTTCCCATGGTTTCTTGGAAGAAGAGGCTTGTCCCGGATCGGGATTGCCTTGATTTTGGTTCTTTGGAAAGAGATTGTATTGGTTTGGGAATTGGGAAGGCTCACTAGGTCAGTGGAAGCCTAGAGGAGCAGGAGGAGGATTTCTCCTTTGATGTTGAGGAACAAAAGGGTAAGGTTGTTGGAAGTTACCAACACCTTGAACACATTGAATCTGGTTTGGGTTTTGAGGAGGGAATTGAGGGGGATGAGAGACGGGATTACCATACCTCAGGCCTTGGTTATAGGAAGAAGAGAAGGGCTAAAAGTGAGGTTGGTTGAAGTTTATAACAAACGGACCTGATAGTTTAGGGTTGGTGTTCTACTGAGCATAGGCTACATTGAGCTCCATTGGTCCAGATGAATCAGATGGTTCATCTTGAAGTTGTGGACAGGTGTCTGTTGGATGAGCTGGTGAGTTATAGATTCCACAGTTTTTAATAGGTCCAAGAAACATTGATTATGGAGAATATGAGGTTGGGGCTTTGGAAGCCACAATTAGTTGTCGCACAAGACCTGTAAGTTCACTCATCCAATCAGTCATCTTGTTCATCTCTATGGATTGATTCTCTTAGACTTGTTTGACTTGAGCATGTTCTCGAGTATGGAATTGTTGTGTGTTTATAGCCATGTTGCTTATGATATCTCTTATAGCTGCATGAGTTTTATCAACAAGATCACCGCCACTTGTGGCATCAATTATAGTTCTCTCAATATCTAATAACCCCTCATAGAAGTATTGGACCAAGAGTTGGTCAGATATTTGGTGGTGTGAGAAGGTTTAAATAAGCTTTTTGAACCTCTCCCAATACTCATGGAGTTATTCATTTGGGAATTGATGAATACCACTTATTTCCTTTCGGATAAAAGCAGTATGAGAAGCAGAAAAGAATTTCTCTAAGAAGAGTCGCTTCATGTCATTCCATGTGGTTATGGAACTAGGAGGAAGGTAGTAGATCCATGACTTAGCAGTTTCATCTAGGGAAAAATGGAATTCTCAAATTTTTATTTTTTCCTCAGAAACCCCTTGAGGCTTTATGGTAGAGCACACTACTTGGAACTCTTTAAGATGAATATGTGGATCCACACCGACTAGCCCATGGAAATGAGGTAGAAGATGAATCAAACCTGATTTGAGTTCAAAGTTAGCCTCTATGTTTGGATATTGAATACCAATATGTTGGTAATTTATATCAGGGGAATCAAGTTCTTTAAGGGTTTTTTTCCCTAGGATTATCCATATCTAATTCAATTGCTTGGACAAGGACTGGTTCTTGAATTATCTGATTATCTCTTATATTCCTCCTAAGTTGGCAAAGTGTTCTCTCAATTTTAGGGTCAAAAAAATATGAGGGATTTTTTGGGAGGCTACGAGTCATTCAAAGAGATTTTGGAAGAAAGATAAAGACGGGGTTTTCTTTGTGTTTTTTTTCAATTTTTTTTTTAAATTTAGTTTTTTGGCTTTTTTTACAATAACAAAAAACAAATGACTAATTAATGCACCATCCCTAGCAACGATTCCAGTTGAAAGAACAAAAAATTGTTTCATATTGACCATTAAAGGTTCCGATGCTCCGCTAATGTGTATAGCAGCACTCGGTTCGAATCCTCAGCGACGATACTTTTTAATAGTCGGTTGTTTTCAGTTTACTGTATTTTGATTGGGGGGTTTGTTTGCAGAGCTTAAATGAAGTGATTAATGGTTAGTGTTTTATTTAAAAATCTGATAAATATTGGTGTGAGTTCATTATTATGGAGTTAAGTTTGTGATATCCTTGAGCTTTGCTTTATATTGCATTTAAATTAACACCCACTTCACAAGATAATGTGATTGGAATTCCTAAGTGTTAAGGCTTTAATCCAAGCCTTAACTTATCTTAGGGTTATAATATCAATCATATATTATTGATGGTATTGTATTTATGGTTTCAATAATCCTTGTAAACCACACGTTAAACAAATCATGTCATTAATCCACGACATTCTAAGTTTTACATACACAATGTTAATTTAAAGAATATCCATCGAGCAAAAGATCTCAATCACTTAACATCTCCAAATTATAACTCACCCAATGGTAAATTTTCTTAAACATTTTTTTAGTTAATAATCTTGTTTTAATTTTCATTATGATGAATTATAAATATAAGAAAAATAAAGGGATAAAAAAAGAGTTGTGTTCCAAACACACACACACAAACGGTGAAGGGAATTAAAAACAAACTTTAGATTGAATGAGAAAGAGAAATAAGGGAAGGGGTTTAAACTGTATTTAATATATTTTAATATAATTAATATTTAATAACATAGGGTGGATTATTAAAATACAATATGAATAAAAAACTTTCATTAAAAGAGAATTACAAAAACAACACTTACAAAATTACAAATGAAGAAGAACACAAACGTAAATGAAATCAAAGAGAGGAAGGGTATCTCAAGTGAAAACTTGAGTATGGTAGGCCCTCATTAGACTTTTCAAGGATTTTTTCATGAAAATTTAT
Organism: Viscum album; assembly: GCA_963277665.1. Taxonomy (NCBI): domain Eukaryota; kingdom Viridiplantae; phylum Streptophyta; class Magnoliopsida; order Santalales; family Viscaceae; genus Viscum; species Viscum album. The sequence goes on from OY728138.1 coordinate 396,180,806, forward strand.
TCTCCTCTATTTTGAAATGCCAACCCTTTTGAAAGGAGAGGAGGGAATGTATTTATAGCCCAAGGTGGTGGACTGTTTGCATTCCAAAACTACCCCTCCACTTGGATTGACTATTTGGACATCCAGACAGCTGAATATAGATATATATCCTTATTAAAAGTTTTATATAATAATTTTTATGACTACTCTCAAAATTTTGAGGCATTTGAACTTATGGAACAAAAGTTATGGCGGTTGGAGTAAACAATTGTAATATGTCCATTTCAATCCATACTTTTCAGAAGGTCAAAATGTGAATGGGTTTTTGAACAGGAATATGCCCTAAAATAAAAATATATTCTTATATAAAGTTGTCCACACATATATTAGGTTTCACACTGAAAAATACCATCTTGATTTGATGACTATATCATGAGAAATGTCATGAATAGTGTCCAGATTTTAATTCATAGCCAGAATGGTGGGCTGGACTTCAAAGCATCAGTTGGGCCCCGTTTTCTTCTAGTTGGACCTTAAAATTTTTATACATGATTAATTTTTATAATAAAGAACATATTGTGTAGTTTCATAAAATTTGGGCTTCGTGATTTAGACCAGAAACTCAATCATTATGGATGGTCCAGTTTCTTTACAGATTCTTTCGGTCTTCTTGTGTGGAGAATATGACACTCCAAATGGATGATTTGGAAAAAGATTCCTTCTAATGAAATGCTGTAATTTGAGTAAGAAAACCTAAAAAATAAGAATCATTCAATTTGGATAAGTAGGGTGAAATTTATTATTAAAACATTAAACAGACTTGAATCCGGATGAATTCAAATAATTCTCTAAAATTATAATTAATATTTAAATATTAATATTTCACAAAAATTATGCACATTTCATATAAAATAAGTAAAGGGAGTATATAATAAATTATTAAAATACTAATAACATCAACTGTTGAATACACACTATGTGTTCTGGTGTTGCATGACCAGGAAGCTTTGGCACCTTCAGATGAGATCCTCTATTTTATTTTAATCAAAATTAAAAGAAAAGATCGTTTCTGTAAGGTGAACGAGAAAAAAGAGAGGAGGACTAGATCTTGAGATTCATATTTTAAGAATGATTAATATGAATTGAAAAAACTAAATTATTAAATGTGTAATTCATCAATGAAATATTTAAATAATTATAAACTATGATGTAACCGCTCTGATACCACTTGTAGGTTCCGGGCGCAGTGGAAGCGTGGTTGGGACAAAACCCAACTTTGATTTTTACCATGATCAATGATTATTATGAGATCAATACAATGATGAAAACCAGTCTCCATGGAATATAATCAAATATTTAGATAAATAAGGAAGAGGCCCAAAACCTTTAGAGAGGATCTTGCACATCATGTTTATAATTAATTTAATTAATTTCATAAAGAAAAATAATACCTGGATCTTTAGTATTTTTCTTCATTGATGATGTTGATCGTATGGAATGGCCCTTCCTAATTATCTTGTTATGATTTTAAGTATCCAAACTAGAATCCCTCTCGTGGTGATCCACACGTGCTCTGATGACCTCCGATCGACACCGCTCGTTCTCCGAGTGCTAGTGTGGGAAGTGAGTGTCTTGTGTCATTTGTTCTTGATCACTTATTCTTCAGCCTTGAAGAAAGTCTCTCATTATTAAGAGGGGTGGGAAGAGGATTTGAGAGAGAAATTTTTTAGCTCAACAATTATCAATTCACCGGGTGTACGATTTAGTATCATGTAGTGTCTGGCACAATAGGCGTACTTTTCTATTTATATACTTGGAACTTTAGTTACAATATTTAATTGTATAATAGCAATTAAATACATTCATGAACTTAGAGAAAACCCATGCTCATAATAATAATACCACGTCATTATTTTTGGTGCCCCAACCTGCGCAAAACAGAATTATAAATAAAATTCCGCGTCAAAAAATAATAGCAGTGTCATTATTATTTTAACTTGTGCCAACTAGTTAGATAATTATTTACCGTCTTGCAAATAATTATTTTACCACCAGACCGGCCATGATCCGCTCAAACTCGACATCCATTTATTGAACACCTGAATAAATAAATAAATAATTTATTATCTTAAATAAATATTTTACTTACAAACTAGTAAATAAATATTTATTAAGTGTTTAATATATTTTATTTAATTCATGCGGTCATTTTAACTTGAATAAAATTATTCCATGGTGTTGAGAATAATATTTATTTCATTAATTAAATTCAAATAGAATTTAACTGAGACCACCAAAAACATTTAGTGTGTGACCCTCTAGGATTCTTTCTTGCTGGCATTAGGCGGGCTTGCTTAAAGTTCAAGAGTAATGTCTAGCAATGGGTCAAGACAACCAAGAGAAAGAACATAATGTTGCAACAATGTCATCCACATATGAACACTCACTATGTAATATAATTCCTTTTTTGTAATATCTCATCAATTAGGTTCATGATAGTGTCATCAATTTTTATGCTTGATACGTTGTTCTTTGACTACCTGAAATAAACTCATCGTTACACCATGTCCATGGAATTTCACGCGACGGTTCTATTTAAATAAAAGGGCAGAGATATCAACTTACATAAATGGAAGGGACAAATCCTTCCTCGACTTATCCATTAATAACATGCCACTCGTGACGCACCCAACGTACCCTACTTCCGGCCAATTTTATGCATGTCAGTTTTTGTCAGTAAATCAAAGTGCACGAGTTATGACACATATTAATGATAATCTTAAAGTATAAGGACCATTACAAATTCCTGAAGATATAAATATCCGATGACACCAAAACATGCGGAATTCCTACTAGATGGTCTATTCTCATAATCTCCTGTCTTGGAGATTACCAAGTGTGAACTTTCTGAGAGGAAGTCTCATCTGCTTATGAGTACTCACACATGATGGTCTGCATGCTATGTGTCCCATCATAGTATTCCATCTAACCGTAGAACTATATTTAAGAATATTGTTATAGCATTTCAAGGTTATTATCTTAGCAGGGAACTTCCATGACCTTATCAATGAAACAAATACTCTAGGACATTATTATATCACAGTCATGCAGAGCAATGAACAATATGTAATAATATTTTTAATATTTAAATACATTAAATGTCCATGTAATCAAAGTACAACCAGTTGGTTCTAGAGCACCAACTCTTAAATATAATACCAAGATTATGTCAAAACACTTGAGAGATTGTACACATTCAATTGCATGAGTTTTTTAAAATATAAAAATGGCTTCATTATTGATTTTCCTTCCAAAAAGAGATGAGAAACTTTTTTAATTTTCAAAAAAATATTCAATCACCAAATTTGGACCTGTGTAGTGAAAGTTACCTCTCAATTTATCAAGGTCTAGGTTCATGTTTATAGTATGTCATAATCATAAAGCGGAAACATTTTCCATATTTTTTCTGATGATCCAAATGATTTTTAATGGTCTATATTTTAATCGCATGAAGAATTACATCAATCTAGTATGTATTCTCCAAGAAATGAGAAAACCAATCCTCTTAAGTTCAGTCCACTTTGCACATAATGCTAAACTTATTGTTTGATGAAAATGAGAATTCAATTGATGAAATTTATCTATACTCTGGTTAGATGAAATATTACCCCATGTCTTATAAACCTAAAAAAAATTCAGGTTACTTGGAGTTATAGAACTAATTTTATCAATGAAACACTAATAATACTACATGAGGAAAAATAGATACAACCAAATTATGCCCAATGTCTCAAAAATTCATTTAGTATCACAATTTATTGTACTAAATATTTATATTCATATAAAATCATACGTAAATGTAGTGAAAGATATATAAAAGATTCAACATATTAATTCCCCCATACTTGAACTCTTATTTGTCCATAAGCAAAAATCTCAACAATTATTTTCTAAGAAATCAATAAAAAACACATATAAAATTATTTCTCATATAGGCTAGCAAATTACCAAAATTTATTATTTAATATAAATGTTATGTAGAAAAACTATCATCAGTTCATTTAAGCTTTATTTTTCAAAATTTCATCTTAAAAATTTTATATAAATAAAAAAGTTCCATCTTTTCATTTAAAATAAGTCCTTTGATTTTTCTCCATATTTTTATTTAAAATAAAATACCTTTGATTTTTTATATGTTTCACATACCTGGACACAACTCACATTGGTGGAACACACATGCATGCGCGCGCACGCCCACATACACAGACACATACACATGCATGCACACTCATGCGTACGCATGCATGCGCATGCAGGCACTTGCACGGGCACACGCATGCGCGCGTGCATGCACACACACCTACACATACACCCACCCACCCACACATGCACGTATGTGCGCCACCCACCCATCCACCCAAATGCACGCACGTGCATGCGCACATTCACACACTCACATGCACACAAAAATACACGCATGCTCACACGCACATGCACAAGCACACACACATGCACACACATGCACAACACACACACATACACATTCACACGTGCACGTGCACACACACACACACACATGTACATGCATGCATGCATGCACACACCCATACCCATGCACCCAAACCCACACCCACACCCACATTTTTATTTATTTTTTATTTATATGGAATTCAAACCGGTTAATACCTCATAACGCCATAATTTTTGCATCTCAAGATTCTCTTGGGCTTTTACCAAGATTTGAGATTAGGAAAATCCCAAGCTCTATCCTTTTTTATACCTTTTACCTATACACAAAAGTGATGAGAGATATTTTAATCATTGGCCAATCCAAGCTATAATAGCTTGTACCATAACCATCACATGATTACATGATTTATAACAATGATTGCATTCTCCTGTATTTCCATGATCTTTTAGGTTTGTAGTTTTAGAGAATTAGAATAACCTTACATGAAAAAACCCATAATTTTTCTATACATGGACATTTTTTCCACTAAATAAAACTCTTTAAATAATAAACTTGCTTCATTCAAGATCAACATATCATACACAAAGCTTGACTTCATAATCGTTTTCACTCATCCTTTATCCATGTGAAAATATGTAAGGTATCAGATTTATAAAACCCTTTGTGTTTTCCCTAGGCTTGGAGGTGTCAAGAGGGCACTCAAAGCCTTTTCCATTCTTAATTTATAAGTTTGTTCATGCAGTCATTTGGTTGTTCATGTAATTGCTTATTTGTTCATGTGATCGCTTGGTTGTTTGTGCAGCCGATCCTTTGGTTGTACGGTCAATCCCTTATCATGTGTTCAATACTTTTGTTCGTGCAGTTGATCCTTTGGTCATGTGGTTGATCCTTTGTCACACGATCAATCCTTTTGTTCATATGGTTGATCCTTCATGTGCTCTCTTTTTTGGTCATCTGGTTGATCCTTTTGTTCATGTAGTTATCCATGCGCTCGATTGTTTGTTTATGAATTCGATCCATGTGGTCGGTTGTTTTTTCATATGGTCGATCCATGCAGTCACTTTGCACGATTAATCTTCATGGCCAGAATTAGTTTATGCAGAAAATTATAGTTTTCACCCAGAATGATGTAAAACCCCCTTTTAATGAAAAATATGGAAATAAAAGATTAAATCATGGGATTTAAATCTAGATATTCTTAAGATAAGTTATATATTTGACTTTATTAATTCTAGGAGTTTTAAATGTGTTGTAAGATTGAATTAAATCAAGACTAAATTTATGTGGATAAAAATAGGAAATTCTGGCCAAGTTTCCTAGAGATATTTGACAATGTATCTACTGTTCCTAAAAACTGGAGTTTCTTTGTCTGTTTAATTTTGCCTACTTTCTTTTGAGTCTGAACGATCAAAACCTTCACTCTTGGAGTCTTTACAACCCTTCAAAAATAATTTGAGTTCTTCCTATGAGTTTCGATCCTACACATAACCTCATATCGCCTCTATTCTTGGTGTAGTGAAATCATGAAGCTCTCATGAGGTAGGGGATCTGATTATTCTCTTTTAGTTTTGGAAAAGTGTGATTTAATCATGCTTCAATTTCTCTAGATAGATATATGCGATTAACTTTAAGAAAGATAATAATTTAGGAAATCGTATAAACACTACTATAATTTCAACTTATACCAACACTTTTATACCCAAAATTTGATAAAACTGTGGATATAGATTCCCTATAACAATAGTTTATACAAACCATCAATACAAAGTCAAAACTAAGACCCTATACCATTTTTTTTAAAATTTTTGGTAAATTTTTCCCCAAATACAACGCACAACCTTCCCTCTCCCCATGATCCCTAATTCTCCCTTTCTTTCATGTGGCCTCCCCTCAGTTTACCCTGGCGATCTCCCCTCATTCATCTGTTTCTTGATTCAATTCTTCTTCAACATCAGATCAGTGATTTCTAGGTCTATAATAAAATCCACCAAGTATCATTTTCAATTTTATCTAGGTATCAATCAACAACTGAGATCTCATTGGGACATGATTCTTCCCTATTCATTGGATTGAGGTTTGGTTAGATTATATTTGTTATAGTCTTTCATAAAAAAAGTGATCAAAATTGATGTATTTTTATTAAATTTAGTCTCTCACTGTCTCAACCTAAACCTAATATAATATTATTTTTTATGTAATATATATTAGGGGTCACTACGGAAAAAAAGGTATTTAGCGGCGGTTTTTTTTCGTTTCGCGGCGGTTTAAACCACCACTAAATTGATTGGCGGCGGTTTTGAAAAACCGCCGCAAAATCGTGCGTCGGGAAACTATTCGTGGTGGTTTTCAAAACCGTTGCAGAACGTTTCGCAACGGTTTTTTTATTTTATTTTATTTTATTTTGTTATTTTTGTTTATTTTTGTTTATTTTTTTATTTTTAATTTTATATATTTATTTATATATTAATTAATTAATTAATTAATTAATTTATTTATTTTTCGTATTTATTTATTTATTTAGTATTTATTTATTTTATTTTATTTTATTTTATTTATTTATTTTATTTTATTTTATTTATTTTATTTATTTATTTATTTTATTTTATTTATTTATTTATTTTTATTTATTTATTTATTTTTTTATTTCGTATTTATTTTTTATTTATTTTATTTCGTATTTATTTTTTATTTATTTTATTTCGTATTTATTTTATTTCGTATTTATTTTATTTATTTATTTATTTCATATTATTTTATTTACTTTATTTATCCATGCATGCACATCCCATGCACATGCACATGCACATGCATGCCCATGCAATATAAAGAAATTCTGCGTTTGGTGAGATTTGAATCCCTAACCTCTTGCATATTTTCCAAAGACTTTACCACTCCAGCAAACTCGCCATGTGGTTAATAAACAGAATTTAATATACTTATATATATTAATTGAAAAAACAAATAATACATAAATAATAGATATAAACTCAATAATAATAGATAATAAATAATAAATAATAAATAATAAATAATAATTAAGGAATAATAAATAATAAATAATAAATAATAAATAATAAATAAATATAAATAACAAATAATAATTAAATATAAATAATAAATAAATAATAAATAATAAATAATAAATAAATATAAATAACAAATAATAACTAAATATAAATAATAAATAAATAATAAATAATAAATAATAAATAATAAATAATAAATAATAAATAATAAATAATAAATAATAGATATAAATAATACATAATAAATAATAGATAATAAATAATAAATAATGAATAATACATATTAAATAATAAATAATAAATAATAAATAATAAATAACAAATAAATAAATATAAATAACAAATAATAAATAATAAATAATAAATAATAAATAAATATAAATAATAAATAATAAATATAAATAATAAACAAATATAAATAATAAATAATAAATATAAATAATAAATAATAAATAAATATAAATAATAAATAATAAATAATAAATAAATATAAATAATAAATAAATAATAAATAATAAATAATAAATAATAACTAATAAATAAATATAAATAATAAATAATAAATAATAAATAAACATAAATAATTAATAAATATAAATAATAAATAATAAATAATAAATAATAAATAATAAATAATAAATAATAAATAATAAATAATAAATAATAAATAATAAATAATAAATAATAAATAATAAATAATAAATAATAAATAATAAATAATAAATAATAAATAATAAATAATAAATAAATAATAGATATAAATAATAAATAATAAATAATAAATAATAAATAAATAATAGATATAAATAATAGATATAAATAATAAATAATAAATAATAAATAATAAATAATAAATAATAAATAATAAATAATAAATAATAAATAATAAATAATAAATAATAAATAATAAATAATAAATAATAAATAATAAATAATAAATAATGAATAATAAATAATAAATAATAAATAATAAATAATAAATAATGAATAATAAATAATAAATAATAAATAATAAATAATACATAATAAGTAAATAAATATAAATAATAAATAATAAATAATAAATAATAATTAATAAATAATAAATAAATATAAATAATAAATAATAAATAATAAATAATAAATAATAAATAAATATAAATAATAAATAAATATGAATAATAAATAATAAATAAATATATATATAAATAATAAATATAAATAATAAATATAAATAATAAATATAAATAATAAATAATAAGTAAATATAAATAATAAGTAAATATAAATAATAAATAAATATAAATAATAAATAATAAATAATAAATAATAAATAATAAATAATAAATAATAAATAATAAATAATAAATATTAATAATAAATATTAATAATAAATATTAATAATAAATAATAAATAATAAATAATAAATAATAAATAATAAATAATAAATAATAAATAATAAATAATAAATAATAAATAACCAGTAACAAATATTATTATTATGAATAATATTTTATTATTAGTAATAATAAATAATAAATAATAAATAATAAATAATAAATTATAATGAAATATAAATAATAAATAATAATAAATAATAAATAAATATATATAATAAATAAATAATAAATATAAATAATAAATAATAAATAAATATAAATAATAAATAATAAATAATAAATAAATATAAATAATAAATAATAAATAAATAATAAATAATAAATAATAAATAAATAATAGATAAATAATAAATAAATAATAAATATAAATAATAAATATAAATAATAAATATAAATAATAAATATTAATAATAAATAATAAATAATAAATAATAAATAATAAATAATAAGTAATAAGTAAATATAAATAATAAATAATAAATAATAAATAAATAATAAATAATAAATAATAAATAATAAATAATAAATAATAAATAACCAGTTACAAATAATAGATAATAAATAAATTAAAGTATATTATAAATAATAAATAATAAATAATAAATAATAAAGGAAACACACGAAAAAGTTTGAAAAGACGTGATAAGGGATTAAAAATCATGAAAACGCATGAAAAAGGATGGAGAAGCATATGAAGAATGAGGCATTAGAAAGAATGAGAACGCATGAAAACTCATGACAACTCTGGAAAACTCCTTAATAATTCAACATAATCATCATAATAACCCACAAAAAACCATTGATAAAGATAACAAGTCATGGAAACCCAAATAAACAGTAATAAATGGAGAAACCATTAAAACCCGTCAAAATGGTCATAAAGAGACAAAAACATTGGACTCACATTAATAGAGATAACTTATGATCCGAGAGTCTGTTTTAGATCCACGACCTTTCAAATCAAAGATCCTGAAACGATCTTCGACCTGAAAGGTGAAAGAGTCTGAATGGACAGGCGGATCGGAAGTTACGACCATTTAAAAAAAAGATGACAGGGAACGGGTGCTAGAAACGAGGCATTGAAAAACATAACAAACCCCATACCCACTAAAAAGGCCATAACATATGATCTAGGAGTGCATGTGGGCGCCGCGACCAGTCAAACTAAAGCTCATGGAATGAGCTATGATCTGGCAGGTGGAGGAGGCCGAACTGACACGCGGATCGAAAGTTAGGTCCGTTTGAAGACAAGTTCGACGCGACACCGGTGACGGAAACAGGGTTTTGGAGGCTTTCAGAGGGGTTTTTGGGGTCGAAAAACATGATAGAAGCTTGCTTGTGTTGAATTGGTGCGTAGCTCTCTTCGCTGGCTTCGATTTGATATGTGGTAGAGTCCAAACGGACACCCGAAGTGAAAGTTATGGCCGTTTGAAGTTGGAGAACTTTTTTCAACTTTCTTATAACTCTAATATCTTCCGTACCTTAGACCGTCTCATGGTTTTGATTATATGTGCCTCTAGATCTCTTCATGAGCTTCGATTTGACTGGTTGTGGTGCTTCAACGGACGCCCGGATCAAAAGTTATGGTCGTTTTAGTGATTTCGGGGTTTCTCGTGTTTTTTTATTTTTTCATTTCATTTCGCGGCGGTTTTACCGAAACCGCCGCTATTTCGCGGCGGTTATTTAAAAAACCGCCACTAATCCTTGATTAAAATTAAAAAAAAAAATAAAAAAAAATAAAAAAAAAATAATTTTTTTTGGCATTTCACGGCGGTTTTTTCGCGGCGGTTTAAAAACCGCCGCGAAATGAAGGCCCGAAACGCGTTTAGCGGCGGTTTTAAAAACCGCCGCGGAAAAACCGCTGCTAAACGACCGTTTTCTTGTAGTGGGTTATGTAATTAATAATTGCAGTAATTTATTTTTTAATTGTATTAGGGTGTTATGAAATTATTCATTTAATAGTTTTATTTTAATTAATAAAGGATCAATTTTTTTGTATAATTAATTTCAATCTAATGTGGCCTGAAATGTTTGAATAACCTTGTTACTAATTAATGAATGTTCATTTAATAGTCACTTACTACCTCCACCTAATCTAATAGTATGCATTAGTTGTTTCCTATTCCATGTCTTATACTTTTTTTGGGGTGCTAGTAGTATGCATCAATTATAGAATATTTCATCTCGTATGCTATGTTTGGCTAGCTACCAGTATACTTTGATGAATTTCATATTAAAATTGGCATTAAAATTATCTTATTGGATATGTTATACAGACATGTGATATTGAATTATGTCATGCTGGTGTTATGAATGTTTTCCTAAATAAAAACATATGTATCAAAGATAGGGGCTTTCATGTTGTGTGGGACAATGTTCACATTTAATAAATTATTTCCATGATAAATGAATATATTTTTAGTTGTGGAATTATTTTTCATGTCAGTTTAATTTTAGAAGGGTAAGTTTGGTTTAGTTTTGATTGTTTTGGTTTCATTTAATTTGATTTATTCCATGTTCAAAATAGGGAAGTTGTTTTAAAAACAATTGTTTCATAAATAAATATGTATTTAATTGAATTATTTCTATCCAAACCAATCCAAGCTAAGTTTAATTGAATAAAAATGATTAAAACTATATAAAATCAAATGTAAAAGAATTGAAATGATTTGAATTTTTATTGAAAAGATTTATGGTTTTCATGAATTTTGTAATTATAAAATTTATTTTTATAATAGAATGGATAGAAGTTGGATGTATGATACTGATCAGATATCAACTGATCAGATCTCAATTGTGTTTCAAAAGAAGTTGTATTTTTTAAGATTTTTTATTTAATATGCTTAAGATAGATGTCTTATACAATGTCCTTGTTATAATTGTGTTGTCTGACCATTGTTAAGTCAATAAGAAGTTAGATACCATATAAAAAAAGTTGTTTTTCAAAAAAAAAAAAACTATTATGTATGGTATCACAATAGAGAGAAAATACAATCTTATACTATTAATGATCAAAATAAAAGGAGCGGAATAAATAATTTGATATTTGATATGCATTCATTTATTCATCATTATGAGAAAGAAAGTATTCTAATACAAGAAGAAAATATTATGAGTACACATGAGGAAACTATTGAAAATGATGATATTGAGAGAGTGAAAAATTTGATGTATGATTCAAGGACTTCTATATATCAATTATGTGGTAAAATAAAAAAATTAGAATTTTTTATGTGACTATATCATAGGAAAACCATGTATAAAATTTCCAATACTACCATCAATTATATTTTTACATTTTCAGAGGACTTACCTCCCGATGATACAAATATTCCCTCAAATCATTATATGGAATGGAAATTAATTTATAAGTTTGGATTTTATAATAATAAAATTTATGCTTTTCCGAATGATTTTAGCTTATTCTAAGAGGAAACCACAGGTCTAAATGATTGTAAACAATGGGGTAAATCTTGATATAAGCCAACTGTAGATGGAACACTATCTCATGTGCCACAAAAAGTAATATGACACTTATTATTGATTCCTAGGATCCAAAATCTTTTCATGTCTGATGAAATCTCAAAAAACACGCAATGGAATGATGTTGAGATAATTACAAATACTGATGAATTGGTTTATCCTGCAGATAGATTAGTATGGTGTAAATTTTATGTACAATATCCTTGTTTTTATATTGAGGTATGTAATATAAGGTTGGGTCCATCATGCAATGATTTTAATCTGTTTGGTCATATACTTACTTTTCACAACACATAGACAATTTTCATTCAGATTTATAACCTTCCTTCATGAATGTATATGAAAAAACCATTCACTTTTTTAGTGTACTCATATCTGGACCTTCTAATCATATAAATGATATAGATGTGTACTTGTAATTTAAAGACCCCAACTCCGGTAGTCCAAAGTTGGTGGTTACTTTATTACACTAGCACTAGATACAAGTGATCACATCCTGAAGGACTAAATAGTTAAGTAGTCATGGTAAACTAGATACATGCTTTGAATCTCATGTTACATTTGAAAACATAAAATACAACATAGTATTTTCTTTGTGAACATCATTATTCTCTCTAGAATATCCTTACATATCAACCATAATACACTTCCTAGTATCTTGGGGAAAATAAATATAAGAAAGTGGTGAGCTCAGATGCTAAGTAAAGGAATGCATATAACAAAAGCTATCATATAATGGAAAAGGAATGAATAATATGACACAAGTAAATGATGATCAAATAATTCCATATAAATAATCACATGAGCTAAAAAATTTTCAATGGATGACATAACTGATTGAATAATCTCATGGAAATCACTAATTTATTTTATAATGATGGAATGTATAACGCGGGACATCTGAAACTTACTATCAAGGCCTTGTACTAATACATATTACATAAATGGGTAAGGCCTTAACCCAAATACCCAACTTGTTTTGTCTCATGAGACCTATTGATGCATGGAGTGACTATGTAATTTTGGGCCCCACCCATCACTTAATAAGTTCAATGCATTCATCATATGAATAAACAATACAACTTAATCAACATGCCTTAATAATCAATAATTTTCCATATTGAAAGAACTAATATACAGAATGTCAATACTTTCCCTTATCAAACTAATCATAAACCATCCAGATAAATATGTTGGATGATATCATAATATTATATCCTTATTAAAGTATAATATTCATCAAATGATGTTTACATATATGGAAATACATTTAAAATATCCCCAGAATATTTCTTGAGGAAAATACCATTTTCATTTTCAAATCACTTATTTAAAATCTAAAAATTTCCAAAATATTAGGAAAAACATTTTATTTGGAAAGAACTATATAAACATGTAATGTATGCTTCAATTTATTGAGTGGTCATGATGGTGAGAATTTCTGTTCATGCTGAGTATATTAAAATAATGATTCCTTTCACATTTCTGGTAACCAGTAAAAAATACCCCATTAGGAAAATGACAAGAAGATTCCTTTGAAACATTTTAATAGAAATTAAAACATGGGTAAAAATATATTTAAAAAATCATAGTATAATATTAAATACATTCTTAAAAACATTTTAAAGGAAATATAGACATGGGATAAAATGATTCCCGACCGAATAAAAAACAAAGTCAGTTTTCCTTAAAAATATTATTTCGGAATTGAGTTCTTAAAAAAAGTAAAATGAAAAGAAAACTTGTAATATCTATAAATAACTAGATTAGAATAAAATATATTGGGTTTAATATAGAGAGATAATATAATTCTCTCAATGAAAACTTAAACATAAACAATCCTAAATAAGGATGAGATTGTGAAATAAACCCTTATCTTAGGTCCGACTTTCTTTGTAAGTGATCTTATCCTCCTATATAATAAATTTAAATTTATTATAATTCTATAAAAAAACTATATAAATACTTATAATATCATATATGATCCAATTATAACATTTCAAGACATGTTTATTAATAATTCTATATTAAAATCATTGTTTCCAAGTATTAACTATCTCGTTTTTCATGTAAGTTTTGGTTCGGTAGTTTCATTACTTTCATATTTACCATGGTTCTATCATATAACAAATTAATATAATGATATAAATATCATATATGTTCATTATATACATATTTATAATCATCCATGAAAGGTAGTGATAGAAAAATGAATTACACCGTTCATGGAGATGGTAGGCCAAACATACACATGAACACCGTTTTCACTTTTCAACAAATGGAAAAAATAAGGGTAAATAATAATTCACCTTTATATAATCATTATTATATCATATTTTTCATATATATTTATTAAATCTATCCTCATTACCATTCATGTAAATCAGAAATGAAAAATGAACCACATCGCTTCATGCAGGTGGTAGTCCACACGTATGCATGAGCGACGTTATCGTTTTCCAATGGATAGAAAGGTAAGAAGGTATATAGTATATTAAAATTATATAATCATATTATTTCAAAAATATCATATATAAACTTTAAACCCATCATAATAACCATCAATAAAATATGTTTATGTAAAATGAATTGTATTGATATGTACAGGCGGTAGTCCACACATACACATGAAAGATACTTTCAATTCCCATTTTATGGAAGGGTGGATAATGGTGGTTCCATAATCAAAATAATATTTTAGTATATTTATTATACTTAAGTTATTATTTTATGATAAATATCACATATATTTAGAAGGTTAGATCAAAAATAAACTGAAAGAGGTCGGGTATGATGATTACCTCTTCTTTGGTTGGCCTACTTTATATTACTTACTAAGGACCCTTGGAATGGTATTTTAGATGATCATAACCTCTAATTCATGTATAGTGAATTTGAGAAGATAATTGTTCAATGTTTGGTCTAGCTATATGACTCAAAGTGGTGTAAATAAGAGATGAGAGGGGTTCCCTTTTATAATTGGGAAAGATGACATAATTAGAATTTCTTAAAAGATTAAAATATAATAAGTTTATACTCAAAAAAAATGTCACAGAATGAGCCACTAGGGCTCACCTGTCCATCGATAATTTGAGTGTGATACCCCAAGCATGCCTTTAATAGACTAGGGGATGCTGACCAGTGAAGAATAGGCATATCACACACATTGGAGGCCTTAGCCTAAGGTACCTACACACACACACATAACTAATACCCCTAAAATGTCAAAAGGTAAAACAATACAACCAATAAAATAATTCATTCATAAATCTAAATCCCACCATTGGAGTACCAAATTGTATGGAAGGTAGTAAGGGCTAAATATAATCCCATAAAAACTATAAAAGATCCCAAACTAATAAGAATAAGGGGACTGATGTCAAATGAAACACCTAGTACAAACCATGTTCTATATAGATCAACTAGGATCCACCTACTCTTGGGAAACCTAGGACCCAATCAAAAGGTCTGTCATCTGCATAAGACACAACATGTGCGGGCAGAGCTCATGCACGAGTGAGTATAACAATACCCAATAGGATACCCCAAAATCACTAAACATAAAGCATCAAGAGAGTAGTAATCACATCATTACAAAGAAATGTCAATTATAATTTGATACATAACAATAATAACACCCATATATACTTAAGATAGACACTAATTCTTAAGGTAAGGTCACAACTGCACTACCAACATAAGATCTTACTCGAAGCATTAATGTAACAGTCATCTAGAATAAATAATTCCACAAGCCTAATAACATTGATGGCGCCCATTCAAGAGGTCATTCTGATCAAGTCTTTCCATTAATAAGTATGTTTTGAATCTCAGAAGATATTGATAAACAGATATAGGATCTTTCCTAGGGCTAGTGGGGTATACTAGACCCTATCTGAAATAATTTGCTGAGTAGGGGATTAAAACCTGGGTATATTGGTCACACTAATTCTTAAAACCTCACATAAGGAAGAAGATATGATAGAGGATCCCATACTAGACCAAATAGAGAGATTCTTAAAACTCCATCTGAGACTAATCCTATAAAGAGATCATATCCAATACTCAAGACATGATAACTCACTCTACCCTCATGGGGATAGACCAAGGGAACTTACCCTAAGAAAACTAGTCCACAATAAAGAGAAAAATGGTCTTAAACCATCCTAGAAAAAGTACATGTCATGTACTGGGAGTACACAATGTATATTTTTTGTCCTGGGTCTGCCTATGTGCTCCATATTGTCCCCATGTACTTCAGGACATGCCCGTATACTATGGTTGTGCCTGTGTACCTAGCCATGTCCTAGTACGAGACCGTAACCATGTACTTTGGACATTACCATGTGCCTGTTCATGTCTATGCCCATGTACCCAAGGGTACACACAGAGCCACCTACCTTGGGTCACATGGTGCGTGACATGAATCACATGATATGTGATACTTTTATCAACACGTAAATCTTAACATCATAGGAGGGGACCACATGACGTGTGTTCTTCCAGAGTACACTCCATGTAGTTGGGATTTTCATAGAAAAAACTGACTATTCTATACATCTCACCCATTCCACCACCACTGTCGATCACACCACTAAACCCACCGATAAACATGGATCTAGAATCAAATGAGTCTATTTTTCACCAATTACTAGATCCCAACCATCAAATCTGATCAGGAATCATCTACCATTGCTCTGCACCACCATCACAACTCCAAATGAAAACCACCAACCTTGATCCATTCCTAATCCTCCATCATCAACACCAAACCTCGATCATGCCATCTATTTCGATCCTAAACCCATGGTGATAATATGTAGCACTAAATAACGATGCGCAATGATCATTCATAGTGTATTTGTCGAACTGCCAAACAAATTGGATATCGATGATGAATGCACTAAGAATGGAGGAATAAATGCATAAATCATATCAATAGGAATGAACCCCAACCATTATTTGGATTAGACTCATCCTTTTTCCATTATAATGATAAATGGATATGAATAATAAAAAAATACCCATTCCTAATTTCTTCGAAGATAAAACAATACCCATAATTCAATAGTTGAACCATGAATAAATTTATTATAAGGATTGATTAATGTTTGATCGAGGTATAAATGATACAAGGATTAAATAAAACAAAACAATTTCCTACCCTAAGATTGTATCGATTGCTAATGAAGAATAGTTCCATGTCGCTGTTGGTGGAAAGCTCTACAGGCTCTGTCGGCACACCGAATGCTAAATCATGACCCGTTGTAATTCAAATTAGAACTATCCTCCAATGTATCCTATCTCAATACATAGGTTTATGAGGCTAACCCTATATATTTTCGATAACTAGGCTTACATAGAGGATATTAGGTCATGGTGAATAAAAAATAAATAAATAAATAAAATAATTTATTTTATTCTTTGCACTCGTGACATATCTTTAAAAAAATTCTTGATGAAGAGAAATTTTATTTTATACCTAGGATAAAAAACATATTCTAGATCTAATGAAGGTATCATATTTTCGATCTAAGTATCCATTTTGGATTTATTCCATTAATTCAGAAAAACTGCATGAGCGTGATATAATATATTTAATATTTTTATTATATCAATACCAAGCCTTCCTAGGTCCTAGAATCCCATGATAACTCAACAATTAGCTTTAAAAATATTATTTTAAATAATTCAAATTATTACCAGGAAGAAATAGAGTCATTACATTCTACCCATCTTAAGGATTTTCATCCCAAAAAACAAAAAATCCTACTAAAAAAGCTGATGGTACTGGGCTCGTATCTAGTTATACCACTCCCGGGTGCTCTCCAAAATATTCCCATGCTATCACGAGACATGAACTAAGGGAATTTCTTGCCCACATAGGTTATTCTATTGTTGTTCCTCAATCTATACTAGGTACCCTACAAATATAACTCCATCCTTGATGTCTCATTTTCCCTAATCGATAACATGTGACAGGTCATGCACATACCTCCTCAGCTACAACACATGGAATATATCATGTACCTGGTCTAACTATGGTGATAGGGTCAATCCGTACACCACCTCACCAACCCTATGTTATATCTGATAAGGACCAATGAACCAGAGAGATAACTTGCTACCCTGAATAAATCTATACAATCCTCATCATGGCAAGACCTTCAAGAACATATGGTCTCCCTCACGAACTCCAAAGGCCTATGTTTTCTATCAACATAATAATTTGTATGGATTTGGAAAGTCCTCATATTCTCCTGGATTATTTTATCCTTTTCTTTTGTCACTCACACCAACTCTTGGCCCATAAACACGGATTCCCCTAGACTAGTCCCACATAGTGGTAACTTACAAGGTCTTTCATACAAGGCCTCATACGGTGGCATACTGATGGTGGAATGGTAGTTGTTGTATAAAAAATCCACTAAGGGTAAGCGATCCTCCCAACTATGGCCAAAGTCCATCATAAAATCCCAAAGCATGTCCTCTAGAACTTTAATGGTCTATTCAGTATAGCCATCTGTCTGGGGGTGAAATGTCATGATTAAACATAACTGAATCCTAAAGGTCTCCACAAATCCTATCCATAATCATGAAATGAAATGAGAATCATATTATGAAATTATATTTTAGGGAACTCCGTGAATCCATACTATCCCCTACACGTAAAGGCATCTCAAGATCTCCATTAAACTCCACTCTTGGATAACTAGGAAGTGGTATGACTTAGTGATCCGGTCTACTATCACCAAATGGAATCGTGACCAATAGATTATTGTGGGAAACTTCTCACGATGTCCATAGATATACCATCCTAATCCCACTCTGGTACCTCAAGGGGTTGAGATAAACCCGATGGAACCTGGTGCTCAGCCTCCACCTACTAACAAGTAAGGCATCGAGAGACAAACTCAGCTACACACTTCTTCACACATGACCACTAGAACTGATGCTAAAGGTCCTGGTAAATCTACTCCACACCTAGATATACCACCAAGGGGGATGTATGAAACTTCCACAAAACCTCCTTTTTCAATGTCATTGGGACCATCAACCACCTTATGAAAAGGATGACATGCTCCCCAACTTTAAAAAATCCATTAGAAGCATGTCCAATAGATATCTAAGTATACAAGGTCTCACAGTTAGTATATCCAAACTGATCCACCCTAACATGTTGCAGGAGTGATGAGGTTAGATCCATCGACTTGAGGTAAGTTTCACCATCTTCATCCACCAGGTACACTTGCAATGAGGCTAAATTCCCTGAAAACTCACTCAATAACTATTAATAAGATCACCTAATTAGATCATCATCCACCAAATTCCCCTTAATAGGAGTATAAACTATCTCAAATTCATAATCCTAGAGGAACTCTAGCTACCACCTCTATCTTAAGTTGAGATCCTTCTACGAGAAGATATACTTGATACTCTTTTGGTCATAATAGATGATAAACCAATCAACCATAAGATGGTGTTTCCACATCTTCAAGGTGAAGACCACCACCGCCAGCTCCAAATAAGGGGTCGTGTATTTCTTCTTATGGGGCCTCAGCTAAAAAAACCCATAGGTAATCACTTCCTACCTATACATAAAAACACAACCAAGCCCTATTCTAAAGGCATTGTAGAACACTACATACTCTACACCATCATTTGGTAGTCTCAAGATAAGGGTACTCATCAACCTCTACCAAAAATCCTCAAAATTCTATTGGCTCCTCTCTGTCCAAATGAAAGTCTGCCCCTTATAAGTTAGGGTGACCAAAGGTTCCAATATCCTAGAGAAATTGGGCCCGAATCTACTAAAGTATCCTACCAACCCAAGGAATCTCCACACCTATGTCATGCTCTTGCGTGGTTTCTAAGATAAAACTACCAAAACCTTCACCGGGTCTACCACCACACCCTCTCATGAGATGGAATATCCTAAAAAGTGGACCTATCAAATCTATAAATGACACTTCAAGAGATTTCTATAAATGTGATGCTCTCATAATATATCCAAGACCATCCTCAAGCATCTCGTGATCTCCTCCTTGGATGATGAGTACAATTGGATGTCATTGATGAATACCAATAGAAATTGGTCTTAGAAGGACTGAAAGATTCAGTTCATGAGTCCCATGAACACTATTGAGGCATTCTTCATGCTTAAATGAATCACCAAGTACTCATAGTGACCATAGTGACATCAGAATTCCACCTTTGGTATATCCTCATCTTGAACTTAGAGTTGGTGATAGACCAAATCGAGTTCAATATTTGAGAACCATATCACCCCTATTAGTGATTCGAATAGGTTTTCGATCATTGATAATGGATACTTATTCTTTATAGTCATCTGGTTTAGGTGATAGTAATCCAAACACAACCTCAAGCTCCCATATGCCTTCTTGGTAAACAACATTAGGGATATCTAGGGGGAAACACTGGGGATGATAAATATATTCTCATACTCTACCACCACTATAGGAAATTGATAGATAATATAATTTTCTACTCCAAGGGTCATACTAGACAACTAGTGAGTAATCGGGTATATCCTTCTATGTATGAGTCCATCCTTCTTTGCATGGATTTTTTTTCTCAATGATAAAGGACAAACTCACCTCATCACTATAGACACACCACATAATCAATTTGGTCATGAAATGAAAATAACTAGTCCATACCTAAGATGATTTCATAAGGCACCATTGTTGCTATAAAGAGATCCCATAAGAATATCTCTACACCAAGAGTCAGATCAGAGTGCCAGAAGAAGTGTGTGATCACTGAATCACCTTCGATAAGAGTCTCTAAGAACAAGGGTCAATCCAAGGGATCAACTAGAATATCTAAGACTATAAAAAGGGAAGTGGAATGACCTAGGTGGTGATAGACAATACACTGGTCCCTCCTCTTCCAGAGGGGGAGGGACCTCCATAAATATTAGAGGGTGCCTCTTTCTGTACTTTGTATCCCTTTCCTAAGCCTGATTTATTTCCCCATTTCCCTCTGATCTCACTTTTCCATAAAGTCCCAAACCTATTCCAAGGATCCTCGAAACTCTCACTATCAACTTTGGAATTCACTAATGCCTTGTATCTTCTAAATCCGACTCTAGTTTCTCACTTCAAACATTTTCAACCATCGATGGATTTGTTTGAAATATTTTTTTGGAGGTTGGTAATTAAATGAATGAGAAACAGCCAGGCTACTCGATAATAGGTACATTATGATTTTTTCTTTGGAGATCGATTTGATCAAGGCCTAGTAAAAATCCCCCTGTGTTTTAAATGGATCTTATTTCTTCATTATATGGTGGTCCTATGATTTTCACATGAATCATGACTCTCAAAAAATGGTGATTTGGGTGAGTTTACTAGAAATTAATCTTTATTTTTAGAACTCTTAGATAATTATAATGTTAGGGAACTTGATTGGATGATTTTATTATTATGATAGTAGAATTAGTGATTTTTTTCATCCTATTTCCCCTCATATTTGCATCAAATTTGATGTTTCAATAATTCCAGTAGATTTCATTTGGATTGAAGTTGGTGAAGATTTACTATACAAACAACTAGTTGTTTTTGAAACATGGGTGGGTTTTTTCTCCATATTCAAGAAATTGGGTCACCTGATGTCAATGTGTCGACGAGGGATTAAGATCGGCCACAAGAAGATGGATATGGTTTCAGAGTTAGGTCTTAGTGATAAAGGATTGACGTCTAGGTTTGATGGTCCGAAGAAACAGGCTCAGTTCGGTGGTTTGCAGAACTGAAGAAATTTTAATTCACAGTATTCTTCTCCTTTGTAGGTAGCTATCTAGTTGGGTTTAGACGAAGAATATAAAGATAATATCCCCCTAAAAAAGTTACACCATTAGAACCTTGATTCAAAGGTCATGGATGTATATAGAATATTGTGGAATGATTTGGTTGAGCACAATTTAGAGGTGCAAGACCCATTCGAGTCAGTAAGAAATGAAGGGATGCATACAATAAGAATGTTTTATCAAATAAAAAATGCACCCAAGGCCGCATCCTACATAGAGGTAGTGTGATCAGGAAATATAATTATTGGAAGAGAGGGGTCATAGGATACATATTTTGTGAAATATGGTTAAGAACTTGGTCATGTAGTGGTGTCTCATGCAGTAAGGTAGGGAGATCCAACATGCTATAAGGTTCAAGAGATATAGTCCACAAGGGGTGGGGTGTCAATTAAGTCAATCCCTAGAATGGATTTTATGGATATTAATCTTGGAAATCACTTTGAAGTCTTATAGAGTTAAGGGAAGATTTAGGAACATGAATTAGCTTGGGTAGAGAGCTTCAATGAAGGGCATGGATATCCCAAGATATAGTCTAGTGATGAGACTTCTTGTCAATTTCCAAGAGGCAGTATAGAAAAAATTAAAGTTAGAGTGTTATATAGTCTGAGGAGTAGGATGGGTCGGAGATACAATCAGGATTTAGGGAGCTGTATCCTGATTAAAATAAAAAAAAATCGAAAGGGAAAAAGGGATATTCTTTCTTACCCAAACCAATGGAGACAAGATACACCAAAAAGATAAAGGCTAAGGTGATGGGATGTGATACAAATGTTAATGAAAACAACTTGACTATTTGTGTTGATTCTAAGGATCAAGATAAGGAAGGAGGTTTGATGGAGACTTTAAATCAGAGGCAGGAAGGATTATTAGTGGGAAACTATTCTTCCAGAGTGGTTATCACTGATCAGGATGAGGATGAAAACAATGGGAAAATATGGGAACTTATCATTCAATATGATAAATATATATTGGAGGAGTCACTCCCAATTAACAACTTGAAAGAGGATGCTCATAAGATGCCCGAGAGACTATTACTTGTGGAAAATAATAAGGAGAAGATAGAGTGGATCGACAAGAAAGATTGTATTTTGGTAAGAGGATTCAATGCAAGGAAGATAAATATGGAGGAGTACATTCAAACATGGGAAAAGATGGATTATTAGTTCGAAGATATCATTAAGGATGATCTAGATACATAGGTAAATGGAATTCATTGGAAATTATATAGGAACAATGCTTTAAATAGGCTTAAATTAGCTTTCAAATATTTTGAAATCTATATGGTATTTGATGCTTTGTATTTTGTACTTTTATGGGTTCCCACTTTTCCTTAAAAGTGTTTGAAAAAATAAAAAAACAATTTTCAGTCAGTCATGCCTATGTCTATCAGTATTGTAGCTAAGGTAGAAAATACATAGATTGTACCTCTAATTATCCTTAGAGCCTCTGGGTTATAGTCCTCTACTACCTACACCTGTCCTCACCCCTAACCACTAGATCCCTAATCCTGGTGTGTACTAGCTAAGGATGGTGGTGGAAATAGGTCAAACTATCTGCAACCTCCTACTACTCTCCTTTATACTCTGCCATGCTTGTCACCCTGTAGACCTCCCTACTATTTCCGATGCCTCTTATTAGGTGGTTCATTGATTGTATCTTTGTCAGCCACATGATGGGCCGGATAATCCCACATGATATGTCCCTAAACATTGAAAGAGTATCATCACATCTCCCTAGGCTGGGTAGGACCATATTGAGAGCCCTGAAATGAAAAACCTATATCCCGAGATTGTCTCCTAAAGTACCTCACACACACAGATCCCTGTGTTTTCCTTCAACTACCTACTACCAAAGTCCCATATTCTGCATGCCACCACTAGTACCAACCGTCATAATTTTCTCATCCAGAAAGTTCTTGACCACCAAAGAATTCTCTATCACTCCAACATTATTATGAATTCAAATAGGTAACACACTAGCCTGGATATCTCTATGGATACTGTAATCAAAAGTACATGTCCAGAAGAATGCATGTTGAATAATATCCATGGAGTATCATGAGAGGTTGGTGAACCTTAACGAATACTTTTCCATAGTCATAATTCCCTGTTGAAGTTCCAGAAGCTCCTGGATACACATCACTTGTAATGTAGTTGGGGAAAACTTCCCTTTCAAAAGATGCTCAAAATATTTCCATGAAAGAGTCACCTCATCATATGTCAGAGTCACCAGACTTCAAAATTATGCCATGCAACCATGAAGAAGGCTCTCCACCAGAACCACCACACTATATAATAACTAGAATTTAGCGACGTTTTTAGCTATGTTTAAAAATGTGGCTATTTTAGTGAAAATTTTTACCAGTATTTTAAAACATTACTAATTATATATAAATACAATTCTATTAATATATATATATATATATATATATAATTTTATAATTATAATTATATATATTTATACATATAAATTTATATTCATACACAGAAATTAACATATATTTAAAAATCATAATATTTATATATATATATAAACACACACACACAAATATATATTTAAACACACACACACACATGAAAATATTTATAAAAATATTTATATTTTTATATATAAACACAGACACACATATAAACACACACACACACACATAAACACACACACACACACACACAAACATATATTTATATATACAAACACATATATATTTTAAATTTAGTCAAGATTTTAAGAAAAAATAGATAATTATATATATATAATTATAATTCTATTAATGTATATATATATAATTTATAATTATAATTATATTATATGTATACATACACATATATATTTACACACATACACATATAAACACCCCCCACATATATATAATATAAACACATATATATTAATATATATATATATATATATTAATATAAACACACACACACACACACATATATGTATAATATAAATATATATATAAACACACACACCCACATATATATTAATATATGTATATTAATATATAATATTATATATATAATATATTCTTTTTTTAAATACTGATATATATATATAAATATAGCATAATACAATTTTTTAAACAAATGTACCTGAGGTAAGGTGGCCCAGTCATTTACTGGGAGTCTCTAGTTGCATGGTTCAATTTGGAATGACTTCTAATTTTCGGGGGCAGGGGGGGTGCTCGTGTGTGTGGAGGCGAGGAGGTGTGAGGGATAGTGGGGGCTCACGGTTCATGGAGTAGGGAGGTAGGTGAGTGCATGGAGGCTAATAGGGAGGGGGCTAGGGCACGTGATGTGTAAAGGAGGGTGGGGTAATACAAAAAAAAAATTATTAAAGAAAAAAAGTATTACAAAAATTATGAATTAAAAAATAGCCATGTTTATAGAAAGCATGGATATTTAATAAATCATTTACCGAAGTTTCCAAAAAATGTTGATAAATTAGGTTTTTCTAATTAGTGAAATTTAAAAACATCTGTAATTATTGACATTTAAAAACATCGCTAATTAGAGACACCTTGTTTACCAATGTTTTTCAGAAACATCAGTAAATGAATTAGCAATGTTTTAAAATGTTGCTAATTTATGTTTTTCTTATAGTTCCATATGGTCTGGAGGTGACCTCATAAGGAAGAAAATTTTCATAACTTCCTTGAGCCAGTCCTCAGTTATATGGGGATCTAGATCACCCTAAAACCTGAGGGTTCACTATCACTGAAACTCATGAAGTGCACTCATCATGTGCACCTCATATTTTGGTACTATTGGTGTAACCTGCTACTCAACGGGGGGATGAAAGACTGGTAAACCATATAGAGGTACCACCTCTTGAACATGTCTCTGTATCGAAGCCTCATCACTAGAAGGATCATCCTCACAATCCTACCGTGGAATCCTAGTTGAAAATCATTATGGAGGCATCCTGAAATAGATAAGAGGCACCACAATCAATAGTATATATGGGGAGTTGACTAAAAATGTAAATGGAAACCAAAACCCATTCCTATATGTTTCATGTACCAGTGTTTTCCTTGCAACCAGTGCCTATATGTACCGAGTCAATAAGAAGGTTATTAGAGTCCCAATGAATGTATATGTCAGCTGCCACACCAACACCGGGTTCCCTGACCTAATATTTAAACTTAAAACACTTCACCACTATTTACCTAGATCACAAACCAAATCTCATAGCCAGACAATATCCAAACTCTGTTCTTAAGATACCCCCTCTGATACCACTATGTCATGACCTCACCCACTAGGTTTCACATGGACAGTGATAAGGAAAGTGTGACACCCCAAGACCACCTCCAATAGGTTAGGGGATGGTGGCCAACACCGAGTAGGCATATCACACACATGGGAGGCCTTAGCCTAAGGTACCTGTGCACATGAACACATCTCCAAATACCCATACAATTTTGAAAGGTAAAAAAATACAACTGATACCATAATGCATGCATACATCTAAATCCCACCATTAGAGTAACACATAGTATGTAAGATAATAAGGGCCAAATAAAATATCACCAAAACCGTAAACGAGACCAACCTTCTAAGAAGAAGGGATATGTCGTCAAATGAAACACTTGGTTTGAACCAAGTTCTGTCTAGCTTAAATATGCTCCACCTACTCCTAGTCTACCTAGGAATTCATTAAAAGATCTATCATCTTTATAAGACTTGACATGTGTGGGAAGATCCCATGTAGGGGAAAGTATAAAAATTACCAGTAGGATACCTTGAAATCACTAAACATTAAGTATCAAGAGAGTAGTCATCTCACCATCACTAAGTAATGTCAACCAGAATATGATACATAGAAATAATAACACACAAATATAATCAATATAGACACTAAGTCTCAAGGTAAGTTCACGACCACACTACCAGCCTAGGATCCTACTTTAAGCTTCAAAGTAACTCTTGTCTAGGTGAACTCACTCCAGGAGCCAGATAACACTGATGGAGCTCATCCGAGAGGTCATTCTAATTAGGTCTCATTATGAAGAAGTACATACTAGAAATCAAAAGATATCAATACACAAATTGGGGATCTATCCTAGGGCCTTTGGGGTATATCGAACCCTATTTGGGATAACCCACTAAGTATGGGATCAACGCCTGAGTATATTGGTCACAATAATTCCTAAAACCCCACATAGGGAAGAAGATATGATAGAGGATCCCATCTTAGGATACATTATGATTTCCTTAATCTAGTTTAATCATAAGTAACTGAACTCGGTTGGCCACATGGCCTCAAGTGTGCCTCCCCATATGCCCGAGGCTACCAACTAGAAATGAGCGTCTTTGGTGGAACTGTGGGGAGACTATAACCTCATGATAAGAGTGTATCATAGTGTTATATCCAAATAAATTGATAGTGGAATCATACAATATCACTAAAAAACCGAATAGTAATCATCCATCATATAAATAACCAAGTCAATCATATCTAACAATGTCATATACAAAAATGATAATCATGGAATTCCATACAAAAAGGGAGTAAAGGGGGATTAGGGAAACATGTATATACAACATGTTATAAAAAAATAAAAAATTACCCAAGCCTATATCTAGTATCATCACAAGCATATGATATGTCCTCTACTTCCCCCATACACTATCCAACTAAGGAAATCAAGCATACATAATGAGTCACTTTCCATTTTCCCTACCTGCATCCATGAAGTCTATCCGGGTACCCAACGGTGACCCAAATAGGGTATGAGATATAATCAGTAGGCCACCACCAATGGTTTCTAATTCCATACAGTCCATAAATATATAATAATTAGTATGTAAAAAATAGTAAAAGCTGTAAATGAAATGTGGTAAATAAATAACACACATAGGTCTAGGTTCCCATGTAATTCCTATCCTCTACTACCTACTTTGGCCTAAGTCAGAATGTATCTAAGTAAGAAGCCAGTCATGATTTATTTTATAATAAATTCTCAGGACCTGGATCTTATCTAATTCATCCCTTGGGAA
The DNA here is from genome assembly GCA_963277665.1 of Viscum album. Classification (NCBI taxonomy): domain Eukaryota; kingdom Viridiplantae; phylum Streptophyta; class Magnoliopsida; order Santalales; family Viscaceae; genus Viscum; species Viscum album. The sequence goes on from OY728138.1 coordinate 396,208,979, forward strand.
TCATATCGAAGAAATATATGTATACTAAGGCCATCATGAAATGTAGGGCTCCAACTAATTCTAAGCATTTTTAGCTTGGTATTCACATCAAGTAATTAATTTATTACTTTATATAAATGAAACCTGAGACCATCATTGGTGTTCCTAATTTGTAACCAAAGTATCACTCCAGGCATAACATGAACCCATTACTTTAGAAGCCCATCCTAATAATTCCTCATAGGAACCCTGCTATCACTCTAGGTGCAGTATAAGGTCACTGCCCTCTGATTCCATCCTTGGTGATCCAAAAAGGGATCCCAAGTTCCACTCGTGGTGTATATAATTATCTTCCCTATGATCCCATCCTTGGAATTCCAAAAAGGGAGTCCAAGTATCACTCATGATGTATGTAATGATATTTCCTCTGAGTCCGTCCTTGGCAGTCCACATAGGGATTCCAAGTATCACTCATGGTGTATATAATCTAGCTACCAAGTGAGTCCATCCATGGAGTTCATGTGAGAACCCATGTTTCACCCATGGTGTATGATAATTTCATACACTATTCATTTAATTAATAATCCCGATATATCTTTTCATGGAATTTCGAGTTGGAACTCATATATCGCTCTCGACATAACAATATGAATGGTCATGGGCCTGAAGTCTATCCATACCATTTAATTCCACATTTAATTCAATTGGACATCTCATTTATATAAGAAACTAACTCACCTTACAAGTTAGATCAAATTATAGGCTAGGCTTAAAAGTCATATATTACCTTGAATCCTCCCATTCAATCTTAATTGGTAATTTTGGTTTTAAAGACCATCTCAAGCTTAAGTGAGAAGGGATGATGGACAAGGTCACAGGGACATTGAATTCCATTCCTTATTTTATTTAATTAAATTTATATGTCAATCATTTTATTTAACATCCCAAAATAAAGGGGTAAAAGGACACACTTTAAAAGGTGCATCAAATTCACAGGCCACCCATGGTGGTTTTGTCAGAATTAACAACATACCCAAGGGATGGTTCAATTCAAGGCCATTAACCTCCAATGATACAAAAATGGATCCTGTGAGTTATGTTGTTCATGCATATTCATTTAATTTAAGAGAAATTCCATTTAACAAGCATCATTCAGAAAATATGGCGCGCGACACAACTATATAATACATAAACACCAATACTTTAAGGGAAAATCATGAAACCACATACCTTATCCTGTAAATTGACTCTTCATCCATTTTTAGCCTCTAATCTAGGATATAATGGAATAAATTTAATAAATAGACAAATTACCTAAAAATAGGAAATATTATCTCAAACCAAAATAACTCCATCGATAACGAGATAAATTATGAAAAGTAAAAGTGGAATAGAGATATTACCAGTATGAATCCAATGAGATGAACAGTGACTTGATTGATTTTTGGATGGAGGAAATACCTTAATTTATAGCTTTAGGTGTGGAGGATATCTCTAATGGTGATGGGGATACTGTGCATGGAAGGGAAAATAAAAATAGAGGAGAATTTAAAAATAAAGGAGAGGAAAAATTATCATTTCAACATTTTTTAAATGGTTACACAATTTGACTGCATGGTTGTCCAAAACATGCACCAACCATGTGATAACCACTATCCCTAGAAACCCCATCACATGTGCTAGGCACATAATTTGACTAGCCATGCACAACCCATGCAAAGTGACTATGAAATAGGGTCTACAACACTTGCATGATTGTGTATCCTGAGTTACACAATTATGAAAAATAGCATGGCCCTAGGCAGAGCACTAGTCCACCCCACATGGTTTAAAAAACCATGCAGATTCAGATGCACGGTTTCTACTAACCATTCATCCCACCTGTTTCCTCTAAAATTTGGGGCTATGAGATCCGAACAAGCCACAAACACCCCCTTTACCCCCATTACCTCATTAGGTACTTCCATTAGGATAAAAATAGAGAATTAAATTGAAAATAAAATGTTCAATACCTCCATAAAATATAGGTTCTTACAATATCCCACCTTAAATAAACTCATCCTTAAGTTTTCCTTCCAAGGTTGGTAAATTATCATCTAAGAATAAATTTGGCCACTGGGTGCATACATCGACCTCCCACTCCCAAGTCTTGTCCCATACACGTCTGTGTGGCCATAAAACCCATACTAGAGGGACAAAATAACCTTAGAGAACCTTCATGTACCAATCAAAAATATATATAGGGTGCTACTTAAAGGATGCATTAACCTCCAATTCAACCTCCTTAGGTTAAAGAGTATGAGACAGATGTGAATGATATCATCAAGGATGAGATACATGGAAGATGTTGTTCATGGATTGGTATCTTTGAGATAACAGCAAATGATAGTCTACTAGACCAAATATCTCCAAAATCTAGAAGGTCTTGACATAATGAGGAAATATCTTCCCTTATTTCCAAATCTATTTATTCCCTAGTCTAGGATAAACATGTAAGAAAACCTAACTCCCCACCTCAAACTCTAGTGGTCAATGATGATGATCATTGTAAGAATTCTTCCTTTACCAAGCTATAAATATCCTCTTGATAATAAGATGAACTAGCTCTAAAGTCTGCTAAATGAGATGAGAATCTAGTAGTGTTGCCTTTCTTGCCTCTAACTAGCACAAGAGTGAATGGAATGACCTACCGTATAGGGCCTTATATGGAACTATATGTATGGTTACTTGGAAGTTGTTATTGTAAGAGAACTCTATGAGAGGTAATTGTTTCTCCCAAGAACCTACAAAATCGAGGATTCATGATTGGAGCATGTCCTCCAAAACTTGTATCATATCCTTAGACTGACCGTCAGTCTATTAGTTATATATTTTACTTAGAAGTACTTGTTAACCCAGTTCCCTATACAATCACTTCCAGAAATACAATGTGAATCGAGCATCCCTATCTAATATGACAGAATGTGGAACTCTATGGAGGAATATGATCTCATAAATATAGATCCACATGAGATTATCCACTAAAAGGTCCACTGAATAATCATGAAATGGGCAACCTTTTTCAACTTGTCTACGATTACCCATATAACATCATTACCCCGAGGTGTTCTAAGAAATCCTATCATAAAATCTATGGTGACATCATCCCATTTCCACTCAAGAATAGGTAATATCTATAAATCCCCACTAGTTACCGATGTTCTTGCTTTACCAACTAATAGGTGGAACACTGAGTAACAAACCCATCTATCTCCCTTTTTATCCCCATCCACCAATATTAGTGACATAAGTCATGATACATCTTGGTAAAAATGGTATGTACTTACTATATAGAGGCATGATACTCTTGCATTGAATCATCTTGGGTGTATGTAGGAATCCATACATGCCCATTAATGTACAAGATCTCATCCACATCAATGACCCAACTAGGCAGTTGTTCATCACCTACAATTCTCTCCTATAGAACCAAGACCTTAGAATTTGATAGATGCCTCATCTTGAAATTATCTATAAGTGAAGAGGTAACTAATAATTATATAAGTATAGACTTTCCATGACAGTTATAGACCTCCAAGTGCATCTCAAAAAATAGGGCCATAAGCTACCACTCTCTATTGGCATCCTGAACTGCCTGTGTCTGAGTCTTTCTTCTTAGAGAATCATCAACTACATTTCCCTTTCATAACATATAGGAAATATCTAAGTTGAAGGACTGAAGGTATTTTAACCATATTAATTTATTTATATTCAAATCACATTGTGTAAATATATACATGAGTATTATATAGCCCATAAACACCAAAAAATGCTCTCATAGTAAGTAATGACTCCAATAACACAAAGTGTAAACAATGGTGGCTAACTTGAGACTGTGTGTTGGGTAGTTCCATTCATGAGCCCTCAACTAACAAAACCTTCATTCCAAAACTCTCTCTTACTACATTATAAATGATCCTAGACCTATTCCTAATGCATCACAATAAACTATATAACCTTGGCTATGCTCAGTTAGGATCAAAATAGGTGTTGAATCTAGTCTTCCTTTCAAGTCTTGAAATGCTATCTCATAGGTTTCTGACCATGTAAACTTCACAAACTTCCTAGTAAATCCTATAACAGGTGTTTTTAGGTGTGAAAAGTCTTGAATTAAGTGAATTTAATAACTAGTTATCCCTAAGAAACTTTTTATTTCAAATATTCTCTTAGGATTCTCCTATAAAAATACAACTCTCACCTTATCTGGGTCAACTGACACTCCTAACTCTAAGATAATGTGACCCAAGAAGTGAAATTTATCAATAAAAAATTGGAACTTTGTAATATTAGCATATAAATGATGGTCACCCAGTGTATTCAATATAATATCAAGATGTTTGGCATGGTAATGTCAAGTGTGATAATACACCAAGATATCTTCCATGAAGACCACCAAAAATGAATCCATATATGGGTGGAAAACTTGATTCATCAATTCCATGAAAATTGCTGGCATGCTTGTAAGACCTAACAACATGACCAAATAATCATACAAGCCATATCTACTATAGAATTATCTATTTGGTATATTTGATGTTCTAACATGCACTGATGATAAACCAACCTTAAATAAATCTAAGAGAAAAACCTTGATCCTTTTAGTTGGTTGAATAGGTTGTCTATCTGAGGCAATGGATATCTGTTCTTAATCATAAGAATGTTTAACTGACAATAATCCATGTAAGGACTAAGTGCACCATCTGAATTCTTGGAGAAAAGGACCAGTGAACCCCATTAATAAGAACTTGGTCATATAAAAACCTCATCTTATAAATACTCTAGCTACCCCATGAGCTCCTGTAACTTAGTAGTATCCATCCTATAAATATAAATTGATACTAATGCACCTCCTATCACTAGCTTGATAGAATAATATACCTATCTCTCAGGAGGTAGTCTTAAAAGGTCATATAATAAAACATTCATGAAATGGTCTACCTTTGGAGGGAAATTCACATGAATCATTCCCCAATCATCTAGATAAAATATAGAAATATGGGATGTCATCCCACTCATCCCATGATGCTTGGGTCTATCTTGGATTTCCTGGACATCCCATTCACCCATGTAAATAAAATTTCTACCCTCCAGTGATTTGAAATTCACCCTTCAGAAATAGTAATCAATATAAGCATGATAGGTAAACAACCAGTCTATCTTGATAATGATGTCAAAACCTTTCGTGTCTAGGAAAAAAGGTCTCATATGAAGAGACACCCACCTATCTCGGGGGGGAACTCCCTACACTGGAGTACACTCTCCGATTGAATTCGCAATGGAATATCAAGTGTCATAACACCATAAGAAAAATGAACATCATGCCCAAGTCTCTCCATAATAGGCACATATGTAAAGGAATGAGAAGTGCCTATATAAAAAAGTAAAGATAATAAAGTAGAGGCTACTAGAATAGTACCTCACACTATAAAAGTTTCGAAACTATGATCCTTTGGTATCAAATGCACTACATACATATAGCCTAATTCATGTCCCTGGGATATAGCCTAGCTACCCTAAGAAAGTCCATTCTATAGGCAATATATGTCTAATTTTTAGCTACCCTGACCATAACCACCACCTCAGCTTGATCGGCCAGTCACACTCCAACTCAATGCTAGATGAGATGCTATTTACCACACTCCTAAATGTGGAGTCAGTGGAGACCCCCTATCATCGAATAATAAAAGAAAATATATAAAAAATCACTAAAGATGATCCATCTTTACATAAGGACAAAATTCAACTGGGTATCTGGTATACTGGGGTTTCATATGTCCCAACCTACTACACTGATGGAACCTCACATGGAAACCTGAGTATGCACCCTAACTACTAACATCACCACATGGAAGCTCCAAAAAATGCTTTCTACTATTGGTCAATGTGTTTTTAGATCTAGATTCCAAAACAACTTGGCTCACACTCCTAGCCTCTCACTGGTTACACATAGTGATAAATGCCTGGTTCACTATCCCAGATATAGTAGTAAGCTGAAATAAATTCACCTATGGTCATATTTTATACCTGATACCATCCTCAAATCACCTAGATTCAGAGAAATCATCACCTAACAAAATTTGAGTAAACTGATGGATCTCCATTAAATGGGTAGAATAATCCATGAATAATAAATCTCCCCTCTCCAAGTGCATAAAATATCTATCTATATCATCTCTCAAAATCTTGGGATAGAAATAATCATAGAAGACCATTTAAAAATCCATCCAAGCCATATCCCGATGATGATATGTTTGGGTAATAACATCCACCACCTCTTGACAGAATTCCAATGAATATACTTAGATAAGTCCACTATCCTCTCAAGAGGTGTCTTAAGATGCTTAAAAAATGACAACATGGACTCTATCCATTACTCCACAGCTTGTGGACCTCCACCCCATGAAAATATGGGTGGATTCTACTACTAAAACTCACAATTCAACTATTCCATAGTTGGGTTAGGTTGTGGGGATCCCTGAATAGTCTACATAAAGTGTAGGAAACCCTCTCAAAACTGAGAATTGATGACCATATTAGGTATAAATAGTAGTGCCTCAAGTGGAGCTACTGGTGGTCATACTGGTGGTCTAGGGCCACTACCTTTGAAGCATGGTTATCACCATCCTCTTACCGCATGACTTAATGCCACCATTGTAGAATCCCAAATCTTGACATACATGGACATTACATTACTTTTGTGGAATACTTAATACATAACAAAAATAGACACACAAGGATCATAATAGTTTAGTGTCTTTGGAAACTCAGAACATGATCTTCTAATCATGGTGAAAGATCTTCAACATCTCCCATAAAGATCTTCCCCCTTTTTTTTCTTACCTAAAACCTTTATTTACATCCTGTGGAAAATAAAACATATAAAGGGTGAGCTCAAATGCTCAGTAAGGGTAAGCATGGAGAAAATAAAACAAACTGTATACATTTGAACTTAAAAACATGACCATAATGTTTAAACATGAAAATCTTGAGCAATTAGATAAAACATGGAAGTACATAAGGAATAGATCATAATGGAACATCAATCATGATAAAATAGCATGGGAATAGAACATGTAATTGTGGAAAAACATTAATTACATGATATGATTTCCATAGTAGCCAAGACATTGCTTCCAAGACCATCTTAGTGGACAAAGTCCCTTACTAAACCGGGTTTACTTGCCGTTCCAACCCTGTATTACTGAACCAGATTTACTTTCCGTTTCAGCCATATCTATCTCATGAGATATAAATCTTTACCCAATGTATTGGAGGGAGATATAGGTCCCACCCATCTCATAATGAAATCATTCTTACTTATGCCACAAAATAAACATACATCATTCATAATAACCCATCGAATAAAATGGGTGTCATAAACATCATCCCATCATCACATAATCCATATAAAAGAAATGGATATCATTTCATAATAAGAAAAGTGAAACCATGTAAATCATAGAGACACATATGAAATAATGTCATCTTAGATGGAAAATGGTTTTGATAAAACACTTGAAATGAATTCTTGAGGAAAATATCCTTTCTTCTTCAAAATCATTTTCTTTTCACAAAATTTCATGCAATTCTAAAATAAAAGGATTTTTTTGAAAATAGTAAGGAAATATTTTGGAGTAAGCTTCATGAAAATAAAGCTTTATAAAACTGTAAAAATCCTTTCATGTCGTATAAGTTAAAAAAAATTCTTCTCGTACTTTTGCTGAAAAAGTCAAAAAGTACCTCGTAAAAGAAAGATTCCTTACACACCATGTAGTAAAAGTAAAAAATGGGTAAAAATGACTTTAAACATACATGAAACAATTTTTAGAAAATAGGGACATGGATGATAAATATAACCCCAGTAAATACTTATGAATAAACAATCTCGGATAAAAATGAGATTAGAAAAGTTGTCCCTTACAAAGATCTTTTTGTAAATAGATCACTTATGTGTATTCACTATAAGTTCACATAAAGAAATTATAAATACATTATAAGATATAAAAATTCATTTCTCACATAATCAAAGAATGACATAAACAAGAAAGATAATATCAACCCAAAGAACGGAAATTGGGTTAAGATGTTCCCTTACCTCGTGTCCGACTTGACTTGATCGTTCTTTAATCTCCGGAATAATAAACCAAAGTTAATTTATACTTGATTAAGAACCTTTTTAAAATTTATTATTCCTTTTATATCACTTATTACCATGTTATAAACATTATGTAACCATTTAAGTTAATAATGTTCATTTTTTCGATATTTGGTACTTGAGTCAAAAATGGACTTCTTATAATTACATGTTGTTCATGTGGTCAAAAGTTCATTATATCCATAATGATATTCATGATTTCTATATCATATATATATCATATATATCCATAATATACATGTATTTATAATATTACATAACATATGGAGGTAAGAAATGAAATGCACCGTTCATGGAGAGGGTAAGCCATATGTACACATGAACACTACTTTCATTTCTATTTTTTTATTTTAATGGAATTAAAACATAATGATACATAGGTATATTATAATTCCATTATAATATAATATATAATATCATTAATTACATCCTTTATACAACCCACATAAGGCTTTAACGAATCACATCACTTTGAGGGGGCGGTAGTCCGCACTTCCTCAAATGAGATCTTCATATTTACCCACTATGGAAACCATAAAGGATTGATATAATTGGGAAGTAAATAATCATAAGGAAATCATAAACATAATATATATAATATATAAATATAGTGCCATTATAATGGCCACCATGAGAGGCGGTAGGAGAAAATCGAATAATCATTGTTTCGTGAGGCGTTAGTTTTCCATCCACAGAAACATTATGTTCTTCATCCATTAGATGGAGGTGTGTGTAGGTGTAGTTCGAATAATTCTAATAAAAACATCCTAGTATATTTATGATACTGGTGTTGTTATAAAAGAAAGGATTAAAAAGAGTTTAGGGGTTGGATAAGTAGAATAAAAGAAAAGAACTTAAGAGAAACTGTTACCTTTAATTTGGGTAACTTCCTTTGGTTTGAACCAAAAGGACTTCTTGAAGTGACTTCTGCCTAATGTAAGGCTTATAGGGGGAGGAGAGGGATGTAGGGAGATTAATTGGGCAGAGTTTGGACGATCCAAATGGCTTGAGAGGTGTATGGAATTTCATATAAGTGGTATTCTTTTATAATGGAGAGGAGGAGCTCTTTAGGAAAGTGTGAAAACATTATTTTATTATAAAATTATCTTCAGTTTCAAGAGGTCCAAAACACATTAATGTCGAAGATAAGATGACTCATATTAGAAATAAAATCATCCAATAGGAATTGGAAAGGTTTTGGATAATATTTTAATCATTATAATCTTATTTATTTAAATCATTTATTAATGAGGTAAATACTGCATCATTATTGTGTCATAAATAATTTAATTTATTTGATGTTTAAAAATTATAAAAAAAATACCAACATGTAGGAATTATTTTTATATTTACAATTAATATTTATATTCGAAAAGATAATTTATATATCCCCTTATAAAAATTAATTACTAAAATATTTTTGTTAATGCCAATTTTGTCTTTACATTAAATTAATTAATCTAATGTGTCATTGTCTTTCATAAGTGGCTCCATGGGGTCCCAAAATCTACCCAAGGATGCCCATGGTTAGAAATTACTAATCCAATAAGGTTAGGACAAGTTTCAAAGTAATTTTGAATTATTATAATATTTTTTTAACCTTGAATTACCCTATTTAGCTTTAACCGCAGTAAATAAAAATTACCTTAGTTACTATTCATAATATCAAAAAAACTAAAAGTAACCTATTAACATAATTTGGACCCACTGATTCCAAATATGGAATCCATTTTTCAAAATTCAAAACACAAAAGTTTCAGTAATTAATTTAAAATTAATCCCATTGTTAAGCAAACGGGTTTTAAAAGTTAAAATATAGCCAAAGATTAAAATGTTTTTACCTATGAATTCAATGTAAAATTAATGATAATGACATGCATTATATTAAATGGTAAAAATATATTCTATTTATACTTTAAAACCATTCAATATTATAATTTAACCATATAAATTATTGCGATGAAAAAAGTTGTTTTTAATTAAAATATAGCGTGTTTTTACTATTCATCAAAATATGAAAGTTACCAGAATAATATGAAAAATTTATCCAAAGTAAATTTTTATATCCTGATTCCAAAGAAGAATTTTATTTTGTAAAATTGAACTTATAAACATGTCAAAAACTATATTTAAAATGGGTGCGCCATCAAAAGGCGGTAAAACTGCATTTTTTGAAAAATACTTCTTTTATCCGAAAAACTGATTTTGTTTTCATACCTCATTATAGAAAATGTGTAAGATGAATTATAATGTTATAAAATTAAAAATTCAGTTAATACTATTCATAATGGCTAGTTTATAATATTATAATAATATATCATTGTTTAGTGAAACCCGGTATTGTGTACTACACACGCTATCGAGGAAGGTCGCGATTGCGTGTAATGCAAGCCAAGTCAGGGTTGCGTGTTGTGAAAGACTCCTTTGTTGTTTCGTTATAACAGAATCCAACCATTTTTCATTTATACATTTAATATATATATATATATACACTCAATGTTGCGTAGAATGACTACTATCAAACGAACTTGAAATTGTGTGTAACACAATCTAAGAATAGTGTTGCATATACTGCAAGCTAATACAGTGTTGCGTATAGCACAAGATAATCTTGGTGTATCATAAAAAACATGAAATCAAATAAATTAAAAAGAATAATTTTCATAAAATCTCTAGCTGTTACATTCTACCCCCCTTAAAATGAATTTCTCCCTCGAAATTCGTCGGGGTTATAAATGGTTTAATACTTGAAATTTTATTTAATAGAAACCCACATCGTAAAAAGGGAATACCAAAACCTATCTTTAAAAACTAAAGTATGAAATGTAACGGTTACCCAAATTAACTAATCACTGGGTTTCCACATAGGAGAACATAGGTGAAAATATGGATATGGAAGAAAAATATAACCATCATGTTCTGATGGAGAGTGGTAGAGAACAAGGCTATGAAAAAGCCAACAATAACAAAGCCATAGATTTGTGATGATCTAAGGTACCATCTGATTCATCAGATATAAGAGTACTAGGACAACATTTTTTTGGTTTTCAAGATATTTTTCCTAATGTTGAAGAATTTTTGAATTAAAAGAAATTCTTACTTGATTTTGGTACAATCTCATTGTTGTTCATGTCTTGAACAATTTCCACTTCATCTCTTAAATAAATGAAGTTGAATTTGTTTTCCATGAAGTGTTAACAGATCATGCGATAGAATGATAGGTCATTCCATCTATCTCAAACAGAAGGTTAGCAAAAGTTGTATATATAATTCCATCTATGGTGATATTATTCGTATATGATCCCAAAAATGGACTTATACTTCATCTATTATACCGCTTAATAAAATAAAATTAGTTTCTACTAACCAGGGACTTCCTGTAGGCCAGTGGTAGGTGATAAAGGCCTATTACACATCAGTTGTGGGTTCGATTCCCACATCCTTGTCCGACGCGACGGGTTGTCTCCCATCCTACAGGTTGTCCTTTTTCTAAAATTACATCATTATGACATTCCATCGATAATATCGTAAACAGTTCTAGCCTTAAAAAATACTAAATTATGTCCAACATAATCCATTTCAAATATTTAGGCTTATCCAAAATACTTCTGCCCAAGCTTATAGTATAAAGAAAACAATTACTAGAAATTTCATCTACCGAGCATGTGAATACCATCATTTATCCCCGATATATCTTGTTGATCACATTCCAATCATGTGAATTCCTTAATCATGTGTTCTTTTGAAACATAAATTACCATAGAACCTTAGTGAAATCATGAATGCTGTCAAAAGGTAACTCTTTCCACATACCAAAATCCCAAAATTTCTACATACTCAAACCATGATATAACTTTTTCCTTATATCAGTCATGAGCTCATTTCATTTTCTCTTTATCCCTTCATTATGAACATATCATCTGCTTTCTAAAAATATTTCAATCACTTTTCATGGTTACCGGTACCATAAAATTATTGAAAACCACAATAGACCAATACATAAATATTCCAATACACCATAAAAGTACCTCAACAACATTATTCTTGAATATCAATACATAAACACTTCAATCCATCCTCCTTAATGATTGTCATGGAATGAGTCCTTCCTTGATTTAGAAGTAACCTCTTAGGTCAGGGCATTGAGTTGGGTAATGCCCATGTTCTCCACAAATAAGACATTGAACTCCATAATAGTATGTCACTCTATGACCCTTTTCTCCACACAGATAACATCTTTCCCTCCATTTGAGGTATTCCTCAAGGTTCTTCTTCACTTCTTTAGAAATCTCAATCTTCCTTTCTTTATGATCCTCAACATGCGAACATGCATAAAATTCTATCTTCCTCTTATTTGGTGAATTAGGAATACCACTAAATTTTACCTTGTTAATCATATATCGCGATGACTGATTCGGAATAATCACAATATCTTTCTCTATAGGCATTATGCAATTTCGTTGCTCATACTCACCAATTTTTTCATTGGATTCAATGTTAACTGAAATCCTTCTGGTTCCCTCCATTTACTAAAACACAAAAAGAATTCTGTGAGAGGAAAAAATCATACAAGGAAAATAACATAATCAAGGGGGAGTACCTTCTACATATAACATCTTAGGTTTAATTCTAATATCGTTACCGTAATTCTAGGACTATAACCTATAATTATACTTAACCTTAGGGACATCCCTAGACATACCTTATAAATATCTCTAGGGATCTCACTAAAGTTTTAGCATCCTAGTTTCCAAAGGTTAACTAAACCTTTCCTCTAATACCAACTGTAGAAGCCCAAAGCTTGTAGTACATGGACATTACATTACTTTTGTGGAATACTTAATACATAACAAAAACAGACACACAAGGATCGTAATAGTTTAGTGTCTTTGGAAACTTGGAACATGATCTTCTAATCATGGTGAAAGATCTTCAAAATCTCCCATAAAGATCTTACCCTTTTGTTTTCTTACCTACAACCTTTCTTTATATCCTGGGGAAAAGAAAACATATAAAGGGTGAGCTCAAATGCTCAGTAAGTGTAAGCATGGAGAAAATAAAACAAACCGTATACATTTGAACTTAAAAACATGATCATAATGTTTAAACATGAAAATATTGAGCAATGAGATAAAACATGGAAGTACATAAGACATAGATCATAATGGAACACCAATCATGATAAAATAGCATGGGAATAAAACATGTAATTGTGGCAAAACATTAAGCACATGATATGATTTCCATAGTAGCCAAGGCATTGCTGCCAAGACCATCTTAGCGGACAAAGTCCCTTACTAAACCAGGTTTACTTGCCATTCCAGCCCTGTATTACTGAATGGGATTTACTTTCCGTTTCAGCCATGTCTATCTCATGATATATAAATCTTTACCCAATGCATTGGAGGGATATATGGGTCCCACCCATCTCATAATGAAATCATTCTTACTTGTGCCACAAAATAAACATATATCATTCATAATAACCCAATGAATAAAATGGATGTCATAAACATCATCCCATAATCACATAATCCATATAAAAGAAATGGATATCATTTCATAATAAGAAAAGTGAAACCATGTAAATCATAGATACACATATGAAATAATGTCATCTTAGATGGAAAATGGTTTTGATAAAACACTTGAAATGAATTTTTGAGGAAAATATACTTTCTTCTTCAAAATAATTTTCTTTTCAAAAAATTTCATGCAATTCTAAAAGAAAAGGATTTTTTTTGAAAATAGTAATGAAATATTTTGGAGGAATCTTCATGAAAATAAGGCTTTATAAAACCGTAAAAATCCTTTCATGTCGTATAAGTTAAAAAAAACATTCTTCTCGTACTTTTGCCGAAAAAGTAAAAAAGTACCTCATAAAAGAATGATTCCTTACACACCATGTATTAAAAGTAAAAAATGGGTAAAAATGACTTTAAAAATACATTAAACCATTTTTATAAAATAGGGACATGGATGATAAATATAACCCCAGTAAATACTTACGAATAAACAATCTTGAATAAAAATGAGATTGGAAAAGTTGTCCCTTACAAATATCTTTTTGTAAATAGATCACTTATGTGTATTCAATATAAGGTCACATAAAGAAATTATAAATACATGATAATATATAAAAATTCATTTCTCACATAATCAAAGAACGACATAAACAAGAAAGAGAAGATCAACCCAAAGAACGGAAATTGGGTTAAGATGTTCCCTTACCTCGTGTCTGAATTGAATCGATCATTCTTTAATCTCTTAAATAATAGACCAAAGTTAATTTATACTTTCTTAAGAACCTTTTTAAAATTTATTATTCCTTTTATATCACTTATTACCATGTTATAAACATTATGTAACCATTTAAGTTAATAATGTTCATTTTGTTGATATTTGGTACTTGAGTCAAAAATGGACTTCTTATAATTACATGTTGTTCATGTGGTCAAAGGTTCATTATATACATAATGATATTCATGATTTATATATCATATATATATCATATATATCCAGAATATACATGTATTTATAATATTACATAACATATGGAGGTAAGAAATGAAATGCACCATTCATGGAGACGGTAAGCCATACGTACACATGAACGCTACTTTCATTTCTGTTTTTTTATTTTAATGGAATTAAAACATAATGATACATAGGTATATTATAATTCCAGTATAATATCATATATAATATCATTAACTACATCCTTTATACATCCAACATAAGGCTTTAACGAATAACATCACTTTGAGGGGGCGGTAGTCCGCACTTCCTCAAATGAGATCATCGTATTTACCCACTATGGAAACCATAAAGGCTTGATATAATTTTGAAGTAAATAAGCATAAGGAAATCATAAACATAATATATATCATATATAAATACACTTCCATAATAATGGCCACCATGAGAGGCGATAGGAGAAAATCGAACAATCATCGTTTCGTGAGGCGTTAGTTTTCCATCCACAGAAACATTATGTTCTTCATCCATTAGATGGAGGTGTGTGTAAGTGTAGTTCGAATCCTTATAATATAAAAATAATAGTATATTGAGGATACTGGTTTTGTTACAAAAGAAAGGATTAAAAAGAGTTTAGGGGTTGGAGAAGTAGAATAAAAGAAAACAACTTAAGAGAAACTGTTACCTTTAATTTGGGTAACTTCCTTTGGTTTGAACCAAAAGGACTTCTTGAAGTGCCTTCTGCCTAATGTAAGGCTTCTAGGGGGAGTAAAGGGATGTAGTGAGATTAATTGGGCAGAGTTTGGACTATCCAAATGGCTTGAGAGGTGTGTGGAATTTCATAGAAGTGGTCTTCTTTTATAATGAAGAGGAGGGGCTCTTTAGGAAAGTGTGAAAACATTATTTTATTATAAACTTATCTTCAGTTTCAAGAGGTCCAAAACACATTAATGTCGAAGATGAGATGACTCATATTAGAAATAAAATAATACAATAGGAATTGGACAGGTTTTGGATAATATTTTAATCATTATAATCTTATTTATTTAAATCATTTATTAATGAGGTAAATACTGCATCATTATTGTGTCATAAATAATTTAATTTATTTGAAGTTTAAAAATTATAAAAAAATACCAACATGTAGGAAATATTTTTATATTTACAATGAATATTTATAGTCGAAAATATAATTTATATATCCCCTTATAAAAATTAATTACTAAAAGATTTTTGTTAATTCCAATTTTGTCTTTACATTAAATTAATTAATCTAATGTGTCATTGTCTTTCATAAGTGGATCCATGAGGTCCCAAAATCGACCCCAGAATGCCCATGGTCGGTCATTACTCATACAATAAGGTTAGGAAAAGTTTCAAGGTAATTTTGAATTATTATAATATTCTTTTAACCTTGAATTACCCTATTTACCTTTAACTGCAGTAAATAAAAATTACCGTAGTTACTATTCATAATATCAAAAAAAAGTAACCTATTAACATAATTTGGACCCACTGATTCCAAATATGGAATCAATTTTTCAAAATTCAAAACACAGAAGTTTCAGTAATTAATTTAAAATTAATCCCGTTGTTAAGCAAACGTGTTTTAAAAGTTAAAACATTGCCAAAGATTGAAATGTTTTTACCTATGAATTCAATGTAAAATTAATGATAATGAAATACATTATATTAAATTTTAAAAATGTATTCTATTTATACTTTAAAACCATTCAATATTATAATTTAACCATATAAATTATTGCGATGAAAAAAGTTGTTTTTAATTAAAATATAGCGTGTTTTTACTATTCATCAAAATATGAAAGTTACCAGAATAATATGAAAAATTTTTCCAAAGTAAATTTTTATATCCTGATTCCAAATAAGAATTTTATTTTGTCAAATTTAACTTATAAACATTTCAAAAACTATATTTAAAATGGGTGCGCCATCAAAAGGCGGTAAAACTTCATTTTTTGAAAAATACTTCTTTTATCTGAAAAACTGATTTTGTTTTCATACCTCATTCTAGAAAATGTGTAAGATGAATTATAATGTTATAAAATTCAAAATTCAGTTAATAATATTCATAATGGCTAGTTTATAATATTATAATAATATATCTTTGTTTAGTGAAACCCGATATTGCGTACTACACACGCAATCGAGGAAGGCCGCGATTGCGTGTAATGCAAGACAAGTCAGGGTTACGTGTTGTGCAAGACTCCTTTGTTGTTTCGTTATAACATAATCCAACCATTTTTCATTTATACATTGAATATATATATATATATATATATACACTCAATGTTGCGTAGAATGACTACTATCAAACGAACTTGAAATTGTGTGTAACACAATCTAAGAATAGTGTTGCGTATACTGCAAGCTAATACGGTGTTGCGTATAGCACAAGATAATCTTGGTGTAGCATAAAACACATGACATCAAATAAATTAAAAAGAATACTTATCATAAAATCTCGGGGTGTTACAACCATGGTGGCATACATCTACAAATTTCAAACACACACCTCAATTAAAGAATTGATAACCACTAGAATCATAGATATAAGAATAGGATAGGTACAATACTCCTTATATAAGAGTCACACCCCTTTTCCTGCTCTTAAAGCCAGACCTGGGTGTTGTACAGATCATAAGAATTGCAAGAGACACTACCTACTTCCCACTACTTAGGTTAGGTAGGGTCAATTTCTTTTATATAAGTCAAAAGTCCCGATATACATAGTGTCAATTTTAAGTTATAGAAGAAAAAACCCTTTAAGTTGTAATCGACATCCCTATTTAATGACAACCGTTTCATTTCAGAATTCACTTTCTTTTAAGTTCATACGAATTTACATTGAAAATATTTTAAAATAGTTGAGTTAAATGGGTCACCATCTCAAATTTATATAGGACCATGCACTTTATAAATTGAAATATGGAATTCATTTAGTCACAACCAATTATTTATCCAATCCCTAAATGAAGAGTTATAACAATTTCATGGTCATAGCAGTCAAGGAACCAAAACATACTGTTGGTAATTCATATAGTAATATAAACATGGAATGCAATATGCATATATGTAAATACTCAAGTTCCTATAAGGATGAATGATGCAATACTTACTTTCCATATCAGGCCAAGGGTAAAAATCCATAGTCATAGGTAACATCAAACATCAAGTGAATCACCCAACAATGAAGTCAATAAAACTATAATAAACACAATCTAGAATAACTTATCCCATACAAGGCAATTTGGATTTTCACTATATGTGGGTTAGCTACTCCCAGAAACAGGCTCATAACTAAATTACGACATGTCATATTTCTCCTTTATACAACTCCAATTAGTAAGGTAAGGGAAATAAAATAAAATAAATATCCTCTGATACCACTTTGTGACGTCTTGAACCTAGATCACTCATAAGTAATTGAACATGGTTGTCCACATGGCCTCAAGCGCACCTCCCCATACACTAGAGGTTATCGACTAGTAGTGAGGGTATTTGGTGGAACTATGGAGAGACTATACCCTCATGATTAGAGTGTAGCACAATGGTATATCCAAATCAATCAATAATGGAAGCATATAAGAAAACCAAATAGTGGAAGAGTAACCATACATTATATAAACAACCAAGTAAATCACATCCATCAATGTCACATAAAAAATGATGATCATGGAATTCTACACAAAAATGAAGTAAAGGGGGATCATGGAATCGATAATATACAACATGTTATACAAAAAGAAAAAAATACCCAAGGATACATGTAATATCATTCCAAGAATAGGCTCGATCCTCTTTTTCCCCTATACACCATCTTAGCAAGGTAATCAAGCATCCATAACATGTTGTTTTCCCTTTTCCCTACCTGTATCCATGAAGTCTATTTGGGTACCCTATGGTGGACCAAATAGGGTGATATATACTCATTATACCACCACTAACAGTTTCAAATTATATACAATTCGTGATTATATAATAAGCAGCATACAGGTAACTAGTAAAATCTTTAAATGAAATGCTGTAAATAAATAACCCACATAGGTCCGGGTTCCCATGGAACACTCGTCCTATGCTACCTCCTCCAACCTAATCAAGAATGTCTATGATTAAATAGTTATTCATGATTTAATTTACAATAAAGTCTCAAGACTCAACTCTTAACCAAGTAATCCCATGAATCATATCTGAACAAGATTTGTATAATAAGGTCATCATGAAATGTAAGGCTCTGACCAATTACAAGCTTGTTCTTTGTCTTGGGAGTCATGTCAAGTGATTAATTTATTACTTAATACAAAGGAAACCTGAGATCATCCTTGGTGTTCCTAATTTGGAACCTATTTATCACTCTAGACATAACATGAACCCATCACATTACAATACCATCCTAGAAATTCCTCATAGGAACCCTAATATCATTCTAGGTGTGGTATAAGGTCACTAACTTCTGTGTCTATCCTTGGTGGTCCAAAAAGGGATTCAAAGTGTAACTCATGGAATATATAATGATAATCCCTCCGAGCCCATCCTTGGAATTCCATAAAGGGAGTCCAAGTATCAATCATGCTGTACATAATGATATTTCCTATGAGTCTATCCTTAGAAGTCCACATAGGGAGTCTAAGTATCACTCATGATGTATATAATCTAGCTTACAAGTGAGTCTATCCATGTTTTTATTGAGATAAACCAAGTGTTTCCCATGGAAAATGATAATTTCATACACTTTTCATTTAATTAATAAGATCAATAAGTCCATTCATGGTATTCCATGTCAGAACCATTTATCACTCTCGACATAGAAATATGAATGGTTATGGGCCTGAAGTTTATCCATAAAATTTAAGTATACAATTAATTCAATATTCCATCTCATTTATATAAGAAACTAACTCACCTTACATGGTGTCTCAAATTATAGGCTAGACTTAGAAGGCCTAGCCTCCCATGAATCCTCCCATTCAATCTTAATTGGGCATTTTGGTTTTAAATTATATCTCAACACTAAGCGAGACGGGATGATGGACATGGGTATATGGACATGGTATTCCATTCAATATTTTATTTAATTGAATTTACATGTCAATCATTTCATTTAACATCCCAAAATAAAGGGGTAAAAAGAAACACCTTAAAAGGTGAATCAAATTCATAGGCCACCCATGGTGATTTTTTCCAAATTAACAACACACATAAGGGGTGGTTAAATTCAAGGTCCTTAACCTTAAATGATACATAAATGGGTCCCATGAGTTATATAGGTAATTAATATTCATTTTATTTAAATACAATTCCATTTAACAAGTGTTTCTTGGAAAATATGGAGAAAAACACAATGATTTAATACATAAACTCCAATAATTTAAGGGAAAAGAATGAGAATAACTACATTATCTTGGTATTCAACTCCTTGTTTGTTTTTGGCCTCTAATACGAGCTAGGGTAGAATTAATAGAGTAAATAGATAAATTATATGAAGATAGGGAATATTAGCTCCCACTAAAATAACTCTATCAACAACAAGATATATGATGAAAGGTGTAACAGGAATAGAGAGATTATCGATAAAAATACAACAAGATGAATAATGGCTCGATCAGAGTCCATATGGAGAAGATAACTCAATGTCTAGATTGAGGTATGGAGGATCTCTATAATAGGTGAGGGGGATACTGTGTGTGGAAGGGAAAAGAAAAATGGTGGAGGGGTTAAAAATAAATGAGGGGAAAATCATTATTTCACCCTTTTTAAAGGGTCGCATGGTTTGGCTACACGGTTGACCAAACCGTGCATCAACCATGTGATAACCACTGTCTATAGACACCCCTAGTGTAGGCTAGGTACACAATTTGACTAACTGTGTGTATCCCATAAAAATGTACCTTTGAAACAGTGTCTGTAGCAGTTTCATGGTTGTGTGAATTATGCTACATGGTTAGGTCAAACCATGCAGATGAGGCTGCATGATTTATACTAACCATGTGTCCCATCCGTTTCATCCAAAATCCAAGGCTCCGGGCTCCAAAAAATCTCTATACACCCTTGTAACCCCCATGACCTAATTAGGAACTTCTATTAGGACAAAACTAAATAATTAAATTTAAAATAAAATGTTCCACACCTCAAACAAAATCCGGGATCTTACACACATAGAGGGATTTTTGAAACTCTATTAGAGACGAATTCTATAGAGGGGATCACATCCTATACATAGGAATAAATGACTCACTATACCCTCATGGGGATGGACCAAGGGAACATACCCTATAGAAACTGGTCCACACTGAATAGAACAGGGTTCTCAAACCATAATGGAGAAAGTAACTGATGTGTACTAAGAGTAAATGGCATATCTTGCCTATTCAGGGTCTATCTATGTGCTTTGGACTGTGTTTTTATACTTCGAGATGTTCCCATACACTATGACCATGACTGTGTAGTTAGCCATGTCCAAGTACCAGGCCGTGCCTATGTACTCTAGATGTGCCCATGTTCCTGGGTGTGTCTGTGCCCATGTACCCAGGGCACACACTGTGTCTCCATCTTTAAGCCACACGGCGTGTGAAAATTTTATATGCGTGTAAACTCTATCACCACATAAGGGGACCACATTATGTGTGTTCTTCAAAAGTACACACTGTGCAGTCAAGATGTTCACATAAAATCTATATTGTTCTATGTGTATCACCCAAACCACCGCTTCTGTCAATTACACCACCATATCCGCTGATAAACATAGATCTAGGATCGATCGAGCCTGGTTTTCACTGGTGACTAAATTTTGGCTATGAAATCTAAATGATAATTTTCATATATTTCTCCACACCAACACCATAACACCAAACATAAATTTCTAATCCCAATACATTCATGATCATACGAAATCAACACCACACCTCGATCATGCCATTGATTCCATGCATGAACCTAAAGTGATGATTCATTATGGAAAATAATGATTGCACAATGATTGTTCACTAGGTATTTGTCAAACTGCTGGATAAATGGGATAACAGTGATGAATGCACAAAGAATGGGTGAAGAAATGCATAAAACATAACAAGAGGAACAAACCTTGTCCATTATTCAAATTCTCCTCAATATTTTGTTGTTAGAAAGATGAATTAATAAGAATAATCAAACAATATAAAAAAATATCAATTCCCAATTTCTAGAAAGATAAAAAAATACCTATAATTTAATGATCGACCCATGAATTAATTTTTTAGAATGATTGATTCATGTTCAATAAAGGGATAAATGATAAAGGGATTAAATCCAATAGAACAATGCCATACCTTGAGATTGGATCAATCGATGGTGAAGAATGTTTCTACATCACTATCATTGGAAAGCTCCATGGGTTTTACCAACACACTAAATGACAAAGCATAATCCATTGACATTCTCTTAAGAAATATCCTCCAACATCTCCCCTCTCAATTCCTAGGGTTATGTGGCTAACCCTATGGATTTTATATAAGTGGGATTAAATAGAATAGATTAGGTCATGCCAAATAAAAAACAAATAAAAAAAACAAATAATTTATTTTATTATTTACACCCATGACTGCTCTATAATAAAATTCCTGATGTCAACAAAGGTTATGTCGCACCTAGGGAAAAACCTGCATTCCATATCTAATGGCGGACTCAGATTTCCAATCTGAGTCTCTATTAAGGATTTATTATATTAATTAAGAAAAACTACATGAGCATGATATAATATATATAATATTTTTATTATATAAATATCAGGCCTTCCCAGGTCCTATATTCCCAAGTTGACTCAGTGCTTAACTTCAAAAATATTCTTTTAAATACTCCAAAGTCTCATAAATAAAAAAATATGTTATAAAAAATGTTTCCAAATGGATAGAGTTTTTAAGGTAGGATAATATGAGGTAAAAATATGTCCATATAATAGTATTTATATAAGTTTAATTAGAAAACTTACCCTTATCTCTTGGTTTAACCCCCGATAAACTCGTTTTAACCTTAAGCGTCATAACAAATATTTACTATTTTTAATGTTCATTATAAAAAAATAAATTAAAATTATTATATAATATTAATTATTCAAATTTAAAAATAGGTAATCCATTTTATCAAATTCAATTAATATAATTTTAATAATTTAATTTAAAATTAAACCCGCAAAACTCAATGAAAAGCAGTTTTTTAGAAAAAATGTTTTCTTAGGTAATAAATGTTTTATACCAAGATCAAACATAAAATTGATTAAAATGACCTTAATTAGATTATTATTAATATAAATTAATTAATTTTACTTTTAAACCATTTTAAAACAAAATGCAACTGTTTAAATTCTTGAAATGAAAATGAAGTTTTTAATAAAAATTAGTATTTTTCACTAGTCATCGAAAAATCAAACTTTCAGAAAATTATCAAAAATTAACTCTAAAATAATTTTGACATGATTATTTAAAAAATTAAGTTAATTATGTTAAATACACTTTATAAAAGTGGTATAAATTAATTATATTATTTTCTCACAAAAAACAATAAGAACCATTTTTGAGGGAAAATGTATTTTGAAGCATATCATGACTCTAATGAAAATTTAAAAAAATTAATTATATAAATCCTTTATATTTTTCATAATTAAGTTAATAATATTAATCCCAATAATTTTATGACTATTTTATAACAATAAAATATAAATAATAATATTTTTATAGTATAACATAATTCGCTTAAAGCTCGATACTGCATGTTACAAAAGCTATTGAACACTTAAAATTTATTTTAAGAGAAATATATCATAAAATGTTGGGGTTTTACATTCTAACCCATTATATTAATTTTTCCCTATAAATTACATCACTCCAATATAAACAATAATGGATACTTATACCTCATCACATCCACAGGTTCCCACATAGCTTCCTTAAATTTATAGTTTCACAAAAAAACTTTGACTAGGTGAGTGGTATTGTGTTCTAGAACTTTATCTCTATGATTTTAAATCTCCATTGGTTGTTCCTTATAAGAGTTATCTTTCTCTAGTGGCACAAACTCTAATTTCAGTATGTGTGAAGGATCGAGTATTTACTTCTTCTAGAGAGATATATGGAACACATCATGAACTTGAGAGAGATTTAGTGGAAGTACCAAGTGATAAGATACCATCACAATACAATCAATAATTAATAAGGGGCCTATATATCTATATATTATCTTCCCATTATTTCCAAATATCATAACCTTCTTCCAAGGAGATATTCATAGGAATACCTCTTCACTAACTTTGAAATCTATATCTTTCCAATGATTGTCAGTATAACTTTTTTGTCAAATATGAGCTACCCTTATGTGTTATTGAATGGATATAAAATTATATTACATGTACTTAATTAGATAAAGTACCAATAGATTTTTTTATCCAACTTCATTACATCACATTGGATTTCTTCACTTCTTTCCATATAGAGATTTATAAGAAGCCATCTATTGAGTGAAAGCTATTATTGTAAGAAAATTCCACCAAACGAAGGTGAACACCTTTAAAATCCATAGATAAATCTCTCAACATGTCTTATATAGTTTTAATGTTACTCACAGTCTGAAAATCTATATTAATATGACATGTATTGTTGAAACTCAACTCTTTATTTAGATCTCACTGAATAATTCTCTAGAATTTTGAGGAAAACCTTGGATCCCGATTATATATAATTAAGAGCGGAACTATATAAATTATTTAAACTTCCTTAATTTATAACTAAGTAAGATGATCAAGATATAAATCTTCTCTAATGGAAATAAAATGCACTGATTTCATAAGGATATCTATTACAACCCATATAACATCACACCCTTTAGATGTTTTTGGGTGTTTGATGATGAAATACATTGTAATATTTTACCATTTTCATTATGGTATTGGAAATGGTTATAAAATCCACTTATACTTCTATCTATCCACCTAAAATTCCCGACATACTAGGAATCAAGATACATACTCTATAATATTCCTTTTCATATTATCCCACCACTCTTTCAGATCTCTATACATCTTCATAATTCAAGGATGAATGGAGAATGATGAACTATGATCTTCATCCAATAAATTCTTCTTTAACTTTTCTATTGATGGGAAACATACTCTATTTATAAACCTTATCATTCTATCATGATCATTGTTAAACTGAGTAATATTCTCCACCTTATTCTATAATTCCACATCTTCATTATGTGCCTTCTAATCCTCTCATGGATGGATAATTGAACATTCATATGAGAAAGATATGATCTATACCCTTTAATCATGATTTCAAGATCCATCTTCTGTAAACCCAAAAATATTGGATCTCTTTCAATCCTCATCATGAAAAAACCAGCATGGTCTTTCCAACTCTGAGAATCAACTACCTTATTTTCCTTCCTAGGGCGGTAATGTATTGATCACTCATAATATTTCACCACTTCCAAACATATTATGTATCAAAAAATCAACTCTTTATGTGTAAATATACACAAATTTTATTATTAGTATATATACCACACATTTCTCCATAAAGATAATGCCTCTACATCTTTAATCCAAAATTACTATTTCTAGATCCAAATCAAGAGTCGGGTAATTTTACTCATGAATTTTTAATTGGAGAGAGACACATGCTATCACCATGTCAATCTTCATGATGACACATCCCAATACCTTCTTTGATGAATATATATATATATATATAAAATCATTATCCATTATAAGGAAGTATAAGAACTAGTGCATTGACCAAAATTTTCTCTAGTTCTTTGAAATTCTATTCATATTCATCTATCCATAAGAACTTAATCCCATTTTGAGTCAACTTGGTGAGTGTATTTGATAGTTGTCATAAATATCTAAAAAATTGTTGGTAGTATCTATCCAACCCAATAAAACAATAGATATAGATTATCATGGTTGGTCTAGGCCATTGATCAATAACTTATATCTTTGAAGGATCCACCGATATGCCCTCACTTGGGATTAAATGACCTAAGAATAAAACTTTCTAAATCCAAAAATCATACTTGGTAAATATAGAATACAACTTATATTTCCTTAGGGTATTCGAAATAATTATAAAATATTCTTCATGATCTTTCTTACTCTTTTAATATATAATAATATTATCTATAAAGACTACCAAAAAATGATCAAGGTAATTTCTAAAGACCCTATTCATTAAATAAATAAAGATAATAGGATCATTGGTAATTCCATATAGAACTAATATAAATTCATAATGAACATACCTCATACAAAAGGCTATATTGGGTATATCTTCCTTTTTGACCCTTAACTGGTGATATCCAGATCTAAGATCAATCTTAGAAAAATATATATCTCCACATAATTGATCAAATAGATCATAGATATGGGGTATATGATACTTGTTCTTAATAGTGATCTTATTAAGTCCCTAATAATCAATGTTAAGATGCATTAAAACATTTTTATTCTTAAATATAAGAATAGGTGCACCTCTTGGTGAAACACTAGGACAAATGAATCCTTTAGCTAGATTCTCCTATATTTGATTATTTAATTCCTACAACTCAATCAATACCATTCTGTATGGAGTATTTGAAATAAAAATAACACTAGGTATGAGTTCTATTGAAAAATAAACTTCATGATTAAGGGGAAGACTAGAAAATTCCTCAAAAAATACATCAACATATTCCCAAACATAGGAAAATATTATATGTTGAGTTTCTCCCCAACTATTTGAGATAAATAACCCTCATGAATAAGTATAAAAAACCATATGATGGAAGTAATTTCCATTGAGTTTTTAGGTTCATCCTCAAAATGATATAATATAAAATGTTGATTTGGGATATTGAATATAACTTCACTTCCTAAAAAGTTGATATGGGATCTATATTGAGAGAGACAATCCATACAAAAAAGTTACATCAAATTCAACTAGAGGAAGAATAACAATATTTTCAAAAAGAAAATTTCCACAAACTTATATTATAGATGAGCTATAGACTTGAGATACGTTCATCCTACCATTAGGAGTTTTCATTACCAACTCAACATTTAATCATTCATGTAGTGTTTTGATACCCTTATAAAATTATTCAGATATAAAAGAGTAGGTTGAAATTGAATCAAATAAAACATTTTAAATCTCAGAGTGGATGATAAGTGTACCTTTCACTACATCACTAGTAACTTCCACTTCAGTTATATAAATTTCATAATATTGTAATTATCCCCTTGGCTTCTTATATGGTAGGTTCCCTTTATATTTGGGGTATTGATTGATATAGTTCCCCATATTATTATAGTTAAATTACTATATTTTGATGGTTTCTCCCTTACCCTTTAATTTTATCATGATGAACTTTTTCTCCACACTTATAGAAAACTCATTTTACCTTTAAACAAGTACCATCGTGTTTCCTTCCACTAGTATCACATGTTAGAAAATTCCCCTTTCCCTTCTCCCCCTTATTCATTTTTTTCTCACCCGTCCTCTTATTCTCTTTCTTTCCTTTAAATACATAAGACTTAGATAATTCTTTCTTTATATTTATAGAACATGATAATATATCCTCATATAATGAGATTTTTGGGTGATTATTTCCCTTCAAAGGATTGGATTTATTCCATCAAAGAAATTATCAATTCCACTCTTTGTATTATGTACGTAGTCCATAACATGCCTTGCTAAACTTGTAAAGTTATCTTCATACTTAAAAATATTTTCCTCTTCCTTTTGTCTTAGACTTAGGAATTATTTCTCTATATAAACTCATTTTTCGTGAGGGAAATATTTTTCCAATAAAAATTCCTTAAAATACTTCCACTAAATGATGTCCATTTCCTCCACATCCTTAGTGTTTTTAATCAATTACCACCATTGATCCAAATCCCCCATGATATGATAAATTTACATAACAACTTTCTCCCTTTTATTACTTTCGCAAGAAAGAAATATCTTTTATAATGAACATATCCATTTCTCAACTATAAATGGATTTTTGGTTCCATAAAATGTTAGAAGATGTTGTTGCATGAAACGATCTTACATTGTTAAATATTGTTACAGATCGGTAGGATGATCTATACGAGCAATGTTATTGGACATAACCTGAATCAACTTCCCCAATATAGCTATAACTTGCTCAATTATAGTTCCAAATTCAGCTTTATTACCTCGACCAGGAGGGAAATGCCTATATAGATTATGTGCATTGATATAGTTTAGATTCCTTCTACTAGATACCATTTCTAAACAATGATATACACGAGATACAATCATAACATTATGAATCATAATTTATAATTTTGAAACTAGTGAAACACTTAACATACATTAAAAATTTATGCATAACTAATCTCTAAATAATAAGCTTGATTTTTTGGGGATATTCTAAAATAATAAAGATATTTTAAAATATTTCATAATGTTTTTGAAATAAAATTTGAATTAAACCAAGAATATCCCCCAGGAGTGTCAAATAAGGTGCACAATAAGGTCCCATTCATCGTACACCAAAATTATGGTTGAGATATATTAGACTAACTCTTTTTATGTTTATTAAACCTATAATAATTTGTACCAAAACCACATCCACTTGTAATATCCACACAAGAATGAATTTTCTAGGAAAAAATACAATCTCAAATTTAATAAAACTTTATGATATTATTCTATACTTAGGATGATCATCAGATTCTTTGATAGGGTTATGTTTCCTAATCTATGTTTTCCTAAATCTAGTTCCCATAGTTTCTACTAAACTTACTCTGATACCAACTGTAAAGAACCCAAATCCAATAGCTTAGAGTCGATTATTAATTTATTACATTAGCACCAGATACAACTGATCACATCCCAAAGTAACAAATAGTTTAGAAGTCTTGGTAAACTAGATACATGCTTTGAATCTCACATTAAATTTCAAAACATAAAATAAGTCACAATATTTTCTTTGAGCATGTCATTATTCTATCTAGAATATCCATTAATATCAATCATAGTACACCTCCTAGAATCCTAGGGAAAATTAACGTTGGAAAGGGGTGACCTTAGATGCCTAGTAAGTGAATATGTACAATGGAAGCTATCATCGAATGAATAAGGTATGAATAATATGGTAGGAATAAATGATGATCAAATAATGCCATATAAATAATCACATGATTTTAAAACTTATCCATGGATGACATAATTGATCGAATAATCTCATAGAAATAAATAATTGATTTAATAATGATGTAATTCATAATATGGGACATGTAAAACTTACCATCGAGGCCTCATGGAAAGAAATATTACATAAATGGGAAAATAATTGGATAAAATCCCCTACTAGTTTTGTGTCATGAGACCCATAGATACATTGAGGGGATATGTAATTCTGGTCCCCACCTTTCAATTAATAATTCCAATGTATTCATCATATAAATAAACAATAAAATTTAATCAATATTCCTTAACAATCAATAACTATCCATATTGGAAGAACTAGAATACGTAATGTCAATACTTTCCCTAGTCAAACTGATCACAAACCATCCAAATAAATATATTGGATAGTATTATTAGAATATATACTCAATAAATCATTAGATCTATCAAAGGATATTGACATAGATGAAAGTAATTTTAAAATATCATTGGAATATTTCTTGAAAAAAAAATACACTTTTCATTTTTAAATCACTTATTTAAAATCTAAAAATTTCCAAAATTTTAGGAAAAAAATTTCTTTGGAAATTTCCATGAAAAATTATAAAGGGATATTCAAATAACTGATTGGTCATGATTATTTGAAATTTCATTCATGCCGAGTATGTTAAAATAAATATTCCTTTCACAATTTCTATAAATAGTCAAAAGTATATTGTTTGGAAAATGACAAGAAGACTCCTTTTAATTTTTTAAAAACATTTTAAAGTAAATATGGACATGGAATAAAAAGGTTCCTGATAGAATATAAAACAAAGTCGGGTTTCCTTAAAAACATTATTTTATCTTTTTGAGTACTTAAAAAAAGTAAAGTGAAATAAAAAATTTTAATATAAAAAATAACCATAGGATAATAAAATATATGGTGTTTAAGGTACAATTATCATATAATTATTTCAATGTAAACTTAAACATAAACAATCTCAAAAAATAACGAGATTGTGAAATAAACCTTTACCTTAAGCCCCACTTGCTTCATAAGTTCTTTTAAACTCATGTATAATAAATTAAAATTTATCATAATTCTATAAATAAACCATAAAAATACTTATAATATCATATATAACCCACTTATAACATTTCAACACCTGTTTATTAATAGCTATTTATTAAAATCTCCATTTCTGAGTGTTAACTGTCCCGTTTTTCATGTAAGTTTCGATTTGGTAGTTTTGGTACTTTAATATTTATCATGGTTCCATAATATCCATAATTATAATCATTATATATATATATAATATTCATTATATACACATTTAAAATCATCCATGAAAGGTAGAGATATAAAAATGAATTACATTATTCATAGAGACGATAGGTTATACGTACACAGGAACACTATTTTCACTTCTCAAAAGACAAAGAAAAAGAAAGGTAAATAATAATTAAAATTTATAGAATCATTATTATATCATATATATCTTATATATTCATTAAATCTATTATTATTATCATTCTTTTAAATCAAAAACAAAAAATGAATCACATTGCTTCTTGGAGGTGGCAGTCCACTCGTACTCACGAGCGACATTATTGTTTTAAAATGGATAAAAATTTAAGAATATAGATAGGATATTATAATTAAATAATAATAATTATATAATAAATATCATATATAAACTTAAAAATTATCATAATAACCATTCATGAAATATGGTGATGGAAAATGAATTGTATCGCTACGTGGAGGCGGGAGTCCACATGTACGCACAAGCTATACTTCAACTTCTCATTTGATGGAAAAGAGGATGAATAATGGTGGTTAAATAATAATTCTTTTAATAATATTAAGGATATTTAATTTATTATTTTATTATAAATACCATATATTTATAGGTGGTAGAAGAAAAAATAAATTGAAAGAGTTCTGGTAGGATGATTACCTCTTCTTCAGTCAGACTCCTTTAGATCCTTTCTTAAGGACCCTTGGAATGATATTTTAATAATAAAAAAACTATAATTCATGGTTATTTAATTTAGAATATAATTGGTTAGGGTTTGGTTGATCTATTCAGCTTAAAGTGGTGTAAAGAAGAGAGGGTAGGGGTGTCCTTTTATAAGTAGGGAAGAGGACACACTTGGAATTTCTTAAAAGATTTAAATATAATAATGGAATACTCAAGAAAAATGATTCCAAATGGATAGAGGTTAGAATTTTGGATTCTATTAGGTATGAATATGGACATAAAATTGGATCCGGACAAGTTTAATTGGTAAACTTACTCTTATCTCTTGGTTTAACCCCACTATAAACCCGTTTTAACCTTAACTGCAGTAACAAATTTTTACTCTTTTTACTATTCCTTATAATAAAAAATTAAGTTTAAATTATTTAATAATATTAATCACGATGATTTAAAATATTTAATACATTTTATAAAATTAAATTCATATAATTTAGATAATTTAATTTAAAATTAAACCAGCAAAATGCGACGAAAAGTGGTTTTCTAGAAAAAAAATGTATTCTTAGGTAATAAAATGTTTATACCAAAATCCAAAATAAAATTGATTCAAAGGACCTTAACTGGATTATCAATAATATAAATGAATAAATTTTACTTTTAAAACATTTTAAGAAAATATAACTTTGTAAATACTTGACACAAAAAGACAATTTTTAATAAAAATTAGCAATTTCGCTATTCATCAAAAAAAAAAACTTCTCAGAAAATTGTCAAAAAATCATTGTAAGATAATTTTGAAATTATTGTTTAAAAAATTAAGTTAATTTTTTCTAATTAATTTTTTAAAACTGGAAGAAATTAATTATATTATTTTCTCACAAAAATAAATAAAAACCATTTTTGAGAAAAAATGTATTTTTAAATCATATAATGACTCTAATGAAAATTAATAAATTTGAATTATATAAATAATTTATATTTTTTATAATTTGGTTAATACTGTTCATACTTCTAATTTTAAATCCATGTTATAATAGTCAAATTTAAATAATAATATTTTTATAGTATAACGTAGTTCTCTTAAAGGTCGATGTTACGTGTCAAGCAAGCTATTGGACACTTAAAATTTATTTAGAGAGAAATATATCATAAAATCTTAGGGTGTTCCATGTAAACTTTAATAAAATATTTGAATAAATTTTGGAATGTGGGTGTGTGCACATAAGATACTTCTTCAAAAGATATATTTCAGATGCGTACTATGCTTATGTGGATGATAAATGATTTTCCTACTTATGAAATGATCTATGGTTAAAGCATGAAGGGAAAAATATCTTGTTCTATTTGAATATAGGACACATGATTTAGGTTACTTAAATATTATTTTATTTTTAGTTTCATGGGACATCTTTGATTCTTTCCAATGGATCATTCATACAGGAATAATCATCAAAGGTTTGACAATATCATCGTAACTGAGAAGCCACCTCAACATATGTCTAGAATTGATGTGCTTAAATAATTGAAATATGTTAACCTTTTTATTTGAAAAATGTCAAAAAAAAGACGAATAATGTTTACATTGAGTCCAAGTACAATTGGAAGAAGAAAAGTATCCTCTTATATTTTACTTATTGATCAACCATTTTTTCACATAATTATTTAGACATAATGCACATTAATAAAAATATATGTGAAAAATTACTTTCAATTTAGCTAAATGTCAAGGGGTAGACCAAAGATGATACACAATCTTAGTGTGACTTGGTGGATTGGGGTATCAAACTAAAACTACATTCGGTGTGTATCTATGAAGAAAATTAAAAGTTACCTATGTTTCTTATCTGGTGAAACCTTCAAAGAAAAATAAATTTCCAGAATTACTATCAACTATCAAGGTTACTAAATTCTATTTAAATAATATATCAAAATGGGTCAATAGAAGATAGTTGAAACCAAAATATTTGAAAAATCATGACTACCAACCCTTCTACATTGATTTATTCTAATATAAATCCATTATATATTATCAAATAATGTAAGGTTGATGGTGATTTATTTGTTCCATTTTTATAGATATTTATGTGTAAAAAGGATTTCTAAGTCTTTCTTAAAAAAATATAGGAAGAGGAATCATATATTCTATGTGAGTTAAAGAATTTTTTCCTCTATTTTTTTCACTTTCATGCTATATGTAACTGTATATCTTTTAACTAAAATAATTCATTAGGGGGACTTTTTCTTTTCATTGAATTCATCTAACTAAAATAAATATGTTCAGAATAAAGTCTTATATCTGAAATAAGAATCATCCTTAAGGTTCCATTAAGAAAAGTTAATTGGCTCAAGAATGTATGGATTTATGTTCAAGGATTGGATCTAGGATATGGTAGAATGTGGCCTAGTCGAGTTAGGTAATTTCTTAAAATAGGTAGCATGTGTCACTTCCACCTCAATAGTGGCGATGAAGACTACAATGAATGGAAACAAGCTCCAGGTTAGGGTACATAAGAGTATAATGACTAGATAACTCTTAAGGTGGACACTCATGCTTAATACATTATCTATGTATGCTTGAGTAAATCAGAACCCCTTGTGGTCATAACATCCATTCTATCCACCACATCTGCATCAAAACCTTATAAATATCAAAAGAACAGGCATTGACAATGTTGGGCCAATTGGAGCTCCCCACTAATTCCAAATCCAACCAGAAATCTTGAAGAGTTAATGCCTCTCATATTGAGAGTGAACCATAGAATTTATCTCATCCTAAAATACTCCAATGATGAAGAGAATGTATATTCCTCTATGAATTCAATTAGGTTGGTAGACCATTGCAGCCCCCTCAGGAATATATGGCAAACACCATCAAAGGAGGCATGGGCATCATGAAAACATATAGGATGTCTGAGATAGTACTCTATAAAAGGATATTCATGATGCTAAGACTAGGTAACAAGTATTTCATAGGTTTCTATAGGATTAACCCTATTAGGATTCTCCATTGGGGGCAACTCCATAGCCGACCATATTAGTTGATCGTTCAATTCAACCACAATAACATCATGCTCAACCATAGTAGACCAAGGCCCGACCTCATCTGTCTAGTTCTCAGACTAAAATAGAAATTAAATAGTGGAACATGGAAAACAACATCTAGGATCTAACACCTAAATTATATATACCCACTATGATTCCTGCTAAATAGTTTCCCTTGGCAAGAAGAAACCCGCCCATCACCTGAAAATATGATGCGCTGAAGAACCTCTCTAGTCTACTAGTGAGACTCTTGATCCTTGACACACTCAACCTATCAAAGAAGATGCATGAAACCCTCATTGAGGCCTTGAATATCCCTCTCTAGTTTGAGACTGAGGTAGATGCTGCTGATCTCTAGCATTCTGAGGAAGTTGAGCACGTATAATTCCAAGATGTTATTTCCTTCTCCGAAGAGGATGAGGGTTCCACTATCCATGGTAATATTCATCCATTGTATATCACAGAAGATTTAAATGGTGTAGAGTTCCACCATTTCCTAGTGTGTACCCATTATAGGATTAATCACATCCTGACCCAGATACACTGCAAGATGGGTATGGCAGAAATTGTTCTGACTCCCTCCAATCTGACAATTTAGGGGTATAAAAAAGAGAGAGTATAAACCACGAGGAAATATTTAGAGGAAGAAACAATTTAGTATCCTGGTATAAAGAATTGAGTTTATGGTTGTATCATAATACAACACCTAAAATTATCTATGGGGAAGTCTCTAGATCTATATGAACATGGTGGTCCCTTCTTCCTACTATCAATGCCTCAAATGCTCTCTCGACAGTCATGTAGAAGTACTCTATGATGATGCTTCCCCTTTCATCTCATGTGAAGCTCACTGCCTAGATGTTGGGTAATAAAAAAGGGAGTAAAATAAGCTCTATATTTATGTGTTTGAGTGCATCAATGTTATCAATGACCTAATAGTCACTTCATTATATCCTTAGGAATATTTGAAAGACAACTTCATTCTTCCAATTCATCAGTTGAATCCCATGATCATAGACTTGGGGAGATGCTTCATAGTCCCCAAGAATAAGGAGTGATCATAGATTAACATGTAATACTATATGTATAAGGCTCAAATAATACCAGTAATCCATAATCCTATGTAATAATGAGAGGTTTTCCCCATTGGAACTGATCTGAAGCACTGTTGCATGTTATGGAAGGAAGGGTCGACTCAATCAATATTGAATTCATATAAGTGATTTGATATTAAAGGTAGATATAAAATTTATAAACCATGTAGTATTGGATCATCATCTTTTATCACTGTAGTATATGTAGAATAGGAACCCCTCACCAAGAGTTCCACTCCCACTAGATTAGATGTCGGTGCCACGACAGGGTCTTCAGCTCTACTAAAGCCACATCCTCCCTTTAATCCTCATGTTTTTAATGATGAAGATGATATGTATGACACCCTCCAATGTTTGAAGAGGTTTTCTCCACCATAGTCGATTAGATGACCCAGGTGAATCTCAACACATATGAATACCTAGGTCCAATGTTGATCAATGTAGTCATGTCACTTGAGGAACAAAAGTAGTATGTGGATTTCTTGAAATAGCACCAATATGTGTTCACCTAGAGTTATAAAGAAATTTCAGGCTTAACCCCTATGTTTTTATTTATCACCTTGGCCTCCTAGTGGTCCACCATGGGTTGAAATAGCCTCCCAGGAAGATGTACTCTTCCTATAGGGCCTTGGTCGAGGCTGAAGTTGACAATCTAATCAAGGAAAACTTTTTCATGGAGGTTCAGTTCCCCAAGTGGCTAGCTAACATTATCCTAGTCAGGAAGAATAAGGGATAGATAAAAGTATGCATTGACTTCTAAAACCTCATCCACCATTATCCAAATGATGATTTTACCCTTTTAGTGATAGAGATATTGATCTATGCTAAAACTAGTTTCTAGGAACTATCCTTTATAGATGGGTACTTCAGATATAACTAGATCTAGATTCCCACTAAGGATGAAGAATCCAAATATTTTAGAGCACATAATGTATTCTTCTTTTACTAGGTGATACCATTTATTTTGAGTAATACTGAAGCTACTTACCAAAATTCCATACACCATATCTTCAAACCACTCATTTGGATGTTGGTTGAATGTTACGTGGATGATTTGGTGTTCAAATGATAAAAATGTATGGACCATATCAAGTACCCTGAGAAAGTTTTTGATTTTTCCCACTCCTATCACCTAAAGATGATATCATTAAAATTTTCATTTGAGGTTACCTTTGTAAAATACCTCATCTTCTTCATCAGGTATGAAGGCATTGAGATAGACCTAGAGAAGATCAAGGCTATCGTTCAGATGCATTCTCTATGAAACCGTTAGGAGTTGCAGGGCCTTCAAGGAAACTTGTAATATATCCATTAATTTATTACAAATCTGGATGGAATGTTTAGTCCCTTTTGAGACTCACAAAGAAAGGCACCACCTACAAATGGGATAAAGACTGCCAAAATGCATTTGAGGATATTAAGTAGTATCTGCTACATCTCCTAGACTTGATTCTACCCATCCCGGGGAAACCTCTATTCCTTTATGTAACCACCCTAGAATAGTCCCTAGTCACCCTTATATCTCATAATAATAATTATAGAAGAGAAAAAATCATGTATTATTTCAGTTTTATTCTTATTGACATGAAAATAGATATTCTCCCATCGAGAAGAGTTTCCTCGCTCTGGTCATTCTGGTTCATATGTTTGGGAACTACCTAAAGCAATATGAGATATAGCTAGCATCCCATGTCGATCTAATGAATTATATTATCAAACAACCTATATTGATAGACTGACCTATATGCTATTCAATAATTCTATAGTAGTTTGACATTAGGTTTGTCCCCTAGAAATATTTCAAGGGCTAAGCATCAATAGATTTTATGGCTTCACATCTAATACTTGACGAACTTCCCCTAGATGTTGACTCCCTAGATGAGTCCATCCTCTCCATGTATCAGACTTTACCATGCTAGAAGATGCATTTTGATGGTTCCTCCCATATCTTGACTGAAATAATGTTCAACAACCCCAAGCTCATTAGGGTGGGCCTTGGATTTTTCAAAACTTCTGTACATTACATCATTCCATACTCATTCCTATTATTATAA
The DNA here is from genome assembly GCA_963277665.1 of Viscum album. Lineage (NCBI taxonomy): Eukaryota > Viridiplantae > Streptophyta > Magnoliopsida > Santalales > Viscaceae > Viscum > Viscum album. The sequence continues at coordinate 396,245,975 of OY728138.1, forward strand.
GGTTTCACCAATAATGAGGCTGAATACTAGGATATTATCACTATCATTAATCTCACCCTAAAAATTGATGTCGCCCATTTTCATGTGAATGTATACTCTGATTTAGTCATCAATAAAAACAATGGAGACTATGTCATCAGGAAACAAGAACTCTTTCACCCTACTAGAGTGGGATCGTGAGTTTTTGGCCTATTTTTCTTTCTAAATGGAGGTGAATAATGTTCCCTGATAATAGAATGTCTGATTTGATTCTTTTTTAGGCCTAGAAACATCTCTGATAGAGCCCAAAAAATATGACCTAATCATTCATGTGGTGAATCAGGGGGTCATCCCCCCATCACTTCTGATGATGATGAATCGAAGGTAAATCAGATGGTTGACGAAACACATATATTCGGGCCCTTAAAAACCCTGATAGTTGAATAACTATCTGATTAGATTAATCAATTCATTGAGTATCTACAACATGAAATTATCTCACTAAATTGAGATGATCATGATCTAATCCATTAATTTGAAACATAGTTTACCATCCAGGATAATCCCAGCCTTGAGTAGACACTCTACAAGCATGGGTTTGATAGAATCCTTACTCGTTTTATCCAAGAGTTGGAGATACCTCAATTTATGAAAGAAAATAATGACGGGTCATGTGAGGCCCATCAGGTAGTATTAAATCTTTCACACTAGATCTGGAAGATGGGTTACTTCTGACCCACCATGGTTCATGACTGCATTATGAGCGTACCGGTTTGGGATATACCTAACACTGAGAGGGGGGGGGGGGTGAATCAGTGTTGCGGATTTTTTAAACCAATTCCAACTTTTATCCCTGTACCTCTTGACTTGTTAGGATCTTGATTCTATTATTCTCTTTTCCCTGTTGTATGCAATAATAGAAAGCAGTAAAAATATGCACACGATATTTTTACAAGGTTCACCACTCAATAAGAGTAGTTACATCCTTACCATGCATGGATATGACCAGTTCATGGATTATCCACTATGATGTGATATGATATTATAGTATAGTGGCTAGGAAAACAATCCTCTAGCCAGTGTGAGGCCCTACACTTTTGAGGGGGGGTGGGAAAAAATCCTATTCCCTGGACTGGTGATAGCCAAGTCCAACTTGAAGCCTTTAGCTGGTTCTTTATACTGCCTGTAGAGACAGTCTTCTTCCTTCTTGATAAGGTAGGTTTTGATCTTGGTCTTTTTTAGTTCTCTTCATTTGATTACTTTTAAAGCAGTAGGCAAGAAATTCTTCCTTCTTTCTTTCTCTTCTTCTCTAGTGCAACACTAACTGCACTAGAATTATTCTTTCTTCTTCTTAGTGCAACAAACAACTACACTAAACTTATTCTTTATTTATCTAGAATCACATACAACAATGTGATTATTCAAAAACTGAGGATCAGCTCACATAGAATCATTTGAATTAAACTACCCTGAATAATTATCAGCCTTCAGTTGGGTATACTATGTTCTTCTTCTTCTTCTTCTCTTCTTTATCTTTGACACAGTATAATATGGAATAGTACTGCAGTGTCTTAATTTTTTTCTTCAATTATCAATACCAAAACATGAGTGTATTAGTATAATTCCTTCTTCCTTTGTGCAGATATGAGTTTAGTTTCAAATCTATCTACTCATCACACAAGCAACAACACCCTTGCAAACAGTTTATATAAATAATGCAACCAGAGAGTTTTCACCTTTGTGCAAGCAGAGAGCTCCATGGGCCTTCTTCTTCACATAGAGGATGCATGATTCTTCTTCACAGAACTAGGGATGATTTGTGGATATGTCTTTGTGAAGAGATACATGGGTGAGTATTCACCGGTTGTGTACTCACGAGATCGTTTTCACAAAACACCATGAGGGATTGAGAAAACCAATTGCTTTTTTGTGATTTCTTCTTCGCACAGAGGGTGCGGTTCTCCTTCTTCACAAGACACTTCAAGAGTGTATAGCACTTGTTAAAGGCCTGCGATACCCTCAAATTTTTCGTGCACCCTTCTAGGTGACTTGCACGTAAAATTCAAACCTTGCACGTAAAAACACCTTTTTGTGTGAAAAAGTCTTTTCGTGCAACTCTCCTTTTTCTTGCATCACTGGCTTTTCGCGCAACACTTCACTTTTTTGCGCATCACTCTCTTTTTCGCGAAGCACTAGATTTTTCACGTAGAGCTCTCTTTTTCACACAGCACTGGATTTTTTAAGCAACACTCTCTTTTTTCATGCAGCACTGGCTTTTTCACGCAACACTCTCTTTTTCGCACAACACTCTCTTTTTCGCACAACACTTTCTTTTTCGTGCATCACTTTCTTTTTCGTGCACCACTTCTTCTTTTCACGCACTACTCAATAATTCAATTTTTTTCTGTGCGTTAGTGCTCAGGATTTTTCTAAGTGTCGAGCCTTAACAAATGATAGGGGGTCACCTCGTATTTATAGGCCTTTTTAACCCTGCACGAAAAACACTAATCTATGCGTAAAACCCTCAACATGCGCGTAAAAAACTCTTTCGTGCAACATCATATTTCGCACAATGCTCCAATTTTTTGCACACCTCATGCCTTTGCCAATTTCTGAGCTTTATATATCGAAACACCTCTTGTGCGAAAAAATTAATTCCTCTATTTCGCACACCATGCCAATTTTCGCACACCGCTTTATTTTTCACTCACCACGCTAATATTTCGCGCACTGCTTTATTTTTCGTACACCATGCTAATATTTCACGCACCACTTTATTTTTCGCACACCCCACTAATATTTTTCACAACAATTTATTTTTTGTGCACTATGCTAATATTTCGCGCACCAATTTATTTTTTGTGCACCCCGCTAATATTTTGCACACCACTTTATTTTTCATGCACCCCACTAATATTTCCCGCACCACTTTATTTTTTGCGCACCTCCATTTTCCAAAAAGATCTCTCTCCATTTTACAATTTTTAGGCCCTAAAATTTGGAAAACACCTGAAAACAACGCCACATTAAACTGTTCTTTTGTGCCACCTCTAGATTGTCCATTACTTTGTCATTTTCTCTCCACACTTTCCCATATCCATTCTTCAGCTTTCATCATGAACTCCACTATCGTGATATATATCCTTTGAAAGACCTGATTAAGCATCATTAGAGTTATAATGGAAGGTACTAAAACTTCCCTATCTTCCAGTAGCATCATTCCTTCCAATTGAAACTGTATTTGACCGACATCATCATTTGTCCACCTTTCCTTCATAAGGCTTGCATAAAAAGTTCTCATAACTTATGATATTTTTGAAATACATATCAGTAAAGAATATTCTGGTTTTAATCACCATTCTTCATTATTTTAGACAATGTATCACCCTTGATACATGTGCTTTGAACTTAGGATTATCTCAAAAATCATCTGAATTTACTTCATAGATAATTTCCCAAGTATGAAATTCAATGATATGATTTCATAACAATTATCCAAGAATCCTCACTTAAGCTAATCTCCATTAACTTTGGAGTCCTTCATTTTGACTGATATTGAAAACTGTTGACAACAAATACAATCTTCATACACAAAGTGGTCCAAACACATTGAATTTATAAAGAGGTTTCATGCATTCTAGATCCATGCCAACTGTGTGACTCAACCATCCAAGATTCTCCATACTACTAAGTAATCCTATCCCTTTATTGTATGGGAACTTGATGTTGTGGGCCCCTACCCACTAATGACATCATGATAATATAGGTTCATTCCGACTACTACGGACTTCTTCTCAATGTGAGTAGAGGACATCCCCCTAAAAGAGGTCAAGACCCAGACTATGTTTGAGTTTTTAAAGTCCCACATCATCCAATTATTTGGTATTACTCACACCATTCTCATAGAAAATGACATTAAATTTTGATCCACTAAGATGAAGAAGTTTTATACCAAGTACAACATCTGATCCAACCACACCTCCCACTAATACATGTAGGAAAATGTGAAGATTAATACATTCAAAAAAACCTTATCTAACATCCTGTAGAATATTGTAGGATAGAATAAGAATATTTGGCCTAAACAGATCTCCAATTTCCTCTAAGAATGTCATATGAAAACTCGAAATTCCACCCAGGCGACCCAATAATGATTAGTGTATGGGACATAAGTTGTTATACCTATAGAGGTTCAGCTTACATCACTCCGGATGTCTGTTTATGATAAAAAACATCAGATAGGATAACATAAGTTTCTTTTGGACGAGTTTAAATCCCATGAAGAAAAAATCTCCAGGGATTACATAAATTAAAAAGGCATCAGAACTAGGTAGTGTGAACATTCAATAAAAATGACTGAATCCATTCCTTCTTTCAAGGTGATATGGTACTAGATCTTAGGATGCCAATGATACTAGGAAAGAAGCCTCTAAAATTGAATCCCAAATGGGAAGGACCTTACACAATTCATAAGGTCTAATCCAATGGTGTATATCACACCTCCTAATAATGCTGGGCTCCTCAACCAGTACTTCATGTGAACCCATTAGTCTGATCTTCATGAATTTAAAATACAAATCCTAACATCCTAATCATATTATGTTAAATTATATAACAATTATCTCATCACATGACGTTAAACTATAGCCTTAATCCATGTAATAAACATGAGATTCCTCATATGAAAAATATGAGATGATTTTAAGTCTGAGATGTATGAATTTAAATTAAAAAGCCCAAATTACTATTCACACAACATAAAACTGTTGGACATTATCCTAGATACATAACATTAAACTTCAGTATACCCTATTTAACAAGCATAGGATTCCTTGTGCAGAAAGGTTGATATTAATTATGTTTTTAGTGTGATATTTTTCATTTAATGATCAAGAGATGACCACTAAGTAGTTCTCTTAGGTATCCTCCTCAGGTGTAAGTACCAATCATGTTTTTAGACCCATTAGTGGTTTAAGATTCCCTCACGACCTCATATGAGGAAGAAATAATGGGTAGCTCAATGTGTAAGCCCTGTACATGATGTCATTGAACATGAAATTAAACTATGGACTTAACCTATGTAGTAAACATGGTATACCCTTTGTGATAAGGATATGATGCCTCATGTGACAAGATGATATTACTCACATTATGATCATGAGACAACACCCTATTCTCTAGGAAACTTCCACATGTAAGCCCCACTCATACCATTACTACTCCTAGTATCATCCAGGAAGCTTTTATGAATAAACCCCCAATTAAACCATCTTTTCTCCACCACAATAATGGGATGCCCTTGTAATAATCCCACTTTGGTCAAATATATATTACTTTAAACTAAAACAACCACACTTCTTTACTAAATGATATTAAAATACATATTCAACATCTTCATTGTACGATGTTAAAATGCATGGTCTACATCCCTATCGCACGATGTGAAACTTTGTGTTGACTTGATACATCACTTGAGAGGGTGATTATAATGTCTTAGGACTAGTTCATTCATAAGTAATTGAATCTGTTTGGTCATGTGGCCACAAGAATTTCTCCCCATACACTATAGGTTACCGACTAACAGTAGGGGGTTGTGATGGTATGGTGGGGAGACTATACCCCCTTTATCAGAGTGGATAATAGTGGTGAACAATAATAATAAGTGGTGGAAACAATATAATAAAATAAAAGTGGAAGAGTAGCATAATAAGATGAAATAATAATTAACAGGACATAATCATAATAATAAACACATACATAACTAGTAACATATAAAAAAGGTATCATTTCATGATACTATACAAAATAGGGGAATATAAAGGGAACAAAGCAACATGAATATACAACATGCTATACAAAAATGAATTAAAGACCAATATCTATCTCCAATTGAATAAAAATCATAAGCTCAGTCCTTTTCTCTCATAGTCCATCTCAGTATAGAAAACCAAGCATCCATAGAAGGCCACTTCACCTTGTCCCTACATACATCCATGAAGTTTGTCCAAGTACCAATCGGTGGCCCGAAAAAGGTGTGAGTAAAACTCAATATGCTACCACCAATGGTGTCTATCATTATTCAATCTAGTGTATATAAAATATCAGTGTGAAAGTATAATAATAAAGGAATGGTGTAAGAGAAACTAAACCTATCCATCTTGGGTTTCTCAAGGATTCCCATCCAACACTACCTACTTTAGACCAAGATGGAATACCTATGAACATGTGTCACCACACATGTGTATATATATATATATATATATATGATTAAACACACACACACACACAAAATACTATCCAGGACTTGAGTCATATGACTAAGGAATCCTTTCATAATCATAAGAGTCTCGTACTGTAAAAGGGAATTAGATCAACATTCATTTGGGAACATAAAATTTCATGTCTGAAAAATCCAAATCAATGTTGTGAGTCATCATTCTCAACATACTATCTAAATGATAATAGAGAATCATGTCCAACATCTTAGTAAATTATGTGAAATTTCATGTTCAACATCCTCACCAAAGGAGCGTGAAGAATCATGTTTAGCATCTTAGTAAATGATGTGAAACATCATGTTAAACATCTAGTGTCAAGGGGATACGAAGCATCATGATCTAAAATTACCTTAAACATTTAACAACAACTAGAATCCATGGACTAATAATATTAAATAATAATTTCATTTAGTACATTTACAGAGTCCAAAATAAGTATACATGTCAATCTGACTTTCCATTTAATACCATTTAGTCATGGGAGTCACTTTTAATTCAACTAGGGCCAAGGAACACGGTCTTATCATTTCCATTCCATTTAATTAATTATAATAACTTGAATTTTGAATCAACCAAACCAACTTAGAAGGTGATTTTGGTCATACGACCATTTATGAGTCTCATGAGTATTTAATTGACACACATCAAGGGTATTACATATCAAGGAAGAAAACCTCTGATGACCACAAGGGACTATAAGAGTATATCTAACAAGGAATCATTAATTTAAAAAGGATCTACTCATTTTTAGGGAAACAAAAAAAGGCCCGATGTGTGGAACAATGAAACATAGTATAAACAAAAAAGATTTATGGGAAAGGTAATAGACCACTTACCTTAGATGGGAAATTTAATTCTCATCTAATATAAGTTTTTGATTTGGTCTATAATTAGTGAAATCAAATAAATAAACAAATTACTTAAAAATAGGGCATATTAGATCGAAAAAATTTATCATTCCATATAGAGAGATAAACAACGAAAGGAAATAAGAGGGTTAAATAACTTATCAAGACAAATTAAATGTGATAAAAGATGCTTAAATTATAGTCAGATCATGGGAGGAGGTTCAAATACTAGGTTGAGTGGAAAATATTCCATTGAGAGGGGAGATACTGTGAGATTTGGTAAAGAAAATGGAAGAATATGAGTTAAAGACTAAAGGGACAAAAAATTAATTTCCCACACTTTTAATGAGTGCATAGTTTGGCTGCACGGTTGGCCAAATAATGTTCCAACTATTCACACCCACCACTTAAGGAGGTACCACCTCACATGGGTAGACACATGATGTGACAAACCTCATGGAGACCATGCATGCTTACTATCCGACACCTTCAGCCCCTCACACGGTTAAGTGAAAGGTTAAACAAACCATGTGAAAACATGCTCAATATACCTAAAATTTATTATAGGATTTTCACAGTCATGGGACCTAAATCAAATGATTAAAATAACCATGTATATTAATTCTTGGGTTGCATGGTTGAGTCACACAGTTACTAATAACCTTGCTCCAATCATGTGCCTCAAACTGTTTCTCCAAAAAATCAGAGCTCTAATCACTAAACAAGATTCAAACATTACCAAAACCTTCATTAAACCTTTAGAAAAATTTATCATAATAAAAAAGAATTATAAACTAAAATTAAGAAGATACATATCTCTCTAAAAAATTGAATCGTTACAACCTCCCCTCAATAAAACAAATTATCCCTAAGTTTCCCTTCTGAGGGTGCTTAAGAATATTCTGAGAACAGTTCCAGCCACTAAGAATGTATGTTTGAATCTATCTCCTAGATCTCATCCTATACATGGATTTACTACCATAGCACCTGAAGTAGAGTAATGATCCTTCCTTAGAGAGATTTTATGCTACAATCAATGATATGAACTGCATACTCCTCAAAATTAGTATCAATTTCTAACTAAATTTACTTAGGATCAAAATAATGATATGGGTTAAAAAGATAAATGTGAATCTAAGATACATGGAAGAAATTTTTCATGGATCGATAACTCTAAGAAATATCTATCTAATAGGCTATTGGACCAACTCTCTCCAAGATATATAAAGGGATGAAAAAACAAGGTGTCAAAACACCTTGTTTACTAAACCATATATGCCATAGTCTAGTCAAAAAATGAAAAAAGTATTGATCTCTAACCTCGAAATCTAGAGTTCGTTGATTAATATCAACATAATAATTTTTCCTAAACAGATTTATAAACATACTCTTCCTTATAAGATGTACCTGTTTCGATGACTCTTAAATGAGATAAGTTCCTAGTAGCATTACCTCTCCTATATCTAACCATTATAGGGGTGATGAAAAAATCTATCATATAAGGCCTGATAAGTATCCATCTTTATATTTTATTGAAGTTTTTATTATAATAAAACTCATCAAGAGGTTTATTTTTCTCCCAAGAACCTCCAAAATCAATGATGAATGCTTAGAGAATGTCCTCCAAAACCTTTATAGTACACTTAGACCGACCGTCACTCTAAGGGTGATATGATATACTCATAATAACTTGTGAACCCAGTTCCTTATGAAAACCCTACAAGAACCACAATTTTAATTAAGCATCCCTTTCCAATACGATGATATGTCGAACTAAATTAAGGCATATGATCTCCCTAACATATAGCCTTCCATGATCATCCACTAAAAGGTATCTCTAATAGGTATAAAGTGGGTAATCTTCATCAACATATCGTTGATAACCCATACCACATCACTTCCATGAGAGGATTTTAGTAAACCCATCACAAAATCCATAGTGACATCATCCATTTTTCACTTAGGAATGGGTAATGGATATAAAATCCCAATAGGTCACTAGAATTTCGAATTAACCTTATAATAGGTGAAAAAATGAGTAACAAAACCTGTTATCTATTTTTTTATCCCCGACCACCAATAATGGTGGTGTAGATCATGGTACATCTTGATAAGACTGGGATTATAACAACCCTATTTTTTATTACACACTTAAACCTGATTTATTACATAAAATCTTTACTTGATACAACATAGAATATTGAGAGGTATAGTGTCTTTGGGGCTTAGGAACATTACATAACAACTTAGAACATAGAACACACAACATATTTATTGAAAACTTCCTTTACATGACCACTACATTCCCTCATACTTAGCATTGCATGGGATAACCTGAGGACATGCATAAGAAAAGGGTGAGCTATAAATCCCAGTAAGGGAATAAACATGGAATAACATGAGTAATACAATACATGTTAAAAAATAGGCATATAAATGGAGCACAAGAGAAACATGAACATAAAGGCATGATAAAGCATGATAATTATAACATGGAAATGCGGCAACAACACTTAACATGGAATCTGCATGAGCCAAGGCTAATTGCACATGGAGCATGAGTAAACCCTAATTGCACATGAATAATGAGTAAAACCTCATTTCACTTGAACTAGAATGAGTCAACACCCATTTTACATGATGTATCATGATACTATACTTTACCCAATTCATTAGAGTGCTATCAGGGCACTCCCTTCTTAAACATTTCATTTCATGCATAAGTGTGCCACATGGATCATGGAATCAATCAACATAATAAGTTATTACATGATTAAGTAATGTGGAATAAATACATGAAAGTGAAATTTAATATGTATATATGTATAAAGGTGAATACCCTTGATAGAGACATGGGTATGGTATTCACTACATTATGATCTTGGCTTGGAAAAATGCGGTGCAATTTCGACAGCATAACGACATGACATAAAGATTCATGAAAATGGTTGATGAGAGAGAAAATTGTGTCTCATAATATATACATGAAATGGACAGTAAGGGGGTCATATAGATACATGTCCCAACAAATGTAATGGAATTTATATGCATAATACAAAATAATTACTTGGATGTAAAAGAAGAGAGATAAATCCCTCATAGAATTTCGGCATGGTAACAGGTGTACATGGGAGGAATTGATGAGAGAGAAAGGGGTATACCATCATCCAAATATAATGGGGAATGTATGGGGGAGGTTTAAAATCATACCACAACATTTTTAATTGAAAACAAAAGGTCATAACAACTTAAAGAAAATTGGAAAAAAATGAGAAAGGAAGAAATCCCTTACTTGGAAGTGTGATCCCAAAGGCTTGGGAGAGGCTTGAGAGAGGCTTCTTGGTAGCTTGGGGAACATTGGGAGGATTCTATAGAGAGTAGTTCAGGGTGTTGGTCGAACTCCAAAGGCTTTGAGTGAAGAGGAAGTAGGAGCTTGTGTGGGTTTATATAGGAAAGGAGAGGGAATTCTTTATTATTTAGGTTTGGGAAACCTCACATTAAACTAATAAAAACCACAAACCAGACCATGGTTTTTGACCATGGGTTTTTTCAAAGGGGAGTGGAAAAAAATATTTTATAATTAAAATGTCCTAACTTCTTAAAATAATAGGGTTGCTTATGTGAAGGTGAGTCACACTCTCAAGGAAAACAATTTAAAAAGACAAAATGTTTTATAAGCCTTGAAGGGTCCACTAAAGATTTGTAAATAATACCAAACAAACCCAGAATCACATTATTTTAATGGTAAACATATATTGTCTGAACATAATGTTTATTTTATTTTATTACATCACTATTGGGTCATTATGATGTCATAAAACACATTATATATTTAAACGATATTTAATTTTTACCCAAAAATTCGACTATTTCAAAAAATTATGAAAAATTCACCATTGGATAATTTCGATATCCTAATACAAAAAATAATATTTAATTTATCTAAATAATTTTATAAATATGTGAATTTTTACTTTTAAAATAAAAACTGTCATTTACAAAAAATTCATGGGTTTTGACAAAAACAGCTTTCAAACCTTAATAAAAATTAAAATTGCATTCATAAAATTATATGATCATTTATATTTAATAAAATGTAATTTAATTATAATAATATTTTATTAAAATATTATTTAATTCAAAAATCCATTAATTCATCAAAATATATTTCTTAGTTGAATATTAACTAAAAATACTATTTGTGCTTTAACAACTATTTACAAAGTAACAATAATAAAATGAATGAAAATTATTTATAAAAAATTAATGTACATAGTCATAGTTCTAGGGTATTTTTACATAACCCCATATAACACCCGCATAAGATCTAAGGGTAAGGTGTGTGATTGTGATACACTTTTGGGGTGGCTCGGATAACATCGCTCGGGTTGTAATCTCTATTAACTTTCACTTCTCCTGTAGTCGGTTCCGCTCAAGATTAACATGTTCAAGCTTGGCTTGGGCTTAGTCAAGAGATAATCCCAATGACACCACCTCCTTTCTAAGCTCTGACAAATGGGATTCATACGGGGCAAGTCTACTGGATGAGGCCATCGCTTCCTTTGTCTGATTAAATTGGATTTGTTAAAGCCCTATATTTATACTAATAATGTGATCACTGTTCAACGACTATATTAGCAATGATCACAATTCATAACGGTATTCTAAAATCCAAAAACATAAAACCAATAAAGTTCACATTTTATATAATCATAATAAACATTTAATTAGATCAAGAGGAATTTCCATTAATGAATGTTTGGGTTGTTACAATCTTCCTCCCTTAATAAAATTTTCCCTCAAAATTTACTTTTCCCACTCTAAAAAAAATGCGGCTAGATCTACTTCATCACTTCCTCCGATTCCCACGTCACTTCTTCAAACTTGTGGTTTCTCCACAACACCTTGATGAGGGGAATTGTCTTATTTCATAGAACTTTTTCTTTACGATCTAAGATCTTAATTGGTTTCTCCTCGTAAGAAAGATCATCCTCTAGTTGTACTACCTCTAAAGAGAGTACATGTGAAGGGTCTGGTATGTACTTCCTTAATAGGGATACATGAAAGACATCACGTACTTTGTACATTGTAGGTGGAAGTGCTAGTCGATAGTCCACAACCCCAATACGATCAAGAATCTCGAAGGGGCCGATGTACCTAGGACTTAACTTCCCTTTATCTCTAAACCTCATGACCTTACATGGAGATATGAGTAGAAATACCATGTCTCTAACTTTAAACTCAAGGTCTCATTGACGGTTATCTACATAACTCTTCTATTGACTCTGGGATTCCTTGATATGTTGTTGAATGGTTTTCACTTTCTACACCATTTCTTTGACCATTTCTAGTCCTAGTATCTTATGTTCACCGACTTCATCCCAACATGATGGTGTTCTGCACCTCTTCCCATACAGGGATTCATAAGGTGCCATTTGGATTCTCAAGTAGAAACTATTATTGTATAAGAATTCAACTAGTGGAAGATGTTGGTTCCACCCTCCTTTGAAGTCCATACAACATGATCTTAACATATCCTCCAGTGTCTGAATAGTTCTCTCATATTTTCTATCATTTTGAGGATGATAGGCTATACTGAAGTTTAGTTCAGTATCCATAGCACGTTGAAGACTCTTCCAAAACTTAGAGGTGAATCTTAGATCTCGATCAGATACAATAGATAGTGGTACTCCATGCAGCCTTACCACTTCCCTGATATATTTCCATGCCAGTTGATCCAATGAGAAATCCTCCCAAATTTTAATAAAGTGTGCAGACTTTGTAATACGATCCACAACAACCTAGATTGCATTGTTGCCTTTGGATGTCTTTAGAAGTCTGATGATAAAGTCTATGGTGATGTTCTCCCATTTCCATACTGGTATGGGCAATGGTTGCATCATCCCCTTAGACTTATGCATCTCTGCCTTCACTTGATGATACACCAGACACTTTGATGTATACTTAGTGATCTCCTTCTTCATATTATCCCACCAATAATGCTCTCAGAGACCTCGATACATCTCTACATTTCCTGGGTGAATAGAGAAATTTGAACTATGTGCATCATCCAAAAGTTCCTTCTTTAGCTCTGGAATTGATGGAACACATAGTCTTTTCCCAAATATCACAATTCCTTCTTCATTAACATTGAACTCTGAGGATTTATCTTTTCTGATAGCTTCCACTTTCTTCTAAATTCCCACATAATCCTTTTGAGCATCCTTTAACCTTTCCAAAAGAGACGGTTGAGAAATAATTTGTGAAAGTATTGATGATTTTCCCTTCTTTATGATTCCCATATCCATCTTCATCAAGTATAAGAATATTGGATCCTTCTCAATTCTCATCAATGATATAATCATCGGGTCCTTTCTACTTAGAGCATCTGCCACCTTGTTCTCTTTCCCAGGGTGGTAATGGATTGAGCAGTCATAGTCTTTGATCAGGTCTAACCATATTCGTTGGCGCATGTTCAACTCTTTCTGTGTGAATATATACTCGAGGATTTTGTGGTCTGTATATATTTCACAATTCTTCCTAAAGAGACAATGCCGCCAAAACTTTAAAGTGAAGATCACTACAGCCAACTCCAAATCATGTTTTGGATAATCCCACTCATGAACTTTCAATTACCTTGAATCATAGGCAATGAATTTTTCATTTTGCATCAACACACATCTCAAGCCCTTCTTCTAAGCATCATTGAATACCACAAAAAGTTCTCCGCTTGTGGGTAAAGTGAGCATGGGTGCAGTGATAAGCCTCCTTTTTAACTCCTTGAATATTTCTTCACATTCATCACTCCAAGAAAACTTTACTCCCTTCAGAGTTATCTTGGTAATAGGGTTGGGCAATCGTGAGAAATTTCTTACAAATCATCGATAATATCCAGCTAACCCCAAGAAGCTACGAATACCCATTGCCAATGTTGGCCTCGTCCATCCCTCAATTGCATCTGTTTTGGAGGGATCCATAGATATCCCATTACTTGTGATGATATGGCCCAAGAATGAGACCTCCTTCAACCAGAACTCACACTTGCTGTACTTTGCATAGAGATTCTCCTTTCAAAAGGTATTTAGTAAAGTTCTTAGATGCTCCTCATGACCCTCCTTGGTTTTGAAGTATATCCGAATATCATCTATAAAGACTACCAAAAATTTGTCAAGGTAATCCCTAAAGACTCAATTCATCAATTCCATGAATATTTTTGGAGCATTAGTGAGTCCAAAAGGCATTACTATGAATTTATAGTACCCGTATCTTGTACGAAAAGTAGTCTTGGAGATATCTTTCTTATTCACCCTTACTTGATAATATACCGACCGAAAATCCACCTCAGAGAAGTATTGTGTTCCAAGTATCTGATTGAAAAAGTCATCGATTCTTGAGAGAGGATACTTGGTCTTTATCATGATTTTGTTAAGCTTACAATAATTAATGCAAAGGCACATTGAACCATATTTCTTCTTGACAAAGAGGACTGGTGCACCCCATGGTGAAGCACTTGGTCATATAAACCCTTTATCCTAACTCTCTTGTAGTTGTTTCTTAATCTCCTCAATCTCTATAATAGCCATTATATATGAAATCTTGGATATTGGAAACACCCCAGGTATAAGATCAATTGAGAATTCAACATCTCTTCTAGAAGGAAGACCAGACAATTCCTCGAGAAACACTTCAATGAATTACCTCACAATATACATGTATTAAAGGATGATTTCCTCTTTAGACTCAATCATCTAAGCTAGATACACGTTCTCATAGGGTAGTAATATCCATGCTTGAGATGATGGAGCTAAAGAAGATTCATCTTCCTCCTTGCACTTGTATAGAATCAGGGGTCGATTCTCCACATGGAGAGTGATTTCCCTCTCATGACAATTTATGTTGGATCTATATAAGGAAACCCAATCCATGACAAGAATTGAATCAAATTTCACTAGAGGAAGTATGAAGAGATTCCCTGGGAAATTCAATCTACAGATTATGGCAGGGGAGGAGTTATATTCATGGGATGCAATGATTTCTCCATTTGTTGTACTCACCAACATCTTTACTTCCATGATTTGTGGTGGTGTTGGGATTGTTCTACTAAACTTTTGGGATATAAAATAATGCGTAGAACATGAATCAAAAATTAAATTAACTATTATTTAATGAATAAATAGCATACCTATCACCACTTTGTTGTCGGGGTTCACTTTGGTAGTAGTGATGGAAAAAGCTCTCCCTTGCTGCCTTGTGGGTTGTTGGTTGCCTCCAAAAACCCTTGGATTAGGGCACTGATTTGAAAGATGCCCTGGTTATTTGCAGTTGTAGAAATGAACAATGCGTTGAGGTTTGAACGAAGCATTCATCTCCTCTGTTGCAGCCGCACATTTTTCTTTTCGGTAGTTAATAGCTAAGTGACCTTCCTTCCACACCTAAAGCATTTCCTCGTCTCCTTCATGCAATTTACAGGGTGCTTCTTTGCACACCTTTAGCAAGTGGGGTGATGGATCTTCTTAGCACCATTGGATTTATCCATTAGACCACTAGCATTGAATTCAACCTTATGCATCTTATCCCCCTGATACCCCCGAGATTATCTGATCTCCATTTCGACCTTGAGGTCAAATCAGACAGTTTCCTCATAGCTGTTGAAGTCACGGATCACCATCACTTTCTGTAGACTAGGTTTCATCCCACCAAAGAAGCGGTCAACCTTTCATTTGGGGGTAACGACAAAGATAGAGGTGTATCATGCAAGCCTTTTGAAGTTTTCCACGTACGCTCTGATAGATTCGTCATCTTTTTTCTTGAGGTCAAGGAAGTCCCTTTCCATCTTAAGTTAGAGGGTGTGCAGAAAATATTTATAGAAAAAAATATTTCGAAAATCCTTCCATTCCAACGCCTTGATCTCCTCCCCAGGATTTTTATTTTTTATCAACGTCCACCATTGATCAACTTCACCCTCCATATGATAAGTAGCCAAGAGAACCTTCTGTTTTTTAGAACATTAAAGGATGAAGAAGATCTTTTCAATAGATTTGATCCATTGTTCGACGATTGAGGGATCATATGATCCATTAAAAGTAGGAGGCCTTTGTCTCATGAAGCTCTCGATAGTGACTTGTTATTTCTTAGGGGGGTTTGAAAATTCCTATTGACCCACGTTTCTATTAAAATCATGAGTTAACTGAGAGAGAATCATGACAGAGTTCACGATTCCCGCTCCCATCGGATTAGGCATCTCATTAGCACAATCATCACATTGATCTTCACATCGGTTGTTAGCCCGAGTCCTCCTATTACCTACCATTGGATAAAATAAAAGGAAAGTCAGGGGTAACACATAAAGGGTAATCCAAGGACAAAACTGATGACTTATAAATAACTTTTATTTTTTTAACTTATGAATCCATAGGCTTCAATCTATGTTATTCATGATTTACTTTCTAACATACATTCTTAGGGGATTTTTTTAATTCCCTTAATAAGGGTTCATACTAAGCTTTTGAATTTAAAAAAGAATATCCCCTAGGAGTGTCGTAACCAAGAGGGAATCAAGGTCCATTTTTGTGCACCAGTTCCCATTTGAGTCTACCACAAAGCAGTATTTTCGGGTTTTACCCCTAGGATACATCTGTGCCAGAGCCGCCTCTACCTGATCGTATCCAGATAGGGATGTATTTGCTTGATAAACCACTTAATAAATACTCACCAATACTTAGGGATGTTTTTATTATACTTATTCTTGTCTCTAAGACTTCACTAGGGTTTTCTAATCCTAATCCCAAAAATAACTAAACCTATCCTCTAATACCAACTATAACAACCCTGCTTTTTATTACACACTTAAACCTGATTTATTACATAAAATATTGAGTTGATACAACATATAATATAGATAGGTATAGTGTATTTGGGGCTTAAGAACATTACATAACAACTTAGAACATAAAACACACACCATCTTTATTGAAAACTTCCTTTACATGACCACTACATTCCCTCATACTTAACATTGCATGAGATAACCTGTGGACATGCATAAGAAAAGGGTGAGATATAAATACCATTAAGGGAATAAACATGGAATAACATGAGTAATACAATACATGTTATACAATAGGCATATCAACTGAGCACAAGAGAAACATGAACATAAAGGCATGATAAAGCATGCTAATCATAACATGAAAATGTGGCAACAACACTTAACATGGAATTAGCATGAGCCAAGGATCATTGCACATGGAGCATGAGTAAACCATCATTGCACATGAAGCATGAGTAAAACCTCATTTCACTTGAATTTTCATGATTCAACACCCATTTCCCATGACGTATCATGATACTATACTTTACCCAATGCATTGGAGTTCTATCAGAGCGCACCCTTCTTAAACATTTCATTTCATGCATAAGTGTGCCACATGGATCTTGGAATCAATCAAAATCATAAGTTATTCCACTATTAAATAATTTAGAATAAATAAATGAAAGTACCATTCAATATGTATATGTGTATAAAGGTGAATACCCTTGATAGAGACATGGGTATGGTATTCACCACACAATGATCTTGTCTTGGAAAAACGCGGTGCAATTTCGGCAGCATAACAGCGTGACATAAGGATTCATGAAAATGGTTGATGAGAGAGAAAAGGGTGTCTCATCATATATTCATGAAATGGAAAGTAAGGGGTTAATATATATACATGTCCCAATAAACGTAATGGAATTTAGATGCATAATAAAAAATAATTACTTAGATGTAAAAGAGGAGAGAGAAATACATCAAGGAATTTCGGCATGGTAATGAGTGTACATGGGAGGAATTAATGAGAGAGAAAGGGGTCTCCCATCATCCAAAAATAAAGGGTACAATATGGTGGTGGTGCAAAATCATACCCCAACATTTTTAATTAAAAACAAAAGGCCATAACAACTTAAAGAAAATTGGAAAAAAAATGAGAAAGAAAGAAATCCCTTACTTGGAAGTGTGATCCCAAAGGCTTGGGAGAGGATTGAGAGAGGCTTCTTGGGAACTTGGGTCACCTTGGAAGGATTCTAGAGAGAGGAGGGAAGTAGGTTGGTTGAAATCCAAAGGATTTGAGTGAAGAGTAAGTGGGAGCTTGGGTGAGTTCATATAGGAAAGGAGAGGAAATTCTTTATTATTTAGGTTTGGGACACCTCACATTAAACTAATCAAAAAAAAATAGCCCATGGTTTTTGCCCATAGTTTTTTCAAAATAGGAGTGGAAAACAATATTTTATAAGGCCAATGACATAACTTCTTAAAATAATAGGGTTTCTTATGTGGATGTGAGTCACACTCTCAAGGAAAACAATTTAAAAAGACAAAATGTTTTATAAGCCTTGAAGTGTCCACTAAAGCTTTGTAAAATAAATCAAACAAAACCAAAATTATATTATTTTAATGGTAAAACATATATTGTCTGAACATAATGTTTATATTATTTTATTACATCACTATTTGGTCATTATGATGTCATAAAACATATTATATATTTAAACAGCTTTCACCGTTGGATAATTTCGACTATCTCAGAAAATTATGAAAAATTCATCGTTGGATAATTTCGAAATCCTGATTCCAAAAATAATCTTCACTTTATCTAAATAATTTTATAAATATGTGAATTTTTACTTTTAGAATAAAAACCGACATTTACAAAAAATTCATGGGTTTTGACAAAAACAACTTTCAAACCTTAATAAAAATTAAAATCGCATTCATAAAATTATATGATCATTTATATTTAATAAAAAGTAATTTAATTATAATACTATTTTATTAAAATATTTTTTAATTCAAAAATCCATTAATTCATCAAAATATATTTCTTATTTGAATATTAACTAGAAATACTATTTGTGCTTTAAAAACTATTTACAAAGTAAAAATAATAAAATGAATGCACATTTTTTATATAAAAATAATGTACATATTCATAGTGCTAGGGTATTGTTACATAACCCCTTATAACACCCGCATAAGTCCGAAGGGTAAGGTGTGCAATGGTGAAAAACTCTTGGGGTGGCTCGGATAACATCGCTTGGGTGGTAATCTCTATTAACTTCCACTTCTCCCGTAGTCAGTTCCACTCAAGCTTAACGTGATCAAGCTCGGCTTGGGCTTGGTCAGGAGTGAAGCCCAATGAAACAACCTCCTTTCTGAGCTCTAAAAAATGGGCATCGTATGAGTCAAGTCTACTAGATGAGGCCATCACTTCCTTTGTCTGAGTAAATTGGATTTATTAAATACCTATATTTATACTAATAACGTGATCACTATTCAAAGACTATATTAGCAATGGTCACAATTCATAATGGTATTTTAAAATCCAAAAACATAAAACCAATGAAGTTCACATTTTATATAACCATAATAAACATTTAATTAGATCAATAGGAATTTCCATTAATGAAAGTTTGGGTCGTTACAGGGATGTGCTGCCTATTTATTGGAATGATATTCTTAAATCAATTCTTCTCAAATGTTTTTAGGAACCCATGTGCATCTAGGAATGCATAAGATCTAATCCCCATAAACGACCCAACCAGGTAGTGGGTCCCCACCTAAAACACTCTTCCTTAGGACCAAGTCCTTAGGATGAAAAAGATGTCTCATTTTCACTATGTCCATGGGTGAAGAAGTCATAGTCAAATACATAAAAAATAGGTTTACCATTATACTCTTGAACCTCCAGATGTATCTTAGAAAATAGAGCTATCAACTGCCACATGATACTATCATCCTAAACTCTTTGTGTCCAAGTATTCTGTCTTAGAGAATATATGAAAAAATTACCTTTCCTAGGAATATATGCAAGCTCAAAATTGAATTACTGTAGGTATCCAATCCATCTTCTCTATCTAAGGTTCAAATCACACAGATTGAATATTTATTTGAGACTTTTATGGTTTTTGTAAACTATGAACTAATCTCCTAATAAATAATGTCTCTAGTATCTAAATTCATAAATCATAGCTACTAGATCAAGGTTTCACATTAGGTAATTACACTTATGATATCTCAAATAATGCGATCCATATACCATAAATCAATCTACATTCATTAGAACTATTTTAATCCCAATTCCTAATGCATCATAATAAAATATATATCCTCTTATATGCTCAGGTAAAATTAGGATCAATGCTAAATTCAATATTCCTTTCAACCCCAAAAATTATTTTCACACTCTTAGAACATGATAACTTAACACCATAATTTTTAAAGCATTAAATAAGCGATTAAAGGAGTGAAAAGTCTTGAATAAAATACTTATAGTATCCAGCTAGCCCAAATAAACTCTGTATGTCAAATAAGTTATTGGAATGCTCTCAAGAAATCATGAAACTCACCTTTTTTAGATCCGTAGATACCCATGATTCTGATATGATTTTACCTATGAAATGAACCTTATTAATCCTAGAGTGTAATTTTATGATATTATCATATAAACTATTCTCTCTTAGTGTGATCAATTAGATATAAAGATATTTGGCGTGATCATGTTGAGTTTGTGAGTACACCAAGATGTTTTCCAAAAAACCACTACAAAATAATCTAGGTACAGATAAAAAACCCAATTCATTAGAGCCATGAATATTTTTGGCACATTCATGAGACCAAAAAAAATTACCAAATACTCATAAAGTATATAATTACTTCAAAAATATGTACGAGGTATATTCAAAGGAATAACTCACACATGATGATATCTTGACATCAAGACTATATTTGAGAAGACCCAAGCTCCTCAGAACTGATTAAAAAGGTCATCGATATGAGGAAGTGGATACTAGTTCTTAATCAAAAGCTGATTCAACAATCGATAATCCTTGAAAATCCCAAGGGCTACATATAATTTCTTGAAAAAAATCATAGGTGAACTCTAAGGTGATGTACTGGATCATATAAACCCTTTAGTTTCTGGTTCCTCTAGATGTATTTTGAGATCCTTAAGCTTAGTTGGATCCATATTGTAAGGAGTAATATGCATTGGTGCTACTCCAGGAATAATATAAATGGTAAACTCCACCTCTATATCATGAGTTAACCCAAAATATTCATTAGGGAATAAATACCTAAAATGGTTCACTATAGGATAGAAATCCATTTGATGTGTTCTCTGGTCACTCAAAAAAATATTAGAAATATGGGATACCACTCTACCAAATCCATGATTCTTGAGACCAACTTGAATTTTTTGGACATCCCATTCTCTTTTATGAATCTAACTACTACCCTCGGGTGATGTGAAGGATACCCTCCATCTATAACAGTAAACATAATAATGATAAGGAAATATCTATTACATAATGAGGATGATGTTAAATCCAATAACATCTAGGATGAAGAGGTTTCATATGAAATTATATCCACCTATCTCTAGGGGGAATTCTATACATCAGTGTACACTCTTCGATTGAATTCCCAATGATGTATCGAGAGTAAACACTCTAAAAAAATACTCTATCTCAAGGACAATAATTTCTATACTTTTCATATATGTGAAAGAATGTGAATATTTTATATTGAATAAACCAAACACTAAATTAGAGGCTACTAAAATCATACATTGAATTTTAGAAGTCCTGACACTCTTCTCCTCAGGTGTTAGATGTACAGTGTGTAATTGGCCTAATCTATGGCCCCAAGCTACAACCTAACTACCATGAGTAGGCCTAATCTACTGGTGTTGAATATCCTATGTCTGGATACCTCAACACCATCCACCTCCTCAGCATTACGCCCTATGCTAATCCAACTTCCTACCTAAAACAGATAAAATGATCCTACTCCTGAATACGGAGTCAGTGTAGATCCTATCTCACTAGGTACTAAAGGAAAGGTTATATAGAAATGATGAATATGAACCATCCTTCCACAGGCTCGATTTTGAACTGGGTCCTTGTTACACTGTGTTTTTTTGTGACCATACTTCCCACAATGATGACATATTACATAACTATCAGTGCACGTTGTCTGAATTCCACTACCCTCAGGAGTAGACTCCAGGTGTCACTTCTTTCCACTAGATGGAATGATTCTCTATCTCGGTATTGAACCAACCTATCCCACACCTTCATATTCCCTTATATTGTGCTCGATGATGTGGTCCCAGTTCACTAGTTTAGATATGGTAGTTAGTCGGGAAATGTTTACCTAGGATCGAATGGCATACATAAGTCCATCCTCAAATAGTCTTGCAACTATCAAATCATCCTCATAAAGAGTTGGTGTGAAGTGTTGGAGCTTAGTAAAACAAAATGAATAATCCATCAAAGACATAAAACCCTATTACAGGTGTATAAAATATCTATAATAGGCATATGTGGAAAGAATTAATCATAGAATACAATATAGAAGTCTCTCTAGACCATATCTTGATGATGATTTGTTTGATTAATAATGTTCCACTAATTCTTAGAATAATCACGAACAATATAAATCATGAGATTTTACATCCTCTCTAGAGGAGTATCTAAATGTTTAGAGATAGATAACATGGTCTCTATCCATAACTAAGTATCCTAAGGACCATATTCCCCCAAAAGGTAGGAGGGTGTTGTTATTAGAAATCCCTAGTCAACTCTACCATAGACTGGGAATGTCATGGATCTCTTTGTATAGACTAAACTAGCCATAATAATCCATCTTCAAACAGAGCTTAGCACCTAGATTATGTATAATAGGAGGTTCCATAGGTGGAACTACTAGAGGTAACACTAGTGGTTTAGGTCCCACCACCACCAGAGCATGGTTGTCACCACATTCTTGGTTCTTGAATCAAGTCCATCGTAGAGGAATACATCTAAAATTCCAAACACATGACTCAGAACAATATTTTATAACAAAAAAAATCACAGATATAAAAATAGTATAGGTATAATCCTTCATACATATGAGTTAAAACCCCGTTTCCTACTCCTAAATCCAGGTCTAGGTGATATAGAAGATCATGAAGTATCAAAAGTGACACTAACTACTGCCTACTATAGAGGTAGTGTTAGGGTCAAGTTCTCAATTTCATTCCAAGTGTTTTGGTATATGGTGTGTAAATTGAAAATTATCAAGGAAAACACTCTTTAAGTTTCAATTGGAATCCCCATTTAACAATAACCATATCAATTAAATTTTTAAGAATTAGAAATTTCACATGCATATATATCCCATTAAAGTTAAATGAGTTACCATTCTCAAGTTATAAAGACCTAATCTTTATAAGTTACAATTGGTACTTCATGTAATTATAACTAGACCTTTTCATCCAATTAAGATGTAACGAGATGTATACGATGATTTTATTTGATGAATCTACATTCCCAATTTATAGAAGTACAAGCTCTATAAATTAAAATTATAATTCATGTAATTGGAATCAACTAAGTTTTAATCCATGTATCCATAGTTATGTAACTCAAACATGTTATAATTGGTTAGTTAAGGTGAAATCATTAAGCTATGTGGGAAAACACAGTTTAGGTTAATGCATACAATTTAATTAACCAATTATTTATCTCATTTATCTTATAGAAACATTAGTCAAATAATAGTTATAGTACTGAAGGCATTACAACATGCTATGAGAAATGCATGAAATAAATTAAATATGACAAGTCATATGCATGAAATGTGAATCCTTAGGTTCCTATAATGATGCATGAGATAATACCTACTTACCATACCAAGCTAAATGTAAAAGAGAAACCATAACAATAACAACAATAATAATAACACAAACCATGGGAATCACCCATCGGTGTAGTGAGTACAACTACAATAGGAATAATTCAAAACAAAGAGTCCCATCCTAGGTAATTTGTTTTTTCCATGAAAATGGGTTAGATACTCCTAGGAAAAGGCTCATAATTAAATTATGAATCATTTTTATTCTCCTATATACCAATCCAAAATAGTAATACAAAAGGAAAAAATTTTCTAATACCACTTATAAAATCTCAGGACTAGTTTTCTCATAAGTAACCAAATTAGGTTGGTCATGTGGACTCAAGCATGCCTCCCCATATACTAGAGGTTTATGACTAGCAGTGAGGGTCTTTGATGGTATGGTGGAGAAACTATACCCCCATTATCATAGTGGAGAAAAATGATAAATAATAATAATAATAATTAGAAAAAATATAATAAAATAATAATGAAATATTAACACAAGAAGATGTAATAATAATCAACAGGAAAATATCATAATGATAAAAAAATTCATAATTAGTAACGTATACTAAATGGTGTTATGCCATGATGCTATACAAAATGGGGCAATACAATGGGGATAGAGCATCATGCATACAAAAAATTCTATACAAAAATTAACAAAATACCAATAACTATATCCAATATAATCATAAGCATAATATTGATCCTCTAATCCCATAATCCATTCAAGTATAGAAAATCAAGAATCCATAGCATGCCACTTCCCCTTGTCCCAACCTGCATCCATGGAGTTTATCCATGTACCAATTGGCAGCCTAAACTGGGTGTGAGTAAAACTCAGTAGGACACCAACAATGGTGTCTAGAATGATTTGATCCAACATATATAAAAGAGAAATGTGAAGGTATAATAATAATGGAATGTTATAAGATAAACTAAACCAATCTAGCTCGAGTTCCGCAAGGATACTCATATGACACTACCAGCTTCATCCCAAGCTGAAATGACTCTAAACATATATCACCAAACATATATATATATATATGTATATGTATATATATATATATGAGTAAACACATAATATATATGTACACATATTACTATTTAAGACCTGAGGCATGTGACCAAGGTGTCCTTGCATAATCATAAGAGTCTTATACTATAAATAGGGTATATACCTAATATTCATATGGGAATATGAAAAATCATGTATTAAAAATCCCAATAAATGATTTGAGTCATCATGCTCAAAAAACTAACCAAAAGATCATGAATCATTATGTCCAATATCTTAGTAAATGATGTGAAATATCATTTTCAACATCCTAACTAAAGGAGCATAAAGTGCCATGTCTAGATGTGAAACATTATGTTCAACATCAAACATCAAGGGGGCGTGAAGCATCATGATAAAAAATTATCTTAACCATTTCAAAACAACTATAATCCATTTTTTAATAATAATAAATAAGAATTTCATTCAGTACATTAACAGAGTCCAAAATAAGTATACATGTCAAAATAAATTTCCGTTTAATCCCATTTAGTCATGGGAATAACTTTTAATTCAACCAGGGACAAGGTACATGGTCTTATCATTCCCATTCCATTTATTTCATTCTAACCACTTCAATTTAGAAATAACCAAACCCACTTAGATGGTAGTTTGGGTCATAAAAACATTTATACGTCTCAGGAGTATTTAATCGACAAATATCAAGGGTTGTACTAGTCTAGGTACTGAACCTACGATGAAAAAATGACCTATATGAGTATATATAACAAGTTATCATTAATTTAAAAAGGATATAATCATTTTTAAGGCAACACATGCAAGGTCTACCATGCGACAAAATTTCTCATAATATAAATAACAAAGATTTAAGGTAAAGTTACTAAAATATCTCCTTATAAGGGTTTTATAATCCTCATATGATATAAGCTTCAGATTTAGGCTAGAAAGGAGAAATTTAATAAATAAAAAAATACCATGAAAATAGGTCATATTATCTCGCATATATTTATCATTCCATATAAAGAGTTAAATAAAGAAAGGAAGGAAGAGTACTAAATAACTAACCAAGAAATATTCAATGTGTTAGACTATGTTTGAATCAAAGTCCAATTAAGGTGGGAGGATCAAATCCTTGGTTGAGGGAAAAATATTCCAATAAGAGGGGAAGCTGCTGTGCAATTTGGGAAAGAAAAGGGAGAAAGAAGAGTTAAATTCCCAAGGGGAAAATGCAATTTCAAAAACTTTTAATGGGAACATGATTTTGCCACATGGTTGACCAAATTGTTCAATAACCATGCACACCCACTTCATAAGGTGGAACCCCCTTTCATGGATTGGCACATGATTGAAAAACTATGTGCAACCCATGCGTTCTCATTGTCCAACACCTCTATCCCCTGGAATGGTTAGGTGCATGGTAAAAAAACCATTTGAAAATCATGCTCAATATACCTATAATTTATTTCTATTTTTTTCATATCCATGAAAACTTTATCAAATGGTTAAACTAATCATGCATATTCATTCTTGGGATGTATGATTGAGCTGCACTATTACTACTAACCATGCCCCAACCGTGCACCGCAAACTATTTCTACAAAATACCATATCTTTGGGATCTAAAAAAACCCTAGAAACTTCTGAAACCTTCCTTAAACCTTTAATAACTTTTTTAGAATAAAACAAGAGATATAAAATAAAATTAAGTAGATCTATACCTCTCTAAAAAATTGGGTCATTATAGTTCTCTTCCTTCTAGTGTTAGTCATCCACCACACCGTGTTCAAGAACTATGTATGGATTGATTCCTAATTTCATGGGATATGTAGAAACACATTGATCTCATATCTTGGCCCCAAACCAACCACCAAACTATTTTGGGGACTTTACCCTTGGGAACATTATCAATCCTTTCTCACCGATGTGACCATTCAGTGTGTTCAGGCACATGGTAGAATATGTCCTAGAGTGTTGGACTTCACACTAAGCATCCCAACATGTTCACTTCCTCACTTTATGCCTTCCTTGGTTTAGACCATCATCACCCTATAGGTATAAATAGTACTTTTAATAGTAATGATATATGGACAAAATGGATCACCTCCCATTTTAGGAACATGCCTTGAAGGACCCCTAATTATAGGTTATAATTTATATGTTTCGAACATGGTTAATGGACAATCCTATATTTTTTCACCCTATCATTGACTGGTGCTGTCATGGAACCTGAGTTTTGAACACAATCAATAGTTGTTCCCTACACATAAATCACATCCCTTTTTCATGGTATAGATCTCAGAAGTCATGAATTCCCTCCTTTCTATCCCCCTTTGTTTTGGTGGAGTTTTAACACCCTCAGTGTTATTCCCCCATGTGTTCGTGCATGATGAACAAGAAAATCAGCATCATTGGAAACCTCCCAATTCGACTTATTCTAATCCCATTTATACTATCCCTTATGAAAAGGGAAACTCCCTACCTTTCACTATTTCTCACACTGATCATGATTCATGTGGTCTTAGGATTCATGGTAGAATTCCACCCCAAGAATGATTGAGATGAACAGGTGTTCCCAAAATGGGATGATTCCCCCTCTATAGTCTGAACTCTACAAGATTTAAATATGATACTTAGTCCAAGAATCATGTCTTTAAATTGGATTTGGATTTTTTTGGAAATTTTTGTGGCACCAAGCCCCCCTTATCCCTCTTTTCATGATGAGTTACTACTCTTTCATGACGCACAACCCTCTCTTGAGACACACCACCCATTTGGTCCAAGCAGAATGACATTAAACTATTTGCAAACCCATAGTTAAAATTATATGAATTTAAACTAGTAAAAAATAATTTTTTTTTATCTTAGATGCATGAAATTAAAATGCATACCTTCTATCTTTCTATAAAATAATTTAAAATAAAAATATAGCTTCTCATCCTCACCTGAGAGGATGGCCCCCTTCTAGCATTGGTCTCCCACCGCACCGAATTCAATAACTATCTGTGGATTTATTCCCAATTCCATGGTATATGTAGTGTAACCTAGACCCCCTATATATAACCCAGCCAAAAATACCTCCATAGGGTGAGACTATGTCTGTTAGCATTTATCCCTTGGGACCTTTGTTTGTGACAATTTTTTTGTGTCCGGTTGAAAAAACCATTTCACCTCCCCTCATCAGTCCAAGAATCATGACCTAAAACTACATGAAACCTACCAAGGGACCATTTATTTGGTTTAGGGCCTCTTTGGCCCCAATTCATGTTGAATTTTGAACTCTATTGTTCCAAAATAATTCTCTTGGAATACCAATCATTTGGTCTAATAACTACAACCTTAAAATAATAGCAACCATGGTATAGTCATTATAACATTAAACTATGTGCAACTGGACCCATGAAACCCTCGATCAATATCAAGTTCATGTCACCTCTAGTATTTTAATGAACCAATTATCCCTCTTTCTCCACATCCTCACCTGATATGATTTCCCCCTTTTAGTACTATTCTCACAACATTCAACATTCAAGAAATATGTGTGGCTTGATTCCCAATTTCACGGGATGCGTTGTAATTCCTAGATATCTTATATCAATCCCAACTATAAATCCTCTTGCCATTGACACCTTTTTTGGTTCCCCTTTCTCCACAGTGGTCCTTATCACCTTTAAACATACTAGGGCATTGTGACTTTTAGGTAGAGGTGATCTATGTGTTATGACCTTAAAACTATGTGTAAATTTTTTGCAGTACTTAGACTTATTATCCCCCTCTTCACATTGGGTATATAATACCTTCCCTACTACACAAGATTATCCAAGATGGTCTAAAATCTATGACCTTAAACTAGAATATTTGGTCCAGGAATCATGACTTTAAACTACGTATAACCATCCGTACATATGACCCTAAATATATACTCATCCAGACTGATTGGCATGACATTAAAATACCATAGGAAAGAGTCACATATGTCTATAGGATGAAAATATGTAGGGGAAATGTGAAAAAGTCAGACTTTCACCCACCAAGTCACCCTTGTGATTTGTGAAAAAGTGTGTGTGTGTTTGTGGGGGGGGGGGTGCGAATAGAAGAGGTGAAAAATATAGAGAGACTCATCACCAAGCCTAAAAAAATCCTGGTTGTGTTCATTGGACCAAATATTTCAAGAAAAAGTTATATACAAGCCTTAACTCCATCTAATTCACAAGATACTCAATGAGGCACCATCCCTTGTGTTCCCCTTTTGTGTATTCTACTACCTCTGAGGGGTAGACTTGAATTCATATCTATCCACACGTCCTGGCCATATGATGTTAAACTACATGACACTATGATCAAAGATACATGAGATTAAACTATATAAATAATGTGTATTCACCATATGATATTAAAGTATGTGTCCAATGTCCTTACCATAAGATATTAACTTCCCATCTATATTATGTGATGTAAAACTAAAAAATATTTTAGGCTCTCTCTTGAGAGGAACTTTTTACCCTTTGGTTCCTGTCACCTAACACACTACCCGAGTTTCTTGACCATCACTTAGAAACCGAGATGATTCTCCCCTTGGAAGGTGAGTCTGAATATTACTTAAAGTGATACACCCACCCAACTTTCTCATATCCATAGTGGTGTAATCTTAAGAGCATTGAGATTCATCTGAACACCCCCTCAAGTTTTCCCCACGTTTCACAGCTTCCTTTATTTAGATCCCCAGCATATTCCACATCTGAACAGGTCCCCTAACAGTAATGATGCCTAACCAAAATGGCTCACCTTCCATCTTGGGTACATTTCTTTAAGGGATTTCAATGAAAATTTGATGGGTCCCATATTTTAAACGTGTTCAATAGCCAACCCTCATTTGTATGTCCCCACTCTTGGAAGTATGATAGTGGGATCTACATTTCAAACATGGTCAACTATCATCCCTTATCAGCATATCGCTCCTCCATATGTTCCAAGTCTTGGAAGTCTCAATTCACATCATCCTTCTCTCCCATTGTTTAGGTAGAAACCAACACCCCCGACATTACCCCTCCCATGTTCCTCTGCACATTGGGAAAACAAGTCAGTTGTGTAAAGTCCTACTCTCCAACCAAGGATTTCCCAGTCATGATACCCGTGATAGTAGACATATCATTATGACCTTGATTATTCAATACCTATATAGAACTCTCACATAAATGAGAGATTTTATATTTATCCTTTTTTTCTCACACCGAGCATGACTCATGTGGGATTAGGGATTTATAGTTGGTTTCCTTATTAGTACGATTGATATGTAGAAAAGTATGCACATAGGGAATTGAAAAAAAATATTTTTTTAGAAAGTAGGGTCATCCACATATTGGATCATATCATTTAAAAAATAAAGAACAAAAAAAGAAGAAGTCTCCCTAGGGATCATTCTCTTATATCGAGAAATCTAGCTTGTCCATCCTTTATCAAGAAGCCTCTAGGATCTAATACAACCTAAAGAACTCTGCTGCTTCCTCCTCAACTGTAGGGCAGACCTAATCAACCCAGATCTGCACCCAATTTTGTTCAATACTACACCCATCCACCAAGGATGCCACCTATACTACCTCATCCCCATTCATCACCAAATGCACCATCATCTAGTTGATGATACCTCCTTTGATATTGGTGTCATCTTTATGCTTTTGTGCTTGCTTCTCCAACTAATATAGTTTCTATTTATCCACCTAGAGTCCTTTAGTGCCCTCAAATTTCTCCTTGTACTAGATGGAATCCATATCCCATGATTTTTCTCACCCTATTAGCAAGGTAGTCTTGATATAACATGTGGAGAGCATGATCATCCACACATCTGATGCCCAGGTTCAATAACCAGTGGTGGAGGTACCCCATCTGGCTCACTATGTCCGCCCATGGGGTATAGTGATAAAGTTACATGTGCTTCTCCATGCCCTATACCATACAATACAATTCTATTTAGTGATAATAGACCTTAAGTCTTCTAAGTCCTTGAGTGGCACAAGTTCATACTTAATAAAAGCTTAAAGAACTTCAGTAGTGGGATCCTATTCATGGATTTATCTTTCAGATGGGCTAGTGTAACATATCATTTCTTGATTTTAGTTATTTCTTGATCCTTGTTTTGATCATCCTTTGTTTGGATCTTTATTTGGGTCATTTACGTGGACTTTTAATTTTTTTGGAAGTTTTGGGAGCTATGTACAATCGGTGCATGGTTAGGTAATTTTTTTTGGTTTTTCCTAATAAAACATGTGCCCTATTAAGAGGATTTGGAGGGTGGAACATGATTAGTGTATAATTAGTTTGAATGGTATGACCACACCTCAAAAATATGAGGCCTTGGATAGTGGGGTTTTTCATTATTATCAAAAGGTTAGAATAACCATGTGGCCAAGTTGTGCACCCTTTCTAGAATCCCAATAAGAGTGCACAGTTAGGGTGTATGATTACTACTAACCATATAACTCAACTAGGAAACCATGTGTGCAGGGTTTTAATCCCCCAAATTTTTTATTTTAAATCCCGGTACCACTGTTATAACCTATAAAATCCACTAATCAACCCTAATATAATCCTTTTTATTTTGGAGGCCCTCTAGAGGAGTTATTGGATCCTCTAACCTCCTCTCTTTCAAATAAAAGTGTTGGTGGAAGAAATTGATCCCTCTTTGAGGAGTGATTTCTCCCTTATTATGGGTTTCTATATTCTTTATTTCTCTCCCCCTAGAGAGTGTTGGATCCTCATTTTATTGATGGATTAGATCTTGGTTTTGATGGATTTTATTTTATGGATCTTGATTCTAAGACTTCCACCTTGATTTTCATTTCCTTTATCTCTGTGTTGGTGTTTCCTGTTATGGATATTGTTTTGATCCAACATGTCATTAAAGGTTGGTGGTTACATAAGGATTTACCAAAAAATTGAAACCCTAAATTTATTTAGTGATTTTAAATGAGTTTTTAATTTGTTTACAAAACTTGATTTGAAATGATCTGATGTTTTATTTAAAATGGAAATAGAAATTGTGAGAAACCCCCAATTTCAATGGAATTGAAATTGATGGGTATATTTTTAGAAAAATTATGGCTTGAATTGAAATTTGATTTGATGAAATGATTTTATGTTGATTCTTGAGAAAAACTGAAATTAAATGATAAATGATTTGGAAAGGTATGAATTTGATGAAAACCTATGATTTGGTTTGAAATTGAAATGGCATGTTGAACTTGAAAATTAGGAAATTGAACTATGAATGATGAATTGATTTGAAATAAATGATTTTTACATGAATTAATGAATTATTGATTGGTTGTTTGAGGCATATGTGTGCCTAAGTTTCTAGTGGGTTATTAGTACAAGGACATGAAGACTATGACTCCATAATAATTAATTGATGATGAAAAATCTAACTAAACCTAGTTTGACATGATTTTTCTCGATGGGATTTTGATTAATTAGTCTTGTTAGCCTAATCCTAAATGATGAATACACACATAATTTGAGTCTTGATTGACGACTGAGTAGTGGAGCCTAAAATTAATGCAACTAGAGGCATACGATCTTGGTTCTTATCTTTATTTGACTTGATTATACATACCATTGTTTATAAAACTATTTTATTCATGCTAGCTATTTTATATAAATCTTTTATATAAAATATTCATTTAATTCTATTTTTGATATAACTTCTATTTTTTGACTCGAAAGCATGTTTTGATTTGAAATATGAAAATGAATTTCCACACTATGTTTTATTCAAATTGAAAGCATAAATGATTTAATTGTTATGGAATCTATTATGGAATACTTGGTGAGATCCCAATAGGTTTTTTGATCACACACTACCTTTTAATTTAAGTTTTCATATATTATGTTATACCAGGACCAAGAAAAGGGAAAGTTCCACTTGGAGTTGGTAGTTGTTCTTGATTCATGGGATCTTGGAGTGATGGTGGTAACTCATGGAGTTGCGATCCACTCATTTCTTGATGTTTCTAAGATCCTATATTAATAGATTCCATGTCACCTTTTATATGTTTTTTAAATTTTAGAGGATTCTATTTATTCTTATGGTAATTTTATCATTGACGAGTGTTTATCATACTGAATGTGTTTTATTTTTATGATATGCTGTTATATCTTTATGGTTTGTTTTTATGGTAAAACGGTTCCCTTTGAATCATGTTTGATTTCAGGTGCTAGTCTCCAACCCATGAGGATCTAGAATTTTCTTCAAGCAATATAAGGATCATCTTGGGTATCAATGTACCAGGGTATCCAAGTTAGTTCATGAAATTATGGTATCAAAGGGGAGGTTATGTATCTTTATTTAATATCATTATACAATTGAAATCTCTTGGTAGATGGGAGGTAGAATTTTTGGGACTTAAGGGGTAGTTACGAGTGATTTCTCAGCCAACTCTCATCATAGAGAGCCTTAATTCACCATGGGTGTTTTTAAAAATCATCCTTGAGGAATAAATTGATATGATTCTAATATTTTCCCAATTTTATTTGAGTATTTTAAATCCCAAAATTTTGAACACTATTTAATAAAATTGATATTCACATATATCTTTACTGATTTGATGATATGAGTACCCCTACTAATGTTTTCATATTTCCCATTGATCTTTAGTAGCATCATGAATCTGAGGAGATGATTAAATAAACCTTAGGATAGAGTTTCTGATGAACCACGACAAGTGAACCATTCATTTGATTAGAGCCCCATTGAGATGGTGGTGCATGCTGTCCAAGCTTTGGGATAGGTAGATGCACCCTTTCTTGTTTAGGCTCTAGTTGTGGAACCTAAAAGGGGTGAATCTAGAGACCATGATCAGGATTTTATTTGGTATAAACCACCATATTTCAAAGTATAAATGGTCTTTAAGAGTCAATGATTTGGTTGAAAAATATTGAGCTACTTTTTGAGTTCTTGGAAATGTTTGATTCAATAAAAGTAAAGTGTGCTGCCTTCAAGATGGAAGGGCCTAATAGTAGACAATGGGATTCCACAATGATAGTGAAGAAAAATTAATTCTTCGAGTATAAGGAATTAAAATCCTTTTATAAAATAGTTATGTCTATATTTTATGCTTTTTTAAAACTCTATAAAGTTTCTCAACCTCCAACAGGGTGATAAGATCGAGACTCTATATATGAACCATTTCACTGAATTTTTTCATTTTTATCCTATGGCAGTTATGAATGAGAAAAAAGGAACAAATATTAAATATGGGTCTCTTATATGATATCTTACCTCATTTTTTAATACTTAATCTTAGTTATTATGCTGATATATTAGATATAGCATTGATGGCTGAGCTTGACATGGCTAAAATGTCAGGGTTGATGGTAGTTCCTTTTACTCCCAATGGTAGTTTTATTAGTTACTTTAAAAGAAAATAGAAAGTGTGATGAGTTTCATGATGTATCTTGATAACAAGAATCATCCATACCACCTGCAAGGTCTAATAGAGTCCCTTTGACTTACTGCCAATGTGGCAAGGTCGTGCACTCTAAGAAGGTTTGCACAAAGGCATCTAAGATCTATAGTATGTGTAGTCGTTCAAGATACTTGTGTAACACCACAAGACATTAAAATATTTTCCTTTTATAATAAATTTAATTTTGTTACTATCTTTCTTTATATGCAATACTAAGTTGGCTTGTGTTACACAAAATACTGAGTTCCTTCGATAGCATATAGGACACGAAAGAACAAGATTATAAGTGTATATGAAATACTAATACTTTATGATATATTTATTTTCATATTATATATTCAATAAAATGTTTTTACATTCATACAATAGATTTTATAGACTTAAGATAAGAAAAAATCAAATTTTATGCATAAAAAGATGCATTTTTATAAGGGCAGTTTTGTCGCCTTTTAGTGAAGCACTTATTTTAAAACTAAATTTTGAACCTTTTATAAATTTTATTTGTCAAAATAAACTTTATTTTTGAATTCTAAATTTAAAAATTATCTTAGGGTTGTTTTTTTTGTGTTTTGATGAGAAGTTTAATTTTTTTGATGAATAGGGAAAAATGCTACATTTTAGTTGAAAAATGCCTTTTCGTTTAAATAATTATTAATGTTAAATTATATTTTAAACTGGGTTTAAAGTAAAAAATACCAATTACAAATATATTAAACCAATTTATTCCATTGGAATCATTTTAATATTGAATTTAGATATAAAAATTTTATAAACTTTTGAACATTTTTATTTTAAAAACCCGCTTTTTTTCCACGTATGTGGGATTAGATTTAAATTAAAATTTTACAATTTTATGAATTGAATATGAAAAAATGGATATATATTATAATAATATTAACTTATTTTTTGACCAAAAATATTAATAAAAGTAATTAAAATTAATTACAATGATTAAGGTAAAAATTAGTTTACTTAGTGGTTAAAATTTAATATTAAGGGAAAAAATGACCTAGACACTTGTCCAAAAGCCACTAGCTACCCATATTTTTACCATATTACCTTTTGGTTCTAATTTTATGAGTTTTTGTGATAATATTTCATGAAATTTATCTATATAATAAGTTAAGTAAGGAAAAAGACAAAAAAGGAACCTTCTTTACCTTTAACATTTATAAATCCTTGAGATATGGAAACGACATCATATTTTAGGTTATACATATCATTTTTAAAGGTAAATGATATATTTTTATCATAATAATTTATCATTAATTTTTATATATGAATTATTTACTTAAAATTCTTAAGAAATGCCAACATAATGATTATTAAATTATTAATCAAATGAAACAAATTATACTAAAAATATTAAAAGTGAATAAAATTTAATGAATTATTGAATTACTTTTTTTAGATGAATATGTAATTTTAAATATATATGAAATTAATATATTTTAATTCCATAATTTTATTGATATTTTTAAATTTAAATTAAGTAAATAATGTCAAAATTGACAATAATGTTTTTTATGATAAATGACATTTTATTAAAAGATATAAAATTACTAAAAATATTATATTTTTTAAATTTATTTTTAAATATATATATATATATATATAAATTATGGTACATTAATAGACCAATTATTCTATTATAATGACTATATTGACTGTCAAATAGTATAAACTCTGCTAGCACGGTTACAATTTAAACTGTGTTTTTGCTCGTTACTTGCACTTTTGTTAAAATTAATTCAAAAAACACATTAGATTTTTATTTTTTAAATTATATAACATATTTATAATTTAGTGGTTATATATTTTATAATAAATATCACTTTAATTTGTTCTTAATGGTCAAATAGATTAGGTTATAAAACTAGTTTCCTTAATAAAAACCAAAATAGTAAAAGTGAGGAAATTTAGAAGTTAAGTAACATAATTATAAAAATGCACTTATTTTTGTGCGGTGGATGTTATAATAGACCATAATTTCACTTTAATACATTATTTTTTTAATTTTTGAGGCACATTAGTTAAAGGAGACCTCTCAATAGTGTTTACCTTTTTATATTTACAAGAATGCCACTTCTCCTCCACTATAAAAAGGCACTCACCCCTCCCACTTATTCACACCCCTCAAGCCATTTGGATCATAAAAAAACCACCCAAATAAGCGCTATAAATTATTCCCCTAATCCTAAAAGCCCCATTTTAGGCATAAAGAAAACCAAGGAAGGATTTGGTATAAACCAAAAGGAGTTACCCGAATAGGAGGTAACGTTCTTCAATGATCACTTTTGTTTCATTTATTTCTCCACCCCATGAATTATTTATATATCTTTATTATATAATAATATTAGTATCCAAAAAATAATAAGAAGTTTTCATTTTAAGGGTATTACCTACACTCACACACACTTCCATCAAATGGGATACACAATCATCATTTGTGTGTACGATGGACTACCGCCTCACAAACCGTTGTCATTCATTCTTCAATTACCACCTTTCAAGGTTGGGAATAATGACGGATTTATAGTTTATATATAATATATATGATATATATGATATTTATAATATATTTATGCTTCTTTAATTACTATATAAAACATAACTTTATGCTTTCCATTTTGTGGGAATATGATAACATCATTTGTGGACGTGTGGACTATCACCTCCTCAAAGCGATGTGATTCATTCACACTATAGGATCTAAATTTGAATGTAGATTCTCAATTTACAAGAGGGGGGGGGGGGTGAATTTTAATTTTAAAAAATTTCATTTTTAACCTTAAGGAAAACTATGTTTAACAAGGTTAAACAAGGTAAATTCACAAGACCTATTTTTGTTATACAAACTTGCTTTGTTCTGGAAATATGGTCCCAGAAATGAAACTCAAGAAAAGTTTACAAAGAAAATATTCTATCTTAAAGAATATATAATATTACTTATCAAAGTATACTAAAGTACAATAAAGTATAAGAAGGTTATAATTTCTTACTTTATCAAAATAAAATAGAAATAAACTTGAAACAAAACAAGTAACAAGTATGAAATATTTTAACCTAAGGAGTAGGGTATCCAACAACCTTGGATAAATGTCCCTTGATTTATAATTTCAAGAAAGTATGTCTTACCCATACTAGGGTAAGAACTTGATAGGAATATTAGAATTTGTCTTGCTATCTCCAAAAGTACTTGATCTTTAAGGTAGTCGACACCTCTATCTTCCTATCCATAAAAGTCCTCAAACTTTAAGGTATCCGGTACCTCTGTCTTCCTATCCCCGAAAGCCCTCGATTGATCACAGTAACAATCAGAGTTACATGAAGTAATATGAACAAGATGTTTAGTACGCACAAGGCATGAGAGTCTCTCTCTCTAGAAATCACTTCAGTAGCATGCAATCTCTAGAGTGATCAATAGGTAATTCTTAGTTCTATGAGCTTGTTCAAATGAGATCCTATTTATAGGCACTTTTGAAATGGTCAGCTCCCTCCTCCAATGGTCATATTTTTCCTTGAATCTTATAGGGACCTATACACATGTCACTCAAAAAACGGTTTGTTAGAAACAGATTGTACAACATCATTTCATAACTATAAAAAGTGTAAGAAAAATAAGGTTGTTTAACTAAATCTATTTTTCGGAGTCTAAGAAAAAATAAAGTTCAGAGTCTAATAAAATAAACATTCAGAGACTATAGATCATAGATTTTGTAATTCTGTTTTACAAGGAATTTTGAATATGAATTTTATAGATTTCAAAGTCTTAATTCCAATGAATTCGGAATCCAAATTCTGAGGAATTCTGAGTCCAAATTATGAGGAATTCAGAGTCTGAATTATAAGGAATTCAGAGTCCGAATTCTGAGGAATTCAGAGTCTGAATTATGAGAAATTAGGAGTCTAAATTTCAGAGAGTTCGGAGTCTGAACTTTAGAGAATTCAGAGTCTGAATTTCAGAGAATTCAGAGTCTGAATTTCAGAGAATTCAGAGTCTGAATTTCATATAATTCAGAGTCTGAATTTTAGAGAATTTGGATCCTGAAAACATAATACTCTATAACCAAGGATTTTTGGATTTCTAGGTTTTATATGTGAAACCAAATTTTAGACTTAGGAATAAAATGAGTTAGATTTATAGAAACTATAAAATTAAAAAAGAAAACACTGGTAAGGATAAAATTTCCTTGGGAAGGAAAATTTTCCTTATTAAGATAATTATTAGGGAAAACAATTTGCCTTAAGATAAAGTGTTTGTGATTTAAAAAATGTATAGGAATGGAAAAGTCATAAGGAAACCTTATTGACTCAACACACACATTACATGGAATGTATTCAGAATAGTTTTAATAAAAATATATGATATAAAAAAAAAATATAATAGTTTTTTAATAATATACAAACACACACACACACAGATATATATCACTTACTTTTTAAATATGATAAGGAAATGGAAGTAGCATTCATGCGTATGTACGACCTACCATCTCCATGAACGGTGCATTTCATTTCATATCTCCAAAATTTATAGATTGTTATGAATACATATATAATGAATATATATGATATTTACATAATCATTTACATCATAGATATAATGAAATCATGAATTATGTAAGAAGAACAAAAATAACAAGTCAAAACATACTCGAAAAACATGACAATTAACACCCAAAATGATGAATATAATGAAATATTATTAACAAATGGGTAATAAGATATTATAATAAGATAATATATGATATTATAAATATTATTATGGTTATTTTATAATTAAATAAAATAATTTAAATCATTATACAAGAGTTTAAAATGTGTTTAACCAAAAGGGAAAATAAGGTAGGGGATTTCATCTTAATTTACATTCCATTGAGACTTATTTGTTATTATGAACTAATTCACTTTAATGTGGTGTATATACTTTAAATTTTTCATTTAATATCACAATTAACTCTCATTTATTGATATTATATGCTTCAATTTGAATTATCTCATCCAAGGGGGTTTGACTTGAAAATTACTAAGTGGTAAAAGTTATCTTTGTATTCTCACTTTCTTTTGTGATTGTAAACTTTATATTGAAAAAATAACTTCGTTATGACCATTTTCCATTGGAAGTCACTTTTATTTTAGATATCCATACTCTTATGTGATGGGTATAATTATTTCCTAAATCATATACCATTTTTACATATAGTGTGTACTAGACAATTAATTGATTAACTAGGGAAATATTGGTAAATCCATATCTTTTACTCAATATAGATATTTGATAAGGAAAATTGTTCATGAATTAAATTGATTATTAGATATATGAGGAAATATTTTGATAGGCACAACATGGGTGGGGATCGGTTATAGATATCCCCTCGATGCATTGATAGTCTTTTGAGACAAATCATTTGGCCAATTAGATGGGTTTTTACCCTATATATTATAATCCGTCATATGAAAGGTCTTAAAGTTAAAGGTATAATTTATCTAGGAAACATGGAATCCAATAATTAATAATTTCCTTCATTCAAATTTAGTTATTATTTATCCATGATATTTTCAATTTGATATTATTTATGGATGCATTT
Source organism: Viscum album (assembly GCA_963277665.1). Lineage (NCBI taxonomy): Eukaryota > Viridiplantae > Streptophyta > Magnoliopsida > Santalales > Viscaceae > Viscum > Viscum album. The sequence goes on from OY728138.1 coordinate 396,285,849, forward strand.
TATTCTCAATTTTTTGATTAAATGGAATGTATTTCTATTACTTAGCTTGACATATTGATTTTTCCTTTTAAAATTATATAAATGGAATGCTTGATCAGTTATTAACCTTTCCATGTTAATTATAATTAATGATTCATTACTTCTTCTATTGTACTTACCCTTACTGAGCATTTGATCTCACCCTTATTTTGTTTCCTTTCCCGAGGATATGAAGAATAAGTATTTGAATTTTCTTTCAAGGATGTTGTTCATTTAATTTTATTATGTATAATGTTTTATTTTATACTTAACAATGTAATATGGGTATACTGCATGTAATATAGTTTACCAAAATTATTAAACTGATCAGTCCTTCAGGATTTGATTCCTTGTAATCATGCCAATTTAATAAAGGAATTGACTCTGAGCTTCTTGGGTTTGGGCATTATAGTTGGTATCAAAATAGGTTTCATAGAAACCTTGGAAACTAGATTTATAAAAACACAAATTAGGGAACATAACACTATGATATAATTTGAGGACAAGTATAAAATAAATTCCCAAAGAAACCATGTTTATGATTATGAGATTAGATACGCATAAAATTTTCAATTTAGGTTAAGTATTTCACTATTTTTGGGTTTATACATTATTTTTCATAATGGTATGATCTAATCTAGTTTATGTATTTATTTAGAAATGGTGGATAGTATAAGGAATGTAAAATTCACTGATTCATGTGATGAAAGGAGTAATAAGGATAATTTCTTTTATAGTTTTAAGCCAATATTTCAAAGGGAAATAGTCTCCCAAGCATTCTCATCATATGAGGACATAATATCACATGCTAATGAGATAGGTAAATAATTATAAAATTCTTATGGATTTTAAGGGAATTAATATAAGTAGAGTATGACATAGAAAAAAATAGATAAAGGGAATAAGAGAAATAAGTATTTTCCCACATGTGATAATTTTGGAAAGAAACACCCTGGTACTTACTTAAAAAGAATGAGAGTTTTCTACAAGTGTGGAGAGAAATGACACTATGGTTGTGATTTCATGGGTAAGAAAAAGGTTTCTAATATAAAATTCTTCAAAAAAAAGTATATAAAACACTATGAAAATCATTGTGTCAAGCGTCAAAGGAATATACCCTAAAAGAGGATAATGGATTATGGTCAAGATTATGATACTACCACAGATGAAGATGAATGATTAATATGATTGTGTTTTTATTCAAGAAATATTTCATTTAAGTATTATATAAATTATTTATTAGTTATAATAATTACGAAATATTTAAGGATTGTATTGAATTACTATTTCATTAAGGATTTGAGAGAATATGTTGAATAGTACCAAGAAATGTGATTTAGTGGAAAGTTGAACTATTTGGAAAACACATGGTTGGGAGAAATATAACCCTTAATATGTTCCTAATACTAATAAAATGATTTTGGAATAAATATATGATTGATTTTGATACAGTAAATTGGGTTTTAACGATTACCTTGAGACCGATTAATGATTTGTTGATAAATTGGTTTATGCTATCATTGTTGGAGTTTGAAACATTTTTTGGATTTAATAAGTATATAAAATAATATATATTATATTTAAGGAATAATGAAGCATTTATGTTTTTAATAAGGTTTTACGGTAAATTTTTTTGATAAAATACATAATGAAGGAATTCACTTGTTTTTATGAAAAAATTAAGAGCTTCTTCATGTTGTTAAAATATTAATAATAAGTTCATTTTGTAAATTCAGTGACCTTATTTATAAAGTGTTGGATCATAATATTTTGAAAAATCTAACCATTTATGAAATAGTTTACATTGATATTTGTAAGAGGTTATAGATATTAGTGTACTAATTCACTATATGATACAATCTATGATAATAGATGAAGTAGAAATAGTTCAAATGAATAACCAAAGGGTAAGATTGTACTTATGAAATAGAAATTCATCAAGTAAGTATATTTAATAATATTCTTAGAGAGTGAAATAATTCTTCAACCCTCATAAAATGATCTTTAAATAAAAATGTTATTCTGCTGCGTTCATATCTAATGAATCAAATGATCATTTAGATCATAACGGATTTATGGTTTTGAGGCCCTTAACTTTCCATTGATCACTTACTTTCTTATGAACATTGAATATATTTATTTATTATTTTATTCTATGTCTATGTTTTCACTTCCCACAAATTTTATCCTAGTTATACGACCTTTTTACTTCCCTATCTCTCTTATTAAGAGGATATTCTGTTAACCCTTTTATGATGTGGGTTTTTTAACAATGAAATTTTCAAATATCAGACCCTAGATTACCGAGATCAAGTTTGAATTATGAGGATGGAATTTATTTAATATGGTTATAATATAACACCCCAGAACTTTAAAATATATTTCTTTTAGAATAAGTCTAATTTTTTTGTTATATTTACTTATATGCAACACTAAGTTGGCTTGTGTTACACACAATACTGAGTTCCTTCGATAGCGTATAAGACACACAAGACCAAGATTAGAAGTGTATATAACATCTTGAGACTTTATTATATATTTATTTTTACATCATATATTCAGTAAAATGATTTTAAATTAATACAATATATTTTATAGACTTATGATAAGAACAAATCCAGTTTTACGTAAAAAATGATGTATTTTTTAAGGGAGTTTTGTCACATTTTAATGGAGCACCTTTTTTAAAAATAAATTTTGAAACTTTTAGAAATTAAAATTTTAAAAAATAAACTTCATTTTTGAATGAGTAATTTCAAAATGATCTTAGTGATTTTTTTATTTTTCAGAGAAGTTTTATTTTTTGATGAATAATGAGAATTTCAAATTTTAGTTGAAAACTAGCTGTTTTATTTAAGTAATTATTAACGTTAAATTAAATTTTAAATTGTTTTTAAAGTCATAATATATCAATTATATATTATTAATCCAATTTAGGTAATTGAAATTATTTTTATATAGAATTTAGATATAAAAAATCAATGAACTTTTGAACATTTTCACTTTAAAAACCCGCTTTCTTACCACGTCTATGGGATTAACTTTAAATTTAATTTTTTCAATTCTATGAATTTAATTTGAAAAAATGGATATAAATAGTTGGAATAATTATAATACTTATAGTCTAATAATATAACATTAGTTTTTGATTAAAAATATTACTGAAAATAATTAAAATTAATTACAACGATTAAGGAAAAAATTAGTTTACTCAGTGGTTAAACTTTAATATTAAGGATAAAAATGACCTATAAACTTTTTCAAAAGACATTGGATGACCATATTTAGACCATATACCCTATTGGTCATAATTTTATGAGTTATTGGGATACTATTCCATGAAAGTTACCTATATAATAATTTAAGCAAGGAATAAGGAAAAAAGGAATCTTCTTTACCTTTAAAATTTATAAAGCCTTGAGATATAGAAAAATTATCATATTTTCTATTATAAATATCCTTTTTAAATATAAATGAGTTATTTTTATCATAATAATTTATCATTAATTTTTTATAGATGAATTAGTTACTTAAAATTCTTAAGAAACTCCAATGCAATGATTATTTAGTTAATAACAAAATAAAATAAATGATACTAAAAATATTAAAAGTGAGGAAAATTGAATGAATTATTGTGTTCACTTATTTTTGTAGATGAATATACCATGTTACATATATTTTAACTTAATATATTTGAATTATATCATTATCTTGATATTTTTAAATTAAAGCTAAGTAAATAATGTCAAAACTGACATTAATGTCATTTTATAATAAATGATGTTTTATTAAAATATATAAAATTACTAAAAATACTATATTATGAAAATTTATTTATTTTAATGTTTATAAATATCAAATATTATCCATTAATGGACCAATTATTCTATTATAATGACTATATTTACTATTAAATAGTAAAAACTATGTTAGCACAATTACAGTTTAAGAAGTGTTTTTACACGTTACTTGCACTTGTGATAAAATTAATTAACAAAAAACAAGGCATTTTTATTTTTTTAAATTAGGTAAAATATTTATAATTAAGTGGGTATATATTATATAATAAATATCACTTTAATTTATTATTAATTTTTAAATAACTTAGGTTGGAAAACTAGTTATCTTAATAAACACCAAAATGGTAAAAGTGGGGAAACTCAGAAGTTAAGGAAAAAAATTATTAAAATGAAATTATTTTTGTGTATTGTATGTTTTTATCGACTATAATTTCACTTTAATCCTTTATTTATCAATTCTATAGTCACATGAGGTAAAGGATACCTCTAAATAGTGTTTACCTTTTTAAATTTATAAGAATGCCACTCCTCATCCACTATAAAAAGGAACTCACCCCTCCCACTTATTCACGACTATAAATCCATTTTTCCTGTAAAAAAACTGCCCAAATAAGGTAAAAAAATCTATAAACTCAACCTAGTATCTTTACTTTTTTCTTAAATCAAACCAAATAAGAATTTTGGTATAAACCAAAGTGAGTTACCCAAATAAGAGGTAACTTTCTTCAATGATCACTTTTGTTTCATTTATTTCTCCACCCCTTGAATTGTTTTTATATATTGATTATATAATAACATCAATATAATAAAAATAATTAGATATTTTTATTTCAATGGTCTGACCTAAACTCACACACACTTCCATCAAATGGGATACACAATCATCATTCGTGTGTATGGCGAACTACCGCCTCACGAACCGATGATGTTCATTCTTTAATTAACAACTTTAAATGTTGGGAATGATGATGTATTTATAGTTTATATATTATATATATGATATTTATAATTTATTTATGCTTATTTAATTATTATATTACACATACCTTCATGCTTTCCATTTTGTGGGTATACGATATCATCGTTTGTGGACGTGTGGACTACCGCCTCCTTGAAGCAATGTGATTCATTCACACATTACATGGAATGTATTAAGGATGATTTTAATAAAAATATGTGATATATATAAAATAAATATAATACTATAATTTAAATATAAATATATAAATAAATATATATATATATATAACTTTATTTTTAAATACGATAAGGAAATGGAAGTAGTGTTCATGTGTACGTACGACCTTCCATCTCCATGAACGGTGCTTTTCATTTCCTATATCCAATTTTTTTGGATTGTAATAAATAAATAAATGATTAATATATATGATATTTAAATCATGTTTTACATACCATATAGTATTAAATCATGATCTATGTAATAATTACAAAAATAACAAGTCAAAGCATACTCGAAAAACATGATAGTTAACACCTGAAACGATAGAAATATTGAAATATTGTTAACAAACAGGTAATAAAATATTATAAGAAGATAATATATGATATTATAAATGTTATTATGGTTTTTTATAAGTTAATAACATTCATAAAACCATTATACATAATTTTGAAAGGCATTCAACCAAAATAGAGTGCAAGGTAAGGGATTTCGTCTCAATTTACATTCCATGGAAAATTATTTGTTACTATGCACCAATTCACTTTAATATAGTGTATGTAGTTAAAATTTTCCTTTTAATATCACAATTAACTAATATGTCATTGTATTATATGTTTCAATTTTAATTATCTCATCCAATGGGGTTTGAGTTGAAAATTACCAAGTGGTAAAAGTTATCTTTCCAATCTCACTTTCTTTTGTGATTGTTAACTTTATCTTGAAACAATCACTTAATTATGACCATTTTACATTGTAAATAAAATTCATTTTATATATCCATAATCTTATTTGATGGTTATAACTATTTTATAAACAGTTCATCATTTTTACATATGGTGTGTACTTGGCATTTATTTGATTAACTAGGGAAATATTGGTAAATTTGTATCTTTTTCTCAATAATGATATTTAATAAGGCACATTGTTCATGAATTAAATCAATTATTTGATATATTATGAATTATTTGTACATGTATGAAATGAGTGGGACCCAATTATAAAAATTCCATTGATGTATCGACAGTCTCTTGAGATGAATCATTTGGCCAATCGGGTGGGTTTTTACCCAATATGTTATAAACCGTCCTGTGAAAGTTCATGACGCTAAAGGTACCGTGTACCTAGAAAACATGGAATATAATAATTAATAATTTCCTTCATTTGGAATTACTTATTATGTATCCATGAGTTTTTATCTTTGACATTATCTATGGAAGTAGTTCATTCTCAGTTTATTGATTAAATGTCATGTGTTTCAATTACTTACCTTGCCATATTAATTTTCCTTATACAGTTATATAAATGGCATGTGTGCTCAGTTATTTACCTTTAAATTCATATTATTCTCATTTATTCATTAATTTTTCTTCTTTACTTATCCTTACTGAGAATTTTATCCCACCCTTATTTTATTTCCTTTCCCCTGGATATGAAGAAGAAATATTTGAATGAGATTTCAAGGATGCTATTAATTTTATTTTATTTTGTATCATGTTTTATTTTATACTTACCAATGTAATATGGGTATAATTTATGTAATATAGTTTACCAAAAATACTAAATTTATCCGTACTTCAGGATTTTATTCCTTGTAATAATTCCAATGTAATAAAGTAAGGCATCAGATCTGGGCCTCTAGGGTCGGGTAATTACAACTTGATGAAGTTATGTCATATATTTTATACCCCATATAGTGGAATGGTATCATAAACACATAAAATTACTATGTTGAAATAATATTATTTAATAAATAAGAGGTCCTAGACACATGCGTCTAGAATGAAGCTTCTTTATGTAGTAGAAGAGTCTCTAGAGGAAGGTGATGCGGGTCTAGTGACAGTGAGAGGTACCATCACTATAACTTGTTTTGTGATGATTTTATTTGATATTATTGCATCTCATTCATCCATATAAACTCATATTATTAATTTTATAAACCTTATTATGGATATTATGTCTTATGTGATGTATATTACTACACCCCTCAGAATGAAGAGAGAACAAGGCCTATCGTGTCCCCCTTGCATTTTCTCTCTATCAAATATTGAGCTTTCTTGGAATTTTATGGTTCTTAACATGAAACCTCTTAACTTACTTATTTTAATGGATTGGATGATTATTAATAAGGAAAAAATTAACTATTATATTTTTTGGGTCTCTTTTACTACATATGATAGGGTGTACCATATTTTTTAGGAAAAATGGGACCTAAGGTCGAGTATAGATAAACCTTCTTTTCTAGAGTTGGTCTGGGTAATATCTGTGTGTTCTTTTGACTTAGAGTGGTAATATTTGAGTGGTTTTATATATATTTTTTTCATTTATTTTATTTACATGTTTCCATCTGATTTTTCTAGCTTGACACTTGTATAGGAGGTAGATTTTTCCATTGATTTGGTACCTAGTACTCAACCAGTGTCTATTCCTTCTCACCGTATGACGCCAACTGAATTGAAAGAGTTAAAAACTCAATTGGATGATTTTATATAAAAATAATTTATTATAATGAGTGTTTCACCTTGTGTGTTTTTTTATTTTTTAAATAAATCTAATGGAACACTTTTCCTTTATGTTTATTATCAAAGACTCAATCAAGTTACGGTAAAGAAAAAGTATCCGTTACCTTGGATGTAACGCCCCGACCCCAGTTACCCAGAGTTGGTTCATTATTACATAACATTGGAAAGATCACAAAAGATCAAGTCTCGAAAGACCGATTATTTTAGTATCCTTGGAATCACTAGATACATTCATAAAGTTTACATTACATCATAAAGTGAATACTACAACAACATCTTGTCTCCACACTCATATCCCCTTATACTATCCCTGCGGGTCATTCATAAAATACTTCTTCACATCCTGGGAAAAATAAAACATAGAAATGGGTGATCTCAAATGACCAGTAAGGATAACAATATAGCGGAAACTTTCATAAATAAGCACAAACATTTAAGGCAATGTCTAACTAAAACAAAATCCTTTTAAACTTTAACTTCATCATAATATGGAATAAATAAAGTGAAATAATTCTATTTACTTAATCACATGAATATTCTACTAGTCAAATAACCACATGCAATATCAATAACCAGTTTCATAATGATGGAATGCATAATTCCAGACTATCATAACCACATAGTCAAGGCCTTGTGCCAAGACTACAAATAAGATTTTGTCAAGGCCTTGTGCCAAGATACTAGTTTGTCTCATGAGACCTACCGATGCATCAAGGAGCTATAGAGGGCTCCACCCATCACTTATTAAGTCCAATGAATTCCTCATATAAATAGGTTTAAACATAACATAAACATTCGTATTAAAACTAGAATACGAAATGTCAATACTTTCTCCATAAACCATGAATGGTATAAAAATAACACATCCATATTCAAACATATCACAAAACCTTCAATACAATATGAAAGTTTTGTATCATAATAAATCAACTTCAAATAATCTTAAAATCCATCAAAGGATGTTAACATAATTGAAATCAAAACTATTTGAGAGAAATATCTCTTTTTGTTTGAAATAATTTAAAAATTAAAAAAATTATAAAAGAAAACATTTAATTTGAAAATATTCTTATAAGATTATAAGTAAATATTCGACGATTTTATAATGGTGGAAAATAGCCACACATGCCGTATAAGTTAAAAAAGACATTCTTACCTTAATTCTGTCGAAAAGATTAAAAAGGGCCTTATTTAGAAAATGACGAAAATATTCCTTTATAAACTTATTATAAAAATTAAAACAAGGGTATAAATGACTTTAACACATGTTATGTAAAATAGTAATAATGTTTTGAAATAAACTTTTAAGAAACATGTATGTGGATGATAAAGAGGTCCCATTAGATAATTACGTATAAACAACCTTGGATAATGAAGAGATTGTGAAATAGACCCTTACCTTGTACTTTTCCTTGGTCGAGGGTAGTTTAAGCTCCTATATAATAGTTAAATAATTTTTATTAAATTATACAATAATCATATACATAAATATGATATCATATATGATCTTTTAATATTTCTTTGTTAATAATATTTTAGTATTATCGTCGTTTCGGGTGTTAACTTACTCGTTTTCTTTTATATGTTTTGTTACATAAGCCATGTTTATTATGGATAGGTTGTATCTTATTCATATCCATAATGATATCAAGTCCTTAAAAATTAATTTTAATAATCAAATGAAAATTATACTTGAATGGATACGATGGGGAATGAATCTCATCGCGTCCGTGGAGATGGTAGTCCATACGTACAGATGAGCGACAATATCATTATTTTGATGTTAAAATAATATATAATTGGATGGTATATCATATATAAAGAATTATTATCATGTTATATTTATTATTTACATCAATTACACATCATTATCACACCCATACAAATAATAATGTATTGAATAATAATTACACCACGACGTGGAGACGGTAGGCTGTACGTACGCACATATGGTGACATGTCATTCAAAGGATGGATATAATACTGAATATGGTTGTAACATATTTATAATAACATAAAAGTATATATAATATACTAGAGTTATTATTTTATAATGGAAATAACAAAGAAATAATAATTTGAAGAAGAAAGGAACTTGAAAGAGGGTGGTGAAAACATTACATCTTTTTCGGGTTCTTCCTTTTGATTTGATCAAAAGGGCTCCTTAGGTTGGATTTATGATCAAACTAAGACCTATAGGTTTAATTGAGTGAAGTTGAGAGAATATTTGGGTAGGGGTTTGCCGAACCAAAAGGCTTTTAAGGTATGAATTTGAGAGAAGGGGGATTGCCCTTTTATAAGAGGGGGGAGGGGCACCTTTTGAAAAGCTAGAAATATTATTTTATAATAAATTTATATTTGGTTTCTAATGGCTCCAAAGTGGATTATTTAAAGGTTAAGGTAGGTATAGGTCGAAAACCACTCAACCAATAGGTTTTATACAGGTTTGGTTCACTATATTAACTTTATCTTTTTGATTTAACTCTTAGTTAAATAGTTTGACATTTACCATGTCTCTTGGTATTTTTATATTATATAGTTAATAAACTTACTATATACTTCCGAGATACCCTCAAGTGGTCCATTAATGAAACAAATATCATTATATAAGTCCTTTGTCCAAACCATAGATTTTTAGGACTTGAATATCAATTAATAATATAATATTTATTTTAAAAACTATTTTATGTCAATTTTGACACTATTTGGTATTTTGTTTTTTCTAAATTCATGAAAACATTATTACTTAAAACATAATTCATTTAATAAACCCTAACATGTCATAGTAACCTATAAAATTCTTAGAATTCATTAAAAGTCTCAAATTATATTTATTTGGGTATTTATAATATCAATTATTTTAATATTTTACTAATAAGGTAATTACTGCATCATCATTGTGTCATAATTAAATTAAATTATTTAATGTATAAAAATTATAAATAAAATACCATTATGTATGAAATATCTTTATCTTTATAATTAATATTTATAATCGAATTTATCTTATGTATAATCCTATATTAAATTTTTTTTACTTATTAAACTTTGATTTTAACACTTTGAACTCTTCTTTGAATTAAATAATAATAAATGTCCTAATCTAATCCAAGTGGACCAAAGAGGTTCATATTTTATTCCTAAGGTTTTTTGGGGTCGAATTATACTTATCCAATAGAATTAGGACATGTGTTATGGTAATAATAATATCATTTTTACCCTTAATTACCCTATTTACATTTAACCGTGGTAAATAAAAGTAAAAAGTTACTATTCACCAAAAAATATTTTTATCTTATTGAACCAAATTTTACTCCTTGATATTAACCGTATGTCTCATATTTTCGAAATTCTACTCACACAAGCAGTAAAATTATGTTTTATGTGAATTTCCAAATTCTCCTAGGAGATGGGTAAAAGACGGTGAAAAGTTCAATAAAATTTTATATATCTAAAATTACTATAAACTAACTCCAATGAATTAAATTGAACTTATAAAGGTATTATGTATCTATTTTGACCTAAAATAAATTTAAATAAAATAAATATTTATTTAAATAAAAATTCGGTTTTAAACCATGACTCAGTGTTTTTCACTATTTATCAAAAATTGAAAGTTTTCAGAAAAATACCAAAATATCACCCTAGGCTAATTTCAATATTCCGAATACAAAAATGAAGTCCATTTTGAAATATAAAATTTATAAAATTTCAAAAAGTGGGTATTACTATTTATAACGGCTAGTTTGATTGGTCACGGTGTGTTAGAATCTTGAAGTTGCGTACAATGCAAGCTATTGCATTATTCAAAGGGAAAAATACCGTGGAAGCTTGGGGTGTTACATTATCCTCTACTTTAAATAATTTCATCCTAGAAATTTATAGAATATTACTGCATATAAAGACTCGGGTGGTTCTTCATCATAAGTTCCTCGGTTTCTCACGTTGCCTCTTCCATCTTATGGTTTCTCCATAGAACTTTTACCAGACGAGTCATCCGGTTTCTCAACACTTGTTCTCTGGTATCAAGAATCCTGACAATCTCTTCGCAGTAGGATAGATCGGGTTCCAGTTCTACTTCCTCATAGGTGAGTACATGCGTTGTGTCAGACATGTATTTTCTCAACAGTGATACGTGAAACACATCGTGAACTTGGGAGATATTTGGAGGCATTGCCAAATGGTAAGCTACAACCCCAATTTGTTCTAGAATTTCAAATGGTCCTATGTACCTGGGACTCAATTTACCTTTCTCACCAAAATGTATAACTCCCTTCCATGGATATACCTTCAAGAAAACATGATCTCCTACCTGAAATTACAAATCCTTCCTTCGGTTATCATCATAGCTCTTCTGCCTACTTTGATCTTCTTTGATGTGGTTTTGGATTACCTTCACCTTTTCCATCATTTCCTCCACCAGTTCTAGGCCTACGAGTCTTCTTTCACCAACATCATCCCAACAGGTTGGTGTGAGACATCTCTTTCTGTATAACGCTTCATATGGTGCCATCTGAATACTTGAATGGAAGCTATTGTTATAATAAATTTATACCAAAGGTAAATATAGATCCCACATACCCTAAAAGTCAAGTTAGAAGATATCAACATGTATTCTATGGTTTTAATAGTCTGTTCTAACTTTCCATCTGTTTGAGGGTGGTAGACAGTGCTCAAATGAAGTTCAGTATCCAACTCTTTCTGAAGAATTTTCCAGAATCTTGATGTAAAACGAGGATCACAATCCGAAACAATTGATAGGGGTACTCCATGAAGTCTCAAAACTTCATTAATATATAGTCTTGCTAGACGTTCAAGTGGTAAATCTTCTCTTATAGTAAGAAAGTGTGATGACTTGGTAAGACGATCAACAATGACCCATATTGCATCGTTCCTTCTAGGAGTCTTTGGTAGCCCCATGAAGAAGTCCATCATAATATTATCCCATTTCCACTCAGGTATTGGAAGAGGTTGCATGACTCCTCCAAGCTGTTTCCTTCAAGCTTTCACTTGTTGAAAAACCATACATCTTGACAAAAAATCAGCAATCTCCCTCTTCATGTTGTCCCTCCAAAAATGTTTCTTCAAATCTCTATACATTTTGGTGCTCCCAGGGTGTATAAAGAAATTGGAACTATGAGCATCATCCAACAATTCCCTTTTTAGATCAGGTAAATCAGGAACTCAAAGTCTCTTCCCAAATTTCAAAATTCCATCTTCATAAACAAAGTCACTCAATCTCCCATCATTCACAGCTTTAATCTTCTTTTGAAATTCTTCATCATCGGTCTGATAACTCTTAATCCTTTTTAGTAAAGATGGTTTGGAAACCATTTGAAAAAGTATCGATGTTTCACCTTCCATGGTAATTCCCATGTCCATCTTCACAAGATCAATGAAAATACGATCCCTTTCAACTCTCATTCTGTTTAAAACTCCATGATCCTTTCTGATCAAAGCATCTGCCACCTTATTTGCCTTCCCCGGGTGGTAGTGTATCGTGAAATCGTAATCCTTGAGTAGTTCAAAGCATCACCTTTGCTTCATGTTGAGTTATTTCTGTGAGAAAATATACTTCAAACTCTTGTGATCGGTATATATATCACATTTTTCACCATAGAGATAATGTCTCCATATCTTCAAAGTAAAGATTATAGTAGCTAACTCAAGATCATGAGTAGGATATTTTTTATCATGAATTTTTATCTGTATTGATGTATAGGAAATAACCCTATCATTCTATATAAGGACACAACCAAGTCCTTTCTTTGAAGCATCACTATAAATAACAAACCCATCATTCCCTGATGGTAGATTCATGATAGGGGAATTGACTAATCTTCTATTAAATTATTCAAAACATTCTTCACAATATTTTTTCCAAACAAATTTAACCCCTTTTCATGTGAGCTTTGTTAATGGGTTAGCCAACCGGGCAAAATTCTGGACGAAACGTCAATAATAACCTGCTAAACCAATAAAACTGCGTTCCTTGGTTATACTCGTTGGTGTTGGCCATTATTGGATTTCTCTTGTCTTAGAAGGATCAATAGAGATTCCATCTTTAGAGAAAATATGGCCAAGAAAAGAAATCTCCTGAATCTAGAATTCACACTTTCTAAACTTCCCATATAATTCATGTCTTCTAAGATTCTTTAGAATAATGCGCAAGTGATTTTCATGATCTTAGTAGATTTTGGAGTATACCAAGATATCATCAATAAATACCACTAAAAATTCATCAATATATTCCTTGAAAATTGTGTTCATTAGATCCATGAAAATAGAGGGTGCATTAGTCATCCCAAAAGGCATTATTGTAAACATGTAATGCCCGTACCTGATTCGAAATGATGTCTTTGAAATGTCTTCCTTCTTCACACACAACTGATGATATCCATATCGAAGGTAAATCTTTGAAAAGTATTGAGCTCCATGCAGTTGGTCAAATAAATCATCAATGCGAGGTAGGGGATACTTGATCTTTATTGTTATAACCTTAATTTCCCTGTAGTCGATACATAACCTCATAGATCCATCTTTCTTCTTAACAAAAAGGATAGTGGCTCCCCATGGAGAAACAATAGGGAGAATAAATCCCTTATTACTCAATTCCTATATTTTTTTCTTTAGTTCAACTAATTCCACAATGGCCATTCTATAAGGGGTCTTCGATATAGGCCTTGAACCAGGAATTAAATCAATGGAAAACTCAATTTCTCATTCTGGAGGATGTCCAGGTAAATATTCTGGAAACACATCAACATATTCTCTCACATAGGTACATCCTCTATTTGAACATTCCTTTCCTCACCCATAATCATTTTATTCTCTTCCTCCCCAATAATTGAATTCAGTTGAGCTATTGGGGGTGGATCTAGATAAGAATTAGGTGGTGACGATTCTTCTCTAAAGATAAGGTGTTCCTTATCATAATCATCAAAAATTATAACCTCCTTATTCTTACAATAAATATTCACATCATGGTCCAAAAGCCAATCCATACTGAGGATTATATCAAACTCAATCATAGGTATGACGATGAGATCAGCAGATAAAGAACATTTATATCCTCTAATGGGAACGGATTCAAAAAAATTTGTTGCGATGATACTTCCCTTAGGATTTTTAACTGACAACTCCATTGTTAAATCAAATTGGAAATATCTAATTTTCTTAGAAAACTGGGAAGATATGAAACAATGCGATGATCCAGAATCAAATAATGCATTTTCTAAAATTGAGGAAACCATTAAATTACCTTCCACTACGTCTTTCAGAGCTTCTACCTCAGAAGTAGTGATAACATAAGATTGGCCTTGATCCCATGGACTTTTCTGAGGTAAGTTCCCCTGACGCTTAGGAAATTCATTTTCATAATGTCCCATCTCCCTACAATTGTAGCATTGAACATCAGTAGCTTATTTCTTTCCCTTGCAATCCCTAACTTGGTGGCCTTTTTCACCACACTTGTAACAGACTCCCATTCCCATCAAGCATGTAACATGGTGTTTCTTACCACATTTACTACAGGATGGATATTCATATTTTCCCTTATTCCCCTTATTTCTATTTCTGGATTGATCATCATATCTCTTCTTCTCTTTCTTTGCTTTAAAGTCATAAGACTTAGAGAATTCCTTTTCTGTCTTGATAACACATGAGACAATATCTTCATATGACGAGAATGATTTTGAGACTAATTCTCGACATAGAAATTGTTTTAACCCATAAAATAAATGATCAATATTACTCCTTGGGTTACGTATACAATCTGCTGCATGCCTCGCTAACCTTGTAAATTTAGCCTCATACTTTGCGGCATTCCATCCTTCTTTTGTCTCAGACTCAGAAATTGTCTTTCCATATCTGCTCGATGGTCACGAGGAAAGTATTTTTCTAAGAAAATATCTTTGAACTCCCTCCATTCCATATTTGATACTTCATCATCTTCCTTTGTGTTTTGAATCAATAACCACCATTGATCAGCATCTCCAGTGAGGCGGTAAACTACCATGATAACTTTATCCCTTTCACAACTCCCCAAGGCATGTAATATTTTCTCTAAGGAATTTATCCATTTCTCAGATACTAAGGGATTTGTACTCCCATTGAATGTTGGTGGTTGTTTCCTCATGAAGAGATCTAACATTGATCCTCCACACTGTGGATCTGGGTGCTCCATATGGGTAAGGTTATTATTCATAACCTGAGTGAGTTGTCCCAATATGGTGATTATCTGATCAGCACCAGTTGCATCACCAAATCCACTATAATTATCTTGAGCAGGACGGAAATCCTTAAATGGAGTGCGTGCATTGATATGGTTTCCATTTCTTTCACTAGGTGCCATTTCTAAAAAATGGCATACACTAGATTAGTTTATGAATCACAATACATAAATCGAAACTTGTAAAACACTTAACATAAATTGAACAATTTATAGATATAATCCATAATCATAAAAAATGTTTTTTTGAGGAAGTATATACTCATAAACACTTCATAATGGTTCGTAAAGAAAATTATAATTATCCTAAGCATATCCCCCATGAGTGTCGTAACCAAGAGTGGAGCAAGGCCCATT
The DNA here is from genome assembly GCA_963277665.1 of Viscum album. Lineage (NCBI taxonomy): Eukaryota > Viridiplantae > Streptophyta > Magnoliopsida > Santalales > Viscaceae > Viscum > Viscum album. Next base: position 396,301,956 of record OY728138.1, read on the forward strand.
GTCGTGCACTGGTTCCCGTTCGAGTCTAGATCAAAGCAGTGTTTTTGGGTTTTACCCCTAGGTACATCTGTGCCAGAGCCACCTCTACTTGATCATATCCAGATAGGGATGTATTTCTTAGATAACTCACAAAATCTCTACAATACCAAAATTCTAGGAAGTTATTTTATACTAATCCTCAAAGCCCATCTTAGGTCTATGTGCTCTAATCAGAGTTTATCTAAATCTAGCTTACAAGGTTTGTACTAAACTTCCTCTGATACCAACTATAATGCCCTGACCCCAGTTACCCAGTGTTGGTGCATTATTACAAAACATTTGCAAGATCACAAAAGATCAAGTCTCGAAAGACCGATTAGTTTAGTAGCCTTGGAATCACAAGATACATTCATAAAGTTTACATTACATCATAAAGTGAAAACTTCAACAACATCTTGTATCTAAACTTATATCACCTTATACTATCCCTGAAGGTCATTCATAAAATACTTCTTCACATCTTGGAAAAAATAAAACATATAAAGGGGTGATCTCAAATTCCCAGTAAGGATAACAATATAGCAGAAACTTTCATAAATAAGCACAAACATTTAAGGCAATGTATAACTAAAAAAAAGCCTTTTAAACTTGAACTTCAGAATAATATGGTAGAAATAAAATGAAATAATTCCACTTACTTAATCACATGGATATTCTACTAGTCTAATAACCACATGAAATATCAATAACCACTTTTATAATGATGGAATGCATAATGCCAGACTATCATAACCACATAGTCAAGGCCTTGTGCTAAGACTATAAATATGATATTTTCAAGGCCTTATTCCAAGACACTAGTTTGTATCATGAGACCTACCGATGCATCGAGGAGCTATAGAGGGATCCACCCGTCACTTATTAAGTCCAATGCATTCCTCATATGAATAGGTTTAATCATAACATAAACATTCGTATTAAAACTAACATACGAAATGTCAATACTTTCTCTATAAACCATGAATGGTATAAAAATAACACATCCACAGTCAAACATATCACAAAACCTTCAATACAATATGGAAGTTTTGTATCATAATAAATCAACTTCAAATATTCTTAAAATCCATCAAAGGATGTTGACATAGATGAAATCAAAACTATTTGAGAGAAATATCTCTTTTTTTGAAATCATTTAAAAAGTCAAAAAATTATAAAAGAAAACATTTACTTTGAAAATATTCTTATAATATTTTAAGGGAATCTTCGACGATTTTATAACGGTGGAAAATAGCCACACACGCCGTATAAGTTAAAAAATACATTCTTACCTTAATTCTATCGAAAAGGTTAAAAAGGACCTTGTTTGGAAAATGACGGAATGATTCCTTTATAAACTTCTTATAAAAAGTCAAAAAATTGTATAAATTAATTTAACACATATTATGTAAAATAGTAATAATGTTTTGAAATACATTTTTAAGAAACATGGATGTGGATGATAAAGAGGTCCTATTAGATAATTACATATAAACAACCTCAGATAATGAAGAGATTGTGAAATAAACCCTTACCTTGTACTTTTCCTTGGTAGAGGGTTGGTTAACCTCCTATATAATAGTTAAATAATTGTTATTAAATTATAAAAGAATCATATACATAAATATGATATCATATATGATCTTTTAATATTTCTTTGTTAATAATATTTTAGTATTATCGTCGTTTCAGGTGTTAACTTACTCGTTTTCTTTTATATGTTTTGTTACATAAGCCATGTTTATTATGGATAGGTTGTATCTTATTCATATCTAGAATTATATCAAGTCCTTAAAAATTATTTTTAATCATCAAATGAGAATTAGACATGAATGGATACGATGGGGAATGAATCTCATCGCGTCCGTGGAGACGGTAGTCCATACGTACGCACGAGCGACAATATCATTGTTTTGATATTAAAATAATATATAATTGGATGGTATATCATATATACAGAATCATTATCATATTATATTTATTATTTACATAAATTACACATCATTATCATACCCATAAAAATAATAATGTATTGAATAACAATTACACCACGACGTGGAGACGGTAGGCCGTACGTACGCACGTTTGGTGACATGTCATTCAAAGGATGGATAAAATACTGAATATGGTTGTACCATATTTATAATAACATAAAAGTGTATATAAGATACTGGAGTTATTATTTTATAATGGAAATAACAAAGAAAGAAGAAGTTTAAGAAGAAAGGAACTTGAAAGAGGGTGGTGAAAACATTACCTCTTCTTCGGGTTCTTCCTTTTGATTTGATCAAAAGGGCTCCTTAGGTTGGATTTATGATCAAAATAAGAACTCTATGTTTAAGTGAGGGAAGTTTAGAGAATATTTGGGCAGGGGTTTGCTGAACCAAAAGGCTTTTAATGTATGAATTTGAGAGAAGGGGGAGTGCCCTTTTATAAGAGGGGGGAGGGGTACCTTTGGAAAAGCTAGAAATATTATTTTATAATAAATTCATATTCGGTTTTTAATGGCTCCAAAGTGGATTATTTAAAGGTTAAGGTGGGGATAGGTCTAAAACCACTCAATAAATAGGTTTTAGACAGGTTTGATTCACTATATTAACTTTATCTCTTTGATCTAACTCTTAGTTAAATAGTTTGACATTTACCATGTCTCTTGGTATTTTTAAATTATATAGTTAATAAATTTACTATATACTTACAAGAGACCCCCAAGTGGTCCATTAATGATACAAATATCATTATATAAGTCCTTTGTATGAAACTTATATTTTTAGAAATTGAATATCAATTAATAATATAATATTTGTTTTAAAAACTCTTTTATGTCAATTTTGACACTATTTGGTATTTTGTTTTTTCTAAATTCATAACAGCATTATTACTTTAAAAATAATTCATTTAATAAACCCTAACATGTCATAGTAACCTATAAAATTATTGTAATTCATTAAAAGTCTCAAATTATATTTATTTGGGTATTTATAATATCAATTATTTTAATATTTTACTAATAAGTTAATTACTACATCATCATTATGTCATAATTAAATTAAATTATTTAATGTCTAAAAATTATAAATAAAATAAAATTATGTATTAAATATTTTGAGATTTCTAATGAATATTTATAATCGAATTCATATTATGTATAACCCTATATTAAAAATGTTTTAGTTATTAAACTTTGATTTTAACTCATTGAACTCTTCTTTGAATTAAATAATAATAAATGTCCTAATCTAATCCAAGTGGACCAAAGAGGTTCATATTTTATTCCTAAGGGTTTTTTTGGGTCGAATTATACTTATCCAATATAATTAGGACATGTGTTAGGGTAATAATAATATCATTTTACCCTTAATTACCCGATTTACATTTAACCGTGGTAAAGAAAAGTAAAAAGTTACTATTCACAAAAAATTATTTTTATCTTATTGAACCACATTTTACTACTTGATATTAACCCTGTCTCTATGATTTTTGGAATTCCACTCACAGAATCAGTAAAATTATGTTTTATGTGATTTTGCAAATTCTCCTAGGAGATGGGTAAAAGACCGTGAAAAGTTCAATAAAATTTATATATATCTAAAATTATTATAAACTGACTCCAAAGAATTACATTGAACTTATATAGGTATTATGTATCTATTGTAACCTAAAATAAATTTAAATAAAATAAATAATTATTTAAATAAAAATTTGGTTTTAAACCATGACTCAGTATTTTTCACTATTTATCAAAAATTGATTGTTTTCAGAAAAATACCAAAATTTTACCCTAGGCTAATTTTGATATTCCGAATCCAAAAATGAAGTCCATTTTGAAAGATAAAATTTATAAAATTTCAAAAAGTGGGTATTACTCTTCATAACTGCTAGTTTGATTGGTCACGGTGTGTTAGAATCTCGAAGTTGCGTACAATGCAAGCTATTGCATTATTCAAAGGGAAACGTACCGTGGAAGTTTGGGGTGTTACATTCTCCGCTCCTTCAAATAATTTCATCCTAAAAATTTCTAGAATATTACTGCATAAAAATACTCGGGTGGTTCTTCATCATAAGTTCCTCAGGTTCCCATGTTGCCTCTTCCATATTATGGTTTCTCTATAGAACTTTTACCAGACGAGTTGTCTGGTTTCTCAACTCTTGTTCTCTGGTATCAAGAATCCTGACCAGCTCTTTGCAGTAGGATAAATCGGGTTCCAGTTATACTTCATCATAGGTGAGTACATGCGTTGGGTCATGCATGTATTTTCTCAACAGTGATACGTGAAACACATCGTGAGCTTGGGAGAGATTTGGCAGCATTGCCAAACAGTAAACTACAACCCCAATTTGTTCTAGAATTTCGAATGGTCCTATGCACCTGGGACTCAATTTACCTTTCTTACCGAAACGTATAACTCTCTTACATGGAGATAACTTCAAGAAAACATGATCTCCTACCTAAAATTCCAAATCCTTCCTTTGGTTATCAGCATAGCTCTTCTGACTACTTTGAGCTTCTTTGATGTGGTTTTGGATTACCTTCACCTTTTCCATCTTTTACTCCACCAGTTCTAGGCCTACAAGTTTTCTTTCACTAACATCATCCCAACAGGTTGGTGTGTGACATCTCTTTCCGTATAACGCTTCATATGGTGCCATCTGAATACTTGAATGAAAGCTATTGTTATAGGAAAATTCTACCAAAGGTAAATATTGATCCCACATACCCTGAAAGTAAAGTGAGAAAGATCTCAACATGTCTTCTAAGGTTTGAATAGTCCGTTCTGACTGTCCATCTATTTGAGGGTGGTAGGCAGTGATCAAATAAAGTTCAGTATCTAGGGATTTCTGAAGACTTTTCTAGAATCTTGATGTAAAATGGGGATCACGATCCTAAACAATTGATAGAGGTACTCCATGAAGTCTCACAACTTCATTAATATATAGTCTTGCTAGACGTTCAAGTGGTAAATCTTCTCTTATAGAAAGAAAGTGTGCAGACTTGGTAAGACGATCAATAATGACCCATATTGCATCGTTTCTTCTAGGAGTCTTTGGTAGCCCCATGAAAAAGTCCATCGTAATATTATCCCATTTCCACTCAGGTATTGGAAGAGGTTGCATGACTCCTCCAGACTATTTCCTTCAGCTTTCACTTTTTGACAGACCATACATCTTGAAACAAAATCAACAATCTCCCTCTTGATGTTGTCCCACCAAAAATGTTCCTTCAAATCTCTATACATTTTGGTGCTCCTAGGGTGTATAGAGAAATTAGAACTATAAGCATCATCCAACAATTCCCTTTTTAGATAAGGTATATCGGGAACACAAAGTCTATTCCCAGATTTCAAAATTCCATCTTCATACACAAAGTCACTCAATCTCCCATCATTCACAAATTTAATATTCTTTTGAAATTATTCATCATCAGTCTGAGAACTCTTAATCCTTTCTAGTAAATATGGTTTGGAAACCATTTGAAAAAGTATCGATGTTTCACCTTCCATGGTAATTCCCATGTCCATCTTCACTAGATCAATGAAAATAGGATCCCTTTCAACTCTCATTATGTTCAAAACTCCATGATCCATTCTGCTCAAAGCATCTACCACCTTATTTTCCTTCCCCGGGTGGTAGTGTATTGTGAAATAATAATCCTTGAGTAGTTCAAGCCATCGCCTTTGCCTCATGTTGAGTTCTTTCTGTGAGAAAATATACTTCAAACTCTTGTGATCAGTATATATCTCACATTTTTCACCATAGAGATAATGTCTCCATATCTTAAAAGCAAATATTATAGAAGATAACTCAAGAGCATGAGTAGGATAGTTTTTCTCATGAAGTTTTAGCTATTGTGTTGCATAGGCAATAACCATATCATTATGTATAAGGAAACAACCAAGTACTTTCTTTGAAGCATCACTATAAATAAAGAACCCATCATTCCCCAATGATAGAGTAATGATAGGGGCATTGACTAATCTTCTCTTCAGTTCTTCAAAACATTATTCACACTCTTTTGTCCCAAAAAATTTAACCCCTTTTCGTGTGAGCTTTGTTAATGGGTTAGCCAACCAGGAAAAATTCTGGATGAAACGTCGATAATAACCTTCTAAACCAATAAAACTGCATACCTCGGTTATACTCATTGGTGTTGACCATTATTGGATTGCTCTTGTCTTATAAGGATCAACAAAGATTCCATCTTTAAAGACAATAGGGCCAAGAAAAGAAATCTCTTGTAGCCAGAATTTACACTTGCTAAACTTCCCCTATAATTCATGTCTTCTAAGAGTCTTTAGAATAATGCGCAAGTGATTTTCATGATCTTCGCAGCTTTTGGAGTATACCAATATATTATCAATAAATACCACTACAAATTCATCAATATATTCCTTGAAAACTCTATTCATTAGATCCATGAAAACAGAGGGTGCATTAGTCAGCCCAAAAGGCATTAGTGTAAACTCGTAATGCCAGTACCTGGTTTGAAATGCTTTCTTCGGAATGTATTCCTTATTCACACACAACTGATGATATCCAGATCGAAGGTCAATATTTGAAAAGTATTGAGCTCCATGCAGTTGGTCAAATAAATCATCAATGCGAGGTAGGGGATACTTGTTCTTTATTGTTATAACATTAATTTCCCTATAGTCGATACATAACCTCATAGATCCATCTTTCTTCTTAACAAAAAGGACATTGGATCCACATGGAGAAGCACTATGGAGAATAAATCACTTATTACTCAATTCCTCTAGTTGTTTCTTTAGTTCAACTAATTCCACAGTGGCCATTCTATAAGGGGTCTTCGATATAGGCCTGAACCAGGAATTAAATCAATAAAAAACTCAATTTCTCGTTCTGGAGGATGTCTAGGTAAATCTTCTGGAAACACATCAACATATTCTCTCATAATAGGTACATCCTCTATTTGAAAATTCCTTTACTCACCTACAGTAATTTCATTATCTTCCTCCCCAATAATTGAATTTAGTTGAGCTACTGGGGGTGGATCTAGATAAGAATTAGGTGGTGACGATTCTGCTCTAAAGATAAGGTGTTCCTTATCATCATCATCATCAAAAATCGTAACCTCCTTCTTCTTACAATAAATCTTCACATCATGGTCTGAAAGACAATCCATACCAAGGATTATATAAAACTCAATCATAGGTATGACAATGAGATCAGTAGATAAAGAAAATTTCATTTGCTCTAATGGGAACAGATTCACAAAACTTTGTTGCGATGATACTTCCTTTATGAGTTTTAACTGATAACTACCTTGTTAAATCAAATTGGAAATATCTAATTTTCTTAGAAAACTGGGAAGATATGAAATAATGCGATGATCCAGAATCAAATAATGCATTTTCTAAACTTGAGAAAACCATTAAATTACCTGCCACCACGTCTTTCGGAGCTCCTACCTCAGTAGTAGTGATAACATAATCTTGGCCTCGATCCCTTGAATTTTTTTGAGGTAAGTTCCCCTGACGCTTAGGACATTCATTTGCATAATGTCCCATCTCCCTGAAATTGTAGTATTGAACATCAGTAGCTTCTTTCTTCCCCTTGCAATCACGATCTTGGTGGCCTTTTTCACCACACTTGTAACAGACTCTCATTCCCTTCAAGCAAGTACCGGGGTGTTTCTTCCCACATTTACTACAGAATGGATATTAAGCTTTTCTATTCTCCCCCTTATTTCCATTTTTGGATTGATCATCAGATCTCTTATTCTCTTACTTTGCTTTAAATTCATAAGAATTAAAGAATTACTTTTCTGTCTTGATAGCACATGAGACAATATCTTTGTACGACGAGAAGGATTGTGAGACTAATGCTCGATAGAGAAATGGTTTTAACCCATAAAAGAAATGATCAATATTACTCCTTTTGTTACGTATATAATCTACTACATGCCTCGCTATCCTTGTAAAGTTATCCTCATACTTTGTGACATTCTCATCCTCCTTTTGTCTTAGACTCAGAAATTGCCTTTCCATATCTGCTCGAGGGTCATGAGGAAAGTATTTTTCTAAGAAAACCTCTTTGAACTCCCTCCATTCCATATTTGATACTTCATCATCTTTATTTGTGTTTTGAATCAATGACCACCATTGATCAGTATCTCCAGTGAGGCGATAAACTGCCATGATAACTTTATTCCTTTCACTACTCCCCAAGGCATGGAATATTTTCTCTAAGGAATTTATCCATTACTCAGCTACTAAGGGATTTGTACTCCCATTGAATGTTGGTGGTTGTTGCCTCATGAAGTGATCTAACATTGATCCTCCACGCTGTGGATCTGGGTGTTCCATATGGGTAAGGTTATTATTCATAAACTGAGTGAGTTTTCCCAATATGGTGATTTGCTAATCAGCACCAGTTACATCACCAGCTCCACTATAATTATCTTGAGCAGGAGGGAAACCCCTACATGGAGTGTGTGCATTGATACAGTTTCCATTTCTTCCACTAGGCTCCATTTATAAACAATGGCATACACTAGATCAGTTTATGAATCGCAATACATAAATCTAAACTTGTAAAACACTTAACATAAATTGAACAGTTTATGGATATAATTCATAATCACAAAAACATATTTTTTTGAGGAAGTATATACTCATAAACCCTTCCTAATCTAATTCAAGTAGACCAAAGAGGTTCATATTTTATTCCTAAGGTTTTTTTGGTCGAATTATACTTAGCCAATAGAATTAGAAAATGTGTTAGGGTAATAATAATTTCATTTTTACCCTTAATTACCCTATTTACATTTAACAGTGGTAAATAAAAGTAAAAAGTTACTATTCATCAAAAACTATTTTTATCTTATTGAACCACATTTTACTAATTTATATTAACAATGACTCTTGGATTTTCGAAATTCCACTCACAGAAGCGGTAAAATTAAGTTTTATGTGAATTTGAAAATTCTCCTAGGAGATGGGTAAAAGACGGTGAAAAGTTCAATAAAATTTTTATATATCTAAAATTATTTTAAAATGAATACTATGAATTACATTGAAATTATATAGGTATTATGTATCTATTTTTACCTAAAATAAATTTAAATAAAATAAATAATTATTTAAATAAAAATTTGGTTTTAAACCATGACTTAGTATTTTTCACTATTTATCAAAAATTGAAAGTTTTCAGAAAAATTCCAAAATTTCACCCTTGGATAATTTTGATATTCCGAATCCAAAAATGAAGTCCATTTTGAAAGATAAAATTTATAAAATTTCAAAAAGTGGGTATTAATATTCATAACGGCTAGTTTGATTGGTCACAGTGTGTTAGAATCTCGAAGTTGCGTACAATGAAAGATATTGCATTATTCAAAGGGAAACGTATCGTGGAATCTTGGGGTGTTACATTAGATAAATGATTTTCTTGATCAGATGAAAGTGGAGAAGTGGTTCTCAAAGATTAATCTTCAACCTGGTTATCACCAGTTGAGAAGAAAAGAATATGACATCCCTAAGACTTTCTTCCAGAGTAGTTATGGCCATTATGAGTATCTTGGTTTTTCCATATGGTCTAACAAATTCTCCTGCAATTTTTATGGATTTGATAGACAGGATATTACATGATTATCTTGTTTTTTATAGTAGTCTTTGTGGATGAAATCTTGTTTTACTATAAAACCAAGGAGGATTATGTGTGTAATTTATGAGAAATTATATAAATCCTGAGAGATCACCAACTTTATGCTAATCAAAGGAAATATTGTTTTTGGATTCAAGAAGTAAAGTTCTTGGGACATGTGGTCTCAGAACATGGTATCTCAGTCAATCCTGAGAAGGTGAAGGCTATTATGACATGAGAACAATCAATTTTTTTTATATTTGACTATTTTTTTGGCTTAGTAGGGTATTACCATAGGTTTTTTAATGATTTATAAAAAATTATCTTCTCTAATGAATGCTCTCACTCAAAAAGGTGTGAAGTTCTTATGTGATTTGAAATGCAAGGATTATTTTGAAGAGTTGAATATTCATTTGGATTTTATGATATTGTAGATTATTCTAGAGTATAAAAAGGTCTATGTGGAATTTTTTAATGCATCTAGTTTGGGTTTGGGCTGTGTTATTTTATAGGGTGATCATGTGATAGCCTATGGCTCTAGAGATCTTAGGCTGCATAAGAATAACTATATGACCCATGATCTTGAGCTCACTACTATAATGTACACTCTTAATAGTTGGTGGCATTAAATTTTTGGAGAAAGGTTTACCATTTATTTAGACCAAAAAAATATTGAGTTTTATATTCTCACAAAAATATTTTAACATTCTCTGAAGACGATTAGTGGAGTACCTACAATCTTTTTATTTCAACTTTTCTCATACATCAAGTAAGGGGAATTTTATTACTAATGATTTGAGTAGGAAACTTATAATTATACCATGAAAGAATCATAAGAAGAGTGGAATATAATGGATCTATTTTCTTAGTTTAATTTGGGAGTCTAGGAGGATGTGGATGAGATTGTCTTGTAAATCATTTAATTTCTCTCCTCTCTTCATGAGATGTTTCATCAGGAGCAGCAGATTGATGATGAATTCTATACTATTAGGGACACTCTTTATGGTGGAGAGAATATTGTTGAGTGGTTATTATTCTATAATGGTGTTATATGTTTTTGAAATAGGAATTTTGTACCTTTTCCAATGAGAAAATCTGTAATGGTGTATTTATATAATTCCCAGCGGGCGGTGCACCCTGTCACCACAAAAAATGATCTATGATATGAAATAATTGTAACACCCTAAGATTTTGTGAAATATGTTTTTTTAAAATAAATTTAATCTCTTTGAAAATTTTCATTATATAAAAAATTGAGTTTTTCTTTTATTACATGGAACACTAATTTTTTATTACATTACACACAACACTGAGTGTGTCTTGCATCACATGCAACACCGAGTTAAAAAACATAACATAATATTGAAATATTATTATTTAATATAATAAAAATCACATATACATTATAATGATGGGTATGAATAGTATTAACTAAATTATGAATATATGTTTTAATTATGTATATATGATGAATTATTTGGTGACTAATTAATTATAAATTAAAATAAAAACCTTTTTAAAATAAAGGAAATCTTTTTGTTAAAAACTATTTTTATACACACAAATGTGTTTTAAATAAATAAATTAACCAAATTAATTTTAGTGAATTAATTTAATGAAATCTATATATTATATATTCAATAAAAATTTTAACATTCATCTTATGTGTTTTCCATACAAGATATAATAATAAATCCAATTTTATGCTTAAAAATAGTATTTTTCAAAAAAGAAATTTTGTCACCTTTAGCACACTTATTTTAAAATTAATTTTTCCAAATTTATAAACCTTATTTTAAAAAATAGACCTATTTTTTGAAATAATAATTTCAAAATTATATTAGAGTGAATATTTGATAATTTTATAAATTGATTAATTTTTTGTTGAATAGTGAAAAATACTGGTTTTTATTAAAAATTTTAATTTCTTTAAAAGGATTTAAAAACATAATAATTGTTTAAATATGGGTTTAAAATTAAAATTCGTTCAATAATATATCTATTAATACAATTTATTTCATTTTAATCAATTTAATATTTAATATTTATTTAAAAATATTTTAAACTTTTGAAAAATTCTCTTTGGAAAACTATTTTCTCATCGTGCTTTTGGGTTTAATTTTAAATTAAAAATTTTCCACTTATGTGAATATAATTCAGAAAAATGTATCCCATATTTTTAATAATCATAATTAATATTATATAATAAGTTCAAATTAATTTTTGACCACAATGAATAGTGAGAATAGTAAAAAATTAATTACTATGGTTAAGGTAAAAATGAGTTTATCGTGGGGTTAAACTAAGAAGATAAAGGTGAAAATAAAAATAAAACTTGTAAAATTCATATTTTATGGAAATATTTTAATCTTATCCTTCCCAATTTTAAATATATATTCAATTTAGGATTTTTTCTTGGGAATAACTATTATTTTGTATTCTTTTGTGAAATTTTCAAGTAGTTTCCAGGTGGGTTCCTTCCCCGCACTTATAAAATGACACCACCACCCTTCAATTATTCACACCTATCAAGCCATATAGTTTGAAAAAACCCTGAAAAAATCTCTCCCCAAAATCCTTATCTATTATTTAGAGCTTCTGATCCTCCCAAAAGGCCAACACTAGGGTCCTTAATAAGAGATACAAAAGTGGTGCTTCTAAGTGAAGGTGATTATCTTCACTAAGCTCCTTTATTTATTTCGTCAATTTCACATTAAATTATGTATTAACAATTAAAATATAATAAAACATAATATATAATATATATATATATATTATTATATTAATTTAATAACATATATCCATCTCCACTTCCATTAAATGGAAAAAGAAATCCTTAGTCTTGTGTATAGCGGGCTACCGACTTGTAAACTGATATAACTTATTTTTGATCCCCATATTTAAAGGATAAATATAATTATGGATTTAAAATATGAATATAATACTTATTAAATTAATATAATTCTATAATTATGATATCAAATATACTTTCTTACTTTCCATTTTATGGGAGATACGATAACATCGCTCATGTGTACGACGGACTACCGCCTCACGAAGCGATGTGATTATTTTTCGATTACAATTTACATGAAAGGTATTAAGTATAAATTTAATAAATATATGTGATATATATGAAATAATAATTATTTGTTAATGTTAATATGTTAATATAACATTTGACTTTATTTTTTTTCAATCCGTCGAGAAAATGGAAACATTATACATGCGTACATATGATCTTTCATCTCCATGAATGATGTATTTCATTTTATATATCTAAATTTTATATATTACTATAGATACATATATAATGAAAATATATAATATTTATATCATTTTTAAAATTATGGATATGAAGTAACTATTATTAGAGTAAGAGGAAAAAAATAACAAATCAAAACATACATGAAAAACAAAGCAGTTATTGCCCGAAATGTGACTTTAACATAGAATTATTAATAAATGGGTAATAAATGGTCATAAGAAAATAATTTATGGACTGATATATATAATTATGGTACTATAATTTATGAATATTAAAATTATAATTATTATAAAGGATTTTTGAACGTGTATGAAGGAAGTTGAGACTTAAGGTAAGAGATTTCTAATCTCTCTTTTATCCATGAGAGACATTTTACAATTTAGAACTTGTTTCTTTTGTGTGGTGTATATACTGTACCTTTGAAATGTTATATCATGAATCTACTTATTTTTATGATATTCAAATTTTTATTTTATTTTATTATTTATTGGGTCTTGTGATTCAAAATATTACTAAAGGAGTAAGGAATTTTATCTTAATTTTCCTTCTTTGAGACATATGTTATGTTATGCACCTATCTTCTTTTATGTGGTGTATATAAAAATTAACTTTTACATGTAATATCATGAATTTATTATTTCTAATTATATTTTAAGTTTCATTTAATTTCATTCTTTCATGGGGTTTATGATTCAATGTTACCAAAATTGTAATGGTTTTATGGTACAATCTCAACATTTACTGAGATTGTTTATGTTTATGCTTCTGATGATGAAATATTATGATTCATATCACAATAAACTCATGAATTTTATTCCACTCAATATATTTCATGAGAATACTTGTTTACTATTCATTTTATCCCTTTATGTACTCAATATTCAAAAAGAATGTTTTTAAAGTAAACTGACATTATTTCTCTCTTTGGTTAAAAACCCATTTTCTTCCATATCCATGTTTTATAAAAATATTTTCAAAAATGTTTTAGTATTCTCAAAAGTATTTATTAAAGAATTTTTTCCCCATGTTATAATTTTTACAAAATATTTTAAAAGGAATCTTTATGTTATTTTCAAAAACAATACCCATTTGGGTTTTATTGAAAATATTAAAGGAATATTTGTTTTAACCCATATGAAATGAATGGTATTTTATTTAATCATGAAAAATCAATGTTTTAAAGACTCTTTTATATGTTCTGAATGTAATTTTAAATTAAAATGATTTTTAAATTTTTTTATGTTTTAAAAAGTGTTTTTTTAAAGTGAAAAAAATATTTTCCTCAAGAAATTTTCCAAGTGATTTTTATATCAAAATAATTTTCAATATAAGATAAAATCCTTTGATATTACTTATTCTTTACTTGGGTATGACCCAAGGATACCATTCCTATTATTTTCCTAAATGGTTTATGTTTTTATGAAAATATGTTTATGAAACCTATATATTTTCCATAGGTTATTTTATGATTAAATGATGTAATGATTATTAAACCCATTTCTTTTCCATGGGTTATGCTATAAAGAAATATTTTATGAAACCCATTTATTCTCATGGGATATAATACGATGAATTTTATATGATCTCTTGGAACACAAATGTATTGATTATGTGATGGGTGGGACCAATATCTACCTATAATGTATTGGTTAATGATTAATGTTATATGAGCTTAAAGAGTACACATGAGGTTATCCCAATCCCAAAACATGAGGGTATATAAGAGGTTATCCCAAGCCCAAAACAAGAGGTAACACAGAAGTTTATACCAAGAATAAAACAATAGGGTATATGAGAGATTATACCAAGACTAAAATAAGAGGGTACATGAGAGTTTATCACAAGACCAAAATAAGAGGGTACACAGGTGGTTATCCTAAGCCTAAAGTTGGTAAACGGGTGATTATCCCAATACTAACATGTTATGAATGTCTTGGTAGATATCCTTGACATAATATTTTCTCTGCTCATGTGTATGACACAAATCTATGTCTTATACCAATGTTATATTCTCATGGATCATGTTGTTTTATTCCATTATGATTCATGACTTATGAACTACCAAGATTTATTCCATGAATTAAGTTTATGACCTATGATAAGAAGGTTATGGTTTTAAAATGTTATTATAATGTTCTCATACCCTTATACTCATGATATGTTGATGTATCCTTTATTTACCCCTACTGAGCATCTGATCTCACCTTTTCTTATGTTTCCTTTCCCATGGTTATGAAGAAAGGTTTTAAATAGGGTATGCTTAAGAAGAGTACTATTTAGAAATATCTTTATGGGATATTTTGAATACCTTTTAAGAAATAAGAAGATTTCATGTCTAGTATATAAAGTAACTACAACTTTATGATCCTTAGGTGTGTATTTGTGTAATTTAATGAATATTCATCTAAAATATGTAATATATATATATATGTGAGAAATTTGTGTTACTACATTTGGTATCATAGAAAATGTTTAGTTAACCTTCAAAAACTAGTATAAGAAAACATTTGTGAGATCCCTAGGGATATTTATAAGAATATTTCTAGGGATACATTTAAGGATAATTATGAGGATAATTCAAAGTAAAATAAAATGTCTTGGAATTTTGGTAAAGGATAGAGAAAGTGGTTTCCAAGAAATTACATCTCTATCTAGATACTACAAGTGGATGTGGCTCTTGAATAGTGGTACCTAGGGTTAATAAATATGAAAAGGTCACATTGATATGGACTCAATCACCACCTTTTTCATGACAATGGGACTTTATGCACACTTAGTTTGAAACTAATAGATGATATGTTTTGGAAATTCACAAACCCATCATGAAGGATTTGAATAATGACCATGAACGACCTAGGTTAATCATAATACAACATATATTTAAAATAAAGTGTCATGATTTAGACATAAAATAAATTATTTTTCATGATTATGTGGGTTTCCACTATGATTAGTGTTTTTAAAACTATGATTTCTTGTTTTAGTCAATGGATGAAACATGAAGGAACCTTGTTAATAATGAATGAAACAAAAATGTGATGATTTTATTCTCGAGAAAATGAACTTTTTGGGAGATAAAATGAAAAATCTCATTTCTATTTTCACACAACTTTCTCAATCCATGAATCACGATGACCTTACAATTAATAAAATGAGGAAAAAATATTCTTTTGAGTCCTTCACAAGAAAAGGATCACCTTATTTTAGTGGTTCTTTTGATCCACTAGTTTCTAAGAAATATATCAGTACCATTGAAAAGATATTTTCCATTCTCAAGTGTTCAGAACTTAAAAGTGTTATTTTTTTCTATCTATCATTTAGAAGGAGAAGAAGATCAATGGTGGAACCTTATTAAGAATATGATTCAATATAAGGTAATTGAATATATGGAATGGGATGAGTTTAATAGGATATTTTTTAGTAAGTAATTCCCTCATAACATACAAACAAGGATGGAGAAGAGATTTCTCAAGCTCAAATAGAAGAATGAAAAATCTATTGGTACCTATGAAGCTAATTTTATAAGACTTTTAATGATATTCTTCTAGTTTAATCATTAGCCCAGAAATAAAAATTGATTGATTCTTTGGTGGCTTAAAACCAAGTAGTCAAAAGGAATTGACTATAAGAGACCTTAGTAGCTATAAATAAGTAATCCATTGTGAATTAAAGGTATAAGTGGAAATTTAATATTAGAAACATTAAAATGGTTTTGATAAGAAAAGTAAGACCAAGTCTTATGAGAACTCAAAAAAATCACATGGTAGAAAGAAATTTTAGTCACTTACATTCCAGAAATATGGGAAGAAGCACTAAGGTGAATGCCTAAAAGGAACAAGAGGGTGTTTTAAGTGTGGGAATATGGTCCATAAAATCAAAGAATGTAGAAGTGATTTTAAGAGGATATTTAATGAAATGAATGGAGAGAGTGCTTAATGGAATGAACCACCCAAACTCTAGTGTTTCAAGTTCAAAAAGTCTAGGAATTATGTAAATAAATGAACCAATCTAAGGGATAATGTGGATGATAATCCATAAAAATCTCTTAAGAAAAAGGACAAGGGGAAATATTATGCAATCATAATGTATGAATCGAGTCATGATGATTATAGAACACTTATCCTATTCTCCTTAGTTGGGAATTTCATGTTTTATTTTTTATTAATGAGCCCTATAAAAATATTATTGTTCATCCTTTACTAAAATTTCATGCGATTATCTCCCTTTATATGGATTATAGAATAATGAAATCATATTTTATATTCTATCGGTACAGGGATGAACCCAAGCATACAATGAATTTTTTTTGTATAATATACGAGATTATTTAAGGAATAAATAGTGAATTAACATTTTAAAGTGTATATGTATCCATATATTAACTGAAGAGTTATGGATATGACAATGAGTCTCTGAGTTAAAGTTTTATCATAAGTCCAAAGTCACTGACTCCCTTTTTAGGTTTCATGTGATGGGATTTTATCAAGATTAAAGATATTTTAAGTGGGATTTATGGAAATAAAACCCTTTGGTTTTGTATATGTTTTAGTGAAAAAGTTATTTAAGGAGGAATGAATTTACACTTTGAGTATATATGATTAAAGGTATTGGTAACCTTTAGGTTTTATATTATCTTTTATGTTGAAAAAATAATGGGTTGTAGTCAATCACCTTATGAAGTCAAAACAATTCATTATTTTCAGAGAAGATTTATATCTGGATCCACTTTCTAGAATATACATTAAGGAATTGGTAAGGTTTCATGGAGTACCACATTCAATTTTATTTTATCAGGATCTGAATTTAATCTCAAAATTTTGGTGAAGTATTCAACAATCTCTTGATACAGAGTTATGTTTCAACATCATGTATCATCCTCAGAAATATGGTTAGTATAATATAACAATTAAAACCCTAGAGGATATGATAAAATCTCATTATATCTATTTAAAATGTGTTTGGGATAAAAACCTTCCACCAATTGAGTTTTCTTATAATAAAAACTTTCACTCGATCATTCATACAAATCCTTATGAATCCCTTTATGGAAATAAGTATATAACTCCAACACAATGGAATGAAGTTGTAGAAAGAAAGCTATTGGGACTAGATCTAAATTATGAAAAGGTATAGAAGGTTAGATCCATTTAGATACATGTAAGGGAATAAAAAATTGGACAAAAATTTTATGCTGATAATCGTTTATGTGATCTAGGAATTGAAGTTAGTGAGAAGGTGTTTCTATGAATTTCTCTGTAGAAGAAAGAAGGGAAAACTAAGCCCTGGGTATATTGTTCCCTTTGAAATTATTAATCATATTAGGACTGTAGAGTATTGATTGGAAATTACACAAAACCTATCTTATGTTCATGATTTTTTACACGCATCTATCCTAATGAATTACATACCAGATCGATCACATGTACTGAACTTAGAGTTCATAACACTGGAGCACGATCTTTCTTATAAAGAACAATCAGTTGAGATTATAAATAGAAGAGATAAAGTTATAAGAAACAATGCCACTAACCTAGTCAATGTTTTGTGGTAAAACCACCAACTTTAGGAAGTTACATGGGAATTTGAGGATATAATGAAGAAGAAGTATCCTTAGTTGTTATACTAAAGTGATTAATTTTGAGATATAAATTCATTTTAAGGGGGCAGAATATAACACCCTAGGATTTTGTGACATATATATTTTTCAAATAAATTTAATCTCTTTGATATTTTTCATTTTATGAAACATTTATTTTAGCTTTAATTATACACACAACTGATTTTATCTTGCATTATAGTCAACACTGACTGTAGCTTACATTACATGCATTACCGAGTTTAAACGAAACATAACATACTATAGAAATATTATTATTTAATATAATAGTTATCACCTATCCATTGGAATGGTGGGTCTGAATAGAATTAACTAAATTATGGAAATATGGTTTGAACACATATATATAATTAATTATTTGGTGACCAATTAATTATAAATGAAAATCAAAACCATTTGAAAATAAATGAAATCTTTTTCTAAAAAAACTATTTTTATGCGTACAAATGTGTTTTACATCAATAAATTAACCAAATAAATTTTAGTGAATTAATTTAATGAAATTTATATATTATATATTCAATAAAATATTTAACATCCATCTTATTCATTTTGTAAATAATATATAATAATAAATCTAACTTTATGCTTAAAAACCATATTTTTCTAGAAAGCATTTTTGTCGCCTTTGGCGCACTTATTTTAAAACTAATTTTTAAAAATTTTAGAATTTTTTTGGAAAAAATAAACTCAATTTTTTAAATCATAATTTAAATATTATCTTTGAGTGAATTTTTGATAATTTTCTGAAAATATAATTTTTTTGATGAATAATGAAAAATACTAGTTTTTATTAAGAATTTTCATTTATTTTAAATAATTTTAAAAATAATAATTATTTAAAGATGGTTTTAACTGTAAAAATAGTTAAATTATATATATATATTAATACAATTTAGTTAATTTTAATCAATCCAATATTGAATTTTATTTAAAAACTTTTTAAACATTTGAACATTTTCTCTATGGAAAATCGGTTTCTCACCGTGTTTGTAGGTTTAATTTTAAATTAAATTTTTTATAATTATATAAATGGAATTTGAAAAATGAATTAAATATTTTTAATCATAATAATTAATATTTTATTATATTTTAACTTAATTTTTGACCATAATTACTAGTGAAAACAATAAAAAATTAATTACATCGGTTAAGGTAAAAATGAGTTTTATGAGGGGTAAAACTAAAAAGATAAGGATTAAAATGAAAATAACACCTGTAAAATTACCATTAGATGGAACTATTTCAATATTATCCTTACCAAGTTCTAATATATTTCCATTTGGAAGCTTATTTCTTGGTAATTAATTTATTATTTTTGATTCTTTTGGGAAATTTTCAAGTAGTTTCCAAGTGGGTTCCTTTCTCCCACTTATAAATGGCCACCACCACCCTTAACTTGTTCACACATCTCAAGACATATAGTTCTACCAAAAAATATGGAAATAACTCCCTTTAATATTTATCCTTGTTTTATAACTTCTTTTCCTACTAAAATACCAACATTAGGGTCCTTAATAAGAGATCCAAAGGAGGTGCTTCCAAGCGAAGGTATTTGCCTTCACTAAGCTCCTTCTTTTCTTTATTATTTTTCCAGAATATATTATGTATTAAAACTTAAAATATAATATAAAAAGTATCTAATATATAATTACATGTTATTATGTCAATTTAATAACCTATATCTATCTTCACTTCCATCAAATGGAAAACGATACCATCGATTATGTATACGATAGATTACCGCCTCACGAACCAATATTGTTTGTTTTCAATCACCACCTTTAAAGGATGGATATAATGATGGATTTAACACAAATATATATATATACATATGATATTTATGGAATTAATATACTTATGTATTTATTATATCAAATACACCTTCTTACTTTCAATTCCATAGGGGATACGATAACATCACTTGTGTGTATGGTGGACTATCGCCTCACGAAGCGATGTGGTTCATATTCACTTATGTTTTACATGGTGGGTATTAAGGATAAATTTAATGAATATAAATGATATATATGAAATAATAATGATTAATTAGTGGTAATATATTATTTTCCTTTATTTTTGTTAATCTTTTGAGAAAATGGAAACAACATTCATGCGTACGTATGGCCTACCATCTCTATGAATGGTGTATTTCATTTTCTATCTATAATTTTTATGGATTAATATAAATAAATATATAATAAATATATATGATATTTTTATCATTGTTAATATTTTTTATATGGAGGAACCATGATCAAATTAAGAGGACAAAAAATAATAAATCGAAACATACATGAAAAATAAATCATTTTTTGCCTAAAACATGACTTTAACATGGAATTATTAATAAAAAGATAATAAAAGGTCATAAGAAAATAATTAATGGTATTATATATATAATTATGGTTATTTAATACATTTATAATAAAAATATATTAATTATACAGGATTTTTGAACATATACGAAAGAAGTCAATACTTAAGGTTAGGGACTTTTAATCTCTCTTTTATTTAAGGGAGACATATGCCAATTCACCACTCATTTATTTTGTGTGGTGTAATTTTTACATGTTATATCATGTATCTAATTATTTTATGATATTTTAATTTTAATTTTATGTTATTATTTATTGGGTCTTATAATTCAAAAAATTACTAAAGCGGTATGAGCTTTTTGTCTCAATTTTCCTTACTTGAGAAATATGTTATGTTTTGAACCTATATTATTTTATGAGGTGTATATAAAACCCATTTGACATGTAATATCATGAATTTATTTATTCTCATGATTTTTTAATTTTCATTTAATTTTATTCTTTCATGGGGATTATGATTCAATGTCACCAAAGTGGTAATGGTTTTATTGGACAATCTCATCATTTATCAGGATTGTTTATGTTTATGCTTATGATGATAAAATATTGTGATCCATATCTCAAAAATCTCATAAATTTTATTCTCCTATGGTTATTTCTTGAGAATACATGTTTTCCTCTCTTTATGTACTCAAGATTCAAAATGAATGTTTTTAAAGTAAACTGACTTTATTTCTATCTTCGGTTGATTTTTTTTCTTCTATATCCATGTTTTCAAAAGATGTTTTAAAAAATATTTTAAAACTCTAAAAATTATTTATTAAATATAATTTTAACCATTTTATATTTTTTACAATTTTTTAAAAGTGAATCTTCATGTCATTTTAAAAAAAAAATTCCCATTTGGATTTTACCAAAAATGTGAAAGGAATATTTGTTTTAATGCACATGATATAAATGGTATTTTTAACCTTCACGAACACTAAATGTATTGAATATTACTTTATATTTTTCAAAGTCTATTTTTAAATAATTTTTTTTTGAAATTTTTTAATGTTTTAAAAAGTTTTTTTCAATGTGGAAAGGCTATTTTCCTCAATAAATGTTCCAAGTGATTTTTATTTCAAAATCATTTTCCATCTAAGATGAAATACATTGATGTTACTTATGCTTTAATGAGAATATGACCTAAGGATACCATTATTATTCTTTCCCTAAAGGGTTTATGTTTATAATGAAAAGATGTTTATGAAACCTATACCTTTTCCATGGGTTATGGAATGATGAAATGATGAAATTATTATGAAACCCATTACTTTTCCATAGGTTATGATATAATAAAATGTTTAATGAAACCCATTTATTTTTTGGAGTTTTAATATGATTAATTTTATATTATCTCATGGAAAATAATATATGGATTATATGACAGGTGGGACCTATATCTACCTCAAATTCATTAGGTAATGATTAATGTTATATGAGCTCAAAAGGTACATGGGAGGTTATCTTAAGACCGAAACAAGAGAGTACACACGAGATTATCCCAAGCCTAAAACAATATGGTTCATATGAGGTTATCCCAATACTGAAATAAGAGGGTACACACAAGGTTATCCCAATACCAAAATAAGAGGGTACATAGAAGGTGATCCTAAGACTGAAGCAGGTACATGAGTGATTATCCCAAACCTGAGATGTTATGAATGTATTGGTAAATATTATTGACATAAGATTTTATATTCTTATTTTTATTCCAAAAATTTATGTCTTATTAAAATTTTATGTTATCATGGATCATGTTATTGTATTCCATTATGATTTATGACTTATGAACTTCCAAAATTTATGCCATAACTCTTGTTTATGATCTACGATATGCAGGGTATGTATTTCAAATGTTATTATCATGTTCTCATACCCTTACACTCCTGATATGTTTTTATATTCATTTTTTACCCTTACTGATCATCTGATATGTCCCTTACTTATATTTTTCCCCAAGTTATAAAGAAAGGTTTTAGGTAGGGTATGTCTAAGAATAATACTATATAGAAAGATCTTTATGGGAGACATTGAATATCTTTCAAGAAATATAATGATTTTGTGTCTAGTCTCTAATGGAACCATACCTTTACGATATATAGGAATGTGTTTGTGTAATGTAATTAATATTCATCTAAAATATGTAATATCTATGTATGATAAGTTTGGGTTGCTTCAATAATGATTTTTGGATATGTATAAGGTGAGACATCACTGACTTTGTTTCTCATTATTATACCTATCAGCAGGTCAAAGTCGATAACCAGAAACCTTTGGGTTTGGTTTAGATCCTTCCTATGTTGAATTGGAAGTGGGGTGATATTTATATAGATTTATTGGTTAGGTTGCCTCATATCCCTTAGAAGAAGAATGTGATATGTGTAGTGATTGATCGGTTAACTAAATCGGCTCACTTCACCCCCATTCACGATATAACCAAAGTTGAGAACTTGGGAAGACTATATGTGTAGGATGTTGGAGTTGGTGTCCTAGGACCAAATGTTTTTACTTTTATCACATGTATAATATATTTATTTAATATTAATAAAACTTTATATTACATACTATTCATTATTATAAATGACTCTAATGTAATAATGCCCTAGAGTATGCGTCACATTGATAAGGCTATAAAAATTATCCTATATAATGAGAACCTTTAAGTGATATGATGATATTATTAAATAATGTTATATGGTTGGATAAAATGCTATGATTGGACACATAGTATATAGTCTTTCAGGTGCAAGTACTCATAAGAAGATGATGATTCTTCTTGTGAAGTTCTCAATTAGTAATCTCTAAGATAGGATATTATGAGAAGAGACCCACCAATAAAAATTATACATGTTTTGGTGTCATTGGATATTCCTATCTATAGGAATGTGTAATTTTCCTTAGAATTTATGTTTATTATTAATGCATGTAATGACTCACACAATTAGATTTGCTGATGAAAATAGTGACAACACATGTTTGCAGTGAGGTAGGGTGCATCAAATTGACATGTAATTAATGGAAATGTTGAGGAAGGATTTTAACCCTTACATATTTATGGATATTGATATCTTGTACCTTTGATTGGAATAGAACTGTCACATTAAATTCCATGGACATGGTGAAATGAAACATTTATTTTAGATAGTCAAAGAAAGGCGTATTGAACATATAATTCAGTAACATAGATGTGTAACCTTCTTGATGAGATATTTAGACAAGGGTATTATATTAAATAGTTCATGTTCATATGTGGCTGTCATTTTTGTGACATTAATTTCTTTCTCTTGGGTTCCTTGACCCATTTCTAGATAGTAATCTTGGTCTTTAGGAAAGCCTTCCTAATTCCAATGTGAAATAATCCTATAGGCTCACACAATAAGTGTTTCCAATGATATAGATTAAATTTTATTTATATTTAATTAATTTAATAAATATTATTCTCAAGACCAAGAGATAATTTTATTCAGGTTTTATCGATTAAAAATATTTATTAATGAATGAAATATTTAAATTAAATATTTATTGGGGTTTTCAATAAATTCTAGAGGAGTTAGAACGAACCAAGACTATGTCCGGTGAAAAATATTAATTAAAAATTCAGTTAAATAATGTTTGTTATTGCACAAGTTTGCATGGGCCAAAAAACAAAAACAATAATAATATAATTATGTGGCATGATGTTTATTAAATGTTATAATAGTATTTACGGTCTATCATGTAATTAAATAATAGTCTAACCTAAAACCTAGATCTATAAATAGATGGATATATCTATTATGTAGGGTGTGTAATAAAAAATAGGAAATTATTGCACACCAAAAATTATCTCTCGCCTCTTCCTTATCTCCACCTCTTAATAATAATAAACATAAGAGATATTCCCTTAAGACTGAGGGATGAGTGATAAAAAAACAATGACAGACAATTGATTCACCATGCTATCACCTGAAGATCAATTGGCATTTTTGGAGATCAAAAGAGCATGTGTGAATCACCTCTAGAGGGATTATATCCTTGGATCCTCATAGTATAATTAAGACAATCTAAAAGGGTATGTTCGTATAATGAATATTCACATCATAGAAAGATCCTAATCCTAGGTATTTATTTCTTCCAATATTAAATAAATTAATTATAAATTTCACATGTAAGATACTCACTCGAGGTTTTGGGAAACTAAATTTTAAAAGAAATTTTAATATATCTCCCACCACTGCATGCTTCCATTAAACCCAAAACCACCAAGTGGTATTAGAGTGGTCACATTTTTAATTTATAATTATTTATTTGATTGTTGATCTATATGAAATCATAGTTTAATGTTTTCATTTCATATTATTGGTTCTTGAATCCAATTTGAATTAACATGTTATCAGCATATTAATAATATTATTTTAGTGTATAATTTTCTTAAAGGATTAAGAATAGATAATGAATGATCAGAGATTCCATCAGGAAGTTCCAAATTTTTGAAGGTAAAACTAAGTTACCTGGAATATAGACAGAGTACACACTATGTACCCATGTGCACTGCATATAGATGTGTTGAGGGATACATGAAATGCCGAGAAATTAATTACATTAAGTTCATTTATTACAAAACATATATAGACCTGGCCAACATGAAACAAAATATATTGGATTACATGAATTGTAGATGGCGTACACGCCATGTAGTCAACACAGGTTACCGACATAAATTACGCAATCCGTGTGGTTGTTATACATGGTTAAACCATGTGATATTGAAATTTTGGAGAATTTATGATATACATGATGTGTATGTGGTGTAAATGAAATGTATTTCATCATTTCCTGTATTTAAAATACACTTTAAAGACCCAATAGAGTATCCTAGGCACACACAAAGTGGATACATTATGTGTAACTGGTATGTACACGCAGTGTATTATGGATGATTCAACATTCCGAATCTCCAGGAATGTAACTCGAACAAACAAAAACCGAGGTACATGGTGTGTAACTAGATAGTGCATGCTGTGTAGTCCACCAATTAATGGAAGAATTAAAAATTACATTAAATTAAAAATTTCATCATTAAAACCATATTGATTTTATTGGAACTTTATGTCTTTAACAATTTAATAAGGGTTTTAAAGAATTTTAAGTCCCCAATTATTTTATTTTAATAATCTAAAATAATTGGTTTTTATGTTTATTTTACATTAATTCCTTAATGATGGTAATATTAAATAGGATTTTAATGACCATTAATATAAAAGTGAATTAATTAATTAATTAATGTAATTTTATTTATCTTAATAATAAAAAATGAATAAAAAATGAATGTTGTCCATTTACTTAGAGTATATGTTGCATGTATGACTATTTATGAGCTAGACAAAGACTAGTGTTTATATTGTCATTTATTATTAAATTAAATTTGATGGCCTGCAAGTCATCCCTCCCTCCATTATTATGTAGGACTCACATATCAAAGAATATTTATGTAATTTGCCTTTAACAAATCCTTTAGTTACCCTCACTTACATGTGTGTTATAAATACATGTAATTAATAGAGTTTCCCAAGGAGTGTGAAGGTGGTTTAAGAGGGAACCGTAATGATTCCAACCCAGGTGCTACACAAGTGGATAGGTGGAATGCTGTAACTCATGAAAATATAGGCAATATGTGTTATTTACTCTAGGTAAAATGCTAATTTAATGTACACTCATTAAATTAACCATTAGATAAAACTCATGAATGTGTCTTTTAATTATTTATTTTTTCTATCAATTAAATTATTTATTTTATGGATTCAAGAACATGATCACATAAATAAATTAATTATTATGAAAAGATGAAATTTAAATAAATAGATTATGCACAAATGTTTTAACCAGCATGGTTAATTAATTAAATAACATCCACTTAATATTAAGAATATAGTTAAAGGATAAAATGAGATAAAATTTATGCATAATAAATTTAAATCCATCAATTAAATATTAATTTAGACTTTTCTGTCTATTACTTTATTAGGAATGAAAATCTTAGAACTAAGTGCTTAACCAACCCTCATTAGGATACTTAATTTTAATGTGAAGTTATTATGAAGGTTATGGTTTGACTTAACCATATTACATCAAGAGAAGTATCTCTTACTAGACTTGATATAACTTGGAGTCAAGTGTTGAGGAAATCCAAGTTAGGATTTCAGGATAGGGGAGTCCACTCAACAGATCAAGGAGCTACAAGCCCATAGTTGGAGAATGATTTCCTACCTAAATGCCTTCAAGTAGCTTGAACAACCCTTGTTGGGGTTATTCGAAAGGGTATATGGATCCTTGACACTATAATTTTCTATAAACTAGACATTCCTATTTCAATGGAATGGGATATTGATACTTGATAAAATAGTGAGATATTTAATAAAAATCAATTAATTTATTATTTCTCACATAATTTTTAATCAAGAAAAAGTAAAAAAAATATTTCCTTTAATTGTATAATAAAATTGAAAGATCATCATCCACATTATCTCTATGACCAATATTAGAGAAAGATAACATCCTCACTGGAAATAACTTATAGGAGTGGTTTAGACATCTTCGAGTTATGGAATTCCGTGAATAGAAATATTATGTACTAGAATCCTCATTGACAGATCTTCCTACCAAGGAGGCAATTGATGAAGAGTTACTTGTCTACAAAATACACTTGAGTGATGCTGTTTACATTAAATGTTTAATGCTTTCATTTATGTCTAGTGAACTCATGAAGTCTCATAAAAATATGGATACATATAGAATGATTGAGCACCTCCTTGGTATTTACTAGGAGAGAGTTATACAAGAATAGTTTGATATTTATGAGTCTCTCTTTTAGATTAATCTTTGAGAGGGATCCTCAATTGGGCCTCACATAGTCAATCCCATTGGTTACATTGAGATACTTAAGGTTATAGGTTTTAAACTCCCTAATAAACTGGGCACTAATATCATTCTTGTATCACTCCCTTATAGATTATCCATCTTTGTTGTAAATTTTAATATGAAAAACATTGAGAAGTATCTTCCAGATCATCTTAGTCTCTTTTACTAAGTAGATAAGGATACGAAGATAAAAAATCCTTCCATACTTATGTTGAATAAAAAGAAATGGGAAGATAAGATCTCTAAGTTTAAAGATTCTTCACACCTTTCCAATAAGAATAAGATCAATGTAAAATCAAGGGAATATTATGATATCTGCATCAAATGTATTAAGAAAGGCCACCGGAAGAAAAAATGCACCCAGATAAAGAAGCAAGGGGAAGATTCAAGTGAATTTTTTATCGAGAGAAATTTATATTTTTCTATAAATTGGGTATTAAATACAGATTGTGGTGCTCACATATGTATTCAAATATAGGAACCAAGTAGATTTAGAAAAATTGACTAGGGGGAGGTAGATTTATGAGAAGACAATAGAGATAAACTTGCTACTATAAATATCTGGGACTACCACCTCACATTATATACTAGAATGATCTTGGTTTTAAAGGGTTGTTATTATGTGCCTTCGGTTACCAAAATCATTATATCTATATCCTAAATTGATACATATGGATTTATTTTCAAGTTTGGAAATGAGTGTTTCTTATTTTATAAAGATAACATTTTTTATAGTAAGGAACATTTAAATAACAGTCTTTATGTGTTGGATTACGTAGACCAAGTAATGGAAATCAATAAAAAAACTACTTCACATGACTCACACCACACCAAAACATGGAATCACTAGATAGGTCATGTAAATGAACAATAATTGAATAAATTATTTCAAGATAGATATTTAGATTATTTTGAAATAAAACCACATGGTTTATGTTACACATGTTTATAAGGTAAAATGACCAAATCCCCATTTAGAGGACACTACTAGAAAAGTAGGCTATACCAAAGGTTTAAAACCATTGGTATAGGCTGGAAAACCATTGGTATAGACTATACCAACGGTTTTCCAAACCGTTGGCTAGTAAGCCGTGAGGAAAGCCCTATACCAACGGTTGCACTTAAACCGTTGGTATAGGTGTTCCAGAATTCTGGAAAAGTCTATACCAACGGTTTTGAACCGTTGGTATAATATTTTCCAGAAAAAATATATCCCAACGGTTTATAACCGTTGGTATAAGATTTCCAAAATTCTGGAAAAAGCTATACCAACGGTTCTGAACCATTGGTATAAGCTTTCCAGAATTCTGGAAAAGGATATACCAACGGTTCTAAACCGTTGGGATAGATTTTTTCTAGAAAATCTTATACCAATGGTTCAGAACCATTGGTATAGCCTTTTCCAGAATTCTGGAAAAAGATATACCAACGGTTCTGAACCATTGGTATAACCTTTTCCAGAGCTGCTGCACAACAGCCCCCCAGAAGCCCTCCAGTAGCCCTACCATCCACCTGCATAAAAAAAAATTGCACAACAGCCCTCAATATACCCTCCACTATACACCTGTATAAAAAATATCACAAAAACCACATACATATTTCAAACATTATAAAAAACACCAAAAATAGCCCAAAAAACACATATGACAACAATCATCCAGTGGTAATTCACCTCACCCATGCACAACCCCCCAACCAGCACACCTCCCCATCAAATTCTAATAGGCAGAATAGTTTGATAAATATCTATTAGAGTTGAATAATAATTTCAAATTGGCTAAAATCCCTTTTTTTTGTGATCCTAGGTTTGGGTATGTAATGATTTGTGATGAATTTTGCATTAAACTTTTATTGATTATAATATATGGTGAAAATGTATTTTCTTAGGAGTCTCGTCACTTATGACCCCATTAGTGAAACTACCCAACTCATGAAAAATAGTTTGCGACTATCGTTGATGAGTGTAAATTTCAGTTGTATTCACTTAAAATGATTTCCTTTTGAAATAAAAGAGAGACTTTGAGTGGTGTCGTCCACACCACGCCTCATATTGAGGCGGAGTTGACTCGTACATGTCATAAATGACCCATGGATCATTTTCCTAAAGTATCAACACAATCCGAATGCGTTTGGTTGGTTTCCCGTATGCCAGTTGTTTTTACATAAAAGCGTATCCATTTTAAACAAAAGAAATGAACTTTGAGTGATACCGACCACACCATGCCTCGGATTGAGGCAGGGTTGACTCGTACACGTCACAAATGACCCATAGATCCTTTTCCTAAAGTATCAATAGTATCTGAATGTGTTTGGTCTGTTTTCCATATGTCAGTTGTTTTTTTACTTAAACTGTTGTCCATTTCAAAAAATAGTTAGACACTTTGAGCGGTGCCGCCCACACCTCGCCTCAGATTGAGGCGGGGTTGATTCCTACATGTCACAAAGGACCCATGGATCGTTGTCCTAAAGTTTCAATAGAATACAAATGCGTTTGGTTAGTTTTCCATATGTGGTTTTTTTTACTTAAAAGCGCATCCATTTTAAACAAAAGAAAGACATTTTGAGTTGTACCAGACACATTGGCCCTCTAATTGAGGCAGGGTTGACTCCTACACGTCAAAAATGACCCATGGATACATGTCCTTAAGTATCAACATTATATGAATTCCTTTGGTCCATTTTCCGTATGGCAGTTGTTTTTTTAACTTAAACTATTGTCCATTTCAAAGAAAAGTGACACACTTTGAGTGGTTCCAGCCACACTGACCCTCAGATTGAGGTAGGATTGACTCATACACGTCACATATGACGCATGGATCATTTTCCTAAAGTGTCAATAGAATCTGAATGCCTTTGGTCAGTTTTCTGTATGTTAGTTGTTGTTTTTACTTAAACTGTTGTCCATTTGAAAGAAAAGTTAGACACTTTGAGTGGTTTCGGCCACACCGCACCTCAGATTGTGAAGGGGTTGACTCGTACATGTCAAAAATGACACATGGATCATTTTTCGACAGTTTCAACAGAATCCTAATGGGTTTGGTCGGTTTTCCGTATGTGAGTTGTTGTTTTTACTTAAACTGTTGTCCATTTCAAAGAAAAGTTAGACACTTTGAGTGGTGTCGGCCACACCGCGCCTCGGATTGAGGCGGGGTTGACTCGTACACGTCACAAATGACCCATGGATACATGTCCTAATGTATCAATAGAATCCAAATGCCTTTGGTCCGTTTTCCTTATGTATTTTTTTTACTTAAAAGCGCATCCATTTTAAACAAAAGAAAGACACTTTGAGTGGTACCGACCACACCGGCCCTCGGATTGAGGCGGGGTTGACTCATACATGTCGCATATGACCCATGAATCCTTTTCCTATAGTTTAAATAGAATCCGAATGCGTTTGATCTATTTTCCGTATGCCAGTTGTTGTTTTCACTTAAAATCCTGTCTATTTCAGATAAAAGTTAGACACTTTGAGTGGTTCCGGCCACACCGCGCCTCGGATTGAGGCGGGGTTGACTCCTACACGCCACAAATGACCCATGGATACATTTCCTAAAGTATCAATAGTATCTGAATTCCTTTGGTCCATTTTCCGTATGTGGTTTTTTTTACTTAAAAGCGCATCCATTTTAAACAAAAGAAAGACACTTTGAGTGGTACCGGCCACAACGGCCCTAAGATTGAGGTGGGGTTGAGTCTTACACGTCACATATGACCCATTAATCGTTTTCCTATAGTTTAAACAGAATCCGAATGCGTTTGGTCTGTTTTCTGTATGCCAGTTGTTGTTTTCACTTAAAATCCTGTCCATTTCAAATAAAAGTTAGACACTTTGAGTGGTGCCGGCCACACTGTGCCTCGGATTGAGGCGGGGTTGACTCGTACACGTCACATATGACCCATGGATATATGTCCTAAAGTATCAACAGTATCCGAATGCGTTTGGTCTATTTTCCATATGTGGTTTTTTTACTTAAAAGCACATCCATTTTAAACAAAAGAAAGACACTTTGAGTGGTACCGGCCACACCGGCCCTCAGATTGAGGCAGGGTTGACTCGTACACGTCAAATATAACCAATGGATCGTTGTCCTATAGTTTAAACAGAATCCGAATGCGTTTGGACTGTTTTCCGTATGCCAGTTGTTGTTTTCACTTAAAATCCTGTCTATTTCAAATAAAAGTTAGACACTTTGAGTGGTGTAGACCACTACTTCAAATCACATTTTCCATATCATTTTCCACATGCATAAACATGAAATACATGGCTAAATAAGAAATCTAAGTAAAAAAAATAGAAAAATGAGTATCACAGTACCAAGGAATACTAAAGGTCTAGGTAGTAGACTAATCATACAATAAGAATCAAGTGCAAAAAACAGAATCCGAATGCAACGTCCCTATGAAGCAGAGGAAAACCCCAAAGTGGAAAACCATGTTAAAAAATAAAGAGTTATATAGAATTCAAAAATGTAATGGATGAATCTGCCTCTGATCACCATCACTATCACCACTATCATCACCAGCCTCATCCTCGCCGCCATCTCTGTCCTCATCGTCGTCCTCATCATCGTCCCCATGCTTATCTTCGGCCTCATCATCGTCCTCGGCATCATCCTCACCCTCGGCCCCATCGTCTCCCTCGACCCCATCCTCGCCCTCGTCCACATCCACATCCTCGCCCTCTTCCTCTTCAGCATCCTCATCATCACCAGGAACGTCATCATCTCGATCGCCACTAGAGCTGACGCCTGGTGCATTGGATGATGCAACCATCGACGACATAAATGTCTGACAAGCCGCACTAGCCTCTGGTTAAAGTGATGAAGATAATGCTTTCATCAGTTTCATAAATTCTCTGTCTCTTGTTTGAACTTGTACTTCCAACTCTGTGACCCTTTTATCTGACTGTCTTGCATGCTCCTTGACCTGTTCCAACTCGGTGGTACTAGAATGGATACCTGGAGACGACCAATACCTCATCGGGACTATATTCTTACCAGGTCGGCAGTGTACTTGACTAGAGTGCTCATCTCCCAAAACCTGATATAAATGATCATGTGGCCCAAAATTGTTAGGCTCCTTGGCATCAAGAGCCTCTAAAGTAGCGTGTAAAAAATATTAATAGATTATTAAATTTCAAATTAGATATTAAACTTTGAAATAAAAAAAATTAAAACTTACAATCTTCTCTTGGGTCGGTTCATTTACCACAGTTCCATCTTTTTTTCTTCTGCTCGAGCAAAACAATTTTGCTCGAGGGATACGTCCTTCAATATTCATTTTGTGCTTCTGTAATGACATTGAAACAATATAAAGTGAAAGTATAATCATATATTCATTATTCAATAAATCACATAACTTAAGTAGGATCCACTAAAAAGGGAAAGTCCTAAAGAAAAATTATAAACAACTATATCGTACCTGCTGCCTCTCATGATCTGACATAGTTGTGCACCCCAAAGTGTGGAGGTATTGCTTTGAATCAATGTTTTTTTTGTTTTTTTCATAAGATTCCTAAATAATGATTAATAATTAATAAGATTATATTAATGCAAAATATGAAAAATCTCATTTAAATAACTCAAATGAGATTAATACCTTAAATTTGGCAGTCGCCCAATGGGTAATCATTTGGTGATATTTCTCTATCGGGAAATAATCCATGATAGGTAATGTCTCTAACTCCGTGCCCACTCTATCACACCAGCCAACATACAACTCATGCTTATAAGCTCTCTAAATCTCTCCTAGCTCTTTTAAACGCGCTGGTCATGCACCTTCGCCATCAGGGAAGTTAAACCAAAGGTGAAACCAAATTGATTAGTTCATTTAAATACAAAAATATACTACATTAAATCCAATAGATTTTTAACCATATTTGTGCCCACGCTTTATCCTTGACTTCGGGTGGCAGTGTCTCCAAGAGAGAGGGCTGACCGGAATGATATCGGATTATTTGGCTAGCGTCGCCAAAGAACCCCGACATTGCTGCCCAGATTTCTCAATCATTTGTCTATGAACATTGTATTCAACCATCAACTGTGTCTGGCGGTTCCATACCGCACGCAAGCGAGTACGCCCCCTCCCCCGCCTCCTATCTGTAGATGAATCTGTTATTAAAGAAAAATAATATCAATACAAGTTATAATAAAAATAAATTTTGGTATAAAAATTTGATAGAGTTATATAAATATACCTGTGGTAGTCAGATCAATGGGTGCAGAAGCTGAAGGAATATCCTATACAAGTGGAGTGTCCCTCAGTGTATGCTCCTCAGCCACATACTGTGTCGCAGCAGGAGTTGAAGAAGGTGGAATATAATACCCCGGAGATAATGAACCAGAAGCAAAAGATGATGGCATAGACGTCTGGCCAGCTGGTAGTGTAAACACCGGAGGTCTAAATATCTCATATGTCCCTGAAGACACGCCAGGATCAAAATAGGGTGTAGAAGATATGTTTGTGGTAGTTGGTCGTCTAACTCTCGCCCCATGAGCCCTCATACCACCGGCCTCAGTACCGGGACCACTAGATGATCGTCCATCTCTGACACCACCCCCCTCCTACCACCAACCTCTCTACTGGGAGAAATATCAGGCTCCTCGTCAGATATCTATCGTCTAGGGGGTGGATCTTGAAAAAAAGTTTGACAGAAAAGTAAACACATGATATTATAAGTTATTGAAATATTTATATTTGAAATAAAATACTCACAACAGGGATGAGTGGAGGAACAGCCATCTGTACCATGCGAAGATTATTATCTGTCATCTTTTTCCGCCGCCTCTCTTCAATGGGTGTCATTTCCTGCAATGAAAACAAATATGGAAGTAATTAGAAACATATAACTAATGTGTAACCCAAAAAAAATATATAGAAAAACCATTATGATAAAAATAACATAATGAAACAGAAGATTTATGGTGTTATGAAGGTAAGTACTAGGATACACACTCTGAATGATGTAGGTGAAACATGTAGGTGAGAACATGACTGTATGATTCTATATATTTCCCACCACAAATTCGGGTTCACAATCAACTCTGACAATTGAGCTGTTGGGGTCATCATAAGTAATAAACAGATTACTTCCAATTGCAGTAGGGATAGTGTCAACTTCATCATCACCATCATCAAAAACATGTCTGGGATTTACTTCAATAATTACACCGAATTTAGGATGACGATGATCTTTGACATAAAAAACTTGTTTCACCATTGATTCCAATACATATGGTTCATCGGTGGCAAGAGTGCAAGTCATGTCAATAACTCGAAATCCACAATCATCAATAAAGGTGCCTTGCCTCGTCATTGAATCAAACCATTGACATTTCATCACCGTGACTCGACCATGCGAGTAATAATCCAAAATTATTATTTTCTCTATGACACCATAATAAGAAAAATTTTCAGAATGAGGTCTAGTGTCCGATGAACTGGCATAATAGTCTATTGTGACAGTTATTATAACACCATTATGATGTGTTCTCATGTTTCTTGCTCGTTCAGTGATAATAAATTTGTATCCATTGATCACAAGTGATTTACAAGCACAAACCATGGTATTAGGACCAAAAGCCAAAGCTCTTATTTTCTCAGAAATAGAGTCTGTAGGCAAACTCGATACCTGAAATATAAACAAATAGTAAACTTAATTAAATACTATTTTTATTTAGTTATTATAGAAATATTTTTACCTTCAATTTCAACCAAGAAGAAAACCCTTTGCTATGCAAAGTCTCCTTCTTTCTCAAAGATAAAGAACAATGGTTTCTATATATCAATTCTTTTTGTTCCCTGTAGATAAAAATAATAATAGTTTAAAAAATATTTAAAATTACAAGAGATAAGATAAGAGATACATGTAAAATTAACTTACTTGATATACTCATCGAACAAATCACAATTGAACAACATTGTGCGATGTGACATCTCTCGCTCTTCAAGGCTTAATGTTTTCAATGTATATGATCCCGGAATTCCTCCTGTCTGAGGAAGTGATGGAAAACTGGGTTCAATTTTCCCATACTGTTCTTCTTCATTTCTCATTGGTCTGTTTATTCTCATAGTATGATCAGACAAATACATTGAGCAGAAATCCATACATTCTTGAGCCAAGTAACCGTTCACAATAGAACCTTCGGGATAATTCCTATTCCGAACATATGATTTCAATGTGCACATGTTTCTTTCAGTTGGATACATCCAACGGAAAGCAACGGGTCCTCCAAGAAGTATTTCGGTCGGAAGATGGACAGTCAGATGCAACATGCATGTAAAAAATGATGGAGGGAATATTTTCTCTAACTCACAAAAAATTAATGGTGTCTCTGCCAACAATTTTTGCACAATGGATTTGGACAACCTCTTATCACAAAGATCTCTAAACAAATAGCACAACCGAATAACTGAGACTCTAACATTATTGGACAAGAGATGACAGATTGCTATTGGAATCAACTCATGCAAAAGGACGTGATAATCACGAGTCTTCAAAGATTTCAACTTCAACTCTTTTCTGTTGACCCGTTTTGATATATTGCTTGAATATCCATCAGGAACTTTAATAGTCTCTAGCACTTCTAGAAAATTTTTTTTTTCAGCAGGAGTCATCACATAAGAAGCACATGGAACTTGCCATTTATTTTCACTGATACAGACATGATGCAATTCTGGTCTGATCCCCCAATCTACCAAGTCACACCGAGATCGTAAATCATCTTTTGTCTTCCCCTTGACATTTAGAAGAATCGAAAGCAAAATTTCACATATATTCTTTTCAATGTGCATTACGTCTAAGCAATGACGTAACAAGTTGGTTGACCAATATGACAACTCAAAGAATATACTCTTCTTTTTCCAATTGTAACAAGTATCATTGGAAACATTTTTCCTCTTTCTAGATTTCATTACACTCTTCCCAAATGAATAACTGAAATCTTTCAATTCATTAAGCACATCAGTTCTAGACATACGCTGAGGTGGATCGTCATTCTCCATGGTATTGTCAAATCTTCGACGATTGTTTCTATATGGATGGTTCATTGGAAAGAATCGTCGATGTCCCATAAAACTAAAACTACGATGATATTTCAGTCTTCTCGATCGAGTATTCTTCATACAAATAGGACATAATAATTTTACTTTTGTGCTCCATCCAGACATCATTGCATAAGTAGGAAAATCATTGATAGTCCACATAAGTGCAGCACGCATCTGAAATATGTCTTTCGAACATGCATCGTATGTGGGCACACCCACATCCCAAAGAAGTTTCAACTATTTTATTAAAGGTTGCATGTATACATCTATATCATTCCCGGGATCAGAAGGGATGGATATAAGTATACTCAAGAAAGTGTAAGGCTTTTTCATACACAACCAAGGGGGAAAGTTATAAATGTGTATGAAAACCGGCCATGTGCTGTGTGAAGTAAGCATCTACCCAAATGAATTAAAACCATCACATGAAAGACCCAGTCTCACATTACGCACGTCGGCTACAAATTCAGGATATCGAGCATCAAATCTCTGCCATGCAAATCCATATGCAGGGTGAACCAACTCTTCATTATTGTTTTTTCTCTCGGTGTCATGCCATCACATTTTTACGGATATTTCATCAGACATGAAAAGGTTCTGTAATCTGGGGATCAATGGAAAGTGCCACATTACTTTTTGTGGCACACGAGATGGTGTTCCATCATCTTTTGGCTTCCATCGGGAGGTTCCGCATTTTATACAATCATTTATTTCAGCATTTTCCTCCCAAAATAAGCTGCAATCATTCGGGCAAGCATGAATTTTTTTTTGAGAATCCAAGTTCATCAACCAACTTCCATGCCATATAGTGGTTTGAGGGAATATCTGCATCATCTAGAAGTAAGTCCTTCAAGAAGGTAAGAATGTAATAAATTGCAGTATTTGAAATCATATACATAGTTTTCCCATGAAACAATCAGATTAAAAATTCCAAATTTTTCATTTTATCACATTGCTGATATACTGGAGTCATCGCAGCATCATTCAATTTTTTCACCCTATCAACATCATTATTTTCATTGGACGCATCATGTGTGCTTGTATCAAAATCTTGTTGGCTAGACATCCTTTCCTTCTCATGATGTTGAATAAATGGAAACCGATCATATATCAAACTCTCCAATTCAGTCCTATCATTTGGATCATCAACATTTTGAGATTCCATTTTCTCTCCATTGTGATACCACACATAATAGTTTGTTTGGAAACCATATTTGGTTATATGATAGCTAACTGCTTCACGGCTCAACCAAGGTCTTCCAACACAATTAAAACATGGGCAGTGTATGCGACCACTATCTGAAGCCTTGTAAAATGAAAAATCTAGAAAGCTGTTCAAATTATTTTGAAAATCGATTGAAATTCGATCAGTTTCGTACATCCAACTTCTATCCATTCTGTAAAAAAATCGCAATAAGTCATTTCAAAGAAATTCAATAGTATTAAAGTTTAATCAAAAAAATATTTACGTAAATGACAATTGTTTACTCTATATAAAAGCATAACTGACACATTACTCTATATGAGAATCATATTAAGAAATACAACAAAATACAGTGTATATAAGAAAATAAGATACAAAATTTATAATGCCTATATTCAAGGATTGACCAGTAAGATATTGGAAGTGGATCAAGGAATACATAATCCTTAAGGGTCTTGTTGGGAGTATATGAGTTTTATACTTTAACTTATTCAAGTAGATCAGGATAAGGAGTAGGATGAGGATCATGGGAGTGGCAGGACTGTCCAAGGGGGGTGTGGCATGTCCAGGGGGGGTGCGGGGTGTCTAGGGGGTGGTGGGGCCGTCCGGTGGGTCGGGGGTGTCCAGGGGGTGGGGGGATGTCTAGGGGGGTCAGGGTGTCCAGGTGGGTGGGCTGTCTGTGGGGGTGGTCAGGTTGTCCAAAGGGGTCGGGGTGTATAGGTATATTTATATGAAAAGAATACCCCCACAATAATCATGCAGCCCTATCATTAGTCTAAACCCCTAGAACACATAAAATAAGCTAGTATGGACATTTAATAAAATATTTAACACCATACGAATGAAAATACACTCTAAATATAGTTTGAGAGGATATAATGGTGTGTGTGAAAAAAATGATATTAAATAAATTTAAATGAATATGGAACAAATGAGGGTTTATAATACACTAAGAGTACCTCAAACAATCCAAAACCACTATAGCACCACATATTCAACTTCATGAAACAGGACTTGGAAATCTTACCTACGACTTTACTGATGACCACCTAATTGGAACACTCTATTTATGGTTCTTGAACACAAGGAACAAACAATGTTTGGTCTCTACCAACTCAATCACCCCCTTGTAGATCATAATCTCGTTTCCCCTTATACTAAAATGGTCTCACTGGAAGCTACTATTAATACCGGACCTAAACCATTCATTCTCCATAAAACAATGATCAAAGAACCATCAGAGGTATCTCTCATATAACCACAACCATTTTATCTATGATGTAACGAAATTCACAAGAATAAATTTTATTCAATAACCTTTTGGTATATAATTTTCATAAACAATGGTTAAATTATATGGTTCATCACATTCCAATTTATTAATCACCCATACATGATAAAAATTGAACATTGAATTTCATTTAATTACAACCATCATATTTCATTTAATTCTTAACAAGCATAGAAGCATGGAAATTGGAATCTAATAACTTTAATTAGTCCCCAAAACTTTTTAATAAATTTAACATGAAAAATAAAACACTTTGAAATCTAAATAATCACTATGAAGTAACATGAGCTTGGAATTCTATTGCACAAGTAAAAACACTCAATGATGGAATATATGAAAAGATTATTAATATAAATTATTGACACAAGATAATAAAGTAACTATGAATGTTAAAACTAAACATGTGATTGAATTTTATAACATATAATAAAAATTTCTTAGAAATGAAACATGAAAGGCACATCAAAAAATTATACAACCGTATAATGCAATCTATATGGGCTGGAATATGCATGGAATTTAATAAACAACCGAAACATAAATAGGACTGGAACATAAATTGGGTGGGAATATGAGAATAGAAATTGGTCTCATCCTAAAGAGAAACATATACACATCAAAATCGAAAATAAAAACTGAACGTTAAAGAAAATAACTCACCTTGGATGGGATGGAGGAAGAGAACCGGAAGCACCTCCAAAATTGCCGATAGCACCCGTTTAGGGCTCTGGATCGCGAATGGGGGAGAGGACGGGCTACTGCCAATTTGGGGGAAATTTTTACCAACGGTTTTTAAAAACCGTTGGTATATACATTCAGCCCAAACCTTTACCAATGGTTCAATGAGACCCGTTGGTAAAAGGTCACCGAAATCCAACTTTTACCAATAGTTCTCATTGAACCGTTGGTAAAAACTCCTCTATACCAACGGTTCATTACAACTGTTGGTAAAAGTGTCTATAAAACCATCTATACCAACGGTTTCTGAGAACCGTTGGTATAGATGGCTATTCCCAACGGTTTAGTAAACCGTTGGGATATAACCGTTGGTAAAACTAGGATTTCCAGTAGTGGGAAAAGGTAAAAGGGTTGAAGATATTATTAAATTAGTTCATACAGATGTGAGTGGACCATTTCCTATTAAGGAAATGGGTGGGTACTCATACTTCATAAATTTTACTAATGATTTTAGTAGATATGGATATGTCTACTTAATGAGGTATAAGTCAGGTTCTTTTGATACATATAAGGGATACAAGGATGAATTTTAGAACTAGCTTAGTAAGAAGATTAAGAAACTTTGTTAAGAGCACTATGGAGAATATCGTAATCAAGGATTCATTGATTATTTATGAGAGTTAGGGATACTATCTCAACTAACTCCACCTTATACACTTCAATGGAATGGTGTAAGAGAAATGAAGAACCACACCTTGTCTGAAATGGTGAGATCAATGATGAGTCATGTGAGTCTTCTATTATTCTTATGGGGATATGTGTTACAAACAACAACATATATACTAAACAGAGTGACAAATAAAGTGTCAGTTGGTATACCGTACCATTTATAGAATGGAAATAAACTCATGTTTTTATACTTACATGTGTGGGGTTGAGAAGCATTTGTTAAGGCCTCTTTAGGTAACAAACTTTCACCATAAGGCATGAAGTGTACCTTTATAGGATACCCCAAAGAAACAAGGGGACATTACCTATATGACTCCTAAGAAAAGGTAATAGTGGAAAGACAAACCATATTATTTGAGGTGGACTAAATATATAAAAGTGATAGTGGGAGTGATATAGACTTTAATAAAGTTGAGGCTCAAGGTACACAAGAGTTTGAAGAGGAACATATTCCACAAAGACATATGTAAGAAAAAAATGTTCCAGAGACACAAGTTCTGTATAGGAGTACAAGATAGGTTAGATGACCAGAATGATATAGTTTTTTAGTTATCAAGGATGGTGACTCATTGTTAGTTGATAATAATAATCCTCTAACCTATATGAAATAAGTAAGTGGTATAAATGTTTCTAAGTGTTAAGAATCCATGAATTATGAAATAGATTCCATTTACTAAAACCAAGTCTATATTTTGGTAGATCCTCCAATGGATGTAAAGCCCATTGGTTGTAAATGGATATTCAAGAAGAAACTGAATATGGAAGGACAAGTCAGTACCTATAAGGTATGAATATTTTCAAAAGGGTTTAAACAATGTCAAGGAATTGATTATCATGAAACCTTTTCCCCATTTTAAATTCTTAAATCCATTAAAATAGTACTTACCATTACGGAGTACCATGACCATGAGATTTGGAAAATGGATTTCAAAATATCATTCATTAATGGGAACCTTAGGTAAGATGTCTATATGACACAACCTAAATGGTTTGTGATTCCAAAGGATTCCAACAAGATATAGAAATTTCAAAAACCCATTTATGGATTAAAGTAAGAGAATATGTCATGGAACATTCATTTTGATGAATCCATAACAGAATTTAGTTTCATAAAGAATGAGTGTGATCCTTGTGTCTATAAATGGTTTAGTGGGAGTGTAGTCATTTTCTTAACAATATATTTTGATGAAATATTACTCATTGAAAATGAAATACCAGTCTTACTGTCTATTAAAGAATTTTTGAATTCAATATTCTCTATAAATCATATATTCTTGGGGATAATATCAATCATGATAGATCTAAGAGGTTTCTAGACCTAAATAAACGTACATACATTGATAAGATACTAAAGATATTCAGTATGGAACAATCCAAGAGGGTATTGTTACCAGTATCACATGACATTCATCTTTTTATAACACTGTGTCCTCAAACACATGAGGAAAGAAATAGAATGGAAAGGATTTCATACACATCAGTGGTTGGGTCAGTCATGTATGTCATGATATGTACCAGGATAGATTTCACCTATGCATTATGTGGGGTAGTAAGATATCAAGATCACCCAAGTGACTGCCATTATATGGAACTATAAGAAAACAGTGATTTAGTGGCAGTTTTCAAAACTGCCGCTAAATTTTTTCAAGATAAAATTTAGCAGTGGGTTTTTAGTGGTGTTCTTAAAAACCACTACTATATAATTTTAAGATATTTTTTTTTATAAATTTTTTATTTAAAAAAAACCATTTTTAGTGGCAGTTTTTTAAAAAACCCACAATGAAATAACGTCTGTTTTTTTAAAACTATTGAAAAATAGAAGGGAAAAAAATAAAAAAGAATTTAATTATTAATTATTAATTATTAATTATTATTCACTATCATATATAGTTTATTATTTATAATTTTAATTAATTAAAATGTGTTAATTAATAAATATTTATATTTATTAGTTAATAATAACATGAAAATTAAAACAAATCTAGAAAATACTGAAAAGAAGATTTTGGTATCCAATAACTATAACATTCGATCTGGGAGTCCGTTTCATCTTACCAACCAGTAAAATCTAAGTTTTTGAAATGAGATAAAACCACATGAGATTTAAATCATGTGATAATCAAAGGAATAAAATATATTATATTTTCAAAAAAGTTAGAAATCAAACTCGAACTTCAAACAACCATAACTTTTGATTCGGGTGTCTGTTTGGGCTCTACCACATATCAAATCGAATCCTGTGATGAGATCTACAACATAGATAGTATTAGGCTAAGGTTAAAGATACTTTTCTAGTTTTTCATCCCCATAAAATCCTATAAGGCCTTTAAAACTGAGTTTTTTGTCGTCGACCCCAGTTTCTTAAAATTCAAACGACTATAACTTCTGATTCGAGCGTCCGTTCGGCCTGTACCACATATCATATCAAATCTCATTTCATGAGATTTGATTTGACAAGTTATGGAACTAAAATAGACCCTTGGAGAGGAAGTTATGGTTGTTTCAAGATTTTTAGGGGTTTTATGGTTTTCAAAGTTTCTTAACATTTTTATGTGTTTTAAGGGTAACCCAATTTTTTATTTATTATTGATTTATTATTTATTGATTTATTTTTGTTTATTTATTATTTATTTATTTGTTATTAATTATTCATTTATTATTCATTATTAATTTATTATTATTTATTATTTATTGTTTGTTGTTTATTGTTTATTTTTTATTTTTTATTATTTATTATTTATTATTTTATTATTTTATTTTCATAATTTTATTATTTGTTTATTTATAATTATTATTTATTTATTATTTATTATTATTATTTATTATTTATTATTTATTATTTATTATTTAATATTTATTTATTATTTATTATTTATTATATATTATTTATTATATATTATTTATTATATATTATTTTATTATTTTATTTTCAAAATTTTATTATTTTATTATTTTATTTTCATAATTTTATTATTTATTTATTATTTAATATTTATTTATTTAATATTATTATTTATTTATAATTTATGATTTATGATTTATTTTTTATGATTAGGATTTATTATTTATATCCATTTGTTATGTTTTTTTTGTTTTTTCAGTTAATATATTTAAGTATATTAAATTATATTTATTCACCACATGAAGAGCCCGTTGGAGTTTTAAAGTCTTTGAAGAATTTGCAATAGGTAAGAGGTTCAAATCTCACCCAATGCATAATTTCTATATATGAAACATTTATGTGCATCTACATGGTAATAAATAGTAAAAAATAAAAAAATAAATAAAAATAAAATAAATAAATAATAATAAAATTAAAATAAATAAGTAAATAATAAATAAATGATAAATAATAAAATTATAAAAATAAAATAATAAAATAATAAAATAAATTAACAAAATTTAAAAAAAAATAAAAAAATTAAAAAAATATAAAAAAATAGTAAAATAAAAAACGTCACTAAATCGTTCTGTGACGGGTTTGAAAAACCACTGCTAATTGATTGCCGACACACGATTTAGCAAGGATTTTTCAAAACCATCATAGAAAGATTTAGTGGCGGTTTAAACCGCCACTAAATGAAAAAAACCACCGTTAAACTCAAATTTTGGCATAGTGTGGTAGTTAAGACTGCCCTTTTTTATCTAAGGAATACTAAGGATATGTTCCTAGTTTTGGATTAGATGAGAAACTAGTCATATGATGATATGAAGATTATAGTTTCCAAACTGATCAAGATGACATGAAGTCACAAACATGATACATCTTCACTTTGAATGGAGGTGCTGTGAGCAGGAAGAGCTCAAAGAAGGCTATGGTTGCAAATTCTGGAGAAAATTCCTAGTATATCATGACTTATGTGGTAGATAAAGAATCAATATGGATGTTCAACTTCCTCCAACATCTTGATGTGGTACCTATTAGTAAAAATATGACCACACTCTACTGTGATAATATTATAGTGGTGGATCTCATAAAAGAACCAAGGTCACATTAGTGGATGAAGCACATACTTTGGAAGTATCATATGTTGATGGGTTTTTATCAAATATGTGAGGATGCAGTGAGTAGTATTTCTATGGAATACAACATGGAGGACCCATTTACTAAATCCTTGAATTTGTAGAAACATTATTATCATGTGAGGTATAGCAGACTAAAATTTGTAGGAATTTGGATTTAGTACAAGTGGGAGTTTGTTGGAGTTGGTGTATGAGGACC
Source organism: Viscum album (assembly GCA_963277665.1). Classification (NCBI taxonomy): domain Eukaryota; kingdom Viridiplantae; phylum Streptophyta; class Magnoliopsida; order Santalales; family Viscaceae; genus Viscum; species Viscum album. The sequence goes on from OY728138.1 coordinate 396,346,897, forward strand.
AACTATTTGTAATTTGATTATATTTATATTCCATGAATTGAATATTAATAAAAAATATTATTACATATTTTTCATTATTCATCATTAATCTAATGTAATAATGTCTTACAGTATACATCACATTGATATGGTCATAATAGTTCCTCACGATGATGATAACCTTGAAGTGCTATTATGATATTCTTAAATATTGTTCTGTAGTTGGATAACATACTATGATGGTATAGATAATATATAGATTGTTAGGTGGGAGTAATCATAAGAATATGAGGCTAATTCTCATGAATTTCACACATGGTAATCTCTATGTTGAGAGATTATGAGAACAAATCCACCTATAGGAATTCAACATGTTTTGGTGTCATTAGATATTTCAATATATGAGCATGTGTAATGGTCCTTAGAATTTAATATTATCATTAATTCATGTCATGAATCCTACACTTATATATACTAACAAAAATTGCGATGACATATGTTCGCGGAGAGGTAGGGTACATTAGGTGCGTCACGATTGACATGTCATTAATGAATTAGTTGAGGAAGGATTTGTCCCTTATATCTTCATTTAAGTTGTTATCTTGGCCCTTTTATTAGAATCAAAATTTTGAATTAAATTCCATGTCCATGGTGAAATGACATGTTTATTTGTTATAGTCAAATAAAGACGCATCGATCATATAGGTTGATGTCATAGATGTGTAACTTTCTTGATGAAATATTGAGATAAATGGATTATATTACAATGTGTGTGTTTATATGTGGTTCTCATCATTATGACATTATGTTCTTTATCTTGAGTTCATTGACCCATTTATAGATAGTAATATTGGACTTTAATCAATACCACCTAATTCAATTTGAAATAATCATAGAGGGTCACACACTAAGTGTTTCCAATGATCTTGATTAAATTCTATTTGAATTTAATTAATTGAATAAATATTATTCTCAAGACCGGGGGATAATTTTCGTCATGTTTTATCAATCTAAATATTTATTGATGACTGAAATATTTAAATTAAATATTTATTCACGTGTTCAATAAATTTTAGAGGAGTTTGAATTAACCAATACCGTGTTTAGTGAAAAATATTACTTAACAAGATGGTTAAATAATATTTATTATTGTTCAAGTGGAACACACCACAAAATAATAATAATAATATTATTATGTGGAATTGGGTTTCGTAAAGTTTATAATGTTTTTTAAGTGAAGATATGTAATTATAAAATATTTTAACGTAAACCCTAGCTCTATAAATAGATTATTATGTATATTGTGTAGGGTGTGTAATCGAAAATACATAATTTTTTTGCATACAATGAATTCTCTATTGACTATTTCTTATCCCTCCCTCTCAAGAATGAGAAACAAAAGAGATATTACTTCAATACCAAAGTAAGAGTGATCAACACAAACAACAAAAGATAATAAATTCACCATGTTAGCACCTAGAGATTGACTGTCATTGGTAAGAGATCAAATGAGCACATTTGGATCACCGCTAGAGGGATTCTATCCTTGGATCCTCAGAGTGTAATGAAGGAAATCTGAAAGGGTATTTTTGGTCAATCAACATTCACATAAAAGAGATATACTAATCCTATTCATTTTTTTCTTTCTTTATTAAATAAATTAATTATAAATTTGTTGTGAAACATCCTCGCTTGGGGTTTTTGGGAACTCAATATTAAAATAAATTTTAATATATCACCCACCATCACATGATTCCACTGTGCATGGAACCACCACATGAGCTTTTGATATTTCATGGATTTCCATCTACTATAGTTTCTAATACTATAGAAGGTGATGGTATCCTAGGATAAATTGAGCGCAGTGTATTATCCATAGATGTATGGCCAGACAGAACGAGCTATATAGGTTCTTGAAGACATTCTACATGCTTGCATCATTGAATTTGGTGGATCTTCGTAGGTTGATTTGGGATTTATGGAATTTTATTATAATAATATCTACCATTCTATAATTCCAATGGCTCTTTTTGAGACCTTATATGGATGAAATTTTAGATATCATCTTTTTTGGATGGAGATTGGTGAATCTTCCATGGTTGGACCAAGTTTGGTCCAAGTGATAATGATGAAAATTTAGTTGGTTCATTAGATAATGGTAAGGGCCCAGAACTGATATAAATCTTATTATATTATTGTTAGACTCCCTTTATAGTTTTTAGTTGGTTAATTGGCGTTTTTTAGAGTTTCAACTTGTTTGGGTCACCGACGACTTGGAAAACAAGGGAAACTTGCACTAAGATTTTTGGGTCCTTTTGAGATTGTTGAGTGGGTTAGACATGTATATTAACATTTAGCCTTACCATCATAGTTTAAATTGAACAAAAATATTTTTCATGTATCAAAACACATGAAGTATCTTTCTGATCCTTCCTATGTTATGATAATGGAAGATATTGACGTGGAACTTGACTTATCCATGATTAATCATCCAACCTAGATTGTTGATTCTGAGGAGAATGTTCTTTATGAGAATTCTATACCTTTGGTCTATGTGCTATGGAATCATGGTTATAATTCAAATGATAATTGGGATCATGAGACACCGATGAGAGAATAATGGCCTCATCTCTTTGACATGGAGACTTCTTGATAGGCCTTTTGGGGATAAAAAGTGTTTTAGGTGGGGAGGTTTATCATACATTTGCTTGATTTCAGGTATTTCTTAACCCTTGTTTTGATAATACTTTGTTTGGATCTTGCTTCAAGTAATTTCTAGGAAAATTTTAAATTTTTTAGAATTTTTGGGAGCTGTGCATGGTTGGTGCATGGTTAGGGAAAACCGTGCTGTGTAGCCCAGCAAACCATGTGCCATGTTGAGAGGATCTAGAGGGTGGAGCACGATTACCCCACAATTAGTCCAAACTATGCGGTCACCCCTCCAAACCATGTAGACTTAGATAGTGGGGATTTACATGGTTATCACATGACTAGAATAACCATGTGGCCAAACTATTAACTCTTTCCAGAAGGTTAGTAAGGGTGCATGATTAGGGCACACAATTACTACTAACCATGCGGATCGACCAAGAAACAGTGTGTATGGATTTTTAATCCCTTTATTTTTTTATTAAGAATCATAAGACCCCATTTATAACCTATAAACACCCCATAATCAACCCTAATGTGATCATTTTTCTTTTAGAGGCACTCTAGAGGATCTCTTAGCCCCACCAACCCCATCTCTTATGAATTGAAGTGCCGATGGAAGAAACTGATCCCTCTATGGTGAGTTATTTCTCCCTTATTATGGGTTTAAATATTCTTCATTTATCTCGTATTGGAGAGTTGTGAATAAAAATGTTATTTATGGATTAGATCTTGGTTTTTATTGACCTTGATTTGATAGATCTTTATTCTAGGGCTGCCTCCTAGTTATTCTCCACCTTCATCTACCTATTGGTGTTTCCTATTGAGGGTGTTGTTTTTATCGATCATGTGATTAAATGTAGGTGGTTCCATAAGTCTTTACCCTTCAATTTAAATACCAATTTTCTTTATTTATCTGAAATGATTTTAAAATTGGTTTACAAAACTTGATTTGAAATTATTTTATTTTTTTATTTAAAAAGGGAATGAAAATTGTGAAAAACCCAATTTCAATGGCAATGAAATTGTTGGGTATGTTTTGGAAAAAATTATCGATTGAATTGATGAAATTATTTTAATTTTATTCTCATGAAAAATTATATTTGAATAAAAAATGATTTGGAAGGGAATGAATTTGATGAAAACTAATGATTTAGTTTGAAAGAAAAATGGCATGTTGAACTTGAAAATTGGGAAATTGAATTGTGAATGACGAATTGATTTGAAATGAATGATTTTACCATGAATGATTGAGTTATTGATTGATTGGATGAGGAAAATGTGAGACTATGTAGTTAGTGGGTGATTAGGATAAGAACGCTTGGACTCTATCCCCCTAGAAATGGATTTATAATGAAAACTCTAACTAAACCTAGTTTGTAATGATTGTATCTGATGTGATGTTGATCGATTAGTCTCATTGGATTGAGCCTAAGGGACATGTGAACACATAAGTTAAGCCATGACTGATGATTGATTATTGTTAGGATCCTAAAACCTGGAACTAATGTAACTCAGGGAATATGACCACGGTGCTTTGTTTTATTTGACTTGATTATACATTCCATTGTTTGTAGAAATATTTTATTCATGAAATCTATTTTATATAATTTTTTTATATAAAATTTTCATTTAATCCTATTTTTGACATATCATCCATCTATTTATTTGAAATTATTTTTTCATTTTTAGTATGAAAATTAATTTCCATGCCATGTTTTATTTACATTGAAAGCATAAATGGTTTAAATATTATATAATTTATTGTGGAATACTTGGTGAGACCCTACTGAACTATTTCACTCACACCCTACCTTTTCCTTTGATCATTTATATATTATGTTATGCTAGGATCAAGAAAAGAGAATTCAATACTTGTAGGTGGTGGGTGTGCTTGATTCATGGGATCCTAGAGTTATGGTGGATACTTGTGGAGCTATGATCCACTCATTTCTTGTTTTTTGAGATATTTTCTTGATGGATGTTAAGTCACTTTTTAGATGATGTTTTAATTTGGGATGTTTATCTATCCTCTTGTAGTAATTTTCTCCTTGAAGAGTGTTTGGAATATAGACTATATTTTTTTAACTTTTGTTGTTATATCTGGATGGTTTGTTCTTTTGGAAAAACCATTCCCTTTGACTCTTGTTTGATGCCAGGTTCTATTATCCAACTCGCGTGGATCAAAAATTACCTTAGGGATATGTTAGGACAATATTGGTTATTAATGTACCATGGTATATAAGATGGTTCATGATATCTATGCTCTATGTCGAGTGGAGGACCATCCCCATCCCACTCTTTTCCAGTAGCAACATCTCTGTCAGCCTCGACCTCCACCTCCCCCATATCCACATCTTCATATGTAATGAATTGATCTTATAGGATCAAGGTTGGATCTCCCTGAATGGTCATCCCAACAGGGATTTAATCAACTATTGGTGTAGGAATCCTGAATATGAGAGGCACAATTGACTACTAAGGGAGGAAAACCTCAAGCACTATTGAAGAAAAAAGTGGAACAATTATTCTAACATGTGGTGAAAAAAATAGGTATATCTTGTGACAAAAGTATCTTACATTATGATAGGTCCCTATGAAAGTTCATATCTGGGTCCTTAGAGGGTAGGTACACCACCGAGGACCCTTCTGTGCTAGTTGGAACTTAAAAATCTTCCATGGTACCCCTTAACACCATGTGGTCATAAGCTTTATAATAGAAACAAACATGTTAGTATAGTGAAGTTGAAAATTTTTCACATACTTTTAGGGGATTTGGATGAATGAGATTTAAAGTATTACCATGATAAGGAACCAAAAAATCAGTTTTCAACCACCTCAGGAGACCTAGAACACCAATAGAGGGATATTCCACTGGAATACTAGGGCGATCCCCCCTGTAGATGGCTAGGAGGGCTAGAAGATCTGAAGCTTCCTCCTTAATATCATTAAAAAACACCCCTTCCATGGATATTCTGGAGTAGACTCCAAGTTAGGCTCCCTAATTCCTGTCAAGGAATATTCACCATCCTTGATAGATTCCCATTGACCCTCTTCTATTTATTCATGAAAAAGTAAAAAAAACACACATGTGTTAAGGGTTCCAAAGGAAAGAAAAGTCAAAATAACAAGTTGTGACAATAAGCTGAAAAGTCACCTCACTGAATAAGAGCTTGATCAAGTCATATTACCTAAGAGTGAAATTCCTACTTTCTTGAGATATTTCTTGCTCATATTCAGATCCCTAGGATTCCTCACCATTGGAGACCTAGGTATCAGTGCCAAGAACTGATGCCTCCCAGGCTAGCATTTTAACAGATGTTTTTTCATTAGGTCTCATACCAAACATAATCGGTACCTAGGTAGTGGTAGGATATCCCTTCCCATGTTAGTGTGAGAGAACATCTATGTCTTCTAGGTAGAATAACCTCTCCTGGAAACCCACTCAGTTTATGATCTACACAATTCTGAAATACAACAGCTAAATATCATATCAGGTAAGCCTATACCATAGCTATTATGACATCTGGGATAGATATAGCAATGACCATGTCTCCCAAAACTCAGGATGAACAATTTCATTAACTTCCCACACCAATTATCATAGCTTATTCCTAGGAGATTCCATGTACCAGCTTGTCCTGGTACGAGAGCCCACTTCATGCTCATATAGCTGCTTCCAAGGGAGCCCCACCCCCTAGAGGGTGGAGGCACAATAAGTCCCTAAGATCCTACTACCATTATTCCATACCAAGACCTCAAAACCCAATATTCACTTCAATGGGAAACATTAATACTAACTTTATCCACTTATGGATTATCTGGCAGTGACACCTTCCTAACCTACTAATATAAAATTTCACCTGGGATGTTGCTACCCAATTAATGAAAAAATTATGCAAGAGGACAACATTGAGATTAGATAGGGACAACATGATGGTCTCCTATATTCCCTCAGTCATGAATATCCAATAGAGTTGATGAAGGATATAGGGGTTCATCTCTTCATGAACCCCTATGTGCACTCATTCGGCTATTGAATGCACCCAAACAGCTAACTGAACCTAGATTTGGTGTATTATTTACAATATGTGTTTTTAAATCCAAGATGCCAATACCCAACCCCATAAAGATTTAAAATATTCCCTATAATCCCATAAACCCTATAGAACATCAACCATGTCACCAGTTGAGGATGGGAAAATAATTAAGTTGAAGTGCCCAGTGTTGTTAATGATGTTTGCCTCCATAACTTCATTAAGGGTTACTAGTTAGACCCTGATGATATTGAGAAGGGATGAAAGAATACTAGTGTTTATGGGGGTGAAGTAATTTGGGAACTTGTACCCCTAAAAATATGCAATGATCCATCTATGGAGGAATTATAAAATACCGCATACACGACTGAGCATGTTCCCCCCTAAAAATATTCCCCAAATGGTTGTAGATATTGGCCAACATAGGGAAAACTAGGTTGAATTGGTTCCCTAATGCCATGATTTCCTCCATCACCAAAGTCCCTAGAGGTAGGCCCATGTGATAATCCCTGACTGTTATTATCCAACTTCTTAGGAAAGTGTCTAGGAATGCTACATTAGAACCTCTATAAGCTATCCCTCCATGCTATTGCCCCATTTTTGGTAGTTTACCTCCTCCAGTACCAGCCAATAAGACACCGACCTTCTCCTATTCCATACCCATGGAAACTACTTTTTCCACCCTGTAATATTCTCAGATGGAAAATTCAAGAACATTACCATCCATGTATTGAACCTGATGTCTATATAGAAAGGGGTGATGTTGTAACAACAAGGTCAACTAGTCCAATAGGATATTTACTACTACTGGTTTTTGATCTGCATTCCCCCAACAATTGGGAACTAGTAGTAACTCATCATACCAAAATAATATTAAATGGATCCCACCAATATAGTGAAAATACCACAAGTTAATCCCCAAATCTTCATGATGAAGGTGGAATGTGTCCGTGTCCGACAACCACTTGATGAGAAGTTATAGTAATAACCTTTGATGGATGTAGATAAGAAATTGTGATATCCACATTGATTTATATAAACTGATATGAAACAGATCAAACCCATACTCTTCACACATGAAGCATACCCAGAATTCCCAAACCCACCCATCGGTGAATTTCCCCTAGCTCACAGATCCCAATATTTATACCAACCCATTCGATTATTCTAGATATTTTCCTTAAAAATGCTTATATAGTGGGTGAGGAATTTTTCATCCACTGTATGTTACCTCATCACCATCCTTATTCTTCTACTCATGGTAAAGGCAAAAAAAGATCCATGTTCTTTTATCAGGTAGCTAATATCATTAATATCCATCCATTGATCTCTTTATGATAGGAAAACCAGAACCTTGGCATGTTAACCTCTATTGTTGTGAAAACCACATCATCCAACAACCTAAAGTTATAGAGTGGCACTATGTTTATTAGTAGATACTCCATATGATATTCTTTAAGTTGGACTAATAGCTCCCTATTCTCAAAGATAACCCTATTTCCCTGAGTAATTTTAGGATTCTCGACCATTCCTTCCCTTTTAGTAGCATCTGCAAAAGCGATAGTGATATGAGTAGCTTTATCGAACATTTTGGACTTGTTCTAGAATTTTTAAATTATGGGTCTCCCAACTAATAAGGTTTCCATTCAACTCTTTTTTCATGAAACTGATAAAATATTCACACAAAATAATATCAGATCTATCTTTTTCATGAAAATTATATCACATAAAAGGATTTGCGTGAATTTTGCAGATCAATGCCCAAGAGTTACACACCCGAGATAGATATCATTAAACATGAAATTATAATTAATGTATGAAGGACCCATAATTTTATTCATTTATTCATAACTTTTTATCTACTAAATTTATTTATTTTTAAGGAAATGTGCATAATTGGTGTGAAAAACCCATGATTTAATATTAAATATAATTTTTGAGCATTATTTGAATTAATATAGATTCTAGTACATTTAGTATTTTAATCATAACTACCACAATACATATCTAAATTAGGTTATTATTAATTTTTTGGATTCATTATTCACATTAATACAAATAATCCAACTGAAGAATGGTCTAATTTGGCCATTTGAAGGGTCATATGGGCCACACAAAAAGGCTCACCAAATTTATGATGAACAATTGACCATCCATGATGATTGAATTTACAGGATCAATACATAATCCCAAATTTTATGAAAAAACATAATATAGTCTAGGATATCCAAATAAATCTTGGTTAAAAATATTAATTCCTAAATAATCCAATAAATGTCCTAATTGATGCATGAAAGTGAAACCCACAATTCTGTTTGGGATTTGAAAACAACCCACAATTATTGACTTTTTTCACAATCTAGAAATCCAATTGAGATTTATTTTTTTATTTTATGGAATCTTAATAACCATAAATGAATTCACATTTAGGCTATGGAAAAATTAAGGAAAATTATGGACAACAACACATGGTTTACCAAAATAACCATAATTTTAGACCAAAAGTCCAATGGATTCCAAATTTGGAGGGTGTAATGAAAAAATACATATATAATAACTTTAATAATAATATTTAATTATATTCATCTATATAAAAAATAAAATGGTTGGTCCAACTTGAAGGGTATTTTTGGAATGAAAACAGTCAATCACATTGGGCTATAAATACACTCCCCTCTTCTCTTTGAAAGAGGTTGGAATTTCAGAACTTATAGGGATACACTGTCATAAAAAAAACTTTCCAAACTTCCGGGAGGATTTTTTGAACTCAAGTTTTCACTTGAGAGACCTTTAATCCTCTATTTTTTTTCATGTTCTTTCTTTTTCTCCTTTATTTGCAATCTATTAATTGTTTGAGTTGTAATTTTATTTAAATATTCATGAAATTATATTCATCTTCTATCATATTCATCCAAACTATATAGTGTATTATAATTTTCTTAATATAATTTAAATTAAGTTTAAAAACTTTTATCCTTCACTTCCTCATTCAATCCAATGTCCATGTTTAGATTTCTTCACCGCTCATGCGTGTGTTCAACACACAACCCTTTTGTTGTCTCATTAATTTTCTCATTATTTTAACTCATCTCCATAAAATCTTAAACCATATTACTAAACATATCAATATCTGAGTAAATAATTCATTGGGATGAGTTATAATTTGGGGATTTCAAGTGATTGAGAGTTTTTGGTCTTTAAATATTCTTTAGGTTAACATTGTGTATGTTAAAACTTAAAATGTCATGGATTAATGACATGATTGGTTTAATATGTGGATTAAATGGATTATTGGAACCAAAATAAACTTCCATAAACAAGTGTTGATTGAGATCATTACCCTATTTGAGTCTTGTATTGAAGCCTCAATATTTTGGAATTTTGATTAAAATGTCTTGTAAAGTGGGTGTTAATTTAATAAAATATATCAAAAAGCCCAAGGATATCATAATTTTGAATCCCTAATAATGTAATAACCCCAATAGTTATAAAAATTTTAAACAAAATTCATCCATCAATAAGTTTAATTAATCTCTACAAACAAACCCCATCTCAAAAGTCAAAACAAACACAATAAACTCCAAAAATAGTACCATCATCAAGGATTCGACCTGAGTACCACTATAAAAATTTTAGAAGAGCACTGTACCTTTGAAAAGTCAATAGGATATAGCCAAGAATGATTTAAATAGTTCCATTTTCAGGATGGTATAATTATTAGTTAGTTTTTTTTTTGTAAAAAAATAATCATAAAAAAAAACACAAAGAAAAACCCACATTCCTCATCCTTTAAAAATATATTTTAATGCCCCATAGCCTTACTAACAATCTATCAGATTTTTTAACCCTAAAATAAAGAAAAATATTCACTAAATTAAGAGGAAAATTAGGGATAATTAAAATATTGTGTATTCAATTTATTTATATACGACCAATCCTAGGGAACAAACACTTAAAGAACTCACTACCCCTAATATGAATTATCAACCAATTGGTATTCAATATCCAAACATTGAGGTAGATTTATAACTCAAAGTAGGTTTGATTCATCTTCTACCTAATTTCCATAGGCTATACAATGAGGATCCACATATTCATCTTAAAGAGTTCCAAGTAATGTGATTTAACATGAAGCCTCAAGGGGTTTCTGAAGAACAAATAAAAATTCAAGCATTACCTTTCTCCCTAGATGACTCCACTAAGTCATGGATATATTAAATCCATCTCATTTCCATAAACACATGGAATGACATGAAGTGACACTTAGATAAATTATTCTATAGTTTTTTAACCGCTTCTATCCAAAAGGAAATTAGTGGTATATCTTAATTCACCAATGGATCACTCTATGAGTACTAGGAGAGGTTAAAAAAGATTGTGGAAACTTTCCCACACCACTAAATCCCTAACTAAATCTTGATCCAATACTTTTATGAGGGGTTATTGGATATGAAGAAAAAATATCATTGATGCTGCAAGTGGTGGTGCTATTATTAAAAAAACACCTGCTGTTTTACGAGATCTCATAAGAAACATGAATGAAAACACATAGTAATTTCATACTCAAGAATGTGATAAAGTTAAAAAATTCCAATAGAATCAATCCATAGAGTCTAAAAAGAAGACTGAGTGGATGAGTGAACTTACAAGTCTTATGAAATAACTTCTATGGATACCAAAGACCCTACCTCATTTTCTCCATAATCTATACTCCCTAGACCTATAAGAAACTATTGAATTTTCATCTCACCATATCACCCAACTGAAACATGTAAACAAATAAAATATGATCCATTATATTATTCTTCTCTAATGAAACTCAACACATCATATGTTCAGTGGAACACAAACCCTCAATAATCATCCAGTTCATTAGAAAATATAACCAACCCCGCTATGATCCCTTTTCTTCTACCTATAACCTAGGTTTGAGTTATGATAACATTGTCTCTTATCCCTCTCAATTCCCTCCTTATAATAAAAAAAAATCCAATATAGTCAAGGTGGTGGTAACTTCCAAATACCTTACCCTTGTGTTCCTCAACACCAAAGTATAAATACTCCTCTTTAACCTCCTAGTTTCCGCTATCCTAGTGAGACTTCTAAATTAACAACCTAATACAATCACTTTCCAAAGAACAAAAATCAAGGAAATCCTAATTCCAGATATTCCACATCTTCTAAGAATCCATGGGAACGAACTATGGTAGATGATGCCTCATTCACCCATTCTAGCCTTAAAAACATTTAAAACCAAATTGGACAACTTTAATCCTAACTAATTCATCAACAATAATCCAATTCTTCCCAAATTCCAGACTATACATTACCCAACCCCCAATGGTAATGTAAGTGAAATTACACTTTCATCTGGAAAGAAAATTTTTATTCCTCATGGTGAATCCTCTAAATCACTTCAAATGTTGAGTTGGAAAAATAAAATAACAAAAATTTAGAAAAATAACCTATAGCCACTCCCTCACCTCCATCCATTCCTCTAAATAACCTAATTACTTTTCCTCAAGCCATATCTAATTCTAAAAATCCCTTTGATCCTAATTATAGAATTCTTGACTGGTTTAGACATGTTGAAGTCAACATTTTCTTCTTATATGAAATCAAATAAATTCCTAAGTATATGAAGTTTCTTAAGTAATTGTGCATCCATAATAGATAGCTTAGGACTATTGAAAATGTTTCAAACCAAAAATATATTTCCATGAAGTGAAAATATCTAAGGACCTTTACGGTTACATTAAAAATAGGGAGTTCCAAATTTTATGATTCACTCACATAACTAGGAGTCTCAATAAGTGTCATTCCCAAATCTATCTTCTCAAACATTAGTATATGTCCCTTTCAACCAATGAGTGTTTTTATCTAGTTTTCCAATAAAATCATTTCCCATCCATAGGGAATGGTTGAGGATGTCCTTTTCCAAGTCAATGATCTTGTCTTTCCAATTGATTTCTATATCCGTTACATGGAAGATGATACATATTCTTCTTTATCTAAAATAATTCTAGGAAGACCATTCCTCATGATATGAAAAACTATGATTAATGTCCATGAATACATATTATCTCTAGAATTTGGTGACCAAATGGTCAAGTTCAATATTTTTTAAGCCATGCAATACCCATAAGAGGATAACTCTACATTCTCTATCCTTACTTCTATGAGTTGATTGAATAATGTTCTATAATGTTCTTCCTATTATAATGATAGAGGGGTTTGTGAAAATTTCACCATGATTAACCAAGTCATAAATGGATAATTTTATTTTGAAAATTCATTTATAGACCTTATCAATCTATATAACCTTGAAAAATCATTGGAATCCCATCTCACCTCAGATATCTACTATTACATATTGAACAATAATAAGGAAAATTAATCAAAACCAACTGGAATCCCTTAACATATTCTTAAGTTTTCTTTCTTATAAATTAAGGATGAAACTGATCTAAAACCCCTTCCTGTACACCCAAATTATGTATTCATTTTCTATGATCACTCTTCTCCTATCACCATCTCTACCACACGTACCAAAACTGAGGAGTAAAAACTATTTTAGGTGTTAGAGGAGAACAAAATGGTCTTAGTTTATACTACATATGATATACCAGGCATCAAACCTTCCCATTTCACACATCACATCCATATAGAAGAATCATCCAAACCAATTAGACAACCTCAAAGAAGACTCAATCCACTCATAATTTAGGTAGTAGGGAAGAGATCACTTATCATATTAAATATGGTATTATCTTTCCAATTTCTGATAGTTAATGGGTTAGTCTAATTCAAGTGGTACATATGAAGGGTTGGATAATTTTTTTGGTGTTAAAGGAAAAATGGCCTTAGTTTGAACCATATATGACATATCAGACATAAAATATTCCCTTTCAATGCATCACATCAATCTAAAAGAATCATCCAAACCAATTAGAAAACCTCAAAGAAGACTCAATCCACTCATACTTGAGGTAGTTAGGGAATAAATCACTAATCATATTTAAGATGGTATTATCTTCCCAATTTTTGATAGTTAATGGGTTATTCCAAGTCAAGTGGTACCTAAGAGGTGTTGGATAATTGTTGTCACAATTGATTATAGAGAGGTGTCCATAATTAAAGTGAAAGGAAAATGGTGCATGTGCATAAATTATCAAAAATTTAATTTTGAAACATGAAAATATCACTAACATCTTCCTTTCATTTATCAAATTCTAGAAATATTATCCATAAAGCCACATTATTTCTTTATTGATGGATACACCATCTAATTCCAAATTCCAATCATATATTAGAAAAAAAAGACAAAAGCCACTTTCACCTTTATAATACAAGCATACGGGATAATTCCTTTTGGCCTTTACAATACTACTACCAAATTCCATAAGTTTATGATGAGTATATTTTCTAAATTCATTGATCATTTAATATAGGTATTCATGGATGAATTTACTATTTATTGTGAGCCATTTGAATCCTTCTTTCATTCAATCTTTCTAGTACTAAAAAATTGTGTCAAATGAAACCATATGGTGAATTTTAAATAATTTCATTTCATGTCTAGGGAAAATGATTTCATAAGAGGGTATTCAAGTTAATCCTACCAAAATTGTGGCAATCCAATCACTTCCTAAAACCACACCAGTTTGATATATCCAATAAGGATTACAAGAAGATACTTAATTGAAATAAAATATATGATTACATCTTCCCAGATAATCCAACCCCCATATTAGTCCTTAACCTTTAAATTAATGTGTGATACTTCCGATATGGCCATTGGGTTTGTACTTGGTCAATAAAGAGAAAAAATTCCCCACGTCATCTATTATGACTCAATACACTAGATGAAACTCAATATCACTTCACTATAATTGAAAAGGAACTTTTAGCAATATTTTTTACCTTGGATAAATTTTGGACCTATCTCTTAGGTGTTAAGATCATCATATTTATAGAGTTCTTACTCAAGAAAAGCGATTCCAAACAGAGGATAATAAGATGAATCCTAATGCTCTAAGATTTTGACCATGAGATCAAAGAAATACTTGGAAAAGAAAACCCTATGGATGATCACCTAAGTAGAATTTATAATTATTCTAATTATGAACTAATTGATCCAAAATTTCTCATTTTATACTTCTCATATCTCACTCCAAAGTCACCACAGTACTTCCCAATTGTAAATTATTTTTTTTTTTCTGGTGTTTTCCCTGAAATTTTTTCAAAATAAAAAAATTGAAGATGAAAAGGGATTAAAAATACTATTTTTAGGAAGATAATAATCTTTGGAACATTGGGGATGACATGGTTATTAGAATATGTATTGATTAATATGAACATTCCCCTATCTTATAATTATACCACTCAATTCTTGGTGGTCACCACTTTGGATGAAAAAGGACCTCCCAAAAGGTCATTGACTCTGGATTCTTCCACCCTTCACTCTTCAAGGACATAAAATGAGTTATTTCAATCATGTACCACTTTAAAAAAGTTTGGAACAATTTACAAAAGAAATTAAATGCCCCCAAATCCCTTAATCTTATGTGAAATCTCTCAATGTTTAGGGCATAAATTTCATAGAACCCTTCCCCTTCCAATGGATTCTCATATATTAAAATGATTGTTGACTATGTTTCTATGTGGGTTGAGGCCAAATACACTAGAAAGGATGATGCATATACTATTAGTGAGTTCCTCAAAACCCACATATTCCACCAATTTGGAACTCTATGTGCTTTGGTAAGTGACTTAGGAACTCATTTATATAATCAAACCATGGAATATATTTTGAAGAAGAATGAGGTTGTATATAAAAAATAAATTTCATATCAACCCAAAAAAATGGAATGGATGAACTTTATAATAGAGAAGTGAAAATAGTTCTTTAGATAATTTTAAAAACCACAAGAAAAGACTGGTTTGAAAGACTTGGTGAAGTGATTTGGGATTATTGAACTTCCTATAAAACACCCATTAGGATGTCTAATTTTGGATAGTTTTTAGTAATCAATGTCATTTACCAGTTGAAATCCAACATAAATCATTCTCTGCTGTGAAAAATAGTAATTTTTATTGTGAAAAATATAGTGAAGAGATATTATTGCAGCTGAATGAACTAGAGGAGCTTCGACTTAATTCTTACAAGAATTAAAATCCCTACAAAGAAAAGGATAAGGAACTCCATGAAAAACACACCCTAAAAAAGGTATTTCATAAAGGTGAAAATGTAATGATCTTGAATTATTGATTTTATCTTTACTTAGATAAGCTTAATTCTCATTGGTAAGGTCCTTTTATTTTTATTAATGTTTAACCATTTGGTGTAGTGAAAGTACAAGACCCCTCTTCCAAAAGGAAATTCATGGTTAATGGACATTAGTTTAAGAATCAACATGACAAGAAACACACCCCATGAACAAAAATGACTTCTAAATAATCTATGAACACTATATTTGACCCACCATTTGATGGAAATAGAAAACTACCAAATCTAAACCAGGGGGAACCTCTTTCTATTTAACTCCCACTTCCTATCCTCCTACTCCTCCTCCTCATCTATCTATTCACTTATATATTTATTTTTCTCACTTTATTATTATTAATTTTCCATTCTAACCCTATTTCTCATTTTTACCACTTTATTCATCACCATTTTTGTCTTATTCATATTTTTTTATGGGTATTTATTAAAAAATGAAAAAAAAACAAAAAGAGTGAAAAATACTCACCATTAAATTATTAATTTTTTTCCAACTATTTCAGGGAGTCCAATGATTTTTTTCACCTAAAATATATTATATTTTCATTATAAACTTGGATAATAATTTTTTTCAAGACCATTAAGTTTTCAATATTAAATATTTTATTGTAAAATAATTTTTTCCTTACCATGAAGAACAAATTAAAATTTTATTCCAAGTCCACCCACAAAAATCTTGTAATATTGTGTGTTTTCACCCCCAATTTCAAGTCTTGAGTTTTTGGAACTTTTATATGAGTTTACTACTTTGCTGTGCATTAATATGATTAAGGAATTTTTTGAACCACATGAGAATAAATATAGACAAATATCCTCCCATTACCCTTAAATTGATCCTCCTTTTGAAATCACCTTCGGGCCTATGAAAACATTTTTTGGATAGCCACATTACAATCCCAAAACCTTGTCCCATACAATATCTACATGGATTTTAATTGCATGATATATTGAAATTTAAGTATGGGGGAATGGATTTGATTTTTGGTATCATTTCATCAATTTTCAACATTTAATCATATACTTGAGGGAAAAAATTCATTCAAGTGTGGGGTATAGGTTTTTATTCAGTGAGGATTGGAAAGGTATATATATATATTTATTTATTTTTTACAAAATTTATTGAAAATTATTCAAAAAAATTGAAAAAATTAAAAAGAAGGAAAAAGAAAAAAATATTGGGTTGTGTATTGGGTAGGTCAAAAATCACTATTCCTCAATATTTGATCTTTTTATAACTATTAAAATTAGTGTTGTGAGGATATCAAACAAGAGTTGGGATGTGAGTTTGATATTTGTTCCAATTTTAACTTCCTAAAAAATGAAGAAAATAAAACAATAAAATGAAAAAGAACACTTGCATCATCTTTTCATATGTTGATGGGAGAAGTTTTTTGTTTTGTAAATATTTAATATTTTCACCCTATTAAAATTTTTCTATCTATTTGATGACTTCCTTAACACATTCATACCCTTTAAATTATGTGTTTACATTGTCTTCTATGTCCCATTTCAAAAATTCTATATTTCTTTTCCCTTGTTAGTGTTTTAATCCATTTTCCACTCTTTTGGACATTATATTCTTACCATCCCATAGCCACTAAACCACCCCCTAAAAAATACATCTCAATTATTGTTCACTTTATAATATGGAATGGATGATGAAAGATCTTATAAACTCTTTTATTTTCACTTTTGGTTGGTGAATAAGTGAACTTACTTGAATAAATTTACATCATTTCGAGAGGAGTAAGTTTTGAGTACCCAAATTTTCCAATTGAAACTTTGAACATGAAAAATGAATCGTATTGATACATGATTGTAGTTAAAAATTGTGGTGGAATTATTTTTTAATGAGTGAACTAGTCATATCCTCCCCTGATTGGCGAAAACATAATTTTAATATTTGTTGGTGAGTGAAAATTATTTTTCTATGTTTTTTGTATTTATTGTGAATAAGGAAATGCACAATCCTCAGTATGGGGGAGTTTATGTTATTAATTTATTAATAATTTTTATCTACTACCTTTATTGATTTTCAAGGGAAAGTTCATAATTGGTGTGAAATACCCATGTTTTAATATTAAATATAATTTGTGATTATTATTTGAATTAATAAATATTTAAGTATGTTTATTATTTTAATAATACCTGTCACCATAATTATCAATATTGTGTGATTATTGTTTTTTAGGATTCCTTATTAAAATTAATACAAATAATACAACTAGTGAATTGGATAATTTGGCCATTTTAAGGGCTATATGGGACACATAAGAAGGCCCACTGAACCTGTGATGAAAACTAGACCATTCATGATGATTGAATTTATGGGATCAGTATAGATGCCCTAATTTTATGAAATTCCATAATATGTTATAGGATATCCAAATACATATTGGATAAAAAATTTAAGTCCCAAATTAATCAATAAGTGGCCCAATTTATGCATGAAATTCCTACCCAAAAGTATGTTTGGGATTTAAAAATATCCCACAATTATTGGCTTTTCTCCCATTATAGAGTCTATGTGAGTTATAATTTTCTGGGGAGAAATTAAAGATATAGGCTATATTTTTTTAGAATAAATGGTTATTATTTTAGGGCATATTCATATCCATAAATTAATTCAAATTTAGTCCATAGAAAAATTTAGGACAATTATAAACAGTAGAATATGGTTTAAAAAAATAGCAATAACTTTGGTTCCAAGATTTCAATGGCCGCAAAATTTTAAGGGTGGAATATAAACATCCATATATAAAACTTTTAAAAATAATATTTCTTTGTATTAAGATTTATATAAGTTAAAATGGTTGATCCAACCTGACATGATGTTTTGGAATGAAAAAATTCCTCCACCTTGGGCTATAAATACACTCACCTCTTCTCCTTGTAATAAGTTGGCCTTTAATAACTTATGTGGATACATTAAAATAATAAAATATTTAAAAAATTCCTAAGAGGACCTAATAAAATGAAGTTTACAGTATGAAATCCCTCCCCTAAGTGTTTGAACATCATTAGAGGTGAATCTCTTGGACTTCATTTTTCTAGACCCCTTAACCCTTGTTATAGCCCCAATATGGTTGGGATCATCCCACATAGATCTTATTCTATTTTTTCATCATCCAATAAAAATATATAGTTTGTGTGTGTAATCTTGTAAGTGTTTGAGTTTTAATTTTGTTTAAATATTAATAAAAGTATCTTTATATTATCTCATATTGATAAAAAATCTACAGTGTATTATAATTTTTCTTAATAATATTTAAATTAAGTTGAAACCCATTTCTATTTTACTTCCTCATTCAATCCAAAGTATGTGTTTAAATTTCTTCACAACTCGTGTGTGTGTTCGGTGTACAACAATTTTCATGTTTCATTAATTTTATTCTTCTATTATCTCATCACTATAAACATATTAAGCTATATTATTAACCATATCAATGGCTGAGTAAATCATCCATTATGGCGAGTCATAATTTGGGGGTGTCAAGTGATTGGGAGATTTTAGTTGTTAAATATTCCTTAAGTTAACATTATGTATGTTAAAACTTAAAATTACATAGATTAATGAAATTATTTTTTTAACATGTGGATACCATAGATTATTAAAACCATAAATACACTTCCATAAACATGTATTTATTGAGACAAGTACCCTATTTTAGAATTATATTACAGCCTCAATATTCAGGAATTCTGATCAAAACCGTTTTGTGAAGTGGGTTTTAATTTAATGTAATATTTTGAAAAGATGAAGGATATATATAACTACCCATACATTACATACATTTTTATTACTTCAGAGTTGAAGCATACTTATTACAACATATAAAAAAACTATGAAAGGACCGTATAGGTATAGTGTCTTTAGAAACTGGGAAACATAAACAACTGGTTCATAAAATCAACTACATTGTCTCCTGTTTATTTCATCATATCTAGAGTCCCTTTTTGGTATATACTACTTAATATCCTTCTTCATGACCTGGGGAAAAGAAAACATACAAAAGGGTGAGCTCAAATTCTCAGTAAGGGTAAACAAAAGAAATATCAGTCATATCATATTCATAAGAACATAACATTTTGAAAATCTTAACCTGCAAAAGAGGTCATAATATCATGTCATGGGATAAATCATAGTAATGAAAAGTAATTCAAAATAATCATAAATTAAAACATGAAAATTTGTGGCATACACACATAATCATAGAAAATCATTTCATATTATTCAAGGCTCATTTCCAAGACCATCATAGAGGACAAAGTCCATTACTAAACCGAGTTCACTCCTCGTTCTAGTCCTGTATCATTGAACTAGTTTAACTTGACGTTCCAGCCATGTCTATCTCATGAGATATAAATATTTACCCAATGCATTGGAGGGAGATATAGGTCCCACCCATCTCATAATGATACCATTCTTATGTGTTCCACAAGATCATAAATTATACATCATAACATAACCCATGTAATAAAATTGGGATTCTTAAACATCATGCCATCATAACATAAAACATATAAGATAAAAGGACATCATAAAATTAATTCCTTCATAAAACAATCAAATCAATGTAAAAAATAGGGATAGAAACAGAACCCTATTTTATCTTAGTTGGAAAATAATTTTGATAAAACACTTGAACTCTATTCTTGAGGAAAATATCCTTTCTACTTCAAAAACATTTTTCCTTTCTTAACATGTCATACAATTTTAAACTAAAAGAAGTTGATTAAAAATAAACTTGAAAACATGTAAATTAATCTTCTTGGAAATAATGTTCTAAAAATCCATTCATGCCGTATAAGTTAAAAAAACATTCTTCTCGTACTTTGGATGGAAAAGTCAAAAAGTACCTCGTACGAAAACTGACAAAAGATTCCTTTCATATCTTTTACTAAAAACTCATCAAAGGGTAAAATTGGATTTAAAAAATTGTAGGAGGATAGAAATAATATTACATATTGAGGAAACATGTATGTGGATGATAAAATACACCCCAGTAAATACCAAAGTATAAACAATCTCGGATAAAAATGAGATTGTGAGATTTTCCCTTACCTTAGGTCCGATATGCTTTGTACGTGTCCAAACCTCCTGTATAATGATTTAAATAATGTCATTGACTTATTCCAGAATCATACTCATTGTTATGGTATCATATATGGTCATATTCTTAGCTTCTTATTAGTAATATTTCATTGCTACTTGTTATTCGGGTGTTTATTGCTTTATATTCTTATGTGTGTTTTGTCGAATAAATTCTTATTCTTATTTTTAGGTTATAGATAACTCATTTACAGAATGGTATTAGTGTAATATATATCATATTTATTCATTCAATTCATTTATATAATCATTATGAAATTAAGATCATGTAGAACGAGTCGCATCACATCGTGGAGATGGTAGGCCGTACGTACGCACGAGCGATGATATCGTTCCCATGATCGTGGAATTGTATTGAAGTGTATGTATAATATTTCAGAATCAATATAACTTTACAATAATCATATATAGTTATTCTTTACACCATTATACCCATCCAAGTAAGGTGGTGGTGGAAAACAGGTTACACCACGACGTGTAGACGGTATTCCGTACGTACACACGCGCGGTGATTTCATTTTCCGTAGGATGGATAGAAGGTGGAATAGGGTTGTTTCATATTTATAATAACATATCAGTATATGAGTGATACTGATGTTATTACTTCATAATGAAACAACTAAAGAAGAAGAAGTATAAGAAGAAATAAATTTGAAAGAATTGGTAACAGATATTACCTCTTCTTCGACACGCCTCTTTGAAACCTCCTCTTAGGGCACTAAGATTGGTCTTTGAAGTAGACCAGGACCTCTAGGATGTTTCTAGGGAAGTGGAGAAGAGAAATTGGCAAGGGTTGGCCGATCTTGAAGGCTAAAAGTGGTGTGAGGAGGAGAGGGATGAGGTGCCCTTTTATAAGGGAGGAGAGGGGCACCTTTGGAGAGTGTGAAAATATTATTTTATTATAAACTTATCTTCGGTTTCAAAAGGTCAAAAAATCATTAAAGATGAATATAATATGACTCATGGTCGAAATAAAGTCATCCAATCAGAATTGGACATGTTTTGGAAAATATTTTAATCATTATAATCTTATTTATTTAAATCATTTATTAATGAGGTAAATACTGCATCATTATTGTGTCATAAATAATTTAATTTATTTGATGTATAAAAATTATAAAAAAAAATAATCATGTAGGAAATATTTTTATCTTTCCAATTAATATTTATAGTTGAAAATATAATTTATATAACCCATTATAAAAATTAATTACTAAAAGATTTTTGTTAATGTCAATTTTGTCTTTACATTAAATTAATTAATCCAAATTGTCATTATCACTACCAAGTGGCTCAATGGGGTCCCATAATCGACCCAATTACGACCATGGTTGGCCAATACTCATCCAATAAGGTTAGGACAAGTGTCAAGGTAATTTTGAATTATTATAATATTCTTTTAACTTTGAATTACCCTATTTACCTTTAACCACAGTAAATAAAAATTACCGTAGTTACTATTCATAATATAAAAAAAATAAACTATTAACATAATTTGGACCCAATGATTACAAATATGGAATCCATTTTTAAAAATTCAAAACACAGAAGTTGCAGTAATTAATTTAAAATTAATCCCGTTGTTAAGAAAGCGGATTTTAAAAGTTAAAACATTGCCAAAGATTGAAATGTTTTTACCTATGAATTCAATGTAAAATTAATGCTAATGACATACATTATATTAAATGGTAAAAATATATTCTATTTATACTTTAAAACAATTAAATATTATAATTTAACCATATAAATTATTGCGATGAAAAAAGTTGTTTTTAATCAAAATATAGCGTGTTTTTACTATTCATCAAAATATGAAAGTTACCAGAATAATATGAAAAATTTATCCAAAGTAAATTTTTATATCCTGATTCCAAAGAAGAATTTTTTTTGTCAAATTGAACTTATAAACATGTCAAAAACTAGATTTAAAATGGTTGCGCCATCAAAAGGTGGTAAAACTTCATTTTTTGAAAAATACTTCTTTTTTTCGAAAAACTGATTTTTTTTTCATACCTCATTCTAGAAAATATGTAAAATGAATAATAATGTTATAAAATTCAAAATTCAGTTAATACTATTCATAACAGCTAGTTTATAATAATATATCTTTGTTTAGTGAAACTCGGTATTGCGTACTACACACGCTATCGAGGAGGGTCGCGATTGCGTGTAATGCAAGCCAAGCTACTGTTGTGTGCAGTGAAAGATTCCTTTTATGTTGTGTATAACATAATATATATATATATATATATATATATATTTATATTTCTCATAAAATCTCCAGGTGTTACAATATATTAATCTTGTATCCCTAATAATGAAATCACCACAATATTTATATATTTTTAAAAAATAAATTCATCTATAAATAAATTTAGTTAATCTTTTCAAACAAACCCCCCTCTCAAAAGACAAAACCAACACAATCGACTCCAAAAATAGTACCATCACCAAGGATGCGACCCAAGTGCCACTATACACATTATAGAATATGAATAGAACTTTGAATGTTAAATTGCTAAAAATAAAAAATGATTCACCCTCACCCCATTTATAGGAATGGGACCCCCAAGTTAGGCACTCACATAACTGACTTGTGCAATATGTGTCCAAAGTTGCAAGAAAACGCAAAAATTTGGTCAAGGGTTGGTGTTTTCATATAAACACGACCATACAGTTACCTATTATCTCCAATTCCATGGGGTGGTTTTTTGGAACTAAAAACGATCCTTAAGCTCCCAAAAAATAGGTTTTATCAAACAAGGGGAATAAATCAGCTTAGGAGACCACCCCAAATCCAAAGGATAGTTTGCATGAAAATTTGAGTAATTGCATGAAACTCCTCATTTAAGTATGAAAGTTATTTTCTTATGGAATGTTATTTAAGCCACATTAACATCCACATAGGCTAGTAATTACCTTTATAAAGAAAGGAATATTGGTTTTCATCTCTCTATGAGGGTGTATAACTTCCTTAGAGTTAAGTGGGAAAGGAACAACTAAATCACCGACTTACGTGACCAGCCTCTTGATCGTACCACGATTCACTGTTTCATTTTCACCCTTACACCGTTGTGCTAAACATATTTTGTATTAAAAATTATAAAAATATTATCAAATTGTGCATCATGTTTGATTAAATAATTTTGTGTTTATAACTGTTAGAATGGACATTGTTACTTGTTTTTATTGTTTCAATGTAGGTGGAGGTGATTTGGAGGGCCCTTGATTAAGTGAAAGAAAAATGGGCCAAAATTGCATGGATCCATGGACATCTGTCCACTGTTTTGAATAATACACAAAATCCATGCATCCAAATGGGCTGAAATTTTGTGGTCCTGTAAAAACTTCAATAGGCTACATTTAATATGAAATAAACCAATCCTGATTCGACTTGTATGGGGCCCATCCGAACTGATATGTCCAAGCCACCGAATTTGGACCAAGTCAAATGCGGTGTTCTGTATTTTATCAATATCTTGAGCTGTTATTGTCCAAACGGTGCCAAACATTCTGTGGAGATATTCAAGATGTAGGGATACAACTTTTATATTTTCTACAAAGAGAGATAAGACTGTCTGAAGGCCGAAACGCGTCATGAAAGTGGATTGATGAAATCTCTGTGCCCAAAACCACCTCCCACATTTCCTATAAAAGGGAAACTTGGGCTCCTCATTTGTAATTTCGGCCAAGGAGTGAAGTGCTGCCAATTTGGAGTCCTATAGGAGTCCCCTAATCAACTTGGAGGTTCTGGAGGCCCCTATCCTCATAAGGGGATCAACAATAAAGAAGGAGTTCAACCCGATCTTCCTCCTCCTCCCGATGTCGAGCTAAAAGTTGGGTGTTTGTTGTGAGGGAGCTACACACATGTCAAGGGAGTTCCGATGCATAAATTAGCTACTAGTTTGGAGTAATTTGGGTGTTTAAACATTTCATTCCATGTATCTTATTTTATTTCAGATTTGAATGCTTGATTTGATACATGTGAGTGATATGCTCTTAATTTCTAACCGATCGGTGTGAGGTTTTGAGTGCGTGACTTGTGTTGTTCCGATTGGAAATCACAAGAATCCTTTTCATACCCAACTTATTGAGATTTCAATATGATTTGGAAGCTCTTATTCCATGCATAAGTACTGGACCTTGACAATATGATTGTTACGTTAAGGTTTGGTCCTTAAAGCATTGAAATAAAAGCTTAGGAATTAATCGGGATTCCAATTAACTCCAACCAAATAATTACTCTAAAACCAAGATAAATCTCCATGAACAATGAACTTGATATGTGTGTAGTGAAATAACATCGACCCTTTTATCTCATATTTCTCAAAATCCACTTGTTCACTCATCTTTTAAGCTATTTCAGCTAAGTCATTGTTTTAAACTGTTTTCAAAACCACCCCCTCTCTTAGTTATTTTTATTAAAAATACACACTCTAAACCTACCAACGCTCCTTGAGAGACGACCTAGGGTTTACCATAGACTATATATAAACCTTAAAAATATAATCAATTTGACGTGTCACGACAACGCGGTCAAATTTTGGCGCTGTTTCCGGGGAGCGCTTTGGTTTTCTGTGCGTGTTTTTGATAATTTTTTTTGTAATTTTTGTGAATATTTTTTTGTTTTATCTTCTACCTTTGAATTTGTTTTTGTGTTCTAATTTATTTATTGTATAGGTTCTTTGTATGACATGTTCTACTCCGGGAGACCTACAAACTTTCAAACCCGAACCGGAGAGGATCCTACATCAACGAAACCGAGACACACAAGACCACACTTTGAAGGAGGATACATCAAATCTTAAAATTCTTCTTGATCCTTCTTCTTCTTCTGAAAACAAAGTTAAAACTGAACATAACTTGTATATCATGGCTGAAAATAATCGAACATTAAAATAATTAACCTCACCTGATGTTGATATCCAACCCACTTACATTCAAATTCAATGTGAGGCACCTAATTTTGAATTAAAATCCGGTTTAATCCATTTATTACCAAGATTTCATGGACTGCCTGGAGAAGACCCTCATAAGCACTTAAAAGAATTTCATACTGTTTGTTCAACATTAAAACCTGCTAATGTTGATGAGGAACAAGTAAATCTTAGAGCATTCCCATTTTCTTTAGAAGACACTTCGAAAGATTGGTTGTACTATGTTAATTCACCAATAAGAGGCTGGGCGGACATGAAGCAACTTTTTCTTGAAAAATACTTCCCAGCCTCTCGAACTGCAACTATAAGGAAAGAAATATGTGGTATAAGACAATATCAAGGGGAAAAACTTCATGAATATTGGGAAATATTTAAAAGGCTTTGTTCAAGTTGCCCACACCACCAAATAAGTGATCAACTTTTAATTCAATATTTTTATGAAGGTTTGATTCCTATTGATCGAAATATGATTGATGCTGCTGCAGATGGTGCATTGGTAGATAAGACCCCAATTGCTGCAAAAACCCTCATTGAGAACATGGAACAGAACACTCAACAATTTGGTACACGGTCCAGTGTTCCCATTCGAGGTGTCCATGAGGTGCAAAGTACTGAGTTTGAGAAGGTGGACACGAAGTTTGAAGAGGTCAGTACCATTTTACGACAACTTGCTCTCTCCCAAGGGAAATTTCAATCCCATCCTCCCATCCATTGTGGAATCTGCTCTTCTGACACCCACTATTCTGACCAATGTCCTCAATTGAGAGAAACTTATGAAAGTTGTGAGGCAATATTTCTAGGACTCCCCTTTAACCAACCCTTTAGGCAAGAACCATACTATCCATCCAACCAAGGGTGGAAGGAAAACCAAGCATATAGGCAAGGGGGGTATTCAAACTAGCCTCATCCACCATGGAACCAACCAGGGCAAAGTAGTCATCAACCACCACCACCCAGAAATTTTCAACCACCCCAAAGGACTTTCCAACAACCCCCTCCAAAAACCGAGCCTAGCCTAGAAGATATGATGAAGCAAATGGCTGCCAATAATATCCAATTCCAAAAAACCACCCAAGCAGCCATACAAGACCTAAAGACCCAACTAGGACAACTTTCCAACTCCGTGGGGGAAATCCAAAGTGATGGGTCGGGTAAACTACCATCTCAACCAGTAGTAAACCCTAGGGATAAGGGAAATGTTAGTGCCATCACACTTAGGAGTGGAACTCAACTTAAAATCCAAATGAACCCTCCATTAGAGTCATCCTATCCTAAGGAAAACATCATCCCAACCACTGAAAAAGGTTCAAATGAGATGGAACCTTGTCTTGAGAGAAGTCCTACCAAAGGAAAGAGTGTGTCTATTGATGAGCCACCTATCCCAACCATTCCTCTTCTATTTCCCCAAAGAGCCACCCAACCAAGGAAACAAAATGAAACTGAACTTGATAAAGAAATCTTGGAAACTTTCATGAAAGTACAGGTTAACATTCCTTTGATTGATGCCATCAAGAAAATTCCGAGATATGCAAAGTTTCTGAAGGAGATGTGTACCCACCGAAGGCGACTTAGAGGTGATGAGAAGGTGAGCCTGGGGAGGAACGTCTCAGCATTAATACAACCATCACTTCCCACCAAGTGCAACAATCCTGGAACATTCTCGATTCCGTGCACCATAGGGGAGTATTCTTTCTCCAATGCTATGCTTGATTTGGGTGCTTCTATTAATGTGATGCCTCACTCCATATACTCTTCTTTGCAGGTCGGTGAACTAAAGCCCACAGGAATAGTTGTTCAGCTAGAAAATCGGAGTACGGAACACCCTTCCGGTGTGTTAGAGGATGTTCTTGTGAGGGTTCAAAATTTAATATTTCCTGCTGATTTTTATGTGTTAAAAATGGAAGATGATAGGATGAATGGACATGCCCCAATTATATTGGGGAGACCTTTCTTGAAAACTACCAAAGCCATAATTAATGTCCATAATGGTACATTATCTATGGAATTTGGTGGTGACATAATCCATTTCAACATCCTTGATGCCATGAAGCACCCCTCAGAAGAACATTCCTCTCTCTCGGTAAATTAAATTGATATAATCCCTTCCCCTAAAATCACTTAATTTGTTTCCCCTGATCCCCTTTCTGAGTTTTCTTAATTGATTGAAATTTTAGGTAATGAATCATGCATTGATTTTTGTAGCGGTCTAGAGAAATGTCATGCATGTTTGTTAATTGATGATTTCTTGAACACAGAGGATCACATGACCATCGATGATACTGCTAAGCTTGTAAAAGATCATTCCTCATCTGAGGATGTTACCATTGAGTAGTTAGATGAGATCAGTGACTTCTCACTATCACACACACTTCCGTCAATCCAAAATCCTCCAGAATTGGAACTGAAACAACTGCCTCAAGATTTAAAATACTCATATCTTGAGAATGGAAACAAGTTGCCCGTCATCATTGCTAGTTCACTCCCTCCTGAGCATGAATTGTGACTGCTTGATCTTTTGAGGAAGTATAAACAAGCTTTGCGATGGACACTTGCTGACATTCCTGACATTAGCCCATCAATTTGTACACATCATATTTTATTAAATGATGAGGCTAAACCAGTGGGGCAGTCACAACGTCGACTGAACCCAAACCAACTTGATGTTGTTAAAAAGGAAGTAACAAAACTATTGGCTGCTGGAATCATTTACCCTATCTCTGACAGCCAATGGGTCAGTCCCGTTCAAGTAGTTCCTAAAAAAACTGGCCTTACTGTAGTTAAAAATGAAAACAATGAATTGGTTCCAACTCGTGTGCAGAATAGTTGGCGTGTCTGTATAGACTATCACCGACTAAACCAACACACTAGGAAGGACCATTTCCCATTGCCATTAATTGACCAGATGCTAGAGAGGCTACCAGGGAAGTCCCATTACTGTTTCCTTGATGGGTATTCTGGATACTTTCAGATCCATATTTCCCCTGAGGATCAGGAAAAGACAACCTTTACTTGCCCCTTTGGTACATTTTCTTATAGAAGGATTCCATTTGGTCTGTGCAATGCTCCAGGTACTTTCCAACGATGTATGGTTAGTATTTTTTCGGATTACCTGGAGAATTTCATGGAGGTTTTTATGGATGATTTTACTATTTATGGATCATCTTTTGATGAATGTTTGAGTAGTCTTGCTTCTGTCCTACGTCGCTGTATTGAAAAGAATCTCATATTAAATTATGAGAAATGCCATTTCATAGTGCGACAAGGCATAGTTTTGGGACATGTCATTTCTGGGGAAGGTATCTAAGTAGACAAATCAAAAGTAGATATCATTTCCTCCCTACCATTCCCTAAAAATGTTCGGGATGTGCGGTCTTTCCTGGGTCATGCTAGATTTTATCATCATTTCATTCGTGACTTTAGTAAAATTGCACTCCCCCTCTCCCGATTACTCCAAAAAGAAAAAGAATTTGATTTTGATAAAAAATGTGAGGAAGCTTTCAATAAGTTAAAATGGAGTCTCACGTCACCCTCGGTAATCCAACCACCTCGGTGGTATTTACCATTTGAGCTCATGTGTGATGCCTTTAACTATGCAGTTGGGGCAGTCTTATCACAAAGGGTCGACCGAGCTCCACATGTCATAGCTTATGCCTCACGTACTCTGGACCATGCCCAAGGAAACTATAGCACAACTGAAAAGGAATTTCTTTCCATTGTGTTTGCCTTGGATAAATTCAGGTCATACCTTCTAGGGTTCAAAGTCATTGTGTTCTCAGACCATGCAGCCCTCCGGTATCTCCTTAAGAAACCGGAAGCCAAACCACGTCTCATTCGTTGGATGCTCCTCCTTCAGGAATTTGATCTAGAAATTAGGGATAAAAAAGGAGCATAGAATGTGGTTGCTGACCATATCAGTAGGATTCTCCCATACTCGGATATTGACTCATCCCCATGTATTCCCATAAATGAATTGTTTCCTGATGAGCAATTGTACCGAGTGCAAGATGTTATTCCTTGGTATGCTGAAATTGTAAATTATTTGGTAGCGTCTTGCATTCCTGCTGATTTCACCAAAAAACCAGACCAACCGTCTAAAACATGAGTCTCGTTGGTACATTTGGGATGACCCCTACCTCTGGTGCACATGTAGTGATCAAGTTATTAGGCGTTGTGTTCCTGATAGTGAGTTTCAGTCTGTCCTTAGGTTCTGCCACACACTTGCTTGTGGGGGCCACTTTGGTCCCCAACGGACTGCTCGCAAGGTCTTAGATTTTGGTCTCTTTTGTCCCACATTGTTTAGGGATTCCCACGAATATTGTAGATCTTGTCCTCGCTGTCAAAGAATAGGGAATGTCTCTAAAAGAAATGAGATGCCCCAACAACCATTACTCTTCCATGACATTTTTGATGTTTGGGGAATTGAATTTATGGGACCATTCCCCAATTCATTTGGGAACCTTTACATTCTTCTGGCAGTGGATTATGTTTCAAAGTGGGTAGAGGCACGAGCCACGAGGACAAATGATTCCAAGACAGTTGTGGAATTTTTGAGAACCCAAATATTCTGTAGGTTTGGATTACCTAGGTTTATCATCAGTGATCAAGGTTCTCATTTCTGCAACCGCAAAATGCAATCTCTTTTACATAGGTATGGGGTTGGGCATCGAGTGTCTACTGCTTATCACCCACAAAAAAATGGTCAAGACGAAGTATCAAATAGAGATGTAAAACAGATTCTTGAGAAAACGGTTCAGCCAAATAGAAAAGACTGGAGTCTTAGACTCGATGATTCATTATGGGCTTACCGTACTACATTCAAAACTCCAATTGGCATGTCACCATATCGTCTAGTTTTTGGGAAGAGTTGTCACCTCCCTGTTGAGGTACAGCACCAGGCCTACTGGGCTATTAAACAATGCAATTCTAATCTTTCTGGTGCAGGTATTCAAAGGAAGTTGTAGATTCAGGAGTTGGAGGAAATGAGAAGAGATTTATATGAGAACTCCCGAATTTATAAGGAGCGAACCAAGGCTGCCCACGACCGTCTCATCCTTCATCGTCAATTCCACATCGGGCAGAAGGTCCTCCTCTATAATGCAAGGATGAAGTTGCAACCTGGTAAGCTTCGTTCCTGTTGGTTTGGACCTTACATTGTTACTAATGTTTATCCATTTGGTGCTGTCGAGGTTCAAAATGAAGACACCAAGAAAACCTTCACTGTCAATGGGCAGCGGCTAAAGCACTTCCATGAAGCCATTCCGGAGTCCCCAATGGAGAAACTCCATGTTCAAGAAGCGGTCTATGAATAACACTCACCAGGTTTTATCCTTCCTTCCCACAGTCTCTTTTTATTACAGTGAGGAAACTGCATTCTCTAGGTGTGGGGGGTGGATACATTCCTGGGATAGTTAGGAATTTTCATTGTTTTCTCCTTTTGTTTTCTCTTTTTGGCCTTCTTTATGGTATTTTCATTTTTCCCCATCAACAATTTCAAAGTTCCATGATTTGGCGACCATAATGTGGGGAAAGTAAAAATACCATAACTAAGGCTAAAAAGAGTATTTGTTTGAATTTAACATCAGGGAGTGATTTTTAGTGAACTGGTTTTCTGTCAATGATATAAATGGTCGTATCCATGTGAAACCTTTGAGATGATTGATGCCCATTGTGTGAGTAGTTTTTGGGAAAACTGTGTCACTAATATCTCAACAAATTTTTTCACCAAACCACAAAGTGTGATTATTTCTTACTTAATATAAGGTAAATATATGTTGGGTTAATATTTTTAGCTTTAAATGATATTTCCATACGTTCGTTCCTTATCCGATCTATTTCATTACTGTACCAGATTGACCTATGCATGTGTACCTAATGTCCGACTGTTGTACGCCCTCAAAAAAAAAATTGTTGTGTCTTGGGCAGGTCAAAAACCACTCCTCCTCAACCTTTGATCTTGTTATAACTATTTCAATTAGTGTCGTGAGGAGATCAAACAAAGGGTTGAGAGATGCGTGTGATATTTGTTCCAATTGCAACTTCAAAAAATATATATATATATAATAAATGAGGGGAGTGATGAAATGTGAAACATATGTGGATATCTAGGTCGGGAGCTTATGGTTTGACTTCTGGGAATGCTTAAATGAGTGGGTCTTGAAATATGATTGCAAAGGATGTAGGACAGGTTCGGTGACAAAATCATTTAAGCTGAAAAATGTTAAAATAACATATATTTATTGGATAAAAAGTGGAAAGAATAGCATGGAATGGTTTCCACACACACACATGGAGATTTAGTGTCATGGTTTACTTCTGAATTCCTTTCTCAATTGGGTATCATGAATCTTTTTGAATTTCTCTATGATATGATTTATGATACATCTTTTTCTATTTTCACTAGGAAGAACTCCTTGGTGTGGTTCGTGCATTGATCACTTTACTTTAAATAAAATTTCTTCAAATGATAAATCTTCGAGATGTTGGAAATATTTATATATATATATTCATCATTGTATTTGGATATGTGACTTTTCCCAGGAGTGCAAATGTTTAGGTGTGGGGGTGTGATCGTACCACGATTCACTGTTTCATTTTCACCCTTACACCGCTGTGCTAAACATATTTTGTATTAAAAATTATAAAAATATTATCAAATTGTGCATCATGTTTGATTAAATAATTTTTTGTTTATAACTGTTATAATGGGAATTGTTACTTGTTTTTATTGTTTCAATGTAGGTGGAGGTGATTTGGAGGGCCCTTGATTAAGTGAAAGGAAAATGGGCCAAAATTGCATGGATCCATGGACATCTGTACACTGTTTTGAATAGTACACAAAATCAGTGCATCCAAATGGGATGAAATTTTGTGGTCATGTCCAAAATTCAATAAGATACATTTTATATGAAGGAACCCAATCCAGATTCGACTTTTATGGGGCCCAACCGAACTGATCTGTCCAAGACACCGAATTTGGACCAAGTCAAATGCGGTGTTCTGTATTTTATCAATATCTTGAGATGTAGTTTTCCAAACGGTGCAAAACTTTCGGTGGAGACATTAAAGAGGTAGGGAGAAAACCTTTCTATTTTCTCCAAAGCAAGATAATACTGTACATAGTCCGAAACGCGTCGTGAAAGTGGATTGATGAAATCTGTGTGCCCAAAACCACCACCCACATTTCCTATAAAAGGGAAACTTGGGATCCTCATTTGTAAGTTCGGACAAGGAGTGAAGTGCAGACAATTTGGATTCCTAGAGGAGTCCCCTAATCAACTTGGAGGTTTTGGAGGCCCCTATCCTCATAGGGGGATCAACAATGAAGAAGGATTTCAACCCGAGCTTCCTCCTCCTCCCGATGTCGAGCTAAAAGTTGGGTGTTCGTTGTGAGGGAGCTACACACATGTCAAGGGAGTTCCGATGCATACATTAGCTACTGGTTTGGAGTAATTTGGGTGTTTAAACATTTCATTCCATGTATCTTATTTTATTTCAGATTTGAATGCTTGATTTGATACATGTGAGTGATATGCTCTTAATTTCTAACCGATCGGTGTGAGGTTTTGAGTGCGTGACTTGTGTTGTTCCGATTGGACATCACAAGAATCCTTTTCATACCCAACTTTTTGAGATTTCAATATTCTTTGGAAGATATTATTCCATGCATAAGTACTGGAACTTGAAAATACGATTGTTACATCAAGGTTTGGTCCTTAAAGCATTGAAATAAAAGCTTAGGAATTAATCGGGATTCCAATTAACTCCAACCAAAGAATTACTCTAAACCCAAGATGAATCTACATGAACAATGAACTTGATATGTGTGTAGTGAAATCACATCGACCCTTTTATATAATATTTCTCAAAATCCACTTGTTCACTCATCTTTTAAGCTATTTCAGCTAAGTCATTGTTTTAAACTATTTTCAAAACCACCCCCTCTCTTAGTTATTTTTATTAAAAATACACACTCTAAACCTACCAACTCTCCTTGAGAGACGACCTAGGGTTTACCCTAGAATATAAATAAACCTTAAAAATATAATCAATTTGACGTGTCACGACAACGCGGTCACCTCTAGCGGAGAAGGAATGAGAATAAAAAAACATGAAGTCACATGAACACTACTCAGGTTATGATGACAATAAGGCTTTACAAAACTCTGAATACTGGGAAGCATTTCCTATAAATAGATAATCACCCCTCATTTTCATGAGTGGACTCCTAGAAGTTAAAGTGTCGATCTGTCATTCACACAACTCATCCTTTCATGAACTCACACAAATCCTGCCTCTAATGGATTCACATAGAAAAAGAAATTTCATGATTGACCTCACATAGTCCCCAAATTTCCTTAGCTTGTGTTTGAGTTATCCTCGCACAACTTTTCTAAAGGATGGGTAGGATCACACAAGATGGGTTCCCTTAGCATAACACGAAGCTCCGCCCTACCCTATAAGTTGTGCACACCTATGCCCCTATTATATGTGCTCCTTCCTTGTGTCAGATCCCATAGATCATTATTACCAATTATACACACAACTAAAAATTTGTACATAGAAACCTCTGAATCCTTGACCCGATTCCTCCTTCTTCCAGATAGAGTTGTGCATAAGTTGAGTGCTCAGGTGACCCGCACCTACTCGAACCATGTTCACCCATGCCTTGATCACTTGTGTGACCAGTATCATTAAAACTCATGTCCACAACCTTTTCTCTAAGTGTTTTATGGATAGTTATATCACCAATTACTCCTAGTAATAAACACCTTAATGTCAGGACCCCCATGTGTCACCTCACCATGATAGTGTTTTCACCTTTTTCCATCTGAAAGCACATAAATAGTAGACATGTATGCCCTGATGGTGGAATTATCTTGAGAAACCATGCAAATTTACTTGAGAGGAGTCCTAGTTCTTTATCCTTATATCCTACTTAGAGATGGCCTCCATGGGTGTATGACTCACAAAGTCTGAGCTGCAAGCCTATAAACTGCATAGACCAATATCCTAGTTGCATGATGTTAAATTACATGACAACATCGTTAGCATATGAAATTAAACTGTATCCCTACCATATGAAACAAAAAATTAATTCCCCAAGTAAGAATCATATAGAATGACAACTCATCTCATGGGAATCCATTATGAATAATTCCAACACCATCCCTTATTATCACTCCTTTAGTGACATAAGCACCCTTACCAAAAGACATTAAACTACATGGAATGGTCCTATCATATGGACTTAAAATGTGCACTCTAACTATGTCGGTTTTGATTAATTTATCCTAATTGGATACGTAGGATGACTCCCTAAGGCCCAATACTGACATACATGGGAAACCTCTCTAAGGTTCAATCTCAATACCCCAACACCACTATTAAATCTTCATATCTTACCCATGGTAGTCAACAACTTTGAGGTGTGATCATTTCCCCTAGGGACACACTCAAACTCACCATACAAACTCAAGGTCCCCACTGGACCTTGGAATCACAATATGATGCTAACCTATATTTGTCCTGATATATGAACAAGGTGTATGGGAAAAGTCCCCACCAAAATTTAAACCTATAACCAACCCGTTCCCACAAGACATTAAAACTATGACCAACCTGTCTCCATAAGAATTTAAACCTATGACTATCTTGTCCCCATAATACATTAAAACTATGAATATCCTATCTCCAAAATATGTTAAACCCATGAAAAACTCTCCCCGTAAGACCTAAACCTATGACCAACATGTAATCACAAGACTCTAAACCTGTGACCCCAACAAGATGCATCAAAATATCTATGTCATGTATAGAACATGAGATGCCTAGTGCCACAAGCCTCAAATACATTATTCCCTTGGCACAAATTACATAGTGATCAACATGGGATTAATTGAGTTCCACACATGGGATTACTCATATATGATATTTCCTCAAATTCAAAATATGAATACTTTATAGGTTCCCTACGCACCTAATATCCATAGATGACCAAATTTTTCCAATGTCACTACTAGCTTCGACTGAATGTAGCATCCCTATCATAGCAGAAGTAGCATATTTAAACAATCTCCACATTGAGATGGTGTCATGAATGAGATTCTTGACTCAAATATTTGAGAGAGACCCAAACTAGGTAATGATCCCCAAGGAGGAATCCATGGATGGAGGAACCCACATCCCATCATCCCATTCCAATTAAGGAGTTGATATCATCAACTTTGATGGTAGATGTCTCTTACCTTTATAAAGTAAGAATGTGATGAAACTGACCATCCTAAAATAGGTATGATCATTCCATGGAAGAAAACCACATTAGAAGAGGCAAAGAAAACAATAAATCATGTTGCCACCCCAATGCAGTGTCCCGATGAAAACAGTCAGAAAATAATTCCATTAGTATAATAACATTTAATAATATTATTAACAATTATTTTATCATAAATCTATAGATACAATAAGATTCATGGGGTATAATAAGAATAAAATCAAGATATCTCAATTTAAAACATTACCTATTCCTTATTATGTTCACCCTTGTGTAACACCTCAAGGTTCCTTAGCTTGGTCTTTTGAAAAGACCAAGGCTTATAGAACATGGGGAAAAGGTTTAGGAGATATTGGGGTTGATTTTTGGTTGAGATAATTCTTTATTATGATTATAGAAATGGGGTAGAGGTGAGATTTGTTGAGAAATTGTTGTTTTCAACAGTACAAAATTTTATATGGGGGAGATTGTTGAGAAAATTACTCTATCTCTTTATGATGATTTTGATGCTCACAAATACCCTTATTTGTTATTCTAATGATTTTTCTTTAAGTATATTTTAGGAAATTTATATTCTTTATATTTTTATTTTTGGAAAAATATTAAAGTATTTAATCCGCGTGGTATATTTGACAGAGTGTTCGGAAATTACTTGAGTGTGATCTGGAAACACTGTTCATGCTCTACATGTTCAGAAATTACTTGAGCATGTTCTGAAAACATTGTTCATACCATACGTTAAGAAGCATAGCGTAAGGATGAAATGCATCATTTACTTTATGAGATAGTAGAAAAGTATGGTTAAACAACCATACGTTATCTGCAAAGTATGAAAGAAGAACCCTATGTTTGGAAGGAACCTTACATTTAGAAAATCAAAAAAGTATGTAAGAAGATCATTATGTGAGTATGGAACATTAAGTTTGTTTCTTAAGAGTATGTTTCATCAACCTTACTT
Organism: Viscum album; assembly: GCA_963277665.1. Lineage (NCBI taxonomy): Eukaryota > Viridiplantae > Streptophyta > Magnoliopsida > Santalales > Viscaceae > Viscum > Viscum album. Next base: position 396,384,123 of record OY728138.1, read on the forward strand.
TTGTGAACAACCATACATTTGAGAATTTAAGAGAAAAGTATGGTTCATCAACCTTACTTTTGTGAATGATCAACCTTACGTTTGGAAGCTGAGAAAAGTATGGATCATTAACCTTACGTTTGAGATCAAACTTATGTTGTAAACCTTATGTTCAAAGAATGAATGCTATGAAGTTTAACCCTACATTTAACATCAGAGATTTCAATTACGATTTTATTGAGCAATGGTCTTTAATCAGATTATTAGGCTGATTTCAAGCCAGATTAAAAGCCCGAATCTAAAATGCGTATTTTATTTATTCAAAGTTGTTTATTTATGATTCAGAGGATCATTTTATAAGGATATTTTCATGCCGAATTTTTTGGGGAGTTACGACTGCTCTGTCATTAAAACTTTTGAATATTGCGATTCTAAAGGAGACTTTTATGGATCTAACTTTTAAAAGGAGAACAATCATCTTTATTCTATATATACCTATATTATTTGTATTACAGATATAGAGGAAAATCATAGAAAATATATATCAAGCTCTTGAATTTTTCACTACTACAATTTACAGAGACAATCGAGACTTACAGATCTGTTGTTACAAAGAATGACATAGTTCTGTTTTCTGATGAAGAAGAAACACGATTGAAGATTCACCAATTCTACATAGAATATCTTTTGTGAATTGACTATTGATTAAAGTTGAGAATTATATTTCAAGATCTACTATAATGATCACTACTATAATTTACAGAGACAATCGAGACTTACAGACCTGCTGTTACAAAGAATGACATAGTTCTATTTTCTGATGAAGAAGAAACACGATTGAAGATTCACTGATTCTACATCGAATATCTTTTGTGAATTGACTATTGATTAATGTTGAGAATTATATTTCAAGATTTACTAAAAGTGGATCGGCTCAGAACTAATTCTAACTAAAGAACATATTTTCTAAAGACAAATATCATTCTACTGTCAATTGCGTTCTTTTGCAATTGTGAAGAACAACTGGAAAGTATTTAAAGTACAAATACTCTTACTTTAAGTAACAAGCTTCTCATACTAAGCTATGTGTTCGGTTCTGTGTATAAACCAGAAGGTTTTGTTTTTCCTTAAAGTTGTAAAGGTGTCAACTTCCTGCACTCAGTTGTAGAACAATCTGTTGATAAGAGGAACAGATAGTTAAAATCACCAAGCTCATGGAGTAGAGCATTGGTGGAGTGGACTAGGGGCATTCTATTCCCCGAACCATGATACATCGTGCCTCCTTTGCTATTTATTTTTTGCTTCTTAATCTTTCTGATAAAGTTAACAGAGCTGATCACGATCTTGAAAAGAAATTGTAAAAGACACAATTCACCCCCTATTGTGTATATTTAGTATAACTCGATCCAACAAGATCCTTTTATAGGTGAAGGGAATGACATTTTTGTAAATACAACTTTTTAATATAAAGAGATATCATGTTTCACATGGAAAGTGGAGCCAAAGTGGAAAATAATGGAGTGGTGGATAAGGTAAGGTCAATCATCCCTAAACCATTCATTTTCAAACATGTTTTAAACATATCCTTAAGAATTTTATTTTTATACTTTTTAACCTTTTCAATTTTAGTTTTTTACCATAGTAATTATTTTTTTACTTAATTAATTTACTTTTAATGCCTAAATATAAAATAGGCCTCATTACATTATTTTTACTTACAAATTAAAAAAATAAAATTTATTTTATAAAGAAAAATTATATTTTTAATAAAAAATAATTTTAAAATTATCGCATGTAATGTGTAGAAACCCATTTTTAGAATAATTTTATTTTAAAGCATAAAAAATATGTTTAGGATAAAATTATAAATATTTTTTGATTTTAATGAAATTAATTGGTATATTATTAACCAAATGAGTGTTATATGATTTTAAAATAAATATAATACCTAATTTTACCTAGTAAAACCTTAATTAAAAGAAAAATTATAAAAATAGTTTTTATTAGAAAAATATTGCTTAAATTTCAAAAAGTTATACATGGGGTTTCTAAATCCAACATAGTATTTTTATGTGAATAATTTCAATACATAAATAAATTTTTTATCATGATTTTTTTATAAATTTTAAGTTATATTAACTTCTTGACATTGTCATGAAATCTATGGTTTTAATAAAAAATGTATTTTTCATTATTAACTTAAAAATAATTTTTTTAAAAAAATAACAAAAATTAATCTTAATATAATATTAAAATTATGAATCCCAAAAATGAAGTTATTTTTTTCAAATTTAAATTCTAAAATTTAGTAATTTAACATTTAAATAAAAATATTAAATATAAAGAAAAACTACTTTTATAGAAAAAATGGATTTTTTTAAATAATAACTATTCTCATTCGATTTTATTATCAATTAATAATTAAATTAGTATTAATACATTATTATTATTAAAAATATATTCTATCATTATTTAACCATAGTATATCCAACTTCCCAAAATGATAAAAAATGCATAGTGCCTAAAAGGATATTTTTCAGAAAATATATTTTTTAGTAAAAAATGATCTTATTAGTTATTACGCTAAAATAATTAATTTTTTTCAGTGAATTAATATTAAAAATTAAATTAATTATATTTTTATATAAATATATTCCTTAACGTGGTCACCTCTATTTCTACCCATAAGTTCAACAACTATATTTTAATCGTTATATAATTCTTTATGATTCTTTTTGGTTTGGTGTTATGTGCGAAGAATGCTATTGAATACATTAGGTTTTAAAGTAAAATATAATTTAAAATCTAAGGGATCTACCATACTTAAATAAATTATTTCCACTAAATTTTTAATCACCACTTACTAATAAAATTAGTTATGGGTATCTAGAAGATAGATGTAACTAAAGATATAATTTAAAATGAGGTGTCAACCTTAATATCTTAGGTATTACTAGGAAATAAATATTTTAACTTTATCATTTTAATATATGGATTTATATTTACTTAGAACCTTATTACTCTATGCATTCCTTTTCCACACATGAAGCATCTCTGAGTTCCTTTGAGAAATTCCCTTGGATGCTTCTTCTAAATTTTTTGACATGTAGAAAATTGAATCATCTTTCCTTCATAATCCCTATCACCTAAACTTACATGATCCTACTTCCTCCTATTCTTTGTTGTGATTGGTAATTATACTATGTTCACATTTTTAATAATAATTCATGATAGATGGGTTGTCTTAATCATAATATTTCTCACTCAAACTATTATATCATTTGATTTCTCAATAGAACCATCATCAAATTTTCCATCATATCCACTATTAACTAGGTTCCTCCTAGATCCAACCATTACTAAAATAAAAAATATTTAACATGAGAGAATTGTGAAAAAATAAACCTTAAGAAGTCCTACTATATGGCACAATAATATTAGTTTATATTTTATTTAGTTCATTCTATATTACTCTTGGTTAAATCTATAATGTTTTTGGTTTGATTATTTAATTCTCCCAATCCTCAAAAATAACAGTCACAAATTAAAGTTAAATTTTTTACAATATTCTAAACCTAAAAATCATTGAAATTTGGCCCTTGAAATTTAATTTAGCATGTAATGATCTATAAATTATATATTGAAATTTACTATATGAATATATGTGTGTGTAGTATAAGGTAATATAGATGATAAGAACTGATGTCACATCATCATTAATTCATAATACAATATGTTTATAGATATATTTAATACTTTAAAATAAATTCTGAAAAAATTAATTTTATTACATTTTAAACACTTATATCTAAAATTAAATTTTATAACTTATATAAGTTGAATATAATAAAAAAACTTCTAGTTTTTTATTCATCATGTGAAAATGAGATTAGGATCAATTTTTGGGATTTTTATGAAATATTATAGTTTTAGATGTATAGTGAAAATACAACTTTTTCTAAAATAGTGACTTTAATTAATTTATGAATATATAAGTGAGACTTAGTATAATAACCCCAAACCCACAATCCCAGATCTGGTCATAAAAACATAATATTTACTTTTTTGAATTTGATATTGATAAATGTGACCTAATTTTATCCATACAAAACATACAACATCAAAGATAAATATTTGATCACTTACATACCGAAGGAAATTTTTGGTTTATTGTTTTATAGAATTAGGAAAAACTATTACATAAAAACACCCATGTCTTTAAGTGATAATTTTCTCTAATATTCTCTATATGTTTTATTTCATATTACATCTTAAAAATGTCCAATAAAATTCTTAACAAAATAAACCTTCCTATACAAAATTCATTTAACATCAATTTTTACCACTTGGAAAAATGGAAAACATAATAAGGGAGATCTCAAGCACTCAGTAAGGGTAAAAAAATCATTAAAAATTGAATTTCATCAGTGCTCATAAGATGATTATAATGGTATGATAACATAATCAAAGTGCATGAGCATAACATAAGATAAATATTACACATGAAAAATTAGATCAAGAATCATGAGACATGAAATAAAGATTTGAAATAAGATGAGAGCCATATAAGCCAATAATTATGATCCATATGAAAATAATACTTGAGAAAATGATCCATTAGAACTCATAGAAATAATAAAAAAATTTGTAAGTATCTGGGAACATCAAACTTTCATCATGAAAACCCCTAATTGGATAATTCAAATATCTCTTAGGAGTAACCTATAGCCAGTAAATTCCATCAACTCTTAGAAGTAATTTACAATTAGTTAACTCTGTTATCTCTTAGGAGTAACATAATGTCATCATCTTTTAGGATCAACTTTTATCCAATTAACTCCATCTCATTACACAATGAATTGGAGGGTCATAATGGACACACCCATCACATATTATAAAAATTCACTTAAGGATTCAAATTCACTCCGTAATACAAATTTTATCAATAGTTTATAAGTACCATATCATGACACAAAACACATGGATGATTTCATTTCATCAAAAATATCATAACTTGATTTACCCATGAAAAATAAATAGGTTTCTTGACAATCTATTTAAAACATCCTTATAAAAAATTTAGAAAAATAAAGTGAATGGTATAATCAAATCATATACCAATGAAGTATAGGAATAATTATAAGATATTTACATAGATTAAATACCTTTAAGTGAATATTTAAAAAGTTTCTTGGAAAGAAGGAAAAAGATACCCATTTATTTTAGTACCTTTGAAATCTAAAAATTCAAAAAATATTGTGAAAATACTTTTTTAAAAATAACCATAGAAAATTATAAAAAAATATTCAAATTAAAGAATGGATATGATGGTAAAAAATAAATTCATGTCTCAAATGTTAAAAATAAACATTCTTTTCAAACTTTTACAAAGGGATTTAAAAGTGACACGTACAGAAAACCTTAAGGAAATTTACTTTAGAACATTTTGAAATATGGTAAAATATCATGGAAAATAACTTTAGGAAATAATTAAAGTTTAAAAAATAACATTATTTAAATAAGATAAATAACATGAAGTAATATTTTCAATAAAATCCTTTAATACCTTTAAAGAAATGTTTTTCAAGAAAAACCATTTATAGTATTTTAAAACCAAAAACTATTTTATAGAAAGAAAATAAAAAGGAACATAAAATATCATGAGTATAAAAATACTCATGATATTATATTTGAAGATTCAATACATATGTAATATAAATTCATATCAGTGCATCAATAAAAATATGTCTCAAATAAGGAAGTTTGTGCTGAGAAACCCTTTTGACTTGAGTAATGCTTGAATAAAAAATCCATTAAATGAAAGAAAATATCATGATTATATAAAATCCCTAATTTATATGAATTAATATATTAAAACACATTGATGGTGTATTTTTTACACCATATAAAATAAACCATGGTGCATAACATGAATTATGTCTTAAATAATTGAAATTGAGACCATGAAAACCCATGCAAACTTTATAACATTTTAATAAATATCTCATGAAAGAGATAATATTAGAGGAAATTTAAATATCATGATCAAAGAGTAATTAATGATATAATATTTCAATATGCATCATATACACCTTATAAAATGAAGTAGGTGTATAATAAGAGACATGTATCAAAGAAAAACTATTGAGATGAATAATCATTACAAAGATCATATCATTGATGTGAGAATTAATAAATGAAGTGATTATGTGTGAAAATTGTAAAACCACAGAAAAAAGTAAAAATAAAACATAATATATTCATAGGTCATTTAATACATAATATGGGCATAACATAGTCAATGAAGTAGGAGTATAATCTAATGAATGTAAATTGAGTTAGGAAACCCATTACATTGAGTCCAGACTTGATATTTACATCCATTAATTTTCAATATAATAAATTTATATTAATTATTTAATTGTTTAATTTTTTCTATAGTTTTATTCCATTATTATTAAATAATTAATTTTACTTTTTACAATGACATATTTAATTACTTAATCGGTTAAGTCATGATTGGGTGTTTTGAGGATGTTCGGTTGATAATTGAAAAATGAATTTGGTAGGTTGACTATGGAAAAATGGGTAATAGTTCCATAATATATAGAATAATAAAACTTAAATAATTATAATGTTTATACATAAAATAAAATTTTATAATTACCCTTTAAAATTGGATGTGAAAAATGAATCACATTGCTTCGCGGAGGTGGTATTTCACACACATGCATGTGTGATGTTATCATTTTTAATGAGTGGAATGGTAAGAAGGTACATAATATATTATATTTATAGAATCATAATTATTTCATAAATATAATATATATTTATTAAATCCATCATAATAATGAGCCTTGTGAGGTGGTGATGAAAAATTAAGCACATCGCTTCGTGGAGGTGATAGTCCTCATATACACACGAATGATGACTTTGTTTCCCATAGAATGGAAAAGAAGATTAATAAGGTTTTGAAATTAACATAATTATATATCAGTATATTTTAGATACTAATTTTATTATATTGGAATGGTTAGTATATAATTGAAGTAGGTAAAATAATAAGTAAAATGAAAGAGATCAGTTAAAAAAATTACCTCCACTTTGAGAGACCTCATTTGGATTTCTTATTAAAGACCATAGGGATAGTATTTTTAAGATAATAGAACCTATATAAGAATGATAAGTATATTTATAAGATTTTTTTTTCATGGGATGGTTGAGATAAGTGTCTCAAGGTTGTGTGAATAATAGAGGATAAGTGGTGTCCTTTTATAATGAAGGAAAGGACACCCTTGGAATTACTTTAAAGACTTAAATTTAATAAATTATTTTTCATGTGAAAGTGGTAGAAAGTGGAAAATATTTAGAATATAAGATTTATTAAGGATGAAATACCTTCCACCAATAAAATTTGGATAGGCTTATGTGGAATTTTAAACCTTATCTTTTGGTTTAACCCCTCCATTAACCAATTTTAACCTTAACCATGGTAACAAATTTTTCAATACTAAAAGGTTATAAATTTACTTATAAGATAAAAATTGGCTCAAAATTTATCAATGGATGATATTTTAGATCATATCCAACCCACTTTTCCCATTTCAGGATTTTTATGTTTTTAAAACATTTAATAATATATTATTTAACCTAAAATACCGTTAAAGTCAATTTAAGAACTATTCACATAATTTGACTTTAAAGACATCAAGACAGGTATGTAATTTGAATAAAAAATCTTTCAATATTAATTATATATTTTTATTAAAAATATTTTTTTTGAAACCATAAATCATCCAAAAAATATTATTTTTTATGTTTTTAAAATCATTTAATTTTATTTTTCTATTGCTTTCCCAAGCACCGTGTCAACGTTATGTAAGTATTTAAGGTAATTATACCCTCAATAATTTTTTAAAAAATACGATGAAAAAAAATAATTAATATTTCAAAAAAACATTAATAAATAAACAAAACCACCTTTTATCCCTTTGAAAAAAATATTAGAGTTATTAAAAGAAAGATAGTGACATTTTGGATTTATTCTTTACTTAAAATAATATTTATGTCATTATAAAAGAAAAATGGAATCAAGTTTAGATAAAATATAATATTGGAAGTGTATAGTAAAACTAAACTCATATAATTTATGTAATTATGGTTTTATATATATTTTAAACCCTTATCACATTATTTCTATCCGTAATTACCTGATTTTCCCTAACTATGCTAAAAAATATTTACCACGATTGCTATACATAATGACCAAAAAATAAAGTTTACCTACTTAAAAAATTTGGACATAATAATTCTAAATATGGAATCCATTTTTTAAGATTCAAATTTTAAAAGTGGTAGAAATAAATTTTAATACAAATGCACAAAATGAAATGAAAAGCAGGTTTTAGAAAAACGTGTTTTAAGCCTAAAAACAAACTTATACAAAAGTTAAGTATAAAGTTGATTACTATGTAATTAATTAGATAATTTATAACTAAATGATACTTATGTTAATTCAATATCAAATTTAAATCATAATGGGACCTTTTAATGAATATAAATGTTAATTTTATAAAAATTGGTATTTTTCACTAGTCAATTAAAATCCAATCTTTCCAGAAAAATCCCAAAATTTCAACGTAAGATAATTTTGATATGATAATTTCAAAAATTATATCCTTTTCTCAAATAAAATTTTAAAAATTATTATAAATTAATTATAATATTATCTCACAAAAATTAATAAAAATCATTTTTAAATAAAACATATTTTTGTAGCATAAAATGAATTTACTGAAAATTGAGTACTTATTTATTATGAACCAATCAATAAATTTTCATTCCATAAAACCTTTATATATATTTTTCATAATTTGTTTATTCCTATTCATATCTCTAATTTAATTTCTAGGTTATAATGGTCATATTTAAAACTATTAATATTTTATAGTGTATCACAATTCACTTAAAGCTCAGTGTTTCTTGTAAAGAAATATATCTTGCATAGTATTATTTTAAACTAAATTTTCAGGGTGTTATATTATAACCCATTAAATAAACTTCATCCATAAAATTTTATCTTGATCTTGGTAATCAAGGGTTTAATATTTGAAAATACCTTTGTTGAGAACCCACATTGTAAAAAGGGATAATAAAATTTCCTTTAAAAATGGGAAGTGACAAACATAAATCTTACCTAAATAACACATAATCTGGTTCTATGGTAGGGATAAATCTACATGGAAGTGAATATATGGACATAGATGGGAAATATAAATTGAAAATATATATATAGGGTGATAAGGAACATGGTCATGAGAAAGTTACTGAACAAAAACTATAAATCAGTAAGGGATAAAGAAGAACATCAATTAATTATAAATAAAGTTAATAGGATACCATTTTTATTTTCATATTTTTTTCTTAGAATTGATTAATTTATTTACCATATATAATAATAGCATAAAGAAATATACTCACTTGATTTTCTTCAAATAAAAAAATTCAATTTCATCCTTTGGTTGTGTGTTTTAATCAGTTTCCACCTTTATCTCTTCTTTTACTCCAAATGAAGAGTATCTATGATGAATATTTCTTATTCCTAAAGAATAAAATTTTAATATATCATAGAATCTAAATAAGAAAAAAAATAACACTCCTGTATTTACTGAATACAAAATGGTTAGCATAAGGTAACATAATACCCAAAATGAATAAACCTTCATATGGTGAAATAATACATTTAACTTCAAAATTTCAACAACTAAAAAAAGATTCATCTTAGATAATTCTAAAAATAAATAACCTTATATCCAAAATAACCATAATAACATCAACATTAAATAATGTTTCAGTCTTAGAGTTTATCTCATACATTTCAATTTATATCCCAAAAAATATAATAGCATTCTTACCTAATAATTATTTTTGTTAAACCTAAGGGTTACATATAACTTAACCAAATAAAATAACTCCCAAAATATCATTAATTAACTAAAAATACCATCACTTAAAACATAAAAAGGTGCATCTATTCCTTTTAACTTATGATTAACCTTAAACTTAACAACCCATGATGGTATCATATGTATTAAGTTAAACTCACATGAAAACATCCCAATTATATAAAGTTATTAAAACCCTATTTTGATGCCAACTATAATAGCCCCAAAGTTTCACCCCTAGATATGGTGATAAAAACATATTATTTGTATTTCTAGATTTTATACTGATAAATATGACTCAATTTTATCCACCCAAAACATACAATAACAAATAAAAATATTGGATCACTTATATACCCAAGGAACTTTTAGGTTTATAGTTTTATTTAATTAATACAAACTCTTTCATAACAGTACCCATGTCTTCAAGTGATCATTTTTCACACTATTACCAATTTTATTATTTTACATTACATATTCAACATGCCCCATAAAATTATTAACAAATGAAAAATTTCTAGAAATAATTCATTTTATATAAATCTCCATCACCCAAGGAAATGGAAAACATAAGAAGGGTGAGCTCAAATGATTATTAAGGGTAAAAATAAGCATTAAAAATTAAATTCCATTAGTGAGCATAACAAGATCATAATCAAAGTGCATGAACATAAAAAAGTTATTTCATTCCAATGAAAACCTAGATCATAAATCATGATACATGGCATAAATATTTAATATAAGGCAAGAGTCATATAAGTCATGAATCATGATTAATGTGAAAGTAATCCTTGATCATAAGATCCAATAAAACTCATATAAATCATTGAAAAAATATATAGGTATCTTATAACATCAAAAATTCATCATAGAATAACCTAACCAAATAATTCCCATATCTCATAGGATTAACCTATAATTAGTAAAATATATCATCTCTTAGGAGTAACTTATAATTAATTAACATCTTTTTATCTTAGGATTAACATAAATTTTTCGTTTCTTAGGTATAAATTCTACCCAGTTAACTCCATTTAATTTTCTAATGCATTGGAGGGCTATAATGGACCCACCCATCACATATTAGAAAAATTCTATTATGTATTTGGGTTCACTCTACAATACCACTTTCATCAACAATTTCCTAGTACTATATCATGAAACAAACACATGGATACTTGGATTTCATCAAAAATATCATATGTTTATTTACCTATGAAAAAGAAAAAGGTTTTATGAAAATATCATTAAAACATAATGACAAACATTTCAGAAAAATGAAGTCCATGGTATCATAAGATCACATCCCTAGTGAACCATAAGAATTATTATATTATTTTGAAATAAATGAAAATACCTTTAAAATAACATTTGAAATGTTTCTTGGAAAATAATAGAAAATACCCTTTTCTTTCAGTAAATTTAAAAATCAAAATTCAAAAAATACTATGAAAATACTTTTTTGGAAAATAAACATGGAAAATAATAATGGAAGACTCAAATAAAAGAACTGTTATAATGGTTGGAAAATATATTCATGTTGTAAATATTAAAGATAAACATTTTTTTTCAATCTTTTGTAAAGAGAGTCAAAAGCGACCCATGTGGGAAACTTTAAGAAATTTTAATTTAAAACCTTCTAAAATAAGGTCAATAATCATGGAAAATTACTTTAGGAAATAATTTATGTTTATAAAATAATATTATTTAAATAAGATAAATAACATCAAGGAAGATATTTGATAAAATTCATTAAAACCTTTACTGCAATGTCTTTAAATAAAAACTGTTTACAGTCTTTTAAAATCAAAAACCATTTGATAACAAGAACATAATAAGGAACATAAAATACCATGAGTATAAAAAGACTCATGATATTATGTGTCAGGTTTCAATTTATATTCCATATAATTTAATATAGGTTCATTAATTAAACCATGTCTCAAAGAAGGAAGTTTGAAATGAGAAACCTTTGTAACTTATGTAATGCTTGAATAAAAAAGATATTGAATGAAGGAAAATAACATGATTCTATAAAACCCATAATTTCTATGAAATAATATATTAAAATGCATTAATGGGTTAGTAAGTACCCTATATAAAATAAATCTTAGCACATAACATGAATTATGTCTCAAAGAATTGAAATTGAGACCATAAAAACCCTTGCAACATTTATAAAATTTGAATCATTATCACATGAAAGATATAACTTCAAAGGAACTTTAAATATCATGATAAAAGATTCATTCATGATATAATATTTCAATAATAATAATATACACCTTATTAAAGTAATTAGGTTCATAATACGAGACATGTATCAAAGACACAATATTGAGAAGAATAATCCTTATAAATATCATATCATTTAAGTAAGAATTAATCAGTGAAGTGATTACATGTAACATTTTTAAAACCATAAAAAATTTGAAATAAAATATAATATAATTAGAGGTTATTTCACACATAATCCTATCATAACACATGCAATGAAGTATAAGTATAACCCAATAAATGAAAATTAAGTAAATAAACCCCTTACCTAGATTCTATAATTTCTATGTATATCCATTACTTTCCTATATAATAAATTTATATTAATTATTTACTTGTTTAAAAAAATTTCTAGGCTTATTCCCTTATCATTAAATAATTTATTTCATTTATTATAATGAAATACTTAACTAATTAATTATTTAAGTATATTTTGGGAGTTTTTATGATGTTTAGTATCAAATAAACTTTTATAATTACCCGTGAAATGCAGATATGAAAAAAATCACATGGCTTTGTTGAGGTAGTATTCCACATGTATGTGTGAGTGACATCATCATTTTTAATGGGTATAAGGGCAATAAGGTAGGTAATATGTTATATTTACAGAATAATAATTATGTATTGAATATCATATATATTTATTAAATCCATTATAATGTCCATCCTTGTGGGGTGGTGATGAAAAATGAAACATATCACTTCACATAGGTAGTAGTACACATATACACACAAATGATAATTTCATTCCCTATAGGATGGAAAATATGGAAAATAATGTTTTCATATTAACATTATAGAATATAATTATATGGTAGTACTAATAGAATTATATTGTAATGGTTAGGAAAAAATTAAAGGAGGTAAAAGAAGAAGTAAAATGGAAGAGTTTGGTAAAAATGATTACCTTCTCTTTGAGAAACCTCCTTTTAATTTCTTCTTAAGGACCCTATAAATGGTCTTTTTAAGGAGTAAAAACCTCTAAAACCCATATAAGGATGTTTATAAGAGTTTTTGTAGGATTTATTTGAGTTAAGTGGATTAGTGTGGTGTAAAAAATAGAGGATATTTGGTATCCTCTTATAGTGATGGAAATGAAACACTTGAAATTAATTAATGGATTAAAATATAATAAATTATTTTTCATGTGAAAGTGGATCCAAGTGGATAAAGTTTATAATATAATATAGGTTAAGGTTTAAATACCTTCAGAAAAAAATTTATAGGTTTATGTGGCATTATAAACCTTTTCTTTTTTCTTAACCCCTTTGTTAACTAATTTTAACCTTAACCATAGTAACGACTTTATCAATACTAAAAGGTTATAAATTTAATTCTAAGGTAAAAATAGGATAAAAACGTTAAAGGGAATAAATTTTAGACCACATCCCATCCCTTTTCTTATTTCAGAATTCTTATGATTTTTAAACCATTTAATAATATATTATTTAACATAAAATATCATTAAAGTAATTTTAATAACTATTCACTTATTTTTTTCTTTAAAGACATCAAGATAAGTATGTAAATAAAATATAAATCCTTAACCATCAATTATAAATTACTATCAATGATAAAATTCACGTTATTACATAATTTATCCAAAAATACTACTCTTGATGTTTTTAAATCATTTAAATTTACTTTTCTATTGTTTGTACAAACATTATGTCAACATTGTGTAGAAATTTAAGGTAACTATACCCTCACTAAAAATTAAAACTTGATTATCATGATAAAAATAATTATTTAATATTTAAAATATTCATTTATAACCAAAAATAAAATATTTTTCCCTATTAAAAGAATATTAGAGTTATTAAAATGAGGAGAGTGACATTTTGGATTTATTCTTTACTTAAAACAACATTAAGAACACTATCAAAGAAAAACAACACCAATTTTCTATATATTAGAATATTTTATGAGTATGGTCAAAATAAACTCATCAAATCAAAATAATTCAGGTTTTATATAGATTTTTAAAACCTTATCACATTATTTTTAATTTTAATCACCCAATTTACCCTTACTGAGGTGAAAAATATTTACTATGGATACTATTCACAACGATAAAAAATAAAGTGGACCTATTTTACAAATTTTAAAATTTTTATCCAAAATATGAATCTATTTTTTAAGATTCAATTTCTAGAAGTGTTAGAAATAAATTTTAAAAAAAATTCATAAAAATCAATGAAAAATAGTTTTAAAAAAAATGTGTTTTTAAGCCCGAAAATGAACTTATACCAAAATCAAGTATAAATTTGATTCCTATATAATTAATTATATTATTTACATCTAAAGGATACCTATGTTAATTTAATATCAAATTAAATTCATAATGAGACTTATTAATGAAAATAAATGACATTTTTACAAAAAAATTTGGTTTTTTCACTATTCACGAAAAAATCAATATTTTTAGAAAAATAACAAAATTTCACACTAAGATAATTTCATATGATTTTTAAAAAAATTATAACCTTTTTTGAAATAAAATTTCCAAATTTTTTATAAATTAACAATAATTTTCTCTCACAAAAACATTTTTTTAAAGAAAAGACATTTTTGAAGAATAAAATGACTTTATTAAAAATTGAGTACTTATTTATTATGAATTTATCAATACATTTTCATTATATAAAATAATTTTTTTGAAAAACCACATTGTAAAATGGTATAATAAAACTTTATTTGAAAATAGGTAGTAAGAAACTTAATGGTTACCTAAAATAACACACAATCAGGTTTTAAGGTAGGGATAACATTATTGGGAAGTGAAAATATGGATATGGAGGAGAAAGATAATGTTCAAAGAAATATAGACAGGGATAGAGAACTTTGTCATGATAAATTCAATGATCTAAAAACCATTAATAAGTATATGATAAATAAGTCCATCAATTCATTAAAAATGAAGGTATGATGATAGAATTTTTACTTCAAGATATTTTTCTTAGAGATGAGGAATTCATTCACCATCTAGACTATAAATAAAAGGAAACATACTTACTTGATTTTCTTCAAATTCATAATTGAAATTTCTTCCTTTTTTTGTTTGTTTTAATCAATTTACACGTTTATTTCATCTTTTACTCCAAATGATGAGTATCTATAATGAATCTTTCATATTCCTAAAGCATTAACTTTTAATAGATCATAAAATATAGAAAATAATAAAAATATAATCCTACACTATTAACTAAATCAAAAATTGTTAGTAAAAGGTAATATAATATTCAAAATTAATAAACATTCATATGAAGAAATAATACATTTAAATCTAAAATTTCCATAATAACACAAAAAGTTTATCGTAAATAATTCCATAAATAAATTACCTTATACCCAACGTAACCTCAATAACTTTAACATTAAAGAATGTATTAACCTCATAGGTTATCTCATAACTTTCATATTACATCCCCAAAAAATTTAATATCATTATTCCAAAATAATCCTTCATATTAAACATAAGGATTATATATACCTCAACCCAATAAAATTCTCAAAATATCCTTAATCACTTAAAAATCCCATAACTTAAAACCTCAAAAGGGTTTTCTATACCTTTTAAATTATGATCAAATTTAAACTTATAAAAAAATGATGTTATATATAACTCTTAAGTTAACCTCACCTAAAAATATCATAAATCTCTAATGTTATCTAAACCCTTATCTGATACCAACTATAATATCCCCAAACCTATACTCCTGAATTTGGTGCTAAAAATATAATATTTACATTTATGGAGTTTATACTGATAAATACGAACCAATCTTATCCATAAAAAATGTACAACATCAAACAAGAATATTTAATCTCTTATATACCCAAAGATTTTTTAGGTTTATAGTTTTATATAATTAGGGAAAACTCTTACATAACAATACCCATTTCTTCAAGTGGACATTTTTCTTATTATTCCCCTCTTCTGTTATCTCATATTATGCCTTCAAAATGTCCCACAAAATTATTCACACATGAAAACTTTCTCTAAATAATTCATTTAATATCAATCTTCATCACTTTTGGAAGTGGAAAACATAATAAAGGTGATCTCAAATGTTCAGTAAGGGTAAACATAAGAAGTAAAAAACTAAATTTCATTAGTGATCATATGATAAAAATAAGGGTGTGATGACATAATCAAAGTGAATGACCATAACATAAGATAATTAATACCCATAAAAATCTATATCATAAATCATGAGACATGGCATAAATATTTAACATAATTCAAGAGTCATATAAGTCAACAATCATGAGCCATGTAAAAATAATCCTTGAGGAAAGGATCCATGAGAATGTATAAAAAGAATTGAAAAAAATGTGTAGGCATCTGGGAAAATCAAATATTCATCATGTAATCACATAACCATATAATTACCATATCTCTTATGAGTAAGCTATAACTGACAAACTCCATTATCTATTAGGAGTAAATTACAATCCATTAACCCTGTTGTCTCTTAGGAGTAACATAACACTGTTATCTCTTTGGAGTAAATTTTATCCAGTTAACTCCATGTCATTAACCAAATCATTGTAGGTCTATAATGGACCCACCCATTATATATAAAAAAATTCCCTTAAGGATTTGGGTTCACTCCTTAATCCTTATTTCACTAATAGTGTTCAAGTAATATATCATGAAAGAAAACACATGGATTCTTGCATTTCATCAAAACTATCATAGCTTGATATACCCATGAAAAAGAAACCAATTTATTGAAAATATCTTTAAAAAATAATCACAAAAAATTATAGAAAGTAATTGAATGGAATCATAAGAAAATATACCTAGTGAATCATAAACATCATTTTAGGACTTTAAAATATATAAAAAATACATTTAAAAGAACATTTAAAATGTTTATTTGAAAACATGGGAAAATAACCTTTTATTTTAGTAACTTTAAAAATAAAATTCAAAAACTATTTTAAAAATATTTTTTTAAATAATCATGGAAAATTATAAAAGAATATTCAAACCAAATAATGGTTAAGATGTAAGAAAAATTTGTTCATTCCATAAATATTAAAAATAAAAATTCTTTTCAAACTTTTGTAGAGAGAGTCATAAGCGACTCAAATGTAAATATTTAAGATATTTTACTTTAAAAAATTTTAAAATAAGTTCAAAGATCATTTAAAATAAATTAGTAAATAATTTATATTTATAAAAGATAATTATTAAAATAATATAAATAACATGGAGGAATAATTTCGATAAAATTATTTAAAACCTTTAAAGTAACGTTTTTGAAGAAAACCCATTTAAGGTATTTTAAAACCAAAAACCATTTTATAAAAATAACATTTAAAATAACATAAAATACCCTAATTATAATAATATTCATGATATTATATGTCAAGATTAGATGTATATTCCATATAAATGAATATATGTGCATCAATAAAAAATGTCTAAAAAAAGGAAGTTTGAGATGATAAACCCTTGCAACTAGGGTAATGCTTGAATAAAAAATCCATTTAATGAAGGAACATAACATCATTATATAATAACCATAATTTTAATTAAATAATACATTAAATAACATTAATGGGGAAGTAAGAACACCATATAAAATAAATCATTATTCAAAACATGAATTGTGTCTCAAAGAATTGAAATTGAGACCATGAAAACCCTTGAAACATTTATAAAATTTGAATAAATATATCATTAAAGATAGGAATTCAAAGAAAATTTAAATATAATTATCAAAGAGTCATTCATGATATAATATTTCAATAGTAAATATATAAACCTTATAAAATGAAGTAGGTGCATAACAGGATACATGTATGAAAGAAACAATATTGAGACAAATAATCCTTATAAAGATCATATAATTTAAGTGAGAATTAATCAATGGGTTGATTATGTGTAACAATTGTAAAATGACACAAAATAGTTGGAAATAAAATAAAATATAATCACAGGTCATTTCATACATAATCTTGTTATAACATAGTTAATGAAGATGAAGTATAACCCAATAAATGGAAATTGATTTAAGAAACCCCTTACCTTGATTCTAGACTTACCATATTTTCCATTTATTTACAAATTAATAAAGTTATATTAATTATTTAACTATTTAATAAAATTTTACTAGTGTATTAACTTATAATTAAATCATTTATTTTATTTATTATAATGAAATATTTAATTAATTAATCGATTATGTC
The DNA here is from genome assembly GCA_963277665.1 of Viscum album. Classification (NCBI taxonomy): domain Eukaryota; kingdom Viridiplantae; phylum Streptophyta; class Magnoliopsida; order Santalales; family Viscaceae; genus Viscum; species Viscum album. The sequence goes on from OY728138.1 coordinate 396,402,527, forward strand.
CATGTTGGGTTTTTGAGGATGTTAGGTTCATATTTGAAAAATTACTTTGGTAGGTTAACCATGGTCAAAGGTGTCATTGTTACATTATCTAAATAATAATAATAATGATATAATTATAATTTTTATACATAAAATACATTTTTATAATCACTCATGAAATTCATATGTGAAAAATAAATCACATAACTTTGTAGAGGTGGTATTCCACACGTACACAGAAGGGATGTTATCATTTTTTAATGGGTGAAAGGGTAAAAAAGAAAGAAATATATTATATTTATAGAATAATAAATATGTAATTAACACCATATATATTTATTAAATGCATCATAATAACCAACCTTGTGGAGTGGTGATGAAAAATTAAACACATCACATCATGGGGGTGGTAATCCACATGTATGTACACATGACGATTTCGTTCCCCATATGATGGAAAATAAGAGGAATAAGGTTGTGAAATTAACACAATAAAATATAATTATATTTTATATAATGAATATAATATATTTTAATGATCATGATATAATTTAATGAGGTACAAGAAGAAGTAAAATGTAGGAGATCGGTTAAAAGTATTTCCACCTATTTGAGAGACCTGCTTTGTATTTCTTATTAAAGACCCCAGGGATGGTCTTTTTAAGATAATAGAACCTCTAGAAAATATATAAGGATTTTTATAATAGTTTTTATGGTATTTTTAAGATAATTGGATCAAGGTGGTGTGGATAATGGAGGAGATGTGGTGTCCTTTTATAGTGAAGGAAAATACACACTAGGGATTACATAAAATATTTAAATATAATAAATTCATTTTCATGTGAATGTGAAACCAATTGGAATTTTCTTGAATATAATATAGTTTAAGGTTGAAATACATTCAACCAATAAATTTTTTAAAAGTTTATGTGGAACTTTAAACCTTATCTTTTGGTTTAACCCCTTCGTCAACCAATTTCAACCTTAATTATGGAAACAACTTTTTCAACACTAAAGGGTTATAAATTTACTTATTAGAAAAAATCGACTAAAAAAGGTAAATGGATGAAATTATAGACCATATTACACACCACCTTTTCTAATTTTATGATTTTTAATTCATTTAATAATATATTATTTAACATTAAATACCATTAAAGTCTTTTTAAGAACTATTCACTTAGTTTGACTTTAAAGGCATCAAGAAAGATATGTAATTAAAATATAAACTCTTTCAACAAAAATTATAAATTATTATTAACCATAAAATTCATGTTACAACATAATTATTCAAAAAAATATTACTTTTATTGTTTTTAAAAACATTTACTGTGATTTTTCTACTTCTTACACAGGTACTATGTTAGGATTGCGTAAGAATTTAAGGTAATTATAACCTTAATAAAAATTAAAAATAAACTACCATGATAAAAATAATTATTTAATTCTTAAAATAAAAATTTATAACTAAACATAACCTACTTTTATCCCTATGAAAAAATATTATAGTTATTAAAACAAAGAGAGTGGTATTTTGGATTTATTCTTTACTTAAAATAATATTAAGGTCGTTATCAAAGAAAAATGAAATAAAGTTGTAATATATTATAATATTGAATAATTATGGTCCAAATATACTAATAAAATTTGAATAAGGTTGGTGTTATATAGTTTTTTAAAGACTTATAATATTTTTTAGCCTTCATTACCCACTATAGTTAAAAAAACCCTTAATTACCCGATTTTTCCTAACCGAGGTGAAAAATATTTACTAATGTTACTATTCACAATGACAAAAAAAATAATGTTCTCCTATTTACCAAATTTGTAAATTATGATTAAAAATATGGAATCCATTTTTAAATATTAAATTTTTAGAAGTGTTAGAAATCAATTTTAATATAAATGCACAAAACGCAATAAAAAATAGTTTTATGAAAAATGTAATTTGATCCCAATAATGAACTTATACCAAAATAAATTATAAAGTTATTCCTATATAATTAATTATATTATTTATAAATAAGTATAATTATGTTAATTTAATATCAAATTAATGTCATAATGGTACTTTTTAATGAAAATAAATGACAGTTTTATGAAAATCGGTATTTCTCACTTTTCACTGAAAAATAAATATTTTTAGAAAAATACAAAAATTTTACCATATGATAATTTTGATATTCTAATTTAAAAAATAATATAATTTTTTTCAAATAAAATATAAAAAATTAGGAGAAATTAATTATAATATTTTCTTAAAAAAAGAAATAAAATAATTTTTGAAGAAATTGTATTTTTGAAGCATAGAATGACTTTACTGAAAATTGAGTACTTATTTATTATGCATTAATAAATTAATTTGAATTATATAAAAAATTTAATCATTTTATCATAACATGTTAATTCCTATTCATACCTCAAATTTTATGGTTTGGTTATAATGGTCAAATTTAAAACTTTTAATATTTTATAGCATATCATAATTTAATTAATGCTTGTTGTTTCATGTTAAACAATTTATCGATCATAATATTATTTTAAACTAAATTTATAGGGTGTTAAACTAAAAAATTTATGAAACCTTTTCATTTATTAAATATTTATTTATGAAATAATTTTATGAATTTTAAATATATTCTCATAAATTTATAAAACCTTAGTTTAACCTTATAAAACAAAAGCAATATTTTAATTCTTATAAATAACTATTCCTTGTTTTTTTATTTAATTAAAAAATTAATTTGGAAAAATTTGGTTTTGACTTGATTTTAAAGCCACATAAAATTTATTTGTTTTATAATAAACCAATTTATGTATTGAAAAATAAAAAATTGAAAATATTATCCCATACTTAAATTTTAATCTTAAAATGAACTTTTTTTAAGAAATAGTTTTACACATTATGTGTGCTCGTACTAAAATTTATTTATCTAACTCTTAGAAATTTTATTTTATAAAAATATTTTCAAATTTTAAATCCTTATTTACCAATTATTAAATAATATCAATTTTAATTATGGTCATTAAAATTAGTTAGTGAGAGTGCAAGTGGAGTTACCATGATAAGGGTAAAGTTGGGTAATTTTTTTAACATAGTAATTTTTTTTTTAATTTTAAAACATCTATTATATTGAATATATAAGTGTGAATTGATCATATCTATTCCCCAAAACCATTATTGTCTATTTGGGAACCATTTTCCTTGAATAATGTTGTGACATTATTGAAAAGTAAATATATTTTACAAAAATTACACTCTCTTTAATTATAAAAGGATCTCACCAACTCCCCATATCTTTACCCATTACAAAGATTTAGATAAAAAAAAACTCTACCCTAGTCTCTATTAAACACCCCCAATTCCCTTGAAGCCCTAGTCTCACCAAATGATCAATCTAAGAAACCTTAAGTTGTTACCTAAGGGAGAACTTCTAGGGGAGATACAATACTCTCAACCTAAATTTCCTGAGTTCTTTTCTTATTTTATACCCCTAAAGTTCCCTATATCTATGAAGGTATTATAACACCCAAATTTTTACTATGATGAAGTGTTATTATATTAATGTAATTTCTATTTTATACCTTCCTCTAAAGTCGTTGAGAAAAATAAAAATGTCACCATGTGTGTGTGTAGACTACCATCTACATGGACAATATGTTTTATTTTCCATGACCACCCAACATGCATGAATTTAAAAATTTATTTAGTACTTAAAAATTATATTCTTAACACCATTATTATTTTGGAAGTATAATATTGGGAATTTTATATGTTCTATCATCAAGATACAATCTTATCATATTTAACCACCTTAAATGGACTTATCAAAACCTTTCATAATTTGGTTTTATTTTGGTATATCCTTTAAAAATATATAAGTATTATTATAAAGTAATAATAAAGGAAATAAAAATACCCAATTTTGGATATTATTAAGTTAATTTCAAACACCTTTGACCACAATAAAAAAACCAAAAGTGTTATGAATAAATTAAACAAATAACCTAGAGTATGTGATGTAAGTAGAAAATATATTAAAAAAAGATAATAAATAGACCTTATAAAATTAAATACAGATTAATAAGTTTATTGGGAAAATATATAATGAACTTATGTTAATTATTCAAGAAGTCAAGAAAAATTCAGAGTGAATTTTTCTATGAAGTAAAGGGATCTTCTGTATCAGCCGAGCTACCTTTTGATTACACATTCTATTCAATTTTCTCTCTTTTAAAAAATTGTATTCTCATAAAATTATTATATTTTTTGTATATATGTACCTTAAATATATTAATTTTTAAATATCCTTTTCATTATTGGGTTTATTCATGTTTTTAGTTCCCTTTAAAACCTTAACTTTAAATTAAACCCGATTTACAGGAACTTTCCTATTTCTTACCTCAAGTCAAGCATCAAAACATTAATTTTTTTAAACAATGAATATATTTTAAAATACACAATTATTTTATATAGAATCCTATTGGTTAAATTCTTATTTTAAAGAAAATTATAAGGTATTTACTTTGTTAAAATATCATGAATTCATTTCATAAAATATGCACCCAATTGGTTCATTTTTATTATTTATTCTCTAGATATTTCTCATTAATTTTCTATAATAGAACTCCATTTTCTAGAATTGTATCCCTTTTTTAATTATTAATGTCCAAAAAAGATTAATTACTTTTATTTTTGGAATCCTTATGATTTATCCTTCAGTTATACCTTGAATCAAAATTATAAAACCCACTTCCTTATCATGGGGTTGATCATACTTATGATTTTTATATGGTTTATTTTCCTTATTTGGAACACATATATATATTTTAATTATTTTATGGGTGGTCCTGGAATTATATATCCCTCCAATGCATTTAGTAATGTTTTCATCTTATTAGATACCACTTATGGTGCACATGCAGTTAGCCTAAGCATTTTATGTGATGGGTGGGCCCAAAATTATATATCCCTATAATTCATTGTGTAAAGATTTATATCTCATAGGATATTATGTAAGGGATTAGAGATTGAAACTAATCCACTATGGGAATTTTTCTAATTTATGATTCTGGTCTTGGGAGTGGCCCTTGAATTATATATATGATGTCACAAATTATATTGTTTCCATATATTAAATTATTCTATGATATTATTATTTCATTTCCTTATTCCATTTTTCATGCTTATGATCATTCTATTTATGATATAATTTTATACCTCTTGACTCTATTGTTATGATTTATTTCCATTTTTATTCCTTTACTAGGTTTTCTATCTCACCCTTTTCCTTGTGTATTTTCCCTAAGGCATACAATGAAGTTTCAGAAGATCTATGAATGTTAGGATCACTATGTGAAGTTTTAAATAAATATGATGTTTTTACATTTATGACGATTTATTTATGCATGTAATATTTTAAATATACTATACCTCTAAATCTTAGGTTTTCATGTGATGGAAATCAATATGAAAAAATTCTAGAAAAAATTATATTTAAGTATTAGGTCACTATAGTTGTTGTCAGAGTATAGTCTAGTTATTTTTTGAGAATATAATTAAATAAGATTATTGAAAAATCTAGAGGATAAGCCTAATTATAGTATAAAATCATGAAATTTTGGAAAGGTTTTGAGTATGTGGTTTTCCTTTTAATTACATCCTTGTATTTATATAGGTAAATGGATGCGACAGTGGCACATATACACCTATGGGTAATCAGCCCGAAAAGGTTTGGTTGAGAAATAAATCAATCATCACTCTAATTTATGATGATTGGGCCTAAGATTTCACACCTGGATAAAAACTCCTAGGGGATATGATTTGGGTAATTCATATACTCTTTAAAAACCATTATGAAGGATTTGGAAATATTTTTTTTATAAAACATAATTAGGTTAGAAAACCTAATAGAAAAATGACTATAGATAATTTAGATTGAAACTTATAGATTCATAAATTAGGTTTTTCACATCTTCTATGAGTTACATCTTCAATGTTTATTGTTTACATTTTACAAAATTATTAATCAAATTATTCCCATCCCAAACTATACTTAATTTTATAAAATGGATTTATATAGCAGGAATAATGTTAGGGAAATGTGTAATGGGAAATGTGATGAGTACTTAAAAAAATGACTAGAATGATAGGAGTAGGAGAAAATAACCTACTGGAAGTAATGGCATAAAAAAAATAAAGTTATGAATATTAATTTAAATCACACAGAACACCCTCTAAGAGAGAAATTTTTAGTTGAGTCCTTTATGTGATAGAGACCTCCAAATTTTAGTGGATATATTGATTCCATTATCACTATATAGTCGATTAACTCTATTGAGAATATGTTTTCTTTCCTTAAATTCTATGGGAAAGAGAAGATGATATTGGTTATTTACCACCTTGAGAGAGAAACCAGTCAATGGTGGAAACTGATCAAGAATATGAATCCCATTGAAGGAATATAATCTATAGAGTGGAAATAATTCAAGAATTTATTTATCAATAAATATTTACCTCAAAAAATCCATCTTAAAATAGAGATTGATTTCCTTATACTCAAGAAAAAGGAGGATTAATCAATCAGATCTTATGATGAAAATTTCACATCACTTGCATGATATGCTTATGGGGTTTTCATTAACACTGAAAGTAAGATCAACCAATTTTTTAATGGGATAAATTTGAGTCTATGGAGAGCTTTTTAAAGTTGAGACTTTAATAGTTATAAATATTTTTTATGATGTTCCCTCAAAGTTATGATGTATATGGGTGATTCTCAATGTACTCATGGGAATAGAGATAAGAAGTGAATAATGGAGTTTAACTCTATGGGATCACCAGATAAAAACAAAAAAAGTAATAAAATCCAACACCCCACATGTAAAATTTATGGAAAGAAGAATCATAGGAAATATATCAAGGGGACTAGAAAATAATTTATGTTTATAAAGGAGGGACATCAGGCCAACCTATGTAGAAGTGTGATGATGAATCCCACAAATGCGATTGAAGACAATAATTTCTAGATAAATCCTTAGCATCTTGTCTAATGATTCAATTTATAGGGACATGTAAACTATGAAAAATAATGCAATAAGCTTTGGGTTGTCAAAGATAACCAATGAAAACAACCCATAAGTCTAATAGAGAAAGACCAAGCTTATGATATTACTACCACATAGGTGGATTAAGATAATGATGTGGTGATAGGTATGATAGTTATTCATCCAAGAATAGAAATAATACTATTTGATTCTGGTTCTATACATTATTTTATATATTTAATGTTTAGAAGAACTATTCAAAAATCACCATGAATCATAGAGATTGAATTATCAGTAAAGATGAAAAATGGTTCAATTGTTGTATCTTAAGTATATAAATCCACCATAGTAAGTTTATATGGGATAAATATTCTAGAAAAACTTATTATATTCCCTATAGTGAAATTCAATTCAATAATAGGAATGGAATATAAATATTTATATAAATCTTGTAATGATTCTAGTTTTTGTAGTTTGACCCTTTGAATATTTCTATATATATCTCTAGATTTTTCCTCATAGTTGGTACTCTGATTGGGTGTTGTAGGACCCCAAAAATAAATATATTAAAAATATTAATATATATTAAAGAAAGCACATATATCCTTTTAGATTAATTTTTTCCCATTGATTGAGAAATTGTATGGAAAATATGATATTGGGGGTTTTTTCTAGAATACAGGGTTTACGCTAGGAATGATATAAATTTGTTCATCATCTGATGTTTCGTGGAAGGCAGACATTGGAAGGTGCATAAAGTGAATTAAATAATTTATTTATTTAATGAAAAAATTATAATCCTTATATATTTATATAACATTATAGAAAATATCCTATGTGATCTGCATAACCCTAGGAGATTAGAGAGGTGTAAGGAAGAGTTTCGTTGACACCAACAGACCTTGGAAGGTGGATTGAAAACTAATGAATTGGTGAATTTGTGAGATGATTGAAGAATTCCATGATATCTTCATCATAATCACTAGTGGACATCTTCTTCACCAATGATCAATTCATTCTTGATGTAGGGATCATTATTCTTTTATTTCCACCATTAGTTTATTTTTTAAGCATGGATTTATTATCTGCTTACTTTTCTATGATTTACATTCTTCACATGAGCCCAGTTTTATTTGGTGTTCTTGAACCAAATTGTTTATCCTTGTTGCAGATTTTTTTCACACCCTTGAATTCCATTACTTATGGTCATTTTTTATTATTTCATCATCTAATAATGATCTCACATTATTCTTGTGCTTTTCCCATCACCATTCTTTGTATTCTTCATTATTGGCCTATGGGGCCAGTGGTTTGACATTACCAAGCCATATTTGAGTATGATTGAACCCCTAGATTCATGAATAATAAAAGAAATATTTATTCTTCACTATTTTGCAGATGGATTGAGGTGGAATGAATGTTTTGGGTTATGGATTTAAGGATTGAGACTTTCACGGTGGTGGATGGCGCAATGGTTACCGATTAGGTAATCGAATTCTATTTTTCCAGACACCATAGGCTGAAAAATGATTATAAGAGATAAAATCCTTTAGTTTCATAGGTTTTGGGAGAGTTAAATGCTGGAGGAAGGTGGTGAAAATAAAAAATTTGGTGTTCTCAAGAAGAAAGGCTTCGGTTTATATGAAATATATGACTAAAATCCATATACCCTAGAGAAACACAAACCATGTTGTTTGAGTTTTTGTGGTGGTGAGGGTTTCAGGAAAATTAAATCTCACAAACCATGTGGCTGGGTCCACACACCATGTGACCCTACATGGGCATCCAAGCTATGTGCCAAAGGCACATGGCACATACCTAGTGTAAGTATACACGCCATGTACCATGAGGGACACACCCTATATAGGTACATGGATAGATTAGCAATGCACTACATGTACACACCTAGGAACCTTGGTAAATGTACACACCATGTAACCCCATGTACATTCCATGTAGAGTCACATGGACAGCCAAGCCATGTACAAGGGTTTAAATGCCTAAATTCCCATCCTGATTCACACACTGTGTAACCCTACATACATTCCATGTAATTTTCTTCTACACAATGAGTGAAGAGATAGGATACAAACAAGGTTTATCTTTTCAAGACATTCCATATAACCTAATAGGGTATATTATATACTCCCATCAAAACCTTATTCATTTCATATATTCTTCTTTGAGACTCATATTTTGGCCTGTGAGTAGCCTATACTAGGTAGATTTATATATATAATGTGATGGCGGCCTTAATTATGATATAAAAGACATAAAACAAGGGGATATAAGTGATACTATTCTTTCAAAGATGCTTGAGTGATGTTAATGATTATATTTGATCACTAGAGATATTTCAGGGTTAGTACTCCCCTAGAATACCATGTTTTGGGTCATGTATACTCATTATATAGGTATAGTGTGTAATCCCCCATACTATAGAGGGTACGAGTCATCTATCTATGAAGTGGTACTCCCTCATCACCAATCTCTAGCAGGGAGTGGCTCCTCTATAGGAGATAGTGATCCCTCAGGTGTAGAGTAAAGTAGCGAGGATTGGGTCTCTCTACTTTTACTCTTCTGAGGTTTCATATGGTGATGGGCATCAGATATGAGACTTTTGGAGCTGTAGGAAGACTCATCATCATCCTTATCTAGAGAATTATCTCATTTTTATGACTGGGTTTTCAATATGAGTATACCTGATATTAGGTTTCTTTACCGTATTTCTTTATGGGTTGAGCTGACTATTGTTGTTTTTATTGTTTTTCTCTTGGTTTTTGGGGAACCCTACTGGGTGTGTTTATACTCACCCCTATATGGGATATGCCTGAACATGTTGTGTATTATGTAGATGACAGGAATATCGATGATGACATCAGTGGACCTAGTTTTGGAGAAGTGTAGTGGTACGTGGAGGTGCTGGAAATGTTTGATGGTTAGCCTTAGAGATTGTGAGTTTGGATATGTTTAGTATTTCCCTTTTTTCTATTATTATTAAGATGGGACCTTATTTCTAAATGGATTTGTATTTCCCCCTTATATCTTTTATTTTATCTTTCTATATTTTGATGTATTTCATAAAGGTTGTTACATGTATTGTTTACTCTCTTGATTTTCAGTCTATTATTTTATCTCTGTATTTTTGTATAGAGCTAATTGTGTGTGAGAGTATAGGTACTTAGGATAATTTCTCCCATTTTAGTGCTATGCGTACTTAACACATGTCACTAGCCCTTGGCCTATTGGAGTAGGGTTTGGGGTGTCACACTTGGCCTTATACTGACCTAGGTGGGGTCCCAATGTGTCAAGTTGTGATAGAGTGGTATCAGAGGAGGTTTTTACTTAGGTTAGTGTTTTGATTTTGTTGTCATTTTTATTTTGGTAACTTAGGGAAATGATTCCAAAGTATCTCAAATTTGGATCTCAGGTCAGGGAACACTGTGATGGTGCAGTGGTCGACATATTCATACACCAAGACTTTGACTACAAGCTTTTCGACTCAGTATGCTGAGACATCAGTTGCAAGGAAAATAATGGTACATGCATCATATATGTTTGGGTCCTTTAACTTTCATGTCCTTCATGAGTTTTCTCCACATATATTTTCATATAACCATGGTGCATCTTGTTAAATTTCAGGATTCCTTCAAGATTAATTCTATCTAGGATACTGATATGGGATCATGATGATGAAGATTTGAGTGATGAGGCCTTGGTTCAGGGATGTATCCATGAGGAATTTCCTCCAGTAAAGCATAAATTAGTTATTCCACCCGACGTACAACATCTGGATCCACCTCAAGTGGTTCAAGAGGATGATAAACTATGTGTTGGGAAGTCGATAGGTTTAGTTGGTTAGGATGATGATGTGCATAGGTTTATCACATTATGTGAGTTCCAAGGAAAGATGATACTTTGGGTTCATGGTGAGCTAGATCCTCAAGCAGAATATGATTGGATCACGGTGGTGGCCTATGTTTCTCATATTTTTTGGACCCCATTCGATCAGATGGTTGTACTTGTGACCATCCTTCTTCATGGAGAGACAAAGTTCTAGTGGGGTTTAATCACATTGACCCATGATGATATGACACTCACTTGGTTATACTTTCAATATTTATTATATGATTAGTATTACCCTTCAATCTTGCACTCTATGTGTATCTAAGAGCTTCTTGATTTATAGTAGGGTGATATGTCAATTTCTAAGTATGCCTTGAAGTTTATTAACCTCACATGACAATCTCTTGATATAGTGTGGGTTGGATAGTTCCAAGCATGGAAGTTTGATTAGCGAATTCACAGAGACATACATGCTGGCATGGTCTCCATATACATTCCCACTTATGTTGGAGTGATGGAATGGGATTTGTTTATAGAGAACTTCCTATCAGAGGGACATTGGGTAGCTGGAGCCAACAATGAACATCATAGGTTAGAGTCATTTGAAATAGCTAGTAGACATCAATCATCAGGGTCTTAGTATATGAGGAATTCTCATACCCAAACCCAAATTCATGGATCTACATCAAAGGTTTTGCATATAAGGTCTAGTCATCCTGGATAAGGATGATATTATGCATGTGATGGGTGAGGTCACATGGCTCATGATTTCCTAACTTTAAGTGTACTGTATGGTGGGGAGGTAGTGGATAGACCTCTAAAACAGAGGAAGTGTCTCAATCAAATATTCCTAGTCATGGTAAGGGTGTACCCTAATGATGTATTGTTGATAAAAGAGCTGGTGAAGTTTCATAGGGAGGAGCTACTAGTGGAGGATAACACTATGACCTACTTCCACCACCACCACCAGGTGGCCAATGTTGAGATTAAAGGGATGGTAGTCAAGGACATGTCCAATTATAGGATATGGAGAGATATTCTCAGGATACTCATGTGATGATTCAAGTTATGATCTATGTCTTATCTACATTAACTCAAGTACTTTGATACATAATTACAATTCATTACTTTATCTATATATCCATTATGTTAGAGTTAGGGCTTCCAATAAAGTCTTTGGAACACCTATTATGGCTAGAGGCACCTATAGGGAGAAATTCTTATGCATCTAATATCTTCCAGCTATGAGAGTTAGTATTTGGTTAAGAGAGTTTCTCGTGGAATCTTTTGGTCATTACAATTAAACCTTACAATTCCATTATGTGCATGTAATGGTTTTATATGGTGTGTGCCAAGATATAGAGTCATCCCAAGAGAGTTAGATGCCTTCTTATTGATGGGAAAAGATTCTCCTTAATGTGTGAGAGAAATCTTATCGCTATGTGAGTGGGGATCATGATTAGGAAATTACAACCTGTCACCCATTAGTTAATGAGTTTATCTTTTAATACAATGGGATCTATAGGCATCTAGATTCTATTGGTAGAGGAGTATTATATTGACATGTTTCCTAAACATGTTTTTGTACTACCTTTAAGGTGGGATATTTACTTCTACATAAACTTTAACCTAGATACCACACCAATACCTTATACAACATATCATATGGCCGATACTGAGATCTGGGAGCTAAGGGTGCATCTAGAATACCTTAAATAGAAAATTTTTATCAGACACAGTGTGTCACTCTGGGCGGCTCCAATATTCATGAAAAGGAGAATGAGAGTTTGAGGGGTTTTTATCATCATCACCTGACTTAGGTAATGATTAAGAACAAGCACCCCTTATCAATGATATATGACCTCTTCAACTAGTTTAAAAGTGTGAGTTGGTTTTAAATGATCAATTTCAGTCCCTAATACCATCATTTGAGATTCCATGAGGATGACATTTTTAAGATTAAATTATAATGCCACTATGGACACTATGAGTTCATGGTGATGCCTTTTAGTGTGACCACTTCCCTCACCGTGTTCATGTATCTTATGAATCAGATCCTCTAGCCACACTTAGACTGATTCATAGTTGTCTTGATCGATGACATTATCATATACTTTTTTGACATAGGAGGACCATACAGAGCATCTAAGGATAGTCCTCGACTTACTCTAAGGTCACTAATAATATGGTAAGATCTTGAAGTGTTAGTTTTAGATATGAGAGGTTTAATTTTAGGGGAACAACATCTATGAGCATGGTGTAACTATAGATCTGGTGAATATTTTTTCAATTCTTTCTTTGGAACCACCCCAGAGAATGTTGGAAGTTTAGAGTTTTCTCGATTTGGAGTACTACCAGAGGTTTATTGCAAAAAATTTTAAGGTTTTATATCATTTTAATTTCTTCATGTGGAAATTCATACATTTTACTAGACCAATTAGTTTCATAAATCCTTCAAGAATATAAGGTATATGATGACTAGTGGTTCTATTTTGATACTACCAGAGGGAGGCATTGAGTAAATGGTGTTTTGTGATGTATTTGGAGCTAGTATCGACCATTTGTTGATGTAGAGTCATGCATTGATCATATATGGGTTGAAGAAGTTGAGAACCAATGAGAATAAATACATAACCCACAAATTATATTTGATAGTGATAATATTTTCTTTGAATATGTGGAGGTATTATCTTTTAGGAGAGTATTTCATTATTTAATCAAACTATCCAAGTATCAAGTACATCTTCAGCCAAGGAGATCTAAACCTGATACAAAGGTGGTTGTTGGAGTTCCAATAGGAATATGAATTCAAGAAATTATATACTCCATGGAATGGAAATGTGGTGGTAGATTCCATTAGTAGGAAATCCCATTCTCATTTGGTAGAGGAAGAATTAGAGTAGTTGGACTCATTATAGCTAACCTTTGTTGAGGATTGGGAAGAAAATTATCTCTAGTTGATGGTGGTTGCTACACCACTTCTTCAATGTGTGATATATGACTAGTTTGTAGAAATCAACTATGAGGTTCTATGTGACCATATATCCTCAGGGGATGCACCATAAAGTTTTTCTAAAGGAGGGGAGAACACCATCCTTTTCCAGGGATGGATGGTAGTTCTGATAATGTTTCATGAGGAGGTTTTTAGGGAGTTTCATACCTACCCATTATCTATACATCAATGTGTGGAAAATATTTACATGTAACTTTAGTAGCTGATTTGGTGGGCTGGCATGAGGTAGAGAATCGTCAATTTTATTTCCATGTGTCTCACATGTCAGCAGGTGAAGGCCGAACATCAGTTTCCAGTAGGTTTGACTCAATCTATTGTGACCCAATAATATAAGTGGGGTGGAATATTGATGTAATTTTTGATAGTAATTCCACTAAAAGTGAGATTCCATGATACTATTTGGGTGATTATCGACCAACTCACCAAGTCAGCAGACTTTCTTTCCATATATGAGTAGAGTTCGGTTGAGAATTTATGGTAGTTGTTTATGCATATGATCATCCAAATTCATGGGGTAACAATGATGATAATCTCTAAAAATAATGATCAATTCATTTCATGATTTTATAGGAGTCTATAAGAGGATTTTGGGACACATTTACAGTTGAGAAAAACGTTCCACCTCCATACAAATGGACAAACTAAGCAGACTATCCAGGATTTGGAGTATATGTTTAGAGACTATGTGCTAGAATTAATATGGATCTATAAGGATCACTTAACATTGGTAGAGTTTTCCTATAATAATTGTCACGACCCTTCCTCGGGGCCCGTGCCGTGACTACCCCAAGCCCGCCTTCCATAGGCTAGGGGCTGGAGACTAGCACCAAGGCGTAAATCCCAACAAAAGGGAAGGCATTTCCTTTGAAAAGTAAACAAGCACCACAGAGTAAGCAAGCGGAAAAGTAAATACTAAGCAAAAACTGTAAAAAGATGTGCTGAAAGTAAAAGGGGCCGGAAATACAAGCCCAACTGTAAAGTACAACTGAAAGGGAAAAACAACAACTGAAAAGAAGAGCCACAGCGTCGAGCCGTCCTCTGGAAGTTCCACCTAAAGGGTGAGCACAGATAGCCTCCACAGATCCTCGGTCCAGCCGTCCTCTCTGAGTACGTCCCGCCCAGTGGTCCACCTCTAGGTACCGTCCTACTCCGCAAGCCTCCACCACGATCAGCGCTATCCGTCGTCTGCAACCAACACAACGAAGTGCGGGCAAAGCCCGTGCAGGGGTGAGTATAAACTACTCAGTAGGGACCCCGAGACACCCGAAGGTCTCCCAAAATCCACCTAGGATAAACCACAAAGGAAAGATACAATCACGAAGTAACATCCAACACTGCTTAGGTATATGCCCATACATATACCCAAGTCATCAATTCCCGTTCGGCTCCAACATCCGAGCCCAAGCACAACCCAGTCCACACAGGAAAGCAAAACGTATACCCACACAGGATAGCACAATGCAATCCACGAAGGAGAGAAAAAGTAATCCACATAGGATGGCTCAACACAATCCACAAAGAAGAGTAAATAGTAAATCCACACAGGATAGTTCAACACAATCCACAAAGGAGAGTAACACAAGATTCAGCTCACACAGGATACTTCTTCGTATGACGTTAGAGATGATCAGATGTAACCACTGATTCATCTAAGCCGTCGGACCCACAAAGGATCTGTAGGTACTAACCCTCGCAATGACCCACATAGGATCGATCATGAATTTAAACCCAAAGCTATTGGGAAACTCCTTCTCCATCAAGTACAGTGGTTATGCCGCTACAACCAAGCGCTTCCCTCTTACCATGGACTGCTGTAGTTCTCCACCTATCAGGTACTATGGGCCTGCTGCTACAACCAAGCGCTCTTCTGTCGTGGGTCTTTCGCTACAACCAAGCACTCCCCTGTGCCGCTACAACCAAGTGCACCTCTTTCGTGGGTCTGCCGCTACAACTAAGCGCACCTCTTTGCCGCTACAACCAAGTGCACCTCTGTCGTGGGTCTGCCGCTACAACCAAGCGGTCCCCTGTTCCGCTACAACCAAGTGCACCTCTGTGCCGCTACAACCAAGCGCACCTCTGTCGTGGGTCTGCCGCTACAACCAAGTGCTCCCCTGTACCGCTACAACCAAGCGCATCGAGTCGTTCGATCAGCAGTCGTCAAGTCTCAATCGGCTCTCGGGTTTCCGCACATAGCATGCTCGTTCTGGGAGGGTCCACTCAATGAGCTAAGAGGTCGATGCATCAATTGACATGTAGTTCGGAGTTGATGTATCCCAAGATGTACCGTAGTGGTCACTTCCGAAAACACAGAGGATTCCCGTACTGTTTTCATCATCGTCGCAGTCGAATCCACCGAGGATCACTGTAAAGTCGTCGTCGTCGAAGTCGTAGCCAACACTAGGGTTTCCGCACACAGCAAGATCGTTCGGGAGGGTCTGCTCCATGAGCCGAGAGGCTGATACATCAACTGACACAAAGTCTGAAGTTGATGTATCCAAGAGTTCCGTATCGTCAACAGGAACTCAACGTCGCAGACGGCCCGTCAATCGGACGCCCAGTCTGAGAGTTATTGGCTTTTTCGTCCCAGGGACCCGGTTGGTTTTTAAGGCAAAACCAACCCGACCGTACTCCACCTGCGTCCAAACCTCGGGCAGGGTGATCCAAAAGATCCATCTCACTTAGAGGAATCCACCAAAGCTGACGGCACGTCAATCGGACGTCCGTAGCTCAAGATATGAGCGTTTCCGCTCCGAGGACCCGGTTGGTTTCGTGTACGAACCAACCCGGACGAACCCAAAGTATTTCAAAACCTTGAGTGCAATATTCCAAAACGACCGTATCGATCCAAGGATTGCGTTGCCGCTTACGGCGCGTCGTTTGGAGGCCCGTAGCTCAAGTTACGGGAAAAAGACCGAAAATGGTCCGAAGACGGGGGGTCCGGGCCCGGGCTGACCTGGGCCGACCCCCCTTGGGTCGGCCGAACCGGGTCGACCCAAACCGGTCCAAACCGGCCTGGGCGCGGCCCGGCCGGTCGGACCGGCCTGGCTCGGCTCGGCCGAGCGGCCGAGCGCTCGGGTGCCGCGGGGCGCCGCCCCCGCGGTTTGGAGGTGCCGCGGCCCTCGAAGGGCCACGCTGTCAAACGGATGCGACTTCTACCGCGTCCCGTGAGGGAGAGCTGGACCCACGCGACCGCGGGTCCACTGGCCGCCGCTGCCGTGGATTCAGCCGCGGCGGCCCTGTCCGGCGGCGCGCTGGGGCGCCGCCGCCTCCGGCTGCCGGCACCGCCGCGCCGGTGACCCGCGCCGCCGGCAGCTTCCGCGGGCCACCGGAGTTTCTCCGGTGGTCCGTTTTCCTTCTCGTCTATGCCGTTTCCCCTCCCGGGTTCCTTTCTTCACTGCGGGATCATCAAAAAGACCTTGCGTCACGATTTGTTGTCGCCCGCCAATTCCACACAACCACGAAGAACGGCGGAGGGTTGTCGGGCCATGTTCGTTTGGCCCGCACCCTCCACGTTAGATAATAACAACGGGAGAATTATTCAACACATGAATACATAAACCAAAACAATTTTTAATGAATAAAAATTGTTTTCATGAACCGGGTTCTTCATTTTGAACGGAAACAAACACGGGAACGTAAAACTTCCAAATAAAATCCCTACCTCATCAAGTCGTCGCACGCGCGTTCTTCGCGGAAATTGATCGCCGCAGAAGGAGGCGATCGTCGCGTCGCGGAAGGCGTCGCGTCATCGCGGAAGGGCGTCACGTCGTCGCGGAATCCGACGTTGCATCGACGAACTCAACGGACCAATAAACAACAGATTTAATTATAAATAATTAAATCCGTGTTTTGTTAAAAACCACAAAGGAGATTAAAGAATCGAAAACTCTCACCTCAACGGATGATCGAAGATCGGGGTGGGGAAGAACGTCTCGAATGAAGCGTCTTCAATCTCTGAGGGTGACGGCGTTCTTCGCATTCTTCGCGTTCTCCGCGTTCTTCGTGTTCTTTGCGTTCTTCGTGAAGGAGGGTGAAGGCACAAGAATTCCTGTCAAAAGCCTCTCAACGTGTAATCCTCAAGATGTCGTGTTGGTCTTATTTTATTATTACGCCAACGGATTTCAAATCGGTTAAGAAACGAATGAAATTAATTCATAGAATTAATTTCAACGAATAAACCGCCCATTTATTTCAACGAGTAAAACCGCCCAATTAAATGGTGCGTTAAGAATCTAAGAAAACACGTCAGTTGACTTTCATAATGACGGGTTTTCGCGGGTGCGTTACTTAGCGGAAAAGAAACGGTGGGGCTCGTGCGGGTCCCACCTCACAAATATCCTACCAAGAGGGTAGGATATTTTTGGATATCACCCTATCCACATCAACTTAGCTTAAGCCTCTTTAAGTGGCTTCTAAGTGGCTTAAGTGAAATAAAAATAAAATTGTCGCACAACTTTATTTTATTTCATAACTTTAAACCCAAAAAAATTAAAAACCACAACCGAGAAAACGCAACTCCGGAAGAGGCGTTTCTAAGAAAATACCGGCGTTGTGATTTCATCGGTGCCCTCAGAATTCGATTCCGGGCACCGGTTCAAAAGTTAGAAAAACCCGCTCGTCCGTTCACTGAACGTACCCGAGCCAAACTTCGGAAAATGATTCCGGGCACACCGGGCCTCGGAATCATGTGCCGTTAGAAACTGCACTCTTGTAAAATTTCAAAGAAAATTAAGAAAAAAATTTCCTTGAAATTTACGGGTCTTTACATTACTCCCACCATAGGGCTTTACGTCCCCGTAAAGCTTCACTACAAACTTAGGGATACAAAGGTGGTACTAAGCACGCATCGGAGCCTCCCGCTCCCAAGTGCTCTCCTGGAGGTTCCCGGGCTGCCATCTGAAGCGCACTAGAGGAATCAATCGTCCACTTAGGACCCGCTCCTGTCGATCCTCGATCTCCACTGGGACCTCCGCAAAAGTTGTCCCATCATCAAAGACCAGCTCTCCATGGTCAAAGATCTGCATCGGGTCGTGCACGTGTCTGCTCTGCTGAGATACGTGGAAAACATCGTGCACCCGGCGCAACTGTGGTGGTAGAGCCAGGCGATAAGCCACCTTGAAAATCCTGCTGAGGACCTAGAAGGGTCCGATGAAGCGTGGAGACAACTTTCCACCTCGGCCAAATCTCCGTAATCCATGTCGAGGTGAGATCCACAAGAAGACGTGGTCGCCATCCTCGAACTCTAGTGGCCTCCGCCTCCTGTCGGTAAAAGACTTCTGTTGGCTCTGAGCTGTCCTCATCCGCTCCTGGATGACCTGGACCTTCTCTGTCGTGGCCTGGACCATCTCCAGTCCCACAAGAGCTGCTAAGATTTCTTCTTTGCCGATAAGAGAAATCTGGTCTAATCCCCTGGACGAACCACTTCCTTTTCCTAATATAGTCAATCCAGACATGGATGTTACTAATCTATACCAAGGATGACGTCGTAAGGCCTCGACGATACTACCAAGAGATCCAACCGTTACTCTTGCCTCCAAGGGTTGAGTCACACTGTCGGCATCAGTGTGTGGTAACTGGGTCTCCTCCAGTAGATGTATCACAAGTGAGGGTCAAGTCAAAAGTCTAAACTGGAACCTCTTAGTAACAACACAAAAGAGGACAGGAATGAAAACATCACAAGGTAAGCGTCTTTTACTATTTCAGCTCATAATACAAAGACACTACACAACAGCAACAAGGAACTAGAAGTACAAAGGACGTATCCACTAGTTCTGCTCCTGTCCATCTGCTCCCGGAGCTCCATGATCGAAGGCCTCAGCTGCCTGAATTTGAGCTCTCCCATGTCCTCCTGTCCCCTGCGGTTGGGGTGGACCTCCTGGTGGTGGTGGTGGGAACACCCCAAAGCGTCGTCCACCTCCAGCTTCACGGCCAGCTCCCCTGCCATGGCCACCTACTCCTTGCGGCCCGCCCTGATAAAACCTCTGCCTCTGCCTAGGGGGTCCTTCGTTCATCTTCTGGTCATCCGTATGGCGAGTCGGACAGTCACGAGCTATATGACCAGTCCCGCTGCAGGAGTAACACTGCCCTCTCATGGCAAGTCGTTGTCCACCCCGAGTGCCTCGCACAAACGATCCAGAGTCATGCTGTCGACCACCTACAGGTCTAGTCCTCTTGGACCCCTGTGTCATCTGTCTACTGCCCACTGCAGAAGACTTTTCTGCATGCCGGCAAGCGGTGGGTCCTGCTGCTGGAGACTGCTCAGCAAGGAAACTCTCCACTAAGAGGGCTCGTTCCAACACCCCTGCCTGAGTCAGAATGTTGAGGGAGATCATCGAAGCCCTGATCTCATGCCTCAGTCCCTGCTCGAAGGTCCGGGCCCGGAAGAATGTATCCCGTACCATATCTGTGGAGTAGCGCGAGAGATCAGTAAATCTCGCCGAGTACTGGGCCACTGTCATGCTGCCCTGCCGCAGCTGTAGTAGCTCCTGAATGCGCACCGCACGGAGGGTGGCCGGGACGAACTCTGAGCGGAAGAGGCTCTCGAAGTCCATCCAGAGAAGAGATGCCTCGTCGTGCACCTGGAGCATCACGCTCCACCATCGTCCTGCTGCTGCGTGCAGTAGGCTCGCCGTGAGGATCACCATGAGGTATGCTGGTGTCCTCACTAGCCTGAAAACTCGAACGACCGCCTCCAGCCAGTCCTTGGCTTCCTAGGGGTCCGTCTCCCCACGAAACCTGGGTGGTCGCTGGCACTGGAACTCGTGCAGAGCTCCGAGGCGACGTGCATCGTCAGCGGTCGGTGCTGGAAGCATCGGGGGCTCGGCGGGTAAAGGTACCGCCGGTGCCTCTGCTGTTAACGAGCCCTGTACCGAGGCCTCGTCGCTCGGTGGGCTGTCGTCGCGCTCTACTCTCAGAACCCTAGCTGGCTGCCGTCATGGGGCCATCCTGAAAAGGAAACAAGTGCGCCACGGTCAGAACAGTATACCTGGTGAACTGACACAAGTAATCACAAAGAAAACTTGAAACACACATACAATCAATGTTTTCGTGCATTAAGTCGGAAATCAGAAGTCAGGGTCCTGGTGTACGGATACGTCGACCGCCGCACCAACACTGGAATCTTTGGACTGATAACCACACTCAATACGCTAAACACTATTGCTTCACATAGAAGAAAGATCAGAGTCTGTAGTAGAACCGACCACCTCTGATACCAATTTGTCACGACCCGTCCTCGGGGCCCGTGCCTTGACTACCCCAAGCCCGCCTTCCATAGGCCAGGGGATGGCGACTAACACAAAGGTGTAAATCCCAACAAAAGGGAAGGAATTGCCTTTGAAAAGTAAACAAGCACCACAAAGTAAGCAAGCGGAAAAGTAAACACTAAGCAAAAACTGTAACAAGCTGTGCTGAAAGTAAAAGGGGCCGGAAATACAAGCCCAACTGTAAAGTACAACTAAAAGGGAAAAACAACAACGAAAAAGAAGAGCCGCAGCGTCGAGCCGTCCTCTGGAAGTTCCACCTGAAGGGTGAGCACAAATAGCCTCCATAGCTCCTCGGTCCAGCCGTCCTCTCCGAGTACGTCCCGCCCAGTGGTCCACCTCCAGGTACCGTCCTGCTCCGCAAGCCTCCACCACGATCAGCGCTGTCCGTTGTCTGCAACCAACACAACGAAGTGCGGGCAAAGCCCGTGCAGGGGTGAGTATAAGCTACTCAGTAGGGACCCCGAGACCCCCGAAGGTCTCCCGAAATCCACCAAGGATAAACCACAAAGGAAAGATACAATCACGAAGTAACATCCAACACTGCTTAGGTATATTCCCATACATATACCCAAGTCATCAATTCTCGTTCGAATCCAACATCCGAGCCCAAGAACAACCCAGTCCACACAGGAAAGCAAAATGTATAACCACACAGGATAGCACAACGCAATCCACGAAGGAGAGAAAAAGTAATCCACATAGGATGACTCAACACAATCCGAAAAGAAGAGTTAACAGTAAATCCACACAGGATAGTTCGACACAATCCACAAAGGAGAGTAACACAAGATTCAGCTCACACATGATACTTCTTCGTATGACGTTAGAGATGATCAGATGTAACCACTGATTCATCTAAGCCGCCGGACCCACAAAGGATCTATAGGTACTAACCCTCGCAATGACCCAAATAGGATCAATCATGAAGTTGAACCCAAATCTATTGGGAAACTCCTTCTCCATCAAGTACAGTGGTTATGCAGCTACAACCAAGCGCTTCCCTCTTACCATGGACTGCTTTAGTTCTCCACCTATCGGGTACTGTGGGCCTGCTGCTACAACCAAGCGCTCTTCCGTCGTGGGTCTTCCGCTACAACCAAGCGCTCCCCTATGACACTACAACCAAGCGCACCTCTGTCGTGGGTCTGCCGCTACAACCAAGCACACCTCTTTGCCGCTACAACCAAGCGCACCTCTGTCGTGGGTCTGCCGCTACAACCAAGCGCTCCCCTGTGCCGCTAAAACCAAGCGCACCTATGTGCCGCTACAACCAAGCGCACCTCTGTCGTGGGTCTGCCGCTACAACCAAGCGCTCCCCTGTGCCGCTACAACCAAGTGCACCGAGTAGTTCGATCAGCAGTCGTCAAGTCTCAACCAGCTCTGGGGTTTCCGCATACAGCATGCTCGTTTCGGGAGGGTCCACTCCATGAGCTAAGAGGTCGATGCATCAACTGACATGTAGTCCAGAGTTGATGTATCCCAAGATGTACCGTAGTGGTCACTGCCGAAAACACGGAGGATTCCCGTACTGTTTTCATCATCGTCGCAGTCGAATCCACCGAGGATCACTGTACAGTCGTCGTCGTCGAAGTCGCATCCAGCACTAGGGTTTCCGCACACAGCAAGCTCGTTCGGGAGGGTCCGCCCCACGAGCCGAGAGGCTGATACATCAACTAACACAAAGTCCGAAGTTGATGTATCCAAGAGTTCCGTATCATCAACAGGAACTCAACGTCGCAGACGGCGCGTCAATCGGACTCCCGGTCTGAGAGTTATTGGCTTTTTCGTCCTAGGGGCCCGGTTGGTTTTTAAGGAAAAACCAACCCGACCGTACTCCACCTGCGTCCAAACCTCGGGCGGGGTGAGCCAAAAGATCCGTCTCACTTAGAGGAATCCACCAAAGCTGACGACGTGTCAATCGGACGTCCGTAGCTCAAGATATGAGCGTTTCCGCTCCGAGGACCCGGTTGGTTTCGTGTAAGAACCAACCCGGCTGAACCCAAAGTATTCCGAAACCTTGAGTGCGATATACCGAAACGACCGTCTCGATCCAAGGATCGTGTTTCCACTGACAGCGCGTCGTTTGGAGGCCTGTAGCTCAAGTTACGAGCAAAAGAACGAAAATGGTCCGAAGACGGGGGGTCCGGGCCCGGCCCGACCCACCTTGGGTCGGACGAACCGGGTCGACCCGACCCGGTCCGGCCTGGGCGTGGCCCAGCCGGTCGGACCGGCCTGGCTCGGCTTGGCCGAGCGGCCGAGCGCTCGGGTGCCGCGGGGCTCCGCCCCCGCGGTTTGGAGGTACCGCGGCCCTCGAAGGGCCGCGCTGTCAAATGGACGCGGCTTCATCCGCGGCGGCCCTGTCTGGCGGCGCGCCAGGGCGCTGCCGCCTCCGGCTGCCGGTGCCTCCGGCAGCTTCCGCGGGCCACCAGAGTTGCTCCGGTGGTCCGTTTTCCTTCCCGTCTACGCCGTTGCCCCTCCTGGGTTCCGTTCTTCACTGCGGGATCATCAAAAAGCCCTTGCATCACGATTTGTCATTACCTGCCAAATCCACACAACCACGAAGAATGGCGGAGGGTTGTCGGGCCGTGTTCGTTTGGCCCACACCCTCCGCGTTAGATAATAACAATGAGAGAATTATTCAACACATGAATACATAACCCAAAACAAATTTTAATGAATCAAAATTGTTTTCATGAACCGGGTTCTTCATTTTGAACGGAAACAAACACGGGAATGTAAAACTTCCAAATAAAATCCCTACCTCGTCAAGTCATCGCACGCGCATTCTTTGCGGAAATTGATCGCCGCGGAAGGAGGCGATCGTTGCGTCGCCGAAGGCGTCGCGTCATCGCGGAAGGGCGTCGCGTCGTCGCGGAATCCGGCGTTGCGTCGACAAACTCAACGGACCAAGAAACAACAGATTTAATTATAAATAATTAAATCCGTGTTTTGTTAAAAACCACAAAGGAGATTAAAGAATCGAAAACTCTCACCTCAACGGATGATCGAAGATCGGGGCGGGGAAGAACGTCTCGGATGAAGCGTCGTCAATCTCCGAGGGTGACGACGTTCTTCGCGTTCTTCACGTTCTTCGCGAAGTAGGGTGAAGGCATAAGAATTCCTGTCAAAAGCCTCTCAACGTGTAATCCTCAAGATGTCGTGTTGGTCTTATTTTATTATTACGCCAACGGATTTAAAATCGGTTAAGAAACGAATGAAATTAATTCATAGAATTAATTTCAATAAATAAACCGCCCATTTAATTCAACAGGTAAAACCGCCCAATTAAATGGTGCGTTAAGAATCTAAGAAAACGCGTCAGTTGACTTTCATAATGACGGGTTTTCGCGGGTGCGTTACTTAGCGGAAAATAAACGGTGGGGCTCGTGCGGGTCCCACCTCACAAATATCCTACCAAGAGGGTGGGATATTTTTGGATAGCACCCTATTCGCATCAACTCAGGTAAAGCCGGTTTAAGGGGCTTCAAGTGGCTTCCAAGTGGCTTAAGTGAAATAAAAATAAAATTGTCACACAACTTTATTTTATTTCATAACTTTAAACCCAAAAAATTAAAAACCACAACCGAGCAAACGCAACTCTGAAAGAGGCGTTTCTAAGCAAATACCAGCGCTGCGATTTCATCGGTGCCCACAAAATTCGATTCCGGGCACCGGTTCAAAAGTAAGAAAAACCCGCTCGTCCGTTCACTGAATGTACCCGAGCCAAACTTCGGAAAATGATTCCAGGCACACTGGGCCTCAGAATCAGGTGCCGTTAGAAACTGCGCTCTTGTAAAATTCCAAAGAAAATTAAGAAAAAAATTTCCTTAAAATTTACGGGTCTTTACAATAATATCTATCACTATAATACTAGCATAAAAAATTTCAAGGCCTTATATGGGAGACCCTACAGGTCACCCTTACACTAGACTAAGATCGGAAATATGTCTCTTGTTTGGCTATAGCTAGTGCAGGTGAGGACAGAGAAGGTCTAGGTGATCTTTGAGTGTATGAGGACTGCAAAGAGATATAAAAAATTTTATGCATACTAACGACAGAGGCCTTTGGAGTTGAAATAATGAGACTATGTTTACTTGAAAGTATCCCCATAGTGAGGATTATAGATATTTGTTTGGGAAAGTAAGTTATCCTTATGGTTCATAAGAATATCATAGATCCTTTGAAGTGTTGGTTAGGTTTCTTACTACTTGGACTTACCCCCACAACAGGAGTATATGAATTCTTACATGTGTTGAAGTTGAGGAGATAAATGTATGATTAGATTCATTTTATTTATTGGGGTTAGATGGATATTAAGGAAGGAGCACTTACTTAGGGTACTCAGTGGTGATTGAGGACTTCTAGAAGAGGAACCTACTTGGATGTATCATTACTCTAGTTCAAGTGATTTTGGGAACATGGGAGTATGTGGGAGATCTCTTGGGAGTGTGAGAGTTATATACCAACCTAGTACCCCACCATTTTTTAGTTTGTTCTTTTATGGGAGAAAATCCTTGAAGTAAGGGATAATGTAATGAATCTATTTTTTTAGTTCTATCATTTTAATATTTCTATATATATCTATATAATTTTCCTTGGAGTTGATACTATTTTTGGGTGTCACAGGACCTTGGGATTAATATATTTATTTTTTTAATATATATTAAAGTGTATTTTCACATATTTTTGGATTAATTTTTTCCCATTGATTGGGACCTCATATGGAAAATTTTATATCGTAGTTCTTCCCATAAAATAGAGTTTACCCTAAGAATTACATAAATTTGGTTGATTTCAGATGTTCTATGGAAGGTAGATACTGGCGGGTGCATAAATTAAATTAAATAATTTATTTATTAAATGGTAAAACCTAATCCTACACTATTTATATGACATTATGGAAAATATACAGGGTGATATGCATAACCTTGGGATATTAGAGAGGAGGAATGGAGATCTTCCTTGGCACCAATAGAACTAGGAAGGTGGATCAACAAATAATGAATAAGAGAATTTGTGATACGAATGAAGAATGTAGATGGATATTCACCATCATTACTTCAATATGTGTTACTCAAAAAGAATCAACCCGTTCTTGATTTAGGGATCATTATTTTGTGATTTTCACCCCTGTTTTAATTTTCTAAGCATGGATTTCTTATCTGCTTACTTTTTTACAATTTTTGTTCTTCACATAAGCCCAATTTTCTTTGGTGTTCTTGAAAAAAAATATTTATCTTAATTTCACCTATTTATCACACCATTTTTATTCATAACTTATGGTCATTGGCTAGGATCACATCTAAAAATGATGATCTCACATTGTTCTTGTGCTTTTCCTATCACTATTCTTTGTGTTCTTCATTGTTGTCCCCTAGGTCGGTGATTCAACATTCATAGGCTATATTCAAGATCGAATGAACCCATAGATTCATGATGAACCTATAAAATATGTATAAATCAATATTTTTCTAATGGATCAAGGAGTAATGTGGGTTTTGGGTGATGGATTCGAGAATTGGGACCCTAAACGATGGTAGATGGCGCAATGATTACCAATCGGGTAACCATATTCCTATTTTCCAGCCACTGATGGTCAAGAAATTATGATCAAAGATGGAATACATTAGATTCAAAGGTTTTGGGAGAGTCTTAATAATGGAGGAAGGTGGATAAAATCATGTATTTGGAATCCATGAGAAGAAAGACTTTGTTTCAGTGAAATTTATGACTACACGCTAGGTACCCTAGAGGAACACACACTGTGTAGTCCAGGTTCTCACGGTGGTTATGGTTTCATGGGAGTTAAATATAAAATATCATGTGTATGGGGATACACATCATGTGACCCCACATAGAAATCAAAAATATGTGTGGAAGGAAAATACATAGGACTCCATAGAAGTATACATGCCATGCACCTTGAGGGAAATTCTATGTAGAGGTACTTGGATAGCTGGGATGTGTACCGTGTACACACACCCAGGACCCTAGGTGAACGTACATGCCATGTGATACCATGTACAAATCATGTAGAGTCACATGGCTATCCAATCCATGTACAGTGGTGGAAAGACAAAGTGTCTGGGAGAATTCACATGCCATGTGACCCTATGTATACACCATATACTTTTCTTTTACACACCTAGTGTAGTAAGGGAACATAACTAGGGTTTAACTTCGTGAGACACATCATGTACCCCAATAAGACACATTGTTTTATCCCCTAAAAACCTTCTTCCTCTCATATATCCTTCCTCAAAACTTAGATTGTGTCCCATCAGTAGCATATCCTTAGTATTTTTTCGCATATAATGTGATGATGGCCTTTGTTGTGGAATCAGAGATACCATGCGAAGAGATATAATAAGAATGTTTTTTTGCAATGAAACTCGACTAATTTTAGTGAATGAGTTTAAACATTAGAGTGATGTTGGGGTAAGTACTCCCCTGGAATACCAATGTGTGGGTCCCCTATAATCTTTATATAGGTAGATTTGGTACTCCCCTATACTACAAAGGACACAAATCATTTATCTATGGAGTAGTAATCACCCATCACTGAGATCTAGTCAGGAGTGGGTACTCTAATGGAGATAGTGATCCCTCGGATGTGGAGCACATTAGTGAGGAGTGGTCCCCACTAATCTGACTCTTGTGGGGTTGCATATGGTTTTAGGCATCAAAGATGGGAACTTTGGAGCTTCAGGAAGACTCATCATCATCATTAGTTTAGTGCATAGATTGAGACTTCTCCCTTTTTTATGATTTGGGTTTCAGTATGAGTATATCCGATGTTGGGTTTCTTTACCCTCTTTCTTTTTGGGTTGATTTTACTTTTTTTGTTTCTCTTGTTTCCCTCCTTGTTTTCGGGGCATCCTACTGGGTATGTATATACTCACCCCTAGAGGGTCTATGCTCGTATCTATTGTGACTTAATCAGATGACATGAAAATTAGAAGTGACATCAATGGACCTAGTTTCAAAGGAGCATAGTGGTAAATGGAGTTAGTTGCTATGTTTGGTTGTTGTCCTTGGATATTATGAGCTAGAAACCCTTCAATATTTCCCTTTTTCCTATTATTTTGAGGTTGGGACCTCATTTTTTATTGGTCATGTATTTTTCCACTTTATATCTTTTATATTTCCTTTCTTAACTTTGATATATTTCCTATAGGTTATTACATTCATTTTTTACTCTCTATATTTTTTTAATCTCTACACTATTTCATAGAGCTAGTTGTGTGTGTGCATACAATTACTTAAGTGAATGCCTTCCATTTCAGTTTTATTCCTTCTCAGAACATGTCAGTAACACCTGGACTATTGGAGGTGGTCTTAGGGTATCACACTTGGCCTTCTTCCAACCTAGGTAGGATCCCAATGGGTTGGGTTATAGAAAATCCCACATTAACTTCCGATATAAGGAAATAAATTTATATATCCTAAATTATCCTTTGATTCTATACAAGTGTAATGATAATTATGATTATCCTTTGAAATATTCATAACCAACATGGATATTTTTTCCTTATAAGAAAACATATCTATCTTAAATAATCGAAAAAAAGGAGAGAACCACTCTTGAAGACATGGAAATTGTAAAGGAATATACTAAAGTATTCCATAAATAAATCCATGGTCTTCCTTCTAATTAGGAAGTTGAGTTTTAAATTGAACTTATACCTGGATCTATACCAATATCCACCAATAATTATAGAATAGACCGTATTGAACTAGAAGAACTGATGACAAAACTATAAGAGAATATAAAAAATCGTTTCATTAACCCTAGTGCTTCACTATGGGGTGATCCAGTTCTCTTTATCAAGAATAAGGATGGTTATATGTGTCTATGTATTGATTATTATGAACTCAAAAGGATAAAAATAAAGAATAAGTATCCCCTACCATGAATTGATGACTTTTTTAATCAGTTATGCAGAGCTTAATACTTCTATAAATTGGACCTTTAATCAGGATATTATCAGTTAAAGGTAAAGAATAATTATATTCCTAATGTTTCCTTTTATATGAGTTATGAGTACTGCAAGTTTATAATCATGTCATTTGGAATCACAAATTCTCTAGAGATATTCATGGAAATAATGAATAAAGTATTTATAAACTACCTCGGTAAATTTGTTGTTGTCTTTATAGGTAATATCATTATATAATCCAAATGTAAGAATTAATACAAGGAGAATTTTATTAATATAATAAAGACTTTGAGGAAAAATAATTTATATGAAAAATATAGTAAATGGGATTTCTTGATGGATCATGTATCATTTTTGGGGAATATTATCACAAGTAAATAGAAATTTGTGGACCCTTAGAAGACTAAAGTGATTGAGGAATGTACTAGACCAAAATATATTATAGAAATATATATTTTCCTCATATTATATGGGTAATATCAGTGACTTTTTTGAAACATATATGGATTTTCAAACCCGCTAACCAAACTAACTCATAAGGGAGTGAATTATATCTAGATAGATGAATGTGAAGATAGATTCATAGAGATAAAGAAGAGGATAACCACTACACTTATACTCACAATACCCAATGTAAAATGAACCTTCAAAAAAAGGGTTTAGGATGTGTAATCATGTAGAAATATAAATTAAAATCCTATACCTCAATACAATTGACGTTTAATAAAAAATTATTTGATACATGACCTAGAGTTGGCTTTGATAGTCATTTCATTGAAGATATGTAGGAATTATCTCCATATAGAGAAGTGTGATATATATATATAAAACATAAGAGAATAAAATATGTTCTAATAAAGATAATTAAAAATAATCTAGGATAATGACTACTCATGTAATGAACAAATATGGGTAAACTTGACCCATCACCCGAGATGGCTCACCAGAATGCCTGAAGTGCATCCCCAATCACCATGGGTTAGCGACAACCACTAGCCACAATGAAAAACTTTCTGAGAATGGTTTCTCCCATGGTAAGATTACATGATTCATCAATAAAATAGTAAAACCACACCAATATAGTCAAAGTCAACATAATAGAATTCAAAATTCTTATTAACACAAAAAATGAATAAAAAAACACCATAAGAAAAAATATACATCACATACAAAACATGCCATGACAGGATATATATATAGTATCTCAAGTCAAAGCTTAAAATTCAAAAGAATGAGAATAAGTCCAAACAAGGGATATACATGAATCCTAAAGAAAAAGGATCTAAAATGAATCTACACAATCCAATCCATATGAGACCACATCTCCAATAACAAAACGATGGATGATGATAATCAAGAAGATCCACTAATGTACACAGTTCCCCTATCTTTACCTATGTCCTGTAAAAAAATATACATAAAACCAAAGGGATATATAGGGTGTTAGTTTCAAATCCTAGTAGAATACCACTATGAATATATTTAAGGATTTTAAAACCATTTAAAATAATAAATTATTTTGAAAACCCATTTAAAAACTATTCTATTTTGAAATCCATTTCATTTAAAACAAGAAATTGAAATCCATTTTGTTTTTCCATTAACTTTTTTTTCTAAAATAGTTACAACATGGCTCAAAATAATGAAACAATTCCATATAGAAAAATATGATCAATATACTCAAAAATGCATAACAAGGGAAATCATAAACATATCCATCATATAACCAAATAAAGGTAAATGGTTATAAAACATGGTATCTCATCAAACAAGATACTAACATAATGCATAAAACCCTAAGAACAACCTGACATGATTTATGTATACCAAAGGATATAACTATAAGGGTCTAGTGTGAGTGAAAAAACAATGTTTTCTAGCTAGATAAACAAATTGTAAGATCTCACAGTATTCCCTAGTCCTAACTCTAAGAGCTCTTGTGGTCTCTCGGTCAAAAAATGTAAGCACTCGTGATATTTTTAGAAAAGGATCTAATGGTCCATTGGAAAAAAATGGAAGCTCTCATGGTCTTCCTACAAAATTTTCTCATAGTCCCTTGGATAACCGAAAATCACACCCTAGGTATTCCCATGTTCTACTCGATTCCAATCATAATCACATTAGAAGTTCCACACATGAAAATAAATTTCAAAAGAAAATTTCATAAAAAAACATGAACATTTTATAAAACACCTTCCCATAAGGTAAAACCATTTCAAAACCACTTTATAAATCTATTTAAAACCATGAAACCTATTTGATCTATTTTATCAAACACTTGGAGTGTATACAAGTCACTCATATTTGTAAAAATCACTTTAAGCTCCCAAATTTTCCAAAAAAACATGAAACATAATAATACTTAAAGGTTGGGGCTGAAGACTCATTTTAATTAATAAAGGAAAGCAAAGACCTCTTTTAACTGGGTAGAAGGAGACCCATTACATAGCCCGAAGGCCCAGTGGGCTAGTATCCCATTACATAGCCCGTAGGCCCAAATTTTTGCCCAAATTACTATTCTGTAAATAGTAACCCGGCTGCTATAGTACCACCACCGCTACAGTGCCCTGCTACCGCTACAGTACTCGCCGGTCAACAGTACCGCCGCTGCTACAGTACCCGCTACAGTACTGCTACAGTACCTGCGCCCAATGGGTTTTAAACCCCCATTTTTCATGTAGTATTACGGGGTGCTTACCACTAAGCCAAACCCCAACTACAACATGAAACATAATAATAATGGGATAAAAATAAACCATAAATAATTAAAATGTAAATTTGATAAAAAACAACGGTGATTAAGAATTTAAAGGTAATCCATGGAAAATTCCCTTAAATAGATTCCTACCTCAGAAATGGATTTGACCTTTCTACTTTTGATCAAAACCACTAAAGATAAGAAAAAGGATTCCTTATACCCATAAACTAAAAAAAATAAACCACTATTTAATAGCCTAGTTTCATCCAAAACCCCATATAGGGTTTCCAATTTCCATAAAAATGGAAGAACAAGCAAGATAAGGGAAGAAGGATGACTAAATCATGAAGATTTAGGACTAACTCAATCCAAACAACCAAGAATCCAAGGAGATTCCACCAAAAAGAGAGGAGAGAATCTTTTAATCCAAGTAGTAGGGGATTCACATGAATGGGAGAAGAAAAGAGGGCCAAGGGGTTAACATTCAACAAGCTAATATTTATAAAATCAATAAAATTTTAATGTTCTAGACAAACTGCATGGTTAGGAAAACTATGCACCAACCATGTAGGAGATACTTCCACCCCAAAAACTGGATGTATGGTTTCTCTTGGTATTTTCAAGGTTTGAAAAACCATGTTCAAACCTTGAAAAATCACACTATCCCAAACACAAAACCCCTCACACGGTAAGATGAATAGTTAAATAAAATGTGTTCCAACCATGTTCCTAGGTCTGTTTATATAGAAAACTCCAATATGAGATTCTAGAACCCATAAAATCCAAAACAAACCAATAGATAAAAGAAATATAAAAAATAGATATACTGGTGTCTCAAAGGGTTTCAAAAACTCCCCACCATTCCACTTTCTTCCCCCAAAAATTCCTCAGGAATCCTTATAAGGAAACAGGTGAGTCTACTACTCCCTCACCAAAGATTCCCAATCCTATGTTTTGTGACCATATCCACCTCACATCCAGAGCACATGGACCAATGATATATACTTACCATGAAGAAATTTATTCTAATAACCTAGGGTACATACATTCTGCTCTAAAATGGTGGAATCAGTCTTAAACTATAGATATTCCAACTTTGACACATGAGATGAGTATGGATGGTATTTATTCAACTAGGATACATTAAAGAAATCATGGATTGAGGTCATCTGTGGTGGAAACTTCAACTGATAGGCTACCTTTCCAGGATTATCCATAACACGAAACAACCAAACATAACATGGAACCAAATTTTTATACTTCCCCAATCAAGGTGTCCCAGTCAAATAGATACTCAAACAAACACCTAATCATTTACCTAAAACTCCAATGGGTGATGACTTCGATCAACATATGACTTCTAGAGAATTTGAACTATTTTTAATTGTTTATAAATTAGATATACTATCTCACTCGTCTCTTAGATGAGGCTCTAACTGACCAAGGAACACTCACCCACCTCAGCTCAACAAAATGGGGATTAGAATGTTCACTCATACAATGCCTTAAATTGGTTTATCTGGATCAGTTACTGATAACTATTATTTCACTACTATAAATCATACCTATACCAATAAATTTATACCAATGGTTTATAAAAACTATTGGTATATATACCCTTTCCCAACAGTTTTTTCAAACCATTAGGAAAAGATCACTTTGAGACCACTTTTCCCAACAGTTTTTTCAAACTATTGGGAAAATACCACTTTGAGACCGCTTTTCCTGACAATTTGGAAAAATCATTGGGAAAGGGTATGACTTTCCCAACAATTTTTCCAAACCATTGGGAAAATCCAACTTTTAGACCACTTTTCCCAATGGTTTGGCCAAACCGTGAGGAAAATCCAACTTTTACACCTATTTTCCCAATGGTTTGGAAAAACCATTGGGAATGACATACCCTTTCCCAACAGTTTTACCAAACCATTGGAAAAAGGACACATTGAGACCACCTTTCCCAACAGTTTTTCCAAACTATTGGGAAAAGCCCACATTGACACCACTTTTCCCAATAGCTTGGAAAAACCATTGGGAAAGGGTATGACTTTCCCAACGGTTTTTCCAAACCGTTGGGAAAAGCCCATTTTGATACCACTTTTCTTAACGGTTTGACTAAACCATTTGGAAAGGGTGGGTACCCATCCCAATGGTTTTCAGAACCATTGGGATAAGAACCCTTAATTTTTATGAATTCTTTTTTTGAATATCATCAAATAAATCAATATATAAATTGCATATATATATATATATCCAAATATATTCACAAAGGTAATTGTAGGATATTGGTGAAGTCTTTGATATATAACCCACATGTTGTGGGTTCAAACCTCTACTGTAATTTTTTTTAATTTACCTATACCAACGGTTTGGGAAAACGTTGGGTGATTTGGGGTGGGGATAGACCTATCCCAACAGTTCGGGGAAACAATTTGGGAAAGACCTATCCCAACAGTTTGAAAACTATTAGTACAGACCTATACCAATGGTTTTCAAACTGTTGGGATAGGTTTTTCCCAACGGTTTTCCCCAAACCATTAGTATAGGCTATACCAACAGTTTGGGGACCTATACTAATAGTTTCAAACCGTTGTTATAGGTAATTTTTACATTAGTGTTTTATAAAAACTTATCCAACATTGGTTGACTTTCCTGTGAACCTTAAAAATCAATCACACACACCTGAAACATATCCTCAAGAGTCTAGATGGTTTTCTCAAACTACCCATCCATCTATCGATGGAACATGATGCTCAGCCTTAGATTGGTCCCCAATGTATCCTGAAGTCCCTTACAAAACCATGAAGTGAAATGAGCATCCCAATCAGAAACTGTCACTGAGGGAACTCCATAGAGATTAACAACCTCTTGAACATAAACATGTCTCAGTTACTCTAACTTTTTCATCTAACCGATGGGTAGAAAATGGGATGATTTTTTTAAATGGTTAACAATCACCCATATAAAATATTTCCCAATTAGAGTATGAGTTTTTAAATAAAAAATTCCATTGAGATATTTTCCCACTTACACACTAGAATGGGGAGCGGTTGAAGCAACCTAGCTTGTCTTTGATGCTTAACTTTGATTCTCTAGAAAGTCAAACATCAAGAAAAAAAATATACCATTTCATATCTCATATTAGGCCACCAATATTGACCCCTCAAGGTATAAAACATATTGTTTTCCCTGAGGTACACAACCTAACTATAATTATGTGCCTCATTCATCACCTCCTACCCCAGGTGCAAAGAAACTACCAGATATTTCTTGAAAATAAGGTAACCATAAGGAGACTAAGACCAATCACTAGATATGTCCACATTATTTAAAGCATTGATAATCTAATTGAACTTGAGGTTGGATATCTGATCACTCATAAACTGATCGATAAGAGAATGTGTTTCCTAAACACTAGAAAAAAAATTCCTTCTCTCCATACTCTTACACCTCCAAAATCAGATCAGAAAACAAACTCATCATATCTCACTCACCCACTAATTCTTGAATAACATGCACCAAAAGATTCCTACTCAATGAATCTATAACCACATTTCCCTTAACATGTGTAAAATAAATTTAAAAATCAAAATTATAAAGATATTATACCTAATATATCTTCCCGAGATTTAGGTCCCTATGGGTAAATATTTACTTTATGATTTTATGTTATGAGTAAACCATCAAATAATCCCTAAATATATAATGTCACCACGTCCTTAGAGAATGAATTACGACTACTAATTCCTAGTTGTGGGTAAGATAATTTAATTTAAGTTGGTGTATCTTCCACAATCCTTAAGCCATAAAATGATTATATTTCATCATCACACACCTCAAAACCACAACAGAATCATAAAAAATTATTGAATAAGTGTTTCTAGGATTGGGAAGAATCAAAATTTGTGCAAATGTCAAACAATACCAAAACTACTCAAAAGTGTATTGAAACTTCTCATTCCATTAAAACTTCACCCATTTTCATGTCAAAGCTATCATGAGATAGTCTATTCTGGAGAATTCATAGATGCAACATCTATAATATTAAACCAATCCCAAAAAATCTTGTAATTTTAAACACATTATTGAGATGATCCTAATACATGACTGCTTGAACCTTATCAGGATCCACTAAAGCTCATCTTTTAGAAATCACTTTCCCAAATAACTTCACTCCCCAGATCCAAAAATTACATTTAGATAGTTTGAAATATAGATGGTTTATTCTCAAAACACTAAAAAAACCTCTGGATGGTTGGAATAATCCTCTCCTATCTTGGAATACACCAATATTTCATTTCCAAATATAACCATGAAGGAGTCTAGAAAGTGGTGGAAGATCTGGTTCATTCACGCCATAAAGTGAAGGTTTCAGGCACAAAGAAAGTGTCTTGGTGGGAAAATAAACTATAAAGTTTTTTTTATTTGGTGGATCATTCATAATAATGTACATGTCATGAACACTATGACCAATGGATTTTTTCTATCTAATATTGAAATAAAGAAAACCTAGAACTGAGAGAGGATCTTTGCAAGTTAAATTTATAATTAATTTATTTATGATCAAAATAAACAGTTACCTTATTAAGGAACATTCTTTGATAATAACATTTATCATGCATAAACCCTTATTGGATTACCTTTGTTGTGTTTGAAGGATATAAGTGTAGAATCCAACTAATGGTGATCGACACATGCTCCTTTAATCTCCAAGCGACACCAATTGATTTTCAAGTGCTAGCACATTAAATCAATTGTCTTACATAGTTCATGCTAATCACTTATAGTTACTTTGAGCTTAAAGGAATATCTATATAACTTCTCTTTGTTGGGAGAAAGAGAGGAGGATGAATGGATAGAGAATACTATTATGCACAATGACTCACAAATATTGATTAAACCTACACAATAGACACAACAATTTATTTATAGAGTTAGGGTTTTGATTAAAATATTATTTAATTACATATCACCCTTAAATAATATTATAATTCTTAAAAAAATCCCATGATATATAATAATAATAATAATATTTTATGGCATGTACTAACTCACACGTTGATATATATTATTTTACTAACTTATAAATTAATATTTATCAGCGGACATGATCTTGGTATGCTCGGACTCCTCGACATTTATTGAATATTTGAATAAATATTCAATTGAATATTTTATTAATAAATAAATATTTTAGCCGCAATACAAAGAATAAATATTTACATAATAAAATAAAATATTTATTAATTAATAAATAATTATTTATAAAATTTAGAATATTAGTGATCAATAAAACATGAATAAAATTATTCCTTAATATTGAGAATTATATTTATTCCAATAAGTAAATTAAAATATAATTTAATCTAGATCAATAGAAACACTTAGTGTGTGACCCTATAGGATTATTTATTATTAGCATTAAGCAGGCTTACTTAAAGTACAATATTACTATTTTGTAATGATTCAAGGAACCCAAGAGAAAGAAATTAGTGTCACAACATTGAAAACCATATACAAACACTCACGGTGTAATATAATCTCTTTATCTCAATATCTCATCAGACATGTTGCATATATGCATTGTAAACCTATATACTTGATACATATTTATTTGGTTATCCGAAGTAAACACATCATTACACCATAGATATGGAATTTAATGCAATTATTCTATTCTAACCAAAGGTATGAGATATCAATTTCCACAAATATGGAAGGGAAAAATCCTTCCTCGACTTATCCATCAATTTAATGTCATTAATGATGTACCCAATGTACCATACTTCCTGTGAACATATGGCGTCATGGTTTTGGTCAGTAAATATAAGTGTGTGATTCATTACATGAATTAATGATAAAATTAATGTTTAATTACCATTACACATGCTCATAGATATGAATATTTGATGACACCAAAACATACATAATTCCTACTGGTGGTTCTATTCTCATAATCTCCCATATTCGAGATTATCAAGTGTGAATTTCATGATAAGAGGCCCCATTCACTTAAGAGTACTTAAACTTGATATTCTACATACTATTCTCCCTATCATGGTACATTATCAAACCAAATAACTATTTTTAAGAATATCTTTATGTCATTTCAAAGTTCTCACCATAGATGGGAATTTCTATAACCTTATCAATGAAATAGATTCACTAGGAAATTATTTCTTCAATGTTATACATAATAATAATCAATATATGATAATATATTGATATTAATATTCAATGTTTTAGATATACATGTAATCTAAATCATATTTTAGTTTTTTCTAGGGTAGTAATTTCAACAAGCTCCCACTTTCACTAGAGATAACCGCTAACGACTGGTTATTTTTCACATGTTGAACATGCTTCCATTGAGTATGGATAAAAATTATGAGTCTATCATATTTCTATGATAGAGGTTGGTAAATCCACAGGTCTTTGTGGAAAATATACTAATTTTAACATTACTACATTGAGAAAATCCATCAAGTAGTTATAAAACAAAGTGTCTATCTTTTATTCCCATGTTGATGTCTTGATATCTTAACTATGACCATATTCAACGATTATGAAAATAATGTTATGAATCTACCTTTTAGAATAACCTTAAATTGGAACATGTCTTGATATCTTAACTATGTCCATATTCAAAGATTATGATAATAATGTTACAAATCTACCTTTTGGTGTAACCCAAAATCGGAATAGGACATTGTTAAATTTTTCCTTAAGCTGCATCATAAGCTACAACATACTCAAATATTGTAGATACAACAACCACTAGATGTAATAAGGTTTTCTTACATATTACCTTTTCCTTTTCTATGACACTAGATCAAGTTGATCTAAGTGAAGGCAAGTGTTCAACTCCCTTGATCACCAGTATTCCCTCTTCTCTTGACACCATAAACTCATAAAGTTTTACTTTTTTTAATTACTTTTGGATAGTTCTAGCTACAAATTGATGTAATTATACTAGATCTATTTAATATTTTTCTTATATGAACAATACACTAGTAATATCAAACATCAATACTTATCATGGAACATGAGATAAATTCCTAGAACTTAAGCTTGTGAAATTATTTTAATCTCAATAATCACTTCCTCTGTTCATGCATGTTCTACTAGAAGGATTATATTCCATCATTAATTTTTTCTGGAATTGATAATATATATACTATGAATAGATTTAAAAAACCCATAAATCTATTAATTAGATCTTGTTCCCTAGTACATGGTTTCTACTTTAAGTAAATCTTGGAGAAATATAATTCCTTAGTATTAATAAATTGGTAAGACACAACATTTGTTTTCATATGTTATCAAAATTTCTATCTTGAAATTTTTTAGTGCTATGATTACCTAGTTATAGAAACTTTTCACTCATTAATTTAAAAATAAATATTCTATGATCACAATACTTGATTTATTCATAAATTAATTTATGTAATCTGTATATATTATTTTCATTTATCAATTTCACTGACCCTTTTTAGTTATGCCTTGTAGACATATACCATAGGGTCTCTTTTTTGGTCATATCATATAGACATATTCCATAAGAACCGCTCTAAATGAGATGGTCTTGGATATAAATAGACTAATATGACAATCATAGGAATATTCTTTTACAAAGAATAATTAATAAATAATTTTAGTTATTATGATTGGTGGATAAGTCATTTCATAGACCAAAACTTTAAAAAATTAATCATGCTTTATTGGTACCATCTTGGACCATCCACGTCTAGTTTTTTTGAATGCTAACTAATAGTATCAAGTATTTAGAAGCATTTAAAATATGGAGTCCCCAAATCTTGATACATAGAGTCCATTACTTGAATTTATACAAACTTTTCATCCTTATCATATTACCATTTACTATTTCTTTATATGAATATTTATTCTGAAAGAATAATATATGTATTACCCACCACAGTGAACATAAACCACATCTTTGGTTATAAATTCCTATAGAGTATGTGTCTCTATAATTACTCCTCCCACTTTGATTTGCGGAGTCTAGTATTCCTATTCCAACTTGTATGAATCCATATCCTTAACCCATAAAAGTTAAGTATGCTCCCAATATCTTCAGAAAGATTGGATTTATTTATATAAACATAGTCGGTCTTTACTAGAAGTTTATATCCTTGGTGTCTATAGGATCATTAACTCATATTCACCTTAGTGTTTTGATGTTCATTTGTAGATAATGCCATATTATAACAAATGGTTTTAGAAAAAAACTACTGGGAAGTGTCCTAATATATTCTTATCATATCACAATTGATATGTTATCCATTATAAAATATAATTGGAATATGTTTAGTTGATTTAGTTATATTTAAAAAATATTTACTTGAAAAATAATGGAATATTTTCAATATGTATAAGCCTCATTATTGAACTTCCTTTCACTACCATCAATAAATTGATGTATATAAGGAAATGTGAGTTAAGGATAACCTTTACCCCCTATATATAATGAAATATTACATGTATAATATTTTCTTTGATAATCCATCTCATAGATTCCTCAATCTTTACAAAGTCCACTGATTTAATTCAATGAGAAATTCTAGAATTTATTGAAGGAATCTCATAAAGTGTATGAAGTTACCTTTATCTTTATAACAGTTCAAATGACCATGATGAACTTAAATAAAAAATCTTTGTGACATACCTTTATTTAAAAAGGTTTCTTTATCTAAAACATGATAAGTAATATGTTTGTATATCCAATATCATAGCTCAATTGAGACTAAAAAACTTTTATGGGTATAAATAGGTAAACTATTTTCTAGTTTTATTTTTAAAAGAATTATCTTTCTATATTAAAGTAAGATTCTTATATTTTATATTCATCATTCATTGTAATTTATAACTATGATTCATTATCTACTGAACCGTTAGTTTAGTATTAAAGTACTACAGAAAAAAATTTATTCCAAATGTGAAATAATGTCTCATTGTGTCTAGACGGACAACGAGATAAATGTTTTGGTAATAATTATTACAAACTTGAATCAATCCAATTATAAAATGAGAAGAAATGATCCCCCCTTAGATGATATAGGAATCTTCCTTTCTCATCCCCTTTTTAGTTCACTGTACAACCTTTCTATTCTTTCTCATTTCATGTATTTAAGTACATATATGTTGTAAGTATATTATATTTAATACAAAAGTGGTGAATCTGAAATTCTTGAATACACTTGAAGTGGATGAATCTTATTTATTCTTTAATTCATTTCAGTTTATTTTCTAGTGTCCATTCATTCCACATAAGAAGAAAATAGCCTCATTTTCATTCTTATGCCTTTGAATCATTTGTTTCTTTAAAGGATTCTATAAAGGATCTTTTGGATTTAGATTATCCATGGTATCTCCATCCTTGTCTTTAAAATTTTTCACCATAAGGGGTGGAGAAATAGGTTTCAACTAGTCCTTATTCACTTGGTGAAGTATGGAAAAAAGTTTCCTGAGTGACTTATCTATTTCATTTATCTAAGTATGGATAAATAAGAACAATCTGGATGGTAAGGATAATAAAATAAGATTAATAGAAAATTTATTAACAAAGTTGAAGCCTAATTTCACAAACTAATAAGTATAACTTAGTATTTTGAAAGTATGATTAGTAGCTAGATTACCTTATTATATTTTAAACTAATATAGTGCATTGAAAATCTTATTTATTTCAATCCTTTCCTTCACTTTTTTATGAAAAAGAAGATGAAATATTATGGTGTAAGAATTCATATTCTTATTTTGTATCCTAAAATCTTTGGACATTGTTGATAATATAACACAATGGACATAGGAATCATCCTTTAAATATATCTGGAAGATATCCTTATCACATTCTCTCACTTGCTAGGGTGAAAAAATAGGAATAGGGGACTCTAACACATTATAAAAACTTTTGGATAATAATTCATTGTATAAAAATTGTACCATATTCATAAATTTTTATTTTTAAGGATATATTATGAGTTAAAGTATGATCAAACTATTTTTTTGTTTTTTCTTACCATATTCTACAATTATTAAAGAGTATATAATAAGAACTTCTCTTGATTAAAATTTATATGATAAATAATAATAATTAATTTTATTAAGTCTCCAACTATTTTATCAATTCCAAGAAGCCCCACCATTGTACTTGGAATATATAGTTTCTAGGATGTTCTAGTAGTAAGGATCCATTTACCTCTTCGCATAACTCTAATGAGGGTTGG
Organism: Viscum album; assembly: GCA_963277665.1. Classification (NCBI taxonomy): domain Eukaryota; kingdom Viridiplantae; phylum Streptophyta; class Magnoliopsida; order Santalales; family Viscaceae; genus Viscum; species Viscum album. Next base: position 396,444,559 of record OY728138.1, read on the forward strand.
TCAAGCTACTTAAATGTATTTAGGTAGGTAGGTCTTTACTAATTGTGGGTTTTCGGTTCCTTGATCCATTTAGTGGACACCCCAATCTTAAAATATTAACTTGGATTTCCTCAACACTTTCCTTCGAGTTACACAAATTCTAGAGAGGGCTACTTATCTTTATGTAAGATGGTTAAGTTAACCCATAACCTTTATAAAAACTCCATAATAAAAGTAAGCTTCCCAATGAGGGTTAGTCAGACACTTAGTTCTATGGATTTCATTCCTAATAAAGTAATGGAAGGCCATGACTAACCTATTATTTAATTGACGGTTTTTTTTATATTTAAAATCTTCTTGTATTATATTTTACATATTTTTTAATATTAAGTATATTTTTCTTAAGTAAATACCCATGTTTTGATAAAATATTTATGCATAATCCATTTTTTAAAATTCCATCTTCATATATTAGTTCATTTATTTATGTGATCACGGTCTTACATCTATAAAATAAATAACACATAAGATAGAAATAAAAAAATGACCTGATCATGAGATTATATAATGGTTGAATTATTAAGTTAACAATAAATCAACCTAATAACTAGGGGAAAATCATTATTTCAGACTTGACATGAGTTTCAGAATTCCACATGTTCACTTGTGTATCACCTAAGTTGGCATCATATTAGTTTCATCTCTTACTGCCTCCACACGCTTTGTGATACTTCTTTTATTACATATATTTATAACTCACATATAGGTGAGGGGAAAAATGATTGGTTAAAGGGAATCACATAAATAACCTTGGAAACTTAGGTCCTACATAATAAAGAAGGGAGGGATGATATGCAGGCCATGATATTTAATTAAATTATTAAATTATTGCAAAATCATGTAATAAATTAAATTAAATAATTCTTACACATGCACTGGACCTAGTCAAGCTCATGAATAGTCATACATATACAACGAATATGAAAAAACTACACTAACTAACGTTAATTTCTATTTATTATTTATTATTAAGATAAAAATTATTTCATTAATTAATTAATTAATTACCTTTTATCTTAATGACTATCTAAATTCTATTGGCGATACCCATCATAAATACATTCCTGGAATGTAGTTGGGGTTTGGATTAGTGGTAAGCACCCTGTAATACTACATGAAAAATGGGGGTTCAAAACCCATTGAGCGCAGGTTACTATAGCGGTACTGTAGTAGTGGCAATAATGTTGATCGGTGGGTACTGTAGCTGCAGTAGGGCACTGTAGCGGCGACGGTACTGTGCGGTACTGTAGCAGCCGGGTTACTATTCACAGAATGGGAATTGGGAAAAAATGTGGGCCTACGGGCTATGTAATAGGCTACAATCCCACTGGGCCTTCGGGCTATGTAATGGGTCTCCCTCTACCTAGTTAAAAGAGGTCTTTGCTTTGTTTTATTAATAAAATTGAGGCTTCGACCTCAACCTTAAAAAAAAACATTCCTGGAAAATAAATAGAAAAATTAATAATCACAAATACTTACAAGAAATTTATTTAGCATTTAATAATTCTTTAAAACCATTATTAAATTGTCAATCACAATAGGTTTCAATCAATATAATAAGGTTTTAATTATGAAATTATAAATTTAATGTAATTTAATTCTATCCTTTATTGGGAGACTACATGAAATGTACATACAATCTACTCATCAGGTACCTTGATTGATGTGTACATGGGATACACACTTGAGGCTTCAATGTGTACCTCAGCTAGAATACACAGTGTGTACTATCTAACTACACTCCATGTATCCTTCTTTCTGTATATACACAAAACCCACCAAAATACTCATAATGTTCTTCAAATGCTGGACCACATGATGTGTACTCCAGCTACACACCATGTGTTCTGGTTATTGTGTTTCCACTTGACTTGAAAAGTGACTTTGCGTGTACTTAGGACATGGTAAATAATTAACTACACACCATGTAAATTGGCTAAATATTTTGTATTTATTTAATGATCTAAGATGTTATTATCATGTATTTTTGACCATGTATTTGACCACACGGGTTTCATGAATTTCACTGATAAACCATGTAGACTACACAACATGTACAACAACCACACAACATGTAATCTGACATGTCATGTGCTAGGTTGACACATTCTACACACAGTTTGAAATAAATTCAATACATGTAGTTACTTATTGGCATGTGATGTATCCCTTGGAACATCTAGGTGAAATGCACATGGGTACATGGCTTGTACTCTGGCTAAACACCATGTAACCTGGTCTTACCGACCAAAATTCTTGTCACTTCCCGACTGCATCTCTAGTCATTCTACATGTGTTATTAGACCTTTAAGAAAATATGAATCTTGAATAATGAAATTAATATTTTGAAATAATATTAATTAAAATCATATTTAAGAATAAATAATTATTTAAATGAAAATAAAAATAATATTGCACATATAGATCAACAATAAAATAAATAATTATAAATTTAAAATGTGACCACTCTGATACCTCTTGAAGGTTTCAGGTGTAGCAGAAGTGCCTTGGTGGGAAAATAAACTACAAAGTTTTTTTTTTAAAAATTTGGTGGATCATTCATAATAATGTACATGATATGAGAATAATATTTATTCCAATAATTAAATTGAAATAGAATATAACCGAGATAAAAAAACACTTAGTGTGTATCCCTTTAGGATTATTGCTCATTGGAATTAGACAGGGTCTCCTAAAGTCCAATATTACTATCTAATAATGGGTCAAGAAACCCAAATCACCTTGAATGGAATGAGTGTTCTGATCAAGAGTAAGGAACTAGAACATGTGGTGATAAAAGTCAATTCGTTCCTTAAAACTGATCAACCAATATATGTCAATGATAAGGCTGAATACATCCTTGTACAAAATGAGTAAACCCCAAACGACATTCACATCTCAGCCAAAACACAAAATTATAGACACTTGAAACCTTTATCCTTATATCTATGTAACAGGGAAATAAAATCCATAAAAAAAGGAATTAACTCCGCCTGTATACCCAAATAATCTATACATTTCAGAAAGATAAAATAATGGGGTATAACTGAATAAAAAAGGAAATATTCTATGGAATAATTAATGAAAACCATATCTCTCATGGTGTGAAACCTAGAATCCAAGTCCTCTAGCACAACCACAGCTACATGAAGACAAACAGACTCTAGCCCACTCCGAGCCTTCTTTACCTGGTAAGAATCTCCCATTCTATGAGGGTGAGATAATCTACCCTTATTAGAATCATACTACACCTAAAATACCTTAGAGACCATAGATCATTTACCACACCCCATGGAAAAAGGTGAAACAAGAACTAAAGATAGCCCAGACGTCCACACTGGTGGAATTCCCTTAGAGTCTTTGGGTAGTTCAATCTAATGTGATCACCCTTCCCAAACTGGTAGAAGACAACTAGATTACTCCCCATATAATGTATTTAATCCATTTTAAATGACTACTAAAAAACTTTTTTATTGTCCTTATGGGGATCTTCCTGCTTCTTATTTTGAAATAATAAATATCTTTGGCTACCACCCACTAAAGGAACACTACTATAACCTATCTTTCAAGTCAGATCAGCCTCTTCCATGATCTCTTTGTCAACCACCTATTAGTATGTCAGAAAATAGATAAGAATAAGCATGGAACTAATATATATCTTCAACCCCATCTCAAAATTCCAAGCATTGATGTAACGCCCCAAACCTATATTCCCAGAGTTGGTGCATTATTTTAATACATTGGCATGATTACAAGGAATCAATTCCCGAAAGACCGATCAATTTAGCAGTCTTGGAAAATAGATTACATACATGGACATTACATTACACTTTACAACATAAATGATCCTTTCAGAACACCATTAATCCCTTATATTAACCCTGTCTATCAATCATAATACACTTATTGGAATCCTGAGAAAATTAAAACATAGAAAGGGGTGAGCTCAGATTCTCAGTAAGGATAACAATATAGTGGAAACTTTTATAAATAAACATAAAAATTTAAGGCAATGTATAAGACTAAAACAAAATCCCTTTTAAACTTAAACTTAAGAATAATATGGAAAAGATACAACAAAATAATGCCATTTAATTATTCACATGGATATTCTACTAGTAGAATAATCACATGAAATATCAATAGCCACTTTCATAATGATGGAATGCATAATTCCATACTATCATAACCACATAGTCAAGGCCTTGTGCCAAGACTACAAATAAGATTTTGTCAAGGCCTTGTTCCAAGACACTAGTTTGTCTCATGAGACCTACCGATGCATTGAGGTGTTATAGAGGGCTCCACCCGTCACTTACTAAGTCCAATGCATTCCTCATATGAAAAGGTTTAAACATAACATAAACATTCGTATTAAAATTGGAATACAAAATGTCAATACTTTACCAATAAACCATGAATGGTATAAAAATAACACATACATATTCAAACATATCACATAACCTTCAATACAATATGGAAGATTTGTATCATAATAAATCAACTTCAAACAAGTTTAAAATCCATTAAATTATTTTGACATAGATGAAAATGATTTGTAAAACTCTTTGAGAGAAATATCCCTTTTTCATGAAAACAATTAAAAGTCACACAATTTAGAAAGGAATAAATTTAAATACATTTTTGAATCAAAGTGTCCCATACCACTTTGAAACTTTTGATAAGAATTATCATTTAAAAACATTCATCTCCATATAAATAAATCCTTAAAATCATTTTGAAAACATAGACATTAATTAAAAAGATTTTGAAAGATAAATATTTAAAACATTTAAAATTATGATCTTGATAAAGAGTACCTTCCAAAAATCCTTAAAATATTCATTTTGAAATCATTTTTATGAAAAATGTACATGGATGAAAAAAATTTCCCAGTAAATACTTACACATAAACCATCTCAGATAATAATGAGATTGAAGAATTAACCCTTACCTTGCACTTTCCTTTAGTTGAGGGTACATTTAACCTCCTGTATGATAATCATAATATGTTATTAAATTATACCAGAACCATATTAATATTTAGGATATCATACATTATTCATTTATTACTTTATACTACCCATTTAGTAATAATTTCCACGTTAAATTAACATTTCGGTTAATAATCATTTTCTTTATCGTACGTGTTTTAACTTGTTACTCTTGGTAGTATCACATAGATCAAGATTTAAATACTTCCAGTATATAAAACATGACTTATATATCATATATATTTAGAATATAAATATGTATAATAGAAATATATATGAAATTAATTACACCGTTTATGGATATGATAGTCCGTACGTATGCATAAACGTTATTGCTGTTTTCATATCGTATTGAACGGAACTAAGTGAATAAGATATATGTAAGAACACACACATATATATATACATATATATCTCTAGTAGCATTATTATTTCATATATTACATACTTATTAGTAATATATATTTTTATAATCATCGATGAATGGTGAACGTGGAAATGAATCTCATCACGTCGTGGAGATGGTAATCCGTACATACACACGAGCGAAAATATCATTTACTTAAAGGTGTGTAATTGGATGGTATATTAATTTTATAGAGACACTATCATTTTATTTTCATTATTTATATACATATTACTCATCATTATATCCATCCAAATAACATAGTGTTGAATAAAAAATTACACCACGGTGTGGAGACGGTAAGCCGTACGCACGCACGCATGGTGACATTATCATTCATAAGATGGATAGAATAATGAATAGAGTTGTGCCATATTTATAATAACATCATAGTATATAGTATATGCTGGAGTTATTATTTTATAATAGAAACAACAAAGATAGAGTAAGTGGAAGAATAATAGAACTTGAAAGATGGTGGTGAAATCATTACCTCTTCTTCGAGTTATTCCTTTTGATTTGATCAAAAGGGATCCTAAGGTTGGATTTATGACCAAAGGAAGGAATCTAGGATGAAGTTAGTATAGTTTTTAGGATATTTTGGCAGAGGTTGGCTGATCCAAATGGCTTTGGAGGTGTGAATTTGAGATAAGGGGAAGTTCCCTTTTATAAGAGGGGTGAGGGTCACTTTAGGAAAAGATTAAAGTATTAATTTATTATACAATCATATTCGGTTTATAATGGTTCCAAATGAATTTATTTAGAGCCTTATGTGGTTATGGGTTGAAATACACTCAACCAATAGGTTTTAGACAAGTTTAGGTTACCATTTTAACCTTATCTTTTAGATTTAACTCTTAGTTAAATAGTTTAACTTTTACCGTGTCTTCTTGTTTTCTTACTCTATATGGTTAATAAACTTACTCTAAAATTCCAAGAGAACCTCAAGTGTCTCATTAATTACACATATAATATTATTTAAGACCTTTATCCCAAACTTATATTTTTAGGAATATTATATCAACCAATGATATAGTATTTGTTTCAAATATTAATTCATATCAATTTTGACACTATTTGGTATTTTGTTTTTGTGAAAGTCATAAAAACTAGATTAATTCAAAACAGATACATTGAATCATCCCTAACATGTCATATTAACCTAGAAAATTCTTGTATTTCATAAAAACTTTGAAATTATATTTAATTTAATATTTATAATACCATTTATTTGATTCCTTCATTAATAAGGTAATTACTGCATCATCATTGTGTCATTAATAAATTTAATTATTTAATCTCTAAAAATTATAAATAAAATACCATTATGTAGGAAATTAATTTTGATTTATAATTAATATTTATAGTCTAATTTATCTTATGTATAACCCTATATTAAAAATGGTTTAGTTATTAAACTTTGATTTTAACTCTTTTAACTCTTCATTAAATAAAATAATAATAAATGTCTTAATCTAATCCATGTGGACCTAAATGGTCATATTTTATTCCTAAAGTTCTTTCTGGTCGAATTAAACTTATCCAATAGAATTATGACATGTGTTAGGGTAATAGAAATTTCATTTTTACCCTTAATTACCCTATTTACTTTTAACCGTGGTAAATAAAAGTAAAAAGCTACTATTCACCAAAAATTATTTTTATCTTATTGAACCACATTTTACGGATTGTTATTAACCTTGTCTCTCTGATTTTTGAAATTCAACTCACAGTAGTGGTAAAATTAATTTTTATGTGAATTTACAAATTCTCCTAGGAGGTGGGTAAAAGACGGTGAAAAGTTCAATAAAATTTTTATATATCTAAAATTATTATAAACTAACTCCAATGAATTAAATTGAATTTATATAGGTATTATGTATCTATTTTGACCTAAAATAAATTTAAATAAAATAAATAATTATTTAAATAAAAAGTCGGTTTTAAACAATAACTTAGTGTTTTTCACTATTCATCAAAGACTGAAAGTTTTCATAAAAATACCAAAAATTCACACTAAGATAATTTTGATATTCCAAATTCAATAATGAAGTATATTTTACCAAATTAAAAACATAGATGTTGCATTTATTAATTTAAAATTAATTCCCTTTGTCAAAACCAAAATACGTATTTTTAAGAAATAATAACTATCAAAAGTTTGACACTTGTTTATGTCTAATTTCAAAGTGAAATTACTTACAATGACCAAAATTGGATTAAATGGTAAAAATATAATCTATTTATACTTAAAAACCATTAAAATGTATAATTTAACACTATAAATTATTTTTATTAAAAAAGTTGTTTTCAATTAAAATATTGTATTTTCACTATTCACCAAAATATGAAAGTTATCAAAAAAACACCAAAAATTTATTGAAACTAAATTCTTATATCCCGATTCTAATGAAGAAGTTTATTTTGTCAAATTGAATACATAAAAGTTTCAAATATTTGATTTAAAAAGGGTTCACCATTAAAAGGCGGTAAAAGTATATTTTTTGAAAAATACTTCTTTTATCTGAAAAAAATGAATTAGTTATTACATTATGTCTAATAAACTCATAATATGGATTCTAAAATTATAAGGATTATATATAGTTCAAAATTCAGTTAATACTATTCATAACCACTTTTGAACAGCTAGTTTGGCAAGTCGTGGTGCACTTGAACTCGATGATGCGTGTAGTGTAGGTTATTGAATTACTTTGAAGAACTAACATAATATGAAATCTTGGGGTGTTAAATTCTTCCCTCCTTCAATAAATTGCGTCCTCAAAATTTGAAATTTGTCTTTGAAAATAAAAGGTTGAAAATAGAAAATACTTTTGTGGGAAAACCCACATCGGAAATTGGGTTACTAAAATTTAGTCTTAATAAGAGGGAAAAAATTATATATATATATATATAGACACACTTGACAAGTAGTGTTTCATCCTTCAAATAATTCCTACCACAAACTCATATTTCACTCCAAAATATTTAAAAAAAATATTCTATTTATCCTGATCGTATAGGGTTCCAAAAATAATGAATTTATAATTCATTTGTCAGACTATTTAAAAAGAAACTAAATTATACAAACCAGTACATCATGTAGTCCTGTCGTAGGTGATACTCCCTTGTCACTCTTCGGTTGCGGGTTCAAGTATCATGCCCCTGCCGAACATGACTAGTTATCGCCCAACCTCTGGGTTGACCTTTTTATAACAATCCAAAAATAACCCTAACAATAATATCCAATTTCAAACTTAATCCATTCCAACCTTTAGACTTATCCAAAATACTTCTATCCACACTCTCAGTCCAAAATTTATAAGGAAGTTAAACACAATGAAGATCCTTTTTTCCAGGTAATAACATGTGAACGCCTTCATCATGTATTCTTTTAAAATACTGCAACATCTTGAATTACCATAAAACCTTATTGATTACATTAATTATCCCTTATTCTTTATAGAATACTGGATATAATCCTTCTATCCAAAAATGTTTTAAAATCCAACAATTATGGAATATACAAATCATTAATCAGTTTCAAGGTAGTCAAGAATATCCAATATAATTTATCCGAATCGACCATCTCTTATTCCAAAATCACTGCCTCATTATCATAACCATATTAAGGATTACCTTTCCTTCAAACATGTATTTTCCAAAAAGTGTAGCTTACTATTAAGTCACTTTTCTTAGAACCATATAATCTCAAATCCTCAATAAAATATTACTGCAGTACAATCCTTATTTATCTCCATAATTCATATTACCAGTATATTGTTGATACAACACACAAATGAAATAATTCTATATTAACAACATAATAACACTAGTAATTCCTCTTCACATGAGGTTGTATCATAACTCTATTATTATCCAATGACATCATTTAAGGTATACTATGATGACTAAGACATTGATTCGCGTTGTGTCCCAACACCTTGAAGATGAAGCATTGTACATTTGAAATTTTTTCTTACCCTTGAAATCACATACTTGGGGTCCTTTTTCTCCACACTTATAACATACTCTCATTCCCTTCAAGTATTTACCATGGTGATTCTTTCCACAGTTATCACATATGAAAAAATCCTTCTTTTGCCTCTTCCCTTTATCCATATTTCTCTATTCCATCATTTTCTTATCTTGCTTCCCTTAAAAGCCATATGGCTGAGATAATTCTTTACTTATCTTATTAACACATGATACTATTTCTTCATATGTTGAGAATACATGGGAGACTATTTCCCTTATAAATTTTGGCTTAATACTATGAAAGATATGATCCTTATTACTCTTTGGATCATACGTATTACCGGAGTTCACATTCCTTCTATTGGGCACCATTTATATACAATAACATACACTAGGTCAGTTTATGAATCACAATTCATAATTCCAAACATGTAAAATACCTAACGTAAATTGAACAGTTTATGGATATAATCTATAATCACAAAACTATTTTCTTTGAGGAGGTATATACTCATAAGCCCTTCATAGTGGTTTGTAAAGAAAAGGAAAATTATCTTAAAAATATCCCCCAGGAGTGTTGTATCCAAGAGTGCAGCAAGACCTGTTGTCATGAACCAGTTCCCATTCGAGTCTAGATCAAAGCAGTGTTTTCGGGTTTTACCCCTAGGTACATCTGTGCCAGAGCCGCCTCTACCTGCTCGTATCTAGACAAGGATATATTTGCTTGGAAAACTCACAAAATCTTTATATAACAAAATTCTAAGAAGTTTTTATATACTAATACTCAAAGTATATCTTAGGGTAATGTTCTCTAATCATAGTTTATTTAAATATACTTTCCAAGGTTATTGCTAAACTTCCTCTGATACCAACTCTAACGCCCTGACCCTAGATTCCCAGATTCGGTGTATTATTTTAATACATTGGAATAATTACAAGGAATCAAGTCCCGAAAGACCGATCAGTTTACCAGTCTTAGAAAATAGATTACATACATGGACATTACATTATACTTTACAACATAAATGATCCTTTGAGAACACCATTAATCCACTAGCTTAACCCTATCAATCAATCATAATACACTTCTTGGAATCCCGAGAAAATTAAAACATAGAAAGGGGTGAGCTCAGATGCTCAGTAAGGATAACAATATAGCAGAAAATTTCATAAATAAGCACAAACATTTAAGGAAATATATAAGAATAAAACAAAAGACTTTTTAAACTTAAACTTCAGAATAATATTGAAAAGATACAACAAAATAATTCCATTTACTTATTCAAATGGATATTCTACTAGTCGAATAATCACATGCAATATCAATAGCCACTTTTATAATGATGGAATGCATAATTCCAAACTATCATAACCACATAGTCAAGGCCTTGTGCCGAGATTACAAATAATATTTTTTCAAGGCCTTGTGAAAAGACAGTAGTTTGTCTCATGAGACCTATCGATGCATCGAGGAGCTATAGCAGGCTCCACCCGTCACTTAATAAGTCCAATGAATTACTCATATGAAAATGTTTAAACATAACATAAATATTCGTATTAAAACTGGCATACGAAATGTCAATACTTTACCCATAAACAATGAATGGTATAAAAATAACACATCCATAGTCAAACATATCACAAAAACTTCAATACAATACAAAATATTTGTATCATAATAAATCAACTTCAAACAAGTTTAAAATCCATTAAGGGATTTTGACATAGATGAAAATGATTTGTAAAACTCTTTGAGAGAAATATCCCTTTTTCATGAAAACATTTAAAAGTCACACAATTTATAAATGAAGGCATTTAATTTTTTTTTTGAATTAAAGTGTCCCATACCATTTTGAAACTTTTGAAAAGAATTATCTTTTTAAAACATTCGTGTCCATATAAATAAATCCTTAAAATCATTTTGAAAACATGGACATTAATTAGAAATATTTTGAAAGATAAATCTTTAAAACATTTAAAATTATGATCTTGATAAAGAGTACCTTCCAAAAATACTTAAAATATTCATTTTGAAATCATTTTTATGAAAAATGCAAATGGATGATAAAAATGTCCCAGTAAATACTTACACATAAACAATCTAGGATAATAATGAGATTGAGGAATTAACCCTTACCTTGCACTTTCCTTTAGTCGAGGGTATGTTTAACCTCCTGTATGATAATAGTAATATGTTATTAAATTATACCAGAACCATATTAATATTTATGATATCATACATGATTCATTTATGACTTTATACTACCCATTAAAAATAATTTCCATGTTAAATTAACATTTCAGGTAATAATTGTTTTCTTTATCGTACATGTTTTAACTTGTTACTCTTGATTGTATCACTTAGATCAAGATTTAAATACTTCCAGAATATAAAAAATGACTTATATATCATATATATTTAAAATATAAATATGTATAATAGACATATATATGAAATGAAATACACCGTTTATGGAGACAGTAGTCCGTACGTACGCATAAATGTTGTTTCCATTTTCATATCTTATTGAATGGAACTAAGTGAATAAGATATATGTAAGCACACACACACACACACATAGATATATATATATATATATATATATATATCTCCAGTAGAATTATTATGTCATATATTACATACTTATTAGTAATATATATTTTTATAATCATCGATGAATGGCGAACGTGGAAATGAATCTCATCGCGTTGTGGAGACGATAATCCGTACGTACGCACGAGCGACAATATCATTTCATTAAAGGCATGGAATTGGATGGTATATTAATTTTATAGAGACATTATCATGTTATTTTAATTATTTATATACATATTACTCATCATTATATCCATCCAAATAACATAGTGTTGAATAACAAATTACACCACGGCATGTAGACAATAAGCTGTACGTACGCACACATGGTGACATTATCATTCATAAGATGGATAGAATAATGAATATAGTTGTGACATATTTATAATAACATCACAGTATATATAAGATACTGGAGTTATTATTTTATAATGGAAACAACAAATAAATAGTAAGTGGAAGAATAGGAGAACTTGAAAGAGGGTGGTGAAATCATTACCTCTTATTCGAGTTCTTCCTTTTGATTTGATCAAAAGGGCTCCTAAGGTTGGATTTCTGACCAAAGGAAGGCCTCTAGGAAGAAGTTAGGATAGTTGGGAGGATATTTGGGCAGAGGTTGTCCAATATAAATGACTTTTGAGGTTTTAATTTGAGAGAAGGGTAAGTGCCCTTCTATAAGAGGGGTGAGGGTCACTTTTGGAAAAGATTAAAGTATTAATTTATTATACAATAATATTAAGTTTATAATGTTTTAAAATGAATTTATTTAGAGACTTAGGTGGTTATGGGTTGAAATAAACTCAACCAATAGGTTTTAGACAAGTTTAGGTTACCATTTTAACCTTATCTTTTATATTTAACTCTTAGTTAAATTGTTTAACTTTTATCATGTCTTCTTGCATTCTTACTCTATATGGTCAATAAACTTACCCTAAACTTCAAGAGAACCTCAATTGTATCATTAATGACTTATATAATATTATTTAATCCATTTGTTTGAACCTTAAATTTTTAGGAAAATTATATCAACTAATAATATAGTATTTGTTTCCAATATTAATTTATATCAATTTTGACACTATTTGGTATTTTTTTTGTGAAAGTTATCACAACTTGATTAATTTGAACAAGATATATTGAATCATCCCTAAAATGTCATATTAACCTATAAAATTCATTTATTTCAAAAAAAACGTTGAAATTATATTTATTTTAATATTTATAATACCATTTATTTGATTCTTTCATTAATAAGGTAATTACTGCATCATCATTGTGTCATTAATAAATTTAATTATTTAATCTCTAAAAATTATAAATAAAATACCATTATTTAGGAAATAATTTTTTATTTCTAATGAATATTTATAGTCAAATTTATCTTATGTATAACCCTATATTAAAAATGGTTTTGTTATTAAACTTTGATTTTAACTCTTTAAACTTTTCTTTAAATAAAATAATAATAAATGTCTTAATCTAATCCGAGTGGACCTAAATGGTCATATTTTATTTCTAAGGTTGTTTTTGGTCGAATTAAACTTATCCAATAGAATTATGACATGTGTTAGGGTAAGAGTAATATCATTTTTACCCTTAATTACCCTATTTACTTTTAACTGTGGTAAATAAAAGTAAAAAGTTACTATTCACAAAAAATTATTTTTATCCTATCGAACCACATTTTACTCCTTGATATTAACTATGTCTCTTGGATTTTTGAAATAAAAATCACAAAAGCGATAAAATTAATTTTTATGTGAATTTACAAATTCTCCTAGAAGGTGGGTAAAAGATGGTGAAAAGTTCAATAAAATTTTTATATATCTAAAATTATTATAAACTGACTCCAATTAATTAAATTGAATTTATATAGGTATTATGTATCTATTTTGACCAAAAATAAATTTAAATAAAATAAATAATTATTTAAATAAAAAGTTGATTTTAAACAATAACTCAGTGTTTTTCACTATTCATCAAAGATTGAAAGTTTTCAGAAAAATACCAAAAATTCACCCTAGGATAATTTTGATATTAAAAATTCAATAATTAAGTCTATTTTACCAAATTAAAAACATAGAAGTTGCATTTATTAATTTAAAATTAATTATCGCTGTTAAAAACAAAAGGCGTATTTTTAAGAAATAATAACTATCAAAAGTTTGACACTTGTTTATGTCTAATTTCAAAGTGAAATTACTTACAACGAACAACATTGGATTAAATGGTAAAAGTATAATCTATTTATACTTACAAACCATTAAAATTTATAATTTAACACTATTATTTATTTTGATTAAAAATGTTGTTTTCATTTAAAATGTTGTATTTTTCACTATTCACACAAATATGAAAGTTATCAGAAAAACACCAAAAATTTATTGAAACTAAATTCTTATGTACTGATTATAATGAATGAGTTTATTTCGTCAAATTGAATATATAAAAGTTTCAAATATTGGATTTAAAAAGGGTTCACCATTAAAAGGCGGTAAAAGTATATTTTTTGAAAAATACTCCTTTTATCTGAAAAAAATGTTTTAGTTATTACATTATGTCTAATAAACTCATAATATGGATTCTAAAATTATAAGGATTATATATAGTTCAAAATTCAGTTAATACTATTCATAACCGCTTTTGAACGGCTAGTTTGGCAAGTCATGGTGCGTTTGAACTCGATGATGCGTGTAGTGTAAGTTATTGAATTACTTTGAAGAACTAACGTAATATGAAATCTTGGGGTGTTACACTTGAGGTATTCATTTGTGAGGAGATCCGAAGACACATGAACCAACTCTGTAAATTGAGCGGTAAAATCCATCACCGAATGGTATCTTTGCTCCAAATTAAATAACTCACGATCCTTCACCAACCACCAGGCCTTAGGGTAGATTTTTTTATTAAATGATACTTTAAAAGTGGTCCACATGATATGCACATGACTCCTTGAAAGCACCGTTGATGCCCATCACTTCCTTCCCAACCCCTCCAACATATAAGTGGTGAATCCTACATTGGATGTCTTAGGAGTCTTTATAAATTCAAAGATCCTATCAATTAGACACAACCATGCCTTAGGATAATTATTTACCTACTCACCATGTAAGACAAGTGGATTCTTCCTGCTAAACTCTTGGTCAGGGCCCACAATCTCTTTCTTCTCCCAACTGCCCACTCGACCTAAGGATTGGATCATCTGAATCATAGACTCCACTAGAGTTAAATCAAAATGATGTTTTTCCTATGGGGTTTCTCTATATCACACTCTCGAAGCCTACATGAGGCCCTTATGGGAGGTATTATCTATAATACATAATATATATATCAATAAATACATAATTCAATCTCAAACCACATAAAACAAACCCAAAAGAAACCCTCATCATAGCTCTGAACAAGTAACATCCACATCAAAAGTGACAAAAAATGAAAAAAGGATAAAAAAATAAAATTTTGACCATTTTTCAGCTATGTATGTTTTGGATCTATGGTTAAACAAACAGTGCTCCAACTATGTGAGTGCCACTGGAGGTTGACAGATAAGGCCACATAGGTTGTGCACGGTCACTGCTAACCATGTTCCTTAACAGTGTGCCTCCTCTAAAACTTTCTGTTTTCACCCAAACTCAAAAAAATCCATGGGGTAACCCAAAAACTCAAAACACATTTGGGAAATACCTAAAAATATCATAAAAACATCTCATAACCAAGATTAAAATGTAAACCCAATCCTAGAACACCCATGGAGACTTGAGGTTCAACACGAAGAAGAGCCGGACAATCACTCCTCGATTACTACCTCTTGAGTCCCAATAGTCCTATATCTAGTCTACCACTAACCACCAAATAAGAACATGATTTTATAATATTTTTTAATGAACTTACCCAAGTCAACCCGGAGCATCACTCGAGCTGGCTCACCATAATTCATGAAGTGCATTTTTGATCACCATGGGCTGGTGACAAGAACTGGGCACAATGAACAGGCTCTTGGGAACAATTTCTCCAAGGTTTAACTTGCATAAACCATCCATGAACTGGGAAGACCACACAAAAATCATTAGAGTTAAAATAATTGAATAAAAAACTCAGAGTAATTCATCAACGACTAAAAAAATACCATGAGAAACAACATACATCACGTACAAAACATGCCATGATGGGACATATACATGGTATCTAAAGTCAAAGATCAAAACTAAAAATAATGGGAAGAAGACAAAACAATTACTATACATAAATCCAAAATCACAAGGCTCATAAATCCACATGTTTCAATACCTGTGATACCACATCTACTTCAATAAAATGACAGACAACTACAATAAAAAAGATTCATCAATGTATATAGTTCCCTTGCCTTTACCTGTGTCCTTCAAAACAAAGTGTACATAATCCTAAAGGTATATATAGGGTGTGAGGAAAAAATCCTAGTAAGATACCACTTTTAATCTATTTAATGATTTTAAAACCATTCAAACAAATAAATTATTTTTAAAACTCATTTCAAAATTATTCCGTTTTTGAAAATTGTTTCTCTTAAATAAAGCCTTTGAAATCCATTTAGTTTTTTCCTTTCAATAAATAGGTTTTTAAAAATAGTTCCAAAATGGCTCAAAATAATGAATCAAGTCCATAAAACAAAACATTCTCAACATTTACAACAATGCAAACAAGGGAAATAATAAATATATTCATCATATAACCAAATAAGCGTAAATAGGAATAACACATGATATCTCATAAAAAAGGCACTAAAATAATTCATAAAAGAATAAATATCAACCTGAAATGTGTAATATACAAAAATATATATAACTATAAGGATATAGTGTGAGTGAGATAATTAAGGTTTTCTAGATAGATAAATAAAGTGGAATCTCTCACATTCTTCCCTAGGACCAACTTCAAGAACTCTCATAGTCTCCCGATTAACAAATGGAAGCTCTCATGACCTTTATACCAAACTATCTCATGGTCCCTTGGACAATAAATGGAAATATCATGGTCTTCCTACCAAAGTCTATCATGGTCCCTTGGACAACCCCCACTCACACCCCCATTATTCACATGTGCTACTAAATGGAAATCATAATCACATCATAAGTGACACATGTGAAAATCCATTTCACAATCCATTTTCATAAAAAAACATGACCATTTTAGAAAAAAATTTCCACAAAGTAAAACCATTTCTAAAACCACTTTATAAATACATTTAAAACCATGAAACACCTTTTATCCCTTTTATTAAAAACATAGAGTGCATACAAGTAACTTTTGTTCGGAAAAATCACTTTAAGCACCCAAATTTCCCAACCAATCCATGAAACATAACAAGTATTCAATAAACATAAACTATAAATCGATCAAATATTTTTTTTAAATATAAACTAAATGTGATTAATAATTTAATGTTAATATATTGGAATACCCTTAAATAGAGACACCTTTCTCAAAAATGGTTCTAACCTCACAACCTTCAATGAAAACCACCCAAGAGAGAAAGGAGGAGTCCTCACACTCATAAGACAGAAGATAAAAAAATAAAACCCCCATTAAATACCCTAGGTTAGAACAAAACCCCATCTAGGGTTTTAACTTTCCATAAAAATAGAATAATAAGTAAGAGAAGGGAATAAGGATGAACAAATCATAAAGATTTGGGCTCACCTCAAGCTAAACCACCAAGAATCTAAGGATATTCTACCAAGAAGAGAGGGTAGAAGTTTCCAAACCAAGAAGGATGTAATGCGCATGAATGAGAGAGGAAAATAGGGTAAATGGTTAAAATTTTAAAAGGTAATTTTAGTAAAATCACAAAAAAAATTAATGTGATGGAAAAACTGCATCGTTTGGACACATGGTTAGGAAAATAAAGTGACAACCATATTGGAACTAATGCCTCCACCAAAAAAGATTTGTGTTTTCTTTTGGTATTTTTTACAATTTTAACAACCATGATCAAACCATAAAAAAGTGAGCTATCCCAAACCCATCACCCCTAACACAGTCAGATGAATGGTTAAACAGACCATGCACCAACCATGTGCCTTGACCTGTTTCCCTTGAAGAATATAATTTCATATCCCAATAACATAAAACTCTAAAAAAAAGAGATAAAATAAATCTCAAAATAGATGTACCAGTGACCCAGTGGGAATCATAACTCAATCCACTACCATCCTAGTAAGGTGAATAAAGTGGCAGATGCATTGAGTATAAAATATTTTATAACATTATCTATGATAAGGATTAAGAAGGATCCAATCTTCTTAGACATGAAAATGATGTACATGATAAGAACATTGAAAAGGAAACCATCCTATATTTCCAACTTATTTCTCAACAATCTCTTCTGGATAAAATTAATTAATATCAAATGAGTGATGTTGAGATACAGGACAAGGTGAATGCTATAAAAAAAGAAAAATCATCAGAGTTCAAAATTGATTATAAAGTAGTTGTGATATTTAGGAAATGAATTATTTTTCTATCATATTAGGACATAAATAATGATTTATTGGGAGATTCTCAAATCTCTACATTCTTTATCCACCTAGGAAACATGAAGATGTATAGAGATATCTAAGAACACTATTTGTCGAATAATATGAACAAGGATGTTATGAAATATACATTAAATTTACTAGTTAGTAAGTAGGTGAAGGTTTGGAATAAAAATATAAATGTATGATGAAAGAATTTCCTATACCTACATGGAAATAAGAAAATATAACTATGTATTTTTTCATGATTCTTTTAAATACATTGAAAGGGAATAAGTTATATGGGTTGTGGTGGTCAATCTTAAAAATATTTCTCACTTCATTTCCAATCAAGAGGAATTATCAGTCAATAAAATTGAAAGGATATACATCATAGAAGTGGTAAGTATTAATAGTACACGACTATAAATTATATCTGATCGAGATATGAGGTTTACCTAAAAGTATTGAAATATCATTTATCATGCTCAAAAAATTGAGTTGAACTTAATTGCAACCTATCACCCTAAGATCGATGGAAATCTTGAATGAAATATCTATATAATTTAGGATATATTGATATATTACTCTATAGATATCAAGGGAGGATGAGACCAACATTTTAAATTGATAAAGTTCTCATATAATAATAGTTTCACTCAATCATTAAAATGGGTTTGTATGAAGACCTCTATGGGAAGAGATGTAGAACACTTATGTGGTGGGATGGAGTTAGTGAACGAAAGTAACTAGGACCTGAGATGTTTATAGAAATGATAGAAATGTTCAATACTATTAAACAACACATTAGGATGACTCAAATTTGACAAAAGAGTTATGCTGATAACCATCGGAAAGACTTAGAGATTAAGGTTGGTGAAAAAGTTTTCCTCCACATATCACCATAGAAGAAATTCATGGTGTTTAGGAAGAAGGGTAAGCTAAGTCCATGATACATTAGACCCTTTGTGCTTATAAATCACATCATAGTAGTGGAATAGAAGATAGAAATTCCACTAAACCTTTAAAAAGTACTTGATGTGATCCACATATCCCTCTTGATGAAGTACATAGCATATTCCCCACATATACTAAATCCATAGGTGGTATAGTTGGAAGATGATCTCTCATACGAGGAGAATCCCATAAAGATCTTGAGATATAGAGACAAAGTACCACAAAAAATAAAAACTCACCTAGTCAATTTACTTTAGATAAATCATAATTATTAAGAGGTGACATGGGAAATTTAAGAGATAATGAGACAGAAGTGTCCACATTTTTTACACCGTGGTGTATGGAATAAAATTTTGAGTGTGAAATCTCTTAAGGGGAAAGAATGTAATGACCCGAAAATTATATATAGAAATTTACCTTATAAATATATAAGTTATTCATATAAGTTAATATATATTATAATAATTAATGTTATCTTATCATTAATTCAGAATATAATATGTTTTTAGATTCATTTCATTCTTGAAAATAAATTTTAAAAAATGATTTATTTATGTTTTAAGAACCCATATCTAAGACTAATTTTTATCACTTATATAAGTTGAATAAAATAAAACATGTTCAATTTTTGTATTCATAATTTGAAAATTATCTTTGGATAGATTTTTTTTTATTTTCTAAAATAACTATTTTCAGATGAATAGTGAAAAATATAGTTTTTTTCCAAAATAATGAATTTTATAAATTTATCAATATATAAGTGAGAATTTGAATTTTATAAAAAGTTTTAATTGGTAAAATATGTATTTAAGCAATAATTTTATTAATTTTAAATATATTTTATAAAATTTAAAAAAACTATATTTAACCTTATAAAAAAAGAAATATTTAATTTCTAATAAAAAACTATTTTTGGTCTTTTCACTTAATTAAAATTTATTTTAATAAAATTAGGGTTTGTCTTGATTTTAAAGAAAAATAATTTTTTTTATAATAAACCAATATATGTCTTGAAAATAAAAAACATTAATAATATTATCCCACACTTAAATTTTAAGCTTTAAATGGTCTTTTACTTAGAAACGATTTTCACAAGTTATGCGCTCTAATACTAAAATTATTTCTATAACTCATATAAATTTTATTTTATAAAATTATTTTCATATTTAAAATTATAATTTTTAAATTATTAAATAATATCAATTTTAAATGTGTCCATTAAAATTAATTTCCAAGGGTGAAAGTGGAATTATCACCGTAAGGGTAAATTAGGTTAAAAGTGGTTTAACACAGTAAAAAAGGTTAAGAAATCTGTAAAATATATATTATATTGAATTTTTAAGGAATTATAATACTTATATCGTTACATAAACCATTATTTTCCATTTTTGGATCTTTAGGCCTTGAATAATATAGTGGAATTATTGAAAAGTAATGAGATTTTTCAAAAATGTCACCCTCTTTAAATAAAAAAAGGAGCTCACCTCCTCCAGATTTATAAACCCATTAAAAATATTTCGATAAAAAAAATCTATCATAGTACCTCATAAAAACAAAAACCACACCATTTAAGTCTGGGTCATAAAAAGACAAAACTAAGTAACCTTAAGAAGTTACCCAAGGGGGAACTTCTAAGGCAGATGTAATACTCTTGACCAAACTTTTCTAAGTTCTTTTCTTCTTCTGCACCCCTGAAGTCCCATATAACCATGAAGGTATAATATAAACATCATTGTTACTATTTTTAAGTGTTATTATACTAATTAAATATATATTTTATACCTTCCTCCCAAATCATTGAGAAAAATGAAAATGTTGCCATCCGTTTGTGCGAACTACCGCCTCCCTGAATGATAAGTTTTATTTTCCATTAACACCTAGTTTAGATGACTTTAAAAATGTATTTAGTATGTAAAAATTATATTTTTTATTCAATTAATATTATAAAATTATTATAATGGGAATTATATATGTGTGATCAACAAGAAACAGTCATAGTAATTTTAACCGCCTTAAATGGAATGTTTAAGGAACCCTTCTTAATTTGGGTATATATTGGGATAAAATTTGAAACTATATAAGTATTTTTATAATGTAATAAAAAAATAAATTAAACTTAAAAATTATTTATATCATGAAGTTATTTTACAACACCTTTAACCACGGTCAACAAACTGAAAGTGTTACAAATAAATTAACCTAATAAACCTGAGTAACTGACGTATAAAGAAACTATATTAAAAAATATATATAATAAATAGACCATATAAAATTAAATATAGATTAATAAGGTTATTTAATATATATTTAATGAAATTAACTTAATTATTCATGAAGTTAATTGCAATTTCATATCAAATTTAGACACGAAGGTAAGTGATCTTCTCTACCACCCTTATTACTTGTCTATTACACACTCTTTTTTTCTACCATTTACGCAATATTATTCTCATGAATTTATTATATTTTTTAATATATATCCATTAAATATATATATAGTTAAGTATAACTTTCATTTCTATGGTTATACATGTTTTTAGTTCCCTTTGAAATCTCTACTTTAAAGTAAACCAGATTTAAGGGAACTTTCCTAATTTTTACTATTGTTATTTCATAAAAGACCTACAAAAGTTTTTCATTTTAATTATTTCTTATTTAGGTATTTATCTTGAACTTTATACAACGAAACTCCATATTAAGTACCCATGTTTTTTAAATTATTAAAGCTAAAAATAATTTAATTCATATTCCCTTGGGAATCCTTATGATTTTTCCTTCGATTATGCCTTGAATCAGAATTATGAAATCTACTCCCTTCTCTTGGTTTGATCATGCTTATGTTTTTTATGGTTTCTTTTTATTATGTGGTATGAATATATATTATTTTAATTAATTTTTGGGTGGATTTGAAATTAAATATACCTAAAATTCATTGGGTAATGTTTTCATCTCATGATATTCTATTTTGGGTGCATGATTGGTTAGCCTAAGCAGTCTATGTTACAGGTGGGACTAGAATTATATCTACATCCAATGAATTGTGTAAGGATTTATATATCATGATATATTATATAAGGTATTAGAAAATGAATATAATCCAACATGGGAATTTTTCCACTTTATGATGATGGTCCTGGGAGTGACCATTGACTTATGAATATGATGTCATGTCTTATGTTGTTTCCACATATTCCTTGATTCCATGATCTTTTGATTTAATTTATTTATGAAAACTTTTAATTCTTATTATCATTATTATTATGATATCATGTTAATACTCATGACTCTCATGTTATTATTTATTTCCATGTTTATTCCCTTTCCAGTCTTTATAGGTCACACTTTTCCTTATATGTTTTTCCCAAGGTATCCTATATAGTTTTAGAAGATCTATGAGAATTATGAGAACTATATATATTTTTAAATAAAGATTATGTTTTTATGTTTAACAAGATATATTTATGTATATAATCTTATATGTTCACTAAACCTCTAGATCCTCACTTTGTAAGTGTTAGAAATCTATATGTAAAAATTATAAAATAAAGTATATTTAAGGATTGGGTTGTCATATACCTATTGTCTATAAAATCACATATCAATTAATTTATACCTTAACTTATAAATATCTACATTTTATTATAATTTATCCATATTCATTACTATATTAGGTTCTATAACTAGTATATTTAAATCCTTTATAATGGTTCGTGAAGAGTATGTGAATCATAAAAGCATATCCCTCCGGAGTGTTTATCCAGGTGTGTAGTCTTAGGTACAATCATCTTGCACCAAGTGAAGATCAATTTTATACTCATACATATTTTTTATGTTGATTACCACTAGGTGCATCTATAACACAATTACATCCACTTTACAACATCTAGCAAAAGATGTAATTTCTAGGAGACCACACACTCCATAATTTTCCATTATTTAGGACGTTTTCTTATATATAGACTTATCCATAGGGTTTTCTATAATGTTATCTTATCCTAATCCCTAAAAAACATAAAATATTCAATAATACCTTAATGTAAACTTTTATACCAACCCAAATGGTTATATATACTTTGAAATCATGATCAAACCTAACCTATCAACCCTTGATGATATTTATGACTCTTAAATTATCCTCAACTGATAATATCCCAATCTATAAAGATATATAAAACCTTATCTGATACTAAATGTAAAATCCAAAATATGAATGTCCCATAATTACATGATTTATAGAAAATATTACATTATATAAATTCCCACAACCTTTTAGGTTTAGAGTATTAGTGAATTAAAAAACATCATTAACTAATATAGACCATGTATTTCTCATAAAATTGACATTTTTACCACTACATTGGGAATTAATTAATCCATAATAATTCTTAAACATCTCCCATAAATTTTATACACATGATATTCTTGTAATCATATCAATTTTAATACTTTTCATTATTACACGAGGGAAGAAAAATATAAGAAGTTTGAACTCAAAAAATTAGTATGGTAAAACGTATACCAAAATAAATCATGGAATAAATAAGGTATGAATTATATGGAAATAAGTAAATAATAAAAAAATTATTACAAATAACTGATCACATGATCTCAAAATAAATCCATGAATGTAATAACAATATTACTAGTCACATGGAAAGAAATAACTAGTTTCATAATGATATAATGAAAGATGTCAAGATTGTCATAACCTTATTTTAAGACATTACATACCGTCAAGGCATTTTTCTAAGAAATCCATATGATGTAAAAACCATAACCACGAATTCTGAATAAATGGGTAAGAATACACAAAATACCTAGGCTAGTTTTTTTAATCATACCCATTGACACAACGAGGTGATATTATAGGTCTCACCCATCACTAATTAAGTATAATGAATTCATCATATTAAGGAATTAATAAACTACACAATATATAACCAACATGACTTAGTTATCAACAAACATTAATATTAAAAATACAATTATACTTATTCACAATATTTTCCCAATCAATAAATGGAATAGCTCAATAGGTAAGCATACCTTAAACTAACACCGTATAGAGTAATGGTATACGATAAAGTTAAAAATTTACAAAATAAATAAATAAAATTATATGATCATAATCCATATAGAGAAAGAAGGTGGATGAAATTATTAAGGAATATACCAAGTGTAATATAAGAAATTTGAATGATGTTTAAATAGATTACCATACCTTCCTAAGAAGAACAATTCAAACAGTATAAATTTAGACAGGATCAAGAATTAAATTATTTTATATCATGAGTTTAATCCCACATAATAAAATATTACAAGAGTATTTAGAATTTAATCCATGAAAAGAACTCCACATGTGATAAAAAACCTTATAACATAAAGAGGAAAATGGAATCGAAATGGTAAAATTGATCTTATAAAACATTTTTAAGAATGATGTAAAAAGTCAAAGTTATGAGTCACTTCAAAAACTCATTTTTAAGTGATAAAATTAGTTTTTTAAATAATAATTTAAATTTAATCCCAATAATAGATCATTTAAAATTACATAAAGTTTTTACATAGGAAATTTTGATTTAGAGATAAAAATACTAGCATGAAAGGGAAATCCTTTTTAATATTCTAAAAATACATTTTTTTGAGACCCACATTTTAAAAATGATATTAAAACTTCCTTTTGAAAAGAGGAAATGGAAAATATGAAGATCATAATATAGAACATGTAATTAGGTTTCCAAATATAAAGGAAAACATTATTAGGAATAGAAAACATGGATATGGAAAATAAATAACTTATTTAGGAAGGATGAGAATTATTCTTAACAACATTATACCTTTATGAGAAAGAAATTCATCATGGAAGGAGATTTGAATTAAAAATTAATTTTCCAAAATATGAATATAAAATAAAATTTATACAATTTTATGGTGGAAAAACCCAAACAAGGAAGAAAATATATCAAGGAGAAATATCATAACTCAAAAAAGGTTTTTAGTTGTCAATATCCTTTACGGTGAATAATTTTTTTAATAAAAAGACATTGGAATAGAGGGATTGAATTTTAAATTAAAATACCATTAATAAAATATGATACATTATATTATATATAATATGATGTATACACAACATTTAGATGAAATTAGGTTCATAACAAAACAAATCTCAAAGAAGGAAAATTGAGACGAAACACCCTTAAACACATCAAATTTTAATGGAAGAATAATTTTAAATGGATTTTATAAAAAAATATAAATATTTAGAAAAAAATATAAATATATTATAATAAAATAATATTGTATAACATACCTAACTTATAATAATAAATTTCAAAAGGAGTAATTATAACATAATGAATGAAATTTGGGTTAACAAAAACCCTATATTTCAAATTTAAAACCAATGAAAGGTAGAACATGGGATAGATTTTTAAATATATTATATTTAATGTAAAATTATAATAAAATAAATCTATTTCCAGTATATACATTATAATAATGAAAAAGTGGTGAATAAACATCATATCTCAATGAATCAACATTTAGGTGAAAAACCCCTTAACTTTTTTCCCACTTAACTGAACATGATATAAAACCTTATATAGAAAAAATAAATATCTTAATAATATATTTCATAACCTTATTCACACCTATAAAGTATTATAAACATAATTTATAATCATTTATTACAAATATATTAGTTAATTATATTTTATTTCCATCGTCGAATGTTACTAGTATTGATTATTTTTTGTTACTAGTTTCATAATGGTGGTTTCAATTATTGTTTATAGATTAAAATTTTATAATTTTAATATCATTATAGGTACTTTAATATATTTTTATAATGAATTATATTATTATAATTTCATTTCATAAGTATTTTAGTTACGATTTATGATGATAAAGTTGGCGACGATCTTGTTTCAGTAATTTTAACGAACGAGGGGTGGTATCTTAATAACAGGTTGGATATTACTATTACCATTACAAAAATAAAAATAGACATTTAATTATTATTTTCAAATATAATTGGTAATTAGGTTTCATTATTTATACATGATACAAATTTATAGCATTATTTATATAGGTAGTTAAACAAACCCAAACAAGAACATGCTATAATCGATGGATGAGTATTGTTAGGAAAGAGATTCTTTTAGCAAAATTTCATTATCATATAATCATGATGTTATTATTTTTATTTTGTTAAAATTTTAAACTATATATTAATATATTTTAATATATAATATAATACTAGATTTAAAAACAAAATACATAAGTTTTGTGGAGGTGGTAGTCCCTATGTAAACACGGGTGATGCATTTGTTTTACATAGATTAAGAGAAATATATGAAATGTTTAATTATTTAAGAATAATAATATTGTTATAAATATAATATTAATACTTGAAATATGTTTTCATAACCATCCATGTAATGTGGTTATGAAAAATCAAGCATGCCCTTCATGGAGACTACAGTTGACACATACGCATGACAATGTCTTCATTTTTCAAATGGTTTTGAAGAAAATTGGAAAATGGATATTAAATTAATATAGTAAAAGTTCATAATATTATTAATACTTATGTTATCATACTTTCATGGATAAAAATTATTTTAATGGGTATAATAAGAATACAATTAAGAGAGATCATTTGAGAATATTACCTCTCCCGTTGGATATTCTCCCTTGGGTAACACCTTAAGGCTCATTTGCTTGGGATTTGGAAAGAACAAGGATTATTGGATGTGGGGAGAGATTTTAAGAGATACTAGGGTATAGTGTTGGTAGAGATAATAATTTAGAATGAGTCGATGAATGGGATGAAGGTGAGATCCTTTTATAGATGAAGGGAATGCCATTTTTGTAAATATAACTGTTTAATACAAAGAGATGTTTCACATGGAAAGTAGATCCAAAGTGGGAAATAATGGACTGGGGGATTCATTAATGTTTATCATCCCTAAAAAAATCATTTTATATATGTTTTATTGATTTTTTAAGTCATTTACTCTTAGATATTTTTTCTTTTTCTATTTTTTTACTATAGTAATTAGTTTTTACCTAAGTAGTTTACTTTTAATTCATAAAAATAAAGTGGTAATTATTAAAAAATTTAAGACTAATGATTTTAAATATGAAATACATTTTATTAAAAAAAGTTATGTGTAATAAAAATTAATTTTGACATTAGTACATGTAATGTGCAAAAACCCATTTTTAGAAAAAGTGTATTTTTAAGGATAAAAATTATGTTTAGGAAAAAAAGTAAAAAAGTTGTTAATTTTAATGAAATTAATTAGTTTATTATTAAATAAAGGATATTTAAGTGACTTGAAAATAAATCTAGAACCTAATTCCACTGAGAGAAAAATTAATTAAAATAAAAACGCAAAAATAGTTTTCGTTAGGAAAATATTACTTAATTTTGAAAAAGGTTAAACTTAGATTCTATAAATCCAACATAGTATTTTAAATTAATAATTTCACTACATAAAAAAAATTTATTATGAATATTATAAAATCTATGATTTTAGTAAAATCTATAATTTTTACTATTCACCTAAAAATAAATCTTTTGAGAAAAAAATATTAATATAATATTTACATGATGAATCTAAAAAATAAGTATTTTTTTAAATTAAAATTATAAAATTTATTAATTTAAATTTTAATTAGAAATATTAAATATAAAGAAAAACTTCTTTTATAGAAAAAAACTCTTTAAAATATTAGTTGTTCTTATTCTATTTTGCTGCCAATTAATAATTAATTTTTTTAAAAAAAAAATATATTATTCATATTTAAAATATATTTTATCATTATTTAATCATATTATATTTAGTTTCCTAAAATTATAAGAAAATACCTAGTCCTTAAAAAGGAAATTTTTAGGAAAATACATTTTCAAGCATAAAATGATCTTATTAGTTATTTAGATGCACTAATTGAATTTTATAAATTTATTTGTAATAAAAATAATGCTTTTTATATTTATACATATATTTTATAATGGTGTTACCTCTGTTTCTACCCACTAATTTAATGATGATATTTTAGCTATTATATATTGTTCTGTGGTTTGTTTTTGGTCCGATGTTATGTGTGAAGCAAGCTTTTGAATACGTTAATTTTTAAAGGAAAATATAATTTAAAATATCAGTGTGTTATAAATATGAGATGTTGAGGATGATATGAATTTTTCTTATAGTATAGTTATGGTTATGATTCATATTCACTGATTCCATCATAATATGCTAGACCATACAAGTGGTTGGGGGTTGGTAGGGTTGCAACTCGACCCACATTAGATATAGAAGGGATTGAGCATAAGAAGTTTGACATTAGGGAGTGAGAGTGAAAAATTAAATGGGAAGTGGATGCAAGGTTCCTTTGATTATATTATTGGATACTATTTTATTACATTTGATGTGATATTTAGTGAGTATTCCTTTTTGAGGTTGGGTGATAGTGGACCTGAAAAGTGCTTGTTGGTTTTTCTATTTGTTCACTGATTCATTAATATACTTCTTCCACATTTGTATGAGATATCTTGGGTATAATCTTACTAAGTATACATGTTATGGTCACCCTAACACACACACACACACACAGACACACAGACACACACACACACACACACACACACTTCTTTTCTAGTTTCTAAGGTGAGTTTGGTGACAGAGGTGGACAATACTAGCTTGGAGCTTGGGATTGGTTGTGGAGTTCACGCCTGGTATTTTTTTGGTCTTTTTATTATGATATTTTTATTTTTATGAAATATTCATGTATTTTAGTATTATAGTGGATCATGGTTTATTTATATTATGGAATCGAATAGTGGTTTTATCTAGTCATTCCTGGGATATATTAGTGTAGTGTCTTCTATATGTATGTTTTATACTCTCCATGAGAGTCCCTAACCCGATGATTATTAGATACGGGCTTTAGGGGTAACTTGCGTCTTCACTGAAGGAATTATAGGGGTTTCCAATGTGGGTGGGTTATGATAATTTTAATTTATAAAATTAATTTATTATGGTAATCTTGGAACCAATGTGTGATATTTTTACCATGGTTTGTGATAAATGTTGTTTAACACATTAGTGAGGTATATGATTTTATATATTTATATTTTATCATAATAAACCTACTATTATTGGATATTTATTTTGAAAAATATTTTTTTTTATTTTGGATCCTTGTTAAAGTGGTTGATTCATATTCTCAAATACAACTAATTTCATTATTTTGGTTATAAGTTTTACATGACGTTTGGGTGTTGTTCATTAAAATAAGAGTTTCTTTGGAAATATTAATAATTATTTTTCTTACTAAATAATGTGCCATTATTAAAGTTTAAATATCTTAAACTAAATATATTAATGTTAGAACTTGGGGAAATTGACAATTTTTAAGATATTAATTATTTTTTGGTTTGAATTTTTTTTAAAAGTGAGTTTTTTGTACTTATGTTAAAGAAATTTTTACAAGAATGATAGCTATGTTTGATATGTTTTTTTTATTTTTGATTTTTTAAATAGATATATTGAAACAATTAAATATGATTCATATTTAATAAATGCTATTTTTTATTACACCCTCTTTCGATTGGAAATAATTTATTAAATAATGTTTTCTTAATGGGAAGTTATTCTCATGGACTTTACCATGTGTTTACTTATAAATAAATGTAAAACTAGTTTTATGATGAAAAATATGATATATATATATATATATTGGATGAATTCGTTCCTTGTTATTTAATGAAATAACATTTTATATTTGATTTGGTGATTTTTTGGAATATAAGTTAAAGAAGAGAAAGTGTGTTTTCTAAATAAGGAATTTAGATGTATTTTTATATTTAACATTACCTTGGTTATTATATGAGTTTATCTAAGGATTATTGGTACCCATGTTATATATGTATTAAAGGCTTAAAATTATGTATAGAGTGTGTGGATAGGTGGCTACACCTAAAATGTGATGGTTATGATTACAGTGTGTAGAATAGTGCCTATACATGAATGATAACTAGTTATTCCTAGAGTGTGTAGACTAGTTCCCATGGTTCCTTATTGCTACTTCTGAGATATGTCCATATTTTTAATTATTTTTTTTCTTTATTTATTTCTCATAGGATAAACCAAATTGTGTTACCCAAATCATAGTAGTGGTTTTAAAATATATCAAACAAATCATGGTAGTGGTTTTTAAATTATTACTTAGTTATTTTATTACATATTTAAATTTAAATTTTAAATAGTCAATTATTTATTGGGTTAAATTATAAATCTTGAAATAAATTTAAATTAATTCATTTATTTTTAAAATTATCTCAATTTATTTTTTATCAATAATATTGTTTTATACTTGGATTAATTTTATATAGAACTACATTGGTGGTTACCTACTGGTTATGGGATATATTCTCACCCTGCATGTGCACTATGATATACATAGAATATTATTTTTTTAGTTTTAGGTGAGAATTTTGTATATATGGAGTATAGAAGAGGTACAAGTTCATGGTATTAGATACTCATGGTAGTGTTTGTGTTTAATTTATTTATTTTATTTTTATTTGTTAATGCTTTAAAAATTAAATTATTTCACGTGGTTGGTGTGTATTATTAAATTATTAAATATTTATATTAATTTTAGGTATGGTTTTTTATTTAATTACTCAATTAATTTTGATTGATAAAATATATAGATAGATCATGTTGAATTTTAGGCAAATATATGACAAAAGGGTGTAATTATTTACAACGGAAAAAGAATTACCTACCATTTTTACAGATCCCTGACATTTATTTATAGATAATATTGATTGGGAAAGACACCTTATGTGTTATAACATTTAAATTTTGAAAGGTTTGAGTTATCTAGGCTGAAATGATATAAATTTGTATTTAAACCAATTTGGGTAGTTAATTCAGTGGTAGTCCAAGAGATAGGATGACTAAAAATTAATAAGTAACATGTAAATAGACCCTATCAAACCTCTTATTATATAATCTCAAGTTACTAGAGAATTCTAGTGAACATGAGATTTCATTCAACACTTTTATATTCTTGGTTTTATTTTTTACAAGGTGAGGTTTCTTTATATGTATAGTTATTAAAGGAAATTTGTTTAGAGACTCATACATCATGATAGTCATATTAGAATACATATCATATGCATGGGTTTAATTAACTTTGTATGATTTATTTGAATCATTTTGATTAATTCTTGTCATGATCTTTTTAATAATTTCTATAATATTTATAAAAACTGACTTAAATTTAATAAAAAGTTATTTTATTTTATAATGATTTTAAGTACATACTTTGTTTGAAAATGAATGTATGTTATGATATGTGTTTTGTTTTTACATATGGGAATTATAATTGATTTAGGAAATGGGTGCTTGTTATTATTTTTTTGATTCTTAAATTTGATTATAATGAAGTTCAATAGATTAAAAATACTATTTTATGATTGTAAGTGTTTGATTAAAAAATATATTAAATAAAAAGTAATTTAGAACTTCTCTATTTAAATTTATTGATTAATTAATGTTTTTATTTACATGTTTATTATATTTAATTTAATTCTATAAATTAGTATAATTTTTGTTTGTTCAGAATTATTGATAAGAGACAACATAAAATGGGATGGATTTATAACTAATTTAAATTTATTGAAGGGTCATATAACTTCGGTTAAATGATTCATTGTCATAGAGACCTAATTAGTTGGACACCTTCATTCCAATTTACATTTATTGTTATATTAAAACTATTTTTTATATGATTTAAATATACGTGTGTCTATATTTGGTTCTATAAATGAAATTTTCCTTGATATGTACTTTTATTAATTTTTTGTGAATGATTTAATTTTTATTTTATTATTTTTTCAATGATTATTTTTTAAATAACAAGGTTTTAAGAAAATAAAAATATTTTTTTAAAGGAGTTTAAATTATAAATATATAATGAAACATTTTATAGAAATTAGAATGATGAAATATTTTAATAAGATACCAGGTTATTGATTTTAAAAATGAGGATTGAATCCTTCTTTAGGTTATAATAAAGTTTTCTTAATGTCAATGAGGTTGTATTTGGTTTGGGAAAAATTTAATTGGTTTTATTTTGAACTTCAATGAGTGGTTGTTTTATAAAAAATTAATAAAAATTTTATTAAAAAATGACATAATTAAGATACCATTTTTGAAAGGTTAAATTGATTGTTTATGTAAGAATGGATATGAAATTTTGACCTTTCAAAAAATGGTATCTTAAAATAAGATACCATAATTACATAAAATAAGATACCATAATTAAAGTTATTCTAATAATTTAGACATGAAGAGTTTCATTTTGTGTTTGTTTAACTGTTTTGTTTTTCTTGATTTTGTAAGATTAAAATAAATTTATTAAAAATAGATTAAATAAATATCTATTATATATATATTTAGATGAATGTAATTCTAGTAGTGAAAATTTAGAGCATGTTTTTTTATATTAATACAGTTTTTGAAAATATTTTTTTTATAAAAAAGGAAATATTAATTATGCTTATTTAGAATATTTAATGTTTTTTGAGAAAAAGTTGATCCCATTCTTGATTCACATGTAAATTTTTAAAACATTATTAATTTCAAGATTTAAAATTTGTTATTTTTTGGGATTAGAAACTATGAAAAATAAAAAAAATAGTTTTTGATTAGATAATGATATTTTTATATGGTTTGTACTTTTTTTGTCTTGGTGTTAGTTATAGAGTGATTTCCAAACATTAAACAAAGAATATTTTTGCAATCAATGGTTTGTATGGTTAGGTTCAAGTTTTTTTAGTTGTAAAATTTCTCTCTCTTTATTCTTACTTTATAAATGGGAATTAGAAAGTATTTTTGATTGAAATTATCATGATAGTATGAAAATATAGTTTTGATAAAGTCATGTTCAGATAATGTCATGTTGAAGAAAAAATATTAGTGTAAAAATAGTTTTTTAAATTATTTAGATATGATTTGTTTTTAAGAAGTAGAATATGATTTTATGGTAATATTTTATTACGATATTTTATAGTAGGATTATTTGAGTTTCCCTATCCCATGAAAAAGATTTTTTTTGATATGATATTGCCTTGTTTAGAAATAAGGGTAATTAAAAAATACTTACTTTTTAAATAACATGGTTCGTTTTAATTAAAATAGATTTACATTAGTTGATAGGTTAAATGAAAAGTATATTATTTTCATTTAAATAATAATTATTTTTTGTTTTAGTTTTAAAATAATTTTAAAATTGAAATAAAGTTGTGTTCCTAAAATAATACCTTGTTTGGATTGAAAATTTTGAACCAAAAATGGGTTTTCATTGAGTTAAAATACTTTTTAAGAAATCTTAATCCATATTTGGTGATTAATAAATGTGAATTTAATTCTTATATTATTTATTTATATTAATCCCTCTTATTTTACTTACCCTGGATATGCCAACCATTATAAATAATTTTTATCTCAATTATTACTTGTTTGATTTTTTAAATAATGAAAGTGAGACTGATATATTTAAATTTATTTTTTATTCTAAATTAGTTAGAATTGGTATAGTTTTAACTATGTTGTTTTTATTTAAAAGTTTTTTAGTGGATATGTCTTTTATTAGATTAAAAGGTAATGTTTGATAGTTTTGAGATTACTTTTTATATTTTTATACCCCTATTTTAATTAATGTGTGGTTTAAAATGTCATTTTTATTGTTTAACATTGGTTTTTTTTATATTTATATATGAGTTTTGGTAAAGGTGCATTTGGATTAGTTATGTTGATAGGATTTTTTTTTGTATCAAATAGTTACATGAGGAATGAAAGTATATAAGTCGGTATAGAAATATCCTTGATTCAAAATATAGTTTAAAAATTTATATAATGTGTCAGTTATCCTAGTAGGAAGTCTAAGTTATGGTCAAATAAAATTTATATGTGACCTAAAAGTCAGCGTTGATTATTTATGTTTAGTTAGATTTATGAGGTAAAGAGATTAATTCCTTAAAGAATGAGTTAGCAGTGAGTAAACTTGATTCTTAAGGTTAAAACACACCTTCAATAGGTGATTTTGAAATGTATAAGGTGTATTGGAAAATTTTGGTGCTAAAAGAATTAAAATTGGGTGTCTATTGGAAATTTTCAACAAATTCATTTATGTCAAGGTAATTTTTTCTATATTATATGGAAAAATTAATTTCTAAATATAAATGTTTATATTATTTTAAAAAATTAATTTAATTTATAATATGGGTTTGTCTAGTTACCTTTAAAATTCACTATTTACGGAGTTATGATCACATTTTTTATTAATAAATTTATTTTTTAAAGTTATTTAATATTTATAGTGGAATTGAATTGATGATTTTAAAACTTCTTGTTTGAAGGAAATATTTTTGTGTAAACATTGATACAATAGTAAATTTATAATTATTTTGGGTCAATTTTAACAAAAAACCTTATGGTGAGGTTTTTTTAGATTTAGATAGTGGATTTAGAGTGTTTTAGAATTGTAATGATTAAAATTTTATAATTTTTACTTTTATTTAGATTTATAACTATGTGATTATTTGTTTATGAGTATTGATGTAACTTTATAAGGGAAAAAGTGTTATGGTGAGGATATTTTTAACACCCTAATGATTTTATTATTAATATGTTTTTAAGATTAATTTATTTTGTTTAAAATGCAGAGGTTTTAATAATTTTTGGGCAATACACAATATTCGTGCATGATTGATAACCTACACGGACTTTCATTTTTCACTTCCAAAATTTTAAAACCTTGGAATAATTAATTCATGAAATGATTTTAAGATATTATTATTTTTGTTTAAATTTATTTTTCTTGATATGTTTTCGGATGTGTATTTTAATTATTTTTTTATTAAAAATAGTTATTAACTTTAACATGTTATTATTATTTTAAAATGTGTGAAATTATTTGAATGACATTTTATGTTTTTTATTTTAAAAGTAAATATTCTTATTATTAATTTTGTTAAAGTGTTTTTTATTATTTTGAGATATATTAAAATTATTATTACTTAAAATGGTTAATTATCATTATTATCATTATTACTGAAAATGGTATAATTTAATTATAATAATTAATAAATAAATAGCCTCTTTCCACTGGGAATTTGGGCCATTTACTTATGACCATTAGGCCACCATCTTATTTGTCCTTTAAGGTTATTTGTAATTGTAATGGGTCCTTATGGGTGATTTCCAATCCCAGTGAGGAGGGAAGAGTCTCGACCCACTTTTATACCCTTGGTGTCCATGTTCTTGTAGCTTCTAATTATTTTAAACTTAATAATGATTATTATACCACCCACCTCATAGGTGAGTGGTAGGGTTGGGGTGGTGGACACTCTCTATACTAGTTCAAAGTCCCATGGTTATTTTCTTCTCTTGTGCTATGTTTTGTAGTGTAAGATATAATATATTACATTATTATAATTATTATAGTTAGTATTTTGACATAAGGGATTTAAATTGTGGTGATATTAAAGAATTTTATAACTTTATATAATTACTGATATTTTAGTTATTATATTTGGATTATACGAGTCATTAAAATTGAAATAATCACCCTTTCCTTACCCATTTTAATATCTCATGAAGAGAGAGGCATAGATCCTCCCCCTTCCTCTTCTTCCTCTCCCATGGATTCAAGGATTAACCAGGTAAGGACTCTATGTTCTTTCTCATAATTTTCCTCTTATTTCCACTTATTCTTCACTTGCCATTAATGTTCAAATTCATTTTATCTTGGGATATGAATATTAGAGGTTATATTAATTCATAGATATTCTTTAGACTATCATATTACTTTCATTATAAACATCCATATAAATCTTTTTTAGGGTAAACACGTGTTAGTGGAAGATATGGAATCATCACATGACCTTCTAGTGAGTTTTCTAATACATTTATCTTGATAGATCATGTAAAATAGATATTTTAATTTAGGTAAAAAATGTCTACTGGTTATTTTGGCACCAATGAGATATATTATAATTATATTTCAAGATAAATATTGTCTAACACATCTTTTAGGTGGGTGGTTCTATGTATTTTATATTTTGTCTTGATAAATCTATTATGTTTGGATATTTATTTAAGAAAATATTTATTTCATATCCTTTTTAAAGTGATTGATATATTTTATAAAATATTGTTTATTGAATTGTTTTGTTTATATGTCTTGCATAATGTTTGGTGTTGTTTGTTAAAATATATTTTTTATTTGGGAATATTAATAGTTTTTTCTTACTATATGGTATGTTATTTTTAGTTTTAACATCATAAAACTATTATTTATTTCCCATTTCTAGCCTATAGACCCCCTAGAGGCGCCTAGGGTTTCCTCTACCATGCCCATCGTGGTGGAAGATCCCTTTCACAAATTCTCACTTCCTCCATTTTTCTTATCTCCCTTCATTATAATTTTTTCTTCTGCCTTATATAGATTTCCCACCATAAATATTCTTCTTTCCTTAATTATTTCTAGGTTATAGGACCTCATGGAATTTCTTCCCTCACTTATTTGTTTATATATTTATTTCCATTAATGGTTTTTTGGACTTAGACCATTTTTTTCCTGCTTATTATTTTTCTCCTTAGATTTATCTCTTAGATTTTCTGGTTTGGTTTTATATTTTATATTCACTTACTATTTGGCCCCTATTATCAATATTTTATCATCTTCACTCAATAATTTTTCAGATTTTAGTTTCAACCATGTTTATTTTTCTATTTTCATGTTTTTTATTGCATTGATGGTGCATGTTTTCAAGGATTCCTCTATCGTAGTGGCGTTTAATTTTTTATTAATTACTTCTTTTATTTTTGGTCCCCCTATTGAATTTATTTCTACTATAATTGGTCACATTATTATTATGGTTGTCCCATTTTTCTTCTATATTACCATCCCTCTTTATCCCTCTTTATTTTGGTTTGGTTTTAAAATATAAATTCCCCGACTCTATTTGCCAACTTTTACACCTTCCTAAGATCCTATTTTCATCTCTTTCAGATATTCATAGGAGAATATTGAGACATGGATCTATAGGAATTATTTTTTATATTAGTGACTTTATATGGGGATTATCTCAGTTTTTTATGGTAGAAAATCAACAATTTTGACTTGATAGTGGATGGATTTACTAATAGAGGTTTCATGTGACCTTGGTATTTTCTGTAAAAGGTATAGTACTGGTGATGGGTAAATTAGTGCATGATATAATTATGGAGTCTCTAGTCCGTGTTGATTCTATTTAGAGATGTTACATTCTTTAGAAAGGTGGCAGATACATCCTTTAATAGTGGCACCTTCTTCTTCTAGTAGTAGTGGTAGTATCTTGCATCTGTTCTTCAGCTATGAGTTAATCCTCCCTCAAATAAGTTCCTACTAAATGTTTTATACCTGATATTTGATGGTTTATGTTTATTATACACCATTTTAGTCTCTATGGACATTTAGAATCATTGTTTATCAGTTGTAATTCCAATATGGGGCTTTATTTGTTGAGATAGTTAACAGGGTATCAAGGTGGTATATAGGTCAAGTATTATAGCCTTATATGACTATCACATTGTTCCATGATTTGATACATTTACCATTATGGATCAACACATTTAATACAAATACCTAAGTTTTACCTCAATGTTGTTTTAGCTCATTCTTTAATTTTAGAGCCCGGAACCTAGTAAAAAGTGTAAAATAGTAAATTTAGACTAGTAAACAAAATTGTAATTTTTTTATGTGAGTCCTATTGATCTTATAACATGATGTTTAAACTTGGGATGGAGTTTAGTTAAGTCCTGAGGTGTTTTAATTTTAGGGGATTATTTAATATCTATTTAAATAATTAATTAATCCCATGCACATGAGTGAGATGAACCATGATTGTCTTCTAAATGATTCCCTAAAAAAATCTCACATTAAAGATTAACTCAAGATGAGGGGTTTTATTTAAGAGTTATGTATTTTATATTTAGGTTTTAGACTCTAAAATGGGACCAATTTCAAAATCTTAAGGAAAATACATGATTTACCCAGTCCTATCATTATAAATATCTATTTAACCTATGAAATTAGGCTTATATTCTATTGAAACTCAAAAAAATTAGAGTGGGAGAAATAAAGAGATTGGATTCATCATAATATTAAATTATGATACATTAGATTGTAGTGTGTTGATTGATCATGTAGTAATAATAAACGAATATTGAGGTACAAATGAAATTTGTTTATTATTACATTTCAAACAATATTTTTAATTGCATACTTATTTTTTTCATTTAAATATCATGATAAATTAATTTTAATTATTATTTTGAGTTTAATTTTTATTTGTGTAAGTTCATCGATGGACCAATAGAAAGGAGGGGACATGGTGGCTAGACCTTTGCCAGCCACCGTAACCCCACTACAACACACAACATTATAAAATAAGTGGTATGATGTCGAAACTCATGATTTTTTGATTTTATAAGGAGATACTAGTATTTGTATCCACCAAATATTTCTTTTCTCCCATCCCCATTATCTATTATTTTATCCCCTATGATGATTGAGGCATCAACAACCTTGAAAATGGATGATAGTTCAAATGAGGTGGATCGTGGCTAATCAAAGAAGGCAAAATGACATTGTGCGGGATACCACAATAAATGACAGTGGATCGAAGAGGAAATGAATTAATAGAGGACCCTAGTTGATGCATGACATGGGAGGCTTGCTAGTGTGAGGTGGTGTGGTTGGATGTTAAGGTGGTGGCCAGATAGTGAGGCGACGTCAACTATAGCTAGGGTTGTCTAGGTAAAAGAAACACTAGGGTTTCCTCCTAGTAGTTATATCATACAAGAGATTAATGAACAACCCGTATTATATATAGAAAGTATATTTGGATTAAGTATTGGGTTTAACCCTATCGGTGGGCCACACCAGGCCTGGACTTTTATGGAAACCCACCCATACTCAGAATATAGGTGGTGTGAGAAGGTAGGGTGCGCTAGCTTGACCCGACCTAGAGGTTCATAGTCTTTCCTCTTCCCCAGGCATCCCAAAGGATTATTGGGTTGGCCATAACATTCTATAATCCCCATTAAAATTAGCTCTGTTATTCAATTGAGTTGGTTAGTGGGTCCCTGGTTCGGGTCTACACTCACCTGATTGGCCCTTTGTTGGGGCGGACTAGCACCAAATACTCACACACCTTTCCCAGACATAAGAAAAAAAATGTTCCCTTGGGTAACGTTATCCTCCACTTCATATCACCACTTGGCACACCCTAGGGGGGCCGCCATGTGGATCAATATACACACTTCAAAGTTTTTTTCACACTTTTTTGCTTTAGTGACATAAATAGAAATGTGATTAGTTCATTCTAAATTTTGCTTTTCACATAGATTACGATGGTTAAATACTTACCACCATTAGAGGCTATTTATGAAATGTTTTGGATATATTTAGTTTTTATCTTTATAGGATTTATGATTGGGTTCCATAAAGGGTTTAGAGAAGAAAAAAGTTTCTATACTCCCCTAAATACATGACTAGGATAAGGAAAGGTTCCCCTACATGCATTACAAAGTTAGATACTACCACAAAGTTCATTGGTATAGGTGGATTCATTAATCTTTAGAAAATGATTTTTGGATGCATAAACTCACAAAAAATTATCTTGGGGTATCCATGAAACTACATGGAAGTTAGAGGAAACTTATATATTAGGATAGATCTTATGTACAATTATTTCCTCCCATATACCCAATGGTTTGGGTTTAAGTAAGAAGATTGTGGGATTGATTTCCAACTCTTAGTATGTCATGGTCTGAAGACCATCTTAAAATATAGAGGGTTTAAAAGTTTCTCTCATTTATCAACTTATGGGATTTTTTTAGAAGTTAGAGAGTGAGTATCTTCCTAGGAGTATTCTTAGTGTTATCAATTAACCAATTTTCTAGGATTTGGTAATTATAAGGATCATGGAAATGTAAAATCAGTGTAGGTACTTTATTATTCATTATAATATAGACAAATTATGGGTCCCCCTTACTTTAGTAGTGTGGGTACTCCCCTAAGGGATGATACATGAGTCCGGAATGTTAAGAATAGGATTTAGTGAATACCTTAGTTGTTATGATATTTATTGGGAGTAGTTTCCATTTTCGTGTGATGGGGGTATAACTCCCTAATGAGATAT
This sequence comes from Viscum album, assembly GCA_963277665.1. NCBI lineage: Eukaryota > Viridiplantae > Streptophyta > Magnoliopsida > Santalales > Viscaceae > Viscum > Viscum album. The sequence goes on from OY728138.1 coordinate 396,485,294, forward strand.
AGTGAAGGAATCCCATTTATTGGGTTTACACTCCCTAAAATGATATTAATTTTCCTCGATGAGGTACAAGTACTCCATTATATTCAGACTTTCTATGAAAGACCCTTGGGGTGAGGGTTTTTAATGGGTCCTTTTGGTATGAGAAATTGTTATAGGAATAACAAAATACAGGTCCGTCTAGTTCATTTCATTTTTTATCAGGCAAGAAGTGATATAAGAAAGGATTAAGTTGCCTATATATTATTAAGCTCATATATATGAGTTCTACTATATCATTTACCCCAATTAAATATTCATAGGTTTGAGTTTATGGTTTCATAATTTTTTTGAAATGTTATGAATGATTTGCATGTTAAGGGAGAGTAGAGAGGGAAGTATTTTCCCTTGTGGTGCAGTGAATTAATTTTTGGGTTCCTGTTATGATAGGGAAATCATTTTATCATATGACCTAATGGATCGAAGGCCTTCTTTTTATTTTATTATAGATAATACACCCTTTAAGGGTTGAAGGGGAACCCATACATGACCCATAGGCCCAAGGCACAAGGCCCGACATGACCCGCAATACATGACCCGAATGCCTAGAGGCATACCATGCCCATTACATGACCCGTAGGCCCAACCCACTAGAACTGCCCCTCCCCAGCATCTTGCATCATTGATCTCCTTATCTCCCCACCTTGCATTGCTGACCGGCTAGCATTTACCCATATAAAGTTGCACGATGCCTGGTCCCGATGGTGGCTGCCATACCCTCTCATTCTTCTAATCCGGTTAGCTCTGCATCTGGTGGCTGCTACTCCTGTTGCTCTGATCCTCTTCTGGGTCCTGTTCTATGTGAACTGGGCTACTCCATTGTCTACGTGACCCGAAGGCCCTGTGGCCCGAAGGCCTTTGATGACCCGAAGGCCCTGGAGACCCGTAGGCCAAAACCGGTTGCCCGAAGGCCCAAATCGGGTGAATAGTTTCGGTTACTATAGTACCGAACAATAACTGCTACAGTAATGCTACAGTACCCTGAAAATTCACCTCCACCCAGTTTTGAACCCGGGTCTCTTGGGTAGTTTGGATGTTACATGTATTATGATCTTTTTGGCATCCTAGGTTTCTTATGAATATGACCATTGGGGCATCAGGATAAAATTATTGGGATATCCCTATGTCATTGGTACTATATCCTCAAAGAATATTTGTTTTATATTTACCCTTGTCTTTGGTTTTGAGCTTAATTTTTATTGGTACACTCTATTTTGTTTTTTGGGGAATCCTACTAGGTATGTTTATAGTTACCCCTTCATGGGTGTTTCACCTATATATGTCATGTTTTATATAGATGACATACAGTTTGGGGGTGATCATGGATGGTAAAAAAATGTTATAGATAGAGCTTAGTGGTGCATGGAGGTAAACACCATGACCAATGATTGTTTAGAAAATTACTATAATGAGGATAAGGACTTTCAATTTTTTATGTCTATCTACTCTTTTTGATATTTTTCTCTTGTTTATTTGATTTCTTCTAAAGCCATAATTTGTTGAATTATTAGGGATTGATGGATTCCACATGGATTTTATTCTATAGACGATTTATTGAATTTATGTATTTTGAATTTATTCTGGGATGTATAGATGTATGGTTTTATTACTAGTTCTTAGGAAAAGTCCTCAAATGGTGTGATATTCCTTCTTGGTGTTAATTTTATGTCTTTTACCTATTAAAGGTAGGCTTGGTGTGACACAATCATACTATCTTCCAACCCATATTGGGTTTCAGTAGCTTAGGTCATTTCATTCAAACACCACCTTGGCCTAACCCACCATTGATTCTCTATGGAAATTTTCATCTTTTTTGTCTTGGGTTTTGATATACTAGTCCATTTATTCCTGTATTTCTACCTTTTTGTGGATTTTAATGAAAACCCAAAAAATAATGTTAAAAAAATATATTCAAACTAAATTTATAAATGTTTTCTGTTGGGGAAAATATTACTTTATAGATATTAAGCCTTATTTGGTTGAATTTGGATTTAAATAGAGTGTTTTATTATATTGAAGTAGTTTTTACAATAATAAAGGTTATTATTTTCTATGATTTTGTATGTTTTGGATTTTTGGGTTTTTATTAAATTGATTTATTGAAATAAAATGAGACATGTTGTATATAAAAAAGAATTGTATTGGCCCAATTATACTTTTTTTGTCTTGGAAATAGTTTATTAAAGAATGTTTTCTTAAAATGAGGCTATTCTCATAGAATTTACAATGTTTTTGTTTATAAATACATGTAAAACCAATTTTATGTTAAGTCTTTGAGGGATATATATATATACCAAGATGAATTTTTTTCCTTTTTATTCAAATAAAATAAAGTGTTATAATTGATATGTGTAATTTTTGGACTAGAAGTAAAAATGGAATGTATTTTTTAATATATAATGAATTTAGTACTAATAAAAAATTCATTTTTTGACAAGTTTTTCAATGCGGTTATCTATAACTAATTTGTTAAATAAAACTTGGATAATTTTTACATCGGTTATTGAAGAACCAACATGAAATGAAAAAATACATTAATTTTTCACATCTGTTTTTCAATAACCAATGTGAGAAGGGTGATATTTTACATCAGTTATTTAATAAATGACTTGAAAAAAGAAAAAACCTATTTTTTCACATCGATTATTCAATAATATATGTAAAATATAACCCTTTTCAAATCAGTTACTTAAGAAATGACATGAAAAATTAGGTTGTTTCACATCATTTCTTCAATAACCAATGTTAAAAATCATCTTTTTGGTGTTAGTTATCAAATAACCGATGTGGAAAATATTTACAATTTTAATCGAGGGTCAGGATTTGTCATTTTTTTCATTATATCATGTGACTGACTTTGGTTTTCTCTCACATAGTGAACCATATACCTTAAAAGTTTTGATATGTGGCCTCGAATCTCTTCAAAATTTGATTTTTTTGGCTCAAATATATTCTTTATTCAATATGTGGACTTAAATATCTTTCATTTGGAATCCACAACCATGCAATATCCATCATTACTTGTTGTCATCCACCACTTGCATGTTATTCTCTTTCAAGTCACCTTCTCAATCATTTTAGTTCCTATTTCCATTTATAGTTTTTGTTTATTGTTTCCATTTTTGTGTATTCAAGGTATTTGAATTTATATTTGTGTTTCCAATTTTCAATTAATATTGATTTATCTTTAAGTTGGCATCCACCACCACCTTCTATCCACTATCACCCATCGTTAGCCATCACTTTCACATTCTTTTCATTGGTGTTTCCTTCTGAGTCCTTCTATTTCCAATTTCAATTTACAATTTGTATTTATTATTTCTATTTTCCATGTATCCATTATATTTTCACTTATATTTGTAGTTCAAATATTCCATCGATGTCACTTTTTCTTTCAGTTGGTATCCACCACCACCATCAACCGTCACCCATCATCAGCTGCCACTTTCACATTCTTACCCTTAGTATCACACTCTCAATCATCCCTATTTTGATATCAATTTAAATTTTGTTTTTAGTGTTTATAATTTATTTTCATCCAAGGTATTCGAATTTGGATTTTTTATTCCAATTTCTCATTAATGTCACTTTATCTTCTCTGTTTTTATTTTATGTTTATATTATTCTAACATGTTAGGTATTTTTTAATTGATAAATGATTATTTTCAGTTTAATTTATGTTTTTTTTATTAAATAATGACAATTTAATTTGTTTAAAGTTATATTTTATTTTATTAAATATTTTTTTTGTGAAATGTTTTATAATTTTTTTTTATTATTTATAAAATTATATTTGAAATTAAATTTGAAAATATAATAACTTATTTTTAATTTTTTATATTTATTACAGAAAATAAAGAGATAAAGTCGGATTACTACACTATGAACAAGTGATGAATATGAGGACATTGTTGATGATTTTTCAGAATTTTATATATGAAATGTTTTAAAAAATGGCACATTTTTTGTCTATGAATAAAATGTTTAGATATTTAGATTTTGAAATGTAGATAGATCAAATATATTTTAAAATTTCATGGTTTTAATTTGAGTTACATCCCTTGAATTTGGCATGCTGAAACTGGGAAGAATTCTAGATCTACTGACAATGATGATGATTTATAAGAAGATAAGTATGATGAAATTAAAGAAATTATTCATGGTATTGAATTAGTGGTAATTGAGAATGAACCAAAAATTGAGTATTTATATGGTGATTCTGAAAAACCATTATATCTAGGTTGTATAGAATTTATATTTTTGTCTACGATGTTAATATTGATTAGCTTGAAGGGAAAAAATAAGAGTGACAAGTGTTTTAAAGAGTTTCTAGAAGACATAATTTCTAAAGAAAATGATCTTCCAAATTAATATTATAAAGTATAAAAAATATTATTCCAGATGGGTTTGGGGTAAAAGAAAATACCTGATTTACCTAATGACTATGCGATATTTATGAAAAAATATAAATGTATGTTATAGTTTCCTAAATATGGGACATCATGGTATAAGTTGAAGGAAAAATAATATACTGATTTAGCAGTTATAAAGACTCTAGGAAAGGAAATTTGGTATCATCCTATAATTTCTCTTTTGAAACATTTGTTTTAAAATTAAAATGATGAAAAAATGTTAATATGGAATGATGATGAGAAGATATGTGATGGAAAATAACACCATCTAGTTGATTTTCTATTATAGAAGAACATTGATCAATAATTATCTATATTTGAAAATGAATTTAGATTTCTCAGACTTGGATTGTGCATAGATGTAATGAATTCATATCGAAGCCTTAATATCACACATATTTCAGGGTCTATTATATTGGTAATTTACAACTTATCTCCAAAATTTTGTATGAGTAGAAAATTTTTCTTATTGAGTTTAATGATCTCTAGACCAAAATAGTCTAGAAATGATATTGATTTTTTCTTTTCACCACTAATTGATGATTTGAAACTTTTATGGGATGAAGGTATTAGAGTGTATTATTCTTATAAAGTGGAACATTTTCAACTACATACAACGATTTTTTTTTTCACTATAAATGACTTCCCAATAGAAGAAATTTTGTCATGATACAATGTTAAGGGGCATAAATCATGTCCAATTTTTGAACAACAGATTTCATATTATCAACTATTAAAAGGAAAAATAATAATATACATTGTTCATAAAAGTTTTTTTTTCTCTAGATCACTCTTTTTTAAAATTAAGAAAAAAATTCAATGGCTACAAATAATTTGATATTTCCCAAAACATTCATCTTCTTACTAGTATCTTGAGAGGGTAAAAAATATTGATGTAATATTTTAAAAGACACAAAAATCATGTAATGATAGAAACATTGGGAAGAAGCGGTCAATGTTTTTTAAACATCCATATTGAAGATATCATGAGGTCAAACTTAACATTGATATCATGTATATGGAGAAGAATATATGTGATATCTTAATTGGAAAATTTTAGATATTAAAGTAAATAATAAATTTGGGTTGAATGAAATAATGGACTTACAATCAATGGGAATACATTTGGAGTTAACTATCACTCCCGATTGAAGATGAACATACCTTCCTATAGCTTGTTGTACATTATAAAAGATGGATAAAATTATATATTTTTAGTGTCTATATGGTATCAAAGAACTGTAAGTTTATTCTTTAAATGAAAAAATTGTTTCATTAAAATATTTAAAGTTGATAGGTATGAAATCTCATGATTTTCATGTCATGATGCAATAAATCCTTCCAGTTATATTACATTGAATATTTCCCACTTGTATCAAAATGACTATCATGAAGGTGTATTATTTTTAAAACATAATTTGTAACCGGGTGATTGATATGAATTCATTGTAAAATTTGGAGAATCAAGTAGTTTATATAATTTTTCAACTAGAAATGTATTTTCCTCTATATTTTTTTGATATTATATGAATTTAATGGTTTATTTGGTGTGATAAATAAATATTTGTAGACCTGTATGTCTACGTTGGATATATCCATTTGAAATGTATATGAATAATTTTAAAGGGTTTTTTAAGAATCTAAATCGACCTGATGCCTCCATTATTTTGAAGTACTCTTCTAAAGAGGTTTCATGGTTTTGTACAAGTTACTTGTGAATTGTAGATCACATTAGTTTTCCTATATCTTATAATTAACAAGTTAATTATGAGGGAAAATGATTAGTGAATTAAAATCGAAATCATTGATAGATGAAATTGATAAATATGGAACATTGATACATCTTGAATAACATAGACGATGCTCAACTATATATAAAATTTTGTATTAATGTGTTAAATAAATTTTATCCAAAGAATAAATATATGTATATTTTGAATACACATAACATAAATTTTTCCATGGCTTAAAGAGACAATTCTTGGTAGATCAGATGCATCAGAAACATTAATATGGTTAGAGGGAGGCCAAATTGTAAATTTGATAACATGGTTCAGGTATGACATTAATGGATATACATTTCATATGAAAGATCAGGACAACAAAAGTGTAGTTCAAAATAGTAGTGTATTAGTGTTCATAGATGAAATTTATTTTTTGAGTGCAAAGACAAAAAACCAATCTCTAAATCAAGTGTATATTATACATTAATTAAATAAATGTGGGAGGTTTATTACATTAAATTTCAATTTATAGAGTTTAACCTCAAATGGGTTATCTATAAAAAAAATTTCATACATGATGAATTTGGAATGACTCTAGTTAATCTAAATATACTGGAACACACAACTAATCCTTTTATCATGAAAAAACATGAAAAACAAATTTTCTATATTCTTGATCAACATGATACTCAATAGTCTATCATTTTACAAGGAAAAATGGTATTTTGGTGATGAAAAACTTGATGAAGATGTTGATTTTTGTGAGATCCTTACTTCTACAGAAATATTTATAGATAATAGTTATGAGTAGGTTTTAGACATGGTTTGTGCCATATGAAATGATTACATGTAAGGAATATTGGAAAATAATTATTTAGTAATTTCCTAATATTTCAGGTAACATATATTTATTTCTTATTTAATTTTTTAAATGTCATAAATTGTTAGATATATTATTTTAATTTTAGTTGTTAAAACACATAGTATAACTAATTAGTTAATTTTTTGTTTATATTAGTTTAGTTTAGTTTAGTTTACCATGTTTACCCTTACTTATCTTATGTATTTGTAGATTTTATGTACAAATAATTAACTTTAATATAATATTACAATAAAAATAAAAAATTTATACAATAATATATTCAAAGAATATTCTTTTTGGTGTAAAAAATAGTGTAATTTGTTGGAGATTTTTTTACTATTCACACCAATTTTTTGGATTTTTTTCATTTCTTTTTTTCAATTAATCTTTAATTAATGTTGTTAGAATTTTAGTTAACTAATTTAATAGGTATGAATAAAAATATATTTAGTTTAGTTTACTTTTTGTTGGATCATTTTTCATTTTGTATTTAATTTTATATATAATAGTTTGGTTTGTATATCTATGTACTAATTATTTGTTATTCAGACACCATTTTTTGATTTTTTAATTCATTTATATCATTTCACCTCTCATTAATGTTTTTATAATTTTACTTAAATATTTTAACAAATATGAATAATTTTTTTAGTTTACATTATTTTTTATTTGATCGGTTTTCATTTTTTATTAATTTTATTTGCAATAGTTGGATTTTTATATTTTTTTACTAATTGTTTGTTACTTTGATTTATATGATAATGGTAGAACACAAATTTTATGCACCATATACTTCCTGGGAGGACCATACACATACTTATGGGGATTACTGTACACATACTATTGTAGAGGAACCTCCTCATACTTCTACACTAGAGAAATATAATTTTATAAGGGAAAAAAGAGTTTGAGGGTTGGTAAACATGGCTAAAACATTTAATAAACTTATTAGTTACCAAAAACTGGGACTATATGACAGAAATTTATTTTTATGAGAATTATATTCCTATGGTCCAAATGAAAAATAATTTAACACATTTATTACAGTGAAAGGTTGAGGAAAAGTCACTATTTTGATTTCTGATTAGAGAAGTGTTGACAAAATGACAACATCTTAATTATGGGATACAATTTTGGTAATATTGTTTGTTATTTTTTTACTTATCATGATATGTTTTAACTAATATAGGTTTTTCCCTTATTATTAGAAAACATTTGATATACCTGATACTGGAGGAGTTAGGAGGAAATGTTTAGGTTTGGATGCCAGGATATGAAGGGATTTGAAATCAAACCTCACATCAAAGCTTAATTATAGGGATATAAAATATCCAAATCCATGAGATATATATATCCATTTATTGATTAAGATACCTAAAAGTAGTTTGTATCAAGTAGATGAGAAGAATAATTTTTGGTAATTTCATTATTATCTTTTATAGTTTTTTTTATATAAATGATCATATTAATGATTTATTTAGTCTTAATTTTCACTAAACAGGGATATCTCATTTAGTGATCCAATCCAAAAATATATCCCCTCACAATTTATCTCATTGAGGGTATATGTTATTGGAAGAAAAAATGATATTTAAAAAATTAAAAAAACAGAGAGATGAGTCTTTAGTCTCTGAAGAGGTTTACCCTCCTTTCCCCCAGTGAGACATGTAAAATAGAAGAGGGTCTGAATGATCAAAAAGGGAAAATGTCTTATAGAATATACAAGGGTTGTAGTTGAGAGAATTGTAAGAATTTATTTAATTTATTCTTGTTATTAAAGCTAAATAAATATTTATATACTATGATTCACTAATAAAATTTTCAAATATTCTATATAAGATTCCCTTAAAGAGAAAAGAACACAGGAGACCTTCATAGCTGAGGGTTATAAGGATATTTTAGATACAACATTGGGAAAAACTGAACACCTTATTCATGTATGTCGATACTCGGTGGGTGTATCGGTTATTCTGAAACGTTTTTAAATGGAGAAAGTTTATAAAATAAAAGTAAAATCCTTGGAAGATAAAGTTAAGGATACGGGTGAGACAATGGAGGATATGATCTGATATTTGGTACAATTGATATTTGTAGACATGAAAAGATAGTTTTAGGATACTAATCCCACTCCTCCACCAACACCTACAGTTCTCACTCCTTGAAATCCACCTATAGATATTTCTACTCATCCTCATCCTACTTATCCTAATCCTACATCTCCTCCTCCATAACATTCCATTTATTGTGAGTTATATATTGAGGATCCCAACATCATATTATTTCATATGGGATGATATATTATATTGGTGATATCATTCATCATCAACAGATAGAGATAAATAATTTTAGGGTCACTCTATAGGATATTATAGATAGATAAAAAATACCAATTCATATATATGTGGTCAGTAATATTGGAGTAAGTATCAACCATTTTTTAGTTTGGCCATCTAGACTTGTTTAAAAAATTACCATTTATTTATGAGTAGATTATACCATTTATTTTATATTAGTGTTAAATTTGTTTAATATTTTAAATTTTATATATTTATCTATTTTTTATAAGAAAACTTTAAAGGTAAAGACATACTATATAGACAATAATAAATATAGACAATTATGAATTCATCTAAAACTTCTTCTTATCTTGATAGATTATCAATATATTCAAATTTGTTTTTGGATGTTTATGATTTTTTAATGGAAGTTGAAAATTTTGGGCATGCAATGACTATGACATTTTTGAAAAAAAATACTATGGATATTGTGACTAGAGAGGAGTTGGGAATCAACATGATGAAACTCTTTTCAATGTAAGTCTATTATCATACATCTTTCAATTATTTCAATTTATTGAAACATTATACTTATGTTTTTTTTGTATTAGGTATATTTATAAAATTTTTATGCAGGATGATGTGACATCAATATATGAATTTATGGACCAAAAATTTATTTCACCTATAGCAAGAACAATGATTAATGTAGAAAGAACAATTTATACTTTTGAAAGACTTCAAAAATTGAAATTATTCAGTGTTGGATGCTTTCTTATCTTCAAGAGTATAAAATATATATCCCATAATGTGTCATATCACTTAACATAATAATAATAAATCACATTATATTTTTTTTTATATTAGTCTCCAATATATTTTAGGTTACTTTTTCCAAGAGACAAGACACTTTACTGTCCATTCTCTATCCATGGCGATGTGTGAGATAATTTTAAGAATGTATTGATCACATAAGTTTAAACACACACACACACACATATATATATTATAATAAAATTTAAATTTATTTCATACACATTATTTTCAAATAGGGAATGGGATTACTTTAGAGAAACAACAATAAAGCAGATCATAAAGATCAAATATGTAAAAGAAAAGGTGATTTTTCATTTATAATTACTATATTTTGGATGTAAGTACTTAAATTGTTATTCTGAATTGAAAAACTATTTTTAAATAGAAGTTTGCCTAAAAACGAGTAAAGAAATGTGGATATAATGTTTTAAGATTTATTTATAGAATAATTTCAATTGGGAAACTTATAAAATTACAGAAGGTTAGATTTTGTTATCAACCTTTCCTTTAATTTTTGATTTGTTTTATTTAGAATACATATTAAATGATTTATTTTTAATTTTTATCTTTTTATGAACCTTAAACATTTAAAATACAAGAGATAATACACTTATAAAGTTAATTGGTTAATTATTTCATAGGTCTAATTGGGTTTTAGTTTATTTTTAATATATATTATAAAGTTTAAAGATAAATTTGTAAATGTTGGTGCTACTGTTATTTTTTTTACTGGCGTGATGCAGAAATGTTTTCTGCTAATATAATTATAAATGTTTATGTTATTGTTTCTATATTCTTGGGAGGGATTAATTTACTATTCTTTATTAAAAAAATATTTTTTTTATCATCTATTTTATTATCGATGTGAAAAATGATTAATTTCACCGATTGTTCCAAGAAACTAACATGATAAATAATTTTTCACATTGGTTATAAAATAACCAATGTGAAAAAAACACCTAGAAAATATGATTTTTTAGGATTTTTTCCATGATAGTTATGAAAAATAGCTATATTAATCATTTTATCACATTGGTTTTTTAAGACAACTGATGTGATAAGTTATTTTTTACATTGGTTTTGCTAAAATTGGCCTAGAAAACCTTCTCCAAATATGTATTTTTAGTCATGTTTTTAAGGTTGGGTTTTCCAAAAAACTAACATTAAAAATAATCAATCATATACTTTATCATGTCAGTTATACAAATAGACATGATGAAGTATTTATAAGATCAGTTTTTAATAAAAAAACTACATTATAAAATCATTTTCATGTCATATTTGTATGATCAATGTGAAATAACTCATCTATATATGTTTTTATGATGTCAGTTATTTTAACTGATGTGAAAAACTTATTTACAATGTCTCGTGCAATAACATTGTCGGTAAACTAATGTCAAAACCCAAAAAACCAATATGAAAACCCCTTTTTTCACTAGTGTAGATAGATTATTATATTTAATATTACCTTGGTTATTTTATTGGTTTCTATGAGGATTACCGAGAACCATGTTATGTATGTATTAAAGGTAATTTATTATTACTAGAGATATGAGATTAGTGTATATTCCTAAACGGTGTCTGGTTATGCCTAGAGTGTGTGAACTTATGCCTATAACTAAATAATGACTAGTTATTCCTAGAGTGTGCATCAAATTTACTATGATTATTTTTTGTTACTATTTTGACATGACTATATTTATTCTTATTTTATTATTTATTTATTCTATATAGGTTGACCCAAATGATAATCTATTGGGATTATAACTTTATATCATACAAAGAATGGAAGTAGTTTTCATACATTTCTTTGTTATTTTATTAAATCATAAAAAGTTCATTTTAGAAAATCAATTATTTATTTGGTTAAGTATTAAATCTTTGAAATTTTTAAATTCATTCATTTATTTTTAAAAGTATTTCATTTTATTTTTAGTTAATAATGATAGATTATTCTTGGATGGGTTTTATATAGACCCACATTATTGGTTTCCTACAAGGCATGAGCTTTACTCACACATTTCATGTTCACGATAGCACACATGAAATATTATTTGTTTGATTTACATGTTAGCTGGTCATATATCTGTAGGATGGATATTTTTCTAACTCACACTATTAGAGACTAGGGGCCATATTTGTGTCTAGTTTTTTATTTTATTTTTTCATGCACTATTAAATTAATTTTTCTACTTGATTAGTATTTATTTTGAATTATTATATATTTCTGTTTGTGGAATGAATGAATTTTTATTTAATTGTTTAGTTAATTTCAATTTTTCTGATATACTAACACATCACGTTGTATTCTAGTAAAATATTTAACATATGGGTGTAATGATTTAAATTTGATAAATCATTTCCCACTATTTTATAGAACCTCAAAATTTAGTTACATCCTATAGAAATTGGGAAATTTACCTTAGGATTTGTTTCTTTACAATTTGGGTAATTAGATTGGTTATCTAGGTTAGGATATTATATACATGGTATAGAGAAACTCCCTACATCATGCTGTTTTGGGGGAATATTTTGTTAGACTGCCAATTTATGAAATAAAGGGATATCATATTTATTTTATTTTTATATATTTCACATGGAATATCATATTCTTTAGTTTATACATTATTAGATAATGTATATAATTAAGTGTAACTTATATTTGATTATTAAAGTGTTTAATGATAATTTGGGTTTAATAAATCTTAAATTTTCAAATGTATATAATTCCACACAATAATTTTTGAAATATATAAAATCGAACATGCTACTCCATTAATGAGGAAGATTTATAAATGGGCTTTCATCACTTTATTTAGTGATATATAGATATGTATTGAGTTACAGTAGTCAAAATTATCTATTTTCTTCATGCTTTCTTTACTGTACATGTAGTTCTAAAATACCTTATGAGATAAATAATATTCTAACAATGTTGTTTAATGATTTTGAAATTTGGTGTATGACTTATGGATGAATTAAATCATTGGTTATTTTAATATAATTATCATAAACTACATAAATTGAAGATTATTTAATAGAGGCTATGTCTATATTTTTTTCATGCTTTCTTATTTCATTCTAAAGAATTATGTTGGAAATTAATCATAAGCTTCTACTATTATTAGAAATGTTTAAAGTCATTAAAACCCATTTTTAGAGTCAAATAATTCTATGCTAAAATATTTAATAATATTTTAAATTTTATTTTTTTTAAATTTTATAAAGAAAAATTGACATTGTAGGATAAAATATTATAATATCACAATTTGAGATATAACATAGCCCAATATAGGCTATTAATTACGGTATCATTGAAAATGGTATGAACTATAAATATTTAAAATATACTTGGGTTTAATTCAAAAAAATATATCACTGTATCACTATAGTGATATAAAGATATCATTAGAAGTAATAAAGTTTAATGAACCTATGTTTTGTTTTATTACTATGAGTGATATAGAGATGAGTCCATTTGCAAAATCATAGCATGAATTGTGAAATGGAATTAATTTTTTGTGATATTGAAAATCACATATATCACAAGTTGTGATTTGAAGATATAAATATCCATGACATAAGGGTAATTGATATAAAATATCTCTATTACCATGATTTTTTATCTAAGACTACTTATATTGTGGACAATAATATAGAGATATATCCAAAATATAGTTATTTATTATAATTTTTTTATAATTGAATGAATAATTTATGTAGTGGTTATAAATTATAAAATAAAGAAGAAATTAAATGTTTATATTTTTATTTATGAAAGGATTATAAGTTTAATAATATGAAATATTCATATAAATGCCTTATTTTGGAATTTTTTTAGACGATAAAAAAACATTTGGTGGATGAGATTCCACCAAATACTTTTTTTTTGATTTTTTTTTAAAATTACACATTTATATTAGGTGGTAACCTCACAAAAAAATTATATACAAACAATCACGACAACCACCAGATAAATAAACAAAACCAAAATTCAAAAATCAAATATGAAAAACAAATAGGATTGGTGGGGGTGAAATTTCATGAAACAACATTGAGACAAGAACCTCTAACATAATAACCTTATAATCTTGATCCAAGATATTGTCTCATCCCATTGCTGATGTTCGATAGACCTCCACTTCCAAAAGAAAGACTGGATATAAAACTATAATTAATGATCCCAACTAAGAGAAACAACAAGAGATGATACTACTCATTGAATTATTTTTAACTATAAAACTAGGCTTACAAAAAAACCAAAATCCAGCATCATCAGTCCTTCAATGGAGAAAAAACAAAACTGGCCACCCCCAGTAGACTTTCAGTGCTAATATAGGCTCTATCACCACAAAAAAATATCTCTATTTCCATCATACCTTCAAAAATAGAAAACCAACCATCAAAATTGATATAAAATCAACATCATCTTGAGTGGAACACCAAAGCCTTAAAACCCATACCTTTAAGAAACTGATGGTATAAGGAGAATCCTAAGGAAAAATAGATGATGATGAAAATTCCACTCACAAGGAACACTATTAATATAACAACCTAAACAATCCCAAATCACCTTGAGATCAACTATGACAAACCATATGAGGTTAGAACATGATAGATATGGAGACCAGATAAGATTATAAGTGAAGATGATCCTCATATGAGAGAATCAATCACATAATCTAACCCAAAAAACCTAAAAAACCCAAAAAACCGAAACATCAGAGTAACCAAAGAACCTAAACCACACTCTACCATTACTATCCCAAGTAATATAAGGAACCATAATGATATAATAATATAAGATCAAGCATGGTGGGAAATAAAAAAAGAGAAGAGTAGGAGGAAGAAGGAATCTTTATCCATAAGACCACCACTCAAAGTAAAGAAGAAAAAACAACACTGAACATATCCTATAAAATATTCCCAAATCACCATGTTAACCAATGTATAGACCAAGATTTAGATTTGTAACATTGGGACTAGAATAGAGAATAGTGTTAGATGGGTAATAGTGTATAAATAAAGATATTCAATAAGAAGGAAACCATAAAAGAGGTGAAAAATTTGTGGGAGGGGAAATAATGAAGAAAATACACCAACCAATTTGAGGGAAGATATGATGAGGCTGAATGAAAAAAGGAGCATCATCGAACCAAGTGAGAAACTAAAAAAACATAGAAGTGGTAAGGGAGACACAAGAGCACTGGTGGTCTAGAGACCATAGAATCGTATAAGTCGCAAACTCCTTATAAATAATATTAATGCCTAAATAAATATAAAATATTTCATATTTAAATAAAATCAATTGTTAAAATTATTAATACAATATGCACATATATTGAATATTTACGATGAATATTTTAATTGTTTATATATTTATTTAATGATATATTATAGTATTCATGTATATTATTTGTTTATATTATGAATATTTGTATGATTTAACTTAAAGTGTTTAAATTAATTTTTAAAAATATTATTTCATTCATTTAAGGAGTTTCAATCTAGATATAATATAAGATTTAATTTGAGGCTACATAATATTAATGAATATTTTTTGATAATTCCTAAATGGGAATTTATAATAAGTAATTATGCCTATTTATAATTAAAATTATATTGAAATTATGACCCCTCTTAAGTATGATCTATGGATATTGGGACATTGGGTTGGAATTCTAATTTTCTTGGGGTTTATGAGTTAGTCTAAAAGGGTGGGTATTTCCTACCTATTACAATATACATGTTCTTGAGTAATATTTTAGTTTTATAATATTTTAATTCATTACATAAAAGTGTTTCATGTATGTTATTAATG
This sequence comes from Viscum album, assembly GCA_963277665.1. NCBI lineage: Eukaryota > Viridiplantae > Streptophyta > Magnoliopsida > Santalales > Viscaceae > Viscum > Viscum album. Next base: position 396,501,244 of record OY728138.1, read on the forward strand.
GAATGAATATAGATATGAATTAAATATTATAATTAATTTTTTTTACCATGGATAAAAGACAAAAATTATTAGTTATATAATATTTATATATTAATGTGAATAAAATATATTAATTTGGTTGAAGATATCAGATGTATTTAGTAAGTTATTTAAAACATGTATGTATATAGGGAGTTCATGTGATGCATATAGGAAATGGTTATATATTCAAGAATATCAAAAAATAACATGATGTTAGAATCCTTCCAAATTGAATACTCATTAAGACCTCTATAATTTAGTATGGGTTCTCAAAAACTAGGTATCTATGCATTATATTTTGAAAGTAAAATAAAAATATGGTGAACTTAGTAGTTAGGTTCCTTAATCTGATGTGATATTTGGTATATACTTGGTTGAGTGACCTTATTGTAACATCCCATTAACTTTGTTTAGGTATTGATTTACCATTTTATTGATTTCTTTTAAGCCAGGTCTTTTTTTGGGGTTGTATCGGGAGAAATTAAGAAATATTAGAAGCCCAATGGGATGTGCAAGATTTTTGCACGATTTAGGAAAACCATGCAATTTAGACCAATAAATAGTGTTCACTGATGTGAGCCACTATATGGAGGTGCATGGTTTTCCAAAATCATGTGACTAGCCCCACCAAACTGTGAAACATCAGATAGTGAGGGTTTGAACAGATGGAACATTATTTGATAAACCATTTGCCCTCCTAGGAGAAAGTATGCACTCTACATTTATGGGTTCATGGTTAGGGAATAAATCTTTTCTAACCATGCATCCCTACTTAGAAAACCATGTTTGTGGGTTTTAATTCCTATGATTGTTTAAGATCCCTAACCCCCAATTAAGATTCATTATCACCCCATTCGACCCTAACTCAAATTACTTGGTCGTGAAGGATCCCAAGAGTAAAATTTAGCTCCTCAAACCCTATTTCTTGGAGGATTGAAATTTCATTGATCTCCTTCAATATCCTATGGGTAAGTGGATCTCCTTTTTTGTGGTTTATTTCGACATATCTTTCTCTCATCCTTAGATAGTGATGGATCACATGTTTTTTGTTGGATCTAGTTTATAGGCTATGTTCCTAGATCTTTCACATCTTTGTTCTTCATTGGAGTTCCGTAGTGTAGGTGTTGTTCACTATGATCCATTTATTTAATAGGTCGGTGGTTTTATAGTCATTTCCCTATTATTGGAACATAAAATTTATTGATTAAATTGAAATGATTTTTTAATTTATTTAAAAAACTTTATTTAGAAGGATTCGATATGTTATTTAAAAAGGCATGGAAATTTATGAGAAACACCCTGATTTTAATGGAATTGAAATGTTGGGTGGATTTTTGGTAAAAATTGTTGTCTTGATTTTGAAATTGATTTGATCAATTGATTTGATGTTGAACCTTGAGAAAAGTGTCTTAAAGTGAAAAATGATTTGAAATGGTATAAATTGATGAAAACCTATGTTTTGGTTTTGAAATGTGAAAATATATGTGGAAAATTGAAAACTGGGAAATTATAATTTGAAATGATTTGAAATTTTAGATTTTAACATGTTTGATTGATTGATTATTTGAAGCACATGTTATAATGGGTATTTTTTGGTAACTGGGACAGGCACACTAGAACCTTTCCTCCATAGTAATGGATTGATGAAGAAAACTATTACTAAAAAACTATGGAGTGACTACCCGTGATGGGTTCCCCTATTGGGGTGTAGACTACCCATGTTGGGTTCACCTATTGGGGTGTATTTTTATATTCACACTTGACTAGAGTTGTGATCATTATTGAGACATGTGAGGATCCCATTACCTAAAAAACCAACTTACCATTGGGCTTTCATACATGGTTCTTTGCTATGATTTGTGACTTGATTATATATGTCGTTAATTATTGAATTTTTTTATTCATGTTTACTATTTTATATAATTGTTTTATATAAATTTTTTATTTAATATAGTTTTTATATATCTTCCATATCTCTTAAATTTGGAATAATATTTTGGTTTAAAATATATTAATAAAATATCCTGACTTTTTTATTTAAATTGAAAGACTAATTGTTTTAATTTTGATGGAATTGATTATGTAACACTTGGTGAGAACCTACTGGGATTTATAGCCCACACCCTACCTTTACCTTTGTAAATTTTTATACTTTTGTATTCTAGGTTTGAGCGAAGGGAAAGTGACACTTAGAGGTGGTGGATGTTCTTGATCCTTGGGATCATGAAGTGATGATCACAACTCTATAATGATCACAACTCTAGTCAAGTGTGAATATAAAAATACACCCCAATCAGTGAACCCATCATGGGTAGTCTACACCTCAATAGGGGAACCCATCACGGTTAGTCACTCCATAGTTTTTTAGTAATAGTTTTCTTCATCAATCCATTACTATGGAGGAAAGGTTATAGTGTCCTTGTCCTAGTTACCACAATATGTGGGGACCAGGAACACCCTTTGGGATATGTCAAAGCTGGATTAGGTATCAGGGTACCAGGGTATCTGGACTAGTTCATGACACCTTACTGATCAGGTACCCGAAGGAATATAGGTGAGATAATTTATTAGATAAATTTGAATAAAATTTTTCCAAACAACTATTTAATAGTTATATAAGTTATAATTTACATTTTTTTTCTAACAAAATTTCAATGTGATGGGATAAATTTTAAAACTAAACCAAATTATATTAAAATATGGATATTGAGCTACAAATAGACAAGATGTATTGGTTTCAAATTTTATTAGGAGTATATTCAATAATTTTTTTATTGGATACATTTTAAAAATAATAATATTAATAGATAAATATATATTTTTGTTGTAGATTAGAATGGAATTAATCAAAAATTTCTTTTGAGATTTATTATAGGGAGGTTTTATAACCTTGTAAACTATTATTATAACTTGAAAAGTGTTCTAAATTATACGGAGAAACATTTTGAGAATAAATAAATAAATTTTATTCTATTATTTTATTTCTAAGTCATATATATTAAATAAAGGTTGTGTATCACACATTTATATGACTGTACAAAGGTTTAGAAATTTAATATAACTGGATAAAGGTAAAGTATATTTATGTGTTATAAATGAAGTAAGTGTTTTTATATTTGAAGTAGGAACATATAATATACATATACCATGTGTATTAGTTCCTAAGTTGAAAAGTTTTACTATATTCCATAGATAAATAAAAATTCAATTTCTATTTATTGTTTGAACCAGAATAAATCTTATTTCACGATTAAGAAAAATATTTTCTTATAAACATAAATGAAATGTTTTATTGAACCTATAATATATGTAATGGTTGATTAATTCTAGACAAGCATAATCTAGTATAAAATATTCGAATTTATTTTGTGAAAGTAAATGATACACACATTAATTATCATTAACGTTATCTCCTTGGACATATAAATGTAAAATAAATATAAAAAATTCATAAGGATAAATCATTAGTGTCATTTGATTATGAATCATTTGATACATGTAAATAATATTTATTGGAAAAAATGAGTAAGATTTATTTTAGTGGAAAATAAGAAAGAGAAAATGGGTTATTTTACTTAATACACTGTGTTTTATATTGACCAATGAATACAACAAGGTTATATTTTTCTAAATGGGGTAAATGTTTAAAACCATTTAAATGTATAATATATTCCAAAAATTAAGTATATAATAAAATTAGAAAGAGTATTAAGATACATTGATTATATTGATGTGTGTGAATACTTATGTTAATAGTTTACTGATCATATAATACATTATGATATTATTTCACATTTCACTCCTTTAGGTATACCCTAATTGAATAGTGTATCAGAAAGGAGGAATCATACCTTGTTTGACATGGTTTGATTAATAATGATACAATATGACCTTACTATATATTTAAAGGGTTATTCTCTGGAAATTATCACTTTTTTACTTAAACATATTCCATATATATAAATAAAAAAGACAATATATGAGATATGAATCGAGAAAGATCCTAGAATGTATTTCATAAAAATTTTCTGTTGAGAAGAATATGTGAATCATAATTTTTCAGAATACCATGATCTTAAATTTGAAAATTTCATATTTTTTCGATATCACAATGAAATATTGAGTTATTTATTTTATAATCTATTAGATTAAAAAGTTTTTATGGAACAATGAGTAGAATTTATTGAAAATGAATACATTTCTTATGCAACTAGTGGGAGATAAATTTAACTTTTTAAAGTGAAAGGCCAAAAAATAGAAATAATTATGAAACGGAATATGAGATGATAACACAAGGGGTTGTTAAAATTAAAATAAATTAGATATTAAAAGAACCTCATTGGTTGGATAGGATTTTTGAGGATCCTGATGGTATGTATATATTATGTAAAATGATGATGATGTTGAGTTCATATAAGAAGAACCTAAAATATATCAATAATCTATTAAGATTTATATATTTGAGATATGTTTAGTGACCATGAAATTTTAAATATAATCCATGTACAAAAATAAATTTTGTAACATGATTGATCCCCTTAAATGATAATGACTCATAAGTGTGTTTTTCTAAATAAAACTGACATGGATGGTAAATTATCCACCTATAAATATATCTAGGTGGTGAATTATTACAAAACATTTTGGGTATTGGATATGAAGAAAATTTTGAATAGTGTAAGTTTATAAGACTGTTATATGACCATTGAATATTATGAATATTAGAGGCGTAGATTCTATAATGTAAGCATTGGAATTGATGTATATTAATGAGAATGATAAGATTTAATTGGTGCAGAATGAAGAAACTAGGGATTCAACTAGTATAAATTTCCATTATAAAGTTTTTGTTTATCAAATGTTGGGAAAGTGGTGGAATTACTTGGGTAATCCCTTGAACAAGGCCTAGTGGAACCTTAGTAATTGAATTTTGAGTGGAATTATCGATGGGATATGTTCAACTTAGTGAAAATTACTACCAGATCAATGTTGGTTGAACCAATCTATAAATGTACTATAGTTTTACACATTACCATTAGGGACTATACTGTTATAAAAAGAGTTTATTTTTCTTTGGGTTAAGTAGTATTAATGTGTAAATTATTTTATTAATGAAATTTTGTTTAATTAGATACCATATTTTTTATTAAATACATCTTCTTTATTTAAAACTTAAAATCAAATATATATAGAATAAATTTTATAAAATGAAATGTATATTTAAATAAAGTTTTATAAATTAGATAAGGGTAAAATTAGATATTTTTATATAAAAATTTTATTATAAGTTAAAAAATGGTGAAATACGATAAATATGAAATCATATATAAGAAAGCTATAATGGCCTGAGATTTTGGAATATTTTTTTCTATAAAATAATACATTTTATCTATAGATTGTTTCACACGAAAAAATAAACTAAATGAACCATGAAATATTAGATTAATATAATTTATAGAATTTAAGAATATTAAAACCACTAGTTAATAAAAAGTTTATACTCAATTTGAAATGTTTGTAAAATAGTATTAAGAAAATTTAAAGACTTAAAAGTAATTTTTTCAATGAAAGTAATTTTTCTTTATTTTTATTTTCATCTAAAAGATAAATTTATAAATCTTATAATTTTAAATTGAAAAAACCAACTCCATTTTTTATTCAAAATTTCAATCTTATTGTAGGATGAATTTTTGTTTTTTTCTAAAATAATTTATTTTTAGTGAATAGTGAAAAATATAGTTTTTACTAAAACCATAACATTTACGACTCTATAAAGAAATAAGTATAACTTTATAATTTATAAAATATTTTTTTATGATCAAAGATATATCTAGGGATTAAATATATACATTTTTAAATACCATTTTTTATTTCGGAAATTGATGTTTAACATTTTATGAACTCTAATAATATTTTCTAATAAAGGAAACCATTTTTTGGTATTTTGTTTTAATTAAATATTATTTTGGTGAAATTCAGTCTTGGATTGATTTGAAAAAACATAATTTTTTTAATAATAAAATAATTTATAACATGAAAATGAAAATCATTGATAATTTTATCATACACATATATTTTAAGAGTAAAAATAAACTTTTTCTAAAAATGGTTTTCATGTATTAGATGAACTAATGTTCAAATTAAATTTTATTACACATAGAAATTTTATTTGATAAAATATATTTCATATTTGTAATCAGTAGGTCCAAATTATTTAATAAGGTTCATTTTATTTATAGGCATAAAGGATAAATTACTTGAGTAAGATCTAGTTACCACAGTAAAATATAAAAGGGTAAAAAGGGTTTAATGAAAGAGTAATAGGTCTACCATGTTAATTATTTTTTGTAATTTGAGTTCAAAACTTTATAATATTTATGTTACAAATTTTATAAAGAGGATTATACTTTATGTTAAGTCTATAAGGGACTCTAGTGTGCCTCAATTGCAATGAAATGTTCACAACTGTTGTAAAATAAATTTCTTATGCAACTAATCCTCAAATTCACTCAACCATTTTTTCTTGGGATTGTATGATTACTATGAGATGTAATGTTTAACATATGGTAATATTATAAAATAAAGATAGGTTTATCTCACTTTCTATCAAATATAGTGTTTAAAGAAAGTATTTTTAGTACCAGACCCAAGAGTGTAGGTTTGAGGTCTTATAGTTGGTAGCAGAGTAGGGATTATTTATTTTTTGGGATTAGTTTAGTTATTTTTGGGGATTAAGATAAGATAAATTTAGTGAAAACCCTAGAGATAAGTCTAAGGGATAATTCTAAGTATATGATAGCATCCCAAAGTTTTATTAAAGTATATATTACCTTGTTCTCTAAGTAATTACATCCATGTTTGGATATTAGATAGTGGATATGGATATGGAAAAAATGCACATAGAGGTGATCACCTTGAAAACAGCTAGTTAAGTATCAACTCAATATTCACTATGGTGTATGATGAGTGTGCCTAATACTGCACACTTGGATAGACACTCTTAGGGGATTTATTTTGGTTAATTCAAATTCTCTTTATGAAAGATTATGAGGGGTTTGAATATGTTTAGGTTAGAGAACCTAATATAAATTTACCATGGAAAACCATGGAGTTATAGGTTGATCGACTTATATCATAGTTAATATTAAAGTATCATATGTTGAAATGAAAGTTTCATTGGAGAATACATATTAGGATTAATTTTTCATATTCTTATAATAATTTACTCTAATTTTATCAGATACTATAATAACTATTTTGTTATAGTATTTGGTTGGAAACATGATCATGAAAACAAAGTTATAAAAGGAATGTCCCTAAGAACTCCAAAATAAGTATATTTGGGATAAATATTTTCCCAGTCTTACCATAGATATAAGGTTGATATCTCAGTAGAAGATATATCTTGAGTTTATTATGGATCTCATAGATTATTCCTTTAGTTAATGATAATTAAAATTGTAAGGAAATAATTTATTTAGGGGGGGATAATGTAATGCCTATATATTTTGGAATATATTATTTTCACTAAAATAATACATGATATTGATAGATTATTTCACACACTACACCAAACTAAGTGAGACATGGAATGTTATATGAATATTATTTATAAAATTTAATAATAATATATCATTTAGTGAATAAAAATATTATAATAAATTTGAAATTAATACAAATAGGATTGATCGGGATGCCTGATCCTGATCCAGTAGATGCTCTTGGGCTACTCCTTTGGTTTTCCCTCCAATGGTTTAATGATGATTCCTCATGATGTTGATGCTCAAGTTGTTGTGATGTCTTTGAAGGTGTCATAATGGTACCGATCTGTGGTATCGATGATGATTCTTACTGCATATGTTTGCTTGTTTCTCTTCTCTAGTGTCAATATTCCTCTATTATCTTCGAGGCGAAGCAACGCGGTGGTCTTATTGATTCTTTGATATGTGATTTTTAGTGGCTAGATCAGGGATATTGACAATGATCATCAGTTTTCAGGTTTTTTTTTGACTTTTTGGATTGGAAATTTGGATCTTTTTTGTGGCAGTTTGGAAATCTTTTATGAGCGGGATTGAGGCAGTTTTTTGGATTTTGATGTTTTATTTTTGTTTTGAAAGTGGTTTCATCAATCACCCTACAAGGATCAGCTCCAAATGAGCATTAAGAGCAGGAATCAACAATTTGACATGGTTGATCAGATTTGGATGAATGAGGGTATGGTTTTGCCATCGGTACCAGGCCCGTGCAACTCTGCGTGAGACAGCTTGCTGAGTGGACATGTGAGATGGAGGTTTGATATAACGATGTAGTTTCTGGGGAGGGGTAGTTACTAGTAGTCTTGATCTGGGTTAACTCTTGTATGAACTCACTTTGGGTTTCCCACTTTTTCTTCAAAAGTACTTTTGAAATAAAAAAATAATAATTTTCAGTCAGTCAAATAAAAACAATTTTTATTTATATATTGTATTTTCATTTAAAAGATAAATTTATAAATTTTAGAATTTTAAATTGAAAAAATTTCATTCTTTTTTTGATTCATTATTTAAATATTATCTTAGGATTAATTTTTTGGTTTTTTCTAAAATAAGTTTTTAGTGGATAGTAAAAAATACAGTTTTTAGTAAAACCATAGCGTTTAGGACTTTATCAAGAAGAAGGTATAACTTAAATAAATATAAAAAAAATTTCTTGATAAAAAAAATATATATATATATATAGTAAAACCATATATTTTTAAATACAATTATGAATTAAAAAATCCTATTTTTAATATTTTATGAACTCAATTAATATTTTCTAATAAAGGAAAATGTTTTTGATATTTATTAATTAAATATTATTTTGGTAAAATTATATTTTTGGATTGATTTCAAATAAAAAAATACTTTTTTATTATAAAACAATTTATGTCATTAAAATTAAAAATATTTATAATTTTATCCTACACATAAATCTTAAGAATAAAAATTCACGTTTTTTAAAGAAAGTTTTCTTACACGTTACATGTGCTAATGTTAAAATTAATTTTTATTAAAAATAAATATTTGATATTATAAAACGGATTTAATATTTATAATAATTATTTTAGAAGTACTATTTTAATTTTGTTCATAAATGAAAAATTACTTAGGTAAGAACTAGTTATCGTGGTAAAAGCTAAAAAGTTAAAATGGGTTAAATAAAGGAGTAAAAGATATAAAATGTTAAATAACCATTTTTAATTGAGTTTTTAAGGTTTATATTGAACAAAAATTATCCAAAATACTTTATTTTATATTTTTAAGCATTATTGACATGTGAAACATGTTTTTTTATATTAAGATAAAATAATTACAAAAATATTGTTCTCACCAATTTCTCCACCCCTTTAAGAACACTACAAAATTTCATTTTACACTTTAAAATATACCCAATTTACTTACATTATAATCAAATTTCACTAAATTAAGATTCTTGACCCCATATTTTGGCCTAAATCCTCCCTTTTTAGGGAATCCTCCAATTGAAAACTCAAAATTCTAGACATAAGTACTATCTTTCCCCTACCATTGTTTCTTTTATATAATTCCATTTAAAATATATTTCCCCAACATTATATGATGAATTAAGTATTTATATTACAATTAATTTTTTTATATATTGTTCATAATCATTATCCTCATTTATATTTTTCTATTAAGAAAAATGAAAACATCATTCGTGCATTTGTGTGGACTACCGCCTCCACAAAATAAAATATATTCTTTTTCATCTATATTATTTTTTATTCATTAAAATATTTTAAAATATGATTAAAAACCTTAAAAATAAACTAATAATATCATTATTCTTCTATAATAATGATATTATTCTAAAAGTAACCACTTTTATAACCATACCCATCTATTAATTATGTTATGTTCATTTTTGGTTCGGTCTAACCACCAACTTGAACAACGCTATAAAAAATAATGGATAACTATAAAAAATTAATTATTAAAAATATTTGATATAAATAAGTAAATAATTATTTTATATTGGTTATACAATGGTAAAATTATTATTAAATTTTTTAATTAAGATACCAATGTTAATTCATTACAAACCACCGAAACAAGCTCATCACTGATTTTATCTTTAAGGATAATAACCAAAACCCCCATATAATGAAATTATAAAATTATAAATAATTATAAATAATTATAAATAATCAATTGCAATACATTTTATGATTTGGGAATTATGAAATTTTGGATAATAATGAAAAAAACACCATTATTATGAAACTAGTTTAAAATAATCAACATTACTTACACCTGATATTGAAAATATATAATAGATAACTAATGTAAATGTATATGATAATTATAAATTAAATTTATAAAAGGTTATAGATATTAATAAGGTTTTAAATAGTTTATTAAGACATTTATTATTTTAAATAGGATATTCAATCAGTTTAATGGATGTTAAGAATTAAGTTAAAGAGTTATTTGTCTCAAATTTAATTTCTTGAGGAATGTTTTTTATTGTTCACATTTATATATTTATTATTACTTAATTAATTAATAATTAATTTATTTTAACAAATTCATATAATTCATGTGGTTTTTATAGATATATAATTTTTCTTTATTTAAATGTATTTCGATTCAAATCATTCCAAGGGTTTAAGGGTTTCTTTGTCTCATTTTTAAATCCATGAGAAATTTTTTATATTACACACCACAATTTCTTTTATATGGTGTCTTCAATACCACATTAACTTCAAATAAAATTAATATATTTTATTTCATGATATTTTAATTTTTATTTCATTGTATCCCTCTTTTGTTCGTTTTTTCTTACGTTATTGTAACCATAAGGGGTTCTTCTTAACTCAGATTATTTTCTTGAGTAATAATGATTACAATTGTACTATAGTTTTTCATATGTTTTTATTTTATTATACTAAATTTTTTTAATTCATTTTCTCTTTAGGGGAAGTGAAATTTTTAGATAAATTTTTTACCTTGATGATTTTATTTCTCAAAGTATATCATTATTGAGAATAATTCCCATCAAATTTAATGGTGGTTTCCCTTACTTATCCATATTTTCCTTTACCACTAATGTTCAAATTTATATTTTTGAACCCAATTTTGTTTTATCTCATTACACCTTTATTTTTAAATTACTACCTTTTAAAAAGTTAGTTTTTTACTCTTTTTATAATGAGTTTTCAATAACGGTATTTCAAAATATTCAAAAGGTTTCACATCCTTTCAAAATAAAATGTATTATCTTCCACTTTACATTTATTTTCGAAAAATTTATTTATTTTCAAGGTTACATTGTTTTTAAATTTAAATTTTACAAAATGTCCTTGTTGTGCCTTTTTGAAACCATTATTTCTTTACAAGGATCCATTATTAAATATTTTATTTAAAAGTAAATGTTTTCAAAAAATTTTCACTTGAAATTTTTGAAACCTTTATGTATTTTCAAGGATATGTTATTGATTTTTTTTTAAAATTAATGGTTTTCAAAATATTTTGCTCCACCTTTTTTAAAATGACTTTTTAATGTGACCCATAACTTCTTGTTTTTTGAGTATGGTAAAAACGTTTTCTAAAATACTCTTTTAATGTTTATATCACTGTATGGGAATTTTTATTTATAAATATTCATTTCTATGTTTTTAAATGGTTTTCCAAATTACTTTAACTCATGATGATTTTGAAAAGGAAAGGAATTGTTCTTATATTATTCAAAATTAAAAGTTTGATTTTAATACATTTATTTATTTTAAAAGGGATTTTAAAGTATTATATTTTTAATAAATAATTATTTTTGAAAGTATCATTATTTTATAAATTTTTTCTTCTAAAAACTCTTTTTGGTTTTAAAGGATAATATTTAAAATGTTTTATCAAGATTGAAGTATTTTATTTTAAATAAAACATTTTGAGGGGTTTTCAAGAATTTCAAAAAGAAGTGTTTCTTTATGTTTTTCAAAGTGATTCATCCAATAACATTAAAATAGAATTTTTAATCTATTTCAACATTCTTAAAGCTAGTTTTGTTGAAATAGGTATATTTTTAATCCACTATCCAACTGATTTCTCTATATAAATTATATAATGTTCTAGTAAAGTTTTTTCATGAAAACCATCTCTTTCCTATGGGTTAATTAAGTGATAATGAAAGTATTATTAATTCCATGTTCGAATGGAACACATATATATGAATGGATATTATTATAAAGTCAGGGGTCCTATATTTCCTTCAAATTCATTAGTTAAGGTTTAATATCACATGAGATGATGAATTTTGTTGTGAACATGATTTATTGATCTTTGTTCAAAAGTTGTTTCTATGAATGACATGTGATAAAATTTATTCACAAGTTTTTTGTGTGAATGTGATGCAAGAATATTTTTCACAAGTTTTTTGTGTCAAAATAAAAGTGGAAGTTAATTTGATATGTATTTTTTATAAACATGATCCTAGAATCTTAGTTCATAAGTCTTTGTATGAATGTAATGGGATTATCTTATTTTAAAATATTCTCTATGCTTATGTTTGTGCTATAATTTCTTATCATTATATGTTTCAATTTCATTCCATATTTTCTATATGCTAATGAATGTTTCCCTTGGATCATGGTTATTTTATCACACTCCTTTACCATGACATATTTTAATTTTATATTACATGTCCTCATATCATGAATTCTAGTAATCTCTTATTGTTCCATGTTTTTTTAATAAGATATTTCTCCCCTACTCGTATTTTATCATATTCTTATGATATAAAACTTGATGTCACATTGTTATGTTTTATAATACTAAGTATTTGAGCTCATCCATTTCTTGTTTTTACATTCCCTAGGTTATGAAGATGAGTATAACTAATGAGTAGTTTATAAGTGAGTTTATTGTGGCTCAATTATAGAAAATTATTCACAAGTGTTGTAAAATAAAAATCTTAAGTAACTAGTCCAAAAAGACACTAAATAGTACATTCTTGGTGTTGTGTGAATATTTTCTGATATAATTTTTAACTTATAGTAATATTTTTAAATAAATATAGTTTTATCTTACTTTATTTTAAATAAAATGTTTAAATAAATTGTTTTTAGCACTGGACCCAGGAGTGCGGGTCTAGGGTCTTATATAAGCATGATGAAAATAAGGAAAAGTAGTACACTTTAACAAATTTTGGAACTAAACATTATAGTTAAAAATTAAGGGAGGTAATGTTGAATTATTGTAAGTATCAGATCACTCAAGATAATAGAAAAATATAATATTCAATAATTTCTTCCATGGAATTCAACTGACCACACATATAAATACCCACCCCTTCTCATTTATCATCACACCAACTTCTAGTTCTCTCTTAATATCTATCCCAAAGTGTATATCCCATTACACTGTCTTCAATATTAATTTTTTTATGATCTAAGGGATGACTCTTGTATAAGAAAATTTATAAAGGTAAGGGTATTTTATTCCCTCTTTTTCAATTCTTGTTTATATTTCCATTATAGAATCCTTTTAAATTTCTAAGTTTTAATTCCAATATTATTATGATATCATTATAAATACTATCCTTAAGATATCATATGCATGTGATTCTCAATCTAAATTACATTATACACCATTCATAATCTATTGTAATGTTAAAATCCCCCTAAGATGCATGAAATTCTATATTGTCCCGTAATAAAAAAAACTTTATCTATGAAATGTATTTGTGATATTATTGATACATTATTTATAAGCGGGAAACCTTTTCTAAGTAAATATGGTGGTTATGTATCTAGTGAAACCTTTATTAGGTCCCAAGTGGATTAAAATAAATTTGGGAATAAGTTCACCTTTTCTACTAGAGCATATAAATTTTTAGGTTTCTCCTTAAAGAAATTTTATATTTTAAAGGACCACTTAGGGATATGCACAACACTAGGGGATGAACATGTGTTGTGAAATATTTAAATATTCAATTTTTTTTGTATCCCTTTACATATTATACCTATTAGGATCTTGATTTTCTCATTATGTTACATTTACTTCATTTGTTAGCACAAACACAAAGTGGACTTGAGATTTATAAGGTTCATCATTCAATAAGAAAGTCTAGTCCTTGGTGTAGTTGGGAATAATTTTTATCACATTACAATATAATGAGAGAACTATTACGGTGTGTTGGGAAAAAAATAATCAAAAACCTAATGTTTGGTACCCTACACACAATATGGGGGATAAAAAAGAAACTCGAGTCCCTAGACCACTGATAAACTAGTTTAACTATAGTTTTTTGCTGGATCTTTATACTTCCCATAGAGATAGTATTTAACTTATCTAAGTTCTTTGAAACATCAAAAAATCCCTCCACCAATTTTTTCTTCTATTGATTTTCATAGTGCTTTTTTTCTTCTCTTTATTCTTCTTCTATTGTGACTTAGACATCAACATGAAAACAACCCCTCTTCTTCTTCTCTTGTATGCATAGTAGTGCACACATTCTTATTAGAAAAATGTATAAGTGTTTCTCATTATTTTCTTATTCTTGTGAAAATAATAATATTTTGAATGGTTCTAGAACTTATTTTAGCAAAAAAAATTAACCCAAAACTTTGATATTATTGTATCTACTATATGTTATACATAAATTCCAATAAAATGAGCATGCTATTTTTTGGCCTTCTTCCGAACTTATTGGGATATTCTTGGTGAACCCAATTCAATGACACTTGTTTTATCCACCCAATACATGATGGTAGGCTCCTTGAAACTTTTATTTATCTATACTTGTTCATATTCTATTTTTATAACTACGATGTTCATGAAAATAGATTTACGAAAATTATTAAAAAAAGTTATGGATGGTACCTCCTACTTCAAAAATGATTGGGAAATATCATTAAATGATTTCAAGATCTTGTTGTCACGTGAAATATGTATTTTAAAATTATAATATGACTTATAAATTTTTATTATAACAACTCCTTATTCATCTATTCCTTATGAATACATAGCTTAAGGACTTTCCAAATTTTCTAATTGGATCTCATGATCAAAACCCCTCTTGTTGAGAATGTATTTTCATTTTCAATAGCCTTTAATTTATCTTTACCTTCCTTTTTATTATTTTAACTTTTTCTTCATTAATTTTAACCATGTCTTGTAATATTATATCAATCTCCTTTCATTTCTTATATTTTATATTCAATTATTCCTTTTTGACATCAATGTAATATCTTTTATCTTCTTTCAAGGCATAATTTTTATTGTATAAATATTTAGTGGTCTCATCCTTTACTTGGATTTTTTTGAGCTGATCTTCTTCAGTCATAGAGAAATATTCTTCAAGGATAACATTTAAATAATCATTGTCTTCAACTTTCTTGGATATATTCTGAAAAAAATAACTTATCCTTAATAAACTTCACCAATACTCCAAACTTCTCATCAAGGTAAGTGATCACATCCTTCATAATTTCAAATATATTATAGATAATATAGAATAGTTCTTTGAGAAATCCAAGAAACATTTACATTAATGAATCAATTGAATAATCAACTGATGTGTCATTACTCCCACTAGTTCTTGGTTGTTGTTTATGAAAATTTAGGAAATAATTAACACATGCCTCTAGATCACATGTGTGTCTTGAACCAATTAGGGTAAAATGAATATCCAATATCTTAGTAGTTTCATTAACAAACTTGACTTCTCTTCCCAAAATTGATATGTATTATTTTTTATATTCTAATAGAGAACTTGAAAATTACTATTTTCTACAAAAGTGGGAAAACTTCTTCAACCTAATTTTCTAGTTCTTCCTCATGTTCAATATAGTCTTGGAAGAAACTAAATTATGATCAGATGTAGAAAATTATTCACCAAAACATAACTTTATTATAAAATAAGAAAGAAAATGAAATATTTAACAAGAGAATAACTTCCAATGATATGGTTTATTATAACCTCCCCACCATAAAAACTTTCTACCCTTGTAAAGTCTTGAAAACTTCCTTGAGATGAAATCACTCATATGATAAGAGAAAAAATCCTTAAACTTGAGAACTCTAGATGAAACAATATAAATCTATTTATTAAAATAGCATACATAGGTCTGGTTATTCTTAACATATAAACAAACATCATTAATAAAGAATTATAAAAAATTACAACCAAGATAATGAAAATGCATCAATAAAGGAAATAAACCAATCACAAGGAAATCAGTTCAAAGGACCCAATGCTTATAAGCTAATATATCATATAAGTAACATAACTTTGAAAAATATAAATCACATTTAAATATTAAAAATCCATTTCCTTTAAATGTAAAATAAATTGGAATTTTTTTACCTGTTTAATCATAAAAACTCGATGAGAAATATAATTTTTTACAATTTTCTATCCTTAATTAAATATATATGAATTTTCAATTAAAGATACTATAGAGAGGGAAACTGAATAGGACCAACCATATTTATACCCACATAAATTATGAAAGAATACATCCATGAATTAAAATATAAAAGTCTATAAAATGAACTAGTAACCCTTTTTCAATTTGGTTTCCATTAAAATAAATTATTTAAAATAATTTATATGATTTTTTTGATAATAATTAAATTGACATAAGTTTTATTTTATTTTTTGTCTTTCCACCACAACCAAGAATTAGAATTTAAAAAACACAACACCAAAGGTGACTCATTCTTTATAGAAACAAATGAAAGCCAAAAACCCTTTATCCAAGAAAAAAAATACAAGAAAATGTTTTTCTGGTTTTATTAAAATGTTTTTATTAACTTTTCAAAACTACTTCAATTTTTAAAATACTATCATCACAAAAATTTAATTTATGAATTTTCAACACTTTAATATACCCATTTAAAAAATCCTGTTAAATCCATTATTATATTTTAAATCATTAAAAATATGGGGAAATAACAATTTTTAAAACTCAACTGTAATATAAAAAAGTAAACTTTTATCTTAATAAAATCTCATAAAGTTTTTAAATCCATTTCCCAAGAAGTCATGTTTTAAAAATAAAAAACCAAATTCTTAGAATAAAAATAAAACTGAAACAATTAAACCACAAAAATACCTCAAGAACACCATCTTAATCAATTCCACACTTAGAATAAAATGAGGTAAATAAATCAAGAACATATGAATCACAATTTAGGTTTTTATTTAGATTTGGGATGATTCTATGAGTATCGTATAACACCATAATTGATATATTAAATGTATTAAATATATTAAACATTTCATGCATGAATAATTACATAAATAATAGATTTTCCCTTGAACAAATCCTAGGATGGGAAAACTGAGACTTAGATTCAAAATGATGGTTGAACCCTAGGAATGACATAAATATCTTTCGCATTGAGTCCCAGAACAATTTCTCCTTTATGGGAAGATATTAAATGAGTTAAATTAATCAAATTAACTTAATTAGTTTAGTTGTCTAGATTGATTTTATAAATTAACAAAAACATTTATAAGCTCGGTTATGATAATTATTTATGGTTAGATACATAACCTTAGATATTGATAGAGATCTAATTTTGAGATGATACTTTTTCAATGAATATTGAAGGATCATGGATCAATGATCAGATTCAACATATTTCATCATCAGCTTTGATGCCGAACCATTATTCATAAATAATTGGTCTAATGATGAGGTAGGAATTTGTAATTTTTGATTATTTATTTGTTATTTGATATTTAAAGCATGCATTATTTACCTTATTTTAATTTATAATTCTACTCATTTATATCATATTCTTATCAATTTGATCATTTTCTTGGATCCTGGATTTATTTCATTGTATTGGATTATTCTAATTTCAAATTTATTTTATTGATTGTGATTTATCTCTAAGTTATCAATGGCCATCAATGAGCTCACCATATTGATTTTTCCTTTATCCTCTCATTCCTCACACATTCATCATTAACTAGTGGTAGGATGACGATTTGAATATCAATCCAGTTTAAGAGACTATTGAACCCTGCATTCACATTTTTTTAGAAGTGATGATGATCCATAGAGGATTAAGGACAAACAACAGAGGGACAAACTCTCCAATAATAATGGAGGAACAATGGACTTCACATGGGTTGAAATGAATCCTGATTTATGGCCACCATAGGTCAGAAATCGATGACCAGAAGAGTTTCATTTGATTTTAAAACCATGGAAAATGAATATGGTGATATTTTTGGTGGGATCAATAGATTCATGTATCTATTAGGTGAATACTTACCTAATGTGAAAAACCCAACTACACATTTTTTATTTTGATGGAACATGACCAATTTAGTCTATGAGTTCATAGAAGTTAGGGTTTCCTAGCTGATTTAAATATCACATGCCATGTTCCCAAGCCCATGCGTTTAATGACCCCTAATATTTTCAATGAAATTTCACTTCGGAATATATAATTATATCCTATATAGTAATATAATATTATATAATTCACACACATCACATGATAAAACCAAAAAAAAACATTATTATATTATTTTTAACATTACATTTAGAGAATAAATACGGTCATAATAATTGAATGTATTATAATGAGACAAAATTGAAAATAAGATAATAATAATAGAAAATTTTGGATATGATTAATCATTTAGAATAATCACACGTGTGAAAAAAACTATAGAAATAAAGAAAAATATTAGTTATGAAATATAAATTTTGAAAATTAAAATATATGAACATGAGATAAAATTGAATATAATGAATAATGAATGAAATATGAGGTATTTATAGGAATTAGGGAACCTATACGACTGTTACAAATCTGAATGTTGGAATTGTAATCTTACTGTTAAGAATAGTAACCTAACTGTTGGAATAGTATCCAAACTTATGAATATGTAAATTAATATATTTTTATCTTTTAAAATGAAAATATATTTATTTTATGGTACAAGTAAATAAATGTTTTTAAAATGATAAATTAAGTTTTTTTTAATTTTTGTAAAACATAAAGTTTTATTTGAAAATTTATAATAAATATAACAATTTAAAAGAAATATTAATTTCATAAAATATATTTATAAATCAATATTAGGTTGTATTATAATTATAAGATAATCTTATAAGACCATATTTAATTGTTCAAAGGGTTAAAAAAATGAACATCATATTAAAATTGGTATTTTTCAAATAAATGAGGATTTTATTTTAAAATTTAATTCCCCATAATTAGAAAATTATTTTTCATAAAATGGGTTTATTTTATAAAATCTAAATTTTGAAAATGGTTGGGGTGATGTTTTTGTATTTTTCTAAAATATTTTAATTTTTGGTGAATAACTAAATATGGTAAAATACTCTATTTAACATTATAAGCTAAATATATGAATTTTTGAGTAATTGTTGATGTAAACACACACTAGTTCAAAATGATATAAAAAATTACTATATATAGTTTTAATAATTAATATTATTGGTAGTCTTGATCTAAAATAATAAACTGATGAATATAATATTTAAGAACACCCCTCTCATCCCTTTATAAATACTACCCCTCACCATCCCTTATCCTCAGAACTTTTAAGCATTTGAGATTTCCAAATTTCTACCCAAATCTGTTTAAAATTCACTCCCCCATGTATTAGTTCTATTTGTATCATCCAAATACCATTTCAACGATCCTTAGGGGGGTATCCTAAGAGGAGGTAACCAAAGGAAGAGGTAATATTCTCAACTAAACTCTTTCAATTTTATTCTTCTTCTACCACACCCATATATTATACATCCCTTTAAAATAGTAACATAAATATCCTAAATATAATGATATATTATTATTATGGTGAAATATAAATCCTCTACCCTCACCTCAACCTATTCTTAAACCAAATCATTGTTCACAATATGGTTGGTTCACTACCTCCATGAACAAAACACTCCATTTTTCTCGATCACCCTCAAGGATGGTATAGAAACAATATTATTGTTAAATATGATTATAATAAGTATATAATAAATTATTTTATTTTATTTATTGTTTTAGAAATAATTTAATTAAATAAAACAAATCTAGTTTGCGATTTTTGGTAAAATGACTTAAATGAAATAAACATATAACATTAGCATTTTTACTAAAAGAATCATCCCTTTGTCAGAAAACATATAGTTATTTGAGACCATTTAAATTAATGTAAGTAATTTAATACCATTTCATTTCACATATATAGTTGTATTCCCATTTGAAAATAACTTCAATAATTATCCACAAGTGATATCACCTTGAAATCATGAAACGAACACCCCCAAAACAACGAAATTAGTTTTTATATCTCAATGAAATGGTTATAAATGAACATAATATAATTATAATAAATAAAATATATATTATTTTTTAATTAAGTAATTAATTAATTTAATTTTATTACTTCGGACGTTAATTATAAGTGCATAATGATTTTGGAACATATGGTAAGATATCTCTCTAAACCACCCTTTTTCTTTGCGCTATGAAGTTTCTATTTATAAAACACAACATTTATATCTTTAATGTTATATAATTCTTATAAATGTTTTATATATTTATATTACATATAAACATATCTTATTATCCCTTACTTTTATGGGGTAATACATGGCTTAAATTCATTCCTCAAATTCCTTCTTTAGAATCACACTCGATTAAGGGTAACTATTATATCCCTTAATTTTTTTGTGTAAGGATCATTTAATGTATTTATTCAAACTAATGAATTAATTAAATAAAGGGATATTTTATTTATAACCATTCTATTCTACCTCTGGTTTTCAAATAAAATTCCATACTTATTTTTTTCAATATTCTTTAACAGATTCTTTAAAACACTACTTTGAATGTTCATTTCTATAAAAATTTCTCTACCATTTCTCATGAAATTTTTTCAAATGAACACCATATTTTAAGAAATATTATTATTTACTTAGATATTAAAATCCAAAATATTTAACTCCTTTTTATAATATTTATTAAATCTCCTTCTATTATGATATGAGGCTAGATTTTGTAACCCATTTCCTTCCATGGATAATTCTTATGTTTATCCCTTAAAATTGATTTCCTTTTGTGGTACACATAAGCATGTGCATGTTATAATGGGTGAAACCATATTTCAATCCAATTAATTTTGTAATGATTTTGTCTCATGAGATAGTATGTATGGTATTATGGAGTAAACCTAATCCATAATGGGACTTGTTCCACCATGTGATGTTGTCTTGATAGTTAGCCTTGACTTATGATTATGTCATTTTTTATGTTTCTATCAATTTATATTATTTTAATGATATTATTATACCATGTTATTTATGTTATTATCATATGAGATTATTCATTATCTATCTCTTTTATAATATCATGTTACATTGTTTGACTCACATGTGATGCTTTGTAATCATGTTTTTTCCATTTTTTGAGATTTATAGCTCACCTATTTCTTTTATGTATTCCAAAAGTTATACTATATAGTTTTAAGAGATAAAATGGATTTAGGATCTCATTATGGATATTATAATAAATATCTTATTTTAGTTTCATGTTAATTTTTTATGTTCCTAGTATTCTAAAGACACCAGGACTTTCAATCCTTGGTTTGTATTTTTTGGATATTTATGTTAAAAACCTTGTAATAATACATGTAAAAGGATTGGGTAACTATAATTGGTATAATAGGGAAATTATAGTTATTTTTTGGATTAGGACTAGAGTTATTTTGTAACAACCCTAGAGATAAGTTTAATTATTTGAAAATACCCTAAAATTTTGGTAAAGTATAGAGCAAGTTATTTCCAGTAAATTGTATCCCTATCTGGATACTACAAGATGGTGTGGTTTTGGAATAGTTTTACCTAGGGGTAATAACATTGAAAATGAATAATTAGGTATTAAATTAATCATAATTTATTTTACAATAATGATACCTTGATGCACACCTTGTTTGACACTTCTGGGGGATAAGCTTTAAAAAATTTAAAAAATATTTATAAGACATTATAAAGGAATTGAACAAATTGTTAGGTTAGAAAACCTAATACAAAAATTACCATTGATAACCTAGATTAAAACCTATAGAATCATTTTTTAGGTTATATTTTTTTTATAATGTATTCCTTATATGTTTATATTTTAACTTTTTAGATAATTTTTATTTTGAGTATTCTCATCCCTTTTTTATTTCCTTTATTTTAGTTAATGGTAATAAATAGGAGGAACCATGCCAATAACCAAAATGTTAGGTAATTTTATGATTAACCTAATGAAATTCATAACCTTATAAGAGTTCGATATAATAAATTCATGGTAGTAATGAGTGAGTTGGATCATGTAATGAATAATTACTTAAATCATGTGGAATTCCCTCTACTCTTAAGAAATAGAAAGTTGGGGATGAGTCCTTAAGTGACAAAGGACTCCTTACTTTAGTGCATATTCTTATAACCTCATTATATAAAAATAGATTAAATCCATTGAGAAGATATTCTATATACTTTAATTACTAGAACAAGATAAAATCACCTTGGTTGTCAATATTATTGATGGGGAAGCTGGCCAGTGGTGGTCACTAATCAAGAACATGAATTCCAAAGAGGAAATTGTTCCATGGAATGGGAAGGATTCAAGTAAATATTTTTCAATAAATATTTTCCCTAAAAAATAAATCTTAAAATATTGAGGTAGTTTCTTAGATTAAATAAAAATAAATATTATTCTATCGAGGTGTATTAGTAAAACTTTGAAAGTATTGTATGATACATCACAATCGTTTTCATCAACACTAAAATTAAGGTGGACCATTTCTTTAGTGGGTTAAAGAAGAGTCTATTAAAATATTTATCAATTCATGTTTTTTAACACCATGAATATATTTTCCATTTTTCCCTTAAGGATGAGATGGAGATTGAAAACTCTCAGTAATCTCATGGGATTTATGGTAAAAAATATAAAATGGAGTTTTCTTCAAGGGGATCAATAGATAAATCTCATGGAGGAAAGAAAAACCAACTTCCCGCATGTTAAAAATGTGGGAAGAAGCATCCTAGAAACTATATAAAGGGAACCATGAGATGATCCAAATATAGAAAACAGGGAAATCAGGATAATCATTGTCAAATAGAGATGAAGAAACCCACTGATATGATGAAGTAAAAGATGGTTCATATCAACAATCAACCTGTGGTACAATGTTTCAACAATAAATAACATAGGAATTATTTGAAATAATAACTAAGACAAGGGTTATAGATACAAAGAATGACAACAACCTCCATGTACTATATAGAAATAAAGGTAATATGTTATCACTACTACTAAAGTGGATCCTAATAATGATGTGGTGACATGTATGCTGGTTATCCCTTCAAGAATAGTGAATATACTATTTGATTTTGGTTCTATTTAGTCTTTAATATCTTGAAATTTTAGAAGAACTATTAAAAAACCACCTTAAACATGGGGGTTGAGCTATCCATGAGTACAAAAAATAAATAAATTATTGTATCCCAAGTATATAACTCCCCCCCGTCAATGTTTGGAGACTAAACCTCCCATAAGATCTTGTCTTACTTACTTTAGTAGAATTTGATGCCATATTGGAAATGGATCGGTAATTATTATATAAATCCAACATAAACTATTTGGATATGGAGAATAGTTTTCATATCTTGGGTCATCCTCCTCTATACAAGTGTATGGAGGAGGATGAATATCTTTTGGAATATTCATCTAAAGTGTGGATATTATTACCTTATAAGAAAGAATATGTTTCTAAAATAATGAAAACAAATAATATAATCATGATTAGAGATATTCCTATTGACATGGAATATAATGATGTATTCCCTGAAAAGTTTCCCAATCTTCCTCTTGACTGATAGTTTTAGTTATTAATAGAACATATACCTAGATCTATGCCCATATCAAAGAATCCTTATAGAATGTCCATCATTGAGTTGGAAGAACTAAAAAAATGTTTATAATAAAATCTAGAAAAGTGTTTTATATGAATGAGTGATTAACCATGGGGTGTGTTGGTCCTTTTTTTTAAGAAGAATGATGGTTCAATGAGCCTCTGTATTGATTATTAGGAACTCAAAAAAATTAAGACAATGAACAAGTATCCCCTACCATGGATTGATGAATAATCTACATAGGTCTAGTATTTATATAAGGTGGACCTTCAGTTAGGATCCAAACAATTAAAGGTGAATAATAAAGATATTAATGATACATCATTTGGAATGAGTTATGGATATTATGAGTTTATAGTGATGTCCTTCAGACTCACTAATTGTCACACCCTATTTCTCATGTCTTGGTTTTAATTTGGTTTATTGAAAATCTAGATGCTTTTATTGGGTTTTGGGCGAGATAAATGTTTATTTTTCAAGTTAAATATATGTATAATAATCCTACCATGGGTTCCCCATAGCTTGTTTGGGATTTTTTTGGAGAAAAGGGCGGTTACTTCAAGATTTGGGCCAAATCATGAGCCCATTTCCAGATAAAAAAACAAAATTTTTTTTCTTTATAAATCCTTAGTTTTTCAATATTTTTCACCCATTATACTTCCCCCTTAGCCTAAAATGACCTATTCAAACCATCATATCCATTTTAACCCCTTATTAACTCATAATCATGGTATATTTGGGTTATTTATTCAGGTATTGGGCCTGACTGTGAGCCCATTTTCAGTTTAAAAAAATATTTTGATTCTTTTATATATTAATAAATTTTTAATTTTTTTAAGTTATTCAACCTCTAAAATAAGAAAAAAAACCCTATTATCACTCCCATATTCCATTTTCCCTCTTTGGATCTCATCTTCATCGGGTATTAGGGTGAACTTCCTCAAGATTTTTCAAATCGTCCAGATTTAAAGATGTAATTTGTTTATTTCATAAATTATTATTTTTTTACTATTCCACCCCAAATATTATTCCCCTAGTTATTAAAAACATAAGGAGACTCTCTTAGGAGTTGAGATCCATGACCTTTCATCTAAGGGTGTATATCTAAGGGAAGATGGAGAGTTCTTTAGTTTCCAAGGCGATATTCCTTCTCCTTTATCTTCGCTCTTCCTTCTACTTCCACTTTATTTTGGTTTCCTATTCTAACTTAGTCATAAAAGACCTAGGATTATGTTATAAAATGATTTTTAGGGGATTTTTTTTCATTTAGGGTTGGTATTCATAGATCTAGAGTGTTGGGAACCGTGGTGGGTGATATTGGGTGTGCATTTCTTTTCTGCTATGGTTTTGAGGTAGGTTTCCCATTGCAATTGTCTTTTTTATTTAAGATTCCTAATTTTCATGGTATTTTCACCCTTTAAAAATTTTTAGTATTGTTTTATAATCCTTATATAAATTTATTTGGCATGAAAAGTGTTGTTTATGCCTTGTTTTGTGAAAAGTACTGTTATTTTGTTATAAAAGTGAACACCAAGTGTTTGTTTAAATGTTATGTTATATTTTGCACATAGTTTGTGATGTTTATAACCTGTTTTAGGGTATTTTTAATGTGGTTCCATATCTTGAATAAATTTATGGCATTCAATTGGTATTTTTATTACTTTTCAAGTACTTAAAATTAATTTTGTTGTTATAGAGTGCATGCCATGTGTTCGGTAAATTTCCCAGTTAGATTTTATGTGTTAAGAGTGATTTAAAATGATTTATTTGGATTTATAAATTTATTGGAAGAATGAAAAATGGAATTTTTGAGTCTTTATATGGTTGTACAATGAGGTTTTTGTTGTACAAACAAAGGGGTTTTTGGTTTATAACATTTTTTGGCCCGAGTTGCCGGAAAATGAACCGTTTGGCATCCTTATAAAAATGGTTGTGATTTGGAAGTGTAACATAAATGTTTTAATGGATTTATGAAAGTGGATTTCTGTTGTAAATGGTGTGTATACACATATTTATTAAAAGTGAAATTTTTACCTGTGGAAAATGTTATTTTTTAGAAACACTTAAAGGCCCATTTTGCAACCTTGTGAAAATGGTGAAATTGTTTATTATGAAAACCTCATGTGGATGTTTCTCATGTCATACTTGTATGTATATAATGGATATGATTTCCTTACTAAGGAATGTTTGTGATCATTTATGAGAGTTCCTTGGGTTGGAATCTTTATGTTCCTTTTGATTAATGTCATGATATCAGTCCTTGGAGTGACTCAGGGTGATGTCTATTGTGAATTATTATTATATATATGCTGCGATTGGATACTCAGATGGCATAAATTTCATTACCCCAATTAGATACACGAGACATGGTAACCTGGAATATTGGAAGAGTATTCTAGGAATGATTTTTACACTGGTAGGTTATGGTACTGACCAATGTCCCATAGTATGTGGATATATAGGGTTTATTGTTATGGGATTTTCCCTCGGCTTGTCTAAGAAAGGATAGCCGATCATATTGAGCATTTAAATCATGTGTGATATTTCAATGGGTATGAGTTCTCATGTATTTTTTTCTCATTAATTATTCTTGATCTCCTAGGTTCACCCATGTCTATTTGGATTTCAGTTTCTTGCAGTGATGAATATGATGATTATATGTACATTTAAATTTCCCTTATTATGTAATTACTATCATGTCATCTTGTGTATTGTTTTTCATGGAAAGTGGTGGGCTGGTTTCGATAAGGTTTATGAAAATGGTTTTCAAATGAAATTGTTTTATCCTCTTTGTACAAATCTGAAAAATTTAAACATAAATTTCCCCTTCAAAATGTTATTGGCACACTAGTTGAATGAATCATGTTTTGGAAATGAATAAGGGTAATGGGTTGTGCTTTGTTTTGAGTAATCATGTAGAAAAACTTACTTTTATATATTTCAGTTAAAACTTGAAATTGATTTTTATTTTATTTTAAAGGAAGTGCATTGGGAATAGATTATCGAGCTAGACTACTGCGTTTTAATACTCATGCCTATAGTTCTTTTCTATTTTTAGCCCTTGTGCAGGTTTCAAAAGGAGTTTGATCGTCTTGATCGATGCATGATCGTTGTGTTAGAGAGTGATCAGCGGGGTCACATGGAGTTACTTGGGCATCATACCTAGTTGGTTTAGTTCTATTGTTCAGTTATACTTCAAGTTTTGTTGTATACATAATGATCAGTTCAATTTTTATAAATGTATATTGGGTTGATCATTTCTTTCTGCTGTTTTTTTATTGTTTATATTTGGGATAAATCATTCCTTTGGCTACTCTAATGATGCCCAATAATAGTTTCTAGATTGTGGGGATTGGGAAAACCCTTCAGGACATGCCACAGATTGGTTCGGGTGCCCAGTTCAGGTTCTACCCGGGCTAGTTCGTGACAAAATGATATCAAAGGAGGTCAATTCCTAGCAGAACTTTATTTTTTAGAGCACCCTTTGTTATTTGTGGATTTCAAGGGAGATTGAGTATGTTTTTTAGGACTTTAGGGGTAGGTTCAGGAAGAGAGTCACAAAATCTTTCTCGTTCTGATCCTCAGGTGTATATGGGGTGTCTTGTTTTATTTGTGTCTTTGGTTCTTGTTGATTGTTTGGTGTTGGGACACGACAAAGGAGTTGCAAAAATGGTCTCTGTGAGCTCACATGGACTAGTAAGTCATGTGGAGCTGGGGCATGGTCCTAAGAAGTCTCTCCAAGTTGGTGGTGTGTTTGAAATTTGGATTCCAACCATATGGTCAAGTCACCCACCGACACTAGTTTCCTTTTGTGGGTCTCTTGTATCTTTCTTGAATTTGGAAAATTATTTTTGATATTCTTGTGTGAGAATTGTGAAAATGGGTTTTAAAAGAATAGTTGGATTTTTAAAAGTGGAAAATGGGTTTTCAAAATTAAGTATGGGAAAGGTTTTGGAAAGTTGGGTTTTGTGAATCAAATATTGGGGATAAAGAGGAAATGATTTAGCATGATTGAATTTCCTTAATCTAAACTTATGGTTTGTTGAAATGAAACTTTTTGAAAGCCTAGATTATTTTAAAGTGATTCTGGACTTTGTTTTAAATGGGGTGTTTTGGGATGTTAAAAAGAGTATGAATATAATTAATTGGTTTTGGAAATTGGTTTTGAGTGGTTGGTGTTTTTATAAAAAGGGGTTTGGCCTTTGTGGTTGTCGGATTGCGAAAAGAGACCTTGTAGAATTTTTAAAGATGGGTTTTGACTCGGTGGTTAGAGTTCCTTAGGAAGGTTCATGATTTTTGATATGTGTTGAATAATTTATTTTGGGAAATGCGAATGTTTTATTTCATCCTTGGTGTTCTTATGGGTACTTTCATGCATTGTGGTTTATGGTAATGTGAATGGATGCCCGATATGCCATAGTGGATGGGTGCCCGCAGTGGCACGAAAATATGCATGAGAGTGAGGTTATAAGGAATACCAATGGTGACTAATCATCCCAGCATGTTTGTTTTAATTTAAATAGGTTTTCAAAAATAAAATTTTGATGTTATGGTAGCTTTTTTTATTATGTTCAAATATTTTCACCTAGGCGGTGTTTGTTCTTGAGGATTTTTTGTTGTTTTTATTGAGATGGAATTGATTTAGTTTTTTAATTTTATTTTTCTAGCAGTTTCCCCATGGAGCTTCAAGGGGTGATTATAGTGAGGCTATGGGTGGTTCCCCATTAGTGGGATTTTTGGTTAATCAACCTAGGTATTTCGTTGTTAAATTTTGAAAGTTAGATCCACCTCTCTTTTATGGACAAGAATATCCTATCGAAGCGGATGTGTGGATGCGAAAGATTGAAAAAACTTTAGCCTCATTAAGTTTCTTGAGTTTTTGAAGGTTAAGTTTGAAACTTTCATGCTTGAAGGTTCACTGTGGAAGTGGTGGATGTCGGTAGCATGGGATAAGCCTCGTGAAGATCTAACTTGGGATTTCTTCAAGTCTTCATTCATTAGTCAGTATTTCTCTGAGCGAGAAAGGGTGAAAAAAGGGATGGAGATGGGATGTTTACAATAGGGTGATGGGTCAGTGTTGGAGTATTTCCATCACTTTGTGGGTCTAGTCCCTTATGATTTAGGGTATGTAACAGATGACTCCATGAAGGCTCGGTGTTTCGAGGTGGGGATCTATCCCGATCTACATTCAAAGGTCTTAGAACTCAATCTAACTTCTTTTTCTGGCATGGAGAGGCAAGATTTTCAGGTCAAATTCATAATGGCAGGTTTTCTCGAATTGTACCTACCTACTTCAATTCATGGGAGCATTGGTGAAGATTCTATCAAGGAAATGAAACAGTAGTTGAAAGTTGATGGAGCGATTCATGGAATCAAAAGACCCCAAGATCTCTCATCAACCTCTTCTAGGTAGGATGTTTTTATATACTATCTGTGTAGAAATTTAGGTCAAAATAGGCCATAATGTCTAAGTACTCCTAAGACCTACTATACTTGTGGATTCTTGGGTCACTTGTAGCGATTTTGTCAAGGCATTTCTAGAAATCGTCATATAGGAAAGTCCCAGAAGTGATGTGTTATTGAGGAGTTGTTTAATGTTTATTTTTGCAAGTTTTATTATACTGTAAGGGATCTTTTTTCATGGTGGTTGTTCCAATGTTTTTTTGGTTTTTGTGATGTAAGGTATGTTGTGGGTCTTTAATGAACTCTTATTTTCAATGGAAGTGTGGTTTTTACACCACAAGTTTATGATCTTTCTCTTTTATCTAATTGTATGATGTATATTCCAGTGTGGGATTAGAAGTTCCTGAATGCGAGGTAGTAGATGCCTCATCCTTTAGTGATCCATCCATAGGCACCAAAGTGAAGCTGGCGCATAGTAAGGAATCTCAGTGGTTTAAGGAGTTTGTCGAGGCTTGGGCCTCCACCCTTATGGTGGGGAGTTTTAATCTGTGTAGAAAGTGTTGGCCCATCTTTTGTCCCCTCCAGGAAGGAGTGGGAGGTTTAATTGCTTATGTTGTTTTTCTCTTATCTTGGGTTGGTAGGTTGTCTTGTGAGAGTTTCAATGGGCTTGTGTGGGAGAGATCCATTCCCAGTTCATTTTTAATTCTCTTTTGGTCATTGATCGTTGGTTCTTAATGGTGGGGAGAACCACCATGGGTCTCATAGAGTTTCCTTCTAAGATTTTTTCAAGTGCTATTTATTTTTTAATGGTAGGGAGTCCATTAAAAACTCCCTTGGAATATTTGGATTTTTTTATATGTCTTTGGTTTGGGGTATCGTTGGTTTTATAGGGAGAAGTCCCAACAATCTAGTTCTTAGCTTGGTTTTGGAGGTAGTGACTCGATCTTTCTGTTGTTTCTCAGGATGTGGGTGTGAGTTGGTGTTTTGGATGGGAAAGAGGCTTAAGTTATGTTAGTGGGGGATGATATTTATTTGTATGAGAGGCTGGTCCATGATTATAAGAAATCCTTAGGTTTTGTTCTTTCAGCTGGAAAGTGTTATGACTTTCTGGGTGTGAAAAGCTTTAATGGTGGGGAGAATTGTCACACCCAATTTTTCATCTCTTGGTTTTGATCTGGTTCATTGGAAATCCAGATCCTTTTATTTGGTTTTGGGTGATATTAATGTTGAGTTTTGAATTTATATCTATGTCTAATCATCCAACCATGGTTTCCCCATAGCTTGTTTGTGTCTTTTTGGAGAAAAGGGTAGTTAATTCAAGATTTGGGCTAAACCATGATCCCATTTCTAGATTTAAAAACAATTTTTTTATTTAATAACCTTTTCTTTTTTCAAAATTTTTCACTAATTAAACTTTACAATTGTCCTTCTATGACCTATTAAAACCAAATTATTCATTTGGACCCCCTAGGAACTCAAAATCATGGTGGAGCTGGGTTATTTATTCAGGTATTGGTCTAGCCTGTGGGCCCATTTCCATTTAAAAAAATATTTTGTTTCTATTATATATTATTAATTTTTTTTAATATTTTAGGTCATTACACCGCTCACATGATCCCACAAACTCTAGGATAACCTTAATGTTTCATTTTCACTCTTTGGAGCTCATATTAATTGGAGATTTGGTCGAACTTCCTCAAGGTTTCTCAAATCTTCTAGATTTGAAGAGGTAATTTGTTTCTTTTGTAAATCATTCATTTATTACTATTTTCCTCCAAAATATTCTTCCCCTAGTTATTTTAGACCTAAAGAGACTCTACAAGGAGTTAAAATCTATTCCATTTCCTCTAAGGGTGTAGATCTAAGGGAATATGAAGAGTTATTTAGTTTCCAAGATGTGATACTTTCTCATTTCTCCTCCATCTTCCCTCTCCTTACACTTTATTTTGGTTTCCACTTCTACCTTGGAAATGAAATACCTAGGGTTATGTTATAACATTATTTTTTATGGGTTTATTTGGTTCTTTTAGGGCTGGTATTCATATATCTAGAGTATTGGGATCCGCAGCGGGTGATATCGGGTGTGCGTTTCCTTTCTGCCATGGTTTTGAGGTAGGTTTCCCATTGCATAGGTCCTTTTTATTTAGTATTCAACTTTTTCATGGTATTTTCACCCAATAAACAGTATTAGTGTTGTTTTATAAGCCTTAAATAACTTTATTTGGTGTGAAAATTGGTTTTTATGCATTGTTTTGATAAAAGCAGTGTTGTTTTTTTATAAAAGTGAACACCAAGTCTTTGTTTAAATGTTCTGTTACCTTTTTCACCTAGTTTGTGATGATTAAAACCTGGTTTAGGGTATATTTAACATGTTTCAATATCTTTAATAAATTTATGTCATGCAATTTGTATTTTTATTCCTTTTCAAGTGCTTAAAATGAATTGTGTTGTTACAGAGTGCATACCATGTGTTCCGTAAATTGTTTGGTTAGATTTTATGTGTTAAGTGTGATTTAAAATGTTCTTTTTGATTTATAAATGCATGAGAGGATTGAAAAATGGTGTTTTGGGTCCTTATATGGCTTTACAATGTGGGTTTGATTGTATAATCAAATGTGTTTTTGGTTTATAACATGTGTTGGCCCGAGTTATCGAAAAATGACCCGTTTGACATCCTTATAAAAATGGTTGTGCTTTGGATGTGTAACCTGAATGTTTTAAGGGATTTATGAAATTGGTTTAATTCTGTAAATGGTTTGTATAAACACCTTTATTAAAAGTGTAATTTTTACCTTTGGAAAAAGTTAGTTTTGAGAAACGCTTAAAGGCCCGTTTGACAACCTTGTGAAAAATAGTGAAAATTTTTATTATGAAATCCTCCTATGGATGTTTCTCATGCAATGATTTTATGTATATAATGGATGTGGTGTACTTAATAATGAATCCTTATGATCCATTATGAGAGTGCCTTAGGTTGGACTCTTTATGTTACTTTTGATTAAAGGCATGAGATCATTCCTTAGAGTGACTTAGGGTGATGCCTATTGTGAATTATTATTATACATATATTGCGATTGGATGATCAGATGAAATCGATTGGCTCAAACCCATTAGATACTTGATACATGGAAACTAGGAATATTGAGAGAATATTCTAAGAATTATTTCTGCACTGGTAGGTTATGGTACTGACTAGTGGCCCATAGTAGGTGGATATATTGAGTTTATTGCTATGGGATTTTCCCTCAACCTGCCTAAGAAAGGACAGATGAGCGTATTGAGTGTTTTGATTTCATTGTGTGTGAAATTTCAATGGGGATGAGTTCTCATGTGTTATTTTATTCTGGATTATTCTTGATCTCCTAGGTTCACCCATGTCTATTTGAATTTCACTTGCTTACAATGATGAATAAGATGCTTGTATGTACATTTAAATTGCCCTTGTTATGTGATTACTATGTTGCCTTCTTGTGTATTTTTTATTGGAAAGTGGTGGGATGGTTTTTATAATGTGTATGAAAATGGTTTTAAAATGAAAATGTTTTATCCTCTTTGTACAAATCTAAAAATGTAAACATCACTTTCCCCTTGAAAATGCTTTCGGCACACTAGTTGAATGAATCTTGTTTTGGAAATGAATA
Organism: Viscum album; assembly: GCA_963277665.1. NCBI lineage: Eukaryota > Viridiplantae > Streptophyta > Magnoliopsida > Santalales > Viscaceae > Viscum > Viscum album. Next base: position 396,534,238 of record OY728138.1, read on the forward strand.
CGGACAATGGGTTGTACTTTTTTTGATCAACCATGTATAAAAACTTAATTTTATATATTGTAGTTCAAATTTGAAATTGATTTTTCTTTTATTTTAAAGGATGTGCAGTAGGAATAGATTATCGAGCTAGCCTACTGAGTTTTAATACTCATTCCTATAGTTATAATATGTATTTATCCCTTCTGTTGGTTTCATCTTGAGTTTGATATCTTGAGCGATGTGTGATCGTTGTGTTGGAGAGTGAAAAGTGGGGTCACATAGAGTTATTTGGTCATCAGGTATGGTCGTTTTAGTTCTATCATTTATTTGTACTTCACGTTTTGTTGTATACATGATGATCAGTTTAGTTTTAATAAATGTGTACTGGGCTTCCCATTTCTTTCTGTTGTTTGTTTTATTGTTTATATTTGGGCGAAGTCATTCCCTTGTCTACTCTATTCATTCCGGGAACTATTTTCAAAATCGTGGGGATCGAGAAATGCCTTCGGTCCATGCCACAGATCAGATCAGGTTCCCGGTTCGGGGTCGACCAGGGCTAGTTTGTGACATTAATGCCCCAAAAATCTTCATGGACTTAATGAATATAGACTTCAGAGATTACTTATAAAATTTGTTAATATTTATTTATTATATTGTAATATAATCCAAAATTAAGTAGGATCATGATGATAATTTACATAATGTTTAAAATAATTTGGGAATGGATAATCTATATTCAAAGTATAATAAATGTGAGTTCTGGATGGAGTATATGTAATTATTGGGGCATTTATCACCAGAAAAAAGATATCTGTGGACACTTCTAAGATAAAGGTGATTGAGGAGTGGCATAGACTAGAATATGTAAAAGAGATCCATAGTTTCCTTAGACTATCTGGGTATTACCAAAGATTTGTGAGAAACTTTTCATGATTATCAAACCCACAAACCAAGATGAGTTGGAAGGGAGTGAAGTTTTTTTGGACCAATGAGTGAAAAGAGAGCTTCAAAGAGATAAAAAAGAGGCTTATCAGTGCACCAGTCCCCATGTTGTCCTAGTGGGGAACTTTTTGTTGTATATAATTATTCTTTAAGGAAGGTATTGGGTTGTGTACTAATTTAAAATGTAAAATTTATAGAATACGTCACAAGGTAGTTGAAATTTCATGAAAAGTACTATACGACACATGATTTGGAGTTAGAAGCAGTGATATTTGAATTGAAAATATGGTGGTATTATCTCTATGGGGATACATGTGAAATATATATGCATCATAAGAACCTAAAGTATATATTCAAATAGAAGTATCTCAATATATTCCATAAAATATGGTTAGATCCAATCAAGGACTGTGACTGCTCAATCCACCACCATCCTGGAAAGGCAAACAAAGTGGCAAAACCCTTAAGTATAAAGGATCCTACAACCTTATCAATGTGAAAATTGATAAGGATCAAATCATCTTAGATTGTAGAGGATAAACATGGGAATCATAAATGAAGGGAAATCACCATTCCTTTCTCTAATGATTACTTAACCATCCCTTATGGAGAAAATAAAGGATGATCAAAGATATGAGGTGAAAATTGAGAAGAATGTGGAATCTATAATAAAAGGAAAATTCTCATATTTTAAAATTATTGAAGAAGGATTTGTAATATTTGGGTCATGACTATGTATACTATAAAATCTTGAGATAAATAAAGAGATTCTGAATGATACAAAAAGACTAACCTTCTCCATCCACCTAGGGAGCATGAAGATGTATCGAGATCCATGATATCAATATTAGTACACAATATAAAGATGTAGGTCACGAAATATTCATCACAGTGCCTAGTATGTCTGCAAGTGAAGGATGAAAAGAAAAAGTATAAGGGGATGATTCAACCATTACCCATACCTGTATAGAAATGATAAAACATCACCATAGATTTCTTCATAGGTCTTAAAAAGATATATAAAGACATAAAAATTAAATAATACTATATGGGTTATGGAGTATGATCATACAAAGACTTATTCTTTCATTAGAGTTTGAGAGGACTTGTCACTCTATCAACTTTCAAGGATACACATCAGAGAAGTGGTGAGGTAGCATAGAAAATCACTGTCAATTGTATCAGATCAAGACCCAGGTTTTCCTACATGTTCTAGAAAATTATAAAATATGATCTAAACAATGAGTTGAAATTCAGTATGAATTATCACCCCTAAACTGATGGTCAATTTGATCAAACTATCTAGAAACTAGAAGATATGTTGAGGGCATGTTTGATGGAATTCAAATGAGGATGGGATCAAAATCTTCTTCTAACCAAGTTCTTATGTAATAATAACTTTAAATTAGGAATCCAAATACATCCATTTGAATACATTTATGGTAAGATATGAATAAAACGTATGTTCTAGGATAAAGTTGGAAAATAGAAGTAGTTGTGACCCAAAATGGTTGAGAAAATGGTATAAAAGTTCAAAACCATTTAGAATAAAATTAGTGCTACTTAGAGTAAATAAAAGAGCCATGATAACAATATTAAATAAGACCATGAGTTTGAGGTTATAGATAAGGTGTTCCTCCATATATCCCCATGAAATAGAGTCATGATATTTGGGAATAAGGGAATGATAAGTCCTAGGTACATCAGCCCTTTTGAAATTCTTGATCGTATCGGTGTTGTTTCCTATCGAATGACACTAAAGAAATGTTTTCTCAAATACATGGCATGTTATGCATATCCCTCTTGAGGAATTACATACCATATCCTTCACAGGTACTTAATTCAAAGGTGGTATAGCTAGAAAATGGCATCTCTTATGAGGATCAGCTGGTGAAGGTCATGGACTATAGAGACGATGTTCCATGCAACGAGACAACTCACCTAGTCAAATTATAATAGTGAAACCATAAGTATGATGAGGTTACATGGGAAATAAATGAATCCATAAAGTAGAATTACCCTCACCTATTTTCACCTTATTATGTAAAATGAATTTTGATGGTGAAATTTATGAAGGGGGGAATAAGATAACGACCTAGAATTTCATAATTGGAATTTCCCTTTTGAATATATATAATTGTTTCATATATAGTAATATAGTATTATATAATGCAAACACAACACATGATTATATTAATTTAAAAATTAAATTTATTGAATAAATATGTCCATAAGAATAGAAAGTATTACAATAGGAAAAAAATAAAAAATAAGGTAACAACAATAAGAAAACTTGGATATGCTCGATCTCATAGGATAATTGAACTCACAAAAAAACATTGATAAAATGAAGGATAATATTAGTTTTGAAGTAACCATTTTTAAAATGAAAATACAAAACCTTTATAGAAAATAAAAGTGAATGAATAATTAATGAAATACAAGGTATTTATAAGAAGTAAAAAACCCACATGACCATTACAAATCTGATCATTGGAATAGTAATCTAACCATTAGGAATAATAACCTCATTATTAGAATAATATCCCCATATATGGTAGTATAAAATAATATTTAGTTATCTTATAAAATTGAAATATATTTATACTATGGTTCAAGTAAATAAATGTTTTAAAAATGATAAATTGTTTATATTTTTATAAAACAAAAATGTTCTAATTGCACTATTATAATAAATATAATGATTTAAAAGAAAGTTTTTTTATGAAATAGATTTATAAATCAATATTAATTTTTATTATAATGATAGGATAATTTTATTATACCATAAGTAATTTTTCAAAGGGTAAAAAAATTGATCATAATATTAAAATTGGTATTTTTCAATTAAATGAGAATTTTATTTAAAAATTTAATTTAGCATATTTATAAAATTATTTTCATAAAATGTATTTAATTTTTGAAATAAAAAAATAAAAAAATGGTTAAGAATAATTTTTGGTATTTTTCTAAAATAGTTTAATTTTTTATGAATAATGAAATACTGTAAAATACGTGATTTTTTTTAGTCACAGATGATGTAAGAACCCACTAATTCAAAATCACATGAAACATTTACCTTATATATTCATAATAATTACTAATATTGGTAGTATTTATCCAAAATAATAAACTAATAAATATAATATTCAAAAACACCCCTCTCCCCCCGTTATAAATACCACCCCTACTCTTAACAACTTCTAAGCCTTGAAGATTGCCAAAATTATACGAAAATATCTTCCCAACTATCTTCCCCATATTTTAGTACTACTCGTATCATACAAATACCACTTAAAGGATTTTAAGGGGTATCCTAAGAGGAGGTGACTAAAGAAGCTTGAAAAATTCTCAACTAACCTCTTTAAATATTCTTATTATTTTACCACCCCATATGTTATCCATCCACATAAACATAGTAAAATAAGTATACTAAATATACTTATGTTTTATTATTATGGTGTAATATCAATCCACTACCATCACTTTAACTTATTAATAAACAAAAGAAATGTTCACAATATGGTTGGTACACCACCTCAATGAACAACACAATTTTTTCTATATTACCTTAAAGGATGGTTATAGAAACAATATTATAGTTAAATATGATTATAATTAGTATAATATAACCTATTTAAAGTTCATGAATTTTTATTAATCATTTAATTAAATAAAATTAATGTAGTTCATGATTGTTGGTAAAATATACTAAATGAACTAACCATATAATGTTAGAGTTTTTACTAAAATAATCATCCTTATTTCGAAACACATATAGTAATTTAATACCATTTAAAAATTTTAAGTACATGAATACCATTTCATTTCATTTATAGAGTTGTATTCTCATTTAATAATAACTTCAATAATTATACACAACTGACCTGACCTTGAAATCATGAAATAAACACCCTCAGAGCAATGGAATTAGTTAATACATCTCAATGAAATGGTTGTAAAGGAGAATAATGTAATTATAATAAATAAAATATAGATGTAAAATATTATAAATTAAGTAATTAATGAATTTAATTTTATTATTCCATACATTAAGTTCAAGTTTAGAAGAATAATATAATTCTAATAAATAAAATATAGATGTAAAATATTATAAATTAAGTAATTAATGAATTTATTTTTATTATTCCACACATTAAGTGCAAGTTTAGAACGATTTTGGAACATAAGATAAAAGAACTCTCCAAACAACCCTTTTCTTTAGGCTATCACATTTCTCTCTATAAAACACACAATCTCTCTATTTAATTTTATGAAATGATTCTAAATTATATATTTATGTATCTTAATCATATAAATATCTTATTAAAACTTAATTTTACGGGGTAATACATTCCTTAAGTTCATTTCTTAAATACATTCTTCAAAATCAAACCCAATTAAGGGGAACGTTATATCCCTTTATACTTTTATGTAACTCTAATTTAAATTATTTATTATCATTCATGATTTAATTAAATAAATGAATATTTTAGGTATAACCATTTTATTTTACCATTGGTTCCAAAATAAAATTCCATACTTATTTTTTATTTAAAATTCTTTTACTGACTCCTTAAAACACCACTTCTACAAAATGTTCTTTTAACAACACTAAAAATGATCATTATAAGTGCATAAAATAACTGACTACCTAAGTGATATTAAAATATCTTAACCTTTAGTAGTGATAGAAAAAGAACTAATAAATACAATCTATATCATTTCTTCCAAAAAGCACTACTAAAAGTCCCATTTATCAATTCTTTTTTTTAGTTCTAATAAAGGATATCATTTATTAGTTCTAGATAAAGCACCGATAAAGTTTACCTTTATCAATGCTATATAAAGATATAAGAAAAGGAATATTTATTAGAACTGATAAAGGGGGGCTTTATCAGTTTAAAATGAAGCATTAATAAAGGGAACATTTATCAGTGATTTATGTAGTGTTGATAAAGGCCATTCTAGCTAATATACAACTGCAATCTTACAGAATCCATGAAGCAACACTATAGAATCAAACCCAATAAAAATAAATTAAAGGGAATAGAAATATATAGATAATATAGGAAAAAATATATAATTCAATTGAAATAAAATTTACAACACAACTACAAGAAAAAATGTATTATAGACATTTCAAACATTAGTTTGTACAATTACATGAGTAAGTAAAATTTATCACATTCATTCCAAAACATTAATGTTCCTTTATATTTGGACCCGACCTTGATCGTGATATTAGTTTCCAAAAAAACCTACCCATATTGAGAAAAATAATGAACCTATATAAGAAACCAATTCTTATGTTAGTAATACGATAAATAAATAAATTAAACACAAAGGTTCAATTTTAAACTAAAAACATATATTTTAGTCATACCAGGCACACCATGTATCATATTGAGTTAGGGTCAATTCATACATGTCACAAATTAATTATAGACCAATGTCCTAAGGGTTGATAACAATATGATCTTTTTTTCTATATTTTGGTTATGTGGCATGCTTTTTTAACTAAAATGACACATTTCTATTGAAAACACACACTTTGAGTCATATCGGTCACATCGTGTGTCAGATTGATGTGAAATAAATTTATACACATAAAAATGAATTAAGGATCATTTTCATAAAGTTTGAAAATAATCTGAGCTTATTTGCTATTTTTTTCCTATGTGATGTGTTTTAAAATGAAATGATAATTCTATATAGAAAACACATACTTTGAGTCATATTGACAACATTGTGTATCAGATTGTTGTGAATTAAATTCCTACACATAAAAAATGAATTATAGATAGTTTTTATAAATTATTTAAATAATAAAATCTCATTTTCATGGTTTTAGTGGCTCGACATGTGTTTTAAACTAAAATGGAGAATTTCTATTGAAAATATGAATTTTGAGTAATATAGATCACATAGTGTGTCATATTGATGTGTGTTCAATTCATACATGTCAATAATGAATTAAAGACTATTTTAATAAATTTTGAAAACAATCTAATCTCATTTTATTAGTTTCTCCTATATGATGCATTTTAAATTAGATTGAAAATTTTATATTGAAAACACGTAATTTGTGTCACATCAACCACATCATGGGTTAGATTATCATTAGTTCAATTCCTAAATGTTAAAAATGAGTTGTGGATAGTTTTTATAACGTTTTATGACAATAAGAGCTTATTTTATTAGTTTTTACAATGTGATATGTGTTTTAAACTAAAATAACATATTTATGTTGAAAATTAAAAATTTGAGTCATATCAATCACATCATGTGTTAGATTAATTTGTGGTCAATTAATACACACATAAAATTAATTATGGACCATTTTCTAAATTTTTAAAATAATCCAAGCTTGTTTTATTAATTTTTATATGTGTTGAATTTTAAACTAAAATGATAGTTTTATATTGAAAAATGTAATTCGAGTTATATCGACCAAATAATGTGTTGGATTTTCATGTGGTCAATTCCTACAAATGAAAAATGAATTATGGATAGTTTCAATAAATCTTGAATAAAATCTGAGCTTGTTGGAATAGTTTTGGTGATGTGACACACGTTTTAATCTAAAATGATAGTTTTATATTGAAAACACATACTTTGAGTCATAACAATCACATTGTGTCTTGGATTGATGTGTGGTCTATTCGCAAAAATAAAAATGAATTATGGATTATTTTCAAATTTTTTGAAAACAATCTAGGATTGATTTATCATTTTTGGCTATTCAATGCATGTTTTAAACTAAAATGACACTTTTGTTTTAAAAACACACACTTTGAGTCATACCAACCACATCGGGTGATGGATTGACACACAATAAACTACTACATGTCAAAAATGAGTTATAGACAATTTTGAATTTTTTTAAAGAAATATGAGCTCGTTTTATAGGTTTGTGTTATTTGATGCATTTTTAAACTAAAATGACACTTTTGTATTGAAAACACACACTTCGAGTCATACTGATGGAATCAGTTCCCATATTGATATGTAGTTGATTCATATAGGTCAAAATTTAATTATGGACCATTGTAATAAATTTTTAAAATAATATGATCTCTTTTTATAATTTTTTTCCCAAGTGATGCATTTTAAACTAAAATGACATTTTTAAATCGAAAACACACAGTTCGAGTCATATCGACCACATCGTATGCCAGATTAGTGTGTGGTAAATTCATACACCTGAAAATGAATCATGAATCATTTTACTAAAGTTTGAATAGAATAATTTCTCACTTGGTCAGTTTTGGTGATGTGACACTCATTTTAAACAAAAATGGCACCTTTCTATTCAAAACATGTACATTGAGTCATATTGGTCACATCATGTGACCGATTGATGTGCGGTCAATTCATACATGTCAACAATTAATTATGGAACATTTTACGAATGTTTAAAAATAATTTGATCTATTTTTATTGATTTTATCAATTAGATGTGTGTTTTAAACTAAAATGACACTATTATGTTTGAAAATACACATTTAAAGTCATACCGACCACATCGGGTTCCCGATTGATGTGAGGTCAATTCATACACATCAAAAATTAATTATGTATCATTTTACTAAATATAAAAAACAATATGATATTTTGTTTGTAGTTTTGGCTATTCGATGTGTATTTTAAACTAAAATAAAACTTTTTTATTTAAAACATGCATTTTGAGTCATATTGGATACATCATGTGTCGAATTGATGTGAGGTCAATTACTACATGTGAAAAATTAATTATGGACTATTTTACTAATGTTTGAAAAAAAATTTAGGTTGTTTGATTAGTTTTGATGATGTGACATGTGTTTTAAAAAAATGGCACCTTTCTATTGAAATCATGCACTTTGAGACATATTGGTCACATCATGTGTTGGATTGATACGAAGTTGATTGATACATGTAAAAAATAAATTATGGACCACTTAACTAAAGTTTTAAAACTATATGATCACATTTTATCTTTTTTGGATATTTAGGACGTGTTTTAAACTAAAACGACACATTTTTATTGAAAATACATACTTCGATTCATACCAACTCTATTGGGTATCAGAATGATGTGTGGTAAATTCCTATATGTAAAAAATGATTTATTTTTTTTCCTTAAATTTTAAAAATGATCAGAGATTATTTAATTGGTTTTTTATATGTGATGTGTGTTTTAAACTAAAATGACACTTTTTTATAGAAAACACACACTTTGGGTCTTACTGACCACATCAGGTGTCGAATTGGCATGCGATAAATTACTACACATGAAAAATTAATTATGGATTTTTTTCCTAATGTTTGAAAAAAATCCAAGCTCATTTTCTTGGTTTTGGTGAAATGGTACTTGTTTTTAACTAAAATGGAACTTTTTTATTGAAAACAGACACTTTGAGTCAAACCGACTATATCTTATGTCAAATTAATATGTGGTCAATTCATACACATCAAAAATTACTTTTCAATTATTGTCCTAATTTATCAAATCAATATGAATTTTTTTGTTTGGTTTTGATCATGTGATGTGTGTTTTAAACTAATGTGTAAATTTAAAAAAATATGAATCTGTTAAAAATAATAAGGAAATTAACTAAAAGAAGTAGATAAAATAATGGGGAAATTATCTAAATAAATAGTAGGAAGTCACTTGTTCATGATGTCTGTATACATTCCTACACCATGTGTTCTTCCCATTCGTTTCTAAAAAAATCGATTTCCACCGTTATAATTATCCTTGAGATAAAACAAATAGTATATAAGCATCATGATACTAATGATTCACATCCCAAGTGTATCTCTAAGATTATACCCCATACTATATCACAAACATAGTAGGTAATCACCTAAAATTGATGTCATAAAACATTCCAACACCATGTACGCTACCCACTAATCTCTAAAAAACTTACTTCTTCTTTTGAGTATATAGATTGTAAAAAATCTGGTAGTATTAAGAAAATATATACAGGAAAACAATTAAGAAATATTTTTAATGAAATAGTAATTACCTTTATAAATTATCTATTCGATGATACTAGTATTTTTATGGTAACAATATATTTCATAAATTTTAAAACATAATATATGAAATCGTGGTATTTATCTTGCTTTAGAAACTATAGAAACTTTGACCAAAATAAATGAATTATTTTGAAATATTTTTTGACAGTTTAATATTATTATATATAACTTAATATATTTCTATTTGAATTAATTAATAGGCTTCGTATTTTTAGGCACCAGCCTAATACCATGATTTATACTATATTTTGATATTTCCATATCATATCAAAATTCATGTTAAAACCCAAACTAAAACATTAAAATTTTATCTATAAAATATTGATTTTATTGCATTAAAAATTAAAAATATACATCATGTGTGGTCAATGTTTTGGAAATCCATTCATTGGATCCAAAAAATAAATATTTGGGTCATCCTAATTGATTGTGATAAGCATTTAGTGATTCCAAAAAAATGAGTAATTAAAAAAATATAAATACATTTTATGTGATTATATTGAAAATTTTTACCCCATTCCTTATAGGAATTTAAAAGAGTCTGTTATCTATTATTTCCTCCTCAAATTCATTTTTTATCACATCATTTTTAATATTAAATTTTTCAAGATTACATATAAATTTATTTTATAGAAATTTATTTCATATAAATGATATTGGGATTAATTAATCTAATTCGTGATTCACATGATTTTCCCTTTATATAATAGTAATATAAACACCAGTTGAAAATATTAATAGTTATTAAATTTAATGAACATATTATATTGTTTTTTAGAAAGTAATATTATGAAAATGTACCTTATTTATGTATTCCCAATTGAGACTCCCAACTATTCAAACTTGGGAATCTTATTTATACACTCGAGACCAACCATGTCTATAATGAAAGTTATAAACATTTATTATTCATATAGAATATAGGATGTATCTTTATATTTATATGTGGTGCTTTCATGAATTTGTAATGTTAATATATTCCTCAAAGGAACTGGTGGGGATAAGGTATTCCTAGAAGGTCATTTTTTCCTTGGTCAATTCACTAGAGTTTCTTGATCAAACCTTCTATTTCTCCAACATTTTATCCATCTGTAATACTATACCTAACATAAAACATTTTTTCATCAACTATTACAGGTTTTTCATTTGAAAAAATTTGTTTAAGACATACATCTTGTATCTTTATAAGATTATATTTCATTTCTATGAACATTCCAATAGATTCATTAACTATTGTAGTATCTCAATAATCAAGTGGAATAAGAAACTCAACTCTTGGAAATTGATCAACATCAATCCCCAATCTCATGTGATATTTTGGGAGTTCTTTTTTGTGTAGTTTGTCTCCCGATATGTTTTACACCATACCCCTTACACCAAGGTAGTGCATGGTTGTTGATATATATAAATCACACACAACTTTACCCTACATAATTATAGTAATATAAAGTTATTGGAAGTTATTTGATTCACATTTAGGAGAAAGAGTAATGGAAAAAATGATTACCATGGGTAAGGTATACTATTGAGGGGAATGACTAGCCTCAAAGATAGTGTGATCATTTAGTTGTTCATGTGTTGATATTTATTTAACTTTTAGTTTAATTTAATCCTTTTGCATATATTGGAATGTTAAAAACGAATGGATAGTAATATCTTGAAAATAATATATTCACACCTGTAATCCTATTATCATATTATATATATCTTAATATGGTTTTGTCTTATCTAAATATGTTCGATAAGACACTCCAAAACATAAATCTATTATGTATCCATATTGTTATTACCACTTCAAAGATACTAAAAGTAGTTTTTATTCTGATATGGCCGCTACCAATTCTTATATACAAACCACATAAAAAATATGAACCTAAATAGATTTTTGTATGTAATACTTTTATAAATTATAACTAATTACTACTATGTCATACCTACACATGTTTCCCATACTGCTTTTGTGTTTTAATAAATTAGTTTACCCTCATTATTTACGTGGGCCTCCTTCCATAACACAAGATGTGGGATGGAAGTGGATTTATATTTTGATTCCTCAATTTTCATACAAAAAGGATCATATGTTATTTCACATCGCATAAAACTTTTATTGTTGATTTAAAATACCTACTAATTTCTTCTCGAAGGAAATTTACCCCATCCTTTCCTTATGATAGGAGTACATTGGTTTTGATGCACATTGTTTATTTTTAGAACTACATTTCTATTTCATAAATTAACAATTTTGAGTCAAATTGGATAAAATAAATAATGTAAAATAATATATTATCAACTATAATGGATTTTAAATGATTTCTCATCAAGAATACTAATGAAATCATTCTGTGTTTCCTACTCTATAATGTGTGAATAAGTAACCAGTGTATGGGGATTTACTTTCCCCTCAGCATCCCTATAATGACACTTGATAAGAATATTTTTTAAGCCTATATAGGCTTTTCTAGTGGCCATTAAGATATATTTCTTAAATAAATCATCTAAAATAAATGAACTTTGTAAGGAATAATTAAAATTAAATAAAAGTTTTATTATATTATTTTTCGGTAAAATAGGGAAAGTATGTCGTAACATTACCTTAATATCTTCCCAAAGGGGTTTCCTCATTACAGGATGGACTTAGAACTGTGAATCTATATCAATCAGCACATTCATCCTCATTGTGACCACAACATAGCAGATGAACATTGACTTATTGGGGACAATAGGTTGGACATGTTGATTCTATCCAAGCTCAAATTTTATACCGTTTCTTCTTTTCTTGATAATATTAGTCAATACTATGATGCTGCTTCGTTCTTGTTTTTTCATCAACATGATGTTGATCCCCTAATAATTCTATAGTTTCAGGATCAACCATTTGTTCTTCCCCAATATTCTTAACATATTCATGTGAAGAAGAAATTTTCTGTATTAGTAGTCAAAAATTTAATTTATATTATATTAATATAGTAGATAATAAGTAATATTCTGAGGAAAATAATAATATAGTAAAAATAACTTTAAACTACTCATTGAAATATCTTAATTTTTTAAAGGTTAAAGGGATTTGGTTCCTCTATCAAGAATTCAAATCCCCTATTTATGGTCCCCTCAAACATACAAGACATTTTATACATTGGAAAATCCATTAAATTATTATGATCTCTCATTGAACCAGTCATCCTTGATTGAATTTTCATCTGACCCTATAGTTATTTTAGTTTCCAACTGGAAAATTAACCAGTTCTATTTTTATAGATATGATATATAATATACATATACCTGTTGTGATTCCATTATTAAAAATTATTCCTTTTCCCCTTCCACACGAAAATTCACCTTCATGAAGCCCATTTCATCAACTTTCACCAAAATCATGTTGTCAACCCATTTTCAAAGGAAAACCATCACTTGAAATTGTGTATAATACAACTCATATATTTGTTCGATAATGCCAAAATATAACATATTCACATAAATTGGAATTATATCCTTGGAACTATATATGTGAATCGTTTCTTCCACAAGTATAACTCCACCATTTTTCTCATACTACATTAATCATATTATTTTGTATAGAATAAAAAACCATTGATTACCAAAACATTATAAGAAATAACATTTTTATTTTGTCCTATGACTATTCATCAAATCCATTCAATAATTGAATTCGTATTTTTAGATAACTCCTTATAAATAAGATCTTAGAACCATACTATAAAATATTAATTAGGTGTATTTTATATCCATACTTTATCCCTAATGGATTCAAATCTATATGAATTGATTTTTTGGATTCAACATATGGATCAACATCTTCACTATTATCTAAAATGTAAAGGTGATCTTGATCTCGATCAGTGATGGTAATTGTAACAACATCTCCTCTAAAAATACATTTAGCCATAAGGTGTCCACAATGATGAGAATTTGGGATACTGATGCAATATACATATGTTAGGTAATCGATTAAATATTTCAATAGATTCTTTAATAATACATCATTCTAGAATACAACCTTCTAGATGAATTCGATTCTTGAAACACCCTTTCAAAATCTTCATAAACCATTCAATGGGGTACATCTATCTATAATGGTCGTGGACCACATATTTGAACCTCTCTATCCAATTGAGCCACCTGGTGGACCATTATTTCAAATAATGATAGTGGGAAGAAAATTTATAATTCACATTATATGAATGAAACCTCCTTATTCATGATTGGAAGACTCACTGGGTTTATAACTTTACTGTATATGGAATTGAAAAATAAGTAGAGTATGGTTAATGTATGTCATGCATTTTTAGGAAGAATGCAACATAAAGTGATATGTATTGAATTTTACATCAAAACACGACAGTCATGAGATTTTAGTCCCTATTACTTAAAATTAGTCCTTAACATGACATTATTGATATTTGATGAAAACCCCTCAGTAAATTTTACACCATCAAAGAAAATGAAAAATTATAATTTTTATTATCTAAATAGAGTGTAAGCTACTAGAGGAAGAAAGGTTTTCCCTTTACCCTTAACTGGTGCCAACTATTCCCTTATTCCCATGTTAACCATGTCCAACCTAGCCTTTATTCCATCATTTTTTCAAGTAAAATTTTCTAATGTTAAAATAACATTATCAAATACATTTTTTTCTACATGAATGGAATCATTAAAATTTCTAATTTATAAACAATTCCAATAAGATAATTCAAATGAAATGAATACCTTTATCTAGGTAATTTCATAGGGTTTTTCAAAAATGATTTACTGAAAATATTGTAAATATATTTTACTTTATCGAATAATTGATCACCCATTAGTGGAGATGGTGTTGTACCTTGTTTGGTATTCCCATAAAAATTTGTCATACAAGATTAGTATTTATGTCGCTGAGGTAAAAATTTATGATGTCCTAAAACACATTATTCGAGGAATGTTTCAACCAAACTGAGTTTCTACATTCTTCATAAATTGGACACCGCAACATTCATTTAATTCTATAGCTTATAAAATTTACATAATAAGGTTAGTCATTTATCATCCCATACACTATAGGCCTAAATGTGAATTCTTAACTTCTATGAACATCATACATTATAAAACTTGTTACCCACATCAATTTCATATATTTAATCAATGGATCCAAATAGACATCAATATCATTATTTGGTTTTTTTCTAGATATAATCAGAGACAAAATAATGTAATCGTGCTTCATGTATGACCATGAAGGTAAGATATAATTTACCAAAATGACTGGCCATGTACTATTAGTAATACTCTATACACCAAAAGGATTTATTCCATCTATAGATAATGAAATATATAATTTTATCATCTCATTTCCCAATCTAGGATACTCATAATCAATTTTATTCTACTAAGGAGAGTCTACCAGATGATATAGTTTCCCATATTTAATTATTGTATCAACATTCCATGTCAATTGTCACATGGTTTTCTAACATTTATACATTATTCTAAACTATATAATTATTGTAATGTACCGTAAAGATTTAAAAGTAATTGATTCATATTTCTTATATTGATATGCACAAAAATTAGGTCATTTTATGAGTAATTAACGGTCTTAGAAAAACAATACATAATCATTTAGAAAAGAATTTATTTTTAATAGATCAGACCCATTTAATGTAGTATTTTTTTAGTGTCATATTTTTGATAAGAAAGTTATTTTCAGTGGGTAGCATATTATTTAGGAGACCAAGTAGTTCTTTGGTGTCACTCCATCCACTGCTATCTTTCAAATTATATAACTTCAATATAGATGAAAATTTTGTTCATTCAGTATAATCGATATAAAATGGTATCTTAAAACAACTATTTAACTTCTCAAACAACTTTGGGCAATCATGAAGGTCATATTAAATTTCCATTTTCATTTATTCTATACGATCTCCATAAATATTTACACTGGTATTCATATCAAATAATTTATAAACCATATTATCATACCAATTAATGTGAACATTTTCCCCCATGTTTAGTCCAACATTTATAGATCTGATCTATTCCATGAAAAATAAAATTTTCTTCCAACTCTTACAGAATAAATTTTCTTGAATAAAAACAACATAAACACTTATAAATGAGTTAATAATTGTTGTATGCATGATCTATTGTAAAATTGATGAACTATTTAAATAAATTGTTATAATATTTTGTCATACGATTATCATGTACCCATTTTTGATTCATTTAAATCCTATTAGGTTCATAAAATAGTAATTTTTTATAAAAAAATAAACAAATACACATAAGATATTCATAATCAAAGGAGAAATTTATAGATAATTATAATAAGGAGAACACAACATATGATAGTTTCAAATAATTTTAGTATTATTTGAATGAAATGGCTACTTGAATTTAAGAAAATAATTACCCCACTGGTGGTAGATTTTATCCTAATAATTCATCCAAAATTATTATCGACACCCTATATGGAATGACTACTACTCATAGTAGTTCAATAATCAAAGGTGAATGTCTAGAAGATAAGGGGATGAGAATTAAGAAACCAAATACAATAATAAATATTCTGGATATGAAGCTGATGTGTATGATATTTGTCTCCTTAAATCTAAATGTTCCCAGGATGGGAGTTGGTGAAGTACCATAAAACATTTCTTAGTTTGTTTCCTAAATCTGAAAAAAGAAGTAGCATTAGTATGATCCCTACAAGGGGCTTTGTGATTGGTGTGACCGTGAAAAGGATCAATTAGAAGGTCTTACACACACTAATGCTGAGATATCCATTGTAGTTTCAACATTCAAATGAACCCTTTAAATACTACATGAAAAGGAAAAAGCCTTTGTTCTGAGGACTAAATTTTAGAATCACATATCTTATCATGAAAAAAAATAGAGTAATTATAGGATGGTTTCTATATCCTTTCTAGTTGGGAGTCCAAAAAGTGATAGGAGTTGATATTTACTCATTTATTCGTTGGTATGTGGTGGGATAGGTGGTGTTTTGTTAACAGTCTGAGTGGAGATTTAAAGCAGTGAGAAAGTTCAGGTGACCATCACTTGTCTGTGGAAAAATGTCATGTATGGCTAATTCAAAGATCCAAAAAATCAATGAGGAATAGAAATCATAAGTGGAATTTAACTGATGACAAGTATCAGTCAACCCTTGATCCTTGTTTCCTTTAATTATGAAATTTTACCAATGATAGGTCTCTACTTCAAGCATTAATGTTTCTGCTCTGATTTACTCCCATTTTCCATGTAATGATAAACTTTACATCATAAATAAAGTGATTTCAAATTATATTTCATGTATAATTATAAAATATTTATTAAAAATACTAATAAAATAGATTTATTACTCAACTGAATCACTTACAGGCATAAATCAATCTAATCATCACTAATAAATATGTTGGAAAAAGATTTATTTAGTATTGAATGGAAGAATTCCCTTAGAAATTATTGTTCTTTATTTCCATTTAATTGCGATTATTCGTTCTATTTTTTTAAAAAATACATTTCCTCGAAAAATATGAGTTTATGTAATCACCAAATCTTGACATAGGGTAAAAAATATTGGAATTTCATGAAACCAATTGATGAAGTAATTATTGACGATAGAAGTGAAGTTGGATTCCATGTTACTCTATTTTTCTGTAGATTATTATAGACCATGAATTATAGGAATACCAACAAATAAATTTTTACTATAACCCACTAATGAACCCATATTTCAAAAATAGTGGAGTTATAAATCTTATTTATATTTCACATATCCTAAAATATTTAAAACCTCTATTCAATTTCCTTAAAAACACTATAAATACTTTCCATTAATAAAAATTATAAAAAAAAATTAGTTACCATGGACACTAAAACCATTATTAATGATACACAATAGATAAAAATAATAATAATGTTGTGTACATAACTTCTATGATAAAAATAATTATAGTTTATACAAAAAACATGCATATTCTATTTCACTTAAAATTAAAGGAACATGAATTCAAATTATATAATTCTGCAAAACATAATAAAGGATAACATATTAATATAAAATTAATTCATAGAATATTGATAATGAATGTGAAGGTGAGAGATAGAGTGAACCAAAAATAGATCTAGGTAAGAGAGATTGGGTGGAACATGTGAATAGGATAGATACTTGGAACTTGGAGTTAATTACTAGCTGTGAAATGTAAAAACTTTGTCCATTTATCATTTGAAGTCACCACCTTACATGATAGTAGGTAGGGTATTTTTCGTGCACATCTAGGAGCTCCATGCATTAGGAGTGAGAAATAATGATGAATAAGTGAAAATTAATATGAAGTTGAGGTATAGGGTGAATTAAAATGGATCAAGCCAAGAGAGATTGGGTGTAGAATTAGTGAGGTAGATGAAAGAAAAATAAGATCCTTTGCATGCACGCTATTCAAACAATATGGGAAAATTAAAAAGATTCAAATATGTTTGAGGGGGAGAAATGTATCACAAGTGATTACATACCTTGATCTTAATATATCATTGTAATTTCGAGATAAAAAATTAGATAAATTTTAAACGAATACAAATATAAGGAAACTCCATTCTTTCCAAGAAATCCTTTGAAACCAAAGAAAGAAATAAATTTTTAGATACAAAATCCTTAAAACCTTTTTATACTAAATAAAACATACAAAAAAAAGAAATGTATCCATAAATATAATTTATAAACACTTCAAAACTAATTAAAATATATCATTAGATAAATATTTTTGTATATATGAAAATATTAATCAGTTTAATATATATAAATGAGACTTTATTTAGTAATAATTAATTTACCTCACTTTAAAATACCAATTTATAATTTAACTCAAGAAACAACCCACTTCAACTCTTTATTTTAAACATTATATTGCATAATAAGAACCATTTAATAAAGAATTTATGTATCCATTATACTAAAAAGTAATAGTTTTCATAATCACTATACATAGATATCATAAAATTTAGATTCATACATGAAAACTATAAATTAAAATAGAAATAGAAGTTTTTAATAATCCTATGTTTGAAAATATTTTATAAATGATATAATTTATAAATCTCTTTTTAAACTACCAATCAAGCATTTAGAACATTTATTAAGAATAAACATTTTAAATCCCATTTTATTTAACACATTTTGTAAAATGAATTTGATTTCCAAAAATAAATTTTAAAACCATGTGATGTTTCATTAAATTAAAACTAGTACAAAGCATCATAAAAAAGTACATGAATGGTAAAATCCATAAATTATAGATAACTATAGAGGCAAACCCATCAAAGAAAATCTATAGGATTTGTATATATCCAAAATTCAAAATTAAATCACATATCAACCTTAAAACAAAACATTATACTAAATCACAAAGCAGAATAAACCCATTTGAAATATTTAAAATCACTAAAGGAATCACTTCAGTCATTTAATTAGATATATAAAAAACATACCACCAAATTTTAATTTCATTAAATTGTAGAACATGAACACTATAGTTTTTAAACAAAATTGAAAATTTGTAGCATTTTAAGTTTCTATGTAACACTAACTATTACTCACAAAATACAAATATTTCTTAAAGAAATTTGTGATAAAAAATTCAATCATCCAAGGTACGTAATGAAAAAGGGGGAAATATGGAATCACCTATATGGAATATGAACAGATGAATAAATCCCCTAAAAATGATGACAACTTGCTCTTAAATAGAACAGAAACACTCTACGGATCTAGACATTAAAAATTTAGAACTTGAACCCAACTAGGGTTCAGACAATAATATGAAGTTGTTAGGGAGGAGAAAGAAGAACATATTTGGAGGATAACATGAAGGATAAGGAGTAGATACCCAAAACATGGAACTATGAGACCAATGAGCCAAGATAATGTCGCACTATCACACACCACTGAATCCAAACAAGCGAGCAATGCGAGAGGAGGAGAGAAAATAACATTCCTTAGATTTGATGCTTAATTCTTCTAAGAGAAGGTTGAGGGGGAGTAAAGGCAATGCTAGAATTCCATGAGATCTTGAGAAGCGCAAAAAAAATAGTAAATAACATTCCATATTTTGGGGAGTGTTTTATTAGTACTTCTAAAAAAGCACTGATAAAGAGGGGTTTTATCAATGCTAAAATAGCAAGCACTGATAAAATATCTCTTTATCAGTGCTAAAAAAGTGATGAGAAAATGTATCTTTATTAGCACTAGAACTTTAACGCTAATAATGATTTACAATTATAATAATAAATAAATATATTTGTAAATATATTTATAAATATTTATATATAATTATAAATTTATTTATATAATTATATATATATATAGAATATATATAAATATAATTATAAATATAGTAAATATATTTATTATTTTAATATATTTATTATTATTTTATAATTATTTATATATATAATTATTTATTTATAATTATATAAATACCTTTTAAAAAAATAATTAATTTTTTTAGAATTATAAATATACAATTTTATAAATATAGTAAATATACATTTATAAATATATTTATAATTAAATATATTTGTAAATATATTTATAATTTTTTATTTATAACTATAAATATATTTATATCATTATATATATTTATATAATTATATATATAATAAATATATATAAATATAAATATAAATATAGTAAATATATTCACTATCTAAATATATCTATTATAATTTTATAATTATAATTTTATTTATATTATTATATATATATATAATTAATAAATATAAACAGAAATATAAATATTGTAAATATATTCATTATTTAAATATATTTATTATAATTTTATATTTATTTAAATAGTTAATTATTTATTTATAATTATATAAATAATTTTTTAAAATAATATTTATTTATTTATAATTATAAATATATATTTTTATAAATATATTAAATATAAATCTATAAATATATTTATTTAAAAATTTATTTTTAACATTATTAATAAATATATAATTTTAATTGCATGTATGTTAAAAATGAGTGAAATTTAATAATTAAAAACGATCATACTTTAAAAATATTGAGAAAATGGATAAGTTTTATTAATTAAATATATTATTAAAAAAATATGGATATATAATGAAATGAATATGAATACATATTTAAAATATTAAAATATAGAAAATAAATATATGTAAATAAATATTAGAAAATGATTAAATTCCAAAAAAATAAAAAATAAAAAATGAATAAATAATACTAACTATAATAATATAAGAAGTAAATAAATAAAATTTACCTATTAAAAACATAATCTTTTGAATAATTTATATTACTAAATGAAATTCTAAAATGAATATTGAAGTTTAAATAAATTACATAAATATATAGTGTATGTGTTTCTATATAAGATTTCATTAATTATATAAATATTTTTTTGTACCTTTCTCTAACCCTAGCTTTCTCCCTAACTTTTTGTCGATATCTTTAAGAACAAAGGTTACAGACCTACATCTCAGGGACCCTCAAATCTCGATTTCACTGCCGGAGTTTTCTGAGGCATCGAGTTTCCTGAACTTTACCTTGGTGGCTCGCTTCAATCACCGAAGGCCTTCAGTTGATTAATTTTATAGATTTTTGTTTAGTAAATGGGATCTGCAGGATTGAGCGATGGTGGGTTTTCTTGATAATCGTCATCTGATGATACGCTTCTCCTCAGAGGATGATTTCATCTGCGCTTGGTCTAAAGCTTCTTGTTGATGTATCGGTTGCAGGTTCTTACTTCTCTGATGGACATTTGATCTCTATATGAATCAGGATTCTCCCTCTATCATGACCTGGGTAATCCTTCCTCATATTTCTTTTCCATTTCAGAATCCAGCTATAATCCATATGTTAAGGAATCTGGTGGGGAAATTTCTCTGCTCTGATGCACGCACTTCGTCGGCAAGTCATCCTATTAATCCGCAATTTTGTGTTGAAGTGGTTTCTTTGAAGCTGCCGGTTGAGTGGATTTGGGTCACGGTCGGTGAGGAGTTCCACTGGAATCAAGTTGTTTTTTTGAAGCATGGGTTGGTTACTATCCGAGGTGCCATCATCTGGTTCACCGGGCTGATCAATGCCACAATGGAGTCACTTCAGTCCCGGTGGAGAGAACTGGTAAGGTCCCTGGATAGGGATATAATCTCTCTGACGATGTTAAGTCTAAAAATGGGTTGATTGGATCGTCCATGGTAAATCCCAACCCGATAGTAGCTGTGGTTTTTGAGAGGCTGAAGTAGGACCTTACCCTGGGGGCTGGTGTTAATTGTGATAATATGGATGCTGTTAATCCTGGAGGTGGTGGTGGAACTTCTGAAGTGAAAAATTATGTTGGGGTTTCAATGAATTATGGGGATAATGGGCTTGATAGATGTGTTTCTAGTGATGGATATGATGATGCTGATCCGCAGGAGGATGGGATGCTTTTGTGTTCAACTGGTGATGGGAAAATTAAAGATGCAACTCCGGGTCTGGTGGGTAAGGGGCCTAATGTGTAGTTGCAGCTTGATGGTTTAATAATTGAAGTTGATACTTGCCACCAGTTTCAAGCGCTGGAGCCCAGAGAGATAGATCAAGTGGGATATATTTCTTTAATGAAAGAAGGCAGTACTATGAAACTTGTTTTAGTTGATGCAGTGAAGGAGGTGCATAATGGACAAGAGGTTATGAAGAAACCAAATTGTTTGGCCATGATTTATTGTAACATGAGACATGAGTAGGTCTGGAAATTGATTGATCGTTCCCAATATGTCATTGTCTTTGGAAATTAGGGGGACATCTCAGAAAGTGATAAGGGAAAACATAGTGAGATGGTTAAGGCTTCCTATAGTGATGTTGTCAAGGATGGGAAGAAGTAGTCCGGAATTGAGAAGTCCATTACAAAAAATTGAGGGTTGAGGAAGGACTATTCTGACCTGTTGAAGCCGATGTCCACTAGGTCCTCTTTTAAGTAGTCTTCACAGGAGTTAATATCTTTGGATAAATTGAACCTTAGAAGGAAGTATTCCAAGATTCTAAAACAATATGAAGGCTCAGAATGGGAGTCGGTCATTGCGGAGGAAGTCTATTATGGGGGTGGTGATGGGGATGACTGTTATTCTATATAATCGGTTTTCTGGTCTGTTGTGTGTGCTTGCAGTACCTTTCTTTTATCTTAATAAATGGTTAGTGGCCTACCTATGACTAACTTTCTGGGTATATGTGTGAAATTAATGTAATTTTTTTTGATATATGTTAAATTGAAAAATAAAATTACATTCAATCAGTGTCCATTACTTGATACAATTAGTCAATATTTTTAATTAATAATATTTTTTAATTATAATCCATTTTTAACTAAATATATGACTTATTTAATGTAATCATAAATATTTTATATTATATAAATCATATTTTATGAAATATTATATATATATATTTATATATTTATATAGGAATATATTTTTATATTAAAAATATTAAATGTATTAATGAATAATTATGTATAAAAGCTATTAAAAATGAATAAGACATTAATATTTTGTTAATAATTACATTTTATTCATTTTATATATTTATATTTAATATATATTATTCATTACTATTTATAATTAATGTATATATATATATTAAATTTATTCATTTTTATTAATAATTATTTCATTAATAAACTTTTTAATAAATTTTTCATTTTTTCATTTTTTTGTTTAATTATTACAATTTATTCATTTTTTATATCTATATTTATTATATACTATTTAATAATATTTAAAATTTATATATATGTATATTAAATTTAGTCATTCTATATATCTATATTTAATATATAATATTTATTAAATTTTATGATAAATAAATAAGTAAATATGTATATTAAATTTAGTCATTATATATATCTATATTTAATATATGGGGCATGGCCCGTGGGCAGGGCAATGTAATTACTCAGATTGGTGGGTCAGGCCGTGTGTATGAAAGTGGGAAAAGTAACATAGGAAGCATTGGGTGGGCCAAGGCATGAGTGGGCCCGTGCTCATGCCCATATATGTGAGTAGAGAGTGTATGCAGGAGCCAATCCCCACATCATACTTTTTAGTCTAGCATGTGACATAGTCATATATAAAGAAGTTGCCACACTTGCATTATTTTTGTGGGACTCACAAGAGGGATCATGACCTTTATTAGTACTAAAAATGAACTAATAAAGGGTGCCCATTATCAATGATAAAAATAAAGTGCTAATAAAGGTAAACTTTATCAGTGCTAAAAAAGCATTGATAAAGGTAGCCCTTTATCAGTGCTAAAAAAGCCTGATAAAAGTTAACGTTTATTAGTTATTTTTTCTGTAGTGCTAAAAAACAATACCCTTAATCAATGATTTCTTTTGTGCTGATAAAGAAAACACTTATCAATTCTTTTCACTAGCACTGATAAAGGTTAGTGTTGTATATTGTGCATTTTGTAACCAGTTTGAAAGTTCAAATCTATGCTCGATTCTCTATCCTTTCTCATAATTATTTTTTATAAATGAACACTATATTTTGAGACTTATTCTTATGTATTAGATATAAACATTATAAACATTTAATTATTTTTTCTATTTGGAATCTTTATGAAATATTCTTCGATTTTGATATGAGGTAAGATTATATAGACCATTTTTTCGATGGGTAATTCTTATGTTTATGTGTTATGTTTAATTTTCTTTTGTGGAACACATATGTATGTACATGTTACGATGGGTGTTCCCAAATAGTTCTCTAATGCATTGGATAATGTTTTTTCCACCTAAAATTGTTTGTATGGTATTTGGGATTAAACCTAATCCATTATGGGACTTAGTCCACTATGTGATGTTGTCTTAGAAGTTATCCTTGACTTATGATTATTTAATGTTTTATGTTGCTACCAATTTCCTATTTTTCCATGATCTAATGATACCATATTCTTTATGTTATTATATAATGTGATTATTCATGAGCCTAATCTTTTATGATATCATGTTATGTCATCACATGTTATCCTTAATTATTATTTTCATTCCTTTATTGGGCTTTATAGCTCACCACTTTTTTATGCCTTCCATAGGTTATCCTATTTTGTTTTAGGAGCTGAAAGGGATTTAGAAGCTCAATATGAAGACTAAAATAAAGTTTTTTTATATTTTTATATTTTAAATACCTAATATTACAAATACCATTGGCCTTTCTAACAATGTTTTGTATTTATTGGATATTTTGTTAAAAATCATGTAATGATATGTGTAAAAATCATGGGTTTCTATAACAGATCCAATGAATCTATTTGTCCAACTGAATCATGTACAAAGAGAACATGTCCAAGACTAAAATTGGTCCCACTCACCATGTTACCTAATGTACATTTCATGTATATGATCTTATAAATTATTAATGGAATATCAAGGCAAGACCAATATTGGATCTCACAGTACACCTCATATACCACAAGGGACATGTTGTGTAATTTTCTTCGAATGACCCACTTGTCATATTTTATTTGAGACTTAGATTTAGGCCCACAATTAGTCCATTATGAGTAGAATTTCACGTAGGATGTGACAGTGGACTTTGTTTCATCATTTGAGATATGATGAAAGGTGGCATGATTTGACTACTCCTTCCAGCATAGTTGGTAACATTGTGATTTGAGTGTGATATTTGTAGTGTCCTTGGGATTAGAATCCCCCTTAAGGAACATGTAGGTTATATTTGGGTCCCCTATTTCATATACAAGTAGTATTAGTAACCCCCAATACTCACCCTTGGTCATGGGTCTTCTATCTGTGGAGTAGAACCCCCTCTTCATCGAGAATAGATGAGGTGTTTATCATCCAACCTCTTTGGGTCACACCCCCTCAACTATGATGTGTCATCAGTGAGGTGTAGGTCCCAAAAACTGATCTAGTGAGTATTATGTTAGTCTATTGGCATCACAACAACACTGTCAATTAGAGCTACAAAAAAATCATCATCATTGGATGGCTATAAATATTAAGATATTTCTCTCTCTCTCTCTATTCATTTACCACTATGAGCACATCTATTTTTTTATTTTCTTATAGCTTCTTGTGAGTTGGGTTGACTATTTATTTATATTTATACCCTATTTGGTTTTTGGAGCATTCAAGTAGGTATGAATATACTAACCCTTTCATGAGATTTTGTCACATTTTTTGTTCCTTATATAAATGACAGAAATTTAGATGATGAACTTGGCAGGCTTGGTTTTGGTAGATCATAACAACACTTGGTGGTAGATATTGCAGGTGATGGTTATTATCAAAGTTCATGAGTAGAACCTTCTTCCATATTAGTTATTAGGTTGGGAATACATTTATTTCTGGTTGGGAATATATTTTTCCCCTTCATAATTTTGATATATTTATATTACCACACTCTAGTTGTTCCAAAGGTTGTTATATGCATTTGTTTCCTCTTGGGTTAGTATGATTTCATTATGCTAAGACTTCCCAAATGTGTGATATACTTACTCAAAGCTAGTATCATTCCATTTTCCTATTAGATGTTGGTTTTGGGTGTCACTATCAACTTACTTATGATCTATATGGGACCCTGGGGGTCAGGTTGTGATAGATTGACATCTAAGTGGTTGTTTCCTATGGATGGTGATTGGATTTATATGTTTCAGGATAATTGGTTTGGGAAATTAGGGAAATCATTTTAAGTTGTCTTGAGTTCAAATATCAGGTCAGGGAACCTATTGATTGTATAAAAACCAATATATCCATACATAATGACTATAACCACCTCATTGATGACTCAACATACTAAAGAATTAATTATAGGTAAACTAATAGTACATGCATTATATGAGAATGGGTCTTTGAGTACCATGTGCTTCTAAATTCAATGACAAAGATATGATCACCAATCCATGAAATAACTTATTATATTTCAGGATTTATACACATATAAAACCAATAAGTATTTCACTTGGGGTCACAATAATAACTAGAACAATATCAAGCCTCCCATTTTCAGGCCAACACATGAGGTATTTTCACCAGATAGACAACAATCAATGCTTCCAATCATCCAGTAGTGAGAAGACCCACCACTATTGGACTAGATGGATGTTTCATATTGGATTTAGCAACCAATAATTTTAGTAGTTTAGGACAATGATGTGTATAGGATAATCATGTTGTTAGAGTTCTAGGATAAGATATTTCTAATATTCTATGGATAGATAGACCCACTTATAGAAAAATATTGTATGGAGTTTATAATATGAGTTTCTGACTCGTATAAAAGCTACCTGATCAGGTGATTGCAATTATATCCATCCTCATATGTAGTGTAGTGAGAAACCAGTGGGTTCTAGTCACCCAGATGCTTGATGAGATGACACTCCCTTGGTTGTAGTTTGAGTTCTTGTTCAATAATGATTCCTTCATATCTACCATGTGATTTATGTAGATTCAATAGCTTCTTGATAATTTCCTTGTTGATGGAGATATTCCTAGAGAGGGAGCACAAGAAAAGAGGAGTAGTCTATAGATATCATGAGGTCAGACTATCATTTATTGCTAGTGGGAGTCAAACATCAGGCTCTCGACATAGGAGGTGTACTCATTCTCAAACTCAAAATTGAAGTTATATAGCACAAAGACCTCATAGAAGACCTACATGTTATAGAAATGGATGATACTCATATTGTGATAAACAAGGTCATATTGCCCCAGACTACTAGACTTATCATGTTGTAAAGGGAGGATATAGCTCAAAGGATTATGATCTAAAGGCTCCCGACACTGTTTGAGGTATGATCTATATCTTCTCTACTGTATTACTAATACATGTAAATATATCTATGACTCATTATTGTATATATTTATACTCATTTGAGATATTGAGATTTTTTAGAGACTTTAGGTAATCATTTTTGGATAGTGATTCCTATAAAAAGTGATTTTGATATTTTACACATTTATGTATAGTGTGAGTTGACAGTCAGTGGGGAGAGTTTTACATGAAATCTCTTGGTTTTTTTGATGAGACTGTATGTAATTGTTCTAGGGATGAACTAGCTATCTATGGTAAGTTCCTAGATAGACTGTCACCATAGGAAACTTAGGTTACTATGCGTGTATATGAAACTATTATCCTTTAATATAGGGAATTACTAGCTAGAGAAACGAGAGGGACTCATGGGAAGGAAGCTAAAAAATATCTTACATCAGTTGGTGAGTTTGTACCTTGGTGTAGCAGGCTCTTCAGACACCTGAATTCCTATAGTAGTGGAGAAATACATGGATGAATTCCATGAAGATGTCCCAAGACTAACTCTATAGTGATAGATCAACTTCAATATTTAATTGAACTCTAAGACCAGTCTGATATCTTCTATGACATATCGGGTGGCCCCTATTGAGCTCAAGGAGTTGAGGGTGTAGTTAGAGGACCTTTAGGAAACGAGTTTCATTAGACTCAGTATGTACCCTTGTGCAGCTCCAGTGTTATTCACCAAGAACATCATTATAAAATTGAGGGTTTATGTTAATTATCATCACTTGAACCAAGTGATGATAAAAAGTAAGTACCCTTTTCCAAGTATTAATGACCTCTTCGACTAAATTAATGGTGTGATATGGTTCTCAATTATTGATCTCAGGACCTGCTACCACTAGTTGTGGGTTCATGAGGAGGAAATTTCAGAAATGGTATTCTAATGTCTCTATGGTAACTATGAGTCCCTTGTGATTCCCTTGGGTGTGGAAAATGCCTACTCCATCTTCATGAGACATATGAACCACATATTTTAATCATTCTTGGAAGATATTTTGGTTTTCATTATTGATGAAATTATATTTTATCATATATTTGAGTAGGAGAATTCAAAGCATTTGAGGATGGTCCTAAACTTACTTCAAGAGATCCAGTTATATGGTAATCTATCACAGTGTTAGTTCTAGAATAAATAGATTCACATTTCAGGTCATGTCATCTCAATATATGGTGTATCTATGGACTTAAAAAAGATATAGGTGGTGTTATCTTGGGAACCAATCCAGAGTGAGTCAATGGTGTATAGTCTTCTTAGTTTGGATGAATACTATTGCTGTTTTGTGATATAATTTTCTAGGATCGTGGAAACTTTGACTAATTTTACATGAAAATGGAATACATTCACTTAGACCATGAAAGGTCATAACTCTTTTGAGGATATAAGGTATAGGATGACTAGTTCCCCTATGTTGAGACTACAATGGAGGGTATCAAGTATGTGGTGTTCTATGATGCCTCAATGGCTGAGCTCAAATGCATGTTAATGAGGACGTGGGAAGTGATTTCTTACTGGTTGAGGTTCTAAAGAATCCATGAGAAGAACTACGTAACCCATGACTTGGATTTGTAAGTATTGGTCTTCGCCTTAGATATGTAGAGTTATTATTTTTTGGGGGAGTGGATTATAGTTTACTCAGACCACTAGAGCCTTAGGTATATATTTTCCTAGAGAGACCTCAACCTCAGATAGAGATGTTGCCTAGAGCTCATATAGGACTATTACTTCAATATATTCCATAATATAGGGAAGGGAAACATGGTATAAGATTAACTCAATAAGAAATCCCACCCTCACTTGGTTAAAGAAGAAACAAAGCAGTTTTCCACTTTACTGTTGACCTTGGTTGAGGAGAGTGGGGTAGCTTATCTTTATTCGATGGTAGTAATTCCACTTATTTTCCAGACTGTGAGAGATGCATAGTTGGGATACATCTATTTTGAAGTTATATGCTAGCATATTTCCTTAGGATATGCCCCAAATTAATTTTATAAAGGCGTAGATAATGTCATCATTTTAAAAGGATGGATAGTGGTTTTGGTCATGTTGTATGATGAGGTAATGACGTAGTTTCATAAATTTCTCTTATTTTTACATACTAGAGTGGTGAAAATGTACCAGGTCCTTCAACGATAGTTTTGGTGGGAAATAATGAGATGGATTTTTGCTAGGTTTGTTTCTTGATGCCTCACGTGTCAATAGGTGAAGGTATAACCCCAAGTTCTGGTAGGTTTAACTAAAACTCTTGATATTTTTAAGTTGAAATGGGATGGTATATTATTGGATTTTTTGATAGGTATTATATAGAAAATGAAAATCCATGATTATATATTGGTGATTATTGATCTACTTACCAAGTCTTCTCACTTCATCTCCATCAAGTAGCAGAGCTTTGTAGAGATTTTGTGGCACCTTTATATATAGGATATCATTTAGATTTATAGGGTACCCATGAAAATTATATCCAATCATGATTCTAGATTCACATCATAGTTGTGGAGAGGTTTTTATGAGGCCTTAGAGATTCAGTTATATATGATCATGGTGTTCTCTCACTAGACATATGGTTAGACTGAACAAACCATTCATGTTTTGGAGTATATGTTGAGAGCTTACATGTTGGAATTTGACCGGAGCTAGGAGGATCACTTATCACTAGTAGAGTTTTCTTATAATTATAACTACAAATCCCCTATCAGTATGAAACCATTTGAGGATCTATATGGGAGACCCTATAGGTTACCCCTATATTGGATGGAGATAGAAAACTCATCGCTTATGGGATCAGATCTAGTGTAGGTGATGATGGAGAAAGTACGAGTGACCTAGGAGGGGATGAGAACCACAAAAAGTTTATAGAGATTTTATGTAAACTGAAGTCATAGGACTTTATAGTTTTATTAGGGAAATAATTTGTTTCTAAAAGTCTCCCCTCAATAAGGTTTGTGGATGTTAGGTTAGGGTAGGAAGTTATCTTCAAGGTTCTCAGGACATTCCGGGTCTTGCCTAGGGTTGGTGAGGTTCCTTATCACATATATTTACCCATGTAGTTGGACTAGGTGCATGAAATCTTCCATGTGTCGCATATAAGGAGATACGTACATGACACATTGCATTTTATTGCCCAGGGTGAGCTAGATGGTGAGAGTATAGCCACCTTTTTCAAAGTACCTAGTGGTGATTGAGGATTTACATGAGAGGATCCTTCATGGGTGAACCATTCCACCGGTGTGAATTATTTGGTAGCAAAGGAACCTTTAAAATAGCTTGTGGGAGTGTGAGATTCAGATGCAAGCTTAGTTCCCTTAGCATTTTGTGTAGATTTTTCTTTTTTGGGTGAAAATAATTGAAGGTAGAGAGAATATAATGACTCATATTTTCTCATTTGAACCCTTTGGATATTTCTATATATTATTCTGATTTTTTCTTTGGAGTTATCAAGATTCTATAGGTGTTATAGGCCCCATAATATATATATTAAAAATATTAAATATATTAAAACATGCATTCCCATAATTAAAAAAATAATGTATTCCCCATTGAATGGAGTCTTGAATAGGAAAAGAAATAATACCATTGGATTCATAACATTAGGTGAACCATTAGAATGATATAAATTCCATTCACATCAGGTCCCACATTAGTCCACCATCATAGGTGGATATTAGATGAATTAAATTAATTTAATTATTATAATTATCTAAACAGACATTTTGAACTAGAATAAACCCTTATAATATATACTATTAAAATTCTATAGGGTTACATAAATAACCATATATATTGAGAGAGATACACCTTTGAGATGATCTTCGATGAATGAACACAAGTGGATCATGGATTGATGATCAGATTCAATGGAGCTCATCATCAATATTGAGAAAAACCATTCTTCATCAATGATTGGTCCAATGATGATCTAGGGATTTTTTTTATTTGTGTATTATTTCCTCATTATTTGAGACCTCAATCATGGATCATTTATCTTCTCAGAATTTATACTTCTACCAAATTATAGTATGAACGTATCAATTTCATCTTTTTCTTAGACCCTAGATTTATTTTTTTGTGTTGGAGTTTTCAAATTTCAAAATTTTACCATGATTAATATCTATGGATAGGTTCTCAATGGATATTGATGAACTAACCATATTTATTATAAATTTATCCCCCTTTTCCTCATGTGTTCATAATTTTTCTATGGTAGGCCGATGATTCAACTATCAATTGAGTTTGAGATGTGATAAAACTATAGATTCTTTTTGGATTGAGAAATTGATGACTAAGATGACAATTAATGGAAATAATAATGATGCATATAAGACTTTTGATGAATTATTGAGGGAAAAACCCTCAAGAAATTATGGTAGAGATACTATATTCAAATGGGTTTATAGGAGTCCTAATTTTTGGACACTGGAGGTTGGAAATTGATGAATGGAGGAGTTTCTTCTAATTTTAGGACCATGGACAAATATTTTAGTGAGATTTATAGTGTGATCGACAAAAGTGTAAAGAATAAAGATGGTACTAACCTTTATATGAAAAACCTAAATACACACCATGTATTCTGAAGGAACACACACCATATAGTTTGGGTGTTCATGGAGGATAGGGTTTCATAGTCAGGATATATATCACATGCAATGTAGTCATCCCCATATGATGCATGAATCTACTCAGCTAGCTAAACCATCTATGTGGAGTACATGATTGGGACGATGAGTGGTCAAATATTCTATGTTCCCTAATGGATATTCTAATCTTCCAAATTTTGAGTGAATCATTAGGGAATGAATAGGCTTTGACCTATGAATAAACCCTTATATCCTAATGGACAAACCATGTACTTTTCTTAAAATTATCAAACTCTTGTATCTCCTTCTTAGGAACTCATATTTGGGCCCATGATTTTTCCATTTAAAGTATAATTTCACATATTAAATGATGGTGGGATGTTTTTCATTATTATATATATATATATATATCAGAAGTTTAAAACATTAGATCACTCCTTCTAGTATGGTTGGATGATGTTGAGATTTGAGTATGAACTTTGAAGCATCCTTGGGGTTGGAAACCCCCTTGATGTCACATGTAGGTTAGGGAATGAGTATATCATTTCCTATACAGGTAGGATTGAAAACCCCCATACTCACATATAAGTGTGGTTCTAGTTTCTTTAAAGTGGAACTCCCTCATCATCAAGAACAAATGCAGTGTGGGTCCTCCATCCTCTTGGGACCAGACCCCCCTTAGTAGTGATGTTACATCGGTGAGGTGTGGGCCCCAAAAACTAATCTAGTAAGGGTTATATTGGTGTTGGAACCAAATTTACCCTGAGTGTAACACCTAAATATTTTATTATATATTTATCTATAAATAAGTAAAATTTATTTGATAGATTTCTTTACATGCAACACTGAGTTTAAACGAACCACAATATACTATTGAAATATTATTATTAAATGTGACATTCATCACCTAACCATTGGTTTGGTACGCATGAATATGACTAACTAAATTATGAAAAATTATTTTTTATACATTGATATAATTAATTCATTGGTTATAAATAGATTATAAATGATAATAAATTCATTTGAAAGTAAAACAAATGTTTTTATGAAAAGATTGTTTTTATGCATGAAATGTGTTTTTATCTTAATAAATTAAATTAATTTGCTATTTATGAATTATTTTAATGAAATGTATAGAATATATATTCTATAAAATGTTTTAACATTCATTTCATGGTGTTTACTAGGAATTTGATATGAATAAACCTAGTTTTATACTTAAAAACACATTTCCCTAAAAATGATTTTCATTGTGTTTTGTATACCTATTTTAAAATAGATTATTGAAAATTATTTAAATTTAACCTTAAAAATGGATTGAATATTTTTAATCAGGATTTTAAAATTTGTTAAATATTTCCCTCTTATTTTTCTTCATTATGAATAGAAACTGTGGTAAATATTTGTCACATTGGTAAGCGTAAAACAGGTAAAATTGGGATAAAACTATGGAATAAGGCCTATAAATCACCAAAAAACTTGAATTTATTTCATTGGATAGGTTCATTTAGACCTTATGAATATTTTCTTTAATTTCTTAAATTACTTTATACTTTCATTTTATAACGAACTCACTATTATTTTAAGTATAGAATAAATAAAAAATGTCACTCTCTGTTTTAATATATTTAATATTTTTTTATATGGATAAAAAGAGGTTATGGTTAGTTATAAATGATTATTTTAAATATAAATTATTTTTTTATCATTATAATTTATTCTTAATTTTTATTGATCGAATAACTACCTTAAATGTTTACACAGTACCGACATAGTGATTGTTCAAGTAATAGAAAAATCGAATAAATGATTTTAAAAAATTTAAATTAATACAATTTAGATGGATTGTTATTATATAAAATTGATTTAGATAAATATAACATATTAGCCCTATTTTTTAAATGTTTTATTCAAATTTCATCTCTATATTTTTGTCTTTAATGTCAAACTTTGTAAATAGTATTGGAAATGACTTTAATGGTATCTTATGTTAAATAATATTATATTAAATCATATATAATTTATAAAAAAATTATATTTGAAAAAATTAATGGTATAGGTTCAATAATATCAATAATTTTCCACTTATGTATCAGTTTTCTTTTTATATAAAATTTTAAGATAACGAAAGTGTAAAAAACTTTGATACCATTGCAATCATCAAAAGGATTAACGAGAGGTTA
This sequence comes from Viscum album, assembly GCA_963277665.1. NCBI lineage: Eukaryota > Viridiplantae > Streptophyta > Magnoliopsida > Santalales > Viscaceae > Viscum > Viscum album. The sequence continues at coordinate 396,568,785 of OY728138.1, forward strand.
AAACTAATAGATAAGGGTTAAAAATAACCTAAACTTGACTAAATTTTATTTTATTAGTTTATTTAGACTCATAATAATCCTATATTTAAAATATATTAATTTTTTCCACTTTAATTTGAAATTAATTTATATAAATTAAATATTTTAGAAAATTCTAAGGGTACCCCTCCCATCACTTATAAAAGGGAACCTCTTATTCTTCATTATTAAAAAAGTTTGAGCCTTATATATCATAAAATAACTAACCAAATAAAATCTTAGATTCATTAAAAAATTTCTATAGCTTCTAGTATTACTAAAATACCGGCCTTTTCAAGTCTTAAGGTGTGATCCAAATGAGGTTTCTCAATAAAGAGATATAACTCTTACCAGAGTAATTTCAATTTAATTCCCCCTTATACCTCCAATAAATTTATTCTATCCATTTAAAAATAATTAATATGCTATAAAAATATACTTATATTTTATTATAAATATGGGACAACATTTTTCTGCCTCTTCTTCATCCCACGGAATGCAAAATCATCACTCATGCGTACGTACAACTAACCGTCTCCACAAAGTGGTGTAATTAGTTTTTCATCACCATTTTACTTGGATGGATATAAAGATAAAAATAATAAATATATATTATATTTATGAAATAATTGTGTTTTTTCAATTATAATATATCATTTACCTTCTTACCCTTCCACCTATTAAAAAATGATAATGGCGCTGATGCGTATGTGTGGACTACCACCACTATGAAGCGATGTGATTAATTTTTCATGTCCAACTATCATGGATAATTATAAATATATATTTATAATGATTATATTTTATATTTATATCATTATTAACATTCTGAAGATGATAGAAGCATGAGAAATGTGGAGGGACTGAAACTATCAAACTGAAACTTAAATGAATAACAAAATAGTTAACACCCAGAAATGATGATTTTAATAAATAATTATTAATAAAAGAATTTTAAAATAATATAATTTTATCATATATTATATTATGAGTATATATATGGTTATTTTATATAATTATAATAAATTTAAATTTATTATAAAATAGATTAAAATAACATATGACGCTAGTCGATCCTAAGGTAATGGTTTATTTCAAAATATTATCCTTATTCAAGATTCTTTATGTTTAAGTTTACATTGAGGTAATTATATGATATTTATATCTTAAAACCCATCTATTTTATTCTCCACTATTTATTTCTATAATTTTAAAATTTTCCTTACATTTTCCTCTCTCTATGTACTCAAAAGTTCAAAAGTACACTTTTAAGGAAAACTGACATTATTTTTCTATTCCATCGAAAATATTTTTATTCCACATTCATATTTTCTTTAAAATATTTTCAGAAATGTTTTTAATATTCTCCAATTATTTATTAAAGTAATATTTACCCATATTTTACTTTATATAATTTCTTAAAAAGAATCCTCTTGTCTTTTTCTAAATGAAGTACTTTTTATCTAAGGTGTAAATGAAATCTTTGTCTTAACGCTTTCTGTATGGATGACTTTCACCAACGTCATGAATATTATTTTCCTTGAAACTTACTTTATGAGTTTCCATAGTTCTTTAAAAATAAAATATTTTCCTTATATGGATTTTTTTAGATTTTAAATAAGTGGCTCCAAAATGAAAATGGTATTTTACACATGATATTTTCCAATGGTCTTTTAAAAGTATTTTCATATATATCAACATCATTTGATGAATCTTATAATTTAATAAATATATAATCTAATGATAACATCCTCCATATTCATATAGATGTGTTATGATCATTTTGACTATGGAAATTATTAAAATTTCATTTCTTGGTTCTTCTAATATGGATATTTATTGATTATTTTGTCATGTTGATTAAGTTTTATTGTTTATTCATATTATGAATGAATTTCACTTATTAAGTGATGGGAGGGTCTCGAAATTACATAGCCCCTCAATGTATCAGTGGGTCTCATGAGACAAAAAAAATTGGGTATTTGGTAGAGGCTTTACCCATTTAAGTAAGATATCTTGGCATGAGGCGTCAATAGTTACTTTAAGATGTCCAAGAATACGTATTCCATCATTATGAAATCAATTATCAATGTACATGTGATTAATCGAATAGTTATTATATCTATGGAAAAGTTTCAAGATCACGTGATTATTTATATAACATTATTTGATCATCATGTATTCATTCCATATTATTCAATAATTAATTATTATATGATAACTTTCATTGTACACATTACCTTACTGAGCATATTGTCATGGGATAAGCATCTCAACACAGCAGTTCACCCATGTAGCACCCCAAACCCCTCCAAGGTGGGTGGGGTTCATCCGTCCAGCTCTTCATATGTGAGGTTCACTAGTTTCATCCTTCCATGGACTCATCAAGAGAGTGTCCCCAACTCCCAACCAGTGGTGTCAAGTCTGACACGCACCATCCTCCACTTTTTTGGGGCGACACCCATCTTTTAGATAGGGACAAACCAGATGAACCATAACTTTGATGTTCTTGATGGTGTGGGATAGGACCCCCATGATTGGGTTGTGAAATTCTCCCACCACTATTCCATACACACCCTCGTGCATGCAAGATCGTGGCCTTCTGTGTGTCCGCAAAATGGTCTACTTCCAACTAACAGGCTACCAAGAATGGCCTCAAGGGATGATCCTTCCTTGTTGTTGGAATCAATGGTACACCCACTCTTTGTGTCGTAAACCACCATGATCCACCCACTCTCTGGGTCACAAAACACATCCATGATATCCACCCTTCAAAATGGAGTCTCTGCCTTTGACATCTCTCGAGCGCGACCTTCTCTGTCGTGTCACCTCCCCATGACACCCTGAGAATCTGCTCCCACCACCAAGGTTCATCCGAAAGCATTCCGCAACACCATGAGGCACATTCCCTCTGATACCACTTGTCATGGGTTGAACATCTGAACATAGCAGTTCACTCATGCGGCACCCCAACCCCCTCCAAGGTGGGTGAGGTTCAGCCATCAAACTCTCTATATGTGAGGTTCATTGGTTTCATATTTCCACTCACATAGCGGTACTTGGGGATAAGTAAAAAATGAATCATACCAACCACCTAAACTATGGCCAAGGAGTGGAATGAGCATGCTGACATGAAAAGAACCCACTTTCCCAAAGCTGCCAAGAGGATGAAGAAGTGGTCTAACAAATGGATAAGGGACGTGAGCTTCCAACCAGGGGACAAGGAGGTGGTGAAACTATTTTTCTTGTCACGGGCTGAGCATATCAGTATGGTAGTTCGCCCGTGCGACACCCTAACCCCCACCATGGTGGGTGGGGTTCAGCCGTCCAACTCTTCATATGTGAGGTTCATTGGTTTCGTCCTGCCATGGACTCATTAGGAGAGTGGCCCCAACTCCCAACCAGTGGTGTCAAGTATGACATGCACTATCCTTTACTTTATCAGGGTGAATCCCATCTCTTAGATAGGGAAAAACCAGATGAAGCACAACTTTTATGTTCTTGATAGTGTGGGATAGGACCCCATTGATTGGCTCGTGACATTCTCCCACCACCATTCCCTGCACGCCCTCATGCATGCAGGATCGTGGCCTTCTGTGTGTCCGTGAAATGGTTTGCTTCCAACTAACTAGATACCAAGCATGGCCTCAGGGAACACTCCTTCATTGTGGTTGGCCTCAATCGTCCACCCACTCTCTGGGTCACAAACCACCATGGTCCACCCACTCTCTGGGTCGCAAACCACCTCCCCGAGACCCACCCTTAAAAATGGAATCTTTTCCTCTAACATCTCTTGAGCATGACTTTTTCTATCATGTCACATCCACATGACACCTTGGGATTCTTCTCCCAGCACCAAGGTCTGTCTGATAGCATTCTAAAAAACCATGAGTCACATTCCCTCTAATACCAATTGTAACGGGCTGAGCGTCTCTACACAACAGTTTTCCCGTGCAGCACCCCAACCCCCTCCATGGTGGGTGGGGTTCAGTCATCCATCTCTTTATATGTGAGGTTTACTGGTTTTGTCCTCCCATATACTCATCAAGAGAGTGGCCCCAACTCCCAACCAGTGGTGTCAAGTCTGACATGCACCATCCTCCATTTTGTCGGGGCGACTCCCATCTCTTAGATAGGGACAAACCAGATGAACCGCAACTTTGATGTTCTTGCTGGTGTGGGACATGACACCCAATATTTGGTCATGACAATATGATCTCACCCATTTCTTATGATTAATTTCCATAAGATTATAGGAAGTGTAGTCTGACTGATATGAAAGTATATTCTATAGGAAATAATAATGTTCCCCTAGAAAACACTATATTCTATTTTACATTTTCAAATATAATGTGATATTAAATAATGTATCTAGTTTTCTATGACTACTAAATTAATCCATCCTTTGGGATGTGATCACTTGTATCTAGTTTCAATATAATAATGTAACCACCAACTCTGAGATAATAGGGTGAGATTTTTTTTTTAGTATCAGAGAAATTTTTTTATAAACCTTGGGAACTAGATTCAAAAAAACACATATTATATAACATAATCATATGAAAAATTCTAGGGATTAGTCTAAGTATTATTTTTGGATGGTAGAGAATGTGTAGTTTCCTATAAAATACACTTATGTCTGGATACTATAAATTGGATGAAGTTGTGGCATAGATTCCCCCAGGGTTAATCACTCTAAAAGGGTTGGATTGTATATTTAATCAATCATAATTGATGAAACACGAGTGGGCTGAAGACTAGACACCTAGATAGACACTCTTTGGGGATATGTTTTGATTGATTCACATTCTCTTTACAAACAATTATGAAATATTTGAAAATATTTTTATTATTTGGAGAAATTACTAATGATACTAATATTAAGTTTTTGATAATATCAATGTATAAATTTTTAATTTTTGTTAATAATTTCACTGGTTTTTGAATTATACATTATGAATCACAATGTTATGATATAATATCTTGTATTCCATTTTTTAGAAATGGTACCCAATGGAAGGAATGTAAACCATATCGATGAAAGTAATCTATACAGGGATTGACCAATTGGGAAAGATAATGATGTTGAAGCTTGATCTAGAGATGAAATAATTATAACTATATTGGGGAATCTGGTTTAGGTAATAACCAATTACAATTCCCTAATTGAACAACATACCAATACTCAAAATTGTGTAATATTTTTAGATTTTTTTATGCAATAAAAACCTCCATCATTCAATATAACCACAAATTAAATCATATCTAAACAATAGATGAGTTCATTAGAAAATATTTTTCTTTCTTTGGGAAGTAATGAAAAATAGAAGACTTTTCATGGCAGATTATCATCTCATGGGGGATGTGGATCAGTGGTAGTCATTGATTCAAAACAATAAGGGTTTGGAGAAAATAATGAGCATATAGTGGAAGGATGTTAGAGTACTTTTATTGGAAAAATATTTTCCTTGAGAATAAATTTTGGATATAGGGAGAAAATTTTTAAGTCTATGATAAAATGTAGAGAAAAATATTTCTAAGAACGAATCCAAATTTATAAGGATGTAAAGGAATTTAATATACTACATATGTAATCTAAATTGTAAGATCAACTATTTATTTTATGGGATAAAGACAATACTTCAAAGGGAACTAATCTCCAAAAAATCTATTCATATGAGGATATTGTATCACATGATATCAAGATAGAGAAATAATTCTCCAAGTCTTATGACTTAAAAATAATTAAATATGGAAATAGGATATCTGAGTACCCCATGAAAAAAATTGAAAAGTGGAAGAATATATGGGGGAATTTATAACACATAAAACTTGTGAAGGAAACAATCTAGTACATGCTTTAAGGGAACATGACTTTTCTTCATTTGTATAGAGAAAGTTCATCATGGTCATGAATGAAAGGGTAAGGGAGGATCCATCAAGTTATAGTTATTTAACTATAATAAGGAGATGGGGCACTATGTCAACCAATTCCTCAAACATCAAGGAAAATTTCCACCAAAGAGGCCAAGAGGAGAACACTGAGATTATGAAATTACTATAGTTTAAGTTGAAGTTCCTAGTAATGCGATGAAAGATACACTTATCATCCACTATAGGATTGGAAATGTCTTATTTGATTTAATCTCAACCCAATCTTTTGTATCTAATTTTTTTTCTAAGGGTATCACATCACCACTTCAATGGTTATAAATTCAGTTGGCAGTGAAAACTCATAATAGTATGATGATCACATCTCAAGTATATAGCTCATATTTGATAGAAATTTGTGGGAATTTGATTCCTAAAAATCTTTTTATTCTTCCTCTAGTTGAATTTGATGTAATTTTGGGCATGAATTGCCTTTATCAGTATATATCCCATATCAATTTTTGAGGAAGGGAAATTATATATGATATTCTGAATCAACCTACGGTAATATAATGGTACAAGGATAAACATGAACTCCAAATGGAAATTACTTCCATCATATGGGTTTTAATCCCTATTCACGAGGGATATTTATCTCAAATGGTTAGGGAGAAACACATAATTGAAATTTTTTATATTATATGGTAATATGCGGATGTATTTCTTGAGGATTTTCCTAGTCTTCCTCCAAATCATGAAGTTGAGTTTTCAATATAGCTCATACCTGATGTACACCTTTTTCAAAGAATCCATATAGAACGGCCCCGATTGAGTTGTTGGTATTAATGAATAAAATATAAGATAATATAGATAAAGGATTCATTTATCCTTGTACATCACCATGGGGTGAACCTATTCTTTTTATTAATAAGAAGTATGGGTTAATTCATCTTCCCATTGATTATTAAGAACTTAACAAGATCACTATTAATAAAAAGTATCCTCTAACCCATATCAAAGATTTATTTGATCAATTGCGATGAGCTCAATATATTTCCAAGATTGATCTTGGATCTAGATATCATCTGCTAAGGGCCATGAAAGAGGATATACCTAATACATCTATCTGTATAAGGTATGATCATAAAAAATTTATAGTAATTCCATTTGGACTTTCCAATAATCCTACAACCTTCATGTATTTAATGAATAGAGTCTTTAGATATTACCTTGATCAGTTTTTAATTGTCATTATAGATGATATTATTATATATTTTAAGAGAAAGGAAGACCATGAAGAGTATTTGGGGATTGTGATGAAGACCCCGAGAAAAGAGAATCTATATTCCAAATTTAATAAGTGTGATTTTTTTCTATATAATGTCTTATTATTGGTTCATATAATTTCAATAGATGGTATATTAGTGGATCATTCATAGATAGAAGTTATTTAACAATGGCCCAAACTAACCATTGTGAGAAAAATTACTAGTTTTATTGGGTTAGTAAAATACTATGGACGTTTTTTATAAATTTAACATAGATATAAAATCCACTAACCATGTTGACCTGGAAGGGATCTAAGTTCTTGTGGATGGATGAATGCGAGTATAATTTCAATGAACTAAAGAAAAGGTTTGTCAGTGCACCAGTGCTTACACCTTCCTGTAGTGGAAATGGGTTTATGATATATAGTGACACATCAAAGAAGGGAATGGGATGCAACCTCATGAATAATTATATAGTGATATATTATGTCTCTCACTAATTAAAAATTCATTACCAAAATTACTCAAAGAGTGATTTGGATATGGAATCAATAATTTTTTCATTAAATATATGGTGGCATTATCCATATGGTTAAAGGCATGATATATATAATGATCATAAAATATTGAAGTATATATTTACATAGAAAGAGTTTAATATGTTCTAGAGAAAACAATTGATCTAATCTTATATTATGACTGCTCATTAAATTACCACCATGTGAAGGAAAAAAGGTGGCTAATGACCTAAGATGGAAATACCATGCCAGTTTTTTTCATAAGAAGGATTCAAAAATAGATCCAATATTTATGGATTTTCAGAAGATATATCTTGAAATCATGAATAAAGGGGACAAATATTATCTTCTTCAATTGAATGTTCATCCATCCATACATGAGATTATTAAGAAGTTATAAAAGTAAGATGTGGAATTATAGAAGAAGGTGAGAAATTTTCTTGAGTTCAACCATGATCATGATGAAATGATAAGGTTTGGGAATTGAATATGTGTCCCATGACTAATAGAATTGAATATGGAGATATTGGATGAAGCTCATAATTCAGCATTCTCTATTCATCCAAAAAGTGTAGAGATATATAGAGATATGAAATGATATTTTTGGTGGGATAACATGAAAAAGGATATTACAGAATATGTATCTTGACACCTAGTATGTCATAAAGTTAAAGCTGTGAGATATAATTATAAGGTGATGTTACAACCATTACCAATAATTGAATGGAAATGGGAATGGATTTTACCATTAGACTCCCAAAAACATCAAAAGTTCATAATTTCATTTGGGTTATAGTCAACTACCTAAAGAAATCAATACATTTTTTTACCTTTAGAGAATATTTATCTCTTGATCAAATTACTTAGTCATACAATAAGAATGTTGTGATATTACATAGAGTACCACTCTTAATTGTATCAGATCTGGATATGAGGTTTGACTTGAAGTTCTGAAGAAGTCTTCAGTAGGCATTGAATATAGAGTTTAGTTTCAGTGTTTTATATGATTCTCAAATAGATGCCCAGTCTGAGAGTACCATTAAAACTCAATAATACATGTTGAGATATTTCTCTATGTATTTCAAAGGTGGTTGGTATCAATACCTTTCATTGGTGGTATTTTCTTACAATAATATCATTCACTCGACCATTCAGATGAATCATCATAAATCCCTCTATGGAAAATAGTATAAAACCCCAACATGATAGGATAATGTTTGGGAAAGAATGATATTTGGACATAATATAGGTGCGGAAATAGAATATAAAGTTAGAGTCATTCAGAATCACATCAGGGCCACTAAAATTCAACATAAAATTTATTCCAACAATCATCAGTGATATCTAGAGTTCAAAGTTAGTGACAATGTATTCTTATGAATATCTCCTTGGAATAAGGTTATGATATTTGGAAATAAGGGTAAGATAATCCCTAGATATATTATTCCCTTAAAAATTATTGATCATATAAGTATGGTAAATTATCTCTTGGTAATTCCACTAAATATCTCTCAAGTTTATGATGTGTTTTATGTATCTATCATTACACTAGTATAAAAAATATTTATAAAGTTGTTTTTTTAACATTAGTTTTTATTAACCAATGTTAAAAATATTTTTAACATTAATTATTTAATAAAAGATGTTGAAAATATCTTATGGACCTATTTAACATAAATTATTAAAATATTTATGGTAAAAATACACAATAAAACATTTTTAATTTTAGTTACATTAATAACTGATGTCAAAAATATTATATAATACATTTTTAACGTCGGTTATTGAAATAAATGATGCTAAAAATAATAAATAAACATGAATATTTAATTTTTTCACATCAAAAAATTATACTTTAACCTTACCTTTTATAAATTCACCCTGTCACACATGGAAATTTCAATTTTTTTCATCATACTAAAATTTAATTATTACTTTTTAATATATCACCCCAGACAAGATTTCTTACACTTTATTCTCTAATTTTCATTTCACACCCACAGACTTTTGTTTCTTCCCCTAAAAAATTCATTTCTACCTCACTTATTCATTCATATATTTTAAATAAATATTGAATATCCATTTTGGAGATGGATACCATGGTTTTAGTGAGAGAAATGATGACAAAATTTGTTTCAACATTATGATTTATCAATAAAAATTACATAGAAGTAAAATCCCTAGAACAATTTTATTTATTCTCATTAAATATATTTATGCTATTTTAATAAATATTTTTTTTAATATTATTATTATTACATTGAATGATATTTCTTTTCAACTCTATAATTATAAACTACTTATTTTATGAAGAGAAACTATATTTTTTCTTATTGATTCTACAAAAAGAAATATGAATAAGGTTCTAGAGTCTCAATTTTTTTCAAAACATATTTTTCATGTTAGTTTTTTAAAAAATGATTTGAAAAATTATCTTTCATGTCAATTTTCTGAAAACCATCTTGAAAAACATGTTTTTACATCATTTTTTTAAAACCAACATTAAAGATCATTTTTCACATATTATTTAAGAAAAATCAATGTGAAACATCATAAAAAATAAATTTTTAATGGTGGTATTAATAACGAACATCAAAAAATATTTTTACTAAATCAATTTTAAAGATTCTGCCTCATAAATCAATGTTAAAAATATTGAAAAAAACATAAAAACTTATTTTGTACTGGTGTGAGGAAGTACATAATCATTCCATCACATGTACTGAACTCTGTGGTCATACCACTTGAGTAAGATCTCTATTATGAGGAAAAAAACCAATTGAGATTATAGATCAAAGAGAGAAATTTATGTGGAATAAGATCACTAACCTAGTTAAAATTTTATGGTGAAACCATAAATTTAATGAATCTATATGGGAACCCAAGGATGTTCTGATGTAGAAGTATCCTCAATTTTTTGTATTCGAGTGATAAAATTTTGAGGTAAAAATTATTATAAGGGGGTATAATGTAATTACCTAATATTTTATGATATATTATTCTTTAAATAAATTTAATTTCTTTGATAGCTTACTTTATAATCAACATCGAGTTTAAATGAACCGTGATAGACTATTAAAATATTATTTTTTAATATGACAGTTATCACCTATAAATTGGATTAGAAGGTATGAATATGACTAAATAAATTATAAAAAATTATTTTTATATATTTTAAAAAAATAATTTGTTATCAATTTATTATAAATGAAAATAAAATCATTTTTTATTAAAAGAGATTTATTTCTGAAAAAACATTTTTATGCACGTAGTGTGTTTTTTTAATAAATTAAATTAATCACTATATATGAATAATTTTAATGAAATAAATACTATAAATTCAATTAATTTTTTTTAACATTCATTTAATGGTGTTTACTAGGCATGAGATAATAATTGGTCTCATTTTATGCTTAAAAACACATTTTTTTTAAAAAGATGTTCATTGTGTTTTGTGCGCTTATTTTAAAAAGAATTTATAACATTTCTAGAAATTTAATATTGAAAAATGGATTATATATTTGGAATAAAGAGGTTAAATTGTTTTAAATATTCCCCCTTTTTTGGGTCATCATGATTAGTAACCATGGTAAATAGTTTCCACCTCGATAAAAGTAAAATAGGTAAATCAGGGTTAAAAATGTCTGATAAGGCCTAGAAATCTCCAAAAATATTTCCCTAATTTAATTGGATAGGTTATTATAAACCCTATATATATTACCTTAGAATATTTATAAATTTCTTGCCACTTCCCTTTGATAATTAATATAATATTATTTTTAGTAAACAATAAAAACAAAATGTCACTCTCTTTAATTTAAAATCATTAATATTTTTCATAGGGATAAAAAGTGGTTATTCCTGATTCAAAATTGTTATTTTAAATATAAATGAATATTTTTAACATTTTTAATTTTTTTATTCTTAGTGATGACATAATTACCTTAAATTCTTACACAACACTGACATTGTGCCTGTTCAAGTAATAGAAAATTAAGTAAGTGATTTTTTTTAAAAGTAATAAAATTTGGATGATTTTTTGTGTTTCAAATTTTTTTTAGATAAATATAGAATATTAGTTATGTTTTAAATTTTATTATTATAATTCTATTCATATCTTGTAAACTTGAAATTTAAACTATGTGAATAGTCTCTAAAATGAATTTAATTGTATCTTTTGTTAAATAATATTATATTAAATTATTTAAAATTCATAAAAAATAATATTTTTACAAATTAGAGGGATGTGGTCAATAATATATATCACTATCCACTTATGTGTCACTTTTCCTATTATAGTAACTATCATAACCCCTAAAGAGTAAAAAACTTGGATGCCATGGTAATCATAAAAGGGATAACGAGTGTTTATAATTAAGAGATAAGTATTAAAACATCATTTAAACTTATCTAAATTTTATTAGATGAGATTATTTCAACTCAACCTAATCCTATATTTAAAATACATCAATTTTTTTCTGTAACATCTTGATCAGGATCACTTGATAATAATAGCTGAACCGATGTTCACATGGCCTCAACTGCACCTCCCCATATGAAAAAGGCTGTCAACTTATAGCGAAGTTTAGTAATAGTATGGATGGGATACTATATGATCATGATTAAAATGTATCGTAGTTGTATAATAATAATTATAGACATTACAATAATTAAATTATCCAGATTAAATAAATCAGTAGGGTAATGTCATAAACTATAAACAGAACAAGTTACAATATCACATACAAAATTATGATCAGGTAAAGCTATAAAAAGTGGGAATACATGGGAAATAAGAAATTAGGAATACGAAACATGTTATATAAAAAAAGATACAAAAGTACAAGATTTATCTCCCCTAGAATCCCAAGAATAATCTTGGTTCTCTGCTCCCGTACACCATCCTAGAATAGGAATCAGGTATCCAAAGTTGGACCCTTCCCTTTGTCCCTACCTGCAACCATGAAGTCTACCAAGGTACCAAATGGGGAACAAATAGGGTATGAGATATACTCAGTAGGACACTACTAAAGGTGTCTAATTCCATCCATATCATGGATATATAAATAAGTAATGTGTAAGTAATAATAGAAACTATGAATGAAATACATAAATAACATGTCAGACCGGTTTCCTAATAGGACAACTGTATGATACTTCATGCTTCATCCAAAGCTATAATATATCTAAATGATTACCAATTATCATTTAATTTATAAAAACGGATTGGGACCCAACTCATATCAAAGGTTTCTCCCATAGATCATATCCATATATGGGATGAACATATCCCATAACATTTAAAACTTGAAAAAGGAATAAAGGAAGGTCTTTATGTAGGTAAAGAATTGACTGAATCCAAGTATGATCTTTGACTTGGTATAAAAATTACTAAAATAAATTAATAAATTAATTATTTGAAAACCTAATCCCTTTCAAGGAATTTTTTATAAAGAACCCAGGTATCACTCATAGTGTACTATGGATCCATCACCCTACAAGCTCGTCCATGGAATTCCTCATACGATTTTAGGTATTTCTCTAGGAATGGTATAAAGTCATTTCACTTTGAGTATATCCTTGGATTTCCATGTAGGAAACCCAAGTTTCAGTCATGGTGTTATATAATAAACTTCCCTCTGAGCCCATCCTTTGCATTCCATGTAGGGAAACCAAGTTTCACTCATGGAATAATATAAATCCACTCAACAGGTGTTCCCATCCATGAGTTTTATACAAGAACCCATGTATTTCCCATGGAATGATATAATGCAGTTATTAATTCATTTAAATTCATAAGACAGATGAGTCTATACATGAAATTAAGAGTCAAAATACATGTATCACCCACTACATATCATAATTAATGGTCATGGGATCATAGTAAAACCATACCATTTAACAATACATTTAATTAATAATTTCCATTTAATTTAACGTAAAACAACTCACCTTAGAAGGTGGTTTAAATACAGAGCATGGGCTTAGAAATCCTATAACGGTATGATTCCATCCATTATATTTAATTAATCCATTTTTTTAATTAATTAAAACCCCCAAATTACAAGGGGAAAGCACACAACTCTAATTATAAACAAAATTTATAATCAAACAAGTTATTTTAAGTTAGTTTAGCAATGCACTCAAATAGGTGGTTCTACTTGGGGTTCCCAATGCTCATAGATGATTAAGGGACATATAACATAGTCCCACATAATTAATTTAATGAAAAATTCATTTAGGATGAGTCTTTTTCGATTTATGGTGCATGAAATAATGTCGTAATATATACATGAAACTAGACTTTAAGAGAAAACATGAGGCAACCTAAAATAGCTTGGCAGTAGAATCCACATACCATATCATCTTTTGATTCAGTCTAGAATGGGATAAATCAAATAAATATATTAAAAAAATTAAAATATGGAATATTAGATTACATATATTTAGTATATAACATGGTGGGTTAAATAAATAAAATAAGTAATAGGATTGAAGGTCTTACCATTACCTATCCAACATAATGAACGATGAAGGAATCAGATGTTGAATGGAGGAGTTAACTCAAAGCCTTCCTTGGATTTTAAAGAAATATCCCAATGTGAGGGAGGATATGTTTTTTAAAAGGAAGATGAAAAAATAAGGTTTAAACTTTATATAATGAAGGTGAGAAATCATAAATTCACTCAATTTTATAGGGCACATGGTTTGGATATACGATTTGGCCAAACTGTGGGTATCCACTGCTTATGTGGAACTACCCATGCATGGAAGGTGCATGATTTTGGAAAACTATTCATGGATTGTGTTCCCCTCTGCAATCTGTTGGGTCGGAAGAAAAGCGGGAATGATGGCAAGAGGGGGGGTGAATTGCCTTTTAAAAAATTGATTAACAAATTTAAAAATCAAAGTAAAGTGCAGCGGAAATAAAGAGGCAAGACACACAAAATTGATAACGGAGTTCGGCCAAAACCCGGCCTACGTCTCCGCTCCCAACTCAACCGTTGAGAGATTCCTACCGCTTGCTTTTCAATGGTTTTAGCAAGAAACCCACTAGGCTTTAAGGTAGCACTAGGACCTATTACAGCTTGCTTTTATTGGTTTAGCAAGAACCCACTTGCTTTTAATGGTTTAGCAAGAACCCACTAGTCTTTTTACGGGTGAAGACTAGCTCACCGAGACACAAGCCTTTTAAAGGAAAAGCTTGAGAAAACCTCTTCACACCTTAGTGGTGGTGTGAGAACCCAAAGAAGGGGAGATGAGAAAAGAGTTGGGGTTTGTAGGCACAAACCCAATTTTAAAGCTCAAAAAGAGATAAACAATAAAACCCGTAATGGAGAAGCCTTGGGCGCCTTTGATTGATTGATGATGTTTGAGGGCCGCTTCCAAGCTTCTATGGAGGTGCTCTTGGATGTGGAAGTTGTTGGAGCACTTTGGGTTCCCTTGGAACAATCCGTCGGAGCTTCGCCAAAGATGTAAAAATGTGTCCGGTGGCTTGTATGTTGTTCCGGGGCTTCCTAGGCCTTTATTTATAGGCTAGGAACCTTCAAGTATCCGTTGGAGGGCTTTGGAGCCGTTGGAAAAGGCCTCGGAGCCGTTGGGAGGCTTTTGGAGTTGACTGGTCAAAGCCAACGGCTAGTTTGACCAGTGCTACCGGCTGGCCGGTACAGCTCCACCGGCTGGCCGGTGCCTTGGCAGTGGAGGAGAAGTCTGGTCCAGGGGCCACCGGTCGACCGGTACATCTCCACCGGCTGGCCGGTGCCTTGGTAGAGAAGAAGAGTCTTGATCCAGGCTCCACCGGTCGACCGGTGAGGAGCCACCGGCTGGCCGGTGGAAAGACAGTAGACTGCACTATTTGGGCTGGATGCCACAGGTCGACCGGTGGCAGAGCCACCGGTCGACCGGTGGGAAGGCAGTAGCTTCCACTGTTTGGTCTGGATGACACCGGCTGGCCGGTGGTGAAGCCACCGGTCGGCCGGTGGACTGAATTTCAGTCCATTTCTGCCTCTTCCTTGGTCAACTTCTTGGCAATCAAATGCCTATCAACACAAACACTTAAAACACAATGTTAAACATATATGAAAGTGATTGTGATCATGAAAATCAAAGAGTGTGGGGTACAACAATCTCCCCCTATTTTGATGATCACAATCACTTATCTAAGCAATGTAAAAACTTAAATGAAAGGCATGCTTAAATGATAAATTGAAAATAAATACTAAGCATGAGAGAAAAGATTCTCCCCCAATCAATCAAGAGATTTCTCCCCCTTTGTGATTATCAAAATAGAGTGGGGCATATAACTTGATTGAGGGAATCGATGAAAAACGAGATTTTAAATCGATTGAAAATGGTATCAATTGTTGAAAATTTTGAAAATTTTGAAATGAAAATTGAATAACAATTTGAATTGAAAGTTTTGAATCAAAACAAATTCGAAACCAACTGTTGGAATTTTAGAAATGAAAATTTGATAGAAAATATGAATTGAAAGAATTGAAACCAAGAGTTGAGTTTTGAAAAGAAAAAATTTTGAATACACAAAAAAAACATAAAAGATCCTAACTCCCCCTAAATAAAAACAATGAATCACCGGGGAGAGGGATTTTGAAAAGAAACAATCTTAGGCCCGGAGAGACTCGCAAGAAGGGATTTTTCAATCCATACTTGCCTCATGGCGGGTCTTCTCCTATAAAATTCATCCGAAAAGAAAAAACTTTTGGGTTGACCATACCGGGCGTTTTTACAATTACACTCATAAATGAGATGCCCGGTTTTCTTGCAATAATTACAAAATTTGTAATCGGAGCTCCCCCTTACAAAAACAGTTTGAGCATGGGAGGAGGAGGCTTGCTTGGAATAGCCAAGCCCTTGGGAGGTTCTAGAAATGCGTTGGGAACCTAGCAAATTGTTCAAATTTTGTTCCCCTTGGGTGAACTTAGCAAGGGTCTCCCTAAGGTCTTTTATGGTTGATTCCATAGAATCAACATTTGGAAAATTTTGGATTTTAAGGGAGAGTTCCTCCTTCTCTTTGAGAAGTTGTTCTTTTTCGGAGGAAAGCTTTTTGAAAGATTTTTTTAAAGCAACAAATTTTGAGGATAAAGTATGAAAACCATTTTCCAATTGATCTCTTGCATATTGGAGATCCTCATAAGACATATGATTGAAAGAGTTTGAATTTGAAGAACAAGAGGAGGATGAGTCGGAAGATGTTACCTCATGAAATGCCATTAGGCATTTGTTACCGTTGTCGCTTGAGGAGGAGGAGGATGATGAAGAGGAGGTGTCACTCCATGTTGCCTTGAGGACCTTCTTCTTTCCTTTTTCGTTGGCCCGTTTTTTGTTGAGTGGGCAATCGGGCTTGTAATGGCCCTTTTCGCCGCACCCGTAGCATTTTACCTTTGGCTCGATTCTTGCGGTGGGTTCTTGCTTTCGCGCCTTGCGAGATTTCTTCTTCTTCTTGTGCTTCTTCATAAACTTGTGCATTTGGCGGGCGAGATTCTCCATTTCCGAGTCGCCGCTTGAAGATGAAGTAGATGAGGAAGATGAGGATGAGGAGGAGCTTACTTCTTTTTGAACCTTGAGGGCGATGTTCTTTGGAGTTTTGATAGGGGTGCCCTCCTTTTGTGCTTGCCTCCTCATCGTGATCTCGTAGGTCATTAGAGATCCGATGAGCTCCTCGACCGGCATATTTTTGACGTCCTTAGCTTCTTGGATCGCCGTCACCTTTGGTGCCCATGAGCTTGGAAGGACCCATAAGATCTTCTTGACCATCGTCTCGGCTGAAACATCATCACCAAGAGATTTCCTTCCATTGCAAATGTCAGTGAAGCGTGTAAACATATCGGTAATAGATTCGGAAGAATGCATAGTAAAGATTTCAAAATCTTGTCTATACATGTCTAACCGAGTGTCCTTAACTTTGTTAGTGCCCTCATGAGTTACTTCTAAAAGTTTCCAAATTTCATGTGAGGAGGTGCAAGTAGACACTCGATTGAACTCATTTCTATCTAAGCCGCAATGGAGAGCGTTCATGGCTTTGCCATCAAGCTCAAAATTCCTAATATCGGCGGGGGTCCATTTGGATTCATCGGGGGTAGACAAAGTGTAACCTTGCATGACTATTTTGTAAATCGGATAACCTATGCTTCTTAAAAAAGTGGTCATGCGGGTTTTCCAATAATTATAGTCGGATCCATCAAAAAATGGAGCCCGACCCAATGAGTAGCCCTCGGGGGCGAAAGAGGTTGATGCCATCTTAATGGATCTTTGAATTTGTAACCGGTTAGGGTATTACACAAATTTTCCCTCTGATACCAATTGTTGGGTCGGAAGAAGCAAGGAGGAATGATGGCAAGAGGGGGGGTGAATTGCCTTTTAAAAAATTGATTAACAAATTTAAAAATCAAAGTAAAGTGCAGCGGAAATAAAGAGGCAAGACACACAAAATTGATAACGGAGTTCGGCCAAAACCCGGCCTACGTCTCCGCTCCCAACTCAACCGTTGAGAGATTCCTACCGCTTGCTTTTCAATGGTTTTAGCAAGAAACCCACTAGGCTTTAAGGTAGCACTAGGACCTATTACAGCTTGCTTTTATTGGTTTAGCAAGAACCCACTTGCTTTTAATGGTTTAGCAAGAACCCACTAGTCTTTTTACGGGTGAAGACTAGCTCACCGAGACACAAGCCTTTTAAAGGAAAAGCTTGAGAAAACCTCTTCACACCTTAGTGGTGGTGTGAGAACCCAAAGAAGGGGAGATGAGAAAAGAGTTGGGGTTTGTAGGCACAAACCCAATTTTAAAGCTCAAAAAGAGATAAACAATAAAACCCGTAATGGAGAAGCCTTGGGCGCCTTTGATTGATTGATGATGTTTGAGGGCCGCTTCCAAGCTTCTATGGAGGTGCTCTTGGATGTGGAAGTTGTTGGAGCACTTTGGGTTCCCTTGGAACAATCCGTCGGAGCTTCGCCAAAGATGTAAAAATGTGTCCGGTGGCTTGTATGTTGTTCCGGGGCTTCCTAGGCCTTTATTTATAGGCTAGGAACCTTCAAGTATCCGTTGGAGGGCTTTGGAGCCGTTGGAAAAGGCCTCGGAGCCGTTGGGAGGCTTTTGGAGTTGACTGGTCAAAGCCAACGGCTAGTTTGACCAGTGCTACCGGCTGGCCGGTACAGCTCCACCGGCTGGCCGGTGCCTTGGCAGTGGAGGAGAAGTCTGGTCCAGGGGCCACCGGTCGACCGGTACATCTCCACCGGCTGGCCGGTGCCTTGGTAGAGAAGAAGAGTCTTGATCCAGGCTCCACCGGTCGACCGGTGAGGAGCCACCGGCTGGCCGGTGGAAAGACAGTAGACTGCACTATTTGGGCTGGATGCCACAGGTCGACCGGTGGCAGAGCCACCGGTCGACCGGTGGGAAGGCAGTAGCTTCCACTGTTTGGTCTGGATGACACCGGCTGGCCGGTGGTGAAGCCACCGGTCGGCCGGTGGACTGAATTTCAGTCCATTTCTGCCTCTTCCTTGGTCAACTTCTTGGCAATCAAATGCCTATCAACACAAACACTTAAAACACAATGTTAAACATATATGAAAGTGATTGTGATCATGAAAATCAAAGAGTGTGGGGTACAACACAATCTACTACATCAACGCACATGGTTTTAAAAGACCATGTAGCCTTTGGTGCATATTTAAAAAAAAATGTGCCTAGTCCATTTCCTCCAAAAAAACCGAGCTTTGGGCTCTGAAAAAGCTTTCGTATCTACCAAACCCTTACCAAAACCTTTAGGAAATTTTATTAGAGAAAAAAAGAGATTTATACTGAAATTTAAAGAGTTTTATATGTCGAGGGAAAAATTGGGATCTTATAACCTCCCCTTGTTAAAACAACTCATCCTTGAGTTTCCCTTATGAGGGTGGTAAATCATCGTCTGAAAATAACACTTGTCATTAGCATGTGCATTGGCCTATCACTCCCATGTCTTATCCAACACATGGCCATGCAGCCATATCACCCATATTAAAGGAAATGTCTAACTTTAGAGAGACTTAAAGACCCGATCAATGATATGAATAATATGATCCTTAAAGGAATCACCAATGTCCAACTCAAACTCATTAGAATGAAGTCCAATAGATGATTCATAATAATAATGGAAAAACTAAGATACATGGAAGACATAATTCATGGATCAGTAACTCTTAGGTAACTAAAATTGGTAGGCTACTGACCTAACTCTATCTATTATGTCAAAAGGCCAAAAACAACATAGTCACCCACTTCCACTACTACAAAACTGTCCTTTAACAATTCTATAAATGACCTTTATCAGTGTTAGAAAAGAACTAACTACACAAGTGAGGTTAAAAGACCTGGTCTTTTATTAGTGCTAAAAAAGAAATCATAAAGGGTTCCTTTATCAGCACTAAAAACGTGAGGATAAATGTAACCGTTATCAGTTCTTTTAAAAGCACAGATAAAGGGTCATACTGTAGTGTGCTATAACAGCACACTACAGCACCGCTGCAATGTGTTGTAACAACACACCGTAGCACTAGAAACACACTAGATATCAATAGAAGTAAGTACCAATATAGTATTTAAATGAAATGAAATCTAAAACACAAACACAAGAAAAAACACTATATTATGAACATTTTAAACATTATCTTATATAATTTCATAAATACAAATTATTATATACATTCAAAAACGTCAACGTTCCTTTATATTTTAATCCTCACCCGACTCATGAAATTTCCAAACAATCCACCCCTACTTGAGAAATAGAATGCATCTATATAAGAAACAAATTCTTATTTTAGTAATAATATAAATAAATAAATGAAAACAAAGTTTTAATTTTACTAAAATTGATGTCAATTTTAAATAAAAAGAATCACTTTGAGTCATACCGGCCACACCGTGCATCGGATTGAGGTGAAGCTAATTCCAACACATATCAAATGAGTTGTGGATTGTTGTCCTAACTAAAAATTACTTTTTTATTATAAAACACTTTAAGGGGAAAGTGAGAAACCACATACAACCAAAGAAAACAATTGGACCGCCCCATCCCATCAAGTGAGCTGAAAACAAGACTTCACCAATATAGGACCCCTCAACAAGCAGTCTCGTGCAAAAGTACGGGCACAGAACCGATGGCGAAGCCATACCCTCTCAAGCATCCAATTCCAAGAGACCTACATCAATGAAGACTTAATGCTCTGATCCATTTCTGGAGCAGGTCCAAGAAGCATGCTGAAAATAAGTAAAAACAAAACTGCAAAGAAAAACAAAGGAGACCCGGAGAAACCACATCTCACACAACCGATTCGCTCACACCCACCAACCATATTAAGTTATGTCGCTAACAAGGAATTTAATATTACCAGAGTGTATCTCCCTAAAAAGTTTCCATGTTAAGGATGATAACTTTAAATCTACTTCATCCGATATCCGCTTCTCAAAATCAGACAATAGTTGGTCCCAAGATTGAATGTACTCCTCCACACTACTCTTTCTATGATTGAAACCCCCTACCAATATTGAGTCTTGTTTGTCAATCCAAGAATATTTTTCCTCAGTAAGGGACACCTCAAGAGACCTAACCATAATTTTAGCTACCTCCTCCTCTGTAGCGTTGAGCAATAGGACTTGTTCTATAACTTATTATTCAGAGCTTAAAAGTAGGATCGAGGAATGACAGTCCTGCTCCCCTGGCCTCCGATGTCTCGGAGGTTCCATAGACATTCTCTTGTCGCTCATCTTCTTCACTGATCAAGTCTTAAAAGGAGGCAGTAATGAAGAATATTCTTTCCTCCCCTTACTTCTCCTGGAACCCCTAGTGCTCTTCGGGCTTATAGCCTCATTAGCAGAGTGCCCGTGCACACTACCTTTGGAAAATGTCGCCCCAACTTCGTTCCCCCCACCTGGAATATCAAAATCAGATCTCAAACCATCCTCTTAAAGGCCTTAAAACCTGTTTCTAAAAGCAATTGAACTTAGCCCCCCTTCCTTCCCAACGCTGTCCTAAAGTATCAAAATAATCTGAATGTGTGTACTTGTTTTTGAGTAAATCAGTTGTCTTTTTTACTAAAATGTCATTTTAATCTGAAAACAAACACTTTTGACTCATTATGATCACATTATGTATCATGAAATGGATTCATATATATCACAAATGAATTATGAATCGTTTTCATAAATTATCATTAAAATCTGAGTGTCTTTTAACAGTCTTTGGTGAGTGACACTTTTTGAACTAAAATGTTGATTTTAAACTGATAACGGACATTTTGAGTCATACCGGGCAGATCGTGTATCAAATTTAGGTGGGACTAATTAATATACATTAAAAATGACTTATGGATTATTTTTGTAAAGTATAAAAGAAATCCTAATGTATTTGATAAGTTCTGAGTTGGATAGTTTTCCATTTTTCTAAAATTGATGAAAATGTTTAAAAAAAAAGACACACTTTGAGTCATACCGGTCACACCGTACATCGAATTGAGGTGCGATTAGTTCCTACATATCCCAAATTACATATGGATAATTTTCATAATATTTCAAAACAATATGAATTTTTTTTCTCAGTTTTGAGTATGTCACTTGTCTTTTTTACTAAAATATGTCATTTTAGAATTAAAACATGCACTTTGACTCATACCGATAACATTGTGTATCGTATTGAGGTGAGACTAATTCTTACACATCCCAAAAGACTTATGGATCATTTTTCTAAATAATTTTTACAATTTTAATTCATTTTTTTGGTTTTGAGTAAGTTAGTTGGCCTTTTTACTAAAATTGATGAAAATTTTAAATAAAAATATGCACTTTGAGTCATACCGGTCACACCGTGCGTCAGATTGAGGTGTGACTGATTCCTACATATCCCAAATGACTTATGTATTTTTATCCTAATGTTTAAAAACAATATGAATGTGTTTATCATTTTTGAGTATGTCACTTGTCTTTTTTACTAAAATTTCATTTTAAAATTGAAACACATACTTTAACTCACACAGATCACATTGTGTATCGGATTGAGGTGCAGTTGATTCATACACATCATAAATGACATATGGATTATTTTCCTAAATTATTCAATCAATGTGAATGAATTTTCTTTGTTTTGAGTAGTCCAGTTGTCTTTTTTGCTACAATTGATGTCAATTTTAAATAAAAACATGAAATTGGAGTCATACTAGTCACACTGTGCATCAGATTGAGGTACAACTGATTAATTAACATCTCAAATAACTTATGGATCATTTTTATAACGTATCAAAACAATAAGAATGTGTTTTATTGGTTTTGATTATGTCACATATCTTTTTTACTAAAATGTCATTTTAAATTTGAAACACGCACTTTGACTCGTTCCGATCACATTGTGTATCGGATTGGGGTGTGATTAATTCCTACACATCAAAAAATGACTTATGGATAATTTTTCTAAAGTATTTAAACAATTTAAATGGTTTGCTTGGTTTTGAGTAGGTCTGTTGGTCTTTTTTCTAAAATTGATGTTAATTTTAAATAAAAACATGCACTTTAAGTCATACGGGTCACATCGTACATCAGATTGAGGTGTGTTTGATACATGCACATCTCAAATTCCTTATGGATCATTTTCGTAAAGTATCAAAAAACTATAAATGTGTTTGTTTGGTTTTGAGTAGGCCATGTTATTTTTTACTAAAATTGATTTCAATTTTAAATAAAGACGAACATAGAGTCATACTGATCCCACCTTACATATGATTGAGGTGCAACTAATTCTTACATGTCCCAAATAAATTATAGATTGTTTTAGTAAAGTATAAAGACAATATGAATGTGTTTTATTAGTTTTGAGTACATCACTTGTCTTTTTTTACTAAAATGTCATTTTAAACTTAAAATGTGCAATTTGACTCATATGGATCACACCAAGTATCTATTTGATGTGAGACTGATACCTACACATCACTAATTATTTTTGAATTTATTTTCTAAATTATCAAAAAAAAAAATTTCATTTTCTTGGTTTTAAGTGAGTGAAATTTTTTAAAGTCAAATGTCGATTTTAAACTGATAATTGACACATTGAGTCATATTGGGAAAATCGTGTGTCGGATTGAGTTCATATGATTCTTAAACATTAAAAACGACTTATGGATCATTGTCTTAAAGTATAAAAATAATCTTAATATGTTTTCTCGGTTTTGAGTATTTTAGTTTTCCGTTTTACTAAAATTAATGTCAATTTTAAATAGAAATAAGTACTTGTAGTCATACTGGTCACATCATGTGTCATATTGAGGTATTGTTGATTCCTACACATCCTCAAGTCTCAAAATAACCCCAACTATCAATGTTATAATGATTTACATTGACTTTGTTTTTAGAACTTCCAACCCTGCATGAGAAGCTTCAAACAAACCACATCAACTTAAAAAATTGAATCCAAATGCATAAGAAAACAATTATTATGAGTAGTAATAAAAAGAAATAAATTAAACATAAATATTTAATAGTATATTAATTCTATAGACAATGATTTTAATATGAAAATATTAATATCACCTCAGTTATTGATCAGTGGAGGGAACTTGAAGTAAAGTGATAAATGAAAACACTATAGGGGTGAAAGGTTTTGAGGGAGAAGAATTTTATAGAAGTTTTAGTGCAAAAAGGCATGAAAGATGGAAAAACCAACCCAACCCAAACAAAATAATCTAAATGTACAAGAAAATAATTATAATGTGAGTAATACTAAAATAAAATATATTAAACATAAATATGAAACAATTTATTAATTCTATAGACAATTATTTTACTATGAAAATATAAAGATTACCTCTATAATTGAGCAGAGGTAGTTTCATTGCTATTTCTGCAAAGGCAGTGGTGGGAACTTGAAAGAAAGTGATAAATACACCACTACATGGGTGAAACATTTTTGAGGGATAATTTTGTGGAAGTTTTAGTGCAGAAAGGAGTGAAAGATGGATAGACCACCCCAACTCAAACAAAATAATCCACCTGTATAAGAAAATAATTATTATGTGATTAATACTAAAAAGAAACAAATTAAACATAAATATGAAACAATACATTAATTATATGGTCAATGATTTTACTATAAAAACATCAATATTAACTCTGTGATTGACCAGATATAGTGTTGTTTCTCTTCTTTAAAACACATGAAACATTGATATAAATCTTCAAAAATAAACAAAATATTCAAGGAATAATGAAAATTAAATAAACTTTCCATTAAATAATTTTTTTGGTAAAATAGATAAATTATATCATAATAGTTCCATTAAATATTTCAAAAGGGTTTCTTTCATTATAGTTTTATCTTTCAGGGGATTGATAACAACATCATCTACCGAAGACATTGTCTTCATGAGTAATCAAACATTTAATTTATATTATGTTAATATAGTATATAACATATAATATTATGATGAAAAACATAATATATTAAAAAACACTTTTACTTTCTCATTGAACCCTCTTTATTTTTTTAAAGGTTTCAAGGATTTGGTTCCTCTATCAAGAATTCAAATCCCCTAATTATGGTCCCCTCTAACATACAAGACATTATCTACATTGGGACTGACATGAACTGATTGTGATGTCCCAAATAAAGGTTCACCCTTGATTGAATTTTTATCTGACTAAACATTTGTTTTATTCATTAGCAGGAAAATTGAAAAATTCTTGTTTTTTGAATCAAATACATAAAATACTTACACTTCTTGTGATTCCATTATGAATATCTCATTTTGTTCCCTTCCATACTGAAATTTACCTTCACAAAGCCCATTTCATTAAATTTCACTCCATTGATATTTTCATCCCATTTGAAATGTTAAAGAGGAACTTGAAATGTTGTATAATCCAACTTGTACATCTGTTCAATAATTACAAAATATGACATATTTTCATAAATTGGATTTCTATCCTTGAAACTAGATATGTGCATTGCTTCAGCCACAAGTGTAACACCACTATTTTTCATTGTACTGAATTTATTGTGTTCTTTTGTATATAATGTATAAACATTGATTAAAAAACTGGTGTATGATATAACATTTTAATTCAGTCCTCTGGCTAGCCATTGAAGTCGTACTGCAATTGAATTTGAATTTTCAGATAACTCCTTATAAATTTGATCTCTGAACCATCCTATAAACTGTTGATTATGTGTATTTGATATCCATCCTTAATATCTTGATGGATTTAAATATATAATAATTTCTTATTGGGATTGAATGTATGGATCAATAGCTTCACTATTATGTAATATGTAAATATGTGCTTACTCCGGCTCTGTCAAGTTAGTTGTTACAACATCTCTTCCAGAGATCCCTTCACCCATAAGGCATTCACTGTGACGAGACTTTAGGAGACCGATGATTTCAACATATGATAGGTTATCATAACAGAATTCAATATCTTCTTCAACAATATATTATTCTACAATAAAACATTCTGGTTAACTATGATTCTTGACATACCCTTTCAAAATATTCCTATACTGTTAAATGAGGTACATCTATCTGTAATGGACAAGACTGCATAGTTGAACCTCTATGACTAAGTGAACCATCAGGTGCACCATTATATCAAAGAATTATGGTGGGAAGAACATATCTATTTCACATGATATGTCTTTAATCTACTTATTCATGATGGGAAAATTTTTGGGGTATACAAATTTACTGTATATGGATTTGAAAAAGAAGTAGATTTAGGTTAATGTATGTCATAAATTTTGATGTAGAATGTAATGGAAATCAATAATCATTAAATATTACATCAAAACATGATAGTCATGTGATTTTATTCCTGGTAACTTTAAATTAGTCTTTGAAATGACTTTCTTGATATTTGATGAATACCACTGTGAAAATTTTACACTAGTAAGGAAAAGGAAAAATTGAAAATTTTCTTGTATGGATAGAGTGTAAGCTACTAGAGGAAGACAATTCCACCTTTTACCCTTCACTGATGCGAAATCTTCCCTTATCCCCATTTAAATAAAGTACAACCCATCCTTGATGTTACCTTTAATTTTTATAGAAACATTTAGTAATATGACAATAACACTATAAAATACATTTTTTTCTACTTGCATGACATCAAGAAAATTTCTAACATACAAACAATTACAAAAGAGTAATTCAAAGAAAATTGATCTCTTCTTCTAACCAGATTTTGAAAGGTTTTTCAAAAATGATTTACCGAAAATAGTTTCAATCTTTTTTACTTTTTTGTAAAGTTGATCACTCGTTACTAGAGATGGTGTTGTTCTTTGTTTGATATTCGCATTGAATGTTATCATCCAGGATCAATATTTATGTCATCGAGGTACTAATTTCCAATGTCCTAAAAAAAATTATTTTAGGAATGTTTCAACAGAATTGATTATGTGCATTTTTCACAAATGGGACACCCAAACATTCCTTTAATGTTATAGCCTAATAAATTTACATAACCAGGGAAGTAATTTATTATTCCATACAACATGGACCTCTCAATTATATGAGCATCATACATTATAATAGCTTTATCCCACTTTAATTTCAGATCTTATATCAATGGATCCAAATAGACATCAATATAATTACCAGGTTTCTTTGGTCCAGATATAAATAGAGATAATATAATGTATTTACGCTTCATGCATAACCATGGAGGAAAGTTATAATTTATCAACATGATGGGACATGTACTATGAGTACTAATATATACACCAAAATGATTTATTCCATCTGTAGATAACGCAAGCTGAATGTTTCTTGGATCATCTCCAAATTCAGGAAACTCATAATCAATTTTCTTCCACTGAGGAGAATCTTCTAGATGACGTAGGTTCCCATCTTTAATAATTATATCTTCATTCCATGTTAATTGTCTCATGGCTTCCTGACATCCATATAGTCCTCTAAACTATTGAATGATAGGAATGTACCATATATATTTTGAAGGACTTGATTAATTTTTTCTTATATCGATCTGTGCCACACTTAGTGAATTTTATGAGTGATTCACGGTCCTTGTGAAACAATATGAAATCAGTTGGACAAGTATGTATTTTTTATAGATCATTCTGATTGAATGTAACATTTTTTAGAGTCATATGTTTGGTATGGTAGTTCGTTTTCTTCTGGTAGCATATCTTTCAAAAGACCAAGTAGTTTTGTAAATCTAGTGTCACTCCATCCGCTACCGGCTTTCAAATTATATAACTTCAATAAAACTGACAATGTTGTGTATTTAGTACAACATATATACAATGGTTTCTTGAAATAGCTATTTAACTCCTTAAAAAACTTTCTATAGTCACTATGGTCATCTTAAATTTTAATTTTAATTTATTCCATGTGATTTATTTCATCTTTTATAATGATATTTATATCAAATGATTCATAAACCATAGTATCATCCCAATCGATGTCTACATTCAGTTTTCCCTCATGTTTAGTACAAAATTTATAGATCTGATCTATTCTATGAAAAATTAAATGTTCTTCTAACTATTCTAGAATAGTTTGTCTTGAATAACAATAATGTAAACATGGAAAGATGATTTTAGAAGGGCCTTCTGCATGATCTCTTGAAAACATGATGAACTCTTTAACTCCATTTTCATATTAGTTTGTCAAAAGACTAGAGTGCATCCATTTTGGGTTTAAATCTATCCTATTGGGTACATAAAAGATTAATTTTATACAATATTTCAAAAAATACACATAAGATATTCATTATAAAAATAACAAGACATTAAATATATATATCAAAAAGGTACATTAGTATTATTAACTAATAATAGTGACATGTATTTTTTAAATGTTCCATAATCCATTAATAACTAATTATAAGTACTTTATAAATAATTTATATACAAAATAATTATAATTAATTTCAATTTCATAAAAACAATTAAGAAAAATTATAATCGTATTATAAATTATATTATTCTATTTATAAATGATAATTATAAAAATAATATTTTCCACAAAATGTATTTAATGATATAAATTATATCATAATCCATGATATAGTTTAAATATATATTATGCCATATAACTGGTGTGACCTGAAATGAAATAGATAATCCATGATTATCTATCATATTTTATGATATATTCATTGAAAAATAAAAAATTTACTTTAAATAGTACTCATATTTTCAAATATTGGTCGATATAATAAACATGACTTTATTCTCTATTTTGAGACATGAAAATTGTTCATTTTATCACATAATACATTATAATTATCCATATAAAATGATATGATAAGACATAACCCAATGAAACAAAAAAATTTCTTCTGTTAAAATATCTTATATCATATTATGTGAATATATTATCATTTAAGATATCTTAATTAATAATTAATTCCACAAAAACAATTACACCATTTCTTGCAACTGGGGTTATGAATTACATTATTTCATCCTTTTGTATCCAATTTTAAGAATCATTTAATGCATTAAAATTATATTATAGAGATAATAATTTTCATTGTATTGAATAAAACATATATATTTAGTGGAAGATTACATGAATCCACAACCCATGATATCCATGTTATGAAAAGAAATCTCATGATGAATATAAAATTTAAGTACATGTGTACCCTACACTTATGATGGTCATAACACTTAATTTTAGTCAAACAATTTTATGAATGTCCCTATGAAGTAGATAACAGAATTACTATATGGTGCTTCAATAAGAAAATATCATTTTCCAAATTTCATTAAGTGAAGGATGCATAGATTTTAGATGTTTGATCAGACATATAACAAATTTTAGGCAGCTATGAATGAAATAATACTTATAATTTAGATAATTTGAAATGATTTTTTTAAATTTATAAACCAAATTCAATCCTTATTCCTCATTAACATGGATAATTTATACTATATAGGAATCCAATTCCCATTAAAGGGACTAATGTTATAGTAGAATTTCATTATTTCATGGTGCTTTAGTATTACTTGTAACATCATTCCTCCTGCTAGTACATTTGATGTTGTTTGGTAGACTTTATCTATAGGTTGGATTAAAGTCCACTTGGTTGGTGAATATAAGGATAGTCATAGGCCCTTAGGATATTGGGCTCTCTTTAGATATAAAAATAGACAACAACAAAAATTGATTCAAAACAAAAATTTAAAAATACTAAAACATCAGTAGTCAATCAAACAACATATCAGAAAAAAATTACTATTCATAATCTAAAAGAAAAATAGTATACCAGCATCGGGGAGGCAGTCTAGTGGTGTGATTCAAGCTTCAATTCATTGAGGAGGAGCGCCAACAATGGGTTTCTTTTGCAAAAAGGTTTAGATATCACGACAGGCTAACAAATGGTCAGGTTTTTTAAATAGATCGGGACACTATTATCAGTACTTACAAATAAGAGTTGATAAAGATTCCTTTTATCAGTGCTGATAAAATGCATATTTATCAGTGCTTTATTTAGTGCTGATAATGCCTCATCTTTTTCAGCACAAAAAAAAGAGCTGATAAAGGTGCATTTATCATTTCTTATTACTTAAACACTGGTAAATGATTTATTATTATAATTAAAAAGTAAGAAAATTGTAAATATATATATTTATACTAAATAAA
The DNA here is from genome assembly GCA_963277665.1 of Viscum album. NCBI lineage: Eukaryota > Viridiplantae > Streptophyta > Magnoliopsida > Santalales > Viscaceae > Viscum > Viscum album. The sequence goes on from OY728138.1 coordinate 396,599,108, forward strand.
TAAATATAAATATAAATATAGTAAATATATTCTAATTTATTTTAATTTATTATAATTTTATAATTATTTAAATATAATTATTGAAATATTTCTCAAAAAATAATATTTATTTCATTATATATATTTATATAATTATACATATATATATAATAAATATATATAAATATAAAAATAGTAAATATATTCCTTATTTATGAAAATTTATTATAAATTTAATAATTATTTAAAAATATATAATTATTTAAATACTTTTAAAACAATATTTTTTTGTTTATAATTATAAATATATAATTGTATAAATATAGTATATATTCATTTATAAATATTTTGAAAAAATATTTTTTAACATTATTAATGAATATCTAATTTTAAGTGCATGAATATATGTTAAAAATGAGTGAAATTAAATAAATTAAAAATATGTAGACTTTAACAATATTGAAAAAATGGATATGTTTTTTGTGTGCGCATTGTATATGAAAATGAATTAATTATATATATGTGAAATCAATATAACACACATTTGATCTATGTTAAATTGAAAAATCAAATGACATTCAATTATATGTCTATTAAACTATGTAATTAGTCAATATTTTTAATTCATATTAATTTTTAATTATAAACCGTTATTCAATAAATATATGACTATTTAATGTACAACATATAAATGTTTTGTAATATATAAATCATATTTATATACATTAATATATATATATATCTATATATTTAATTGATTAAAATTAATTATAATATTTATATAATTAATAAAATGTTTAATATTTAATAATGTATAATCAATTTATTCCTTTTTATCAATAATTATTTAATTAATAAATTTTTTATTTTTTTAAATAAATTCATTTTTTATTTATTTATTTATTAAATTTTATTTATTCTGATCTTTATCAACACTAAAAATAAAGCATTGATAAATCATACCCTTTTTTATTGCTACAAATAAAGCACCGATAAAGGATACCCTTTATCAGAGCTAAAAATAATGCGCTGATAAAGGATACCCCAATTAGTGCTAAAAATAAAGCACCGATTAGGGTTGCCTTTATCACCACTAAATTTTTTTTCGATAAAATGAAAAATTTATCTGAACTTTCTTTAGAACTGATAAATATTCAATTTATTAGTGATTTTCTAGGGTTGATAAATAACAACACTGTTAAAGGCCTGTTTTGTAGTAGTGTTCACTTTCCTTTGAATCAATTGATGCCCTAGTCTAGAGAAAACACGCAAGAAGACCTGATCTACCACCTCAAAATCTATTGGTTGGCAGTGACGATTGGCATAAGACTTATACCTATATTGATCTGTATCCATATGATTCCTGATAAGATTCACCTTTTATAAAGTCTCCAGAACAAGATGAGGTCCTAGTAGCATTTCCTCTCCTGCCTCTAACTAACACAAGGGTGAATGGAATGACCTACCATATAATGCCTCATAAGGATCCATATGTATAGTATCCTAGAAGATATTATTATAATAAAAGTCATCAAATGGAAATTGTTTCTCTTAATAACCTTCAAAATCCATGAGGCATACTCTAAGCATGTCCTCTAACCCATGTATCATATGATAAGATTGCCCCTTAGTCTATGGGTGATAGGTTGTACTCAAGAGTACCTATAAACCCAGTGCCCTCTACAACCCCTATTAGAACCGTGATGTGAACCAATAATCTCTATCTGATATGATGTTACATGGAACTCCATGAAGTCTTATGATCTCCCTAATATATAGCAATCCTAGATTTTCCACTAAAAGGAATCTTTGATAGGTTATAAATTAGTGACCTTTAATAACCTTTTTATGATCAATTATACCACGTCATAGTGTCCATGTGACCAAGGTAAACCCATAAAAAATCCATATTGAGTTCATCCCATTTACACTCTTGAATGGGTAATGGATGAAAAATCCCCATGGGTTTCTGGTGTTCTTATTTCACATGCTAACAGGTGGAACACTGAGGAAAAAACCTGCAATCTCCATTTTCATCCATTGCCACCAATCCCAGTGGCAGAAGTAAAGGTACATCATTTTAAAATAGGGATGTATTTCCCAATAAGAGGCATGAGACTCTTGTATGAAATCATATCATATTTCTTCTAAAACCATGAAATTTCCATGAATACATAGGACCTCTTCCCTATCAATAACAAAACCTGGTGGTGGGTCCTCACCTAAAACACTCACCCATAGAGACAAACCCTCAGGATCTAAAAGTTGTATTATCTTCACTTTATCCAGTAATGAATAGGACACTACTAAAGATTCTAGAACATGTTTACCCTGATTATCATGTACCTCTAGATGCATCTCAAAATATAATATCATCAACTTCCATTCACTACTAACCTCCTGAAATTCATGTGTCTGAGTTTTTTGGCTCAAACCATCAGCAAAATCAGTTCTCTTCCCCGATATATAAACAAGATCAAAGTCAAAGTACCATAGGTATTCAAACCACCTTCTTGGTATTTGGTTCATGTTACACTATGTTAATATGTATTTAAGGTATTTTTGATCATAAAACACCAAAAATGCTCTCCAAATAAGTAATGCATCCAAAAATATGGTACATGAACAACAATTGCTAGACCAAGATCATGTGTTGGGTAATTCCACCCAGTAGGCCTCAACTGAAGAGACCTGTATGCCACGACTTGACCTCCCTAGATCAAAACAACTCTCAGACCATTTCTCGATGAATCACAATAAACTGTGTAGCCTCTACCATGATTAGGTAGAATCATGATCGATGCCCAAGTCAATATCCTTTTAAACTCCTAAAATTATTTATCAGATGCTTAAAACCATGTAAAATTTACACCTTTATTGGTCAGGCCTATGAGTGATGTTACAGGACTTGAGAAGTCTAGTATAAATCATCTATAATATTCATCCATCCCTAAGAAACGTCATATTTCAAAGAAGTTCTTGGGATGCTCCTAGGAAACCATGACTCACACCTTCTCTGGGTCCATAGATACTCCTAGTTCTGATATGATGTGACCTAGGAAGTGAAACTTATTGATACAAAAGTGGTATTTTTAGAGCTTCAAATATATCTGGATCTCTCCCATTGTACTCAATATGATATCAAGATATTTGGAATGTTCATGTCAAGTATGTGTGTACATCAAGATGTCATGCATGAAGAGTACCACAAATGAATCCAGATACTTGTGGAAAACAATATTCATCATTTCCATGAAAGTGAAAGGCACTTTATTGATACTGAACAACATGAAAAAAATACTCATAAAATTTATACATACTACAAATTTTTTGACCTGGTATATCTAATGTTCTAACTCATAACTGATGGTAGCCTAAACTCAACTCAATAATTGAGAAAACTCAAGCTCCTTGGAGATATTAGAAGAGGTCATATATATGAGGTAAAGGGTATTGGTTATTTATGGTATCCTAATTCAATTTCTATTAATCAAGAAAAAACCTTGGGTCCCATCCATCTTCTTGGTAAAAATCACAGGTGAACCCCAAGGTGATGTACTATGTCATATAAAACCCTTAGCTTCCAAGTCCTCTAGTTATCTCTTGAGCTCCTATAACTCAGTAATATTCATCCTATAAGGAGGTATGGATATTAGTGATTCCACTGAAACTATTTCAATACTAAAATATTCTCCTTTCTCATTATGTATCCCAAAAAAATCATCATGGAAGACGTCCCTAAAAAATACACTATAGAACGTAAATTTATACACCACTTTCCCTAATCATCTAAAAAGAGACTATAAATATGGGTTTTCACTCCAACTATCCCACAATGATTTTTCATACCTTTGCTTTCCTAGATATTGTATCCACCCTTATGAACATATATACCACCGTATAGAGATGTAAATGATACCCTTCAACGATAAAAATACACATAGGCATGATAAGTAACCAACTAGTCCATCCTGAGAATGATGAAAAATCATGTCATCTTGGGGATGAAGAGGTACCATATAAAACAATAACCTCCTAGCTCAAGGGTGAATTACTTGAACTACTATACACTTTTTGATCTAATTACCAATGGGGTATTTATTTGAATAACCACACAAATATACTAAATATCAAGTAGAAGGCTCTCTATAATTTCCATAGATATAAAGGAGTGGGAAGCTCCTTTTTCAAATAAAATAGACACTAAATTAGAGGCTACTAAAATTTCACCTTAGACTATAGAAGGACTAACACTTTTCCCCTTGGGTATCAGTTTCACTGCATATATTTGGCCCAAACCACGACCTTGAGATACATCATGACTACCTTGGGCAGTCATGCTATGCTGGAACTATAAGTCCTATTTCTGGCTACTTCGACCATGAACAACACCTCGGCCTAATCATCCAGTAGTACCCCAGCTCCCTTCCTAAAAAGGGGATGATGAACCCATTACTAAACATAGAGTTAGTGCATATCCTCTCTCATTGGACACTAGAGTAAAATCTCTACAGAAGTGATAAATATGACCCATCTTTGTACAAGCTCAACACTAAATTGGCTCCTTAATACAATGGGGCTTCATATATCCTATCCTAATGCACTGATGGCATATTAATTGGATACCTGATGGAACACTCTAGTTCTTAATTCTCCCATGAGAAATCTCCAAGTAACACTTCCTTCCACCGGTCGAAGTAGTTTCGAGTCTAGAAGTCAAACCACTCTAACTCTCATCTTTAGTCTCTCATGGGTTATGATCAAAAATGAGTTCCAAATTCACTATCCTAGATACGATATTTAACCAAAATATGTTCACCATAAATTTGGAACCATGAACAGAGATAATATATCTTCCCTCGTATCGTATAGACCTAACTGAATTGGGGGAATTAAAGATGCAGCTGGACTATTTGAAATCCAAAGGATTCATTCGCCTGAGCGTCTCACTTTGGGATTCCTAAATTTTTTTTACCAAGAAGTTTGATGGATCTCTCTAACTGTTCATCGATTTATAGAATATTAATAAGATAATGGTCAATAACAAATACCCCTTTCCCCATATTAATAACCTTTTCAGTTAGCTTAAGGGGGAATGTGGTTCTCTAAGATCAACCTGTATTCTAGGTATTATCAGGTCAATGTTAGAGAGGTGGATGTACCCAAGACAACCTTCTGAAGTAGGTATGACCAATTTGAGTATTTTGTGATCCCATTCATATTGAAAAATGATCTAAAGGTCTTTATGGACCTTATTAATAGAGTGTTCCATTAGTACCTTGACTATTTCATCATCATGTTCATAGATGACATCCTAGTCTACTCTGGGATTGAGGAAGAGCATGGAAAACACTTGAGGGTTGTGCTAGGCTCTCTTTAGGATCATCATCTATATGATAAGATCATTATGTTTACCTTTTAGATAAAGGAGGTAAAGTTTTTGGGATATGTGATTTTGGAATGTGGGTTCTAAGTGGACCCCGAAAAGATCAAAGTAGTGATGTCATGGAGTTAACTGAGGAATTTATTTAAGATAAAGATATTTGTGGGGCTAGAAGGGTATTACATATAGTTTTTCATGGATTATTCCTAGACTAATTAAACAATTATTGTTCTTACATAGGAAGGGGTGATGTTTGAATGGAGTTCAGAATGTCAAGCTTACTTTTAAGAGCTTAAGGATTAGTTGACCACTGCCCATTTTTTTTGATCTTTTTAGAATCTAAAAAGGGATACATGGTCTACTATGATGCATAAGGTATGGTTCTTGGGTGTTTGTTGATACATAATGACCATGTGGTGGTGTATGGTCCTCATTAACTCTGACTACATGAGAATAATTACCCAACCCATGACATGGAATTGGCAGTTGTGATGCATTCCTTGAAGATGTGGAATCATTACCTCTTGGGGGATAAGTTTGTAGTGTACTGAAATCATAAGAGTATAGACTACATTTTCTCCCAGAGATATTTGAATTTGAGGCAACATCATTGGATTGGGTAAATTTAGAGGTTAAACTATTATATCATCTATACCTCAGGTAAAGGTAACGTGTTAGTGGATGCTTTGAGTATAAAAATACTGGTAAAAACTATCAAGAAGTCCAGTGATGAGTAGACTTTGATGGGGATTTTTCCCAGAAGTATTTGAAGATCAAGGAGTATAATGGAGGCATGTTCTTGGGTAGTTTCTAGCCGACACCCCCTCCTTGAGTTTATTATGTAAGACAATCTAAGTGATGAGTAATTTCAGCACTTCATGAGGTTTCTAAATGATGGGGAGATTTCCAATAAGTGTTCTTTATCTTCAAATGGGTTTCTTTATTTTAAGGGACATATTTTGATTCCATTTTTTTTACGAATGGTAGTAATGTAGGATAGCCATAAATCTTAGTGGGTCGGTCATCCCAAAACCACCAAGATGTTTTATAATTTGCATCATTAGTCTTTGTGGCTAGGTATAAAGAAATATACTTCTGACTTTGTATCTCAGGGTTATACTTGTTAAAAGTTTAAAGCAGAGAACTATAGGACTGCCAGTTTAATTAATCGATTATCCATTTCTAAATGGAATTAGGATGCGGCCTCCATGGAATTCAACATTGGTTTATCTCATAAATTATAGTTAAGAATTCAATTTGGGTAGTAATTGACAAACTGACCAAATCAAACAATTTCATTCCGATCAGGGATTCAGCCAAAGTGGATGAGTTCGCCCAGTGATATATTCAAGAGATAGTTCTGATTCAATTTGTTCCATCAACTATCATTTTAGATAGATACCCCCATTTTAACTCTCCTTTTTTGGAAGGCCTTCAAAAGTCAATGTGATCCAAAATAAAATTGATCATGATATACCATCCACAAACAGATGGCTAGATGAAGCAGGTCAATAAGATATTGGAATAATTACTATGGGCATATTTGTTGGATTTTTAAGGCTTGTGGGATAATAATCTAGGATTTCTAGAGTTTTCATATAATAACTATTACCAATCCTAAATAATAATGTATCCCTTTGAGTCACTTTATCGTCGGTAATGTCGAATAACTTTGTGTTGCAAAGAGGTGGGTGAGACCTCAATGTTGCGATCAATCCTTGTACGAGAGATGATTGATAATGTCTTATTGATTAGACAATGTTTATTCACAATGTAGAGCTTCCATAAGAATTATGATGATCAGTAGCATCAAGACTTAGAGTTCTCTATTGTTGATTAGGTGTTTCTGAAGGTGTATCCTAACTCAGGTCATTGTCACCTTGGTAAGCAAGGGAAGCTAATGTCGAGGAATGCCAGTCATTTATTCATTACAAAGATATTTGTTAAAGAGGCATACTGGTTAAATTTTCCATCCCATTTGATGTTCATCCATGACATGTTCCATATCTCATAACTAAAGAAGTATAATATAGACCCATCTCATGTGATGAATTGGGAATATATGAATATGGAACCTAATTTGTCTATATTTTAGAGGCGAGTGTGGATTGTGTATTACCAATAGAAAGTGCTTTGAGTGAATACCATACTTATTTTTCAGGTCCTTTGGTAGCATGGAAATGTTGAGCACGATATATAGAAATATAAATCTTGGTTTGAAGAGTAGTACCCATTTTGGTTCTCTGATCATGCTTCAGGATGACTTTTAGATGGTAGAAATTTATCATGGTGGGGAAAACTATCACATTAAAGGTTTCATTTTGAGGTATTATTTCTTTTGTTTTGGTATTATGTTTGTTGCATGGATTTTACCAGTTCTTTGAGGAGAAAATGGATTTTTAGACCCAATGGAAGGTCGAGTATTGTTGGTGAATGGTTATTAGAAATGTTGTTCTAGCCTAAAGGAGATTGTGTAACACCCCGACCCCAGTTACCTAGAGTCAGTGAATTATTAAAGAACATTTTCATGATCACAAAATATCAAGTCTCAAAATACCGATTAGTTTAGTAGCCTTGGAATCACTAGATACATTCATAAAGTTTACATTACATAATAAAGTGAAAACTACAACAACATCTTGTCTCTACACTCATATCCCCTTATACTATCCATGCAAGTCATTCATAAAATACTTATTCACATCTTGGGAAAAGTAAAACATAGAAAGGGGTGAGTTCAAATTCCCAGTAAGGATAACAATATAGCAGAAACTTTCATAAATAAGCATAAACATTTAAGGCAATGTATAACTAAAACAAAAGCCTTTTAAACATCATCTTCAGCATAATATGGCAAAAATAAAATGAAATAATTCCATTTACTTATTCACATGGATATTCTACTAGTCGAATAATCACATGAAATATCAATAACCACTTTCATAATGATGGAATGCATAATTCCAGACTATCATAACCACATAGTCAAGGCCTTGTACCAAGACTACAAATAAGGTTTTTTTCTTGGCCTTATGCCAAGACACTAGTTTGTCTCTTGAGACCTACCGATGCATCGAGGAGCTATAGTGGGCTCCACCCATCACTTAATAATTCCAATGCATTCCTCATATGAATAGGTTTAAACAGAACATAAACATTCGTATTAAAACTTGCATACGAAATGCCAATACTTTCTCCATAAACGATTAATGGTATAAAAATAACCCATCCACAGTCAAACATATCAAAAAACCTTCAATACAGTATGGATGTTTTGTATCATAATAAATCAACTTCAAATAATCTTAAAACCCATCAAAGGATGTTGACATAGATGAAATCAAAACTATTTGAGAGAAATATCTCTTTTTTTGAAATCATTTGAAAGTCACATAATTATAAAAGAAAACATTTACTTTTAAAATATTCTTATAAGCTTGTAAGGGAATCTTTGACGATTTTATAACAGCGTAAAATATCCACACCCTCCGTATAAGTTAAAAAAAAGACATTCTTACCTTAATTTTGTCGAAAAGGTTAAAAAGGACCTTGCTTGGAAAATGACGAAAAGATTCCTTTATAAATATCTTATAAAAAGTCAAAAAGGGTATAAATGACTTTAACTCATAGTCTATAAAATATTAATAATTATTTTAAATACATTTTTAAGAAACATGGATGTGGATGATAAAGAGGTCCCAGTAGATAATTATGTATAAACAACCTCAGATAATGAAGAGATTTTGAAATGAACCTTTACCTTGTACTTTTACTTGGTTGAGTGTAGTTTAACCTCATGTATAATGGTTAAATAGTTTGCATTAAATTATACAAGAATCATATACATTAATATGATATCATATATTATCTTATAACATTGCTTTGTTAATAATATCTTGTTATTATCATTGTTTTGGGTGTCAACTTACTCATTTTCTTTTATATGTTTTGTTACATAAGTTGTTTTTGTTATGGATAGGTTGTATATTATTCATATATAGAATGATATAAAGTCCATAAAAATTATTTTTAACCATCAAATGAAAATTCTTCTTGAATGGATATGATAGGGAATGAATCTCATCACGTTCATGGAGACGGTAGTCCGTACATACGTACAAGCGACAATATCATTATTTTGATATTAAAATAATATATAATTGGATGGTATATCATATATACAGAATCATTATCATGTTATATTTATTTTTTAAATCAATTAAACATCATTATCATAACCATCCGAATAATAATGTTTTGAATAACAATTACACCACGACGTGGAGACGGTAAACTGTACGTACGCACGTATTGTGACATGTCATTCAAAGGATGGATAGAATAATGAATATGTTTGTACCATATTTATAATAAAATCAAGGTATATAGGAGATACTGGAGTTATTATTTTAGAATTAAAATAACAAAGAAATAAGATGTTGAAGAAGAAAGGAACTTGAAAGAGGGTGGAGAAAATATTACCTCTTCTTCGGGTTCTTTATTTTGATTTGATCAAAAGGGCTCCATAGGTTTGCTTTCTGACTAAAGGAAGGCCTCTGGGATGAATTTAGGGAAGTTTAGAGAATATTTGGTTAGGGTTTTGCCAAGCCAAAAGGATTTGATGGTGTGAATTAGTGAGAAGGGGGAGTTCCCTTTTATAAGAGTGGTGAGGGGCACTTCAGGAAAAGCTAGAAATATTATTTTATAATAAATTCATATTTGGTTTATAATGGATCAAAAGTGGATTATTTAAAGTTTAAGGTGGGGATAGGTTGAAAACCACTCAACCAATAGGTTTTAGACAGGTTTTGGTCACTATATTAACTTTATCTTTTTTATTTAACTCTTAGTTAAATAGTTTGACATTTACCATATCTCTTTGTATTTTTATATTATATAGTCAATAAACTTAATATAAACTTCAAAGAGACCCCCCAAGTGGTCCATTAATAATACAAATATCATTATATAAGTCCTTTGGCTGAATATTAGATTTTTAGGAATAGAATATCAATTAATAATATAATATGTGTTTTAAAAACTCATTTATGTCAACTTTGACACTATTTAATAATTGATTTTTTGTTAAAGTCTTAAAAACTTTATTAATTCGAAAAAAATTCATTTAAGAAATCCTAACATGTAATATTAACCAATAAAATTCGTGGATGTCATAAAAACTTTAAAATTATATTTATTTTAACTTTTATAATACTAATTATTTGATTCTTTCATTAATAAGGAAAATAATGCATCATTATTGTGTCATAAATAAATTTAATTATTCAATGTTTAAAAATTATAAATAAAATACCATTATGTGAGAAATCTTTTTATATTTATAATTAATATTTATAGTTGAAATTATAACATATGTAGATATATGTAAAAATTATTTTTCTAAAAGATATATGCTTATGTCATTTTTGTATTTACTTTAACTTAATTAATATAAAGTGTCATTATCACTTACAAGTAGATCCATGGGGTCCCCAAATCGACCCAAATATGCTCATGGTCGGACATGTATCAAAAAATAGGGTTAGGACATGTTTTAGGGTAATTTATTATTATAATAATATTATTTTTTACCCTTATTTACCGGATTTACCCTTTAACCATGGTAAATAAAATATTTACCGAAGTAATTATTCAAAATGACTAAAAAAAAGTTACCTATTTACACAATTTGGACCTCCTGATTATAAATATAGAATATATTTTTCTAAATTCAAAACACATAAGGGGAAGAAATTAATTTAATATTAATTCTTGCTGTCAAAACAAAAAACGTGTTTTTAAGAAATAATAACTATCAAAATATTGACACTTGTTTATGTCTGGTTTAAATGTGAAATTATGTCCAATGACCAAAATTTTATTAAATGGTAAAAATATATTCTAAATATACTTTAAAACCACTCAAATTCATAATTTATCACTATTAATTATTTTGATTAAAAAAGTTTTTTTTAATTAAAATTTAGTAATTTTCACTATTCATCAAAATATGAAAGTTATCAGAAATGTACCAAAAATTCACCCTAAGATAATTTTAATATTAAGAATCCAAAAATGAAGTCCATTTTGAAAGATAAAATTTATAAAATTTCAAAAAATGGGTATTACTATTCATAACGACTAGTTTGATTGGTTTTGGTGTGTGTTAGAACTCGAAATTGCTTACAACACACGCTACTGTATTATTCAAAGAGAAGCATACCGTGGAAGCTTTGGGTGTTACATTATACCCTCCATTAAATAATTTTGTCCTAAAAATATCTAGAATACTACTGCATGAAAAGACTCAGGTGGTTCTTCATCATAAGTTCCTCGGGTTGTCATGTTGCCTCTTCCATCTTATGGTTTCTACATAGAACTTTTACCAGACGAGTCGTCCGGTTTATCAGAACTTGTTCTCTCATATCAAGAATCTTGATAGGATCTTCGCAATAAGACAAATTGGGTTCCAGTTCTAATTCCTCATATATGAGTATATGCGTTGGGTCAGGCATGCATTTTCTCAATAGTGATACGTGGAACACATCGTGAACTTTGGAGGGACTTGGCAGCATTGCCAAATGGTAAGCTACAACCCCAATTTATTCTAGAATTTCAAATGGTCCGATGTACTTGGGACTCAATTTTTCCTTCTTACCGAAACGTATAACACCCTTCCATGGAGATACCTTCAAGAAAACATGATCTCCTACTTGAAATTCCAAATCCTTCCTCCGGTTGTCCGCATAGCTCTTCTACCTACTTTGAGCTTCTTTGATGTGGTTTTGGATTACCTTCACCTTTTCCATCGTTTCCCCCACTAGTTTTGGGCCTATGAGTTTTCTTTCTCCAACATCATCCCAATAGGTTGGTGTGCGACATCTCTTTCTGTATAATGTTTCATATGGTGCCATCTGAATACTCGAATGGAAGCTATTGTTATAAGAAAATTATACCAGAGTTAAATATTGATCCCCCATACCCTAAAAGTCAAGTGAGCATGATATCAACATGTATTCTAAGGTTTGAATAGTCTGTTTTGATTGTCCATCAGTTTGGGGGTGGTAAACAGTGCTAAAATGAAGTTCAGTATCCCGGGATTTCTGAAGACTTTTCCATAATCTTGATGTAAAATGGGGATCACGATCCAAAACAATTGATAGGGGTACTCCATGAAGTCTCACAACATCATTAATATATATAGTCTTACTAGACGTTCAAGTGGTAAATCTCCCCTTATAGCAAGAAAATTTTCTGACCTGGTAAGATGATCAACAATGACCCATATTTCATCGTTCCTTCTAGAAGTATTTGGTAGTACCATGAAAAATTCCATCGTGATATTATCCTATTTCCACTCAGATATGGGAAGATGTTGCAATACTCCACTAGGTTGTTGTCTTCCAGCTTTCACTTGTTAAAAAACCATACATCTTGACGCAAAATCAGAAATCTACCACTTCATGTTGTCCCACAAAAAATGTTCCTTCAAATCTCTATACATTTTGGTGCTCCTATGGTGTATAGAGAAATTGGAACTATGAGCATCGTCCAACAATTCCCTTTTTAGATCAGGTATATTGGTAACACAAAGTCTCCTCCCAAATTTCAAAATTCCATCTTCATACACAAAGTCACTCAATCTCTCATCATTCACAACTTTAATTTTATTTTGAAACTCTTCATCATCAGTCTGATAACTCTTTATCCTTTCTAGTAAATATGGTTTGGAAACCATTTGAAAAAGTATCGATGTTTCACATTCCATGGTTATTCCAATATCCAAATTTACTAGATCCATGAAAATTGGATCCCTTTCAACTCTCATTTTGTTCAAAACTCCTTGATCCTTTCTACTCAAAGCATCTTCCACCTTATTTGACTTCCCCGAGTGGTAGTGTATTGTGCAATCATAATCCTTGAGTAGTTCAAGCCATCACCTTCTCCTCATGTTGAGTTCTTTCCGTGAGAAAATATACTTCAAACTCTTGTGATCGGTATATATCTCACATTTTCACAATAGAGATAATGTCTCCATATCTTCAAGGAAAATATTACAACATATAACTCAAGATCATGAGTAGGATAGTTTTCTCATGAATTTTCAACTGTTGTGATGCATAGGAAATAACTCTATCTTTCTGCATAAGGACACAACCAAGTCCTTTCTTCGATGCATCACTATAAACAACAAACCCGTCATTTCCTAATGGTAGAGTCAAAATAGAAGAATTGACTAATCTTATAATTATTTCTTCGAAAAATTATTCACACTCTTTTGTCCAAACAAATTTAACTCCTTTACGTGTGAGCTTTGTAAATGGGTTAGCCAATCGGGCGAAATTCTGGACGAAACGTCGATAATAACCTGCTAAACCAATAAAACTGCATACCTCAGTTATACTCTTTGGTGCTGGCTATTCTTGGATTGCTCTTGTCTTAGAAGGACCAACATAGATTCCCTCTTTAGAGACAATATGTCCAAGAAAAGAAATCTCTTGAAGCCAGAATTCACACTTGCTAAACTTCCCATATAATTCATGTCTTCTCAGAGTCTTCAGGATAATGCGCAAGTGATTTTCATGATATTTATAGATTTTGGAATATACCAAGATATCATCAATAAATACCACCACAAAATCATCAATATATTCCTTGAAAACTCTATTCATTAGATCCATGAATACAGAGGCTGCATTAGTCAAACCAAAAGGCATTACTGTAAACTCATAATGCTCGTACCTGGTTCAAAATGCTGTCTTTGGAATATCTTCCTTCTTCACACACAACTGTTGGTATCCAGATCGAAGGTCAATCTTTGAAAAGTATTGAGCTCCAAGTAGTTGGTCAAATAAATCATCAATGCGAGGTAGGGGATACTTTTTCTTTATTGTTATATCATTAATTTCACTATAGTCGATACATAACCTCATAGATCCATATTTATTTTTTAAAAAAAGGATAGGGGCTCCCCATAGGGAAACACTAGGGAGAATAAATCCCTTATTACTCAATTCCTCTAGTTATTTATTTAGTTCAAATAATTCTACAATGACCATTCTATAAGGGTTCTCCAATATAGGCCTTGAACAAGGAATTAAATTAATGGAAAACTCAATTTCTCATTTGGGAGGATGTCCAGGTAAATCTTCCAGAAACACTTCTACAAATTCTTTCACAATAGGTACATCCCCTATTTTAACATTCCTTTCCTCACCCATAGTTATTTCATCATGTTCCTCCCTGATAATTGAATTTAGTTGATCTACTGGGGGTGGATCAAGATAAGAATCAGGTGGTAATGATTCTTCTCTAATGATAAGGTGTTATTTTTAATCATCATCAAAAATCGTAACCTCATTCTTCTTACAATAAATCTATGCATCATGGTCTTGAAGAAAATCCATACCAAGGATTATATGAAATTAAATTATAGGTATGATGATGAGATCAGCAGATAAAGAACATTTATGTGCTCTAATGGGGGCTGATTCACAAAACTTTGTTACAATGATACTTCCCTTAGGAGTTTTAACTGAAAAATACATTGTTAGATCAAATTTTAAATATCTAATTTTCATAGAAAACTGAGAAGATATGAAACAATGTGATGATCCAAAATCAAATAATGCATTTGATAAACTTGGGGAAACCATTAAATTACCTACCACCACGTCTTTCGGAGCTTCTACCTCAGCAGTAGTGATAGTATAATCTTGGACTTTATCCCTTGGTCTTTTCTGAGGTATGATCCCCTGACGCTTAGGACATTCATTTTCATAATGTCCCATCTCCCTATAGTTGTAGCATTGAACATCAGTAGCTTCTTTCTTCCCCTTTCAATCACGAGATTGGTGGCCTTTTTCACCACACTTGTAACAGGCTCCCATTCCTTTCAAGCATGTACCAGGGTGTTTCTTCTCACATTTACTACAATATGGATAATCAACTTTTCCCTTCTTCCCCTTATTTCCATTTCTAGAGTGATCAACCGATCTCTTCTTCTCTTGATTTGATTTAAATTCGTAAGACATAGAGAATTCTTTTTCTATCTTGATAGTGCATGAGACAATATATTCATACAAAAAGAAGGTTTGTGAGACTAATGCTCGACAGAGAAACGATTTTAACCCATAAAAGAAATGATAAATCTTACTTCTTGGGTTACGTATATAATATGTAGTATACCTCGCTAACCTTGTAAAGTTATCCTCATACTTTGTGACATTCTCATCCTCCTTTTTCCTCAGACTCATAAATTGCCTTTCCATATCTACTCGATGGTAACGAGAAAAGTATTTTTCTATAAATAGCTCTTTGAACTCCCTACATTACATATTTGATACTTCATAATCTTCATTTATGTTTTGAATCAATGACCACCATTGATCGACATCTCCAGTAAGGTGGTAAACTGCCATGATAATTTTTTCCCTTTCACTACTCCCCAAGGCATGGAATATTTTCTCTAAGGAATTTATCCACTGATCAGATACTAGTGGATTTGTACTCCCATTGAATGTTGGTGGTTGTTGCCTCATGAAGTTATCTAACATTGATCCTTCACACTGTGGATCTGGGTGCTCCATACGGGTAAGGTTATTATTCATAACCTAAGTGAGTTGTCCAAGTATGGTGATTAGTTGATCAGCACTAGTTGCATCACTAGCTCTACTATAATTATCTTGAGCAGGAGTGAAATCCCTACATAGAGTGCGTGCATTGATACAGTTTCCATTTATTCTACTAGGCACCATTTCTAAACAATGGAATACACTAGATTAGTTTATGAATCACAATACATAAATATAAACTTGTAAAACACTTAACATGAATTGAACAGTTTATGTATATAATCCATAATCATAAAAATGTTTTCTTTGAGGAATTATATACTCATAAAACCTTCATAATCGTTTGTAAATAAAATGAGAATTATCCTAAGCATATCCCTCAGGAGTGTCATAACCAAGAGTGCAGTAAGGTCCGTTGTCGTGCACCAATTCCCATTTGATTCTAGCTCAAAGCGGTGTTTTCGGGTTTTACCCCTAGGTACATATGTGCTAGAGCCACCTCTACCTGCTCGTATCCAGACAGGGATGTATTTCTCTGAAAACTTACAAAATCACTACAATACCAAAATTCTAGGGAGTTCTTATATACTAATCCTCAAAGTTTCTTTTATGGCTATGTGCTCTAATAAGAGTTTTTCTAAATCTAGTTTCCAAGCGTTGTACATTATTACATAACATTGGCATGATCACAAAAGATCAAGTCTCAAAAGACTGATTAGTTTAGTATCCTTGGAATCACTAGATACATTCATAAAGTTTAAATTGCACTATAAAGTAAAAACTACAACAAAATCTTGTCTCCACACTCATATCCCCTATAATATCCCTATCGGTCATCCATAAAATAATTCTTCACATCCTGGTAAAAATAAAACATAGAAAGGGGTGAGCTCAAATTCCTAGTAAGGATAAAAATATAGCAGAAACTTTCATAAATAATCATAAACATTTAAGGCAATGTATAACTAAATCAAAATCCTTTTAAACTTGAACTTCAGCATAATATGGCAGAAATAAAATGAAATAATTCCATTTACTTATTCACATGGATATTCTACTAGTCTAATAATCACATGCAATATCAATAACCACTTTCATAATGATGGAATGCATAATGTCAGACTATCATAACCACATAGTCAAGGCCTTGTGCGAAGACTAAAAATTAGATTTTGTCAAGGCCTTGTGCCAAGACACTAGTTTATATCATGAAACCCACCAATGCATCGAGGATCTATAGCGGGCTCCACCCATCACTTATTAATTCCAATGCATTCCTCATTTGAATAGGTTTAAACATAACATAAACATTCGTATTAAAACTAGCATATAAAATGTCAATACTTTCTCCATAAACCATTAATGGTATAAAAATAACACATCCACAGTCAAACATATCACAAAACCTTCAATATAATATGGAAGTTTTTTATCATAATAAATCAACTTCAAATAAGCTTAAAATCCATCAAAGGTTGTTGACATCGATGAAATCAAAACTATTTGAGAGAAATATCTTATTTTTAAATAATTTAAATGTCACATAATTATAAAATAAAACATTTACTTTGAAAATATTCTTATAATCTGGTAAGGGAAGCTTTGACAATTTTATAATGGCGTAAAATAGCCGCACCCACCGTATAAGTTAAAAAAAATACATTCTTACCATAATTTTGTCGAAAAGGTTAAAAAGGAACTTGTTTGGAAAACGATGGAAAGATTAATTTATAAATATCTTATAAAAATTCAACAAGGGAATAAATGACTTTAACCCATAATCTATAAAATAGTAATAATGATTTGAAATACATTTTTAAGAAACATTGATGTGGATGACAAAGAGGTCCCAGTAGATAATTACGTATAAACAACCTCGGATAACGAAGAGATTGTGAAATAAAGCCTTACCTTGTACTTTTACTTGGTTGAGGGTAGTTTAACCTCCTGTATAATGGGGAAATAGTTGTTATTAAATTATACAAGAATAATATACATTAATATGATATAATATATGATCTTTTAACATTGCTTTGTTAATAATATCTTGTTATTATCGTCGTTTCAGGTGTTAACATAATCATTTTCTTTTATATGTTTTTTTACATAAGTTGTGTTTGTTATGTATTTATTGTATCTTATTCATATATATAATTATATCATGTCTGTAAAAATTATTTTTAACCATCAAATGAAAATTATTCTTGAATGGTTACGATGGGGAATGAATCTCATCGCGTTCGTGGAGACGGTAGTCCGTATGTATGCACGAGAGACAATATCATTCTTTTGATATTAAAATAATATATAATTGGATGTTATATCATATATAAATAATAATTATCATGTTATATTTATTATTTACATCAATTACACATCATTATCATACCCATCCAAATAATAATGTTTTGAATAACAATTACACCAAGACGTGGAGACGGTAAGCCGTACGTACGCACATATGGTGACATGTCATTCAAAGGATAGATATAATACTGGATATATTTGCACCATATTTATAATAAAATCACAGTATACAGGACATACTAGAGTTATTATTTTAGAATGGAAATAACAAAGAAAGAAGAATTTGAAGAAGAAAGGAACTTGAAAGAGGGTGGTGAAAATATTACCTCTTTTTCAGGTTCTTCTTTTTGATTTGATCAAAAGGGCTCCTTAGTTTGTCTTTCTGACTAAAGTAAGGACTCTAGGATGAAGTGAGGGAAGTTAAGAGAATATTTGGTCAGGGTTTGTTCGAGCCAAAAGGCTTTGAAGGTGTGAATTAGTGAGAAGGGGGAGTGCCCTTTTATAAGAGGGGTGAGAGGCACCTTAGGAAAAGCTAAAAATATTATTTTATATAAATACATATTCGGTTTATAATGGCTCAAAAGTGGATTATTTAAAGGTTAAGGTGGGTATATGTAGAAAACCACCCCAACAATAGGTTTTAGACAGGTTTGTGTCACTATATTAACTTTATCTTTTTGATTTAACTCTTAGTTAAATAGTTTGACATTTACCATGTCTCTTTGTATTTTTATATTATATAGTCAATAAACTTACAATAAACTTTCAAGAGACCCCCAAGTGGTCCATTAATAATACAAATATCATTATATAAGTCTTTTTGCCAAACCTTAGATTTTTAGGAATTGAATATCAATTAATAAAATAATATTTGTTTTAAAAACTCATTTATGTCAATTTTGACACTATTTAATAATTGATTTTTTGTTAAAGTCTTAACAACTTTATTAATTCAAATAAAATTAATTTAAGAAATCCTAACATGTAATATTAACCAATAAAATTCGTGTATGTCATCAAAAATTTCAGATTATATTTATTTTATCTTTTATAATACCAATTATTTGATTCTTTCATTAACAAGGAAAATATTACATCATTATTGTGTCATAAATAAATTTAATTATTCAATGTCAAAAAATTATAAATAAAACACCATTATGTATGAAATATTTTTATCTTTATAATGAATATCAATAGTCTAAAATATAACATATATAATCCTATGTAAAAATTGTTTCTCTAAAAGATATATGCTTATCACTTACAAGTGGATCCATGGGGTCCCAAAATAGACCTAATGATGCCCATGGTTGGACATGTATCAACCAATAGGTTTAAGACACGTTTTAGGACAATTCATCATTATTATAATATTATTTTTTACCCTTATTTACCGGATTTACCCTTTAACAATGGTAAATAAAATATTTACCGAAGTAATTATTCAAAATGTCTAAAAATAAAAGTTACCTATTTATGCAATTTGGACCTCCTTATACTAAATACGGAATCCATTTTTCTAAATTCAAAACACAAAAGTGGCAGAAATTAATTTAAAATTAATTCCCATTGTCAAAACAGAAAGTGTGTTTTTAAGAAATAATAACTATCAAAAGATTGACAGTTGTTTATGTCCGGTTTAAATGTAAAATTACGTTTAATGACCAAAATTCTATTAAATGGTAAAAATATATTATAAATATACTTTAAAACCAATCAAATTCATAAATTATCACTATTAATTATTTCGATTAAAAAAAGTTGTTTTTAATTAAAATTTAGTAATTTTCACTATTCATCAAAATATTAAAGTTATCAGAAATGTACCAAAAAATTCACCCTAATATAATTTCAATAATCTGAATCCAAAAATGAAGTCCATTTTGAAAGATAAAATGTATAAAATTTCAAAAAGTGGGTATTACTATTCACAACGGCTAATTTGATTGGTTGTGGTGTGTGTTAGAACTCGAAGTTGCGTACAACACACGCTACTATATTATTCAAAGAGATGCGTACAATGGAGGTTTAGGGTTTTACAGATTGTGTTCCCTAGATATTGGGATTGTCCTGGTCGGATAGTCTACCACATGAGTGTGCAGGCTAACTGTGTGCCTAGGTCAGTTGACCTGTCTAAGGTGCACGATCTACTACATAGGTGTGATCCCTTCCTAGGAGACCATAAATCCTCTTTTACCATTATATTTAGGTTCCACATAACTTCCGTAAGGTTTGGAAATCCGTGTGGCTAAACCATGTAGCCTGCCAAGAAAATTAAAAATATTGAATTCTTTAAACTACCCTTCCATGTTTTTAACTCCAAATACAGCATAACTCTCCCCATTTGGGATTCTCAGCCATTGATGAACCTCCACCTCCCTCTTATCTCCCTTGGACCTCAATACTTTGGTGTATTTGGTGTGGAATCTCCAATAACTCATCAATTAAGTCTCTCCTTATCTTATTTCTTCTTTCTTCTTGGTTCCTCTTTACCTCTTTTGTGGGATCTTCTTCCTCACATGGATTGTTTTCCCTAAATTGGGTTCAATATTTATTCTTTGGGTTGGAACGTGATGATTTTATTATGATTTACATGTTTTATAAATGGGTTCTATTGATTATTTTATTAGTTGGAATCAATTTCTCAAATGGTTTTAGTGTGCGTAAGGATTTGAATGTGGGTTTCTTATTAAAAATAGTGTTTTTTTCATGGGTCTTCCTTCTTATTGGACTTGCGTGTGTGTATAAATTGGTTCGTGTGACACATGTAATTAAATTTAGGGCAAGGCAATCCTAGGTAAATAGGTGGCATAGACTAGGTCTAGTACACTAGGTGTTTCGGTAGGGCCTAGGCCTAGTTCCCCTAGCAGGATTGACTCTACAACACTAAATAAACATATGATGATGGGAGACCACTAGACCTTGGGATGTGATTCCCCTCCAGTAGCTTGTGGACAAGGAGGATGTGGGTTTTTATTATTATTATCACCAAGGTATAAGAATCCTAGGACACCACTAACCCTGGTACCTTGGGGATTACCCGTGGTTCTCTTGTGATGATATTCTTATCGTTCTCCTTCTTATTGTGTTTACTTTCCTTTTTAATTTAAAAGTATGATTCATTTAAAAAATTCTCCTTTATTTTTATTTAAAAATTTCATGTTAATTTGTCTTATAATTTTATATCAAGAATCTATTTTGGTGATATCCTAATGGGAATTGGCTCACACCTAACATACACCCTTGGGTGTATGTAGACCTTTTCTGTTTGACACAAGTAAATGAAATATTTTATGTAGTGATGGTGGTGGTTTTAGTTTCTAGCATCCATATTCTTATATTTTTTGGTGGAGGTGGAATGAGGGTTTTGGACTTCTTTTTTCATAGAGGTTTAGTGTTTTAGTTGGTTCCGCTCCCCATTTGGGTGTTTTAGTTTTTGGTACATTAGATTTTGGTTAAAAATGTAAAATTCTTAACATGTGATAGTTGTAATTTTTTTTGTCACGGTTATTGCTTATGATATAATGATTGATACTTATGATTCATTTATGGTTTATTTTTGTGGGATAAATCATTCCCAAATGTGATGTTTGATGCCCATGTACTAGTTTTCAGCCAGTGGGGATTGGGAATACCCTTTGGGCCTTTCCACAGGCTAGGTCGAGTGCTGGGTTGGATGGCATCCCGGCTTGGTTTATGACATTTAATCTTTATTAATAAAGTAAAAGGGTATTCTTGTATCCTTATTTGCATCAACACCATATTTTAACAATGCTTATATAGCATTATTTCTTATGAACTTCATCAATACATGAATCCTTAAAGGACTCTAGATTTGGAGAAATTATACTCTGCCTTAAAAATTTCTAGTATTACCAATAACATCAATAATCAATGATCTGTAATCAATTCTATATCAACCATTCTCATTCATTTTCATTTCTATATTATAATTTCACACCTTATTTTGGAATTGAATGATTGAAACACGTATTGTAAAAGACTTTTTTAACCCATCCTCTAAGCCTACTAACTCAGAACTTAGTATAAGAAACAATATTCAAAGTCAAAATTTTCGATGCATTCTATAATCACTAAAATAAATTTTATCAAAACATAATAGTATGATAACTTAAACCGCATGATACCTTAAGAATTGTCTCACAAAAATAGTTATTTCATAAGATTTAAAACACATGGGGTGAATAACAACCCACTTAAAACATCAATGGATATCACTTGTCAATAAAAATAAGATGATATAACTGGCATCTTCCAATTCTTCAAAATGAAACTTCTTTCTTTCAAATAAGTCTGAATAGCCTATAAATGCAAATCATTGTTGGTCAGAGAAATTTTGTGCAATGAATCAAGAGTGGGGGTGAATTGAGTTCATGAAATTTTCTTCACTTGAAAACCTCCCCTCTTAAAGAATGAATGATATTTATCTTATCTTATCAAAAATATGAAATAAAATAAAAAAATAGAAATTTAAACATTAGACACAAAGTATTTATAGTGTTTTGAGGCACAGAGACACACTAGTCTAGTCCACCAATACTTTACTCTATGATTTTGGTTATTTTCACTATACCAACCCTATTTTCAAGGGATTCCCAAATAAGTGAAAGTAGATGTTACTTGAAACAAAAGTTATAAGAGGTTTCAATTAGGATATCTCTTTACAATATCTATCCATAGCCTTATCACACTCATTCACAATGAGTACAGATAGATACAAAGATAAAAATGAAGGTTGATATAGCTTCAACACACAGTTGCAAGAAAAAATTGATAGATAAAGAAGAAACACCTATAAATGAATAATATATTTAAATATAAGTTGTGAAGGTTATTCAATTATAAAAGATAATATTGAAATCATGGAAATAGATACTATCAAGAAATGACCTTACAATAAAGTAATAATATGTGAATCCTCCGTATTATGTATCTATTTTTGTATATTTTCGTATGTATATGTATATCTCTATGCTTTCAACCACTTAAATGCATTATTTTTATATATCCTCTTTTGAATTTGAACAAAGAACACTTGATAATCATAATGGTCAAGTGATTAATCCTTTTTAAATCTAAAGAGGTATACTCTTAATTAGTTTATGTCATTATTTTCAAAATATAGAATTATTAGGGATGGTAGGATGTAATAGATTTCATCTTCATCAAAATTTTCCTTTCTTGGGGAAAAGACACTCTGTCCAAATCAACATTTAATCATTTAGACAACTTATTTTCTAATGTACATAAAAGAATACGTTTACTTTACAAAATATATGCCAATGGTAAAGAAGACACCTGAATAATATTTTATCTCTAAAAATGGAATGTTGTTTCTCCATAAGATAACTTGATTTGTGTAATATAAATGACTAGAATAATCGTTATACTAAGATAATTTCATCATATTAAGATAAATATATTTCATAAGATAAAACAATTATAAGTTCTTTGATTTATTCAATATTTAAGATAATTCATTTTTAAAGTTACTTTTCATATGATAAATCAATATATGTGTGAGATAAAATACTTGTCTGATTACCCATATAATTTAGTTTTCTAAGCTTAGATTTTTTATGTAAGATAACTTATCTACTTCATAAGATAATTTACTTACATCAAAATGTAATCCTTTTACATGGATATTCTATAATATAAAATCATTTAGACCAAACTAAAATTTATTATGTTTATAAGAGAATTATTTGGATCGTAAGATAAATCTTAAACACATAAGAGAAATTTATTAGGAAGTTTTCTTGACAGAAACTCAAGTTATTAAAATGAGTTAAGAATATAAAACATGGTCATAAAAAACTTAATATAAATATGTCATTAAAACAAATGAATATTTTTTATCATCAAAACATATGAAATACTATGATATATCAGAATAACATTAGTGAGTCTAATAATCTACCACTTTTTTATTATAAAAAAAACTCAATAATAAATAATCAATAGGATCTTAAAAGTGGTCCATTTCTGAATATATTTTGTTATCTCATAAAATATTTCTACAGATACTCCAAAAAATATTTCCATAAATACTCCCTCTTTTTTCATATAAAAAATTATTATGAAAATATAGAGAAACAAATTCACTATAGCACACTAACAATTATAAATGATATTAATATTAAATAAAGAAATGAATACTATTGGAATGGACATAATAAATGAACATATAAAGAATAAAATTATAATTAGATAAAAAAAGTAACAAAAATAATTCAAATAAGAATCAATAAACATTAAAATGCATGATCATTCAAGAATTAAAATATTATGACAAAATCATCTATTAGACAACACATGGAAAATAATCAGTCTTTTGATAGAAAATATAATAAGTGATGTTTTTAGGTGTCTTCTTATTGGATTGAGGTTATTTGGGTGGAAAACATGATATAGGTCAAGGGGAATCATCAATTTTAATACATAAATTACCCAGTGGAGCATCTGATCTAATTTGACCTCTAATTCTAGCTCTATCATGAGGAGCTATTTTGAAGGTACTAAAATTGATTCTAATATACTCTTCCATATCTCTGGATTAATCAAATTTGTTTATAAGAGTTAATATAAGAATTTATGAGGTGTTTGGAATAGTTTTTGAGGGTTCAAGAACTAGGTACTAATTCTCCTTAGTATAAATTGCAACAGGATCAAATATCTCCTTTAGACGTTGTGAGGTAGTAGGGTAATGATCTAGAATTAGATGTATAAGTTATCAATGAATACATAACTAAAAGGTTGCATCCACAAACATGTATATCCGCTTCACAATGCCATTCCTATAGAAGTAAAGAATAGTACTAAAACTATTCCATATCTTTAAGAAGAAAGTACTTATAAAACTTTGAAAGTATTCCTTCCTTTCACAACTACTTATTAACCTCTTAAACACATCCAACTAACTATCTAGTAAACTTTATATTGATATATGGGAAACCTGAGGAACAATAATAACGAGTTATTTACCTTTCTTAACAACATGACTCTCTGATGATTTAAAAAATGTATCTTATTTTTTTGAGGAAGATTCAAATGACTGAAATTGGATAACTAACTAGTGAAGAACTTTGATCCTATTATCTAGATATAAAAATTTATTTGATAGTGAACTAACCATCTTCACAAAGACTGTTATGATGAAATCAGTACCTTTTTTATTATTTAATAATTTTTTTCTAATTAAAGTAACATTTTTCTTAACTAGATTACCCAAATGTTTTAGTCACTCATCCAAACCATGGATAATGATTCATGAAAAAATGTGTATAATTCATATTTTAGCAACTAAATACATCTTTATATCTTGTAGAATGTTTAGTGAAGAAAAATTACATTGAATAGATACAATCTACTTAGTCACAGTGCTAGGGGAAATTAAGACTACTTACATATTATCCCCCATAACAACTTGATCTGTAGATCCATCCTTACTAGTTATAATATCCATGGATTTATAAGAGGCATCCAAAATAGATTTTATCATTATAATTAATCTATAATAATTTTTATTTGAGATCAGATTCTACTGAATAGTCAGAATTGTTTTTATAAACTCAAATTAGGATTCCAACACATAATTAAAAATATTCAACTCATCCTTAGACACTGAATTCTTTTTAATAACTTTGAATTCGTCTCCAGACTCTTCTAACTCAGTCTTTAGGGAATTTACTTCAACAAAAAACACATCAAATTGAGATATAATTCTTTCTCTTCAATTTAGACCATCAAAAGTATAAACCTTAGTGCTACTATTATAAGCTTCAACATGACTAGGATAAATGACTTATCTATTATCATTAACTTATTAATTCTCTTCCTCTTTTATATTCTATACCAACTTAGTATTCTTATCTGATAAATCTTATTCTTCTTCTTTAGAACCAATAAGTTCATTTACAAAAATAGAAATTGTTTGTCTTTTTACTCTTAATTCAGTCACAATAGGTCAAGATTCTCAAATAATGAAACTACACCAAGAATTGTTGAAATAGTCCCCTCTTGAAAAATAATTACTATCCTTGTGATGGTCATAGATAACATTTATCTCATTGTATAAAACAGTATAACCAAATCTGGAACTAGATTATAAATATTATCCTCTATATGGACTTTTGGTATTGAAGCTTCAATATATGGTGTCTAAACAATAGTCGGATGCACCATAGATTCCACTTCTTGAGCCTCTTCCTCAGATCTAAAAATAATTGTGGATTGAATCTCATTTGAGATAACTACTTTGAGTCTCATTCTTTTTTCATTAAGGGTTATATTGTCTAAGGGATCGTCTAAATCCATACTGGTAGATACTTCCACTTTAGTTCTTACAATAACTATAATTGCACTGGATTTATCCCCCTTAACCCTAATAGGGTCCACTTAGATATCTTATTTATATTCAACTGGTAATAGTTTCTTTTTAGATAAAATCTCAAAGTAACCACTTCTTTTCAACACACCAGCACTAATATTTGTAAACCCGTGGAAATGAGTATCTAGAGTCTCATTTAGAAGAACTTAAGCGTTCACAAAAACAATCATCAAAATCCTTCTAAATGGATTTAAGTTCATATACTTATTTTGAATATGATACATAAATCATATGATAAATATTTCCAAATTAACATGCATCACTATTACAAAAAAATACATCAGAAAAATATCCTTAAATAGAATCTTTTCAAACTCACCCTCTTGTCAAGAAATAGATGATTGAATGAACTTAACAACATATTTTCTCTTATTCTCTAGATATTTTTTATCCTTTTTATCCACATTTGGAATTAGAGAAATAAATTTAATAATGTCCATATGGATTACTTCATCTATGATATAAAGTGAGGAATTAAGATCAAAATTTCATCATGAGGACACTAAAAATCATTGACCATTACCATTGAAGACAATGAGAATTATTTTTTATTCACTATCACTATGATTAGGACTTCACTGTATCTAAAATGAAAGACCACACACACATAGAATTCATGAACTTATTTCCCAAATATTTTTTTTCTTATAATCATAGACATATTCCCAACCTTAGAGATTCATAACTTAATTTGGAATTATATCAGTCCTATATAACTAGATAAAATTTATTTCTTTTCCACTAAAAACTTTTCTTGATGACCATGGTCACTTTGAACTACTAATGGAAACACATTCAAATCACTTTTCCTTTATCTTGATCAAAGGATGAAAAAGAGGCTAGGTTTAAGGATAGAGGACAAGAATGGTTTGAAAGCATAGGTAGAAAGTTTTTAAGGGTCACAAGGGTTTAATGTTTTAAAACATAATACTAATTTAGTCTATCTTTTTCGAGATAGATAAAAGGTTACATAGGGTGATGTAAAAAGTAATCATAAAAAGAAAAGTCAACATGTATCTTTATGACACTTTGAGAAACAAAAATGATAACAATAAATATAAAAACCAAAAATCTTAACTAAAAATATATTTTGACTATACAAATCATGAAACATATAATTAGAATTAAATTAATGGAAATCAAAAAAATCTTAATTTAGATTGGATAAAATAAAATCAATTAGAATGAAGTGGATTAGTAAAAATGTATGATAATTGATTCGTTATAAAAATGAGTTCTAAGAAGATATATCTCTTTTTTAAGTGGTCTTGTAGGAAGTGATACCTAAATATATGGGTTTTTTTGTTTAATTTTTTATTGTATTTTTTGGAATATTGGTATCACTCATGCTATCACATTTTATTTATACATGATAAAAATTGAATTTAAAATACATTAGGGTGTACTTTATCCACATGAATTGGGAATAGATATTTTTAGTTTTAATATATTCAGATTCTATAGTTTATATTTAAATAGTGTATTATTTATTATTGGACCATCATAATAAACAATTTCCTAGAAAATTATAGGTTCTTGGGGTAATTTTCTTATCAGTTATACACCGACCGAAATTATCATTTGATTATGAAGTTAAATTAAAGTTAGAAGTTTTTATAAACCAAAAATACAAGGAATTAATTCCTTTTAAATATCTTAAAATTATTTTAAAAGAAATAAAAATAGACTCATTTGAGTTTTATTCAAATTGAGAAAAAATACCTACAAAAAACATAATATTCATTCTACTTGCTATCAGATAAAGAAAAATCTCAATTATTCCTCTATAATTTTTATTGTCAACTGGTTTTCTAGCTTTATCCAAGTTAAGTTTAATATTTAAACTCATTAGAGTTTAAAAAGTCTTACTACTTTCAAGTCCAAATATAGTTAGTAAATCAAGTATTTGTTTCTTTAGTTTAAAATATTTCCAAAAATATTTTTTATAAATTTAAAGACCATGTAAATAGTTTAACTCACCCATCATTTTTATTTCGAATTATTTTTATAGGATCTTTGAAAATTCATTACATATATTTTGATTTATTGAATTTAAAATAACATCATCAATATATATTTACAAAATAATAGTATCCTTTGATGAAGTTTTCTTTAAAAGATCAGGGTATGCCAATACCACATTAAAACCATTTGATAAGATTAATGAACTTAATCTTCTATACCCAGATCTCAGTTCTTATTTAAGACCATACGATTATTTGGTAAGTTTAAAAATTGTATTTTGATAATGGGTGTATTCAAAACCACAAGGTTGTTCAATATAAACATCCTAAATTAAAAATAAATTTAGAAAATTAGATTTACTATCTATATGATATAATTTAACATTCATATGAGATTCAAATGATAATATGATTCTAATGGATTATAATCCAGTAACAAGGGAAAATATTTCTCCATAATGTATTCCTTTTTCATTGTTGTAACCTTTGGAAACTAGTATAGCCTTATATCAAGTGACCACACCTTGACTGTAACACCCCGAGATTTTATGAAAAATATTATTTTTAATTTCATTAATTTCTTTTGTTGTACTCTACACCAAAAGGAGCTTTCACAACACGCATCCTTGACTTGGCTTTCATTACACGCAATCACGACTTTCCTCGATAGCGTGTGTTGTACGAAATACCGGGTTTTAATAAATAACGATATATTATTATTATTATGAACTAGCCGTTATGAATAGTATTAACTAAAATTTTAATTTTATAACATTATTATTCATCTTACACATTTTCTAGAACATGGTATAAGAACAAAATAATTTTTTTGGGTAAAATAAGTATTTTTCAAAAAATGCAGTTTTGTCGCCTTTTGATGGTGAACCCACTATAAATCTAGTTTTTGACATGTTTATAAGTTAAATTTGACAAAATAAAATTCTTATTTGGAATCAAGAAACAAAAATTTACTTTGGATAAATTTTTCGTATTATTCTGGTAGCTTTCATATTTTGATGAATAGTAAAAACACGCTATATTTTAATTAAAAACATATTTTTTCATCGCAATAATTTATATGGTTAAATTATAATATTGAATGGTTTTAAAGTATAAATAGAATATATTTTTACCATTTAATATAATGTATGTCATTAGCATTGATTCTACCTTGAATTGGTAGGATAAATCAATTCAATCTTTTGCAATGTTTTAAACAAAAACCCGTTTTCTTTCGACAACGAGATTAATTTTAATTTAATTTATGAAACTTTTGTGTATTCAATTTAGAAAAATGGATTCCATATTTGGAATCAGTGGATCCAAATTATGTTAATAAGCTACTTTTTTTTTGGGAATAATGAATAGTAACTACGGTAAATTTTATTTACCATAGTTAAAGGTAAATTGGGTAATTAAGGGTAAATATAATATTATAAAAATACCCTAACACATGTCAAAATCCTATTTTATGACTAAAAGTCGACCCATATCACCTAAGGGTCGGATTAGATTCTTTTAATGGACTTTTTTCCATGAAAATAATTTAATTATTATTAAAACCAAAGAATGTGACAACATGTCACTTTCTTAAATCTTATAAGTATAATAATTTTAATTTAGTGATAAACTTCGTGAAACTTCAAACCTGAATAGTATCAAGAAATATAATACAATTATCTACATAATAGGAATTTATTTAGAAATTTTAGGGTTTAAATAATTATCATTTATTATGACACAAAGATGATGCAGTAATTATCTTATTAATGAAATATTGACATAATTGATGTTATAAATACCCAAATAAATATAATTTGAGACTTTTTATGAATTCCACTAATTTTATAGGTTAATATGAAATGTTATTATTGATTTAACTAACTTTTTTTGAACTAATCATTCTGTTATGATTTTCATAAAAATCAATTACTAAATAGTGTCAAAATTGACATAAAATAGTTTTTAAAACAAATATTATATTATTAATTGTTATTTTATTCCTAAAAATATAAGTTTCAGAAAAATGACTTAGATAAGGTTATATATATTAATAATAAACAACTTGGGGTTCTTTTGTCTTCTTATAGTAAGTTTATTAACCTTATAGTATAAGAACACAACAAGACACGGTAAAAGTAAAATTATTTTACTTAATGTTAAATCTAAATGATAAGGTTAAAATAGGAACCTAAACTTGTATAAATTCTATTTTATGAGATGATTTCGACCCATCCTCACATTATATTCTAAATGAATCAATTTGGAGCTATCTAAAACCAAATTTGACTTTATAATAAAATAATAGTTTTAGTTATTCCAAAGGTGCCCCTCTCCTCCCTTATAAAAGGGAACCTCCTCCCTCTCTTCCTCACACCACTTTGAGCCTTCAATCTCGGCCAACCCCTGAAAAATTTCCTTATACACTTCCCTAGAAACATCCTAGAGGTTCTGGTATTCCTCAAAGACCAATTTTAGTGCCCTAAAAGGAGATCTCAAAGAGGCGCTTCAAAGAAGAGGTAATGTCCGTTACTGATTGTTTCATCCTTATTTATTCTTCCACTTCTTCTTCTTAGGTTGTTTCATTATGAAGTAATAACATCAGTATCACTTATATACTGATATGTCATTATAATTATGAAACAACCTTTTTTCACCATCTATCTATCCTATGGAAAACGAAATCACCGCGCGTGCGTACGTACGAAATACCGTCTGCACACCGTGGTGTAATCTATTTTCCACCACCACCTTACTTGAATGGGTATAATGGTGTACATAATAACTATATATGATTATTGTAAAGTGATATTGATTCTGAAATAGTATACATACACTCCAAAACAATTCCATGATCATGAGAATGATATCATCGCTCGTGCGTACGTACGGACTACCGTCTCCACGATGCGATGAGATTCATTCTCCACGTTAACCATTCATGAATTATTATAATGTAAATATAATAAGTAATAATGAAATATATGACATAATAATGATTCTGTATTTATGTGTATATATATGTATGTCATCTACTTAATTCCATTCAACTCAATAAGGAAAAGAAAACAGCATTCATGCATACGTACGGTCTACCGTTTCCATGAACGTTGTATTTCTTTCCATTTACTAATCTATTATATATATATATATTATGAATATATATTATATATAAATAATGTTTTATATTCTGGAATTATGTAATCATGATCTAAGTAATCATATGAATAATTACAAGTCAAAACACGGATGACAAATGAAACGATTTTACCCAAAATGCTCTTTAACATGGAATTTACAAAAGAACGGGTTATATAAAGCCATAAGTGAACCATATATGATATCATAACAATGAGTATGATTCTGGAATAAGTCAATGAAATTATTTAAATCATTATACAGGAGGTTCGGACACATACGAAGAAAATCGGACCTAAGGTAAGGGAAATATCACTATCTCATTTTTATCCGAGATTGTTTATACTTTGGCATTTTCTGGGGTGTATTTTATCATCCACACCCATGTTTCCTCAATATTTAATATTATTTCCATCCACCTACAATTGTTTAAATCCAATTTTACCCTTAGGTGAGTTTTTAATAAAGGATATGAAAGGAATCTTTTGTCGTTTTTCGTACATGGTACTTTTTGACTTTTTCGACAAAAGTACGAAGAATGTTTTTTTAACTTATACGACATGAATATATTTTTAAAACATTATTTCCAAGAATATTAATTTACAAGTTTTCAATTTTATTTTTAATCAACTTCTTTTAGTTTAGAATTGTACGACATGTTAGAAAAGGAAAAGTGTTTTTGAAGCAGAAATGATATTTTCTTCAAGAATGGAGTTCAAGTGTTTTATCAAAATTATTTTCCATCTAAGATAATAAAGGGTTATGTTTTTATCACTATTATTACATTGATTTGATTATTTTGTGATGGAATTATATTTTTATGAATTCCTTTATCTTATATGAATTGTTTTATAATGTCACGATGTTTAAGATTCCCATTTTTATTACATGGGTTATGCTATGATGTATGGTTTTCGGATTTTGTGGAACACATAATAATGGTATCATTATGATATGGGTGGGACCTATATCTCCCTCCAATGCATTGGGTAAAGATTTTATATCTCATGAGATAGACATGGCTGGAACGGTAGGTTATACCGGTTCAGTGAAACATGACTGAAACGAGGAGTGAACTCAGTTCAGAAAGGGACTTTGTCCACTAAGATAGTCTTGGAAATGAGTCTTGACTAATAAGAAATTATTTTCTATGATTATGTGTGTATTCCACAAAGTTTCATGTTTTAAGTTATGATTATTGGGATTACATTTCACTACTATGATTTATCCCATGTTATGAAATTATGATCTCTTTTGCAGGTTAAGATTTCCAAAAGATATGTTCTTATGAATATAACGTGATTGATATTTTTTTTTTACCCTTACTGAGCTTTTGAGCTCACCCTTTTATGTTTTCTTTTCCCCAGGACATAAATAAAGGATTTAGGTTTTAAAAAAAAAGAAAAAATTTTATGGGAGATGTTGAAGATCTTTCACCACGATTAGAAGATTATATTCCGAGTTTCCAAAGACACTAAACTATTATGGTCCTTGTGTGTGTGTTTTTTATGTACTAAGTATTCCGCAAAAGTAATATAGTGTCCATGTACGTCAGGCTTTGGGTCTCTACATTGACTATCTTATTTATTCCTATATACCCATTTGTTTTCAATAACATGATTGTTAGAGGGTATATAAATTAATTAACATAACCTATTTCTTTTTAACTTGTTTATATCTTCTTGAATAGAAACTACCCAATTTTTATTATCTAAGGCTTCTTATTTAGTGTTAGGTTCAAGATTGGAAATAAAGGTAGACTATTCAATAAGGTTTACTACACTTATCCTTGTCCTAAAACCTACATATTTTTTTCCAATAATAGTTTCTAGAGTATTATCTTTAAGGTTTATAGGTTTTCTTGGTAGTTCAATTTCTAGTTCTTCATAATCAAGCCCTTATAGTCTAAATTGTTCTTGATCATGTTCTAAATCATCAACAAAAATCATCAAAGAGTGTTTACATTTATTGGTTGTCCAAAAAATCACTTAAGTTACCAATTTCGGTCTTTTTGTGATCCAAAGTATCACTTTCATCAAATTTAACATGAGTATGTTCTTTAACTACCATTGATTTCTTATTGAAAATCCTATAGGATTTGGAAATAATCAAATAACTTGGGAAGATTCCTTTATCATCCTTTGGATAAAACTTATCAAGGTTGTATTTGATGTTCAAGATATAAAATGTATATTTTAAAACCTTAGAATGTCTAAATTATGGTTTATTATTGTTCTATATCTCATAGGGTGTTTTCTTTAAGACATGCCTTATTAAAACTCTATTAATGAAATAACATTTTGTGTTAATAGATTCAACCTATAAATGAGTGGGAATGCTATATTTACATAGAATTGTTCTAGACATTTATTATAAGGTCTTATTCCTCCTTTCAATAACACTATTACATTAAGGTGCTCTTAAGTTAGAAAGGGTTAATTTAATGTCATATTTTGAGAAAAAGGAATTAAATTCATGATTCTCAGATTCTCCCCCCCTGATCACTCCTTAGAGTCAAAATTTTGGAATCCTTTTCTTTTTTTACAAGTTTACAAAATTTAATATGGAAAGAAAAAATATCCACTTTTATGTCACAAAAAATAAACCTAAGTAATTTTTTAAAAATAACCAATACAGAGATAAAACAATTTACCACCTAGGATTGTTATTCTATAAGGTATAAACAGATTCATATGGATATGTTCTAAGAGTATAGAATTAGAGACCTTATTTATTGGTTTATGAGTTTTTTTTTTCATTGCTTTCCCATTTGACTTACATCACTTCATTTATTTTCATCAAATATATGATTACAAAAAACATAAATCAAAATTATTTTGGATACATTTCTCAAGGAATAAACATTAAACTATACAAGAATACTATACTAAATCCATGATTCTTCTATTTCAATATTCAAATAGTTTATATTTTTTCTACACAAATAATTAAGATCTAGTGTATCGATGTTTTTAGTTCTTGGAACCTTAAACTGGGATTTATGAATTGTTTGAAAAATAAACTTAATATCCATAATAAGAAAGAAAATAAATAATTTTTAGGTTTTTATTTAAGACTTTAACATAAAGTATTATTCTGATAGAGATTGATTTGGGATCTCCAATATGTCTAGTAGAAACTATCTTTCCTTTGGCATTGTCACCAAATGTGACATGTGCTCTATAAATCTTAGATTGTGGGATAAATTTAGAAAAATGTTCATTCATATTTATTTAAGAGACATCATCCATAATATATTTTTTATTTTTGTTTATGTGGATTGTTCCCTACAAAAAAATAAGAAAAGAGATATTTTGGTACCCAAATGATCTTCGGTCTAGTAGTGTTAGCTAAAAAAGATTTAGAAATCCAAATATACTTACATTCTCTATAATTCTAAGAATTGGGACTAGATACATTTGAAGAAATAAAAACAATATTTAATTCACACACCATAGGTTTTATTAAGAAACAATCCTTTAAAAATCATCATTTTTACCATGATAAAAGAAATTGATTTTAGAAATATTTCTATTTTGTGAGTTGGGTATAAAATAATTTTTATACAGCTTGGGTTTTTCTACTTTACTTATTATTACATATTTCTTATTATTTTATTTTTATTACAAGGTATTTTTTTAAATTCCCCCTCTAGTAAAGAACTAGAATCATCCTTCAAATATTTATCTTCAACCTCTAATTATTTTATCTTACTGTCAACACAACTAGAAATACACTCATCTAGTTTAAATTTATGTTCGAAAATATATTTTTTAGAACTTTTTTTCATTATAAAAAACATAATATAAATTATCTAAAGTCTTTATTTTTATTTAGAGATACATACTAGTATTATAACATAGACCAGTACCCATTTAGTTTATCATAAGGTCTATATTTGGGTTTAGATTTAGAATAATAGTAATAAGTAAAGTGTACCTCATTGGTTTATTCCATGAAGCACATGTTATCCTTCTGAATAGATATTTCATATTTAGAATTAGAACTAATTTCATTACTGGAGCACTATGAGGCACTCCATGTATCATTCATACCTTTATTGTAATTATTTTTATAGCTAACCTTTTTGAAGTACCTCTTCTTATAATTATTATTGTCTTGTAATTTAGGGAATTCTGGCTTGATGTGTCTAAGATTCTTACATTCATAACATCTGACTTACTTAGTATTTCCATCGTACTTTTTGTACTTATTGAAGTATTTATAAATCCTCACCACTTTTTGAATATTTTTTTAAATTCTTGGATGATTGAGCAAACTAATCACTTGAATATTAATTACTTGAAGTTTCATTATCATATGAACATAAAAATGATGATTATTTATTTTTATTCTCATATTTTAAAGTATATACATTTAGAGTATAGTTTTCCTTTTTAAATTTCATATTCTCTCCAACTTTAGCTTATATATTAGCTTCATACATCATTATAATACAAATATGATCATTTATTTTAATTTTTTTCACAACAGTATATTTCATGACAACTACTAAAATTTCACTCCATTTTAGGGGTAAAATTCTAGTGATTTTCATAATTTGATTTGGTTCAGGAACAAGAATTCCTTGAGAAACAACATCTTTTAAATTCTTAGTTAATCTTCCATTCAATTGAGTAATTATTTATCCTTCCAAAATTATAAATGTGTTGAAATTGAGTTTGGATGTATTGAATCAAATTTTTTGAACATTTTTAGTTCCTTCATAAGATAATGAAATGTTAATCCACATTTCATATGATATAACATATTGTGAAACTCTATCGAACTGATCTGGAAAAAGTCCACATATGATATCCTTCATGGATTTGGATTACATATAATAGTTGTCTTTAGTATTAGTATACCATTACTGAAATTCATTATTAGGGATTTCATAGGGCTTAACAACCTTTTATAAAACTTTATACTAAGAATTTTATATACATAATCATTCAAGACTTCCAGTATCCATTGTTTTCTCCATTAAAATAGGTCTCTCTGACTATATAAATTCATTATCTATTGTAAAAAATTATATCCATTTTAAAATGATCTTTAATACTTTAATACTTTAGAGTTTACAACTCAAGAGTATCGTCCTTTGATAATAATGTTTAGTCAAATAAATGTTGTGAAATGACTAATGAGGGGGTGGAGGTGGGGGTGGATTTATTTATTTAAATTTTATTCACTTGAAAACCACCCTCTCTTAAAGAATGAATTATTCTGATATTACATTATCACAAATAAGAAATATAATGAAAAACTGAAAGATAAAGATATAAAAAATATTATTTATAGAAGTTTGGGGCATAATTATCCCCTTGTCTACTCCACCAACACTATACTCCACGAGTTTAGTGATTTTCACTATACTATCCCTTTTATGGGGGATTACTTGATGAGAACAAGAACTTGTTACTTGTTACAAAATAACCAAGAGATTTAAACTTGTATATACCTTTATAATAAATTTCAATGGTATTACAACACTTAATCACAATGAGAATAGATAAATACAAAGATAAAAATGAATGTTGATACAAGTTTAGTACATAGATAAAAGTAATAACTGACAGATAAATAATAAATGTCCAGATAAGAATAATATATTCATAGAGTATCTAAAGAGGTTATTTTATTTAAAAGGGTAATATTAAATTCATGATAATAGATATTATCAGGAAATGATCTTGCCGAAAATCAATAATATGTTTATCCTTTGTATTATGTATCTATTTTTGTATATCTTTATATGTATATGTACATCTATATTTTTTTAACTATCTGAATTCATTCATTTTAAATATACTCGTTTGAATTTGAATAAATCACACTTTTTAATCCCAATAGTTAAGTGAATCACCCTTTTCAAATTTAAATCGTCATGCTCTTAATTACTATGTGTCTTTATTTTCCAAATATATAATGAATAGAGAAGGAAGGGTGTAACGAATTTTGCCTTCATCAAATTTTTTCATTCTTGGGAAAAACATACTCTATCCAAATTAACATTTCCTCATTTATAATTTTTTTATACACATAAAAGAATAAGTTGAATTTCCAAAAGATACACCAATGGTACATAAAATATCAAAATGATATTATATCTCTAAAAACTCAAGGAATTCAAATAAGTTAAGAATATAAAATATGATCCTAAATCACCTAATATAAATATACCATTAAAAAATCAGTATTTTTATCATAAAAATATATGAAATACTAAGACATATTGGAATAACATTTTTTAGTCCAACAATATTTAACTCCTCTAAAAAAGTTATACATTCTAGAAATCATTTATTGAATTGATTCTAGCATGGGAGAAAATTTTCATAGCCACCTGTACTTAATGTTATCTACTTCATGAAACCTTGAGGTATCTGGAAAAATCACTTTGAGGACACCATCGTGTTATAACATAAAAAATACACAAGAAATATTAAATATCTATACTTCAACATTTGTTGTTTATCAATTACATATTGTCTTTCATCATCTAATAGGTCCTAAAATTATTTTTATAGGATTATAATCATGTATCAACACTATTGGGAAGTTATGATTCTTTAATTTTCCTTCTGTATCACTTAAAATCAACCTTTGTATTTATTTTTCCAAGAAATTTCACTATATGAAAAAAGATTACAATATGCATGTTCATATTTGGTATGAATTTATAGGTTCCATATCAACTTCTTCAAGTAGAAATATTTATGAACATAGATAAAAAACATGATACCTACTTATTCATTTACTCCTTTTAGAAATCCCCCCACCTATATAATTCTTCTCACATAATTTAAAGTCCAAAATTTTCTTGATACTTTATTCCATCATGTATCTTTATTAGACAATCCTTCAACTCAATCAAATGTTTCATTTTTTTCACAACCCAAAATGGATAATATCTATACCTTAATATTTCATCACTCTAATAATTATATATAACAATAAAGTTCTAGGGGATATGGGTACCTCTAGAAGTCCTCAGTTTAAGGATTATGGTTGTTCATGGTGAACCAACCCATTGTTATTTACTATCTTCTAAGCCTTGATAGTTCTTAACTTTGCACCACAACTTGTGCAGATTTCATTTCAAATGTTATCTCCTAGTTTCTATAACTTACTTGGCTCGGGTTTCTTCTATATTGTGTGAGTAATCCCACTTTTATTTTTTTCTTATCTTGATTCATTTTACTTGCATCCTTAAAAATTATTTATCTTCTAATGAGGGGT
This sequence comes from Viscum album, assembly GCA_963277665.1. NCBI lineage: Eukaryota > Viridiplantae > Streptophyta > Magnoliopsida > Santalales > Viscaceae > Viscum > Viscum album. Next base: position 396,638,114 of record OY728138.1, read on the forward strand.
TCCTCCACCAACTTTTACCACTTTCTTAGTGGTGTGATATGGAAGAACACTAGATTATACTTCATGGTTTTCAACTTCTTAAATAGCCATGAGAGTCATTTTATACTTATATATCCTTAGTGAATATTTTCTTAATTAATTTATTATTTCTCTCTATTATTACCCATGCTTAATGTACCTAGTAATTACATAATATTTTCAGAATACTTAATACATTACACCAATAGATTCCTGAAGACCTTATTAGTTTAGTTCATATAGAAACATCAAAACATAAATATTGGTACATAAGTGAGCTATGTTCTCTCCCACTAGGTTCTTCATGACTAGCATTCGTTTTAGACACAACATAACTAAAACAAATCTTCATAACCTGGGGAAGGGAAACATAAGAAATTATGAGATCATATTCTTAGTAAGGGTAAAAAAAGGAGATACGTAAGCATAATCATTAACATAATGGCATGAGAATATGATCATAACATTAGAATATCATACCCTACATATCGAAAATCAGATACATGAGTCATGACATAAATATTGGTAGTTCATAAGACATGAATCATGGTGTAATCAAGAGAATAATCCATGAAATCATAACATAGTAATAATTCCTGAAATTTTGGTAGACATATAAATATGTAACATCATTTCCTATAAGTCAAGGCGCATTTCCAAAACATAACATAGAACTTCATGGGGACTACACATACTAGAAAGGACACACCACCATCCTTAGTTGTAATCCTTTCCTTTTAAGGGATATAGTTTCCCTATATTCCCATAGTGGATTATGTTTCCCCATCTTTACATAGTGGATTGGGTTTCCCCATCTTGCTATAGTGGATCGGGATTCCCCATCTTCCCATGGTGAATCAGGTTTCCCCATCTTCCACAGTGGATCAAAGCCTATCAACTTGATTCTAATCTTCATATCATGAGATATAAATCTTTACCTAATGCATTGGGGGGGGGGGGTGATATAGGTCCCACCTATCACATAAAAAAATAATACATACATGTGCCACAAGATAATAAAACTTGAATCATATAATGACCCATATAAAGAAATTGGTTTCAGAAACATCATATCATAAACCATGAAATGAGATGGGTATCATAAACATTTAATCAAATCATAACCTATGGAAAATATATAGGTTTCATAATCATTTCACCCTATAATAACCCATGAAAGGAAGTGGGTTTCATGAGCATTTATCATGGTATAACCTATTGAAGAGAAACATGTTTCATATGCATTTATCATGGTATAACCCGTTTAAGAGAAACATGTTTCAAAAAAATCATGACCTAAAAACATAGACAATTCAATGGAATAATATGAATGGTATCCATAGATTATATCCCTAATAAAGAATAAACTATAACTAAGGATGTAATCTTATATGGGGAATGATTTTGAAAGATCACTTGGAACATAAATTTTCTTTATAAATCACTTTTAAAAATATATAAAATTTCCAAATTCCTTTTCCTTGAAAAAAATTAAAAACATATAAAGGAATTTTGAAAAAAAAAATTAAAACATTTCTTGAGGAAATAATACTTCACTCTTTGAAAAAAAACATTTCTTAAAAAATAAAACATTTTAAAGACCATTTTCCTTAAAAATAACCTTGAACCCTTATAAATAAGCATGAAACCATTTTGAAAACATTTTTATTTGAAAATAATTTTAAAAATTATAAAAGAATATTTCAAATATATAAAATCATTTTTTTAAAATAACCTTTTGAAAACATATAAAGGAATCTTTGAAAATCATTTAAAAAACTTTCTAAACATAAAATAATATTTGAAAACTTGTTTTATTTCAAAGAAAATTTAAAATCCAAAAAATATATAATATTATAAAATAAAATTTATTTTAAAAAAATAACTTTGTAAACTTTTATAAGAACCATCAAGGAAATTATGGTCATGACACTAGGTAAGTTTGTACATGCTGAACATTATTTTTTCACCTTAAAAGTATAGAAAAGTTCCTTAATCAGAAAATAAAAAAAATATTTCATTTAAAACCATTTTTTAAAAAGGTAATACATGGGTAAAAATTTCCATTAAACATCATAGAATAATATTAAAATATTTTTTAAAACTTTTTTTAGAAAACATAGTTTTGAAAGAACACAAATTTCCAACTTAAAGGAGAAATAATGTCATATTTTCATAATTTGTTTATTAATTATATTAAGTACCAAAGAGTGTAAATATGGTACCATTACTTGGATATAACATTCATAATCATAGGTTAAGAAAATTAATGAGATTTCTTGATAGGTTTATCATAATATTTCATCAATGGGGTCATAATAATAATCAATCTTTATAAATTATGGGATTATAAATATAAAACATTACCACTATGGTAACTTTGAATCCTGATATAATGGAAATAATGACATTAAATGAAGCTTAAAATATAATTAAATTAAGAATATTCATGATAAAACATTTCAAAGGTAGTATATACGCCTCATAGAAAAATATTGGCACATAACATGGCATGTGTCTCAAAGAAATAAAACTGTGACAAAATCACTTTACCAATTTGTTAAATTTTATAACATATACCCCATGAAATAAAGGTAATTAAATTGATATGTAAATACCAATAAATTTAATTAAAAAAATTATAGAATTCATCCATAAAAATATAGACACCACACAAAAGAAATGAGTGGTGAATAAGTCATGTATCTCATGAAAATAAAAAGTGAGATGAAATTCCATTACATTATGTCTTGACTTTCTTAATACACATTAAATCCAAATGTATAGTAAATATAATTTTATTATAAATCTACTACATTAAAATATTATTATATCTAATAACATATATTATTTTTTTATTAATTTATATTACCTGTTTATTAACAACTCTATGTTAATGTTTCATTTTAGGTAATATCTCCTTTGTTTTTTTGTATATGTTTTGGATTTTTATTCTTGATACTCTTACTTAGATCGTAATTTAGTTATTTTAATATTGTAAATAATGATATAAATACCATATATAATTAGTATATATATGTATTTATAATAATCTATAGAATATATAAATATGAAATGGAATACATCGTTTATGGAGATGGTAGGATGTACATATGCATGAATGATATTCCTGTTTTATTATTATATTGAAAGAAAGAAAGTAAATGACATATTTAATATGATTATATTAGAATTATTATGTCATATATATCATATAATTTCACTAAACCTATCATTAATAAATTCCATGTAGATTGTGAACAAATAACATCACTTTGAGGAGGTGGTAGTCCACACTTCCCCAAACGAAATTATCATACTTACAAAAAATGGAAAGCATGAAGGTAGGTGTTATATAATAATTTAAGAAGAATAAATATGTCATAAATATTACATATATCATTTAAAAAAATAGTTTCCGTCATAATTACCATCCATTATATGTGGTAAATGGAAAAATAACAATATCATTTCGTGGGGACGTAGTTGACCATACACAAGAACTGTAATTTGTTACCCATTAGATGGAAGTGTGTGTAAGTGTAGGTCAAACCATTAGAATAAAAATATAAAAATATATTTAGGATAATTTTTTTATTATATTATAATTCAATAATAAATTTTTAGGGGGTGTATAATGAAAATAAAACAAATGAGTTTGAGAAAGGATGTTACATTTTCTTTGGGTGGCTCCTCTTGGTTCACACCAAAGGGTTTTATTGGTTGGATTTATGCATAAATGGATGCTTATAGGATGAAGGGATGTATTTTTGGAGATTATTTTCTCATATTTTTAGTGATATAAATATATTTCTAAATATTAATAAATCGGAGGGTTGAGTGTTGTTTTATAGTGGAAGAGGAGTGAATTTCTTGTAAATTTTTAAAAGAGGATTACACCCACATATTCCATATTAAAAGTGGATAAAATAATGAACCAAATTATATAAAATGTATTATAGGTTATAAATATGACCATAAAATGTATTTTAAACAAGTTTATAGGTCATTTTTCCCTTAAGTGTAAAGTTTAGTCCCTTGTTATGCTAATTTTCCTTTTAATTGTTGTAATTAATTTTAATTACTTTTAGTGATATTTTTTGGTAAAAACAAAGGTAACCGTATTATAAATTATATATGATTTTGATTCAAAATATGGAATCAATTTATTCAAATTCTAATCATATAATTTTCATAAATTAATTTAAATTTAATCCTGTAGACGGGTCAGAACAATGGGTTTTTAAGAAAAAATGTTTAAAACCTTGGAATGTTTTGTTATCTAATTTCAATGTAAAATTGGTTCAAATAACCTAAATTGGATAAATTGATTTAAAATTTATCTAATTAAACTTTAATGATAAATTAAAATATAATTTAACAATAAAAATAAATTATATTAAAAAGCAGTTTTGAATTAAAATTCAGTATTATAAACTATTTATCAAAAAAATAAAACTTTGCAGAAAAATACCAAAAATTTACCCTAAAATAATTTTTATGTTACAATTTAAAAAAATGAAGTTTATTATTTTGAATAAAATTATAAAAGTTTAAAAATCAGATTTAAAATGGGTTCACCATTAAAAGGTGGTAAATTAATTTTAGAAGATTATATATTTTTTATTCATGAAATTTGATTTATTCTTATATAATAACTATAAAATATATTGGATGAGTATAAAAAATATTGATGGAATATATAATATATTAATTTTATTGAAAACATTTATGAAAAGTGGTTTTTCATTTATTGAGATAAAATTGTGTTTGTATATAGAAAAATAGTTTTCTTAGAAAAGTAATTTCTTTATTTTAAAATAGTTCTCACATTCACTTATAGTAATTGATAACCAAAGGATTAATTTTATATAAACTTTTAAATCAAATTCTCACAATTTAGTTAATCTTATTCATAGATTCCCTTCCAAAGACTAGGTGGTAGCTATAATAAAATTGTAATAATCATTTTAATACTATACTTTTGTTCGGTAAAAACATGGCCTTGCATGTAACAAATGCTATTGAAGAGACTCAATATTGACAAGGAAAACATAACGTTTCATGTACCTTAATATAATCTAGGCATTTCATGTAGTGGATGATTAACTTAGTGTTCTATATAACACAATAAAAATGTAGTGTTTTCATATACAAAAAACTATTTTCAGTGTTGTGTGAAATGAAAAATAAAAAGATTAAATTAATTCGAAAAAATCCACAAATCTCAAGGTGTCACATTCAACCCCCCCTTAAAATTAATTTCACCCTCGAAATTTTTCTGGGTTTTTATAAGGTTTAATACTTGAATTTTTTTTTCATAGAAGCCTACATTGTATAAATTAATAAGAAAACTTACTTTAAAAAGGAAATATTAGAAACATGATGGTTACCCACAATAACACATAACTAGGTTTCCACATGGGAGAAAATTGGTGGCAAGTGAAAACATGGACATGGATGAAAAATCTAACCACCATGTTCTGATGGATAGTGATAGAGAACAAGTCTAGGAGAAAGTTAACAATCACAAATTCATAAATCTATGATTATATATGGATCCATTTGATTAATCAGAAAAGAAGGTACTATGATAATCTTTTCAGTTTCAATATCCTTTCCCTAGAGTTGGATAATTTTCATGAGAAGATATGATTACTTGATTCAGTACAATATCACCTTTTTTGTTCCTTGATCAATTTCCAGAGCACCTCTTTCTCCAAAAAGGAATGTGAATTTTTCATTCCTCAATAACCAACAGATCATGAGATCCATGATTATAAATCCCATATGTCATCAGTTACCATCAATATAAATTTGTTATAAAAGTCTATCCAATATGCATAAATTCTCATGTGGTGAGATATTACTTTAATCTCACAAACTTTAACTAAAGTTTAAACTAAAATTTCCATAAATGAATAACCTTATAACTCTTATGAATGATAAAAATCCAAATATTTATAAATAAGGTCACAAAATCAGCTTAACATTCATCCCCCATATATCATAAAGTATCACTTGGTTGTCACATTCCAAACATGTGAATTCCATCATCGTATATTCTCTTGAAATCTAATAATAACCTGAATTACCATAAATAATTTTGGAAAACACGAATTCTTTCTTATTAAAATGATTAATAGATATATTCCATAAATATAATAAGTTATAAACTTCATCTTTAATGAGAAAGACCACTTTTTCTACAAATCAATAATCATTTATAGGGTAATGAGTACTATTCAATTTACTTTCTCCATATCAATCATCTCTTTATCCAAGATAATTTTTTTCTCAATACTAAGGATACATTAAGGGTTAACTTCCATTAATCAAAATATCACATTTTCAATAAATCCATTTTCTAGTTTATTAGCACCATTCAATGTATTATTGTAAATTCTTAGTGAAAAAACATAAACTGAACAACCCTTATATGTTGCACCATTCATATAACATAATTATTTAACCCAAATACATAAATTTTTTTATTATTTTAATTCATCGTTAAACCATATAAATTCTACCTCATCATATTACTTAATACCTCTTTCATTTCACACTTCATATGTAGTCTCATCATCAGCAACAATATAACCATTACTCATATCAAATTTATGATTCTCTTTTGGATATCTCCACTTAGGAAATAGATTTTCATAATTAAAATTCATTACACACTTAAAAAATTTATCCTTTTATGGTGTCCTAGGGAGGAAAATATTCTCATCCATTACATTAACTGAACACTTCATTTTTCCTTTAAAGTTAAATTCTGTATGTCATTGTTTTCCATGGTAAAAACATCTTCTTGTTCCTATAAGATATTAACTTAGGTGATTCTTTCCACATTATTGAAACAAATGCAACTTAATATTCATTCCTCCATGGTATCCATTACCTAAACTCTATATAACTCCTTCCTTATCTTATTTGGTGAGTCTGAGATTTGGATAAGGTATATGTTTTTAATTGTGTTCCATGAAAAATGATTAGGAATGATCACAACATACTTCACACCAGTGATCATCCTATTTGGATGCTCATCAAAAAAATTTCCATCACATTCAATGTTAATCCAAATCCTTTTGGTTCCCTCCATTGACTAAAACTAGGAAACATAGTGTGAGCATTACTTATCATAGCAGAAAACCACATAATCAAGAAAAAAATTACTTATAGGACGTATAAATCATGACACCTACTTCTTTAATCAATGAAACCTTAGGTTTATCCTTGGTTATTTATAGTAATATTATAATCAAACCCATTATGATGGTTATTAAAGAGTTCGTGAATTCCCAAATCATATCCCATGGGAGTGTAAAACTAAGTCTACAGCAAGTCCCATTGTCATGTACTAGGTTATGCTCGAGTTAGGCCTGGTGCACCTTTTTACAGTTATTACCCTTAGGTACATATTTTATATATCCAAATCCATTTATCATATCCATACATGAATGTAATTCTAATAATCCCTCAATCTATCCTTTACCAAAATTTCAGGAAATTTTCTTATAATTTTCTTAATCCTTAAACTTATCCTTAGAGACTTCCCTAGACATATGATTATAAATATTCCTATGGATCTCATTAAAGTTTTCTCATCCTAGTTTCCAAAGGTTTACTAAAACTTTTCTTTGATACCAACTATAATGACCCAACATTATTTTACTAAGACATTACATCATTTTTTTGAATACGTAACACATTAGAAAAACAGACGCCCAAATACCATATTTGTTTAGTGCCTTTGGAAACATGGAAACATAAACATTGGTACATAAGTGAGTTAGGATATATACCACTCGGTTCTACATAACTATAACCCTTCTTATACACATCATAACTAATACATATCTTCGTAACCTAGAAAAGGGATACATAAAAAAGGGTGAGCTCAGATGCTCAATAAGGGTAAACAAGGGAGATATGTAAGCTTAATCATAAACATAAGGGTATGATAATATTATAATAACATTAAAATATCATACCCTGGATATAAAATATCATATATATGATTCATGGAACAAATATTGGCATTTTATAAGACATGAATCACTATGGAATCAAGACCATAATCCGTGAAAGAATAACATAAGAATAATGCATGGAATTATGGAAAACATATAAACATGTAACATCATTCCCTATAAGTCAAGGCACATTTCCCAAACATAATAGGTCACTTCATGGGGATTATATGAACTAGTCATGACACACCATTATCCCCAATCATAGTCCTTTCATTTTAAGGGATAAATTTTCCCAATATACCAATAGTAGATCGGGTTTCCCGATCTTCCCATAGTGTATTAGGTTTACCCATATTCCCAAAATGGATCTAGTTTTCCCATATTACTATAGTGGATTGGGTTTCCCCATTTTCCCATAGTGTATCAGGTTTACCCATCTTCCCATAGTAGATCAAGTTTCACCATATTCCACAGTAGATCAAGCCTGTCAACTTGATTCCCATCATTATATCATGAGATATAAATGTTTACCCAATTAATTGAATAGATATATATTTCCCACCTATAATATAATAAAATCATACATAAATGTGCCACATGATAATAAAACTTGCATCATATCATGACCCATAAAAAGATAATGGTTTCATAAACATCAAATCATAACCCATAAAATGAAATGGGTATCATAAAATTTTAATCATATGATAAACTATGGAAAATATACAGGTTTCATAATCATTTAATCCTATAATAACCCATGAAAGGAAGTGGGTTTCATAATCATTTATCATGGTATAAAATGTTGAATAGAAATAGGTTTCATATGCATTTATCATGGTATATCTTGTGGAATAGAAACAAGTTTCATAAACATCAAGACATCAAAACATAGACTATTCAAATAAATAATATGAATGGTATCCTTGTATCATATCCCTATAAAATCATAAACTATAACCAAGGATGTCATTTGAGAGGGATAAGGATTTTGAAAGATCACTTGGAACATAATTGTTTTTTTGAAAATGAATTATGAAAACAGATAACATTTACAAAATCCTTTTCCTTAAAAATATACTAAAAATATATAAAGGAATCATGAAAAATATTTAAAAATATTTCTTCAATAAAAAATCCTTTATTATTTGAGAAAAATTCTTTTTAAAACATAAAAACTTTTGATGACAATTTTCATTGAAAATAACCTTGAAAACTTATAAATAATATTGAAAAAATTTTGAAAATAATTTTAAAACTTATAAAATAATATTTTAAATCATTTAAATACTTTTATTTGTAACCAAACTTTTGAAAATATATAAAGGAAGCTTTGAAAATCATTTAAAACACTTTTTAAAAATAAAAAAAATTTAAAACCATTTTTCTATGAAAAAAAATTTAAAATCAAAAAAAAAATATCGAGAATAATTTAAAAAGATATTTAAAAATAATAAACTTGTAAAATTACATAGGAATAATCAATTAAATGATATTCATGATAGTAGGTAAGTCTGTACATGCCGAATATTCTTTTTCCACCTTAAAAGTTTAGAAAAGTGGATTGATCAGAAAATGACAAGAATATTCATTTTAAAAACTTAAAAAAAGGTAATAAATTGGTAGAAAATTACTTTAAACAAAATAGTATAATATTAAAAAAATTTGGAAAACATTTTTAGAAAACACAGTTCTGAAAGAACATATATTTTCTACTGGAAGGATTAATAATGTCATATTTTCATAAAAAAAATTTCTTAATTATATTAAGTAACAAAGAGTGGATAAATGGTAGAATTAATTGGTTAAAAAATGAATAAACATAGGGTAATAAAATTCATGAGAAGTTTTGAGATATGGATAATAATATTTCATCAATGGAAGCATAACCGTAAACAATCTCGATAAATGATGAGATTGCAGCTATAAACTGTTTCCACTTTAGTAACATTGTATCAAAATATAATGGGAAGAATAAAATTAAATTAATGTAAAGATATAATTAAAATAATTATATTCATTATAAAACATTTAAAACGAATTATATAAACCTCATAGGAAAATATAGATGCATAACATGGCATGTGTCTCAAAGAAGGCAAATTGAGACAAAATTACTTTACCGATTTGGTAAATTTTTAATCATAAACCCCATGAAATAAATATCATTATATATATATACCCATAACTTTAATTATAATAATCATATAATACATCAATAATTAGTATACACACCACACAAAATAAATTAGTGGTGAATAAGGCTTGTATCTCACAGAATTAAAAAGTGAGATGAAATTCCCTTACCTTAAGTCTTGAAATTATTCATACACATTAAAACCTCATGTAAAATAAATATAAGTTTTTTTATAAATCTTCCATAGTAATATGATATATTATACCATATATTATTTTTTATGACTTTATATTACCCATTTATTAACAACCCCATGTTAATGTTACGTTTTGGCTAATATCTACTTTGTTTTTTGTATATATTTTGTCTTGTTATTCTTGATCCTATTACATAGATCATGATTTAATTATTTTTATGATTTAAATAATTATATAATTATCATATATGTTCATTATATATGTATTTATAATAATATATAGAATATAGAAATATGAAATGTAATATACCATTCATGGAGCCGGTAGACCATATGTACTCATGAATATTGTTCATGTTTTATTGTCATATTTAAAGAAAGAAACTAAATTAAATATATAATATAAATAAAATATAATTATTATTTTATATATATCATATAATTTTACAAAACTATTCTTTAATACATTCCATATAGAGTGTGAACGAATCACATCGCTTTGAGGAGGCGGTAGTCCACACTTACCCAAATGAAATTATCGTATTTACACAAAATGGAAAGCATAAAGGTACGTGTTATATGACAAATACATAAGAAAAAAAATTAATATATATCATATATATCATATAAAAATATAGTTTCCATCTTAATTCCCAACCATGATTGGTGGTAATGGAAAAATAAATAACATCATTTCGTGAGGTGGTAGTTCACCGTACACAAGAATGATAAGTTTGATACCCATATGATGAAAGTTCATGTAATTATACATATAAACCTTATAATAACAACATATAAGTATATTTTTTATACTTATGTTACTATATTAACATGTAATAATAATATTTTATGGGTGGATAATAAAAATAAAATAATGAAGCCTGAGGAAGGATGTTACCTCTTCTTTGGGTAACTCCTCTTTGTTTTCACCAAAGGGCTTCCTTAGTTGGATTTATTCCCAAATGGAGGCTTATAGAATAAAGTGAGGTATTTTTTAATCTTATTTAAGTAGATTTTGGGTGATCCAAAAGGCATTATATGTGTTAATAAATGGGAGGTGTGAGTGCCTTTTTATAGTGGAGGAGGAGTGTCATTCTTGTAAATTTTTTCAAAAGAAATTCCACCCATGTTTTCCCTTGGAAAAGTTGATCCAATAATGAACTAAATTAGATAAAATTTATTATAGGGCATAAACATGGTCATAAAATGGATTTTTGATAATGTTCTAGGTCGTTTTGGCCCTTAAGTGTAAGGTTTAGTCCCTTGTTAATCTATTTTTTCTCTTAATCATTATAATTAATTTTAATTACTTTCAATACTATTTTTTTGATCAAAAAATAATTTGACCATGTTAGAAATTATAAATTATTATTATTGAAAATAATGAATCCATTTTTCCAAATTCTAATTACATAATTGGATAAAATTAATTTAAATTTAATCCCACATACGGGTCATGACATTAAGTTTTTAAGACAAAAATGTTTTAAAGTTTGGAATGTTTTGATATAAAATTTCAATGTTAAATTAGTTAAAATAAACAAGATTGGATAAATTAATGTATAATTTATCTAACTAAACTTTAAAATAAAATATAAATATAATTTAACTATATAAATAAGATATATGAAAACACAGTTTTGAATTAAAATTCAATACTATTCTCTATCTATCAAAAAATAAAACTTCACAAAAAATACCAAAAATTCACTAAAATATAATTTTTATGTTTCAATTTAAATAATGAACACAATTTTTCAAATAAAAATTATAAAAGTTTCAAAAATCATTTTTAAAACGGGTTCTCCATTAAAAGGCGGTAAAATTACATTTTTAGAAGAATACATCTTTTTATTCATACATTGTCTTTATTCTTATATTATACCTATAAAATATATTGTATGAATATAAAAAAGATTGATTGAATATATAATATCTAATTTTTTTTAAAAGATTAATCAAAAGTGGTTTGTTTCATTTATTGATATCAAATTGTGTTTTTACATAGAAAAATGGTTTTCTTAGAGAAGTAATTTCTTTATTTTCAAATAGTTCTTACATTAACTTATAGTAATTGATAACCAAAGGAATAATTTTATATACATATGTAAATCATATTTTCACAATTTAATTAATCTTATTCAGAACTTCCATTCCAACAGAAAAGTTGTAGCTAGAATAATATTTTAATAATCATATTAATAGTATATGGTAGTTAGGTAAAAACATGGCCTTTGATGTAACACAATATATAGAAGGGACTTGGTATTATGTGTAATACATGACAAACATAGCGTTGTGTGTATCGTAAGATAATATAAGTATTGTGTGTAGTGCACAATTAACTTGGTGTTGTGTATAGAACAATACAAATATAGTGTTTTAATATTAAAAAAACTATATTCAGTTTTGTGTGAAATAGAAAAAAAACATTAAATTAATTCAAAAAAAAATCACAAAATCTTGGGTTTTTAAGATCCCATAATTTCAACAACAACCCCATGCTTCTTTGGTTTTATAATTTTCATTCTTTATATCCTAGAGGGATATTGTAGTTGTAACTTTATAGGTGTTTAAGGAACATTCCTTTTAGATTAACCTTTATCCTCCAAAGCATTGAATCTATTTTCTAGATTAATAAATCTAAATCTAGTGAATTTTCTTCCCTGGTATGTCATAGGAATAGAGGTGTTCCTTATAAATTTATTTCTACCTTTTCTCTAAATTAATCTCTATTAGAGTTAACATGATTCTTCTTCTTATTAATGGATTCCATATTTGTGCATAAATTATTTCTCAAATTCTTATATTTTTACTTTTACCAACTCTACTTAAATAATATACCCTTGTAGGGATCATAATATTCTCCTTCCCATTTGATGACATAATATTACACTCAATCACTTTTATTTTCTCACATTTTTTCTTTTACTTTTACAATCATATCTTTAAAATTTGAGCTATATTCTACTCTATATTTTCTACTCTTTTAAACTTATGTCTTTAGAGGAAGGATGATTTATTTTAGTTAATTTTCTATGACTCTTTTTTATCAATTTATTCTTATAGTTATTCAAGTAGGTCACTTTTTCCATTCATTTTTACACCCAATTTCTTGTTATCAATGTTTAGGGAAACTTTAACTCTATTCATCCTTTTTTATCTATATGAAAAAATATTCAATAATAGAAAGATTAACTTGGTTTATGTTGTATAATTGATCCATATCTTTATGTAAGGATTGGATCTTGTCCTGATTTCTACATGAACAACCTTCATATTTGTGTCTTGATGTTGATTCAATTTCTTCCATGTATTCCTCATCCATATCTAATTATATGAGGGATTTTAAAATCCTATATTTCTATGTATCTTATATAATAGTGTTAGAAATATAAGTATCAAAAATATCAAAACTTTTAACCTTAATTGGAGAATTAATTTTCTTAGGATACTTTTTCTTGATTTTTTTTTTCTTCTCATATTCTATCAAAAGGAACTCTTCATCTAGTTTGGATATTAAAACTTCATTATTATATAATTAAACATTTTTTCAGTATATTATTTACAAATTATTCTATATTTGAAAATAATTAGTACAATGAATGAGTTTCTTATGAACACAACTTCATAGAGATCTTACCAAGATATTCTCTATTCAAGAATCCTCTTCTCTTTCATTATGCTTTATCAGATCAATATATCTCCGAATAAACTTTGTAACCCCTATGCCACAAGCTTGTAAAAATATAAAAATATCCATAAACCAACCATATAAGTTAAATAAAATGAAAAATGTAGCCTTTAATATAGTATCCATATGTGAAAAAATATAAAATCAAATATATAGGTTAAATGAAAAGTCAAAACCTAGCTTAAAAACCACTTGTTGAAAATAAAGGAACACTGAGAGGGGATGAGAGAATATAAATGACACCAAATTACGATCTTTTACTTCTAGGATCTTATCCTTGAATTTTCATAATCATTTATTCAACCCATTATTACTTTTTAATTCATCCAAACCACGCGTCATGAATATATAAAAAATGTAAATTACACAACAACACTAGTATTTAACTATGTTCATCACTAAGGGATACTATAAGGAGACCACATCAACAATTTTTTAATTTTTCACGGGTTATAATACTCTGATCATGGATATTATATGAGCTTATGGAATGTTTCTCTATCTATCTCATGCACAATGCATCTTCTCTACTCTTATGAACTAATCATGTGAGGGATTCCATCATCTTATATACTTGAGGGTATGTTCACCAGTTAAGGAATTTTTGGTCTTTCTCAATCCAGTGTACTAATTTTCTTTCATCTATATCGCAAGGTAGATGTTTTTTTATGTGGCTCATTTTTCTACTATATTTTTCTTTAAGTACATATAAGACTAACTCTTTATAGGGAGTATAGTGTTGTGCCTTCCTCATCAAATTTTAGATGAGATAATCCTCTGTGTGAGGTTAAATATATTTCTTCTCAGGAAAAACACTCTTTTTCTCTGGATAATGATAATTACAATTTGGAATTATCCTATAGCTCCCTTCTTTAGACTTGATGCAGTAGCAGAATCCTCTTATTCTCTCAATCCATTTCTTCATGATGAATCAGATATTATAGTATAATCCTCTATATTATTCTTAAAACTCTTCTTTACGATGAATCATATGTATCAATATGAATAGTATTTGTCCTCATTTTTTAGATCTTTAACATGCATACATCTCAACTTATTTCCATAACTACTTTACATAGTATTTATACATGAATTCTTGACTTCAATGCATCTCAACCCATGGTGTAGATCACATAAAATTTCTCCATGCCTTTCAAAATTCTACCATGCTTCGCCTGTAATTTCCTCTCAATAAAATTTCCTAAATAATCACACGAAATATTCTTTCCATATCATAAATATACAATTCTTCCATAAGTATCTATATCAAGATCTTCTCTTTCAAGTTTCCCTAAAATCCTATTCATTCAGATATATTTTTTTGTATGAGTAATATCTCAACACTCTTCTTGATCACAACCATTTTTTTAAAGTGATAACCCCAATTTAAATTCTAATAAACCATCTAAATATGGTTCCATAATTCTTATATTTGGTTTCTATTAGGACCACTTTGGGATATCCTCAGCACTAAGAGTGGGGGTGGTGAATCACTATTGAAGACTTTTTATACCAATTAATAATATTTATTACTTTACCTATTAGACCTATTGGGATGTTTATTATATTGTTCTCTTTTAATTTTTATATGTATGTAGATAAAAGTGAGTAAATGATGGAACATGATGTTTTTATAGGGTTCACTACTCAATAATAGGAGTAAGTCCTTTCTATGTATAAATATGAATAGTACACATATTTTACATTATAATGAGATACCAATTACATTAGTTTGTCATGGAAATAATCTCGAAACCATGTGTGATTCCCTACACTTTAAGAGGGGGAACAATACAGAATCCCTAGATTGGTAATATCCCAATCCAACTACAATACCATTCTAGATCTTTATATTTACTCTGAATAGTCTTAAACTTCTTCAAGTTTTTTTCCACATCAAGAAATCCATCCACTAGATGTGAATCCTTTTGAATGTCACAATGCTTCCTTGAATTCTTACTCTTCTATTAAATACATAGTGTTTTGCAAGAAAATTTTTCCCCTTGTATGATTAGCAGTGAACAAAACATTCTTCCTCTTCATAATAAAAACTTAGAATGCTTCTTTTCTTGCATGGGTGAAATACTTCTTCTTCTCCTATTCTTATTCATTATTTTTCTAGTAACTTCTTCATCTGGTATATTTATGTTTTATTCTATTATGTCTAGTACTTGTTCAAATGACACTTCTCAGTCCAGTACTTGTATTTCTGATACATGTTATTATAAAACTTGTTCATCTAGTACCTGTATTTCTAATACCTATTCATGTAATACCATCCCATCAGGTACTTTTCTAACTGATACTTATTCATATACTACAACTCTATTTGATTCCTTCTTATTTATTTAGTATGTATCTATCCAATGACTTCTTATTCCTCTAATTCATCTTTTTCTAATTCCTTCTTCTTTATATGGTACCTTTCTATTTTAGGACTTCTTCTTTATCTATTTTCTCTTTGTCTAATTCATTATTATTTATTTGGTACCTATCTATCTTATACCCCATTCCCACTATTAAATCCTAAGAAAGATTATATGAAGTTTCATGGTTGGAAAATTACCTTTTAAACTACTTATTCATAGTGACATCAACCCGATACACTTCACCGTACATCTGATTCCCTTTATATAGCCATCATTTCTCTAAAAAATAAGGGAAGGGCATGAACTCCAATTTGAATTACCTACTCAAACCTTTATTTAATTTAAAATTTCCCACTCAACTCTTTTTTTGATTAACCATCATCAAACCTTTGAATAAATTATATTAAATAATATTTGTAGGAACTTTTCTAAAATCTTAGCATTAAAATTCTTTAAACATCCTATAATATTGGATAGAATCACAGTATTTCCTTCATGATTATTGAGGCATCAACATCCATCTTATAATCATAATGATAAATGACTTAAAAAAACATTTTAAAGATAATTCATCCTTCAACTAATAAATTTTAATTGGAACTCCTCCATCCTATTATATTATTATCTTTTTGTCTAATAAGTTCTACATGTTTCCTCTATCTAGAGCTCTTTGAGTTATCCTATCTAATATCTCTATCTGATTACTCCACTCAAAGCATATGCCTAATGATTTTTTATAGAAACCATTGTCTGATAACTTAGCTCGAGAACCTTTATCTGATTCCTTCACTCAGAAACCTATTTCTAATGCCTTAGATCAGAAACGTTTATCTGATTCATTGGCTTGGAAACCTATATCTAATGTCATAAAAAACATTCTTCATCTGGTGGACTCTGTACAGAAGCCCCACATTCCTTCAATTCCCTTATTTGAAAAAAATATAGAATCATGAATACCATGAAGTAATCATGAAGTTTAGTAATTAAAATAATAAAAAATAATTTTCTGATTTACCTTCATTTCACATAGGATTTTCTTCATCTAATATTCATCTTGAATTAAAGAAATAAGGCATTGTAATATATCATCAATGAGGAATACATCAAAAAAATTGAATGGTATAGTTTTTTCATAACACTTAATTTAATTCCCTTATAAAAAAAATAAAAAAACATGTTGTCTTGTCTTTCACTCGATCGCCTTGGTTTGTTGGACTATGTCCTATTAACTCAATTCTCTCACCTCTATCCATTGGCCTTTGTCGAATTGCCTCTATCTAAAAACTTCCTTAATTGGATTCAAATTTATTATGTTGTTAAAAAATGTGCTTCTAGATCCATCAAAACACATTTTTTAGACATTAAGGTCATCTCACCAATCATCATAAGAAATTCCAAGTATTAAAATAATCTTTCACCTTCATTAAAAAACATTTTCAAAATATTCCAAAAGAAAATAAACCATTTATCTACTTCCAAGATAACAAGACATAGGCACTTATTATAATCTTCATCGAACTTGGATTCTTCATCATTTATAATATGGACATCATCATCACCATATTTATTTGACATCCAAGCTATATCTTATTTATTAAAAAAACTTCCACATCTTCTTCATTAGCTAAACTGTCAAGAAAATTCTTCTTTACTACATCTCCAACAAATTTTCATCAAAATAAGGCATGTATACTTTGACCAAACTTATGAGAAACTTATTCTTTATAAATCATTAAATCATTTTAATATTAATGAAATCCTTATAAATCATTTACAATAATAGACAAACATTGAAAAAAAATATCACACACAAAATGTGGTCTTAATAGTATCCATGTAGAAACTTCCTTATATCCTCGCAGAGTAACTCCACTAATTTTTGGTCAATCATTTATTAAAACTTCCCAAATAAATATGCATAATCTTTGTCATTTATAGTTTCCTATTATTCTTCTTAATTGGTTTTATCAATCATTTCCAACCATTAATCACAGTTGAACTTTTGATACACATAATCCATGGAAATATCATTTTAAAACCACAACTTAAAATATTGGAATATCATATATGCAAATTTTCATTTCAATATCCAAATACTATGGAATGAAATTATTATTTTAAAAACCTTATTCTAATTTGGAAGAAATTTATTGTTTTGAATAGTATGTTAGGAATGCATCCAATTTTCAAGTCAAGGTTCTTTAAAACATCCTTAAGATTTGGCCTTTATTCTCTTTTTAATTCCCCACAAAACCATGTTTTTAATTCTTTTAAAAACTATACTTTGAATGATGTGGCATGAATCTAAGAAAAAGTACCCAAAAATTCATATGAAAAACCCCATATAATGTGGATCACATAGTTTAATTCCTATATTCCATTGATTCACTTACACGAACACCCTTATATATCCAAAAACTACATATGTGGCCCTTTATATAGCATAATTCCTTCTCCTGGCAGAGTTTTCTAACTTTTCATTTGCGTAACTGAATTTTATTATATTGGTATTTTCTTACAACAGAGCTTGTATATATTAATTCCCTCACATATCCACATAGATGATTTTTCTTATGCTGAAATTTACCTATATCACTATAATTACCATATATATTACTTTTACATAGCTGATTTTGGATACATGGATAATTCCCTTATGTAGGAAAACCCATACATGGGAACTTATCCATTTTCCTATACATTTATAACATTTCCCCATTTAAACTGATAGAATGATGAAAACTAATTTATTGTACATTTAATGACCAACCTACCATGCCAACTAATCGTACAAAGATCTCAAACTAGTCACACTTTATCAATTGACCACATAATCATTCCAATATTTCACATTATGGAATTTAATCTACTACATGAGTTCTACGCCGAAATAAGAATTTCAATGCTATAAACATAGATTTATCAATGGCCTTTCCAAAAACTCATTTATCATACATTTACTAATAAAACACAATAAATCCTTAACCCTTTATATATAGACATGATTATATTTCAAAAAAAAATCATTTAGTCATTCTTATACTTCAAAAAATAGTGTCAACACTCTTTCACTATAATTCTGTATCCATATTGTAAAAAAAATATAATTACCTAGAACCATGGTTGGAATAGTTGGGATACTGAAATTAGGAAAACATTGAATCTTGGAGATATATATAGGATCATTATCCTTGTTTTTCCATGAAAATAAATATATTCCCATCTATCTTTATTCACTTACCTCTATGAGCATATCTATTTATTGGTTTTCTTCTCCCTTATTATGGTTGAGCTGACTGTTTATTTATTTTTTTACCCTCTTTCATTTTTGTGGAATTCTACTAGGTATGTATATACTAACCTATGCATGGAATTTTTCCACAATTTTCATTCCTTATATAGACATTAGGAATTCAGATGGTGACTTTGGTGGGATTTTTTTTAATGGAGATTAGAATCACTTTGTAGTAGTGATTTCAGGTAGTGGTCAGTATCAGTGTTCATGAGCAAGACCTTCCTCCTCATCAGTCGTTAGGTTGGGACTCATTTTATTTCTATTTGGGCATGTATTTTCCCCCTTTATAATTTGTATATATTTATATTTATACACATTCATTGTTATCAAGATTGTTACAAGAATTTTTTTCCTCTTGGGTTAGTACAGTTTTAATTATTTAGCATAGTTGTGAGGTAATTGGAGGTGTGTGCACGAATAGGTTCATTAGGCTAAGGCCTCATATATGAGTGATATGGCTACTTGGTGCATGCCTCTAGCCCCTATCCTATTATAGGTGGGCTTGGGGTGTCAATTTTAGATTAGCACTAGTCTAGATGTGGCCTTGGTGGGTCTGGTAGTGACATAAACATCTTCAATATCAATAAAATCAATCCATAATATTAACATAAAACATTAAGATACTTCATGTAATGGAAAACAAATCAAAACCAAACCCTTCCAAAATTCATGGGTTGTGTGCATAGTCTGAAGCTCGTACACCCTGCCTATATAGCTTACTGGTTCCTCTTCCAACTTTATTTTAAGATGGAATTGTACCCACATAGATGGATTAATAAAATAAAATACTAAAATCACATAATCCTAACTTTCCATAGAAACTCAATGCTCCGTAAAAAAGGTGATGATTGGAAACTACTCATGACCTACCTCACAAGTTTTGACAGTCATATCTCCTATCTACCTTGACTCTCAAAATATTATAAATAAAAACATGTTATGATACCATTATTTCAAGAACCAACTTGTGTTTCCCTATATCTAGGCACTTGATCTAACCCATGACAGGGCTCAAAGGGAATTCTTGATCCCCACAAGCTAGAAACTAGTGCATCGACATCAAATAAACTCTATTTGGAAAACTTTCAACAAATAATATTATATAAGAAACATAAATCCATCAAGAAATCTAGTAAGATAACCTTGTAATTAGACAATCACATAAAAAAATAAACATTTTTAAAATTAAAAAAAACCAAATAGGGCATAAGCATAATTCACAACTAAGAATCTAAAATAAAAAATTGACCAATATAATCAATATCTCAGTAAATAAGATACCAACATAATACATGAATCACAAAAAAATTATACATCATTACATATTAGATAAATAAAATATTTAAATTAAACAAGACTATAATCACTATCTCCATGTGATAGGCAAGGTACCCCTCTTCTTAACACCATTTTCATACCCAAACCCAAATTTAAAGACCAATAACAACAACCAAATAGAACTCGATATGAACCTAAAATTATAATATTTGTGAGATAAATCCAAGTAGGTAACCACCCCACACCCCATGAATAATATTTAAAGGTAAAATACTTTCCTTCTTGTTTGAAAATACCAATATAAAATAAGATTCCCACTTTAACCAAAAAAGTCACATACAATTATTTTATAAAATTCATTACATTCCAAAATAATTATTTATCCCTTTAAAGTATATTCAATAATTGATGATGTTTTTCAGGTTAAAATACATTTAAATAAAGGGAATCATTCTAATAAATATATTAAAAATAATCATTCTTGGTTTTTCTTTTAAAAAATGAACATGTGATAGGTTACAATTCTATAATAAAAAATCCTTAAAAATATTAATTAATAACATAATAAAAAAAGAAACATCAATGATAAATAAGGAATGGTAAAAAAATAATTCAATTAAATTGATAACAATTTCACCTAGAAAAATGAAAATAATGGTTGACATCATAAATGATGAATGAAAATAGAAAAAAAGTAAAAAAATTATCATCTTTGGAATGAACTTAATAAACTAAAGTCAAGTTATCCTAGTAACCTCATACCCTAGAGGATTTAACCATACATAACCATTCTCATACATGATCTACTGGGAGGACTATGCCAAAGTTTTAGTGGTAACCACACCAATATAATCATGTTGTTTAGTTAGTGTTGTAACATGATCTAATGGCTAGGGAGGGCATGTTGTTGATAGAAGTACTTTCCCTGTCATCCCTTACCTAACACCCTTGGTTCACATGATCAATTAAATATATTGGATTACCAGATATAATAGGTAAATCATATAAAAAACACAACACATTAAACACCCTTCACCACTTATCTAAGTACATATTTTAAATTAAAATAATCCCTCTTTAACAAATTCACACATTCCATGGAATTTTCAATCGCAATCATAATAAAATATAGGGAATAAATCCAATAAACTTCCATAAATTTATAGTCAATATTTAAAACTTCTATATAATTCTTTTAAATATTCCTTTTATTTTATTGATGTTTAAATATGTGTATCACATGAACTGTCAAGGAAGTCATAAAGGGTTCACCGAAAATTCAATCCAAAATGACCCAAAATCCCTCTAAGGATCCTACTTCATGAATCAATACTAGTTATTCAATGTTTGGAGTTTGTGAAGATCTCAGATGAGAAGTACCCTTCATGATTACGTGGAGACATTATGTAGTTCCTTTTTCAGTTTGACAACGCTTCAATGACACGCGAAGGACATATAGTGTCTTAACTTGTCTGATAGAGTCACACACATTCATGAGGCTCATCAATATTTTCAAAACACCTCAAATATTCTCTAAAACCCTTACCTATAAATACCCCCTTAGTCCAACATTTTAGGGATAGTTACCTGACCTTTCAGCTTCTGAATTTCTCCTACTTCACGAACCTATCAAGCTTTGAAAACCAAAGTGAATATTGATCATCCAAGGTATCCTAGATTTGTGAAACCACCTACCATATGTTCTTAAAATCCTATAAAAAGGGGGGATACCCTTCATGAAGGATTATTCTCTTCTTGAAGGAATAATGACCTATGTGGTACTTGAGGCATCACGAAGCATTCATCCTTTGTGTAGCACTCCCCTCATGAACAAGGACTTTCTTTTAAGGTAGGGTCACCCTATTTCATAAATCCAACTTTTTCATGAAGCTCGTGACCTAAAGTAAGAACATCTCTGCAAGGCCCCAAGATTCATTAAACCATTTTCCTGGGCCTCTTCATGGAATCTCCCTTCTTCCGACCCTGAATCACAAAGGTTGAGTGTCTAGGGGCCCTAAAGCCATCCAATATTGGTTTAGCTGAACCTCGAGTCCCCTGTGACCTGTTCCACCCACTCTTATGTATTCCCACTCCACTCCAAGTGTGGTATGATCCTTCTACCTTCATTATTATTCTAATCACAAGTACCATAATTCTTCTTTCTTCTAGGCATAGTCACCCTAATGTCAACCTCGTGACTGGACACTCTTCCCCAGCAATTCCAATGTCATGCCCCTCCCAAAGGCGTATGAGCTGTGTTTATATAAGCCCAAGGGGTGAGGAGTGATTACAATAACCTCTGAGCTACATGATGTAAAATTTAATAGCTCCATATCCTAGTAATATGATGTTAAACTACACAACAACATCCTCATCACATGATATAAAATTGTAGCATTACCCTATTCATCAAGCACAGGATACCCTATGTAAGATTGACAAGGGATGACTGCACCTACAACCTCTTGCGACAAGCATGGAATTCCCCATGTATGATCATCATGGGATTCTAACCTCACTATCATTTTAGTACAAAGACCTTCCATACCAAGTAGCTAACATGCATAAGCCCCACCTCCTTCACTAAAGAGTAACCCTTTTGTGACGGGCAACCTTGGCGTAATCCCCACTTACCCTATGCAATAAGCACATGAAGCTTAGTGTATAGGTGACATGGGATGAACTAAAATACGATGTAATGTGTACCAATCCCATGGAATGAGATCCTCCTAAGGTAGTTTTGACACACAAGCCCCACCCACATCCTTACTTATCCTGGAAGCACCCCATCATCTGTCTACCAGTAGAAAAAGTGGATCATTTGATCTTCAGATCTACTATTTCCACTTACTTCTCATGCCGAGCATGACTCACATAGTTTTTGAGGTTAGCAATGATCATGAAATATGTGTTCTCCCAAAAATTCCAATGTGCCTTATCCATATATATAATATCCAACCTACATTCATATGGTCCTCATACTAGGTGTAATCCCCAACTATTCTGAACTACACATGATTTGATTCCCAACTAACTAGGATACATAGGAAGCCCCCCCCCCTGAGGTTCAGACCCAACATTCAATTTCACTCCCATGTTCTTAGGGCCACATCCAAGGTAAGATAATGCCCCACACTTGGGAGAACATCTCCTCTACAGGTCCCTCGGGTAGCTTCCACAAGTAAACCGCATAGCATCTGTCATCGACACTCCTTTAGCAACACACCGCATCCTTACCACATGATGTTAAAATGAATGGATCTTTCCCATCGCATGACCTTAAATTGTGACATATAACTACATGGGTTTTTATCCTTGTATTCTAAATAGGGTACATAGGATGTGTCCCTGAGATTCAATCCCGACCAATGGTAAACTTATGTACTCCCTCTTAGGGACACACCTCCTTGATCCATCTCAAGGGATGCTTTGATCAATCTCTAGGTTTCACCTAAAGGGGTGTCCCTACCAATGGTAAAACTGTGTTATCCTTATTTGGGACACACCTCTCAGATCCACCTCAAGGGGTGCCTTGATCCATTCATCTCAGAATCACCTTCAGAGGTGTTCTAATCCATTATTCATTGATCATTATTAAGGGTATTTATGATAAGCCTTCTAGGTCCATATCAAGGGGGGTTATGATCTATCCAACCAGGTCCATCTACATGGGGAATCCTAATCCATTGGTAAACCTTCTATGTGTGACATATTACCTCCTAGGGACATAACTCCATGATCTGTCTCAGGGATGTTCTAATCAATCTCTCAGGTTAACCTCAAGGGGTGTCTCGACCAATGGTAAACCCAAGTACTCCCTCCTTGGGACAGAACTCCCAGATCTTCCACAATCGGTGTCTTAATCCATTCTTATTGGACTCAATATAATGGGTGTTCATATCCATTCATCACCAATCAGTTTCATGGAACATTATGATCATCCTTCTGAGTCCATCTCAAGGGGATTTTGGATCCATCCATCTATTTCTTCCTCCATGGGGTATCCTAATCCATTAGTAAACCTTCCAAGAATGATATCTTACATTCTATGGACACACCTCCTTGATTTTTCTCAAGGGGAATCCTGATCACCCATAATTTACCCACAATACATTAAACCTATGCCTGCCAATTCCTCACAAGACATTAACCATGTGAACATATCCGCAATATGTTAAACTCATTCCCCAATTCATTTCCACAAGACATTAAACTCACACCCTGATCCCTCTCAATTAGACATTCTAATCCATCTCCACAGGACACAGAACTTGTGACATAACCCCAAACACATACACCATGAAAAACATGGGATGCCTGTGGTGAAAATACATAGAAGATTTATGCCCCTGGCATTGGTACCTCATGATCAACATGGGATTTATTGGTTTACACACCTAAGATTCCTCATATGAGATTCCCTTCCAAGAGGAAGAATACAGGTGACTAATTCTCCCAGCATCCAAACATACACAGTGATTCCCAACGTGACTACTCTATTGAATGAAGGTTGATGCCTTGTTAAGATGGGATAAAAATTCCTAGGTAGAAGCAATGAAATTAATCATCATCCTAAAAGATATGGAATCAGTATTGAGATCCATGAACACGACTTAACTCTATGAGGTAGACCCAGACTAAGTGACAAGATCCACGGAGGAAGCTATGAAAGGAGGAAGAAACATCCAATCATCATGTTTTGATCAAGGAGAAAAAATCACCATTGAAAATGATGAAATATTCTTACCTTTGGAAAGAAGGAATGTGGAGTAGCAAAAAGGATAGCATGCACAACCATGTAAGGATGCACATGCACACCCTGACAAAAGTATCAAAAATAGATATGGTGAACCTGACATGAATCTATTATCCTCCACATAGGGACTAGTATCATTCAATACATTAGTGTATTAGAATGTCACTAGATCCATATATCAAGTGAAAGGTCCCACCAAGATAATGGTGGGACCAATATGGAACTCATTAGAGATCGGACAGTTATCATTTGAAAATATTTTATCTGTGACATTATTAGTGTGGATCCCTCTCCGTATTTAGAATAATGGATGATATTGTGGAACTAGACATAAATTTCCTTATATTTATACTGACGGATGAATCCAGATGCCTTGTAGGACCCTAACCATAGAAAATCATCCTCCCAACACCTGTAGGAATTGGGGTAGGAGAAATGTCAATGCATAAATCTCTCACAACACCACCTCAACCACAAATTCCACCATGAATCCAACCATTAGATGATCATCCCTAACTCACCCATGGAGATCATCCATAGGAGGGTTATGGAAACCCTCATAATCCAATTCGAATAGGAAGGTTTTATTACCATAATGGATATGAACCTCCAGGACCTAGATGATTCAGTACCTCACCCACACAGCCACCCCCAAGGGACATGTAGGGAGAATCAACTCCCTGTTCTGATAGAGAACCACTTTAGGAGTCTCTCATCAGAGTGATCCTACAACTTTCTCCCTTACACTGAGGAGGTGGGGGTTCTCGAGTCACCCCGGTGGCGACTACCGCTCAAGAGACACCAAGGAGTAATCCCACTATACCTAATCAGTGCCATCAACGACTGGTCCCTCATACTGAGGTATAGGTGGATTTTACCCCTACTCCTTCGGACCCAGTCTGAACCAGCCCATGCCAAAGTTAGGGATAGGTTAATGAAAATTACAGATCAAAGGTATCATCTACTATGGCTCCATAGGCTCCTTACACCATGGGAACATTCCAAAAAATCCCTACCACTATTGAACATGGATCCATTTTCTCCCAATTAGCGTCAAGACCCTATCCACCTCATAGGCAGTTCGGGTGGAATATCTCCGTCATTGGAACCACTGACTTCCATTATGGGCCAACCTATAATGATGATATGTAGTGTGGAGGAACCCCCACACCATCACTTCCTATAGTAGAGTTCTTCACTCCTCTTTCACCAACTAGTGCATGGACCTTCCCCATGTTGATCCAGGCTTAATCGTAGGTCCTCAGAACTCCAGAACCAACTCAGTAAAATGTCTCCCCCACCCTATGATTTAAGAAACTAGTATGGAGGCCTTATCTACACTCCCACTTATTAGCATGGGGGGTCCTCCCTTTTTTATTTCTACTAGCATGAAGATCTTCTACGTGCTATAAATAACCAGTGTAGAAGTCCTCTCTGAACTAAAAAAGTACCTTTCCATGAAGAGCTGTCATAGGGTAGAAGGGTGAACAATCACTACCGAAGTTTAAATCTTGGGAAATTCTAGGCTATCGTCATCCTTTCCTACCTATCTGACTCTAAGGAAATAGACTACTTAGTAATTGTGTTTCTACCATAACTTCTAAATTCTAGGGAAGGATCCTTCCAGTTGATTTTCTCTATCCTAGAAGGTGAAATCCATAGGGTCTCTAGGTCTCTCCATAGGTACATACAGGTAGAGGATATTCCAACTCCCTTTTAAGGGCTCATTATGTAGCCAAACCCATCATCGTCAGTCTCCCTCTCAACCACTACTCATGATAATGGAGAGTTTTTCTAGTTAGGGTTGACTCCTTCAGATGGTAAGCTACTTAAAGAGAAATTTATGAGCATTTACTCCCTTGTATATTAGGTAATATTGAACACCCATTTCTATATGGTTGTGATGATGTGGTAGGTACTACCCCCCAAAGATGATCCATAGTGTAGTGAACAGATTACTTTCATTGTTATTCTTATGTCAGGCAATCATTCTTAAAAAATATCCACATCGTTTTTTCCTCCCATATCCCAGCCAGCACCAATCAAAGTTTGGGCTGACCAAGTACAAGGCCCTACCTCTAAGCAATGAATATTGTGGGAGACTCTGGGTGTTGATGAATTGTCCGTGGTATTTTAGCCAAATGAAACTTTGAACATTGACATTAAAAAATCCATCAATAAATTCAAGGCTTTCATTATCTACCAGACTATCTGGGTAACACTTCGCCACCTCTATGATCTCTATTTGTCTTACTCAAGAATCAATAGTCTCCTCAAGATTATTTATTAGTAATGTTAGATTATTGATTTGATCACACTTCCATTATTTCTTCACCCAAGATCTCCTAGATACCACCAAACCCTCTATCAACATTTCATCAAGATACTTATAGTGCTCTAATAGATTATTGAAGAAGAATATCCATATATATAGATCAGGAGATAGGGATAGTATGATTCCCTACAATTCATCCCTATCCTATGAAATCCATACTTACCTATCAATGATGGGAACTCTGGCCCATGTATTTTCATGGTGAACATGGTTATTCTAGAGTTTTACAAGGATAAGGATGTCGACGTAGGGTTTTATGAGAAAAACTAACCCTCTAGAGTAGTGCAGTAATAATTAGACCCTCACACAATTATCTATACTTGCCTACAAAGGTAGATGCTTAGCCTTGGGGATCTGTCCAATATAGCATTTCTTCCCCATTAGAATACCAATAAGGGTAAGGACAAGGTTAGGCCCTCTAATCCATCCATAGATGAATTGAAAATATATGTGAATCCCATTTTATCCTTCTTACTCAAGGATATTACAGAACATATGAAGCTCCTCATTGATTTTATGTCCGGTCTATGCCCAGACTATGATGCCGCCCAACATGACCCCATTTTTTCACTAGTGGGTCAGCATCAATTCCTCGTCTATATTACTCTAGTAGAACTTATTAATCCAGTGAATAATGATATAATAGAGGTAAGATTTCATGTTAAGTGATTGAGATATGATCCATCAGACCCTCCTGAGCAGCATGATCACCCTCCTCAAGATCAAGGTCATGCCACTCTATGACCCATTGTGTCTACCTACCATGTTGATGAGCCTATCATTGTATTAGTGGTTAGAAACCCCTGTCAAAAAATGGACCCTCACCAAGATGATTTGATAACTGATATCACTACTCACCTAGAGTCCCTAGATACATGATAGGTGGTGATATCACCTGATGGAAATCCATACTCAGTATGGGTGGACGACATGCAATAATCCCCAGATTTTGGGAAACCCAGATTGTCCCCATTAAATGGGATGGGAGACTAAATGTATCATTTGAACCAATTCATCTCAAGTTCCAAAACCATGTTGGGAACTCCATTATTGTATGAGGCCACCAAGATCCATAACATCATCTAAATATTGGAGGGACCTAGATTATTTTGGTATATCCAGTTACCCACAGGGTTCATCACTGGATAGGAAGATCTTCACAGGTAGTTCCTCTACTTGTTAAACTCCACCACACAAAAGAAAAGTATTAATAACCTCTTTATGTAAAAGAAAATAACTTATTAGATCATCAAAGTCCTTGTATTTGGGTGGAAAGGCCTCACATACTCAATCAAAATTCTAATGACTCAAGAGAATATTCTAATGGTGTGTGTAGGGAACATCAACACTGAGTTGGTCCATACTCTTATCAATCTGAATTTTCTAGGTAGGTTCCATGATTTTTTCTGATAAGGACCATCATATAGGGGAAACCTTACAGAGATATAAGAATGTGCACCCACTACCTATGCCAACTCATGCGAGAAGTCATGCCAAAGTAGAGACTATCACTGATGTATAGGTAGATACCCTTCAAACACTAGAGTTTTTGGTCACTCTCCCTAAAGAGCCTCTCTAAGTGAAACATTACTATCAAACACAGCCTTTCCCAATAAATGTTTTTCAATATCTACCTCTCCAATAACCACCACCTAGATGGGTGAATTTGGATCTAGCAAGATGGTTGAATGTGGATCTAGCCCCTCGTCAGGCTCCAATCCCTTTTTAGGACCAGGATCCTAGAGTTCTGATTCCAGAAAGAAGGGACCATACCTATTCTTTTCAGGATTCATTTTCCACATGCTATTTCCTTAGTTACCTAGAGTATGGGATTCTAAAGATTTTAGAGTGAAGGAGGCCCTAGGAATCTAGACACACTGAACTCCTTGACCATTTCCCTTACCACAAGATCCTTGGACATACCATCAAATAAAGTTATGTGTTCAAATATTGGATCTAGGAATAAGTGGATAATGCTCTATTCTAGTTGAGAAATATCTTATCATAGGTGGAACATATATATACCAAGCCTGATAGTGACAGTGTGGGTTTAGGTGAATGGCATCAAGTTTATGAACATGTGACTCATAAGTATGATGATTGGTTGGATCGTAGAGAACTTTCTCGCACACATGGAATTATTTGTGCCTACTTTGGTAGGGGAAAACCTTCTATGGTTGTATCACCTTACCTAGATACTACCACATCAAATTCATAGCCTTTTTAAATGCTAAAAGATTAAGTGTTGACAGCGTAAGGGAAATCAGAGTCCCCTTCTAGTGATAAATCTATCATGAACCCTCGATTATTTCATGCCCCATGAGTTGAAAATTTCCCCTATAGTCTAGCTAGAACTTGAAGAACCCTTTTATGATGATAATGACTATGACTCTATGAATTTAATCGAGTTGGTAGACCACTTCACACTTCCCGATGACGAAGAATACTAGGCACCCCCCCCCCCCCCCAAGTGCCTCCAACTGACGCCATCGAAGGAGAGTTCAGGGATACGAAAGTTTACATACTGTTTAGGTTGGAGATTCAAACCATTCTACACATGCTAATGAGACTAGGCATCATGTTTTTTAAAGATCCTAGCAGGAACAGTCCCCTCGGCCTATTATTTCTAACATGCTACAACAACTGAAAGTTTTGGTTGACCAAGACACAAAATGTGTATGTACTATGATCGATCATGTCTAACCAGAGCTAAGACACAATCAGAAGATAGTGGTTTTGGGAAAGTTATCTAGTCAGTAGTAGGATATTTACAGTACTATATAGAACCCAGAAGTTCAGCCAATATCACTTGTCATGCCTCCTACCTAGGAATGTTCCCCTATGACAGAAACATGCATTTGTAACTAAAGTATGACGTTCTAAAGCACCACACCATAGTAACTGCAATACCCTCTATCCTCTAGGACCTCCACTTGTCTAAATAAATGGGTGAGTACCTTTAATAATCCTTAATAATCCCCCTCTATTTAATAGTATAGGTAGTTATTATAGAGGTATACTATGTAGAGGAGGTCAAGAAAGTGAAATTACAAGTCATCATATCATTATTAGGAGAGGATGTAGGCACACTCATGTAGAAGAACATATGACCACAATACATCTAAGGATAGTTCAATGGTGTGGAGGTCCATAGCTTCCTAGTAGACATAGTTTCTGGGATCAATCTTATCCAGACCCAGATGCTCCACAAGTTGGGGCTAACCGAAGCAAACATGACTCCTTCGGATCTAAATTTTCAGGGTTATCATAGAACTAATCATAGACTATGTGGAAATATTTGGTTGAAGAACTATTTTATAGGATTGATAGAAATCACTATGCTCATGCTCATCTCAAAGGATACCACCGAAAATGCACAACTTGGTAGGACCTTGCTTCATTTTATGCGAAAGTCCCTTCATCATATCATCAGTGCCTCAAATACTCCCTCAAACGTCGAGTAGGGGAACTCTAAGGTGATGCATCCCCCTTGGACTCTTGTGAATCCCTCCATCAGAATGTCGACTATTATAAGAGGGAGGGAAAGTAGGTTCATACCAACAAAGTTGAGTGTGCAACTATTGCATCTAGTATATGGGAAGATTTGGATGATTTCTCCAACCTCATAATTCATCAAATGGAACCCACAATGATGGATCTGGGAAGTTGTTTTTTATCTCTGAGAAGAAGGGACATCACATCTCTAAATGGAAGGAACGTTCAAATATTACCCTATACTTCTACATAGGACATGCCTGGGTGATTCCAAAAGACCCCACTTCTATAAGGTATCAAGAGTTTTTCCATATGGAAACCATTTCATGACATTTTCGCCTATTTCTTTGGGTAGGGTTGAATCACAGGAAGCTGAATTTCCACCATTTATTTGACATCAAGCTTGGACCCTACAGTTGAAGGCCTAATGGAATTGGCATGATATCCTTTATCTCCATTTTCTTATCAAAGAAAGAGCCCCCAGTAAGGATTTCACATCCACCCAAGTAGGGACCCCCCCTGAGCTCGCTATCCTGAAAAAGTCACCGCCTCATATCGATTATCCTACCCTAGATAATGAAGAAGAATTGGAAGACACTCCTTCCACATTTGAAGAGGGAGTCTCCACCATTGTTGATGAGCTAGATTAGGTAATCCTTTGTACATATGTATAACTAAAGCTGACACTGATTAGTGAATCTATACCCATAGAGGAGTAGTAGTAGTATGTGGATTTACTAAAGTAGCATTGTGATGTATTTTCTTAGAGTTATAATGAGATTCTAGGACTAGATCCTTAGGTCACCATCCACTGTCTTGTTCTCCCAGTAATATATTATGGGTTTAATCATCGTCCCTGGAAAATGCATCCATCTCATGGTGCCATGGATGATGCTGAGTTTGATAGGCTTATGAAATCCAACTTCATCAAGGAATTCAAGTACCCAAAGTGTCTATTCAACATAATGATGGAAATGAAGTAGAAAGTGTATATAAGAGTCTGTATTGACTTTATAAACATCAAATTCCATTTCTTAAAGGATTATTTTCCACTTTCGGTGATAGATATATTGATCGATGCCACAAATGGGTTCCATGACCTCTCTTTTATGGATGTATACTCTTGGTATAACCAAATCCAAATGGCCCCTTAAGATGATGAGTCTACTTCCTTCAGGGAACTGCAAGGGACATCTTTCTATTATTTAATTATATTTATCTTAAAGAATGAATGAGATATCAATTAAAAGGTCATGAAATACATCTTCAAACCAATCCTCATAACACTAGTATAATTCTACATGGATGACTAGGAGATCAAATCCTACTAGTGTTAGGACCATCACAGAGACCTTGATAAAGTGTTTCGCTTCCTTAGCTCCTGATATTTGAATATGAATCCCTTGAAGTGTACATTCAAGTTTACATCTGGTAAGTTTCTCAACTTCATTGATAGATACATATGCATCGAGATCAAC
This sequence comes from Viscum album, assembly GCA_963277665.1. Classification (NCBI taxonomy): domain Eukaryota; kingdom Viridiplantae; phylum Streptophyta; class Magnoliopsida; order Santalales; family Viscaceae; genus Viscum; species Viscum album. The sequence goes on from OY728138.1 coordinate 396,671,144, forward strand.
CCAGATAAGATCAAGTTCATTAGCTAGATGCCTCTCCCAAGCAACCTCTGGGAGCTCCGAGGCCTCCACGTCCACTTAGAATACAAATGAAGATTCATCATGAATCTATCTGGAAAGTGTAACCCCTTTTCCAAGATCATGAATAAAGGAACTTTCTACCAGTGGTATAAATAGTGCTAGAACACTTTTTTGAAATCAATCAATATCTACTAAATTTTCTAGTTCTAATGCCGCACATCTTAGGGGAAGCCTCTAGTCCTCTACATGACCGCCATGGGTTGGTCTCTTAGTGCCCTTCTCTCCCAGAAGAATAATGAGGACAGAGAGAATAGTTTATAATATCTCAGTCACATGATCCTTGACATAGAGACCAGGTATTCCCCAATAAAGAAGAGATTCCTCATATTGATATTTTCAGTTTAGAATTTGCATCATTAGCAACAACACCATGATATTTAGATGATTTCCCAAGTGAATCCTATGAATTATATCCTGAATTACCCCATGATAATAGGAAAATAAGAATATTAGTCTGTGATCCTATAGCAGTTCGACATTAGGTTCATTCTATAGAAATCCATCAAGGGTCAGAAATTTTAAGACTTCCAGGCCACCCATCCATCCCCTAAATAACCACCACTAGACATTGACTTCCCTAACAATTCCATACTCTTAGTGGACTAGGCTATACCCTACTAGCATATGAATTTTTATAGTTCCTACCATATCCCAACCAATAGAAGAATCAATGATCCCAAGATCAATAGAGTAGTCATAGGGATTGTCTTCATCACCCTATCATAGGCTATCATTCCATACTCGCTCCTACTATCAGATGGTTTCACCAACAACATGGTAAACTATCAGGCTATCATCACTAGTCTCGAGCTGGACCTCGAGATTGATTTACCCCATATGAAAGTGAAAGGATACTTTGAGTTAATCATTAAATATATTAGTGATGATTATATCTTAAGAAAGACAAAAATCATTCACATATTGGAGTGCACTTACCAGTTAATGGACCAGTTCCCTTCTAAACTACAAGTGAATCATGTTCCCCGATCACATAATGGTTAGGTAAACTCCTTGAAAAGATTAATAGATTATATTTAAAAGCCTTCCTATGATGACTAGTTCATTCAAAAGGTACATCATAGAGTTATGTCTCTTGTCATTATAGATGATGACAATAACCAATAGGTAAACCAACTGGTTATTGATGCTTCTACATCAGGACCTCCCTCCCCCCCAATAGAGGAAGACATCTCTGATTGGATAACTCCCTTCATCAAGTACCTCCAACATGGTATCCTCCCACTGGATTGATCCAAACGTGAGTGAATCTGATGGTGTGGAGTGCATTTTTCCCTCTAGAGTAGGCCTAACCATGAAGCAACTCTCTACAGATGAGAGTTTGATGGGATTCTCCCCCATTGAATAAAATTAAAGGATATTCATTAGGAAATTAATGAATTTCAGGTTGCGTCCTATGATTATCATCAAGAAGGATTGATTCTTTTCACTAGATATGAAGGATGGGATACTTTTGGACCACTATGGTAAATTATTTCATCAAGTATGTCAAAAGGTTTCATGCGTGTAAGATCAATTTCAATTTGTTTGCATCAACCACCAGAGCTCCTCTACACCACTAGGTATTATTAGTCCTTATAAATATGAGGACTTGATGTTATAGGCCCATATTCTCCAGTGACATCTTTTCAGTGCATGTTCATTCTAACTATGGCATACTTATTCTCCAATTCGGAAGAAGTGATTCCCCTTAGGGAAGTTAAGTCCCAATCCATGATCTAATTCATGGGATCTCACATCATCCTTCTATTTGTAGTTCCCCATGGCATTCTCACAAAATAATGGTACCAAATTCTGGGATACTGATCTGAAAATATTGTATGCCAAGTACAACATCCATTCAAACCATACTTCCCGCTACCACACACAAGAAAATGGACAGATCAAGGCATACAATAAGACCCTCTCTAACATTCTATATAATATGGTGGGCCAGAATAAGAAAATTTGGTCAGAAAAAATCCACAATGACCTCTGAGCTAATTGGATGATGACAAAAAATTCCACCCGGGTGACTCTATACTCCCTGGTGTATGGAATAGGGTAAGTTCTGCGCATTGAGGTCTAGTTACCATCACTCTGAAAAGCTATCTATAACCATTATACACTAGAAAGAATAGTATATTTTCATATCATTGAGTTATAACCCCTTGAAGAGAATAGAATCTTGGCCTTGCATAATCTCGAGAGGTACCAGAATGGGATAGAGAGAGTATTTAACAAAAAGTTTTTCCTCCGATTCTTACCTCAGTGTGATATGGTATTGGCTCTCAGAATCCTAATGATACCTAGAAAGAAGCCTCTAAAGTTAGATATCATGTTTGGAGGACCTTATATCATTCACAAGGTCTATTCCAATGGCACATACTCTTTGATCACTATAGATGGAGATCATATCACTCCTCCCACCAATACCATGTTTCTCAAGCAATACTTCGTGTAAGAAGATTTTTCAATTCCAATAATTATGACATTAAAATGTCTGTAATTATCTTCAAGAATATTTGGTGTGGATGTATCCTTTTTGGCCCTCATTCACGTCTATTTTTTCATGTCGCCGCATTACATATATCCATTTGTAGACCCCCATGGTCTAGCTCCATTACTATAAACTAAGATTCTACAGCGTTCTACTTTCATGATGGTAAAATACATAACAAAAATACTAGTTCCATGACATTAAACTATACAACAACCATAGTCCTCATCATAAAATGTTAAAATACACATCCACATCTTGATCACATGATGTTAAACTATGCTATTAGTATGAACTCTATGACCTTAAACTATGACTCTATTATTAAGAATCACAACTTTAAATTGTTTATGAGTCTTACTTCGGAGTGTTTTGTACAATGTGGGTATCCTTGGTCATCCATCACATCAAGTTATACTTATATAACTATTCACATCCCTTTTGGAATAATTTCCCCTTTCTCTAGGATCTATAACCATAAACTGGAAGTGACCCTATAGTCTAATCATCATGACTTTAAACTGTATAAGAAACCCCTTAGGATTGTGTTGTGTGGTGTTGAGTCTCCTTTGGATCTATTTACGTCAAGTTTTTCATCTCACCGTACCACACATGTACACATGGGATATTCAACATCCTTGGTGCATAAAGTTAAACTATGGCCTTACCAAGTACATGCCTATGATGCCTCTTAATGAGAGATGATTTTACCACAACTCGAATTGGGATGCCCCATGTAACAAATGTGGGATGAACAAACTTTGATATCCATAACACATGACATTTAACTACATCCTTACCCTATTTTAAATTGGGATTCCTATGAATAAGAGATTATCATTATCTTATGACCAAAACATGGGATTCCCCATGATAACAATGGGATGCCTTAAATTCCCTCATTAGAGATGATTTCCTCTACCGGTGTTGGTCTCTTACCATGTTGTGTCTATAAAACTATGTGAGTCATGATTCACATATTTAAGAGACATGTAGTGACTCCCAAACTTCTCATCTTTAGGCCCAGCCTCAAATTAATTAACCCTTTGTCCCTTAGAACTCAGTTGTGGTCCAAGCATTGTGACCCTATAATGAGTGTCGTTTACTTCCTGGTACATGTATGTAAGGGTGACATTTCGGCCCGGGCCGGGCCTGACATGCAAAAAATCGGGCTGTTGGCCACTATTCGGGCTGGGCCGAGCTGGCCCGAACATCCCCATGAGGCACCCCGAGCCCAGCCTCGGGCCGGGCTTTTTCGATCTGGGCCAGGATTTTTCTATTTGGGCCATGGTGGGCCTTTATTATTTTTAAAATGATTGTTTGTTTTAAAACATGTTCTAAACGTTTTTATTTAAACATTTTTTAACATTTATTTTTAAACAGATGTTTTTTCTAAAAATGTTTATTTTTTTTAACATTTTACAGTGGGTGGATATGTTTTTTATCTAAATTGACATATATATTTAGAATCTATATATATTATTTAAAAATTGTAAAAAAAATTAATGAGGGGTTTTGGGGGGTGCGCAACAGTGGGTGAGTTTAAAACTTTATTATTTAAATGCATTTTTAACATTTATTTAAAACATTTTTTCATTTAATTTTTTTATCTTATTTCTAATTTTTTAATCATTTGTTAAATTTTTTATTTAAACCATTTTTAACATCTGTTTAAAATGTTTTTTTACATTTTTTAATGATTAATTTAAAAAAAATTAATTTTTTTTAAATGCAAGGTCTTTACAAGTATTTTTTTTAAAACATATAACATTTTTCATATTTTAATGTAAAAATTATTTTTTAAGTGTTTGTCTTAAAAAAATTAATTTAAATGTTTGTTTTAAAAACTTTTTTAAATCATTTTCTTAAAATATTTTTTTTAACATTTTTTAAAACTATTTTTTAAAACTTGTTTAAAATGTTTTTACATTTATTTTTAGATGTTTAATTTAAAACGATTTTTTGAACGCAAGTTTTTTACATTTAATTTTTTAAAACATTTAACATGTTTTATGTAAAAATATTTTTTTATTAAAATTTTGCAGTGGGTGGATTTGTTATTTTTTTCTAAATAGATTTATATATGTATATGAATTTATATATACTATGTGAAAATTGAAAAAAAAATATTAATTAGGGATTGGGGGTGCAAAGTAGTTGGTAGTGGGTTCAAAGCGTTGTTGTTTAACAGTTTTTTATCATTTATTTAAAAAAAATTAAATTAATTTTTTTAAACTTATTTATGAAAATTTTTTTTAAGAATTTTTTTAATTTAAAACATTTTTTCAAATAATTTTTAATTTTTTTTGTAGGGAATGCTTGGCCCGGCCCGATCTTATTCGGGTCAAGCCGAAATTACAGCCTTAGGGGGTGCGTACCAGTGGGTGAGTTAATTTTTTCTAAGTAGATTTATATATGTATATATAGTATATATAATATATTCAAGTTTCATCATATTAAAAAAAATTAATGAGATTGGGGGTGTACGAACATCACTGGGTGAGTAGTTATTTTTTTGTTAATATATAATAAGTTATTATATATATATATATAATATGAGAAAATTGTAAAAAAATAATTAGGGGTTAGGGGGTGCGCCGTAGTGGGTGAGTTATTTTTTAAAAAAATAGATTCATATATAATATATGAAGTTGCAACATATTTAAAAAAATTAATGAGGTTGGGGGATGTTCATGAACATCATTAGATGATTGTGTTATTTTTTTAACATAAAATAAGTTATTATATATATAATATTAAATCATTGATACACACACACACAAATATATTAATTATTAATGTATTTTTAAAAGCTACACTTAATTGATATACATTATTAATATCTTTATATATATATATATTATTAATGGCTTTGTATATATATATATTATCATATCATTGATATATATATATATATTATTAATGGATTTATATATATATATATAATATGAAAGTTTCATCATATTTAAAAATAATAATGAGGTTGGGGGGTGTGTGCGAACATCATTGGGTTAGTGTGTTATTTTTTTAATATATACTAAATTATTATATATATAATGTTAAATTATTTATATATATATATATATATGTAATATGAGAAAATAGTAAAAATAATTATTAGGGGTTGGAGGGTGCACTGTAGTGGGTGGTTAATTTTTTTTCTAAATAGATTTATAAATATATAGTATATATAATATATGCAAGTTGAACATACTTAAAAAAATTAATGAGGTTGCGGGACGTACACGAAAATCATTAGGTGAGTGTGTTATTTATTTATTAATATACAATAAGTTATTATATATATATAATATTAAATCACTGATATATATATATATATTAATATCCTTTTTTATACATATATATTATATTAAATCATATATATATATATATATTATTAATGGATTTTTAAAATCCACACTTAATTGATATATATTATTCATGGATTTGTTTATATATATACATTATTATATATATATATAATTATATATTGTTGTATATATACACACACACACACATTATAATTATATGTATATATATACACATTATTAAATAAATAATATATATATTATATATTATATATTATTTTTTTTGTTAATATATAATGATATATATATATATATGTATATATATATATATAAATTCTAGTGATAATATAATAGGTGCACCGCCTGGACCAGTTGGGTCAGGCGCATCCTTAGAAGCTTGAGGTAGGGGGATTGAATCTCCATACCACCAGTTTCCTATTAATTTTTTTTACTGCAGCTAGGCTTCGCATGGGCCAGTGGGCTAGGATTCGCACGGGCCAGTGGGATAGGCTTTTCCGGGCTGACCCAGCCTAACCCGCATCCTTCTTCTATAGGCCCAAGCCTGACCCGATAAACCTACGACCCGATCTCGGCCTGGCCCGATGCGGGCTTTGCCGGGACGGGCCGCTCGGGCTTCTGGGTCGGGCCTGTAAGGTTTTCGGGCCGCCGAGCCAAAATTACACCTTACTTGTATGGTGCATGGTCTTATTTGTCATTCGGGCCTTCCCAACCATTATTCACATTGGGTTTTACCTTTCAATGGCCCCACATATACCCTTAATGAAAACATTTCCCCTAATTAGTCTAAGAAACATGAATTTAAACTAATTTTTGTGGTCCAGACCACATGATGTCAAATTGTGTGTTGCCTCCCGAACTATATATTGATTGATTACAATCCCCATGGGATATGTAGCGACTCATAGACCTTCCATCACTAGTCCCAACCACAGATTCACTACAGAATTATCTATTATCTATGGTTTGATCACCACAAAATTTCCCATAGGCCTCCTTCCAGGTATAATCTCCATTTAATTACCTTGACCCATTAGTGGTCCAAGATGCCCTCATAACCAGATGCAAGGAAGTAACATCCTCAGCGCACGATGTTAAACTTCAACATTACCCTATACGAATTTTGGATGCTTCATATCCAGGTATGAGAAGATTTAATACTCTAATTCAAGAGGGTATCCCTTTTGTCTACAATAGTATTCTACCGCTCGATGCTTCATGGTCTACTACTCCATGCTTCATGGTCCAAACAACACAAATTTAAATTATTTTCAACCTACCCTTTATGTTTTTCATGGAATGAGGGCCTTCCAAGCTCTCATTAACATTGTTTTAATACTCTTTTGTTCCACGTCGAACCCCTTAGGGCACCCCATGGTCTAAACTCTATGAGCTTAAAATAAGAATGGAGCTATAGTACAAACATCATGACATTATAATGTGTGTAGTTTGTCTCAAGGATGTTTTAAAAGACATTAGGTGGCCTCCTAGGCCCCTCCATTTATGTTGGGCAACTTTCCTTCAATGTCGTATATGTTTCTTCAAGACTCCCTTCTCATGGTCTATGAAACACAATCCTAAACTGTATGTGACCTCCGAGATTTTATTTCTCAATGTGGGTTATTCCTTCATGTTACCATCCTCCACCCTCAACCCCTATGGTCGGGAAGGTATCATTCATGATATTTCTCTAAATTCTTATATGACCTTACCTTATGAAATAAACATAGGATTCCCTCTTGATGTGTCATGAGGAAGAAATGATGGGAAGCTAGGTGCATAATCCCCATACACTCCACATCTTGGTCACATGACGTCAAATTGTGGGTTATGTCCTAATCACATTATGTTAAACAGTATAATGAAATTTACTTACCATATAACATAAAACTGCATGTCAATCATCCTCATTTCATAATGTAAAACTAAAAATCATCTTAGGCCCTCGCATAAGAGTCTCTCGTCCAATGCAAGTCATCTACCACATCATTCGTATCATCGACCGTCGCTCGGCCTACAAGACAATGTGTAACAAACCAAAATTGTATCAATGTAAATTCCCTTCTAATAATTATTCCACATGGTATAAAACACATAAAATCACATTTTTAAGACAATAAAAACTTTATAACTAAAGAATGAATGAAATAATATGTATTTCTAGAAGTTAAGGAACCTATACCAATGGAATAGTTACTTGACATTTGGAATAGTAATATGAACCTTATGAATAATAAATAGGATAATAGAATAGTAAAATAACCAATAAAAGTATAAGAAAAATATTGGAATCTTATAAATGAAAATATGACATAATTATACCATAGTATAAGTAAATAAATATTTTGGAAATGGTAAATTAAATTTTGGTATTTTTTTGAAACATAAATGTTTATTTACAATTTTATAATTAATATAATGATTTAAAAGAAAATTTATTTTCATAAAATAGATTTATAAATTAATATTTTGTTGTCTTATTATTATAGTAAAATTTTATGAGACCTTAATTACTTTTTCAAACTGTTATAAAATCATTTATAATTTTAAAATTAGTATTTTCCAAGTAAAAGATTAATTTAATTAAAAATTAAATTTTTCATAATTAGAAAATTATTTTCATAAAATTAATTTTATTTTTTAATTATAATCATTTAAAATGGTTAGGGTTAATTTTTTGGGATTTTTCTAAAAAAATGAATTTCTTTAAATAGTAAAATACAATAATTTACAATAAAAACCACATACATAAATTATTGAGTCATAGATGATGTATGGATGATGTAAGCCCATACTATTGAAATATACTTCATTGTTTTAATATATTTAGTGATAATTATAAAACCATTCATATTCTTGGGGAAAATTAATAAACTAATAAATTAATTAATGAGAAAAATACCCCTCTCCTCAATTATAAATACCACCCCTCACCACCCCTTATCCTCACACCTTTCATTCTTTGATCCTTGTCCAAATTCTTCCCAATAATCTTCCCAAATATTTCCCTCACATCCATAATTTCTTAGTCTCAATAAAATACCAAACCACATTCCCTAAGGAGGTTCTTAGGAAGGAGAAATTCAAGAGTTAAAACTCTCTTTCATTTTCTTTTAATTTCTTTTCAATTTCTTGTTGTTTTTTTATTATATATTCACCTAAACTTATCCAAGTGGAATTAAAACTACATTATCTTATATGTAATATAATTTTATCATGTTAATGGAATAATTCATCATCATTTCTAATCACTTATCCTTTTGTACTAAAAATGAAAACATCATGTGTTATGTGTTAATTTATCAAATTCAAGAATGAAGAAGTTTTAAATTTCCATTAACTACTTTATTACTACTCATAAAACCATTTTTATGGTAAAATAATAATATTATATATGTATTAATACCTATTTAATATTATATAACAATTTTATATACATAATATTAATTAATAAAACAAAACTAGTTTGTGAGGATCAAAAATCCGCCAAAATAATCTAAATGATTGTCACTAACCTCTTATCTAATGATTAATCCTCAAACCAAATTAAAAAAAATGACTTTTATAACCATTTAATGTTATATATGTTTATTAATAACAAATATCTTTATTTCCAGACAACCATTCTCATTTTACATGATTTTTCAGACATGTATACAAGTAAACCGATCATGAAACTCCAGGAAATAAATACTCCTGAATGATAAAATTGTATCTCATAAACCATAAAAGTCCATTAATAAACTAAATAATATTTGACTAAATCAAATACATGTTTAAAATCACCCTATTTAATTAATTAATTTATTTAATATGCTTTTCTAGGAAATTAAGATCAATTGCAGAACCATTTTATACATAAGGTAAGGGATTCTTTCGGAACCTCCATTTTTTCCTTCGAGTTACGCTTTCTCTCTATTAACCCCAATGTAAATCTTCTTTATATATATATTTATATATTATATATTATATTTAAATGTTACAAACTCATGTATCTAGATCATTACATTCTTATTTTATGGGGAAATGCTTGTTTTAAAAAGGATCCCTTCTCAATTCTTCCCAATAAAAAAGCCGGAATAAAGGGAACTTCTCAATTTCTTACCCATTTTCAAGTGAACTCCATAATATTTTTAAGACACCTTTATTTTTATAAAACCACTAATTTTTACATTAAAAAATATCTGGTTTCATTTATTATTTTATAAAAACAATTATTCCTTTTTACTCTTTAAAGACTCTTTAATATTTCTCCATAATCTGCCTTAAAGTGACTCATTTCTAAGGTTTATTAAAAAAAAATTTTTATATTTATACACTTCAGATTTAAATAACACATCATTATCTAAGACTATTTTTCATTATTAATTTCCATTTGTGTTTTAAATCAATGTTTTCATGGACACTTTTATGATACTCCCATTGGTTATGCTCCATGACATGATTAGGATACCCATTTCTTTCCATGGGAAACCCTTATGTTTATGTTTGATTCTTTATGCAGAAAACATATGAATGAACATGTTATGATGGGTGAACCCATATAGAACTCCAATTAATTGGAAAATGTTTAGTCTCATGATTTTCAAGCAAGGGCATTAGAGGCGCCCATGATCTGCGGGGACAGGGGTAACTGGGTTCGGTGGAACCCTCCAGCTAGAGGGTTAAAATTGAACACCGATGGATCATCCGTTCAGAGTAATATGCGAGGAGACGGGGTCATGCGTGACAATATTGGGTTATTGTACCTAGCCTTTACGGTTAATCTGGGTCACGACTCATCCTTACAGGCTGAGGTCATCGCTCTTTTTTACAGGCTCTTCTTGTGTGACCAGAGGAATCTGATCATCATGGAAGCTGAAACTGACTCATCACTACTGCACAAGTCCTTCCTTGACCAGGGTGTATCCCCCTAGTTGATCACTATGTCATCAAGAACAGTCAGCATTTACTTGGTAGAAACATGAGAGTGGGTCACACATGGTGGGAGGGAAACACGGTTGCTGACCACAAGGCATCTCACGTCATTTTGGGCCCAGAGGATGCATTTTTTCACTCTTTTGCCAGTTTGAATCCAGAGGGGGTCAACTTGATTAGAGGGGATGCCCTCGGTCTCCACTATTTCAGACCTCCATAGCTCTTGACTTCAGGGGTAGGAGGTCAGGGGGATGCCTTGTGCTATTAAAAGTGTATTCTATTAGAGACTTCGACAGTTATGAGGAGATTATTTTTTGTTCCCTTAAGGTTGAAATAGAGATTGGAGAATCTTAGTTTTCTTGTGGTCCCAATGAAAAAAATAGGAAAATGTAGTTTAATATGGGTGGATCAATAGATAAATCCCATGATGGAAAGAATAACCAACACCCCACATGTCAAAATTGTGGGAATAAACATCCTAGAATTTACTTAAAGGGAACTAAGAGACACTTCAAATGTGGAAGATAGGGGTATATGGATAATAATTACTGAAGGGATATGAATAATATCACTAATGTGAAGGAAGAAAATAATGTTCAGATCAACAATAAGCCTGTAGTATAGTGTTTCAACTATAAGTAACATGGGAATTATGCAATACATTTACCTAAGCCAAGGGTTCTTGGAGGAGATCAACAACAAAAACCTCCAAGAAACCAAGGAAGGGCATATTCTATCACTACTGTTGATGTGGAGCCTGAAAATGATGTGGTGATAGGTATGCTGATTATCCATTCAAGATAGAGAATGTACTATTTGAGTATGGTTCTACAAATTCTTTCATATCATTTAAGTTTAGTATAACTATTCAAACACTACCTAAAAATATGGAGGTTGATTTATCTATGAGAATAGTAAATGGGGTAATTATTGGATCCAAAGTATATAACTCATCTCCAGTTAATGTTTGTGGACTGAACCTCCCAACGAATATTTTCTTACTTTGTTTGGTGGATTTTCATGCTATATTGGTCATGGATTGGATATCTTTATACCAAGAAAACATCAACTATTAAGAAAGGGAGATCAATCTTTACATCCTGAGGAATCCTCCAATTCTATACATGTATAAAGTGGATGGTGAATCTACTTTAGAATCATAATCTCAATTGTGGACATTATTACCTTATGAGAAAGTGTATCTATTTCAAATGATTGATACAAAGGAGAGAATCATTCATGAATACATGCTTATTGTGAGGGACTACACTGATGCATTCCATAAATAATTGTCTGGTCTTCATCCTTATAGAGAGGTTGAGTTCTTAAGTGAACTTATTCCTAGATATTTGCCTATATCAAAGAAGCCTTATATAATGGCCACCGTTGAGTTGGGATAACTAAAGAAGAAGTTATAGAAGAATCTATAAAATGGTTTTATATGCTTGAGTGCTTCACTGTGGGGTGCACCAGTCCTTTTCAAAAATAAGAATGAATCAAGGCACCTCTACAATGATTATCGTGAGCTAAAAAAACTTGATAAAGAACAAGTTTCCCCTACCATGGATATATGAATTGGTTGATCAACTATACGGGGGCAAGTATTTATATAAGGTGGACCTTCAGTCAGGATATCACCAATTAAAGGTGAGTAAGGAAGATATTCCTAAGACTACCTTTTGAATGAGGTATGGGAACTATGCGTTTATATTGATGCCCTTTAGACTCACTAATTCTCTATTACTTTTCATGGATTTAATGAATAGAGTCTTTAGAGATTACATCGACAATTTTGTTGTGGTATTTATTGAAGATATTCTGATATACTCTAAGAGTAAGAAGAACATGAGTATCATTTGAATATTGTTATGAAAACTTTGTAAAGTGAGAAAATTTATGCAAAGCATAATAAATGTGAGTTTTAGATAGAGGAATTATCATTCTTAGGGAATGTTATCATCAGAAAAGGAATATCTATGGACCCTTCTAAGATAAAGGAAATCAAAGAGTGGCCCATGCCAATATCTGTAATGAAGATTCATAGTTTCCTTGGTCTATTTGGGTATTAATGATGATTTGTGAATAAATTCTCATTATTGTGAAACATAATAACTAAGTTGAATCAGAAGAGATTAATGTTTTTTTGGACTAGTGAATGTGAAGACTGCTTCAAAGAGTTGAAAAAGGCTTATCACTACACCAGTGCTCACACTAGCAACAAGTGGAGAAATATTTGTGGTGTACAATGATGCTTCAAAGAAGTTATTAGATTGTGTACTGATGTAAAATAATAAATTGATATCCCAAGACTCAAGGAAGTTGAAAATGTAGGAGAAAAACCATCCCATGAATGATCTGGAGTTAGCGGTTGTGATATTAACATTGAAAATATGGTGGAATTATCTCTATGGGGAGAAGTGTGAGATATAAACTGATCATAATATTCTCAAATATATATTCACACATAAGGATCATATTATGTGCCAGTGAATATGGTTAGAGCTCATCAAGGATTAGGAATTCTCAATCCATTATCATCCTAGTAAAGAAAATAAGGTGGCAGATGCTCTAAGTTGAAAGGATCCTACATCATTATCAATAATGAGAATTGAGAAGGATCCAATATTATTAGACCTTCAAAGGATGGATATGGGAATTGTTAAGTAAATAAATATCATCAATACTTTCTCAAATTATTTCTCAACCATCCCTCATGGAAAAATTAAATGATGCTCAAAGAAATGTTGTGGAAATTCATAAAAAGGTGGAAGCTATCAGAAATGAGAAATCCTCATAGTTCCAAATGGATGAGGAATGAATCATGATATTTGGATCATGAATATGTTTACAATTAATTCCATGTATAAATAAGGATAATATGAATGATACACATAGCTCAACTTTCTCTATTCACCCAGGGAGAAAAAAGATGTATCGAAATCTCTGAGAGAACTATTGTTGGGAAAATATGAAGAAGGATATTTCTGAATATACATCGAAGTGCATGGTATGTTAGCAAGTGAATGGTGAAAGTAAAAATTCTAAGGTGATTATTAAACCATTACATATATCAATACGGAAGTGGGAAAACATTACTATGGAATTTTTCACGAGACATCCAAAGATATCCAGGGGAAACAATGCTATATGGGTTGTTGTGGATCATCTCAAAAAGATAGCTCACTTTATCACAATTATATAGGAAATATCACTAGATAAACTCTCACGGATACACATTAGATAACTGATAAGTATGTATGGAGTACCACTATAGGTTATATCCGATTGAGATCTGAGATTTAGCTTGAAGTTCTAGAAAATCCTCTAACATGCTCCAAACACAAAGCTGAACTTTAGTAGGACCGATCTTCTTAAAACTGATGTGCAATCTAAATGAACTATTCAGACACTAGAATATGTGTTGATATCATGTTATATGGACTTCAAAGGAGGATGGGAGAAACATCTAACTCTGGCCTAATTCTCTTACAAAAATATTTTTCACTTGAGCATCCAAATGTCTCCATATAAATCCATTTATGGGAAAAGATGCATAACACTAGCATGTTGGAATGAAGTCGATGAACAAAAACTGTAAGGACCTAAAATGGTCAAAGAAATTATGGAGAAGGTTAAAACCATTCAGCATCACATCAAGGAATCCCAAATTTGGTAAAATATCTATATAGAAAATTTTTGATGATAGATTGAGTTTAAGGTTAGAGACATGGTATTCCTCTGTATATCTCCATGGAATAGGGTTATGAGATTTGGGAAGAAGGGAGAGTTATGTCCCAAGTACATCATCCCTTTCGAGATTCTTGACCATGTTGGAGTTGTGGCCTATCGATTAGAACATCCACCTACCATGTCTCAAGTACATGATATATTCCACATATCCCTCTTAAGAAAGTACATACCAGATCCCTCACATGTACTAAATTCATATGTGGTATAGTTGGAGAATGATATCTCTTAGGAGGATTTTCCAGTGAAGATCTTGGATCGTAAAGATAAAGTTCTATGCAATAATACTACTCATCTGGTCAAAGTACTATGGAAGAACCATAAGTATGAAGAGGAAACATGGGAACCAGAGGAAGTAATGAAGGAGAAGTACCCTCACTTGTTTTCTCCATATTATGTAAAATGAAATTTTAAGGAAGAAATTTCATAAGGGGGGATAATATAACAACCTTGAATTCTATTAATGAAAATTCCCTACTTATAATTATTCTACATAGTATAAATCACATAAAATACATAGAGAACATAGTAAAAACTTTATAAATTAAGAGTGAATGAAATAATAGGTATTTCTAGAAGTTAATGAACCTATACCAATGGAATAGTAACGTGTCCTTTGGAATAGTAATATAACTCTTATAAATAGTAAACAGGCCAATAAAATAGTAAACTAACCCATGAAAGTATAAGAAAAATTTAGGCATATTATAAATGAAAATATGACATAATTATACCATAGTATAAGTAAATAAATGTTTTATAAATGATAAATTAAATTTTGGTATTTTTGTGAAACATAAATGTTTATTTACAATTTTATAATTAATATAATTATTTAAAAGAAAATTTATTTTCTTAAAATTGATTCATAAATAAATATTTTTTTCTTATAATTATAAGATAATTTTATAAGACCATAATTAATTTTTCAAAGTGTTATAAAATCAGTTATAATTTTACAATCAATATTTTCTTAGTAAATGATAATTTTAATTAAAAATTAAATTTCTCATATTTATAATTTTTTTTTATAAAACGGTGTTCATTTTTAAATTCTAAAATTCAAAAAATGTTTAGGGTAAATTGTTTGTATTTTTCTAAAATACTTGAATTCTGTGAATAGTAAAATATGATAATTTATGATAAAAACTAAATTCATGAATTATTGAGTCATAAATTATGTATGGATTATTTAAGACCATAATTTCAAAATATCCTTAAATATTTTAATATATTTAGTGATAATTCTAAAACTATACATATTCTTGAGGAAAAATAATAATCTAATGAATAAAATAATGAGAAAACACCCCTCTCCTCCCCTATAAATACTACCCTTCACCACCCCTTATCCTCACATCTTTCAAGCATTAATCCTTGTCAAAATTATACCCAATACACTTTCCAAGTCTTTCCCCCAAATATAGGATCCCTTGGTCTCAATAAAATACCAAACCCCTTTCCCTAAGAAAGTTCTCAAGGAGAAAGAATTCAAGAGGTAAAATCCACTTTCAATTTATTTTAAATTTATTTTATTTTCGTATTCTATCCTCACCTCCCCTTATCTAAGTTTCATGAAAACTCAAGTATATTATATTTATTATAATTTCATCATGTTAAAGGAGTAATTTATCATCATTTATCTTTCACTCTCTTTTTGTACTGAAAATGAAAACACCATCCATGATGTGTTAATTTATCACATTCAAGGGGGATAAAGTTTTCAATTTTCATTATATCCTTCAAGAATAATCATAAAAGAATATTTATGGTTAATAAATATTATAATATATTTATTACAACCTATTTAATTTTCTATAACAATTCAATATATATAATATTAATTAATTAAACAAAACTAGTTTGTGATGATCAAAAAACCTCCAAAATAATCTAAATTATTATCACTACCATCTTATCTAATGATTCATCATCACCCCAAATTAACAAATAAATTATAAAACCATTTAATATTATGGATTTTAATTAATAAAATAAAACTTCAATTCTGTAAAACCATTCTCATTTTACATGATTTTCCATACATGTATACAAGTAAACTGATCATGAAAATCAAGGAAACAAACACTCTAGAATGATAATATTGTATATCATAACCCATCAAAAAGACCATTAATGAACTTAATAAAATTATAATAAATAAAATACATGTATATAAGGTTTTTATTTAATAAATTAATTGATTTAATTTTATTATTCAGGACATTAATATCAGGTGAAGAACTGTTTCGGACATAAGCTAAGGGATTCTTTCCAGACCTCCATTTTTTCCTTCGGGATACACATTATCTCTCTTTAACCCAATGTAATTATTATTTATTTTTATATAATTCTTATATATTATATTTATATGTTTCAAAATCATGTATTTGTATCATAAAATCTTAATTTTATGGGAAAATACATGTTTTAAAAATGTTCATTTCTCAATTCTTCTCAATAAGCAATCCCGAATAAAGGGAACTTCTCAATTTCTTACCTATATTAAAATTAAATCCATAATATATTTTAATACACATTTATATTTATAAAATAACTCATTTTATCATGAAAAACTATCTTGGTTCATTTTTGGTTTTATATGAACAATTAATACTTTTTACTCTTTAATATTTCTCCTTAAACCGCATTAAATTTGATCATTTATAACGTTTCTTACACAAGTTTTTTTAAATGTATACACTTCATATTGACATAAATTATCATGATATATTCCTATTTTCCATTATTAATTTCCATGTTTGTTTTAAATCAATTATTTCATGTATTTTTTTTATGATACATCCATTTTTTATGCTCCATGGAATGATTATGATATCCATTTCTTTTTATGGGAAACCCTTATGTTTATGTTTGATTCTTCGTATGGAACACATATGCATGAAAATGTTATGGTGGGTGCACCAAGATAGTTATCCAATGCATTGGGTAGTTTTTAGTCTCATGAGACGTCATATTGGGAAAGGGAGTGAACCTAATTCCTTTATTAGACTTTATCCGCCATGTGATATAGTCTTGGAAGTTAGTCTTAACTCATGTTTATGTCATGTTATTTGTTGTTTCAAAATTTCTATGTTTACATGATTATATAATCCCATGTTATACATGTTATTATTCTTAGGATTATTCTTATTCAATGCCTTTTATGTCATCATTTTATGCCTTATAACCTATCTTCTATGTTTTATTCCTATGTTTACTCCCTTACTGGGTTTTTTAGCTCATCCTTTTTGTTCATGTATTCCCCAGGTTATCCTATGCTGATGTAAGAGGTCGATGGAATCTAGAATCTCATTATGGAGATTAAATAAAATAAGTTTTTAGTTTGGTTTCATGTTTTCAAATTATGTACCTAATCTTCAAAAGACACTAGAATTTATGATCCTTGGTTGTATATGATGATTAATTATTCTTAAAATAATGTAACAATATCAGTAAAAGGATAGGGTTTCTATATGATGACTCCCTTGAAAGTCAATTTTAATTTTTTATCATACTGATATTCCCACACCAATATTATTTAATCCATGGTGGCATAAATCCATTAGTGTTATAATAGATTCAAAAATTCAATCACTCCATTTCCACACTTTTCATGCCTCTCATTTGGATCCTCATTCTCTTCCATGTCTGAAGAGACCCCCTAATGGTATGGTGTCTTTCCAAGGATCACTTACCATCCTGGGTCAACACCCTGGATGTCTTTGGAAAACATTCTAATATAGGTTTCATTCATTGGTTGACCCTCACTTGTTTTTCCCATTCTAAACTAATGCTACAGATGTCATGTTTTGAACATGATCGGCAGATATCCTATATCATCCTAACACCCCTTATGTTCTAGATACTGGTCATTTGATTCAAACTCCCCATTCCCATTTGTTCAGGTTGAATTCAAGGCCCTTGGAGTTACCCCATGCATGCACTAGAGAATATTGGAAAATTAAGTTGGTTGTTTTGAGAGCCTCGTTCTCTAGTTGTAGCCTCTCTCCCAATATAGACACTCTCGTATGAATTAGGAATTGGACGAACATCCCTTGTTTCTTGCACTAATAATGACACACGTGTGATTTGGGATTTTTCATTGGTTATATAATGAATATTATTAAAGTCTAAACAAAGAAACATGTTCATGCATAAAAAAATTAAGGAATACAAAGTTTCAGAGGTCCATCCACATATTAGAGCCGCTATTCAAAATTTTCCTTTACAACTCTGCTCCAACGATCTAGTGCTCAAGCTCATCCATCCTTTACTTTTTGGAATCTATGACCTACTAACGCACTTTTAAGTATTTTTTTCTCCTCATCATCACTGGAGCTAACATATTTGGCTCTGATCCACTGCCAGTTCTATCCAACCTGACACTCATCCACCAAGGATGTCCCCTCTACCACATTATCCTTAGATCCTTCCAACTAGGCCATCAGGTTTTTGACAACCTTGGTCTGGGTAGCAAAAACTATGACATGATCTTGTACCATGTCAAATATCTTCCTCATCCTCCTGAATCACCTGATAGACTTCATCCTTGTGACTCTGTGAGGCCAAGTCGAGCACCTTCCATTTTGAACACAAGATTTTCAAAAGAAAGTCTCATTCTATGGAATGGATAATGCTGAAATCAACCCCACTGGTCCCTAATATGACCAGATAATGATGTATATATCCCAATTGGTTTGTAAGAACACATGTCTGGGTGTGGGTGATGAAGTTCTGCACGCATATCCATGCCCTGTGATGGACAATCCAATTCTCTTTAGGGATGTTCTGGCTGAGATCTTTAAATTCTTCTACTCGAAAATCTTCATAGGTGGGAAATATCACCATTATTTCATCATATAGATTATCTTGGTTTGCTTTTTTAGGCATGAGTAGATAAATACCAACTCTTGGAAGCAACTTCTCATCAGCCTCTCCACCTGTGATGGAAGCATCCACTACACATTGGGGCACTGCTGAGGTGGATTCCATTTCCCCATCTTCTTCAGTTTCCCCTGTTAATGGTGCCACTTTAACTTCACCTCACACAGTTTACACTAGTGGAAATTTCAAGATAGGCACATCCAATTCAACCTCTGTAACCACTCCATCCATCGACACAATTGTTACCTCTTCTTTCACAACTTTGAATCCAACAGACACCTCCAGTGGAACATGTATGATCACTTTAGCCACTAAAATTTCCCAACCACCAATGGATCCTCTGTGGTTGTCTTGACCACAACGTCCTCCTCATCCATCTCCATTTGGAGAGTAGTCTCTTCAATTGTCATTTTATCCCCAAGCATGGTTAGTGAAAGTGTTTGTGCTAGTGGCTGAGTCATATGAACCATCCAAACTTCCATTCAAAAATGTGTCATTCAATCATAGGAATGCATGGAAAAGGTAATAGGGTGTAGGAAGAGAATATACTCATGTGCATGTTGTATCCCATTGTGGAGTTCCAGGATATTTATAGGCAATTACCTTAGTGAGGGTGTTTCCCCCAGTAACTGTCACCTTGGTCACATGCACCATTTTAACTAATGATTGGCCACCCATGGTTGTAGCATTAGGATAGGTAGAAAGAGACCTCACATTTACCCCATGAAGGTTTGAGGTCCCATAAGCTTCTTTTCAGGTCTGTTACGGACCTCTACCTTCTCCATGCATAATTCATGCACAAATAAGAATGTGTTGGGAAACAGTTATAGAACAAGTTATATCTTGGGAACATAAGACCTAGATATTTAACTGGTCACTGATAACACTTCCTCTTATAAGAGAGCCTTAGTAAGCATCGGTCCCCCATGAATCATCTGACTCCTCAGACAAAGGGTAATGTATATCCAACTCAATTTCCGATAGTTATAGGGGAGTAGTCATGTTCAACAACACCTTCACCTGGCCAGTCATTGGACATGTAGTGACCCGATAATGGACTGGATTCTTCATATCTACAACATATCACTCCACCTCATCCTGGGATATGTGAAATCTAGCCTTAGCATGAACAATCCCAGAGAGACACATCTTGTACTTATTGATATGTTGCCAAATATCGCGAATACTAAATAACTGCATGTAGAAATCCCAATTGGACTATGATTCGGGGAATTAAACATCACAGGGGATGTCCATGTGGCATAACCGCTTCCTGAGATCTTGAATTAATGTCCTTAGGACCACCCCAGAAGGAACCCCTATTCACGCTACCACTTTCCCAGAAGCACCAAGCCCAGTGTTGCTCCTCTCCTTATGCCTCTTTCCTATCCATTCCCATGGACTGTTGAACCTATTGCTGCTACTCTACCTACTAAATCAGCTAACAGTTGACTCTAGCCACCTGAATGATATCGCAAACTGGTGTGGATTATATGGTTCATATATGATCTCATAGTTAAATCTAGCCACCAATACCCCACATCTAAAGGCCAAGAGGTATGATCTATACTCCATGGTCCTTGTACAATCATCGATCACCACTTCCATTGGTAGGGGTAATGGTTAAAATATGAAATGATCCACCGGATCGACCTTCTCCAATATGTCCATAAAACTTATCTTGAATGTAAAAATCTCAAGAATGTTTAGGATTGTTATCTAGAAGGTTTCTGAAGGAGGATTAATAGGTTTCATATATTCATAACCCCCCCCATGTGTGTAACCACCAAAATATACAACAAATATGGAGTCCAACACACACAAAGTGGTGTCTTTTCTTCACTGATGTGGTGGAGTAATTTGTATAAAACTTTCAGTACCAAGATAGCCAAATTAATGCACTGATCTATCACCAACATCGTAGCCATTATAATGGTACTCAGTCACACCCCCATGTTTGTATCCTTCATTGGGAGTATAAAACCACAAATGAATGTTACGATGAATCCCACTAACCTGAATATGGGTTGAGCCTTAATCTTGATGTTTTACCCCTACAACTATTATTGGATCACATTAAAAAATTTCTAATAGGATCCCTCCTTACAGCATTGATATCTACTAGGTCATGAATGAGGCCTAGTCAGACAATTCTATGTTGTATCCTCCTTTTCAGCTGGTTCTTCCATTGGTTCATTCAAAAATTAGTTGAACCACTACTAAAAAGGGATATCCCTCACCCTGGATTCTCTTTGTTGGTTCCCCACCCCAAATTTGTCAACCCCTTAACTAAATTCATAAACTACTCCTGATCATCCCATCCATTCTCTATGGGGAGGAACTCATCATACATAACACCCAGAATTGGGATTTTAGTGACACGATGAAGTTCCAAGAGGCAGATTCTAACCTTCCTATGATGCATATGAAATGTGTTAGTCCATGATGACCAATTTCTCAATAGTTCAGGCATGATATGCTAAGGGAGATAGACATGGTACTATGAGTATCATGTTTCTTCATAGAACCCCACTCACTTCATCTATCCTTCAAATTACTTACATGACGCACGTGCCCTGTAGGCCTGGGCCCACTAATATATGAAATTTATTACCTAATTTAGATAAAAATTATCATTCCTCCCCTAGAGAGGATTTCCTAGTCCAACTTTGAGAATCATCTCATATTATAGTGGGGATGACTCATCCTCCAGCTTCTCCCCATCAATGTTGTTGATGCGTTTGTAGAGAAGTTCCATTATAAGAGGAACATGGTCTTTCTAGGTATGGCCCATGATAGTACTATGCCACTAGTACTTCCCCAATATACATTTGAACCAGTATGCTAGTTTTTCTCTGATCATCGTAGGGGGGAAGAAATTTTCTCTTAAACAAAATCCATAAAGTGGAAGCCTCTGGTATAATTGGTATTCCCTTTGGTCTCTTGTTAAAATTTCTAGAAGTGTTTTGTGATCTGAGGTACTTTGAATTATTTCCCTAGTCATGATGTTGTCATCCATTTCTTCCCTCTGACCATCATTAGTGTGGACTCCTTTAGTAGCCATTTGATTATGGTCTTAGTTATTTTCTGAGTTTGGTTCATCAAGGTTGATCTTGAAGATCGATCACGAAGATATCTCATGGATATCAAGCTTACATAGGTCTCATCACGAATATGTGGTCCACAGAGTCTAGTTTACTAAGAAGAATTCATGGTGCAATTTCCATAAGCCTAGTCTGATAAGAAGCATTCATGGAGATCATGAGCTTCACTAAAAGGGAAAAAATATTTTCTTCACATGAAGTCTGGTGTATTTAAGGGGGTCCCTCCCCTATTTATAGGCATACGGCTGGCCCAGACTCGCAATTCCATCCATAGAGCTATTTATTGTGAACAAGCTCTAGGAATGAGCTTTGTGAGTGTGATTTGTGAATGGGAGTTGATTTTTAATTTTTAGATATTCTCCCTCGGAATATGATCCTCCTTTTCCCCATCATCTCATATTATTAGGAGGGATTTTTTTTTAGAAAAAAATACACATATCACCAGATTATTCTAGGAAGGAACAAATATTTTGTAGTGAATTTGATCCAAAATAGCCCAAAATCCCTCTAAGGAGTCTGCTTCACAAATCCCTACTATCTTTTGAATGGTCAGAGCTTGTAAATTTTATGTTTGAGAAGTCCTCTTCATGAAAGTGCGGAATCATGAAGGTGTTCCTCCATGATCTTGATAGTGATTTGAGAATGTTCAAACTACAGATGGTGTCTTCATGGTTTTAATAGAGTTGTTCCCATTCACAAATATCATTAATCTTAATGAAATACCTCCAATATCCCTAAAACCCCTTGTCTATAAATACCCCCCTTATTCTAAAATTTTAGGGATGATTACCCGACCTTTCATCTTCTGAATTGATCCCAATTCCTGAATCTCTCGAGCTACACAAACTAAAGAAAATATAGATCATCCAAGGTATCCTCACTTCATGAAACCACCTTCCATATGTTCTTGAAATAATCCCCAAAGGTGGGGATTCCTTTCATGAAATCATACATCCTTCACGAAGGAATACGCCGCTCTGTGGTACATGAGGCTTCTCAAAGAATCTATCCTTCATGAAGCACTCCCCTCCTAAATAAGGAATTCCCTTTGAGGTAGGGTCATCATGCTTCATTAAGCCTACTTCTTTGATAATCCCTTGACCTCCATAAAGTGCCTGAGCTTCATGAATAACCACTTTATAAGGCCCTAGGCTTCGTAAAACTGCTCTTATAGTCCTCTTCGTGGATCCTCCCTTCTGTTGACCTTTCTTCATAAAATATGAGTGCACAGATTCCCCACGCATGTCTATGATTGATTTAACTGCACCTAGACTCCCCATGTGACCTATTCCAGCCACTCATGTGTTTTCCCACTCCACACCAAGTGTGTCCCGAGCCTTCCACCCACCTATTTCTTCTAATCAAAGGTACCCTTATTCCAGTTAATTATAAGAATACACAACCTAAAATGGACCTCATGATTGGATATTCGTCCCTGGTAGTGAAAACATCATGCCCTTCCCAAAGAAGCATGACTGGTGGTCATGTAAGCCCAAGGGGTGAGGAGTGATTCTACCCATTTTTGAGATGCATAACGTAAAACTTTCTAGTTCTACATACTAGTTTTATGATGTTAAACTTCATGAAAACAAACTCATCACATTACATGATACTATATCCTCACCCAACGCATCAAGTGAGGGATTCCTCATGTATTATTGACTAAGGATGACCCTACCTCTTTCCTCATGCGACAATCATGAGATTCCCCATGTATAATCATCCTGCAATGCCACACTCTATCCCACTATGGTGCACAAACCTTCCATACCAGGATACTAACATGAATGATCCCCACCTCCTTCCCTAAAGAGTAACCCTCTTGCAATGGGCAGCCTCAATGTAAGACCCACTTACCCTGTGAAATAAGCATAGGATGCTACATGTATAGATGACATGGGATAATATCTAATAGAATGTCCTTTGTACCTCTCACATGGAATGGGATCTTCCTCGTGTATATTTCACACATAATACCCACCCACATTATTGTTTCTACTAGCAGCATCCCAGCATCCATCCACTAGTGAAAAAGGTGGATCATATGATCTTTAAATCTATTTATTCCTCTTATTTCTCACATTGAATATAACTCATGTGGGATTAGAGGTTAGTGGTGATCAGGACAACCACACGATCCCAAACATTCCAATGGGCCTTCTCCATAGATCCATTCCCCAACCACTATTCAAATTTTCTTACTACCAAGTGTAATCCATAACCTTTCTGAACTGTGTGGGATTTGATTCCCAACTAATTGGGATATTTTAGAAGCATCCCTGAGGTCCAAAACCAATATCCAAATCTTTTTTCATGTTATATGAGCCACATCCCTGGTAAGATCATGCCCCTCACCTAGGATACCACTTCTTTGCTAGGTCCCTCTAGAAGCTTTCATACTTAATCCCCATACCATCTCTCATTGACACTCCTTTCACAACATAATGCATCCTTACCGCATGACATTAAAATGAATGGATTGGTCCTGTCATGTGACCTTGAACTACGACATAGAACTATGTGGATTTTGATCACTTTCTTATGAACAAGGTATGCAGGGAGCCTCTCAGAGGTTTAATCCCAACTAATGGTAAAATTGTGTGAGGGACACACCTCCATGATCCGTATTAAGGGACTATTTTATGAATGTTTTCTTCAAGGGGTGTCTTAACCAATGGTAAACCAAGGTGATCCCTTTGAGGGGCACACCTCTCAGATCTGACTCAATGGGAATCGTGATTTATTCATCTCGAACTCTCCTTAAAGTGTGTTCCGATCCATTCATCATATATCTATTTCAATGGTCATTATGATCATTCTTCTAAGTCTGTATCAAGGGACCTTATGATCCATAGGTCTTCCTCCATGGGGCATCCTGATCCATTGGTAAAATTTCCAGGTGTGATATCTTCCCTCCTAGGGGCACACTTCCCTGATCCATCTCAAGGGGCGTTTCGGTCAATCTCTCAAGTTCTCCTCAAGGGGTGTCCCAACCAATGGTAAACCTAGGTGATCCCTCCTAGAGACACACCTCCCAGATCCTCCTCAAGAGGTATCTTGATCCATTCATATCAAACTCGCATTAAGGGGTGTTCTAATCCATTCATAATTAATCTATCTGAAGGGGTGTTCTAATCATCCTTTTCGGTCCATCTCATGGGGCATTCTAATCCATCCATCCATTTCCACCTCTATGGGGAATCATGATCCATTGGTAAACTTTCTAGGTGTGACATATTCCTACTAGGAATACACCTCCTTGATATGCCTCAAGGGGCATCCTAATCACCCATCATGTCCCTGCAAGACATTAAACATGCACCCATCATGTCATTACAAGAAATTAACCTTGTTTATATCTCCACAAGAGGTTAAACTCATTCCCTAATCCATCTACATAAGATGTTAAACACATGCACTATCCTATCTCTATTATATATTCCAATCTATCTCCACAAGACATAGAACTTATGACACAACCCAAACACACACTTCATGCAAAACATTGGATGCCTGTGGTGAAAATTATTGGAATATTTATTCCCCTGGTGTTTCTATCTCATGATCTACATGGTATTCCTTGGGTTCTGTGCCTAGGTTTCCTCATATGATATTCCCTCCAAAGAGGAAGAATACAGGTTACCAATTCTACCAAAATCCACACATGCAGAATGATTACCAATGTGACTACTCTCTGAGCAAAGGTTGGTTCCTTGTAAATAATGAATCACAACGTCTAAGAAGAAGTAGTGTAATTAACCTGTTTCTACAAAGAGATGATATCAGGAATGAGTTCCATGTACATGACTTAACTCTTTGAGGGAGACCCGAACTATGTGACAAGTTCCAAGGAGGAATCCATGGAAGGAGGAATTTACATCTCATTATCCTATTTCAATCAAGGAGAAAACATCATCATTGAAAGTGTTTAAATCTACCCACATTTGGAATGTAGGAATGTGGGGTAATAAGAACACCAGTGCATGAAACCATGTATGGATATGTGGGCGTGCCCCAGTAAAAGAATTTGAAATAGATCCTTAAACCAAGATTTAAAAACATAGGAATTTTTTAGTGTCCAACATATTATGATTATTATATTTTTTTTCTTTCAATAGTTTTTGGAAAAGTCAGTGAGTATGTTGAAGGATAATAAGTTTCTTATAGTTTTTTTGGAAGAAGAGGCTTCATATGTAAATACTTCAGAAGGGAAACCTAATGGAAGTAGGAAACACTTATAGATGGATGAAGAGGTGGAGATAAAGATGTTGATGGATGGTGGATCATCATAAATGTAAAATATAGTCCCCTATGATGATCATAAGTAATGAAGATGATCATAGTTTTTGATCTTGTTGGATGGAGAAAAAAATGGAGATTTTTATATCTGGAATTAAATATCATTTAGAATTGAATAAGTGTTGATTAGTGTGAAAATTTAAGAACTATAAGAATACTCATATGGAGATTGATGATCTACTGAAGAGAGTTACTACCACAAAAAATGGAAAAGGCATGAAGTACAGAACCCCCAGAAGTAGATTATAGAAGAAGTTTCCAATATGAGTTGTTATGAAGCTCACCAAAGATACATATTGTAGAAACTATAGTGTAATTCTAAACGTTTTCATAAGCATGATAAAAGAAACCCAATCCATTAGAGGTTTCAGAAGAATAAGTTATGTTATGTTATGTTGTTTTTTCATTGAAATAGAATCACTTTAGTGAAAGGCCGATAGTGATTCAATCTAAGTTGGATTTACAAAGGCCTGCTCAATAGTAGTTGAGGATTCATGTAAATAATCATGGAGTTTTGATGTTATCAAAAGATGGTGCATTATAAAATTGAAAAATTAATGATTAGGTTCTAGAAAAAGAATCTCTAGAAGAACAATATCCAGATGGAGTAATTCGTGGCTAATGATGGAATCGATCGAAATGGAAATCTGGATTTGGGCTAATTGGAAGAAAAATGTGCAAGACCAATTTCAAACTAAACAAAGGTTCCTCAGATGGATTCCACTAGAAGAACATGTATCATGTAGAAGAATATTTGAAATATCAAAGGTTGTATAATTTTAAGATAAGACAAAGGTAGAACCTGAGCATAATTGAATTGAAATAAAATTTTATAAAATAATTCCAAATAGATATTAAATTTTTATAAAGTCAAAACAATCTGATGATGCTAAACTGGTCATTCAAAGACAAAATTTTCACAAAATTAAATTCCATGATTCAAGTAAATATTTGAGGAAGAGTTGAAAATTTTTTAAGCTAAATTTTTTGGGAAGCCAAATCCTAATATTTTTTTAATATATTGAAGGTGGTCAATACAAGAGTTGGGAAATAAGGAAGTTCAAAATAAAGCATGAATGTCCCCTACATCTACAAGATAATGATTTATTATATAAAGGGGAACCACACTTGAGTTAAGTGTGAAACAATTTTGAACATTAAGAGATATTATGAATATATATGAGGGGAAATATCCAACCACACACTTCTAATAGAATAGTAGAAGGGTTAAATATGATAATACAAGAACTTGAAGCTTTAAAGTATATAGTGAGTTTTCCAAAACTAGAATTCAGAAAGAGGAAATCTAAAATAACGTCAAGAATCAATTTGTGTGAGTTCTAGATGATGTTTTCCATGGTATTGAGAGTTTTTTATGATTATTATTATGAAAGTATATGGATAGGGATGATTTTTAAGCTGATCATTTTTAAAGTTAATAAGTTAGTCAAATAAACATCCATGATAAAATTCAAGGAAGTTAATTAAATACCAGTGTTTCCAGTATAAAAAATCCAATATAGATATGTTTAACCATTTAACATGAAGTTAAATTTTTTAAAAGTTAAATAATTATATCCTCATGAATATAATAAAGTTTCACCAGAGCTAAAGAAAATTTAATTTATCCTTGATTGTATAAAAATGTATTTTTTGGCCAAAAAATCGAAGAACTAGAAGAAGAAAGAAGCTTAGAAGCTTTGAATGTTAGGCTCGTAAAATAAATGGAAGGAGGAGCCACCACTATTGAAAGTTAAATTATATGGTAAGAAATCATTAAAATCTTATAAAGTTAATCCTCTATAAGATTGTTGTTTTATATTTAGTGAGTATTATTTTATTGTGTTTTTTGAATATTTTTACTCAGGAATCAAAGTTTACATGAAATTTTTCTCTATGGATTTTTTCACATATATGCTTTCATTTATAAAGGGATTACATGAAGATAAATAATAGTTTAAATTGAAACTTACAGAAATGGAAGATTCATTGGGAAATAATTTTTAAAAAATTAAATTCCACACAGATCGCATAGAAGAAAATGAATAATCCATTCAACTATTTAATGAAATATTCTTCCTAGTTGAAGAATAATTGGAAATAACCATATGTGGGAAGAATATAAATTGGGAAGTTTTTTTAGAAATATTACATGAATTAAAATCAATAGTAGAATTAAAGAACACTCAATTAGATTTAAATGTCAAAATAATAAAACTGTTTGAAAAATATCTAAAATTGTTGGAAGATTATTAAATAAATAATCCATAAATTGAATGCTGAATATAAAGGGAAAGTGGTGTTAATCGAAGATCAGAAGAACAATTTAAATATAAAGTGTCTTGAGTTGGAAATAATATTTAAAAACATAGAATCCAATCAAGTTGAATCTACATATAAATATGTGAAATATTAACTAGTTAAGTTTCTAAGGAAAGTATTACTTCCAAAAGGAATCAATATAACAACAAATACTGCTAGAAAAATGACTTATATCCAAATACCTATAGACATGGTTTAATATATCCATGAATATAGCTTGATACATATATGTGTTTATTTAATAACCATGTCTATATATATTTTAAATCCATGGGAAAAGATTCATATAGAAATAGGATTCTCAATATAACAATAGACACTGCTAGAAAAATGAATTATATCCAAATACTTATATACATGG
This sequence comes from Viscum album, assembly GCA_963277665.1. Lineage (NCBI taxonomy): Eukaryota > Viridiplantae > Streptophyta > Magnoliopsida > Santalales > Viscaceae > Viscum > Viscum album. The sequence goes on from OY728138.1 coordinate 396,700,682, forward strand.
TTTAATAGATCCATTAATATAGCTTGATAAATATCCATGTTTATATAAAAACCATTTCTATATATATTATAAATCCATGGTAAAATATTCCTATGGAAATAGGATTCTCAAAAATTTACCCTCCCCCCTCATGGATTTCCTCTCTTACCCACCCACACACCCAATCCCTTCTCTTGATCCCTTCTCCCTCAGCTGATCATCTCCCAACCAATCACTTCTCCTTAATCCTATTCAAATTGACTTCTTTATTCGGTTCCTCTGTCCCTCGTATGATACCTCCCATCCCCTTCATCACACATTCCTCCCCTCCTCCATCCCCTTTATTGTGCATTCCTCCTCCATTCAGTGCATCAAATTGGCCCTTTTATTTCTATGAGTGGACCATGCATGAGTGATGAAACTGAGACCTTCCATGAGTAATCCTTGTGTAAGCTGACACCTACCCTTTTTTAAAACCATACTAATCATGTTCCTCATATTTATTCTTCTTTCATTAATGGGATTTTGTTGTAGCATCCCCATTTTTGTTGAAGGATCCTCTGATTAATTTTAATTTCTATTTTGTTTTGATTAATTCATATTTTTCAGGTTTTTTTAATCTGTGATTTATATTTACATTATTCCTTGATAATCATGCCATAATTGGAGGCCATAAAAAAGCATTTCAGGATGTAGCTTTTGGATTAATCATTTCAAAGTGGTATGAATCCATGGTATTCAAGTAAATTAAATGTTGCACAATTATTTCTTATGGTTAGAAACATATATAGTTATCAATCCAATGATTTCAAGTATCTCATATTAAAAGAAGGCTATAATTTTTTTGACTATATTATTGAAAGATATTATACCACAATTTGATGTGTTATATTATAATTATATGGATTGAAAAATATTTTTGGATGCCTGAATAATTTTCTAACTAGAAATATTGGATTTATTTTTGTGGTATTAATTATAACCTAATGGATGGATTTCTAGGTCAATGAGGACATGGTATGTGTTTTTTGAAGAATAAAATTTTATGAAGATAAAATTAAGATGTTAAAAACAGGATAATAATAGTTATTAAAGATAAATACAGAATGTTTCGGAATATTAGAGACTATTTTTTCATATCTGGAGTACTTTTATTGATTTTATAAAGATATTTTAATCATAATTAAATATCTATAATTGATCAAAAACGTTATAGATAAATATAAAACACTAAATATAGATGGTTTATTGCTTAATTTGAAATTCATTGTGAATGACTTGTGCATAATCGGTTCCTGGATCTTGTATTTTTAGTAGTGCGTAGATAAGAAGATAGATGTAATGGACCTTGGTTTGATTGTGATCCTTACTAAAATATTTTAATTGTATACAACGAGAAGTGATTTTTGGTGCACCAACATATGATTATGTGTGTTCTCTTTTGATGTATCCTTTTTTAGTGAACTATGTAAATTTATCATGTCAATAGATTTATTTTCTACGTTTTAGATGATTTATATTTGTATATATTCTTAAAATGTATGAACAATAAAACATATCAAATGACATGATTTATTCTATGAATCAAATGAAAACTAATATTAGTGGATAAACCATTTATGGAAATATTTTTTTCCTCCTACCTACTATATCATTATCTTTTCATACACCTTCATACATATTTATTATAATTCATATTTCTAAAAAATTTAGTTTTTTTATTAATTAAGATTCGAATTTAAAATCATTCACTATGTTATATTATTTTTTCTTTATCTACACTATAATTTAACATCATTTCCTATATACCAGGCTAAATAATGAAATAAAAAATTATAAACCATACCATTTTAAGTTGAATAATTTGAATTGTTATTTAATTCATAAAATAAATTCATATTTAAAAAATCAGTAATCAAATGAGTACATTTATTTACCTAAACACATTAATATTTTCCATATTATAACCTAGGAATGAAATGATTGTACCTTATAAAACTATAATATTCATATGTTATGGGTCATAGAGTGAACATTAAAAAAATATTAGAATATTTTTGTCACCTTTTAACATAATGATAATAGAATTGATAAGAATTATAATTTTTCCAATTCATACTAATCAAACATTAATTCTCTATTCAAGTATGTAATTGATGGGTTTAGAAACTAAAATAATGTTGTGGTGGTATTTTTGTCTTTAATATACAAATAATTCCATTTTGATAATGATGTGTTAATGAACTATACAATATAATTATCAATCCACATACATGACTACCACTGAACTCGGGCATGTTCCATGGAATGTCAATGACTGGTGACTAAAACCATAGGTTTACACACAATTTTGAAGATTATTTTTTGTAAAAAATACAAATTAACTAAAATATAAATACTAACTAAAAAATTAGATAAGTAATCTATACATAGAATAATCATCAAAAGTTTTTAATGAGAAAGAAAATTTCCCCAATATGGATCCCATAATTCAATATCTATAACCATTTCGTTACAGAAACATATAAATTATATAATGAATATGAAAAATAGATTGAGATCAACATAATATGATATCTTATAGAAGTGTGTATATAAATATATGGTTGATTATAATAACCTGGTAAGATATTACAACAATATGTACTTATAGTTAATACATTGACATAACAATATGTATTTGTAAAATAGTTTCACAAAATTTTTATTGATGAAGTTGTACAATATCATATTTGAAAATAATGAATAAATAAGTTCTAAATATTATGAATAGAATAGAATATAAATTAAAATTAAAAAACATATAATGTATTATTTTACATTTCATTTTAGATATTTTTTATGTTTTCTATAAACATGTTATTAATGATTAATTTTTATCTCACAAAACAATACATATCATTTTAATTCATTTTATAGATTATTTATTTAATTTATTTCTATTTACAATATAATGTATAGAATTTGGATGTACAATATTAATTAGATCACTGATGAGTTTCAGAAGAATTTATGGAATTTGTTTGATATTTCATTCAAAATTGATTTGGATGGTGGATTGATTTGATGCTCATGTTTTGACTGTACTGGAAGACAATGGTTAACTCACGAGGAAGTGAGTTACCATATCATAAAAAATGGTTTCCAAAAAAAATATCATGTGAGGTACCAAAATGTATAAGAATATCAAGTAGATAATGAAATTTATTTAGCTAAAAGGATCGGTATGAAATTTTTTGTTTTTGACCAGTTTCTATTTGTTTCTCAAGCCAACTACTCATATAGACGAATGCAAGAGGGAATGAATATTGGAAATATTTTCTATATATTGATTGAAATGATTACATTGAGTGTGTTAGAAATATTATGGAAGATGTGAATACCCCGTTATACCGAGCATATGAAAAAATGAGAAAACTTGAGTTTTTAAAGTGATTATATCTTGGGGAAGTAGTGTGTGGATTTAGTAATACTACGATTGACTATCTTCTTACATTTAATAAGGATTTACTACATTATGATTCATTTATTATAAAAAATAGTTATATGGAATCAAATTATGTTGAAAATTTTAGATTCTCATCTACTAAGATCCATGATTTCCCCAGATATTTTTTTTTATAGAAGGAAAATATAGATTTAATTCAATGAAAACGACAAGGTACTTCAAGGTGGAAGACTAATAAAGATGGAACTCAATCATGGATACCAAATAAAGTAATGTGACACTTTACTTTAATTCCCAAGCTTCAAAATCCTTTTATTTCAGAGAAAATGGAAATAAATATGATAAGGTATGAATATTAAAGAAATAAGGATAATGATGAAATAGTGTGTCTTATAGATGAGTTAGCTTAGAGGAAATTTGATAGGTTACATCTCAATTTTGTAGATTTTCCACAAAAAGTTATATTGGGATTATCATGTGATTATTTTAACCCATTTCATTAAATTCATACCTCACATAGTTCTCAACCTATTTTCATTCACATTTATAACTTTTCATTATGCATGTGTATAAAGAATTTTTTAACTATAATGAGTGTACTGATATCTAGTCCTAGTGCACTCCTAAAAATATGGCCTTTATCAGCACTAGAAAAGGCCATTAATAGTTCTAAAAAATGATGTTAATCGAGGAGAAGATAAAGGGGTGGTCCATTTTATCAACATTTAGAAAAGCATTGATAAATACCCCTTTTATCAGTACTAAAAAAATGATGATAAAAGCAGTCTTTTGTCAGTACTTTTTTTAGTGCTGATAAAAGACCCCTTTTATCAATGCTTTTTTAACATTGAGAAAAGTCAAAAAATTTAAAAAAAAATTAAAAACAATTTATAATACGGGGGGAGATTTTAACAACCCTTGACCCCCCCCCCATCACTTTTAGGCGGACCCCCTCCCACTCTCCCGCGTGTTGCCCTTGCCCACGCACCCCCCACATGTTTACGCACCCCTCCCTACTTCCACCAGAACTCGAACCCGAGACCTCACCCCTTGCGCGTCTGCACCTTTACCACTAATCTATTTAGTTTTTTTCTCTATTTAATGATATATCTATTAATTTATATATATATATATATAGTTATATTTATTCTTATATTAATATAGATTCATATTAATATAAATATATTTAATTATATTAATACAAATATATTAATTCATATATTAATATATATATATCTATATATTTATTTGTATATTAATATATATTTATATTTATTTATATATATATTTATATTTATTCATATATTAATATATAATTATATTTATTTATATATATAGTTATATTTATTTGAAAATTAATATAGATTCATATTAATATATATATATTTATTCATATATTATTATTTATTATTACTTATTTTTATATATATATAGTTATATTTATTTGTATATTAATATAGATTCATATTAATATAAAAATATTTAGTTATATTAATACATATATATTTATTCATATATTAGTATATATATATTTATTCGAATATTAATTCATATTTATATTTATTTATATATGTCACGACACATCCCTCAGGGCTCATGTCATGACTACCCCAATCCCGCCTTCCATAGGCCAGGGGCTGGTGACTAGCACCAAAAAGGCATATCCCTAAAACTAGGAATTCATTGCCTTTTAACCTATCAAACCACACAATACAAGCACACATCAAGATTCAAGCACAAATTAAACTATATAGTAAATAGGGTGAGTATAGTAAGTAAAGGGGTCGGAATACAAGCCCAATTGGAAAGTACGAGTAAAATTGAAAATAGATCCTATGAACACCCGCCAAGGATCCTACCTAAAGGGTAGGTACAACTCTTGAATGGTCATCTCTACAGTTCGTCTCGTCTAATGGTCTACCTCCGAGCAGCCTCCAGTCCTGGCACCCTCAGCCTCGATCAATGTTGTCCGTCATCTGCACAAGACACATCAAGGTGTGAGCATAGCCCATACAGGGGTGAGTATAACAATACTCAGTAGGGACCCCGAGACCCCTGAAGGACTCTTAGAATCCACAGAGGATAATCCACAAAGAAATATCACAATTACAAAGCACGAAGCAACAATCAGCCCTACTTAAGTATATCCCCATACATATACATAAGTTATCAAGTAACCAAACTCATTCAAGGGTAACACATAGCCCAACTCTTTATCCAAAAGCTTAACTATTCCACGAAGGAAAGAATATCACATAGGTAGCACCACACATAAGAATACCACAAAGGTAAAGACTCATCTCACACCAGGTATAACTTAAGTATAGAAGTATAAATTATTATCTATATTCCTATATCATTTTACTTCATTGATAAGCTCTGATGTTGACCCACACAAGATCAAAGATGACCCACACAGGATCCGAAGATGACCCACACAGGATCTATAGTTGACCCACCCAGGATCTGTAGATGCTGACCCACCCAGGATCCAAATATGACCCACATAAGATGGGTATATTCTTCAAGTACAACCACCTACAGGGTTCTCGCACTAAGCACGGTTGATTCTGGGAGGATCCACTCCTGAAGCCATCGGTCGATAATTCACCTACCATGAAGTCCAACGAAGAAGTATCACGAAGATCTATTATTTCATAAGGTACCCAACGCGATAGACGACATGTCAATCAGACGCCTGGTCTATAAGTTATTAGCGTTTCCATTCCAAGGGCCCAGTTGGATTCGGGTATGATCTAACCCAGCCGTACTCCAACTCTATTCAAAACTCAAGTGGAGTATACGAAAAGGACCATCTCAATCCAAGGATTCTGTTTCCACATATGGTTTAACAAACAGACGTCCAGTTCTCAAGATATGGAAAAAGGTGTATCTGGGTCTAGATGGGCCTGGGTCCGGTCCGATCCGACCCGGACTGGGACGACCCTACCCGGTCCGGGTCCGGACCGGATGATCTGGACTGCGAGAGGCTCGGCCCACTGAATGCGGCCTGTTGGGGTGGCCCGCGGCCGGGGTGGCTTGCTGGGCTGGGGCCTGCCCTAGCCGCCACCCAGGGGAGGCACCCCCCGGGATTCCTGAATGGCCCGAGGGATGTTCAGTTCTGGCCAACGAGGTGGCGCCACCTACTGGCAGGCGAGACCCACTAGTGCGAGTCCTGCTCGGCGTGATGTGGTCAGCCGACTCCCATTCCGGCGGTGTTGGCATGCATTGTTGTTGCCTATATGGCTGGCCACCCTCCAAGTGCGCCACCACGGTTTGGCAGCCGTGACATCCAACACCGGCAGAACGGAAGCACGCCATCCCGACTTCCACGCGGTCGGCATGTGTGTCGGCCCCCACCCACCTTCTCTATGGCCAATGGGCCGTGGCCTCCTTCAGCGGCATGGTTGCGCCTCTGCCACCATCGCGGCTGGCCGGTTTGCTGGCCGCCGCCTTTATCCTGCTAGCGTTGGTCGCCGGTGGACTTCCGTGGGTCACTGGGTGAGCTTCGGTGGCCCGTTCTTCAATCCTAATGAATCTTTGTGTTTCCTAGGATTTGACCTTTACATCTATCCCATCAAGGTCAAGTTCCTCTCAACCCAAGGTTTTGACCGCGATGAACACATCAAATAGCGATGTAGTGGAGGGATCAGGCCATGTTCATTTGGTCCGCGCCCTCTGCGTTAGACTAATAGTATGCGGCTCAAGAAGATTGAATCAATTCAAATCAATGAATAATTTTCAAGAAAAACCCATACCTCAATCGCACGTTGGAGATGGATGAGGAAGAAGATGAAGATGATGAATTAGACACCGATGTTCGTCGCTCCCGCAATACGCTTCCGATCCGTGCTCCAATGTTGGTTCAACGTTCTTGATCCGAAGATTCATTCTTCGTTGGAGGAGGTTCTTCATTAGAGGATGTTCTTCCACCAAGAGTTCTCTAGTAAAATCATTTTCTAACAATTCTCAATTCCAGGAGATGTGAGGATCCAATCCCCCAAATTAAGTTTAATAGTTCATTAATTTTTCAATTAATGATGTCTCATTAATTAGGGGAGGGTTTTCAAGAGTTCCACCACATTAAAAGAGGTGTTTCACGGTCGGGTGGTCCCCACCACCAAATTCAAAAAGTGGTGGAGAGATTTAAAATAAAAATAAAACTATTTTTTATTTTTATTCCTCCGCAAAACCTGAGATTTCCATCTTCCACCCTCGACCCACTGCGGTCGAGGTGAAGGCCTCTTTAAGTGAAAATTGGCGCTTCGAGTTCAATGGTGTCCTCATATTTCAATTCCAATCACCGATTCAAAAGTTACAAATTACCACCGGCATGTTTACTAAATTTACCTTAAAGAAAGTTCAAAAATTCATTCCAGGAACTTCGGGCCTCAAAATCACGCGATGTCAATTTTTGCAGACTCGTAATATTTCCATATAATTAAAAAAAATACATGGAAAATTATGGGTCTTTACATTCTCTGCACCTCATGTATTTGCATCTCTGAAAGCTACAACACAATCTAGGAAAACAGGTGGTGGTACTAAGCATGAATATGAGCATCCCACTCCCATGTGCTCTCCTAGAGGTTCTCGTGCTGCCAACATACGCGCACCAGAGGTATCGATCACCCATAAATTACTCTCTCATGTCGATCCTCAATCTCTATTGGATCCTTCGAAAATGTCACCCCATCCTTGATGTCCAGCTCACCCCAGTCAATGATGTGCGAAGGATAATGCATGTACCTCCTCATCTGGGGTACATGGATAATGTCATGTATATGGTGCAACTGAGGGGGAAGTGATAGGTGGTATGCCACCTCACCAACTCTTTTGAGGACCTGAAAGGGTCCTATGAACCTCAAAGATAAATTTCCTCCCTAACCAAATCTATGAAAACCTCATTGAGGTGAGACTTGTAGAAAGAAATAGTCACCATCATCGAACTCCAGAGGTCTCTGTCTCCTATTAGTATAAGACTTCTGCCTACTCTGGGCAGTTTCCATCTGCTCCTGAATGATCTGAACCTTCTTCGTGGTAGCCCGTACCATCTACGGTCCCATGAGTATTGACTCCCCTAGGTCAGTCTAGTATAGAGGTGATTTTCAAGGTCGATCGTACAATTCCTCAAATGGTTCCATACCGATGGTGGAGTGATAACTGTTGTTTTATGTGAAATCCACCAAGGGAAAGTGATCCTCCTAGTTAAGACCGAAATCAATGATGCTAGAAAACAATATGTCCTCGAGGGTCTGAATGGTTTGCTCTGTCTGACCATCTATCTGAGGATGAAAGGTGGTGCTCAATCGAAGTTGAGTCCCGAACGCCTCCTACAAACCCTTCCGTATCTGGGAAGTAAAATGTGCATCACAATCAGAGACAATCGTTGAGGTAAATCCATGAAGTCATACAATCTACTTTACGTAGAGGCATCCCAAGCTCTCTACTGATCCCTACTCTCTGATAGGTAGGAAGTGGGCCGACTTCGTGAGTTGTTCAATGATCACCCAGATGAAATCATGTCTTTTGGACATGTGTGGAAGTCCTGTCATGAAGTGCATGGAAATTCTATCCCACTTCCACTTTGGCACCTCAAGTGGCTGAGCTAAACCCACTGGAACCTGATGCTCTTCCTTCACTTGATGATAAGTGAGGCACCATGAGACAAAATCTACCACTGCTTTCTTCATTCCCAACCACTAGTGCTGACGTCGGAGGTCCTGGTACATCATCACCACTCTTGGATTTACCACTAAATGGGATGTATGAAACTCCCTCAACACTTCCACCAGTAGCTCCACTAGAACCATAATACTTCCTCTAAAGAGGATGACGTGCTCCCCACCTTCAGAAAATCTATTAGGTTCATATCCTGTGGATATCTGAGCACGTCAAGCCTAACAGTTAGTGTCCCCAAACTATGCCTCCTTGAATCGCTAAAGTAGTGGGGAAGTTACTGTTAGAGACTGAATATAAGCTTCTCCATCTTGATCCATGTATGATATCCGCAAAGTGGCTAGCTCCTCTGTCGCCTCACTCAGAAACTGTATACCAGATCTCTTGTTGAGTGCATCTACTACTACATTCCCCTTCCTAGGAGTATAGACTATCTCGAAGTCATAGTCCTGGAGGAACTCAATCCAAAGCCCCTATCTCAGGTTCAGGTCCTTCTGAGAGAAGATATACTTGAGACTCTTGTGATTAGAGTAGATTGTAAAACGTTCGCCCATCAAGTAATGTCACCACATCTTCAAGGTAAAGACCACTAATGTTAACTCTAGGTAATGGGTAGCGTAGTTCTGCTCATGTTGTCTCAGTTATTGACAACCATACATGATCACTGCTCTCTCCTACATCAGGACACATCTGATCCCAGTCCCCGATGCATCGTAGTATACTACGTACCCAATACCCTCCCCCGGTTGCCTCAATATGGGGGCACTCGTCAGTTTCTGCCTCAGTTCCTAGAAACTTCACTGGCATCTCTCCGACCACACGAAGGGTTTCCCCTTCTTCATAAACGCTAAAAAGGGTGTCGAAACTCTAGAAAAGTTATGCACAAACCTCTGATAGTAACCAAACACACCCAAGAAACTCCACACCTCCATCACACTCTTCGGTGGCTCCCAAGAAACCACAGCCTCAATCTTCACTAAATCCATCGCAACTCAAGCCTATAAGATGATGTGTCCTAGGAAGTTAACCACTCAGATCCAAAAATGGCACTTTGATAGCTTACCATAAAGTTTGTGCTCTCGGAGTGTGTTTAGAACTATCTATGGATGATAGTCATGCTCCTCATATGTAGCTGAGTATACCAAGATGTTGTCGATGAAGACTACCACAAAATGATCGAGGTATGGCTGGAAGATCATGTTCATGAGTCCCATAAACACCGTTGGGGTGTTGGTCACGCTTAATGTCATAAACAAGAACTCATAATGTCCATACCGACATTTAAAGTCTGTATTCTGCACATCCTCGTCTCGTACCCTGAGCTGGTGATAGCCTGATCTGAGGTCTATCTTCAAAAACCATCGTGCTCCCTTCAGCTGATCAATGAGATCATCAATCCTCGGAAGTGGGTATTTTTTCTTCATGGTCACTTGGTTCAGGTGCCGATAGTCCACACAGAGTCTCAAACTCCCATCCCCCTTCTTGGTGAACAAAATCAGGGATACCCAAGGATAAACACTGGGCCTAATGAACCCCTTCCCTTGCAAGTCCACAAGCTGTACTCACAGCTCTCGAAGCTCTGCGGGAGCCATTTGATATGCTGGTGTAGATATTTGTTTCTTACTAGGGTACATGTCGATATAAAAGTCTACCTCTCTGTGTGGGGGTAGTCACGGAACATCATCATGAAATAAATCGGCATAATGGTCTACCACTATAGGATAGCTCGGACTCTCAACATAAACTGATCTGAGGGTAAGACTAGCCAAGTGATGAGTAATTGGATGCACCCTCCTCTAGGTATGTCCATACTATGCTGGAAAGGTTTCCTTCTCGCCATTAAAGGAAAACCTTGTCCCATCCATGCGGACACACCGCACTTTGTACCTAATACAGTAAATCTGAGCATGGACTGTGGATAACCAGTCCATACCCAAGATGACATCGTAAGGACTTAATGCCGCTACTGGGAAATCACATCTGAATCTCTCACCTCTTAAAGTAAGCTCACGCTATCAGAACCAGTGTGTAATCATCAAATCTACCCTCGTAGGAGTCTATAGCCGTAAGGATCGAGCCAACTTCTCCATCGGAATCTTCGAGCTCTGAATGAGGGTTGTGGGAAAAAAAGAGTGACTGGAACTTGTGTCTATAATTACTAAAGCTGGGGTAGAGTAGACACAAATCATAACTATAATCATCTCCAGAGCACCGTGGTCATAGGCCTCAGCTTCCAAGAGCTGAGCCCATTTCTGTTCACCTTCTCCCTGTGGTCGGGTGGACCACCTGGAGGTGGTGGCGATAGAACCTCGAATCACTGCCCACCACCTGTTGCATGGCCAACTCCTCTACCACGTCTTCCTACTTCTTACATACCTCCTTGATCAAATATTCACCTCTTCCCAAGCAGTACTTCAACCATCTATTGGTCGCCTGTATGGCAGGTTGGGCAGTCACGAGCCATGTGACCCTACCCGCCGCACATGTAACATTAACTGCTCCTCACCTGTCCTGCTCTATCTCGAGATCCCCCGCACAACCGACCATGTATCCTACAATCGTCCACCTATAGGTAAATTACTCTTGAACCTCTGCATCATTTGTCTGCTGCCAGATGCAGATGTCTCTGTTACGTGATGTCTGGTGGTGGGTCTCGCTGCCGGTGACTGCTCAGCAAGGAATCTCTCCACCAAGAGTGCTCTCTCTAACACCCTAGCCTGCATCAGATTCTAAAAGATACCATTGAATCTCTTATATCTTGTCTGAGCCCCAGCTTGAAGGTCCAAGCCTGGAAGAAAGGGTCTCGCACCATGTCAGTGGAGTAGTGCGAGAGGCCGGTGAACCTCACTGAAAACTAATCCATGGTCATGTTTCCCTACTGCAAGTGGAGAAGCTCCTGTATATTCACTGAACGTAAGGTCACTGGGATGAACTCTTCCCTGAAAAGTCTCTCGAAGTCCACCCAGATGAGAGTCACCTCATTGTGAACCTGGAGCATCAAGCTCCACCATCTCTTCACTGCTTCTTGAAGAATACTGCCTACAAGGATGACCATAAGATAAACTGGTGTCCCTAATAATTGGAAAACTCGGACCACGGCCTCCAGCCAGTCCTCAGCCGCCTATGCATCTATCTCACCCCGGAACCTCGGTGGCCTCTAGTGCTAGAAATCATGCCATGCGCTCAATCAGCGTGCCCCCTCTACTGTTCGGGTCAGTGGCATCAGCTGCCCAATGGGTAGTGGTGTTGCCGGTACACCACCAGATGGTACAACTGCTGAAAGGGGGCCCACAACCAAAGCATCATCGCTTAGTGGGCGATCATCACATACTCTACCTAGAACCTTGGATGTCTATCTGCATGGAGGAATCCTAAAAAGAAATAGGTGCACAATGGTCAATAAGTTATACCTGGTGAGATGACTCAAAGAGACTGCAAAGAAAACTTTTCAAAAACACACACTCAAACAGTATTTTTGTTCACTTGGTCAAAAATCAGAAGTTAGGGTCTTGGTGTATGGATACGTTGGCCGCCACACTAACATTGGATTCCCTAAGCTGAAAACCACACTCATTACACATAACACTATTTCCAAATCAAAATATCAGAGTCCAAGTTATTCGGTAGAACTGACTCCTCTGATACCAATTTGTCACAACCCATCCCCCGGGGCCCGTGCCGTGACTACCCCAATCCCACCTTCCATAGGCTAGGGGATAGAGACTAGTACCGGAAAGGCATATCCCTAAAACCGGGAAGGCATTTCATTTTAACCTAAAAACCCACACAATTCAAGAAAACATCAAGATTCATGTACAAATTAAACTATATAGTAAATAGGGTGAGTACAGTAAGTAAAGGGGCCAGAATACAAGCCCAACTGGAAAGTACAAGTAAAACTGAAAAAAAAACTCATGTGAACACCCTCCAAGGATCCTACCTGAAGGGTTGGTAAAGATCTTGAATGGTTGTCTCTATGGTTCATCTCGTCTAATGGTCCACCTCTAAGCAGCCTCTAGTCCTGGCACCCTCAGCCTCGATGAATGTTGTATGTCGTCTGCACGAGACACAGTAATGTGCGGGTGTAGCCCATGCAGAGGTGAGTATAAAAATACTCAATAAAGACCTTAAGACCCCCAAAATTCTCTCAGAATCCACAGAGGATAATCCACAAATCAAGACCACAATTACAAAGCACGAAGCAACAATCATACCTACTTAAGTATATGCCCATACATATACCTAAGTTATCAAATAACCCAACTCATTCAAGAGGAACACATAGCCCAACTCTTTAGCCAAAAGCACAACTGTTCCACGAAGGAAAGAATACCATGTAGGTAGTAAAACAAAGAAGAATACTACAAAGTTAAAGACTCAGATCACACCGGGTATAACTTAAGTACGAAAGTATAGATGATTAACTGTATTGCTAGATCATATTACTTCGTTGTGAAGCTCTATTGTTGAACCCCACAGAATCGAAGATGACCCACAGAGGATCTGAAGATGAACCACATAGGATCTGAAGATGACCCACACATGATCTGTAGATTCTAACCCACACAAAATCCGAAGATGACCCACACAGGATCAGTAGATTCTTCAAGTACATCCAGCCACATGGTTCTCGCACTAAGAATGCTTGATTCCAGGAGGGTCTTCTCCTAAATCCATCGGTTGATACTTCAACTACCACGAAGTCGCATGAATAAGTATCACAAAGGTCCATCACGTCATAAGGGACCCAATTCGATAGACGACGTGTCAATCGGACCCCCAGTCTGTAAGTTATTAGCGTTTCCGTTCCAAGGGCCTGGTTGGATTCGAGTTCGATCCAACATGGTTATACTCCAAATTTATCCAAAAATCAAGTGGAGTATACCAAAAGGACTATCTCTATCCAAGGATTTTTTCACCATAGATGGTTCATCAAACGGATGCCCGGTTCTCAAGATATGGCCAAAAAGGCATATCTGGGTTCAGATGGGCCCGAGTCCAGTCTGACCCGGTCGGACCGACCCAACCTAGGCTGACCCGACCCGGTCCGGGTCTGGCCCAGATGGGCAGGACCACGGCGGGCTTGGCCTGCTAAGCCGCGGTCCGACCCGACTCGAAAAGGGGGCAGCACATTGGCGTGTCCCGCGTTGCGGCCTGCGGCCGAGGTGGCCCTCCCTAGCCGTCACCAGGGGGAGTTGCTCCCCTCGGGATTCCTGAAAGGCCCTTGGGTCGTTGGTTCGGGCCAACATGATGGTGCCACGTGGATCTGCCTGCTAGAATGCGGGACACGCCGGAGAAGGTCCTGCTCAGCGTCCACGACCTCCAACACCAGTGGCGCAGATGCGCGCTGCCCCAACTTCCATGCGGCCGGCCGGCGTGTCGGCCACCACCCTCCTCCGCCACGGTCGACGGGCGGCGGCCTCCTTCGGTGGTGTGGTTGCTCCGCCACCATCGTCGCAACCAGCCAGTGTGTCGGCCACCGCTTGTAACCTTCTAGCACTGGTCACCGGCGAACTTTTGCGGGTCACCAGGTGAGCTTCGGTGGCCCGTTCTTCAATCCGAAGGAATTGTTTTGTGTCCCGGGATATCACCTTTGAATCTATCCCTTCAAGGTTGAGTTCCGCTCAACCAGAGGTTTTCCCATGAAGAAAATATCAAACAAGAATGTAGTGGAGGGATCGCGCCATATTTTTTTGGCCCACACCCTCTGTGTTAGACCGATGGCATGTGACTCAAGAAGATTGAATCAACGTAAATCAATGAAGAATATTCAATAACAAAACCTACCTCAATCATTCATTGGGGATGGTGTGAGGAAGAATATGAAGACAATGAAGGAGACACTGACATTCGTCTCTCCCAAAATACGCTTCTAATCCATTCTCCAACATTGGTTCAATATTCTTGATCCGGAGATTCATTCTTCATTGGAGGAGGTTCTTTGTTGGAGGATATTCTTACACCAAGAGTTCTCCAGCAAAAGTGTTTGCCAACAATTCTCAATTCCAGGAGAATTGAGGAGCCAATCCCCCAAATTAAGTTTAAGAGTTCATTAATTGTTAAATTAATGATGGATCATTATTTGGGGGAGGGTTTCTAAGAGTTTCACCATATTAAAAGAGGGGTTTCAAGGTTGGGTGGTCCCCACCACCAAATTCAAAAAGTGGTGGAGAGATTTCAGATAAAAATAAAACTATTTTTTTTATTTTTATTCTTCTGCAAAAACCTAGATTTCTATCTTCCACCCTCAACCCATTGCGGTCGAGGTGAAGGCCTCCTTAAGTGAAAATTGATTCTGCGAGTTCAACAGTGTCCTTGGATTTCAATTCCGAGCACCGGTTCAAAAGTTACGAATTACCACTGGCATGTTCACTGAACGTACCTTAAAGAATGTTTGGAAATTCATTTCGGACACTCTGGGCCTTGAAATCACATACCGTCAATTTTTTTAGACTCGTAATATTTCAATATAATTAAAAAAATACATGGAAAATTCCGGGTCTTGACAATATATGTATTTTTCGTTATATTTTTTTAGTTGTATATTTATTTTTATACTAATATATATTTATAAGATTTTTTTAAATACATTTATAATATATGTCATATATGTGTGGTTATAAAAAAATAAATGCATACATACATATATACAACACACACACACACATATATTTACGAATAAATACATATATATGTGTATTTGAAAATCCATAGAATGTAAAAAGACCAAAACATCTAATCCAAAAGTATGTTTCAACTCCACAACCTGAAAAATAGATGAAAATGAAACAATATTCTATATGATATGTGTTAAAGGCATAGAGGACATCCGTACCAGAAGTTATACCTATTTGAATGTTAAAAAATTGGGGTATCCTGACTAAAAACTCAGTTTTAGAGGCCTTATGGGCCTTTTTGGGCCTTGAAAAATGTGATAGAAGGTTCCTTTAGGTCACTAGCGCATAGAGCTCATCGCAATATTTGATTTGATATGTTGTAGATCTCAAACAGACACCCATATCAAAATTTATGGTTGTTTGAAGTTTGTGTTACATTTTCAACTTATTTTAGATCTTTTATTTTTTTTTTGATTTTTTGTGTCTTCAAATTGTTATTAAATGATTATTAATCGATGATAATTAGCAAATTATTAATTAATAATATTTTTTAAAATATTTTAAATCCATTTTAACTAAATTTATTATATATAAAATTTAATTGTCTATTTATACTTATCTAAAACATATTTAAAAATATATATATTATATTAATATCAATATAAATATACTTATATAACAATATATCATTTTTCATGATTTTTTTTAAATATAAACTTTATCAGCGCTAGGAAAAAGCACTGATAAACTCCCCCATTATCAGCACTACTAAAAAAATCACTGATAAAGGGGTCCCCTTAAATAGTGCTAAAAAAGGGCTGATAAAGGAGGGCTTTATTAGTGCTAAAAAAAGCGCTGATAAAGGGTGGCGCTGCGGAAACCCTATTTTGTTGTAGTAGTGATCCTAGAAATTATTTTGAAATATACTCGAATCCATTAATAGATAAGTTGAAGGAGCTTAAGATCATCGGGGTGCAAGCATATGATGCATTTAAGGAGTAATTTATGTTTCATGCAACTTTATTATAGATGATAAATGATTTGCCAGCTCAGTGAATGATTTCTAGATGGAGTATAAAAGGAAAATAATCCTAACTTATTTTTATAAAAAATACACATTTCTAGATATTAAATTTTCTTCAAACATTCAAATTCATAGATCATTGATGATTTCTTCCAATGGATCATCCATATAGGAAAAATAAGAGATAGTTTGATAAATCCATAGAGACAGATGAAACACCTCAAAGAATATCTAGAATGATATTGTTAAAGAACATGATGGTTTAAATTATATTCTTGGAAAAAGACCATAAATTTATGGAAATCGAAATAATTATAATTAACATTACAATAGTAATTGGAGAAAAAAAAGTATATTCTTTGAGTTGTCATATTGTTCATTGAATTTATCACATCATTTCTTGGATGCAATGCATATTGAGAAAAACATTTATGAGATTTTAATTGCTAATATTTTAAATTTCAATGGAAAAAAGATGATTTACGGTCACATTACAATTTGATGGAATGGGGTATAAGTGGAAGAATTATTCCTAAGTTAATTGGATATAATAAGTGAAAAGTCCTTTTTCCTATTTTTTTGATGAAAAATATAGAGAGAAAACAATTTATTCAAGTATTGGAAAGTTTGAAGGTTCTATATTGTTATTCAAGCAATATTTTAAAGAAGGGTGAATAGACAAGATTTAAAACTATAATCTATTAAAACCCATGATTACCATGTCTTGTTACATGATTTTATTCCCATTTAAATTAAAATTTTACTTTCACGTAATTAAAGATTTATTATGATTATGTTATGTCACTTTTATCGAGATCATTATACCAAATTACTGAGTAGATTTGTTGTTCATAAATTATAGAGAGAGACATTAATTATTATTTTTGGCTTGGAGAAAATTTTCCCACAGTCATTTTTCACATGTATGTTACATATGACTTTACATATTCCCATAGATGTTCTTTTTGGTGGTACTATTTGAAGTCGCGGGAAGTATCGGATAGAAAGAATGATTTCTACATTGAAATATTACGCGTGAAGTAAATATCATCCAGAATGTTCTATTGTA
This sequence comes from Viscum album, assembly GCA_963277665.1. Lineage (NCBI taxonomy): Eukaryota > Viridiplantae > Streptophyta > Magnoliopsida > Santalales > Viscaceae > Viscum > Viscum album. The sequence continues at coordinate 396,718,498 of OY728138.1, forward strand.
AATGGCTATTTAGCATAAGAATATATAGATTTATATCTATCTTACATGGCTAACGTCACTATGGGGTCTAACTGACTAATGAGAACTACAGATGAACAATATAATCCCATTGATCCTACATTTACTTCACTACCCCAAACATACAGGATATCTAGATCACACTCAGGGTGTACTTTAATCAGAAAAGAGTGGGAAATGGATCATTGTAAAGTATTATTCAACTGTGGTGTTCTTGATGATTACATCAACTAAGTAAACTAATAAATATGAATTTCTTTATTTTTTTGATTTCTTGAAAGCTTATGAAATCTAAATGCTTTTTAATTTGTAGAGAAAATTTATAAATTATAAAAAGGATACATCTTTCCCTATCTATTAAGAGGAAGGAACAATTGTATAACATATAATTTGCTTCTTGGTTAAAGTCAAAGGTTATAAATTTATTTTTTTAGATAACTTAATCACATATATCTATTTAATATTGATATTGGTATCTTTTAAGTTCTAAATTTACTAATGAATGGTGCATTATATGAAATAATAGTTTTTTCATTCGGCCCAAACAATGTGGTACACGATTGTAAGACAATATTTCTCAATAGATTTAAATTATTTATAAATAGACATGAAACAAAAATGAGAACACAACATGACAATGTCATGATAAGCACCACAACATATTGTTATGTGAGTGCATCAGACAAGAAACCTTGATTTGAAAATATATCATATCATGGGGTTGTTGAAAGAATCATTTTATTAGATTATTATGCACATAGTTATGTCATAATGATGAAATGAAAGTGGTTTGATTCAATGAAATGGAAAGGAATGAATATAGGCAACTATGGATTTAGAGTGATTGATATGAAACATCAACTTCATATTGATGAACCTTATATTCTTGCATCACAATCTAGAAAATTGTTTTATATAATTGGCCCATTAAAACAATAATTTGGTGTTATTGTTGATGTCATTACAAGATATATTTTTTATAAATTAATGGATGATAGTGATATTTTGGATGAACCTATTAGTATTTATTCAAGTGTTACATTTAATAACACAGATGATCCAATTATTAGAGAAAATTGTGAACAAGAAATTGTAATAGAGTACACATAATATTGACACATTAGAAAGTATTTTATTGATATTATTGCAATATTGTAGGTTTTTTTAACTTCCATACATTATATCAAATTAATTTTGTTAATTACATTGTGTAAGTTTCAAATGATTTGATATTGTGGTAACTGAATATGAAAATTGTAATGAAATTATTATTTACAAGTTGATAAATCCCTACATAAAATTAATTTTGTGTCATTTAATTTATTTTTTAAGTCAACCAGTTGTATTATTTCTATTTATCTTAGAATACTATTTTAAATTTCCAGTTAAAATATTAGATTATAATATAGTTAGAAGGATAACAATGTAGAGAAATTAATAGTGTGTTGGAGATTTAGACATATCTTCTATGATCACTAATGTAAGTACATTTTATGTTAGGATATTTTGTTCTTTCATTTTTTTATCTTTTTATAATTATTTTTATTTTATCATCTGTGTTATTTTATGATACATCATCGAGGAGATGATTTTATTATGTTGTGAAGGCTCAAAGTATGGTTGGGGTACTAGTAAAACTGATTCTATAGTTCTCCCTACCACTATGCCTCTTCGGTCACCAGGATGTCATCTAGTTCAGCCTCCCTTCAGGTCACTTCACTTACCAGGAGGTCATCCTCTAATTATTCCATCTCTTTTTTTCATACCCACTTTTTCCATATCCCTTTCCACCCAAACCCACAAGGGATGGTAGTTTTGGGGCTTCCATCCCTTCTTACACTACGGGAAAAGTTGGCATTTGCGATAGGTCATTTGCGATGGGACACTGACCCGTTGCAAAATAGTCCATCAGAAGGGATTTTTGTGACGGGAGAACCGGCCCGTCACAAATAATAAGGTTTTTGTGATGGGGAGATGGTTCCCGTCACAAAATGTTTGGCGCCACTTGTGCGCTAAACTGCGGGAAATGGTATTTGCGATAGGCTACTATAGCATATCGCAAATACCCAATGTCATTTTTACTATTTACGATGGGATATATATCATGTCGCAAATACTATGTCAGCAGGTTGTCTTTTCCGATGGGGCCCGTCGCAAAAGACTTTTTAACTGAGGGACATTTGCGATGGGACTACCATCGTAAATAATCTTGTCGCAACTAATCTAACATATATATATCTCCATCTTTTTTTCCCTTATTCCACGCAATTCTCTACTCCTCTCTCTCCCTAGTAGACAATTTTCTCCCAAATTTTTAACAGTTTAAAATTTTAATTCGGCGCATTATTTGCAGTTTATATCATTGGAAAGCTTCAATTTGGAGGTATTTATCTATTTCTTTTATTTTTTACTGAATTCATTTTATTTTATTTTAGTTACAGTTATTATTTATTAGCTATAGTTAAATTAAATTAGAATTAGATAGTTTTATTTATCATTGTTTATGTTTATTTTTAAAAATTGTAATAATTAGTAATAAATTGCAACGATTAGTAATAAATTGCAATAATTAGTAATAAATTACAACAATTAGTAATAATTAGTAATAATTAGTAACAAATTTTTATAGTTAGTAATAAATTATAATAATTAGTAATAAATTCTAATAATTAGTTATAATTAGTAATAAATTCTAATAATTAGTAATAAATTTGAATAATTAGTAATAAATTCCAATAATTAGTAATAAATTCTAATAATTAGTTATAATTTCTAATAATTAGCTATAAATTCTAATAATTAGTAATAAATTCTGATAACTAGTAATAATTAGTAATAAATTCTAATAATTAGTTATAAATTCTAATAAGTAGTTATAAATTCAAATAATTAGTTATAATTAGTAATAAATTCTAATAATTGGTTATAAATTCTAATAATTAGTAATAAATTCTAATAATTTATTAGTAAGAACTCCTAATAATTAGTTCTAATTAGTAACAAATTCTAATAATTAGTTATAATTAGTTATTAATTCTAAAAATTAGGAATAAATTCGAATAATTAGCTATAAATTCTAATAACTAGTTATATTTAGTAATAAATTCTAATAATTAGTTATAGATCCTAATAATTAGAAATAAATTATAATAATTAGTTATAATTAGTAATAAATTCTAATAATTAGTAACAAATTAGTAATAAATTCTAATAATTGGTATTAAATTGTAATAATTAGTAATAAATTCTAAAAATTAGTAATAATTCTTAATAAATTCTAATAATTAGTAATAATTAGTAGTAAATTCTACTAATTAGTTATAATTAGTAATAAATTTTAATAATTAGTAATAAATTCAAAAAATTAGTTATAAATTCTAAAAATTAGTTATAATTAGTAAAGATTTCTAATAATTAGTAATAAATTCCAATAATTAGTAATAAGTTCTAATAATTAGTTATAATTAGTCATAAATTCTAATAATTAGTAAAAAATTCTAATAATTAGTTATAATTAGTCATAAATTCTAAAAATTAGTATTAAATTCTAATAATTAGTTATAACTTCTAATAATTAGTAATAAATTCTAATAATTAGTTATAATTAGTAATAAATTATAATAATTAGAAATAAATTCTAATAATTTGTAATAAATTCTAATAATTAGTTATAATTAGCAATAAATTCAAATAATTAGTAACAAATTCTAATAATTAGTAATAAATTAGAAATAAATAAAAATAACAAGTAATAAAAATCTAATAATTACTAATAAATTGTAATAATTAGTCTAACTTGTAATAATTAGTAATAATTAGTAATAATTAGAAATAAATTCTAATAATTAGTAATAAATTATAATGATTAAAAATAAATTCAAATAATTAGCAATAAATACTAATAATTAGTAATAAATTCTAATAATTAGTATTAAATTCTACTAATATGTAATAAATTCTAATAATTAGTTATAAATTCTAAAAATTATTAATAAATTCTAATAATTAGTTATGATTAGTAATAAATTCTAATAATTATTAATAAATTCTAATAATTAGTATTAAATTCTAATAATTAGTAATAAATTTTAATAATTATTTATAAATAGTAATAAATTCTAATAATTAGTAATAAATTCTAATAATTATTAATAAATTCTAATAATTAGTAATAAATTCAAATAATTAGTTACAATTTGTCATAAATTCTTAAAATTAATAATAAATTCTAATAATTGGTAATAAATTCTAATAATTAGTAATAAATTCTAATAATTTGTAATAGATTCTAATAATTACCAATAAATTCTAATAATTAGTTATAATTATTAATAAATTCTAATAAATAGTAATAAATTCTAATAATTTGTAATAAATTTGTAATAAATTCTAATAATAAGTAATAAAGTCTAATAATTAGTAATAAATTGTCATAATTAGTAATAATTAGTAATAATAAGAAATAAATTCTAATAATTAGTTATAAATTCTAATTATTAGCAATAAATTATAGTAATTAGTAATAAATTCTAATAATTACTAATAATTTCTAATAATCAGAAATAAATTCTAATAATTAGTAATAAATTCTAATAATTTGTAATAAATTTTAATAATTAGTTATAAATTCTAATAATTGGTAATAAATTCTAATCATTAGTTATAATTATTAATAAATTTTAATAGTTAGTAATAAATTCTAATAATTAGTTATAATTTGTAATAAATTCTATTAATTAGTAATAAATTCTAATAATTATTAATAAATTCAAATAATTAGTAATAAATTTTAATAAATAGTTATAATAAGTCATAAATTCTATAAATTTGTAATAAATTCTAATAATTGGTAATAAATTCTAAAATATAGTAATAAATTCTAATAATTAGTTATAATTAGTAATAAATTATAATAATTAGTTATAATTAGTAATAAATTCAACTAATTTGTAAAAAATTATAATAATTAGTAATAAATTACTAATTAATTCTAATAATATTTAATAAATTAGTAATAAATTATAATAATTATGAATAAATTGTAATAATTAGTAAAAAATTGTAATAATTAGTAATAAATTCTAATAATTAGTAATAATTCTTAATAAATTATAATAATTATAATAATTAGTAATAAATTCTAGTAATTAGTAATAATTAGTAATAAATTCTAATAATTAGTAATAAATTGTAATAATTAGTAATATTTTCTTATAATTAGTAATAATTAGTAATTAATTCTAGTAATTTGTAATAAATTCTAATAATTAGTAACAAATTCTAATAATTAGTTTTAAATTCTAATAATTAATTATAAATTCTAATAATTAGTAATAAATTCTAATAATTATTTATAATTAATAATAAATTATAATAATTAGTAATAAGTTGTAATAATTAGTAATAAATTACAACAATTAGTAATAAATTGCAACAATTAGTAATAAATTGAAAAAAATATTAATAATTTGTGATTAATTATTATAATTCTAACGATTAGTAATAAATTGTAATAATTAGTAATAAATTTTAATAATTAGAAATAAATTGTCTTAATTAGAAAAAAATGCTAATAATTAGCAATAATTATTAATAATTATCAAGTATTTAATAATAATTTGGATGAAATGGTAATAAATTATAAGAAAATTTAATAAATTGGATCAATTTATAGAATATTAGTGGCATCCTTTTGCCCGACACCTTATCTCTTTGCAATTTTCTCCCACTGAAATCACTATGAAAAATATATCCTCTTGTATGGATATCTATTTTGGTATGAAAGAGAATGGAGAGTAGCATAGCAAGGCCTTCCTACTCTCCATTATTGTGCATACGAAAATGGATATGCTTACATCGGAGCAGATTTTTCATACTGGTTTTAGTCAGAAAAAGTTTCCAGGAGATGATTCGTCGGGAAAACGTGGTTTTTTTCCTGACGACTCATCTCCTTGCAAATTTCTTATATTGAAATCACTATGAAAAATCTTCTCCGATGTATAGATTTCTATTTTTTATGCATGAGAATAGATAGAAGTGTGGTGAGGCCTCCCTACTCTCCATCCTCATGCATACATAAATGGATATACATAAATTAGAGTAGATTTTTCATGGTAATTTCAGTCAGAGATAGTTGAGATGAGTCTTCAAGCAAAAGAGATTTCGCCAATCCGCTAGAAATTATGTCGCTAGTAATTATTAATTATTAGTAATAATTAAATATAATTAATAATAATTAGTGGAAATTAGTATGAACTATTATAATTTATTGTAAATTAGTATAAAAGTTTAAAAAATACAATAAATAACTATAAAATAATAGAGATTAATATAATTTGATAGAAAAGAAAAATTTGATTATCTTCAGTTTTTTAGATAGTGTTTTTATTATATCAAATTATACAAAAAAATATTTATTTTATATTTTTTAGAGAAATATGGACCAAGGATGTTGAAAAAAAATCATTATTGGACGATCACATTTGGATAAATCAATGCAAGAATCCAAATGGTTTTGGTTTCTATCTTATATATCTTGAGGGTGTTGAAGATTTATTATTATTTGCATCATCAAAACCAGAATTTTGTTCGGAAGGGGAAATTAAGTTTCCTTGTAAAAAATGTGCTCTGAGGGAGTTTGACACATTTGACAATGTTGGGGGTCATTTATTATGTTTTGGTTTTTTAACCAGATTATGTTTTTGTTATTAACATGGTGAACACAATTCCAGAGAAGATACTAATAATTTGGTTCTAGATCCAACATGGTTTCAAAATTTAGTACATGATGTGGCATGTACTTCTTTTCAACAATCCAAAACTTAGGATGATATTAATTTAACTCCTTAGTTGGAACCATCTCATTTTTATGAGTTGTTGAGGTCCGCTGAGGATGCCTTATATCATGGTTGTAAGATAAGAAAATTTAAAGGAGATGATAAATATATAACTTTTAAATAAGATAATGGAATGTAAAATAGCTATTTTGATCAGATATTATCATTGGAAAAAACACTAATACCTAAAGGAAATGTGTTTCCTACAGATTTCTATGAGAGAAAGAGGCTAGTTCGTAATCTGGGTCTTGGTTATTAGAATATTTATGAATTTTAAAATGATATCATCTTATATTTTGGTGAGATTGAGTCATTGGATTGTTATCCCACATGTGGACAATCAAGGTATAAAGAGTATCAATAAGGGAAGTATTGATTGATTCCTATAAAACAATTAAGATATTTCTCACTTACACCCAGATTGTAGTGTTCACTTATGTCTCAGAACATAGCGACATTGATGTCATGGCACAAAACCAATATTCCAAACAGTAAAACCTTAAATCATCACTACAATGGTGATTCATGGAAAAATTTTCCCCAAGTGCATCCATATTTTTCTTTAAAAACTTGAAACACATTATTGGGTCTTTCTACTGATGATTTCTATCAATTTGGTTCTTACTGTAGTTAGTATTCATGTTGTCATGTCTTTATAACTCCATACAATTTACCTCCTTGGATGTTGATGAAGGGACCACATATCTTTATGACCTTATTAATTCTAGGACATTTGAAAAATAATATACATACTTATTTGAAACCATTGATTGATGAGTTAAATTCACTGTGGAGTAATGGTGTCGATACATTTGATGTTGCTACAAAAAAAATTTCTTACAGAAAGCTTCATTGTAGTAGAAAATTAGTGAATTCCTAGTGTATGACATGTTATTCGAATACAATACACATGGTCCAAAATCATGTCTGTACTGTATGAGAGACAAAAAATAATTTATGCTCATCAAGGAAAAAAACCTTTTTTTCAACTATCATCACTGATTCCTTCCAACTGATCATCCTTTTAGGAGGAACAAATATCATTTCAGAAAAAAAAAACACAATTGAAAGAGATGAACCTCTAACAATGATCTCATGTACACAAATAAAATAAATTGTATCTTTACTACCTGTCATTACATTTGGACCAACAATAAACCAACAGAAAATTGATGTCTTTAGGAAAGAACACAATTGCATAAAAAGATCATTTTTTGGGATATGCTATATTGGTGTGATTTGTTTGTCCATCACATGTTGGATGTTATGAATATTGAGATAAAGTGTTTTGATAATTTATTTCATATAGTTTTGGATACACTAGGTAAGACCAAAGATAATGTAAAGGTACGATTAGATCTTTCCCAAATTTGCAGGCGACCAGAACTTGAATTGTTTAAAAATGTTATATCATAGAAGTTAATGAATCGAAAAAAATATTATACACTCTCCAAAGAGAATCAATTATTATTTTTGTCAGTGGATTTTATATTTGAGACTTCCAGATGGTTATGCTTCCAATTTGGGCAGATGTGTCAGAAATGGTCATATTACAGGATTAAAAGGTCATGACCGTCATGTTATGATAAAAATACTTTTATCAATTGGATTATGAGTTTTGATGAAATCTATGATTTGAGATGTTCTAACAGTCATTTAATATTTTTTCTAGGACATTTTTGTGGCGAAAAGTGACTATGATGTATTAAAAAGACTACAATATGTTTTTTGTTTTAATTTTATATAAATTGGAAAAAATATTCCCACCAAATTTTTTCGACTCAATGGAACATTTGATATTATATTTTCCACATGAAGAAAAATATGGAGGTCCAGTACAGCTTCGATGGATGTAACCATTCAATAGATAAATGCAGAAATTGAATAAAAAAGTATGTTACAAAGCATCAGTTGAAGGTTCAATTGCAGAAGATTATTTACAAGAGGAAATTTCATTTTTATGATCTCATTACTTTCAATATGAATATCTCTCAAAACATAACTATATGGGCCATAATAATGGAAATATTGATGATGAAATGGGTAATCAATTATCAGTTTTCAATCATCCCAAACTTAGATTCGGTGGAGTTCATGAACTATGGATTTCAGATGATGAACATCATAGATCTCATACAAATGTTCTTCTCAACTATGAAGAAATGAAACTATTTGTACAATGAGTGATCATATCACTTATTCTATAATTTTTGTTACAGTAAATTAATCTTATTTTATTTTTAGGTTATATGATAATCATATTAAAAAACAAATTCCATAAATTACAGCAGCTGCCCTTGAAGAGGGTCGATAAAAAAACTTTTCCTACTGGTTTCAAAAACTGGTAACATAAATTATTTTGGTTTTAACATATAACATTAATTTATTATATATTATATTGATAATTATTTTAAAAAAAATTATGTATGTCAACATGCTGATAAAATTGACAATCGATTGTGTGTATTTATTAACCCACCATAAAAAATAGTTAAATCTTATAATGCGTATGTGGTTAATGGTTTTCGATTTCATACACATGCATATGGGAAATAAAAAAACAATTAATAATGGTGTTTTCTTGAGAGGATATCATCATAGAGAAACTAAAGTTGACTTTTATGGTATATTGGAAGAAATTATTGAACTCTGTTATCTGATACAACATTACATAACAATGTTTAAATGTCAGCGGTTGGATACTGAGAGGGCCTTGTGTGTTCATCTGACCTATGGAATCATTGATATTAAAAATAAAAGTCTTATATAGTAAATGAACAATTTTTATTGTCTCGTTAGGAAGATAAAATTTATTATTCAAAATATTTTTCTACTTCAAGAGAGTTGAGTGATTGGTGGAGCATACTAAAAATTAAATCTTGGGAAAATCAGTTTACTCAAAGTGAATGTGTCTCCACTGAAGTGAAAGGAATTAAAGATTTTCAAGTGACTGCTCCAAATCCATATTTTTCATGAAGATACATGAATATCGATGATGAAACCCCACAGTTAAGGGTCAGTGATGATCATGATTTTAATGATGTTTCAAATGAATTTGAAATTACAAGAGATGATAAAACTTAAACTCATATAGAAATTGATGATGTTGAGGAGGAATATGAATACATTGACATCGTCAGATATGAAGATGAGGATAAATATGGACATTGACATAGTTAAATACTAGTTATAATCATATAATATATATATATATATATAATATTTGTTTTCAACTATTTTATAACAACAATCATTTCATGTTACAAATGGATGAGAATCTATTTCGTATATTGGAGGAAGATGATCTACCTTTGGACAAGTAGGATGTTGGATCATATGACCCTCAGACTATTTAAGATTCAGGGGGGACTTGAAGGGGGTGTGGCCTTACATGATAGATGATTCCAGACCCTATATTCAAGCGACTTCCACATCTTGTATTCGATCTATGCATGCAGAGGTATGCTTACCTGTGTATTTTAGTTAGTTTTGAATAATTTATTTATATACTAATTATTTGATTATTTGTTCTTTTTTCATAGCTTTATGCATATAGTTATTGGACAAGGGAGCACTATATTGTACAATTTTTTTTATGAATCATGGGACTCATGAGATCATATTCCTATTGATGTGCAGTGCTGTATGTTCTATTATTGGCCAGTACATAAATAAATAATATTTATTTTGAAATTAATTTAATTAAAAACATGATATTTTAAATTATTTGTAGGTTTTATTGTATCCCATCGATGAGAGAATGTGTGATTCTATCTAGAAGGCATGGTAGGGGATTATGCGTTAGCGTTGCAATCAGTTTTTGTATAATTTGATAAGGAAAGAAATGGTGAAAGCAGGAGTGACAGAGTTTGATGAGTCTTCTCGCACCTACCGACCTGATTACATTTCATATTAGGATTGGTATGGATTATGTTCACACTAGTTGATTGGTCATTTTTAAAGGAGATCTTCAGTAGGTCGACAAAACTGGGGGGGATATGAGGTGACACATTGAGCGGGTATTCATACATTCAGTATGTATAGGGAGCATAAGATAAGTACTTTTTCTGAATATTTAATATAACTTTAAATGTAAATGGTTTATTTTATATTCATATAGGTAGTAGAATAGACTGATATTTTGGAGTTCAACGTTTATAAGAGTATGTACATTGATCCGACCATTAGAGAGATTATAGGTGCTCGCTATCATCATATTGTGGTCAGTATATTTTCTTTTTGAGTTTACAATTTAACTATAAATAATATTTTAACTATTTTAATTTTAAATTGCAATTAAAGGAGTCATATTAGGTCGCGATGTCTCAGACAAAGACTAAGAGTAGTTATGAGACCAATACTTAGACCAGTGCCCATCAATTTTATGAGACAACATGGATGTAGGCGACCTAGTTTGACTTCGAGAAAGGTTGAGTTGTTGGTATCAGATCTCGATTGACACCTACGAATTATTATGGTACTACTGTGATGTCAACATCCAGCTCGAGAGGAGATCATGAGGATTCATCATCATATTCTACACAGTATCAGGAGCATTTTTGAGCTCATAGTGAGTTTATAGAGAGTACGCATAGGGAGTAGAAGAAGATGTGTCAATGGCAACATCAGTAGCAGGAAGAGATGCTACGACAATAGCTTGAGATATAGGAGGAGATGCGTCGATGACAGCAGTAATAGGGATAAGAGTAGTTGGAGTACGTGCGACGTCTGACTCATGGTTTAGGGATGAATTTCCCTCCACCATCTCCTCCAACTCCGCCAGATGACCCTCCCCCTTAGTGATCTATTTATTTTTTATAATAAAACATTTGAATGTAAACATTATTTGAAATATTAAATGTCTATATTTCTATATAGTGTGATTTTTATATTGTTGCGAATATTACATTTTCTTATTTTTATTACATTTTTTATTATTTTATTACTTTATTTAATTTTTTTTATTTTTTTATTATTTTATTAATTATTATTTTTAATTATTTTATTTTTATTACTATTTTTTTATTTTTTGTGAATATTGAGGTTTTCATTATTTTATAATTTTTCATTATATTATTAATATTATTAATATTATTGTATTAATAATAATAATAATATTATTATTATATTATCAATATTATTTTTATTATTATTATATGAATATTATTTTATTATTTTATTTTTTATTTTTTTTACTAATATTAATATTATTATTTCATAAATATTAATATTATTTTTATTATATTTTTGATTATTTTTTTCAATTTTATATTTTTATACTATTTGCGATGGGTCACATCGCAAACACGGTTTCAAAAACTTAGAAAGACTTTTTTTGACAGGTCATTGTAATAAAGTATTTAGAAAACATGAGGAAGCTATTTGCAATGGATGTGCATCCTGTCACAAATAGTTTCTTTTTGCGACGGGTTGTGGAAAAAATCTTTATTTGGGATGCCCTTTTCTACAATGGGTCATTTGCGATGGGATCCCGTCTCAAAATGGTATTTGCGATGAGATCCCATCACAAATGAATTTTAAAAAAATATACCATTTTCCAGTAGTGTTATTACTCATTCGCACCATCCATTGGATAAGGGACTTCTCCTATATATATCCCACCACTATATCTATATCCATATCTATCTTTATCTATACAGTAATATCCACTAGGTCTTTTCCCACCATCAGTATATTTATCTTCATCAACTATACAGAGTACTCATATTGTAGATATCTTGCCTCCCAAATAGGATACTCCCTCCCCCTCTAGAAATATAACTCTAGGGGTCATCAAATCTCTCATCTACTGGTATGTGTTTAAAAATAACTGATACTGATTAATGATAAATTCATATACATTATTTTTCTTTAATAATTATTTTTTAGGAATAGTTGTATCATGTACCATAGGATGAGGTCACACAAAAATATGAGAGGTCTTGAATCGACACACACAAATTATAGTTCAATAGAGAAAGGCAAACATTATAATTTGGAAAATGGTAAGCAATGTAAAATTTATATGGGTTACATATTAAAAAAACAATATCATTCTGGTTCAACCAATAACTTGAAGAGAGGTTGGAGACCAAATAAAGGATAATTCCTAAACATAGATTTGGGTCAGTAATGTTAATAAACGTTTATAAATATTAATTTATAATATTCTATTAACAAATATTTTTTCCAATGTAGCTCCGATATAATTTCCCATATGGAAACAATGCTAGGTTTGTAAGGCTAATGGAGTTGGGTGATATATTGTGAGCATACACGTATGACTTGTGTACTATTTGGAAAGATTAATTTGAGAACAAGCATAATGAAATACCGATAATTACATATTTCCCAATGACATAGAACAGAGAGATGATCTCATATTGTAAGAGTCCAAAGGTCAAGGTATTATTTAAATTTATATATATAATCATTTATTTATTTGAAAATTATTTTTAAATTATAAATTACTTATTTTATTTATGTGAATGTAATTATATAAATTTTTTATAAGATAAATCTTACATAAAAGGAACAATAATAAAATTAAATACACTCACACTCTTGGACTTACTTTTCTCCCATATCATGAGAAAGAATAGAAAATTTAACATTTATAATATTTAACTTCATTTTATTGAAATATCGATTTATTACCTTTAAAGTTCTCTTGGTGTGTCAAATAGTTTTTTTTGTAGTTTTATTGTTTTGGACACTACAATTTTTTTGATTCCTACTATAGAATAATAAACACACTAATAGATGAGATATCCAATATCATAAGCATAGGCTCATCAATACTTCACTTTCCATTTATGTATTTCTAACTTGAAGATATTTAGAATTATTTATTATAGACTCTAATTGAGTAACCATCAACCATTGTAATATACCATGTGAACTCCTATATTTTATTATATACCTTTTAATTTACATTGAAAAATATTTATAGAAATATCTTCTAAAAATTAAAAACTATCTCCCTAAAATTTCTTTATCAATAATCCTCAAGAATTAACATAAATTATCAAACTATTCCTTAGAGATAATCCATTAATTTGTTTTGAATTAGTAATCACATATCTTAGCCTTGATGGAAACACTTTTAATATAATTCCTTAGATCCATCACACACTTCATAAATTGATTCCATTTAAAATTCATAAAAGTTTATAATGTGAACATATATATTAATTGATTTCATGGGGGAAAGAATCATGTTATGAGATATCCTTCCATCCAATAACACATAGTGATGGAATGAGGTTTAGAGAATCAAATACACTCATTTTAATTATCTCTTAATTAAAATTTACATAATTTTAGAATGATTTCATCATCAGATAAACCCGTAAATAGAAAAATATAAAAAATTAAGATTTTTTCTTAGTATTAATTCATATCTGCTTATGATAGTATAATTAATTGAATTAAATTATATATAATTTAAATGATTAGTGGTTGGATACCCACCATAAAGACCCATCCTTAGGGGATGATTACATCATGATTCAATGAAATACATATAAAAAATATAAAATTGAACCCACTAAAATTAGTGAGCCAGTATAGGAGGAAGAAGTGCTACCAAAAAACTATAATTTAGTGATGTTCTTTTAGTGAAGGTTTTTAAAAAAATCACTAATTTTTAAATTTAACGATTTTTTTTAGGAAACATCACTAATTTAGAGACGTTTTCAGAAAACATTAATAATTTAGAAATATTTCCTAAAAACCTTTCTAATTTAGTAGTGTTTCTGAAAAAAAATCACTAATTTAGTGATGTTTCTTGAAAATGTTTTTTAATTAACCATGTTTTTTAGTAAACATCACTAAATTTGCGATGTTTTTTAGTAAACATCTATATATATATATATATATATATATTTATATAGCTCATTTCCCCACATTGATATAAATATATATTTAGATATATATATAAAAACATAGACACATATATATAAACGTATATATAATATATATATATATATATATATATAAACACACACACTCACACACACACACATAAATTTCTATATAAAAACAAACATATATTTTAAATTTTAGTCACATTTTTAAGAAAACATAGATATTTTAGTAACATTTTTACCAATGTTTTAAAATGTGTCTAATTATATATAAATAAAATTATAATTATAGTTATAGATATATGCAAACACATATATATTTATGCACACACACACATATAAACTTATATATATATATATATATCAATATATATAAATAAAACAAACATATATAAACACACACACACACACATATATATTATAAACATATAAATAAACCTAAAATATAAACATATATATATATAATATAAAAAATATTATATAAAATATTAACATATATATATATATATACATCAAATCTAAAATCTAAAATCTAAAATATAATCATATATATACTAATATATTTATATTAATATATATATAATATTATTTTTTAATATTGGAATCTATTTATATATTAAAATATAACATAATACAGTTTCTAATTAAATAATTAAATATATGAGTTGGTAGATACTTTATGTTTAATGCCTGAGGTTCAAGATCAAATTCCGATGAGGCCAATTTTTAGATGGCCTATGGAGGGTGAGATGGTTATGTTTAAATTTAGTGCATATGGAAGAGGCCTAATTTAGCGACACCTCATTAACTGACGTTTCTAAAAAATATTGGTAAATTAGGTGTCACTAAATAACGACATTTACAAATGTCACTAATTTAGAGATGTTTATAAATGATACTAAATTAGAAATTTTTATAAGCATTGTTAATTGGAGATGTTTATAAGCATCGTTAAGTTAGAGACACCTCGTTTAGCTTTGTTTTTTAAAAACATCGGTAAATGAATTAGCGATGTTTTAAAATTACACTAATGAAAAAAAATGTTGCTAATTAGAATTTTTGTAATGAAGATGGATATAATATCATACGAGTTATCAAAATTCTTGATGAAGATTATATCTTGAAACCTTATATATTTAAGTAGTTTGTTCTACTCTGCAACTCCTGCCCTCTATTTTTGAATCCCCAAACACCTCAGATTTCACTAAAAGCATTTTCTACAAGAGATTCCACCTTAAAAAATACTTTTAAATTTAAATCAAATATAAATTTCTAATTACCAGTTATAATTAAAATAATCTAACTTTCTAGGTTTAACTCTCATTGGAATCAACTTTCCTCTAGATTTACTTAAATATACCGAAGTGGGTCATTAAAACCTATCAGCAATAACATTTCTCATCCCTAATAATTCTCCTCTTAAATGTCCAATAATTTTATTGAACATTTATTCCTAAGGAATATTCCCTCACCAAATCATCTAGTATTCATGTCCGTTCTCATAACACACATGCACTTGTGGAACAATTCAAATCTCAGACACCTCATAATTTAGTTTATTTCAAAAGAATTATTATTTTTTTGATAGTGTAGGTTGTAGTTCCTAAAAATTATAGGTGAATAAATATTTTGAGAAACCAAACTATTCTAGAAAGATATAAGTATGAAAAGATAATGGAAGTAGTTCCCCTTAATATGTTTAAAAGAATAAAGTTGATATTCTGAAAAAAATAAGTTTTTGAAGAAGTATTCACCTGGAAAAATTCAATGCAATAGAATAATCCAAGGATTATTCACTTATACTTATACTATTTAATGTTTGGAAATATGGATATCATTTGTTGGAATAATATTACAAGGTATGAAAATGATAATTCCAAAATTAAAGACTAATAAAGTCAAAGGAAATGGAAACTTGGCTTGATTCAAAAGATATAGTCACAGTGAGTGTTGATTTACTTTTAACAAGAACAACTCAATAAATACTAATATAATAAGGCCACAAAATTTTAAGGATATTAGAATAAAGATATAGTGTAATTATACCTTTAGGTGCAATAAACCTTAAGCTATAAAGAATGTTGTTTTAATGACCCTGACCCTAGAAACCTGTAGCCAATGTCTTCTCTATTTCATTGGAATAAGATATAAAGAATCACATCCCGAAGGAACAAATAGTTTTTTAGTATTTGTAAACTAGATAAAAACTTGAATCAAATTTAAATTTTAGAAAATTGAATATAAAAAAGTATTTTCTAGAGAATTGTCTTATTCCCCGTAACATATCCCTACATATCAATCATAAAATACTTCCTGGAATCCTAGGGAAAATAAAACATAAGGGGTGAGCTCAGATACTCAGTAAAGGTAAGAATATAGTAGAATATATGAATAAAAAAGGCATAATTAATTCGTAAAGTTAAATAACTAAAACACATTCCATTTAATAAATAACTTGAGCAAAATATGATAGGAATAAATGATAATCAAATAATTATTTATAAATAATCACATGAGCATGAAACTTATCCATGGTTATTCTAAATAATCGAATAATCACATGGAATATAAATTAATTAATTCATAACTATAGAATTAATAATGATTTATATATAAAACATACCTATGAGGACTCATTACAATATATATAATACTGTTGATTCCTCATTCGAAGACATCTATATAAATGGTTAAGGCATTGGCCAAAACCAGATCTAGTTTCTCTCATTAGACCTACTGATGCATAGAGGGGATATAACGGGTCCTTTCTATCACTTAAAAAGTCCAATTAATTCCTCATATGAAAGGGTTAAAACATAATGATCATAAACATTATTATTGAAAATAATAACATATAAAATGTTAATACTTACCCCAATCCATGAACATAATCATAAACCATTCTGAGTAAAATGGTGAAGGATTATAAAACTTTTCATCCTCAATTAAACTCATAATAAATTATCCAATAATATAAAAAGTATTATACTAATAGAAAATCTCCCTAGTGGATTATAAGTACATTAAAGGTATAATGTCATTGATTAATAGAAATACCACAAAAATATCTTTAAAACTATTTTTGAAGAAAATATCCTATTAATTTTGAAAATAACCTTTTAAAAAACAAATAATTTAAAGAATATTCGGAAAAAAATTTATTTAAAAATAAAATTTTAAACATTCAAAGGAAGCTTCAAATAAATGACATTCATGATGATGGGTAATTACATACATGCCATATAAGTTAAAATAACATTTCTTTTGTACTATTAAAGATTATAAAAGTGTCTCATTCATAAAATGATAATAAGAGTCATTTAAAACCATTTTGTAAAAAGTAAAACATGGGTATGAATTTTTTTATTAATCCATTTGTATAATTCTAAAAAAAATTGAATTTTTTTTAGAAAACATGGTTTTTGAAAAAAATTCCAACCAAAGAGAGAAATAATTTAGGATTTTCTTAAAAAAAACATTTCTCAAATATTTTAATTAAAAGAGTAGAAAATTGTAATATTACTTTAAAATATAATAAATCATTAGTGTAAAAGAAAATTAATTATATTCCTGATGGATATATCATAATAATTCATTATTGGAAGCATAATCATGAGGAATCCTGATAAATGGTGAGATTGTAACATAAAAATCTTACAACTTTCATAACATTGAATCATAAGACCCAAGAATGAGGTATAATAAAAATAATATGTAAATAAACTTAATTTTAACTATAATAATCATAAAATAAATTTATGGGAAGTATATACACCATAAAAATAAATATGGTTGAATGTGACATGTGTCCCAGAGAAGTAAAAAATGAGATAGAAATCCCATACCTCATGCTTCCTTTTGATTGAAATTTATTTAACCTCTTTGAAAGTGGTTTTAAAAATTTTATTAATGTAAAAAATAACCATGATACTATTAATAATATCATAGGTTATCCTTATATACAATATTATCACTCGTTCATTAATAATCTTTCATTATTTTCATTATTTCATGTGTTAGTTTCCTTGTTTTATTATGCATGTTTTGTCATTAAAGATATATTTCTTTTAAATATTAAATATTTTAATCATATAAAAAATAATTATCATGAAAAAATTCTCATATTTTTACATAAATTTTACTTTTAAAACAAATCATGAAATATGCTTATGAAAAATGAACTGTGTTAGGATCATGGATACAATGGGATGTACGTATGCATGAGTAACATTTCCATTTTCCAATGATCATTATAGAAAGAGGAAAAGTAATATATACTATTTCAAGAATTATTATAATATAATATATACCATATTTTATACTTATATATATCATCTATGTGGTGTGAGGATGAAAAGTGAGTCACATCACTTAGTGAAGGCGTAGTCCACACGTACATGAACAATGTAATCATCTTTAAGTGAGTGGAAAGGTAAGAAATTAAATTATATTATATCTTTACATAATGATAAATATGTCATTAATATCACAATTTTATCATGTATATCACATATAATCATTAAATATATACTTATCACCTTCCATCAGAAGTGTTAGTGAAAGACAAATCATATCGCTTTGCGAGGCGGTAGTCCTCCGTACTAACGAGTGACGTTGTCGTATCTCATACAAAATGGAAAGTAAAAAATATATATGATATAATGACTATAAAGTTATAAATATGTTATAAATATCATATATAAACTTTTTATCCATCATAATACCCAACCTTGAATGGTGGTAATGGAAGAATGAATAACATTGGTTCATGCGGCGGTAATCCGCCGTACACATGAATGATGATTTAACAACCCATTTGATGGAAGTAGAGATAGTTTTAGGTCATGAACTTATTATAAAAATCCCATTATATAGAATATAATTATTAATTTTAATATCATAATGGTTTATAAATAATTAAAGGATGCGGAGAAATAAATAAAATAAAGAGGATTGTTTAAGAATATTACCTCTTCTCTGGGTATCCTCCTTAGGTTTTCACCAAACCCCTACTAGGTTGGATTTATGACAAAAATAAGGATTATATTATGAGATTATGGAATTTTGGAAGTTATTTGGTCAGGTATATTTTTAACCAAATTGTTTTTAAGGTGTGAAGAAGATAAGATAGGCGTGGCCTTTTATAAATGAGGTGAGTGGCACACTTGTAATTGTTTGAAACAATTCTATCATTGCCACATTTTTTATCATGTAAAAATATTAAAAAATGGAGATTTTAAAAAATATAAGATATAAGGTTAAATATTTCCATTTAGTGGGGGGGGGGGTTTACATGTTTTTAGGCCATTTTTAAACCTTATCTTCTTACTCTAAGCCCTAGTAAATCCATTTTTATCTTAACTATGATAATTAATTTTTTCTCTTTTCACAATTAATTTTGGTAAAAAACTAAGTTTAACTAATTATAAATTATAAATTATTATTAAAAATATTGAATAAATTGTTTCAAATTTAATTCATAGAAGTGTTAAATTTTAATGTAAAATTAACCCCGCAGACATGACGATAAAGCAGGGTTTTAAAGAGAAAATTTCCAAAAGTTTACAAAGTTTTTATATCAAAATTAAATATAAAAATCATTTCAATTACCTAAATTTTATTAATTTATATATATTTAAAATAATATTTCTTTTAAAACAATTAAAATTATAATTTATCTTTATAATTAATTTAAACAAAAAGATCATTTTCAATTAAAATTTAGTAGTTTTCACTATTTATCTGAAAATGAAATGTTTCATAAAAACACCAAAAATTAAAACTAAGATAATTTTGATGTTATGATTTTAAAAAAAAATTTATTTTACCCAATAAATTTTATAAAATTGGTAAAATTGATATTAAATCATGTTCTCAAAGCGCGACTAATCTGTCTTTTAGAAAAATACATTTTTTCAGAAAACATTTATTTTTCTTATAAATGATTCTTATTTTATTTATATCAAATAAATAACCATAATTTTTATATTTTATTTTGTAATATTCATACCAAAAAAGTTAACGTCTAGGTTATAATTGAATATTATATTACGATTCACTTAGATTTGGGGTTTTATGTTCTGCAATCCATGAAAGTGATTAAATTTAATTAAATATATTATGTGGGTTATTTAAGCTTGATGTTGCATGTCGCATAATATATCAAATAAAATGTTGTTATTTTATAATTTTATGTTGTTAAATTCTTCCCACCTTATATAAATTATTATTTTTTATTTAAACTTTATCATGTTATTCAAGGGTTTGATATTTGAAAATTCTTTTGTTGAAAAACCACAACATAAAAAATTTAATAAAACATCCTCTTAATATGATAAGAAGGGAAGTGATCAGTTCATATGAAATAACACTTAAATAGGCTTCTATGCAGGATAAAATTTGTGGTAAGTTAATATATAGACATTAAAGAAAGGTGTAAATAATTATAGAGGTTGATTGCGGTCATCGATCATAAAAAATTGAGCGATGAGTGGATAGTTAAGGACCTAAAAATCATAAATTTGTGATCACATAAAAGATAATATAATTCACCAGATATGAATGTAATAGAATAATTTTTTTGAAGATAATTTTTCTAATGTTTAGGAATTTATTTACTATCTATAAATATAATGAAATATAATTACTTGATATGTTTCTACTTCATAATCATAATTTCATCATTTAGTTATACTTTGATATGTTTTCAACACATCCATTACTCTAATAAATGAATATAAGAAAATGATTTTTTATTCCTAAATCACTATAATTCAATTTTAATGGATCATAATATTCATAATAGGATTATAATTCAATCATTAAATTTCTATATATTATTATGAAAAAATGGTTAGAACAGGTTTCCCAATATGCATAAATCTTTATATGGTGAAGTAATATATTAATCTCTAACATCTCACCCAAATTTCAACTTAAACCATTTTATAAATGGTTAAACTTATAAATCTTCAAAAATATTAAGATCCCAAACATTATAAATAAGGTTAGTAAATTTCAAAAATGAACTTTTCATTAATTAGTTTCAAGGTAGTCAGTACTATCCAATCTAATTTATCCATAACAATCATCTATTTATTCCAACATCAGTATCTCAACATTAAGAGCATATTAAGGGTTATATTTCCTTCAATTATATTGTTTCCAAAAATTTCAAATTTCCATTGAATCATTTTTCTTTTTCACCAGTATCATCCAAGATACTCTTTTAAATCCTTAAAAAAATAGTACAATCCTTATACATTTCATAATTATTATATTCAGGATATCATTGATAAAATACTCAAATGAAATAATTCTTAAATACAAACAAAAGAGCATTAATCATTCTAATTTTACTCTGGTAATAATATAATCTTGACCTTGATCTCTTAGATTTTCTTAAGTTATATTCTCTTGATACTTGGGGAATTCATTTTCATAGAGCCCCATGTCCTTATAGTTGAAGCATTAAACATTTTAAAATATATTTAGTTCCCTTGAAATGATGAGCATGGTGTCCTTTTTATATACACTTGAAGAAAAATCCTTTTTATTTTGATCAAGAACCAAGTTTTTTTCTTCCACAAGTATCAAATTTTGGAAAATACTTATTTCCCCTATTACCTTTATCCATATTTTTCTCTATCGTCATCTTATTAACTTTTTCCCTTTGAAGTCATAAATCTGGTAAAATTATTTCTTTATGTTGACACCACATGATACTACATCATAGTATGATGAGAATGTTTTGGAGTATAGTTCACTTAAAATTACTAGCTTAATACCATCAAATAAATGGTTAATATGTATCTTTGGATTATGTATGTTGTCCAAAACATACCTTTCTAAACTTGTAAAGAAAGCTTCATACTTAGCAAAATTTTCCTCTTCTTTTTTTATACTCAATAACTTTTTTTTCTTCATATCTTCTCATTGATCATGAGAAAAATATTTTTCCAAGAAGATTACCCTGAAATCCTTCCACTACATTCTTTTTATTTCCTCCTCATCCTTAGTGTTTTGAATCAGGGACCATCATTCATCCACATCTCTTGAGAAACAATAAACTTCCATAATAACTTTCTCTCTTTCACTACTTTACAATGAAATATATATCTTCTCTATGGAACTTATCAATTTCTCAGAAAAAATGGATTTTTAGTCGCATTGAATGATGGAGGATGCTGATGCATGATGGGCCTAACATTGGTACACCTTATGGTGGATCATAAGAATACTCTATATGGGAAAGGTTATAAATCATAACCTGATTCAGCTACCCTAATATGGTTATAATTTTATCAGTTTCATCTATATCTCTAGCTCTAACTTCATTATCATACCTAGGAGGGACATCCCAACATGGATTAATGCATTGATACAATTCTCATTCCTTCCGTTAGGTGCCATTTATAAACAATTTAATACACTATATTTGATCATAACATTATAAAACATAATTTATAATCCCAAAACTAGTGAAAAACATAACATAAATTAAAAAAATTTATTCATAGCTAATATCATTATCATAAACAAGGTTTCTTTTGGGATATATTTGTTTTCAAATACTTTATATTGTTTTTAAAGGAAATGTAAATTATCCTAAGAATATCCCCAAGGAGTGTCAAACCAAGTGTGCAATAAGGCCCATTGTCATGCACTAGGCGATGATCGAATATATCATAATACACCCTTTTCATATTTATTAACCCCAGGTACATTTTTTCTAGAACCATGCCCATTGTAATATACAGAGAAGGATGTATTACATGTAAAATCCAAATAATCTCTAAATTAAAAAAACTTTAGGATGTTCTTATATACTTATCCTCAAATTTTAACATAGGTTCATGATCCCTAATATATATTTTCCTAAATCTAGTTCCCAATATTTCTACTAAAATTCCTCTAATAAAAATTTTAATGACCCTGACTCCAGAATCCGGGAGCTGGTGTATTCTTTATTTCATTGGCATATGATACACGAAATCACATCTCGAAGGACAAAATAGTTAATTAGAATTGGAAAACTTGATACATGCTTAAATTATATTTAAATTTTTAGCACATAGAATATAAAAAAATTATTTTCTTAAAAACACCATTATTTCCCTTAGGATATCACTTCATATCAATCATAAAATACTTATGGGTATCTCAAGGAAAATAAAATATAATAAAGGGGTGAGATTACATTCTCAGTAAGGGTAAGCGTACAAAAAATATATAAATAAATAAGACATAACCAATATGGACACGTAAATAACTAAAATACATGTCATTTAATAAATAACATGAGCATAATATAGTGGGAATAAATGATGATCAAATAATTCGATATAAATAAACACATGAGCAAGAAACTTAACCATGGAGATTCTAACTAATTGAACAATTGCATGGAAAATCATTAACTGAATTCATAATGATGGAATGCATAATGATATACATATAAAACATACCATAGAGGCCTCATGATAAGTCATCTATATAAATGGGTAAGGTATCGTCCAAAACCATATCTAGTTTGTCTCAGGATACCTACCGATGCATCAAGGGGCTATAATGTGACATGATTATCACATAAAAAGTTGAATGCATTCCTCATATGAAAGGGTTGAAACATAAGGTATATAAAAATCATATTGAAAAAAATGACATATGAAATGTTAATACTTACACCAATCAATAAACGTAATCATAAACCATTCTGAGTAAAACGGTGAATGGTAATAAAATTGTACACACTCAATTAAAATAATCATAAATCATCCAAGAAAAGAATAAGGATGATATCAATATAATGTATCCCCTCTAGATCAAAAGTACATTAAAGTTTTGATGTTATTGATGAATATAAATACTATAAAAAGTATTTTTAAAAAATATTGAGGAAAATATCCTTTTCATTTTCAAAATAACCTTTTAAAAAACTAAGAATTTCCAGAATACTGTAAAAAAAATATTTAATAATAACATCATAAAATTTCAAAGAAATATTATGAAACTATAGTCCAGATGGAGGGTAATTCATACATGTCATATAAGCTGTAAATAAAATTCCATTTATAATGTAAAAATTTAGAAAAGAGCCTTGTTCAGAAAATTACAACAATATTCCTTTCAAAACAATTTAAAAAAAATAAAAAATGGGTATAAATTTCTTTAATAAATAATTTGGAGGAGGAAAAACTACTTTTTAAAACATTTTTAGAAAACATGGTTTTGGAAGAAAATGGGTTTCCGATCGAAGAGATAAATAAAGTTATATTTTAAAAAACATTTTATCAATTATTTTAAGAACCAAATAATGTAAAAAGGTATTATTACTTGAAAATATTATAAAAACCAATGCAGAATAAAATTCATGAGATTTTTGAGGGATGGATCATAAGATTTCATCATTGGAAGCATAATTATGAGCAATCCCAATAAACGATGAGATTGTAACATAAAATCCTTACCACTTTCATAACATTGATTCATAACACCAATGAATGAAGGTTAATCAAATTTATATATAAATACCCATAATTTTAAGTATAATAATTATAAAATAAATTTATGGATAGTATATACACTACATAAATGAAATAGGTGGTGAATATGGCATGTGTCTCACAAAAGTAAAAAGTGAGATGGAAATCCCTTACCTCATGCTTCTTTTTGATTGAACATTATTTAAACTCAGTTATAGTGGTTTTAAACATGTTATTAACTTGAACCAGAACCATATTATTATTTGTAATATCATATGTTAACATTTTATAAAATCTTATCATCTTTTCATTAATAGTCTTTCATTATTTTCATTGTTTTGGGTGTTAATTTAATTATTTTATTATGCATGTTTTGTCATTAAATATCTGGTTCTTGAAAATATTAAATAGTTTCATGATATCCAGAATAATAATAATGAAATTTATCACATTTTTTCATCATTTTTACTTTTAAAACTAATCATGAAATATAGTTATGAAAAATGAAGTATGTTACCATCATGGAGATGATTGGTCTTATATACGCATGAGTAACATTTACATTTTACAATAATCATTATGGAAAGAAGGTAAGTAATATATAATATTTCTATAATGATAATAATATAATATATACCATATTATGTACTTATATATATATCATCCATGTGGTGTTGTGATGAAAATTGAGTCACATCACTTCATGAAGGAGGTAGTCCACAGGTACAAAAATAATGTTATCATATTTAAGTGAGTGGTAAGATAAGAAGTAAAATTATATAATATCATTAAATAATTAAACACATGTCATTAATATCATAATTATTTAATATATATCACATGTAATCATTAAATTTATCCTTATCACCTTACGTATGATGCGTTAGTGAAAAAATAATATCATCGCTTCGTAAGGTGGGTTTTCACCGTACATATGAGTGACATTATCATATATCCTACGAAATGGAAGGTGAATATATATATATATATGATATAATTAAAAGGAGGTATAACTATATTATAAATATAATATATATACATTATATCCATCATCATACCAAATTGTGAAAGGTGGTAAGGGAAGAACGAATGACATCAGTTTATAGGGAGACAATCCATCATACACATGAATTTTGATCTCATAACCCATTTTATGGTGTGAAGATGATGAGAGAGGAGGTGGCCTTTTATAATTGAGGTGAGTGGCACACTTGTAATTTTTTAAAAAGATTCAATCATACCCACATTTTTATCATGTAAAAATCTTTAAAAATGGGTCATTATATAATGTATAAAAGATAAGGTAAATAATGTTCCATAAAATGGGTATTTTAAATGTTTTTATGACATTTTAGCCCTTATCTTCTTCGTTTAACCCCCGATTAATCCATTTTTTACTTTAACTATGGTAATTAAATTTTATTGTTTTCACTATTCATTTTGGTAAAAAAATTAAATTGAACTTATTATAAATTATAAATTATTATGATTACAATTAAATAATTCATTTATCTAAATTAAATTAACATAATTGGAAAATTTTAATTTTAAATTAATCCCGCAGACATGATTTGAAAGTGAGTTTTTAAAGAAAAAATATCCAAAAGTTTACAAAGTTTTAATATAAAAAGTCAATATAAAAATGATCCCAATGAGATATATTGGATTAATTTATATATAATTGAACTAATTTTACTTTTAAAAAAATTAAAAATAAAATTTTAAATGTCAAATAATCCAAATGGAAAGGCGGTTTTCAATTAAAATTCATTATTTTCATTATTAATTGAAAAATAAAATATTTTTGAAAATTCAAAAAATCCACCCTAAGAAAAAATTGATGTTAATATTTCAAGAAATATATTATTTTTATCAAATAAATCTTCTAAAAGTGGTAAAAATTAATTTTAAATTATGTGTCCAAAGCGTGGATAATCTTTCTTTTAGAAAAATACACTTTTTATAAAAACATTAATTTTTCTTTTAAATGATTATCATTTAATTTATAAAAAATAAATAACCATAAATTTTATATTTTAGTTAGTAAAATTCATACCCATAAATTTAAATACTAGGTTCTAATTTTATACTATATTATGGTTCATTTAGACTCAAGGTTGCATGTTCTGCAAGCCATCGAAGAAATTAAATTTAAAGATATTTACTTTTTTTGGTTACTTGTGATCGATATTGTATATCTCAAAAGATATCAAATAAAATGTAATTATTTTATAATTTTGGGGTGTTATAGTTTCACTCAAGAAGAATGTTTAAGAATATTTATTTCCCAATAAAAGATACTATTTATGTTGGAGAAATGAATACTTCATGGAAAATTTTAAACTTTCTATGAATATTCAAGTTAATGGAAGAAATTTCGAGAAATAAAGTCAATAAATATGAGAAAAAAACAAGTGTATTGAAATGGTGGAAAACATCTCTAATGAATTTGTTGAAGTTCACTAGATGTTACCTTTGAAAATAACTTACTGGACGAAATGAAGTTGTGTTAAAGGTGTAAGGTGGTTGACCACTTGTTTTAAAAATATATTATAACGTTACCAAGATATGAGAAGTTTTCAAATAAAAATAGATAATATTTAGAAGTTAAAAAGGTTTCTATGATAGAAAATTATCAATGGAAGAAGAAATAGGAACATGTTCTAAATGCTTATATGATTGTATGGCCAGAATTGTTAAAGGAATAAAATAAGATAGAAGATAAGAATGACAAAACTTTTCTATAGGAATTTATAAAGAATAATCCACACAAAGTAAATAATTAAAAAAAAGTTAATAATACCATGAAACTCATGAAGACCAATGCTTGAAAACCCAAGGGTGAAATAATAAAGAAAAAGAGATAAAATGGAGTTGAAGTGAAGGGAGTTTATGGATTGAGAAAATTTCTCATCCCAACTCCACTATATGATAAGAAAGGAAATATCCACCTTATTCCCTTATATGTCATCATAATACTATTTTGAAAATGCAATTAAAGGTGATTTAATTTAAGGGGATATCTAAATTAAAACTGAATAAAGTTTTTTGGGATCTTTATAAATCAAAGTAACAAATCATATTTTGGACAACCAAAGAGTTCCAACACTGGATTTTGATAAAAATTGTGTAATTATGATTGAAATTACCAAAGGAATAGGCTCCATATGATGATGATGTTCTGAACACCGAAAATAGGAATAAATAAATAAGATGTAGTCTTTGAGATATTTTTTCGATACAATCACATCCCCATATAAAAACAAAGTATAAATACAAAGGGGGAAATTGAATTATAAATTAAAAAGTAATAATTATCTTAAAAAATGGGAGAAAACTTTTTTTTATGCTTGAACATTTTTGATCTATTTGTTGAGATTGATTTATGAAAGTATGTTTAATGAAAATATGATGAATATACCCCTCAAAGGAATACCTAATGAAAGTTTAAATCAATTGGAAAATTTTATAGATAACTATAATTTATGAATTAATCACTCTTGTTTTTTAAACTAAGCATGGATCATTTAGACACATATTTGGTTGACTTAGGGTTTATTGATTTAATATAATTGATGTTATCTTTATCTTATTTAATTCAATCTTATATTTGATTCAATAGGGAGAAAGAAGAAACTAAATACCTTAAAGTTAAAGATTTAAAAAAAATTAATAAAGGAGATTGAAAAATCATTGACCTTGAAGATAATTTTATATTGAAAAAAATATGAAAGGGTAGATTGTAATGCCCACCATATGATGATTATGTTACATTTTATTTTTTTCAATACTTTTTTGTAAATTTCAATGATTATATTGGAGGATAAAAATATTCCTATAGGTGTTTCATAAGAAAAATCATTTAAAGTACATACTCTTGAAGGAGAACCCATTAGAAATAACAACACCTATAGATGGATGAAGATGTGGAGGTGAAGTTGCTGATGGATGGAGGAACACCGTTGATTCAATATATACTTATAGATTATGATCATGAGTAATGAAGATAAATAGAGTTAGTGTTTCTAATTGATAGAGAAATAAATGGAAATGATTATATTTATAAATAATCATAATTTGAAGTTGAATAAGTAAGTGTTGGAAGATAGGAATATTGAAGAACCTAAAGAATATTTGGAAGGATATTGAAGATCCACTAAAGAGTGATGCTACCATAAAAAATAGAAAAGACATGAAGTACATCACCACTATAAGACCATTTTTTAATAAGATTCTATAAAGAGTTATTAAAAATTCCACATAAGATACATGTTCTAGTAGGTGTAGCATATTGTTGAAAGTTTCTTGAACCATGATCTAAGAAACCCAATCTATTGAAGGTTTTAGAATAATATTTAAAATGATGATAAATTGTTCTTCTATTGGATGATCATCACATTGGTGACAGGAAAATAGTGATTCAAGATAAATTGAATTTAAAAAGGCTTACTCACTAGGATTTGAGGATGAATTTAAAGAATCATGGATTTTTGAACTTACTAAAAGATGGAGAATTGGAAAATCAGAAGAATAATGAGGAGGTTCCTGATGAAGAATATTTAGATGAACAATATCCAAAAGGAGGAATCATAGACTGAATCTAGAATCAATTGGAAGGATGATCATGAGTTGATATAATTGTAAAAATAAAATGAAATCCCAATATCTAAGTAAATAAAGGTGAATCAGATAGAGTCCACTAGAAGCACATATATCATGCTAAAGAATTTTTGAAACATCAAAGAATTAAGAAGTTTACATTGAGGAAAAGCATACTGGAATGAATATAATTGAATTGGAAGAAAATTTTCATAAACAATTATAAAATAACTTTAAATTTTTAAAAAGTTAAATCATTATGATATTGGTAAGTTGGACATTAAAATAGAAATATTCATATAAGTAAAGTCCATGATTCGAGCTGATATTTGAGGAATATTTTAATATTATTACTCTTAAGTTTAATGGTAAGTAAAATATAGATATCTTCATAAGATATTAGATGTGGTAAATACAAGGGTTGGGAAACTAAGAAGTTCAAACTAAATCCCACATGTTCCCCACATCTATCGGATGAAGATGTCCTATATAAATGGGAATGAAACTTGAGTTAAGTGTGAAAAATTAAGAACATTGAATGAACTATAGAATATAATGGAGATGAAGTATCTAACCAAGAAAGTCTATTAGAATATCAGAAGGGTCAAAGTTGAGTATACTAGAACTTGAAGTTCCAATGTATAGAGTGAGTTTCCTAGAACTAGAAGTCTGAAAGAGGGAAATCCAAACCCACATTAAGAATTAATTTTCATAAGTTCCATACATTATAGTTCAAGGCATTGAGAGTTATAAAATAATTCTTTATGTATCAGAAGGATAGGGATGACATGGAAGCTGAGATTTGTGAAATTTCATAAGGTAAATTAAGAACCATACATTGGGAAATTTGAGAAAATTACTCAATACTAGTGTTTCTAGTATAAAAAACACCAGAGTGGAAAAGGGATCTTGTAACTATGGTTTATAATTAGTTATTGAAGAGAATCAAGGACTGGACTGTATAACTAGTCGATGAAGAGCATAAGATGCATGATGAGGGTCAATAGTAATTTCTTCCCGCACTACTTGTAATATAGATGTATATTAAGTATATAATCCATGTTGGGGGGGGTGTAAAAACAACATGTAATGGGGTATGATTTTATGCCAATACTTGTAAAAATCTATGTGTGATATTTAATTTACATTGTTTATATAGAATAAAGGAAAAGTTGTGAAGAAGAATTTCTAAATACCCATACATACCAACTAATAGCAGAGGTTCAGTCAACTTAATGGAATAAGGAATTTATGTTAAACTTAATTGTTAAAAATCTAGTCCCCATTAATTAACCCCCACTCCAAGGGTGACTACACGATCCCCTGAGAATAACAATCTCCTTTTTAAAATTTAATATGAACTGATACGTTGGAAATAACACTTTTAAACCAAAATAAATATTGATTTCATGGAAACCATATTTAACATATTTAAATACAATGTCCAATATATATATATAAGCATCATCATTTCAGCACATGAAAATCAAACCAAACTTTAAAATAACATAAATCGTTAACCATAACACACCCAAACTAAAGAAAAATTTAAACCCCCTTTTAAAAAGAACTCATTTAATTTGAAGACTAAATATAATTATTGAGCTATAAATTTTAGAACAAACTATAAAATATTTTATTATTTTAAAAATTTCCCTTTAAACTTTAATTTTCATGAATAAATCATTGGAGAATTTTATCAAACACATAGAGGGATATAAAATCATTTTTTACTATTCAT
Organism: Viscum album; assembly: GCA_963277665.1. Taxonomy (NCBI): domain Eukaryota; kingdom Viridiplantae; phylum Streptophyta; class Magnoliopsida; order Santalales; family Viscaceae; genus Viscum; species Viscum album. The sequence continues at coordinate 396,750,044 of OY728138.1, forward strand.
GGCCTAAATTAAATTTTAATTCTCTCTGTAGGACGTAAAAATCACAAAGTAAAATAAAACATTACAATATTTATTTAAAAATTATATCGTTCAATAAAATATTATTCAAGAAAATCAAGAAAACTCAGGTAATTCGTGGTTTAAATTTAAAATAAGGTATGAATGGACCAACCAAGCTTAATTAATGATTCAAAAATTAATTTCAAACTTTCATCAACCTTTAAATATCCCTTAGGAACCAAATCCAACCATAAACACCATAAATTTAATAAACCAAATATCCAAAACCAAAATATCATAATATCATAATTAAATCCAAAATCACTAAATGACCTAATAGAAAAAAAAACACAAGTGATAGAGGTGTGGTATGCCCCCAACATACACCTAGGACTAATACATAAGAAATACTTAAATAAAACTCTTTAAACATTGCAATATTAAACTTAAAATCACTAGAAACACTGAATAAATTCACATAAGGAAATACCTTGAGATAAATATTGAACAAAAACACGAACATCCCCTCTTGGGACCTTTGTTTGAAGCCACAAATGAAAACCCCAACAACTAGAAAATGAAATTTAAATTTAACTAAATCTAGATAAAATACCCCATCCCATTTGAAAATGAATTTAGGGTTTACCTTATACTCATCAAGATAAATCCAATACCACTAAGAATGTGTCATTATGATCAATATTGGAGGAGACATTTAGGTTATAAGTTTAGAAAAAATAGAGAAAATTTGTTAGAGATAGGGAGTTATATGAGAGAGATAAAGAGGTGTGGGGGGGGGGATACCAAATGAGAGCCTCCCCCCTTCATTCAAAATTTTTACTTAATTTTTTTCACTTCATTTATTTATTTATCTCTTGTTTTTTCTGCCTCTTTTCTCTTCTTATGTGTGGTACCTCGACTCACCCTCTCCATTTTTTTCTTTATTCCTTTTCCTTGTACACCCCCACACCACACTCCCATTTAATTCATCATTTTTTTTTAAAAAATAACACAACTAAAATAAATAAATTATAATAATAATAATATCCCATTACTATTATTATTATAGATTTAATAAATAATCATAAAATATCATATATATATATATACATATATATGAATGAATTATGTTTTTATTATTTATTTATTTTAATAAAAATATCAATATCATATTTATTATTTTTATTATTAGATTCAAGTGCCTAAGAAAAATTCAAACACAATGAAATATTATTTATTAATTATCAATTTAAACTACATCAAAATATTCTTTAAGTTTTTTTTGCAACCACATTATCCTATAATTTCACTAACTCATAATGACGTGGTTTGTTACAACATACCCACCATAAAAACTTTCCACCCTTATAAATTATCATATATTTTTTTAATTGGAAATCACTCATATAATAGGAGAAAAAAGTCCTTAAACTCAGGATGTCCATATGAAACAACATAAAACTATTTATGAAAATTTCATACATATGTTGAGTTCTCCCCAACACGGAAACAAATATCATCAACAAATAATTGTCCAAGATGATAACCAAGCCAATGAAAATACATCCAAAAAGGAAAAACCTTCAATAATAAGTAAATATTTTCAAAGAACCCAATGATCCTAAGTTATTACATTATATTAGTAACATACCTATAAAAAATATAAACCTTATTTCAATATTAAAAATCCATTTCCTTCAAAATTAAACTAAAATGAACTTTTTTTACCAGTTTTATCAAAAAAATATGAAAAATATAATTTTATAAAAGTTCATGTCCATAATTAAATATATAATCATTTTAATTTAAATATATAGTGGATATGGAAACAAAATAAGACCAAACATATTAATACACCAATGAACTATGGAATAATACATCTATGAATTAAAATATACAAGTACACGACATGAACTAGTATCTATTTACCAATTTTATTACCACTAAAATAAGTTATTTAGCACATGTTACACAACTTATTTAGTATATATTAAATTGATGTAAGTCAAATTTCATTTTTGACTTTCCACTATATCCAAGAATTATAAGTTCAAAAACCTAATGCCAAAGGAAAATCATTATATATTGAAAGAGTTTCAATCCAAAAACTCTTTATACAAGAAAAAAATTCCTAAAAATATTTCATTAGAATTATTAAAATGTCTTTGACCACATTTAAAGACACTCTAATTTCTAAAATACAATCTTCACACCAATTTAAATTCTAAATTTTCAACACTTTAATCAATAAATTTAAAGTTCCCAATTAAATCATTGATTAGATTTTAAATCATTTAAAATAAGGGGAATTGTTATTTTTAAAAAATCATCCATAATATAAAAATAACACATTTACGTTGAAAAATCACATAAAATTTTCAAATATATTTTCTAAGATTATAAGTTTTAAAAAGGAAGCACAAATACATAACTTAATAATTTGACCCAACAAAATTAAACCACTACAACACCTAAAGAAAATTAACTCAATCCATTTCTTACTTAAAATAAATGGAAATAAAGAAATAAATATCATATAAAATTCTTCAATATCAATAAAAATAAATCCTTAAGATTAATGAAAACATTAAGAGACTTCATGTAATTGAAAAGATAGAAAAACCACACCTTTCCCAAATACATGGTTCATATGCATAATCTGTAGCCCATACACCTTACCCATGTAGCGTATCAATTCATCTTCTAACTTCATTAGATATAAAATTGTATCCTTGTTGAATAATAACTAAAATCCAAGATTAAAATCACATATTCCCAACTTCCTTTGGAAACTAAACGCTCAACACAAAAGGTGGTGATTGGGAACCTTCTTGTGAAAGACCTCCTAAGTTCTGATAGTCCTATATCTAGTCTACCTTGACTCCTAAAATAAAATAAATGCAAAAAATATCTAATATCATTTTTTCATGAACCAACTCGACCCATCTCTGATTCAAGCACCCAAGTTAGCCCTTGACAAGGCTAGAAGGACATTATCGATCCCTATGAGCTGTAAAATAGTTCCAGATAATCAAAAAAACTCTTTTGGTAATTACTTTTCTTGATAATAAAATATAACAAATAAACTCCACCCAAAAATATAGAATTACCACTCCATACATCATACGAATACACAAAAAAAAATAATTTCAAAATTAAACAAAACTAAAAAGGGAATAAGCATAAGAAAGAACAAAAAATCCTAAAAAAACTCAACCAATATAACTAATATATCAAAAAAGTAGATATCAATATAATATAAGAGCTATAATAAAATCTCAAATGTTTAATTTTATGTAAAATAAATAAAAAACTAAAATAAAACAAGATCATGAACATCATCTCTAGGTGAAAAGAAAGGTATCCCTGTTTTTGGCATCGCCGCCATACTTGAACCCAAACTCAAAGTCCATAAACAAAAAACCAACATTACATGATTTGAACCAGAAATGATAATGCAAATTAGATTAAAGTGCATTAGGTTACCAACCCATACATAATATTTAAATGTAAAATGCATTCATACATGTCTGAAAATACCAATATAAAATAAGATTTTAATTTTAACTAAACAAATCATGTACAATTATTTTTGAAAATTCATCACATCCCCAACTAATCAGTTATGCCTTTAAAACATAGTCAATATTTGAAGATATTTTTGATATAAAAATAAAATTAAATAAATGATACAATTCCAAGTCATCTATTCAAAATAATTACTCTTTATATTTAAATGAAAACAATGTACTTTTCATAATGACTCTATTTATTGAGTTTACTTTAAAAAAATGAACATGTGATAGATAATGATTTTATAATACTAGAAAACATTATAAATAGTAAACCCTAAATAATTGAGAGAAAATAAGTCACATTAATAAAAAATAAGGTGTTATAAAAAACAATGGAATGAAAGAGACCAAAAAATCACCCAGAAAAAGGAGAATAATAACAGACATCATAAATGATAAAAGAAAATAGACAGAAAGTAAAAAACCATCATCAAAGGAGTGGCCCTAAAAAAATAAGTTTAAGGAATTCTAGGATCCTTATAATCTCAATGGTCAAACCATAGATAATTGTTCCCATTTATGAGATTCTAGGGAGGACTATTCTAAAGTCATTGATATAACCAAATCCATATCATCATGTTGTTTCATTTATGTTGTAGCATGATCTAAAGACTATAGATGGAATATTTTGGATATCAATACTTGTCCAATAATCCCATACTTAATCCCTCAAGTTACCATGATCAACTAAAGGTAGGTTAGTACATGATACAGTAAGTAAATTACATAAAACCAACAGAACACATAAAACACCCCTCACCTCTTCTCTGAACCTCTATTTTAAATAAAAATAACCCTGATTTGGAAAATTCATGCATCCTAATACATTTTAAATATTTATCATAATAAAAATTAGGGGATATATCTAATAAAATTCCATAAAGTGTCAACCAATATTTGATATTTCTTTAAAAATTTTCTAAATGGGCCTTAGATCTTTAAGACATGGTTTCAAAACATAAGAATTCATTATTAAAATTAAATATGATTCTATACTTTGGAAACATCATTTTTAAACCAAAAATAACATCAATTTCATGGAAACCACATCTAACAAATTTAAATACAAGGCCCAAACAATATATATAAACATCATCATTATATGACATAGAAATAAAACCAAACTTAAAAAGAAGAACCACAAAGAATTAACCATAATGAAACAAAAGTAAATAATAATTAAAACCCACTTTTTAAAAAACTACATTTAATTTGAAGAATAAATAGAATAATTGAGCTATAAATTTTAAAATGCACCCAAAAATATTTTATTTTTTTAAATAAATCTTTTGAAACTAGAATTTTTCTGTAGAAATCAACTGAAAATTTTATCAATAAACTAGAGGGATCTAAAAATAATTTTCAACTATAAATGGAATAAAATACATTCAAAATATTTATGGAGGAATTAAAAATCACCAAATTAAGAAAAAAAATTATTTTTCATTTATAAAAAATATCATTCTATATAATTTTAATCTTGTAAATCTAAAAAACACAAAAAATTCAATGTTTTTATATTTAGAGAATCTATGCATAGAGTGACCGACCTTAACAGATGGTTCATGAATTAATTTAAAACATGTGGTGACCTTTACAAGGTCCCCAAGAACATAACCCATCCATAAAAAACTTTTAAATTATTAAACCAAAGATCCAAAACCAAAAAATCACAATGTAATAATTAAATACAAACACACCAAATAACCCAACGATGTTGAACCACAAGGAAAAGGGTTTTGGTCAACCCTTGACACACGATCAGACCTAATCCATTTCAATTCCATAAAAAACACTCAAACCATTGACCAATTAAATCCAAAATCACAGATAACTGTAAATAAATTTTCTGAAGGATGTTCTTTAAGAGAAATGATGAATGTTAACATGAACATCTCCTCCTAGGAGCTCCTTTACAAGCCACAAAGAAAACCTTAACAACTAGAACATGAAATTAATATTTAATTAAATCTATATAAAATACCTTAACGCCTATGAAAGCAAACTTAAGGATTTTCTTATTCTCACTAAGATGAATCTAACTCCACTAATGATTCTTCATTATGACCAATATAGATTAAATATTTAAGAAATAAGTTTGAAAAAAGTAAAAAATATGATATAGAGAGGTATATGAGAGAGATAGGTGTGGTAATGGGGAAATATTCATATAATCTGTGAGCTCGTCACCCCTTCATTCATATTTTATTTTCAATTTTTTTTCAATTTTTTATTTTTCTTTTAATTAATTAATTTATTTATATCCTTTTCCTCCTCCTTCCCCTTATTATATGTGAAACCCCAACTCCCCCTCCTTTATTTTTTCATTTCTTCTCCTCCCTATATAGTCCCACACCACACTCCCATTTAATTATTCTAATTTTTAATTCATTAAAGAACCAAATTATACTAATAATACTAATAATAATAATAATATCTCATTACTATTATAGAATAAATAAAAATTATTAAAATATCATATATATATATATAATCAAATTAAGTTTTCATTATTTATCTATTTTATGAAAAATAATAATATTACTATAAATATTATTATTATTTTCAACCACCCCAAAAAATTAAAATGAAATGAAATATAATTTATCAATTATCAATTTAAAAAACCTAAAAATATTATTTATATTTTTTCACATATATGTTCTTCTAGACTTTCACCATCCCATAAAAACACAGTTCATTTCAACCTCCTTTCCATAAAAACTTTTTTTCCCACAAAAATACATGTAAAACTTCTTAATAGTAAATCACTTATAAAATAAGAGAAAAATCCTTAACTTGATAAATCCATATAAAATAACATAAAACTATTTATTAATGTGGAATATATATTTTATGTTCTCCCCATAATGAAAACAAATTTCATTTATAAACAATTCTCTAAAATGATAACCAAGCCAATGAAAAACCATCAATAGAGGAAAACCCAAATAATAAAGAAATTAGTTCCAAAAACCCAATGATATTAAGCCAGTACATCATATAAGTAACATACATTTGAAAAATATAAACCCCCTTTCAATATTAAAAATCCATTCCCTTCAAAATTAACCTAAATTGGAAATTTTTTACCTCTTTAATAAAACAAACATTTTGGTACATATAATTTTCTGAATGTTCATATCCATAACTAAATATAGAATTATTTTCATTTAAATAAGCCATGGAGATGAAAACATAAGAGGACCAAACATATTAATACACCCATTGAGTATATCACAATATATCTATGAATTAAAATATGTATGTCCATGTAATGTACTAGTAACCCTTTTCCAATTTGTTCACCAATAAAATAAGTTATCTATAACAAGATATGTATCTTATTTAGTAACAACTAAATTATTGTAAGTCCAATTTCATTTTATCTATTTCTACTATAATCAAGAATTAAATGTTTTAAAACCAAACCCCAATGGTGAATCATTCTATATAGAAACGGTTTCAACACAAAAACCCATTACCCAAGGAAAAAATACTCAATAATATTTTTCCAGAATTATGAAAATGTTTTTCACCATTTTTAAAAATACCCCAATTTATAAAATACTATTGCCACACCAATTTAAATTATAAATTTTCAATAATTTAATCTTCTCATTTAAAATATAAAATTAAATATTTTATTACATTTTAAATCATTTAAAATAAGATAAATTATCAATTTTTATAAATAATCCATAATAGAAAAGAACCCTTTTATCTTGATAAAATCACTGAAAGTTTTCAAATCCATTTTCCAAGATGTAAAGTTTTAAAAATAAAACACCAAAATCATAAAATAAAAATAGGACCCACAAAATTAAACCACAAAAATAATTCTAGAACATTATCTCAAAAAATTTCACACTTAGATTAAAATGACATAAATAAATCAATATCATAAAATATATTTAATATCAATCAAAATCAATCTATAATATTAAAATAATACATTAAGAGACGTCAAGTAGTGAAAAAAAAAATAAAAACTACACCCTTCTAAATTATATGGTTCATGGACACAGTCTATAGGTCATACACCCTGCCCATGTAGCTTACTGGTCCACTTAAAACTTCCTTCAGAGATGGAATTGTACCCATATACAAGGATAAATAAAACATAATACAAAATTCACATATTACTGAATTCCCCTAGAATCTTTGTAGAGTCTTGATTATTGTGAGATCACTGATACAGGGAGGGTTGAATCAACAATCCATTTTCTTTTTACAAGTTTTTTCTTTTCGATTCAACGTATGTGGCTAGTTAAAGGTTTGATCCACTCTTCTTATGTCTCTCAACCTCACCTTAATTAATTTTTTAAATTCAAAGTCACAAAACACAAGGATTTTCAAGGTTAGATAGAAAGAGATACTCCTTTTCATGTTGGTTAGTCTTCCCCAACAAAGATTCTCTATTATATAATAAGGTTATTAAAAAAATAATTGATAATGACACCAAATTACAAACTTGTAATACACCCAGCTCCAGCTGGCCTTTAGAAGTTGGTTATACCCTCCAACTGCATCGTCTTCTCTAGTGATTGGTTTGACCACCCAATCATAATCTTCTAAAAATTAGTTAGACCCCAACTAAAAACTTCTTCAAATATCTTTATATACTATAGAAAGATAATTTACACCTCCTAGTATCTTCTAAACAAATTGATTATAATATGACTCCATGAGAATGCTAAATCAGAATTTCTCGTGTACACTTATTCAAGTTCCTTTACAACTCATTGGTCTTCCTCAACTCATTCTGATCACATGTGTATGATCAGTTACCTAAATGAAAAAAAATGTTCTTATAGATGTTCTTACTTCAGTTGATGAAATATAATACTCACTTAAATGTTTGAAATTGATGCACATAATATGTTCAATTTTATTTTATGCAATAGAGGACTTGTACTACCAAAAATGATTCATCTATAAAGCCTAAAATCAATTAATTCATGCATTCAGTAATGCATAAATAATGAATATTTCACTTAAACATTGATATTTTTATTAATTTATGTTCTTCCTAAATATTATTCAATTATTTTAATATCAAATTTGTTTGATTATAATTGATTCAATATCTAAATTTTTCAACCACCCTAAATCTATTTTTTACCTTCCAAACTCTTGAAGTTTTTTAATTGTGATATGTAGGGTGTATGGCATGCATGAACTGCATCCAATATTTGTCTCCCATATACTTCATGTAACTATGTAGGGTTTATAGGATCTCAATAGTACTTCACATAGACAAGGTATATTTCATGGGTTATGTCATCATAAAGTTCATTGTGCCTTTGTATAAGGGATCCACTTGAATACTTGGTTACCTTCTTCAAGAAAAATGCCTTTGCAAGATCACAAGTGTAATTTTAATAAACAAATACATAGTGTTCTAACCTTTTTCACATAAAACACTATATTGAGTATTACAATCCATGTATCATATAATTAATTTCTTCCTTCATTCAAGCTAGGTAAGTCTCATGGGTGATTCTTCTTCTTCATGAGATAAGGGTAGTCCATGTGTACTCCTTCCCTTCATGTGAAGTGATCATGTGAGATCCTTTGTGCAATCAAAGTACACAAGATCTAAGCTTCTTCACCAAAACCTAAGTGATTCTTGAGTTCTCCTTCAAATGAGAAATTCACGCAAACCCCCTTTTTTCCTTCATGTGAACAGATCACCCAAGAGATTTCTCCATCATTTATCAATATAATTCAATGCTATGTTTCAATAGTTGAGATCTCTCTTTAAATTATTCAAATGTGGGTAAACTTTCTCAACACTTTCTCTATATATTTAAGATTTTTATCACTTCCTCACCTCTAGAATTTATGGTGAGTCAAGGTTTCTCAGAGATCTTGATATCCCACTGAATTATGAAACACTCAATGTTTAAAACTTCATGTTGTACCAAAATGATCATGTGATCACATGATCGCTTCACTTGGACATGTGAAACCTTGGTTCTTTAATCACTCTTCTTATTATTTATTCAATTCCTTGGTGGATATTCAATAGAAAAATTATGAATTAATTACATGATGGAATATTTACATGACTTAATCTTCTTGTGATATGTTCTTCTTCACATGACATCGTGACTTCATGTGATGATCATTGCATGTTCTTCTATTCAATGCTTCCACATACCTCCAATCCCTCATGTAATAAAATATGATGCACAAAAATCATGCAAAAATTTTCTTTCAAACTCAACATGGCCATTAGAGGATGGCTGGATGTCGGGTGTAACACATGACATTGAACTAGTAGCATTAAGAAGTTCCTATATGAAATAGATAAGTTGAGGTTGAAGATGAAGACCTGGATCCTAGTGGAATGTTATATTATACCTGATAAGATTGTCATTTTATATCCATAAATTTTTAATACAAATTAATAGCATGTAGTGACTTAGATTCCCCACATCATATATTGTTTTGGTCGAGTGTCTCCATTTATTATGTCATGATCCATTCACTTGGTAGATGTGAGTATCCTAGAGTCCACTCTAGGAAGCACACTACACACACCTAGGTTTTATAGGCCATGCATCCTTGTGTAGGTCAACTTCCCACCACCAATAACATGCATTCATATGTGCACACCCTTCTACCTATATAATCACTCCCTATGGGTTCTTTTCACCCCCACTATCACACCATATGGTACTATGTGGGATGGATCCTCCATGGTGTTCCAAGCTCTCATATATGCAGTTGATTTGGATTTCTAGCTATCTTGGGAATCTATCATTTTTTAATAAATACCCACCAAATAAATACTGAGTAAAAAACTGAGTATAATCACTAAGACTTTCTCAAACGATTCTTAATATCATGTTCTTACTAAATTCCCTTCATGAAAAATTTGGATACATTTTCCAGGGCCTTATTTATTTCCTCGTCATCATCATATTGAAGAAAATATGTAATCATCAACACAAGTATCTGAGATTTATGATTGTTTCAAAAATCTTCAAAATTATTAAATACTTCACATATTGACATCCTTCCTTATTAAAAAAAATTAAACTCAAGTTCATTGGTCTAAATAATCTCACCATTTGATTTTTTTCATCACCACTAAAAAATTCATCATGGAAATATGTCGATCTATCTCTCTTTCTTATCCCCCTTATTGATAATAAATAAAAAGGTATATTTAGGGATACTCACTTTAACGTTGACTTCAACCAACTTCAAAAACTCTATTTTTGATTTATCTCATCTCAAGGAATGGAATCACACTTTTCAAAAATTAATGAACTTTTAGTTAATTGATTCTAATTCTATGTGGGCTATCTAGATGAAGAAAACAATATTGATGTCACAAAATAATCAAATCTATCCTAAACAATTTTAGTAATGTTATACCATTATTAATATAATTCAACTTATTCAATCCAAAAGTTATTTAAACAAGTTTTTCAAGAGATATCTTGCACATATATTAATAGACACATCAAAACATTTCTAGTCTATAAAATATTACTCCCCTTATATCACATATTTCTAATGATCCATATCTCCCCCATTATAAATATATTGACATAATCAAGAAATATGTTCATGTGTGATGATAATACCTTATTTTCAGTGTTTCACCACATGAAAGAATACAATCCATACATCATCATAGAAATTAATGTTTTCCATGATGATGATTTATTCTTCTTCAATTACCTTCATGTTAGTTCATATAAAAATAATAATGGAATAAGGAGGGACATAATATTTTTAGAGTACACATTGGTGCTGAGAGTTTTCTCTCAACCTTTATTTAATCATTTTATTATTTTTAGGATTATCTTTTAATGATCCATCTATCTTGGTTATCTCAGGGTGATTGATTTTTTCTTATTAGTTAACACTCATGATGTAGATGTATTTTACTCTCAAGTATCATAATAATTTATGTGTACTTTTCACAAATTATTTATTCAATCTTCTTGGGCTGGTAGAATTTTCATACAATGTTTTTTCATGCCTAGTTTTTCACACCTTTCATACTTAACAATTTTCATGTCATCATTTGTAACTGGCCTCTCATCAAATTTCACCTCACTTTCTATACCCACTTTCTTTCTTTCTTTTTTGCTTTAGAAGGTTTTTTAGCTTCTTCCAACTATTTATCAAATTTAAATTTAATTGGAAAAACAATGTTGAACACTTTTCTATAATTCTTGTTTTTCTCATAATCTTTACATGTATTACAATTTTTTTCTATCGAAACCACTTCCCTTTTAGAATATAGATAATATCTCCTAGTTGTCTTTTCATGAATTTCTTAAATTTGAGACCTTACTAACCAAAAATTTCACAAAATTCATTCAAAAACCCATATTTGTTCTATGTTGGTAATTTAGATGTTGTCTTGGTCACATGCCTCTCTTCCTAATAATTTGAATCATCTATTTAGATTATATCCCCCTTAATTCATGCTTTTTTCTTAGTAGTGACATGTTATAATAGTATGAATAAGATGTATGACCAAAAACTTCACAACACCAATAGTAACCTTTGAACCTTGATCTTCTAGATAGATATTAGTTATAGTATGAAGATTATTATTATTATAATTTAGAAGACAATGGGTGTTTCTTATTTGGAGGAAACTATCTCGCTGAATTAGCCCACTCTTCTTTTATGAAAGTTTTTTCCAATTTATTCAATTGGTTCTAAATTGTTTATTCTTCCCCCTTAAAACAAAACTTCTAGATATATCATATATTCATTGAGACTAATTTTGAGTTAAAACAACTTTCCATATATACCCTTCTTCTCAGAAACATATAATGATTGACCTTTAAATTAAATTACTCTAGTGAAGTCTTATTTTAACTTTTCAACTCATTTTGAGATGAATGGTACATTGATTTTGTATTTGATAATTATTCATCTTTATTAATAATATTTTCACCAAGGTTCTTCATCATCTTCTCAAATTTATCTAAATTCAATCTATTTTGTTTATTTTCTTCAAAAAATTCTAATTCTTCCTTGTTAACCACTTTCTAGCCAGCCATTTTTTCTTCAATATTTTTTATCTTTCCTTCTATTTAGATAATATTTATCTTATTTTATATTATTTATGAGAGGTATATACTCAAAAGTTAGAGGGGGTTAATCAATGTTGGGAAATTTTTCACAAATTGAAACATTTATCCCTTTTATCTAATAAGAACTGTTAGGATGTTGATTCTATTATTCTCTTTTCTTTTTCATATGGAAGTATATGAAAGTAGATAAATATGACATGAAATACTTTTACAAGGTTCACTAATAAACAAGTTTATCCAGTCCTTATCATGGTTTTGAAATAATCTAATACCATGAAACCACTAGAAAATAATCCTTTTATGTGGTTACAACAAGAGGGGAATATCCTTTCACTTGTGTTTCGCTATAGTCAATTGAGAGTTCTTATTTTACAGCTCTTAAAAAGTTATTTATAATGCCTTTTAAGATAGTATTAACCTTATTATTTAAGTTATTTTGTGACACCAATAAACTATTCCACTAGATGATACTTCAATTGGATGTCACAGTGCTACTCTATTCTTCCACTTACTTATTATTCACTTAATTACTTGCACTGTAGTAGGTGACCAACTCTTCTTCTTATTTTCAATAGTAAATTGAGAGCTAATCTTTCTTCTTATTCATATTATTCTTATGAAAATAGATATTCAAAGTACTTTTTGGTTCTATTTCTTAAATCAAAAACTTTCTTCGAGATTATAATAAATATGAATGTTCAGCTCATCATAATCACAATTATTTATTCTTCATCCAGAACGATATGAATGTGTAGTATACTGGTTATCTCAAAATTCTTCTTTGAGCCAAATGATAATAAGCTAAATAGATATCTCCACTCAGTTTTTATTACTGTGATCTTCAACACATAATAGTTTTTAATAGTGTAGCATGATCATATTTTCTTTCTTCAATAAAGAATATCAACAACTGAGTGTAATATCAAATCTTCTCTATTATTCCTTCTTGAATTCTTAACATAGTTTATTTAAAATCACTTCATACATAAACCATGATATATGTGTTATTAATAACAATTATAACATATATATATATATACATATATATTCTTATCATTATTTTGTGTGCTTCAATTATCTTCTTTTTCACTACCTATTAGGAGATCTTGTATTTTGTTAGATTCAGTTTTATTTAACTGGTTCAAGTAAATTAGTCTATTTAATTCAACACTTATGTATATGCATCCATATATATATCATGAATTCATAAATTTTCTCCCTAACTCAAGTGTTTATCATGAAACTTCTCATTCATTCTCATAAAGTGTATGCTCCATATCTTCCTTCTTGCATATAACTGTAAGTGCATAGTTTTTCATTACATAAGGTTTTATAAGTGTTAATAATTATTAAAGAAGATCTTAACCTTGTGGAACACTTTATTCACATAACTCATTGAGGTTTTATTACTATCACTAGTTCACGATACATATCATCATCCAATTGTGAAGGATGAAACATATCAAGAAATCATGGAATTTTCTTCTTTATGCAAGCAGTGTGCAGTTATTATCTATTTATAAAGATTAATGGTTCATGGTTATTCTTTATATAAAATATGAGTGTAGAACTACCCTACTAATTTATCCTAGGAGTTATTCATAACTTCTTAACTCTTCAAACAAAATAAAGCACCAGAGATGCTCAATTTTCAGAAAAATGACGGCACTCTGTTATATCATTAGTGACAACACCATGTATCTAATTAGAGTCTTGGTATTTATAGACCTCGAGAACCACCTATCTTCACTGACTTAGAAGACTGATTTTTCTATATTTTCAATGCTGGTATTAAAATTCCTAAATATCCTGATGTTTAAAATATTTCTACATTAGTCTTCTTATTCAATGACACCGAAAATCATGGATTTACTTCCTTCATGATCTGCTTCTCCTCAAAATGATTATATCACATGCACAAAAAGATGATCATGTGAACCTATTATATAATATCAAACTCATCCTGTATGAATTTGTAAAATAACCTCTACAACTTTGTTTTCATTTGACCAAAACATGTTCTTTGAACACCTCTTTGCATGAAAAGCATATAATTCGTGCATGAAGGTTTTTGAATTCATAATATTAAAATCTAAATCATTATAGATTTTATATTTAATATAATTCATGGAATATATAATCTAATGTTTATAGTTATCCTATAATGATGCTAGAGGTAGAAGATGATGTCACCTCAATCTGATGGTATGGATTAAATCGATTAGATAACTTTTTTGTACCTGTATCTTTTAAGCGGTGGAATAGTACCTGATCTGATTTAGATATCCCACATAAATCCTCTTCATAATCAATTCATTCTTAATAATTTATGTCATTCCACCACCACTTTGATCCATGACACCTGGGTCGGAACCTAGACACATAAGCACACACCCTGCCCACATGGGCCACGCCACCCTATTGTGTGATCCACAAGCACCCTAAACATGATATGTCCACCCACACCAGTGTGCTCCATGTGGGAGCTATGCTCCCACCTCCTCCTGCCACCATGGATGGTTATCTAGGTTTATTTCCTGTCACATAGTTGACCCATGGGTCCTAAATGTTCTGTTGAGTTTTTCCCTAATTAGATGGATAATGGTTCTCTTATTTTTTGGTACTTTCCTAAAAGGAGTTAGGTAGATATTCAATATAAAAAACCATATCCTCCTCCAATTTAAAATTCACATCCACATTCCAATAACTAATCATATAATAAATAGTTATATTTAATGGGATTCGTATTCAAATTTTCTTCATGAAAATAAACATTTTCATGATTTAATTCATTATTTTAAAAAAAGTTTCATCCTTAACACAATCATCAAATGTCTTCTAAACTTAAGGAAAGTTAAAAAATTTCAAAATAAAAAACTCAATGTATTAAAAAGAACTTCCTTAAGATAATAATACTTGAGTAACTTATTTTTCATCCATTCATCCAAGCTATATTTACTTTGTTATCAATATTAGATATCTTGGATACTTCACTTCGAACAACTTCTTAACCTATAACTTCTTCAACATATTGTCATCAATGAAATATTTATATTTCATTAACAACTATTGATAAACAATAAAAACCATTGAAAAAAACTCATACACAAAGTGGTCTCTTCAATATCCCCTTGTATTTATTGGAAATACCTTCAATGTTCTTTTCAAAATGAATATGTAAATATGTGAATCTCTCCCATTTACTTTTCAAAACATTCATTTCACTTTATCTCCCCCTTATTGAAAAGAAATAAAAAGTTCATAGAGAAATGGTGTCAATATATACTTAAGAAATGTTCAATTCATTATTTTACTCTAAGTCTACGCAATCCATGCTCAGCGTAGAAAACAAGTGGATTTGATTTATACAAAAAAATCATTTACTAACTAATGTTGATAAAACATGAAATGAAAACTTATATACTTGTATTAAAGGGTTTTCGTATTTATTCTAGGATTAATATACTCAAATGAGATATAAAATGTTTTTACGAAAGATCAACATAAAACTATACTTGTTTTCCAAGATTCCAAATATAAGATGAAAACAAGATGATATTTTCCTTACCCTTATTGTCCATGATATGAAATAATAGTATTAAAATTCATCAATGATGATCATTTATCATATTTTTATTAGAATTACAATTGAGTGATCATTCAATGTTGATTAGTTTTTCATATTTTCTATCAAGAATTTATAACACTCACTACTTCTTAGGTTCTCCCCCTAAGAACATTCTTCACCTTCAATTACCTGTATTATAAGCACTAATACAATAGAAAAATATTAATGGAATAAGGTGGATCTTTCTTTCTTTCTTAATGTGGATAGAAATGTTGATATGCTTTTCTCAACCAAGTTGATCCCTTTCCTTTACTCTTCACACTTTCACATCTAATATTTAATTCTGAGTGAGGCAATGTGAATATCATCACTTATTGAATTTATTTATGTGTAAATCATCTTTTCTCAAGGTATTTTAAATAACTTGTATCAATTGGGGCATCCTTCATATTATTAAATAATTTTACTTGTGCTATAATTATTATAGAACAATATCTAGGATTATATTCATTCATGTTTCACCACACACATAGAACATCTTCTTCTTCATGTGGACCCTTTTATTTTACAGTAACACTAGAATTATCTTGTGATTTTTCCATTCTACTCATTTTATCCAAATATTCTAGATAGATAACTAAAATATCATTATTAAATTTGTAAGTAGTTTTGGATTCTCTCTATAAATTTTTATAATTTCCATCCCTCATAGTATCTCTTTTGGATGTTACACTTTTCTTCAACTACAGGGATTTTTAATCCAATGTCTTTTCACCCTTATTCTTAGATTCCTTCTTGGAATGATTTCTTCTTATAAAAGTTTTCTAATTTATTCTCAATGTAGCTTCTTCTTTCTTAGACAATGTTTATGCTTTTATTTTCTTATCATCTTTGGATAGATGTCATGATGAGAATACACCATTCATGTGACCTCTAACATTGCATACATATATTTAAAAAAATCCAAATATGTTTGCAGTATACATATTTTTCTTAACCTATGTATGTTTATTCTAAATATCTCTCTTGGACACCTTTTACATGGGACTTATTTTTTATTTAGAATGTATATTATTTCACCAAAAAACTAGTTCACAATTATTGAATCTATTGTATCACTAACATTGAACCAAAAACCTTAATCTTCTTATTTCTTTGGTATGATGTATTTGGGTTTTCTTCATAGCTTGTTAGGCTTTTTATGGGGAACCAACTTCCATACTCTCTTTCCTATCCACCCTAATCATGGAGGTGGGATTATTCTCTTGTTTATTTTTATATACTTTTTTGGATTATTTTTCTAAACTTTATTTTTTGTGAAAAAATTTATAATAATTATTACAATGTAACATGGATGGTTCCTAATTCTTCACAGATGCTTGAGATAGGTCATTGAATAAAGTAATGATCTTCTTACCACATGTTAGAGGTATTTTAACATTATAATTCTCTAGTGATAATTTAGTAGAAAATATAAAATTATTCTTATTTTGTTAAGCCTCAATATGTCTCTTCTCAAGATTGGATAACTGAACTTCCAATTCTAGAAATTTCATATTGAGAGTGTTTTTCTAATCCTCAATAATAATCACCATTTTTCATAAATATTCCTTATCCTTTCAAATTTATCTTCATAAAGTTCAACTTTATTTTTTTAATAAGAATTAAAGTTATTTGATCTTCTTGAATTTTTCTTTTAATTTTAAATCTTTGAAATTAATGCTATTTTCCAACTATTCTTAATGTGCATGGAAATTTTCTTCCAGAGTCTTATTGAATCCTTCATTCTCTTCAACTTCTTTGAACTATTTTGAGGAAATTATTTCAAATTCTGTCATTTTTTCTTCAAAGGATCCAACTTATTTGGAAAGATTTTAATATTCTATAATTCTTCCTTGTAAATATTTTTCCATATAATTTGTTTCTTCTTCTATCTAACTGATATATTCCTGAATACATTAAAATATTCCACAAAAATAGAGACTATATTTAAAGGAATTAAATGTAGCATATCTCTTAATATATCAACTAATATCTCTTGAGAAGTTTTAGAAATATCATCATCCCCACTTGTACTAGAATCATAATCATTATGATAGTTTTCATAAGAATTTTCACAAACCTCATGATCACTTACCATTATTGATTCACTTAAAGTAGGAATGTTTTTCTTATCCTTGGTGGAACTTGATCCACCTTCTCTTTAGTTTCAAATCCTGATATATCTTCACTATTATAAATTCACGGAGAAACTAATATTTTATTTTCTTAATATAATAGGGACTTATTCTTTAACTTCCTCTCTATTTATTTCTTATGTTCATCATGGTATTGGTAGAAATATAATTCTACTCATAAATAACTAAATATTCATCAAAACTGTAATTCATTTTTAACCACATGAAGGAATCTTAAATCTTTAAAAGAGAATAACTACAATGAAGATAATATAATAGATATGAACCTTTTCTATGATACTAATTGTGAGGACCACATCGGGATATACTCAACACTAAGAGGGGGTGAATCAGTATTGGGAACTTTTTCACCAATTAAAACTTTTATATATTTTACCTCATAAGACCTAAAGATGTCACATGATATTTTTACAAGTTTCACTACTCAATAAGTTTATATTTTACTTGGAATGGTTTAAAAATAATACAATAACACACAACCACTAGGAAACAATAATTTTATGTGGTTCTATTAAGTAGGGAATATCTTTTCACTTTTATTTCACTATATTCAATTGATAGTTCTTATTTTACATCTCCTATATGGTTCTTTATACTACCTCTGAACACATTATTCAACTTCTTGTTTAGGTTAATTTGTAACACCAATAATTTCTTCCACCAGATGAAAATTTTTTTAGATGTCACGGTGCTGCTTTTTTCTTCCAATTACTTATTATTTAATTTGATACTTACAAAATAGTTGGAAAGAAACTCTTCTTATTCTTTATAAAAACTTAATAAAAGCTACTATTTCTTCATATTATTCATCTTGTGCAAATAGATATTCACATTAAGTTATTATTCTCTTTCTTGAATCAAAAATTTAATTTGTGACTATATAATCAAATAAAGTTAAACTCAACATCGTCATAATTATTTATTCCCCAGTCAAAATGATATGAATGTGTAGTAGACTGGCTATCTCAGAATTCTTCTTTAACCCAAATGATAATTAATTTAATATATATTGGACACTATATTCTCCTTCTTATGATATTTTATATAATAATCTACCATAGTGTAATAGTGTTATATTCAATTTCTTTGATACACAATGTCAACAATTGAGTGTATTCTTGAATATCCTATATTCTTTCTTCTTGAATTCTCAACTTAGTTTATTTAAATTCACATCATGAATAAATTATGATGCATGTGTTATGAATAAACCTTGGCACATATATATAAATTATTATCATTATTTCATGTTCTTTAACTATCTTCATTTTTACTGCCACTTGAGAGATTTTTATTTTCTTAGATTTGGTTTTATTAAAATGATTTGGGTAAATTAGTTGGTTTTATAAACCTCCTATGTATGTGCATCCATTTATATCATGAATTAATGTATTTTATCCCTCATTAAAGTTTTTAGTGTTTGAATCCTACTACCTTCAAAAAAATTATATAGTCAATATCTTTCTTCTTGAGCGCAACTGTAAGTGAAAATATTTCATTCAAGTAAGGTTTTATACACAGTAACTATTATTCAAAGAGCTCTTAATATTATAGAACACTATATTCATGTAACTTACTGAGATAGTCATACTATCACTAGTTCATGGTACATATCATCATTTAGTTGTGAAGTCTAAAACAGAATATGATAGTATGGAACATTCTTCATTACACAAGCAGTGAGCAGTTTTTCTGTCTTCACAAAGATGAATGGATCATGGTTCTTCATCACAGAAATTATGATTTTGAAACTCCCCTCTTCACATAACCTATGAGTAATATCAAAATTATTTCCTCTTTGAGTGAAATAAATCACTATAGATTCTCTATTTTCCAAAAAACGAGAGCTCTCAATTATATCCTGAGTGGAAAAAATATGTCTCATCTTATAGGATCAGCATTAATATACCTCATGCACTGCATCTATTCTCTGAATTAGACTTCATGTCAGTGATGATATTCAAATCCCTATAAATTATGTTATTTAAAATATTTCCACGTAGGTTTCCTTATTCTGTGATTCCAAAAATCATGGTGTCACTTTGATTGTGTGATTATCATGGGTTATTGTCAAAAATATTTCTAAAATGACCATTATGTATCCAAGTGGATAACCGGGGTCGTCTCTCGGGGAAAAAGGATTGGGGAGTCTCACTATCCTATAACTTATGTTTTTTCCTAAGTTTTTAAAATATAAAGACAACACTTGTTTTTTTATTGAATGGAAACATGGAAGAGAATGACAATGCAAATGAATAGATGATGGATGTAAGAAATTAAAATATTCCCAAGTATGGATTTTAGTGAGTTCAATCATAATTTATTTTTTTCTAAATCATGGAATTCAATGTTTATTTTCAATATCATTCACATATTCCCCATCCACTATTTTTTTGGTATGATACCAATAATCTGCTCAAGAGATCCTTAAACAAGCTAGTCATTCCATGCATTCAATTGGGTGAATGGGTAATAACATTCCTCAATAGAGTAAATGAACTCAATCACACACCTAGAATACATTTATTAACATTATTACAATTGAACTACATGACTCCAATCATATTAAGTGTGGTCCAAAATAGAGGGATACTTTGTTGTGCAATAGTTGGAAGAGTGTGATGGTGTTAATAGATCATAGAGTGACAATCGTATCCTCCACATTCCACTTCGATTATCACACTGGAATTAGAGATGATATATATTAATAATTAAATTTCTAAATTCATGACTATTGTTGTGATTCCCCTTTGTACCACATACAATATATTAGATCTCTGTGACCATGGAGATCGAAATTTTTGGGATATCACAGAAGAAAGAAACACAAAGAAATTAAGGGGGAAAGAACAACACAATTTAATTGAAAAAATAATTGAATGATACATTAGATTAAAAATGAAGAAATAAATAAAATACAATGGATGAAAATAAACCTAATAGGTGGAGTCTAAATGTTCATAATGGGAGAGGGTGAGAGATATTTATAGAGGAGTTGAGGTAGAATCATCTTCCTTACTGTTAGTGTCAAGGTGAGTTTTGACTTTAGCTAGATGGATGTTGCATGTCACAAAAAATAGTCAAGATTTATTTTATTTCCTCTTACTATAACCATGGACATATTTATATTTTTCTAATGGGTTTCATGGAAAATTGTATTTGCTAGAAATTGGCCCTGGGCTTGGATGAATTTTAAAAATGTTGGACCGAGGACTTTGGATGTCACTGTAAAATAAGTAATTATTTTTTAAAGAAACTATTATATATATATATATTGATAGATATATAGATATATGTTTTTTTATTATCATATACATATTTATTTTTATTTTTATTTTTATTTTTTCAATTTTTATGTTTTTATTTTGTTTTCTTTTGATTATTTTTGTTTTGTTTTTTTTATTTTTTAGGATAAAATCAAGAGGGGGTAAAGAATCAGATAGGGTCTTCTTAAATTTAGGTTCAATCAGGTCTCTTCTTAGTGGATTTCAAGATCAGAAAGGAAGACTCATCCCCTGTAAGTGTGGCATATTCAATCTCTGGTGTCATTCAAGCAGCGGCATGGTGCTCTTCTTTTAGGGTGCATCTGTTCTTTGTGGTGGTCAATTTCATCTACGGATAGGGTTTCGGTGTTGGGTTCTTTAGAAGATGTGGATTAGTATTCAATGGGTGATATATGGTTATCTTCCTCATGAAGGTGGTTAGATTATGCATATGATCTCAAGGGTTTATTCTTTATTCACTGAAGTTTACAGGTTTGAATCAGCTTACGAGTTTTCAAGTTTGGTCTAATGGTGTCCGTGGGTGGGAAGAGATGAGGTGAGGTAAGATTCCTGTCCATTTAGTTCTTATGAGATGTGGATGAAGTTTGGTAGGAAATTTTTGTGGCAAGGTGGGTTTTTACAAATAGGGGTCGTAGTAAGCAAAGTGTAAATAAAGACCCACGATCACTATGGTGACCCTGGGTGAGGGTTCTAGTAAGGTGCATGGGGGACTCACAGTCAATGTAATGACCATGAGTGGGGTTTGAAAAATGTTTCCATGGTTAGTAGACTAACCTTGAGAAAGTTTTTTATTAGGCAGATTTTTATAAAAGGGAGTGACAATTCAACAGGTGGTCGATGTGGTGGTCATGCAAGGTACAATTTTATCTAGCCTTTGTGTCCTGCATAAATATTTTTCTCAGTGATTAAATTTTGTAATTAAATTCATAAATAATAAAATCCAAAATTGAATGAATTTTAAGAATTAAGATTTTAATATTAAATTAATATTAAAATTAGTTAATTAAATACTTGGTATTGCAAGACATGATTCCCATGATTTAAAATCACACTCATTATCATTTTTCATAAAACTTAGAATTTAAATCTCAAAACCAATTTATTGATTTCATAAAATTCATGAAAAATATGATTGTGAGAATTAATACTAAAATTAAATCCATTCAAGAATATTATTTCCAAATTTAAATAATTTCAACTAATTTTTTTCGAAGCTTAAAAACTAATTTCAATTTATGTATGGATTTAATAATTTAACTCCAAGAAAATGAATATATCGCAAAAAATTAGTAATTAATATATTTAGTCATTTATGTTCCAAATTATTGAAGTTAAAAAATAGTAATTTCACCGAGTGTTTCAATTAAAAATAGGGGTATTTTCAATTAATAACATATAAAAATATGGAAATTTATAGCCCACATTACCCCCAACACTTGATCTATTTCACTCATGGAAAATTTATCATTGAATTAAAATTATTCAAAAAAGAAAATAAAGAAAGTTCATCCTACCTATATCAAAATATAATAGTCAAAGAAGAGAAAACACACAGTCTCATTCACATTTCACCTTATTATGAATCTTTTGTAAATCAAGTTAATTCATAATTTCAATTCAATAATAGTTTCAATTTAAAAGTGGATTTAATTATATTTGAGTGGAATTACAATTTTAACAAAAAGTGCCTCTATTTATCCCTCTATATTAAGTTTCCTCAAACCATCGTTTGATTTTTCACATAATTGAAACAACTGAAATGAATGTGGTATAAGTCAATTTACCCTCTTTTTATGGGTTAAATATTAAACTCAACTAAATGGACTAATTTTTTACAAGGCCCTGTTGAATTAATTTTTCCCATTCATTATTGTGTGCAAGAACTGTGCATAACACTTATTAAGAATGTTTTATTTAATTATAGAAACATACCCAGTGCCCTTGTCTCAGATATCCATTATGGGTTCCCAATTTCCCATTTTTATTCTAGGTTCAAAGGACTTGTACAATTTTCATTTAAGTTGGATCTATAAGGTGTTTGTATCAAAAAGGTTATGTTTCCTCATATTAAGTTCAAAATTCCATGATTATGGTTATAAAATTGATTCTAGACAATTTTTTCACTCACACTCCTTCCCCTAGTTCTAAAAACAAAATTATATAAAACCAGTGATACACTCAATTAGAAATCACTTAAATTCGCATAATTTCATAACACATAAATTTGAAAAAATTAACATGGTATATTCAAACTATGAAGTGTATAAATGAAGTTCAAGAAATGGGTGGAAAATTAAAATAGAGAAATGTACAAAGTTATGTATAAAACATGTTTTTTTTCGAACACATTTTTTAAAATAAAGAAAAATAGAAACCTATAGAAATTATGTACAGATTCGATTTTTTTAGATTTTATTGTTTTGGTGTTTTTGGTATTTTTTTAAATTAAGAAAAAAATTCTTATAATCTTTACAAATTGAAAAAAAAATTATATTTTATTTTTGCCATCTTTTTGTACATTTTTATATTAATTAAAAACTTGCAGAAAATATTAAAAAAGTTTTTTTATTCACATATCTTAATACATTAAATATTTATTTTTTAAAACTAATATAATAGGTATGAATATCCCCCCATACATATTTATCACTTCCCATTAAAATTATAGTAGAGTACATCAAAAATAGAGTGACTAAAAAGTGAAAAAGAAATATATACAACCTAATTTTTATTTCATAGCAGGTTTGAGTTGAGCTCTCCTTGAGTTATTGTGTGGAAAGATTTGAGCTAGACTCCTAGGTGTTATCCACTTAGGAAAAATTAAAGGAAATAAACATTTAAAACATTAGAAAATTTATTAGATTGAAAGGTAAGAAATTAAAAGAGAAATAAAAGGGAAAAGAGTTTTGGTTTTAACCCCCAACAGGTTTCATAGTTAGGCTATCCATAGCTGGATAGTCTATTTGGTCATCCCCAAACTATATGGTTATTGGGCTTGTGTGGTAATAACCCCCACAAGATCCTTCTACCATAGTATATCAGCTCTACATCATTCTAAAGTTTCCCTTGAATAGAGTACTGCATGTACACCTCATAGGTAGTGTGAGATACTTTATAAAATAGGGGTGAAAGAGTCAAGGATGGTGTTTCCTTCGGTTTTACCACAACTTATTTAGCCTCTTAATATTCTTGTGGAAACTCTATTAATTCTTCAAAAATATCAATATGTGCTCCTTTCTCCTCAAGAAAATTCACTGGGATCATCTTCTCTATAGTGTCTCCCTCTAGTTTATGTTTAGTGTGATGGAAATGGGGATATTCCTCTTTGGTAATGAGTTCCTCCAATAATACATTTAACTACGAAATATTAACACATATTATTACATAACATAAATCATCATTCACAAGGACACAAGAGCATCTCCCCATACGCCAGATGATGTCGAATGACAACGAGGGCTTAGGAGGTGATTGTGGGGAGACTATGTCCTTATATTAGAGTAAATGAACAATGAAAATAACTAAGTATCATACACAGAGTAATTTAAACATAGTTCAGAAGTATTAAACAACTGAAATAGAACATGCTATAATAAAAAAATGAAATTCTGTAAAATCCCAAACAACTATGTCATACAATACAACATCGGTCACCCATTGGGACGACCATATAGATACAGTAGTACAAAAGAAACCGAAAGTAAAATTAAATGGATCTACTACTAACTCTGATCCAAACCACATACCCGGTCTCCAAACCCTATCAAACTGAACCCACCAGATCAAAAGAACCCATATGAGAAGCTCTGCTCAATCATGCAACTCTGGGTCTCAACCGTATCCACCATATAACTCATGATCAAACTAAAAATAAGTAATAAGGTCTATAGGTACACTGAGGTGCACGTGCAGGGGTGAGAAAGAATCTCAGTAGGTTACCCTAATAAGAAACTTGTAACTGTGCTGATAAAAGTGTATGTCAAATTAACATGCTTGACCTAGGTGAAGCACAACCAAGAAATGTAGTAAACAAAATGTGATCCCACAACTAAACCCAGGGTTTGTAATCCCTGTCAACTTGGAAAGTTATACCATGGATGTCCATATATATATTTATAAATGTATATTCCCATATCTATACACATATACATAAATATGACATTCATTGGTCTGTGAATCAAATAGAAGGAAACTATATCCACCTGCGATCCATGGGTTCGTAATCCTGATCGATATATACATGGTTCGACCAAAACCAAAAAGCCTCTGAGCAAGCTATGTCACCATAGGGTGATCCTCATCCTACACCTGGGTTTACCCATACTCGCCTCAAAACACCACAAGTATACCATATACCAATGTTCAATCATATAAAGAAGGATGTTGTATATCGATGGTCAGTCCTATAAATATATCTGAAACCCACTTCGGCCTACGATGAGTAAACACATCTCAAAACCCTAGGGCCCGATCCAAGGAACTCATCCAAGGTATCCACATCAGCCTACACTATGTAATCACAATAACAAACACCAAAACCACAACATATAAACAAGTGTAGACCACGAAGGTCCGGGTCCAAGGATATCGTCTAAGGAATCCATATAAAAAGTGTAGACCATGAAGGGCCAAATCTAAGGAACTTATCCAAGTCATACAAAAAATAATTCTAGACCAAAAAGGGTCAGATCCAAGGAACTTGTCCAAGGAATACACATCAAGTCCCATGGGAGTCCCAATGGAAACTCAGTCTAGGCATTGGTTAGGTTCCTAGGATCATGTCCACATCACATGTCCTATGTGAGTCGAAGCAAGCCAGATCTCTATAGTAGTAAGGTCTGAGATGTCCCACAAAATCAAGAACCAAGGGGCATACTCAACCGAGGTCATCCACTACCGCATTTCAGATCCATGGACAGCAGTCCATGTCATCTTTCAAACCATTGAAGCATCACACATGAGTATACCCACTCATGTAAACCATTCATTCATTACACATGAGTATACCCACTCATGTAAACCATTTCATCAAAATACATTGGTATACCCACCAGTAATCACCAGTCGAGGGGAGCATAATAATCCCTACCACATATCACAATCCAATGAGTCTGTCCAAGGCATTCCTACATAGAGGAATCCAAGTATCACTTAAGGAATAAAATCAATAAGAAAAGAACAAAAACCAAGTCATAGGTTTCATCTCTGGGTACCAGTAAAACATTAGAAAGCATGGATCAAAGTATGGATCCAAAAAGAGGATGTTCGAGCATCACAAAAAACAAGAAAGACGCCTCATATTAGGATCAACATCCACCAACCAAGAAGAACCTATAGTAAACATTATTTTATTATAAAAACCAAGTTACAATAACAAAAAATGAGTGAGGGTGGCTTGAACGCACAACCTAACACTCCAACAATATCCCCATGACGTATTAGTTCGGCATGGGTTCTAGGTGACACCCTAACATCAATTATGCCTAAACTAGATGTACAACTTATGGCCAGTCAAACAACATGCACCTTCTTGGTCCCTCAAGTCAAGCATTGAAAGGCATTCTACAAGGGATCCTTCAGGTAAACATGAGAGGAGGCATCCTACTAGGGATCCGTAACTATAAGGTAAGGTAGGAATCTAACTCAGGATCCTCTAACAATAAGCAATCGATGAATCCTATAATGGGGAACCTCTAAATGGTAAGGAATACTAAGCCATCCAACAACATGGATCCTCAAAATGATACATGAGTATGGGGATCCATATAGTGACCCTGTCTTTTCTTAAATTACTATTACATCATTATAAATATAAACAATATAATAGTATTACACCATAAGTACATGTAGGTTTAGTTTCTTGGGAACACTAGGAACATATATAACATTTACAACATCAAACATAAACATTTATTTAATTCCTTCTTCTCTAGCTTCTTATTGGCACTTGACCTCTCCCTAGTACACGTACTCACCTAATTATATACATCAAAAAGGGGTGAGCCAAAAGCCCAGTAAGAGAGTATATAAGAAAAATATAACAATGGGTGAGCATAATCATAACATCATCATCAAAATCACGAGAGGAAACATCAATAAGATACTTGAAATGTGGAAATGCATAAAAATGAAACATCATGTCTTAGTGGTTATCTACCACACATAGTTGTGAAAAATGATAGAATAATGTTCACACATAATTTCCATTTTACTCATGAGATTCATCACTTTACCCAATGAATTAGAGAGCTTTATAATTCCAGGTTCACCTATCACATCATAACATTCATTTTTGTTCTATATAATTATGGGCACACCCATCACATTATAAAATTATCATTATTATGCATGACACATAGAACATATATAAAAAATAAACATAAATAACCAATGTAAAGGAATGGGTTTCATCTCATAAGAACACATTCACAAACTTTGGGTTCCCAAAATAAATAGGGAATAACATACTTGATACAAGAACCATCAACCTTGAATGAGAAGTAAAAGGTGTTTTTTTGAAAGAAGAGTTTTTTTGGAAACCATTTTTTTGACAAAAACTCAATAATAAAACATGAATATCCAAGAAAAGGTAATATAAATATGAAAAATTTATTTTTATGGAGTAACCATACCAAAAATTGAGTGAAAGAGGGAGAACCTAAAGAAAGAAAGTTGGGTTCAAGAATTTCCCCTTACCTTGTATCTGAATGCTTTCTTCGCTTTAATGTCCTGTATAACCACATTAGATTCATTAATTAACAACTAAAAAACCATGTGTATATTAATATGGTTAATTATGGTTTCATTAAGTTATTTTATGGGCCTTTAATGAGTTATAGAGTTTAAAAACAATTTTTGTGAATGTTAGTTTTTTATGGTTTTCTTGAGAGGTTCACTTGTATTCATAAATAGAAGTTCATGTAGGACATGGATAAACATCCATAACTGATATTTCTTGTTATTAATGAAATTAAAGAAGTTTAAATGATCTTATAATAAATTATATTATATACCATGTGGAGGAATCATTAGATAAGAATTAAATGATGATTATTTGGGTTAATTTGGGTGGCTTTTCGAACACAACGAACTTATTTTGTTTAATCATTTACTAATATGTAAATAAGTAAGATACAAAACATTAAATAGGATATAATACATATAAATTATTCTATTTCAACCATAAAATGGTTTCATGAACATATCTTAAGGTAGAAATGGAAAAATAAAACATTTCGTTCTTGAAGGTGATAAATTAACACCTCACAAACAACGTTTTCTTTTATAAAATAAAAATAAGAGGAGAAGGGGGTTGGATGATATATTATCCAATTAGAATCCTAAAATTATAGTATATGTGATATAATGTAGTTAACATACCATTTTGATGATGATAGGTGGGGAGAGATTAATAAATGAACATGAAATTGAAAGGAATTTAAAGGAAAGAGAGAGGGGGGGGAATTACCTCTTGAATCCTCTTCTTGAGATACTATTTAAGGAAACTAGGATTGGTATTTTGATGAAACCAGAATTTCTTCGAAGTGGGAGAGTGTATAAAGAATATGTTTGGGAAAATTTTATACAAGGATTGAATCTTGAGAGGTGTGAGGAAGTGAGGGTATGATGGGTGGTATTTATAGTGGAGGGGAGAGGGGTTTTCTCAATATAATATTCATTAATTTATTATTTCTCCATATGAAAAGTTATAGTGATGTTTCCATGACTAATTACAGTAATATTATCATTTTAATCCGAACCAATTGGTCTTACCTCATCATAACATCATACATGACTCTATAATTAGTGTATTTAGCTCATTTTGTAAATTATGGTATTTCACTATTCATAAAAAATTCATGTATTTCAGAAAAATCCCAAAACTTCACCCTAACCATTTTTTGATGTGTAAAACCTAAAAATGAATTCCATTTTTCATAAATAATTTTCTAAATATGATTAATTTCATTTTAAAAAAATCATAATTTAATTGAAAAAAATACAGGTTTGAAAACATTTATTTATTTTTTCCAAAACATAGGTACATAATACTTTTACTTAAATCTCATATATATATTTTCAAAGGTAAGTTTACTATTCATTAAGGTATGTCAATATCCATAAGTGTGACATTACAATTCATAAGGGTATGTTACTATTCACCAAAAATTAAGTTTGTTCTATTAGACTTAAAAAAACACCCGGAACACAACTGTGTATGTCAGATTTTCAAAATTCAAAAAATAGAAGTGGTAAAATTACATTTAATTTTCATATAGTATTTTGTATAATGATATGTAATTGTGATTCCTAATGTGATTATACTAGGGTATAATTATACGAAGGTAATTCCATTGGGATCGTTACATTCTTCCCCCCTAATGAAATTTTTTCCTTGAAATTTCATTTTACAAAAACATTTGAGGGTACTTCTATTTCATCACCACTTCTGGTTCCCAAATTGATTCTTCAAACTTATGGTTCCTTCACAACACTTTTACATGTTGGGTTGTCTTGTTGCGTCTTATCTCTCTTATCCCAAATCTTCACTGGATTCTCTTCATAAGAGAGATCATCTTCCAGTTGTACCAACTATGAGTTCAGTAAATATAAGGGATCCGGTATGTACTTCATCAGGAGTGATATGTGAAACACATAATTAACTTGAGCTATATTTTCTGGAAGTGCAATCCGATAGTCTACAGATCTTATATATTCAAGGATCTCAAAGGGGACAATGTACCTTGGGTTTAACTTCCCTTTCTTTCCAAACCGCGTGACTCTCTTCCATGGTGATATTTGAAGGAAGAATTTATCCCCAACGTCGAACTCCAATTCCCTTCGACGTTTGTTAGCGTAGCTCTTTTTATGACTTTGAGAAGCTTTTATGTGTTTTTGGATGACTTGAACCTTCTCGATCGTCTCTTGAACAATATAAGTTTCGAGTAGCTTTCTTTCTCCAACTTCATCCTAACAGGTTGGAGTTCTACATCGCTTTCCATACAAAGCTTCATATGGAGCCATATGAATACTCGAGTGAAACTTATTGTTGTATGAGAACTCAACCAATTGGAGATGTTGATCCCATCCACCTTTGAATTATAAATAAGAGTCTCTTATCATGTCTTCAAGTTTTTGAATAGTCCTTTCAGATTGGCCATCAGTTTGGGGGAGGTTGGCCTTGTTGAATTTTAACTCAGTACTCAAATCATGTTGAAGACTTCTCTAGAATTTTGATGTGAACCTTGGATCGTGATCAGAGACAATAGATAGTGGAACACCATACAGTCTCACCACTTTCTTCACGTATATCTTTTCAAGTTGTTCAAGGGAGAGGTCTTCTCTAATAGTGATAAAATGAGCAGTCTTGGTGATTCGGTCAACGACAACCCACATCACATTATTTCCTTTTGACATCTCCGGGAGACCCATGAAAAATTCCATAGTAACATTCTCACATTTCCACATGGGTATAGGAAATGGGTGCATCATCCCTTTGGACTTTTTTCCTCTAATTTAACTTACTAACATACCAAGAACCTAGATATATATTCCGCAATCTCCTTATTCATGTTATCCCACTAGAAGTGTTCTTAGAGATCATGGTACATATTGGAGCCACCAGGATGGATAGAGAATGTTGAGATATGTAAATTTCTAATAGATCCTTCTTTATCCTGGGTGATTAAGGCACACAAATCCACATTCCAAACCAAATAAAACCATCATCATTGATATGGAACCCATGCAGCTTCCCTTCCTTTACTGCATTTACTTTATTCTGTAACTCCAAATCATCCCTTTGTGCCTCCTTAATCATCTCTTGGATTAATGGTTACATAATCATTTGGGAAAGGTAGGATGTATCCCCTACCCGTATGATTTCTAAATCTATCCGAGAAGATCGGTTCTTTCTCAATCTGTAACATGGATAGAGTAGTAGGTTTTTTTCTACTTAAATCATAAGCTAACTTGTTCGCCTTTAAAAAATGAGAGTGAATTGAGAAATCATAATCCTTTATTAGATCTAACCATATCCTTTGATGCATGATGAGCTCCTTTTGTGTGAATATATACTTTAGAATATTGTTGTCGGTGTATATGTCACACTTCTCAGTATAAAGGTAGTGCTACCAGATTTTCAAGGAAAAAATCACAGCTTCCGACTCTAGATCATGTGTTGGGTAGTTCTGCTCAGGGATCTTCAACTGTCGGGAGGCATAGGCTATGACACAATCATTTTTCATGAGTACACAACCCAATACTTTCTTTGAAGCATTGTTCTATATCAAAAAACATTCTCAACTTTTTGGTAATGTGAGTACAGGTGCAGTGATCAGCCTTCTCTTTAGCTCCTTGAAGCATTCCGCACATTCTTATGTCCATACATACTTTATCCATTTCCTTGTTAACTTAGTTAGCGAGCTTGAAAATCATTATAAATTTCTCACAAGACGTCATTTGTACCCACCTAATCCAAGAAAACTACAGATTTCTGTGACACTAGAGGGTATAGGTCGTTCCTCAATCGCCTTTTTTTGAAGGGTCTATAGAAATTCCCTCACTTGTGATCACATGTCCCAATAACATGACTTGATTCATCCAAAAGTCACACTTTATGAACTTGGTGTACAAATTCTCTTTTCTCAATGTCACCAGCATAAGTCTTAGATGGTCTTCATGTTCCTCTTTGCTCTTGGAGTAGATGAGAATATCATTGATAAACACTACCACAAATTTGTCTAGGTAATGTCTAAAGACTCTATTCATAAAATCCATGAATATTATAGGGTTATTAGTAAGTCCAAAGGGAATCACCAGAAACTCATAGTGCCAATAAGTTGTACGAAAGACAGTCTTCTAAATATCTTCCTTCTTCACCTTTAGGTGATGATATCAAGAACAAAGATCCACCTTTGAGAAGTATTGAGATTCTCTTAACTGATCGAACAAGTCATATATCCTTGGAAGATGATACTTTCTCTTTATGGTGATCTTGTTGATTTATTGATAATTGATACCCAATGGTATTATTCCATCCTTCTTCACAAAGAGCACCGGTACACCCTTAGGTGATGCAGTATACTGTATGAACCCTTTGTCCAAATGCTCTTGCATCTATTTCTTTAACTCATCCAATTTGATAGGAGCCATCCTATAGGGACACTTTGAGATAGGAGTAGCTTCGGGTATGATTTCTATGGATAACTCTACCTCATAATCTAGGGGAACTCCGGGTAACTCTTCAGGAAATATGTCACTGTATTCCCTTATGATGGGAATTTCAGAAAGGTTGGCACATTCCTTTGACTCAACCATTTTGGAGAGGTCTTCTTCTTCATATGGAATCAACACCCACACCATTGAAGGATTTCTAAAATGAGATTCATGATCTTCCTTGAATTTGGAGAGGATCATGGGATGGTTTAGAATCTGAAAATATATTTCTTTTTCCTAGTAGTTGATATTTTCTCTATATAATGAGATCCAATCCATTCCCATTGTAGTGTCGAATTCCACCAAGGGAAGTATTACAAGATTCGCTGGAAGAATCTTCACACATACACCAATATGAGAATATTAGAACACTTGGTTTTAAATTATTGCAACACTTGGTGTTTTTACAGATATCTCTAATTCAAGGTTTCAGGGCTTCAGTTCTATAGTTCTAGAAAACATGCAAGATATAAAGTAATGCATAGAACCAGAATCAAATAAGACTTTTTCCATTTTTAAGTGAATAGGAAGTGTACCTTGTATGACTTCATTATCTTTCTCCACTTCCATAGTAGTGATTACTTATTCCTTCCCTTGTTCCTTTGGCTTCGGTGGCTTCTGATGCAGATTACCCTCAAGGAATCGAGGTTTAGTACACTAGCTTGCCTAGTTCCCTTGCTCCCTATAGTTGTAGCTTTGAACCCTGGGTGGTTTTCTCCTTTCTTCCACAACATTATCCTTCTTTTTGACACTCTTGAGAATGGTTTCCTTCTTTCTTACACTTGAATAATTTCCCTATCCCTTTAAATTAGTTCCCAGGATGCAACTTCCCACGTTTTTTGGCATGTGGGTCATTGAGTTTTCTTACCACCTATATCATTAGATCCTCTTGCTTGAAAATTCATCTTTCATTTCTTATCACTATAGTCATGGGACCATTATCCAAACTCCATATCCAATTTGAGAGCACACCGAACAACTACTTCATAACTCCCAAATTCTCGAATTACAAGATCCTTTCAAAGGTGTGGTTTTAATCCACTAAAGAATCTATCAATTTTTCTATCATTTTTTATAAAAAACCTGAAGTGTACCTTGAAAGCCTCATGAAATTTTCTTCATAGGTTGTGACAGATTTTCCTTCTTTGTGTTTGAGATATATGAATTCTATCTCCATATTTGTATGATTAGTTCGTGGGAAATACTTATTAAGAAACATGATCTTAAGTTCTTCCCATTCCATCTCTTCAATTTCATCTCCCGGCATGGTGTTATTAATTAAAGACCACCATTGATCGGCCTCTAAAACTATATGATAAATGGATAGTGTCACATTCTCTATCTCAGAACATTGAATCAAAAAAAAAATCTCCATGGAGTTGACCCATTGTTCCATAACTAGTGGATTAGAAGATCCACTAAAAGCCAGTGGTCATTGCCACATAAAACACTTAATAGCCAGCTACTCCCTCTTTAGTAAAGGAGGATGTTACCTATTATTATGGTTGTTTTTTATAACATTATATAGTTGGTTAAGAATCATCTTGAAGTTTTTAACTCCACCTCCCAAATCATTGGGGTTGTCATTCGGGCAATCGTTGCATTGGTTCTCGCACGAGTTGTTGGCCTGATTTCTCTTGGTTCCCATAATTTTCTAAAATATAAAAGGTTAGAACAAAACATAATTTAACAATTCATGAATAACATATTCATTTATATGATTTATACTAAATTCATAAATTATGGGATCACTATATAAAGATTTTTGTGTTTATATTTGTACTTAGTCTCATGCAAGAGGTTTTCTCTATAGTTCACTAATCCTAATTCCCAAATTAACTAAACCTTCACTCTAATACCAACTATAACAACCCTTAATTTTCATAAATTACTATTACATCATTATAAAGATAAACAATATAATAGTATTACACCATGAGGATCCATAGGATTAGTGTCTCGGGAAAACTAGGACCATACATAACATTTACAATATCAAACATAATCATTTTTAATAATGCCTTCTTCTCAAGATTCTTACTGGCACTTGACCTCTCCTTAGTACACATATTCACCTAAGGATATACATAAAAAATGGGTGAGATAAAATCCAAATAATATGGTAGATAAAATCAATATAACAATGGGTGAGCATAATTATAACATCATCATCAAAATCATGAGAGGAAACATTAATAAAAGACTTGAAATGTGGAAATGCATAAAGATGAAACATCATGTCTTAGTGGTCATATACCCCACATAGTTGTGAAAAATTATAGAATTATGCTCACACATCATTTCCCTTTTACTCATGATATTCACCACTTTACCCAATGCATTGGAGTGCTGTATATTTCTGGGCACACCGGTCACATCATAACATTCATTTTTGTGCTATAAAATTCCGGGCACACCCATCAAATGATGACATTATAATTATCATGCATGCCACATAGAATGTATATAAAAAATTAACATAAATAAACCATGTAAAGGAATGGGTTTAATATCATAAGAACACATTCACAAACATTGGGTTCCCAAAATAAAGAGGGAATAATATACTTGATACAAGAACCATCAACCTTGAGTGAGAAGTAAAAGGTGTGTTTTGAAAGAAGAGTTCTTTTGGAAAACATTTTTTTGACATAAACTCAAGTGGAAAAAATTTATATCCAAGAAAAGGTAATTTAAAAATGAAAAAATTATTTTTACGGAGCAACCATACCAAAAATGGAGTGAAAGAGGGAGAACCCGAAGAAAGAAAGGTGGGTTCGAGAATTTCCCCTTACCTTGTATCTGAATGCTTTCTTCGCTTTAATGTCCTATATAACCACATTAGATTAATTAATTAAAAACTAAAGAAACTTTTGTGAATTAATATGGCTAATTATGGTTTTATTAATTTATTTTAATGGCATTTGGATGAGTTATAGAGTTTAAAAACATTGTTTGGGGATGTTCATTTTTTATGGTTTTCTTCAGCGGTTCACTTGTATTCATAAATGGAAGTTCATATACAACATGGGTAAACATAAAGAACTGATATTTAATGTTATTAATTATATTAAAAAATTTAAAATGATTTTATAATTAATTATATTATATATCATGTTTATGAATCATTAGATAATAATTAAATGATGATTGTTTGAGTTAATTCGTGCGGCTTTTCAACCACAATGAACTTGTTTTGTTTAATCATTTAGTAATATGTACATAAGTTATATCCAAAAAATTAAAGAGGATATAATACATATAAAACATTCTAGTTCAACCATAAAAATGTTTTCATGACCATATTTGAAGGTATAAATGGAAAAAATAAAACATGTCATTCTTGAAGGTGATAAATTAACACCTCACAAACAACGTTTTCTCTTCTAAAATTAAAAGAAGAGGAGAAAGGTGTTGGATGATATATTATACCATTAGTATACCAAAATTATATTATATGTAATATAATGAAGTTACCATACCATGTGGATGAGGATATGTGGGGAGATATTGAGAAATGAACTTGAAATTGAAAGGAATTTAAAGGAAAAAGAGAGAGAGATGAATTACCTCTTGAATCATCCTCTTGAGATCATCCTTAAGGAAGCTAGTATTGTCCTTTTTATGAGACAATAAGCTCTTGTAAGTGGGGGAGGGTCTAGGGAAGATGTTTGGGCATAGTTTATACAAGTATTGAAGCTTGAGAGGTGTGAGGGAATGAGGGTGTGAAGGGTGATATTTATAGTGGAGGGGAGAGGGGTTTTCTCAATATAATATTCATTAATTTATTATTTATCCAAAAGAAAAGTAATAGTGATTATTCCATGAATAATTATAGTAATTGTATCATGTGAATACGAACCAATTGGTATTACATCATAAGAACATCATACATGACTCTATAATTAGTGTATTTAGCTTATTTTGTAAATTATGGTATTTCACTATTCATAAAAACTTCAAGTATTTCAGAAAAATCCCAAAAATTCACTCTAACAATTTTTCGATGTGTAGAATCCAAAAATGAAGTCCATTTTTAAAAAATAATTTTCTAAATATGATTAATTTAATTTTTAAATAAAATCATAAGTTAATAGAAACAACACAGTTTGTAAAACATTTATTTACTTTTTCAAAAACATAGGTACATCATACTTTTACATAAATCTCATATATATACAATCATAGGTAAGTATACTATTCACTAGGGTATGTAACTATTCATAAGGGTGACAATAATATTCATAATGGTATGTTACTATTCACCAAAAATTGTGTTTGATCTATTAGACTCCCAAAATCACCCTGAATGCAACCGTATATATCATATTTTCAAAATTCAAAACATAGAAGTGAAAAAATTATGTTTAATAGTAACATAGTATTTAGTATCATGATATTTCATTGTGCTTCATAATGTGATTATACTATGGAATAATTATACGAAGGGAATTCCATTGATAAAACTTTAGGTCATTACAATCCAACAAGGGACAACCTAGATCTGTATGTAAGGAAAGTCATCCCTCATGAGATCCTTATAAGCACACGGTCTTACAGCCTCATAGGCTAGAAGGGCATGTCTCATAAGATAACTTCATTAAAATAAATCCCCATAAGAATCGGTCACGATAGATATCTCATGGCTCATCTTAGATAAAGATCTCAACTAGGTTGGTCCAAACACCCAACCTATCATTCATGCCAAGTCTCTCCCTCAGAAGAAGACTGGAAACAATAATTGGAGTAAGAACCTCTCTAATTAAATAAACACCCCAAAACACACATTAGGAGTCCTCAGAATGCTCCACGGGTTTCACCATCATGATCTATGTGGAAAACTACTCA
Organism: Viscum album; assembly: GCA_963277665.1. Classification (NCBI taxonomy): domain Eukaryota; kingdom Viridiplantae; phylum Streptophyta; class Magnoliopsida; order Santalales; family Viscaceae; genus Viscum; species Viscum album. The sequence goes on from OY728138.1 coordinate 396,787,811, forward strand.
GAATGGACAACTCTCGGGTCCAATTATGACATCCAGGCATGGAATAGGAAATGTCCATCAAAGGTTACCAAGAGAGGAGTACACGACATGTAGAAACCATTTATGGCGCGTACCCTTGAGCTCCCACATGGGTCTGTACTCTCGCTGGCATGGGCATGTAAAGCCCCAGCTACATGATGCGTAAGGTAGGTATAGGGTGTGTACCCAACACAGGGTACATGGTCATGTCCCTTAACCAACTTGGCCATTTACCTAGCCAAGTCGTGTACTTATATATGGCATGCAACCCTACACAGGGTCTGGCCATGTACCCACACGGCCGTGTACCCCTACACAGGTAGACAAGCCCAAATACTCAGCTACATGACTGAGTATTAGTACACAACATGTATACATCATACATGGTGTGTCCTCCTTAAAAATTCATCTTCCCCAAACTAGAAGAACACATGATGTGTCACCTCAGACTACACGTCGTGTCACCTAGTTTCCCCAAATGAGAAACCCTCAGATCTCCCAAAACCCCCATTTTCACCCCCAAAACAACAGATCAAGACTTAAGAGTCCACAAACAAATACAATAGGGATATAATAACTCAAAAAAAATTAAAGGGGTTTTATGGAAAATATTAAAATCATCCTACCTTTGGGTGGAAACCGATGAAGCTTCACTTGATTTCACTATCTACAACTATCATACGCCGACTCTGTGCATCAAGGGATTCATGGTGGTAGCCTTCTTCTCTTATCTCTCCCTATTTCTCTCCCTATACATTTTCTCCATTAGTTCACAACAAAGGAGGATCCACCAGAGGAATCCATGATAATGAAGGAAAAAAGAAAAGAAAATAGTAAGAAAATAAAATAAAAAATAAAGGAAAAAGAATAAAAAGGGGCATGGTCCGGCCTAGATGCCCAACTCGAGTTTATGACTCGTCTAAGAAAAACTCCTCATTCTAGACTCAAAGGTGGAGACATAATCTCAATCCAACTCTCTTTTCAAAAGTTACGACTGAACGAACCTATATGAATAAATTAATAATTAATTTAATAAAAATTAAATATTAATTATTCCGCCAAAATTTGAACGGATCATATTTCCATAAAACTCTTTTCCTATGGTAAATACCCTATTTTGGGACCAAAAGAGTGGTTGGAAATTTTTTTGAGATCATATGCTATGGGAAAAGATCATTTTACCCCTTTACAAGCATCTGAAAGCAAAAATTCAAATTTCTGCTCAAAACCACAGTACAGAAAAACACGAGACATTACAAAATCCCCAATATAAACCTTCTCATCCTTGAGAATTTTGGTGAAAGACCATAATTAATGATCTGAACCCAAGAATCTACACAACCATTCTCTCTGGACTATCTAATGACTAGCCTCATATCATCAACAACGGCCTTCTACACAGAATACATTTTAACTGTGACAGATCTGGTACTCCCCACCATAGGAATACCCTTATCATCATCTCACAAACAACCTATAAGCCCAAAATCCCATATAAAAAACCAAATCTCAATTGAAAATGAGGTTCAATACCCTCAAATGGCCTAAGTTTCACTCCCCACCATATAGATTTCTTTACACCACTCCTCAAGAGAAACCTTGACTGGTTTCCTCTTCCACAACAGGGAAAGACATTTAGAAAGAAAAAGGAGCTCGGTGTAGGGCCAATGCTCTCTCATCATACTCAAGACAAATCAAGATGTCTCTAACAGGAGTATATTAATATTCCACCAAGGGTGTATAAAACTCCCTCCAAGCTACATTCACCATCCTATCAAAACCTAACCAAGATTCATCTACATGTCAATTGTCTTATGGTACCCAAACATTTCACGATGTCACCTCTACCACATAAGGACATTCCAGAACAACTTCTGGGATCTAAGACCAAATAAAGTCTTGAAACATCAGTCCTGATCTCACACCCAGCCACTCACCGATTTTTGATTCAAATTATACCACACAAAACCAGCGTGTATCTTTAACACATGACTCATACCCAAGATATTCATCCATTACAAGACTAAGTTGACCGTGCTACATGACATGTCAGTTTCATTAATCTAGAAGATCCCTTGGAACTCCTTTCCAAAATCGAGTACCACACATGTTCCACGATTTATTCCCTGACCGCCCATCACATAGAATCATTCTAGTCCTAAGCGTCTACCCGTTATTAGACTATATAATCAATAGCAGAAACCACTGGTTGACCAGGCTTGGCACCCAAACAGTCTTTCCTGTCGAAGCCCATCTAAAAAAAATAATCACCTAAGGTGCTTCATCAAAATTTGAATGAATCAACATGTCTATAATGAAAAACTCAAGCACATACCACACCACAACCTAAAAACGAGCATAAAACCAAGCCCACTACCTAAAAAGTCACCTGAAAACACAGGTCAACCTCTCAAGAAGGATACCCTCGAATGAAATAGACGTCTACCTACAATGGTCTGATTCAAACCAAGGGTCTCTAGGTTCCTAGCTATCCCTATAGAACAAGCCTCCCAATTGAGTCACAAGGTCCTACAAACTAACCCAAAAGATCAAAACCACTCAAAACAAGGTAAAGATCACAATGACCAATGAGGGTAAATGATGAAAACACAGCCTATGAGGGTCTGGATCCTCTTTGAGAATCCTTAGAAGGAACTGATCCCTAGAGGTCTAGTTCACATGAAAAGTACTAGTATCTATCAGCATCGTACCCAGGGATCCGACTAGATAACCATAAACCTGAGAAACAAAACCCTATAAGGGGTTCAACGGAAAGGCATCATGTACTATATCTACCTACTAGGGTCACTTAACCTCCCATGCATGAGGACTGATTCATCAACCTCAAACCAAAATTCCTCAACAGAGATCCACATAACCTACCACCAGAGTAAAATGTATGTGTAAGCAGGCCCTAAAAGGCTTATATGATTTGAATCCTACATGCCAAGTATGATGCATGAGACACCTATTGACTTTTCCAACCAAGAGTCAAAAACCATCCCTAAACTCTTACTAATGTCCAAGATCTAGAGATCCACAATAAATCATAACATTTAAAAAACATATGTTTCGATTAATGTGAAATAATATAAAACTGTAACATCGCAAATCAGAATAGTAATCTCAACCTCTGGTAACCAGAAATTCCTACAATAATAAGTATTCTCGATGCATCGGTCTTATATCCATCATAAGTTCTAACACATTCCAAATACTCATGTTTACTATATCCCAAAGAGTAAATATTAGGAAAAGAACACCTCTGATACCACCTTGTAACATCCAGACCCAGATACCACTAAATCAGTGCTCCGATCTGGTGGGTCATAAGGCCTCAAGCGTGCCTCCCCATATTCTAGAGGCTTACAACTAGCAGCGAGGGCCTAGGAGTTGATAGTGGGGAGACTATTCCCTCATATTAGAGTAAACAGATAGTGGAAATAACTATGAATCATACACATCAGAAAGTAAATAGAGTGTGGAAGTAGTAAACAACTGAAATAGAACATGATCTAATAAAAAATGAAATACTGTAAAATCCTGAACAACTATGTCATACAATACAACACTAGTCACCCACTAGTCCAACCATATAGATACAGAAGTACCAAGGAAACTGAAATTATAGGGCTCTACTACTAACTCTGATCCAGACCATGTACCAAGTATCCATACCCTATCGAATTGCACCATTCTGATTAAAATAACCCACATGACTATCTCTGTTCGATCCTGAAACTCTGGGACTCATCCCTATCCACCATGATACTTGTGAACAACCTAAAAACAGACATAAGGTGTACACATACACTGAGCTGAACGTGAAATGGTGAGAAATAATCTTAGTAGGCCACCCCAATAAGAAACCTGTAACTATGCTGCTAAAAGAGTATGCAAAAGCAACTTTCTTATCCTAGCTGAAGCATAACCAAGAAAGGTAGTAAACCAAATGCAAGCCCACAATTGAACCTAGGGTCTATAATCCCTGTCAACTAGTTAAGTACCACCATGGATTTCCATATCTATATATGGACACATGTATAGTCTTATACATATACACATATACATAAATATGAAACTCATTGGTCTGTGAATCAAATATCAAGAAGAAAATCCACCATCAGTCCTTCGGTCCATAGACCTGATCGACATATACCTACATCGACCAATGCTGGAAAGTCTATGATAAAGATACATCACCATAGGGGAATCCTCATCCTACACCAGAGTTCACCCATACTCACCTCTAACCACCACATGGATACCATATACTGACGGTCAATCATGTAAAGAAGGATACCGAATACCGACGGCCAATCCTGTAAAAATCTCTGAAAGCCACTTCAGACTACGCTGAGTAAACACATCTCAGACCCTAAGGGAGAGATCCAAGGAACTCGTCCAAGGAATCCACACTATCCTACACCATGTAATCATAGTAACAAACATCACATCCATGCCATATAACCAAGTGTAGACCACAAAGTTCCGGATCTAAGGAACTCATCCAAGGCATCAACATTGAGTCTCATGGGCATTCCAGTGGAAACTTAGTCTAGGCACTAGTTGGGGTCCTAGAAGCATGTCCTCATCACATGTACTATGTGAGCCCAAGAAATCAAGATCCATGGGGTATAAAGGCCTGAGGAATCCCATATAATCAAGACCCAAGGGGAAACTCAACCCAATTCACCCGCTACCGCGTTCCAAATCCTTAGAGAGAATTCTATGGCATATATCAAACCATTCTAGAATCAGACATGAGTATACCAACTCATGTAAATCATTCATTCATTACACATGAGTATAACCACTCTTGTAAACCATTTCATCAAAAGGCATGGGTATACCCACCTAGTCAACATAGGCTGAGGAGAGCATAATAATCCCCACCATATACTACAAGACAATGAGTTTGTCCAAGGAATTCCTACATCAGTGAATCCAAGTATCACTCAAGTCATAAAAGAAACAAGAAAGGATCGATATTCAAGTCACATGTATCACCTTTGGGTAACAATAAAACATAAAAAAAGCATAGATCAGGAGCCGAATCCACATATAGAACGTCTAGGAATCCCAACAAACAAGAAAGATTCCTTGCATCAGGATCAACTTCCATCAACCAAGAAAAACCTATGGTAACACTGTTGCATCATAAAAACCAAGTTAGGATAACAAACAATGAGTGAGGGTGGCCCGAAAACCCAAACTAACACTCCAGCCACATCCGCATGGGAATATTAGTTTGGAACGGGTTCTAGGTTACACCATAACACCATATCTACCCAAAATCGATGTATAGCTCAGGGTCAATCAAACAAAGGGCACCTGCTAGGTCACTCAAGTCAGGAACTGAAAGGCATCCTATAAGGGATCCTTTAGGTAAACACAAGCAATGTCATCCTACTCGAGATCCTTAGTTGTAAGGTAATGGAGGAATCCAGCACAAGATCCTCTAATATCAAGAAAATGATGCGTCCTATAATGGGGATCCTCTAAATGATCAATAATATTGGGGAATACTACAACAGGGATCCTCGAAATGATACACAAGTACATGGATACTACAAGGGACTCCCTATATGAGCACATAAGGAATGTCATCCCTTAGGGGATCCGTAAAATCCTCTAGTTTCACGCCCTCATAGGCCAGAAGGTCACATCTCACAAGGGAACATCCTCAAAATAAAGCCTCATGAGAATTGGTCATGAGAGATATCCCATGGATCATATCAAATCAAGATATCAACTAGGTTGGTCTGAACACCCAACCTTTCATTCATTCCAAGTATCTCTATCATAAGATGGCTGGAAACGATAACTGAATTAAGAACCTCTCTAATTAAATAAACCCCTTAAAACAGACACTTGGAGTCCTCAAAATTCTCCACAGGCTTCACCATCGTGATATACATAGAAAACAACTCAAGATGGACTACTCTCAGAACATATTTTGAAACCGAGGCATGAAATAGGAAAAGACCCTCAAAGGGTACCAAGAGAGGAGTACATGGCGTGTAGAGACCATACACGACATATACCCTCGATCTCCCACATGGGTGTGTACTCTCATCGGACTGGGCGTGTAAAGCTCCAGGTACAGGGCGTGTAAGGTGAGTATATGATGTGTACCCAACACGGGGTACATTCTCGTGTACCTTAACCGGCTTAGTTATTTACCAAGCCAAGTTGTGTACTTCTACATAGTGTGCTACCCTATACGGGGTCTAGCCGTGTAACCCACACGGTTGTGTACCCCTACACGGGTAGACAAGCCCAGATAATCAGCTCCACAGATGACTATCAGTACATGGCATGTATACACCATACACGACATATAATCATTAAAACTTCATCTTACCGGAATGAGAATAACACACGGTGTGTCACCCCAAACTACATGTCGTTTCACATGGTTTCCCTGAATATGAAACCTTCAGATCTCCCAAAATTCCCATTTTTACCCAAAAAACAACAGATCTAGCCTTAATAGGACACAAGAAAACACAATAGGGATATAATATATTGAAACAATGAATTTAAAGGGGTTTTATGAAAAATCTTAAAATTGGCCTACCTTTGGGCAGAAACCGTCGAAGCTTCACTTGATTTCACCATCCACGGTCGCCATACACCGACTCAGCGCATCGAGGGCTTCGCGATGGAACCCTTATATCTACATATTTATATCCCTATGCCTTTTTCCCATAAGTCACAATAAAAGAGGATCAACTGGAGGCATCTGCAAGAAGTAAGGAAAAAGAAATGAAAAGAGAAAGGAATGAAAAGAAAAAGAAAAGAAAAAGAAGAAAAAGGGGCCCGAGTCGGCCCCGACGCCAACTTGAGCTTATTCCTCACCTATAAAAAAAATACATGTTCCAGACTCAACAACATAGATGGAATCTCAATCCAATACTCCATTCAAAATTTACAACTGAGCGAATCTATAAAAATAAATTAATAATTAATTGAATAAAAATTATATATTAATTATTCCTCCAAAATTTGAACAGCTCAGATTTCCACCAAACGCATATCCTAGGGTAAAAACCCTATTTCAGGACCAATAGAGTGGTCATAAAAATTATTTGAGATCATCTTATAGGGGGAAATACCATTTTTATCCTTTACAAGAATTTGAAAAAAAATAATTAATTTTTTTGCTCAAAACTGCACTCCAGAAAAACACCAGACCTTACAATGAGTGTCTCCCTAAAGTGGTTCTGCTGGTATCTCTTGTTGCTCTAGGAGTGCCTTAGGTATCATATTAGGTTTGTGTGAAGGATTGGGACCCTTAATCTGTTCTACCTCTAGGATGTATTCTAGAAATGTTTTCGATTTCGGGCCATGATCCTCATATACTCTTCTTTCAGAAATAGTTGTACAAAAATTCAACAATATTTTTTCTAATTCATTAATTGTCTCATATAAGTATTTTATTATAACACTATTATCTGTTTAGTTGATTAAAGGAAATAGTTATTCCATTTTCTTAGAAGCAAAGTGATGATCCTTTTTTTAAATTTATTTTCTACTCAAAAGATGAAAACTAATTATAAAGAGCAAAATAATAGTGAAAACTTGAGCTTCCTCCTCAGCAATGACACCAAGTTGATTGTATGATTGTCACATGTAATTGTGAAACAAAAGTTATAAAATACTCATAATATATCCTTGTGGATAACTAGGGTCATCTCTCATGTAGAGGGTGTTGGGGAATCTCACTATCCTAGCACTTATGAATTTTTGTTTTTATTTTCATAATTTTTAAAACATCTAGAAAGTATTTGTTTGGTTTTTTATTGAATGAAAATAGGGAATAGAATGAAAATGAAAATTTATATAAGATGGATGAAATAAATAAAATGGACCTAAGGTTGAATTTAAGTGAGATTATTCATCATTTAATTTTGTTCTAAATCATTTAATTCAATGAGTAGGTTCAATATCATTCACTTATTTACCCTCCAATATATTTTTTTCTATGAAACCACTAATCTGCTCAAGGTGACCTTAAAAAGACTACTCATTCCATGAATTATCATGGGTTAATTGGTAATAACATTCCTCTATTGAGTGAAGGAAATCACTAAAAAAACGGTTATCCATTGATTAGCATTACTCTAATCAAACTACATGACTCTAATAATATTATTTTTTGTCCAAAATGGATGGAGACTTTATTGCTCAACCTTTTTAAGAGTGTGATGGTGTTAATTGATTGCATAGTGACAATCACCTCCTCAACATTCCACTTCCACTATCACACTATAATTTCATAGGAGATAGATAAAGAATTAAATGCATAAATTCATGATCGTCACTTTGATTCCCCTTTTGACCGACCACAATGGGTTAGATCTCTATGATTATAGAGATCAAAGTTTCTGGGACATCATAGAGGTGAGAAACATAATGAAATTGAGGGGGAAAAGAATAGAATAATTTGATTGAATAAAGAAAAAATGAAACACTAGATTAAAATTTTAGAAATAAATAAATTAAAATGGAGGAAAATAAACCTAATCGGTGAAGGCTAGATGTTTCAATTGGGAGAGGGAAATATATATTTAAAGATCATGTGAGGTAGTAGCTTCTTCCTCATAATAAGTGTTGAGGATATTTTTTAATTCAATTGGGCAGATGTCACTTATTGTAGTGAATAGTTGAGAATAATTACATTAATAAGTCTTATCCCCATATTCACACATATATTTTGATTTGTTTCAGTGGTTTGCAGTGGAAGTTGTATGTGTTGGAAATTAGGTCTGGGATTGGATGATTTTTGATAATGATGGACCATGGCCTCTAGACATCACCTTAAAAAAATTATTTAGTTTATAAAGAAACTATTATGCACACATATATATATATATATATGGATATATATATTTTATTATTATTATTATTATATACATATATATACATCTATTTTTATTATGTTTTTCATTTTTATTTTTTCATTGGGTTTTATTTTTATTATTTTTGTTTTATTTTCTTTGTTTTTTTTTAGTTTTTCATTTTTAGTTTGAAATTGAGAGGGGTGAGACGTTGTCTAGGGTATTCATCAATTTAGGTTTAGTCATGGATCTTCTTAGTGGCATTTGAGCTTAGTGAGGATGTTTCACCACTCATAGGCATGGAATCTTCAATCTTCGATGGTATTCAAGCGGTGATGTGGTGTTATTATTCTGGGGTGCACTGGTGCTCAACGGTGGTCCATTTCATCCGTAGCTAGGGTCCTCATCCTTGGGTTCATTTAGAGATGTGTCTTAGTATTCAATATTAGGGTTGGAAATATTTTTTTCTTTCTCGTGGTGATGGTTGTCTTAGGAATACAAGCTCAAGGGTGTATTCTTCATTCATGGGGGTTCACATGTTTGAATCGGCTTCTGAATATGCAGGTCTAGTATGATTATGGATATGGTTGGGTATAATTGAGGTGCAACAAGGGGGATAACCATGTGGTTCTTTTGGGATGTGGATGAATTGTGGTAGGAAGACTATGTGGCAAGGTGGGTTATCATAGATAGGGGTCACGATAAGAAGAATGAAAATAAAGACCCATGGTCACTATAGTAACCATGGATGAGGCTTGTGGTGAGGGGCATGAGGGGACTCACGATCAGTGTATTGACCATGAATGGGGTTATCAAAAGGCTATCCATATTCATTGAACTAACCATAAAAATGGGTTGTGGTAGGTAGGGTGGTAAAAGAGGCAATGGAAACTCAACATGTATTCAATGTGGTGGTCTTGAAAGGCACGATTACTTTTGGAATTCATGTCCTGCACAAATATTTTTTCTCAATATTGATATTTTTTAATTAAATTCAGAAATTATAAAACAATAAAACCCAAAATTGAATGTATTTTCTGAATTATAATTCCAATGTAAAATTAATATTCAAATTAATTAATTAGATACTTTATGTTTCAAGACATGATTATTATGATTTAAAATCACACTCATTTTCATTTTTTATAATAATTGTAATTTAAATATCAAAACGAATTTATGGATTTCGTAACATTAATGAAAAATTTATAGATAGAATTAATACTAAAATTAAATCCATTCAAGAATATTGGTTCCAAATTCAAATGATCTCAACTAATTTTTTTCAAATTTTAAAATAAAATTTATATTTATGTATGTATTTAGAAATTTAACATTAAGAAAATGAATAGATCACTAAAAATTAGTAATTAATTTATTTAATAATTTATATTAAAAAATATTAAAGGTTATAAAAATACTAATATTACTTGGTGTTTGAGTTAAAAGTATGGGTATTTTTGATGAATAACAGATAAAAATATGGAAATTTATAGATCACAACACTCCTCCTTTACAATCGACTTCACCTCTTGGTGAGTATGTCACATTCTCATGATGCATATCAATTTCTCCACTTTTATGATCTCAAACTCATCTTGTATTAATGCACAAAATGACCTATGAAACTTCTTTTACATTCTTCCAAATCATGTTATTCAAATACCTATTTTCTTGAAAATCCTAACATGAATTCTTGGAGGTTCAATCCTTTATAATCTCAAAATCCAAATAAATTGATCTTGGATCAATAATGGAAGTTGAAGAATCCAAAAACTTCATTATATAGGAATCCTCTGATGAGGATGGAGGTAGAAAAAAACATTGCCTCAATCGGATAGTCCAAATTAAATCGATCAGACAAATTTTTTTATATTTTTATATTTTAAGTGGAGTAAAATTATACAATCTTCTTGAAAAATCCCACATAAACCCTCCAAAAATTCAAGGAAGTCTTAATAAGTGATGTAATTTCAACACCACTTTGAACCATAGCACCAAGGTTAGCATCTGAACGCACATGAACACACACTACCCATATAGGCTACACCACCCCATTACATGGTCCACAGTCACCCTACGCACACCATGTGCACCCACACATGTTTGATACATGTAAGAGATGTTCTCCCACTTCCTTATATCTTCGTGGCATGATATCCAGGTTAAATACCTCCCATGTGGTTGACCCAAGTGTCCCACATGTGTGGTTGAGGTGGTCCTTGATGGGCTGGGAAATGGTTGGCCTATTTTTGGTAAACTCCCATAAAAGAAGTTAGGAAAATATTAAATATGGAAAACCATTGCCTAATCCTCTTAAAAATTCATGAAAATTATATAATAAATCCACATGAAATAACAATTATATTTCTTGGGATTATTATTCAAATTATCTTCACATAAATAAACATTTTCATGATCTTTTTCATTTTCATAAAAAATGTTTCATCCTTAACACAATAAAAAAATGTATTCTTAACTTAAGACCAGTTAAATGATCATCAGAATTATAAACATGACATCTTTAAAAGAAATTCCTTAAGATAGTAACACTTGAGTTCTTTATTCTTCATCCACTCATCCAATATATCTTTACTTTGATATCAAGATTGGATAGTGTGGATAGTTCACTTCTAACAACATCTTTCCTTATAACTTCTTCAACATATTGAAATAAATGAAATATTTTTACTTCATTAACCATCATTAACAACCTATGACAACCATTCAAAACAAATACGACTCATACACAAATTGGGATCTTCAATTTCATTAAGATGTGTCTCCTCTTTCTTAACATGTTCTGAATTCTCAAAGGTGATATTATCAATTTCTTTCTCCATCCTTTTCTTTTTTCTTCACGAGTTTCATATTATTTAGAAGAGTATCTTAAATATTTTTTTTTAAAATCCATTATATTTCAGTTCTCTCATCAACTTTATCACCCTCAAATGAGTCTTTAGACCTCTTGGATTTTCCCATAAAACACACATGATTCTTATAATATCTTCTATCTTATGGATCACTGCATGTTGATGAAAATTATTCCATTTCTATATTCATGATATTTCTCATCTTGGATGTAAAACTCTTATTATGACTCTTCCAATTCATTTTTAGAAACTTAATATCTTCTTCATCTAATTCATTGTCAACAACTTTATTCTTTGGATAATTACTAGAAAAATGACCACTGTTTTTGAAATTCTATAATTGGAGTGATTTTTTACCTTTTCCATTCCACTTTCCCCTATTAAAAATTCTTGTAAATAAGGATATATTTTGAATGAAGTCCTCCTATATTTCTTACCATTATATTCATATTGATTCTAGTTCTTTTTCATTTTTAGCTTTAGCTTTTATCATTGTCTCAAATCTCATATCATATTTTTCCTTCTTTTTGAATGTTGGGAATTTTCTCATTTATTATGCTATGAAGATGTTACAAATTTAATATATTAATATATATTCTCAGTCTTCTAGTGAAAAAAACCTTTGGATCAAATAAATATGGAAACATTTTCACAAAATTGGTCAGAATGGTTGAGTCATCAAAATTCTCACCAAAAACTCTAATAATAATAAAAATATCATTTAATCTTGAAATCTATCCATTAATACTCTCATAATCACATATTTTGATAAATATGATTCTACACACTTATATTTTGGATTTTTTTAACTTTTAAATTTCCCTCATAACTGCTCTTCAGCTTGTTCTAAATCTACTTAGTAGTTTAGAGTCCCATGAATTTATTGTATACCTTCTTAGAAAGTGACATAAAAAGCACATTATTATATTTTCTATCAACTTATATATTTATATTGTCTAAAAAATTCATAGGATAATTCTCATCATTGGGTGAAAATCCCACAGTTGATGCATCTATCACTTCTACCCCAAGTGATAGGAGATATGATATTATCTTATTTTTTTCACTATAATAGTTCTCACCATTGAAAGTGGGAACAACCATTCTATTTAAAAAATTGATTTTCTCCAACCTCAGTAGTATGTTGGATATTTTAGAGTAATCATATTTCTAATAACATTTATAGATCCAAGATCAGTGTAATGTCACTGAGAGGGGGAAAGGGTGAATCAGTGATCCCTTTTATTTTTACAAATTTTTTATTTTCAATTTAACCTTTATAGATAGTTAGAGACTCAATAAAATAATATTTTTTATCTCAACCTCACCTAGAATAATGCTATAAATTAAAAGTAAATGAATAGAAGGATTTATAGGTTTTTGAAAAAACACTTACTCTTTTCCATGTTGGTTCCCCCCAATAAAAATTTTCCACTATATCAAAAGGTGAGTACAAAAAGTAATTATTTATCCCCCCTACCAATTAAAATATGGTTATATCTCCCATATCCAATTAACCTTCTGTAGTTGGTTATACACCCCAACTTTACCTTATTCTTGAGTGATTGGTTAGAAACCCCCCCCCCCTCCCCAATCAAAATCTTCTAGTAATTTCTTAGACTCACCACCTATAACATTCATCTTTAGATAGATTGAAAACTTCATAAAGATCTTGTTAAACTCTTAATGGATTCTGAACCAACTGATGATAATATTCCTCCATGATCTTGTTGGATCATACATTCTTATGTACACCTATTCAAGTACCTTTTCATCTCTCTAATATTCCTCAGGTAATTTTGATAACCTGTGTATGATCAGTTGGCTCAATGAAAAAATAATTGGGAATATGTTTTTACTTCATTTTATGAAGTCCTAACCTCAAATAAATGTATTAAATTGATGTATAACATATCTTAAATATTTTTTTATATAAGAGATTACTTTCACTACTCGAACTGATTCATCTTAGAAGTATCATCTTAATTTATGCATGTGTGAAATAATTCAAAAAATATGAATACTGCATATAACCATTGATATTATTATTATTTAATGTGGCTACTCAATATTATTCCATTATTTGAATATCAAATTCATTAAATGAAAATGGATAAGATATATCAATATCTCAAGAGACCTCAATCTTCTTCTTTCATTTTCCTTTCTAACTCTTAATGTTTTTTAATAGTGATACGTAGGGTGAATGATATGCATGTACTATATGAAATATTTGTCTCATATCTCATTCATGTGACCAGGTAGGTTTCATGGAATCTTAATAATACTTTGAGTATATAAGTTATATTTCATGGTTTATGTCATATTCAAGTTCATTGAGCCTTTACAAGAACACTTGGTCACCTTCTTCAATATTTTTTACTTTGTGTGATCTCAAGTGTGCTTTATATAAAAAATACATGGTGTCTCAACCTTCATCACATAAAATGATGTATTTATTATTACAATTAATGTGTCATGAGATCACTTTCTTCCTTTATAAATGCTAGGTAAGGATAGCGGGTGCTTATTTTTCTTCACAAGACAAGGATAGTCCATGGGTACTCTTTTCTTCCATGTTAAGTGATCCAATGATATCCTTCACATTGTAATGTCACCCAACCTAGCACTCTCTCACATGGAAAAACCATGTTAGTTACTAGACCTCAATCACACCTCCTTGCATGCTAAAGGATTACAACTAGTAGTGGGGGTGTAGAGAACATAGTGGGGATACTATACCACCTGGTATAAAGTTTCAATGTAGTGGAAATAGAGAAATATCAGTGTAATGGAAATAATAGACACTATACAATAGTAGAAGATAAACCAAATAGTGAAGGCAAATAACCAATCTAACAACACAAAATATAATTTAATAACATGATAGAATTTATTTTAATTTAAATATTAAAGTAAAATATATAAAAGATTTTTTTAAAAAAAGTCACCAAAGTCCCCTGTCTCGATTCCAATATTCTTCCTATCTATAACATCTTGCCCATATAGTATGAAACAATAAATAACAAGGTCCTTTTCCCTTATCCAAACCTACATCCATGTAATCTCCATGGGTTCCAAATGGTGGCCCAAATTGGGTGTGAGTAAAACTCATTAGGTTGACACCACCATGTCTAAAAAAACAAGTCTTATAGTAAGTGTGTGAAATAAATAAATAAATAGTAATATTAATTAATTAATTAATACAATACATAAAATAAACCTTCAAGACCTTGAGTTCCATGTTGACACTGAAGGGGGGATAAACCCTCTTTGAATACATGTTAGATGTCTCTATCACACGGTTGATTTTCCTATATTAAGATGGATCTTTAGTACCATGTCTCAAGAAGCACAACTAGGATATATATGAATTACCTTACTGAAGTCACTTATGTCTACCTAGGGTGTAATACCATGCCAAGGGGAAAGTAAACACCACATACAAGAATCAATGAAAATTCCCATGTTGGATTAAATTACAACTTCCCATATGCATGTCATAAGGGGTGAATCTCAGCTTAAGCAGTGGGTTCTCATGTTCCAAGATGAACCATTGGTACCACATCTCATGAGATAGTAGACCAATCCCTCCAGAATAATTTCATCAAACATATATATAATAAAAAAATGTATATATTTCATCGATATTCATATCACATTCCTAGTTAGTTAATTTATCTCATTCTATTAACCATGAATATATTCTAAATTGTTAGATTATCCTATAACTGGATCAATCACTGTAATCAAACCATTCTAAGTTTCCATTTATCTCATTTCATTTTCCAAATCATAACATGTTCAAATATATATTTACATTATTAATCCAAAAATCCAATTTTCATAATTTTTGATTCATTGTAACTTTTAGAGAAGGCTCGCCGCACGGGTGCCCACAATCCTAGTCTTAATGCCAATGGATCTGGCGGGGTCCAATGGGAGGTCTAAGAACTTAATTTTTTTCAAACATAGATTTAGTCAATTATTTGGGTCATGCACACTGTGTTCTGATGCTATCAAAATTATTTTATATACATAGATAATTTAAAATAAACCTTAAGGCAAATATTTAAACCAAATTTATTTAATTTGGATATCAAAGAAAAACTCTCAACAAAAAACCTATAAATAAAAAATTTAAATGAGAAAACAAGTAAAATCTTTATCATAAAATCATGAAGACTAAAATCCTGATTCAACGGTAATAAGGAGTGATCGCATAGCGATCACTATTCAAATCCACCTTTACACTGTAGTTTTAAACTGTTTTTTTAATGAATATTCAAAATGTAATAATAGATTGAACTTTATGTTTGAAAGAATTAATTAATGTTTATAACTATTTAATAGGGAAATTTTACTTTTTTGGTGTTTACATTGTAGGAGGAGGTGATTTGGAGAGCTCGTGATGGAATTCAAACAAAATGGGCCAAACTGTGTGAGAGCCCAAGAATGTATGTGGAAAATTATTTTCACTGTGGATAATATGGGCATACAATTTGGCTAAAAATGCGTGTATGAGAAAACAAAATGTGGGGTACATTTCTCTAGAAGATAATGAGGCCCAATTAGTCCATTTGGAGGCCCAAAATAGGCCCACAATATGAAGAAATTCTGGGCAGTCCAGATTGGACCATCCTTTTGTATTTGGGCCATAACTCAGGACTCAGAGATCCAATTGGTCTAATTCAACCTCTCATGGACAAATAACATTAAGACTCACATATCCACCGAATTTCATGACATTTAATGCAATTTGGTCAGTCAAAAAACTAGATAAATAATAATTAAAATTCTGTCCTGAATAGTGACCTAGTCCCTTAGTCACTTGACCAATTTTGTGAAAAGTGTGATTTTTTTGTCCATAAAATCACTCCTCCCCATAATTATCTCATGTGGCGCGACAAGGGGTGAAGTTTAGTCGAATTGGAGAGCTCTTTTCACCCATTTTATTTCTCTTCTCCATCATGTACTTCTAAAACACTTAGTGATCAATTTGGGGCGTGTCTTTGTTGTAATCCCGAGCTCCGCACTTATAATCTTCATAAGGTAATTTATTTCTAGGTTTGTTGTAAATTGTTCTTCATTTATACCTTCTAATTTTTTTTTTGTATTGGTATGATCAAATACAAATCAAAGGAACAATAATCCACATGCTTCCATGCATAACCCAGATCTTGTGATGATTTGAGTGTGGTTGCCTCTTTTCTCACCCCTCCCTTTCATGAGTATGCAAATGGATTACATTGGTTGATAAAATAAAGGATCTTGAACCTATGAAGATTTATGTTCTTTTCTTGTGGAATATTTTTATCATTGACACAAATCTGTTCATCTCATCATGTTGTTGATGTGATGCCTTGATTGAGTTCTGTTTTTTACATCGATTCATGTTTGTTGATTTTGAGTGGTTGCCGAAAATCAATATCAATGATAAATCAAATCCTAGGTGGTAACCTATTAAAAACTCACATACCCTTACTGGTTTCAGTATGTATAAAATTAATGAATCTGTGATCCTTACCTTTCCCCTGAGAGCAATGACGGATTGAGCATTAAGGGACACTTACCTGGGTTCATCACGATTTCTCAAACTGATTTCTTTCAGTAGTAATATACTTTCAATTTCTTTTCTTAAAGAAAAAAACCCAAGTTTTATAAAACCCCATTCACATTTTATTTTATTAATCAGAACCTTATTTTTTAATTAATGATCTAAGGCTTCTTCTAGAGATGACCTAGGGTTGTTGCTATACAACAAAAATTCAAGTTAAAAATAAACATCTAATTTGATGCTCTCGACAACACGATCAAATTTTGGTATAGTTTCCGGGGATCCAAGATCATTTTTTCCTTTATTTAATTTTATTTATTTATTTTACTTCTTAATTAGTACTTCTTTAAATACCCCACCCCCATTTTATTATTTTTGTTTTGGTTTACTATTTCTATTTTTGGTTGTTTTTTTGTTTTCTTCCTTTCTCTCCCTATCTGTCCTTCTTATTCTCCATATCTCTATCTATAATTATATATTATAACATTATATTATCCTTTAACCCTTATTAAGTGTTTATATTCATATTCAATCATAGAAAAAACAAACTTCACAACTTATTTTCATGACCCGATTATAAAAATAAAAACTACTTGAATTTGACAAGGAAATTGAAAAGACACTTCACACACAAATCAAGGCATCTATAGAAGGTCAATAAATTAACACTAACTAACCCCTTTTTGAAACTCAATTTGTCATAAACCAATCAACAATTGAACCCAAGAAAACCCAAGAAAACATGGCTAAAAATAATTGAACATTAAAAGAACTGACCACCCCGGATGTGAAGTACCAACCTGCATACATCCAATATCCCAAGGAAGCATCCAACATTGAGCTGAGATCAGGAATCATCCAACTTATTCCTAAATTCCATGGTCTTCCTAGTGAGGACCCTCATAAAAACCTTAAGGAGTTTCAAATAGTGTGCTCCACCATGAAACCCCAAAATGTCTTTGAGTACTTAAGTTTAGGGCATTACCTTTCACCCTTTATGGTGTAGCCAAAGATTGGATATACTATTTGACTACCATAATTGGGGGCTAGAATGACCTGAAAAGACTATTTTTAAAGACGTTATTCCCTTCCTCACAAATAGCATCAATTAGGAAAAAAAAGTGTGGCATTAGGCAATCACAAGGAGAGACCCTTCATGAATACTAGGAGAGATTCAAACAACTTTACTCAAGATGTCCCCACCACCATATTAGTGAAAAACTATTAATCCCATTCTTCAATGAGAGACTTATCCCCATGGATCATGGAATGATTGATGCAGTAGTAGGTGGTTCCTTTTTTGATAAAACTCCTTCCGCTGCTCTTGAGTTAATATCCAACATGGCTTAAAATGCACAATAATTTGGTACATGAACTATTGCACCAACTCGAGGAGTTCATGAGGTAAGTCATTCATCTCTAGAACAAAAGGTAGATACCAAGTTTGATGAGATGCATACCCTTCTAAGGAAATTATCTCAAGCACAAGGTAAATCACAATCTCCTCTCGTTCCATTGCATTGTGGAATTTGTTCTGACAATACTCAATTTTCTGACCAGTGCCCACAACTTCAAGATTCACTCGAGTCTTGTGCAGCCGTGTTCCCAGGGTGTCCATTCCAGCAAGAACCTCCCTTAAATCAAGAACAGTTTAGGCCAAATCCAAATCCTGGGTGGCAAGCACAACACTCGTACCAACAAGGATGAAACTCATGCTACCCCAAATAGAATTGGTATCAACAAGGACAAGGTATGGAACCTCCTTATCCTTCAACTTCTCAAAATAATCCTCCTCATCCTCCCAAATGTGAAACAAGCCTCAAGGACACGGTGAAGAAAATGGCATCCCAAGACCTCCAATTCCAAAAAACCACACAATCAGCTATTCAAGACCTACAAACTCAAGTGGGGAAATTAGAAAACACCATCGGTGAGCTTAAGATGCAAGTTTTAGACAACGACCACACCAACCCATTTTCAATTTGAAAGAAAAAGGTGATGTATGTGTAGTTACACTTCGTAGTGGTAAAGAAGTGTATCCTTTTAGTGATTCTTCACAACAGGTATGTCCCCCTCTTGAAAACTCTCTTTCCCAACCCTAAAAAATTTCAAGTAATGAAAAACAAGACAAAAAGGGTAATCGAGTTGTCATTGATGATTCAAATAAACAATCCATTCCTCTTCCTTTTCCCCAAAGACGCTCTAAATATAAGAAAACAATTTATAATGATATTGATAAGTAAATAATGGATACATTTAATAAATTTCATGTCAAAATTACTCTATTGGATGTAGTTAAACAAATCCCTCGATATGCCAAATTTCATAAAGAGATTTGCACCCATAGAAGAAGACTAAAGGGGAATGAGAGGGTCAACTTGGGAAGGAATGTATCGGCCTTGATTCAACCAGAAATGCCAACCAAATTCAACGATCCAAGAACATTCACAATACTGTGTACCATAGGGAAGAACTTTTTTTCTAATAATATGCTAGATTTAGGTGCTTCTATTAATGTAATGCCTTACTCCGTGTACACTTCTCTACAGGATGGAGAGATTCAACCAATGAGAATTGTCGTACAAATTTCCAACTGAAGTACTATGCATCCAACATGAGTGATTGAGGATGTCCTTGTACAAGTGAAGAATCTCATCTTCCCTACTGATTTCTACATTATTTAGATGGAAGATACCCAAACCCAAAGACATGATCCTCTCATACTTTGGAGGCCATTTCTCAAAACACCAAAGACGATCATCAACGTTCACATTGGTATGTTATCCATGGAGTTCATTGGAGAAAAGGTATGTTTTAACATCTTTGAGGCTATGAAACACCCCATTGAAGAGCACTCCACTCTTCCTGTCTATTCGATGGAAGTGCTCTCAAATGATGCACACACACAATTCTCTCCACAACCCTTACTCTGATTCATTTTCCTCTTCTTCAACCTTGGATTATTTGAGTTTTGATTCATGTTTTGAGTGTTGTGTGGGTTATAAAAAGTGTAAATTTTTTTATTTAAATGACGAGTGTGTTCATTATGAGGTACCCATGACCGTCAATGATTCTGAAAATCTCATTTCAATAGATTCTATATCTTTAGAGAATAAACATGAGCAGATAGACAGTTTAATGGACCTCACTCCCCCTAAATCCCCTCCCTAATCTAGAAACCACTGGTGTTGGAACTTAAACAACTTCCTTCTAATTTAAAATATGCATATCTTGAGGATATTGACTAATTTCTCGTCATTATTTCCAATAACCTCTCTCCACAATAGGAATCGAAACTGCTCAACCTTTTGAGAGATTTTAAAAAGGAAATAGGATGGGAATTGGATGATATTCCCATGATTAGCACATCTATTTTTATGCACCATATACTTTGGGATGATGAGGCTAAGACTATGAGACAATCTCAACGCCGTTTTGAATCCCACTCTCCTTGAAGTGGTAAAATTAGAAGTCAGTAAATTACTTGCTTCGGGGATCATTTATCCTATATCTAATAGTAAATGGGTTAGCCCAGTGAAAATTGTGCCTACAAAAATATAAATAATAGTTGTGTCAAATGAAAGGAATTAATTGGTTCCAACACGTGTGAAAACAGTTGGAAAGTCAGTATTGAGAGCTGTTGACTGAATCAAGCCACGTGGAAGGACCACTTTCCTCTACCTTTCATTGACCAAATGTTAGAATGATTGGCTAGTAAGTCAAATTATTGTTTCCTTGATGGAAATTAGGGTTATTTCTAAATCCATATAGCCTCTGAGGATCACGAAAAGACAACATTTACTTGTCCATTCAGCACATTTTCATACAGAAGGATGTCGTTCGGTCTATATAATGATCCTGGTACTTTTCAGCGATGTATGTTGAGTATTTTTTATGAGTAACTTGGGAGTTGTATGGAAGTTTTTATGGATGATTTCACAGTATATGGTTCTTCTATTGATGATTGTTTGGAACACCTAGGTTCTGTCCTCCGCCACTGCATTGAAAATATCTTGTTTTTAATTATGAGAAATGTCATTTTATGGTGGAGTGGGGGATATCTCTTGGTCATTTCATTTAAAATAAGGGAATTCAAGTTGATAAATCTAAAATTGAATTAATTTCAACCCTACGATATCCAAAATGTGTTTTTTAGGTGTGATCTTTCTTGGGTCATGCTGGTTTTTACTGTTGATTCCTTAAAGACTTTAGTAAGATTACACTTCCATTGTACCGATTATTGCAAAAAGATTCAGAGTTTGTTTTTGATAAAAATTGTGAGGATGCATTCAATTCACTAAAAAGGAGTCTCACATCACCTACCATCATCCAACCACCAAGGTGGGATCTTCCCTAAGAGATTATGTGTGATTCCTTTAACTTTGCAGTTGGGTCAGTTTTATCACAAAGGGTTGAGAAGGCTCCTCGTGTCATTGTGTGTTCCTCACGTACCCTTGACCATGCCCAGGTAATCTACAAAAACACTGAAAAAACTCCTTTATATTGTGTTTTCCTTGGAAAAATTTCATTCATATCTTCTTGGGTAAAAATTGATTTTGTTTTCTGACCATGCTGCCCTTCGATTCCTCTTAAAGAAACCTGAAGCTAAGCCCCGCCTCATACGGTGGATGCTTCTCCTCCAAGAGTTTCACCTTGAGATTGGAGATAAGAGGGCAGTATAAAATGTTTTAGTTGACCACATTAGTAGGATTTCTCCACCACTGGACCACCATGTTGACTCATTCCTCACCATTGGAGAATTATTTTCTCATGAGAACCTTTGTGATGTTTTGGACCTTACCCCGTCGTATGCGGACATTGTGAATTTTCTAGCAACATATAGGGTCCCCACTGATTTCAGCACTTCCCAATCCTAGAGACTTAAACATGATTCTCAGTGATACATTTGGGATGACCCATATTTTTGGAGAATTTGTGTTAACCAAGTAGTTCGTCGGTGTGTCTCTAACCATGAGGTTACCTCTGTTTTGACCTTCTGTCACACTTTGGATTATGGGTGCCGATTTGGATCTCAACGAACAACTCAAAAGGTCCTTGAATCAGGATTTTATTGGCTGAAATTGTATATGGATGCCCATCGATTTTCCAAGTAATGTAGTCATTGTCAATTCATAGGTAATATCTCAAAGAGGAATGAAATGCCCCAAAAACCCATTTTATTCTGTGAAATCTTTGATGCATGGGGCATTGACTTCATGGGGACTTTTCTAAATTCATTTGGATTCATGTATATCTTGTTAGCTATGGACTACATGTCTAAATGGGTGGAAGAAAAGGCTACTAGGACTAATGACTCTCGAGTTTTTGATGATTTTGTGAGGTTAAAAATTTTTAGGTAGTTCGGTTTGCTGAGATTCATCATTAGTGATCAGGGTTCCCATTTTTGCAATCGCAACATGAAAAATTGTCTTCATAAGTATGGGGTTGATAATAAAGTCTCCACTGTATATAACCCTCAAACTAACGAATAAGAATAATTCTCAAATCGGGAAGTTTAGAGAATCTTGAAAAAAACGGAACAACCTAATAGGAAAGATTGGAGTTTGCGCTTGGATGATGCACTTTGGGTGTACTGTATAGCTTTTATAACCCTAATCAGTATGTCACCATACAGAATTGCGTTTGGAAAGGATTTTCACCTCCCAGTGGAGATTGAAAACTGTGCATATTGGGTTGTTAAACAATTTAATATGAATCTTTCAGTTGTAGATGAGCAAAGGAAGCTACAGATTCAAGAGTTGGAAGAAATTTGACATGATGCATATGAGAACTCCCTGATCTATAAAGAGAAGACAAAGGCTATCCATGATAGCATGATTCATCAGTGGAAGTTCCATATTGGCGATAAGGTCCTCATGTACAATTACTGGCTAAATCTCCACCTAGGTAAGCTTCGTTCTCGATGGCTCAGTCCTTATACTGTTACTAATGTTTTCCCTTTTGGTGCAATACATATTTTTCATGAGAAGAGTGGAATAAGTCTTACCATCAATGGGAGGAAACTTAAACACCTCTATGAGTATTTTCCAAAGAATCTGGTGGAGGAAATCCACCTTATAGAAGTAGCATACTAGGGAAACACACTAGGTTTTATCCTTCCTTCTCACATTCTCAATTATTACAGTTAGGGCACTGCACATTCTAGGTGTTGGGGGTAGATGCATTCTTGGGTTCATTATGATTTTCGTTGACTTTCTTATTTCTTCTCTTTTTCACCTTCTTTATGGTATTTTCACTTTCCCCCCATCTTTCTGGGTTCATTAGGATTTTCAATGTCATTCTTCATTATTCTCTTTTTTCCTTCTTTATAGTATTTTTATGTCCCCCCTTATGGTCACCAAATCATGGAACTTACTAAAAATGCATGTTTAAATTTTTGATTCCATGTTGTTTTTACATTTGATGAAACTTTTCTCTATTATGAAATGAATATTTTTATGAATTTAACATCATGGAGTGATTTTTAGTGAATTAGTTTTCTGTCAATGATATAAACAACTATATCTATGTGAAACCTTTGAGATGATTGATTCCCCTTGTGTGAGTAGTTTTTGGGAAAACAGTGTCACTAATATCTCAACAAATTTTTTGCACCAAACCACAAAGTGTGATTATTTATTACTTACTAGAAGGTAAATATAAGTTAGGTTAATATTTTTCATCTTAAAATGATATTTACATACGTTCTTTCCTTATCCAATTTGTTTCATTACACTACCGGATTGACCTATGCGTGTGTACCTAATATCTGACTATTGTAACCCCTCATAAAAATGGTTTGTGTCTTGGGTAGGTCAAAAACCACTCCTCCTAAACCTTTGATCTTGTTATAACTATTACAATTAGTGTCATGAGGAGATCAAACAATGGTTGAGAGATAAGTGTGATATTTGTCCAAATGAAACTTATGAAAAAAAACTAAAATAATAAATGAGGGGAGTGATGAAATGTGAAACATATGTGGATATCTATGTTGGGATCTTATGGTTTTAATTTTTGGAATTCTTAAGTGATAGGGTCTTGAAATATGATTGCAAAGGATGTAGGGCAGGTTTGGTGGAAAATATATTTTATGCTGATAAAAGTTAAAATAATCTATATTTATTGGATAGAAAGTGGAAAGAGTAACATGGAATGGTTCTCACACACACATAGAGAGTTAGTGTCATGGTTGACTTTTGAATTCCTTGCTCAATTTGATATCATTAATCTCTTTGAATTTCATTTTGATATGATTTATGAGACTTCTTTTTCCATTTTCACTAGGAATAACTCCTTAGTGTGGGTTGTGCATTGATCACATTACTTTAATGAATTTAAATTTCTTTGAATGTTAAAACTTAATGATTTTGGGAATATATACATGCATCATTTTTTGGATATGTGACTTTTCCCAGAGTGAAAATGTTTAGGTGTGGGGGTGTGATCGCATTGCGATTCACTATTCAAATCTACCCTTACACTGCTATTTTAAACTGGTTTTGTAATGAATTTTAAAAATATAATAATAAACTAAACTTTATGTTTGAACCAATGAATTAATGTTTATCATTTTTTAATAGGTAAATTTTACTTGTTTTGGTGTTTATATTGTAAGAGGAGGTGATTTTGAGAGCTCGTGATGGAATTCAAGCAAAATGGGCCAAACTACGTGAGAGTTCAAGCATACATGTGGACAATTATTTGTAATTTGGATTATCCATGCATCCAATTTGTCTAAAAATGGGTGTAAAATCGAAAACCAATGTGGGATAAATTTATCTAGAAGATCATTATTCCCAATTCATCCATTTGGAGGACAAAAATAGGCCCACAATATGAAGAAATTCTGGGTGGGCCAGATTGGACCACCCTTCTGTATTTGGGCCATAACTCGGGCCTCAGAGATTCAATTGGTCTAATTCTACTTCCCATGGACAGAAAACTCTGAGGTTCACCTCTCCAAGAAATTTAATAAAAATTTAACGTGTTTTGGTCTATCAACTATCCATATAAAAAATAATTAAAAATTATGTCCTGAATAGTGACCTAGTCCCTTAGGCACTTGACCTCTTTAGTGGAAAGTGTGATGTTTTTTCAATAAAATAACTCCTTCACCTCATTATCTAATGTATAAAGGCCAGGGGTGAAGGTTAGTCGAATTGGAGAGCTCTCTTTACCCATTTTATTTCTCTTCTTCCTCATGTAATTCTAAACCTCTTAGTGATCAATTTGGGGAGTGTCCTTTGTTGTAATCCAGAGCTCCACACTTGTAATCTTCATAAGGTAATTGATTTCCTGGTTTGTTGTAAATTTTTCTTCATTTAAACCTTATAAATTTGTGTTTATTTTGTTATGATCAAATACAAATAAAAATAACGAGAATCCACATGCGTCTATACATAACTCGGATCCTGTGATGATTTGAGTGCAGTTGCCTCTTTTCTCACCCCTCCCTTTCATGAGTGTGCAAATGGATTGTGTTGGTTGATAAAATTCCGGATCTTGAACCTATTAATATGAATGTTCTTGTCTTGCATAATATTTTTATCATTAACACAAATCTGGTCATCTCATCACGTTTCCAATGTGATTCCTTGATTGAGTTTCGTTTTTTTACATCGATTCAGGTTTGTTGATTTTGAGTGGTTACCGATAATCAATATCGTTGATCGACCAAATCCAAGGTGGTAACCTAGTAAGAACTCACATAACATTACTATTTTAAGTATTTATAAAATCAATGAATCAATTATCCTTCCCTTTTCCTTGAGAGAAATAACAGATTGAACATGAAGGGACACTTACCTAAGTTAATCATGATTTCTCCAACCGGTTTCTTTCAGTAGTAATATACTTTCAATTTCTGTTATTAAAGAAAAAAACCCAAGTTTTATAAAACCAAATCCCCATTTTATTTTCTTTTTTGTAATTAATTATCTAAGGCTCCTTCGAGAGATGACCTAGGGTTGCTACTATACTGCAGAAATTCTAGTTAAAAATAAACATCTAATTTGACGGCCACGACAACGCGATCAAATTTTGGTGATGTTTTCGGGGATCCAATATCATTTTTTTCTCTTTATTTCCTTTTATTTATTTATTTTACCTATTAATTAGTACTCCTTTAAATACCCCATCCCCATTTTATTGTTTTTTTTTTGTTTTCTATTTCTATTTTTGGTTGTTTTTGTGTGTTCTTCCTTCCTCTCTCTCTCTCTCTCTCCCATATTCTTCTTCTTCTTCTCCGTATATCTATCTATAAATCTGTATTATAACATTATATTATCCTTTAACCCTTATTAAGTGGTTTTATCCATATTCAATCATAATAAAAACAAACTTCACAACTTATTTTCATGACCTGATCATAAAAAGAAAAACTGCTAGAATTTGACCCGGAAATTGAAAAGACACTTCACACACAAATCAAGGCATCTAGAGAAGTTAAATAAAGTAACACTAAGGAACACATTTTTTAAACTCAAGTTTTCATAAACCAATAACAATTTAACCCAATCAAACCCAATAAAACATGGCTTTATATAATTGAACATTAAAAAAACTGACCACCCCAGATGTGGAGTACCAACCTGCGTACATCCAATATTCAGAGGAAGTAGCCAACTTTGAGTTGAGATCAGTACTCATCCACCTTCTTCCTAAATTACACGGTCTTCCTGGTGAGGACCCTCATAATCACCTTAAAAAGTTTCACAAATTTTTCTCCACCATGAAACACCAAAATGTCTTTGAGGACTTAATTAAGTTTTGGGCCTTCCCTTTATCCCTTGATGGTGTAGCCCAATATTGGATATACTATTTTACTACCAAAATTGGGGACTAGAATGACCTGAAAAGATTATTTTTAGAGAATTTATTCCCTGTCTCCCGAACATAATCAATTAGGAAAGAAATTTGTGGCATTATGCAATCACAAGGAGAGACCCTTCATGAATACTAGGAGAGATTCAAACGACTCTGCTAAAGTTTCCTCCACCACCAGATTAGTGAAAAACTATTAATCCAAATATTATATGAGGGAATTATCCCTATGGATCGTGGAATGATTTATGTAGCAGCTAGTGGTGACTTGGAAGATAAAACTCCTTCCACCGCTCATGACTTAATAGAAAACATGGCTCAAAATGCACAATAATTTGGTACATGAGTTATTTCACCAACTCAAGGAGTTCATGAGGTAAGTCATTAATCTCTAGAACAAAAGTTACATAACAATATTGATGAGATTCATGCCCTTCTAAGGCAATTAGCTCAAGAAAAATTTAACTCACAATCTCCTCTAGTTCCATTATATTGTGGTATTTGTTCTGACAATACTCATTTTTCGGACTAGTGCCCACAACTTCAAGATTCACTCGAGTCTTGTGCAGTCGTTTTCCTAGGGAATCCATTCCAACAAGAACCTACCTTCAAGAAAGAATAATTCAGGCCAAATCCAAATCCTAGGTGATAAGCACAACCCTAATATCGACAAGGTGGAAACTCATGATACCCCAAGCAGAATTGGTATCAACAAGGACAAGGTTTACAACCTTCTTATCCTTCAACTTCTCAAAATAATCCTCCTCCTCACCCCAAATGTAAACCAAGCCTCGAGGAAATGGTGAAGAAAATGGAATCCCAAAACCTCCAGTTCCAACAAACCACACAATCAAATATTCAAGACATACAAACTCAAGTGGGGAAATTATCAAACACCATCGGTGAGCTTAAGATGCAAGGTTATGGAAAAATACCATCCCGCCCCATTGTCAATATGAAGGAAAAAGGTATTGTATGTGAGGTTACACTTTGTAGTGGTAAAGAAGTCCCTCCTTCTACTAATTCTACACAACAGGTATGTCCCCTCTTGAAAAATCTCTTTCCCAACCCTAAAAAATTTCAAGTAATGAAAAACAAGACAAAAAGGGTAATCAAGTTATCATTGACGATTCAAATGAACAATCCATTCCTCTTCGTTTTCCTCAAAGTCTCTCTAAATATAAGAAAAATATTGATAATGATATTGATAAAGAAATAATAGATATATTTAAAAAAGTTCAAGTTAACATTTCTCTATTGGATGTAGTTAAACAAATCCCTCAATATGCCAAATTTTATAAAGATCTTTGAACACATAGAAGGAGAATAAAGGGGAATGAGAGAGTCCACTTGGGAAGGAATGTCTTGGATTTGATTTAACCAGCAATTCCAACCAAATGCAAGGATCCAAGAAATTCACAATACCGTGTACTATAGGTGAAACCTTCTTTTCTGATGCTATTCTAGATTTAGGTGCTTCCAATAATGTAATGTCTCACTCAATGTACACTTCTCTACAGGTTGGAGAGATTCAACCAACGGGAATTGTTGTGCAACTTTCCAACTGAAGTATTATGCATCCAACATAAGTGATTAAGGATGTCCTTCTACGAGTGAAGAATCTCATCATCCATACTGATTTCTACATTCTTGAGATGGAAGATACCCAAACCCAAGAACATTCTCCTCTCATAATCGGGAGGTCATTCTTGAAAACAGCAAAGATGATCATCAATATTCACAATGATACAGTTTCCATGGATTTCGAAGGAGAAAAGGTATGTTTTAACATCCTTGAGGCTATGAAACACCCCGTAGAAGAGAACTCTACTCTTTATGTCTATTTGATGGAAGTGCTATCAAATGATGCACACCCACAAAATCTCTCCTCAACCCATACTCTAATTCATTTTCCTATTCTTCACCCTTGAATGATTTGAGTTTTAATTCATGTTTTGAGTGTTTTGTGGGTTCTGAAAAGTGTAAAATTTATTCTTTAATTGATTAGTGTGTTCATTCTGAGGTACTCATGACCATCAATGATTCCACAAATCTCATTACAGTAGATTCTCTATCTTTAGAGAATAAACATGAGTAGATAGAAAGTTTAATGGACCTCACTCCCCCTAAATATTCTCCCTCAATATAGAAACCACTAGTGTTGGAACCTAAAAAACTTTCTTCTAATTTAAAATATTCATATCTTGAGGTTATTGACCAATTTCCCACCATTATTTCCAATAACCTCTCTCCACAACAAGAATTGAAACTGATCAACCTTTTGAGATAGTGTAAAAAGGAATTAGGATGGACATTGGCTGATATTCTTGGGATTATACCTTCTATTTTTATGAACCATATACTTTTGGATGATGAGGCTAAGCCTTTGAGACAATCTCAATGTCAGTGGAATCTCACTCTCCTTGAAGTGGTAAAATTAGAAGTCAGTAAATTACTTGTCGTGGGGATCATTTATACTATATCTGATAGTAAATGGGTTAGATCAGTGAAAATTGTGCCTAAAAATAGGAATAATAGTTGTGTCAAATTAAGTGAATGAATTGGTTCCAACACGTGTGAAAAACAGTTGGCGAGTCTGTATTGACTACCATCGACTGAATCAAGCCACGCAGAAGGACCACTTTCCTCCTCCTTTCATTGACAAAATGTTAGAATGATTGGTTGGTAAGTACCATTATTTTTTCCTTGATGGCTATTCGGTTTATTTACAAATTCATATAGCTTCTAAGGATCAAGAAAAGACAACATTTATTTGTTCATTCGACACATTTTCATATAGAAGGATGTCATTCGGTCTATGTAATGCTCCTGGTAATTTTTAGAAATGTGTGTTGAGTATTTTTTTGAGTACCTTGAGAGTTTTATGGAAGTATTTATGGATTATTTCATGGTATATGGTTCTTCTTTTGATGATTGTTTGGAACACTTAGGTTCTGTCCTCAGCCGCTGCATTGAAAAATATCTTGTCTTAAATTAGGAGAAATTCAATTTTATGGTTGAGCGGGGGATAGTTCTTGGGAATGTCATTTCAAATAATATAATTCAAGTTGATTAATCTAAAATTGAATTAATTTCAACCCTTTTATATCCAAAAATGTGTTTGTGAGGTGCGATCGTTCTTGGGTCATGCTAGTTTTTACTACCAATTCATTAATGGCTTTAGTAAGATTGCACTTCCATTGTCCCGATTATTGCAAAAAGATTGTGATTTTGTGTTTGATAAAAATTTTGATAATGAATTCAATTCACTAACATGTATCCTCACATCACCTCCCATCATCCAACCACCAAGGTGGGATCTTCCCTAAGAGCTTATGTGTGATGTCTCTAACTTTGCAGTTGGGGAAGTTTATCACAAAGGGTTGAGAAGCCTCCTCATGTCATTGTGTATTCTTAATGTACCCTTTACCCTGCCCAGGTAATCTACAAAAACACTAAAAAAAACTCTTTTATATTGTGTTTTCCTTAGAAAAATTTCTTTCATATCTTCTTGGGTCAAAAGTGATTGTGTTTTCTGACCATGATGCCCTTTGATTCCTCTTAAAGAAACCTGAAGGTAAGCCCCACCTCATACAGTAGATGCTTCTCCTACAAGAGTTTTACCTTTATATTAGAGATAATATGGGAGTATAAAATGTTGTATCTTACCACTTTAGTAAGATTTATCCACCACTAGACCACCATGCTGACTCATACCTCCCCATTGGATAATTCTTTCCTCATGAGAACCTTTTTGATGTTTTGGACCTTACCCCCTAGTATGAGGACATTGTGAATTTTCTAGCAACATCTGGGGTCCCCATAGATTTCAGAACTTCCCAATCCTAGAGACTTAAACATGATTCTCGGTGGTACATTTGGGATGACCCATATTTGTAGAGAATTTGTTGTAACCAAGTAGTTCATCTGTGTGTCCCTGACCATGAGTTCACCTTTTTGTTGACCTTCTATCACACTTTGGCTTGTGGGGGATACTTTGGCTCTCAAAAAAATAGATCAAAAGGTCTTAAACATAGGAATTTATTGGCCAACATTATATAGGGATTTCCATTGATTTTTCAAGTCATGTAGTCATTTTCAATTCATAGGTAATACCACCAAGAGGAATCAAATGCCCCCAACAACTCATGTTATTCTGTGAAATATTTGATGCATGGGGAATTGACTTCACGGGGACTTTTCCAAATTCATTTGGCTTAATTTAAATCTTGTTAGATGTGGACTACTTGTCTAAATGTGTGGAAGAAAGTTCTACTAGGAATGATGACTCTCTATTTGTTGTTGATTTTGTGAGGTCCCAAATTTTTAGTCAGTTCAGTTTGCATAGATTCATAATTAGTGATCAAGGTTCCCATTTTAGCAATCGCAACATGAAAAATGTGATTCGTAAGTATGGGGTTAATCATAATGTCTCCACTAAATATCACCCCCAAATTAAAGAACAAGCAGAAATATCAAATCAGAAAGTTTAGATAATCTTGGAAAAAATTGTACAACCCAACAGGAAAGATTGAAGTTTGCACTTGGATGGTGCACTTTGGGCGTACTGTATAGATTTTAAAACCCCAATCAGAATGTCACCATATAGAATTTTTTTGGAAAGGCTTGTCACCTCCAAATGGATATTGAACACCATGCATATTGGGCAGTTAAATAATGTAATATGAATCTTTCAGATGCAGGTGAGCAAAGGAAGAAATAGATTCAAGAGTTGGAAGAAATTCTATGTGATGCATATGAGAACTCACAGATCAATAAAGAAAAGACAAAGGCTATCCATGATAGCATGATTCATCAGTGGATGTTCCATATTGGTGAGAAGGTCCTCATGTAAAAATTCCAGTCTAAACATTCACCCAGGTATGCTTCATTCCCAATGTCTCTATCCTTATACTGTTACTAATGTTTACCCTTTTGGTGCAATACAGATTTTGCATGAGAAGAGTGGACGAATTCTTACCATCAATGGGAAGAGACTTAAAGACTTCTATGAGGATTTTCCAAAGAATTTGGTGGAGAAAATCCACCTTATAGAAGCAACATACCAGTGAAACACACAAGGTTTTATCCTTCCTTTTCACATTCTCAATTATTACAGTGAGGACACTACACATTTCAGGTGTGTGTGGGTTGTGGTGGATACATTCTTGGGTTCATTAGGATTTTCATCGTCTTTCTTTCTTATTTCTTCACTTTTTCACATTATTTATGGAATTTTCACTTTTCCCCGTCTTTCTGGGTTCATTAGAATTTTCATTGTCTTTATTCTTTCTTCTCTTTTTTGCCTTCTTTATGGTATTTTTATGTCCCCCCTTATGCTCACCAAATCATGGAACTTACTAAAAATGCTTGTTGAATTTTTTTATTCCATGTTATTTTAATATTTGATGAAACTTGTCTCAGTTATGGAATGAATATTTTTATTAATTTAACATCATGGAGTGATTTTTAGTGAATTAGTTTTCTATAAATGATAAAAATGGTTGTATCTATGTTAAACCTTTGAGATGATTTATTCCCCTTGTGTAAGTAGTTTTTTGGGAAAAAGTGTCCCTAATATCTCAACAAATTTTTTGCACCAAACCACAAAGTGTGAATATTTCTTACTTACTTGAAGGTAAATATAAGTTAGGTTAATATTTTTCATCTTAAAATTATATTTACATACGTTTGTTCCTTATCCAATCTATTACATTACTGTAACAGATTGACCTATGCCTGTGTACCTGATATCCGACTATTGTACACCCTTAAAAAAATTGGGTTGTGTTTTGGTCAAATAAAAAAACCACTCCTCCTCAACCTTTGATCTTGTTATAACTATTAAAATTAGTATCACAAGGAGATCAAACAAGGGTTGAGAGATAAGTGTGAGATTTGTTCAAAATGCAACTTCTGAAAAAAAACAAAAATAATAAATGAGGGGAGTGATGAAATTTGAACCATGTGGGAATATCTAGGTCGGGAGTTTATGGTTTGACTTACAGGAATGCTTAAGTGAGTGGGTATTGAAATATTATTGCAAAGGATGTAGGGTAGGTTCGGTGGACAAAATATTTTAAGCGGAAAACTGTTAAAATAACCTATATTTGTTGGATAGAAAGTGGAAAGAATAACATGGAATGATTTTCACACATACATGGAGAGTTAGTATAATGGTTGACTTTTGAATTCCTTGCTCAATTTGATATCATGAACCTCTTTTAATTTCATTGTGATGTGATTTATGAGACTTCTTTTTCCATTTTCACTAGGAATAACTCCTTAGGATGGTTTGTGTATTGATCACATTAATTTAATGAATTTAAATTTCATCAAATTTTAAAACATAATGATGTTGGGAATATATACATGCATCATATTTTGGATATGTGACTTTGATCAAGAGTGCAAATGTTTAGGTGTGGGGTTGTGATCGCATAGAGTTTCACTATTCAAATTCACCCTTACACCGCTATTTTAAACAGGTTTTGTAATAAATATTAAAAATATAATAATAAGTTGAAATTTATGTTTGAATCAATGAATTATTGTTTATCACTATTTAATAGGGAAATTTTACTTGTTTTGGTATTTACATTATAGGAGGAGCTGATTTGGAGAGCTCGTGATGGAATTCAAGAAAAATGGGTCAAACTGAGCGAGAGCCCAAGCATGCATGTGGACAATTATTTGTAATGTGGATAATTTTTGAATCCAATTGGGCTACAAATGGGTGTATCAGCGAAAAATAATGTGGGATACAATTCTCTAGAAGATCATGAGGCCCAATTCATCCATTTGTAGGCCCAAAATAGGCCCACAATATGAAGAAATTCTGGGCGGGCTAGGGGTGAAGGTTATTTGAATTAGAGATCTCTCTTCACCCATTTTATTTCTCTTCTCCCTCAAGTACTTCTAAACCTCTTAGTGATCAATTTGGGGAGTTTCCTTCATTGTAATCCTGAGCTCCACACTTGTAATATTCATAAGGTAATTTATTTATAGGTTTGTTTCCAATTTTTATTAATTTCTACCTTCTAAATTTTTGTTTATTCTGGTATGATCAAATAAAAATCAAAGGAACATGAATCCACATGCTTCCATGCATAACCCGGATCTTGTGATGATTTGAGTGTGGTTGCCTCTTTTCTCACCCATCCCTTTCATGAGTGTGCAAATGGATTGTGTCGGTTGATAAAATCATAATGATTGAACATATTAATATGCATGTTTTTTTTCTTTTGGAATATTTTTATCATTGACACAAATCTGGTCATCTGATCATGTTGTTGATATGGTGCCTTGATTGAGTTCTGTTTTTTACATCGATTCATGTTTGTTGATTTTAAGCAGTTTCCGATAGTCAATATCATTGATCAATAAAATCAAAGGTGGTAACCTAGTAAGAACTCACATACCATTACTGGTTTTAGTATGTATAAAATCAATGAATCAATGATCCTTCCCTTTCCCTTGAGAGCAATGATGGATTGAGCATCAAGGGACACTTACCTGGGTTGATCACGATTTCTCCAACTGGTTTCTTTAAGTAGTAATATACTTTCAATTTATGTTCTTAAAGAAACAAAAACCAAGTTTTATAAAACCCCATTCCCATTTTATTTTATTAATTAGAACCTCATTTTTTAATTAATGATCTAAGGCTCCTTCAAGAGATGACCTAGGGTTGCTGCTATACTGCATAAATTCTAGTTAAAAATAAACATATAATTAGAAGCTCTCGAAAACACGATCAAGGAGATCATAGCACTATAATTGAAGATAGAGGAAAGAAAAATAAAACCAAAGAGGTGGAAATAACTTGGGATAAAACACTAAATAAGATTTCTAAAATGGAAGGAATAAAAATTTGCATGGAGTCACCCTAGGGTTCGAAATAGGAGGTTTTACAATGAAATGAAAATAAATTAAACATGAACAATGGTTGAAAATTGTTGATCCTGAGATATTCATGACATGAAACCCTTCCATAATGTAAATTTATTGATTTATAAAATACACTAAAAGATGTGTCACCTCAGGTTAAATTAAAACTGACCAGCCTTTTCCTGATGTGAACTATTTTCATGTTGTCTAAACGTTCTATTATTTGAACTAGTTCACAAAATCTGCCTAAAAATATGTTCACATAATCTAACCCATTCATAATGTGAAAGTTTCGAACAAAAATATCATATCCTAGATTCTGCAGAAAAAACCTGAACCACCTGTGAACCTTTCCAAACCCATGGAGATCCCTCGTAAGCCTTGGACACATTTATACCCAAACACAATTAATTAAAAAAAACATAAATCCCCAAACTTAAGGTCATTTTCCCTAGAAAAATATCTACATACTCAAGGAGAAGTCTTTGACTCAATGGTTTAAATAAGAAAAGAAAACCCAACTAGAATAGGTTCAACCAGAAATCAAATATGTATGTACCTAGAAAAATAGGATCTTACAACCTCCCAACCACATAAAAGCTCATACCCGTGCTTCTCCAAGCATCATTTTGGGGTCTCGGTGATCAAGTATGGCCATTCTGATTACATATCAGATTCTGTATCCTAGGTATCCTCTTGAATATTACCATGTTTCCACTACACTCTTACTATAGGTATAGTATTTCCCTAAAGATACTTCTCACTATGGTCCACCATTTGTATCAGATTCTCCTCAAAGGATGCATCTACACCAAGATCGATGTCCTCAACGTAAACTACATGACAAGGGTTTGGATGAAATCTATGAATATTTGATATTTGAAACACATCGTGGATAGTACTATAACATTGTGGAAGGGAAAATCGATATTCCACTGAACCAAACCTTTCCACCATCTCAAACGTCCTAAAAAACTTGGGTCCTATCTTCCCCTATTTCCGAATACGATGTTAACCTAACCTAGGTGACACTAGAAGGAATACACAATGACCTACCTCAAACTCTATAGGTTATCTCTAATGGTAAGTGTAATGTTTCTTCCTTCTCTACATGGTCACTAACAACCTCCTAATCAACTAAAATTTCTTAGACATATCCTACATGAGACTAGGTCCAATGAGCACTGACTCACCTACCTCTACCCAACAAAGAGGAAAACGACATGGCCTTCCATAAAAATACTAGAAATGTGTCATTTGGATTGATGTATATAAGCTATTATTATATGAAAACTCTATGAGATTCATCTACTTCTCCCAAGAACCACCAAAATCCAGCACACAGTCCCATAACATATCATCCAAATTTTGAATCATCTGTTTAGATTTTCCATCAATCTGAGGATGATAGGTTATACACAGAATAAACTATGATCCCTGAGCCTTCAAAAGACCCCACCAGAACCAATACATGATATGAGGATCTCTATCAGAAATTATATCTCTTGAAACATTGTGGAGTCAAACTATATTCTGTATGTAAAGACTACCTAGATCATCAATGGTGAATTTCTCCTTTATGGGAAAAATTTTTTATACCTTCATAAATTGATCTAAAATCACCCATACTATATCATTTTTATGAGGTGTCTTAGATAATCCCATTATTAAGTCTATAATGACATCAAACCACTTATATTATGGAATGGGTATAGGCTTTAAAAACCTAACTAGAATCTAGTTCACATATTTCACCTTTTGATAGGTGAAACATCTCACTATGAATCTCACTGCATTGTTGTTCATTAATGGCCACCATTACTTTCTCTATGGAGATCACAATACATCTTTTTCAACTCAGGATTTACTTCCCATCAAGAAGTGTGAAACTCTCTCATCAAATCCTCGCGTAAGCCCATAGGAACCCATACTCGACCATGAAAGAGAATAGAATTGTAACTTCTAAGAGGCCATCCTAATGATGTCTTTCCACTATATAAGATTTCCCATAGATCAACTCCAAAAATATCATATGACTACTTAGTCTTGATCCATCTCATAAGAATAGGTATAACAAATGTCGATGTTAGAGCTACTCATACCTAGGACTCCTGAACATCTTGATGCATGTCTGCAAAGAGTTCCATCATCCCCCACTCATCACAAGGCATCTACATTTCCTCTATATTCATATTATATATCAAGTCATCAATAATGACATTTCTTTTACCTGGTGTATAAGACATCTCAAAATCAAAATACTATAGTTACTTGACCCACCTCCTCTATCGAAGGTTTAGGTCCTGCAAAGAAAAGATATACCTAAGGATCTTGTGCTCCATTTACACTACAAAACTCTCACCCAATAGAAAGTGTCTCCAGTATCTTAGGTCATGTATCACTGAAAATAAATCTTGATCATGAGTTGGATAATTCCTATCATATGGTATGAGCTGTCTTGATCCATAAGAAACCACTTGATCCTATTATATTGAAGCTTCTTCAAGTCCAACTCTAGATGTGTCAAAGTACATGGTATATGCCTTTATCAACAATAGTAAAGTGAGGATAAATCGTAAGGTCCTCCTTCTCTTAAACTCTTAAAAAACACTCTCATAAGCCTCTAAAAAATCAAACATCACTACTTTATTAGTTATCTTCGACATTGGTGCTTCTAGACAGAAGAAGTCCTATATAAAATGAAGATAATACCCTACTAAACCAAGAAAACTATGAATCTTGATGAAAGTATTGTGTATCTCCCAAGATACTATAACTACAACATTCTCTAAGTCCACGGACATGATAACCTCTAAGATAAAATTACACAAGAAGTGCACTTTATCAATGTACTCAATACAATGTCAAGATTTTTTACATGATCATATGATAACTGGGAGTATGTTATGATTATATCAACAAAAAACACCACAAATGGATCCATAAAATGATGAAATATCTAATTCATCAAGGCCATGAATATTGTCGGAGTGTTCTTCAGACTGAATGGAATCATCACAAAATCGAATAAGCCATACCTTATTCTAAAAGAAGTATGTGTTATGTCTGATGGTATCACTCTCATCTAATGGTACCCTGATATCAATTCAGTCTTATAGAAGATTTTGGAACCACTCATCTAATTAAAGAGATTGTCGATGTGTATAAGGGGATACTAGTTCTTGAAAGTCCTATGGTTCAATCTCTAATAGCCCATTAATAAGAAGAAAGTCCCATCAGCCTTCTAGGGAAAAAGAACAAGAGAACCCTAATATGGAATACTAGGTCATATGAAACTATTATCTTATAGATCATTCAATATAACTTTCAGTTTCTGAAACATTTTTTGTAAAATTTTGTAGGGAAGAATAGAAACTAGCTTTACTCTCGAAACCAAATTGATTGTGAACATGATCTCCCACTCATGTGGTAATCTATATAACTCTTTTGGAAAAACATCCTGAAAATGGTTTACCATTGGAGGAAAATAATCCATCTATATTCCATCATCATCTAGATAAATATATGTTATTTGATCTGTGAGAAAATCCAATCTGTACAGAATTAGTCCTATATGAGCAGCCTGAAGATCCCACTTCCCCTAGTGAAAATAGATGCCTACTTTTGGAGATAGAAAGATAACTCTCCTTCGGTAGTAGTTGATGTGGTATTGGTATACAACTAAACAATCCATACATATAATCAAACAAAAACCCTTTCATTTCTAGCAGAAATGGTTCCCAAAATAAATGGTAATATCAAATTTATAGTGAACAAGCCTTACAAAATTTGATATTCTTTGACTACACTCCCATAAATGTTTCTATGGTCAAGAAATCATCCAATCCTTCCATAAAAAGACCTAAACAGTTTAAAAAATATCAGATATAAAGGAATGTGATGCTCATGTATCAAATAAGACACAAACAATGATAAATGATATAAGAATCATACCTCTAATGGTAGAAGGTCCTACATCAAAACTATCAAGAATAGTCTTTATAGAATGAAATTGACTTGCACCTATACCCCAGGCATTAATCTAACTCCCATGAACTACTCCCATTTGAGTGGTATTGTCACTCCTACAAAAGAGCACCACATCCACTACCTTGGCCTAAACATCTAGTGGAAATCTGACTAACAGTCTAGTAAGGGGTAGCTGAGTCCTTTCCTAACTCAAGTGTTTGTCCTGATACCCTTCCACTTCTATGCTATTATGAGTTCCTATAGAACCTCTCAAGATGGCCCAAACTACCCCAAGCACATAACTCCACAGTGGATTAAGGACACTGATGACACTTTGGGTTTCTCTTTACACACTGAAAGCACTCCAACATTCCATGATTATAAGATATATGTCCACTCACCTAACTTCTATACCCGCTAATAACCTAACGGTAACTTTTTTAATGGTGATTCTGGCTACTAGAAGGAGAGCTCCCAAATCACCCAACAAAAACTGCCTGGCCACTACTCAGGGCCTATCTTAGATTCACCTCTATAATGAGAGCCTAATTCATCATGTTCTGAAAGGTACTTAGGTGAAATATGATCACCTATGATCATATCTCATAGAAAATCCCATCATAAAAATGTATTGGCATGGCTACCTCATCAACCACTAAGGAGGGAGTGAAACACTACAGGTCGGTGAAATGTTTATTTATTCCATCACTGTCAATATATACTATTTAATGTTCCTGAATTTGTGTTCCTTCTCATTCCTTAACATTTCTGGATAAAATTTTCTTAGGGACTTCACCTTAAATTCCTTCCAGGTTAAATCCTTTTTCTGATCATCTTGCTCAACAATTTCCCACCAACACTTAGCTAGTCCATGAAGCATGTATGCAAAAAGATTTACCCTCCTACAAGAGGGTGTCTCAAGTTTCTTAAAGATCATATAGAATAAGTCTATTTATAACTTATCTACCTAGGGACCTCCCTCCCTAGTGAATGTAGGTGGATATTGTAGATGAAACTATCTCATCAACTCAAACATAAATGGTATAGTGTGAACAATATCCCTCTTTATAGATCAGATAGCCCTTATGAATCTGTAAAGAATCTAAACATCCATCTAATTCTCAGGATCCTCATGAAGATCTAGTTAAATTGTGTTAAGAGTGTACTTATTTACACTCTATTGATGATCAATTTGAAAATGATGATGAGGAATTTTCTCTACATAAAAAATCACTCCTTAGAACACCAGATAAACATCAAGGTAAACCTTAATAGGTGACAAAAATAGAGAAGAACTGGCTCATGGTCTCTTTTAAATATGGATTAAAGAGTGAATTTCAATGACTTAATAACTAATTTGTTCCCATTTTCACCAGATATAACAAGGATTTCATTTCACGATTCTTATAGGAAAATATATCTCTTGAAATGAATATGTCTCTATCATGAACAATGCATGTCAACATATATCCCTATATGCCTATCATGATGCATGCATACTCATCTCACTCCATATTAATCCATGAGTATAAATATCAAGAAAAAATAATAGTACAAAACATGTGAATTGGACAAGTTGAAATAACATCAACCGTAACAAAAAAAACTACATGAACAACAATCCCATCCATGGATACTCATCTCCCCCCCATACATGGGTTAGCTACTACAATGCACAAGATCATTACCAGAACCTGAAACATTCCTAAAAACCTTTCTACCTTTCCCAAATATTAAATCAATAAAAAATAATAACTTGAATATCTATGATAAAACTTTGTAACATCCCCCATCCTATCACCCTCTCACGTGAAAACCCCATATTGGTTACTAGACAACAAGCGTGCCTCCCCATACGCTAGATGATTCCGACTAGTAGTGGGGGTGTAGTGAACATATTGGGGAGACTATACCCCCTAAAAAGAAGTTTAAATAGAGTGGAAATAGAAAAATATCAGATTAATGGAAATAGAAGACACAATACCACAACAACATACAAACCAAATAGTGAAGGCAACTGTCCAATCCAAAAAATAATAATGTAATGGAAGGATTGAATGTATCTAAATTTCAAGATGAAATTGAAATTGATAAATGAAAAAAAAAACTCAAAGAACGTTCCAAGGAAACTGGTCTTGATTCCCACTTTGGTCCCATCTCTAAGCTCTAACTTATCTAGTAAGAAAAAATCAACAACAAAGTCCTTTTACCTTGTCCAAACCTGCATCCATGTAATCTGGTCGGGTACCAAATGGTGGACTGAATAGGGTGTGAGTAAAACTCAATAGGTCAACACCACCATGTCTAAAAAAAATTAGTCTGATAGTAAGTTTATGAAATAAAGAAATAAAAATAGTATTAATTAATATATTATATAAAATAAACATTCAAACCCTTGAGTTCCATGTTGACACACAGGGCCAGCCAAACTAGATTTGGCTCTATGTCAAATATCTCTATCACATGGTTGATACTCCCATATTAGGATAGATTACATGTACCATGTCTCAAGAATCACAATTGGTCTCCACACGAATTCCCATGCTATAGTTGTTCACATCTTCCTAAGATGCAATACCATGTCAAGGGGAAAGTAACCATCTCATAATAGACTATAAGTGAATTTACCTGCTAGATTCACTTACGTCATCCCATGTGCATGTAATAAATGGTGAATATCAGATCAATAGTAGGGTTATATTATGATAGGATTAACCACTACTGCAATGTATCACGAGATAGTGGTCTAAGCCCTTAGGCAGCCTTTCGATAAACATATATACATGAAAACCATGTATACATTTCATTTTCATTGATATCACATGCCTGTTTGGTTAATTTATCTCATTATATTAATTGGGAATATATTCTCAATTAGTATATTCTCCTATTATAGGAAGAATCTCCACAATAAAACAATGCTAAGTTTCCATTTATCTCAATTCATTTTCCAAGGCACACCGTGCTAGAATATCAATTCCCATTGTTAATCCAAAACTTGATTTTCATAATTGAAAATTCATTATTGCTTCATGGTAACACTCTCTGTTTGGGTTTCCTCAAGCCTGACCCCAATGCCAATGGACCGAGTGGGGTCCAATGAGTGATATAATTATTTAATTTTTATCAAAAAAAAGATTTAATCAATTAT
Source organism: Viscum album (assembly GCA_963277665.1). Lineage (NCBI taxonomy): Eukaryota > Viridiplantae > Streptophyta > Magnoliopsida > Santalales > Viscaceae > Viscum > Viscum album. The sequence goes on from OY728138.1 coordinate 396,829,940, forward strand.
TTGGGTCATGCACATGACATGTCAGCACGATCTCAATTATTGCACATACCTAGATAATTTAAAATAGAATTTAGGGTAAATTTATAGACCAATGACCTTAATTTAGATATCAAAGCAACAATCTCAAGGGAATTCCAATAAATAAAAAAGGAAAAGGTGATAATATGTAAAACTTAGATCATGCAAGCATCAAGACCAAGATCTCAATTCTATGATTAAAAGTAGATCACACCACTATAACAGAGGATATTGAAAGGAAAAAAGAAAACTAAAGAGAAGAAATTCACTGGGGATCAAATTATACATTGAGACATTAATAAGGGAATAAATCACCGAAATATTGCCTAGATTCACCCTAGGGTTTGAGGGAGAATTATATAAAATGAAATAAAAATAAATCATACATGGAGCATGGTTAAAAATTTTCAATCCTGATATATTCATGAAGTGGACCCCTTTCATGATGTGAGTTAATATATTTATATAATATTCTAAAAAATTCCTAAAAATGTGTTAAATTAATACTAATCAACCTTTTCATGATTTAAATCAATCTCACAACGTATAAACATTTCAATTTGTAAACCAGTTCACAATATATTTTCGACAACATGTTCATGTCGTGTAACCAATTCATGATGTGGAAGTGTCTAGCAGATATATCAAAGCACATATTCTATAGAAAAATCCCAAACCACCTATTAAGATTTACAAACCCAAGTAGAACCATCATAAGCCTTTGAAACATTTATAATCAAACTCCATTAATTCAAATAAACATACATCCTTGAACATTAGGTTATTTTCCATGGAAACATATCTCCAAACTCAAGGAAAAGACTCAACCACCAAGGTTTAAATAAGAAAAGTAAACACAACTAGAAGAGGTTGAAAAAAAAAACTCAAAGAGGGATGCAAGTAAAAAAGATGGGATCTTACACACATGATCAAACCATAGAGGATCTCATCTTCTTTATAAAATATTAAGTGATTCATGGGTTCTCCTTCATGTAAAAAGTCATGTGAACCCCTTATATCCTTCGTGTGAATGGATCATGTGAGATTTTTTTTGCTTAACATATGAATATGAAAGGGTTATCGGTTTATCTAGTTTAGAGATCTCTCTAAATTATTTGAACATGGTGCAAAGTTCTCAACACTGCCTCTATATTTATTGGCATTTTATCACCACCTCACATCTAGTTTTCATAGTGATTCAAGATTTGCCAATAATCATAGAATATCAATGAATGATAAAACTCTTGGTGTTTCAAACATCATGTAGCACTAAAATGACTATGTTATTGAATGATCACTTATCTTGATCATGAAATGCCTTGCTGATTTTATTAAACTTTTTATTATTCATGAAACTCCTTGTTGGATAGTCAATGGAAAAATATTAAAGTATTCATTTGATGGAAGCTATACATGATGTAATATTATTGTGACATGTTCATATTCATATAATGATGCATATTCATGAAATTATCATTTCATGTTATTTTGTTCTATGATTGCACATACCTCCAAGTCCTCATGGAAGAATATTTGATGCACAAAAATCATGTGAAAATTTTATTTTGAACATTGACATGGACATTGGAGGATGGATTGATGTTGGGTGTGGCTAGAAACATCGAACTAGTATAATTAAGGAGTTCCTATATGAAGAATATGAGTACAGGTTTAAGATGAAGATGTGGAGGCCAATGGAACATTTTTTAGAGTTGATCGGATAGACACATTATATTAGTAAGTTTTTAATATGGATGAAAAAGTGTTTTGTATCTTAGATGTCCCACATTGTATATTTCTTAGGTCTAGTACCACAATTTATTATTTCACAACTCATGCACCCAGAAGATGTGAGTAGCTTAGGGACCACTCCGAGAACCACACCACACACACCTAGGCTTCACATACCATACCTCCTTGCATAGACCAAATTCCCACCTCCAAGCTTGTACACTCACCCACACACACCTTCTTACCTATGTAGGCACTCTATGTAGGTAATTTTCAACCTCACTATTACCTCATGTGGTTCCATGCATATAGGCTCCTACGTGGTGAGACAAGATCTTATATGTGCAGTTGAGCTAGCCTTTTGGATAGCTTGGGGATAGATAATTATATTAATAAAGTCTCACCAAATAAATACTTAATAAAAACTAATTATAAGAACCAATACATTCTCAAATGATTCTTAATATCATATTATTATTTAAACCTTCTTTATAAAAAATATGGATACATTTTCCATGGCCTTTTTTAATTCCTCTTTTTCATCATGTTAAAAACATTTTTTCATCATAAGAATAAGCATTTGATCTTTAATAATGGTTGGAAAATCATCAAAATTATAACCTACTTCAAATATTGACATCCTTAATTATTGAAAAAAATTGAAACTCAGCTTTATTGGTCTTGATAATCTTTATTTTTAGTATGAAATGTGGTAATCATGAATCCACTCATAACCCACCTCTTGAATTTTGATAGTCTTATCTCTTGTCTACCGTGAATCCCCAAATAATATAAACACAACCAAGATCTAATACTATTTTTTCATGAAAAAACTCAGTCCTCCCCTAATAAAAAAATCCAATCTAGCCTATGACATGTCCTAAAGGTTATTCTTGATCCCCCCCCCCCCCCAGAGTGGAAACTAGTTCCTGGGAATCAAAAAAACTCTATTGGAAATTATTTCACCTAATAAAACAATATAAACAAAGAAAATATATCTGAAAAAAAAACATGAACACTCCATATATCATATGATCACATAAAAAAATAGTTTCAAAATTAGAAAAGTCCTAATGGGGCATAGTTATAAGGAATAAATAAAAAACCAAAATAAGAACTCAATAAATATAACCAATATCTCAATAAAAGAAGATATAAATATAATAAATGATTCATAATAAAATGATTAATCTGGAATATTTTATTAGATAAACAAAATATTGAAATAAAAAAAGACAACAGTCATAATATCATTGTGGAAATAAATGTATCCCTCTACATAGCACTACCAAATTACTTGAACCTAAACCCAAATATACATATAAAAAACCTAAAAGAACCTAATTTGAATTAAAAATGATAATTGGAGTGAGTTGAAATCCATTTAGGTAACCACCCCACATCCCATTCATAATTACTAAAGGTAAATGGCATTACCAGAAATGCTCAGTCAAAGGCAAGCCTTTGACCATTTATTAATAAAAGAAAAATCATTAAGCAGATACAACAATTCAGAAAACAACTACATATCATAGAAATCATACCCGTCACCTCCCCCATTAAATATTCCTTCCTCTACATTATCTATTTCCCACTCTGAACTTTCATAGTGCTTAAGAACCTTGGAATATTCCCTTCTAAGATTCAACTTCTCCAAGGATATAAACTCCTTTGAGGACTACATAGCCCAAAATTCTTTCCCACTAGAACATCTGGTAGATATCAGCCTTGGAAGATAAGAATAATATTTCTTCGGTATTAGACGTGGTGGACCAGTCATAGAATCCTCATATCCATGCACCTTCATTCTTTCACCCTAAACAACAACACTAATAGAAGGCCAGACCGTGCCACTATCCTTTTCCTTATCACTATCTGTGATGTCACCCCACTTTCCCAAGATTTTCACCTCTTGATAACCCTCCTCCAATCCACAGTCCTGCTAAACCTGACTGTTAGCGCCAACTATGGCAAGATAGTGAGGCTGATCCACCAAATTCTACACGCCATCCTCAAATGCAGCATCCATCAGAGAAACAGCAAGCTGCAAGATGTCACCATCCTGTGTTGCAGCATTCTCCTCCTCATGCAAATCCTCCTCATTTTCCAGTTCTATGAACTTATTGCGTGCAGAAACTATGATCACCATTCCTCCATCATCATCATCATGTCCTTCTTGAACACAGACATCCATAGGCTCTGACTATAAGGATTTTCAGGCCAATGAATTCCCTATTGCATCTGCATTTGTAAGGCCATGGTCACACATTAAGTGATCAAATACCTGCTTAACCGTTGGGTCCCGTGGCCTATTCTCCGCCTTCTACAAAGGATTAATCTGTACTATAAACACAGGTTTAGAGTGCCCAACTCCTCAACCACATCCTGCCCAGAAGTAAACAAGGTAGCAGTATCTCGAATCACCCCTTGGATGCCCAACATCTCCTTCACACTAGAATAGCATACAGGAACCACATCAACACCATCCCGGGTCATCCCCTGCAGTAGAGCTGTTGGCATTGGGCCCTCCACCACCGCACTGCTAACTAAAGGCTCTAGGACCACCCCCTTGTTGAGCACTGATGCAACTATATCATCCACTACTGCACCTACATTTCGAGGGTCCCCCATCTGGGTAACCTACTCAGAAGAATATCCATATCTGACACACCCAACACCCTCCTCAAAGACCAAATTATCTCCCACCTCACCCCTTATTACTAAAAAACCAGCTTCAATGTGACCCATAATCAAGGCCTTATCCAGACCAGTAGCATCACACCCTCCACTGTGACTCATCTCCATAACCTGTGAACATCCACTCATCCTCCTACTGTGACAGTTCAATGCCAAATGACCACACCGGCTGCAAGACATGCAAAAATGAATCCATGACTCAAAAACCACCTCCTGCTTCCATTGAAACTCTTGTTTATCTATAATCCAGATGCATCGGACCGGCGACCTTGCAGCATCAAATTCCATGCAAATTCATGGGATGATGGGATTACAAACAACCTCAATACACCAATCAGAGAAAAGGTACCTCCCGATCATGTTTCCAATTTCACACAAAATATAGGGATTCTGAAATGAGAGAGGAAGGCCCGGAAGACTTACCCAGGTCGCAAACGTCAAAGGGTCATGCCGCATATGAAAATCAATGCTCCAGCAAAACAGATATACAGATACTTCATTTCATCTCTTAGAGGCCCTCGACCATGCGTAGATCAAATCATCCTCTGATCCAAAGTGAATCATGAAGTGTCGTCGATCAAGAAAGTCGACGACCACACGCTCCTATAGCTTCCAAGACTCAAAGACAAAGTGATCAAAGGATTCAACCGAGGGCCATTGGAGATAGAAGAGGGCCAACATTGTGATCTTGCAAAGATCTAAGGCATCGTTAATCTCCGTCGGGAGCAGCGGGAGTTGAGGAGCCTCTCAAAATAGATCGAGGACTTTTGGCGAAATAGGGATCCTCGGGAAGGGTGGGAGAGAACCATCTCAAATACTCTTCCTCTGCTGATGAAAGCGCAAGATCCCCCATCTGATTGGGAGGGGGGATCAGCATCAGGCGGCATTCAGACTATGTCATCGATGAAAGGGAGAAGCCAGAGAGCTCCGATTTTTTCTCAGATTCAGAAAAATGTGTTGTTGGGTAACAAGGTATTGGGGTGGTCTCCCCACCGGTGTGCCGTCTAAATGGCATTAATACTGGTTTTAAAATACCAACATAAAATAGGCTTTCCATTTTTACCAAAAAAAATCATTTAAAATCATTTTATAAAATTTATGAAATTCAAAAACAACTATTTATCCCATTAAACCATAATCAAGCATTGAAGTGTTTTTGAGATGAAAATTCACTTAAATAAAAGAGACCATTCAAATTTATATCTTAAAAATTATCAATCTTTAGATTAAAATAATAATAATATTCTTTTGAAAGTAACTCTCTTTCTTGATTTTTCTTTAAAAACACTCATGTGATATATTATTCTTTAAGAATAAAATAAATCCTTAAAAATAGTAAAATCTAACATAATATCTAGAAAATAAGTGGCACATATGAGAAATAAGGAATGATATCAAATAATGGAATGAGAGTGGAAAACAATTACTCATAAAAAAGGGAATAATAATTGATATCCTAAATAATTAAATAAAATATACTGAAAGTAAAATAACCATTATTATGGGAGTAGGGCACAGAAACTAAGGTCAGTGTATCCTATTATCCTTTAACCCTCAGTGATCAAACCATACATAACTTTTCTTATGCACGAGCCACTAGGGATGACAATTCCAAAATTCCTTTTGGTAATAATATACATTTAATCATGTTGTTTAGTTAGTATTGTATCATGATCAAAAGTCTAGGGAGGACATGTTATGCTTAGCAGTACTTGTCCTAGTATCCCATACCTAAGACCCTAGGTTCCCATGATAAAATAAATGGATGTGACTTCACGATACAAAAGTTAAATCATATAAAACCAACACAATTTATAAAACACACCTCACCTCATTTCTATGACCCTGTTTTAAATAAAAATAGCCCCTATTTTTAAATTCCACAAATCCCATTCCATTTTTAAGATCAAACATAATAAAAAGTATGGGATAAATCCACTCCACTTCCATAATGTTACAACCATTCTTCAATAATTCATTAAATTTTTCCCATACAAGCCTTAGATCCTTAAAACAAGCTTTCAAAACATAGGAATTTTGAAACAACCCATAATTTTATCAATGGAATTTCCCTTCTTATAAGTATTTCATGCAGTATAAAGCACATGCATCACTTAAAGAAACCAAAAAAATATTATTCTCGTAAATAAAAAATGATACATTAGTCATAAAATAAAATATTAAGTATGGAAAATATTAAAATTGGATAATAAATAGAAATAAGATAATAAGGATGGGATAATTTGGATATACTCGATCCAATAGAATGATCACACTCATGAAAAAAGATATACAAATAAAACATAATCTAAATAATAAAATATCTATTTGAAGATGAAATTATATATATTTTTGAGATAAAATATAATTGTATGATGAATGAATGGAAAAATCTTTACTTAAAGGAATTATTGAACCTATATGACTATTAGAATTCTGACCATTGGAATAGTAATCTGACCATTGGAATAGTAACCTGACTGTTGCAATAGTAATATGACCATTAGGAATAGTAATTTAACAACTAGAATAGTATACTCACTTATAGAAATGTAAAATAATATTTATATACCTTATAAAAAGAAAATATTCTATATTTATATCATGGTACAAGAAAATAAATATTTTAAAAATGATAAATTAATTGTTGGAATTTTTATAAAATATAAATGTTTTTTTGAAATTTTTTAATGTATATAATGATTTAAAAAATTTATTTTCATAAAATGGATTCATATATAAATATTATGTTTTATTATAATGAGATGATAAGTAACGTTTCAAAGGGTCATAAAATAGATTATAATATATGAATCATTATTTTTCGAATAGATGAGGATTTTATTTTAAAAATTAAATTTGTCATATTTTTAAAATTATTTTAATAAAATGGATTCCATTTTTTGAAATTTAATCATCCAAAATGGTTAGGGTTAATTTTTTGGGATCCCTATAAAATAGTTGAATTTTGGGTAAATTGTGAAATACGATAATATGTGGTATTTAACATTATAATCCAGTTACATGAATTTTTGAATCATGGATGTTCTAAGAACCAATTAGTTCAAACTAAAATGAACCATTTTCTGTATATATTTACAAAAATCAATACTATTAATAGTCTCGAGACCAAATAATAAACTAATGAATACAATAATCAAAACACCCCTCTCCTCCCCTTATAAATACCACCCCCAATACCCATTCTCCTCGCACCTTCTAATCCACGAATCTTGAGAAATATCTATAAAACCCTCTCCTCCCTGCTCTACCCATGTCCATGTGCTACTTGTATCACTAAAATACCAATAATAAGTTCCTTAAGGGGTCTTTCAAGGTGGTGATATTCAAGATGTAACATTCTTAAACTACCTCTTTTAATTTCTTTTCTTCATATACCTTATCCTCACCTCATTAATAAATAAAATAATAATAAATATAGTATTTTTTTATATACTATAATTTTGTATTTATAATGAAATATTTTTTATCCAACCCTTTTCTCATCTCCTCTTATTCAAAGAAACGAAACCATTGTCCAGATTATGGAGGTTAACCATATCCATGGATAATGAGTTTCTGTTTTAAATTACCACCTTTAAGGCTGGTAATAAAACTTTTATTATGGTTAAATAATATTTTAATAAGTATATTATAAATTATTTCATGTTCAAAAACTAATATATATTCATAGTATTAAATAAAATGGAAATAGTTTTTGATGGCCAGTAGAACCACCTAAATGAACTAACCGCATAACGATAACGTTTTTACTCAAAAAACCATCTACATATCAAAAAAAGATGACATATGGGTCCATTTAAACATATGGAAGTGAATTAATACCATTTAATTTAACTTATATAGTTTTATTTCCAATTTACAATAACTTTTATAATTATACAAGTGAACCAACCAGGAAATTAGGAAACCATGAAACGAATGCTCCCAAAACAATGAAAATGAATCTTATAACTAATAAAAAATAAACATAAATTAACTTAATAAAATTATAATAACTTAACTATATGTTTAATAGGTTTTTAATTAGGAAAATAATGAATCAAAATTTTTATCTAGGACATTAAGTGAATGTCCCGTACACATTCGAGAATAAGGTAAGGGATCTCTTCGAATGAGATGTCTCTAAATTCACCCAATAATACCAATTCTCCCTCTTCCTACCTTCTAACTACTAGGGTTTTTACAAATTTGTTAATAAGCAATGGAACTCCTCTCCTTTCTTAGGTTTGAGTCCTCCTCCTGGTCTTGTTTTCTCCCCCCCTACTTGGCTAGAGATATTTGATGGTGAGAATATTGGATGCCTCTCACCAACCCTCTTTTTGCCTAACCTGTCACATCATACCTCCATTTTGGTTCTATGTTCTAGTGTTTGATATGTTTTGGTTCAACATCGTTGGTTTCATCTACTGTTATTCTTCTCTACTACATTACTATTCAACCCATGATTTTCATCCCCATTTTTGGTTAGGCTCGATGCATCTTTCAGGTTATCATGGGATGGTGTTGGAGGGGGGCTGACAGTGGTCTTAGTTATTTTTGTTCTTTGGAGTTGGATTATTCATCTTGTCTATTTGGTTTATTTTTCATTATCTATTTTAAGGTTACTTCTAGTTTTTTTATTGATTTTTTTGGATTTTTTTCATCTTTTACGGTTTCGTTCGGATGGTCTCTGTGGTGGATTATTTTTTGGATTGGGTCAATGTTTTGATGGGATCATTATTAGTGAAGTTCATGGCTCTCTATGGAAAATTTAATATACTTCAAATCTTCCCCATATTTCTATTTCATCTCTCCTCCCCGGTTCAGTCTGGTGTGGTGTTTATCAAGTAATATTTTGGATGTCTTGTTCGAGTGGATAATAGTGTTTCATGAGGCAATACCTTCCTTTGGTGGTGCTTAGTGATGGTGTAATATGATTGATATGAATATTTATTTTCGAGGAAAAAAAATATAAACAGTGGCCATGTTTTTTAGATTTTGTTTTAGATTTTGGTGAATGTGTTTTTCTCCTATGGTGGTGATCTCGTATTGTGTTGGCTCTTGGTGACATCGATGGTGTTTTCACGATGAAGAGGGTGAAGGTGTCTTTGAAGATGGTGGGTCAAATATTTTTCCTGGTTCTTCTTCTTAGAAAAAATTCTCCAAATATCTAATTCAATGGTTTTAGTGAAATGATAGCGACAATGGTGGGGATCTCATGATGATAAATGTTGGTGATGTGACTTCACCTGACATGCGTGATCAAGGTTTGAGATCCCCTTAGGTTACATGCCTATGATTTTGTAATTTTTTTGAATTTTGAATTTTGAATCTATCAACCTGTTGTTTTTTCAGATCTAGTTGGTGTTTTTTTTTCACTCAACCATAAACCATCTTTATTGAAAATAAAAAAAAGTTTTCCAGTCAAGGTTCCTCTATGAACCTCCATATTTCCTTTGGGTAACACTTTATCTCCCTTTAACTCTATTTATTTCTTCATTATTATTATATAATTCTTATATATTCTATATATATGACCCAAAAATATATATCTAGATAAATTCACATTTTCTGGATCGGGAAATACATTTTTTAAATGGTTCCCTTCTCAATTACCCTCAATAAGAAAACCCGATTAAATGGAACTTCTCTGTTTCTTACCCATTTTCAATCACACTACATAAAATTTTTTAAGCCACCCATATTTTCTAAAACAAATCATTTAATTAATGAAAAACTTTTTTAATTCATTTCTTATTTTATGGAAATAATTATTCCTTTATCCATTTTAAGGACTCTATTTTTTCCCCAAAAACCATGCTTAAGTGGCTCATTTATAAACATTCCTAACAACTCTTTAATGTTCTAAATTTAGTTGGATTTAATTATTCTTGTTATGATATAATATTTCCTTTATAAATTTACAAGAGCAATTTAAATCTCTTATTTCATGGATACAATTATGATACTCTCTTTGGTTATGACTTATGATATGATTACGAAACTCACTTCATCCCATGGGAAACCCTTATGATTATTCTTATGTTTTATTTCCTTATATAGAACACATATTAATGTACATTTTATTATGGGTGCACCCAAATATTTCTCTAATTCATTGATTAATGTTTAGTCTCATGTGTCATTATGTATAGGACTAGTCAGTAAACCTAATCCATTATGGGACACTGCCCACCATGTGATATTATCTTGGAAATTAGCCTTGACTCATGGTTATGTGATGATATACATTGCTTCAACATTTCTATATTATCAAGATTATATGATTCAATTTTCTATATGTTATTCCAATATATATTTATTTATGAGACATGCCTTTTATGTTATCAAGTAATTCATTCTGACTCATGTGGTCTGCTTCTTCTCATGTTTATTCCCTTACTGGGGTTTTCATATCATCCCTTCTGTTTATGTATTCCTTAGGTTATCCTATGTGGTTGTAGGAGCTCAAAGGGTATTAGGATATCATTAGGGATATTAATACAAATATGTCTTATTCTATTTTCATGTTTTAATTATGTTTATAGTCTTATAAATACACTAATATTTTCGATCCTTGGTTTTTATTTTATGGTTAATTATGATTAAATTTATGTAATAATATGTGTAAAAGGATGTGGTTTATATATTTGGTATCAGAGGATGGTCTAGTTTTTTTGGGGGGTTAGGACTATAAAACTTTAGTAAAAACCCTAAGTATAATTATATCCCCATGGATAACCTATATTGAATCCTAGGGAATCATATATTAGGACATAATTTTCATTCATAAGTTTATCCTTATATGTTCATAGTTTTTTTAATATGCTCGTTAGATAAGTATTCAACCCCCTTAATTATTTTTTATTGTTTTAGTTAATGGATGTAAATAGAAGAACTTGTTCTAACAACCAATGTGATAGGAAATGTGATGATTTCCCTAAGGAGATGCCAAACCTTATAATAATTGGAGCTCAGAACATCATGATAGTACTTCCTCAACTGAATTAAGTTATGAATAATAACATAAATCATGTGGAATTATCTCCTTCTACTAAGAAATATAAAGTTGTGGTTGAATACTTTATGAAAAAAATGCCTCTTAAATTTAGTGAGTCTTCTAATCCCCTCACTGAGAAATAATGTATTAACTCTATTGATAAGATATTTTATGTCTCCCAGTGCTCAGAAGAAGAGAAAGGCATGTTAGTAGCCTATAATTTTAATGGGTAAGATGATTAGCGATGGACACTGATCAGGAACATGAATTCTAAATAGGAAATTTATTCCATGGAATGATAAGGATTCAATAAAATTATTTATTAATAAATATTTTCCCTAAACTCTACATTTTAAGATCGATAGGGAGTTACTCATACTAAAGAAAAAGAAAGATCGGACTATTAGAGAGTATGAGAAAAACTTCACAAAGATTTCACAATATTCCTCTATCTTTTTCATGAACATTAAAATCAATTTGGGTTACTTATTTAGTGGAATAAAGACAAGTCTATGAAAATCATTAGTAATTTGAGACTTTGACAGTTATGAGGAGACCGTATGTTGTTCCCTTAAGGTTGAGATGGAGATTGGAGACTCTCATTGGTATCATTAGCTTAGATAAAAAATCCCATTAATTTGAAATAAGTATGGACGGTTCAGATCAAAAATCATCCCACGGTATATTGATTCAACTATAAGGAACATGTGAATTATATAAGCCAATGCCCTAGCTAAGTTTTATTAGAGAAAATTAAAAACAAAATCCTACAAGGAATAAAGATGTTCATATTCTATCACTACTTATGAGGTGGATCATGAAAATGATATGGTGATAGGTATGTTGGTTTTTCATTCAAGAATATAAAACATACTTTTTCATTCTAGTTCTGCACTTTCTTCCATTTTGTTCAATTTTAGTATAACTATTCAAATACCACCTCAAAATATGGAGGTTATGTTATACATGAAAATAGATAATGGGGTAATTATTGAACCTAAATTATATAAATCCTCCCCAGTTAATGTTTGTGGACTAAACCTCCCATAAAATCTTATATTACTCCCTTTGGAAGAGTTTTATTCTATATTGGGAATGTATTGGCTATATTTTTATAAATACAACATCAACTGTTGGGAAAGATATATCACTCTTCACATCCCAAGGAATCCTCTAATTCTATAAAAATTTAATAATTATAATGAATATTCTTTGAAATATACTTCTCAATAATGGATATTATTTCCTTATCAGTAATCATCTCTACCTCAAATGATTAAGACAAAGGAAAGGATCATGCATTAAAACATTCCCATTATGAGGGACTACAAATATGTGTTCCCTAAAAATTTTTAGTTCTTCCTCAAAATTGAGAGGTTGAGTTCTAAATTGAACTTATGCCTGGATCTTTTTCAATATCAAAGAATATTTATAGGATGACCACCTTTGAGTTGGATGAACTAAAGAATCAGTTATAGGATAATATATAAAAGGGTTTTATATTCACAAGTTCTTCAATATATGGTGTTCCAATCCTCCCAGTCAAAAAAAGGATGGATCAAAACACCTCTAAATTGATCATCATGAGCTAAAAAATCATGAAAAAGAAAAGTGTCCCCTACCACATATAGATGACTAGTTCGATCAACTACACGGGGACAAGTTTTTTTCTAAGGTGGAACTTCAATTAGGATATCACCAATTAAAGGCGAGGAAGGAAGATATTCCCAAGACATCATTTTGAATGAGTGGTGGACACTATGAGTTAGTAGTTATTCCCTTCATACCCACTAAGGATATAGAAATTTTCATGGACCTAAGGAATAAAGTATTTTAAGATTACCTTGAAAATTTTTTGTAGTCTTTATATATTATATTATGATATACTCCAAGAGTAAGGAGGAGCATTTGAATATAGTGCTAAATACTTTTCAAAGAGAGAAAATATATGTAAAGTATAGTAAATATGAGTTTTAGATGGATGAATTATCTTTATTAGGTCATTTTATCTCCAACAAATGGATATCAGTGAACCTTTATAAGAAATGAAAATTGAGGAGTGACCCATACCAGCATCTGTAATAGAGATTCATAGTTTCCTTGGTCAAGTTGGGTATTACAAAAGATTTGTGAAAAAATTCTCATGATTTTAAAAATCACTAACCAAGATGGATCAAAAGGGAGTATAGTTATCCTAGAATAATGAATGTGAAGTCTACATAGAATTATTGAAAAATGGGTCTTATCACTACACTAATACTTACACTAACCAAAATTGGGGAACTCTTTATGGAATACAACAATGTATCGAAGAATATATTATGTTGTGTACTTATGAAAAAATATAATGTGATAGAATACACCCCAAGGAAGCTGAAATTTCTTGAGAAAAACTATCCCATGCATGATCTGGAGTTGGAGGTTTTGATCATTGTATTGAAAATATGGAATAATTATCTTTATAGGGAGAAGTGTGAGATATATATTGATCATAGAATCCTCAAATTTATATTCACATAGAAATAGTTTAATATGAACCAGTGAATATGGTTATAGATCATCAAGGATTATGACAACTCAATCCACTACTATCCTGGTAATGAAAATATTGTGGCATGTTATTTAAGTAGAAAGAATATTTCAACTTTATCAATGATAAGAATTGTAAAGGATCTAATCTTCTTAGACTTGAAAAGGATAGACATGGGAATCATAAAGGAAGAGATATCTCCATTCCTTCCTCAAATGATTGTACAACCATACCTTATAGAGAAGGTAAAAGATGGCCACAAAGATGATGTGGAAATTTAGAAGAAGGTGGAAGCTATAAGAAATAGGAAATCCTCAAAGTTCAAAATTGATGAGGAGGTATTCTTAAGATTTGGGTCAAATCTATGTATACTATCATATCCTTAGATAAAGAGGTATATTTTTAATAATTTGCATAGCTCAACCATCTCCATCCACCTAGTGAGTACAAAGATGTAACAAGATCTCCAAGAGCACTATTGGTAGGACAATATGAAGAAGTAGATAATTGAATATACATCAAAGTACCTTGTATGTTAGCAAGTAAAGGCTGAAAGGAAAATTTATAAGGGTATAATGAAATCATTACCCATACCTACATATAAATGGGAAAACATAACCATGGAATTTTTCATTGTACTTCCAAATATATCTAGAGGAAATAATACTATATGTGTTGTTATGGGTCATCTTACAAAGGTTTCTCACTTTATTATAATTCCAGATGACTTATCACTTGATCAACTTACATGGATATACATCAGATAAGTGGTGTGGCTACATGGAGTACCATTATCAATTAAATCATATAGAGATCATAGATTTACCTCTAATTTATATAAAAGTAACTAACATGCTCTAAACATTGAGTTGAACATCAATGTGGCTTATCACTCCAAGACTGAAGGCCATTCTAAAAAGATTATTCTAAAATTGGAAGATATGTTGAGATCATGCTCGATGGACTTAAAAGGAGGATGGGACCAACATCTTCCTATGGTAGAATTCTCTTACAACAATAGTTTACACACACATATCTAAATGAATTCATATGAATAATTGTATGGTAAATGATGTATAACACCTCAAAAAAGGATGAAGTTGGTGACTGAAAGATTTTGGGACCGGAAACAGATGTGTAAATGGTAAAAAAGTTTAATACCATTCAACAATACATCAGAGATGCCCAAAGTTGACAGAAGGGCTATGCAGACAATCATCGATGGGACCTGCAGTGTGAGGTTTGAGATATATTATTCCTATGTATATATCCATAGAAGAGATTTAGGATATTTGGGAAGAAGAAAAATCTTTGTCCCAGGTATATCGGCCCCTTTGATATTCTTGATCACTTCTGAACTAAGGCCTATTAACTAGAACTTCCACCAACTATGTATCAAGTACATAATGTATTCTGTGTATCCCTATTGAAGAAGTAAATACTAGATCCATCACATGTATTGAATTTATAGGTGGTATTGCTAAACAATTATCTCTCTTACGAGGATTAGTTGATGAAGATATTAAACTATAGAAATAAAGTTCTATACAACAAGAAAACTCACCTAGTCAAAGTACTATGACAAAACCGTAAGTACAAGGAGGTGACATGGGAACTAGAAGAATCTATGAAGGAGATGTAAACTAACTTGTTTCCACTTTAGTATGTAAAATGAAAATTTTAGGGCTAAATTTCATAAGGGGGGAAAATGTGACAACCCATAATTTTACTAATAGAATTTTCATTATTATAATTATATCTTGTAGTATAAAGCACATACATCACATAGATAAACCAAAAAAATATCATATAGGAAGAATGATAAATTGGTCAAAAAATAAACCAATAATTATGTCAAATATTATAGTTGGACAATAAATATAAAATAATAGAATAATAATAGGATAATTTGGATTTTCTCAATTTATCAGAATGATTTCACTCATGAAAAAAGCTCTAGAAATAAAACATAATGTTAATAACAAAATATTAATTTTGAAGATGAAAGTATAGATATACTTGAGAAAAAATATAATTAAATAAATAATTAATGGAATAAGAGGTATTTATAGGAAGTGATGAACCCATATGACCGTTATAAATCTAATAGTTGGAATAGTAATCTATCCATTAGAATAGTAACCTAAATGTTTGAATAGTAATCTAACCATTATGAATAGTAATCTAAATGTTAGAATAGTAACCTAAAATATTTAAATGTAGAATAATATTTAGGTATCCAATAAAATAAAAATATTATATATTTATATCATGGTTAATAAAATAAATATTTTAAAATTGATAAATTAAGTGTTGGTTTTTTTTGTAAAATGTAAATGTTTTATTTCTAATTTTATAATGAATAAAACGATTTAAAAGAAAATATATTTTCATAAAATAGATTCATAAATTATTATTATTTATTATAATGTGATGATAAGTAATTTTACAAAGGGTCATAAAATTGATTATAATATATAAATCATTATCTCTCTAATAAATGGGGATTTTATTTTAAGAATAAAATTTATCATGATTATAGAAATATTTAAATAAAATTTATTCCATTCTACACATTAGAAAATGGTTAGGGTGAAATTTTGGGATTTTTATAAAATATTTGAATTTTTGGTGAAAAGTGAAATATGGTTTTTTATGGTATTTAACATTATAATCCAAATACATGAATTATTGAGTCATGGATGTTTTAAAAACCCATTATTTTAAACTCACATTCTCTATTTACTATATATATACACAAGAATAAATAATATTTATATTATTGATCTAAAATAATAAACTAATGAATATAATAATTAAAAACACCCCTATACTCCCCTTATAAATAACACCCATTATCCCCACACCTTATAAGACTTAAATTATTACAAATATCTTTCAAAAACACTCCTCCCCACTCTCACCACTTCCAAGTGCTTCTAGTCTCACAAAATAACCAATTCCATGTTCCATAAGGGTCCCTTCAAAGAGGTGATATTCAACAGGAAACATTCTTAAACTACCTCTTATAATTTCTTTTCTTCTTCCACATTCTCGTCACCTCATTCATATATAAAATAAAAATAACTCTTGTATCATGTATATACTTGAATTTTATATTTTTAATAGAATATATTCTATCTAAGCCTTTTCTCATCTCCTCTTATTCAATGAAATGAAACCAATTTCCAAATGATGGAACTTGACCATCTTCGTGGATAATGAGTTTTTGTTTTCCATTATCGCCTTCAAAGTTGGTCCTAAAACTATTATTATGGTTAAATAAGATTTTCATAAGTATATTATCACTTATTTCCTATTATATAACTAATATATATACATAATTTTAAATAAAATGAAACTATTTTGTGATGGTTGGTAAAACCGGCTAAATAAACTGACCACATAACGATAATGTTTTTACTCAAAGAACCATAAACATGTCAAAAAACAAAATTATATATAGGGAAATTTAAACTTATATAAGTTTATTAATACCATTTCATTTCAATTTGGAAGTTTTATTTCCATTTTATTATAACTTCCATAATTATACAAGTAAACCGACCATGAAACCATGAAACGAATGCTCCCAAAATAATGAAATTGAACCTTATAACTCATCAAAATAGCCATAAATGAACTTAATAAAATTATAATAAATAAAATATATGTGAAATAGTTTATAAATTAATCAATTAATTTATCTAATTTTATTATCTAGTACATTAATTGCTAGTGTGGAATGCATTCATACATAAGTTAAGGGATCTCTTCGAACCTCCATATTTCCTTCAGCTAACACTTTATCTCAATTTTCCTCAGTTTATCTCTTCATTATTTATATATAATTCTAATATATTCTCTATATAATATTCTAACATATATATCTATCTCAAATCATCTTTCTTTTATGTGGAAATGCATTTTTTAAATGGTTCCCTTCTCAATTCCTCTCAATAAGCAAACCCGATTAAAGGGAACTTCTCTGTTTCTTGCCCATTTTTCAAGTACACTACATAAAATGTTTAAATACAACCATATTTCCTAAAATCCCAAATTTTATTCCTAGAAAACTATTTTATTTCATTTCTGGTTTTATTGAAATAATTATACCTTTATCCTCATTATGGACTCTTTATTATTTCCTCTAAAACTATACTTAAGTAGAACATTTCTAAAGTTACCTAACCACTTTTTTTCATGTTTTAACTTTAGTTGGATTTAATTATACATGATGTTATCTTATATTTACTTTATTAATTTCCAATAATAATTTAAATCATTTATATCATCGATACCATTATGATACGCCCTTTGGTTATGCCTTAGGACATGATTATGGAACCTATTTCTATCGATGGATAACCCTTATGATTATTCCTTAGGTTGGATTTATTTATGTTGTCTACGTGAACCGAAGGCCCTACTTAGCATCCAAGAGACCCAGGTTCAGAACCGGGTGTAGGAGAATTTCTAGGGGTACTATAGTAGTACTGTAGTAGTTACATCTTGGTATTGTAGCAGCCAGAACTATTCACCTGATTTGGGCCTTCGGGCCACCTGTTTGGGCCTATGGGTCTCCAGGGACTTCAGGTCATCAAAGGCCTTCAGGTCGCAGGGCCTTTGGGTCACGTAGACCATGGAGATCCTAGTTCAGACAGATCAGGCATGGTATTCCTCTTGGCCTACGGGTCATGTAATGGGCATGGTATGCCTCTGGGCCTTCGGGTCAGGTATTGCGGGTCATGTCGGGCCTTGTGCCTTGGGCCTATGGGTCATGTACGAGTTCCACTTCATCCCATAAAAGGGGGATTATCTATAATAAAAAAAATAATGGAGTAAACATAATCCATTATGGGACTCTTTTTACCATGTGACATTGTCTTAGAAGTAAGACTTGACTCATGTTTATGTTATGATATATATTTCTTCCATATTCCTATATTTACATGATCATATAATTCCATGTTCTGTATATTATTCCTTTATATGTTTATTCAAGAGTCATTCCTTTTATGTTATCATGTTATACCTTCTAACTCATGTGTTATACTTATTTCCATGTTTATTACCTTACTAGGATTTTGAGATCATCCCTATTATCTCTGTATTCTATAGGTTATATTATATAGTTAAAGGATCTCAAAGGGAGTTAGGATATCATTATGGAGATTAATAAAAATATGTTTTATTCTAGTTTCATGTTTTCTAATTATGTACCTAGTCTTCCAAATACACTAGGACTATCAATAATTGGTTTTTATTTGAAGTTTAATTATGTTTAAATTCATTTAACAATATGTGTGAAAGGATTGGGTCACTATAAATTTCTTTTAAAAATTCAATATGTTTTAATACTTTAGAAACGACATTTTTAAACCAAAATAAAATTCAATTCCATGGAAATCACATCTAACATATTCAAATATGAATTCCAAAAGTATATATAAACATCATCATCAAACCACATATAAATCAAATCAAACCATAAAAAATATCCATAATGCATTAGTCATAACACACCAAAACACAATAATAATTAAAAAACCCATTTTTAAATACCTCACTAAATTTAAAAACTAAATAGAATTATTTGAGCAATAAATTTTATAATTCACCACAAAATATTTTAGTGTTTTAAACATCTCGATTAAAACTATAATTTTCTTTAAGAAATAATTGATACATTCTATCAAACACTTAAAGGGATCTAAAAATCATTTTTCACTACACATGACCTAAATTCTATTTAAATTCCCATTTTAGGACTTAAAAATTACCAATTCATAGAGAAAATTATAATATTATTTTATAAATAATATAATTCAATGTAATTTTAATAAATGAAATATATAAAACTCAATAAATTCAAGGTCTTTATGTTTAAAGAAGTTATGCAATGAGAAACCTACCATAATCGATTGTTCGCAAATTAATTTCAAAATCTTAGTAAACTTTCTTAGGCCCCCAAGAACCTACCCCAAGAATAATAACCCTTAAATTTATAAACCAAGGATCCAAAACCAAATACTCACAATTTAATAATTAAATAAAAAATCACTAGATGTCTCAACACTGCTAAAACATAAGAAAACGGGGTACAATCCTCCCCCGACACACATCAAGACCTTAGTGACAAAAATTACTAAATAAAACCCCCTAACCAATGTCCAATTAAATAAAAAGAAATATAAACCCTACTTAAATTCATGTAAGTACATACCCTGAGAGAAATATTGAATGACATCATGTGGATCCCCTCCTAAAAACATCCTTTACAAGATACAAATGAAAACCCCAACAACTAGATCAAGAAATTTTAATTTAACCAAATATGGTTAAAATACCTTGATACCTATGAAAAAAATTAGGTATTACCTTTTACTCACTGATATGAATAAAATTCCACCTAAAATGTTTCATTTTCATCAATATCAGAAGAGATATTGAAGAGAAAATTTTGGGGAAAAAGAGAGAATAATAGATATAGAGAGAGGCATGAGTAGGGAGGTATATGTTATACATGGTGAGCCCCTCCCCTCTTTATTCACTTTTTTTCTATTTTTTCATTATTTTTTCATTTAAATTATTTTTTTATTTATCCATTTTTTCTCCTACTTCTCTTCTTATGCATGGAACCACCCCCACCCCCCAATTTGTTTTGTCATTCCTCCTCCTTATACACCCCATGCCACACTCCTATTTAATTTTTCTTTTAAAAAAAATATTTAACACAATCAAATTAAACTAATAACACTAATATTAATAATAATAATAATAATATACCATTATTATTATAATTATATAATTAATAAAAATTCCTAAAATATCATATATATATATATATATTAAATTTTCATTATTTATTTATTTTGACACAAAAAATAATATTTCGATTATTATTATTATTATTTTTAACTTCCCAATTTAAATTTATACATAATGAAATATCATTTATCAATTATCAATTTAAAAAACCTAAAGATATCTTTTTTCAAATTAAATTATCCTTGACATTCACCAACCTATAAAGATATGATTCATTACATACGAAGCATGAAACTCATTTGTAAATCATTCATGAGGTTCTGATGAAAAAATTATTATGTAGAAAATTCTATAAATGTGAATTTTGTATTTGAAATGGTACTTTTATTTGAAACATTATATCTAAGGATTTATTGACCCTTTTAAAAAAAATTCAAAGGAATGGCCAATATCCACAAACATAATTGAAATATATAGTTCCCTTGGTTAAGTTTCATACAATTGGAGGTTTGATAAAAAAATATTGATTAGCTAATATTTTAACCATGTTAACACATTAAATATTACAATTAACATGGAAAAAGGAATGTAAATATAAATCTAAGGAATTAAAAATAATATTGGTAAAGGTACCTCTATTAACTTTTCCATTCAGTAAATAAGGGTATTCTATATTCAGTGATACACCAAGGAAAGGTATTGGATGAGTTATTATTCAAATTGATAGATTTTTTTATATAAATATTGATAGTTGAAACCCCATGAGATTAATTATATAATTAAATATTTAGAGTCAGAGGTGAATATATTTTCACTAAATATATAGAGAAATTATCACTATGGAAACAAATGTGATATATACATCGATCATAACATTTTAAAATATATCTTAAATCAAAAAGATATTAATATGGGGAAAAGAAGATTTCTAAAACCACTCAAGAATTATGATTATACTATACATTATCATCATCAGAAAGAAAAGAAAGTAGAAGATGAATTAAGTAGAAAAGAGCATGGTATCTTATCCATGATAAGGGTATAGTGTATGAGGCCAAATTTTTGGATCCCTTCCCTTGTGTTTTCCTAGATCTTGTAGGTGTTGGGAGAGAGATAAGAGGGGTTTAAAAGGATAGATATGAGTTTTGTTCCATTCAAATTGTCACCATCCCAAAAGGGAGTGAATAGTTATATCAATTTTTAAGCTCAATTAAATGAATTACTATGGGGTAGACTATTTTTAATGAGTGTTTTAGAAGGGTGATTATTTTGGGGTTGGTCGTACGGAATTTGGGGCACCGGGATGAGTAAAATATTCAGGGTACCCATTTTCAAATCCATATTGAGACATTCATAAAGTTAAGGTAAGGTTTTATTGTGATGTGTAATTTAATAACCTTTATTGTTTAAGGTAAATTTTTATGTAAGGGTCGTATATTTAGTATCACATAAAGTTAAGGTCGGTTGTTTGATGTTAGAGTGCACCACAATGAGTATAATGGAATCTATATCCATTTCAAAGGGTATTTCTCATAGGGTTTTTACCTTTGTGGAATGATTGAGTGAAATTGGACTAGGGAGACCATTTTTGAGAAGTCCAACTAGGCATGGTGCTTGGAGAGCTATACTTTTAGAAATGGGTAGTGTGGAGGCCACCATATTATTGGACTTGGCATGGTGGGATTAAATATCCAAGGATATCTCTCTATGATATGAGAGGTTGGGCATGGTTTGTGATGTGGCGGATTAGAGAAGGTAAAGGATATTGGGGAAACAAAAATTTAGAGGAATCCTTATGATGTGGGATTCAATGTGGCAGGTCAAAATGATTAAGGAAATCCAATCATTCCATGGATTAATTTTTAGAGGTGGTAAAAATGGTTTGATGTGGTTTTTAAAACATGTGAGAATTGGGGTAAAAAAGATAGAATTTTGGATCTCTCTTTGACCATTGATAACCACAAGGATACTTCACTTCACTATGTTGTGGAAAAATATCTTGATCATTCTTCTATAAATAGAGAACCATCCTCTCCTTGGTTTAGATTTTTACCTCCTCTATCGAACCCTAGTCAACAAATACACCTCTCACCACTCCCCATAAGAATATATTTAGAGTATACACTTTTGGTTCATCTCAATAAAAATCTTAAGTCAAGATACTCTCACTCTTTCCCTCTTCTCTTCTCTTTATTATCCTTGTTATTCTTCCTTTCAAAAGATCATTTTGGTAAATAAACTCTATTTTTGGCTAAGATTCAAGCCAAAACAAATGGTGGTTGTTGTAGATAATCTTTGGTGAGTCTTACTTTAGTTTTTTTGGTGTTTCCATTGGAAGTGATTGATCCTCAATCATCTATTCTTTCTTAAAGAAAGTTGAACTTCTACTCAATATAGGGGATCCTTGTTCTCTCTTTACTATGTGCATATGCGGGACTAGAATTATTATTTTTACATTTGGTTGGATAGTATTGATTAACTTAACAAGATAATGAACTAGATTATTTGAAATTGAATGGGATGGGGTTTATTAATATATGTTTATTGGTTTTATATTATTTTTATTGATGAAACTTACCTTGAACCTTAGAGATGTTAAGTTCATGTGTTGTAGTTGATTGAATTTTAATCCCTTTTTGTAATTAATTTCTTGAAATTTCCTATCAAAAAAGTTTATTTACTTATATATGGATAAAATCTAGTTATGTGTAAATATAGAATTGTGTGAAAACTCCCATTCTAGAATTTATGAAATATTATGTAAACCTTCTTTAGAGCTGAGTTGAATTGTTATGTTTTGTGTGAGATGGAAATATGTTTTTGTTCCCTGTTATCATGTTTTCTATTGTTATAGTTATTGTATAGATCTCATGGGGTTTGTATAGTGATGGTGGTGATCAATTTGGGTAAAAAATATGATGGCCAGTGGGTTTAGAATTGATTAGATATGGATGAGGAGAGATCTAGTTGCGGGGGTTCTTTTGTGGTCATTATGACATGATTAGAGGGTCATTGTGATGGTTATGGTGAGAAGGTTGGGATATTCTGTTGCATGGTGAGGTTATAGATGCTATATGGATATGGGATGAGGCTTAAAATGATAAAAATACAATGTACCATGGGTTGTAAATGGAATATAAATGGGATAGTATTGAAATGATAATTAATTAAATGGAAGGGTAAAAAATGGGAATAATTTGGGTGATGGATAGAGTGGGTTTTCAATAAACATGGGTTGGACAACTTAATAAATGAATGTTGGATGGTATTTGGAAAATCTGGAAATTAGTTAGCTCGTAATTGTAAGAGAGGAATTGTGTTCTATGTATTGTTATTTTTCATGGTGTGTTTCATTTAGTGGAGATATTAGAAGGTGGTTGATGTCATGGGGTGTTATAGTAGTGTTTTGGTGAGGTTAAAGTTATTAATATGAACCCCTAGGTTGGAATTTTTATGATACTAACACACTAATATTTTTATGAAAATTTGAAAACATTTTTTAAGGATTATAAACATATTTTAATCAATATGCCCATTATTTTTGATGTTTTATTAAAAAAATTAAAATTATAAATATGGAATTTAAATGGTTTAAAATGAATAAATATTGTTTTGTTTTGGATATTGATTTTATTTACGAAATTTTGGATACTATTTGAAGTGTTCAAATTTTTATTTAGTTAAGTTTCCATTTTATTAGGTATTTAAAAAAATGGGTCAGGCTTAAGCTAACCCAAAACCAATGGAATACCTCAACATATCCAACTCATAAGGGTTGGTCGACCAGGCCACCATTGGGAGGACCTTCTCAAGCTAGCAGGGCCCCATGGTGGATCAAGCTCATGAATTGGCCCATGGAGAGAAGCCTATGGGGAGTACAGGTGGGCCAAATCCTGTGTGCACATTGTCTCATGGTGGTCAATCCCAAGAGGCGGCTAGAGGAGAGCCTCACCGGGATGTGGTGGTCTATGGTGGTGGTAGGCATCCACCAAACCCAGTCCAAATTCATTGGCAGTAGGAGGATGCAAATTTTTATTTATACTAGTGTGGACCCAGTCCAAATTCAATAGATTTTTGAAATTCCAATTTAGATGTAGTGAGGGTTTTTAAAAGTTTCAATCTTTGAAGAAAATATATATGAAGATACAATCTTGACCGATGAATCATCTCCATCAATGGAAGTTTCCCCCTCTAAAAATATATGGGAGGATATCTATTTCTAAAAGAGATCAACACACTAGAGATGATTCCACCACCAATCGCATGCTACTACATTATATTTTTTATTTTTTCTATTTATTTTTATGTAGTTTTGATTTAATTTAATTTATTAAACTGATTCATGCATTTTTTACATTAAATTTTTTCACCCTAATCAATTCTTATTCTCTTCCCATCCTCCTTATTCTTCTATTTTCTATTTTATCTTTATAATCTATTTTATGTATTTATTTTATGTGTTTTATTCTTTTATTTTATTCAATTATTCTCTTGATTTATACTTTTTTTTATTTTTATCTTGTTATTATTATATTAACTTTTTCTACTAATTGATCTCTTACCCTCAACAATGAGGGGCTGACATGAGACTTGGATCAAGGAATGTTAGGTGTTCTTGAATTCTTGCTTAAATCTTATTTTATGATTGTGGTGTGAAAGGGTGATGTGCAGGGCTATGACAACTATTCACCTAGACACTAAAATCAAGATCATTTCTATGATTTTATTAAATCTTGTTTATCCCTTCTACTAGATACAATCTCTTCATATGATTGAGTTGATCCATTTAGTGGATTAAAGGAATATAATAGATCCAATTCCTAGAATATGTCACACTCTTGATTGAGGTGTGACATTATCCTTGATTGCAGGAGGAGGTAGAATTTAGATTTATAAAGGCATTCAAGATTTCACACCACTAAATAAAAGAATAGTGGATTAAGAGTGAGATTTCATAATTAATCTATCAAACTTAATTTTAAAAAATAAATTAGAATAATGACATAATGAAAAACCAAATTCATGACCAAATTATTTCTTTCTAATAAAATTTTGTTTTACATTTAATTCTAGTCTAGTTTAAATTTTCATTCTTCATGTATTTTCATTATTTTATAAAATAATCAAAACAAAAATTTATCAGTGTTTTCATAAATAATTAAAATAATAAAAATAAAGTTGTTTAATTGAAATAAATTAATAAAGTAAACAAACTATGAAGCTTATCAAGTGAGAAGACCATGGTCATCCACTGTGTTACACTAGGAAAAAATATTTATAAATTTTATTTTCCCATAACCCATGATATGTGTGATGAAAAAACTTGGCACTATTTTTAGGGAGTATGTACAAATCAAACCCATAACTTTCATGACTAGTAACTCCAATGAAGAACTATTTTATCTTGACCCAAAGATAAAATAGGATTTTCGAACTAGGCTTACGACTCTTAATCTTGAAAACCACTTTGAAAAAAAAATAAAATTATAAGACTCAAGTGAAACATCAAGTTCTTAGTCCGAGCTAAAAAACATAGAAATTAACCAACAAAAAACCTTAAGTGACCTTTGTGCCTCATAATATTTTGACCAGTATAATCAATTGACTATTCATGTACAACAAAATGATTTTGAACTATGATTCAATATGATTCATATATTACCCACATTTCATGGCCTTGTAATAGAAGACCCAAACTGTCACATTTAGGAGTTCATCTATGTTTCTTTGAGCTTCAAGCCAAGAG
This sequence comes from Viscum album, assembly GCA_963277665.1. NCBI lineage: Eukaryota > Viridiplantae > Streptophyta > Magnoliopsida > Santalales > Viscaceae > Viscum > Viscum album. The sequence goes on from OY728138.1 coordinate 396,856,436, forward strand.
TAGGGGCCAAGGAACAAGTCAAGTAGAGGAAATTCCCTTTTTCACTTAAGGGAGTAGCCAAAGATTGGTTGTATAGACTAAAACTTGGAGAGATATGTGAACTAGATGATCTTCAAAGAAGTTTCATATATAGATTATTCCTAGACTCTCGATGCACCACATTAAGGAATGAGATCTATTCCATCATACCAGCTACAAGAGAAGCCCTGTATTAATATTAGGAAAGATTCAAAAACCTGTGTGTATGATTTCCTCAAAAAGTTATGGAATATCATAACTTCCTATTCTTTTTATAACAAGTGTTTCTTGACAATTATAGAAACATTTTCGATGCATCATACATAGATTATTTGATTGATAAATCGCCCATGGAAGCTATGATCCTAATCGAAAATATTACACATAATTCACAATAGTTTGGAATAATAAATGTAAGAATAATAGGTATCTATGAGGTAAACAATTCTGACTCATCACACTTAATTGAAACCAAAATTAAATAATTAAAAATCCTAGTAAGATAGATAGATGTGGAATAAGTGAATGAACAATATCACCCTCCTTGGGAATGTGTTTTATATTCATCACCCCATCGCATCACTAGTTAGAGTGTTGAGCTACAACGTATGGAAAGCAATTCATCCACATTCTAGACAAGAAAATTTCAAAAAAACTAACCATAGAGATAAGGGAAATCCTAATAGGGATTTTGAGGTCAATAGAGTCTGACTAAACCCCCTTTCTTGAAACAATTCCTAAATCCACCACATTTCCAACAACCATACAAGATACAATACCAACAACAACCCTATAAACCACCTCCTTTTAAACAAAAATACTATCAACAACCCTCATCTATTTCACCACCAAATGATTGAAGGTATGTAATGGAGATGGGCGATCTGAAAAATATCATGAAGGACTAATCAAATAAATTTGAGAATCTCATGGACATGTTGTCCAAAAACCCAAAAAAACTCCCAAATCAGACAATATCAACCCCAATGGAAAGTGTAAATATGATTATCATAGGTAATAGAAAGGATATCCATCCACTAGGACCTAAGGAAACTCAATTTGAACTAAAATAAGGTGAGTGTGGAAATTTTGGAAATTTTTGATAGATTTTGGAAGAGGAAACCACTCACCATACACAAGAAGGAAAAAAGAGAGAGGAAGAAACCAAGATAATATTTAGAAAGAAAATACTAAATATTAATTTTAAAGGAAAAAGGGAAAAAATGGACATTACCCTTCCATTCCCTACTATTTTTACAGAATCCAAGAAGACTGAGGAAGAAAAACTTCAAAGATAGATCTAAAACAAATTTTAAAAGGTTGAAATTATCATGCCCCTCTTAGAATGCATTAGGAAAATTCCAAAATACACTAAATTACTCAAATATATTTTCACCAAGAGGAAGAGGTTGGATGGGAATGAATGAATCAACCTGTGATGAAGTGTTTCCTGTATGATCACACCACCATTTCCAAAAAATGTCAAGATTCAAGGAAATTCTCTTTTTCCTACCCCATTGGTTCTTTTGATTTTTTTTGATTCGCTATGTGATATTGGTGATTCAATTAATTTCATGTCTAAATTTGTATTTTCATATTTGAAAATATGTAATATGAATCCCACAATAGTTTTTTTTCATTAAGAAAATAGATCCACTATTTTTCTATCTGGAGTTTTGGAAGATGTGGTTGTGGGGGTGGAAGGAATTATTTTCCAAGAATATTTTTATATTCTCACCACGGAGGAAGATAGATCACCAGGGCATTGACCTATTATTTTGGTAAGACCTTCCCTAAAGATATAAAATATGATCATTAATGTATATAAAAGAACCCTCACCATGGAGCTGGGAGATAGCAATGTGTACTTCAATGTTCTTGACTCCAAGGTAAACCCTTCAAAGAATCATTCACTCCTTTAAATTTTCCACAAATATGGTATTTATCCAATTGAATACTCTGGTATTATTAAAGAATTTTTAGCCTATGGAGATCACCTTTCTCTTGAAAATACCAGGGAACAAGTTAGTACTCAAATGTATGGAAATTCTCTTTTTAATGATCAAAAAGAGATAACATCTGAATTCTTTGTTAATTTTTTAGAATTAACTGATATGATATCCTTTGATTGGGAAATTCAAGATTTTGAAGTAGGAAATTTAAATTCAATATCATCACTAGAACAAACCCAAATATATAACTAAATCTTCTCATATGTGACTTAAAATATGTGTATCTTATAAAATGATGAAAATTTATAGTAATCATAGTTAAACACTTATCCCAAGACCAAGTGAAAATTTTAATTGACCTTTTGGAAAAGAACATCCAAGCCATAGGGTGGATCCTTTGAGACATCCCTGGTATAAACCCCAAGGTTTTCTCCCAAAGATTTTTTTATAGGGGGACTCTAGACCTATTAGGAAACCCCATACATGAATTAACCCCACCATTATGGATATTTTTAAAAAATATATTGAAAAAATGTTGATATAAGACATAATATACCCAATTTTTGACTAAAATTGGTCAGTCCCATTCACGTAGATCCCCATAAAACTAGGTTGATAATAGTGACAAATGAGAATAATGAATTAATTCCAATGAGAGTTCAAAATTGTTGGAGGGTATGCATTGACTATATAAATCTGAACCAAGTCACCTGAAAAGACTATTTCTCCATCCCATTCATTGATCAAATGCTGGAAAGGTTAGCGGACATAACACATTACTATGTTTGGACGGTTTTTTTAGATATTTGCAAGTACCAATTACCCCAGAAGACCAAGAGAAGAAAAAATTCACCTATCTTTTTGGGAATTTTTCCTATAGTATGATTCCATTTAGATTATGTAATGCTATAAGTACATTTCAGTGATGTATGGTAAGTATTTTCTATGATCACATGGAGGACTATTTTGAGGTATTTATTGATGAATTTACTATTTTTGGAAAATCCTATGATCATTTATTAGGGAATCTGGAAAAAGTTTTGAAATTTTGTATAGAGAAAAATCTTGTTTTGAACTTTGAAAAGTGTCACATTATTGTTGATAAAGAAATATTTATGGGTTATATAATTTCACAAAAATTATTTGATGTGGATAATTATAAATTTGAAGTAATCAATTCGTTGTTATATCCCACATGTGTGAGACATATTGAATCATTTTTAATCCATGTGGGGTTTTACATAAGATTCATCATGTGATTTAGTAAGATTTATATTCCCCTATTAGGATTAATTTTAAAAGAATATGACTTTTTTTTCAATGATAATTTTAGGGAGTCATTTGATGAGCTGAAGGAAAAGTTGATTACCCCACTAATTATGAAACTCCCAGATTGGGATTACCCATTTCAGTTGCTTTGTGATGAATCAAAAAAAAGATGTAGGAGAAATTTTCTCACAAATAATTTAAGGATAGACACAAGTCATAACATAGGACTCAAGAACCTTGGATGAAAATAGGTTCAGTTCCAAAACTATTGAAAAACAATTCCTTGTTTTTTGTATTTGAATTGGATAAATTTAGATCATATTTACTGGGAATTAAAGTAGTTTTATTTTTTGATCATGCAGCACTTAGGCACTTGATGAAGAAGGGTGGTTCCAAACCAAGGTCGGTGATATTGATACTAATCTTTCAAGAGCTCAACTTAGAGATAAAAGACAAAAAGGGAGTTGAAAATTAGGTGAAATATTACCTCATCAGAATTCCAAACACTACTGAAGTATAAATTCCATAACTAAACCTACCCAATGATCACATACCTAGAGAGAAAATCTACATAGTGAAAGGTGAAGTACCATGGTGTGTTAATATAGTAAATTATTTGGACAAATATCAGGTAACTTCTCACCTTAACTATCATTAAAATAATAAACTTAAGGCTGAAGACAGATTCAATATTTGGGAATATCCATTTCTATGGAAAATCTAAAATGATCAAGTCATAAGGAGGTGATTACGAGAAAGTGAAATAGAATCTGAATTTGAATTTTAGCATACATTTTCTTGTAGAGTCTACTTTGGACACCAAATAATGGATAGGTATGTGTTTGAATCTAGGATTTATTAGCCGACCATATTTTAAGATGCTCATGAATATTGTAAAAAAAGTGATAAGTGTCAATATTATGGAAATATTTCTAAAAGATAAAGGATTCCTAAAAAATCATCATTTTTTTTTGAAATATTTGAAGTATGGGTCATTGATTTTATGGATCCCATTCCCATTTATTTTGGTAATTCTTACATTTTACTTTTTTTAGATTATGTCTCTAAATGGATGGAAGACAAGGAAACCAAAACCGATGATGCTAGAGTTGTATGTGATTTTTATGGTCTAATATATTTTGTAGGTTTAGAGTGCCAAGGTCCATCATTAGTGACCAAGGGACACATTTTTGAAATAGAAATATGGAGGTCATACTTAAAAAAGTGTGGGGTGCACCACAAGACATCTACACCTTACCAAACCCAAATAAATAGAGAAGATAAAGTGTCCCACTAGGGGATTAAAGTTATTTTAGAGAAAACAGTTAAACCAAACTAGAAGGATTAGAATCAAAGGCTTGAAGACTCTTTATGGAAATATCAGACAGTATAAAAAAAACTTATTGGTATGAAATCAACAGGTTGGTTTTTGGAAATAGATTTCATCTGCCAGTGGAGTTAGAGCACCAAGAATATTGGGTTTCAAAATAGATGGATTTAGATTTGGTGGGTGATGATAAAGATATAAAACTATAGTTATAAGAACTGGATGAAAGTAGAAGATAGGCTTTTTAAAACTCAAGAATTTATAGAGATAACCAGAGTGGCACATGAAAAACTAATCATGAAAAATAACTTTCAACCGAGAGACCAAGTCCTAATATACAATTCTATACTGAAGTTAATTTTAGGTAATCCTTATTTTAGGGGGAAGGACCTTGTATAGTTACTAATGTCTATCCCATTGGTGTCATTCAGATTAATAGATAAAAATAAGGAATCTCATTCACTGTCAATGGCAAGAGCCTGAAAAGGTTCCATGGTAATCAACCTCAAGAACTAGTGGAGCAGCTCAATCTTCTATAACCTATTTAATAATTTCTTCCCATAAGGTTAGGTTGTTAAAATTACACTAACCAAAGGTGATTTTATGAGGTAATATGAGATTTACCGATTTTAATAATAAGGGGTTTGGGATAAATAAACTTATTCCCTTCAACACTTGAGCTTAAATGGAATGTCTATTACACTGGTATGAGTTATTTTATTATACCACCATTAAGGAAGTAAATATATAGCAACAAAAACTATGGAAGAATAGAAAAATATGCATTTGAAAAGAGATATCATTCTTTCATTCTTTACATTTATAACTTCTTATTTATTTCTAAAAATATGTTTTAAACTGGAAATTATAGCTGCTATGTTTACCTAAAAATTGTATGTCTATACTTGATCCATGCTTTACTTTACTTAACTAACAGACATGAGTTTCTTATGAATCGTATCATTCCATGTTTTAGATTTCAATGGTAATAATATTGAATGATTAAAATGGAGAATTAAATGATTAGAGTAAATAATTGCTATTAAAATTATGAATCATAATATGATGGAATTAATTGATGCATGTAAATAAAATTTTCCTACCATTTTCACACTTTAAATTTATGAAATTTATTTGAATTAATTTTTTATTATTATTCATTCCATGAGTGATATTACAATGTTATATTTCTAATTATTGATAGGTTTTCTATACCAAGTACATCATATTTGTTCTAGAGCATATTTCTTGAGTGATCTTGGTACATTCCACCAACTAGAACTTGTATCGAAACTTTTCAAAGATAATGAATATTTAGAAACACATTTAAAATGTTTGAGGAATCTTTTGAAAACTCTTTATCCCTGAATACCACCTTTACATTAATCCTTGTTCATCCCATAGAGACCACGAATGACCTTTTTAGGGATGATCCATGTTTTAGTACATTTTTATCCATTCCTACCCTCATCTAAGTATTTTCATGATATTTTTAAGTTGAAGTGTAGGGGTGAAGAGAGTCATGGTGGAAGGGATAAAATTAATTGTAAGGAAAAAGTGTGGGGTTATATTTATGTGAATTAAGGAAGGATTATGATTCATTCACTGTAATTTATAGTTTCCCTTCCTTAAAAAGAAGAAAATAAAAATGGGTTGTTACTTGGATGAACCAAAAATCACCATAACCTAACTGATTATTTTTATAATATGTGGTTAAGTGGTGGATTTGAGGTTTATTCTAAGCATGAATTTCAAAAAATTAAAAAAAATGAAAGAAAAGTACTTTGAAATATATATATATAAGTGAAAAAATTTATGAAGAAGGTGCACATAATTTATTATTTCTTCATTATTAATGACCTTAATTCGATCTTTGGAATTTGGAGTTTTCATTTAAAGAGGATAATTTTATTGAGATTTTATTTTTGATATAATTATATATGATTTAAGAGAATACTTCCTCCTTAATCCTTACTTTTTTAATTATAAAATCCTACCAACCCAAAAACTCAGATTCATATGAACCTTGATTAAAAATTCATCATGATTTTATATGTCTTTTGTCTTTACAAAGTTTAAAAATCATTTACTTTACAAGATTATGGATTCTTTGCATGTTCTCATGATATGAGAATAACTCTACATGAATTTACATCATGGGAGATGAGTGAAAATATTCAAGATTGAAAGATCATTGTTTGTCATGTTTAATAATAATCAATTAATGAGACTGAATAAAGGAGAGGATAAGTACCATCATTTTTAAATGGGAAAAATTAAAATAAATGGATGGGTTTTTTAAATTGAAAATTGAAAAGTTAAATTAATATTCTATGTGAATTTTTGAATGTTTATTTTTCCATTGATAATTATTTTAATTTATTGTTTTGAAATTTAAATATTGGTAGAACTGGTTCCCTCCAATTTTTAAACATGAGATTATATGCTTGAGGAAAATCATAGTTTAAGTGTGGGAGTATTTGCTACAGTAATATTTTTATGAAATTTTTTAAAGCTTTTTTATGGATTTTAACTATATTTTAATCAATATCCTCATGAATTTCAATGTTTTAATAAAAATTAAGAAATTATAAATGTGAAATTGGTTTTTTTTAAAAAATAAATATTGTTGAGTTTTGGATATTGATTTTATTTATTAAATTTTGGATATTATTTTATGTGTTTCAATTTTTTTACTTAGTTATTTTTCTATTTTATCAGGTGTTTAACAAAACAAAATGGGTTAGGCTCAAGCTATCTCATAACCAATGGTAGCCACCACTTGGTGGGCCTTCTCAAACTGGTAGGGAAACAAGGGGGATCAAACCCGTGTAGTGTCCTTCAGGGAGGATTCCATGGGGAATAATGGTGGGTAAGATACCATGTGAATACCATCCCTTGATGGTCAATCCCATGAGGTAGAAATAGGATAGACTTGCTGAGACGGGGTGTTTCACAATGGTGGTAGGGGTCCTCCAACCCAAGTATTACTTTACTGGAAGTCAGAGGATGTGACTTGTTATTTATACTACTGTGTCAATCAACTTTATTTTCAATGTGGGATGTTTTATCTTGATCAGTGTTCACAGTTTAAAAAATCTATGTCATCCCACTTGATTTTCATGCACCCTGCTCAAACACCCCACACTACTTGACTCTACCACCTTCTGACACCATTCAATGGTATCCACTACTGAAATTCACTGGATATCACCATTGAATCCACTAGGTAGATAATAACTAAACTAAATCACCTCTTCCACCACCTCTGATCACCATGGATCACCTTTTAAGACTCATCTGACCCCCATGGAATCCCATTTCAAATCTACCTCCGACCATTATGAAGGTTAGAGGATCGAAGAAAGGTTGTTACCGCTGCCACTGCTCAACACCTGATAAAATGGGATCCATGAAATTCCCAAGAAATTAACCCATGAAAAAATGAATATTTAATGGAGTTTCTCATGATGCCATGTTTCCACACCTACAGCCCCATGAGGAATTATTCTATGCTTAATTTTAAACCCCTATAATCTATGGGAGGTTTTGGAAATTCCTATTCAAATGTAGAAATGGTTTTAAAATATTCAAACTTTTGAAAAATTCTACATGAATATAATATATTGACTAAGTACTTGTCGCCAATAAAGGATGATTCCCCATATATAAATAGAGGGGGGGGGGGGGGGCTCACCACTTCTATAATATTTTTACACACTAGAGATGAGTCCACCATCGAATCCATACTACTTATTTGTATTCTTTTTATTCTTTTTGTTTAGTTTTATATACTTTTGATTTAATTTATTTTATTAAATTGATTCATGAATTTTTTTTCTATTAATTTTTTCCACATGAATCCATTCTTCTTCAATTCTTCTTTTTCTTCTTATTCTTCTTTTATTTTTTATTTTCTCTTTATTCTCTCTTCTGTGTCTTTATTTTATTTTATTTCATTATTATCTCTCTCCCCCTCCCTCTCTGCTATTATTTTTATTTTATTACTATTATTCTTGTATTATATCTTTCAACCAAGTGATCTATTACCCTCAACAATGAGGGTATGACCTGAGGCTTAACCTGGTGGTGGTTATATGTTCTCAAATTATTGCTTAAATTTTATTTTATGTTTTTGGTGAGAAAGGTTTATGTGCATGGGTGTGAAAATTTTCTACCATGGAATTAAACTCAAACTCACTCCTATTATTTTATTAAATTTTTCCCTCCCTTATACTGGATACAAACTCTTTATATAATGGAGTTGGTCCATTCAATTGATGAAATGGAATACAATGGATCTAGGTCCTGGAATATGTCACACTCTTGATTAAAGTATTCCATAAATATTGATTATGGGAGGAGGAGGAATTTAGATTAATAAAGGAATTAAATATTTCACAATACTAAATAAAAGAATAGTATCTTAATATTGATATTTTATAATTAATATATAAAACTTAATTTAAACAAATAAAGTAGAATAATGATAGAACAAAAAACCAAACTCAGGACCAGGTTTTTTTTAATCACGTTATTTTTAACATCACTTGTTAGCTAAGTTTAAATTTGTATTCCATATGTCTCTTCATTATTTTATAAAATAAATAAAACCTAAATTTATTATTATTTTCATAAATAATAAAAACAAAAAAAATTGTTTACATGAAATATATTGTGTTGACAAACTGTGAAGCTCCTCAATTGAGATGAACCTGGTCAGCCGCTGTGTTGTACTAGGGAAAAAATATGTATAACTTTTCTTTTTCAACACCTCATGATAGGTGTGATGTTAGATACTATCTACCCTTATACATTCATGTTATTTCTGTACACACCCCACCCATATTAGTTTCTATGTACCAACACCCAAATATTTGTGGGGGTGTTTTCCCCAACATCCAGGTAAGTGATTGAATGCTTATCTGATTTCCCTATCTTCCATGCTCTCCCTTTAGTGTTATTATGTGACTATGGTACCCATTTGGTGGTGAGTACCAACCAATTATGGTAGAGTTAGAGTCGATGATTTGGGATAAGAGGATATGATATGTGGTGGGGTCATGTATTATAGGAGGAGGGCATGTGGTTGATTTCCTTCATGTTCATGATACTCAACTAGACTAGTTATTAGGTCGTGGTTGGATGTGTGATGTCAAAAATGAATATATGGTGGTGGAGGGTGATATATGGATATTTACTGATGCCAACACTAGATAGAGGTCCTTGTGGGTGGCTGGGATACATTGGTTTGAGACATGACCCGCATTATACATGTCTTGATATGTGATGACTAGCATACATGGAAGGGATAAGATCATATGACATTTGATATTAGGGTGTGAGAGAGGAAACTCAGTGGGGAACATGATACATGTTGCTACTATATATGTTATTTGATATTTTTTTACTACCTTAGATTCATTATTCTAAGAGTGAACCATGGAGAGGCTGGGATGGTTAGTGTACCTTTTTAGGTGTTTTTTAGTTCTATTGTTTGTTCATTAGTGCATTATTATTCTATTCTCACATTTCAATGAGATGCCTTGGGTATTATCCTAATGAATATACCCATTATAATTAAACTAAAAATATATAAAATGGTTTTTTGTTTCCAAGAGGATTTTGGACACTTAGTTAGACACTACTAGATTAGAGGTTTGAGTTTCAATATGTACAATTTCAGTGTATAGAATTTCATTTTTTTTCATGACATTTATTATGGGATATTGGTTTCTTTTATATTATATTTTTGTTTTTTTTTTGTTTTTTTTACCTTATCTCTCAATCATTTATATTATATTGAGGGTAATGACTCCCATTTGAGTGATTTATACCCTCAGTGCTAGTCACCAACCCAGGGCCTATTTGAATAGGGTCTTAGGGTCACTCACTCTCTTCAATGTTGGTTCATGAGGGTTACTGGTGGAGGGGTTCATGAATGATTAGTTTTAGATCTTTTTTTGAGGGATGGGATGGAGCTTGGAGTCAGTTACATGTGAGGTTTGCATAGGTTTTTCAGTCAATAATGTCAGTTGAACCTAGATAATGACATGAGTAAGGGAGACTGACTAGCAAATTGGATTTTAGCCCCCCTTATGATCCAATGGAAGGAAATTAAGCTTGATAAATGTGTTAATCGAACTAAAACTACTTTTGTGGTAGATACCTAGAAGAGGTGAATGCATCATGGTAGTTTTCTCTTATGATTGAATGGGGTGATTTTAGGAAATTGAAATAAACTTAAATAAATGAATCAAACTAAGTTCCATGCTACTCGGATTAGGGTTTCTCTTGTGACTTATTTTTAGAAATAGATCTTTGTCATCATCCACATATATTTCAGGGAGGAGAGGTTCAGTAGTCTGACGTAGTCGATCATCAAAGGATCAATCCAACTGAGGAGGATAGTAATGGAAGAATTCATTTAATACATTCCATAATAAATGTTTATAAAATTAATATGGTATAATAGTTGATCTAGATATGGAGAACTTGTTGGAGGATCTAGATATTTTCCTTCTGATTAATTCAATCCCTATATGAGTACTAGGATTCACTAGTAATTAGTCAGATACAAGGGGTGGCACATTAGTAGTGGAACTTATATCTTGGGGATAGGAATGAGGAAGATATTTACTAGGATGAATTCTAGAAAGAGTTATTTTTAAATTTATTACCATCAGTAGTGATGTAAATAAATATTAATGATCTAATATACCTTTATAAATGGATACCGAGTGTACCAGATATTGGGATAAGGTTTAATAAAATCCCATGTTTCACTCTTGATCTCTTTCTAGAGGAGAATTCCATAACATGACATCTTAAGGAGGTGTTTTATCAAACACAAAAAAATGCGATCACCATATTTACACTTTCAATATATTTGGATGTTTATAATAAAGATGAAGTGATTGTGTGGATGAATTCATTGGGAGGAGTGCCTTGAGATGGAGGTTATAAGAGATTCTCATGGAGCTGAGCTTTAGGAAGTGAATTACAGATGTCAGAGAAGTTGATGTTCTGATTAGTAGGGAGTTGGTCACAGTATTCTGCATCAAATTTTTTTCGGGGATATTATTTATAGAGCTTTATTGGGAGATATATGATGTTTTTTTATTATATTGGTTTTAGACACCATTAGTATCACTTCTCAACCACTAATGGAGTTCATTTTGGAAACTATGGCCAGTCCCCTTTCCAATAGCATCAACAGATTCCCCCCAAGGATTTATCAACATCAAGGGCCACTAATATTTTTCTAGTAATCAATTCAGTATGATTATACTTAGAAAATGGGAGATGAATCTAGTTGAGGTCAACCCTTTTATGGTCCTCATCCTTAAGGATACAGATCATAGAATTATCATGGATGTCGTCAACATCGAGGTATAGGATATGGGCATGGAAAGATGCATGCTATAGATGGGACAACACTATAGGGGCCAAAGTTTTTCAAGTTATGATCATTTTATTATATACCTTAGTTTCTACCTTGTTTGATTCTAAATCTTAAAACTCCTTTGTTTCACCTAGTTTGGGTCGTGCATTAGGGCTGAATTTGGAAAGACTTCCAGTTCCCTAGGATATACCCACACCTGTTGGTGGTCAGGTTATGTTTTTTTATGTTTTTGGGAAATATAAACTGATTATGGGGAAGCATCAACCAATAGATTATTTCTTACTACTACAGATACAACCATATGATTTCATCCTTTTTATGGATTAGTTATATTCTATATGTGTAGTTTTTGATTGCTTCCATAAGAGAGTCCCATTTTCTAAGGTGAAAGATTGATGAGTGGTTTTAATTGGTTGGAAGGGTTTCTAGATAGATAGTAGGCATATGGATCCCCTATTACTTTATTTGGGGGAGTTATTGGTGGAGGCTCATGTAGTTAAGGCTCCTATATTTATTGAGGAGTTCCTAGGTGTATTTTCAGATAATTGTTTTACACTAACTCCTCGTCAAAATGTCGAGTTTAAGATAGAATTGTCATTGAGAACATATTTGATCTTATTGGATCCCTATATCATGGATCCCCAAGAGTTTTTTGAGATGATAATTCAAATCTATGACTTACAATAGTTGGTATTTATTTGACACAATGTATCTATTTTAGGTGCTTCAGATTTTTTCTCTTAAAAAGAGAATGGTGGTCTAATGTTGTTTGTGAACTATTGAAAGTTAAATTAGTTGATAGTTAAGAATAATTTACCTTTTATGGGGATAAAAAATATTATTAACTAGTTCAATGGTTCAAATGGTTTTCTAAGATTGATCTAAATTCTATATATAACCAAATGAGGGCAAATGAGGTGGATATCTCAAGCATTTCCTTTTGGTGTAGGTATGGACACTTTTAGTTCATTTTTATGTCATAAAGTGTCATAAACACACTATAAGTGTTCTTGGGGATCATGAACTCCATATTACATAAGTTCTTATATCAGTTCATAGTCATCTTCATCGACGACATTCTCATAAACTTGAATTTAGAGGATGATCATGTTGAGCACCATATAGTTGCCCAGTAAGTTCTTTGACACCATAAACTCTATGGTATCATGTATAAGTGTAAGATTTGATTGTGAGAGGTACACTTCCTTAGAAATGTAGATTATTAATAGGGTATATCGATTGAACTAACAAATATTAAGGTATTTGTTTCATGGACAGTGGCTAAGAATGTGCCAGAGGTTGTAACATCCTTTGTCTTATGGGATATTATATGATGTTTGTATCTGAATCATCTTAGATTAATACCTTGTTAATGGAAATCTCTATGTAGAACTATGACTTTTTTTGGACTAATCTGTTTCAATAAGATATTTACCTCTTGAATGAGAGGCTGATAAGTTCCCAAATGCTTTGGTTTTCAGAATAAGGGGTGATGTTTAAGGTCTTTTATGACACCTAACATCTGGGTTTGCAGTGTGTCTTGATGTAGAATAGGAAGGTGATATCTTATAGTCCCTAATATTTATATCCCCACTAGTGTAAATATGCCACCTTTGATCTGGATTTGGTGATAATGGTGTTTTTCTTGAATCTATGGTTCCATTTTCTCATTGGAGAGTGATTTAACATATTTAGGGATCGCAAGAGTTTGAGGCACTTTTTCAACCAGTAGAATCTAAATCTACATTAGTATAGGTAGATACAATTTCTTTAGGATTACGATTTTGAGATATACTATTCTCTAGGAAAGGTGAATATAGTTTCCAATTCATTAATTAGGATGTCACTAGTAGATGTCATTTGAGGGTTCAAGGATTTATGGAGGGTGATGGAGGAGTTGGAAATTCTATATCTTAAAGTAGAGGAGAATGATGGAAGAGGGTGATTATTTCATATGAAATTGTAATACACCTTGTTAAGGAATGTAGAGCCATCTTAATAGGGAGACTCAGAGGTGGAGGAGATTCAAGACCATGTTTTCTATAAGGATCCTCCTAAGGGATGGCATAAGATCGTCAGAAACAAAATTTATTCTAGGGGAGGTTGTTTGTTCTGCTGGCCATTCATGAGGGTATTCTCCATGAGTTTCATAACTCACCCTTTTTTGTTTATTTAGGTGTATCTAAAAATTATTGGGGTTTTACGAGGCAACTTTGGTGTCCAAAAATGAATCCATAGATAGAAAAATCCATGGTGTGGTGTTTGGTTTTTCAGTGGGTGAAAGTAGATAATTGTTTTCGTAGAGGGTTGTTTTAGCCTTTTTATGTCTCCAAGAGGAAGTGGGATGACATATATATGGATTTTTTTATTGAGTTACCCTAGTCTTAGAGAAAATGTGATATTTTTTCATGATTGTGGATTGACTAATGAATTTGGACCATTTTTAAGAAATTCATGATTCCGATATTGTGGATGTTCTAGCAAGGTGGTATATGGATGAAGTAGTGAGGATCTATGAGATATTGAGTACCATAATCTTTAATTGATACCCATGGTTAACCTCATGAATCTAGAGTGATTTTTAGCATGCTTGTGGATCCCAACTATGCCTTCGCACTATTTTCCATCCCCAAAAAAATGGGTAAATTGTGAAAATTTTCCAAATTCTATAGGATATATTGTGGACTTACATCTTGGATTTTGGAGGATTTTGGGTTATGAACCTATCGTTGTTTAATTTTTCCTAAAATTATATTCATAACTCATCCATTGTAATGGCTCTACTTAAGGCATTGTATGGACGTCTATGTCTATGTCTGTTTTACTTGGAATATGTTGGGGAGTCCATAGTCCTTTTCCAGATGTGGTGCAGAGTATGACATAGAATATCATGAAGGTCTTGAAAAGGATAAAGGTTTCATAGGACCTTTATAAGGTCTATGTGTATTTTAGGTGAATACCCTTAGAGTTTGAGGCTAAAGATTATCTATTCTTGAGGATTTCCCCTTTACTAGGGTAACTAGGGTTTGGATGAGGGAGAAAGATTTATCCCTATTTTATTGGACCTTTTAAGGTAGTGTAGGGTGTTTGTGATGTGTTGTATCAGTTTTCACTTAAAACATGGATATACATGATCAACAATGACTTCTATGTATCCCAAATTTGATTTTAAATTCATGTTGACTCCCATGTCATTTATTGGGGAGAGTTAAATATCAGATACTATGTGATATTCATGTAATAGATGGTTGAGATGTAGGATTTTCAGTATATAGTGTTATGTGGGTGAGTTATCCCCTTGGTTCATGTGTTGGGGAGGCATGGTTGTCTAAAGGATGGTACTTGGGTGAGGGAGTTATAGATGAGATATCAATGCACTGAATTGTTTTGACGCTTTTTATGATATTTCTTGTGATGTTTCATAAGTCCCTTTATTGTTTATGAGATATTTTTTGATGTTTCATGTTTTTTACTCTACCCTATGATGTGTTGGATGTATTATATTCTAGAGAGATCCTTCAGAGTTATCTCATGAGGTGGTTGTTTATACCCTTTTCTCCTTCCTCATATGTTGGTTTTAAATTCTTTGGGATGATAATTGTTTGATAAGAATATAATTTAAGGGTCCATATTTTTTGGATTTGTTTCATTGTGTTTTACTAGGACTTAGAGGTGATAAGATGGAGTTTAGAGGAGTTTTAGAGGCTAGAGATGAGTTTTAATTCATTCAAAGGAATTAAAATATATAGGGGAGGGTGTGGTTATGGACATTTGGAATCTTTCTTTGAGGATTCAGTATGGGTAATTCCATTTTGGTTGAGAATTTTCAAAGGTTGATCATTTTGGGGTTAGTCATATGGTGTTTGGCACACCGTGGTGAGTGAAACATCCATAGTGGTCATTTTTAAATCTTTATTAATATGTTCATAGAGGTAATCTAATTTTTCATTTTGTTTCTTAAGGATACAACCTATCTTGTGTAATTATAAGTCTCATGTAAGGGTCGCATATTTGATCTCACAAAAAGGTAAGGTTTTTTGTTTGATGCTAGAGTGTGCCATCATGAGAGAAACAGTTTATTTAGTCATATCACATGGGGTTTCCACCTGAGGGAAAGTAGACTAAGCAGACTGTTTTGAGGAGTTCATCTATACATGGTGCTCTATAATTCACACTGTCAAAAATGGTAAATGTGGAGACCACCACACCATATAAATTTTCATGGTGTGTTTAAATAGATAAGGATCTCTCCCTAAACTGTGGGATACTAGTCGTGGATAAAAATATGGAGGAGTCAAGTAGGGAGAGGATCTATAGGAAATAGTGAGTGTTGGGTATCCCTATGTCGTGGGATTTAGCATGGTGGGATGAAATGGATAAGGAAATCCCATCACTCCATGGATGAGGAAATGGTGATAGTAAAAAAATTATATTATTTTTAAAATTCATGAGAATCGAGGGTTCAAACACTTGAATTCTAGATCACCCTTTGACCAGAAAGCACTACAGGCATAGTGTGATTCACTACTATGTGATGGTGGATTTCAAAAATTATTCTATAAATAAAGGATTCACTTATACTTAGTTTGGTTTTCTACTCTTCTCTTGAATCATAGCTAACCCCTATTCCCCTTACCACTCTCTAACCACATCTCTTGAGATTCTAAACTTTTGGTTTGTCCAGATCAAAGTTTCAAATCATGGTAATTCTCTCTCTTTCCCACACCTATTCATTATTTGTGTTATTATTCCTTACCAAATTTTTTTTGGGTGGATAAAATTTATTTTGGTATGATATTCAAGAGAAGATTAATTATTTTTGCTGTGTATAGGGTCCAATGATTCCTCCTTCAGTTTTAGTTGTGTTTCCTTTGGTTGTGATTGATCCTTAATCATCCATTCATTCTTAGTGAATGTTGAACTTATAATCAATGTAGGGGATCCTTATTCTCTATTTACTTTGTTCATATGTGGGGATATCATGATTATGTTTACCTTTGGGTGGATATTATATATTAACTTAACAAGTAATGAACTAAATTAATTGAAATTTAAATATATGGGGTGTATTAACATGTGTTTACTAATTTCTTTTTATTTTTATTGACGACCCTTTCCTTGGACCTTGAAGATATTATGTGAGTATACTACAATTGATAGAATTATGAACCATTTTTGTAATTTATTTCTTAAAATCACCTGTCATAAGGTTAAGAACTTATATATGGATAAAATGTATTTGTTCTTAAATCTGGAATTGTGTAAAAAAACTCCATACTAGAATTGATGAAATATTATGTAATGCCTATTTATAGTTTTATTTAGTTGTTGTTTTTTTGAGAAAGAAATCTATTTTTGTGATTTTTTTGTGTGTTTTTTGTTGTTATAATACTTTTTTTGATCTCATGGGGTTTCTATGGTGATGATGGTGACCATTTTTGGCATGTAATCTGATGGGAGACAAGGTTTCAATTTTTTAGATTAGGATGAGTTGAATGATGGTTTTATTGGTTGGTTGGTGGTCATTATAATATAATGATATGGTAATTGTAATGGTTGTGATAAGAAATATTGGATATTTTATTGTGTTATGGTTATAGATTCCCAATAGCTATGGTATGAGGATCAAAATGGTAAAATTGTAATGTGTCATGGGATGGAAATGAAATATAAGTGGACTGGTAATGAAATAATAATTCAAGAAATATAAGGGTAAATAATGGTAATAATTTGGGTGATAAATAGATTGTTTGGTTACCAAACATGGGTTAAATGACTTAATAAATGAATGTTCGGTAGTATTTTAAATATATAACTATTGGTTAACTCATAATTGTAAGAGATGAATTGTGATCTGTGTGGGGTTGTATTGCATGGTGAGTTGCATTTAGTGGTGGTAGAATTTGGTGGAGGATTTCATGGGATGTTATGGTAGTCAATGAGAGAGGTTTAAATTATTAATAAGAACACATAGGTTGGTATTTGTGTGAGGCTATCTACCCTTATACTTCAAGGTTATTTCTATACACACCCACCCATGTCAAGTACTATGTACCAAAACCCAAATGTTTTCGGGGTGTTTCCCCCAACATTTAGGTTAGTGATGAAATAGATGGCTAATTTCCTACTCTTTTCTACTCTCCCTTCAACAATAGTATGTGGTGGCGGTACCCAACTGGTGGTGAGTTCTAACTAGTGATTGCACATTTGGTAGGAATTCTTGGTGTTGAGAGGATGTGATATGTGGTGGGGGTTATTCATGGTACGAATAGGGAACAATGTTGATTTACTTCATGTTCATGATACCTTACTATATTATTTATGAGGTTTTGGTTAGATGTGTGATGACATATATGATGATGTGGAAGCATCAGGTGATACATGGATATTAACTAATGCCAACATAGGATGTTGGGCCCTATGGGGGTGGGGTGAGGTAGGTTGGGTTGTGACCCAACCCACATTAGAGATAACTTGATATGTGATGGATGACATACATGAAAGGGATGAGAGAATAAGATGTTTGACGTCAGGGTGTGAATGAAAACTCAGGGGGGATAGTATGTGGGGTTCCTCTATCTGTATTAATTGGTATTATATTACTAACTTGGATATATTATTTGGAGAGTGAGCCTTCATGAGGATAAGATGATTAGTTTACCTCTTTAGTTTTTTTGTTAGTTGTTCTATTTGTTCACTAGTTCATTAGTATGATCTTTTCACATTTTTAGAATATACCTTTGGTATAAACCCTATAATTATTCCTATAATTCTCACCCTACATATATATAAAACTAAGTTTCAGGTTTCTAATAGGGTTTTATAGACTGATCTATAAACCATTTTCTCAGAGGTTAGAGTCACTACCTCAGTTTTTCCCTTGGTACTCTTTCACTTTGGAGACTTTAATTTGTTTTTTCTAACATGTATGAGGGGATATTTATTTATTTTATAATATATGATGGAGTATTATTTTTTTGATTTTTTACCTTATCTCTTGATATTCTTCATTATGTTGAGGGAAATGCCTCCCATTTGAGTTATTTATACCCTTAGTGCTAGTCATCAACTAGGGTCCGACTGGAGGTTAGAATCGGGAGTCACTCCTCCTCTTTACTACCATATCCAGAGGGGTATAATTGGAGGGGAGTCATGACATAGATATTGACACAATTATCTTGTATTTAGTAATAATAGACTTGAGTATTATAATAGAATGTGAAACATCAGAATTATTCTATATAATTACCTAGCCTTATTTATTAGAGGATAAATAATGCTCAACATGATAATAAGGACCTATAAAATAAGTTGAAAAATGTGAAAATGGAAAATTACCATAGTTTAATTTTGGTGAAGAATGAATTTTATGGTTTGGTAAGAGGTTATGTGTTCCATAAATATAGAAGGTAAAGAAGGATTTATTGGATGAATCTCATAACTCAAACTTATCTATACATTATGTAACACTAAGATGTATACAGGTATCTGAGATCATTTCTGATCGGAAAATATGAAGTGAGAAATTGAAAATTACACTATAATATTATTATTATTCCAATAATTAAAGACTAAAAGAAAAATTCCAAAAGTTATTATGAAACCTTGACTTATGCTAGAGTGTAAATGAGAAAATATTATAATGAATTCCATTAAAGTTATTTATAAGACATAAAATAAACATAATACGATATGGTTCATTATAGATCATCCTACAAATTCAACATATTTCCTAGGAATATGGGAAGATTCACCTTTTGACCATCTTTCCAAGATGTATATAAATTTTGTTTCGAGAGTCCATGGTAATCCCTTATTAAAAGTATCTGATCATGTTATAATATTCACATAAAAATTTTAGATGACTCTCCATAAGTATTTAATTATATAGGTTAATACCAGTATAACCTACTACCCTCAAGCAAATGGATAGTATGAAAGGATTACCCAAACAATAGAGGGTATAATAAGGTTATTCAATATTATCTTCCACATAATTTGGAATTATTATTTTCCTCTAGTGGAGATTTCATACAATAATAGTTACCACTCCATTATTAAAATAGAACCATATGAATCCTTGTATTAAAATAGATATTAGAATCCAAAATATTTGGATGATTTTGGGGAAGGAAGTTATTTGGTCTATAACTTTAGGAAGTGACATTAAATAAGGTAAGATCCATCCAAAATGTAACATCCCAAGTAAATAATGAATAAAACATTTTCATATTTATTAATATTTACGAATTAAATATTAATTTTACTTTAAAGGGGTTGCTATGTTCGATAGCGTACCCGATACGCAACGATGAGTTCCTTTGAAAACTTACGTTACACACTAGTAATATAATAATATTATTTTAAATGGTAGTTCACATGTAGTCGTTTTATTGGAGAGAATGGATAGAAATAACTAAAATGTGATTATATATGTTTTTTAAATGTTTTTACATTTATCCAATAAAATATAAAGGCTTAAAATACGGAAAGAATTCAATTTTAGGCATTTATACCCTAATTTTCAGTAAAGGTTCAATTATCACCTTTTGATGGTGAACCATCATTAAATATAGTTTTGATCAATCTTATAAATTCTATTGGACCAAATATAACTCTTCTTTAGAATCGGGACATCAAAAATCACTTTGTGTAAATTTTTGGTATCTTTCCGATAAAGTTCATTTTTTCATGAATAGTGTAAAATGTTGTATTTTAATTCAAAACCTCTTTTTAATCTAATTTATTTATATTATTAGATTATAATTTGAGTTGGTTTTAAATTTAAATTATAAAATATTTTTACCATTAAATCCAATAGTGGTCGTTGGAATTAATTTCACTTTGAAATCGGACTTAAACTAGTATCAATCTTTTGATACTTATTGTTTCATAAAAACACGCTATTTGTCATGACAACGGGAATTAATTATTAAATTAATTAATGTTACTTATATGTTTTGAATTTTTTAAAATATACTTCATTTTTGAATTCGTAATATCAAATATAGTTTAGGGTGAATTTTTGGTATTTTTCTGAAAAACTTCAATTTTTGATGAATAGTGAAACCACTAAGTGGTACTTATAAAAACTGATTTTTCGTTTAAATGAAATTTTACCACTTTTGTGTTTTTAATTTCAAAAATCCAATATACATGGCTTTCATTATGAAGTAAAATGTGGTTCAAAGGGATTAGAATATTTTTTTTGGTGAATAGTAACTTATTAAGTTTTTAATCGCAATTAGACGTAATTAGTGTAGTTTAAGGTAAAAATAATGTTTTAATAAAATGAGATGAGATTGACACATGTCCTACACTCATTGGATGTGTCATGGCCGACCAATACAATCCATGGGTCAACTTGGGGACCCCATGGAGCCACTTTGTTTGGGAAATGACATAAATAACGTTTTATTTAATGTTAAAGTAAAAATGACACAAACATGAGATGTTTTACTAAAACAATTTTTACATGGGGTTATAAAAGTCAGATTTTTGACTATAAATATTAATTATAAATCTAAAAAGATTTCCTACATCATGATATTTTTTTTATAATTTTTAGACATTAAATAAATTATATTATTTATGACATCATAATGATGCAGCGATTACCTCATTAATAAAGGATTTAAATAAAATGGAAAGATAATGTAAAATATATGACCTAAACATGTCCAAAACCTATTGGATGGGTGGATTTAGAACCCTCTTCACCTTATCCTCGAGATACATCAATGTGGTACCTTTAAAATCCGAAACTCTTTTGAAAATAAAGTAACATTTTGTAACTTTACAAGAGTGCCCCTCTTCTCCTCTTATAAAAGCCCCCTATCTCTACCACCTTACCCACACTCCCAAAGCCTTTATCACGGACAACCTCTGCCAATTTTTTCTCTCCATTTCCCTCTCTTACGCCTTGAAGCCTCACTTTGGGAATAAGTCTTACCAAGGAATCCTTTGAGCTCAAACCAAAGGGAGTTACCCGATTTTAAGGTAATGTCTTCACTTGAGTCGTTTTGTTTTATTTTGCTTCTCCAACCCCCTAAACTCTTTTTATTATTTTCTTTTGTAACAACTCCAGTATCCTCAATATACTCGGATGTTTTTATAAGAAGGATTAGAGCTACACTTACACACACCTACATCTAATGCTTAAAGAACATACTGTTTCCGTGGATGGCGAATTTCTGCCTCCTGAAACGATGATTGTTCAACATTATTTTAACACCTTCAAAGGTGGCCATTAAGATGACACTATATTTATATATGATATATAATATTTTTATGTTTTCCTTAAGCTTATATATTTTTCATTTTGGTCTTACCTTTATGGTTTCCATTATGGGTAAATGTGATATCTTCATTTAAGGAAGTGCGGACTACCGTCCCCTCAAAGTGATTTGATTCGTTAATGCCATATGTGGGATGTATAAAGGATGGATTTAAAGTTATTATATATGATTTTATACTGGAATTATGATATACCTCTATATCATTATTATTTCTTTCCATTAAAGTATGAGATAGAAATGAAAGTATCCTTCATGCATACGTACGGCTTACCGTCTCCATGAACGGTGCATTTCATTTCTTATCCCCAAATGTGATGTACTATTATATGTACATGTATATAATGTATACATATGTTTAATGATACATCTAAATTATGAATATAATTCTGGAATTAAAATATACATACCTCTCATTTAGTTTTAATTCCATTAATATGACAAATAAATGAAAGTAGCGTTCATGCGTACGTACGGCTTACCGTCTCCATGAACGGTGCATTTCATTTCTTACCTCTAAATGATTATGTAATATTATAAATACATGTATATGCTGGATATATATGATATATATTATATTCAAATCAGGAATGTCATTCTGGATATAAAGAACCTTTGACCACACGAACAACATGTAATTGTAAGAAGTCCACTTTCGACTTAAGAACCAAATATCGACAAAACAAACATTATTAACTTAAATGGTTACATAATGTTTATCACTTGGAAATAAGTGATATAAAAGAAATAATGAACTTGAAAAAGGTTCTTAAGAAAATAGAAATTAACTCAAGTTTATTATTCAGGACATTAAAGAACGATCGAGTCAAGTCGGACCTGAGGTATGGGACTTCGTCTCAATCTCCTTTCATTGAGGCATATTTCGTTTTATACACAACTTTCTTTTATACAGTGTATAAACCCCTTTTACATTTACTTTTATACAAAAGGAATATTTTTCTATGAAATGTTTTACTAAACGACAAAAAGGAATGTTTTTTTAACGTACGCGGTGACAACGACCTTTTCCGCCGCCGCGAGTATTATTTGGTCTTTGGCTTCCTCAACAAGACGTAATGTTTTTAAAATAAAATAAATACCATATAATCTTTTATGTATTTTGGTATTGAAAATGGTTTTGATAAAGGATTCTATTATTTCAATATATTTAAATTATATATTGTGATTGAAATGTGGAAATGTTATCATTCCTTTATATTGGTTTTATATTTTATGATTTTATATTTTATGATTTTATATTGGTACTTGGACATTTGACGGGTGGTTACGTGATAAACCATATGACGGGTGGTGCCATGAATACCAGGATGGGTGGTTACGTTATAAACTCCAATGCATTGGGTATGGAAGTCAGCCGTATGGCTATTCCATTAAGTATGTATGGAAGTTGGCCGTATGGCTATTCCATTAAGTGATATGTGTGGAAGTCGACCGTATGGTTATTCCACTTAAGTATGTTTATGTCCCAAGTTACCTTTATATGTTATGTGTTCTTTATATGGGTTTTATGGTAATCCTTTGGTTACAATAAGGTAAGTAATGATATTTTATTCAGTGAAGAGTTTTTACCACTTCATGAAGGTTAAGGTATTACTTTGATAAAGTATACATGGTTTACTTGATGTTTGAAAAACTAACAGTTTTCATTCTTTGTGTATCCCTTACTGAGCTTTTCATGCTCACCCCAAGTTTTTTTGAAATGTTTTTCACAGGACTTAATGTGGAATAGGGTCAAGGACAGGATCATTGGAAATTCATGCTATATAAAACATGGAACTAGACATGTCTCTTTTTAAGAGTTTTTTTTATTTAATGGAAACACAGTAGAAGTGTCTACTTTTTAATCTTTTGAGATGTAATAGTTATGTCCTAATTCTCTAAAACTCTAAACCTGAAAAGATCCTCAATGTGAATTATTCATTTAATTCAATATTAAGTAAGGTTTAAGGTCGGGGCCTTATAGTTGGTATTAGAGGTCAGTTTAGACAACTTTAAGAGTTAAAAAATTGTTAAATTATAAGTTAATTTATGGTATGAATGAAATGATATAGAATTTAAAGATTACCATGTTACTTCGCCTAAGATATTTCTATGTTAAGAATGGTTTTTCATAGAGGAAATAGAACAACTATTCTAGGAAGGCTTACAGAGGGAAATGACCTTTCAAATCAGTATCCTGAGATGGTCAGAATTAGAACTTAACAGTTTGTTGCAGTGATGGCTCAGTTGACTCAGGTGAAAAATTTTGGTTGTTTTTATTGATGATATTTTTGTGTTTTCTAAAAGTAAAGAGGAGCATGAAAGTCATTTAAGGGTTATCATGAAAACCTTAAAATAAAAGAAACTGTACGCAAAATTCAGCAAGTGTGAGTTTTGGTTGCAACAAATTTCTTTCCTTGGTCACATTGTTTCAAAAGATGGCATAACTGTTGATCCTGCTAAAAAAAAGTTGTTGAATAATGGCCAAGACCTACAAATGTAATTGAGATTCATAGCTTCCTTGGTTTGGTAGGCTATTACCAAAGGTTTGTTAGAAATTTTTCACAGTTATCTAGTCCAATGACTAAGCTAACTCGGAAGGGTGTTAAGTTTATTTGGATAAAAGAATGTGATGATTGTTTTCAGGAGTTGAAAAGAAGATTGGTGAATGATACAGTTTTGGCACTTCCTTCCAGGAATGGTGAGTTTGTTTTATACAGTGATTCTTCGTTGAAGGGACTTGGTTGTGTCCTTATGCAGAGTGATCAGGTAATTTCTTATGCTTCACGTCAGTTGAAAAATCATGAGGTAAATTACCCTACACATGATTTGGAATTAGCTGCTGTTGTTTTTGCTTTAAAAATTTGGAGGCATCATTTGTATGGAGTAAAGTGTGAAATATATACTGATCACAAAAGTTTAAAGTATATATTCACTCAGAAATAATTGAACATGAGACAGAGGAGATGGCTGGAATTAATCAAGGATTATGATTGTACAACTCATTACCATCCGGGAAAATCAAATAAACTGGCTGATGCTTTGAGTCAAAAAAGTAATGCTTCATTAACAATGTTGCATTTGGAACATGATCCTTTGGTTAAGGATTTGATGAACTTTGGAATAGAAGTTATTGGTGAAGGATGTCCTTCTGTTTTGTTTCAGGTATCAGTGAGATCATCCCTATCAGACAGGATCAAGCAAGCACAGAAGAAAGACAGTGAGTTGGAGAAAAAGGTAGAGCTGGTTTAGAAGGGTAAGTTGCCTAAATTCAACATTGATAATGATTGTGTTTTGAGATTTGGGAAGAGATTGTGTGTGCCTTGTGATTCACAGTTGAAGATAGATTTGTTATGTGAAGCTCATAGTTCCCCATTTTCAGTTCATCCTGGCAGTACTAAGATGTACAGAGATCTGCGGGATTGTTACTGGTGGGATGGAATGAAAAGAGATATTACTGATTTTACTATGAAGTGTTTGACTTGTCAGCAGGTTAAAGCAGAGCGGCAGTTACCGAAAGGGATGCTTCAGCCTCTACCAGTGCCAGAGTGAAAATGGGAGAATATATCCATGGACTTTGTTGTGGGATTTCTGAAGACATCTCGAGGTAATAATGCAATCTGGGTTATTTTTGATCGCTTGACTAAATCTGCTCATTTCCTTACTATACGAGATACTTTCTATCTTGATCAACTTTATCAATTGTATCTTAAAGAGATAGTCAGGTTGCATGGAGTTCCCCTCTCCATTGTATCTGACCGTGATCCTAGGTTTACTTCTAACTTTTGGAAAGGCCTTTAGAAGTCGTTGGGTACTGAATTAAATTTTAGTACAGCTTTTCATCCTCAATCAGATGGGCAGTCAGAACGAACAATTCAGACCTTGGAGGATATGCTATGAGCTTGTTCGATGGATTATCAGGGAAGTTGTGACCAACATCTTTCTTTGGTTGAGTTTTCTTATAATAACAGTTTTCATTCCAGTATATAGATGGAACCATTTGAGGCATTATTTGGGAAGCGGTGTCGAACTCTAGCATTTTGGGATGAAGTGGGTGAAAGGAAGCTGATGGGACCAGAATTGGTAGAAGATATGGCAGAAAAGGTTCAGTTGATTTAGAAACACATGAGAACAGCTTAGAGCAGGCAGAAGAGTTATGCAGATAACCGGAGGAAGGATCTATCTTTCGAGGTAGGTGGTCATGTTTTTCTCAAGGTTTCTCCATGGAAAAGTGTGATGTGATTTGGTAAGAATGGAAAGCTGAGTCCAAGGTTCATTGGACCATATGAAATTATGGAGAGAGTTGGATCAGTTTCATACAGAGTGGCATTACCTCCGAGTTTATCTCAAGTACACAATGTTTTTCATGTTTCAATGTTGAGGAAGTATATGCCAAATTCATCTCATGTTTTGAGCCCAAAGGTAGTTCAGTTGGAAGAGAATCTCTTTTATGAAGAACAACCAGTCTAGATTCTTGACCGAAGAGAGAAAGTGTTGCAAAATAATGTAATCCACCGGGTAAAGGTTTTGTGAAAAAACCATATGGTTGAAGAGGCAACGTCGGAATCTTAAAATGCTATGAGGGATAAATACCCCCACTTATTTTGATAAGTGAATAAAATTGCGAGGACGCAATTCCTAAAAGGGGGAAGGATGTAACATCCCAGGTAAATAATGAATAAAACATTTTTGTATTTTTTAATATTTACGAATTAAATATTAATTTTACTTTAAAGGGGTTTCTATGTTCGATAGCGTACCCGATACGCAACGATGAGTTCCTTTGAAAACTTACGTTACACACTAGTAATATAATAATATTATTTTAAATGGTAGTTAACATGTAGCCAATGTATTGGAGGGAATGGATAGAAATAACTAAAATGTGATTATATATGTTTTTTAAATGTTTTTACATTTATCCAATAAAAGATAAAGGCTTAAAATACGGAAAGAATTCAATTTTAGGCATTTATACCCTAATTTTCACTAAAGGTTCCCTTATCACCTTTTGATGGCGAACCGTCATTAAATATAGTTTTGATAAATATTATAAATTCTATTGGACCAAATATAACTCTTATTTAGAATTGGGACATCAAAATTCACTTTGTGTAAATTTTTGGTATCTTTCCGATAAAGTTCATTTTTTAATGAATAGTGTAAAAAGTTGTATTTTAATTCAAAACCACTTTTTAATCTAATTTATTTATATGATTATATTATCATTTGAATTGGTTTTAAAGTGAAATTAGAAAATATTTTTACCATTAAATCCAATAGTGGTCATTGGAATTAATTTCACTTTGAAATCGGACGTAAACTAGTGTCAATCTTTTGATACTTATTGTTTCATAAAAACACGCTATTTGTCATCACAACGGGAATTAATTATTAAATTAATTAATGTGACTTATATGTTTTGAATTTTGTAAAATAGACTTCATTTTTTAATTCGAAATATCAAATATAGCTTAGGGTGAATTTTTGGTATTTTTCTGAAAAACTTCAATTTTTGATGAATAGTGAAACCACTAAGTGGTACTTATAAAAACTGATTTTTCGTTTCAATGAAATTTTACCACTTCTATATTTTGAATTTCAAAAATCCGACATACATTGTTTTCATTAATAAGTAAAATGTGGTTCAATGGGATTAAAATAATTTTTTGTTGAATAGTAACTTATTAAGTTTTTAATCGCGATTAGAGGTAATTAGTGTAGTTTAAGGTAAAAACAATGTTTTAATAAAATGAGATGAGCTTGAAACATGTCCTACACTCATTGTATGTTTCATGTCCGACCGAGACAATCCATGGGTCAAATTGGGGACCCCATGGAGCCACTTTGTTTGGGAAATTACATAAATAACTTTTTATTTAATGTTAAAGTAAAAAATGACACAAACATGAGATTTTTTACTAAAACAATTTTTACATGGGGTTATAAAAGTCATATTTTTGACTATAAATATTAATTAGAAAGCTAAAAATATTTCCTACATCATGATATTTTTTTATAATTTTTAGACATTAAATAAATTAAATTATTTATGACATCATGATGATGCAGCGATTACCTCATTAATAAAGGATTTAAATAAAATGGAAAGATAATGTAAAATATATGAACTAGACATGTCGAAAACCTATTGGATGGGTAGATTTCGAACCCTCATCACCTTATATTCGAGATACATCAATGTGGGACCTTTAAAATCCGAAACTCTTTTGAAAATAAAGTAACATTTTGTAAGTTTACAAGAGTGCCCCTCCTCTCCTCTTATAAAAGGCCCCCACCTCTACCACCTTACCCACACTCCCAAAGCCTTTGGCTCGGCCAAACTCTGCTCATTTTGTCTCTCCATTTCCCTCTATTACTCCTTGAATCCTCACTTTGGGCAGAAGTCTTCCCAAGGAAGCCTTTGAGCTCAAACCAAAGGGAGTTACCCGATTTTAAGGTAATGTCTTCACTTGAGTCGTTTTGTTTTAGTTTGCTTCTCCAACCCCCTAAACTCTTTTTATTATTTTCTCTTGTAACAACTACAATATCCTCAATATACTAGGATGTTTTTATAAGAATTATTTGACCTAAACATACACAAACCTACATATAATGGTTAAAGAACATACTGTTTCCGTGGATGGTGAATTTATGCCTCCCGAAACGATGATTGTTCAACATTCTTTTAACACCTTCAACGGTGGCCATTAAGATGACACTATACTTATATATGATATATAATATGTTTATTTTTTCCTTAAGCTTCTGTATTTTTCATTTTTGTCATAACTTTATGGTTTCCATTATGGGTAAACGTGATATCTTCATTTAAGGAAGTGCGGACTACCGCCCCCTCAAAGTGATTTGATTCGTTAATGCCATATGTGGGACGTATAAAGGATGGATTTAAAGTTATTATATATTATGTTATACTGGAATTATAATATACCTCTATATCATTATTATTTCATTTCATTAAAGTATGAGATGGAAATTAAAGTAGCGTTCATGCGTACGTACGGCTTACCGTCTCCATGAACGGTGCATTTCATTTCTTATCCCCAAATGTGATGTACTATTATAAGTACATGTATATAATGGATATATATGATCAATGATACATCTAAATGATGAATATAATTCTGGAATTAAAATATACATACCTCTCATTTAGTTTTAATTCTATTAATATGACAAAGAAATGAAAGTAGCATTCATGCGTACGTCCGGCTTACCGTCTCCATGAACGGTGCATTTCATTTCTTACCTCTAAATGATTATGTAATATTCTAAATACATTTATATGCTGGATATATATGATATATAGGATATGAAAATCAGGAATTTCATTCTGGATATAAAGAACCTTTGACCACATGATCAACATGTAATTGTAAGAAGTCCACTTTCGACTTAAGAACCAAATATCGACAAAACAAGCATTATTAACTTAAATGGTTACATAATGTTTATAACATGGCAATAAGTGATATAAAAGGAATAATGAACTTGAAAAAGGTTCTTAAGAAAATAGAAATTAACTCAAGTTTATTATTCAGGATATTAAAGAACGATCGAGTCAAGTCGGACCCGAGGTAAGGGACTTCGTCTCAATCTCCTTTCATTGAGGCATATTTCGTTTTATACACAACTTTATTTTATACGGTGTATAAACCCCTTTGACATTTACTTTTATACAAAAGGAATCTTTTTCTACGAAGCGTTTTACTAAACGACAAAAAGGAATGTTTTTTTAACGTATGCGGTGACAACAACCTTTTCCGCCGCCATGAGTATTATTTGGTCTTTGGCTTCCTCAACAAGCCGTAATGTTTTTAAAATAAAATAAATACCATATACTCTTTTATGTATTTTGGTATTGAAAGTGGTTTTGATAAAGGATTCTATTATGTCAATATATTTAAATTATATATTCTGATTGAAATGTGGAAATTTTATCATTCCTTTATATTGGTTTTATGTTTTATGATTTTATATTGGTACTTGGACATTTGATGGGTGGTTACGTGATAAACCATATGACAGGTGGTGCCGTGAATACCAGGACGAGTGGTTACATTATAACCTCCAATGCATTGGGTATGGAAGTCGGTTGTATGGCTATTCCATTAATTATGTATGGAAGTTGGCCGTATGGCTATTCGATTAAGTGATATGTGTGGAAGTTGACCGTATGGTTATTCCACTTAAGTATGTTTATGTCCCAAGTTACCTTTATATGTTATGTGTTCTTTATATGGGTTTTATGGTAATCCTTTGGTTACAAGAAGGTATGTAATTAGATTTTATTCAGTGAAGAGTTTTTACCACTTCATGAAGGTGAAGGTATTAATTTGATAAAGTATACATGGTTTACTTGATGTTTGAAAAACTAACAGTTTTCATTCTTTTTGTATCCCTTACTGAGCTTTTCATGCTCACCCCAAGTTTTTTTGAAATGTTTTTCACAGGACTTAATGTTGTATAGGGTCAAGGATGGGATCATGGGAAAGTCATGCTATATAAAACATGGAACTAGACATGTCTCTTTTTAAGAGTTTTTTTTTATTTTATGGAAACATAGTAGAAGTGTCTACTTTGTAATATTTTGAGATGTAATAGTTATGTCCTAATTCTCTAAAACTCTAAACCTGAAAAGATCCTCAATGTGAAATATTTATTTAATTCAATATTAAGTAAGGTTTAAGGTCGGGTCCTTATAAAAAATCATATTAAGTAGGCACATAGTTTAAAAAAAATCTATGCTAACAAACAGATTAAGGATCTTGAATTCTATTTAGGGGACCATGTTTTCTAAAGTATATATTTATGGAAAGGGTTTATGAGATTCGGAAAGAAAAATAAGTTATGTCCAAGGTACATTGTTCTATTTGAAATATTTGAGTAGATGGGAGAAATAAAATATAATTTATTCATTCCAAAAAACCATTCACAGATGCCTGAAGACTTATATATATCACTTATATGGAAGTATATGTTAGAAACTTCACATTTTCTAAAGGTTGATCAAGCTTAGTTGGAGGCTAAATCATCATATAATGAATAACTGATTTATATTTCTGATATGAGATAGAAATTAATGTAAAATCAAACAAATTTATAGGTGAAGGTCATTTAGAGGAATCACCAAAAGTTAGAGGCAACCTAAGACTAAGTGTGTGTGATGATATAGTCTTAATCACATTTTTCTATAGTCCGATTTATAATTTTAAGGATGAAATTATAATAAGAGGGGGTTGTAACACCCAAGAAATTTTAGAAATTATTAAAAATATTTTATTACAAATTATTTGGTACAAATAAAAGATATAAATTTTTTAATATTTCTATAGATAATAATGTAAAATAGAAAAAAAATACGAGTACAATGTAGATGTCTCATGGATCATATTATTCAATAAACATCACAACTATAACAAGAGTTTCATAAAAGAAAGATAATACAAGAAATAAAATTGACATCTTAAAAGAATTAAAAAATGTTAATTATTATTTGGTTTATTGGTTCCAATGAATTTATATGATATAAATTTTTATATAACCATTGGTTATTATGATCGTTGGTGATATATCTATTATAAAGTAACCATTGCAATTAGTGTATATTGAGGTTAATGATTAGAGTTGGTTGGTTTATATGGAACAAACCATGGGTTCTACTCATATAAATATACCTTATGAAGAACATTTATCAAATCTTGTGAAGGAGGTAGTATCACTAGGGTATTACCTTAACCAATCCCAAGGAGAACTTCAACAATTGAGGTTCTAACAAAACCGTCTACAGGAGAAGTTCAAGTTAGTATAAATCACTACCATATCAATGATGTTAGAATGAGCCCATTAAAGTACCAACATTAAACAACTTACCCAAAATAATTATTCTATCTTAATAAGATATTATGTACCAAAGTTCTAACTAGTATTAATGTATAAATTCTCTTAATAAAGAAATGGTGTTTACTCCAACGCCATATTTTTTATTAAATGAATCATCCTTATTTAAAAGTTTAAAATCATATTGTTAGAGATTTATTTTGATAAAAAGAATTGTATATATGGAATTTAGATGATAGAATTATTTAAGGGGTATAATTTGGTATTTTTTGGTAAAAAATGGAAAATTTTGGCAAAATGGAGAAATAAGGTGAAATACAGTAAATATGACATCATATATATATAAGAATGACTAAAATCAGAAAACATAGTGATAATTACCTAATTTTGGAATTACAAATTATATTGGAGCATAAATATATGTAATGGGTCACTCTGTGGCGTAGTGGATCACCTGATATACTAGAAAAATAAAATATGATAATATTTAAAAGAATCTTCCATGAGAATCATTAAACTAGATTCCATGGTAAACTTTGTACATTTAATTAGAGAATATAATTTGATAATATTTAAAATTACTTCCATGGGAATATTTGATCTTTTAATTTAACAAGCTTCTATGAGAAGCTTTATAATAGATTCCATGGTAAGCTTTATACTTTTAATTTAACAAGCTTCTATGAGAATCTTGATACTAACTTTCATGGAAAGATTTATTTATTTAATTAAACAAGATTATATGATAATCTTTAAACTAGCTCATCCAATAAAATTATGACATGTTTTAGGGTAATTTTATAATTTTATTTTTACCCTTAATTGCCACATTTACCCTTAACCGTGATAATTAAAAATAATTACTGAAGTTACTATTCATAATGTCCAAAAATAAAAGATACCTATTTAGAAAATTTTAACCTTATAATTCCAAAAATTTAATAAATTTTTCCAAATTCAAATCACATAATTGGAAGAAATTAATTTAAAATTAATTCTTATTGTCAAAACCAGAAAGAGGGTTTTCAAGAAATAAAAACTATCAAAAGATTGACATGTGATTAAGTCCAATTTAGATGTGAAATTACTGCTAACGACTAAAATTATATTAAATGATAAAAACATAATCTAATTACACTTTTAAACTAATAAAAAGATAATCTAACTATATAAATAAATTATATGAAAAGGCAGTTTTGACTTAAAATGTAGTATTTTTCACTATTCATTAGAAAATGAACTTTGTCATAAACTTACCCAAAAAAAATTAACCAAAGTAATTTTTTATGTCCCTATAATATAGAATAATTTTATTTTTTAAAATAGAACATATAAAAGTGAAAAAATATATATTTAAAAAAGTTTCTCCATCAAAAGGCGGTAAAACTACCTTTTAAAATATTAATGTATTTTATGTTGAAAATTGGATTAATTTTCACTTTAAGCCACTAAATTTTATTAAATAAATGTAAAAACATTTAACAAACATGTGTAATCATAATATAGTTATTTTTGTTCATTCCCACCAATACAATGACTATGCATTAACTACCATTTAAAATAACAATATTAATAGATATGAAAATGTCTTATTCTATAATTACCTAGGACGTTACATATGATGTATTTTAATTTTTTATATGTAGCTATTTATTTCCATTTTCATCCATATATTATGTTAATATTTTTTACTCATCTATATATAATCATTTTTTATACATCCCTACTATATTACTTATGCCATTATTATGCCATGTTAGATTCCACTATACACTATCCCATACTAAGTTTCTGATCTCACCTTTTTATTTTGTTTCCAATCTCACTAAATAATGAATAGGAATATTATTTATGATCAAATATATGGATAGATATAAGTAATAATTATTTTTACTCAGATTATGTTATATGTGATGTTATAATATAACATTATGTCTATAGCATCATAAAGCCTACCACACCTTCATCTTGGGTATGTAATATCATATAACCTGATTACCATGTAATAAAAAACCCATCATATTTGCATGATTGCGGTCAGGGTAATTGATGTTTTAAAAATTTTTAGTATAAAAAACTCCAAGAAGATATTTATATTAGTATAAATGGTGTAAGACTTAATTTTTTTGTTTCTTTCTACTAAGATAGAAATGAAACACATGAATTTAATTCAATATACTTTTGAAATATGATCAATCATGTATATTTTGTTGTGTACACAATCTAACATCTCTTATACATGAAGCATAAATAATTTATACTAATCAATTCTGAGTAAAATCCATTGTATTTCTATTAATAATATCCTTAAGTAATTAGGAAGAACTATGGATGTATTCTTGATATTTTCAGATGATAAATATCCCACTGTAAATTGTTATATTGATGTTACCTTCCAAAATAACCAAGATTAATCTAGATCTAAATATATATTTATGTTCAACCAAAATGGTGGATCCATTAGCATGAATATTTTTGAATAACTAATAGTGGATAAATATACATTGTATGTTGAGTACATCACTACATCAGATACTATGAAGGAATATATTTGGATTATGTTCATTACTAAACTATTGGAGGTTAATAGTATTTTGAAACTAATAGACATCTCTTTTGAAAAGATAAAATCTATCATTTGGGCTATGGAACCACAATATCATAAAATAAAAAAACAAATTATTCAAAAATACCATCTCATTAGATAAATCTTCAATAAGTGTGACTCAAAAATTTATCAAGTGACTACTTAATATAATGTAACTAATACTTTGAAAAAACAATTTAGACAATAAAAAAATGATGGGAATATAAATTCATTCGGTATTCACTATATTTATGAACTAGATATAATGTACTTTTTTTAATCCTAAATATAGTATACGAGATGTAATTTTTTTGGTCATAAAATTTATCATGGTTTTACTATTAATGAAAAATTTTATGTTATCATTAATTTAGGCGGGATGCATTCATTACATGATAGTGAAATGATAATTAACTTCTCAAGGGAAATCTATGAGTATTCCCTAATCAATTTTTATCATGGATAGGAATTCTTTGAGACAAAATGTTATGATTAACATGAGTAGGGTCTCTTAAGAAGATAAAGAGTTCAATAATGAGACATAAATGCAACTTGTTATCTAGATTAGACTGTTAAAGTATATCATAATAAATGTTATACATAATGTTTTTTATATACTTATTCATGTATTCTATATATTAATACCCATTAAAAAGGTTAAAAAATTACCAACATGTGAACATTTATACTTTGATACCTTTATTATGCAAACCTTAAGGTTGAAATAATTCAGGAGTGTTGGGTATGTTGATAGTCATATGGTGGGTTTTACAAAACCAATACATTTTTCATCTTTTATGATAGATATAACATTAGGTACCTCAATTTAATTAAACCAAGGAAATGAATGAACATACTTATTTGAGTGACATATGATTTGATCATCTAATCGGATGAATGACATATTATACATTCATCTATATTGGATAGTCTATTTTAGAAAATAGAGAAAACATGAGCTGGACTATATGGGAATGACATGTTACTTGTCTCATGGATATACTCAATGTATTGGAAAACTATATTATGTAAGTATGAATATAATGTATGGAGATATATCTAGGGGACATGTTCATATAAATACATGTGTGTTTGATAGAGATCACACCAAATACCTTTTTATATTTTGTTACAATGAAACATTGAAAGAGGTTACTCCTTTTTTATGATTATGAATTAATAATTCATAATCATTTTAAATTATTTGAAGGATCACACACAACTAGAAAATTCACTTACAACCATGGTTTAGAACCGTGGTCATAGGCCTGAAAATTGTGGCAATAGCCTATGGACATGTTTCAGAAAACTGTGTCTGCTATCCCCATGGCAGTAGGTCTTACATACAGCCACAGTATAATAGTGGAATTAGGAGGGCTATTGCCACAGTTTTATCCTTGGCATTAGGCCTCCTAATTCCACAGTTTAACCATGGCTCTAGGCCCCTATTGCCACTGTTAGAACTGTGGCACTAGACCCCTACGACCACGGTCAAAACCGTGGCGATATTATTTATATGGTATAAAAAATCAGTTCCCCCCCCCCCTAGATAGCCCCATTGACCCCCCCCCCCCCCCCAGTACAACCCCTTTACCCCCCTAGACAGCCCCCTTGAACCCCCATGACAACACACTTGCACCCCCTAGACAGCCCCCATGCACCCCCTTATCCCCCTATAAAGCCACCTTGTACCCCCTTGAACACCCTCATGCCCTCCCTGGACAGCCCCTTGCACCCCCTTAAACACCCCCCCCCCACCCCCACCCCCCCCCCCCTACACCCTTATGCCCCCTAGACATCCCCCCTAAACCCCCTTGAACACCCCCTGGACATCTCCTTACACCCCCATGCCCCCTGGACAACCCCCTTGTACCCCATTGAACACCCCCATGCCCCCTGGAAAACTCCCTTACACCACCTTGAACACCCCCATACCCCCCTAGACAGCCCCCTTGCACCCCCTTGAACACCCCTCCCCCAATAACCCCCTGTAAAACCACCTTTCACCCCCTAGAAAGCATCCATTCACCCCCATGCCCCCCTGGAAAACCCCCTTTCACCCCCTAGGAAACCCCTTTCACCCCCTTAAACACCCCCATGCACCCAATGCCCCCCTGGACAGCCCCTTACACCCCCTTGAACACCCCCTGCACCCCCTTACACCCCCTGGACATCCCCCTTGCACCCCCCTGTACAACCCCCATACACCCTCATGCCCCCTCTGGACAGCCCCCTTGCACCCCCCTGGACAGCCCCCTTGAACACCCTCATGCCCTCGACCCCCCCCCCCTCCGGGACACCCCCTGCATACCCATGCCCCATTTCACCCCAGGTACAACCCCCTCCCCCCCCTGAACACTCCCCTAGCACCCACTTGTAGTATCCCACCCCCTGGACAACCCCCTTACACCCCCAGCAGTATCCCCCCCCCCCCGCCGCATTTCCAGTTCTCGCCTCCCTACCAGTCACCCCTCCCCCACCTGCGAGTTACCTCCCCCCACCTACTAGTTCCCCCTAACAGTCCCCCCCCCACCTTGTCCTCCCCTACCTATCCCCCCACCCTA
This sequence comes from Viscum album, assembly GCA_963277665.1. Taxonomy (NCBI): domain Eukaryota; kingdom Viridiplantae; phylum Streptophyta; class Magnoliopsida; order Santalales; family Viscaceae; genus Viscum; species Viscum album. The sequence continues at coordinate 396,893,714 of OY728138.1, forward strand.
CACCCCCACTCACCCTGCCCCTTGCACCCCTATCAGTCTCCTCCCCCCTACACCCCCTGGACAACCCCTTGCACCCCCTTAGATAGCCCCCCTTTAACACCTCCATGCACCCCATTCTCCCCCTGGACAACCCCCTTTCACCCCCTGGACAACCCCCTTGAACACCCCCATGCCCTCGACCCCCCCCCCCCCCCCACACCTAGACACCCCCCTGCACACCCATGCCCCCTGCACCCCCGGGACAGCCCCCTTACCCCCCCCCCCTTGAACACTCCCCTAGAACCCCCATGTAGTATCCCCCGCCCCCACCCATACAGTATCAACACCCCCACCCCCTAAAAAGCCCCAACCCCCCCCCCCCCCACTCCTAGACACCCCCTCCCATATGAACATCCACCCCCCTCCAAGACAACCCCCACCCCCCACCTGAACACCCCCCCCCCCCCCCCGCACTGCTAGTCCTCACCCCTACCAGTTACCCCTCACCCCCACCTATGAGTTACCCCCCCCCCCACTGCTAGTTCCCCCTACTAGTCCACCCACCCCACATTTTCCTCCCCCTTCCAGTCCCCCCCCCCACCCACCCTACCCCTTACACCCCCTGTCAGTCCCCTCTCCCCTGCTAGTTCCCCCTGCCAGTTCCCCCCTCTCCCTACTAGTCCTACCCCCCCAGCCCTGCTAGTCCCCCTCCCCCCTTCCAGTCCCCCCATGCACCCCCTTCCATGCCCCTACCCCTGCCAGTTTCCTCCCTACCCCTTCCAGTTTCCCCTCTCCCCAACCCCTTCCAGTCCCCCTCTACCCGCTCCTACCAATCCCCCTCCCTAATAATATCCCAGCCCATTGGCTTGTATCGGGTCAGATGATCTACTAACCGTTGGTGAAATTTACCAGATACTAAATATATTTCATGGGTTTAAAAACAATGTTACAAAATGAGAATGAGTTACTCTATTTATCCCATAGAATATCAGCGTGATACTCACTGTAAAAATTAAATTATAAACTAAATATACTTACATGATAATAATTAAACAATTCCAAATATAAAAAAACACATAACTTCACCTACACGAGTCTCCCTATAAGAAAAACTATCAAAGAAGTTTGGAAACATCTAACAATTACCTAAAACACAAGGTAGAACATAGTAGTGCTCATCCCCTAAAATTATTATAAAACAAAACATCTTAGAAAATTCGTAAAGAATATAACTCAATAAACAAGAATAGTGTAGTCATATAACCAACAATAATAGAATAAATGCACCAAGTATAGGAAAAAAATGATCTCCAACTAAACTAATGTGCAATAGATAAAAAATATTTCATGTGTTGATCCATATATCTTCATGCAGTATGTTCTCATTTGGATTTCCCTTTAGATTTTCTATAAATATCTATGATGAATTCATTCTCACAAGGTTCATCCATGGAACCTTGGATGAAGTTATAAATATGAAAATTCCATGTGAAATAATCTTCACATTTACAAAAGTCATGATTGGTTCATCATGAAGGATTCTCATACCATAAGAAAGGAAAAAGGGCTAGTTTTGGACATGGTGAAGATGGAGAATTATCCAAGAAGGACACACCCATCAAAGAGGGCATTATGATGGTCATGATGCGGTGATCATGTTATTGTGTGAAACAAAAATTCTAATATGGTCATGGTAGTCTCTGTAGTCATCATCTATAATACTTGTGTGAAGCAGCCTAGTCCAAAATATCCATATAATATGACATGGTTAGAGTGTCATAATTCATTGAAGATATATAGTATAAGAAGGATGAGGTGGGAAGTAAAAAAACATAATGTTGTTGTGCTAGATTTAATTTTTTAGCATGTTCTTCTTCTGGAATTTACCTTTATTCTTAGTTTATATAGGTTTATGAATTTTATAAAGTAGAGAATTTTGCTTCTTTTATTCTTAATCAATCCTCTTGGATTTTTCAAACCATTTTTCTAATATGATTAGACAATATTTTGGTGCATGATCTTCCTTATTCTTGATTGTATATTCCTTCTTTGTAGAAACTATTGTCGAACACACCCTCCTGGACACCCTCCCCTTCCACACCTCAAACCTCCACCACACCCCCACTACAGCAGAACCCACACCCCACCGCAGTAGGCCCCACACCAGACTACAACAGCCCCCACAACCCCCTGCAGCAGCCCCCACAAACCCCTGCCACCCTCCAACCCCCACCCAAAATAGTAACCCCCACACCCCACTACAGCATCCCCCACACCCCACTGCCACCCCCATCCCCTTTCCCTAGACACCCCCCAACCCCCTACAATAGCCCCCACAACCCCCTGCCACCCTCTAACCCCCACCACACCCCATACTACAGTAGCACCCACAACCCATTGTAGTAGGCCCCACAACCCACTACAACAGCCCCCACAACCCCTTTCCACCCCTAGACCCTACCCCTGGACACCCCCCTACAGCAACCCTCTTGCCCCTGCCCCCCCCCCACACACACACACACAACCCCCTGCCACTCCCAACCCCCTATAGCAGCCCCCCTACACCTAGACACCCCCAACCCCCTATAGCACCCCCCCACCCTTCCCCCACTACAGAAGCCCCCATAATGAGAAAACATATGCACATCTTATATGGATAAGTAATTAGTTTGAATACATCAATGAATTGGTGAAATATCCAATAATGATTTAATGAGACAATAAAAGTGCTATCAAAATAGAAAACAGTCTATTAAAACACTCACAAGAAAAACATTGAGATCCACCAAAATATTTTAGAGGATGAGGTGGATAATAATGATATACAACTTATAATTGTTGGTACTCAAGATCAAGTGTTGTATATCTACACCAAATCATTGGGTTGTGTTTGTTGAATAGTATGCTAGAGTGGTCTCAAAAGAAGAAACATTTTTTTTATAAAGGAATGAATGAGTTTGAAATGTTTTACCAGCTTTGTATACCAAGGAGAATTTTCATTGTGATTCCTATGGTCACTCCAAAACCTTAACAAGGTACATGATCCTATCTATGGTGGATGGCCATGGGGAACCCACTTTTGAGATAGAATCCCACAAGTTTTAGGTGGGTATTATTATTCCATGAATTGGGAATACATGATTCAAAAAAAGTAAAATTCCCTAATTCATAAGGATAATATGATTTTTCATAAGGGTTACAAAATTTTTTGTACAATTTATTTTAAAGGATAATATTCAATTCGTGAGGATAATGACCACTTCATGAAGATATTATTTCTAGAATTCAGTGTCACTCCCTAAAAGAAGAAATATCATGATATGAGGGTGTTGCACCATGAATACTCGATATACAAAATGATTATTTTGATGGATCATGAAGTCACACTATGAAGACACATGTGATTCCATGAAGTCACAATGTGAAGACACATGTGATTCCATGAAGTCACACTGTGAAGACACATGTGATTACATGAATCAAGGTTGAGGAAGATTTAGTAGTGTTATCATTTAGAAGGTGAAAGAACTATGAAATTAGTGATGCACTATGATAGTTATTGAAGGGATATAGGTTTTATTTTTGTCTATATTTCATTCCATGAAGTAGGAAATAAACAAATTATAGTGTTTATATCCATGTACACATCACATCATGGAGAAAAAGATAATTCCTCAAGAAATATTTTGAGTCACTGAAGATTAAAATATCCTCCTAGATTTTGCAGGGACATAAATATAATATATTAACTAGATTTCTTGAATCTGGCTGCTGACTCAGAAATAAATGTGAAGGAATAGGTCTCACAATGAAAGGATATAATTTGAGACATGCCGCACCATGAATAAAGGTGTCACACTATGACAAGAATTTTTCTAGTGTCTTATATAAAAATGATCATAGAACAATACAAAGTAAGAGAGACATAAAGGAAAAGTGGAGAGACTAAAGTGAAAAGAGGGAGTTCTAGGTCACTACTAGAAATAAACTGAATATTAAAAATTTAATCAACTAATAATAACATGTATTTTATTACTTGACCAAGATTTATCTTGTGCATTGGTAAATGATAATAGATTTAGGTGGGATGGAATGAGATCAATACACATCAAGGAGCCAACACCATTCGAAGAAAAAACCTAACATCACCATCAGCTTCTAATTCTAAAATATCATTCCATAGAATTTTCCAACCGAACAACATAATAAATCGAATAAAAAAACCAAACAACACCTAAAGCACATCACCACCACCAACAAGAAGAAACTCCACAAAAAGAAAGACTGATCAAATATACACGAGAATACAACCGCCTCCCTACTAAAGAATCAGGCCCACCTGAGGGTACACAATGTTGCGCAGCCTAAATCTTTTCTACTCAAAGACTACACCAAAACAATAGATGGAATCCACCATGAATGAAGAAGTCATCCCATAAAACCAACTGAATAGAAATCAAAGAACCAAATAGAGGTGATGAATAACCCAACCATAATGAAGAACGAAAACTTATATTGACACAAGTCCCCCTCCATCACCATCATAAGCTTCCCTAAAATCCACATCAAGCTTATCCAAAATGGGGTTTTTCTAGACAAGTATTATAAGATAACAACTTGACTCTTTATTAATCTTTAAGAAAATGTATGGGTCTCACCTTCATCTCCTTTGGGTTAAATCTTAATATATCACCCATCTTCTCCAAGATATACATATTGAAACATATTAACACCAAATATAACCAACACAAAACATTGGGAACTTCAGTTTAGGTATAAAACAATTTCTACTAATAATATAATATTAATGGAATATAAGTTCAATTAGATTGAAAAGAATAACACGTTCGGTTTAGTGTTTATTTATATGGATAAAAAATTCACAGTTACAAAGTATGGTTTCTAGAATAATATCAATATGAAAAGAGAAGTACAAAAAATGCACTAAAAATATATAGAACCCAAAAAACACAAAATCATTAATGAAAATTGGCCCAAAGAATAAAAATAGAAGAAAAATTACCTAAATATGATGTCAAACTCACTCCCTTTGATGGTGGTGGATAGAACCAGACTCATCATAATAAATTCCCTGTAAGAAAATAATGGGGAAAGAGGTGAGATATAATGACTTCTTATATATATGTGATCAGTGTTTCAACTGTACATGATAAATGATTCATGACTCTGTAACCAACAATGAATAAAGAATATTCAGATTGATATGTACATCCTAATACTAAATAACATGATCATTAATAAAGAATTTGTTTTTTCAAATGATATCCAATGTCATTCAATACATACACCATGGAGTGACCTATATAAACTCTTCTAATACAACACTAAACCATACCAAATTGAAAATATCTGAAGAGAATATTGGGATTGGTTTCAAAATAATAAATACAAATAAAGAAACAGTGAAAATTATTGGGAATCCAATATGTCATGTCCGTAAGTTGCACTACCATGAAAGAGGAAATAAGTATTTTTAAATAAAAAGGAAGCCAAAAAATCCAAATTTTAAATAAATTACCATCTCACTTTCAATATAACATAATAGAGATACAATAAGCAGAAACATCAATACCAAAATATTATTTAGGATTAATTTGAAGGAATATACCCTGTAAAAAAAGAAATAATGAAACCTATAATAATAAACCAGAAATATACTCATGAACCCAATTATTTATCCAATAAAACCAACATGGTTTAATCCAAGAGTGACCTAAGACAAGGATTCCAAAAGGAGATTATTAGAATCTTTATCCTATACCTGAAAAATCCACAGAGTCTATCAACAATGATTGGTGTATGTAGGGTGTGAGAAACATTTCCTTGTTTGATTACATAGAAAAGTCATTGCATTTCCTTTTTCAAGACATTTTATAAATTCTAGTTTGAAATAAAATAAATAAAATAATGATTTAAATTTTAAAAAAAACTCATGGTCATGCACTAAATTGTTATTTTTAAATCATGTTGTGTACATACATAAATATCTTCATCTGAAAAAAAATGTTCAGAAAATCACTTTGATGGAAAAAAACCATTTAAATCAAATTAACTTCCAAAATTCCATTTCTATACTAGTTTTAAATATCATAACAAATAATATCAAGTCATATATCAAACAAATAGTTGTATAAAAAATTTGGAAAATTAATATACAGAGGTATAAACCGAGTGAGTTATGTACCAAGATGTACTCAATTAGAATAACCTTTCAAACTATCTAAGAACATCCTAATATATAAGGTTAGTGGATTTCTCCAAGTAGACTTACCTAGTGGAATTCCCTCTAGATAAATTCACTCCATGCATTAAATGATCCTAATAAGTATATAAACATGACTAGAATAGCTAAAATTTCTCAACATCCCACTTAGATACCCAAAAATTCCATAAAGTTGTCTATTGGAGGCGGCGAATCATTTTATAACACATTTACCACATATATAAAGTAGAATTCATAGCAAGGAATCACAATATCAATACTTTATCCCTTCCCCATACAAAATTTTTATGAAAAACACAATTTAATTCCACATAATATTAAATCACAATCACATTAAATTCATAAAATATATATGCTCTTATAGAACATAATATCATGGGGGATTAAGCCAAGGATATAACTAATTAAATGAAAAATATGCTATAAAAATTTTCAAACAAGTCTATTGTCTTCAAGATAATATCAAAACACTTTTAATCTTTTATAAAAAAATATTTTGAAAACTTATTTAACACAAAACCCTCATTGAAATCAATAGAAACATAACATTAATCCAATAATTCCTAATAGAATATCTTTACATTAACACAAGATCATTAAAAAACATATGGAACAACATAAATAGAATTTATTTATGAGAAACATAAGAACATATCAACAAAACACATACAATTATAATATTAATGAAATAAAAATGGGTATAGAAAACAAAATAGTCACATGGTTTGTGAAGAAAATGAAATCGCATGGAAACACCCACCAAAATCATGCGAAAATTGAATAAAACCATCAAATACTGGTTGAATAGAACCAAAGAAGTAATCTGAATACCCTCGATAATAAATAAATAAGGTGTGATCAAAATCTAAATTTAGTGTTTAGAAAAAATTGACCCATTATCAAAGTGAGGCCTAATACAGCCTCAATTGGGTCCAAGGAAGCCCTCAATATTGAATAAAACCTAGCTACAAGGAGAATCCACAAAAATTAGACCATATGAGTACCTTGGGGCTCGTCCAAACTCACATCACATTATTGGAACTGCATTGGTAGGGAGGTTGGGAGGCCGCATCAGAGCCACGTCAGTTGGGAGGTGGGATGACTGTGGTGGATCCGCATCGAAATACAAATATCATCAGAGGTAGGAGGCAGGCTGGGTACATCGGAATCGCATCAGAACTGTGTTGCAGCCACGTTGGAGGAGGGAGATTATCGGAGGTAGGAGGTTGTATTGTTGTGTCGGAGGATGAAGATATCTACAGAGGATGATCCTAGATAGGAACCATGGGAAGAGGAATACTGGCGGGGAGGTGGGGTGACCACATCAGAGGTGGAGAATCGTCCCAAGGTGGGTGGCCGTATCAGAGGAGTTGAATGTGGATGTTTTGGGTGACAGTGCCAGGTGAGGAGGGTCGCGGGGAGTAGGGCAGAAAGGGAGGGAGGTGGGGATCATGAGTGGAGAGAAAGGAAAAAATTGGGTGGGGATAACCTGCATGTATGAGGAAGGTGGTGGTGGATCACAAGTGTATAGGAAGAATATGGGTAAATACATGGGTATTTTATGACCCGTGGTATTACCTTAACCTATAGCCATGGTTTTCTTAAAACTTGGCTATATAAGTGTGTCTAAATCTTTAATTTCTAATAGTGATAGTGTTATATATAACACTATGAAATAGAGATTTGTTTTAATAAAAAAAAATTCCAAATAATTAATTTTATGATAGTTTATCAAAAAAAAGTTTGGATATGATTTCAAAAGTAATTGTGAAATATACATGAGGTTTATAAAACTTTAGTGCAAGAGGGAGATTGAAATAAAAAGTGGACTAAAACCCATATTTTATAGTGCAATAATATTTATATATCTTTATGTGATACATATTTATTAGAGAGATATAAATTTAATATAAGGATAGCATGGGTATTTTATTAATATATATTTTATATGGATTATCACATTCTTCATCTTATATATCATCATATAGAATATTTAATGAAGTGTAACTTATATTTGATCATTGAATTTTACAATGATAATTTGGGTTTAATAAAGCTTAAATGTTATAATGTATAACATATATGGCCAATGTTTAGCCAATAATTTTTTATATTCATGAAATCAAAATGTATCATTAATTAATGAAGCGGGTCTATAAAAAGATTTCATTACTTCATTTATTGATGCACATACATGATATTGAGTTACACTAGACAAAGGTATTTATTTTCTTATTAATTCCTTTATAATATATAAGGTAATAAAAAACCATAATAGAGTAATAAAATACTTATAACATTGTTTAAAGATTTCATAGTCAGTAGATCACCTTTGGTGTCAATAATATATTAGTTGTCACTAGGTGATTATCATTAACTACCTGAGTTGAAGATCATTAAATATATGGTAAATTTTATATTTATGTTTTTTAATTATTCATTACTGATAAAAAATGATCTTTTAAATTGTTTTTAAGTTTTATTTTTTATTATATATATTTTATTTCATTAAAATCCATCATAAAGAATATTATTCATTCATGTTGATAGTGCGAGAATCCTCCAAATTTATTTTATTTGTAATAAAATCCTTCAAAAAATTTCATAAAAATGAATTTAATCTAAGGAATATGAAAATGTTTTTTAATGTATAAAATTTAAAATATATCCAGAAATATACCATTTTTATATTATATTTTCATTTTTAAGTCATTTTCAAAAAAGGAAAGGGTGGAAAATAATGTATTGGTTCTACCCCAGCTTTCTCCTAAACATAATTTCTTTTAGTTGCCTCGTATTTTTCAATAACATTTGATTTTTTACCTTAATCACCCTCCTTAGAAAATTTAGTATTTTTATCATTAAATTCATAATTTATTTCCTTATATTTTAAATCATAAATTGGTTTTCTACATCTTAAAATCAAAAAATTTACCTAATCTGCTAGATTATTTTTTTGTGGAATCAGGTAGAATAATCGGTAAATGATTTAAAATTTGATTCAAAATATACCCTACATGGGAATCCAAGTTTATTTTGGATATATCTTGGTTTTAAAAACATACCTTATATGTTTTAATTAACTTAGAAATCATTTATTCTGATGATGGTCATGGTTCTGTTTATGGTTGTTACGAAATTGACTGATCCACCTCATGCATTCAAAAATATATAACTTTATATTTTTATCATAAATAGACTAATAATGTATCTATTGGTAGTACGGGTTGATCCCAATGAGATCAAAATTATTTTATAGGACTATGTATTGGAAAAAACTATTTAATATACACACAAAATAGATGAAGAATGAAAACAAATAAGAATACTAAACACTAGTTCTATTGGTAGAAATGTCTAATTTAGGTAAAATTTCAAGGTACATATCAATTTTATATTTTTGTAGGAATATAAGTGACCAATTAAACTCAATTAATTATTTTTTCATTATAGGATTCAAATGGTATTTGTGACTACTTCATTTAATACTCACACAATAACCCAAAGTATACTTAATCCTCAGTAGGGTATTAAGTTTAATTATGATTTATGTAATAAAAAAACATAATGAAATTTATAGAAAATAAATGGTCTTGGAATTAATTATTTATGACCAATTTAGTTCTCCCTCATTTATAACCATTTTTCTAGAAATTCAAAATAGAAAAATCTAAAAATTCATTCACAATGCATTCCAACAGAAACCATAAAACAAAACCTAATTTAAAAATGAATATCTTTTCAATAATAATTATTTATATCTTATATATCCCATAAAAATAAATAAATTAACCATAAATTATATATCTATGGATAAAAAATAATGTATTATCAAATATAAAAATAAAACCATAAACCCATGAAGATTCGATAGAAATTCCTTGATTTAGTACATTAATTGCTTGAGTGACAATAAATATCTTTATGATCCTATCCTCGGTGATCCTATATGGTATAATAGGGTTAGATATTTATTTAGGATCATTACTATTTTATACAATGGTATTTCACCCATTAAAATTTCAAATAAAACATGTGTTGACATGATCAACCCCAAAATATAATTTCAAAGAAATATTTTTAATCCTATCTTTAAACAAGAAAATTATTTCTATATTGAATAATGAAAAACTGTGGTTTAAATTATTTTTAGTAAAAACAATTATTATCTATTATATTTCTCAAAATCAAAACCACAAATCACAGGTGACTTTATATTCTTTTAAGGAAATTCCTCAAACTTATCTTTCATTTAAAGTTCTCCATTTTTTCCCAAAAAATAACCCATCACACAGTACCCCATGTAAGATATAATATTATAAAAACAAACCTAATAAAAACATTTAAATAAAAATAAAAATATATTATTTATTATTTTAACCATTTTTATATAGAAAACACTCAAACGATGTTTCAAAAAATGGGTTTTTCAAGTTCCTATACACTTTAACTTTTCTTACCCTCAAGAAAAAACCTATAAAATAATTTCAAAGTGAAGAATAACAAGAATAAAAATTATATATATAAAATAAATGAACATAAGTTTTAATAAATAACTTTTAATACATGAATTTACACTTAAAAACCCATACATTTCTAAAACAAGGCACCTAAGTACATCCAAACTCAATTTTCGAATTCCCAATTTTCAAATAATATTTATTTAAATAATTATTTTTCTTTATCCATTTAAAACATATTCCTATAAATTTTCATATTCTCATACACAAGTCTCAGCTAATAATGAATTAATCAACACCAAATGGAGGGTTATCACTTTTATTGGTCATACATTCTCATTAAATTGTAATTTTGGTGCATAAATATTGGTGATCATAATATTGGGTATGATTTTTTTTTCTATCTCAAAATTCTCTTTATCTAAGTTAGTAAAATTATCTTTTTACCCAAATTTTTAAATGATTCACCATATTAAATTGTAAAACAATTAATCTGAGCATGAAATTAAGACAATTTAGTAACCACATGAGTGATATAAAAAATATTAGAGAATCAATTTATAAATTAAAAAAAAAAAGATTTTAATTTCACGAGTTACTTATTTAAAACTTCTCTATAAAAATAAAATATTTAAATCACACATTTTAATATAAAATGTTAAAAAAATTATTGAATTTTGTTACAAAAACTAACCCAAAATAATGTCTCGTCAATCTAAGTATATGAAAAACATGAAAATAATTCTATTGGGATATTTATCATTTAAAAATATAAAATTTATTAAATAATCACTATGAAAAACATGTCATAATTGGATATAAAATTTTTATGATTCAATTCAAGTTTGTTACATATGAGAACCTACCCCTACACTTAAAACCAAGCACTATCAATAATTTTCAATTTCAAGGTGGATATAAATATGAATGTTATGATGTAGTCTTAACTCCAGTTATCATAAAAAAAAATAAAAAAACATTTGGAGAATAATAACCCCTCTTGATTGAACATATCACTTTATAAGACTCATATGAATAAAATTCTTCAAATATTTATTCATATTCCATTTATATACTAAAAAATTAAATAAAATCCATAACAACATAATTTATTCATGTATATTCAAGATGTGTGACAATATTATTGCGATGAATCAACAATCATATGATATCACCCAATTTACATGAAAATTTAGACACCTAAAAGATTAAAAATGGATGTTAGTGGGTTGATAAATATTTAGTGATATATAAGAAAATAAAAATAAAAATAAATGAAAAATAAAAAATAAAAAATACTGATATTTATTTATTAGGTTTCCTCTAAATGAGAACCTTTGTTTATGGTCATAAAATCAAACATGTAACCCTTCATATACTTATAATTGGTGGGAGGATGGGTATTATTTTTTATAAGTTACAAAATGTGTGTAACACCTCTTCCCTTGTTTAAAACTAATTTTATTTATGATTATAATATGTGAGTTTATAACATCCCTCATCCATAGAAAAAAATCACTAAAGGTGGATCTATGCCTTTAGCATGATATCCATGTAATCCACCACCCATTTAAAATATTTATTTATCTATTTTTTATACATTTGATGTGGGTATAATATACATAATACCCCCTCAGGTGGTGCATGATCCTCATTTATAAAAATCTAAATTTCCCGAACAAACACTTCTAGAACATGTAAAAGTTTAAATGAGTTTTAAGAATAAAAAATTGAATTAAATAACCTAAATATTCATATAATTACATGATTTTTAATTAAAATTATAGTATTAGATTCAATTTCAAAATTATGAACCTCCTTATTCTAATTTTTAGAAGAAAAATAAATATAAAATTCATTTTTAATTTTGATAATTTATATGAATTCTTCTTTTATTTATTTGGTGTGTGTGAAAAATTTTATTTCTCATCCAACTATTTATCTACACCTTTCTCTTAACCAAATATGGATAGTCCAAATTATTTATTTTCACTAAAATATATACAAATTAAATAACCAATCATTCTAATTGACTAAATTCATTAAATTAGATCTTCATAATGTGTTTGATAATTTATAACAAATTTTTAAAATAAATGTTCTTACCTAGATTATGCATAGTTTTTCATAGTGAGGTAGTATAAATGAATTCGTTTCATTTAAAGGATCCCAACCATATTCATCGTACCCTTTATATGAAATATTTGACTGAATCGAATTATTATCTAAAGAATCACACAAATTTGGGGGCTCATCACAAGAATATGTGTAGGAATACTTCCACCATTAGTGATCGTATGCTTATTTATTTTATAATTATACACTAATAGTGGAGGGATCTCCACTATTATTCCTCATAACTCAAGAATCCATTTCATAGAATGAATAGTATTTAAATTCTTAAAAAATGTCATTTTTTTAGTTTCTCAAAAAGAAAACTAAAAAGGAAAAATAAACCAATTAAATCCTTAGATAAATTAGTATTTTCAAGTTCAAGATCCACACCACAACTCCCTAAAAACAATGTCAATAACTTGATCGATCTGTCATGATAATTGAACCATTTAGAAATTTATAATTTTATTATGAAACTACAAACATGCATCTAGTGGTGGTATGGTTTGATTCCATATGGAAATAGGTAGTTTGTAGGTCTATTACTTTGACCAATTATTTATGTGGCATATAAAATATATAAATAAAAAAATAAAAAAAATCTAAATTAGATTTATAGAAAAGGTATAATTTCGGTGAAATGATATGGTTCATCTCAATTTTAGAATTATTTTGGGATCATAAATGATCAATTAAACTCAAATCATGTTGTGGTCATTAAAGGATTCAAGGTTATGTATAGTCCTTTCTCTGATACTCACATAATAACCCTAACTAAACCCAATAAACTATATCATATAAGAATTTCATGAATAAAAAAACCTATTGAAAATTAAAAGAAACCAAATGGTCATGGAATTTACTATTACCATCCATATTAGTGATTTATCACCCTTAGACTTTGGTTTGGAAACTCAAATTGATAAAAATTAAAACATCCATTAATAATATAATCTTTCAAAAATAATTAATCAAAACTCAATTAAACAAAAAAATTAAGTAATCATCATTAATATCATAAATATCACAGAAAAATAAATAAATTAACCATAAATAATAAATATATAGAGTGGATATAATATTTTGATAAAAATTAAAATAAAACCCCAAACCCATGAAGATATAACAATTATTCCTTTATTTAGAAATTTCCTTGCTTAAGAGACACTTACCCCTCCTTAGAAACCTTCCTTAAGTGACCCCAATATTTCATCATAGGGTTTAAGATCATTATACATTTACCTAATAGCCACACTCCCTTTAAAATTATGAGAGAAATATGAATTGAACTAATTTTAGTGAAAACATAGTTTAAAAGAATCATTTACAAACCCTTTTTTGACCATGCTCAAATTTATATTAGCATAAATGGAAATGAATTTATTAAATAATTTCTTCTCAAAAAATATAAATAAAATAATGAATAATATGTTTTATGTCTAAATATAATAATTATTTATCTTGCTTTACTTTTCACAGTTTCAATAAATTTTTCTCAACCATGATTTTCTTCAAAGAGTCCTATTTTCTAAAACACCACCAAATTAGGAAATATTACTTGAAAGATAAAATATAAAATAAAAAACTTAATTGAAACTTTTAAACACCAAAAAATAGGTGTTGTTAAATGATAGATATTTGATACATCGATGATTGGGTATGGTGTTAAATGATAAAGGGTCTTCATACCTTTTTGGAAGTATGTGGGGAGTAAGGAATCTAGTAAAAAATCGTAATCTTATGATATATAGTTTAAATATTTGAAATTTAACAATTAAATATATATAATTGGTAGATACTATTAATAAAATATAGATTAGTGTATTATATTTAAAATATACAAAATGGGTGGGAAATTTTTTTAAAAAAATGGATATATCTAGTTTCAAACATTGGTACTAAGATAAAACTAAGACTAAAAATGGTTTTAGTATTATGGTGGAAAAGTATTTATGAGATAAAGTTGCTAATGTTGTAAGATTAGGGGATATATTCATAGCATTTAAGATAGTTTTAGGGAAGTTATAATTTCAAATTGATTAGTGTTTATGTGCCTCAAGTAGGACTAGTTATACAATAGAAGTTTACTTTTTAAGTTATTTTAGAAACTTTTATTTTTATTTTTCTACAACATGAGAAGAATTTTATAGGTGGTCATATAAATAATATTATAGGAAAATACTCTAGTGATTATAAATATTCCCATGAAGGGTTTGATTTGGGTGTAGTAAATGATGAAGTTTTAGATATCTTAGACCTTTTTTATAGTTGGTATTTTAGGGTACCAAATATACTCTTTAGGAAATGAGATAAACATATTATTACTTACAAAAGTGGAGTCACAAGATCCCTAATTGATTATTTCTTGGTAAAAAGGTCATATGGATGATTAATTAAGGATTATAACCAGTGAAAGTATAACCACCCAACATCGTTTATTGTTTTTAGACCTATATGTTAAGAATTATAAGAAAATATGAAACAATCAAGGAATCCAAGAATCAAATGGCAGTGCTTAAAGGATAAACATATAATAAAATTTAATAACAAACTTTTGAAATATGTGTATTAGGAAGTTCAAGAAACTACTGACTACATATGGGATGATGGGGCTAAAAGAATTCAAAATATATCGACTTATATTCTAGGAGAATCTAAAGGGTTTTATCCTAAAGGAAAATAATTTCGATTGTGTAATGAAAATGTTTAACTAAATGATAAAGATAAAATATAGTGTTTTAAATATTGACACCTTTTTTTAATGAGTATACTTGGGATCAATATCATGTTTCTCATAGTGAGAATAAGAAATAAATTATTGAAGCTAAATCTCATGTTTTTTATGAGATTTACCATTTATTACATACTAATAATGGTGAAATAAGTATCTATAGTTTTACTATATGTAGGGAAAAAATATAAATTAAAATCAAGTTTTATATATAAAATATAAATAAGTACATACCTTTTTTAAGGATTAGGAAATTCATAAAAATATGGGCTTGATACTTTAATAATCTCTTTAATGAAGAGTGGGTGTGTGTATTAGAAATAAATAATATAAGTATTAGTATATAGGAACTCAATTATATTTATTATCAATAAAAATTATCCTTTTAATGTTAAAGAGGATTTAATAATGATGGCAAATGGTCAAGAATTTAGGTTTGATAACACCTTTATTGAAGTGTGGAAATATTCAAGGGATTTGGGTATTAATTGGATAACTAGATTATTTAATGATATTATAAAATCTAATAAAATGTTGAAAGAATAGAGGAAGTGTTCTATAGTACCTGAATAAAAAATAAAGGAAAAATTTTATGTTGTGTAAATTATAGGGGCATTAATCTTATGATTTATATGATGAAATTTGGAGAGATATTTATTTAACAAATGATTCAAAGGAAAACTAAATTTTCAGATAATCAATTTTGTTTTATTCTTAGACATTTAACCATAGAATTAATTTATTTGATTAGAGGTCTGATGGAGTATTATTATGAAAAAGATTAATATTTCCATATAGTTTTAATTTATTTATAAAATAAATATGATAATGTTCCTATTGAGGTGTTATGGAAAGTTATTTAAAGAAAATGGGTGTAGGTTTCATATATTAAACTCATAAAAGACATGTATAATGAATTTTTCACTTGGTTATGAGCTCCAGTAGGTGACACTACAGACTTCTTTGTCTTGTTAGGACTTTACTAAGGTTTAACTATAATCCCATACCATTTTTTGTTTGTTTTAGATTAATTTAAAAATCATGTTAAAGATGATATTCCTAATTTCATGTTTTTTTTATGATATAGTTCTCATTAAAAAATCTAAAGTGACTATCAATTTAAAGTTATATATTTGGAGATAGAATTTTGAATCAAAAGGTTTCCATATTAATAGAGAAAATTCATAATATTTAGAGATTTGTTTCAGAAAATTATTATATAGTAATGTTATATATGTGAGATTGGGAAGACTATGATATTTAAAAAAAATCATTTTTATATTTAATATTATTTATGAAATGTTTTAGATACATTAATGTGTAAGTCTCTCATATTATTCAAACTAGATAGATAAAATGGATAAAGGATTATGGGGTTCTATATGATCATAAAATTCCTTTTAAATTAAAGGGTAAGTTTTATAGGATGGTTATTAGATCAACTATTTTATATGGTAGTGAGTGTTGGGAATTGACTAGAAATATTGAATAAAAAATAAGGGTAATAGAAATGAAAATGTTAATATGGTCATGTAGATATTCTAAGAAGTATAGAATTAGAAATTAATATATTTGAGATAAAATTAGAGTGGCTTCAATTGATGATAAAATGACTGAGATTGGATTAAGATGCTTTTTACATGTCATAAGAACACATAGGGATGCACCTATTAATAGGGTAAACTTAATGATCAATTCACTCATTAAAATAGATATAGGTGGAACTAAAAGGAACCTTAAAAAATAAATCAATATAATCTTATTCTAAACGATTTCAATGAAAATATGGTCTTTAATAGGGTAATTTAGTAATGTTTGATCCATATAGCCAACCCCATTTAATTGGGTTTAAGGAAATTTATTGTTGTTTTTATTTTTTGGGTGCATCTATAAGTCAAAGTGGTGATGGAAAAAATGTTATTATTGTATAAATATTAATTGGTATTAATGAGGTATTTATACTTTATTATATTCAAGTATTCCTTTAGTTATAAATATTTTCTATAAATTTATCTTTCCCCTAAAAATTTTAGATTATTTTTCTTGTTTTTTCATATAATTTGTGGAATTTTCCACATGGGTGTTTATAACCAAAGTGTTTAGTTTCATAATTCTTTGAGATAATTTCTTATTTTGTGGGAATATATTCCTAAAATGTTTATCATCACATTAATAATAATATTTTTATCTAACTATGTCAATTTTTATATTTTTTACTTTTTTATTCAACTAACTTTTTATCTATGGCATCATGTTTTGTGGATTACATCATCATGGAATAAATATATTGCACTTATATTCTATGAGTGTCCCTATAAATTGGCCAATAGAATATTTTAGATGATGTGTTATCCAAAAATTCATATAATCCATCAATTATTTCTCATAAAATTTCTTTCTATAATTTCATCTAACAAAAAAATTAGTTTCAAAGACTAAAATATTATAAAATATTTTAAACTAATAGAATAAATGAATACCATGGAAATAAAATGTTATTTGATTCATTTTGAATTGGTACCATGATTCATGAATGGTCTCAGAATTATTTCTTTGAATTTATGGATCTATATTCAATGTTTAAACACCTTTTATGGTGGTAAATATTTTGTATAAAAACTTTTGATCCAACATATCTATGTGTAAATATATGTAATTTGATAATTCTTTATCTAGTTAATTTTATTTTCTTTTAAAGATAATTGGAAAATGAAATGAATTACTTGATATTATAATACCCTATTATAATATAAAATGTCACAAATATATAAATTTTAAATTTTTTCATTATTTCCTCAATTGGAAGGCTTCCTAAACATAGTATTTTTGATTTGTTGCATTATCAAAAATTTGATATTGAAATTATTACACTATATGTGGGGTCACATAATAATCAATCGCATGCATTTTATATATGTAGATACATATTTCATATGTTCCTATGGTTAAAAAGGAGGTGTTTTATCTTATACAACCTCATTTTTTGTTTTTTAAACTAAAGGTGCAAGATGTATTTCTTTATGAAAACTCTCAATCTTCAGATAAAACAAGAGAAACTCCTCTTAATGAAGAAAAGCCTTATTTTAGTTAGGATATCATTAATTCACCTATAAAACTCAAAATTATCAAATAATATTCCCAATCATGAAATACAAAAAATGTGAAGAAAAAATGCCAAATTTTATTAGTTTCTACTCAAAATTGCACTATAATAATATCATATTCCTCAAAAATGGTGCCAAATATGATATTCTAGTCAAAAGGTGAGTAAAATTAATTACCTAATGAAACATTATATTAATATATTATAAAGGTAAATAATTACTTAATTATAACTTTAGGTGTTAGAATTTGACATTTTGACTAATTATTTAGGAAACTTTAATAATAATATTTCAATTGTAGAAAATTTAAAATAAGTTTTGTGTGATGATATAAATAATTGATTTAAAAATTAATTAAAATAATATGTTGGAATTATGGAAGGAAATTGCATTCATAGAAATTATATTTAATAATTTTTTGTTTTATTTCTAGTTGGTAATATTTTCATTAGGATTCAAGTATAAATATAATATATATTAGGTAAAGGGGATTACAAAGTGTAAATACACACACTTAGGAACCCTAGTGGGTTAAGACTCATTCCTACACATAATTATTAGAAATAACCCACTATGAAATTATTATAATTTACAGATAACCCAAAGGCCCACTGTGATGGAGTATCCCCAAGGCCCTAATCTATAATGAGGTTGGAGCATCCTGTGGACTAAAGAACCTTGAAAGGTATCCTGAAGGCTCATCCTGGTGAATAATACTTCCTACTATGGTACCCTACTTTCTATAGTACCTTTTATAGTACTCAGCTGCTATAGTACCTTCTGTGGTGCTGCAAAAGTACCCTATGTAAAATCCTTCCAAATATGGGACTATCGAGGGTTAAACCCTCGTCCTCTTGGATGTGGAGCAACAATATGTACCACTTATGTATGGGTTGGACCAAACATATAATTTTTATGATAAAACAATGACATACTAATTACACCATGGATTAACCCTTGTTTTAAGTTAATATATTCTATAATTATTATAAATACATCCTAAATAATTATTGATATCATGGGATTAAAGTTTTTATATAATTTATATCGTTAACATGTTTTCCATTTTATAAAAATATATACGGTCTATCCATTAATAAAAAATATATTTTTCCATTAAATCACAAAAATAATCCAAAAAACTAATTAAAAAACATTGTATAAACACATAATATGTTTGATCCATTAACAAAAAATGTTAAGGGTAAGTTTAGAGGTGCTTTAAATGAAAGATAAGATTTTGTGGAAACCATACTTAGAAAAATTGTGTGATGTAAGGTAGGGATACATGGTCTCATAAGCCTCATGCAATTTTGTGTCCCCCTTTTTGGTCTTATGTGAAGGGATTTTTATATAAATACACTTTAAAGGATTAAAAATTTAGGGATACTATCTAAGTATCCTTCCACCTACACAAATCATGTACCCCTTTGATTAATTTTGTTTCTCCTATAGGTAAATCCATGGTTTTAAAAGGCATAATTAAGGGAGGTAATTCTACATGACCCATACCTCTTTGAATCGTGAGAATAACCCCACACATAACACTAGTGAGGTACTTAAATAGTTTCCAAGGGTCCTTCCAAATTGAAGTTTGATTTACATGCTACAACCATTTTATACCCCCTTTTGGGGAGGACCATTTTTTCTAGGGCATATAATTCATAACTACAACTTACATGATCACATATATCCCAATTGGGATATACATGATGCTAAACAATATGGATCACATATCATTATTAGTCCACCTTCATGAATTCACATACACGCACATGGATATTTCTTTATATGATTGTGACTCTAAGCGTATGAAAGGTTTACATGATATCATACACCCTTGATAAATAATATTTCACATCCTATAAAAGATGTTATCCATGGTTCTATTATTTCTACCATGGTTTCTTAAGTTGTGGTCAATCATGTGTCTTTTTTATAATACAGTCCTTTATATTAAAGAACCCATATCATGCCACCCCACCCTGGATCTTAACATGGCTATTGAAGAGGTCTTATATATTCTTAGGTTTAGTTTATGAATTATTCCCCACACATCCACCTAGCTTCTACATAGGCTCCTTTTAGGGTTACTCGTGTATTAGTTCTATTCTTGTGCTTTCATGATTCATCTATTTTTTGAAATTCTTAATACTTCTGGATAATCCATCATTAACCTTTCCCTACCATGGATAATCATGCATTAGTCCCACACTCATACCATTTCCTGGAATCTTTATCATAGTTTTCCTAGTTGTATGAAAATAAACCGTAGAAAATTGGTCTTAATCCCATAACATTAAAATTCATGACATTAGTCCTAGTCACATAACCTTAAAGAGCATGATAATGGTACATCCTACATGACCTTAAACTACATTGAGTGTTCCTTACCATATGAAATTAGACTTCATGGACTACCATACTCTTAGTATGTTTTTAAATTATGTTTTACACCAATATAGATGTATTTAAACCATCATATTCATTATGAAGGATGAGTTTCATTCCTTACTTGTACAACTTTAAAATTCATTTTATTCATTATTGCTACTCCAAAACTTATAAGCCTTGGTTTTGAAGGATGATTACCTCACTTTCTCATATTAATTTAAACTATGACACTGAACTATGTGGGTTTACATTCCTCAAATTGGGGATGCATTGGAATCCTTTTTTAGTCACAATCCCAACATGACATCACTTTTCACCAATTTCTGAATTTTATTCACATTTTGAATGGTGTTAAAATCTATCATAACCCCTTTTCCTTCCTAGATGGAAAAAGTCAAACTTAAAAGTTTCATCTTTATTCATGGCATAAAAATATAGTATAAAACTTTACCATCCTAAATATCACAAAAATCTATTATAAACCTTTCACCTTATTGAATTTAATAAAACTCCAATATAAACCTTTCACCTTACTATAGGGTATTAATCTCTAGAATAAATCAATTTACCTACCTAAAGGGTATTAAACTCCATCATAAACCTTTCACCTTTCTGGAATCACTAAAATATAGGATAAAACATTTCACTTTCATGGATGGAATTAAAATCCAAATTAAACCTTTCAATTTCTTATATATAATATAAATACAGTATAAAACCTTTTACCTTATTATATGGTATTAAACTCCATCGTAAAACCTTTTTCCTTCTCGGATGGAACAACACTCTATCATAACATTTTATCCTTTCTTAGATGGTATGAAACTCTTGTGTAACCTTTCATGACTACTCATTTGGACTTAAACTATAGTGTAACCATTAATTCCTTATTGGATGGATTTTAACTTCAGAGTTCCTTCCTATATAACTATAAACTATAACATTACTACCCTTTATCACAAAAAAAGAATGAGATACCCCTATCCCTGAATACATGATGATTTAATTTAGGTAATATCCATTAAAATTCATTAATTTAAGTATATCTCTTTCATTACAGGTGTTTTTCCTACTAAGGTAGAAAATTAAGTATAATAAAATAATGTTATTACCAATAAGAATCTCAAAAACATGAATTAAATCCATAGGAGGACCTCGAACTAGTCAGAAAGATTCTTCATGATATTAGTAAACATAATATCCTCTCTATTCTAGAATGTACACCCAAATATTTTCATGATCCCATATATTTCCCATGAGGAAGGGTGATCAGAGAAATGGGGGATAAAAAATAGTGAAATTGAAAATGGGAGACCGACTTGAAATTATTTTAACTATGAAGTAGATTTATTGATCATACATATTTACTCATGATAATGCACTAGAGAGTTATTTGTTTTTTATTCCCATAGAATCTTAATATTTATTAATATAGTGGACACCAAAGAATCAATAGACATAGGTGTTTTTTCAAACCATAGTCATCATGCCATAGTCCCCTGCATGTATGTCACTTATATTGTTGTAACTGCCTTAGCTCCTGATCACTAATGCCAGTTCTCTCTAAAATAATATCTATATCTCAAGATGGTTAATGTATTGGTGCAAGAGAATATATGGGATATAGTTATACCAACATGACCAATGACATATAACAGCTTTAAAGGAATGATATTGTGAAGTTTAAAACCACACTAGAGGAACAAAAGGGGGAAGGAGATCCCCACCATCCATTTCTACCACTTTAAGAGTTTTATTGATAATGAAGATGCCCTAATTTTATATCTAAAAGAGGTAGATCAAGACAATATGAGTGTAATGAACCTTTCAGAATCAACTATTGACCCAAAATAAATTGTTACAAGACCTCATGTACACTTTCTAATCACTAGTGTATAGATTAAATGTCACGGGACACAAAACAAAAAAAATGAGGTTCCTAGATGTCTAAAATAGAATATTAAAAATCATATCAATCTATACTCACTTGAAAGAAACAAAAACAAAATATATAAGGTCTGTTATAAATTTAATTTCCCACCCCCATGATCCCTTATATACTGGTGATTTTTCCTTATATTGATAATGGATAAGAAGATTTACATACATCCTAAGGGAAACATGTTGGGTATGAGTACATCATACCTAGTAGGTGGTCACCACCTAACCCCTACCTATATTTTATTTAATTATGTAGATATAGTATAAAAATGAATAAAAAAATATCATAATGAAAAAATAATACTTACCATATAGGTGATGAATTTAAACAAAAGATATCACCTTGGTGGTTTATTTTCAAGTCATAAAAATACATTGTTGAATCATCTATACTTGATTTGATATATGCTCAAAATCCTCATTAGTAAGCACCCATGAACTTTGATATGTTTCCAAAGTTACACCAATATAATGGAAAAGGATCACCATATGGTACTAGAACACTCATATAGTGGGATTGTTTTATAGGATGCATGCCTATATGGGAAGGGGATGCATATATTGTGTGACAATTGAATCATATATAATTTAAAATAGACATAGTTAATGTCCTTGGTATCTATGAAAAATTTAGAAAAATTCATGTTCCCTTATACCTTCTCATAGAATCATATAAACACAAACACACACACACACACACACACATATATATAAATATATATAGAAAAAATCAAAATACTCAATATGATGTATTTCAATGTTAAAAAACTGTCATTTCCTAACCAACATGCCAAACAAAATAGAATATGTAGTGTAAAAAATAAAAAAGTGGAATGGGGATTATCAAATCATACAAATCAAAATCATGCTCCAATTTATTTTTTAACTTTTTTATTTTTATAAAATTCATTTTAGGTTTCACTCACTCCACCCCATGTCACTAATAAATAAACACTAAAACAGTTATATGAGAGAAGAGGGTTTACCTACAAAAGACTTTGATAAACTCAATCTTTGTGACTAAAGAAAGAAGTTATACAACCACATTATGGACTGGAATCATATAGGATAAAAAATTAGGTATTAACTCATTTTTTTAAAAGAGGATCTGAAATAGAGGAAAGTGAGAGTGGACTTACCTTGAGTACAAAAAAAGAATTTTTCACCACTTGATAGAATAAAAAACCAAGAGAAGAAGATAAATCCTAAAACCTAGAAAAATATATTAAGGATATTAATCTACTACCTTGAAATATATGGGGGAAATAGGAATTCCCTACCTTAGATTCACTAAAGAAAACTCATATTTATAGCTTAATGTTGATTCAGATTAAAATTATAAGTGGAATCAAATGGATATAGAATAATGTAAGAGGGGATTAGATAAGAATATTTTCGGGAAAATGAAAGAGAAATAAAAAATTATAGGTTTAAAGGGGGTTATTATTGACGTGAAATGAAAACATTCACCAAAATTTTAAATAAAAATTCATATACAAGTCTATTAGGAGCCCGATACATGACCACTAAGTTCCTATTGGTTAAACTATAATATCCTACCGCCACACTAGGTACCACCAGGAACTCAGTACCCTTACACTATGTACTTGGTGTTACTCCAACACTTAAACCATTTCATCTTCCTTCCTACATCCTTTTATTTTTTTCTAGTATTTATTAAAATTAAATTTTAATTAGATTAAAAATTAAAAAACCAGTATTTTTTAAAAAAACTAAAAAATAAAGATGAGGGCCATTAAATACTCCCCACTATCAGTATTCTCATCCCTAAGAAGAATTAATGAGATTTTTTAGGAAAAAATCCTAACCATTTGGATTTAATTTCATGATTTGTCTCTCAAGTTTTATCCTAAAGTTACACTTTATACTATCACACAAGTACTAGAGGATTGAAATTTCCTCACAAAACTTTTTTACTTTAGTAGAAAATGCTAACTGGTTTCTTCTGATATGAACCATCATCCTACAACTTTATATTGTCTAATTATATCACATGTGTAGGATTAGGTATATGTCACTTCGGTTGGGAAACATAAATAACATATTGTATAATATTTAATCAAGGAGGTAATGAAAGCATGTAAGTAGTTTATCTAATAACCTCTAAGTTTTAAAATGGTTCAATGAATCTTGAATTAAGATTCTCCTACTTTACTTTATTTTTGTGACCCAATCACGGAGAAACATGGATAAATACATGAGCATCGACCTTAACTTTCAATGTTGATCTCCTACAATTAATATATGTCATGACCCACCCCCACTATATCCACTTATAGGCTAAAAGTGAAGGAAATAATGACCCTCGAATACCACCTCAAATAGGATACACATTGGAAACTAGCACTCATGGCCTAAAATGAACTAATGGGAGACATTACCATCATAAAACCCATGAAAAAATAAATGAAACTACCAATAATCTATAAAAATAACATTAAATGAACAATATAACACAACCCAAATGTTACATATAAGTCCATGTATATAATAAAAAAATTAATAGGCACGGGTAGGCTCTTAGAACATTGAAAAATCAACCAAATCCACCTGATCTACTTGAAAAATAACTATAGTATTCCTTAAAATATCCTAAAAACATCTCAAGAAAAATATAGAAGTCTGTGCACTTGGGGATACTCAATTGGATCATCCCCTGAAACAAATTATCATTTTTTTGGAATAACACAAACGATTAAGAAAGTTTTAAATAAATAAAATATAAATGATTAGTAGTAAATGTATAACAATAAAAGATAATCAATAACTCCACCTTTCTTCTTAGTACTCCAAAACTCATTTTGTTCCCTAAATCACTTCACAAATAAATTTTCACAATCCAATATCAACGATAACTTCAAATCTAAAAATTGAAGAGTAAAAATATCATAAATATAAATAATAACCAACGAAAATAAAAATATATTTAATTACCATAAACACCAGTAAATTAAATAATAAAATAGCCTAGAAATTATCACTGATCTAACCTTTTAGTTCAGATTCCACTTTAACTCGCAATTAAAAATGATCCACAATAAGAAAACCCCCTAACGAATAATTATTAATTTAAAAACCATAATAAAAATCAGTTATTATATATCAATCCAACCACCACACTATACCATATCATCCTAACTATAACTACATTTCCATTTCCACATACCGCATCACTATATATCCGTATATAATTTTTATATATATCGATGGGATAATATAAACATGTAGTATATAAACCTCATTCCCTTATTCTCTTGTGTCAGACTCCCATCCATATCCACATACCCATGTCCTCCTCATCATAATTTGGTAATTTGAACATTAATGACACCAACCTCATGCACCCACCTTTCATGTATTCCCCCACTGTGTGTCCACATCACTACCACATAATATAAGCATCATAACATCAGTCCATCAGAGTTTATATATATATATATATCTAATCCTAAATCCATTGCAATCTATGTATATCAATTAAAACACATGTTATACCACCATCAACCCATAATTATGATGAAAATATCTCAACACCATGATCAAAAAATAATATATAAATAGTAGGTAACCCAAATCACAATCAAACCATCACTTCCATGAAATAATCAGAAATGATAACATAATCTGATCAATAAGAAATAAAATCCACATTGCTTACCACATTACTAATATTTTAACATATTTTATTCTAAAACATTTATTCAACATCATCCACTTCCCTTTCAAATTTCAATTTAGTTACAAAAATAAATTAAACATCATATTACATAACTAGTTACTTCCAATTTACACTTAATTTTAAACCATTAATTTTATATTTTACACCATTCATAAAAATGAAAATATAAACACATAAGAAAAAACCCTAATTATTCTCATAACTAAAAAACAACTTTTATAAATTTTCCATCTTAATATTAGTAATAAAAGGAGTTCGTAATATCAACCCAACACAACCCTAAACTACTTAACCAACTCCACTATACACCTCCCAAATAGACACCTCTCTCCCTTATTAAAACACACCCTTCCAAAAACTATACACACAACCCACTTTTTCTTATAAAGGAATAAAAATATGAAAACAACACCCCAAAAACTCAACACCAAACTCAAATTGTTATAAATAAAAATCTAACCATAATAGTAGGAAAGAACTATTATAACCTTCAAAATGGTGTGGCATCCATTACATAAACCATCCAAATGAAACTGGAAAAGAAATAATAGATTTCTAACACTAAAATATCACAACTACACCCATTCCAAGATCTATAATAAAATAATATTAATACAAAACCATTTATCAACTATAATGAAAACTCAACAACCTATAACACCCATTCTTTATTCTATATTTAATTTATAAATTACATTAATACCAAAACGATTATTCAACTTTATATTCCCATTCCAATTACCAACCTTGACTCATTGATAAAGTTATCAATATAAAAGGTCAAAAAATAGAAAACATCAACTCACCACTAGAATAACACATTAACACCCCTTTACAACCAAAATAAACCAACTCAACAAAGGGTACCCAAACCAAAACCAAAATAAAAAATAAAAAACTATATCAAACATAAAAAATGTCACTAATAATGATGACTTCTCATATTATAGATTTTATTGTCACTGTTTTTTTATCATCTTTAAGTTATTAAACAATTAAAATGGTGATAAAATAAGTGATATAAATTTTGTAAATAATAATAGTAACAACAAGTTTTACTAGACTCTTACCATGAACAAGCATAAATCATATTATTATATTTACTTTATCAAATATTCTTGTTTTTCTTATGTTTTTTGCCACAAAATTATAGATAAACACTAAAAATTAAATATTTAATTAAGGGGAAAATATGACTCAAGACTCATAGAGGTATAAATTAATGGAGATCAAGGGAATCCCCATAAACATTTCTCAAACAACTAAGAGGGAGTGAACCAGGACTAGAGTAGTTGATGGGAGTGTCATTTTTGCTGCCATTAGAAGCTAAGATGTATACATCTTAAAGAATAGATATCCCATTTGAAGAATATTGGATGTAAAAATTGATACATTGAATATTTTCACAAATAAAGTCATTTATTTATAAATAATTCCAATATTTTATAATGGAATACTTCATGACCATAGGAAATTGTCACGATCCGGCATCCCTTCACAACCATATAAAGTGATCACAGTTGGGGATTTTTTAAAAGTATGATGTAGTGTTATATTTTGGATTATATAAACAATTTTTGGTTGAAGTGTCATTTGAATAGGTGAGGTAGTGGTTCCTCATGATTTTGGAACCTCTTTATGACTTGGGACTCACTTTGCAACTGTATAATCTCCTTTCTTGTAGAGATATGGAATGTTTATGATCGTATGAATGTTATGTAATCACATAAGTTTAGTAAGGTGGTTACAACACCTTACCTATAAATAATTAACACTTAATTAAAAAATGGATTAATTCTTTAGGACTTGGATACTTCGATATATATAGACTTCAAGAATATTTATTTATACTTTGAGATAAATATCTTAATAAGGAAACCATATTATTCATGAATCACTACCTTCATGTAAGAATTTGAATAAAATTTAGGAAAATAATTGATTCTAATATAGAGAAGAAACAAGGATAATCGTGAAATATATTTTTGATAATAGTCCCCCAATATAGAAATATCACAAGGTTATATTTATAAGACCTTCATGAAGGAATATCGTGAATCCCCCTTCATGGGGGGATGCTCATGTAAATCCATTTGCAAGAAGATCCTTGAAGAACTAAATCTAATGAACCATATTATTTCAATTAATATATTCATATTATATTAAAATTAAGGTCATGAATTTGATATTGATCACTTCCTAATGATCCTAAACCATGATATATTTGACATCTGGTGGGTAATTTTGTAAATAAACCTTATCATAGGTAACTAGACCTCTTTAATGTATATTCTACCCAAGAAATATATCTAGGTTGAATAAACCCAAATTACCACATCTATTTATTCCTAAAAAGTTTAATGTTTTGAAAATATTTTTCTTTCTAGGTCTCCACCACAGCCTCTTGAGACGCATGACTATCCCATCCACATATATGTGCACTCTATCGATCATGTATTCCATTGATAATGGATTCTTCCTTGGTTTTCATAGTAAACTAATAGGGTAATAAAAAATATACTATGATAAAGGGAAGTATGATAAGAAGGTATTAGTGTAGGGCTTGTCCAAGATAGAGTGCTCAAACTTTTTTAATAAAGGATAAGAGGAGGTGCACTTTTATAATTGAGGGAAAGGTCACACTTGGAATTTCTTAAAATATTAAATATAATATATATACCATAATCATGAAATGTGAAACCAAGGCACAAAATATTCATATATAAGATGTGATTGGGTCTAAATAAACTCAATAAATCACATTTATACATGTTTTGAGAGACATTTTAAGTCTTATCCCCTTGTTAAATTTATTTAAACCCATCTTAACCTTAACTAGGATAACTTAACATTCTACCATGATAAATTAATTATATGACCAAAAATAGGTGAGGACTTCAAACCAAATTTGGATTTATATATTAAAAATTTAGAATCCAATTTATCATTTTTAATTTATATAGGTTGTATAAATTACTTTTAATCTAATAACACAAAATAAATGAAAATGGTTTTTAGGAAAATACCTTATTTAAGCGTGAAAATAATTTTACATTGAAATAAAGTAAAAAAGTTGATTTAAATGATTTTTTTGGTTATTTAATAAAAAATAAAGGTTTTTAGACTTTTGTGACAATACAAAATATAATAGAACCTTCTGACCATACCATTAAATGCAAAGACCCAAAAATATTTTTAAATTTAAATAAAATATGACTTATGTTCACAAAAGTAAATATTGGGTTTAAAAATAAAAAATAATGTTATAAAAGGTTTATTTTACTATATATACATATATTTTGTGAATCCAAAGTTTTAAAATTTATTAAGTCATGATAACATCATAATAATGTCATAAAAGTGACTGTATTTGAAAAATCAATATTTTCACTATTCACTCAAAATTCAATCTTTTTGGAAAATTACCAAAACTTAATCCTGAGACTATTATGAAATTATTATTTAAAAAATTTATCTAATTTTTTAAGTAAAATTTAGAATAGTGTTTTAAAATAATTATAATATTCACACATAAAATGTAATAAAACCATTTTTGAAAAAAAAATGTATTTTTTAAGCATAAAATGACTTTGTTTTCATTCCTTTCCTAATAGACATAATTAAATGAAAGTTAAAATATTTGATTGAATATATTAATACATATATATTAATATAATTTATTAAGATAAAGACACATTGCGTGCATAAAAATATTTTTTCATAAAAACATCTCTTTTAACCTTCAAATGTTTTTTTTATTTTTTAAACAATGAATTATTTTTATACATGTGTAAAAAATTATTTTTCATAATTTATTTGGTCTTATTAGTACCCTATAATCCAATTTATATGATATAAATATCACATTAAATAAAAATAATATTTTAATAGTATATCATGGTTCATTTAAACTCGGTGTTGTGTGTAAAGCAAGCTATCGAACACTTAAAGTTTATTAAAGAGAAATATATCATAAAATCTTAGGGTATTACACATATCCCTAATCCCACCAACATATTGGTAGATCATTCATATATTTTGGTGAAAACTATAGAGTGGGTCAATATTTTTTCCCACTCACAAAAAGGTCATCAGTATGTTTTGGTGGTAACCATATAACAGGCCCATATTCATGCCCTCTCAAAAATATCATTGACATATTTAGGTGGAAACATGGTTTTCACATAGTATGGATCACACTCATAAGTGTTTATTCCTAAACTATGCATAAAAAATCATGATTAAGGCTCCTAATACAATCGGTCAATAGAGGATTTCTAGAAGGAAGTCTCGCCAAGGGAGATCTACAATCTAGGAGTGGTCTTATATCCTTTCCCCAAAGAATGGACCAGCTAGCATGAAGGCCCATGGATGGGACAAAATACTAGTGTTCAGAAGACATAATTTTATAAACTAAAATCTAAAATCATTTGAATAATACCATTGATATAGTACCCATCTACAGTACCAGTTTTAGTGCTCACGCTGATTTCTACAGTACTACTATATTCCACAAAATATATTCCTCGTTCAGATTTGAATCTAGTATTCATACAGGATTATAGGGAATCTTTACTATGTTTCAATAATAATAAACTAAGTAAATTATCCACTAATTATGGGTTTATAACAAATAATATTGATTAGAAAATAAATTCATAAAAATAAGTATCAATTTAAAAATAATCAACCTAAATGAAAAGATTATAATTTTTTTGAAAGGGTGACAATGTTTAATTTTTTGAAATACATAAAAAATATCTACTAATATCCTATTATTGTGTCAAAACTTCTCTAAATCCCCTGGTAAAACACAATTTTATTGAATATTTTATTGATAATAAATGATATAATTTCCTCACATTGCGTTAACTATGTTCATTTATGGAATATTTGGGATTAGATCATTCATTTGAAAATTTGATGAAAATTCTAGTTTTATCCTTTAAAATATCACTATAGTATTTGAAAAATAAATAATTTTATTTGAATTATTTGAACTTAATATTTTTAAAATGTGTTCCTGACATAATTTTCTACAACTTTCATTTAGGATATTGGAGCTAAATCTTGCCTCTGGTTGGTGCAAATGGGCCATGAAATCGAAGTTAGGCTGGACTCGCTAGATTGGAAATGGGTTCTATATTTGAGTCATAACTTCTTCATTAATGCTTGGATTAGGCCCATATTTTGGGAAAATCTTGAGGAATAATTTTAGCACGAATCATCCTTCTGTAAAATATCTTATTCATGCGTTTTGGTAGTCAAATGGGCGGTGAAAGTTGGAATAAAATATTTGTCTGAGATTCCCCATTTACACTTGAAGCCACTTTGAACCTAGCCTCCCCACCACTCTATAAATTGGTTTTTTCTCCTTTCGTGGGGTTAGGATGTGAATTAGGAAGTTTAGGGCGTAGTATAAGAGGTTATAATCCAATTATACAACCAATTCAATAAGGTTATCTCTCGAAGTAACGATCTCTTCGTCGAAGCCCTCTTCTTCTTCCTCATATTTTAATATTTGTGATTTCATAATAAAATTATTTGTTATTCTTTTCTTTCTTCTCTTTTATTTTTTTTTTAAATTTATTCTTCTCTTATTCTTCCTAATTGTTTTTTAATTAAGATTATAAATTTTATTGGGTTCTACCCTTTCTAAACCTTGCACATGAAAAACATTTCTATGATGACTACACCACTCATGCAAGAGTAGTTCTTTTTAGTAATTGATCTACCTATAAACTTCTTCATTCATTTATTTTGAATAAATGAGATTTTTTAATTCACTTAATATGACATATTAATTTAGTTTTTAATTTTAATGAAACTAATCAATAAATTGAACAATTTACACAAAAACACGTGAGGTCGGAAGTGGTGTAAATTGTGAGAGTGCGATCTTAATCAGTAATAAAAGACCACATGGGAAAAATTTGTAGAGTTAAAATATAATCCCTAAACTCAATTAATCATAATTTCCAGAGTGTATATGTGCTTTAATTAACCAATAAACATAAGCTAACCTAAGAACATCAATCATAGTAGGGTGCTCCGATTTCATGTTCTGAAGCTAGCCTGGGGTTTAAGTAATTTCATCTTTGTGGTTAAGTTAACTCCCATAGGGTTTGAGGGTTAACAAATTAGAGGATTATAATTAATTGGATGTTAATTTAAATTATAATGATAAATAATTGAGTGAATATGTATATTTAGATCGATTATATCTTTTAAATTTTTGTCTAAAAAACATATTTTGGTTGTGTCATTTTAATCGAACTTCATTTCAAAACTAAAAACAAAACAAAAATACAATCTCCTTCCAGTAAACTTATTCTAGATTTATAAACTATAAACAAATGCAAAATTTTAATTAATGTTCTTATGTACTTTTATTTTACATTCAAAATAATTTTAATATGTTTTTCAATTTACTTCCTCCTTTGAGAGACGACCTTGTTCATCCACTCTCCTGCACCTAAGTCACCAACAATCATATATCATTTGAAAGCACCCACAACAGCGCCTTTCAAATTGGCGTCATTTCCAGGGAGGAAATTATTTATTTCAACAATTTAGAGGTATTTATTTTATTTTACATTTTATTCTCTTCTTCTCTTATTTCTTCCTTCTTTACCCAATCTGGATTTTTCTTCTTCTTTTGTTTTTTTTCTTCTTTTTGACCCATTAACTCAAACTTCTCATTTTTTATTTTATTGTGGTCCACTTTTATTCTTTTAATTTTTATTTGATTTATGACATGAACTAATCCCGAAGATCTCTTAGATCATTACCCTAAGATTGAATGCAGCCTTAGGGCCCGAATCAGACATTCTGAACCTACGAGAAGTTTCAACATTTGACTAGTTGGAGAATTACTCCACTCCAAGAACATTGAAATTGGAAATGCTTCTAATTCCAAATTAAAGTAAGAACCAATGGCTAAAAATAATGGGAATGAATTTAACATAACCATTCAAGAATTGGTTGCACTTGGTATTAACTATCAAACAAATTGCATTGCATACGCAAATATCAAAACAGATTTTGAACTGAAATCTGGGTTAATTCACCTACATCCAAAATTTCATGGCCTCTCTAGTGAGGATCCCAATAAACAACTTAAAGAATTTAATTTGTTTTGCTCAACCCTTAAACCAAGAAATGTATCTTAAGATCAAATCAAACTAAAGACATTCCCAATTTCACTTGATGGGGCTGCAAAAGATTGGCTGTATTATTTACAACCTGAAGATGTAACTTGTTGGAATGATTTGAAATATGTTTTCTTGTATATATTTTTTCCAGAATCACGGACCACTTCCATTTATAAGGATATATCGGGGATTAATAAAGCACAAGCGGATTCAATGAATGAGTACTGGGAGTGATTCAAGAAGTTGTGCGCAAGCTACCCACATCCCCAAATCATTGAGAAACTCCTCATACAATACTTCTATGAAGGACTCACACCTATAGAGAGGAGCGTGGTGGATTCTGCAGCTGGAGGGGTATTGGTATACAAGACACCAGTAGCTGAACATGCGTTTATTGACAGGATAGCCCAAAACTCCCAACAATTTGGTGATTGAGGTACACCACGTGTCAGGGGAGTACATCAGGTAAGTCCTTACTCTCTTGAAAATCATTTGATTGATAATAAGTTGGAATAATTAACCACTATGGTTAGGAAAATTTCTTTGGAACAAAAAAATATCAACCCCCTTCTTCAAGGCCTTGTGGAATTTGTACTAAGACAAGCCACCCAACTGACTGTTTCACTCAACTACAAGAGATAGAGGATTACACAGTAGTATTCCCAGGGAGACCATATCAGTAGAAAAAAAACATATCCCCAAAATAAGTTTGATTAATTTGCTCCAAAAAATAACCAAGGGTGGAAGGATCAATCAGACATGAGGTATGCATCTGGACAACAACAAAGGTCCCCCTTTCAACAAAAATTCCAGTAGCCTCCACCTTACCAATAGAGTTTCCAACAACCCCAAAGGTGATTTGAAGCTCAAGCATTATCAGCCCAACAATAAGAGGATTATCAATAATAGGTATATTCTAATACTGATGATATTTTGAAATAGATTTTTCTTAATCAACAGAATGATCTGAAGAGTCAAGGCTCGGAGCTGAGGGAGTTGAGGACTCAAATGATCAAGATTGCCACTACCCTCCATGAAATTATAAGTAAGAATTATGGAAATCTACTTTCCCAACCTACTCCAAATCCAAATGGAAATGCTAGTTTCATCATGTTGAGAAGTGGGAAGCAAATTAATGATACTTCTACACCCACCATTTCATCGGGATTCACCTCAACTCTAGAGAAGCTTTATTCAAGACCAGCTGAAGAGAAACCAAATGAGAAAGATAAAGGTAAGAAAAATATTGATGATGTTCCTCCTAAACCCCTTCCCTTCCCAAACAGGGTTGTTCAAACCAATAACATGGCTGATGAGGTGATGAAAAAGGAGGTTTTGAACACATTCAAGCATGTGGAGATAGACATACCCTTTATTGAGGGCATTAATAAAATCCCAAGGTATTCCAAATTCCTAAAATAACTTTGTACTAATCAAAGAGGACTCAAGGGGAATGAGAGGATCAATATTGGATGGAATGTGTATGCACTCATTACACCAAATCAAGCAATGCCAACAAAGTGCAAGGATCCTAGAAAATTCACTATCCCATACACCATAGGGGAGTTTCACTTTTCTAATGATCTTAGTGATTTAGGAGCTTCCATAAATATGATGCCTCGCTTTGTATTCTCTTATTTATAGGTTGGTGAGTTGAAGGAGACAACAGTAGTGTTACAATTGGAAAATAGAGATACAACATATCCAGTAGGAGTCCTTGAGAATGTACTTTTCTGGGTAAGAGACATGATCTTTCCAGCATATTTCTAGATGCTTAACATGGAGGACGATTAGGTAAGTTCTCATGCTCCCATTATCTTAGGTAGAACCTTCCTCAAAACTGAAAAAAAAATATCAAAAATGTCAATGAGGGTACACTTTACATGGATTTGGTGGATAAATTTGTAATATTTAATGTTATGGACTCCATGAAGTACCCCTTAGAGGACCATTCTACATTTTTTATCTCTCATTTTGAACCACCAAATAAAAAACTCATGGAATTTGATTGTCCTGTGCTTAAGGAGATTATGAGTATTGGTTCTAGTTTTATATCTAAGAGAACTTCCTCACTCATTTATAATGAACAATTCTCTCTTAGATTTTATTTTGAAATGGAATCGTATTCAGATTTTGATCAAGTGAACTCTGATTATGACATGGTTGTTGAGTATTCTGATGGATTTGATGTTTTATTCTCTGATTATGATGATTTCTATTCTAATACAAATTCTCTTTGTGTGCATATTCCAGTTCCTCAATGTCTCCATCCATACACCACCCCCTACACTGGAACTCAATCCATTTCCACCAAATCTCAAATACGCATACTTGTTGAGTGGTGAGAAATTACCTCTTATCATAGCTAACACTCTCTCTTTTGAACATGAAGAAAAACATTTGAATCTTTTGAGGGAGAACATCAGGGAAATTGGGTGGACCTTGGCTGATATATCAAGTATTATCACCTCCATTTTCATGGATAGGATTCTTTTTAGGATGGGGATAAATCGGTTAGGCATCCACAACAGAGACTGAATCCAACTCTTTTGGATGTTTTTAGAAAAGAAGTTGAAAAATTGATTGAGTCAGGTATAATCTATCCAATTTTAGATTCCCAATGGGTAAGTCCTATTTAGGTTGTGCCTAATAAAAGTGGTTTTACTGTTGTTAAAAATGAGAAAGAAGAGTTAGTTTCGAGGAAGGTTTATAATAGTTGGCATGTGTGTATTGATTATAGGAAACTAAATCAGTCCACTCACAAGGACCATTTCCCTCTCCCATTTATTGATCAAATGCTTGAGAGACTAGCTAGGAAAACACACTATTGTTTCTTGGATGGATTTTCTGGATATTTTCACATTCCTATAACTCCATAGGATCAGGAGAATACTACATTCACTTGTCCCTTTGGCACATTTTCCTACCAGAGGAAGCCTTTTAGACATTGAAATGCCCCAGGTACCTTCCAGAGATGCATGGTGGGTATTTTTTCTGATTTTACTGAGACCTACATGGAGGTGTTTATGGATGATTTTACAATGTATGGATCCTAATTTGATGAATGTCTAAGTAGTTTGGGAAAGGTGTTGAATCATTCTATTGAGAATAATATCATCTTTAACTTTGAAAAGTTTCATTTCATGGTAGATCATGGCATTGTCTTAAGGCATGTAGTGTCAAAACATGGGATAGAGGTTGGTATATCTAAGATATACATTATTGCATCCTTACCCTATCCTTCATGTGTGCATGATATTATTTCTTTCCTAGGGAATGCGGGATTTTATCGACTCTTCATTAAATAATGTAGTAATACTTCTCTTCCTTTGTCACGATTACTTCAAAAGATTTCTGATTTTGTGTTTGATGATTCATGCAGGGTAGCATTTGATGAGCTGAAGAAGTGTCTGACCACTCCACCGATCATATAACCCCCACAATGGGACATTCATTTTGAACTTATGTGTGACACCTCCAACTTCGTAGTTAGATCTAACCTATCTCAGAGGGTGGAGGGACGTTCACATGTGATTACCTATGCATCGAGGACACTGGATTCAGCATAATCAAACTACACAGCCACAAAAAATGAGTTTTCTACTATCATATTCACTTTAGATAAATTCCATTCATATTTATTAGGCTCTAAAGTAGTTGTTTTTTCTGACCATGCAGCTCTGAGGTACATCTTGAAGAAGCCAGACGCAAATCACAGGATAATCCGATGGATGCTCCTTCTTCAAGAATTTGATATTGAGATAAAGGACAAGAAGGTGTCGGAAAACTTGGTGGCATACCACATTATTAGGCTTACTCACACACTAGGGGATGACACCTTAGACCAGGTACCACTTCGGGACACTTTCCCCGATGAGAATTTTTATTCTATCTTAAGTATGCATCCTTGGTATGTGGATTTTGTTAAATACCTTGTTGCCTCTGAAATATCTGTATATTTAAAGAAACATCAAGTTCAAAAATTATAGAGTGAGTCAATATTTTATGTTTGGGATGATCCATACCTATGGCGCATGTGTAGTGACAAAGTTATTAGAATGTGTGTTCCTGGTCATGAGTTTGAGTTTGTTCTACAATTATGTCATACACTTGCTTGTGGTGGACACTTTGGACCCCAACGGATAACTAGGAAAGTCTTAGACTCTAGATTATATTGTCCTATCTTATTTCATGATACACATGTGTTTTGTAAGTCAAGCTCTTGTTGCCAACACACTGGGAATATTTCTAAGAGACATGAGATGCCTCAACAACCCATACTATTCTGTGAGATTTTTGATGTGTGGGGCATTGATTTTATGGGTCCTTTTCCTAGTTCCTTTGATTTTTTATATTTTGGTTTCTATTGATTATGTAAGTAAATGGGTGGAGGCTAAGGCCATCAGGACTGATGATTCCCATGTTGTTTTGGACTTTGTCAAAGCACATATTTTTTGTAGTTTTGGAGTACCGAAGGCCATCATTAGTGACCAAGGGACACACTTCTGCAATCAGAATCTTTCTTCTCTTATTTCGAAGTATGGGGTGACCCACAAAACATCAACACCATACTAGCCCCAAAAAAATGGCCAGGATGAGGTTTCAAATTGTGAGTTAAAACAAATTTTGGAGAAAACTGTGTAGCTGAATAGGAAATATTGGAGCAAGTGCTTGGATGATATGCTTTGGAATTATAGGACATCATACAAGACACCCATTAGTATATCCCCATTTTGGATTGTTTTTGGTAAAGTGGGTCATCTCCCCGTGGAATTTGAGCATCAGGCTTATTGGGCTATAAAGAAATGCAACATGGATTTGGCCCAAGCTGGAATCCAAATGAAGCAGCAAATTCAAGAGCTTAAGGAGATTTGATTGTCTTCATATGAGAACTCAAGGCTCTACAAGGAAAGATCAAAATATCTCATGACAAAATGATCCATAAAAGATAATTTAAAGTTAGAGAGAAAGTCTTTCTCTATTTTTCATAACCGAAGCTGATGCCTGGTAAGTTGTGTTCTAGGTGGTTAGGTCCTTATGTTGTGACTAATGTTTTTCCTTATGGTGCAGTGGAGATCACACAAGAGGAAACCAGAAGGAGATTTATAGTCAATGGGTGATGTTTGAAGAGATACATTGAGGTACTTACTACTGATGCAGTGGATTTCATCACACTGCATGACCCCATCATCACTTAAGTATATCAGGTTGTTCCTAACCCTTTCACTTTTTTATTCTTTATCCTATTTAAAATTATACATTACATGATAATATATTATATCATGGGTTCACATTGAGGACAATTCAATATTTTAAGTGTGAGGGAGGAAACCTTTTAGTTTAGTAATTTCAATTGTTTTCCTATTTTACAATGATTTTTAAAAAAAATTGTGTGTTTTTCAAATTTGGTGTGTTTATTTTTCATTTTTTTGTGTTCTTTTTAAACTTTTGAGGTGAAATGATTCTCATCACAATTTTTAAATTCATATCAATAAGTGAAAAAAATTATCCCATGAAATTGAGATTAAATGAATGCTGAAAATAACTTTGTTTTAAGTTCAAATATTTAGTAATTTCATAAAAAGTACTTTGAATTTTGAATCCCATGCCACATATCATTGTCTTTATATTTGAAATCACTTTCCTGTGAGGCTTCTAAACCATTCTTTTCATATTCATTATATTCACCTCATTTCTTGATAGAAAAAAATCATGCTTGATTTAACCAGAATGTGATTTATTCCTGTAAAAACTTGAGGGTTTGAGGTACTTATGTTTAAATGATTGAGGAATTTGTTTGGTATTAAATCCCCTATTTCAAATAATCCTTTTTTATAATGGTCTGCCTTGAACATTTAATCCTTGTATCCCTTAGAATACATGAATATCCTATTAGGTTTTCCACATTACAAGAAAATTTTCCCAATCCAACCAACTCTTGAAGTGAAATTGAAAAATCTAGTTGAACTTAAGTGTGGGAGAAGTTCTCTTGTCTTGTGCAACCACATTATGTGATACTTTGGGTGGAAAATTAAATTCTGAAGAGATGTGTTTTCCGCTGAAGAAAATCATTATATTAAAATCATTTCCTTTTCTTGAGCTTTCATGATAAGTGAAGTTGTTTCTTTTTGGAGATTATAATAGAGATAGAAAATTGTGCCTATCTAGAGCTTTGAAGAAAATGAAGTTTGAGAATATTGACATTTTTACTACTAAAATGTTGAATGGTGTGCACATTCCTTTATTTTTCATGATGATGAACATGAATCAATTTTATGGGGATTGAGGAGGAGACCATATTTAAGTGAAAATTAGATTAATACAATTTTTCTTCAAAAAGATTCAAGACCCCTCATTCAGCCTCAGAATTTTTCACATCTAAATCCTACCAACCAGAAGCCACAGAACAACCCTAGAAAGTCCTCATGATAAACATATGTCATTTAATAACATTGGGTGGAAATGTATGTATTTATCAAGCCTATGGTGGCCCTTTTATGAGTTTGAATGAGAAAGACATTGCTGAAAATTGGCATTTGTGTGATAAGAGAAAATTCGAGTGAGGTAAGTGTTTTGTGTGCATGGGAGGATAAATGAAGTGGAAATATATTGAATGATATAAATAGAGAACTTGAAATAATGTTTTTTTATGAGGCATGATATATTTTTTTCTTGGTTTTGAATTGTTTTATCTCAAAGATATGTGTTTTAAAATTTGTTTTGATTTGATATTGATGTTTACTTGTCACAATTTTTCAGAATACATGATATGAGGTTCTGCTTGGGAGGGAAAAAGGGTAAGTGTGGGGAGTTTATAAAAACAATTTATTGAATATTTTATTGATAATAAATGATATAATTTCCTCACATTGTGTTAACTATGTTGATTTTTGGAATATTTGAGATTAGATCATTCATTGGCAAATTTGATGAAAATTCTAGTTTTACCCTTTAAAATTTTATTATAGTATTTCAAACATAAATAATTTTATTTGAATTATTTGAACTTAATATTTTCTAAA
The DNA here is from genome assembly GCA_963277665.1 of Viscum album. NCBI lineage: Eukaryota > Viridiplantae > Streptophyta > Magnoliopsida > Santalales > Viscaceae > Viscum > Viscum album. The sequence continues at coordinate 396,934,558 of OY728138.1, forward strand.
TATGTTCCTGACATAATTTTCTACAACTTTCATTTAGGACATTAGAGATAAATCATGCATTTGTTTGGTGCACATGGGCCATGACGTCAAAGTTGGGATGGACTCACTAGATTGGACATGGGTTCTGTATTTGGGCCCTAACATCTTCATCCATTATTTTATTAGACCCAAATTTTTATGGGATCTCGAGGACTAATTTTTTAATGAATCTTACTTCTGGAAGGATAGATGATTCATTCTTTTTGGTGGTCAAATGGGAGTTCAATTTTACATAAAATATTTGGCCGAGATTCCCCGTTGACACTTGAAACCACTTTGAACCTAGCCTCCCCACCATTATATAAATTGGTTTTTTTCTCAGTTGGTGGGGTTGGTACATGAATTAGAAATTTTAGGGTAGATTAGAATGGGTTACACTCTAATTATCCAATAAATTCAACAAGGTTAGCTCTTGAAGCAAGGATCCCTTCGTCGAATCCCTCTTCTTCTTCCTCATGTTGTAATATTTGTGTTTTCATAATAAACTTCTTTGTTATTATTTTTTTTGTTCTCTTCTATTCTGTTTTATTCAAATTTATTCTTATATTAATCTTCTTAATTGGTCTGGAATTAATAGTCGAAATTTTATTTGGTTCTACCCTTTCTAAACCTTGCACATGAAAAATGTTTCTACAATAACTACACTGCCCATGGAAGAGTAGTTCTTTTTAGTAATCGATCCACCTATAAAATTTTTCATTAATTTATTTAGAATAAATGAGATACTTTAATTCACTTAATATGATATATTAATTGAGTTTTTAATTTAAATTAAACTAATAAATCAATTAAACAATTGACACAAATACATGTGAGGTCGGAAGTTGTGTAAATTGTGAGAGTGTGATCTTAATCGGTAATAAAAGACCACACGTGATAAATTTTTAGAGTTAAAATATAATCCCCAAACTCAATTAATCCTAATTTATATAGTGGATATATGATATAATTATCCACTAACTATAAGCTAACCTAATAACATCAATAAAAGTAGGGTGCTGCGATTGCATGTTCCGAAGCTAGCCTAGGGTTTATGTAATTTCTTCTTTGTGGTTAAGTTAACTCCTGTAGGGTTCGAGGGTTAACAAATTAGAGGGTTATAATTAAGTGGGTGTTAATTTAAATGGTAATAAAAAATAATTGAGTGAAGAGGTAGATTTAGATCGATTACATATTTTAAATATTGTATAAAAACATCTTCTTGTTGTATCATTTTAATCAAAATTCATTTCAAAACTAAAAACAAAACAAAAATAAAATATTCTTCTAGAAAATTTATTCAAGATTTATAAACTATAAACAACCCCATAATTTTAATTAATTTTCTTATTTACTTTTATTTTACTTTAAAAATACCTTTAATATGTTGTTAAATTTACTTCCTCCTTTGAGAGACGACCTTGGTCAGCCACTCTGTTGCACCTAAGTGACCAACAATCACATATCATTTGAAAGCGCCCACAACAGCGCCTTTCATCCCCTCTCACCCAGAAAATTATGTATTTTTTCTTATGAAACATGAACTATAGATTTATAGAAAAATAATAGTTCTAACATATATAAAATAATCTACCTATAGTTTCAACATATAATTAGCTAACCAAAACTTCTTCATTTTACAAAAAAAAAATTACAATGTAAAACGAAATTTTATTATCTATCTATATAATGATGAATAATCCAATCATGACTTTAATAGCCTAACTTATGGATATAATACTAATATTATTTCAAAATACTCAAGAGTGTGTACAAATTCAATTGCATGAGATTTTTTTAATATAAAAATAGATTAATTATTGATTTCCCTTAAAAAAGATATGAATATATTACTTGATTTTCAACAAATTAATTGATCACTGAATTCAAACTTGTGTGGTGAAAGTTACCACTCAATTTTTAAAAGGTTAGTTTCAGTCATATAGTTTTTCATAATCATACAATAAAAACATTTTTCATATCCTTTTTTATCATAAAAATAATTTTTAATGGTTTATATTTTAATCTTATACTAAATTACATAGATCTAGAATATATTCTTTAATAAATGAGAAAAACAATCCTTCTAAGTTTAGTCTACTTCACAAATAATACTAGAATTATTGTTTTATACAAATGGGAATTCAATTTATGAAATTTATCTATACTTCACTTAGATGAAACATTCCTCCATGTCTTACAAACCAAAAACCAAAATATTAGGCTACTTGAACTTATATAACTAATTTCATCAATGAAACACTTATAATACTACATGAGAAAAAATGAACAATACAACCACATTATTCCCAATGTCTCAACATTTTATTTAACACTATAATTTATTATAATAAATATTTATATTCATCCAAAATAATATTTAAATATAGTGAAATATATATATAATGAAATATTTTAATTCCCCCATACTTGAACTCTTATTTTTCCTCAAGAAAAAATATCACCAATTATTTTCCAATAAATAAATAAAAACACATATGAAATTATTTCTCACATAGGTAACTAAATAATAAAACTAATTTATCTTTTGATAAAAAATTTGTGTAGAAAAATTATCACTAGTTCACTTTTCTCTAATGTAAAACACAATGGTTCATTTAATCTTTATTGTTAAAAATTTCATCTTAAGCATTTTTTAAAATAAAAAAGCTCCATTTTTCATTTAAAATAAAAGTACTTTGATTTTTATCCATCTTTTTATTTGAAAAAAAAAATCCATTTGATTTTTATTTCATTTCACATACCTAGACACAACTTGAATCAGTGGCACACACATGCATGTGCATGTGGATGCACGCAAACCCATACAAACACAAACATGCACACATGAATGCAGACACAAATGTATGCATGCGTGGGCATGCACGCACTAACGCATGCATGTGCACATACCCATGCACATGAACACATCCATTCATGCATACACATATCCACGCCACACACACGCATAACCACTCACACACCCACACTCACATATGTGTGCACACACACACATTCACATATAAATAAATGAACACTCACACACACACACATGTGTATGTGTGCACACACACAGACAAATTTACATGCACGCACGCACACATGCACACCCACACCCACACTCACACCCACCCACCCAAATTTTTTGAGTTTTTATTTATATGGAATTCAACCCAGTTAAGACCTCATAACCCCATAATTATTTCGTCTCAATATTCACTTGGGATTTTACCAATATCTGATATTAGAAAATCCCAATCCCCACCCTTTTTATACCTTTTACCTAGATACAAAAATGATGATAGGTATTTTAATCATTGGTCATCCAAATATGTGATATCTTGTACCATAACCATTCCTTGATTAAATTATTTATTACAAATATTGTATTCACATTCATTCCCATGATATTTTAGTCTTATATATTTAGTGAATTAGGAATACATTACCTAAAAACCCATAATTTTACTATACATGGATATTTTTCAACTAAATAAAGCTCTTTAAATAATACACTTACTTCATTCAAGGCCAACATCTCATATATAGATCTAGACTTCATAATTTTTTTCACTCATCCTTAATCCCTATGAAAAAAATATAAGGTATTATACTTATAAAAATCTTCTTTTATGTCTTCCTAAGGGTTGGATGTGTAATGAGGGTACTCAAATCCTTTTACCTTCATAATTTATAATTTTTTTCCTAAAATATCTTGGTCGTTCATGAAATCACTTCTTTGATTATGTGGTCACTTGTTTGTTTGTATAGTTGATCCTTTGGTCATGTGATTGATCCATTATCAAAAGTTCGATCATTTGGTCATACAGTCGATCCCTTATAATTAATTAAATAATTTTATTCTTATGGATGGTCCTTTATGTGGTATCTTGTTTGACTGTGTGGTTTACCTTTTTGTTCATGATGTTTATCAAGGTGGTGCATCCAATCCATGTGGTCGGTTGTTTATAATGTGGTTTATCTGTGTGGTCAATTTTTTACTTAATGTGGTTGATATATGTGGTCACTTTTCATGGTTGATCTTCATGACCAGTCATCACCATGTGAAGAAAAATTTCAGTTTTCATTTAGAATAACATAAAATCTATAACAACCCAAGCTTCCATGGTACGTTTCCATTTGAATAATGCAATATCTTTCATTGTACGCAACTTCGAGATTCTAACACATTGCGACCAATCAAACTAGCCGTTATGAATAGTAATACCCACTTTTTGAAATTTTATCAATTTTATCTTTCAAAATGGAATTCATTTTTGGGTTTGGAATATCGAAATTATTTTAGGGTGAAGTTTTGGTATTTTTCTGAAAACTTTCAAATTTTTTTGAATAGTGAAAAACGTTGAGTTATTGTTTAAAACCGACTTTTTATTTAAATAATTATTTATTTTATTTAAATTTATTTTAGGTCAGAATTGATACATAATACCTATATAAGTTCAATTTAATTCATTTGAGTCAGTTTATAATAATTTTAGATACATAAAAATTTTATTGAACTTTTTACCGTCTTTTACCCACCTTTTAGGAGCATTTGCAAATTTACATAAAACTTAATTTTACCGCTTCTGTGAGTTGAATTTTGAAAATCTGAGAGAAACGGTTGATATCAATAAGTAAAATTTGGTTCAATGAGATGAAAATAATTTTTTGGTGAATAGTAACTTTTGACTTTTATTTACCACGGTTAAAAGTAAATAGGGTAATTAAAGTTAAAAATGATATTATTATTACCCTAACACATGTAATAATTCTATTGGATGAGTGTAATTAGACCAAAAAAACCTTAGGAATAAAATATTATCCTTTAGTTTCACTTGGATTAGATTAGGATATTTATTATTATTTAATTCAATGAAGATTTAAAAGTGTTAAATTCAAAGTCTAATAAAAAAACATTTTTAATATATGGCTAAACGTAATATTAATTCGACTATAAATATTAATTATAAAGATAAAAATATTTCCTATATAATTTTATTTTATTTATAATATTTAAAGATTAAATAATTTAATTTATTTATAAGATAATGATGATTCAGTAATTACCTTATTAATGAAATATTAAAATAATTGATATTATAAATATCCTAATAAATGTAATTTCAGACTTTTTATGAATTATACTAATTTTATAGGTTAATATAACATGTTAGGGTTTATTAAATAAATTTTTTTCCAAGTAATAATGCTATTAGAAATTTAACAAAAACAAAATAGAAAATAGTGTCAAAATTGACATAAAAGAGTTTTTAAAACAAATATTATATTATTAATTGATATTATATTCCTAAAAATCTAAGGTTCATCCAAAGGTCTTAAATAATATTATATATATCCTTAATTAACCACTTTAGGTTTTCTTGTAAGTTTATAGTATGTTTATTAACCATATAATATAAAAATACAAAGAGACATGGTAAATGTCAAACTAATTAACTAAGAGTTAAATATAGAAGATAAGGTTAATATAGTGACCCAGACCTATCTAAAACCTATTGGTTGAGTGTTTTTAGACCCATCCCCACCTTATCCTAGAAATAAATCATTTTTGAGCCTTTAGAAACCGAAAATTATTTTATTATAAAATAATATTTCAATCTTTTTCTAAGGTGCCCCTCACCCCTCTTATAAAAGGGAACTTCCCCTTCTCTCAAATTCACACCTTCAAAGCCATTTGGATAAGCCAAACCTACCCAAATATCCTATCAACTATCATCCCTTCATCCTAGAGGCCTTTTGTAGTCATAAATCCAACCTAAGGATCCTTTTTTATCAAATCAAATGGAAGAACCCGAAGAAGAGGTAAATATTTCATCACCTCTTTCAAGTTATTTTCTTCTTCCACTTCCTCTTTCATTGTTGTTTCTATTCTAAAATAATAACTCCAGTATCTTCTGTATACTATGACGTTATTATAAAAATTGTACAACCATATTCATTATTTTATCTATCCTATGAATGACATGTCACCATACGTGCGTACGTACGGCTGGCCGCCTTTACCTCGTGGTGTAGTTTGTTATTCAAACACTTCATCATTTGGATGGGTATAATAATGAGTATAAATGATGAAAATAATAAATATAACATGATAATTATTCTTTATATATGATATTCCATCCAATTATATACAATTTTAATATCAAAATAATGATATTGTCACTCATGCGTACGTACGGCTTACTGTCTCCACGAATGTGATGAGATTCATTCCTCATCGTATCCATTCACGACTAATTTTCATTTTATGATTAAAAATAATGTTTAAATACTTGATATAATTATGTATATAAATAAGATACATCACATCCATAACAAATATGACTCACATAACAAATAATATAAAGTAAAACGAATCATTTAACACCCGAAACAACGATAATACTAAAATATTATTAACAAATCAATATTAGAAGATCATATATGATATCATATTTATGTATATGTTTCTTGTATAATTTAATAACAATTATTTAACTATTATATAGGATTTTAAAGTACCCTCGACCAAGGAAAAGTACAAGGTAAGGGTTAATTTCACAATCTCTTCATTATCTGAGGTTGTTTATACGTAATTATCTATTGGGATCTCTTTATCATCCACATCCATGTTTCTTAAAATGTATTTCAAAACATTTTTACTATTTACTTGAAAATGGTTTAAATTAATTTTTACCCTTATTTGACCTTATATATTTTGAAAGGAATGTTTCAGTCATTTTCCAAACAAGGTACTTTATGACCTTTTCGACAAAATTAAGGTAAGAATGTCTTTTTTTAACTTATACGGAGGGTGTGGCTATTTTCTGCCATTATAACATTGTCGAATCATACCATACAATATTATAAGAATATTTTCAAAATAAATTTTCTCTTTTATAATTATGTGACTCTTGAATGATTTCAAAATAGAAAGAGATATTTATCTAAAAAAGGATTTGATTTCATCTATGTTAACATCCTTTGATGGATTTTAAGCTTATCTGAAGTTGATTTATTATGATACAAAACTTCCATATTGTATTGAAGGTTCGGTGATATGTTTGACTGTATATGTGTTATTTTTACACCATTCATGGTTTATGGATAATTTATTGACATTTTTTACGCTATTTTTAATACGAATGTTTAGGTTATGTTTAAACCTTTTCATATGAGGAATGAATTGGACTTAGTAAGTTATGGGTGGAGCCTTCTATAGCTCCTCGATGCATCGGTAGGTCTCATTAGACAAACTAGTGTATTGGAACAATGCCTTGACAAAATCTTATTTGTAATCTTGGCACAAGGCCTTGACTATGTGGTTATGAAGTCTGGCATTATGCATTCCATAATTATGAAAGTGGCTATTGATATTTCATGTGATTATTAGACTTGTATAATATCCATGTGAATAAGTAAATGGAATTATTTGATTTTATTTTTTCTATATTATGCTGAAGTTCAAGTTTAAAAGGCTTTTGTTTTAGTCTTATACATTTCCTTAAATGTTTATGCTTATTTATGAAAGTTTCTTCTATATTTTTATCCTTACGGATCATCTGAGATCACCCCTTTCTATGTTTTATTTTTTACATGATGTGAAGAAGTATTTTATGACTAACGTGCAGGGATAGTCTGAGGGTATATTAGTGTGGTCTATGGAAACAATGATGTTGTAGTTTTTCATTTTATAATGTAATGTAAAACTTATGAATGTATCTAGTATTTCCAAGGCTACTAAACTAATTATTCTTTCGGGGCATGACTTTCTTGTAACAAGCCAATGTTATGTAATAATGCACCAACTCTGGGTAACTGGGGTCAAGGCATTATAGTTGGTATCAGATCAAGTTTAGTACAAACCTTGGAATCTAGATTTAGATAAACTCTGATTAGAGCACATTACCCTAAGATAGACTTTGAGGATTAGTATTGAAGAACTTCCTTGAATTTTGGTATTGTAGAGATTTTGTGAGTTTTCCAAGAAATACATCCCTATCTAGATATGAGTAGGTAAAGGTGGCTCTAGCACAGATGCACCTAGGTGTAAAACCCAAAAACATCGCTTTGTGCTAGACTCAAACGGGAACTGGTGCACGACAACGGGCCCTGTTGCACTCTTGGTTGCGACACTCCCAGGGAATATGCTTAGGATAATTTTTATTTTCTTTAATACTCATTATGAAGGGTTTATGAGTATATAATTCCTAAAAGAAAACATTTTTATGATTATGGATTATATCCATAAACTGTTCAGTTTATGTTAAGTGTTTTACAAGTTTGGAATTATGTATTTTGATTCATAAACTAATCTAGTTTATTCCATTTTTTAGAAATGGAACCTAGTGGAAGGAAGGGAAACCGTATCAACACATGTAATCCATGTAGGGATTTCCCTCATACTCAAGATAATTATAGTGGAGTTGGTGAAGCAACTAGTGCTGATCAGCTTATCACCATACTGGGACAACTCACTCAGGTTATGAATAATAACCTTACCCATTTATAGAACCCTAATCCATAGCATGGAGGATCAATGTTAGTTCTCTTCATGAGGAAACAACCACCAACATTAAATGGGAGTAAAAATCCATTATTAGCTGACCAATGAATAAATTCCTTAGAGAAAATATTCCACGCCTTGGGGAGTAGTGAAAGGGAAAAAGTTGTCATGGCAGTTTATCGCCTCACTGGAGATGCTGATCAATGGTGGCCATTGATTCAAAACACAAAGAAAGATAATGAAGTATCGAATATAAACTGGAGGGAGTTTAAAAATATTTTCTTAGAAAAATACTTTCCTCGTGACCATCGAGCAGATATGGAAAGGAAATTTCTGAGTCTAAGTCCAAAAGAGGATGAGAATGTCGCAAAGTATGAAGATAACTTTACAAGGTTATCAAGGTATGCAGTAGATTATATATTTAACCCAAGAATTAAGATTGGTCATTTATTTTATGGGTTAAAATCTTTTCTCTATCGAGAATTAGTCTCATAATCCTTCTTGTCATACGAAGACATTGTCTCATGTGCTGTCAAGACAGAAAAGGAATTCTCTAAGTCTTACGAATTTAAAGTAAAGAAAGAGAAGAAGAGATATACTGAACACTCTGAAAATGGAAATAAGGGGAATAAGGGAAAATTTGAATATCCATCCTGCAGTAAATGTGGTAAGAAACACCCCGATAATTTTCTGAAGGGAATGGGAGTCTGTTACAAGTGTGGTGAAAAAGGCCACCAAGCTCGTGATTTCAAGGGGAAGAAAGAGGCTGTCAATGTTCAATGCTAAAATTGTATAGAAAAGGGGCATTATGAAAATGAATGTCCTATGTTCCAAGGAATCTTACCTCAGAAAAGGCCAAGGGATCAAATCCAGGCTTATGCGATCACTACTACTGAGGTTGAAGCTCTAAAAGACATGGTGGAAGGTAATTTAATGGTTTCCTCAAGTTTAGCCAATGCTTTATTTTATTTTGGATCATTGCATTGTTTCATATCTTCCCAGTTTTCTAAGAAAATTAGATATTTCCAATTTTATTTTACAAGGGATTTGTCAGTAAAAACTCCTAAGGGAAGTATCATTGCAACAAAGTTTTGTGAGTCAGTTCCCATTTTGTCACATAAATGTTATTTATCTGCTGATATCATCATCATACCCATGATTTAATTTGATATAATTATTGGTATGGATTGGCTTTCGGACCATGATGCAAAAAAATATTATAAGTAGGAGGTTACGATTTTTGATGACAATGATAAAGAACACCTTATCTTTAGAGCAGAAACGTCACCACCGGATTCTTATCTAGATCCTCCCCCAGTAGCTTAACTAAATTCAATTATTGGGGAGGAAGAGAATGAAATAACAATGGGTGAGGAAAATAATGATCAAATAGAGGATGTACCTATTGTCCAAGAGTATGTTGATGTATTTCCAGAGGATTTACCTGGGTGTCCTCCAGAATGAAAAATTGAGTTTTCCATTGATTTAATTCCTGGTTCGAGGCCCATATTGAAGACCCCTTATAGAATTGCCACTATGGAATTAGTGTAACTAAGGAAACAACTATAGTAATTGAGTAATAAGGTATTCATTCGCCCTAGTGTTTCTCCATGGGGATCTCATGTCCTTTTTGTTAAAAAGAATGATGAATCTATGAGGTTGTGCATTGAATACAGGGAGATCAATGCTCGCATTGATGATTTATTTGACCAACTTCATGGAGATAAATATTTTTCAAAGATTTAACTTTTATTTGGATACCATCATTTGTGCGTGAAGAAGGAAGACATTCCGAAGAAGACATTTTGAACCAGGTACAGGCATTATGAGTTTATAGTAATGCCTTTCGGGCTGACTAATGAACCCTCTGTTTTCATGGATCTAATGAATTTGGTTTTCAAGTAAGATATTGATGAATTTTTAGTGGTATTTTTTGATGATATCTTGGTATACTCCAAAAGCTACTAAGATCATGAAAATCACTTGCACATTATCCCGAAGACTCTTAGAAGAAATGAATTATATGGAAAGTTTAGCAAGTGTGAATTATGGCTTCAAGAGATTTATTTTCTTGGACATATCATCTCTAAGGATGGAATTTTTATTGATCCTTCAAATACCAAGGAAATCCAAGAATGGCCAGCACCGACGAGTATAACTGAGGTATGCAGTTTTATTGGTTTAGCAGGTTATTATCGACGTTTCGTCCAGAATTTTTCCCGATTAGCAAACCCATTAACCAATATCACACGTAAAGGGGTTAAATTTGTTTGTAAAAAAGTGTGTGAAGAATGTTTTGAATAATTGAAGATAATATTAGTCAATGCTCTTATATTGAATCTACCATCGGGGAATGACGGGTTTATTAATTATAGTGATGCTTCAAATAAAGGACTTGGTTGTGTCCTAATGCAGAATTATAGGGTTATTTCCTATACATCATGACAACTAAAAATTAATGAAAAAATCTATTCTACTCATGATCTTGAGTTAGTAGAAGTAATATTTTCTTTGAAGATATGGAAACACTATCTATATGGTGAAAATGTGATATTTATACTAATCAAAAGAGTTTGAAGTATATTTTCTCACAAAAAGAACTCAACATGAGGCAAAGGTAATGGCTTGAACTACTCAAGGATTATGATTACAATATACACTACCACTCAGGGAAGGAAAATATGGTGGAAGATTCTTTGAGTAGAAAGGATCATGGAGTTTTGAACAAGATGAGAGTTGAAAAGGATCCTATATACATGGATCTAGTAAAGATGGATATGGGAATAATCATGGAAGGTGAAACATCAATGCCTTTTCAAATGGTTTCCAAAACATCTTTACTAGAAAGGATAAAAAGTTCTCAGGCTGATGATGAGGAGTTTCAAAAGAAGATTAAAGCTATGAATAACAGAAGATTGAGTGACTTCGTATATGAAGATGGAATTTTGAAATTTGGGAAGAGACTTTGTGTTCCCGATATACCTGATCTAAAAATAGAATTGTTGGATGATGCTCATAGCTCCAATTTTTCTATACACCCTGGGAGAACCAAAATGTATAGATATTTGAAAGAACATTTTTGGTGGGACAACACGAAGAGGGAGATTGCTAATTTTGTGTCAAGATGTATGGTTTTTCAACAAGTGAAAGATGGAAGGCAATAGCCTGGAGGAGTCATGCAACCTCTTATCATACCTGAGTGGAAATGGGATAATATTATGATGGACTTTTTCATGGGACTATCAAAGACTCCTAGAAATAACGATGTAATATGGGTCATTGTTGATCGTCTTACCAAGTCAGCACATTTTCTTGCTATAAGAGAAGATTTACCACTTGAACGTTTAGCAAGACTGTATATTAATGAAGTTGTAAGACTTCATGGAGTAACCCTATCAATTTTTTCTAATCGTGATCCCCGTTTTACATCAAGATTCTGGAAAAGTCTTTAGAAAGCCCAGGATACTGAACTTCATTTGAGCACTGCCTACCACCCTCAAACTGATGGACAATCAGAACGGACTATTCAAACCTTAGAAGACATGTTAAGATCTTGCTCACTTGACTTTCAAGGTATGTGGGATCAATATTTACCTCTAGTAGAATTTTCCGATAACAATAGCTTTCATTCAAGTATTTAGATGGAACCATATAAAGCGTTATATGGAAAGAGATGTTGTACGCCAACTTGTTAGGATGATGTTGGTGAAAGAAAACTCATAGGCCCAGAACTTGTTAAGGAAACGATAGAAAAGGTGAAGGGAATCCACACCCACATCAAAGTAGTTCACAGTGGGTAGAAGATCTATGCTGATAATCAAAGGAAGGATTTGGATTTTTAGGTAGTAGATCATGTTTTCTTGAATGTAAAGACCCATAAATTTCAAGGAATTTTTTTTCTTAATTTTGTTGGAATTCTACGAGTATGTGGCTTCTGAAGACACTTGATTCTGAGGCCCGATGTATCCGGAATTAATTTCCAAAGTTTAGCTCAGGTACGTTCAATAAACGAACGAGCGAGTTTTTCTATCTTTTGAACCGGTGCTCAAAATTGAAATCTGAGGGCACCGATGAACTCGCAGTGCCAGTTATTTCTTAAGGGGACCTTTACCGCAGTTGCATTTTAAGCAGGTTGAGAATTATTATTTGGGGATTTTGTTTAAAATAAATAAAATTTTTGGAACAATTTTGTTGTATATCTAAGGAGGTTAATTACTCCCATGGGAAGTTGTTGGTGGGGCCCACACCCACCCAACATCCCATGTGCGGATATATGAGAGGTGTGGCCCAAACGATCCCCAACCTTTCATTTTCCCCAAACCCCCTTAAACCCCCTTCATTAATTTGTTAACTCCTCTTAAATGTGGACTCTTCCACTCCCTCACTCTCCCTCTTTAATTCATGCCAACACATGATAATTAAATAATTCACCCTCTTCAATTAATTAATGGAGTGGTTTGAATTTTGAAATTATAATTGCTTATGTTAATAAAATAATATTTGATCCTATTATTTTATGTTTGGCACATGTTGGGTTGGGAAAGATTTTAGAGAACTCTTGTGTGAAGAAGAAGAGAACTCCTCTCTCGACGAAGAACGACGTATCTTCAACGAATAATACCGGTTCCATGAAGAATGACGATGCACAATGACGTCATCTATGAAACCTCACCCCACGACTCCATCTTCCGTGGCACCCGACGAACAACATCAATTATTGAGGTAGGGGGTTTGCTTAATTTATTTTAAATAAATTACTCCCTCATTCTCGTTGTATTCAAGTGAATACCTTGGTCTATTGTTACCGCCTAACGCAGAGGGCGCGGGCCGAAAAAACACGGTCCGACAACCCTCTGTCATTTCCCGTCTTATTGAAAATAGGCAACCGAAGTCAGAGGAGGCAGGACGCCATCGCGCCGTGCTGGGAACACGGTGAAGGAAGCCGGCGTCGTCGTGCCGGCTGTGCAGGAGAAACTGCGGCCCGCTTCGGCGGAAGAACCGGCTGGCCTGTCGGCCAGCCGGGTGAAGGGGATCCACGGTGCCGAGAGGGGGCCACGCTAGAGAACCGGCCGGCCCGTCGACCGGCCGAGTGGAGCTGAACCACAGTGCCAGGAGGGCACCGCGCTGAAGAAACATGCGGCCCGTCATGCGGGCCGCTTGCGCCAGAAGGCCGGCCAGCCTAGCCGGCCAGTTTAGTAAGGGCGGCGTCGCCAATTCGGAAATCCGGGGGGCGCCCCCTCGGACCGCCCGGCCAGCTGGCAAAAGCTAGTCGGGCCGCGCAACCCACCGGACCGCGCCCAACCGGGCCAGATCGCGTCCAACCGGGTCGGGTCGTGCCCCGCCGGGTCACGCAGGGCCAGGCCGAGTTGGGACGTGCCGGGTCGGGCCAGGACGCACCCCTCGGGCCTATCCGCACATTTCTTTGGGCCTTCCCGACACCCCTGCCAGGTCGGACCCACCAAAACTTGGTTACCCGACCCGTCATCCCATGGGGCTTAACGGGTCGGGCCCTTTATTCACTTAAACGTAAATAACATGAAGACCGCGTGTCCGATTAACGCGTCGTCTACTGAACTAGGACCCTCATGACGAGGCGGTCCTTTTTCAATACTATAAGTTATTTTTTTGATGAGTTTAGAAAATGTCCAGGTTTGGAACGAGTGTAATTCCAACTGGGCCCTCGGAGCAGAAACACTTATAACTTAAGGACCGAACATCTGATTGATGTACTGTCGAATATGTTGGATTCCTCTTGATGAGACGGTTCTTTTGGAATAATTCACCTGAGATTTGGATGCAGTTGGAGTATTCCCGGTTTGGATTGTACCCAAAATCCAACCGGACCCCTGGAGGTTAAATGCTAATAACTCAGAGACCGGGCGTCCGATTGACGCGCCATCTATTGCGTTGAGACCCCTATGACAAGGCAGTACTTTGTGATATTTCTTCATGGTACTTTGTGATACTTGGAGTATCAACAAGTAGCTCATGGAGAGGATCCTCTTGGAGACGATCATATGGAGTACGGAGACATAGTAGCTGACTGATACCTGATGACTGCTTGTCTGATTCATTTCGGAGTGACTTGAATAGCCCAGTGGGGAGCACTACTGTGTTGGGGTGGAAGACCCATGGTGGAGGAGCACTAATTTGTGAGGTGGAAGACCCGTGGAACTCGACAGGAGGAGTACCTCTGTAGGCTATGAGGGGGAGCACTACTGTGTGAGGTGGAAGACCCATGGCGGGGGAGCACTACTTTGTGAGGTGGCTAACCCGTGGTACACGACATGAGGAGTACCTCAGCAGTATAAGGTTAGTGAGTAGCACCTCGAAGTCGCGACAGGATCACTGTACTCGACAGAGGAGGAGTTCTCCAGTAGCCTTGGTTTCGATATCGTGAATAAACATCCTAGTTTGAGCTGAGTCAATGACCATTGTGTTTTCCTCATGATTGAGATGAGTTATTTGATAACTTAGGTATATGTATGGGCATATACCTAAGTAGAGGTTATCTGTTGAGATATTTCTTTTTGGTTTATACTTGTTGGATTTGTGAGACCTTGACGGTCTCGGGGTCCCTACTGAGTATCGTTATACTCACCCCTGCATGGGCTATGCCCGCACCTCATTGTGTTGGATGCAGACGACAGACAGCGCTGACCGTGGTAGAGTGTACGAGGACTGGACGGTACCCAGAGGTGGACACTCGGCATGAAGGCACACGGAGAGGACCAATAGACTCGGAGTGCTGAGGAGGACATATGTACCTACCCTTCAGGTAGGAACCCGTAGGATGATCCAGGAGCTGCTTCACTATTCAGTTGTTTGTCTTATCAGTTGTACTTTCTTTCAGTTGTAGCTGTACCTTTCCATTGGGCTTGTATTTCCGGCCCCTTTTTACTTTCAGCACTTTTTTTATACTTCTTTACTTAGTGTTTTCTTCTTCTTGTTCTCTGGTTGTGTGTGTGTTTACGTTTTATAAAGTCATAGCCTTCCCAGTTTATAGGGAGTTACGCCTTTGGTGCTAGTCGCCAGCTCCTGGCCTATAGAAGGCAGGCTTGGGATAGTCACAGCACGGGCCCCGAGGACGGGTCGTGACAAATTGGTATCAGAGGAATCATTTCTACCACAGAACTTAGGACTCTGATATTTCCTTTCTATGAAGCAATAGTGTTAATGGTACCGAGTGCTGTTTTCAGTTCAGGGAGTCCAGTGTTGGTGTGGCGGCTGACGTATCCATACACCAGGACCCTGACTTCTAATTTCCAACTCGGTGCACAGAAACACTAATTGTGTGTGTGTTTTCAAAAGTTTCTTTAAGTCAGCTCAACCAGGTCAGCTCACCAGGTTTAAAAAGTTTGATCGTGTCGCATCTGTTCATGATGCCTCCACGCAGAGAGTCAATTGAAGTTATGATAGATTACACGATGACGGATCACTGAGTGATGAGGCTCTGGTGTATGGCCCTCTTGCTATTATGGAACCTTCGGGTGGTGTACCAGTAGCACCACCACCTGTTGGGCAGCATATGCCACCGGCCGTACTAGCGGACGGTGCACACTGACAAAGCGTGTTGCACGAGTTCCAGCAGCAGAGGCCTCTGAGGTTACGAGGCAAGACAGATTCCCAGGTATTAGTGGACTGGATGGAGGCGATTTCTAGAGTTATACACCTAGTTTAGACACTAGTAGAGAATATAGTGATCCTAGCTACTAGTGTTTCCCAGTGAGTGACCATGAGGTTGGTCCACATAGTACCTTCAGGCAGTGTTCCAACTATATAACTACCTGTTGGTCAGCAGTCTCAACCGGTGGTACCTGTAGATGACACATGTAGGCTTAATAACTTACACATGTTTCAGCATCAGATACCCCTCAGGTTCCGAGGCGAGCCTGACTCATAGGTGGATGAGAGTTTTCTAGAGCTTATACAGCATCGGCAGGACGACATGTCAGTATCTGAGTATTCATCAAGGCATACCGATCGTTCCTGGTACTTGATGACTACGATATGATCAGTAGGAAAGTAGGGAATTGACGCCAGTCTCAACGACTTGGGCATGTAAAATGTTTTAACAAGAGGAAGTGTTAAGGACAGATGAATCTGTAGAGCAGCACATGTGGAAGAAGAGCTAGAAGAGCAGCATGGGGTGGTGTACTTTTCGACATGTTTCAACCACCCAACTTTGTAGTCCTCGCCAGGCTCAGAGAGCAAGAGGGTCGGGGAAGAGAGTAGCTGCATGCGGTCAAGGAGTGTGACCCAGGGCTCTAGGAATGATTCGAGGTACGGTCTGTGTCTACTATTAGTTACCGTAACAACAGACATTGATATGAATCATTCCTTCCTTCCACGAATCTTGTCCCAGACCTAGAGTTTCTAGTTAAAGTCATTGACTTAACCCTCACGTCTAGAGATACCTTTGGGAGGAGAATCAATAATCACTCTTACGCCGATGGTGTGATCTTACCCTTGAGGCAAGAGTTTTGGTTGGAACCTCTTGGTGGTAGTGTCAAGGCCTTACGACGTTAGTTTGGGTATGGACTGGTCAACCAAAGTTCATACACAGATTGACTATTTTAGGAAAAAAAGGTTGTGGTTTACCTACAATTTTGGGATGGGTTTTCCTTGGTCGGTGAAAATGGAAACCCAGGAAGCATAGGATAAACTCATGCATAAGTGGGTGCAGTCAATCACTCATCAGTCTTCCAGACTTAGATTTGAGCCAGAATTCTCCAGAGTTGCTACACCGCTTTTAGCATTGACGAAGAAAGGGAAAAACCCTTCGTGTGATCAGAGAGATGCCAGTAGAGATTTTCAGGAGCTGAGGTAGAGGTTTACCAATGCGCTCATCTTGAGGCTACTGGAGAAGGTGCAAATCATCTAGGAGAGGATGAAGACTGCACAGAGTAGACGGAAGACCTATGCTGTTAGGATTTAGAGACCACAGGAGTTCGGGGATGGTGATCACGTTTTCTTACGGGTCTCACCTAGATGAGGTCTATGGAGAATTGGCTAGGATGACAAGTTATCTCCGCATTTCATCGGGCCTTTCCAGGTCCTCAGCAGAGTAGGAGAGGTGGCTTACCGCCTGGCCCTTCCACCTTAGTTGCACCAGGTGCATGAAGTCTTCTACATATCTATGATAAGAAGATACATGCACGACCCATCCCACATCATCGACCACAGGGGGATGGACATCGATGAAGGATAAAATTTCATGGAGGTTCTAGTTGAGATTGAGTATCGACAAGAGCGGGTCCTATGAGGATGGTCGATTCCTCTAGTGCGCTTTCATGGGAAGCATGGGAACCTCCAGGAGAGAACATGGGAGCGGGAGGCTCAATTACGTGCTCAGTACCTCTTTTGTTTTCCCTCGTAAGGGTTGTAGATTTTCAGGGACGTAAGTCCCTGAGGTGGGAGTAATTTAAAGACCTAGAAATTTCAACGAAGTTTTTTTTCTTAATTTCTTTGGAATTTTACGAGTCTATGGCTTCTGAAGGCACTTGATTCTGAGGCCCCATGTGCCTGGAATCAATTTACGAAGTTTAGCTCGGGTAGGTTTAGTAAAAGAACGAGCGGGTTTTTATATCTTTTGAACCGGTGCTCGGAATTTAAATCTTAGGGCACCGATGAACTCACAGCGCCAGTTATTGCTTAAGGGGACCTTTACCGCAGTTGCGTTTTAGGTAGTTTGAGAATTATTATTTGGGGATTTAGTTTAAAATAAATAAAATTGCTGGAACAATTTCATTTTATATCTAAGGAGGTTAATTCCTACCATGGGAAGTTGTTGGTGGGGCCCACACCCACCCAACTTCCCATGTGTGGATATATGAGAGGTGGGGCCCACATGAGCCCCAACCTTTCATTTTCCCCAAACCCCCTTCATTAATTTGTTAACTCCTCTTAAATGTGGACTCTTCCTCTCCCTCACTCTCCCTCTTTAATTCATGTCAACACATGATAATTAAAGAATTCACCCTCTTCAATTAATTAATGGAGTGGTTTGAATTTTGAAATTATAATTGGTTGTGTTAATAAAATAATCATTGAGCCTATTATTTTATTTTTGGCACACGTTGGGTTGGGAAAGATTTGAGAGAACTCTTGTGTGAAGAAGAAGAGAACTCCTATCTCGACGAAGAACGACGTCTCTTCAACGAAGAACGCCGGTTCCATGAAGAACGATGACGCACACTGACGTCGTCTATGAAACCTCACCCTGTGACGCTGTCTTCCGTGGAGCCCGACGAACGACATCAATTATTCAGGTAGGGGGTTTTCTTAATTTATTTTAAACAAATTACTCCCTCGTTCTCTCTGTATTCAAGTGAATACCTTGGCCGATTGTTACCACCTAACGCGGAGGGCGCGGGCCGAACAAACACGGCCTGACGACCCTCCGTCGTTTCCAGTCTTATTGAGAATCAGCAACCGAAGGCGGAGGAGGCACGACGCCGTCGCACCGTGCCAGGAACGCGGTGAAGGAAGCCAGCACCGGCTGTGCAGGAGGAACCGTGGCCCGCTTCATGGGTCGCTTCGGCGGAAGAACCGGTCGGCCCGTCAGCCGACCGGGAGAAGTGGATCTGCGGTGCCGGGAGGGCGCCATGTTGGAGAATTGACCGGCCGGGTGGAGCCAAACCGTGGTGCTAAGAGGGCGTCACGCTGAAGAAACCCACGGCCCGCCGTGCGGGCCACTTGCGCCAGAAGGTCGGCCGGCCTAGCCGGCTGGTTTGGGAAGGGTGGCACCGCTTGGCACCGTCGGTTCGGACAGCCGAGGGGGGAGGGGGGTGCCCCCTCGGACCCCTCGGCTAGCTGGCCGAGCCAGTCAGGCTGCGCACCCAGTTGGATCGCGCCGAGCCGGGCCACGTCGGGCCGCGCCGGGCCAAGCCGCGCTCTCTTCGGGCCGGGCCGCACCCCTCGGGCCTAGCCTCACATTTCTTCAGGCTGGTCTGACACCCCTGCCAGGTCGAACCTGCCAAAACATGGTGACCCGACCCGCCAGCCCACGGGGCTTAACGGGTCGGGCCCGTTATTCACTTAAACGTAAATAACATGAAGACCGCACGTCCGATCGACACATCGTCTACGGCACTGGGACCGTCGCGATGAGGCGGTTCTTTTACGATACTCTAACTGAGTTTTGGATGAATTTGGAAAATGGTCGGGTTTGGAACGAGTGTAATTCCAACCGAGCCCTCGGACCGAAAATGCTTATAACTTAAGGACTGGACGTCTGATTGACGTGTCGTCGACTATGTTGGATTCCTCTTGATGAGACGGTTATTTTCGAATACTTCACCTGATTATTGGACACAGTTGGAGTATGGCTGGGTTAGATTGTACCTGAAATCTAGTCGGGCCCCTGGAGCAGAAATGCTAATAACTCACTGATCGGGCATCCGATTGATGCGCCGTATGTTGCACTGAGACCCCTATGACGAGGCGGTCCTTTGTCATATTTCTTCGTGGGACTTTGTGATACTTGTAGTATCAACCAGTAGCTCGTGGAGCGGATCCTCCCGGAGACAATCATATGGAGTACAGAGACCTAGTAACTGACTAAAACCTGATGACTTCTTGTCAGATTCTTTTCGGAGTGACTTGAATAGCCCTGTGGGGAGCACTTCTGTGTTGGGGTGGCAGTCCCATGGCAGAGGAGCACTAATTTGTGAGGTGGAAGACCCGCGGTACTCGACAGGAGGAGTACCTCTATAGGCTATGAGGGGGATCACTACTGTGTGAGGTGGCAGACCCCTAGTGGGGGAGCACTACTTTGTGAGGTGTCCAACCCGTGGTACTCTACAGGAGGATTACCTCAGCAGTCTAATGTTAGTCAGTGTCATCTCAAAGTCGTGACAAGATCACTTTACTCGACAGAGGAGGAGTTCTCCAACAGTCGTGGTTTCGATATCGTGAATAAAAATCCTGGTTTGAGCTGAGTCAATGACCATTTTGTTTTCCTCATGATTGAGATGAGTTATTTGATAACTTAGGTATATGTATGGGAATATACCTAAGTAGAGGTTATATATTTATATCTTTCTTTGTGGTTTATACTTGTTGGATTTGTGAGACCTTGAGGGTCTCGGGGTCCCTACTGAGTATCATTATACTCACCCCTTCACGGGCTATGCCCGCACCTGATTGTGTTGGATGCAGACGACGGACAATGCTGACAGAGGTAGAGTTTACGAGGATTGGACGGTACCCGGAGGTGGACACTCGGCATGACGGCACACGGAGCGGACCTATAGATGCGGAGTACTGAGGAGGAAATCTGTACCTACCCTTTAGGTAGGATCCCAGAGGATGATCTAGGAGCTACTTCACCATTCAGCTGTTTGTATTTTCAGTTGTACTTTCTTTCAGTTGTAGTTGTACCTTTCCGTTGGGCTTGTATTTCCAACCCCTTTGTACTTTTAGAAATTTTGTTATATTTCTTTACTTTTTGTTTGCTTCCGCTTGTTCTCTGGTTGTGTGTGTGTTTACGTTTTATAAAGGCAATTCCTTCCCAGTTTATAGGGAGTTACGTCTTTGGTGCTAGTCGCCCGCCCCTGGCCTATGGAAGGCGGGCTTGGGGTAGTCACGGCACGGGCCCCGAGGATGGGTCGTGACATTGAAGGAATATCCATGGAAAGGAATTATACAATTTGGTAAGAAGGGTAAATTGAGTCCCAGGTACATCGGACCTTTCGAAATTCTATAACGAATTGGTGTTGTAGCTTACCATTTGGCAATGCCGCCAAGTCTCTCCAAAGTTTATGATGTGTTCCATGTATCACAGTTGAGAAAATACAAGCCAGACCCAATGCATGTACTTACCTATGAGGAATTAGAACTCGAACCTGATCTGTCTTATTGCGAAGAGCTTTTCAAGGTTCTTGATACAAGAGAACAAGTGTTGAGAAACTCGAAAACTGATCTGGTAAAAGTTCTATGGAGAAACCATAAGATGGAAGAGGCAACGTAGGAACCTGAGGAACTTATGATGAAAAACCACCCAAATCTTTTTATGTAGTAATACTCTATAAATTTTGAGGAAGAAATTATTTGAAGGATGGGAGAATGTAACACCCCATGCTTCAACGATACGTTTCCCTTTGAATAATGTAATAGCTTGTGTTGGACGTAACTTTGAGATTCTAACACATCGCGACCAATCAAACTAGCCGTTATGAATAGTAATACCCACTTTTTGAAATTTTATCAATTTTATCTTTCAAAATGGACTTCATTTTTGGGTTTGAAATATCGAAATTAGCTTAGGGTGAATATTTGGTATTTTTCTGAAAACTTTCAATTTTTGATGAATAGTGAAAAACATTGAGTTATTGTTTAAAACAGACTTTTTATTTAAATAATTATTTATTTTATTTAAATTTATTTTAGGTCAAAATAGATACATAATACCTATATAAGTTTAATTTAATTCATTGGAGTCAGTTTATAATAATTTTAGATATATAAAAATTTCATCGAACTTTTTACCGTTTTTTACCCACCTCCTAAGAGCATTTACAAATTTACATAAAACTTAATTTTATAGCTTATGTGAGTTGAATTTCAAAAATATGAGAGATATGGTTGATATTAGTAAGTAAATTTGGTTCAATGAGATGAAAATAATTTTTGGTGAATAGTAACTTTTGACTTTTATTTACCACGGTTAAAAGTAAATAGGGAAATTAAATGTAAAAATGATATTATTATTACCCTAACACATGTTCTAATTATATTGGATAAGTGTAATTCGACCAAAAATAGACTTAGGAATAAAATATGATCCTTTAGGTCCACTTTGATTAGATTAGGACATTTATTATTATTTAATTCAAAGAAGAGTTAAAATTGTTAAATTCAAAGTTTAATTACTAAACCATTTTTAATAGAGGGTTACACATAATATAAATTAGACTATAAATATTCATTAGAAAAATAAAAATATTTCCTACATAATGGTGTTTTATTTATAATTTTTAGACATTAAATAATTTAATTAATTTATGACACAATGATGATGCAGTAATTACCCTATTAATGAAATATTAAAATAATTGATATTATAAATATTAAAATAAATGTAATTTGAGACTTTTTATGAATTACAATAATTTTATAGGTTAATATGACATTTTATAGTTGATTAAATGAATTTTTTTTCGAAGTAATAATGCTTTTAGGAATTTAACAAAAACAAAATAGTAAATAGTGTACAAATGGACATAAAAGAGTTTTTAAAAAAATATTATATTATTAATTGATATTTTATTCCAAAAAATCTAAGGTTCATCCAAAGGTCTTAAATAATATTATATATTTCATTAGTGAACCACTTGAGGTTCTCTTGGAAGTTTATAGTAAGTTTATTAACCATATAATATAAAAATACAAAGAGACCTGGTAAATGTCAAACTAATTAACTAAGAGTTAAATCTAGAAGATAGGGTTAATATAGTAACCCAAACCTATATAAAACCTATTGTTTAAGTGTTTTTCGACCCATCCCCACATTAGACTTTAAATAAAACATTTTTTAGCCATTAGAAACCGAAAATGATTTTATTATAAAATAATATTTCAATCTTTTCCTAAGGTGCTCCTCACCCCTCTTATAAAAGGGAACTTACCATTCTCTCACATTCACACCTTCAAAGCCATTTTTATCGGCCCAACCCTGAAACAATATCCTCTCAACTATCCTCCCTTCATCATAGAGGCCTTACATTAGTCAAAAATCTAACCAAAGGAGCCCTTTTGATCATAACAAAAGGAAGAACCCGAAGAAGAGGTAAATATTTCATCACCTCTTTCAAGTTCTTTTCTTCTTCCACTCCCTCTTTCTTTTTTGTTTCCATTCTAAAATAATAACTCAAGCATCATATATATACTGTGATTTTATTATAAAAATGGTACAACCATATTCATTATTTCATCCATCCTATGAATGACATGTCACCATATGTACGTACGCACGTCTTATCATCTCCACGTCGTGGTGTAGTTTGTTATTCAAACACTTCATCATTTGGATGGGTATAATAATGAGTATAAATGATGAAAATAACAAATATAAAATGATAATTATTATTTATATATGATATTCCATCCAATTATATATGATTTTAATATCAAAAGAATGATATTTTCGCTCATGCGTACGTA
Organism: Viscum album; assembly: GCA_963277665.1. NCBI lineage: Eukaryota > Viridiplantae > Streptophyta > Magnoliopsida > Santalales > Viscaceae > Viscum > Viscum album. The sequence goes on from OY728138.1 coordinate 396,958,250, forward strand.
CGACTTACTGTCTCCACGAACGCAATGAGATTCATTCCCCATCATATCCATTCAAGAATAATTTTCATTTTATGATTAAAAATAATATTTAAAGACTTGATATCATTAGGGATATGAATAATATACATCCCATACATAACAAATATGACTCACATAAAAAAGAATATAAAGGAAAACGAATCAGTTAACACCCGAAACAACGATAATACTAAAATATTATTTACAAAGCAATATTATAAGATCATATATGATATCATATTTATGTATATGGTTATTATATAATTAATTAAAATTATTTAACTATTATACAGTAGGTTAACATACCCTAAACCAAGGAAAATTACAAGGTAAGGGTTAATTTTACAATCTCTTCATTATATGAGGTTGTTTATACGTAATTATCTACTGGGATCTCTTTATCATCCACATCCATGTTTCTTAAAATGTATTTCAAAACATTTTTACTATTTACTAGACAATGGGTTAAAGTCATTTATACCCTTATTTTACCTTATATATTTTGAAAGTAATCTTTCTGTCATTTTCCAAACAAGGTACTTTATGACCTTTTTGACAAAATTAAGGTAAGAATGTATTTTTTTAACTTATACGGCAGGTGCGGCTATTTCACGCCATTATAACATCATCGAATATTCCCTTACAAGATTATAAGAATATTTTTAAAATAAATGTCTTCTTCATAATTATGTGACTCTTAAATGATTTCAAAATAGAAAGATATATTTATCTAAAAAAGGTTTTGATTTCATCTATGTCAACATCCTTTGAAGGATTTTAAGCTTATTTGAAGTTGATTTATTATGATACAAAACATCCATATTGTATTGAAGGTTTTGTGATATGTTTGATTGTGGATGTGTTATTTTTACACCATTCATGGTTTATGGATAAATTATTGACATTTCATATTCTAGTTTTAATATGAATGTTTGTGTTATGTTTAAACCTTTTTATATAAGGAATGCATTGGACTTAGTAAGTGACGGGTGGAGCCTGCTATAGCTCATAGATGCATCGGTAGGTCTCATGAGACAAACTAGTGTATTGGAATAAGCCCTTGCCAAAATATTATTTGTAGTCTTGGAAAAATTCCTTGACTATTGGGTTATGAATTCTAGCATTATGCATTCCATCATTATGAAAGTGGCTATTGATATTTCGTGTGATTATTCGACTAGTAAAATATCCATGTGAATAAGTAAATGGAATTATTTGATTTTATATTTTCCATATTATGTTGAAGTTCAAGTTTAAAAGGATTTTTTTAGTCTTATACATTCCCTTAAATTTTTATGCTTATTTATGAAAGTTTCCGCTATATTGTTATTTTTACTGAGCATCTGAGCTCACCCCTTTCTATGTTTTATTTTTTCCAAGATGTGAAGAAGAATTTTATGACTAGCCTGTAGGGATAGTATGAGGGGATATGAGTGTGGTCTATGGAAACAATGTTTTTGTAGTTTTTCATTTTATAATGTAATGTAAAACTAATGAATGTATCTAGTATTTCCAAGGTTGCTAAATTGATTGGTCTTTTGGGACATAATTTCCTTGTATCATGGAAATGTTATGTAATAATGCACTGACTCTTGGTAATTGGGGTCGGGGCATTACAAAACCCCTTTTTAAGGAAAATATTGAAATAAAATATTAAAAATGGGTTTTAAATCTAGGAAAAATTAATATGGGTTATATCTTTTACTTACTTAATGCAAGGAGTTTTAAATGTGTTTTAATATAGAATTAAATCAAAACTAAATTTATGTGGATTAAAATAGGAAATTTTGGCTAAGTTTCCTAAAGGTATTTAAAAACATATCTATTGTTCCTAAAAACAAGATTTTATTTCTTTGTTTGATGTTACTTACTTTATAATGAGTTTGGATGATCCAAACCTTCACTCTTATAGTCTTTACAAACCTTTATAAATCATTTGAGTTCTTTCTATTAGTTTTTGGCCTATGTGAAATCCCCTTTCCCCTCTCTTCTTAGAGTAGTGAAATTATAAATCTCTCATGTGGTAGGGGATCTGATTCTTCTATTTTATATTGTGAAAAGTTTTATTTAAATATATTTTTATTATGGGTGGATAGATGTGATTAACTTTGAGAAATATAGTAAAAAAGGAAATCATATAAACACTACTGGAATTTCAACCTATACCAAAATTTCTATACCCATAGTTTGATAAAACTATGGGAATAGTTCCTTATACCAACGATGTATACAAACTATTCCTATAGAGCCAAAATTGATACCCTATACTAATGGTTTTAGAAAACCATTGGTATATGGTATTATATACCATTGGTTCTTTAAAACATTTGGTATAGTGTTCCCCAAATATAGTGGGTGACCTCTCTGCTTCACATGATCCCTAATTCTACCTTTCCCACACATATCATCCCCTTGGTTCTCCCTGATTATCACCCATTATTCATCTATTTCTTGATTTGATTATTCTTTAATATAAAATCCTACATTTTCAGATCAATAATAAATTATTCCAAGCATCATTTTCATATTTATCTAGGTATAAATAACAAATCAAATCTCATTAGAACATGATACTTCCTCATTCATTAAATTGAGGTTAATTTAGAATATATTTGTTATAGTCTTGCATAAAAAATGTGAACATATTGATGTATTTTTTTAAATGTAGTTACTCACTATCTCAATCTAAATCCAATATAATATTATTTTTTATTTAATATGTATTAAGGGATTATGTAATGAATCATTGTTGTGATTTGTTTTTTTATAAATGTATTAGGGGTTTATGAAATTAATCATTTAATAGTTTTATTTTAATTAATTAATGATCAAAAAATGTATAATTAATTTTAATCTAATATTGTGTGAAATGATTTAATAAGCATGTTACTAATTAATAATATTTAATTTAACAGTCACTCATTGCCTCTACCAAATTTAATATTATGTATTATTTGTTGGATAATATATGTGTTATGCTTTTTTGGGTTGTGACTAGTTTACATCCATTATAGAATTCACCATATTATATGCTATGTTTTTCTAGCTACCAATATGCTTTGATAACTTTCTTATTTAAATTGGTATTTAGATTATCTTATTAGACATGTTCTATATTTATGTGATATTGAATTATTTCATATTGGTGTTATGAATGTATTCCTAGATAAAAACATATACACCAAAGATAATCTTTTTTATGTTGTTCGGGACACTATTCTTATTTAATAAATGTTTTTCATGATAAAATCATATCTATTTAGCCATGTAATTATTGTTCAAGTTAGTTTCATCTTAGAATAGAAATTTTGGTTCATTATTGTTTGTTTTAGTTTCATTTAATTTGATTTATTTCATTCTCCTAATAGGGAAGTTGTTTTAAAAATAATTTATTTATAAATAAATATATATTTAATTGAATTCATTTCTACCCAAACTAATCTAAACTGAACTGAATTTAAGAAAAATGATTAAAATTGTATAAAATCAAGAGTAAAAGAACTAAAATGGTTTTAATTCATACTAAAAATATTCATAGTTGTCATGAATTTTGTAATTATAGTTTACTATGATGATATTAATAAAAAAGTTTATTTATGTAATATAATGGATAGAAGTTTGATGTATGATGTTGACCAGATGTCAATCGAGTTTCAAAAGAATTTTGATTTTTTATTTTTTTCATTTAACATTCTTTAGATAGAGGTATTATACACTTAACCTATTATAATATGTTTTAATACCATTGTTATGTCCGGAAAAAAACTAATACCATTTAAAAAAAATTGGATTTCAAACAAAGTATTATGTATGATATCACAATGGAGAGAAAAGATAGTCTCAAATTATTCATGATTGAAATAAAAGGATTGGAATAGAGAATTTGATATTTGATTGGTTTTCTTTTATTAATAATTGTGAGAAATAAAGTATGCAAATGTAAGAAGAAAATTTTATGAGTACCCATGAGGAAAATAATAAAAATGATTATGTTGATAGAGTAAGAAAATTGATAGATGATGTTAGGACTCCTTTATATCGGGCATGTGGTAAAAAGACAGAACTAGAATTTTTTATGTGACTATATCATGAGAAAAACATGTGTATAATTTTTAATACTACCATCAATTATATTATTACTTTTTAAAAGGAATTAATTTTTGAAGATACAAATATTCCCTCAAATCATTATAGGGAATGGGAGTTAATTTTTGAAAATAAACAAGGGACTTAGCAAGAGATTACCCAGATATGGGTGGTTGAATCATGGAATTCACTATGAATGACAATTAAATCTAATTATATTTTAAATATATTACTTACCCTATAAGACATTGACCTCTCAACATTGAGGGTCACTTGGATTTATCTTTAACCATGTGTAATATAGGTTTCTTGATCTATTTTGGTGTGCATGCATAATGTAAAAATGGACATGACTATTTACTTGGTTCACCCTCACTAGGATACATCCAAGGAGCATGAATCAGTATTTTTCCATACACAAAAATCACTATAAATCTCACTATTTTGAATGGTTTGAGCTAGGTCAATCCTATATACTCTCTCACGGCCTTACAAAGTTTAGGGGTAGCTCACTGCTTCCCAATGTTCACTCCCTTGAAATTTCCTTTATTATCTCACTATTAGTGGAAATGATCAAATTCACATATTTTATGGAAATAAAGGTCCCTTATTTAGAAACACTATATTCGATTTCATATTCAGTTATGAATATATTTTATGTTTAAGTCCTCACTGGGTTACCCCTTCACCCCTATAAAAACACCTTGATGCAATACCTTCATCTTTCTAGAATATCTCTAGAATAATTTCTTCTTTATAATAGGTACATAAATATCATTCTTTAATTTTGTTAGGATATTAAATGTTTTCCAAACCTATAATACTCCAAACCCATCATTTTAAAAAACTCTCCTTTCTCTCTGAGTATCAGATATGGAAATGTATTCCCTATGTAGAGATCCATCTCAAGAACTACCATAAGAAAATTTTAAATAATTCCTCTTTATTTATTAAATTCAATGGTTCGGATTGAATCTTTTATTTACTAAGATAATGACATGTATTTTATGAAAATAATGGATTCTCTATATTCCTTTGAATCCAATTTGGACACCCTAGAGTCAAAGAAATAATTTCCCTTATTTCAGTTTATGTAAAAACTATGAGCTGATTGAAAACAACCTGGTTATGGTGTGGTTATATATGTTGTGGCATAGTATTACCCATCTTGAATATACTACATCATGTCCAAATTCAAAGAAACACCATCATCAATACTTCAAACTTTCACTATAGTGTGGGAAAGTACACTTCAGCGTAGACACCCATAGTTGACAAGATCCACTATTATCACATAGTAACTCCTCCATTACTCTTGTATGATCTGCTCTAATCACTTATCACACTAAAATGACTACATTGTGGATGAAACACAGTGATATGGTCTCCTATATAAATGGAAACCTTCAAATACCATACTTATAAGAATTTGGACCCTCCATGTAGCCTAAAATTTTGTTTCATAGACACTTAGATCTTCTATTTGAACTAAAATCCCTCTACATGCACTTTTAAATCAGGGTATATTTGGCTGTAGCATAGCCTGATAGTTCCATATCCCACATTATAAACTCCTCGATAATTATCATAGTATAAAAGCCAATTCATTCCCTCAAATTTCTAGTTGTGAATAAGACGGTATTCTCTCATCCTCGTCTACATTGTTCCCCTACAACATGGACCACTACTTCTACATTTATTCCCTACGGTGTGGAACACTACTCCCATGTATTCATGTTTTCTTGCCTGCATGCTTTCCTTCACACAAACCAACCCTACCGTCCAACTTGGCTATGTGATTTCTATCCTGGGACACTAGTGTGATTAGAGGCTTGTTGGTCACTAGCCTTGAGTGGTCATGGTCATTTTTCTCTCCCTACCATACTTGGATATGTTTTTTCACCTTTATATAGAGACTTATGGTGTATCTATATTAACTACAACAAGGATCATGATCTCTATAGTGTAGATGGATGCACTATGGTATCGCTTCAAGAACTCCCTTAATAATACAACCAGTATAGCCACCACTACAACATTATCTTTCCCATTTTTTCTAGATTTCACTCTTGTGGAATCCATGAACTTCACTTATGGAATGTCTCTATACATATTCTCTTGGACAATTATTACATTTTAAACACTTAAATATGTATATATATGAAGAATATTGTAAACAATATACCTTGGACACTATCTTTGGGAACTATCAATCTCCCAAGCAATACTTTTAACACAAAGAAACACTTTATCGCTTTGGTCTTATTTAACATGTGTTTTCAATAATGATATTATCAACAAATCCAACTTGATTTATTGAGATACCAATAAACATCTTGTTCATCAACCTTGATCATAGTTAATTTAAATAAACCTCGATCATCCTTAATGATAACTACCTTGAAAAATATTATTGTCAAGAAATCCTATGACAACCCTGCTTTTATTACAAACTTAAACATGATTTATTACATAAAACTTCACTTGATAGAACAAATAAGATCGAGAGGTTTAGTGTCTTTGGGGATTAGGAAAATTACATAAAAACTTAAAACATGAAATACAACATCTTTATTGAAAACTTCCTTTACATGACCACTACATTCCCTCGTACTTAGCATTGCATGGGATAACCTGAGGACATGCATAAGAAAAGGGTGAGCTATAAAGCCCAGTAAGGGAATACACATGGAATAACATGAGGAGTACAATACATGTTAGACAATATTAATATCAATAGATAACAAGAGAAACATAAACATAAAGGCATGATAAAGCATGATAATCATAACATGGTAATGTGGCAACAACACTTAACATAGAATTAGCATGAGCCAAGGCTCATTGCATATAGAGCATGAGTAAATCCTCATTGTACATGAAGCACGATTAAAACCTTGTTTCACTTAAATTAGCATGAGTCAAAACTCATTCCACATGATGTATCATGATACTATATTTTACCCAATGCATTGGAGCGCTATAAGGGCGCACCCTTCTTAAACATTTCATTTCATGCATAAGTGTGCCACATGGATCATAAAACGTGGATTCATAAAACATAATCATTTATTCCAAGATAAAGGAATGTGGACTTCATAAATGAAACTTTATAATCAATAAGTAAATGTGCATAAAGTTTAATACCCTTGATGGATAAATGGGCATGGTATTCACTACACAATGGCATGGGCTTAGAAAATCGGTGTGATTTCGGCAGCGTAAAGGCGTGACATAAGAATTCATAAAAATGGTTGATGAGAGAGAAAGGGGTGTCTCATCATATTTACATGAAATGGACAGTAAGGGGGTCATATATATGCATGGTCAAACAATTTTAATGGAATATAGATTCATGATACAAAAGTATTGCTTGAATGTAAAAGAAGAGAGAGAAGTTCCTTTCGGAACTTCGGTATAGTAACGAGTGTACATTGGAGGCATTTAATGAGAGATAAAGGGGTATCCCATAATTAAAACATAAAGAGGAAAGTATTAGGGAGGTGAGAAACCATACCCCAACATTCATAATTGAAATTAAAAGGGAAAAAAAACTTAAAGAAAATTGGACAAAAATGAGAAAGGAAGAAAAAACCCTTACTTGGAAGTGTGCTTCCAAAGGCTAGAGAGAGGCTTGTGAGAGGCTTCTTGGGAGCTTGGGGAACCTTGAGAGGATTATAGAGAGATTAGATTATAGTTTGGATGAACTCCAAAGGCTTTGAGTGGGTAGGAAGTGGGAGCTTGGGTGGGTTTATATAGGAAAGGTGAGGGAATTATTTATTATTTAGGTTTGGGACCCCTTATATTAAATTAATACAAACCAAAAACCATCCCATGGTTTTTGCCCGTGGTTTTTGGAAAAGGGAAGAGGAAAAAAATATTTTATAATGCCAAAGTCCGAACTTCTTAAAATAATAGGGTTGCTTATGTGAAGGTGAGTCACACTTCCATGGAAATTAATTTAAAAAACAAGGTGTTTAATAAGTCTTGAGGGGTCCATTAATGCTTTGAAAAGTAAGTCAAACAAACCCAAAATAATATTATTTTAATGGTAAAACATATATTGGCCGAACATAAAGCTTATCGTATTTTATTACATCACTATTGGGTCATTATGATTTCATAAAAAACATTATATATTTAAACGGTATTTAATTTTTACCCAAAAATTTGACTGTCTCAGAAAATTATGAAAAATTCACCGTTGGATAATTCCGACGTCCTGATTCCAGAAATAACATTTATTTTATCAAAATAATTTTCTAAATATGTTAATTTTCATTTTTAAAATAAAAACTAACATTTATCGAAAATTCACGGGTTTTGACAGAAATGGATTTCAAACCTTAATAAAAATTATAATTGCATTCATAAAATTATAAGATCATTTATATTTAATAAAAATTAATTTAATAATAATATTTTTTAAAATATTATTTAATTCAAAAATACCTTAATTTAATAAAATAGAATTCTTAATTAAATAATAACTAAAAACAGTGTTTTTACTTTAAAAACTATTTACAATGTATCAAAAAATGACAAGGAGGTATTTTCATTATTATATACAAAAAATAATATACATGAACATAGTACTAGAGATTTGTTACATAACCCTTTAAAACAGCCGCATAAGACCTAAGGGTAAGGTGTGAAATGGTGACAGACTTTGGGGTGGCTCGGATAACATCGCTCGAGTGGTAATTTCTATAAACTTCCACTTCTCCCGTAGATGGTCCCGTTAGAGCTTAACATGGTGAAGCTCAGCTTAGGCTTGGTCAAGAGCGAAGCCCAAGGATGCCACCTCTTTTCCTAGCTCTGAAAAATGGGCTTCGTATGGAGCAATTCTACTGGATGAGTCCATCGCTTCTTTTGTCTATGTAAATTGAATTTGTTAAAGCCCTATATTTATATTAATCATGTGATCACTGTTCAATGGCTATAAAATCAACGGTCACAATTCTTAACATAAAACTAAAGAATTTGACATTTTATATAAACATTTTACATAAAGAGACATTTAATTAGATCAAGCGGGATTTTCCATTAAATTGACTTTGGGTCGTTACAATATTCTCCCATTAAGAAATTTCACCCTCAAAATTTTCCTTTTCCCAAACTAAAACAGATGTGGGTAACTTAGCTTCATCATTTCCTCTGATTCCCAAGTCGCTTCTTCAAACTTGACGTTTCTCCACAACACCTTAATGAGGTTCATTGTCTTATTTCGTAGAACTTTTTCTCTACGATCTAAGATCTTCACTGGTTGCTCCTCATAAGAAAGATCATCTTATAATTTTACCACCTCAGAAGAGAGTACATGTGGAGGGTCTGGTATGTACTTCTTTAAGAGGGATTGTAACACCCCAAGATTTCATAGTGTGTTATTTCTTCAAAATAATACAATAACTTTCACTACACGCAACACCGAGTTCAAGCGCACCATGACTTACCAAACAAGTCATTCAAAAGAGGTTATGGATAGTATTAACTAAATTTTAAACTTTATATAATCCTTATAATTTTAGAATCCATATTATGAGTTTCTTAGACATAATGTAAGAACAAATTCATTTTCAGTATTGCACTTTTACCAACTTTTAATAGTGAACCCTTTTTAAATAAAATATTTTAAACTTTTTGACTAAATGGGGACATCAAAAAAATTTAAAATGAAACATCCCAAGCTTCCATGGTACTCTTTCCTTTGAATAATACAGTAGCGTGTGTTGTATGCAACTTCGAGTTCTAACACACACCACAACCAATCAAACTAGCCGTTATGAATAGTAATACCTACTTTTTGAAATTATATATATATTATATTTGAAAATAGACTTCATTTTTGGATTCGGAACATCAAATTTAGCCTAGGGTGAAATTTTGGAACTTTTCGGATAACTTTAATATTTTGATGAATAGTTAAAATTACTAAATTTTAATTAAAAACAGCTTTTTTAATCGAAATAATTTATATTGATAAATTATGAATTTGAGTGGTTTTAATTTATATTTAGAATATATTTTTACCATTTAATACAATGTTTGTCATTGGACATAATTTCACAATTAAACCGAATATAAACAAGTATCAATCTTTTGATAGTTATTATATCTTAAAAACACGCTTTTTGTTTTGACAGCGGGAATTAATTTTAAATTAATTTCTGCCACTTCTGTGTTTTGAATTTAGAAAAATAGATTCCATATTTTAAATCAGGATGTTCAAATTGTGTAAATAGTTAACTTTTATTTTTAGACATTTTGAATAATTACTGCGGTAAATATTTTATTTACCATGGTTAAGGGTAAATCCGGTAAATAAGGGTTAAAAAATAATATTATAATAATAAAAAATTACTCTAAAACGTGTCCTAACCTTATTGGTTGATACATGTTCGACCATGGGCATCTTTTGGTCTATTTTGGGACCCCATGGGGCCACTTGTAAGTGATAGGGACACTTTATTTTAATTAAGTTAAAATGAATACAAAAATGACACCAGCATATATCTTTTAGAAAAACAATTTTTAAATAGGGTTATATATGTTTTATTTTCAACTATAAATATTCATTAGAAAGATAAAATGATTTTCTACATAATGATATTTTATTTATAATTTTTAGACATTAAATAATGTAATTTATTTATGACACAATGATGTTGCAGTAATTACCATAATAGTGAAAAATTAAAATAATTGATATTATAAATACCCAAATAAATATAATTTGAGACTTTTAATGAATGAAACTAATTTTATAGGATAATATGACATATTAGGATTGATTTAATTTACCTTTTTCTAAGTAATAATGCTTTTATAAGTTTCAAAAAAATCAACTATTGAATAGTGTCAAAATTGACATAAAAGATGTTTTAAAATAAATATTATATTATTAATTGATATTAAATTCCTAAAAATCTAAGGTTCAGAAAAGAGACTTATATCATGATAGGTGTATCATTAATTGACCACTTGGGGGTCTCTTGGATGTATATAGTAATTTTATTAACTATATAATATAAAAATACAAAGTGACATGGTAAATGTCAAACTAATTAACTAAGAGTTAAAACTAAAAGATAAGGTTAATATAGTAACCCAAACCTGTCTAAATTATATTTGTTGAATTGTTTTAGACTTATACCCACCTTAACCTTTTAATAATCAACTTTGGAGCCATTATAAACCGAATATGAATTTATTATAAATTAATATTTCTAGATTTTCCAAAGGTGCCCCTCACCCCTCTTATAAAAGGGCACTACCCCTTCTCATTACTTAACACCTTCAAAGCCTTTTGGTTCGGCCAAAATCTGACCAAATACTCTCCCAACTTCCCTCACTACAACCTAGAGGCCTTATTTTGATCATAAAGCCAACCTAAGGAGCCCTTTTGATCAAATCAAAAGGAAGAACCTGAAGAAGAGGTAATGATTTCACCACCCTTTTTCAAGTTCCTTTCTTCTTCCACTTCTTATTCCTTTGTTGTTACCATTATAAAATAATAAATCCAGTATCATATATATACTGTGATGTTATTATAAAAACGGTACAACCATATTCACTGTTCTATCCATCCTTTGAATAACATGTCACCATACGTGCGTACGTACGGCTTACCGTCTCCACGTCGTGGTGTAATTGTTATTCAATAAATTATTACTTGGATGGGTATAATAATGATGTGTAACTCATGTAAATAATAAATATCACATGATAAGGATTCTGTACATATGATATACCATCCAATTATATATTATTTTAATATCAAAAGAATGATATTATTGCTCGTGTGTACGTACGGACTACCGTCTCCACGAACGCGATGAGATTCATTCTCCATCGTATCGATTCAAGTATAATTCTCATTTGATGATTAATAATAGTATCTAAGAACTTGATATCATTCTGGATATGAATGAGATACAAACTTTCCATTACAAACATGTCTTACGTAACAAAACATATAAAATAAAACGAGTAAGTTAACACCCGAAACAACAATAATTCTAAGATATTATTAACAAAGCAATGTTAAAAGATCATATATGATATCATATTAATGTATATGATTATTGAATAATTTAATAAAAATTATTTCACCATTATACAGGAGGTTAACCTACCCCAACCAAGGAAAATTGCAAGGTAAGGGTTATTTCACAATCTCTTCATTATCTGAGGTTGTTTATACGTAATAATCTACTGAGATCTCTTTATCATCCACATCCATGTTTCTTAAAAATGTATTTCAAAACATTTTTACTATTTACAAGAATGTGGGTTAAAGTCATTTATACCCTTTTTTGACTTTTTATAAGAGGTTTATAAAGGAATCTTTCCGTCATTTTCCAAACAAGGTGCTTTTTAAACTTTTCGACAAAATTAAGGTAAGAATGTTTTTTTAACTTATACAGCGGGTGTGGCTATTTTCCACCATTATAAAATCATCTAAGCTTCCCTTACAAGCTTATAAGAATATTTTCAAATAAAATGTTTTATTTTATAAATATATGACTCTTAAATGATTTCAAAAATAGAAAGATATATTTCTCTAAAAAGAGTTTTGATTTCATCTATGTCAACATCCTTTGATGGATTTTATGCTTATTTGTAGTTGATTTATTATGATACAAAACTTCTATATTATATTGAAGGTTTTGTGATATGTTTGACTATGGATGTGCTATTTTTATACCATTCATAGTTTATGATGAAAGTATTGACATTTCTTATGCTAGTTTTAATGTGAATGTTTATGTCATGTTTACACCTTTTCATATGGGAATGCATTGGACTTAATATGTGACGGGTGGAGCCCGCTATAGCTCCTCCATACATCGGTAGGTCTCATGAGACAAACTAGTGTCTTGGCATAAGGCCTTGGAAAAATCTTATTTGTAGTCTTGGCACGAGGCCTTGGCTATGTGGTTATGATAGTCTGGCATTATGCATTCAATCATTATGAAAGTGGTTATTGATATTTCATGTGATTATTTAATTATTAGAATATCCATGTGCATAAGTAAATGGCATTATTTCATTTTACTTTTTCCATACTATGTTGAAGTTCAAGTTTAAAAGGCTTTTGTTTTAGTTATACATTGCCTTAAATGTTTATGCTTATTTTGGAAAGTTTCCTCTATATTGTTATCCTTACTGGGCATTTGAGCTCACCCCTTTTCCATGTTTTATTTTTCCCAGGATGTGAAGAAGTAACTTATGAATGACCTGCAGGTATATTATGAGGGGATAATAGTGTGGACTATGGAGACATTATGTTGTTGTAGTAGTTTTTCACTTTATGATGTAATGTAAAACTTATGAATATATCTAGTGCTTCCAAGTCTACTAAACCAATGGGTCTTTCGAGATTTGATCTTTCTTGTGATCATGACAAAGTTATGTAATAATGAACTGACTCTAGGTAACTGGGGTCGGGGCATTACAGTTGGTATCAGAGGAAGTTTAGTACAAACCTTGGAAGCTAGATTTAGATAAACTCTGATTAGAGCACATAGACCTAAGATGGACTTTGAGGATTAGTATAGAAGAACTTCCTAGAATTTTGGTATTGTAGAGATTTTGTGAGTTTTCCGAGCAATACATCCATGTCTGGATACGAGCAAGTAGAGGTGGCTCTGGCACAGATGTACCTAGGGGTAAAACCCGAAAACACCGCTTTGAGCTAGACTCGAACAGGAACTGGTGCACGACAACGGGCCTTACTGCACTCTTGGTTACGATACTCTTGGGGGATATGCTTAGGATAATTATCATTTTCTTTACAAACCATTATGAAGGGTTTATGAGTATATACTTCCTCAAAGGAGATATTTTTATTATTATGAATTATATCCATAAACTATTTAATTTATGTTATGTGTTTTACAAGTTTGGGATTAGGTATTGTTATTCATAAACTAATTTAGTGTATGCCATTGTTTAGAAATGGCGCCCAGTAGAAGGAATGAGAACTCCAGAAATGCACATGATCCAAAGAGAAAGAAGGATCATATCTTTCATGGTCATAAGCCAGAATTTATAAGAGAAATAGTCTCCCATTTATTAGCATCATATGAAGAAATAATATCATGTGTTGATAAGATAAGTAAAGAGTTTACTGAGTCCTATGGCTTTGAAGGGAAGCAAGAGAATAAAATGATAGAAGAGGGAAAGATGGATAAAGGGAAGAGGTAAAAGAAGAATTTTCCCATATGTGATAACTGTGGGAAGAAACACCCTGGAACTTTCCTGAAAGGAATGGGAGTTTGTTATAAGTGTGGAGGAAAAGGGCACAAAGTACGTGACTGCAAGGGTAAGAAAATGGTTTCAAATGTATAATGATTCATTTGCAAGGAGTTTGGACACTATGCGAACCTATGTCTCAGTCATCAGACTATGCCGAAAATGATGCTATTGGATAATAATCAAGTTATGATACTACCACAGATGAAGAGGAATGATTAGAGTTCTTATGTTGATTATGTCATTTGAGTGTTGTATCAACAATGTACTTTTTATAATAATTATGGAGTATATAAGGATTGTACTGCAGTATTATTTCATTATGGACTTGAGATTTTGTGGAACAAAGAAAAGTGACTCAATAACAGGTTAAATTTTTGGAAAATATATGGTTGAGAGAAAGATAAACCATAATATGGTTCTGATACCGAGGTAGTGATTTTAGAATAATACATGATAGTTTGGGATAAATTATATTGGATATTCTTGACTACCTTGAAACAGATTAATGATTTGTATATTCCATCATTTTTGGGGTTTACAACATTTTTGGATTGAAGGAGTATATCTATTATTCTATGAGTAATAAGGGATCATGAATGTAATCAATAAGGTTTTATGATAATTCAGGATGTAGCAGTGTTTTAAAAGAATACATGATGAAGGTGATCACATGTTATTACGCAGAAAAATAAGTATCTTCATTGTGTTTACCTTCCTTATAAATTTTGGACTGAAGTATTTTGGATATTTCTAGTTTGGATTATTTTGGATTGCCATAAAAGGACAACCCGGAGGTCGGGCGGCAACCCATCATGTCCGGCAAGGCCGCGAGACTTGAACCCACAACCGAAGGGCGACAAGGGTGTATCACCTACCACTGACCCACGTGATGTCCGGGATTAAATAATGTATTTTTTAAAAATATCTGGTAGATGAATTATAAATTCGTTTTTTTTACCCTATACGAATAGGATAAATAGAATATATTTTTTACGTTCTATTATCTTTTAGAGTGAAAGATGATTTTGTGGTAGAAATTAGTTAAAGGATGGAACTCTACTTGTCAATAATATATTTTTCTTCTTCTCTTATTCTATGAACAAATTAATTCTTATACTTTATTTAAAGAATCCTAAAACCAAAAATGCGTTATCCTAATAGCCTATGTTTTGTTGAACCAGTGGTATTTCAAATCATCATAGATTGATGAATTTAAGGACCTCAATTTTACACTTGTTTGTGATTGATGAACTCAATCACTACTTATAAATATTTACGCTTTCCCTCCAATTATATGTCTCTAATTTCCACCAATGTTCTCCTAATCGAGATCATAATTTGGTGGTGACCCTTTCATTTCTCTTTTCCTCATATTAAGAATAATTTTTAGTAACCTAATTTTTTATGTGGGTTTTCCCACAAAGATATTTTCTATTTTCAACCTTTTATTTTCGAAGAACAATTTAAAATTGCGAGGATGCAATTTATTGAAGGAGGGGAGAATGTAACACCCCAAGATTTCAGAGTGTGTTATTTCTTCAAAATAATTCAATAACTTGCACTACACGCAACACCGTGTTCAAGCGCACCATAACTTACCAAACAAGCCGTTAAAAAGAGGTTATGGATAGTATTAACTAAATTTTAAACTTTATATAATCCTTATAATTTTAGAATCCATATTATGAGTTTCTTAGACATAATGTAAGAACAAATTCATTTTCAGTATTGCACTTTTACCAACTTTTAATAGTGAACCCTTTTTAAATACAATATTTTAAACTTTTTGACTAAATGGGGACATCAAAAAAATTTAAAATGAAACATCCCAAGCTTCCACGGTACGCATTCCTTTGAATAATACAGTAGCGTGTGTTGTACGCAACTTCGAGTTCTAACACACACCACAACTAATCAAACTAGCCGTTACGAATAGTAATACCTACTTTTTGAAATTATATATATTTTATATTTCAAAATGGACTTCATTTTTAGATTCGGAACATCAAATTTATCCAAGGGTGAAATTTTGGAACTTTTCGGATAACTTTAATATTTTGATGAATAGTTAAAATTACTACATTTTAATTAAAAACAACTTTTTTAATCGAAATAATTTATATTGATAAATTATGAATTTGAGTGGTTTTAATGTATATTTAGAATATATTTTTACCATTTAATACAATGTTCGTCATTGGACATAATTTCACAATTAAACCGAACATAAACAAGTATCAATCTTTTGATAGTTATTATATCTTAAAAACACACTTTTTGTTTTGACAGCGGGAATTAATTTTAAATTAATTTCTTCCACTTCTGTGTTATAAATTTAGAAAAATGGATTCCATATTTGGAATCAGGATGTTCAAATTGTGTAAATATGTAACTTTTATTTTTATACATTTTGAATAATTACTGCGGTAAATATTTTATTTACCATGGTTAAGGGTAAATCCGGTAAATAAGGGTTAAAAAATAATATTATAATAATACAAAATTACCCTAAAACGTGTCCTAACCTTATTTGTTGACACATGTTCGACCATGGGCATCTTTGGGTCGATTTTGGGATCCCATGGGGCCACTTGTAAGTGATAGGTATACTTTATTTTAATTAAGTTAAAATGAATACAAAAATGACACAAGCATATATCTTTTAGAAAAACAATTTTTACATAGGGTTATATATGTTGGATTTTTGACTATAAATATTCATTAGAAAGATAAAACGATTTACTACATAATGATATTTTATTTATAATTTTTAGACATTAAATAATTTAATTTATTTATGACACAATGATGATGCAATAATTACCATAATAGTGAAAAATTAAAATAATTGATATTATAAATACCCAAATAAATATAATTTGAGAGTTTTAATGAATTAAACTAATTTTATAGTATAATATGACATATTAGGATTGATTTAATTGACTATTTTCGAAGTAATAATTCTGTTATAAGTTTCACAAAAATCAACTATTGAATAGTGTCAAAGTTTACATAAAAGAGTTTTTAAAACAAATATTATATTATTAATTGATATTAAATTCCTAAAAATCTAAGGTTAGGCAAAGAGACTTATATCATGATAGTTGTATCATTAATGGACCACTTGGGGGTATCTTGGATGTATATAATAAGTTTATTAACTATATAATATAAAAATACAAAGTGACATGGTAAATGTCAAACTAATTAACTAAGAGTTAAAACTAAAAGATAAGGTTAATATAGTAACCCAAACCTGTCTAAATTCTATTGGTTGAATGGTTTTAGACCTATCCCCACCTTAACCTTTTAATAATAAACTTTTTAGCCATTATAAACCGAATATGATTTTATTATAAATTAATATTTCTAGATTTTCCAAAGGTGCCCCTCACCCCTCTTATAAAAGGGCACTCCCCCTTCTCATTACTTCACACCTTAAAAGCCTTTTGGTTTGGCCAAAATCATCCCAAATACTCTCCCAACTTTCCTAACTACAACCTAGAGACCTTAGTTTGATCATAAAGCCAACCTAAAGAGCCCTTTTGATCAAATAAAAAAGAATAACCCGAAGAAGAGGTAATGATTTCACCACCCTTTTTCAAGTTTCTTTCTTCTTCCACTTCTTCTTCCTTTGTTGTTACCATTCTAAAATAATAAATATAGTATCATATATATACTGTGATGTTATTATAAATACGGTACAACCATATTCATTGTTCTATCCATCCTTTTAATAACATGTCACCATATGTGCGTACGTACGGCTTACCGTCTCCACGTCGTGGTGTAATTGTTATTCAATAAATTATTATTTGGATGGGTATAATAATGATGTGTAACTCATGTAAATAATAAATATAACATGATAATGATTCTCTATATATGATATAATATCCAATTATATATTATTTTAATATCAAAAGAATGATATTATCGCTCGTGCGTACGTACGGACTACCGTCTCCACGAATGCGATGAGATTCATTCTCCACCGTATCCATTCAAGTATAATTCTCATCTGATGATTAATAATAGTATCTAAGGACTTGATATCATTCTGGATATGAATGAGATACAACCTATCCATTAAAAACATGGCTTACGTAACAAAACATATAAAATAAAACGAGTAAGTTAACACCCGAAACAACGATAATTCTAAGATATTATTAACAAATCAATGTTAAAAGATCATATATGATATCATATTAATGTATATGATTATTGAATAATTTAATAACAATTATTTCACCATTATACAAGAGGTTAACCTACCCCAACCAAGGAAAAGTGCAAGGTAAGGTTTATTTCACAATCTCTTCATTATCCGTGGTTGTTTATACGTACTAATCTACTGGGATCTCTTTATCATCCACATCCATGTTTCTTAAGAATGTATTTCAAAACATTTTTACTATTTACAAGAATATGGGTTAAAGTCATGTATACCCTTGTTTGACTTTTTATAAGAGGTTTATAAAGGAATCTTTCCGTTATTTTCCAAACAAGGTGCTTTTTAACCTTTTCGACAAAATTAAGGTAAGAATGTTTTTTTTAACTTATACGGAGGGTGCGGCTATTTTCCACCGTTATAAAATTGTCGAAGCTTCCCTTACAAACTTATAAGAATATTTTCAAATAAAATGTTTTATTTTATAAATATATGACTCTTAAATGATTTCAAAAATAGAAAGATATATTTCTCTAAAAAGAGTTTTGATTTCATCTATGTCAACATCCTTTGATGGATTTTATACTTATTTGTAGTTGATATATTATGATAAAAAACTTCTATATTGTATTGAAGGTTTTGTGTTATTTTTGACTGTGGATGTGCTATTTTTATACCATTCATAGTTTATGATTAAAGTATTGACATTTCGTATGCTAGTTTTAATATGAATGTTTATGTCATGTTTAAACCTTCTCATATGGGAATGCATTGGACTTAATATGTGACTGGTGGAGCCCTCTATTGCTCCTCGATGCATCGGTAGGTCTCATGAGACAAACTAGTGTCTTGGCACAAGGCCTTGGCAAAATCTTATTTGTAGTCTTGGCACAAGGCCTTGGCTATGTGGTTATGATAGTCTGGCATTATGCATTCCATCATTATGAAAGTGGTTATTGATATTGCATGTGATTATTCGATTAGTAGAATATCCATGTGAATAAGTAAATGGAATTATTTCATTTTACTTTTGCCATACTATGTTGAAGTTCAAGTTTAAAAGGCTTTTGTTTTAGTTATACATTGCCTTAAATGTTTATGTTTATTTTGGAATGTTTTCTCTATATTGTTATCCTTACTGGGCATTTGAGATCACCCCTTTTCTATGTTTTATTTTTTCCAAGATGTGAAGAAGTAACTTATGAATGACCTGCAGGGATATTATGAGGGGATAATAGTGCGGACTATGGAGACATTATGTTGTTGTAGTAGTTTTTAACTTTATGATGTAATGTAAAACTTATGAATATATCTAGTGCTTCCAAGGCTACTAAACAAATCGGTATTTCGAGATTTGATCTTTCTTGTGATCATGCCAATGTTATGTAATAATGCACCGACTCTAGGTAACTGGGGTCGGGGCCTTACAGGGATACATGAAAGACATCATGTACTTTGGTCATAGTATGTGGAAGTGCTAGTCGATAGGCCATAGCCCCGACACGATCAAGAATCTCGAAGGGGCCAATGTACCTTGGAATTAACTTCCCTTTCTTTCCAAACCTCATGACCTTCTTCCATGGAGATATGTGTAGAAAAACCATGTCTCCAAATTTAAACTCAAGGTCTCATCGACGGTTGTCTGCACAACTCTTCTATCGACTCTAGGCTGCCTTGATAGGCTGCTGAATGGTTTTCACATTCTTCACCATTTCCTCGACCATTTCTGGTCCAAGCAGCTTACGTTCACCGACCTCATCCCAACATGCCGGTGTTCTGCACCTTTTCCCATATAGGGCTTCATATGGTTCCATTTGGATTCTTGAGTGGAAACTATTGTTATAAAAGAACTCAACCAGAGGAAGATGTTGATCCCATCCTCCTTTAAAGTCCATTGAGCACGCTCTCAACATGTCCTAAAGTGTTTGGATAGTCCACTTGGATTGGCCATCAGTTTGAGGATGATAGGCCGTACTGAAGTTCAGATCAGTCTTCAGAGCATGTTGAAGACTCTTCCAAAACATAGAGGTGAATCTTGGATCTTGGTCAGACACAATAGATAGTGGTACTCCATGCAGCCTTACCACTTCCCTGATATATATCTGTGCCAGTTGATCCAATGATAAATCCTCCCGAATAGCAATGAAGTGTGCAGTCTTTGTAAGACGATCCACAACAACCCATATTGCATTGTTTCCTTTGGATGTCCTTGGAAGTCCGGTGATAAAGTCCATGGTGATGTTCTCCCATTTCCATTCTATTATGGGCAATGGTTGCATCATCCCCTTAGACTTCTGCCTCTTGGCCTTCACTTGCTGACACACCAGGCACTTTGATGTATATTCAGCGATATCCTTCTTCATGTTATCCCACCAAAAGTTTTCTCAGAGATATCGATACATATTTGTGCTCCCTGGGTGAATAGAGAAATTTGAACTATGTGCATCATCCAAAAGTTCCTTCTTCATCTCTGGATGTGATGGAACACATTGTCTTTTCCCAAACCGCCCAATTCCTTCTTCATTAACATTAAACTCTGAGGATTTCCCTTTTATGATAGCTTCCACTTTTTCCTGAATTCCCACATCATCCTTTTGAGCATCCTTTATCCTTTCCAAAAGACATGATTGAGCAATAATTTGTGAAAGGATTTATGATGTTCCATTCTCTATGATTCCCATGTCCATCTTTATCAAGTCTAAGAAGATTGGATCCTTCTCAATTCTCATCATTGATAGAATCGGTGGGTCCTTTCTACATAGGGCATCTGCCACCTTGTTCGCTTTCCCAGGGTGGTAATGTATTGAACAATCATAATCCTTGATGAGCTCTATCCATCTTCTCTGGCGCATATTAATCTCTTTCTGTGTGAATATATATTTAAGACTCTTGTGTTAAGTATATATCTCACATTTCTATCCATAGAGATAATGCCACCAGATTTTCAAGGCAAAGATCACAGCCGCCAACTCTAGATCATGCATTGGATAGTTTTGTTCATGGATTTTCAACTGCCATGAGGCATAAGATATCACTTTATCATTCTGCATCAGCACACAGCCTAAGCCCTTCATCGAAGCATCGCTGAAAACCACAAAAGGTTCCCCACTTGTGGGTAAAGTGAGCACGGGCGCAATGATAAGCCTCCTTTTCAACTCCTTGAAGATTTCTTCACATTCATCACTCCAAGAAAACTTTACTCCCTTCCGAGTTATCTTGGTAAGAGGGTTGGAAAATCATGATAAATTCCTCACAAATCATCAATAATATCCAGCTAACCCCAAGAAGCTACGGATATCCGTTACCGATGTTAGCCTCGACCAACCCTCAATTACATATTTTTTGGAGGGATCCACAGATATACCATTGCTTTTGATGATATGGCCCAAGAATAAGACCTCCTTCAACCATAACTCACACTTGCTGTACTTTTCATAGAGCTTCACCTTGCGCAAAGTCTCTAGTACAGTTCTTAAATGCTCCTCATGATCCTCCTTGGTTTTGGATTATATTAGAATATTATCTGTAAAGACTACCACAAATTTGTCGAGGTAATCTCTAAAGACTCGATTCATTAAGTCCATGAATATTTCTAGAGCATTGGTGAGTCCGAAAGGCATTACTATGAATTCATAGTGACCATATCTTATGCGAAAAGCATTCTTGGGGGTATCTTCCTTCTTCACCCTTACTTGATAATATCCTGACCGCAAGTCCACCTTGGAGAAGTATTGTGCTCCACGCAACTGATCGAACAAGTCATCAATTCATGGAATAAGATACTTGTTTTTTATCATGATTTTGTTAAGTTCACGATAATCGATACAAAGCCGCATTGACCCATCCTTCTTCTTGACGAAGAGGACTGGTGCACCCCATGGTGAAGCACTTGGACGTATAAACCCTTTATCCAGATTCTCCTGTAGTTGTTTCTTCAGCTCTTAAATCTCTACAACATCCATTCTATTTGGATTCTTGGATATTGGTAGCGCCCCAGGTATAAGTTCAATTGAGAACTCAATATCTCTTCTAGGAGGAAGACCAGGATGTTCCTTGGGAAACACTTTCGCGAATTCCCTCACAATAGGCATTTCTTCAAGGATGGTTTCTTCTTTGGACTTAATCATCTAAGCCAGATATGCATGCTCATAGGGAAGTAATATCCATGCTTGAGATGATAGAGCTAAATGAGATTCATCTTCCTCCTGACATTTGTAAAGAATCAGGGGTCGATTCTCCATATGGAGTGTGATTTCCCTCTCCCGACAATTTATGTTTACTCTATATAAGGAAATACAATCCATGCGAAGAATTGCATCAAATTCCACCAGAGGGAGTATGATGAGGTTCGCTGGGAAATTCAATCCATAGATTATAACAGGGGAGGACTTATACTCATGGGATGCAATGATTGCCCCATTTTCCATACTCACCGACATCTTCACTTCCATGATTTGTGGTGGTTCTAGGATTGTTCTACTAAACTTTAGAGATATAAAAGAATGCATAGAACCTAAATCAAAAAGTACATTCGCTATTCTTGAATGAATAACTTGCGTACCTGTCACCACTTCGTTGTCAGGGTTCACTTTAGCAGAAGTGATGGAAAAAGTTCTTCCTTGCTGTCTTGGAGGTTATTGGTTGCCTCCGAAAACCCTTGGATTAGGGCACTAGTTTGCAAAATGACCCGGTTCTTTTCATTTTTAGCATTGAACAACGTGTTGAGGTTCGAACAGAGCATTCCTCTCCTCTGTCGCAGCCGCAGATCTTTCTTGCCGACAGTTAATAGCAAGGTGCCCTTCCCTTCCACACCTGAAGTGTAACACCCCAAGATTTTATGAAAAATATTCTTTTAATTTCATTTATGTATTTTTTTGTAAGCTACAATAAGATTTCCTTGCGCTATACGCAACACCGTATGAGCTTGCAGTATACACAACACTATTCTTGGATCATGTTATACACAATATTGATAGTAGTTATTATACAAAACATTGAGTGTATATATATATATATATTCAATGTATAAATGAAATATGGTTGGATTATATTATACGAAACAACGGAGAAGTCTTTCAGAACATGCAACCCTGACTTGGCTTGCATTACACGCAATCACGACCTTCCTCGATAGCGTGTGTTGTTCGTAATACCAGGTTTCACTAAACAACGATATATTGTTATAATATTATTATGGACTAGATTTTATGAATATTATTAACTATATTTTGAATTTTATAATATTATTATTCATCTTACACATTTTCTAGAACATGGTATGAGAAAAAAATCAATTTTTCGAGTAAAATAAGTGTTTTTCAAAAAATGTAGTTTTGCCGCCTTTTGATGGCGCACCCACTTTAAATCTTGTTTTTGACATGTATATAAGTTCAATTTGACAAAATAAAATTCTACTTTGAAATCAGGATATAAAAATTTACTTTGGATAAATTTTTCATATTATTCTGATAACTTTCATATTTTAATGAATAGTAAAAACACGCTATATTTTAATTAAAAACAACTTTTTTCAAAGAAATAATTTATATGGTTAGATTATCATTTTAAATGGTTTTAAAGTGTAATTATAAAATATTTTTAACATTTAATCTAATTTTGGTCATTGGAATTAATTTCACTTTGAAATTGGATATAAACAAGTATCAATCTTTTGATAGTTATTGTTTCTTAAAAACACGCTATTTGTTTTGATAATGGAAATTAATTTTAAAATTAATTAATGCCACTTTTATGTTTTTAATTTAGCAAAATAGACATCAATTTTTAATTCGGAATATTAAATAATGCTTCGGCTGAATTTTTGGTATTTTTCTGAAAAACTTCAATTTTCGATGAATAGTGAAACCACTTAGTGGTAGTTAAAAAACTACCTTTTTTAATTTAAATTAAATTTTACCACTTCTGTGAATTGAATTTAAAAAATCCAAGAGACACGGTTGATATCAAGGACTAAAATGTGGTTCAATGAGATGAAAATAATTTTTGGTGAATAGTAACTTTTTACTTTTATTTACCACGGTTAAAAGTAAATAGGATAATTAAGGGTAAAAATGATATTATTATTACCCTAACACATGTCCTAATTCTATTGGATAAGTGTAATTCAACCAAAAACAACCTTAGGAATAAAATATGACCATTTAGGCCCACTTGGATTAGATTAGGACATTTAATATTAACTTATTTAAAGAAGGTTTAAAATAGTTAAAATCAATGTTTAATAAGTAAATAAATATTTAATATAGGGTTGTACATAAGATAAATTAGACTATAAATATTCATTATAAATCTAGAAATATTTCCTACATAATGGTATTTTATTTATAATTTTTAAATATTAAATAATTTAATTTATTTATGACACAAAGATGATGTAGTAATTATCTTATTAATGAAATATTGACATAATTGATGTTATAAATACCTAAATAAATGTAATTTGAGACTTTTTATGAATTTAAATAATTTTTTAGGTTAATATGACATGTTATTTTTGATTTAATTAACTTTTTTTGAACTAATAATTCTGTTATGATTTTCACAAAAATCAATTACCAAATAGTGTCAAAATTGACATAAAATAGTTTTTAAAACAAATATTATATTATTAATTTTTATTTTATTCCTAAAAATCTAAGGTTCGGCCAAATGACTTATATAAGGTTATATATATTAATAATAAACAACTTGGGGTTCTTTTGGCTTATTATAGTAAGTTTATAAACCTTATAGTGTAAGAAAACAAGAAGACACGGTAAAAGTAAAATTATTTAACTTAAGGTTAAATGTAAATGATAAGGTTAAAATAGAAACCTAAACTTATCTAAATTATATTGGATGAGATTATTTCTACCCATACCCACATTAGCTTCGAAATAAATCAATTTGGATCTATTAAAAACCAAATATGACTTTATAATAAAATAATATTTTTAGTTTTTCCAAAGGTGCCCCTCTCCTCCCTTATAAAAGGAACCTCCTCCCTCTATTCCTCACACCACTTTGAGACTTCAAGCTCGGACAACCCCTGCCAAATTCTCTTCTCCACTTCCATAGAAACATCATAGATGTTCTGGTTTTCTTCAAAGACCAATTTTAGTGCCCTAAGAGGAGGTCTCAAAGAGGCGCTTCAAAGAAGAGGTAATGTCTGTTACCAATTCTTTCAACTTTATTTCTTCTTCCACTTATTATTATTTAGTTGTTTAATTATGAAGTAATAACATCAGTATAAATCATATATTGATATGTTATTATAAGTATGAAACAAACCTATTTCACCATCTATCCATCCTACAGAAAATGAAATCACCACGCGTGCATACGTACGGAATACCGTCTCCACGCCGTGGTGAAATCTATTTTTCCACCAACACCTTACATGGATGGGTATAATGGTGTAAAGAATAACTATATATGGTTATTATAACATCATACTGATTCTGATATATTATACCATCCACTCCAATTCTATTCAATAATTATGGGAATGATATCATCGCTCGTACGTACGTACGGACTACCGTCTCCACGACGCGATGAGATTCATTCTCCATGTTAACCATGCATGAATGATCATAAAGTTTATATAATGAATAATAATGAAATATATGAAATAATAATGCTACTGGATTTATTTATATATATATTTATGTCATCTATTTAGTTTCATTCAATTCAATAAGGAAACGAAAACAACGTTCATGCGTACGTACGGCCTACCATCTCCATGAACGGTGTATTTCATTCCTTTTATCGATCTATAATATATATATATGTATATGATGAATATATATTATATATAAATCATTTTTTACATTCTTGAATTAATTAAATCAGGGTATAAGTAATAATATCAAGAACAACAAGTCCAAACACGTACGATAAATAAAACGATTTAACCCAAAACGCTGCTTTAACATGGAACTTACAAAATAACGGGTAATATAAAGTCATAAGTGAACCATATATTAAATAATAACAATTAATATGATTCTGTAATAATTCAATGACATTATTTAAATCATTATAAAGGAGGTTCGGAAACATACGAAACATATCAGACCTAAGGTAAGGGATAATTTTGCAAATCTCATTTTTATCCGAGATTGATTATTCGTAAGTATTTACTGGGGTTATTTCTATCATCCATGTCCATGTTTTATAAAAGTGTTTTCATGTATTTTTAAAGTCCCTTTTACCCATTTTTGAATTTTACTACATGGTATGTAAATAATCTTTCTTTTGTTTACATTACGAGGTACTTTTTTGACTTTTCCGACAAAAGTACGAGGAGAATATTTTTTTAACTTATACGGAATGAAAGGATTTTGACGGTTTTATAAAGCCTTATTTTCATGAAGCTTCCTCCAAAACATTTCATTACTATTTACAACAATATCTCTTTCTTTTAAAATTGCATGAAGTTTTTTGAAAATAAAATGATTTTAAAGAATAAAGGATATTTTCCTCAAGAATTGATTTCAAGTGTTTTATCAAAACCATTTTCTATATAAGGAGACATTATTTCATATGTGTATGTTTCAAGTATAATGTCCCTATGATTTACATGGTTTAATTTTTCTTATTATTAAATTATACCTATTTATTTTATATGGATTATGTGATGATGGGATGATGTTTATGAAACCCATTTTATTTATTGGGTTATTATGAATGATGTATGTTTATTTTGTGGCACAAGTAAGAATGATTTCATTATGAGATGGGTGGGACCTATATCTCCCTCCAATGCATTGGGTAAAGATTATATATCTCATGAGATAGACCTGGCTGAAACGTTAAGTTAATCTGGTTCAGTGATATAGGACTGGATCGAGGAGTGAACTCGATTCAGAAAGGGACTTTGTCCACTAAGATGGTCTTGGCAGCAATGCCTTGGCTACTATAGAAATCATAACAAGTACTGAATGGTTGCCACAATTACATTTTTTATTCCCATGCTATTTTATCATGATTGATGTTCCCTTATGATATATGCCTTACGTACTTCCAAGATTCATGTCTTTGCTCAAGATTTTGATGTTTAGATTTTATGTTCAAGTATTTGCATTCAAATGTTTATGGATTGTTTTATGTTCCCTATTTTTACCCTTACTGTGAATTTGAGCTCACCCCTTTTATGTTTTCTTTTTCCCGGGATATAAATAAGGGTTTTAGGTAAGAAAAAAAAGGGTAATATCTTTATTGGAAGATGTTGAAGATCTTTCACCACGATTAGAAGATTTTATTTCGAGTTTCCAAAGACACTAAACTATTACAACCCTTGTATGTATATTTCTGTTATATACTAAGTATTCCACAAAATTAATGTAATGTCCATGTACGTCAAGCTTCGGGTCTCTACAGTTGGTATCAGAGGAAAGGTTTAGTTAACCTTTGGAAACTAGGATGTGAAAATATTAGTGATATCCCTAGAGATATTTCTAAGGTATGTCTAGGGATGTCCCTAAGGTTAAGTATACGTATGAGTTATAGTCCTAGAATTGCACTAAAGATCTTATAATTTAACCTAAGATGTTAGATATTGAATGTACTCCCCCTTTATTATGTCGTTTTCCCTAGCATGGTATTTGCCTCTCACACTATTATTTTTTGGGTTTTAGACAATGGATGGAAACAAAAAGATTCACGATAATGGATGATATGATGGACAATTGAATGATATTCTTCATAAGAAACCAAATGAAATTGGATCTGGAGGTCCACATATAGTTATTATTCTTAATCAGCAATCTCATAATATGATCAATAATCTCAACTTTGGTAAGTTTCCTGACTCAGCTAATAAGAGAAAGATGGAGTTTCATGATGATCATAGAGGAAAGAAAGTTCAATTCCCCTCATGTAAATCATGTGGGAAGAGGCATCAGGTAGAATGTTTCAAAGGAACTGGAAGATTCTTTGGGTGTGGAAAATAAGGACACAAAGCCAGTAATTGCAAAGGAAAAGGTTTAGTTAACACCATGGACAAGGATAATGTATTTCTAAGACATCAACAATGGTTAAATGTTTTAAATGTGGAATGTACGGGCATTATGAAAACCAATGCCCTAAGGGAAAATCTCATGAAGAGAATCAGCATGGTCATATGGGTAGTATTTATGTGGATGATGAGGAGGAGACTACAAATGATATATGAGATGAAATAAGTGTTGAAGCTCAGTCAGTTGTTTAAGAAGGTAGTGGAATTATTTTATGTTTATCAAGAGTTATGTTGTATAGTTAATGGTACTATGGAATAAAGAATCATATAAGGATTGTTTCACTTTTGTTTTTCCTAAAGTATTTGAAAGTATATGTTGAATGGTAATGGTAACCATGAAAGGTTATTCAGATATTTTTGGAAAGTAGATGATATACGCATAATGAAGGGATAAGAAGATAATGAGATGTTTTATTGTATTCATGAGCTCATGATTGATATAAGGACTAAGTGATATTATGGTTTGATTATATAGAATTTTTGGGATTTTGGTATATGGAATGTGTTAAAATTTAACAACATTCATGTTTTCACTAAGGTTCAATGGGTATTCATTCTTCAAGAGAATACATGATTAAGGTATTCACATGTTTGTAATTTGACCAACAAGATATATCTTATTATATATGGGGGATAAATGATGGCATTCACGTGATTTTTATATGACATTTCAAGTAATCATTTTCTTTATACTATGAGCTTGGACCAAAGTATTTTAGATAAGCCTAAATATTGGAATAGATTATGTTAGTATTGTTTAAGGATAGAAATTTTTTTCGATATTATTGATGGGATTTTATAGTAATGTAGTTTTAGAAAAAGGACAACCTACAGGATAGGCGACATCCCATCGCGTCGGACAAGGCTGTGGGAATCGAACCCACAACCGAAGTGCGACTGGCCTTTATCGCCTACCACTGTCCTATAGGAAGTCCCTGTTTAGTAGACACTAGTTTTATTATATTAATAAGTATGATATAAGAAATATAAGTCTATTTTAGGAACCATATATGATTAATCTCACTATAGATGGACTTATGTATTTTTGATAACTTTTATAACCTTTTGTTTGAGGCAGATGGAATGACCCATCATTCTATCACATGATCTGTTAACACTTCACGAATGAAAAATTCAACTTCATTTCTTTAAGAGATGAAGTGGAAATTGTCCAAAGAACGACCAACGGTGAGACTATACCAAAATCACGAAAGTATTTTATCTAATTCAAATTTCATAAACTTTAGGGAAATGATCTTGAAAACCAAAAATGGTGTCATAGTGCCCTTATATCTGATGGATTAGATGGTACCTTAGATCATCACAAATCTATGGCTTTGTGATTGATGGATTTTTCATAGCCATATTCTCTACCACTCTCCATCAGAACATGATGGTTAGATTTTTCTTCCATATTCATATTTTCACCTATGTTCTCCTATATGGAAACCCAGTGATGAGTTTCTTTGGGTAATCCTTACATTTCAAACTTTAGTTTTTAAAATTAAGTTTTAGTATTCCTCTTTACGATGTGGGTTTCTATAAATAGTAAACGATTTATAACCCCGACAAATTTCAATGGAAAAATTCATTTTAAGGGGGGTAGAATGTAACACCCTGATATTTTATGAAAAATATTCTTTTAATTTCATTGATGTCTTGTTTTGTAAGCTACAATAATATTGCCTTGCACTATACACAACACCGTATGAGCTTGCAGTATACACAACACTATTCTTGGATCATGTTACACACAATTTTGATAGTAGTTATTCTACGAAACATTGAGTGTATATGTATATATATATTCAATGTATAAATGAAATATGGTTGGATTCTATTATATGAAACAACGGAGGAGTCTTGCACAACACGCAACCCGGACTTGGCTTTCATTACACGCAATCACGACCTTCCTCGATAGCGTGTGTTGTACGCAATACCAGGTTTCACTAAACAATGATATATTGTTATAATATTATTATGAACTAGACATTATGAATAGTATTAACTAAATTTTGAATTTTATAACATTATTATTCATATTAAATATTTTCTAGAACATGGTATGAGAACAAAATCAATTTTTCGAGTAAAATAAGTATTTTTCAAAAAATGTAGTTTTGTCGCCTTTTGATGGCGCACCCACTTTGAATCTTGTTTTTGACATAATTTCAATTTGACAAAACAAAATTCTTCTTTGGAATCATAATATAAAAATTTACTTTGGATAAATTTTTGATATTATTCTGATAACTTTCATATTTTAATGAATAGTAAAAACACGCTATATTTTAATTAAAACAACTTTTTTCGTAGAAATAATTTATATGGTTATATTATCATTTTAAATGGTTTTAAAGTTTAATTAGAATATATTTTTACCATTTAATCCAATTTTGGTCATTGTATTTAATTTCACTTTGAAATTGGATATAAACAAGTATCAATCTTTTGATAGTTATTGTTTCTTAAAAACACGCTATTTGTTTTGATAACGGGAATTAATTTTAAAATTAATTAATGCCACTTATATGTTTTGAATTTGGAAAAATAGACATCAATTTTGAATTTGGAATATCAAATAATGCTTAGGCTGAGTTTTTGGTATTTTTCTGAAAAACTTCAATTTTTGATGAATAGTGAAACCGCTTAGTGGTAGTTAAAAAACTAACTTTTTTTAATTTAAATTAAATTTTACCACTTCTGTGAATTTAATTTCAAAAATCCTAGAGACACGGTTAATTTCAAGGGCTAAAATGTGGTTCAATGAGATGAAAATAATTTTTGGTGAATAGTAACTTTTTACTTTTATTTACCACGGTTAAAAGTAAATAGGATAATTAAGGGTAAAAATGATATTATTATTACCCGAAAACATGTCCGAATTCTATTTGATAAGTTTAATTTGACCAAAAACAAACTTAGGAATAAAATATGACCATTTAGGCCCACTTGGATTAGATTAGGACATTTAATATTAACTTATTTAAAGAATGGTTAAAATAGTTAAAATCAAAGTTTAATAAGTAAATAATTTTTACTATAGGGTTATACATAAGATAAATTAGACTATAAATATTAATTAGAAATATAAAAAGATTTCATACATAATTGTATTTTATTTATAATTTTTGAGATTAAATAATTTAATTTATTTATGACACAAAGATGATGCAGTAATTATCTTATTAATGAAATATTGACATAGTTTATGTTATAAATACCCAAATAAATGTAATTTGAGACTTTTTTTGAATTTAAATAATTTTCTAGGTTAATATGACATGTTATTTTGGATTTCATTAACTTTTTTTTAACTAATAATTCTGTTATGATTTTCAAAAAAATAAATTACCAAATAGTGTCAAAATTGACATAAAATAGTTTTTAAAAAAAATATTATATTATTAATTGTTATTTTATTCCTAAAAATCTAAGGTTCCTCCAAATGGCTTATATAAGGTTATATATATTAATAATCAACAACTTGGGGTTATTTTGGCTTGTTATAGTAATTTTATTAACCTTATAGTGTAAGAAAACAAGAAGACATGGTAAAAGTAAAATTATTTAACTTAAGGTTAAATCTAAATGATAAGGTTAAAATAGAAACATAAACTTGTCTAAATTCTATTTTATGAGATTATTTCGAACCATCCACACATTATCTTCGAAATAAATCAATTTGGATCTATTAAAAACCGAATATGACTTTATAATAAAATAATATTTTTAGTTTTTCCAAAGGTGTCCCTCTCCTCCCTTATAAAAGGGCACCCCCTCCCTCTCTTCCTCACACCACTTTGAGCCTTCAAGCTTGGCCAACCCCTGCCAAATTCTCTTCTCCACTTCCATAGAAACATCCTAGAGGTTATGGTTTTCTTGAAAGACCAATTTTAGTTCCCTAAGAGGAGGTCTCAAAGAGGCGCTTCAAAGAAGAGGTAATGTTCGTTACTGATTCTTTCAACTTTATTTCTTCTTCCACTTCTTCTTATTTAGTTTTTTCATTATATGAAGTAATAACATCAGTATAAATCATATACTGGTATGTTATTATAAGTATGAAACAACCCTATTTCACCATCTATACATCCTACGGAAAACGAAATCACCACGCGTGCGTACGTACGGAATACCATCTCCACGCCATGGTGAAATCTGTTTTTCCACCAACACCTTACATGGATGGGTATAATGGTTTAAAGAATAACTATATATGGTTATTATAACATCATACTGATTCTGATATATTATACCATCCACTCCAATTCTATTCAATAATTATGGGAATGATATCATCGCTCGTGCGTACGTACGGACTACCGTCTCCACGACGCGATGAGATTCATTCTCCATGTTAACCATACATGAATGATCATAAAGTTTATATAATGAATAATAATGAAATATATGAAATAATAATGCTACTGTATTTATTTATATATATATATTTATGCCATCTATTTAGTTTCATTCAATTCAATAAGGAAACGAAAACAACGTTCATGCGTACGTACGGCCTACCGTCTCCATGAACGGTGTATTTCATTCATTTTATTGATCTATAATATATATATGTATATGATGAATATATATTATATATAAATCATGTTTTACATTATAGAATTAATTAAATCAGGATATAAGTAATAATATCAAGAACAACAAGTCCAAACACGTACGATAAATAAAACGATTTAATCCAAAACGCTGCTTTAACCTGGAACTTACAAAAGAATGGGTAATATAAAGTCATAAGTGAACCATATATGATATCATAACAATGAATATGATTCTGTAATAAGTCAATGACATTATCTAAATTATTATACAGGAGGTTTGGAAACGTACAAAACATATCGGACCTAAGGTAAGGGATAATTTTGCAAATCTCATTTTTATCCGAGATTGCTTATTCATAAGTAATTACTGGGGTTATTTCTATCATCCATGTCCATGTTTTATAAAAGTTTTTTCATGTATGTTTAAAGTCCTTTTTACCCATTTTTTACTTTTACTACATGGTATGTAAAGAAGATTTCTTTTGTTTACATTACGAGGTACTTTTTTTACTTTTCTGACAAAAGTACGAGGAGAATGTTTTTTTAACTTATACGGAATGAAAGGATTTTTATGGTTTTATAAAGCCTTATTTTAATGAAGCTTCCTCAAAAATATTTCATGAATATTTCCAACAAAATATCTTTCTTTTAAAATTTCATGACGTTTTGTGAAAATAAAATGATTTTGAAGAAGAAAGGATATTTTCCTCAAGAATTCATTTCAAGTGTTTTATCAAAACCATTTTCCATATAAGGAGACATTATTTCATATGTGTATGTTTCAATTATAATGTCCCTATGATTTACGTGGTTTCACTTTTCTTATTATGAAATTATATCCATTTCTTTTATATGGATTATGTGATTATGGGATGATGTTTATGAAACCCATTTTATTTATTGGGTTATTATGAATGATGTATGTTTATTTTATGGCACAAGTAAGAATGATTTCAATATGAGATGGGTGGGACCTATATATCCCTCTAATGAATTGGGTAAATATTATATATCTCATGATATAGACATGGATGAAATGGTAAGTTAATCTGGTTCACTGATACAGGACTGGATCGAGGAGTGAACTCGATTCAGAAAGGGACTTTGTCCACTAAGATGGTATTGGAAGCAATGCCTTGGCTACTATGGAAATCATAACAAGTGATGAATGGTTGAAACATTTACATGTTTTATTCCCATTCTATTTTATCATTATTGATGTTCCCTTATGATATATGCCTTACGTACTTCCAAGATTCATGTCTTTGCTCAAGATTTTGATGTTTAGATTTTATGTTCAAGTTTTTGCATTCAAATGTTTATGGATTGTTTTATGTTATCTATGTTTACCCTTACTGGGAATTTGAGCTCACCCCTTTTATGTTTTATTTTTCCCAGGATATAAAGAAAGGTTTGAGGTAAGAAAAATAAGGGGAAGATCTTTATTGGGAGATGTTGAAGATATTTCACCATGATTAGAAGATTTTATTCTGAGTTTCCAAAGACACTAAACTATTACAGTCCTTGTGTGTTTGTTTTTGTTATGTACTAAGTATTCCGTAAAATTAATGTAATTTCCATGTACGTCAAGCTTAGGGTCTCTACACGAATCATTTCCTCGTCCCCTTAAGGCAATTTCCAGGGTGCTTCTTTCCGCACTTTTGGCAAGTGGGTGCTAGATCTTCTTAGCACCGTTGGATTTATCCATCGGACTGCCATAATTGAATTACACCTTATGCTTCTTGTCCCCATGTTACCCCTATGATTTCTTGATCTCCATTTCAACCTTGAGGGCACATCGGACAATTTCCTCATAGCTGTCGAAGTCACGGATCGCTAATTTTTTCCGCAGGCTAGGCATCATCCCACCAAAGAAGCGGTCAACTTTGCATTCGGGGGTAAAGACAAAGCCGGAAGCGTAACGTGAAAGCCTTGTGAAGTTTTCCTCGTACTCTCCAACATATTCTTCATATTTTTTCTTGAGGGAAAGGAAGTCCCTTTCCATCTTAAGTCGGAGGGTGCGCGGAAAATATTTATCGAAAAACATCTTCCGGAAATCCTTCCATTCCAACACCTCAATCTCCTCCTCAGGATTCATATTTTTGATCAATGTCCACCATTGATCATATTCACCCTCCATATGATAATCCGTCAAGAGAACCTTCTCTTGTTCATAACATTGAAGGATGGAGAAGATCTTTTCAATGGAGTTGATCCATTATTCAGCGATCGTGGGATCGGATGATCCACTAAAAGTAGGAGGCCTTTGTCTCATGAAGCTATCGATAGCGACTTGTTCTTTCTTAGGGGGGTTGAATGTTCCTCTTGAACCATTTTTCTATTCCAAATTTGAGTTATCTGAGAGTGAAGCATGACAAAGTTCGCGATTCCCGCTCCCATTAGATTTGGCATCTCATTAGTACAGTCATCACACTGATCTTCACAACGGTTGTTAGCTCGAGTCCTCCTATTACCGACCATTGGATAGAATAAAATGAAAGTTAAGGGTAACACATAAAGGGTAATCCAAAGACAAAATTTGATGACTTATAAATAAAATTTTATTTCCTTAACTCATGAGTCTATAGGCTTCAATCTAGGTTTTCATGATCTACTTTCTAACATATATTCTTAGGGGATTTTTTTTCAATTCCATTAATAAGGGTTCATAATAAGATTGTGAATTTATGAAAACATATCCCCCGGGAGTGTCGTAACCAAGAGTGAAGCAAGGCCCGTTGTCGTGCACCAGTTCCCGTTCGATTCTAGCTCAAAGTGGTGTTTTCAGGTTTTACCCCTAGGATACATCTGTGCCAGAGCCGCCTCTACCTGCTCGTATCCAGACAGGGATGTATTTGATTGATAACCCACTTACTCAATACTCACCAAAACTTAGGGATGTATTTATTTTACTTAGTCTTGTATCTAAGGCTTTACTAGGTTTTTCTAATCCTAATCTCAAAAATAACTAAACCTATCCTCTGAACCCAACTATGACAACCCTGCTTTTATTACAAACTTAAACATGATTTATTACATAAAACTTCACTTGATACAACAAATAAGATCAATAGGTTAAGTGTCTTTGGGGCTTAGGAACATTACATAAAAACTTAAAATATGAAATACAACATCTTTATTGAAAACTTCCTTTACATGACCACTACATTCCCTCGTACTTAGCATTGCATGGGATAACCTGAGGACATGCATAAGAAAAGGGTGAGCTATAAATCCCAGTAAGGGAATACACATGGAATAACATGAGGAGTAAAATAAATGTTAGAAAATAGGCATATCAATAGAGAACAATAGAAACATGAACATAAAGGAATGATAAAGCATGATAATCATAACATGGGAATGTGGCAACAACACTTAACATGGAATTAGCATGAGCCAAGGCTCATTGCACATAAAGCATGAGTAAATCCTCATTGCACATGAAGAATGAGTAAACCCTCATTGCACTTGAAGTATCATGAGTCAACACTCATTTCACATGAAGTATCATGATACTATACTTTACCCAATGCATTGGAGCGCTATAAGGGTGCACCCTTCTTAAACATTTCATTTCATGCATAAGTGTGCCACATGGATCATAAAATAGGGATTCATAAAACATAATAATTTATTCCATGATAAAGGAATGTGTAATTCATACATGAAACTTTATAATAAATAAGTAAATGTGCATAAAGGTGAATACCCTTGATGGAGAAATGGGCATGGTATTCACTACACAATGGCATTGGTTTAGAAAATCGGTGCGATTTTGGCAGCGTAACAGCGTGACATAAGAATTCATAAAAATGGTTGATGAGAGATAAAGGGGTGTCTCATCATATTTACATGAAATGGAAAGTAAGGGGGTCATATAGATACATTTCCAAACAATTTTAATGGAATATAGATTCATGATACAAAAGTATTGCTTGAATGTAAAAGAAGAGAGAGAAGTTCCTTTTGGAATTTCGGCATAGTAACGGGTGTACATGGGAGGCATTTAATGAGAGAGAAAGGGGTATCCCATCATTCAAACATAAATAGGGCAGTATTAGGGAGGTGTGAAACCATACCCCAACATTAATAATTGAAATTAAAAGTAAAAAACAACTTAAAGAAAATTGGACAAAAATGAGAAAGGAAGAAAAAACCCTTACTTGGAAGTGTGCTTCCAAAGGCTAGAGAGAGGCCTGAGAGAGGCTTATTGGGAGCTTGGGGAACCTCGGGAGGATTCTAGAGAGAGTATGGCAGAGGTTGGACGAACTCTAAAGGCTTTTAGTGAGGAGGAAGTGGGATCTTGGTTGGGTTTGTATAGGAAAGGTGAGGGAATTCTTTATTATTTTGGTTTGGGACCCCTTATATTAAATTAATCCAAACCACAAACCATCCCATGGTTTTTTATATGGGTTTTGTAAAATGGAATAGGAAAACAATATTTTATAAGGCCAAAGTACGAACTTATTAAAATAATAGGGTTGCTTATGTGGAGGTGAGTCACACTCCCATGGAAATTAATTTAAAAAAACAAGGTGTTTAATAAGTCTTGAGGGGTCCATTAATGCTTTGAAAAGTAAGTCAAACAAACCCAAAATCACATTATTTTAATGGTAAAACATATATTGGCCGAAAATAAAGCTTATAGTATTTTATTACATCACTATTGGGTCATTATGATGTCATAAAACACATTATATATTTAAACGGTATTTAATTTTTACCCAAAAATTTGACTGTCTCAGAAAATTATGAAAAATTCACTGTTGGATAATTTCAACATCCTGATTCCAGAAATAACATTTATTTTATCTAAAAAAATTTCTAAATATGTTAATTTTCACTTTTAAAATAAAAACTGACATTTATCGAAAATTCACGGGTTTTGACAGAAATGGCTTTCAAACCTTAATAAAAATTATAATTGCATTCATAAAATTATAAGATCATTTATATTTAATAAAAATTAATTTAATAATAATATTTTATTAAAATATTATTTAATTCAAAAATCCCTTAATTTAATAAAATATAATTCTTAATTAAATAATAACTAAAAACACTGTTTTACATTAAAAACTATTTACAATGTATCAAAAATGACAAGGAGGTATTTTCATTATTATATAAAAAAATAATATACATGAATATATTACTAGCGATTTGTTACATAACCCCTTAAAATAGCTTCATAAGACCTAAGGGTAAGGTGTGCGATGGTGACAGACTCTTGGGGTGGCTCGGATAACATCGCTCGAGTGGTAATTTCTATCAACTTCCACTTCTCCCGTAGACGGTCTCGTTTGAGCTTAACATGGTGAAGCTAATCTTGGGCTTGGTCAAGAGTGAAGCCCAAGTATTCCACCTCTTTTCCGAGCTCTGACAAATGGGCATCGTATAGAGCAATTCTACTGGATGAGGCCATCACTTCTTTTGTCTGAGTAAATTGGATTTGTTAAAGCCCTATATTTATACTAATCATGTGATCACTGTTCAATGTCTATAAAAGCAACAGTCACAATTATTAACATAAAACCAAAGAATTTGACATTTTATATAAACATTTTACATAAAGAGACATTTAATTAGATCAAGAGGGGTTTTCCATTAATGAAACTTTGGGCCGTTACAAATCCAACTTTAATCCTTTTGTATTTCTATCAATCTCCTCCTTTAGATTTTGTTATAAATACACAATATACATTGGATCCCCCTTATTCAGACCACCCTTAGAAATATCTTATCCCCCTTAATGATATCTTTTCCCTCTCAATATATCTTCTTATCCCATTTATTTTCAATGACATACAAAGGTCATTTTGAATGCAAAGGGTCTTTCCAAACTTCCTTCTACAAATATAGGGATGCACTTTTATTCTTTATCTTCATTATAGGAGGTAACACCATATTCAAATCATCTCCCCCTTAATATAGAAATATATTATAGTAAAAAAATACCTCATTGGGATATCTTCTTCACCCCCCCTGGGGATATCTTCTCCACCTATTTCAAAACCACTTTATTCTCTGGCCTCAATCACATGTTGATTAGCCAAATACTTTAAAAACTAATGTTACACTATAAAATCTCATTTAATATTGTATTTTCTCAAGATATTCAGAGTTAATTTACCATTTTTTACTTGATATCAATAAATAATCTAAGCCTACTAATCCAGATAAAATTATTGGAAACAAGAGTTCTTATAGACAACATCAAAGTTATCCATGTCACTAATAAATACCAACAAACACACATGATAGATTTGGATTTTCCAATTTCAAAATAAAACATGTTATATCCATAAATTCACACCAAACCATTATTACATAACATTAAAGTACTTATTTTTATAAACATGCAACATGATAAAGTAATTTATACCACTTGATAAACATTTAACACCACTTGTTTCAAGGGCAGTTCAATTTGAAAAAATGATATCATTTGATCTCAATGTCTTTCATATATTCATAGACTTAAAAAACTTTTGATAAGGATTAATAGACTTTGATACTTAGTATAAACCCACCTAATACTTTTTATCTTGAAACCATTTTTTATATCAGTTTTTGGTGTACAATGGGGGTATATATTCGGCATGTATATATTTTCATTAGACTACATACACATGTGACTTTCTAGCACAATTCTCCATGGATCCCATATACCACTTAATTTTTCACATTTTCAAAAAAAGTTAGACATAATAAAGCATATGGGTGAGTGGTACCTCAAAGTTCCTCAAATTGATAAATAAGGCTAGTTAATATGAACCAGCCCATCGCCATCCACCTTTCTCATTTCCCCTTTTCACATTTTAGGAAAGTAATAAAATCATTGATTTAAGTTCTATATAATCAATTTTATTCATAAAAATCAACCTCTTTACAAAATATCTCGTTTTTTGATTCCTAGTATAAAATTATTTTCATGTATTTGAACATATTCATCCTTCCTTGGCTTGGGTTTTTCCACAATTGTGGAATTGATCACACTTGAACAAGTATCTACTTGGTTTGCATCACCAGTGGATATTTCCTTCATCTTTATTCTCTATTACATCTTCCTATTTTTCCACTTATTGGTTTGAGTATTACCACTTTGGAAACAAAATTCCATAAAAACCAAAATTTCCATCTTGGAATACATCTTCATTGGTGTAGTCAACTTCACATTCTCTTCCACCTTATTCATGATCAGAACAACCTTATATTTTTACTTCAAAGTTTTTCTTATTTACCTCAAAGAGTTTTTTTGTAAGTGATTAGATTTTGGTTCTTGATACACCTTTTCTGAAGGTTCAATTTCATTCTCAAAACCATTGAACATATTTTCCATCTTAATAGGTCTTCTTCTAAGATAAGCAATCTATTTCTAATTCATAGGAGTGGAGTTTCTTTGTATATATTATTTACCCATCCATTAATTTCTCCATTTATAATACCTTTCCATATAAATGAGTTAAAAACAAATGAAACATTTACCATAATAATCATATCCCATTTGATATCTCCTTGATTGAGATTTTGTCTATTCTTGAGTTCTTCTAACATCTTTAGGCATGTTATATTTGAAACATCTACTCATGATGTGACCAAATTTTCCAAAATAAAATAAATTTGGTGATATCATCTTTTATGGAACCAAAATTATATATTTTAGAGGTAAAAACACTTTACTTATATATTTTAGATCTAGATTCCTATTTGTTTTTGTACAAGTTGAGGTAGCTTTCATAAGGATCCTCATCATCTCAAATGATATGTATATACTCTTTTCAAGGTCTCTTATTTTTATATATTTCTCTTTCAATTGAGTATCCATTATTTAATATTTGAATTATATTCCATACATAATTACATGAATTCTTTAAGTTGGGTTTTTAGAAGTATAATGCTAGCCTAAACTCCTTCTCCATGGCCATTTTATTTAAAATCTATTAGGAAATATCTTCAATCATATTACTTTTCTCTTTTATCTTAGTTCCCATTTTCTTTATGATAATATTGAAGGCCACTTCTTATAAATGTTTTTTATAAGGAAAAATATTTAATCAATGAATAATATACTTCATGTATGATATGCTATCGGCCTTGGTTGTAATTGCATGAGAATTCATTGGAATAGAATCTTTGTGATTTTTCCATTTCCTCACTAGAATCACATCTTCTTTTCAGATATAATAAAGAGTCTAAAATATCACATACTTTTTTCAAATGAGGGTAAGAATGAAGGATAACATCAAGTTCATATTTTACCTCAGGTAGAGAACACAAATTTTAGGATGAGTTATTCTTTTTTTATTCATTCCATTTTTCATAAGTAACTTCTCACATGAAATTTCTTCTTTTCCAAAAAAATATTTCAATTGGATACACATGTATTTATAGAACATTCCATGATTCAAATATTTGTGAAATAATTTCTTTAGTTCCCCCTTAAATTCATCTTTTACTGAATCATAAATTTAAATTTCTCTTTTATCTATTTCAAAGATAACTCCTTATCTACTTAGTAGAAAAATTCCATCTTCTACCACTTCTTGAGAAACTCTAAGAGAAAATCCATCAATTCATATAAACTCATTTTTCCATGATTTTAATTCATTTATATAAAATAAATGATCATTAACTATGGATGAAATCTTCAAAAAAATTATATCAATTTAAATATTTAACAAATCCAAAGATAAAACTATCCCTTTGATAACACTTATTGGAAATAACGGGACTTGGCATAAGATTACTCTGAGAGGGGGTGGATCAGGGAATACACTATCAATGACAATTAAAACTATTTATACTTTAACTATCTCACTTACCATATATGATCTTGACCTCTCAACCTTTAGGGTCACTTGGATTGATCTTTAATCAGATGTACTCTAGGTTATTTGATCTGTTTTAGTGTGCATGTTGTTTCTTCCTAATTCGCGTCACACTGCATATTGATAGGACCATATGTTCCCACAGGGATTGGTTAGTGTATCCTTCTTATTTTATTAAGGAGGTACCTCATTTTCATGATCCTAGTAGGATATTACAAGAGGGGGTTGTGTGTCTATGAAATCGGCCTATGTTGGGAATGATGTCCTCAGATGATCTCCAATGGGTTTATTCGTGGAGCCAAAAACACCCAACGGCCCTTATATCCATGATTCATGGACCTTATTTTTAAAGGTAGGCACTCATTGGTTGATGATTTAGATAACTACACCTCATGACTCCATTGGTCGATATGATGGGAGGTCGGGCTCATCACACCCTTTTGGGGGGAATTATGGCCTACTCTGGGAATCTCTTATAGATTTAATCAATGTTCATATGTTTTTTAATCCTTAGTTATTTCTTGAAGAATGTTTCCAAAGATTAACCTAGGGTTTCAATATCAATCCTAGATACGCATGGATTAGGAATTACTGAGACAATGCTAGTTTAATCCCTATGGTGAGGTGCTCTTGAATTTATCATCATCCAAGGGGGACGGAAGCTGCTTAAATATAAAGATCAAACCCATGAGATAGGTTTCCTACATATACTCTTGAGAGAAATAATAACCCACATAGTTCACTGTCACTTAACTAGACACATCACCTTTTAAGGTAGTGTGATAGGGACCCATCAGTGTAGTTTAACATCATATAGCAAGGACGTCTAGGTGAAAGGTTACTAGTCAAGATCCAATATGAGGATTATTCCACCGTAGACTAGGATGCCCAAGAAATATATGGTCTCTTGGATGAATATGACCTCACTGGGAATATGGATCGGAGAATTATAGGGTGATTTGGGTATCAGGTTTGGACCTCAGGGAGGCTTCCTATGTATCCTAGTTGATTAGGAATCAAATCCCTCGTAGTTTGGTTTGAGTTGTGACTTAATTAGGGCTTAGGCTTGGGAGCTTCCCATTTGAAGGGGACATGATCTCTCATTTCATGGATGAGATGATATGGAGATCCGACATAGATAAAGGATTTCTACGTATCCTGGTTTTGTTGGGAATCAGAGTTCTCATAGTTCATTGGGGTGGGGATTACGTGTAGAATTTTCCCATGCTTCAGGAACCATGAGGAGGATCTCGACTCATGATGATATCAAGGTTTGATTGGAGATTACACCTAGGAGGAGTCTCATGTTTCTGGAACCATGAGGAGGATATCGACTCATGTTGATTTGGAGGTTTGATTTGGGATTACACCTTAGAGGATGCCCATGTTTTTTGATTATGTGGGTGTCATGACCACTGCCAGCCTCTAAGCCCACGTGGGTCATGGAAAGTGTGAGAAACAAGAGGAGGTAGTGGATCTGGAGATCACACACACCACTTCATCTGCTGATAGATGTTATAGGATCCCAAAGGGAGGGAGGGAGAGAGAGGGGATTTTAATATGCCAATTTTCTCTCTCGTTTATTTTAATATCCTGGATATTCATATTAACCTATCCAAGTACACCTTAGGCGAAAGTAG
Source organism: Viscum album (assembly GCA_963277665.1). Taxonomy (NCBI): domain Eukaryota; kingdom Viridiplantae; phylum Streptophyta; class Magnoliopsida; order Santalales; family Viscaceae; genus Viscum; species Viscum album. The sequence goes on from OY728138.1 coordinate 397,001,854, forward strand.
AGAGGAGCACTGATGCAACCTCCTACAAGAAAATCTAGTGGCTTACCTCAGTGGAAATGACCTATTGAGCATCGTATGAGGTATACTACAATATAAATTCATATAGCTTAGATTATTATTAACTGAAAGATAATAATGTTGGGATGTTCCGAAAAGAATCAAACATGAGAGGAAAGGAACGTGAAAACCATGATTTTGGAGGATCTTAGATCAGAAGAAATGATACGAGGAATGGAATCCATTATGGCATATAGAGGTAGGAAAAGACTCTTCTGAGGATGAATTTGTCTCTGGTAGACAGACCATTTTTGTGGGCAACAAATGTAGAGTCGTCAGGGAATTGTGTGCATAGTCAAAGGTATTCTCAAGACACTAAACATCCATTTTTGATGGATGAGGATGTTTATAAAGATCATAAATCACTTTGTATACTATATTTTAAAGTCATATAGCTTGTAAGATGTCATCATAGTTTAATTTCATGTTGTAGGGACTAATACTATACAGTTTAACATCAAGTGGTTAAGACGATAACTCATAGTTTAAATTCAGAGAGTTTGGATCATTTGTTATATAAACCATGATTAAATGGAGGATAATCGGGATGGGATGTTATGACATGCCTTGAACATAATAGTTAAGGAAAGTTTAAACCATTATTCAAGGGATTTTTGGATTAGGAGATATGATATAGGTCATGGGATCCATTAGGGTGTACGGAGGTAGGGAAATTCTCTCCTGAGGATGAATTTGTCTCTGGTAGACAGGTCATCTTTGTAGGCAATGTATGTAGATCCTCTAGGGAATTTTGTGCATATTCAATCAGAGGTGTATTCATAACACTAAATATACATTTCTGATGGCCATGGAGGTTTATGAAGATCCGTAATCACCTAGGACATAGAGTTTGATGGATGGAAAAGATGTGTCCAGGCATGTCATAAACATTCGTATTGCGATTGTCCATGAAATTTTGGATCAACCTAGCATAGGAGGCACGTGATAGGATTTTGGGAGTCTGATGAGGAGAATATCGACTCATGGTATTTAAAGGATGGATGTTTGGGGGGTATAAGGGAACAATGGAAAATGCTATTGACCCAGCCTGAAAAGTTCACGGTGCGACTCTTCATTTTTCATGGGGGTCAGTGACGATGGTGAAGGGACCGGTCTGGAGGGCTGGGACCGCAGCCCGACACTGATCCTAAGCGGGTGTGTGGGGGTGAAACCCCCATGGTATGTACTGGTGAGTGCATAGGGTTTTTCCATATAGGGTTGGTCTTGTAAGAGTTTGCCTTATAGAAGAGTTCATGGAGGAGCTGGCCGCATAGGAACTGGCCATATACTATTTTCTACATACGGTTCAAAAACTATTTTCTACATAGAAGCATCTGTATAGGAAATGGATGCAAACCATCTATCTGTATAGGAGCTAGCCACGAACTGTTTGTCTACATACAGATGTTGTTCATGATGGAGCTGGTCGTGAATTGTTTCTCATAAAAGGGTGTCCACGTACTGCATCCCATAAAGGTTCATTTTCATACAGGTTTTATTTTTATTTTTTATTCATTTGTGGGGTCAGAAAATGATACCTCAATTTAGAGAATGACATTGCCTCCATATATTATATTTTTTCATAGGGACTTCCGCACATGGTTTTTGGGGTGGAGTTCCACATAGGGCCAACCACATATGGCTCGTAGGACGGAGTTCCACGATCTGCTTTTTGTGTAGGAGGGATTTCTACCATTTTTACATGTCTTTCATTTCTCTTCTTCCCATCTGATATCTCTTCCAGCGCTCCTAGGAGCATTCTTTTTTGATCCCCCTTAGGGTTTATTTATAGAGGAGATGAGCACTGGATTGATGGTCCGCATAGTACCTTTTAAGGAATCCCATGGTGGACTTAGTCATCCATGGGCTTCGTTTGCGAGAGATAGCATTTCCAACTCATCTCATGAACTTTTTATTTCATGGGGGATATTGTATGCATGGGATGTCAAACATGGGGGATGTCATATGTGGGGGCATAATTCATCACATACATTTCACCAATGACACGGTTCATGGGGGAGGGCGCTATCTTCATCATTCTAAGGACTGCTTAGTTCACTAGAACTATATGTGAAGTGGATTTCTCCATATCATTCTAGAGAACAACCTTGTTCATGGGATTCAGTGTCGTCACTATTTATTCAGTGTACTGCTCGATTCATGGGTGATGCCTTCCATGAGCCATTTTCGGAATTCATTATGCGGACAAATTATCTTCCTTTTCCAAATTTTGATTCTCCAACATTATTTTTTGAATCTTACTTCAGTATTTTATTTCTTTCCTTTGCTGAGTTTGATAGAATTTCCTTCATCTTGAATATGTAATTTTCAAGACCCTACAAATTCCCCCCATCAGAATGAGATCTGATCGGGATGAAGAGGAGGTTATTCATATATAGAAGCGGTCTCGATTTGAATGATACATCAGATAATGCTCTAATTTTTTCCTGATCCAATGGACTTAGTGAGCATAGTTTGATTGTTTCTAGGGTTATATGAAAAACCCTACAAAAATTGTGTATTTTTCTATTGTTACCCTAATTTTTTCCTAATCCCATTATGGTGTGGACTTAGTGGGTATAACTTGACTTTTTTTTATGCCGACCTTTTTAGGTTTTTAACCTAAAAATATTTACATATCTTGATGATTTTTGATTTCTCTATGTTTTACCTAAACCATATGTAGTGTAAGATTTGAAAGCTGGTACTAATTTTTTGTCCATGGTGCCCTTTTCAGGTTTTCACCCTAGAGAGTGTTGTGTCTTTTTCATTTTAAGTTTAGATTCTTACCAACCATACTATCATTATTGATGTTTTAGGTCGAACAGCTTTGACCATGACTTGCAGGTAAAGGGTTCCAATTTAGGAATCATTAACTGAGAATGTCTTGGAAACCTTCAAACATGGATGAGGGGTTTTTATTTACCATTATTTGTGATTTCTAGATATGGGAAATGATATGGGTCATGGAAGGCATGGGGCGTACGAAGATAGGAAAATCCTCTTCTGAGGAAGAATTTTCCTTTGGTAGACAACTAATCCTTTTGGGGAACATATGCAGATCCACCGGGGCATAATGTGTATAGTCAAACAAAGGTGTTGGTAGGACACTGTCCTTTTATTTTTTATGGCCAGGAAGTGTTTATAGAACTTTGGATTTTTTTTTGAGGACCATAGAGGATGGAATGTCAAGGGAACAATGTCTGAAAGTGATAAGGGAATTTTTATCAGCATTGGATGACCCCCCATAAGAATTTGTCTTGTGTAAAGGAGGGTCGAGGCATGGTGTAGTTTAACATCGTACAACCAGAACATTTAAAACCTGTTTTGAAAAATCATCTTACTCTAACTAGAAGAGGGTAAATGATTCACTTATTCTACAGTATTCTGGAAAATGATTCACTTATTCTATAGTAGTCTGGCTAGGAACGTCCTTCACCATTGGGAATTAAAATGGGAAATATGTAAACCATAATCTAAGTGGTTTCTGAATCCAATGTCTGAGGTGGGACATAAATGTATTAAGGGCATACTGAGGCAGGAAGAGACACTCTTGAGGATGGATTTTTCTCTAGTTGATAGGTTATTTTTGTGCTAAACATATTCAGAGCCTCTAGGGAATAATTTTAATAGTCTAAAAAATATTTCCATGGGACTATTTATGATGTCTATAGAGGATTATGGAGATTTAGACCTTACTAGACACAGAGTATGGCTCGTGAAAATTGTTATGCCTAAACATGAAAAGGGGTAATTTCAACTTGAACTTTATTGGGAATTATAGGAATTGGTGAAGGAATTTATATCCCATCCATGCGAGTTGTTTTCTTATGCAGGTATGACCCTTGCGCGGGTAGGGATGGGACATTTTTACTTCACAGATGGATTTGATTATGATATTTGGATATCACTACATATCTTTTGATGATAGGAATCAAGTTGTACATAGTTCTTGTAAGGACCATTCCTATGTGGATCTAATTCACACATACATATGGGGATTTTTTTTTGATACAAATTCCCCAATGATGTAGAGGTGTATGTCGAATCTTTCTATGTATATTGATTTCTTTCATAGGGTCATGAGGGGAAATACCCTTGGATTTGATCTGGCCTAAGGGTGAATACCAGGTATCAAATATTATGTGGTTTAAGCAGTATTCAATCAATAAATCTATGTAGAATCACTGAGTAACTAGAGGGTAATCGAGCTGGGGTGTTTTGACATGTCCAAGATGTGAGTTAGAAAGAAAGTGTAAAGCATGGTTTCGAGGGTTCTTGGATTAGAAGGAATAACATGGGGCTTAGAAGCCATTGTGCATACAAAAATAAGAAAATGCAACATTTTTGTGGGTAACATATGCAGAGATATCGGAGAATAATGTGTACAGTCAAATAAAGGTGTCCATAGGACACTGAACTTCCATTCCTGGTCTCCCTCTACCTAATTAATGAGGTCTCTGCTTTTATTTAATAATAAAATGAGGCTTCGACCCCAACCTTTTTAAAAAAACAAAGTCTAACAAAGGGAGAGGGTTGGTTTGGATGCGTTAGAAACAGTCAAGTCGTGATTATTCATAGAATTCTGTGATTATCTGTAGAATTGGGAGTCTCTCTATGCAGATTTAATCTATATGTGAGCTAGGATATTTTGACTCCCTTGTCAGATCAGGGCCTAGTTTTAAAGATCTAGGCATCCCAATACTTGGTTCCCTGCACAAATTTTGGCCCATGAATTTGGATTGGGGGAATTTTAGATATTCTTGGGGTACCATGCAGTTTTTTTAATGTCATGCGGTTAGGAATTTGGTCCATGTAGTTTAACGTCATGTGGTGAGGACATATTCCATACATTTTAACAGCATGGGGAAAGGAAATATTTTTTACAGTTTAATGTCGTGTGGAAATGATGTTTACAACATAGTTTAATCGTCATGTTTTATGAATGAAAAATCAAAGGGGTCATGAGTAAATATGAGATAATCATGTTGGGATATTCCTAGTACACCCCAAACATGAGTGGTGGAAGAATGTGTAAACCATTATTCCAGGAGTCCTCAAGTCAGGAGGTATGGTGCGAGGCTTCGAAGCCAATGAGTGTACATAATTTGGAACAACCTATATTGAGGATGGATTTTCTTTTGATTGACATGCCATTTTTGTGGGCAACATATGCAGATCCATCAGGGCATAATGTTTATATTCAAACAAAGGTGTCTGCAAGTCACTAGTCATCCATTTCTGATAGTCATGGGTGATTATGGTGATCTGAGATTTCCCGGGTCATAGAGTTTTACAGATGAAAAGGGGATGTTTTGGTATGTGAAAAACATCCATACCATGATTAGTTTTGAGGTGATATATCCTTTACATAGATCTGATTCATATGTAAGGGGAATCAAGGCCTCTTGACACTTTTGGGATGTAATAATTCAGATACATAATCCCCTACATCTATTTTCATTTCACATGTGGGGGGTTCGGGGCTTTTCCCCTAATTTTTATTCTATGTGGCTGGACCTAGGATTTCTGGATCAAGTGTCTCATTATACTAAGAAATAGCCCATATATAGTTCTTGAGATACCTTATAGTTTAATGTTGTGTGGTTAAAACTTCTTTTTCCATACAGTTTAGCATCATGTTGTAAGGACTCATGAATTTCCCTGTGCAAGTTTGGCTTATATGCATAGGGGGGAATTTGTTTCATAACGGCTGTACTTGGGAAGGCCCATGCGTCACTACTTGTCTCATTGGTGGGTGGAAATCAATCCAAGCATAGTTCTAGTATCCTTTGTAGTTTAACATCATGCAATAAGGATGAAAGTTAACTGAAGTGAAAAGGATGAGGCGAGTGAAGTGTTGGGATTGAACCTCATGGAGGTTTCCTACATATCCAAGTTAATTGGGAATAAATTCCATGTATTTCTTGAAGGAAATTCCTTGTATATGTATTATTTATATGCTGGATAGAGAGAATTTTTTTAGGTGGTGGTTGGACCAGGATGAAGAATCTAAGTGTCACTATGTATCCTTCGAGAGAAGGAATCAAGCCACACATAGTTATTAGAGTTGCCTATGTCGATCGGACCCATGCATAGAGAGGAGGAATTTTTTTTCTTTGTTTAATGGAGGGTGGACCAGATGAAAGATTCAGGAATCGCTAAGTATTCATCAGGGTAGTAATCAAGCCACATGTAGTTCTAGAGCATGAAATGATAGGTGACTGGTGCCAGTGGAAATGTCCCCTCAAGTGAGACAATTGCTGGGGCTATACAGTTTAACATCATGTGGTAAGGACAAAAGTTCTTCCCACACAAGTCTAACTTGTGTGTAGGGAGAGGAGAATTATTGATTTTGACTGGTGACTAGACCAGGATATAGTATCCAGGCATCGCTATATATCTTGCGAGGGAAGGAATCAAGCCATACGTTTTTCTAATCCCCCCCCCCCCTCGTGCCAGTCTGACCTATGAACGGAGGGGGGGATTTTATACTATGCTTTTAAGATGATGGGATTATTATACTCCTCCATTCTTTATTTATGTGGGGGAAATCCTGACCTCTATTCCTAATCTCACGTGAGTTATACTCAGTTTTAGAAACAAAGAATTATGAGGAATTACCTTGTAGTTTAGGGGAAACAGAGGATACAACAAAGGAATTCCATGTCATATGGTGGACGGACAAATACATAGGGCTAAGGTGTCTCTACATATCCCATTTATGAATAGAAATAAATATGTAAGTAGTTCTATAGCGCGGCATGGTAGGCGACTGATTTCGGAGACAATGTTCCCTTAGGTGAGAACATTTTTGGGACCATGTAGTTTAATGTCATGTGGTAAGGATGAATATTTCACTGTGTAGTTTAATGTCATGCATCTAAGAGGATAGTATTGACCAGTTTAACATCGTGCAACATGGATGAACTCATTATGATTACAAAAAATACATTTTTAGGAACTTCGCATTGGTGGGGTCTATTGTGAGTTGTTCTTCCATTGAAATCAAATAATACACTCCATTAGAGTAAACTTTGTGTACAATATATGATAATTACCATTTTGGATAAACTTTGGAGGTTTCTTCCCAAGTATCACTGGGGCTCTGAGGACCAACACAATTTCTCCTTCAATAAAATATTGAAGTCAGACCTTCTTATTTCAAGCTCGTGCAATCCGATTTTGGTAAACATCAAGATGGTGTAGAGTGTTCAATATTTTCTCATCCAACTACTACATCTCATCAAAATATTTTTGGGATTTCTCATCTGTAGATAGTTGATCACAGATAGCGATGTGGAGTGATGGAATTGAATTTCAATGGGAAGAAATGCCTATGTCCTGTATATTAATTAGTATGGGTTTTCTTGAGTGGCAGTACGATTTGGGGTTCGGTAAGCCCAAAGAGCATGGAGGAGTTTTTTCGGCCACAATTTTTTATCCCCATCCACCATATTTTAGAGTATGTTAGATAGGGTATTGTTGAAATCCTCTATCTATCTATTGGTTGTTTCATGGTAGCAAGATGAATGGTTGTCTTTGATACCATACTCCTAGTAGAGTTTTTTCAATTCAACAGAGCATAAATTGGTGTTGTTTTCCATCAGTATTGTGGGAGTGACACCAAACCTGGTGATGATATTGGATTTCACAAAGATGACAATGCTTTTTTCCCCGACCACTTTGAGGGTTGCATCTTCTTACCATTTTTAAAAAAAATTCAGTTTCTGTGAGAATAAAATTGAATTATCTGGCTGTGGTGGGAGGATATGGTCCTACGACGCTCATTCCCTATATGGAAAATGGCCAAGAGTACTTAGTCGTGTGAAGAAAATCTAGGGATTGATGGATGAAATTCGCATGAACTTGGCAGGAATGACACCTTTTGGTGAAATCATCACAATCCCACATCATTGTGGGCCAATATTATCCAATCCTTCAAATTTTATGAGAGAGTTTGGATGTTGACTGGTTTTCCCCACAAGTTTTGACATGCACTTCTTTCATTACAATGACGGACTCTTCTCCATCAATGCATCTGAGAAGGAATCCCTCAAGGACTTGCTTAAAAAGAACCTTTTTCTAGTTTGTGTCATCATATAGTATACAATTAACTACTCTTCTTCATATTTGTTACCTTTCATCCCAATCTGGTGGGAGTTATCCCATTTAAAGATAGTACACAATGGGAGTCATCCAGCCGGTGGTTGGACCATATGGCTCAGAGATGGGAATGATCTCATTAATTTCATCTATATTGGTCTGAATGAATAGTAAAACCATCCAATGGTGGTCAATACTGATGAATATCTCATTCTGATCTGGGTCTTCTGGATTTGTGGTTTCATTTTTCAATGCATCTGCTAGCGCATTTTGTGATCGTCGAACATAATTCAAAGTCATCTCAAACAGGAATTCTGCCATCAGTTCTTGTACATGGTTTATCAAAGGGATCAACTCCTCTTTCTTGATATCATAGTCACCATTGAATTTCTTGATGAGCAGTTCTAAATTTCCTTTTATCTTCAATTGTTCGGCTTTCACTTGGAGTGCTAGTTCCAACCTTACAATGAGGGCATGGTACTCTACTTCATTGTTTGGGAATCCTTCTGATTGTAGGAAGAAGTAAGTTAGAAATTATTTTTTGGGGGATATGAGTATGACTACAAGACCCACTTTGTTGAATTTGGGGTCTTCCATTATTCTTCTTGTAGGTCTTCTAGAGGCACTATCGAAGTGCATTTTCCACATCTGGGAGTTCTCTTTAATAGAGAACACTTACTCATCAGGTAGCTCAGCATATAATGGGGTCACTCTTGTTGAGGGGTACGGCTAGGAAATCTACTAATTTCTTGCCTTTAATAGTTTTGGTGGTATGAAATGTATATCAAACTGCTACAGGATGACCGCCCACTGTGATAGGAATTCAGTTAACATGGGACGGATGAGAATGTACTTGATCGGGTTGCTACATGAGACCAAATGGACTTCGTGGTGCTTCAAGTAATGTCTCAGTTTATAGACTGCATATGTTAATGCAAGGAAACTCTTATCAATATTTGAATAATGAGTCTCCACATCAATCATGGTTCAGCTGAGATAATAGAGATTATTCTCACTTCCGACATCATTATTTTGTGTGAGGAAGTCACCTAGGTATCTTTCCAAGGTAGTTATGTATTGGATGAGTGTTCTTCCTTCAACAGGCAGCATTAGCACCAGTGGAATCAAGAGATATTTCTTGATATAGTTTAATGATTCCTGACAATCATCAGTCCATTGATATTCTACCCATTTTATCATCAACCGGGTAAATAGAATACATTTTCCTGCAAGGTTAGCTATGAAGTGCTGAATGTTATCCAGGTGTCCTTAGAGTCCTCTGAACTCAATGAATTTGCGAGGTGGTTACATTCTAAGGATTTAATTTTTCTTCTCAAGGCCAACTTCAATGCCTTAGTGGCACACGACGAAGCCAAAGAATTTCACTAAGGTGACACTGAAAGCACATTTTAGTGGGGTCATTTTTAGATTGTGTTTTCATAGTTTGTTGAATATGGATTCAAGATCCACTAAATTTTCTGAGCATTTTTTTGATTTAACCACTAGATAATTGACATCGAATTCGATGAACATTCCTAGGAAGGGTTTGAAAATGTGGTGCATAGCACGCTGATATATGGCGCCAGCATTTTTCAAACTGAAAAGAATCACCTTATAGAAAAGCACCCCTTGGGAGCCCTGAAGTCAGTGGATATTCATCTTCTTATTTTATTCAGTTTTTTTTATAACCTAAATAAGCATACATTAATGAGAGAGCCTCTTATCCAGCAGTTGCGTCGATCAGAAATTCTATGATCGGTACTGGGAAATAATCTTTTGGGTTGTGCCAGTTGAGGTCCCTAAAATCAATGCAGAATCTGATCTGGCCATTTTTCTTCTTGATAGGGACAATTTTTTCTATATAGATGGGGTATTGGACCTACCAAATGAAGTTAACTTTAATGATATTGTCGACTTCAGCCTCTATTTTGGAAGCATGTGGCGGTTGCATCCTTCTGGAGGCTTTCTTGTAACCATGGTGGTCTTTGGGCAGGCCTAGGTGGTGAGTGGACACATTTGGATAGAGACCTATAATTTTTGTATAATTCTAGGAAAAACATATTGATTATACTTCAAGAAAGAAGTATGTGTCTCTTTCACTTCAGGAGTCATGGACACACTAACCAGAGTGGGTAGTGGGTCTTCTTTCGTACCCAAGTTTATTTCCTTGAGTTCATTAATGGTTGTGGAAATTCCTTCCTAAAATGCTGGAGGGTCATCCCTTAGGTCTTATTCCTCCACCTCCCATACATACTTATCATCTTCCTCTTCATCTTCTGTTGGGGAAAAAATCATTGAAATGATTTCTCTATAGTTGAGGGAGGAGTTTCAATTTTTCTGTCTAAGAAGTGAAGTCTCAATCATCGGTAAGGGCTTCTCTAGAGAAGATATCATAAGGGTTAAAAGGGTTTCCTCATCTTATTTGACTGATGAGACACTTCCTCCCACCTTAGTGAGTGATGTGGGAAGTTATTGGGGTTTTGATGATAGCTTGGTGGTATTTTCATTTGAACCCTCCCCATTATCTTGAGATTCAATGAGCCTTTCGACATTATCAGGCTCGACAGTCGAAACTGAAATCATGAGTACTGTCCAATATGCATCCAAATTTGGACTTTCTCTTTAAATATGATTGATGGATATTACGTATTCTTCCCTGAGTTACTTTAGGGTATCGGTATGAAACATTTCCAAACCATTTGGGGTGGTGACCCAATCAATTCCATCAGCTGCGGTTTGGTTCCCCTTTTGTTCATAGAACCCTGCATCAATATAGTGTCACTTTCCAGACTCAAATGGGGACTTATCGGCATTAAGTGTCCCACTCTATCTATTAATTCTATATTTCAGGAACTAATGGTATGAGGAGGGGATCCTTGCATACTTATGCATATAGGGACTCCCTAGTAGAGCATTGAAGACCTTATTATTTCAGACCACCAGAAATTTTGGGTGAGCTATGAGGTAACTGAACTGGGTTTTGATCTTGATTTAGCCCAATGGATTTTTCTTTATTTTTTTGTAGCCCAATAGAGTTTTGGTTTAGGGTGTCAAACTATCCTCATTACAGCCCAGCTGACGGAATGTCCGCAGTGGGAGGAGATTAACCCCAGAGCCATTGTCGATTAAGACTTTTTGGATATCGACACCATTTATCATTACAGATATGTATAAGGGTTTGATGTTTCCTTACATGATGGCATCTTTATCTTTATCTGTGAAGGAGATAAATGCATGACATTATTCAGGGTTGATCTCTATCCAGTAGATTTCAGTGGTGAATACTTCAGCTTCAAACTTATGTGGACTCAACAAAGCCTCTATAAGAGCTTCCCTAGGATCTCCTGATAGATTTAGTGTATCCATAATTGAGAGTTTATCTAGAACTAAAGATTACTATTTCATATTTTTATATTTTTGGTCTAAAGGTCAGTGCTTCCCAACTTGGGGATTCTCATTCATAGGCACTTTCGATTCTTGAGAATTTGATGAAGATGGGTTGGCCCTTGGTACTGGAGATGGAGGAGCTTCTATCCTTTGTGGATAAGGCTGAGAATATTTTATCACATGCCTAGGGTAATTGGTCATTCTTTCTTCCTCTGATGTTTATTTTAGAATAATTGGACTCAGGTGGTTTCTTTTTGGGTTAGGAGAATTTTTTAGGCCCTGTCGGATCCACTGGAGGGTCCTTCTGCGGGTTTCCACAACACCAATGATTTGAGCAGGGGTGTAGCCATATGATTGGTTTCATCCATGGTTGTGCCTCCCTTGGTATCCCTAGCTTCTGTAGATTCTTCCTTCGGCTCCCTGGTTGGTTGTAGATAACTCTAGTTTATAACCATACTCATCATCGGAGAAGGATCCATCAAATTGATGACATTAAAAAATCCAAAAAACAACTCCTCTTCTGATGATGACTTTTCCTCATTATATACCTCTTGTTGTACCACTTAGTGGGGTGGAGGTTGGGGAATTTTCCATTATGTTGTTTGGTGGGGTAGTTCCCATTGTTTCAGATTTACTATAATGAAATCTGAGAGTTTCAAATCCAATCTTGGATTCGGTGCGAGTTCATCTTCCTGCACTTTCTTTCTGCCTTTCTACTTGGACTAATTTTGGGGTATATGTCCTTTAGAGGATTATGGATCTGAGGATTACGGATGTGTTTCATTAGGATCCATTGGAGGCATGGTTGGTTTCTTCAACTATGTCTGGGGTATTCTATGAGCTCATCCAACTTTCTTCCAACTCATTAAACTATAGCACTTTTTCTTCTTTTTGTTAACAAATTTTCTGCAATACCTTTCTTTATTTGGATTAGTAGTGGAAACATAATCCACTTTCACCGGAGATGGTCATATCTTGACCTATCTAAAATCTATCATCTTTTGTAGGAAGTCTTTAAAGACAAAACAATCCTGGATATTGTGTCCCAATATCCGATAGAAGGGATAGTAATCTGACCGGTCATCAATACCTACTTCATCTGCCCTCTTTGGCCCCGGAAGCCGAATCAAGTTGCAATTCATGGTTTCTATGAAGTAACTATGGACTTGTTTATCCTAGAATGAGTAGGCATTATTTTTTCATTCCTCAAATTTATTTCTTTACCCCCCCCACTCATCTTGATGAGGCAGGGGTGGGTACTAACATCCAGAGGGCCCTGCATGGTTTGGTGGGGGCCTTGGAGATGGGGATAGTGCAGGAGGTTTCTTAAGAATGATAGAATCAACTTCATATCTTCTTACTCTTTTTAATGGGGTTGATGGGGATGACCAAGACTTGATATTATTTCGTTGTAAGTAATCCTATATCCTTTCAGTGATGGAAGAGAAGTCATGGAACCCACTTGTGTACTTCATAGGAATGAGTGGCCTTCACAGATTATCTTAAAGATTATCTATGCACATGGAAATAATCTTATCTTGGGAGAGGGTCTGGTTTAGGGAGTAAGTTATACCTTTCCATCTAGAGATGAAGTCTAAGACTCTCTCATTCTCTCATTGTTTGCAGTTCATGAGATCACTAACTTCTGTTTTGGGCAATGTAGAGCTGAACTAGAATAGGAACTAGTGTCATAGATCCTCTCATCCTATTATTGAGCTAGCTTTCAAACTAGTGTACCACACTAAGGATGAACCTTGTAGAGTTCACACAAAGCATCTGAGTTTTAAAGTGTCTTGTTTCTCTAGAGTTCCCATCACGGGATCACAATAGGAAGAGAATTGCATTAGATGCTACTCCGAGTCCCCTGATCCATTGAACACTAGGATTACAGGATTCTCAAAAATTGGTGTAGGTGGGACATTTCTCACATAGTCGGGGCAATACCTCAATTATGGTTTTACTAGAGCGTTCCTTCCATTGCTTCCATTTGAGTAATTAATAATTTGATGGTATTCAAGAGCCCTTGATGCATGTCATGTTGGACCTGAGCATGAGCGGGCATAATAGGGGGAATGATTGGATGTGTTGGTGCTACTGTAACTTGATGTGGATACCTAACAGGGGGTATCCTTTATGTATTTGTAGGAATCTATTCAAGTTTCTTCCATAATAGAGGGATATCTAGATATCCTATCAGGATTGGGTTAAGGTAGACTGATTATCCCAGTGCCACACTGAATGAGCCTTCCAGCCTTTCTTCATTCACTGGGATGACCCCATGAGGTAGAGGGACATATTATGGAAGTGTGTTTTGACGCTCCCCCTAAGGAACATACCCAGTAGGATAGATTTATCTTAACATCTTAGTGTTGAGTCACCTCAGCTCTTTTATTTCTTTCTCTTATCGAGTGAATCTCTCCTCAAGCATAGGGGAATCATCTTCAAGGGGAAGAGGAGGTGGTTCATAGAACTTGATCTTATTCTTCTCCTTATTTAGGATTCACATGGTAGGTAATGGAGGATTGACTGAGGGGGAACCCAGGTTTAAGAAGACTCTTTGGTCTTTGGTGTGGACACCTCCAGGCTCAGTGTAGACCATCTCCATGAGGGAACCCTCTTCTCCAGTTTCCTCATTATTTGTATTATTTTTAGTGAGGTATGTGGGTTGTATTTCCATGATGTTCAATGATTCATACCACATATGGGGTGGTGTATCAGGTGATGAATGGTAGGATATCTTCTTACACCCCTTATTGGATCTTTTCAATCCATTCTGTGATACTCTTTAAGTTTCTTGTAAAAGAGTGACTCGAAGGGATCCCTGATATGACATTGTGATATGACTCCATTGTGTGGGATGTGAGTCACATTATGATATGGAATGGGTGTCCCCTCTATCCATTTTTCCCCCAAAATGAAGAAGACAGACGTCTGTTGGGCAGGAATTTGAGGTAAAAATTCCGTCAGCCCTGCGGGTTGGGGTTTCTTTTGTTCTTCTATTGACAATCCTATTCCTATATTTGATGGTCTTATGGGGGAATTTTAAGTTAAAACTTACCCCAACCCTGAGGGTTTGTGTTGATCTCATGTTTCATAAGATTCTATTGTTATTTCCTCCTTCTTGATCTCACACATTCCCATGCAAATGTGAGATGGATATGGTTCCAAGTCTTCATGTGAATTACTTGATTCTTAGAACATGAACAGGGCTCATTGATTGGATTATCTTAAATGGTAAGCCAGTTGGATGTTCTCATTTTCCTAGTTTTGGGTCTTCTTGATGGATTAATCTCACTAGGCCTAATGCTTTTGAGACTTACTCAAGGTTGACTCATGTCGAGTGTTCCACCTTTCTTGATTAGGGACTTCATTTGACAAATATCTTTGGGTAATGACATTATATAATGTCATTTATAGTGATTTATGATGAACATGAATTGGGGTGAATTCTAGGGCTCCATTTTCTCCTCATACCTAGATATGAACACCAGACGGGGCATCGCCGATAATACAATGTAACTTGTGCAGCGCATGGAGGTAGGCCAGCCCAAGGTCTTTCTTTCACCTTTCTGATTGTGGAATCTATTCATATGGAATGTATTTTAGGTCAATTTGATGGAGAAGCTCTACCAAGACATTAAAATAGTTTGTGTACCCATCATAGTGTAAAAAACTTTACTTTTAACTGGCAGAGAGGTGTCTAGATATTGAGGTGAATGTTATGCATGCATTCTTCTAACAACTCTTTTGGTATGTTGAATTGAGGAGTGGTCGTGGGAAAATACATCACTGGTATTTCATCCCTTTCTAGTTTTCTTCTCACCAGAAACATATCTTGTTATTGTTTTTCCATGGACTCTTCTACTTGATCCACCTGGTTTGACTGCTCCTTAATGATTTTGTTCCAATTAGCAGGGTTACCAAGAGTCTCGTTGACATGTGAACAGTGTGAGGGTGGATCAGAAGATGAGTGTTTCCCCTGGTTATCCTCTGGGTGATAAGGGATATCTCTTGTCATGTATATAGTATCTTATATATCGTACTTAATTTTTTCAAGTGCCTCAGCATATAAGGGTTTTCTTATATTTGACTGTGACAAGGGAAGGACCTTCTCATCGGCATAAATTTTGACAGTAAGGAGGACCTTCATAGTTGGTGTCATGATGGAGAGGACTACCATCATATCTTAGTATCTAGTCGTAGAGAGGAATTTTTCAGCATATACTCTAATGATGACCTTTAGGGAAGACCACAACAAGGGAAGGACCTTCTTGCTGGTTGGTGTCATTAAGGGGAGGTCCTTCACAATGATCGTTATCATGGAGAGGACTACCATCATAGCTCTAGATTTAGGGACAATATCTATAG
The DNA here is from genome assembly GCA_963277665.1 of Viscum album. Lineage (NCBI taxonomy): Eukaryota > Viridiplantae > Streptophyta > Magnoliopsida > Santalales > Viscaceae > Viscum > Viscum album. The sequence goes on from OY728138.1 coordinate 397,017,772, forward strand.
TGTACACTCTGGTGAGGGCCTTTAGGATGTACTTTAGTGAGGGGAGGGCATTCTCATTTCTTAATGTAACTGTGAGGAGGGCCTTCGTAGCAACTGTCATCAAGGCAAGGACTACCATCATAGCTTGACGTCTGACTACAGGGAGAAGCATATATACAGCATATACCCTAGGGATAACCATCAAGGAGGATTATAGAAAGAGGAGGTACTTCTTTATATTTGATATTAGGGTCAAGGGGAGGGCTACCATGACACGCATCAAGATATAGGATCTTTTGATCGATCGTTTCTAGCCCATGGAGTAATCCCCCATGGGTGCTCTGGGGAGGACATTCATAACTACTAGTAGAGATATTGTGGGGAGTACCTTTGAAACGTATATTGTTACTTCCATAATTTAGTAATGAACTGACAGGATCTTGACCCTCTATTGATAAATGTTTGATGTTGCCAAGAATGTCAGCTTCCAGCAGATCAGAATCATGAATGTACTCTTCATTTCTGATTGCCTTTGGTGCCTTTCAATTTTGTGTGCTCTCTTAAGAGAAAATAGGGATTCATGTTGTTGGTAATAGCCTTCATATATGGGTCCCTATCTAATTAGTTCACATGATGTCTCTGAGATATTCCGATGATCATCTTGAGTTCTGGTGAGGATATATGTCTGCCTTGGAGCAGCCACCACATTAGACCGGTGTCCCCTAGTTGGAATGGGTATTTTTTCCCAATTTGGTTGTCCTTGTATCATGGAATATAGTTTTCGACCCTCTTAGACTGAATCATAGATGTTGGTCTTCTCCGGAGTGATTATCTTATTTGGTGCATAGATCACCCCATCCAAGGAGATTGGGTCGTGGTCCTGACTCCTTGCTTTTTCCACTAACGCAATGACGTATTGACATGTATGAAGGATATAGTCCGTAATTGATGTATGATATCCATAAAGTCTAAGATTTTTTGAGATAAATATTTGTCTATAATGGGTATGAATTCCCATTTTGATGTTGGATCAGGAGTTTGTGCCTTCTCCCGTCCTCCATGAGTTGTCAGTGGGTACTACCGGTTCTCCTGTGTCGGGGTAGTGGAACGAGCCTTCTGCCAACAATGTTCTCCAGTTTTCACCATATTTGGATGGTGGGAATTCTATTTATGAGTAATAATTTTTGTCTACTTATTTTCTACTGAATTTTTCTCATAGGCTTGATTTTCATCAATAGGAATTTGACTCTACTCATATTTAATTGCCACCGTATTTGGCTGGTGGGATTCATGTCCATTGGCAGTGTAGTATGACTACGCATAATTTTCTACCCTATTTAGATAGCGGGCTTGTTTTGAGTCGATATGGATTTTTTCTTTCTTATAGCTGGGTTCTGTCCTATTTGGATAATAGGCATCTTGCGAGTTGGTAGATATTTTCATCTTCATGTAATTTGTCACTTTGTCTACATGGCGGGACTGACAAGCATTGGAAGGCATGTGTGTTTGCTCATATTATGCCACCCTATTTCTTTGATGGGATTCATAGGATCGAGGTGGAATGTGAATACGGTCCTATATTGCCACTATATTTCCGTGGTGGGCTACAGCAGGAAGGGCAGGATTGTATGCATGCATATTACATGTATCCGCATTTGTGTGGAAAACCACCTCCTTAAGAACCAGGGTGATAACCTGTTCTTGATTATGCATTTTCCGCACTCATTGGGAACCCTGAGGGGGCCATGTCCATTGAACCATTTCAAGTTCCCTTAACATGGGATCCTCTTCAAAGTGAAGATATCAGGTTGTACGCCACTGATGGCGACATCCTCCAAAAGGAGCCCTTGAATGGGTTCGTATGCATCTAAGATGAATTAATTAGCATCGAATTCATCTTCCTCCCTAAGATAAAGGAGTTAGTTGTTATTGTTCTATAGGGAAAGACTCCTAAAGTAGTTGGAGACGGCCATTAGGGTCATCCTATACTGCATATTCGGTCGTGGATGAAGAGAAGGATGGAAAGATTTCACAGATTAGAGGGCCTGCCTTGCAGCCTCCACTGTAGGGAGATTACCATTCTAATGGTACTATTTGATCAGCATGTTTGAATCCTAGTTTTTAAGGCATTGAGTAGGCAAGGGGGTCTTATTATTTTTTAGAGATCTGGCCACCCATGTGGCCACTGACATGAATGTCTAATAAATTTTTTGAGATGTCATTTGGATTGAATAGAGCTCTGATAAATTCCCATTATATATATATGACATATACATACAAAAAAACTATATCAAATTAACACCTGATGATCACATGTGAAATTGATGATCTTGTTTTCCCCTCTTTATTTTGAATATGTAAGTGGTTTGAGGTGGGGTAATCTGCCACTGTGGTGAAGAATTCACATCGGGTTCACCATTTTGGTTTCTTCCTAATTCACATTATACCACGTATTGATTGGGAGAGATGGTCCCACTGGGATTGGGTAGGGTATATTTTTTAGTTTATTAAGGAGGTTCTTCATTTGCATGATCCCAGAGGGAGATTTCAAAAGGGGGTTATGTGTATGTGCAATTAGCCTAGGTTGCATACGATGTCCTCAGATTGTCTCCAAAGGGTTTATTTGTGGATTCAGAAAACCCCAACAACCATTGTATCCATGATTCATGGACCTGATTTCCAAATTAAGGCATTCTTTGGATGGTGATTTGGCCAACAACACTTCAATACTCCATTGGTCAAGATGATGGGAGGTTGGTCTCATCACACCCTTTTTGGGGAATAATTGCCTACTCCAAGACTCTCTTATAGATTTAATCATTTTTTACATGTTTGTTAGTCCTTGGTCCTTTCCTGAAGAGTGTGTCCATAGATTACCCATAGGTCACAAGATCAATCTTGGATATGCATGGTTTAGGAATTATTAAGAAAATGTTAGTTTAATCCTTTTGATGAGGCACTCTGGAGTTTATCGTCATCAATGGGGGATAAAAGTTTTTTTGATATCAGGATCGAACCCATGAGATGGGTTTCCTACATATCCTCTTGAGAGGAATCAGAACCCACATAGTTCGGTGTCACTTAGTTGGAAACATCACCTTTTAAGGTCATGTGACAGGGACCCGTCTATGCATTTTAATGTTGTGAGGCAAGGACGTCTAGGTGAAAGGTGCCTATTCAAGATCCAATGTGGGGATTGTGCCGAGATAGCCTAGGATTACCAAGAAAGATATGGTCTCATGGATGAATATGACCCCACTAAGAATATGGCCTGGATAATTCTAGGGTGATTTAGGTATCAGGTTTAGACCTTAAGGAGGCATCCTACATATCCTAGTTTATTAGGTATCAAATCCTTCGTATTTTGGTTTGAGTTGTGACCTGATTGGGGTTTACGCATGGGAGTTTCCCATTTGAAGGGGGGATGGTCTCTCATTTCATGGATGAGATGATATGGATCTTGAGCTTAGATAAAGGCTTCCTACGTATCTCAATCGTGTTTGGAATCAGAGTTCTCATAGTTCATTGGGGTGGACATTATGCGTATAAGCTTCCCATGTTTTAGGAACCATGAGGAGGATCTCAACTCATGATTATTTAAAGGTTATATTGGGGATTACACCTAGGAAAAGTCCCATGTTTATAGAAACATGGGGAGGATATAAACTCATGATGATTTGGAGGTTTTATTGGATACTACACCTAGGAGGAGGCCCATGTTTTGGGATTATGTGGGTGTCATGACCACTGCCATCCTCTAAGACTATGTGCGTCATGCCTGGTGTAAGAAATAAGAGGAGGCATTGGATTTAGAGATTGAAAATCCTACTTCATCTTCTAATAGATGGTACTGAATTCCAAAGGGAGGAAGAGAGATATGGGCTTTGAATATTCCAATTTCCACTCCTGTGTCTTTTAATATCCCAGATAGTTAGATGAACCTGTCCAAGTATGCCCTCGGCGGAGGCAAAGAGGAGCACTGACGCAACCTCCTGCAAGAAAATATAGGGTCATACCTCAGTGGGAGTGACCTATTGAGCATCATATTGGGTATACTATAGTTTAAACTCATATAACTTGGATGATGATTAACTAGAGTACAATCATGTTGGTATGTTCCTACATGCCTCAAACATGAGAGGGGAGGAACATTCAAACCATGATTCTAGAGGATCTAGGATTGGGAGAAATGATATGAGGCATGGAAGCCATTATGGTGTACATAGGTAGTAAAAGACACTCCTAAGGATGAATTTTTCCCTGGTTGACAGGCCATTTTTGTGGGCAACATATGCAGAGCCGTTGGGGCATTGTGTGCATAGTCAAACAAAGGTTCCTCAAAAAACTAACCTTCTATTTCTGATGATCGGGGAAGTTTATAAAGATTTGAAATCACCTAATATACTACAGTTTAAATTCATATAGCTTGGATTATGGAATCACATTTTAATGTCGTGTTGCAGGGACAAATACCATACATTTTAACATCATGTTTCTAGGACAATAACTCATAGTTGAAATTCATAGAGTTGGGCCATTTGTTATAGAAACCATGATTAAATGGAGGATAATCAGGCTGGGATATTCTTAAATTCCCTTAACATGAGAGTTAAGTAAATTGTAAACCATGATTCTGAGGATTTCTAGATCATGAGATACAATACGAAGCATGGGAGTTGTTAGGGAATACAGAAGTAATAAAAGCCTCTCCTAAGGAAAAATTTGTCTCTAGTACACTGGTCATCTTTATAGGCAATGTATACAGATACTCCAGGGAATTTTGTACATATTCTAGAAGAGGTTTTTTTAGGACATTGACCATCCATTTCTGATGGAAATGGAGGTTTATGAATATCCTAAATCGCCTGGGACATTGAGTTTGATGGATGGAAAGGATGTGTCTAGGAATGTCAGAAACTTTAAGATTGAAATTGTCCATGGAATTCTGGATCAACCTGGCATGGGAGGCAGGTGATAGGATTTTAGGAGTCTCATGAGGAGTATCTAGACTCATGGTATTTAAGGTATGGATGTTTGGAAAGCATAAGGGAACAATGGAAAATGTTGTCGACCCATCCCGAAAATTTCATAGTGTGACTCTTCATTTTTCATAGGGGTCGGTGATGGTAGCGAAGGGACCAGCTCAGAGAGCTGGGAATGTAGCATAACATTGATCTCAAGTAGGGGTACGGGGTCACAACCCCCATGGTATGGACTAGTTAGTGCATAGGTTTTTTCTGGATAGGGCTATCCATGTAGGAGATGGCCTCATAAGAGAGTTCGCAGAGGAGCTGGTCGTATAGGAATTGGTCACATACTGTTTTCTAAAAACGGTTCGCAATTTGTTTTCTGTATAGGTGAATCTATATAGGAGTTGTCCATGAACTATTTTTTCATGTAGGATTTGGTCATGAACTATTTTTCTGCATATAGATATTGTTCACAATGGAGCTGGCCACAAACTGTTTCCTGTAAAACGGTGTTCGCGTACTGCATCCCACAAAGGTTCATCCACATACTAGGTTTTTTTATTATTTTTTATTCATTCGTGGGGTTAGAAAATGATTCCTCAATTTTTTGAATTAAACTACATCCATGTATTATATTTTTGAATATGGTCTTCCACACATGGTTTTTGGGGAGGAGTTCCCCATAGGGGCACCCGCATATGGTTCACTAGATGTAGTTATGCAAACTTCTTCAGGTACATGAGGGATTTCTCCCTTTTTTATATCTTTTGTTTCTCTTCCACCAATCTGATAGATCTTATAACACTCTCTATAGCATGATTTTTTGATCCCCCTTGGGGTTTATTTATAGAGGATCTGATCTCTGGATTGATGGTCCATGTAGTGCCTTTTGTAGAAGCCCATGGTTGACTTAGTCATCTAGGGGATTCATTTTTGGGCATTGGAATTTCCACCTCATCCTGCAAACTTCTTGGTTCACGGGGGATATTATATTTTGGGGACATCATATGTGGGGGGAAGAATTCTCCTCCTTTATTTCACCAATGACATGGTTCACGGAGGAGGGGTGTAGTCTTTATCATTCTGTGGACTGCTTGGTTCGCTGGAATTGTATACAGAGCATATTTCTCTATATCATTTTCATAGAATGACCTTGTTCACAGGAGCTAGTGTCACCATTCTTCATTCCGCATATTTCTCAGTTCGCAGGTCATTCCTTCTGTGAACCATTCCCAAAATTCAGTACACACACAAATTATATTTATTTGCAAAATTTGGATTCTCAAGAATTCATTTTTGAATCTTCCTTCAATATTTTATTTCTTTCTTTTATTGAGTTTGATGGAATTTTATTCATCTTGAATACAGAATTTTCAGGACCCTACATATGTATAAAGTAAATATTGACATGAATATTTACTTGGTTCACCCTCATTAGGATACATCCAATGATTATTAATTGATTTTGTTTCATGCACAAAAATTACTTTGAATCTCACTGGATATAACTATTTGGGCTAGGTCATTTTTATACTTAGGCCTACTACCTTACAATATTTAGAGACAAATTACTACTTCCAAAGGGTCACTCCCTTGATTTTTACTTCATTGGAGCATTATCAGTAGAAAGGATCGCCTTCATATATTCTATAGATATATAGGTCCATTATCCAACAACACAAGCTTGAATGTCATCTTTAGGTATTAATAGATGTTATGTTGAAGTCCTCATTGGGATGCTCCTTCACCTCTATGAAAACACATTGATGCAACACCTTCTTTTTTATAGAATATATCTAGAAAAAAATTTATTTGTTTTAGGAACAAAAATATCCTTCATAAACTTTGGAAGGATCTTCAACAATTACTAGACCTTCAAGACTTCTAGCCCCTCACTAAAACAAACTCTCCTTACTCTTTGAGAATCAGATATGACAATGAGTTTTTATATAGAGTTCCTTCTCTAGAACTATCATAGGTAGTTTTATAGAGAATTATTATTTAAATATTGAATTCAATGGTTGGGATTTAATATACTATTACCAAATATTATACCAAGTGTCCCATGAATTAATGGGGTCATCATGTGCCTTTGAATCCCAGTTGGACACCCTAGAGTAAAATCAATAACTTCCCTTCTTTTAGTTTCTGGTGAAACATCCAGATGACTAAAAATAGTTTAGTTGTGGCGTAGTGATAAATTTTAATGTTTTAGTATTTTCTATATTTCAAATACTATGGCATGTACACATTTACTATGGTGCACCCATTAATAATTCAAACTACACTACAGCATGGGAAAGTACACTTCTAAGTGGACACGTTTAGTGGAATAAATCCACTCTAATCTTGTAGCAACTCCTCCATTAATCTCATATGATCTCTGACATGATCTCCTCTAACTTCTTCTCATACTAAACTAACTATGGAATTGAAACAACACTACGATGTGGTCTCCTATGGAAATGGAAACCTCCAAATTCTATATTTTTGTAGAATTCAAACCCTCAATAGTGTAATCATAGTTTTAGTGTGGACCTCATAATTTCAAAAATGGGATATGGTTTAGGTTTTACTTCTACAACATAGACACCTTAGATATTCTAGTGGCACTAAAATATATTTACATGCACTTCTACATTGTGTTCTATTTGGATTCAGTGCATCCTGAGAGTTTCATATCCAACATTAGAAATTCCTCCATAATTCTCATATTATATATGCCAATTCTTCCTAGAATCATTAGTTACGAGTAACATGGTCTGCTCCCATCCTCCTCCATGCTACTACCTAGTAGCATAGACCATTTCCTTTGTGTTAGCTCCCCGTAGTGTGGACTACTTCTCCTATACATGCATGCCAACCTAAGTTTATCCTCTCCTTTACAAAAACTGATTCTGTAGACCCACTCGACTCTGTGGAAACTAGTCTTGGCCACTATATTTATTGGAGAATACTAGGGTAATGGCTTAAAGTGGGCTTAACCTAGTTATTACACCTTTAAATATGTGTCCAAGTTTTTTCACCCTTACGTAAAGCCATAAGTCATAGCCATGGTGAGTATGTAATGAAGCGTGATCTCTATGCAATAGATGGATACACTATGGTGTAGCTTCAAGAACTCCCTTTACTACATGACCACTATGGCATGATCTTTCCCATTTTGGTCAGCTTGTACTCTTTTGAAATCCATGAACTTCACTTCTGGCATGCCTCCAGACATCTCCACTTGGATAATGATCACTTTATCAACACTTCAACATGCATAACTATGAATATTGTCATAAAAAACATACCTAGTAAATTATATTTGGTAATTTTCAATCTCCTCGGTAACACTTCAATATTAAGCAATACTTCGACACTTTTTTAATATTCAACATGTGTTTCCAACAATTTTGTTCTCAAAAAATGAAACTTTATTTATTTATATTACAACACACATATTGGTCATAAATCTTTAACATACTTAATTTCAATCAACCTTGACCATCCTTATTGACAAAAACCTCAAAAAAATTTATTTTCAATAAATCCAACTTCAATCCTTTTGGGATTGGTAACATTAATTGACTATTTTGTATTTTCTACTAATAAAATTCATGATTTCCCAAAATATGTAATCTTATTCTAGGTGTAAAAAATGAATTTAAATGATTTTAAGAAATGTGGTATATCTCAATGGAAGATAAATATAGATGGAACAACATATCATACGCCATAGAAAGTAATGTGTAACTTTCCATTCATTCCTAGGCTCCAAAATATTTTCATGTCTAATGAAATCTCAAAATATATGCAATAACATGATTCTGAGAGAAATAAATATAATGACGAGTTGTTTCATTATATATATAGATTAGCATCATGCATATTTGAGGCATTATATCTCGATTTTTCTACTAATGTGCATAATGTTAGGTTGGGACTATCATGTGATCATTTTAATATGTTTGTTCAAATGCTTGCTTCTCACATCATGTGACTACTTTTTATTCAAATTAATAACTATCCTCCATGGGTGTGTATGAAAAAAAAATTATTTTTTGAATATATTCATATATAGATCTTATAATGATCACAATGATATAGATGTGTACCTAAAACATTTAATTAAAGAGATAAAGTAGATTTAGAATGTGAGTGCCACACATATGGTGCTTCTTCGAATGATATATTTCATATGTATATTGTGCTTATATAGATGATAAATTATTTTCCTTCCTTTGAAATTATGGTTTTATAGAGCATGAAGGAAAAAATATCTAGTCCTATTTGAATTAAGGATATATGAATTAGAATAATTAAATATCACTATAGTTTTAGTTTCATGGTACATCATTGATTCTTTCCAATGACTCATCTATATATAAATAATAGTCTAAGGTTTGATAATACCATTGTGACTGAGAATCCACCTCAGTATATGTCTAAAACTAATGTGATTAAATAATTTAAAGATGTTAATTTTTCATTTGGGAAAGGTTATAAAAAATCAAAAAATCGTAATATTGTTTCCACTGAATCCAAGAACAATTGGAAGAATAAAATTATACTCTTTTATTTTCCTTATTGGTTAATTGATTTATTATTACATTGTTTAGACATAATTCACATTGATAAAAAAATATGTGAAATGTTTCTTTTAATTCTTATAAATGTAAATTTTAAGACCAAATATGATATATGATCTTGGTGTGACTTGGTAGATTATGGTATTAGACAAAAAATTGATCTTGTACATATCAAGGAAAAAATGGAAAGTTCCCTATACTTCTTATGTGATGAAACCTTTAGAGAAAAATCAATTTTTTGAAGTATAAGAGACTTTCTAGTTTACAAAAGGATATTCATGTAATATATTAAAATGGGTCAATAAAAGAGAGTTGAAACTAAAATCTTTGAAAACTTAAGACTATCACTTCCTTATGCATGAATTTATTCCAATATAAATATATCATTTAATATATAGTAGTGTAATGTTGATGTTGATTTGGTGGTTCAATTTTTATATATATATTTATGTGCTAAAATTTTATCCAACTCTTTATTCAAAAAAATATAGGATGAGGCACCGTTAATTCTATATGATTTAGAGAAAAAATTTACACTACCTTTTCTCACTTTCATGTTGCATGTAACTATCCATCTTCTTACTAAAATTCTTCTTAGGGGGGCCTATTTACTTTCTTTGGATGTATCCAAGTAAAATAAATATGTTTATAATGAATTCTTATGTCCAAAAAAAATAATCATCCGAAAGGTTCCATTGTGAAAAGTTACATGGCTCAAGAATGTGTGGATTTCTATTTAATGTATTTTGGTTATGTGAGCATGAGATGTAAGCAATCAGTGGGAAATGAAGAAAGTGATTATGAGAAAAATAAACCTATTTTTTCATCACTTCTCTAAACATGGGGAATTCCTAGGTCATATACATTGGATATATTTATCCTTGAAGATTGGGAGATAGAACACCACACAATCTTGTTTAACTGGGATTTATTCAATGACTGCATCAAGTAAGTAATTTGAACACGCATATGGTATCTCATAATAATTATTTTCACATATATCTTAAATGGTTATTATCTTTTTATGTAGGTAACATAAAAAAAATTATAAGTAGAATTCATCATTTGTTACCTTTGAGAAAGAGAGAGACTTTTCATAGAAAAGAGTTTCCTGTTTGGTCAAAATCTAAGGTATTTTGGTTAGTTTGATAAAATATTAAAAATAAATATTCATATGATTGTAGTTTCCATTTATATTTCAAGTATTGAGTTTACTTATTGACTCTTCCTCTGAAGAAATAATAGCATTGGATTTGGGTCTCAATTCTTTGATTCATGAATGGAATGTAATGGTCATGAATGGGTAAAATTTTATTATAACTGATCAAGCAGTGAACAAGGGAAAAAATGTTAACTTCAATAATATACTATTTTAATAGTGCATAAAATACTATGCCTTAACATAAAAATGTGTCTCATTATGGAGTTATCGAGAAAATAATAATATTGGATTATTACTGCCACGGTGAGGTTACTATGATGAAAAGAAAGTGGTTTGATTAAATGAACCATCATAGTACATTTATTTATGACTTTGGATTCAGATTTACTGACATGACACACTATGTAATGACCTAATATTTCACTATGTATTTTCCTTAAATAAATTTTGTGTTTGATAGTTTTCTTTACACGCAACACTTAACTAAAATGAGTCATGAAATAGTAGATGAATATTATTAATAAAATTTAATAATAATAAAGCCACTAGTAAATAAAACTATTATAATTAATTATAAATTCATAAAAATAGGATTAAGAACACCTAAAAGTTTAAAATGGATTTTTTCAATAAAAGTAGTTTTTCATTAAATATTGTATTTCTATCTAAAAGATAAATTTATAAATTTTAGAATTTTAAATTTTTGAAAATTAATTTAATTTTTGAATTTATAATATCAAAAATTTTCTATTATAATTTTTTTTATTTTTCTTAAATTATTTATTTTTAAGCGAATAGTGAAAATTACAGTTTTTAGAAAAAATTATAAATTTTTTGACATTATAAATATAAGATAAATACCTACAAGTTTTAAAAAATAATAATTGATTAAATATTTAGTTAAGTAGTAAAACAAAGAATTTTAAAATATCATTTTTAACTTAGAAAACCTATGTTCAATATTTTAGAATATAAGTAACATTTTATTCGAATTTAAGAAAAATCAGTTTTTTATTTTAATTAAACATTTTAATGGTAATATTCAGTTTTGGATTGATTTTTAAGACATATAATGCTTATTTTGTTTATAATAAACCAATTTATATTATTAATTTCAATAAAATTGATAAATTTATACTACACATTAATTTTAAGCATAGAAATAATCTTTTTCCAAAAATGTTTTTTATATGGTAACATTAAAATTAATATTTATAATCTTTATAAATTTTATAAAATTATTTTTCTATTTTAGATCAACATGATAATATTATTTAATAAGGTAAATTTCATTTTTAGGTATAAAATTAAGTTACCAAGGTAGATATTAGTAACTGTGGTAAAATGATTATTTTTCAAAGAATGATATTTTTCTCTATATTGTGTATTTATTTAAATTAAATGGAAATATTTCAAATTATAACTATAATATAAGGTTTAAAAATAAATAAAAATAAATTAAACACTAATTTAATTGGTAATAAATGTTAAATAATATTAAGAACACTTATTTATTAAGACGATATTTTTTTCTACAAAAACTATTTTCCAACACATTGTATGTTTTAATTTAAAAGTCAATTTTCTCATATTTAGAAATTAAATTATATTGAATGGAGTATAAATTAAGATTATTGACATTTATGTTTTTTAATAACGGTCATATTATATTTTTACTGATAAAATAATAACAATGATAAATATTTAATTCATATTAATAAGTGTTAAAATGGGTAATCTAATGTGGATCGAATTTCACTAAAAAAATTTAAAACATACACCTTTTATAATACCTTTGTTATGTTTTAAATTCATACCTACATTTATAAATAATAATTCACCAGATAACTCTCCTAACTCTTATGTAATTATATTCTCACCCCTTTCCTAACATTCTTTACCAAAAATTTATCCCTCTATTTCACTAAAAAAAGAGCTCTTTTCCTCACACTTCAAGTCACACCTCTAGTTCAAAATTACCTTGAAAATATACCCAAATTACTTATTCTAAAGTTACTATACACTTTTAGTATCCCCTATTTTAAAAACGGTACCTCAAATCATTTATTTCCAAATGATACTTGAATAGAAGATCCAAATTCTCAACATAAGTATTATTTACCCTTTTACTTTCTTTCTTTTTTCCTTCCCATCCAGTCTCCTAAAAAACATTATAACCATATTTATATAAAAAATAATTATAAGTTATACAATTAAATATTATTATATTTATGTTATAATCATTATTTATTCTCCTCTCATTCAATCGAAAAATGAAAACGTTGTTCATGTACGTGTGTTGACTACCACCTCCATGAACGAAACATTTCATTTTTCATCACAACCTTTCACATTTTTTTATATAAATGGGTTTATTGAATATATATTTTATTTATTTTGTGATTTATATTCTATAAATATAAATTATTCATTACATAATTAGTATTATAAATAAGCGGTCATTGTAAAACTAACTGCCTAAATGAATATACTAAGAGGAAAAACGATTTATTTACAACTAAAAACTTATTTTTCAATTAACTTATTCTTGTAACTCATACAGATTATGATTAATCTCATTAATAAAAACTAAATATTATCATTATAATTTTTTATAATGATATTATAAAAAATTGATATCTTCTATAGTCATACTCACAAAAAGATTTAGTTTGTTCTAATTGGGTCCGTTCAACCACCACATTAACAGTACTATAAATTTCTATAAATGATGGATTTGGAAACTTAATATTGGATATTAATTAGTAAATAATGATTTATTTTTGTCTTCTAATGTTAATATAAACATATTACTCATTAATTAATACAACTTCATCTGTTCGTTATAAATTACCAAAACAAGCTCATCACTGACTTCATTGTCATAAATAATAAATAAAATTTGTATGAAATTAAATTTTAACATTATAAATAATTAAAAATAATCAATTTCAGTGCCTTTTATAATCTATTTATTATTAACTTTGTGATAATAATGAATAACAACACTACGATAGTGAAACTAGTTCAAAACGATCAAGATTACTCACACCTGATATTCAAAATATGTAACAACTAACTAATATATATATATATATAATAATTATAAATGAGGTTTATAAAAGTTTATTTATATGAAAATGTTAAAAAATAGTTGATTAATATAGTTTTTATAGGAACTTAGAGCGCATTCAACTAATCAGGTAAACAAGGAAAGGGTTTTCTTGTTCTCAATTATGATTCATTAAAACTTGTCACATTTTATACAACATGTTTCAATTTGTATGGTGTTATATTGATTTACCATACCATTAATTTTTATTAATTTATTTAATTTTAATTAATTTTATATATTAATCTAAATAAAGTTATTTTCTTCAAATAGGCTTCAACTTGATTGTTAGCCCGGTTGTAAGGGTTTTTGTCTCAATCACCATTCAATGAGAAATACTTTGATATTATGAACCAATATTCATTTTTATGGTGTAAATAATTACCTATTTAATTATAATATCATAAATTATTTTTTAAATCATAAAATTTAATTCCATTCATGCTCTTACTTTCTATGGTATACAATTGATATCTTCCCTAAAATATAAGGGTTTTTCATAACTCAATTTTTTTCCTTGAGTTATAATGTTTCTTCATGAGATTTGTCTTTCATTTTATATAGTGTAGCATAATTATATATTTGGATATCAATTTTTATTCATATCTTCCTTATTTATGAGTTATCTTCCTTATTGAAAATGAAACTATGTTAAGAATAATTATAATCCTCTTAAAAAATGGTTTCCCCTTCTTATCCATAATTTCACTTCCCACAAATATTATAATTTATATTTGGAATCCCCACTTATGTGTTATCTCATGTGACCTTAATATTTTTAAAAACCACATTTCAAAGGTATGTTCTAATAACACTTTTGGTGATTTGGGTTTTCAACTAACGTATTTCAAAATATTAAAAAGTTTTTCCATTATTTCAAAAATAATGATTTAGCTTCCACCCCAAATTTATTTAATAATCATTTTAACATTTCAAGGAATAATTTATGAAGTATATTTTTCAAAGATAAATTCTTTCTAAAGTTTTCAATTCATTTTTTAAAAAATTACTTTTTAAACTGAATTGTAACTTTTTTATTTTATAAATATGTTGAAAATGTCTTCTAAAAATCTCTTTTAACATATTTCGTGTGAGCACATATTTCTAAATCTTTATTATTTTATATAAACATTTATCTCTATATTTTCATGGTTTTTAAAATAAATTATTTTTCTTCTGTTTTTATAAAATATTTCTTTTAAATCATTTCAAAAGATCAAGAATATTTTTTATTTCCAAAGAGTTTTCTCCAAAACTCATTAAAAGTAATTTTATTCTATTTCATTTTCCTTTGACATATATTATGATTTATTGGGGAAGTTTTTAAAATTTAACCATTATACTTATTTCTATAGATGGCTTGTGTAATGTTTTTCTCATTAATATAAATGATACATCACTACATTTTTCTTAGCTAATCATTTTTAGCATATAATCAAAAAAATTCTTCCAACTCCTTTCCTCTGTGAATACCCAATATTTTATTCCTTTGATTGAATGGTATTTTCCTATATTTCATGCATCAATTGATTGTGGGAAATTATTGTATTAATAATATTCATTTTATCTATAAATTTTAAATACCATATTCTTTATTATCCTTATTAAATTTTATTTACCTAGAAAGTTACTTTATTTCATTGGATACTCATTGATTTTTCATGGTTTTATCATGGAATTATGAATGATATCCTTATGTGAATCTATTTTTAAAGGATATAAAACCCATTTTATTTCCTTGGGTTCTTTGTGATGTGTTTCATGAAACTAATTTTCTTTTCATGGGGTCTTTATTCTATAAAAATTGAATGATTTTCATTAGATATTTTTATGAAACTTCTTCTTATTCTTGGGTTTTAATGATGCGATGGTTAGATATTTTATTATATCACACATGTACCTCCAATGCATTGGGTAAATATTTACATCTCATGAGATAAAAGTGAAATGATTAGTGATGTTGGATCCAAAATGGGAAGTCGGTTGTGATGCCAGATTCACTATGGGAAATATGTGATTAAAGCCTGATATGCCAAGGGAAATAGGGGAGTGAAGCTTGGTCCACTGAGGGAAACTTTCTGTGATTCATTATCCACTATGTTATTATTTCTATGCTTATGGATATGTCAAAATTATAAAGTATTATTTTTTTATGACATGTGGCATTTTTATGATGTATTCTTATGTTATGTGATGATTTATATTCTATTATTTGTTGGGTATAGATTTATTATGTATCCTGATTATACCCATAGTATCATATTATTTTCACTTATGATCTTTGATTTTTATCACTTATTTTTACCCTTATTGATCATTTCATACCACCCCATTATTATGCTTCCAATTCCCTGGGTTATGAAGATAAGAAATGTAAGAAATGTCTGGAAGATTATCTTATGTAGAGAATTAGTAGGAGTTTTTTAAAATTGTTATAGATTATGAAGTTACTTATAGAGTTGTAGAAATTTCCATTAGTTAAAAAAACAAGAGTTTTGTTAGTTAATGTTTTATCCTCATTCTTAAAAATATAAACCTAAAAGGTTTTGAGAATGTAATGTAATGAAATATTTTATTTATGTAATGTAATTAGATGGTCACATATGTGGGTCACTAGAGTTGGTATCAGAGAAAACTTTAAATGAAATTAGAGAATAGGATATTATCAATTGAGGATTATTTAGGAGTAAGAAATGTACCCAAAGTTTTATAAGTTGAGGTTTATCCTAATTTCAAACTTATAGATAGCCCTTTATTTTAGTTGAAGTGATATTGAATATTTTGGTGATTATGATAAGACAAAATTAGTGAAACTCTAGGGATAATTATAGGTATATTTTAACATCCCAAAGTATTAGTTAGGTAGACATTTTGTGTTTCTCCTAGAAATTACATCCCTATCAAGATATTGGAAAGTGGATGATGTTGTGTCATAGATACACCTAGGGGAAATAAAATGAAAAAGGATGGTTGAGCATTGACTTGATCTTTACTCTAGTGCACGATGAGTGGGACTAAGACTGCACACCTCACTATACACTCTTTAGGTGCATTGGTTAATCACATTCTCTTTACAAGAAATTATAAAAAAATTATTTCCTAATAAATTTAAGGGATTAGGATAAGAATTATGAGACAAAATAATATAAAGTACCTTAAAAGAACCAATAAAATTATAGGATGAACCAAGTCTGACATAATTGAAAGGAAAGTATCATCGGTTGAGACAAAGGAGTCATTGGAGAAGACATATTAGGACTAAGATTTCATATTCATAATATCATTTACACTAATTCTATTCTATATTACCCTAATAATTTTTATTTTAGTATTTTATTGAAATAGGATCAAAAAAATAAGTTGATAAAGGTATGTATCTAGAAAGTACCATGTCTTATAACTGAATAATGTGGAATAAATAAATAGTTTATAATCTTAGTATATTCATGTTATGATAGAAAAGGTGGGTATCTTAGTGTTAGATAAGGTGGTGGGGATTATATCTTATAGAAATTAATTCTTAATATTTTTAGCTATTTTCATTAGTGAGTGATATTTATCAATGATATTATGGTATATTCTTAAAGTTATGAAGATTATATGAGATATATAAGGATTTTTCTTTAGTATTTCCACTTTAAAGGTTTGGAAACATATATTAAATGGTATAAAAAAACTTAAAAAGTGATTTTATGACAAAGTTTTATTTTTTTGGGATAACTATTAAAGAACACGTGAATGAGGGTTAGATAGCTCTTAGGTTTAAATGGTTTGTTAATTTTGAGAAAAGTGTGTTAGATATTCCTGATATCCATAAAATTGATTATTGATTTAATAAAAAAATGATCCAAGGTATTTTTTGTGAAGTCTATCCCAATTTTGTGATTATGATATATATATTGACTAGTGTGTGACTTTATGATCTAGTTGTTAATGCAAGTTTAGGATTAAAGATATAGTTAATTTTTCAAGGAATATATGATTTCACTATGGTTTAATTACCTGCAGATTAAAACGGTTTTGGGAATGTTATTTTATAGAAAATATCCAATTTGGGTATATACATACATGGACATATAATTGTATGAAAGATTAATATTGTTTGATGAAGGATAGGTAACTTGATATAGCCAAAGAGAGTAAGGTAGATTTCATATTATAAGTTATATCCCAAATGATAATTATGTTAGGAATGACCTCTCCAATTTTCATTAATGACTAATAATTAAAATTATGAGGGCATAATTTATTTAAGGGGGTGGAATGTAAAAACCCAATATTTCATTATGTATTTTCGTAAAATGAATATTTTGTTTGATAGTTTTCTCCACACGCAACACCGAACAAAAATGATCCACGACATATAAGATGAATATTATTAATAAAATTTAATAATAATAAAACAACTAGTAAATAAAAATATTTCAATAAATTATAAATTCATACAAATTTGGATTAAGAACACCAAAAGTTTTAAAAGGGAATTTTATAATAAAAGAAAATTCTCTTTATATTCTGTATTTCCTTCTAAAATATAATTTTATATTTTTAAGAATTTTAAATTTGAAAAATGAATTTCATTTTTTTAATTTATCATGTCCTAATTATCCAAAGATTAATTTTTGGAGTTTTAAAAAAATAATTGATTTTTAAGTGAATAGTGAAAATTACAGTTTTTACCAAAATTGTAAGTTTTGTGAGATTTTTAATATATGATAAAGACCTAGAATATAATAAAACATTATTATTTATTAAATATTAATTTAATAAGTAAAACTATGTATTTTAAAATATCATTTTGAACTTAGAAAACCTATGTTCAATATTTTAGAACATAAGTAAAATGTCATTCTAATTTAAAAATTATCTTCAGTTTTTTATTTTAATTAAAAAATTTAATGGTAATATTCATTTTTTGATTAGTTTTGAAGACACATAAATATTAGTTGTTTTATAATAAACCAAATTATATCATGAATATACTACAGATAAATTTTAATCTTAAAAAAAAACTTTTTTTAAAAACTGTTTTTATATGATAATATTATAATTAAATTTTATAAACTTTAAAAATTTGATAAAATCATTTTCATATTTTAGATAAAAACTTTCATATTATATAATAAGTTCAATTTCATTTTTAGGGATAAAATTAAGTTACCAAGATAAATATTAGTTGTCGTAGTAACATGATTATTTTTTGAAGAATGATAATTTTTTAAATATTGTATATTTTTTAAAATTAAATGGATCTGATTCAAATTAATACTATAATATAGTTTTTGAACATATATAAAAATAATTTAAATTATATTTTAATGGAAATAATTTTTAAATAATATTAATAACGCATAATGATTAAAATGAAATTTTCTCTACAAAAATAGTTTTTCAACACATTATATGTTTTAATTTAAGAGTTAATTTTCTCATATATAGTGATTTAATTAAATTAAATGGAGGAAAAACTCATTTTCATCATTTCAAAATTTGTAAATAAAGTTTATCATATAGTTTTAGTGATAAAATAATAACCATGTTTAATATTTAATCAAGATTAATAAGTTTTGAAATGGGTAATTAAGTGTGGCTCAAATTTTACAAAATTAATTTGACACTTAAACCTTATATAATAGCTTTATTATGTTTTAAATTCATACCTTGATGTTTTAATAACATTTACCCACCTAAATCTCATTCAATTTCATTCTTTCCCTGATCCTAACATTCTTTTTCAAATATTTGTCTCTCTTTTTCACCTATAAAAGGATCTCACTTCATCAAACTTAAAGTCACACCTGTAGTTCAGAATTACCATCAAATAATACCCAATTTACATCTTATAGAGTTCATATACATGGTTTAAATCCCTTATCCTCAAAAAAGTTCCTTAAGCCCTTTATTTCCAAAGGACACTTCAAGTGAAGATCTAAATTCTCCATGTAAGTATTAATTACCCTTTTACTTTGTTTCTTTATCCTTCCCATCCACCCTCCTCCAAAACATTATAACCATATTTATATAAAGACATAAATTTAAATAATATAGTAAAATATTATTATATTGATTCTATAACCATTATCTATTTCCCTCACATTCGATCAAAAAAATGAAAACTTTACTCATGTGCATGTGCGGACTACCACCTCAATGAATGACACATTTTGTTTTTCATCACCAACTTTCAAGGTTGGTTCTATGAATGGATTTAGTTAATATATATGTTAAATATTTCCTGATTTATATTCTATAAATATAAATTCACCCTTCTATAATTAATGTTATAAATAAGCAGTTGTTGTAAAACTAACTGCCTAAAATGAACATACTAAGAAGAAAAGAAATTTAATTATAAATGGAAACTTCTTTTTCAATTACCTTATTCTTATAAATAATACCAATTATAATTAATTTCCTTAATAACTTATAAATAATGTCATTACACTTTTTTGATAATGATATTATATCTAAAGAATATCTTTTGTAGTCACAGACACACATAGATTATAGCATGTTCTTGTTGGGTTCGTCTAACCGCCCACATGAACAATAATGTAAATTTATATCAAGGAGGGATTTGGTAAATTAATATTGGAAATTAATTAGTAAATTATTATTTTTTTATTCAATGGTAATATAAACATTTAACTCATTAATTAAAACAACACCACTCATTCGTTATAAATTACCAAAACAAGCTCATCACTAACTTCATCATTCTGAATAATGACTAAAATAAGTATGAAATGAAATTATAAAAATATAAACAATTAAAAATAATCAATTAAAATGTTTTTATGATATTTTAATGATGAATTTTTTTATAATAATCAATTTTAATACCACAGTTACGAAACTAGTTTAAAACAATCAAGATTACTCACACCTGATATTAAAAATGGATAATAACTAACTAATATATATGTAGAGAATAATTATAAGTGAATTTTATATAAGTTTACATATATTAATTTTTTTTTTAAATAGGTGATTAATATATTTATGTTTTTTATACATGATCTTATAGTGCATTTGACTAAGGAGGGAAACAAGGTATGGGTTTTCTTGGTCTCAATCCTAATTCTTTGAGATATGTTACATTTTTGGCACTATGTTTCTTTTTGTATGGTGTTATATTGATTTACCATTCCATGGATGTTTTATAATTTATTTATTTATAATTAACATATTATAATAAACCAAATAATGTTCTTTTCTTCAAATATCCTCCAAACAAGTGTTATCCCAACTGTAAGGGTTTCCATCTCAATCACCCATTATTGAAGCATGCTTTGATATTATGTACCAATATTAATTTTTATGGTGTAAAAACTTCCCTATTAAATTATAATATCATAAATTATTATTAAAATATTAAAATTAACTTTCATTCATTATATTCCTTTCTATAGTATACAATCAATATATTTCATAAAATATAAGGTTTTTTTCAAATTTTAATCTTATTTATTGAGTTATAATGTTTCTATAGTATACAATCAATATATTTCATATAGTATACCATATTTATATCTTGGGATATCAATTTTGATTAAAATATTCCTTATTTATGATTTCTCTTCCTTCTTTAAAAAGAAACAATGTAAAGAATAATTCTCATCCTCTTAAATAGTGTTTCCCCTCTTTGTCCTTAATTTACCTTCCCACCAATGTTATACTTTATATTTGGAAACCCCAATTTTGTGTTATCTCGTGTGACCTTTCTATTTTATAATACCACTTTTCAATGTAAAATTTTACTACAACTTTTTACTATGTGTGTTTTCAATAATGGCATTTCAAAATATTTAAAAAAATATTCCATCATTCCAAAATCAAATTTTTTATCTTCCACACCAGATTTCTATGAAAATCATTATAAATTTTCAATGAATCATTTATTAAATTATATTTTTCAAAGGTAAATTTTTTCTAAACTTTTAAATTCACCTTTTTGAAAATAAATCTTTAAAGTAACCCATAACTTTTCAATTTTATGAATACGTTGAAAATGTATTCTAAAAATATCTTTTAACATTTTCTACGTGGGAACATATTCCTTCCACCATAGTTGTTTTATATAAAACATTCTCTCTATCTTTTCAGGGTTTCTAAAATAAATTATTTTTCTCCTAGTTTTATAAAATTTCAAATATGAGTTTGAAAATTAAAACTCACTTTTTAAAAATTATAAAGTCACTTATAAAATACATATTTGTTCTTATAAAAGGGTTTTGTAAAATTATAATTCATAATTATATTAAAATAATGTCATAAGTCATGTTATTTGTAAAACAGTATTTTTCACTGGTCACCTAAAAAATATTTTCTAAAAAAATCAAAAAATTAATCTTAAGTAAATATTATTATAATTATTTCAAAAAAAAATTAATTTTTAATAACTAAAATTCTAAAATTTATAAATTTTACTTTAAAATAAAATCGTGAAATATTATTAAAAACAATTTTTTATAAGAAATCATTTTTTGGTATATTAACTATTATTCTAAAATTAGTTCTAATCATAAATATATAAAACTCAAAAAATATACATTTCATAAAATAAATTTTAATCACAATAAATATTTTATTAGATACTTTGCCTCAATTATTGAAATAGTATTAAAAGGGACCTTTATTTCATAAGTTGGTTATAATTGTTTGTATCTGCTCATTCAATAGCTACCATACATTAGTCAACATCTATTTTAATAAAAATTGTTGTATTCCATTAGGGTTTTATTTTGTGTGTGGATCAATATATCGAAGATAGTACTTATTTAAGGAGGAAATTTTCACGAAAATCTTGGGTTGTTACAATCTAACTATCAGTAATCTGACCGTTCTAGTATTGATATTACCATTATACATACAAGTGCACAATAAAATTAATAAACCCAACTGAAAATAATTTCATTAATAATTAATAATAATGATTATTCAGTAATGAATGTTAGTATTATTGTATACATATTTATTACAATAAAAACAACATAAAATGAAAAGAGTTTAAAAAAATTGGCACCTAATGCGTGATTGAAAATAAAAAAAAGTTTTCTTGTTTAATAATTAAATTTCATATAGATATAAAAAATTCATAAAAAGGACTTTAAATTTACAGTGATAATGCCAAAATTATCCAATGGTTAATTTTTTATAATTTTCTATGATAGTCAAATTTTTTGGTAAAAAGTAAAATACATTATGAATATACAGTAAGTATTATGACACTGTAATGAATTGAAAATGATTTAATATGTAATATAAAGGCTTGATAAACCAAAATTGTTTTTATTCATTAAAATAATTTATTTCACAAAAACCAAAATTATGTTTTAAGATTATAAAAATAATTCTTTATGAATAATAATCTGGTCCACATTGAAAATAAAGTAGTAAAAACCATTCCAAACATGTCAAATACCATGGGCTAAAACCATGGAAACACTACTAGAAAGGTTAACATTAACGACAGTTTATTTGAAACAAATGGTAGTTTGTCACAAATAATCAAAAATAATTAAATTTTAATTATGGTTGTTATTATCCATCCCAAAAAAATTGCAACAAAGTTATTGTTATGGATTTTGTATTCATCCCTAGTAGACAGTGTGGAAATATTATCAGGGATAGACTATATAGTATTTTGAAAAAGGTTCCTACTGACATTACTAAGAGCGATGGAGATTCATCACTATTACCCCATCAAAAAAACCTTAATAAAAAATAATTGAACCCTTTTATCCCCCCAACCCCTTCTTTTTCCACTTACCCTCAACAATCATCCCACCCCCCAACGTACAGCTCATGCCTACTCTTTTTTCCTTTATTGAACCAGTTTTTTGGCAATTTAAGTTTGAATCCCCCATGTATCAACTCCACTTTTATCCTCCTTCCTTCTTTTTGTGATTCCCTCTTCCCATTCACTACAATTGGTACGGTTAAACCCTAGGTTAAAAATATTTTTCTGGTTTTTATGGTTTATTTGGTATTTAGGGTTTCCATAGGTTTATTCTTTTTTATTTGGGTTTCTTTCATCAAAGACATCACATTCTAGCTCCACAAAGGCTGATTCCACTAGATTTGATATAGTTTTCAAAATGTTTAACTTTTATATTTAATAGATTTTCCATTTTTAGGTGTTCGTATTTGTTTCTTTTGAGTTTAATTGATATTTCCAATCAAAAAATGGTTTTAAAATGGTTTTAAAGGAAAGTTTACATGTTTTCCAGAATTTCATTAAAATTAAACACTTGTTTGGAATTTTTTTAAATGATTTGTTAGAATAATGTACACCTTTTGTTTGAGCCTTATATTGTTATTGCATATTTGTTCTTGGTTATATTTTTATTTTTGAATGATTATACATTAATGATTATATCATTCAGACTTATTTACTTATTAAAGTGTAGGGGTGAGATAAATGTTGAGATTGTGTGAGTAATCTAGGGCACCTTATTAGACCTTAGAAGACATATCTCATTTACTGTGATGATTGATTGATATGTTTACTTTTATGATTATTATTATGTTTGAATTATTACAAAGCATCATATATATATAAAAATTGAATTTATTCAACATGTTCGTGCTTCTTGATTATATTAATTATTTTAATGTCATATATCCTTCCTCGAAGATATTTGATTATTATTCATATAGTATTTGATCTTTTCTAATGTTTGAGATTAGTTTTTATATCGTAGTAATATTTATTAAAATTTTCGTTATAATTAAAAAATAATTAGTATTACATAATAAATATTTTTAATAATTAGTAAAAAATTTCTAATAACATTTAAAAATATAAAAAATATGAAAAATTATTAAAAATTCACAATAATTAGTAAAAATGTAGAAATAATTTTCTTAAATAGTATAAATTATTAAATTATTTTTAATAATTAATAAATAAATAATAAATAGTAGTTATAATTAGTAAATATTAGTAAATTACAATAATTTTTAATAAATTGTTAAATAAAATATAAAATACGAATAACTATTAAAAAATTAATATTTGTTGAAAACTTGGTTATAATTAATAAATTATTAGTTTTGCATAATTAGTAACATTTAATAAATATTTTTAATAATTAGTAAAAAATTTGTAATAGCTTATAAAAAATATATAAAATACTCACAATTATTAAAAATTTAGAATAATTAGTAAAAACATAGTAATAATTAAAAACATTAGAAATAATCATTAACTAATTTGTAATAATTAATACATGATTAGTCAATATTATTAATAATTAGTTAATGTTATTAATAATTTTTTAATATTAGTAAATTATGATAATTTTTAAATAATTGAAAAAAAATATAAATAAAATATAAATAATTATTAAAAATTAATAATATTTATCAAAACAATCAGCTATAATTAATAAGTAATTATAATTACTTAATAGATAATTTTAATAATTAGTAAAAATAAATATATGTTTTTAATAATTAATTAGGATTTTGTAATAACTTGTAAAAAAATATAAAAAATACTAACAATTATGAAATATTTGAAATATTTAGTAAAATTTATGTAATAACTAAAAAATTATTGATCATTAAATTTTCTTAATAATTAATACATAATTAGTCAATATTAGTAATAATTAATAAATTGTTGTAATAATTTGTAAATATTAGTAATAATTTGTAAATATTAGCAAATTAAGATAATTTGTAATAAATTGTAAAATAATATATATGGAATACTAGTAATTATTAAAAATTAGTAATATTTATTAAAAATTAAATTATGATTAATAAATTATTATTATTACTCAATAAATAATTGTAATAATGAGTAAATATTAATAAATATTAATAATAATTTGTAAAAAATTGTAAAAACTTGTAAAAAATACTAAATATTATTAAAAATTCAAAATAAAAAGTAAAAATATTAATATTTAAAAATAATTTTAATATTTATTAAATACTCTATAATAATTAATAAATAAGTAGTTGATATTAGCATTACTTAGTAAATATTAGTAATACTTAGTAAATATTAGTAATAATTTGTAAATATTAGTAAAAAATGATAATTTGTAATTAATTTTAAAAATATATATGAAATACCGATAATTCTTAAAAATTAGTAATATTTATTAAAAATGCAGTTATAATCAAAAAATAATTAGTATTTCTTTATTATAAATATTTGAAATAATTAGTAAAAAATATTAATAATATACGTGATAATTAGTCATAATTAGTCATAAATAAAATTTTAATTTGTAATAATTAGTCACAATGATTAATAATTATTATTATTTTTTGTTATTTCATTAGATAACTATGGATTTAGTTAGTAGATACTAGTTTCTATTATGCAGTCGTGATTAGATAAATCATCACAAAAATCTCAACGGATCTCGTATAAATCCTATTTACATTGTGGGTGTTAAAACATTTATATCATTTACATTGTTAAATTCAGAATTTGTTTCTAAAGGTACAATCAAATTTCCATGTAAGAAATGTGATCTTAGGATATTCGAAACATTTTATAATGTTGGACTTTATCTATTATGTTTTGGTTGTTGGAAAGATTATATTTTTTGGTATCAACATAATGAATGAAACTCAAAATAAAATACATACTTTTTGGTTTATGGTCCATCATTTTAGATTTTAGTACATGAGGTTGTTATCCTGTCTATTTAGGAAACAATAACTCGAAATGATATTAAAAATCCTAAATCAAAACCATATCAATTTTACAATTTCTTGAAATCAGCTAAGGAGGTCTTATATCTGGGTTGAAAGATAATAAAAATTGAATTTGTTATAAAATATATGGATATTAAATTAGATATTATAATTTAAAATAGTTATTTGATTAAATATTTTATTTAGTCAAATAATTGTTGCCTGATAGATATACAATACCTGTAAGTTTCTATGAAATAAAGAAGTTTGTCCATAATTTGGATCTTAGTTATTGGAATATCCATTCATGGTCAAATGATTTTATCTAATAATATGGTGATTATTAATCATTAGTTAATTTTCCAACATGTTTGGAATTGAGATATAAAGAGGTACAACAAGTTAATTCCATATTTCTTGTAAAACACTTGAGTTATTTTCCAACTACACCCCATTTATTGCATCTATTTATGTCTCACAACACAGCTACATTTATAAAATTTCACAAATCAAATATTTCCATAAATAAAATCTCAAATCATCCATGTGATAGTGATTCGTGGAAACACATTGATTAGGTGTATACATTATTTTCTTCAGAACCTCATAACATATGATTGAGTCTTTCTATAGATGGTTTTTGTCTATTTGGTGCTTATGATAGTCGATACTCTTGTTAGCCTATTTTCATAA
The DNA here is from genome assembly GCA_963277665.1 of Viscum album. NCBI lineage: Eukaryota > Viridiplantae > Streptophyta > Magnoliopsida > Santalales > Viscaceae > Viscum > Viscum album. The sequence continues at coordinate 397,044,925 of OY728138.1, forward strand.
CTCCCTATAACTTTCCTCCTTAGATGCTGGTGAAGTAACAATATATATATATATATATATATTTAATGTTATTAATTCTTAGAAATCTGAAGAAGAATATAAATGTTTATTTGAAGCCATTAATTGATAAATTGATTTCATTGTATAAGGATGGTGTGACTACATATGATATAGTTGTAGATCATAATTTTACACTGAAGGTTTCATTAATGTGAACAATCAGTGACTTTCCATCATATGGTATATTATATGGATGGAGTACACATGGTATAAAATAATATATATATTACATGGTTAATAAAAAAATAATTTATGATTATCAATGGAATAAAGACAAGTTATTTTGATTGCCATCAGATATTTATTCATATGGATCACCCTTTTTGAAGGAATATAAATAATTTTACAAAATGTAGAATAGAAAGAGATGGACCTACAATAGTTCTCTCAGGTATTCAGGTAAAATATATAGTCTCTTCATTACCTCCTATTCCTTTTGGCCCAATTATAAAAGAAAAAATATATATTGTTTCGGGATAAATCATAATTAGATAAAGTGGAGTATTTATTGGGACATTTCATATTGATCTGATTTTTCAGTTCCTCACTTGTTAGATGTATTGAATGTTTTTTTTTTGATAACATATTTTATATCGTTTTGGATACAACCATTAGGATAAAAGATAATGTTAAGGAATTGTTAGATCTTACCCAAATTTATAGGCATTCCAAACTTGAATTATTTTAAACTAAAGGATCATGCAATTTAATAAATCCAAAAGAAACTTATACAATTTCTAAGGAAATTTATTTATTATTTTTTCAATGGATTAGATATTTGAGGATACGTGATGAGTGCACTTCTAAGTCGTGTTTCTACATCAGAAAAGAACATATTATCGGGTTAAAAATTCATGACAATCATGTTATATAGAAAGACTACAACAAGTTAGTTTTGGATGGCTATTTAATTCTTCAACATGTGATATGTTTACCAAAATACAATATTTCTTCCAATATATTTTTGTGGAAGTATCATATTATGATTCATTGAGTATACTGTAAAAATATATTGTTTTAATTTTATGTAAATTAGAGAACATATTCTCAATGTACATCTTTAACTTATTATAAGATTTAATATTTCATTTACCATATGAAGATAAATATGGATGGACATCATAATTTTGAAATATATAACCATTTGAGATATGTATATAAAAATTAAAGAAGAAAGTGCATAACAAATCAGCAGTTTAATGACTAATTACAGAATCGTACTTGTAGGAGGAAACTTCAAATTTCTACTCTTATTATTTTTAATATGAATATCCTTCAAAATATAATTTTATGGGTCACAATGAGGAAAATATTGATGATGTCATGGATTATCAATAGTCATTTTTTAATCATCATGATCTTGGTTTTGGTGGTTATCTTGAACAATGGCTTTTATATGAAGAATTTCACATAGCTCGTATATATGTTCTGCTCAATTGTGAATAAATGACATGATCTATGTAGTAAATACTACTTTTTAATATTTTAAAAAAAAATTAGGAGATAAATTTATTTATAATATTTTTTATAAACTATATGATTACCAAATCAAAAAATATATACAAATTACCCATGATACTCTTGATGAATGCCGACAACATAATTTTTCATATTGGTTTCAAAGACTGGTAAGTTAATTTTTTATGGTGGAACATTAAATCACTTTTTAATTATATATATTATTAACAATTTTTATTTTTTACATGCAACACAACTTGAAAGTAAAATTTATTTTCGATTATATGTACTAAAAATCCCTCCATCTAAATTGGTAAAACATTATAATGAGTATATGGTTAATAGATTTCTATTTTATAATTGTATGTATGGTGAATCAAAGAAATAAATGAATAGTTGTGTTTGTTTGAAAGTGTCTCATAATAAATAAAGTGAAGTGTAATTTTATGGCATGCTAGATGAAATAATTGAGTTATGTTATCAAGGAAAAAATTATGTAACAATGTTTAAATTTCATTGATTTCATACTAATCGAGGGTTACAAGTTCATCCATGACATGGAGTCATTAAAATTAAATATAAAATTCTTCTTTCTGAAAAAGAACCATTTATATTGGCACATCAAGCACATCAAGTCTATTTTGAAAATTACTACACTATTTATAGATATTTAAATTACTACTGGTGGGTAATAAAAATTAAATCTCCTGAAAATCATTTTCTTGAAAATGAAAGGTTTGGTCGAAGTAACGCGTATTGAAATTTTTCAAGAAAAATATCTAAATAAATCTCTTAATCGAAGAGATATATATTTTTTTTGATGAAACCCCCCAGTAAAGGGATGATGATATTGATAATGTTTATAAAGTAGTAAGGGATTCTGAAAATGAAATTCATATGGATGTTGATGATATTGAAGAGGAAGATAAATCCATTTTCATCAATGAAGATGGGGATGAATATGAAGAATGATGTATTATATTATGGTATTTATTATCTTTTTATATCTGATATATCTATTAACAATTATTTATAGGTAATATTATTTGTGTCAAATAGGTAGAGATAGTCTCAATGATATTTTTTATTCCCTCATTCACGTTGGTATTTATTTGTTTTTTATATTCGATATTCGTATTAAAAATTATTTACAGGTAATATTATTATATTATACATGGTATTTATTAGTCTTTTATATTTTATATCTATATTAAAAATTATTTACAGGTAAGATTATAATATTTTGGTATTTATTAATTTTTTATATTTGATATTTGTATTAACAATTATTCAGAGGTAATATTATTATATTCTAGTATTTATTAATTTTTATATTTGATATCTATATTAAAAATTATTTATATATAATATTATTCATTTCAGATGGCTGGAGATGGACTTAATGATGTATTCCATTCTTTCACTGATGTCAGTATTTCTAATGATGAGCCTAACGACTATTCATCTGACCCGCAGGATGTTGCTACAACACTGCATATTAGGAGGGGGTGCGACCTTACTAGATTGATGATTTCAAACCCTATTCTATAAATACTTCCATCTATTTATTTTGATCAATTTTTATAGATTTATGTTTACTTTTTTAATTTGTTTATTTTATATTAAGTTTTTTATTAATTTGCTAATAATATTCTGATTAGTTGTTTTTATTTGAACCTTTTTTCAAATTTAGCTATTGGGTAGGCTAATGTGATTCTAAGAAATTATTTTTTTACATCATGGATATCATGGGAACATCTTCCCATTTTTTCCAACATCATATGTTTGACCACTGAATTGTACATTAATAAGAAAATATATTTTATTTTAAATTTATTGAATTAGTAACATGTTGTTTTAAATTGTTTTATGGAATTTATGGTCACTGATCGATGATACCATGAGATATTATATCCAAGATGCATCGTAGATTTTATACATGAATTTTTTTATTATTTTTTAAACAACCTAAGAAAGAGAGCCACAAATAGATCTTCCATTACTATTTCTGACTAGTCTTACTTCTCATATTGAACTAACAATATTTCATCCCATGTATGGGATGGATTTTTATCCTACTATATATGAGAGAATTTTAAAAGGAGTTCATCATATGGATGATATAATTGAGGGAGGAAGGAGATCACACACAGTGATGGGATTCATGCATTTTTTATACATCTATGACATATGGTAAGTAATATTATTTATTAATGTATATATACTTTAAATGTAAAAAAAATATATAATATAGGCCACTAATGACCCTTCTATTATGAAATTCTTAGTTTATAGGAAGTTATACATTGATCCCAATATATGACATCTTGTTAGTGATAAATAGTACAATATTATGGTTAGTATTTTTTTTAAAAATTTACGTAAATTAATTTTATTATTATTTTGAGGTTTCCTTTGGTTATGTGATCTCGTGAGCTCTCTTCTCTCAAGAGAATCCATGTTCTTCTATGTGAGATTTTTCTCTACTATACTTCCTTGGAATTTATTTCATCACCATATTCCCTATGTATTTATCCTTTATTGTACTTCATTGTTATTTTTTCCCCTTTTCATCATGCATGCTCCTCTCTAGCGATTTACATTTTTATTTTTATCTCCCTTGTGGCCTGGAGACTTGATATTTTTTCCAGTAGTTTTCTAATTTGGTTTACACAATGAACTTGTTCCATATTTGGTAGCATTTTTCATCAATGGTGGTGTGTGGGACCTTTTCCTCATTAGATCGGGTCTCTAGGCCTTCTAGTAGTGATGGATCAGGGTTGTACAGATATCAGTCACTAGTGGCTCTGATTTACAACTGATTTTCATTGATGGAGGTGTGTGGGACCTTCTTCTCTATGAATCTAGTAAATTTTAGATCTTTTTGGAGTTTATGGTCTTTTATGGTGGTGCATAGAACTTTCTTCTCTCTATATTTGTTACATGTGCTATTAAGTGGTGATGTTTCAGGGTTGCGTGAGAGATGGTCGACATCGTTCTATCAAAGGGAAGTGACAGCATGGGGCTATGTGGTAGTTACTGGAGGTTGCCTTTGGTGATGATGGAGAAACTTTTTGTGGTGATAGAGGTCCTCATTGGTGGTGTTCATTACTGTTGTTCATGGTGAATGGGGCAGGTGGTGGCGGAATTAGTGATGGGTGGTGGCATTGGGGCTTCATGACAAACTAGCATTAGGTGACGGTGATAAAGCTATTTTAGTTTTTGATGGTTCTTCCTAGGAATTTTATCCTGGATTGGTAATTCAGTTAATGTTTTGTTCTTTATGCATCAAGACCTCTGGGTCGTCACTTTTGGGTCCTGGTCAGCACAACTAGAATAAGATGAATGATTCAACACATCAGGAAGACAGTGCAACAAAACAGATGATTGGGCGGCCTTAATTTGAGGTATGGGTGTATTAATTCTCATCATCCTACATTTTATCCCCATTGAGAGATGGAGGGGTGCCTTTCCATGAGGCTTTATCACTTGGAATTGGTTTGAAGATGCATTATAATAAGAAGGTGATGCAAGTTAAAGACCACACAGGCATCACCGGATGGGTGGCTCGAAAGAGATATGGGTGTGCTGGCATCCATCATACGACCCTACTCCCACAACATATATGCATGGGTATGTTAACTCATTACGCTAGTCCAATATGATGAAACTTCACATGGTAGGGGGAAATGTAATTTTCAGACTGGAATCATGTGTCGATGACTACTGGTCTAGGTCATGTTGTTTGACTGGGGACATGACATATTATAGACTACTCACTCAAGTCCTTTGGGCCATAGGGCCTTTAAGACATATCACAATTGGTTTATGGGCCTCTAGACCTCTGGTTCATGTAAGTTTTACCTCTTAGCCCTATTTAAAAGAGGGTTTTATTTTTTCTAATAAAATAGGTCTTGGTCTTGATCTATGATTATAAAATTTTATTTTTATTTTTATTTGTAATTATATTTGAAGGAAATATATGAGACTGTGACTTATCATTTATGAGAGATTCAATCTGAGATAGAAGAAGATATCACGTGAGATTTGTGTTTTGATGAGGTGGCTTGGATACAGGTGATTATGAATGGTGTTTACAAAGGTCAGGTGACCGGTACTAATTCGTGATTGATACCTACAAATTATTTGGTACTTATTTGATGTCATTGGTCATATTGAAGTGAGATTGTGTAGATTATTCATCATACACTACATAATATGAAGAGACGTTGTGAGCTCAGGATGAGATGACACAACACATGCATAGATATGGAGATGAATAACGTGACTAGAATAATCAAATAGATGATCGTATTTTGGAGTATATGTGATGAATTTTGCATGTTTTTAGTATAGAGTCCCCCTAACCCTTTAGGTGATCCTCCTCCAACTAATACCAGTTAATCCTCAATTATTTGTATGGTTGTAATGTATTTTGGTTTGATAAACATATTATGTGTGAAATTGTGTAATTATGTTATGAATGTTTTTATTATATTTAAAAATTATTTAATTTCATTATCTGTTAATTTTTTTAAAAAATTAATTAATTGTAAAGAATTAAAAATCTACCACAATTATTTTTAAAAAAAATTGAAAGATTATTAGAGATGAGAATAAATATATGTCAAAAATAATATTTTTTTATGATGGATTATCGCTAATACTCATGTTTTGAATGTTGTTTTCTATGATTGGATTTTTATGATGAGAATCAAACAAGAAAAAGTCATCACACAAGCCTAAAAATCTAGTTGTTCAAGGACAATGGTTTTCCATATTTTATAACCTAGAGTCTAAGGCCTATGTTTAGAAATTAATAAATAATTCCCCATCATTTACTATAAATACTCAACCATTCTCCCATTCCTCTACATTAAAAAGCCTTTGATCATGAATCTCATATCATTTTCTCTCTTAAGAGTGTCTCTAAGGAGTTTCCAAGGTTCTATGGTTCTAATATCAATCTCTAAGAAGCTAATTTTCAAGGTAAGGGTTCATAACCTCTTATCTACCTTAATTTTTCCAATCATTACATTTCCTTTTGTTTCTAATAAGAAATGTTATTATGATTCATTTTTATAAATTCTTTATCATACTATCAATGAGAGATAGAAAATACCTCAAATTATACTACCTTTATAGGCTGTTATGATGCTCAAACACTCCCATATCCATAAAGATTCCTAAAATTTTGGTAAATTAAAAAATTTATGGTTTCTTAGCAATGAAATCTTTGTATAGATACAAAAAATGGATGAAGTCTCTAGCTTAGATGAACCTAGGGGTAATAACCCTAAAAATGTTGGTTGGGTATTAACTCTATCTTTACTCAGTGCATAACTAATGTGAATAACAACACAACTAGTTTAACACTCATGGGGTATATTCTTTAAGTGATTTGTGAGATTTTTATAAACCATAAAGAAGGATCATTTCATATTGATATCCCTACACCATTAAAGAAACCTTCACTACCACCTTTTTATCATTCAATTGATAAGGGTAATTTCCATTACATTGTGAATGTCCTATTTTTTCTAATTTAATTGTGGGATATTCACCTAGATAACCATTTATTATTCCATTTAATGGGGAAATATTGATATTTTGTATATCCATATTCTTATATGGAATACTATTCATTACTTAGCCACTATTATATATGTGGTTCCTTATGGAGCATTATGATATTTATTGTTTGGTCATTTTATTCATATGATTGGTTAATTGGACTTTTTTTAATGGGTGGGGATAAGAATTATATATCCCCTTGATGCATCTTTAGGTCTCACGAGACAAAATAATTGGATATTTGGTATAATACTTACCTATTTATGTATAATGTATTAGTATAGGTACTTGACCGTATGTTTATGATATCAAACATTATGCACTCCATCACTATGATATCATTTATTCTTATCCATGTATTTATTTATTATTATGTAACCCATGAATATATTATGTATTATGGAATTTATTTAATCTTTTAATATTATAAATTCCATGCTTATGTATGATAGATTCCATTATACTCTACCCCTTTTTGAGTATCTAAGCTCTCCCTTTTATATTGTTTCCCATTTCCCCAAGAAACCATGAAGATTGATACATGTGACATATGGATTTTTTTGGATAAATAATAATATTTCATGTATTCAGTTGATGCATGATATGATATAAATCTAATGTGATTTTATTATATATATCCACTTTCCAAAGTCTATTAAACTACAAGATCCTATGTATTGTGGATTATTATTATGTACCATTGTTGTAAGATCCCTTCTCTTCCAACTACATTCTTCTTTAAAGTTTTTGTTAAATCTTTTTGAACAGATAGTTTTTCTTATTTTGGTTAGAACCTTGTTGTAAATAATTATTTGGGTTGAGTTGTTTAGAGTAAGGTAACAGGAAGGGGGTTTTGAGATAAATTTTTAGATGGAGGATAGACTATGGTATTGAGATCTAGGTTGCACCATAGTGTGTGTTTCTATAGTGTGGAGATTGAGGCTACGGTGTAGGGTCCTTGTAGAGTATGATCAAGGATACTACCAATTATAGCATAACTACACTATAGAGTATTGATGTAGCATTGGACTTGCCTTCATGGTAGAGCATTGTGGTGTGGAGATAGTGGTTGTGGTGTAAGGGTCTTGGGGTTGGATTTGGTTTGTTTTTTTAAATCCAGTACCCTTGTGGCGTGGATGTAGGCAGCGGCATAACTCATACCTTGTAAAATGAAAGGTTATGGAATGGTGTCCTCAACTGTGGCATGGTTTTACCCCCAGGTAAAGAGGATCTATGTTATGGACCTCGGTATGGATCTCAAGTGCAGTTTGACCAAGGGAGGTTGCAACATGGTCCCTTGGCTTGTGCCATAACATACCATGTCTCGGGCGCTTCTATGGTACAGTGGGCTACGTCATGGACCCTTTTGTCCAATATTTTCCTCTCAATTCCCAGGAACCCTATTGACATTTTCAAAGGATTTTGGACCTCTTTTTCATTAGATTAAACCCTCACCTTATAGGGATCAATTTGTGGTGACCCGAGACTTCTGATTTTAGTGTTCCTTGTAATCAATGATGGGAAAGGATAAGGAACTATATGCTATCTTGGATGTCAGGAGTTGTGTGTGTCTTCATAATTTTTGAGGTTGGTGGTCTAAATCATATCCCTAATGGTCTATTTTCAATTACCCAGGTATGTGCAATATGTGTGATCATGTCGGCATGTCGTGCATGTGACCTAATTATTTGGATTATCCTCTGTTTGAGGAGTTACACAGATATTGACCCCTCATTGGATCCCTCAGGTCCCTTTGGTGATGATACCGAGACATTCACCCACCTGATAGGTGTGTCAGCCTTTGACCTTACTTGAGATTTGGTTAGATTTATTATTACGCCCTTTGATGTTTTTAAATTGGTTGATTTTTTGCCTTAATATCAGGAATTTTCATAAATTTTGAAACTAGTGCAATTAATTTATATGGGATCACACAGACTAAAAATTTGTTGATTGGTATGATAACAATCATGGGGGTTTAAATGATAGATGGAATGAGATTTGATGAAATCATGCTGATAATTGGGATCCTTACCTTATGAAGTGTAAATGAATAGAAAAATGGAAATTGTATGAATTGACTATAATGTCTTATGATGACATGTGTTATAGGACTTTGTCTAGTTATGTTGTAATGATTATAGGTCTTGGTTTGATTATGTTGTAATTTTTATAGGGATTATCCCGGTTATGCTATAATGCTTATAGGGCTTGGCCCAGTTATGTTGCAATGCTTATAGGGCTTGGTTAGGTTATATTTTAATGCTTATAGGGCTCTACCAGATTCTCCTATGATGATTTCTGTGATATATCCTGGGAGGGTTATGGAAATGGTTGAAATGGTTCAATGACATTCTCAAAGATATCTATCTTGGTGCCTATGCAAGTTAGGTCTTATCCTGGTTGTCAACCCAAGTCTCAAGGGTCAGTGGATTTATTTCATGTGTATTATTATTTGATTAAATTAATACCCTATATATCACTTTATTGCATTCACTGTTTATCTCATACTCAATTCTTTTAGACACTATGGTGTCGACCAACTAAGTTGTACTCACACCTAGGATGGGCCTCTGTTTATTACCTAGATAGATTTCATTGATTCAAGTTTGGAAAAGGGCAAGGGACCCAACTTTTGATTGTTGCTTTCTTAATGGGTTGGAGCTTGGAGATGATACTTACATGGGGTTCAGGACCAGGATCTTGGAGTCTTAATTTGAGTATTTTTATTATTCTATTTTGTTTGACTTACAACTCTTAATTTAGTTACATTTCATCCTATCATTTCATGATTCTATTATTATTGGGTTATTTGAGTTGTTCATGTTCTACTATGGATGCATGTTGTTGATTATTTTATTTTCTCTACTCTGTTATATATATTTCGGTTGTATTGATACTTGGTTCTAGATGGTATAGTCTCCTCACTATATTCCTTACACCCTCACTACTAGTCGGCAACCTCTTCCATACAATAAGGTGCACTTGAGGTAAGGTAACCCACCCGGTTCAGTCACGTGTGGGAGCACTAGGACTAGGATTTTAAAATTGTAGTAAAGTAACCAACATCTCTGAGGTACTAGAGTTTGTGTTTTATAGTTTCTATCAAAGAAATTTTAGTAGATTCCTTATCATCTAGATTTAGAAAAACATAGTTAGATAACATAACCCTATGAAAAAACCTTAGGATGTTCAAGAAATATTTCTAGATTACATGACATTAATTTGTAATAAATTCATAGGAATTATACACTATTATTTGTATTATTATTCATTAAATAATTAATTATATGTATTTGAATATAAATAGCACCTGATGGAATGAATATAAGTTTTGTCAACACCCATAATCAATGTAGGGATTCCCCTTTAGAGTAATTAAATGAGGTTGGTTTTGTAATATAGTAGATTATAATTATATTAAGGAAGTTGAATTCAGTTGTGACCAATAACCTTACTAGTATGGAACTACCTAATGTTATTCATTTATTCAGAACTTTTTATTTACTCTATTTACTTATTTTTAATGAAAATTTCATAATTGGTGTGAAATACTCATGTTTTAATATTAAATGTAATTTTTGAGCATTATTTGAATTAATCAAATCGAGTTAGTTTACTATTTTAATTATAAATTTCACCATGATTATTGAAATTTCATGATTCTTTATTTTTAGTGTTCCTTACTCAAATTCCAACATTTCATTAGAATTTACCTTTGGACAAATCATCCATTTTGAGGGTCATATGGTCCATAGAGGAAGACCCAAATAATCTGTGATGAAACTAGACTAATAATGACGATTGAGTTACTAGTCTAAATATCAAAGCCCAAATTTTATGAAACCACATCATATGTTGGAGATTATCCAAAAGAATCATGGATAAAAAATTTAAGGCCCAAGTACAACAACAAAGGGCCAATTATTGCTTTGAATTTCATCCTACCATTATGGATGGGATTTAAAATTAGGATACTATTCATGCCTTTTCTTTTGATTTAATAATAAAATAAAGATGATATTTTTTAGTGTGAAAGATAAGATATGGGAGGAAAACTTGTTAGAATAAATTATTTTTATTTTAGGGTATATTCCTATTCAAAAAACCATTAACATTTCAGACTTTAAAAAAATGTAGATTGAAATGGATAGATTGCAATTGTTTATTAAAATCATGATAACTTTGTCTCCTTAAGTCCAATGGCTTCCAAATTTTCAGAGTAGATATAAGACATTCATATCTAAAACTTTTAAGAATACGATATTTTTCGATTCAGTTGTATGGATGTCCAAATAATCCATCCAAGTGGAGGGGTAGTTATGGAATGCAAACATTCCACCTCTTTGGGCTATATATACATCCCCCTCTTCTCCATTCAAGGGGTTGGCATTTCAGAAGAGAGGGGAATACATTGGCATGACCAATGATTTTCCAAAGGCTTGGGAGGACCTTCAATACTCAAATTTTAAATTTAGAGACCCTTCCTCCTCTATTTTTTTCATTTACTTTTGTGTTCTTTTCATTTGTAATTGCGTAAGTTGTTTTCAATTTCGTTTGAATTTCAATGCAAGTTTCTTCTTAATATTCTATTTTAATCATCCACCCTCTGTTCTTAAATATTAATTATCTAAAAATATTTGAAATCAAGTTGAAATGTCTTCCCTTCTTTTTCTTCCTCATTTAATTGAAAGTCCATTTTTAATTCTCATCATTGTTCTTGTGTGTGTGTTCGACGTACAACTCTTTTCTTATCTCGTTCTTTTTGTTCTATTTATAATTAATCACCATAAACACATATTACCAGATTAATAACTATCTTAATGGATGAGTAAATCTACCATTGGGGTGAGTCAAAATTTTGGGATGTTAAGTAATTGATATTATTTTCTCCATGAATATTCTTCAAATTAACATTGTGTATGTTGGACTTAACATGTCATGGATTAATGACTTGTTTTGTTTAACGTGTGGTTTCCATGGATTATTGGAACCATAAATACACTACCATAAACATGTACTGATTGAGATTATAACCCTAAGTTAAGTTAAGGCTTGAAGCCTTAACACTTAGGAATTATAATCAACACCATCTTGTGAAGTGGGTGTTAATTTAATGCAATATAAAGCCAAACTCAAGGATATCACAAGATTAAATCCTTAATAATGAACTCACCCCAATATTTATCAAATTGTTAAATCAAAAACCAACCATTAATCACTTCATTTAAGCTATGAAAACAAACCCCCCCAATCAAAATACAATCAATTAAAAATAATTGACTATTAAAAAGTATCATCATTGAGGATTTGACTCGAGTGTTGTTATACACATTAGCAGAGCATTGGAACCTTGAACGGTCGATAGACGACAATCGGCCACACTTTCACTACCACTATAGGAAAAATAAATTTTTTTGATGGGTCATTTGCAATGAAATAGAACTCGTTGTAAATAATCAATAACATCATGTAATTTTTGACAAATTGAGATACTCATCATAGATAACTATATATTTCTTGGTATTTGTGTTGGGTGATGAGATCTGTCGTAAGTACTTTTTCGGGTAACGAGCGCCATATCCTAGGAAAGATCCATTTGCGTTGGAATTAGAATTTTCATAACAAATAAATTTATTTGTGATAGGATCCTCCTGTATCACAAATACTTGTAAATAAAAAAAATAAACACCCTTCCATCACAAATGATATTACTTGCGACAGAATGAATATTTCCATCGCAAATACTTTGTTAGCAGAGTAAATAAAGGCTGTTTATGGTGGGTAGTATTTATGAAGGATTTGGTCATCCGTTTCAAATGTTTATTCGTCTACTGCTATAACAATTTATGATGGGCACTATTTACGACCGATTCCATCACAAATAATAGTATTTGTAACGGAAGTTCTGCCACAAATATTTCGTCGCAACTAATCTAACCTATATAAGCCCCCCCAACAAAATTCTTTCATCACAATTTATGAGCTCCTCTTTTGATTTCTCTCTATATAAATTTTAATTTTTACAAGAACATTTTCAGGATTGCATCGCTATTTTTATTCTGGTAAAACATTATTCTTAAAGTATTTATTTTATAAAAATTAATTGTTAATTTATTTACTTTATTTTATATTAGGAATAAATTTTAATAATTAGTAATAATAATAGATAATTATTATTAATTTATAGTAATTACAAATAATTAGTACCAATTAGTAATATTTAGAAATAACTAGTATTAATTAGTAGTAATTAGAATTAATAAGTAGTAATTAGCTATAATTAGTAGTAATTGATAGTAATTAATAGTAATTGATAATAATTGTCGATAAATAGTAACAATTAGTAATAATTGGTGATAATTATCAATAATTATAAATAATTAAAAATAATTAGTAATAATTAGTAATAATTTCCCATAATTAGCAATAATTTCCCACAATTAGTAATAATTACCCATAATTAATAATAATTAGTAAAAATACTGATAATTAGTTATACTTACCAGCAATTAGTAATAATTAATAATAATTACAAATAATTAGTTATAATTATCGATAAATAGTAAACAATTATCGAAAATTTGTAATAATTGGTAATAATTATCAATAATTATTAATAATTACCAGTAATTAGTATTAATTATTAATAGTTATCAATAATTAGTAATAATTTTCAATAATTAGTAATAATTAATAATAATTACGTATAGTTTGTCATAATTAATAACAATTAGTAATGATTAGTGACAAATAGTAATAATTACCAATAAATATAAAATAATAGTAATAACTAGTAATAAATAGTAATAATTACTAATAAATGGTAGATAATTAATAATTATTATTATTAATTACTGATAATTAGTAAAAATTACCAATAAATAATAAATAATTACTGATAATTGGTAATAATTAGTAATAGTAATAAAAAATTAGTATTGAATACCGATAAATAATAAATAATTAATGATAATTATTAATAATTAATAATAATTAGTAATAATTACTTATAAATATAAAATAATTAGTAATAATTACTGATAAATAGAAAATAATTACCAATAAATAATAGATAATTTATAATAATTTGTAATAAATACCCATAAATAGTAAATAATCACAAATAATTAGTAATAATTTGTAATAATCAGTAATAATTAGTAGTAATTATCAATAATTAGTATTGATTACCAATAAATAGTAAATAATTATCGATAATTAGTAATAATTGGTAATGATTATCAATAATTGTTAATAATTACTAGCAATTAGTATTAATTAGTAACAATTATTGATAATAAGTAATAATTAGTAATAATGACTGATAATTAGTAATGATTAGCAATAATCAATAATAATCAATAATAATCAATAATAAATACTAATAATTATTAAATAATAGTAGTAATTAGTAATAAATAGTAATAATTTCCAATAAATAGTAATAATTAGTGATAATTATCGATAATTAGTAATAAATAGTAATAATTAGTAACAATTAGTTATATTTAGTAATAAGAAGTAATTAGCATAAATTACTAATAATTATCGATAAATGGTAAATAATTACCAATAATAATTAATAATTAGTGAAAATTAGTAATAAATATCATTAATTAGCACTGATTAGTAGTAATTAGCAGTAATTAATAATAATTATCGATAAATAGTAAATAATTACCAATAATTAGTAATAATTGGTCATAATTATCAATAATTGTTAATAATTACCATTAATTATTATTAATCAGTAATAATTATTGAAAATTATAAATAATTAGAAATAATTAATAATATTTAGTAATAAATACCGATAATTAGTAAAGTATAGTAATAATTGGTAATAAATAGTAATAATTACAGATAAATAGTAAATAATTAGTAATAATTAGTAATATTTACTGATAAATAGTAATAATTAGTAGTAATTAATAATAAGAAGTAATTTTTAGTAATTAGTAGTAATTAGTAATAACTAACGATAAATAGTATATAATTAGTAATAATTACTAATAATTAATAATAATTACCAATAAATAGTAAATAATTAGTAATAATTAGTAATTACTAGTTATAATTACCAATGGTGATAGGTTTTTTCATGGAACCCATATCGGTAATGAAGTTGGTTGACAGCGGTGCTCCCGCATTTTAGGCCTTCTCTCCTCCTACTTCATGAATCATTGTCTAGTGGCACTTGTGGTTTATTGCTCCTACTTGTCTTGATCAAGGATTTGCACTTAGACTTCCCTCTCTAGATTTCAGCTTCCATGCTCAAATCTATTATAGATCTGATGATTCTATCCTCGATCTGGTTAGATTCCCTTCATCGGTTGACATTGAACTTTGTAGTGGTGGCTTCCGCATTGTGGCGTTGGTTCAATAGAAGGTGGTAATGTCCATAGTGATGGTGGTGGCATGACTTTGGTGCCATAGGGAGGCAGGGAAGGAGGCGACATCTGTGGACTCGAGAGATGACGACAACGTGGATTTGGGTGGAGATAGAGGCATGGATTCAGCATAAGTGGGCTTCAAGATGGAACGGAAGTGGCGTTCATGGATTCTGGTGGTGATGGAAGTATGGACTCAGTGCTGGAAGGATACTAGGAGGATAGTGGTTCCCAAGGATTCAAGAGGTGATGGCGTCATTGCTCTGGGTAGTGATGACAGCACTGCCTTGATACAGGAGGATGACAAGAAGGGTGGTGGCATATTGGACTCTCTCATGGTGGTCACATTAATCTTTTCAAAACCATTTGGGCCTTTGATCCATTTTTTTGGTACTTCAGTTATTTAGACCTCTAGGACACTTCTAGGTTATATGTGACTTAATAGGACCATGCTAATGTCTTGGAACATTTGGCAGGTGGTACAACATGTCATGTAAGTATCGTCGGTTGGGAGACCTCAAAAATGGGATGGGTGTGCTAACACCCATCATTCGACCATATATCATCATTCATATGAAGGAAAGATGGGCACCCAACCACATCGATTTTAGCACAGTGTTTTAATTGGATGATGTGAAGCATCAGGTTGATGATCACAAGCTTTGTCAGGTGGTCATCTCAAAAGAGTGATGGGTATGTTGGAACTTATCATTTTATCTTCCCACACACTCCAATGTGGGTGGAGGAGTGCCCTGACACATTGTGTTAGACCAATATGGTGCAGCTATTGGCAGGGGGCGATGCGACATCCCTGATTGAAATGGTAAGGAAAGTCCAAATTTATTTTCGTTAAATTGTTTAGGTATTCTTGTTTACAGCTATGTTACGACATTTATTTATGTCTCACAGCACAACATCATTTATGACATGGCACAAAGCCAATATTTTTATCAATAAAATATTAAATCATTCTTATGATGGTGATTTATAGAAGTATTTTGATCAGGTGAATTCGTATATTGTTTTATAGGCTCGTAATGTGCGATTGGATATTTCTAAAAATGGTTTCTATCTATTTGGTTCTTATGCTAGTAAAACTTCTTATTATCCCTTCTTTATAACTCCATACAACTAACCTCCTTGGATGTTGATGAATGAACCATATATCTTTTTGACATTATTAATTCGATGAAATTCAAGAAATAATATTGATGTTTATTTGAATAAATTGATTGATGAGTTAAATTTATTATAGAGTAATGATTTCATTACATATGATGTTGTTTTAAAATAGAATTTAATAACAAAATCTATATTAATGGGGATAATTAGTGACTTCCTAGGATATGGAATGTTATCTGGCTAGAGTACACATGGTCCAAAATCATTTTTGTACTATATGAGTGACAACAAAGAATTTATGCTTGTCAATAAAATAAAACCTTATTTTTGTCTATAATTTTAGATTTATTCCTACAAACCATCCTTTCTGAAAGAATAAAAAAATAAAAAAAGGTACAATTGAAAGAGATAGACCTCCAACAATGATCTCATGTATTGATTTAAAATCTATTATCTCTTTATTACCTTTTATTATATTTAGATTAACTATAAACCAAAAAATAGATGTATTTGAGAAATATCACAATTGGATCAAACATAGTATTTTATGGGATTAGCCATATTGGTCTAATTTACTAGTTTATTACATATTAGATGTTATTCATATTGAGAATAATAGTTTTGATAACATATTTTATACAATTTTGGACATGTCTGGTAAGAATAAAGAAAATGTAAAGGCATGATTAGTTCTTGCACAAATTTTCAGGTGTAACGCCCCAACCCCAGTTACCTAGAGTCAGTGAATTATTTTAATACATTGGAATGATTATAAGGAATCAAGTCTCAAAGGACCGATTAGTTTAGCAGTCTTGAAAAATATATTACATACATGAACATTACATTACATTATAAAATGAAAAACAACAACTACATTATCTCCATTGACCACATTCATATCCCTTAGAATAACCCTGAAGTTTAGTCATAATATACTTCTTTGCATCCTGGGAAGAATAAAACATAGAAAGGGGTGAGCTCAGATGCTCAGTAAGCATAACAATATAGTGGAAAATTTCATAAATAAGCATAAACATTTAAGACAACGTATAAAACTAAAACGAAATCCTTTTAAACTTAAACTTCAGCATAATATGGCAAAGATAAATCAAATAATTCTATTTACTTATTCACATGGATGTTCTACTAGTTGAATAATCACATGTAATATCAATAGCTAATTTTATAGTGATGGAAAGCATAATTCTGGACTTCATAACCACATAGTCAAAGCCTTGTGCCAAGAATACAAATAAGATTTTGTCAAGGCATTGTGCCAAGACACTAGTTTGTCTCATGACAGCTACTGATGCATAAAGGAGCCATAGCAGGCTCCACCCATCACTTACTAAGTCCAATGTATTCCTCATATGAAAAGCTTTACACATAATATAAACATTCGTATTAAAACTATTATACGAAATGTCAATACTTTATCCATAAACCATGAATGGTATAAAAATAACACATCAAAAGTCAAACATATCACAAAACATTCAATACAATATGGAAGATTTAAGTCATAATAAATCAACTTCAAACAAGTTTAAAATCCCTCAACGGATGTTGACATAGATAAAAATTATTTGTAAAAAACTTTGAGAGAAATATACCTTTTTCATGAAAACATTTAAAAGTCACACTATTTAAAAAGGAAGAAATTCAAAGAAATTTTTCAATAAAAGTGTCCCATACCACTTGGAAGCTTTTGAAAGGAATTAAAATTTTAAAAACATTCATGTCCATATAAATAAATCCTTAAAACCATTTTGAAAACATGGATATTAATGAGAATAATTTAGAAGAATAAATATTTAAACCATTTAAAATTATGATCTAGTTAAAGAGTCCCTTCCATAAAACCTTTAAATATTCCTTTTGAAAATATTTTTATGAAACAAGGATGTGGATGATAAAGAAGTCCCAGTAGATACTTACATATTAACAACCTCGGATAAGTAAAGAGATTGTAGAATTAACCCTTACCTTGCACTTTACTTTGGTCGAGGGTACATTTAACCTCCTTCATAATGACCATAGTATGTTATTAAATTATACCAGAACCATATTCATATTTAGTATATCATACATGATTCATTTATGACTTTATACCACCCATTTAATAATGATTTCCATGTTAAATTAACATTTGGGGTAATAATCGCTTTCTTTATCATACGCGTTTTAACTTGTTATTCTTGATCGTATCATTTAGATAATGATTTAAATACTTCAATAATATAAAACTTGATTTATATATCATATATATTTAGAATATAAATATTTATAATAGATATATATATATGAAATGGAAGTTACCGTTTATGGAGATGGTATGCCGTACATACGCATAAACGATGTTTCTGTTTTCATATCGTATTGAACAGAAGTAAGTGAATAAGATATATGTAAGTACATACATACATATATATATATATATCCAGTAGAATTATTATTCCATATATTACATAATTATTAATAATATATATTTTTATAATCATCGTTGAATGGTGAATGTGGGAATGAATCTCATCGCGTCGTGGAGACGGTAATCTGTACGTACGCATGAGCGACAATATCATTATATTGATGGTGAAATCGTATGTAAGTAATTGTATGGTATATCATATATAAAAAATCATTAACATGTTATATTTATTATTTACATCAGTTATACTAATTATTATACCCTTCCAAATAATGAAGTGTTTGAATAACAAACTACACCACGACGTGGAGACGGTAAGCTGTACGTACGCACGTATGGTGACTTTGTCATTTATAGGATGGATAGAATAATGAATATGGTTGTAAAATATTTATAATAACATCACAGTATGTAGGAGGTAATGGATTTATTATTTTGGTATGGAAACAATAAAGAAAGAGGAAGTGGAAGAAGAAAAGAACTTAAAAGAGGGTAGTGAAATTATTACCTCTTCTTCGGGTGTTTCTTTTTTAGTTGATCAAAAGGGCTCCTTAGGTTGGCTTTATGATCAAATTAAGGACTCTAGGTTGATTTTAGGGAATTTGGTAGGATATTTGGGCAGGTTTTTTCCAAGCCAAATGGCTTTGGAGGTGTGATTTTGAGAGAAGTGGAAGTGCCCTTTTATAAGAGGGGTGAGGGTCACTTTAGGAAAAGATTAAAATATTAATTTATTATACAATAATATTCGGTTTATAATGGCTCAAAATGAATTTATTTTGAGCCTCAGGTGGTTATGGGTATAAATACTCTTCAACAATAGGTTTTATGAAAGTCTAGGTTACCATTTTAATCTTATCTTTTAGATTTAACACTTAGTTAAATAGTTTAACTTTTACCGTGTCTTCTTGTATTCTTACACTATATGGTTAATAAACTTAATCTAAACATACAAGAGAACCTCAAGTGGTTAATTAATGACATATATAATATTATTTTATCCCTTTGGACGAACCTTAGATTTTTGGGAATATTATATCAACCAATAATATAGTATTTTTTTTAAAAATTAATTTTTTTCAATTTTGACACTATTTGGTATTTTGTTTTTGTGAAAGTCATAACAACCTTATCACTTCGAAAACAAAATTATCTAATCAACCATAACATGTCATATTAACCTAAAAAATTCGTGGATGGCATAAAAACTTTTAAATTATATTTATTTTAATATTTATAATATAAATTATTTTAATATTTCATTAAGAAGGTAATTACTGCATCATCATTGTTTCATAAATAAATTTAATTATACAATATCTAAAAATTATAAATAAAATACCATTATGTATTAAATATTTGTATGTTTATAATGAATATTTATAGTAGAATTTATCTTATGTATAACATTATATTAAAAATGGTTTAGTTAATAAACTTTGAATTTAACACTTTTAACTCTTCTTTAAATAAAATAATAATAAATGTCCTAATCTAATCCAAGTGGACCTAAAGGATCATATTTTATTCCTAAGGTTTTTTTTGGTCGAATTAAACTTATCCAATATAATTATTACATGTTTTAGGGTAATTATAATATCATTTTTACCTTTAATTACCCTATTTACTTTTAATCGTGGTAAATAAAAGTCAAAAGTTACTATTCACCAAAAATTATTTTCATCTTATTGAATCAAATTTTACTTACTGATGTTAACCTTGTCTCTCTTATTTTTTAGACTCAACTCATATAAGTGGTAAAATTAAGTTTTATGTAAATTTGCTAACGTGCCTATATTGTGGGTAAAAGAGGTTAAAAAGTTCAATAAAACTTTATACATCCAATTTTATTATAAAATGATTCCAATGAATTACATTGAACTTATATAGGTATTATATGTCTATTTTAACTTAAAATAAATTTAAAAAAAATAAATAATTATTTAAATAAAAATTCGGTTTTAAATTATAACGCAATGTTTTTCACTATTCATCAAAAATTGAACATTTTCAGAAAAATACCAAAAATTCACCCTAAGATAATTTTGATATTATGAATTCAAAAATGAAGTCTATTTTACCAAATTCAAAACATAGAAGTTTAATTTTTTAATTTAAAATTAATTCTCGTTGTCAAAACCAACAGGCAGGTTTTTAAAAAGTAAAAACTATCAAAAGATTGACATGTGTTTATGTCAAATTTAAATGTGAAATTACTTATAATTATCTAAATTGTATTAAATGATAAAAATATATTCTAATTATACTTCAAAAACATTCAAATGCATAATTTAACACCATACATTATTTTTATTTAAAAAGTTGTTTTCGATTAAAACATAGTATTTTTCACTATTCGTCAAAATATGAAAGTTATCAGAAAAGTACCAAAAATTTATCCAAAATAAATTTTTATATCCCACTTCTAAATAAAAATTTAATTTCATTAAATTGAATATATAAAAGTGTCAAATATTGTTTTTAAAAAGGGTTCTCCATTAAAAGGCGGTAAAATTGCATTTTTTGAAAAATACTTCTTTTATCTGAAAAAATGAATTTGTTCTTATATTTTGTCTAATAAACACATAATATGGATGTTAAAATGATATAGAGTATATAAGATTCAAAATTTAGTTAATACTATTCATAACCACTTTTTGAACGGCTAGTTTGGTAAGTTGTGGTGTGCTTGAACTTGGTGTTGCGTGTAGCGCAAGCTATTGAATTACTTTAATGAGATAACGTACTATGAAATCTTGGGGTGTTACATCAGGTGTCTAGAACTTGAGTTATTTGAAAATTATATAACACTAAATTTAATGAATCCAAAAGTAGATTATGTAGTTTATAAATAAAATCGTTTATTATTTTTTAGTGGATTATATATTTAAGGTTACCAAATGGTTATGTCTCCAATTTGGCTCAATGTGTCAGAAATGGTTATATTACTGAATTAAAAAGTCATGATTATCATGTTAAAAGAGAAATACTACTACTGATTTGACTTATAGGTTTGTTAAATTCTATGATTTTGGATGTGCTGATAGAAATATCATATTTTTTCTGAGAAATTTTTTAGTGAAAATAGACTATAATGCACTAACTACGATGCAAAAAGATGTTATTTTAATTTTTATAAATTGGAAAAAAAATCCACCAAATTTCATTGATTCAATAGAACATTTAATATTACATTTTCCACATGAAGTAAAATGTATAGGACCAGTGCAATTTTGATGGATATACTCATATGAGATATGCATATAGAAATTGAAGAAAATTTATGTAGTAAAGAATTAGTTGAAGGGTAAATTATAAAATCATATTTGTAAGAGGAAATTTCTTTTTTCTTCCCTCATTATTTTTAACCTAAATATCCTTAAAACATAATCAAATGATTTTAAATGAGGGAAATTTTGAATATGTAATGAACCATAAATTATCAAATTTTAATCATCCTAAACTCGGCTTTGGTGGAGTTTATAAACTGTGTCTTTCAGATAATGAACAATGAAAAGCTCCTATATATATTTTGTTCAGCTTTGAAGAAATGAAACAATTTATATAGTGGGTTCTAATTTCACCTATTCTTTATTTTTTTAAATTTAAATTAATTTTAATTCATTTATAGATTATATGATGATCATATTAAGAAATAGTTCACACAAATCACATCAACTTCACTTGAATAATGATGACAACATAATTTTTCCAACTGGTTTCAAAGATTAGTAAAATAAATTATTTATGGTTGATCATATGAAATAAATTTATTATTTTATATATTAATAATTGTTTTTTTAATTTTCTAGGTATTGCAACATAAAGATAAAATTGATAATTGATTGTGTGTATTGAGTAACCCACTATCCAAATTGGTTAAATCTGATAATGTATATATAGTTAATGGATTTTGATTTCATACACACACATATGATGAATCAAAAAACAATTAATAATGGTGTTTTCTTCAAAGTATCTCATCATAAATAAATTTAAATTAAATTTTATATCATGTTGGGTGAAATAACTGAGTTATTTTATCTGGGATAGAATTATTTAACAGTTTTTAAATGTCATTGGTTTGATACTAAGAGAGGGTTTCGCATTCATCCATTCTATGGAATCACTGACATTAAATATAAGTCTTGTTATAGTAAACTTATAGTTTATATTTTCCCATAAATCATCTCTAATTTATTATGAAAATTATTATATTGCTTCAATATATTTAATTAACTACTGGAGTATATTAAAAATGAAATATCATGAAAATCAGTTTATACAACGTGAAATTGGTTTTGTTGGAGTGTAAGAAAATGAAATTTTTCAAGCGATAACAACAAATACATCTTTTACTTGAAGAGATTCAAATATAAATGATGAAACCCCATAGTTATGGGATGGAAGTCTTGATAATTTTGATGATGTCCCCAATTAATTTTAAATAGAAAGGGTTGATGAAGTTGAAGTTCCTATGCAAATTAATGATGTTGAGGAGGAAAAAAGATATTAACATTTTTCAATACTAAGATAAGGATGAAGATGTATAATGATGAAATTAGATGTTGGTTATAGTTATAATTAATATATAATACATATTTTTAATTATTTTCAAACATCTTTATTTTCATTTCATAGATGGATGGCGAAGATATCGATGAGATATTCCATACCCTCATAGATAATGTGCTTCCCAGTGATCATCATGATGACTCTTCAAACAACCCATAGGTTTATACCACTACATCGTCGACTCGGAGGGTTCATGGTTTTGACAAATTGATGATTCAAGACCTTATTCCTAAGAAATTTCTTCCTCTTGATTTTGATCTATGCATACAGAGTTATGTTTAGTTGTCTATTTTAGTCAATTTTCATTAATTATCAGTAATTTTAATTAATTTATATATGTATGAATTTCTTGATCATTTGTTATTTTCTCACATAATTTTTCACATTTAGTTATTGTATAGGCATGCAATTCTACACAATTATTTTTCTAGACCATGGGTAACATGTAATAAGCTTCCCTATTGATTTTCACCACACTAATGCAGAAAACGTTTTTAACGTCACCATTTTTTACGTCGGTTATATATAACCGACGTGAAAATCTGTGATATGTGGTTTTTTACGTTGGTTATTTTATAACTGACCTAAAAAATACTGAGAGTGAATTTTTTACATCGGTTATCAAAATAACCGACGTAAAAAACCCCGCGCATTGGGTTTTTACTTCGGTTAATTTATAACCGACATAAAAAACCAACACGCGGATTTTTTACGTCAGTTATCAAATAAATGACATAAAAATGAGGTACCTAATGAATGTTTTACATCGTTTATAAAATAACTGATGTAAAAAAGGCGGTATATGAGGCCTTTTTGACATCGGTTATTTGATAACCGACATAAAAACCAAACCCGCAGAATTTTATACGTCGGTTATATTATAACTGACATAAAAAACCAACACACGGTATTTTTTACATCAGTTATTTTATAACTGACATAAAAACTGTGGTTTCTGATGTGTTTTTTACATCGGTTATAGAATAACCCACGTAAAAAACCAATACATGGATTTTGTTTATGTCGGTTATAAAATAACCGACGTAAAAAATGTAGTATCTGATACATTTATAACGTTGGTTATTATAATAACCGACATTATAAATGTAATAAAAAAATAGTTTATAATGTCGGTTATTAAATAACCGACGTTATAAAACATTTAAAAAATTTATCACGCCCCGTGGATTGTCATTTCTGATTTTTCGATCGATAGACCTGTGACTCATCTCTCTCGCATGAAAAACCTAGAATCGACTCTTTGGTCTCGTTTCATTAAACTCATTTTTCCATCATCATTTATCATCTTTACTCTCCTCAGATCTATCATCTCCACTCGCAACACTCAGGTAAGCCTCCCATGACTTTATTTCGTTAGTTTTTTTTCTCAGATAGTCTATATTTACGTTTTGCGATTTTTTTGTTTAAACTAGGTAATATTATTCGATTTCAAACCCTCTTACCTTGTTTTTCCATCATCGTCTTATTTATTATCACCAGTTCTACTAGATCGACTCGCAATATTCAAGTAAGCCTCACCTACTTCTATTTCGTTTGTTTTTTGTTTCGCAGATGCCCTACATTTATGGTAATATTTGTTGTCATTGACAACTAATGATCTCATTCACCTATATTGCTACAATTTATATCTAAACCATTGTGATACACCCATTTCGTGTACTAGTGTGATTTATTTTATAAGTACATATGTTTTTCCATGGTGGAATGTTTGCTTTGGATCCTTGGTTGTTTCTATTTTGGGTATCACTTTTTGTTGTTCCATAAATTATTTACGTCGCTTATTTTCGTGGACTATTATAAGTATTCATATTCAATTAAAACTTGATTCATTGAACAATAGATCATTTTAGACTAGTAGGAGATACAGTTCATGGTTCTCATTTTGAATAATGTCATGATACCAAAACTAGTATCTTGAGGTTAAAATCCCTAGATATGGAAAAATTAGTAGCTTGAGGTTAAAATCCCAGGGTTCTGGGGGGTTGTCCAGAGGGTTGGGGCTGTCCAAGGGGTTGGGGTCTGTTCATAGGGTTGGGGGTTGTCTAGAGGGTTCTGGGGGCTGTCCAGAGGGTTGGGGGTTGTCCAGGGTGTCCATGGAGGTGGGGGGGGGGGCAGTCCAGGGGTGTGGGGGGGGAGGGGGTCCAAGGGGGTGGGGGTGTCAAAGGGGGTGGGGGTTGTCCAAGGGTGTGGGGGGGCTGTCCAGAGGGTTTGGGGGGTTTTCCGGGGGGTGGGAGTTGTCCAGAGGGTTGGGGGTGTCCAGGGGGGGTGTCCAAGGGGGTATGGGGTGGGGGTGGTGTCTAGGAGGGGTGGGGTGTCCAAGGGGGTGGGGGTGCTGTCTAGAGGGGTGGGGGATGTCCAGGGGTGGGCACTGTCCAGAGGGGTGGGGGTTGTCCAAGGGGGTGGTGGTGTCCATGGGGTGTCCAAGGGGGTGGGGGTGGTGTCCAGAGGGTTCGAGGGGTTGCCCAGAGGGTTGGGGGGTGTCCAGGGTGTCTATGGAGGTGGGGGGGGGCAGTTCAGGGGTGTGTGGGGGGGGGGGGGTCCAAGGGGTTGGGGGTGTCTAAGGGGGTGGGGGATGTCAATGGGGGTGGGGCCTGTCCAGAGGGTTTGGGGGTTGTCCGGGGGGGCTATCCAGAGGGTTGGGGGTGTCTAGGGGGCAGGAGGTGGTTGGTGGTGTCTAGGAGGGGTGGGGTGTCCAGGAGGGGTGGGGGTGTCCAAGGGGGTGGGGGGCTGTCCAGGGGGTGGGGGTTGTGTCATGAGGGGTGGGGGGATATCCAAGGGTGTGGTGGGGTCCAGGGGGTGTCCAAGGGGATGGGGGTGGTGTCCAGGGGGTGGGGGTGTCCAAGGGGGTGGTGGTGTACAGGGGGTGTCCAAGGGGGTGGGGGTGGTGCCCAAGGGTTGGGGGGCTTTCCAAGTGGGTGGTGGTGTCCAGGGGGTGTCCAAGGGGGTGGGGGTGGTGTCCAAGGGGTGGGGGGCTGTCCAAGGGGGGTGTCCAGGGGGTGTCCAAGGTGGTGGGGGATAAGTGTCAGTTGGGATTGACTATTGCATTGTGGTTTCTGAGATTATGACATGATGATTGTATTGTTTCATGGATATTAGTTTTGAAATATGATTCTATTTGGTTATATATATTTTGACCAGTCATTTACTATGATAAAATTATGGGTTATGGTGGAGACCATGTCGTGGTTTTCAAATATGCGTAGTTTTCCTAACCCCATTGTGCCTTGATGATTGTCTTTACATTGTGATTTTCTCCATATGAGTTTTTATTTTAAATTTGATTTGATTCTCAGGTTTACTCCATTTTCTACAATTTTCTATCAAATATTGGAGGCCCCATGGTTTTCTTTGATTCCATGGAATTTAAAACTGTTATATATAACTATATTTTCTTTTTAAAATCATATTCAAGCATATTTTTTTAAATACGCATAGATTTGTTTTATATTTCAAAATTGTTTTACATTCAAATTATGATTTTTTTTCATATAAAAATATATTTGTCTTATCTTAAAAAGATGTATAATTTTGATATTTGTTATAGGTAATAATTATTCAAAGTTGGATTATGGCACATCGAATGAGCAATGAATATGAGGAAGGTGTTGATGCCTTTTTGGAATTTTCTAAATGAAATGTTCCAAGTAGTGACATTTTTTTCTGTCCATACCTGAAATGTTTGAATATGAAGAAGTTGAAAAGTATAGAGATAAAAGATCATCTGATTTGTCATGGTTTTAATCCGAGTTACAGACCTTGGATTTTTCATGTTGAAACTGGATGGAATGTCACTGATGATGATGATTTTCAAGATGGTAACTCCTATGGAATTGAAGAAATGATTCGAGATATTGCAGCAGAACAAATTAAGATAGAACCGACAGTTGCGCGTCTATATGGTGATTCTGAAAAACCATTATATCCTGGTTATACAGATTTTATGGTTTTTTCGGCGGTGTTAAGATTGATTAACCTGAAATAGAAACATGGATGGAGTGATAAAAGTTTTACAGAGCTGCTACAATTGATGAAAGAAATTCTTCCAAAAGATAATGATCTTCTAGATTCACATTATAAGACCAATAAAATATTATGCCTGATGTGATTGGGATACAAGAAAATACATGCATGTCCGAATGACTGTATAATATATAGGAAGGAATATGAATTTCTGTCAGAGTATCCTAAATGTGGGACATCAAGGTATAAGGTGAAAGAAAAATCACAGGCTGATGTAGAGATTACAAAGATCCCTTCAAAGGTATTTGGTATCTTCCTATAATTCATCATTTCAAACGTTTATTTTCTAATTCACATGATGAAAAAAGGTTAAGATGATGTGCTGATGAGCATTTATGTGATGGAAAAATATGTCATCCAGCTGATTTTCTACAATGGAAGAAAATTGATGAGCAGTATTCTACATTTGGAAATGAAATTAGAAATCTCAGACTAGGGTTTTGAACAGATGGAATGAATCCATAACGAACCCTCAGTAACACACATAGTTCATGGCCTATTTTATTGGTAATTTACAACCTCTCTCTTGAAGTTTGTATGAAGCGTAAATATGTCATGTTGAGTATAATGATCTCTGGTCTGAAGGAACCCAACAATGATATTGATGTTTACTTGTCACCGTTGATTGATGATTTGAAACTTTTATGGGGGGATGGTATTAGGGTGTATGATTCTTATAAAATGGAATATTTTCAATGGCATGTAGTGCTTTTTTCACTATAAATGACTTCCTAGTATATGGAAATTTGTCTAGATACAGTGTTAAAGGTCATAAAGTATGTCCAATTTGAGAACAACAGACTTCATATTGCCAATTGCATCATGGGAGGAAAACAGTGTACATGGGTCATCGAATGTTTTTGCCTATGGATCAATCTTATAGAAGACTAAAAAATGAATTTAATGGCTCAAGAGAATTTGATATTGCTCCAAAACATTTATCCACTAATTTTTATTTTGAGAGGGTGAAAAACCTTAATGTGACATTGGGAAAGACACAGAAATCTGGTAATGATAGACATATTTGGAAGAAAAGGTCAATATTTTTTGAGCTACCATATTGGAGATATCATGAACATAAACATAATATTTATTTCATGCACATGGAGAAGAATATCTAGGATTGTTTGATTGGAACATTGTTAGATATTAAAGGAAAGACAAAATATGGGTTGAATGCAAGATTATACTTATTATCAATGGGAATATGTTTGGATTTAGCTCGCACTCCTAATGGAAGATGAACATTTCTTCCCCCGGCTTGTCATACATTATCGAAGAGGGAGAAAATTAGATTTTTTCAGTGTCTTCATGATATTAAAGTGCCTCAAGGTTATTCTTCAAATGTAAAAAATTTTGTCTCATTGAAGGACTTGAAGTTGATAGGTATGAAATCTCATGATTGTCACGTCATGATGCAACAACTTTTACCAGTTGCATTTCATGGAATATTTCCCATCCGTGTCAGAAAGACTATAATGAAGTTTTATTATTTCTTCAATTCAATTTGTAATAAGGCGATTGATGTGAATGTTTTGAACATTTTGGAAAAGGATGCAATTTTTATACTTTGTCAATTGGAAATGAATTTTCCTCCAACTTTTTTTGATATAATGGTGCATTTAATGATGCATATGGTTTGAGAAATAAAGGTTTGTGGACCTTTATATCTTATTTGGATGTATACTTTTGAAAGGTATATGAAAATATTGAAGGGGTATGTTAAGAATCCATATCGACCTGAAGCCTCCATTATTGAAAAGTATATTTCTGAGGAGGTTGCAGAGTTTTGTACGAGCTACTTGGCTGTGGCGTAGCACATAGGTTTGTCTCCATCTCACCACGAACGAGTTAATAATGAGGGAAAGGGGATTCGTGGCTTGAGATTCAAATCATTGTCAGCTGAACAGATGAATAAGTTAGAATCATACATCTTGAATAACATAGCTGATGCTCAACTGTATATCACATTTCATATTAATGAATTGAAACAATGTCATCCAAAGAAGAAAGAAATGTGGATTTTGAATGATCACAACAAAACATTTTTTTCATGGTTTAAAAAGACTTTTCTTGGTAGATCAGATGTATCAGAGACATTAAAATTGATAGTGGGTGGTCCATGTTTAAATGTGATAACATGGTCAGCTTATGACATTAATGGATATACATTTCATACAAAAGCTCAGGACAACAGACATGCAGTTCAGAATAGTGGTGTATTGGTGTTTGCAGAAGCAATTCATTTTTCAAGTGATAAGGACAAAAAACCAATTTCTGCATCAAGTTCATATTATGGAGTGATTGAAGATGGAGGTTGATTACTTTAAAATTAAAGTTCATGTTTTTAATGGTAAATGGTTTATCGGTAACAACAGTGTTAGACATGATGAATTTGGAATGAAACTTGTTAATCTGAATAGATTGGAATACAAAACTGATTCTTTTATAATGGCAGCACATGAAAAAACATTCTATGTAGTAGATCAATCAGATATGCAGTGGGATGTTGTTTTAAAAGGGAAAAAACAATATGTTGGTGAGGATGAACTTGATGAAGATGTTGATTTATGTGAGATCCATACTTCCATGGAAAGATTAACAGAACATAATGATGAGTATGTTGAAGACATGGTTTGTGCCATAAGGAACGATCACGATGAAGGAATTTGGGAAAACAATCCATTTGTACATTTCTAAAATTACAGGTAACATTTGTTTATTTCTTGTTTACATTTATTTTTTTCATAAAATGTTATATATTGTAAGTTTTTTCTTTATTAAAACATGTATTAAAACAAAATAAGTATAAGTTTTTGTTTGTTTAATGTTTGTTTAGTTTACTTTATCATGTTTACCATTACATAAATTATATATCTATTATTATTTTTTAGTGAAAATTACTTTACCAGGTTTACCATGTTTACCATATTGAACATCTTTACCATCTTTACCATTGTTTAACATGCTTACCATATTAACCATGTTTACTATTACGTAACTTAGTACAATGATCTATTTTCTGATTACAGTAGTATTAAAATATTTGAATTTTCATATTTGTGAACTAATGTTTGTTTTTTTGATTTGAAGGATAATGAAAGATCAATAAGTTGATCAACCACATGATTCTAGAGATGAGCATATTGGTCATACCTCTAGGGAGGAACATTCACATGCTCCTCTTGATGTTTCCCAATCTTCCTCATGTGCTCCTATTATGACAAAGAGTTCAAGAGTTGGTAAATGTGGGTGCACACGTTTACCAAAATTATCACTTTCCTGCACGCAAGATCAGAGGATACTCATTGAGTTTGATGAGGATGATATTCCTAGAGGTCCAAATGAAAAATATTTTAAGAGTTTTGTATCAACTCAGGGTAATAGAAAAGTAAGCATTTGTATGATGACTAGAGAAGTGTGGATAAAGTAATAATCTCTCAGTTGTGGGAGATGATTTTTGTAATATTTTTTTCTATTGTTTTCCTATTATTTAAATGTTTCTAGTATATATAATATGTTTAAACTCTTCTTTATCAGATGAAATTTGATATTCCTGACACTGGAAGAGTCAGGAAGAAATTCTTATCGATGGCTTCCAGGGGATAGAGGGATTTCAAATCAACCCTCTCATCTGATTTCATTTTTTTTCATAGGAGTCATGACAATCCATGTCATATATATCTTTTTATAGATGAATACACATGGAGATAGTTTGTTGAAAGTAGAAGAAAAGAGTCATTTTTGGTAAGGGAAATGTAAACTTTTATAAGCTTTCTTATATAAATGATCTTATTAATGTTTTTTTAATGATTTATTATTCTTAATTTACAGAAAACAAGGAAAGATCATCAAGAGATCCAATATAAAAATGTATACCCTCATAGTTTATCTTAGGGAGGGTATGCATTTTTGGAAGAACAAATGATGGCATAAAAATTACAAAAACTAAGAGCTAAGACTTCAAGCTTTGGAGAGGTGGCCCCTCCATACCCTCCATCTAGACATGAAAAATGGAAGAGAGCTCGGATGGGCAAAAAAGGGCAATATCGTTCAGAAGAATCAAGAATCGTAGCTGAGAGGATTGTAAGATATCTATTTTATTTATTTAATTTAACTATTTTTTTCATATAATTTCAATCATTACATAAATGTTCAATTAATTAATACAGGACTCTCTTGAGGAGCAGAGCTCACAGGGGGTATTTATAGCTGCTGGTAGGAAAGATATTTTATCTGTAGCATTGGGAAATCCCAAACATCCTGGTCATGTATGAGGAAATTCGGAAGGTGTATCGGTAAGAAAAGTGTTGCCATGTTCTTCAACTTCTAACGTTGAGGGTGTTTATAAAAAAAATAGAATCCTTGGAGGCTGAAGTTCATAATATTAATGTGACGATGGAGGAAAATATTAGAGTTTCGGTACAGTCTATGTTTGTAGACATGCAAAGACAATTTCAGACAGCATCTCCCACTCCACCTCCCCCTGCATACCCCATTATTTATCCTCCACCTCCACTAGTAGCTCCCACTCCCCCACCTCAGTCTGCGGACCCCATTTCTTATCCTACTCCTCTGCCGCAACTTCCTAATTATTGCGAGTTTTATTTTGATGATCCTCTACATCATATATTTGCATATGGGTTGGTATATTGTATAGGAGATATAGTTCATCATCAACAATTAGAGGTAGAGAATCAGAGGGTCATTGTACATGATATTATAGATAGATTAGCTCGAGTACCATTACCTACAGATGAGGTGACGATAGTTGGACATAGTATCGGCCATTTTTTAATTTATCCATCTAGACTTCTTCGACTCATTACCATAGAGGTATGTATGTTATATCTTCTATTTTATTTTTTTATTAAATTTGTTTTATCATTTGAAAACTAATATATTTTTCTAGTTATTTTTACAGGAATAATTCAAAGGTAAATAAATACTGTATAGACAACAACAAAGACAAATGGATATGACATCAGATACAGATTCTAGTAGTCTTGAAAAATATTCAAGATATTCAAATTTTTTGGTGGGTCATTATGAGTTTTCAATGGAAGCTCATGTTTTTGGACGTGCAATAACTATGGGGATTATAAAAACTGATATCATGGAGCTTGTTACTGGAGATAAGTTGGGAAACAACGTGGTGAAAACTTTTTCCATGTAATTCTTAACACCTTTTCCCTATGTTATATTTATTAAAAATGTATACTTATGTCTATTTTATATTAGGTATCTTTATAACATTTGTGAGAAGAATGAGCGGACGGATGTATATGGATTCATGGACCCGCAATTGATTCCCCCTGAAGCATGTGCATTGGATGAGTAACAAAGAATGCTTTATATTTCTGAAAGACTTAAATAGAATATAGTCACACAATGTTGGATGATGCCTTTTTTTTGAGAGGTATGAAACACATCTCTCTCAAAGAGTTCATTATCTTTTAACATAAAAAACCACTAACCTTAAATTTTCTTTTATCTGTGATCATTGGATGTTAGGGGTTTTTTACCCAAGTGAGACAACACTTTATTAGATATGATTTGTCCATGGTGATGTGCGGGAAAGTTTTAAGAAAATTTTGGAAAAGTAAGTTTCAATTTCTCAATAGTTTTATATATTATAATGAATTTTAAATTTACCCCATTTGTATTATTTTCTAACAGGGGATGGGTTTACTTTCTAAAAAACACAAAGAAAAGGATTGAAAAGATCAAATATGTAAATGTGAAGGTAAATATCCATTTATAATTTGTAATTTTTGATTTATTACATAAAAATAATATATTGAATTTACACTCATTCAAACATAATTTTCATAAACAACAAGGCGGCATCGAATGCAGATATTATATGTTAAGATTTATGTATGAAATAATAACAACTGGTACAGTTGTGAACTTTGACCTGGTAATATTTCCTTTTAAAATTTTCCATAATATTTCAATTTGATTTATTCATTATACACGTTAACTACTATCCTTTTAATTTGTAGCTATTTGATGACCATCAACCCTATACTGCTCAAGAAATCAAACACTTACAAGTGGAATGGTCAAATTATTTTACATGTTTGATTGATTTTTTGTTGTTTGTAGTGTAAAATGTAATTTTGAATATTGTTATTGTAATTGTGTATTTGGTAGTCATTTAGGTTGGATTTTTTTTTGAATTTGACAGTGTAAGTTTTGAATGTTATATATGTGAATGTTTAATTTTTCTCTACTTATTGTTTTGGTCTACTTATGATGGTTTTTTTGGTATGGATTCTGGTCTGGAGGGAGGGGTTCCAAGGGTGTGGGGGGTGTTCTGTAGGGTGAGGGTGTCCAGGGGTGTGGGAGGGCTGTCCGGTGGGGTGGGGGGTCCTAGGTGTCCATGAGAGTTGGGGGTAGTCCAAGGGGGTGGGAGCGTTTCCAGGAGGGTGGAAGGGATGTCCAGGGGAGTGGGAGGCTGTCAAGGGGGTGTCAAGGGGTGTGGGGGTGTCCGGTGGGGTGAGGGGGTTTATAGGGGTGTGGGAGGGTTGTCCAGTGGGGTGGGGGCTGTCTAGTGGGGTGGGGGTCCAGGGTGCCATGGGGATGGGGGCAGTCCAGGGGGTGGGAGAGGAGGTTTTTCCATCCCTCGGGGGGATGAACGCCACTGGAAGGTACTCATCACTCCCACATGTGAAACATTTTGAGAGCTCAAGCTTCGCATGTGGGAGTTAAGAGTACCTTCCAGTGGCGTACCCCTCGAGGGGGTGTCCAGGAGGGTGTTCAGGAGGGTGGGGGTGTCCAGGGGGTGTCCAGGAGGGTGGGGCAGTCCCGGGGGTGGGGGGAAGTCTAGGGGTGTGGGGTGTCGAGAAGGGTGGGGGTTTTCTAGGGGTGTGGGGGGCTGTCAGGGGGTGGGGGTAGTTCAGGGGTGTGGGGTGTCTAGGAGGGTGGGGGAAGTCCCATGGGTGGGGGGAAGTCCAGGCCTGTGGGGGTTGTCCAGGAGGGTGGGGGTTGTCCAAGGGTGTGGGGGGATGTCCAGGGGGTGGTGGGGAAGTCCAGGGGTGGGGGTGTCCAGGAGGGTGGGGGGGTTTCCAGGGGTGTGGGGGATATCCAGGGGAAGTCCAGGGGTGTGGGGGTGTCCAGGGGTGTGGTGGGGGTTGTCCAGTGGGGTTAGGGGGGTCTAGTCTATTTTTTATAACTTTTCGGTCTATTTTAGGGGTGTGGGAGGGTTGTCCAGGGGTGTGGGAGTGCTATCCAGGGGATGGGGGTATACAAGAGGGTGGGGGATGTCCAGGGGTGGTGGGGATGTCCAGGGGTGTGGGGGTGTTCAGTGGTGTGGTGGGGCAGTCCAGTGGGGTGAGGGGGTTCTGGTCTGTTTTTTGTAACTTTTTGTTCTGTTTCAGGGGTGTGGGAGGGCTTCCAGGGGTGTGGGAGTGATGTCCAGGAGGTGGGGGTATACATAAGGGTGGGGGTTAAATAGGTGTGTGGGGGATGTCCAGGGGTGGTGGGGATGTTTAGGGGTGTGGGGGTTATCCAGGGGGTCGGGGTAGTCCAGGGGTGTGGGGAGTGTCCAGGGGTGTGGTGGGGGCTGTCTAGTGGGGTGAGGGGGCTGTTCAGGGGGTGGTGGGGCATTACAAGAGGGTGGGGGTTGTCCAGGGGTGTTGGGGGTTGTCCAGGGGGTGGGGGCAGTCCATGGGTGTGGGGGCGTCCAGGGGTGTGGTGGGGGTTGTCCAATGGGGTAAGGGGGGTTGTCTAGGGGGTGGTGGGGCAGTCCAGGATGGTGGGGGTAGTCCAGGGGTGTGGGGTTGTCCAGGGGTGTGGTGGGGGATATCCAGTGGGGTGAGGGGGTTCTGGTCTATTTTTGGTAACTTTTTGGTCTGTTTTAGGGGTGTGGGAGGGTTTTTCAGGGGTGTGGGAGTGTTGTTCAGGGGGTGTGGGTATATAGGAGGGTGGGGGTTGTTCAGGGGTGTGGGGGGATGTCCAGGGGTGGTGGGGATGTCCAGGGGTGTGGGGGTTGTCCAGGGGGTGGGGGCAGTCCAGGGGTGTGGGGGGCTATCCACGGGTGTGGTGGGGGCTGTGCAGTGGGG
This sequence comes from Viscum album, assembly GCA_963277665.1. Lineage (NCBI taxonomy): Eukaryota > Viridiplantae > Streptophyta > Magnoliopsida > Santalales > Viscaceae > Viscum > Viscum album. The sequence goes on from OY728138.1 coordinate 397,080,642, forward strand.
TGAGGGGGGCTGTCTAGGGGGTGGTGGGGTAGTCCAGGAGGGTGGGGGTTGTCAGGGGTTTTGGGGGCTATCCAGGGGGTGGGGGAAGTCCAGGGGTGTGTGCGTGTCCAGGGGTGTGGTGGGAATTTTCCATAGGTGTCAGGGGCAGTCCAGGGGTGGGGGCAGTCCAGGGGTGGGGGTGTCCAGGGGTGTGGTAGCATCTGTCTAGTGGGGTGAGGGGGTTCTGGTCTGTTTTTGGTAATTTCTCGGTCTGTTTCAGGGGTGTGGGGGGCTTTCCAAGGGTGTGGGAGTGATGTCCAGGGGTTGGGGGCATACAGGAGGGTGGGGGGTTGTCCAGGGGTGTGGGGGCTATCCAGGAGGTGGTGGGGATGTCCAGGGGTGTGGGGGTCGTCCAGGGGTGGGGGTTGTCCAGGGGTGTGGGGTGTCTAGGGGTGTGTTGGGGGGGGGGGGGGGGGGTTCTGGTCTGTTCTGGTCTGTTTTTGGTAAGCTTTTGCTCTATTTCAGGTGATTTGGTTGGTCATAGTAGTGGTTTGGGTTTATTAAAAAAAATTGTTTTTTACGTCAGTTATTTCATAACTGGCGTAAAAAATGCATTGGTATGGGTTATAACGTCGGTTATTTGGAAACCGACGTAAAAACTTCATTGGAGATGGTTTTTACATTGGTTATTTCATAACTGATGTAATACATTGAAATGGATCATTTTTTACGTCGGTTATAAAATAACCGACATTGTAAATATTTTTTTATATCGGTTATATAATAACTGATGTTGAAAACTGCTTGGCAGACAGGTTTATCACGTCGGTTATTTGTATAACCTACGTGATAAACACTTTGAAAGAGTGATTTATGACGTTGGTTATTATATAACCGACATGAAAAGGTATATATTACATCATTTATTAAATAACGGGGGTAATAAAGCACTCCTCTGAAGCATTTTCCACATCATTTTTTTATCAAATGACATGAAAACCGCTTGGCAGACAAGTTTATCACATCGGTTATTTTATAACCGACGTGATAAACACTTTAGAAGAGTGCTTTAAGATGTCAGTTATATAATAACTGACATGAAAGGGTATATATCATGTCATTTATTAAATAACTGACATCATAAAGCACTCCTACGAAGCGTTTTCCACGTCGGTTTTTTATCAACGGACGTGAAAAACCGCTGGGCAGACAGGTTTATCACGTCAGTTATTTTTATAACCGATGTTATAAACCCTTTGGAAGAGTTCTTTATGATGTTTGTTATTATATAACCGATGTTAAAGTGTATATATCATTTCGGTTATTAAATAATTGATGTAATAATTCACTCCTCTGAAGCATTTTCCATGTCGGTTTTTTATCAACTGGCGTGAAAAACGCTAAGGATTTGTGTTTTTTACGTCGGTTGTAGAATAACCGACGTAAAAAAACTCTATTTATAACATTTCTTGTAACAACGTCGGCCAAAATACAACGTTAAAAATTAAAAATAACCGCTGTAAAAAACATTTTATGCACTAGTGCCATCTCATTTTTTATCATTGGATGGTACGTAAATAAATAGTATTTAATTTGAAATTTATTTAATTATTAACTTGATATTATTAATTATTTTCAGGGTTTTTTGTATCTTGCTGATGATAGCATAGATCCACCATCTAGGATTCAAGGGAGATCTATATTCATGATCATTATTATCAATTTTTTCACAATATCAGAAATAGATCCATCGTGATATATAGAGAAATAGTTTTTTATTGGTATTATTTTAGTCATATACCTAATTACATATCATTCCATGTTTGGTATGGATTTTTCTATTATTAGATAGGATATAGTTTTCAAATGAGGTCATCATTAGGCTGACTGAAATGGGGGAGACCAGGGGTCATGCATAGAGCTGGTAGTTATACATTTAGAATTCACTAATGATATATAGTGAGTAATTTTATTTAATAATTTATATATACTTTAAATGTAAAATTTTTATTTTATATTCATATAGAAATTTGAGTATCCTAATGTTATGGAATTTAATTTTTTTTAAGAATATGTACATTGATCCTACCACTGGAGAGATTATTGGTGATTTAAAGTGTCTGGTTATGGTTAGTATAATTTTTTTTATTTTTAAAGTTAACTGAAATTATAATATTTTAACTATTTTGATTTAAATTTACATTTAAATTATGAATATGATGCTATGATTTCTCACACACGTAATGAGATTTAGGATGAGATTAAGGTTCGGGATACTTGTTAGTTCAGATTTGATGAGGTGACTTGGATACAGGTGACTTGATATGGTATCGAGAAAGGCTGAGTAGTTGGTATCAAATATTTTTTGATTCCTTCTAGTTATTATATAACTTTTTTTGCGGTCATCTTCCATCTCAATGGGATCTTGTGTTGATTCATCGTCATTTTATATAGAGTGTGAGGAGAAGCTTTGAGCTCATAATGAAGTTATAGAGAACATGCATAGAGAGAAGGAAGATCTTTTTTGACACTAGTAACAGTAAGAGGAACAATAAAATCAGTGGTAGGAGGAGCAACACGAGCAGATGATAGAGTATATTTGACAACTTGTGCAGTGTATAGGGATGGAGTTTCCTCCACCTGGTCCTTCAAATGATCCACAACCTCTACAATGATTTATTATATACTTTTTTATAAAAATATTATGATAACTTTTTATGGAATATTTGAATTATATATTTAAAGTTTTATATATTTTATTTTTAAAATTTATATGCCTAAAGTTTTATATATTTGGTTTTTAAAATTTTTTTAAAGTTATTTTTTTATTTTTTTCAGTTTTTTTTGTGATGGAATCTTATTTATGTTGTAATAGGTTATTAGAAATGGATATGGAATTCCATATCTAATATCCTATTATAAAAATATATATGATTCTGTCACTATTGATATCTCATTTCATTTTTGGTGTAAAAAACTATTTACGATGGGGAATGTTTTCATTGCAAAAAAAAATTAAGATGGTCCATTGTAAAAAAACAATTGTGGTGCCATTTGCATCCATGGTTCAATTGTGAAGAGCTCCCGTCACCATTGACTATTTTTGATAGGATCCATTCATGATTGTCCCATCACAAATACCTTAGTTTCTAGTTGTGTACCTATTTTTTCAGAGTATAGTGTAACAATTTTGGACTGCTTTATAAGGAAACAACCTTCATCTTTCAATGAAAACACAAACCCATCAGTAGTTGGATAATGGATCAAGTCCTTAAGGAAGGTATTCCTTGATTTGTGATGCAGTGAAGGGGGATTGTGGTTGTATATTATCTAATATGATATGTTGATCAATGGTGGTTTTTTATTAAAAACAAAAAGATGGAAGAAGAGATAAAGAATATGGAATTAAAGTATTTTTAGTTAATATTCTTAAATAAGTACTTCTACCATGAGAAATAAGGTTACATGGAAAGGAAATTCCTAAATTTAAGATAATCGGAAGATAAATTTTTGGTTAGTATGAAGATAAATTTACAAGGTTAGTAAGACATGAAATGGATTATGTATACAATCCATAAAATAGGAATGATCGATTATTTGATGGTTTGAATCCAAGCATCCTAAGGGCATTAAACTCAAACATTTTCCTTTTATTAAGTGATTATAACAAGTGTAATCAAGACTAAGAAGGATTTGTTGAGGTTTTTTGTAACGACCCAAATTTTTATCAATGGAAATTTCATTCTTATAATTATTTCTTATAGTATAATCACATAAAATCACATTAAGATTAAAATAAAAACATTATAAATGAATAAGGAATAAAATAATAGGTATTTCTAGAAGATAAGGAACCTTTATCGATGAAATAGTAACTTGACCTTAGGAATAGAAATATGACCCTTATGAATAGTAAACTGGCCAATAAAATAGTAACCTCACCTATGAAAGTATAAATAAAATTTAGGCATCCTATAAATGAAAGTATGATATAATTATATCATAGTATATGTAAATAAATATTTTGAAATTTTTTAACTAAGTGTTGGTATTTTTGTAATTTACAAATATTTAATTACAATTTTATAATTAATATAATGATTTAAAAGAAAAATTATTTTCATAAAATGTATTCATAAATTAATATTTTGTTGTCTTATTATTTTAAGATAATTTTTTGAGACCTTATTTAATTTTTCAAAGTTTTACAAAATCTGTTATAATTTTAAAATATGCATTTTCCATGTAAATAATGATTTTAATTAAAAATTAAATTTTTCATACTTAGAAAATTATTTTTAAAAAATGGAGTTCATTTTTTAATTCTACATGTTGAAAAATGGTTAGGGTAAATTTTTTGAATTTTTCTAAAATACTAAATTTTTTTGTGAATAGTAAAATACAATAATTTATGGTTTAAGCTAAATACTTGAATTATGGAGTCATAGAAAATGTATGGATGTTTTAAAACAAAAATATAAAACTATAACTCATTATTATAATATTTTTTGTGCTAATTATTAAACTATTCATAGTCTAGAGGCAAAATAATAAACTAATGAGTAAAATAACGAGAAAACACCCCTCTCCTCGACTATAAATACCACCCCTCACCACCTCTTCTACTTACTCCTTAAAATCTTGGATACTTGTCTAAATTATAACCAATAATCTTTCCAAGCCCCTCCCCCATGTTCATGAGCCCTTGGTCTCACCAAAAGACCAAAATCTTTTTCCTAAAGAGATTTTCAAGGAGAAACTCGAGAGGTAAATTCCTCTTTCCTTTTCTTTTAATTACTTTCCAAGTTCTTTTCTTATTTTCTCCTCACCTCACAAAATAAAAATGGTATTATAACTCTATTACCTAAAATATGCTATAATTTTATTATTATAATGGAATAATCCATAATTAAATTCCTCTCCTCTCTCTTTTATTCAAAAAGTGCAAACGTCATTCATGAGGTGTTAATTTATCACCTTCAAGGATGAAAAAATATAATTTTCCATTAACACCTTCAAGGATGGTCATAAAACCATTTTTCTGGTTATAAAAATTATTATATATTTATTACATCCTATTTAATGTTCTTTAATCATTATATACACATGAAGTTAAATAATAAAACAAAACAAGTTTGTTGTGAGTGAAAACCGCCCAAACTAATCCAAACGATTACCACTAACATCTTATCTAATGATTCTTCCTCACCTAAAATAAAAAATTACTTATATAAACATTTAAACTTATAAATGTTCATTAATAATTTATAATTTCAATTCTATTTTTTTATTTCCATTTTACATGAACTCTCATACTTTTATACAAGTGAACCGATCATGAAAACTAAGAAAGAAAGCACTCCAGAAATATGAAATCGAATACTATAAATCATCAAAAAGGATATAAATGAACTTAATAAAAATATAATAAATAAATTAAAATTATAAAATTTTACTAGTTAATTAATTAATATATTTAATTTTATTATTTATGACATTAAGATCAAGTGTAGAACTGTTCTTGATATAAGGTAAGAGATTCTTTCCGCACCTCCATTTTTTCCTTCGGGTTATGATTCCTCCCTCTTTAACCAAAATTAAATATAATTTATTTCTATAAAATTGTTCTAAATTATATTAATATGTTCCAAAATAATGTATCCATATCATTTCATCCTTCTTTTTTTGGGATATACATGTTTTAATAATGATCACTTTTCAATTCTTCCTGATAAGCAAGCTCGATTCAAGGGAAATTCCCGATTTCTTACCCGCCCTCAAGTTCACTCCATAATATTTTTTTAATCCACCATTATTTTTATAAAATCACACATTTTATCATGAAATACGATCTTGGTTCATTTCTGGTTTTATGAAAACAAATACTATTTTTCTACTTTAAATTCTATTTAATATCTTCCTTAAACCATACTAAAATGTTTCATTTATGAAGTTTCTTAAACACTCCTTTTACATGTTTACACATTAATTGGAAATAAATTATCATGATTCATTCCTATTTTTCCTTATTAATGTCCATTTATGTTTTAAATCCATTCTTTCATGGAAATGTTTATGATATTCTCATTTTTTATGCCATGTGACATGATTATGATGCCCATTTCATTCCATGGGTAACCCTTATGTTTATTATTCATTTGGAACACATATTCATGAACATGTTATGATCGGTGTTCCCAGATAGCATTCCAATTCATTGAGTAATTTTTAGTCTCATGATATATCATGTTTTATATGAAGTGAACCTGATTCCTTTATGGGGCTTTGTCCACCATGTCTTGGTGGTTAGTATTGACTCATGTTTATATCATGTTATATGTTTTCCCACATTCCTACAATGCAATGATTATATATTCCCATGTTATACATATTATTCTTACTTATGTTTATTCATTTTCCATGCCTTTTTTGATCATTTTATGCTTTCTAACCCATGTTCTATGTTTTATTTATATTCTTATTTCCTTACTAGTATTTTTAGCTCATCCATTTTGTTCATGTATTCCCCAGGTTATCCGATGAAGTTGTAGGAACCTAATGTAAGTTAGGATAAAATTATAGAGATTAAATAAAATATGTTTTCATGATGTTTAATTATGTTCCTAATCTTACAAAGGCACTATAATTTATGATCCTTGTATTTTAATTTGATTGTTAATTATGCTTAAAATTATGTAATGATATATGTAAAAGGTTAGGGTATCTATAGTTGGTATAAGAGGAAAATTTTAGTTATTTTTTGGATTAGGACTTGAAAACTATATTGAAATCCTTAGGGATAAGACTAATCATTAGAAAACATGCCTAAATTTTGGTTATTATGGATTTGGTGGTTTATCCAAAAAATACATCCATGTCTGGATACTACAAGTGGATGTGGTTCTGGAACAGATGTACCTAAGAGTAACAAATCTGATGAGGTGTTCTGGTCCTAACTCAGGGTAACTTGGTACATAAAAATTGGATTTAATTTTAACTTGGTTTGACACTCCTAGGAGATATGATTTGGTAAATTTAAAAGGTCATTTTGAACCATTATTAAGGGAACAAAAAAATGCCCATAATAATATATGCTAGGATATATATCATTGATAACCTTGATTGAAACCCAAAGAATCAAAATCTAGGTAATACTTTTCATTTAAAAGTTTATCCTTAGATGTTCAATATTTTATTTTTATATTATTATTATTTAAGTATTAAATCCCCCAAATTGTACTTTTTTCTTAATTAATGTCTGGAAATAGAAGAACCTATATTGTGATAGGAAACATGACTATTTCCCAAATGATATGCTAAATATGATGGGAATGGGAGCTCAAAAAATTATGAAAGTAAATTATAATATGGATCAAGTTATGAATAATAACTTCAATCATGTATAATTCCCTCCTTCTTCAAATAAAGAACAAGTTTTCATAAAATACTTCATGCAGAAAAGGCCTCCCATGTTTAGTGGATATTCTGATCCCCTCCTCACAGAACAATGGATTAAATCCATTGAGAAGATATTATCATTACTCCAATTCTCATAAGAAGAAAAATTTGTGTTGTAGGTATATTATTTTTATGGTTAAGTTGATCATTGGTGGAAAATGATCAAGAATACAATGTCCAAGGAGGAAATTGATTCCATGGAATGGGATGATTTCAAGAAAATATTTTTCTATAACTATTTTCCCCAAACCCTTCATCTCAATATGGAAAGGGGGTTCCTATAACTAAATAAAAAGGAATATGAGTCTATTGATTCAGACATGGAAAAATTCACAAGTCTTTTAAGATATGCCTTTGGCTTTGTCATGAACATCGAAAGAAAGGTGAACGCTTTTTTAGAGAACTAAAGTCGAGTCTATAAAAAGAATTAGTGATTTGAGACTTCGACAGTTATAAATATATCTTCTATTGTTCCCTCAAAGTTGAAATTAATATCAGATACTCTCTGTGGTCTCATGTTCCTTGTGAAAAAAGGAGGAAAATATATTTTAATATGGGTGATAAATCCCATGATTTAAAGAAGACCCTACATCCCACTTGTCAAAAGTGTGGGAAGAAGAATCCTGGAAAATGCTTAAAGGTAACCAAGATATGCTTAAAATTTGGAAGATAAGGGAATATGGCTAATAAATGATGAAGGTATATGAAGAATCCCACTAATTTAGAAGAATAAAGGAAGTTTCAGATCAACACTTAGCATGTACTTTAGTGTTTCAAATGCAAGGAACATGGTAATTATGCAATCCATTTCCCTAAGCCAAGGGTTTTTAGAGGAAATAAAAAAACAAAAACCTCCAAGGTATCAAGGAAAGGTATATGTTATCCCTAATACTGAGGTAGATCTCGAAAATGATGTGTTGATAGGTACACTGGTTATTCATTCAATAATAGGGAATGTACTATTTGATTCTGGTTCTACACATTCTTTCATATCTTGCAATTTTAGTAGAACTATTCAATCGCCACCACAAAATTTGGAGGGTGAGTTATCTGTGAGAACCAAAATGGGGAAATTATTACATCCAAAGTTTATAACTCCTCCCTGGTTAAATTTTGTGGACTGAACTACCCAGAAAATCTTTTCATACTTTCTTTGAAAGAGTTTGATGCTATATTGGGCATGGATTGTCTATATTTATATAAATCCAACATCAATTATCAATAAAGGGAGATAACTCTTCACACCCCACATCATCCTACTATATTGTATAAGTGTAAGGAGGAAGTTGAATCTCCTTCAGAATCATCATCTCAATTGTGGATAATATTTCCTTATAAGAAATAATATATAGATCAAATTCTTTAGACAAAGAAGAAAATCATGCTTGAATACATTCCCATGGTGAGGAACTACACTGATGTGTTCCCCAAAGAGTTTACTAGTCTTCCTACTGATTAATAGGTTGAGTTATCAATTGAAATTATTCTTAGATCTCTAATTATATCAGAGAAATCTTATATAATGTCCACTATTGAGCTAAAAGAACTGAAGAAGCTATTAAAAGAGAATGTGTACAAGGGTTTTATATACTTGATTTCTTCATTATGGGATGCGCTAGTCCTCTTCTTCAAGAAGAATGATAGATTAATGCATCTCTGCATTAATTATCATGAGATCAAAAAAATCATGATAAAGAACAAGTATCCCCTACCATGGATAGATGACTTGTTTGATCAGCTACATAGGGCCGGTTATTTCTCTAAAGTGTCTTTCAGTTGGGATATCACCAATTAAAGGTGAGGAAGGGATATATTCCCAATACTTCCTTTCGAATGAGGTTTGGTCACTATGATTTCATAGTGATTCCCTTCAGACTCACTAATGCTCTAGAAATTTTCATGGATTTAATGAATAGATTCTTTAGAGATTACCTTGAAAATTTTGTGGTATTCTTTATCAATGATATTCTGATATACTCCAAGATCAAGTAGGAACATGAATAGAATTTTAATACTATGCTAAATACTTTGATAAGGGATACAATTTATAGAAATTATAGTAAATGTTAGTTCTAGATAGAGGAAGTATCATTCTTGAGGCAAGTGATCACCAGAAAAGGGATATCTGTGGACCATTCCAAGATAAAGTCAATTGAAGAGTGGCCCAGGATAGTGTTTGTGATAGAGAAACTACAAAAAAAGGTTATATTTAGTGGCATAAAATTATAAGGGATTATTATAAACCCCTTCTAAATAAAAATTATAAGGGGTTAATAATAACCCCTTTTAATTAGAGGTGGTTTTGATGAAAAAATCAATCAAAAAATATTAACTCCCAACCATTTGTTTAGACCCACACCCTCTCCCATTTACCCTACTATTTCTCCACCCCCACACCCATGATAACCCCTCACCCATCTACTCCCCTCTTCCCTGTATCGCCCCCCCCCCCCCCACCCACCGTGATAACCCCTCTGCTCCCTCTTCCCTCCGTCGCGATAACCCCTCACCCCTCTGTAGCTCACCTCTTCCCTCCACCATGATAACCCCTAACCCCTTTATCATGATAACCCCTCACCCCTCCATTCCCCTCTTCCCTCCATCATGATAACCTCTCTTCCCTCTGTCATGATAACCCCTCACCCATCTGTCGCGATAACCCCTCCTCTCCCCTCTTCCCTGTATCACCCTTCCCCCACCCATAATAAACCCTCTTCCCTATATCACCTCACCCCACCCTTGATAACCCTATTTCCCCTCTACCACCACCCCCTCCTAGTGTTCCTCTCTCCTACATCAGTTGGTATGGCCCCGTTCCCTACCTAGTTCAGCATCTTCCCCTTCCTCCCAACGCTCCCCTCCCTTTTGTGCCCCCTCTCAGATGTCCTTGACTCTCTTCACAATAGAGCACCACATCATGAGACATACGATGCCCCCTCCACCTAATTTGTATCTCAATGACACTAATTTTATACCTAATATATGGTCAACATCAACTAGGTAACTGAACTGCTCAATTATGATATTGTTTTCTTTAGATTGATTTAGAAAATTAATGCTAACTTTTGTTTCCTATAATTTTATCATTGATTTTATTCTGTTAATTGAAATATTTAGAACCACTTAATATTTTTGTAACCACTACTTATTTATAAAAATATACCTATTCACTCTTATACCCACGCATAATCACCAAAAAATTTATTTGTATTTGAATCATCTGGAATTTGGATTCTGTTACAATTAACTGTCTATAATACATATTAGTTATAAAAAGCGTCACTTCTTTAAGAGGATTGAATTTGAAATTCAAGTGCGTTTTTTTAGAAACTGAACAAACATTGTTTATTTTTCTAACCATTTTTCATGACTGATAAGGTCTATGAGTATTTTTCAATAAGCAATTCCAAACTATTCTGAAGTATGATTTCTTTTTAACACACTTCTCATGTTTTTTCTAGAATTTTTAAAATGAAAAAAAAATATTTTTTATGTTTTTATTGAAAAAATTAACATTAAAAAAAGTAGGTTTTAATTTTCTTAAATAGAAAAGAGATTTAAATTTTAGATTTTTTAATGAAAGTGTTTTATGAAGAAATTTTCTGTAGATGTTTTCTATTGTATAAAATTTATTTAGATATTTATTATTTTTTCCTATGTATATTTGAACATATTTAATTGATATATTCTATTTCAATTAATGCAGTAGAAATGGATAAATCATGGATTTCCTGGTTAAGAAAAAATAAAGAGTATAGGGAAGGATTAAACAAATTTCTCAATTTTTCATTTGAGAATCAATCTGTCGAGGGAAGAATAATATGTACTTGTTGTAATTGAAAATTTAAGAAATGGTTAAACAGATTTGAACCATATTTCCATTTGAGTCAAAAACAATTTCTGATTGAATTCACCAAGTGGGTATGATATGGAGAATTTAATGAAGTTGAATTACCGTCTATTAGAGCATAAGAGAATGAGACTTCTCCCCCTAATATTGATCCTCTAGATCCTGTAGATGAAATTGTCAGTGATGCATTTGGGATTGATAATATTCTTGGTGAAAATGAAGATGACTCATATCTTGGTGTAAACATGGTTGAAACTTCTATATAATTTTATGAGTTATTGAATGATGGGAATCAAGAATTATATGAATGCTGTAAAAAGTACTCCAAATTGTATTTTATAATAAAATTTTACCACATCAAGTGTTTATGTGGGTTGAATGATAAGAAAATGATAATGATTTTGGATTTTCTAAGAGATGCTTTTGAATATTCCAAAATCCCCCACTCTTTTTACGAGGATAAGAAAATCATCAATAAATTTGGGCTTAATTATATTAAGATACATGCTTGTCCGAATGACTGCATGTTGTATTGGGGAATGTTGAGGACAACAAAATATGTAATAAATGTAAAACATATAGGTGGAAGAAAAAATTTGTTGGAAAAAAATAAACAACCAGCAAAAGTATTTCATTATTTACCACTTAAAAAAGGTTGAAACGACTATTTCTGTCTAGTAAAACTACCAAGCATATGCATTGACAAGAAAGTGAAAAATGTAATGATGAATTGGGGAGGAATCCTATAGATTTTGAAGCATATAAGAAATTTAATGTCACACATTCTCAATTTGATTTAGATCCCTAAAATGTTCATTTGGGTCTTGCAACTGATGGTTTTAATCCTTTTGGTTTCATGAGTTCAAGTTCTAGTATTTGGCCTATAATATTTATACTATATAATCTTCTCCCGTGGAAGTGTATGAAACAAACATCTATGATTATTTAAATGATCATTCATGGGAAATTAATGTTAGGAAATGATATATATGTCTAATTGATACCTCTTTTTAATGAGTTGAAAGAGTTTTCGGTGGATAGTGTTGACACCTATGATGTCTCCATGTCTGAAAAGTTTAAAATGCAAGAAGCATTAATGTGGAAAATCAGTGACTTTCCCTAATAAAGTAACTTATCTAAATGGAATACTTATAACAGATTATCTTGTTTGAATTGTAACTTTGACACAACTTCATTTCATTTTCCTCATAGTAGAAAGTTATTTTTTGGGGGGCATCATTGATTTCTTGGTGATAGTCATAAATTCCGATTGATGAGGTTACATTTTGATGGAAATAAAGATTTTCAAAATCCTACTAGTGTGTTGTCTGGAATTGATATTTTCAAATAGGTAGAAAATATAAATGTCTTATTTGGAAAGACAATAACATAGGATGGTAAAGGAAAGCGGGCTCGGGGGAATAATAGTGAGGACGTCTCAGAACAATGGAAAAAAAGTCCATATTTTTTTAATTTCTATATTGGGAGACTAACATGTTATATCATAATCTTGATGTCATTCATATCGAGAAAAATGTATGTGATAATTTCATTTATACTTTTTTGAATGAAATTGGAAGGAAAAAATATCATCTTGAGGCCCCAGAATATCTCCAAACAATGGGTATAAGAAGGGATTTTGGCTAATGATAAGGTTAAATATAAACCATATCTTTTTACAATGAAAAATCAATTGAAAGATGCCTTTTTGAAATGTCTAGTGAATATGAAGTTGTTCGATGGTTATTCGAGTGACCTTTCTAGATGTATCAATATGAAAGATCGTAAAATATCTAGTTTGAAAATTCATGATTTTCATGTAATTATGGAGCAACTACTTCCCACTGAAAAACGTAATGTGTTGTCGAACAATGTGTCTACAATATTGATAGAGTTATGTATATTTTTTTGAAAAATATGTGAAAAGGTTATCAATACCATTGATCTTGATAATGTAAAACATCGAATTGTTCTCACACTTTTTCCTTTGGAGATGTTATTTCTCCATCATATTTTACTATCATGATTCACTTGTGTGTGCATCTAGTTGATGAACTACAATTGGGTGGGCCGGTACAATATCGATGGATGTATCCCATTGAAAGGTAATTTAAAATTTTATACATATATTATTTCACATCATAATATTTTTTTTTCTTATTATTATTTGAGTATTTTATATGGATATTGTTGGGCATGTATTGTCTCAACAATACTCTATAAATATTATTTATTTTGATGATCACAAATACTCGTATTTGTTTTACTAATGATTTTATTTTGAGTGTATTTCAAGAAATTTATATTTTTTATAATTCTTATCTTGAAATAATATTCAACTATTTATTTGTGAGCAATATTCGTTAAATTGTTCGGAATTATCTTAAGAGTATTCTGGAAACACTGTTCACTATTTGTCGTTTATTGGAAATACTATTCATTTAAAGCATCGAAGAAAGTAACGTATGGAACAAACCTTATGTTTATGTTGAAGGATCAACATGTATGGTTAATCAACCTTAAATTTCAAGAAACATATGGTTAAGGAACATTATGTTTGGATAAGAACCTTACATTTTTTAGAAACAAAAATTATGGTTAAAGAACCCTATGTAAGTATGGAACTTTACAAACATATGGATCATCAACTTTACTTTTTTAATCAACCTTATGTTTGGGAAAAGTGAACATATGGATAATCAATGTTACATTAAAATATCTATACTGATGTGGATAAACATATGGATCATCAACCCTACATTATGAAGTTAAACCTTGCATTTTTTATTTTGTCTTTTTGTGAAGGAACCTTACATTTAACTTTTCAACGCTGGAAATTTGAATTTATGTCTTTATCAAATCTTTTTGCAACAGTCTTTACAGAATTTCAGGGTGGTTTAAAGCTTGATTTAAAATGATTCAAATCTAATTTTAAATGATTTAAAGAGACATTTTATAGAATATATTTTTTAATCCTATTCTTATGGGAAGTTACATCTACTATGAGCTGTGTTTTTTGAATTTGAATTCACTCATTTTATCAGGCATATTTTGAAAATATGAAACTATGATAGAGATTTATCATTATATATCTCTCTGAATATCATCTATAAAACCCCTGGATCTGTGAATACTTCTCAAATATTTTTGTAAATATTATTCGTTGAATTTTTCCTGTAAAAATTATTTTACAATGCTACAACAATCATGCATCTAAAAAACAAGGACTACATTTTGGAGATATATATATTCAAATCTGGAAACATGATGATCTGTTTTTATTATTTTTCTTAAAATTAAAGATCTCTTGTGCAACCAGATATCTTAAAATATATTTCAAAATTATTATTCTTCTTAATAAAATGATCCATCTTCTATCAGTTGTGTGCTATTACAACTGAAATCTATATATGTTTATCATCAAAATAAATCTTATCTATCTTGAGTTTTGGCTGCTTGTATTTAGTCATGGTGGAGTGTCAGCTTCTCACACTAAGTTATGGTTTTATCAGTTCTCTACAAAAAAACCATAAGGCTCTGTTTTATAATCCTTTATTTGTAAGGGTGACAACTACCTGCACTCAACTGTGGATCGGTCTTATGATAAGAGGACCTTACTAGTGAAATTCACCAAGCCTACAGAGAGGGTGATTGGTGGAGTGGACAAAGTAATCTTTGTGCCCCAAAACACTATAAATTGATGTGATTTGTTCTCTATTCATATCCATTTAAAATACTCTGTTACAGAAATGATGCCAGTTATTATCTTCTATTTGTGTGAATCAACAGAATCGTAAAATTTTGAAAAGGACACAATTCACCCCCCCTATTGTTTCATCACTATAGTCTTTTCGACCTAAAATTTAGTATCAAAGGTTAAGCTTTTCAATATAGATTTAACAAGCCAAAGGTATAAGATCTATATTAGTGATGGAAATAGAGAATCTCAAGGAATGAATGTCAATGGTTCGTGATCCATATTTCAATGGTGAGAATTATGAATGCTGGAAGTCTCGAATGATAATATACTTAAAAAATATTGGATTTAGAGTATACTCAAAGATTTTTACTCCTTAAACAATTCCTGAAAAACCTAAAACTTGGTCTACTACTACATAGGTTAAGTATGATATGAATTAGAAAGTAATTAATGCTATTATTTGTAGTCTTAGACCATATTAATTCAACTGTTTATTGCAATGCCCAACAACCTATGAAATTTGGTAGACAATTATAGTTGTCTGTGAAGGTACTGACAATGTTATAAAAATGAGATATTCTACAACAAAATTAAATTTTGATACTTTTAGAATGTATGATGGAGAGAGCATCACATATATGAATAGAAGACTGACAGAAATTTTTAATAATATAACATCTTTAGGTGAGCCTATCAGCCAACATGATCAAGCTTTGAAAGTTCTAAGAGTTCTACCTACAAAGTGGAATGGAATTTCTGCTGCAATCTTCCAGTCATCACCTGTCAATAATATGAAGAAAAAGATAATTGATTGGAACTTTAATTATGTATGAGGATGAAATGAAATATGGAGTTGAAGACCACAAAGTCCTAAGGAAAAAGGATAACACTACTTTAAAAGTTACATCCCAAAAGAAGAATAGAAAAATAAAACAAGAATAAATAAATTCAGACTCATCTGATTTAGAAATTGAGTTGGCTCAATTAGCTAGAAAATTTAATAAATTTTATAGGAAGAAGATATGATTCAAAAAAACATTAAAAAAGTATGAGAAAGAATCAAGGGAAGTTAGATGCTGCAAATGAAAAAAATGGATCATATAAGACCTGATTGTCCCCAATTGAAATGAGAGAAAAGAAAGATAGAAAAGAAATATTAGAAGAATACTGATTATGAAAACAAAGGAAAAAGGTATGAAGGCTACGTAGAGTGTTTCTAAAGACACAAGAATCTCACCAATATTTACTTTAGAGAAGGAATAATTGAATCTAAAAGATAATATATGTTTCATGGGTGAAGAAGAGAAGGTACAACCCTACTCTTCATCTAATTTGGATTCTAGTTACTCAAATGATAAAATGGATGCCTACTATACTATGCTAGAAGAAATATATGACTCCATATTAAAGAAACATAAATCTTTAAAAAACATTCTCAATGCTAGGTGAAAGAGATACATTACTAAAATAGCATCAAGAGATTTTTGAAAATTTTAATTCAACTACTACCAACTGTTCTACTCATGAAAGTAAGATTAAGACTCTATAGGAAGAAGTAGAAACCTATAAATCTAACGCTCTTATTTTCACAAAATGAGGAAATAAATTGAATGAAATTCTTGGGAAAAATTTTGTTAAAAAGTAAAGTTTGGTATTGGTAGTAAGGGTGAAAACCCCAAACTATACAAAACTATTTTGTTCATGATTCTAATAGCAAAGGCATGTCTACTGTTAAATATTTTTATTGCGCTATTAATGGAAATTATGATAATGAATTCTATTTAAGAAAACCTCAATTATGTTGTATCAAGCATGTTCATTATTCAAAATCTTTTTCTAGTCTTAATTATAATAGTGTTGATCAAAATAAATATGTTTGGATTCCTAAGTCTTTGATAGCTAATGCTACTGGACCCAAAAATATATGGGTACCAAAACAATTTTTTGTTTAATTTATCCTTTTAGGTAACAGGCCACGAAAGAGGAAAATATATATGGTATATGGAAAATGGATGTTCAATACATATGAGTATAAATTCATAAAACTTTTGTACTCTGACTAAAATATATGGCGGTCTAGTCACCTTCAGTGACAATACCAAATGAAAAATTATCAGACTCGGAACAGTTGGAGATCCAGATACTATCTCAATTAATAAAGCACTCTATATACAAGGATTGAACCATAATCTGATAAGAATCTATCAAATCTATGATTATGGATACTGTGTTTATTTTTCTAATAATTTATGTTCTCTTTTTAAAGATGATTTTCTTAAATTTAGAGCACCCAAAACAGATAATGTCTATAATTTGGATTTAAATTCCTTGTGTAAACAGAAAGTGAATTGTTTAACTGCTAAGATAAATGAGTCATGGATTTGGTAAAGAAGACTTGGTCATTGTAATATTTTTTCTTTACATAAGTTATCTAAGAAACAATTATTTTCATATTTACCTAGTCTCAAATTTGATAGTGATTGATCTGTGATGCATGTCAGATTATCAAGCAACACAAATCTTCCTTCAAATCTGTTAACAAAATTGCTACATCAAAACCCTAGAACTTATTCATATGGATTTTTTTGGACCATCTAGAATAGAAATTTTGGCTGGTAAATTATATGTATATGTTTTAGTTGATGACTATTCAAGATTTACTTGGGTATATTTTATAAAACTCAAAAATGAATCTTTTTCTATTTTTGAAAGTTTTTGTGAAAATGTTGAAAATAAAAAAGGTTTTAAGATAATTTTGTTATGAAGTGATCATGGTGGAGAGTTTTAAAATCAAGAATTTAATTATTTTTTATCAAACATGGTTATTAAACACACCTTCTCTACACCAATAACACCTCAAAAAATGGAATTATTAAAATAAGAAACATAATTATTCATGAAATGGCTAGAACTATGCTAAATGAATACAGTCTTCTAACTTACTTTTGGGAAGAAGATGTAAGCACAGAATGTTATATTATAAATAGATTTTTAATTCGAACTA
The DNA here is from genome assembly GCA_963277665.1 of Viscum album. NCBI lineage: Eukaryota > Viridiplantae > Streptophyta > Magnoliopsida > Santalales > Viscaceae > Viscum > Viscum album. The sequence continues at coordinate 397,098,633 of OY728138.1, forward strand.
TTTTCAAAAGGACTCCTTATGAAATTTGGAATAACAGAAATCCTAAGGTAATGTACTTTAAGGTTTTTGGATGAAAGTTATATATCTTGAACACCAAGGATAATCTTGGAAAATTCAATCTAAAAGATAATGAAGGAATATTCTTAGGATATTCTGCAACTTCTAAAGCTTATAGAGTATTTAATAAAATGTCAAGGATTGTTGAAGAATCAGTTCATGTGAAGTTTGATGAAACTAAACCTTTTAATAAAGAGAAAGATCAAATAGATGAAGCTGATGATTCTTCTAACAACGTGATACTTGATAAATTGAAAAATGATTTTGAAACTATAATTCAAATTCAGTCTAGTTTAGAAGAACATGATACTAATGAAACTAAAAGTGCTCTTCCTAGACAGTCTATAATCTTAAAGAATCACCCTTTAGATACTGTTATAGGAGATCTAGACAAAGGAATAAAAACTAGAAGAAGTGTAGGAAACCTAGTAGAATTTTCTGATTTATTATCTTAGCTAGAACCTATGTTTTTTGAATAATCCTTAGAATATTAAAGTTTGATGTTAGCAATGTAAGAAGAGTTAAATCAGTTTAAAAGAAACAAATTATGGAAATTAGTGGAAAGACCATTGAATTATCCAGTTATAAGAACTAAATGGGTCTTTAGGAAAAAACCAGATGATCAAGGTATTATAACTAGAAACAAATCTAGACTAGTATCCAAAGTTTATAATCAATAAGAAGATATAGATTATGATGAAACCTTTTCTCCTGTAGCTAGACTAGAAGCAATTAGAATTATTTTGGCCTATACATCTCATATAAATTTTAAATTATATCATATAGATGTAAAATATACCTTTTTAAACAGATATTTAATGGAAGAATTTTATGTAAAGCAACCTTTTGGTTTTGAAAATTCTCAAAAACTAGATTTTGTTTTTAAACTTATTAAAGCTCTCTATGAGCTTAAACAAGCACCTAGAGCTTGGTATGAAAGATTAAGTTCAATTATTTTGAAAAATGGTTTTACTATTAGTTTGGAAGACCCAACCCTCTTTAAGAAAATAGTTTTTTATAAATTATTATTAGTTCAAATCTATGTTCATGATGTTATTTTTTGATCAGCAAATAAAAAACATTGTAATGATTTTTTAGAACTTATGCAAAAAGAATTTGAAATGAGCATGATGGGAGAATTAAATTTCTTTTTAGGAATTCAAATTTATCAAAAATAGTATGGAAATGTATTAAATAAAAGTAAATACATTACTAATTTATTGAAAAGTTTGGTCTAGAAAATAGTAAGACATATTCAACTCACATGTGTACTAATTTAAAACTTGATTTGGATAAAGCTCAAAAACTATTGGATAACAAGTTATATAGAGGTATGATTGTAATTTTACTATATCTTACTATTATCAGACTTGATATTATGTTTTCAGTATGTCTTTGTGCTTGATTTCAATAAAATCCAAAATAATCCCATCCTTCTGCTGGAAAAAGGCTTTTAGATATTTAAAAGTAATAGTTGTTCAATCTCTTCTTTATCCAAAAACTTCTGATTTTAATTTATTATAATATTCAAATGCATATTTTGGAGGATGTAGATTAGATAGAAAAATCACTTTAGGAACCTATCACCTTTTAGGAAAATTGTTAGTGTCATGGTCAAGTAAGAAGAAACACTTGGTTGGACTATCAACAACCGAAGCAGAGTATGTATCTACTGGCAGTTGTTGTGCACAAGTGTTGTGGATGAAACATACTCTAATGGACTTTGGACTTAATTTTAATAATACACCTATTTTATGTGATAATAAATTTGTTGTTAACATTTTAAAGAATCCAATAAGTCATTATAGAACTAAGCATATTGATATTAGACATCATTTTCTAAGAGATCATGTTATTAAAAAGGATATATCTTTAGAATTTTTTATCACAAAATATCAATTAGCTGATATTTTTATTAAACCACTTCCCACTTATTTTTTTATTTTACTAAGGTGGAGTTAGGTTTATTTAATTTTTAATTATTTTATTTTATTTTATTTTATTTTATTTTATGCCTAATTTATTTCTTTAAATATCATTTTCTTTTCTTATTTTTATCTTACGGTATTTTAGTAAATCTTTATTGTCTTAAATCTATTTACATAGTATAATTATTAATTTTTTTGTCATAATTACTCTGTGACATGAGAAACAAGGACATGTTCCATCTTCCAGAAACACTTCATCTTCCAAACCCTTTGTTTACCCAAAAAAATTTTCGTCTAACCCTCAATATTTGTTCGTCCTTCCAAACCCTAGAAGATAAAAACCTCAAATTTTCAAATTTTTAGAAATGAAAAAAAACCAAGAGAGTCAAAGAAGGAGAAGAAAGTGACCCAAAATGACAAAGGGTTGCAAGAAGAAAAATTCTTTAGGGAAAAGTGGTTGATCTTTATTTTCTATATTAGACAAACTCACTCCTGAAACAAGCATTGGAATTTCAAGGACTCGAGACAAATTTTAATGACATCAACTCAGAATTTATTTACGAGGTAGAGCTGAACTATTTTTATAAGTGTGTACAGATTATTTTCAGATATTCAGAGGATATGATTTTTTTTAGTATAGAAGATAGGGATTTCTCTATTTCTTCTACTAAGGTTGCAAAAAATTTGAACTGCCCACATGAAGAAGTTTTCCATTTCAATTTTAAATCAATTGGTGATAAGGAACATTCTTCTAAAGACATTATGCCTTTTCTGTTCAACTTGAAGCACATCAAAAATATGTTTGTTAAGGATTTAAAGTCTTATAATAATATTCTAGTGAAGTTTATTTAGATAGGAATAGTTCCAAGGATGGATGAGAGGGAGAAAACCCTTTACCCAGACATGTATATCATGTTTTTTTAAGTGATATCAAATTGAATTTTCTGCGGTATTTATTTTGGTATCTTCATTACTGTTGTTCACCGGATGTAAGAATGGATTTCTATCCATATGGATGGATAATTTCAAGGATTTTACTTAATAAGGACATGATAATACTAGTTGATGCAAGAGTCAAATGCCATCATAGTAATGTTTTGAATGCTAGAATGTTAATAAATCTTGGATTATTTTGGAGAACAATAAAAGGAAAGATTTTGATTATTGTAGTTAAGGAAGAATAGAGCTCAGAAGCTTTAACTCAGGGGGATAAAGAAGGTGTTCGAAAGGAGGGTGTATTTGAATCACGAACAGATGCAATTTCTCAACCGACTCATAGGAGGCTTAGATTTAACATAGAATAAGAGGTAGAATAGAGTCAGGGGGAATTGTTATGAAACCAAGAAGTAGAAATGCTCCTTAAGTTGTAGAGAAGATGTTGGCTTCTGGAGGAGCAACATGCTCAGTTCATTTGGAATAAACTGTTATTGAAGAGGAAATTCCAGTGGACAGTCAGACTAGAGAGCTTTCTATTGTACCTTTGGTGAATGAATAGGTACAATAGATCATTCTGGTAGAAATAGTTCAAGAAAATAATACTCAAATTGAAAATGTTCAATCAAATATTGTCAGAGAAGAAGTTAATGAACAAGGATATGTACAAAAACATTAGATTTTATAGGAATCGGTTATAGAAATTCAAAATTTGATTGTAGATTAGACTGTGGGACTGTTCAATCATATTTCTAGTGCTCAGACTGAAGTTTTAGATAATCAGTCTTTTTCTTGTAAAGAATCAGTAATGAAAATAGTGGAAGATCCATTGCCTAATGATGGTGCAAATCAGGCTATGAATGAAAATAAGGGGACATCTGATTCATTATCTCATCAAGTTGAAGAAATTGTGATTAAATTAAACAAGTCTCGGGAAGATAATGCCACTATGTGGAAGGAGCTTGAAATTGCAAATAAAAAGATTCACAAACTTAATGAGAATATTGTTTCTAGAATGGATTTTGATGCCTTCAAGAGAGACATGTTAAATAAGATTGGGAAGATCAGATCTGAAGCTATTTCAAAAACAGATTTTGTAGATTTAAAGTGGTACTTGTGAAGTCAGTTTGAATCAGTAAAAGGTTTAGTGAATCGGTCCAGTACATCTACTCCTACCTCTGCTACAAGTCCAGATTTGATTAGAAGATTTCAAGCCATTACGTCTGTTATGGAAAAAATTAATTCTCATCTTCAGGACCATTAATTCAATAGTGAACCTTTTATAGTTTTATTGTAAAATAATAAATTTGTTGTTGATTAGTTAAATCAAGGAGATCCTAGCAATAGATTGATGTAAAGTAAATTTTCAGAAAAGTTTTAGTTGTTCATGAAGCAAGAGGAAAGTCTTTATGAGTTTATTAAGGTCAACATAGTGGATGATCTGCATATCAATAATGACTCCAAGATGTTGATAATTCATCTAGGAGACAGTTTGATGAAGAAGCTAAGATTGCAAATGGTTGAGCTGAAGGAGATGTTTGAATCCATTCAAAATTCAAATCCATCCAATACTTGTCCTTTTTTTCTACCTTAAACCAAACCAATGAAAGTTTTCATTTCTTAGTCACAAAATTTACTGTATTGCTGTCTTTATTGATCAATCAACTTCTTTAATATCTATATATTATATTTAATTATTTTATCTGCTTTTGTATTTTTGTCTGATAGTCAAAAATCCAATTCTCTTTTTTCATTACAGTAACTTATAACATTCACTTATTATTCTTTTCAATATTATATGTGTTTTAATCTGTTTCTATACATTATTTTTGATATCACAAAAAGGGGAGAAATTTAGATAACACAACATTTCTTTGAAAATTTATTTAAAATTTACCTTTGGGGAGAACTTTAGGTATTTCTTCTTTATCGAAATAATTCTGTCAAATAGATTTTTTTTAATGTTTAAAAATTCTAAATTATATTGCTAAGATTGTAGATTTAATTTATTGGTTTTTTTATCATTAAAAAGGGAGTGATTGTTGGGAATGTATTTTCTCAACAATACTCTATAAATATTATTGATTTTGATGCTCAAAAATACCATTGTTTTTTTTACTAATGATTTTATTTTGAGTGTATTTTAGGAAATTTATATTCCTTAAATTTTTTATCTTGAAATAATACTCAAATATTTATTTGTGAGAAATATTCATTAAAGTGTTCAAAATGATCTTAATCATATTCTAGAAATAATGTTCTCTATTTGTCGTTTACTGAAAATACTATTCATTCTAGACATCAAAGAAAGTAATGTATAGAACAAACCCTACGTTTATGTTGAAGGATCGATGCATATGGTTAATCAACCTTACATTTAAAGAAATGTATGGTTAAGTAATATTACATTTGGATAAGAACCTTAAGTTTTCAGAAAGAAAAAGTGTGGTTAAAGAACCCTATGTAAGTATGGAACTTTATAAACATATGGATCATCAACCTTACTTTTGTAATCAACCTTACGTTTAGGAAAAGTGAACATATGGATAATCAATGTCACATTTAGAGATCTATACTGACATGGATAAACATATGGATCATCAACCCTACATTATAAAGTTTAACCCTACGTTTTTTATTTTTTCATTTTGTGAAGGAACCTTACGTTTGACTTTTCAATGCCGAAAATTTGAATTTACGTCTTTATCAGAGATTTTTTCAATAGTATTTGCGGAATGTCAGGGCGGTTTAAAGCATGATTTCAACTGATTCAAAGCTTGTTTTAAATTATTTAAAAGTTGTTTTATAGAAGAGTTTTTTTACTCATATTCTTAAGGGAAGTTACGACTACTCTGAGATGTATTTTTTGAATTTGAATTCACTCATTTTATTATGCATCTTTTACGGATCTGAAACTGTGATAGATATTTATCATTATATATCTCTCTGAGTATCACCTATAAAACCCCTGGATCTATGAATACGTCTCAAATATTTTTTTAAATATTATTCTTTGAATTTTTCCTATAAAATTTTTTTTACAGTGCTACAACAATCATGCATCTCAAAAACAAGGAATACATTTTGGAGATATATATATTTAAATCTGGAAACATGATGCCCTATTTTTATTATTGTTCTTAAAATTGAATATCTCTTGTGCAACCAGATATCTTAAAATATATTTCAAAATTATTATTCTTCTGAAGGAAAAGATCCATCTTCTATCAGTTGTGTGCTACTACAACTGAAAGTTATATCTGTTTATCATCAAACTAAATCTTATCTATCTTGAGTTTTGGCTGCTTGTATTTAGTCATGTAGGAGTGTTATCTTCTCACACTAAGCTATGGTTTTATCAGTTCCCTACAAAAAAACCATTAGGCTCTATTTTATAATCCTTTATTTGTAAGGGTGACAATTGCCTGCACTCAACCGTGGATCGGTCTTATGATACGAGGACCTTACTAGTGAAATTCACCAAGCCTACATAGAGGGTGATTGGTGGAGTGGACTAAGGGATCTTTGTTCCCCGAACCACTATAAATTTATGTTCTTTGTTCTCTATTCATATCAGCTACATATACTCTGCTACAGAAATGATGTCAGTTATTATCTTTTGTTTGTGTGAATCAATAGAATCATAAAATTTTGAAAAGGACACAATTCACCCCCTCTTGTGTCATCACTATAGTCTTTCCGGCCTAACAGATATTTAGGTAATTAAAAGTCTTATGTTCATAATAAGGCTCAACCTAAAGGTTATATTGATGAAAGGTATATATTAGAAGAATGTTTGACATTTTGTTCAAGATATTTAGATGGGATTAAGACCAAATACAATAGGTCAAGTTATGTTAATGATGAAGTAATGGATGTTGACAATGATTAAGTTTATACTATCTTTTCAAAGATCGGAAGACCAGTTGAGAGTTGTACTAATTTTGTCTTAAATTCCATTGATATGAAACAAGTTCACCGACATATATTATTCAATTATGAAGAGTTGGATCCATTCATAGAGTAAGTATCAATTTTTTTATTTAGTAATTTAATTATTATGACTTATTATATTAATAATCATTACTTTTAGGGAATACACATTACATGTGAAGACAAAAATGAGGAGTCAGGAACACTCCTCTTCTGTAGTACAAAATATTGTAAGTAAAGCCTTTACCGATTGGTTTTCTACACAAGTAAGTTAAAGTAATGACTAATAATACAATATGGATTGATATTTATTTTCTTAAAGATTATTGTTTTTTAGGTATTTTTGAAATATATGGTTGGTACTCTATCATATGATTTGAAACATCTATCACAAGGCCCTCTTCAGAATGCTAAAATGTTTTCTACTTTCAATATTAATGGATTCAATTTTCATACAATGGGTCGTTAAAAGGGATTAAAAACACAAAATTCTAGAGTGTTCATGACTTCTAGAACCAAATGTGTTTCAAGTCACTATGATTAAAATGGAATTGGTGTTGATATTTTATATTATGGGAAGTTGAAAGATATTATTGAGCTCAATTACTATAGAAAATATGTAAGTCTTTTAAAAAGGAAAAGGGGTGATACAACAACTAATAGAGGTTTTAGAATGGATGATTGGGGTTTTAATATTGTCAATTTTAGTAAATTTATTAACAATAGATAATGTGAAGAGAATTAACCTTTCATTTATGCATCTCAAGATCAAATGGTTTATTATGTTGAGGTTTCCCCTGAATGGAGTGTTGTGGTGTATCTTAATCAGAGAGATTTGTATGAAATGGGTGAAGATAATGAGGATATACGTGACCACGCACCTTTTTAAGAACAAGAGTTTAGTAAATATTTTGACAATGAAAGTGAAAATATTCAACTGTAAATAGAATAGGAATACAATGATGTTTTATTTGAAAATTTGTAGGAAGATGAAAATAATTTGGAATAAATACTTACATTTTTTTATGAATTTTTCAAATTGTTTTGACTAACTAGAGTAAGCATATTTTTTTCATTTTTTGCTAGAATCACATTTATGTTGTGGGTATTAATTTTTTCATGTCATGGGAAACCATTTTTTTTTCTTTTATACTTAAAATAGTTAGAAGAGAAAATGTTATTTTTTTTAACAAAACATTTGTTTTGAAATTAATTTCGCTGCTTGTTTTTTTTTTCTATATATCAAGGAACAATATATGCATTTCAACTCTATATATATTTTTTTAATCATTGGTTGTGATAAATATATATATAGAAACTGATCAAGGACGTTTCATGTGTTAGATTATGAAAAAATGAGGTTTTTCAATGTTTTATGTGTTAGATCAGAGGAGGAATCAACATTACTAATTAATGTTTTAATATTTTATGTTGTTCAATGTTTTTCACTATGTTGCACATGACAAACAATTAATGTATCTTCAAAATTGTATATTTAACTCAAATTTGTGATAACTTTATGAAACTAGATAATAAGTATATAAGTATGGATAGTGAAATTTTCATGTCCCCTTGTCTTCTCACATTGTTAAGGAAACCAACTTGAATTTTGGAGTTAGACTCTACTATAGACATACTGATGTCATAGACTGCACATTATAATTATTTCTTCAAAACTTTTTATGCTTGTAATCACCATGTAGATATGCCTAATTCAAAATAACCTAGAGTTTGGAATATAAATGAACAACATACAACACAGCTAGATATCAATGTGCATGTTCATCCTTCCTCAACTAAAGATGTTCCATCAAACTCAACACAAGTGCATATCACCCAAGTTGTTTTCCCCCAGCTAACACATTCTGATTATGGTCAATCAACACAGTTCACATTATCAGAGTCCAATGTAGATGACAATCCTTGATTATCTAGTCCTAAAAGCAGTTTCAATGTTGAAGCTGAGATGGATGTGAATGTTTCTCGGACATCAATTGGTGTAAGGAGGGAAAACAACAAACTGGTTGGATATGCAATATTATAGGTACATCCAATTTTATTCATGAATTATATATTTTAATTAATCCATTTTTAAATTTATTTCATTATTTGATTAGATTTGGAGGGTGTGAAAAAAGTAAAAAAGTTTCAAATTGAGAAAAAAAATTTATTGGTGAATGAAAAAGTTATAGTGAACTTCGATGATCAGGGTCGTCTAATTGGGGAAGGAGGGGGTTTATTTTTACGTGCAATGGGGAATATAGTTAGGACTAAATTTCCTATAGATTATGAATCTTGGTGAAGAATACCAAATTCTCTAAAAGAATACGTGTTATACAAATTGATTATGGTAATTATTTTTTATTAATTTAATGACTTTTTAAGTTTTATTTTAGAATTGCACAACTAATGTTTTTATTTTATTGGAAAAGCCCTACTTTCAGTTTCCACATGACAAGTTGGAAAAGTGGTTTTCTAAGCTTTTAATAGGAAAAATATGGAGAGATAATAGGGGGATTTTGTTTCATAAACATTATGATTCTAGCTTGAATAAAGAACAAAACTTTGAGCAGAACTATCAAAATGGTATAACAAAGGAGTAATGGAAAAGTTATATTATCATCTATGATAAGAAAAAACACAAGGTACTTTCATATTTTTTTATTGACATCATAATTTAATATTTATTTTTTTTTTATTCATTAAATGTTACTAAAATTTTCATCTTTATATGTGCAGGACATGTGTAAAAAAATGCACTAAATCATGGCAGTCGAACCATTCCAATACATCTGTAACTAAAACATTTTCCCACAAGAAAGATGAGATGTTAGTATATCATTTACATTTTTAGAAATTAGTTGTATATTATTTATTTTTATAATATTTTTTATTATAGGAGAATAACTTTATACATATGATTGGTAGAGCCAATCTATGGGATGTAGTCCATCAAAAAAGTAACGGATCATACATAAATGATGATGAAAAAACAATCAGATTAAGAATTCCAAATAATGTTTTCTTGCTTTTTTACGTAACCAAGCTGATCTCATCTTCATGTAGGAAAAATTGAGTTTGGTTTTAAGTCAAGAGGAATCATCACAACATTTAATTATTTTTCTAGGTCATTCTTTCAAAAAAGTATTTGGGAAAGAGCATTCGGGTCATGTATGTTCTCATGGGTTGGGAGCATGTTTGACAAGTGTATTCAGGTCATCCTCTCAACAATTTGGAGGCATTAATGATGCCATATTTTATTTTAGTCCTATATCTCAAAAAGAGGTTTCTAATTTGAAATCAAAGTTGAGTCAAGCTGAATTAAAATTACAAAGGAACAAAAATGAGTTAGCCCAAAAAAAGTGCAAATGCTTATAATTATTGATGTTATTAAAGGAATGGAGTCCAATATTCTTTCAATTAATGTCAACATAACCAATGATTCTATAAAGTTATTTTTTTCATTAGCTTATTTTTAGTTTTTTTAACCTTCCAACACAAACGTAGTTCTGCTAGGAATGTTTGGACACAAAAAATGTTGTTTCCAACTAATGTTTGAAGGGAACTTGAAACTAATAGCATATTCAGGATATATAAAAGTGTTCATGTTCATTTTCCAAACATCATAATGCCTTGGGTTTTGTAGATTTTCAATTACACTATCAAATTTTGTACAACTAGGGTGGCAGTATGAGATGTAAACCAATACCATATGTGAAAATACTATTGGACAGTTCACTATACCGAAAACCATACACTGAAGCCTTCTTGTTTTGATTGTAGGAAGCCAATTGATCATTTATCGTGTGTTTTTTTTGCTTATGAAAACAAGTGTATTGTTTTAATGTTTGAGAATGTTTGGATCGTAAATCATTAAGAAATTCAAGTATGTAGTAGTTATCTATTTATATGGTTTATGATTTTTATTTTTAACTACAAACATGTATTTTTAATATATGTTTGATGAATTTTATTATTTGTACATGTTAAAACATTATGTTTTTAAATCTTATTTAGGATAACATTAATGAAGAAGATGGGGAAAAACTGAAGATCAACCTTCACTGAATCATAGAATATCATCTGAAGGAAGTGATTTTAATTAGAAAGTTGAACATGTCCATGCTTCTATTGAGGTATTTTATCCATTAGTGTTCTAATTTGAGGTTTCTCTTTAATTTTTGTTCCTTTGTTTAGTATAAAAAGTATAATTTGAGTTTTTCTTTAATTTCTGTTCCTTTAGTTCTTTTTTTAGTAACCAGTCTCCCATTGAATTTTAATTCTCCACCAAAATCCTATATCACTGGTACACAACATATAAAACATCCAGACCTTCAACCAGTGTAGATAATACCAATGGAACTTGAAATATCTCCACATAAAATCCCAAAATATAGACCCAAGTTAGGGGAAAAATATTAAAAGATTTTGAATCAAACAATTAACAAAAAACAAGTGGATTAATAAATAATTATACCTCAAAAAACTCATAGTTCTACTAGCACTACCACCTCCAATATCTGAATCTGACCACACCTGACTCCCCTGCCAGTTTATTTTCTACCTCAATAGACATGATATAGCATATGTACTTGTGAATATGGACTATAAAAATTCTATACCTACAAAATAAATCTTCCCTCATATACTAAAAAATCACGGATGGTCCCTAACACAAAAAATTACTTTAAGGAAACTATTGCTGCTACCGAAAAGGGGTACGAACACCCATCTGAAACTGGCCTCCCTATACAGTAGAAAAATAATCCTAGTTGTGACTATTTATACTAAAAAAATAGAATTAATATTTGAATCCAATGTAAGGTGCTCAGAGACCACCTTTCCTAGATGGATGAGAAAATAGTTTTGGTTGTCACCTCTGCACTATTCAAAACCCTGTCTACCTGAATACCTACAGTACACTTCCTGAAACATTTCTCCTTGAGGTTCCATTTCATCCAAACTCTTGTGGATAAAATCCCAATTAATGAGTCTTCTATATAACCTCATCCTTTATTAATAATGTAGATAAATAGGGAGTATAAATTTTGTGATCATATAGCTATTCATTGGCCATAGATCCTCATGAAGAAGCTACACTCTGGACTCATCTAGAAAAATATCCTCAGAAAACTGGAATAGGTCCATGAACCTGATCCCGTGAACTTGTGAAGTCATTATCCTCTTGATAAAGGAAAAATATCTATAGAAAACTATAATAGGATCATGAACCTAATCCCATGAACCTGATTACATGAACCTGTGATGTGGAACCATGTTTAGTGGGGTGGAGATCTCATCTTGGCACTACCACATTATCCCTTAGCTAGTTCAACCAATTTTATCTCATATTGAGTCAGTGTAGGGATTATCTTATCAATAATATGGTGCAAGGTAATATATCTCCATGATATTCTAAAACCACTATGACAACCGTGCTTTTTATTACAACTTAAACATGCTTTATTACATAAAACTTCACTTGATCCAACAAAGAAGATCGAGAGGTTTAGTGTCTTTGGGGCTTAGGATCATTACATAAAAACTTTAAACTTGAAATACAACATCTTTATTGAAAACTTCTTTTACATGACCACTACATTCCTTCGTACTTAGCATTGCATGGGATAACCTGAGGACATGCATAAGAAAAGGGTGAGCTATAAAGCCCAGTAAGGGAGTAAACAATGAATAACATGAGGAGTGAAATACATGTTAGGAAATAGGCATATCAATAGAGCATGATGGAAACATGAACATAAAGGCATGATAAAGCATGATAATCATAACATGGAAATGTGGCAACAACACTTAACATTGAATTAGCATGAGCCAAGGCTCATTGCACATGGAGCATGAGTAAACCCTCATTGCACTTGAAGCATGAGTAAACCCTCGTTGCACTTGAATTAGCATGAGTAAACACTCATTGCACATGATGTATCATGATACTATACTTTACCCAATGCATTGGAGCGCTATAAAGGGCGCACCCTTCTTAAACATTTCATTTCATGCATAAGTGTGCCACATGGATCATAAAACATGGATTCATAAAACATAATCATTTCTTCCATGATAAAGGAATGTGGAATTAATACATGAAACTTTAAAATCAATATGTAAATGTGCATAAAGGTGAATACCCTTGATGGAGAAATGGGCATGGTATTCACTTACACAATGATATTGGTTTAGAAAATCGGTGTGATTTTGGCAGCGTAACGGCGTGACATAAGAATTCATAAAAAAGGTTGATGAGAGAGAAAGGGGTTCCTCGTCATATTTACATGAAATGGACAGTAAGGAGGTCATATAGATACATGTCTCAACAATTGAAAAGGAATTTAGATTCATGATACAAAAGTATTGCTTGAATATAAAAGAAGAGAAAAAGGTTTCTTTCGGAATTTCGGCATAGTAACGGGTGTACATGGGAGGCATTTAATGAGAGAGAAAGGGGTCTCCCATAATTAAAACAATAAGAGGGCAGTATGGGAGAGGTGAAAAACCATACCCCAACATTCATAATTGAAAATAAAAGGGCAATACAACTTAAAGAAAATTGACAAAAATGAGAAAGGAAGAAAACCCCTTACTTGGAAGTGTGCTTCCAAAGGCTAGAGAGAGGCTTGTGAGAGGCTTCTTGGGAGCTTGGGGCACCTTGAGAGGATTCTAGAGAGAGTAGGTCAGAGGTTGGAAGAACTTAAAGGGCTTTGAGTGAGGAGGAAGTGGGAGCTTGGGTGGGTTTATATAGGAAAGGTGAGAGAATTCTTAATTATTTAGGTTTGGGACCCCTTATATTAAAATAATCCAAACCACAAACCATCCCATGGTATTTGCCCATGGTTTCTGGAAAAGGAAAGAGGAAAAAAATATTTTACAAGTCCAAGGTCCGAACTTATTAAAAAATTAGGGTTGCTTATGTGGAGGTGAGTCACACTCCCATGGAAATTAATTTAAAAAGGCAAGGTGTTGAATAAGTCTTGGGGGCTCCATTAATGCTTTGAAAAGTAAGTCAAACAAACCCAAAACCTCATTATTTTAATGATAAAACACATATTGTCCGAACATAAGGATTATGGTATTTTATTACATCACTATTGGGTCATTATGATGTCATAAAACACATTATATATTTAAATGGTATTTAATTTTTACCCAAAAATTTGACTGTCTCAGAAAATTATGAAAAATTCACCGTTGGATAATTTCAACGTCCTGATTCCAAAAATAATATTTATTTTATATAAATAATTTTCTAAATATGTGAATTTTCACTTTCAAAATAAAAACCGACATTTATAAAAAATTCACGGGTTTTGACAGAAATGGCCTTCAAACCTTAATAAAAAATTTAATTGCATTCATAAAATTATAAGATCATTTATATTTAATAAAAATTAATTTAATATTAATAATAATATTTTATTAAAATATTATTTAATTCAAAAATCCTTTAATTTAATAAAATATAATTCTTAATTAAATAATAACTAAAAACACCATTTGTACTTTAAAAACTAATTACAATGTATCAAAAAAATTATATTCATTATTATATACAAAAAAAATAATGTACATGAACATGGTGCTACTTATTTGTTACATAACCCCTTAAAATAACCGCATAAGACCTAAGGGTAAGGTTTGCGATGGTGACAGACTCTTGGGGTTTCTCGGATAACATCGCTCGAGTGGTAATCTCTATCAACTTCCACTTTTCCCGTAGAAGATCACGTTCGAGCTTGACTTGATGAAGCTCAGCTTGGGCTTGGTCAAGGGCAAAGCCCAAAGACGCCACCTCCTTTCCGAGCTCTGACAAATGGGCTTCGTAAGGGGAAATTCTACTGGATGAGGCCATCGCTTCCTTTGTCTGAGTAGAAATGGGTTCGTTAAAGCCTTATATTAATACTACTCAGATGATCACTGTTCAACGGCTATAAAAGTAACGGTCACAAATCTTAACATAAAACTAAAGAAGTTGACATATTATAAAAACATTTTTTTCATAAAGAAACATTTAACTGGATCAAGAGGGATTTTCCATTAATGAAACTTTGGGTCGTTACAACATTCCCCCCTTAAGAAATTTCGCCCTCGAAATTTTCCTTTTCCAACACTAAAACAAATGTGGGTAACTTAGCTTCATCATATCCTCCGAATCCCAAGTTGCTTCTTCAAACTTGTGGTGTCTCCACAACACCTTGACGAGGGGCATTGTCTTATTTTGTAGAAATTTTTCTCTACGATCTAAGATCTTCACTGGTTGCTCCTCATAAGAAAGATTGTCTTCTAATTGTACCACCTCGGAAGAGAGTACATGTGAAGGGTCTGGTATGTACTTCCTTAAGAGGGATACATGGAAGACATCATGCACCTTGGCCATAGTAGGTGGAAGTGCTAGTCGATAGGCCACATCCCCACCATGATCAAGAATCTCGAAGGGGCCGATGTACCTTGGACTTAACTTCCCTTTCTTTCCAAACCTCATGACCTTCTTCCACAGAGATATGCGTAAAAACACCATGTCTCCGACTTTAAACTCAAGGTCTCGTCGACGATTATCTGCATAACTCTTCTGTCGACTTTGGGCTGCCTTGATATGCTACTGAATGGTTTTCACCTTCTCCACCATTTCTTCGACCATTTCTGGTCCAAGCAGCTTACGTTCACCGACCTCATCCCAACATGTCGGTGTTCTACACCTTTTCCCATACAGGGCTTCATATGGTGCCATTTGGATGCTCGAGTGGAAACTATTATTATAAGAGAACTCAACCAGAGCAAGATGTTGATCCCATCCTCCTTTAAAGTCCATTGAGCACGCTCTCAACATATCCTCAAGTGTTTGGATAGTCCGCTCGGATTGGCCATCAGTTTGAGGATGATAGGCCGTACTGAAGTTCAGTTCAGTATTCAGAGCATGTTGAAGACTCCTCCAAAACTTAGAGGTAAATCTTGGATCTCAGTCAGACACAATAGATAGTGGTACTCCATGCAACCGTACCACTTCCCTGATATATGTCTGTGCCAGTTGATCCAAAGAGAAATCCTCTCGAATAGCAATGAAGTGTGCAGTCTTTGTAAGACGATCCACAACAACCCATATTGCATTGTTGCCTTTGGATGTCCTTGGGAGTCCAGTGACGAAGTCCATGGTGATGTTCTCCCATTTCCATTCTGGTATGGGCAATAGTTGCATCATCCCCTTAGACTTCTACCTCTCTGCCTTCACTTGCTGACACACCAGGCACTTCGATGTATATTCAGCGATCTCCTTCTTCATATTATCCCACCAAAAGTTTTCTCGGAGATCTCGATACATCTTTGTGCTCCCTGGGTGAATAGAGAAATTTGAACTATGTGCATCATCCAAAAGTTCCTTCTTCAGCTCCGATATTGATGGAACACATAGTCTTTTCCCAAACCGCACAATTCCTTCTTCATTAACATTAAACTCTGAGGACTTTCCCTTTTTGATAGCTTCCACTTATTCTTGGATTCCCGCATCATCCTTTTGAGCATCCTTTAACCTTTCCAAAAGAGATGGTTGAGCAATCATTTGTGAAAGGATTGATGATGTTCCCTTCTTTATGATTCCCACGTCCATATTCATCAAGTCTAAGAAGATTGGATCCTTCTCAATTCTCATCATTGATAAAATTGCTGGATCCTTTCTACTTAGGGCATCCGCCACCTTGTTCGCCTTCCTAGGGTGGTAATGTATTGAACAGTCATAATACTTGATGAGCTTTATCCATCTTCTCTGGCGCATATTAAGCTCTTTCTGTGTGAATATATATTTAAGACTCTTGTGGTCAGTATATATCTCACATTTCTCTCCATAGAGATAATGCCGCCAGATTTTCAAGGCAAAGATCACCGCTGACAACTCTAGATCATGCGTTGGATAGTTTCGCTCATGGATTTTCAACTGCCATGAGGCATAGGATATCACTTTATCATTCTGCATCAGCACACATCCTAAGCCCTTCTTTGAAGCATCACTGAATACCACAAAAAAGATCCCCACTTGTGGGTAAAGTGAGCACGGGTGCAGTGATAAGCCTCCTTTTCAACTCCTTGAAGCTTTCTTCTCATTCATCACTCCAAGAAAACTTTACTCCCTTTCGAGTTAGCTTGGTAAGAGGGTTGGACAATCGTGAGAAATTTCTCACAAATCGTCGATAATATCCAGCTAACCCCAAGAAGCTACGGATATCAGTTACCGATGTTAGCCTCGGCCATCCCTCAATTGCATCTGTTTTGGAGGGGTCCACAGATATCCCATTGCTTGTGATGATATGACCCAAGAATGAGACCTCCTTCAACCAGAACTCATACTTGTTGTACTTGGCATAGAGTTTCTCCTTGCGCAAAGTCTCCAGTACAGTTCTTAAATGCTCCTCATGGTCCTCCTTGGTTTTGGAGTATATTAAAATATCATCTATAAAGACTACCACAAATTTGTCTAGGTAATCTCTAAAGACTCTATTCATCAATTCCATGAATATTGCTAGAGCATTGGTGAGTCCGAAAGGCATTACTATGAATTCATAGTGCCCATACCTTGTACGAAAAGCAGTCTTGGGGATATCTTCTTTCTTCACCCTTACTTGATAATATCCCGACCGCAAGTCCACCTTGGAGAAGTATTGTGCTCTACGTAGCTGATCAAACAAGTCATCGATTCTTGGGAGAGGATACTTGTTCTTTATCGTGATTTTTTTAAGTTCACGATAATCGATGCAAAGCCGCATTGACCCATCCTTCTTCTTGACGAAGAGGACTAGTGCACCCCATGGTGATTCACTTGGGCATATAAACCCTTTATCCAGATTCTCCTGTAGTTGTTTCTTCAGCTCTTCAAGCTCAACAACAGCCATTCTATATGGAGTCTTGGATATTGGTAGCTCCCCAGGAATAAGTTCAATTGAGAACTCAACATCTCTTCTTGGAGGAAGACCAGGAAGTTCCTCGGGAAATACTTCAGCGAATTCCCTCACAATAGGCATTTCTTCAAGGGTGGTTTCTTCCTTGGACTCAATCATCTGAGCCAGATATGCATGCTCATAAGGCAGTAATATCCATTCTTGAGATGATGGAACTAAAGGAGATTCATCTTCCTCCTGACACTTGTAAAGAATCGGGGGTCGATTCTCCATATGGAGTGTGATTTCCCTCTCCCGACAATTTATGTTGGCTCTATATAAGGAAAGCCAATCCATGCCAAGAATTGCATCAAATTCCACCAAAGGGAGTATGACGAGGTTCGCTGGGAAATTCAATCCACATATTATAACAGGGGAGGACTTATACTCATGGGATGCAATGATTGCCCCATTTTCCGTACTCACCGACATCTTTACTTCCATGATTTGTGGTGGTGCAGGGATTGTTCTACTAAACTTTTGAGATATAAAAGAATGCGTAGAACCTGAATCAAAAAGTACGTTCGCTATTCTTGAATGAATAACCAGCGTACCTGTCACCACTTCGTTGTCGGGGTTCACTTCGGCAGAAGTGATGGCAAAAGTTCTTCCTTGCTGTCTTGGAGGTTGCTGGTTGCCTCCGATAACCCTTGGATTAGGGCACTGATTCGCAAAATGACCCGATTCTTTGCATTTGAAGCATTGAACAACGCGTTGAGGTTCGAACGGAGCGTTCCTCTCCTCTGTCGCAGCCGCGGGTCCTTCTTGCTGAGAGTTAACAGCTAGGTGCCCTTCTCTTCCACACTTGAAGCATTTTCTTGTCCCCCTAAGGCAATTTCCAGGGTGCTTCTTTCCACACTTTTGGCAAGTGGGGTGCTAGAATTTCTTAGCGCCGTTGGATTTATCCATCGGACCACCAGCATTGAAGTCCACCTTACGCTTCTTGTCCCCATGATACCCCTGTGATTCTCCGATCTCCATTTCAACCTTGAGGGCACATCGGACAATTTTCTCATAGCTGTCGAAGTCACGGATCGTTAATGCTTTCCGCAAGCTAGGCTTCAGCCCACCAAAGAAGCGGTCAACCTTGCATTCGGGGGTAACGACAAAGCTGGAAGCGTATCGTGCAATCCTTGTGAAGTTTGCCTCGTACGCTCCCACAGATTCCTCATCTTTCTGCTTGAGGGAAAGGAAGTCCCTTTCCATCTTAAGACGGAGGGTGCGTGGAAAATATTTATCGAAAAACATCTTCCGGAATACCTTCCATTCCAAAGCCTCAATCTCCTCCTCAGGCTTCGTATTTTTGATCAATTTCCACCATTGATCAGCTTCACCCTCCATACGATAAGCCGCCAGGAGAACCTTCTCTTTTTCAGAGCATTGGAGGATGGAGAATATCTTTTCAATGGAGTTGATCCATTGTTCAGCAATCGTGGGATCGGATGATCCACTAAAAGTAGGAGGCCTTTGTCTCATGAAACTTTCAATAGAGACTTGTTCTTTCTTAGGGGGGGTTGAACGTTCCTCTTGACCAGTGTTTCTATTCAAAATTTGAGTTAGCTGAGAGAGAAGCGTGACAAAGTTCGCGATTCCCGCTCCCATTGGATTGGGCATCTCATAAGTACAATCATCACACTGATCTTCACAACGGTTGTTAGCCCGAGTTCTCCTATTACCGGCCATTGGCTGGAATAAAAGGAAAGTTAGGGGTAACACATAAAGGGTAATCCAAAGACAAAAGTTGATGACTTATAAATAAACTTTAATCTCTTTAACTCATGAGTCTATAGGATTCAATCCAGGCTTTTCATGATCTTCCTTCTAACATATATTCTTAGGGACATTTTTCCCTTAATAAGGGTTCATACTAAGATTGTGAATTTATCAAAACATATCCCCCGGGAGTGTCGTAACCAAGAGTACAGCAAGGCCCGTTGTCGTGCACCAGTTCCCGTTCGAGTCTAGCTCAAAGCGGTGTTTTCGGGTTTTACCCCTAGGATACATTTGTGCCAGAGCCGCCTCTACCTGCTCGTATCCAGACAGGGATGTATTTGTTTGATAAACCACTTACTTAGTATTTACCAAAACTTAGGGATGTTTTTATTATGCTTAGTCTTGTATCTAAGGATTTACTAGGGTTTCCTAATCCCAAAAATAACTAAACCTATCCTCTGATACCAACTATTACAACCCTACTTTTTATTACAACTTAAACATGCTTTATTACATAAAACTTCACTTGATCCAACAAAAAAGATCGAGAGGTTTAGTGTATTTGGGGCTTAGTATCATTATATAAAAACTTTAAACTTGAAATACAACATCTTTATTGAAAACTTCCTTTACATGACCACTACATTCCTTCATACTTAGCATTGCATGGGATAACCTGAGGACATGCATAAGAAAAGGGTGAGCTATAAAGCCCAGTAAGGGAGTAAACAATGAATAACATGAGGAGTGAAATACATGTTAGGAAATAGGCTTATCAATAGAGCATGATGGAAACATGAACATAAAGGCATGATAAAGCATGATAATCATAACATGGAAATGTGGCAACAACACTTAACATTGAATTAGCATGATCCAAGGCTCATTGCACATGGAGCATGAGTAAACCCTCATTGCACTTGAAGAACGAGTAAACCCTCGTTTCACTTGAATTAGCATGAGTAAACACTCATTGCACATGACGTATCATGATACTATACTTTACCCAATGCATTGGAGCGCTATAAAGGGTGCACCCTTCTTAAACATTTCATTTCATGCATAAGTGTGCCACATGGATCATAAAACATGGATTCATAAAACATAATCATTTCTTCCACGATAAAGGAATGTGGAATTCATACATGAAACTTTACAATCAATATGTAAATGTGAATAAAGGTGAATACCCTTTATGGAGAAATGGGCATGGTATTCACTTACACAATGATATTGGTTTAGAAAATCGGTGTGATTTTGGCAGCGTAACGGCATGACATAAGAATTCATAAAAAAGGTTGATGAGAGAGAAAGGGGTTCCTCATCATATTTAAATGAAATGGACAGTAAGTAGGTCATATAGATACATGTCTCAACAATTGAAAAGGAATTTAGA
Source organism: Viscum album (assembly GCA_963277665.1). NCBI lineage: Eukaryota > Viridiplantae > Streptophyta > Magnoliopsida > Santalales > Viscaceae > Viscum > Viscum album. Next base: position 397,119,527 of record OY728138.1, read on the forward strand.
TTCATGATACAAAAGTATTGCTTGAATATAAAAGAAGAGAAAAAGGTTTCTTTCGGAATTTCGGCATAGTAACGGGTGTACATGGGAGGCATTTAATGAGAGAGAAAGGGGTCTCCCATAATTCAAACAATAATAGGGCAGTATGGGAGAGGTTCAAAACCATACCCCAACATTCATAATTGAAAATAAAAGGGCAATACAACTTAAAGAAAATTGACAAAAATGAGAAAGGAAGAAAACCCCTTACTTGGAAGTGTGCTTCCAAAGGCTAGAGAGAGGCTTGTGAGAGGCTTCTTGGGAGCTTGGGTCACCTTGAGAGGATTATAGAGAGAGTAGGGCAGAGGTTGGACGAACTTAAAGGGCTTTGAGTGAGGAGGAAGTGGGAGCTTGGGTGGGTTTATATAGGAAAGGTGAGAGAATTCTTTATTATTTAGGTTTGGGACCCCTTATATTAAAATAATCCAAACCACAAACCATCCCATGGTATTTGCCCATGGTTTCTGGAAAAGGAAAGAGGAAAACAATATTTTACAAGTCCAAGGTCCGAACTTATTAAAAAATTAGGGTTGCTTATGTGGAGGTGAGTCACACTCCCATGGAAATTAATTTAAAAAGGCAAGGTGTTGAATAAGTCTTGGGGGCTCCATTAATGCTTTGAAAAGTAAGTCAAACAAACCCAAAACCTCATTATTTTAATGATAAAACACATATTGGCCGAACATAAGGATTGTGGTATTTTATTACATCACTATTGGGTCATTATGATGTCATAAAACACATTATATATTTAAATGGTATTTAATTTCTACCCAAAAATTTGACTGTCTAAGAAAATTATGAAAAATTCACCGTTGGATAATTTCGACGTCCTGATTCCAAAAATAATATTTATTTTATCTAAATAATTTTCTAAATATGTGAATTTTCACTTTCAAAATAAAAACCGACATTTATAAAAAATTCACGGGTTTTGACAGAAATGGCCTTCAAACCTTAATAAAAATTTTAATTGCATTCATAAAATTATAAGATCATTTATATTTAATAAAAATTAATTTAATATTAATAATAATATTTTATTAAAATATTATTTAATTCAAAAATCCTTTAATTTAATAAAATATAATTCTTAATTAAATAATAACTAAAAACACCATTTGTACTTTAAAAACTAATTACAATGTATCAAAAAAATTATATTCATTATTATATACAAAAAAAATAATGTACATGAACATGGTGCTACTTATTTGTTACATAACCCCTTAAAATAGCCGCATAAGACCTAAGGGTAAGGTGTGCGATGGTGACAGACTCTTGGTGTTGCTCGGATAACATCGCTCGAGTGGTAATCTCTATCAACTTCCACTTTTCCCGTAGACGATCACGTTCGAGCTTGACTTGATGAAGCTCAGCTTGGGCTTGGTCAAGGGCAAAGCCCAAAGACGCCACCTCCTTTCCGAGCTCTGACAAATGGGCTTCGTAAGGGGCAATTCTACTGGATGAGGCCATCGCTTCCTTTGTTTGAGTAGAAATGGGTTCGTTAAAGCCTTATATTAATACTACTCAGATGATCACTGTTCAACGGCTATAAAAGTAACGGTCACAAATATTAACATAAAACTAAAGAAGTTGACATCTTATAAAAACATTTTTTTTCATAAAGAAACATTTAACTGGATCAAGAGGGATTTTCCATTAATGAAACTTTGGGTCGTTACAACCACTCCCATCAGTCAACTTGTGTAGAAATCCTAGAAGGACCGAACTCTGGAATCTTGATTCTATCCCTTATAAGCCCCCACCACAAATGATCTATGGTGTGAGATAATCTTAACATATCCCACAACTACCAAATATTAGTGTATATTTCTTTATCCATCACATGTACCAAGTAGCACAAATTACTCACTAGATCCTCTCTAGATTAACTTGTAGTGGATCTGGTTATTTCTTCATGATCCCATAGTCGCTTTCAAGGGAGATTTAGACTACTAGATGAACATGTTACAAGGGCCCGACTTGAAGGATGGAGAGTAGGAGACCCCAAGGATCATTTAGTGGCCATTTTTTAGCAACACAAGAATTTATTCCTACCTAGTGGGATCCTCATATAGCAGCCTTCCTCCTACCTTGTTTCCCTTGAGGTGTCTCTGATGAAACCACCTACCTCACCTGTTGGGGCTGGACCACATCTCGATACACTATCACATAGTTATTCATGTATTTATGTGAATTAATGATTTAAGATTAAATTAGGGGAAGAATAATTTCTTCTATGTATCCCTTAGAGATGAGAATTCCCCAAAGGTTACATATGACACATGGATGAATTTTAGTGAAAATCCCCTTGTACACATATGATAATGGCCATTGGATGTAGCTAAATTGATGATAGAATTTGGATGGAGTGAATGGATTTAAATAAATAAGTTTTTATATCCATGAAACCAATACCCCACATCATAAGGTCTGTAGGTGGGATCTCTATTAAATATTTCCCCATACATCATTAGTTATCTCTCAAGATTGGGTAGAGAAAGGATGAAATTTGAAGTTACCAATGTTGCTGATATGGGCCACCCAAGTTAACTGATGGGAGAGGTTTCAGTAGATCATGGGGATAGATTACTTTGCACTCTCTTATTGATAAGATGATCCCTACACTGACTCGTGCAAGAGCATAAACTCCTTCATGCGATCTACCCAGTGTCGTTGCTCCCTTCCAGCCTTCTCATTGGCCAAAACCCACCTCCTAACACACTCAAATGAAAACATGACCACAAACTTTGTAGCATCAATTTATATGAATTCAACTTATGTTAATTCATTGGACATACCTTCTCCAAAAATTTAATGATATAAATATTATAATCCCTCACATTGAACTAATATATTCAAAATATTTTTATATTGTACATACCTGTATAATAAAGGAGACAACCCCAAGTGATTAAATCACTTGCATAATGAACTTTCCCCCTTCTTAGAGAACAAAACCAAATCACACCAAGGAGACAACCCTAAGTGATTAAATCACATAACCTTAAGATATTGGGCCCATATGGAGCATTAATGGACAATGGTTAAGGGATTAAGTATACTTGGAATAATATAGACATGATTATGGACATTAAAGTGAAAATTCATTTCTAAGATAACATGTTTAAGGATGACCTCATTTGATGTCAAATGTAGTGTTCCTACATGACACTAAATGTTATAAAATACATGTTATTACTTTAATGTGATCCCTTGTAGTATGATGTTTTTAATTCTAGTTTGATCCTAATATGATCATGCTTTATGTTATAATTTTATCATGAAACCAGAATTGAAATCAGACAAGTTCTATATATTCAGTCATTTTTTGAGAGTAATCAGATGATATATTTTAGTTTTTGAATAGAATGATTATTATCATCATTCATTAGGATCAAAAACATTGATGTATTCATGCATATGAAATTGCTTTCTGAATTCATGAATCAATCTATACAGTGCTCAGATAAGTTTACATGGATTTTTCCTCACCTAAATTTGGAGTTATTGTTTTTAATTTTTAAAAAGATCTTGATTTATTGAAATTTATGCCTCTAGTTTGGTTCCAGTTAATCAAATTAAACAAAATTTTTCTACAAAACGTTTCCACTTTATAGTTTGAAGAGGGTATGATCTTTATTTTCATAAGTTTTTAATGCTTCTAGTTGATACGAAACATATATATCCATGTTTTTAATATATTGTACATGCAGGTGTTGAGCCTTGTTTTGAAAATGACAAATGTTGAATTGTTATGCAATGAAATATGTTGTGTTTCTTTCTTTCTTTTGTTTGAATTTCCTTTAATTATTATTATTTTGTTTCACTAGGTTGATATTGCTTGCTGATTCTATTGTGTGTTTGGTGATGAGGTTGGTTCTTTTCATCTGGTGGTGAGGGTGGTGCTTTTCATCTGGCAGAAAGGGTGGTTCTTTTCATCTGGTGAATTTTGTGAGTTTTTGGTGAAAGTTTTGATGTTTTTTAAGAAGATGTATTTTGATAAAATCTCTTAATTTTATGGTTGGTTTTGAATGGCTTCAATAATGATGCGATCTATTTTTTTATAAAATTTTAGTATCTTATTTATTATGTAGATTTTCATGGTTTATTTAATTATTTTTTATCAATAATAATAATTTTTTATCATTAAATATTATATAAATATCTATTTATTAATATTAATTTTTTTGTATTTGTGGTGGTTGGAGTTTATGGGGCGGTGTGGATTTTTTAAAAAAAATATAAAAAAAATTGAATTATAAATTTTTTAAATAAATTATTATTAGATTAGTGGTGGTTTTAACCCCCTTTAATGTTTTCAAAAAATTAATTTTTTAAAATAAAGGGGTTACAACCGCCACTATTTTTTATAAAATCTAATATTAGAGGCGGTTATAACCCCTCTAATATTTTTCTCCTCAGTTAGAGAAGGTTAAAACCACCTCTAAATTCATCCTGGAATTATAAACTTTTGGATTAGAGGTGTTTATAACCCCCTATAATATTTTTTTTCTCCTGATTAGAGGGGGTTAAAACCACCTCTAAATTCATCTTTGAATTCTGAACTTTTGGATTAGAAGCAGTTATAATCCCCTCTAATATTTTCAACCCGATTAGAGGGGGTTAAAAATGCCTCTAAATTTGCCTCGGAAATTTAAACTTTTTGATTAGAAGTGGGTTATAACCCTCTCTAATATTGTTTCCCCAATTATAGAGGGTTAAAACCACCTCTAAATTCCATCTAGAATTTTAAATTTTTTATTAGAGGTGGTTTTAACCCCCTATGAGTTTTTCGTAGTTAAGTTTTTTAGATTAGAAGGGGTTTTAAACCCCCTCTAATAGAACGGCCTCTAATTTTATAATACCAGTGCTTGCCATAAACTTCCTCTAATGACAAGTAGGTGGCCATATTAATGGAGGTTTGAATAATTGTTGCTAATGTGTTTAGAATGGGTTATAACCCCTTCTAATATTAGTATTTTTTTAGTGAGATCCATATTTTCCTTGGTCTATATGGGTTTTATCGACAATTTTTGAAGAAATTATCATGATTGTTTAACCCACTAACCAAGATAACTTAGAAGGTAGAAATGTTTTCTAGACCTTTAATGTGAATAATGATTTAAATTGTTGAAAAAGAGGTTTATCACTACACCAAATCTCACACTACTAACAAGTGGGGAACTATTTTTGGTGTATAATGATGATTCAAAGAAGGGATTAGGCTATGTATTGGTGAAAATGATAAATTGATAGTCTAAGCCTCAAGGAAGTTGAAAATCCATGAGTAAAACTATCCCATTCATGATCTAAAGTGGGCAGTTGTGATCTTTGCATTGAAAATATGGAGGTATTATCTTTATGGGGAGAAGTGTGAGATCTATATTAATCACAAGAGTATCAAATGTATATTCACACAAAAAAGGATTAATATATACCAAAAAATATGGTTAGATATCATCAAGGATTATGACTGCTCAATCCAATACCATCTTGGTAAAGCAAGTAGGTAGTAGATGCTCTAAGTAGAAATTATCCTGCAACTTAATCAATTATGATAATTGAGAAGGATCCAATATTCATAGACCTAAAAAATATGTATATGGAAATCATTAAGGAAGGAACATCATCAATATTCTATCAAATGATTTCTCAACCATCCCTTATGGATAAAGTAAAGGATGATCAAAGAAAAGATGTGGAAATTTAGAAGAAGGTGGAAGCCATGAGAAAAGGTAAATCCTTAGAGTTCAAAATGGATAAGTAAGGAGTTATGAGATTTGGGTCATGATTATGTGTACCATCTAATATAGAGATAAATAAGGAGCTTCTAAATGATGCACATAACTCAAATTTCTATATTAACCCAGGGGAAAAAATATGTTTTGAGATCTTAAAGATAACTATTTGTGGGAAAATATGGAAAAGGTGATCATTGAGTATACATCAAAGTTCTTGGTATGTCAGAGAGCGAAGGCTGAAATGAAAAATTCTAAGGGGATGATACAACCATTAACCATACCAACATGGAAATGGGAAAACATCACCATGAACTTTTTTACTGGAATTCCAAATACATCTAGAGGAAACAATGTTATATGGATTGTTGTGGATCATTTTATAAAGATAGATCACTTTATCACAATTCGAGAGGATTTCTCACTAAATCAGATTTCATGGATATATATCAGAGAATTGGTCAGTCTATAAGGAGTACTACTATCAATTGTATCTGATCGAGATCCATGATTCACCTCAAAGTTCTGGAAAAGTCTCTAATATGCTCTAAGCACTGAGATGAACTTTAGTACGGCCTATCATCCTCAAACTGATGGACAATCTAATAAAATTATTCATTCACTAAAATAAATGTTGAGAGAATGTTATATGGACTTAAAAGGAGGATGGGACCAACATCTTCCTTTGGTCTAGTTCTCTTACAACAATAGTTTCCACTCGAGCATCCAAATGGCTCCATATGAATCCCTTTATGGGAAAATATGTAGAACACTGGAATGCTAAGATGAGGTCGGTGAACATAAGATATTAAGACCTGAAATGGTCAAAGAAATTATGGAGAAGGTGAAAACCATTCAGTAGCTCATAAAACTAGCCAAAGTTGACAAAAGACTTATGCAGACAATCATCAATGATACCTTGATTTTATGGTTAGATACATGGTATTCCTCAACATATCTCTATGTAATAGGATCAAGAGATTTAGGAATAAAGGAAATCTAATTCCAAGATATATTAGCCCCTTCTATATCCTTGATCGTGTCAGAGTCATGGCCTATCGACTAGAACTTCCACCTACCATGTCTCAAGTACATGATGTATTACATGTATTTATCTTGAGGAATTACATACCTGATCCTTCACATGTCTTGAATTCAAAGGTGGTACATTTGGAAAATGATCTCTCGTACGAGGAGCATCCAATGAAGATCTTGGATCGTAGAGATAAATTTTACGCAACAAGACTACTCACCTGGTCAAAGTATTATGGCACAACCATAAGTATGAATAGGCAACATGGGAACCTGAAGAAGTGATTAAGGATAAGTACCCACACATGTTTCCCACTTATAATCTAAAACAAAATTTCAAGGGTAAAATTTCATAAGGGGGGAAGAATGTAATGACCCAAAATTTTATCAATGGAAATTTCATTCTTATAATTATATCATATAGTATAATCACATAAAATCATATTAAGAACACAATACAAATATTATAAATGAATAATGAATAAAATAAGAGGTATTTCTAAAATATAAGGAACCTTTATCGATGAAATAGTAACATGACCTTAGGAATAGTAATATGACCCTTATGAATAGTAAACCAGCCAATAGAATAGTAACCTCACCCATGAAATTATAAATAAAATTTAGGCATCCTATAAATTATATTATGATATAATAATATCATAGTATAAGTAAATAAATGTTTTGAAAATTATTAATTAAGTGTCAATATTTTTGTAAGTTACAAATTTTTAATTACAATTTTATAATTAATATAATGATTTAAAAGATAATTTATTTTTATAAAATGTATCCATAAATTAATATTTTTTTTCTTATTATTTTAAGATAATTTTATGATATCTTATTTAATTTTTCAAATTGTTACAAAATCAGTTATAATTTTAAAATCTGTATTTTTCAAGTAAATAATAATTTTAATTAAAAATTAAATTTCACATAATTAGAAAATTATTTTCATGAAATGGAGTTAATTTTTTAATTATACACTTTGAAAAATGTTTGGGGTGAATTTTTTTTATTTTTATAAAATACTTGAATTTTTAGTGAATAGTAAAATATAGTAATTTATGATTTAAGCTAAATACTTGAATTATGGATTCATGGATGATGTTTAGCTATTTTAATCCCAAAATATCAAACTATACTTCATTATTTTAATATTTTTGGTGATAATTATCAAACTATTCATAGTATAGAGGCAAAATAATAAATTAATGAGTAAAATAATGAGGAAACACCCCTCTCCTCTACTATAAATACCACCCATCACCACCTCTTCTCCTCACACATTCCAAGATTTTATACTTGTCTAAATTATGCATAATACTCTTCCCAATACACTCACACATGTCTATAATCTCTTGGTCTTTACAAAAGACCAAAACCTATTTCCTAAGGAGGTTTTTAAGGAGGAGAAACTCAAGAGGTAAATTCCTCTTTCCTTTTCTTTTAATTTATTTTCAAGTTATTTTCTTATTCTAGCCTCACCTCACCTCATAAAAATGGTATGATAACCCCATTACCTCATATATACTATAATTTTATTATTATAATGGAATAATACATCATTAAACCCCTCTTCTCTCCGTTTTATTCAAAAAGTAAAAATGATGTTCGTGAGGTGTTAATTTATCACCTTCAAGGAAGAAAATTTTTCATTTTCCATTAATGCCTTCAAGGATGGATATAAAACCATTTTTATAGTCAAAAAAATTATAATATATGTATTTTATCTTATTTAATGTTCTATAATCATTATATACACATGATTTTAAATAATAAAACAAAACAAGTTTATTGTGAGTCAAAACTGCCCAAAAATAATCCAAACAATTATCACTAACATCTTATCTAATGATTCATCCTCACCCAAAATAAAAAAATGAATTATATATAATTTAATCTTATAAATTTTCATTAATAACTTATAAATTTAATTCTTGATTTCTATTTCCATTTTACCTAAACATTCATACTCTTATACAAGCAAATAGATCATGAAAACTAAGAAAATGAGCACTCCCAAATGATGAAATTGAACACTATAACTCATCAAAAAAGCCATAAATAAACTTAATAAAATTATAATAAAAAAATTACATCTATAAAAGGTTATAAATTAATTAATTAATGGATTTAATTTGATTATTCAGGACATTAAGATCAAGTGCAGAACCATTTTCAACATAAGGTAAGGGATTCTTTCAAAACCTCCATTTTTTCCTCCAGGTTATGCTTTATCCCTCTTTAACCTAATTTAAATATTATTTATGTTTATATAATTCTTATAAATTCTATATATATATTCTAAAATCATGTATCAATATCATTTCATCCTTATTTTTTGGTGATATACATGTTTTAATAATGTTCTCTTTTCAATTCTTCCTGATAAGCAAGCCCAATTCAAGGGAACTTTCTGATTTCTTACCCACTTCCAAGTGCACTCCATAATATTTTTTAATCCGCCGTTATTATTATAAAATCACTAATTTCAATATGAAATACTATCTTGGTTCATTTCTTGTTTTATGGAAATAGATATTCCTTTTCCTCTTTAAATTCTCTTTAATATTTTCCTTAAACCGAACTAAAATATTTCATTTCTAAAATTTATTAAACACTCATTTTATATTTTTCCACTTTAATTGGAAATAAATTATCATGATCCATTCCTATTTTCCCTTATGAATGTCCATGTACATTTTAAATCCATTATTTCATGGAAACATTTATGATATGATCATTTGTTATGCCATGTGACATGATTATGATACCCATTTCTTTCTATGGGTAGCCCTTGTGTTTATTATTCATGTAGCACACATATTCATGAACATGTTATGATGGGTTCACCCAAATAGAAATACAATTAATTTGGTAATGTTTATTCTCATGAGACGTCATGTTGGGATAGGGAGTGAACCTAATTCCTTTATGGGACTTTTTCCACCATGTCTTAGCGGTTAGTCTTGACTCATGTTTAAGACATGTTATATGTTTTTGTCAAATTATTAAGATTCCATGATTATATGTTCCCATGTTATACATATTAATATTCCTTATTTTTATTCATGTTATGTTCCTTTTATGTCATAAAGTTATTCTTTCTAACCCATGTGCTATGTTTTATTCCTATGTATATTTCCTTATTGGGCTTCTTAGATCACACCTTTTGTTCATGTATTCTCCAGGTTATCCTATGCAGTTATAGGAGGTCAATAGAAGTTGGAAGCTTATTATGAATATTAATTAAAATATTTTTTCATGATTTTTAATTATGTTCCTAATCTTATAAATACATTGTACTTTACGGTCCTTGAATTGTTATTCAGTGGTTAATTATGGTTAAAATCATGTAATTATATGTGTAAAGGGCTAGGGTCACTATAATTTTACTTTTAAAGGGAAGAAAGATAAGACGAGGTAAATTGAGAGCGATATTGAAAAGAATTTATCAAAGGATAAAATGGTAAGGGTATAATTTCCTAAAAGTAATAAATGTGGGATAAAACACCCTGAGTCTTACATAAAGGTAATGATAGTTCATTAAAAGTGTAGAGATAAGGGTTATCAATATCAAGAGTGAAAGGGAAATAAAGAAGCTATAAATTTACAATGTTTAAATTTCAAGGCAATGAGACACTATTCAAATAAATTCCCCTATAGTTAATGTAATATACTCTATAATAGACCATGGTAACATATCATGGCTTATACAATTACAACTGTATAAGTTGAGATCCCAAATTATGTTATAGTGGGTACTGTTTTCATAAAATCAAATCTATATAATGAATAAATTGATTCTGGATATATGCATTCATTAATATCTTTAAATTTTTTTAAAAACATCTAATCAACCCTTGATACACTATTGAATGAGTTGTTAGTTAAATATCCTTGTGTAAATATTATAATAATGAAAGTGTATTGCTCTATCTCTATTGAAATGTATGGAGGTTCTTTAATTAAAAACCTAGTTATTATACCAATGATTGAACATAACTTAATCCTTAGTATGGATTGTCTCTAAAAGTATAATGTAATAATTTATTATTGAGAGAATGTGATTAAAATTTTAGAGGCTAGAATATAATCCCTTATTTTTAAAGGAGAGGCTTCATTTCCCAAGTCATATTTGGAACCACCGCCATTGGCTCATCTTAATGAAATTTTGGGATAATATGAATAAGATAATGAGAATTATTTCCTTAGAATAGTGGAGTTATCTATTGTGATGGATTGTATTGATGATATATTAATATAATCTAAATGATATTAAGAGCATGAAAACCATTTAAAAATTATCTTTAAGACTCTAAGGGGGAAGGATCTATTTGGTAAATTCAGTAATTGTGAATTTTTGTTTCATTGAGTTTCTTTTCTTGCCCATATTTTCTCTAATTATGGAATATTAGTTGACCTAAAAATAAAAAATGTTGTTAAATAATGGTCCATAGTAACAAATAAAACTAAGATATGTATTTTCTTTGGATTAGTTGGTTACTATCAACGATTTTTTTGAGAATTTTTCATGATTAGATGATCCTTTAACTAATTTGAAATGTAAATGGTTCAAATAAACATGGCCTAAGGAGTGTGAAAAAATATTTATGGAATCAAATAAAATATTGATCAATACATTGGTATTGACCTAACCATACAAAAAAGGAAGGATTTGTTATATATAGTGATACATCAAAGAAAGGACTAGGGTGTTTCCTTATGAATAATGATAGAATATTTTCTTATGAATCAAGGCAATTTAATTCCCATGAGAAAAACTATCCAACTCATGATCTTGAGCTATTAATTGTAATATATGAATTGAAAATATAGATGAATTATACTTACAATGAAATATGTGACATATATATTGATCAAAAAAGTTTTAAGTATATATTAACATAGAAAGAGATCAACATGTGACAAACGTGATGGTTGGAACTACTTAAAGAATGTTATTGTGCAACACACTACCACTATAGGAAGAAAAACAAGGTGTAATATGTGTTAAGTAGAAAGGATCACAGAGTCATATCTATGAAGAAGATGGAAAAGGATCCAATATTCATGTATTTAATAAAGTTGGATACAGAAGTTATTAAGGAATGGGAAACATCATTCCTTTTATAAGAGATTTCCCAACCATCTTTACTAGAGAAGATAGAGAGGTATCCTTAGGATGATAAGGGTTTACATAAGATTAAAATTATGGAAGATGGGAGATTTAAAGACTTCATCTATGAAGATAGTGTGTTGAATTTTAGAAAGAGACTATGTGTACCATCAGTACCTGACCTGAAGAGGGAATTTATAGATGAATATCATATCTCAAAATTATCTATACACCCTAGTGGTCCAAAGATGTATAAGGATCTAAAATAACATTGTTGGTGGGAAATATTGATGTATGAAATTACTGACCATGTGTCTATATTCTTAGTATGACAACAAGTAATGTCTAAGAGACAAATCCTAAAGGGTTTGATGAAATCTCTCCCTATACCAATATGGAAGTGGGACAACATCCTAATTGAATATTTTACTCAACTACCTAATGCATATAAGAATAATTATTTTATATGGGTCATTGTGGATTGACTTACCATGTCCACGCATTGTCTAGAAATAAGGGAGGATCTAACCCTTGAAAATCATGTGTGAATTTATATCAATGATTTTTTGAGGCTTCATGGAACACCTTTATTAATTTTATTAGATCACAACCCTCATTTAACATAATGATTTTAGAGGATTATTCAAAAGGACTTAAACACTGAGGTATATTTGAGCACCTCCTCTCATCCTCAAACTAATGGGCAGTCTGAAAGGACCATCCAGCACCATAGAGGATATATCGAGGTCATTCTCTCTTTACTTCCAAGGAACATGGAACCAATACTGCAACATCTCATCCCAAATCATTATCTTGAGAAGAAACAGAGTGTTACTAACCTTAGGTGACATCTCTAAGACACCAAAGGATACAAATAAATGCTAAGGGATTAATAGAAAAAGGGGGTGATTTTTCCTGATAACCATACAATCTATCAGGAAAGAAATAAAAACTAAGACAATATATATGATGAATAAGAAAATAAACCATAAACTCAATAAATATACCAATAAAACTACATCAGTTTGAAAACAAAAATTAATAAAAGGCTAAAATAAGAAGACTCCAAGACAAGATGACTCAAACACTTAGGTTGCACCACAGTAGACCCAGACATAGACAATCCACAACTCCAACTCCACTAATCATAAGCACAATGCCAAGGAATGCCACTAGAGAAGTATTAAACATTCCCCTTCCTTGTATCTCGGTATATGAAATCTATGAATGTAAAAAAATTACCAAGTATGGGTGAGCATAACACTCAGTGGATAATCCCCAGAGACTTCCCAACACACGCCACTAGTACAAGAAGAAGATAACACATTTTATTTAAAATAAGAGAGAATCAATTGAACATTTTACATAAAAATAATAAACACGTTTCATGGAAAACATTAAACAAAGCTTTTATAACCATTAATTTTTACTTGGAATAATCATTCCATTATCACACCAACACACACAAACACTATGAATGCAACAATGGACCTCTCTATAATCACGAGTGTTGATTCTTCCTTTCACCAAGACGCCACTTAGTGACCTAATTTGACAGTGGTACTTCCACCCAAAATTCATCCCAACCCATTACTTTGATGGTGGTACTTCTTACCATAATTCATCTCATATTAATATGAATACGTTCTAACACATTTATGCTAATTAGAAATGAAAACATTTATTAGACCCATTCATTCCAAAAATAATCATTATAAAATTACTTTATTCAACTTTGAAAACCACATTTTTGAAATCACATCACAACATGGGTTTTTCAAATAACTTTATCAAGATATTTCCAAATTAATCACAAGAATAATTTATCAAAAATAAATCCAACAAGTTCTGTAATAGTATAATGGGATGAAATCCACCTACTTCGAGTTTTTTTTATAATGGATCAAAGTAAAATCCATAGATCTACCCTCTTCCTTCCATTCCTCTATCAAACCCCAAGAATATATCATCAACACAAATCCAAACCCATAGATCTAGATATTACTAACTGATCTATGGTTCTATTCAAGACAACCCAATGATATACAATTCAAGAAGGAATAAAAAGATCTTAACCATTGATTTTCATAATTGAGCACCCAAATAATTATTTGAATTGGATCCCGGACATTGAAGATCACCATAAATCACCTAGGGTTTCCTTAGAAGTCGATAGGTGGAAATAGGAAACCAAATGATAGATTACACATGGTTACTATATTAAAACTATCTGGTCTTGGGATTATTCACAATGTGAATTGGGAATTCACGTCATGAATTCATCAAGAGGTCACTTGCACCAAAAAATCTATCACCTCAATTTTATTTTTCAGAGAACCCCATTCACATTGTGAACCTATTTCACATTGTGAACTGCCTTATCAAAACACCTGGAAAAAATTTCACATTATGAAGGTATTTCATAGTATATTCCTAGGATTATTCACATCATGAAACCACCATTCACGATGTGAATATTTCCTCTAACATTTTATATATCTATGTTCTAGGATTTTCTCCCTTTTACACTTCCAAACACTTCTAGTTAGTTATCTCAAAGATTTTAAACATAAAACAAAAGGAATAAAATGACAGTGTACCACAAACCAAGGGTGCTATATTCTCCCCAGTATTGGTCTTTCTATCCCTATGAATCTGGAGATTGAAAATTATTTTGAACAACTCACACAATTTCTCTCATATAAACATTTCTCATTCCCATATTTCCTCTTGAACCAGACCATTACTCCATAATACTCATACCAAGGAAATAGATATCCATCATGGGTTATCCATCTTTCTATCCAAGATTTGAATAAGTTCATGTATAAAGTTCACATTGGGATTAAGAGTAACATTATCCCAACTGATCACATGACTGGGATCTGGGTGATAATTTTTTAGTTGAGAAACATGGAAGACGTTATGAAAAACACTGAATCTTAGTGTTAGGGAAAACTAATATTCCACAATTCTAATATAGTTAAAAATCTAGAATAGTCCCGCATACCTTGGTTATAGATTCCCTTGTTTCCCCAAGTGTTAATGACTAACTTTTGGTGAAAATTAAAAGAAGTCATAGTCACTCACATCGAATGATAAGGGTCAGTGAAGATTTTCTTCATAATATTTCTGTCAGCTTTGAGACATACCCATCCACTTTCAGATCAAGTGGGTCTTCTCTATAGTCTCATGGTAAATTCTTGGTCTAATAAAATATGCATATTCTATTTCCACATAATGTAGTGTATAACAATAAGGATGGCCATACAAATCCTAGAATGGGTCCATTTGTATTGTCACTTAAAAGTTTTTATTATAGGATAACTCCACCAAAGGAATATGCTCTTCCCATGAACTACCAAAGTACATGACATAAGCTCTATGTATATCTTCTAATTTATGAATTGTGTGTTCTGAATACCCATCTATTTATGGATGATATGTTGTGCTCATGGTCATTTGACTCTCGAGAGCCTATTGTATTAACCGTTAGAATCAAGAAGTGAAATGAGGATATCTATTAGATATAATAAAAAATGGGACCCCATTACACTTGACCACTTCTTGGATATACAACTTTTCTAAATCCTCTATTGTGTTTGTCTCCCTAATTGGGAGAAAGTGTTCCAACTTGGTAAGTTGGTCCATAATCACTTAAATAGCATCATGCTTCCATAATGTTATCAATAGACCTGTGAAAAAAATCTATTTCATTATATTCCCACTTCCATATAGGTATAGGAATAGACTATAGCATACCAGTCAGTTGTTGATGCTCAGTTTTTACCTATTGAAAAGTTAATCATTTCATCACAAAATCTACAATATTTCATCTCATACCTGACCACCAGAAATGGACTTTCATCACCTTTTGTATTTTTTCAATACCTGGATGAATAGACTATTTCAAATGGTGATATACAAAAATAATATGTTCCTGGAAAGGATAAGGAACTAAAATTAGATTTCAAAAACATAAAAATGAGTTTTCATCCTTTATATAGTCATCAAATGTATCCCTGCCATTAAGGTTTGACCTAATGATGATGTTATCAAGATTTTTTATCCAGGACTCTTCCACCAATTCTATCAGGTCAGGAACAAGATTAATGAGAAAGAAAATTTCATGTGCATCTTTTGTGGTGAAATCCAAATGAATGTCATCAATTATAATCATTGACTTCCATTGGTCATGAGCTTCTCATACCACTTCACTATACGACTTCTGACTCAACACATCTTCCACAAAATTACCTTTACTAGGTGTGTATACCATGATTAAATAAAACAGATAGAGGTACTCCATCCATTTTATTTTCCTCAAGTTCAATTATCACTGATAAAATATCTATTTCAAGATCCTATGGTCAATGAAAACTGTGAACTTTTCTATAAAGAGATAATGTCGCCAAGTCTTTAAGGCATGAATTATTGTAGCTAATTCCAATTCATGTATAGGATATTTTTTCTCATGTGTTCTTTACTACCTCAACCATAGGATACAAAATTATCTCCCTATATGAGAACACAACCAATACCGCATCTAGATGCATCACAATATACCACATAATCCTTACTTGGTCCTGTCAAGATTAGGATGGGTGCTGATGTGAGGTGAGTTTTAATCTCTAAAAATCTTTTTTGATAGTCTTTATTTAATAGAAATGGAAAACCATGTATTTTCATAATAGTCATAAGAGACATGAGCCTTGAGAAATCCTGAAAAAGGAGATGATAATATCCTGTTAATCCTAGAAAACTATGTATCTCAAAAACATTCTTTGGTATCTTCTAAGAGACTACTAATTCTATCTTCTCTATTTAAACTGATATTCCTTCTTTAGAAATAAAATTACTGAGGAAACAAAATTCATGGATCCATAGGTCACACTTATAAAACATTTCATATAGACAATGTTCCCATAATTTACTTAGTACAATTTCTAAGCATTCCTCATGGTCATTACTTCTTCAGGAGTAAACCAAAATATCATAAACAAATACAAAAATAAAGGAGTCAAGGTACCTATAGAATATATGGTTCATCAAGGAAATAAAGACTGTAGGTGCATTTTTCATACCAAATGGTATAACAACATATTCATAATGGATATATCTACTCTGAAATAGTTTCTTTGAGATATCCTTTTTTCCTACTCTAAGATGATGATATCCTGAGCATAGATAAATCTTAAATAACCACTTTGATCCTTTTAATTAATCAAATAGATCATCAATTAAAGGAATATGATACTAATTTTTAATCATATATTGGTTCAATTTATGATAATCAACACATAAACGGAGATAATCATCTACCTTCTTGAAAAATAAAACCAGTATATCCCAAGGTGATGTACTAGGTCTAATAAAACCATTAATTTCCAAATATTCAAGATGGAACTTTAACTCTTTTAACTTAATTGGATCCATTTTATAGTATGTCAATGATATAGGGTTTTTTTCCTAGGAGTAGATTGAAATAAAATTCGATTTCCCACTCAGGCGGTAACCTAGAGAAATTTTTTGTAAAGACATCTGGTTATCGATCCACTATAGCAGGAATATTTTAATTTTCTATTTCATAATCTTCACCAAGTTCATTGCTTCTAATTTTCTAGAGATAGTTCCATCCACTATCACTAAATGTCATGTTCTGCCTGTATTTATATCCCAATCCCATTTGAATACATTAAGATATTCATTTAGGTATTTAAACATTACCTATTGCACATAGCCATCAATATAGGATTTAAATACCACCGTTCAGTCTATAACAAAGGTCAAATCAAATACATTCATCTCTAGTGCCATAAAATCCCAAATAAACTTCACTATATTAATGGTAATCAAACATTTTGGTAATTTAAATCCTCTACACTCTCACTATACAAGCAGTGTTTTAATACTCATGACATGTGGCATCATTTCCACATGTAGATCCAATTGTTTTACCATAGAATAAGCAATAAAATAATAGGATTCGCTAGTATAAAGAAGACATTTATAAGATTCAAGTCCATAAGAATTTTGGATCACACCACAAAGGGACTTAGTTTCTCACTTGTGATAGCCTACTCTACTCTATGAAGCTATCAATTAGCTTTTAAAGGATAGATTTTTATTCCTTTATGAGGTGTCAATTGAACAACTAAAATTTTCCTAGAATTTTCCTAGTTAACCTATGTCTATGGATGAAAACTAGTCTAATAAGACTATTTCATCCAAGCATAAGAGACCTGCGACTAAGTCGAGTCTGTTCCACCATCTAATCTTAGAATTTAATGTCAATAGTTTTTGAGATTCACTTTCTTACTGAAATGGTGGAAATTCCTTGATGGTTTCATACATTAATTCTTTCTATGTGAAAGAAATCCACATTGGAAACATCATAGTTTGATATTGTATCATAGATAAAAATAACTAATTCAGAATTCTGACTCTAAGATGAGCCACCTCACTAAGAGTGGGTTTCCCTATTCTTTTATTTCTAACACTATAGATCCCACCTTTTTAAGTGGAAATAAACATACTAACTCTAATAATATTCTTATTAAGATCTATTTATTCCACCATCACACTATTAACCATTTCCATGTAATCCGCAATACAGAGGGAAACTATCTTGGATTGAATCTATGGTTGTAATCCTAGATGAAAATGTTTTCCTTTAAGGATGAATAATCAGTTACTTCCATAGTAAAATGAACTAATTTTATAAAATTAGTTTCATACTCTATCACTAATAGTATTTATTTTTTTATCTAAATAAGTATGTTGTTATTTCTATCTTAAATGTGTGGGGATATAATTTTTTGTTGAAAAATTCCTTAAAATACTCTTGTATAAGTCCTTGTTCAGCTTTATCTTGGATAGTTAAATCCCACCATTGGCATGTAATATCCTCTGATATATAGGTCACCAACTTCTATTTCAACTTTTTTATTGTACCAAGGAAATCAGAAATTATATTCATTCGGTTGAACTACACCTTCTCTTTTTTAGGTTTAGAAACCCCTCAAAAAATTGGTGGGTTTTTCTTAAGAAACTGTAGTAAATAATCCACTTGACTTGGCTCATCATTTTTATTTCCTCTCTTAAAAAATTGAAAATCCTTCACAATAATATTTAAAAGTTATTGGTTTTCCTATGGCCTAGGTGCAATCACATTTTCCATAGCCTATTCATATTGATTTCTATGTCATATACCAAGTTTTGTTTTTTATAACTAGAAAAAAATACAATTTTATCATCACTCTCTAATAACTGAAGGATTGAAAATTCAAAATCTTCATAAAAACCCATCGTTGCAATTATCATTTAAAAATTCAATCATTTTAACCATTTTAATCATTTTTAAAAAATCATCAAACGATAAATGAACATTACGGTTCTAGTGGGGTGACTAGGTACTAATGCATGATATGCGACATTCATTGACTAAACCCATGATGATGAGATGATAATTTTCCTAGAAGTGTCTTAGAACACATTTTTATCCAATCCATCCTCGTGACTTGAATTTCAGCATAAAAAGGTTAACTACATCTATTTAAGCTATACATTTTATGTTCTAAAATTCTTATCTCCTTGCTTCCAACCTAACTCAAGGACCAAACAAGATAGATACCATTTGTAACATCCCACCCCAAATCATTAGCTTGAGAAGAATAAAAGTGCTACTAACCTTAGGTGACATCCCCAGGACACCAAAGTCTGGAAATAAATGACAAGGGATTAAGAGAACATTGGGGGATGATTTATCTAAGAACTATAAAACCGTTTAAGAAATACATCACAACCAAGACAATCTATACTATGCATGAGAAAATAAACTATAAAACTCAATAAATATAACAATAAAAAAATATCATGGTAATAGAGAAAATAAATAAAAGGTTTTAAGAAGAAGATGCTAAGACATGACGAATCAGGCACCTCAGTGGTTCCATAGAATACCAATACATAGACACTCTATAGATATTACTCCACTGATCATAACAACAACATCAAGGAATGCCACTAAAGAAGTATAAAACCTTCCCCTTCCATTTATATCAATAGACAACATTTTAAAATTAACCAAAGTACCCAAGAAGGGGTAGATCATAACTCTCAATAGTCAATCCCTAGATACTTATCAACACATTTCATTAGGATAAGAACAAGTTAGCACATTTTATTTAAAATATGATAGAAACAGTTTAAATAAAATCATAAACAAGTTTCATGGAAAACTTTAAAAAAATATTTTAGAAATATTATTTGTTACTTATAATGGTCATTCCATTATCACACCAACACACACACACACACACTATACATGAAATCATGGACCTCCCTATACACACAAGTGGTGTGTAATCCTATCACCAATCCATCACTTGGTGATCCACGTTGATGGTGGTAATTCTAACCACAATTCATCTCAAACCATTAATTTGATGATGGAAATTCTACCCATAATCTATCCCATGTGAATATGAACACACACCAATAAATTTATACTAATTACCAATTAAAACATTTATTGGAACCATTCATCCCAAAAATCCTCTTTAGAAAACAAATTTATTCATCTTTCAAAACCACCCTTTTGAAATAAAATCACAATAGTTTTTTTTCAAATCACTTTATGAGGATATTTCCATATAAATAATAATAATAAATTATAAAAACTCAATCCAACAAGTTTTATAATAATAGAGTAGGGGAAAATCCACCTAATTTGAGTTTTTTTCATAAAGGATCAATGAAAAATCCAAATATCGGCCCTCTTCCATCCATTCCTCTATCAAAAACCAATAAAATATCACCAAAACAAATCCAAAACCATGGATTCGCATATTACAAACCCAATTATGTTTTTGTTCAAGAAAAACCAATGAGATCTAATGCAATAAGGGAAAACAAGATCTTAACCTTTGATTCCCATAATTGATCACCCAAAGATTTGTTGGAATCAGAGACTAGGCATTGAATATCATTAAAAATATCCTAGGGTAGCACTAGAAGTTAAGAGTGAGAAATAGGAATCTGAATAAGAGATTACATTTGATTTATAGATTAAAATCGGTTGGTCCTAGACTAATACATGACAATAATTAGGAATTCACATCCTGAATTCATCGAGAGGTCACATACATTGAAAACCCCTTCACCTCAATTTTATTTTTTAGAGAAACCAATTCACTTTGTGGACTTATTTCACATTGTGAGTTGCCTTAGTAAAAAACCTGGTGAAATTTTCATGCTATTAAGGGATTTTATGGAAATTACCAAGCCAGTTCACAGTGTGAAACTTCCATTCATGATATGAATATTTCATGTAGCATTTATGTATCCAGATTCTAGGATCTTATAACATTTACACTTTCAAATAATTCCTGTTAATTTTCCCAATGATTCCAAGAATAAACAAAAAGTAATTAAATTATGGTGCACCTCAAACTAGGGGTTCCACAAATACCTACCTCTAGTAGAATTTTCTTACAAAAATGGATTCCATTCGATTATACAAATGGAAACATACAAGTCCTTGTATGTAAAAAAATGTATTACTCCAACTTGTTGGGATAAAGTTTGGGAAAGAAGGTTAGTTGGTCCAAAACTCATTAAAGAGACAACTGAGAAAGTGTGAACTATCCATAATCATATTAAGATAGGTCGGAGTAGACAAAAAATACATTCTAATAATCATAGGAAAGAATTTGAATTCTAAGTGGGGGACCATGTCTTATTGAAATTATCACCATGGAAAGAAGTTATAAGGATTGTTAAGAAAGGTAAGATAAGTTTTAATTACATTGGAACTTTAAATTTTAGAGAAAATTGGAGTTGCACCTTATCCTCTAGATTTTCTAACCAACCTCTCTAAAGAATATGGATTCTTTCATGTCATAATTTTAAGGGAGTACATTCCAAGATCTATAGATATACTGACCATTGAGGAAATAGAGTTAGAGCCTGACTTATTATATAATGAAGATCATATCCAAATTCTTAGCACTTGAGATAAATTTTTATGGAATCAGATAACCCAACTAGGGAAAGTTCCTTAGAGGAATAAAAACTTGTAAGAAGAAACATAGGATCCTAAGAAAGTAATGAAGAATAATTATTACCATTTATTCTTGTATCAATATAAACTCCATATTTTGAGGATGAAATTATTTAAGGGGGGAGAAGGTAAAACCTAATATTCTACTATAATAATAAAAATTTCATCACAAAAATTGTGGAATAATGAAAATTCAATAATTTCCTTATAATAGGACACCATGTTATAATATAATAGAAAACTAGTTAATTATATTGATAGTAAAATATAAAAAAAGTGACATAAGAATGTAAAAATATGTGGAAACACTGTAATCTTGTAATCTAGTGGATTATACTCAAAAAATAATAACATGTATAAGAGATACCTTGATATTAAGAATAAAAAAAAGGTAATAGACATGGTATATAAACTTAGAGAAGTATATGAATGATTTTAAGTGTTAGAATGAAGTGTATATTATAACACCCCAACTCATATTTCTTGAATAACACTTGATTAGAAATGATATAAGACCTCATGCATGCCTCCCCATACACAAGAGGCTATCATCTAGCAGTGAGGGTCTAAGGGTGTAGTGGGAAGACTATACCCCTAGTATCCATAACCATACACCATAAACATAATAAATATAAAAACCCAAAATATCACTATGTATGATAAATAAAACATACTGTTGTAACAAATTTCACCCATTTCATACATGTAAAATGAACCAGGCTCCCAATGTGGCAATAAAAACCATAGAATATAATGTATAAGTAGATAAATAAAGAAAATTTTGTAAAAATCCTCCAATGTCTATCCTGGTACCTCTAATACTTAACATATCTATATGCCATGGGTCCCTTTACCTTATATGAATCCCAAATCATGAATTCTGCATTCACATAAAGATGCTTGAATAGGGTGTGAGTAATAAAACCCAATAGGATACCACTTATGAATCCTTAACATAAGTGAACAAGTATAATGGGTGTATGTCATGATAAATATAAATGTTAAATCAAGCATTAATAGTCATATGTTGATCACTCATGTTCTAACCAAGCTACCATGGGACCTAGCCATACTTGATTCAGATCCATGTAAAAAAGATGGTCTAAATAGAATCTATGATTGTAGTTATCCACACAGCTAATGAATATCTCTAAATAGTTCTAAGGTCAACGAGCTAAGTCGATACACATGGTTTTCATACCCTTTATCCATCACGGGTCAATCTATAAGATCATCATATTGTTTTTATGGATAGGTTCGGACCACAAGGCCATAACAACCCATTGTTTCTTCCTCGGGTCTAGACTCAAGGTCACCATTCCCTTACCCTATGTTCAGGTCCATCACCACCATAATAATATGTCATTCTCACTCCCCCTACAAAGTATAACCATACTCTGATGGTCCACCTATTATAAATACCTATAAAGGCATGATAATTTCACAAAACATGGTAGAGAATGTAAAGGCAGTACATATCACATCATCATGTGAGACAATACAAACATATAAGAACATGTGATCAACATAAATCATGTCCTATCAAGCTAAATAATCATACTCATGGAATCAAGTATTATATATGGGTCTCATGGGATATAAATTCACACACATGTGATCACAATCAAACACGGTAATTCAATTTAAACTAATGTGAGCATCATATCATGGAAAAAGGTTTATACAAGGGATCTAAATGTTAAGGAACTTTTTATCTTAAGCTCATTGACAATAATTGTCAAGTCCTATTGAGATTTGATACTCAAGTCATGCTCGTGCACCAATCAGATCGAGCATGCATGCTAAGGGCCTCTAGAAATGATCTCAATTAAATCACATATAGGGATATAGAATAGGATTCAAAAAGTTACTAATTCTAAAGGATTATATCTATAACAACATACCTCTCAGGATCTACCAATATTGCTAGATCTAGGATTAATCAAAGGAAGGTATCCAATACACTAGATTTATCACTGATCTATCACTAATCTATCAATGGTCCAAGAATTCATTATTAGATGGAATCATAATCCATAGATCAAGACACAATATACGGGATATATGATTTATCTCAAAGGAATAAGAGTAGATATATAATAAACCCAAATAATATAGGTTTTTAGATCACATAACTAAATTCTCCAACTATAAATATGCTTGGATTCGCCAAAATTGAGATTAGAAGGAATGGAATTAACCAAGGAGAGCATGTGGAGTCTTGAGGTTTGAGAGGGATGGGATTATAAAGAAGTATGTGTCAATTTGGATGAGTTATGGACATTAAATAATATTTTCAAACCATTAATTCACAGACATGGTTTAGTTTCATGGCTAGAAAAACCATAAGTCAACCATGCAAGGTCCACTGCCTCTTCAGGGAACTCACACAGGTTGGTTTCATGGTTTGGTAAACCATGTTGCAACCATGATTTTCTCCTTTGTCTCGAGCTCTACAGTTTATGGGAAATGTCTCATGGTTGGCTCTAACTATGTTCCACTCACTATCCTTCTCCAAACAAGACACATGGTTTCCTAGGGAGAACCCACTATAGGAAAATAATGATAAGTTTAACACCATCAAATCAATAGGAATTTAATTCCATGGAATAAAATCATATAATACCCAACAACCATATGAAAACACTCTTAGATGAAGCTGAAATCACATAGAATGTTTAAAAATCATGGTATTAGAACAAAAAACTCAATTTTAGAGGCCTTTAGGACCTTTTTTACCTCAAAAAAATATTTATAGGGTTTTTTCAATTAACATGGTGTATATATCATCAAGATATTTGATTTAATATGTAGTATACCTCAAACAGACACTTGAATAAAAATTTATGCTCCTTTGAAGTTGAAGTTCGATTTTCAACTTCTCTTAAAATAATAATAAATTTTATTATATTTATTACTACTATATTTTTATTTAATTTTTTTTAGTTCATTTCATAAGATTCAATTTTACTATTTGTGGAGAAAAAATGGACATATGGCTCAAATGTTATGGTTATTTGATGTAGAAGTTCGATTTTCAACTTATCCTAGAAATAATTTAAGTCTAAAATAATTACATACTAATAATTATAAATAATTAATAATTAAAACATAAATAAATAACTAAAAATTAATGAATGAAATTATTACAAATAATAACTAATAATTATTAAGAATAAATAACTATTAGTTATTTACTATTTTTTATATTATTATTATCAGAGATTTCTTAAAAAATCATAGCTAATTCACAACACTTTTTAAAACCCTCCACTAAAAATAATCAAAATAAATTAAAAAATCAGATTTATAAATGTTTTTTCAAAAATTTCTACTAAAATATGTTGATGAGAAATTTAGTGGCGGTTTTCAAAGCCCCCATGAATTTCAACTTTTCACGTTGTGATCGCATAATTTATGTTAATTGTGTGCCAACTGTATAACCTCTTAAAGTCCTTCAAAACCCTCCAAAAACAACTAGAAACCACAATAACTCATCATAAAAAATCATAGTTTAAAAAACATGAATAAAGGCCAAAATTAACTTATATTACTTTTAAAAAATATGAGGTCATTGTAATCTCCCCCTCAAAAAACTTCTCATCCTCAATAAGAATATCTAGGAATATTTCTGGAAAAAATCAGGCCACTAATCTTGAATATATGATTCCCACTCACAAGATTCCTCCAAGATTTATCTATGCTACCACAAGATCTGAAAAATTATAATTTTCCTCCCCCATAGTATCTTGTCACTCTAATATAAGATTCACCTAGGGCATTTCATGAATGATTCATCAACCTCTAGCTTAATGTTATTGTAGTTGATCAAATGTGTAGGATTAGGCATGTACCTCCAAAGCTAAGACACATGGAAAACATAGTGAATACCATGGTAATATCAAGGAAGATCCAAATGGTAACCCATAGATCCAATATGCTCAGTAATCTCAAATGGTTAAATAAATCTTGGTGCTAGATTTCCTTGCTTCTATAACTGTTGATGCCCGAACCTAAGAGTCGTCTACAAGAAAACATTGTCACCAACAATGAACTCCATAGGTCACCTCCTCTAGTCATCATATGATCACTGACTGCTCTGATTAGTGGTAAACTTTTTTTCAATCAGCTACACTCTCTCAAAGGTCTCATGTACCATGATCAAACCCACTATTATTGTCTTACCTACCTTATACTAACATAACAGTGAATGGAATGGTTAAACATAGAGATTCTTGAAAGGTACCATATGAATAGAATCATAGTATCTATTCTTATGAATGAATTCAACCAAGTATAGGTAATCATCCCAAGATCCACCAAAATCTAGGACACATTGCCACAATATTTCCTCTGATGTATAGATCGTCCTCTCTAATTGACCATCAGTCTGTGAATGATACACTGTACTCAGTTTCAACTAAGTAACTAAATCCTTTTTCAATCACATCTAAAACCATGATGTGAAATGCACACATCTGGAAGATAAAATTATCGAGGGAAATTAATGAATGATTATAATCTCCCATTCATATAGATTTTCTAGCTCATCCAAAGAATGGGTCTCATGGATTGGTAAGAAATGAGAAAATTTCATCAAACGATCAAATATCACCCAAATAGTATCATGGATCATCAATGTTTAGGGTAAACCCATAACTAATTCCATAATCATATCATCCTACTTTCACTTAGACATCATAAGTGGATGAGGGAAACCATTAGGACACTGATGCTTGGCCTTTACCCTATGGAAGGTAAGGAATCATTAAATAAAACCAACGATGTCCCTCTTCATACTAGGCTTCCAAAACTAAAATCATATGTCATGGTACATATTCATCAATCCAGGACACACTATCCATTTTTAAGTATGATATTATATCATCAACTCCTTTCTCATGAAGACTGGTATTATATTCCACCCATGCACATTGATCACATGATCATGGTCTACTAACCATCCTAGGACTGGGTCACTTCCTACCAATTGTTCTGCCATCACCGCACACTCAGGATATGACTCTTGTCCATTCATCACCTAGTCCAATAATGAATATGTGATTAAAAAATCTTCATACATCATTACTCCATGATCCTCATATATATCCATAGGCCATTCTGCCATCAAACTCATAAGATTCCATTTATCCAGTGTTTTCTTTTCACCAAGCTCTTATATCTCCAACATTTTCCTACTAAGATCATTTCAAATTACATTAACTTTTCTTGAATAATATTCCATATTGAAGTTTAATGTATGTAGATACTCTACCCAATGCCTCTATCTCAAATTTGGATACCACTAAGAGAAGATATATTGAATGATCTTGTGATCTGTGTAAACGACAAACTTCCCGCTAAAGAGATAGTAAGGCCAACACTTCAGGGTGTGGACTAAAAATACTAACTTCATGTCGTGTCTCAGATAGTTCCTCTCATGGGTTCATTGCTAATGTGACCTATAAATTTCTACCAAATCCCTCTACATTAGTACATATCCCAACCCAGCACCTAAGGCATCAAAATATACTACATAACTGATCTCATACTCTAAATGAATCAAAACTATAGTTATCATCAATACCTTATTAAACTATAGGAAAGCCTCCTCACACTGGTCAGTCCACTCAAAATTAATTTCTTTCTTAGTAATACTTTTCATAAGTTATTCTAAGTGGGATAGTTCCTAAATAAACTATCAAAAATATCCAGCTAACCCGAGGAAATTCCTCATCTCAAAAATATTATAAGGTAAATCTCAATACATAACCGCTTCTACCTTATTTGAGTCCACTAAAATTCATAAATAAGAGGTTTTATGACCAAGAAAACATATATCTTGGATCCATAAGATAAACTTTGAAATTTTGTAATAAATCTAATGTGATCGGATTGTACTCAACACAATCCAAAGGCATTTGGCATGTAACTTAGAATTCTGTGAGTATATGAGGATATCGTTAGAAAAGACCATAATTAAAGGGTCAAGATATGGATGGAAGATCTTTTTCATGAAATAAAAGAACTAATGAGACATTAATAAAACTTAAATTCATTAAAAGGTAGTCATATAATCTATATCTACTCCTCAATGTCTTATTAAGAATATCCTCCTCCTTGACCTTCAACTGATGGTAACCTAGATGAAGATAAATCTTAAAAGATCATTGGGCTCCCCATAACTAATCAAAGATATCATCAATCATGGGTTAAGGATAAATATTCTTCACCATCACCTAAATCAAATTTTTATAGTCTACATAGATCTATAGACTACCATCCACATTCTTGAAAAACAACACTGGATCACCCCGTGGAGATGTGCTTGGTTTGATGAAACCCTTCATCTCTAGGTCCTCAAGCTAGATCTTAAGTGCTATAAATTTAGTCAAAACCATATGATAAGAAGGAATTAAAATATGATACACTCCAAACACTATTTATATCTCTAAATCTACATATACCATGATTAATAGCTGATAATTCATCTGAAAATACATTATTAAAGAGTTTTACAATGGGAGGAAAATAAGAGGACCTAATAACCGGTTCCACTACGAGAGCTAAGAAAACTACCTAAGTTTTGATGGATCCAATATGAATCAAATTAATTCCCAATCTACTATATTTGATATCCCACTCATCATTCATCAACATCTTTGTGGCATCCCGCCTTTTTATAACATAAACTTTCATTACATTACACAAAACTGAGGATCTTTAAGGTTTAGTGTCTTGGAAACCAGGAAAATAGTACAAGAAAACAACATAAAACATTCTTCTTAAACACTTGAAAGTATTCTCCTTAAGTTAATCCTAGTTTCATTAATGCATCTCATAACCTGGGGACATACATCAAAAGAAAGGGTGAGCAGAAGGCCCAGTAAGGGAAACAAGAGAAACATTTTACATGTGAACTTGAGATACTTCAATAAGGTCATGAAAAGAACTTTAAGGCATGAGAAAGAAATCATGAGGCATATCATAATAAAAATAACGTTTTTCATAACTTGAAGATGTGGCTACAACATTTAATATTGACAATCATTTCTGTTTCACCAAGGTCCATCCCCAAGGTTTCATTAAAAATTACCAAGGTTATTCACCAAGGCATCATTAAAAATAGTCATCTCTAGAGATTAAGTCTTTACCCAATGCATTAGAGCGCTATTAGGTCACACCCTTGAAATTTCTTTATTTTCATGTGATCCAAATATATCATCATCAATAATTTCATAAACAACTCATATAGCATAAAATGAATGGGTTTCATTTCATAATCATAATGTTTTAAAAACTGCTTTAAAGACATGATCTTTGTGTCACTTTAAAACCCACAGAAAAGGAAGGTGGATCTCATGTATGTAAATCCCATAATTTAAAATAGAACATTTAGGTATATATGTGAATACCCATATAGAAGAGATATCTTTGAGTATTCACTTAATAAAATAAAAGAACTTTAGAAAAAGAGAGAGACATTTTGAGACGGAAATTCTGCAGCATAACAACTATGTTTCGAGGTTTTAGAAAACATTTAAAAGAGATAGGACATGGGTCAAATATTCATAAATGACCCATAAAACAGTATAGGGACAGAATATGAAGGATATATGAACATGGTAATGAAATTTTAAGTACATACCATTTGAAATGAAAAATATGTAAGGAAGACAAAAATTAGATTTCTCTTATGAAAATCCTGCAGCCTAACGACGTCACTTAAGGTTCAACCAAAAATGAATTGACAAGATAAAATAGGGTCTCTAATCATATGAAAATAAGAGTTCAGTATGATAGATATAGAGATCATACCCCAACATAATAAAAGGGAACTTGAAAGACTTGACATGAAAGTAGAACTTTGAAAAAGAGAAGGGTGAAAGAGTCCCTTAAAAATTCCACAGCCTAACGGTGCCACTTAAACATTCTTAAAACGAATTGATGAGAGCAATATGGGGTATCCCCTAATATGAACATAAAAATGGCAGTAATATGTATATAAAATAACATCCTACAACATAAGAACATGGATCATAAAAGAAATGACATAAAAGAGATTACTTGAAAAGAAAGAGAGAGGTTGGATCCCTTACCTTAAACGTAACTCTTAAAACTAAAAGGTTGTGACCTTGAGGGATTGGGGGCACCTTGGGAGGACTCCTTGGGAGGTAAGTAGACCATAACTTCGTTGATTATGATTTTTGAGTCGAATGGATGAGATTATGGCTTGGTATTTATAGGGAAAATGAGGGGACAAGGCATTAATGGCCAAGGGACACCTCATTGGTGGTATTGGAAAAACCATGGGCTTGCCCATGGTATTTGACCATGGTATTGGACACTTGGGACACCTCATACAATGATTCATCCCCTTTAGTCGACCATCCCTTAAAATATCTCATGACATCATCATGACATAGTTATGATGTCATTTATCATACCGAAACCCTAAAACTGCATTTTTACAATTCATTGAAAATTCATCTTTCTCAGAAAAATACCAAAAAATTACCATAACATAATATCGATGATCTGAGTTCAAAAATAAATTCCATTTTATAAAAATAATTTTCTAAATATTTTTAATTTAATTTTTAATTAAAAACACTATTCACCCGAAAAAACTGATACTTGATTAATAATTTATGAAACCGTTATTTACCCATTTTATTGAATCACATTACTTAATCAAGGTGTCTAAATTATATGAAATATTTCTTTAAGTGAGATTACTAATCCATTTGGTCACATTACTAATCCTAAGCATAAAATCACTATTCATAATTTACTATTCATCAAAAATTAAGTTGATCTTATTAGACTCTAAATTTCGTACTAAACATAATTGTAGAAGACCATTTTTTTAAAATCATTACACATAATTAATTATTTAAGGTTTACATAAATAGTTTAAAATATCCTTTTTTTAAAATTCATCAATAAAATACATCCTAAAATTATCCGGACATTTGAAATTTCACAAACTTCACTAAAGGAGGAAATCTCAATTTATTCATTCTGAAGGATTACACAAAAAATCTACGGTCTCATCACATAGCCCCTTATAACACCAGCATAAGACCTAAGTGTAAGGTGTACTATGGTGAGAGAATCTGAGGGAGGTTCAGATAACATTACCCTAGTAGTAATCTCTACTAACTTGAACTTCTCCCGCAGGCATTTCCGTTCAAGCTTGACACGCTGGAGTTCGGCTTGGGCTTGGTCCAAAGAGAATCACAAAGATGCCACCTCCTTCCCAAGCTCTGATAAGTGGGCTTCTTAAGGTTCGAGTCTACTAGATGAAGCCATTGACTCCTCTTTCTGCATTAACCATTAACATCTCTATTAAATCATTAAGAGTAAGTTAATATACTATTCAAAAACTCTGGGTCGTTACATTCTTCCCCCATTAAGAAATTTCGTCCCTGAAATTTTATACTTGAGGCCTAGTCGAAAAGGTGAGGGTACTTTTGCTTCATTGTTTCCTCAGGCTCCCAAGTCACTTCTTCATATTTATGATTCCTCCACAACACTTTCACAAGGTGGGTAGTCTTGTTTTTTAGAACCTTGTCTCTATGGTCTAAGATCTCCACTGGCTGCTCCTCATAATATAGGTCATGTTCCAGTTGTACCACCTCTGGGTTCAGTACATGCGAAGGGTCGGGTATGTACTTCCTCAAGATAGATACATGGAAGACATCGTGAACTTGAGCTAGGTTCTGTGGAAGTGCTAGACGATAGGCCACTGCTCCTATGCGATCAAGGATTTCATAAGGGACAATATACCTAGGACTGAGCTTCCCTTTCTTCCCAAACCGCATGAATCTCTTCCATGGATAAATTCGAAAGAAGACTTTGTCGCCAACACCAAACTCCAAGTCCCTTCGATGGTTGTCAGCATAGCTCTTCTGCAGACTCTGAGCAGCCTTTATGTGTTGTTGGATGGAATGAACATGTTCTGTCATCTCTTGCACAAGATCATGCCCAAGAAGCTTTCTATCACCAGTTTCATCCCAACACGTAAGAGTTCTACATCGTTTTCCATACAGAGCTTCATAGGGTGCCATCTAAATACTCGAATGGAAGTTTGTGTTATAGAAGAACTCAACTAATGGGAGGTGTTGATCCCATCCACCTTTAAATTCCATTGAGAATAATCTCAGCATGTCTTCGAGTGTCTGAATAGTCCTTTCAGATTGGCCATTCGTTTGAGGATGATAGGCCGTACTAAAATCCAATTCAGTATTCAGAGCATGTTGAAGACTTCTCCAGAATTTTGATGTGAATCTTGGATCACAATCAGACACGATGGATAGTGGTACCCCATGCAGCCTTACCACTTTCTTTACGTATATCTTGGCATGTTGATCCAGAGAGAAATCTTCCCGAATAGAGATAAAATGGGCGGTCTTGGTGAGACGGTCCACAATAACCCATATCGCATTGTTTCCTTTGGATGTTTTCGGGAGACCAGTTACAAAGTACGTAGTGATATTATCCCACTTCCATACTGGTATGGGTAGCAGTTGTAATACCTCCTTAGGAAGTTGTCATTCTACCTTTACTTGTTGACACACCAGGCACCTTGTAGTGTAATCAGTAATCTCCCTCTTCATGTTATCCCACCAATAATGATCACGAAGGTCTCTATACATTTTAGTGCTTCCCGGATGTATAGATAAAGTAGATCTATGAGCTTCATCCATCAGTTCTTTCTTTATCTCTGGAATAGATGGAACACATAGTCTTGTATGAAATTTCAATACACCTTCTTGATCAATATTGAAATCAGGGAACTTCCCATCCTTTACAGCCTCAAACTTCTCCTGCAGCAAAGGATCTTCTTTTTGAGCCTTCTTGATCTTCTCTAGTAATGAAGGTTAAGAAATCATTTGGGATAAGGTTGATGATGTCCCTTCCCATACAATTCCCATGTCCAGTTTTACTAGATCTTTAATCAAGGGATCTCCTAGGATCCTCATTGTTGCCAGAACAACAAGGTATTTCCTACTTAACGCATCTGCGACTTTGTTTGCTCTTCCGGGGTGATAATGAATTAAACAATCATAGTCTTTAATAATCTCCAACCATCTCCTTTGTCTCATTTTCAATTCTTTCTACGTGAAAATATACTTTAAACTTTGGTGGTCAGTGTATATATCACATTTCTACCCATAAAGATAGTGCCTCCATATCTTTAGAGCAAAAACAACCGCCGCTAGCTCTAGATCATGCGTAGGATAATTCTTCTCATGAATCTTCAACTGTCGAGATGCATAAGCAATTACCTTGTCATTTTTTATCAGGACACACCCAAGCCCTTTCAGAGATGCATCGCTAAAAATAAAGAATCCTTCTCCGATAGAGGGTAGTGTTAACATAGGTGCAGTAACCAATCTCTTCTTCATCTCTTAGAAACTTCCCTCACATTCCTTTGTCCAGATGAACTTAACCCCTTTTCGAGTCAACCTGGTTAGTGGATTATAAATTCATGAAAAGTTTTTCACAAACCTCCTATAATATCCCGCTAAACCAAGGAAACTATGAATCTCAGTTACTGTTGTGGGTTGAGGCCACTCCTCCACAACCATTGTCTTTGCAGGGTCAACCGAGATTCCTTTATTGGTTACGATGTGCCCTAAGAAAGCCACTTGTTGTAACCAAAACTCACACTTTCCGAACTTCCCAAAGAGCCCCTCCTTCCGTAGAGTTTTCAAAATAACCCTCAGATGATCTTCATGCTCCTCACGACTTTTTGAATATATCAAAACATCATCAATAAAAACTACCAAAAAGTTATCAAGGTAGTCCTTAAAGACTCTATTCATCAAATCCATGAAAATAGCAGTAGCATTAGTCAAGCCGAAGGGCATAACAGTAAACTCATAATGGCCATATCTGGATCGGAAGGCAGTCTTTGGGATATCTTCCTTCTTCACCCTCATTTGATGATAACCAGATCGAAGGTCAATCTTGGAGAAGAATTGATCCCCACTAAGTTGGTCAAATAAATCATCAATTCTTGGAAGAGGGTATATGTTCTTCACTGTGATCCCGTTCAGTTCTCTATAATCAATGCATAGCCGCATTGATCCATCCTTATTCTTCACAAAGAGAACCGGTGCTCCCCAAGGAGACGCACTCGGTCGGATAAACCCCTTCTCCAACAAGTCTTGGAGTTGTTTCTTTAACTCTTTTAGCTCCACATTTTCCATTCTATATGGGGTCTTTGATATCATTTGAGACCCATATACGAGTTTAATGGAGAACTCTACCTCTATTTCTAGGGGAGGTCCAGGTAACTCCTCGGGAAATACATCCATGTATTCCTGAACAATCGGAACATCTTCTATTTGTACACTCCCTTTTCCTTCTTCATCATCACCGATTAACTCCATAAAGAAAGATATAGGAGGTGATTCTAGATAGGGATCAGTTTGGGATATCTCTCCTTGGAAGATAATTTTAGTTCATTCATTCAAGACTACTGAGATTTCCTTACTTTTACATTTTATCTTAGCATTATACTTTGAGAGCCTGTCCATCCCTAGTATAATGTTGAATTCCAACATGGGAATGACTACTGGATTTGCGATAAGATTGTGCTCACTAAAGTAAACACTAGAGTCTCTAAACATTTTTTATGCATGGATAATCCCACTTGGAGTCTTTACTGACAACTCTACCTCAAGCAGTTTAGGGATTGATTCTATATTCTTTTCAAACTTAGAGGAAATAACGGAATGCGTAGAACCAGAATCAAACAAAGTAGTTGCTAGTTTTGAGAGGACAACAAGAGTACCTGCTACCACATCATTCGGAGCTTGAACTTCAGTTGTTGTGATAGAAAAAGCATGACCTTGCTCCCCCGACCTTTGCTGAGGTTGATGGTGATTCCCCTCCACTGCCCTTGGATTTGGACAATGATTAGCAAAGTGCCCAAGCTGTCCACATTTGAAGCAATGGACTTCGGGTAGGGCCAGAACCATCTTTCCTCTATCGTCAGTGTTAGGGAGTTGAGGATTCACCTCACTACAACAATTCTGAGCAACATGGCCTCCTCTTCCACACCTGTAGCACTTGACACTTCCGATCAAGCAGTGTCTCGGATGCTTCTTCCCACATTTATTGCATGTGGTAAGTTGCATTTTCTTTCCACCTCTTCCCTGATCAAAAGTCTTCCCTAAACTGGGCTCCAACGATCACTTCTTGTCATTTGATTTATTAGACCACTGTGTCTCACCAAACTCTAGCTCAACTTTCATTGCACTCCGCACGATCTCTTCATAGCTATCGTAGTCCTGGTTAGCTAGATTATTCCACAGATGAGGTCTCAGTCCACCGAAAAATCTATCAACCAACCCACTTGGATCCATGCAAAAGCTAGAGGTATATCGTGAATGTTGGGTGAAGTTCATCTCATAGCTTCCGACAGATTCGTTCTCCTTATGCTTCAGCTCGAGAAACTCTTTCTCCATTCTTGTTCTCATGGAACGAGGGAAATACTTATTAAAGAATATTCCATAGAACTCTTCCCACTCCATAGCTTCCATCTCTCCTCTAGGATTCGTGTTTTTGACCAGTGACCACCACTGATAAGCTTCTCCCTCTAGGCAGTAAACAACAAGGGTGACTTTTTCTTGTTCCGAACAAAGGAGTATAGAAAATATCTTTTCAATAGAGATTATCCATTTTTCTGCAACCAATGGGTCAGTAGATCCACTAAATGTTGGTGGCCTTTGATGCATGAAGGACTCAACAGAGTGTTGTTCCCTTCATGGTGAGATCGGCCTCTCAACTTGATTCAAGTTATTACTCATAATTTGAGTCAGTTGGTTCATCATTCGCATGAATGTTTCCATTCCGGCTTCCATCGGAGGGCCGTCAGCACATGGTGAATTGTGGTCACCATCTGCACGGTTCCTCCTATTGCCCTCCATTTTCTAAAAGGATAAAACCTTAGTGAGAAACTTATTTCATTTATGAATCTTTTAAATAATACTCCATGCTTAGACAATTACATTTCTCTATAATTCCTTCATGATGATTCATAAAAAGTTTGTGATTAACCAAACATATCCCCCGGGAGTGTCGTAACCAAGAGTGAAGCAAGGCCCATTATCGTGCACCAGTTCCCGTTCGAGTCTATCTCAAAGCGGTTTTTTCAGGTTTTACCCCTATGTACATTTGTTCCAGAGCCGCCTCTACCTGCTCGTACCCAGACAGGGATGTATTTGTTTGATAAACCACTTACTCAATACTTACCAAAATACCAGGAAGTTTTCCTATATTTAAACTTTTCTATAGGGTTCTTCCTAAAGTTTTTATATCCTAATTTCCACAAATAACTAAACCATCCTTTGATACTAACTGTGGCATCCTGCTTTTTTATAACATAAACTTTCATTACATTACACAAAACTGAGGATCTTTAAGGTTTAGTGTCTTGGAAACCAGGAACATAATACAAGAAAACAACATAAAACATTCTTCTTAAACACTTTAAAGGCTTATCCTTAAGTTCATCCTAGGTTCATTACTGCATCTCATAACCTGGGGACATACATCAAAAGAAAGGGTGAGCAGAAGGCCCAGTAAGGGAAACAAGAGAAACATTTTACATGTGAACTTGAGATACTTCAATAAGGTCATGAAAATAACTTTAAGGCATGAGAAAGAAATCATGAGGCATATCATAATAAAAATAATATTTTTCATAACTTGAAGATGTGGCTACAACATTTAATATTTACAATCATTTCAGTTTCACCAAGGTCCATCCCCAAGGTGTCATTAAAAATTACCAAGGTTATTCACCAAGGCATCATTAAAAATAGTCATCTCTATAGATTAAGTATTTACCCAATGCATTATAGCGCTATCAGGGTGCACCCTTGACATGTCTTTATTATCATGTGAGACAAATATATCATCATCAATAATTTCATAAACAACCCATATAGCATAAAAGGAATGGGTTTCATTTCATAATCATAACATTTTAAAAACTTCTTTAAAGACATGATCTTTGTGTCACTTTAAAACCCACAGAAAAGGAAGGTGGGTCTCATATATGTAAATCCCATAATTTAAAATAGAACATTTTGGTATATATGTGAATACCCATATAGAAGAGATATCTTTGAGTATTCACTTAATAAAATAAAATAACTTTAGAAAAAGAGAGAGACATTTTGAGACGGAAATTCTTCCGCATAACAACTATGTTTCAAGGTTTTAGAAAACATTGAAAAGAGAGGGGACATGGGTCAAAAATTCATAAATGACCCATAAAACAGTAGAGGTACAGAATATGAAGGATATATGAACATGGTAATGAAATTTGAAGGACATACCATTTTAAATGAAAAATATGGAAGGAAGACAAAAATTAGATTTCTCTTATGAAAATCCCGCAGCCTAACGGCGTCACTTAAGCTTCAACCAAAAATGAATTGACAAGATCAAATAGGGTATCTCATAAAATGAACATAAGAGTTCAGTATGATAGATATAGATATCATACCCCAACATAATAAAAAGTAACTTGAAAGACTTGACATGAAAGTAGAACTTTGAAAAAGAGAAGGGTGAAAGAATCCATTAAAAATTCGGCAGCCTAACGGCGCCACTTAAACATTCTTAAAACGAATTGATGAGAGAAAGAGGGGGTATCCCATAATATGAACATAAAAATGACAGTAAGATGAATATAAAAGAACTTACTCCAACATAATAACATTTAGCATAAAATAAATGACATAAAAGAGATTACTTTAAAAGAAAGAGAGAGGTCGGATCCCTTACCTTAAACGTAACTCTTAAAATTCAAAGGTTGGGACCTTGAGGGATTGAGGGCACATTGGGAGGACTCCTTGGGAAGTAAAGAGACCATAACTTCGTTGAGGATGATTTTGGAGTCGAATGGATGAGATGATGGCTTGGTATTTATAGGGAAAGTGAGGGGACACGACATTAATGGCCAAGGGACACCTCATTGGTGGTATTGGAAAAACCATGGGCTTACCCATGGTATTTGCCCATGGTATTGGCCACATGGAACACCTCATACAATAATTAATCCCCTTTAGTCGAACATCCCTTAAAATATCTCATGACATCATCATGACACAGTTATGATGTCATTTAACATACCGAAACCCTAAAACTGCATTTTTACTATTCATTGAAAATTCATCTTTCTCAGAAAAATCCCAAAAAATTACCATAACATAATATCGATTCTCTGAGTTAAAAAATAAAGTCCATTTTATAAAAATAATTTTCTAAATATTTTAAATTTAATTTTTAATTAAAAAACACTATTCACCTGAAAAAACTGATACTTGATTAATAATTTATGAAACTGTTATTTACCCATTTTATTGAATCACATTACTTAATCAAGGTGTCTAAATTATATTAAAACTTTCTTTAAGTAAGATTACTAATCCATTTGGTCACATTACTAATCCTAAGCATAAAATCACTATTCATAATTTACTATTCATCAAAAATTAAGTTGATCTTATTAGACTCTAAATTTCGTACTGAACATAATTGTAAAAGACCATTTTTTGAAAATCATTACACATCATTAATTATTTAAGGTTTACATAAATATTTTAAAATATCCTTTTTTTCAAAATTCATCAATAAAATACATCCTAAAAGTATTCGGACATTTGAAATTTCACAAACTTCACTAAAGTAGGAAATCTCAATTTATTCATTCTGAAGGATTACACAAAGAAGCTATGGTCTTGTCACGTAGCCCCTTATAACACCAGCATAAGACCTAAGTGTAAGGTGTGCTATGGTGAGAGAATCTGAGGGAGGTTCAGATAACATTGCCCTAGTAGTAATCTCTACTAACTGGAACTTCTCCCGCAGGCGTTTCCGTTCAAGCTTGACACGCTGGAGTTCGGCTTGGGCTTGGTCCAAAGCGAAGCCCAAAGTTTCCACCTCATTTCCAAGCTCTGATAAGTGGGCTTCATAAGGTTCGAGTCTACCGGATGAAGCCACCGACTCCTCTTTCTTCATTAACCATTAACATCTCTATTAAATTGTTAAGAGTATGTTAATATACTATTCAAAAATTTTGGGTCGTTACAATCTTATCCCTCTTAGGTGAAATAAAGGATACACACCTTCAATAATAATCGATGTGATCGTGAAAGTTAGTTAGCTAGTTCATCCCAAAGATCACATAAAAACTAGTCATTTTAAGGATCATGAAATCCCATTGAGGTCCATAGTTGGTAACAACTATAGGTCTCTCAATACATTTGTGGATATGATCAACTTTCTTCCCTAAGTACGTATCAAGGGAAAGAAACTCAGAATATAACTTAATAAGTAAGTCAAGACCAGTAACAACTTGAGTGGATATAAATGAATGAGAAGTATCAGTATCAAATAGAGTGGGGGAAAGATAAGAAATTATCAAGACCATACCTAGAATAGTTAATGGTCTATCTCTGCATTTATTCAGAACTCAATCCATCACATATAATAATTCTTCCTTAGATCTAAGTCCCTAACATGAGGTGCATGATTCATCTGAGTCAACATCATTTGAGGAGTATGAAACATCCATTGATGACCCCTTACATATCCCAAGGTTATAGTTCCTACCTATCCTACAACCCTATGAGAACCTAAGATCAACACTTTAGAGAATAACTATTGGAGGTGCCCAATATTTCCACACTACCAACACTTTCTCTTATGTGCTGGATAGAAACTTCAATAATGTCTGACCCTTTCATAGTTGAAGCACTGAGTAATTCCTATAGAGGGAGCTGAAGAAGATATACTCTAATCAACCTTCCTACCACTACCCTACTACACATCCTCAATCTTCCTCTTCCTACTACAATAAGAGACACTCACTGTAGCAATTGGAGTTACACCCACTTGGGTACTAAAGTATAAAAAAAACTAATTTCTTGATCATCCTCAAAAACCTTATCAATAGTCAATTCCTTACATAGAACCTCTAGGTATGTCATTAGGTCAAAATTCCTAAGTTTCCATCTGATATCAGGATGAAAACCAATCTTGAACATCCTATCCTTTTATTCCCCATTTTCATATAGGATAGTAGAGAAACAAAGAAATTAATTAAAATAAGAAGATTACATAGATACCTGTATAGTTCTTTATTAAATCTCCATGAATTATTGATCATGATCCAGATTTATCATTTTGGGAAAAAATTCCCTAAAGAATGGGTTCTTAAAGGCCTTCTAAGAAAGACTCTCACGTATTTTTATTTGTCCCATGACACCCCAAAATCTCCTAGAGGGTCCTTAAAACATAAATGTCATTATATTTAACTATCATTCCTTATGTATCCCGGCCAATTTGAATATTTTATCTATGATTCTTATCTATTCCTCAGTATATTATGGTCCTCCAGTGACCTGGAAGGCTAGCAGATGCTGGAGTTGGAAGTCACATGTGTATTCAACCATGGTCCTTTATACTCCTACACCATTGGTAGGAAAAATCTAAAATAATCCATTATATAGTGTCTCTAAGTCATGAACCACTAGAGTATGTGTGGAATAATTCTTAGGTGTATCCTCTTGCATAGCTTGTAGTGAAACTAGCACAACCACCCTGGCTTGATAATTCTGGACTGCTCCACCAAGTGGTCTAGTCAAGCGTCTTTAGGAAAGATTTTTCTGATATTACAAATGAAAATTTAGAATTCTAATAATGGATTTCTTAATACAATGGATTAAGAAACATAAGTCACACAAAAAAGGATTCTACAAGAATATATATCCTAGGAGATACCCTTGTATAAGGTATAACCCTCCTAGTTCTACCCAAGGCTCAAACCTAATCTCTGATACATGCATATGAGTCTCAATATTATATATATATATATATATGTATGTATATATATATATACATAACATGACAATATTCTTAATTTTAACTAACTAATTCCAACAAATATATCACAATAGAAGAGAGTACATATATATCACAAAACAAAGAATAGTTCAAGGAATTTTAATTAAAAACTGATATGAATCACAGAACAAACATATATATATATATATATATATATATGTGCCATGTGATATTACATTACTACTCATGATGCATGAATGCACACTAATTCCATAAAATTGTAACAACAATACCGTCACTGGTAACTTGGAGGTCCATTACACATGAGCTATCCAGATACATGGAAATTCCCCTACACGATTCCACGCAACCTATATTATCTCTACCAAGTCCTAGAATAACCAAGAATAAAATAAAGGCAACTCATGATCTAATACCATTTTGTAACAACTCAACCTGGAATTCTCAAATATCACCTAAGTGGAGACATTTCAAGACCTTGTTTATACCTCCCTATATGCAAGATTTTTTCGACTAGCAATGAGAATCTAAGGGTACTATAGGGAGAATATAACCTCGGTAATCATAGTCATACACCATAAAAATAATAAATATAAAAACCCAAAATATCACAGTGAAAGATAAATAAAACATATTGTAGTAAAAAAATCACCAATTTCATACTTTTAAAATAAAACAGACTCCTGATGTGGAAATACAAACTAGAAAATATAAATTGTAAGCATATAAATAAATAAAACACTACAAAAATATTTAGGATCCCATCCTGTTAATACCAACAACTCCATACTCTTCATCTCAACAATAGTTTATGAGACCCTTTCCCATACCTGGATTCCTAATCATGAAGTCTACACATGCATTGAGATACCTGTACATGGTGTGAGTAATAAAACCCATTAGGATACCACCAATGTGTACTAAACATGAGTGAAACATTATAAAAAATGTATTCCAAGATAAATGTAGATGTTAAATCAATCATTAATAGTCATGTGTCAAGTTATCATGTGATAAGTAAGATGTCATGGTCCTTGGTCATACCATCTTTGGATTCATGCTAAAAGGATGGTCTAAACGAAAGTCGTGATCATAGTTAGCCACAAAGATAATGAGTATCTCTGAGCAGCTCAAATTATAGTGAGTTAGGTTGGGACACATGGTCTTTGTACCCTGTCTTTGTCACAGATCAATCCAAAAGACTATTTTATCTCATTTATGCCTAGGTTTAATCCACATGGTTTTCACATCCCACATTCACTTCCTTGAATCTGGAATCAAGGCTTCCATGCCCCTAACCTATGCTTAGTTCAATTATCTCTATCATATCATGTCATGCGCACTCCCCTCTATGGAATAACCATACCACAATGGTCTACCTATTCCAAATACCTCCAAATTCATGATAATTACACACAATAGAATGAAGAATATAAAGGTGGAACATAGAAAATCATCATGAGAGATAATAGTAACATACAATCATGTGTGATCAACTTCAAACATGGTCTAACAAGCTATATAATCATACTCATGGAATCAACCATCATATATGGGTTTCATGGGATACACACACCTGTGATGATAATCAAACATGGTCATTTAAGTTATTCCAACATAAACATCATATCAAGGAAATAAGGTTATAAGAGGTACCTAAATGTTAAGAAACTTCTCAATCTCATTGACAATATTTGTCGAGACTTTTCCAGATATGATACCTGAGTCATGCTCGTGCACCAACCAGATCGAGCCCACACACCAAGGACCCATAGAACATATCTCGATTCAATCACATCTAGAGTTAAAAAATGGGATTCAAGAAGATACTGAATCCAAGGAATTGGATCTAAACCAATATACTTATTTGGATCTATCAACATCTCTAGATCAAGGATTGATCAAAATAAGTCCACCAATGCACTAGATCCATCACTAATTTATCAATAATACAATAATTCATCATTATATAAAATTATAATCCATATAATTAGCCAAAAAATATCATATCTATGATTCATCTCAAGGGAAGAAGGGTATATCTAGAAGAAACATAATTAATAGAGGTTTTTATACTACATACCTTAATTCCCTAATCACTAAAATGCTTGGATTCATAATAATTGAGAATGGAAGGGATGGAATTCATCAAGGAGACAACATAGAGGTTTAATAAGGCTAGAATTATGAAGTAGAATGAGTCAATTCAGGTGAGTTATGGACATTAAATAGTATTTTCATATCATTAATTCATACACACAGGTTTTCGTCACATGGTTAGACAAACTATGTGATAATCGTGTATGGTTCACTACCTCTTTAGGGAACCCACATGGTTTGGTAAACCATGAACCAACCATTGTTTTCTACTCTATCCAAAGTTTCATTTTTTGTAGGGAATGTAACATGGTTATCTTTAATCATGTTCTCATTATGTTCCATACACTTTTCCTTCTCCAAACAAGTCACTATATTTCTTAGGGATAACCACACAGTTTCCCCTAACCATGATCCAATTGTGAAACCCTTTAAAAGCCTATAAAACTATCTAAAATAACCAGAAACCCCCAAAACTCATCACAGAAAATTAATATTTTAAAAAAATGAATAAAGGATGAAATAAATTCATAAAATTTCTCAAAAATATGATTCTAATACATATATGTAAGATGAAATATAAACATTGGAATCTGACTGTTGGAAGAATTTGATTGTTGGAATCAAACCATTGTAATTGTAATATTTCCATTATACATACAAGTTCGGAATAAAATTCTCAAAACCATTTAAAAATAATTTCCTTAATAATTAATAATAATGAATATTGATCAACGAATATTAATATTATTGTATACATATGTCTTAGAATAAAATAAAAAAAATATGTTTTTAAAATTTTTGGTGCCA
This sequence comes from Viscum album, assembly GCA_963277665.1. Taxonomy (NCBI): domain Eukaryota; kingdom Viridiplantae; phylum Streptophyta; class Magnoliopsida; order Santalales; family Viscaceae; genus Viscum; species Viscum album. Next base: position 397,163,331 of record OY728138.1, read on the forward strand.
AATGTGTGATTTGAAATACATAAGTGTTTTTATTTAATAATTAAATTTCACATAGATAATTATTTTCATAAAAAGGTATTAAAATTTAAAATCATCACATCGAAATTATCTAATGGGTAATTTTTCATAATTTTCTGAGACTGTCAATTTTTTTTGATAAAAAGTAAAATACGACATGAATATAGAATAAGTATTATGACATCATAATGAATTAAAAATGATTTTATAATTAAAAAAAATTATCCACCATAATTGGGTTTATTAATTAAAATATTTTATTTTAATGTAATAAAATTAATTTTCAAAACCTATAAAGAATATTCCAAAACCTAAAGTATGTTTTAAGATTATAAAAACAATTATTTATGAATAAGAATCTTGTACACACACAAAATAATATAGTTTAAAGGAGTTCAGTCCATAAACTTTAAAATACTAAAAACTAGACCCTATATGTCAAATACTATAGGCTAAAACATTTTGAAGGCCAATGGTTTTCTATTTTTTATAACCTAGATTCCAAGTCCTATGTTTAGAAATTATTAAACAATTCCCCCTCATTTGTTATAAATACCCACCCATTCTCTCACTACTCTCTACTAAAAAGGATTTCAGCCTGAATCACCTCTCATTTTCTCTCTCAAGAGTCTTTCTAAAGAGTTTAAAAGGTTATAAGGTTCCCATATAAAGATTTAATAAGCTACATTTCTATGTAATGATTCATAACCACTTCTCTTCCTTTGTTTTTAAAATCCTTACATTCCATTTTCTTTTCAAAAATAAATGTTATTATGATTAATTATTATAAATTTCTTATTATATTATCAATGATATATCACCATTACCTATCATTATATTACCTTCATAAGCCATTATAATGCTCAAACACTCTCATATCCATGAAACATCCTAAATTTTGGTAAGGTGTGTGTGGTTTCCTAGTATGTAAATATATGTATGGATATAAACAAGTATATAAAGGTTATGGATATGATGAACCTAGGGGTAATAACCCTAAAATGGTCAGTTTGATATTCATTAAATCTTCACTTGATGTATAACTGATGGTCCTAAATTCACACCTGGTATGACACTCTTGGGGGATATGTTTTTTATGATTCATGAGCTCTTTACAAACTATAAAGAAGGATTATTTCATATTGATATACCAACACCATGAAAGTAATATTCACAAATACCTTGTTATAATTTCTTTGATAAGAGTAATTTATATTACATTGTGAATATTCTATAGTTTCTAAGTTAACTATGTGTTATTCACCAAGATAACCATATTTTTCCATTGAATGGGGAACTATTGATATTCCATATATCCATATTCCAATATGGAAAACTATTGAGTATTTATCCATGATTATGTATGAGGTTACTTAAGGAACATTATGATATGTATTGTTTATTCATTCTCTTCATATGATGAATACATTGGACTTGTTATGTGACTAGTGGGTACCAGAATTATATTGCCCCTCGATACATCATTTGGTCTCATGAGATAAACTAGTTGAGTATTTGGTATAATCCTTACCCATTTATGTATGATTTCTTAGAATAAAGAATTGATGGTATGTTTATGATGTCTAACATTATGCATTCCATCATTATGAGATCATTTATTCTTATATATGAATTTATTTATTGTTATTTAACCCATGGATATATTATTTATGGTGGTGTTTATTTATTTTTGTCATATTATTGATTACATGCTTATGTATCATATTTTCTACTATACGCTACCCTTTATTGAGTATCTGAGATCACCCCTTTATATTGTTTCCCATTTCCCAAGGAATGAATGAAGATTACTATATGTGATATATGTATTTTCAAGGATAAATAATAAAAATTCATGCATTCATTTGATGTACCTCAAGTTATCATTGTAAGGTAATGTTCATCTATGTATGTAGTTTTCTAAGATTCCTAAATTGTTGGGTTATGTGAATTGTAATCTATGTATTTGTAAAATAGTAATAAAATAACCATTGACTCGAGGGTTCAAGAGTCAAGGTGTTACATATAGAGAGTTCCGGAATCCCCTGCCTCAATCAAGCTTCACTATTCATTGTACAATGACAAAGCAAAGAAGAGATGATCACGAAGTCGGAATCACACAAGGAAACCCCCCAATAATCTAAAACACAGCAATACCCATAAATAACACAACTCAAATCTATAAAATAAAACTCAAAAACCACTGTCATATCCTTAATAGGATAAGAGAAAGGGAAAACACAAGAGAAAAGAAGAGGGGAACTCACCACAGATCACTATCGGTCAATCTCTTGAAACCAAGATACAACACAAATCAATTGGAACTCAAGGATCTCTAGGATAACACTATTGGTTTCCCAAGGTTTAAATAAATCAAGGGAAAATATATTAGTTCGAGTAGAATTATAAATTTATATCAACACTAGAAAACACTATGTTATAGCGCAATAAACCCCTTCCATGTTGTGATGGTTAAATCTCACCAAACCCTTAGAATCTGTGTTTTGAATCTCCCCAAATATCTCCCCTCTTAAACTCAGTCAAATTTCCAAATCTGATAGGACTGAAGAAGGGATTCATCATGACCCCTAACACCATGATGTGATATCACTCTAAATAGAACCACTAAAACTCAGTCTCTAATCCATTCACATCACACCCTATATGGTCATGCCATGCCTCATCACCTGTGGTACTACCCTCTACTATGTCCAAGTCTCTCGTACCATAGTTCCAAAGGATACACTTTATACTACCTCTCACAAATAAAACTTCAGATCCACCAACACCCATATCCCTCTAATATCCTCTTTACACCTCCAAAACTTAAAATCAACAATGTAATAGACCAGAAAGGTTCGTTCTATTACACAACAACACATTCATAACATAAAAAATATCACTCACTTTATATGAAACTACAAAAAATGATATTTTCATAATTATAATATCAGTTGTAAATATTTTAATAATGACAACCACATAATTAATAGTTATTCTTGTCCACTCTTTCAATTACCCATGAAATGTATCTTATGAAATTCATGAATATTTATAAACTCATCAACATAGTATTTATACACATATAATTATAGAATCATAATTAACCATTCATAAAATTAAAAAAACATATTACATCTAGATATTAAAATAACATAATTTTTCTAAAAAAAATATAGATTTTTTATGATTTCTACATCCACTTGGATTGTTATTTCCACAAAATTTTCCCAGTGTTCCCAAATTATTAACAGTAAGAGAAATGAAATGTCTTATTATGTTGAAATTTAGACTCAATGTGATTATAATGTGGTCTTTAATCAGTCTAATAATCCATTAGTAACTGAAAAATTGTTTTATTCATATGTTTTATATTTATTAGTGAATTCAACCATGGAATTAATTAGTTTAAACTAGATTCATAAATCTATCATAAATATTTTATTAACATGATAATCCTCTATAAAATTGTAAAATTTTCATGTAATTTTCTGATTGTTTCACAAGTAGGCGGATAAAATATTGCATACATTTTTTATACTTGAAAAGTGAATTCTTGAGTATATAGTTGTGCATTGATACTCACATTAATTATTTGAACTAGCATCCTATTATAACCATATTCATTTTCCATCATAGTTTCTTCCCTTAACACATTCTCCTTCAACTTTGACTCAGTGTTAGGACCAACTACATTTCTCTATTTTTCATGCCTTTGGGGAAAAACCTAACTCGATTTCTAATAATTTTTACTAATTAACACTCAAATGATGTGTCCCATATCTTTTATAATCCATACATTGAATGGTTAGACTAAAATCATTATGACATGATCGCATTGATGGTGTGAAAAATATGTCATTGCACACCTATAAACTCCACAATAATTTTTTTATATTTTTTCTGTTATGGATAAAAAAAATGAAATTCCTCAAGAAAAAATCACAATCAGATCCTAACCACACATAATCAATGAAATTCAGTAATTTTTATGTCTCTACTTTTGTTATTCTCATTAATTTTCATAATTTCATGAATATAAAGATAAAATTTTCTTTCTCATAATGATAATAATATGCATGACTATCACCCCAAAAAAATTCTTTAATAACACGTGTAATTTGTATTCATCATATACAATAAAAATTTGAATAGAAATTGTAATTTATTTTAGGTTATGGAAAAAAATTATTCATTAATATTATGTTTAACTTCCAAAAAATTGAATGTGTTAATAATAAGTGGTTATTATCCACATCATATATCAATGCTACCAATAATATGTATTTACAAGGAATGTTGAGGTGGCACTCATACACATACAAAATGAGTTAAGCACCACATAATAAGACATTAATATAATAACCATATATAATTGACAATATATCAAAAAAATTAAGCTAATAACCTAAAAACATATTTTAGATAAATTTCTAAATTAGTTGTCACCAACCTATATACATATCTAGTGAAATAACATATATGATTTATGGTATGATAGGAATATACCATGTTATTTATACAAGTTTCCTTAATTTTTTTGACTAGTTTTTAAACATCTGATTTCACATCATCACATATGACTGATGGAATTAATACTGACCATTTCAATAATCCTTTAACTAGTCTTCAGTTGAATGTATGTTCACGTTTTGAAAAGGTTTGACACAAATAAATGAAGTTTATTTTCCTAACACGTATGTTGGTAACATCCACATGTAACTTTCAAATTTTCACTCCACAATCATTTATCAAGGACTATCCATTAAAAATTTATAGAAAAACATATGTGAAATGTTATATATGAAAATTGTATCTCTTAATGTTTTGATTTAAGAAAAAATGTGGTAACATACACTAGAATACCTTTTCACTTAGTAGCATTTAGCTCCAGCATCAAAAAAATATCATGGGTATAGTGGATGAAAATGTTAAAATTTCACAAAATAAAAGTATAATTTTTGTGATAAACATAATATTATTCTGCTTTTATAGTATATTTATCCATATAAATCTTTAATAATGTCTCTTAAAAATGAATAGAGTGGAACATTTAATTCTAAAAATAACTTGTTTAGTATTAATCAATTTACCTACTTATCCCTCACAACTGAAATCCATTGAGAGAATCTCAAATATATTGCACTATTTTGGAGTAAGTTTACACCATTTTGGTTAATGAAAAGTAAAATTTACTCCAATGTATTGAACTATTTTTTTCAAAAAATATAATATTATTTAAATATAATCTTTTATACTTTTTTATTAATTATATTTAACATATTAAATTAAAATTACTGGATTATCAATAAAATCAAAAAATACAATATATTTTGAGGTTTAATAATATTAATAATTAAATTATATTATATTATATCTCATAATTTAGTAATATAAAATTAAATAAATAAATTTTACTTTAATAAACTTAAGTAAAAACATATTAAAAATGTATAAAAATTAGTAAAACAAATATAAAATTAGTAAAAAAATATATTCAAGGCTCAACGGCCCAAACCACTAACCATGCTCTAGAGCATGTCAGTCTCATCAAGTCAAAGCACCCTTGACACTCCTTTTCAAAATCGGGCACTTTACTTATTCCAAATTTTTTACACAAACACCTATTAATAGGAATTTTTTCCAAGAAACAAGCATCTCCCACACTTTTTTCACACTACCAAGCACATCTCGAGTTAACAAGGCTAGGCACTCGACTGGTCCTTCCCTCGATATCCCTCCTCAAAACTAAGGTATTTCAAGTGCCTCATATACCAAAGCACTAGCACCCAGGGTTATATTCTTATAAAACCTAAATACTTAACCATAGAAATAAAAAATCTTAGTATCACCTCTTATTCACTAGTCTCATGACCCAAAGTATCTCTCAAATAATCTCTACCTCTAAGGTACTTGCAAGAATCGACCAACCCCACTCACGAGTTTCTATTGATCATACAAGTAACTAAATCACTAAGGTATGTTTCTACCTCAAGTTCACTAGGGTATCTCGCCCAGAAAACTCACCATGTCTCGTGTATAGGTCACATATCATGGGATAATACTCCTTGTACATGTATCAAACACCACAAAGCATATCACATGCTAGATACACAATGGTTTCACACAACCTACAACACCCAACATGACCATTCAAAAAATCATCATATAACTCATGGGTCTCATCCAACATAACCCAACATAACAAACCAAAACCATTGGCCATCAAGCACTGATTCTCACTGAGAATCCACCTATAGGACTACTCCCTTGAAGATCACAACTCAATAGTCAAATCTTTCTATAACCAATGGAATCATCCTAGATAATTAGTATTGAGGAAGACACATCCAATGGACTATTTAAGTAGAGTTTCATTCCAAGATATATGTGAAAATTATATATAGGTTGTTAATGTAACTTTAAATAACTAAACCTGGATAGTGACAACCCAAAAGTGGTTTATCATGAAGGTATAAAATACCTACATTGACTTACTAGGGTCACAATACATCCTACACGGGAGGTAAATCATCTCTATCATGACCATAGATCATCTCATAATAGAATCCACATGACCTTCCATCAGAAAGGAAGCATACACAGGTCATCCCAGCTGAGTAGAATTTCATAAAGTAATTATATGAGAAAATGATGTATCAGCAGTTGTTAACACTTTAAACATTCGAGCCTATCATTAGTGGTAAAATTACATGGGCAGGAATACATGTCATGTGAATCCTTACATTTTGAGTCATGATTCATGTGAAACCTCTCACCTCCATAGTCTAATAGCCAAAATCCAAAAAATTTCTCCTTTTAATGGGCCAAGATCCAAAAATACAAAACTAGTCTCTTACCAATGGTCCAAGAGATAAAAATCCACAATAACTCATAAATATAAAAATCATGTGTGTCACACAAGGGGAAAATAATATCAATCATAACAACACATACTAAGAACATCAATCCTATCCATGGAAACCTAGAATTCCTACCAGAAAAGGTGTTCATGATGCACCATCCAAATATCCATCACAAGTTTTGACACATTCCTATATCTCAGAGATATCATATCCCAAATAGTAAGACAAATAAACCAACCTCTGATACCAATTTGAAACAACTCACCCCATCTCACTCTGAACATTAACCACACTATACTACCACCTGACCTCTGGCGTGCCTCCTTGTATGTCAGAGGTTGTTGTCTAGAAGTGGGGGTCTTAGGAGGTATCATAGGGAGACTGCCCCTAGTATCAGAGTGTGCATTGCATTCATAATAAAATAATAAAGAATCATGCACATCAGAGTACAAAAAAATAATAAATTTATAGGAAATGATATATAACAAATGAAATGAAAAATACATCTATACAATATCAATCACACATTGGGATGATTTAATATGAAAAATAAAATAAACAATAATAAACAAAAGCTAAATTAAAAGTAGGATCTTCAACAATCCCTAAGACTCACCTCATCCCAACTCTAATTCTCATCTGAGCTACTCTAGTTTGATCATAAAATCCTAGTCCTTAACCCAACTTGTACCTACAATGACCATGTGATAGTTTCTTGGGTAGCTAAGTGTAATGGCATCCCAAGTAGGATGTGAGCACATAAATCACCAGGGAACCACCAATGTGGTCCCATAGTATTACAACAATGTAGTGATATGTTCATGTGACATGCTCAGAATAAATAAAATGCTAAAATAAATAAATAAATAAACAACCAACAATACCTACTTCAACTCATTGTCGGAATGTCTCTGAGCATGTCATGTGGACCATGTCATCCCATGTACCCAATACCATACCATTGTCGATCCTTAGGTTCATGACCTTGATCAACCATACCTACTTTTCCTAGTGTTGGGATCTATAAAATCACACCATGATGATCATGACTCCATATAAATATAGAATCATAGGTTATAAACCGTGATTCTTAAATAATTAGGCTCAAATAGAAAAAAAAAACTCATCATGAAAGGCTCAATAGCCAAATCCCAAGCATCTTGTCCATCTCTCCAAACCCCAGGTATAATGAATGGATCAAAGTTGATTCTTAATTATCCTGAGAAATTACTAAAACTAAATCATCCCCATAGCACCATTTCAAATGGTAGGATCCCATACATCTTGGCTATCCTGATCAGGAACATTTAATGTCATTAGGATCGACTATCCAGATCCTAATGGTGACCTAAGAATCTCATAAGAATCATGATAATAATAATAATACCCCAAGACTACATGGATATATCCTAGATATGCTAGGCATCTTAGTGACCTATGGCATCCAGGGCATCCCATATAGTACCAAGGTTGAATCTTAGAATCCTAAGTATTATTCTTCAAGTGGTTAAATATCTAGATCCCATGATACACACTAGTCATCCATAATGATGTGAATGTATCCAAACCATATCACATCAATATCACATGTTACCCAAAGATGAATCCTAGGAATCACACTTTGGAATCCCCAATGCCACCATCATATAATATAATGCTCATAATCTAAATCCCTATAGGAACCTCTGGGAATCCATGCCATACCATTTTCACATCAGGTCTATAGGCCAAGTCCCAAGTCATATTTATGGGTATCTATAGTTATATCAAAATAAATAGGCAAAGAAAATTGTTACATACTTGTTTGTGTGGTATCTCGGTTTCTAGTATGTTTTATTTGAGGAACCAGAAACATCCAATGAATCTTATACCCATGATATCCCATGGGCCTCATTTCCAAAGGTAGGAGTCTGTTGGGGTATTAACCAATGAAGCTTAAGAACTTGCATTGATCAATAGAATGGGAGGTCGATCTCATCACACCCTTTTTTAGGGAAATATTGGATACTCGGATACTCTCTTACTAATTTAACTCATATTCATGAATCCCTTTTAAATTCAAAATATGAAATCATACACCCCTATGTATTAACAATAAATTATAGACATGTGTTGATGGTAAACCATATTTATGTATTAGAGGTTATCTATATTGGTTATGTTTGTTGTTTTATGATGCTATTTTTAATCCACATGGATAGGAAATCTTGAAGGGATACATGAGTTGTTTTGAGGTTGGTATTGGGGCCATGATCTGGGATTACTATGTATCCTCATGAGAGGAATTAAAAACCACATAGTTTTCTTTCAATTAATGGGACACATCATACCTTTTAAGGTCATGTGGAAAGTAACATACGGTGCAGTTTAACATCATGCAGTAAGGAAGTCTAGGAAAATGATTCCTAGAAAAGTATGGTATCTGGATTATACTGGAGCATCCCTTTATTATTGGTTTGGTAGGGAAAATTTCCATATGATGATATGATATTCACTATTAATTCGGGCCAATGAGGATAAGGTGGGAAGCAACTAGGAGGAATATATCCTCATAGGTGGGGGCATGATCGTACTGGTAATATGGACAAGAAAGGATAATTATGTTTTGGATGTATTGGGTTTGAACCTCTATGAGTATTCTTAGATATATTGTGACCAAATAATCAAATTCCATATAGTTAGGAATGGTTACGGATTACACCTATGGGGTAATCCCATATGGTGGTTTCATTGGGAATATGTCCCTTTGATGGTTTGATAACACGGTTGGGGATTATATTGAGTTGGAGGCCCAAGTTGGGATGTTTAATCATGTTGATGACATGATCACCACTAACATATAAGCCCATGTGAGTTATGATTAGTGTGAGAAACAAGAGGAAGTGGAAGATTTGGACATCTTCACAATATCCTTCATCCTCTGGTGGATGATGGTGATGGTATAGAAGGTGGGGGGTGTCCCTCAAGAAATACTAGGGGATTACTCTAGGAGGGATTCCTAGATGTTTTCCCTTCCAACAGATGGAAGAGTGGGTGAGGGAGAGGCGACTAATTACAAGGGGAGTTTATCATCCGATTCTCTTCACATTTTAAGAAATGTATGTCACTGCTTGACCCAAGAATCCATCCACCACCATTCCTAAGGCTAGGGACCTTATTACCATAAGAATTTATGATCTTAAAAATTATAAGGACCTTTCTTACTAGTAATGTTAAATGTGATACTTCCATTACCATAGGAATTTATGATCAAGAGGGCACACTAGTATTCCCTAGGTTATGATCACACATGTTCAAAGGATTTATAGGAGGTATTAGATTGATCCCCCTCAGATGGAGGACCAGGGTAAGGGGGTTCCCTATCATTGGAGATGAGAAAATAGGGCCATAAGGTTTCTTTTACTAGATGATACCTAGATCTGTTATTTTTGGATTTTCCCAGGTGATACCTAGGTGAGATAGATTGCTACTTTTCCTATGTGTTACTTGGGATAATTTTGATGTATCACATACAAGTTATACTTGGTAAAACATGGATGAATAATAACCTGGGCAACCAAACTTGGGAGAGACCTTTCTCGGACCTCCAAGGGTGTCCTGAGGTGCTCTTAGAAGGGTCACATGCAAATCCCAAGCTTGGAAAGGGGATTTTCTCCTAGTACTTTTGTACTAGGGAGAAGTGGATCCTCATGTAGGTATCTGCTGTTTTAGACCTTAGAAGAATCCTAATCTCTAGACTCTCATTAATTCCCTCTTATTTTGAGTATTTGAGAGCTACCTGGATAGTTTTGAGGACTTGGGAAAAGGACAAGGGAGATTAGAGATTCAATACTTCATTTCATCTTACAATAATTTCAAATGAGGAGCCCCAGGGTTCTATTTATAGGTAATCTCAGGACCCTAGGTGGAGGAGGTGATTCAAAAAATTCACTCACACAGGTCACTTTCACAAGTCCTCATGCAGGTTTGACCTTCATAAGGAGTTTTCCACACATGTTGTACTATATAGGTGGTACTTGTGTGAGATTTCCTTGGGATAATGTATGGGAAAATGGTTTTTGTTCATCTTTCATACCTTTTCCTCATACCGATATTTAGGATATTTTTCTTTGAAAATTTTTATCCTCAAGTGTAAAAAATTGAGTGGGAACAAATGCACCCCCCCCCCAGGATTGGATCTAACTAGAAGAATAGGAACTGATCCTGAGGTAGAGAGATACATAGATATTTATGGATACTTTATTCATTGGACATCATGTGTTCGCATATATTCATTCTCATGTTTGGAAAACAATACAACTTGTTTATCACACAAAGGATAAGTAAGAGGAAGGACCAAGTAGGTTGTCCGTATAGGTGGACCACGTAGGTTGGTCACATAGGTGGACCATGCTGGTACCTTCTCATCTATAAATATTGTCTCCTAGACATTAGTCCCCCCACTCACACTTTTCCTCCACCTAGACACTCTCGTCATGAAATTCATTTTCACAAGTCATTTTTTAAAGCCCTCTATGTATATTCTCATCATGTACTCATGGTATGCCTTCACTTGAATGAACATATTCTGTGATGTGACTTCAGCAAGGAAATTCTACCCATTTACCTAGGCGAGTGACTAGTATGAGGTCACTTGGGTGAGTGACCTACATGAGGTCACTTGGGTGAGTGACTAGTGCAATGTAACTTGGGTGAGTGACCTGCACGAGGTCACTTGGGTGATTGACCTGCACGAGGTTACTTGGATGAGTAACCTATGTGAGTTTCTTACCTTGCCAAAAAAGTTTATTAGGATCTCCCAAACTAAAAGTTTAGTTTTAAAGAAAATATTGGTGTTTCCTTGTAGATTTCCAATGGCTGCTCAAAAAGGTTTGATTATATGGTGAACAAGCCAGTGTACACATTAATAAAATGTTGGGCATAACCAAGATGGATTATTATGAAGTATGTGACTCTAATATTTCAGATCTTTTGATGCGTCTCAAGAAGTACCACCGTGAATATCCTGAAAGTGAACCACTTTTTTATGACCACAGACTTTTGATAGACGTACTCATCCCGAAGATGATGCATTATTTTCTACTTTCTTATTTCTAGGATAATATGAATTTTACTAATGAAAACATCTCATATAGGGGTGAATTTATCAATGATGGAATGATTCCCTCTATATGTGTCATTCACCGCAGTATTTGTGCTCCAGGTCTAAAGCTTCATACTCCTAAATCAAAATCGCATTGTTACTCATTTTTCTTCCATGATTCCATGACAAATTAATCAAAAGGTTGGAAAGAATAATGGGAATTCAACGTTGGAGGTGGTGTCAAAATAGAGTGGGTGTAGGAATATTGGGTTTGAAATACTTGTAATGAATTCGAAGTTGAAAAAAAGTTGGTTAGTATCAATGAGGCTATCTAGGTGAACCATAAATGGATGTACAAGAACCCTTACATCATTCTTGATCTTCTCAACCCATAGAGATTGTAAATAAGTACTTTCCATCTAGAACATAAGGAATTCAACTTCAGTTTATGGAAGTAGACAAGATCTTATAAATTCCCATCATTGGAGAGATGTATGATAAGTTTATCCCACCAAAAAGTTACATGGGATGATACTAAAAAACTCATTCTTTGTCCTGTGTGCTATATAGGTAGCCCAGGATGTCAAGAAGGAATACCCTCACTCAAGGGGTGATTTCCATTCTAAGGTATGGATGAATGTTTTCCTATAGCCAAAAAGATAAGGTCCTAGTTACATGTTCCTAATGAGATGTACCTCATTGTAAAAGTGGGGAATCCTTGGTAAATTTTGGCCTATATTGGATCTGGTCTAATATGATTAGTAGGGGTGCATAGTCAAATCTGATACCCTCAATAAAACTTGTCTGGAAGGGTATCTATCAATGTCCTTGAGTATCTATAAGATGTTTTTCTACAAATCCAAAGGAGATGTGAGGCTAGGAACATTTTTCATGGAATCCAAGTTGGCTGAAGGAAAGTATTTAGGGTTTATAGACCCTATATTTCCAAAGATCCACTGATTCTTATTGAAAGTGTATACGAAGAAGGCACCCTACTGGATTTCAGGTCCATTTTAAGTGTTGTGGGGATGGATCGCAGCACACTTCAATTCTTCCACCATGATCATGAAGTCATGGTTCCTAGAGGCTGGTTCCAACCATTCATCCAAGTAGTTTTTGGAATATAACCTATATCCTTGAATTATAGTGAAGCTTTAAAGAAATTGAACCTATTGGGGGAACTTAATTTATTCTCATATGGAGATCCACCAAGTAGGAAATTTACGGAAAATGGTCTTGGTGATGATGAGTTTAGGTCACACGTGATATCTTTCAAAGATAGTGTGTTGGAAATGAAGATTGATGGTGAGTTTATATATGAATATTATGTGCCATACATATTTTCACACCAATTTAAGTACTTGAAACAAACAATTGTATCCCCACCTGTTTACGTCTTATTAGAGAAGAAACTAATGGTGGAACAATAGATCTAGATCCTCATGGATCTACAGGTATATCAAGTAGTAATCAAGTTACCTTCATTAGGTGAATCTATTGGGTTGACATCTAAGTATGACGATTCTTGGATTCCCTCATACCCTCAAGTGGTGTTAACAATAAGTTCACCATGAGTCAAAGTTGTGACAACTGCTAGATGGGGAGTGAATGGTATAAAGGTTCAACACAATGATGATAAAAAAAAGGTCACTAAAATCTTATAAATTATATTTAACATAGGAAATTTAGCATTATAGATCTTAAGAGACCACACCCGTTGAGCCTTAACGTTCTAGTCATCATCACCAAGAGGAAACTTGAGCTTCAACTACCTAGCCTATTTTCCAGATATAGAGGCCTATAAAAATTAAAATCAATGGATGTTGGTTCCTCTTCACAAACATCCCTAGAAACATCAAATTATGTATGACCTAAGATGGCTAAATTTTGGCAAGATATGACCTATGAAATTGAGGACTTATGGATTTTCCTCCAAGTTGGAATACATGTCCCACAGATTGGATATGTTTTATCCCCTTTGAGATTACACTATGATACTAATCTTACTGAAGTGTAAAAGTAACTCAAAGAAATATATATTAGTGTATATTCCACTAATGATTGGATTTTGACCACAAAACTGGTGAAAGATTTGATAAAATGAGGTGCCACTGAGGGGGTGGCTGATAAAGAAACCGATGAATGGGACGAATTCATTAATGTTTGTGAGTATGCTTCACTTCTCTTCCCCTTTCCCTAACTCATTCATTTTTTATAGGAAATAAATGAATTCAATTTGTAAAGGGAAGAAGAAGAGGCACTGGGGGTGGAGTTTGAGTCACAAAAATATGGGTTGGCAGGCACCCCTATTGGGATTGTGAGATCCACCCCCAAATCAGAGGAGTCTTTCCCAAGACAGAGATTCATGTAGGAAGATATGGTGTGGGAATGATATTGATTTCCTCGTTTGGTACCAGTATTTGTGGGATTGAGGTCCATTTGTTCATAGTTTGAGGTGAAGTTATAGTGGAGAATAAATATATTGGACAAGCACATCGCTAGTCATGGTGAGTTTTCTCAACATAATTTATTCTCAATGTGTCCAAAATATTAATTTGATCCTACTTGTGGATTTTTGAGTCTTTTCCCCTCTCTTATCTAAAGGGTATTAGAACTATCCCTCTGAGAACTTAGGATAATACTATCAATGAGGTGCAGATTCCTATTGGAGAGTTCGTCACCTCAAAAAGTGGAGTTTCTAGGGGTGAGGCCACATCTATTACTACTACTACAGAGAAGAAGAAGAATCCTAATAATGTCTAATGTGTATCATAAGGTGTTATATATACATCATTGACTCTTTCTACTTATGATATTTAAAATCCACTATATATATTGGAGGATCTTGAGACAACTGCCATTGTTCATGTTGCTATTTCAGAAGGGTTCGATCGGGGTCTCAAACCATATAATAGAGGAATCGGTGTTGATCCTAATTCATTAAGTATTGAAAGGGATGCTCTTCCCAAGAATTCTGTGGATATAGTTGATGGTAGAGCCAATTTGGGTCCTAAGGCAAGTGTATCGTATATCCCTAGTAGTAAGGATGTTGTGAGATATGAAGAATTATATAATTAACTAATAGAATTTAAAGATTTTTTCAAACACATTAACATTATTTATGCTTTAAAAGAGTTTGGGGACTTTGATAGGGAATTGTATGGACATTATTTTTTCCTTTTTTTATGTTTTCAAATGCATCCAACCTCCTTATGTTTGATGCATTAAATCAAAGACCTTGACTTGTGTATATTTTTTCAAAAAAAACATTGCCAAGGCAATCCATGACCAGGGTGTTAAGGTCTATCCTAATCTTATTTTTTGAAGGAAAAATATCTCAAAGAGGTTCCTAAGTGGGATATTCTCATGATTCTTCTATGGTTTGTCCGAACACAGGAAGATGATCCTCATCAGGAGATCCTAGTTCAAACTAATAAGGCTAGGGATGCTGAGGAGGAATCAATCCAAGTGGTTGATCCGTTAATGAGTGAGTATTGTTTTCCACTTCGATTGACTATTTTCCCTTCACTTTACCATATTTCAATGTTTATGACTAATTTCATTCATCTTTTAGTTTCATCAACTTCATTGGTTGAACCTGAAGGGGAAGCCCCTTCCTCAACCCAATCGGTAGTGCAAGGTGGGAGTGAAATTACTCTCGGAAGGACAATGCAAGATGATAGCATAAGTGGGTTAATCCTGAAGTATACATCTCCTCTTAATACTATCTCTTCATCAAACTCATAGGCTCAGGATACTCTTTGGGTATGTCACTGATTCATATGGAAAGATATCTGGGAGTTGGTCTCGAAGATACCTATGGCAGATCAACCCTTATAAATTCATTTTCTTGAGATCATGTTTAAAATATTAGTGTGTGGTGTATTCAAACACCACATGATCCAATGTACTTTAAAGGAAATTTTCTATTGATGGGAGCAATAACATGAGTCATAATAGCTCCTAATTAAAGAAATAATGCTCAAAAAATCAATGACCTCTGAGTTGTACTATCCCAAGTGAAGCTCAATCATTCTAAGAAGTTGTAGGAGAGTAATAAATCTATTGATAAGAAATACCTTAAAATATTAAATCTAAAAAAAGATATGGATACCACCAGATGGGATCTCACACAACTTCATTATTTGCAGGAAGAGGTTCAGACTAAGGGAAAGACTATCATTGTAGTCATGGTGGGGAGCTTTTCCTCACTGAGGTAGTTGAGACTACTGACCTAACCAAGATTTTAAATACTATTAATGAGGCTTAAGGGTCCCTCCAACAAATAAAAAGTTATGTTGATCATTTCTTTTAAAGTATGTTAGAGAGACTCCAACTTTTGTATGCTCCTCTGAATTTTTTCCATAAATGAAAATAATTTTATCCTCAACTATCTATGTCTTTAGCCCTATTTTCCCTAAAATTATAACATAATACTGAAGCTGGATCATTTGAATAAACACCCTTGTGTCAATGTGTTGTAATTAAAATGATAGGAATAGGAAGATTCTCTAATTTTTTCCAAGGTCTTAGGACCCTATGAGTGTAGTGCTACTATTGATAGAGCCACATGAAAGATCGTAAAAACTTTGTGTATTTTTCATCATCACCCTAATTTTTTACTAAGTAATATTTAAAGATGTCTTATCAAGAAAACTCAACTTTTTCTTAAGCTTAACTTTTATGGGTTTTCCATCTAATAATTTTTGTGTCATTGTAATTTTAATTACTCAATTTTTACTAAATCATACAAATTCCATGTTTAGAGAGCTGAAAATCGACTCTTTCCTAGGGTTTCCCTTTATAGGTTTTCATCCTAGAAAATATTTTGTCTCTTTAATTGGTAGTTTAAGGCCTTACAAGTTATATTGATGAAAATTATGTTTTAGTTCGAATAGTTTTGACTATAATTTATGGGGACTATGACCCAAGTAGGATTTGCATTCTAAGAATGCTCTAACACTTTTCAGATATGAGAAGGGGGATTTTTAAGTTATTATTTGAGATGTTTTTTTTGAAGAGATGACCTAGGAAAAGTATACAAGGAATGATAATAGATCATGTTCATAAAGTGGATTCTATTGTGATTTTGTATTTTCATATAGATATAAGAGGATTTTATCCTAGGGAAAATGACTTTGATTGATAGGCCATATTTAGAGGTGTATTATGAAAATCCATGTTTGAGTAATATTATCCATGGTTTAAACAAAGTCTTCCTTTGGAGTTAGATGCTCCTATTATTGATAGACATGGGGGGTTTGCGATGAAATGAGTTTCTCAATACCATGAAGTGTGCTTTGTAAAAGGAATGTATTTGGGGATTAAGGAAACATTAAGATTGGCATTGGATATGGATGAGAGAGGGGTATTCTATTCCAATCATGAGTTCACCAATGAAGTAACTCACATTAGAATGTAGATATAACTCATATGTAAGGGAATAATACACATAGAAAGCTACTATAAATAGTTTTGGGTCATGTAGCATGGACAAATCCTATGGTGGAGATACCATTCCATAGACCACATAGTTTTGGGGAAAAAGGAAAAATATATCCCAGAAGAGTCCAGACACAAGGTATGTGAGGGAAGTTATAAATAGAGACCATAGGGTTCTCAAATCCAAATTAGTAGGATGGGAAAATCATTTAAGGGATGATCATGGACTATGTTTGAAAATTGGTTTCCATTACGATGTCTTCAAAGTGTATGGAGATAATAGGATTTTCTCCTGGGTATAAAAAAATCTTTAATTAAAAGGCCATATTTGGAGGCTTATTATAAAAATCCATGTTTGGGGAATATTATGCATAGTCAAAACAATGTTGACCTCAGATTTGGACGTTCCTATTACTGATATCCAAAGAAATCTTATAGGGATTTGATTTTTCCATAACATAAAGTGTGATTTGAGAAAGGAAGGTTTCTGAATTATAATGGTTTCATTTAGACCGACGATGGCTGAAACTAAGTGAAGAATTCTTTTCATAGATTTGGATCATATATAAGATATGTGTATTGGTGTTATGTTCATAGTTGGTCTTGGTATAATGAACTCGCGCATCACTGGATATCTCATTAGGATAAGAATCAGGACACACATAGTTCTAACATAAAGGTGAAATAGGAGATCAATTCCAAGAATGATGGTCCTTTTAGGAAAGGGCCACAACATTGAGTAGTTTTAAGACATGTGGTGGGGACATGAACCATGTAGTTTAACACCATGTAATAAGGACGTCTGGTGTGCTTTTTAAGGTCTTTCATCTAGGAACACTCATTTCAGGGTGATCCCACCAAGAATACTCTAGTATTATCTAGGCATGAAGGGGGATGGTTGTGATTCGTGGTCTCAAGGTTCCTAGATCTAAGAAAATTATATGCTATGAGTACGCAATGGATTATCACAGACCATGTTCTAAAAGATACTTCAATTATGATGTTGTTAGGGAATATAGAGATAAAATAAATTTTATCCTTAAAATGAATATTCCTTTGGTTTATAAGACATATTTGGAGGTGTACTATGAAAATCCATATTTGAGGCAAATCGTGCATAATCAAAGAAAATGTCCCCTTTATATTTAGTTTCTTCTATCACTGATATCCAAGGAAAGATTATGGATATCCAAAATTCCCAAGGAAAGGAGTATGTTTTGTGAATGGAACATGCCTAAGTATGAAGGGACCATTTAGTCTATAATTGATTGGGAATAGGTAGAGTGTTCCCCATACAGGTCAATCTCATATGTATGAAGGGAACATGTGTAGCTAGACCTGGGATTTGAGATCAAGGAATCACTATGTATCCTATAATGATAAAAATCAAGCCACAAGTAGTTTTAGAGAAATTTACCTGCACATGTATGGTCTATATATAGGGAGAGGCATTTTTTATTTTTTTATTTTTTTGTACAAGTTTATGAATGAAATGAGAACCCACACTAGACTCTCCCATGTGAATCTGGCTCATGCACAAGTGAATGGGGGATTTTTTTTATGGTTGGGCCCAGGTTGAGTAATCCATTCATAACTATGTATCTCATCTAGATTAGAATCAATCCATTTGTAGTTCTAGAGTCGATTTGGAATGATATAATGACACATAGAATAGTGGTCCTCTTAGGCGAGGGCCACAAAAACATATAGTTTTATGTCATGTGATAGGGATGTTAACCATACAATTTAAAATCTTATGGTGAGGATTATTCCATTTAGTTTAACTTTATGATAAAAGGATGTTTTCTTTCACCGGTGGAAAAAATGGTATGAGGTATTACATTGTAAAAATTCCTTTTGAATGAGATACAGTTGATTTAAGGTTGTGATTCTTCGATCAAAAAGTGACCTGAACATAAAAGGAGGTTCCTTACCAAGATTCCTAAGATCATGTGAGCTATGATCGATGTGGGAAACAAGGAATATTGAGGATTTCTATTATTTTGAGGGTGATCTAAATAATAGTTAGTTAAGTGAAATACTTATGCCAACAAGTATATAGTGGATTTTACAGTTAGTAAGGACGAATCTGATGAGAATGAATGACATGGAGTTAAACACTATCAAGAATCATACCCTAGTTTGGAATTTTTAGTTGGACCTAAGATAGAAGGTATAGGCTTCACCATGTATCCTATGGAAATAGGAATCAATCTATACATAGTTTTGAGAAAAGATTCCCTTCAATGATCTCACTCATATACAGGAAATGGGGTAGCATTTTGTTTTTTTTTTGTGGTTGGACCTAGGATATAGTATCTAGGAATCACTATACATCTCATAAAATCTAGAATCAATCCACATGTAGTTCTCAAATTTGGTCATACTTAAAAGGAATTTTCTCATGTTTTTAACTTTGGGTAATTGAGATGAGTCATGTACATTTTTTAGTCGTGCACCTAAGACCATTTCATGAATTTTAACATCATGTTGTAAGGAAACTTGTTCCACGTAAGGAGTGAAAACAATGGGTGTGGGGATCATGAATCAAAATCTACCCAGGAATTTTTTAAAACATATTATAAGAAGAGTTGACCTAGAATTCAGGAAATCATCTCAAGAGAGGAATCCCATGATCGTCTTATGAGCCTTTCTAGGCTTGTCACCAAAGGCATCCTATTCTTGGTTCATATGGTAAGACTACATTTTAATGGAATGTGATGAATATTATTCCATATAATTTAACATCATGTGATTATGTTGGTATGATTAATGCCTTTTAGGGTCATTCAACAAGGAATGATCTATATAGTTTAGCATTGTGCGGTAAGGAATAATGGTTTCTTGTAGTTTTGGTTCATATGACTAGGACCATATGTCATTATTCACATGAAATACTTCTTGAGAAATATTACATTGTTAGGGGGAGTGGTATTCTCACTGTACATGGTGATCAAAGTATATGATCCATTAAAATAGACTTTATGGATGGAGAAGGGTCCATCCCATTTTGGTTTAAGATTTGGAGGTTTCTTCCCATGTATCATCGGGGTCCTAGGGACCATGACTAGTTCCCATTGAAGGAATTAATGAAGGATAACTTTATTGTTGAAATATCAGGATATTTGGTTTTTGGTGAACCTCTAAATGATACCAGGTATGTGGTCTTTTCTCATTAAATCATTCCAATTCATCCAAATTCTTCTAGGACTACTCATCCATGGGCAATTGATTGGAGATGGAAATATGGATTGAAGGAAATTAGACTTCAATAGTCAAAACTGATTTTGTCCTATATACCAAAGAATGTGGGGTCACCTACATAGAAATATGGGTTGTGGTATGGTAGACCCACAAGGCATGTAGAATCTTGTTAGGCCAGGATTTATTATCCTTATCCACCATTTTTGGAGTATGTTTGATGGTGTTTTGTTTAAATCCTCTTTCTATCCATTTTTCACTACATGATAGGGGTATTAATGGTTGGAATCAATGTTATATTCCTAGTACAACCTATATAATTTAGAAGAATAAATGGTGGTGCCTTTGTCTGTTAATATGGTATGAGACACACCAGAACTAGGGATGATGTCGAACTTCATGAAATTGATAATTCTTTTTTCCCCAAATTCTTTTAGGGTTATTTTTTTATCCCATTTTGAGAATAAGTTTGTAGAATATTTAAATTTATTAGTTTTAATGGGAGGGTATGGTTCCACAACATTCATTCCCCAAATGGGGAATAGCTAGAAGTGTTTCATGGTATGAAATAACTATAAGGGATGATAGATAAAATTAGCATGAACTTGAAATGGATGACACTTTTTAGTGAATTGTGTACAATCCAACATCATTGAGGGCCATAAATATCTTATCCTTCAGATTTGGTGGGAAATATTGGTTCCTTACCAATGGGAACCACAAGCACTGAAATGGACTTTTTATATAATGACAATAGTATCCTCTCCATTGATGCATCTAAAGAGTATTTCATTAAAGATTCATTTATATAGGACCTTTTTATGAATTGGTCTTTTGTAAAGGGTAGAATTAACTACCCACCATCAAATATTCCCTTTTCTAGATTTGTTTGATAGAAGAGTCCAACTTTGGAGATAGCTCAGGATGGGTGTCATCCAAATATTCATGGGATTATATACTTTAGGGGTAGAATTAACCTCATTGACCTCTTCCATTCTACTTCAGAAAAATGGTGATACAATCTTGAGATGTGTGATGCTGATGAATGTTTCATCTCTATTAGGATCTCCTAAAGCTATAGCTGCATTTTCTAGAAAAGCATCCTGATATTTTTGTGAGCATGGGATATAATTCAATGTTGGATCTGAGGGGAATTATACCTTCAATCCTAGGACCTAATAAAGTATGGAGGTCATGTCTTCTTTCCTAAAAGAATAATCACGATTGACCTACTTGATTACCAGCTCTGAGTCACCTATGATGTTTATATGGGACACTGGTATTTATAATGTGAAATCTAAACCTATAATGAGAGCTTGGTATTATATCTCATTGTTGGTGCAACATTTTTATTGAAAAAAAGAATGAGGTAGAAATTCCTTTTCTAGATAAATAAGGATGACTCCCAACCCAAATTTATTGAGCTAGGGGTCTTCCATCCTTTTTCCTATTGGGATTTTAGACATTCCATCAAATTACATCTACCATGTTCTAGGGGGTTCTTTGATAGAGAATATTTATTAATCCAATTGTTCAATATACATATGAATTTATTCCAAATAAGTGTTATCTATGAGGAATTATTCCAAATATTTCCCTTTTATTTCCTTCTATTGTATGAACTTAATGAGAAACTATTATAGGATGACTTCCCACCTTGCCAAAAATCTAGTCAACATAGGGCAGTTTAGGATGTACTTGTGTGGGTTAGTTCAAGAGACCAAATATACCTTGTGTCGCTAAAAATAATTCCTCGATTTCTAAACTAAAAATATTAATTATAGATAGTTCTTCTTGATATCTGAATAATTTTTCTTATTATTGAGTATGGTTCAGCTAAGATAATAGAGACTGTTTTCATTTCCAACATCATTCTCTTGTGAAAGGAAAAAACCTAGTGATCACTCTAAGGTTGTCACATATAAGATGCTCATATTTTATTTTACAAGTAGAATCAATACCAGTGGACTCAAAAAATACTTCTTAATAATATCAAACACTTATTGATAGTCGTTAGTCCATTGATATGTAACCACTTTTCCCATCAACTTGGTGAAGGTCAATAACTTTATAGAAATATTTTCTATAAAGCATCAAATGTATGAAAGGAATCCTTATAGTCATCTCAAATGTATTAGGTTTTGAGGAGATAACATGTTAAAGGAATCCTTTTTCTTCTCAAGATTAAATTTAATACCATGATGGTGTACTATGAAGTTGATAAAATTTCCTAAGGTTATAACGAAATCACATTTCAAGGGGATCATTTTTAGTCTATAATGCCATAGTTTTTCAAAAACCATCTCAATTTCAGCATGATGGTCAAAATTTTGTTGATATTTAACTACCACATCATCAACATGGAACTCGAAAAACTTTTTGAGAAAGGGTTTGAAGATTTAGTGCAACGAAAAAGGGTATATAGTGTCGTCATTCTTCAGGATGATGGGCATAACCCAATGGTAGTATACTTCTTGGAGTGCCCTAAAGGTTTTGGATTGCACTTCTTTAGAGGCCATTCATGTTTGGTTATACCTTGAGTAACCATACATGAAGGAGAGGTCTGGGTATCTAGTTTTTTCATCAATTGGAAGTTTTGTAATTGGAATCTAGAAGTCATGTTTTAGACAATGTCAGTTGAGATCTATGAAATCGATGAAAACTCTGCTCTACCCATTTTTTTATTGATCGGGACTATGTTAGTGATCCATTTTAGGTAATCAAATTCCCAAATGAATTTTTAATTTATGGTATTATCAACTTCGGTTTCAACTTTGGCATCATGAGTTGGATGTGTTCTTCTAGCTACCTGCTTGTAACCACAATGATCTTTTGATAGGCCCAGGTGGTGGGTGGCCACATCAGCATAAAGGTCTAAAATTTATGTATAATTATAGAAAAACACATATCAATTCTACTTCAATAAGGAGTTATATACTTATTTTTCCTCAATGGGAATAGCTGAACTAACCAATGTGGTTCGGGGTCTTCCTCTATTCCAAAATTTATCTATCGGAGTACATCAATGATGGTAGAGACACCTTCCAAAAATGTTGTAGGATAATATTTGAGTTCATACTTCTATTCCGTCTCATCTTACTCTTCCTATTACTTCATTCCCATGTTGGGATAGATTATTTAAAAATTGGAATATTTAGAGTTATTATAAAGACTGATATTCTGAGATTTAGAAGTAAAGAAATCTCCATTCCCCAGCGGTGATATGACAATTCCTTTAAATTCAGCTGATGATGTTGGGATCTAATGAATTCATGGGGATGTAGTGAGGGAATTTTCACCTGAATCATAACCATTTATATAAGGATCAAAATCCTTTTTATAACTACTAGGTTTAGTTGACATGACTAATATCATAAGGGTTAACGAATACATGCCCAATTCTGAACTGATATCTTCAATATGATTGATGGGTAGCACATATTCATTATTGATCTCCTTGAATGTGTTGTTCATGGTCATTTAAAGACCATTTGGGGTGGTAACCTAAGAAAAATCATCATTCACAAGTTTTTTCCCATCACTCTGATAAAATCATGCATTAATATATTGAACCTAACAAGATTCAAATAGATATTTGTCACTGTATAATGCCTTATCTTTTCCATTGACATAGTACTTGAGACATTGGTGATATGATAAAGGGATGATTGCGTGTTGGTAAAAACCAAGGCCTTCTTAGTAGAACATTTAAGGTTTAATCCTTCTAGATAACCAGGAATTCAAATTCATACATTAGGTACTTAAATTGATCTCTGAGCCTAATCCTAATAAGGGGATTTTGTTCACTTTTTCATACACTTGAAGTGTCATAAGAGAGAGAGAGAGGTCAGTTTCATGGTAGCCTAACTGGAAAAGTGTTTATATCAGAATGAGGTTAACTCTTGAACCACTGTTGATAGAATATCGATGGATATTAATGTAATATAGCTTTCTAGAAACATATAAGGGCTAGATGTTCCATTGTATAATAGTATCTTTGTAATATTATATAAAATAGATAACCACATGGAATTATATAGGGTCTATCTCTTCATGGTATACCTCAATAGTAGTGATCTTGGTTTCAAAATCTTGGGGGCTTAACAGGGCCTCTACAGGTGCTTCTCAGAGATCCTGTGACAAGTTAAGAGTATATAGTATTGAAAGTTTCACTGGCACTATAGAAAACTTCACCGGGATATCATATTTTTGAGTCAAAGATATGCATATTTCTATGGGTAACTATTCCATATTTGGAACATTAGAATTTTAAGTTCCTAGGGTATATGATTTTGATGGATTAATAGATATTTAGGGAACCTTGGCTATTATTGGATTAGGTCGACTTGGCATGATTAACTTTCAAGGATGATGGGATTGTTACACCCATTCTAGTAAATATTATAAAATAATTATCTCTAGAAGACTCTTAGTGAATATGGGTTCACTTCCTTGCTCTTTCTGTGATCATTTAAGGGATCTTCCATGAGTCTCAGTAGGGTAAACAGCTCTGGTGGGGATGTTGTCAGAATATTGAATTCTTCCAAAACTATATCTCCTTCTTCCTACATGGATCTTGTGTCATCCACCTATAGTTACCCATTATATTATAGGGAACTCGGTTTCATAATCCTAATGATCATCAGAGAAGGTATCCATTAAGTGAATTAAATTAATGGAACCATATATTAGTTCTTCCTCTAATAAGGATTCTACTTGGAGGGATAATTCCCCTTGTACCATTTGGTGGGATGGTGCTTGTTCTCTTAGGTCTAGATTCATGAAATCTAAGAGATTTTGGACTAGAGTTTTCATTTATATAGGATCATCCTCATATAACTATTTTTTATTCTTCTAGACATGTCATTTCCTAGAAGATCATCTTTTAGAGGATTTTGGTGGTGACGAAGTTAGTTGTATTGTGGTAGAGGAAACTAAGGGTGCATTTGGTTGATTTAATGGTGCCCTGATGATATCATGAGTTTGGTTGATTATTTTTCTGGTCATCCAATCATTTATTTTTTTTACATTCTTTCTCGTAAATTCTTGTCATTCTCCCTTTTCTTCAGGAGTGGCATCGAAAACACACACCACTTGTGCTGGTAGTTTACTGAAATTTAATTTCTTGGAATCAATATCATTTATAGGATATATTTAAAAAATATATTTAATGTTATAACCCAAAATTCAATGAAAGGTTCAATAATTTGGGCAATCATCGAGGATAACTTGATCATTCCTCTTAGGTTCTAGTAATTTTAAAAGGTTATTTTACGTGTCTATTATAAAGTAAACTGGAACTTGTTCATCTTGGAAGGAATAGAATTTATTTTTTTGGTATTCGAATTGAGTGTTTTTATGTTCTATTCGCTCATCTTGATAGGGTTATTGTTGCGAACATTTTCATTTAGAAGGAGGTATCCTGCGAGGAGGTGCAGGCTTTGGCGTTGGAGCTGATATAGAGGTCATTTTTAAGGTGATGAAAACAGTTTCCACTTTTCCCATTCTTTTTCCCTAAGATACTGGTGTTAGTATGGTTTTGGGTTTGGTACAAAAAATATAATCTTCTAACCTATGTGCAACCACACTGATATCCCAAAACCCACCTAGATACTTTACTGAGAGGAGTGGTGTTTAAAGATCATCAAGAAGTTTCTCAATAAAAGACTCAATAAGTAATCTTGAGAAAATTCTAGGTTCAGGGAGTAATTTAAACCCCTCCACCTAGTAATAAAATCTAATACCCTCTCATTCTCTCACTTAATGCAACTTCAGAGGTTTAGGACCATAATTTTGTACATTATAGAGAAGAATTAATAGAGGAATTCTCGGTGAAGATCTTCTGACCCCTTGATCAATATTACTGGTAAACCGGTGTACCAAATAAAGGTTGGTCCCTCTAAGGACTACACGAAACACTTGATCTTGGATGAATCTTTTTGTTTGAGGTTTCCTATTATGGGACCACACTGAGACATAAATTGATTTATTTATTGATCTGGATCCCCAAATCCATTGAATGTCGAGAATATAGAATTCCCAATGTTTATTGGGGGGGAAGTCGCATCCAACCATTTACAGTATGGATTCCTTTTTGGTTTTAATGGTGCATATAATCCTTTTACATATTCCAATAAATCCTTTAATGACTCAATAGTGTTGATGAACTGGGGAGGAATGGCCAACTATGAGGGATACTGAATAGGGGGAATAACGGGCTGAGCTGGCTACACTGATTCTTCTTGTGCTCACGATGGGTAACCTATAGGGGTTATACTATGGGGATGCATATAACCTAGATATATTTGTATCCCCAATTAATGTAACTCTTGATATATCACCATCATGTAGTCTAAGTATATTGTTTTTCAGTAATCCACATTTAGCATATGTTCTGACTCTACTTCGATTATTATGATTAATCCTCTTTGACAAGGTATATTGGTTGGGAGAACAAGATGAGGATATTCTAAAAGAACATATTTATAATGGATGTTAACATAGATTAGTTCCACATTGGTATTTCTAAACTCCTTTATCTCTTACTCATACTTAGAAGATATTTCCAAAAGTGTGAGAGGTTCAACCTTTTCAGGCGGCAGGTGAGATACTGTCAAACCTTTAACCTTTTCCTTGGAAGATTCTCACTGATAAGATGTCAGTGGATAATTTGACGGAGGCCCCAAATTTTTAGCAAGCCTAGGGTTCCTAGTATACACACCTTATTCAGTTATTTCCTGATTGAATTTATTTTAGATAGAAACAACCTCCTCTATTTTCCCTATATTGGCTTCATGTTCTATAGCGTTCGTAGGGGTGGTGAAAATGATATTCACTAATTCATAATGCATTATAGGTGTCACATTATCATTAGAATGATAGGAGGACCAATTAACCTGAGAATATCTACTGAAAGAAATGTGATCTTCAGGAGTGGTTGTACCCTTGATAGATCTATCTTGTTTCCACCCTCTACAAGGCCTCATCTTCTCCTTCAAATATCCCCTTAGAGCTATCTAGAAAAGGTTGAACCGGAGATAATCTTCTACTAGTTACACTATGCATGTTCCAAATGAATAGATCAGGTCATGAAATGGTATAAACTATGAGGTTTCACGTATCATCACTCCTCTTAACTGGGGAAAGATTGATCTCCATTGAGTAGGATATTGAGGTAAAAATCCCCCCATCCCTATGGCTAGGGTTATTCCCATTCCACTACCACAACATTTTAAATCAACTTTTTTGACCTTCTGGTGATGGGTTGAGTTACAAATTCCCTTATCCATACGGTTTGGGGTTGAACCTGTATTGCTACGATTGTAGATACCATGTCTACTCTCTTGATCTTGTAGGTATTTGTTCGAGCATGATCTGAGTGCATCATATGATCTACACATGAGCTTATTAATTTTAAAGGCATTAATATTGTTTGATGATTTTCCTTCTTTAATTAAGAATTCTTCTTAAACTTCTTGGATGCCTTATACAAGAGTCTTTCAATGGCTCACTCTCATCAATCCATACACTTCTTATATTTGTTCAGGGCCGATCCCTAATAAGTGTTCCATCTATAGTGAGAATATTTTACTTATGAGAGTTGACTAGAAACAATTATGTTGCATAAAATCACTTCTAGTAGGATCTACTGATTGGGGAGCATAGGAAAATGAAATACTCCATTATTTCCCCATCCCCTAATTTGGAAACCAATTGGGGCGTTCATGATCAACTAGTGTAGCTTTCATAACACGTTATGACATGCATGTTGGAGACCCTCCCACTGTTTCCTTGATTTAGGGTGTCACATGGTCGAAAGGAAAGTTAAGTAAATTTGATGATGTAGTTCTTTTATTACCTTGAACTTATATTTATATCTATCATATGGTAATAATTTATCCCTCGGGTGATGAATATTCATCCATATGTTCAGTTGAATTTCATGCACACATCTAAAGGAAAAAACATGATTGGTATATTATCTTCATCCATTTTTTCCTCATAATCAATGTTTCTACTTTATATTATATAATATACTCCTCCACGTGATATAACCAAAGCAGACATTTCCTATTTGAATTTTTGAAAATGGATGGATTAGGGGGAATCTATTTTTCTATGTTGGAAGGCATGTGATCCAAGGGTGGTTTGGAGAAAGATTATTGCCTTGGGATGTCTTCTAGTTGAGATAGGATATCACTTTTCAAATACAAGGAATTAGACATGAATTGAATCATCCTCCTTATCACCTCACAATATGAGGTATTTCTCATAATTGATTCCCAAGGGGGTGACCTTCTTTTAAAAATAAAATATTATTGTGTGGAGGACCTTCACAATAAATATCATAATGGGGAGGACTAATATCATGGCTTGATTTCTGACTACAATGATAATTTCTATAGCATGTACCCTAGGGAGGACCTTTAGGATGTATTATGGAAAGGTAAGGACCTTGCTTCCCTTTTATCTTATAACTATGAAGAGAGTATTCATAGAACCCATCAAGAGAAGTTTTCTCATGATCAATCATTTCACAACCAATAAGGAGACCTTCCTGGTAGATATTTTGGGGAGGACCTCTTGAGTTTCTAGTAGTAATGTTATGAGTAGGACCTTTATAACTAAAACTATTACTTCCGTAATTTGGTAATAAATCATCAGGATCCTGGGTCCACCATTGATAGATGTTTTTTGGCCTCAAGAACACCATCCTCAAGTAGGTAAGGGTTATTGACCTGCTCTTGGTTTTCAATTTTTCTTTGGTGAGACTTCTTTTTGGGTTCAATCCTTTGGGATGCTGGAGTTTAATGTTTTGTAAAATGACTTTCATATTCAAGAACTTTCTTAAGCAATTCTTGTGCTTCTTCCAAGATTTTCCAATAATTTTCTAGACTTTTGGAAAGGATATATTCTTACCCTAGAGTGTCCATTGACATAAATAAATAATCTCTAGCTAAAATGGGTGTGTGTTCTTGATATTATTTTCCATTTATCATGGTATTTTTTTGAAACCCCTCTTAGAAGGAAGCAGGAATATGCATCTACTTTTGAGTGATTGTCATATTGTGTTGATGGGCTACTTAAAATAAGGATTTGGGGTTGTGTAACCAACTCCAAATTAATATTGATGCAATCATTATATTCTAGAAAACTTATATAAAGTATATAGGAATAGATTCATGTCATTCCATAATTTCCAATATATAAGGGTTGACTTCTGTAGTTGGAACATGGATATATTTCCATTCCATGGTCAGATCATGGGTGTGTCCCCATTCCTATCCTCTATTTCTTATTGGGATATACTGATAATCATCACATTTAGGGGAATAAACATGTGTATGCCCCCTATTTTTTTTAGGGTTTTCCAAAAGGTTTCTCTAGTTTCTTCCTAGAAGGCTTGATGTGTGAGAGTAGGTATATGGGCATTTTCATAGGTTTTTGTTGCATCTTGTGAATGGGTTTCATCAGCAAGAATAGGAATACGATCTGATTATTGGTTTTTCGATCATCATTCTCAGAATGCTATCATGGGGACTCAGGTATAAGTGACCTGATCTGGAACCCATGGGGTGACATCCTTATTATGTTAATAACTTGGCATCATGTTGTGTTGGAGGTGGCTGTTACTAGAAGGAACCCTTCATGGAGACTCTAGTACAGTTGAGGCAAGGCCATCACTAACCTATTGGTATAATTCCTTATGGTAAGGGAGGAACTGATTATTACATTCCAAGTAAAGTCTCTCAAAATGGTTTGAGATAGTAATGGATCTCTCCTACTTTTTATCCCCCAGCCATCACTGATTGGATGGTTGGTGGGGCTTCATATCTTGTAGAGTTTCACATGGGGCCTACAGATCGGGATAGTACCATTGAGGTGGTATGCCCAAACTAATTCATTTGAAACCTAGAATTTAATATGTTGGGTTAGTGATAGTGTCCTCTACTAATATGAGGACCCAAATTGTGAAGTATCTGATGTGAACATTCATGTTAGTTGGTGGGATTCCATTGGATTAAAGAGAGTTATGGTGAAAGTTTCCAGAGAGTTTATATGATAAGCACAAACAAGAAAACTCATAAAAGTAACATTATAATAAATAAATTCATGAATAATTGATTATCTAAAAGATCCATGTTTGGAAAATTTTCATTTTTTGAGAGTATGAAAGGGCCTGACATGTGGGTGACACAGTTATTTTGGTTAATAAAAGGATTCATATTTGGTTCTCCATTTTTTCACACCCATTCTCATGGTGGGTTTATTTCTAATAGGGTTTATTCATAGAACCAAAAATAATCAACGGATATCATATCCATGATAGGTCATGAGCCTAATTTCCAAAGATATATAATCCTTGGGGTCATAACCAATGATGCTTAATAACTCAAAATGGTTGATAGGATGGGATTTCAAGTTCATCACACCCTTTTTGGGGGAATTATTGTATACTCTAAGACTCTCTTATAGGTTTAAGACATATTCATGAATACCTTTTAAATTCCAAATATGGAACCGTTCACCCCTATGTATTAACAGTCAATTATAAACATGTGTTTATGGGAAACCATCTGTATGTATTAAAGGTTTTTCATCTTGGTTATGTTTGTGGTTTTATGATGTTTGTTTTAAGCCACACAGCTAGGAACTCTGGAATTTATTATCTTCTAGGGAGATGGGAGTTGTTTCAATGTTGGGATCAGGCCCATGATAAGGGCTTCCTACTTATTATGACAACCCTGCTTTTTATTACAACTTAAACATGCTTTATTACATAAAACTTCACTTGATACAACAAAGAAGATCGAGAGGTTTAGTGTCTTTGGGGCTTAGGATTATTACATAAAAACTTTAAACTTGAAATACAACATCCTTATTGAAAACTTCCTTTACATGACCACTACATTCCTTCGTACCTAGCATTGCATGGGATAACCTGAGGACATGCATAAGAAAAGGGTGAGCTATAAAGCCCAGTAAGGGAGTACATAATGAATAACATGAGGAGTACAATACATGTTAGGCAATAGGCATATCAATAGAGCATAAGAGAGACATGAACATAAAGGCATGATAAAGCATGATAATCATAACATGGAAATGTGGCAACAACACTTAACATTGAATTAGCATGAGCCAAGGCTCATTGCACATGGAGCATGAGTAAACCCTCATTGCACTTGAAGCACGAGTAAACCCTCGTTGCACTTGAATTAGCATGAGTCAACACTCATTGCACATGACGTATCATGATACTATACTTTACCCAATGCATTGGAGCGCTATCAGGGCGCACCCTTCTTAAACATTTCATTTCATGCATAAGTGTGCCACATGGATCATAAAACATGGATTCATAAAACATAATCATTTCTTCCACGATAAAGGAATGTGGAATTCATACATGAAACTTTACAATCAATACGTATATGTGCATAAAGGTGAATACCCTTGATGGAGAAATGGGCATGGTATTCACTACACAAAGACATTGGCTTAGAAAATTGGTGCGATTTCGGCAGCGTAACGGCGTGACATAAGAATTCATAAAAAAGGTTGATGAGAGAGAAAGGGGTTCCTCATCATATTTACATGAAATGGACAGTAAGGAGATCATATATATACATGTCCCAACAACAGAAATGGAATTTAGATTCATGATACAAAAGTATTGCTTGAATATAAAAGAAGAGAGAGAAGTTCCTTTCGGAATTTCGGCATAGTAACGGGTGTACATGGGAGGCATTTAATGAGAGAGAAAGGGTTCTCCCATCATTCAAACAATAAGAGGGCAGTATGGGGGAGGTGCGAAACCATACCCCAACATTCATAAATTAAATTAAAAGGGCAATACAACTTAAAGAAAATTGACAAAAAAAAGAGAAAGGAAGAAAAAAAACCCTTACTTGGAAGTGTGCTTCCAAAGGCTAGAGAGAGGCTTGTGAGAGGCTTCTTGGGAGCTTGGGGCACCTTGAGAGGATTCTAGAGAGAGTAGGGCAGAGGTTGGACGAACTTCAATGGCTTTGAGTGAGGAGGAAGTGGGAGCTTGGGTGGGTTTATATAGGAAAGGTGAGAGAATTCTTTATTATTTAGGTTTGGGACCCCTTATATTAAAATAATCCAAACCACAAACCATCCCATGGTATTTGCCCATGGTTTATGGAAAAGGAGAGAGGAAAACAATATTTTACAAGGCCAAGGTCCGAACTTATTAAAAAAATTAGGGTTGCTTATGTGGAGGTGAGTCACACTCCCATGGAAATTAATTTAAAAAGGCAAAGTGTTGAATAAGTCTTGAGGGCTCCATTAATGCTTTGAAAAGTGATTCAAACAAACCCAAAACCTCATTATTTTAATGATAAAACATATATTGGCCGAACCTAAGGATTATGGTATTTTATTACATCACCATTGGGTCATTATGATGTCATAAATCACATTATATATTTAAAAGGTATTTAATTTTTACCCAAAAATTGGACTGTCTCAGAAAATTATGAAAAATTCACCGTTGGATAATTTCGACGTCCTGATTCCAAAAATAATATTTATTTTATCTAAATAATTTTCTAAATATGTGAATTTGCACTTTTAAAATAAAAACCGACATTTATAAAAAATTCACGGGTTTTGACAGAAATGGCTTTCAAACCTTAATAAAAATTTTAATTGCATTCATAAAATTATAAGATCATTTATATTTAATAAAAATTAATTTAATATTAATAATAATATTTTATTAAAATATTATTTAATTCAAAAATCCTTTAATTTAATAAAATATAATTCTTAATTAAATAATAACTAAAAACATCATTTGTACTTTAAAAACTAATTACAATGCATCAAAAATGACTAGAAATTATATTCATTATTATATACAAAAATAATGTACATGAACATGGTGATACTTATTTGTTACATAACCCCTTAAAATAGTCGCATAAGACCTAAGGGTAAGGTGTGCGATGGTGACAGACTCTTGGGGTTGCTCGGATAACATCGCTCGAGTGGTGATCTCTATCAACTTCCATTTTTCCCGTAGACGATCACGTTCGAGCTTGACTTGATGAAGCTCAGCTTGGGCTTGGTCAAGGGCAAAGCCCAAAGACGCCACCTCCTTTCCGAGCTCCGACAAATGGGCTTCGTAAGGGGCAATTCTACTGGATGAGGCCATCGCTTCCTTTGTCTGAGTAAAAATGGTTTCGTTAAAGCCTTATATTTAAACTACCCAGATGATCAATGTTCAACCGCTATAAAAGTAACGGTCACAAATCTTAACGTAAAACTAAAGAAGTTGACATCTTATAAAAACATAAAGAAACATTTAACTGGATCAAGAGGGATTTTCCATTAATGAAATTTTGGGTCGTTACAACATTCCCCCCTTAAGAAATTTCGCCCTCGAAATTTTCCTTTTCCCACACTAAAACAAATGTGGGTAACTTAGCTTCATCATATCTTCCGACTCCCAAGTTGCTTCTTCAAACTTGTGGTTTCTCCACAACACCTTGACGAGGGGCATTGTCTTATTTCGTAGAACTTTTTCTCTACGATCTAAGATCTTCACTGGTTGCTCCTCATAAGAAAGATCGTCTTCTAATTGTACCACCTCAGAAGAGAGTACATGTGAAGGGTCTGGTATGTACTTCCTTAAGAGGGATACATGGAAGACATCATGCACCTTGGCCATAGTAGGTGGAAGTGCTAGTCGATAGGCCACAGCCCCAACACGATCAAGAATCTCGAAGGGGCCGATGTACCTTGGACTTAACTTCCCTTTCTTTCCAAACCTCATGACCTTCTTCCACGGAGATATGCGTAAAAACACCATGTCTCCGACTTTAAATTCAAGGTCTCGTCGACGATTATCTGCATAACTCTTCTGTCGACTTTGGGCTGCCTTGATATGCTGCTGAATGGTTTTCACCTTCTCCACCATTTCTTCGACCATTTCTGGTCCAAGCAGCTTACGTTCACCGACCTCATCCCAACATGCCGGTGTTCTACACCTTTTCCCATACAGGGCTTCATATGGTGCCATTTGGATGCTCGAGTGGAAACTATTATTATAAGAGAACTCAACTAGAGGAAGATGTTGATCCCATCCTCCTTTAAAGTCCATTGAGCACGCTCTCAACATATCCTCAAGTGTTTGGATAGTCCGCTCGGATTGGCCATCAGTTTGAGGATGATAGGCCGTACTGAAGTTCAGTTCAGTATTCAGAGCATGTTGAAGACTCTTCCAAAACTTAGAGGTAAATCTTGGATCTCGGTCAGACACAATAGATAGTGGTACTCCATGCAACCGTACCACTTCCCTGATATATATCCGTGCCAGTTGATCCAAAGAGAAGTCCTCTCGAATAGCAATGAAGTGTGCAGTCTTTGTAAGACGATCCACAATAACCCAGATTGCATTGTTGCTTTTGGATGTCCTTGGAAGTCCAGTGACGAAGTCCATGGTGATGTTCTCCCATTTCCATTCTGGTATGGGCAATGGTTGCATCATCCCCTTAGACTTCTGCCTCTCTGCCTTCACTTTCTGACACACCAGGCACTTTGATGTATATACAGCGATCTCCTTCTTCATATTATCCCACCAAAAGTTTTCTCGGAGATCTCGATACATCTTTGTGCTCCCTGGGTGAATAGAGAAATTTGAACTATGTGCATCATCCAAAAGTTCCTTCTTCAGCTCCGAACTTGATGGGACACATAGTCTTTTCCCAAACCGCACAATTCCTTCTTCATTAACATTAAACTCTGAGGATTTTCCCTTTTTGATAGCTTCCACTTTTTCTTGGATTCTCACATCATCCTTTTGAGCATCCTTTAACCTTTCCAAAAGAGATGGTTGAGCAATCATTTGTGAAAGGATTGATGATGTTCCCTTCTTTATGATTCCCACTTCCATCTTCATCAAGTCTAAGAAGATTGGATCCTTCTCAATTCTCATCATTGATAGAATTGCTGGATCCTTTCTACTTAGGGCATCCGCCACCTTGTTCGCCTTCCCAGGGTGGTAATGTATTGAACAGTCATAATCCTTTATGAGCTCTATCCATCTTCTCTGGCGCATATTAAGCTCTTTCTGTGTGAATATATATTTAAGACTCTTGTGGTCCGTATATATCTCACATTTCTCTCCATAGAGATAATGCCGCCAGATTTTCAAGGCAAAGATCACCGCCGCCAACTCCAGATCATGCGTTGGATAGTTTCGCTCATGGATTTTCAACTGTCTTGAGGCATAGGATATCACTTTATCATTCTGCATCAGCACACATCCTAAGCCCTTCTTTGAAGCATCACTGAATACCACAAAAAGCTCCCCACTTGTGGGTAAAGTGAGCACAGGTGCAGTGATAAGCCTCCTTTTCAACTCCTTGAAGCTTTCTTCGCATTCATCACTCCAAGAAAACTTTACTCCCTTTCGAGTTAGCTTGGTAAGAGGGTTGGACAATCGTGAGAAGTTTCTCACAAATCGTCGATAATATCCAGCTAACCCCAAGAAGCTACGGATATCAGTTACCGATGTTGGCCTCGGCCATCCCTCAATTGCATCTGTTTTGGAGGGGTCCACAGATATCCCATTGCTTGTGATGATATGGCCCAAGAATGAGACCTCCTTCAACCAGAACTCACACTTGCTGTACTTGGCATAGAGCTTCTCCTTGCGCAAAGTCTCCAGTACAGTTCTTAAATGCTCCTCATGGTCCTCCTTGGTTTTGGAGTATATTAGAATATCATCTATAAAGACTACCACAAATTTATCTAGGTAATCTCTAAAGACTCTATTCATCAAGTCCATGAATATTGCTGGAGCATTGGTGAGTCCAAAAGGCATTACTATAAATTCATAGTGCCCGTACCTTGTACGAAAAGCAGTCTTGGGGATATCTTCCTTCTTCACCCTTACTTGATAATATCCCGACCGCAAGTCGACCTTGGAGAAGTATTGTGCTCCACGCAGCTGATCAAACAAGTCATCGATTCTTGGGAGAGGATACTTGTTCTTTATCGTGATTTTGTTAAGTTCACGATAATCGATGCAAAGCCGCATTGACCCATCCTTCTTCTTGACGAAGAGGACTGGTGCACCCCATGGTGATGCACTTGGGCGTATAAACCCTTTATCCAGATTCTCCTGCAGTTGTTTCTTCAGTTCTTCAAGCTCAACCATAGCCATTCTATATGGAGTCTTGGATATTGGTAGCGCCCCAGGTATAAGTTCAATTGAGAACTCAACATCTCTTCTTGGAGGAAGACCAGGAAGTTCCTCGGGAAATACTTCAGCGAATTCCCTCACAATAGGCATTTCTTCAAGGGTGGTTTCTTCCTTGGACTCAATCATCTGAGCCAGATATGCGTGCTCATAAGGTAGTAATATCCATGCTTGAGATGATGGAATTAAAGGAGATTCATCTTCCTCCTGACACTTGTAAAGAATCGGGGGTCGATTCTCCATATGGAGTGTGATTTCCCTCTCCCGACAATTTATGTTGGATCTATATAAGGAAAGCCAATCCATGCCAAGAATTGCATCAAATTCCACCAAAGGGAGTATGACAAGGTTCGCCGGGAAATTCAATCCACAGATTATAACAGGGGAGGACTTATACTCATGGGATGCAATGATTGCCCCATTTTCCGTACTCACCGACATCTTTACTTCCATGATTTGTGGTGGTGCAGGGATTATTCTACTAAACTTTTGAGATATAAAAGAATGCGTAGAACCTGAATCAAAAAGTACGTTCGCTATTCTTGAATGAATAACTAGCGTACCTGTCACCACTTCGTTGTCGGGGTTCACTTCGGCAGAAGTGATGGCAAAAGCTCTTCCTTGCTGTCTTGGAGGTTGTTGATTGCCTCTGATAACCCTTGGATTAGGGCACTGATTCGCAAAATGACCCGGTTCTTTGCATTTGAAGCATTGAACAACGCGTTGAGGTTCGAACGGAGCGTTCCTCCCCTCCGTCGCAGCCGCGGGTCCTTCTTGCTGACAGTTAATAGCTAGGTGCCCTTCTCTTCCACACTTGAAGCATTTTCTTGTCCCCCTAAGGCAATTCCCAGGGTGCTTCTTTCCACACTTTTGGCAAGTGGGGTGCTGGAATTTCTTAGCGCCGTTGGATTTATCCATCGGACCACCAGCATTGAAGTCCACCTTCGGCTTCTTGTCCCCATGATACCCCTGTGATTCTCCGATCTCCATTTCAACCTTAAGGGCACATCGGACAATCTCCTCATAGCTGTCAAAGTCACGGATCGCTAATGCTTTCCGCAAGCTAGGCTTCAGCCCACCAAAGAAGCGGTCAACTTTGCATTCGGGGGTAACGACAAAGCCGGAAGCGTATCGTGCTCGTACGCTCCCACAGATTCTTCATCTTTCTGCTTGAGGGAAAGGAAGTCCCTTTCCATCTTAAGACGGAGGGTGCGTGGAAAATATTTATCGAAAAACATCTTCCGGAATACCTTCCATTCCAAAGCCTCGATCTCCTCCTCAGGCTTCGTATTTTTGATCAATGTCCACCATTGATCAGCTTCACCCTCCATACGATAAGCCGCCAGGAGAACCTTCTCTTTTTCAGAGCATTGGAGGATGGAGAATATCTTCTCAATGGAGTTGATCCATTGTTCAGCGATCGTGGGATCAGATGATCCACTAAAAGTAGGAGGCCTTTGTCTCATGAAGCTTTCAATAGCGACTTGTTCTTTCTTAGGGGGGGTTGAACGTTCCTCTTGACCAGTGTTTCTATTCAAAACATGAGTTAGCTGAGAGAGAAGCGTGACAAAGTTCGCGATTCCCGCTCCCATCGGATTGGGCATCTCATTAGTACAATCATCACACTGATCTTCACAACGGTTGTTAGCCCGAGTTCTCCTATTACCGGCCATTGGCTGGAATAAAAGGAAAGTTAGGGGTAACACATAGAGGGTAATCCAAAGACAAAAGTTGATGACTTATAAATAAACTTTGATCTCTTTAACTCATGAGTCTATAGGATTCAATCCAGGCTTTTCAGGATCTTCCTTCTAACATATATTCTTAGGGGAATTTTTCCCTTAATAAGGGTTCATACTAAGATTGTGAATTTATCAAAACATATCCCCCGGGAGTGTCGTAACCAAGAGTGCAGCAAGGCCCGTTGTCGTGCACCAGTTCCCGTTCGAGTCTAGCTCAAAGCGGTGTTTTCGGGTTTTACCCCTAGGATACATTTGTGCCAGAGCCGCCTCTACCTGCTCGTATCCAGACAGGGATGTATTTGTTTGATAAAACACTTACTTAGTATTTACCAAAACTTAGGGATGTTTTTATTATGCTTAGTCTTGTATCTAAGGCTTTACTAGGGTTTCCTAATCCCAAAAATAACTAAACCTATCCTCTGATACCAACTATGACAACCCTGCTTTTTATTACAACTTAAACATGCTTTATTACATAAAACTTCACTTGATACAACAAAGAAGATCGAGAGGTTTAGTGTCTTTGGGGCTTAGGATTATTACATAAAAACTTTAAACTTGAAATACAACATCCTTATTGAAAACTTCCTTTACATGACCACTACATTCCTTCGTACCTAGCATTGCATGGGATAACCTGAGGACATGCATAAGAAAAGGGTGAGCTATAAAGCCCAGTAAGGGAGTACATAATGAATAACATGAGGAGTACAATACATGTTAGGCAATAGGCATATCAATAGAGCATAAGAGAGACATTAACATAAAGGCATGATAAAGCATGATAATCATAACATGGAAATGTGGCAACAACACTTAACATTGAATTAGCATGAGCCAAGGCTCATTGCACATGGAGCATGAGTAAACCCTCATTGCACTTGAAGCACGAGTAAACCCTCGTTGCACTTGAATTAGCATGAGTCAACACTCATTGCACATGACGTATCATGATACTATACTTTACCCAATGCATTGGAGCGCTATCAGGGCGCACCCTTCTTAAACATTTCATTTCATGCATAAGTGTGCCACATGGATCATAAAACATGGATTCATAAAACATAATCATTTCTTCCACGATAAAGGAATGTGGAATTCATACATGAAACTTTACAATCAATACGTATATGTGTATAAAGGTGAATACCCTTGATGGAGAAATGGGCATGGTATTCACTACACAAAGACATTGGCTTAGAAAATTGGTGCGATTTCGGCAGCGTAACGGCGTGACATAAGAATTCATAAAAAAGGTTGATGAGAGAGAAAGGGGTTCCTCATCATATTTACATGAAATGGACAGTAAGGAGATCATATATATACATGTCCCAACAACAGAAATGGAATTTAGATTCATTATACAAAAGTGTTGCTTGAATATAAAAGAAGAGAGAGAAGTTCCTTTCGGAATTTCGGCATAGTAACGGGTGTACATGGGAGGCATTTAATGAGAGAGAAAGGGTTCTCCCATCATTCAAACAATAAGAGGGCAGTATGGGGGAGGTGCGAAACCATACCCCAACATTCATAAATTAAATTAAAAGGGCAATACAACTTAAAGAAAATTGACAAAAAAAAGAGAAAGGAAGAAAAAAAACCCTTACTTGGAAGTGTGCTTCCAAAGGCTAGAGAGAGGCTTGTGAGAGGCTTCTTGGGAGCTTGGGGCACCTTGAGAGGATTCTAGAGAGAGTAGGGCAGAGGTTGGACGAACTTCAAGGGCTTTGAGTGAGGAGGAAGTGGGAGCTTGGGTGGGTTTATATAGGAAAGGTGAGAGAATTCTTTATTATTTAGGTTTGGGACCCCTTATATTAAAATAATCCAAACCACAAACCATCCCATGGTATTTGCCCATGGTTTCTGGAAAAGGAGAGAGGAAAACAATATTTTACAAGGCCAAGGTCCGAACTTATTAAAAAAATTAGGGTTGCTTATGTGGAGGTGAGTCACACTCCCATGGAAATTAATTTAAAAAGGCAAAGTGTTGAATAAGTCTTGAGGGCTCCATTAATGCTTTGAAAAGTGATTCAAACAAACCCAAAACCTCATTATTTTAATGATAAAACATATATTGGCCGAACCTAAGGATTATGGTATTTTATTACATCACCATTGGGTCATTATGATGTCATAAATCACATTATATATTTAAAAGGTATTTAATTTTTACCCAAAAATTGGACTGTCTCAGAAAATTATGAAAAATTCACCGTTGGATAATTTCGACGTCCTGATTCCAAAAATAATATTTATTTTATCTAAATAATTTTCTAAATATGTGAATTTGCACTTTTAAAATAAAAACCGACATTTATAAAAAATTCACGGGTTTTGACAGAAATGGCATTCAAACCTTAATAAAAATTTTAATTGCATTCATAAAATTATAAGATCATTTATATTTAATAAAAATTAATTTAATATTAATAATAATATTTTATTAAAATATTATTTAATTCAAAAATCCTTTAATTTAATAAAATATAATTCTTAATTAAATAATAACTAAAAACATCATTTGTACTTTAAAAACTAATTACAATGCATCAAAAATGACTAGAAATTATATTCATTATTATATACAAAAATAATGTACATGAACATGGTGCTACTTATTTGTTACATAACTCCTTAAAATAGTCGCATAAGACCTAAGGGTAAGGTGTGCGATGGTGACAGACTCTTGGGGTTGCTCGGATAACATCGCTCGAGTGGTGATCTCTATCAACTTCCATTTTTCCCGTAGACGATCACGTTCGAGCTTGACTTGATGAAGCTCAGCTTGGGCTTGGTCAAGGGCAAAGCCCAAAGACGCCACCTCCTTTCCGAGCTCCGACAAATGGGCTTCGTAAGGGGCAATTCTACTGGATGAGGCCATCGCTTCCTTTGTCTGAGTAAAAATGGTTTCGTTAAAGCCTTATATTTAAACTACCCAGATGATCAATGTTCAACGGCTATAAAAGTAACGGTCACAAATCTTAACGTAAAACTAAAGAAGTTGACATCTTATAAAAACATAAAGAAACATTTAACTGGATCAAGAGGGATTTTCCATTAATGAAATTTTGGGTCGTTACACTTATCCTCATGAGAGGAATCAAACTCACATAGTTTATCACCACTTAATGTGACAGATCATAATTTTTAAGGCCATGTGGAAAGGACAAGACAATGTTTTTTAACATCATTTGGCAAGGAATTCTAGGTGAAATATTCCTAGAAAAGGATGGTGTGGGACTTATGCTATAGTAGACCTTTCTGATTAGTTTGGTAGGGAATATGGACCTATGATGAGATGAACTTCACTGAGAATTTGGTTTGGTGAGGATAAGGTGGGAAGGACCTAGGAGGAATATATCCTCATGGGTGGGGGAAAGATATTATTGGGAATATGGCTCAATAAGGATAATGGTGGTTTGTATGTATTGGTTTTAAACCTTGAGGAGGTCTCTCGCATATCTTGTGATCATAGTAATAAAATTCCACATAGTTCAAAATGGTTATAGGTTTACACCTACGGGGGAGGCCCATGTAGTGGTTTCATTAGGAATATGGCCCTTTAAAGGTTTGATAACATGGTTGGGGATTATATTGAGTATGAGGCCCAAGTGGTGGATATTTTATCATGTTGATTAAATGATCACCACTAAACTCTAAATCCATGTGATTCATGATCAGTGTGACAAACAAAAAGAAGTGTAAGATATGGAAATCTTTACAATCTCCTTCATCTGCTAGTGGATGAGGGTGAGGGTATGGAAGGTAAAAGGATATCCCATAAGAAATACTAGGGGATTACTCTGGGTGAGATGCCCAGATGCCTTCCCTTTATATGGGTGGAAGATTGGGTGAGGATGAGGTGATGTATGACAATGGGAGATTTTCATATGACTCTCTTTATACTTTAGGCAACAGATGTCGTTACTCTCCCTAAGAAGTCATCTTCCACCATCCTTAAGGATGAGATCCTCATTACCATTATAATGTATGTTCATGAACATTTTAAGGACCACACCTACCAAGGATATTAAAGACGGGACTTCCATTACCATGGGAGTGTATGATCAAGAGGTCACACTAGTGTTCCCTTAGTTCTGAACACACATGTCCAAAAACTTTGGAAGAGTTATTGGATTGGGTCCCCTCAGAAAAGGGATCGGGGTAAGGGGTGCCTTGTTATTTAATATGTGAAAATAGGTCCTAGACAGTGCTCTATCTAGGTGATTCCTAGGTGATTTGGGTTACCACTTCACCCTATTTTTACTTGGTAAAATTTAGAGGTATCTTTTGAAAGTGCTTCTTGAGAAAACTTGGATAAAGAACAACTTGGGAAACCAAAAATGGGTGATACCTTGATCGGACCTCCAAGGGTCTCCTCAGGTGCTCCTAGAAGGGTCTTATAAAAGTCCCAAGATTGGGAAGGGGACTTCGCCTAATTACTTTTAGACTATGGGGAAGTGGATCCTTGTATATTTCTTTGATGTTTTAGACCATATAGGAATCCTAATCTCTATAATATCATTAATTCCATCTTTTTTTTAGTCCTGTAGAGTTACCTTGAGTGTTTTGAGGACTTGGGAGAAGGACTAGGGTGAGGAGAGATTTGATCCATCTTCACATCTTCCAATCATGTCAAATGAGGACTCAAGGGTCCTATTTATAGGCAATATCTAGAGCCTAATTAAAGTAGCTGGTTCGCACAAGTCACTCATGCAAGTGTGAACTGCATGAGAAGTTGGTCGCACATGTTAGATTATGTAGGTAGGACTTTCATGAGATTCCCTTGGGAAAACATAAGGGAAAAGGGTTTTTGTTCATCTATAATGATTTTTCCTCCTACATATATTTATAATATTTTTATTTGAAACTTTTCATGCTTGAGTGAAAAAAGGAGTGTCAACAAAATGATAGAGGTTGTTCAAGCACCTAACCCATCACCATTGTCCACAGCCTCTTAACTAAAATATTCAATATGAGTTCTAAGTGACACATGCTAAAATCTCTACCCATTCCCAAAATGAACTATCTCATGGTCTTATCATGAATGGGAACCCATGGGGGTCCCCTATTCCATCACTATAGTGGATCAATCCCACTTGGGATCCTCTTTCACAACTGGTATGTTAGGCCTACGCCCGATGCACGGT
Organism: Viscum album; assembly: GCA_963277665.1. NCBI lineage: Eukaryota > Viridiplantae > Streptophyta > Magnoliopsida > Santalales > Viscaceae > Viscum > Viscum album. The sequence continues at coordinate 397,207,064 of OY728138.1, forward strand.
GGAAATCGTGTCCCTCAGTGTTACCAAAGTTATCTCATGTCTTCAAATCCCTCAGGGGTATGCCACACTAGAAATAGTCTTGAGTGATGGATCAAGGCCCACCTTTATATCTTGGGTTACTCTAGTCCAGTTAACTTAGCTAAATTATCTCTACTTTTTCTACATCCTATCCACCTAGGCTACACACGTCTCAAGGGTCTTCACTCAACCTACCTGGGCCATCTATCTCAAGTAACATGACACCTACATCTTGGAGGTGTCTAAGTATCTAAGTATACTATTAGTTCAAGCCTCATCCATCAGTGTTTGATTCATCAAGAAAGTTCCCAAGGTCCTCATTAACCATGAAACTTTGTCACTTTAATTTCAGGTTCCCATTTTATCTTAAAATTTTAATTTAAATTAAAATATTTAAATTAAATTAAAAAATTATATAATAAAGGGATATTTTATTTACTGTTATGGACACATGCCCGCATTTATATAAAAATAATTCACAATTCTATAGGTATAGTTCCAACACCACATACTATTTTTTAAATCTTTCCCATTATTCTTCCAAAAGTCAGCAACAGTTTCCAAGGCCCATCCAGCCTCATTAAAGTTTTCCCACCATCACAAGACTTTAAATCAGTCAAAAATTCATTAATTAATTTATTATAACCAATTTATAATTTATTAAACTCATTTACAATTGAATTATAATTTAATTAAATTTGGACTAAATTCTAAAATCTCTCTGGAAGACCTCATAGCGCCATAACCATGACCAACAACCTATGGGAGGTATGTAGTGGACCCATGACATCATCTTGGGATAAATTCCTAACCAGTATCACTATTTATATCGTTAAAAAATTTAATTTTTAAGTAAACCCTAAAGGAAAATTCACAGTGTGATGGACCTTCATCGAATCAATGAATGACAATAGGTAGATGTCATGTCGGTACATACTCTATGAGGGATGAGTAGAATTCCCATCTCATTTGGATCATTCGACAAAGATCTAGTGGAATAAAAATTTAAACCCCAACTAAGAGGGAAGAAAATTAGAATTATTGTAAGATTAAATTAACATAAATCATTGGATTTGAATAGGTTCCTCAAAATGCCAAAAAATCCCTAGAAGATTATCCCTTAGTCAAGGAAAAGGAGGGAGAGGTAGGGGAGGAAGACTCTGGATGTACACAAAAAAGAAGGAGGAGGAAGGGGGATATCCCCCTTAAAATTTTGAGTGGAAAGAGAGTAAATGTTTTCCCTTTTAACTCCATTGGCTAGCCGATGGCTGTAGACTACAGCTTGGCTAGCCCAACTTCCTTCTGAGCCCCCCTATTGCCTTCAAACATTTTATAACCTCCATTACATGTGAAAAAAAATTTAGATGTTTAAATTTTAAAAATTATAGTTAATTGTATGTTTTAAAATATTACCTACTTAGTAAAACAAAATTCAAATTCTTTTTGAATTTTAAAACTCATCCATACACACAAGGTTTTACAAAATCCATCTAACAGTTAGAATGAAAATGTTTTCATGATTGAAGGGAATATAGCTTAAAGCTTTATATGTATATGATATATATATATATAAGTTTATGTATATATAATATACTAAATTTTCATGGGTTTTGGACACTCAATCCATTCTCCACCATGGCTATTATTTAAGTAACTATTTCATGGTGAGGAGGTATATCATTCATGTGATGAATGCATTTATTGTCCAAAGTATTGACTCATGTGTTATAAACTCATGGGTAAATTATACAGAATAAGGGTTTTCCTTATTATTTTATAAACCATTTTTATGTGATGATGTTGTAGAATTTTATTCTTGGTTGAACCTCCCTGAAACCTGAAGCTCTTCTTTCTTCCTTCTTTGCATGTGAGATGATAGCACATCATGAATAAAAGAATAATCTCATCTAAACATTAGATGATTAACTTGAATCACGGATACCCAAATAGAGAGGATTTATTTTGGATGTACTTTTTATCTTTATCAAGAATATAAAATGATGATCAAAGGCTTTAGATTCCCTTCGGTGCAAGTTACTCTATTTATAGCAGTTCTTCATTTATGGTTTTATATACAGTTTCATATTTCTTACATGGTATATCCTCAGAAAAGGATTTAAATCAATTTTCTTAATATAATAATTATTATTATACTCAAAAAAATATCTCAATGGTATCAAAATGATCCCATGATTTAGTTTTATTAAATAATTCATTGAAATAAAGAAGAATCACAAAAACATAGTAGCATTTTTCAGATTTTCAAAAATTTGGAAAAATGATTTACCCTTATATAGTTGGGATATGTAATGGTAACCAAGTCTTTACCCTTATAAAAAGTGGTATAGTTAAGGGTTATCTCACCTTACCATTATATAGATTGTTCTACATAAATGTCACCTGAATTTACTCATACACGATGCGAGAGGCTAAGTAAAAGTAGCATAGGTTTTCTTAAGGCTAAGTAATGGTAACCAAGGGATTAGCTTTATGAGAAGGAGTTCATATAATTATAATACCATTTTTAAAGGCTTGTGTAAAGGTTATAAGGAGGTTACCCTTACAAAAAAATAGGTATTTTGCGTAAGGGTAAACAAAATAGACTTTAAAATTTGTTTCTAAATTCTTAAATGGTTATAATGATTTATAAAATGTTTATAAATCATTATAAAAGGTATTTTGGGATTATTTAATTTATAAGGTATTTATAAAATTAATAAATTAATTATAAATGGTTTATAATTAAATAAATAAATTTTAATAAACTTTTATTTTCCAAAATATTACATGTTAATATTTGAAATATCTTTTAAATAAATTATATGAAAATTATTATGATCTAGGAATAAATGTGTTTTTTTAGAAATCATAATAAATACTTTATAAAGAGTTATAAATTATAAAATGAAGATAAAAAATAATATTTAAATTATGAATTTTTCATAATTAATTAATTTGAATTGTTCAAATTAAAGAGGCTATATTTAGATATTATTTAAGACGCATCAAAAACTGTTTTGATGATTGATATGATTAAGGTTTAAATAATGTTTAATTATATTATATTTAGATTATATAAACTATTTCCATAATAAAAAATTAGATTATAAATATTTTATAATTCATATAATATCATATATTTAAAATGTTAATGTCATGTAATTATAAATATAAAATAGTTCATATTAGAATGAATATAAAATATTTATATCCAAAATTATAGAATGTTCATAATGTAAAAGATAAAATTATAAAAGGGTTTATAGTTATATTTTATTTATGAATTTTTCATAAAATTTTATCTCATTTTTAAATATTTGATCTATACATTTATTTAGGATTTATTCCCTGCTATATTCATGTTTATAAATTTTTTTAAGAAATGTGAATATTAAGTATGCTTCTGTTTAAAAAGTTAAACTGCTTCTAGGATATATCCTTTAATTCCATGATAGGTATTTTTAATGAATTTAGTTTTTTAATTACCTTGACCTCAATTTTTAAAATAAGTTATAAACTTGAATTTAGTTATTAAGCACTATAAGTATGCATACATAAAAAGGTAATAACATGAGACAATATAGTCATCATAAAATCCATTTTAAATACTGAATGTGATATTCCTTCAAAATTAACACTTTCCAAGACCTTGATCATTCAATCAGGTATTTTTGAGCTCAACACAAGTATACCTAGATTATCTTGTGTAATGAAATCAAGTTATAAGTAATTTTAGATTATCTTAATGGTATTGTCGAGATCATTCAAGTACTCCTTGATTGTTCATTGTCAGCTTATTATTGGTTCTTTTTTTGGGTTACATTTATCTAGGAAACCCTAATGGATGGGATACCAAAGGAATAGAGTTGATTATATCCATATGATGGATTGGACAAATAGTTGTTTGATCAACTGTCCAAGAATAATATATGATATGATTGGGATGATTACCTACCTAAATAACTATGTGGTGAGATAAATTATATATTGGAATCATTTCATAGTGAAATATGGACCATGGATCACTAATAGGTATGATGAATTTTAAAATAAGTCATCATTTTAGTGGTATCCCATTTGATAAAAGTCCTTATTAAATTTTAATAAAACCTGATACGAATCTGATAAAATCTTTTATTATAGATGAATAACATCATCATCATAAAACTAGACTTTGTGATTAATCATTGATAAGAATAAGTTTAATATAATATACTTCTAATACTGGTAACTTAAGAAAATTTCTTAAGCAAGATTAGTTATTTAAGAAAAGATCTTAAGGAAAATTTTATGTGTCAAAACAATTCCTTCCTCAATAACCGAGTGATAGTTTTGTTCAAAAAATGAATCTAGATGCTTATGTAAGTATTGTGTGATTCATTTATGGTTATAAAGGAATTAGATTAAAAATTACTAAAGTAATATTATTATTCACTCATGTACTCATATAATTGGGTACATCAATGATTTTAAGGAATTTTATTCTCATATACTCAGTATAATTGGGTACATTAAATGATATTAAATATGATTGAATATATTAAATGACTTGGTGATACTAAAGGTTTTATTAAATATTTATTTGTTTTAAAATTCAATTATGTTGTTTTGTAAAACATGTGATGTCAAATATATTATTTACAAGTGTTGTAAATATAAAGAAGTTCTGAAAGAGAAAATAATTGAAGTTTGAAACTTGAAGGTTTCTTTCAAGTAATGGAGGAAAGTAGTTGTTATATTGATAACTTGGATGCTTCAAGTTTGGATAAACTCATCATAATATGTGTATTTTCTCTCATTTTTCTCTTATAAATTGCATGAAATAAATTATTGTTTAATAAAATAAGGTAAGTTGTTTTTTGATGCACATAGTTATGATTTGAGCAGTTCTATAACATGCTTTAAGGGGAGACTTAAAATGGATTATTCTAGTTACAGAATTTATCCTATTTTCATTTATGGAAATTTTATGAAAATGTGATTGATTTCAAATAATGTTTACCTAATATTATCAAAGTGTTTATAATATGTATGAACTATTCATATGATGTCTAGGATCTAAAGTACTAGGTAAAAGTTTAATAAGAAGAAGAAAATTTTGTTGCAAATTTTGATAATGTTTCTTCAAGATGACAATAATAATCATTAAAACCTAGGGTTGTTAGTAATGAAGATTAATAATTCAATATGATTTAATTATACAAGATATACTTTAAGGACTTTTAGAAACTCTATGGGATTTCTATGTCATATATGGATGTTATTGAAATTAATTATTTGATTTTGAAGCATATGTGATACTGAATGTATATTTTACAATGTATTTTAAATATACATGAGTTCAAAATCAAATTAAGAATTGATTTAGATTGTAATTTATATTCATGAGATGAATTAAATAGTTACTACATCGAGGGTTTGAATGTAAAATATTTTATCAAGCTTAAATGAATCTAAGTAAAATATTTGTATCATTTATCATATGTGATAAGAGAAGATGATTGATAACAAATATTTTTTATGAACAAGTAGGATATGTTTAAATGTATACACATGGTTTATGATTCATAAATTTCTATAAAATTATTTGAGAATAATATATGGATAAAAATGTTTTATCAAGGATAAAAAATTTATCCAAATACTTTTTAAAAATTTGTGGGAATATAATCCTACCACCCATCGGTGGTATATTTTAATAAAGACTTCTTTTCAAATGAAAATGTTCCCAACACATATAAAACCACATATGATGTGGAAAAAATAGTTTATTTGTTTAATATTCCTACTAAAATGACATAAATTTTATTTCCTAATACAAAAGATTTATGTTGTTTCTTATCAAAATATTCTGAAAATAATATAACATTTAAGAAACTAGTAGGAATGTGTTTGAACATAGAGAAGTTAAAAATTAAAAAATAACGGATAAAACCAATATTAAGTTAAATTTATTTCAACTTGATATCATAAAATGTTTAGGATATGTGATGATAAATAAATAATGTAAATAGTTTCATTTAGTTATCATGAAAAAAAGAAAGACGCTATTTCTTGAAGGACTGTATTAGTGAAAATGTAAAGTGTTTATCACTTTGTTCTAAAAGAGTTTAGGAGGATTGGTAAACAATACTATAAGTAGGTACATTATTTCAAGGAAAAATATTGATGAAATAGATTTCCTAGTATAATTATGATAAAATTATAAATAGTTCTTAGTAAATAGTAGAAGTTGAAATCATAACATTTTTTATTATCAAGTTAAGAAGTTCAAATATGTTTAAGAAGTTTAACAGTTGGGAATATTGTTCCTAGGTCTCACCATAATTCAAACTAGATTTCTTAATATATGGTTCTCAATAAATATTTTCATGGGATGTTTTTATCATATGGTTACATGGATATGTGACATGAATTACATATAATGTAAATAGTTAATAAAATCGAGAAAGTGTAGCAAACATAAGGCTGATATTGAAGTTTATCAAATATGATATGATAAATCAGAGCTTATATTGGTTTTGTTAAATATTCTTAAAGAGTTTAGGAATATTAAAATGTATCATAATAAAGTAAACCTCCATATTATCATTATTTCATGTTGGATTCATAAATGTATATATTGATATACATTTCCTAAAGTGTAATGATAATTGATCTACCAAAGTATGACTTTGAGTTATCCTTAACTGATGTTCATATTGTATTATTATAAGTTATTATGAAATTTCAAGGTTATCATGAGTGGGATTCTTTTATAGAGATAGAGAATATGCTCATGAGGCACAAAATAAATAATAGGATTCTCTATGTGCATTGGATGGCCTACTAAGTATGTCATATAGAATTTCATACATAATTATTTAGTATTTTAGGGGTGCATGGATCATATTTGAGTCCCCACTACCTAAGGTTGGTGATATACCTTTCATGAGAACCTTAATACTTTGATACCTTACTTATGTAAGTATACATATTTACTTAGCTACATGGGTGGTTGGGTATGTTATTAATCATGTCATCGATTGTATCTTAACCAAGATGAGATTTTTCCTCTAGTGTGATGAGTATGACATTTGTGTCCTAGATTGAGATAGACCATGGGAGTGTGAGACTATGTATGGATATTATATATCTATCTGTATAAGGTACATATTATGTGCTTATCTATAAGGATGAATTATATGTGATGTATTCATCGATGAGATCAGTATATACTCTAATAATTGAGAGTTGATGAGTTGTATATATGGGATTGACATGTTTCATATCCCATGGTCCCTCAATGTCTTAGACAAAGGGAAAATATGATAATGCACATTTTCATATGATGCAGACCAGTGGACACGAGTATAGAGATACATGTGTTTGATAGAGATCATGTAAAATCCCTTTATATCTTGAGTAGAATTGATTCTTTGATAAAGTCCACTCTTTACTTACAAACATGAATCTGTAGATTCATATTTGTTGTCAATTCTATAAAGGATCATGGGGTCATGCTTTGTGGTTGACTAAATGGCGATTCAATTTGACTCGGAGAGATGCTCTAAAAGTATTTTATAGTTAATTCAAAAGTTATTTTTATGTGTATTCACAAGGTATTACATACAATGATATATGAGGTGAAGTTAATTATAGAATTGAAAAAAGTGCTTTAAAAGATATCCAAAGGAGTTTTGGATATGGTTTCACAAGTTATTGTATATGATACAATATATAATGAAATTGAATAAAGTTTTTTAGGCTTTTGTTAAAGTGGTAGATTGTAGGGAATATTCCCTAAATCTTTATATATATATATGATATATTTATATATAAGTTTATATATATATATATGATATATATATATATATATGTGTGTGGTATATATATATGTGTGTGTGTGTGTGTGTGCGTGATATATATATATATATATTGTATTTTCATGGGTGGTAGACACCTGATCCATTATCCACCTTAGCACCAAAATCCCTTTTTGGACAATTCTATGTTGTACTTTGTTTGGCTGTGGTGCAAACTTAGAGTTCTATATCCCAAATTTGAAATTTCTTCAGAATTATCATATAATATAAGACACATTGTTCCATTGACTCATTATTTGTGAGTAATGAGGTCTACTCCCAACCTCCTCCAGGCCACCGAACTACTATGTTGACCTCTTATGGCATGGATCACTAATCCCATGCATGCATGTCTGCCTATGTGCATGCTCTCCTTCACATGATCTGACCTTGCCTGCCTTCTCAGCTATGTGACTCCTAGGCTTGGCCAAAATCTTGATTTAAGGATTCTCAGGTGGTGTATTTTAGTGGGCTTATCGATGTTTTTTCACCCTTTCATACTTGGGCATGTTTTTACACCCAACCATACAGTCTTACAATGTAGTTTTGGTGACTATAGCATAGAACATGATCTCTGTGGTATAGTTGGATGCACTCTGATTTAGCTACAAGAACTTCCTTTATAGAACACAAACTACATCCACCACTGTAGTGTGATCTTTCCTATTTTGGATAGATTTCACTCTTTTTTAATCTATGAAATTCACTTCAGGAATGCCTTTGAGCATATCCACTTGTCCAATGATCACTTTTTCAACACTTTAACATGTATAGCTATGAATCTTGTTTTTAATAACATACCTTGGACATCATATTTGGGAACTATCAATCTCCTAATAAATTCTTCAACACTTAGAAACACTTCAACACTTTGTTCATCTTCACCATGTGTTGTCAACAATGTTATTATAAATAAATCTAAATTACTTTATTAAGATTTCAACACACCTCTTGGTCATCAACCATGACCATAATTAATGTCAATCAACCATGAACATCCTTATTAAAAAAAACCTTTACCAATATTATTATCAATAAATACAACTTCAATCCTTTAGGGATTATAACATTAATTGACCAGTTTTGATTTTATACTTATAAAATTCATGATTTCCCAAAATATTATTACTTATTCTAAGAGTAAACCATGAGTTTGAAAGATTGTAAATAATTTGGTACATATTTATGTAATCCAACTATAGATGGTACACCATCTCATGTTCCACATAAATTAATGTGTCACTTTCCATTGATTCTTATGATCTAAAATCTTTTAATGTCTAATGAAATCTAAACATATATTTAATGGTATAATGCTAAGAGAATTAAATATAATGATGAGTTGGTTCACTGTGTAGATAGATTAGTATTATGGAAACTTGATGCATGGTATACTAACTTTTATGTTGAGGTTTATAATTTTAGGTTGAGTTTATCATGTTATGGTTTTAATCTATTTGGTCAGATGCTTACTTCGCACAACATGTGGCCAATTTTCATTCACATTTATAACATTCCTCCATGGATTTGTATGAAAAACTATTCAATTTTTTTATTATACTCATATTTATACCAACTAATCTTGTAAATAATATATATATGTACTAGTAACCTTTAATTAAAGAGATGAATTATCTTTAAAATATAGGTGTTCACATGTATAATGCTTCTTTGAAAGTTATATTTTATATGCGTACTCTGTTTATATGGATGATAAAATAAATTATAGCTTATTTCATAATGTCTGGCTGGAGTAAAGAGGGAAAACTATCCTATCCTATTTGAATGAATAATAAATGATTTAAAAGACTTAAATATCATCATAGTTTTAGTTTCATGGGATATCATTGATTATTATCAATGGAACATCCATAAAGGAATAATCATTTAAGGTTTTATAATTATATTGTGACTAATAAGACACCTTAGTATATGTATGGAACTAATGTGCTTAAAGAATTAAAAGTTATAAATTTTTATTTAGAAAATTTTAAAAATATATAAAAAGAGGAATATTATTTCCACTAAATTTGAGTACAATTGGAAGAATAAAAGTTTCCTATTTGATTTTCTTTATTGGTCAACCAATTTTTTATGTCATTGTTTATATGTAATGCACATTGAAAAAAACATATGTGAAATTTTTCTTTAAATTATTATAAATTTCATGGGAAAGACCAAAGATGATATACAATCTTGTCATGCCTTGGTGGATTAGGGTATTAGACCAGAACCACATCCAGTGTGTATTGATGAAAATAAATAGAAAGTTTCATGTTCTTCTTATGTGATGGAACCTTTAGAGAAAAATCAATTTATAAAAGTACTAGAGGCTATCAAGGTTTCTAAAGGCTATTTAATTAATATATAAAAATGGGTCAATAAAAGATAATTGAATGTGAAATCTTTGAAAATTCATGACTACTGCATCCTTCTATATGAATTGATTCTAATAGAAATTTGTAATTTATTATCCAATAATGTAATATTGATAGTTATTTTTTTGTTCCATTTGTATAGATATTTATGTGCTAAAAGTATATCTGGGTATTTCTTGAAAAAATGTTGGAAGTGGCACTGTTAATTCTATGCGAGTTAGAAAAAAATACCTCTATATTTTTTCACTTGCATGTTGTGTGTAATTATCAATATTACAACTGAAAGACTTCCTGGTGAACCTAATTATTTTCATTAAATGTATCCAAATAAAAGAAATATGTTAAAAATTAAGTCTTTTGTATGGAATAAGAATCATCCTGAATGTTCCATTGTGAAAGGTTACTTAGGTTAAGAATGTGTGTATTTTCATTCAATGTATTTTAGTGATGTGGGCATAAGATATAACCAGCCAATGAGAATTGAATAATAGTAATGTTAGAAAATTAAATACACTTTTACATCACTTCCCCAAACATTGATAATTCCAAGATAATATACATTTGATACATTTTTCTTTAGATATTGGAAGATGGCACATCACACAAATCTTATTTAATTGTGTTTTATTTGATGAGAAGTAATTTTAACATGCATATCTGATATATTACTAAGTAGTTTCAAATGTATATTAAACTATTATTATCTTTTTTATGTAAGTAACATAAGAAAATTATAAGTATAATTCATCATTCATTACCTTTGAGAATGAGAGATTCTTTTCATAGAAAATTGTTTCTTGTTTTGTCGAAATCAAAGGTATGGGGATTAGTTTAATAAAATATTAAAAATAAATATTTATATAAATTTAATATAAATTTATATTTTAGGTGTTGAATTTACTTATTGAATCTGTCTCTAAAGAAATAATAGAATTGGATTTTGGTCCCAATTCTTTTTTTCATGAATGAAAATCACTGGTCATGAATAGGTACAATTTTTTTATAACTAATTCATTAGTGAACATGAGAACAAAAAATGATGGTGTGATATTAGATATAATAACATACTATTTTTCCATTGTATCTGATACTAGGCCTTGATATGAAAATGTGTCTTATTATGTAGTTATTGAGAAAATACTAATATTGGATTATTACTCCCATGGTTGGGTTGCTATAATGAAATGAAAGTGGTTTGATTCAATGACTTAGCATAGAAAATTTATTGATTAATATAGATATAGAGTTACTAATATGACTCAATTTGTAAATACCTGAGATTTTACTATGTATTTTCCTTAAATAAATATTATGTTAGATATTTTCCTTCATACACAACAGTGAACTAAAATGAGTCGTGAAATATTAGATGAGTATTATTAAGAAAATTTAAGATTAATAAAACATCTGGTAAATAAAACTATTGTAATCAATTATAAATTGATAAAAAATAGTATTAAGAACAACTGAAGTTTTAAAAGGGGATTTTTCAATAAAAACGGTATTTCTTTATATATTGTATTTCCATCTAAAAGATAAATTTATAAATTTTAGAATTTTAAATTTGTAAAATTAATTTAATTTATGAATTTATCATATCAAAATTATCCTAGTATGATTGTTTGGTATTTTTCTAAAATAATTGATTTTTAAGTGAATAGTTAAAATTAAATTTTTTACCAAAAATGTAAATTTTATGAAATTATAAATATATAAGTCCTAGAATTTTATAAAAGTATTTAATTGATTAAATATTTATTTAAGGAGTAAAATTATGTATTTTAAAATATCATTTTGAACTTATAAAACCTATTTTCAACATTTTAGAACATAAGAAACATTTTATTCTAATTTAAAAACTATTTTCAATTTTTATTTTAATTAAAAAATTTAATGGTAATATTCATTTTTGGATTGATCTTTAAGACAAATAATTCTTATTTGTTTTATAATAAACCAGTTTATATCATTAATTTCAATGACATTGATAAATTTATACTACACATAAATTTAAATCTTAAAATCAAACTTTTTCTAAAAATAGTTTTTATACGGTAATATTAAAGTTAAATTTTCTAACATTTATAAATTTGATAAAATTATTTTTATATTTATATAAAAAAATCATATTATTTAATATGGTCAATTTCATTTTTAGGGATAAAATTAAGTTACTCAGGTAAATATTGGTTATCGTGATAAAACGATTATTTTTTTAAGAATGATACTTTTCTAAATATTGTGTATTTTTTAAAATTAAATGGATATATTTTGAATTAATACTATAATATAATTTTTAAAAATATATAATAATAAATTAAACATTCGTTTAATTGGTAATAAATGTTAAATAATATTAAGAACACTTAATGATTAAAATAACATTTTTTCTATAAAAACTGTTTTTCAACACATTATATGTTTTGATTTAAAAGTAAATTTTATCATATTTAGAATTTAAATTAGATTAAATGGAGTATAAATTAGTAATTTAACATATTTAAATTTGTTAATAATGATGATCTTATATTTTTAGTGATAAAATAATAACCATGATTAATATTTAATCAATATTAATAAGTGTTAAAATGGATAATCTAGTGTGGCTCAAATTTTACTAAATAAATTTGACACTTAAACCTTATATAAGACATTTTATAGGTTTTAAATTCATACCTAAATGTATCACCAACATTCCCCCCACATAAATTGTCACGACCCGACCCTACCCAGGCTCGAGCCGCAACTACCCCAAGCCCGCCTTCATAGGCCAGGGGCTGGTGACCAGCGCCGAAGGCACAATAACTTGGGGAGGCATTTGCCTAAGTACCTGCACACACACACGCAGCAAACTCAATGCAACAGTGTAGAGTAAAAGTAAAGACAAGCAAAGAAAATGGAAACTACTATATATAAACCACAGCGTGCATCGACCTCTAACAGTACAAAGTACAGTGCTGAAAAGGAAAAAGGGGAAAAACAGGCACCCAACCAGAAAAAGTGCCACAACCCGGAAACAGGTAAACAAAAAGTAAAAAAGCTGACAGGTCTCCCACCTAGAACCTAGCCATGACCACCGCACGTGGTCCAGGCCCCCAAGCTCCTACGCTCCACTGAAGTCACGCTCCACCTGTCTGTTGTCTGCAAGGTCACACCAAGTGCGGGCAAAGCCCAAGCAGGGGTGAGTATAAAAATACTCAGTAGGATACCCCAAAGGCTTGAGGGAGCAACAAAGGAGGTACCGAAGGGTGAGCAGTAGAGCAAACAGGGAAAGTAAAGGAGTCCAACCAAGGGTGCAGTAAAGAGTAACAGCTCAACCCAACAAGAGAAAGATAGAAGACTCGTCCTAACACAAGGAGCTAGGAACGGTGAGAAGATGCACTTCTCGTAGAGCTTTCGCTGCCTATAGCAGGAGAGTAGACTCATCCAACCACGAGAAGCTAGACGCGGAAATCACGTGGCATACCCTGCGCATCTTCACCTCTCCTGAAGGAGAGTATCCAGAACCCAAGGAGTGGGTACTCGAAACATGGTATATACAAATCCATATGCTCTGTCGAGAAGCCCGAAAAACGTCGTAAGGGGATCTATGTACCGTAGCTCAGCCCAAGAAAATGATTCACCAATAGTCCCAAAAGAAGCACCATCATCGATGCCCAGCATCCCACACATCTGCCCTGAACCGCAAGCCAAGGGGCTCAATCACTGCACCTTGACACTATCCGCTTTGGGCGGCACTGACTCGCCTGCACGGTTTTAGATGACGTCACAAGAACGTGTCTCGGTGGGGAAAGTGCCCCTCGAACTTGAGAGTTCTAGGGAAAGTCAAACCACACCTCGTCACTGCCCTGCAGTCGAGAGGTCTCCTCAAGTCAAGCTGTCACAACACTGACCTGTATAACCAATGGTCCCGCTCCAGTGGTCACGGAGGAAAGCCACAGACTAGACTAGTAGTAAGGACTGAGTCTGGAATGCCAACAGGTGTCCCACTGCCTAGCCCTGCTAGAGGGTAATTCGTAATATGATATCGGGTGACCCACTACCCAATCCCGCTGGAGGGTAGACCATAATACATCATCAGGCGACCCACTGCCCAGCCCTGCTGGAGGGTAAACCATAACCAAATATCAGGTGACCCACTGCCCAGCCCTGCTGGAGGGTAAACCCTAATACATCATCAGGCGACCCACTTCCCAGCCCCGCTGGAGGGTAGACCTGGAATACGTCGATAGGCGGCCCACTGCCCAGCCGTGCTGGAGGGTAGACCTGGAATACGTCGTCAGGCGACCCACTGCCCAACCGTGCTGGAGGGTAGACCTGGAACTAGATGACGGGCGACCCACTGCCCAACCCTACTGGAGGGTAGACCCCAAGAGTTCGTCGGGTGACCCACTGCCCAGTCTCTGCTGGAGGGTAAACCATAAGTGCGTCGGGTGACCCACTGCCCAGTCTCTTCTGGAGGGTAAACCCTAGAAGTCAGTGAGCAACCCACTGCCCAGCCCTACTGGAGGGTAAACCCGAAGAAGCCGATGAGTAACCCACTGCCCAGCCCCGCTGGAGGGTAAAACTCAGAACTGCTCTGGCCATCTCTACTGGGGGGTACAACACTGTCCAATCAAACACGGAGTGGGTATCACGCAACCACCCAACTCCAGCACAACTCACCCAAAGGGGTTCAGCGCCTGTCCCATCACTGGGTGTCACTAGCACCGCTACCGGCCAATCCATCGAGAACGAAACCAGGGGGAGACCACTCAACCCTGCTGGTCAACAAACGAGCACTGAGCCAGGGGAAAAACTCCACCCTACTGGTCAAACAACGAGCACAGAGGGACCCTCTACGTCGCGAGAGGTCAAAGTACGCAAAGCAGAACACGGAACGCAAGTGGGGACTACACGATGTGTGGCCCCATGTCAACCCCAACCAATCACACGAACGTCTCAGGTACAAACCACATGTACCTCCAAGCGTTCTCGTATACTCCCAGAGTACACCGCGTCTCCAGTCCTAAGGATATCGTGCACACGGAACCCAATGTCAACGCGAAGGCGTGACATAACAACTCCACCTCAAAGGCCCAGGCACGACCAACCACATCTCGTGAACCATTTACATCACTCTCCCAAGAGTGATCGATCACACGCCACGGGTCCGCTACAAACAAGGTAGGGCGAACCACCACTGGAGCACCTTCCATGCTTCCACATTTAACAAGATCGCGCAAGAGGCTCCGCACAGCCAAACAGATCCCACCATTGTAATCCTTGCAGAAAAACACGCGAGTTAGACTACTCACTCGCCCGAAACAGTCAACCAGTGAAAAAGGGTACTATTCACCATGACCAAACCCGTGTGGGGCCCACCCCAAGATCCCGAAACTGAACCAACGGATCACGCCACTGCGATTCCCTCGGAAAAACACATGGGATTGAGTTCTCAATCGCCCAAAATGGACACCCGGTGAAAAATGTACTATTCACCGTAGCCAGGTCAGGTGGGTCCCACACCACATCCCCGAAAAAGGTCGAGCGGACTGCGCCATCGCAAAGCTCTCGGAAAAGCACGTCAAATTGACTGCTTACTTGCGTGGAACGGGTACCCGGAAAAAAAGATGTGTTCCGTCACACCGCACACGAGCGGCGCCATGTGGGACCCGAATCCCGGTCCCGAAACTCAACGAACGGATCGCACCGTTGTGATCCTCTCGAAAAAGTACACAAGATGGACTATTCACTTGTCCAAAACGGTCACCCGATGATTAAGATAGAAAAATCAACGTCGACGCCGAAACGGCCCTCGTGGGTCCTGCACCATCGTGCCGAATTTGAGCGGGCGGATTGCACCATTGCAATCCCCTCGGAAAAACATCCAGAAACGACTGCTCGCACGCCCCAAACAGACGTCTGATGAAAAAGTCGTGAAATGCTGAAGGCAGCTCGAAAGACGGGTTGTGGGGCCCACTCCTCAAGTCCAGTCTCAACGCCCGAAACCGCCCTGGAAACCTCCACCTCAGTGCCAACGTCGCAACGCCGCTGATGGCACTCAAAACGGACGTCGGATGCGTCTGCGCCGCCCAAAACAAGTTTCCCCTGGAAAACGACAAACCACTTAAAGACGCGTCGCGCCTCCGCGGCCCCTCATTTCGGGAATTAACCATTCCCGAAACCATCTCAAAAACATCGCCTCAACGCCAGGAAGGCTCTGCCACATACGTCACTCAAAACAGACACCCGTAGCGGAAAATACAGGTGCCCGAACACCGAGGGGGCAAGGCCCCTGGTGCCGGATCGGCCTGGACCGGCCGGTCCGCCCGGCCGACCGACTGAGACCGGTCGCTGTGCGACGACCCACACGACGCGGGTCGTGCCTCCTCCGCGGGGTCGCGCGCCGCGACCCCGGTTTCCCGTCGCGCTCCGGTGAGCGCTGCCCCGCACCGGCGCCCAGCAAACCGACCAGCGCCGCGGGCCTCGCCTGGACGCTCCCCCTCGCCGCCCTGCTGACCGGCTCCCCTCGCCAGAACCCGCAGCCACGCCGCCGCCTGGAGATCGCCGGACAACCGCGCCGCCACCACTGGAAACCCACCGGACCACCGTGCCGGCCAGAAAACCCCAAAAACCCGCGGATCTTCGTCGGGCCGCTGCGGAGGCTTCGGAGGTCAGATTTTGAATCTGAAATAAGCGTTGGAAAGCTCGGAGATCGTACTACGCGATCATGGGCATCGATCGACGATCGGATAACAATTTAATGCTATAAATTTAGCTCAAAGATTGCGGAAAATTAAAAACGAAACGAAAACGACTCCTACCTCTTGGGCGATGCCCGGAGCTTCATGGGGAGTCTGCCACCGCTCCGCTACCTTGCCGGAATTGGCTCGCCGAAGGTGCCTCGCCGGAGTGTTTCGCCGGAGCTGGAGGAGAGGGGGGAGAGTTTGAGGAAGAAGAAGAAGAAGAGGGGAGGGGATGCGTTTAAGTAGAAAATACTTAAACGTCGCCCGATAACCCCGAACTCGAAATTTTGGCAGGGTCGGTATTAAGAATCCCTTAGGCTAAAAACCACACTCTGAGCACAATGGAGGTCTCGAAATTTTATTCCGAGCATCCGTTTGGAAGTTATAAAATTTAACCTCCAAATCCGCTAAATTACGAAAACGCCCCTGGGGCCATTTTTCAGAAACGGTCTGCACCCGTGAAACTTATACCCCTCCTAGGGTAAACGGAACACTTCGAACTCAACGGTGCCCTCGGTTTCCCAATCCGAGCCACCGTTTAAGAGATACTTGAGTTTCACCATTAAACAAATAAATTAATTAATTAATTTATCCGTTTAACATTCCAGAAGCGGGCGAGGGGTCCAAACATCCCGCGCCAACATACTTTATGTTCGTAAGGTAAACACCCCATTCTAGAATCATCCGTACACTCGTATCTCTGATCCGGATCACCGTTTTTGAGTTATCCCATTTATTTGGCGTTTCCAGTGTGAACGCACTGAAAATTAAATTCCGGCCACTCCGGGGCTCAGAATCGCACGCCGTCTGAAGGCGCTGCTCTGGAATAATATCAAGAAATATTCCAAAGTCTTTCGCAGCAAAAAACGGGTTCTTACATAATTCCCTCCTTCAAGATTTTCATCCCCAAAAAGCAAAAATAAGGAGCAACACAGGGTACTAAGCCCACACCTAGCTTTACCATACCCAAAAGAACCCACGCACAGCTCTGTGTCACTGAACACAGACCAAAGGATTGATCTGTTCATGCTAGGTCAGCCCTTGTCGACGTCGTGCACCCACTCCAGACTTTGGGGTTTGGGAAAGGCGGTAGGGAACCTCGCCATCCCTTTGCACGGTCTCAAACGGTCCGAAGGCCCTCGGGGGTAGCTCACCTCCCCGGTCAAACATCTACGTTGCACGCCGCGACAGGAATCACCGCTCAGGCATGAGACAAAGCCCGGTGATTCCCTCCTTCAGAATATTCATATGGTGGAACACCCAAGGATATCTGGTCACGCAAGATTTCATAGTCGAGTCTCTCTCAACCAAGACTCTCTTACACACTCGGAGGCGAAGGAGTCAACACCATTGACTAAAGGAAAAGGTCTCACACCTTTTTCCTTACCAACACAGGGTTATACCCGACACCATGCGTCTCCCTGGTAACACCTCAAACAAGGAGCAGGGAGAAAATCCTTTCACACGCAGAGCCTAAAAATTCTACTGTAAGAAGTAGAAGAGTCGCAAGAGGTACCTCTCACCATCCCATGCTCTGCAGGGTCGTAGACATCCAAAGCTCGTGGTTGTCTGTGGTCCCAACTGTCAGCTCCCTGAGCCTGACGTGGACCGCCTAGTAGTGATGGGGAGATCTCGCAAAGTCATCCCTCACTACCAGCTCCTCCCGCTCCTCTGATAGCACCACCTCCCTAGGTATTACTCCGCTCATGGCGCTGCCTCTTCCGTGGTGGTGCGGCCGCTGCCTGCCCGAAGCTCCCAGCAACTCGGGTCGGGCAGTCTCATGCCAAGTGACCTTGCCCGTCACAAGTATAGCACCGACTCTCTCTGGGCTGCACTAGTGACCTCTGGCACCATTGTGGTGTACGACCACACCTCTGAGTCCAGTTGTCAGAAATCCACCTACGTCGAGGTCTTGCTTGCCGACACCTGCTAGTTGTGGCAGACGTCTCGGCTCCAACGTGTCTGCTGCCACCACCAACTCCGGAATGTGACAGGAAGCTCTCTGTCACCAGCGCCTGCTCTAGCACCCCAGCATATGTGGAAATTCCCAAGGGTCCTACGACAGCACGAATCTCTCGGCGGAGACCCTGCTCAAACTTCCGCGATCGGAGGTTGTCATCATGGACCGAGTCCGGGTAAAATCATGCACGGTCTTCAAAACCAGCCGCGTACTCGGCCACCGTCATCCCTCCCTGCTGAAACTGCAGGAGCTCCTGAATCCGAACGGAGCGCAAGTAGGAGGGGAAAAACTCCTCATGGAGCAACAACTGAAAGTCTCCCCATGAAAGCGACGACTTGTCAAGAAACTGAGTCACCAGACTCCACCAACGCCAAGCTGCTCCATGAAAAATGGTGGCTGCCAAAGCCACTCTCTGATCTGTCAGCGTCTGCACAAGCCTGAAAAGGCGAACCACTACCTCGAGCCAAACCTATGCTGCCTGAGGGTCTGTCTCACCACTGAACCTCAGCGGTCTCTACCGCTGGAACTCACGGAGTGCGCTCAACCTGCGCTCAAGCTCAGCTTGCTCTGCTGAAACTGCCTGCTGCTCAACAGGTGGGGGTGCCGCTACCGGCCCACCTGGAGAAAGGTCTCGCATGATGGGTTCTGGACAGAGGCCTCATATCTCACAGGGTCATCGTCACGCACCCAAAGCTGGTATCCTTGTTGGCTGTCTTTACGGAGACATCCTGAATATTATCAAGGAGTGTCGCAGTCAAATGAGCATATATGTATATACTGATAACAACAACGATGGAGAGCTGACTCAAGAAGGACAGTCAAAGACTCAATCCTATGTGATGCACAAACAAATTTTCCCTACAACAAGTGTCTCAGCATGCCGAGTCGACAAGCAGGTTATCAAGGTCCTGGTGAATGGATACGTCAGCCGCTGCACCATCACTGGACTCCCTGGCCTGAGAGCCGCTCTCGAGACACATTAACATTGTTTCCCTATATCCCAACCAATTCCTTTTATTTTAGGGACATCTGAACAACGTCTCAAGGAACGAACCACCTCTTATACCACTTTTTCATGACCCGACCCTACCTGGGCTCGAGCCGCAACTACCCCAAGCCTGCCTCCATAGGACAAGGGATGGCGACCAGCGCCGAAGGCACAATAACTCGGGGAGGCCTTTGGATAAGTACCTGTACACACACACGTAGCAAAATCAATGCAACAGTGCAGAGTAAAAGTAAAGACAAGCAAAGAAAAGGGAAACTACTATATATAAACCACAGCGTGCATCGACCTCTAATAGTACAAAGTACAGTGCTGAAAAGGAAAAAGGGGAAAAACACGCGCCCAACCAGAAAAGGTGCCACAACCCGGCAACAGGTAAACAAAAAGGAAAAAGCTGACGGGTCTCCCACCTAGAACCCGGCCACGACCACCGCACGCAGTCCAAGCCCCCATGCTCCTATGCTCCACTGAAGTCATGCTCCACATGTCCGTCGTCTGCAAGGGCACACCAAGTGCGGGCAAAGCCCAAGCATAGGTGAGTATAAAAATACTCAGTAGGATACCCTGAAGCCTCGAGGGAGAAACAAATGAGGTACCGAAGGGTGAGCAGTAGAGCGAACAGGGAAAGTAAAGGAGTCCAACCGAGGGTGCAGTAAAGAGTAACAGCTCAACCCAATAAGAGAAAGATAGAAGACTCATCCTAACACAAGGAGCAAGGAACGGTGAGAAGATGCACTTATCGTCGAGATTTCTCTGCCTATAGCAGGAGAGTAGACTCATCCAACCACGAGAAGCTAGACGCGGAAAGCACGTGGCATACCCCACGCGTCTTCGCCTCTCCTGAAGGAGAGTAGCTAGAACCCAAGGAGTGGGTACTTGAAACATGGTATATACAAATCCGTATGCTCTGTCGAGAAGCCCGAACAACGTCGTAAGGGGATCTCTGTCCCGTAGCTCAGCCCAAGAAAATGAGTCGCCAACAGTCCCAAAAGAAACAACATCATCGATGCCCAGCATCTCGCATGTCTGCCCTGAACCGCAAGCCACGGGGCTCAATCATCGCACCTTGACACTATCCGCTTTGGGCGGCACTGACTCACCCACACAGTTTTAGATTGCATCACAAGAACGCGTCTCAGTGGGGAAAGTGCCCCTCGAACTTGAGAGTTCTAGGGAAAGTCAAACCACACCTCGTCACTGCCCTGTAGTCGAGAGGTCTCCTCAAGTCAAGTCGTCACAACACTGACCCGTATAACCAAGGGTCCCGCTCCGGTGGTCACGGAGGAAAGCCACAGACTAGCCTAGTAGTAAGGACTGAGTCTAGAATTCCAATAGGTGTCCCACTGCCCAGCCCTGCTGGAGGGTAATTCGTAATATGATATCGAGTGACCCACTGCCCAGTCCCGCTGGAGGGTAGACCATAATACATCATTAGGCGACCCACTGCCCAGCCCCGCTGGAGGGTAAACCATAACCAAATATCGGGTGACCCACTTCCCAGCCCTGCTGGAGGGTAAACCCTAATACATCATCGGGCGACCCACTGCCCAGCCCCGCTAGAGGGTAGACCTGGAATACGTCGACAGGCGACCCACTGCCCAGCCGTGCTGGAGGGTAGACCTGGAACTAGACGAAGGGCGACCCACTGCCCAACCCTGCTGGAGGGTAGACCCCAAGAGGTCGTCGGGTGACCCACTGCCCAGTCTCTACTGGAGGGTAAACCATAAGTGCGTCGGGTGACCCACTGCCCAGTCTCTACTGGAGGGTAAACCCTAGAAGTCAGTGAGAAACCCACTACCCAGCCCTGCTGGAGGGTAAACCCGAAGAAGCCGATGAGTAACCCACTGCCCAGCCCCACTGGAGGGTAAAACTCAGAACTGCTCTGGCCATCTCTACTAGAGGGTATAACACTGGCCAATCGAACACGGAGTGGGTATCGCGCAACCACCCAACTTCAGCACAACTCACCCAAAGGGGTTCAGCGCCTGTCCCATCACTGGGTGTCACTAGCACCGCTACCGGCCAATCCATAGAGAACAAAACCAGGGGGAGACCACTCAACCCTGTTGGTCAACAAACGAGCACCGAGCCAGGGAAAAAACTCAACCCTGTTGGTCAAACAACAAGCACAAAGGGACCCTCTACGTCGCGAGAGGTCAAAGTATGCAAAGCAGAACATGGCACGCATGTGGGGCCCACACGACGTGTGGCCCCAAGTCAACCTCAACCAAGTGCACGAAAATCTCAGGTACAAACCACACGTACCTCCAAGCGTTCTCATATACTCCCAGAGTACACCGCATCTCCAACCCTAAGGCTATCGTGCACACGACACCCAACGTCAATGTGAAGGCGTGACATAACAACTCCACCTAAATGGCCCAGGCACAGCCAACCACATCTCGTGAACCATTTACATTACTCTCCCAAGAGTGATCGATCGCACGCCAAGAGTCCGCTACAAACAAGGTAGGGCGAACCACCAGTAGAGCACCTTCCATGCTTCCACATTTAACAAGATCATGCAAGAGGATCCGCACAGCCAAACGGATCGCACCGTTGTAATCCTTGCGAAAAAACACGCAAGTTAGACTACTCACTCGCCCAAAACAGTCAACCGGTGAAAAAGGGTACTATTCACCATGACCAAACCCATGTGGGGCCCACCCCAAGATCCCGAAACTGAGCCAACGGATCACGCCACTGAGATCCCTCGGAAAAACACACGGGATTGAATACTCAATCACCCAAAATATACACCCGGTGAAAAAGGTACTATTCACCGTAGCCAGGTCGGGTGGGTCCCACACCACGTCCCCGAAAAAGGTCGGGCGGACTGCGCCATCGCAAATATCTCGGAAAAGCACATCAAATTAACTGCTTACTTGCGTGGAATGGGTACCCGGAGAAAAAGATGCGTTCCAGCACACCACACACAAGCGGCGCCACGTGGGACCTGCATCCTGGTCCTGAAACTCAATGAACGGATCGCACCATTGCGATTCTCTCGAAAAAGTACACAAGATGGACTATTCACTTGTCCAAAACGGTCGCCCAATGATTAAGATAGAAAAATCACCGTCGACGCCGAAACGGCCCTCGTGGGCCCCGCACCATCATGCCGAATTTGAGCGGGCGGATTGCACCATTGCAATCGCCTCGGAAAAACATCCAGAAACGACTGCTCGCATGCCCCGAACGGACATCTGATGAAAAAGTCGTGAAACGCTACACGCAGCTCGAAAGATGGGTCGTGGGGCCCACGCCTCAAGTCCAGTCTCAATGCCCGAAACCGCCCTGGAAACCTCCGCCTCAGTGCCAGGGTCGCAACGCCGCTAACGGCGTTCAAGACGGACGTCGGATGCGTCTGCGCCGCCCAAAACAAGTTTCCCCCTGATAAGGACAAACCACTTAAAGACGCATCGCGCCTCCGCGGACCCACGTTTTGGGAATTAACCATTCCCAAAACCATCTCAAAAACATCGCCTCAACTCCAGGAAGGCTCTGCCGCTGACGGCACTCAAAACGGACACCCGTAGCGGAAAATACGGGTGTTCGAACACCGAGGGGGCAAGGCCCCTGGGGCCGGACCGGCCTGGACCGGCCGGTCTGCCCGGCCTGGGCCGGCCCGCGGCTTGGACGCGCGGGCCGTCAGTGGACCTGGCCGACCGGCTGAGACCGGTCGCCGCGGGACGACCCGCACGACGCGGGTCGTGCCTCCTCCGCAGGGTCACGCGCCGCGACCCCGGTTTCCCGTCGCGCTCCGGTGAGCGCTGCCCCGCGCCGGCGCCCAGCAAACCAGCCAGCGCCGCGGGCCTCTCCTGAATGCTCCCCCTCGCCGCCCTGCTGACCGGCTCCCCTCGCCAGAACCTGCGGCCGCGCCGCCGCCTGGAGATCGCCGGACCACCACGCTGCCACCGTTGGAAACCCGCCGGACCACCGTGCCGGCCAGAAAACCCCAAAAACCCACGGATCTTCGCCTGGCCGCTGCGGAGGATTCGGAGGTCGGATTTCGAATCCGAAATAAGAGTTGGAAAGTTCAGAGATCGTACTACTCGATCATGGGCATTGATAGAGGATCAGATAAATATTTAACGCTATAAATTAAGCTCAAAGATTGCAGAAAATTAAAACCGAAACGAAAACAACTCCTACCTCTTGGGCGATGCCCGAAGCTTCATGGGGAGTCTGCCGCCGCTCTGCTGCCTTGCCGGAATTGGCTCACCGGAGGTGCCTCACCGGAGTGTTTCGCCGGAGCTGGAGGAGAGGGGGAAGAGTTTGAGGAAGAAGAAGAAGAAGAGGGGAGGGGATGCGTTTAAGTAGAAAATACTTAAATGCCGCCCAATAGCCTCGAACCCAAAATTTTGTCGGGGTCGGTATTAAGACTCCCTTAGGCTAAAAACCATGCTTTGAGCGCAACGGCAGTCTTGAAATTTGATTTCGAGCATCTGTTTGGAAGTTATAAAATTTAACGTCTGAAGCCGCTAAATTACAAAAACACCCCCGGGGCCATTTTTCACAAACGGTCCGCGCCCGCGAAACTTATACCCCTCATAGGGTAAACGGAACGCTCCGAACTCAACAGTGCCCTCAGTTTCCCAATCCGAGCCACCGTTTAAGAGATACTCGAGTTTCACCATTAAACGAATAAATTAATTAATTAATTTATCCGTTTAACATTCCAGAAGCGGGCGAGGGGTCCAAACGTCCCGCGCCGACATACTTTATGTCGTTCGTAGGGTAAACACCCCATTCCAGACCCATTTGTACACTCAGATCTCTAATCTGGATCACCATTTAGGAGTTATCCCATTTATTTGGCGTTTCTAGTGTGAACGCGCTGAAAATTAAATTTAGGCCACTCTGGGGCTCGGAATCGCACGCCGTCTGAAGGCGCTGCTCTGGAATAACATCAAGAAATATTCCAAAGTCTTTCGCAGCAAAAACTGGGTTCTTACATAAATCACCTAACTATCATGCAATTCCATTCTTACCACTTACCAAACATTCTTTTCCAAAGATTTTTCTCTCTTTTCAACTATAAAAGTTCACTTACTCACACTTCAATTCACACCTCTAGTTTGAAATTCCCATGAAAAAATGAAGAAAATACTTCTTATAGAGTAACTATACACGTTTTTTATCCCCTAGTTTCAAAAAAGTGCCTAAAGTCCTTTATTTCCAAAGGGTACTTCAAGAGAAGATCGAAATTCTCAACATAAGTATTACTTATCCTTTTAGTTGCTTTTTATATCCTTCCCATCCACACTCCTCCACCATTATAACCATATTTATATAATTATATAATTATAAATTATATAGTAAAATATTATTATACTGATGGTATAACCATTATCTATTTCCCTCCCATTCAATAAAAAAATGAAAACCATGCTCATGCATGTGTGCGACTACGGCCTTCATGAACAACACGTTTCATTTTTCATCACCACATTTAAAGGTTGGTTATATAAATGGGTTTAGAGAATATATATTTTATTTATTACATGATTTATATTTTTTAAATATAAATTAGTAATTGTATAATTAATTTTAGAAATAAGTGGTCATTGTAAAACTAACCGCCTAAAACGAACATACTAAGAAGAGAAGTGATTTATTTATAAGTGAAAACGTATGCTTCAATTGAATTATTATTAGCCCCAATTATGATTAATTTCCTTAATAACCTCTAAATAATTTCATTATACTTTTTTATAGTGATATTATAACAAAATAATCTATTTTTTAGTCATAATCACACACAGATTGTAGTATGTTCTTGTTGGGTCCGTTTAACCACCTATATGAAAAATGATATAAATTTAAATAAAATATGGATTTGGAAACTTAATATTGGATATTATTTAGTAAATTAATATTATTATTATTGTTGTTGTTATTTAATGGTAATACTAATATATAACTCATTAATTAAGATAACATTGTTCGTTTATTATAAATTACTGAAATAAGCTCATCAGCGACTTCATCGTCATAGATAATAAATAAAATACATATGAAATTAAATTTTAACATTATAAATAATTAAAAATCATAAATTAAAATACCTTTTATGATTAAATAATGATTAAATTTTCAATAATGATTAATAATAACATCGTGATTACAAAACTAGTTCAGAACGATCAAGATTACTCACACCCGATATTGAAAATATATAATAACTAACTAATATACATGTGGAGAATAATTATAAATGAATTTTATAAAAGTTTATTTATATTAAGATTTTTATGAAATGGTTGATTAACATATTTTTTTTATAGGACCTTAGAGATCATTCAACTAGGTAGGGAAACAAGGTAAGGGTTTTCTTGGTCTCAATTCAAATTCTTTGAGACACGTTACATTTTATGCATCATGTTTTCTTTTGTATGGTGTTATATTTATTTACCATACCATGAATATTTTATAATTTATAATTTATAATTCACTGGATATTTAAATACAAATAAATTTATTTTCTTCAAATAGTCTTTGACTCAAGATTTAGCCCAGTTGTAAGGGTTTTTATCTCAATCACCCTTCAATGAGGAATGTTTTGATATTATAAACCAAATATTAATTTTTATATTTTAATAAATTCCACCTTTACTTATAATATCATAAATTATTGTTTAGCTTAGAAACTTAACTTCCATTAATGTTATTCCTTATTGTGTTCTACAATTAATATCTTCCCAAAAATATAAGGTTTCTTCATAACTCAATCTGATTTCATGAGTTATAATATTTCTCCATGAGATTAATATTTCATTACATATGGTATACCCTAATTATATCTTGGGAGATAAATTTTTATTCAAATATTACTTATTGATGAGATCTCTTCCTTCTTAATAATGCAACCTTGTTAAGAATGATTTTTATCCTCTTAAATGACGGTTTCCCCACTTTGTCTAGAATTTCCCTTCCCAAAAATGTTCTACTTTATAATTGGAAACCCAAATTATGTATTATATCATGTAACCATATTATTTTATAATACCAATTTTCAAAGGTAAGTTTTACAAACTCTTTTTAGGGTGTGGGTTTTCAAAAAAGGTATTTCAAAATATTAAAAAGTTTTTCCTTCCTTTCAAAATTAAATGTTTTATCTACCTCCCCACATTTATTTGATAATAATTATTTCTTTTAAAGTAATAATTAATTAAATTATATTTTTTAAAATTTAAATTTTTTACAAATTTTTTACTTCACATATTTGAAAATAACTTTTGAAAGGGACTCGAAACTTTATCATTTTACGAACATGTTGAAAATATATTGTAAAAATATCTTTAATATTTTTCATGTGAGAATGAATTTATATCACATTTTTTATTTTATATGAAACATTATCTCTAAATTTTAATTTTTTCTAAATTAAATTATTTTTCTCTTAGTTATATAAAATATTTCTTTTAAAATTATTTCAAATGATCAAGAATATTTCTAATTTCCAAAGTGTTTTTTCCAAAACTCCTCAAAAGTATTTTTTATCTAAGTAATTTTCCTTTGATATATATTATGATTTATTGAGGATGGTTTTTAAATATAATAATCCACCTTATTTATCTATATTGATTATGTAATGTTCTTATCTTTTGGAGAAATGATATATCACTTCCTTTTTCTTGCCTAATCATTTTCAATATATAAATGTGATTTTTCTTCCAATATATTTCCTCCGTGTATACCCCATATTTGATTCCTTTGATTGAATGGTTTCAACCTATATTCTATATATCAATTTATTGTAGAAAAATATTGTCTTAACCACATACCTTTTATCTATACTATGTAAATACTATATTCTTTATTATCCTGATTGAATGATATTTACCTAAAAAGTTACTTGATGTCATTGGATTCCCATTGATTTTCTATGGGTTTATCATGTTATGATTATTTATGGAATTATGAATTATATCCTTATGTGAATATATTAGAAAATAATATGAAACCCATTTTATTTCCATGGGTTATTTATGATGTGTTGAATGAAACCCATTTTCTTTTCATGGGTTCTTTATGCTATAAAAAGTGAATAATTTTCATTGGAAAGTTTTATGAAACCCATTATTATTCATAGGGTTAAATAATGTGATGGTTATATGTTTTCTTGTGGAACACATGCATATGTTTAATCTTTAAGTGATGGGTATACCCTATATATCCCTCTAATACACTGATTAAAGCTTTATATATCATAATATAATGGTCAAACGAACAGTGACACTCAATCCAAAATGGGAAATATATTTTGATTCCTAATATTATATGGTAAATGTGTGAATGAATATTAATCCACCAAGGGAAACAGGTTTTGATACATGATCCACTATGTTATTATTTTTATGCTTATAGATGTTCTATAATTCTTAAGTATGCCTTATTTCTATGATATGTGGAATTTTCATGATGTATTCTTATGGTATTACATGATTTATGTTCTATAATTTATTGGGTATAACATTATTATTTATCTCTATTATACCCATATTATCATCTTATTCTCACTTATGATCTTTGATTTTTATCACTTATGTTTACCCTTATTGAGCATTTGAGCTCACCCCTTTATTATGCTTTCCTTTCCCTATGTTATGAAGATAAGAAATGTATAAAATGTCTCAAATATTATCTTATGTGTATAATTAGTTAGATATTTTTAAGACTTGTTATTGATTAATCAGTTACTTTTATAGTGGGAAAATGTCTATTGGTCAAAAAATACATGAGTTTTTTTAGTTAATGTTTTCCCAAATTCTCTAAAAATCTAAACCTAAAATGTTTTGGGAATGTACTATAATTAAAAATTTACATTATTTCATATAATTAGATGGCCACATTTTTTGGTCTCTGTAGTTGGTATCTGAGTAGGGTTTAAATAAATTTGGATATTAGGATATTATTAGCTGAGGATAATTTGGGAGTAATAAATGCTCTCAAAGTTTGATAAGTTAAAGTTTATCCTAATTTCAAAGTTATAGATATCATGTTAGTTTAGATTAATTAATATTGAATATTTTTTTATTGGGATATTATAACATTAGTGAAACCCCAAGTATAAGTTTAAGTATAGGATAACATCCTGAAGTATTGGTAAGGTATATATTATGTGGTTCTCCTAGTAATTACATCCATATCAAGATACTAGAAAGTGGATGTTGTAGTGTCATAGATGTTACTAGGGGTAATCACCCCAAAAAAGTCTAGTTGAGTATTGAATTGATCTTTACTAAAGTGTATGATGAGTGGGATTAAGATTTCACACCTGGATTGACACTCCCAAGAGATATGAAATGGTTGATCACATTCCTTTTATAATCTATTATAAATGATTTATTTCCTAATAACATTAAGGAATTAGGATGAGAAGTATGAGAGAACACAACTTAAAGTATCCTAGGAAGAAGTAATATAGTTATAAGATGAACCAAGTGATACATAGTTGAAAAGAAAGTATCATAGGTTGAAATAAAGGTGTCATTAGAGAAGAAATATTAATACTAAACTTTTATATTCATAAGATCATTTACTATGATTCAATTGTATATTATCTTAATATTTTTTGTTTTAGTATTTCGTTGAAATAGGATCATGAAAATAAATCGGATAAATGTATGTATCTAGAAACCACCATGTATTATAAACAAATAAGGTAGAAAACATAAATAATTTAGAATCTTAGTATATTCTTATTATGATAGAAAAGGTGTGTATTTTGGCCTCACTTATGGTAGTGATAATGATATCTTTATAGGAATTAATTCTTAATAAATTTATCTATTTTGATTAGTGAGTGATATTTATCAATGATATTCTGGTTTATTCTAAAAGTTATGAGGATTATATAAGACATATAAGGACTTTTCTTTAGTGGTTCTTCTTTAAAGGTTTGTAAATATATATTAAATGGTATAAATAAACTTAAAAAGTGACTTTATGAAAAAGTTATATTTTTGGGGATAAATATTAAATAACGCATGAATGAGGGTGGGATAACTCATAGGTTTAAATAGTTGATTTATTTTGAGAAAATTAAGTTAGATTATATTGATAACCTAAGGGTGTAACTTTGGCCTGGCGGCCCGAAAGCCCGATAGGCCCAGCCCAGAAGCCCGAGCGGCCTGACTCTGCAAAGCATGCGTCGGGCCAGGTCGGGCTCGGGTCGGGTCTGGGTCCCTCCAAGAAGGCCCACAGGCTAGGCTGGGCCAGCCCGAAAAAGCCCAACCCACTGGCCTATGTGAAGCCCAGCCTGCTGGCCCGTGCGAAGCCCAGCTGTTGTAAAACAAATTAACAGGAAACTGCTAGTAGGTAGATTCAATCCCCCTACCTCAAGCTTCCAAGGATGCGCCTGGACCAACTAGTCCAGGTGCTGCACCTATTATATTATCACTAGAATTTATATATATATCATTATATATTAACAAAAAATAATATATAATATATATATATATTATATATTATATTTTTAATAATGTGTATATATATACATATAATTATAATGTGTGTGTGTGTGTATATATATACAACGATATATAATTATAGATATGTAATGTATATATATAAACAAATCTATTAATAATATATATCAATTAAGTGTGGCTTTTAAAAATCTATTAATAATATATATATATATATATATGATTTAATATAATATATATATAAACAAAGCTATTAATATATATAGCGAAAAGGCCACTCCTGGAAATTCCCTTTCAGCGACCAAAAAAACTATTAATATATATATATATATATATCAATGATTTAATATTATATATATATAATAACTTGTTGTATATTAATAAAAAAATAACACACTCACCTAATGATGTTCGTGCACATCCCGCAACCTCATTAATTTTTGTAAGTATATTGCAACTTGCATTTATTATATATACTATACATTTATAAATCTATTTAGAAAAAAAATTAACCACCCACTGCAGTGCACCCCCCAACCCCTAATTATTATTTTTACAATTTTATCATATTACCTATATATATATATATATATATCAATAATTTAACATTATATATATATATAATAACTTATTATATATTAAAAAAATAACAACACACTCACCCAATGATGTTCGCGCACACCCCCCAACCTCATTATTTTTTTTAAAATATGATGAAACTTGCATATTATATATATATAAACAAATCCATTAATAATATATATATATATCAATGATATGATAATATATATATAAAAACAAATCCATTAATAATATATATATATATATATATATATCTATTAATAATATATATCAATTAAGTGTGGCTTTTAAAAATCCATTAATAATATGTGTGTGTGTGTGTCAATGATTTAATATTATATATATGATAACTTATTTTATATTAATAAAAAAACAACACACTCACCTAATGATGTTCGTGCACGTCCCCCAGCATTATTAATTCTTTTTAAATATGTTGCAACATCATATATTATATATAAAATCTATTTTGAAAAAAAATTAACCCACCCACTACGGCGCACCCCCGAACCCCTGATTATTTTTTTACAATTTTCTCATATTATATATATATATATAATAACTTATTATATATTAAAAAAAATAACTACTCACCCAATGATGTTCGTACACCCCCAACCTCATTAATGTTTTTTAAATATGCTGAAACTTACATATATTATATATACTATATATACATATATAAATCTATTTAGAAAAAAATTAACTCACCCACTACTGCGCACCCCCTAATGTTATAATTTCGGCCCATCCTGGATAGGATCGGGCCGGGCCGAGCCTACCCTATAAAAAAATTAAAAATTGTTTAAAAAATGTTTTAAATTAAACAAACACTTAAAAAAATCATAAATAAGTTAAAAAATATAAATTTAAAAAAAATGTTTTAAATAAATGATAAAAATGTTTAAATAATAATGTTTTAAACCCACTACCCACTGTTGCGCACCCCCCAATCCCTAATTAATATTTTTTTCAATTTGCACATAATATATATAAATTAATAGACATATATAAATCTATTTAGAAAAAAATAATAAATCCATCCACAGTAAAATGTTAATAAAAAAATGTTTTTACATAAAACATGTTAAATTTTTAAAAAAAATACATGTTAAAAACATGCATTCAAAAAAAAATTAAACTAAACGTCTAAAAATAAATGTAAAAACATTTTAAACAAGCGTTAAAAAATAGGTTAAAAAAATGTTTAAATAAAAAAATTAAACAAATGTTTAAAAAAAGTTTTTAAAACAAAAACATAAATTAATTTTTTTTAAACAAACACATAAAAAATAATTTTTACATTAAAATATGAAAAATGTTAAATGTTTTAAAAATATACTTGTAAACAACATGCATTTAAAAAATTAAAAAATATTTTAAATTAATCATTAAAAAATGTAAAAAATGTTTTAAACAGATGTTAAAAATGGTTTAAATAAAAACTTTTAATTAAAAAAATTAACAAATTCTTAAAAAATTATAAATAAGTTAAAAAAAATAAATTTAAAAAAATGTTTTAAATAAATGTTCAAAATACATTTATTTATTAAGGCTTTAAACTCACCCACTGTTGCGCATCCCCCAAAACCACTCATTAATTTTTTTTACAATTTGCAAATAATATATATAGATTCACAATATATAAATCAATTTATATAAAAAAACATATCCACCCACTATAAAATGTTAATAAAAAATAAAATAAACATTTTTACAAAAAACATCCGTTTAAAAATAAATGTTAAAAAAATGTTTAAATAAAAACATTTAAAACAAGTTTTAAAACAAATCATAATTTTGAAAATAATAAAGGCCCACCATGGCCCAACTCGAAAAAGCTCATCCCGACTCGAAAAAGCCCGAACCGAACCGATGGTTTGGGCTGGCCTGAGGCCGAGCTCGGGCCGCCTCATGGGGATGTTCGAGTCAGCCCGGCCCGACCCGAATAGTGGCCAGCACCCTGATTTTTTGCATGATAGGCCCGGCCCGGGCCGAAATTACACCCTTATGATAACCCTATAATTGATTATTGATTAAATGAAAAATAGATCCATGATATTTTGGGTGATGACTATCTCATTTTTGGGATTATGGTATTATCATATTGACCAGTGTGTGACTTTATGATCAAGTGGCTAATACCACTTGAGGATTAAAGATAGAATTATTTTTTAGAGGAATGTATGATTTCACTATAGTTTAATAACCTAGAAATTAAAATGGTTTTATTAAAGGTTTTTTATAGAAAATATACAATTAGGGTATATATATACATGTATATATAATTTTATGAAATATTAATGTTGTTTGAGGAAGGATAAGTAACTTTATATGGCCTAAGAGAGTAAGGTAGATATCATATTATAAGTTATAACCCAAATGATGAATATGTTAGGAATACCCTCACCTAATTTCATCAGTGAGTAATAATTAAAATTTTGTGGGAATAATTTATTTAATGGGGTATAATGTAATGAATTGAGATTTCACTATGTATTTTTCTTAAATATATATTGTATTTGATAGCTTGATTCACAGACAACACTGAACTGAAATAATTCATGAAATATAAGATTAATATTATTAATAAAATTAAATAATAATAAAAACTATAGAAAATAAAAATATTATAATCAATTATAAATTCATACAAAATAATATTAAGAACACCAAAAGTTTAAAAATGGATTTTTTCAACAAAAACTTTTTTTATTTATATGTTGTATTACCATCTAAAAGATAAATTTATAATTTTTATAATTTCAAATTTGTAAAATGAATTTCATTTGTTAATTTATAATGTCATAAATATCTTAAGATCAAATTTTTGGATTTTAATAAAATAGTTGATTTTAAGTGAATAGTGAATATTACACTTTTTACCAAAATTATAAATTTTATGACATTATCATTATATGAGAAAGAACTAGAAGTTTATAAAAAATTAATTGATCAGGTATTTATCTAATGAATAAAACTATTTATTTTAAAATATCATTTTCTATTTAGAAAACCTGTGTTTAACATTTTATAACATAAGTAAAATTTTATTCTAATTTAAAAATTGTTTCAATATTTTTGTTTTAATTAAACTTTTTAATGGTAATATTCAGATTTATATTTCTTTTTAAGACAAATAACTATTATTTATTTTATAATAAAATGATTTATATTGATAATGTCAATGAAATTAATAAATTTAGACCACAAATAAATTTTAATCTTAAAAACAAACTTTTTCTAAAGATGATTTTAATACTGTAATAATATAATTAACTTTTATAACCTTTATAAATTTGAAGAAATTATTTTAATAATTTATATAAACATTTTAATATTATTTAAAAATTTCAATTTCATTTTTAGGCATAAAATTAAGTTAACAAGGTAAATATTAGTTACCATGGTAAAATAATTATTTTTCAAAGAATGATACTTTTTTAAATATTGTTTATTTTTTAAAATTAAATGGATGCATTTTAAATTAATAATTTGATATATTATTTTAAAATATATACAAAAAAATTAAATTCTGATTTATTTGGTAATAAATTTTAAATAATATTAAGAACGCTAAATGATTAAAATGACATTTTTTCTACAAAAACAGTTTTTCAACACATTATATGTTTTAATTTAAAAGTTAATTTTTATCATATATAGAAGATTAATTTGATTAATTTGAGTCCAAATTCATATTCATCATGTCAAAAATTTTTAATCATAGTCATATTATATTTTTAGTGATAAAATAATAATCATGATTAATATTTTATCAAGATTAACAAGTGTTAAAATGGGTAATTTGATGTGGGTCGAATCTTACTAAATCAATTTGAAAATTAGACCTTATAGAATACCTTTATTAGGCTTAAAAGTCATACATGTATGTCTCAACAACATTTATCTTTCAAAATCACCTAAATATCATTAAATTTCATTCTTACCCCTTACCTAACACTCTTTTCCAATGATTTTTCACTCTTTTTCACCTATAAAAAGAGCTCACTTCCTCCCACTTCAAGTCACACAAAAAGTTCAAAATTCTAATGAAAATCTACCCAAATTACTTATTATAGTGTCTTTATAAATTTTTTGGAAGCCCATATCCTCAAAAAACTGTCTCAAGTCCTTCATTTTCAAAAGATACTTCTAGAGAAGATCTAGATTCTCAACGTAAGTATTACTTACCCTTTTACTTTCTTTATTTATCCTTCACATCCACCCTACTCCAATCCATTATAAATAGATTTATATAATAAAATAAACATAAATAATATACTGAAATATTATTACATTGATGGTATATCCATTTTCTATTCCCCACACATTCAGTCGAAAAAATGAAAATGTTGTTCATGCATGTGTGCGAACTACCACATCAATGAACGATAATTTTCATTTTTCATCACCACCTTTCAAAGTTGTTTATAGAAACTAGTTTCATTAAAATATATATTATTTATTTCCTGATTTATATTCTATAAATATAAATTCATCATTCTATAATTAATATTATAAATAAGCGGTTATTGTAAAACTAACCGCCTAAAACAAACATACAAAGAGGAAAGGCGATTTATTTATAAGTAGAAACCTATTTTTCAATTACCCTATTATTATAAATCATCCCAATTATAATTTATCACCTTAATAAATTCTAAATAATTTATTTATAATTTTCATTTTTTTATAATAAAATAATCTCATTCATAGTCATACTCACACATAGATTGTAGCATGGTCTTATTGGGTCAATTTGACCACCTACATGAACAATACTATAAATTTCCATCAAGGATGGATTTATAAAATTAAAATTGGATATTAATTAGTAAATAATAATTTTTTTATTATATAATGGAAATATAAATATTTAATTAATTAATTAATACAACATCACCTATTTTTTATAAATTATTAAAACCAGCTTGTCGTCGGCTTCATCGTAACGGATAATAACTAAAATAATTATGAAATGAAATTATAAAATTATAAATAATTAAAAAACATCAATTATAGTAACTTTTATGATTTAGTAATGATTAAATTTGGGATAATGATGAATACAACACCACGATTATGAAACTAGCTCAGAACGATTGAGATTACTCACACATATATTGAAAATAGAGAATAACTAACTAACATACATGTACAGAATAAATATAAATTAAGATTATAAAAGTTTATTTATATAAAAAAGGTTATAAAATAGGTTATTAATATATTTATTTTTTTATACTAGATATTAGAGTTCATTCGACTAAGAAGATAAATAAGGTAAGGGTTTTCTTGGTCTTAATTCTGATTCTTTCAGACATGTAATATTTTGTGCACCATGTTTCCTTTTATATTGTTTTCTATTAATTTTTTATACTATGGGAGCTTTATAAGTTATTTCATTATAATTCATGTGATACACTAAGATAAATAAATTTATTTTCTTTATATCTCCTTCAAATCAAGTGTTAGCCCAATTGTAAGGGTTTCCATCTCAATCACCCTTTATTGAAGTATGCTTTAACATTATGTACCAATCTTCATTTATATGGTGTAACTACTACCCCATTGACTTATAATATCATAAATTATTTTTTAACTTGTAAACTTCACTTCTATCCATTCTTTTCATTAACATGGGTTATGATTAATATATTCCCTAAAATATTAGTGTTTTCATAACTAAATCTACTTTCATGAGTGATAATATTTATCCTTGAGCTTTGTTTTTCATTTCATATGGTAAAGACTATTTTTATCTTGGTATATCAGTTTTGGTTCAAAATATTACATATTGATGATTTCTCTTCCTTCTTTAAAATGGAACTATATTAAGAATAATTCTCATCCTCTTAAACAAGGGTTTCCCCTCATTGTCTATAATTTCCCTTCCTTACAATGTTCTTATTTATATTTCGAAACCCCACTTTTGTGTTATCACATGTGACCTCTCTATTTTAAAATACCACATTATAAAAGGAAATTTTTACTACAACTTTTTACTATGTGTGTTTTCAAGAAAGGTATTTCAAAATATTAAAAAAAATCATCCTTTCAAAATCAAGTGTTTTATCTTCCACACCACATTTCTTTGAAAATAATTATGAATTTTCAAGGAATCTTTTGTTGAAGTATATTTTTCAAAGGTAAATTCTTTCTAAAGTTTTAACTTCTCTTTTTTGAAAATAACTTTTGAAAGTGACCTATAACTTCATCATTTTATGAATATGTTGAAAATGAATTCTAAAAATATCTTTTAACATTCTCCATGTGAGCGCATATTCCTACCAACTTTTTTGTTTTATATGAAACTTTATATCTAGTTTTTCAAAGTTTCTAAAAGAAATTATTTTTCTCCTAGATTTATAAAATGTTAAATATGTATTTTTGAATTAAAAAAAATATTTTAAAAATTATAAATTCACTTATAAAATATATATTTGTTCTTATAAAAAGGTTTTATGAATTTTGAATTCATACTTATATACTAATAATGTCATAAAAGTCATGATATTTGTAAAAACAATATTTTTCACTATTCACCTAAAAATAAATATTTTTAGAAAAATACCAAAAGTAATATTAAGTTAATATTGTTAGGATAAGTTCAAAAAACAATTTAATTTTTTAAATTTCATATTCTAAAACTTTTAAATTTAACTTTATAAAATCATAAAATATTGTGAAAAACTATTTTTTATAGGAAAATATTTTTTGGTATATTAAATATTCCTATAAAATTAGTGTTATCATAATATATCAAACTTTTAAAATATCCATTTTATAAAATATAGTTTAATTATAAAAAAAATTATTAGCTACTTATCTGCACTTGTTGAAACAATATTAAAAGGGGCCTTTATTTCATAAGTTAGTTATAATAGTTTGAACCTTATTACTCAATGGCTACCATAAATTGGTCAAAATATATTTTAATAAAAATAATTTTGGTCTATTAGGGTTTGGTATTGTGTGTGTATTAATCTATTAAACATAATACTTATTTAAGGAGTAAATGTTAACTAAAATCTTGGGTCGTTG
Organism: Viscum album; assembly: GCA_963277665.1. Classification (NCBI taxonomy): domain Eukaryota; kingdom Viridiplantae; phylum Streptophyta; class Magnoliopsida; order Santalales; family Viscaceae; genus Viscum; species Viscum album. The sequence continues at coordinate 397,245,063 of OY728138.1, forward strand.
CAATCTGATCATTATAATAGTAATATTACAATTATACATAGGTGCATAATAAAATGAATAAAACCACTTGAAAATAGTTTCCTTAATAATTAATAATAATGAATATTAATATTATTTCATACTTTTATTTGAATAAAAAATAACATAAAATGAAAAGAGTTTTAAAAATTTTGTGGCCTAATGGGTGATCCTAAATAAACAAGCATTTTTATTTAATAATTAAATTTCATATAGATAGAAAAAAATCCTAAAAGGGACTTAAAATTTATAATCATTACATAAGAATTATCCAATAGTGAATTTTTAACAATTTTCTGAGATAGTCGAGTTTTTAGGTAAAAAGTAAATTACGGTATCAATATACGCTAAGTATCATGACACCATAATGAATTAAAAATGATTTAATAAGTAATATAAAGGATTAATTAATTAAAATTGTGTTTATTATTTAAAATTATGTATTTAAAAGTAATAAAATTAATTTTCCAAACCTGTAAAGAATTTTCCAAAATATAAAGTATATTTTAATATTATAAAAAAATCATTATGAATAAGAATCTTATCCACACCCAAAATAATATATTTTAAATGAATTTGGTTCATAAACTTTAAAATTATAAAAACCATTCCATACATGTCATAAACCATGGGATAAATCTAGTTGTTCAAGGCTAGTGATTTTCTATTTTTTATAACCTAGAGTCCACGGCCTATGTTTATAAATTAATAAACAATTCCCCCTCATTTGCTATAAATACTCACCCATTCTCCCATTCCTCTCCATTTCAAATCCTTTGATAATTAATCACCTCTCATTTTATTTCTCAATAATATATCTAAGAAGTTTCCAAGGTTCTAAGGTACTGATATCAAGCTTTAAGCAGGTACTTTTCAAGGTAAGGGTTCTTAGCCACTTCTATGCCTTTATTTTTCCAATCCTTCAATTTCCTTTTATTTCAAGTAATAAATGTTATTATGCTTAATTTTTTTAATTCTTTTTCATACTATCAATGATAGATCACCATTACCTCTAATTATACTACCTTTATAATCCGTTATAATGTTCAAACACTCCTATAGCCATAAAATACTCTGAAATTTTTGTAAAGTAAAAAGTGTGTGGTTTCCTAAAAATGAAATCTTTATTTGGATACAAAAAAATAGATGAAGGCTCTAGATTATATTCACCTAGGGGTAATAACTCTAAAAAATTTTGGTTTGGTATTAAATATATATTTACTCAATGCACAAATAATGGGCATAACTAACACCTAGTTTAACACTCCTAGGGGATATTCTTTAGATGATTTGTGAGCTCTTTACAGACCATAAAGAAGGATTATTTCCTATTGATATCCCTACACTATGAAAGTACCCTTCACTACTACATTCTTATCATTAATTTAATAAGTTTACTTTCTATTACATTATTAATATCTAATTTTTTCTAAGTTGATTGTTGGATATTCACCTGGATAACCATATATTGTTCAATTAAAGAGGATATTGATATTTTGTATATCCATATTCCTATATGGAAAACTATTTATTACTTAGACACTATTATATATGAGGTTACTTGTGGAACAATATGATATTTATTGTTTATTCATTTTATTCATATGATGGATGTATTGTAATTGTTATGTGGTGGGTGGGGCTCAAAATTATATAGCCTCTTGATGCATTGGAAGGTCTCATGAGACAAACTAGTTGGAAATTTTGTATAATACTTACCTATTTATGTATGATGTATTGGCACGGGGCCTTGAATATATATTTATAATATTTTATATGATGCATTCTATCACTGTGAGATCATTTATTCTTATCCCTACATTTATTTATTGTTATGTAACCCATATATATATTATTTCTAAAGGTATTTAGAAAATCCTGGCATATTATTGATTACATGCTTATATATGGTATCTTTCATTGTATGATACCCCTTATTAAACATCTAATATCACCCTTTATATTTTTTCCCATTTCCCCAAGAAAACATGAAGATTACTACGTGTGACATATGGACTTGTGAGGTGAAATAATAATTTTCCATTTATCCAGTTTATGTATATTATATTATTAATGTAATGTGACGTTCATCTATATATCTAGGTTCCTAAGACTACTAAACTTCCGAATCCTATGTATTGTGATTTATGTATTATTTACCATTGTAATAAAATAACCACCAACTCTTGGGTACTAGATTTGGGGTGTTATAGTTGGTATCAAAGCAAGTTTAGTAGAAACCATAGGAACTAGATTTAAAAAACATAATTAGAGAACATAACCCTAAAAAACCCCTTAGGATATTCAAGAAATATTCCTAGATTACATATCATGCATTTATAATAAATTCATAGGAATTATATACTATGATTTTTTTAGTTTTATTCAATAACTAATTAAGTATATGTTGTTGACTAGAAATACCGCCTAATGGAAGGAATATAAGTCGTGTCAACACCCATAATCAATGTAGGTATTTCTCTTTAAAGAAAGTCAATGAGGTTAGTGTTGTTTCAAATTAGATTATAACTATATTAAGGAAGTTGAATTAGGTTATGGCCAATATATTTTCCCATATGGAACTACCACTATAATAATAATAGTTTTTTGTGATAGGTCATTTGCGAAAAATAGGAACCCATAACAAATAATCAATAACATCGAGTAATTTGTAATTAAATTAGATATCCATAAAAAATAATTATATATTTCTTGGTATTTTTTATGGGATATGAGATCCATCGTAAATAATTTTGGTGCAAACATGAACTATATCCCAATAAGGAGATATTTTTGAAGGAACTAAAATTATCATCGTAAATAAATTTATTTGCGACGACATCCTCTTCCATCGCAAATACTTGTAAATAAAAAAAATACGCTTCTGCTACAAATGATACTATTTGAAATGGAATGAGGATTTACGCCATGAATTCTCTATCAGAAGAGTAAATAAAAGCTATTTATTGTGGGTAGCATTTGTGATGGATTTTCTTATCCGTCGCAAATGCTTTTTCTTCTGTCTCTATAACTATTAATGGTGGGCACTATTTTCGATGGATTTTGTTGATAATAATAGTATTCACAATGGATATTTCATCATAAATATTCCTTTACATCTATTTTAACACATATAATCCCCCCCCCCATCAACATTCTTCCATCACAATTTCTAAGCTCCTCTTTCGGTTTCTCTCTAGATAAATTTTAAATTTTACAGGAACGTTTTTAGAATCACATCGCTATTTTTATTCCAGTAAGGCGTCATTTTTAAGATATTTATTTTAAACTTTTTTAATTTTTAATTTATTTAAATTATTTTATATTAGGAATAAATATTAATAATTGGTAATAATGATGAATTATTATTAATTTGTCATAATTATAAATAATTAGAAACATTTATAAATAATTAATATTAATAAGTAGTACTTAGCAGTAATTAAAATTAATTAGTAATAATTAGTAGTAATTAGTAGTAATTGATATTAATTATAGATAAATAGTAAAAATTCATAATAATTGGTGATAATTATCAATAAAAATTAATAATTATGGATAAATAGTAAATAATAACTGATAATTAATAACAATTGGTAATAATTATCAATAATTATTAATAATTATAGGTAATTAGTATTAATTAGTAATAGTTACTGATAATCAGTAATAATTAACAATAATTAGTAATAATTAGTAATAATCACTAATAATTATAAATAATTAGTAATAATCAATAATCATTAGTAATAAATAGTAATAATTACTGATAAATAGTAAATAATAGTAATAATCAGTAATAAATAGTAATAATTATAGCTAAATAGTAAATATTTAGTAATAATTATTAATAATAATTAATAATTAGTAATAATTAGTAATAATTAGTAATAATTATTGAAAAATGATAAATAATTACTGATAATTAGTAATAATTACTGATAAATAATAAACAATTTCTGATAATGAAAAAAAGATTGAGTGTAACACCCTGACCCAAGAAGCCCGAATCTAGTGCATTATTTGGCATGATTACAAGGAATCAAATCCTGAAGGACTGGTCAATTTAGAAGTTTTGGAAAATCATATTACACACATGACACCCATTTTACATTGGGAAAAAGAAAATAAAACATGGTACATAATAAAATGAAATGAATTGTATCCTTGAAATCTCATTAAAATATTTCTTCTTCATATCTTGGGGAAAGGAAACAAAATAAGGGTGATCACAAATGCTCAATAAGGGTAAATACAGTGGAATCAATAATTTATCAATGAGAATAAATCAACATGGAAAGGTAAGTAACTGATAACACATTCCATTCAAATAACTAGATAAGTCATAATCAATATGAAAAGATAAATAACTAAAACACATGTCATTTAATCAATAAAACTGAAAATGAAATGAATTTATAGATATGTCGATAAAAAATATCATGGATAAATAATAACTGAGTCTAAATGAGGTAGATGTTTAATTATTAGATTTCATGTTTCTTAGGTACATGTAACATTTACCGTCGAGACCTTTCATAATACAGTTTAGCATATTAGGTAAAAACCCATCTATTTTGGCCAATTATTTTGTCTCATGATACTACCGATGCATCAAGGGGTTATCTATAATTAGGCCTCACCCATGTTTCACTTTTTGAAAGCATTACTCATATATCAAATAATCTATTTAACAATGTGCCTTATTAAATATATATATGGATTAGAAGATACAAATTTTTCAATAATTCCCCAGTTAATCAAATAATAGTCAAAGTGAACACCATATGAAAATTGGTATATGGGTTAGGAAATAATAATATTCATTACATGAGAATATGAATATTTAAGAAAAATGTAATATACCATAAAAATGATCATAAGGAATTTATTGTTTCAACAGAAAGTTAAAAATCAAAATAAGGTGAGATTTAAAAGTTGATCATTAAACACATTCTTGAGGAAAATAATCTTTAAACACTCCAAAGTGTCCCATACCACTTTGAAACATTTAAATCATAATCCCCGTGAATGAATAAAATTAAAAAATAGTTTTAAATACCATTAATATAAAAGGATTAATTATATAATATATAAAAATGTGTAGTAGTTACACCGCACAAAATAAGTAAGTGGTGAATATAACATTTATCTCACAGATGTAAAAAGTGAGATGAAAATATCTTACCTTGCATTTCCTTTTGTGTGAACGGCCTTTAACCTCATATATAGTGGTTTAAAACATGTAAATAAACTATAATAGAACCTTAATAATATTTATTATATTATATATGATCTTCTTATAATATTTTCTTACCCTTTTGATAACAATCTTTCATTATTTTCACTATTTTGAGCGTTAATTGCCTATTTTGTCGAGTATATTTTAACTTGTTACTTGTTGTTGTTATTAATTATATCATGGTATATTAATATAAAGAATTTAAAACATGATTTAAATAAAATATATATTCATTATATATTTATTTATAATAATCTATAATATTTTGAGATAAGAAATTAAATTCATAGTTCATGGAGATGGAAGGTCATACGTATGCATGAACGCTACTTTCATTTCTTTTCTGTATTAAAATAATGAAAATTAAATGATATATATGTATATTATAATTCTAGTATCATATATATTTCATTTATATTACATAGTTTTAGCAAAACAATCCTTTATATGTTCCATGTATAGTGTGAATGAGCCACATTTCCTTGAGTGGCAGTAGTCCACACTTCCACAAATGATGTTATCGTATTTACAAAAAATGGAAAGCATAAAGGTATGTATTATATAAAAACAAAATAATACTAAATACATAATAAATATCATATATATCATATATAAATATATTTTAAATTATAATTTCCACCATGAGATGCGGTAAAGGATTAACGAACAACTTCGCTTCGTGAGGCGGTAGTTCACCGTACACAAGAACGGTAAGTTCATTGCCCATTGGATGGAATTGTGTGTGAGTAAAGGTAAAAACCTTAACATAAAAACATCCTAGTATATTTAGGATAATATTTTATATAATCATGGAATAATAAGAGTTTAGTGGGTGTAGAATGGAAAAAAAACTAAAGAGCTTGAGGAAAGATGTTGTCTCTTTTTTGGGTAACTCCTTTTGGTTTGCATCAAATGGATTCCTTGGATGGATTTCTAACCAAGGTGAGGATTATAGGGTGAGGGGAGGGATTTTTAGGATCTATTTAGGTATATTTTTTTATCCAAATTTTATTTATAGGTGTGATGAAGTGGGATGAGAGGATGCTTTTTTATAGTAGATGAGGAGTGGCACTCTTATAAATTTTTGGAATGGGAATCCCACCCACATTTTTTGGGAAAATTTTAAGTTTAAATTATTAGAAATTAGAAATTATTATTATTAAAAATATGGAATCAATTTTTCCAAATTCCAACCACATAATTGGTATAAATTAATTTAAATATAATTTTTCAGAGGGAACGACAATGCGGGTTTTTAAAGTAAAAACGTCCAAAAGTTTTCTATGTTTTTTATATCCAATTTCAATGTGAAATTGATTAAAATGAAATAAAATAGATTTATTGATAAAAAATAAATCAAATTAAACTTTAAAACCATTTAAAAATAAAATTTAACTTTATAAATAAATTAGATGAAAAATCAATTTTAAATTGAAATTCAGTATTTTTCACTATTCATCAAAAATGAAACTTCACAGAAAAATACCAAAAATTCATAGTAACATAATTTTTGTGATTAAATTTAAATATAAAGTTTATTATGACATATAAAATATATAAAAGTTTCAAAAATTAGATTTAAAATGGGTTCTTCATTAAAAGGCAGTAAAACTACCTTTATAAAAATATTAGTTTTATGTATAAAATTGAGTTTGTTCTTATCTTGTGACTATAAAATATATTGTATGAATATAAAAAATATTTGGTTGAATATATAATATATATATATTTAATTAAATTCATCCACTAATATTAATTAATTTAATCTATTAAGTTAAAAAACCTTTGGGTGCATAAAAATAGGTTTTTATAAAAACATTTACATTATATTCATTTGGTCTCTATACCCATTTATAATTAATTGGTAAACAATAAATTAAAATATATATTTTTATAAGTTATTGAATCTGATTTATAACCTCTAATTTAACAGCTAGGTTATATCCTATTATATTAAATAATAATTTTTTAATAATATAGTGTTGTTCGGTAAAACTTGGTATAGTGTGTAACGCAAGACATTGAAGAAACTCATTATTTCTTATGACGTACGCTAACTCCATATTATGTTCATTGAAAGATATATCATATATTTAATTTATTTAAAATATTAAATGTATTGTAAAGTCTCAGGTTATTATATTCTCTTATGATCTTGGTGATGTGTGTGATACACGCTATCAAATACAATGTTCTAACTTTAGAATTTAAGGGTTTTACATTATCCCCACCTTAATTAAATTGAATCCTCACAATTTAAACTTGATCTCAGTAATCAAGTGATTTATATTTTAAAATAAAGTATTTTTGAAAAACCCACATCATAAATAGGGTTAATAACACGTCTTCTTAATAAGAGAGAAAGGAAAGTACAATGGTTACACAACTAGGTTCCCTAGTAGGAGAACATAGGTGAGAAATGGAAACATGGATATAGAAGAAAAATATAACAATCAATTTCTAATGAATAGTGATATAGAACATGTCAAATGAAATTTGTTGACCACAAAATCATAAACCATAGGTGTGAATAAAGAATATTGATATCATCGAAAATGATGATAATAGGACAACATTTTTGTTTCAAGACCATTTTTTATAGTTGAGGAATTATTTCACACTATAAGAATAAAATTAAGTATAAATTTCTATTTAATAAACACAATATTATCATTTTTTCTGTGCCTTGAACTATTTCTACTTCTTTTCTTAGCACAGGTTCTGTCATATGGTGAATTAGTACAAAAAACTCTAAAACCCTACCCAAATATCAAATTAAACCATTTCATAAGTGTTCAACTTTTCCAAAGATTATGATCCAACACTTTAAAAGGAAGGTCACTAGATTTTAAAAATGAATTTACCATTATCCTTAAATCAACATGAATTAGCTCTTAATCATCACATCTTGAACATGTAAATATGGTAATAACTTGAATTATCATAAATCCTTATTAAAAACAAGCATTATTATTATTCCTTAAATAGAAAATAGATTATTGTATATATTACTTAAATCTAGAAATAATGTAAACTCCATTAATGATATCATAAACCCCTTTAATAAATCATTACTTGGTTCCAAGGTAGTTAGCACTTATCCGATTTATGTTTCCCAAACCAATCAGTTTTTTATGAAAACTTCATTTTCATAACTTTAGGAACATATTAAGGGTTATATTTACCTTAAACATGTGTTTCTCAAAAAGTTTTATTTAATAACCTTTCTTGGTACCATTCTTCATATTATATCAAATACTTAAGGAAAAAACAATACAGTATAATCATTATATTTTCATAATTCATATGATGAGAACATCATAAAATACTTTTATAACATATTTATTAGATCCAAATACATAAGTGCATTAATTTTTCCACTTCATTTGTGTCAATAACATATGATTGACCTTGATCTATTATATTTTTCAAAGGTATATTCTCTTAATGCTTGGGGCATTAGTATGTGTAGTTCCCCATATCCTTGTAATTGTAACATTGAGTGGTATCATTTTCCTTCTTTCATTTGAATTTTTTTCCTAGTGACTCTTTTGTTCACACTTATAAAAAAATCCCAATCCTTTCAAGCATTTACCAGGGTGATTCTTTCCACAGTTATCACATATGGTAAAATCATTCTTTCCCTTCCTCTTCTTTGACTTATTCCCTTTTTCATGGTGATTAGATGGACTATTTTTTTATATTTCCCTTGAATATATTGATTATATAAAATTCCTTCTCTGTCTTTATGGAACATAAAACTATTTCTTCATATGATGAAAAATTTTGGGAGACTAGTGCCCTTCGGAGACTTGGCTTAAGAATTTCAAAGAAGTGTTCAATATTACACTCTGTATTGTGTATAAAATTTGTAACATACCTTGATAAACTTGTAAATGTAGCTTCATAATCCATAACATTTTCTTCCTCCTTTTTCTTTAAACCAGGTAACTTTCTCTTAATCTCAGTTTATTGATCATGAGGGAATTATTTATCAAAGAATGTATCCTTAAAAATTTTCCACTATGTGAGTTATATTTCTTATTCCTCCCTAATATTATGGATCAATGACCACCATTTATCTACATCATCATTTATATAATATAAAGAAAGTGTAAAATTTTCCTTTTCACCACATCTCAATGCTAAGAATATCTTATCCAAATAATTAATCCATTACTCAGCTGCCATTAGGTTAGTAGTCCCACTAAATGATGGGGGCCTATGTCCCATAAAGTAATCCCACATCAGGGAATCTCATTATGGAATAGGTTTCTCCATTTGGGAAAGTTTATGTTTCATAACCTAATTATACTACCCTAATATTTCCATAACATTCTTAGTTATAATACTAGCTGTATTGGTTTCCTCGGTAGGGAAATATCTACATTTTCCATGAGTATTGATATCATTCTTCCTTTCAGGCACCATTTCTAAATAATGGAATATACTAGATTAGATCATAACATTATGTAACATTATGTATAATCCCAAAACTAGTGAAACACTAATCATAAATTGAATTTTTTTCCCATAACTAATCTCATTATAATAAACATGGTTTCTTTGGGGATGTCTTTACTTTCAAATACTTCATAATTTTTTGTAAAGAAAATGTGAATTATCCTAAGTGTATCCCCTGATAGTGTCAAACCAGGTGCGCAATAAGGCATGTTATAGTGTATTAGGTTATACCAAGTTAGGATCAACAAACCTTGTGAGAGTTGTTACTCTTAGCTATATCTATGCCAAAACCACGTCTACTTGTAATATCCAGATAGTGATGTATTGCTAGTAATAACCACATAATCTCTATCTTACAAAAATTAGAGGATGTTATTCTATACTTATCATTAAATTATATCTTAGGGTTGTGTTCCTTAATCTATGTTTTCTAAATATAGTTTCCAAAGTTGTTGCTAAACTTTCTCTAATACCAATTGTAATGCCTTGACCCCAAAAACCCAGAGCTGGTGCATTGTTTTATTACATTGGCATGATTACAAGGAATCAAATCTTGAAGGGATGATCAGTTTATTATTTTTGGAAAACTATATTACATACATGATATCCCTTTTACATTAGGTAAAATAAAATAAAACATGATGCATAATAAAATGAAATGAACTATATCCTTGAAATCTCATTAAAATATTTCTTCTTCATATCCTGGGGAAAGGAGACAAAATAAGGGTGAGCACAACTGATCGGTAAGGGTAAATAAATTAGAAGAAATAATTTATCAATGAGAATAAATCAATGTGGAAAGTTAAGTAACTAAGAACACATTCCATTCAAATAACTAGATAAGGCATAATCAATATGGAAAGGTAAATAATTTAAACACATTCCATTTAATTAACAAAACTGATAATTAAATACATCCATAGATATATTGATGAAAAATATCATGGATAAATAATAATTGAGAATAAATAAGATAGATTCTTAATTATTGTATTCCATGTTTCCTAGGTACATGAAACCTTTATCATTGAGACCTTTCACAAGACGGTTTAGCATATTTGGTAAAAACCCATCTATTTTGGTCAGCAATTTCATCTCATGAGACTGATGCATCAAGGGGATATTTATAACCGGGACCCACCCGTATTGTAAATGTCCAAATAATTCCTCATATATCAAATAATATATTTAAAAATGTTCCTTATAAAATATCTATATGAAGTAGAAGATACAAATTTATCAATAATTCCTCAATTAATCAAATAATTGTCAAAGTGAATGCCGTATAAATTATGGTATACGGTTTAGGAAATAATAATATCCATTACATAAGAATATGGATAGTTAAGAAAAATTCAATTTACCATAAAAAATTTCATAAGGAAGTTATTGTTTCAAGATAAATTTAACAATCAAAATAAGGTGAGATTTCAAAGGTGACTATTAAACACATTCTTGAGGAAAATAATCTTTAAACATTCCAAAGTGTCTTATATCACTTTGAAACATTTAAATCATAATCCCCATGAAGGAATAACATTAAATGAAAGTTTTAAATACCATGAATATAAAATTATAAATGATATAATATATCAAAATGGGCATTAGTTACACCACAAAATAGAAGTGAGTGGTGAATATGACATTTATCTCACAGATGTAAATAGTGAGATGAAAATCCCTTATCTTGTGTTTCCTTTTGTGTGAATAGATTTTAACCTCTTTTATAGCGGTTTAAAACATGTTAATAACTTATAATATAACCACAATAATATTTATGATATCATATATGATCTTATTATAATATCTTATTACTCGTTTGATAACAATCTTTCAATATTTTCACTATTTCGGGTGTTAATTGCCTAGTTGTCGAGTATGTTTTAACTTGTTTCTTGTTGTTATTATTAATTAGATCATGGTTTCATAATATAAATAATTTAAAACATGATTTAAATATAATATATATTAATTATATATGTATTTATAATACTTCATAATATTTGGAGATAAGAAATGAAATGCATTGTTCATGGAGATGGTAGGTCATACGTACACATGAATGATACTTTCATTTATTTGTTGTATTAAAATAATTAAATGTAATTGATATATATGTATATTATAATTTCATTATCATATCTATTTTATATATATTACATAGGTTTATCATAACCATGCTTTACATGTTCCATGTATAGTGTGAACAAGTCACCTCTCTTTGAGGGGGCGGTAGTCCACACTTCCACAAATGATGTTATCGTATTTACAAAAAATAGAAAATCATAAAGGTATATGTTATATAATAATTAAATAAGAATAAATACATAATAAATATCATATAAATCATATATAAATAGGTTTTCCATCATAATGTCCACCATGAGAGGCAGTAAAGGGAAAAATGAATAACTTCTCTTTGTGAGGCGGTAGTTCACCATACGCATGAACTGTAAGTTCATTACCCATTATATGGAAGTGTGTGTAAGTATAGGTAGAAACCTTAACATAAAAAAATTATAGTATATTTGGGATAATTTTTTTATATAATCATGTAATAAGAAGATTTAATGGGGTGAATAATTGAAATAAAACTAAAGAGCTTAAGGAAAGATGTTAGCACTTCTTTGGGTAACTCCTTTTGGTTTACACCAAAAGGATTCCTTGGATAGATTAATAAAAAAATTGATGCTTCTATTTTTAGGGGATTTATTTTTAGGAGCTATTTTATAAGACCTTGGTCGATCAAAAGTGTATTGAGAGGTGTTAGGAAGTGAGGGTAGAGGGGGTCTTTTATAGTGGAGGAGGAGTGGTACTCTTGAAAATTTTTGGAAAGGGAATTCCACCCACATTTTTTCCACTGAAAGTGGATCCAATAATGGATAAAATTATATAAAATGGAGTATAGGATCTAAATATTGTCATAAAATGGTTTTTTGAAAATTTTATAGGTCATTTTGGTCCTTAAGTTTAAGGTTTAGTCCTTTATTAAGTTAATTTTTCTCTTAATTGTTGTAATTAATTTTAATTACTTTCACTAATATTTTTTATCAAAAAATAATTTGAACTTATTAGAAATTATAAATTATTATTATTATAAATATTAAATTCATTTTTACAAATTTAAATCACATAAGTGATAGTATTAATTTAAATATAATCTCATGGATGGGATGACAATGCGGGTTTTTAAAATAAAAACGTCCAAAAGTTTGCTATGCTTTTATATCCAATTTAAAAGTGAAATTTATTCCAATGAACTAAATTAAATTAATTTATAAAAACTTAATATAATTAAACTTTAAAACCATTTAAAAATATAATTTAACCTTGTAAACAAATTAGATAAAAATGCAGTTTTGAATTAAAATTCAGTATTTTTCACTATTCATCAAAAAATGCAACTTCATGGAAAAATACCAAAAAATCATCCTAGCCTAATTTTTATATTTATATTTAAAATATGAAGTTTATTTTTACATATAAAATCTATAAAAATACCAAAAAGTGTATTTAAAATAGGTTCTTTATTAAAAGACAGTAAAACTACCTTTATAAAAATATTAGTTTTTATGCATAAAATTGAGTTTGTTCTTATCTTATGTCTATAAAATCTATTGGATGAATATCAAACATATTGGATTTAATATAATATATATATATATTATCATTAAAATCATCCACTAATAGTAATTAATTTAATTTATTAATGTAAAACACTTTTGGGTGCATAAAGATATGTTTTTATAAAAACATTTACATTATATTCATTTGGTTTCTATATTCATTTATAATTAATTGGTAACCAATGAATTCAACTACATATTTTCATAAGTTAGTTAATACTATTCATAATCTCTAATTTAACTACTGGGTTATATCCTATTATATTAAATAATATTTTTTAATAATATATTGTTTATCAATAAAACTTGGTCTTGCGTGTAACGCAAGCCATTGAAGAAACTCATTGTTGTATGTGACGCACGCTAACTCTATATCACATGTATTTTAAGATATATCAAAATTTAATTTATTAAAAATATTAGATATATTATAAAGTCTCGGGGTATTATATTCTCTTACATGTTTGGTGATATGTGTGATACGCACTATCAAATACAATCTCCTTACTTTAGAATTTCAGGGTGTTGCATTGAGAGTTTCTCTCTCAAATATAGATATCTTATCTCTCTTATACCTAGAGATCTATTTGACAATAAAGGGTTTAAATATTATATTTTTTCCATTGTGATTTATTTTCATCTTGTGGTAATGGGTGTCATCATATAGATTCACGACATGCGGCTGGGCAGAGGGAGACGCTTGTGGGAAAGTTTGAGGTTGAAGACGATTCATTGATGGTGATACCTGGTGATTCCACATTGATGGTGGAAACTAGTTAAAGTTCATTGATGGCAGTGGCTGGTGTGTATGTGTATTGCAACGACGCCTTGAAGGAAGTAGTTAGTGATGGCACCTCGACCGTTGGAAGTTCGTGATGCAGAGAACGATGACCCTGCAGACAGGGATGACTAGGGATGAGATCAAGATGCGAGAGGATATTGGGACCTGATCATCATCGATGGCCACCTCGGGATGAGACCAGTGTAAGGCTCACAATGTCTTGGGTGCACGACATTGACCTCAAGTTATAGAGGTGTTTTCTGATAGTGAGGATGGGGAGCAATTCAATGGTGAACCCAGTGCGGGGAGTAGATTGGTAAGGTGTTTGTTTACGGAGGTTGGAAACACCCTTATTGGAAGATACTTGCTTTGGTCATGGGCATCATGTGGTGTGTTGGGTATTGGCGATGTGGGATCTCAGTAGAGTTGATGATGAAGGCTCGATGGTGGGTGGTTGCTATGGTTAATGGTGATGGTGCCCTGACGATAGTGATAATGAAAGCCCTGCCCATCAGTAGGGATGGAGTTTGGATGCAGGTCAACCATGATCTTGACATGGTGATTCTAGCGATGGTATCTAAGATCTTAGTATGTTTCTAGCGACAGGATCTTTGATATGTAGGGTATGATCTTATAATTATCATGATCATGTTCTTAAACCCTTATGTTCAATATATTCATATGAATTTAGTTTATTTACCTTATTGAGCATTTGAGCTCACACATTTCTTATGTTTCATTTTCTACAAGTTATGAAGAAATGTTTTTAATTGGAATTACTAAGTCAGAAGATCTTTTTGGGAAACATTGAAGATATTTCATTGAGTTAGAATATTTTTATTCCAAGTTTACAAAGGCACTAAACTAATACGATCTCTGGGCATCTATTTTTATAATTTTTTAAGTATTTACAAAAGTTATGTAATGTCTATGTTTGAAAATAGAGGGTCATTATAGTTGGTATCAAAGAAAAGGTTTAGTTAACCTTTGGAAACTAGGATGAGAAAACTTTATTGAGATCCCTAGGTATATTTCTAAGGATATTTCTAGGGATGTATCTAAGGATAAGTATATGGATGAGTCAAAATTTAGAAAAATATCCTAGAATTTTGGTAAAGGATAGAGTGAGTGGTTTACTAGCAATACATCTATGTCTAGATAATACAAGTGGATGTGGATCTAGCACAGATGTGCCTAGGGGTAACAACTCTGATAAGATGTCTCAAGCCTAACTCAGGGTAATATGATACACGACAATGGGCCTTTCTGCACACCTAGTTTGACACTCTCAGGGGATATGCTTTTGGAATTTACAGACTCCTTATAAACCATAATGAAGGATTTAAATATAGGATGATTGTTAATAACCTAGGATAAATCTAAGGTGTAATAGATTTAATAGGTAGGAACCATGATTTAGTAACCCTATAAGTAATTTTTCATGATTATATGGTATCCCAATATGATAAAAATTTCTCACACTATTCTTTATGGTTTTAGTCAATGGAGATAACTATACAGAACATGGTTAACATTTATTGTTTCATATGTGGAAAGTATGGTCATTATGATAATCGATTTCCCAAGTGAAAATATCATAAAGAGAATCAGGAAGGTGGTACGAGTATTGGTTATACTTCTGAAGATAATGAGACTGTAAACGACATGTAAAATATATGTGATGTTCTTCTGGTATTATTTACAATAAACATAATAAGAATGATTATATTAAGGTTATGGAAACTTAAGAATGATTCATATTTCATATTCTAGGAAATAGGTATTAAGGATTAAGTTGATGAATCCTGAGTAATAGTTTAAGAATAAGGTTGGATTTATGAAGTATTTGTGTTTTGGAATTCAATGATTATGTTATATGAATCATGAAATATATAAGTATTTTTAGTATAATTTTTCATTAAGGATTGAAAAGTATATGTTGACAGTGATGAAGACATGGAAATGTGATTTTAATGGAAAGGTGATATTTTGATTAGGGAAAGGTAACCCTTAATTGATTCCTGATATTGAGGTAATGATGTTTGGATAAAGATATGATGGATATGAATAAGTAAATTGGACGGTATGGATTACCCTAGAACTGATTATTGAAAAAGTGTTCTATGTCATCAAGGATAAAGTTTAAAACTTCTTGTATTTAAATAACATATCCATTAATCATTGCAATAAGGAATCATGCATGTTTTATAAAAAGATTTATGTTAATTAAGGTTGTTACCATGTTTTAAGTAAATATATTATGAGGGTATTCACATGTTTTGAATGTGACAACCAAGGGGTACTTTGTGATATATGGGGGATCAATGTTAAGATGATTTCATGAAATTCTTTCTAAATCTTTAAATTTTCATCTTTTGAGAGGATTATAAGGTCAACCATTTATGGAATGTTTAAGTTAAAATTTAGATAAAGTTAATAATATTAAAGTGTTATCTCTCCATATGAGGATTTATGCATACTGGATATCATTTTCAAACAACTTTTTATTGATGATAACTGATGACAAATGGGATGGCATATCATGGATCACATGATCTATTAGTACATCATGAATGAAAAAGTCACCTTCCTCTTTAGAGAAAGAGGTGAAGTAGATCAACGAACAACAAAGGGTGACGTTGTCTTGAAATCATGCAAGTATATCTTTTCATAAAAATTCTTCAACTTTAGTAAAAAGGATTTTGAAACCAAAAAATTTGTCCTAATACCTTTGTTTCCAATGAATTAGATGGTCCCTTAGGTAATCATAGATTTATGGATTTTTTTTATTATTAAATTTCTCTTGACCAGGTTCTCTATCACTCTCCTCCAAAACTTGATAGTTATATTTCTATTCCATGTTCATGTTTTCACTTTCCACCTATGTTCTCCTATATGGAAACCTAGATATGTGTTACTATGGGTAACCGTTATGGGTCCAACTTTCTTTTTTTAAAGGAAGTTTTCTTGATCATTTTTAAAATGTGGGTTTTGATTAAAGGAACTTAAAAGTATTAAACCTTTGTTAACCCAGATGAATTTTGAGGGAAAAATCATTTTAAAGGGGGTATAATGTTACACCTTTAGATTTTTTGAATTATTTTTTTTTTGAATTAATTTAATCTTTTTGATATTTGGCATTTCACGCAACACTGAAAAATAGTTTATTTTATATTAAAGTACTATGATTGGATTATATTATATGAAACACCAAGTTAATCATTCACTACTCAAAACATAAATTTTAGCTTTCTCTATAAGGAACACCGAAGTTAGCTTGAGTTATATGAAACAATGACTTTCCTAGATGGCTTGCATAACGTACATGAGTGAGGTTTTCCAAATAATAATATATTATTAAAATATTATTATTTAATATATAAGATATAACCGAAACATTAAATTAGTGGTTATGAATAGTATTAACTAATTTATGAAAATTTATGGTTTAAAAAAATATAATATGAATTCATAGGTTACCAATTAATTAGAAATGAATATGAAAACTGATTGAATATAAATGAAAATATTATTATTATTATGGTCACAAAGCTCTTTTACACTAATAAATTAAATCAATTATAATTATTGAGTGATATTAATGTAATATATATGTAATATATTCAATAAAATATTTTTTATATTCATCCAATATATTTTATAGACATAATATAAGAGCAAACTCAATTGTATGCTTAAAACGTATATTTTTATTAAGGCATTTATACCACCTTTTAATGGAAAACCCATTTTAAATCTAATTTTCTGGAAATTTTATAGATTTAATATGTAAAAATAAACTTTATATTTGAAATAATAACATACTAATTATTTTATCATAAATATTTGGTATTTTTCCATGTAGTTTTATTTTTTAATGAATAGTGAAAAATACTGAATTTTTGTTCAAAACTGATTTTTTATATAATTTATTTATAATATTAAATTAAATTTTAAAGTGGTTTAAAAGTTTAATTATAAAATATTTTTATCAATTAATATGATTCAGTTCATTATAACCAATTTTATATTGAAATTGGATATAAACACATAGAAAACTTTTGAATGTTTTTACCTTAAAACCCTACATTGTCGACCCAAGTGTGGGATTAAATTTAAATTAATTTTTGTCACTTATATGATTATAATTTTTTAAAATTGATTCCATGTTTAGAATCATAATAATTTATAATTTCTAATAAGGTCAAATTATTTTTCTACAAAAAATATTTGTGAAAGAAATTAAAATTTATTACATCGATTAAGGTAAAATTATACTTAACTAAAGACTAAACTTAAACTTAAGGGTCTAAATGACCTATAAATTGTAAAAAAGATATTTTATGGATATATTTAAACCCTATAATCACTTGTCTCAACTTTTTACCATTATAGGATCCACTTTACATGGAAAAAACATGGTTATAATTCCCTTTCCCAAAATTTACAATGGTGTCACTCCTCCTCCACTATAAAAAGGCTTTCCCTACTCCCACTTCCTCACATATCTCAAGACAGTTTGACTCAAAAAATATCTACCCAAATAGATCTAAAAAATTACTAACTTCCTCCTTGAGGTATCCCTTTTATTATAAATCCTTCCAAGTAATCCCTTTGGTGAAAACCAAAAGGAGTTACCTGATTAAGAGGTAACACCCTCCCTCAAGCTCCTTTCTTTTATTTTATTTCTCTATCACCTCAATTCATCTTATTACATGAATTTATAAAAAAACTGAATCCTAAATATACTAGTATTTTTTTATTCTAAGTTTTATACCTAAAATTATACACACATCTATCTAATGGGTAACGAACATATTGTTTATGTGTACAACAAACTACCACCTCACTAAACGATGATTGTTCATTTTTCCTTTACCACATCTCATAGTGAAAATTATTATGGACACTCTATTTATATATGTTATATATTATATTTATGATGTATTTAAGCTTCTGTAATCCTTTTACCACACATATCTTTACACTTTCCATTTGGTGTAAATATGATAATTTTGTTTGAGGAAGTGTGGACTACTACCCCCTCAAAGCGATGTGATTCGTTCACACACTACATGGAATGTATTAAGGATGGGTTTAGTGAAATTATATGATATATATGATATAATATTTCAACTATAATAATTATATATATACATATATATACATATATATCATTTACCTTCTTTCTTTCAATACAACAATTAAATGGAAATAGTGTTCATACGTACGTATGACCTACCGTCTCCATGAACGGTGTATTAAATTTCATACTTATATATTATATAGATTATTATAATAAAAATATACTGAATATAAATGATATTTATATCATGTTTTATATTATTTTAATCAGGATATAAGTATAAGGACCAAGGATATAACAAATTAAGACACATATGAAAAATAAAGAGAATATTACCTGAAGCGTAACCTTAACATGGAATTATTAACAAGCAGGTAATATAAAGTCATAATAAAACCATATATGGTATTAGATATAATAATATTGTTATTTTATATATTTATAATAAATTTATATTTTTTATATAGGAGGTTTGTATGAGTACGATGAGAGTCAAGATGTAAGGTAAGGGGGTTTCATCTCACTTTTTATTTTTGTGAGATACATGCTTTATTCACCAACCATTCCTTTTGAGTGTGTTTATACTACCCATGTATGTATTATATGATTATTATAATAAAATTTATGGGTATTTACATATAAATTTTATGACATTTATCTCATGGTATTTATGTTTCAAAAGTTTCCAAATCGGTAAAATAATTTTGTCTCAATTTTCCTTCTTTGAGACACATGCCATGTTATGAACCTATATTTTTACATTAGGTGTATATAATAGCTTTGAAATATTATATCATGAATCTAATTATTTTAATTATATTTTAAGATTCATTTAATTTCATTTTCTTACATGTGGAGTATGGTTTAAATTTTCCAAGTGGTAAGAGTTTATTCAAACAATCTCATCGATTTTCAAGATTGTTTATGTTTATGCTTACTTTAATTAAACCTTATCATATATATATCATAAGAAAATTAATTAATCTTATTCTAATCTATTTATTCATTATTTATTAATGTATTGGTACCCTTTTTATACTATTTGGTATATAAGGTAGATAGGAAAGTGTTTTTAAGAAAAAATTTTAAGAAAGACCAACTTTGCCCTCTCTTCGGTCGAAAATCTGTGTTCCTTCAAAACCATGTTTTCTAAAAAGCGTCTCTAAGAATATTATACTATTCTCTAATAATCATTAAAATAAATTTTGGCTATTTTTTTACCGATGTTTCCAAAATAATCTTCTTATCACTTTTTAAACAAGTAATTTTTCTAACTTTTTACCATGAAAAATGAATACTCTTATTACCTCATACGACATGTATGGATTTATCCATCATCATTTCTATAAATCTTACTTTGTATGTTTAAAAGATTAATTTTTATGAAAAAAAATTTAAAATTAATTTTCCAATAAATTGTTTTCAAAACGTTTTCAAGATCTTTTTTTAGGTTTTTAAAGAAAAAGGTTCCCAAAAGGTTTTCAAAGATTTCTTTATAAGCTTTCAAATTTATTTTCAATAAAATTGTTTTCAAAAGGTTTTTATGTTTTAAAGAGACTTTTTCAAATAATAAAGGATATTTTACTCAATAAATGTTTTAAAAATATCTTTCAAAGTTATTTTCCATCGAAGATGACACCTGTTAATGTTACTCATTCCCTTTTAGGAAATAACCAATGGTTCCATTCATATCCTTTCATGAATGTTTTATGTTTTTATGGAAAGATGTTGATGAAACCTATTTCTATTTCATGGGTTATATGATTATGAAACCCACTTTTTTATAGGTTATGGTTTGATTAAATGGTTATGAAACCTATCTATTTTCCATTGGTTATGATGTGATGAAATGTTATGATACCCTTTTCATTTCATGGGTTATGATTTTATTTTTTATATAACCAATATATTTTCATGGGTCATGATATGATGAATGTTTTTTGGAATATGTATGTATGATTTTATTATGTGATGGGTGGGACCTATATCTCCCTCCATTGCATTGGTTAAATATGGACGACTCATGAGTATAAATGTTATGTGTGAACTTGATTACATGTTTACAATGTTATGAATGGATCTGGTTATATGTCCATAAGTTTATGTGTGAACCTGATTACATGTTCATAATGTTATGAATTAACCTTATTATATATTCAAAATGTTATACATGAACCTGATTAAATGTTCACAATGTTATGAGTGAACCTGATGCATGTTCACAATATTATGTGTGGGCCTTTTTGCATGTCCATAAGTCTATGAGAGGGCCTGAATTCATGTATTTAACTTAATGTGTGAACCTATTTATAATTATATATGTTCACTATGTTATAAATTGATGTGTATTCCACCATTACATGTATTATTCCTATCTTATGATTTCATGGATTATGCTCTTAATTTCTTTATAATTCATGTCTTATGAATTGCAAATTTGTATTCCATGATTCATGTTTAGGATCTTTGATATGCAGGGTATGATATTCTAATGATCATGATCACATTCTTATACCCTTATGTTCATGATATGCATATGCATTTCCTTTATTTATCCTTACTGAGCATTTGAGGTCACCCCTTTATTATGGTTCTTTTTTTCCAGGTTATGAAGAAAGGTTTTTAATTATAATTTATAAGGGGTAGATATTTGTGGGAAACATTGAAGATCTTTCACTGAGCTAGAATATTTTTTATCCAAGTTACTAATGTCACTAAACTAATACGGTCTTTAGGAATCTATCTATATAATTTTTTAAGTATTCTGAAAAAGTTATGTAATATATATGTATGAAAAGCGGTAGTCATTATAGTTCATCACCGAATTCCCCACCTTAGGTGAAATAAAGGATACCCTCCTACGATAAAATTTTATGTGAGCACAAAAGTTAGTTAGACAATGAATCCCAAAGATCACATCAAAACTGGTCATTTAAAGGATTATGTAATCTCATAAATTTTCATAGTTAGAAAAAACAACAAGGCACTCTATACATCTCTGGAGATGATCAACTTTATTCCCTAAGGATGTGTTGAGGGAATGAAACTCAGATGATAACTTAATCGGTAATTCAATACCAGAAAAAACTTGAGAAAATATAAATTAATGAGAATTACCAATATCAAATAGAGTAGTATAAATAAAAGAGGTAATCAATATCATACCTAGAACAGTTGATGATACCTCTCCACAGTCATTCAGAACCTGGTTCATCCTATACACTCGACCTTACTCAATTCCATTACCTTAACCCCAAGGTGCATGAATCAACTGAGTCAACATCATTTGAGGAGTTTGAACCTACTACCTAGTACCACCACTAGATCAATAGTTCATAGATCATGTATGTCCTTCACCCCTATGGAAACCTGACCTTAACACTCTGGAGTATAACTACTAGAGGATCCCCATCTTTCCACACCACCAAAACATTTTCTAAGGTTATGTGAATAACTTATGATAATATACAACCTTTCTATATTTGAAACACTAAGTAACTACTCTAGAGGGATCTAAATAATCCATGCTCTACTCAACCTACCTATCACTACCCTATTGCACATCCTCGGTCTTCCTCTTCCTACTACCAGAAGTGAAACTCACTACAGTAGTATGAGTTCCACTCACATGAGTACTAAAGTGTGGAATAAAACTAACTATTTGATTCTCTATATTCTTTTATCAATAGTAAAATCCCTATGCATAACCTTTGTGTAAGTTATTAGGTTGAAACTCCTAAATTGTCATCTGATGTCAGGAAAAAGACCAATCTTGAACTTCCTATCCTTTTGTGAACCATTTCCAGTTGGGAGGGGAGAGAAAAAAATAAGTTTAATGAAATAAGTGGAATATATAGATGCCATCATAGTTCCCTACTAAAACCACATGAATTCTTAATCATGATCCAGATTCAGTATGTCAGTAAAAAATTACTTGAAGAATAGTTTCTTAAAGGCCTCCTAAGAAAGTATCTCACGTCTTCCTACTTTTCCCATAACACTATACCGTCTTCTGGTAGGTCCCTAAAGTGTAAATGACACTATCTTGACTTTTCAGTCCTATAGTGTCTCAAACAAGTTGAATGTTCCCTCAATGATGTCTATCTAGACATTGACATCCTATGGTCCTCCAGTGCCCTGGAAGGATGTAAAATTCTAGAGTTGGAAGTCATGAGTGTAATTAAACATGGTCCTTTATACCCTTTCACTATGGTCAGGCACATTTTGGAAGACTCAAGGCTAGAGTGGATCTAGTTCCTAAACCAATAGAGTAGGTGCGGGAGCATGATTAAGTGAATCCTCCTGTATAGATTGTGGTGGAACTGGCACATCCACCCTAGCTGGAGCATTCTGGACCGCTCCACTAAGTAGTCTAGTTAATCAACTCTGAGGATTAATTTTCTAAAATTCCAAACAAATGTTTAGAATTCCAATAAAATCAAGATTAATATAATGACTTAAGTAACATAAGGCATGCAAAAGAGATTCTATATTAATATTGATCCTAGGAGATACCCCAACATAAGGTATAACCCTCATAATTCTACCCAAGGATCAAGAATAATCACTAACATATACACATTATTCACAGAATTATATATATATAACATAATAGTATGATCATGTTTAACTAACTAATGCCAAAAAATATAACACAACAGTAGATAGTATAGATATATCACAAAACAAAGCATAATTCAAGGAATTTTAATTAAACAATTACTATACAATGCACAAAAGGAATATATATATATATATATATATATATATATATATATATGACATGTGATCTTACATGCCTACTCATGATGCATGAACACACACAAATTATATAAAACTGTAATAATAATACCATCATTGGTAACTTAGAGGTCCATTACACATGATCTAGCTAGATACATGGAAATTCCCCTACACAAGTTCCACATAGTTTATCTCATTTCTACCATGTACCAGAATAAGCAAGAATAAAATAAAGGAAACTTGGTATCTGATACCATTTTATAACACCCCAGCCCGGATTACCTAAACAACACCTGAGTGGAGATGCTACGAACCTCATGCACACCTCATTGAATGCAAGAGGTTATCGACTAGTAGTGAGGGTCTAAGGGTGTTATGGGGAGACTATAACCTTGGTAATCATAATCATAAACCTAAACAAAATAAATATAACAGCATAGAATATCATAGTGAAAGATAAAGAAAACATAATACACTAACACATTTCAACTATTTCATACATGTAAAATGAACTAGGTTCCCAATGTGGCAAGTCAAACCATAGAATATAAAGTGTAAGTAGATAAGTAAATAAAACACTATATAAATCCTTCAGATTATGTCCTCATAATGGAACCAACTCTATACACCTTAGATCAACTATCTTTCATGTTCCCTTTGCCCTAACTTGGATCTCTAATCATAAATTATACACATGCATCAATATGATCATTCAGGCTGTGAGTAATAAAACCTAGTAGTACTCCACCAATTCATACTTAACATGACTAAAAAAGTATAATATTTTTATTCCATTATAAATGTAAATGTTCAATAAATCATTAACAGCCATGTGGTGAGTTCTCGTATGCTAACTAAGCTACCATGGACCCCATTCATACCTAATTCAGCTCCATGCTGGAAGTATGATCCTAATGGAATTCATAATCATAGTTAGACACAAGGATAATGAATATCTCTAAGTAGTTTCAAGGATGATGATCTAGATCAGGCCACATGGTCGTCACACCCTGTCTTTGTCATGGGTTAAGCCACATGACCATCGTATCAAGTTTATGACTATAGTTGGGCCACATGGTTGTCACACCCCACAATTATTTCCTTGATTCTAGACTCAAGGATGTCATTCCCCTACCCTATGTTCAACTCCATCATCTCATGTCGTGCACACTCCCCCTCTAAGGGATAACCATACAACGACGGTCCACTTGTACCAAATACCTTTAAAGGTATGATAATTACACACAATAAGGTAGAGGATATAATGGGATAACATAACACATCATCATGGGAGATAATAATAATAATATACAAGCACATGTGATCAATATCAACCTAGTCTAATAAACTACATAAGCATACTCATGGAATCAAGCATTGTATATGGGTTTCACGAGCTACACAAACACATGATATCATAATAAAATATGGTCATTAAATTTATCCCAACGTAAGAATTATATATAGTAAATAAGGTTATGTGAGGTCTCTGAATGGTAATAAACTTCATACATTTATCTCACTGATCACAATCATTGAGACTCACTGAGATATGATACCCGAGTCATGCCCATGCACCATCTAGATCAAGACTACACATTAAGGACCTATATAAATAATCCCAATTCAATCACATATAGGTTTTTAGAATAGTATTCAAGAAGATACTAAGTCCAAGGAATTTTATAGACACCAACATACCTCTCAAGATCCACCAATGTTTCTAGATCTAGGATTGATTAAAGGAAGTCCCCAATGGACTAGATCCATCGTTGATTTATCAATGATCCAAGAATTCATCACTATTGAGCATCAGAATCCATAGATCTAGAAAGAAAATTCCAGATCTATGATTTATCTCAAGGTAATAAGGTTGGATCTATAATAAACCCAATGAACGAAGGTTTCTAGATCACATAACTTAACTCCCTGATCATCAATATGCTTGTATTTATAACAATTGAACTTGTAAGAGAAGGAATTCACCAAAGAGATTATATGGAGTCTCTAGGTTTTATAGTGATGGAATTAGGAATAAGAATAATTCAATTAAGGTGAGTTATGGACATTAAAGAGGATTTTAGTATCATTAATTTACACAAAAATGATTTGGTCACGCAGTTAGACAAACTATGCGCCAATCATGCATGGTTCACTATCTCTTCAAGGAACCCACATGGTTTGGTCACATAGTTTGGTAAACTATGAATCAACTGTACTTTTCTATTTTATCCTGATCTGTACAGTTTTTTGGGAATGTCTCATGGTTATATATAATTTTGAACAAACCATGCTCCATCCACTTTCCTTCTCCAAACAAGATACATGATTTCTTGGGTAAAACCACATGGTTTCCCCTAACTATTCTCCAACCATGAAACTTTTTAAAGACTGATAAAACTCCCCCAAAAACAACCAAAAACCCATGTAATTCATCCTAAAAAATTCATAGTTAAAAAACACATGAATAAAAAATTAAATTAACTCATAATTCACTTGAAAAATATAATACTGCTACATATATTTAAAAAAAATATGAACATTAGAATCTGACTATTGGAAGAATCTGATTATTAGAATCTGACTGTTTTGATTATAATTTTTACATTATACATACAGGTGTATAATAAAATTCATAAAAATATTTTCCAATAATTTATTTAATAATTAATAATAATGAATATTGGTCATTGAATATTAATATTATTTTATACATATGTCTTCTAATAAAAAAAATTAAATTTTTAACGCCAAATGTGTGATTTAAAATACACAAGTGTATTTATTTAATAATTAAATTTCACATAGATAGAGAATTATTTTCATAAAAATGAAATTAAATTTAGATCCAATGCATAAAAATTATCTAAATGTGGTTTTTTCATAATTTTCTGAGATAGGTGAATTTTTTGGATAAAAAGTAAAATGAGCTATGAATATACAGTAAGTATTATGCCACCATAATGAATTAAAAATTATTTAATAAGTAATATAAATAATTTATCAACCAAAATTGGGTTTATTCATTAATATAATGTATTTAATGTAATAAAATTAATTTTCCAAACCTATAAAGAATATTCCAAAACCTAAAGTATATTTTAAGATTATAAAAACAGTTCTTTATGACTAAGAATCTTGTCCACACATAAAATAATATGGTTTAAAGGAGTTAAGTTTATAAAATTTAAAATTATAAAAACTAGACCCTACATGTTAAATAACATGGTCTGAAAACTTAGTGAGGATAGTGGTTTTCTATTTTTTATAACCTAGATTCCAAGGCCTATGTTTAGAAATTATTAAACAATTCCCCCTCATTTGTTATAAATACCCACTCATTCTCTCACTTATCTCTACTCAAGAGTCTTTAAACATGAATATCATCTCAATTTTTATCTTAAGAGTATCTCTAATTACTTCACAAGGTTCTAAGGTGCTCATCTTAATCTTTAAGAAGCTACCATTCAAGGTAATGGTTACTAACCTCTTCTCTACCTTCATTTTTGAAATCCTTCCATTTCCTTTTATTTTTGATAAGAAATGTTATTATGATTCATTTTTATAAATTCATTATTATATTATCAATAATATATCACCATTAAATCTCATTATATTACCTTTATAAGCCATTATAATTCTTAAACACTCCCATAGCCATAAAACAACTTAAATTTTGGTAAAGGGTGTGTGGTTTTCTAGCAATGACATCCATGTTTGGATACAAATAAGTAGATGTAGGATATGGATCAGATGAACCTAGGGCTAATAACCCTAAAAAATTGGTTAGGTATTAACTCGATCTTCACTCGGTGCACAACTAATGGGCCTAAATTCATACCTAGTTTGACATTTTTGAGGGATATGTTTTGGATGATTCATGAGCTCTTTACAAACCATAAAAAGGGATTATTTTCTATTAATATACCTACTCCATGAAATTGATCTTCACTATTACCTTGTTATCATTCCTTTTATAAGGTAAATTTTCATTAAATTGTGAATATCCTATTGTTTCAAAGTTTATTGTAGAATATTCACCTAGATAGCTATATCTTTTCATTTATTAGAGAACTATTGATATTATATATATCCATATTCCAATATGGAAAACTATGGATTACTTATCCATGATTATGTATAAGTTTCCTTAGGGAACATTATGATATGAATTTTTTATCCATTCTCTTCATATGATGAATGCATTGGACTTGTTATGTGACTGGTGGGCCCCAAAATTATATAGCCCTGGATGCATTGGTTGGTCTCGAGAGATAAACTAGTTGGTTTTTGGTATAATCCTTAACCATTTATGTAGATTTATTAGCATGATACATTGAAGGTATGTTTATAATGTCAAACACTATGAATTCCATCACTATGTGATCATTTATTCTTATCCATGCATTTATTTATTATTATGTAACCCATGGATATATTATTTATTGTGGTATTTATTTATTTCTATCATATTATCAATTCCATGCTTATGTATGACAGTTTTCACTATATGTTACCCCTTAATAAGCATCTAAGATAACCCCTTTATATTGTTTCCTATTTCCCAAGGAAATCACAAATATTACTACAGGTGACATGTGGATTTGAAAGGAGAAATAATAAACTTTTAGGTATTCAGTTTATGTACCTTAAGTTATCAATGAAATGAAATGTTTATCTATGTATCTAGTTTCCTGAGATAGAAAAACTATTGGATCATGTGTATTGTAATCTATGTATTTTGTAACATTTTAATATAACAACCACAAAATCTAGGTTACCATAGTTGAGGTGTCACATATAAATAGTTCTTAAATCCTCTACCTCAATCAAAGCTTCACAATTCACTATACAATGAAAAAGAAAGGAAGACATGATCACCAAGCTGAAATCACACAAGGAAACCTCCAATAATCTAAAACAAATCAATTACCATCAAGAACATGACTCAAAGATAGAAAATAAAACCCCAAAAATTCTATGAAAACTTTCTTAAGAGAAGAAAAATAGAAAACTTGAGATAAAGGAAGAGGTAACTTGCCTCATATCTCTATTGGTTGATCTCTTGAAACTGAGAGCCAACACCAATCAATGGGGACTCAAGGGTATCTAGGGTTGCACCATTGATTTCCCAAGGTTTAAAGAAATAAAGGAAAAATAGAATAATTTAAATAGAATTTTGAATTTATACCAACACTATAAAACATTGTGTCACAGCGCAACAGACCACAGTCATGCTGTGATGGTTAAATCTCACTAAACCCTTAGAAATCATGTATCGGTGAATCTCCTCATATATCTCCCATATTAAACTCAATCAAATTTATAAATATGATATAACTGAATAAGGGACATTATTAAACACCTAACACCATGGCATGATATCACTTGAAATGGAACCATTGAAACTCAGTCTCTAAGCCCTTCATGTCAAAGCCCATATGGCCATTCCACACCTCATCGCCTACGAAACTACCCTCTACTATAGCCAAGTCTTTCATGCAGTGATTCCAAAGGCCACTCTATGACCTACCTATCACAACTAAGATTTAATATTCAATAAAACTAATATCCATTTATGTGAAAATACTAAAAATAATAACACAAAAAACATCACTCACTTTATGAGAAACTACCAAAAATGAAACTAGCATAATTATAATAGCAGTTTTAAATATTTTAATAGCACCCATTGTATACTTAATAGTTATTCTTTTCCATTATTTCAATTACCCATGAAATGTATATTATAAAATGCATGAATATATATAAACTCATCAGCACAATATATACACATAAATAATTATAGCATCATAATTAAACATACATAAATTAAACAAAACATAGAACATCTAGATTTTAAAATAACATTGTTTTTATAAAAAATATAAAATAAAGACAACATAATATAGTTTTTCATGGTTTCTGCATCCACTTGGATTTTTATTTCCACAAAATTTTCCCAGTGTTCTCAGATTATTGACAGTAATATAAATGATGTGTCTTCATATGTTGAAATTGAGACTCAATGTGATTCTAATTGTCTTTAAGGAGGCCAGTAAGCCTTTAGTAACTGAAAAATTATTTTATTCGTATGGTTTATATTTTTCAGTTCCATCAAACTTGGCATGAATTAGTTTTAACAAGATGTATAAATCCATCATAAATATTTTATTAGGTGTTAATAACATGATAATCCTCCATAATATTATACAAGTTGTTATGTACTTTTATCATTGTTTCACAATAAGTAGCACAAAAAATATCATGAATTTTTTATACTTGAAAAGTGCATTCTCAGGTATATAGATGTGCATTGATATCTACATTACCTATTTGTAATAACATCCTATTAGGACCATATTCGTTTTCCATTATAGTTTCCTCCCTTAACACATTCTCCTTTAACTTTGACTCAATTCTAGGACCAAATCAATTTCTCTAATTTTTCATGACTTTGTGGAAAAACCTGACTTAATTTCTTATAATTTTCATTAGTAAAAACTCAAATATTGTGTCCCCTATCTTTTATAATCTATACATTGAATGGTTAGACTAAATTCATTATGATATGATCACATTGATGGTGTGAAAATTGTGACATTTCCCACCTATCAAATCCACAATCATTTTTTATGTATTTTTCCATTATGGATAAAAAACTCAAAAACCTCATGAAAAAAATCACAATCTGAGCCTAACCATGAATATGAAATGACATTTAGTAATTTTTATGTCTCCACTTTGGTTATTCTTCTCATTGCTTTGTATAATTTCATGAATATAAAGATAAAATTTTATTTCTCATGATGATAATAATATGTATTAATATCACTCCAAAAATTTTCTTTAACAACATGTGTAATTGGTATTGGTCATATACAATAAGAATTTGAATAGAAATTTTAATTTCTTTTAGGTTATGAAAAAAAACTTATTCATTCATCATATGCTTCACTTCCAACAACAGAATGTGTTAATAATAAGTGGTTATTATCTGCATCATATGTCAATGCTACCAATAATATGTCTTTATAAGGACTGTTGAGGTGACACTCATCCACATACAACAAAATTTTAGCACCCCACAATAAACCATTAATATAAAAACCATGTGTAATTGATAATATATCAAAAAAATTAAGTTAATCACCTAACAACAAATTTTAGATCAATTTCAAAATTAGTTTTCACCAACCTATATGTAGATATAGTGAAATAACGTATATAATTGATGGTATGCTAGGAATATACCAGGATCTTTATACAAGTTTCCTTAATTATGTCGACTGATTTTTCAACTTTCGATTTCACCTCATCACATATGATTGATGTCATTGATACCGACCTTTGGGGAAAACTATTAACTAGTCTTGAGTTGAATGTATGTGCACATTTTGAAAATGTTTCACACAAATAAATGGAGTTGATTATCCTGATACATATGTTGGTAACTTCCATATGTAACTTTTAACTTTGCACTCCATGGTCATTTATCAAGGACTATCCATTAAAAATTTATAGTAAAACTTGTGTGAAATGTTATATTTGAAAATTGTCTCTCTTAATGTTTTGATTTAAGGAAAAATATGGTAACATCCAATAGAATACTTTTTCACTTAATAACATTTAGCTCTAGTATCAAACAAGACACATGGGTAAAGGAGGATAATAATGTTCAAATTTCACAAAATAAAATGTATTCTTTTTGTGATCCACACAATAGTATTCTGCTTTTATAGTGTTTTTATCCATACAAATCATTAATAATGTATCTTAAAAAATGAATAAAATAAAATAAAATCCATTCTACAAAGAACTTGTTTAGTATTAATCATTTTCCCTTCTTATCCCTGAAAATCGGAAGCTCTTGAGATCATCTCCAATATGTCACACCGTTTTGGAGCAAGTTTACACCATTTTGGTGTATGAATAATAAAATGTACCTCAATGCATTGCACTGTATTTTACAAAAAAAAAGAATATTATATAAGTATACACTTTTATGCATTTTTTATTATTAATTTTATTTAACATCTTAAATTAAAATTAATGATTTTTCAATAAAATAAAAAAATATAATATATTTTGAGATTTAATAATATTAATAATTAAATTAAATTATATCTCATAATTTAATAATATAAAATTAAATTAATAGATTTTACTTTATTAAAATAAATTAAAAAAATACAAAAAATATATAAAAATTAGTAAAATAAATATGAAAACATAATTTGATTAATTATATTTAATTATACAAACATATATATTGAAAACAACATTTATTTTTATATAAATACACAAACATATATATTCAAAACTAATAAATAATAAGAATACATAATTCTATTAATCAATTAAAAACATATATGTACACACACACAATTTATTATTTAATTATATACATATATGAACATATATATATATATATATAACTAATAAATTGAAGTAAATATGATTACATAATTTGATTAATTAAGTAGAAAATATAAAAAATAGTAAACTAATATTTATTTTTCATGTATTTAAATTGAGTTTAATATAATAATAGAGTTAACTACATAAATAATTAAGGATTAAATTAAATTAAATGTGATCTCATTGTTTAATAATATAAAATTAAATTAAATCAAACATAATTTTTATTTAAAATGATATTCAATTAAAAATGCATAAAATTATAATAGATAGTCAATGAAAACTAACATAAATATAAAATATAAAAAAATTCTAGTTAATTTTATAAATCAATATATTACTTCCATAAATGATTAATTAATGCATTACAGAGTGAAATATGAGCACCTTTGTCCTTGATTCTTCTACGATAGTTGAGTAATTGTTGAAATAGAATATTTTCATCTACCACCATCTCAACCATTGGAGTTGATGTTTTTATTTTATCTATAATTGGAGCATTCAAATCACATACATCAACAATTATCATATTATACATGATTATGCATGTAGTCATTATATCATGTAATGCATGTTTCCTCAAAAAACGTGTTGGTCCTATGATAATTGCTTAGCATGATTGTAAATGTAACATCCTAGGTAAATAAATAATATTACATTCTAATGTTTATCAATATTTGTGAATAAAATGTTAATACTACTTTAAATGGAATGCTATGCTCGATGGCGTACCCAATACACAACAACGAGTTTCTTTGAAATCTTACGCTGCACACTAATAATATAATAATATTATAATAGTTAACGACTATCCGTTGTAATGGAGGGAATGAACATAAATAACTACAAAATGATTACATATGTTTGTTAAATATTTTTACATTTATCTAATAAATGTTAGAGGCTTAAAATCCAAATGAATCCAATTTTAAGAATAAATACTCTAATATTTTTAAAAGATTGTTTTACCGCCTTTTGATGGCGAACCTTTTTTTTTAATCTATCTTTTGACAATTTTATAAGATATATTTGTCAAAATAAACTTCTTCTTTATGATTGGGACATTTAAATTTACTTTGGATAAATTTCTGGTATTTTTCTGATAATGTTCATTTTTTAATGAATAGTGAAAAGTGTTGTATTTTAATTCAAAACCACTTTTTAATATAATTTATTTATATAGTTAGATTATCTTTTTAATTTATTTTAAATTGAAATTAGAATATATTTTTACCATTTAATTCAATGGTGGTCATTGGAATTAATATCACTTTGATATTGGACATAAACGAGTGTCAATCTTTTGATAGATATTGTTTTTTAAAAACACGCTATTTGATTTGACAACGGGATTTAATTATAAAATTAATTAATGAAACTTCTATGTTATGAATTTGGTAAAATAGACATCATTTTTGAATTCGGAATATCAAATATATCTTAGGGTGAATTTTTGGTAATTTTCTGAAAAACCTTAATTTTTTTATGAATAGTGAAACCACAAAGTGGTAGTTACAAAAACTGATTTTTCGTTTAAATGGAACTTTACCACTTCTGTGATTTGAATTTCAAATATCCAATATAAATGGTTTTCATTATTAATTAAAATGTGGTTCAATGGGATGGAAATAATTTTTGATGAAAAGTAACTTTTAGGTTTTATTAATCGCGATTAAAGGTAATTAGTGTGATTTAAGGTAAAAATGATATTATAATAAAATGAAAATATCTTGACACTTGTCATAACCATATTTTATGAGTCATGGCCGAACAATAAAACTCATGGGTCGATTTTTGGGACCCCATGGAGCCACTTGGGTAAGATAATGACATTAATGCCTTTTATTTAAAGTAAAAGTAAAAATGACACAAACATATGTTGTTTTACTAAAAAAAAATTCATGGGGTTATACAAGTCATATTTTTTACTATAAATAGTCATTAGAAATATAAAAATATTTCATATGTAATAGTATTTTTTTTATAATTTTTAGACATTAAATAAATTAAATTATTTATGACATCATGATGATGCAGCGATTACCTCATTATTTAACGATTTAAATAAAATGAAACGATAATGTAAAATCTAAGATCTACACATGTCAAAAACCTATTGTATGGGTGGATTTCGAACTCTTATCACCTTATCCTCGAAATAAATCAATTTGAGACCTTTAAAATCCGAAACACATTTGAAAATAAAGTAACATTTTATAACTTTCCAAGAGTGCCCCTCCTCTCCTCTTATAAAAGGCCCCCAACTCTACCTCCTTACCCACACCTCTGAAGCCTTTGGCTCGGACAAGCTCTGATCATTTTATCTCTCCACACCCCTCTCCTCATCCTAGAATCCTTACCTTAGGCAGGAATCTCTTTAAGAAACCCTTTTGGTTCAAACCAAAGGGAGTTACTCGATTTTAAGGTAATGTCTTCACTTGTGTTCTTTTGTTTTATTTTGCTTCTCCTTTCCCCTAAACTCTTTTTATTCATTTATTTTGTAACAAATACATTATATTAAATATACTAGGATGTTTTTATAAGAAGTATTAGAGCTACACTTACACACACATCCATCTAATGGTTAAAGAACATATTGTTTCTGTGGATGGCGAATTACTGCCTCACGAAACGATGATTGTTCAATATTATTTTAACACCTTTAAAGGTGGACATTATGATGTAACTATATTGTATATATGATATATATGGTATTTATTTTTTATATATGTTTATGTATTTTATATTTAAATCATACCTTTATTCTTTGCATGTTGTGCAAATGTGATAATTTCATATGAGGAAGTGCGGACTACCGCCCCCTCAAGTGATGTGACTCGTTCATGCAATACATGGAATGTATAAAGAATGAAATTAATGAAATTATGTGACCTATATAACATATATATTATACTGTAATTATAATATATATATATATATATCAATTATTTTTAATTCCATTAATATGACAAATAAATGAAAGTAGCGTTCATGCGTACGTATGGTCTACCATCTCCATGAACGGCGAATTTCATTTATTTTTATCTCCAAATGTTGTGGAATAGTATAAATGAATATTTACTGGATATATATGATATTTAAATCATTAATACTATTCTTGAGATGATGTAATTATAACTACATGGATGATTCTTTTCAAACAAGTTCATTTCTGACTCATGTACCAAACATCGACAAAAACATTTGATATGAATTCAGATAATTAACAAATAATATGTGATATGAATTGAATAATAAACTTTAAAGGAGTTCCTTAAGAAATTATGAATTGAAAAAAGTTTATTATTCTGGAATATAAAGAAACGAACAAGACAAGTTAGACTTGAGGTAAGGGATCTGACCTCTCTATTTCTTTTTAAGTACTCTCTTTTATGTCATTTCTTTTAAGATCATATTTATTATGTTGTGGGATGTTCGTTTATATTCCTCTTTCTGTAAATTTTATGTTAATATGATGAGATACCCTATTTGATCTCATCAATCCATTTTTGGATTTTTTATGTGGCGTCGTTAGGCTGCCGAATTTTCATAAGGGGATTTTCATCTCACTTTTTATTCCTGTGAGATTCATGATACATTGGCCACTATTTCCTTTTGTGTGGTGTATTTACTGCCCATTATTTTACTATTTGGTTATTTACATCCTCATTGTATGAACCTTCTTTCATGGGGTGTACATTTCGAAATTTTCCCAAATCGGTAAGGGAACCTTTCACACTCCTCTTTAAAAGACTTATTTTGGCATGTCTTTTAATTTACATATTTTTATGTTGGGATGTGTTCTTATATATCCTTATTTATGTAAATTTTATGTTCAAGTGATGAGATACCATTTTATCTCTCATCAAATAATTTTATGAACTTTAAAGTGACGTTGTTAGGCTGTCGAATTTTACCAAGGGAACTTCTAAACCCAATTTCGATTTCTTTGGGTTCAACTTGAAGTTATTGAATATGCCATCCTATGAATATGTGTGAATGACCTATGGTTGTTTTACACTTAATATCCAATTATATTTGGTGTATTTATATTTTTCACTCATAATTATGAGATTTATTTATCCTTAATTTAAGGATACCTTCTTTATAAGGGATTTCATCTCATTTTACATTTTTATTGAGACTTCATTGTTTTTATACACCAATTCACTCTTATATGGTGTATATACTATCCTTTGGAATATTATTTCATGAATCCCTTTATTATCATGATATTATAATGTTCTGATTAAAATTTATTCCTCAGTTATTATATTCAAGTGTCTCTCATTTTGTTAGAAATCCTTTAACTAAAATATCATTTTAAATGTTTTAATGATTTATTCTTATAAATATTTCTCATTAATATCCATGTTTTCAAGTTGGTTTTAAGGATTTATTTATATGGATATTAATGGTTTAAAATGTTAAAAGCTTTAAAGTGGTATGGGACTTCGTCTCAATCTCCTTTCATTGAGGCATATTATGTTTTATACACAACTTTCTTTTATACGGTGTATAAACCCTTTTGACTTTTACGTTTACTAAAAAGGAATATTTTTATATGAAGAATTTACTAAACGACAAAAGGTAATGTTTTTTTGTCGTACGTATGCGGAGAAAACGACTTCTCCGCCGCCATGACCATTATTTGAGTTTCGGCTTCCTCTACAAGCCATAATTTTTTTTAAAATGAAAAATAAATACCATGTTTTACTTTTATTTTATTTTGGTATTGAAAATGGTTTTCATAATGTTTTCATATCAATGTGTTGTATTGATATCTTATGATTGAAAAGTGGAAATGTTATGTTTTCTTTATGCATGTTTTATGTGATACGATTATGTTATGGTTCTTGGGAATTATTATGAAGATGGGTGGTTCTGTGATAAACTAAGGGTGGGTGAGCACGATATAGCTCTCCAATGCATTAGGTAACGTGAAGGGGTTAAACGTTAAGGTTTCTCCGAATAGATATAGGTAATATACTGTGATGGGTATTCCAAACGTAACCATGAAGGTTACTCCCTACGTAAGAATGTTATGAATGCCTCAATTTACCTTTATCTCTTATGATTTCTATGATTTATTCATGATTTGATGAGGTATGTTAAAGTGATTATGTTTTATTGGTAAAGTATGATTTCATTCTTATGTATATATGTACTCATGTTTCCTTTCCATATTTTTATATCCCTTACTGAGCGTTTTATGTTCATCCCAAGTTTTTGAAATGTTTTTCACAGGTCAAGGGAAAGGTACATGATATGATGATAGTGTCAAGGAAGTGTCAAGAAAGAATCCATGTTTTATTTTAAATATGTTTCTATTGATGGTAAAAATGAATACTATATTTTATGTAAACACTTTGTTTAAATGTAGAATGTAGTGCATGTTTTAGAATCTAATTCTCTAAAACTCTAAACTTGAAAAGATCCTCAATGTGTATTCTTGAAATATCTCAAGATTAAGTAATGTTTAAGGTTGGGGCCTTATAGTTGGTATCAAAGGTCGGTTTATATAACTTTAGAGGTTAGAGTGTTGTTTATGAAAAAGTGAAAAGTTGTGTATAACCACAATGGTTAGTATATTATATGGAGTCATTGTTTTTTTTTGAAAGTTAGAATGAGTTTGATATAACTTGGATAAGTATATATTGGTGTTTATCTTCCTCTTTATTATATGATGATTTTACCGATATACTCACACTGACCTTTTTGGTTTTAGTAAATGGATGGATCTAGCAGGCACCAAAGTGACAATGGGTATGAAGGAAACTGTGGTGGTTCTCTGATTAAGAGACTGGAGGAAATGGGGGATTGAATGAGAAATCTCGTGGTTATTCTAAACCAACTATTAGGAGTCATGATCAACCACTTGAACCTTGGTGAGTTCTCTAATGCCTCTTGTACAAGAGAACGAAATCGATGTGGAAGTTCATGTGATAATTATAAAGGTAACCATTAGGGTTTATATGATCCTTACTTTTGAGGTAATTATGGGTTACTATATGTTATGATGGAAAATGAAAGGCATGAGATAAACTTGAGGCTAAAATATGTTATGATTATTTTTGAAGATTTTATCTCGTTTTGGGGAATGTTTTA
Source organism: Viscum album (assembly GCA_963277665.1). NCBI lineage: Eukaryota > Viridiplantae > Streptophyta > Magnoliopsida > Santalales > Viscaceae > Viscum > Viscum album. The sequence goes on from OY728138.1 coordinate 397,283,555, forward strand.
AGAATTATATAGTTTTTTAAAAAGGACAACACGCATACCGTGTGACAACTCGTTGCGTCGGACGAAGCTGCGGGAATCGAACCCACAACTAAAGTGCAACTGGTATTTATCGCCTACCACTGGACTACGTGAAGTCCCTGGTTAGTTTGAATGATTCTCTTTAGTTAAATTATTTTATTAATTAAGAGTAAGTTGATTTTGGGTTATTAATGGAAATGATTAGCCTATCATAGAGGATATGTGATTAGGTTAATTACTTTTCAGTATGATACTGTAAGAGTAACTGATGTTATTTTGGAGAAAAATGTTAAGATTTATCTTAGGTGACTATGTGATTAAATCCTTCAGAGATTTGGGTTTAAATATTAGTTTGGTTTACTTTGAAGAATTTTATGGATATATGTTTATTGAATGGTCTTTGTTGAACTTTGGGTTTTTTTGACAAATTTTGGATATTAGGAGTAGTTTTTCTTTTTGTAAAAAAATATCCTTTTTGGGTATTATCTGATCTCGTACTAAACTTTTTTGTTTGGTTTTGGTTGATATCTAAAGACATGGAAAATATATAGTTCTCTTTTGTGGATTAGATGATTCTCAAGAAGTTTATTATAGTACTCTTAATGCGAACAAGTCTTCCAAAATACTCGTCTTTTGGAGAAAATATGAGTTTGATTAAGGAATCTAGTAAAAGTTGAAAGCCTACGTGACAAGTAAGTATGTTTCATTATGATTTAGTTAATCTCAAAAATAAATTCCTCAATTAAGAGTAACTTAAAACAAAAAAAATTATGTTAACTTTTCCTACTGGGTAATTGAATACCATTTAACCCATCACAAGTTTGGGATTTTCTTGTGGTTAACTTTCTCCTAAACATGTTTACTATCACTCTCCATCAGAACATGACCCTTTGTTTTTTTCCTCCATATCCATATCTTCATACTTTTAATCCTAGTATGGGTTAACTCGGGTGACCTTTGTACTTCTCTCCCATTCTTTTTAAGTGATAGTTTTACTGACTCTTGTTCCGATGTGGGACTTTCAATGGAGTTTCCAAGCCCAATTTTGAAATTGTGAGGACGCAATTCCCAAAAGGGGGGAAGGATGTAACATCCCAGGTAAATAAATAATATTACATACTAATTTTTATCAATATTTGTGAATAAAATATTAATACTACTTTAAAGGGAATGCTATGCTCAATGGCGTACCCAATACTCAACAACGAGTTTCTTTGAAATCTTACATTGCACACTAATAATATAATAATATTATAATAGTTAAATACTAACCGTTGTAATGGAGAAAATGAACAAAAATAACTACAAAATGATTAGATATTTTTGTTAAATATTTTTAAATTTATCCAATAAATTTTAGAGGCTTAAAATCCAAATGAATCCAATTTTAAGAATAAATACTCTAATATTTTTAAAAGATTGTTTTACCGCCTTTTGATGGTGAACCTTTTTTTTAATCTATCTTTTGACAATTTTATAATCTATATTTGTAAAAGTAAACTTATTCTTTATTATTGGGACATTGAAATTTACTTTGGATAAATTTCTGGTATTTTTCTGATAATGTTCATTTTTTAATGAATAGTGAAAAGTGTTGTATTTTAATTCAAAACCTCTTTTTAATATAATTTATTTATATAGTTAGATTATATTTTTAATTGGATTTAAAGCGAAATTAGAATATATTTTTACCATTTAATCCAATGGTGGTCATTGGAATTAATATCACTTTGAGATTGGACATAAACGAGTGTCAATCTTTTGATAGATATTGTTTTTTAAAAACACGCTATTTGATTTGACAACGGGATTTAATTATAAAATTAATTAATGAAACTTCTATGTTATGAATTTGATAAAATAGAAATCATTTTTGAATTCGTAATATCAAATATAGCTTAGGGTGAGTTTTTTGTATTTTTCTGAAAAACCTTAATTTTTTATGAATAGTGAAACCACAAAGTGGTAGTTACAAAAACTGATTTTTCGTTTAAATGGAACTTTACCACTTCTGTGATTTGAATTTCAAAAATAAAATATAAATGATTTTAATTATTAAGTAAAATTTTGTTCAATGGGATGAAAATAATTTTTGATGAAAAGTATATTTTATGTTTTATTAATCGCGATTAAAGGTAATTAGTGTGATTTAAGGTAAAAATGATATTATAATAAAATGAAAATATATTGAAACTTGTCCTAACCCTATTGGATGAGTCATGGATGACCAAGAAAACCCATGGGTCTATTTTTGGGACCCCATGGATCCACTTGGGTAAGATAATGGCATTAATGCCTTTTATTTAAAGTAAAAGTAAAAATGACACAAACATGTGTTGTTTTACTAAAACAATTTTTACATGGGGTTATACAAGTCAGATTTTTTACTATAAATAGTCATTTGAAATCTAAAAATATTTCCTACATCATAGTATTTTTTTTATAATTTTTAGAAATTAAATAAATTAAATTATTTATGACATCATGATGATGCAGCGATTACCTCATTATTTAACGATTTAAATAAAATGAAACGATAATGAAAAATTTAAGACCTACACGTGTCAAAAACTTATTTTATGGGTGTATTTCGAACTCTTATCACCTTATCCTAGAAATCAATCAATGTGGGACCTTTAAAATCCGAAACACATTTTAAAATAAAGTAACATTTTATACCTTTCCAAGAGTGCCCCTCCTCTCCTCTTATAAGAGGCCCCCACCTCTACCTCCTTACCCACAACTCTGAAGCCTTTGGCTCAGCCAATCTCTGATCATTTTGTCTCTCCACACCCCTATCCTCATTCTAGAATCCTTACCTTAGTCAGGAAGCTCTTCAAGAAACCCTTTTGGTTCAAACCAAAGGGAGTTACCCGATTTTAAGGTAATGTCTTCACTTGTGTTCTTTTGTTTTATTTTGCTTCTCCTTTCCCCTAAACTCTATTTATTAATTTCTTTTATAACAAATCCAGTATCTTCAATATACTAGGATTTTGTTATAATAAGGATTAGAGCTACACTTACACACACATCCGTCTAATGGTTAAAGAACATACTATTTATGTGGATGGTGAATTAATGCCTCACGAAACGATGATTGTTCAATATTCTTTTAACACCTTTAAAGGTGGCCATTATGATGTCACTATATTTTATATATGATATATATGGTATTTATTTTTTATATATGCTTCTGTATTTTATATTTAAATCATACCTTTATTCTTTGCATGTTGTGCAAATGCGATAATTTCATATGAGGAAGTGCGGACTACCGCCCCCTCAAGTGATGTGACTCGTTCATGCAATACATGGAATGTACAAAGAATGAAATTAATGAACTTACGTGACCTATATAACATATATATTATAATGGAATTATAATATATATCTATATATATCTCAATTATTTTTAATTCCATTAATATGACAAAGAAATGAAAGTAGTGTTCATGCGAACGTACAGCCTACCGTCTCCATGAACGGTGCATTTCATTTATTTTTATCTCAAAATGTTTTGGAATAGTATAAAATGAATATGTAATATATATATATATATGATATTTAAATCATTAATAATATTCTGGAGATGATGTACTTATAACTACATGGACGATTCTTTTCAAACAAGTTCATTTCTGACTCATGAACCAAACATCGACAAAAACATTTGATATGAACTCAGATAATTAAATAATAATATGTGATATGAGTTGAATAATAAACTTTAAATGAGTTCCTTAAGAAATTATAAATTGACAAAAGTTTATTATTCAGGAATATAAAGAAATGAACAAGACAAGTCGGACTTGAGGTAAGGGATCCGACCTCTCTCTTTCTTTTTAAGTACTCTCTGTTATGTAATTTCTTTTAAGCTCATCTTTCTTATGTTTGGGGATGTTATTTTATATTCCTATTGCTGTAAATTTTATGTTAATATGATGAGATACCCTATTTTATCTCATCAATCCATTTTTGGATGTTTTATGTGGCGTCGTTAGGCTGCCGAATTTTCATAAGGGGATTTTCATCTCACTTTTTATTCCCGTGATATTCATGATACATTGGCCACTATTTCCTTTTCGGTGGTGTATTTACTGCCAATTATTTTACTATTTGGGTATTTACATCTTCATTTTATGACCCTTCTTTCATGGGGTGTACGTTTCGAAATTTTCCCAAATCGGTAAGGGAACCTTTCACACTCCTCTTTTTAAAAGACTTATTTTGTCATGTCTTTTAATTTAAATCTTTTTATGTTGGGATGTGTTCTTATATATCCATATTGATGTAAATTTTATTTCCAAGTGATGAGATACCATTTTCTCTCTCATCAACTAATTTTATAAACTTTAAAGTGACATCGTTAGGCTGTCGAAATTTACCAAGCGAACTTCTTAACCCAATTTCAATTTCTTTGGGTTCAACTTGAAGTTATTGAATATGCCATCCTATGAATATGTGTGAATGACCACTGGTTATTTTACACTTAATATCCAATTATATTGGGTGTATTTATATTTGTCACACATAATTATGAGATTGAGTTATCCTTAATTTAAGGATACCTTCTTTATAAGGGATTTCATCTCATTTTACATTTCTATTGAGACTTCATTGTTGTTATGAACCAATTCACTCTTATATGGTGTATATACTATCCTTTGGAATATTATATCATGAATCCCTTTATTATCATGATATTATAATGTTCTGATTAAAATTTATTCCTCATTTATTGTATTTAAGTGGCTCTCATTTTGTTAGAAACCCTTTAACTAAAATATCATTTTAAATGTTTTAATGATTTATTATTATAAATATTTCTCATTAATATGCATGTTTTCAAGTTGGTTTTAAGGATTTATTTATATGGATATTAATGGTTTAAAATGTTAAAATCTTCAAAGTGGTATGGGACTTCGTCTTAATCTCCTTTTATTGAGGCATATTATGTTTTATACACAACTTTATTTTATACGGTGTATAAACCCATTTGACTTTTACGTTTACTCAAAAGGAATATTTTTATATGAAGCATTTACTAAACGACAAAAGGGAATGTTTTTTTTGTCGTACGTATGCGGCGAAAACAACTTCTCCGCCACCCTGACCATTATTTGAGTTTTTGCTTCCTCTACAAGCCATTCTTTTTTTTAAATGAAAAATAAATACCATGTTTTACTTTTCTTTTATTTTGGAATTGAAAATGGTTTTCATAATTTTTTTATATCAATGTGTTGTATTTATATCTTGTGATTGAAAAGTGGAAATGTTATGTTTCCTTTATGCATGTTTTATGTGATACGATTATGTTATGGTTCTTGGGAATTATTATGAAGACGGGTGGTTCTATGATAAACTAAGGGCAGGTGAGCCCGATATATCTCTCTAATGCATTCTGTAATGCAAAGGGGTTAAACTTTAAGGTTTCTTTGAAGAGATTTAGGGAATATACTGTGATGGGTATTCCAAACATAACCATGAGGGTTACTCCCTACGTAGGAATGTTATGAATGCCTCAAGTTAACTTTATGTATTATGATTTCTATGATTTATTCATGATTTGATGAGGTATGCTAAAGTTCTTATGTTTTATTGGTAAAGTATGATTTCATTCTAATGTATATATATACTCATGTTTCCTTCCCATATTTTTATATCCCTTACTGAGATTTTTATGCTCATCCAAAGTTTTTGAAATGTTTTTCACACGTCAAGGGAAAGGTACATGATATGATGATAATGTCAAGGAAGTGTCAAGAAATAATCCATGTTTTATTTTAAATATGTTTTCTTTGATGGTAAAAATGAATACTATCTTTTATGTAACCACTTTGTTTAAATGTGGAATGTAATGCATGTTTTATGATATAATTCTCTAAAACTCTAAACTTGAAAAGATACTCAATGTGTATTCTTGAAATATCTCAAGATTAATTAATGTTTAAGGCTGGGGCCTTATAGTTGGTATCAAATGTCAATTTAGATAACTTTAGAGGTTAGAGTGTTGTTTATGAAAAAGTGACAAGTTGTGTATAACCACAATGGTTAGTATATTAGATAGAGTTGTTGTTGTTTTTTTGAAAGTTAGAATGAGTTCGAGATAACTCGGATAAGTATATCTTGGTGTTTATCTTCATCTTTATTACATGATGATTTTACCGATATACTCACACTAACCTTTTTGGTTTTAGTAAATGGATGGATCTAGTAGGCACCAAAGTGACAATGGGTTTGAAGGAAACTGTGGTGGTTCTCTGATTAAGAGACTGGAGGAAATGGGGGATTCAATGAGAAATCTCGTGGTTATTCTAAACCAACTATCAGGAGTCATGATCAACCACTTGAACCTTGGTGAGTTCTCTAATTCCTCTTGTACGAGAGAACCAACTCGATGTGGAAGTTCATGTGATAATTATAAAGGTAACCATTAGGGTTTATATGATCCTTACTTTTGAGGTAATTATGGGTTACTATATGTTATGATGGAAAATGAAAGGCATGAGATAAACTTGAGGTTAAAATATGTTATGATTATTTTTGAGGATTTTATCTCATTTTGGGGAATGTTTTAAGAATTATATAGTTTTGGAAAAAGGACAACACGCAGACCGTGTGACAATCCGTCGTATCGGACGAAGCTGCGGGAATCGAATCCATAACTAAAGTGCAACTGGTATTTATCGCCTACCACTAGACTACATGAAGTCCCTGGTTAGTTTGAATAATTATTTTTATTTAGATTATTTTATGAATGAAGAGAAAGTTGATTTTGGGTTATCAATGGAAACGATTAGCCTATCGTGGAGGATATGTGATTAGGTTAATTACTTTTCAGTATGAGACTGTAAGAGTAACTGATGTTATTTTGGAGAAAAATGTTAAGATTTATCTTAGGAGATTATGTGATTAAATCCTTCAGAGATTTGGGTTTCAATCTTAGTTTGGTTTACTTTGAATAATTTTATGGATGGATGTTTATTGAATGGTCTTTGTTGAACTTTGGGTTTTTTTTGACAAATTTTAGAGATTAGGAGTAGTTTTTCTTTTTGTAAAAAAAATATCATTTTTGGGTATTATCTGATCTCATACTAAACTTTTTGGTTTGGTTTTGGTTGATATCTAAAGACATGGGAAATATATAGTTCTCTTTTTTGGATTAGGTGATTCTCAAGAAGTTGATTATAGTACTCTTAATGTGAACAAGTCTTCCAAAATACTCGTCTTTTGGAGAAAATATGAGTTTGATTAAGGAATCTAGTAAAAGTTGAAAGTCTACGTGACAAGTAAGTATGTTTCGTTATGATTTAGTTAAGCTCAAAAATAAATTCCTCAATTAAGAGTAAATTAAAACAAAAATGTTTTTTGTTAACTTTTCCAACTGGGGAATCGAATACCGTTTAACCCATCACAAGTTTGTGATTTTCTTGTGGTTAACTTTCTCCTAGACATGTTTACTATCACTCTCCATCAGAACATAACCCTTTGTTTTTTTCCTCCATATCCATATCTTCATACTTGTAATCCTAGTATGGGTTAACTCGGGTGACCTTTGTACTTCTCTCCCATTCTTTTTAAGTGATAGTTTTACTGACTCTTATTCTGATGTGGGACTTCCAATGGAGTTTCCAAGCCCAATTTTGAAATTGCGAGGACGCAATTCCCAAAAGGGGGGAAGGATGTAACATACCAGGTAAATAAATAATATTACATTCTAATGTTTATCAATATTTGTGAATAAAATGTTAATACTACTTTAAAGGTAATGCTATGCTCGATGGTGTACCCAATACGCAACAACCAGTTTCTTTGAAATCTTACGTTGCACACTAATAATATAATAATATTATAATAGTTAACGACTAGCCCTGTAATTGAGGGAATGAACAGAAATAACTACATAATTATAACATATGTTTGTTAAATATTTTTACATTTATCCAATAAACGTTAGAGGCTTAAAATCCAAATGAATCCAATTTTAAGAATAAATACTCTAATATTTTTAAAAGATTGTTTTACCGCCTTTTGATGGCGAACCTTTTTTTTAATCTATCTTTGGACAATTTTATAAGCTATATTTGTCAAAATAAACTTATTCTTTATTATTGGGACATTGAAATTTACTTTGGATAAATTTCTGGTATTTTTCTGATAATGTTCATTTTTTAATGAATAGTGAAAAGTGTTGTATTTTAATTCAAAACCACTTTTTAATATAATTTATTTATATAGTTAGATTATATTTTTAATTGGTTTTAAAGTTAAATTAGAATATATTTTTACCATTTAATACAATGGTGGTCATTGTAATTAATATCACTTTGAGATTGGACATAAACGAGTGTCAATCTTTTGATAGATATTCTTTTTTAAAAACATGCTATTTGATTTGACAACGGGATTTAATTATAAAATTAATTAATGCAACTTCTATGTTATGAATTTTGTAAAATAGACATCATTTTTTAATTCGGAATATCAAATATAGTTAGGTTGAATTTTTGGTATTTTTCTGAAAAACCTTAATTTTTGATAAATAGTGAAACCACAAAGTGGTAGTTACAAAAACTGATTTTTCGTTTAAATAGAACTTTACCAATTCTGTGATTTGAATTTCAAAAATCAAATATAAATTATTTTCATTATTAAGTAAAATTTGGTTCAATGGGATGAAAATAATTTTTGATGAAAAGTAACTTTTATGTTTTATTAATCGCGATTAAAGGTAATTAGTGTGATTTAAGGTAAAAATGGTATTATAATAAAATGAAAATATCTTGACACTTGTCCTAACCCTATTGGATGAGTCATGGACGACCAAGAAAACCCATGGGTCGATTTATGGGACCCCATGGAGCCACTTGGGTAAGATAATGACATTAAAACCTTTTATTTAAAGTAAAAGTAAAAATGACACAAACATGTGTTGTTTTACTAAAACAACTTTTACATGGGTTTATACTAGTCAGATTTTTGACTATAAATAGTAATTGTAAATATAAAAATATTTCCTACATCATAGTATTTTTTTATAAGTTTTAGACATTAAATAAATTAAATTATTTATGAAATCATGATGATGCAATGATTACCTCATTATTTAACGATTTAAATAAAATGAAACGATAATGTAAAATCAAAGACCTACACATGTAAAAAACCTATTGGATGGGTGTATTTCAAACTATTATCACCATATCCTCGAAATAAATAAATTTGGGACCTTTAAAATCCGAAACACATTTGAAAATAAAGTAACATTTTATACCTTTCCAAAAGTGCCCCTCCTCTCCTCTTATAAAATTCTCCCACCTCTACCTCCTTACCCACACCTCTGAAGCCTTTGGCTCAGCCAAGATCTGATCATTTTGTCTCTCCACACCCATCTCCTAATCCTAGAAGCCTTACCTTAGGCAGGAATCTCTTCAAGAAACCCTTTTGGTTCAAACCAAAGGGAGTTACCCGATTTTAAGGTAATGTCTTCACTTGTGTTCTTTTGTTTTATTTTGCTTCTCCTTTACCCTAAAATCTTTTTATTCATTTATTTTGTAACAACTCCAGTATATTCAATATACTAGTATGTTTTTATAAGAATTATTAGAGCTAAACTTACACACACATCCGTATAATGGTTAAAGAACATACTGTTTCTGTTGATGGTGAATTACTGCCTCACGAAACGATGATTATTCAATATTCTTTTAACACCTTTAAAGGTGGACATTATGATGTCACTGTATTTTATATATGATATATATGGTATTTATTTTTTATATATTCTTCTGTATTTTATATTTAAATCATACCTTTATTCTTTTCATGTTGTGCAAATGCGCTAATTTCGTATGAGGAAGTGCGGACTACCGCCCACTCAAGTGATGTGAATCGTTCATGCAATACATGGAATGTATAAAGAATAAAATTAATGAACTTATGTGACCTATATAACATATATATTATACTGTAATTATAATATATATATATATATATATATCTCAATTATTTTTAATTCCATTAATATGACAAAGAAATGAAAGTAGCGTTCATGCGTACGTACGGCCTACTGTCTCCATGAACGGTGAATTTCATTTATTTTTATCTCCAAATGTTATGGAATAGTATAAAATGAATAATTAATGGATATATATGATATTTAAATCATTAATATTATTCTGTAGATGATGTACTTATAACTACATGGATGATTCTTTTCAAACAAGTTCATTTCTGACTCATGTACCAAACATCGAAAAAACAATTTGATATGAACTCAATAATTAACTAATAATATGTGATATGAATTGAATAATAAACTTTAAAGGAGGTCCTTAATAAATTTTAAATTGAAAAAAATTTATTATTCAGGAATATAAGGAAACGAACAAGACAAGTCGGACTTGAGGTAAGGGATCCGACCTCTCTCTTTCTTTTTAAGTACTCTCTTTTATGTCATTTCTTTTAAGCTCATATTTTTTATGTTGGGGGATGTTATTTTATATTCCTCTTGATGTAAATTTTATGTTAATATGATGATATACTTTATTTTATCTCATCAATCCATTTTTGGATGTTTTATGTGGCACTGTTAGGCTGCCGAATTTTCATAAGGGGATTTTCATCTCACTTTGTATTCCCATGAGATACATGATACATTGGACACTATTTCCTTTTGTGTGGTGTATTTACTGCCCATTATTTTACTATTTGGTTATTTACATCTTCATTGTATGACCCTTCTTTCATGGGGTGTACGTTTCAAAATTTTCCTAAATCGGTAAGGGAACCTTTCACACTCCTCTTTTTAAAAGACTTATTTTGTCATGTCTTTTAATTTACATATTTTTATGTTGATATGTGTTCTTCTATATCCTTATTTATGTAAATTTTATGTCCAAGTGATGAGATACCATTTTCTCTCTCATAAACTAATTTTATGAACTTTAAAGTGACGCTGTTAGGCTGTCGAATTTTACTAAGGGAACTTCTTAACCCAATTTCGATTTCTTTGGGTTCAACTTGAAGTTATTGAATATTCCATCCTATGAATATGTGTGAATGACCTATGGTTTTTTTACACTTAATATCCAATTATATTGGGTGTATTTATATTTTTCACACATAATTATGAGATTGATTTATCCATAATTTAAGGATACCTTCTTTGTAAGGGATTTCATCTCATTTTACATTTCTATTGAGACTTCATTGTTGTTATGAACCAATTCACTCTTATATGGTGTATATACTATCCTTTGGAATATTATATCATGAATACATTTATTATCATTATATTATAATGTTCTGATTAAAATTTATTCCTCAGTTATTGTATTCAAGTGCCTCTCATTTTGTTAGAAACCCTTTAACTAAAATATCATTTTAAACGTTTTAATGATTTATTCTTATAAATATTTCTCATTAATATCCATGTTTTCAAGTTGGTTTTAAGGATTTATTTATATGTATATTAATGGTTTAAAATGTTAAAAGCTTCAAAGTGGTATGGGACTTCGTCTCAATCTCTTTTCATTGAGGCATATTATGTTTTATACACAACTTTCTTTTATATGGTGTATAAAACCCTTTGACTTTTATGTTTACTCAAAAGGAATCATTTTATATAAAGCATTTACTAAATGAAAAAAGGGAATGTTTTTTTTGTCGTACGTATGCGGCAACAATGACTTCTCCGCCACCGTGACCATTATTTGAGTTTCGGCTTCCTCTACAAGCCATAATTTTTTTAAAAATGAAAAATAAATGCCATGTTTTACTTTTCTTTTATTTTGGTATTGAAAATGGTTTTCATAATGTTTTTATATCAATGTGTTGTATTGATATATTCTGATTTAAAAGTGGAAATGTTATGTTTCCTTTATGCATGTTTTATGTGATACGATTATGTTATGGTTCTTGGGCATTATTATGAAGACGGGTGGTTCCGTGATAAACTAAGGTCGGGTGTGCCCGATATAGCTCTCCAATGCATTGGGTAATGCGAAGGGGTTAAATGTTAATGTTTCTCCGAAGAGATTTAGGGAATATACTATGATGGGTATTCCAAACGTAACCATGAGGGTTACACCCTATGTAAGAATGTTATGAATGCCTCAAGTTTCATTTATATCTTATGATTTCTATGATTTATTCATGATTTGATAAGGTTTGTTAAAGTGCTTATGTTTTATTGGTAAAGTATGATTTCATTCTTATGTATATATGTACTCATGTTACCTTTCCATATTTTTATATCCCTTACTGATCTTTTTATGCTCATCCCAAGTTTTTGAAAAAAAATTCATAGGTCGAGGGAAAGGTACATGATATGATGATAGTGTCAAGGAAGTGTCAATAAATAATCCATGTTTTATTTTAAATATGTTTCTGTTGATGGGAAAAATTAATACTATATTTTATGTAACCACTTTGTTTAAATGTAGAATGTAATGCATGTTTTATGATCTAATTCTCTAAAACTCTAAACTTGAAAGGATCCTCAATGTGTATTCTTGAAATATCTCAAGATTAAGTAATGTTTAAGGCTGGGGCCTTATAGTTGGTATCAAAGGTCGGTTTAGATAACTTTAGAGGTTAGAGTGTTTTTTATGAAAAAGTGACAAGTTGTGTATAACCACAATGGTTAGTATATTAGATGGAGTCATTGTTTTTTTTTTGAAAGTTAGAATGAGTTTGAGATAACTTGGATAAGTATATCTTGGTGATTATCTTCCTCTTTATTATATGATGATTTTACCGATATACTCACACTAACCTTTTTGGTTTTAGTAGATGGGTGGATCTAGCAGGCACCAAAGTGAAAATTGGTTTGAAGGAAACTGTGGTGGTTCTTTGATTAAGAGACTCGAGGAAATGGGGGATTCAATGAGAAAACTCGTGGTTATTCTAAACCTACTATCAGGAGTCATGATCAACCACTTGAACCTTGGTGAGTTATCTAATGCCTCTTGTACGAGAGAACCAACTCGATGTGGAAGTTCATGTGATAATTATAAAGGTAACCATTAGGGTTTATATGATCCTTACTTTTGAGGTAATTATGGGTTACTATATGTTATGATGGAAAATGAAAGGCATGAGATAAACTTGAGGTTAAAATATGTTATAATTATTTTTGAAGATTTTATCTCATTTTGGGGAATGTTTTAAGAATTATATAGTTCTAGAAAAAGGACAACACGCAGACCGTGTGACAACCCGCCGCGTCGGACAAAGCTGTGGGAATCGAACCCACAACTAAAGTGAAACTGGTATTTATTTCCTACCACTGGACTACGTGAAGTCCCTGGTCAGTTTGAATGATTCTTTTTAGTTAGATGATTTTATTAATTAAGAGTAAGTTGATTTTGGGTTATCAATGAAAATGATTAGCCTATCATAGAGGATATGTGATTAGGTTAATTACTCTTCAGTATGATACTGTAAGAGTAACTGATGTTATTTTGGATAAAAATGTTAAGATTTATCTTAGGAGACTATGTGATTAAATCCTTGATAGATTTGGGTTTCAATCTTAGTTTGGTTTACTTTGAAGAATTTTATGGATAGATGTTTATTGAATGGTCTTTGTTGAACTGTGGGTTTTGTTTGAAAAATTTTGGAGATTAGGAGTAGTTTTTCTTTTTGTAAAAAAATATCCTTTTTGGGTATTATCTGATATCGTACTAAACTTTTTGGTTTGGTTTTGGTTGATATCTAAAGACATGGGAAATATATAGTTCTCTTTTTTGGATTAGTTGATTCTCAAGAAGTTGATTATAGTACTCTTAATGCGAACAAGTCTTCCAAAATACTCGTCTTTTGGAGAAAATATGAGTTTGATTAAGGAATATAGTAAAATTTGAAAGTCTACGTGACAAGTAAGTATGTTTCATTATGATTTAGTTAAGCTCAAAAATTAATTCCTCAATTAAGAGTAACTTAAAACAAAAATTTTGTCTGTTAACTTTTCCTACTGGGGAATCGAATATCGTTTAACCCATCACAAGTTTGTGATTTTCTTGTGGTTAACTTTCTCCTAGACATGTTTACTATCACTCTCCATCAGAACATGACCCTTTGTTTTTTTCCTCCATATAGATATCTTCATACTTGGAATCCTAGTATGGTTTAACTCGGGTGACCTTTTTTACTTCTCTCCCATTCTTTTTAAGTGATAGTTTTACTGACTCTTGTTCTAATGTGGGACTTTCAATGGAGTTTCCAAGCCCAATTTTGAAATTGCGAGGACGCAATTCCCAAAAGGGGGGGAAGGATGTAATCCCAGGTAAATAAATAATATTACATTCTAATTTTTATCAATATTTGTGAATAAAATGTTAATACTACTTTAAAGGGAATGCTATGCTTGATGGCGTACCCAATACGCAACAACGAGTTTCTTTGAAATCTTACGTTGCACACTAATAATATTATAATAGTTAATGACTAGTCGTTTTAATGGAGGGAATGAACTGAAATAACTAAAAAATGATTAAATATTTTTGTTAAATATTTATGCATTTATCCAATAAATGTTAGAGGCTTAAAATCCAAATGAATCCAATTTTATGAATAAATACTCAAATATTTTTAAAAGATTGTTTTACCGCCTTTTAATGGCGAACCTTTTTTTAAATCTATCTTTTGACAATTTTATAATCTATATTTGTAAAAATAAACTTATTCTTTATGATTGGGACATTGAAATTTACTTTGGATAAATTTCTGGTATTTTTCTGATAATGTTCATTTTTTAATGAATAGTGAAAAGTGTTGTATTTTAATTCAAAACCTCTTTTTAATATAATTTATTTATATAGTTTGATTATATTTTTAATTTGTTTTAAAGTGAAATTAGAATATATTTTTACCATTTAATACAATGGTGTTCATTGGAATTAATATGACTTTGAGATTGGACATAAACGAGTGTCAATATTTTGGTAGATGTTGTTTTCTAAAAATACGCTCTTTGATTTGACAACAGGATTTAATTATAAAATTAATTAATGCAACTTCTATGTTATGAATTTTGTAAAATAGACATCATTTTTGAATTTAGAATATCAAATATAGCTTAGGGTGAATTTTTGGTATTCTTCTGAAAAACCTTAATTTTTTATGAATAGTGAAACCACAAAGTGGTAGTTAGAAAAACTGATTTTTCGTTTAAATGGAACTTTACCACTTATGTGGTTTGAATTTAAAAAATAAAATATAAATTATTTTCATTATTAAGTAAAATTTGGTTCAATGGGATGAAAATATTTTTTGATGAAAAGTAACTTTTATGTTTTATTAATCGTGATTAAAGGTAATTAGTGTGATTAAAGGTAAAAATGATATTATAATAAAATGAAAATATCTTGACACTTGTCCTAACCCTATTATATGATTCATTTCCAACCAAGAAAACCCATGGGTCGATTTTTGTGACCCCATGGGGCCACTTGGGTAAGATAATGACATTAATGCCTTTTATTTAAAGTAAAAGTAAAAAAGACACAAACATGTGTTGTTTTACTAAAACAATTTTTACATGGGGTTATAAATGTAATATTTTTTACTATAAATATTCATTGGAAATATAAAAATATTTCCTACATCGTAGTATTTTTTTATAATTTTTAGACATTAAATAAATTAAATTATTTATGACATCATGATGATGCATCGATTACCTCATTATTTAACGATTTAAATAAAATGAAACGATAATGTAAAATATGAGACCTAAACATGTCAAAAACCTATTTTATGTGTGTATTTAGAACTCTTATCACCTTATCCTCTAAATAAATCAATATGGGACCTTTAAAATCTGAAACACATTTGAAAATAAAGTAACATTTTATACCTTTCCAAGAGTACCCCTCCTCTCCTCTTATAAAAGGCCCCCACCTCTACCTCCTTACCCAAACCTCTGAAGCCTTTGGCTCGGAAAAGCTCGGATCATTTTGTCTCTCCACACCCCTATCCTCATTCTATAGGCCTTACCTTAGGCAGGAATCTCTTCAAGAAACCCTTTTGGTTCAAACCAAAAGGAGTTACCCGATTTTAAGGTAATGTCTTCACTTGTGTTCTTTTGTTTTATTTTGCTTATCCTTTCCCCAAAAATCTTTTTATTAATTTATTTTGTAACAAATCCAGTATCTTAAATATACTAGGATGTTTTTATAAGAATTATTAGAGTTACACTTACACACACATCCGTCTAATGGTTAAAGAACATACTGTTTCTGTGGATGGCGAATTACTGTCTCACAAAATGATGATTGTTCAATATTCTTTTAAAACCTTTAAAGGTGGCCATTATGATGTCACTGTATTTTATATATGATATATATTTTATTTTTGTTTTATATATGCTTCTGTATTTTATATTTAAATCAAACCTTTATTCTTTTCATGTTGTGCAATTGCGATAATTTCATATGAGGAAGTGCGGACTACCGCCCCCTCAAGTGATGTGACTCGTTCATGCAATACATAGAATGTATAAAAAATGAAATTAATGAACTTATGTGACCTATATAACATATATATTATAATGGAATTATAATATATATATATATATATATATATCACTTATTTTTAATTCCATTAATATGACAAAGAAATGAAAGTAGCGTTCATGCGTACTTACTGCCTACCGTCTCCATGAACGGTGAATTTCATTTATTTTTATCTCCAAATGTTATGGAATAGTATAAAATGAATATTTACTAGATATATATGATATTTAAATCATTAATACTATTCTGGAGTTTATGTACTTATAACTACATGGACGATTCTTTTCAAACAAGTTCATTTCTGACTCATGTACCAAACATCGAAAAAAACATTTGATATGAACTCAGATAATTAACTAATAATATGTTATATGAATTGAATAATAAACTTTAAAGGAGGTCCTTAAGAAATTATAAATTGACAAAAGTTTATTATTCAGGAATATAAAGAAACGAACAAGAGAAGTCGGACTTGAGGTAAGGGATCTGACCTCTTTCTTTTTAAGTACTCTCTTTTATGTCATTTCTTTTAAGCTCATCTTTCTTATGTTGGGGGATGTTCTTTTATATTCCTATTTATGTACATTTTATGTTAATATGATGAGATAACCTATTTGATCACATCAATCCATTTTTGGATGTTTTATGTGGCGTCGTTAGGCTGCCGAATTTTCATAAGGGGATTTTCATCTCACTTTTTATTCCCATGAGATTCATGATACATTGGCCAATATTTCCTTTTTTGTGGTGTATTTACTGCCCATTATTTTACTATTTGGGTATTTACATCTTCATTGTATGACCCTTCTTTCATGGGGTGTACGTTTCGAAATTTTTCCAAATCGGTAAGGGAACCTTTCACACTCCTCTTTTTAAAAGACTTATTTTGTCATGTCTTTTAATTTACATATTTTTATGTTGGGATGTGTTCTTCTATATCCTTGTTGATGTAAATTTTATGTTCAAGTGATGAGATACCATTTTCTCTCTCATCAAATAATTTTATGAACTTTAAAGTGATGTCGTTAGGCTGTCGAATTTTACCAAGTGAACTTCTTAACCCAATTTCGATTTCTTTGGGTTCAACTTGAAGTTATTGAATATGCCATCCTATGAATATGTGTGAATGACCTCTGGTTGTTTTACAATTAATATCCAACTATATTGGGTGTATTTATATTTTTCACACATAATTATGAGATTGATTTATCCTTAATTTATGGATACCTTCTTTATAAGATATTTCATCTCATTTTACATTTCTATTGAGACTTCATTGTTGTTATGCACCAATTCACTCTTATATGGTGTATATACTATCCTTTGGAATATTATATCATGAATCCCTTTATTATCATGATATTATAATGTTCTGATTAAAATTTATTCCTCAGTTATTATATTCAAGTGTCTCTCATTTTTTTAGAAACCCTTTAACTAAAATATCATTTTAAATGTTTTAATGATTTATTCTTATAAATATTTTTCATTAATATCCATGTTTTCAAGTTGGTTTTAAGGATTTATTTATATGGATATTAATGGTTTAAAATGTTAAAAGCTTCAAAGTGGTATGGGACTTCGTCTCAATCTCCTTTCATTGAGGCATATTATGTTTTATACACAACTTTATTTTATACGGTGTATAAACCCCTTTGACTTTTACGTTTACTCAAAAGGAATATTTTTATACGAAGTGTTTACTAAATGAAAAAATGGAATGTTTTTTTTGTTGTACGTATGCGGCGACAACGACTTCTCCACCGCCGTGACTATTATTTGAGTTTTGGCTTCCTCTACAAGACATGCTTTTTTTTAAAATGAAAAATAAATACCATGTTTTACTTTTCTTTTATTTTGGTATTGAAAATGGTTTTAATAATGTTTTTATATCAATGTGTTGTATTAATATCTTGTGATTGAAAAGTGGAAATGTTATGTTTCCTTTATGTATGTTTTATGTGATATGATTATGTTATGGTTCTTGGTCATTATTATGAAGATGGGTGGTTCCGTGATAAACTAAGGGCGGGTGAGCCTGATATATCTCTCCAATGCATTGGGTAACGCGAAGGGGTTAAACATTAAGGTTTCTCCGAAGAGATTTAGGGAATATATTGTGATGGGTATTCCAAACGTAACCATGAGGGTTACTCCCTATGTAAGAATGTTATGAATTCCTCAAGTTACCTTTATGTCTTATGATTTCTATGATTTATTCATGATTTGATGAGGTATGTTAAAGTGCTTATGTTTTATTGGTAAAGTATGATTTCATTCTTATGTATATATGTACTCATGTTTCTTTTCCATATTTTTATATCCCTTACTGAGATTTTTATGCTCATCCCAAGTTTTTGAAATGTTTTTCACAGGTCAAGGGAAAGGTACATGATATGATGATAGTGTCAAGGAAGTTTCAATAAAGAATCCATGTTTTATTTTAAATATGTTTCCGTTGATGGGAAAAATGAATACTATCTTTTATGTAACCACTTTGTTTAAATGTGGAATGTAATGCATATTTTATGATCTAATTCTCTAAAACTCTAAACTTTAAAAGATCCTCAATGTGTATTCTTGAAATATCTCAAGATTAAGTAATTTTTAAGGCTGGGGCCTTACAGTAAAAGTCCAAATTCATGTTCCAAATATTTTATAGATGACTCTTACTTCATTTCAAAATAATTCTTCTTTGGACCGTATGTCTCATGAATACTTTGTAAAATGGTGGGCCTTTTTGGATATATATTGTCAACCAAATAATATCACATGTAATATTCCATTCCTTGAATGAAATAATGGGCAGGAGGAGTGGTACCTTGAGTGAGATTAGAAATAAAATGAGATGCCCCTAGCACATTAATGTCATTATTGGTACCTAGAATACCAAAATGTGAATGCCATATAGAAAGATCATAATCAACCACTTCTTCAAGAATTATAGTTAGGGATCCAAAACATCCTACATACTGCTTAACCCTTATTTTTGCAAAATTTTCTACTTTAAATGAATAAAATCCAAACTTCATAACATTCCTGGAAAACCACATTTTTTACCAATATAAAGTAACCTTGAAATATCATTAGCATTAGGTTACCAAAGGTATCATTATGTAAAAATACTAACAATAACATGATAAAATATCTTTAAATATTCAATTGTTATAGACTCACTAATTTTAACATATTCATCAATAACATCAATTAGGGGGTCACATGACAATAGCTAAAACAAAACTGTTAATTTCTACAGAGTTGATTGTCTAAATTTACTGAAACCATATATTCTTTATTGAAATTAGTGATCATGTGTTTTAATTATATCATAAATATGAAGGAATATTCTTCTAGACATTCGATATCATAGATGAAAAATATTGTATTTCATCAGATATTACTAGAAAAATAATCATTAAAAAATTATAATATGTGGCCTCACGATCATGCTTTATAACTATGTGCCTTGGGAGGTATCCACTATCAATAGTATGATAATTTTGTTCACTATAATAACATGTTGTTATCATATTTTTCCTCTACACCATGCAATGTACTTCTCCTTGTGTCTCATCAAATGAATTTTATGTAACATCATTAGATGATAGAGAATAATATGGCGATGATGATGAGGAAATTTTAAAATCCATATTGGAATGGGTTCCAATATTGTGATTAATTTTGGTACACTTTTTGAGAAACTAATATCAAACAGGGATACACTAACACTTATAGATTGTAAAATCCATTTGATGGGATGGATATGCAGTCATGATAAAGATTGAGATAAGGATGAAATTTATCCAATGATTAAGATTGAGATGAAATCTATCTAACAGTTGGAATATAGATGTAGTTAGGACAAGGTTGATATAAGGATGAAATCCATCTGATGGTATTTATTAAGATGAAATCCATCCAACTGTTGGAATGCAGATGCAATCATGATAAGGTTTGGATAAGGTTAAAACTCATTTGATTGTTGTGATTAAAATGAAATCCATCAAGTGGTTGAGATAAAAAGAAAATCATGATAAAGATTAAGATAAGGATGAAATCTACCAATGACTAATATTGAGATGAAATTCATCCAATGGTTGAAATGAAGATACAGTTGGGATAAGATTGAGATAAGGATGAAATCTATCTGATGGTATATATCAAGGTGAAATCCATCCAATAGTTAGAATACAGATGCATCCATGGTAAGATTAAAAATAATCTAATGGTTGTGGTTAAAATGAATTATTCTAGGTGGTTTAGATAGAAATAAAATCATGATAAAGATTGAGATAAGGATAAAATCCATCTGAAAGATAAGATCGAGATGAAATCCATCTAGTGGTTATAATACGGATATGGTTAAGTTAAGTTTAAGATAAGGATAAAATCCATCTAAAATATATATCAATATGAAATCCATCCAATGTTTGGAATGTAGATACAATCATGATAAAGTTTGGATAAGGTTTAAACTCATCTGATGGATGTAATTAAAATGAAATTCATCGAGTGGTTGAGATAGAAAGATAATTGTGATAAATATTAAGATAAGGATGCAATTCATCTAAATACTAAGATCAAGATGAAATCCATCCAATTGTTTGAATCAAAATATGGTTAGGATAAGGTTTATATAAGGATGAAATTCATCTAATGGTATATATCAAGAAGAAAACCATCCAATATTTATAATGAGGATGAAATCATGATAAGGTTTAGATAAGGTTTAAACTCATCTGACATTTTTTATTAAAATGAAATCCATAGAGTGGTTGTGATATAAATAAAATCATAATAAAGATTAAGATGAGGATAAAATATTTATAATGATTAATATTAAAATGAAATCCATCCAATGGTTGAAATTAATATGTGTTTATGATAAGATCATTATAAGTATTAAATCCATATAACGATATATATATCAAGATGAAATCTGTAGCACCCCACCCTGGATCACTTAGAATAGTAACCAGACCAGACCACCACGTAACCTTAGGCACCCCTCTCCATATTCCATAGGCTACCGACTAGTAGTGGGGGTCTCAAGAGGTATTGTGGGGAGACTATACCCTTTATATCAAAGTGTGCAGTCATAATAAAACAACCAATTATGATGTAAATAAAATTACACAACAATAATAAATAAACAAGGCATGACATATAACAAATGAAATGAAAAATAAAACCGTACAAGACCGATCACCCACTTGGAGGAGCACATATACAAAATAAAATAAACAAGAATAAACAGAAGATAAAATAAAAGTACAGGAGGATCTTCTAGAATCCCCGAGACTCACCTCATCCCAACTCCAAATATAATCTAAGATAATCTATCTCAATCATGAAATATCGGTCCTCATCCCAAACTATCTCTACAATGAACATGTGAGAGTTTCTTGGTTACCTAAGTGCAATGGCAGCCTGAGTTGGGTGTGAGCAGATAACTCAGTAAGGCACCACCAAGACAGTCTCATTCTATACCAACAATGTAGTGATATATGCATGTGGTGTATTAAAAATAAATAAATAATCAACCAACAATACCTACTTTGGATTGATATTGGAATGTATCTAAACACATCACGTAGATCATTCCAACCCATATACCCAATACCATACCATTTTTTATCCTTACATCTAAGAACCCAATTAACTATACCTACTTCAACTAGTGATAACTCTAATCATGTCATGATGATTGTGCCTCCATATAAATACTAGTTCCTAGGGTGTGACCCAGGCATCCCAAATACTCATTCACAAACAGAAAATGACTTGTCAAGAAAGGATCAACAACTAGATCCTAGGCATCTTGTTCATATCTCCAAAATCTAGCACTACAAAAAAAATTGGTTTTAGCGGCGGTTTATTAGCGGTGGTTCTGGTAACCGCCGCTAAACGTTTTTTTATTTTAACGCAGCCGACCCTTCCCCCCCCCCCCCACCCCGACCCCGCTTCTCCCCGCTTCCCCCGTGACCCCGGCCCCTTGTTACCCCCGCGACCCCGCGACGCCAGCAACCCCGCGACCCCGGAAACCCCGGCCCCCCGTGACCCCGGCGACCCCGCGACTCCGGTGACCCCACGACCCCGACGACCCCGGCCCCCCGCGACCCCGGTGACCCCGCGACCCTAGGTGGTATTGAAGATTTTTCTCATAAAATTTATGTATTATATGCGTATGTGGTTGTTCTAATTTAATTATTTACTATTTTTTGTGTTCCTGAGTTAGAAAAGTGAGATTAGGACTTAGATTGATGTATTAAACCCTCTAAGGACTTTGTTGGGCCCATTGATGTTTGAGATTGTACATAGGTCTACCCTTGGGTTATGAAAACCCCTTAAGGTTGGTGAAATATTTTTTAAAATGTTGCAATAATATAATTATGAAAGTTAATGGGTAGAGAATTGTAAGTTGGTATGTAGTCAAGGTTAATGGGATATTTGAAATATGGAATTGGTATTTTTTGAAATGGCTAGTTGGATTCTGAAATGGATTAAAATAAGCATTTTTCACTTTGATTTGGTTATGGTTTTCCATGAAGGACAACAATGTTTTGAAAGTGGTTATTGTTTTGAAAAGGAGGTTTTGACCTCAATGTTATAGGAAAAAAGGGGTTATCTTAATAGGTTTCAAATGGTGATTAGAAATGAGGGTGTGGTTCCCATTTTTTGAAAATGATTTAAAATCTCCTTTTATGTTTGTAAATAGAAATGAAATTCTTGGGACATGTTGAGTTTTTAAAAGAGGAAGACTCATTTTTTGAAGGGTGTATTCAAGATTATTTCAATTGAGTATCTTGAATTGTGTTTTATTCCATGATTTGATTTTAAAGATATATTGAGAACATAGTCATTTAAATGATATATGGGTTAGTGAGATAGAACCCCCGACAATTAGGTTGGCATGTTAACTTGTTTTATTAAATGAAATTAGTGATAAATGTATTTTGTTGATGACATAACATAAGGGGGTATTTGATATAATGTGATTGTTTTAAATGGGTTAAGGTATGGAATTGATATATGTGATAAATGAGTTGCGATTGTAGATGGAATATATGTTAATGGGTTATTCATTATAAATGGGATATAAATAATCAGTTATGGAAATGATCATTGAAGTAGATTGATATAATATATTATTTCATTCTTGGATGGTAACCTAGAGAAATAATTTGGAAATATGTTGGTGTGTCAATCCACTATGATAGGAAGAGTTACATTTCATGTTTCATTAGCAGCAATCGAATTTTTTAACACTAAATAGTCCTTGATTTTTCCAACCAAAATTAGTATATCTTTAATTCTAACTGTATTTAGTACTAAATCCCAAGTGAATTCATGAAGATATCTGTATAGAGATGTGAACACTACCTAATAATCTTGGTGGACTATACCATCTTTAAATCCCACCATGTAGTTCATACAAAAGATTAAATCAATGAAATGCATGTATATGATCTGAATAAACTAGATAAATTATACTGTAATAATAGTCATGTAGAATTCTATCCATTTCAATCCTCCTCACTACCACTATCTATGAGGTGTGTTGACACTGATGGTATGAGGAATAGTTTCCACATGTTGATTAACAATAGAAGAATGATAGATGTATCCAATACAAAAATATCATATATGATATCCATAATTTCCATATTTAGAAAAATGGTGCCCCAAACCATATAGGAATTATGTTTCTTGTTCATGATATCCTTCACTTATGTATAAAACTACTTCTCAAATGTCGCAAGATAGTTATTTCTTCTCTAATGAGGCCCATCCTAATAAAATTAATTGTTCCTAGATGCCTCTTAGTTTTTCTAAGTCTTTTGTTAAGAAATAGTCTAATAGGACTATTCCATCTGAGTATACAAAACCAGAGGTAGAGTTGATCTTGTTGCACCAACTGGTCATAGAATTTTATGAAAATATTTTTTAATATTCCCATTCATGGAACAATGGTGTAAATTATATAGTGGTGATATGAATTAATTATTCATGTGTAAATTCAAGATGCACTGTAAAAAACCTGGTCAATTGATGTGATATGGATTATAAGAAACTCATCCCATTGATTGATTTTCTCTTACATTACTATCATAGGACCGACTCTACATATTGTGTTTAAATCCCATGTTGATGCTCCTAGTTTCACATAGATGAACAATGGTGTCTCCTACACTAATATTCCATCCAAAGTCTCTTCCTCCAACCAACTCCTTATTATCAATTTCTAGGTGACATGTAATATAGAACATTAAAAAAATTGATAGATCCTTAGTTTGGATACCTTAAATAATGATCTATTCATTCAGTCCTTTTCTAGGTGTTGCCTCTCATGAACAGTGAAAAAAGTGAGTGAATTTTGAAGTATATTTAATCTCTTATACACATACATGTTCAAATTTAACAAATTATTCTACATTTATTACCCCAATGGTTTTCAAGAATAATTATTTTACATTAAAAGTATACAAATCCTTTCCAAGTGAGGTATTGAAACAACATATCCAAAACAACTATGTCTAATCATTCTAGCATCGGGTACTCAAGAATATTCATTCCAACTTTGACATTTATCTCATCTGGTTTCCCATCAATGTTAAAAAAAACTGGACCTCCTATACGAAAACACGTCTGATTTATTGGGTCTAAAATCCCCTTAAAATAACTTATTATCAGTTTTTACTGTGTTAATATATATTGATATTTGATTTATAGGTAAAAATTAAAGAAATATGGGATGTCAATCCTGGGAATTCCTACTCAGTCTCCCAGGATGACCCAGTTGATAAAGTCCTTGGGAAGGAGCATCCTGATAGAGTGTGTGGGATGGGTTTCGGACCCATACCATCTGAGGTCTTTGGCATGCCACCAGGGATTCCAGCTGCATCTACTCCTGGTTATAGTCAGTCCATACCCGAAGATACTCAGAGAGAGATTTATTCTCTACGAACCATAGTTCAAGATCAGGGGGCTTAGATATCTGCTTTGCAGCAAGCGATGACTACTATACATCAGCAGATGAGAAGATATGCCCCCGGTGGTAGTGTATCGACTGGTGGTCAGTAGGTAAATCACAAAAAATCAAAATCTTTTAGTTTTCAAACTTTCATTGGTTTTAAGTTTTAATATAAATATGCAACAGTATTTAATTTTCAATATAATTTTCTTAAAGGTGACAGCAGAAAGTGGATATGGAGGTGGAGAGGGTGACGATGCATCATCGGACCGTGAGTAGAGTTGTATTGTTGATGTGTTGAACAAATATGGGAACAGTTTGTTTGTATATGTACCATGTGTGGCACATAGTTGCCACCACATATTTTCATGTCCTAATATTTTCTTGATTTCTCATGTTTCATTTTATGCATTTTATTGATTTCTGATGTTTCCTTTTATGTATTGATTTCTTGAGTGTGGTATACATCATTCCAGTTAGGCCTGTGTTTGAATTGGTAGTCAAGATTTTGGATGACTATGAGTTAAACCCATTGTTGATTTGTTGAATAAATTCTCAATGATTAATATTATAATATGTAATTATTCAATATCATCATCCAAGAAGGTAAACCCTTCTAGAGTTGGTATCCTATGACACCGTGAATCACAAAAACATGTGGATTGATAACTCTTTATTAGGAACTATTTTCTATGAAACCAATAGAAAATAATTTTCATTTTCCATAACACAAACATAAACTTGTTTTCTATTTGAGCCTAATATGATTCATGTTATATAAATCTTGATTTCCTAAAATTATTCATGAATATATAAAAAATTACATGTCGTTCCATGAATAAAACCTTATAAAACAATAATATCTCATAGATAGCATATCACCCAAGGTAAAATAACATCCAACTATAACATGAAACAACAAGAACAACAATCCCACACCGAGAACCTGGGTTTTCCCCCATATATGGGTTAGATAATCCCACAAAAAAAACACATTACCAAGGACTGAAACACCTTAATATCATATAAAACTTTCAAAAAAATTATTCAATAGAAAAAAAATGGCTTTGATACAACATTGTGACGCCATTACCTAGGTTCCACTAAACTAGTTCCCCAAACCAATGTGCCACATGACCATAGAAATGCCTCCTCATATACAAGAGGATTCCTACTAGTATTGAGGGTCCAATGAGGTATGTGGGGATAATATACCATCTTTACCAGTATAAAACAATAGTATAAATAAATTTAAATTATAACCAAGTATGTTATAAGAATAATCATGCATGATGTATTCAATTCCAAAAATTGGGTAAATCCCCGCAACCAATATAGTAAACATGTCATTTCATACAAGTGTCATGTGTTAAGTAAAAAACAAAATAAAAAACCCCATAAAAATCCTAAAATGGGTCTCGATGTCCATCCAGTTCCCTCATACATGCTCCATACCATATCCCAAACCGACCATCTATCAAAAGGATTTTTCCCTTATACTTCTCTACAACTATGAGATCTACTTAGGTATCAATGGCATCCTAAAAAGGGTGTGAGTATAGGTTAATAGGACACCACCAATAGTGTCTAAACAAATAAATATTATAATAACAATAATAATATATATATAAGTACAATTAAATAATGAACAAGGAAGAAAAGGTAAACAAGTTCCATAATTAAATATAAAGAATTTAACCCTGTATATCCTTCGGTTTTATGATGACATAAAATCCCACAAAACCTTCTTCATCCATGTCAAAATTATATTCCATTAATATAAATGGGTTTTACATTTTCATTAACAACAATGGTAATTCATTAATCATTTAAAATTCATATATTGTGGTGCACTAATCAGTACACTCATATCATACACATAGGCTTTAGTGCCTGGAAAGCCATGTCAATACACTATCCAATCATAGGAAACTCCATATACATCATATCAAGTCCATTATGTCAAATTTCATGTCTAGCCATCCCACATCAAAGATAAGGAATTCCTTCTAAAAAAATTCTTACCCATGGGTGGGATCTACTATGTCCCTCATCATTTACTAATCTATCAATACACATTCCACAAGGTTAAACACACTTGACCTTTTTTAAAAATTACAATATCAAGGGTGAACCTATTTCATTTCACCAATATTCACATAGTTTATCACTTTCACTGCACTTAACATAATTCCATAACTATTCTATTTTACTATTCATTCATAACAAAAACCATTGTACGTATTTTCAATTCCATATTATAACATGGATATTCCCACATTTTCTATTCATTATTTATCCCCTTAGTTATCTCACAACCCATTTAACCATAAAAGTTTTGATAAACAACCACTTATTCCAATTTGATATCCTTGAAAGGTCCAACACATCATTGAGTTGATGTTATTTTATGATATTGTTTCTGGTTTGTCTGGTTTGATTTGTTTTTCAGGGCAGTTGTGCAGTGGAAGCAGCAATTTTTTTTTCTGGTTAACTTTTCGCGGCGGTTTTAATCACTGCGAATAGTATATAGGTAAAACTGTAGCGGTGGTTAAAACTGCCGCTAAACATAAAATACTTACGTTTAGCGGTGGTTTTAACCGCCACTACAGAACCGCATCCCCCACCCACATTCTGCAGTGGTTATCAAGACTTTGGAGGAGGTTTTTAGGAAACTGGGATTTTATTTTATTAGGGGCGGTTATAACCGCCGCTAATAAAATAAAATCCAGGTTTCGTAAAAACCGCCGCGAAATGAGGCAGCTACAACTCTTTTTTTAAACCGCCGCTAATGATTTGCCAATGACAAATTTAGCGACGGTTTCTGTAAACCACCACCAAACCATGTAGCGGTGGTTTAAACCGCCGCTACATGGCAGTTTTCTTGTAGTGTAGGTATAATTAATAGCTCAAATATAATTCTCAAGAATCCATATAAATCACTAAAACCATATCATCCCTGCATCGTCATGCCAAATGGATAGATCCCATGAATCCTAGGCATCCTAGTTAGGAAAATTTAATGTCATCAGGCCCAGCTATCTAGATCATTGGGGTTCCTTAGGTATCTTATAATAATAATGATAATGATAAAAAACCAAATCCTACATGGTTGGATCCTAGAAATGTCGAGCATCCTAGGGAATTATGGAATACAGGGAATCTTGAATACACCTGAGGTCAAATCCCAACATCTGGGGAATTATTCATGTGTCTCAACAACTAGATCCTAGGATACACACTAGGCCTCCATGGAAATATCAATGCATCCAAGTTGTATCATTTTAGTTTCACAAGATACCTAGATATGGATCCCAAGAAGCACCTCTAGGAATCCCCAATTTCAGAATCATATCATATAAGGCTTGTAATTTGGATCCCATGAGGCACCTCTAGGAATCCTCAACATACCATAATCACATAAATCCCATAGGATAGGTCCTAATAAGTACATATGGGTATCTATAATTGTATCAAAATAAATAGGTAAAGAAAATATATAGGTTAGACAAATTCCTAACCCATCACCATTGTCCACAACCCCTTAACTCACATTTTTAGTATAGATTCTAAGGTGAAACCCGCTTCTATCACTACCCATTCCCCAAACACACCCACTCAAGGTCATATCACAAAGGGGGGATGATTGCACCGTGATTCACTGTTTCATTTTCACCCTTACACCACTATGATAAACTTTTTTTATATTGAAAATTATAAAAATAATAACAAATTTCACTTCATGTTTGATTCAATTATTTTTTATTTATTACTTTTAAAAAGGTAAATGATACTTTTTTGATAATATCATTGAAGGTGGAGGTGATTTGGATGGCTCGTGATGATGTCCAAGGAAAATGGGTCAAACTGCACAGGATCCATGCACACCAATGGACTCAACCGCCTATTTATTCTAAATCATGCATTAAAATGGGATTAAATTTTGTTTTTGGGTCCAAAATTTAATGAGATACATTTCTTATGAAGTAACTGAATCCTCATTTGGTCTTTAAGATTCCCATCCGAGCTGATCTATCCAAAGAATCAAATCTGCACAAAGTCAAATGTGGTGTTCTGTATTTTATCAATATATCGAGTTGTAGTTGTCCAAATGGTGCCAAAACTTCGGTGGAGATAGTAAAGAGGTTGGGAAACATGTTTCTAGTTTTTTTCAAAGCAATATTATAATTTAAAGTGGTCTAAAACCATCATCCAAGTGGTTTTACACAATCTGTGTTCCCAAAACCACCTTCCGCTTTGCCTATAACATGGAAGCTTGGGATCTTCATTTGGAAGTTCTTCCAAGAAGTGAATATCTAAAATTTTGAAGTCCTAGTGGAGTCTCATCCTCATACTTGAAGTTTTTTAGGCCCCTATCCCCTAGGGGGGTCAATAATGAAGAAGGAGTTCCACTCGAGCTACCTCCTCCTCCCGATGTCAAGCTAAACGGTGGGCGTTCGTTGTGAGGGATCTACGCACATGTCAAGGGAGTTATGATTCTTATTTTAGCAACTAGTTTGGAGTAATTTGGGTTTGAAAACATTTATTTCCATGTATATTATATAATTACATATTTTAATTCTTGTTTTGATGCATGTGATTGAGATACTCTTAATTTCTAACCGATCAGTGTGATGTTTTGAGTGTGTGACTTGTGTTGTTCCGATTGGACGTCACAGGAATCATTTTAATACCCAAATTCTTGAGATTTAAATCTTATTTGGAAGATATTATTCCATTCATAAGTTTTGTACCTTGACAATACGGTTGTTATGTCAAGTTTTGGTTCTTTAAGTAATGAAATAAAGGCTTAGTAATTAATCAGGATTCCAATTAATTTCAACCAAAGAATTACTCCAAACATAAATTAATATCCAAGAATGATGAACTTCAAAGTGTTTAGTGAACTCAAAATGAACAATTTTCTCTCATAATTATAAAACACCACCTTTCCTTGTCAACTATTAAACTCTTTAATTAAGTCATTTTATTTTTAAAACCGTTTTCAAAATCACCCCCATGTTTAGTACTTTTTATTAAAAACGCATACTCTAAACCTATCAATGCTCCTTGAGAGAAGACATAGGGTCTTCCATATATTATAAATCAACCTTAAAATCATAATCAATTTGATGTGTCATGACAGCGCGGTCAAATTTTGGCGCTGTTTCTGAGGAGCTCTTTGGTTTTTAGTGCGTGTTTTTATAAGATTTTTATAAATTTTGTGAATATTTATTTGTTTTATCTTATAACTTTACCTATATATTTGTGTTTTGATTTATTTATTATGTATTTTTTGTGCATGATTCATTCTAATCTGGGATATTTACCACCTTTCTAATCCGAACTGGAGAGGATCTTACGTCAACGGCCCCAAGATGCACAAGACAACCCTTCGAAGGAGGACATACAAAACATAGACACTCTTCTTGATCCTTACTCTTATTCTTATAGAACCAATATCAAAACTGAAATAAACTTGCATAAAATGGATGAAAATAATAGGATATTAAAATAACTAACCTCACTTGATGTTGATATCCAACTCACATACATTCAAATGCAAGGTGAGGCACATAATTTTGAACTAAAATCCGGTCTAATTCATTTATTACCAAGATTCCATGGACTCGCTGGAGAAGATCCACACAAGCATTTAAAATAATTTCATACTTTTTGTTCAATATTAAAACCTACTAATGTGGATAAAGAATAATTAAATCTTAGATAATTCCATTTTTCTTTATAAGATGCATTAAAAGATTGGTTATATTATGTTAATTCCCCAATAAGAGGTTGTGCGGACATGAAACGTCTTTTTCTTGAAAAATATTTCCCAGCCTCTCGAACTGAAAAAATAAGGAAAGAAATTTTTGGGATACGACAATATCAAGTGGAAAAAATTCATGAATATTGTTAAAGATTTAAAATATTGTGTTCAAGTTGTCCACACCACCAAATAAGTGACCAACTTTTAATACAATATTTTTATGAAGGTTTAATCCCTATTGATAGAAACACTATTGATGTTGTTTCAGGTGGTACACTGGTAGATAAGACCCCAATTGTTGCAAGGACCTTAATTGAGAACATGGAACAAAACACTCAACAATTTGGTTCAAGGTCTAGTATACCCATTCAAGGATTCCATGAGGTGAAAAGTACTGAATTCGAGAAGAAGGTTGACATGAAGTTTGAGGAGGTAAGTACCCTTATACAACAACTTGCTCTCTCCCAAGGTAAATCTCAATCTCCTCCTCCCATCCATTATGGAATCTACTCTTCTGACACCCATTATTCTGACTAATGACCCCAATTGAGAGAAAATTCTGAGAGTTGTGAGGAAATCTTCCTAGGATGACCCTATAACTAACCCTTTAGGAAAGAACTATACTATCCATCCAAATTTGAGTGGAAAGAAAACCAAGCTTATAGGTAAGGGGGTATTCAAACCCGCCTCATCAACCATGGAACCAACAAGGTCAGAGTAGTCATCCACCACCACCACCCAGAAATCCTCAACCACCCCAAAGGCCTTTCCAACCACCCCCTCCCAAACCCAGGCCTATCCTAGAAGATATGATGAAACAAATGGCTTCCAAAAATCTCCAATTCCAAAAAACCACCCAAGCATCCATACAAGACCTCAAAACCCAATTATGCCAACTAGATAACTCGGTGGGGGAAATTCAAAGTCACGGGTCGGGTAAACTATCATCTCAACCAGTAGTAAACCCTATAGATAAAGGAAGTGTTAGTTCAATCACCCTTAGGAGTGGAAAATAGATGAATCCTCTATTAGATTCATCCCCTCCTGAGGAAACCTCCATCCCAACCATTAAAAATGTTCCAAATGTTGAAAAACCATGTCTTGAGAGAATCCCTTACAAAGGAAAGAGTGTGTATGTTGATGAGTCTCCTAGCCAAACCATTCCTCTTATATTTCCCCAAAGGTACACCCAACCTAGGAAACAAAAGGAAACCGAACTAGATAAGGAAATATTGGAAACTTTCAAAAAACGTACAGGTAAACATCTCGTTGATTGATGTTGTGAAACAAATTCCAAGATATGAAAAGTTTCTGAAGGAGATGTGTACACACTAAAGGAGACTTTGTGGAGATGAGAAGGTGAGCTTGGGGAGGAATGTATCAGTATTAATAGAGCCATCACTAACCACCAAGTGTAACGATCCTGGGATATTCTCGATTCCATGCACCATAGGGGAGTATTATTTTTATAATGTTATGCTTGATTTAGGTGCTTCCATAAATGTGATGCCTCACTCCATTTAATCTAAATTGTATGTTTTTGAACTAAATACCACTGGAATAGTTGTTCATCTAGAAAATCAGAGTATAGCACACCCTTCTGGTGTGTTAGAGTATGTTCTTGTGAGGGTTCAAAAGTTAATTTTTCCTACTGATTTTTATGTGCTTAAAATGGAAGATGATATGATGAATGGACATGCCCCAATTATATTGGGGAGACCTTTATTGAAAACCACCAAAACCATAATTAATGTCCATAATGGTACATTTTCTATGGAATTTGGTGGAGACATAGTCCATTTCAACATCCTTGATGCCATGAAGCACCCCTCAGAAGAACATTCCTCTCTCTCGATAAATTCAATTGATGTACCCCCTTCCCCTAAAAAAACTTCTTATCATTCCCCCGATCCCCTTTCTGAGTTTTCTTTATTGATTGAAATTCTAGGTAATGAATCATGCATTGATTTTTGTAGTGGTATAGAAAAGTGTCATGCATGTTTATTACTTGATGATTTCTTGAACACTCAGGATCCACTGACCATCGATGATACTGCTAAGCTTGTAAAAGATCATTCCTCATCTGAGGAAGATACCATTGAGTAGTTAGATGAGATCAGTGACCTCTCACTTTCACACACACTCCAATCAATAAAAAATCCACCTGAATTGGAACTGAAACAACTACCTCAAGATTTAAAAAATTCATATCTTGAGAATGGAAACAAGTTACCCATCATCATTTCTAGTTCACTCCCCCTAATCATGAATTGATACTACTTGAAATTTTGAGGGAGTATAAACAAGATTTGGGATGGACACTTGCTGACATTCTTAGAATTATCCCATAAATTTTTACACATAATATTTTATTAAATGATGAGGCTAAACCAATGAGGCAGGCACAATGTTGATTGAACCCAAACCTCCTAGAAGTCATGAAAAAGGAAGTGACAAAATTATTGGCTGCTGGAATCATTTACCCCATCTATGACAGCCAATGGGTCAGTCCCATTCAAGTAGTTCCTAAAAAAACTGGCCTTACTGTAATCAAAAATGAAAATAATGAATTGGTTCTAACTTGTGTGCGGAATAGTTGGCGTGTCTGCATAGACTATCTCCGACTAAACCAATACACTAGGAAGGACCATTTCCCTTTTCCATTCATTGACCAAATGCTAGAGAGGATAGTAGGTAAGTCCCATTACTGTTTTCTTGATGGGTATTATGGATATTTTCAAATCCATATTGCCCCTGAGGATTAGGAAAAGACAACCTTCACTTAACCCTTTGGAAAATTTTCATATAGGAGGATGTCATTTGGTCTATTCAATGCTCCTGGTACTTCCCAGCGATGTATGGTTAGTATTTTTTTAGATTACCTGGAGAATTGCATGGAAGTTTTCATGGATAATTTCACTGTTTATGGTTCCTATTTTGATGAATGTTTGAGTAGTCTTGGTCTAGTCCTACGTCACTGTATTGAAAATAATCTTGTATTAAATTATGAGAAATGTTATTTCATGGTGCGACAAGGTATAGTTTTGGGGCATGTCATTTCTGGGGATGGTATCCAAGTAGATAAATAAAAATTGGATTTCACTTCTTCCTTACCATTCCCCAAAAATGTACGTGATGTGCAGTCTTTGCTAGGTCATGCTAGATTTTACCATCGTTTCATTCGTGACTTTAGTAAAATTACACTCCCCCTCTCTTAGTTACTCCAAAAATAAAAGGAATTTGTTTTTGATAATGAATGTGAGGAAGCTTTTAATAAGTTAAAATGGAGTCTCACGTCACCCCCGGTAATCCAACCACCTCGGTGGAATTTACCATTTGAGATCATGTGTGATTCATCTAACTATACAGTTGGGGCAATCTTATCACAAAGGGTCGATTGATCTCCACATGTCATTGCCTATACCTCACGTACATTGGACCCTACCCAAGAAAACTACACCACAACTGAAAAATAATTTCTTTCCATTGTGTTTGCCTTGGATAAATTCAGGTCATATATTTTAGGGTCCAAATTCATTGTTTTCTCAGACCATACAGCCCTCCGGTATCTCCTTAAGAAACCGAAATCCAAACCACGTCTCATTCGCTGGATGATCCTCCTTCAGAAATTCAATTTAGAAATTAGAGATAAAAAAAGGAGTAGAGAATGTGGTGGTTGGCCATATCAGTAGGATTAACCCATCCTCAGACATTGACTCATCCCCATGTATTCCCATAAATGACATGTTTCCTGATGAGAAACTGTACCGAGTGTAAGATGTTATTCCTTGGTATGGTGAAATTGTAAATTATTTGGTAGCATCTTTCATTCCTACTTATTTCAATAAAAACTAGGCCGACCGTTTAAAAAATGAGTCTCATTGGTACATTTGGGATGACTCCTAACTTTGGCGCACATGTAGTGATCAATTCCTCAGGTGTTGTGTTCCCGATAGTGAGTTTCAGTCCGTCCTTAGATTCTTCCACACTCTTGATTGTGGGGTCCACTTTGGTCCCCAATGGACTGCTCGCAAAATCCTTGATTCTGGTCTCTTTTGGACAATACTTTTTAGGGATGCCCATGATTTTTTTAAATCTTGTCCTTGTTGTCAAAGAATGGGTAATGTATCTAAAAGAAATGAAATGCCATAACAACAATTGCTCTTTCATGACATTTTTAATGTTTTGGGTATTGACTTTATGGGGTCATTTTCCAATTCCTTTAGCAACTTGTACATTATTCTGGCAGTTGATTACATGTCAAAATGGGTAGAGGCATGAGCCACAAGGACTGGTGATTCTAAGGTAGTTATAGAATTTTTGAGAACTCAAATCTTATGTAGGTTTGGCTTACCTAGGTTCGTCATCAGTGAACAGGGTTCACATTTCTTCAACTGAACAATGTAATCACTTTTGCGTCGGTATGGGGTCAGTCATTGAGTGTTTATTGCATATCACCTAGAGACCAATGGTCAAGCTGAGGTGTCAAATAGAGAGGTAAAACA
The DNA here is from genome assembly GCA_963277665.1 of Viscum album. Lineage (NCBI taxonomy): Eukaryota > Viridiplantae > Streptophyta > Magnoliopsida > Santalales > Viscaceae > Viscum > Viscum album. The sequence continues at coordinate 397,319,342 of OY728138.1, forward strand.
AATTCTTGAAAAAATGGTTTAACCCAATAGGAAATATTGGAATCTTAGACTCGATGATTCATTATGGGATTACCATACTTCCTTTAAGACTCTCATTGGAATATCACCATATCGGCTGGTGTTTGGAAAGAGTTGTCACCTCCCTATTGAGATTGATCACTGGGCCTATTGGGCCATCAAACAATGTCATTCTAATCTTTATGGTGTAGGTTCTCAAAGGAAGTTATAGATTCAGGAGATAGAAGAGATAAGAAAAGATGAATATGAGAACTCCAGGATTTATAAGAAGCATACCAAGGCTGCCCATGACCGTCTTATCCTTTATCGCCGGTTTGACATTGGGCAGAAGGTCCTCCTTTACAATTCAAGGCTAAAGTTTCATCCAGGTAAGCTTTGTTCCCACTGGTTTGGCCCATACACTATTACTAATGTCTCTCCATTTGGTGTTGTCCAGGTTCAAAATGAAGAAACCAAGAAAACCTTCACTGTCAATGGGTAGCGGCTAAAGCACTTCCATGAATCCATTCTGGAGTCCCCGATGAAGGAAATCCATGTTCAAGAAGCAATCTATGAATGAAACTCACCAGGTTTTATCCTTCCTTCCCACATTCTGTTTTATTACCATGAGGAAACTACACACTTTAGGTGTGGGGGTGGTTATATTCTTGGGTTAGTTAGGAATTTTCATCATCTTTCTTCCTTTTCTCATTTTAGCTTGCTAAATTGTATTGTTACTTTCCCTCTTCCCTCCCCCTCACTTTTGTGCCAGAATATTATTTTTTTATGCCCACTTTATCATGTAAAATGATTCCTGTTTAATCATGGAAGTTATTGAAAATTCATGTAGAGTATTCGCATTTCATTTTGTTTTAACATTCAAAAAAATGATGAAATGTTCATTTTAGCAAGAATTCAATATAGTGGTGTGACTTTATTTTGAAATTTAGTTCTTTGTTGATGATATAAATGGTTGTATCATTTTGAAACCTTTGAGAAGAATGGTGCCCTTTTTTGTGAATTGTTTAAGGGAAAATTGTGTCACTTAATCTCTCCACATATTTTTGCACCCAACCGTAAAATGTGAAATTTTTTAATTAATGGAAGGTAAATATAATTTAGGTTGATTTTTCTATAAATTCCAAAATCATTTTTCCTTACATTTGTTCCTTATCAAATGTATTTCATTACTGTACCAGATTGACTTATGCATGTGTACTTGTTATCCGATTATTGTAAACCCTAAAAAAACAAAAAAAAATGGGTTGTATATTGGGTACGTCAAAAACCACCCTTCCTTGACCATTGATCTTGTTATAACTATTTCAATTAGTGTTGTGGGGAGATCAAACATGGGTTGGTAGAAGAGTGTGAGATTTTTTCTAAGTGAAACTATTGAAAAATTAATAAACGAGTGGAGTAAAGAAATGTAAAATGTATGGGGATATCTAGGTTGGGAGCTTATAGTTTGAATTTTTAGAATGCTTAAGTGAGTGGGTCTTGAAACTTTATTGCAAAGTATGTAGGGCACGTTTAGTGGAAATAATCTTGTAAGTAGACAATTATTAAAATATCTTTTATTTACTCGATAAAAAATGGAAAGAATGGTATTAAATGGTTTTCACACACACACATGGAGAATTAGTGACATGATTAACTTTTGAATTATTTTCTTTGATTGGTATCATTAATCTCTTGGAATTTCATTTGGATATAATTTTTGAGACGTATTTTTCCATGATCACTAAGAATAACTCCTCAGTGTGATTTTTTCTTTGATCACATTTCTATCAGGAATTAAATTTTCATTGAATGTTAAATATTTAGGAATTTTTAAATATCTAAATGCATAATTTTTAAAATTATTACTTTTCCAAAGAGTGTAAATGTTTAGGTGTTGGGGTGTGATCGCACCATGATTCACTGTTTCATTTTCACCCTTACACCACTGTGCTAAACTTGTTTTATATTGAAAATTGTAAAAATAATAACAAATTTCACTTCATGTTTGATTAAATTATTTTGTATTTATTACTGTTAAAAAGGTAAATGATACTTTTTTGATAATATCATTGAAGGTGGAGGTGATTTGGATGGCCTGTGATGATGTCTAAGGAAAATGGGCCAAACTGCACAGGATCCATGCACACTAGTGGACTCAACTGCATATTTATTATAAACCGTGGATCCAAATGGGATGAAATTTTGTGGTCTAGTCCAAAATTTAATGGGATACATTTCATATTAATTAATATAAGCCACATTCTTCCTTTAATATACCCATCCTATCTGATCTGTCCAAATAATTAAATCTCCACAAAGTCAAATGCAGTGTTTTGTATTTTATCAATATCTCGAGTTGTAGTTGTCCAAATGGTTCTAAACTTTCTATGGAGATATTAAGGAGGTGGTAAAACATGTTTCTAGTTTTTTCCAAAGATATATTAGACTTTAAGTAGTCTAAAACCATCATCCAAGTGGTTTTACACAATCTGTGTTCCCAAAACCACCTTCCACTTTACCTATAAAATGGAAGCTTGGGATCCTCATTTGCGAGTTCATAAAAGAAGTGGATATCTACCATTTTTAAGTCCTATATGAGTATCCTCATCATACTTGAAGTTCTGGAGGCCCCTATCCTCATAGGGGGATCAATAATTAAGAAGGAGTTCCACCCGAGCTACCTCCTCCTCCCGATGTCGAGCTAAACAGTGGGCGTTCATTGTGAGAGATCTACGCACATGTCAAGGGAGTTATGATTCTTATTTTAGATAATGGTTTGGAGTAATTTGGGTGTGAAAACATTTCTTTCCATGTATCTTATATAATTCCATATTTGAATTCTTGTTTTGATGCATGTGATTGAGATACTCTAAATTTCTAACCGATCGGTGTGAGGTTTTGAGTGTGTGACTTGTGTTGTTCCACTTAGACATCACAAGAATACTTTTCATACCCACATTCTTGAGATTTAAATCTGATTTGGAAGCTATTATTCCATGCATAAGTTCTGGACCTTGACAATATGATTGTTATGTCAAGGTTTGGTTCTTTAAGCAATGAAATAAAGGCTTAGGAATTAATCGGGATTCCAATTAATTTCAACCAAAGAATTAATCCAAACCTAAATTAATATCCAAGAATAATGAACTTGAAAGTTTTTAGTGAACTCACAGTGAACCATTTTCTCTCATAATTATAAAACACCACCTTTCCTTGTCAACTATTAAACTCTTTAATTAAGTCATTTTATTTTTAAAACTGTTTTCAAAATCACCCCCATGTTTAGTAATTTTTATTAAAAATGCATACTCTAAACCTGTCAACACTTCTTGAGAGACAACCTAGGTTCTTCCTTAGACTATAAATCCACCTTAAAATCATAATCAATTTGACGTGTCACGACATCACGGTCAGGGAACCCAAAGGGGTCCCCAAGGTTATCACTATAGTAGAGGAATCCCACTCGATATACTCCATCACAACTGATCTTTAGGGCCTATACTCGATGCTCAGAGGACATACCATCCCTTGGCATCATCAAATCCATCTAATGACCTCATAGGCCTCAAGGGAGTGTCGCATTATAAATAGTCTTAAGTGATGGATCAATGCTCACCTTTATGTCCCAGGTCACTCCATACTAGTAAACTTACCCAACCTATGTTCACTTTGCATGAAGTCTATCTAACTAAGTTATGCATGTCTCGAGGGTCCTCACTTAGCCTGCCAAGGATGCTTAACTCAATTCAAGTCACACACCCCTCTTAGAGGTGTCCAAGTACCCAGGTGTTTTCTTAGTCTAGGCCTCGACCATCAATGGTTGAGGCATCAAGCTAGTGGCCAAGGTTCTCGGTGTCCTTATCACTTTTTATATTTAATTTCATGTGCTAATTTGATCATAACATTTAATTTAAATTAAACTATTTTAATTAAATTAAATAATTAAATAATAAAGATTTTATCACCCTATTGGAGAGGCTTCACACCCACATGCATATAAACATCATGCACAAAGATATAGGGCTGCTACCAGGACCACCTAACATTTTTAGAAGATTTATCATTATAATTCCAAAATTTGACAATAACTACAAAGGATCATCCAATCTCATCCACTATCCTAATCCTATAACTCACACACAATATCTTAAATTAATTAATTATAACAATTTATAATAAATTCAAACTATTTAAAATTGAATTCCAATTTAATTCAATATGGTATAAATGTTAAAATATCACTATAACCATAACCAACAACCTACAAGAGGACCAAAGCAAACCCTCGACATCATCCCAAGATGAATCCTTAACAAGTGTCTCTATTTACATCATTAAATAAACTTAATTTCAAGGGAAAACCAAATAAAATTTTATGATGTGGTGTACCTTCATCAAATCAACAAACGTTGATAGGCGAACATCATCTTGGGACATCCTCTAAGAGGAATAAGTGGAATACCCATCTCATTTGGTAGATTCCACTAAGATCTGGTGGAATCAGAATTTAAATCCTAGCTGAGAGAGAATAAAATTAGAATGAAGGGAGAAGGTAATTGATAGGGATCACCGAAGTCAAATACATACCTCAAAACATCATAAAATCCCAAGAAGACCATCCCTTGTTCAAGGTAAGTGAGGGAGAGGAAGGAGATGAATCCTATGGTTTCATATACAAAAGAAGGAGGAGTAAATGGGTTGTACTTATTAAAAGTTCAATGGTGAAAAAGAGTAAATTTTCCCCCTTTTAACCCTACTGGATATCTAGTAGCTGTAAACTGCATCTCGACTTCCCTATGATGTCATATTGCTACTCCCAACCACCATATGACCTCTATTACTTGCCCAAAAAACCTCTTTTTAGAAGTTTAAACTTTCATAATTATATTTTGATTCCTAGTTTGAAATTTTACTTTCATAGCAAAACAAAATTCAAATTTTTTTTCGAATTTCAAAACTTGTTCGTACACACAAGGTTTTACAATCTCCCCACCATAAAACTTCCCATCCTAGAGAAGTCTCCTCGATTATTCTATCATCAGTCTCAACCTACTCGAGTCATCAATTCCTGTTCATATGGTTGTGTTCTACCTGGAATGTGGAATGATATTTTGTTGTGAAACTCCAAACATAAGGCACAAAATTCATCAAAAATCAAACCACCATTCATAGCCATCAAGGGAACCTCTAGACAGTTATCTGCAACACTCATCCATCCCAGTACACCACTATTTCATCCACCTCATTATAAGGCTCATGGTGTTCCCCACCATAGAACCCAACTCATAACATCTAATTATGACCCAAAATGTCCCCCACCATCAGAATCTTTTATAAAAATATGTCCTCAGTGGTCCACAAACTTCTTGATATGGTTTCCATATCATTTCACTCAAATACATATAAAAACACTAGTAAAAATCTAGTAATAACTCTTCTCTAATTCAAAACTGAACCAGATGAGTATCCACCACCCATGCACAAGACCCGCATACACTGATCTTTCCTTAAAAGGTCATGACCAAGCCTCAGAAGACTCCCCATCATACCAAACATGATATACCCGAACCACAAGACTAGATTCCCTAGATTTTTAATATTTTCACTCAAAATAGCTCTTTCATCACATTTAATTTCTTGATTCACCTCTTGAACCATGTGACAAAACTAGGTTTCACCCCTTAAACCATGTCACAAATCATGGCTCACCCAATGAATCACCCTTGGGTCACACCGAGATCAATCCAAGCCCAATGCCAACACACTGAATCTAACCAACTCTCCATCTAAATATTATCTCTAATATTCACTTAGGAACCATATTAGATTGGGTCTCATCACACACCATTACCCTAATGTCACATAGACGATTTGGTGATCAGTCTTACTACATCCGGACCCTTCCAATATAAAGGTCATTTACCCATAACCAATATGATGCTCCCCACTATAGGAATATCATTATTTTTGCCTAAAGTATCAAAATGTGCATCATCTATGGCCTACACCCCATCCATCACTAAAAATAAAGACCTGTGTGGCCAAGATTGCATATAAACAAGCACCATCAAGGAAACCAAAATACTATCTGTCCCTGAATCATAAAGATTCCACCCATGACATTCTCCAAAATTTATCTGAGATGAGGGTCGCCACCCCCAAATGACCAATGGTGTACTCCCCACTATATTTATTCCTTATGCCCGACCATGAATGAACAACCTCATCAGGTTCGTCCATAATCATATATGCGTTGGTCCTTTTGATTCATGCTCACTATCTTATCAATACCTGACCAGAACTAACCCAGATAAACCATGGTACTGCACCCAATCCATTTTCAACGTATCCAATACAACATAGGGACATTTCTCATTTCCCCATAACTTGTGGGTACCTATTTTCATGACACTTCAACAAAACCATCAGTCCCTAGCTCACACACGGTCATTCATTGATTCCAATTTAAATATATTCATGTGCATCTAACACGTGCACTACCTCGACCTCATCTAAAAATGAACAATTTATGCTCTAGTACCGCTTAGTCACTTAACCTAACTCGTAACTATATGATTTTCATATCATTGATTTAAGGCTCAATGACCTAAACAACTGAACATGCTCCAATGAATGTTAGTATCATCAAGTCAGAGCACCCTTGACACTCCTATTCAAAATAGGGAACTTTATATATGCCATAGTTTATCAAACATTTTTCTATTAATGAGAATCATCCCCAAGACACAAGCATCTCCTATGATTTTATCATACCACCGACCATATCCTGAGTTTATAGGGTTAGACACTTGGTCAATCCTTCCCTTGAAAACCCACCTAAAAACGGAGGCACTCTTAGTGCCTTATGTACCAAAGCACTAGCACCCAAGGTGTTTTTATTATAAAACCTCAAGATATAACCATGCCCATACCAAAACCCTAGTAGAACCTCATATGCATTGTTCTCACAACCCAAAGCATCTCCCCAATCCTATATACCTCTAAAAAACTCACAAGAAAAGGCCAACTCCTCTCATAAGTTTCCCTCAATCGTAAAAATCACTAACTCACTAAGTTATGAGTCATACCTCAAGTTCACTAGAGTCTCCCAATAGTTAAATAAACCAGGTCTCATGTATAGTTAATAGGCCGTGGGAAATTACTTTCTACGCCCATCTCAAATAACACACGATATCTCATATGATAGCTACCCACTAAGGGGTTTCATACAACCTACAGCACCCAATGTGCCCATTAAAAAACCATTAGCCCACTCATGGGTCTCATCTAGAACAACCAGACATCACATACCAAAACCATTGTCCATCAGGCACTTTTTCTCACCAAGAATCTTCCCACGAAAGTCCTCCATCAAGGATAAAAACTCAAAATTCAACTATTTATATAACCAATGGCATCATCCTAGATGATTGGTATCAAGGAACACACAAACACTAGCTTGGTTAAGTAGAGTTTCATTCCAAGATATATGGAAAACACTATATAGGTTGTTACTGGCACTTTAAATAATTGAACCTGAATAATGATGACCCACAAGGGGTTTATCACAAAGGAATAAAATTCTTAAATTGACCTACTAGGGTCACAATACCTCCTGCGCAATAGGTAAATCATCTCCATAATCACCATTGGTTATCTCATCATAAAATCCACATGACCTGCCATTATAAAGGAAGTAGACACAGGTTAGCCTAACTGAGTAGAATGGCACCAAGAAATTATATGGGAAAACACCAGATGAACAGTTACTAACACTTTAAATAAATAAATATCTCATTATTGGTAAAATAGAATAGGTATAGTAACATCCTATTACATTATTTTAGGTACTTTTCACCATTGTTTTGACTCTACCTTGTATAGGGCTTGTCTCATGTTATTTAGGGTGAAGTTTTAAAAAAAATAGGTTTTGGGGGCTGTGTACAGTTGGAATGTGGTTAGGGAAAACCATGCAGTTACTCCCAGTAAACCATGAACCCTGTGATGAGCCACTATAAGGGGGCACATGGTTTATCCAAACCGTGCAGACACCCCTCCAAATCATGAACCCTTGGATAGAGGAAGTTTTTATAGTAGGTGCATGATTATTTTAACCATGTGTTCAAATCGTGCGCCCTTTCCAGAAGTCTAGTAGGGGAACATGGTTAGGGTGCATATTTACTACTAATCATGCATCCCATATAGAAATTTTTTTTCACAATTTTAGAATTCCCCTAAATTTTTTATTAAAAAATTAAAGACACCCAATTTTACCCCCAAACACCCCCATTCAACCATAATATGATTCCTTATTCTTTTGAGGCTCTCAAGATGTGATTTTGACTCCTCTAACCCCGTCTCTTGGTGGATCAAAGCACCAGTGATTGTATTTGATCTTATTTCGATGAGTTTCTCTCCTATCATGTGGTTTCTTCTAATCTCCTCTTCTATCCTCCTTAGAGAGTGATATATTATCATGTTATTTAAGAATATAATATTTATTTTGATGGATATTTATTCTAGGTTTCATTTCTTGATCTCTTTCACCATCGTTCTCATTGGAATTCCTATTGTGGGTGTTGATTTGATCATGTGATTAAATGTAGGTGGTTTTATAATTCTTTAACCTATAATTGAAACCCTAATTTTTCAATTGATTTTAAATGAGTTTTTAATTGATTTAAAAACTCATATTTTATATGATTTTATGTATGATTTTAAAAGGGCATGTAAATTATGAAAAAAATACCAATTTCAATGGAATTGAAATTGTTGGGTGTATTTGAGAAAATTTATGGCTTTAATTGAAAGTTGATTTAATGAATTATTTGATGTTTATTCTTCATAAAATCATACTAAAATGAAATATTATTTTAAAAGGCATTAATTTGATGAAAACCTATGATTCAATTTTTAAATAAAAAATGAATGTTGAACTTGAAATTGAGAAATTGAGTTTTGAATTATGAATTGATATGAAATGAATGATTTTCCCAAGAATTAATGATCAATTGATTGATTGAATCATATACGATCCTGATTAGTTAGTGGTTAATTAGGACTAGTATACTAGGACTTTGACTCCCTAGAAATGTATTGGTGATGGAAACACTAAAAAAATAAATTTTGGCATGAGTTCCTACGATGGGTATCCTAATGGGGTGTTGATTGATCATTTAGATGGATTAAGACTTAGGGAGTGTGCACACATAATTGAGACATGTTGATGATTGATAAGTGTAAGGATCCTATAGCTAAAAACTAATATACCTAGGGGATTATGAACATGTTTCTTTTCTTTGTTTGACTTTATTACACATTCCATTATTTATAGAACTATTTTATTCATACTAGCTGATTTATATAACTATTTTATATAAAATATTCATTTAAGTCATGTTTTGATATATCTAACACCTTTTGTTTTGAAAGCACATTTTGTTTTATAATATCAAAATAATTTCCATGCCTTGTTTTATTTAAATTTAAATGATAAATGGTTTAATTGTGATAGATTTGATTATGGAACACTCGGTGATATCTTACTGAGATTTTTATCCCACATCCTATCTTTTCCTTTGGTCATTTTTAGATCTTGTTATGTCAAGTCCAAGGAAAGGGAAAGCACCACTTGGAGGTGGTAGTTGTACTTGATTTGTTTGACTATGGAGTGATGGAGGTGACTAGTGGAGATATGATCCACTTGTTACATGGGTTCTTTTTTTAGATTTTTTCTTGATAGATGTTTTTTCTTTTGAAAATTTACTATTTAGGTATTGTTTTACCTATTTGATTCTGAAACTTTTTCCTTGTGTAGTGTTGATCATACTGACTGTGTATTGATTTATCTTCCATTATTTTGTATTATTATGGAAAAAATTGGTCCCTATTGATCTTGATATGATGTCAGGTTCTATTCGTAAAACCAGGGGATCAAGAACATCCTTCAGGTTATGTCAAGACTGGGTCAAGTATCAGTGTACTAGGGTATATGGGCTGGTTCATTAAAAATTGGTATCATAACAGGTTGTACATCTTTTCTTTGTGTTTATATGTAGTTTGGGATGTCCTGGTAGACATGAGATAGGATTCTCAAGACTCAAAAGGTATTTATGAGTGAGTGTCTAACCAACTCTCATCGTAGTGTGCCTTAAGTCTCCATGGGTGTTTGGGAAAAGTGACTTTGAGGAATAATTTGATCTTATTATAGCATTTTACCATGTTTATCTGAGTGTTTTGAAATTTAAAAAAATAATTTTTTTTATGGAATTGATATTCCTATATCTCTTGATTTATTTGATGATCTAAGTATCAAAACTGATGTTTTTAGTGTTTTTTGATGGTGTTTTATAACACCATGCCTCTGATAATACATTTTAATAGGTCATAGGAGAAAATTAATGGTGAACCATGGTGAGAGAATATTCCAATGGACTATAATCTTGTTGATATAGTGGTGTGTGATGTCCAAGATTTGGGAGAAGTACCTACCCCCATTCCTGTTCAAGATCTGGTAGTGGAACCTCAAAGGGATGAATCTAGAAATCATGATCAAGAGTTTCTTTGAAATAAACCACTAGTTTTTTAAGGATCGAATGATCCTCAAGAGGATAAGGATTAGTTGAGAAATATTGATTATCTTTTTTAGTGCTTAGAAATTCCAGAGGCTATAAAGGTAAAGTTTTTTGCCTTTAAGATTGAAGGTCCTAGCAGGAGATGGTGGGATTATATAGTGACAGTGAAGAAACATGAGGTTATAGAGCGGAAGAAATTTAGAATTATATTCACTTATTAGTTCTATCCAGAATCAATGGTCATGGAGAAGTCTATGGAGTTCCTCAACCTTCAATAAGGTGATAGGATCATGAATCAGTATGCAAACAACTTTTTTGAACTCGTTCAGTTTTCTCCTTAGGTGGTGACAAATAAGAAGATAAAGGCTCAAAGATTTGAGATAGGTATTTAATCCAATATTTTATCTCAAGTATTTATACTAAAACTCACTTATTATATTGACTTGATGGATAGATCTTTCATGTTTGAGATCTACCTAGCTAGAAAGTCAAGGTTTATGGGGGTAACTTTTTCTCCCAGTGGCAGTTTGGTTTGTTCCTTTAAATAAAAGAGGAATCATTATGAGTCTCATGGTGGTTTTAGACAAAAATAATCATCCATACCTCCTGTAGTTCCAGGTATAGTCTATGTGTCTTGATTTCATTTTGGAAAGGTTGGTAATTTGAGGAGGTTTTGTACTGAGGTACCAAATATCTGTAGTTCTTGTGGTCCTTCAAGACACATATAAAAGCTTTGTCATGTCTTTTCTACTCTTTACAGTGAAATTATCTCATCAACACCTAAAATTACCATGTTAAAATTATATGATTCAAGTGCTAAGGATTCTCGACCACAAGAATCTAGAACAAAGCTTCTTCACACATTGGAAGAGTCTCTAGAGAAAGCTGATGTGGATCCAGTGAAAGTGAGAGGTACCATCACTATAGCTTCATCTTTAGTGACTACTTTATTTGATACCAGTGCATCTCACTCATTCATATCGACTCATGTTGTTGATTTTATAAACCTTCCTATGGATATTTCTTTTTTATGTGATGGATATTTCTATGCCCAATGGAATGAAGAAAGATAAGGCTCTTTGTTGTCCCTATTGTGATTTCTCTCTATTATAGATTGAGCTTACTTTTAATTTTTTATTCTAGACATAAAACCTCTTAACATCATTCTCGATATGGATGGATGATTCCTCATAAGGCCTAGATTGAATATTATATTTTATGGGTTTCCTTTATTTCACCCAGTGGGGTATGTTGTGTTTTTTAGGGAGAATGAGACTAGAGTTCGAGTAGATACCGAACAACTTTTCCAGAGTTAGGAAGTGTAATATCAATTTTTTCTTTTGACTTGGAGGGGGAATCTTTGAGTGGTGATCTCCCTCCAGTTTTCGTTAAGTTTCCCAGTGTGTTTCTATCTAATTTTTCTAGATTTACACCAGTAAGGGAGGTATAGTTCTCTATCAATTCAGTATTGGGTACCCAACCCATATATATCCCTTCTTACCATATGGCACCAATTGAATTGAAATAGTTGATAACTAAGTTAGATTATCTGTTGGAAAAAGGATTTATATGCCTGTGTGTGTCACCATGGGTGGAACCTATGATTTTCATAAAGAAAATTGATGGAACACTTCATCTTTTTATTGATTATCAAAAACTCAATTGAGTTATAGTAAAGAAAAAGTATTTTTTCCATATATTGATGATCTGTTTGACCATTTTAAAGGGGATAAGTGGTTATCAAATATTAATCTTTGATCTGGTTATCACCAGTTTAGAATAAAAGAATATAAAATCCTAAATAATGACTTCAGGAGTAGGTATAACCATTATGAGTACCTTGTTATGTCATTTGGACTAACCAATGATCTTATAGATTTTATGGTACTGATGAATAAAATATTATACATTGATTTTTTCGTGGTGGTGTTTGTGGATGAAATCTTGGTTTACTCTAAAATTGAGGAGGATCATGTGCATCATTTGAGGGAAGTTTTCGAAATATCAAGAGATAATTGACTTTATGTGAAGATTTTGAAATATAATTTCTAGATTTGGGAATTTAAGTTCTTGGGACATTTATTCTCATAACATGGTATTTCAGTCGATCCTGAAAAGGTGAAAGATGTTATGACATAGGAGAAACTTTGTGATGTTTTTAAGATTCAAAACTTCTTAGAATTGGTGGGGTATTTCCATAGGTTTGTTAAATATTTCTCAAATTTGGAATCATTAATGATTTCTCTCACTTGGAAGGGGGTGAAGTTCTTGTGGGATTTGAAATGTTAGAGTTATTTTGATGAGTTGAAATGTATTTTGACTTTTGTTCCAGTGTTGACTCTTCCAGAGGCTAGGAAGGGCTATGTGGTCTTTTTTAATGTATCCGGTAAAATTTTGGGTTGTGTTCTTATTTTAGGTGATCATGTGGTAGTCTATGGTTCTAGATATCTTAGCCACATTAGACGAACTATCTGACTCATGATCTTTGGATAACTTTCATGATTCATTCTCTTAATATTTTTTGGCATTACCTTTTCAGAGAAAGGTTTATCATCTATTCCCACCAAAAAATCTTTATTTATATATTATCTAAAAAATATTTGAACCTTTGGTAGTGGTGATGGGTATATTACCTATGGTATTTTGATATCGACATTTCCAACACCCATGGTAAGGGGAATGTCATTATCTATGCCTTGAGAAGGAAACTTTCAACCCAAGCCATAAAAGAATCTTAAAAAGAGTGTAATATGATGGATCTCTTTACATAGCTTCATATGGGGTCTAAGAGGATGTGACTGATATAATTTTGACAAGTGTTCAATTGACCTCCTCTCTTCTTAAGATGATTCTTTAATAATAGGGTCTTGATGATGAATTATATGGAATTTAGAACTCTCTTTATGGTGGGGAGACCATTGGTGAGTGGAATTTCTCCTCTAAGTGTGTTCTCTATTTCCAAAACTGGTATGTTTTATCTTTTCTAATGATAAAATATGTTTTGGGGGTTTCCATAATTCCTAGTGGGCGGTGCACTCAAGTACCAAAAATATGTTCTATAATATGTGATGATGATTATAGTGGCTAGGTATGATACAATACATCATTGACTTTGTATCTCATTTTTATACATATCAGTAGGCCAAATATTAGTACCAAATACCTTTAGGTTTACTTCATCCACTTCTTGTGCTGACTTAGAAGTGGTATGATATTTTTATGGGTTTTATGGTTGGTTTTCCACATACCCTTTAGAAGAATAATGTGATATGGGTAGTGATTGATCATTTGAAAAAATCGGATCACATTTTACCCATTCATGATACAACCAAAGTTGAGGATTTGGGAAGTCTCTATGTTAAAAAGATCATCATATTTCATGGAGTTCCATATATTATGGTTTATTATAAGGATCCCTAGTTCACTTATCTTTTTTGGATAGGCCTATAGGTGGAAATGGGATCCCATGTTAGATTGAACATGTAATACCATCTATATATGGATGAATAAATAGAATGAGTTATACATATCTTGGAATACATTCTATGTTCTTGAATTCTTGACTTTGGTGGAGCCTAGGATGTCCATTTGGGTCTGGTTGAGTTTTTTACAAAAAAAGTTACTAGTGTGCTATTAGAATGTCCCCTTTTGAGGCCTTCTATGGTTATATTTATAAATATTTATTATGTTTCTCATATATTTGTGAATATTCTTTGTTTGTATCAAGCTTTTTCTAGGATACAATGATGAATATTCAGTTGATTCATCAGATAATGGTGACAGAACAGAGCCAGTATAAATATTATGTTGATCATCAATGTAGACCTTTAGAGATTTTAGTGGGTGACTAGGTGTTCTTGAGAGTTTCACCTCAATTGATTCACTGGTGACATAGGAAATAGGGAAAGCTTTCATTTAGTTTTGTGGGTCCTTTTGTGATTCTTGAGTGGGTTGGTAAAGTGACTTACAAGTTAGACTTACCACCATAGTTAATATTGATCCACAATGTGTTTCATGTATTGAAACTCAGTAAGTATCTTTTTAACCCTTCACGTGTTTGAAGTTGGGAAGTTCTTGATGTGTAATATAGTGACCCTAGCCCTTTACACATATTATTACATGATTCTAAGAATAATTTTCCATTAAATACAAACCAAGGATTGAAAGGCCTAATGTCTTTGGAAGACTAGGTACATAATTAGAAAATATGAAACTGGAATAAAACATCTTTCGATTAATCTATATTATGAGATCCTAACTCCATTTTATCTCCCACAACTTCATAGGATAACCTAGAAAACACATCAACAAAATGGGTGAGCTAAAAAACCCAATAAGGAAAAAACATGGAAATGAAACATATAACATGATTCAAAAGGAAAAACATGATAAAATAAAAGGTTAGGATCATGAATAAACATATGGAGGAATAAAAAATAGAACCTGGATTCATATGATAATGTCAATATAGTAATCTAGAAGAAACATATATCCTAACATAAACATGATTCAAGGCTAACTATCAAGATGATATCACATGGTGGACATAGTCCTATAATGGATTAGGTTTAATCCCTAATCCCATACATAACATCTCATGAGACTAAAAAATTACCCAATTAATTGTAGCACTATCTAGGTGCACCCATCATAACATGTTCATGCATATGTGTGTCACATAAATATTCAAACATAAGTAATAAACATAAGGGTTACCTATGGAAAGAAATGGGTTTTGTAGTCATGTCGTAAGGCATAACCAAAGGGCGTGTCATAATGGTATCCATGAAAGAAGGAATTAAATCATTATTATAAATTCATAAAGTAAAAAATAAGAATATATCATGAATAATTATGTCTAACTAATGTTAAATATGAAAAATTTTGGTTAGGTAACTTTATAAATGTGCCACATTAGCACGGTTTTAGTGGAAAGAATGGATTATTTAAAGAATATGAAGGCATAATTATTTCAATAAAATCATAAATGAACTAAAATATATTTTTCCTGATAAAATTTTTGATTTTTAAAAATATTTTTGTCTTAAAATATTTTATGTAGTGTACATGAAAATGGGTAAAAAAATAGAGAAGTTCTCTTTAATTGAGTTTTCTTATCAGGAGGAATTGAGAAGGGAGCCTTTTAAAACATGTATTTAACCATAAAAGAAATATTAATTGAGATAGTTATATATTTTTGGAACATATATACATAATATAGGATAATTATATAATAATAATGAAGATATAAATTGAGGCAAAGAGATATAAAGTGTAACCTAAAGGAAAAATAGTAGTTTAGATATATCCCTTACCTTATGTCTGGATGCGTTCTGTACTTACACTTAATTTCCTATATAATAAAATTAGATTAATTAATAACCTATTCCAAATATATTTTATTTATTATAATTTTATTAAGTTCATTTATGGACATTTCTATGAGCTATAAAGTTCAATTTCGTTGTTTTGGGAGCATTCGTTTCAAGGTTTCATGGTCGGTTCACTTGTGTATAATTATGGAAGTTATTGTAAAATGGTAATACTTATCAATAAGTGAAATAAAATGGTATTAATTCACTTATAAAAGTTTAAATAGTCCCATATATCATTTTTTCTTACATTTTTATGATTTATTTAATAAAACGTTACTAATAAATGTTTAGTTTATTTTGGTGGTTTTTTCGACCATCTCAAACCAGTTTTGTTTTATTTAATATTAAGACCATATACTCTTTAAATAATGTGAAACCATATATAATATACATAATTATTTCATTTTAAACAATTATAAGTTAATTTAAACCTTCTATTAAGGAATTATTGGAAAATGAAAACTCATCATCCACGAAGGTGGTTAACTGACATAACATAGACAATGGTTTCATTTTTCTTTGAATAAGAGGAGATGAGAAAAGTGGTGGATAGAAGATATTATATTAGAAATATAAAATTCAAGTATATACATGATACTAGAGTTATTATGATATATTTGATGAAGGAGGTGTGGAGAAGTTATAAGAAGAAAAGAAATTAAAAGAGATAGTTTGAGAATGTTACCTCTTGAATATCACCTCCTTGAAGAACCACTTAAGGAACCTGGAATTATTATTTTTTTGATACAATAAAAACTTATACATTTTGAGAGTGGGTATTAGAGGTTTTGGAAGATATTTGGAAAGCTTTAAGGCTTATAAGGTGTGAGGATAAGGGGTGGTGAGGGGTGGTATTTATAAGGGAAAGAGAGGGGTGTTTTTTTATCATTATATTCATTAGTTTATTATTTTGGATCAAAAATATCAATATTATTGATTATTGTGACTATATATAGTAAATGGTGCATGTGAGTTTTAACTAATGGGTTCTTACATCATCCATGACTCAAAAATTCATGTATTTGACTTATAATGTTAAATACCGTAAATTACCGTATTTCACCATTCACCAAAAATTTAAATATTTTATAAACATTATGAAAATTAAACCTAACCATTTTTCTATGTTTATATTTTAAAAATGGAATCCATTTTATGAAAATAATTTTCTAAATATGATAAATTTAATTTTTAAATAAAATCCTTATTTTTTCAAAAAATACTAATTTTAATATTATAATCAATTTTATGACCCTTTGTAAAATTACTTATAGTATATTAAAATTATATTATCATTATAATAAAAAATAATATTAATTTATGAATCCGTTTTATGAAAATTAATTTTCTTTTGAATCATTATATTCATTATAAAATTGCAAATAAAACATTTTCATTTTACAAAAATACTAACACTTAAATTATCTTTTTAAAACATGTATTTACTTGTACCATGATATAAATATATCATATTTTCATTTTATAAGGTACCTAAATATGATTTTACATTTCCATGAGTGTGGTTACTATTCTAATAGTCAGATATTAATATTCCAACTATCAGGTCACTATATCAACGGTCAAATTACTAATCTAATAATTAGATTTATAATGGTCATATGGGTTCCCTACTTACTTTAAATGCATATTATTCCATTAATTATTCATTAACTTCCATTTTATCTGAATTTTATATATACTTTCATCTTAAAATCTAATATTTTATTATTAAAATTATGTTTTATTTCTATATCTTTGTTCCTGAGTGTGGTCATTCTGGTGGATCGAGAAAATCCAAATTATCCTATTATTATTCTTTTATTTAATATTTATTATCTCATTGTAATATTTGGGATTTTTATTAGTTTAGTTTCTGACTAATGTATCATTATTCATTTATGAGAATAATTTTTAGTTGGTTTCTTTATGTGATGTATGTGCTTTATACTGCATGATGTAATTATAAGAAGGGGAATTTCATTAATAAAATTCTGGGTCATTTCATTCTTCCCCCCTTAGGAAATTTCTCCCTCAAAATTTCATTTTACATTCTAAGATGAAAAAAGGTGAGGGTAATTCTCCTTCATCACTTCCTCTGGATCCCGTATTGCATCCTTGTACTTATGGTTTCTCTATAGTACGTTGACTAAGTGAGTTATCTCATTGTGTAGAGATTTATATCTATGATCCAAGATCTTCATCAGATGATCCTCATAAGAGAGATATTTTTAAAACTATAGCACCTCTGAATTCAGTACATGTGAGGGATATGGCATGTACTTCCCCAAGAGGGATACATGTAATACATCATGTACTTGAGACATGATTGGTGGAAGTTCTAGTCAATATTTCATAGCTCCAATGCAATCAAGAATATCAAAGGGGACAATGTACCTAGGGACTAGTTTTCCCTTATTCCCAAATCTCATGACTCTCTTCCATTGAGATATGTGGAGGAATAAATTATCTTTAACCTTGAACTCTAGGTCCCATCAACGATTGTTTTCATAGTTCTTTTGATGAATTTGGGCAGCCCTGATGTGTTGTTGAATATTCCTCACCTTTTCTACCATTTCCTCAACCATTTTAGGTCTCGGAATCTTGTGTTCACTAACTTCATCTCCATATGTAGGTGATCTACATTTTTTCCCATAAATGGCTTCATATGGATCCATTTGGACACTTGAGTGTAAACTATTTTTGTAAGAGAATTCGACCAGAGTTAGATGTTAACAGCATCCAACTTTTAAGTCCATCAAGCATGCTCTCAAAATATCTTCCAATTTATGAATAGTCCACTTAGACTAACCATTAGTTTGGGGGTGATAAGCTATACTGAAGTTTAGCTTGGTGTTTAGGGAATGTTGGATACTTTTTCATAACTTAGAGGTAAATCTCAGATCTCAATTGGATATAATCAATAATGGTACTCCATTAATCCTCACTAATTCTCTAATGTATATTCATGCAAGTTTATTCAAGTGAGAAGTCCTCTCGAATTGAAAAAAAGTGAGCAATCTTTGTAAGATGATCCACAACAACCCATATGACATTATTTCCTTTGGATGTATTTAAAGGTATAGTGAAAAAGTCCATGGTGATATTTTTTTCATTTTATTGTAGGTATAGGTAATGGTTGCATCATCCCCTTATAATTTTTCCTTTTAGACTTCACTTGCTAACATACTAGGAACTTTTATGTATATTCAGCTATATCCTTATTTTTATTGTCCCACCAATATATTACTTAGAGATCATGATGCATCTTTGTGATCCTAGGGTAGATGGAGAAGTTATAGCTATTTGAATCATTCAAAATGTCCCTATTTATCTTAGTATTTGATGGTACACATAGTCATGGACTAAATCTTATGACTCCTTCCTCATCAATTTTAAACTCTGAGGATTCCCCATTTTTTATAGCTTCCACCTTCTTCTTAATTTTCACATCATCTCTTTGAGCATACTTTATCTTCTCTAAAAGGTATGGTTGGGAAATCATTTGAGAAAGAAATGATGATGCCCTTACTTTATTATTCTCATGTTCATCCTTTAGAATTCTAAGAAGATTGAATCCTTATCATTTCTCTTCATTTATAAAGTTGTAGGATCCTTTATACTTAGAGCATCTACAACTTTATTTTCTTTACCATGATGGTATTGGATTTAGTAGTCATAATCCTTGATGAGCTCTAACCATATTCACTAGTGAATATTAAGCTCCTTCTGTGTGAATATATATTTGAGGATCTTATGATTAGTATATATCTCACATTTCTCCCCATATAGATAATGTTGTCATATTTTTAATACTAATATCATAGCTTCCACCTCCATATCATGTGTGGGATGGTTTTCTCATAAACTTTTAGCTACCTTGTGGAAAGGCTATCACTTTATAATTTTGTATCAGTGCATAACCTTATCCCTTCTTTGATGCATTATTGTATACCATTAATAGTTCCCCACTTTTGGGTAGTGTAAGTAATGGTGAAGTGATAAGACTCTTTTTAAACTCTTTGAAGCAGTATTCACATTCACTGGTCCAGAAAAACTTTACTCCATTTCCATCCATCTTGGTTATTGGGTTTGAAAATCACATAAAGTTCCTCAAAAATCATTAATAATGCCGATCTAGACCAAGGAAACTATGGATCTCCATTAAAAATGTTGTCATGGGACACTCTTCAATTTCCTTTGTATTAGAAGGGTCTACAGATATCCCTTTTTTGGTGATAACATTTCCTAATAATGAAACTTCATTCATCCAGAACTCACATTTACTATACTATATATATACTTTATCCCTTCTAAAAGTCTTTAGCACAGTATTAAAATTCTCCTCATGCTCCTCCTTTATCTTGGAGTATTTCTAAATATCATCTATAAAGACTACTATAGATTTGTTAAGGTAATCTTTAAAGACTCTATTCATTAAGTCCATGAATATTTTTGGAGCATTAGTGATTCTAAATGGAATCACTATGAACTCATAGTGTCCATACCACATTCAAAATGTTCCTTATTCACCTTTAATTGGTGATATCATGATTGAAGGTCCACCTTAGAAAAATACTTGGACCCACATATTTGATCGAACAAGTCATATATTCGTGGAAGGTGATACTTGTTCTTTATCGTGATTTTATTTTGATCAAGATAATCAATGCAGAGACTCATTGATCCATCATTGTTTTTGATGAATAGGACCTACACACCCCATGGTGAATCACTCAGGCATATAAAACCCTTATCCAAATTCTCTTATAACTACTTCTTTAGTTCTTCCAACTCAATAGTGGTCATCATGTAAGGAGTCTTTGATATGGGTATAGATCCAAATATAATTTTAATTGGGAACTAAACCTCTCAATCAAGAGGAATTCCAATAAATTATTTAGGGATCACATTAGTGTAGTCCCTCGTAATAGTCATGTATTCAATCATGATCCTCTTCTTTGTCTCAATAATTTGAGCCAGATATGCTTAATCATAATAAAATAGTATCCATGATTCATAATAAGATTCCAAATTATATTTATACTCCTCCTTACATTTGTCTAGAATTATAGGATTCCTTCGGATGTGAATATTGATCTACCTTTCCTGACAGTTAATGCTGGATTTATATAAAGATAGTCAATCCATTCCCAATATAGCATCAAACTCCACCAAAATAAGTAAGATAATATTTACTTTGAGGTTTAGTATATAAACATTAATTAGGGAGGAGTTATATACTTTAGATGCAATAATTTCATCATTATCTATTCTCATGGATAACTCAGCCACTATATTTTGAGGTGGTGTTTGAATAGTTTAAATAAACTTGTATGATAAGAAAGAATGTGTAGAACTAGAATCAAAAAGTATGTTTGTTATTCTTGAATGAATAACCAGTGCACCTTTCACCACAACATTGTCAAAATTCACCTCAGCGATAGTGATAGAATATGACCTTCCTTTCTTCCTTGAGGGTTGTTGTCATTGATTGTCTCTAAAAACCCTTCGATTATGGCATTGGCTTGCACAATACATGTGTTCCTTGTAGTTGAAACATTATAATTTAGGCTGAGTGTTGATCTGAACCTTTATGTATTCTTCTATATTAGTGGGATTCTTTATATACCTTTAGTAGTTATTATCCTGATACCCTTCTTTTCCGCATTTGAATCATCACGTAGTTCCATTTATATAGTTCCCAATATGTTTCTTCCCGCACTTTTAATATGTGGAATGTTGGGTTTTATTTCTTCCATGGGATTTATTTGTTGATCCTCCCATATTAAACTCCATTTTCCTCTTTTTATCTTTGATACTACTAGTACATTTAGAGTCTCTAATATCCATCTCAATGATAAGGACACAATAGACAATATCCGCATAGATTTTAAAGTCTCGAATTACTAAGGATTTTCATAGAATTGTATTTAATCCACTAAATAAGTGATCCACGTTTCTTTCAATGTTCATGAAAAAGATAGATTCATATCATGCAAGACTTTTAAAGTTTTCTTCATACACATTGATAGACTCATCTTCCTTTTAATTCAGTATGAGGAACTCCCTCACCATCTTAAGACAGAGAGTTTGGGGGAAATATTTATTCAAAAATATTTTCTTGAATCCTTACCATTCCATGGAATCAAATTCCTCTTTAGACTTCATGTTTCTTATCAATGCACACCACTGATCAGTTTCCCCACCAAAATTATAGACCACAAACATAATTTTCTCTTCTTCTGATCATTAGAGGATGAATAATATCTTCTCAGTGAAGTTAATCCATTTTTCTACGATGAGGTTATTAGAAAATCTAGTAAAGGTATGAGGCCTTTATATCGTAAAGGATTTAAACTCAACTTGATCTTTCTCAAGAGGAGGGAGTTCTACATGATTCGATTTATTATTCATAACTTGGTCCAGTTGATCTAATATTTTCATGGAGTTATGAGCTCCCGTTACCATTAGGTTTGGCATCTCATTAGGGAAATCACTACATTTCCCATCACATTGGTTGTTAGCATGAGTTCTCCTATTTACCACCATTAACTAAAAAATAAAAAATAAAAATTAGTGGTTTTAATACTTAGATAATGAGTATATAAAAAGAAAACTATGAACATAGAAGGAATGACTTATAAATGAAAAGTATATCCTAACTTATGATTCCCTAATTTTCAATCTAGTTCATCCATGGTGACATAATTATCCCTAGGGTTATTGATAAAGTTTTATAGTTATAACCCCCAAAAATAACTATACCATCCTCTAATACCAACTATAGAGACCCTATCCTTTTACACATATTATTAAATTATTTTAAGCATAATTATCCATTAAATACAAACCAAGGATCAAAAGGCCTAGTGTCTTTGTAAGATTAGGCACATAATTAGAAAAAATGAAACTAGAATAAAACATATTTTTAATAATATTAATTATGAGCTATGAACTCCCTTTGAGTTCCTACAACTGTATAGGATAACCTAGGGAATACATAGACAAAAGGGGTGAGCTAAAAAACCCAGTAAGGGAAAAACATAGAAATAAAGCATAGAATATGAGTTAGAAGGAATAACATGATAAAATAAAAGGTGTGGCTCATGAATAAACATATGGAAGAATAACATATATATAACATGAAATCATATGATTATGGAAATATAGTAATGTATTAGCAACATATATTATGACATAAACATGAGTCAAGGCTAAAGAAAATATCACATGGTGGACAAAGTCTCATAATGGATTAGGTTTACTCTCTAATCCCATACATAATGTCCCATGATACTAAAACATTACTCAATGAATTGGAGCCCTATCTGGGCACACCCATCATAACATGTTCATGTATATGTGTGCCACATAAATAATCCAACATAAGGAATAAACATAATGGTTACCCGTAAAAAGAAATGGGTTTCGTAGTCATGTCATATGGCATAACCAAAGGGAGTATCATAATGGTACCCATGAAAGAAGGAATGAAGTAATTATTGGACATTAATAAATGAAATATAAGAATATATCATGAATAATTATGTTCAACTAAAGTGGAAACATGAAAATTTGTGGTTAGGTAACTTTAGAAATGTGCCACTTTAGCGCAGTTTTAGTCTAAAGAATAAAGATTCTTTAAAGAGGATAAAGGAATAATTATTTCCATAAATCCATAAATGGACTAAAATAATTTTTTAATGATAAAATTAGTGATTTTAGAAAATATTGTTGGATTAAAATATTTTATGGAGTGTACTTGAAAATGGGTAAAAAAAGAGAAGTTTCCTTTAATTGAGTTTGCTTATTGAGAGGAATTGAGAGGAGAACCTTTTAAAACATGTATTTCCCCATCAAATAAATATTAATTGAGCTATATATGTGTGTGTGGAACATATATACAGAATATAGTATAAGTATATAATAATAATTAAGTGATAAATTGAGTCAAATAGATATAAAGTGCAACCCAAAGGAAAAAAATGGAGGTTCGGAGAGATCCCTTACCTTATGTCTTAATGAGTTCTGCACTTGCACTTAATGTCCTATATAATAAAATTAGATTAATTAATTTTGTAATTAAGAACCTATTCCACATATGTTTTATTTATTATAATTTTATTAATTTCATTTATGGCCATTTCTATGAGTTATGAAGTTCAATTTCATTGTTCCGGGAGCATCAATTTCATGGTTTCATGGTCAGTTCACTTTTGTATAATTATTAGCAATGAAAAATGGATGGGTTGGGGTAGGATGGTACAAGACCATGTGGGATTGATATCAAAAAATTTCACATTTATATGGGTGAATTTATCAATCCTATACCACTCCAAAGTGGATGTAGGCAAACCTGAGGTCGACCCGTTTTATTTAAATGTTATAATATATTGATATATTTAAATATATAATAAAAATATAATAAGAATAAGAAAAAAAATAAACAAATAATGGGCTAGATATGGGTATAGAGTGGGGTAGCGGGGTTATTAGGTTGGTATGAGGGAGTTTGAGGCAGGGGATGGATGGGGGAGTCTGGTGGAGAGGCCGAGGTGGGTGGGTGACGGTGAGTCAGGAGGGGGTGGCTAAGTTTGGTGGGTCGTTGGGAGATGGTGAGTCAGAAGGGGGAAAGTTGAGGTGGGAAAGCAATGGAAAGTTGGGAGGGGGGAGGCTAGTTATGATGGATCTAGTGGACCAGTGGGAGGGAGGGAGGGAGGTGGGGGTCATTCGGCGCATCGAGTTTAGAGGGAGGTGGGCTATCGATCGGCACATCAGGTGGTGGGAGGTCGGTCACCGCATCAGGTTTGGAGGGAGGTGGGAGGCTGATCGGTGCATCGAGTATGGATGGGGGAGGGAGTTGAGGTAGTGGTTGGTGGATGAATCTTGGAACTTGACACTTCATATAGGTAGAAAAGGCAACTTTGTAAATGGTGATGGATCAAAATTCTAGTTGCATGTAGGAGAATCATTTATATCGCATGTTTTTTTATTTAAATTTAAAACAGCCCACAGGCTAACTCGTATCTGTGCAGGTAAACCCACATGATATTTCTATCTTTTTAGTCTATTTTTTCAATCATGTGCATAATAAATTTTTTTAAAGCCCACCCCACCCCAAATCAGCCCCAAGCACACTTGGCCCATGGGCTCGCTGCCCATTTTACATCGCTAATAATTATGGAAGTTATTTTCAAATGGGAATACTTATCTAGAAGTGAAATAAAATGGTATTAATACACTTGAATAAGTTTAAGTGGTCCCATGTATTATTTTTTTACAACATTCGGATGATTCGTTTAATAAAATGTTAATGATAAATATTTAGTTTAATTTGGTAGTTTTTTTGACCATCTCAAACTAGTTTCATTTTTTTAATGTTATGGACATATACTCTTTCCATAATTTAAAACCACATATAATATACATAATTATTTCATTTTGAACAATTATAAATGAATTTAAACCTACCATGAAGTCATTATTGGAAAACAAAAACTCATCATCCACAAAGGTAGTTAACCGACATAACATGGACAATGGTTTCATTTTTATTTGAATAAGAGGAGATATGAAAAAGTGTTGATATAAGATATTCCATTAGAAACATAAAATTATAGTATATAAATTATACTATAGTTATTATGATATGTTTAATTAAGGAGGTGATTAGAAGGTAGAATAATAAGAAAAGAAATTAAAATAGGTAGTTTGAGAATGTTGCCTCTTGAATATCGCCTCCTTGAAGAACCCCTTAAGAAACATGGAATTCTTATTTTGGTGAGACCAGAAGCACTTGTACATGGGGAAAGTGGGTAGTAGAGGGTTTTTTAGATATTTTTAAAACTTCAAGTCTTATAAGGTGTGAGGAGAAGGAGTGGTGAGGGGTGGTATTTATAAGGGGAGGAGAGGGGTGTTATTTATTATTATATTCATTAGTTTATTATTTTAGATCAATACTATAAATAGTATTGATTATTGTGACTATATGTATTAAATGGATCATGTGAGTTATAACTAATTTGTTCTTACTCCATAAATGACTCAAAAACTTATGTATTTGGATTATAATGTTAAATATAGTAAATTATCATATTTCACTATTCACCAAAAATTCAACTATTTTAGAAAAATACCAAAAAATTAACCCTAAACATTTTTTGACATATATATTTCAAAAATGGAATAAATTTTATGAAAATAATTTTCCAAATATGATAAATTTAATTTTTAAGTAAAACCCTCATTTATTCAAAAATACCGATTTTAATATTATAATCAATTTTTTGGCCATTTGAAAATTTACTTATAGTATCATAAAACTATATTATCATTATAATAAAAATTAATATTAATTTATGAATCCATTTTATGAAAATTAATTTACTTTTAAATCATTATATTCATTATAAAATTACAAATAAAATATTTATGTTTTACAAAAATAGTAACACTTAATTTATCATTTTTAAAACATTTATTTACTTGTGCCATGATATAAATATATCATATTTTCATTTTATATAATAACTAAATAATATTTTATATTTTCATAGGTGAGGTTACTATTCTAATTCTCATATTACTATTCCTAATAGTCATATTAAAATTCCAACAGTTAGGTTATTATTCCAATGGTCGGATTATTATTCCAACAGGCAGATTTATAATGGTCATATGGGTTCCATACTTCCTATAAATACCTATTCTTCCACTAATTTTTCATTCACTTTTATTTTATCTAAATTTTATATATACTTTCACCTTAAAAATAAATATTGTATTATTAACATTATGTTTTTTTTTACAGCTTTGTTTGTGAGTGCAGTCATTCTGGTGGATCGAGCATATCCAAATTATCCTATATTTATTCTCTTATTTTATATTTATTATACCATTGTGATATTTGGAATTATTATTGGATTATTTTGTGACTAGTGTATCATTATTCATTTATGAGAATAATTTTTTATTAGTTTTTGAAGTTTCAAAATTTTAATAACAACTAAGAAGGGGGGGTTGAATTAGTTGTTAACTTTTTATAAGTTTCAATACTTTTAAAACTTAACCCCTAAAACCTATTAAAATTTATATCCTTATGATATTTTAGTAAATAATCATGCATGAAAAATAGTAAATAAGGTAAATCACACAAGATTTACAAGGTTCGGCCTCAGTATGAGAACATACATCCTTACCATAGTCACTCACATGGGTCAACGGAAATTAACTATTATAAAGAAGTGAATACAACTTATACCAAATCCCGTTACACACATTATATCTCCCAATAGAAATGATTATACTGACTCCCGATAGTTTACAAAGTTGCTTACAAAATAATTAAGATAAAAAAATAATAAAAACTTTGTTCAATCTGCTTCACAAAAGTTCATGGGTCCGATGAACTTGAGTCTGATGGACTTCAGTCTGATGAACTCAATACAATTGAATCAGTATAATCGACTCAATACAATTCTCCATTTCTCATTTTGTGTTTTAAAAAAAATTTATTCTATATGGATAACAAAACTTACGCTTCTCAAAAACTACTCAAAACTAAATCTGAACTTCCTTAGTCTAATGGATTTAGTCTGATGGACTCAGTACAATGAACCCATTATCAATATGTAAAAATCAAAGTCTATTCAAATGCTCAATCTGATCTTCCTCAATCTGGTAAATAAAACATTAAGGTGTCTGTCCTTCTTCTGAGATCTCAGTCCAAAAATAAAACTTGACAATAATTATGCAGCACTTCATGTTTTTAACATAAGAAAATGTTGGAAAGTATGAATTTATTGTGATTCTATTTATAGGAAAATCAAAATATAAAAGGAAGGAAACTAAAAAACTTTTCCTACTTACTCAAATCTAAAATCTTTGAAAATAACTCACATTTAAACTTCAACTTTAACTACTTCAAACATTCTCAATATTTCTCCAAAATTAGTCTTCTCGATCATACTAACTTTTATTTAGTCTGATGTAACTTCTTTAACTTCAGTATGATTAACTTACTCAACTTCGTTCCGATTAACTTCCTCAGCTTCAATCTTATGTGACTAACTTCCTCTACTAATTATGATCCAACTTTCAACCTATGATCATTATAATCTTACTATCTTCCTCTTCTCATTACGACCTGACTTTCTTCCTCTGCGCATTATGATGAAACTTCTTCAACTTATTATGAAGAAACTTTCTCATCTCATTCCACAATTATCTTTCCTCCTCAAAGTAATTTGGATTGGATTTACTGCTCA
Organism: Viscum album; assembly: GCA_963277665.1. Lineage (NCBI taxonomy): Eukaryota > Viridiplantae > Streptophyta > Magnoliopsida > Santalales > Viscaceae > Viscum > Viscum album. Next base: position 397,347,557 of record OY728138.1, read on the forward strand.
TATTCTATCTGATTGACCTTCCTTCTCAGCATCAGTCTGATAGAATCCTTGTAATGATGGAATTCCTATTACAATGGAATTCTCATTATGATGTAATTATCATTATAATGAAAACTACACTCTCCAAATTTGAATTTATAAAAACCTCACCAGCTACAACTCATTCATACTTCTCAAAACATCTATGTCCAGTACTTCTGGATCTGATGAAAACTTTTTCTTGATTCCTAGAACCAATACAATCTTTACAATTCCTCCATTTCTTCAAAAGATTTTATCATGATATTATTCATGATTTATGATAACTTCAATATTGTAAAATTATTATATGATTTTGGTTAGAAAGTATGAAAACTTTCTAACTCCTGACTTCACTGTATACTTTTAAAACTCTTCAGTAACATTATGACTTCTTCACTCAGCAACTGTTAACTTTCTAAAAAACATCATGTCCAATGGATCTTGAACTTCATACCAATAGACCTAAGACTAATGGTGCATCTGATCAAAAACTTCATCTTTATAACCACTTTTTCATTCGATGTTGCTCAGTCTGATACTCTACATCTGGTGATTCTCATTTCGATACTCTATGTTCAGAAAAAAAAAACTTTCTTTAAAAAAATTTCCACCTATTTATGTTTGGGTTCAAACATTCAATAATTTTCACCTATTTTTCAAAAGCATTATTTTATAAAATATTTTTTGTTAAAAAATAAAAAACTTTGTTAAAAACAAAACATCACAAATATTATTCAATCCTCCCATTTGTATTAGTTGAAAATACTCATTAATAACTTTTTTTAAATCTTTTAAAATTTTCAAAACTTAACTTTTGTAAAAAACTAAACTTTTTTGAATTTTACAAAAATATATCCTTTCTCAAAAGTGAGTGGCATAACACTATATTACTGTATAAAGTAATTTTTTTGAAGGAATTCCATCCCTCGGTGACAAGAAAATTTTCATCCATGCTAAGATAAAATCCCCTCACTTTTATCTTTTCTCACTTTTATTTTTCTATCACTTTTATTTTCCTCTCCCCCATTATCTGATAACCATATATTTAGATTTATAAATTAAAGATAAGTAAAAACTTATTACAAAGTAAAAAAGTTGTTCATTTTTATCCCCCTTTGTCAACATAATCCAAAGCATGATGGGGGAATGCCTTATGAGATTTAGGAAGTCATTGGAGGAGGATAAACATGAAGTTGCAACCTCAACTCAACAAACCTTTCTTTTTTCAATGCCTTTGTAAAGATATTAGCAATTTGATACTTTATTGAGATATATTCTAGAAAAAAAATCTCCAACAGAAACTTTCTCTTTTATAAAGTGAAACTTTATATCAATGTGTTTTGATCTTGAATATTGGACATGATTTTTAGAAATATCATTTGTATACTTATTATCACAAAGTATATTCGATGGTTTAGAAACTTTTACGTTCAAATGTTCCAGCTGAACATTCATCCATAACATATGAGTACAATCCAAAGTATTTGCAACATATTTTGATTCTGTTGTGCTCAAAGTTAATGAAATTTGTTTCTTACTATGCCAACTTACACAACATTCACTCAACAAAAATGTTCCTCTTGAGGTTGATTTTCTATCATTACAATTTCCAGCCTAATCAGAATCAGTATAATCATGAAACTTCATCTCACAATTTCTTTTGTATAACAACCCATGTGAATTTATTCCTTTGACATATCTCATAATTCTATTTCTTTCCAACATATGCCATTCTTTCGAATTACTTTGATACCAGACACATAAAGTCGCAGCATGAACAATATTAGGTCTTGAGGCTGTAAGGTAAAGTAAAATTCCTATTAGCTTCTGAAAGTCTTTTTGATTTACACTTTTTCCAGACTTGTCTTTACTCAACTTCATCCCCACTAAGATAGGAGTAGAAACTTATTTGTATTCTTCCATTCTAAACTTTTGTAACAATTCCTCAGTATACTTTTCTTGAGATAAGAAAATTTATTTTTCTTTTTTTTTAACTTGTAAACTAAGAAATAATGTTAATTATCTTAACATTTACATCTCAAAGTTCCTTTTCATTTATTTAGAAAATGTTTTACAAACATATTCTCTATCCCCAAAAAAAATATCATTCACATAAACATTTACAATTAGAGTTCTGGAGTCAGCATATTTCACATATAAGTTATTATTAACTTTTTCTTTAGAAAAATTCAATGTTCTCAAACAATTTTTAAGCTTATAATTCCATGCACGAGGAGTTTGTTTCATCCCATATAAAGATTTCTTTAATATACAAACTTTTTTTCCATCCTCATCAAGTTGAAACCCACAATGTTGTTCAATGTAGACTTCTTCTTCAATTTCTCCATTGAGAAATGATGACTTTAAATCCATCTAATATACATCATAATTCTGGTGAGTATCCAGTGCTAGAAACATTATAATATTTACTAACCTTACAACAGGGGAAAACGTTTGATCAAAATCCACACCTTCCACCTATGTATAGCCTATACAAACAAGCATGTATTTTCTTCTTAAAAAATCTCTATATTTATTCAACTTGTTTCTATAAACCCACTTTATTATGATAACATTTTTACCTTTTATACATGGAACAAGTTCTCATGTTTAATTTTTCTCAATTTGATCTAACTCTTCATTCATAAAATCCACCCATTTTTTTATTGAATAGCTTGTGAACCTGATTCTGGTTCAACTTTTGAGATAAGTGAAGTTTGATCATATAATATCAACTTTCTTCTAGTGTGAACTGGATCCTTTTGATTCCCACGAATATTTTTGGTCTCAATATGTTTTTTGTAAGGTAGGAAATTTCAAAGTTTCTTTCCCAGCTGAACTTTCCTCATCGCATGATTCTTCTAAATCTTGATAATTTTGTTTTGTATCATTCTCACTTTCACTGAAAACCTTTATTTTATCCTCCTCAGAATTCTCAAAAACTTTTGTTAAGGAATTTTTATTTTCAATAACTTTCACATCATATGAGTCAAACAAATTTTGTAAAAGTTTATTCCAACATTTGTAACTTATTAAATTTGGTGAATAACCCATAAAAGTTCCTTCTTCGTATTTCTCAACAAACTTTCCAAGATCCAAATTTTTTATTTTTAGTAAACATGGACTTCTAAAAACTTTTAAGTACTTCGATTAAGGTTTTTTGTTATACTATGTAATGTCCTGGACCCAGGTGCCACGCAACGGGTGCCCCGAACCCGGTTCGCCACGTGACCTCAAGCACATTTCCCCAAATTCCAGAGGCTTCCGACTAGCAGTGAGGGCCTGGGTCTGATAGTGGGGAAACTATGCCCTCATTTGTCAAAGTGTAGCGCAGCGGAATTGAAATAAAACATATAACAAACAGCGGAAGCAGTAAACCATACACAACTGAAATAATCAACAGTATATATATAGTGATGATACATGTATCAAGTACTAAGAAAACAGCCAGAACATGTTATACATCGATACAGTACAAACAAATACAGAGTACAGCAAAACAAGTAAAACAGATGGCAGTGGCATCGTGAGCCTAGGCTCGGTAGCATGCCCTCCTACTCCTCAGCAACAGTCAAGTACCTGTATAGGGACTCTTTCCCCTATCTACACCTGTAGAAACGTAATCTGTTTGGGCCGAAAAGTGTGACCCAAATAGGGTGTGAGAAATATATCTCAGTAGGCACCCACCAAAGGCTTGTGACCAACTGTGTGCTAACATGAAACAATAGTGTGAAGTGGTAAAATGAAATAAAGTAAGCAGTAATACAAAGTAACTAACTTAACAGTTAAATTTCCATTTAATTATTCATTTAATCCATTTTATATAAGAAATCACCACAGTGCATTTCTAAGTAAACAACTAGTGTCATCAGACACGTAAACTCCTACCCTCGGGTAATGAGTATCCAACACAAGAATCTTCCCTCAGGCATAATAGAGTTTTCCCTCAGGTGTAGGTAGTGTCGCCCACAGGCACAGAATCATCTGCCCACAGGCACGGAAGAAGTTTCCCTCATGCCGAAATAACTACGGCTCACAGGCTAATAGTGTAGTGCCCACAGGCTAATCACAACAACGCCCTTAGGCTAAATAGGTAACCAGGACATGACCAACATGTCAAATGCAGTAAATAAGCAATTTCTCTCAAGGAAATTCTATAATTACTACATTAAAGGCATACCCTCAAGTATCCTGGCCAAATGGCTAAACAATGAAACACACCCCCAGGGTGGTTCCGGATCCAAGCAATTATCCCAACCAGCGTTTTATTATCCCAATTTAATCACCTATGCAATTCTAGGCATTAAATATAGCAACGTCCTCAGCCACACGACACCCCAACATGGGTTCGTGGCACGAAAACGCACAAAAACGCGTGATAGTTGGAAATTTACACCAAGCCACCTACCTTATACACCAACGAATGTTATACCCGAACGCCGACTCCAGAAACGCCCAAGAACGGCGTAGATCTGACAAAGAACAAAACCCATTCAAATGTAAATAACTTTCCCTCGGGAAAGAATTGGTAAGAACGGCTTAAGGAGAAGGAAGGGCTTACCCGTGCGGTTCCAACAAGATCGTCCGAATCCGAATCGGATTCCAGACGAACACTCAGCAGATCTTCAAAGGTTCGGCCGTCCTCCTTGGCTCCAAAATAGCTCAAATTCTTACTCTACCAAATGAGGAGGCTACTGCCTATTTTAACCCGAAAAAAACAAAGTACATGGCGTGTACTTCTGAGTACACGGCATGTACTTCCTTCATTTAACTATTCCTCTAGCGGCACTGCCACACTGTTCATCCGTCGACATGAGTACACGGCATGTACTCTCGAGTACACGGCGTGTACTATCGCCCAGCTAGCGGCTATTCCACCGCCTTACTGTTTAGGCCTGCCGACTGACTACATGGCGTGTAAGGTACCACTACACGGTGTGTAGTCAGTTCCTACACCCCTCGTCGTCGACATGGCTACACGCCCCGTGTACCCATCCCACACGGCCAACAGTACACGGCGTGTGGGAAAGTACATGGTGTGTAGGTCCAAAATTTAGTATTTTTCCCCATTTTCCATATTTTCTCAAAAACACTTAAGGAAAAGGAAAAAGAAGAAGCTCGTACCTCAAAAATAAGAACCGGATTCTTACAAACTTCCCCCCTTATAGAAATTTGTCCCCGAATTTCCCTTCCAAGGGTAGTGAAGAATAAGCTCAGAACAGCTCTAGCCACTGAGCACGTACGTCGGCCTCCCGCTCCCAGGTCTCGTCCTGCACTCTCTCATGCTTCCATAGCACCCGTACAAGAGGAATTGACCGGCCTCGGAGAACCTTTGTGCTCCTTTAAATGATACGAATCTGATGCTCCTCAAAGGACGCATCTTCCTCCATCTCAACCTCCTCAGGCTGAAAGACGTGAGACGGGTCTGAATGATAGCGACGCACTTGAGACACGTGGAAGACGTCGTGCATGGCTCGGTACCGCTGCGGTAACTGCAACCAATAGGCAACCAGCCTGACTCTCTCCAGAATCTCGAATAGACCCACATACCTCGGTGAAAGATTACCCTATGTCATGATCCGCTTGTGTCCCAACCTCGGTGAAACACGTAGAAAAACCTGATCCCCAACCACGAACTCCAAGGGTCATCTGCGGCGATCAGCATAAGATTTATGACGAGACTATGTGGTATCCATCCACTTCCGAATCAACTGGACCTGCTCAGATGTCTCATGCATGAGTTGTGGTCCCAGTAAAGCTGCCTCACCTGCCTCTAACCAGCACAAGGGTGATCGGAATGGCCTACCATATAAAGCCTCGTATGGTGACATATCAATAGTTGCCTGAAAACTATTGTTATAAGCAAACTCAACTAAGGGTATATGCTTCTCCCAAGAGCCCCCAAAATCTAGGACGCATGCACGCAGCATGTCCTCAAGCACCTGTATCATACGCTCCGACTGGCCATTGGTCTGAGGGTGGTATGATGTGCTCAGAAACACCTATGTCCCCAGTGCCCTATGAAAACTCTTCCAGAAACAAGACGTAAAGTGGGCATCCCTATCAGAAATGATAGAACGAGGGACCCCATGAAGATGTACAATCTCTTGGATATACAGTCTTCCGAGATCATCCACACTGAAGGTCTCCTTGATCGGAAAGAAGTGAGCTACCTTCGTGAGTCTGTGCACAACAACCCACACGGCATCATTGCCACGAGGTGACCTCGGCAACCCCATCACGAAATCCATCGCGACATCATCCCATTTCCACTCTGGAATGGGTAACTGTTGTAACAGCCCAGCTGGTCTCTGATGCTCTGCCTTCACCTGCTGACTGGTGGAACACCTCGTAACAAAACCAGCTACATCTCTCTTCATACCCGGCCACCAGTACTGAAGCCTCAAGTCACGGTACATCTTGGTAACCCCAGGATGAATTTCCCAAGCTGAAGCATGAAACTCCCGAATCATCTCCTCACGCATATCCCCTGGAACCCACACCCATCCATGGAAACGCAAAACCTCATCACCGTCAATCGTCCAACCAGGAGGAGGGTCCTCACTTGCCACCGAATCCCGTAGAACTAGGCCTTCTAGATCTGATAGATGCCTCATACTCACTCTATCCAGGAGGGTAGAAGTCACAGCTAACAAGGAAAGATAAGTCTTCCCCTAGCTATCGTGCACCTCCAGATGCATCTCAGAGAACAAGGTCATGAGCTCCCACTCACTATTGGCCTCCTGCACCGCCTGTATCTGAGTCTTCCTACTCAGTGCATCGGCTACTGCATTACCTTTACCAGGTGTATAGGCAAGCTCAAAATCGAAGGACTGTAGGTACTCGACCCACCTTATCTACCTCAGATTCAGGTCACGCTGAGTAAAGATATACTTGAGGCTTTTGTGGTCAGTGAAAACCACAAAATGCTCTCCTAATAGATAATGTCTCCAACATCACAATGCATCCACAACTGCGGCCAACTAGAGATCATGCGTCGGGTAATTCCGCTCATGTGGCCTCAACTGCCGAGACCCGTACGCAAAAACTCGGTCGCCCTGCATCAAAACTACTCCCAGCACAATCCCTGATGCATCACAGTAAAATGTATAGCTCTTCCCCTACTCTGGGAGTATCAGGATCGGTGATGATGTCAACCTTCCCTTCAGGTCCTGAAAAGCTGTCTCGCAAGCTTCTGACCAAACGAACTTCACACCCTTCTTTGTCAGACCTGTCAACGGTGCTACTAAGCGGGAGAAGTCCTTTATGAAGCGTCTGTAGTAACCAGCCAGACCTAAGAAACTTTGTATCTCAAAAACGTTCTTAGGATTCTCCCAAGAAACTACTGCTCTCACCTTCTCTGGGTCTACTGCAACTCCTGCCTCTGAGATGATATGACCTAGGAAGTGAATCTGGTCCATCCAAAAGTGGTACTTCGAGAGCTTAGCATATAGTCGATGCTCTCTCAGTGTACTAAATATGATCTCAAGATGGGTGGCATGGTCGTATAGAGTGTGAGAGTACACCAAGATGTCATACACAAATACTACCACAAAAGAATCAAGATACGGATGGAACACACGATTCATCAGAGCCATGAAAACTTCTGGCGCGTTCGTGAGTTCGAACGGCATAACCAAGTACTCGTACAGACCATATCTGCTTTGAAAAGCTGTAAGCAGTATATCCAATGGTCTCACGTGCAGTTGATGATATCCTAACCTCAAGTCAATCTTTGAGAATACACGTGCTCCACAAAGCTGATCAAACAGATCATCAATCCTCGGCAAGGGATATCGATTCTTAATCGTCAACTGGTTCAGCTTCCGATAATCCACGCAAAGTCTAAGGGTACCATCCGCCTTCTTCGCAAAAAGGACTAGAGAACCCCAAGGAGAAGTACTGGGTCAGATAAAGCCTTTTGCCTGTAACTCCTCTAACTGCCTCTTGAGCTCCTGCAACTCAGGCGTGGCCATCTTATAAGGAGGAATGGACACCGGTGCTGCTTCTGGCACAAGCTTGATAGAGAAATCCACCTCTCGCACCGGAGGTAGACCTAAAAAGTCATCCGGGAAGACATCCCTGAAACGATCAACAACTGGAGAGAAATCTGTCTGACAAGTACCCTGGTCATCTAGATATAAACTCACAATCTGGGTTGTGACTCCACCTCACCCATGATGCTCTAGTCCAGATCGACTCGCCTGAGCATCCCATTCGCCCTTGTATAGAAACTCTCCGCCCTATGGTGACGTGAAACGCACCCTGCGATGATAGCAGTCTACAAAGGCTCGAAAGGGAACCAACCAGTCCATCCCGAGAATGACATCATAGCTCGTCATCTCCAAGACATAGAGGTCCCAAAGGAAGTGACACCCTCCAACCTCAAGGGGGAACTCCTTACACTGACGCACACCAGCCGTCCTAGTCCCCAACGGAGTGTCTAGCATCATGATATCAGAAGAAGAAGAAACACTGAGCCCAAGGCTCTCTACAATGGGTATAGATATAAAACTATGTGTAGAACTCGTATCAAAAAGAAATGAAGATAGGACAGAAGCTACTAGAATAGTACCTCTGACTGTAGAAGGTCCGGGATCCTGCTCCTGATGGGTCTGTTGCACTGCATATGCCTACCCAGTGCCGCAGCCCTGCGACACAGCCTGGCTACCCTGAGTTGTCCCGCCCTACTTCCTCTGAGATCCTGGTGTCTGGCTACCATGGCCATGACCACCATCTCTTCCTGCATGCCCTGACGTATTCCAGTTCCCCGACTGGTAAAAATCCACTGGTCCTGCTCCCACACGCGGAGTCTGCACAGAACCCCTCTCACTAGCCGCTGGTGGAAACGCCCTGCAAAAGTGCTGCAGATGACCCAACTTGCCGCAAGCTCGGCACTCCACTGGGTCTCGTAGACACTGTGGCCTCTTGTGCCCCTCTCTACCACACTATTAGCACATAACCCAGCCACCTGAAGCATTCTTCTGACTGGTACTACCGCCCTGAGAGAATTCCATTTGTCTCTTCCTCTTGCTAATAGAAATAATACCAGTAACTGGTGCTGAACCGCCCTGGCCCACACCACTCGATTCCCACAGGTTTCTCTTAGTAATCAGTGCTTGGTTTACAATAGCGTGTACTAAAGGCAACCTGAAAACATTCACCAGCGCTCGGATGTCATACTGAAGACCATCCTCAAAACGTCTGGCTCTCAATGTCTCATCACCCACCAGCATGGGTGAAAAACGCTGAAGCTCCATAAAACGAGCAGAATAGTCCATCACTGACATAGCGCCCTGCTGCAGATTCATGAACTCTCAAGCTTTATCTTCCCTCAGCGTCTCAGGAAAGAAGAATTCATAGAAGACTGCCTGAAAATATTCCCACGCCATGTCTCTGTGATGCTCTGATTGGGTGGTAACATCCCACCACCTCTTGGCGGAATCACACAACATATACGTCGCGAGCTTGACCCTCTGCCCTGGAGGAGTCTCAAGATGCTCGAAAATAGTCTGCATTGACCCCAAACAAGACTCCGCAGCCTGTGGTCCGCCATCCCCTGAAAACATAGCCAGATGCTGCTTCTAGAAGATACAAGTCAGCTCAGCCATAGATGTAGCAGCCTGCGGTGCTCCCTGAAAGGTCTGAATGAACCGCATAAAGCCTTCATGGAACTGCGCCTCCGCACCTGTGTCCGGTATAGCAGCCGGTGCCACATCTGGCTCTGCTGGAGGATCAACTGGTAGCCCATGGCCCACCATTTCTGGAGTATATTCATCGCCGCTCTCCTGGCGAACAACTCGCGGTCGTCTAGAAGGCATGACACTACAAGGTCAAAATCATGCCTCAGATTCAAGATTATTAAGACCAAAAAGTGAAGGAACCACAAAGTAAACAAGAGGAAGGAGGCATTTAAAAGTTGCAAAACAAGACTACATGGCGTGTACAATGACTACACGGCGTGTACTGGACTTCTTTTCCCCTGCCCGGGTTCTTCTACATGGCTAAGCTACACGGTTTCCTTTCAACAAAAACTACACAGCATGCAAATAATCTACACGGCGTGTATGGTGTTATTTTCCAACTGCCTGTGTCATCTGTAACATGGCCGACTACTCAGCTCAACACTACACGGCGTGTTACAGCCGTACACAGCGTGTACAGCACCCCGTTTCCCATCCACACGGCTAACACCACACGGTTTGTCCTCGGACAAGACTACACGGCATGTCCCAAAGGTACACAACGTGTTCAGGGAGAAGTGACATCGGCCCGTGTTGTTAGTTACATGGTCGAGTCCCCAGGTCACACTACACGGCGTGTCCACCATTGACACGGCGTGTTCTGTCAAGGATTTCACCGACCCGTGTTGTTAGTTACACGGTCAGACTCCGGGTCAACACTACACAGCGTGTTAATCATTGACACGACGTGCTTTGTACAGGAGTTCACCGACCCATGTTGTTAGTTACACGGCCAGACTCCGGGTCAACACTACACGGCATGTACTCAAGCTACACGGCGTGCTTTACTCAAGCCTTTCCCTACCCTGTGTCGCCGCCCACACGGTTTGTGACATGGGAAGAGACTGCACGGCGTGTACTTAGGGTACACGGCGTGTACTCAAAAAGTTTATTTTTCTTCCTAAACAGAAGAACATACACGACGTGTATAAAAATACTACACAGCGTGTATACTGGGTTTCCAGACAGTATGCCTCAGAAACTTCTCCGGAACCCAGAAAATACCGAAAAACAACACCTAAGTGTCAAATTCCGACCCCTGGGGGCCCATACTCCCCACGAATCAAAGTTTGACACCTCATATGTGTTATAACCAATAAACAGTCAATGATCCACAAAATTCCGGTCAATGGGGGCCCATAATCCCAAAAAACCAAAGTTTGACACCCATTCTATAAACAAGCTCACATAAAATTACCCTATCAAATAGCAGGAATTTTATCAGAGCAGCTATCACAACAGCATGATTTTATAGCACAACAACTATCACAACAACATGCATTTTCTAATGCACCTACATGGCATGGAAACTATGCATGACATGTGATATCTAGCATGTGCCTATATGATGCATGAGACAGCATAACCTCATCTCATCGGGTTTCAACTAACTAGAAACCATAGATAAAATATAAACTTCACAATCTCAAAGTGCGTCACCCAATGGTGAAATCAAATCAACTGTAAAATTTTCAAAATCAAAGAATTACAAAATATGAGGTAGACTGGCTTTTCCCTATACATGGGTTAGCTATGCCTGGGCACAACTTATTACCAACTACCATTCGTCCTATTCTTGACTATGGCTCCAAATAGTAAGTCAAAGAAAAGAACCCATCTGATACCACTTTGTAACGTACCGGACCCGGGTGCCACGCAACGGGTGCCCCGAACCCGGTTCGCCATGTGACCTCAAGCACATTTCCCCAAACGCCAGAAGCTGCCGACTAGCAGTGAGGGCCCAGATCTGACAATGGGGAAACTATTCCCTCATCTGTCAAAGTGTAGCATAGCGGAATTGAAATAAAACATACAACAAACAGCGGAAGAAGTAAACCATACACAACTAAAATAATCAACAGTATATATATAGTGATGCTACATGTCTCAAGTACTAAGAAAACAGCCATAACATGTTATACATCGATACAGTACAAAAAAATACAGAGTACAACAAAACAAGAAAACAGTTGGAAGTGGCATCGCGAGCCTAGGCTCAGTCCCATGCCCTCCTACTCCTCAGCAACAGTCAAGTACCTGTATAGGGACTCTTTCCCCTATCTACACCTACATAAACGTAATCTGTTTGGGCCGAAAAGCGTGACCCAAATAGGGTGTGAGAAATATATCTCAGTAGGCACTCACCAAAGGCATGTGCCCAACTGCGTGCTAACATGAAACAATAGTGTTCAGTGGTAAAATGCAATAAAGTAAGCAGTACTACAAAGTAACTAACTTAACAGTTAAATTTCCATTTAATTATTCATTTAATCCATTTTATATAAGAAATCAACATAGTGCATTTCTAAGTAAACAACTAGTGTCCTCAGACACGTAAACTCCTACCCTCGGGTAATGAGTATCCAACACAATAATCTTCCCTCAGGCATAACAGAGTTTTCCCTCAGGAATAGGTAGTGTCTCCCACAAGCATAGAATCAGCTGCCCACAGGCACGGAAGAAGTTTCCCTCAGGACGAAATAACTACGGCCCACATGCTAATAGTGCAGTGCCCACAGGCTAATCACAACAACGCACTCAGGCTAAACAAGTAAACGGGTCATGCCCAACATGTCAAATGTAGTAAATAAGAAATTCCCCTCAAGGAAATTCTACAATTACTACATTAAAGGCATACCCTCGGGTATCCTGGCCAAATGGTTAAACAGTGAAACACACCCCCAGGTGGTTCCGGATCCAAGCAACAATCCCAACCAGCATTTTATTATCCCAATTTAATCACCTATGCAATTCTAGGCATTAAATATAGAAACGGCCTCATCCACACGACACCCCAACATGGGTTCGTGGCATGAAAATGGACAAAAACGCATGACAGTTGGAAATTTATACCAAGCCACCTACCTTATACGCCAACGAACGTTATACCCGAACGCCGACTCCAGAAACGCCCAAGAATAGCGTAGATCTGATGAAGAACAAAACCTATTCAAACATAAATAACTTTCCCTCGGGAAAGAATTAGTAAGAACGGCTTAAGGAGAAGGAAGGGAATACCCGTGCGGTTCCAACAAGATCGTCCGAATCCGAATCGGATTCTAGACGAACACTCAGCAGATCTTTAAAGTTTCAGCCATCCTCCTTGGCTCCAAAACAACTCAAATGCTTCCTCTGCTAAATGAGGAGGCTACTGCCTATTTAAGCCGAAAAAACAAAGTACATGGCATGTACTTCTGAGTACACGGCGTGTACTTCCTTCATTTAACTGTTCCTCTGGCGGCACTGCCACACTGTTCATCCGTCGACATGAGTACACGGCATGTACTCCTGAGTACACGGCGTGTACTGTTGCCCAGCTGGCGGCTACTCCACCGCCTTACTGTTTAGGCCTGTCGACTGACTACACGGCGTGTAAGGTACCACTACACATTTTGTAGTCGGTTCCTACACCCCTCGTCGCCGGCATGGCTACACACCCCATGTACCCATCCCACACGGCTAACAATACACGGCGTGTGGAAAAGTACACTGCGTGTAGGTCCAAAATTTAGTATTTTTCCCCATTTTCCATATTTTCTCAAAAACACTTAAGGAAAAGGAAAAAAGAAGAAGCCCATACCTCAAAAATAAGAACCGGGTTCTTAGGTACTACATTTCATAAGAAGTAATTTTGGTTTTCAATCTCAACAAGCATTTATTTTGAACATGTGCAGTAGTACTAATAGCTTCTCTCTGATAGAACTTTGAAACATTGTATTCTACTAACACATTTCTTCCCATTTCCATAAAACTTATATTATTTCTTTCTAATACTTCATTTTATTATGTATTATAGGGAGAACTATACTAATGTTTGATACCATGCTTTATAAGATAAATTTCAAAAGTATTTCTTGTGAATTCATTACCATTAATTATTCTCAACTTCTTTATATAAACCCTCATTTTTTTAACTTCTTTTTTGAAAAACCTAAACATTTCCGCAACCTATGACTTGTGTTTCATAAAAATTATGTTTTCATCTATTTGAAATCATTAATAAAAGTGATAAATTATAAATCTCCTTTTTTATTGATGTCTCATCAGCCCACATAAATCAGAATGAATAATCTCAAGAGGTATGGTAGACTGAATCTTAACTCTCTTATGAATTTTTTTAGTCATATTCCCTTTCTGAAAAGTAGCACAAACATCTTAATATATTCTTTTAAATTATGGAAAATAATGAAAAAAGTCAACTTTATAAAGTTTGTTCATGTTTTTATTCTCAAGGTTTCCAAGTCTTTAGTGTCACAATTTGTTTTCATCTTCAACACTCAAGTAACAGGAGTTATTAAACTCTCCAATTTGAAAAATATCACCACTAGTTCTTTCTCATTTTGTGATAACTTTGTCATATTTCACAATTTTGATGGTATAAGAATATTTTCTAAAAATCACTTCTTTTTCATCATCACAAAGTTTACTTACACTAAGTAAGTTGTGTTTTATCCCATAAAAAACAAAACTTCCTTAGATTTCAACTTTTCTACTTTAATCTCATTCTTTCTGATTCCAATGGTTTCTAAGGAACTAGCATTACCAAAGGTAACTGCTCATCCATCATGACTTTCAATGTGTTTCAAGATTTTTATATCACATTTAATTTGTGAAGAAAAACCACTATAAAATATTCATGGTTTTCTCCTTTTACTTGGTTTTAAATTTGTCTTGATAATAAATGTTTTTCCTCAACTTTATTCTTTTCATATTCCTTTTATTTTCTACCATAAGAAACTTGTTCTGAAAGGAGTGTCATACATCTTTTAGCATGATGACCATCCTGGTCACATCTTCCATAAACTTCTTCCAGACATTCAAATTAATTTTTATTGGAAAGTTTCTAACATCTTGAAATTTTTCTTTTCTAACTTCCTATAGCTTATGAAAGTTACTCATCTTTCTTACGCCATTACATTCCCTTTGTTCAATCCTTCTTCTAGGAAGTGATATGTTATGCCATAAATTATAAGCCTTATGCCTATATATTCCACAACACCAGTAATATCCATAAAATCTTTTTTTATTGAAGTAATATCTTTATCTATAGAAACTTTTTTGTGGTTGATAACTTCTTACTTCTCTAAAAATATCTAGACATGGAGCATCTTTCCTCTTGATTAAATTTTCATATTTTTTAGATAAAATAGGTTTCTCGCACCCTTTTTCCACCCAAGCTTTCCCAACACTTTTTCTAAAACTTGAAATGTTAGAAAAATCAAATGAAATGTTATTTTTGGTGGGTGAGGATTTCACCTAATTCTTGATTTGATCTCTCTCAACAACTTTATAAGTCTCAGATTTTACTTCTAAAGATTTTTTAAAATTTTCATTTATCTTCCTTGAGGTAATTTTGGACTCAAGAAGTTTTGATTAAAACTTGTTAACTTCTTCTTCCTTAGTTGTCAGCTTCTTACTTAGATCTTCAACAATATTTCCCTATTCAGTAATTCTAAGTTTGTTACTTAAGATCTCCTGGATATATTATTCTTATTTATTAACAACATATTTTTTACCTTTAGAAACTTTTCCACTATCTTTATTTATATTTTGATTTCTTTCTTGAGAGATTTTTTTTTCTCAAGACATGCTAGAATTTTTGTTCAGAGTTGATACTCTCTGTAAGATTCTTTACCTTCCTATTATTCATTATTTGAGTAGTATTCTATTTTCTCAACTTTTTCAATGAATAATCTAACCTTTTATGAACTTTCATCTTCTAAATAATTGTTTTCAATTGAGTATAATTCAGCTTTCTTACTCAACATACTCCATTTGTATCCAGTGAACTTATTCTTATATTTATTGGATAACCTTTCTTATTTATAAATTTTATTCCACTTCTTATATTGATGTTTTTCATAGAATCATCTAGATATTCTCTAACTTACTTCTTGGGGAAATTCATATCAAAGTGTATGATTCATCAACCCTAAAAATAGTTGAGAGAAAGTTTTTCATCATACTTTCCTATTCCACTTATATAGTTCTTAGAGATAAGAGATGAGATTTTTTCAATTAACTCATCATCCTCTTTATCTTCATATTTACAAGGATCGACATCTTCAACATCTTTTGTTTTCATTTTTCTCATGGATTCAAAATTCATTTCATCTTTCATATTCTTTTTGAGCATTGGATATTTACTCATTTCATAAGCAATAAGAAAGTTATGCAATTCATCAAGAGATAAATCATACTTATCTTATAAAGAGGAAATTTTAGAATCAAACCTATCCAAAAAGTTTCTCATAAGTTTCTTCAAAATTGTAGAATCTTCCAGGATATCACTGAATCCTCTGATTTTTTTAAAAAAATCATTTACTTTCGTAAATTATTCGTTAATAGTTTCTTCATATATCATTCTTATGTCTTCATAATTACTACGCTAGATTTGTATCTTTTATTCCTTAACTTTAGTGTTCCCTTAAAAAATACTTTCCAGCTTGTACCGCATACTCTTTGAAGTTTCGAGACCCATTTCCTTCATATAAAAATTTTCTAATAAGGAAATAAGGATAAAAATTTTACCTTTTCCATCAACTTTGATATTTCTCTTATCGGAAAAATTCATTGGGGTGTATTTCTTAATAGGTGGGAACCCTATTGTAGCAGCATCAATAACTTTCATACCAAGAGATAGAAGATAAGGAATCATCTTTTTTTTCATCCATAATAATTTTTTCCATAAAATGTAATAATTCCTCTAATATTAATAAAATTGTGATTTTCCATGATAAGGATTCAGCAAGGGAACATATCTCTGATACCAATTGAAGTTCTAAATGATCAAATAACAACTAGGAAGTGGGGGTTGAATCAGTTGTTCCCTTTTTGTAAGTTTCAATACTTTCAAAACTTAACACCTACAACCTATTAAATTTTATATCCTTATCATATTTTAGTAAATACTCATGCATGAAAAGGTAGGAAAGTAAGTAAATTGCATGAGATTTATAAGGTTCAAACCTAGTTTGAGAACTTATATCCTTACCATAGACACTCCTATGGGTCTATAGAAATTTACTATTATGAATAAGTGAATACAACTTGTAAAAACTCCTGTTAGAAACCTTATATTTGCTGATAAGAATGATTATGCTGACTCTCGTCAGTTTACAAAGTTTCTTACAAAAAAATGAGCCAAAACAAAAGAATAAAGACTTTGTTCAATATTCTATACAAAATTTCCTGGGTCTGATGACCCTGAGTCTGATGTTCTTTAGTCCAATGAACTCAGTATGATTGACTCAGTCCAATGGACTCAATACGATGCTCCCTTTCTCATTATGTTCCTGAAGAAACTTTGTATTCTGTCTAGATAAAAAACTTTCACTTCTCATAAACTACTCAAAACTCAATCTAAACTTCCTTGGTCTGATGGATTCAGTCTGATGGACTCAGTATGATGAACCCATTATCAATCTAAAAAACTCAAAATCTTCTCAAACGATCAATCTGATCTTCCTCAGTTTAGTAAACAAAACTTTTAGGTGTCCAAACTTCTTTTGAGATCTTAGTTTAGAAAGAAAAATTGACAATAATTATGTAGTGTTACGCCTTTTTCACATAATAAAAATTT
Organism: Viscum album; assembly: GCA_963277665.1. Classification (NCBI taxonomy): domain Eukaryota; kingdom Viridiplantae; phylum Streptophyta; class Magnoliopsida; order Santalales; family Viscaceae; genus Viscum; species Viscum album. The sequence goes on from OY728138.1 coordinate 397,364,903, forward strand.
TCAAAGTATAAATGTATTGTGCTTCTATTTATAGTCAACTTATAATAGAAAAGGTGGGAAAATAAAAAACTTTTCCCTCTTACTAAAATTTCAAATCTCAAAAAATCACTCACATTTAAAATTCAACTTTGATTGATCCAACCCTTCTTAATATTTCTCTAAAACCAGTCTTCTCTATCATATTAAATTTTCTTCAGTCTGATGTAACTTCCTTAGCTTCAGTCTAATTAACTTCCTTATATTCGATTCGATTAACTTTCTCAACTTTAGTATGATGTGACTAAATTCCTCTACTTATTAATATCTGAATTTATTCCTCTTCTCATTATAATATTACTATATTCCTCTTCTCATTACAATCTTACTTTCTTCCTATGCTCATTATGATGTAACTTCCTCAACTTATTATGAAGAAACTTCTTCAGCTCATTCCAAAATTATCTTTCCTCATCAGAGTAAGTATGATTGGATTTTCTAATTAGACTCATTCTAATTTACCTTTCTTCTCATATTTAGTCCAGTGGAATTCTCATAATGATGGAATTTCAATTATTATGGAATCCTTATTATGATGTAATTCTCATTATGATGGAAACTCCACTCTGTAACTTTGAATTTATACAAACCTCATCAGTTATAACTAATTTAGACTTCTCAAAACTTCTATGTCCAGTAATTTTGGATTCTATAAAAACATTGACTTGATTCTTGGAACAAATACAATCTTTAAAATTCCTCCATTTCTTCAAAAGTTTTTATCATGAGAGTTTTTGTGATTTATGATAACTTCAAGATTGGAAAATCATCGTCTGATTTTGGTTAGAAAGTATGAAAACTTTATAACTCTTAACTTAACTATCTACTTTCAAAATTATTTAAAAACATTATGAATTATTTACTCAGCAACTAATGACTTTCTAATAAACACTGTGTTTGATGAATCATGAACTTCATACCGATAGACCTGAGACTGATGGTGCGTCTGATCAATAACTTCATCTTTTTTACCAATTCTGCGTCTGGTGATGCTCAGTCCGATACTCTGTGTCTGATTATTCTCAATTCAATACTCTACATCTAAAAAATAACTTTATTAAAAACAAAAATTATCCCCCATTTATTATTGGGTTTGAATATTAAGCAACTTTCACCTATTTTTCAAAAACATTCTTTTAAAAAATATTATTTTTCAAAAAATAAAAAACTTTATTAAAAACAAAACATCACAAAGGTTATTTGGTTTCTATATGTGATGTATGTGATTTATACTATATAAAATAATTATAATAATGGAAACTTCATTGATAAAATTTTGGGTTGTTACATGGAACCTGATTTCTCCGTGACTAAGCATCCAGTCTGAATTGTTGATTGTGAGATAAAGGTTCTTCGTGGGAAGACTATACCATTGGTATGTGTTCTATGGTAGCATGGTGTGGATTCACATGAGAATTAGGAGCATGAGATATTGATTAAAGAGTATTGGCCTCGTCTCTTTGATATGGAATCTTCTTGATTGGATTTCTAGGGGTAGAAAGTGTTTAATGTGGGGAGGTTATAACATCCCATTACTTGATTTCAGGTAATTTTTCACCCTTTTTTATTGTACCTTATATAGGGATTTCATAAAATTGTTTCAGGTAAAGTTTAAAAAAAAATTGGACATTTTGGGGGATTTACGCGGTTGGCGTATGGTTAGGGAAAATCGTGTAGTTTGGCCTAGTAAATTGTGAACCTTGTGATGAGCCACTAGATGGGGGCACATGATTTGTCCAAACCATGATACCACCCCTCCAAACCATACACCCTTGTACAGAAGATTTTTTCATGGTTGGAGCTTGATTATAGTTTAACCAGGTGGTAAAATTGTGCACCCTTTCTAGAAGTCCAGTAGGAGCACACGGTTGGGGTGCACGGTTACTACTAACAATGCAGTTCATACAACAAATTGTGCATGTGGTTTTTAATTCCCACAAAAAAAATATTAAAAATATTGTGACCCATGTAACTCCTAAACACCCCCATTTAACCCTAATATGATTCCTTAGTCTTTTGAGGCTCTCAAGAGTTGATTTCAACTCCTCCAATCCCTTCTCTCGATGGATCGAAGCACCGATTATTGTGTTTGATCTCCTTATAGGGATTTTTTATCATCTTATGTTGTTTCTTATGATCACCAATTCTCTCCTACTTAGATAGTGATAGATAATCATGTTATTAGTGGATCTAATATTCGTTTTGATGGATCTTGATTCTAAGTTTGATTTCTTGATCTCATTTTCCTTCATTCTCATTGGTGTTCTCACTGCGGGTGTTGATTTGGTCGCGTGATTAAAGGTAGGTGGTTCCATAATAATTTACCCTAAAATTGAAAACTTAATTTCTTAATTTATGTGAAATGAGTTTTTAATTTATTTAAAAACTTATATTTTATATGATTTGGTGTATGATTTGAAAAGGGAATGGAAATTGTGAAAACCCCCCAATTTTAATGGAATTGAAATTTTTGGGTGGATCTTAAGAAAACATATGGATTGAATTAAAATTTTATTTAATGAATGGTTCTATGTTGATTCTTGAGAAAATTGGATTAAAATGAAAGATGATTTCAAAAGGCGTGAATTTTATGAAAACCCATGATTTGGTTTTGAAATTGAAAAGTCATTTTGATCTTGAAATTGGGAAATTGAATTGTGAATGAATAATTAATTTGAAATGAATTATTTTAAAAATAATGATTGATTGATTGAATAACATGTGATCCTAATTAGTTATTGGTTGATTGGGACAAGCATACCAGGACTCTGGCTCCCTAGAAATGGATTCATGATGACAACACTAACTAAACCAAGTTCAGTATGATTTCCCATGATGGGTCACCTAATGGGGTGTTAATTGATCATCTTGAAGGATTGATCATTAGGTATTATGCACACATACTTGATCCGTGATGATTATTGAGAAGTGTGAGGATCCTATAGATAGAATCTGGCATACCTCAAGGCTTATAACCATTTTGATTTTTTTTACTTGATAACATGTGCTTTTATTTATAGAATTGGTTTATTCATGATAGATTCTTTATATAACTATTTTATATAAAATGTTCATTTAAGACGTGTTTTGATATATCTAACATATTTTATTTTCAAATCATATTTTGGTTTAAAATATGAAAATAACTTTCCATTCCTTATTGTATTTAAATTGAAAGCATAAATGGTTTAATTGTTATAGATTTGATTATGGAACACTTGGTGAGATCCTACTAGGATTTTTAGATCACACCCTACATTTTCCTTCGATAATTTATAGATTTTGTTATTTTAGGTCCATTGAAATGGAAAACACCACTTGGAGGTGGTATTTGTTCTTGATCCATGGGAATCTAGAGTGATGGAGGTGACTGGTGGAGATGTGATCCACTTGTTACATGGGTTCTTTTTTTGAAATTTTATCACAATAGATGTTGTGTATTTTGATGATGTATTATTTGGGTATTGTTTTACCTATTTGATTTTGGTACTTTCCCCTTATGGAGTGTTGATAATACTGATTTTGTATTGATTTATCTTCTGTTGTTTTGTATTCTTGTGGAAAAAACTATTTCCTCTTGATCTTGATAAGATGTCAAGTGATAGTCTCCAACCCGTGGGGATCGGGAATGCCCTTTAGACTATATCAGGACCAGCTCGGGTATTATTGTACCATGGTATTTGGGATATTTTTGTGATAGGAAGGTATACTTTTCATGTGAATCTCTATGTGTCGATTCACGATGCATGTGATATCTCTTGTCTCCATGGGCCAAGAGCCAAAAATCCAAAATTGGCCTCTTTCTAATAGGAAAAGAGCCAAAAATCCATAATAAATCATAAATACAAACATCATGCACATCACGTAAGGGGAAAATCATATCAATCATAACATCACATACCAAGAACATCAGTCACAGCCATTGCAACCAGGACTTCCTACCGAAATAGGTGTTCATGATACACCAACCTGATATCCATCATAAGTTCTGACATATTCTGATATCTCTTGGATATCATATCCAAAATAGTAATACAAATAAACCAACCATTGATACCACTTTGTAATGCCCCCCCCCCCGTCTCACTTTGAAATGTAGTCGGGCTAGACCGCCATGTGACCTCAGGCACGCCTCCCCGTACGCTAGAGGTCGCTAACTAGTAGCGGGTGTCTCAAGAGGTATCATGGGGAGACTATACCCCCTATATCATAGTTCTCAGTCATAATAAAATAACCAAGAATCATTCACATCATAATATACAATAATAATAAATAAACAATACCTGATATATAAAAAATGAAATGCAACGTACAACCATACAAGATAAATCATCCACTAGACCGATCACACATATAAAATAAAATGAATAAGAATAAAAAAAAAGTTGAAATAAAAGTATAGGAGGCTCTAACACACTCTCGAGGCCTCACCTCATATCAAATCTAAATCTCATCTGAGCTGCTCTAGGTCAATCATACAATCCCAATCCTTGGCCCAACCTATGTCTGTAATGACCATGTGAGAGTTTCTCAGGTACCCAAGTGCAATGGCAGCTCGAGCAGGGTGTGAGCACATAACTCGGCAAGGAACCAATAACATTGTCCCATAATATACCATCAATGTAGTGATATGTTCATGTGGCATGCTCAAAATAAATAAACTGCTAAAAATAAATAAATAAATAACAATACCTACTTTGGATCGATGCTAGAATGTCTCTAAGAACATCATATGGACCATGCCAACCCATGTACCCAATACCATACCATTATCAGTCCTTAGTTTCATGACCTCGATCGACCATACCTGCTTTAACTAGTTTCAAGGTGTCTCTAAGCATGTCATGATGATCATGCCTCTATATAAATATCAGATCCTAGGGTGTGGCCTGGGTATCCCAAATACCCAGGCTCAAATGGAAAATAACTCATCATGAAAGGATTGATATATAAATCTTAAGCATAATGGTAATCTCTCCAAAATCCAAGTATAATTAATGGATCAAAGTTAGAATCCTAAGTAATCACTGAATCTAAATCATCCCCATGTCACCGTGCTAAATGACTAGATCTCAGACATCCTGGCCATCCTGATCACAAACATATAATGTCATAAAGATTGATTAGTTAGATCCTGAGGTTGAACTAGTAATATCATAACAATCATGATAATAATAATAAACCCCAAGCCTATACGGATAGATCCTTGACATGCTAGGCATCTTAGGGACCCATGGAATCTAGGGTGTCCCGTATAGACCTAATGTTGAATCCTAACATCCCAAGTATTCTTCATATGGATCAATATCTGGATCTCATGATACACCCCAGAAATCCATGATGACTTCAATTCATCCAATCCATATCACATCAGTGTCACAAGATACCCAAATTCGGATCCCATGAAGCGCCTATGGGAATCCCCAATATCGTCATCATATCATATAATGCACTTAAGTTGAATTCTAAGAGGTACCTATGGGCATCCATATTGTACCATTATCACATCAGAACCATAGTATAGGTCCTAGGAAGTACGTATGGGTATCCATAGCTATATCAAAATAAATAGGTAAAGAAAATATAGGTGTTAGTCGAATGCCTAACCCATCACCACTGTCCACAGCCTCTTGGCTCACATATTTGGAACAAGTTCTAAGATGACACCTGGTACTATCTCTACACATTCTTAAAACACACCCTATCATGGTCATCTCATGAAGGGGGAACCCATAGGGGTCACCTAGGTCATCACTATAGTGGAAACATCCCACTCAGGATCCTATGTCAAAAATGGTCTATTTGGCCTATGCTCGATTCTTGGTGGGCATCTCGTCCCCTGACATCACCAAAGTCATCTCACAACATCAGAGGGACCAGGGGTATTCTACACTAGATATAGTCTTGAGTGATGGCTCAAGGCCCACCTCTATGTCTTGGGTCACTGCAAACTGGTCAACTCCCCTAACCCATTTTCATATTCCCTATAGTTTATCCACCTAGGCTACGCATGTCTCAAGGGTCCCCACTCAACCTACTAGGTTTGTCTATCTCAAGTCATGTCACACCCCACTATTTTAAGTGTACAAGTACCTGATTATCCTCTTAGTTTAAGCCTTATCCATCGACGGCTAAGGTGTCAAGCTAGTGCCCAAGGTCCTCAGTGGTCTTGGCACTTTGTCTCTTTAATTTCAGGTTCTCATTCGATCTTAATATTTTAATTTAAATTAAAATAAACAATTCAATAATAATGGGTTCATCACCCTACTAGTGAGGGCACACACCCACATGCATATAAAAATCACGCAAAAATCCATGGGGCTAGTGTCAGGACCACATAACATTTTTAGAAGCTTTCCTATTATTCTTCCAAAAGCCGACAACAGCTTCCAAGGCCCATCCAACCTCATCCAAGCTCATCCACAATCTCAAGCCACTATGTAACACCCCAAGGATATACAAATAAATTTAATATAGAATTAAATACTTGTAACATTAAGTGTCTATGAAACAAAACTTTGTTATTTATAGAAGATAGTTATAACATAGTCGTTAAACAAAAAATTTCCACTTCTGTGTTTTGAATTTCGAAAAATGGACATACGCAGTTGTGATCAGTAATATCTTTTACAGTCTGATAGGATCAACTCACATTTTTTATGAATAGTAACTTGGACCTTTGGAATAGTAATGTACCCTTATGAATAGTAATATAGTAACCTAACTCACGAATGTATAAATAAAATTAAGGTACCTTATAAATTAAATTATGATATAATTATATCATAGTACAAGTAAGTGAAAATTTTAAAAATTAATAATTAAGTGTTGGTATTTTTGGGAGTAATAAATATTTAATAATTAATAAATTGATTTAAAAAAATCATTTTCATAAAAATTATTCATAAATAAATATTTTCTTATCTTATTATTTTAAGATAATTTTATGATACCTTAGTTAATTTTTGAAAGGGTTGTAAAATCACTTATAAATTTAAAACTATATTTTTTGAGTAAATAATTATTTTAATTAAAAATTATATTTATCATATTAGAAAATTATTTTCATAAAATGGAGTTTGTTTTTTAATTCTAAACATCTAAAAATGGTTAGGCTAAATTTTTGGGATTTTTCTAAAATACTTGAATTTTTGTGAATAATAAAATACGATAATTTACGATAAATGACAAATATAGGACTTATTGAGTCATATGTGATGTTTGGATGATGTAAGAACCCTTGTTTATAACTTAAATAAAATTATTACTGTATATGGTCACATTAATCAACACTATTGGTTGTCTTGAGAAAAATAATAAAATAATGAATAGAATAATGAGGAATCACCCCTCTCCTCCACTATAAAAATCACCCCTCACCCCCTCTTCTCCTCACTTCTATAAGACTTGAAGATTGTCAAAGTTATTCCCAAATAATCTTTCCTAGTGTCTCCCCATGTCCATGAGATCCTGGTATTACCAAAATACCAATACCCCTTTCCTTAAGGGGGTTCTCAAGGAGGAGTATTCAAGAGGTAAAATCCTCTTCATTTTCCTTTTATTTTCTTCTCAAGTTATTTATTTTATTATTCTATCCCCACATCCTCTGTCCAAATGATAATGATAACTCCATTATAATTTATATAATTTAGTTATATTATGTTAATGGAAGAACCATCAACAATATCCTTACTCTCCCACTTTTATTTTAAAACGAAATCATTGTCCGGGTGGTGCCAATTTACAACCTTCGTGGACAACGAACTTTCATTCTTCAATTTATTCTTCAAGGATAGCCATGATACAATTTTTAATGGTTAAATAAAACTATAATATATGTATTATAACCTTTCTTATGTTTTTTAAGTAACATATTTATATAATATTAAACTATAAAACAAAATGAGTTCGTTATGATCAATAACTGCCGTAATAATGTAAACAATTATCACTAAATGTATTATCTAATAATTTATCCTCATAACATATAAAAAAAATTATAAATAACCATTTAAAATTATTTATGTTCATAAATATCATATAAATTCAATTCTAGATAATTATACCCATTTCACATGAACTTCCATACTCATATACAAGTATAATGATCGTGAAAACCAAGGAAACGAACGCTCCCAAGCAATAAAGTTATATCTTATAACTTATAAAAAAGGCTATAAATAAACTTAATAAAATTATAATAAATAAAATAAATTTATATAAGTTCTGAATTAATTAATTAATTAATTAATTTGATTAACTGGGATGTTAAGGTCAAGTGTATAACACCTTCAGACAAAAGGTAAGGGTTTTCTTCCCAAACATCCATTTTCATTCGAGTTGTGATTTCTTCCTCTATAAACCAATTTAATTATTAATTTATTTTATATAATTATCATAAATTATCATTATATGTTCCAAAATTATGTATTCTGATCATTTCATCTTTTTTTGTGGAAAATACATGTTTTAAAATGTTCCCCTTCTCAATTCTTCACGATAAGCAAGCCTAATTAAAGGAACTTCCCGATTTTTTACCTATTTTTAAGTGCACTCTATAATATATTTTAAGAAACAATTATTTTTCTAAAACCACTCATTTTATCATGGAAAAACCTATCTTAGTTCATTTCCTGTTTTATGCAAATATTTTTCCAAAATAACTCTTCTTTTTAAAGTAAAAGAGTATTACTCTCAATAATTCTTCAATGAATTTATTAGAGCATTTTAATATATTTCAACACCCCTATTAAATATTATGTTTTATTGGGATTAAAATATTATTTTTATTATCTACCATATTTTATTAAATGTTTTATGATCAATTTTACTGTGGATGTTCTATCTTGATACCATTCACCATACTACTCAGAATGGTTAGTGATTATGTTTACAGATTGGGAAAAGTTATTTAAATTTCATATGTATATGTTGTTATGTTTATCCCCATTCATATGAATAATTTATTAGACTTATAAAGTTATATGTGGGGACCTCTATATCCCCTCAATGCATCATTAGGTCTCATGAAACAAAATAGAATTGTGTTTTGGTTGAGGCCTTACCCTAGTATTTTCAAACATCTTGGTCAACGCCTTAACAATATGTTTCAGATATTCAGTATTATGCATTCCCTCATTATGATATTATAAATTGATAAATCATGTGATATTTTACTAGTATAATATCTATGAATAAGGTTCATTCTCTTATGATCAGTTATATGTCTTTATTTACTCAGTTTCATTCCTGCCATATTATGCTCAATTTTATTTTTAAAGGCATGTGTTTTTATTATTCATCATGCCTAATGTTTATAATAACTTCTGCTACATTACTTACCCTTACTGAGAATATGATCTCACCCCTTTATTATGTTTTATTTTTTCTAGGATTCGAATATGAATATTATTATGAATAAATTTTAGGAATAATCTAAGATTTTATGAGTGTTTCCAATGGAGTTGCAATGATTTTTTTCAAGTTGTAATGTAAATATTATATTTGTATATGTTTGTCCAAAACTACTAAACTATTTGTTCCTTTGGGATGAAACGTCCTTGTAAATATACCAATATATAAATATAAGGCATTGGATCTGGTTAGCTGGGTTTAGGGTCCTTACAGTTGGTATTAAAGGAAGTTTAGTAGAAACCTTGGAAACGAGATTTAGAAAACATAGATTAGGGAACAAAACCCTAAGATAGAATTTTAGGATATGCATACAATAATATCCTAGAATTTTGGTAAGGTAGATATTATATGGATATTACTAGAAATATATCCTTTTCTAGATACTACAAGAGGACATGGTTCTGGCATAGATGTACCTAGGAGTAACAACTCCGACAAGGTGTTCCGGGCCTAACTTGGGGTAACCTAATACATGACAACAGGCCTTATTGGGCACCTGGTTTGAAACTCTTGGGGGATATGCTTAGAATAATTTAAATTTTCTTTAAAAACCTTTATGAAGGATTTAAATATAAATATGTCCTTAAATAAACCATGCTTATGTTTATGCAATTAGACACGCATAAAATTTCAATTCATAAGTGTTTTTCTAGTTCGACATTATACATTATGATTCATAACCTAATTTAGTGTATTCCATTATTTAGAAATAGAGACTAGTGGAAGGAATAGAAACCACATGAACACACATATCCCATGTAGTTATCTCCCTCCTATGCAAGATAATTATATTGGTTCGGAAGCTATGACTAGTTATGAGAAACTTATAACTATACTGGGACAACTAACTCAAGTTATGAACAATAACCTTACCCATATGGAGCATCTTGATCCACAACATGGAGGAGTAATGTTAGACCATTTTATGTGACAAAAACCCCCATTATTTAATGGGACTACAAACACATTCGTAGAAGAGTAGTGGATAAGTTCCTTAGAGAAGATATTTCTCACTTTGGGAAGTAACGAAAGGGAGAAGGTTGTCATGGCAGTTTATTGTCTATAGGGAGATGCTAATTAATAGTGGCCATTGATTCAAAAAAATGAGGAGGAAGATATTGAAAACATGGAATGGATGGATTTTAAATAAATTTTCATAAAAAAATATTTTCCTCGTGAACAATGAGCGGATATGGAAAGGCAGTTCTTAAATCTGAGGCAAAAGGAGGATAAGAATGTTTCCAAGTATGAAGCCAACTTTACAAGGCTAGCAAGACATGTATCGAACTACATATGTAATCTGAGGGGTAATATTGATTGATTTTTTGATGTTTTAAAACCATTACTCTTAAGGGAATTGGTCTCCCAAACATTCTCATCATACGAAGATATAGTATCATGTGCTATCAAGATAGAGAAATAATTCTCTAAGTCATATGACTTTAGAGAAAGCAATAGAAGAAGAGGGGGCAGAGGAAAGAATGGGTAAAGGGAAGAATAAAAAAGGTATTTTTCTAACATGTGATACTTGTGGAAGGAAACACATTGAATCCTGCTTAAAAATAAAAGGAGTGTATTATAAGTGTGGATAAAAAGGTTACCAAGCCCATGATTTAAAGGGAAAGAAAGAAGCTATCAATGTTCAATGCTATAATTGTAGGGATATGAAACACTATGTAAATGATTTTCTAAAGCATCAAGGAAAATTTCCTCAAGAAAGGCCATGAGAGCAAGTAAAATCATATGTGATCACAACTATTGAGGTTGAAGTTCCTAATGATGTGGTGGTAGGTACTATAATCATTTCCTTAAACTTGGACAATGATTTATTTGATTATAGATCATCACATTCCTTTATATCATCCCAGTTTTCTTTAAAAATTGGATATTTCCAATTCTCCTTGATAAGGGATTTGTCAGTCAAAACCCCTAAGGGAAGTCTCATTGCAACAAATATGTGTCAGGAAGTTCCTATTATGGAATATAAATGTTCTTTATCTACTAATTTTATCATCATACATATGGTTGACTTTGACATGATCCTTAGCATGGACTAGATTTCAAAATATTATATGAAAATATATTACAAGAAGAAGGAAATTATGATTTGTGAGGAAGGTGTAGAATCCATTATCTTTAGAGAAGAAACATCATCATCTGATTCTTATCTAGATCCACCCCTAGTAGCTCTACTAAATTCAATTCTTAGGGAGGAATAGAATGAAATATATATGGGTAAGGGAAGAAATGTTCAAATTGAGGATGTACCTATTGTGAAATAATACATTGATGTATTTATAGAGGATTTACCTAGACATCCTCCAAAGCAGGAAGTTGAGTTCTCTATTGATTTAATTCCTGGTTCATGACTTATATCAAAGACTCCTTATAGAATTTCCATGGTAGAATTAGTAGAACTGAAGAAACAAATACAGTAATTGAGTGATAAAGGATTTATCTACCCTAGTGTTTCTCCCTGGGGTGCCCCTGTTCTCTTTGTCAAGAAGAAAGATGGATCCATGAGGCTGTGCATTGACTATAGAGAAATCAATGCTATCATGATAAGGAACAAATATCCCTTGCCTCACATTTATGATTTATTCGATCAATTTCATGGATCCCAATATTTTTTAAAGATTGAAATTTGATCTGGATATCATCAGTTGCGTGTGAGGAAGGAAGATATTCCAAAGATAGCATTTCGAACCAGGTATAGGCATTATGAGTTTACAGTAATGTCTTTTGGACTGACTAATACGCCCTCTATTTTCATGGATCTAATGAATAGAGTTTTCAAGGAATATCTTGATTAATTTGTTGTGATATTTATTAAATATATCTTGGTATTATATAAAAGCTAAAAAGATCATGATAATCACTTGGATATTATTATAAAGACTCTTGGAAGAAACAAGTTATAAGGGAATTTTAGCATGTGTGAATTATGGATTCAAACAGTTTCTTTTCTTAGCCATATTGTCTCTAAGTATAGAATCTCAGTTGATCCTATAAAGACAAAGGCGGTTTAGGAATGGCCTACTCCAACGAACATAATTGAGGTGCATAATTTTATTGGTTTAGCAGGTTATTATCGACATTTTGTTTAGAACTTTTCCTAATTAGGTAACCTATTAACCAATATTACTCGTAAAGGGGTTAAGTTCATATGGAAAAAAGAATGTGAATGATTTTTTTAATAATTGAAGAAGAGGTTAGTGAATTCTCCAATCTTGAATCTACCATTGATAAGTGGTGGATTTATGATTTATAGTGTTGAATCAAAGAAAGGACTTGGTTGTGTTCTTATGTATAATGATAGAGTTATTTTTTATGAATCAAGGTAGTTAAAAAATCATGAACAAAAATATCCAACTCATGATCTTGAGTTAGCAGTTGTAATATTTTCCCTGAATATATGGAGACATTATCTCTATGGAGAAAGATGTGTGATATATACATATCATAAGATATTGAACTATATATTATCATAGAAATAACTTAACATGAGGAAAAGGAAATGGATCAAACTACTCAAGGATTATGATTGTACAATACACTACCACCCTGGGAAAGTGAATAAGGTAGCAGATGCATTGAGTGGGAAGGATCATGGAGTTCTAAACAAAATGAGGATTGACAAGGATCTTATGTACATGGATATAATGAGGATGTAAATGAGAATTATCAAATAAGGTGAAATATAATCACTTTTTCAATTGGTTTCCCAACCATATTTATTATAAAGGATTAAAATTTCTCATCCTGGTGATGAGAATCTTTAAAAGAAAATTAATGTTGTGAATGATGGGAAGTTTCCAGACTTTGTGTGTGGAATTATGAAAATTGGGAGGAGGCTATGTGTCCCCTCTATACCCAATCTAAAAATGGGGTTATTGGATGATGTTCATAGATAAAATTTCTCTATACATCCTAGTAGCACTAAGATATATAGAGATCTGAAGGAATATTTTTAGTGGGATAATATGAAGTGGGAAATTGCTGATTATGTATTAAGATGTTTAGTCTATCAATAGGTGAAGGATTAAAGACAACATCTTAAAGGTGTCATGCAACCTCTTCCTATTCCTACATGGAAATGGGATGATATCACTATGGATTTTGTCACTAGATTACCCAAAACTCAAAGAAATAATGATGCAATATGGGTAATTGTTGATCGACTTACCAAATTTGTACATTTCCTAGCTATAAGGGAAGATTTTCCACTAGAGTGACTTGAACAACTCTATATTAATGAAGTTATAATAATTCATGGAGCACCACTCTCAATTATGTCTGATCATGATCCATTATTTACATCAAAATTCTGGAAAATTCTTCATAAAGCTTTGGATACTAAGCTTTATTTGAGTACTTCTTATCACCCTCAAACTGATAGATAGTCTTAAAGGACCATTCAAACATTAGAATACATGTTAATATTATACTCCCTCAACTTTTATGGTATGTGGGACCAGTGTTTTCCTTTGGTAGAGTTTTCCTACAATAATATTTTCCATTAAAGTATTCAAATGTCACTACATGAAGCGTTGTATGGAAATAGATGTCATACACCAACATATTGGGATGAAGTTGGTGAAAGAAAGCTTGTAGGTCCATAACTTGTGGATGAAACAATAGAAAAGGTAAAGATTATTCAAGCCCATATCAAAGAAGCTCAAAGTAGGAAAAAGTGTTATGACTATAATTGAAGGAAGTATTTGGAATTTCAAGTGGGAGATCACATTTTCTTGAAATTATCTCCATGGAAGAGTGTTATAAGATTTGGGAAGAAAGGGAAATTGAGCCCTAGGTACATTGGACCTTTTGAAATTCTAGAGAGAATTAGAGTTGTGTCTTATCGTTTGGCATTGCTGCCTAGCCTTTTTAAGGTACACAATGTGTTCCGCATCTTTTTGTTAAGGAAGTACATGACAGACCCAACACATGTACTCACTTATAAATGAATATAATTGGAACCTGACTTATCTTACTGTGAAGAGCCTATCCAAATTTTGGACACTAAAGAACATGTGTTGAGGAATCAAATGACTCAGCTGGTAAATGTACTTTAGGAAAATCATAAAATTTAAGAGGTGATGTGGGAGCCCCAGGAACTTATAATTAATATCTACCCAAATATTTTTATGAGGTAACATTCTGGTAATTTCTAGGATGAAATTTTTGAAGGAAGGGAGAATGTAACACCCTAAGGATTTGAAAATAAATTTAATATAAAATAAAATGCATGCAACAGAGAGTCTCTACGAAACAACACTTTGTTATTTATAGGAGATAGTTATAACCTAGTCATTAAACATAATTTTTCCGCTTCTATGTTTTTAATTTCGAAAAACGGAAATACATGATTGCGATCAATAAAATTTTTAGAGTCTGATAGGATGAAATCACATTTTTGGTGAATAGTAACTTGACCCTTTGAAATAGTAATGTACCCTTATGAATATTAATATAGAAACTTCACTCATGAATATATAAATAAAATTTAGGCACCTTATAAATGAAATTATGATATAATTATATCATAGTACAAGTAAGTGAATATTTTAAAAATTAATAATTAAGTGTTGGTATTTTTGTGAGTAATAAATATTTAATAATTAATAAAATGATTTAAAATAAAATCCATTTTCATAAAAATTATTCATAAATCAATATTTTTTGTCTTGTGATTTTTATATAATTTTATGAGACCTTATTTAATTTTTTAAAGGGTTATAAAATCACTTATAAATTTAAAACTATATTTTTTAAGTAAATAATTATTTTAATTAAAATTAAATTTATCATATTTAGAAAATTATTTTCATAAAATGGATTTCATTTTTTAATTCTAAATGTTGAAAAATTGTTAGGGTGAATTTTTGTGATTTTTCTAAAATACTTGATTTTTTTAATAGTAAAATACGATAATTTACGATAAATGATAAATACATGATTTATTAAGTAATAGGTGATGTTTGGATGATGTAAGAACCATTGGTTAGAAATAACATGCACTTATTACTTTATATATTCATAAGAATCAACACTATTGGTTTTCTTGATCAAAATAATAAAATAATGAATAGAATAATGAGAAATCACCCCTTTCCTCCACTATAAAAATTACCCCTCACTGCCTCTTCTCCTCACTCCTCTAAGCCTTGAATCTTGTAAAAGTTCTTCCCAAATACTCTTCCCTAGTATCTCACCATTTCTAGGAGCTCTTGGTATTACCAAAATACCAATACCCCTTTCCTTAATGAGGTTCTCAAGGAGGATTATTCAATTGGTAAAATCCTCTTCATTTTCCTTTTATTTTCTTCTCAAGTTCTTTCTTTTATTATTCTCTCCTCAACTCCTCTGTATAAATGATCATGATAACTCCAGTATCATTTATATACTATAATTATATAATTTTAATTTAATAACCATCATAAATATCCTTACTCTCCCTCTTTTATTTTAAAATGAAATCATCATCCGAGAGGTGCCAATTTACAACCTTCGTGGATGACGAACTTTCATTCTTCAGTTTCTTATTCAAGGATGGTCATGATACCATTTTTAATGGTTAAAACAGACTATAATTTATGTATTATAATCTTTATTATGTTATTTAATTAACATATTTATATAATATTAAATTATAAAACAAAATGAGTTCGTTATGATCAATAATCGTCATAATAATGTAAACAATTATCACTAAATGTCTTACCTAATGATTCATCTTAATACCATATAACCAAATATTATAAATAACAATTAAACTTCTATATGTTCATAAATATCATATAAATTCAATTATTTATAATTTTACTCATTTTACATGAACTTCCATACTCATATACAAGTATACCGATCGTGAAAACCAAGGAAACGAACGATCTCAAGCAATAAAGTTGTATCTTATAACTCATCAAAAAGGCTATAAATAAACTTAATAAAATTATAATAAATCAAATACATATATATAAGGTTATTAATTAATTAATTAATGGATTTAATTTTATTATACAAGATGTTAAGGTCAAGTTCATAATGCATTCATACATAAGGTAAGGGTTTTCTTCCCGAACCTCCATTTTCATTCGGGTTGTGATTTATTCCTATTTAAACCAATTTAATTCTTCATTTATTTTATATAATTATTTTAAATTCTGGTAATATGTTCCAAAATAATAGATTCTAATTATTTCATCTTTGTTTTTTGGAAAATATATGTTTCAAAAGGGTCCCCTTCTCAATTATTCATGATAAGCAAGCCCGATTAAAGGAAACTTTCTGATTTCTTACCTATTTTCCAGTGCACTCTATAATCTATTTTCAAGCACCATTGTTTTTCTAAAAACAATAATTTTATAATATAAAAACTATCTTAGTTCATTTCTGGTTTTATGAAAATATTTTTCCAAAAGAACTCTTCTTTTTAAAGTAAAAGAGTATTACTCTCAAGAATTCTTCGATAAATTTATTAGAGAATTTTCATTTATTTCAACACCCTTGTTTAATATTATGTTTTATTAGGATTAACCTCTTATTTTTATCATCTACCATATTTTATTAAATGGTTTATGATTAGTTTGATTGTGGATGTGCTATCTTGATACCATTCACTATACTACTCAGAATGGTTAGTGATTATGTTTACAGATTGGGGAAATTTATTTAAATTTCATATATACATGTTGTTATGTTTAGACTAATTCATATGAGGAATGCATTGGAATTATCAAGTTATGGGTGGGTCTCTCTATATCCCCTCGATGCATCGGTAGGTCTCGTGAGACAAAACAGAATTGGGTTTTGGATGAGGCTTTACCCTAATATTTTCAGATGTCTTGGTCGAGGCCTTGACAATATGTTTTAGATGTCTGGCATTATGCATTACCTCATTATGATATTATAAATTGATAAACCATGTGATATTTGACTACTAGAATATACATGACTAATATTCATTCTCTTATGATCAGTTATATGGCTTTATTTACTCATCTTTCATTCCTACCATATTATGCTCAAGTTTATTTTTAAAGGCATGTGATTTTGTTATTCATCATGCCTAATATTTATAATAATTGTTGATACATTACTTACCCTTACTGAGAATTTGAGATCACCCCTTTCTTATATTTTATTTTTTCTAGGATATAAAGATGAATATTATTATGAATGACTTTCAGGAATAATATAATATTTTATGGGTGTTTCAAATGGAGTTGAAATGATTTTCTTTTAAAGTTGTAATGTAAATATTATGTTTGTATCTAGTTTCCCAAAACTACTAAACTATTTGGTCCTTTGGGATGTGACGTCCTTGTAATATTAATATAAGGCATCGGCTTTAGGCAGCTAGGGTCAGGGTCCTTATACTCTAACTCATTCCCAACAAACTTAATTAATTTATTATAAAAAATCTATAATTAATTAAAACCATTTACAATTTAATTCCAAGTTAATTCAATTTGGAACAAATTCTGAAATCTCACTAAAAGACATGGTCGTGCGGAAACCATGACCAACGACCTGTGGGAGGCCCGCAGTAATCCCCCGACATTATCCTAGGATAAATCCCTAACAATAATCACTATTTATATAATTAAATAAATTTAATTTTAATAAAAACTTGAAGGAAAATTCACAGCATGACATACCTTTATCGAATCAACGAACGACAATAGGTGAACATTTTCTTGAGATGTCCTCTATGAGGGTTAGATAGAAGCACCGCCTCATTTTTTCAATTCCACCAAGATAAAATTGAATCGGAATCAAAACCCTATCTAATAGGGTGGAAATAGAATGGAGGTAAGAGTAAATCGACAGAGATCACCAAAGTCAAAGATGTGCCTCAAAACACCAGAAAAATCCCAAGAAGATCACCCCTTGGTTAAAGGAAAAGAGGGAGAGAAAGGGGGAGGAAGCCCCTGTCCATGCACACAAAATAATGAGGAGTAAGGAGATTATCCCCCTTAAAAGTTTGAGGGGGGTATAGTAAATTTACCCCTTTTAACATAGTCAGCCAGTCGATGGTTGCAGACTGCAGTTCGGCTAGCCCGACTTCCTTATGAGGCCCTCCCATTGCTCTCGATCACTATCTAGCCTCTCTTAATCATCAAAAACACTAATTTTGAGAGGTTTAAACTTTTGAAATTCTATTTTTATTTATGGTTTAAAATCTGACCTACTCAGTAAAATAAAATTCAGATTCTTTTTTAATTTCAAAACTCATCTGTAACATAGGGTTTTACAAAATTCATCCAATGGTTAGAATGCAGATGTTGTCATGATTGGAGGGAATATTCCCTAAATATTCATGTATATATGATATATATATATATATATATATGTTGATATATATACTCTATTTTCATGGGATATGGACATCCAGTCATTTCATAAGATGAAACGATGAGGAGGTACAACATTCATGTGATGAATGCATTTACAAGACAAAGAATTCACTCATGTGTTATGAATGCATGAGTCAATGTTATAGCTGAATGTTTTTACTTATATATTTATAAACCATTATCATATGATGGTGGTGTAGGATTTTATGCTTGGTTGAACCTCCCTGAAACCAGAAGCTCTCATTTCTTCCTTCTTTGTGTATGTGATGCTAGCACATCATGAATGAAATAATAATCTCATATGAACGTCGGATGATTCATTCAACCCATGGATACTGAAGGACAGAGGATATCTTTTGGATAATATTTTTGTAATATTTATCAAGAATATTAAATGAATATCAAAGGTATAAGATTCTCTTCATTGTAAGGTATGTTATTTACATCAGTTCTTCGTTTCTGGTTTTATAAACAGTTTCATATTTATTACATAGGAGATCCTCAAACAATATCTTAAATCACTTTCAATTGATCTGATAATAGACTCTAACAAAACCCTTAAGTAGTATCTGATTGATCTCATGATTTAGTTTTATAAAATCATGTGTTGAAATGAATAAGAATCACAAAAACATAGTAATGTTTTTTGGTATTTCAAAAATATGAAAAAATGGTTTACCCTTGTATAGTTGGGATATGTAATGGTAGCCAAGGATTTACCCTTATACAAAGTGGTATATATAAGGGTCATCTCACCTTACCCTTATGTAGATCAATCTACATAAGGGTCGCCTGAATTTACTCTTACACGATGCAAGAGGCTATGTAAAAGTAATAGAGGTTTTCTTAAGGTTGTGTAATGGTAACCAAGGGCTTACATTTATATGAAGGAGTTTATTTAAAAGTAATTTCATGATTTAAAATCTTGTGTAAAGGGTATAAGCAAGTCACACTTATGTAGAATAGGGATTTTTCATAAGGTTAAATATAAGAGACTTTAAAAAAAATTAAGTTCTTAAATGGTTTTAATGATTTAAAAAATATTTATAAATCATTATAAAAGTTATTTTGGGAATATTTAATTTATAAGGTATTTATAAGATTTATATATAATTATAAATGGTTTATAATTAATTAATTAAATGTTTATGAAACTTTTATTTTTCCCAAATATTAAATGTTAATATTTGAAATACCTTTAAAATAAATTATATAACAATTCTTATGATCTAGAAATAAATATTTTTATTTATAAATAATAATAAATAATGTATAAATATTTGTAAATTGTGAAATAAGGAAAAAAATATAATATTTAACTTATGAATTGTTTATAATTAATTAATTCAAATTGTTCGAATTGAAGAGGCTTTATTTGGATATTATTTAAGCCACATTAAAAAAATTGATGATTGACATGATAAAGGTTTAAATGATGTTTAATTATATGATATTTAGATTATTTAAAATGTTTTCATAGTAAAAAAGTGAATTATAAATTGTTTATAATTCATATAACATCATATTTTTAAAATAGAAATGTCATGTAATGATAAATATGAAAGAGTTCATCTTGGAATTAATATAAAATGTTTATATTCAAAATTATAGAATGTCCATGATGTTAAAGCTAAAATTATAAGAGGGTTTATAGTTGGGTTTTATTTATGAATTATTCATAAATTATTATCTCATGTTTAAATATTTTAATTGTTTATTTATTTAGGGTTTATTCCTTTTTATATTCTTTTTTAGTAAATTGTTTAAGAAATGAGAATATTGTGTATGATTTAGTTTAAAATGTTAAAATGCTTCTATAATAGAGCCTCGCATTACACGATAGGTATTGTTAATGAATTTAGTTTTTAAATTGCCTTGAAATCAGTTTCTAAATGAAATTATGAACTTGAATTTAGTTTGTATGTACTAGAATCATGCATACATAAGAAGGGAATAACATGAGATAAGATGGTGAGAATAAAATATCTTTCAAATACTAAGTGTGAGATTCCTTCCAAATTTGAACTTTTCAAGAACTCAATCATTCAACTGGGTATTTTTGAGCTCAACGCGATTACTCCGTGATTATCTTATGTAAGGAAAGAAATTTATAAGTTATTTTGGATTATCTTGATGGTATTGTCTAGCTCAGCTGAGTACTCCTTGGTTGTTCTTTTTCAGGTTATTCTTGGTGCTTTATTTGGGTTACACTTAGTTGGTAAACCCTTATGATTAAGATACCAAAGGAATAGAGTTGACTATATCCATATTATGGATTTGACAAAGAGTTTTATGCTCAACTATACAAGATTCGTATATGATATGATTGGGATGATGTCCTCCCTAAATTACCATGTGATGAGAGAAATGACATAGCAGACTCATTGCTTAGTGAAATATGGATCTTTTCGTACCGATAGGCATGGTGAATTTTAAAAGGGGTCATCATTTTAGTGGTATCTCATTTGATAAAATCTCTTATTAAATTATAATAAAACATGAAACTCATCTAATAAAATCTTTTATTTCGGAATAATAACATCATCATTATCAAACTAATTATTGAGATTAATCCTTGAAAATGAGAAGTTTAATATAATATTCTCCTAATACTGGTAACTTAAGAAAAGTTCTTAAGAAAGATTGGTGATTTAAGAAAATTTCTTAGGGAAAATTATATATGTTATAACAATTCCTTCCTCAGTATCCAAGTGTTAAAATTATTCAACAAGTGAATATAGATGCTTATGGAAGTATATTGTGAATCATTTAAGTTTAAAAATGCATTAGATGAAAAATGACCACAAATGAATACTATTCTCCACTCATGTACTCATATGATTGGGTACAACAATGATTTAAGAAATTTTAGTCTCATATACTCAATATAATTGGGTACATCAAATTATATTCAATATGATTGAATATATTAAATGACTTCATGAAACTAAAGGTTTCTTTAAAGATTTATTAGTTGTATAGTTCAATTCTATTATTCTGGAAAATATATTATATCGACTATATGATTTACAAGTTTTGTAAATATACAGAAGGTTAGAAAGAGAAAATAGTTGATGTTTGAAACTTGAAGGTTAATTTCAAGTAATGTAGTAAAGGAGTTATTTAATTGATAACTTGTATGCTTCAAGCTTGGATAAACTCAACATAATAAATATATTTTATCTCATTTTTATCTTGTGAAGATCATGAAAACAATTGTTATTAAATAAAATGTGATAAGTTATTTTTGATACACATATTTATGATTTGTTCAGTTCTATAACATTCTTTAAGGGGAGACTTAAAAGGGCTTGTTCTGGTTAGAGAATTTATCCTATTTTCATATATATAAATTTTCTTACAATATGATTTAATTCAAAGAAAGTTTACCTGATATTCTAAAAGTGTTGATAATATATATGAACTAGGCATATAATTCCTAGGTTCTATAGTACTACACCGACAGTACAAGTAGGTAAAAATTCAAACTTGAAGAAGAAAAGTTGGTTGAGAAGTTTGATAATGTTTCTTCAAGAATCCAATCAAGGTTATTGAAACCTAGGGTTTTTAATAAGGAAGAGTAATAATTCAATATAATTGGATTATATAATATATAACCTAAGGAGTTTTTGAAACTCCATGGAATGTATACATTAGGTATGGATTTTATATAAATTAATTCTTAGATTTTTAAGGGTACGTGAAACCGAATGTACATTTTACTACATGTTTAAAATATACAGGTGTTCAAAATAAAAGGAATAATTGATTGAGCTTGTAGTCTATGTTCATGAGATGGAGTAAATAATTACTACATTGAGGATTTTAATGTAAAGTATTTTATCAAGCGTAAATGAATCTTAAGTAAAAGATGTGTATCTTTATCTCATTTCTCTTATGTGATGAGAGAAGATGCTCAATAACAAAGAGTTGTTATGAAAAAGTATGATATTATTAAATTTATAAACATGGTTTATGATTCAACAATTTCTATAACATATATTGAGAAAAATATATGGATAAATTTTTTTTTTCCAAGATAAAATGTTTATCCAAATATTTTTTAAAATATGTGTGGATATATTTCAACCACTCATCAGTGGTATATTTTAATAAAGTCTTATTTTCAAATGAAAATGTTCCAAACACATAGAAACCCACTTTTGATATGGAAACAATAGTTTATTTTTTTAATATTCATACTAAAAGGAAATAAATGTTATTTCCAATAACAAAAGGTTTTTTTTGTTTCTTAACAAGATATTCTGAAAATAATATAACATCAAAGAAACTAGTGGGGGTATGTTTGAACTTAGAGAAGTTAAAAATTAAAAAATAAAGTATAAAAACAATATTAAGTAAAAGTGATTTCATATTAATATCCTAAAATGTTTAGGATATGTGATGATAAAGAAACAAATGTAAAGAGTTTAATTTAGTTATCCTAAAAAAATTAAATACACTATTTATTGAAGGATTGTACCAGTCAAAATCTAAAGTGTTTGTCACTTTATATTAAAAAAGTTTAAGAGGACCTATAAACAATAATGTAAATTATTTACTTAAAGGAAAAAAATTGATGTAATAGGGTTTAAAGAATGATTATGATGAACTTATAAAGAGTTCTAAGTAGACAATAGAAGTTAACATTGTGACATTTGTTATTGTGATGTTAATAAGTTTGAATATATTTAAGAAGTTTAATAGTTAGAAGTGTGATTCATAAGTCTCACCATTATTCAAACTATCCCACTTCATATATGGTTCTCACTAAATAGTTTAGTGGGAGGGTTTTATCAGATGGTCACATAGAGATTTGAAAAGAATTACATATGTTGTAAAGAGTTAACAAAATCCATAAATTGTAGAAAACATAAGGTTTATCTAGCAGTTTATGATATATGATATGATAAATCAGTTCTTATATTGGTTTTGTTAAATATTATTAAAGAGTTTAGGAATATTTAAATGTATCATATTAAAGGCAACCTTTGTATTATCATTCTTTCACATTGGCTACATAAATGTATATATAGATGTACATATCGTGAAGTGTAATGATAATTGACCTCTAAAAGTATGACTTTGAGTTATCCCTAACTGATATTTTTCATGGAATATTATAGGTTATGATGAAGAGTTAATTTTATCATGAGTAGTATTCTTGTATAGAAACACAGAATATTCTCATGAGGCACAAAACAAAGAATAAGATTCTTTATGTGCATTGGATGACTTATTAAGTATACCACATGGAGTGTCATACAGATTTCTTTGGTATACTATGGGTTCATAAATAATATATGAGTCCCCACTACCTGAGTTTAGTGAGATACATGGCATGATAACTTTTATACTTTAATACCCTACTTATGCAAGTCTACATATTAACTTAACTAATATGAGGTTGGTTGGGTATTTTTTTGATCATGTCGTCAGTTGGAGCTTAACCAATATGTGATTTGTCCTCTCGTATGATGAGTATGACATATGGGACCTCAATTGAGATATACCAAAGGAGTGTGCAGTTACACTTGGATATTGTATATCTAGCTGGATAAGGGGTATGTGATGCGCTTATCTATAAGTATAAATGACATGTGATGTATTCATCAATCGGATCGGTCTATACTCTAAGAATTGAGAACTGATGAGTGGGATATATGGTATTGACATGTTCCATGTCCCATGGTTACTTGATGTATTGAACAAAGGAAAAATATGAGAATGCACATTGGCATATGATATAGACTGGTGGACACGGGTATAGAGATACATGTGTTTGATGGATATCGCGTCAGATCCCTTTATAGTTTGAGTAGCATTGATGCTTTTATAGAGAACACTCTTTTCTTACAAGTATGAATCTTAAGATTTATATTTATTTTCAACACTATAAAGGCTCATGGGGCCACACTTTATGGTTTACTCGATAAATATTGAGTTTGACTCAAAGAGCTACTCTAAAAGTGTTTTAGAGTTAATCCAAAAGTGTTTTCGATGTGTATTCATAATGTATTATATATGATGTGATACAAGGTGAATTTAATTATATCTTTCCAAAAGTGTTTTGGAAGATATCCAAAGGATTTTTGGGAATGTTTTCACAAGTTATTGTATATGATTCAAATAAGGTGAAATGACATAAATACTTTAGACTTTAGTGCAAGTGGTATATTAAATAGAATTTTCCCTAAAGCTTTATATATATATATATATATATATGATATATATAAGTTTGTATATATATACTATATTTTCATGGGTGTGGGACACCTAGTCCATTCTACACCTTAGTTATCATTTAAGTAATCATTTCATAAGATGAAATGGTGAGGAGGTATAACATTCGTATGATGAATGCATTTACTAGCCAAAACAATTACTCATGCATTATGAATGCATGCATAAATGCTACAGCACATGGGGTTTTCCTTGTTGCATTGTAAAACATTGTTATGTGATGGTGGTGAAGAAGTTTATGCTTGGTCGAACCTCTTCAAAACCAGAATCCCTCCTTTCTTCCTTCTTTGCATATGAGATTCTATCACATCATGAATGGGAGAATAATCTCATATGAACATCGGATGATTCACTCGACCCATGGATACCCAAGTAGTGAGGATGACTTTTCTCTTATTGTGATCTTTATCAAGCATATTATATGAATATCAAAGGTTGTATATGATTTTTGGTGTAAGGAACCTTATTTATAGTAGTTCTTCATTTATGGTTTTATACACAGTTTCATATTTCTTACATGGGAAATCCTCAAACAATGGTTTAAACCACTTTTTCTTGATCTAATAATTTTTATTATACTCTAACAAAACCCTTAAATTATATAGTTGAGATAATTGTGGAATTCATCTGATGGTTTAAATCAAGATGAAATCTATCCAATGGCTAATCTTTTATATTGGAGATATACATTATCTCCCATTTTCTCTATAAATAACTAGGTATTACATTCAAAACAGATACACCCCTTACTTTAATTTCAAAATTATCTTTTGATAACCATTATATTTTTAAAAGAAAATGATTTATCAATCTTCTATCTTATCTTCTAGTGAAGATATACTTTTATTCCAAGTTTATATACAGATTTCCCAAGATCCTATTATAGGTGTTTACCAACCATCAGATTGTTTTTGGTCTTGCATCAAAAATGAATACAACATAGGCAAGGGCGGGTCTTGTGATCTTTGAAACAAAATATTGTTGTAATCCCTAATACAAACCATGGAGAAGGCTATGTGAAAATTAAATGGATGAATCAGACAAGTTGAAAATATGAATCCCAATGGTGCTTCAGAACAATATATTGTGAGTATTTTTTATCTCTTTTTGTTTACATATACAATTGATCATCATTAGTGTGATAAATTATTTCCAGCTTGATCAATAAAAAATATTACTCATGCAAGATCCCATGTATAAGAAATGTTTTAGGTTTGATCATGTATGGAGTACAGTTAGAAGATTTGAAAAAATCAAGGACAATGTTGGCCCAATGAGACATACATCTTGAAAGTAGAATAATATATCATCATATTCAAAAAAATATGGCTCTCAAGTCTTAATCACCTGAATCTTCTAGCTTTTCGTCATTTTCATAGAACTTAAATGATGATTATGTTGATGGATCCTCATATGCATGGATCACTGGAGTGAAGAAAGCTAAAGTAAAATGGAAGAATGATAAGAAATCTCAATCCATCATCGAAACTTTGAAAGAATAAAATCAGTGACTTTTAGAAATGTTAGAGAATCCAAGACAATAAAAATGGAAATTGAATAAAATAGAATGATTTTCAAAGATTTTAAAGAGGAAAATAAAAATCTATCATGATATCTAAATAATATTATTGATCCAAATGTTCATGATTTTATTTAATCTAAAAAAGCATGAATTATTTAGAAAAGATGACAACTTCATCAACCACTAGAGCTACCTTCGCAAACAACTTCAATGTCAATTCTTTTTTTTAATATTTTAACAATATTGGTGGAAGAGGATCTAATTTACTTTATTATTAGATTGTTAATTTTTAAGTCGTATGTGTTATAATTTTAGTACGTCAGCCGAGTATTATTGTAATGTTGAATTTGTTTTCTCTATTATTTTTGGCGTGTTACATTATGGTTATTTCATGTCATCATTCTTGGTGGTATTTTTTGATTTGCGCTTTGTTAACATGTATCCCTTTGATCAATTGGATTTAAAATTTTCAATAACATGTTATAATTGCTTTTGACTAGTGCTTCTTCATGTAAGCACTTATGTGTGTGTTTTTTTATGTTTTCACTAAAATGTTTTTATTGTAAAAAATTTAATATATATATATATATTAAAATTTTATAGGTTCTATTTCAATTCCTACTTTATTTTTATAAATATGTAATATAATTTATTTTACTTTCTTTTTAATTTTATCATCATGTATCGTTAATTTGCATTAATTTAAGCATAATGTATAATTTATTATATATGTATTTTGCATTAATTATATGATTATTATAATATATATATATATATTACTAATTAAATAAAATAACCATGAATACACAATTCATTTATTTAATTAAGATTATAAAAAAACTGAATATTTTTTATTTTTATATATTAAAATAAACATTATTAATTGTATATTTAAATATAAAAAATAAAAAATATAATAATATATAAAATTATGTGTATAATTTTTAGTTTATTTTATTACTATGTATCATTAACTAGTATTTCCTTGTGCAATTACATAGGATTTGTTGTGTATTTTTATTTTTAAAAAGAAAGTGTTCATTATGAATTATAAAAATAAAATAGTAAATAGTAAACATGGAATGAAAACATGGGATATTGTTTAATCACTAATAAAACACTTGAAAAATGAGTTGTAAAACAATGATATATAGCTAGATGGTCTAAATTAAACAAAACATGATTTAAACAAATGTTGGAAACTATTACACACAAATTTTGTTTGAAGGAAACAGGAGAATCAAAATCATTCAACATCAATTTAGAAGCTGGAGAATCCAGTTTATAGTGCATTATAAATGTGAAATTATCATACCAAATTAACCAGGTAAAAAAATTAAAAACATAATTATTAGATAAAACATAATATGCTTTCACATTTCTTGATGTACAATGAAACAATCCAACTCAATTTTTTCCTCGTAGAAAGGAAAATTGAAATGGGATAATAATTGAAATTTTAGGAAAAAAAACACATGAAAAATGGCTTATATAAAATCACATACTGCTTACTGCAAACTATACCAAATGCTACTGAATCTGTACTACATCCAATACATAATAATATAAGTAGGTTTGTTGAAACTGCATGTTAATGTCATCGAACCAAAGAATGAAAATACATAATGCATATAGTTTTCTTACAAATTGTACAAATGATAGTGAATCTACTGAATATAATTGAACCATACAAATTCTACTGAATATATTACACTGCAAATGTTACTTAATTTGCATTATCCATGTGCTTACACATGGTATGATTACATATTTTACCAATTGTAGAAATTTTTTATTCTTAATATATATTATAGTATATATAAAATACCATAAACATAAGTATATGTATATAAATAATAATTTTTTTGTATAATAATAATCCAAAGAAAATTCATTTTTTATGTTTTATATATTATCATATTTTTTACAGTACTTTTATATTATAGTATTTGAAATTTTATGTGTTTTATCTTATTTGTGTAAGCATGGATAGAAACATAATTTTAGGAATTCACACTATTAATTTGATAATGTGAATGTATAGTGGTAAGTGTTTAAGAATAGGCATAAACATATGCACTATCAACTTCAAAATTTGCATATTTTAGTAACTGTATAAGGATTAGCATGAGCATAGGCATAAGTATGTATGTATTCAATATTTTTATAAGTATGATCATAAGTATATGAAAAATACTTGTTTTTAAATATATATATATATATCATAGTATTATAGTATTTTTATATTATAATTTAAGCATAAGCATAATCACCGTAAAAATGAGTATCTTTTATACTAGGTAGATTACATCTGCCACCACGGAACACAACGCAAGGAAGAAAACTGCATTAAATCGCAGACCTGGGGACTTGACCCCGTGACCTACCCCTCACCCCACAAACCCTTACCACCCCACCACCAACGGTGGGGAAAATGAGTATCTTTTAATATATGTTAGGATGTATATATTATAATTTTTTTAAAAATGTGTATCTTTTAGTATTTGTGTAAGAATAAGTTGTAGCATAAGCAGAGGAAATTTAAGAACAAAAAAAATGTTTGTATTACAGTATTAGTGATAGTATCAAAATTAGTATTTAAATAAACATAAGTATATGTATAAGGATATATTTTTGTTAGTTATACATGATAGTCTTTCAATATTCTAGAATTTTAAAATGTGTATGTATTGTGGGTTTTTTATATTATAATTATCAGCTTATTTGTTATACTTTATATCAACCTAATGAGTTACTTTTGCTTATAATTTTTCTATTTATGGATGAATGTTATTGAAGGTTGATAAAATTTATATTCATGCACGTGAATTTAGAATAAATTACATAGAAAGAAATCAAAATATATGAGAATGTATAATGTTTCCTTAGATGAATCTATACATAAGAGGTAATATTATTGACAAAGAAATTTCATATATTGATGTAAACATTTTATGAACAATTTATGAAGTAAATGAATGAACTATAATGCTCGGTTACATACCATAGGTTTCTAGTCTGGATAACTAAACTCATGAATTCTACAACTCCACCTGATAAGAATTAAAAGATAACATTATTTTAATTAGTGAAGTTAGATCTATGAAAAAAATATAAGAAAATATGATTATAAATAACAATACTACCTGGATATATTCAAAATATTTCTATAAGAATCCAATTAATTTCATAAATAAACAAAATTACATATGTTTTCTTATCAAAGGCATGGTGGTGGTCTGATATATTGTAATATGAAATTTACATTGATCGTGGAATTTTTTTGTCTTCAAAATATACAGTTCACTAATAAATCTGAACTCATAAGTCTTTTTCATGATATAGAACTAAAATTTAAGAATGATTTGTATGTAAGTTAGTCTAATAAATAAACTTTAAATGAGTAGTTATCTGAAACAAACTTTCACTTGATTCACAATTCATTTTTATACAAACCACATTACCAGTATGTCAAACAAAATAACTAATATTCTTTCACTATGATCTATCACTATCAATTGAACTTTAAATCTATAGAGACAAAAATAAAATTAGCAATAAATCATAAAAAATTGAGGAAAACAGATTTATTTAATGTGACGCACTTGTATCACTTCAAGTAGTTCAAGATAATGGAGAATAACCTTGAAATTGTGCATAATATATCCACATTTTAATTTTTTTAGTAAATATTACCATCATGATATTATATATTCTTCATACAAGTCATACACAATTTATATGACCAATCATAATAGCTTTGGATTTTCAAAATATTTGTTATAATTGAAAACCTTGTTGGATGGAAAAATCAAAATATATGACCCACATTGTGAATAAATATAAAATCATTATAATAATAATTTTAAAATAATATATAAATAATACAATATAATATGGTGTATGTAAATTGTGAAATAGAATGGTAATTATAATGATATGTCCATTGTTGTTGAACCTATAAAAGTATGAACCCTGATAACAAATATGAACCTGTAAAAATAATAACCCTGATGAAAAACATGAAACTACTAAAAATTATCAACCTATGAAAATATAAACCTATTAAAATATGAAACTTAGTAAAAAATATGACCCTGAAAAAATATGAACTTGTAAAAAAATATTAAATGTGGTGAAATACATGAACTTGTAAAAAAACGTGTCTGTAAGGAAAAAAGATAGATTGATGTTGAACTATGTGTGTGACTATAAAAAAAATATGAACTTTTAAAAGTGTGAACCCAAGAAAAAATATGAGCATGTTGAAATATATGAACCTATAAAAAAATATGTGCCAGTAAAAATATGAGTCGTAGTAAAATACACGAAATTATAAAGAAATTTATACTGGTATAAAAACAAAATATGAACCTGTAAAAAGCATAAAAAATATGGACATATAAAAATATGAATCTGTAAAAAAATATGAACTCGTAAAAAAACATGAAAGGTGGTAAAATACATGAACCTTTAAAAAACATGCATATAAGGAAAAAAATAGGTTGATATTGAACTATGTGTGTGCCCGTAAAAAACATGAACCTATAAAAATATGAATCCTGATAAAATATATGAACCTATAAAAAAATATGTACTAATAAAAAAATTGAACACTAATAAAATACATGAAACTATAAAAAAATATGTACCCATAAGAAAACAAAATATGAACCTGCAAAATATATAAACAAATATGGAAATGTTAAAAAGATGAACTTGTAAAATAATATGAATTACTCCACTAAACATAAGAAAAATACTTGTATGAACAAAAAAATACCTATATAAAATAAAAATATGTGCTTGTATAAAAAAAATACACACTTGTATGAAAAAAATATGAACAAATCAGACAAAAATATAAACCTCTAAAAAATATGAACCTATAAAAATATGAAACTATAAATTATGAAATATGGTAAAAAAATGCGAACCTTTAAAAATATGAACGATGGTAAAAACTATCAATGGAATGAAGAAGAGGATGTAAAAAATCATAGTAACAGCAGTAGAAGCAATTGATTTTGGGGGATGAATGTTCGAGAGAGGAGATCAGAAATAAAAGTGCAAAAATGGAAGGGAAATGGATAGCAGGGGAGTGACACATAGACCGAAGCCATGAAATTTAGTATGGGTAATATATTTTCATTAAGTTCAATATATAATTTATAATATATTTATTTTTCATTAATTATATAATTATTTTACTGATTTTCTCCCTCACTCTACAC
This sequence comes from Viscum album, assembly GCA_963277665.1. Taxonomy (NCBI): domain Eukaryota; kingdom Viridiplantae; phylum Streptophyta; class Magnoliopsida; order Santalales; family Viscaceae; genus Viscum; species Viscum album. Next base: position 397,396,714 of record OY728138.1, read on the forward strand.
ATATATGTCTTCCCTGTGCAATCTACTTCCCCCATTTCCACCCTCGTACCCTGCTTATTCGTCTTCCTAGCCTGGGTTTTTTTAATGGTTTTTTAATTTTTTTTTATAAAATTGATAGGGTTCCGGATATTTTTAAAAATGGGACTAGATAAGCATGAACCCTGTTCACGCTTCTCATTCTGCTGCCAAGGAAGCGTGAACTGCATTCACACTTGGCACGATGAAGGAAGTGTGAACCCCATTCATGCTTCCTTCGCAAAATGAAAAAAGGATGCATGAACGAGGTTTACACATCTGACCGGGTGTTTTTTATAAAAGGGTTGCCCCCTTTAAATCTCATTCTTCTCCTCTGGTATTTATTGCGAATCTCTACAGGAATTCTTTCTCAACATATATTTGTGGATTTTTTAAAAAGCTAAAATTTATATTTAAAATTTTGATTGTCTGAATGTTATTTATTTTGTTTGTATGATTTATTTATTTAATATGTATCGATGCATGAATGTATGGATATATAAATTAGTGTTTGTTGTATGATTTAATTTATATTGAATGTTTAGAAAATTTAAATAAGGTGTTTATATAATTGAAATGTTATGTATAAAATGCAATTTATATTTAGGGAAATAATATTTTTTAAAATGTATATATTCTATAGACGTTGGTGGTAATTAGCTATATATATTATTAAAAATATATTAGTTATATTAAGTATCATATTTAAATTTATTAAAATATATATGTAATATTATTTTTGTTAATAGTATAAAAAAATTATTATAAGTAATAATTTTAAATTATATTGAGTATAAATAATTATTCTTCCAATTAATAAAGTATAAAATATAATTACTTACATTTTGAAAAGTAGAAATATGACAAAAATATTATATATACGTTTGTAGTATTTTATTGGTTATTATGTAAATGTAAATTATATTACTTTTAATAAAATATAATAAATGTTATTATTAAATATATATATACATACACACATTAAAAAGTTAAAATTTTGGAAACTAGTTATAGATCTTTATTATATATTACATTTAGTTATAGGTAAAGTTATATAATATGTAAAACATAATAAGTATACCAAAAACATGTTAAGAGTATTGTTTGATAACTTATATTGAGATGATTGACCAATGCATAATTGAAATTGAAAGGCTTTTGTGTATGTGGTTATATAATTTGTAATAATTGCATTTTCTTTTCCACGTTGATGACCTGTGAGTCATCCCTCTCTAAGTATGTAAGGACTTGTGTGTCTGCCTAAAAATGTTATGTATTTCATACTCCTGGACCCCCTCACTTACATGTGAGTAACTTTGTAATAAAAAGGTGTTCAAAAAGAGGCATTCGACAAGAGACATTTGACAATAGGTGTTGTTGTTGTTTAAAAGGATACTAGTGGTTGCTGAAATATGTGATAATAGAGACTCTAGGAGTTCACCCCTAGGTTTTGGTTAGTTTATCAAATAATGATAAACTAATACATAGAATAATTCTTAGGATCAAGTCATTGTTATTTATTCATAAGTAATTAAAATTTATGAAACATTTGATAATGTGGTATAAAAATGTATAATGTTTTATTAAATTTTATTTGGTAATAATATCACCATCAATATAATTTAACAATGAGTTTATTATATCGATCAAGGTTTTAGTTATAGTTTTTCATATGTAACAATGAAAAATATTCATGATAGTCTGATTATAAATAGATGTATTTATACATATGATTTATTAAATATAGTATGTAAAGGGACAAAATTTAGAACATAATAAATATCTCAAACAAACATGTAAGCAACCTAGAATGTTTATTGATCCTCAGATGATCATTTAATGTATGATTGAAATTTCATGTTTATTTTTTTGTATCCGATAATTTAATTTATAATAATTGGATGATCTTGAGATGACTGGCCAATGTATGATTGAAAATACATGTTGTGTTTTTTTCAGTAATATAATTTGTAATAGTTTCATTTTGTTTTCCTTGTTGATGACCTATGTGTCATACCTCTCTCTAAGTATGTAAGGACCTGCATGTCTGCTTAAAAAAAATTATGTATTTGAAACCCCTAGACCCCCTCACTTGCATGTGAGTATCATTGCAATAAAAGGGTGTTTGTCAAGAACTATTATTGTTTGAAGTTGGATTTTTATACCATGTATGAGAAGAGACTGATGGTAGCTGAAATTTGATCTAATAGACGTGCAAGGACCCCCCTTAGGTTTTGGTTTGTTTATCAAATAATGAAAAACCAATCCATAGAAAAATTCTCAAGATCAATTCAATTGTTCAATCATAACCAATTTAAATAATTTAAAATTTTCATGTAGTATATAATATTTTATTAATTATTTTTTTCTAGGTAATCATGTTTGTGAAAATATATTGCAATGATGAGGTAATTTATACCGAGAAGGGTTTTAGCTATAGTTTTCCACCTACAAGAGTGGAAAATATTCATGATCGTGTGACATTGGATGAAGTTCGCAATAAGATTCATAGTTGGTTAAAACTGAGGGTTGATCAATCAATTACTTCAATAACATATCAACATCTTTAATATCTTGAATGTTTATAGAACACATATACCCTCCGATTGATGATGAGGATTGAATGGATGCATCTTTGTTATTCAGAAAATAGTGTAGTAATGGTCTGATGGAATTGTAAGTGGTGATTTCTTATATTGATGTGGTTAAAATACTACTACAAAACCATTTTTTGTGAGATATATAGAAGTCAGTCCTTCAAAACACTCTTACTCATTACCTCATCATATGACTCCTATTATAGAACCAAATTATAAAGAAGATGATCAGAATTTGGAAGGAAATGTAAGGGACATCCCCTTGTGTACTCCTGATATACTAAATGACAGTTTATCTAAGGATAAAGTATCTTATAAGGCATCAGGAGAGGGTGATCTGGGGAATGAACCTTCTGAGGTTCCTATGATAGACAGACATCCATGACATCCACTAGTTAGTGGTAATCATCTTTCAGTATTAACTTCCTTAGTTGAAGGAATGTCGAGTGAACGGCATTTTGATTGGGATTTCATTACACCTGCTTCTGAATTACCTAGAATTATAGAGAATGGATCTACATCAACTAATAATGCCATCTATGTCGGATAGGAGTTTCAAAGTAAACTTTCCATGGAAAATGAGATAAAAAAATACCACATAGAGCGGTATTTCACATTTTTGGTTGATGAGTCTAAGAAGGAAAAATATTTCATTCAATGTAAAAAATATGGTCCAGAATTTAAATTATGATTAAGAGAAATATATGATAAAAAAAATTCATGTTGGAAGATAACCAAATTATAAGGCTCACACACTCATGTACATCCAAGCTTTTCGTAGGATCACTCTTCACTTGATGTAGAGTTTATATCAACTACTATTGTAGAGATGATACAAACATGTCAGGATGTTCTCATGGTCCTTGTCTAGGAATGAATTCAACAGTTGTTTAACTATAAGATATGCTACAAAAAATCTTGGAATTCAAAACAAAAGGCAATTGTAAAAGTGTATAGTGATTGGGATGAATCATATGTAATATTTCCAAATCTTATAGAATTTTTGTCTCTCAACAATCATATTATTTATCATTTGGATATTGTTGAGTATGTGTCCCCCAATCACCAATTTGGTCGATCAAAGGTAAAGTTCAACATGATTTTTGGGGCATTTAGGTCATGCATCACTACTTTTCCCTATTATAAACAATTCATTTAGGTCGATGAAACTTTACTTTATGGAAATTATATAGTGTTGGACCATATTATACCAAATATACACAAGAGGGGGTTGAATTGTGTCTTTTACAAATTCTTTTCAAGATCATGTCTTTCTCTTTAACTTTAATCAGATGAATTAATGCAGCGGAAATTTAAATAGTAGAGACACACAATGTATAGTGGTTCGGGGAACAAAAGGCCCATAGTACACTCCACCAACGCTCTACTCCATGAGCTTGGTGATTTTCACTATCTGGTCCTCTTGTCAACAGACCATTCCACAACTGAGTACAGGTAGTTGACACCTTTACAATCTAAGGAAAAAAATAAATCCTTCTGGTTCACTCACAGAACCTATACAGCTTAGTACGAGAAGACAATCACTCAAGAATAGAAAAGAAAGGTATTTTTACTTATAAAATACTTTCCAGTTGTTCTTCACAATTGCAACAGAATGTAATTGACAGAAGATGGATCGTCGCCTTCAGAAATAATGATCCTTAAATAAGAGTCGTTCTGAGTTGATCTGGTTGCAATAGATATAGAAATATAATTCACAACTTCAGAAGTAGCAGATTCACAGTAGATATTCGATGTAGAATGAGTGAATCTTCTATCGTGATTCTTCTTCTTCAATAAACATATCTTTGTAGATCTTTTGAATCAGCAGATCTGCGTTTTCTATAGTCTCTATTTTTCTTATTTTTATGAATGTTTGATGTTGTTTGGAAAAACTCGTATATATTCTATGTGAAAATATCACATCTATATAATAATGAAGAGCACTTATCCTGCAAATTTAGATCCACAAAAGTCACCTTCTGACTCACGATAATCAAAAATTCAAAATAACAAAGTAGTTGTAACTTCCCTGAAGATTCAGAATAAAAAGATCCTTTTAAATTGATCCTTTAAATCATTGATAAAAAGGCTTTGAATGAGTCAAATATGCGCTTTAAAATCAGCTTTAAATTCGGCTTGAAATTATCCTAATAATCCTCTTGTAGACTGTTGCATAATAATATCGTCTTTAATTATCCAACGCCAAAAGTAAGGTTGAACTATATAGCATGCATCTTTCAAATGTAAGGTTGAACACAAACGTAGGGTTGATGTCGCATCCTTCAAACATAATATTGATTACAAACATAGGGTTAATGAACCATACTTTTCTTTTCAATAATCAAATGTATGATAAATGATCCATACTTTTATAAGATTCCAAATGTAAGGTACATGATCCATACTTTTGATGAAACGTAATATTGTTTACAAAAGTAAGGTTGATGAACCATACTTTTGAGAAACAAACGTAACATTTAAAACTTATGTACGGTTCTTCTTCCATACTTTTTCAATAACCCAAATGTAGGGTTCCTTCCTAACATAGGGTTTCTCTTCCATAATTTTTCGATAACGTATGGTTGATTAACCATACTTTTCTGATATCTCATAAAGTATGCATCTCATTTCATCCTTACGCTACGTTTTTGCACGTAGGGTATGAACAGTGTTTCCAAAAAACACTTAAGTAATTCCCAAATATGTAGAGCATGAATAGTGTTTCCAGAACACGCTAATGCGAATACTTTAGCAATTAAATCTCATTGTTCAAGAACTTAAATATTTCTTCCATAAAATAAATAATAAATTAATGAAATATACTTAAAAAATAAAATCATTAGAAAACAATTAAGGGTATTTGTGAGCATCAAAATCATCATAGAGATAGAGTATTGTTCTCAACAATCTCCCCCTTTTTTATGATCACAAAACCCATAAAATAACCAATGAAATTAAATTAAAAAATTAATTACATATAGTTTTGAATTTTTCAAAGATAAATACAATATTATAATTAACTCAATTTCTCCCCCTTTAAAGGATTAAGATAACGCTTAATATTTGAAAAGGTTAAAATAAAATGTTGTGTTTATCCAAATTTCTCCCCCTTTTTGTGATATCAAAAAGAATTATAGAATATGGAATAGAACACATTTAATATAGCACTGAACTTAAGTAAATGCTATTATTAACCATTTTTCAATAATTGAACATGGATTATTGGCATATATAAACAAAGATAGAAAAAAAGATAAAGTGAATAAAAATTTCATTGAAAACATGGAATATGTACAATCATGATGATCACAGGAATAAAGGTATGGTAAGAGTATGAGATAGGTTATATCTCCTCTGAACTACTATCTTGATTTCTGTTAACTGCTCCCTTATCCTTTTCATCATTCCATCTCCCAGTTTGATAATAAGATATCAATTCTCCAGAGTCATTTGAATATCTTCTATCAAGTTTACTCTGAAAAACTCATGAAGTCTCTCTTCCTTCTCTATAAACTGAGTTAACTTCTCTATGAACTGAGTCAGCACAGTTCTAATACATGGTTCACTTGAGGTCAACTGGTCAACCAAAAACTTCTGATTATCTAACAAAACTGATAGTGGAGCACTATTGCATTGAAAATCATGCAATCTTTCATTCATATTTCTCATTGCTATTGTGGTAGCCTGAAATATTCTGATTAAATCAGGTGAAGTACCTGATCCACTAGCTTCAGCAGTTCTGATATATGCAAACTATGTCTCCATATAGGTTTTGAATTCTGATAGATCTGACTTCATCACCATATCTGATTTCAGCTTGTGTACCTATGTCAACATATCTTGCTTAAAATTTTCAACTTCCTATCGGGAAACTGTACTTCCTTTAAGTCTTTGAAATTTCAACTATTCTTTCTCTAAGGATCTCCTCAAAGCTAAATTTTCAGATTCCAAATTAGACAACTTTTTGTACAGCTCTTCTACTTCCTTATTCACTGAATCAGAGGCACCCTATGCTTGATTCTCATTTGCAGCTTCAATGTGATGCAGCAGTACTAATGGAAAAGAGTCGGCATCAGATTTTTCTTTTGCTTCTTCCTGAGATGGGTAGTCCACCGACTTTTCCTCAGAGTCTTTTCAAGACTCTTCCACAGAAAAATATTCATGAATTACCTCTATTTGAACTTCAGAAACATTTTCATCATGAACATCAGTAATCAGTTCTTCCATTGGATTTTCTAAAATAATATCTTCTGGATTTTCCTGAGGACTGGACACTTCCTCACCAGGCTCTGCCTCCTTTTTCTTTTCAATTGTATCAACAACTTCAGTTACAATTTGAGGTTCAATTTCAGTTTGTACTTGAGGAGTCACTGTATTTTGAGCAGTATCCTCTTCTTGTGGATTCTCAACAGCTTCTTATCTGACAAAATTGTAAGAGAGTAAATCTCTTGTTGTAAAAATAGGTGAAACAAGTTCCTCATTAACAGATCTTTTTCTTTTAATCTGAAGTCCCTCCTGACTTCCTTCTTCTTGAGTTTCTTCAGTTTCAAATATTATTTTTCTTACAGCAGTGCTCAATCTCGATTCAGTCTGTCCCTCCTTGGACTTTTCAGACTGAGCTTGAGCACTCTCTTCTTCTTCCTCAGCCCCTACTGGAAAAAGTTTTCCTTTTAATGTGCTCAATAAGTAACCAATCTTTCTTAGGGTCCTAGCACCAAAAGTGTTACTATGATGACATCTAACTCTGGCTTCCACCAGCCTCACCATATCCTTTTTTAACAGAATTTTTGAAATAAATCTACCAAACAGATAAAAATTCATGTGGGATTATGATTGACAACAATAATGAAGATACCTTACCATGTACCTAGGAAAATTAATCCTTATGTCACTCATTAACATAAACATTATATACATGTCTAGATACAATATTTTATCCAACTCAGACATCCTCGGTGCAATCCCTATTTGCACAAATTTCACTAGGATTTTCTGATCTGGATCCAGGTATTTTATCAACATCTTCCTTATATGATAAGAACCAAAAATAAGAGACATGATATCTTCAGACTTATGCACTAAATCTCCTATATTTTTCAAATCAAAATGAAAAAATCCCTCATGAGGGCAGTTCAGAATCTGACCAATCTCTACAGAGGATATCAAAACATCTTTATCTTCAATCTTCGCTACCATAGTATCCTTATCTTCTCCCATACTAAATTGTAAAGACTTAAAGAAATATCTTAGTTCTATCTCATACAAAAACTCATACTTATCACCATTGAAGGTCTGCTCTAGATTTTGAAAAGTGAAAGCTTGTTTCAGTAGAAGATTCATCTGAAATAGCCATTCCAGGTCTATGAACTTTCCTTGCAAAATTTTTCTTCCTTTGGAGCGCTGTTTCTTTGCTGTGTTGGTCTCAGCTTCATCAGTTCTCTTGGTCTTGGCCATTTTTGTCGAAAAAATATTTGAAGGTTCGAAAAATGATTAGGTTTTCGAAGTTTCAGGTTTGAATAGACAAAGAGCGGTAAAGCGCCGCGGGTTCGAAGGGGTTTTTGGTAAAAAATGAAACGATTCAGAATTCGAAAGGTTTCTAACAGCCTTGATTCTTTTGTCATTAATAATTATTACATAGATTTTAAAAATGAATAAAATTGATCGTGCGAGAAAAAAAACTTATTCTATTTGAAAAACAAATAACTAATTTATTTTAAACAGTATTAAAATAAAGAAACAACATAATAAAATAAAACTTTATTTAAAATTAAATAGACCTAGCTCCCCCTTAATAAAATCAAACCTTGCAGTGGGAAGTGGTTTAGTAAAAATATCTACTAATTGAATTTCATTACTTACAGATTCCAAAGATATATCCTTTTTAAGAATATGATCTCTTAGAAAATGATGTCTGATATCAACATGATTAGTCCTATAATGGTAAATAGGATTTTTTGAAATATTTATAGCACTAGTATTATCACATAAAATAGGTGTACTATTAAAATTTAGTCCAAAATACATAAGAGTGTTTTTCATCCACAAAAATTATGCACAGCAACTGCCAGCAGATACATATTCTACCTCGGTTGTTGACAGGGCAACTAAGTATTGTTTCTTACTTGACCATGACACTAAGGATTTTCTTAAAAAGTGACAAGTACCCAAAGTGCTTTTCCTATCTAATCTACAACTCCCAAAGTCTGCATCTGAATATGAAATCAAATTAAAATCAGATGTTTTAGGATAAAGAATAGATTGAAAAATAGTTCCTTTTAAATATCTAAAAATTCTTTTAACAACAGTTAAATGAGATTCTTTGGGATTGGATTAAAATATTACACAAATACATACTGAATATATTATATCTGGCCTTATAACAGTAAGATATAATAAACTACCAATCATACCTCTATATAACTTGTTGTCAACTGATTTTCTAGTTTCATCTAAATCAAGTTTTATATTAGTACACATAGGAGTCACTACTAGAAAAATGGGCTTTTGATCCCCTTAACCTATAGCGACCGCCATTGGCGGTCGCTATAGGCAACCAATAGCGACCGCCAATGGCGGTCTCTACCATTCCCTAAAAAAAGGGGGGGCTTTAGCGCCCCCTCCCCTCTCCCCGTCACCGCGCCCTCCCCGCCATCACGCCCTCCCCGTCGTCGTGCCCTCCCCGTCGCCCCCGCCCTCCCCGTCGCCCCCGCCCTCCCCGTCGCCCCCGCCCTCCCCGTCGTCGCGCCCTCCCCGTCGCCCCCCGCCCTCCCCGTCGCCGCGCCCTCCCCGTTGCCCCGCCCGCCGGCCGACCGCCCTCCGCCGACCCCGCCCTCCGCCGGCCCCACCCTCCGCCGGCCCCGCCCTCTGTCAGCCGCCCTCCGGCCTCCGGCCGCCCTCTAGCTGCCCTTCGGCCGCCCTCTGCCGGCCCCGCCCTCCTCCGGCCACCCTCCGCCCTCCGGCTCTAGCTGCCCTCCGCCCTGCAGCCTCTCTCTGCCCTCGGGCCTCCCGCCACCTGCCTCCGGCAGCCCGACCGCCCTCCAACAGCCCTCAGGCCGCCCCGGCCGCCCTCCGGTAGCCCTCCGGCCGCACTCCACCCTCTGGCCGCCCTCCGCCCTCCGGCTCCAGCAGCCCTCCGCCTTGCGGTCGCCCTGCGGCCTCCCTCTGCCCTCGGGCCTCCCGCCACCCACCTCCGGCAGCCCGGCAGCCCTCCGGCTGCCCTCTGGCCTTCGTCCCCCAGCCCCTCCGGCCTCTGACCTCCGCCCTCGGCCCTCCGCCCCCTCGTCCCTCCCCCCCAGCACCCTAAACACCCCCCCCCCCACACCCCGCCAACCCCCGTCCCCTTCTTCTTTGTCCCCTCCCTTGCCGCACTACCGCCACCCGTCCCCTCCTTCACCATCCCCTCCCTCGCCGCACCAGCTCTGGCTCTGGCTCCCCACTGCTGCTTCTCCTCTCCCTTGCAGCACCGCCTTCGGCTCCCCTCCCTTACAGGTTTGTAGCGCAATCAGGTATGACATGGGCTTTCACTTACATTATTATTTTATAAATGGTTCATAAACAATTAATTAGTATTTATTTTAAATATATTTGATATGAAAAATGAAAATGTAATAAGTTTTGTGTAAATGTTTGTTATAGGGATCTTATTATGGATAAGAGTTGGATTGATCTTCCAAATCGAACGTCTAGAGAGTATTTAAATGGCATTATGTAGTTTATTGACTTCACTAGAGGATTTGAAAGTGACTATATTAGTTGTCCATGTAGAAAATGTGCTAACAGATATCAATTCACATGAGATATTGTGAGGGAGCACCTATTCTTTAATGGATTTCTGAGAAATTATAAGAGTTGGACTCGTCATGGAGAAGAATATGTTCGTTGTGAAAATACGAATACAGTTCAGATGGATGTTGATGCAAGGATGAATAATCCAATGCATGAAATGCTTACTGAAGTGGTATGTGGGTTGGATACTGAAGGCATTGACATCCAGAATCTTGAGACCGGTGAGATAAATCTTCGCTCTGGTGCAGATCATGATTCGAGGAGGTTTTATGAAGCAATTGATGATGCAAAAACAGAATTATATCCTAGATGTACTTCTTTCAATAAATTGTCGTTTATCGTGGAGTTGTTGCATTTGAAGACTTTGAATCATTGGTCAGACACATCATTCGACATGTTGTTGGTGTTATTGAAAAAGGTTCTTCCTGTCGATGCTAAGATTCCTGAGTCGTATTACCATGCTCGTAAGCTGACAGAGAACTTAGGTTTTACATATGAGACCATAGATGCATGTGCAAACAACTGTATGTTGTTTAGAAAGGAAACTACCCATTTGGATATTTGTACGGTTTGTGGTGCTTCGAGGTGGAAAGAGAACAGGGGAAATCAGACTCATCAAAGTCAGATTGTGATACAGGGGAAACCGATTGTCGTAAAGCAAATGCGTTACTTTCCCCTTAAACCAAGGTTGAAAAGATTTTTTATGTCATCTAAAGTTTCTAATTTAATGAGATGTCATGCAGAAAGAGTTCATGAAAGTGATATGTTAACCCACCCGGCAGACTCTCATGCATGGAAGGATTTTGATAAGAGACATCCCGACTTTTCCAAAGATGTTCGTAATGTCCGATTGGGATTGGCAGCAGATTGTTTCAATCCATTCAAGACTATGGTTGGTGTAACTCATAACACATGGCCCGTGGTGTTGGTTCCGTATAATCTTTCTCCGTGGCTTTGTATGAAGCAAAAATTTATATTACTTTCCACTCTTATTGATGGACCTAAAAGTCCGGGGGATAAGATTGATGTTTACCTTCAACCATTGATTGATGAGTTGAATGAATTTTGGGGCGATGGTGTGATGACTTATGACTGTGAAATGAATGAAATGTTCAAACTGCAGGATGCTTTATTGTGGACAATCAATGACTTCCCAGCTTATGCAAATTTATCAAGCTGGAGTACGAAATGGGAATTTGCTTGCCCTTGTTGCAACAAAAGTAAAAAATTTGTATGGCTTAAGCATTCCAAAAAATGGGCATACATGGGTCACAGACGTTTTCTCCCCCCTCAGCACAGGTTCAGAAAGGACATAGTGGCATTTGATGGTTCTAGAGAGTTCATCCCAGCACTAAAGATCATGACAGGAGTCGAAATGTTATCGCAGATTGAGGAAGAAAACATCCGCATGGTATATGAAATTCAGGATTTGGTGGCTCCTCCGGTACGTAATATTCGAGTTGTGGGTAGGCAGCGCAGTCACAATTGGAAAAAGAAAAGTATTTTTTATAGTCTTCCGTATTGGAAAACTAACATGCTGAGGCATAATTTGGATGTCATGCACATTGAAAAAAATGTTTGTGATAACATATTGTGGACCATTTTAGGTGTCCGTGGGAAATCAAAGGACCATGTTAATGCACGCCGTGATTTGGAAGAAATGGGTTTAAGGAAATAGTTGCATTTACAGTTAGCTGAGGGAAACAAGGCATATATGCCTGCTGCACAGTATACGATGACTACAAAGGAGAAAGAGACATTTCTTTCCATTTTGAAGATGCTCAAGGTGCCTGATGGTTACTCTTCTAATATTTCAAAGTGTGTGAATCTGACGAGAAAGACATTGCAAGGGTTGAAAAGTCATGACAATCACATACTACTTCAGCAGTTGATTCCAATAGCCATTTGTGATTGTTTATCCCCCAATGTTGTTCAGCCGTTGATTGAGATGAGTAATTTTTTTAGACAGCTTTGTTTAAGAAATCAACGAATGAGTGATTTAAAAAGTTTATAGGACCGAATTGTACTTACGCTTTGTCACTTTGAGAAACTATTTCCCCCCTCATTTTTCGATGTTATGGTCCACGTGATAGTGCACCTAACTGAAGAAGTAATGGCTACTAGTCCAGTTCAATTCAGGTGGATGTATCCTATTGAGCGGTATTTGAGTACATTGAAACGATTTGTACGCAACAGAGCTCGTCCGGAGGCATCAATAGACAATGGTTATTTGATGGATGAGTGTACTACTTTTTGTGTAGAATATCTTACGGATGTTGAAACAAAATTAGATAATCCATCTCGGATTCAAGATGGTCCAGTTGGAGAAGGAACCACATATGATATGGACAACATCGAGTGGATACAAGCGCATCGATATATCTTGTTCAATACTCCATCAGTTGCACCATTAATGGAGTAAGTATCTTATCACTTTTATTGTTTAACTTTTACATGTTTTGTTTGCATAAGTTGATCATTTAAGAATTGCGTTATCATTTGCAGAAAACACATTAATGAGATAAAAGAAGAGTTGTATCGTGCGACTGAGTTGCAAATTCAACAGTCTCATTATGCATCATTTCATGATTGGTTCAAGGATTATGTACGTATAAATTGATTTTCATTATGAGTGAAGTATTATACTAATTTCTTTCTTCATATATCATTATTTAATTCTATGAATTATGTAGGTTCATAAGCTGAGGGATTTAGGGGACCCCATGCTAACTGAATAATTTATCCAACTGGCTGAGGGTCCATCTATAACGGCTCGTCGTTATAAATATATAGATTCTAATGGTTTTCGATTTCGCATTAAAGAAGTTGATGGCAAACGAGAAACACAAAACAGTGGCATCGGTTGCCCATTTGTCGATTCTGGTTATTACTATGGTCAATTGATAGACATCATTGAAGTTGTATACACACACGGGTTGAAGTACATACTGTTAAAGTGTAATTGGGTTGATCCAGTGCGTGGATGTAAAGTCGATCAATATCAGTTTTCATTGGTGAATTTTAACTATATGTTATACAGAAATGAACAAGTTGATAATGAACCTTTCATTTTGACATCACAAGCGGAACAAGTATTCTTCGTTACTTTGCCTTCGAATCCAAGTTGGCAAGTTGTTGTCAAAATGTCTCGACGAGGAGTGTTTGTATTTGAACAAGATGAACCTGAGACTGTTCCTTTTGTTTCCCAACAACTTGATCAACATACCGTAGTTCAATGTGAAGAAGATATTTATTGGGTCAGAGCGGCTGTTAAAGGAGAAACGGTCGATTTTCATGCTTAATGAAAGGTATAATTGTTTTCCCACTTTTCAGCCTAAGATATCATAAATTATGTAAACATTTTATAAATCCTTGTAAGTTTAATCCTCACTTTTTGAAGTTTATTCAGTTATAAATATTTAGGGTGATTTAACTCATGTTATATTGATGTTATTATCGGTGTATCTTTCCATTGAGGTATTCTTCATTTGGTTCATGTGCTGCTTGAATTTTTATTAATTCAATTTGAAATTTGGCTATGCATTGATTGGTTTTGTACATAATTTGTATATCTGTTTTGTGAATTTTCTAATTTTTTAAAATTCATTCCCAATTAATTATTCAATCCCTTTTTGTTTGATTAACAATTGTACAAGTTTGATTTTTTTTAAAAGCAGTCCAATTTATCATTTGGAAACTTTGGATAGTCCCCTTACTAATGTTTTCCATGACTGCAGGCATGTCAGGGGAAGAGGCAGAAGATCCACATCATCCATCTGAGGCATCTACGTCTCAGGGTCGAGGTATGTTGGAATGTCATTGTCTCTATTTTTTATGTAATTAATAAACAGATATATATATATATTTATAACATTTGTCAATTTGTATATAAAATTATTTTCAACAGGATCAGACCCGACTGCTTCTTCCTCTCGCAGGAGAGGCCCTGGTCGAGGCATATTAGCATGGAATTCTGACACGAATTTTGATGTTTCATTTGATGAGGTATTTCATCCTGTGGGACGGAATTCCCCTGCATTTATTCGTCAGTTGGGTCATATCATACGTGATCCACATTGATTTCCATTGACCACGTGTGACTGGGCTTCTATCCCTCAGGACACATTAGATCGTCTTTGGAGGGAGGTTCATGTAAGAAGACCATTTTAATTTATTCCCTATGTATAATCAGCAATAACATATGTGATTTTTTTCTTTAATAGAAAAATTTGAAAGTATGTCCTGATGAGTTTCGACCAGTGTGTATGAGAAAATGCCGTAAGATGTGGAAAGACTATAAAGGCAAAGTCAAGAGGGACCACTGGGTACCAAATGTGGGTGCCCCAAACATTCTAGAAAAAGTCCCAAGAGGTGTCCTCCCGGCTCAGTGGTGTGATTTAGTTGCATATTGGTCTACTGAAGGTGTTTCGGTTTGTATATTTATTTTGGTATATATATTTTCAAGAATGTGTGATTTGTTTGATATTTGAATGAATTGAATGTAGGAGGTGTCTACACGCCATTCTGAGAATCGAGCGTTGCAGGGACCACCTCACAAGCTCAGGACTCGTCACGTCTCTCAGATCCGACATGAGGTATTTATTATTCATTTTTAATTTTTTTAATTAATACGGTTTTGTTTTTATATTCTATTCATATATAGTTGCGGGAGCAAGGTGCACCAACTGATAAAATGTCGGTGTGGATGAGAACTCGTGATCGCAATGATCCAGAGGCTGCAGCATTGATAGTAAGTGTTTGTACTCATTACCAATACCTACATAAAATCTTTATATTAATATATGTATATATATTTAAATATTTCACAGGCTCAATTTGAATTTGAATTAGAACATCTGCCAGAGGACCAGTGACAGCTTCCCATGCGAAGGGATGAGATCTTTCATCGCATCATTGGTCGGGACAGACATGGATATAGTTTGACCTATGGAACAGGGATTCCTCGTTCTATAGTATCACGCGCTTCGGTTGTCGGTCCTGCTTTTGCTCAGATGACACAGCAGCTGTCAGATTTCGAGGCACGACTGCGGGCTTCCGAGGAGGCAAATGCGCAATTGGCTGCTGAGGTTAGAGCACTGCGGGAATATGTGAGTTCAGGTGATGATGCAAGGGATCACACGATGCAGGTTTATACTGTATTTATTTATTTAATTTAAATTATTTTTTCTATAAAAATATTCATAATATTTATTTGTTGTAGGCCACTGGCCCATCGGATGGAGGTCAGTGATGAACACGCATGACGCATCATATTCATGAGGTGTGTTTCTGCTTTTAATGGTAGGGTTGTTATTGATATTTATGTTGGGTTTGAGCTATATCATAAATCTATCTAGTATTCCAAAAACGTTGACCTGGAGTTAGGGAAAACTGAAAAAAAAAATGAATCCAGAGATGATAAAGTTTTATAAACTAAGACCAAAACCCAATAAGAAACCCAACAATGTAAGTAGAATGCTAACTCTATCCATAATAGACTGAAATAGGAGGGATAAATTCAAGTAAGAGACAAAGTGTTGTTTCATTCTTCAATATGGAAGCTAATGTCTAGTAAAAATAAGTCCAGTTTTACTAGACCATTTATAGTGACTGAAATTTTTTTATCTAATAAGTTGAAATCAAGGGAGAATATTGACAGGCCCCCCGCACTCCGTACAGTCCTTCCCGCACCCCGGACAGACCCCCCCCCCCCCCCCCGCACCCCGGACAACCCTCCCGCACTCCGGACAGCCCTCCCGCACCCCGGACAGCCCTCCCGCACCCCGGACAGCCCTCCCCGCACGCCGGACAGCCCTCCCGCACCCCGGACAGCCCTCCCCGCACTCCAGACAGCCCTCCCCGCACACCGGACAGCCCTCCCGCACCCCAGACAGCCTTCCCCGCAGTCCGTACATCCCTCCCCGCACACCGGACAGCCCTCCCGCATCCCGGACAGCCTTCCCCGCACTCCGGACAGCCCTCCCCGCACCCCGGACAGCCCTCCCGCACCCCGGACAGCCCTCTCGCACTCCGGACAGCCCTCTCGCACCCCGGACAACCTTCCCCACACTCCGTACAGCCCTCCCCGCACACCGGAATATTATTCGTGACGTGTAGGAGGAGACGGCGCGCCCATCGGACGTGCGGTGTGCGCGGTACGACCGAGTGCGTCGTTTTCAGCAGCTCCGCGTGCTAAAACAGCGCGTGGGGGGGTCAAAACCACCCGAACGACCTCGGAATGCCATGAAACCGTATGACAACATCTGTTGTGTGATTTTTGAAATGGTCGGGCAGAACGCACGTCAATCGGAGGTGTCGTTTGACCGTGGTGACCGGAAACGCGTTTCTGGTGTCATAAAACACCAAAAACGGTGTGAGACGGTCGAATTCAGAGCAAACGTGCTCCGAATGACCTAAAACCACACAAAAACATTATTAATATTATTCGTGGCGTGTAGGAGGAGACGGCGCGCCCATCGGACGTGCGGTGCGTGCGGTACGGCCGAGTGCGTCGTTTTCAGCAGCTCCGCGCGCGCTAAAACGGCGCGTGGGGAGGTCAAAACCACCCGAACGACCTAGGAATGCCATGAAACCATACAACAACATCCGTTGTGTGATTTTTGAAATGGTCGGGCAGATGGCACATCAATCAGAGGTTTCGTTTGACCGCGGTGACTGGAAACGCGTTTCTGGTGTCATAAAACACCAAAAACGGCGTGAAACGGTCGAATTCGGAGCAAACGTGCTCCGAATGACCTGAAACCACACAAAAACATTAGGAATATTATTCTTGATGTTTAGGAGGAGAAGGCGCGCCCATCGGACGTGCGGTGCGCGCGGTACGGCTGAGTGCGTCGTTTTCAGCAGCTCCGTGCGCGCTAAAACGGCGCGTGGGGGGGTCAAAACCACCCGAACGACCTCTCAATGCCATGAAACCGTACTAAAACAGCCGTTGTGTGACTTTTGAAATGGTCGGGCAGACGGCACGTCAATCGGAGGTGTCTTTTGACCGCAGTGACCGGAAACGCGTTTCCGGTGTCATAAAACACCAAAAACGGCGTGAGACGGTCGAATTCGGAGCAAACGTGCTCTGAATGACCTGAAACCACATAAAAACATTAGTAATATTATTCATGACATGTAGGAGGAGACGGCGTGCCCATCGGATGTGCGGTGCGCGCGGTACGGCCGAGTGCGTCGTTTTCAGCAGCTCCGCGAGCGCTAAAACGGCGCGTGGGGGGTCAAAACCACCCGAACGACCTCGGAATGCCATGAAACCGTATTAAAACATCCTTTGTGTGATTTTTGAAATGTTCGGGCAGACGGAACGTCAATCGGAGGTGTCTTTTGACCGCGGTGACCGGAAACACGTTTCCGGTGTTATAAAACACCAAAAACGGCGTGAGACGATCGAATTCGGAGCAAACGTGCTCTGAATGACCTGAAACCACACGAAAACATTAGTAATATTATTCGTGATGTGTAGGAGGAGACGGATCACCCATCGGACGTGCGGTGCGCGCGGTACGGCCGAGTGTGTCGTTTTCAGCAGCTCCGTGCGCGCTAA
Source organism: Viscum album (assembly GCA_963277665.1). NCBI lineage: Eukaryota > Viridiplantae > Streptophyta > Magnoliopsida > Santalales > Viscaceae > Viscum > Viscum album. The sequence continues at coordinate 397,414,681 of OY728138.1, forward strand.
AACGGCGCGTGGGGGGGTCAAAACCACCCGAACGACCTCGGAATGCCATGAAACCGTACGAAAACATCTGTTGTGTGATTTTTGAAATGGTCGGGCAGATGGCATGTCAATCAGAGGTGTCGTTTGACCGCGGTGACCGGAAACGCGTTTCTGGTGTCATAAAACACCAAAAAAGGCGTGAGACGGTCGAATTCAGAGCAAACGTGCTCCGAATGACCTGAAACCACACGAAAACATTAGGAATATTATTCTTGACGTGTAGGAGGAGACGGGTCACCCATCGGACGTGCGGTGCGCGTGGTACGGCCGAGTGCGTCGTTTTCAGCAGCTCCGCGCGCGCTAAAATGGCGCGTGGGGGGGTCAAAACCACCCGAACGAACTCGGAATGCCATGAAACAGTAAGACAACAGCCGTTGTGTGATTTGTGAAATGTTCGGGCAGACGGCACATCAATCGGAGGTGTTGTTTGACCGCGGTGACCGGAAACGCGTTTTCGGTGTCATAAAACACCAAAAACGGCATGAGACAGTTGAATTCAGAGCAAACGTGCTCCAAATGACCTGAAACCACACAAAAACATTATGAATATTATTTATGACGTGTAGGAGGAGACAGAGCACCCATCGGACGTGTGGTGCGCACGGTACGTCCGAGTGCGTCGTTTTCAGCAGCTCCGCGCGCACTAAAACGGCGCGTGGGGGGGTCAAAACCACCCTAACGACCTCGCAATGCCCTGAAACCGTATGACAACATCCGTTGTGTGATTTTTGAAATGGTCGGGCAGACGGCACGTCAATCTGAGGTGTCGTTTGACCGCGGTGACCGGAAACGCGTTTCCGGTGTCATAAAACACCAAAAACGGCGTGAGACGGTCGAATTCGGAGGAAACGTGCTCCGAATGACCTGAAACCACACGAAAACATTAGGAATATTATTCTTGACATGTAGGAGGAGACGGCGCGCCCATCGGACGTGCGGTGCGCGCGGTACGGCCAAGTGCGTCGTTTTCAGCAGCTTCGCGCGCGATAAAACGTCGCGTGGGGGGGTCAAAACCACCCGAACGAACTCAGAATGCCATGAAACCGTACGAAAACAGCCGTTGTATGATTTTTGAAATGTTAGGGCAGACGGGACGTCAATCGGAGGTGTCTTTTGACCGCGGTGACCGAAAACGCGTTTTCGGTGTTATAAAACACCAAAAACGGCGTGAGACGGTCGAATTCGGAGAAAACGTGCTCCGAATGACCTGAAACCACACGAAAACATTAGGAATATTATTCGTGACATGTAGGAGGAGACGGCTCGCCCATCGGACGTGCGGTGCGCGTGGTACGGCCGAGTGCGTCGTTTTCAGCAGCTTCGCGCACGCTAAAACGGCTCGTGGGGGGGTCAAAACCACCCGAACGACCTCGGAATGCCATGAAACCGTACGAAAACAGCCTTTGTGTGATTTGTGAAATTTTCGGGTAGACAACACGTCAATTGGAGGTGTCGTTTGACCACGGTGACCGGAAACGCGTTTCTGGTGTCATAAAACACCAAAAACGGCATGAGACGGTCGAATTCGAAGCAAACGTGCTCCGAATGACCTGAAACCACACGAAAACATTAGTAATATTATTCGTGACGTGTAGGAGGAGACGACGCGCCCATCGGACGTGCGGTGCGCGCGGTACGACCGAGTGCGTCGTTTTCAGCAGCTCCGCGCGCGCTAAAACGGCGCGTGGGGGGGGTCAAAACCACCCGAACGACCTCACAATGCCATGAAACCGTACGAAAACAGCCGTTGTGTGATTTTTGAAATGTTCGGGCAGACGGCACGTCAATCGGAGGTTTCGTTTGACCGCGGTGATCGGAAACGCGTTTTCGGTGTCATAAAACACCAAAAACGGCGTGAGACGGTCGAATTCGGAGCAAACGTGCTCTGAATGACCTGAAACCACACAAAAACATTAGGAATATTATTCGTGACGTGTAGGAGGAGACGGAGCGCCCATCAGACATGCGGTGCGCGCGGTACGGCTGAGTGCGTCGTTTTCAGCAGCTTCGTGCGCGCTAAAACGGCGCGTGGGGGGGTCAAAACCACCCGAACGACCTCGGAATTCCATGAAACCGTACTACAACAGCCGTTGTGTGATTTGTGAAATGGTTGGGTAAACGGAACGTCAATAGGAGGTGTCGTTTGACCGCGGTGACCGGAAACACATTTCTGGTGTCATAAAACACCAAAAACGGCGTGAGACGGTCGAATTCGGGGGAAACGTGCTCCGAATGACCTAAAACCACACGAAAACATTAGGAATATTATTCGTGACGTGTATGAGGAGACGGAACACCCATCGGACGTGCGGTGCGTGCGGTACGGCTGAGTGCGTCGTTTTCAGCAGCTCCGCGCGCGCTAAAACGGCGCGTGGGGGGGTCAAAACCACCCGAACGAACTCAGAATGCCATGAAACCGTATGACAATAGTCGTTGTGTGATTTGTGAAATGTTCGGGCATACAGCACATCAATCGGAGGTGTCGTTTGACCGCGGTGACCGGAAACGCGTTTCCGGTGTCATAAAACACCAAAAACGGCGTGAGACGGCCGAATTCAGAGCAAACGTGCTCCAAATGACCTAAAACCACACGAAAACATTAGTAATATTATTCGTGACATGTAGGAGGAGACTTCGTGCCCATCGGACGTGCGGTGCGTGCGGTACGGCCGAGTGCGTCGTTTTCAGCAGCTCCGCGCGCGCTAAAACGGCGCGTGGGGGGGGGGGGGTCAAAACCACCCGAACGACCTCGCAATGCCATGAAACCATACGACAACAGCCGTTGTGTGATTTGGGAAATGGTCGGGCAGACGGAACGTCAATCGGAGGTGTCATTTGACCGCGGTGACCGGAAACGCGTTTCCGGTGTCATAAAACACCAAAAACGGCGTGAGACGGTCGAATTCGGAGAAAACGTACTGCAAATGACCTGAAACCACACAAAAATATTATGAATAGTATTTGTGACGTGTAGGAGGAGACGACGCGCCCATCGGACGTGCGGTGCGCACGGTACGGCCGAGTGCGTCATTTTCAGCAGCTCCGCGTGCGCTAAAACGGCGCGTGGGGGGGGGTCAAAACCACCCGAAAGACCTCGGAATTCCATGAAACCGTACGACAACAGCCTTTGTGTGATTTGTGAAATGTTCGGGCAGACGGCACATCAATCGTAGGTGTCGTTTGACCTCGATGACCGAAAACGCATTTCCGGTGTCATAAAACACCAAAAACGGCGTGAGACGGTCGAATTCGGATCAAACGTGCTCCGAATGACCTGAAACCACACGAAAACATTAGGAATATTATTCGTGACGTGTAGGAGGATACGGCGTGCCCATCGGACGTGCGGTGCGTGCGGTACGGCCGAGTGCGTCGTTTTCAGCAGCTCCGCGCGCGCTAAAACGGCGCGTGGGGGGGTCAAAACCACCCGAACGAACTCGTAATTCCATGAAACCGTATGAAAATAGACGTTGTGTGATTTGTGAAATGTTCGGGCAGAAGACATGTCAATCGGAGGTGTCGTTTGACCGCGGTGACCGGAAACGCGTTTCCGGTGTCATAAAACACCAAAAACGGCTTGAGACGGTCGAATTCGGAGCAAACGTGCTCCGAATGACCTGAAATGATAGCATTTCTTAAATTGGGGGTTTTAAATTATTATAGCACCATGATTTGATGTAAGATTTAATTTTATTATATGTATATAATAACTGAATAATTATGTTCAATTTACGTTTGTTTTGTTTTTTTGTCTTATTGTAGGTTTTGAAGCAGAAGATTGAAATAGATGGACCTGCTCGGATCGTTGAAGCATGTTTATCATTTATGATGATTTTTATGTTTATGTTGTTTGAAATTGTTTTTCATTTGTTATGACTGTTACCTTGTTATATCTCTGATTTTGCACCGTGAAGAAAAAAAAACACAATTCGTCCATTTCATTAAAAAAATGAAAAATATTTTATTTAATATTATATATATAAATATTTTCATTAATATAAATATATATATTTTTTATTTAATAAATATATATTTATTTATTTATTTCGGTATGAATTTTTTTTTTAAAAAAATTTCCCCAGTTTAGCAACCGCCAAAGGCGGTCGCTATAGACTGGCTGTCGGGCAGCGTTAAGCGGTCGCTACTGCTGCCCGGACAGCAGCCTATAGCGACCGCCAGGCGGTCGCTTATGGCCGGCATTTTGGCCACCTATAGCGACCGCCAATGGCGGTCGCTATTGGCCTACAGCGACGAGGCTGATGCGACCGCCATTGGCGGTCGCTAGGCGGTCGCTATAGGCCTTTAGCGACCGCCAATGGCAGTCGCTAATGCCCTTTTTTTAGTAGTGAGTTGTATATGTCTTGTTGTTTTCAAGTCCAAATTTCTTTAGTAAATTAGTAATGTATTTGCTTTGATTTAAAATATTTTTGATAAATTTGAAGTCCTAAAAAGAAATTTAATTCTCTCATCATACTCATTTCAAATTCTTTTTTGCATTAGATTTGAAAACTCGTGACAAAGGGATTTATTAGTTGATCCAAAAATTACATCATCAACATAAATTTGAACCAATAAAATATTAGAATTTACAGTTTTCTTAAATAGTGTTGGATCTTTCATTCCAACGGTAAAATCATTTTTCAAAAGAAAAGAGTTGAATCTTTCATACCAAGATCTATGTGCTTGTTTAAGGCCATAAAGAGATTTAGTAAGTTTAAAAATAGAATATGGTTTTTGAGAATTTTCAAAACCAGGAGGTTTCTCAACATAAACTTCCTCCATCAAATAACCATTTAAAAAAGCAGACTTAACATCCATCTGAAATAATTTAAAATTCATATGAGATGTATATCCTAAGAGGATTATAATGGATTATAATCTAGCTACAGGTTCAAAGGTTTCATCATAATCTATACCCTCTTCTTGATTATATCCTTTAGATACTAGTCTTTCTTTATTTTAAGTTATTATTCCTTGATCATCTTGTTTATTTCTAAAAACCCATTTAGTTCCAATAACTGGATAATTTTGTGGTCTTTCAACTAATTTCCAGACTTCATTTCTTTTGAACTGGTTTAGTTCTTCTTGCATTTCTATCATCTAACCTTCATCATCTAAAGCTTCTTCTATAGACTTGGGTTCTAATTGGGATAGAAAGGCAGAAAAATCAACAAGATTTACTATGTTCCTTATAGTTTTATTCCTGTTTCTAAGTCTCCTATTATAGTTTCTAAAGGGTGATTCTTTAGGGTCCTTGACTATCTAGGTAGTACACTTATAGGTTCTTCAGTGTCAAGTTCTTCTGGACAGGACTGAATTTTATTTATATCATTTTCAAAATCATCTTTCAGGTTCTCAAGTCTCATGTTATCATTAGAATCAAGCTCATCCATTTGATTTGTCCTTTTCTCAAAGGGATCAGATTCATCAAATTTCACATGAACTGATTCTTTAACAATCCCTGACTTTTTATTAAAAATTATATAAGCTTTGGAAGTAGTAGAATATCCTAAGAAAATGTCTTCTTCAGATTTTGGATCAAACTTACCAAGATTGTATTTGGTGTTTAAGGTGTAAACCATGCATCCAAAAACTTTAAATTAATTTACTTTAGGTTTTCTGTTATTTCAGATTTCATATGGTGTATTTTTTAAAATTGGTCTAATTAAAACTCTATTCATTATATAGCAGGCTGTGCTTACAGCTTCTGCCCAAAAATAGGTAGGAAGACTGTATTCATTTAGCATAGTCCTAGCCATTTCCTGAATAGTATTATTTCTTCTTTCAACAATTCCATTTTGTTGAGGTGTTCTTGGTGCAGAGAAGGTGTGTTTAATACCCATATTTGAGCAAAAGGAATTGAATTCCAGATTCTCAAATTCTCCACCATGATCACTTCTTAATGAAATTATTTTAAAACCTTTTTCATTTTGAACAGCTTTGCAAAAACTTTTAAATAATGTAAAATCTTCATTTTTAAATTTTAAAAAGAAAATCCATATAAATCTAGAATAGTCATCAACCGAAACATATACATATAATTTACCAGCCAAGTTTGCTATTCTTGATGGTCCAAACAAATCCATATGGATAAGTTCTAGAGGTTTAGATGTAGCAATTTTGTTAATAGATTTGAAGGATGATCTGTGTTTCTTGCCAAGTTGACATGCATCACATAATCTATCACTTTCAAACTTGAGACTAGGAAAATCAGAAACTAATTGTTTCTTGGATAATTTATGTAAAGCATATATATTGCAATGTCTAAGTCTTCTATGTCAGATCCAAGATTCATTTATCTTAGCAGTTAAGCAGTTTACTTGTTGTTTACACAAGGAATTTAAATCCAGGGTATACACATTGTCAGTTCTAGGTGCTCTAAATTTAAGCAGTTTATTTTTGAAAACAGAACAAAAATTGTTAGAAAAATCAACAGCATAACCATCATCACATAGTTGATAGATACTTATCAGATTGTGTTTCAATCCTTGTACATAAAGTACTTTGTTGACTGAGATAGCTTCTGGATCTCCAACTGTTCCAATGCCAATGATCTTCCCTTTGGTATTGTCACCAAAAGTGACAAGTCCACCATCTTTTTGGGTGAGTGTAGAGAAATTTGATGAGCTTCCACTCATATGCCTTGATCAGCCACTGCCCATATACCATATGGTCTTTTTGCTTCTGTGACCTGCTTCCTGCAAAGACATTTAAACAAGTTGCTTTGGTACCCATATTCTATTGGGTCTAGTTGTGTTAGCCAGCAAAGATCTGGGAATCTAGACTTTCATTGTTTTTTTAAAATCAACAGAATCAAATAAATTATTTGAAATGAATTCTTTCTTAATACCACTTATTTGAGGTTGTCTTAAGAAACAATTTTTAGAAATATGTCCCCTTGTTCCACAGTAATTACAATTTAATCTTTTTGAACTTGGAACAAAATAATTCTTGTACAGCTTAGGTTTTTCACCTTTACTGCCAATTCTAAATCTTTCTTTCTTAATAATAGTTTTTCCAAGAATTTCATTCAAGAAGTTTTCTACTTTGGTAAAAATAAGGGCTGCACTTTTATATGTTTCTACTTCATTTGTAGTGTTTTTATTTTAGCTTCATGATCTGTATGGTCAGTGTTAATTGAATTATACTTATCAGTTAACTCCTTAAATTGATTTAGTATTGTATCTCTTTCATCTGAAACAGCCTTGTGAATGTTCTTTAATGACTTATGTTTCTTAAAATGAGAGTCATATTTTTCTTCAAGCATGTTGCAATAGGCTGCAAGTTTTTCATTAGAATAGCTTGTTTCAGAACTAGAGTCAGAGTCAAAAGAGTAATATGTTTGTACCTCATCTGATTCTGAAGAGCTTCTGGAGTCTTCAGACACACTCCATGTAGCTTTTATTGCTTTCTTGTCTTTTTTATCATAATCATTCCTTTTGAAGAACTTTTTCTTCTTGTCTTGTTTTAACTATGGACAGTCAGGTCTGATATGACCCATCTTCTTACACTCATAACATCTAACTTCCTTTTCATCCTTTTTGAAAGTTTTTCTGAAACCTTTCTTCTTTCTGTAGAATTTACTAAACTTTTTGGCTAGCTAAGCCAGTTCTATATCAGAATTTGATGAATCGGAACTTTCTGATTTTACCTTTACTTCTTTTTTCTTTAGCTTTTTGCTTTTCCCTTAAGATGACACTTTTAAGTAAGTGTCTTCTCTATTGATCAGAACCTTATGCTCATTTACTTTATCTTGCATCTCGACTTCATACATCATAAGTGTTCCAATCAACTCTCTCATTGTTAAGTCTTTGACAGGTGTTGACTGTCTGATTGCATCAGAGATTCCATTCCATTTAGTAGGCAGTACTCTCAGTACTTTTAAATCTTGATCAACTTGTTTTATTGGGTCTCCCAAAGTTTTTATATTATTGAAAATCTCTGTCAATCTTCCATTCATTTGAGTAATGCTTTCACCTTTAAACATTCTGAATGTGTCGAATTTAAGCTTAGCAATTTCATATCTCATTTGCCTGACATTGTCAGTTACTTCATAAGCAACAACAATAGTTTTCCACATCTCATATGTTGTTGGGAATTGAGATACTCTATTGAATTCATCAGGTCCTAGACCACATATAACAACATTCATTTCCTTCAAGTTCATATCATATTCTGCTTCAGTAGTTGTACTCCATGTCTCAGGTTTGTCAGGTATTTCATAAGGAGTTAGAATCTTTGAATATACTTTGTATCCAAGGTTTTTCAGATATATTATCATTCTTGATTTCCAACATCCATAATTTTCTCCATTGAAGTACGGTGCTCTGACCATAGACATTCCCTCTCTTGTATCAGTCATCTTGCTCTGTGTATAATCACTTTCATCTTGTTAATGATTTATCAGAAAGCTCGGCCTATGATACCAATTATTAGACCAGATTATATTAAATATACACAAGAGGGGTGAATTGTGTCTTTTAAAAATTCTTTGCAAGATCATGTTCTTCCCTTTAACTTTAATCAGATGAATTAATGCAGCGGGAATTTAAATAGAAGAGACACATGATGTATAGTGGTTCGGGGAACAGAAGGCCCCTAGTCCACTCCACCAATGCTCTACTCTATGAGCTTGGTGATTTTCACTATCTGGTCCTCTTGTCAACAGACCATTCCACAACTGAGTACAGACAGTTGACACCTTTACAATCTAAGGAAAAAAATAAAGCCTTCTGGTTTACTCACAAAACCTATACAGCTTAGTACGAGAAGCCGATCACTCAAGAATAGAAAAGAAAAGTATTTGTACTTTGAAAATACTTTCCATTTGTTCTTCACAATTGCAACAGAATGCAATTGACAGTAGATGGATCGTCGCCTTCAGAAATAATGATCTTCAAATAAGAGTCGTTCTGAGTCAATCAGGTTGCAGTAGATATAGAAATATAATTCACAACTTCAGCAGTAGCAGATTCACAGTAGATCTTCGATGTAGAATGAGTGAATATTCTATCATGATTCTTCTTCTTCAATAAATAGAGCTTTTTTGCTCTTTTGAATCAACAAGTCTGTGTTTTCAGTAGTCTCTCTTTTTCTTCTTTTTATGAATGTTTGATGTTGTTGTTCGGAAAAACTCGTATATATTCTCTATGAAAATATCACATCTATATAATAATGACGACCACTTCTCCTGCAAATTTAGATCCACAAAAGTCACCTTCTGACTCGCGATAATCAAAAATTAAAAATAACAGATCAGTCGTAACTTCCCTGAAGATTCGGCGTAAAAAGATCCTTTTAAATTGATCCTTTAAATCATTGATAAAACGGCTTTGAATCAGTCAAATACGCGCTTTAAAATCAGCTTTAAATCCAACTTGAAATTAGCCTAATAATCTGCTTGCAGACCGTTGCATAATAATATCATCTTTAATTCTCCGACGCCAAATATAAGGTTGAACTGTATAACATGCATCTTTCAAACGTAAGGTTGAACATAAACATAGGGTTGATGTCGCATCCTTCAAACGTAAGATTGATTACAAACGTAGGGTTGATAAACCATAATTTTCTTTTCAATAATCAAACATATGATAAATGATCCAAACTTTTATAAGCTTCCAAACATAAGATACATGATCCATACTTTTGATGAAACGTAAGATTGTTTACAAAAGTAAGGTTGATGAAACATACTTTTGAGAAACAAACGCAACATTTAAAACTTACGTACGGTTCTTCTTCCATACTTTTTCAATAACCCAAACGTAGGGTTCCTTCCTAACGTAGGGTTCTTCTTCCATACTTTTCCGATAACGTATGGTTGATTAACCATACTTTTCTGATATCTCATAAAGTATACATCGCATTTCATCCTTACGCTACGTTTCTCCACGTAGGGTATGAACAGTGTTTCCAGAACACGCTTAAGCAATTCCCGAATATGTAGAGCATGAACAGTGTTTCCAGAACACGCTAATGCGAATACTTTAGCAATTAAACCTCATTGTTCAAGAACTTAAATATTTCTTCTATAAGATAAATAATAAATTCCTGAAATATACTTAAAAAATAAAATCATTAGAAAATAATTAAGGGTATTTGTGAGCATCAAAATCATCATAGAGATAGAGTATTGTTCTAAAAAATCTCCCCCTTTTTAATAAAAATATTATGTATCATTGAAAAAAAAACACTTGCTCAACAATCAGCTTATTGTTGTGCTCGGAGAGAGATGGAGGCCCGAGTCACAGACATTCCATTTTATAGAGGGGGAGATGACTATCACACTGCAGGATGTGTCCATTATGTTGGACCTCCCCATTGATGGTGTGACAGTGACAGACCGAGTCGAAGGAGATTGGATTGAGTTTGTTCATAGATTACTGGGCATTGAGATCCATAACGATGGCAGGTCTGTCGTCGGTAGTAGATTATGCATGCCCTAGTTAGACCATCACTTCGCACATCTAACAGAGGATGTCGACGAGATCATTGTGCTGCGATTTGCACACGCTTTCATTTTGAAGCTGATCGATGGCACGATTTTCGTTGATCACTCCACTACATTTATAAATTTAATGTATTTACATTTACTGGGGAATTTGGACCAGACAAGTCGGTATAGCTGAGGGTCTGCTTGTCTCACATATACATATCAGGCATTATGCAACGCATGTCACGTTGATAAAATGCGGATCACAGGATGCATTATTTTTCTACAGATATGGATACGGGAGCACATCTCTCGCTTAGCTCCACATGCTCATGCATCATTGCCTACAGATACTGTAGCAGAGTCTTCGTGTGGACGATTGTATGTTATTTCTTCATTCTAATGTCTAACTTAATTGTATAACATTCTATTATGAAATATAATTATAACAATATTATCTACATGTGGAGTCAGGTACATCAGCATTCAGATACAGCCAGACACGATGTCCACGCCTACGGACTTATGTTGGATAGTCTTCGGTCAGACGATGTAAGTGGTTATTATTTATATAGTTAAATCTTTATTCTTTATTGTACATCTCTTCATTTATTAATTGATTATTATTTTTTTCAGATTGCATGGATGTCATATAATGATTATATCATTCAGAGTCTTCCACAGTATTATACGACGATGCTTGCTATCGGGTCTTACATGGTTCATTTGATTCATTTTCATATTGTTGAGTGACATCAGACTAACAGAGTTATGAGGCAGTTCAGATTCTTTCAGCCTGTTCTTAACCCACCCAGTCTTACATTCACTTCATTCCCTGAAGATGTCGAGGAAGATAAACCTTGATTGGAGGTTGTATCATGCATGATATATTGATCTATGGGACAGACGACCCAAGTCCCGATTACGAGGGGCAAAGACAGTATGTATGCGTTTATTTGATCGACTGGATTATGCGTCCTGGCACTACAGGTCCCCGATCATATTTCTTACACAACACAGACGGATCTTTTCATGACTTGGTAATCATTCTCCATTCCACTATTGAGCAAATTTTTTATTAACATTACTTGACAGTAGAATTTGGATTCGCAGGATGCTTGTATCACCTGTCTCATTCATATATCTGATTCAGTAGAGGGAGACACATTTGACCAGACATGTTTTTCACAGAGCTATGACTGAATTGGTTCCTTCCATGGATGAGATTTATCATGAGATTTTCTTTGATCTGTCACACACTGTTGAGCCTGCTGAGCCTGATATAGATGTGTTAGGGGGCGATGACTTTGTTATGGATGTTGATGTTGCACAAGAGGGGGATGTTCATCATGACCAGCCAAATGCTCCTCCAACTTTTCAGTCACAACCAGAGGCAGAGATATACGTTAACTAGTCTGAGTTGGATACTTTATTAGACTATGCTTTGCATATATCCGCAACACAACATCCATATTCTTCATATGTTGGTGAGAGTTCCAGCCAACATCCACTGTCCTTAGAGGCAGGACAGGGTCCAGACGGTGAGACTGTACATTCACCACCTGTCACACAAGATGATTTGGAGGCGGGTGCCGACGACGATTAGGGTCAGACCTGGAGCAAACCCCCCGGGCCCCCGGGCTAGGGCAACACATGGGAAGGGAAAAAATACAAAGGGCATAAATTGCACCCTGTTACTGTATCTCCCAATGCATTTAAGGGCATTTTTTTTATGTTGGCCTTGGGCAATGAAATTTACAGGGTCGTTCCTGACAATGATATACAGGAGCAGCGTACGACAGAGTAGAGATGTAGACAAACATGGTGTGGACGCATCATATATACATCTGGTTGTGGGACAGAGGAACATCCAACCCACAAATGTAGATTATATTGATACTAGATTGATGACACATGTTGTATGTTTTTGAAATCATTATTTATACATTATTTAAAAACATGCTAATATATTAAATGATGTTCCATAAATCAAATAATTGATATAATTGGAAATTCATACAAATAATTTTCAACAACCAATAAACATTAATATTAATAACTGCATTGGTAATACTAATAATTACTCTTTGCTATCCACATCAATACTTAGTATTATTATCTATATATGTATAATAAATATTATTCTTAAATTCATTATTAAATATTAATAATATTAATTAGTTTGAATTCAAAAAATATTATTACTATTTAATAATTGATTTAAGATGATTGTTTATTATATATAATATGGATTATAACACTACATATTAATATAATAAACAACTATCTTAAATTAATTATTAAATAGCAATAATATCATTAAATATGACTAAATATCAATTAAATATTCACAATTATTCATAAAAATCAATAAATATTACTAGATATTACTAAATGTCAATAAATATTCATAAATATTAATATTTACTTATATTTAATAATATTAATGAATATTTATTTAATGAATATCTATTATTCATGAATATTTATTAATAATTATTAACATTTATCAATATTTAAGAAATATTTATTTATATTTATTAATATTTAATTAATATTTATATTTTCAATAAGAGGGTTTCACGCTCTGTTTAAAAAAATTATTAAAATTATTCATTTTCGAGACCTCTTGCAAATCCCAATCTCCTACCTAGTTTATTTGAGCTTTCCTCCGTTTACTCCCCGCGCGCTTCTCCATTCATCTTCAACCTCGCAACCCGTCCCTCCCTCCACCTCCGCCTCCGCCTCCCGGCATCGTCCCCGCCGCCTCCCATCTCTTCCTCCTCACATTTCCCTGCTCCGATCCCTCCCACTACGGTTAGGGCAAATTCCAATTTCAAACCCTAAATCATCAATCACCACCCTAGAGGTTCTCTTCCCACCGATTACAGCAGACCGTAAAACATACGGCTCACATCCACGGCTCCTCCTTCGCGACAGGTTCCCACCCTAGAGACTCCAATTTGCTTCTTTGTTCTATGGTTCCTCCTTCGTTCATCGGTTACTGTTATGATTCTCTTCCCTTACAGGTTCTCTACAAACCAAAAATTAATTTGCTTATTCATTCTACGGTTCTCTACAAACCAAAAATTTATTTTGCTTATTCATTCCATGGCTCTCTACATCCCTAATTTTATTTTTCACATCTGCTTATAATTTTGTATATTAATCTGAATTGCTTTTATCTCTATTATCTTTTTTTTTAATTTCTATTATCTGTTGTATTGGTGTATATTACTCTTCATTATCTTTGTGTACATGCCTACTCAAAATCTAGAATAACAATGATCTTTGGAACGAGGATGCTCATGCACAGTTTTCTCAAATCGGCCTCGACCTTATGGACCCATTAATCTCGACAATGGTTCTAAGCCCCTCATTGCCCAACAAGCCAGTAAAAATCTGGAAATGCTCTACCAGAATTCGTTCTCAGTAGAGCATATATTTGGCAGGCTACTATGGAGAATATGTTCATCCACTTTGAGGACAAGGTTGAGGAGGGAGGAAATGTTAGGAAGCTGGGATGTGTGGCTGTTTTTCTAAGTGGAGGTGGGCAGTTGGAGTGCAGTAAGCAGAGAGGCAAGCAGTGGCTGGATGTCTATAGAGTGTAGTTGTCAGGGTGATGGGGTGTTGTCAAGAGTGGGTAACTGCCAGGGAAAATTTTTGTATTTTGTATTAGTAAGTTTGTTTTGGCTAGCTGTAGCTGGTGGGGGCAACTGGCTGGGTAGGTGGTTAATAAATAGGGGAAATGGTTTGAGGGGGAGGTTAGGTACTGATTTGGTATTTTTTCCAGCAGGATGCTGAGGGGGTTCGATCCTTGTAAGGAAATGGCTTGAATCCTCTTGCCATAACGACTGAACGACAAAAAATGGTTTATCGATTCATCAATGAAGAAAGAAATTCAACGTAAGGTATTTCTTTATACAAATAAGTTAATTATAAATTATATGTGGTGATCCTACATTCTTGGTTATGATGTTCTTGTCAATTAATCTTCGAATTAATTTTGTTGGTCATGAAGTTCTTCGTCATGTACATCTCGGATTGTTCGTCGATTACAACAAAAAGTCGAGTTGACTACTGCCCAATAAGTGCTTCCACCTTCACAAAGTGAAATGGCTCCATGAAAACAATTGGAACTGGCTACGCTTCTTATTCATCGGTGCCCTCTCCTTACGGAACAAGAACACATGCGTTGTTTTCGAAGACCATACTCCCCGCAAGTTTTGTTCTCCCTATGTCCAAGTTCTCGCAAGCCTTCCAGCAACTAAGAGCTCTCTCCCCCTTTTCACACTTTTTCGTAAACATGGAGCCCTCACGTGTATCCCACGCCATTTGCTAACTTCAGTATTACCCACTTCTCCAACCGGCCAAACAAAAACACACCTTCCGTAAGATCGGGACCGTGTCACATTCCTTGCTTTTGTTCCACTTTTAGACGGGACCACCGCCTTTCCAACAGTCTCGAGCGCTCCCAAACCGAAGCCTCAAGAAACAAACACTTGTTCCCTTTCTCGGACGTCGAGCGATGACCCGGAGCCAACAACTTCTCATCGATGCCTTCTCCTTAAGAAACAGGAACACCTATGCTGTTTTCGAAGACCACACTCCCCGCAAGTTTCGTACTCCCGTGTCCAAGTTTCATCAAGCCTTTCAGCAACTAAGAGCTCCCCCCTCACACTTTTCCGTAACCATGGAGCTCTCACGTGTATCCCACGCCATCCACAAACTTCAGTATTACCCACTTCTCCAACTGGCCAAACGAAAACACACCTTCCGTAAGATTGGGACTGCGTCGCATTCCTTACTTCCATTCCACTTTCGGACGAGACCACTGCCTTTCCAACAGTCTCGAGCGCTCCCAAACTGAAGCCTCCCTCAAGAAATAAACACTTGTTCCCCTTTTAGTACGTTGAGTGATGAAACCACACAACCGACAACTTCTCAAGTAGGTTGGCAGACACTTTGTAGCAAAGCAACCGCCCCCTCTCAGCTGTGGGATTTTCGAAATTTTCGGAACATTACTTTCTAGAACAGACCTTCTGTCTCAGCTATCCTACTGCAATCCCCCTTTTCCTCTACAATGCCAAATGCGGAATCGGGGCACTAGTCGAATGTAATCGACTCGTTTGTTTATCCTTAAAACATTCCATAGCGATTTACATCTAACTTACGGGTCATGCTTCATCTCGCCTGGCTACACCTTCAAGAACATTTCTTTGTGCTTTCCTGCCGTGGTTTCTCATTCTGCTAAACAACCATGTTTCCAGCGGATTCACCATCAACGAAACTTCTGAACTCTTTGAGAGTATTAAAGCCAGCGCCCTCCGAAGTCCAAAAACTTCCACCGTCGAATCATCAATTTGGACCTTACCCATTTCAACGCCATCCTCCGGAAACAATAAACTTCCACTGACTTTGAAAAGCCCAAGAGATCACGACTGTCTTTCAGAAGTCTTCAACAGTCTTTCAACCAAGTTACGAATGCCACCTCAATAACAGAACACGCCACCATACACAAAGGTCATGGAAGGCTTTCTGCAAACCCAGACTCCCTGATATATTTGCTCTCTTACTAGTGACATTCTTTCGGAAACTTAGTAAACCATTTGATCCAAAGTACCTAGCAGTCTTCTGAACGAGCTCAACACCATTTGACCGTGGCTCTTTCGAAACTCGATAAACCACACACTAGATGCTTTGCAATCAAGATTTGATTCCCGAAAGCAACCATGACTTTAATACCACTTATTGGGTATCGGGTCACTAGAAGATCCCTAGAGCTCTGATGCCACTTTTTGGGGAATTTCGCCCAGAAGTGTCCATTCGGATCCCATGCATCTCATACCGCATCCAGGGAATTGAAATCAACAAATTAGAACCCGCCAACCTTCTCCTATCGAAAATTACTTCCGGACCTCAACCTGCGGAATAAGGCATTAGGAAGGGTCCGAAACACCACGACACACCCTAGCAGAATCAACGTCCAAAACTGGGAAGACCAAACACCCCAGCCACCATGTGGATTCACCCTTCACTTTGATTGATTCCGTTAACTTCATGGTCTTTGACAATATCTTTCATAAACAACGAACAAGCAAGAGCAAACACACGACATAAACGGAAAACACAACACATGAAAATTACGCGGTTCGGACCTCCACTCCATGAGGGAATACACTGCATTTTTCATTATGAGAGAAAACCGAGTTACAAGGGAACCCTCTTTTCGGAAACCCTGAGTTACAAGGGACTCCTGGACAAACTACTCGAAGAACCTTCTTAGCAACGTCTCCAACGACTCCTTCCGTTTCCAAGCGCTTATGTGGGAAAGTCCCCCCCACGGGGACAAACACTATCCCATCCTCCATTGCCTTCAGTATTAGGCCTCCGACACTTTGGTGCTCTGTCACATCACAACACACATGATCAAGTCTCCTCAGCCCACTTTTTATAGATGAGCTCCGCAGCAGCCAACACACCCTTCCAGTTGCACCGCCTTCCGAACTTCGTGGACGGCTCCCCGTTCTGCCAAGACAATTGGCCGAGCATCACCACCTCAACCGGACCTTCCGGTGAGTGTTGCTCCAGAATCTCAGCTGCTTTCACTGCATCACTTGCCTGCTTTCTCATGCTAGTGTCTGGGACCATCCTTCGCTTCCCAAATGAATCCGAATCCCATCAGATTAATCTGATGCGGCTTTTGAAACGCCAAGGTTACTCCAATGTGAGGCCAGTTTATTCTCGCGTAGCCTCACCGGAATCAATTGCTGCTGGAAAACTCCACTTCCATCGGAACTTTCACGTCGCATCCGGAAATGCTATTCCTCCCGCGTCACTCCATCCTCCGGAATGTGATCGGTCCCCAAGCACATGCGTCCGGACTTTCGTCTTTCCGCATTCCCACACTTCCGTCTTTCCGCATTCCCACACTTGAACGCTGCCGCCACTTCATCTGACCTGAATCTGGACATCCATGGTGAAGGTATGTCTCCATCTGGTTCAGCCAAGTGTAATTCTAGTAAGACAAGTTCTGTAAATTCTAACACTTGACCAGAAAACAGTTCTCACACCAAAACCCAATATAGGCTTTGATCTGGTTTGGCCTAGTCCATCCCGTTAAGTACTCCTAGAGAGTGAGTCAAGAGAGGGAAAAAGAAATGAGCTATAAACCGAGCTATTAGGGGGTTTTAGATACAGTAACTTGGATGCTTAGCTTGTTTTGGCCTCGATTTGGTATTTTGGATGCTTATATCTGGAAGCTTGAAGGTTGTTCATCCAGATTCAATGATTAATTTCATGTTGTGGATATATGTCATTCTAGACTGGAATCGTAAAATCGAGCACCTGAGAATGTTGCGATACTGAAAGTCCATAATTAGATCGTTTTAAGAAATCTTGTTGCTTAAATTGCTGCTATATTTTTTGTTGGTTATTTTGATTTTTGAATTCAAATGAGAGTGTTCTCAGTACAAAATGGACTCCAAACTGCTTTTTTAGGTGAGCTGAAGTTAAATGACCCTAATTAGGAGAAAATCCTACAAAAGGCACTTAGTGCCCTCATTCTTTAATGAGACCTGAATAACCTATAGACGTACACCTGGATTAATTCAATAAAGTAATTTCATACTTGTCAAATGCATGTGATGATGAATTTACTTGGATGCCTTGGGGAGTGTTTAAGTAACCCTAGAGGTGCGGCAGTCATAATTTGTCCTAGTTGGACTGGTTTTGAGGGTTTTGCGCCCCTAGGAGATTGGGGTATGACAATTTCATCCTCCAAAGATATGTTTTAGACTATTTTAAGATGGCTTCTGGCCCGTTCTGAGTTTTTTATTTTATTTTATTATTATTAGGGTTTTTCCATTTGTTGGCGCAGACTCGACAATCTTCAGGAGAAGCTCGAGAGATGGACATAATTTCTCAGTTGCAGGAGCAAGTAAACTCAATGGCTGCTCTCGTCTTCAATACATTCGGAACCCTGCAAAGGGATGCCCCCCCGGTCCAACTTTCCCAAAATTATCCCGAACCACCTCCTAATCCTACGGAGGAGCCATTGAATGTTGCAGAGCAATCCAAAGCCATGAGCGCTGCTCTGGTTAAGACTGCTAAGCAGGTTCGGAAGGCTTTCTAGCTGCGTTGCTCATACCAGTTTTGTTTCACATTTTTGGTTGAATTTCATAGCAATTGATTGATATATTCGATCACTTTCCATCTTTCCATCCCTGTTGTTTATGTATTCAACTTTTATCCTTTTCAAGTCAGATCGATGCCCTGATTGCAGCACTCCCGATGTCTGAGGGAGGAGAAGAAGGTCAACTAAAAAGAATAGCTGAACTGCAGGTATAATTTTGCTGTCCTTGAAATAATGACCGGAGTTCCATACCCGTTTCATATTTTTGATCCAGGATGAAAATGATGCTGTGGGGCAAGAACTTCAGAAGCAACTGGACGCTGCAGGTGTATTCTATAGCATTTTGGGTTTGGCCATGTCTTCATATCGAGTCTTTAGTCTATATTTTTGACTCCATTGTGGGAGATCTTACTAGTTATTGTCACTGCCAGAAAGGGAGGTGAAGCAGGTGCAGGATCTTTACAGTCAGGCGGCAGATAATTGCCTGAACTTGAAGAAACCAGATTGAGTTTTTGGATCCCTTCAGAAGGTACTAGATTATATGTTCTTTGCCCAAGTAATGAGGTCGGTGAGGGTTATTTGGAAGTTACTACGTCAATTATATCCGTGATTTAAAATAATATTTGAATATTAAAGGCAAAATATTCTTTTTAGTTTCATTCCCTGAATTTTCTTTGAGTCATTTTTGGGGCAAATAATTGTGTAGGGATCCATCTTGGGCAAGTAAGGCTCATACATCATTTGTAGTACATGAATTTACCTTAGGATATACAATAGAGAACCAGTGATATAAGGTTCCCTAATACATTTCTTAACAAGTGAATTGGCATAATATATTAGTTCTTTCATTTCATCTATGAGTTCATATCTTAGAACTTAGTATTTTTAGATTATGTTTTTTATCCTCCTACAAATTTGAGTTTAAACTGAATTAGTTTAGAAATAGAATCCACCAATATTAGAACCTGAAAAAGATTAAGCATGGCTTAATAGAATAAATTGAATTAGTTATTGTAACAAAACCAGTTTTGTATATTTATTTGAGATTCAAAAATTAATTGAAGAAGAATCATAGAATTGAGATGTGATCATCTTACCATTTATAACATTTTGAAAATTTGAAGTAAAAACACTGTGTTTATGTTGAAATCTCATGGTATTTTCGAGTCCTTTAGCCCTATTTGAGGGACCGGGTTGATATCTTGATTTAAAATAATGTGAGCATAATCATATATGATTATCATCATAATCATGAGAGAAATATTTGATAAGCACATGAAATGTGACATGCATAATAATGAAATATCACATCGTAGTGATCAAATACCGCACGCAGTTGCGAATAAAGCTAACATCATGTTCATGTATAACATATGTGCATAAATATTAACATTATAATTGTGAATGAAGTTGACATCATATTCACATATAATACATTATCTCATGATATATATCTCATTACTTAATGCATTGGAGGGTTGTATAATTTTGGGTTCATCCATCACATCATAAAATGTAAGTAATCATGCATTCCATTTGGAAAGATAATTTTGCAAGTCATGAAATAAACTCATGGAAATGAATGAGTTTTATAAGGGTGTCCTAAATTATATATAGGAGGGTGGTGATAAGAAAGGAGTTGACAATGTTCTTGTTGGCAATTAACTGACATCCAAGAAGGTTGAGTTAGATTACCTTATCGATATCTAGAGGTTTTGGGTTGTGAGTGTATCACTCGACGTCCAAGTTGGTGCAGGAACTGATGATTCACTGCCTTATTTTCTCCGCTTTCTCTTTTAGATGTGGTACGAGCTGTGATGACTCATGGTAGACATGATCATACGGGCTATGTAGTATGTGATAGGCATACCCTTCAAGGTATTGGCATTATGATATATGGTCGGAGCTGTGTATGGTAGAAAGACACAAGATTGATGTCCTTCATGTTCATGATACTCCCATTCATTGGATTCTAATGTGCAGATGAGATGTTCATGATACTCCCATGCTCCCAACCTAAGGTAAAATTCAAGTGTACATAGCAGGGCACTCTCCTTTGTACTTTCCCTTGTAAATGAAATCTACCTAGGTACCAAGTGGCGACCTGAACATGGTGTGAGTACAACTCAGTAGGTCATCACCAATGACGTCTAATACAAATCTAGTATGTGAATATAAAATGAAACAATGTGCGAGTATATAAAATTTAAAGCGGTAACATAATAAAAATCATGTCGAGCTCGAGCTCCTTGTGGGATACCCGACCACTCTACCTGCTTCGGCCTAAGTCATATGTCTCTGATCAAGTAACCTATAATTGGTCAAGGGATTGGGGGCTTATAGCCAAGGCATCTACGAATAAATAACCACAAGGAAATCCATGGATCAAGTCTAGACATTCCCATACAACACACCCATTTCAAATACATGGAAGACCCATGACACTCTTGACTTTCGATAGTCGATCCAACTCACAGTGATCAACCCATGATGTTTTGTTATTTGGTTTTGAGTGGAATCCAAGGGATGAACCCTTGGCATTGTACTCCTAAGATTATCTAACCAAACCAAGGAAAGTTATCCTTGCATTTCAGGGCAAGTCTCAATTAGAATCCAAGGTGCTGACTCAAGGTGTTCCTTGTCTGAAGACATCAAGACGAACCTAAGAGATCATCCCGAGCATTCTAACTTTTCCAGAGTCCAGATGAATTCATGACGACTAGCTGTGGCATTCATAAGAGTAAGACATTGACTTAATCCATGGTGGGTTTACCACTTGGCATCCACATCGATGAATCAGGTGACATCCTTTGAGTCTACTCAAGGCATTCCAAGACGGAATCCAAGACTCGCTCAAGGCATGTTGCACCTTTAACACTGTGACCTTGTTTCATAACAATGACCAAGTCATCCAAGGTAATAAATCATAAGTCCCAAATGAAGGATTCATTGTCAAAGCATCTAACATAATTAATTCATAATCTTGGAGGTACCCACTTTATTTCATAATTTAACTAGTTCATTCCTCTTGGAATTACATAATAATTATATTATGTTCGAGCTCTAACATTTATTTAAGACACCCTAATTAGTTTAACCATATTCAAGCACACAAGTCAAATCTAAATTCCCATCTTAGGAAATTCCCTTATTTAAGTGACATGCCTAACACACCCTAAGGGGTGGTTTGTTCAGATAGAATTTGAGGTTTTTTCTTAATTGTAAAACATTAAAGGATGTCATCTGAAAAATGATTTTGAAAGATCACTTGGAATGATTCTTGAGAAAAATAACCTTTCCATTTTAAATCACTTATTTTTAAAAGACGTGCAATTATAAAGGAAAAAATTTTCTTTGAAAATAATCATGAGAACTTGAAAAGGAAGATTCAAAGCAAAAATTAGTCATGAAGGCAGGAAAAGATGTTCATGCTATATAAGTTAAAAAAACATTCCTACCATATTTTTGTTGGAAAAGTAACAAATTACCTCATTTGGAAAATGACAAGAAGATTGTTTTCAAACTGTTTTGTGAAAAGTCAAACATGGTTAAAAATAACTTTAAACAATCATAGGAGAATGATAAAAATCTTCTTTAAAACATTTTTAGAAAATATGGATATGGAAGAAGAATATTCTGTAGTGGATATTTAAAAATAAATAATCTCGAATATTGATGAGATTGTGAAATAAAACCCTTACCTCGAGTTCGTCTTGCTTCGAAATCACTCTAACATTCTGTATAATAAATTTAAATTTATTATACTTCTATACCAGAGTCATGTTCTTACTTGTAATATCATATATGATCACTTTATAACATTTCAACACCCCTTTTATCAATAAATTGTTATTTTTGGGTGTTAACTGTTTTGTTTATCATTAGTATTTCAGTTCAGTGGTCCTGGTCCTTGTACATTTATCTTGGTTCCATCACCTCCAGAATATTAAAAATGATATAAATATCATATATATGCATTATATACAAATTTAGAGTCATCCATGAAGTTAGAGATAGAAAAATGTATTACATAGTTTATGGAGGCAGTAGGCCGCATGTGGGCATGAATGTCGTTTTCATTCTTCAACGGATGGAATGAAAGAAAAGTAAATAATAATTCACCTTTTCAGAATCATTATCTTGTTATATATCTCTTATCTATTCATTAAGTTTCTATCCTTATTACCATCCAAGTAAAATGGAAACGAAGAACGAATCACATCGCTTCATGGAGGTGGTAGTCGACACGTACTCACGAACAATATTATCGTTTTCCAAAGGTTTAGAAGGGTAATAAGGTAGATGTTATATTATAATTCTAAAGGTGTAATTATATCATAAATATCATATACAAACATTAAATCCATCATAATACCCATCCATAAAAGATGGTGATGAAAAATGAATTGTATCGCTATGTGGAGACGATAAGCCATACATACACACAAGCGATACTTTCACTTTTCATTTGTGGGAAAAAGAGTGTATAATGGGGTTTTAATAATTATAATAACCTTTCAGTATACTGAGGATATTGATGTTATTATTTTATGATAAATATCGTAGATTTAGAGGAGGTAAAGAAGAGTAGAAAAGAAAGTGATCGGTTAAGGTGGTTACCTCTTCTTGGTGAGAAGACCATCACATCTAGAATGTGGCTAGAGAAGTTGAGAAGAGAAATTGACAGAGATTGGTCGAGTTAGAAGGCTCAAAGTGGTGTAAAGAAGTGAGTGAGGATGCGTCCTTTTAGAATTGAGGTGAATGAAACTTTTGGATTTTTTCAAAAGATTAAATTAGAATAAATTCATTCTCAATCCAAATGGTTCCAAACGACCTATAAACAGACAAGGGATGATATTATTGACTATATGTTACCCCCTTTTTCATATTTTAATATTTTATGATTTTTAAGTAATTTAATAAAATATTATTATCATAAAATATCATTATTGTGAATTTAGACACTATTCGCTTAATTTGACTTAAAAGACATAAAGACGAAGCTTAAATTCAAATCTAATCCTTTAAAACAACATTAATATGTTATATTAACCTATGAAATTTATGGCACACATTAACTCACTCAAATTATTATTTTTTAATATTTTAAAATATTTTGTTATATTTTTTTATAAACTAAAGAGATACTGTATCGATGTTGTATAAGCATTTATGGTATTTAAATAATTACTAAAATTAGAAATAAATTTCCATCATGAAAATAATTTCATTATGCACAAAATGAATATTAAGATTTGTTCCTAATTAGTTTATCCTTATGTGAACACATAAATTATATTAAAAACAAAGAGAGTGACATTTTGCAACTTTTTTTGATTTAAATAATTTATAAGTCGTTTTCATGGATATGTGTCCATTAAATAACTCATTTTCGAGCCTCAGTTGATGATGGTCAAATTCCCTTCATCCAACAAAAATTAGACACGTTTTTGACTGTTTTTACCCTTATATTTTGATTTTAACCCTTCATTAATCCTTTTTAAACTAACCGTGGCAATAATGTTTTTTACTCATTGAGGGTTCATATAGTTATTGTAAATGAAAAAATGGATCATGATTGATATTAACAACTATATCCTAGTCGCATGCCAACGAGTCTGTACTTGAGTTGTAAAGGCTCCTGCTTGGTATCCAAAAGACTCAAGATCAAATCCAGGTAGAGGTGGAGTTTCTAAGTACTGTAATAGTCATTGTAGCAGGTACTGTATCAATTATTGCAACAATGGAACTATTCACCCGATTTGAGTCTTCGGGCCATAGGGCATTCAGACCACTAATCGGCCTTCGAGCCATAAGGCCTCCCGACCACTATAGAGCAACAAGTGAAACATAAAGTGACCAATTGATCGATGTAGTGCATCAGGTAGGCAATGCAACTTGGCTTCAGACAACATCGCCAAGTGGGCAACTTGAAAGAGCGATATGTGCGTTTTCACCTATCATCCGACCCTCTAACCGCTTGAGACTGAGGGGTGTTCTTCCACGACATTATAAAGGGCTACATAAAATGATGGTTCTTGACAGAGGGGGAAACACATCGTGTGAATGGTGACGATCAGATAGGTGAAACATCGCATCTCGGAGACAGTATGACAGTGATACTTGCAGGCGTTGCTGGGTGGGCGGCTTGAAAGAGCGATGTGTGCGTTGACACCCATCATTTGACCCTCTACCCAGACGTGAGTTTAAAGAGGGGTGCTCTTCCAGGTCTTCATGGCGGGGCATTGCAATGCAATGGGCGATGGTAGAGTGTGTCGCAACGAGAAGACTGAGATTGTGATGTGAAGCATGGGTGCTCAGCTTGAGCCTTCGGGTCACAGGGCCTTCGGGCCATCAAAAATTGTAATGAGCCTTCAAGCCACTAAACCTTACAGAAGACTAACTTTTCTTAATAAAAAAAGGGAGTGTTTTCCCCTATCTGTTAAAAAAAAATATATCATAGTCACTTGGTCATATTTAAGATTTTTAGAAAATTTATACCATTTAATAAAATATTATTTATTTTAAAATATTATTAATATCAATTTTTAGAACTATTCATTACTTTGACTTTAATAATATCAAGACAAGTAAAATTCAAATCAAATATTTTTATACATTCATAACATGCCATATTCATTTAGAAAATTTGTGGATCACATTAATTATTTCAAATTATAATACTTTTAATATTTTTAATATCATTTATTTGATTTTTCTATTAATTTAATAATTATCGTGTCAGTGTTGTATAAACATTTAAAATATTTATTTAATACCTAAAAATTATAAATAAATTACCATCATGAAAAAAAGTTTATTATTCTCAAAAATACCCTTTGATATTTGGTCAATATGTATTTTAACTCATATCTATATTATGAAAATTTATTTAATATGTTATTTTGACTTTTTCGGTCAACTACTAGAGTTTTATGTTTTGCGACGACTTATTAACGATGGACTACCGTCACAAAAAGACATTTATGATTGGAGTCCGTCGCTAATGAGTTATCATAGAAAATGACAGTCACAATTATGTTTTTTGCGACGGTCCGTCGTAAATAGTTAGTATTTGTGACAGTCAATTCATCTGTCTCAAAGAATACTTGCAAGTTTGTTAAATAATCAATTGCAATAGGTCCGTCACAAATAACCAATTGCGACATATATAGAAATCCGTCACAATTACTAATATTTTAAAGAAATAAAAAAATTACAAAAGAATAATAATTTAAATAGCAAAATTTTAAAAAAATTAAAAAAATTAAAAAAATAAAAAATTAAAAAAATTAAACAAAAATAAAAACAAACATTAAATTAATACACCATTTCACACATAATATGCTTATCACTCCAAAATACAAAATAACTATAAAAAATCATTGTGCATCAACTAGTTTCAGGTGGCAGAAGATCGCTCGAAGGATTAGGGGGAGGAAATTCCATACCAGCGCCACGTGAAAACTGTCGCATGTACCTCAACATCTGCTCATCTCTCTGTCGTCGTTGCTCACACTCCTCACTATTTCTCTGCATTTACTGCACCATCTCATCATGATCTCTCAACCTCTCCTCATACTGTGCAACGAACAACGATGACGACTCTCCACGAGCTCTCTTCGAGCTGACTGATTACATCATAGAAGTTCCATAATAACTTATAAGTGTCAGTCGTGGACCAATACCAATCACCCATCATTTCTCGACACTATGCAAAGTCGCATGTATTCAATCCCCCTCATCGAAACCTGACTCACCATTGGCATCTGCTTCGCTCTCGGCTTGACTCTCGCGAATGAGAAGTCACAACCTCATACGTTTCCTTCAAATATAATTAGAAATTAGAATAAAAATAAAATTAATATTAGTATTTTTTTAAAAATTACTAATGGCGCTCTCAGTTGCCTATAAGTTGTTTGGTACGTAGATCAGTGTACATCTTCTTATAAATTTTGAACTTCGTAATAGAGGGGTCAGTAACGACCTGTATAATATGACAAACATTTTACATTTTAAGTATATATACATTAATAAATAATATCATTTATCATGTGTCGTCAATGTATACCAAATATACGAATCTCGGCCCTTTGTGTGACCTTCTGCTTCCCCCGGGTCTGATGTACAGATGATGACCTCCTAAAAGTCTCTCTTAGCCAATAAGAGCACAATCCATCACATAACTGAATTGCGATATAGTCAGGTCGATGAAAGTCGAAAGACTGGTTGAAAACAGTAGCAGAAGCTCTATCCATAGCTTGCTTTATGAGGTTGCGTAAAAAATGATGAAAACGTCCACATATACAAATCTCTCATACCCTCCGGATAGGAGCTCCCTGACTATCAGCAATTGGGGACCATAAATTTTGCAAAACAATTAAAAACAATGTTAGTAATTAAATATTTTTTTTAAAAAATATATTATTTAATAACATAAAATCCAGTGGTCAAACATCTTCTGACAAATGCCAATGTGAACTTGATCCCATGAAACCTATGACTTGGAAAAATAATTTCTTAGAATTGTATCAGTCTTCCCAACAACTAAATGTGAAAAACTGTGCAAATTAAAACAAATAATTAGAATATTATTATCAAAATTAATATAAAAACTTAATATAAAATAAATATCTTAAAAAATTGAACATACCTCTGTAAACGAAGATCAAAATCAAGAGACGAGCATCTCTCTAGAACAGGGTTCAGAATCATCAATCGAGCAAGACCACACTCCCTCTTAATAGGTGCAACATCTTGCAGATCAGATGAATCGGGTTCATCAGCAGGAAGCCCGACATCAATGAGAGAACGAAGTAGATCATCGGGAGAATCTATAGCCACATGAAACAAACAATATTACTTGTAAGAAATTGTCAATACATATATCAAATATAAAAAACTATAAATAACATACTATAATAATTTTACACATAAATAATTGTTAATACATATATCAAATATAAAAAACTAATAAATACCAGAATATAATAATTACCTGTAAATAAATACCAGAACATAATAATCTAACTTGTAAATATTTGTTATTATAGATATCTAATATAAAAAAAATAATAAATACCATGCATAATATAATATTTTGACCAGTCAATAATTATTAATACAAATATTCAATATAAAAAACTAATAATTACTGGTATCAGTGAAGGAATAGAACAGATCGGGTTCAACCATCTAAAACAAACAACCTTATCTGTAAATAATTGTTAATACAAATATTAAATATAAAAAACTAATAAATACCTGAATATAATACATCAATCGTCTTCTTCTTTCTCATCTCCGTTGAAGACAATGTATTCATCCTCATCTTCAGCATCGTTAACTCTCATACGACTTTCAGTTTCATCATCCCTTATCACTTCATCAACATTATCAATATCATTGGCCCTTAACAGGGGGGTTATTGTCGATATTTATATCTCGTCGGGTAAAAGATTTATTTTTGGATGCTTCTTGAAAAATTTCAATATGTTGTACTTCCACAAAACTATTTTCATTTTCAATAAACTGATTGTCATGAATTTTTTTTATTATACTCCATCAATTATTCAAATATCTTGAAACATTTCAGTAATTTGCATAATAAACTTGATGTGTTTGATGTGCCAACATAAATGATTCATTTGATGCAAAAAGACTGTTATATTTAATGTCTACGACTCTATATTGTGGATGAACTCACAATCCTCGATCAATATCAAACCAATGACATTTAAACAGTGTCACGTAATTTGGTCCCAGATAACACAACTCAATTATTTTATCCTGCATACGATAAAGGTCAACTTCATTTTCTTTATGATGATATCATTCAAATAAAGACCACTATTTATTGATTTTTTTGATTCACCATATATGCGTGTATGGAATCGAAATCCATTAATCACATACCCATTATAAGATTTTATCAATTTTGATGGATCCTTTTTGAGCACACATAATTGACTATTAATTTTACTTTCATGTTGCGTTGTCTGCAAACAATAAAAATTATTAATAATAGATATCATTACAAAATTGATTTAATGTTCCATCTAAAGTAGCTTAACTTACCAATCAATATTCAAAATTCTGTTGATGGCGTTCTTTAAGAGTAGTATATGTAATTTATATAAATTGTTTTTTGATATGGTCATCGTATAGTATACAAAACAAATAATGTAAATAAAGGTATCTATAATAATTTTTTTAAAATAATAATAAAAAGTAGTACTTCACAAATCATGACATTTCTTCACAATTCAGTAAAACATATGTATGAGTTTTGTGTAGTTCATCTGAAAGCCACTGTTCACGATAACCACTAAAACTAAGCTCGAATTGATTAAAAATTGACAACTTATGGTCTGTGTTATCATCAACATTTGTTTCATTGCAACCCACCTGATTATATTTTGAAGAATATTCCGATTGAAAATAATAAGAGCAGAAATTTGAAATTTTCTTCTAGAAGTACACTTCTGCAATTGACCCTTCAAGTGACGTTTTGTTACTTATTTTTTTTAATTTTTTCATACATATCTCAAATGCGTACATCCATTGGAATTGTATCATCCCTTCACATTTAGCTTCATATGACAAATATAATATTAAATGTTCCATCCAGTCAAAGGTCAATGAAAATATTTTCTTCAATTTACATAAAATTAAAACATCATTTTGTAGCATACTTAATGCATCATAATCTGATGCTGCCACACAAATATCTCAGAAGAAATATGATATTTTGGTCAACACGTCCCAGATTGAAGAATTCAACAGTCCTTTAAGACCAACATGCAACAATCTTCCCATTATGACATGACAATACTGACCTTTTAACCCGACAATGTACCCATTGCCGACATAATATAAAAAATTAGAAGCATAACCATCTAGTAACCTCAAATCTCGAATCCATTAACATAATAATAAACGATTATCTTTAGAAAGTGTGTAAGCTGCTTTTGCCTTCATTAAATTGTGTGATCTTCCATCTTCAAATAATTCAAGTTCAGAATGTCTGTAAATTTGGGTAAGATTTCACTGTGCCTTTACATCATCTTTGTTATTATTAGGTGCGTTCAACATGTATAAAATATGTCATCAAAAAAATTATTCTCAATATGCATTACATCTAATATGTGACGAATCAACAAATCAAACCAATATGGAAGGTCCCATAAAATACTCCGTTTTATCCAAATACGATCTCTCTCAAAACCATTTATTTTTTGTTCATTTATGATTAGTCCAAAAGTAACAGGAGGTAATGTAGAGGCAATAGATTTTACATGAATACCTGAGAGTACTGCTAGAGGTTTATTTCTTTCAATTCTACCTTTTGTAAAATTATTTCTGATCCTTCAAAAAGGATGATCCACAAGTAGAAATCTTTGATAATAGTCAAATAATTAGTCTTTATTCTATTACCAAGCAAAAACACTTTGTTCTCAATTACGCGATACATAGATGATTTTAGATTGTGTATTCCATCCAGATAACATACCATACGTCGGAAAGTCACCGATCATCCACATTAATGCAACTTTTAGTGTAAAATTCTGATTTGTAACTATATCAAATATAGTTACACCATTGTTCTATAATGAAATTAACTCATCAATAAGTGACTTCAAATAAACATCAATATTCTTCTTTGGATGTCTTGGAATTAATAGCGTCAAATATATATATAGTTAATTCATCAACATCCAAGGAGCACTACTAGAAATAAGGGCTTTAGCGGATGCCAAATGGTGGCCGCTAAATCCCTTTAGCGTCCGCCAAACAGCGGACGTTTTTGGCCTGTCGCTAAAGCCTTTAGCGGCCGCCATTTGGCGGTCGCTAAAGATCAACCCCCCAAAAATGCGATTTTCGGTCCGTGATGCAGTAGGCAACACGGATGTGGTCCACCAGCTTGGCTCACCGGCTATGGCGGATGCACGATGACCGGGGAGGGTTCGGGTCGGTTAGGGGGAGTCGTTTTGTGGTGGGGTGATGTCAGGGGGAGACCATAGGGTCATTGGAGGTGCACTGATGTGTTCGGGATGGCTGCAGGTGAGGCGAGGGTGGGGCGGTAGGGGGCGGCGTGGCGGCGAAGCGGTGGTGTTGCAGGTCTTGTTGAAGAAGACGTGTGAAAAATTCCGTTGATTTTTTACTTCAGTATTAGCGGCCGCCATTTGGCGGACGCTAATACACCCTTTAGTGGCCGCCAAATGACGACCGCTAATACATGCAACCAAAAGGCGGGAAAAATCCCGCCGAATTTTATTTCAGTATTAGCGGTCGCCAAATGGCGGCCGCTAATACCCCTTTTAGCGACTGCCAAATGGCGGCCGCTAAAACTGACGCGCGCAACTGCCCAGAATTCTAGTAGTGGAGGTAAGTTGTATAGAGTAATGAAAACAATGTAACAAGAATATTGATTACCGTAAACACCAAATGGACAAAAACCATCAGTAGAAAGACCCAACCATATGTTATGAGGTTCTGAAGCAAAAGAATGATGCATCCGATCAAAGTGTTTACATGAATCATCATCACATGGATGATTTAAACTTATACTGACAGAAATATTTGATTTATGTCATGTCATCAATGCATCTATGTTAGAAGACAAAAATAAACACTGTAAACGAGGTGTAATTGGGAAATACCTCAATTGTTTCACAAGAAATTTGGACTTTCCTTATCGTGTCTCTTTATTCCTCGATTATCCACATGGTTGACAATTAACTATTGATTCATAATCACCATAATATAAGATATAGTCATTTGAACACGCATGAATCTTCTGATAACTAAGATTCAAATTATGGAGCAACCTCTTATTTTCATAGAAACTTGCAGATGATGTATTCCCGTCAGCCAACAATGATTTAAACAAATAAAATGTTTGACCGATGCAACTATTTCACATCCCAAAATTTGTATTAATAGCCATAAATTTTGTAGCAGCTTCAAGTTTTCTCATATGACATCCTGAATATAAAGACTACTCAACAGATTTCAACAAACCGTGAAATTGAGAAGGTTCAAATTTAGTATTTGAAATATCATTATGGGTTGTTGTTTCCTGAATAGACGGGTCAACAACCTCATGTACTAAATTATGAAATGATGGATTCAGAACAAAAAAATCTGTATTTTCTACTGAATTCTGTTCACTATGTTGATATCAAAAAATATAATTTTTTCAAAATTCAAAACTCAATAGAAGAAGTCCAATATTCTCAAACGTTTCAAATCTCATAAGATCACATTTCTTACAGAAATTTAATTGTTTCTTCAAAAACTAATTTTGAATTTGATGATGCAAATGATATAAATGTTTCAACACCCTCAATGTAGACATAATTTATATCAGATCTGTTGGGATTTTTTTGATGATTTCTCACGACCGTGTAATAGAAACTAGCGTCTATTTCCTCAGTCCATAGTTATCTAAAAAAATATAAATAAGAATAATTATTACTCATTGTGACTAATTGAAAATTATTATTATATTTTAACACTTTGGAATATTTCATGGAATATGGTTAGATGCACTGAGTAAGCACTGAATTCCGGGGCCCGTAGAGGCTTGACGCAGATAGAATAAAAATATTAAATATATTATATCACACACATGCTACTTTCCAAAAATAATAGAATATCTCCCAAACGGTATCTCATATGAGAAATATGAGACCATCGTTAGATCCGGAATACGAAGTTTACCCTAGGCGTGACATAACATTTGTACGCGTCAGGTGTTTGGTTACATTCCAAATAAGGGCGATTCATTTAATATTTTTATTATAATTTTTTATAAAAAATTGAAATATCTCTCAAACTACGTATCATATGAGAAATCAGAGACAACCGTTAGGTTCGGGATGCAGAGTTTACCATATGCGCCACATAACATTTGTTTGCGCTGGATGTTTAGTAACATCGCATGTGAGGGTAACCTTTTTAATATTTTATTAAAATTATAAATATATATTTTAAAAAATTATCATAATTTACTAATATTACTATTTTTTTACTAATATTGTCTAATTATTTATTAATTATGAAAAATAATTTAATAATTAATACTATTTTTTAATTATTACTACATTTTTACTAATTATTGTGAATTTTTAAAAATCGATGATATTTTTTATATTTTATTTCAAGTAATTATAAAATTTTTATTGATTATTATATATTTTTATTATTTAATACCAATTATTTATTAATTTTAAATGGAATTTATCAAAACATATTTTTTATTAATATTTTTTGGTTCAATTTAATGAAGGCCAACAAATATTATACATTAACAAAAAATGCTCAAAATATTTATGAACCTCCACAAATTTATTTCATGGCTAAATAGATCCTTTATTAACCAGTAATCATTATAGCTACATTTTATTATTATATATTGTTTTTTCATTAAAAAAATTTATATAAAGTTTTTTTATAAAAATGTTTATTTTAAATAAATGTTTTGTTCAAACGTTTTCTTTAAATTGACTTTCTCATCATTTTTATAAAACACACACTTCATATTTATTTTATATGTTATATATATATGTATATATATTTATGTGTGTGTGTTACATGATTTCGTAATCACATATATATACATAAAATATATTTTTATACATTTTTAAACAAATATACATAATATATATATATATATATATCAAAAATCTTACACATTTTTTTAAATGTTTATATATGTATATCCACATATTAATACACACATATATATCCAAACGTTTATAAAACTATATTCACATGTTTAAATAAATAAAAATCAATCATAATATAACAATCAAACATAGTTTATATCACAACCACAATCCTAGCATTATTATAATTCATTAAAAATTATATATATCTATATATAAGTCTAAAAAAGCATTCAAACATTTATATATATATATATAAGTTTAAAAGGTTGTCTTGTTTATATATATACATATATAACTTGCAATATTTTTCAATTATATATATGATATATATATATGACTATATATATATATAAATGCAGTGTGTGAGATGTTAGCAGGTGCAGACGCGTGCATGCGCAACGGGAGTCAACGGAGTGGCCAAATATCTCAAAATATACAAAGGTGAACATTTAAATAAAAACATCTCTTAAATCTAAAGGTTAAATAATAGGAAAAATACCCCAAATCAATTAGAATTAACTTGTATAGAGCCGAAACACGCTGTATTCGATAGTGGACACCCAAATATGAAATAATAAACTTACACTAACCCTAAATGTTAACTAAATTATAAAAATTGGGTAAATTTATTGACCATGGGTATGAGAAAACCAATTTCTAAACGATTCAAAGAGAAATCCCCAAAAAAATGGAGGAGAGGAGAGAAGTGCATACTTTGGAGATTCAAACCTAAATATGTAAGATAACAGCTACGATGGATGATTTTGGCTTCGGTTCATCTGAGGGTTCCGTGGTCATCCAAATTTCACAATTTTTGACATACCTTTTAAAAGTCTTTTTATAACTTTCAATGGGATACATCCATCTATAATTTTCAGGACCACATAGTCGAATATCTCTTACCAAGTGAACCATCATATCAGAGAATACCAGTAGGAAGAATATCTACAATTCACATAATATGACAACAATTTCTTTTTCTATAGTTGGTAATTTCGTTAGGTCTATAACTTTGTTGCATATAGATATAAAAAAGAAATAGAGCTTGGTTAATATATGACAAAAATTCTTTGAAAAAATGCAACATAAATATACAAACATTAGATCTTACATTAAAACATGACAATCATGTGATTTCAGACCCTTTAACTTTAAATTAGTCTTTGACATAATATTCTTGATATTTGATGAATACATCTATGAAACCTTTACATCATTCAAGAAGTTGTAAAATCAATATCTCTCTTATCTGGAAAGAGTGTAAGCAGCTGGAGGAAGAAAAATCCATTTTCACCCTTCATTAGAGCCAACTCTTCACGTATTCTCATGCCAATCATGTCTAACATAGCCTTAATTCCATCCTTCATTTTTTTCGAGTGCATTTAGTAACGTGCCAATGAAATTATCGCTTACATTTTTTCCACATGCTTGACATTGAGAAAATGCCCGACGTATACACAATTCCTATACGACAATTCAAAAAAAAAGATCACCTTTTACAATCAATTTTCATAATGATTTTCGAAAAAGGTTTACTAAAAGTAGTGTCCATATCTTTTATTTTCTCAAAAAATTGATCACCTATTAATGGAGATGGTGTTGTATGTTCTTCTAGACTCCCATCGAATGACATTGTCCTAGATTGGTACTTATATCACTGATGTAGAAATTTATAATGTCCTAAAAACATAGTCTTCGATGAATGTTTCAACCTAATTGATGTGTACCTTGTTTACAAATGGGACACTCTTGAGTTCCTTTAATAATATATCCTGAAAAATTTCCACAAGTAGGAAAATTATTTATCATCCCATACAATATGGATCTCAATGTGAAATCTTCATTTCTGCAAGAATCATACAACATAACACCTGAATCCCACAATAATATCAAATCTTCAATCAATGGATCCAAATAAATATTAATATCATTACTTAGTTGTTTTGGTCCTGATATAAGCAGAGATAACATAATATATTTTCGTTTTATGCATAACCACAGTGGAAAGTTATAATTTACCAATATAATTGGCCATGTACTGTGAGTACTTCTTTGAAAACCAAAAGGATTCACTCCTTCTATAGATAACATGAGATAAAAGTTTTTCATCTTGTTTCCAAATTCAGGATACTCGTGATCAATTATTTTCCATTAAGGAGAGTCTAATGGGTGATGAAATTTACCATCTTTATTTCTTGTATCTATGTGCTTAGTCAATTTTCTTACAGTCTCCTCACTTCCATATAGGCACCTAAATCTTGGAATAATTTAGAAGTACCATATAACTTTTGTAGGATCCAATTCATCAATATTGTATCGAGAATCACCACACTTTGGAAATTTTTTTAGTGATTTTTGGTCCTTGCGAAATAGTATACAATCATTTAGACGAGCATGTATTCATTTAGAGATCATACCCATTGAATGTATCATTTGTTTAGCATCATATGTTTGGCAAGGAAGATCATTATCTTTTGGGAGTATATCATTTAAGAGAGAAAATAGTTCAGTAAGACTAGTGTCGCTCTATCCATTGTCAGATTTTAAATTATACAACTTTAGTATAACTGATAATGTTGTATATTTAGTACAAACAACATATAATGACGTCTTTACATAACTCTTTAACTTATCAAGCAATTTTGGATAATCACAAAGTTCATATTCAACTGACATTGTCACTTCCTCAATAAGATATATTCATCATCATTCACACCTGTAATCACATTCTCGATACAATCTTCATTATTGTCCACACTTGTAATCATATTAGATGATCCATAAAATGTAGTCTTATCCCAATCACTAGTTACATTTAGTTTTTCCCGTGTTTAGTCCAACATTTATAACTTCGATCTATTTCATGATAGATCAAGTGTTCTTCCAACTCCTCTGGACTAATTAGTCTCGAATAACAACATTGTAAATATGAACAAATGATTTTAGAAGGGTCATATGCATGATCTTTTTCAAAATCGATGAACTCTTTCACCTCAACCTCATACTCTTTTGTCATATGATTGGAATCCATCCATTTTCGATTTATATATGTAAGAACCTGGTTCTTATTCTTGAGGTATGAGTTTCTTCTTTTCCTTTTCCTTAGGTATTTTTGAGAAAATAAGAAAAAATGGGAAAAAATCCCAAAATTTATGGGTACACGCTGTGTACTTTTCTACACACCGTGTACTTTGGCTGTGTGGGATGAGAATACAGGGTGTGTAGGCTTGTCGGCAATTCAGGGTGTAAAAACTAACTACATGCCGTGTACTTAGTAATACACACTGTGTAATCAGTCGGCAAGTGAACAATAAGGCGGTGGGGTGTAGCTGCCAGATGAACAGTAAAACGGATAGTACATGCCGTGTACTTAGTATTACAAACCATGTAATTAGTCTGCAGATGAACCGTAAGGCAGTGGAGAGTTGCCGCCAGTGAACAGTTAAAAAGAAAGTACACGCCGTGTACTTTAGAGTACACACCGTGTAGTTTTGTTTTTTCGTTAAAAACAGGCAGTAGCCTCATCTTTCGGTAAAGGAAGCTTAAGACTCAATGAGAGCCGCAAGAGAGAAGGTCAGAACTTGGAAGAGCTCCCAACTGCACACCGGGACTCCGATTTCCTCACCGTCTATCTCGTTTGAACCGCGCGGGTGAGTTCTTATCTCTTCTTGAACCTCTCCTCCAATTCTTGCCCTAAGGGAAGTTATTTGAGTTTGAATGGATAAATGTTTATCCCAGATCTACGTCCTTCTCGGTTGTTTCGGAAGGTGTCGTTCACGTATATCGATCAGAGGAGATCGAGGCAGGTGGTCTGGTGTTTATTTCCAACTGTTGAGTTGATTTTGTGTACCGTTGTGCTATGCGCCCATGTTTGGGGTGTTGTATGGATGAGGCCTTAGCTGTTAAGATATCTAGAATTACATAGATAATCTAATGAACATGTATAAAATGCTGTTTGGGATCGTTGCCTTGATCCAGGGCCACCCCGAGGGTGTGTTCCCCTTGTTTAGCCGTTTGTCCAGGGTACCCGTGGGTATGCCGTAATGATAGTATGTTTTGAGTTTTCTTGAGAGTAAACATATTTATTACTTGCTTATGCATTGGTCTCAGCCCGGTTACTTGCTTAGCCTAAGGGCAGTGTTTTGCTTAGCCTAAGGGTAGTGTTTTGTTTCGCCCGAGGGCAAGGTACTGATTTGCCTAAGGGCAAGGTATTGATTCGCCTGAGGGCAAGGTACTGATTCTCCTGGGGGCAAGGTATTGATTCGCCTGAGGGTAATGTTTCTTATACCTGAGGACAGTAGCTTTTGTGCCTGAGGGAAATATCTGGTATGCCTGAGGGAAAAGTTCTGATTAGCCCGAGGGCAAGGTACTGTTTAGCCTGAGGGCAATGTTCAATTGAATATTCACTGTGGTGTTTTCTTGTGTTATACCTGCCAAGATAAAGCACATGTTTGATATCGTTATTACCTTCTATTTGTTAGATAGCCTGTTGTAGTTTTTGCTGTGGCAATGTACAAGAGATTGTCGGTCGAGTCCGGGTCTCAAAAACTTATAATTCAATTATATCGAATTGTTAAATAATAATTAAATGGTAATGGAACTGGTGGGAGTAGCTGCTTTTGAGTACTTCCTAGCTTACTGCATTTTTTTATTGCACACTGCTGTTGCACATTTTCACGATCAGTTGGGCACGGGCCTTTGGTGGTTGCCTACTGGGATTTATTTCTCACACTTTGTTTGGGTCATGTCTTGGGCCCAAACAAATTATATTGCTGCAGGTGTTGATAAGGGGAAGAGTCCCTATACAGGTACATGATTGTTGCAGAGGAGTAGGAGAGCATGAGACCGAGCTTAGGCTTACGATGCTGCTGAGTTCTTGTTGCACTATTTTGTTTTGTTTTTCTGTATTGTATTTGATTGTAGTGTATCCTGTTTTGTCTGCTTTCTTAGAAATAAGACATATTGCATCATCATATATGTGTGATTGTTGATTATCTTTTGCTTTAGTACCATTGTCCTTTCAGCTTTGTATCGTTTACTGCTTCTGCTTTTGGGTATGTTTATATTTTTTCACTGCGCTACACTTTGAAAAATGAGGGCATAGTTTCCCCACTATCAGACCTAGGCCCTCACTGCTAGTCGGCAGCCTCTGGCGTTTGGGGAAATGTGCTTGAGATCATGTGACCAACCGGGTTCGGGGCACCCATTGTGTGGCACCCAGATCCAGGATGTTACAAAGTGGTATCAAAGAGTATTTATTTTCTTTGACTTACTGTTTGGATCCTATATTCAGGGATATGATGGAATTGGTATTTGGTAGTAAGCTGTCTCTGGGAGTAGCTAACCCATGTACATGGAAAATCCAATCTACCTCGTTTAATTGCAATTTATCTGGTTTTTCAAATTTCCAGTTGATTTGATTTTCACTATTGGGTGACGCACTTGTGGTGTGCTGTTTATATTTTATACTTGGAATCTATTTAGTTTCAACCTAATGAGATGTGGGTATGCCATCTCATGCATCATTTAGGCACATGTTAGAATCACATGCCATGCATAGTTTCCATGCCACGTAGGTGCATTAGAAATTACATGTTGTTGTGATAGATGATGTGCTATAAAAATTCATGTTGTTGTGATAGGTACCATGTTAGATATACCTACTATTGATAGGGTATTGGTACATGTTACGGTTGGGTTTATGGACGCTAAACTTTGGTTCCTGAGAAGTATGGGCTCTCTTGGATAGGAATTTAGCGGATCATGATCCAGCCTTTTGTTATATTTTGTACTATAAAGTGAAAGGTCGGGTGTTAAACTTTGATTTGTAGGGAGTATGGGCCCCCACGGATCAGAATTTGGCATACCGATGCTTGGAATTAAAGAAAAAGGGGGCTCCAGATTAGTTTCTGAGGTCTACTGTCCGGAAACCCAGACAACACGACGTGTGGTTCTATGAACACATTCCATGCACTCTTCTATTCGGGAAGAAATGAAATTTTTTTAAGTACACGTTGTGTAGTTTCTAACCATGTCATAGGCCATGTAGGCAGAAACATGGGGGGGGGGACTCTAGAGGGAACACGCCGTGTACCGATTGTACACGCCGTGTCGTGTTGACCCTGTGTCCGCATGTGTGACTAACAACACGGACGGAAAAATCTTCGCTTAAACACACTGTGTCACTTCTGAACATGCCGTGTAGTGTAATACGGGAATCCGACCATGTAACTAACAACATGGGTCATTGTTATCCTTTCAAGTGCATGCCGTGTACCTGTGGGACATGCCGTGTAGTCTTGACCGGTAGGAGACCATGTAGACTTGGTCGTGTGCATGCCGTGTGCATGTGTAACATGTCGTGTAGTGTCATCCGAGTATCTGGCCGTGTCACGAACAACACGGGTCGGTGAAGCTCGTCTTGTACACGCCGTGTAGGATTTATACATGCCGTGTAGTATCTTTCTAAGAAGATCCGTGTGGCTTAGCCTTGT
This sequence comes from Viscum album, assembly GCA_963277665.1. NCBI lineage: Eukaryota > Viridiplantae > Streptophyta > Magnoliopsida > Santalales > Viscaceae > Viscum > Viscum album. The sequence continues at coordinate 397,454,458 of OY728138.1, forward strand.
AGAAGGACTCAAGCAGGGGATGAAAATTCAAGTACATACCGTGTGTAAGGACAACACGCCGTGTGTTTGGGGTGTTACACGACCAGTTCTGGCAGAGTACACGCCCATGTAAAAGACTTAAGGGGACATGCCGTGTAGTTATTATACACACTATGTAGTCTTGTTTTGTAAAACTTGAATGTTTTCTTTCTCATGTTCCCTTCTTACGCCTTCAGTTCTTAGTCCTTGATGATCTTAATCTAAGGTGTGTTTTTGACCTTGTAGAGTCATGCCACTGAGACAACCACGGGTTGTTCTCCAAGAGAGCGACAACGATTATACTTCAGAGATGGCAGACCATGGGCTACTGATGGATCCTCTAGCAGAGCCAGATGTGGCGCCAGCCGTTATACCGGACGCAGACACGAATGCGCAGTTCCGTGAAGGTTTCATGTGGTTCATGCAGACCTTCCAGGGAGCACCGACGGTTGCCACATCTATGGCAGAGTTGACACATATATTCTAGCAGCAACATCCACCTATTTTTTCAGGGGATGACAAACCATAGGCCGCAGAATCATGGATGGATTCGATGCAGACGATTTTCGAGCATCTGGAGACGCCTCCTGGGAGGAGGGTCAAGCTCGCTACTTACATGCTGCGTGATTCCGCCAAGAGGTGGTGGGATGTTACCACCCACACTGAGCATCACCAAGACATGACGTGGGAATATTTTCAGGCAGTTTTCTACGATTTTTTCTTTCCAAAGATGCTAAGGGAAGATCGAGCTTGAGAGTTCATGAATCTGCAGCAGGGCGCCATGTCAGTGATGGATTATTCTGCCCGCTTCACTGAGCTACAACGTTTTGCACATGTTTTGGTGGGTGATGAGACATTGAGGGATAGATGCTTTGAGGATGGTCTTCGATACGATATTCGAGCGCTGGTAAATGATTTCAGGTTGCCTATAGTGCACACTACTGTGAACCAGACACTGATTACTGAGCAGAACCTGCGAGAAGCTAGTGGTGCAGGCCAGGGCGGTTCAGCACCAGTTTCTGGTACTATTTCTACCGGTAAGAGGAAGAGGCATATGGATTTCTCTAATGGTGGAAGTACTAGCCAGAATATTTCTTTAGGTGGTCTGGTAATGTGCTACTAATATGTTAAGGAGGGGCACAAGAGACCTCAGTGTCCACGTGACCCAGTGGAGTGCCGAGCTTTTGGAAAGATATGTCATCTTCAGCGTTTTTGCAGGGCGTTTCCACCAGTGACTAGTGAGAGGGGTTCTGTGTAGACTCTATGTGCAGGAGCGGGGCCAGCAGCTTCTTACCAGTCAGGGAATTGGAACACGTTAGGACGTTCAGGCCGGGGTGGTGGTCGTGGCCGTGGTAGCCAGACACCAGGATCTTAGAGACAGCAGGGCGGGTCAGCTCAGGGTAGCCAGGCTATGTCGCAGGGCTGCGACACTGGGTAGACATATGCAGTGCAACAAACCCAACATGAGCAGGATCCCGAACCTTCCACTGTCAAAGGTACCATTCTAGTTGCTTCTTTTTTTACTTCTGCACTTTTTGATACTGGTGCTATGCATAGCTTTATATCTTTTCCCTTTGTGGAGAGCCTTGGGCTCTGTGTTTCTTCTTATTCTGATATCATGACGCTAGAAACTCCGTTGGGAATTAGAACGGCAGGTGTGCGTCAGTGCAAGGAGTGCCCCCTAGAGGATAGTGTGTGTCACTTTCTATGAGACCTCTATGTCTTAGAGATGACATCCTATGATGTCATTCTTAGGATGGACTGGTTGATACCCTTCCGAGCCTTTGTGGATTGCTATCGTCGCAGGGTGAGTTTCACGTCACCAGAGGGAGGAGAGTTTCTATACAAGGGCGAATGAGATGTCCAGACAAGCCGAGCTGGACCCAAGCATTGTGGGCGAGGTGGAGTGATAGCCCAGATTGCGAGTTTATATCTGGATGACCAAGGAACTTGTCATAAGGATTTCCCTCCAGTGGTTGATCATTTCAGGGATGTCTTCTCTGACGACTTTTCAGGTCTACCTCTGGAGCAAGAGGTGGATTTCTCTATGGATCTTGTGCGAGGAGCGGCATCGGTTTCCATTCATACTTATAGGATAGCTACACCAGAATTGAAGGAGCTCAAGAGTAAGTTAGAGGAGTTACAGACAAAGGGTTTCATTCGACCCAGTACTTCTCCTTGGGGTTCGCCTGTCCTGTTTGCAAAGAAGGCGGATAGTACCCTCAGACTTTGTGTGGATTATCGGAAGCTGAACTAGTTGACGGTTAAGAACTGATATCCCTTGCCAAGGATTGATGATCTTTTTGATCAACTTCGATGAGCACAGGTGTTCTCAAAGATTTACTTGATATTCGGATATCATCAGTTGCGCGTTAGACCATTGGACATACCGCTAACAACCTTTCAGAGCAGATATGGTCTATACGAGTACTTGGTCATGCCATTTGGACTCACAAACGCGTCAGCAGTTTTCATGGCTATGAGGAATCGTGTGTTCCACTCATATCTGGATTCTTTTGTGGTAGTCTTCATGGAAAATATCTTGGTGTACTCTCACACTTGACACGACCATGCTACCCATCTTGAGATTGTATTGAGTACACTGAGAGAGCATCGGTTATATGTTAAGCTCTCAAAGTGAAACTTTTGGATGGACCAGATACACTTCTTGGGTCATATTATCTCAGAGACAGGAGTTGCAGTAGACCTAGAGAAAGTGAGAGCAGTAGTTTTCTAGGATAAACCAAAGAACGTGTTTGAAATACGGAGTTTCTTGGGGATGACTGGTTACTACAGACGCTTTATACAGTACTTCTCCCACTTAGCAGCGCCATTGACGGGTTTGACTAAGAAGGGTGTGAAGTTCGTTTGGTCGGAAGCTTGTGAGACAACCTTTTAGGAGCTGAAGGGAAGGTTGACATCAGCACCAGTCCTGATACTTCCAGAGCAAGGGAAGAGCTATATAGTTTACTATGATGCATCAGGTATTGGACTGGGAGAAGTATTGATGCAGGGCGATCGAGTAGTTGCGTACGAGTCTCGGCAGTTGAGGCCACATGAGAGGAATTACCTGACGCATGATCTCGAGTTAGCTGCAGTTGTTCATGCGTTACGCTGTTGGAGACATTATCTCTTGGGAGAAAATTTTGTGGTGTTTACGGACCACAAAAGTCTGAAATACATCTTTACCCAGTGTGACTTGAACTTGAGACAACGAAGGTGGGTTGAATACCTTTAGTCCTTCGACTTTGAGCTTTCCTATACACCTAGTAAGGGTAATGTAGTAGCTGATGCACTAAGTAGGAGGACTTCGATACAGGCAGTGCAGGAGGCCAGTGGTGAGTGGCAGCTCATGACTTTGTTCTCTGTCAGGGGAGAGCCTATATTTCATCCTTAACTGTGATTTCAACCCTCCTGGATAGAGAAAACTATTAGATTCAGAAGGCCTAGTTCTACGGGAGTCGGTGGCAAGTGAGGACCCTCCTCCTGGTTGGACGATAGGCGATGACAGGTACTGCGTATCCATGGACAAGTGTGGGTTCCAAGGGATATATGCGAGGATTTGATGTGGGAATTTCATGCTTCAGTTTGGGCAGTGTATCTTGGAGTTACCAAAATGTACCATAACTTGAGACGTTAGTATTGGTGGCCAGGTATGAAAATAGAGGTAGCTGGTTTTGTTGCGAGATGTTCCACCTGTCAATAGGTGATGACAGAGCATCAGAGGCCAGCCAGACTGTTACATCAGTTACCCATTCCGGAGTAGAAATGGGATGATGTTTCAATAGACTTTGTGACAGGGTTGCCGATGCCACCTCAAGCAGTGATGTCGTGTGGGTTGTTGTGGACAGACTTACAGAGGTAAGTCATTTTTTGCTGATCAAGGATACCTTCGGTGTTGACGAGATCATGAAGTTTTATATCCGAGATTTAGTACGTCTTCATGGGGTCCCTCGTTCTATCATTTCAGAAAGGGACGCCTATTTTACGTCTCGTTTCTGGCATAGTTTTCAGAGGGCACTGGGTACACAGGTGCTTTTGAGCACAACTTACCACCCTCAGACCAATGGACAGTCAGAGTGTACGATACAGGTGCTAGAGGACATGCTACGTGCATGCGTCCTGGACTTTGGGGGCTCTTGGGAGAAGCACATACCCCTGGTTGAGTTTGCCTACAATAATAGTTTTCATGAAACTATTGAGATGACACCTTACGAGGATTTATATGGTAGACCATGCCAATCACCTTTGTGCTGGTTGGAGGTAGGCGAAGCAGCTTTACTGGGACCACATCTCATGTAGGAGACTTCAGAGCAGGTCTAGTTGATACCTAAGCGGATGACTACTGCACAGTCTCATCAGAAGTCTTATACTGATCGCCACAGATGACCCTTGGAGTTCGTGGTCGGGGATCAGGTTTTCTTGCGTGTTTCACCGAGGTTGGGACACAGGCGGATTAGGAGACAGGGTAAACTTTCACTGAGATACGTGGGGCCATTTGAGATTCTGGAGAGGGTTGGGCCGGCTGCCTATCGGTTGCAGTTACCACAGAGGTACCGGGCCATGCACGACATCTTCCATGTATCTCAGCTGGGCCGTTATCACTTAGACCCGTATCACGTTTTTCAGCCTGAGGAGGTTGAACTTCAGGACGATGCATCCTTTGAGGAGCATCCGATTCGTATTGTTGATAGAATCACGAAGGTTCTCCGAGGTTGGTCAGTTCCTCTCGTACGGGTGCTATGACATCATGGCCGGGTTCAGGACGAAACCTGGGAATGGGAGACCGACGTACGTGCTTAGTGGATAGAGTTGCTCTCATATTTATCTTCACTACCCTTGGAAGGGCAATTCAAGGACGAATTTCTTTAAGGGGGGAAGTTTGTAAGAACTCAGTTATTATTCTTGAGGTACAAGTTTCTTATTTTCCTTTTTCCTTAAGTGTTTTTGAGAAAATAAGGAAAAATGGGGAAAATCCCAAAATTTATGGGTACATGCCCTGTACTTTTCTACACGCCATGTACTTTGGCCGTGTGGGATGAGAATACAGGGTGTGTAGGCTTGTCGACGATTCAGGGTGTAAAAACTAACTACACGCCGTGTACTTAGTAATACACGCCGTGTAATCAGTCGACAAATGAATAGTAAGACGGTGGGAAGTAGCCGCCAGATGAACAGTAAAATGAATAGTACACGCCGTGTAATCAGTCGACAAATGAATAGTAAGACGGTGGGAAGTAGCCGCCAGATGAACAGTAAAATGAATAGTACACGCCGTGTACTTGGTATTACACACCGTGTAATCAGTCGGCAAATGAACCGTAAGGCGGTGGAGAGTTGCCGCCAGTGAATAGTTAAAAAGAAAGTACACGCCATGTACTTGAGAGTACACGCCATGTAGTTTTGTTTTTTTCATTAAAAACAGGAAGTAGCCTCCTCTTTCGGCAGAGGAAGCTTAGGACTCGACGAGAGCCACGGGAGAGAAGGCCATAACTTGGAAGAGCTCCCGACTGCACACCGGGACTCTGATTCCCTCACCGTCTATCTCGTTTGAACCATGCGGGCGAGTTCTTCTCTCTTTTTGAACCTCTAATTCCAATTCTTGCCCTAAGGGAAGTTATATGGGTTTTAATGGATAAATGTTTATCCCAGATCTACGTCCTTCTCGGTTGTTTCGGAAGGCATCGTTCACGTATATCGATTAGAGGAGATCGAGGTAGGTGGTTTGGTGTTTATTTCCAACTATTGAGTTGATTTTGTGTACCGTTGTGCTACGCGCCCATGTTTGGGGTGTCGTATAGCTGAGGGATTACCTGTTAAGATATCTAGAATTGTATAGACAATATAATGAACATGTATAAATGCTGTTTGGGATCATTGCCTTGATCCAGGGCCACCCCAAGGGTGCGTTCCCCTTGTTTAGCCGTTTGGCCAGGGTACCCATGGGTATGCCGTAATGATAGTATGTTTTGAGTTTTCTTGAGATGAAACATATTTATTACTTGCTTATGCATTGGGCTCGACCTGGTTACTTGCTTAGCCTGAGGGTAGTGTTTTGTTTCACCCAAGGGCAAGGTATTGATTTGCCTGAGGGAAAGGTATTGATTCGACTAAGGGAAATGTACTGATTCACCTGAGGGCAATGTATTTATTTGCCTGAGGGCAACGTTTCTTATGCCTGAGGGCAGTAGCTTCTGTGCCTGAGGGCAATATCTGGTACGCCTGAGGGCAAAGTTCTGATTAGCCTGAGGGCAAGGTACTATTTAGCCCGAGGGCAATGTTCACTTGAATATTCACTGTGGTGTTTTCTTATGTTATACATTCCAAGATAAATCATATGCTTGGTATTGTTATTACCTTCTATTTGTTAGATAACCTGTTGTAGTTTTTGCTGTGGCACTATACAGGAGATTGTCAGCTGAGGCCGGGTCTCAGAAACTTATAATTCAATTATATTGAATTGTTAAATAATAATTAAATGGTAATGGAACTAGTAGGAGTAGCTTCTTTTGAGTAATTCTTAGCTTACTGCATTTCTTTATTGAACACATCTGTTGCACATTTTCACGGTCAGTTGGGCATGAGACTTTAGTGGTTGCCTATTGGTTTTTATTTCTCACACCCTCTTTGGGTCATGTCTTGGGCCCAAACAGATTATATTGTTGTAGGTGTTGATAAGGGAAAGAGTCCCTATACAGGTACATGATTGTTTCAAAGGAGTAGGAGAGCATGAGACCAAGCTTAGGATTGCAATGCTATTGAGTTCCTATTGCACTCTTTTATTTTATTTTGCTGTATTGTATTTGATTATAGTGTATCCTGTTTTGACTGCTTTCTTAGAAATAGGACATATTGCATCATCATATATGTATGACTGTTGATTATCTTTTTCTTCAGTACTGTTGTCCTTTCAGCTTTGTATTGTTTACTGATTCCGCTTTTGGGTATGTTTATATTTTTCCACTATGCTACACTTTGACAATTGATGGCATAGTTTCCCCACTATCAGACCTCGGCTCTCGCTACTAGTCGGCAACCTCTGGCGTTTGGGGAAATGCGCTTGAGGTCATGTGACCAACTGGGTTCGGGGCACCCGTTGTGCGGCACCCGGATCCGGGACGTTACAATATCCATCATATTAGATTTAGTAATATTAATATTTAACAAATTAAATAAAGTGTAAAAGCTATTTCATAGAAAAATTTCATCTTATGATTAAAATATTACTATAAGGTAAGATTATTAATGGTTATGATTTTAAAGACATAAATTAGCTTTTTATTAGTTATGATCTTACTATATAATTAATATTTTCTATATTATATGAACCTAATATACCATCTCTTGCACTAATTCGGGTCCCAAGAGAGATCACTCCCCTATTAGAACCCAACATAGAGGTGACCAACACATGAACTTTAATACAAAGTTTCAAAACTTTCTATTTATATTGATTTTTGATAACTATTTTTATACAAAAATTTTAATTGGTTAGATTTGAAATTCTATCTCTCAATGTTTGGAACAATATACTTTCTATATTTTGGATTCATGAAAAGAAGACAATATTGAAAGATGATACTCTAATGGTCATTAAAAATAAAATACACAAGTTAATGACATGTTTTAAAAAGACATCGTGGTTTTAATCTATGGGAGTAGGAGAGATACTTGGAAGAAAATGAGAAGAATTGTTTAATTTTAATCCATGGGAGAAGGGGAGATAATTAGAACTTAGAGCCGATTACCAGCTGTGCACCACAAAAACATTTTCTACTTATCATTTTAAATCACCACCTTACACGATAATTGGGTAGTGTTTTTGTGGTGTACAACTTGAAGTTCCAAGCAATCAGAGTGAGAAATAACGACGAATGAGTGAAAATGAATGTGAAGGCAAGGGAGAGGGTGAACCAATAATGGATTGAGGAAAGATAGACTGGGTGGAACATGGGATATGGAGAAAACATGGAACTTGGAGCTGATTACCAGCTATGCACCGCAAAAACTTTGCATACTTATCATTTACAGTCACTGCCTTACATGATATGTGGGCAGATTTTTTGCAGTGCTCAGTTAGGAGCTCCATGCAATCAGAGTGAGAAATAATGATGAATGGGTGAAAATGAATGTGAAGGTAGGGGAGAGGGTGAACCAACAATGTCTCTAGTCAAGAGAGATTAGGTGGAGAATCAATGTGGTGGATCGAGGATAAATAAGATCACTTACGTGTGCATTGTTCAAACCATTTTTGGAAAATTAAAAACAAACAAAGATGTTTGAGGGGGAGAAACAGATCATAAGTGATCACATACCTTGATTTTAATATATCATTACAATTTCAAGACAATAAAATTAGATAAAATATAAAATAAGGAAAATATATTAATATAAATTTTAAATTTTTAAAAAATTTTCAAATAAAGAAATGATTGTAATTATAATTTATCTTCATTTTGTTTTGATATAAAATTTATTAAAAGAAAAGAAATGATTGTAATTTCTCTCTATCTTGTTTGGTGACACTTTTTAAAAGAAAAGAAAAAAATGTTTTGGAAATATGATAAAAATAACCCTTATTAAAAATATAGTTTTCCAATACTCAATTATTCCAAATAAAAAATTATTATAATTTTAAATTATATCTTTGATTTTTAAATAAATAAATTTATTTATTATATATATATTAAAAAAATATTTATATAATAATTATTAATTCAAAATGATTATTTCCAAATTATTAATAATTAAAAATTATTAATTCAAAATAAATATTAATTCAAAATAATTATTAATTCACAAGATCCAAACAATTCAAAATCCCCCCTTTTAAACCATTCGAATCTATTCACTCTAATTTCAAATCACAAAACCCCATTTTAAAGTCAATGTGAAATTTAAAAGATACTTTACTGAGATCATCATTGAAATCCAAAATATCATCTTCATTCTAAAACATCATAGAAATCCAATTTATTGACTTTTAAACCAATCATTTACCCTTAAAATATCATTTACATTATAAAAAACTGATGAATCTTTTCCTAAAAATCATTGGGACACTTTTTATTAGTTTTAAAAAATGATTTTCACCTCTAAAAATAATGTCACCCTTTACTTAAAATCACCGTTTCAGAAAATTTTTACCCATTAACAAAAACACTTATTAGAAAATCAAACTCAGAATTCATTTTCAAACTACCTTAAAAAACTCACTCACTATTTTCAAAACCAATCTCTTTCCATTTTGAAACAAGATTTCAAAATTTTAAAATCATGTATCACCTAAATAACATGACCATTCTATAATCAAGATAGTTTGGAAACAATGAAAATATGACACAAAATACAAGGATAATTAGTGACTGCAATCGACTTGGCCACATGGTTGAGAAGCCATGTTCCAATCACATTACTGTCACAGGGAGCCACTCAGAACTGTGTATAGGAGCACCACAAGATTTACCAAACCCTGCCAACTCCCCACGTGTCACCAATTGAATTCCCACTTCACCCCAAAACATGAATAGATTTTTAAACAACACAAATAATCTTTAACCGAAGAGAAAGTACCATCAATATAAATTCAAGTACACCAACAACAGATAAGGAAAACTCAAAACTCAAGACTCAACATAGCTTGTCATGAAAACTCAATGTTTAGAACAAGTAAGAGATCACAACACCTGAGTCACCTAGTTTGGAATGCGATGGGTGTGTTTTGAGTGTTAACTGTGGATTATCAAGGAAAAATAGGTGTGCTCGTGTTGCGATGGGAATAGGGTGGTGTCCAATGGCGAGGAGTGGAACTTCAGGCATTGAAAAAATAAATCTACACATACCTTAGATTTGGAGAGGATCGATTTGTCGAAAATATTGACGAAGAGCGAGAGTGGTGGCAGCAATCGGGTTCCGCGAGAGCTTGAGCGACGCGAGAGATGTCGCTCTATTAGGGTTCTTTTTAAAAGATTGGGTAAGATTTTTATCAATGATTTCAAAAAAGCACTGATAAAACATTTCTTTATCAGCACTAAAAAAGCGTCGATAAAGACCTAATTTTAATAATATAATAAATTTAATTAAAAAATTTAAATGTATATAATTATAAATAAATATTTAAAGAATTAAAAACTTGTATTTATAAATTCAATCATAAATAAAGATATTTATTATTTAAATATATTTATTATAATTTTATAATTATTTAAATATATATATATTTATAATTATAATTATAAATAAATATATTTATATAATTTTTTCATATTTATATATAATTATACATATTTATATAATTATATATATATATATTAATATATAAATATATAGAATTTTAAATATGATAAATATATTTATTATTTAAATATACTCATTATAATTTTATAATTATATATATATATATTAATATATAAATATATATAATGCATACAGGGAAGCCAACTATGTTGCAGATGCCTAGTTAAAGAGGGATATCATGGAGGTGAACTCGATGTGGTCCTTTCGAAATCCTGATTACTACTCATCATTGATTGACGCAAACATGTGGGGTGTGATCCATTCCCAAATTTGTAAAAATACCTTGTAATGTCTCACTCTTTGCTTTTAACTTTCAATAAACTTTTAGGATCAGATTTATCAGGGTCCTACAAATTTTCAGGATATAAATATATATAATTATAAATATAATAAAAATATTTATTATTTAAAAATATTTATTATCTTTTTATAATTATTTAAATAAATATATTTATTTATAATTATAATTATAAATAAATATATTTAAAAATTATTTACATATAATTATAAATATATTTATGTAATTATATATATTCATATATATTCATATATAATTATATAATTTTAAATATTTATACAATTATATATATATATATATTTATTAATATATAAATATATATAATTATAAATATATTTCTAGAATTATATATATTTATACATATCTATAAAATTATATATATTTATATAATTATATATATATATCAATATATTAATATATATATATATATATTATTTAAATATATTTATTATAATTTTATAATAATTTAAATAAATAAATATATATATTTATAACTATAATTATAAATAAATATATTTATAAATATATGTATATAATTATATATATCTATACAATGATATATATTTATATAATTATATATATATATATATTAATATATAAGTATATATAATTATAAATATAATGAATGTATTATTATAGTTTTATAATTATTTAAATATGAAATATCTATTTATAATTATAATTATAAATAAATATATTTAATATATATATATATATAATTATAAATATAAAAAATATATTTATTATTTAAATATATTTATTATAATTTTATATTTATTTAAATGTATATTTATTTAATCCAATGACTATTGGCAACTCAACCACCCAGGTTTGGATTCGTGTTTTTGGCCTCAGATGGTATCTTTGGCACCCTCAAATTTTGTGGGACGTGGCCTCTATGGTTGGGATCCCAATCAAATTCAAAAAAGAAACGGAACGTGCAAGGTTTGGGCATTTTGATCGAATTATCATTGATATTTATATGAGTTTAACTCTCACCGACATAGTTATGCTGGTGGACGATGAGCATAGATTGGAACTGTATATTAAAGCTGAGAAACTGCCTGATTTTTATAAGAAAAGTTGAACATCGGGCATACTATTGAAAAATGCCATAAAGGCCTACACTATTATATTTGTAAGAAATTTGGACATGTGAATGAGAAATGAAAGCTCAAGATTCCATATTTATGTGTTTTGAAAGAAGGATCCAATCCATTTAATGGTGGTAGGACCCTCAGAATGATGCAACTCAATGACAATGTTGGGTTGGCTACTCAGCCATCCAAGCAGGGCAGTGAGGATGCTGACAATGAGGGGAACATGTTGGAAAAAAGAACATACAATCCTATGAGTGGGGCTATTCTATCTTAGGAATCTATTTCTTTTGCTAATGTGGTCGTTGGTAGCATTCCTGGCAGCACTGCCAGTAGGCCGAAGAATGATGATTTATTGTGTAGCCTAGATGGTGGACACGTATCCCATGCCTTGCATTAGGTGAACAAGTCATCTTATTTTGAGGAAGTGATGGATGCCTCTGATGTTATTGGGGATGATTACTTGAATGCTGGTAATGAAAAAGGAAAGTCTACTCTTTGGGTTAAGCCTCAGAAAATTCAGAAGGCTTATAACTCTACTTCTGCTACCCCTCGGGATCAAAGCAATGTGGCTAGAATTTCTATTATCTAGGGGATGAGGAGTGATCATATTGTTGGACCCTCAAATCCAGTTGAGGTGGAGGGAAGTGACCTGTCTATAGTCATGCCGAGTCAGACTATCTCTATGACTGCTGTCGAAGACCAAAAGGATTCACCAGCAAAAAGGGAGAAGATAATGATGAAGAAGTTGAGAATGCAGTGGACAATCTTGTTACTAGTGTGGAGGTGGTAACCATGATCCATGCTGGGGATCCTATTTCTATCTAGACCACTAGCATTGACTTTGAAACCCATGAGAAGGGTGTCACTGTAGGTAGAGAGATGAATCCACCTAATTCTGGCTTCGGTAAATTTAGTCTGCATGATATCTTAAATAGATCTAATAGCATGAATGTGTTCCATCAGGAATTTGAAAACACTCATGGAATTATTCGAGTTGAAGGAAAATCCCTAGGCACTGAGACTATCAAGGCAAGAAGCAATTCTGATTAGGTATTATTGGAGGGCTCAGGACCGACTAGTGAACAGGAACCTTAGCCATCCGAGGATCACATCCCACCGGATGACAATATTGATCCTCAAGTAGATGATGAGACATGGAAAGACCAAAAACTATAGGAGGGGCTATCATTTGAGAGGTAGGGGTGGTGGTTGATCCCATAGATGAATAATCTTTTTCTGTTTCCTGGGCAGCTATCTACTTTACTCTTTATGGAAGTGGTTTGTCACTTACCAACATTTTTCATCTCCCCTTGTACTTAAGTTTATTATATTCTCAATAAATTTCAGGACTATGGGCTATAACCCATGGTTCATGCCATTTTGAGTATAGTTATATAATTAAATATATTCATATAATCATATATCTATATAATTATATATATATTTATATAATTATAATTATATATATATATATTTATCAATATATATGGATATATAAGTATCAATATAATAAATATATTTATTATTTAAATATATTTATTATAATTTTATAATTATTTAAATAAATATATATATATAATTCTAATTATAAATAAATATATTTATTAATATATATATATAATTATAAATATAATAAATATATCTATTATAATTTTATAATTATTTAAATATATATTTATTTATATTTATAATTATATATATTTATATAATCGTAGTTGAGGTTTGACTTAGTGGTAAGCACCCTGTAATACTATACCAAGGATGTAGGTTCAAAACCCATTAGACGAAAGTAGTATAACGGTACTGTAGTAGAACTGTAGCTGTAGTGGAACTGTAGCACCAGCAACACTATAGTGGCGACAGTACTGTAGTAGCGATGGTACAATAGTATCCCAAGAACTGTAGTAGTACTATTCATCGAAGGGCATTTGGGCAAAAAATATGGGCCTTCAGGGCCATGTAATGGGGTTTAATACCCACTGGGCCCACACACCATGTAATGGGCCTCCTCTATCCAAAAAAGGTTCTTTCCTTTGTTTTAATAATAAAGAGGATTCAACCCCAACTTTTTCTAAAAATTATATATATTTATATAATTATGTATATTTATATAATTAAATATATATATGTATTAATATATAAATATATATAATTATAAATATAATAAATATATTTATTATAATTTTATAATTAATTAAATATATATATATATATATATTTATTTACAATTTTATAAATACTTTTTTTAAAACATTATATATATTTTTACCAACAAGCCTATACTCAAGTGGTAAAAGCTCCTGCTTGGCATCCAAAAGACCTAGGATAAAATCCGGGTAGGGGTAGAATTTACAAGTTACTGTAGAAATGGTGGGAACTATAGTAGGAACTGTAGTGGTGGAGGTACTGTAGCAGGTACCGTAGCAGCCTGAGAATTGTAACAGTACTATTCACTAAAGGGTCTTTGACTGAAAAATAAGGGCCTTAAGGGCCATGTAATGGGGTTTAATACCCATTGGGCCTATGAGCCATGTAATGGGTCTCCTCTACCCAAAAAAGAGGGGTTTTTCCTTTGTTTCAATAATAAAGAGGCTTCGACCCCAACTTTTTTAAAAAAATGATATATATTTATATAATTATGTATATTTATATAATTATATATATATATTTATTAATATATAAATATATATAATTATAAATATAATAAATATATTTATTATAATTTTATAATTACTTAAATATATATCTATTTATTTATAATTTTATACATACTTTTTTTAAAAACATTATATATATTTATACCAATGAGCCTGTACCTGAGTGGTAAAGGCTCCTACTTGGCATTCAAAATACCCAAGATCAAATCTGAGCAGGGGTGAAATTCCCAAGTACTGTAGCAATTACTGTAGTAGTTATTGTAACAGTGGAACTATTAACCCTATTTGGGCCTAATGGACAAAAATTTGAGCCTTTGGGCCACAAGGCCTTTGGACCACCAAGGCCTTCTGGCCACAGGGCCTCCGGGACACCACAAAGCAACAAGAGATGAAAAAAGTGACCTTCTGATCGGTATAACGTATCGTGTAGGCAGTGCATCTTAGCTTCATGCAGCATCATCAGGTGGGCAGCTTGAAAGAGTGATATGTGTGTTGGAATCTATCATATAGATATCTAATCGCATGGCACAAAGGGGCACTCTTCCATGGCATTATAGAGGGATGCACATTGTGATGATTCTTGGTAGAGGGGGTGAGGAATCATATGAATGGTGATGAACAAACAAGAGAAGCGACACATCTTGGAGGCAGTGTGGCATAGAGACATGTACACGTTGCTGGGTGGACAACTTGTAAGAGCGATGGGTTCACTGGTACCCATCATCTGGCCCTCTACCCAGATGTGGGTTTAAATATGGGTGATTTTTGAAAGTTCTCACAGAGGGGCAGTGCAATGCAACAACTGAGGGGGGTGGTGGTGGTGGTGGGGGGGGGGGGGGTGTCGCAGTGAGAAGACTGAGATCATGATTTGAAGTTTGGATGATCAGATTGGGCCTTCGGGTCATAGGGCCCTCAGTCCATCAAAAATTTTAATGGGTCTCCGAGCCACTAGGCCTTCAGGTCATGTAAAGGGTTACCTTAAAACCGTATTTAAAACCGGGCAATCTTTCCTTAATAAAAAAGCGGGTGTTTCCCCCTACCTAAAAAAACATTATATATATATATATATTTATAATTTTATAATTAACCATTTAAGTACATTCCATACATACACATGTACACATGTCATAGATATATGTACACCCCACGTATATGTACACATATTTATACATACACATACATACTTCTGTACAAATACAAAATCTATATATACACATACACAAAACACACACACACACACCATACTGTATACACATATATTCACATAGACATTGATATAAATATATATGTTTAAATATCACATATTAACAATACATCATTTATATTTATATAATTTTTTGAATTATTAAAAAATATATATTAATATATCATATTTATATTAATTATATAAATACATTTTTAACTAATGTGTATAAATAAACATTAAAATTTTAATATAAATATGATAAATTTAAATATATTAATAATATTTTTTATTAAAAGTTTTTATTAGTGCTAAGAAAAGTGCTGATAAAGATGAGCATTTATCAATGATAAAAAAGCACTGATAAAAGATACCCTTTATTAGTGTTTTTTATCTCTAATAAAAGTTTCCTTTATCAGTTATTTTATCTAGTGCTGATAAATGTTACCCTTTTATCAACACTTTAGGTTGAGCGCTGATAAAACCCAATAAAGGCTAAAGCGTAATCTTTGGTAGCGCGCAAACGACTATTATCAAATATGGATGTTTCATAAGATGAAGTGAATGATAGAATCAATGATGCATTAAAATAATAAATGCATGATTGATAAAACCATTAATCATATATTATGTAACATATGAGTAAATTCCTGAGAAGGCTTAAGAGTGTCTCAAGACCTATATAAACAGGCTATAACCATTGAGATGAGGACTATCCAACAAATTCTCCCTATTGAATCTCTCTTCCTCCTTCTCCCTTTTCTACCGAGAGGTATTAGTATACCATGGGAGTTTTGGAGAATCTCACCCAAGAATTGAATGATCTAGATCATCCCATGGATACATTACAATGGAAAGAACTCATTGGTTGCCTATAAAGGATTTTCATTAAGATTATGATTGAGGACTATAATGACCATCTTCGATGAAAGGTATGCTCTTTATTTTTTTATATAAATGGTTTTAGTTTAACATTACATAGTGATCATGGTAATTGAGATTTCTATTGTCTTCCACTACATTTAATACGTTTTATTTGATCCTTAGAAACCTTTTAGTGGTATTAGAGCATTACTATGCTTCTTGATTCTAAAAATCATGTTGAAAATGAATATTTTTAGCATGTAATAACGGATATCATATTTCCTAGAGTTAAATAAGATGTAAATTTGTAATGTGGTTACTTTTATGATATGAGATATTGTGAGTGATGATATAAAATTTTCACCGAGGCTCGTCTTGTGATATATGATATCGTAAGCTGCGATTTGGTCACCCAATATGACAATGTTATAATACGCAACATTATGGAAATCCTTCCATTTTACACATATCATTGCGTATGATATAAGATGTTACATAGGGTGATAATGTCAATCCGAACATGTAAAACAGAGCATCGAATTTCCTTAGCAATATTGATGCCTCTTGTAAAATATGACACTCAGGCACCGCAGGTTATATTGTGATCATGGATTATCTATCATAAAATATGATATATAGTGGCATAAGATGATATCATAGGCCGCACCATCAGTCATAAAACATAATTTTTTTGAATTGAATCATAGATTAAAATTCACTACATATTGTAAAATATGACATTCATGAAATATTTTATTTTTCTATTTTTTAATTATGAATTGAAATATAGAATTTAAAAACTATTTATAAATTATGGAAAAAGGTATTTTAGGATGTTTAGTTAATTTATAAAATGATTATACATTAACTAATTGTAAAGTGTTTATAATTAATCATTAAATATTTTTGAAACATTTAGTAAATAAATATCCATAATATTAATTTTTAACATTAAAATATATTTTTGAATTTATATGACATGATTTATAATTTAGATATAAATTGTCTTTATGAAAATCATAAGGGTAATTTATAAAATATTTATAAATTAAAAAATAAGGTAAAAAATAAGGTAAAAAATAAGGGAATTTAAATTGAATTATGAATTGTTCATAATTATTAAATTTTAATTACTTAAACTAAAATGATTTATTTGAAAAATTATTTAAACCATATCAAAATAAGCATTGATAATTGATATTATCAGAGTTTAAATAATAAATATATGGTATTTTGGATGTTTACATAATATATATAAATAGTTCATATAGAGAATGTTTATATTTTCCATATCATATATTTAAATTAAATGCCTATAAAGGATAATATGAAGGATTTTATGTTGGAAATAAATAAATGTTTATATTTATTTAATTATGAAATGTTTATAATGAATGAAAAATTTATAAATTGTCTATAATTTATTTATGATTTATTTACAAATGTTTATCTCACCTCTAAAATAATGAATTATTCTTTTATTTATTTATTTATTTATTCACAGATATAATTCTTATATTATGAATGGTTGTATTCTTAGTTTAAAAGTGTTTAAAATTATTCTTTAAATTATCATACATTAATTTAAGGAATTACATGCTTAGTATGATAATTGATTTAGTTTTCTTCTATCATAACTCTGGCTTGTTAATAATTTTTGTAAAGAGTTACACATCAATATGATTCGATCATATTGACTTGGTGGAAGTAATATGAATCCCAAACTAAATTATTAGAATCATTCATACTAAGTGTCAGATTCCTTCTAAAGAAAACAATTATCAAGACCTCGATCATCTAATTGGGTAGGTCATTCTAAAACAGGGTGCTTATGGATTATCTTGTATAAGTTAAATAAGTAACGAGTGACCCTAATAGGATTATGTGCCCATTTTTGGAATTTTATTTGAGTTACACTTATATGGGAAACCCTAATAGTATTAAAGGTTGGGTACAACCGTAATTGCGGCACATGATGCTACAGATAAAATGCAATAAACATACAGGCCCAAGGACTTGACCCCGCGACCTAACCCTCACCCCAAGACCTTACCAACCCACCACCAATGGTGGGTAAAACCCTAATAGTATTAGGATTATAAAGGAATAATTTTTAGCGAATCCATATAATGGATTTGGGTAAAGAGTTCCCACTCAGCTATCCAAGAGTTATATGTGATATGATTGACATGATTTTCAACCTAAATAGCTATGTGATGGGAGAAACACTAAGAAGAATCAAAGTATAGTGAAATTTGGATCATGACCCACTAATGGACATGATGTTATTAAAACGGGTCATCATTTTATTGGAATCATATTGAATAAAATTTATTATTAAATGAATGTAAAATATGATACTCTCCTGATAAAAGCTTCTTCTATAGATATGATGGCATTATCATCATCAAACATGACTTTGAGATCAATTATTTAAATGGATAAGATTAATAGAAGTGAATTTCTTAGACTAGCATTAAAAAATTAAGTTTTGTTCTTAAATATGAGTAAAGTTTATATATGTTAAAGCAAACCCTTTCTTGAACACTCTAATGTTAAAGTTAATCAACAAATTAATCTAGATGCTTATGATAAGCATAGATGGTTTCAAAGTCATTGGATGAAAAGTTACCAAAGTTACTTTAGTATCTACTTATATATTTAATATTATTGGGTATGTCAATTACTTGGATAGATTGGAGGATTCCTTTAAGGCTTGTTTTGGTTGTTGAATTTATTTTGTAGTCATTGTTGGAAATGATCCATCAATGTGAATGAGTTCAATAAAATTTTACCCATTTTCCTCAAAGTTTTGAGGATAGATGATCATTACATATGGTGTCTACGCTCTAGTACTATGTCGATAATACATGAGGGTAAATTTTTGATCCAAATAAAGAAGATTGGATTTGGACAATAGTTAACCTTGGCAATTGAAACCTAAATTTGTCTGGAAGGGAAGGAAATATTCCATTGGATGGAATTATCTAGGATAACTAAAGGAGTTTGAGAAACTCCATGTAAATTCCAAATTAGGTATTAGTGTTATAAAAATAAATTATTTGATTTTTAAGGTCATATGACACTAAATGTATTTTTTATAATTGTTAGTGGGTGGTTGGGTATGTTATTGGTTACGTTGTTTGTTGAGACTTAACCAAGATGATATTTTTCCTCTCGTATGACGAGTATGACATATAGATCCTTGACTAAGATAGATTGCAGAAGTGTATGATAATACCTAGATAACGGGCATGTGACATGCTTATTTATTTGGGTGAGGGTCATGTGATATTGTCACGCACTTAGATAAATAACATGTGATATTATTAGAGAATCAAGAATATATATATGGGATTGACACACTCTGTGCCCCATGATCACATGATGTCTTAGACAAAGGGATAATATTATTATGTATACTTGTTTATAGTATATCCAATGAACACTGATAAAGAGATACACGTGTTTGATGGAGATCATGCGAGATCCCATTTGTAGATTGTGTAGCATTGATGGTTTTCCAGAAGACTCTATTTACTTACATTTATGAATATTAGAATAAATATTTGTTTTCAATGTTACAAAGGACAATGGGGTCTCACTTTGTGGTTTACTGAATGAGGTTTTAGTTTTACAAAACCCAAAGAGTTTCTCTAAAAGGGGTTTAGAGTTATCCAAAAAGGAGTTTTGCATGAATATTCACAAAGTGTTGTATATGATATTATACATAGATAATTTGATGATATATTTTCAAAAAGTGTTTTGTAAGTATCCAAGAGAGGTTTTAGATATGTTTTTTCAAGTTTTAGTATGTGATAAAATATAAGGTGAAATGACACAAAGTCTATGAGGCTTTAGTACAAGTGGGAGATTGATTAAGATATGACCTAAATACTTTATTCATTTGATGTATTATTGATTATATCATAAGATATTATATACTTGTATCATATAATACTACATACTAAAAAATAAAGGAATATTATAAGGGGTGATATATGATATCACTCCACTACCTTATCCATGTTTTATTATATGATATAATGATATCACAGGTTGTGATATTTATCAATCGTAATGCATGATTGATAAGGAAATCAAATATTTTAACATTCAAGAATATTCCACAAACACCAACCATCAATTATAGATATTTCATAAGATGAAACCCATGCGAGAATCAAAAATTCATTTGAATAAAAATTTATTGAATGGACAAAGAATTGATAATATGTTATGCAATGTATGAATAAATTATTGAGAAGGCTCAAGAGTTTCCCAAGGCCTATATAAATAGGCTGTATCCATTGAGATAAGGATCTTCCAATAGATTCTATTTTCTAAATCACTCTTCCTCCTCTTTTTTCACTGAGAGGTACTAGTATAGTGTGGGAGATGGGAAGAATACCATCCAAGTATTGGGTGATATAGATCAACCCATAGATATACCACACAGGAAGGAGCTTGATGATTTATTTTAAGGAATCTTCATCAAGCATATGACCGGGGACAACAACAATGACCATCTTCGATAAAATTTCCGTGTTATTCATTTCTTTACACATGATTTTGGGTTTGTATAGCATATTGATATTGGGAATTGAGATTTATATTATTTTCTATTACATTGGATAAGTTTTATTCAATCCTTATAAACCCTTCATTATCCCATTAGCACATGTGGTTTTTGTGTAAATGGTGGTTTGTGTACATGATGAATGTTGAAAATGTTTTAGTGACAATTTATTTCATGTCTAAAATAAAAGGAAGATCATTCATGTCATTGGATTGTATAGTGGTTCACTCTTAAAATAATAATATCAACAATTTTTTTGTTTGTTTTCATGACCCAGCCATCCCTGGTCCATAATCTTGGTTATTTGACCCTTAGGTCTCCTGTAATACCTTGGTTTCCTTCCCAGCACACCGCATACTATTAAAAACTGAGGCCACTTATTTGATTAATGACTATCCTCATATGACAACATGTGTTATTTCAGTGTGCTTTTTCCTCACTTACACACACCCTGGGAAACTTCTCTAGAGTTCACCCATCCTAACTAGTACTCTAAGCCAAGCATGCGTAACTGCGAGGTTTTAATCTGTCATTCTCTTGAAAAGAAAAGTACACCATGTTGACATGGGAAATATTATTTTAGTCTTTTAAGTCTCACTTTTCTAGGGGTGTTACACTCTCCACCCCTTTAAATCACAACACCCTCATTGTGGACCCCATACATCAAACCTAGGTAGTGCCTAGGCACTTCAATCTAGGTATTGGCTGTGATACCATTTGTCATGAACCGATCTTCCCTGGGCCATGAACCTTGTTATCTGACCCCTAGGTCTCCTATAATATATTGGTTTCCTTCCTATCACACCACATACTTTTAGAAACTGGGGTCACTTATATGACTAACAACTTTCCCTATAGGCCAAAATGCATTGCTTCAGTGTGCTTTGTCCTCACTCACACACCCCATGAGAAAATTCCTAGGAGGTAAACCATCCTAACCACTACTCCAAGACAATAATGATTAACTATGGAGTTTTAATATGGTAGGCTCCTAAAAAGAAAGGTGCACCTTTTTAACATGAGTAATATCATTTTAGTCTTTTAATTCTTACTTTTCCAGGGGTGTTAAACTCTTGAAACCTTTAACACACAACACCCTCATTGTGGACACCATACATCAAACCCAAGTAGTTCCTAGGAACTTAAAAATATGTATTGGATCTGATTCCATTTTTCATGACTCGGCCTTCCCCAAACCATGAACCTGGTTATCTGACCCCTTGGGCCTCCTATAATAACTTAGCTTCCTTCCCAACACACCACAGGCTATTAACAAATAGGGTCACTTATCTAACTAATGACTGTCCCCACAGGCCAACCTGTATTCTTTCATTGTTATTTTTCCCCACTCACACACACACTGAGAAACTTACCAGGAGGTCTTCCATCCTAACCACCACTCCAAGCCAAGCACACTTAACTATGGAGTTTTAATTTGGTAGGCTCTCAAAAAGAAATTTTCACCTTATTAAAATAGTTTGTATCATTTTAGTCTTATAATTATCACTTTTCTAGGGGTGTTACACTATTGTAACATCCTTTTAATAATTTTAGGTACTACTTATTCCCTGTTTTGTTTTCCCTTTCATTTGGGTGTGTTTCTGAGTCTTTTGGATTTTTTTAAAAAAATACCGGTTTTTAGTAGGTAGCTACATCGTGGTGTAGGGGCTAAGACATGGAGAGTCCCAAGTATATAGTGGATAAGGCTTCTATGGAATAAGGGTATGAGGGATGAATTTGGTTGGTTCTTCCATTGGACACCATTATGACATAGGGATTCAGCTACATTGTGAAGCCCTGGGGAGGAGTTTGGGGTGCCTCTTCCATTTTGGGGTGTATCCATGACATGGATTATGGGCTTCACCATAGCCTTACCCAATGTAAATTGGATATATGACATTTTTTTAGGAGGCTAGTTTATTGGGAGGTGCTATGGTGTGGTCTGGTGTGGCTACAACATGGGCATGTGTATTTTTACACTTATACTCTATGGCCATGGGGGGCTGCAACATGGCCTTTGTTTTTACAGACTTAAATGTCCCATTACATTTTAAATTCCAACTTACCACCTCTCGATAATCACTATAATTTTTGGATTTTGAAGCATCCTAAGAGATTTCTTGTCTTCTCTAACCTCAATTCTTCTTGGATTGAAGCTCCAGTGGAAGTGTTTGATTCCTTTCTAATAAGAGATCTCTCATTGATTTAAAATCCCATGCTTTATTTTCT
Source organism: Viscum album (assembly GCA_963277665.1). Lineage (NCBI taxonomy): Eukaryota > Viridiplantae > Streptophyta > Magnoliopsida > Santalales > Viscaceae > Viscum > Viscum album. Next base: position 397,477,682 of record OY728138.1, read on the forward strand.
CTCTTTATTTGAAAGTGGTGGATCATTATGATATTTATAGATCTAGATTCCATTTTATTGGACTTACGATTATAGGGATTGTTCCTATATCTTCTTCACCTTCATTCTCTATTGGTGTTTCTTATTGAAGGTGTTGTTTTGATTATTTGATCTTGTTATTAAAAGTAGGTTGTTCCATAACGATTCTTCCCTATAATTGAAACCATAATTTATTTATTTCTTCATAGAAAATTTAAAACTAATTTTACATTATTTTAATTAAAAATGATTTGATGATTGATTTTAAGGGAATGAATTTTTGAAATAAAACCCCATCTTGGGTGGTTTGAGATGTTTAATGATTTTTTAGAAAATATGGCCTGTGATGGAAATTGTTTTGATAAAATAATTTGTGCTTGATTCTAAAAAAATGGATTTAAATAGAAATTGATTTGAAAAGGATGAATCTGATTAAAAACCTATTTTTTCATTTTTTTGGGAAATTAAATGGCATGATTAAACTTGAAATTGGTAATTTGAGTTATGAATGGTGAATTGGTTTGAAATAAATTATTTTCCCATGATTTATTGATTGATTGAAGCACATTTAATCCTAGGTAGTTAGTGGGTGACTAAGAAAATCATGATAGGACTCTAAATCCCTAGAAATGGATTGAAAATAACAACTATAACTAAACCAAGTTTGACACAAATTTCCCATAATGGGGTGTTGATTGATTATAATAGTGCTATTAGACTAGGGACATGTGTACACATACTAATATGAGATGACTGATCGAGATGTATGAGGATCCCATATCCTGGAACTAACTAACCAAAAGGATTATGAAACATGCTATTTGGTTTTTATTTGATTTTTTCATGCCATTATTTGTTTAACTATTTTATTCATGCTAGTGGTTTTGTATAAATGTTTTATATATGATGTTATTTAAATCCATTTTTGATATATTTCCATCTTTTTTTTGAAATAATGTTTTGGATTAAAATGTGTAAATGAACTCCCATGCCTTATTTTATTTTAAATTGAAAGAATAAATGGTTTAATAATTATGGAATTGATTATGGAATTCTTGGTGATACCCTACTAGGCTATTTATCTCACACCATACCATTTCCATCAAGCATTTTTTGATCTTGTTATGCCAGGTCTAGGAAAAGGGAAAGCGATACTTGAAGGTGGAAATTGCGCCTGACTATGGGGACTCGAGTGTGGTGGTGGTGACCTGTGGAGTTGTTGTCCACTTATTACATAGGGATTTGAATTTTTCTTGATGGATTTTATCCTCTTTCGAATGGTGTTTTATATTTAGGATGATTACCTATTAACTTTTTGTACTTTTCTCCTTGGGGAGTGTTTAGTATACTGACCATGCATTGATTATTATTTCTCCATTTTTTTTGTAATTATGGAAAAATCATTCCCTTTTCATATTGATATGATTCCAGATGCTAGTCTCCAACTCATGGGGATCAGGAACACCCTTAGGGCTATGTGAGGACCGGATCAGGTATTAGTATACTAGGGTATTTGGGCTAGTTTGTGACAAATGGTATTAAAGGATGAATGTTGTGTGTCTTTCCTCGTGTCATTATATTCTATGATTTATCTTGGTAGATAGGAGGTAGTAATTACAAGACATAGGTGGTAGTTTTGAGCGAGTTCCCAACCATCTCCCATTGTAATGAGCCTTAAGTTACCATGGGTATTTAGGAAAATAATCCTTAAGGAATAAATTGATCTGATTCTAGTATTTTCCTAGTTTTTTTGAGTACTTTGATATCCCTATTACTCTTTATTGAGTCGATGATCTGTTTATCCTTGTAGATGTTTTAGTATTGGATGTCAATGTTTTGTAGCATCATTCCTCTGAGAAGACATTTTAATAGGCCATAGGAAGAAGATTATGGTGAACTAAAATGATAGAATCCTCTAATGGATTAAAATCTTGTTGAGGTAGTGGTGCATGTTTTCCAATATCTGGGACATGTACCTACACTTATTCCCATTCAGGATTTGATAGTGGAACCTTGAAGGTATGAATCTCAGAATCATGCTCAAGAGTTTATTTTCTAGAATCCATTTTATTTCTAAGGATCTAATGATCCTGAAGAGACTAAGGATTGGTTGAAAAAGACTAATATGTTTTTGAGTTCTTGGAAACACCAGAATATATAAAGGTGAAGTGTGTTACCTTTAATATTTAAGGTCCTATCGGGATATGATGGGGTTCAATGGTGATAGTGATGAAACATGAGGGTTTTAAGTGTAAAGACTTTTGATTTTTTTTATAGAGTGGTTATATCAAGAATCTATGGTCTTATAAAATTATATGGAGTTTCTCACCCTCCAGTAGGATGAAAGGACCGTGACCTAATATACGAACCACTTTGTTGAACTTGTTCAGTTTTATCCTGAGGTGGAAACATGTGAGAAACTTAAAGATCAAAGATTTGAGATGGGTATTAGATCTGATATTTGATATCATGTTTTTGTTTTGAAGATCATGACTTATGAATATGTTCTAGATAGAGCGTTAATGGATGAGGTTGACATGGTTGGAAATTCAGGGTTAATGAGAGTTTCTATTTCTCCCTGTGGTAGTTCTGTTGGTTCTTTTAAATAAATAGGAAGCATGATGAGTATCACAAAGGATATCAATAGAAGATGTCATCTATACCTCTTACATTTCCTGTTAGCAGACCTTGGACTTGATTTTAGTGTGTAAATGTTGGGAATTTAAAGTGGGTTTGTACAGAGGCACCAAAGATGTATAGTTCTTATGGTTATTTAGGAAACCTGTAGAAGCTCTTCCATATCTTTTCTAACCCACATAGTGGAATAAGATCATATCCTCCTAAAAGTACTGTGGTGTAATTAGATGCTTCAGGAACTATGGGGTTTCATCCATGAACATTCTAAATGAAGCTTCTTCACACATATAAAGAGTCTTTAGAGGAAGCATATGTGGTTCCAATGACAGTGAGATGTACCATCACTATATATTCATATCTAGTGACTTTTTTATTTGATATAGTTGTATCTCACTCGTTCATATTGACTCATATTTTAAATTTTCTAAATATTAATATGGATATTTTGTCTAATGTGATAGATATTACTATTCCCCTTAGAACAAAGAGAGATAAGGGTCTTCAATGTCCCACTTTCTCTTCCTCTCTATCAGAGATTGAGATGAATTGGAATTTTCTAGTTCTTGACATGAAATCTCTTGACTTCATTTTTGAGATGGATTGGATTATTTATCATAATTCTAGTATTGACTATTATATTTAGTGGGTCTTCTTTACTATGCTCGATGGGGTGTGATATGTTTTTTAAGAAAAATGGGAATCGAGGTTGAGTAGATTTAAACCTTATTTTTCATATTTGGGTGGGGAAATAGTGGTGTTTTCTTTCAACTTGGAGTGAGAATCTTTGAATGGTGACCTCACTCAAATTTTCATTGAGTTTCACGACATTTTTCCATTTTATTTATTGATATTTCCTCTAGTAAGAGAGGTGGATTTCTATATTGATTTAGTATCTGGAACTCAGCTGGTAATGATTCACTCTTACCATATGGTATAATATTATTTAAAAGAGTAGAAAACTTAGTTGGATGGTCTTCTAGAGAAAGGATTTATATGCCTGAGTGTGTCACCTTGGGTGGATCCTATTCTCTTTGAAAATAAAAATGATGAAACACTTCTCCTTTGTGTTGATTAACGAAATCTAAATTGAGTTATGGTAAAGAATAAGTATCCATTACCTCATATAGATGATTTGTTTGATCAATTTAAAGAGGAAAAGTGTTTCTCAAATATTTATATTTTGTCTAGTTATCACCAGTTTATAATTAAAGAATATGATATCTAGAAGACTACCTTAAGGAGTTTTAATGTCCATTATTGTTACCTTGTTATTCCCTTTGGTCTAACTATTGCTCCTATAGTTTTTTAGCATCGATGAACACAATATTTAATGAGTACCTCGATTATTTTGTGGTGATATTTGTGGATGATATTTTGGTTTACTAAAAAATTGAGGAATACCATGTTTATCATTTTATATCATTTCTATAAATATTTAGAGATCACCAAATTCATACCAAGATGTCAAAATGTGATTTATGGATTCAGGAATTGAAGTTTTTGGGACATGTAGTTTCATAACATGGTATTTCAGTCAATCATGAGAAGGTGAAGACTATTATGACATGGGAACAACCACATAATGTTTTAAAGATTTGGAATTTCTTAAGATTAGTAGGGTATTACCATAGGCTTTTCAAATATTCCTTAAAGTTGGATTCTCCAATGACCTCTGTCATATGGAAGGGAGTGAAGTTCTTGTGGTATGTGAAGTATTATAGTTTTTTAAAGTGTTGAAATATCTTTTAATGTCTGTGCCAGTTTTGATTCTTCCATAGGATGGGTAGGGCTATGTGGCCTTTTATGACACATCTATTTTTGGGTTTGGGATGTGTTCTTATGAATGGTGAACACGTGGAATCCTATGGTTCTAGACATATTGGGATACATGAGAAAAACTATCTAACCCATGATCTCGAACTCATAGTTGTGTTTCATGCTCTTAATAGTTGGTGATATTACTTTTTAGTGAAAGGTATACCCTTTATTCCGATTTAAAAAACTTGAGTTATATATTTTCTTAAAAATATTTGAATATTCAGTAGATGTATTGTGTGGAATACCTATAGTATTTTGATTTTGACATTGTCTACACCTCTGGAAAGGAGAATGTCATTGTTGATTCCTTGAGTAGGAAACTTCTGACCGTGAAAAAACCATCAGAAGAATGGAATCTAATTGATCTCTTTGCTTAGTTGCATTTGGGAGTCTGAGAGGATGTGTTCGAAATTGTTCTGAAAAACGTTCAGTTGACCCCATCTCTTCTTGATATGATTCTTTTAGAGTAGCGGATTAATGAAAAATTCTATAGAATTAGGGACTCTCTTTATGGTGGGGAGACCATCATCAAATTATCATTCTCTTCTGAGGGTATTTTATGCTTCTAGAACTGGTATGTCATGCCATATCCTATGAGAAAGGATGTGATGGGGGATTTCCACAATTCCCAGTGGGTGATGAACTTTGGTACCATGAAGATGTTCTATGATATGCAGTGAAAATTCTGGTGGCCAATTATGATATGAGACATGTCTGACTTTGTTTCTCATTGTTATATCTATCAGTAGGTCAAGGCTAAGCACTGAAGGCCTTCAAGTTTTCTTCAGCCACTTCCTATGCTGACTTGGAAGTGGGGTGGAATTTCTATGAATTTATTTATTGGGTTTCCATGTACCCCTTAAGTGAAGAATATGATATGGTTTGTGATCAATCAGCTGACAAAATTGGCTCACTTTATACCAATTTGAGATGCATCCAAAGTTAGGGATTTGGGAAGTCTCTATGTGAAAGTGATTGTTAGATTTCACAAAGTCCCATATGCTATAGTATCTAATAGGGACCCTATTTTTACTTATCATTGTTAGAGAGGCCTCTAAGAGGCACTGGGATCCCAAGTTCATTTGAGTATGACATATCATCTGCAGATGGATGGAAAGAAAAAACAAACTATACATATTCTCAAGTATTCTACGTGCTTGTGTTCTTGACTTTAGTGGAGCTTGGGGTGACCAATTGGGATGAGATGAGTTTTCCTATAATAAAAATTATCTGTCTTCCATCATAATGGATACCTTTGTGACCTTTTATGGTAGACCATTCAAATATCCTCTTTGTTGGTCAAAGATTAGTGAAGGTTCCTTGGTTGGACCAAGTTTAGTATAAGAGAAAACCTCAAAGAATTAGTTGATTCATCAAAGAATGGTAACAACATAGAGCCAATATAAATCCTATACTGATCATCATAGATGATCATTGGAGTTTTTGGTTGGTTACTAGGTGTTTTTGAGAGTTTCACCATGGTTGGGTCACCGATGTCTTGTAAAATAGGGAAATATTTTACTAAGATACACAAGACCATTTGAGGTTATTGAGAATATTTACAAGGTGGTATACCGCTTGGATTTTCCACCCCAATTGATGTCGATACATAACATGTTTCATGTATCACAACTTTAAAAGTATCTCTTTGACCCATCTCATATTTTGAGATGGGAGGACCTTGATGTTAAACTTTATTTATCTATGACTAAGAAACTAGTTCGATTTTTTGATTTTGATACAAAGTTTCTTTATGGGAAGTATATACCTTTGGTTCATGTGCTATGGTAGCACAATTCTGATTCACATGAGACATGGGAGCATGAGGCACTGATGAGAGAGAAATTGTCTTATCTCTTTGACATTGAGTCTTCTTGATAGGATTTTAGGGAGAAAAATTTTTCTATGGAAAGGATGTTTTCAAAATCCCATTACCACTTTTAGGTTCTACTTATTACCTATTTTGTTTTCCCTTTTGTTTCGGTGTACTTCCAAGTCTTTTGGAGTTTTGAAAAAAATGGTTTTTAGAAGGGAGGTACACTGTGGTGTAGGGGATGTACTGTGGAGAGTCCCAAATATGGTTTTAAGGAGGATAATATAGTTTAAGGGTCCATGGTATGCATTTGGTTGGTTCTTACAATTTGGACACCCTTATGGCGTAGGGAGTCGATAGTACCATGGAGCCCTGGGGAAGAGTTCAGGGCACCTCTGCCATTTTGGGGGATAACTGTGGCATGGTGTATGAGATGATCCATAGAATTATCCCTTGTAAAGTAGATCTACATTATGTTTTCAGAATGATAGTTGACTTGGAGGTGCTATGGTGTGGTCTGGTGTGGTTGTGCCATGGTCATGGGTATTTTTACCCTTCTGCATGTGGTAATGGGGGTTGTGATGTGGCCTATGTTTTTACATATTTAAATGCCCTAGTCCATTTTAAATTCCAACTTACCTCCTCTCAATCCTCACTTGACTTTTTGTTTTTTAGGTCACCTATGAGACATCATGGATCCTCTAACCTCCATCCTTATTAGATCAAATCTCTAGTGGAAGTATCTGATTCCTATCTAGTATGAGATCTATCCTTGATTTAAAATCCTCTACTTTCTCTTCTCTCCCTCTCTGAGAGTGGTAGATCATTATGATATTGAAGGATCTATATTTTTATTTATAATAATTATGATGATAGGGATTTCTCATAGATCTTATTGCAATCCATTAGTGTTTCCCATTTTAGGTGTTGTTTTGATCATTTGATCTCATTATTAAAATTATGTGGTTCCATAATGATTCTTCCCTATAATTGAAATTATAATTTCTTGATTGCTTCAAATTAAATTTAAAATCGATTTTATATGCTTATAATTAGAAATTATTTAATGATTGATTTCAGGGGATTGGACTTGTGAAATAAAACCCCATCTTTGGTGGTTTGAGATACTAAATGATTTTTAAGAAAAAATGGACTGTGATGGAAATAATTTCAATAAAATGATTTGGAATTGATTCTAAAAAAATGGATTTAAATGAAAATAGATTTTAAAGGACCGAATCTGATGAAAAAACTATGATTTTATTTTTTTTTGAAAATAAAATGGAATGATTGAACTTGAAATTGGGAATTTAAGTTATGAATGATGAATTTATTTGAAACGAATGATTTCCCCATGATTTATTGATTAATTTAAGCACATGTAAGCCTGATTAGTTAGTGGGTTATTAGTACAATCATGATAGGATTCCAATTCCCTATAAATGGATTGATGATGACATCTCTATCTAAACCAGGTTTAACATGATTTTCATTGGATGGGGTATTGATTGATAATCCTCATGGCCTGATCATAGGGACGTGTGAACACATACTGATTCATAGTGATTGACCAAGATGTGTGAGGATCTTATAGACTAGAACTAATTAACCACCAGGCTTATGAAACATGTTTCTTGGTTTTTGTTTTATTATTACTTGACATTGTTTATTGAACAGTTTTATTCGTGATGAAAATTTTGTATAAATATTTTATATAGAATTTTATTTAAATCTAGTTTTGATATATCATCATCTTTTTGTTGAAATAATGTTTTGTATTAAAAATTTTAAATCAATTACCATGTCGTGTTTTATTTTTAAATTGAAATCATAAATGGTTTAATTGTTATGGAATTGATTATGGAACGCTTGGTGAGACCCTACTTGAATGTCTAGATCAAACCCTACCATTACCTTCATGAATTTTTAGGTTTTGTTATACCAGGTCAAGGAAAATGGAAAACACCACTTGTAGGTGGAAGCTGTGATTGATTCTAGGGACTCTGAAGTGATGTTGGAGACCAGATAAGCTATTTTCTAATTGTTACATACGTATTTGACTTTTTCTTGATGGATGCTGTGACACCCCTAGTGTCAATTTTATGCGAGGGTATTTGATGGATGGATTGGCCCCTCAATTTCAAGTTTTTTTGAGTTGAAAATGTTCAAATTTGGATAATTTTTATAGGTCACATGGTTAATATGAATGGTTAAAAAATTTACATCCTAAGTGTGAAACCTAATTAACTTTTTTATAGTGGTGATTTTCATAGTTACCACACGATTTCTCTAACCATGTGGGTAAACTGTGCATCCCACTTGAAGAGGGGTATTTTTTTTTCATTTTTCTTCTTTTTAATTGGATTTTCTTCCCTTGGATTCCCTATTTTGTTTCCCCCAACTTGGAAACCTTCTATGGGATTATCATCCTATTCCAACCTCCTTCATGGTGATTTTAAGGTGGTTTCTTGGTGATTGTTCACCCACTTAAAGAGGTTAGGGATCCTTTCTCCTTCATATTTGGTTCTATCCTATTTTCCTATCCTCCTCTAACCCCAGTGGTCATGTTTGTATGAATTTACTGGTTAGGGTTGTTAGGAATTGGTTCTTTTAGTTTGTATTGGTGTAGATCCATCCTTTTAGGCCTAATATGGTGGATTTCACCAAAGGCATCATTTCCCCACCACTTGTGGTATGTGTTTCCATTTAATTAAAGTTTATTTAAGAGTTACATGGGTTCTTGGGTTTTTAAATTCATTTTTAATATAGATGATTGTGGTATGGTTTATCTAGGTTTGGTTTAAAAAGGTTTTTCTTAACTTTACTTGGTATTCATGTAGTATAAAGGTTGGAATTTCGTGTTTAAATGGAACTCTAATGTAAATTGGTATTTTATGAATTATACATGTTTAATAAAATTCAAAAGATGGGTTTCAATTAGAAAATAACTTGTTTTTTGGGTTTTAATAAAAATATGATCTTCAAAGTGGGGTTCCCTTATGGGCTTAAAGGGTTTCCATGTTTTAAAAGGTTTTTTTTTGTTTAGTGAAATGAAATGGTGATCTCTTTGGGTTGTGTTGGTTGTGTTTTGGTGTTTTTTGTGCATTATTTTAGATTTTTTTGTATTCCAAGTCGTTTAAAAAGGTATTTCCCAATGTATATGCTATATATGATATAAGTGAAGTCTCGGTTGGAACTTTTTGAAGTGATTGTGATTTTTAAATTATTGATAATGTTTATGAACATCCATGTGATTCATGACATGATTATGGATTGGGGTATTTTAAGGGTATTGATGGAGTGGAAAGGATGTGATTATAGTTTTATCCCTTAGGGATTTATTATTTTCATAAGATGACATTGTTTCTTGATGGACCTCATTTATTATTATTCCATGGGGATACCAAGACTACTAAGTAGGAATTATTGGTATGAAGTTTGGCTAGCTAGGGTTCAACATTGGCTAGTCCCAATAGTTGTACGTAACACCTTGCTAGTGGTATTTTCACCAAGGATACTAGTTAAAGTGATTTAGTTGATGAATGTGTGACCATTTACTTATTAGTAGTCTACCTACTTGTACATATCATGTGTAGTCTTTGCGACACCACCTCATGCTATGTATAATATGTTATGACTTTTGTAAGAATATTGTCATGTGTGTTTCTTGCTTCTTGGATGTACTTGCTTGATGTGTTGATCCTTTGATGGTTTAGTCTTGACATTGACTATTTTTGTTCCATCTGTCTATTATCATTATTTGTGACCTTCTATGGTGGTGTTTCATTACAGTTTCCCTTGTTTCCTTATTTACCTTTAAGTGGACGTGTTAAATATTTTATAGGAAAAAGGTGGAAATTATTTCAAAAATGAAATTCTTGGTTGGAATGCTTTTGAAATTTTTCCAAACCTTGTGCGAGTTTATTTTCAAAGGTTTTATGTTTCAAAATGAAAGGTTTGGAAATTTAAATTGGATAGACTTTGGGTAAAACTTATTTTTGGAATATTTTATAAAAGTTTGATTTGAAAAAATGCATCTTCCATGATTTGTTTATTTCTATATTATATAAAGGAGAATGGAAACCTATTTTTCTACATTATCATCAAACTATAAGTTTTTGGGTCTTTTATAAAAGGAATGAATTGACTCATGGTGGTATCCTGCTGACTTCATCTCACACCCTACAAACCCATATTTGTGGGTATGTAGTATTCATGTCTTGTGTAGGGATCACCAGGTCTTGGATTTTGGGTTGGATTCAGTTCTATATTACTTAGAAAGATATTGGTTGTTGGGATCATGGTGGTGACTTGCGAGTCATATAGAGATGGTGATTGGTCCTTAAGTTTCATGGAAATTACTGTCTTGAGTTTGTTTCAGCCTATTTGGTCTTCTATTTTATTTTATTTAGATTCCATTCTAGATTTGTATTCAATTATTAATTTTTGTGAGTGTTTTTTTTGAATGTATCATTTTCTCTTCATTATTATGCCATTATTGGTTTTTTATAGTTATATAAGGGAGAAAATATCCCCAAAAATTATGTTTGACACCTAAGAAACTTTTTGTCAGCCTGGGGGGATCATAGACGATCCTAAGCTATGTGGTAGGCTGGTTATGGCACCGGTTCAGATGGAAAACTGGGTTGGTTTGTTACAAAATGGTATCAGATCCTAGGTTTCTTGAAAAGTGGCCTAGGTTCTTGAGATTCACCTTCTGGTTATTTGGGGGTCAATGGTATAAAGGATATAGGACCATGGGGACTCATGTGGTAGTTCAAATAAAGTGCTTGTCCCACTATTCCTTGTGTTGGATCTCAAGTTTCCATGGGTGGTTGAGAGTCTTATTTTGTTTTTTTTGGAGTTTTTTGGCCTTTTTGTTGAGATACTTTGGTGTGACATGCAGTTACTCTGAGTTGTAGGGAGTTTTTGGGAGGAATCCCAGGAAATTCCTCATTTCAGAGTAGAAATTATAAGGGTTTCAGGGGGGATACAATTAAGGCACATGATCTTTCAAACCATGTGTAGGATATGTGGACTATTTGGAAAACTTTCAGTGAAACTCACATTGTTGGAACATGGTCCCACAAACCGTGTGGCCAAACTGTGTATAGTGGATAAAGTTTTGAAATTTTTATTTTTCTCTCTCATTTTATGCTTTGGTTTCTTCTTTGGTTTTTGGTGTATGTATATGGATATTTTAAGGAAGTTTCTTAGTTGTAAAGTTTTCAAATTAAAATTTAAAATCAACATTTTAATGGTTTAGTGGTTGGGATTCCTTGAAAGACAATGTCTTGGGTGAGTTAGGGTGTTTTTATGATTTTTTTTAAACCTCAATGCAAGTTGTTTGATAAAAATAAAGTGATTTTTAGGTTTTGTTATTTCAAATTTCTTTGGGTGTGTGGTATGAACTGTTTCCAAATATTTTGGGTGAAAATTTTAAATGGGGTTTGGGACCTCAATTTGGTTGCTTTGAGATTTGGTTCCCTTATGTAGAATTTTAAGGTGGTTTTTTACTTTTTTAGCTTGGATTGATTTTAGTTATTCTCATTATGTTTAATTTTTAATTTTTTTGATTGAGATTTTTTGTTTTGTGATGTTTTATAATGATAACTCTTGTAAAGAACCATAAATTCAAGAAGTAAATTCCATGAGTAGTTTTCTTAGTGATCCAGGAGTTGTACTTACAACCTTTGATTCTGCTGGGACCAATAGGGACCTATATACCCTGAGGGGGGGGGGGTGAATCAGGGTATGAATATTCTTTTTCAAAGTTCTGCCTACCCCACTGGATCTTGACCTCTTTATTACAAGGGTCACTTTTTTTGCTCTTGTGTGTAAACTATGATCACTTCTTTACTTCTTTATCTAATGATGATGCTTTTAATGCAACGTAGGGAAGCAAATAGGCAGACACATAGATTTTTACTTGGTTCAACCTCACTGGACTATGTCCAAGGAGCATACGCTGACAAGTTGCCGGTCGTACCAAATTCAACTATTCTTCACTAGATGTGGATACAAAGTTCGGGCTAGATCACTTCTATGCCTGGGATCACTGCCTTTACAATGTTTAGGGTCAGCTCACGGCTTTCCCAAGGGTCACTCCCTGTTTCTCTCTCTCTGGATCACTACCGGTGGAGAGGATCACCTACTTCCTCTTCCTAAGCTCACTGCTCTAGAAGGGAATCCACTCGCAGTTTATAGACCTGTAGGTCTCTTAACTTGCATGAATTCACGCATCCTCAACTGTTGATAGATGCTCTGTTAAAGTCCAACTTTTATCCACTAATGAATACCCCTTTGCCTCTTAACCACTGGGAAATTCCTTTGGAAAAACCTTTGCAAAGCACCCTACTTCGCGAGGCTCCCAATTTCGCAAAGCTCAAACAAGCCTTCACGAAGCTCCTACCTTTTCACGAAGCACTCTCGCGAAGCACTACCACGAAGCTCAAGTCGTTGCAGAGCAACTTCCCTCGCGAAGCTCACTGACCCAATGCGGAGCGCGCAAATTTCGCGGAGCTACAATAGCCACCGCGAAGCTCTTCTTTCGCGAAGCACACAGGCTATGCGAACTACCTTCGCGAACCGAGAGCAAATGATTTTCTCTAAAAATTCTCTCTACTTCTCTCGAGGGGGTCAACCTATATTTATAGGCAATTCCACCGACCCTCGACCTTTCCGCGCGAAGTCAATGCTACGTCATCGCCAATCGCGAAGCTCCAAAGTTTCTGCCAGAATTCTGTCCAAATCGCGAAGCACCTTGGAAATTTTTGGATCGCGGAGCTTGTCGTAATCACAGAGCATCACCGTCAACATTATTTCGTGCCTTCGCCGTGAATCTCCCTCGAAAATCCCTTCACCGCCGTGATGTGCTTCAACTCTGCCGTTCGTGAAGCTTTGTCGTAATCGCGAAGCATCACCGCCTCCATTTTTCCGATCTTCGTGAAATCCAATCCATGCATCCTCTCTTCGCGAAATTCATGCCTTTTCCATATTAAAATATAATCTTCATGGATATCCTATTTTCGTGATTCTCACCAAACTTCAAAATTTTGGACCCCAAAAATTTGGCAAACACTGGAAAACGCCACCACCTTGTACTACTCTTTTGTACCGCCTCCAGATCATCCATTCCTTTATCAGCATTCTTTGTCAACATGGAATGTCAACAAATTCTCGGGAACTCGACAAATCTCCATGGAAACCTGCTTTGTTAACAAACACAATCAACCCAAAAAATACAGCAATTTTACCTTGAGGGATTTTTTCCCAACAATCTCCCCCTTTGGGTTTGTTGACAACTCTTCATAACTTTTCTCAGAATGATTTTCTGCACATTGATACCTCATTGAGTCTTCTTCTAGACGCTACCACCATTCGCCTCTTGAGATTCTGATAGCGTTCAAGGATTCACTTAACACGTACTCTAAGCCCACGTGAGCAATGATCGGTGTGAGAAACAAGAGTAGTATGAAAAGTTCATCAATGAATCACTTCATGTCAAACACCAATTGTCGATTCCAACCTGATACCAATTCTTAAATTGATACCAATTGTTGAACCACACTGATACCAATTCGTGATAGCTGGACACCTTCTCACACCATTCCAACATCACTCTTCTGCTTTTATCACGATCCTCAGCTGTTGTGATATCTACTCTTTGATCGATCACTTCTAGCATCGTTAGATTTAAAAATATCCCCCTTTCTCATTTCTCCCCCTATCTGGCTGCTCCACTGGTCAGCTTCTCCCCGTATCTGTCATGATTTCTCAAATAGCCACACTATCCCCCCCTTGAACAATCACTATTTTCTCCCCCTTTGTCAACGAACCCAAAGGTCACTCCTTTGTAGTCTGTAACATAGTAGAGAACACATATCAGCACATTAGGGAGAAACACATCATACCTAGGAGAGGGGGGGGGGGGGGTTCACATCCACACGCTTTTAAGTGTGGGGAATCGACTGAACTCCCAGAGCCAGTCGATGCCTTTCAAATGCTTCTTTGGGTAAGTCCTTTGTCATAATGTCTGCAACTGATAGCTCTGTAGGCACATACTCCAACTTCACGATTCCCTGCTCAACCTTCTCCTTGATAAAATGATACTTTATCTCAATGTGCTTTGTCCTTGAGTGATGAAATGTATTTTTTCTAAAATTGATAGCACTTGAGTTATCACACTGGATTCCGATCGGAGACTTCACTTCAACTCCCATATCTTCAAGCTTCTGCTTCATCCACAATAACTGTGTGCATGCTTGAGTGGCCGCAATATACTAAGCTTTCGTGGTGCTCAACGAAATGAAATCTTTCTTCTTGCTTAGCCAAGAAATACACAATCCACCAAGATAGAATGCACCACCTGACGTTGATTTTCTATCATCCGCTGAACCAGCCCAGTCTGCATCAGTATATCCCAATAACTCTATCTGAGATTTGTTGTTATATGTCAAGCCGAAGTCCACCGTGCCCTTGATATACCGAAGTATTCTTTTCACTACGCGCATGTGACTTTCCTTGGGATTACTCTGATATCTCGCTTCTTGGCATGTGGCGAAAACAATATCAGGCCTTGTCGCGGTCAAGTACAACAAACTTCCAATAATTTGCCTGTATTCTGTGATATTTACTGCCTTGCCATCATCATCTTTTGATAATTTCATCCGGGTGGAAACCAGAGTCTTCATCTCCTTGGAATTATCCATTCCGAACCTTCTTAGAACCTCCTTGGCATATTTGGATTGAGAAATGAAAGTTCCATTCCTTCCCTATGTTACCTGTGCTTCATCTGATCCGCCAAATATTATGTCTTCTTCATAGACCAGCCTCATCATACTTTGATTACTGTTGTTGTTAAAATAGAGATTGTAATCAAATCCATCATGCTAAAAACCATGCTTCTTCAAATACTGATATAGCCTTGAGTACCATGCTCTCGATGCTTGTTTTAGCCCATATAACGCCTTCTTCATCCGAAAAACCTTAGTATCATCCTCATGAATGAGAAAACCATCTGGTTGCTCGACATACACTTCTTCCTCCAGAATTCCATTCAAGAATGCTGATTTGACATCCATCTGGAACACTTTGATCTTCTGTTGCACTACAATGGCTATGAATAATCTGATTGTCTCCAGCCTTTCAACTGGTGAAAATGTATCATCAACATTTATTCCCTCTATCTGGGAGTATCCCTTGCACACTAGTCGTGCTTTGTTCTGAATCACTATGCCATCTTCATTCATCTTAATGCAATAAACCCATTTAGTCCTGATGACATTCTTGTCTGCTGGCCTCAAAACAACATCCCATGTCTGGTTATTCTCAATCTAATCAAGCTCTTCATTCATAGCCTGAACCCATTTTTCATCTTTAGCTACATCAGCAAAGCATTTCGGCTCAACCTGTGATAGTAATGATGTCTGCTACAGTGATTTCATTCTTCTTGTCTGAACTAGAGCTCACTGATCACTGATGATATTCTTCCTGTCAATTTTAGCTCAAATCTTTGGATTTTGTGAAGATAAGGATTTTACTTCCTCATACTCACCATCAGTATCCTCTTATGAATCATCTTAAACCACTTCTGATCTCCCTGAGTATCTTACCAATTCCTCACTTTTATTAGAAAACATTTCATTGTGTCATTTTTCAATGACCTCATTTCTTTGAACATCTTCTCTCAAATTTTTGTTGACACACCTTTGATTTTCTCTCACAGCTTCTTGGTATCCTGAAAACTGTCAGCTAATACCACTTGTTAGTATGAAATAGATAATCATGAGATGCATGATTATTGCTGCTTCTCCCTGTGTTTCATTCTTCCCTCAATAGGAAACACCTGAGCTGATTCATCAAATTATTTCTTTCATGGATCTTGAATCTGATTTTGTTATTAAATTCTACCCCTATGTTATTCTACATTTCTTGGGGTTATTCCCATAAAAATTCTTCTTCTCTTGCACCATCTATTCTAATTTTCCACCTGCATCATTTATACCAGTCTGCCACTCGGCATTGATCCATTAACAAAATCTCTAAGCCAACTGAGTTGGAACTCGGTGTAGGAAACAAGAGATAAAGTTAATAAAAAATCATTTCTTATTGTGCTCTGTTTATCCCTTTCTTCTTCGACTTTGGAACCTGATTTGAGTCAATTGAAACTCTGATGCATATCACCTTTCCACTTTGCATCTTTAGATTCCACTTCCCCTTGGATCGTATCTCCCTAAAACCTGAAACATTTGAATCATCAGTTAATAGAATTTATATACATAGAGAGAGGGGATTCTTTTGGAATCCTCAAGATGAGGATTGTGGTTGATCCTGATGGGTCAACCCTTTGATTATTTCTTGCAGAGCATCACATTCCTTCCTTGATTATTCTAGCTGCCTGGCCAACTTCAACTGTTCTGGCCATATGACTAAGCATTCATCCCCTACATGCTGAGTATTTTTCTGATATGAATATTCTGCAGGCCTGGCCTTTCTCACCATTTGGGGTTTAAACCCACTATTACACATTTCTATCTTTGATGTTCCACCAAAATTCCATTTCCCTTGATTTCTTCTCTGAGCAGGAATATCTTTTCTTTCCATCTTCCCTTGCTTCTTCCACCATTACAAGGATCTTACTTTTTCCTCCAGTTCTCTCTGTGGCACATGACATGTGAATTTTTCAACGCATTCTTTGTTTATCTGCCTTTTATCAGATTTATGAGTCACCACACTATTTTTCATTGGTGGTGAGTCCTCCACTAAACGTACATTCTTCTTACTCACAACTGAAGCATTTCCTCCATTTTTCTTCCAGATTTGTTCATGTTCTTTCTTAGAGGGCGATTGTGAGTGTGACAGAGAAGGAGACCGATACACCTTTCATTCAGATCCATGTGATTCCCCTGAGGATCTAAGCCTATTATTCACCTTACCACCTTGTCTTCCAGTGTATAATTTTTCATTATGCATCACTGGAGGCGAAATTATCTTCCTGGGTTCCTTTTCCTTCCCTGCTTTCTTCTTACTGCACTGTCTGGAAAAGTGCCCATGATCAGAAAATATGAAACATCTTCTATCAAATACATACCTCATTTCATCATTTCTATGTCGAGATGTTTATGTAGCTAGAGTTCTTCCTCTGACATTGAGCTTCTGAGCTTCTAGAAACATATTCATGGTGTGTCCCATTCTTCCACAGTAATAACATTTTATGAATTCTTTCCTTTGAGAGACTCTACTCTATGATTTTTTAGGAAGATTTTTCTTATTCTCAGATTCAACAATGTTTCTATTTTCACAACCTGATATGTATTCATGAGCCTCTAAACAAAATCTTGATGTGTGGCCGTGAATCCCGCAGAAATAGCACATGTCATCACTACTTTTTGTAACTGTCCTCTTAGGCCTATATCCAGTACCTATAGGATTTCTTTCATATCTGGAACTATTCACAGCTCTCTTTCTATCTTTCACGGGAGGGGATTCATCAAATTCGATACCAGTTGTTCCCAGGCTGTATGGTCTTTGAGCTGAGAAAATTTGTTCCTACCTCTTTTCAGAAATATCAAATTTTCTTTTCATTTCATCATCACCTGTCGAAGGATAATCAAATAGAAAGTGTAAGGCCTCCTTCATTTTGGGATTTCCTTTAGCATTGGATTTCTCCACTTCCTTCTTCACTGATTCTAGCTCTTCTTCCAACTTTTTAATCTTCATATCCCTTGATTCAATTTGGGCATTGAGTTCTCTTCTGAGATTATTTACTCTATTCATCTCATCTTCTAGTTCCTGTGTGAGCTTTTCCACCATGTCACTTTTCTCTTTCACTTTCAATTTTTCTTCTTCAACAGAATCTGAATAACATACATTCTCTTTTTGTAGCATTTGATTCTTTTGAACTAGCTTAGATAGCTGTGTAGCTAGATCATCAATTCTGGCTTTCATGTTTTGAACTTCATTAGAATTTTGATTTTCTTCAAAACCACCAGCCTTTCGTTTTCCTTTCATTCTTGACATTTCTTGTGGTTTATCACCTTGAGAATAATTCTTATCCTCTAGGTCGGTAACCACATCAATAAGCCTTTGATTTAAGCCTCTTAGCTTGTTGACCTCAATCTCCAATACTTTGATCCGAATATATTTAGACTTGACTTCTTCATCCAACTTCTGGACCAATATCTTTGTCATGTTGACAACATCTACTACTGGCCTCCTTCTTGCAACTTCTTCATCATCAATTGTTTCGGTATCACTTTGATGTTTAAGTACTTCACTCATTCCTACATCATGATTGAGTGAATCAATCTTTTCCCTGTCAGATTCATCCAGGACTTCTTTCAGTAAGCTGTTTGATTCTTTTAACTGAATCACACTTTTTCTATACACACTTCTACACTGAGGGATACCACCTGACTTCTAATTCTTCTTTGATGTTTTTCCCTTTTCCATGGCTCACTGAGATAAGAGCAGACTGATTCTTTAAACACACAGATCGACTACACCAAGTCGGAGAAAAAAAATCTGATAAAAGCAACCTTCGTTCTGATACCAATTGTTGGGACCAATAGGGGCCTATATACCTTGAGAGGAGGGGGGGGGGTGGGGTGAATTAGGGTATGGATATTCTTTTTTCAAAGTTCTTCCTACCCCACTGGATCTTGACCTCTTTATTACAAGGGTCACTTTGTTTGATCTTGTGTGTAAAATATGATCACTTCTTTACTTATTTATCTAATGATGATGCTTTTAATGCAATACAGGGAAGAAAATAGGCAGACACATATATTTTTACTTGGTTTACCCTCACTGGGCTACGTCTAAGGAGCATACGCCAACAAGTTGCCGGTCGTACCAAATTCCACTATTCTTCACTAGATGTGGATACAAAGTTCAGGCTAGATCACTTCTATGCCCAGACTCACTGCCTTTATAATGTTTAGGGTCAGCTCACTGCTTTCCCAAGGGTCACTCCCTATTTCTCTCTCTGGCTCACTGCCGGTGGAGAGGATCACCTACTTCCTCTTCCTAAGCTCACTGCTCTGGAAGGGAATCCACTCACAGTTTATAGACCGGTAGGTCTCTTCACTTGAAAGAATTCACGCATCCTCAATTGTTGATAGATGCTATGTTAAAGTCCAACTTTCATCCACTGATGAATACCCCTTTTCCTCTTAACCACTGGGCAATTACTTTGGAAACACCTTCGCAAAGCACCCTACTTCGCGAGGCTCCCAATTTCGCGAAGCTCAAACAAGCCTTCGCGAAGCTCCTGCCTTTTTGTGAATCACTCTCGCGAAGCACTACCGCGAAGCTCAAGTCGTTGTAGAGCAACTTCCCTCGTGAAGATCACTAATCCAACGCGGAGCGCATAACTTTCGCGGAGCTACAATAGCCACCGCGAAGCTCTTCTTTCGCGAAGCACACAGGCTACGCGAACTACCTTCGCGAACCGAGATCAAATGATTTTCTCTAAAAATTCTCTCTACTTATCTCGAGGGGGTAGACCTGTATTTATAGGTGATTCCACCGACCCTCGACCTTTCCGCGTGAAGTCAACGCCACATCATCGCCAATCGTGAAGCTCCGAAGTTTCCATCGGAATTCTGTCCAAATCGCGAAGCACCTCGGAAATTTTTGGATCTTGGAGCTCGTCGTAATCGTGGAGCATCACCGTCAACATTATTTCACGTCTTCTCCATGAAGCTCCCTCAATAAGTCCTTCACCACCGCGATGCGCTTCAACTCTGCCGTTCATGAAGCTTTGACGTAATCGCGAAGCATCACCGCCTCCATTTTTCTGATCTTTGTGAAATCCAATCCATGCATCCTATCTTTGCGAAATTCATGCCTTTTCCATATTAAAATATAATATTCAAGGATATCCTATTTTCACGATGGTCACCAAACTTCAAAATTTTGGACCCCAAAAATTTGGCAAACACTGGAAAATGGCGCCACCTTATACTTCTCTTTTGTACCGCCTCCAGACCATCCATTCCTTTGTCATCGTTCTTTTTCAACATAGATTGTCAAAAAATTCTCGGGAACTCGAAAATTCTCCATGGAAACCTGCTTTGTCAACAAACACAATCAACCCAAAAAATACTGCAATGTTACCTTGAGGGATTTTTTCTCAACAATCTCCCCCTTTGGGTTTGTTGACAAATCTTCATAACTTTTCTCAGAATGATTTTCTACACATTGATACCTCACTGAGTCTTCTTCTAGCTGCTACCACCATTCGCCTCTTGCGATTATGATAGCGTTCAAGGATTCAATTAACACGTATTCTAAGCCCACATGAGCAATGCTCGGCGTGATAAACAAGAGTAGTATGAAAAGTTCATCAATGAATCACTTCATGTCAAACACCAATTGTCGATTCCAACCTGATACCAATTCTTAAATTGATACCAATTGTTGAACCACACTGATACCAATTCGTGATAGTTGGACACCTTCTCACACCATTCCAACATCACTCTTCTACTTTTATCACGATCCTCATCTACCGTGATATCTACTCTTTGATCGATCACTTCTAGCATCGTCAGATTTAAAAATCTCCCCTTTCTCATTTCTCCCCCTATATGGATGCTTCACTAGTCAGCTTCTCCCCGTATCTGTCATGATTTCTCAAATAGCCACACTGTCTCCCCCTTGAACAATCACTATTTTCTCCCCCTTTGTCAACGAACCCAAAGGTCACTCATTTGTAGTCTGTAACATAGTAGAGAACACATATCAGCATATTAGGGAACAAACACATCATACCTAGGGGAGAGGGGGGGGGGGGGGTTCACATCCACACGCTTTTAAGTGTGGGGAATCGACTGAACTCCCAAAGCCAGTCGATGCCTTTCAAATGCTTCCTTGGGTAAGACCTTTGTCATAATGTCTGCAACTGGTAGCTCTGTAGGCACATACTCCAACTTCACGATTCCCTGCTCAACCTTCTCCTTGATAAAATGATACTTTATCTCAATGTGCTTTGTCCTTGAGTGGTGAACTATATTTTTTATAATATTGATAGAACTTGAGTTATCACACAGGATTACGATCGGAGACTTCACTTCAACTCCCATATCTTCAAGCTACTACTTCATCCACAATAACTGTGTGCATGCTTGAGTGGCCGCAATATACTCAGCTTTCGTGGTGCTCAACAAAATGAAATCTTGCTTCTTTCTTAGCCAAGAAATACACAATCCACCAAGATAGAATGCACCACCTGACGTTGATTTTCTATCATCCGCTGAACCATCCCAGTCTGCATCAGTATATCCCAATAACTCTGTCTGAGATTTGTTGTTATATGTCAAGCCGAATTCCACCGTGGCCTTGATATAACGAAGTATTCTTTTCACTACGAGCATGTGACTTTACTTGGGATTACTCTGATATCTCGCTGCTTGGCATGTGGTGAAAACAATATCAGGCCTTGTCGCGGTCAAGTAAAACAAACTTCCAATAATTTGCCTATATTCTGTGATATTTACTGCCTTTCCATCATCATCTTTTGATAATTTCATCCAGGAGGCAGCCAGAGTCTTTATCTCCTTGGAATTATCCATTCCAAACCTTCTTAGAACCTCCTTGGCATATTTGGATTGAGAAATGAAAGTTCCATTCCTTCTTTGTGTCACCTATGCTTCATCTGATCTGCCAAATATTATGTCTTCTTCATAGAACAGCCTCATCATCCTTTGATTACTGTTGTTGTTGAAATAGAGATTGTAATCAAATCCATCATGCTAAAAACCATACTTCTTCAAATACTAATATATCCTTGAGTACCATGCTCTCGGTGCTTGTTTTAGCCCATATAATGCCTTCTTCAGCCGACAAACCTTGTTCTCATCCTCATGAATGAGAAAACCATCTGTCTGCTTGACATACACTTCTTACTCTAGAATTCCATTCAAGAATGCTGATTTTACATCCATCTGGAACACTTTGATCTTCTATTGCACTGCAATGGCTATGAATAATCTTATTGTATCCAACCTTTCAACTGGTGAAAATGTATCATCAACATTTATTCCCTCTATCTGGGAGTATCCCTTGCACACTAGTCGTTCTTTGTTCCGAATCACTGTGCCATATTCATTCATCTTGTTGCGATAAACCCATTTAGTCCCGATGACATTCTTGTCTGTTGGCCTCGAAACAATCTCCCATGTCTGGTTCTTCTCAATCTGATCATGCTCTTAATTCATATCCTGAACCTAGTTTTCATCTTCAGCTACATCAGCAAAGCATTTCGGCTTAACCTGTGATAGTAATGATGTATGTTGCATAGATTTCATTCTTCTTGTCTGAACTAGAGCTCAATGATCACTAATGATATTCTGCCTGTCAATTTCAGCTCAACTCTTTGGATTTTGTGCAGATAAGGATTTTACTTCCTCGTACTCACCATCTGTATCCTCTTCTGAATCATCTTCAGCCACTTCTGATCTCCCTGAGTCTCTTACCAATTCCTCACTTTTATCAGAAAACATTTCATTGTGTCATTGTTCAATTACCTCATTTCTTTGAACATCTTCTCTCAAATTTTTGTTGACACACCTTTGATTTTCTCTCACAGATTCTTGGTATCCTGAAAACTGTCAGCTAATACCACTTGTTAGTATGAAATAGATAATCATGAGATGCATGCTTATTGCTGCTTATCCCTGTGTTTCATTCTTCCCTCAATAGGCAACACCTGAGCTGAGTCATCCAATTATTGCTTTCATGGATCTTGAATCTTATTTTGTTATTAAATGCTCCCCCTATTTTATTCAACATTTCCTGGGGTTAGGCCCATAAAAATTCTTCTTCTCTTGCACCATCTATTCTAATTTTCCACCTGCATCATTTATACCAGTCTGCCACTCGACATTGATCCATTAACAAAATCTCTAAGCCTACTGAGTTGGAACTCGGTGTAGGAAACAAGAGATAAAGTTAATAACACAATCATTTCTTATTGTTCTCTGTTTCTCCCTTTATTCTTTGACTTTGGAACCTGATTTGATTCAATTGAAACTCTGAAGCATATCACCTTTCCACTTTTCGTCTTTAGATGCCACTTCCCCTTGGATCGTATCTCCCTAAAACCTGAAACATTTGAATCATCAGTTAATAGAATTTATATACATAGGGAGAGGGGATTCTTCTAGAATCCTCAATATGAGGATTGCAGTTGATCTGAATGGGTCAACCCTTTGATTCTTTCTTGCAGAGCATCACATTCCTTCCTTGCTTCTTCTAGCTGCCTGACGAAGTTCAACTGTTCTGGCCATATGACTAAGAATTCATCCCCTGCATGCTGAGTCTTTTTCTGATATGAATATTCTACAGGCCTGGCCTTTCTCACCATTTGGGGTTTAAACCCACTAGTACACATTTCTGTCTTTGATGTTCCACCAAAATTCCATTTCCCTTGATTGCTTCTCTAAGCAGGAATATCTTTTCTTTCCATCTTCCCTTGCTTCTTCCACCATTGCAAGGATCTTCCTTTTCTCCTTCAGTTCTCTCTGTGGCACATGACATGTGAATTTTTCAACGCATTCTTTTTTTATCTTCCTTTTATCATATTTATGAGTCACCACACTATTTTTCATTGGTGGTGAGTCCTCCACTGAATGTACATTCTTCTTACTCAAAACTGAAGCATTTCCTCCATTTTTCTTCCAGATTTGTTCATGTTCTTTCTTAGAGGGCGGTTGTGAGTGTGACAGAGAAGGAGACTGATACACCTTTCGTTCATCTCCATGTGATTCCCCTGAGGCTCTAAGCCTATTCTTCACCTTACCACTTTGTCTTCCAGTGTATAATTTTTCATTATGCATCACTGGAGTCGAAATTCTCTTCCTGGGTTTCTTTTCCTTCCCTGGTTTCTTCTTACTGCACTGTCTGGAAAAATTCCCATGATCAGAACATATGAAACATCTTCCATCAAAGACATACCTCATTTCATCATTTCTATGTCGAGATGTTGATGTATCTAGAGTTCTTCCTCTGACATTGAGCTTCTGAGCTTCCTGACACATATTCATGGTGTGCCCCATTCTTCCACAGTAATAGAATTTTATGAATGATTTCCTTTGAGAGACTCTACTCTCTGATTTCTCAGGATTCTTCTTCTTATTCTCAGATTCAGCAAAGTTTCTATTTTCACAACCTGATATGTATTCATGAGCCTCTAAACAGAAGCTTGATGTGTGGCTGTGAATCCCGCAGAAATAGCACATGTCATCACTACTTTTTGTAACTGTCCTCTTAGGCCTATATCCAGTACCTATAGGATTTCTTTCATATATGGAACTGTTCATAGATCTCTTTATATCTTGCACGGGAGGGGATTCATCAAATCCGATACCAGTTGTTCCCAGACTGTATGGTCTTTGAGCTGGGAAAATTTGTTCCTGCCTCTTTTCAGAAATAGCAAATTTTCTTTTCATTTTGTCATCACCTGTCGAAGGATAATCAAATAGAAAGTGTAAGGCATCCTTCACTTTGGGATTTCCTTTAGCATTGGATTTCTCCACTTCCTTCTTCACTGATTCTAGCTCTTCTTCCAACTTTTGAATCTTCATATCCCTTGATTCAATTTGGGCATTGAGTTCTCTTCTGAGATTCTTTCTTCTATTCATCTCATCTTCTAATTCTTGTGTGAGCTTTTCCACCATGTCACTTTTCTCTTTCACTTTCAATTTTTATTCTTCAACAGAATATGAACAACATACATTCTCTTTTTGTAGCATTTGATTCTTCTGAACTAGATCAGACAGCTGTGTAGCTAGATCATCAATTCTGGATTTCATGTTTTGAACTTCATTAGAATTTTGATTTTCTTCACAACCACCATCCTTTTGTTTTCCTTTCATTCTTTCCATTTCTTGTGGTTTATCACCTTGAGAATCATTCTTCTCCTCTAGGCCAGTAACCACATCAATAAGCCTTTGATTTAAGCCTCTTAGCTTGTTGACCTCAATCTCCAATACTTTGATCCGAATATCTTTAGACTTGACTTCTTCATCCAACTTCCAGTCCAATATCTTTGTCATGTTGACAACATCTACTACTGGCCTCCTTCTTGCAACTTCTTCATCATTAGTTGTTTCAGTATCACTTTGATGTTTGAGTACTTCACTCATTCCTACATCATGATTGAGTGAATCAATCTTTTCCCTGTCAGATTCATCCTGGCCTTCTTTCAGTAAGCTATTTGATTCTTTTAACTGAATCACACTTTTTCCATACACAATTCCACACTAAGGAATACCACATGACTTTGAATTCTTCTTTTATGTTTTTCCCTTTTCCATGGCTCACCGAAATAAGAGCAGACTGATTCTTTAAACACACTGATCGACTACACCAAGTCGGAGAAAACAAATCTGATAAAAGAAACCTTCGCTCTAATACCAATTTTTGGGACCAATAGGGGCCTATATACCTTGAGAGGAGGGGGGGGGGGGTGAATCAGGGTATGGATATTCCTTTTCAAAGTTCTTCCTACCCCACTAGATCTTGACCTCTTTCTTACAAGGGTCACTTTGTTTGATCTTGTGTGTAAACTATGATAACTTCTTTACTTATTTATCTAATGATGATGCTTTTAATGCAATGCAGGTAAGAAAACAGACAGACACATAGATTTTTACTTGGTTCACCCTCACTGGGCTACGTCCAAGGAGCATACGCTGACAAGTTGCCGGTCGTACCAAATTCCACTATTCTTCACTAGATGTGGATACAAAGTTCGGGCTAGATCACTTCTATGGCTAGGCTCACTGCCTTTACAATGTTTAGGGTCAGCTCACTACTTTCCCAAGGGTCACTCCCTGTTAATCTCTCTCTAGATCACTACCGGTGGAGAGGATCACCTACTTCCTCTTCCTAAGCTCACTGCTCTGAAAGGGAATCCACTCACAGTTTATAGACCTGTAGGTCTCTTCACTTGCAAGAATTAACGCATCCTCTACTGTTGATAGATGCTCTGTTAAAGTCCAACTTTCATCCACTGATGAATACCCCTTTGCCTCTTAACCACTGGGCAATTCCTTTGGAAACACCTTCGCAAAGCACCCTACTTCGTGAGGCTCCCAATTTCATGAAGCTTAAACAAGCCTTCGTGAAGCTCCTACCTTTTCGCAAAGCACTCTCACGAAGCACTACTGCGAAGCACTACCACGAAGCTCAAGTCGTTGTAGTGAAACTTCCCTCGTGAAGCTCACTGAGCCAAGGCGGAGTGCAGAACTTTCGCAGAGCTACAATCGCCGCCGCGAAGCTCTTCTTTCGCGAAGCACACAGGCTACGCGAACTACCTTCGCGAACCGAGATCAAATGATTTTCTATAAAAAGTCTCTCTACTTCTCTCGAGGGGGTCGACCTGTATTTATAGGTGATTCCACCGACCCTCGACCTTTCCGCGCGAAGTCAATGCCACGTCATCGCCAATCGCGAAGCTTTGAAGTTTCCGCCGGAATTCTGTCCAAATCGCGAAGCACCTCGGCAATTTTCGGATCGCGGAGCTCGTCGTAATCACGAAGCATCACCGTCAACATTATTTCGCACCTTCGCCGCGAAGCTCCCTCGCAAATCCCTTCACCGCCACGATGCGCTTCAACTCTACCGTTCGCGAAGCTTTCACATAATCGCGAAGCATCACTACCTCCATTTTTCTGATCTTCGCGAAATCCAATCCATGAATCCTCTCTTTGTGAAATTCATGCATTTTCCATATTAAAATATGATCTTCAAGGATATCCTATTTTCGCGATACTCACCAAACTTCAAAATTTTGGACCCCAAAAATTTGGAAAACACTAGAAAATGGCACCACCTTCTACTTCTTTTTTGTACCGCCTCCAGATTGTCCATTACTTTGTCATAGTTCTTTGTCAACATGGATTGTCAACAACTTCTCGGGAACTCGACAATTCTCCATGGAAACCTGCTTTGTCAAAAAACACAATCAACCCAAAAAATACTGCAATGTTACCTTAAGGGATTGTTTCCCAACAGATTCTACCTAGACTCATGATGGAGTGGTAGTGCCATATTATTTCCATATTGTGGATTATACATGAGAGTTTTTAAAACTAAATCCTATAGTATTATATAATGACCGAGGCTCCCATGATGAGGTCGAGTGGCAAGCCAAAGTTGAAGAGATTTTTGACTTTCTGGGAATTCCTGAAGCTTTTAGGGTGAGGTGTACCATTACTTTGTTTGAAGGATTGGGTTTGGAGTGGTGGGATCTCATTGTTTATACCCAACCATTCAAGTATATATATTGGGAATAATTCAAGGCTATCTTAATTCAACTTTTTTATATTGAAGAAGTGATATTTGAGAAGGTGATGAAGTTAATGGGCATTCTATAGGGTGACCAATTAGTGAAATACTACGTCAAATGTTTCATAGGATTAGTGCATTTCTCTCTAGAGTTGGATACTAATTATACAGATAAGGCACATTTCTTTTCTATGGAACTTTTTTCTAGAACTGAATTCTTTAGTGCTTCAGTTTGGACTAAATTCCTACATGGAAGTAGTTTATAAGGATGTTATCATTGAGGCAATCTTAGTAGAAAAAACTACATTGGGTGATTCCTCATTTCCCAATGGATCTAGTAAAGATGACCCATCTGATGAAAAGGGGAAATAGGTAAGTGAAAAGGATATAGAGTCACCTTCTCACCCTACTATTCCTATTTTAGTAAAGTGTAATCCAATGATGTGTTTCAAATGTGGTAATTCTAGGTACATTCGACCTTCTTGTCATTTAGCTTTGAGGACATGTCATCTATGTGAGTACCCTGGTCATAGTCAAAGGTTTTTTGAAATGGTCCATCATTAGAAGAAGATGTCTTGAACCTAGCATAGATCTAGATAGTGGTTTGCGTTGTTGATTTCATTAGAGAGTTAGAAGCTGGGCTTTGTTTTGAGAGCATTCTCTTGTAATTTTTTCTTTTAGTTTGGGGTTTTTCCTGTCACTTTTGTATATCCAGTTACTTTATGTATAATGGTTGAAAGGGATTTGAAACTAATTTTTTATCTTTTTAAATGTTCATTCCTAGTTGGTTCTTGATTATTTTGTCATTTATTCAGGGTGAATAACATGTGTTGAGGTGTGTTTGATGGATGAATGGGTATGCCTTGGGTGCGAGCTATGGTAATTTGGAAGAGTTATTGGTTTTTGGGTAGGTTGTGTGAGTTTTTAGGTTAGGATTTTTGTCAAGATCACTATGAGTGGGTGTTCCATGAGTCTAGACCTTATTTATCCTCAGTGTATCCTCATGAACCGAGTGTAGAACCATTCCATTCCTTGTTGAGGAATGTGCATGTTGGTGTGTATCTCTCATTTCTTGGAGTGCATTTTTTCTAGGGATCAGGTCTAGTGACCTATTGGTTGTTTTAAAGGATGTGCATGCTCTTGTGGTGTTTTAATCTAGTTGTTTTGGTTAGTGGATTCGTGTATCTTTGATTTTCATCTTTATTTTGGGTGTGCATATCTAATGTTTCACCATTTTAGATAAATTCTAAATAGTGGGGAGATTTTTTCTAGGTATCAAAATGTTTTTTCTATTCTTGTGGAGTGATCCTTTGTGCTGAATTCAGTTGGGATGTGGTGTCGTTTGTCTCTAGTAACATCATATGTTTTGAAGGTGGTGTTTATGTTTTGACCTGTGCTCTAGTTTGGAATTTGAGAGGCTCTTAGGGGAAGTGGTGAATATCTTGATGATCCTGATTTAAAAAAAGATCATAGGAGTGGCTATCCCAACATCTTCTTTTGTTTTCTTTTCAATTTTTTAGAGAGTAGTTTGTTTCTTAAGTTTTCTAGTGTGTTGTACATTAATAATTCTAAATATTTTAATAGTGTTTATTCCAAGGAATGGATTGTTCATGACTTGTGTCCTCATTTTAAGGTTTGGGTGACTGGTTAGTAGTAAAGTCCTCATTAGAGGGAAGTTAGTATTGGAATTCCCACTTTTTCTAAGTTGTTGAGAACTTTTTGGGGGCATAAATTGGTCTGGTGGGGAGTTTATAACACCCCTAATGTCACTTTTATGTGGGGGTATTTGATCGATGGATTGGACCCTTGGGTTCAAGGTTTTTTGGGATAATAATGTTCAAATTTGTGGAATTTTTTCAAGTATCATGGTTAAAAACCATGTAGCCTACTGTACTTTTTGACAACAGAATTTTTCATAGTTACCACATAGTTTCTTTAACCATGAAAGTAAACCATGATGACAAATCAAAGAAGGGTATTTTTATCCTATTTTCATTCTTTTTTAATTGGGGTTTACTCCCTTGGATCCCCCATTTGGTTTTCCTCAACTTGGATACATTCCATGGGCTTCTCTCCCTCTCCCAAGCTCTTATATAATGATTTTAAGGTGGTTTATTAGTGATTCTTCACCCAGTTCAAGATGTTAGGGCTCTTTTCTTCTTCCTCTTTAGTTATCTCCTCTTTTCCTCTCCTCCCATAACCCTACCAGTCATTTTTGGATGATTTTATAGGTCATGGTTGTTAGGAATTGGTGATTTTGGTTTTTATTGATGGTGATCCATCCTTTAAAGCCTAATATTGCGTATTTCGTCAAAGATGACATGATTTCACCACTTGAGTTATGTGTTTCCATTTAATTTCCTTTTATTTGATGTTTCAATGGGTTCTTGGATTTATAAATTCATTTTTAACCTAGATAATTATGGTTTGGATTATCTAGGATTGGTTTATAAATGTTTTCCACAACTTCACTTGGTTTTCATGTTTCCTAATGGTTGTAATTTCATCTTTAAATGGAAATTTGATGTAAATTGGTATTTTATTCATTCTGCATGTTTTATAAAATTCAAAATATAGTTTTCTATAAGAAAATCACTTGTTCATTTAATTTTATGCCAAAGGTGATTTTCAAAGTGGGTTTATCTTCTATGTTTAAATGGTTTCCATGTTTCAAAGGGTGTTGTTGTTTAATGAAATGAAATGGTAACCCCTTCGGGTTGTGTTGGTTTTGTTTTAGTGTTGGTTGTGATTTCTTTTGGAATTGTGTTAGGATTCCAAGTTGTTTTAAAAATTTATTTCCAAATGTATATGCTATATATGATATAAGTGAAGGCCTGGTTGACACTTTGTGAAGTGATGTTGATTATTCCCTTATTGATATCCCTTGTGCCTTTGATGATGTTTATTCTCATCCATGTGATTGATGATATGTTCTGTGATTAATTATGTGCTTATGGATTGGGGATTTTTTTTATGGGTAGTGTGGCAGGTGGGAAGGATGTGATTATGGTGTTAACCCTTTGGGATTTATTATTTTCATGAGATGAAATTGTTTTTTTATGGACCACCTCTATTATTATTCTATGGGGAGACCGATGCTACTAAGTGGGAAGTGTTGGGATGGAGTTTGTCTAGTTTAGATTTAGCACTGGGTAGTCCCCCTAGTTGTATATAACACCTGACTAGTGGGATTATTGTGAAGGATATTGGTTAGATTGATTTAGTTGATGGATGTGTAACCGTTAACCTACCAGGAGTAAATTCACTTGTACGTTTCTTGTGTTGTCCCACTAGTCCCTATGGTGCTTCCTCATATCATGTCTCATATGTTATGCCTTTTGTATGTATATTGGATTGTGTGTTTCTTGTTACTTGGATGGACTTGATTGATGTGTTGATCCTTTTATGGTTTAGTCTTGATGTTGACTACATTTTTTCCATCCATTTATTGGAATTATTTGTGGCCTTATATGGTAGAGTTTCATTATAAATGCTTTTGTTTTTTATTTACCCTTGAGTGGGTGCATAAAAACTTTTAGAGGAAAAAGGGGGAAATGATTTACAAAATGACATTCTTGGTTGGAATGCTTTTAAAATGCTTTTGAACCATGTGGGAGTTTATTTTTAATGGATTGGTGTTTCAAAATGAAAGGGTTGGCATTTGAAATTGGCTTGATTTTGGGTAAAACTTCTTTATGGAAGGTTTTATAAAAGTTATACTTTAGAAAAATTCATGCTCCATGCTTTTTTATTCTTATATTATATAATTGAAAATGGAAACCTACTTGTTAAAATTACCTTCAGGATAACAATTTTTGTTTATTTTATAAAAGGAATGGATTGCAGTCATGGTAGTATCCTGCTGGCTTCATCTCACACCCTACATACTCACATTAGTGGTTATGTAGTCTTCATATCTTGTGTAGGTTTCTTCAGGTCTTGGCTTTAAGGATGAATTTAGTGCCGTCTTCCTTGGAAAGTGGTTGGTTGTTGGGATCATGATGGTGACTTGTGAGTCATGTGGAGATGGTGACAATCCCTTCAATTTCACGGAATCGGTTGGCTTGAGTTTGTTTCAGCCTCTTTGGTCTTCTGTTATAGCTATGTATTAAATTCTTAATTGTTGTGAGTGTTTTTTTAGCATTTGTCTTTATATATTTATTTTTAATCCATGTTTGGTTTTTTTAGAGTTCAATAAGGGTGAAACCACCCCCAATGGTTATGTTTGATACCCTGGATTCTTATCATCATCTCGGGGGGATCAAGAACACTCCATGGGTATGTGGTGGAATTATTCGAGCACTGGTTCAAATAAAGGCCCAAGTTGGTTTGTCATAGATGTTGTATTTTTCTCAGATGATGTTTTATCTTTGGGTTATTTACCTATCATCTTGTGGTAATTTTCTCCTTGGGGAGTGTTTGTCATACCAACTATGAATTGATTATTCTTATATTGTTTTTTTAATTATGAAAAAATTATTGTCTTTTCATATTAATATAATGCTAGGTGCTAGTCACAAACCCAAGGGGATAAAGAACACCCTTCAGGATATGTTAGGACCGACTCAGGTATTAGTATACCATGGTATATAGGTTAGTTCATGTCACGAACCAGCCCAGGTACCCTGGTAACCCGATAACTGAGCTGACCCTGACATAGCCTGAAGGGCGTTATCGATCCCCACGGTTTGATAACTTTCACCTGGCATCACACAACATGCATGTGGGAATGATTTTGTCATCAACAATGCAGAAGAAAAGAAACAAGACAGTATGCATAACAAAAGAAACTCCATTGGGAGTAATGTACCAGAATACAAAGAGGTATAAAAGCTAAAGTACTAAAATGGGAAAACAACCACAAGGTCCCTAAGTACACATCTCACCAAGACTAAAGCTCAACAGCTGGATCCACCTCCAAGAGATCCCTTCCCTTTTCTTGAACCTGGAAGAAGAAAGTCTACAAACACCCAATGGCAAAAGTAGGGTGTGAGCCTAAGCCCAGTAGGATACCACCAAAGATTCTATAACAGATGTCAAATATAGATTATCCAAATAAAATCTTTCAATTTTCAAATAAATGGGTTTGGAAATTCAAAAACATATTTAAACAAAACATGCTATACATTTTCAAATGATGAAAATAAATATTTTAAGAAATCATTTTACAAATGATGGAATATTTCTAAAATAATGGCTTATATAAAACATTTATATAAAACAGTTTATATAAATTCAGCATGTATGTAAACAGTTCAAAAAAATATTGTCATACATTTATATCTCAAATATAAATAAACAAGCGATCAACATGAACATCTTCAAAAAGGTATTATATATTAACCAACTATAGGATTCCAAACTCTCTATGTGAACTCAGAAAAATGTGTATACACACATCCCTATGACATTGGAAAAAGGAGACTTGTCACCAACCCATCAGGGATGTTACCCACCGCAAGTATGTTTTAAAACGTTGTTGTAGCGTAGAGTGTATCCAAATAAATCACTAACTACCTAAGGATTGCATGTACTCTTACATGATGGGCGAAATATTTTAAGAATTCTTAAAAATACGATCAATCCCATTCTTCCATTTTAAAAATGTCAATTTCTTTCCATTTAAAACCAAAATAGGTTTTATTCAAAAACATTCCTTTTTTAGAAGATAAAACAACTGGGTTTCTATCAAATCATTTTAAGCCATTTCCACCAGTTTTAAATCTATTCAAAACCAATTCCATCATTACACAATTTATTTCCATAATTAAATTCAACAATTTAATTGAAATCATTTCCATCAAATCCACAATTTAAAATAAACAATTTAAATCAGCTAATTTCCATAAACACACCCAATTCAATGGAATCAGGGGTTTTCTGAATTTCTATGCCAAAAACATTTCAAATATCTCAATTCATTGGAATCGATTTTTTATCAATTTAATTGAAATCAGATTTGAGTAATTGAATTTAAATCAATAATTGAGATAAATCAAGCAAAACAAGGATAATCAATTTGGCTAATCAGAATGGAACCACCTACCTCAAAGTCTTCGATGTCAACGACAAGGATAAACCACCCCATGTGGTTCAATACACCTCCTCATGACCTTATTATCATAATCGTCGTCACAAAAATTCTCAACATTCATTAAGGGTTCCTAAATCCAAGACCCTCTATTTTATTTCAAAAGAAAATAAAATATCACATGAAATGATAGTTTCTCTCTCCTAAATAATTTTACAATTATGGATTAAATTATTATATGCGATAATATTATTTTATCCCTCATGGATAATTTCAAATTATCGATTTAAATATTACATGCGATGGTAAATTCTCTCTCCTTGATAATTCTCAAATTATCATTTTGATTATCACATGTGACGATACTTCCAATCTCTTTGATAAAAACCAAATTATCATTTTATGTCAATGAATATGCTCAAAATATTTTCCTTAGAATAATTATAAAACACATTCGATATTACAATATCTTTAAAATAAAATGGTAACACATGTGGTAAAAAAATTATCCTTCAATAGTTTATGCAATTACATGTTGATAATTTTTTATTTAATAAAAATTATCCTTAACTTACAAAGTAATTATCAAAAATATATATCTAACTATATAAATAAATCTTTTGATAATTCATTATCTTTTGATAACCCAAATAAATATTGCTTGATAATTTTAAACAGTTATCCATTCAGTAGCTTGATATTTATTTGCGATTATCCTTTCTTTTAACAAGATTATATTCTCAAAATAAATTATTGACGTAAATATCATTTGATAATTATTTACAATTATCTTTTCAATAATTTAATAAAATTATAATTTAATAATTCCTCATAATTATTATTCGATAAGACATAATTAATCTTTTATAATTTCATTTAATAATTTATCATTCGATAATCCCACACGATTATCCTTAGATAAATTATTGCAATTATATTTAAATGATTTTTCACTATTATCGTATGATAATTTGTATAAAATTATCTTCGATAATCTCCCGAAATTATATTTAGATAATTTTTAATAGAATTTATTTCTATTATTTGGGTTCTATCAATTGATAAATCAATTTTTGATAATTAACATTGAATAGGTTGGGTAATTATCATTTTATAATTTGTTTAATAATTATGGTTTGATAATTTAGGTTTTCTATATTTTTTTTGCATAAAACCCCCATTTTTTTTTCTTCAGAATTTGGATAATAATTGATAAAGAAATAAATGAATAAAAATAATATGAAAACAAAATGAGTGAATAAAATACCACATGCAGCGCCTCCTTCCAGGTGCTAGGGAAATGGTCTGCTGCAACTCCTAGAATTGAAGACGAACGACGAACGATTTGTTGGAGGTTCGCAAAACAAGCAATAAGGGGTTTCATGGTTGTTTGAACTCAAAAAGATTGACCCAACAGGAGATATCATGTTTCCTGACCATTTAAAACCCCCCAAACGGCTTACATTCAGGTTAAAATCCAATCAACCAATTCACTCACCGTTTCAATCAAAAATTTATGAAGGAGTTAATGATTTCACCCATTTAATAGGTTTATAATTTTTAAACCGTAAAAATGGTCTTAAATCAAGGTTTTTGGAAGGTCCACCAGTAAAAAATGGAGGTTAGAGAAGGGAAGAAGATGAAAAGATGATAAAAACTTTTTTTCTTAATTAATTAAAATTAATTATTTAACATAAAAATTAAATGACACCAAACATATGTTGCACATTAAATTTATACCCTGTCTAGGGTAAAAACATCATTCCAGACCCAACGATGGTCTCATATTTCTCAAAGGACACACCGTTTGAGATATATTAATGATTTATTATTTAAAAAAACGAAATAAATAAATAATTAAAATAAAAATGGTTATTTTTGCGGACGAATCATCCAAACGTCCATTGATTACAAATTTTGTACCTTTTCTATGGTAAAACCCTCATTCCGGACCCATCGGTGGTCTCATATTTCCCATAAGATATACCGTTTGGGAGATATTTAATTATTTTTAATAAATAATATATTAAATATTATTTAAAAAGTTTATCTCACGAGCGAGACATCCAAAAGTCTGGAACCTTCGAATGTTATACCCATCCTAGGGTAAACACCATATTTTGGACGTAATCATGGTCTCAAATTTCTCATACGACGGACCGTTTTGGAGTTATTCAATTATTTTGAATAAATTGACCTTGTTTAAAATAATATATTAAATATTTTAATTCCGTTCTCCTTGAGGCTTTGCAAACCTCAGAAACTCATACTTACTTAGTGTTTTAACTTGGAAAATATTTAATTGAATATTCTAGAGTATTAATTGGGCATTATACCATTTCGTGACGTGTTTAAGAAAAACTCAACTTTTCACTAATAAACCATTTTCCCCATTTAACGTAAGAAATTATTAATTTAACACAAGAGGATTTAGGAATACCCAAAAATAGTAACAAGATGTTACAACCTCCCCACTATAGTAACTTTTTGTCCCCAGAAATCCTACGAAGAAGCCTCTGCATCCAAAAGACAAGGCCATTGTTCTCTAATCAGCGCCTCCGTCTCTCACGTCTCATGATAATTAGAACCATGATTCCATATAATATGGACTAGTGGTATCATCCTCCCACAAAGTACCTTAGTCTCAGAATCAACAACCATAATTGGTCGTTCAGTCACTGATAAAACAGGTTCCACTTCAAGATCACACCAACTCAGAACATGTGATGGATTAGATAAATACTTTAAAAGTTGAGATACATGAAACACATTATGTATCAAAATTAGTTGCAGTGTTAGTATTAAATGGTAAACAACTTTCCCCTCCTAATAAACAACCTTAAAATATCCCACAAAATAAAGATTAATCTTCTCTTGCCTC
The DNA here is from genome assembly GCA_963277665.1 of Viscum album. Lineage (NCBI taxonomy): Eukaryota > Viridiplantae > Streptophyta > Magnoliopsida > Santalales > Viscaceae > Viscum > Viscum album. Next base: position 397,514,177 of record OY728138.1, read on the forward strand.
CCAAACCATCGATGACCCAACCAGGGTGAAACTTCCAAGAAAACCTACTCACTAACTTAGAACTTCAAAGGTCTATGGAGACGATCAACGTAAGACTTATATTGGCTCTAGGATGCTAACATTCACTGGAGAACCAACTGAATCTTAGCTGTTGTCTCTTTGACCAAACTCGATCCAACCAAGAAACTTTCACCAACCTCCGACCGACACAATCTAGATTTACAATGACGATCATACAAGGACTCAAAAGGAGTAATTATGATTGTGGAATGGTAGTTTTTGTTATAAGAAAAATAAATCAGCCCCAAATGATCATCCCAAGCCCCACCAATGTTGAAAACACAAGCACGAAGCATATCCTCAAGAAGATCATCCAACTCAGACTTCAGCTCTTTCAGTTCAGCCAGTGCTATGCGGTAAGAGGAAATTGAAACTGGTTGAGTAACATGAATCAATTTAATGGAAAAATCAACCTCTATTACCAGAAATAAACCATAAAAGTTAGAAGGAAACATATAGTGAAACTCAATGACAACAGGAGGGAGATCACCACCCAATGAATCTCGATCCAGATCAAAAGTAAACACTAATATCACTTTCCCCAACTCCAGATAAGAAGGTCTGACTCTACTCGAACTTAAGTCTCATTATCCTTAAAAGATAAGAGGCACACCACTGGGTGTATTAAGGTAGAACCATGAAAGATAATAATCAATCTGGGCTTTATTGACAATAATCCAATCCATCCCGAATGTGACGTCATGAGATTCCATGTCGTGTATGACAAAACTCCAAGAAAACTCAACATATGATAGAGAGAAGACAAAAGTGGGACTATAAATACCCTTCTATCTATTTATACCAAGGGGTATAGTAATATTCATTACACAAGATAAAATCTCCATAGTAAAATTAAGAAGATTAACAATACGAGTTGAAATAAACGAGTGAGATGCACCGATATCAAGTAAAGAAGTCACTAATGACAAAGCTATAGTAATGATACCTATCATGGTCACTAGACCTATATCATATTACTCTAGAGATTATTCCACTGTGTGAAGAAGCTTCATTCCGGATGCTTGTGGCTGGAACCCTTTGTATGTGAAGAATTTGATTTCCCCACAATTTATTTAAGGTTCTAATGATCTCGTCCCGCTACGTGGAGTGGAAAAGTTGTGGTAGAATTTATGTAAGTTACCCAAATGTCCACAGGAGCCACAATTCTTTCATCCTGCTCAGGCATGAAAAAACTCCATAGATTTGTCCAACACCATTGACTCTGGATAGAATTATTCAGTGGAAATAACCTTGAAGTCCTTCCAATATAAAACCACATGTTTATTTGTTTCCACTATTGTGTCCCACCATCTCCTTCTTGGTACCTATAACACAAAGGTGGCACACTTCACCTTGATCTCATCTGGTGTCTACAAGAACTCAAACAAAAGTTATATCCTACCCAACAATTCCCCAGCATGTTGAGGATTAGTGGAGCCTTTGAAAACTGGTGGTTTTTGGTGAAAGAACACTTGAGAAAAATTTGAAAGAGCACCCCTAGGTTCCAAAGCTGGAGCCTGAATGGGGACTAGAGGTGGTACCTATCCTAGAGCTTGGATAGTGCACACAATCACCTCAACTAGGCTCAGGTCTGGTGAAGGATCCGATTGTCGAGGTTCAGTAGTAGGCCCTTCCTGGATCCAAATCGCACATCTTCCCGGAGTCATGATGTTACAAAACATCATTAGACAACAAGGAAGATATTAGATTAACACTCAGACAGAGTAATGAGAGAAAATATTCTCAATAGAAGGAATAAAAAAGATTTAGATTTCACTCTATCCAAATACCAATAGGGAAAAGACTAGAACTATACCACAAGATGTCTTTCCCTAACCACCCATGGTGACTTAAGGTTCATTACGGTGAGAGATGGACAGACACTCAATAACAACTATCTCATAAGTCCCGACTAGAATACTCAAATGAATACTCTCATCAAGGCAAGATGCTTAACCTCCTCTGATACTATTTTTTCATGAACCAGCTCGGGTACCCTGGTAACCTGATAACCGAACTAACCTTGACATAGCCCGAAGGGCGTTCCCAATCCCCACAGGTCGGCGACTAGCACCTGGCATCACACAACATGCATGTGGGAATTATTTTCCATAAAAAATGCAGAAGAAAAGAAAAAAGACAGTATGCATAACAAAAGAAACTCCACTGGGAGTAATGTACCAGAATACAAAGAGGTATAAAAAATAAAGTACTAAAATGGGAAAACAACCCCAAGGCCCCTAAGGACACATCTCACCAAGACCAAATCTCAACAGCTGGATCTACCTCCAATGGATCCCTACCCTTTGATCGAACCTGGAAGAAGAAAGTCTACAAACACCCAAAGGAAAAATTAGGGTGTGAGCCTAAGCCCAATAGGATACCACCAAAGATTCCATAACGGATGCCAAATATAGATTATCCAAAGAAAAGATTTCAATTTTCAAATAAACGGGTTTGGAAATTAAAAAGAATATTTAAACAAAACATGCTATACATTTTCAAATGATGAAAATAAATATTTTAAGAAATCATTTTACAAATGATGGAATATTTCTAAAACAATGGATTATGTAAAAAATTTATATAAAACAGTTTATATAAGTTCAGAAGGCATGTAAGCAGTTCAAATAAACATTGACATACATTTATATCTCAAATATAAATAAACAAGCGAGAAACATGGTCATCTGCCAAAAGGTACGATAATATTAACTATTTATAGGATTCCTCTTTCTCTATGTGAACTCAGCAAAATGTGTATACACACTTCCCTATGACACTAGCCAAATGAGACTCGTCACCAACCCGTTGGGGATGTGACCTGCCACAAGTATGTTTTAGAATTTTGTCGTAGCGTAGAGTGTATTCAAATAACTCACTAGCTACCTAAGGCTTACATGCGCTCTTATATGATGGGTGAACTATTTTAAGACTTCTTAAAAATACGATCAATCCCATTCTTCCATTTTAAAAATGTTAATTTCTTTCCATTTAAAACCAAAACAAGTTTTATTAAAAAACATGATTTTTTCACAAGATAAAACCACCGAGTTTCTATCAAATCATTTTAAACCATTTTCAAAAGTTTGAAATATATTCAAAACCAATTCCATCATTACACAATTTATTTCCACAATTAAATTGAAAAATTTAATTGTAATCATTTCCATCAAATCCACAATTTAAATTAAACAATTTAAATCTTCGAATTTTCATAAATACACCCAATTCAATGAAATCAAGGGTTTTTTGAATTTCCATACCAAAACCATTTCAAATACCTGGATTCACTGGAATTGAGTTTTTATCAATTTAATTGAAAGAAGATTTTAGTAATTGAATTTAAATAAAAAATTGATATTAATCAAGCAAACCAAGGATAATCAATTTGGCTAATCAGAATGGAACCACCTACCTCAAGGTTGTCGATGTCAATGACAATGATAAACCACCCTATGTGGTTAAATATGCCTCCTCATGACCTTATTATCATAATCATCATCACACAAATTATCAACATTCATTAAGGGTTCCTAAATCTGAAACCCACTATTTTATTTCAAAAGAAAATAAAATATCACATGCGATGAAAGTTTCTCTCTCCTGAATAATTTTTCAATTATGGATTAAAATATTATACGTGATAATATTATTTTATCCCTCATGGATAATTTCAAATTATCGATTAAAATATTACATGCGATGATAACTTTTCTCTCCTCGATAATTCTCAAATTATCATTTTGATTATCACATGCAATGATACTTCCAATCTCTGATAAAAACCAAATTATCATTTTATGTTAATGAATATGATCACAATATTTTCCTCAGAATAATTATAAACCAAATTTAATATTACAATATCTTTAAAATAAAATGATAACACTTTCGGTAGAAAAGTTATCCTTCAACAGTTCATGCAATTACACATTGATAATTTTATATTTAATAAAAATTATCCTTAATTTCCAAATAAATTATAAAAAATATATATCTAACTATATATATAAATATTTTGATAATTCATCATCTTTTGATAATCCAAATAATTATTGCTTGATAATTTTAAACAATTATCCATTCAATAGCTTGATATTTATTTGCGATTATCCTTTCTTTTAACAAGATTATATTCTCAAAATAAATTGTTGACGTAAATATCATTTGATAATTATTTACAATTATCTTTTAAATAATTTAATAAAATTATCATTTAATAATTCCTTATAATTATTATTTGATAATACATAATTAATCTTTTATAATTTCATTTAATAATTTATCATTCGATAATCCCACGTGATTATCCTTAGATAAATTATTACAATTATATTTAAATGATTTTCACTATTATTGTATGATAATTTTTATAAAATTATCTTCGATAATCTCATGAAATTATATTTAGATAATTATTATTAGAATTTATTTCTAATATTTGTGTTCTATCGATTGATAAATCTATTTTTGATAATTAACATTGAATAGTTTGGGTAATTATCATTTGATAATTTGTTTATAATTATGCTTTGATAATTTAGGTTTTATATATTTTTTTGCATAAAACCCCCATTTTTTTTCAGGATTGGATAATAATAGATAAATAAATAAATAAATAAAAATAATATGAAAACAAAATGAGTGAATAAAATACCACATACTGCGCCTCCTTCCAGGTTCTAGGAAAATGTCCTGTTGCGACTTTTGGAATTGAAGACGGATGATGAAAGATTTGTTGGAGGTTCTCAAAACACACAACAAGGGGTTTCATGGTTATTTTAACTCGATCGGATTGACCCACTAGGAGACATCATGTTGACCAACCATTTAAAACCCCCCAAACGGCTTACATTCAAGTTAAAATCCAATCACCCAATTCACTCACTGTTTCAATCAAAAATTTACGGAGTTAATGATTTCACCCATTTAATAGGTTTCTAAATTTTAAGCCGTCAAAAAATGGTCTTAAATCAAGGTTTTTGGAAGTTCCCCGGTCAAAAATGGAGGTTACAGCGGGGAAGAAGATGACAAGATGATAAAAACGTTTTTTCTTAATTAATTAAAATTAATTATTTAACATAAAAACTAAATGACACCAAACATATGTTGCGCATTAAATTTATACCCTATCTAGGGTAAACACATCATTCCATACCCAATGATGGTCTTAGATTTCTCAAAGGACACACCGTTTGTGAGATATTAATGATTTATTATTAAAAAAACGGAATAAATAAATAATTAAAATTAAAATGGTTATTTTTGTGGGCGAGGCATCCAAACATCTGTCGCTTACAAATTTTATACCTTTTCTAGGGCAAACCCCTCATTATGGACCCATCGGTGGTCTCATATTTCCCATAAAATGCACCGTTTGGAAGATATTTAATTATTTTTAATAAATAATATATTAAATATCATTTAAAAACTTTATCTCATGAGAGAGACATCCAAAACTCCGGTGCCTTCGAATGTTATACCCCTCCTAGGGTAAACACCATATTTCAGATATAATCGTGGTCTCAAATTTCTAATACAACAGACCATTTTAGAGTTATTCAATTATTTTGAATAAATTTCCCGTGTTTAAAATAATATATTTAATATTTTTATTCCATCCTCCTTGAGGATTTGCAGACCTTAGAAACTCATACTTACTTTGTGTTTTAGCTCTGAAAATATTTAATTGAATATTTCAAAGTATTAATTTGGAATTATACCATTCCATGACGTGTTTAACAAAAATGAAACTTTTCACCGATAAACCATTTTCCCCATTTAATGTAAGAAATTAATAATTTAACACAAGAGGATTTAGGAATACCCAAAAATAGTAACCATATGTTATAGTTCATGAAATTTATTCATTTAGTAAGAGTTTAATGATGACTTTCAGTGATCTTTGTGTTGACATGAACACATTGATCGTTATTAATTATTTTATGTGTCGTGTTTGTGATATGGTTGGAAAAATTCATTGTGTCGGAGTTTTGGTGAATGTTATGGTGTTTTTATGTTATTATTTTTGAAACATATTTTATTTTTAATAAATTTATATTAATTAAATGTTTATTTATTTAATTATATATGTTTATATTTCATTTTATATATGGGATTTCTATACATGCTTTGGTTCCCTCTTGTGTGATACCTAATAAGTAATCATGAGTGAGAAAAAACCATAAAATTTATTTATTTAGTGTTCAATCACATGTGTGAGATAATCTTAAGTCAAACGTGATAGAATTTATAATAAATAAATATATTAATTGAAAAATTAATATTTTGTGTTATTACTCTACAAACTTTCATAGGTGATATATAATAATTATTCCTATGCGAGGGATCCTGACGTATATAGGTATCTTGAATTTATTATATATTAATATCTCACCAATTGATTCAATTCTATAATTTCATGAAATTTATTCATTATTTCATAGAATGAGATGTTGGGTGATTTGTGTAAAAAATTAGAGTATTATCTAACACTAGAGAATGAGACTTGATAACATTTTAATTAAATTGGGAATTAGTGATTATTAAATAAATAATTATTCATATGTGAGAATAAAATAATGAGTATCAAAAGCACTTGAATGCGATTCAAAACTATGAAATTATCATCTTTATCTATCTCACTTTTAATAGTTTTACTTATTTCATTTAGTTTCTTTGATTTTTATATATATTTTTTATTTTTATTCATGTAAAAAATTAACCCGCTTAAACATTATTTGAAGAGGAAATTTCTATTATCTATACACATTCTCCCCATAGGATCAACCATACTACTACTAATATAATAGTTATAGGTTACATATTTTCTAAATTTGGAGTACCATGAAAATGTGTACCAAATTTTTGTCACCATTTCTAGGGAGAATTATAACATTAAGAGATATTAAATAGTGAGTGATTTAGGTTAAGAAACAAAAACAAAAAGAACAAATAGAAATTCAAATTATTACTCTATATTTTTTTTATTAGAAAATTATAGATACCCAGAAGACTAAAAATGGAATGGTCAACACTACACATTTACAACTAACACCCTTGATACCCATCAATAGTTCATAATATGAATTAAAAATTTTCACCGTTCATGTGTTCTCCAAGAAATTATTTTTGTTTTAATAATTAATATATAATTAAATGTCATGATCTATGGGTGAATACTTCACCATATCCTAATATTAGTTCATACCCAATATTTGATTAATCTCAAAGTCAAGATATTTTAGAAAATGTTGCTACAAATGATCCATGGACTCTACCTAGGTTGAAATACCTTTTAGATAAATTTCAAAAATCGAATACACAATCTCAAAGCTCCATAGAATATGAACCACCTTGCACACTAGAGGATGATACTCAATTTTCTCCACTATTTTGTGAACCCAACACTTCAAAAATGGAGTATAAAATGATTACTGTGATTATTGAGATAAATAAAAGGTTCAAACATCAAGAAGAGTGTAATGAAAATTTGGTTTCATCAATGAAAAATATAGAAATGAAAACGAGTCATATTTTCAAATTATCCTCCTCACAACCACTTGACATCCCAACCCTGAAAAATTATTATGAGGAAAGTGTGGCAGATATTCGATATGAACAACATCAATTTCATGATTCTGATGATGATTATTACTTTATTGATATTTATTCCAATCACACTATATATGAATCCTATCCATAACAATTTTATTCTTCAATCCCAACCACATTTCAAGAATATGAGAGTTGGGAATTATCCTCTGTTAGGTATAATGGTTTATCAGACAATGTGATTTCATATCCCTCAATAGTGAGTTCACAAACCTTACCACCCAAGGTGGAAATTGATTTATTTTATTCATATCATCATATAACTTTTGAGGATGGTAATATATTTTATTCTATGGTAGACATTGAATCAAGACCCTTCTTTATTGTGATAAAGTTAGAATTGACCTAAGTTACCATGGATTTCCATATACCAGAGGACATTATTTCAAGTAACCTTGATTCAACTAATTTTGAGGATCACTATGAGTTAAACACATGTTCCACAATAATAATTTTTAAAATAGTTCATGGTTCAAACAATTAGTTAGTGATGGTGGTAGAGGGAACTCAAAATTTTTTATAAACAATAGAAGAATGAGATTTCTTGGAGGATTATATGTTTTTGGTAACACATATTCAAATGAGTAAACATGATAAAAGAAATATAAAACAAAATATGGGAGAAAATATAATTTCTAGTATATTTGAGTCACCTACTCAAGTTTAGCTTGTCCCATATGCTCTATGCATTGAAGTTAATTCCAATTTAACTAAAATACCCATGCATGCTAACAATAATCTTTAATTAAGAGAATTTTATAAAACCACAGAGAATGAATTGTGTTTGAAACTAGTGATTTCCTTGTTTTTGCGTTCATTGATAAAAAAGAACTAGGTTACATGATTTACCCAGAAAATGAATTTGAGGATATGATGGATACAAGACAATCAGTAAGGGAGTTTGGAAAGGAATTTTTTTCCATTTCAAAGAGTCTATATTTATCATTTTTATGTAAATGTCCTCTACCAAAATTCCCATGATTTGGTGATCTTTTATCCTCATGGATTTTATTCACCTCATTTTAAGTTGGGTTATTTTTCTTTCATTCCACTAATCTATATTTCTAACTAGTTTTCTTTAAGACATCATATTGATTGTAGGATAATTAACTTCTCAATGAATACATTCAATACTCATATCAAAGAAGAAATAGATACAGGGTATACATTTCTATTCAATATTGTTGGAGTTTCATCAATATATGGATTGAGAAAAATTAAATTGAGATCTAAATGGGAGGTATCTCATTACTAGTTAGTTTTTATTTAATTGTATTTAGTTTTTATCTAATAAAATGACATGAAATTACCTCAACTGTTTTTCTTATGAGATTATAGTGGATTCAAATTCTCATACACATTTTTATCATACACATGCTTATATAATCATGGTGTTATTTATTTGATATGATGTAGGTATATGATACATATGTATAGATTTTATAAGTTACAACATTTCTAAAGATTCATCAGATGCAAGAAACCTCTTTGCATCTATCTTCAATTACACAGGGAAGTGTTATATTTTTTGATATTTTATTTACACTTTCAAAACCAACATATAAAATAAATAAATAAAACATAAAAAACTAACATACCTACAATATTTGAACCTACATAAAAACTCTCTATACATCTGCATTACCACAGTCAGAGAAATGCCACTTTTATTCCTAGTCATGGTTTAAGGACATTAATCCTAGTTGAAATGATTTAATTATTTACACCTATGATTTTAAATAATTTATGATATCATTCCACACCATAAAAATGTTTTTTATGAAACTTGTTTATTTTTGAGAAACTTATTCTCAATCATTCTCATATGTGTTGTCAAATATCACTTTCCCATACCCATGAGGACTTTGACACCTTTTATATCCCATTCTATTTCACTTTTCTTAAGGTAATATCTACCATGTTATGTCTTCCACAACTTTCTATGTCATTCCATCAAAACAATAGGAATTTTTAAAGTTTCATTGAAATGAATTAGGTATTTTTTTTTGTTTTATTTATCTATTTTGATCTAATGATCCAACCTTATATTTTCTCTATTTTTTATCCCTTAGAATTCATGAAGAAGTCTTTTTAGTATGATACCATATCTGATATCCTTCCCAACCCATATCTTGAATATTTACATGATTATTTTCAGTCCAAGTGTGCGGGAGAGAGACATTCATGGAGAGGGTTTTTTCAGGGACATCAATTCATTTGATACACACAGATATAAATTATTCTATCATGTTATATATTATTCTTTTCATAGTATCTCCATTCATTGTACTTGTATATTTTTATATGGAAATATAAATTGTATTTAGTTACACCAATGAGTGAATTTGTGGTTGTTACATGGTAACCCTAAACTCTAGAGATACTTAAAAAAGTGATAAACCATTATTTCAGGAGATAAAGAGTTTATATGAAAAACTATTACTGATATTATATAGATTATGAGTTAATTTTATATTTTTTCTATGGGATATTTTCTTATATTTATTTCTTTGAGTTTTGGAGTAGTTGGTAACATATATTTCTTCAAATTATATTTGACATTAGATTTATTATATTGATCTTATTGTGTGTATTTATATAATAATTTAATGGGGAAAAAATGAAATTTTAAGTGTGTGGGAGTGAGACTTTTGGGGAGACACTTGGATTAAAAATATTACAAAAAAATTATGATCCACCATTCCAAAGTATCAGAGATCATTTAAAACTAATGTTAATTCCTCATGATTAAAGAATTTTTTTTATTTTAAACCAGTGGAGATATGAAATTTATGGAAATAATATGTTAATTATTCATATAACACCCTAATATTTAAAAATAACTCTATGCTCGATAGCTTATTCAACACGCAACAATGAGTTTAGAAAACCATGATATAATATTAAAATATTATTATTTCATAAATATTATTTTATAAAATTAAAATAATTTATGAAATCATAATATCCATATTAAATTCGGTTAAAATTTTGGTATTTTTCAAAAAATATTTATTTTTCAGTGAATAATGAAAAATACCGATTTTTGGTAAAACAATCATTTATTTTTAAAAAATTAAGTAATTTAAAAGTACCATTATTATTTTAATATGATTTAAAAGTAAAATAAGTGTTAATTATTCTTATTTAATCCAATTAATTACATTTAAATTATATTTATACTAAATTTTAGTATAAATTTATTTTTAGGCTTAAAAATGCATTTTTTTAAAAACCGTTTTAAAGTGCATAATGTTCCTCCATTTTAATTAATTAAAATAACTCCTAATGAGGAATTATTTAAATAAAATTTATAGATTATAAATCTATATTATTTAATTTAAATTAATATAATTATGATTTATATTCATATATTTAATATAATATTATCTTTTCTTTGAAAAATGCATTTGTCAGAAAACCAATTTTTGTCGCAATTGCAATTTTTTAATTTAAATTAAATTATACAAAATATATGAATTTAATATGATAAAAATAAATTAAATATTATTAATCATTATAATTTATATTATATAATAATTTCAACTTAATTTTTGTTCATAATGAATAATAAAAACAATAAAAACCTGTTACCACAATTAATGTTAAAACAAGTTTTCTAAGGGGGTTAAAATAAAGAGGTAAATGGAATAAAATGTTTAAAACGTGATTATTTTTAATTTTATAGGTGTTGATAGTCCTTATATATCATCAAATACTTTATTTTTTAAATTTTTAGGCACTTTTCTTGAGAGTGACTTCCCAATATTGAGTAGTTTTGGGTATTTATGAGAATACTGATCCTCCTCCCTTATAAAAGGGTACCCCATATCCTCTCCTTTACACACTTCCAAAACCCATTATTTTAAAAAATAACTACTAAAATAACTTCCTAACTTCCATTACCACATCCTATAATCCTTGGTTTGATCATAAATCCAATCTAGGAAGGCTTTAGGTATAATCCTAAAGAGGTGGTCCGAAGAAAAGGTATCATTATTAACTGAGCATCTTTATTTTATTTATTCTTCCACATCCATCAAATATTAATCAGTTATGATGATATAATAACATTAGTATCTAACATATAATAATATGTTATTATTCTAATGGAATAACTTAAATCCATCTCCACTTCCATCAAATGAGAAACAAAACCATTGTTCATGTGTACGGTGGACTACCGCCTCGCAAATTGATGTAACTCATTTTCCATCACTACCTATCATGATTTTTATGATGAAAGATTTAATATCAATATATTATATTCATTTCCTTTTAATAATTATTTAAAATTAACATATCATATACATTCTAACCTTAAAATCCATTGAAAAATTATAACATCATTATTATGTATGATAAACTACCGCCTCACAAAGCAATGTGATTAATTTTTATTAGCGCATCACATGGATAGTATATGTAAGTATATTTAAATAAATAACATGATATTTATGATATAATTATAATTCTATAATAATAAAATAAAACTTAACTTCTTTATATCATGATCGTTGAAAAATGGAAATGTTACTCATGCATAGGTACAACCTACCGTCTCTATGATTGTAACATAGTTTATTTTTCATAACCATATTTCATGGTTGGTTTTAAAATTATAATTGATGTATAAAAATTATAATTATTTAATTATTATTTTTATGTATATTATGGAATAATGACCCCTTTGACCATAGTAAACACACCGATGCGATTTTGAAATTATGAACTGAGCATCCTCAAACCACCCAACATGTAAATAACTAATTAAGTAATTAAATACATCATTAAAATAATTGAAGTAAATGGTTTAATTTTAAGGTATTAAACATGTAAAAGGTTCTTAATAAATAAAATTATTGATATAATTTTATTATATGGTATATAAAATACATACATGACAAATTAAGGACTCGAGGTTAGGGTTTTGTCTGAAAACTTCCTTCTTTAAGACACATGTTCTTTTATGCACCTAATTTATTTTAAATTGCTTATATACTAACCATTTATATATTATATCCTGAAACCTTTATAATTCCTGATATTTTAAGTTCTAATTCATTTACTTCATTTATGAGAGTTATGATTCAAAAGTTTCCAAAGCGGTAAGGGTTTATATTTCAATCTCATTTTTATTGGGATTATTTATGCTTGAATTTACATTGAAGAAAATTATTTGATAATTTTATAATAAAACCATTTAATTTTATTATTTTATTTTTATTCATGAAATTTTAAAGTAATAGTACTATTATCTACTCTTTGGTACTTAAAATTATTGAGAAAATGGTTTTTAACAAAATCTGACTTCATTTCTCACTTAGGTCGAAAATCCTTTTTATTCCATATCTATGTTTTCTAAAAATATTTTCAATAATATTTTTAAAATTATAAAAATGATTTATTAAATACATTTTTAACTATTTTTTAATTTTTATTAAATATTTTGAAATGAATCTTATTGTTTTTTTTCGAACAAGGTGCGTTTAAACCTTTTTACAATTGTGTAAAAGGAATGTTTATTTAAGTTATATGGAATGCACAAAATTACCAAAAACCATGAACAAAAAAATATTTGAAGCTTAATTTATAAATTTCCATGGTACTTTTTAAATAATTTTTTTCTATAATATTTTGGAAATTTTGAATAAGTGATTTCAACGTAAAAAGGGTATTTTTATGATGAAATATTCTATGTAATATTCTAAAGACATTTTAATCAACAATGATAACCTTTTATTTTATGGATTTCCTATTAAATTATGTATATATGTCTCTCACATATATTATTATCTTATTATCCCTTAATTTGATGGGGAAATATATTCCTTAATCTCATCTCTCAAATTCTATCATTACAAAATTTCTTTTTGTTATGATATGAGACAAGATTATGCAACCCATTTATTTCCATGGGTAATTCTTATGTTTATGCCTTATGATTGATTTACTTTATCTGGAACATGTAAATCATGAATATTTTATGATGGGTTCACCGAAATGGCACTCACAATAATTTTTTAACTCTTTAGTCTCATGTGGCATCATGTATGGGATTAGGGAGTAAACCAAATCCATTTTGGGACTTTGTCCACCATGTGATATTGTCTAGGAAGTTAGACTTGACTCATGTTTTTTATGTAATATATCTTTTCCACATTTATTAGGATTCCATGATCTTATGATACCATGTTCTATATGTTATTATTCCATGTGACTACTCATATGCATTCTCTTTTATCATATCATGTTATACATTTGAATTACAAGTTATGATTCCTTATTATGTTTATTCACTTTCTGAGATTTTTTAATCACCAATTTATTTTATGTATGCCCTAGGTTATCCTATGATGTTTTAAGAGATCAAATGGATTTAGGATCTCATTATGAAGAATGAATTAAGGATGTAATGTTTTGGTTTACTTTTGATGTAATATGAACCTAGTCTTCTAAAGACACTAGGACTCATGATCTTTGGGATGCACTTCTTGGATATTTACATTTAAAAATCAGGTACTAAAATGTATAAAAGGATTGGGCTTCTATAGTTGTTATCAGATAAAGGTTTATTTATTTTTTTATATTTGGACTAGAAAAATTTAGTGAAAACCCTAGGTATAAGTATAAGGAAAAGACTAAGTATATAAAAATATCAAATAATTTTGGTAAAGTGTATAGTATATTGGTTCCAAGAAATTACATCCCTATATAGATACTACAAGTGGAAATGGATTTGGAACACTTGTACCTAGGGATAATAAATCTAAAAATTCCATATTGAGATAGACTTGATCTTCACCTGGCTCATAACAATGATCCTTACTGTACACCTAGTTTGAAACTCCCAGGGGATATGTTTTTGAAACTCACAAAATCTTTATAAACCATTATAAAGGGATTGAACAAATTGTTATGTTAGAAAACCTAATAGGGAACATTTCCATGGATAAACTAGATTAAACCTAGAGGATTTTAAGTTAGGATATACATATCATTTTTAAGTTATTACTTACAGGTTTATAAGTTCTACTCTTTTTTTATGTTAATACATTCTCATCTTGTTTATTTTATTCTTTTTAGTTAATGGTATGAAATAGGAGAAATCATACAATGTCATGGGAAATTTAATCCATCCAATGACCCGAATGCCTTAAAGTATTTTATTAATAATAATAAAACCCCTTTTAAGGGAAGTGGGGGGAACCCATACATCATAGAATTAAGTAATATCACAACCCGAAGGTGGGAAAATAAACCCGGACTGAGAGCTTAGATCGGACCCTCCCCAATGTATGAATCGTGATGTAGTTCTCTACCATTACAAGGATGTTCAGAAAAAAGTGTTTTGTGTCAAAGCACATGCCTGATTCGATAGTTGTCTCCATACCCTCTCAAACATCCAAATCCGAACAACTATGCATAGGTGAACTGCAAACTCTGAACCTTTTCTGAGACCTGTTCCTAGTGATCAAGTCCAAAATCTACATTAAAACATCAAAAAAACATCACCATCATAGATCACCTCATCGACACCAGAACAAGAACCACCACACCATTTCCACGAACCACTCTTGACACCGCAGTAGCAAGAAACCAAAGGGAAGGCGCTCCAGGTTACAGGATGTCAAGCCAGCACCACCCAGGGCTGGAAGGCCCAACAACTGTGCCAAATAAGCACCTCTATGGAGGGGAACCAAGATGACAAGACCAGTAGCACCACTCTAGGATGAAACCGATAAAATCAAGCAAAAATATAACCCTTGTCGGATTCCAAATCGGATGAACCCACTACAAGAGTAGGAGAGGAACCCACAGAACCAATAATAGGGATTTTACAGCACCAATGACACCACAAAACATCCATATCAATACAAAAACCAAATCTTCACTAACCAGACAAATAAGCAATCACAACGCAATGAAAAATCCTCTATCGAGAGACCAGAAAATAGAAACCCCCATCCCCCGAGCCACTCTGGAACCTGCAAAGAACCCCACTAGAGAAATTAGATCTTCTATAGAGCCAAGATAAACTTGCCGTGCAAAGATCCAGGTCCAAATTAGAAGCCGAAGCACCAATACACACAATGGACAAAGAACGATCCACGCCATGCTCCCATGGGAACCGTCGCCGAAGACTGAAGCACACCGATCCACCAAATCCTGGAAGCCAAGGACCGAGGCTCATCGATACACTGAAGCGCTAAGGACGATGAGATCTAGGGCTGATGATGCACCATACCGAGCTCTCGAGCAAGATGCTATTGAGGACTTAAGAATGTTGGAGGAGGGAAGAAGGAGATGCGGGACGAAACCCTAGCCGCCTTTAGAGAGTGGGAACCCGCCACTCAGAGGCCTTCCTCTCCCTATCATGGGAAATGTAATGGTTTCCCTAATTATATGCCTAACCTAATGGGAACAAAAATTAGAGATCTTATTATCATGATAAATGAGATATTTATAATTATGATTAAAAATTGAAACATATTTGAATTTCTAAACTCAACAAAGAAGAGAATGGCAAAGTATCATGGAAGTCCAAGTGTTAAAGATAATAAAGAAAATAGGATTCAATTTTCTACATGTCAAAAATGTGGGTATAGGCACCTTGGAAAATGAATTAAAGGAATTAGAATATGATTTTATGTGGGAAAGGAGGCCATAAAGAATCTAATTTATGAAGAAAAATGAATAGTCGGGTTAATAAGACACAAGGAAATAAAGTTCAACCAAAGTCAACACTAATAGTTAAATGTTGTAGATGTGATAAACTTGTTCATTATTTGATCCAATTACCCAATCCAATGATTAATTACTAATTTCTCATGTTAGGAAAATCAATTAAGTGCAATGATTGAAGATTTTAGGTTTTGGAATTTGAGAATCATATTGTTGAAGTGTTTTTATTAATGGTATTATGGTTATAAGAATCATGAAACTTCTAAGGACCATTCTATAATAACTTTTCTTTAAGTATTTTCAAGGATATTTTGAGTGGTAATAATTAACTAGAAAGGTTATTTAATGGTAAGATGATATTTTATAGAAAAACACATTATTTAGGAAAGGATAATATTTGATATGTGCATGATATTGAGGTAATTATATCAAATTAATATTATTTGATTTTGTGGAAATATATATATATATATATATATAATACTTTATTGTTTAAAAACTGATTTGATGATTAATATTATTTTGAGTATGTTCATCATATTCTTGGTAATATTATAGGAATTATATTAATATAAATTTAGAAAAAGTACGAACCACATACCAGTCGACAACTTATGACATTAGAAAAGGCCATGTGGTTTGAATCTACAACCAAAGGGTGACAAGGGTGAAGTGCCTACCACTGGCCTACATGATATACTTTTTATTATGATTTTTTTACTTAAATTATTTAGTGGATAAATATTAAGTTGATTTTGGGAAACATATTAGAGGATCAAGTATTCTTTATTTTTTATATTTATGAGGTGATTAATGATATTTTAGGGAAATTTTCATTGGGTTAATGTATATATAACCCTTAGGTCTAACATATGATTTAACATGAAATATTATTTTATAAAAACAAAATTAAATCCTTTAATGTTGATATTATTTGGGATGTAGGGTTATTTAGTTATGGAATGATTGAAGTTGAACTTTGGGTTTGTAGATTAATATGAAGGTGTATTAATTTTGGGAATTATATTACCCTATGCTAACCATTAATGAGTTTTGTTAATGTATAAAGACAATAAGAATATTTTGATATCATTTTTTGGAATCATGTGATCCGTTAGAAGTTAATTTTAGTGCTTTAGGTATAAAAAATTCACCTTAAATACTCATCATTTCGAGAAAAAGATGATAATGTTGTGAAAAATTATTAAAGGATGAAATTATACTCATTAAGTAAGTATATTTACTTATTTTTTTAATCTATATTGTAAAAGGATCCCTTAAATTTTTGGAAAAGGATCTTGAAATAAAAATGTTATTCATTTTTGATAAATTGATAGTATGTTCTCTCTTAAAAAAGGTATAACGTTATCTCATAAATGGATATTATTTCTAAATCCTTGTTTTTTTACTTCCCACAAAATTTATCCTATTTGGAAACCTAGTTATGTGATGACCATCATGTTTACTTTCCCCTCTTTTAAGAGTAAGTTTTATTAACCCTTTTTATGATGTGGGTTTTCCATAAAGGAATTTTTTAATGTCAAACCCTTGATTAATGAGCATAAGTTTAAATTATGAGGATGTGATTTATTTAAGGGTATAGAATATAACATACTGATATTTTAAAAGAAAAATATTCCCAATATTTCATTCAACATGCAACACCGAGTTTAAACGACCTGTGATATAATATTAAAATATTATTATTTAAACGTGACTGATATAACCTAGTTGTTAAATTGAAAGGTATGAATAGTATTAAATTCTCTATGAGATATATATAAAGTTCCAAATCAATATAAATTTATTTAAAAATACATAATAAATAATCACTCAACTTTAATAAATATATTTTATTATATAAAAAATATGTTTCCTTTAAAAATGATTTTTATTTCCTTTGAGAGAAAATATTAGAATTAATTTTCAGAACTTTTAGAAATTTTATTTTATAAAATGAACATATTTTTTAAAATCAGAATATTTATTTTAACTTAGGGTAAAATATTCGGATTTTTGGAAAAAAATATATTTTTTAGTGGATAGTGAAAAATACTTATTTTTGTAGAACTATCATTTATTTTTAATAAATTAAGTAATTTAAAAGTACCATTATACTTTTAATATTATTTAAAAGTAAAATAATTATTATTTAGTTATATTTCATTCAATTAAGTACATTTAAATAATATTTATACTGGATGTTAGTATAAGTTTATTTTTTTGGCTTAAAATGCATTTATCTGAAAACCATTTTAAAGTGCATAATGTTCATTCATTTAATTAATTAAAATAAAACCTAATAAGGAATGATTAAAATTAAATTTATTGATTATATATCAATATTTTTTAATTAAAATTAATATAATGACTATTTATTTTCATACATTTAATATAACACTATATTTTCCTTGAAAATACATTTTTCGAAAAATGACTTTTCATCGCGCTAGTAGGTTTCAA
The DNA here is from genome assembly GCA_963277665.1 of Viscum album. NCBI lineage: Eukaryota > Viridiplantae > Streptophyta > Magnoliopsida > Santalales > Viscaceae > Viscum > Viscum album. The sequence continues at coordinate 397,533,002 of OY728138.1, forward strand.
TTTTAAATTAAATTCTTCCAATTATATGAAATGAATTTTATAAAATGTATTAAATATTTGGAATCATAATAATTTATATAATATAATAAGGTAAATTTATTTTGTGTTTATAATAAATAGTAAAAATAGTAAAAATATGTTACCCCAGTTAATGTTAAAACCGATTTACCGAGGGGGTGGGGTGGGTAAAATAAAGGGGTAAATGGAATAACATGTTTTAAAAAATATTTATTTTGAATTTTATAGGTTTTCATCAGTCTTATATATCCTCCAATCCTTTATTTTTCAATTTTTGAGTCACTTTTCTTAATAGCGACATCCCAATATTGAATAATATTGGGTATTTATAAGAATGTCACTCATCCTCCCTTATGAAAGGGCACCCCCTCCTTTTATTTCAACACTTAAAAAACCCATTGGTTTGGCCAATCCCTACCAAAATCCCCTACTCAATTCCATTCCCACTTTCTTAAAGCCTTTTTTATCATAAATCCAATCTAATAAGGCTTTAGACATAATCCTCAAGAGGTGGTCCGAAGAAGAGGTATCATTCTTAACCAAGAATCTTTCTTTTATTTCTTCTTCCACCTCCATTAAATATTAATAAGTAATAATTATATAATAAAATCATTATCTCACATATAAAAGGGCACACCCCTCCTTTTATTTCCACACTTCCAAAACCCATTGGTTTGGCCAATCCCAACCAAAATCCCCTAGTCAATTCAATTCCCACTTCCTCAAATCCTTTTTTATCATAAATCCAATCTAATAAGGATTTAGACATAATACTCAAGAGGTGGCCTGAAGAAGAGGTATCATTCTTAACCGAGCATCTTTCTTTTATTTATTCTTCTACCTCCATGAAATCTTAATAATTAATAATTATATAATAAAATCACTATCTCACATATAATAAGATTTTATTATGTTAATTTCATAACTTTAATCCATCTCCACTTACATAAAATGGGAAACAAAACCATCATTTGTGTGTACGGCAGACTGCCGCCTCACGAACTGATGCGACTCATTTTCCATCATCACCTCTCACATATGTTCATGATGACGGATCTAATGCTTATATATTATATTAATTACATATTATTAATTATGTAAAATTAAGATATCATGTACCTTCTTACCTTACCATTCATTGGAAAATTATTACATCGTTCGTGTGTATGGCGGACTACCACCTCATGAAGCGATGTGATTCATTTTTATTACCAAATCACATAGATGGTATATGTAAGAGTATTTAAATAAAAAATATGATATTTATGATATAATTATTATTATTTAAATATAAAATAACACTTACCTACTTTACAAAAAAATATTTTAAAGTAACCTTTTTTTCATTTTCTGAACAAGGTTCTTTTTAACCTTTTTTACAACAGTGTAAAAGGAATGTTTTTTAACTTATAAGACATAAAAAAAATTACCTTCCATAATGAAAACTCAATTATTTGAATATTAATTTATAATTTTTCATGGTACCTTTTAAAAAAATATTTTCTATAATATTTTTGTAAAATTTGAAAAAGTGATTACAAAGTGAAAATGGTATTTTTCTTAAGAAATATTCCATGTAATATTTTGAAGAAATTTTCATCAGTGATGACAACCTTTGATGTTATGGATTTATTATAAATTATGTATATATGTCTCTCACATATATACCTAGATTATTCTACCTTAATTTTATGGGGTAATACATGCCTTATGCTCATATTTAAAATGCCTTCATTATGAAATTTCCCTTGGTTATAATATGAAACAAGATTATGCCACCCATTTCTTTCTATGGTTAATTCTCATGTTTATGATTTATGATTGATTTATTTTATGTTACACACATAAATAATGAACATGTTATGATGGGTGCATCCAGATAGTACTCCAATGCATTGGGTAAATCTTTAGTCTCATGAGGCGTCATGCATAGGATTTAGGAGTAAAACTAATCCATTATAGTAAATTTTCCACCATGTGATATTGTCTAGGTAGTTTTCCTTGAATCATGTTTATATCATGTAATATATTGATTCCAAATTTACTATAATGCTATGATGTTATGATACCATGTTTGATATGTTATGATTCCATGTGATTACTGATGACCATTCTTTTTTATGATATCATGTTATACATTTGGATCACAAGTTTTTCTTCCTTATCATGTTTATCCATTTACTAGGATTTTTAGATGAGACCTTTATTTTATGTATTCCCCAAGTTATACTATGATGTTTTAGGATATCAAATAGATCTATAATATCATTATTAAGAATTAAATAAGGATGCCTTATTTTGGTTTCCTTTTGATGTAATATGAACCTAGTCTTCTAAAGACACTAGGAATCACAATCTTTGGGATGTACTTATTAGATATTTATGTTTAAAAATAATTTAATAATATATGTAAAAGGATTGAGTCTTTATAATTAATGTGTATGATAATTGAGAATAAGTTTTATTAAACTATATTGAATGATTATAATGATGGTGAGGTAGGCCATATTGATGCATGAATATATATACATATTTTCAAAAGAATATGAGTGAAAGGGATTGTTTTTGAAAATTGGGATTTTTTAATGAACCAACCTGAATCTAAACTGATACCCGAGCCGATTCTCCACTAACTCGAAGAGTGTTCCCAATATCCACGGGTTGGAGACAAGAACTTGTGTGTTAATAAATAACTATTGGGAATGATTTCACCATCAAAGTATTACAATAATATAATAAAATACAGAAACATTATCAGATATATATCAAACAATACATACATATCATAGTACAAAGAGACACTAAAAAAACTAAAAACTGAACATAATAACCAAAACCCACCTCCTGGAGGTCCTTGACCACCCATAATTTTCAAAGTCACCCTAACTCAAAACCAGAGAGGAAGGTGATAACACGAACACTTGATATAAAATAATAAATGGATGCAAACACCAAAAGTTACAAGTAGGATGTGATCTAAAGATCCTAGTAGGATTTCACCAAATATTCTATGAAATTACATCATAAGGAAATTTAAATACGATAAAAGAGTAAAAATAATAGAGTACGAGGATTAGTTTAAAAATAGTGTTTTAAAAATTTAAAATCATTTGTTAACCCAAACCTATAAAACATGCCATTTAACCATTTAAAAACTAAACATTTTCTTGAAAATCTGTAACACCCCAAGCTTCTACGGTACGTTTCCCTTTGAATAATGCGATAGCGTGTGTTGTACGCAACCTCGAGTTCTAACACACACCACAACTAATTAAACTAGCCGTTGTGAATAGTAATACCTAATTTTTGAAATTATATATATTTTATATTTGAAAATGGACTTCATTTTTGGACTCGGAATATCGAATTTAGCCTAGGGTGAAATTTTGGTACTTTTCGGATAACTTTCATATTTTGATGAATAGTGAAAATTACTAAATTTTAATTAAAAACAACTTTTTTAATCAAAATAATTAATAGTGATAAATTATGAATTTGAGTGGTTTTAAAGTATATTTAGAATATATTTTTACCATTTAATATAATGTTGGTCATTGGACATAATTTTACAATTAAACCAAACATAAACAAGTGTCAATCTTTTGATAGTTATTATCTCTTAAAAACACGCTTTTTGTTTTGACAGCGGGAATTAATTTTAAATTAATTTCTGCCACTTCTGTGTTTTGAATTTAGAAAAAAGGATTCCATATTTGGAATCAGGATGTTCAAATTGTGTAAATAGGTAACTTTTATTTTTAGACATTTTGAATAGTTACTGTGGTAAATATTTTATTTACCATGGTTAAAGGGTAAATCCGGTAAATAAGGGTTAAAAAAATAATATTATAATAATACTAAATTACCCTAAAACGTGTCCTAACCCTATTGGTGGACACATAACCGACCATGGGCATCCTTGGGTCAATTTTGGGACCCCTTGGAGCCACTTGTATGTGGTAGGGACACATTATATTAATAAAGCTTAAATAAAAATAAAAATGGCATAAGCTTACATCTTTTAGAAGGACAATTTTTACATAGGGTTATACATGTTGGATTTTCGATTATAAATATTCATTAGAAAGCTAAAAAGATTTCCTACATAATTATATTTTCTTTATAATTTTTAGACATTAAATAAGTTATTTTATTTATGACACAATGATGATGCAGTAATTACTATTATAGTGAAAAATTAAAATAATTGATATTATAAATACCCAAATAAATATAATATGAAACTTTTAATGAATTAAACTTATTTTATAGGATAATATGATATATTAGTATTGATTTAATTGACTTTGTTCTAAGTAATCAATCTGTTATGAGTTTCACAAAAATCAACTATTGAATAGTGTCAAAATTGACATAAAAGAGTTCTTAAAACAAATATTATATTATTAATTGATATTAAATTCCTAAAAATCTAAGGTTCGGCCAAGAGACTTATATTATGATAGGTTAATCATTAATGGACCACTTGGGGGTCTCTTGGATGTATATAGTAAGTTTATTAACCATATTATATAAAAATACAAAGAGACATTGTAAAAGTGAAACTAATTAACTTAGAGTTAATACTTAAAGATAAGGTTAATATAAGTACCCAAACCTGTCTAAATTCTATTGGTTGAGTGGTTTTCGACCTATCCCCACCTTAACCTTTGAATAATCAACTTTGGAGCCATTAGAAACCGAATATGAATTTATTATAAATTAATATTTCTAGCTTTTCCAAAGGTGCCCCTCACCCCTCTTATAAAAGGGCACTCCTCCTTATCATTTCTTCACACCTTCAAAGCCTTTTGGTTCGGCCAAACTCTGCCCAAATACTCTCCCAACATCCCTCACTACAACCTAGAGGCCTTAGTTTGATCAGAAAGCCAACCTAAGGAGCCCTTTTGATCAAATCAAAAGGAAGAACCCGAAGAAGAGGTAATGATTTCACCACCCTTTTCTAAGTTCATTTCTTCTTCCACTTCTTCTTCCTTTGTTCTTACCATTCTAAAATAATAACTCCAGTATCTCACATATACTGTGATGTTATTATAAGTATGGTACAACCATATTCAGTATTCTATCCACCCTTTGAATAACATGTCACCATACGTGCGTACGTACGGCTTACCGTCTCCACGTCGTGGTGTAATTGTTATTCAATATAATATTATTTGTATGGGTATAATAATGATGTGTAACTCATGTAAATAATAAATATAACATGTTAATGATTCTGTATATATGATATACCATTCATTTATATATTATTTTAATATCAAAAGAATGATATTGTCGCTCGTGCGTACGTACGGACTACCGTCTCCACGAACGCGATGAGATTCATTCTCCATCGTATCCATTCAAGTATAATTATCATTTTATGATTTAAAAATGATGTTTAAGGACTTGATATCATTCTGGATATGAATAAGATACAACAAACATGGCTTATGTAACAAAACATATAAAAGAAAATGAGTAAGTTAACACCCGAAATGATGATAATTATAAGATATTATTAATAAATCAATGTTAAAAGATCATATATGATATCATATTAATATATATGATTCTTGTATAATTTAATAACAATTATTTCACCATTATACAGGAGGTTAACCTACCCCAACCAAGGAAAAGTACAAGGTAAGGGATTTTCTTATCTCACATTCAATTCCGTGAGATTTCCATTGTTCGCCACTAAATTATTGAAAGTGGTGTATTGTGTACTGCCATTTGATATATATTATCATTATTCTCTTTATATTCATGTTATTCTATAAATAATTTGGTGGTTATTAAATTTTGGCCATACGACTCAGTTGATTAACGTGGTAAGGGGTTTTCATCTCACTCCTTATTCCTATGAGATTCATGCCATATTGCCACCATTACCTTTTGTGTGGTGTATGTACTGCCCATAATTATATTCTTTGTGTAATACACTTTAATTTATGTGTATTTACATATTCATTGTATGATACCTCTTTCATGGGTTGTATGTTTCATAAGTTACCAAATTGGTAAGGGTTTACTTTACAACCTCTTCATTATCCAAGGTTGTTTATACGTAATAATCTACTGGGATCTCTTTATCTTCCACATCCATGTTTCTTAAAAATGCATTTCAAAACATTTTTACTATTTACTAGAATATTAGTTAAAGTCATTTATACCCTTTTTGACTTTTATAAGTGGTTTATAAAGGAATCTTTCGGTCGTTTTCAAAACAAGGTCCTTTTTAACCTTTTCGACAGAATTAAGGTAAGAATGTTTTTTTTACTTATACGGCGGGTGCGGTTATTTTCCGCCGTTATAAAATCGTCGAAGCTTTCCTTACAAGCTTATAAGAATATTTTCAAAGAAAAGGTTTCTTTTATATTTATGTGATTTTTAAATGATTTCAAAAGAGATATATTTCCCTCAAATATATGAAAATCCAGTGTAAATGTATACGTATTTAACGCAAGCTTAAAAATGTTTTCAGAAAACCGGACTCTCGAGTTTGGTAGACAGGAAGGGATTGGGAGTGGACCCATCATGGCCTGTAATTAATCGAGAAGTCTCAGAATTAGTTATTTTGTTTTCAGAAGCTTGCATATTGCTTTCAGAAAAACACTGGAGTATATTTTATCAATTTTAAACATAAGTATCTTTTAAAAACAATTGCATCGGTAGGTCTCATGAGACAAACTAGTGTCTTGGCACAAGGACTTGACAAAATCTTATTTGTAGTCTTGGCACGAGGCCTTGGCTATGTGGTTATGATAGTCTGGAATTATGCATTCCAACATTATGAAAGTGGTTATTTATTTTTTCATGTGATTATTCGATTAGTGGAATATCCATGTGAATAAGTAAATGGCATTATTTCATTTTATTTATGCCATACCATGTTGAAAGTTCATGTTTAAAAGGCTTTTGTTTTAGTTATACATTGCCTTAAATGTTTATTCTTATTGATGAAAGTTTCCGCTATATTGTTATCCTTACTGGGCATTTGAGCTCACCCCTTTTCTATGTTTTATTTTTCCCAGGAAGTGAAGATGTAAGTTATGAATGACCTGCAGGGATATTATGAGGGGATTGTAGTGTGGACTGTGGAAACATTATGTTGTTGTAGTAGTTTTTGATTTTATGATGTAATGTAAAACTTATGAATATATCTTGTGTTTCCAAGGCTACTAAACCATTCGGTCTTTCGAGATTTGATCTTTCTTGTGATCATGCCAATGTTATGTAATAATGCACCGATTCTAGGCAACTAGGGTCGGGGCGTTACAAAATCTTTGAAAATCGTTTCACAAGTTAAATTCATATAGTCAAGAAAATATGAGAATATGCACCAGATATGGAAACATGAAGAAGGATCAATACAATATAATCAAGGTTTATAATAATAATAAACGAATCAAGCAAGGAAACTCTAGTACCAAATAGTGAAAATGAATGCTTCCATGTATTGAGTATTAAGTATATGGATGTAATAGGCACAAACTAGGTATGATAGCGAGTCTACCTCATAATAGCTAATAAAATAAATAATTTTAGGGCTTACATCTAGTCTCATGGGTCTAAAGTAAACCAGTTCGATGCATAATCGATTTTCTAGCCACATGTTTATAGCCTGAACCTTTCACATTATTTATGGATCCACTAGAAGGGTGTGAGTCTACTAGTGAAGCATATATCTAGGTCATCCCATCTAATAATCCAGGCTCCCATGACTAGTCAAAATAAGGGGGTGAAATAAACAATTTACAAGGATCACATGGGGATCCTTATCACCAACATCTCACTCTCACCCACCAAACTCTCTCAAATTAAATAATCTATTTTTCAACCCTAATAAAAATGAGAAGTATAAGAATAAAAAAAGTTATAATTAAGGGATTATCACATGGTATAATTATCATAAATTTCCAACTAGTCCATCAAGCATCATCAATTTCAATTCAAAATCTTTTATACAATTTAATATTCAAAAGAGTAATAATACATACTTCCTTACACAATCCATCATAAAAATACCAAAAAATCCTTTAAAATAATAATTTATTTCAAAGAAAACATAAATCATTCAAATAAGTATTATAATTTTCAAATTTTTTTGAATACATTTCAAAACATGGGTTGAAACCCTCTTTCCATATGAATAAATCATTTATTTCAAATAACACAAGAACACTGATTCCAAAATAAGGTTAAAAACATTAAAAGGGGGTTCATGTTCATTTAATAAATTCAAGTATTTAAAAATATTTATAAAATATTAAATATTTAAATTCATTTAATTCAAATAAAGGAAGTTCATTTAATAAATCAAAACCCAGGACAAAGCCCTCAATTTCACCAAAACACCCTTTAAATGTTCTTAGAAAATAAATCCAAAAAAACATGAAATTTAAAAAATTTATAAAAAGGTTATAAATATCAATATTATAGCCATTCAATTAATTCCATATTCAATTCAAAGAGAATAGGGTCAAAGAAGATTTAATAAGGAATTTAATGGACAAATTTCACAAAACATGTGTTAGAAATTAAGAAACTTGTTTCTATGAATTATCAAGAAAAAAAGAATCACAAAATTAAGGAAAATAATTGAAACACCTACTTAGAAATTAAGTAATCCAACTAAAAAAAATATGATATGTGTCACCTTCGATGGCGATCACTAGATCTAGGAAGATAGATCTCGAAAAAAGAGAGAAGAGATAATAGATCTACAATTCCACATAAATCAACCAAGATCCAACAAAACATAGGTCCATAATCACCTATAGAGAGAAGGAATCAAGAGAATAAGGGAGATCCAAGATTAGGAAGAAAAAAACTCACTAAAAGATAAGATATCTACTTTGATTGGTGGTTCGATCCATTGAGAGATGATGTTTGGGGAGAAAAAACAGCTCCGATGGGCTCCCAAAAGCTTAAGGATTGGATTTGGTTTGGGTGGGAGGATTTTAGGGTTAATTACATGGGTTTTAGGAATTTAATTACAATTTTCATAACTTTAATTACCATTTTCTTTGTTTCCTAGGACAAGTCACACAGTTAGTACTAACCATGAACCTAACCATTTAAAGTAGCATACTTAGGCTCCACACTTTGTTTAAACACGCACAAATCATGATACCAAGATGTATTCTTTGTTTAAATATGAAAAAACCATGCACAAACTATGAAATAGGCTGAACACTTTGTTTAACCAATCACAAACCATGCACAAACCATGCATAAACCATGAAACCCATGTTTCACACTTTGTTTAACCATACACAAACCATGCATAAACCATGAAAAGGCCTAGAAACCTTCAAAAAAGGTCTGGTAAAATATCAAAAACAACCTTCAAAGAGATAAAATCATTGGGTACTCAAATAAATGGGTCAAAACACATAAAAAAGTACAAGATGTTATAACCTCCCCACTATAGGACTTTTTATCCCTAGAAAGTATCCAGTCCAAAAGATAAAACAATATGAAACAAGAAGAACTTCCTCACTCATCCTGTGAGGTGAATGGTCCTTTTACCATAATTGAGACTCACCCAAAGGCTAAAAACACACACAAATCCAAGATCAAAACACCAAGATCATCACATGTCTCCAAACTGGAGGTACTACTTATTGGAAAGGTTCAGGAAGAACCCTCTTATTAAAAAAAGGAAAGAGAAAGTATAAGAAAGAGATGGATGGGGTTATACAAGATATCCAAACTAGAGAAGGATTGGATACCTAGAATAGGTTTTCCCACCATTTAAAGATTCAACAAAGTGGTGTAACATAAGATAATCATGTACCTTATACCCAAAGAAGAGATAATTCAACTATTCACTAAGGAGAAACATCAAAGATAAAAAATCCACAATAACAGTAAAGAACTAACAAGGATTTAAACCATGGTTAAGTACTCAACGGTAACCTAGGATTTTTCAAACTAAGCCTCATACCTCAATGAGCTAATCAGAATAAATGCCAGCATCACTGGGTTCTTATTCTATCAAAAACAAACATCATCCTAGTTACCTAAGTACATTCCCATAGTCTATCCAAGTCCAACTAGAAAAATATCACACATATAAGTTAGTTCACAATAGGGCACTATACTCTCATGAGGGAGATAATCCAATAAATCACAATTAAGCTCTAACCATCAAGGCAAAACATAAGGAACAACAATCAAGATCTCATAAAAAGGAAACAATTATTACATTAGCAATCAAAAAATGACCCAAACCAAGGTACACATGATATCATTTAACAATATCCAAAAAAAAAAGGTTTCCAAAACACACAATCCATAAGAAGGAACAACTCAAATGGTTTCCAATTCCACATCATAAACAAAAAGAAGAATCAACATTAACCATATTTTCAAACTAACAGCTGAAAACCAAAAGACCCCCCACAGTGTGAAAAGATTCACTACAAGGCCTATGGATGGAGACCTATTATATTGAAGTATATTATTCCCTATAGTCAGGATATGATATTTTCAACCAAAATTTTCCTTTTTAGGATGACAACTTACAGAACATATTAAGGTGACATAAATGGCCACACTATTTAAAAATATTCAGATATTTAAAACACAACCTATTTAGATTACCAAGTGATCCATAATGGAAACACATGAGACCCCTCTTCTTTCCATGAGAATGATTCCTCTTATTAATCTTGAAAGAGGAATTATTCCCTTTGTATTGTTTCACTAGCTCCACTTTAGTTGAGAAATCCTTATCAAGCATCTCCTGATAAGAAATCGACATGACCAAAGGCATGAGGGTTAAAAGGTATGGATAAAGACCTTCTCTAAAACAGATATACTTAATGAAATAATTATGAAAAATCCCTAGAATGAAACATATTAAAAATGATAATTTGTTGCCATACTCTACAACCGACAACTCATCTTGACCACAACCCAAGAACTCAATTTTTTTTATCCTTATTCACTTCCTCAGGACACCGAGATCGAATGAATATTGAATTGAATAATTACCAAGACATTAATTTAGGTTGAAAATGGGGAATCAAAACTTCCCACCACTATTTTTCATGTGCCTTAAATAAGGATTCTATAGACCTGACCTTCAGAGCATATGGAGTATTGAGATAATCAAATATCACATTAACTTATTCAAGCCACTACACTACCTTAAGGGAACCTTGTTTTCCTTTATAAAAAGGTGGATGAAAATCCAAGAAGTCAAGGATGTGGTTTAAAGTATGGAAGGTAATAGGCTCCACCACTTGATATGGAGTCTGGGTATTTTTGTTGAAAAGGGATTCAACTTTTGGAAAACATGATAAACTTTCCTGAGGACCAGACTGTTGGAACAACATTCTATCTTTCTTGAAGGAATTTTTGGGAGACATTTGTAAACATTAAAAAACATAGGCATATCAACTCAAGAATTAAAGAACACTCAAAAAGTGAATAAAATATTTTAAACAAAGTCACAACTCACTTTATAAAAGCTTTATTGATTTCAAAACACAAAATATTTCACCAGTTATAAAACATTACTCTTTCCTTTAAAAATGATAAATCTTTATATAAATTAATCATAGTTTCAAAAACCCTTTACTAGGAAAGGTAAATTATTCTATGGTTTCAAAATCATTAATACCATTTTCCAATTATCAAAACCATTCTTATTTTAAATCCATTACAAACGAAAATTCATTCTTAAAACATTGTTTTATCACATCACATAAGAGTCTTTGATAATTAGTTTTTTAAGAAAAAAATTTCATAAAACTCACTAGTGGTCATTAAAAAAATTTATCAAATAACTCAACATGACATAATTTAATATAGAATTTAGTTTTCATAAGGGATTTAAAATTATTAAAAAAGTATTAAATTTGAAACAACCAAACAAGAGTATGAAACAACCCACATCTAACCCACATAACCAACCTCACATAAGTAAAGTAAATTGTAATAAAATGGATAAGGTTTAAGGTTTAGAATCATGTTATAAATGAAAAAGTCTTGGTCATATAGGCTAGTAAACCACACACCAACCTCACAAAAGTTCATGGTTGGATTTCCAGATCAGTCACATTGATTCCTCACAATTTACCTGAATGTGAAAACTTAGTTCCACTATGGTCATCCTTCCATTCTGGTTCAAAAAATAATAAGAGATTCCTCAAATAAGAGATAGTCTCACTGGGAATATAAATTTTATTTATCATTATAAAACCCAATAACTCAAAATAAATACTCAAGTCCCAAAATCCTTGGTAACCTTAATCTCACCTTGAAGGGGTGGTGATCAAGCACTCGATCACAGACTACCTCTTGAGTCCCGACACATTAATAATATTCTTTCTACCATGACTCACCCCAAATAATATAAGGATTTAAAAGTAAAGTATTTCACTTTAAGGAAAGTTTTTTCTCTAATACCATTTGTAAAAAACCAACCTAGAATACCATCTAAAATGATATCTGAGCTGATTCACCACTAACCCGAAGAGTGTTCCTGATCTCCATGGGTTGGCAACAAGAACCTAGGAATCAATAGATAACCATTGGGAATGATTTTTCCCTCAATGTATTAAAATAAAATAGTACAATGAGGAAACATTATCAGATATATATCATCAATACATACACATCATAGTACAAAGAGACACTAAGAAAACTGAAAATGGAACATAACAACCAAAACCCACCTCTTGGTGGTATAAGACCACCCAATATGTCCCAAGTCACCCACCCTTGTTCACCATAACTCAAAACCATAGAGGAAGGAGAGAGAATGAACATATTCTATAAAATAATAAAGGTTTGAAAACACAAAAAGGTACAAGTAGGGTGTGAGATAAAGAGGCAATTAGGATTCCACCAAATATTCTATGTAATTACTTCATAAGAAAATTAAAATATACTAAAAGTGGAATAAAAATAATAGAGCATGAGAATTATTTTAAAAATAGAGTTTTAAACATTTAAATTTATTTATTAAACTAAACCCGTAAAACATTCCATTTCACCATTTAAAAACTAAACATTTTCTTGAACATCTTTGAAAACCATTTCACAAGCTAAAGTCAGATAATCAAGAAAATATGAGAATATGCACCTAATATAGAAAGATGAACAAGAGTCAATACAATAGAGTCAAGGTGCAGAATAATAATAAATGAATCAATAAAGGAAACTCTAGTTCCAAATAGTTACAATGAACGCTATCATGTATCAAGTATCAAGTATATGGATGTCATGGGTACATACTAGGTACGATAGTGATTCCACCTCAGAATAGCTAATCAAATGACTAATTACCAAGATTACATCTAGTCTCAAGGGTCTAAAGCAAACCAGTTCCACACACACTCTCTTTTCTAGCCACATACCCATAGCCTAAACCATTCAAGTTCTATATAGATCCAATATAAGGGTGTGAGTATACTAGTGAATCATATATCTATTTCATCCCATATACCTATCTAGGTTACCGTGAATAGTCAAAATAAGGGGTGAGATAAACAAGTTATGAGGACCACACGAGGATATTTATCATCAACATCTCCCTCTCACCCCCAAACTCTTTCAAAGTAAATAATACCTTTTTCAACCCCCATAAAAATGGGAAGTATAAGAATCAAACAAGTTACAATAAAGGGATTATCACATGGAAGAATTATCATAAATTTCCAACTGGGCCATCAATCATAATCAATTTCATTTAAAAACCTTTTATACAATTAAATATTTAAAAGGGTAATAATATCCACTTACTTTCACAATTCATCATAAAAATAACAAATAGGCCTTTAAAACAATCATCTATTTTAAAGAAACCATAAATAATTCAAAGGAAGTATTATAATTTTCAAAAGATTTTGAATACATTTCAAAACATGGGTTGATGCCCTATTTCCATGTGAATGAATAATTTATTTCAAATAACCCAAGAACACTAATTCCAAAACAAGGGTAAAATCATTAAAAGGGGGTTATTGGTCATTTCATAAATTCAAGAATTTAAAACTGTTTAGAAAATGTTAAGTAGTTCAATTCATTTAATTCAAATCAAGGAAGTTAATTTAATAAATCAAAACCAAGGCCAAAGCCCTCAATTTCACCAAAATACCCTTTAAAAGTTCTTTGAAAATAAATACAAACAAACATGAAATTTAAACAATTCATAAAAATGTTATATATATTAGGATTATGTCTATTTAATTAATTCCATATTCAATTCAAATAGAATAGGTTCAAATAATCTTTACTAAGGAATTTAATAAAAAAAATTCATAGAAAACATGTTAGAAATTATGAAACATGTATCTATGAATTATCAAGAAAAAATGAATCAAAAAATGAAGGAAAATCATAGAAGAACCTACTTGGAAATTAAGGAATCCAACTGCAACAAATCAAAGATGTGTCGACTCCAATGGAAATCATTGGATCTAGGAAGATATATCTAGAAAGAAGAGAGAAGAGATCCTAGATCTTTAATTCCACACAAATCAACTAAGATCCACCAAAATGAAAGGACATAATCACCTTTAGGGAGAAGGAATCAAGAGAATAAGAGAGTTCCAAGATTTTTTAGAAAATAACTCATCAAAAGAGAAGATCTCCACTTTGATTAGCGCTTATATCCACTAAGAGATGATGTTTGGGGAGAAAAAACATCTTGAGAGGGCTTCCAAAAGCCTAAGGATTAGATTTGGTTCGAGTGGGAGGAGTTTAGGGTTAATTAGGTGGGTTTTGGGAATTTAATTACAATTTTCGTAACTTTAATTTCTGTTCTCATGGTTTCATAGGCCAATTTTCATGGTTAGTACTAACCATGTGCCTAACTGTGTAACATTGCACACTTAGGCTGCACACTTAGTTTAACCATGTGCAAACCATGCGACCGGGCTGCACACTTTGTTTAACCATACAAAAATCATGTGAAAATCATGAAATAGGTTGCACACACTATTTAACCATGCGCAAACCATGCAACCCATGTTGCACACTTTTTTTAACCATGTGCAAACCATGAAGAAACCATGAAAAGGCAAAAAAACCTTCAATAAAGGTTCGGTAAAATATTGAAAACAACCCACAAAGAGATCCAATAATTTGGTACTCAAATAAACGGGTTAAGACATATAAAAAAGAAACAGGATGTTATAAATTTTAAATGAATCATGATATTTTGAGGGTAAAAGGATTGAAAAATTTCAAACTTGTAATTGTATTATTTTGATATGACTAAGGGTGCATTGATTTTTTGTTTCGTGATTGTTTTAATAAGGATTAAATGTTTAAATACATAGGATTTAATACTAATAGAAATCAATAATTTTTTTTTTATAATTTTTGAATTAATTTTAGTTAGTTTTTTAACCATTTTAAGCGTTTTTAGTTTTTTTCTAGTCTTTTAATAATTTAGATATTTTTAATATTTTAGTTACATAATAAATTTTAGTTACTATAGAAATACTGTAGCAGCGAAGGTACTAAAGCAATGGTGGGCACTGTAGCGGCGAAAAACACTATAGAAGTGACATATATTGTGAGGGTACTCTAGTAGTACTATTCACATAATGGGCCTTAGGCCAAAAAAATTCTGGCCTACGAGCCATGTAATGGCCTACATTCCCACTGGGCATTCGGGCTATGTAATGTGTCTCCCTCTACCTAGTCAAAAGAGGTCTTTGCTTTGCTTTAATAATAAAATGAGGCTTCAACCTCAAACTTTATATATTAATTATATATATATATATATACTATTTTCATATATTATTTGAATTGTATTTATTATTATTATTATCATCATCATATTTTTTCTTATTATCATGAGATTCTAAAAAAATTGGGCCTTCAGGCCAGTAGCATACTCTCTCTCTATATATATGCATAAATAAATTGGATGAATAGATAGGTTCTCCCTAGGGGATATGACTTATCTTCTATACCTTGCACTGTGTGTTAATTCCTTGTAATTGTACCCTAAATGATATATACAATTCACCTAATTTAACTAATTTTAGTTTTACTAGTATATCTAATTATATATATAATGTCTAATTTTATTATTATTATAACTATTATTACCTTTAACATATTTTTTATTTAAATTTAAAATTCAGATGAAATGGATGGGAGTTGGGATCCCACACTACACCAAAAAATTGCATTTAGTGGCGGTTTAAACCACCGCTAAACCATTCTGTGGCGGTTTTGGAAAATTGCTGCTAAATCATGTGTCGGCAAGAAATTGACAGTAGTTTTTTAAAACCATCACAGAACGATTTAGTGGCGATTTAAACCGTTGCTAAATCATTTTTTTAATTTTTTAATTTTTTTAATTTTCGTAATTAATTAATTTTATTATTTCTTTACTATTTCTTTATTATTTATTATTTATCATTTATTATTTATTATTGATTATTCATTTATTATTCATTTATTATTATTTATTTTCATAATTTATTTATTATTTATTATTTATTATTAATTATTTATTATTACCATGCTCATGCCCATCTCCATGCACAAGCCCATGTCCATGCACATACCCATTCCATATATAGAAATTCTGTGTTGGTGAGATTTGAACCTCTTACATCTTGCTTATTCTCCAAAGACTTTACCACTCCTGCAGACTCTTCATGTTGTCAATAAATTGAATTTAATATACTTATATATATATATATATATATTAATTGAAAAAAAATAATGCATAACAAATAGATACACACTAAATAATAAATATATAATATATAATATATAATATATAACAAATAATATATAAGTAATGTATAAATAATAAATTAATTAAAAAATAATTTAATATATGATAAATAAATAACAAATAAATAACAAATTAATAAATAATAGATAAATAAATAAATAAAAAATAAAAAATAAAAAATAAATAGTAAATAGTAAATAATAAATAATAAATAATAAATAATAAATAATAAATAATAAATAATAAATAATTAATAATTAATAATAACTACTAATTAATAATTGATCATTAAGAATTAATAATTAATATTTAAAAATTTATAAATAAATAATAAATTATTAAGAAATTATTAAAAAATAAAAAATAAATAATGAATATTGAATAAATAAATAATAAATAAATAAATAATAAATGAATAATAAACTAATAATAAATTAATATTTATGAAATTAAAAATAAATTAATAAAGAATAAAAAATAAAGAATAAAGAATAAAGAATAAATAATAAAGAATAAACAATAAAGAATAAAGAATAAAGAATAAAGAATAAAGAATAAAGAATAAAGAATAAATAAATAAATAAATAAATAAATTAATAGATAAATAAATAAATAATAAATAATAAATAAATATTTAATAAATAATAACTAATAATAACTAATAACTGATAATTAATAATTAATAATTCTTAATTAATAATTAATAATTAATATTTAATATTCAATATTCAATATTCAATATTTAATGAAAAATGAAAAATTAATAAATAATAAATAATTAATAAATATTGAACAAAGAATAAATAATGAATGAATAAATAAATAGTTAATAAATGAATAATAAACTAATAATATATAAATAATTAATAATTAATTAATAAATTAAAAATAAATTAATAATTAATGTGTACATAATAACTAAATAATAAATAAATAAGTATTAAATATTAAATAAATAAATAAATAAATAAATAAATAAATAAATAAATAAATAAATAAATAAAGAATGAAAGAAAGAAATTAATATATCAATAAATAAATTGATAAATAATAAATAAAAAATAATAAATAAAAAATAAAAAATAAAAAATAAATAAATATTAAATAAATAAATAAATAATAAAAAAATAAAAAAATAAAAAAATAATTAAATAAATTATAAAACGTTAAGAACCTCTAAATACCCTAAAAACCCTAAAAACACTGAAATGACCATAAAATCTGACCTGAGACTCCTTTTTCAGTGCCACAACCAATCAAATCGAATATAATGAAATGAGATTCGATATGATATATGGTACAGTCCGAATGGACACCTGGATCAAAAGTTATAGCCATTTGAATTTTAGGAAATTGAGGTCTGCAACTAGAACCTCTATTTAAGATGCCTTATAGGCCTTTCTGGTGGAATAAAAAGGGGTACAATACTCAAAAAGTTGGTACCATACCTAAACAGCATAAAGATCATCACAGGATTTGATTTGATATGTGGTAGAGCCCAAACGGACACCCGAATTAAAAGTTATGTCTATTTGAAGTTTGAGTTCGATTTTTAACTTTTGAAATTTTAATATATATTTTTTAATTTCATTATCACATGATTTAAATCTCCCTTGATTTTAGTCCATTTAATAAGCTTCGATTTAATTGGTTGTGTAGTTGAAATGGACTCCCAGATCAAAAGTTATAGTCATTTGATGCTGAAGTCTGTTTTTCAACTTATTAATGTTTTGGTTTTCAGTTTAAAAATATTATTAACTAATAATTATAAATATTTACTAATTGAAACATTATAAATAATTAAAATTATAAATAATAAACTATATTTTATTGTAAATAATAAATAATAAATAATCATTAATAAATAAATATTTTTTTAATTTTTTTCTTTAATTTTGTGGCGGTTTTTTAAAAAACCATCACTAAAAAAATTGTATATTTTTTTGGAAGGAATTTTAAAACATTTATAAAAAAATATTTCAAAAACATTTAGCGGTATAGCGGTTTTGAAAACCGCCACTAAATTTTTGATCGAAAAAAATTTAGTGACGATTTTGAAAATCACTGCGAAAAAACCACCGCTAAAACTCTGTTTTCTTATAGTTCCATATAGACCGTAGAGGGATCTCTTCCTCCTTTGGTGGGGGATTCATCTTTATCTTTAGGGAAGTTTACATTAGTTTGGAGGTCCTGACCCTAGGGTATCTTCCACCCCCAGATGGTACTTCCCCTGCAGCGAAACACTTGTTAACATAATTGGAGTAAGATGGTTGTGTTATGAGTCATACTAGAACACCATTCTTAAGGATTTAGTCTTCCCCATACAATGTTGATAGTAGGAAGAATATACTTCCTTGAGGATTCCATGAAACACTAAATGAAATAACCTCGATAGCAAGTTGGGGTGTTTCTTCACTATGATGGGGGAAAACCGAGATTCTCACATAATCAAAAGGAGTGTGTATTTCATACTATTTATTAAGATGTTCTTCAGATCCCAAAATCCCCCAACACGAGTCAAACCTCTTTTAATGAGGGGTTATAATTCTTTAATTGAAGAGTTACAACTCATTAAATGAATAATTACAACTCTTGGGATTCTATAACTCCTTTATCTTCAAATTCCAATGTAGATAATATTAAACAAATAAATAATAAATAATAAATTTAATAAATATAACATTCCTCCACTTTATTTAATATTATCCGAAATCCTTAAATATTCAAATTTCAAAAAAAAAATCTATAAATATTAAATGTATCTTTCGATTTAAACCTTTATATGGTGTAAACATTTCAAAGTGATGTTAAATTTTAAACTGACTAAAAATTAAACTACAAATCTTTATAACATTACCAGATATTTCACACATGTAAAAATTTCTCATTCATAATAATATCACAAATTCATAGCATTATTATGGATAAGTTCTTTGATCATTTTCATGAAATATCTTATAATTTAAACCCTAAAATTCTATATGAAGAAACACCACTTATAAGTTTATATAGTTGAAACATTATTATATGGACTCATTATTATCACCACATAACTCTAAGAGTCTTAATGTTTCATTGAGATCTATCTCTCAACCTTGAATCATAATGGGAAATATTGAAATAAAATATATATGGTACAAACCTCCAATATCAAAAATCATTATGGTAACTTATTTTTACCCATTAAATGCATTAATTAGGATCTACTTAATAAGAGTGTTGGGTTACCATTACCAAATGATTATTCAGTGTGTTTTAATACAATTTTTCTATTATTGGAACAAATAATCTCACTCTATAAATATTTTGCAAACAGATCCACAAGGTTTTTACACAATCTCACATAGACTATTATTATGGAACCATCTTGTAACAATTATCTCATATAATCATGTCTAAAACTTATATGTATAGAACTTCCATTATACATGCGACTATATACTCATGATATTGTTTCTTCACTATCTTAATGAATAGAAATAGGAGGAATTGGATTAAGCCACAAATTAATATCTAGTAATAGATCCCAAATCCACACAACCACTTTCCCACATGTCACTAAGGAAATAAATTTAGACTCCATGTTTGAATGTGAAATAAATGTTTATTTATTGATCAGACTATAAACATCATAACCTCCAAGAGTAAATAACTATGCATATGTGGATTTATTATCCCTAATAAAATTTTTAATAACCCATCTGTTTTTTGAGGTACACAATATTTTTTTTCATCAATTTTTGGTTTAAATTCTTATTTACAGCCTAATGTAAAATTCCTCTGAGTTCATGGAGGTATCATGGGTGTCTGAGGCTTGTTCGGAGCCCATAGCTTGTCTTTTTAAAAAATCAAGGCAGGCTGTACGGTTAATAGAAACCGCACGGGCTAGGTCACATGGTTACTACTAACCATGCGAGGCTAGAAATTGGGGAGCTATAGGCCATACAATTTAAGGAAACTATGCGGATGGAGGTGCATGCCCATGCGGGGCACCTGCACTTTTTAGAAGATCTGAATCACATTATTTTCACACTATTTGGGAAACCATTCTCACTAATCATTAAAGGTTCCCTCCTTACAGTGATGTGTACATGGTTAGAAAACGATTTGGACAACCATGTGGCCAAACTATTCATCCCATAAGAATTTGGGTAAATTACCATTTTTCCATTACTAAATGTTAAAAACTAATTTCCTTTTCACTTCTCCTCCTTCATTGGTAGTTGCCTTTTGGATCTCTCCTTTGAAGCCTAATCTAGGATTTTCCACCATTTCTTTGTCTGATCTAGGAATCAAGAATCATTAGTCTCATTGGATCTATGATCGTGAGTACTTATTTTATTTTATACCATTCTTCATTTGTCTTGGTATCAGCTGCACTATTTAGGTGCAAGCTAATTTTCCCTATTTTTAGGGTTTTAATCTATTCTTCATTTTTCTCCTTATATGAGTCAAATCAGGAGCTGATACAGGATGAAAAATCTAATATGGACCTATGGTAGGTGGTCTCATGATTTTCCCTTAAAGTTGGGGTGTTTATATATATTCCATTGTGTTTTCTGCCTGATTTTCTAAGAGAACCCCTTGAAATAGAACTTATTCCTTGATTAAAATGGGTAGGTATGACCTATGCAATTAATGAGACTTATTGATAAATGATTAAAGGTTCTAAACCTTGAATTGGAACCACCCCTTGTGTTCATTGTTTAATTAAATGGACCAGCATGGGTGGAATATGAATTAGTCACTTTTAAGTGTTATATTTACCCCTTGCCATGGGATATTAAATGATGAATTGTAAATTTTAATTTGAATTGATAATAGTAATGGAATAAAAGACCATATATATAGTCATTGGTCATGTTATTTATTTCTTAATCATGAGTTTCTTCTTATATTAACAGGCCCACATGAGATAGTTAAGAGGATAAGCCTTATAATCTTAGCCCATGTCTTGATCCAACTTATAAGGAGAGGTTTAATTGAAATGATCATGGTGATGACCCTCAAAATAATTAAATGAATTTTATTGAATGTTTAATATATTCTTTGGGTAAAACATGGGTTTATATACTCATTTGGCTACTACCTTACACCCGAGTGACACTTGGACTCCCTACCAAACTACCAAGGATGAAATCATAGGCTTTACTGATAAGCGATGAGTGACACTTGAACTCCTTATATGGACTAATAAGGATGGAATTATAGGGATGATTCTATATATGCATGGAGTGATACTTATGATCCCTTAGTAGACCACCAAGGATGGAATCATGTGGCAATGATGTTATAACACACTTATAGTGATACCAAGATTCTTACGAGCAATGCCTAGGATAGTCTTGTGAGGCGATTGGTTCATGTTATACCACACCTAGAGCGATACCAGGATTCCAATGAGGAATGCCTAATATATAATTGTGAGGTGCTTGGTTTATGTTATTTCTAGAGAGATACCAAGATTCTAAATAGGGAGTGCTAAGGACGAGATTATATTCTTAATTTAATAATTAATAAAATGATTTATACAACACGTATTCCAAGAAAAATCACAATATTGGATTTGGTTAGAGTTTTATACCTTATATGTTGGATTGATTAGGATTTTTTTTTTCAAATATCATTACGGGGGATTTTTAGGCTATGCACCAAGTTCTAAGACTTATTTATAAATTGATACAAGACTGAATGTTTATTAAGATACTTTCTAGATAAGGCTGAAGTAGGTAGAAAATGACAAATGTCCATGGGAACCCAAAACTTTATGGGTTGTTTACTTTTAGTACTTTATTTTCATATTCTATTACTTATTACACACTTTTATTATTATATATTCACTAATTGGATGGAATTATACACCTTTGGTGGTGACCTAATGAGATTTTATCTCACACCATACTCGGGATGCCATTGGTACCTAAGAAGACTATATGACTACATGTATGGAGAAGGGAAAGTTCTCCACTATAGGTTTTTGATTTCTACTTAGGAACAAAGGAGCACAGGACTGAGCTAAGGCCTGTGATACTAGCTAGGATTGATTTGGTCTTTTTGGTATTTTCTTACATGTATTGTATTGAATAACTACTATGTATACTTGTTTTGGCTGCTTTTTATATACAAAACATGATCATAATTGTATATGAGATTACTTCTGACTTTTTTATATAAACCTATCTTTTGATGTTTATATAATGTATGACTTATTTACTGATTCTTATTTTGATTGTATGTTTTCTACCACTATGTTACACTCTGACAAGAGGGCATAGTCTCCCTACAAAAACACCCTAGGCCCTCATTGCTAGTCGGAATCCTATGGAATTTGGGGAGATGTTCTTGAGGCCATGTGGCCAACCAACATCATGGAATATTTTAGTGGCATCTGGGCCCAAGAAGTTACAAAGTGGTATAAGAGTTCTCTTTTATGGTTTGATTTACTATTTTGAGAAAATAAAAAGCGATAGGAAGGAATAGGAATTTGGTAATGATATTTTCTTGGGCATAGCTAACCCACATATAGAAAAATCCAAATTGCCTCAAATGAAAATTATTGTTTTCTAGATTTTGGCTATTATAGTGAATTTGATTACACTATTGGGTGATGATATTGAATTGTGATGTTATCATTGATATGATTGTGGGTTTTATTTTGTTTCAACCTGATGAGATGAGTGTATTCCATCTCATGCATCATTTTAGTCACTTATAGGAATCTCATTTTATGAATTATTCCATACCATATAGGATGCATTACTTTTTTGCATGATAATGTGATAGGTGTTGTGGTAGATATACCTACTATTTTGATAGTAATTCTATGTAGGGAATTTAGAAACATGGTTGGTAATTAGAGTTCCTACAATAACCTAAGAAGTGTTTCCCTGATTATGCTACAACAAACACACTAAGCATCCCATTGTGGAACATTGAGTCATGTACTAAGAGTTGCATAGACATGTTATGGTGTGGATTAGGTGGGCACCATGTTTTGGTTAACGAAGAGTATGAGACCTTATGGATCAGAATTTGGTGAACTATTTGGTTCAAAAATTTAAAATTAATTGTGATATAATGTAAATGAATATGAAAATTAAATGGAAATTTGAATTATTGAATGAAGATCTTAACCCTGACCCAACCTTCGTAGTGGGAAACATGCAGTATCTATTGCTTTCTTATGATCTATATGTCACCAAAAGATGACTCAAGAAGTAGGAATAGTGGTGTGATTATTATATAGGAAGTATTGTACCTATCCTATTTCAATATTTTCACTTATAGCTGCAAACTTTGATAATGTTCTTTTCTGAGGCATGTGTTTAGAATTATAGATACATGCCACTATGACTACCTATAGTCAAACACCAGGAGGGTGGAGACGAACATAATTTGGAGATGGTGGTCAAAGGGATATCATTGGATTCTCCTATAATTCTAGCTATGACAACAACAATTTTAGTAGACATAGGCATTGAGGAAAAGTTTTGTGAGGGGTTTTTCTGCTTTATACAGACTTTTCAAGATCACCACAACCTACATCATCTATGGTTGAGCTGACACATGTGTTCCAATAGCATCATCCACCCATTTTTTCAGAGGATTTCATTCCATAGGCTGTATAGTCATGGATATAGGCTATTCTATCTATCTTTTAGTATCTTTAGACACTTCCCAAGATGAGGGCAAAACTCACTACTTACATGTTTCATGATTCCGCTAAGAGATGATGGGATGTCATTACTCAGATATATCATCATCAAGAGATATCTTGGATGGATTTATATATGGAATTATATGATGTCTTCTATCCTGATACATTGAGGGTGGATAAAGACTGAGAGTTCATGCACTTAGAGTAGGGTATATTGTCAGTTATGGATTATTCATCCTGTTTTATAGAACTAAAGTACTTAAAACCTATTTTGATGGGTAATGAGTTATCTAAATACAGGATATTAAAGGATGGTATTAGGTATGAAATTCAATCATAGGTGAATTTATTTCATCTGACTTCCATTTATAGAATAGTGAATTAGGTGCTTATCAAAGAGTGTAACCTGAGAGAGGCTAGGGGTGCATTCCAGAGCATCTAAACACCTAAATATAGTACTAAACCAATAAATAGTATGAAGATTAATCTAGAGCTTCCACATGGTGATATTAGTATCCATAGAACATACTCATGTAGCTAAGCGAGGTGCCACCAATGTGGTAGACCGGGAAATATGAGACCTTAGTGCATGAGAGACCCAACCAAGTGTCGATCTTAAGGAAATATAGTCCATCTACAATGCTGTTGAATTTTTTTTCCTTTGGAATATAGTGAGAGAGGGTCTGAATCGACTCCATGTGCAGAAGAGAGTTTAGAAGATTCTCTTCAAGAAGGGATATGGAGTGTAGCTGACCGATCAAGCCGAGGTGGTGGTTGTGGCCATGGTAGATAGATCCTAGATTTGCAGCAAAAAAAAAGAGGATTTTCTTAGGGTATCCAAGATATATCATAGGGCCACATATCAGGATAGATATAAATATTACAACCAACACCTTAAGAGAATAATATTGGACCATATACCGTGAGAGGTACTTTTCTAGTAGCCTCTACTTTAGCATCTTCTCTTTTCAATGCATGTGCAACTCATAACTTTATATCTGTGACCGTTGTAGAGAGACTTGGGCTCAACATTCAATGTTTTGATGGAATTATGACAATAGATGATCCATTAGGGATTCAAATGGTGGATGTACTCCAATGTAGGGATTCCCCCTTGAGATTGGCACATGTCACTTCATATGGGACCTCTTTGTCCTCGAGATGACAGGTTTTTACATCATTATCAAGATGGAATGGTTGGTTACATTTTATTATTTCATTGATTTATATTACTTAAGGGTGACCTTCACATCACCAGAGGGTAGAGATTGTATTCACAAGGGTGAATGGGATATCCAGGCAAGCCGAGCAGGACCTGGAAATCATGGGCTAGGAAGGATGACATCCCAGATTGCAAGTCTATATCTGGATGATTAGGAAATTAAATAGGAAAATTTACCTTTAGTGGTTGATCATTTTAGGGACATTTTCTTGGATGAATTTTCAAGATTACCTATAGTGAGGGAGATAGATTTCTCTATTGAGATAGTGCTAGGAGTTTAACCGATATCCATTCCTACTTATAGGATGGATACTACCGAGATGTAATATCTCAAGAGGCAGTTAGAGGATTTAGAGGAAAATGGGTTTATCCAACCCAATACTTCTCTATGGGGTTTAAAGGTGCTTTTTTTTTCAAAAAATGTGGATGATACCTTCAGGATATGTGTGATTACCAAAAATTGAACCAACTGATGGTTAAGATACAATATCCTTTGCCGTAGATAGATGATCTCTTCGATCAGATCCGAGGAGCTCAGGTGTTCTTGAAAATTGATTTGAAATCAGGTGAATGTTAGACCGTTAGATATACCTCCCAAAAAATTTCTTAACATGTATGATCTATATGAGTATCTAGTTATTCCATTCAGTCTCATGAACATGCCAACAATTTTCATGGAATTGATGAACCAGGTTTTCCATCCTTATGTGGATTCATTTATCATGGTATTCATTTATGATATCTTAGTGTATTATCACACTTGTCATGAACATGAAAAAACTCTTGATATCATAATGGATACACTGAGATAGAATCATTTATATATTAATATCACAAAGTGACACTTCTAGATTGACCAGATTCAATTAATAGGTCACATTATCTTAAAGACAGGAGTATCAGTTGACCTAGAGAAGGTGAGAGTTGTAGTTTTCTAAGAGAATACTGAAAATGTATTTTAGGTACAAATTATCTTAGGGATGGTTGGATATTATAGGAATTTCATAAAATACTTATCACACATATCAGAACTGCTCACAAAATTAACTAAGAATAATGTGAAGTTTTTATGGTCATATTTTTTATGATTCATCCTTTCAAGAGATAAAAAAGAGATTTAATTTATCATTGATATTTATTTTTATAGTAACATTAATTATTTAAATTTTTTACTAAGATGTATCAGTCGTCAGGCTTGGATATATTATGATGTAGAAGGAGAGAGTCACGACATATGGGAATCATTAGTTGAGGACACATGAGGGGAACTACCCGATGCATGATTTTGAAGTAGCTATGGTTGTACATGCATTATGATGTTGGAAAAACTAATTGTTGGGAGAGTTTTTTGTGCTATTCATGGACAAAAAAATCCTCAAGTATATCTTTACACAATGAGAATTAAATTTGAGGCAGCGTAGGTGGGTTGAGTACCTACAATCTTTTTAATTCGAGTTTACCTATACAGCTAGTAAAGGAAATTCAGTTACCGATGAAATGAGTTGGAGGAATCAGATTTAGGAAGTTAAAGAGGCCAATAGTGAGTGAAAACTTATATATTTTTTTCTCAGAGATGCACTTGGAGGTGTAGTATAGACTGTTAAAAACTTTTCTTTCTTCTATGGCTATGAACTCTACTCTTCTGAATAGAGTGAGAATGGGGTATATTTTAGATATGGAGGTCTTAGTACTATGGGAGAGTGTGGAAGGTGAGTACCCTCATCCTGGTTGGATTATAGGTGAGTATAAAATTCTTCATATACATGGTCGTGTATGAGTTTTTGCAGACATGCATGAGGAGATGATCTGAGACTTTCATGATTCATCTTGGGCAGTGCATCCTGACATCACCAAGATGTATTAGGATTTACATCCCCAATACTGGTGTCTAGGTATGAAAAGATATTTAGATGGGTGTCCCACCTGTTAGCAGGTGAAGGTGAAACACCAGTGACCAGCTAGACTTTTACAGTATCTAACCATTCCCAAGTGGAAATAGGATGACATTGTGATGGATTTCATGACTGGGTTACTGAGGTCACCGAGATTCAATTATTCCATTTGGTTTGTTATTGATAGGATCATAAAGTTTTCTCATTTCTTATCTATCAAGGATACATTTTCATTATATGATATTGGTAGGTTGTATATCCATGATATAGTATGAATTCATGGGGTCCCTTGTACTATCATTTTAGATAGAGATGAATGGTTCACTTCACGATTCTAGAAAGGGTTTTAGAGGGAGTTGGGTACAAAAGTTCTTCTAAGCACAACATACCCCCCCTTAGACTGATGGACAACCAGGATGCATGATACTGGTTCTTGAGGACATGCTGTGAGCATGGGTCTTGGATTTTGGGGGTTCTTGGGAGAGGCACATACCCCCGGTTTAATTCTCCTACAACAATAGATTTCAGGCTACTATACAGATGACACCTTATGAGGCTTTGTACGATAAGACATTTCGATCACCCATGTACTAGTTCAAGGAAAGAGAGGTAGCTATTCTTGGACCTCATCTCATACAAGAGACTACATAGAAAATTCAGTTGATTCAAAAGTGGATATCTACTACAAAGTCTTGAGAGAAATATTATTCCAATAGCTATTGACAACCTCTAGAGTTTGAGGTTGGGAATTGAGTATTTTTACATGTATCACTAAGGCTGGTACACATAAGGATGAAGAGACTGGGTAATCTTTCACTATGATATGTCAGGCCACTCGATATTATGGAGAGAGTTGGGCCGATAGCCTATCAGTTGTAGTTACCTCAGAGGCATTGATCTATATACAAAATATTCCACGTATCTTAGCTACACAATTACCATTCAGACCTGTCTCATTCTTTTCAGCTCGAGGAGGTTGAGCTACAAGCCGATGTGTTTTTTGAGGAGCATCCTATTTATATTGTGGATTGTAGCACAAAAGTTATCTGAGGCTAGCAAGTTCCTCTAGTACGGGTGATATGAAAACATAAACGTGTACAATATGAGACCTATGAGATGAAGGATGATGTATGAACACATTGGCTAGAGTTGTTCATAGACTATGCTTCACCACCCTTGGAAGGGAAATTTATGGATGAATTTCAATAAGGGGGAAGTTTGTAAGAACTTGATTCTTTCTTTATGTATAAAATATTTTACTTTTCATAAATTTTCGGTTTAAATGCTTATTTAAAACCAAATTTGAATGAGCTTTGAGGTCATGGAGATATCAGGTGTTTCTGGGGCTTATTCGGAGCCCAGATCTCATCTTTTTGGAAAATCAGGACAAGATTTAAGGTTAATAGAATCTGTGTGGGGTAGGTCCCATCGTTACTACTAACCATGTGAGGTTGTACAGTGGGGATCTACATGTCACATGATTTGAGGAAACATACTAATGGAGGAACATGCCTATGTGGGGAACTTTCGATTTTTAGTATATTTGAATCAAATGGTTTGCACATATTTTAGAAAACTGTGTGCACTAACCATTCGAGGTGACCCTATTTATAGTGATGGGTGCGTGGTTGGCGCACGGTTTGGCCAACCATGTGGCCAAACCCTGTATCCCGGGAAAGTTTAGAGAAATTACCTTTTTCCACTTAGTTAATGTTAAAACGTAATTTACTTTTCACTTATCATCCTTCATTGGATAGTAGCCCATTCAAGCTCTCTTTTAAAGCCTAATCTAGGATTTTCCACCATTTCTTTGCCTGATCTCATAATTGAGAATTTTCACTCTCATTGGATATATTCTTGTGAGTAATACTTTACTTTAATTCCATTAATCATTTTTTTTGGTATCACATGCATTATTTAGGTTCAAGCTAATTTTCCATGTTTTTAGGGTTTTCATCCGTTCTTAATTTTTCTTCCAATCTGAGTCAAATCAATAACTGATACTAGATGAGCACTCTACTATAGACCCATGGTAAGTGGTATTGTGATTTTATCTTAAATTTGGGTGTTTATATATATATATATATATATATATATATATATATTATTGTGCTGCGCACCCAATTTTCTAAGTGACTCCATTAAAATGGAATTTATTCCTTGATTAAAATGGATAGGTATGACCTATGTAATTAATGATACTCGTTGATAAATGATTAATGGTTATGAAAATTTAATTGGAACCACTCCTTGGGTGTGTTGTTTAATTAAATGAACCACCATGGGTGTAATATGACTTGGCCACTTTTAAGTGTTCCATTTACCCCTTGTTATGAAAATTTAAATGATAAATTGTAAATTATAATTTGAATTGATTAAAGTAAGGGAATGAAATACCATGACCCTAGGAATTTTCCATGTTATTTCTTTCTCAATAATGAGTTTCTTATTATATTAACATGCCAACGTGATAAATTTAAGAGGATAAACCTTATAAGTTTAGCCCATGTCTAGAACCACCTTCTAAGGTGAGGTTTAATTGAAATGATCATAGTGATGACCCTTGAAACAACTAAATGACTTTGATTGAATTTTTAATATATGCCTTGGGTGACACATGGGTTCATATATGAACTCCATGGATAGAATCATTTGGATAGTACCTCACCTACGCCCAAGTGATACTTGGAATACTTAGTGTATTACCAAGGATGGACTCAGAGGCTTTACTAATAAGCACCAAGCATCACTTGGACTCCTTATATGGACTGCCAAGGACAAACTTAGAGGGATGATTCTATATACATCAGGAGTGAGACTTGGGATCCCTTAGTGGTATTCCAAAGATGAAATCAAGTGGAAATGATGTTATACCACAACCAGAGCGATACTAGGATTCCAATGAAGAATTCCTAGAACAGTCTTGTGAGGTTCTTAGTTCATGTTATACCAAACCCAGAGCAATACCCAGATTCCAATGAGGAGTTCCTAGGACGAGATTATGAGGTGATTGGTTTATGTTATTCCTAGAGAGATACCTAGATTCTAAATAAGGAATGATAAGGACAAGCTCAGGTTCTTAATTGAATAATTAATGAAATTATTTATACGATGCGTCTTCCAAGAAAAAGCACAAGTTTGGATTCAGTTAGAGTTTAATACCTTATATGATGTCCTGGTTAGGAAAATTTTGATCACATATCATTATGGGGGATGTTGGGCTATATTCTAGGTCTCGAGACTAATTTTTTATTCAAAGACTTTACTTCTAAGGCCAAAGTAGGTAATAGAGGATAGGTGTACATGGGAACCTGAACTTTTATGTGTTGTTTACTTTAGTAATTACTTTACATATTCTATTATTACATGCACACTATTATTATTATATATTCATTTATTGGATGGAATTAGACATCATTAGTGGCGACCTACTAGGATTTTATCTCACACCCTACCCAGGATACCTTTGGTACCTGAAAAGATTATACAACTATAGACATGGATAAGGGAAAGCACCCTACTATAGGTTTTTGATTGTTTATTAGGAGTAGAGGAGCACAATACCAATCTAAGGTTTGTGATTCTAGCTGGGACAATTTTTGATCTTTTTGGTATTTTTTATATGTATCGTATTGAATACCTTCCATGCATACTTGTTTTGAATTCTTTGTAGATACATGAAATGATCATAATGGTATATAAGAATACTTATAGAATTATTATATATAACAATGTTTTTTATTTTTATCTATTGTATAATTTATTTACTAATTACTCTATTGATTGTATGTTTTCTACCACTATGTTACACTCTAAAAAGAGGGAATAGCCTCCCCATAGATACACCCTTGGTCATAAATGCTAGTCGGAAGCCTCTGGTATTTAGGGAGATGCGCTTGAGGCCATGTACCCAACCAAGATTGGGGTACAATTTAGTGGAATTAGGGTCCTAGAATTTACACTAGTAATCCAACTTACATCATCATATCCTTTTAATACAACTAGAAAACCATTTTATTATAAAATTTTATATTTAATTTTCCTCAAGTATCCAAAGATTCTCTTTACATATTTATAATGATCCATACTAGGATTACTAGTATATATAATCATTTTACATACTGAAAAAGTAATATTAGGTATATTATAATTCATTGAACACATTAAAGAACCAATTACAATAGCATATTTAAGTTATTCTATGGATTTAACCTTATTTATAAATAGTTTAACATTAGAATCGAAAAGAGTATTATCATATTTGAAACCAAGATGATCAAATTTATTTAACATTTTTTCAATGTAATTAGACTGAATTAAAGAATAAACCTCATTATGTTTTCCAATTTTAATACCTAAAATAGTATCAACTATTCCATGATCATTTATTTTTAAACCTAAAGAATAAATAATTCTTTGTCTCATTTAAACCAATCATATTTTTTCCAAAAATTAACATATCATCTATATATAGACACACAATAACTATATATTATTTTTTAAAATTTACATAAACACTTTTATCCAAATTTTTATGAATAAAACCAATAGATAATATAAGAGAATAAATTTTTTTCTTTCCACTGCTTTTGAACTTTCTTAAGGCCATAAAGATACCTAACTTGTTTACACACTTTCTTTTCACTGACTCATAAAACAAATACTTATACTTTTTCCATGTAAATATATTCATTTAAATATCTATTTAAAAAAATAGTTTTAACATCCATTTTATGGACATATACATGATTAATTAAAGCTAACACAAACAATATCATTATTATTGTAATTATAGATAGATGAGTATAAGTATCAAAATAGTAAATACCCTTTTTTTTAAAACATTTTTCAACCAATATTGATTTAAAATATTTAATGTTACCACTGAAATCATATTTATTTCTGAAAATCCCATTTAAAAACAATAGGTTTTGAACCTTTTGGTAAATCCATAACGACCCAAGTGTTATTCCCCATAATGGAATCTATTTCATCACTAATTACTTCTTCCCAGAAATAAAAATACCTAGAAGTCATACATTCATTATATGTATTTGGGTTATAATATATAGTTAATACCACATGATACATATTCTAAAGATGATTATTTTTAACTCCCTCAATAAGAAAAACTATGGAATTAGGAGAAATAAAATCTAGATGTAAATGTATCTCCTTCCCAGGTATTGTACTCTATTTAAATTTAACATAAGAATAATCATTATTATTTATTATTTTATTTGAACTCGATGGAGTACAATAGAAAGGGGAATGATGAATAACCACAACCTCATCATATTTATACAATTTATTTTAAGAAAACTCTAGATACCTTAATTCAACAATGACATTGGCTTCCAAATCCATAACTCTATATGCTTTTCTATTTTCTGAATAACCAATTTTTTTAATTACTATAAGACAAATTTTAGTTAATTTAGGATCATTTACTCTATAATATGATAAACTCTCCAACACTTTAAAATATGAAAGATTAGGTCTTATTTATTTCCAAATTTCATAAAGGGGATAATTTAGTTTTCCAAGATGCAATTATATTATGAATATTACATGTATCTAATAAAGCTTCACCCTATAAATTTAATGGTAAATTATATTAATTAATCATAAAATTTAGCACTTCTTTTAAAGTATGATTTTTTCCTTTCAGATAATCCATTTTGTTAAGGTGTATAAAGTTTATCAATTTGATGAATTATACCATTTTATTCATGGAACCCATTAAATTAATTCATAAATTATTAACCACATCTATATATATATATAATAATTTAATACTTTAATTTAATTGTTTTTCAACTTAATATTTATATTTCTTAAACATATTAAAGTATGAATATTTTTTTAAATACCTTTTCCCTTTATGAGTTAACAAATAATTTAATTCACAAATATCAAAATGTTCTAATTCTAATTTATCCGAATTTCTCTAAACACTTGAAATGGGTTTTTAACTATTTTAGATTCCACACATGTTTCACATTTATTAAATTCATTTAAAAAATTAATTAATTTTAACTTATTCATTACTTTTAATGTATTATAATTAATAGGTTCTAAATGATCAAGCCATAAATTGGATGGCTCAATAAAATATGCAGAAGATTCAATCGTATTATTAATAGATAGTTGATACATGCCATTACATAAATACCCTTTCCCCACAAATGTGACACCCTTAAACATGATAACCGTGTCATATTCGAATGTAAACTAAAACCCCTTCTTGCACAAAATATCAACAAATACTAGATTCTTTCAAATTTAAAGTACATACAACATATATAGAAGAGTCAACTTATTCCGAAAAGTAAAATATAGTTCCATGATTCCTTGAGAGGTGACTTTGTTGTATGCATTATTTACAAGGTGTACTTCCTTCATGCTATATTTTTTTAAATGTTTTGAACATTGAATGATATTTTTACACAAGAATTGTAGCTCCAGAATCAAGACACCATCCCATCTTTATTGAAGTCATATTGAGTTCAGATATCATCACAACTATAATTTATTTAGTTAACATATTTTTAGTGGGTTTGTAATTTTATTTTGATAGAGACATTCCCTTGAAAATTTTTCATGGTTTTATATAGAAAAATCATTCTTTTTTTTCTTCTTGTAAGGATTTATATTCTTCTTAAATTATTGAATATTCTTATTGACATGTAAGGATGAGTTTTTTGGTGCCTTTACCTCAATAATATTAACTTTTGTGTCAAATTAAGAAGTTGTACCTATGTATCTCAATATGGATTATTCTTTAATGTGAATAATATTTTTCAATCGATTGAAGGAAATATAATAACTCTTTTTAATGAGTGATTTACTAAATTAT
This sequence comes from Viscum album, assembly GCA_963277665.1. Taxonomy (NCBI): domain Eukaryota; kingdom Viridiplantae; phylum Streptophyta; class Magnoliopsida; order Santalales; family Viscaceae; genus Viscum; species Viscum album. The sequence goes on from OY728138.1 coordinate 397,567,382, forward strand.
TTCCACATGAGTGGAAACCTAGAAATTATTTAACCTAATTCGAAAGTTTCTAGTGTATTAATTTTGAGGGAAAAGATTTTGTTTGTGATGACTTGGATTTGATGAACTTTCTCTAACATCGACTTGTTATCAACCATCTTAAAGTTAAGATATTTTTTATTAAGAAACTTATTGGCAATTTCTTCCTCAACTATGTACTTAAATTCAAGTGAATCCAAAATCTATCAAGAATATATCATTTTAAGAAATTAGTTATAAAGATAATTTAATAATGTGTTGAGAATATTTCCTCAATACAAAACCTCACTATCTCTCTTTTTCCTCATTGACATGAAAAAGTCAAACACATTCAAAAAATGAGGAAAAAGAATGAATACAGTGAGGTTTTGTATTGATTACATATCATCAACACACTATCAAATCATATTTAGTCTATTGTCATGTATGGTTTTTGTATAGATGGTGGTTTGTTTATGTGATGAGTTTTAATTTCATTTTTTGTGATGGTTTATGTCACATTAAAAATCATAGGTTGTTTATGCGTGTCATTGTCTTGAACAATTAAATACTAAAAATTCCACATTATTAACAACTATAATTTATCACATATAAAAAAACATCTATAAAATGGGTACTTTATTGGTTCTAAATAAAAGCACTGATAAAGGTGACCTTTATCGATGTTAAAAAAAGTGATGATAAATTTATCCCCTTTTCTTGTACTTTATTTATAACTGATAAAGGTAACCCTTTATCAGTGATTTTCATAGCGCTAATAAATGAGTGTTATTTATCAGTGATAATTTGTTTTTGGAACTGATAAAAGGTATAATTCATAACAAACACTTTATATAATATTAAATATGATATCATAATACAAAAATATATGTACATTGATATAGATATAATTTAGTAAAAAATGGTTTATAAAATAATTTAAAATCAATATTAATTAAAAATTTACAAATTAGTGTTGAGTGATAGATATTTAATAATAATTTGGTGATAGAAAAAATTAATAAATTAATTAATATCATAAGATAAATTAAAAGGAGGACTTGAACTTCAAACGACTATAACCTTTGATTTGGGTGTCTGTTTATGCTCTATGACCTATCAAATTGAAGCTTGAAATGAGATATACAACATTTGATATATATTTTAAACTCTATTTTCCTAGGTAAAGGGTTAAAAAGGTCTCTAAAAATAAGTTTTTAGATTGGATACCCTATTTTTTTGAACATTTGATGAAATTTCAGCTTCGTTTAAGAGAGCCTTATTTTCTTTTCTTTTTTCAGTAGAGACTGAATTTATTCCCTAAAATCACATTCATATGAGTATTATGGTGTCTAAATTTTACCATATCTCATATTTAAGTGTTATTTATAAATAAATAAATATATACATATAAAAAATAAATTGTATAAATAAATATTTAAACATTTCCTCATATAAAATTTATTTTTAAATCTATAAACCATATGGAAATAAATACTCATTACTAATAAAAAATTATTCATTTTATTTTCCTTATAAAAATGTATGAATATATATACCTAAAAAAATGCATACATAATGTATATATATATATATACATGTTGTAATAAATACTTATTAAAATATATATATGCACACACACATGTATATAGACACAAAACACACATACATGTACACACATATACAAATATATATATATATATATATATATACACACAAACCATATATATAGGTAGACAAAAATATGAAAACACACACACAAACACATTTTATAAGAAATATATATTAAAATATATATGAATATATGAATATATAAATATATAAATATATCATTATATCATTATATAATGTATTTAAGTATATTTATATTAATACATAAAATTAAATATAAATATATATTTAAAAATATATATGAATATATATATATATATATGAATATATCATTATATAACCAGAAAGTCATTTAAGTTAGTGTTAAAGGAGTTTCTTGAAAAATTGGTGGGAAAGGGTTAAAGTCTTAGCTCTCTCAAATCAAATGGGAATTTATAGGCATGAGGTGGCCCTTTGTGGTAGGGTTTAGGTGGTTGAGACACATGGCGGGGGTCCCTATATTGGCTATATTTCCCTTTTATTGACTAAAATTATTTAAAAATATTTTTAATGAATTTATTAGTGTGATAAAATGGTATTGATAAATTCACCTTTAATCCAAAATAAAAACAAGCTAATAAAGACCCCCTTTATCAGTGTTTTTTAATGCTGATAAAGGGTTCCATTATTAGTGATTTATCCAGCACTGATAAAAGCAACCAAATTTTAAAGGCACTCAACACATAAATATTTTTTAAATGATAATAAAATAAATTTATAATGTTTTTAAAATCTTTATCTATAATATTGACGATTCACCATTCAGATTTAGAGATCAATGATAGTGTGGTTTATTCATTCAATGAGAGTTCAACGATGTCTTGCAACTATATTTACATAAAAACGAACATAATAATATCTATTCAATATTTTATGTTTCCTATGTTGTCCTAGAAAATTACTAACTAAATAACTCAAGAGTGGGGAAGGGGTGAATTGATTTATTAAAAGATTCTTTGAGAAAATATAACCACCCTTTTCTTGGTATGTATGTTCAAATTTCTTCCTAAAGAGTATATGCAGTGGAAATAAATATATGAAGAAAGGAAAAAGAACAAAGAGATTTATAGTGGTTTGGGGAATAGAAATCCCCTAGTCTACTCCACCAATGATCTACTCCTCAAGCTTGGTGCTTTTCACTAAACAACCCTTTTACTAGGGGCTCCCAGCTGAGTACAAGTACCTGTCACTTAGTACAAAGTTATAAGAGATTTAAACTAGGCTCTCCATTTACAAGATCTAACCATATTCTTAACCACTCATACACAGAGTGAAAACATTGTAGAAAGAGATACATTATTTGAAAAATGTTTGCAACACAAAGTTTCATGAGGAAACGAACAGTGGATGAAGATTCATCCTGAGAAAAGATAATATTTAATTGTAGCTAGATATGATATTTAGTGTAATAGATAGAGATTATAAGTTTATCACTATAAAAAACGATTCTTGATATGTATAGATCTTTAACATTCAATAAGGATAAGGAAAAAAACCTTAATTTTTTCTTTTTCATTCTCATCTCATATTTTTAGTTGCAGTTAACTGTTCTTTTTATATGCTGTTTTATCTTGATCATAGGTTAACTCTAATGGTAAAATGATTCACGAAATGATTATGATAATAAAGGAAACAAAGAGTATGTATTCACGCTTTCCCAATAGAAAATTTCTATTGTAATTGCAACATCATAGATTTTATCATTCTATGAATTTTCTTATTTATGGTAAGTCTTGTGTAGTCTAATATTTCCTCAAAAGGATAACCCTATTTTGATATACTCAAAAGGTATGAAATGAATTATCACGAGATTAGAAAAGCAATCACGATGATCTTAAATATTAGATCTTCATAGGATATCGACTGAATATACTATTCATCATAAAATATATTTCGTAAGATAAGGTGACTTGTCTTAATAGGATAAGGTGACTTGTCTTTGTAAGATATTCAGTTTTTAATGAAGTTTAAGAAGATTATCCAGTGTAAGATAAAGTGTTAATTTTCTTCAACTTCTTCTATCTATTAATATTCTTCTCAAAAGAATAAATTCCCTTCATATTCTCATTCTAAATAAAATATATTTCTTGAGTAACTCAATCAGACATCATAAGATAAAGTCTTACGTGATACCTTCTGAGCAACTAAATATGTTCTTTTAATCTTGTAAGATAAACTACTTGAATGATATGAGATAAAAAATTGAGCACATAGCGTAATATAATTACAATCTAAAACACTTAACAAAATTTTTATAATAAAAGTAGGTATTTTTTGAACTATCAAAACAAATAAATTAGAGATATATCGTAACACTATACTCTTTATAACAATCTCTCCCTTTTTGATGATAAAAAACCCATTTAAGGGAAAAACAAAAGTTTCTATATTATATTTAACATTTAAAAATAGAATATGTTTTTCTTTCCTTTCTTCTGAAAAAACTTTTTCTTCACCCCTTTTTGAAATAAGAACCAATTTTAAATTACAGGTAAAATTTTATATTTTCCTTTTCTTCTACCCCCATTTTTGTTATCAAAAGGAAGTATAATAAGTAAAAATTTTATATTGCATGCAATTATTGAAAAACTATAACATTGAATAAAAAAACATAATATTATTGGGGCATTAATATACACATCATAAGATAAAAATAGTACAAAGATTATAAGAAAGTTAAGGCAGTAAAATAATAAAAAATAAGGCAAGATATTATGATCATGGAAAAAATAAAAAAAACTATACAGATGTTTAAATTACATAAGATGTGGCATATTTCAAATGTTTTTTAAGTGCCCACCCATCAAGAAACTCACTTCGTGAACATGAAAAAAGGATGAGTATCAACTATTATGATAGCATGACTTTTTCTTGGTGGTTTCTTGAAAAAGATGGGTTGGTTGTAAGGTAATGACAATGAAGGAAGAGAAGCGTCAGCTTTTGTGACAACAACATTGCCTAACATCAGCGAGGATGACCCAATACTAGCATAATCTTCATAAGAAAACCTAACTGGTATCGACTGAATGTTGTGAGACACTTTACGTGATCTCACCAAATCATAGTTATCTTCATGAGTAAAGGGAAGTTTAAAAGTTTGTTTAAGTAAGAAAAAAGGTGTATATTTATCCAAGCTTTGATGTTCCCTTTGGTGATCCCATGATGAACCAAATGATTCTCTAAGAAGATGAGGGATACACGGGTAATGATCATAAATTTTCGGTCTAGGTATCATTATACCACATATTTGAAAAAGGTATTTTACACAGGTGTCAATCCTTTTGACCATGTCATTCTTTTAATAATATAGGATATTTATGAAACCATTCCAAATCCAATGATAAAAGTTTCCAACAAAATTATAGAGGTCTAATTTCTTAGAAAAATTGGCTATAAGGTTCCTTAAAACTTCAAATTGATTATATATCACCCCCATAATAGAAAAAATTTACTTTTACTTATAAGGTTCAGGTCTTTCGGAGGATTTAGAAAACACATCAATTTCAACTTCATTATCATCAGATACACTCTGCCTAAGACTACTCACTATTATATCATGAAGGTCTTCAAGATTATTTTATATATCCCCATAATTGTTTGAAAGTGTTCCATCTAACCTTTGTAAGTGATTAATAATGAAACTTACATGCTTCTTGAATTTTAGAGCATTTTTCTAAGTTTGAGAAAGATTATTATCAATCATAAAACAAATATCTTTTGCGGAACTGTCAATATATTCCTTCATTTTTACTGGTAATCTTATGAATTCATCAACATCCATTCTTTGGATATTTTTTAATAATTTTCTTATCACATTTTTACCTCTAAGAGAATCAATAGCTATAGTTATAGATTCTACATCTTGAGATTAATCCATTATTTTGAATTAAACATTTGAACTAAGAAAAGTACCAGAAGGAGGTTTTTCTAAAAGAATTTCCACAATAGATTGTACCAAAAGTCTTAATTCTTGAATGTCGACTTTGGAGGCCATCTACTCACATATATTTCTTACCATGTGATGTGATTTAGAGACTTGAGCCCTTAGGATCTTGACTTCAGATGATAATCTTGAGAGGTTTTGCTAAGGCCTTTTAGAAATAGTACTTTCTTATTTTGGAATTTCTTCATTTAGAGTTTCTTTTAGAATATAAGAAAGCCTTTCTTATTGAACTTTAGTACTCTTTTCTTGAACTAGGCAATTTTCAGTGACATTGGGTACTGCGTCCTCATAACACAATTCTTGGGAAATGGTTATTCAGATCATTTCTTCAGTGATTCTCTCTATTTTCTAAGAGTGAGACTGAACTAGAAGTGAGGATAGTCTTAAACTTATAAACATTGTCTTGTCATGAAAAAATGATAACATCCACGTGATAACAGTTTTTATCCTTTCACTTGGATCTTGTACAGGTAGAGAGGTTGGAGTAGGAGTAACCTAAAAAATAGCTTGATGAATTGTAGGAATAACAATCCCAACTCTTATTCTTAAATTGAGAGATTCTTCTTCTTCATAAATACTTTTTCTGGTCTCAGAACAATGAGATGATTCTTCCACCACTATTGGTGTCTTATCCAAACTCGGATGCTCCCCCTAAATTTGAGCACGATATATTTTAGGCATCGAACAATAAGGCATAAAAATTTTCAAAGAATAATCCCAATGTAATACACTCTTTCCTAAAACACTTGGATTAAAATTTTCCAAACTGTGACATGGTGTTGCACCATTGATATCCAAAACAACTTCAGCACCCAGAAATACTAGATTTAATATTATTCCATACAGGTATAAATTTAGGGAATTATTTTTCACATGGAACATATATCACATTATATATCATGATAATTTTACTGGTTTTTCAAGAATAAAAAAATAAATAAATTAAACATCTTGAAAAATAATTTTCTCAAACTCACCATTTCTTTGAGTGATCCCAGACTGAATGAACTTGACAAAATTTTTCATTTTATCTCCAGGTTGTTTACTTTCTTCTTCTTTATGATATTAGTTCCAAAAAGTTATTTCATAATCTCTGGATGAGTGACACCATCCATGGAAGATAAAGAGGTGTGGAAGAATGGGTATCCTTCATGTGGAAATCTCAATATTTTAGAAATCTTGATGAACGTCAGCGATAAATCTTTCTGATTAACCGTTGCTGTGAGGAGGTCTTCATTGTCACTGAAGTTAAACACAACAGATTTATAGAAATCAAGAACTTGTTTCTTTAAAACTTATGAGGTTAGAGAAACAACATAAACATATTCCCATCCTTGATGATTAATAACCTTCTTTAACAACATATCATTTCTGTCCATCCATTTGAAATCAATGACTCTTCCACTTAATTTTTTTGGATATCCTTTGACATTTTTTCTTGATAGATGAATCACCTTTAACTCCTTTCATTTTCACCATTTGTAGAGTGGTTGAGGGATTGGAAAGTTTATTATTCTAGGTTTACAAGGGTTTGAGTAGAGATAAATAGGGTTCAAAGGGTTTGTAAGTCATTTTACGCATAGAGTTGATACTCAATATTTTTTTGTTCATAGTAATCGAGAGGTCTCTTAATATCATCAGAGTAATTATAGATAAATATAGGTAATGTGACCTATGGGATGTGATCATTACTCAAAATAGAGGCAGAATACAATATTGAAACAAAAAATATAATGTGATTACTGTACATATGAGAAATATAAAATATTACTTTGTAAAAGTAAACATATGTAATTATGATTTAATAAAATCAAATCTTTCAGCATATAATGGTTTAGTAATGATATCTGCTATTTTTTTTTGTGAAAAAAAATTATAAATAGATATAATATTTCTCTGTGTGATCTCTTAATAAATAATTTATTAAATCAACGTGATTTTTTTTGTGAATGGTTTATTGGATTATTTGATATGTTGATATCACTAGTGTTATCACATCTGATCGGAACATGATTAATGTTAAATCCAAAATCCATTAAGGTGTGTTTTATCCACGTCACTTTTGTACAAAAACTTCCAGTGGAAATATATTCATCTTCTACAATTTATAGTTATACATAATGTTGTTTTTTACTTGACCAAGTCATGAGATATTTAATAAGAAAATGATAGGTTCCTGAGGTAATCATCTTATCTAATATACATCCCGCAAAATCGACACCTGAGTATGATATCAAATTAAAATCAGATGTTTTTCAAAAAAATAAGAGAAAGAGTTATAGTTACTTTTAAATATCTTAAAATTATTTTTGCGATAATTAAATGTGATTATTTTGGATTAGATTGAAATTATGCACAAAGACATACTGAGAATATAATGTATGGTCTACTTATAGTAAGTTATAACAAACTTCCAATGATTCCTCGATATAACTTGTTGTCAACTGGTTTTCTAATTTCATCCAAGTCAAGTTTTATATTATAACTCTTAGGAGTTTATTAATTTATAATTTTTTTAAGTCCAAACTTATTAATTAAGAAAATTATGTATTTTCTTTAATTTAAAATATTTTTTAAATCATTTTGGTAAAATTTAAAACCTAGAAAATAGTTTAGTTCACCCATCATACTCATTTCAATTTTTTTCATAAGTTTCAAAAATTCATTTCAAAATTTTTTATTTTTTTATCCAAAAATTACATCATATAAATATATTTGTAATAGTAAAATATAAAAAAAGTTTTCTTAAATAATGTAGGATCTTATATTCCTATTGTAAAATCATTTGATAAAAGAAAATAACTTAATCTTTTATAACACACCTTTAGAGCTTGTTGAAGTACATATAGAGCCTTGGTAAGTTTGAATACAAATGTTTAAATTGAGGATCTTTAGAACTAGGAGGTTGTTCTATATAAAATTAATCCATTAAAAAACCATTTAAAAAGGAATATTTTACATCCATATGTTATAATTTATAATTCATATAGTATTCATATGCTTGAAGGATTTTAATAACTTCTAATCTTGCTAGCGGAGCAAAGTTTTCTTCCTAATCTATTCCTTCTTCTTGATTATATCCTTTGTAAACTAATCTAGATTTATTTATTATTATTACACCATGGTCATATTTCTTATTTCTAAAAATCCATTTAGTTCTAATTACATGATAGTTTGAGGGTCTTTCAACTAATTCCCACACTTTATTTCTTTTAAATTGATTCAACTCTTCTTGCATTGGTAAGAGACAAATTTTATATGATAAGGCTTCTTCTACAGATTTAGGTTCCAATTGGGATATAAAGGTAAATAATTTTACTAGATTTCCTACATTTTTTTAGTTCTTACTCCTTCATATGTTTTTCCTATAACTGTTTCTAAAGGATGTTTTTTGATGTTTCTGGGTATTCTAGGCAACAAAATTTATGGTTCACTAGTGTATTCCCTTATTGGATTTGATTTGAAGTAATCAAGTTCCAAATAATAATCCTTATTTCCATGAAATAATGGTTTAGGTCTCATATTTTTTACTGAATCATTTTGATCATTAATTTGAGTCATTCTGTGACCTAAAGGATCCCTTTCATAAAATTTCACATGAGATGATTCTTCAAAAATCCTTGACCTTTTGTTGAAAACTCTATAAGATTTATAAATAGTAGAGTATCCTAGGAAGATACCTTCATCAACCTTTGGATCTAACTTTCCAAGATTATCATTGGTATTTAATATGTAAACTTTACATCCAAATACTTTGAAGTATTCTACCTTGGGTTTTCTATTATTTCAGAACTCATAGGGTGTTTTCTTTAAAATAGGCCTTATTAGTACCCTAAGTCCTGTTTCTCCTTTTGAAAACACCATTATGTTGAGGTTTTATGGGAGTAGAGAATGTATGTTTAATTCCTTTCTTACAACAGTAAGAATTAAATTCATGATTCTTAAATTAACCTCTATGATCACTTCTCAAAGGCATGATTTTTACATTATTTTCATTTTTCAAAAGTTTACAAAAATTAATAAACACAAATCAAGATTAAATTTTAAGTATTAAAAAGTAAACCGATGTAAATATTAAAAAATCATCAACTTACACATAAAAAAATGAATTTCCAGTAAGACTCACAGTTTTAGTTGGTACAAACAAATCAATATGGATAAGATCAAGAGGAGTAGAAGCAGTAACTTATTTAATAGTATTGAAAGATGACTTATGTTTCTTTCCCATTTGAAACACATCACATAGTTTCTTTATATTTAATTTTAGATTAGGAAAGTCAGAAATCAAATTCTTTTTGGATAATTTTCTCAAGGAATGAACATTATAATGTCCAAGCCTTATGTTCCAAACCCTGATTAATTGAATTCAAAATTTAAGAAATTTATATTTTGTCTACACAACGAGTTAAGATATAATGTGTAAACATTGTATGTTCTGGGTGCTTTAAACTTGATACATTTATATTTAAAAACTAAGTAGACATTATTTGAAAAATAAACCGAATAACCATTATCAAAAAGTTGATAAATAATTATCAATTTGTTCTAAAAGACATAAATGTAAAGTACTTTGTTGATAAGAATAGGCTATGAATTTACAATTGATCCAATGCCAACTACCTTTCCTTTTTCATTATCTCCAATCATGACATATCCTCCATCTAATTTCGATAGAGAATGAAAGTTGGATTAGTCTCCACTCATGTTCCTTAAACATCCACTATCTATAAAAAATTTGGTATTGTTGTTCATATGTTTAGTTCCCTAAAATGATATATCAAATAATAGAAGTTTTTAGTACCCAAACTCTTTTGGGTCTAGAAATGTTAGATATAAAAGAACTAGGTATCCAGACTTGCTTTTGTTTTCTAGAAAAATCTGCAGTTTGTTTTGAAAAATATTTTGAAAGATTTTTTTTAATTCCACCAATTTGAGGTTTTTTTAAAATTAAAAATATTTTCAAAATTTCCCATTTCACCAAAATGAAAATAGGTAAATTTAGGAAGATATTTATTTTTTGAGCAAGGCACAAAATATTTTTCATGAATCTTATATTTTTTTGCATTGGCTTCTATTTCCAAAATTTTCTTTCTTGGGTTGATTCTGCCTAATAATTTTGTTTAAATAGTATTACCCTTTTGTAAAAACACTTGAAGAATATTTTAAATTTTGAAATTACTTCTATAAGTTTTCAACTATTTTGACTTGTTCAACATCTAAGAAGGTATATTTTTCTAGCTAATTTTTCTGGTCTAAAATCTAATTGTTCAGACTCTCTTCCTCACCAATGATTTTATTATAGGAACTTAGAAGGGATTTATTATTCTTTTTCAAACTTTAATACTTAATTTATAACATGTGAAATATTAATTTAACTATGTATGGAAATAATTTTTATTTTATGATTCAAATTTATGCTCATAATAATAAGAGTGTACCTCATCAGATTAAGCCATAAAGAATATGTCAAGCTTTTGATTTACAGCTTTAGCTTATGATTCCAATGACACAAATCCTCTAGAATCTTCCTAAGAACTCCAGTTGTCCTTCATAGATTTATTATACTTCTAATATGCCTTATTTTTGAAGTACTTACTTTCTGTATTCTTTTTATCTTTGATTCTCAGATAGCCAGACTTAATGTGTCCTATATTTTTGTATTCATATCACCTCAAATCTTTAGAGTTTTCACCATGATTTTTGTTTTTATTTAAGGGTTTTATGAATCCTCATATCTTTTTATATGATCTTTTGAACTTTTGATAAAATTGAGAAATCTCATTATTTGATTCATCATTACTTAAGGGGTCTTCTTCTTTAGATGATTCATAAATTTGTGTACTTTTTCTCTTTCTGTCATATTTATAAGTAGATACTTTAAAGGAAGCGTTTTTCTTTTTGATCATATTGAGATTCTCATTAGTAGTTTCTATTTCAGCTTCAAACTTCATGATATTTCTGATAAGATATTTTAATTTGATGTTTTTGATTTCTAAAGATTGTCAAATAATAGCTGAGATTCCACTCTATTTAGGTTGTAGTACTCTGAGGGATTTCAATGCTTATTTAGGCTCAGTGATAAGTGTTTATAGAGAAGTAATATTTTTTATGATCTTAGTGAGTATTCTATTTAGTTGAGTAATACTATCTCTTTCATCCAGTTTGAAAGTATCAAACTTAATCTTGGCTGTATCATATCTAATATCTTTCACATTGTTAGTAACTTCATATGCTACCACTATATTAGTCCACATTTCATGCGCTATATGACATTGATATATTCTATTAAATTCATTTGGTATTGACCCAAAAAGTATAGCATTCATTGCTCCAAAGTTTAAATCATAATTTACTTCAGTTGTAGGATCCCATGTTTCAAGTTCTAACTTGGGAATTTTATAGTGTTTAACTACTTTGAGATAAACTTTTAGACCAATATTTTTTAGATAAATGATCATTAATGCTTTTTAACAACCATAGTTCTTACCATTGATGTATAGATCTCTAACCATAGACATACCTTCTCTGTTATCAACCATAGCATTCATTTGATGATAGATCTTTGGACTTTAACTTTTGATAGTTGTGAACTCAAGATTTACTTTCTCTAATACTAATTTTTATCCTAGATAATGACTAAATGAATAACTCAAGAGGGGGGGGGGGGGGTTAATTGAGTTATTAAAAGATTCTTAGAGAAAATATAACCACCATATTCTTGGTATGTATGTTAAAGTTTCTTAATTAAGATTATATGTAGTGGAAATGAATATATGCAGAAAGGAAATTAAACACAAATATTTATAGTGGTTTGGGGAATAGAAATCCTCTAGTCCACTCTATAAATTCTATACTCCTCATACTTGGTGATTTTCACTAAACAACCCTTTTACCAAGGAATCCTAGCAGAGTAAAAGTATATATCACTTAGTACAAAGGTCCAAACACTTTAAACTAGGCTATCCCTTTACAATACTTATCCACGGTCTTAACTAAACTCATACACAAAGTGAAAAAGAAGTAAAAAGAGATACATTATTTGAAAAACTTTTTCATCACCCAGTTGCAAGAGAAAACTGATAGTAGATGAATATTTTTCCTGAGAAAATATAATCTTGAAGTGTAAATTGGGATGATCTTCAGTGCAATAAATAAATCCAATAAGATTAGCACTAGAAAAAATAAACTTGTTATAGTAAAATTAGGGATTTTTTGAATCATCAAAACAAATAAAGTAGAGATATATTAGAACACTATACTATTTAAAACATCATTCTTGTGATGTGGTTGGTTAAATTCATTATGTTAGATTTATCAAATGTAATATTTTTTTTCATGTTTTTATTTTTGAGCTATATTAGATTTTAAATAAATTTATATTAATTGAATGATTATTTATTTAATTATATTTACTACTATTTCATTTTATATCTAGTATTTTTTCATATTATCTGGTACCCACTTTTTTGATGCCTAATAAGTAATCATGATTGGGAAAACATCAGATAATTTATTTATTTAGTGTTCAATTATGTGTGTGAGAGAATCATAAGTCGCACATGAGAGAATTTTGAATAAATAAATAGATTGAGTAAAAATAAATATTTTGTGTTATTTATCTAAATAATTTCATATGTGACACCTAATAAGTAATCCTGTGTGAGGGATCCCTATATATATTTATATCTTGAATTTTTGAGAAATGGGTCTTGATATTTCACCAATTGATTCAATTCAGAAATTTCACATAAATTATTCATCATATTAGAAAATGAGATGTTGGATGGTATGTGTGAAAAATTAAAATATTATCTAATATCAAAGAATGAGGCTTGATAGTATTTTAATTAAAATGGTATTCAATGATAATTAATTTAATAATTATTCAGATATGGGTATAAAATACTTGGCATCACATGTATTGGAACATGAGTCACAACTTTGACACCATTATCTATATCTTTCGTGATTTAAATAGCTTTATTTATTTCATTTGGTTTCTTTGATTTATAGAATTTTTAGTTTTAATCACATAAAAAATGCACATGTTTGAACATTCTTCAATGAGTATATTACTAGTGTATATACACATTCTATTTATAGGATTAACCCTATTACCACTGTTCTAGTAGTTGTAGGCTACTAATTTTATAAATTTGGAATTCTGAAATAACACATACCAGAAACCAAGCACATATTTAGAAATAAATTAGAGAAAATGATTCTATAATAATATAATTGGGTATAAGGGACCTAAGACATAATTCAGCTAAACATAAGCACCCTACTAGAAATGATCTGATCTTACCCACCCACTCGACATACTCACTCTAGGCTTGATCTAGAAAACCCACTTGTCATGAACACTCTAGCACTAATTAGTGGATCATATAAATCTATGGTACCCCCTAGCCTGAACTATCCAAGAAGTTTTAAAAAATGGAAACAATATAGAATTTTATGTAAAATCACTTATTTCACTTCCCCAAACTCCCTTAAAAAACCCCCTTTATCAAATATTCACAATATTCCATAAGAAAATACTCAAGAACCAATAAATATATAATTTAATTATACATAAGGGACTTGATATACATCAATAAAATTTTCAACAAGGGATATGATATTACCAAATTCCATGTAATATAGTTTTTATTCCAACTAAACAAACCTTTAATCCTTATAGGATACCTCAAAAGATTTCATAAACCACTTCGAAATTATTTTAAAAAAATCAATGAAACATTTATGGAAAATTAAATTGGGAACAACTAACCCAAATTAATTATATTTATTTATTTAAAAAATATTTATCCAAAGGAAAATGAAATACATGATACATTGATATTAAGTTGACAAGAAAAAATATATAATCTCTAAATAACCCATGGATTCCATTCAAACTAAAGTTATAAAAAATCAATAAACTCAAACCATGTAATTTATTGAATTGAAATAGAAAAACATAAGGGTTTTTTACATTGAGTAGTGAGGGTATAAAACCACCATCTAAAACATGATGAAATCAGTGTAAAGTGGTTCAAATCAACTAAATAGAATAAGACCAAAGACTTAGAAGGATATTTCAAGCCTTAACATCATGAAACCCCTAATTTATTTCAACCAAAATCACAAGACTATATTTCATGTCTGGATTAGGGCATGTAGATAAATTAAAATGAAAAAATAAGGGAGGAAGAAGGAATATTGAGGTTTTGACATTGTGGAATCATCAAGAAGAAATGGAAGTTCACTATAAAATGAAAGGAAAGGGTTTTGTTCAAAATTTGGGCTTTTTATGGAATAATCTAGAACATGGGAGGAATAAAATGAGAGAAAAATGGCATAAAATGTATTTAAAATGGATAAACTCTCTATTTTTTAAAATAAAATCACTAATTGCACATTCATTGGGATCATATAAACCCTAATAGTGTGGTTTTTCCAACATGCATGATCTACCTACACAATCCATTGGATTATTCTATTCAACATTGAATTATAATTTTTTCCCCAAAATTTAACATTTTTTTAATCCAAACTCCAAGAAAATTGTTAGATACCAGAATAGGTTAACTCATAAGTTTCCAAACCCAATTCGACACATCACCTCAAGTTAACCTCCTTGTATACCAAAAGTTTTCGATTAGTAGTTATAGTCTGTGATAGCATAGTGGAGTGACTATAACCTCATGATCAGAGTATAGAACAATGGTAAAATATAAAAATGAACAAATAGTGGAAGCAATATAATGAAAAGGAGAAATAAAAATCATCCAGTTATAATAATAAGACAGAAATAATAATAATCTGACGTCATATACAAAATTATTTCATGTATGTATGCTATAAAAAATGGAAATATAGAGAAAAAAGAGTATCAAAAATATAAAATATGTTATAAAAAATTAAATAATAGGTCAAAATATATCTCCAATAGCATCAAGAGTATAGGCTTGGTCCACTTATCATGTACTCTATCCTAGTATAGAAACTCAAGCATCCAAATCTGGAACCTTCCCATTATTTCTACCTATATCCATGATGTTTGTATGAGTACCAATTGGTGACTTAAAACGGAGTGTGAGATAAACTTAGTAGGCCAAAACCAATTATGTCTAGCACTATCCAGTATGTGAATATATTATAAATAGTGTTTGGGTAATAATAAAAGTAAGTAGTAAATAAAATAAAAATCATCAGTCTGGGTTCTTTGTGGGACAACTAAACAACACTACCTGCTTCATCCGAAGTCAAAATTTCTCTGAGCACTTAGAATTTTAAGTGGATATTTATAAGGTCAGGAACCAAGTTGTATAACCAAGGCATCAGTGTGTAGTGATATTCATATGAGGTTATATAATCCTCATGGAATTTAAAGTTTAATGAGGAATTAAAATGAGGCCATCATGTATGAAAAACATTTATTGAATCAAAGTATGTTCTTTGACTTAGAAGACAAGTCAGTTAGTTAATTAGAAACCCGATATTGTTCAAGGAATTCCACATAGGGAACCCTGGTATTACTATAGGTACATTATAAACCCATTATCTTATAATCCCATACATGGGATCCCATATAGAAACCCAGGCATCTCTCCAGGTATGGTATAATGGAATTTCCCTTTGAGCCTATCCTTGCAATTCCACATAGGGAACCCAAGTGTCACTTGTTTTATAATATAATGTACTTGCCTCTGACCCCATCCTTTTAATTTCACATAGGGAACCTAAGTTTCACCCATGGAAGAATATAAGTCCACTCACTAGGTGAACCTGTCTAAGGTATTCCATACTAGAATTCATGTATCACCCATGGTGTGGTATAATCCATTTATAAATCATTTTAATTTATTATGCTCGATGAGTCAATCCAAGTAATTCTGAGTCAGAACCCTTGTATCACTCTTGGCATGACATGATAGATGGTCATGGGCTAGAAATAACCCATACCATTTAATAATTTTCTTAATTCCACTTGTCCATCAAATTCATTAGGATAACTCAATATTTAGGAAATAAGGACAAGGGCTTAGGAAGATGGGCTTACTATTTCAATTTTTTTAATTCAATTTACATTTCATTCATAAGGGCCAACTCAACACAACTTAAGTGGTTGTTTTATTTAAAATTTAAATCATAAGTATCAAAGGCCTTTAAGAATGGAACATCATAAGGGGTGGATCATGTCAAGGTCAACATCCTCCAATGATGATTTTAGGTTTCTAAGACCACCCTACGCAAGATGATATCCATTTATTTAATAAAATAGACATTTATAAAGTATCACATGGAAGATATGGCATGCAGAATGGAAATTAATAATATAAACATCAATAATTTTAGGTAAAAATAACTAGACCACCCACATTAGCTTATTATATGACTCCTCATCCAGTATCAGCTTCAGATTCAATCTAGAATGAGAGAAATCATAAGAAAATAAAAATACCCTAAAAATAGGAATATTAGCTAATATAGATTTAGAATTACAAGAGGGAAAATAAATTAAGAAAGGAAGGAAGTTGAATGAAGATCTTACCAATGTCTATCTAACGTGATGAACATTGACCAATTTCGATTTCGTATGATGGAGGTGGATAAAATCCTTGGAATAGGGAGAAGAGGACCTCGAGTGGAGGGGTGTTGTGAATGAGAAAATTAAGGGAGTAAAAAGAAATTATTAACTTAAATGGAGGAGGATAAAATTTTAATTTCACCATTTTTAAAGGGTTCATGTTTTGGACACACATTTGGCCAAACCGTGTGATAACCGTGTACCAGTACTGTTTTGGGTGTGACCCCCTTGTACGACCAATGCTCATAGTTTGAAAAACTATGCAAAGCCTATGATTATTGTATAAAATTTTCTAAAACACCCTCACATGACCATGTATTAACCCTACATGGTTTGAAAAATTACGTTCCACCCTTATAGGGCCACACAATTTTAGGTTCATGGTTAACACTGACCATTTGATAACCATGAACCTCACATGTTTCTCTGAAAAACCAGAGCCCTGATATCTAAACAAGGCTCAGATACTCCCAAATATTTCCATAAAATCTTAATCACTCTTATTAAAAGATAACTAGAGAATAAAATTGAAATTAAAAGGATTCATACCTCATCAAAAAGCTGGGGTGTTACAACCTCCCTTTCTTAAAAAACTCAACCTCGAGTTTTATTAAGGGTGGTTGATCATTATATTATAATAGTTTCATCTAATGATATTTTATGTTGGAATCTCGCTCCTAGATCTCATCCTATACATTTCTGTGATTCCATAACACCCAAAATAGAGAAACTAACCTACCTCATAGATCCTTTATGCTATGATCAACAACACGTATAGGATGATCCTAAAATGAAGAATCAATTTATAATTCAACCTCATCAGGATAAAGAACATGAGATGGGTCTGAGTGATAATGACATAACTAAGAAATGTGAAAGAATTTGTGTATATCTCAATACCTCTAAGGTAATTATATCCAATAATATACTAGCCGAATCTCTCCAAAATATAAAAGGGTCTAATGAATCAAGGCAATAACTTACCCTACCTTCAAATCTGTTGATTCCCTAGTCTTATAAAGACATTAAAGAAGACTCGATATTCAACCTCAAACTATAGAGGTCATCGACTGTGATCAACATAAGACTTATGCCTAGTTTGAGATTTGGCCATACATTTCCTAATAATTTATACCTTCTCCGTGGCATCCTGAATGAGATGAGGTCCCAATAGCGTTGTTATCCTACCTCTAGCCAGCACGGGGTTGAACGACATGGAATAACATATAGGGCCTCATAAGCAGCGATCTGTATGGTATCTTGGATGATGTTATTATAAAAAAAATTTAGAAAGTGGTATGTATTTCTCACAAGAACCCCAAAAATTGAGGACCCATGGCTGTATCATTCCCTCCAACACCTGTATAATATGTTTGGACTGCCCATCAGTCTAAGGGTGATACATTGTTCTCAGAAGCACTTGTGTACCAAGATCCTTCTACAACCCTTTCCAAAACCTTAATGTAAAATGATAATCCCTATCAGAGATGATGAAATGTGGAACTCTATGAAGGTGTATAATATCCTTGAAATATAGCATCCTTATCTTGTCCACTGAAAAGGTCTTCCAAATAGGGAATAAGTGGGAAACCTTCATCAGCTGGTCAACGATAACCCATACCGCATCACTGAATTGAGGGGACCTAGGTAAACCTATCAAAAAATGCATCATTATATCATCCCATTTCCACTCCAGAATGGGAAATGACTTTAAAATCCCTTCATTTAATTGGTGTTCCAACTTTAACTATTGTAAGGTAGAACATTGAGTAAAGAAACCAACTATCTTCCTTTTTTATACTAGGCCACCAATACCGGTGGAATAAATCACGATACATCTTTGTGATTCTGGGATGAACTGACCATTTAGAGGCATGCGATTCTCACATAATATCCTCTAGTATGTCTTAAAAAACCCAAAAACACCCATGAATGGGAAAGATATCATCCCCTTACATGAATCAACCAGGAGGTTGGTCCTCTCCTAAAACACTTTCCCTTAGGACTAAACCCTCTGGATCAGAAAGCTGCCTCATATTCACTCTATCCAAAAGTGAATCGGTCACTAATAAAAATATAGGTACAAGCTTCTCATGATGCCCCTACACCTCCAAGTTCATCTCATAAAACTTTTCCTTTAACTACCACTCACTACTAGCCCCCTTAATGGACTATTACCTAATCTTTTGGATTATAGTTTCAGCCACTGGATTACCTTTCCTAGGCATATAAGAAATCTCAAAGTCAAATAGATTCAGGTATTAAAACTATATTCACTATTTGATATTTAATTCTAACTATGTAAATATATATTTGAGGAATTTTTAGTCTATATATACCATGAACTACTCTCCCAAGAAGTAATGTCTCCAACAATGCAAGCCATGAGTCACAACTTCCAACTTGAGATTGTGCGTTGGGTAATTTCACTTACGAGGTATCAAATGGAGAGACATGTACACCACAAATTAATCTCACTAAATTAGAATTGATCCTAGCCTGATGCCTAAAGAATCACAATAAAAAATATAACTTCTACCAATCTATAGTAGAATCAAGATCTCCACTGAAGTAAACTATCCTTAGAACTCCTAAAAGGCCTTCTCGAATTCTTCAAACCATACAAATTTCACACCACTTACTAGTAAAACATGAGAGTGGTGTTGTAAGGCACGATAAGTCCAAAATTAAATTCCTATAATACCCCAAAAACCCCAAGAAACTATGAATATTAAATACATTATTGGGATTCTCCCAGAAAACCATAGATCTCACCTTCTCTGGGTCAATAGACACTCCTTCCTCTGAGATAATATGACCCATTAAGTGAACTTTATCAATAAAAAACTAACATTTTGTGAGCTTATAATACAACCTATGATATCTTAACACACTCAAAACAATATCAAAGTGTTTTTCATGGTCATATCGAGTGTGTGAGTATACTAAGATTTCATCCATGAATACCACCCTGAAGGAATCTAAATATGGGTGAAAAAACCGATTCATCAAAGCCATGAAAATATCCAGCACATCCATAAGACTGAATGACATTACCAAATACTCATACAATCCATATCTATTATGAAATACTATACATGATATATATGAGGGTATAACCCTTACCTAATGGTGTTCCGAACTCAAATCAATATTCAATAATACCTAAACTCATTGGAGTTGATCAAAGATGATGTTTATTCGAGGTAGTAGATATCGATTATTGACCATAATCTGAAACAATTTTTGGTAATCCATGAAAATCTTGAGGTTCCCAACTTTATTCTTGGAGAAAATAAAGGGTGAACCCCATGAGAAAGTACTGGTTCATATAAACACCTTGGATTCCAAATCCTTTAGTAGTATCTTGATCTTCTATAACTTAGTAGTATCCATACTATAAGGAGGAATTTATACTAGTGTTGATCCTAGAATTAGTTAAATAGTAAACTATACCACTCTAATAGGTGGTATTCTAGATAAGTCATAAAGAAATAAATATTTAAAATTATCTAATACAGGAGGGAAATTCATTTGTCAAATTCCCTAATCATGTAGATAAAGACTAATAATATGGTTTGACACTCTTCCCAACTCATGATGATCGGGTCCATCTTGACTCAACTAGACATCCCATTCACCCTTGTGAATATGGTTACCTTACTTAGGTGATATAAAGGACACCCATATGCGATAAAATTCAATATGGGCATGATAAGGTAAAATCCAATTCATCCAAAGAATTAGGTCAATTCACATCATATTGAGAAAAAAGATGCTCCATAATAAATGATAGCCACCTATTTCAAGGAGCATTCCTTACATCAATAAACACTATTCAATTGAATCCCCAATAGAGTATCAAGATTCATCACTCCAGAGAAATACTTGATCTTGAGGACAATATTTTCTATAATTTCCATAATTATAAAATAATGAGTATCACTAGTGTCAAATAAAGAAGAAACTAAAGTAAATTCTACTAAGATATTAGCTTATAATATAGAAGGACCGATGCTCTGTTCCTTGGGTATAGTTTATACAACATGTAGCTGGACAGATCCATGACCTTTATCAACTACCTAACTAACCTAAGTAGACTTTCTATTATAGAAGTACATCTCATATGATGGGATTCGATGACCATATCCACATCCTTGGCCTAATTTCCCGATAGTAGTTTTTCTCCCTACCTGATGTGGAGCTGCTGATCCCACTCATGAATGAAAAGTTAATGTATATCACTTCTCACTAGGAATTGGAGTAAATATTATACAAAATCACTTAATATATTTTATCTTACAGTAAGATTGGTACTCAGTTAGGTCCTTAAAACACTGGGTATTTTTACGGCATGACCTACCACATTGGTGGCATACCACATAACTGTTAGTTCATGCTGTCTAAAATCCACTGCCTCTGTGATCAGACTCAAGGTGAAATTTCTTTCCACTAAACAAACCACTTCCCTATCTTGGTGATGAACCACCCTGGCCCACACTATCATCTTCCCTTAGGTTTTTTTCAGTGATAAGGGTGTGGTTAACTATTTTAAAAATGGAAGTCAACCAGAAAACCTTCACCTGGGGTCATATGGCATACATGAGGCCATCCTTAAACCATCTTACTATTGCCAAATCATCACAAGAAAGAGTAAATGGGAAGCAATAGAGCTCAACAAAGTGATATTAATAGTTCATAACAAACATACCACCCTACTATTGATGCATAGAATCTATAACACAATTTTCTCTTAGGATCTATGGAAATAAGTAATCATAAAAGGATATCTAGAAGTCCCTCTATTCCATATCACAATAATTATTTGACTAAGTAATAATGTCCCACTAGTTCTTGGAATAATCTCTAAGAATGTAGGTCACGATGTTGAACCTCCTCTCTGGAGGCATCTCCAAATGCTCAAATATAGACAACATGAGCTCTAGACATGACTTAATATCTCGGGGACCGCCTTCTCCTGAAAAGGTAGGAGGGTGCTTCTGCTAAAATTTTCATGTAAACTCTTCCATAGTAGGTGCAAGTCATGGGGATACCTATATAGATTTAACTAATCACCTGAAAACCTTTTAAAACTGAGCATCGACACCCAAATCATAAATAAAAGGAGGTGTAATAGGTGGCACTAAAGGAGGTAATACTGGTGGATAAGGGCCCACCACCACTAGAGTATGGTCATCACCACATTCTTGGTGCATGACCTGAGGCTGTTTTGGTGGAATATTTCTATAATTATCAAACACCACCTCAAAACAAGATTTAGTAATAGGATATATAACATATATATAAAAAGGACAGGTACATATACTTCCTATATAAGATTCAAAAACATATTAATAATCCTAAATCCAAGTATTGGTGACATAGAAGATCATTAAGGATCACAAGATACATTACCTAATACCCACTTATAAAGTCAAGTTAGGGTTAAGGTCTCAAATATTATAGAAGAGGTCCTGATATATGGAGTTTCAATTGAAAGGTATATGAGAAAACACACTTAAAATATCAATTGTAAGTTCCATTTAATGATAGCCATTTTATTTAAGAGTTTAAATTCACTCAAGATCATACTCATTTATATGTATATATGTCATGGTCCAGTTAGACGAGTCACAATATGCAAGTTATAAAGGCATAAACTTAATAAGTTACAATTGGAACTTCATATAACTATGACTAAACCTTTACATCTAACATAAGGATGTTAAAAGATGTATAAAATTATTTTATTAGATGAATCACCATTACTAATTTATAAAGTTTATTATTTATAAATTACAATTGGAATTCATGTAATCAAAATCAACTAGAATTTCAATCCATGAAACCAATGGTTCATGGTTCTAACACATGATAATTGGTTAGTTAAGGTTCCACCATTAAGATATACAAGAAAACACCATTTAGGTTAATGTTTTAACATTAAGTAACCAATTATTTCTTTCCCTATAAGAAATGTTAGAACATTTAAAGAAATATAAATCAAGGTAGATACAATATGATGCCAGAAATGAAAGCAGTAAAACAAATATGGAATGAAATATGCCTGACATTCAAATCCTCAGGTACCTATAATGATTCATGATCAATAAATACTTTCCATACCGGTTCAAGGTTAAAATAGAACCCATAATAATAAATTTCACAAATCATGTGCATCACCCAATGGTGAAATAAATACAAATGTAATAAGTATAATCCAAAACAAAAAGTTGCATCCCAGAAAATTAGTTTTTTCCTTGTATATGGGTTAACTTATCTTAGGAACAAGCTCATTACCAAATTACGACACATTATTAGTCTCCTATATATTAACACAAAAAGTAAGACAAAAAGTAAAAATCACTTAGATACCACTTTGTAACGTCCCAGACTCGGTTCAATCATAATTAACAAAACCCGGTTGGTCACATGGCCTCAAGCGTGCCTCCTTATACACTAGAGGTTTCTGACTAGTAGTTAGGGTCAGTGATGGTATAGTGAGAAGAATATAACATCATTAATAGAGTAAATAATAATAGTGAAATATACATAAAAACTAATAATGGAAATTATACAATTAACAACAAAAAAACAAACCACCTAGACCCAATAATCAGATAGGCATAAAAAGTATATTATGTCATATATAAAATGATGTCTATATATATACTATAAAAAATAGAATATAATGAAAATAGAGAAACATGTATATACAACATGTTATACAAAAATAAACAACAGATCAAAAGTTATCACCATAGTATCATGAGAATATGCTTAGTCCTCTTATACCATACTCCATCATAGTATAGAAACTCAAGGGTCCAAAGCTAGAACCTTCCCCTTGTTCCTACCTTCATCCATGAAGTCTGTCTGGGTACCCATCAGTGAACTAAACAAAGCATGAGATAAAATCAGTAGGCCACCACCAACAATTTATATCACTATCCAGTTTGTTAATATACTATAAATAGTGTGTAGGTAATAATAAAAGTAAAGTAATAAATAAAATAAACTATGTCAGTCTGGGTTCCTCATTGGACACCCAACCAACACTACCTACTTCATCATAAGTCAGAATGTCTCAGAGCCCTTAAAATTTCAAGTTGATATTTAAAAGTTTGGGACCCAAGTTGTATAACCAATAAATCCATATATAGTGATATTCATAAGAGGTTTTATAATTATCATGGAATTTAAAGTTTAACAAGGAAGGAAATGAGGTTGTCATGTATGCAAAAAACTGACTAAATCCAAGTATGTTGTTTAACTTGGTAGATATGTCATTTATTTAATTGGAAACCTATGAAATACCAAGGTATTCCACACAGGGAACCCTGGTATCATTCTAGTTACCCTATAAAACCATCACACTATAATCTCATCTATTACATCCAATATAAGAACCAAGGTATCACTCCAAGTATAGTATAATGACATTTCCATCTGACTATATCCTTGGAATTCCACATAGGGAACCCAAGTGTCACTTGTGGTATAATATAATTCACTTTACTCTAAGCCCAAAATTATCATTTCAAATAGGCAATCTAAGTTTCACTCATTGCATAATATAATTCCACTCACCAGGTGAGCCTACCTAAGGTATTCTATACAATAATCCATCTATCTCCTCCAATGTGATATAATCCATTTATAAATCATTTTAATTTATTATGATCGATGAGCCTGTCCAAGGAATTCTGGGTCAAAACCCTTGTATCACCCTCAATATGACATGCTATATGGTCATAGGTTAGTAGTAAACCATACCATTTAACAATTTACTTAATTATATTTATCCATCAAATTCATAAGGATAACTCAAGCAAAAGGAAAGAAGGACAAGGTCCTAAGAAAATGGGCTTACCGCTTAACCTTTGTTTTATTCAATGTAGATTTTTTTCATTAAATCCAACTCAATACATCACAATTGGTGGTTTTATTTAAAAGTTAAATCATAAGTTTAATATGAATTCAATAAAGGTACACCCTAAGAGGTGTCTCATTTTGAGGTGTACATCCTATGATGATGTTTTTTAGGTTTTTAAGACCACCTTAATCATGGTGATATCTATTCATTTAATTAATTATACATTTATTATGTGTTTCATGGAAGTCCTAATGAATGACATGATAAAACATAATATAAACATCAAGTCTTTTAGGTAAAAAGAACTAAACCACCTAATCTAGCCTAGTAGATGACTCATCATTCAATATCAACTTTGGATTTGAACTAGAACAATAGAAATCGGAAGAATATAAGAATACCATAAAAATATGGAATATTATCTTACAAGGATTTAGAAATCCATATGGAAAAATAAATTAATAAAGTAAGAAATAGGAATGAAGAGGTTACTAATGCCGATCCAACATAACAAATGATGAGCGATTCCAAAGTTGTATGAGGTATAAGGATCAAAGACTAAGAAGAGGGGGAGGAGGATATCAAGTATAGGGTTGATGTTTATGGTATACATAAGGTAAGGTGAATAAATAATTAACTTAAATAGTGGAGGGGAAAATGGGAATTTAACCTATTTTTATAGGGATAATGGCTTGGCTACACGGTTTTCCAAACCGTGCACCAATAGTATCTGGGGTGTCACCCCCTTACATGGTCTAGACACATGGTATGAAAAAAAATGTGTATCCCATGAATCTCCTTAGTAATTTTTGGTAAAACCCTCACATGTACGTGAGGTTCCCTTACATGGTTTTAAAAATTGCATGTCACCCTTACATGGCCTCATGGTTTGAGGGGCACAATTATCACTAGCCATGTGTTAACCACACGCCTCACCTATTTCTCCCAAAATCCAGAGCTATGGGCTTAAAATAAGACCTTTACACTCCCAAACCCTTCCTTAGACCTGTAATAACTTTTATTAGAAGAAAAAATACATGAAAACTAAAATGTAAAGGATTCATGCCTCATTAAAAATATAGGGTTTTATAAAAAATGTATAAAGTAAACAATAAACATGATAAGTACCTCCCCAAGACATCATAGGTGAAAAAAATCTCCCCAACATACAAATTTTTACCCCTATAAAATCCTTAGTATGTTCCTTGATTATAAATTAGATGATTCCATTACTCCCTTATCAAATATACCCACTATCATATCTCATAATAATTATTCCAATGTTTCCATATAATCTATAACAGAGGAATGGATTTACCTTGCAACACTTTGAATAGTCCTATCCATTTGACTATTGGTTTGAGAGTGACATATCATGTTGAGTTTCAATTGAGTTTATATGGCCTCTTGAATACCTTTCCAAATAAAATAAGTAAAATGGGGATCTCTATAAAAGATGATCACTAAAGTAACATCATGAAGCTTTACAACTTCCAACATGTATAACTTCCCAAGATCTTCAAATTTCAAGATCTCTTTGATCAAAAGGAAATTAGTCAATTTAGTCAACCTATCAATAATCAGCCAAATAGAAGTTTTTCCATGAGGTTTTTGAGCCAACCCAATGATAGATTCCATGGAAACATATTCCTACCTCTAGGTAGGAATGGGTAAGGGAAGAATCATAACTATAGGTTTTTGATGCTTCTCTTTCACTTAATGATAAGTGAGTTAATAAGAAACATAATCTTCAATATCAATTTTTATTCCAAGATACATGTCACACCCCGATTTCAAGAATTTAATTATTCTAATTATTTTAACTATTTCAATCCTCATTTTGATTGTGATCTGAGCCCGAGTTGAAATTTGTGCGCTTTTTCTGATAAGCGATCGTTTTTTTTTGCTTCGCAATGTCCGACACATGGGCATGGCACAGACGAATCCATGTGGCTTCGCCAGACCACCATGCGGCCTGCTTGATGCGCAATTAGTTAGTTAATCAACCAAATAAATAATAAAGTTAACGTAAAAGAAACATAAAATTATTTAGAACTATTTAAATAATGACAAAAAAATATTATTATTATTATTATTATTATTATTATTATGTTTTGTTAATAT
Source organism: Viscum album (assembly GCA_963277665.1). Lineage (NCBI taxonomy): Eukaryota > Viridiplantae > Streptophyta > Magnoliopsida > Santalales > Viscaceae > Viscum > Viscum album. Next base: position 397,594,550 of record OY728138.1, read on the forward strand.
TTTAATTTGGTTATTTTATTTTATTAAGACTTTGACATTTTTATAAAAATTATTAACGTTATCGTTTTATTATAGTTGATAATTGTTATTATTATTTTAAGTTTGTTTATGTCTTTTTTTAAGGTTTTATTTTATTTTTATTTCCATTTTCTTTTCTCTTTTATTTTCTTTGATTCCTTTATTTTTTATTTCTTTTTTTCTCTTTCAATTTATTATTTTACTTTTTATTATTTCTCTTGTTAGGGTTTCATCCCCCCCCGTTTTTTTTTGTGTGTGGGGCGCTTCTCCCCCCAACCTCCCCCTTGCATCACGATCGCCCCCCCTTACGCCGAGCCCCGTTTTTCCCCCTCTCCCTGGTCACGGCGGACCCCTCCCCCACCTGAAACCCTACAACACGCGACCTCCCCTCCGGTTCGGTGGACCTTCACATGACCTCCCCTCCGGCGAGGGCCCTACGGCGTGCCTCCCTCCTTCCTCCGATACGACGAACCTGCAGCCAGCCTCCCTCATTCCTCCGACATGATGACCTTTCAGACAACCTCCCTCTACGGTGCGGCCCCCTCTGCATGACCTCTCCTGGCCGCATTTTCTAGTAGGTGTGCAACCCCCTCCCAAGCGACGCAATTCCGCACCCCATGTACTCCTTCCACGCTTGTTTTTTTTCTAATCCCCTTCATAGGTCTTTTTTACCTCGGCATGGTAAGACCTCCCCGTGCGCCTCCATCTTTGCATCGACCATTTCAGTTTCCCCTTCGCCTAATTTTCATTTGGCCGAAAAACCTAGATTAGGGTTTGAACCGTTGTGGTTTTATTCCAATTGCAGGGTGTGCGGTGCCTCACTAGGGTGATGTTGGTTCATAATCTGACATATGCCACCAAAGGAAAAGTATATTGACTCCTTTGAGGTTCGCTGCTGACATTCGAGGTATAGTTTTATGTTGTAGTTTGGTTTCACAGTTATTGTGTGGAATCCTTTATGTGTTTTAAGGTTTGTAGTAATTACCTCATAATGCGTTGGTCACTAATTTGTGTTTAGGGTCCAATTGTGATGAATTTGGTTTGATGTCTTGTTTTTAGAATTCAATTTGAGTTTGTTGTGGTGTGGTTGTCGTGCAGTGGAGTTTGTGCACTGCTTTTGTGAAGTCTTCTACACCAATGTAAGTGTTTTATCCCACTGTTGTATTTCACACGGTCCGTGATAATTAATTTGAGACTTGAAATGTTTAGTATAATTTTATTTATTTGGAATTACATGGAGTTGAGTTTTTTTAATGAGAAAATTTGGTATTTTGTGTTTTCAAAACTTATTGTGTTTATTTGGTGGGTTATTTTACTTGCTTAAATGAATTTGGTGTTCTGTGGTTGATCCGTTTGGTGTGAAAATAGTTTTAAAGAAGTTTTGTGTGCCTTTAATATTTTATAGTATGTTTGTATATAATGGGGTGTGTTTTTGAGGAAAACTCATGTTGTGTTATTTGATGTTAATTTATAACTCATGAAGTTGGTTATTTAATATTTTGTAAGTGATGCGAATGATGTTTGGAAAGGTTTTTAGTGTGAATTTGATTTTTTTAAAAGGAAAAGGAATTTGGGGGTTTTTGAGGTAGTCCTATGTTGCACTATTCATGGTTGTTTTATGACTTCTGGATTTGATTTATTTAAGGACATTAAGGTTGTGAATCTAGTTCTGCTTGAGGGTTGGGTGCGTTTGGTTTTTCTGGTAGTGTTTTTATGCATTGCGCATGAAACCGTTCTATGGAAAAACCCATGCTGAATTGTTTATCAGTATTTTTTTAAACTATGCAGTTCGTCTATTAAAATGTGTGTAGGTTGCAGTTGGTGTTTTGGTGTTGCATCTTGGTGCGTTTAGTTTTTAAAAGGGTGTTTTGAATGTTTTTCTTTTGGTCTAAACCCTTGATGTGTTATTTTGAAATGTTTTGTAGATTGTTCGATTGTTAAGTTGTTTTTATTAAATTATTTGTGTAGTGCGATGGACCTCGCTACGATGGTTTCAAGTTGCGGGTGTCAAGAACGCCTGCATGTGCATGCATAAGGTAAGACATATATATATAAATGCTCTCTTTGTACATATTCTCTCATGGCGTGGGGAATATGTGAAATGCAGCTAGGGGTATTCATATATATGTGTATAAATACATGTCCATGAAAGTGCGCAGGGTCGTTTCGGGTGGTCGTCGACGAATAACGACAAGTTTGAGGTAGGTCCTCTGTGCCTATGCCTTTAATTTGAAATTCATAATTGCTTTCTTGTTTTAAAAATATGTTTTACATTTATGCTATATACACATGCTATGAAATCAGGTTACGGTTGCTAGAAATGATTATGCTTTTGTTTTGGAAATTGAAATGTATTTTTAATTATATCAGTCTTAAGTGACCTTTTATTGAAAAAATTGATTTCCTAAAGTGGTTTTGAATTGTTAATGTGTGTTTCCAAAGGTTTTTGGCCTTTTGGCCATTTAATTGTAAAAAATATTCCCTTTATGTAATAAAGCCCATTTGTAACCTTAAGAATGTTTTATGAAAAAGAAAAACCTCTCTTGAGGCACTCCCCCTTGGTTTTAGAAAATGATTTGTATGTTGAAAGTGTATTGATGTGCCTAACATTGAATTTTATGAATTGTGTGACGTGAAAGAGGGGGAATTAACTTAAGGAGGAAGAACAATGGTGAGCAGTTGAATGAGTTTTTGATAAATAAAATGTTATATTTATATATATTTGAATGATAAAAAAAATCACCACCACTTGAAATAGAGAACAATGGGAAACCTGGGTATCTAGATGGGTGACCAGGACTAGTACGCTAGATGACATGACAGAGGTTCATCCCAGTTTTTCTAGAAGGATTAAAACAACAACACTAACTAAACATATGAACTTCTGAGGGTCGTGGTCTTCTAAGACACGTTTTCTGAGGGTCGTGGTCTTCTAAGCCACGTTTTCTGAGGGTCGTGGTCTTCTAAGCCACGCTTCACTGAGGTACAAGGTCTCTAGGTTCCCACTTGTTCTAGCTACCTATAGGGATTACCCATGGTGCTCATTTGTGACATGATGCTAGCGATGTAACTTTCTTTTCAGTTGTTTCATACTTGATGTCTTTTTGTGAAAACCATATTTTAATCCAAACTGGTTTCTTTTCATTTGAAACGTTAATGCATGCTTGGAACCTATTTTGAAAATGTAGTGGGAGTGAAATGCTTTACTTGAAAATGCAAACTCGTTACTTGGATTAGAAAAGAAGGAAAACCTTATTTTTTTTCAAATTGGCATGATTAGATTTCTTACTAAAGGCAGGGGCATAAGACGTGGTTACATTTTGGATTTCCTACTGAGCATCTCGGTGCTCATGCCTAATTTATTTTTTAGTTGCAGGTTTCAGTCTTGGATCGCTCTTGGGAGCGAGTGTAGTTGACGTACCATGGTGATCCACAGGGTCACCTGAGGTATGCCACATTTTGTTTATTCCTCTTTCCGCTGCCATTTTGTTTAGTTATTTTTTCCTTTATTTATCTGCCTGTTTAGTTTTTGTTTATTCATCCTTGTTATGGGATAAAATCATTCCCAACTGGTATATTTTGATGCCCGACACTAGTTTCCAGCCCGTGGGGATCGGGAACGCCCTTCGGGCCATGTCGCGGACCGGGTCTGGGGACCAATTTAGGGTTGACCCGGGTTGGTTCGTGAAAATACATATACTAATTCTTTATTTCATAATACAAATTTTTTGCACATAGATGAATACCCCATTGATAATTATGATATTCCTTCATCACTACTTTAATTAAAGAATTAAGAACAATAAGATGATTCATGAAATGAATAAAACCATCAAAGGCATCACTGGTTTCACCACTATTTAGGATTTCCCTAATAAGCTAATATTCAAGATCATACTAATTCTCTTAATGAATCAAATTGAGGAGAGATGGTAAAATACACACATTAGTTAAAAACATCAAAGACTTATCCTCTATAATTCCAAATTCCTATTTGGAAAAAGACTCATCCATTATCATTCATCATTATAATTCATTACTACCAACACTAGGAACTTCCTACTAATACCATTGATAAAAAATTCCCTTTCTGAAGATTATATATGAGTTCAAATTCAAATTTATAAAGGTATTATAATCACCACCTCAATCCTAGATTTAAATCCTTTTATGAAAAAATATAACAAAAAATTTTGTGATTGGTATAATATATTAATTTATCACCAACTAGTAATGTCACCAATAATTAAAATCATGAATAACCATCTCTAATTCAATATCATTGTCCCATGTAGTTTTTCTTGTGTGGATGTAATTAGAAAGAATTATATTCCACCACATTATTATTATAAATAAGCATAAAATCCAAAATCATGCCTAATACATCCCAAAAAACAATATAACCTTCTCCAGGATTAAGAAAGATCAAAACATGATTCAGTGTCAATCTTTGTTTAACACCATGAAAATATTCCTAACATCTAGGGCTCTATTAAAACATTACCCCTTTATAAATAAGATTTGTTAAAGTATATGTAAAACTCAAAAAATTCCTTCATGAATTGTATATAATATTCTATCAAACCCAAGAATATTTTTATTCTAAAAAAATTATTTAGAGACTCCTAAGATATAAAAAAATCATCCTTTTTAGGCCAACTGATATCCTTGTTCAAAAACCACATGCCCTAAAAAATCCACTTCTTGGATCTAAAAATGAAACTTTAATATATTGAAATACAAGTGATGATTTTTAAGAATTTACAATATAATTTTTAAATGATGTTCATGATCCTCCTTAGACTTAGAGTAAACAAGAATATTATCTATAAACACCATGAAAAAGAATCAAGATATTTTTGGAATATTTGATTTGTAAGGTCCATGAAAATCATTGGAGTATTTTTTTTAAACTAAAAAAAAATCACTAAAAACTCAAAATGACTATACCTATTTGAAAAAGAATACTTGGGAATATCTTTCTCCCTGGCCGTTAATTGATGATACTCTAACCTGAGGTCAATCTTCATGAACCACTATACCCCTTTCAATTGGTTAAAGTGGTCATCAATTAAGGGAATGAGATGCTTATTTTTTATAGACACTTGATAAAGTTTTATATAATCAACACAAAGGCATAAAATCTCATTAAAATTATTTATAAAGAGTATATAAGGTTTAATAAGTTCCACACTTGGATAAATAAATCCTTTTCCTTCTAAATCATATTATTTAATTTTCACATCCTTAAATTCCACGAGTGTTATGTGATCAGAAGAAAAAGATATCAGACTCAAACCTAGAATAAGATTGGTTAAAAACACCAATTTTTATTATGGTGATAATCTTTAGAAATTATTATAAAAAAATTAAGTGAAATATATTACCGTAAGTGGAATTTTATTCCCAGAGTTCCCTTTACTAGCTTCTATAAGAAAAGAGTCTGATTGGAAAGATAGTTTACCAACCTCAAAAATAACTAATCCATATTATCTTTAACTAAGACTCTATTAAAAATAAAATACATGAGAATTAACTTCAAAATAAACAAAAAACAACCTTTTTTAATAATATTAAATTCATGATTTAAACTTGACTATCCAATACATTCCTAGAATAAGATCAAATATGTCAATGTTAAGAATATGAAAATTTATCCCAACTCTACTTATAATATTACTATAATACATGAAGAACCTTTGAATCCATACTCTTTCTTACTAATATGAGTTAATATTCATATAAAATATAAAGAAAATATTGAGATAAAATTCAATAGGTATTATACTTGATTAGAGATAAAAGAGTGGGTGTCACCTGTATCAACCAATAAAATAAGAAAATATGATTCAATAAGAATAATACCTTTTAATATGGTGGATCTAGAATTATTCTCCATGGGTGTATTATCTATTGAAAATAATTTCTAATATTTAGGATGAATATAACATTTCCCATTGAACCAAGCCTCATTATATTGTTTACTCTGCCCATGAGTAGACTCAATTCACCCCCTTATGTTCTTTAGATCATGGTCCCACTACCTTAGAAGTATCTGATTGTAGCTGATATTCCTTAAATGTCAAAGAGATTAAACCATTATATTGAGGGTTTATTCAATAAAACCTCTAAAGATAATCCTATATAAATGGAAATATTTTATATATTCTTGAAATGAAGGCTTATAATTCCCTAACTTACCCTATTGGTAATATATATAAGTTTTATTATTGACATGAGCTAAAGAATAATAATTATGGGGTTATTTGGTACCAACACTTCTTTACTATCTAAACTCATCAAAATTCATTTTCTTTCCATAAAAAAAACATTTATTACCACTCATTTCAAATGAATAATTTCCCATTCCTGGTAATACTTCCAGTTCCATTTCCACTATAACAATCTTATTCATCATTTTTTCAAAGGAAGTGGGGAAGAATAAAAACAATGTTGATTAGATATCTGGGTAAATATCCATTTTAAAGTGTTGATACTATTGGGTATCTTCAATGATAATATATGACATAGATTTAATAAGCTCATAAAGTTGAGTCACAAACTCCATAGTAATATGATTATCCTACTAAATACATAATAACTACCTTTATATCACCAATTTCACCATCTTAGGGTAAAATTAATGAGTAAACATGGTCTTGAAGTTCTTAAAATATATATTATCATATATATTATCTTTTAAAATACACTGAATTTATTTCTAATAAGGTACCTTGAGAATATACAAGGTGAATTTCATCTTATAGGTTTTAGGAGTTTTAAGAAAATTGAAAATCCTCTCATCACCAATAATTCCTTTTTCTCTTAAGGATCCTTATAACCTATGAATATTTAATTACTAAGATAAATATTTATGTTGATATGGGATAGTATAAACTCCCCATTATATAGAAAAAATAGTTTGTATTATCATTTCAATTATATTTTGATTTATATGGGGTTTCCCTATGAAAAAATATTTGTCACGCCCTCCTGGGTGTTCAAAGGGACTCTTTTGGGTTTCATGACTATTAATTATAGAAAACAAATGATAATAAATTAAAACATAATAAAACAAAAAATAAAAAAAATAATAAATAATATTAATTTAATTATACTCAATAAGATATTCTCATTACATTGTAAAATCCTCATTAAATAACTACATAAAAACTATAAATAACCCCATGGTAGCATTAAACCATAGAAGGGAGAATTAAAATGAAAACATACTTTAAAAAAATATATGATTAGGTATGAATAGTATTGGGAGAATGGATTCATCTATGGAAACCCTACTAGATGTCTCATAGTAATTTTCATGGACCTCTTACATGGTCTAAAACCTATGAATTATGACAATGAAACATGGGAATTCCTACACTTTTCTCTTCAAAACCTAAATTTTCTCAAAATAAAGCATAGAAATTCAGTATAAAAACCAATAACACCAATTTAAATAAAATAAACTAGAAAATAGATGATAAAAAAAATCCTAAAGTAAAATATAATTTCTCAATGTATCATAGTAACTCAAGGATCATTAAGATAAGTGTTGACCAAACACTCCCCCACAATCTACCCCTTGAGTCCTAAATGTCCTATCTCTCATCTAACTTATTTTCTAAATTTCATATTAAAGTAAGTCTCTAATGATATTTTATAATGAACTAACCTAGTTTATCCCATCTAAATACTTGATTTGACTTATCATAAGACTTAAAGAACATTCCTGATCACCATACAACAAGTTCCAAGGGAATCAAAATCATTTTTTGGAAATAATTTAAAATTATTTAAATATAAAACAAAATCAGGGATTAGTACCTGGAATCTATATGGACCATTATATAAGTTGGATTAATCACACATATTGAATAATAAATTTCAAATAAAGGATGTCAAAACATGGATTAATATCCAAATTACATACAAAGTAAATAAATGGGCCAAGAATAGTAAAAAATATCAAACATAACCATTACCATAACCATAAACATCAAACGACATATAAAACACATAAAATTCATTTATATACAATAGTAAAAATGAAAAAACTAGGAATTGAAAGAGATGGAAACTTTATGAGGACAAGTACATAAGATCCATAATAAATAACCAAAATATAAGTTAACACTATATTTATCTATGTGAAAATTGAATTGTTATTCACCTATCACCTCCTCCAATACTCAAATGATATCATGAATCCCCACCACATCAAACCAGAGCATTTATTTTACCAGTATCAAGTGAGACAATACACACAAACATGTGTAAGTGGGGTGTAATGTTAAAGATAAACATGATACCACAAAATAATATATATAGCACACTCAAATACCAAAAATATAATACTATTTTTTAAATGGTAATAAATAAAAAAAAATACCATTTTATAAATCCAATTTTTTATAAACAAAAGAATATATTATTTTTAAAAACCAAATTTCATAATTTAAATGACCCGTTTCTTTAAAAAAACTAGAAAATTAGAAATATAAAACAACCATACATTGATTTATAAATAAAATTAATAAAATAATACCATCATGGGATAATTAGATATAAGGGACCAATTAAATATTTTAGAGAAGTAAAACCACCCTGATAAAAAAAATACAATCATACCCACTCTAGTGGGCCTTGTATTAATTGGTTAGTAGCACACTAGGTACCTGGTGGTCATCATGGTTTTATGACTTTAGGTATTTTTTATGCAAATTCCCCTAAAAAAACTTTTTAAAAACTGAATTTATTCTAAATGTGACTCAACATGAGTTCAACCTCTCTTTAGATCCTTCCTTGAATTCCAAGACCTCCTCCACCTTTATTTAACATCAAATTTGATCCCTATAGGTTTTCTCATTCCTCTTTAGGTAAGAATAATCTTATACTAATTTATATTATAGTTTATCTCATCATTTCATTATCCTCAATCTCAAACTCCTAGTTAGAGGTTTTTTATATTTTTTATTTGTGGAAAATTAAGTTTGAGTTAGAATAATACACTTGTTGAGTTAGTTCCTCAATGATTGAGGTAGGTGGTCCTTAAGATTATACATTGTTTATATTAGATTATATGAATTTTTGTGCATAAAATTTTGGTAGGTGTTGTGTGATACTTATTCCATTTAATTTAGTGAGATTGAGTAGACACTCTATATTTTAATTGACCCCTATGAGTTGAGTTTTTAGTGTTCCAAATTTATTGGAATGATCCTATATCAGATAAGAAGGGTTTTTTGTTATAACTATTAATTAATTGGAATAAATTGAGTTATATAAGATTTGAAATATGATTAGGTGGTGGTTTTTGTGGTATTTTGGGTATGGGTTATGAAATTATTTAAGATAGAGGAGGGTGTGTCTTAAAGAGATACTGTGTATCTTGAATTGAGATATTCAATGTGATAAGTGTTATCCAATGGGAATAATATATTTGAGTAGGGGTTTTTATAAAGGTTATTTCAATGAATGGTAGAACCTTGAGGATTCATGATAGTCTTAGGATTTTTTGGTGCATGTTAAATGTTATCATTTTGAGTTAGGAATGGAGTTAGGATATGGGGATGGGGTCTTATCTTTAAATTGGTTATGTGTATTGTGCTTATAGTCTTATAGGCTTGTGTGGATATTACTTTATGGAGGTTGGATATATTATGTCTTACTAAGTATCTAAATCCTATTTAGGATATTTGGTATGTTATTCCTTCCCCATTATCTAATTTATATCCAAGAGGTTGACTATGTTATTCTTTCTGAGAATCAAATTACTATTATAGTCTGTATTGGCATTGTTCATATTGGGAAGGTTGGACATGCTACAACTTACTAGGTATCTGATTTATATCTATAAGGTTAACTATGTTACATCTTCCTTAGTATCTGGTTCCTATTATAGTCTTTTTTTGATTTTTTTGAGTATAAGTTATGGGTTTCTTATTATGATTAACATTTAATCAATGAAGTGGAAATGAATTAGAAACCTAAACCAAGATACTCCATACATGAAAAAAATAAAATCACATATAATATAAAATTGATAATTTGTATGTGTGTGACTTACATCGATGTTGTAGTATCTTCATCTACATAATATATGGTTGATTAAGATTACAAAAGTGGTATCCAAATGACATCCCTCCTCTATAGTGTATCCACGTGCTATAATGGATCAATCAACATTCTCAAGATGAACCCACCTCCACCCATGATATGACAGTATATCATAGATGCTAAGGGATAATGAGGGGAGAGAGAGAGATAGATATAGATAGATAGATATGGGGTATCAATATAAGATTAGGTAGGATTTAACACCTCTAACTATCCCATGGAAATAGATACCTTATATAATTCATCAGGATGTTCCCATGTATTAAACCATATGTTTGTAATGTATGAGTTAATTTTACTACCAATGTATAAATTTATCACATGAATGAATCAGTTAACTCATGTGTTTCAAATTATGAAATGGAAGATATTAATGACATCTAGTATGAAGGTGATTCAAACATTTAATTTCCTTGTAAATTCTACCCTAAAAAATTAGTGGGCATGTTATCATATAACAACCCCTACGATACCCCTAAACAAAGGCATACAATATGCCTATTTTTTTATGTATATCATATAATATTACTTGAACTAATTTAAAAATATGATTTGGAATACATATATCATATATATGAGGGTTTATAGAAAATCATTATCAATCAACCACTTTAACTAAAGCCTCACAGATTTTTTGCCTCTTCACCTTATATTGAATCATATACAATAACTTGTGAAACCTTATCCAAATATCCTTTTTAATATATTATAAAATACTTTTGGAAATAAATTATTAATTTCACCTTATTTCACATCAAATGAAATACCACATGAATATATATCCAAAAATCTTTTTGAATTAACTCTAAAACTCTTTTATTGAATCTCTTTGATCCAAAATTAATCCCCATTAAGTTAACTAGAAAGTGTGACCAAATGAGAATTTGTAGGGTTTCAAAAAATATGGATCAATATATCCATAACTATAATAAAATACTGGCCTCTATCAAATAATTAATTATTCTCAAGATATAAAGTGATCTGGTGTCATCTCCATCAAACATATATATCTCTATACCTGTGTCCACTGAATACATCATATACAATAATACATTTTTTTATAATCCCTTTGTTCATGACATTAAGTAACCATGAAACACAAATAATGCCAATCCCATATATCCAAATTATATATTATTGATTCTTTGAGTATAGATTGACTATTTTGATGAATATACCACACATTATTTACCTTTATATATGATCACATTACATACTCCACAACCGAATAGATAAGAAAATCATATATAGTATCTAGGAACATTCACATACCTCTTTAGTATATCTCAATAAAGGACCTAGATGTCCTAATTTTAATATGAGATGAAAAATTCCATCTTTGTTAAGCTCTAATTGATCACATGATCAATAACTTACCTAACCACCCCCTGATTTTCTAAACCTCAAGACATGCGTAAGAAAGGTATCAAAGTATAAAGGATATAATGCAAGGAATATCACCAACCTAAGGTAGTGGGGATTTTAAATGTGAACCATGAACCCATATTATACTAAATACATAGTGTATTTCACTCCATGTGGTATACTTCATGGGTCATCCAATGCATAAAACCCATTTTTTTCATAAGATCATATTCTCTTTCCTGATACAAGAATCATTCTCATGATAACCTTAAAATTTCAGTATAACCTATAATAACTAATGATGAACATAAATTAATATTAAATCAAATTAATAATTTTAGAGGTAAATTATCATTTCACTTCATGATTTATATATCAATATATATATATATATATATATATATGCAACCAATGCAAAAGAATGAAAAAGTGAATATTTCCTTTAGTATAATTCTATAAATTCTATATTCTAAAAATTATTTAAGAATACTTAACAAAATAATACACAATCACCTATATAACATATTATATATGATAAAATTATAGATCATAGTTATGTTGGTTGTATTTTTAGTGGTTTTGTTAACTCATTATATCTCCATATAATCCCCACCACATCTCTATTCAAATATCTAATAAAATCCTCCAACTAGACTGTTTAGTGAGTATAATCAATAAATTAATCCATTTAAAACAATAGCGAGACTTAAGAATCATATTCCTAATGTTCTAATCCTTAAACACATTTAAACTCTTAAACTTTAAAACATTAAATGTTATGATGTTAATAACTTTTATGGTCTATTTAGAACTCTTTCTAAGTTCATCATAAATCAATTTTTTTGCTTGAAATATTTTAGTAACTAATTTAACTAATTATGTGATTACTTTACCAACACATCATAAAATCATTTAGGAAATTAAGAGAAATTCACTTTAATTATTGATTTTTATGATCCTTTATTTGTTAACATTGAACTTCTATAAGTCTAAACATACCACTACAAGCCTCTTAGACATTATATTCTCGTAAAAAATCATTATTAGATTAAAAAACTCCTTTATGTTTAGGAAATAAATATAATTTCCTTTTAGTATGAATATTTAACAAATAAACTATTTATCACCATATATTATATGATATTATATGTGTTAAGATAATTTTCTTGAAAATAAGTTTATTCTTTAAAATATGATACTAATGGTATCACATACCCTTTAAAACTAAAGAATTAATTTCTATAACACTAATACCAGACATGGAAATTACATGGATATAAATAACCCCTTTAATTATTCTATATAATCCCATTATATGAAAAAAAATTCCCTATACTTCTTGATTACTCTAGTTTTCAATGACCTTGAATGGCTATTTAAAGAAATATTTCTGAACACTCCAACCAACTTTTCTTCTTTTAGTTTGAACTTTTACCAAATTTTCCATCAATAAAGTACTATAAAATATAAATTATATTTCTATTTTATCTTTTAAAACCCATAAAATTTAGAATAATATTCTTAATATATTTCTTAACAGGCAACATCGAGCTTTAAGCAAACCACGATATAATATTAAAATATTATTATTTAATGTGATAGTTATCACCTAGCTGTTGGATTGAAAAGTTTTAATATGATTAGACCCATTATGAAAAATATTTATAAAGTTTTTACATGATTTTTTTATTAACAACATATAATTATTCAATTTTCATAAAATCCATTTTATACTTCCAAAATACATTTTTCTTCAACAACAGTTTTCATTTCTTTTCGTAAATAAAAAATATAATTAATTTATAACAATTTTAAAAAATATATTTGAAAAATGAACTTAATTTTTGAAATAATCATGTCATAATTATCTCATAGTGAATCTTTTATAATTTTTCGAACAGTTTGATTTTACAATGAATAGTGGAAAATATTGATTTTTATTGAAAGTTATATTTTTTTGGTTCAAGAATTTACATTGTTAATTTTTTTTAAAATGGTTTAAAACTAAAATTAGTTATATTATATTATGAATAACCCTATTAAGTTCATTAGAATCAATTTTATGGTTTAATTTGGTATAAAATTATTTTTATACTTAAAAAGGACTTTTTTTACGAAACTCTCTTTTTTGTTTTATTTTGTGTTTTTATATTAAATTAATTTCTTACACTTATAGAAGTTAAATATTGAAAAGTTGATTCCATATTTAGAATAAGGATGTTTAAATTTTTTAAATGAGTTCCTTTTATTTTTGGTTTTTATGAATAGTAATTCTGATAAATATTTGTCACCTTAGTAAGGGTAAAATGGGTAAAATATTGTTAAAACTATGATATATGGTCTCAGAATCAACCCAAAACTTGAATTTATCTTATTTTATGGGTTTATTTTAGAAATTTTTATCCATTTATAGAATATATTGTTACTTTGTGGCATTTTTCTTTGATTATGACCTTTGTATTAATTTAGGGAAAGAATAAATACAAAATGTCACTCTCTTGAATTTAATAACTCTAAATTTTTTAAAGAGGATTAATTATGTTATAATTTTTTATTTTAAATATAAATGATTTATTTATCATGATAATTTATTTATAATTTTTCATGATTAAATAATTACATTAAATGCTTATGCAACACTGATTTAATATTTATTCAATTAATAGAAAAATAAAATAAATGATTTTAAAAATATTAAAAGTAATAAAATTTGGGTGAATTATTTTTTTATAGTAATTTTTTAAATAAAAATAACATATCATATATGTTTTAAATATTTATATTCAAATTACATTTTCTTTATGTTGTTTTCAAAGTCAAATTATGTGAATAGTTCTTAAAATGATATTAATAGTATTTTATGATAAAAATATTTTATTAAATTATTGAAAAATCATAAAAATAATTAAATATTACAATTATAATGATAAAAGGTCTAAAATATCATCCCTTGGTCATTTATAATTCATTTTTTTCTTTATAGGTAAAATTATAACCCTTTAAGATTGAAAAACTCATTACTGTGGTTAAGGTTAAAATCATTTAATGAGGGGGTGAAAACAAAATATAAGGTTTAAAATGAAATAAAAACATATATAAATTTAATAGGATGAGTATATTTAAACCTTATACACTTTTATTTTAATATCTGGACATTTTTTATAATTTTTCTTGAGAATGGCATAATTATATTTTTATCTTTTTTGAAATTTCAGGTTTTTCATTTCCATACCTTATTAAAGGACACCCCTTTGTCTCAATTATACACACAAATTTTATTCATATAGTTAGAAAAAACCCTTAAAAAATACATCCCCAAAATCCTTATTCAATTTCTTGAGGTTATGGTCTTCCAAAAATTCCAACCGTATGGTCTTTAAGAGGAGATGTAATGGAGTTATTTCAAAGAAGAGGTAATCGTCTTTACTGAATCTTTCAAATTTATTTCTTATTATAATTACTCTATTTTTTTTGTATACATCCTAAAATTATAACTCCATTATCATAAATATATTAATATCTTATTATTATTATGGTAAAACCATTTTAAATCTATTTTCCATACTATGAAAAAGTGAAAACATTGCTCGTGCGTACGTATGAACTACCATCTCCACACAACGGTGTAATTCATATTTCACCAAAAATTTTACTATATGGTTATAAATATTTAAATAATATATATATATATATATATATATATATTATGTAATAATGATTTATTAAATTTTAATTATTATTTAAGTTTATTTCATTTCATCTATCAAAAAGTGAAAATGACGTTCATGTGTACATATGGCCTACCGTCTCCAAGAACGATGCAACTCATTTTTCTATCATAAAAGTTTATGGTCCAATATAAATAAATATATAATTAATATAAATAATATTTATATCATTATTATGATTATGGATACAATTTAACCATTATCAAAGTACAGGATTGGAACTTTCGTACCGAAACTTACATGAAAAACGAGACAGTTAGCACCCAATTTTTTTTAGTAAGGAATTATTAATAAATGGGTGTTGAAAAATTATAATTAGATCATATATTATATAAAAATTATTCAAATTATTTTATTATAAAATTATAATAAATTTAAATTTATTATAAAGGAAGTTAAAATCACTTAAAAAGAATGTTTGAGTTGAGTTAAGGATTTCTCGTCTCACTTTTGTTTCCATTAGACATATGCTCTTTTCAGTACTTTTTTCTTTCATGTGATGTATATAATACCAATTGGTATGATATATCATGAATAAATTTATATTTAGGGTGTTTAATGTTTCATTTTAATTTAATTATTTCATGAGGATTACGATTCAGATGTTACTAAAGTAGTAAGGGCATATTTCATAATCTCATCATGATTAAAGATTGTTTATATTTAAGCCTCAATTGGGAGAATTATATGATCATTATATATTAAACCCAATATATTTTATTATCCTATGGTTATTTCTAAAAATTAAAAGTTTTCCTTTAATTTTACTCTCTTTAAGATCTCAAGATACCAAATAATGTTTTAAAGGAAATTTGACATTATTTTTCTACTCGATCAGGAATATTTCTCTTCCCTGTCCATTTTTACTTAAAATATTCTGAATAATGTTTTTAATATTATCCAATGATTTATTAAAGGAATTTTACCCTTGTTTTAATTTCTGTAAAATGGTTTAAAAGTAACCTTCTTATCATTTTTCTAGTGAGTTACTTTTGACTTTTTACTAGAAATGTGAAAGGAATATTTTTTTAACATAGATAACATGAAAATAATTTCCCACTGTTATGAATGCTTAATGATTTGAAGAATCATTTAAAATTTTCCATGGTTATTTTGAAAGAAAATTTTCCCTAATATTCTAGAATAGTTTTTTATTTAAAAGATATTTTCAAAGTGATAAGGATGGAAGCGACATGATGGGCTCCCTTGTGATAGATGATGGTTCGTGGTTCATGGTTTGAAGTGGGTTAAATCATGTTTTGAGGTGGATTTGGTGGGTTTTTGAATTTCGACTTTTGAAATTTGAAGGTATAATTTTTGAATTTTGAATATGTGGGTTGTGGCTTAAGTGGACCTCCGATATGCGTGGCTCTCTTTGTATGGTTTCCACTTACCCAAAAAGTGGATTTTAAAGAAAATACAAAAAAATGGATTGTGTGTGTGAAAGTGATAAGGATATTTTCCTTAATATTTTCTAATGACCTTTTTATGGTATTTATATTAATCAACAACAATAACCTTTTATTTTACTTATAATATAATAGTGATATATTGTAAATATACCATAATTATTATTTATATAGATGGTTTATCATCAGTTTGATTGGGGAAATTATTAACATTATGTATTCTAGTTCTTCCAATATGGACAATTATTTATTCTTAAGGCATGTTGATTAAGTTATATTCATTATTCATAAGATAAATTCATTGGAATTATTAAGTGACAGGTGGGGCCTAAAATTACGTAGCCTCATGATGCATCAGTAGGTCTCATGAGACAAAACATGTTGGTTATTATTCTGAGGCTCTACCCATTTTTGTAAGATATCTTGACATGATGCCTTGATGGTATGTAGATGTCTTCACATGAGGAATCAATGATAAGTTTAAGATGTCTGACATTATGAATTCAATAATTATGAAAGTCATTATTGATTTTTATGTGATTATTTGAATTGTTATGATATCCTTGGATAATTTTCAAGATCATATGATTATTTATATGGCACTATTTGATCATTAATTATTCCAGCCATATTATTATTTATGCACAAGGTATTGATTAAATGGAAAGTGTTTCCAGTTATTTACCTTTCTATTTTGATTATAACTTATTTATCTATAATATATTCCATTTAATGTAACCCTTAATATGTATCTATGATCACCCTTTATTGATTTTTTTCCTTATGATATAAGGAAGGATATTATGAATGATATCAAGGATGCAAGAATGTTTCTAATATATGTTTTTATATTTCCAATGAAATATGGGAATCATGTATGTATATAGTTTACCAATAATATTAAACTATTATGTCCTCTAGGATGTGATCACTTTTATCATATACCAATGTAATAAATTAACCATTGAATCTTGGCTACTAGAGTTTGGTTCTTTATAGTTGGTATTAGAGTAAGTTTAGTAGAAAAATTGGGAACTAAATTTAGGAAAACACATATTAGGGAACATAACCCTATGAATGACTTTGATGATAAGTCTATGTATAGGATAACATCCTAAAGTTTTGGTTAAGTAGATATTATGTGATTTTCCTAGTAATATATTTCTATTTGGATATTACAAGTGTATGTAGTTTTGGAACAGATGTAGATATGGGTAATAACCCCAAAAAGAGATGGTCAAGTATATATTGACCACTATTTTGGTGTACAGTGAGTGTGGCCTCACTGCACACCTAGTTTGACACTCCTAGGGGATATGTTTGGGTTAATAAAAAATTTATTTATAAACCATTATGAAGGGTTTGAATAGATGATGAACATAAATAACATAGGTTAAACCTAATGCATCTAAGATTTAAATGAAGGTGTCATTATTTGGACATCTTATAAATTATTTTCATAATTTTTTGGTTTCCCACTATGATTATTGTTTCTCAAACTATGTTTTTTGGTTTTAATCAATGTTTTGAACCAAGAGAAATCATATTAACATTGAATGTGATAGACAATGCAATAATTATGAGCAACAAAATTATATGAGTATTAGAGTGAAATATATTATTATTATTCCAAATAAATTATCATCATATATGATTAACAACCTAAAACTTAAACAAATATCACTAAAGAAGATAAGAATAGATTTTTTGAGAGCTTGTGTGGTGAAGACCATGGAGGAAAGACATCTCAATTTCCTTCATGTCAAATATGTGTAAAGAGATACCCTAGAGAATGTCTAAAAAGAATTATAAAATGTTTTATGTGTTTAAAAGAAGGGAATAGATCAATGAAAAAAATGAAGAGTTTGATAGAGGGATATGAAGTTCCTCCTAAGGTACCATTTATAATTCAATGTATTATGTGTGGGGAATATGGGAATTATCCAAGATAATACCCTAATATAAGGGTTAATTCCTAATGAATTTTTTTTGAAGTGTAATTATTGAAGTTTTTATGTATTTGGATTTGAGAATTATGTTTTAGAAGTATTATATCAATGATATTTTAGATATAATAATAATGAAACATCTAAGTATTAGTCCACAATAGATTTTCTTTAAGGATTCTAAAACATATGTTGAATGGTACTAATAGCCAAGAAAAGAGATTTAGTAGTAAAGTGATAATATTTAGGTGGGATAAAGAGATGATTAATATTGAAGAAGTAAATGGAATATTATTGGAGACCTTGAAATTGGTTAGTGATTTGATGACAAAGTGATTTAGGTCATATTTGTTGAATTTTATTACATTTTTGGATTTATGGAAATAGACTATGATTTTATTTAAGCAATAAGGATTATGTTAATTTTTAGAGGAATATATATTTTTTTTATGTGGGGTTAACTTAAGAGTTATGGGTTTCATCATGGGTTTTTAAGTTTAAAATTTTCATAAGTTAAAAGGCATGGAAACCCCTTTTGAGGTTTTAATTGATGATATTTTTAGGTGATTTGAAAATTTTACTAGGTATTATGAAGAATACTCTATTGAGGTTTAAATAACCATTTGTATTTGTATATGATTTCATATTAAGTTAATTATGGTCTATTTTATAGTGGGATATAGATAATCTTGATAGTTAAAAAGTGATTCATTGACAAGGTTAAATTTTTGGATATATTTATGGCCAAGCAAAGAATTAATTTTCAGGTAAGTATCTAAATTTGATTTGTGATATTTTGGTGAATTTCACTACATTATAAGATTATATAGTCACTTATCTTGGTGATTAATGGTATTTTTTGGAGATGGTTTATTGTGTTGGGGTATATGTAACCATTATAATTAACATGTGTATTGACATGAAATATTGTTTGGGAATAATGAAATTTAATTTTTAGGCATGTAAGTTAAAAGGTATGAGATCATATTTGAGATTAAAATATTTATTATTTTTTAGGTTAATAAGGTTAATTGGGATGTAGGGTTAATTATTTGTGGAATAATCTAATTTTAACTTTTTTTTGTTATTATAAAACATTTGAATTAAAATTTATTATTTCTTCATATGAAGTTTTATACATTTTGGATATTATCTAACCTTATGTTAACCATTTTAGTTTTGGTTAATATTTAAATATAGGAGGAATAGATTTTAATCCTTTTATGGATTATGTGATCTGTTAGAATTTGGTTTTAGTTCTCCAGAAATGAAAAAGTCATCTTGAATAGTCATCATTTGGAGCAAAAGATGAGATTGTAGTAGAAATTGATTAAAGGATAAAATTATGCTTTTCAAGTAAGAATATTATTGTATGTTTTCAATATATATGGTAAATTAATTCCTAAAATCAAGTAAAAGGATCTTTTAAAAAAAATATTTTCCTATTACATTCATTTTCAATGAATCAATGGTCTTTTTAAATCCTTATTGATTTATGGTTTTGTGGTCGTTAACTTTATCATAATCATTCACTTTCTTATGATCGGTGTTATTTTTCACTCTCTATCATTATTTGGACTTTTCCACCTCCATTCTTATATATTTAATTCCCACCAAGGTTATCCTTATTTTGGAACCCAATTATATGTTATTTTAGGTAACCTTTATGCTTTCCACTTTCCCTTTTTAAAAGAAGTTTTATTATCCCTCTGTATGTGTGGGTTTGTGACAAAGTTATTTTAAAATATTGAACCTTTTATGACTGAGATAAAATTAGGAGGGTGTCATTTATTTAAGGGGATATTATGTAACTCCTCAAAAATTAAGAATACTATGCTCAATAGATTTCTTAATAAGTAACACTGACCTTTAACAAAACCATAATATACTATTAAATATTATTATTTAATGTGATAGTTATTTCATAATCATTGGATTAGTGATTATGCATAGGACTAAACACATTATAAAAATATGAATAACTTTTTTATATAAATTCTAATTAATAATTAATAAGTACTAAATTTTAAGTAAATTCATTTTATACTTCAAAAATACATTTTTCTTCAAAAATGGTTTTTATTTCGTTTTATGGATAAATAATATAATTAATATAAATCAATTTTAGAAAATATATTTGAAAAAATTAAATTAAAATTTTAAGTCATCATTTCATAATTATCTTATAGTTAGTTTTTGTTAATTTTCTGAAATGTTTGATTTTTCAATGAATAGTGAAAATACTGATTTATATTGGAAATTGTATTTTTGTTTCAAGAATTTACAATGTTACATTTTATTTTAAAATGGCTTAAAAATAAAATTAGTTTTATTATACTATTAAAATCCAATTAAGTTAATTGGAATCAATTTTATGGTTTAATTTCATATAAAATCATTTTTTTCTTTTGAAAAATGTTTATTATTTTCATTTCACATTTTTATCTTAAATTATTTTATTCCCCTTATAGAATTTTAATCATTAAGAAGAGATTCTATATTTTTAATGATGATTTTAATTTTTTTTAACAGGTCCCTTTTATTTTTGGTTATTATTAAGTGTAACCATGATAAATATTTTTCATCTCGGTAAGGGTAAAATGTGTAAAACAGGGTTAAAAAATGAATTAAGGTCTCAAAATAAACTAAAAACTTGATTTTATAATATTTTATGGGTGTATTTCATCCATTTACATCCAATTATCGAATATATGGCCACTTGGTTCCATTTTTCCTTGATTATTACCTTTATTTTAATTTAATGAAAGAATAACTACAAAATGTCACTCTCTTGAATTTAATATCTCTAAAATTTTTACATAAGGATAAAAAGACGATAAGTTTGGTTATAAATTTTTATTTGAAATATTAATTAATTTTTTTATAATATTAATTTATTTCTATTTTTTATTAAACAATTAGCTTAAATTTTTACACAATGCCGATATAGTATTTATTTAATTAATAGAAAAAGAAAAGGATTGAGTATTGAGAGCATAGGGGGTTCCTTCATTCAAACCTACGATGATCAATTTTCACCCTGATAAAGATCTTATTTAACTATGGAATTGTTCAATCTGGACTAGGAAAGAGCATTTGAGACTCGTCAGAATGAAATTTTTTCAAAGTTTGGATCCTTCAACCTGCCTTGTAAAGCTATCACTTTCACGAAAACCCTTCATAGATATGTGAATGCATTGATTAGATATAACAGTCCTCCCATTATTAAGCATTCAGAGGATGGTTCCATCACATTGGTTTCTGATCTGGATTCACTAAAGCAGAAGATAGAGATTTGTATGTTTTCAATGCTTGGTCACATATCTTATGAAAAAGGCATTAAACCTTGGTATTATGCGGATATGAAAGGCATAATCTCACATTGCTAGAGTTATTCAAAATGGATGCTAATTCCGATTGGAAAAAGATATTTCCATATTATCTTAGAAAGGAAAGATAATATTGATGCGGTTTGGCAATTGGAAACCTTAAAATCAAACCATGATTCTTTCAACTCTCTAAATGGGATGAAAATATTAATCCTTTTAATCAAAGTAATTCCTTTTCATAGGTTTGGACTAGTATACACGGGATTCCCTGGGTTTAATGGAATCCCCAAATCCTCAATGACTTGGATTATGTAATCAGAACTCCTATGAAAACTGACCAACACACTATCAATGGAGATCTTGGACTTTATACTAAGGTGTTGATAGATATTAACATAGAGACTACCCCATCAGAATGGGTTTCCCTAGTGATGAATGAACCTTAAATGGAGGTTATTTTTGAATTTGAGTACCTTCCTCAATATTGTGAACACTATAAAATGGTGGGTCATGCTTTCAAAAAATTTCATGTGGTTCAAAATCTGGTCAAACCATTTACTAGAACCATGTCTTGGAAGGAATTTTGAAGAGGTGAAATGACCAACCTAGTTGACAATGGAAGAAAAGAAATGACTGAACAATCTAAAGGAATGAAATGGGTTAGGTCTGTTAGCACAACCACTTCATGGGAAGCCTTGGTTGAGGTGAAATACAAGCAGTAGACTCGTTCAGTTAGAAATGTTATTCCAATTGGGACTGATAAACATTCAATCTCAAAGAGGATTCTAATTATCTCTTGGACCTCTCATCATAGGTTCTCTCAATTGAATTCTCGATACAAGATGAAGAATATTTACTTGATCTTATCTCTTTTGATCTGAATGCATCTATTCAATCATACATACCCCTTATTTCAGAGGATCATCAACATATTTTGGTAACAGAAAAAGGGTCAGGTGAGATGTATGTTCATAAAACATTTAACATAACATATAGAGAACACTCTTATTAAGAACCTCATGAAAGAGAAAGTCACAACTCCAATATTGTCCTATTCAGATAATTGTTCAAAAGGGGCACAATCTGCTAAAAAATATATGAATACAAGGAAATCGAGGAATTCAAAAAGGAAAATGGATATGAAATAAAAGGGTGTAATCACCCCAAACTATCATCAAAATGAAGATAATTTTTTGGAACTACTCAGAAATATATAAATATGGCATGGAAGGTTCCCTCAGGATCCTTTAATGTAGGTATAAACCTGAATTAATTAGTCACTTTGATCCAAAGAAAAAATCATCTATTTAAGGTACCACTATTAGAAGTAGAGGATATTCAATTTTGGGAATTGATAATACTATTTCCAATTCTTAAAGGCTTTGGATTTTGGTCCACAACAGTGTGAAAAACTCTGTTATTGTTCAAGAGGATGAATATATCATTACTTGTAGATTCTATAGATCTGGGAAGAAAATATTCTTCTTAGATTTATATTTTTCTAACAACTACATTGACATGAGGTTATTATGGATGTATTTAAAGGACCTTTCTAGTATTATCACGGATCCATGGGTTATCATTGGGGAATTCAACTCAATACTACATGAAGATGAGAAAATAGTACCTATCTTCAATGCTGTTTCCATGAAGGATTTCAGATCCTATGTAGAGGAATAAAACTTAGCTGAAATCAACCTCATTGGATCCTAATTCACATGGTACAAAATTCATTTAAATGGCATGATGGCTAGAAGAATTTATAGGGATTTTGTGATTGATTCCTCTCTTGGAAATTGGAGATCGATATCATGTGTCACTTTGAAAAAAAAAACTTTGAACACCATCCCATCCCATTGAGTTTCATTGATAATGATAAGAGGGAGCCAATACCATTCTGGTTCAACAATGCTTGGACTGCTATTCTGGAATGAACCAAAATTGTCTATGACACTTGGGCCTTGAATGAATGTAATGTTAACCCCTGGTTTGCATCTCCAAACTCAAACTACTCAATATTAAAATGAGGGAGTGGATCAAAATAAGGTTCATCTCACTTGATAAAGATATTTATACCCTCTAATGATCACTCCATGATCTCCAAAAATCCATTACTAAGAATAATTTCTCTGGAGGCACTGGTCAAGAAGGTGTGATGTCTGATAAGTTTCAAAATCTCATCAAGATTAGAGATAAAATCAAAAAGGAAATTTTCAAAATTAGATCTCTCACTAATGGGACAGAACTATCAAGTTATTCAACTCTATCCAATGGGTAAGAATGTATAATAGGCCCCTATATTTATTCAAATATGAAGACTAAATCCTGGATTAAAGGAAAGTGCTTTCTGATCACATTGTCTCTTTCTACATGAATCTCTTCAATGGATCCCCAAGGAACACTAGATTAAAGGAAAAAATCATTCATAAATTTATTACTGAGGATTATAACTCCATTCTCACCTACAATTCTTTGGATATTGGAATAAAAGAAGCAATTTTTGGTCATAACAAAGACAGTTCAACTAGACTAGATGGATTCACAAATACTTTTTTCTATTTCTATTGATATGTCATCCAGAATGATGTTTGTAAGATTTTCAAGAACTTCTTTAAAGGTGGTCCCTTCAATCAAGGAGTCAATGATCAATTTATTTCCGGAATTCCTAAAGTGGATAATGCTAGTAACATAATCCAATTCAGGCCAGTTTCTCTCATCAACATATGATAAATCCATTAAAAATATTCTTGAAAATAGACTTTCTCATGTTTCAGATAAAATCATTTAATGGAACCAATTTGGGGTTTTCAAAGAGAGGAACATCCAGAAATGTTTTTTAGTGCCTTGGAATGTGTTAAACTCCTTCAAAATCAAGATAGGGGTGAAAAAATTTCTCTAAAAATTGACATTAAGAAATATTTTGAGACAATGGATTGGGGTTTTATAGGGAATGTGCTTCACAACATTGGCTTTAACATGAGGTTTATTTATTAGATCAAAAACCTACTTGGGTCTACCCATATCTTCATTCTCATAAATGGGTCACTAAAAGGATACTTCAAATGTTCAAAGGGTGAGACAAGGAGATACTCTATCAGCCATTATCTTTTCCATCGTAGAGGATTATCTTAATAGACTCCTAATTCATATGGAGTACAAGGGTGAAATGAAAAATATTAAAGCAGATAGAGGTATCTATTCTCCTTCCGATATAATTTTTATTGATGATATCATTATCAATACTTAGGGAGAGATGAGGAACACTAACAACATCAAGAATCTTGTGCTGTATTATGAAAGTGTGTCCAGTCAAAAATTTAGTTGGAGAAATTCCTTCATCTTTTTTGGAAAGAATATTCCAACTTCTAGGAAAATATGTATCATTAATGATCTGGGAATAAGGGAAGGCTCTCTATCTTTTATCTATCTTGGAGTTCCCATGTTCTTGGGAATGCCTCAGGCTTCTCACTTTACTAATTATTTGAGTCAAATTAAATGAGTTCTTGCCTCTTAGAAAGGAAAATCCCTCTCGATGGCAGGAATAATTTTCCTTATCAAGTATATGGTGGTCTCAAAACTGGTTTATTATTTCATGGTGTATTATTGGAATGTATCTATCATTAAAACCATTAAATATATGACTAAGAACATTGTTTGGAGTGGTATAATGCTGTAAAGAAAAATAATTATAGATTCCTAGAATCAATGTTTCATGCCTCATGTACTAGGAGGCCTTGGAATAAAAAATCATAAGCTCTTATAACACTCCCTGCAAGATCAATTTATATATTTGTTAGTAAATAAGAAATTTTATTCCTTGTGATTTCTACGAGCCATATTTCTAGTGAAACTATTAGCAGGAAAATAGATCTACATGGAGTCTTCCATATGGCCTATCCGAAAATAGTCTTTCATAAAATTTACCTAAACTCACATTGTCTTGTTAATGTCAATTCCTCTCTAATATTTTGAAAGTATAATTGAATCTTATCTCCCTTGATTGATAATATTATAACCTCATACCAAGAAATTGATCATAATTTCTCAATTAAAGATCAAATGGCCAATCTGGATCTCTTTCCTGATGATATTGTTTTAACTATTTCTAGATATGATTTTCTTAAATAGAAGGATATTCTCATATGGGATCTATCTCCAAATGGTCTACTTAATTCCAAGAACTTTCACAATCACCTACATCAAGGTAGACATAAATGGATTGGATAATTCAATAAGAAGTGGTTACTTTCTTCTAGGTTTACTCTGATATAGATAACTTCTCTCAATAAGTTTCTAGTTGATTCCAACCTTCAGCGTGATGTCATTTATATTTGTTCAAAATGTTCCCTATGTCATAAACATTGAGAGGATATTGATTATCTCTTCTTTTTCTACCAAATTTCCTCTTCTTTATAGAAATCTATCTTTAACATTTTTGAGATTTATCCCCCATATGCAGACTCTTTTCAATATTTTTTTCTTACTCTTATCTGCATTCATCTATCTAAAAAATCACATTTCTCTTTAGGGTAGCCTGTGTGGAGCTGGTTCTTGTTATTTGGAGTAGCAAAAATAGGGCCATTCATGGTCAAGTGACATTCAATGCATGAAAGTTGAATGCAAACACACCTCATGATGGAAGTTTCCGTAACTCGGTGCCAGACTTAACTATTCTAAAGTGATTGGAGATTCCAGGTAACCTCCCTCAACCTATTGGAACATTTTAGGTCTTTTGGATTACCCCCTTTGATGTATGGTTAAAGTGAAATATGGACAAAGATTTAAGGGGTAATCCTGGGCCTTCAAGATATGAGGTTATTTTTAGAGATCACAATAGTGATGCTATGGAATACCT
Organism: Viscum album; assembly: GCA_963277665.1. Lineage (NCBI taxonomy): Eukaryota > Viridiplantae > Streptophyta > Magnoliopsida > Santalales > Viscaceae > Viscum > Viscum album. Next base: position 397,621,319 of record OY728138.1, read on the forward strand.
TCATGGTTCTTGTGGCCATGTCACTTCCCTTGAAGTAGAGATGACTAGGCTTATCAGAGCGGTCTTACTTGCAAGTCAGAGATTGGAACAACATATGGTTCGAGTATGACTCCACCACTATTTTTCAAGCAATCAATATGGGAAAGATTCACCTAGCATGGAAACTGATAGCGAAATGGTCTAATTATCTTAATGATATTTCTTCTAGAACTAAATAATCACTCATATCTTTCATGAATCTAATTATCTTTCCATTGGTCTTGAAAATAATGGAGTGACTGAAGAGGCATTCACATAATCTAACACTATTCCTTTTGACATTCTTCCCATCTTTAAATAGGAAAAATGTAAAATTCCATCTATCAAATTCTTGCGACCTTTCTTTGTTATAAATAAAGATCCTCTAAGCTCACTTTTCTCAAAAAAATAGAAAAATAAAATAAATGAATTTAAAAATATTAAAAGTAATACAATTTGGGTAAATTATTGTTCTAAATTATTTTTTAGATAAAATAAAATGTTTTATATGTTTTAATTATTTATATTCTATTTTCATTGGTGTTATATTGTTTTCAATGTCAAATTATGTGAATAGTTCTTAAAATTACTTAAAAATATTTTATGATAAAAATATTTTATTACATTATTTAAAAATAATAAAAAAATTTAAAGAGAAAAATAAGGATTATAAATAGTCTAAAATTTCATCCCTTGGTATTTTATGAGAAATTTTTACCTTATAAATAAAATTATAACCTTTTTATATTAAAAAATCCATTACCACGGTAAGGTTAAAATCTGTTAATGAAGGGGTTAAACTAAAAGATAATATTTAAAATGAAACAAATAATTGTTTAAATTTTACTCTATGAGGATATTTATACCTTATCTTATTTTTATTTTATTATCTAGAAATTTTTACCCTTTTATTTTTAGAATGACTTAATTATATTTTAATCTTTTTAGAAATTCCAAGTGTGTCCTTTCCCTCCCAAAAAAAAAAGACACACATTTATCTGAATTATTCATGCCACTTTGATCAATATAGCTCTAAAAAAACCCACCAAAATACATCCCAAACATCCTTATCCATTTTTTATAGATTTTTTTCTTCCAAAAAGACTAACCCTAGGGTTCTTAAGAGGTGATCTAAAGGAGTTATTTTGAAGAAGAGGTAACCATCTTTACCGACTCTTTAAAATTTCTTTCTTCTTCCACTTACTCTATATTTATTTTACCCATACTAAAATAATAAATATAGTATAATAAATATATTTATATTTTATTATTAATTTGGGAAAACTATTTTTTATCTCTTTTTTATCATATGAAAAGTGAAAACATTGCTCGTGTGTACGTATGGATTATCATCTCTATATAGCAGTGTAATTTTTCTTTTATTACCACTTTACTTGGATGGTTATAAAGATTAAAATAATTAATATATATGATATAATAATTATTCTTGAAAGGTTAATTATTATTTATGTTTCTTTCATTCTATCTGTCGAAAAGTGATGGAAGTGCTCATGCGTACATACGACCCACCGTCTCCGTGAACGGTGTAATTAATTTATATATATAACTTTTATGGATGATTATATATATATTTAATGAATATATTTTATATTTATATAATTATTTTTATTTTTTAGATTATGGAACCATGATCAAAGTACAAAGATTAGAACCATTGAACTGAAACTTGAATGAAAAACGAGACAATTAATACCCAGAAACAAAAATTTTAATAAGTAATTATTAATAAATGGGTGTTGAAATATTATAATTAGATAATATATGATATTATAAGTATTAAAATTATTCTATGAAATAATTATAATAAATTTAAATTTATTATACAGAAGGTTAAAATCAATTATTAAGCAAATTGGACTTGAGGTAACAATTTCTCATATCACTTTTTTTCCATGAAACATATTCCATATTCACCACTTTTTTATATCATGTGGTGTATCTAATAAACCTTTGATGTGAAATATAATTAATCCCTTTACATTCATGGTATTTAAATTTTCATTTCAATTTTATTCTTTCACGAGTCTTATGATTCAAAAGTTACCAAAGTGGTAAGGGTTTATTTTACAATCTCATCAGTATTTGAGATTGTTTATATTTAAGTCTACATTGGGGTAATTATATGATATTTATATATTAAGACCAATATATTTTATTATCCTATGGTTATTTATAGAAATTATATTTTTTCCTTTTATTTTCCCCTTTTAAGTACTCAAGATAACAAAATAATGTTTTTAAGGAAAACCGACTTTGTTTTTTAACTCATTCATGAATATTTTTATTCAATATCTATATTTTCCTTAAAAAGTTTTAAAAAATATTTTAATATCACCCAATGATTTATTAAATAATTTTTTACCCATTTTTAATTTTTAAAAAATTGTTTAAAAGGAATATTCTTATCTTTTTCTGAATGATGTATTTTTGACTTTTTACCGAAAATGTGAAAAGAATATTTTTTCACATACACATCATGAATATAATTTACCACACTCATGATCTCTCAATGATTTTAATATTACTTTAAAAGTTTACCTGGTTATTTTTAAATAAAATATTTTTCTTTATTTTATAGTAATTTTTATTTTTTAAAAGTGATTTTGAAAGTGAAAAGGGTATTTTACTCAAGAACATTTTAATAAAATTTTTATGGTATTTATACTCATAAATGAAAAATCCTATTTATTTTAATAATTCTACACTAGTGATATGTTATAAATACACCTTTCTTCTTATTTAGTTGTATGGTTTATGATTATTTTGGATAGGGAAAGTACTAATATTCCATATTCTAGTTCTTCCAATACAGAAAATTATTGACTTTTAAGAAATCTTGATTAAGTTGTATTGTTTATTCATATGATGAATGCATTAGAATAATCAAGTGATGAGTGGGGACTAGAATTAAAACGTACCTTGATGCATTGATAGGTCTCTGAAAACAAAACAATGTGGGTATTTGGAAAAGGCCTTACTCATTTATTTATGATGTTTGGCATGAGGCCTTGTTAATATGTAGATGTCTTGTAACGAGGCCTTCACGATAAGTTTTAGATGTACAACATTATCATTCAATCATTATAAAATAAATTATTGAAGTATATGTGATTATTTTAATAGTTATGATATCCATGGATAATTTTTAAGCTAATGTGATTATTTATATGGAGTTATTTGATCATTAATTATTCCTTTCATATTATTCTTCATGCTCAATTTATTGATTAAAAGGAAATGGTTTATAGTTAATTACCTTACCAAATTTATTATTCCTTATTTACTCTTAATAAATTCCACTGTACATAACCCTTAATGAGCATCTGAGCTCACCCTTTATTTGTTTTTATTTCCCAAGTATATAAATAAGGGTATTATTAATGATATAAAGGATTCAAGAATGTTTCTTATTCTATGTTTTTTATATTTTCAATTTAATATGAGAATCATGTATATATCTAGTTTACCAGGACTACTACACTATTCAGTCCTTTGGGATACAATTGCTTTTATCATATGCAAATTTTATAAAGTAACCACAAAATCTGGGCTACTAGAGTCATGATATTTACACATATATTTTCAACACCTTGAGAATATTGTGTAAAATATTATTTAACTCATTCATTTTTGGGAAATTTATAATTTAATGAATTCCACAACCAAGATAATCCGTAAATAATATCTTTATTCTCACCTATTCATTGGCATAATCAATCATATTGAGTACATTAGTAGAGTCTAAATTTTATTAGGTCATTTTTAAACTAATTACTTTGAAACCTTGAGTGAATTATTCTATTCTTCTAATAAGTATCTATAGTCACCCAGTGAACCACTTCAATAGTTTTTATCTCGAAATGTGTTTCTCTAACACAAAAAATTTCTCTTACTTAAGAACTTTTATTAATTTACTACACCATGAGTTAATTACAATAAGATTATCCTTTCTCCAAGTTAGATATCAAAGTTAAGTTTGATGAGGATGATGTAATTTATCTCCATCATAATCTTTTATCAGATGAGTATCATGTTATATATATATATATATATTTAATAGTAACTTTTATTAAATTCATTCCCACTAAAATGATGACCGCTTTTACATTCATTATATCCATTAGTGGACTAAGATCTATATTTCACTAAGAAATGAGTCTTATTTGGAATTAATCTCACCACTTAATTATTTAGGTTGGGTGTCATCCTAATAATTTCACAAGTGCCTCTTGGATAGTTGAGGAGACAATAATTTTATTAATCCATAATATGGATAAATCCAACATTATTCCTCTGGTATCCTAAATCTTAGGGTTTAACAATTAAGTGAAACCCAAATAAAATGACAAGAATGAGGCACCTAACTCTTAGGGTTACCTCATTACTTACTTTATATACATAATATAATCTAGGGGAACCCCACTTTAGCATGAACTGACCTAGTTGGATGATCGAGGAATTGATTAGTATTACTTTGAAAAAAATATACCACACTTATTGTTTTAAAGGGGATTTAATCCTCACCATCTTATCCCATGTTATAAACTTTATGTATAAATACATATAATGATTTAGTTTAGAATCTAATTCCTTCCACCAAACAAATATGTTTAAACCATATTGTAGTATAACCATTTACACAACTAATTATTTATTTTACCAACCCATACCAAAACCCAATTATATATATACATACACAAATGAATTATATGTATAAGGTATACAAAATTCATTCATGTAAATTATTATAATTATATGAAATCAATAATTTCCATATGGATAATCCTGAAGCCACAAATATTCAACCTTCACTTTTTAAGACAAGGAATAAACCTCCAGAATAGTGAGCAGTCTGACCTAAAGTCACTCTACCCAAGGATACTTAACTAAATATAGACTTCAATTTCATCACACTTATAATATCTAATATGTATAAACTATAATTAACTACTCAATTTAAGATCATAACTAAATACAATCCAAAGTCATGGTAAAAAAAAACGAAACCATTTATCATACTTAGCATGTAACTACTTAGATCCATGTATGAAAATGTATAAAAGAAATTTAAAACTTTAAACTAAAGAATACACTCTTTCATAATATAAAAATTAAATTCATGAATTAAATATAAACAAATAAATAAATAAATAAATAAAGTATATAAACATGATATACACTATTTATGAACAATTCATACATAAAACTAAAAACTACTTTATAATTTAGATAACCTTATGGAAATTCTATAATTTTTAATAAAAATACTTTATATTCATTCCGATATGAAATATTTCATATTATTCATTGTATGAAATTTACCTTAATTATATGATATTTTATGAAATATAAAATTTTATTTTTCAATTTATATTATGTAACTACTTAAATAATCCAATTATCCTACATTAATCGTTATTTAATCTTTATTCAAATAAATTTCCAAACTCATTTTGATTTGGTTTAAATAATTTCTTAAATAAGAACTTTTAATTTGAACAATTTCAATTAAATATTATGAGCAATTCATGACATTAAATTTTAACTCATTTATATTTTAAAATTATTATAATTTATAGAAATTTAATAAATCACTCTTATGATTTATAAATAAACATTTTATTTCTAAGACATAAGTTATAACTATCCTGAACCCACACTCTTGGATTCAGTGTTGAAATCATAAACTTTAGATTTACATATTTGATACCAATGGAGGTGACCTAATTTTTTCTATCCAAAATAAACAATACCAAAAGGAAAATATCGGGTTACTTACATTCTCTAAGAAATTTTAGGTTTATAGTTTTATAGAATTAGGAAAAACTCATATATAAACAATACCCATATCATTAAATGGGTATTTCTCCCACTTAACCTAGATTTACTTATTTCACATTAAGTTATCATAATTATCCATTTAAAACCCTCCTAGAAATAATTCATTCAATATCATTTCTTAATATCTTGGGGTAAAGGAAACACAATAAGGGTGATCTCAAATGCTCAGTAAGGGTAAACCTAATCATTAAAAATTGAATTTCATTAATGAGCATAAGAAGTGCATAAGGGTATGATGAAATAATTAGAGTTAATAAGAGAATCATAAAATAAATCATACCCATAAATACCCGAGTCATCAAATATGAAAACACAGAAAATGAAAGATTCATCATAATAAATAACCATGAGTCATGTGATATAAATGTTGATCATAAGAGACATGATAAACCCATAACACGTATAAAAATAAATTGGTATCTTGGAACATTTTTCTTCATTACTCATGTTAAAAATATGTTAGAAATAATTAGCGCTAAATTAAATCCATAAGAGAAACCCTCAATTAACTCTGTCCTTCTTACCTCTCAAGACAATGTACATTACACAGTGTATTGGAGCGTTATCTGGGTGCACCCACATTTTAATCTACAATAGGCTCACCTAACATTATCTAGGCTAATATATCAAATAAGACGTAATGAGATCACCCATATCTATCTGGGCCTCCCCACCATATAAGATATTTCCAAGAACCACAACATGAATAAACTAAAAAGTGATTGCATTTCATTATAAAACTCATAAAAACCATTATTATTATTTCCCATCTTGATTAAACTATGTAAAAGAAATGGGTTTCATATAAATATATTTGAAACTTGATTAAACCATGTAAAATAAATAGATTTCATAACAATCTCTTTAAAAAATAATTAAACAATGTACAAGAAATTAGTTCCATAACAATATCTTCGAAACACGAATTAACCGATGGAAATGAAATGGGTTTCCTAACAATCACTTTGAAACAATCTTATTATATCCAAAGAAATAATGAGGATAGTATCAATACCAAATATCACAAGTAGAGGATAAGACAAAATAATGTTTTTTGACATTAATGAATAGAAATAACATTAAAATATCATTATAAATATTGTTGAGGAAAATATCTTTTTCATTTTGAAAATCACTTTTTAAAACACAAAATTTTTTGAAAAGCCTTTTCTTTTAAAAATATTTTAAAAAATTAAGAATTTCCATAATATTATGAAAAAATTTTCTTTAAAAATAAACTTTTAAACTTTATAAGGAATCTTCAAAAAAATGACATTCATGTCAATAGGTAATTCCGTACATGCTATTAAGAACATTCCTCTTGGTTGATAAAAATTTAGAAAAGTGCCTTGTTTGGAAATAGAAAAGAAGATTCCTTTGAAAATGTTTTATAAAAAGTCAAAATGGGTAAAAATATATTTAATTAATAATTTGTAAAAGGTTAAAAAATATTTATTATTTTAGAAAACATGTTTTAGGAAGAAAACATATTTCTAACCGAAGAGAGAAATAAAATTAGATTTTCTTAAAAAAAATTCTCAATTATTATAAGTAAAAAAGAGAAGAAAAATGTTAATATTACTTGAAAATATCATGAATAAATATATTATAGGTAAATTAATTAATTAATTGAGTGATGTATCATAATTTCTCATCATTTAAAGAATAATCATAACCAATCCTGATAAATGATGAGATTGTAACATAAGACTCTTACCAAAGTGGTAACTTTGAATCGTAATACCCATGAAATAATATCATTAAATTAAACTTATATTATCATTAAAATAATTATATTCAGGATAAAACATGTCAAAGGGGAATTATATACATCTCATAAAAAAGACAGGTGTATAACATAACACACGTCTCAAAGAATAAAAATTGACAAAAAAATCCCTCATCACTTTGGTAAATTTGAAACCGTAAACCCCATGAAAGAGAGATAATAAAATGGATATGTAAATACAAATAAATTTAAGTATAATAACAATAAAATAAATTCATGGGAATTATATAAATCACAAAACAAAAATAATTGGTGAATATGTATTATATATCACAGAGATAAAAGCGAGATAAGAAAACCCTTCCCTCGAGTTCAATTCATCAAGATTGTTATTTATCTTCCTGAATAATAAAATTATGTTAATTATTTAATTAATTGATAACAATTTTCAAATATATTATTAATTTTACTTCACTTTTATCATATTATATAAAATTACTTAATTAATTAAGTTTATGTCGAATGGTTTGACCATATTCGGCTTATGTGTCAAAAAATTACTTTGGTCGGTTGGGTATGGTCAAATAAATCATTAAATAACCATTCCTATAATTATAATAATGGAATAATTATAATATTTAATCATTAATTATACTTTTAAAATCAGTGATGAAATATTTTTATAAAAAATAGTGTTACGATCATAGAGATGGTAGGCTGTACATAATCATGAGTAACATTTCTATTTTTCAATAATTATTATAGAAAAAAGGTAAGTAATATTTTATATTTAAAAAATTATCATTATATCATAAATAAATTAATATTTAGTCCTATATACTTATATATATCATTCATTTTATGTGGTGATGAAAAAAGGAACCATAACGCTTCAAGGAGGCAGTAGTCCACACGTCCTCGAATGACGTTATCACCTTTTCAGTGAGTTAAAAGGTAATAAATTAAATGATTTATTACTTTTAAATAATTATAAACATGTAAATAATATCATTAATATATCATTTATATCACAAATATTTATTATATTTACCCATAGTACCTTCCATATAATGTGTTAGTGAAAAATGAATCGCATCACTTAGGGAGGTAGTAGTCCGCCATACACACAAACGATGTTATCATATCAATTACGTAATAGAATATAAAGGGTATATATATTATATAATTAATAAATATGTATATTAATTTTATAAATATTATATATAAACTTTATATCTATCATCATAATCAACTGTGATATATGGTAATTGAAACACGAATGACATCGTTTCAGGAGGCAGTAGTCTGTCGTACACATGAATGTCGATTTTGTAACCCATTTAATGGAAGTGTTTGTGGTTGTAGGTTATAGAATAAAAATTAAAACATATAATTATATGGAAGAAACTTTAGTTATTATATCATAATGGTAAAATAATAATTTAAGGGGGTGGAGAAAGAAATAAAATAAAAACATTAGATGATGAATGTTACCTCTTCTTCGGGTATCCTCCTAAGGTTTCCAACGAAGGACTTCCTAGGATGTATTTATGGTAAAAATAAGGTTTTGAGGATGAATTTATTGAATTTTATAATTAATTTGGTTGGTTATTGGCAGAAAAAATGGTTTTTAAGGTGTGAAGAGAGGAGGAGATGGGTGATCGTTTCTAAGTGAGGTGAGTGGGACGCCTGTAATTTTTTGAGGAAACTTAGGTAAACCCACATTTTTACCTACCATAAGGATCCAATAATAAACCAAACTAGATAATATAATGAATTTGGTATACATATGTCCATAAAATGGATTTTTGAAAAGTTTTAGGTCATTTTTACACATTATATTCTAATTTTATCCACTAAGTAAACTCGTTTTTACCTTAATCACTATAATTAATTTTAACTTTTTTCACTAATAATTATGATCAGAAATTAAGTTTAACTTATTAGATAATATAAATTATTAGTAATCTAAATATTAAATCTATTTGAAAATATTCAACACACAAAAGTGGCTGAATTTAATTTAAAATTAACCCCACAGATGTGGTGAGACAACAGGTTTTTAAAAAGAGTATTTGTTGAGAAAAATGATTCTATAATAACTCTATGAATAATAATAATAATTGTATAAAACTAAATTAATATTTAATGATATATAATATATATATTTCAATTAAATAATTCCCCCTTAGTTATTATTTTAATTAATTAAAATGGATAAACATTATGCATTTTAAAATAGTTTTTAGAAACACCTGTTTTAAACCCAAAAACAAAATTATACTAAAAACCAATATAAAGTTGATTCAAAGTAATTAATTAGATTAAATATAACTAAATAATAATTATTTTATATTTAGAATATATTCAAAACATATTGTTACTTTTTAATTACTTAATTTATTAAAAATAAAAGGCTTTTTACAAAAAAATAGTATTTTTAACTATTCATTGAAAAATAAATATTTTTCAAAAAGTCCCAATATTTCACCCAAATTAAATTTTGATATTTTGATTAAAAAAGTTAATTTTAACAAATAAATTTTATAAAATTAAAAAAATAATATTATTATTTCATGAAAATCAATAAAAATTATTTTTGAAAAAAATATATTTTTGAAGAATAAAATCACTTTAATAAACATTGATTGATTATTTACTAAAAATTTATCAATAATTTATATTGATTAAGACATATATTTATATATATATTTCATAAATTAGTTTATAATATTCATACCAAATAATTTAACATATATATTATAATAGTAATAAATTTCACAGGTCATTTAAGTTAGGTGTTGAGTGTTAAATAAGCCATCAAACATAAAAAATATTAGGGTTGTGTGTGCTAAAATATATTAAAGATATTAAATTTATTTTTTTAAAAAATATATTATAAAGTCTCGGGGAGTTACATTATCATATAAGCACTGTGTTTCTTTTCCTTTACACTATCGAATATAATTTTCTTCTTTTAAAGTTGTTGGGTGTTACATCCTCATCCCTTTAATGAATTTCATCCTCGCAATTTGAACTTCATCTTAGTAATAAAATTTTGAACATTTAAAAATACTTTTTATATAATCCCACATCATAAAAAGGGTTAATAAACCATCCTCTTAATAATAGAAAAGGTAAGTGAAAAGGTCATATGAAATAACACATAACTAGGTTTCCAAATAGGAGAATATAGGCCAGAATATAGGAAAAGTGTAAATAATTATATAGAGTGATTGAGGAAATTAATCACAATAAAGTGAATTATAATTGGAAAGTTAATGGACCCAAAACCATAAATATTTTATGATCGAAAATACCATCAATTCATCAAAATTAAAGGTACTAGGATACTATTTTGTTTCAAGATCCTTTTCCTAGAGTTGAGGAATTCTTTCACCATCTAGACTAAGAACATAGTAAAATATACTTACTTTCAAATTATAATTTTATAATTTAATAAATTTCAACCATAATATCATCTTATTCACTAAATTATGAGTATTCAAGATGATTTTTTCATGCCGGAATCAATAAAATCAACCTCTAAAGACCACATAACGATAAAAGGGACAATCAGGATATTCTACATGTCTTTAGACATTAATAATAAAATGGTTAACACATGGTAAGATAATTACATGAATGAGTAAACCTTAATATGATAAATTAATTTTTAAAATTAAATAGCAATACCTAAAGTTCAAACTAAATAATTCCATAAATAACTATTCTTAAAATTCTTCAAACATTTCCTGAGTAAGTTTGAAACCCAATGATTAGAAGGATTTGATCACATATTCTTCCATGATAAATCAACTTTTATTACTTAAATAAAATCCCATATGTTTTATAAATAAAATAAACCTTCACCTATAAAAATGTCATACTACCCAAAACATTATGTAGTCCAGCTATAGGAACTACAACTCTATCACCCTTTGGTTGTGGGTTCAAGCCCCACAACTTTTTCGGATGAGTCCAATTGTCACATGAACTTCGGGTTGTCGTTTTTTTATTTAAACATGAAAAAATAATTCCTCCCTCAATAATACTTCATTTTTATCCTAGTACTTAAAAACACCCAACCCAATAAAACATAACCCAAAATGTCATTAATAACCTCAAAATTTTTACTACTTAAAACCCTCAAATGAGATGTCTAAGGCTTTAAAATTATGATCAACATTAATATTATAGGCCTATAATTGAATCTATAATTATTAATATAACCTCATATGAAAACATCCTAATATTTAAAGTTATATAAACTAACCTTTGATACCAACTATAAGAGCCAAGAACCTTGTCTTCTGGATTCAGTGTTGAAATCATAAACTTTACACTTTGACTTTGATATCGATGGAGGTGAACCAATTTTTTCCATAAAAAACAATATAAAAAGGAAAATATTAGATTACTTAAATTATCTATGAACTTTTAGGTTTAGAGTTTTATAAAATTAGGATAAACTTCTATATAAACAATACCCATGTTGTTAAATGAGCATTTCTATCACTTAATCCATCTCTCCTTATTTCACATTAAGTCATCATCATCAACCATATGAAACCATTATAGATATAATTCATTCAAAATAATTTCTTGATAACATGGGTGAAAGGAAACATAATAAGGGTGAGATCAAATGATAAGTAAGGGTAAACATATGAATTAATAATTGAATGTCATCAATGAGTATAATAAGTGAATAAAAGTATGAAAACATAATCAGAGTGAATGAGTGAATCATAAAATAACTCATACCTATCAATACTAAGATCATCTAATATGAAAAAATAGAAAAGTAAAGAGTCATTATAATCAGTAACCATGAACCATGTGATATTAATCTTGATCATAAGAAACATTATAAACCCATATAAAGCATAACAAAAATGTGTTGGTAACTTGGAACATTTTTCTTCATAAATTATGTTAAACCCATGTAATAAATAATTGGATCCTAGTTAAATCCATAAGATAAACCCTTATCTAACTCCATACTTCTTTCCTCTCAAGACAAGGTACATTACCCAACACATTGAAGTGCTATTTGGACACACCAATTTTTAAGCTATAAGTGGCCCACCCAATGCTATCTGGGCCGCCTTATAATATAATCCATCATGGGATCACCTGATGATATCTAGGCCACCCCATCGTATAATAAATTTCCAAGAACAAAAACATGAATAAAGTTCAAATATATTTCATTTAATTATAAAACTCAAAGAAACAATCATTATTATTTAAAATGTTGATTAACCCATGGGAAAGAAATCGGTTTCATGTCAATATTTTTGAAACATGATTAACCCATGTAAAGGAAACATGTTACATAAAAATATATTTTAAGCATGATTAACCCATGGAAAATAAATGGGTTTCATAGAAATCTCTTCTAAACACGATTTAACCTATAGAAAATAAATATATTTCACAACAATCTCTTCGAAACAATATTATTCCATTTAGAGAAGGAATGATGATAGTATCAATAATAAATATACTAGTAAAGGATAAGTAACAAAAAGGGTTTTTGACATTGATTAATGGAAATACCATTAAAATATCATTAAAATTTTCTTTAAGAAAATATCTTTTTCATTTTGAAAATCACTTTTCAAATTTAAAAAAATTAAAAATCCTTTTCCTTGAAAATCATTTTCAAAAACCCATAATTTCATTAATATTAAGAAATATTTTTATTTAAAAATAAACTTTAATACTTTAAAAGTAATCTTCAAAGAAATTATGGTCATTTAAATGGGTAATTTCATATATGATATAAATAAAATTCCTTTTTCATGGTAAAAAGGTTAAAAAGTGCCTTATTCATAAATTAAAAAATAAGATTTATTTGATTTTTTTATAAAAAGACAAAATGGGTAAAAATTTTAATTAATAAATCATTTTAAAAAGGTTAAAACCATTTTTAATACTTTTTTTAGAAAACATGTTTTTAGAAGAAAACATATTTCTGACAGAAGAGAGAAATAAAGTCGTATTTTCTTAAAAATAATTCTCTAATTTATTCTAAGTAACAAAGAGTGAAAAAAAGGCAATATTACATGAAAATATCATGAATAAATATATGATAAGAAATTTCATTAGTTTGTTGAGAGATGGATCTTAAGGCCTCATCATTGGAGGTATAATCATAAACAATCTCAATAAATGAAGAGATTATAACGTAATACTCTTACTACTTTGGTAACTTTGAATCATAATACCCATGAAATAATATCATTAAATGAAACTTATATTATCACTAAAATAAGTATATTTATGTTATTACATGTCAAATGGATAATATATACACATCATAAAAGAGGATAGGTGTATAACATAACATACGTCTGAAAGAAGGAAAATTGAGTCAAAAGTCCCTCACTACATTGGTAACTTTGAAACCATAAACCCCATAAAATAGAGATCATAAAATGGATATTTAAATCCCCATAAATTTAAGTATAATAATAATGTAATACATTACTGGTTAGTATATAAAACACACAAAAAAAATTAGTTGTGAATATATCTTATATCATATAGAAATAAAAGTGAGATGAGAAAACCATTACCTCGAGTGCGATTCATCATGATTGATAATTATATTCCTAAATAATAAACTTATGTTAATTATTTACTTGATTTATAACCATTTTAAATTCTAATATTACTTTTATTTTATTTATTATCATGTTATATACAATTACTTAATCAATTAGTTTTATATCGGATGTTTTGATCATATTTGACTTATGTGTTAAAAATGACTTTGGTAGGTTGGATATAGTAAAAGAGGTCATTATATAAGAATATCCAGAATTATAATCATGAAATATTTGTAATATTTATATATAAATTATACTTTTAAAATCATTCATGAAATATAGTTATGAAAAATGAACTAGCATTATGATCATGGAGATGGTAGGTCGTACGTAAGCATGAGTAACGTTTCCTTTTTTAAATGATTATTATGGAAAAAGGTAAGTGATATTTCATAATTAATTAATGATAATTGTATCATAAATACCATAATATTTAATTATATATACTTATATATATCATTATTATGATGTGGAGTTGCAAAAAAGGAATCACATCACTTCGATGAGGCGATAGTCTACATGTCCTCGAATAATTCTATCACTTTTTCAGTGAGTAAAAAGGTAAGAAATAAAATGATATATTATATTTTTATAATGATAAATATTTAATAAATATCACAAATATTTCATTTATATTACATATATTTATTATATTTACCCTTATTACCTTCCAAGTAACACATTACTGAAAAATGAATCACATCACTTCATGAGGTCGTAGTCTGCCGTACACGAGCGACATTATCATATACCATACAAAATGAAACGTGAAAGGTTATATATGATATAATGAATAAAGAGGTATAATTATGTTATAAATATCATATATAAACTTTATATCCATCATCAAACCCAACTGTGACAGGTGGTAATGGAAAAACAAATGATATCATTTTGTAAGGCGGTAGTCCTCCATACACACAAATGATGATTTCGTAACCCATTTTATGGAAGTGTGTGTGGTTTTAGGTCATAAAATTAACATAAAAAAATATAATTATATTTAATATACTCATTTTATTATATCATCATGTTATAAGAATAATTTAAGTGGTTGGATAAGGGAATAAAACAAAAATGACCATTAATGAATGTCACCTCCTCTTTGGGTATCCTCATAAGGTTTCCATCAAAGGCCTTACTAGGTTGGATTTATTCAAAAAATATGGATTCTAGGATTATGGGAGGGAGGTTTATAATTTATTTGGGTATTTATTTGCTGAAAAAATTGGTTTTGAAGGTGTGAAGAGAGGATGAGAGGGGATGATCTTTTATAAGTGAGGTGAGTGGCACACTTGTAATTGTTTGAGGAAAGTTACCTGAAACCATGTTTTTAGCTACCAAAAAGACCAAATAATGAAAAAAACTTGATAATATAAGGTATGAGGTCTAAATAAGTCCATAAAATGGGATTTGGAATGTTTTGGGTCATTTTTACACCTTATATTCTATGTTTATCCACCAAGTAAACTCTTTTTTACCTTAATCGTTGTAATTAATTTCAACTTTTTTCACTAATAATTATGGTACAATATTAAGTTGACCTTATTAGATAATATAAATTATTATTATTATAAATATTTTATAAATTTTTAAAAATTAAACTCACATAATTTTCATAATATAATTTAAAATCAATCCTACAGATGTGGTGAAATAGCGAATTTTTAAGAAGAGTATTTTCTGAGCAAAAGATGATTCTATAATAACTCTATGACTAATAATAATCATTTTATAAAAATAAATTAATATTTAATGATATATAATATATATATTTCCATTAAAACACTCAATATTAGGGCTTATTTTAATTAATTAAAATGGAGAAACATTATGCATTTTAAAATAGTTTCTAGAAAAAACCTGTTTTTAAACACAAAAACAAACTTATACTAAAAACCAATATAAAGTTGATTCAAAGTAATTAATTGTATTTAATATAAATAAATAATAATTATTAAACATTTAAAATAAATTTAAATCATATTTTTTCTTTAAAGTTATTGAATTTATTGAAAAGAAAATACTTTTTACAAAAATCAGTATTATTCATTATTCACTGAAAAATCAATATTTTCTAAAAAAGTCCTAAAATTTCACCCAAAGTAAATTTTAATATTCCAATTAAAAATTTTAATTTAATTTTATCAAATACATTTTCTAAAATTTCCAAAAAAATATTATAATTTTTTTTATGAAAAGCAATAAAAATCATTTTTGAGAAAACATATTTTTGAGAAATAAAATCACTTTACAAAAGAACTGATTGATTATTTACTAAACATTCATCAATAATTTATATTAAGTAATACATTGATATATATATATATATATATAATAAATTATTTAATACTATTCATACCCTCCAATTTAATGACTAGGTTAGAACGATAATATATATCATGGGTCATTTAATTTTGGTGTTGTATGTTGAATACACTATCAAACATAAAAAATAATGGGGTTTTGTGTACTGAAATCTATTAAAGAGAATAAATTTATTTAAAAATAAATATATTGTAAATTCTTGGGGAGTTACATTCTCATCTATGCTCAGTGTTGCGTGTCCTTTACGTTATCGAATATAATTTTCTTCTCTGAAAATCTCATGGTGTTACATAAGTCATGCCATATAATTTGAAAATGGTATTTTTAATAATAATAATTAATACTAATAGATATTATTTATTAAATTTTTCATAAAAATTTAATTAATTAATTATAAATAATTTTTAATTAGTTTATTTATAAACACTTTTTTAAATAAATAAACATCTTGTTATACCTTTTTTCATAATTTATAAACAATTTATAAATTATTTAATTCAATTCATAATTGAATTTAATAAAAAATCACATTTTTCTTGCATATCATTTTTAATGGTATATATTTTCCTTGAGTAAGTTTCAACCATAGGATACATAAAAATAAATGTTCGGGATAATACTATGTGAGATTAACTTAGTAGTTTTGACGATCTTCTTCTTTATATGGGTATCAAATACTTATGTTATAATGAACTACGTAAAAATAAACTAGTAAACCCATAAACCATGAAATAATGAACCAATCATGTAAGAATGATATCATGTGGCACGGGTCTACATAATATTAATATGAGCGTTGAATGACATTAATTATAATTGGATTAACTTCATTCACTATGATATATTAAACAAATCGCCTTTGTCAGATTAATTGCAATGAAAAATGGTTCACATGTGATTAACTTAGGACTAACATCATAATAAGAGCAATTCAATGGATTGCATAAGGTGTGTGAGTAATGATTTAAGGATTGCGTGATATTAAAACTAGCATGGAATAAGATGAATTCATGTTATCCTATATCATATTAAGAAAATTGATATCATATTGAGTGATATCACCCTCATGGATTCCATCTGTATTTAATGAAACACTATATCATTTAAGAAGATATGGTGCAATGTTTTTTACAACAACAAGAAATTTTTGTTTTACACATGACTTTGAGAATAAAAAAACATGGTGAATCTCTGATACCATTGCTATGTTTATTAATATTATTAATATATATCAACATATCATTAATGAATAATAAACCCAAACCAATATCACCCATGTGTGAAAAATTAAAATCACATATACTATAAAATGAATAACTTTCATATGTGTGCCTTACACCGATGTTTCTGAAGCTCCATCATCATCATATATTGTTGGTGAAGATTAAAAATGTTGTATCCAAATGAAATCCCTCCACTATGGGGTATCCCTGGTCCACATTGAATCACATGACATGATCAAGCCTGACTCACCTCCTCCCACAATATGATATTATCTCATGGATGCTTAGGGAGGAGGAGAAATATACTTATAGGGATAGAGACTATAAACAATGTATTAGGTGGGACCAAATTCCTCTTACCATCCTATGGCGGTGGATGTATTATATAATCCAATTAGATGTTCCCATGCATTAACTTATATGTTTGTAACATACGAGTTATTATTACTACCTACCTATCAATTTATCACATGAATACATCACTTCCCCCCATGAATTTAAGCTTATGAAATTCTAGTTATTAATAATAGCTAGTATGAGGGACATTCAAACATTTGACTTCCATAAAAAGTCTTCCATGCAAAGGCAGTGGACATGTTATCATATAAAAACCCCCATAATACCCTTAAACTAAATCATACAACATGCTTAGTTTTTATGAATTCCATATCATAAAAATTTCACTAATCATACAATATGATTTGTATGAAATATGTCATATATATGAGGGTATATGGTATATATTCATTAATAGGTTGACTCCTTCCACAGCTAATGTCCAAAATAAGTAAGGATGAGATTTATGGCCACATGGTTAGCACATGATGACCCAACTTGGTTGTATGTTTGTTATGATTTATTGATTATTTAGTACATGAAATTACATATTTTAATGGATTTATATTAAGGGTTTATTGGTGATGTACTATTTAGTTTTATACTCACACCCTGTACATGCACCATTGTGGACATATAGACTTCACTATGAGGAGTCTAGAGATGATATTAGGCAACTGAGTAGAGAAAGTCTAGCATGGAGATGAAGGTGATACTGGGACAAGATCTTTGAATCTTTTTATAGTAGAGCCTAATATATATATATATATATATATATATTTTATTTTCAATGTGTATAATCAACTGCCTATGGGGATTTATTTTTTGACTGATAATGTATGATTATCATGGGTTCATTTTGTTGTTACATCTAATTCTATTGGTATATATAACATTTTTCTTTAATTTTGTATTATTCATATTATTATTTTATTATTATTATTACTTTATTTATTATTTATTGGATTGATACTGAGGGGATAGTCTCTCCACTATATTTGCTTGTCCCTCACCGCTATATGACAACCTATTGTATATAAGGAGGTGCATATTAGGCTATAAAATTCTCTGGATGTGTCCCAACAACCCAATATGGATCATTATAAAATGTTATTGGGGACCCTTCTTTTCTAGAATTATGATTTTTGGGCTTTTTAGAATAAACATCGGAAGGTCAAAACTTAGGTTCTAAGCTATTAATGTGTTTGAACAACACTTTTATAGTATACACCCAAGTTTCCATGGTTGTGGATTGATGTTATTGATTTTAATAGTTATGGTTTCTTAGAGTTTTATTAAAGTGATGTTTTGGGTTTATGGTTAATTGATTTACTCTTAGCTTGATGTGTTAATAGAGCATGATCACTTGCATCATATTCAACATGTCAATTCACATGACTTGTGATTTTTGTGTGTGATTTGAAAATGATTTTTAGAATAGTGTTTTAATTAATTAAATTCAAAAAATGAGTTATATGATGTTTTCTTGGATAAGTTATTAGTTTCATTATAATTCATTAAAAAATTTGGTGATAGGTTTTTTATGATTACTTCTTTGATATAACTATGATATATGTACACATACATGTTATGTAGGCTTAATATTTAGGTGTAACATGGCTAGTAATTCGTAGTTTTCAAGGAAAGTGGGGCATCAATAGTTTTTTTGCGGTTATATTTTCCTATATAGGATGTCAAGTTAGAAGATGATTATGGTTGTGACATAAGTGTGTGATTAACCTTGCTTAATATTATTTATTTTTTATGCTTCTTTTAAATGGTTATAAACCAATGGTTTAGAATTTCTAAAAAAAATCCCATGATGATGTCTTTTGGAGTAAAAACGGGATAAGGTTGAGCCTGATTTTATCATACCTCTTAATATTAAAGTTGGAGGAGAGGAGCATGATCTAGAGGGTGTTCTAATATTCCAAATTTAATAGCCTCTTTAGACAGGGGTGTTTCAATTAGTTTTTTTAAAATCATAGGTATATACTACTCTAAGAACACTATGATGGAACTCACCTAAATATTTTAGATATAAAATCCTTCAGACTTCCATGGTATTGAAGGACCTCAAGATGCTAAGTACTAGATTGATATAATGTAGAGAACATTCAAGTTAGTTGATTCATATGAGGATAAAATTTTGAAAATCACCACTTTCATAGTTCATAGACCTATTAGGAGATAGTGTGGTGTGATTGATCTGTCCAAGAGACATAAGGGATTGACATGGGAGGCCTTCAAGGACCTCTTCTTTTAAGAGTTCTTTTATGAGATGATGAAGTTGAATTGGACATAGGAGTTTATGGGTATCAATCAAGGAGAATATTCGTTGATAAATTATATTAATAAGTTCTATGAGATACTTCATTTTTCTACTTTTTAGCATGATATAAGGATAATAAATAATTTAGGGTTGAGATAGACTTGCAGACTGATCTTTGGTAGCATGGGAGTATTTTTAATCAGACATCCTTTTAAGAGGTGGTTTATATGGATCTCACCATAGAGAAGGTCCTATTAGAGAGTGGTTCAATTAGTGTGCTTCCTCTCCTTAGTGATCTAAGAGGAAACCCTTTGGGTGATGCTAGTGATATCTCTTCCAATGGTAGAAAGAGGAGAGTTAATGTGATATTATAGGGTGATAAGAGGTAAATATATTAGGGTATAGGTTATCCACTACCACCTTTTGAAGGGGAGGAGGTGGGCAGGGGGAGTCTAATTATCTGTTATTATTGTAGGAGGAATGTCTATTTTCACTCCACATTCCCAAAACCTATAAAGGAGTGTCGTGTATATTGAATTATTGGTCATTTTTAGTGCTATTATTTGAGTTATTCATAGTATGTTATAGGGTGAGGCTCAGGACAAACATAGAATTTGTTTTCTTGGTCTAGAGGGCCTAAAAAAATAGATAGTTGAACCTCCTCAGGTAGGTAAAGGTGTGGGGGATGAAAGGGATCTCAGGGTCCCTAGTAAAAGGTTCCTCAAGGGAAGGTACCTTAGGTAGGGATCCTCAGGGAAGAGCTATGGATCTGATACATGAATTCTTTTTTACACTTGAACAAGTTTTAGATAATGTGGGTAAGGGATACTTGATATTTAAAGGTACAATTCTTAGTACCTTCACTTTATCATATTCTTTGTTTGATATAGGAGTGGCTGATTCTTCCATTACTCTACATTTGGTAATTGTTTTATGGATTTTTTAGAGCATTATTTTGTGATTTTGACCTTGTACACTCATGTAGGGAAGATATTAGACTGGTTTAGGAGGTTCCATATACATGTCATCATAGTTAGGGATGTGTTCATTTATAGGACTTCTTTATACTGGATACATCTAACTTTAACATAATTTTTAGCATAGATTAGATGATTCAATTTTGGGATCTCATAAATTTCTATAAAAATAATGTGTCATTCAATTCTCTCATAGGGGATGGATATATATTTATATAAGAATCATATTTACAAAAATATTGATATGGACTTAACCTTAGAAATTTGGGAGCTATTACAACACAGATAGACATGACAGTCTTTGTAGATGAACAGGTAATGTTTACACATACTTTTCTATAGTAATGGAATATTTTTAGGATGTATTCCTATTTGATTTATTAGGTTCACCACTTGATCAAGATATAGAGTTTATTATTGATCTCATACTAGGTACTGATCCTATACTAACACTATTATATTGAATGAGACAGCTCGACTTGAGAGAGCCTGTGATTTAACTTTCAGATCTCTAGGTGAAGGGTTTTATATATTTGAGTACTTATCTGGGGTGACCCAGTGTTATTATCCAAAAGGGCGATAACAACCAAAGATTTTTTATGTATTATAGGAATATGAATCAATTTAAAGTGAAGAAAAATAATCCACTACCTCAAATAGATGATATATTTGAAAATTTTATGGGAGCCTGATGGCTCTCCAAGATTGATCTATGGCCAAAATTTCATAAATTATTAGTTAGGGTAGAAGATATATCATAGTTGAAATTTTAGAGGAGGAACTATTTGTATTTGTATCCTGTTATGCCATTTTTCCTAAAAAATATACCAATGATGTTCATTGACCTTATAAATTGTATGTTCCATATCTACTTATACTCTTTCATCACGGTGTTTTTTAACAATAATCTATTATATTATTAGACTCATGAATTGAATGGGGATCACTTATAAATCATATTAAATATGATTTGAGTTTACTATATTTATTCCAAACTCTCAAACTACATTTTTTGGATTTGAGTGGTGAAATATTTGGGGCATTTTATATCTAAGGATGATATTTCTATGGATCTTAAGAAAGATAGGCAACAATATCTTAGGAAAGACCTAAAAATTTCTTTGAGATAAGAAGTCTACTTGTCTTCACTATTCATTATAAATGAGCCATTAAATATTTCCCCTACTTATCAGTGTTGATGATGGTACTGACTATGAAAGGGGTTAAATTTAATTAGAAATAATAGTGTGAAACCAATTTTAAATATTTTAAAGAGACTTCAATATCTTATCTCATTTTTATATTCTTTGACTTAGTAAAGGGTCACACTATCTACCAAAATGCCTCAAGGGTTGGATTAAGAGTGATATTCATGTAATAGGACAGGGTCGTAACTTATTAGTCTCACATTCTATGACTCCATTATCCTAACTATCCACTCTATGATATAGAGCTACTAGTTTTGGTCTATACCCTAATGTTTTGGAACTACTATATCTTTAGAGAGAGATTTGTTGTCTAGACATACCAAAAAATATTATAATATATCTTTTCACAATGGGACTTGAACCAAATATAAAGGAATTGGTTTAAGTACCACTAGATTTTTGATTGTGAGATAACATGTTCTATGGGGAATGGGAACATCGTGGTGTATGCTATAAGTTTAAATACCTAAGAGGAATCAAAACACAAATCTAGCAAGAAATGAAATTTGATGAGCCTTTTCTTAGATTGGAAACTATATATGACTAAGGAGTTTGGGTTGGTTGTTTCTAAACCTCTTTAAATCACTTAAATATTAGTATACCAAGTGAAATCTAGCTAGTATTTGGCCTCAGTTTACTTTCTAATGTGATACCGATTCTTTGGTATAGAGATTTTTCTAGGTTCTACTCAAGATGAGAGTATATTGTTCTATATACATGGTAGAGTGGTGGTCCCTATTTTTAAAGGGATGATTTTATAAAGGACTTTAAAACCTCTTTATAGGGTTCTCACCTGATACTTTTAATAGCCATTTTTTCTATGTAATACTATGGAATATTTCTAGGAATATTTTTGGAGTTGTCCATAGAGACAATATAAAATTTTTTGGCCTAGAGAGTCTTGTTGGAATTATATTAAAAATATTAAAATTATTTTTATCACACACAATTAGTTTTATAAAAATAATGGAATACCTCCCAAAAGGAGTCTTATATCAGAAATATGATACCACCATTAAATCCAAAATGTGGGTTTTACCTAAGGAAGAATGTAAGGTTGGTCAACCTTGGGAATTCGGTGGATAGAGGTTGTGGGTGGATGTGGTAATTAATTAGATAATTAAATTTATTTGGTTAATTAATTAAGTGGGGTAGAATAAACACCCTCCCCCATTGGTTTCTAGGCACATAGAGGGAGTGGTCCCCCCTTGTGTGATGAATGAACTAAGGAGGAACCAAGGATATGAGGAACTTCTAGAATTCGTTCTTGAAGTAGAATTATCCTGGATCACGGTGTAGCATCTTGTGGGCACAAATCTTGACTTGAAGCTTCATAATTTTTCCATGAGGTAGTAAGATTTTTGAGTTTTATTTCTCAATCCCCATATATGTGTTTCCAAAAGGTTTTATAGACCTTATATTACTGTTGGAGATCCCCTGGGGGTTTATTTGTGAGAAATTGGGGAGAAAATAGGGTTTTTAAGTTGTTTGTAGGGATTTCCCATTCAAACATCCCAATCACATGACATGTAGTGTAGGGGATCATGTTGTGTGTTCTTCCTGGGTGGAGAATAATTAGTTTTGGGAACTAAGCTTCATTTTTTGGGGGTAAATTCAATTTAATGGGACTTTTGCATGTGGAAGAGTTCATGGGATGACATTCCATACAGAGGTAAATTATCATGTAGAAGTATATGGCCAAACCCTAGGGTGTACATTGGGGCCATACATGGTAACAAGATGAGATACATGGGCATGAGCTCAAGTTGATAGAAAATTCTATGTACCCAATCTACATGTTGTGTGTCTTCACATGGCTATCCAAACTATATACAAGTGAGGACACACCCATGTGTCTAGAAAAGGTCACATGATATGTACCTGGATGTACACACCTTTTATATTCCTTCTACACACAAAGTATCATATAAGGATATGTCCTGTGTTTGGCCTCGAGAGACACTGAGTGTACCCTAAGAGGAAATTTCATATGCTCCTCAAGGAGACATATTTCTCATGTATCTCCATATTCAAGGCTCATATTGAGGCCCGTGAGTATCCTATCCTGAGTGGGTTTCCACAAAGAGTATAACGGTGGCCTACGTTTGGGTGTCAGAGATGAGAGGAAAGGTTGTGTTAATGGGACACTTATTTTAGAGATGCGTATACCAGTATCAATTAGGTTTATTTCCTTGGTCCATACCTAGGAAGGGTACAATGTTTAATTACATTATGAGAATAAAATTATGACCCCCTCTATGGGATTGGTTTGGATAGATTTTGAAGAATCCCTCTCGGAGGCCTGGGGTGGGATCCTATATCGTATCATTTTCCCTAGGTGGGGTTTTTGGAATCATCATGACCAACTTATGTGGGAGTATAATGCCCTACTTAGAAGTTTTTTCAAGATGGGGGTTTTGGTGTCCATCAAAATCCCTAGGTGCGATCCTCTATTACTATATCATGATCTTTTGAGTTTTAGATTGGGTTTGCAGTGTCCCCCGATAGTCCAGACATTGAACCCCTATATGAGTGTTGAGATATATAGAGTTATATTTAGTGTTCATGGTGTCCCCCAATGGTCATGGGTGTGATAAACTATTTGTGTATTGAGATCTTTTGAGTTCTAGTAGGGTTCTTGGTGTCCCCATGATCCATGGGTGTTATCCCCTATCTAATTATTTAGAGTTTATGAGTTCCATTGTAACTTCATCATGGAAAGCTTGTTGAGCACAAATCCTCAGATGGATGCCATTAGTGTAGTGATACTCGATGATTGAGATCTCTCGATCGAGGTTCATCAGGTATGAAAAATTCTTGTAGAGTGAGTTCTTCTAAACAAGTGTTATCTTGAGGCTCGAGTAGAATCTTGTGGATGGCAGTATGGTAGAGACCCCTTTGAGGCCTGTTCTCAATCTTGATTATATATGGGGTTTTGATATAGTTAGTATGTCTCATATCCCAATTGACCTACCTTAGTGATTTTAAGCTAAATCACTATTTGTAGAATATATTTGTAGATGGATACTACCTTTTCTCTCTCACTTGAGATTTATATACCCTCTTTCTTATGGGTTGATTGAACTGATGGATTTTAGTTTCTCCTCTTCATTTTGTAGGTTTGGGAAACTATTAGGTATTGTTATAATAACCCCTACATGGGATATTACCATACATTTCATGTCTTATGTAAATTACATGCCTCTTAATGGAGTCCTGGGAGGACCAGAAGCAGGTAGATCATAGTGAGCTAGAAATACCGTGGTGTGTTCCAGGTGTTGCATTTGATAGTATTCCCCTCTTGACCTACCAGGTTGGTTGATTTTATTAGTTATGGTGAGATTTTATTTTTTTATTTTTTACTTTCCAGTAAAATATTGTACTCTAATGTTTTACTAGATGTTATTTATTGCATGTTTTACACTCTATATGTACATATTTTGTTTATCTTTTCACTATTTCATATAGATGGATGTGGGTGTGTAAATTTACTTTAGGATTAGGCCTCCTATTTGTGTGTTATGCCTAATCAGAACTGGATTCCATCCCCTAGCCTATTGTAGGACAACTTAGGGTGGTCAAACTTGGTATACTGCTAGATAGGAGAGCCTTGGTGGGTCGGGTCATGAAAAAGTGTCATTAGTGTGGTTTTATTAGGTCCAGAGATTGTATTTTCTTTTTCTAAATGTGAGGTTTGTTTGGATTTTTCTTCTAGATATGTATCCTTGAAAAGTTTGGGAGTTTAAAAAAATATATATATGTTGGGTGGGTATGCTCTTATGGTGTCAGATCTTTGGGTCCCCTAGGGTTTTGTGAGAGGCCATATATGTTTCATGGTCCTACATGCCATGTGAGGTTCCCCCTCAACCATTAAAAGTAGATTATCCAAAATAATAATAAATATTTATGGACTTCGGGATTTTGAGTATAGTGGGGTTATGGTGATGATCTACCTAATGATGAGGTTTTAGTGGAGGGTTCTCCACAGGAGGTGGCATCTTTAGGTGGGTTTCTAGTCTTTCCATCACCCATTGAGTAGTAGGTTGTGATGGAATTATTGTTTTAAAATGTTCATAAGATGAGCATACTCCATTAGGTATTCTCTTCTAGGTGGGAACTGAGTGGTGTTACCCCTTTTTTAGAAGTGCTTGAACCCATCTTCAATAGATCTGATGGATGGTCATCCACATGTTGAGAAATTGATGGCTCTATTAAGACAAGATGATGATACATACAGTCTTAGCGTGTTACATGAGTTCCTATGATGAAGCCCACTAAGGTTTAATAGTGATCTAGAACCATAGTTATTGAAGGATTGGATTAAGGTAGTGGTTTGGTTTTTCTAGTGTTTGGACCTTGATTAACTGGATGGTTTCACTCACAATCAGTTTTCTCTATGGAGCAATAGTTGGTACTAGTGTTACCAGAATATGAAACACCTATATTTGTTTATATTGTATATTTTGGAGTTAGAGGTCACCTGAGATTCATGGTGATACCGACCCCCTTCTCGAATGATGGATCGACACATTTCATAATGGGGGTGTCTCACTTGGATATGACCCCTCTTTATAGTGGTCCTGGTGGTGAGACTTCTCTAGGGTGATGTGATGCAATGGTGGAGCACCATGTTAGTGATATTTAACATTACTTTGGAAATGGAAGAAAGTGGGATGATTTCCCCACATAGATTAATTCTTGAGATATGATATAAAACCATGTGAGCAAGTTAGTTTCATCCAAAGTGTATAGTATTGAGGTATGGGGGATAAGCTCCTTCAACTTGTGTGTTCATTGTTGGGTGGTGTGCCGAGGTTTTAAAGTGATCTCTGGTAATGGTGATTAGGTGAGAAAAGGAAGATTATCTTTAGGAAGTTATAGCTTATAGCCCAGATGTTTGAGTGTGGTTTGAGGTATACCATATGTATTCATGGATTTGGATGTAGTTTTAGCACATATTTATGGGACACATTTATATCCCCTATTTGAGACCTAGAAATATCCGTAGATACTTTTTTCTTGACCCTTGTGTTCAGAGGATCATATAAAGAGTATCAATGATCACATAATTTTATCGACAATGTGAAATGATTCTGGGAGGAGAGAGATCCTCACATGGAACCTTTCCATTGTGATGGTGAGGCCCTATGATGTTTTCCACAGTGTAGACTGGTTACCTACCATCCATGATCACTTTACTATTACCAGTAAGGGCCATAGTTCTATGGTATGGTGTTTTCCTCCTTTGGTAAGAAGTGGTCCTAGGTAGAGCCAGGATGAGCCCATGTGTGGGATTATGCATCTAACTTCTTACCATTTTGATAGTATTTCCCTTGGAGTAGTGTATGTTATATGCTCTCAGATTCCTACAGTGGTGGTAGGGATGAGGAAACATTTCCTAAGTATGTGACAAGTTTAAATCCCCACCAAGTTTCATACTTATGCATAGGATTTCTCCCATGGGATACTCCGATATCTATGCTAGCATGTCAAATAGATCCGACTAAGATTTGTGAGTTGAGGGTACATTTGGAGGTTTTACAAAAAGCGGGATTTTTAGTCCTAGTGTGTTCACCTGGGAAGCTCTGTGTTGTTCTATTAGAAGGAGTTTGTGACCTTGAGGTTAGGTGTTGATTTAAAACACCTAAACTAGGTGACTTTAAGGAAGTATTATCCACCCATAAGAAATTATGACTTATTTTCCCAATGGTCCGGGGCATGGTTGTTCTCATAGTTAACCTCAGGTTAGGTTATTACCATCTCTGGGTGTGAGAGGAGGATGTACTGAGCATGGATTCCTAGTTCTTCTATGGTTTCTACAAGTTCTTGGTAATACTCTTTAGCTCTTTGAATTCCCTAGTGGTGTTTTTGAGACTTAATAACTTGATCATTAACCCTTCTTGGATCAGTTTATGGTATTATTATTCTTTTTAAACCTCATATACTCAACGTTAGAGATGGAGCATGATATACACTATAGGATGGTTCTAGACATGCTCCAGGAGTGATAACCTTATGGTAAGATCTCATAGAGACTATTTTGGATTCATTAGGTTCACTTCTTGGGTCATGTCTTCCTAGAAATGGAAGTGGAAGGGGACTCAGTAATGGTGGAGGTAGTGCTAGGTTGAGAGCCACACAGGGGAATGACCATGGTATAAAATAATCAAAGTGAAGTTTTTATTCATTGTTTTTGAGATAGGTAGAAAAGTAGTTAAACACTTAGTAGTTATCCCTTAAGGGTGGGGACGGTTCCATGTATCTCCATTCAATAGTTTTTAGCCCTCCTGTTTTTTTCCAGCGAGTCATGGAGGCACAACTTGGAGATATTTTTTTCAAGCTATCTCATGAACAAATTTCAATTAGACATGTTTTTGATGGAATTTCCTAAGGTGGGGGTATATCATCATTCTGAAGATGGAAAATGACACTAGTAACACATAGAGACATGGTTCTGAGGAGTTTTTTTTACCTTATTAGTTCAACTAGAAGAGGGTTGGTTTTATGGAGATCCTTTGGTATTGGGTTTGGTGTCCAAGGATGTGGTATCTTGTTGATGATTTTATATCTCAGGTTATAACCTACTAGTAGGTGGAGATTTATGTGACCTTATGGCAGTGAAAATGGGGTGGTGAATGTATTTTTCATGATGGGGATTCCATAATCAGCAAGAGGTCACAATGATACATTTGTGATCATCAACCTACTCACGGAGTTGGTCCACTTCCTAACCATATGAGAGTAGATATTACTATATAGATTAAGATGCCTGTTCCTACATAAGGCAGTCTGGATCTATGTAATTCCATTAATGATTTCTTTAAGACCATGATACCTACTACACATTGCGATTAAGGAGAGGATAAGGGCGGATTTAGGACTCAGTTGTGGTTGAGCCAGGATTTTCTGAAACAGTTTGATATTTAGGTAAAGTAGACCATTTAAATTATGCAACCATGGTTCAATGTTTCATGTTAGTTTTTGTACATAGTTGATAGGATCTCATACCTTTAATTGAGTTTGTATATCAGATCAGTTACCACTTCACCATCAGTGTAACAACATTTGGGTCCATGTATAGGAGACCCTGCTGGTGACTTCTATACTAGACAAAGACAGTGGAAGACAATAATTTTGGGAATATTAATGGTTCTAGTGATGTTTGGAGTGGTTTTAGTCCATATAGTGGTATATTAGGACTTCTAGGAGATGTCATGATTCCTTTGTGGACCAATGATAACGGACTTTGTGGTTTTATGATAAGATCATGTGTTCTGAGAGATATCACCTCATAGAAGATTATGAATATTTTTATAGGATGGAGAAATATATATAGGGGTTGTAGGTCTATTTTCTAGTTACTGCATTGGGTTAGAGAGGTGCCATACCAATTGAACTTGTGATTGTAGTGAAACTGGGTTCACGATGTATTCTATGCATCACAACTGAAGACATGTGTGCATGAATCATTACATGATTTTGACCAATATGATCTAGATGTTTAAAGTGGTGTTTCTTTTTATAGGTTCCTGATCATGTTTGAGGATTAACTAGGGGATACCATTCATGGGAAATTATTTTCCATTGGTGTTTTTTTATATAATGAGAACCTTCAGAAGAGCTCATAGGAGTGGAAAATTTAATTGAGATCTTAGTATCATTTCTTGCGAGTAGACTTTCTGATTTTTGGGATGAA
Organism: Viscum album; assembly: GCA_963277665.1. NCBI lineage: Eukaryota > Viridiplantae > Streptophyta > Magnoliopsida > Santalales > Viscaceae > Viscum > Viscum album. Next base: position 397,651,588 of record OY728138.1, read on the forward strand.
AATACCTAAGTTGGGGAGAGTGTAATGAACTTTTTTTCATGTAATATTTTGGAATATTTCTAGGTGTATTTTTAGAGTTAAAAGCAATGGTGAAATAGAATTATGAGGCCCGAAGAGCCTTGGTGGGGTGATATTAAAAATATTAAAAATATTTATCACTCTCACAATTTTATGGAAATAATGGAATGAATCACAAATAGATGATTGGATTTTAAATTTGAGGCTTCCATTAAATCTATAACGCATCTTCAACCCTAGGAATAGAATAAGGTTGTTCGATGTTGGGATTTAGGTGGATTGTGGCTGTGGGAAAACATGGTATTTAATTAAATATTTAATTTAATTGAATTTAATTAATTAGGAGGGATAGAATAAACCCCTTCCCTTATTGGTTTAAAAACATTGAGAGGGAGAGTTATCCCCTTACACAATGGATGAACCGAGGAGGAACTGAGGAGAGGAGGCACCACAAGACTTTGATTATGACGGTGATGGTTACTAGATCATGATGCAACAGATTCGAGGAATGGATTTAGACATAAAGCTTCAATGTTTCGCCATGAGGTAGTAATTTTTGTGATTTTTCTGTCTTAATACCTATATTTGTGTTTCTTAATGACATTATATCACTTATATGACTGATAGAGATCCTATGAAGTTGATCTATGATAAATCGAAGAGAAAACATGGGTTTCAAATGGTTTGTAGGGATTTACCATTCATAAATCCCGATCACACCTCATTTAGTATAGGAGAAAATACTAGGTGTTCTTCCTAGTTGAGGAGGAATGATTTTTGGGAACTACATGTTGTGTACTAGAAGTACATGCCTTGTAATGGGACTTATCATGTGGTCGAGTACATGTGAAGACACTCCATGTAAGAGGACATGACCATGTAGAATCACATGGATAGACCCCAGGGTGTACATGGGGGGATATAAATGGGCATAGGATGAGGTACATGGGCACTAGTATGGACTGAATAAACATTCCATGTACTCAATGTACACATCAAGTGTTATCACATATATGAACAAGCCATGTGCAAGAGTGGACATGCCCAAGGGTCTAGGTGAGGTTACACAATGTGTAAATACATATACATGTTGTTTATATTACTTATACAAAACATGTACCATGAGGGGACACAGGTATGGTTTAGGGTTGAGATACATGTCTTGTACCCTATGAGGATACAATGTGTACTCCCCTTATAGATATATTTATCAATTATATCAATATTTAGGAATCAGATTGAGGTCTTCAAGTAGCCTATAATAAGTGTTTTTTCATATAGAGGGTGATGGTGGCCTATTTTTTGGCATCAGATAAGATTCATTATGTGGTTCTAAAGGGATGATTCTTTAAACAATATGTATACTAGTATCAGTTGGGTGTATTTCCTTTGTCCATCCCTCTGAGGGTACTGTGTGGAATTACATCCTGAGCATAGGATTGTGACTTCTTGTATGAGATTAGTTTAGACAGAGTTTGTAAAATCCCTTCATGATTCCTAGTATGGGATCCTCTATTATACCATTTTCTCTAGGTGGGGATTGTGGAATCTTCATGACCAAAGTATGTAGAAATATGGTCCCATACTTAGAGGATTGTTCAACACTACTGGAAATCGGATCTTTCCCAACACTTATATACACCCTTTCCCAACGGTTCTCCCAAACCATTGGGAAAGGGGCCTCAAAACACCCCTTTCCCAACGGTTTGGGAGAACCGTTGGGAAAGACCCCCCCTTTCCCAACGGTTTGGGAGAACCGTGGGGAAAGGGGCCTCAAAAAACCCCTTTCCCAACGGTTTGGGAGAACCGTTGGGAAAGGGGCCTCAAAACACCCCTTTCCCAACGGTTTGGGAGAACCGTTGGGAAAGACCCCCCCTTTCCCAACGGTTTGGGAGAACCGTTGGGAAAGACCCCCCCCCTTTCCCAATGGTTTGGGAGAACCGTTGGGAAAACTCAGCCCAAAATCCAGCATTCACCCCTGGAAATTATCACCTATCCCAACAGTTTTGAGAACCATTGGGATAGACCTATCCCAACGGTTTTGAGAACCATTGGGATAGATTCTTTGATTTCTTCCAGGTCTACTACCCGAGAACATTATATAAATATAAATTTTAAATAATTATGATAATACATATATATATTTATGAAGTTATGTTTATAAAAGTTATGTTAGGTTAGTGGTTAAGGCGTTTAATTATAAATGGGGGGTTGTGGGATCAAATCCCACCACATGTTTTTTTTGAAATACATATACCAACGGTTTTATAACCGTTGGAATAGATTTTCATATAGAGGGTGATGGTGGCCTATTTTTTGGCATCATATAAGATTCATTATGTGGTTCTAAAGGGATGATTCTTTAAACAATATGTATACTAGTATCAGTTGGGTGTATTTCCTTTGTCCATCCCTCTGAGGGTACTGTGTGGAATTACATCCTGAGCATAGGATTGCGACTTCTTGTATGAGATTAGTTTAGACAGAGTTTGTAAAATCCCTTCAGGATTCCTAGTATGGGATCCTCTATTATACCATTTTCTCTAGGCGGGGATTGTGGAATCTTCATGACCAAAGTATATAGAAATATGGTCCCATACTTAGAGGATTGTTCAAGATAGGGTTTTTTTGTCCCTCAGTGGTCTTGGGTGTGTTCCTATATATGTGTATCATGATCTTATGAGTTTTATATTAGGGTTTTTATCCCCCAATGTTCCTAGATATGATCCCCTACCTAATTTTTGAGATGTAAAAAGTTCTAGTTAGGGTTTTTAGTGTCCCCCAATGGTACTAGGAGTGATCCCCTATCCGTTTATTGAGAACTTATGAGTTCTAGTAGGGTTATTGGTGTTCCCTATGATCCATGGATGTGATCCCCTATCTAAGTATCAAAATATGGTGAGTTAAAATGTGTATTCCTCATGGAAATACCAATGATCATAACTCATCATATGGATTCCATCAGTGTAGTGATACATAATTAATGATATCTCTTGGATGAGAGCCATCATGGATGGAAAGGTTCAAGGAGTGAGTTCCTCTAGAAGAGCGTTATCTTATTACTTGAGAAGAATCTTATGGATGATAGTATGGTTGAGACCCCTTTGAGACTTGGTCTCTATCTTGAGTAAATCTGGGTTTTTGATTTGGTTAGTATTTTTTATATCCTGATTGACATACCTTGGTGATGTTGAGTTGACTCACCATTTTTAGCAGAGTTTTGCAGATGGATAATAATTTTTCTCTCTCACTTGGGTTTTTTGTACTATCTTTCTTATGGGCTGATAATAATGATTCCTTTTAGTTTCCACCCTTATTTTTGGGGTTTTAGTTAACCTACTAGTTATTTTTATACTCACCCTAACATGGGATATGACTTCAAATTTTGTGTCTTACAAATATGATAAGCCTCTTGATGGAGTCCTAGGAGGAATGGGTGCTGTTGGAGCATAGTGAGATAGACAGACTGTGGTGTGTTCCAGGTGTTTCATTTGATAGTAGTACCCTCCTATTAACAAGTTGGATTCTTTTATTAGTTATGGTGGGCTTGTATTTTCCCCTTTTTTATTTCCAGTTAACTGTTGTACTCTGATGTTTTCCTAGAAGATTTTTCATGCATGATTTATATTCTAGATATAAAAACTTTATTTTATCTCTACACTATTTCATGGAGATGGATGTGTGTGTGTGTGTACGTGTGTGTGAATATAAAGGTGGTTTAGGAAAAGGTCTACAATGTTTGTAGTATTCCTACTCGGTGTTGGATGGAAACTCCTATCCTATTGGAGGTGGACTTAGGCTGGTCACACTTAGCTTATCACTGGTCAAGTGGGCCCTAGTGGGTCGAGTCATGAAAATACTAAAAAAATATCTATCACAATATAAGGAATCTCTTTTGGTGGCCTAACATGAGGAGGTACAACATAGGTTATGTTACTTAATGTATCACCAATGAAAGGGTGAAGGTAGAGCACCATCGATCAGTGGGATTACTTCATGCACTTATATTCCCACTTGGAAGTGGGATGAGGTAATCATGAAGTTTATTACTAGAATTATGAGATCACTGAAGGGACATGATATGGTATGGGTTTTATTATACCAACTAAATAAGGTCTCTCACTTATAACCTCTGTGGGAGACCTAGTTAGTGGATGAGAAAAAAATTATGTATATAAGATATCTTTCATCTACTTGGTATACCCATGAGTATCATATCTGACAGGGATACCCATTTTATGTACCAATTTTGGAAGGGGTTGTAGAATTACATGGGTACCCAGCTGAATCTAGGTACAATATATCAACCATATAGTGAAGGGAAGTATGATAGGATGATATGGATATGTCAGGATATTCTTTGGGTTTTTATTTTAAACTTTGGTAGAGTTTGGAAGGACTATATGGATTTGGAAGAGTTTACATATAACAAAAACTATTAGGTCTCAATAAAAATGGCTCCCCAAAAGGATTATTATGGTAAAATATGACACTCACTTACATATTTGTTAGAGGAAATTGAGTTATAGATCATCAGGCTGAGCCTGGTGTAGGAGATCATCAAGAGGGTGTAATTGACTAGGAAGTAGTTCGTCACTACTCTGAGTAATCAACACTCATATATTGACCAATGGAAATGACCTATAGAGTTAATTTTGGGTGACTATGTGTTCTTTTGTGTATTTAATCCTTATTGATTAAGGGAGTATGATAATATTCCACCATGTTTTATTAGTCTATTCGAGATAGTGGGGTTAATTGGTACCATGGCTGTCCAGCTAAAGATCTCATTGAGAATTAGGATATGAATGATGTATTTCACAATAAAAAGGATTGAACAAGACCTCAAACACTTGATTTATTTTGAGTATTTGGAATTATATGTAGATGTTTCATTTTAGCAGCGACTGATGCATATAGTAGACCAGAGTTATAAGGTGATTCAAGGAAATATAATTCCTATAGCATGAATGCAGTGTCATCATGGGTGTATTTTAGAGGTGGAATGGGAGAAATAATTTAGTATGATATCCCAGTAGTTGTGATTATTCAGAAAGGATACCTAGAGATGATTCTCTTGGATAGAAATCCCAAAGGGAGTGATTTTGTAACAAACTTGTATTTTGAGGTACATTTTTGGAAATCATTTTCATCATTTAATTAAATTATAGTTTCTAATTTTTGGAAATTTCTATTAAAATCAGGACTTGGAGATGAATTCAATGTTGAAAACTAGGGACCTACTACTAATATATTATAGCATGAGTCAATAGGTACCTAATTCTAGGCCATCAGGTACCCGATATCCAATCACTACTACATAATGACCCTATATCCACTCCCGCAAATCATGACTATAGTATATCAATCCATCACTATAATTTATGGTGATGATTTATGTAACTATTGAAATAGTCATCATTAAGATAGGTCTATGGTAATGGTTTAAAAAAACCATGACTATAAGGGACATATTGTAAACGTTTTGTAAAACTATGATTATATCTATATGGATATATGATACAATCATGGTTTTTTAAATAATGACTCTAAATAAAATATAATGATGGTTTATTTAGAAAATATGACTATTTATTTCCTATAGTCATAATTTTTAAAATTATGACTATAGTCTAATAGTTTTTAAAAGGGAATCATTTTAACAATCCCAATAACCTGTTCAAACAAAAAAATAAAAAATATCTGATATCATTAAAACCAACTAAAAACATCCACTATAATACAAAAAACCTCTTTTAGATTCAGTACTCATATTCATAAAAATACAAAAAAGGTCATCAAAATATATTCTTAGCACTTTTTTACATTAAAATAAAAGTATTATACATAATAGTATATTAACAACTCAATAATAATTAAAGACCTTATAATAATTTTAATGTATATTTGAGATACAATAATAATACAAAGTAACTATAATATAGAACTTATTATCTCCATTTTAATTATAAATAAATAAAAACACTCAATGATATATTTTATTCAATGAAATTAAATAAAAATTCTTGAAATAGATTGGAAATTTTAACTAATTTATTGACTTACTAGATTTTAACATGGGCGAATGATGTTCTTGCTCACTCTTCATTAACCTAAACCCTAGAAATTACATAGATAATAATAAATAAAGATCTAGGTATATTATTTCTTACTAAATTATTGGTATTAATAGGTTTCTCAAATTTATTCAGCCACTTTGCTTCAACCTTAACCTTTTCTTTCATCTAGAGAGCCCCACCTCGATGTACTCTCTACTTTTTTTTTCATAGTTTTGATATTCTCTATATTTGATTTAATTTTTCTATATAATAATAAATTTAATTCAAATTTCATTTCAATATTCCAAAATGGATATATTTTAGGATTCCTCTATCCCCTTTATAAAAGGAACCATGACTAGATAACCATTTTTATCATACATGATCTTTCGTGCACTACTCATCAAACACTTCACATGGGTTAACCACCCATATCCTCTCACAAAACATTCCAAAAGTACCCTTTTTTATTTATAACCAAATAAAGGATTTTAGGACTAAAAAATATTGATCTTTAATAAAAGTAACAAAAAATGTATTTTTGAATTCCTTAAATTCTTATAAGAGATATATTTTTCTTTCAACTATCACAACCTCGACTCTCCTTATTTTCAACCTGCTTATGGCATAAATTTGTTTTTCACTGTACAAAAACACTTAATATATTAGCCTCTTAATAATAAAGAAATTTTAAACCTGATCTTGAATCAAAAAAATATTTTCATGTGATTATGGAAATTGGTATTAATAAAGCAGTGTCATAATTACAACTACATTATTCTTGAAAACATATCAAATTTCCTTTAATTCCCCCTCATTCAGTTGTTCTCAAGGTGGATTATTTTATTAATGATGTGAATATAAGAACTAATTCATAAAAATTCAATCATAGTCCAATTATGATTTTTTAAATAATAAATATCATCTCTAGCATCATCTGGTTTGATTTCATCAGAATATTGAATATTTATGAATCTCTCATATTTTCACTTCCCCAGCAAACTCAAAATTTTCACTATGTGTTGGATCTTTTGAATTAGATTTTTAATTTTCTAAAGTTACATTTTACTCTTAATAATTATTCTTTTACTCCCTCTAAATTCTCCAATAACTCTTCCAAAGTCATGATTTACTCTTCTAAATTTTCCCTTAGCTATTTTTTCATTATAGAGTCGAAATGAATCATAATAAGTAGGTAGATGAATCTTTCATACAATATGTTTAAACTTATGAAGTAGTAAGTTACTCTCTTGAAGTCACGTTTTACTCTTCTTAACTCAACAATGACTCTTCCAAATTGTTGAAATTCTCTTACAAACTTATAAATAGGAAAAATTCAACTATAAATTTTTTTTATTAGTGACTAATTTACTATAGAATCACTCCAAATGATTTTAGGGAACCTCAAAATATCTCAATAACATTCTTATACAGTTATAAAAACTTCTTGACATCTTCCAATGATTATATAACATAATAGAAAATAAATATAATCTTTTATAAATTCCAAAGGGAACTTCAATTCTAACACCTAATATGTATAAACTATAATTAACTACTTTATTCAAGCTCAAAACCTAGTACAATCCAAAGTAAAGGAATAATAAAACTAAATCAACTATCATACCTAGAATGTAACTCTTAAATGCATGTATGACAATTTATAGAATAATATTAATACTTTAAACTAAAGCATGCATTCATTCATAATATGAAAATTATATTCATGAATAAAGTGTGTAATAAACTAAATAAATAAATAATTTATGAATTTATACATGAGATTAACAATTTATGAATAATTCATAAATAAAACAATTATAAATATTTTATAATTTATCCATTTTATGAACTTTCTATAATTAAATAAATACAAACACTTTATATTTATTCCCAATGTGTACTACTTTATATTATTCATTATATGACATTTAATTTTAATATATGATATCTAGAATATAATCATTATATATATGAACTATTCATAAATTATGTAAATATTCAAAATGAAACACATTTAATATTATTTAAACCTTGATCATATCAATTATCAAAATTAATTTTGAAATGATTTAAATAATTTCCTTAATAATTTCATTAATATTAACAATTAAAATTAACAATTATGAATAATTCATAATTTAATTATATATTTTTATAATTTTGGATTTTTTTAATTTATAAACATTTTATAAATTACCCTTATAATTTTCATATAAACCATTTATATTAAAATTATAATTCATGCCATATAAATTTCAAGAGGGATTTAGTATTAAAATTCAATATTAACGATATTTATTTAATAAATGTTTGATACACATTTATTAATTAATTATAAAAATTTTATAATCAATTAATTAATACAAATTTTATAAATTAAATAAATATTTGAAAATATCTTTTTCTATAATTCATAAACAGTTTATAAATTAATTAATTCAATTCATATTTAAGAAATTAGAAAAATTAAAATATCCAATTACATTGTATTTTATGATATTTATTATATCATAATCCGCAGTTTGTCGCATTATCAAGCATATTTTACAATTGAAAATTCATGGAAAAGATATCTCCCTTGGAATCCATTTATTCATATTTATTGACATGTACCATAAATCTATTATGATACGATAATCTATTTTTCATCATGTGAAACATCATTATCACATCCTATGACTTCCCATATTGTATGCTATGATATTTCAAAAATCATAGGAATGCATTGTGGAACTACATGACACAACCATATCACATATTATGACATATTACGTTGTAAACCCAACCACAATTTAAATTTTCAGTTTTTTTAATGACATACAATATGATATAAAAAACCACATATATTTTCTTTATTTATAGCATGATTTAAAGAATCAAACAACACATTGATGCTCTAATACCACTGTTGGGGATGTAATATTTTTTGTAATATGAACATGTCCAACATGAAATCTATATTAACTTATAAATGCACTATATATTTTCAAAATATTTAGGTTATGAAACTATTTTCATCAAGAATGGAGGTCCTGAGCGGAGATCCACCCTTCATCACTGCTCATGCATGAGAGTTCCTAGGAATCATTTAGCTCTTTAAAATTTACTTTGATATCACTGAAGGGTTTATAGGGATAAATTAATACTTAATCAAAATATTAGAAACAACAAGAGACCCTTAAACTATGATATACCTTGATTTAAACCCAAAACCATGCTATATATAAATGAAGAACACATGTGTACCTTTCACCACTGATTGCCACTACCACTGTATTTATCAATATATTTGAGAAATATCACTCAAATTCATCCTTATAACTCCCTTATCCATGGTGTATACATGGGATAAAATGAAGTACTAATCTTATACACAAGACTCTCCTTTACTCCATGACATTCTAGTGCCTCACATAGTAAAAGAGGAAGAATATGATAACTCTTGGGGACAAGAGAATCAATAATGTCTTTAGAAGTCTTGAAGACACACTATATCAAGATGTTTACCCCCTTTATAGCCCTTCAGGACACTCTTGACTTATGCATGCATTTATTTATAAGTTACTTGAAGTATGAGTAATTCCTCAGCCATTCCAATCCTTATGAACATTTGATCATATGAAATGTTTATTAATGATAACTAATATATAGGATATCCAAATGTTAACCATTTAATATTTGATTACCTGGGGATATTTTAAGGCAATAATATTAATTATACAATACAATTCTATGAAATGTACTAACCTTATGATTTTCTCAATCGCATATTATGATTAGTAAATAAAGTGACTTGAAATATATATTTCATGCCTTGATACATACCCATATCATCACCTATGATATGAAAAAATGCATCTCAAACATAATTTTTTTTAACATAACCCATTCAATATATATATATACATATAATATTAAACACATCATATTAATAATAAAAATTCATTATAAGAAACCTTAACCATATCCATTTTAGTTTCAATTAATTTAATAAAATTAATGATATAGTTAACTCAACTTAATTTAATAATAATTCATGAATTTTTTTGAATGTATTTGATTTACTAACCTACTATATTTTAACATGGGTAAATGATCTTTATCTAGAGTTAATTACCTATCATGATCCTAAACTACTAACAAAAACAAAAATCAATATTACTTAATGTCTAAATTTAATTGTAAATACATTCTCAAATTTTAATTTATCCATTTTACTTTTTTATAAATGAGATCGTTCATATTAAAAATAAAAAATGCAAAAACTTACATTTTTAACTAGTTTTCAACTCATTACACTTCATCCTTAGATATAATTATGTATATACATACTTGTAAAAATACCACCAAATATATATACTCTAAATTAACAATTCAACTAGATAATAAACTTATTACAAATCATCCTTACATAAAATTATATATATATATATATATATATATATAAACATAAAAATACATGTTATAAAAATAAATAAACAATATAAAAATATATTATAAACCTAAAAATTAATTATAAAATAATAAATAAATAGTATAAAAATACTTACCTATGAGATTTTAACATCATTGAATGATGGTTTTTCGGAATTAATTGTCTACCATATTCTTCACCTAAAAACATTAAGAAAAATAAATCAATGTCTAAATTGAATTGTAAATCCATATTCAAATTAGAAAACAATAATTTTAATTACAACATATAAAATCCATAACATATTTTTTCATAAATATATTACAAAATAAAAGGGGTTTTTGACATAACATAAGAATTTTTTTTGTGTATAAGTTAGAATATAACAAATAATTATTAATTAAATTATTAAAGTAAAGTGACATTACTAAAAGAGATCATAATTTTTTAAAAATACTTTGGGTTCAAAAATTTTCTCAGGCAACAGATATTTTTTGATCATTTTATCTAATACTAGGATGATCACTTAAAAGCACATTATGTAGGGAAATACCATTGGTAACATCATAAAAATATTCCATGGTATTATTCTAACAACAATACCATAATGAGGATTTAATAACTATTTTACATAGAAAACTTGTCTTTAATGAGATTTAAATATATAAGGTTTATTAGTTTGAAGATAATTTCCATTTCCACTAATATAAATCCATATTTTTCAACATTAATTCCTTGTTGATTCAACATATCAAAACACTTACATTTCAACATAATAACTCAACCTTGAGAGAAATAATATAGTATCCTTATTTTCTATAATATATAATAATATTATAAATCAGTTGAATGTGGACACATGATACCTATTATAGCATAAAATTATATTTAATCTACTAATATAACATCATTATTTCAGTTACCATGTTTATTGAAGGGCTGCTGCTAATAAACTTGTAACTGTTGATGAAAAATGATTTACACTCACATACCATCATATTAATACTGAATGATAGTTCTATAATATCATGAGATATTGTACAATTTATTAAACTCCCAAACTTCCATATATTAAATTTTTAGTAATATTGGTAACCAATTGCATAATATAAAAAAGATAAAAAATTTATGGATATACATGAGATTTGAACCATGTAGGAAACTTATGGCTATGTAACTTATCTCTCCTTCTAAGAGGTAAATAATGATGTGTTTTATTTATAATTTCCTTATGATTCCTATAAAATTTTATAATATTAAATTTACAATATAACTTTATCACATAATTTATCCAAAGTAAAGAAAGTAACTGATTACAATTACTTGATGTATTTATCCACAACATTATAATTGAACAACATAATACAATGTGTTATCTCCCTCTCCCCAAGGCTCAAATTAATCAATGTACATGAACTTGGAATCCCCTAGGCTGTTAAAGTTATGGAAATTTTGGATCAATTGGATCATAATTATCATAATCACTTCTCAATGGTTGATTATTCCTTGTATCAATATTATTCAAATATATAGAAAAAAAATCAATGCACTCATAGGTCAAATAACCTTTAACAATGAACTTTTCAAGATATTTCTTATTTATAAAATATTAATTTATATTGTGTATCATTATTTTAATGGGATATATCCAATGATAATAAATGAGACCCTAAGAAGAACTTCTATAAGAAAGTGCATAGTAAAATATAAAATACATGTGAAGATATATGACAAAAATACATTTTCCAAATTACAAAGAATTATCAGTGAATATTATTGAATTTTATTCACATCATTTTTGGTTAATTTTTTTAGATAGAGCACATCTATATAAGTTAGAAAAAAAATAACAGTGACCCTTATAGTTCTTTTCAGAATGTGTAAAATGATTATTGGAGGTAACTTATGAAACATGATGTGAAAATTATGAAATTTTAGTTATTTTAACTTTACCTATATATTATTAATTTTTTTAGTTTTGTTACTTGAATAACCATTCATAAATTTGAGAGTCTCTAACATATATATAAATATTTCTATCTCTATAACTGTCATCAAATAACATGCATGAGGAACCAACCACTTGTTTGTACCAATTAGTATGGGATACCCTAGTCTTGCAAGTCTCCATGTGCTGTTAATTTATCTTTCATCTTCCCCTTGATATTTGGAATTACTGAAAGTAAAAATTTACATATTTTTTTTCAATTCACATCTCATCTAATAAATACCATAATAAATTTAAGGGACAATAAGTTAATTCAAAGAATTTATTTTTTCCTCTAATTGAAGTGGGTATCTTTATACATACTTTGTATCTTTCTTGTAGGAAAAAACCCCTTACCAAATAAAAAAATTTCCTTCAAGATCTTACTATAATTCACTACCTTAAATGCATAATGGTAGTTTCTATTACTCAACAAAAACATTAAATTAGTGTTAAATATTTTTATATTGATGTCTTATCAATAAGAAATGATGATGTCCCATGAAACTAAAACTTTTTTGATGTTTCATTATTTTTGATCTTGTTTTATTTCCAAAAATTGGATAAGTTAATTTCCCCTTAATTATCTAACCAAAAATCATTCCATAGGCAAGAAAAACATTTATAGTATATATAAAAGTAACACACATTTGAAATGATTTTTTCCTTGAAGCATCACACATAGGCATACCCATAGTCCAAAAAAGACTCAAATATACTATCATTGCTTGTACATACACATATATATCATTCCTAGTATCATTTAACCCAAAAATAAACATGGAAATGAAAGTATATATCTTATTCTTAAACATTCGAGGTGAAATATTATATTTATGAAAAAATATGGGGTAAGTGTTATGTGTTGTATGAGTCTGTCCAAAATGATTAAACACATCGCATGATAACCCCAATTCAACATTACATATTTATATGGTCAATTAATGAAATATATATTTTTTAAAATCAAATTAATTTTGTTCACTAATATTTATCAATCTGTTAAGTTCTACTAAGTTTTTAAATTAAAGTTTTAATTAATTTGTTTTTTTGAAAATTGATTAAATAACCAAAATTGTGAAGTTAATTGATATAATTTATTTTTTTGGAATGAAGTGAATGTATAAGTAAAATTTATATTTATATTTATATTTTGAATATAGAGATTAACTAGTTTTAGCTTAGTAATGAAGAATTAGAAAAGTATTACAGACTTCATAAGGATTATTTTCAACTACATAGGAGTTATTTCCCTACATTGTAAGGATAAATATTAGAAGAAGTTTGGAGAAATGGAAAAGTAATTAACATCATAATGATTCCTAATAAAGTTAATAAAGATGATTTTATGTCTTTGTAAGTATATTTTAGTGTTTCATAATGATAATCTAGTTTTTTTTAAGGATTACCTAGTGTTTAATAAGGACGATTCCGAACTTTGTAAGGATGATGATGAGATTTGTATGGTTGATTACTATTTGTGTAAGGATGGACAAGAAAGTTCATAAGGTTCAATACTTTATGAAAGTAAGCATCTAGAAGCACAACTCAAGGAAATTCATAAGACTTAATAAGGTATAATCAGAACATTTTTAATTTTTATAGAGAAGTTCATAATGTTTGAGAATATTTAAAATTAATAGAAAGAGGATGATTTAAGGGGAGTTTGTAAGGTCCATATTGATTACAAAACAAAGATATAAGGCCCCAAATTAGTGTTCATGAATACCATTTATATAAAACCAAATTGATTCTAATTAATAATATCAATCATAATCTATGATTGATATATTTTGTTAGAAATAACTATGAAAATATGCGATCTTTGAAAGAGAAGCTTTGGATTTTTTCGAAGGCCAGATTGTGACCTTCAATGGAAAATCCAAATAATAAGAAAAAAATGTAACTCAAAGGTGTGTGTATCTCATGGGGATTTGAAAAGAAAATAAGAAGGATAATAAGAATCTATAATAAGGAAGTTAGGCCAAGAAGGTATGGGCTAGCTTGATTTGTGTTTCCACTATTGTTTTCCAGTTTCAAATTTTATTTTCTATTTTATTTTGTTTTAAAATGACTTATTCTTCCCCTTTAAACATTTTTATCCTTCACATGGAGGGGTAAAAATTTGGGTGATAAGGTAATGGAAGATAATCCAATTGTAATGTCTGAGTATCTAAATTAAATGAATAAAATATCTTTCTTTTGTTAATTGATTTCAGTGTTTAGTGGAAGTTTATATTTTAGAATGAGATTATGTTTGTTTTATTTATATTAATTGTATCCTTACTTTGGTCAATGATCATTTATCTCCCTCTACTAAATTTAGTCTATATATGATGGAATGGTATTAGATGAGTGTTGAAGTGGGACAATGTTATCACATGTGTAAAGGTAGTGGAACACTCTTAGGTTTATTAGGAAACAAAAAACTTTATTAGGTATTTCCTAAGAAAACTAAGAGGGGTTATTGTACCACTTTACAAACATAGAAAGGAGGATAAACCAAGTATATATTTATTTCATGTTTATACTCACCATAACCATTCAATCAATGGTGAGAGGGGAAGCGATTATGAAACCTCTCATTCATTAGTTAATAATAAGAAGAGTCAATAGTTTGAATAACTATGATAGAATTATAATTGGATAACCAATCCTAAACCCATAACTTATTACATAACTTGATTCCATTCTATTTATTCTATATTTTTAATTAATTTCAAATTTTTATTAAAATCAAATAATTCCAATCACCCCGTTATCTATAATAAAAAAATAAAATTGATTTTGAGAACCCGTATCTAGAGAAAACCCTAGGTTTATACTATAAAATATGTTAACCCATGATATAAATATAATTTTTCACACTTATGGAAAGTGTGGTCAAAACATGGATCCATTTTTAGGGAGATGGTTCCAAAAATACAAACTTTCTAATTAAATTTATAGATATTTTAGTAACTAATTTTTCTTATTGACCTCAAAATTTATATAAATTTATAAATAAAACCGAGGAATTTAAACTTACACGTATGTCTTTAATAAAGTTCCTTGAAATATTTGAGTGAAAATTTTAAGTGACTACTACGAATCTATCATCATGGATGGAAACCCTAATCAAACACTATGATATCCACGCACACCACACTTTGTAAATCCAAATAACCAAATTGATATACCTCCTTTAACTAAATTCAAATTAAAAACTTGATTAATCTATTACTTCCATGATTTCATGGTCTTATAGTCGATGACCCTATCAATCACATTAAGGAGTTCAGTTTGGTCTATTCCACACTCAATACTAGAGGAGTGTTAGAGGAATATGTGGAATAGAGATCTTTTCCTTTCTAACTGGAAGTAAAAATAAAATATTGGTTTTAAAACTTATAGTAATGTGAAGTGAATGACTGGGATGAATAGAAAAGGAGTTATCTATAAATATTATTCCCTACCTCTAGAAACACAATAATTATGGAAGAAATTTATGAAATTAGGTAATATTTAGGTGATACTCTATATGATTATTGGGAGAGGTTCAAGAAGATTTGGGCCATTTGCACTCATTAAGATATTAAATAACATCACTTACTAGTTATTTTATAATAAGGAATTATTAATAGTGATCATAATATACAATATGCATCCTCAGTAGGATCTCTCATAGGCAAATCACCAGTGAAGTTAAAGAGATTGACAGAGAAGATATCTTAGGATTCCCAATAGTTCGGTACTAGAGGTACTGGTACCAAAGGTATGTATGAGTTAAAATATTATAACTCACCCTTACATGAATCTAATTTAGAGGATCTAACCATTTTTTTTCCAGAAAAATGCCTTTGAAATAGTTAAGTGAACAATAATCTCTAGTGAAGGTATATGGTTTGTGATCTTTTACTAATAATTATACCTAATAGTTTATTGAGGCGTAGGGAAGTAAAATTTGTATAAAAACACAATAAAAAAGATATATTCATCAACCTACTCAAGTATTGAGAGATAATTTCCAAGTCTAATATATATTTGGAAATAAAAAATACCAAGCTAGACCACCTTATACAAACCAATACCAATAATCCCCACCTTATCAACAACCCTAAAAACCATATTTTAGCCAACCATTTTTCCAATAATCACCCAAATTCTAATGAAAATATTCTTATGGGTATTCCTCAACCATTTCAAAACTCCCACTATAGTAGAAAGAAGGATCCTAGTTTGAGGAATTTGTAAATGAAGTGAAGGAGTTGAAGAACCAACTTGGGTGTCTTATGGAAATATTGTAAAAAAATAGGGAAAATATCCATCCAAATTAGACCAAAATACTAAGGGTATTATGAGTACATTCACCAATATAAGTTTAAAATAAATACATCATATGAAGATCCTTAATTCCAAGAAAAACTAGCCCACTACTGAGGATGAACAAGAAGAAACAATTAACAAGGGACCTGAGGATCCATCCTAAGAATAGGAAAGAAAAGAAGAGGAAGGAAAATATAGGAAGAAAAAAAAGATACCAGATACACCCTTTCATAAAAAATAGTATAATAAGTATCTTCCAATTCTATTTCCATCTATGTGGTTCAATCAAGAAAGATGTTATAAGAGGATATCTAAAGAGAAATTTTAGTGTCTTTCCTGAATATTGAAGTTAACATGTACCACCTTCAAGATATCAAAAAAATCCCAAATTATGTTAATTTACTTAAGGATATATATAAAAAATGATTAAAATTTAACAAAATTATAGGATAAACCTAAGGATAAGTTTTTCATTCCTACTTATCTGATAACTTCCCACTAAATGTCAATATCCAAAGAAATTTTCAATCTCTTATACCGTTTGATCTGTGAATTTTATAGATTATTTATGAGACCTAGGTACTTCTATAAATATAATTCCACAATATATTTTTAATTATTTATAGATGGGATAACTTAATCCCATAATATTGGTTATCCAACTTATAAACTAGTGCACTGTATTTCCAATAGGAGTTCAAAAAGATGACCCACTGAGATTAAAAAACATGATCTTTCCTATTGAATTTTATGAACCAAACATGGAGGGTTATATGACCCCAAAATAATCACATATAATTTTAGGAAGTCCTTTATTAAATAATTATAAGACCATAATTAATTCTCATGATGGAACTTTCACCATGGAGTCTGGTGAGAGCATTATACATTTCAATATTTTTGACTCAATGAAGTACCCTCAAGAGGATCATACACTCCTTACACCATCACACATTGAGAAGGATGATCTTAGTGAATAAATAGGTATGTTACATGAAATTTTATCCCTATAAAATCAATTAATACAGGAAAATTCTATGAATAATGTTGTGAATAAATCTATAAAATATTACTATAGATTAGAAGAAGAGGAAATTAAAGATTTAGATGTATGAAACCAAAATCAGATTTAATTTTTAGAAGAACCCCTAATTTGAAATTAAATCCTTTTCAAAATAACCTTAAGTATATATACCTAATGAAAGGGGAATATTTTCTATTAATCATCGATAGAAACCTATCCACAAATTAATAATAAAATATGATTGAAATTTAAAGGAAAAATGTTCAAGTAATAGGCTAGAGCTCAAGAGATATACGCAGAATAAATACCAATATATACATGCACAAAATTTTGATAGAAGAAAATTAAAAACCTATCAGGATACCCCAAATAATACTCAATACAACCATGATGGAGTTAGTAAATAAATAAATCGAAAATTTGATGGATTTATGAATAATATACCCCATATTTGACTTATAATGGATCAGTCACATTCACCTAGTTCCTAAATAAGATGGACTGGATATAGTGAGATATGAACAAAATGAATTAATCCTTGTTAGAATTAAAAATTACTGTAGAGTGTGTATAGACTATGTAAAATTAAATAGTTTACTAGGAAAATCAATTTATATATTTTCTTTATTGATTTGAGGTTAGAAATATTAATAGGAATTACTCACTATTTATTCTTCTATGGATTTTTAGGTTACTTTGAGGTACCCATTTCACTTGAAGATCAAGTGAAAAAACCTTTACATGTACCTATGGTACTTTTATATAAAAAAGGATTCCATTTATATATTTTTTAATACACAAGGTACATTTTAAAGATGCATGTAAAGAATATTTTTTGATCATAATGAAGACTGCATGGATGTATTTTTAGATGAATTTACTATTTTTGGAAACTCATTTGATCATTCATTGAAAAATTTTGGATAACTTTTTTGAAAAAATATATTCAATAGAAACTTATTTTTAATTTTGAAAATTTATATTTTATGGTGTAAAGAGGGATATCACATGGGAATATTATTTCACAAAAAGAAATTGATGTAGATAAGTCCAAAATTGAAGTGATAAATCCCTTTCCTTACCTAAATTGTGTGAAACATGTTAGATATTTTATATGAAATATAGGGTTCTATAGGATATTAATAAATAAAATTAGTAATATTGACCTTCCTTTTTTAGGATACTCTCGAATGATGTTGAATTTTTTTAGATGGTGATTGTAGGGAATAATTTGACAAAATAAATAGTAAACTAATCACACCACTAGTGAAATTGATAATAAACCAAGAGAACCATTTTGAATTTATTTTTGATACTTATCTTCATTTTTTTGGAGAATTAACATCCCAAAGGATTTATTGAAGATCCATATCTTTGGGAAGATCCATATCTTTGGAAAATATATAGTGATAAAATGATAAGAATATTTTTACCTAAAAGTGAGATGCAATTTATTTTTTAGTTTTTCTAGAATCTATATTATGAATCCCACTTTGGACATCAAAGTGCTGTTAGGAAAGTTTTGGAGTCAGTAATATATTGGAACACATTGCTTAAGGATGATAATGAGTTTTCTAAAAAAAATATGAGCAATGGAAGTTTTCTGGAAACATCTCTAGAAGGAAAGAAATACCTCAAAACACATTAATATTTTATTAAATATTTAAAGTTTTGGGAATATAATCCATGGAAAATTTCCTTGTGTATTTTTGGAACTCTTACATATTGTTTTCTGTTGATAATGTTTTAAAATGGGTGGAATATAAATCCACCAAAACTAATGATGCTAATATTATTTTTGATTTTTTCAGGGAATTTTTTTATAGGGTTTGAGTTCCAAGATCCATCATCAATGTTCAAGGGACTAATTTATGAAATAGGATCATGAAGGCTTTGATGAAGATGTATGGAGTACATCCCAAAAAATCCGAACCCTACCATCTAAAAATGAATGGTCAATATGAAGTGTTAAATGTGAAAATTAATGGAATCCTAGAGAAAAATATACAGTAAAACTAGAAAGATTAGATCCAAAGGATGAGATAAAATATATAGGATTATAGGATATACTAAACACTATTATTGGAATGAGATCATATAAGTTAATTTATGAGAAGAGTCGCCACTTAACTATAGATTTGGAGTATAAATTTGGGATATGAATATGAATCTAAATAGAGCTAGGAATGAAAGAAGGTTGTAGTTTTATGAGCTTGAAGAAATCTAAAGAGAATCTTTTGAGGTCACTATAATTTAAAAGGAAATAACTAGAGTTTCACATGAAAAGTTTTTTAATAGAATACTTCTATATAGGGGAACAAGTGTTTCTTTATAACTCTATACTCAAACTTATGCAAGGAAAACTTCATTACAGATTGGAAAGACCTTTTATATTAACTAATGTATACCATTTTAGTTCTTTGAAAATATTTAAAGGATAAAAAACCTATTTATTATTAGGGGAAATATTCTAAAAAAATATTATGGAAAACTACCAATAACACTTATAGAGGAATCACAATCCTCTAACCTATCTTCCAATAAGAAACCATCACATTTTACCATTACTTAAAATTTGATTTATTGATTTTTTAAATTAAAATCAATTTTAACTTCTAAAACCATTTGAATTAATTGAGTATTCTAGATAATTTAAGTACAAGGAAGTGGAAATTTTTAGTTTTAGGATTTTTGATTTTGCCTTTTCAATTTATTGTTCAAATTTTTGTGTCTTTTTAAACCCTTTTGTGTGTCTCTTTTTTAATTTTTTTGTGTTATTTGAAACCCATTGATCTCAAATTTAAGACCCTTGAAAATTTTGAAGTTGTACCAATGATGAAAAAATAGTTTTAACAATTTTATCAACTTATGTAAATTATTGAATGAACTTTTATTAAAATTAAAGGAAATTCATGAAAATACCACTAATTTTTAAATCTCATGCCAAGATATACTTCCTTACATTTAAAACCACTTACCCGAGAGGCTTCTAAACCTATTTTGGTATCTCCTTTATAATAACCAGATTTATTAAGAGAAACAATCCATATTCGAATAACCAATTTTTTAAAGTATTCTAGTCAAAAACTTAGATCATTGAGGACTTTTTAATATACAATATTGATGCATTATTTTGAATAAAAAACCCATTTTACAATGGAATTCTATTTCTGGCCTACCTTGACATTTAATCCTTATAGCACTTAAAAACCATGAATTAAATTGTTAGGAAGCCATATTACAAGACAAATCCCTTTCCAAACTGCTCTACATTTAAATTCATGATTTTTTGTATCACCCTAAGTTAAAAATATAAAAATTTGTTCGATAGCGTATAAAACATGAAAAAATGATCTTAAATGACTCACACAAAATGTTATTTAAATATGACCATTATAACCTAGCCATTAAATTGGTGGGTATGAATAGGATTAAATAATTTATGAAGTATATATAAATATCCTACTCAATATAAATTTATTTATAAATTCTTAGTCAACAATTACACAATTTTTAGTGAAGTCATTTTTCTCTTCAAAAATACATTTTCTTCAAAAATGAATTTTATTGATTTTCATGAGAAAATATTATAATTAATTTTTGAAACTTTTAGAAATTTAATTATATAAACAGTATTTAATTTTTAAAATTATCATATCTTAATTATCTTATGGATAAATTTTTTATTTTCTAAAAAGAGTGATTTTTCAGTGAATAGTGAAACATATCGCTTCTTTTATATCTATCATTTATTTTCAATAAATTAAGTAATTTAAATTTATAATTATTATTTTAATTTAATTTAAATGTAACATGAGTATTACTTAGTTATATTTAATCTAATAAATTACTTTTGAGTCATCGTTATACCAGATTTTGTTATATGTTCATTTTTGGACTTAAAAAAATCATTTTTTCTAAAAAAACATTTTTCATCGCATATCATGGGACTAATTTTAAATTAAATTATTCCATATATGTGAATTTAATCTTGAAAAATGGATTCCATGTTTTAAATTTGTAGGTCCAATTTTTTTAAATGGTTTCCTTTTATTTTTAGTCATTATGAAGAGTAACTATTGTAAATGATTATCAACACTGTAAGGGTAAATAAGGTAATTATGGTTAAAAGTAATATGATAATGTCTAAAAAAAGACACTACCACCGACCTTTACCCTATTATATTAGTCGAGTTTTTCTATTTCCACCCAAGTTTCAAATATATAACAACTTAGTGCCATATTTCTTTGATTCTAACCTTTATAGTAATTAAGTAAAAAATAAAGACAAAAATATTACTTTATTGCTTTTAATATCTATAAAATTTTGTGATCAGGATAAAAAAAATTTATGTTTGGTTATAATTATTAATTTTAAATATAAATTATTATTTTTTATCATGATAATTTATTTCAAATTTTTAGTGATGAAATAATTACGTTAAATATTTGCGCAATGTTGACACAACATTTATTTAATTAATAGAAAAATAAAATAAATAATTTTAAAAATATTAAAAGTAATATAATTTTCAATAATTATTGTGTTTTATTATTATTTTTAGATAAATATAAAGTATTATGGATTTTTTAAATTATTATATTCTAATTCTTTTTTTCATGTTGTTTTCAAAGTCTAAATAAATGAATACTTCCAAAAATGAAATTAATGTTATTTTATAATAAATAATATTTTATTAATTGATTTAAAATTTATAAAAATGCCATATTCATACAATTTATTTTTATATGATTAAAAACATTAAACATGATCCATTTATGGAAAAATTTTTCTTTTATAATAATTATCTTGACCCCTAAAGAGTAAAAACTTTGTTATAACAGTAAGTCTCAAAAAGGTTTAACACGGGTTATAACAAATAGATTTGGGTAAAAACCTTATCTAAATATTTAAAAAATTTATTTTATGATATTATTTCAACCCATACTCATTCTATCTTAAAAATAAATCATTTGTGAGTCTTTCTTCTATGAAAATTTATTTATAGTAATTTAATATTTTATGAAATTCCAAAAAGTTCCCCTCCCCTCACTTATAATAGGGAACCTCCTCAAATATTTTCTTCACACTAAAAAATCATGTTTTTCACCAATAACTACCCAAATAACATATTTAATTCCATTTCCACATCATATAGTCCTTGTTTTTATTATAAAACCCTCCTATGATGGCTTCTTGTGTAAACCTAAAGAAGGTGTCTGAAGAAGAGGTTTTATTCATAACTAAGTGTTTTTGTTTTATTTATTCTCCCACATCATTCAAATATTATTTAACCATGATGATATAATAAAATAATTTTACCCATATACTGATATGCTACTATGTTAATGGCATAAACTATATCCATATTCTCTTCCATCAAATTGGAAATGAACGCATCGTTCGTGTGTACAATAGACTACCGCCATGCCAACCAATGTAATTAATTTTTCATCATCACCTATTATGGATATTTATGATTATGGATTTAATGTTTATATATTATATTAATGAAATATTTATCATTCTATAAAATTATTATATCATATATTTTTTTACCTTTCCATTCATTGAAATATGATAAGGCCATTCATGCGTACATGTATATTACCACCTCCATGAAGTGATGTGATTTTTTTTCATTACCACATCACATGGATGGTATATAAAAATATATTTTAAGAAATAATATTATATTTATGATATAATAATTATTATATAAATTTAAAATAATAATTACCATCTTTCCATCATGATCATTTAAAATAGAAACATTGCTCAAGTGTACGTATGGCATACCATCTCCGAGATTGCAACATAGTTCATTTTTCATAAAAATATTTCCTTGTTAGTTTTAAAAGTGTAATTTATTTATAAAAATTATAATTATTTCCTTATTATTTCCTTATTATTTCCTTATTATTATTATTATTATATATATGATTTAATAATAATCTATTTGACATTATTCAACTTACCAAAGTAATTTTTGATATATGAGTTGAATATCATCAAAACATACAACATGAACCTAAATGATTATGTAATTAAATATAACATGATAATAAATAAAATAAAAGGAATAATAAACTTTAAAAAATTTATTAATAAATTAAGTAATTAACATAATTTTATTATTCAGGATGATAAAGAACATACATGACGAGTCAGAATCAAGGTAAGGGATCTCTCTAAACCACAATTTTCTTTGGGTTATGACCATTCTTTCTATAACTCACTATATACACACACTCTATCTAATGTTATATAATGATTATAAATAATTTATATATGTATCTTTCATTTATAAATATATTATTCTAACTTTATTTTATGGGGGTAAGACATTCCATATGATCATTTCCCAAATAAATTCTTTAAGAAATATCTTTTGATTATGATATGAGATAAAATCATGAAACCCATTTTCTTTCCGTGGGTAATTATTATGTTTATTACTTATGATTGATTTACTTTTTATGGAGCACATAATAATGAACATTTCATGATGGGTGTGCCCAAATATAACTCCAATGCATTGAGTAAATATTTTGTCACATGTGATGCTATTTATAGGATTAGGGGGTAAACCTAATCTACTATGGGACTATGTACACCTTTTTATATTGTCTTGGAAGTTAACCTTGACTCATGATTATGTCATGTTTTGTGTTGCTACCACTTTTCCTACATTCCCATGTTTATATGATAACATGTTCTTTATGTTATTGTTTCATGTGATTATTCAGGATTCTTATCTTTTTTGATATCATATTATACCTTTGACTCTCATGTCATGCCTACTTATCATGTTTATTCTCTTACTGAGATTTTTGTCTCACCCCTTTTTGTCTATGTATCACCTAGTTTATCCTACAAAATTTTAGGAGATCAAAGGTATTTAGGATATCATTATATAGATTAAAATAAATAAGTTTTATTTTTATGTTGATGTTTTATGTACCTAGTCCTCCAAAGACACTAGTACTTTTGATATTTATTTTGTATTTAATGGGTATTTATGTTAAAAATCATGTAACAGTATATGTAAAAGTATTGGGTCACTATAGTTGCTATCAAATCATGGTTTATTTATTTTTGGATATTATGATTAGAATACTTTAGTAAGAACCCTGGTGATAAGTCTAAGTATGGGAAAATATCCTTGATTTTTGGTGAAGTATAGAGTAAGTGGTTTAAAATAAATTACATCCTTGTCTAGATACTATAAGTGAATATGGATTTGTAATAATTGTACCTAGGGATAATAACTCTGAAAAGGATGCATTAGGATTTTACTATATCGTTACATAGTGCACAAAAAAGAGGCCTTTATACACACCTGGCTTGAAACTCATAGGGGATATGATTTATAAATGCAGAAACACTTTATAAAAAATTATTAAGGACTTGAACAAATTGTTAGGTTAGAAAAATTAATAGTTAAATTACCATGAATAGTCTACATTGAAACCTAGAGACTCATAAGTTAGGATATACTTATCATTTATAAATTATTCCCTATAATTTTATAAGTTTCCCTTTTGTATGTTAATTATTTAAGTATTATCACATTGTTTTTATCTTTATATTTAATGATATAAAATAATATAAAGCATGATAATGATCAAAGGGATAGGTAATGTGATTATTTCCTCAATGATATTCCCCACCTTATGGGAGTGGTAACTGATATCTTAATGGTAGTACTAGATCAACTGGATCAAGTTATGATTAATAACTTGAATCATGTGAAACTTCTTCCTTCTCATAAGAAAGTTGAAGTTTTTATTTAGTCTTTTATATGAAAAAGTCCTCCTAAATTTAATGGATATTACAATCCTATCATCATAGAAAAATGGATTAACTCTATCAAGAATATATTATCTACCCTCCAGTACTCAAAAAAGATAAATTTTCATTGTTCAATTATTTCATGGAGGGGGAAGCCTATTAGTGGTGGAAAATGACCAAGAACACAAAGTCCAAAGAGGATATTGAATCTATATAATGGGAATTATTTAAGATAATTTTTTTCTACAAACATTTTACCCAAAATCTTAATCTTAAAATAGATAGGGGGTTTATTAGACTAAAGAAAAAAGAATATGAGTCTATCCAAAAGTATGAGGAAAACTTCATAAGGCTTGCATGGTATGCCACCAGCTTTAACATTAATGATGTAAGTATGGTGGAACAATTATTTAGTGTATTAAATAAAAGTCTATAAAAATATTTGGCAATTTTATACTTTTATAGTTATAATGAGATTGTTTTCTGCTTTATTAAGGTAATGATGGAGATCAGCGACTCTCAATGGTCTCATGGGATATGAGAGAAATAGAAAAAATTGACTTTTCTTCAGGAGGGTCAACAGATAAATATCATGGAGGAAAGAAAATCCATTAACCTATGCATCAAAATGTGGGAAGAATCATTATAGAAACTATCTCAATGGATCAGAAAGATTTTAAAAATTTGGAAAAGAAGGGAATATGAATAATAAATGCTAAAAGAATATAAAGAATCCCACTAATGTGATAGAGTAAAATAAGATTATGATAAACACTCATCTAGTGGTACAATGTTTCAACTGCAAGAAAAATGGGAACTATTCTAACCAATCCCATAATCTAAGGGCTATCTGAGATAATCAATGATAACAACCTATAATGATTAGAGGGAAAGGAAGGTCATATTATATCACTACTACTGAGGTGGATCCTGATAATGATGTAGTGATAGGTTTACTGGTTATTAATTCTAGAATAGTCAACATACTTTTTTATTCTGGTTCTATTCATTATTTTATATCTTTCAATTTTTGTATAACTATTCAAGAACCACTATAAAACATGGGGGTTGAGAAATATGTAATAATATTAAATAGAGAAATTGTTTCATACCAAGTATATAACTCCTCCCCAGTTATTCTTTATCAACTGAATCTCCCAGAAAATATTGTCTTACTTTATTTAGTTGATTTTGATTATATATTAGGCATTTATTGGTTATCTTTATATAAATCCAACATCAACTATTGGAAAAGGGATATCACTTTTTGTATCCCAAGCTATCCTATGATTCTTTACAAGTATTAGGAGGAGGATGAATCTCCCTTGAAATATTCTACTCAAGGGTGGATATTGTTACCTTATAAAAAAGAATATCTAGCTCAAATGATTGAGATAAAGGAGAGAATAATTCTTGAATACATGCTCGTTATGAAGGATTATTTTGATTAATTCTCCAAAGGGTTTTCTTGTCTTTCTCCTGACAGAGAGTTTCATGACCCGACCTATATCGGGGCTCAAGCTGCAACTACCCCAAGCCCACCTCCATAGGCTGGGGGTGTTGACTAGTGTCAAAGGCACACCAACTCAGGGGGGACTTTTCTTAAGAACCTATACACATACACATAACCAACTCAATGGAAAAGTGAAGAGGTAAAGGAACAAAAGAAGCAACACTACTATAAATAAACCAAGCATGCATGGAACAATAAACAATACAAGCACAATAGATTAAACTGAAAGGGAAAATGGAAAAAAATACACACCCAACTAGAAAAGTTCCACAACCTGGCAGTAACTGAAAAAGGTTAAATAGAAAAGAGAGCCTCGATCCTGAATCCCAAACTATGACCATTATATGTGGTCCAAGCACTCGTATCCCTATGCTACTCTGAAGTCACAATCAACCAGTCCATCGTATGCATAAGGAACGATAGGTGCATTCAAAGATCATACAAGGGTGAGTATAAAAACACTTAGTAGGACACCCCAAAAAGGAGAAGAGGGTTCCATAAGAGATACAATGAATAATAAAGCATTATATAGAACAAGGTATAGTAAAAGAAGTGAAACTCAACCCAATAAAAGAGTGAAGTAAGCTCATCCAAGAACAAGAAGCTAGAAACAGTTAGAAGATTTACTTCTCATCGAGTCTTCACTACCTATAGAAGGAGAGTAGACTCATCCAACTATGAGAATCTAGACACAAAAATAACATAACATACCCCACACATCTTCACCTCTTGTAGAAGGAGAGTAACCAAAACTGAAGGAGTGGGTTCTTGAAGTAGAATATATATACACACTCATTCAAAGAAACCCAAAAAAGAGAGTAAGGGGATCTCCATCTCACAGCTCAGCACAAGAAAGTGAGTAGCCAATAGTCTCAGAAGTAACCACAATCGATTCCCAATATCCCACACGTTTTCCCTGAATTGGAAGTCAAAGGAACATAATCACCGCACCTTGATACTATCCGTTTCGAGCGACACTATCTCACCCTCACAGTTTTAGGTCGCGTCACATGGATGCGTCTTGATGGGAAAAGTGTCTCTCTTCCTCATGAGTCCAAAGTTTCTTCAAAGAACACCTCATCACCATGTCACATAGATGAGAGGTTGTGTCAAAGTCAAGGACCCATTCCCAACCTAGCTGGAGGATACCACTCATCATCGGGTATCTATGCCCTAGTATGTCGGGGGGGGGGGGGGTCATCACACAGAAGTAGACGGGGACCCACTTCTCAACCACACTAAAGGGTAATATAATTTAGGGTAATTACCAACAAGTATCATAAATGGAACCCACTACCTAGCCCCACTGGAGGGAAGCCCAGAATTGTCATCGGGGACCACTGCCCAACCCAGCTGAAGGTAAGACCAGAACTACCATCAGGAACCACTACCCAGTCCAGCTGGAGGTAAGACCAAAATTTCAATTGGGGACCATTTCCCAACCTATCTAGAGGTAATCCCATAACTTTCATTAGGGTCCACTACCCAGCCTATCTGGAGGTAATACTGAAACTGAAATTAGGGACCACTACCTAGTCCAACTAAAGGTAAACCTAGAATTTCTCTGGCCATCCCTACTATATGGTACCTGTTGGAAAACAATGAGGAACTCCACTAGCCATCCGTACTAGATGGTAACTATCATAAATAATCGAAGAACTACACTGGACATCCCTACTAGATAGAACCTCTTTGAGTAACTCCACTGAAGTCATCGATTTCTTCCCTAAATAGGAAAACACCCAAAACATCTCACATCAGATCGTAAAGTGGTACACCGTGCATATGGGTCCCACACGACATGTGACCCTGCCTCATCACCTGGTCATATACCTAAAAATTATTAGGTACTGAAATATGAAAAAGAACCCCTAGGCATGATAAGGTACTCCTAGAGTACATGGTACATCTATCCAGAAGGCCGATGAGCGCACGATGCTCATCATTGATTCGGAGGGCCAAAAATGTAATTCAAAGACATGCCACGTCAAACAACCCTAGAACATTTTACCCCATCTCTTCATACATATTCTCCACTCTCATAGGAGTGGAGGATTATCTAAGATGAGGGTTCTCTTCAAACACAGAAGAGATCTTCCACCAATATTCTTTTCTTTCTTTCACATTTAATGAGATCATGAATAAGGCTCCACACATCCAAACAGATCACACCATTGAGACCCTTACAGAAAAACATGCAATATCGACTATGCATTCCCCCCAAAGGGGAATCCGATTGAAAAGTCATATAACGCCACATTGAACTCGAATGACATCTTGTGGGGCCCTCATATAAATCCTGAAACAATTATATAGATCACGTCATTGTGATCCTCATGGAAAAAACACACAGGATCGACTACTTGTTCATCCAAAATGGATACCCAGTGAAAAAGTTTCATTTCACTACAACACATGGAAAATGGGAATCATGGGGCCTACACTTCAACTTTTGTTTAAACACCAAAAAATAGTCTTGAAAATTTCTTATAAAGACCCAGGTCGTACCGCCACTGACAGCGCATCAAACGGACGTTCCGTTTAAAAGATAGGCCTGATACAACATTTCTTAATAATAATAATTATACTATTACTATTAAACATAGACATTTTATGAAACCAAACCCTAAGAACAAGTCTTAAAATTCTTGAAACAGTCTAAAAAAATACTTCTTGATGAGAGGAATTCATGGCCGAAGATGATACATCAATCAAATTACTAGATTATGAGATACGGCCTTTTGAAGGCGTATCGACCTGATTGGGACGGTCCAACCTATTCTGGTTGGACCCCTTCACCTAGGTCGGCCCACCCCAGCTAACCTGGTCTACTTCACTTGCTCATGGACCATCTGTGTGTCCTAACTTTCCTTCTCATGGGCTGGTGGTCCGCTGGCCCTCCGGTCTACCTCGAATCCCCCTGGTCACCCCATGCGTCAATGTGACACCCTACGCGCAGTCCGTGGCAGTGTCGCCACCTCAAGTCACCCCCGCCACCTTACTGCTGACCAGTCGCCCGTCCTGCTCACTGACCCACTTATTTTCCTTGCCTATATCCACTCCCTATGCTTCACTAGAGGCACCCTTCTTGCACTAACCTTGCTCACCAGACCCGTGCCAGACCGCCACTACATGTCGCGACCTGCTCTGCCTGGCCAGACCACACCTCACCGGACCACCTGAAGTGGCCTCCATAATCCACTCATACCACCACCACCTTTAAAAAAATCCACACCACAGATCCAAGTATAAATAAAGTAATGAACATAGATCTTTAATCCTTGGGTCCCAATCTACACAGATCATTGCTCTACTCGATGATCCGTTGTTGTTTTGTCGTATCGAAAAGTAGACGATGAAGAACATGTAAAGAATAGAGGAGGGATCAATTGATGGACATGTTAGTTACTCCATCATTTATGATGTTAAAATTAGTAGAATCGACAGCAGAACAATTTTTATGAATCAAGAATTTCAATTGGGGATTCAGAATCCAAAAGAAAGAATTCTACATGGATTTTGAATCCGTTTATCACTACTAACGTGTTCGCTGTGATCCTGCTTCGATCCAGTGATGTTTCATCAGATATTACTCTTTGATACTTCAATAATGAAGGATGATAGATAGATTGAGAAGGGATTAGGGCTAACCCTAATCCTGAATTCTCAAACTTCTATTTATAGGAGCCCTGCTCAGCTCAGAATCCGAACCTCCTGTTCCCCCTCATTTTTTGTCGTGCCTAAGTAAAAAACCCCATTACAAACTCACCAGTGCTCTTGGATTTCCAATCAGAGTCTCTAATCAAAATTTATTTGATTCAGTGTTTGAGATAAAATAATTAAGTTTAATTATTTTATTTATGGTTTTCCCCTGGGTGACATTTCTCACAGAAGTCCCGCACCGACAAAAGTTATACCCCACCTAGGGTAAAAACCACATTCTCGACTCAAATGTGGACTCATATTTCTGATACGAGTTACCATTTGAGAGATATTCTATTTCCTTTGTGTTTATAGTATAAAATATACTTAATATTTTTATAAAATTTATTATGTGACCGCTGGGCCTTGGAATTTCATGCAGTCTCAACAAATATATCTATAAATATGTGTAGAAATATTCCAAAGTATTAAAAGGTAAAAACAGGTCTCTACATTATCCCATCTTTCAAGATTTTCATCCTTGAAAATAAAAACTAGAAAAAAACTTGGGATATTGAGCTCAAACTTGGATCTCCATCTCTTAGGAAAACCTGTATGTTTCCGTGCTACCACAGTGTGTGAACCAAAGGGATAGTCCATCCTCATAAGTTCTTCTCCTATTAATGACATGCATAGGAACATGCACATATCTCCTTAGCTGAGACACATGTGATACATCATGTGCCCACTCCAACTATTGGGTTTAGGGTAAGGTGATAGGAAACCTCATCGTCTCTTTTCATGGTCCCGAACAACCCGATGAAACTAAAGGGATAGTTTTCCTCCTTGGACGAACCTCTACATTCCATGTATTGATTGGAATCACTATTTGAACCTAGAAGAAGGTCATGTGATTCCCTCCTTTATTATATTCATCTGGTAAAACACCTAAGGATATATGGTCACATAAGACTTCATAGTCGATGCATCACAACATAGACTCTCTTACACACTTGAGAAGTGAAGGAGTCAACACCACCCACTAAAGAGAAATTTTACCCTCCTGCTCTACCAGGGTCAGCTGTAGGGAAGCTAAATACTTTGAAACTCCCCGCACCAGGAGAACCTAGGACTCTGGCAGTTTAAAAAATCCACCAAGAATTCTCCCAGAAGGTAGTGTCTCCACATTCTCAAGAGAATATGACCACTTCCAACACTAAGTAGTGATTTGCGTAGATTTTTTCATGGGGTCTCTATCACCTCAACCTATTCTTGATAACTACAATATCAAGATTGACATTGAGCACACAAGGTACCAACGAACATGGTAGGTGAGTAAACTCATCCATCCTCAAGAATCTAGATGTGTAAATCACATGGAATACACCACAAGTATTCTCTTCTCTTGGAAGGAGAGTAAATCCCAAACTAAGCACTATGCCTCACCCCCTAGTGGAATTCCATGAAAAAGAAGGTCAGGTAGAAAAAATCCACTGGAAATGCTAGGACCTTCTTTGATGCTCTACTGCACCACCCATCCATGAACATACAAGTCATAGGGAATATTCCACCACACCTCAATACTATCCTATTTTGGTGGCACTGACTCTCGTTCATGGTTTTTCTCATGTTAAAAAAACATGTCTCAGTGGGGAAAGGACCCCTCTTCCTCATGTAGTCGAAGCTACATAGAACAACACCGACACAATGTTACACTAATGACCTGCATCACCCTGGTAAAACCTATAGCAAGGATCAGGGAGGAAAGAGTACCTCACACATTATTTAATAAGATTTAATGAAAAATTAGAAAAGACACAGGGCATACCTCTTATCATCTCATGCACTACATTATCGTAAACATTCAAATATTGTGGCTGTCTGCAGCCCCAGATGCCAGCTTCCTGAGCCTGACATGGGCCGCCTGTTGGTGGTGGTGGTGGATGGACCTCATAAAATTGTCCGCCATCTCTATCTCCTCTTGATACTCTACCTTCACTGTCTCCCTGGGGACCACCCTAACCCCTCCTAGGAGACCCCCGATCACAACGCCGCCTCTGCCGCAGTGGTCCACCTATTGTCTGTCTGGGGTTCTCAGCACGTCTGGTTGGGTAGTCTTGTGCCATGTGACCTCACCCGTCACAATAATAACACCGAACCTCTTTGGGATGACCTAGTGATTCCTAAACACATGCTCAAGTCCAATAATGAGAAGGTATCCTATGTTGATATCTTATCATCTAACACCTACTTGATGTGGAAGACATCTCAAAACTGTTTCACCCTCTGCCACAACTAGCTGTATGGAATCCCTCAGAAAGAAATATCTTAGTCACCAACACCTTTTCTAGTACCTCAATATAAATGGGGTTTCACAAGGGTACTATGATAGCATGGATCTCTCTACAGAGTCCCTACTCAAAATTTTATTCCTGTAAGTAGTCATCATCCATCATGTCCAAAGATTAGCATGTAAATTTTTTGAACCTAGTCGCGTACTCATCCACCATCATCCCTACCTACTGAAACTGTAGGAGATCCAAAATCAAAATAGAGCGCAAGCAAGAGGGGTAGTACTAATGAAACAGCTTCTAGAAGTCATCCCAAAAGAGTGACGACTAATCAATTATATGAGTAACTAGGCTCCACCAACGCCCAACTTCTCCATGAAAACAGATAGCTTTCAAAGCTTCCATCTGATATGTTGGTGTCCGTACAAACCTAAAGAGGCAAACCACTAACTCTATCCAAACCCCTACTACCTGTGGGTCTAAATCACTGTAGAACCTTTGCTGTCTCTGGTATTGGAAATCATGAAGTGGGATCAGCTTTAGCACATCCTCATCCCACTCTGTTGGGGCTATCTACTGCTCAATAGGTGGAGGTGCTGCTACCTTCCCACTTGGAGGAAGGGGATCACATTATGGATCTTGAATTGAGGCCTCATCACTCACACGGTCTTCATCACAAACCCAAGCCAGTATCTAGGATGGTTATCATCGTAGAGACATCCTGAATGTTATCAAGGAGTACTGCGATCAGATGATAATATATATATAAACAACAATGAGGATTTGTATCAATAAGGAAATTCAAAGACTCAATCCTATATGATGCATGTACCATTGTTCCCTGCAACAAGTTTCTCAGGGCACCAAGTCAACAAGCTAGTAATTTGGGTCCTTGTGAATGGATACATCGACCGCTAGTACCATCACTGGACTCCCTATCCTGAGATACACTCTTGAGACACTTTGAAATAGTTTACCTAAATCCAACCAAGACATTTTTAGGGAAACATTAGAAAAACAACCCAAGGGTCAAACCACCTATGATATCAAATTTTCATGACCCAACCCATGCCGGGGCTCGAGATACCACTAACCCAAGCCCACCTTTATAGGTCAGGGGGTGAAAACTAGCACCAAAGGCACAAAAACTCAGGGAGGCCTTTTCCTAAGAACCTATACACATACACACAACCAACTCAATGCAAAAGTACAGAGGGAAGGGAAGAAAAGATTCAACACTACTATAAATAAGCCAAGAATGCATGGACCACTAAATAATACAAGTAAAATAGAGTAAACTGAATGGGAAAAGGGAAAAAAATACATGCCCAATCAAAAAACTTCCAAAAACTAGTAGTAACTGAAAAAGGTTAAACAACTGAGAGAGCCCCGCTCCTGAATCCCAATCTACGACCACTGTATTTAGTCCTAGAACCCATATACCTATGCTCCTCTGATGTCATGGTCAAATTTTCTGTTGTCTGCATATGGAATGACACGTGTGGGAAAAGTAAATGTAGGGGTGAGAATAAAAATACTAAGTAGGATGCCTCAAAAAGGAGAAGGGGGAGCCGTAAGAGATACACTAAAGAGGAAAGCGGTAGATAGAACAAGGTACATTAAAATAGGTGCTGCTCAACCCAAAAAAGAGTAAAGTAATCTCATCTAAGAGAACAGAGCTATAAAAAGTGATAATTTGAAATTTTCATTGAGTTTTCTCTTCCTATAGTAGGAGAGTATAATCATCCAACCCCGAGGATCTAGACATGGAAAACACATGGTATACCCCGAATGTCTTCGCCTCTCCTAGAAGGATAGTAACTGAAACCCAAGGAGTGTGTACTGGAAATAGAATATATATATATATATATATATATGATCAGTCAAAGAAACCCAAATGGGAGAGTAAGGTGATCTATATCTCATATATCATCCTAAGAAAATGAGTAGCCAACAGTCCTAGAAGTAACCACCATAAATTCCCATCATCCCACACGTCTATATTGAACTGCAAGTCAAAGGGACTAATTCACTGCACCTTGATACTATCGGCTTTTGGCAGCACTGTCTCACCCTCATGGTTTTAGGTCAAGTGGCATGAACACATCTTGGTGGGAAAAGAATCCCTCTTCATTGTGAATCCAAAGGTATATCAAATCACACCTCGTCACTGTGTCACACAGTTGATAGTTCATCTCAAAGTCGAGGACCCATGACCAGACCAGCTGGAGGATTCCATTAATCATCGAGTATCTATTCCCTAGTATGTCAAGGAGGATCATCACCCAGAAGTAGATGGGGATCCACTACCCAACCCCACTGAAGGGTAATACACTGGAGGGTAATGCTCGACAAGTGTCGTTAATGAGACCAAAAAGATTTCAAGTTGAGTCTAAAACTAATTTGATACTTGATCAAGGGAATACATCCAACTTATATCCATAATGATTTAAAGAATATAATACTGTATATAATAAAATAAATCTTAATTATTCAAATAAATTTGTGAAAAAAATAATTATCATATTACAAAATAATAAATGTATAATAATATAGTTTATAAAAGTAAAATTTATGATAGTGTAAAAGTATAAAACTATTGTTAAATTAAAAAAAATCATACAAGTATACATAATTTATAAAAATTTGATGTTTTTTCATAAAGATATATAAATTTTGTAAATGTGTATAATTTTATAAAAGTGTATTAAAATACATATATTTTATAAAACTATACATAATTTTAAAAGGTATATAGTTTTATAAAATTATGAAAGTATAAAAACATAATATATAAAAAGAAAATATCTAAAATTATGAATGCTGAATACCTTATAAATGTATAAACTATTATGGTATATAAATTTTCAAACATATAAAATAGTAAATAATCCATAAAAGTTTAAATATAAATCAATTAAGTGTTATACAATGCACTATAAAATTTATAAAAGTATATAAATTTATAAAAATATGAAAATATAAAGGTATGAATAATTAGTAAGAGTATATATATATATATTATATAACTGTAATACAATGTACTAGAGAATTTATAAAACTATATAAATTTATAAATGTATGAAACTATAAAACTATAAATAATTAATAAAATTATATATATAAATTATATAAGTAAAATACGATATAATGTAAATTTTACAAAAGTATATCGATTTCAAAATGTATAAAACTATAAAAATATAAATGTTTACTAAAATATCACATATAAATTATATAAGTATAATAAGATATCCTATATAATTTATAAATCTATATATAAGTATGAAATATATATTTATACAAGTATAAAATAACAAAGTACACTTATAAAAATTTAAAAATTTATATTGATAAGTATTTATAAATTTATAAAATTAATTATTGACATTATTAAATCAAATTAAATACCTAATTAATATCCTAAAATAAAACCCAATATTAGAAAAAATTAATTTTCAAACAAAAAATAATAACAAAATTTAATTAACAAACTATCGAACCCTAATTAATACCCTAGATACTAAAAGCATATTTGAAAATATTTAAATGCATCAATATACATAAACATTCAATTGAAAATTGCATGATGTTGGGGGTCAGGTATATAATACAAACTTTCAAATAGAGAGACAATGGTTGGAATATAAGGTGTTGATCAGTATAATAATTGATAGTGCACTAATAGTAGGTTGGTGGTATTGGGGGGGAGATCATAGGGGGATTTATTCAGATTCTGTCAGAGCATCAGGTATTGTGGGAGGTGTTTAGATTGGTTGAACTTATAGGAGGAAGAATTGTATGTGGGGGACAATGGGAGGGGGTTTATTCATTTTTTAACTATATCATTAAAATTTTTAAAAACCAAAACAATTGATATCTATTATTATGTTTTTTTAAATTGTAACACAATTATTGGAAGAAACCCTATAATTATGGTTTATCAAACTGTAACAACATACACCCATTTTCATGGTTATATAAACTAAGATAATGATCTATGATAGTAGGATATAAATATAGTAGTGAGTCTAAGGTGTAGTACCCATGGACATCCATTGTTCAACCAGTGGACCTTGTACTGGGTGCCATGTAGGGCATCGAGTACCCAACACAGGCTGACTAGGTACCCGATGTTCTTCTTGATTTCATTCCTTAAGGATTTTTTTTGTAAATTCACCTAAAAATAAACTTTAAAACCCAAATTTATTCTCTATACAACCCATTACAAAATTAGATCTCTCATTGTCATATTCCTTGACTTCCAAGAGTTCCTCCACCATCATTTGGTGCTAGATTTTACTCCATTGAGTTGTGTTCTTCATCTTTAGGTAATACTAAAACCATACTAAGTTATATTATTATTTTTTCATGGTTTTTTTCTCATCTATATTAGATACCTAATTTGGGTGGAGGTTATGTTTTTAATTTATGGAGGATTGTGTTTAAATAAAATGAAGACACTTTAAAATTTATTTCATTAAGTATTGAGGAAGATGGTTCTCAACATTATATATCATTTATATGGGTTTACATGAACTATTTTGTATGTAGGTTGGGTGAGGGTTTCATGATCCTTCTTACTTTTGATTTATTGAACCTGAGTAGCCTCTTTATATTGGAATTAACCTGTAGGATTTGTCTTTTGACTATTCTAACTTATTTAGAGTGAACTTATGGTAGATAAGAAGGATTTTTATTAGGTTTTCCATATTAAGTGATTGATATAAATTGAGTTATATAAATAGGATTGAGAGGTTATTATTGTAATATTTGGGTCAAAATTTACAACATTATTTAATATGGAAGAGGATGAGGATTGAGGAGAGATGGTGCATCTTGAATTGAGATGTGTCATGAGATAGGAGTTTACTAATGGGATTACTTAGTTTGAGTTGGGGTTTGTAGTAAGTTTATTGAAATGAGTGATCAAACCTTTTGGTGTCATGGAAGCCTTTGTATTTCATTGGTTCATGTTATATATTAGAATTACTTTTTATAAGTGGATTCAAGCCATGCAGGGGGGTGCTTGTCTTGAGATTAGTGATTTTTTTATGATTATGGTCTTGTGTGGGTATTAATTTCCAATGGTTGGATATGTTACACCTTTCTTAGTTTATATTTTATATTCATGTGGTTGTATTTTTAATACCTTCCTTGGTATCTAATTATTATCCAATAGTCTATCTACGTTACAACTTCCTCAGTATCTAATTATTATATATGAGGATGGATATGTTTCACCTTCCTTAGTATCTAATTCCTATTATGGCTGGTGTTGGATTCCTTTATGTATGGATTGACTACATCAATCAGAAATGGAAAAAGTAGTTAAGGTCAAGATTTGTGGTGTCCTCGTTAGCATATGATGATCCAATTTGGGTGTATTATTGTTATGATTTATTTATTTCTATATACATTCACTTACATATATTTATGGATTTATTTTAAGGGTTTTTGATGGTATCCAACTGATTTTTATACTGACACCTTATATGTTCACCTTTCTGCTCATGAAAATTTCAATTTTAAGTATTTAAGGAAGGGGGAATCCCTGATTTCATATGTCTAAGAAGGGGGATCTTAGTATGAAGATAGAGGCAGTACTAGGTAATTATATTGGACCCTTTTTGTACTAGATAAAACTAAATAATTTTATTATTTTATATTTTCCATGTGTATGATCTACCGCTTGTGGGGATTACTCTTTTGAATAATGATGTATGATTATCATTGGTTTATTTTATCATTACATGTGATGTTATTCATATGGTTGAAATGTATCTTTAATTCCATATTATATATATTATCATTTTATATTTTTTATTATTTTATTAATTATTTATTGTCATGAGACCGATGGAATATTCCCCTCTACATGAAATTGACCCTAAACACTTGTCTATAACCTCTTACACATGGGGAGGTGTGCATGAGTCTATGTGACACTCTAACTTTGTCCTGAAAACCTGGTCTAAGGTGTTACATAGAGTCCCACTCAATTGATGATCCAAGTTATTATTCGATTCCTTAGGTATCTACCTCTACTTCAAATGTTTAGTGTGGTTTGGTTTTGATGGAGGTTTAAAAAATTTGGGAAGTGGGACTCAAATATCATAAAGATTCGTAACTGGTGGACCAATCAATTTTTATGGAATTCATGTACTCAGGGGGATATTTTCCTTTTTTTTCTATAAATTCACCCCCTTCTCACCCTATTACAGCACCTAATCAAAATGGATAACATCAAGTTTAATCCACAACCCTCATTGTTGTTGGTGTGATGAAAAAGTATAGATCTAATTTTTCTCATGCATAAGTGGAATTCACTAGGGCGAAAGGTGTGGTTCATGGAAGCGTGTGTCTAGGAAGTGAGGGAACCCCCAATTGGTGGATCATGGACATAAATTTTTTGGTGTATCATATACATTAGTTGAGATAATTCATACTTGACATATATATTTTTTAAAACATTTACATAATTACATAGTACATCTCATGATTAAAATATAATCCTAGAACCATAAGGTTTATTTTCTATGAATATTATCCAAATATTTTATTACATAATATAGAATAAATTTTTATCAAAAAATATATTTACATGAAACCCTTATATAAATGTCACTATATAGAGAATTTTGAGGAAATAAAAATAAAGGAGTAAGCTAACAACCTGATGAGGGATAAAGAAATATTAATGATTCATGGAGGATTTAACATTAAATCATAAAAAATAAAAATAGAGAAAAAAGATATGGAAGAGAAATATTCTTGACTAAAATAGAGAAATAAGGCTAGATTTTCTTAAAAACATTCTTTCAGTATATTGAGTTCCAAATAGGGGGAAATGGAAAGAATACTTAAAACTCTAGAAAAACCCATATTATAAAAAAATAAATTATATTTGGATGATAAATAACATAAATTTAATGTCATGTAAATTAAAACATAAATAATACTTATAAAAATCAAGATTTTAATATAACCCCATACAAATTTAGTAATATTTTCCCAAAACCTCATAAAATAATGAACTATTGATGGATTTGTAAATCCCCATAATTTTCATGAAAAATATCACAAAATACATTCATGGGAAATATATAAACCATAAAAACAAAATAAGGTGATGAATATAGAACATATCTAAATAAAGGAAAATTTATATGATGAAACCCTTAACTTAAGTCTCAAATTGTTTCATATACATTTTAACCCCCAATATGGATATATTCCTTTAGATTACACCTAAATCCTTATAGGATTGGTATTTTAGTGATACCAAAACATCTATTATGCAGTGAGAATATTTCAGAAGTTATTTTGATATATTTTTTTCGATAAAGAGTGCTCAAAGTGTGTGAAGAAGCAAGGTGATGCGATTCCATTTTATACGTGAGGGGACTGACATCCTTGTAAATACCCTTAACTTTAAAGTAATATAAACTAACTCTCCTGGGAAAGTGATACCAAATATTCCAATTTAAAATATAAGGTTAGGGTAGATAGAAATCCACTAAATGAATCTAATAAATATAACATTTTTGTTAAATTAAATGAATTGTCTCTTAGTTTAACCCATTTTAACCAATTTTAACCTTTACCAAGATGACTTAATAATTTACCATTGTAACTTATTTTTATGACAAAAAATGAAATTAAACTTATAAAAAAAATTAGACATGATGATTCCAAATATGGAATCCATTTTATTAGATAAAAGTTCTAAAGGTGACAGAAATTAATTCTACTATTTTCACAAAAAAACTCATAAAATCTATCTTTATAAAAAATGTAACTTTAAGAATAAAAATGATTTTATTCTCATTACTTTCCTAGTAAAACCCATTATCAGAATGTTTATTTATTTTATTGAATTTATTATCTGCACATTTCATTAAAATCATGTATCAATAGATAATAATTTAATTTTTATTTTTATACATATACAAAAATACTATTCCACAGGTTTAATACTCTAAATAAGAGAAATTTGCTTTTAAATAAAAACATATATAAATAAAACATTGTTTTTAAACAAAACACTTCCATTTAACAAAGAATTATAGGATAAAATTCCTTACCATTTTATAGATGACATTAATTTTTTTATTAATTATTATTTCAATTTATCAATAAATTATTTTGATAATATTATTTAAAATTATTAAATTTAACAAAAATTCATAATTCAAAAAACTGTTCAAAAATAGTTTAATGATATTTCATTAAATTAATTTGAACCTTTTTAAAAATTCATTTATTTTATAGACTCCACATGACTATATAATAATGTATTTAATTTTATATTTTTATAAATTATTATTCACTTAATTTTGGTTTTTAATGC
Organism: Viscum album; assembly: GCA_963277665.1. NCBI lineage: Eukaryota > Viridiplantae > Streptophyta > Magnoliopsida > Santalales > Viscaceae > Viscum > Viscum album. The sequence goes on from OY728138.1 coordinate 397,692,992, forward strand.
ATCCCAAGTTCTTGAACACATCAATTTTATTTAATAGAAAATGTTCTAAAATATTGGGGTGTTATAGAACTTAAATTTGTGCAGCATCCTATCAAAAATAGAAGTTTTAGTAGAAAAATCAATGTTTGAAATAAAACTCACAAGTCTAATATGTATTTTGGAATCAATAACATCAATATAGTCCACCTTACTTGTAACAATACTGACAAACCTCATAATTTCAATAAACATACAAACAATATTTTAACAAACGTACCTACCAACCACCCCCACTTTAAAAAAATAATCCTTTTTAGAAACCCTTGACTATTTACCAACTAATTGTGAATAACTAACAAGGATCATAGGTTGAGGAGCTAGAAAATTAGTTAAAGAAATTGAATAACCAACTAGGAATTCTTATAGAAGTACTATTCAAAACTCTAGGAACACTACCATCTCAATTGGACCCTAATCCCAAAGGGAATTATAGTGTGGTCATCACCATAAGTGGAAAATGAATCTATCTTATTTTCAACCCTTAATCTAATAAAAACCAGTCTACTAATAAGGAATACCAAACAGAACTAGTTTACTAGGAACCTATAAAGAAGTTCCATGAGAAAGATTAAAATATAGAGGAAGGAAAATATGAGATAAATAAAAAGATACCAGAGTCACACTTATAAAAAAATCCAATAGAGAAAAGATATATTCCAATACCATTTCTCTATATAATGGTTTAATCAATGAATATAAAGGATGAAATTCAAACCTAAATTCTAAAAACTGTCCAAAAAATGTGAAATCAACATCCAATTCCTTGATTCTATAAAAAAATCCCAAAGTATTATAAGTTTCTTAAGGATATATGTACTTAAAAAAAATACTTCAAGGTAATGATAGAGTAAACTTGGGAAGAATGATTCTAGCCTTAATAACCCCACAGATACATACCTATTTTCAAGATATAGGAAATATTTTCTATCTGTTGTACCATTTTTTCAATATATTTTAAATATGTTTTGTATGATCTTGGGGACTCTATAGATGAAAGGCCATATTTTTTCTTTTTACTAGTTTTATAGATGAGAGAAATAAATCCTTCAAGTGTGTTTGTTCAACTTGTAAACCAATCCACTGCACTCCCAGTAAGAAGCCTACAAGATATGTTAGTCTAAGTAAAAAACCCAAACTTTCAAGTTATATTTTATATAAAAATCATAGAGGATGAGAGGACCATAATAAAATCCACAATTATTTTGGGTTGAACATTCCCAAAGATCGATAGGACCATCATAATTATACATTAGAGAACTCACACTATAGATTTTGATGAGAGAATGATATTTTTCAACATATTTGATTCAATGAATTATCTTAAAGAGGATCATACACTTCTTACACTATCAAAAACTAAATATAATGATCCCAATGAAGCATTAGGTATGTTTTAATAAACTCTAACTTTTATAAAATAAATAATAATTAAAATTATTGTGATAAATGTTTGGAAAACAATTGAAGAATATTTTAAAAACATGGAAGAAGAGGTAGCCTCTAAATTATTTTATGATTTTACTATTTTTTAAATAATTAGGAATCTGAAATTCTATCTTGTGTGTAGTAAGACCAAAATTTTTAGGTGATTAATCGAAGCCTCATTTCATCTTTAAAACAACCCCCAAACCTAGAATTAAAACCATTACCAACTACCTGAGGTACGTGTACCGCATTGAGGGGGAAAGGTTTCTAGTGATCATTGTTATAAACCTATTCTTAGACGAATAAATAAGTATAATAGAAGTTCTAAATGAAAATTTTTAATGTAATATGATGGCGTATAGAAGATATTCTAGGAATAAATCCAAAAATATTCATGCATAGAATTTGTATTTATGAAAATTCTAAAATAGTTAGAAAACCCAAAACAAGACTCAACCCAATAATGATATAGGTATTCAATTAGGAAATATAAATTTTTTTGAAGTGGAAATAATCTATCCCATCTTTGGCTCACAATGTGGTTTTTCTATGAATATAGTTTCAAAGAAAACTAGACTAACCATAGTGAAAATAAGAAAAATGAATTAATACTTATTAGAATTTAGAACATTTGGAGAGTGTGTAGAAATTATAGAAAATTAAAATAGGTCACTATGAAAGATAATTTCTATATTCCATTTATTTAACAAATTCTAGAAATATTATCACTAAAGACTCGTTATTATTTTTAAATGTATTTTCAAGTTACTTTCATGTTTCCATTTCACCTAAGGATCTAGAAAGGAAAACCTTTACATATACCTATGGTAACTTAAATGTAGAATAATTCCATTTGGTTTATTTAATAAACTAGATAAATTTCAAATATACATGGTAAGTATTTATTATGACCATATTGAAGACATCCAAAAAAATTTTTGGATGATTTTACTATATTTGGTAATTCTTATGACCATTTTTTGACAAATCTTAGAAAAGTTTTGAAAACATTCACTGAAAAAAACCTTGTATTAAATTTGAAAAGATTAATTTAACGGTGGAAAGAGAAATATTATTGTGTAATGTTATTTAAAAAATATATTGGCGTGGATAAGTCTAAAATTGAAGTAATAAATTCATTTCCCTATCCAACCCATGTGAAGCATGCTAGATATTTTTTAGGATATATAAGATTTTATAAGAGATTCATCAAGGAATTCAATAATATTTCTCTTCCTATATCCATTCTAATGTTGAAAGAAATATAATTTACATTTGATTATGATTTAAGGTAATATTTTTATGAACTTAAGCCTAAGATAATCACACAACTCATGGTAAATCCGCCCTAATAGGATCACCCTTTTGAACTACATTGTGATTCTTCCAACCATGCTATTGGAGCAGTGTTGTACCAAATCATTTAAGAAATACATAAAGTCATTTCATATTACTTAAAAACACCATATACTTCCCAATATTATTACACAATCATTGAAAAATAATTTTTATTAGATTTTTTATTTGGGTATATTCATATCACACTTTGTTTGAACTAAGGTTACTTTTTTTATGATCATGAAACTCTTAGGTGATTAATGAGGAATAAAAAAGATAGGATTTATATGGATGTTACTTTTTAAAGATTTTAATTTAGAGTTCAAAGAAAATAAAGGGATGAGATCAAAGTTTAATATATTTTTAGCATACTTCAAAATATAGCTAAAGTGGAAATTCCAAATAAAGAACCATTGAATGACATTATTCCAGGAGAGCTGTTGTACTTGGTTGAAGAATAGGTGACATGGTATGATGATATAGTCAAATTTTAGATAACTTCCTAAGTTATTTCTCACATGAACCCCTAAAAAATTAGTATCCTCAAATATAAATCAATCATTCGTATTTTGGATGAACATTATAGTGAGAAAATATATAACGATAAAATAATAAGAAGATGTTTTATTGAGAGTGAGCTACAGTAAATACTTGAATTTTTCTATACTCTAGAATATGGATGAAACTTTAAGTCTAAAAGTAATTCTATAAATTTTTTAAGCTCAGTTAAATATTATCCCACTCTATTTATATATTTGAATGAATTTTTTAAAAGATATGAGTAGTTTCAATTAACTATAAACATCTTCAAAAGAAAATATATGTCTCAAAAACAAATAATATTATATAAAATATTTGATGTATGGAGAATAAAATTTATATGACCCTTTCCCACACCCTTTAGGAACTATTAAATTCTATTAGTAGTATATTATGTCTTAAATTAAATGGAAGATAAAGCCACTAAAACTGATAATGCTAATATCGTTTGTGTTTTTTCCAAGACAAATTTTGTTTGTAGGTTTGGAGTTCCAAGTGAAGTCATCAGTGATCAAGGAACTAATTTATATAACAAACTCAAGGAAGCCTTGATGAAAAATTAGAGTTAATCATAGGACCTAAACACCCTACCAACCCCAAACTAATGGTTAAGATAGAGTTTTAAATAGTTAAATTAAGGTAATCCTGGAGAAATCTATCAAGAAAACCAAAAAAAAATTGTTCCAAAAGTTGGAAGAAACCTTACAAGAATATAGGGCACCCAAAAAACCTCAATTGGGGTGAGTTCATACCAGTTGATTTATTTGAAGAGTTGTCACTTACCAGTGGATCTAGACCACAATGAACATTTTATAGTAAAAGAGATTGATCCTGATTCAGAAAAACTAGGAAGGAAAAAATACTATAAATTTATGAACATGAATAAATTAGAAGATAAGATTTTATGAAATCAAGGATTTACAAGGAAAGTTTTATAGTATCTCATGAGAAGTTAATTAAAAAAAACTTCCATATAGTGGAATAATTATCAATTCATAATTAAATACTCAAACTAATTCTAGGTAAAATTCATTCTAGATAGGAAATACCTTTTTCTATTACTAACGTATAACTATTTGGTGTCTTTAATATAATTAAATAAGGAGAAAAACCCATTTACAGTCAATGGGAATAGGTTGAAGAAGTATCATGGGGATCTTCCACAAAAACTATTATAGGATATCACACTACCCCAAACTATCTACTAGTAGAACCACCAGGTTGTACCTTTATTTATCACTTGATTGATTTCTATGTTTAGATTATATTTTTTTACAACTACTATATATATTTTAATACATCGTGGAAACTATATCATTTAAGTGTTGTGGAGGGAAGCATTTTCAATTTAATCTTTTTAAAAAAAATTTCATTATTTTTCATTTTGTGTGTTTATTTTTCATTTTTAGTGTATTTTGAAACCTGTTGATATTAATTTCAAGACCCTTGGAAAATTTTAACCCATGATAATAATGAGAAATTTATTTTTCCTATTAACATTAATTAAATGATTTTTGAAATGATTTTTTTTTAAAATTATAAGTGGGGAAAATTCTTGAAAAAAATCACAAATTTTTTAATTTCATGCCATTACATACTACCCTATATTTAAATCACTTATCTGAGAGGCCTATAAACAAATTTGAAATATTCTTAAAATGACCTCATTTATTGAGATAATAAAGACTTATTGAATAACCATAATTTTTTAACTAATCTTTTTAAAACCCTCAATAATTAAGGACATTATGTTTTAAATGATCCTGACATTATTTTAAATTAAAATCCTCCTCTTATAATGAACTTATAATTTATTCATATCATGAAATTTAACCCTTTTATCCCTTAGTATCCATAAATTTCCTTACTAGTAATCCACATTACAAGTTCAAAATCCCTAACTACCTAGCTCTAGAATTTAATTCATGATCACAGTTGAACTCAAGTGTGGTGGAGAGAGATGACTAACCTGAATTAATGTTATGAAATCACTTAATTTTCTATTTATATGTTGATATAGATAAGATAATTTGTAGAATATTGAATATGTTTTGAGAAAGGATCTATAAATTATCGATGTTGAAGGGAATATAAATAAAGTATAATCCATGATGAGATAATAATGTTCACACAAATTCTTGAAAATTAAAGATTCCTCTTCACTTTCAAAACACAAATTTGAGCAGAATTGAAAAAAAAGAAGAAACAATTTTGTTAAAGGATATGAACAGAATAAATGTTTACTATTTCTAAAATGTTAAAGGTGTGAGTATTTCTAAAAATTTAATAGGAGATAAAACCTAACTAGTACATGAGGAAGTGAGGCAATATTATATTTTTATGGAAATAATAAATTACGTATTATGATTCATAGTAGATTTAAACTTATTATTTTGTCTCATAATATTTTCAAAATAGAACACATCAACCCTTTAGAAAAAAAACCATGGAAAATACTCATCATATGAAAAATTAAATAACTCATTGTGTATAGATTTAGAAATTCATCAATTATATAGTGACCCTTTTGTGATATGGGATTGAGAAAAACTTTGAATTAAATCCATATTTGAGTATTGAGTGAAATAATTCTATTAATGTGTTTATAAATGAGAATGAGAGGATGAAATAATTGAAAATTAATTGAATATTATTTATAAAGAAAATGGAATGGGGAAAATTAATGAGGAATGATAATATTGAATAGCATTGTGTTAAAAAGGGAACTCACATTATCTAGTGTTTTAAACTTTTCTTGGGCTATGTTTTTAAAGATCACTTATTTGGGAGTCCAAGGATTAAGTGTGGGGGAAATGACAATGTCAATGAATGAATTATATTTTTTAGTTATCATATTAGTATAATACCACTAAGCGGGGTAGGGTTGAATCAGTGATCACTTTCTTTTATGATTTATTTTAAAAAACTCATCCTCTGAAACTTGTTAGAGTTCTCAATCCAAAAAAATATATCTCTCAACCTCACCTTGTATGTAGTAAATATATAGAGAGAGATCAGTACATGATATTTTCAAGGTTATTCCATTCTGACATACTCTTTTACATGTTAGTTATAAACCTCGACATGGATTCTATATTAAACACTTATTCAGGATTACAAAGGCACATGCATCAGCTAATTATACCCCCCCAATAATCATACCTCTAGTTAAACTTGGTTCTACCCCCAACAACCAACTCTTATTCCATAGTTAACCATACCCCCAACTTTCCTTATTTTATACTTTTTTTTGACTAGATATACCCTATAGACTTGATCCTATTTAGGAACTAGTTATACCCCCTAGCTTTAAGATATTTCTTCTTAGTTTTGATTTAATGTAGAAAGATATTCTTATTCAGATGGTCTTCCTCTATAAGAAAGTTGGATCACCTTTGTTAGTATACAACTTATTTAAGATATTCAATTTCTCTCTGAAAATTTTATTAGCCTCAAAACAATATCCTGATCTTGAAAGACATGGATATACTCAAACCTAACAAAAACTATCCATCTAGTAATAATCCATTTGGTATGTTGTGTTCAGTACCCCTAAGTCTGATTCACCTTTTTCTAATATACCATATGTCTAATACACCTCTGTCCGACACACCTCAGTCCAATTCCACTTTTTCTTAAGTACGATGGTCCAATTCACCTATATCTGATATACCTCGGTCTGATTCTAACCTATCAAAAGTACCTTGGTTTGGTACCTCTTTCTAATTCCTCTTTCTTATCCACCTATATCTGATACACCTATGTATAATAACTCTATCTAGTATGTTGTGTCTGGTACTCCTTTCCTTCAACCAAGTGTATTCTTGATTGGAAAATCACAATAATATTATAATACATCCCCCAAAAATTAATAATCAAGAAATTTATTTGAATTTTTTCTCCTCTTTATATAGGAATAATTCCTCCATGAATCAAGGAATAAACATAAGTTCTAATTTTTAATTTCCCTATTAACTCTAATTTCATTCGACGATCTTCAAAGCATCCAAATAAACTGGAGTAATAATTATTCATCAAAGTTTCCTAAAATATATTCTTCAATTAAATATTAAAATATTCCTCAAATATCATATATATTTATGATTATTAAAATTAAACTTCAGAATTATCACATTGCATAACTTTACAAAGTCCTTGTAAAGTTCTTAAAAATTTTATTTTGGTACAAACTTTTATTTTGGTACAAACTTTTATATCCGGTGATCTTTATAGATTTATATTTTATTTTTTCTCCATCCAATGGTATTATAAAACGTAATCTAGTATAATTTATATATTTCTCCATTTGATACAACTTCGTATTTCTTTGTCTGATAAAACTTTTTATTTTTCTCCATTCGGTATGAAGTTGTATATTTTTCTATCAAGTAAAACTTTATTCAGATATCTTTATAAAAGTTTATCAGATTGGAATTATTTTCTATGTCTAGTACAATCACAATCATTCCTATATATGATTATCTTTTTCCTATTATCTTGATTTTATAAACTCAATATAGTGACTTCCTTAGGGATTGAAAAATCTCTTTCATTTGGAACTACAAAGTATCCTCACAATCTTAATATTCAGAGATCAAAATTTGAATAACCATAAATCCATAACATTTTAACTCAAACTTTATACATATAAAACTTTATCTTTTCAACTTTAACTTTTATATACTTTCAATATGAACTTTGTACTACTCAACTATACTATATTTATAACTTGAAATTTTTATAGTTGTAACTTTATATATTGATAAAACTTAGCTAGAATCCTGAATATCTTCATGATGTTTGGTAATTGAATATTAGAAAATCATTTTATAACTTTAAAAGTTTCTACAAACTAAGAAATAAATATTCTACCCAAATCCTATAAGTAACTTCTTCAACGAACACATATGACATATTGACAACAAATGTTACCAACACACTTTGGAAAAAATCTCACCCTTTGTGTTTGTTATTAATATCTCCACACATATTTTAAGTTAATATGTGTGCTAAATTATTTCTCCAACATATGTATGTGAATTTTCCTTTTCCCCTTTATTTAAAATAAAATACCAAGGGTGACATGGGGTCATCTCAACTCATCATCTTTTATCTCAAAATCCTAATAACTTTCCTTGAGAGAATAATAGTATCACATGATTCTATAAAAAAGATCTTTTAATTAGAAAACTATATATCTATGTTAGTGAACCTAATGTAGAAAAAAAGAGTGTATAATCAAGGTGATAAATGTTTTTTATAATAATTATTTTATATTATACTTTCCTCTATTTTATTCCATAATATTTATATCAGGTGATATTTGAGTAAGTTTATTAAGATAAAACATACAATCATATCAATAAACACATAAAAAAATCAAGTGTTTAAAAAAATACCTCTATATCTCATATTTATAAAAAATCATCACCCTTATTTAAATATTATTTTGATACATCCAAGGAAAGTTTGACAACCATACGTCAGCTTCAACTTTCCCCCCTAAAGGGTTACACTCCATTCTTCATCATGATGATCATAATGTTCCATGATGGATATCTCTACTTGATGTATAACCAATACAACACTTAGATGTCACCTCTATTTCTTACCCTTAAATTCCCTGAAATTTAGTTCAAATAGACAAGGATAATGTGAATAAAGAGACAAATCAATGTTACTTATAAGTAAAATTCAGAATGAGAGTCTTCTTTCAGTCTATACTTATTAGTTCTCTTCTTAGAATTTTAATGGGATGTGATTTATTCTTTTATATCATCCTTCATAGATTTTGTAATGGATTTATTCTCATATATTGAGTCTTCATATGAAACAGTCATCTTCCCATTAATTTTTAAAAAATATTCATTCTCTTGAGTTTGCAACATCTTTTTCATGCTTTCCTCTTGGTCTAGTAGGATCGTCATATAATATTTAGTACCACACCAATTAACATTGTTCTCATATTATAAATCCTCTAACATCCATTTTTATTCAGTAGAATTTTGTGATTCCTCAATCTTTCCAGACTTGGATACTTGATATGGCCAAATAATTAATAACTCTTTACTTCCTCACTCAACTCTCTTGAGTTCCTTACATGACACACATGAAAAATTGGTATTATTCACCTTTTAAATTTTATTTTCTTCCTCATCATGAATTATTTAAAATTTTGTTCTTATATGCTTATCATAACTCCCCCTTAATTCATACATATTTCTTGGTAAAGACATATTGTACTAGCATGAGTAGGCTTTGATCCCAAATACGCTACAATACTAGAAGTAACCTATAAACCTTTATCTTTCACACTAATAGTATTTTTTATATGAATTTTGTTGTTTTTGTCTCTTTAAATACTATAGGAATCTTTGTTTTGGGGGAAATATTCTTGGATTTTTCCACTTAATTTTTATAGAATAAGTTTTCTTACTAATATTCTTGGTCCTAGATGATTAAATATTATCATTTTAAACTACATTATTAGTAAAGATAGAAGTTTATTGAGCTTTTTTAGGAAATAATCAACCTTCCTCTATAGAATCCCCTTTTAATCATCTTAAGAAGGTTAAAATTTAAGTTCAACTACTTTGGTGGAGTATTCTCTAATCTTATTAAACTCACTTTGTGCTGAAAGACACATTGATTGTGTCTTACAAAACTATTATTTTTTCTCATCCAATATTACATCAATATATTTTACCATGTTCTCAAATTCATACAACTTTAATATTTTTTTATTAATTTTATCAACATGTGTTGTTTCTTGCTTGTTTATCCTCTAATGTATGGATGGTTTTTCTTCATGTTCTCTTAGATTCTTTTCTAGCTCATCCAAAATAACATTATATTATCTAATCACATTAAGATATTTCTTATCCTATTTTTATAAAATCATAATTATAAAATTTTATTTCCTTATTTTATTTATTTAACTTTTTCTTATCATTCTTGAGTTGTGTAATTTTCTCAATAACTACTTCCAAATTCTCTTTTAAAATCCATTCCAATTCTGTTCTATTTTTCTTATCATCACTACTTGATAAAGCACTTTTCTTTTTAAAATGATCTAATAAGTTGACTTTAGCATTATATTATATGATTATTCTACTCAATATATTATCCTTCATATGAGAAAACTATTTATTATAGTTCTTCAAATTATATTTCCAAGACTTATTATTTTCTTATTCTAAATTGGAATAATAAATCTTATTATTTATAAAATTACCTAAAAAATGAAAATTGTTATTATAATTCCATCAATTAAGATATTTTTTACCTTATTCTTTCTAATTTTTTGTAGCTCTTAAAAAGAAGATCAATGATTTTTTTGAAATCCTCTTCATCATCCTCAATATCCAATTCACTTGATTCTTCTTAGATTTGTACGTCTCTTGAACTTATATTTTAATATATATTCAAGATCTATTTATTCCTAATATTTATTATTAAAGACTACTATTTTTTCATTTCATATACTATAAGAATATTCTAAAGTTCATCCAAAGATAGATTCTATCGACCTTCTAGAGGTGAAACCTTAGGATCAAACATATCTGGAAAGTTTCTCATTAGTTTCTTAACAATTTTAGAATATTATAACTTCTCACAAAAACCTATGATATTACCGAAAATTCCATTGACCCTTATAAATTACTCATTAATATTTTCATCACCATCCATCTTGATATCTTCAAACTCACTTTTCTAAATTTGCAATTAACCTCCTTGACTTTCACATTTACTTCATAACATCTTCTCAACATATATCACATATCTTTAGTAGTTTGAATCCCCATAAATTTTGTAAATAACTTCTTAGAGAAATCTATAAAAATTGAATTTTGTGTTTTTTATTAAATTATAGATTTATCTTATTGGAAGTTGTCATAGAAACCTCATTAAAGGGACTAAATACTGCTATAACAGCATCTCCAACTTCAAGTATAAGAGATAGATGGTAGGGTAACATCATATTCCTATAAATGTAATAAGTATTTACATTTAATATGGGAACACCCCTATTATTAACTATATTTATATTTTCCATCCTCATTATATATTTGGAACTTTTAGAGGCAACCTTTTCTCTAATACTAATTGTAGGGCCATATCAGTGTAAGATCACTAAGTAAGGGAGGAGGTAAATTAGTGATAATTTTATTTCTTGAATTATTTTTAAAAACAAAACCTATAAAACTTTTTATAGTTATCCACTCAAAGATATATCTCAACCTCACTTTGTATGTAGTAAATATAAGGATAGATATCATCGCATGATATTTAAAAGGTTCAACTCATGTGGTTTAATCATTTATGTGTTGGTTATACCCCCAACATGTATTCTATACTAAAACGTATTCAAGTTTACAAATATATGAGAATAAACTAGTTATATGCCTTTTTAATCATTCCTCTAGTTTACCCAAGTTCTAACCCCAACAACCAACTCTTCTTCCATAGTTAGTTATACCCCCCAACTATGTTTATTTTCTCCTATTCCATTGGTTATTCCCCCCCAACTATGATCATCCTTAGAAACTAGTTATATCCCCAACTGTAAGTTCTTACCTTTTCATTTTGATATAATATAGAAATATATTCTTCTCCATATGGTCTTCTTCCATAAGCAATATTGATCTTATTTTGATACGTAAAACTTCTTCAAGATCTTCAAAAACTCTTTGAAAATTCTACTAGTATCAAAAATTTATCATAATCTTGAAATATCTATATATACTCAAGCCTCACTAGAAAATTTCCATCCAGTAATTCTCTATCTGGTATACTATGTCTGGTACCCCTCATTACGATGCACCTTTTTTCATAATACCTTCTTTTTTATACAACTCTATATGATGAACCTCAATCCAATTCTCCTCTATCTGATGTACCTTATTTTGATGCTATTATATCTGATGTAACTTATCCTAATGCTATTTTTTATAATGTAACTCAGTATAATACCTTTGTAAGATGCACCTCCATCCAATACACCTTTGTCTTGTATGCTGTGTCTGGTACTCCTTTCCATAAACCAAGTGGATTGTTGGTTAACAAATCACACAGAAATTACAATACTTCCTCTCAAGATCAATAAATTATAAATTTATTTTAATGATCTATCATAACTTCATTATTATATTTCCTCTATAAATCAGTGAAGAAACACGTGCTCTAATTTTGAATTTACCACATAACTCAAATTTCATTCGGTTGCCTTCAAAGCCACCAAGGAAACTAGTGTCAATATTATTCATCAATGTTTCCTCAAATATTGATTTCAACAAACTCTTAAAATATTACCCAAATATCATCTATATTCATGATCATTGAAGGTACATGTCAACAGCATCACAATGTATAAATTTACAAAGTCTTTGTAAAGATACTTAAATATTTTTTATAGTGTAAAAACTTCTCTGTATGGTGTTCTTAAAAGATTTTATCTATCTAGTTTTATTCATCTGATGCTCTTATAAAAGTTCATCTGGTGAGCTTTAAATTTTTTTCATCTAATACAACTATGTATTTTATTTATCTGATACAACTTTGTATTTTACACTGTCCAATATAACGTCGTATATTTTCCTAATCAGAAAAACTTTATTCGATGAGATTTCCATAATTTTATTTGATATGAATAATTTTCTATATCTGATACAATCACAATATTTCTTCTATCCATTCAACTTTTTTCTGATAATCTTGATTTTCCAAATTCGGTCTGGTGACTTGGGGATTCAGAAACTCTCCTTCAGTTGAAATTACAAAGTATCCATCCGATATTAACATAATCTTCATATATCAATTTATAACCCTGAAAATTTATTTTAAAATAATACTATCATTTTTGTTTTTCTTAACACATAACACCAAACTTTAAGTGAACTACAATATACTATAAAAATATTATTATTTAAATGTGACCATTATAAACTAGCCATTAAATTGGAGGTATGAATATAAATAAAAAAATTATGAAATATATGTAGAAATAATTTACTTGTTTTAAATAATGAATTAAATCAAGGTATTTAACATCCATTTAATAGTTTTTACTATGAAAATAAATAGAATAAATTAAATTTTTTCTTCAAATATACATCATCTTCAAAAATGATTTGTATTGCATTTTGTGCATTGAAACTATAATTAATATATACAATTTTTAGAAATATTATTTTAGAGAATTAATTTCAATTTTTTAAATCATCATTTAAAAAGATTCTTATGAATGATTTTTTATATTTTTCTGAAAAGGTTGATTTTTTAGTGAATAGAGAAAAATCAAAATTTTTGTAAAACTATTATTTATTTTTATTAAACCAAGTAATTTAAAAGTATAATTAAATTTGTATTTTTATATAAAAGTAATATAAGTTTCATTTAATTATAAATAATCTAATTAATTACATAGGAATCATTATTATACATTATTTTTGTATGATTTCATTTTTGGAATTAAAACACATTTTTATAAACACTGTTTTTCATTGCATTTTGTGAATTTATATTAAAATTGACTTCTTTAACTTATATAAATTTAATATTAAAAAATTTATTCCATATTTGGAATAAATTGGTTCAAAATTGCAAAATATTTCCCTTTTATTTTTGTTCATTAACAATAGTAACCATGGTAAAGATTTATCATAATGGTAAAGGGTAAATTGGTTTAACTAGAGTTAAAAATAATATTAAAGGGATTTAAAATCATCCTTAATGTTTCCTTTAATATATTGTATTGGTTTATTTCAAATATATCCATATAATAATTTAAAATATGGAATTTTGGTTACATTTTTTTTTGATAGAGACCACTATATTATTTAAGTAACGAATAATTCCAAAATGTCATTTTCTTGATTTTAATATATCTAATATGTTTTCACAAAGATAAAAAATTTAATAAATGATTATAAATGATTATTTTTAATATTAACTATTTTTTTATGATTTTAATTTTTAAAAAATTTTATTCATGAAATAATTACCTTAAATACTTACTCAACACCAACACATTCTTTGTGCTAACTGTAAAAAAATAAAGTAAATGATATTAAAAACTAAAAAATTAATAATTTTTGGGTGAGTTATGATGTTCCATAATTTTTTTAGATAAATATTATTTATTATTTATGTGTTAAAATTTCATATTCAAAACTCATTTCAAACTTGATATTTTTTAAGTCAATCATGTGAATAGTCCCAAAAATGACTTAAATAGAAGTTTATGTTAAATAATATTTTATTAAATGATTTAAAATTCATAAAAATATTATAATTCTCATAATTAAAGGTAAATTGTATATAATAGCATCCATGTTCCACTTATGGGTCACTTTCACTTTAATTGTAACTTTATTTACCTCTAAAGAGTAAAAAACATTATTATCTCGGTAATCGTTAAAAGAGATAACTAGAGGTTAAAACATAGGGATAAGTGTTAAAAAACTATCTAAAATTATCTAAATTTTATTAGATGAGATTATTTATACTTATATTCACCGTATAATATAAACATATTAATTTGGTTCTATTTTTACATGAAAATTAATTTATATTAATTTAATACTTAAATAATTCAATGGGTGCCCCTCTACTCTCTTATATAAGGACACCACCTCTCTATTCCTCACACTTAATGATCCATGTAGCCCAAAAAACATCTACAAAAAAACCTTTAAAAACTTATTCTTTATTACTAGATTCTATTTTATCATTAAATGGACATCCTATAAGGCTTAAGTCATAAGATAAAGGCGGTTTTTCGAAGATGAGGTATAACTCTTAACAGAGTATTTTTATTTTAGTTACTCTCCTACCTCCTTCAAATATTGTATAATAATTATCATATAATAACATATATATATTAAATATGCTTAAATTTTATTATTCTTATGAAATATCTCTTATTCATCTCTTTTCCACCCTTTGGGAAATAAAAGCATCACTTATGCGTACGTACGACCTACTATCTCTGCATAGCAATGCAATTAGTTTTTCATCTATACTTTACTTAGATGATTAAAGATAAAAATTAATGAAAATATATGATTTTTATGAAATTATTATGACTCTTTAAATATAATATACCATTTACCTTCTTATCCTTCCACCTGTTAAAATTGATAACGTCGCTCATGAGTATGTGTTGACTGCCACCTCCACGAAGTGATGGGATTCAATTTTCATGTCTGCCTTTCAAAAATGATTATAATTATGAATTTAATTAATATATATTATATTTGTATCATTATTAAAATTATTATTAACATGTAACTGTGATCAAGATTTAAGGACTGAAACTACTGAATCAAAACTTATTTGAAAAATGAAACAGTTAACACACAAAAATGATGTTTTTAATAAAAAATTATTAATAAATGGGTTTTTAAATGTTATAATTTGATCACATATGATATTATAATTATGTATATTTTTCTGATATATAATTATAATAAATTTAAATTTATTATACAATAGGTTAAAATCACTTACAATGCAAGTTAGACCTAAGGTAAATGTTTGTTTCACAATATCATACTTATTCAAGATTGTTTATATTTAATTTTATGTTGGGGGATTATATAATATTTTTATATTAAACTATATCTATATTATTATACTTTTTTTAATTATATAAATTATAATTTTCTTTTAATTTCCCTCTCTCTAATTACTCAAAATTGTGAAAAAATATTTTAAAGGAAAATATGCATTATTTTTCTATTCAATTTGGAGTATTTTCTCCAATGTATATATTTTCATTAAAATGTTTTCAAGAATGTTTTTTAATATTATAAAATTATTTATTGAAGTTATTTTTACTTTTTTTAATTTATTTATTTTTTTTAAAAATGAATCTTCTTGTCATTTTCCCAATGAGGCACTTTTTACTAAAGGTGTGAATGAAATCATTGTTTTAAAATTTATCACACAGAAGAAGTTTTCCCCCATAATAGATATTATTTTAATTAAATATTCATTTCCATGGTTATTTTTAAAGAAATTGTTTTCCTAATATTCTTTAAATTTTGAGATTTTAGATAATTGATTTCAAAATGAATAGTGTATTTTCCTTAAGAAATATTCTAATATTCTTTTTAAAGTATTTTCATCTCTATCAAAATACTTTGATGAATATTATGATTTAATGAGGATATAATCTAATGATATAATCTACAATATTCATATAGTTGTATTGTGATCATATTGACTCGGGAAAGTGTTGACATTATGTATTCTAGTTCTTACATTACTAATAGTTATTGATTATTATAGAACATCGATTAAGCTATATTATTTATTCATTTGATGAATTTAGTGAACATGTTAAGTAATGAGTGAGGCCTAAAATTACATAGCCCCTTGATGCATCAGTAGGTCTCATGAGACAAAACATGTTGGGTATTTGGAACATGCCTTGCCCATTTATGTATGATGTTTTGGCATGGGGCCTTGACAGTAAGTTTAAGATGTTCTACACTATGTATTCTATTATTATGAAATTAGTTATTTATTTACATGTGATTATTTGATTATTAATGTGATTATTTATATGAAATTATTTTTATTATCATTTATTCCAGTCATATTATTCATGCCTCATTTATTATATGATAACTTCTATTATACATATTCACTTACTAAGCATCTGAGATCACCCTTTTATTTTGATTCCATTCTGTAGGATGAAAATAAGTGTACTATGATTGATATGAAAGGGTATATTAGAGGTAATAATAATTTTATCAGGGAAAATATTATGTTTTATTTTATATTTTTAAATTTAATGAGAGATTCAAGAATTTATCTAGTTATTTAAGACTACTAAACTATTCAATCCATCAATACGTGATCACTTGTATCCAGTGCAAATGAAATAATGTAATCATATACTCTAGGTTACTAAATTCAGGGTGTTACAAATAGTATTATAGGAATTTTTTTATAAACATTGGGAACTAGATTTAAGAAAATATAGATTATAGAATATAATCCTAGGAAAAACTCTTGGGATAAGTCTAAGTATATGATGATATCATAAAGTTTTGAAAATGTATAGAATATTTTTTTCCTAGAAAATAAATCCCCATCTAAATACTAAAAAGTGAATGTGGCTATGGAAAAGATGAACCTAGAGTGGTACGACTGCACACCTGGTTAGACACTCCCATGGGTTATTCTTGGATTAATTCATATTTTCTTTATGAATAATTATGATGAATGAGAGGAGAGAACCTATAGAAAACTATGATATTTCATAGTTATATGGAATAAACCTAAAGTGTAATGGGTTGATAGGTTTAATTTTGATCATAAGTTTAAATTCATAGATACCCCTTTTAAGATTTTTTGTGATGGGAGTTTAAGATTATTAAGAATATTTTAGTAGACATTTATGGGAATACAAACCTTGGTTATAATATATATTTTAGTGAAAATATTATTTGAGGAATAATTATTTTATATTTTCTAAACATATGTTTAAATGTATTGATAACCTTAATGGTTAATATGATATTTAATGTTGAGGTAATTATGGGTTATTAAAATTTGGGAACATATGTTTTATTTTTTAAATAACCAGGGGATTGAAAATTGATTTAGTGACTAATTGAACAAAGTTATTTCAAAATAAGCTCACTATATTTTTGGGGGAACATTATATGATTAAAGTAAATAGAATATTATTTTATTGGATATGATTTTATTTGAGTAATAAGTATTGAGTTAACTTGAGGAAGCATATATATTTTTTTGGGAATTTTATGGTGATTTAGGTTATTTTGGGATAAGACTAGTATATTTTGGGGAATACATAATTAGGGTATATACATTTTGGTATATGAATTTATGAGTGATTATTATTATTTAGATATAAATATTAAGTTGATATTGGAATAATATGTAATCAAATTATTCTAATATTTGAGTTTAAATTTGTTCAGATATATTACGAATATTTTTAAGGTTAGTTGAACTTTTTTGTTGATGTTTAAGAAATATAAATTAATTTAGTATTTCTCTATATGAAGTTTTATTCATATTAGATAATATCTCATTTTTTGTTAACAATTTTGGTTTTGGTAAATATAGATACAAATTAGGAATAATTTTTCATCCATTAGTGGATCTTATCATCAGAAAATAGTTAATTTTAGTGATTTAAGAATGAAAAATTAATATTTAATATTAATTTATTGGAGTAAGAGATGATATAGAAATGAAAATTTATTGAAGAACAACCAAAGGATGAAATTGTGCTTATGAAATGGAATCAAATCAAGTATACTTTATCTTATTCTCTATCTTGATAGTAACAAATCCCTCAACTCTATGAGAATTATCTTGAAATAAAAAATTTACCCTTTTAATTTATTTTCTGATGAATTTATGGTCTTATTTATCCCTCACTGATTTATAGTTTTGTGATCATTAACTTTCTCATGATCATATTATCTATCACTCTATATTGTTCCTATGACATTATTTTTCTCCTCTATGTTCACATTTTGAATTCTCTATAATGTTCACCTTATCTGGGAACCTGATTATGTGTTATTTCAGTTAGCCTTTATGTTTCCCACTTCCCCTTTTCAAATGAAGTTATATTATTCTTTTGTATGATGAGGGTGTTCAACAAAGGTATTTTCAAATATTGAACCATTAATTTCAGAGATAAAAATGGTGAGGATGCAATTTTTTTATAGGGGGAATATAGAACCTTGAAAATTTACTTTAAAATAATACTATGCCCGATGGATTTATGAACATGAAAAATCGATCTTTAAGTATGCTATGATATACTATAAAAATATTATTATTTTAATGAGACCATTATAAGATAGTTGTAAAATTAGTGATATGAATAAGAATAACTAAATTATGAAATATATTTAGAAAGGATTTTGTTAATAAAAATGATAAATTCAATTAATAAATTTAACATGCATATAATTGTTTTTACTGGATAATGAATAATAATAAAATCATATTATTCTTCAAAAATACATTTTAATAAAAATGGGTTTTATTTTATTTTGTGTATAGAAATTATAATTTAGTTATACCATTTTTATAAATTTTATTTCAAGTAATTAATATAAATTTTGAAATCATCATTTCATCATTGTATTATGATGAATTTTTTATATTTTTCTAAAATGAATAATTTTTTATTGAATAGTGAAAAAATAAATATTTTTGAAACACTATCATTACTTTTCATTAAAAAAGTTATTTAAAAGGACCATTATATTTTTAATTTTTCATTAAAGTAAAATAAGTCACTTTTAATTATAAATAATCTAATTAATTACATAGTAATTAGTATTATACTGTATTTTGGTATAATTTATTTTTTGGGGTTAAGAACACATTTTTTTAAAAAATATTTTTCATTATATTTTATGAATTTATATTAAAATTGATTTCTATCACCAATAAAATTTAATATTAAAAAAATTATATCATATTTTGAATCAGGAGGTTTAAATTTGGTTAAAAAGCCCCTTTTATTTTTATTCATTAAGAATAATAACCATGGTAAATATTTATCAGCACAGTAAAGGGTAAATTGGGTTAACTAGGGTTAAAACTAATGGAAAAGGCTATAATATCACCCTAGAACTTTTCTTTAATTTATTTTATGAGTTTATTTTGACAATCACCATACAATATTTTAAAATATGAAATTTTGTTTCCATTTTTCCTTGATAAATATCTATATATTATTTTGAGTAAAGAATAATTCCAAAATGCCACTTTCTTAATTGTAATATATCTAATATGTTTTCTCATGGATAAAAAAATACATGAATGGTTATAAATAGTTTTTTAAAATATGATTTTTTATGTTGGTAATTTATTTTTAATTTTTAGTGATTAAATAATTATCTTAAATATTTACACAATGCAAACACAGTGCATATGAAATTAGTAGAGAAGTCAAATATTTGATTTTAAAAACTTAAAAAGTAATATTTTTTTGGTGAGTTATGGTTTTAAAAGATTTTTTAGATAAATATAGTATATTGTTGATGACTTTAATGGTATTTTATGTTAAATTATATTTTATGAAATGATCTAAAATTCATAAAAAACTTATTTTTTGTAAAATTTACCAGTATATGGTCTATAATTTCAAACAAATACACTTATGGGGAACTTTTAATTTTATCATAACTTTCTTGACCTCTAAAGATTATAACACATTGTTATCATGGTAATTGTTAAAAGGGTTAACAGGAGGTTTAAAGATAGAGATAAGTGTTAAAACATCACCTAAACTTTTATAAATTTTATTTTATGAGATTATTTCAAATTATATTCACCTTAGATTAAAAATATATTAATTTGGTTCCACTTTAACATGAAAAATAATGTATATTAGTTTTATAATTTAAGTAATTCCAAGGGTTCCCCTCTCATCTATTATATAAGGACACCACCCCTCCTCTATTACTAACACTTCATGATCCATTTATATCGCTAAATATCTACCCAAATCTATTATATACCTTACTCCCCATAATCTATAGGCTCTATTCTAATCAAAGTACCATCCTAGAAGGCTTAAGGTATAAGCCAAAGGTGGTTTTCCGAAGAATAGGTATAACTCTTAACTGAGTGTTTTCATTTTATTTCCTCTTATAACTCATTAAAATATTCAATAATAATGCTTATATAATAACATAATTATCTTAAACATACTGAAATATTATTATTCTAGTTTTATAACCCTTATTCATCTCATTTACATCCTATTTAAAATAAAAACATCGCGCGTGTGTACATATGACCTACCATCTCCATGTAGCGATGTAATTCATTATTTATCGCTATTTTACATGTATGTTGATAAATATGGAACTAATAAATAAATATTACATATATAAAATAATAATAATTATATAAATATAATATTTAATTTAACTTACCCTTCTACATGTTAAAAATGATAACATCACTTGTGCGTATGTGTGGACTACCCCCTCCACATAGCGATGTGATTCCTTTTTCATGCACACCTTTCAAAAATGATTCTAATTATGTTTATAATTAACATTTATTATATTTATATCATGATTAATATTATGAACATAATGGTACCATGAGAAATATGTAAGGACCAAAACCACTAAACTGAAACTTACATGAAAAATGAAACAGATAACACTCTAAAACAATAGTATTATTAAATGATTATGAATACATGGGTGTTGAAATGTTCTAAGTGGGTCATATATGATATTATAACTTTTTTATGGTCTTATTATAGAATTATAATAAATTTAAATTTATTACATATAAGTTTAAAAGAAAATATGAATCAAGTTGGACCCGAGGTAAGGGTTTATTTAACAATATCATCCTTATTTGAGATTGTTTATGTTTAATTTTTTGTTGTGGGGATTATATGATATTTTTATCTTAAAGATTTATATTTTTAAACTATGTTTATCCAATGAAATTACACAATTTCCCTTCAATTTCCTATTTCTAATTACTCAAAAGTATGAAAGAAAGTTTTTAATTAAACATGTCTTATGAATTCATTTTTATATTTGGTCAAAAATATTTCCTTCAATTTACATTTTTTCTTTAAAATGTTTTAAATATGTTTTCTAAAATTAAAAAATGATTTATTAAATTTATTTTTACCATGTTTTACTTTTTATAAAAAAGTTTAAAATGAATCTTCTAATCATTTTCCCAAAGAGTCACTTTTTTAAACAATGTGGGAACACAATATTTGTTTTGATGCTTACCACATGAACAACTTTTATCACCATAATGAATATTATTTTCCTTAAAAATTCCTTGAAACAAACCCAAATCCAGTAACCCAGAGTGGATGTATACATTATTACATTGGCATAAGATACATGGGAACACATCACCAGAGTCTGATCAATTATGTTTTCTTAAAGAACCAAATACATAACTTATTCACATTTACATTGTAAATAAAATATAAAACAAAGTAAAAGTTAATAATATCAATGTATAGACCCTAGTTTTTCTTTGTAAGACATTGAAATATTTATAGTAATATTCTTGGAGCCAGGTGCCGAGACGATGCGCAACTTTGAGGCCTAGTGTGACTAGAAATAATTTTATAATAATATTAAATACATTTTAATTGCACATGAATGGTTTTTCATAATTGATGGAATATCTCCTAAATAAAATCTCATTTGAGTACGGTTAATGGAAACCATGCAGGATCTCCAGGAAACTATGAAAGTGGAGGTAGTGGGCTTTGCAAGGTTTGTGAAAGGTTTGTCTAACCATGCAAGAAAACCATGTGGGTACCTATTGAGGTAGCATCATGCACATAGTTAGCGTATGGTGTACCTAACCGGGCAAGCTAACCATACGTGACATTAAAAAGTGGTTTTTTAAAAAATAGGACAACTCAGGATTTTCCCTAAACTCCTCCTCTCTTATCCCATATGAACCCTACTCATTATTTCTTATTCTCAATGGTATTAGAGGCTCTTCCACTCATTTTGGAACCGATTCAAAGGGTTTTAAAGGTGCATTGATGGTGATTCTCTTCTGGTAAGCCTTATCTCTTGGTTTCTTCTTGGTTTTCCTTAGATTTAGTTCTCCCTCTCTCTTGGTTTTCTAGATCGACACTCATCGCATGTAGATATAGGGTTTTTTTTTGACAAAACTATTGAGATTTGGGTTTATTGATGTTAGGGAAAGGTATATAAGGAGGTTTTTTTGGAGTTTTCACCCGGATTGGGTGTGCGGTTGTGCATGGGTCGACTTCACTGGAACCCCAGGGTAGGTGGCTTCTCTCTCGACTTCATTTGATATAACTAACAGGATTTAATTTTAAATTAATGGGTTATACTTGAAATTAATAATGTTGTGATGTGTGAAACTTGGTTGACACCCATTTTGTGACTGTTTTTTGGATTTTGGGGAAAATGGGTTATTACGATGAAATGTTCTTCATGGTTAGATTTTAAAATGTTGATTTTACAATTGGTAGCTTTGTTTGTTTAATGAAAATGGTTTTTGAAAGTGGGTTTCAATAAAAGGGGTTGCTTTTATTGAAATGTGATATGACATGGAAGAAGTCCTAAGGTATTGTTTGGTTGTGGAATAGTTGTTTGCATATTGTTTTGTCTTTATTGGGTGTATATGATTGTTATTGGATGAATAATTTTATGCATATATTGATAGTGGTTTGAATTGGGTGGGGAGTACCACTATAAAAATGGGATGGATAGTGTACATAAGTGCCAACATCAAAGATAAGTGGTTGTGGAGTACTACTAAGTTTGGGAAGGAGTAAATGGGTTTGGATGGGAAGTTCCACCGTGATTATTACACCGGGTTGAGTGTGTGAAAATTTATGGCTATGTTTGATTATGCACGTGTTTAAGAAAAATGAAATTGTGTGCTAATATGTGATGGTAATATGGTTTATGGTTTATGGTTTGTTTGTCGTATTTACCTTGGATTGTGTGGTTTGGGTGAAAAATTGCTTGGTAAGGGTGTGTCTGGCATGTTGAAAGTTGATTCACTATTTGATGTTTTATATAAATTGCTTTATATAAACGTGCTAATGTTTATAGGGAATTAATTTTGGGAAAAACCAACTAAGTATTTGTACTCACCCCCTATGTTGGCACTTTGGTGCTTTTGCATATGCCATTTTCAGGATACTAGTAAGGGTAAAGCTTCTCATTTTGCTAGTGTATCATCATGATGATTGGGAGGTATGGTGATGGTTGGAGAATTGAGCTTGGTGTGGAGCTATAGACTTATGTCATATCTTATTAGGTTTTATTGTTGAGTCTTACACTCGATACTCTGATTTTAGATTATTGTGGTTTGGTTGTATTGGCCTTTTGTAAGTGTTGGATTGTAAAATGTTGTTGACATGCCTCATGTATTTGTGGTTAATTATAGTGTGTTGGGTTGGTTGTTTTTATTTCAAAGGTAAAATCATCCTACATCATTCTTGAATCCCTTGGAATTAATTTCCAGCTTTTGGAACCTTGGGGATATCTCCTAAGCCCAAGTAGTATCTCACTGCCTTCTCAATCCAATGAGGATGGTGCAGGACATTACATGGTCAGTATGAGACGTTCAGATGAGATGGTCATTGGAGGTATGTTTAGTGAGATAATTAATTAATTTAATTCATTCATTTATTAATTTTTGACCTATATTAAAAATCTATTAATATAACATAATGTAAATCTACCCATGGTTAGTCTCATAATCTTGAAATCGCTAACGAGATCTCTCTTCCTCTATCTGTTGGTGGATCACGACGAAAATCCATATTGGAGAAAATTAGGATGATGCGAACACAACAACTTCTTTCAATTATTGGCGAGCATGTTCTTCGACAATGAATGATCCAATCTCCAAGTATGACTATTCAATTAGTGTTTCCTACCTTTTGATTAAATCTTTGAGTAGTTTCATTCCTTTTCTTGAATCTGAGCCTTTGAGAAATATTATATGCACCCAATAACAAATAATTATATTGTTTTTATTTGGTTTATCTAACCTCAGGAGAAAGTTTTTGATCATTGGAAAAGAACACATGGCCAAAAATCTCAAAACCATCCTTTTTTATATTTTCTTCCCTAATTCTTCGCATTCTTCACCGTTAGAACCCCATAGTTCTCAGATCGATAGTTTTCGGGTGACCCAAGCTCGATCGGGCACATGAATTTGTGTTGGATTGACAAAACATGATCAGTTTGATGAATAGAGACTGGATCAGTGTCGATCAGGGTCTAAAGATCACAGATCTACAATCATTTCAATGTTTTAGGTTTGAATGGATTGACGACAGCTCGAGGAAGGGATGGTGGTCCGGTGAGGCTGCAATAGTAGGGTGGTGGAGCGAGCAGGTGAAGGTGGTGTGAGGTGGTGGTCTAGTGCGACTCCAAGTGAGGTGGCAGGTAGCCGAGGTGGAGACGAAGACTGTCGATCATGACGGCGGTGTATGCAGGGCAACTAGGGTTCCACATAGAGAGGGTTAAAGTAAAAGGGGTGTTAGAAAAGGAAAAATAATAATAATAATAAAATTATTATTATTATTATTATTATTATTAACATATTTAAACCCCCATAACTCCCATTTGGGGAGTCTGATTCACACATTGTCTACGGAAGCGTGACCCTGTTCATGATATAGTCATTTTAAGAGTGTTTTAGATAATTTTCCCCGACCTGTGACTTAGGCCTACAACTTGCTCGTGAAGTAATAGATTTAATAATATTATTAAATCTTTCACCCATCATTACTCCCACATGGAAAGTCCAAATGGCGTACTATTAGAGACTGTGTGACCCTAAACTTGAGACAGATATTTAAAGGCCAATGTTGGATAATTAATTTGGGCTTCTTTATCAGGTGAATTTAATTCATACGAATATTATTGTTGTTGTTGTTGTTGTGAAATATTCTATCTGACATAAATTCTCCATATGATATCTGATTGATGGACTGTCAATGGTGTTACAACCCTGATATTAAGGCAGATGTTTCAAGACCAATTTAAGGTATTTAATTCGAGCTTGGGGATTCGACTCACAAGACACCATTAGAGATTGATGTAGTTAAAGAATCATTTTTCATCGGGTGTCCGATTGAAACAAGTGAATAGTCGATACCGTGTGTTTTTTGGTGAGATCACAATGGTGTGATTCATATATTTTATTTCGGGATTGAGAAGTGGGCCCCATGAGGCACTATTTGTGGGTAGTACTTTGAAATATAGCTTCATCACCGAGTTTCTAATTCAGGTGAATGAAAATTTGATCCTGTGTGATTTTCTGCAAGGATCTCAATAGTGTGATTCGTTTAGTTATTTGGGGCAGTTTGAGGAGGAATTTTAGTGAAATTACATATTTTCCCTTCACACTATCGATGAGAATCATGCGCTCATCATTCTTTTGGCCAGAAATTCTATGTACTCTGGGAGTACACCGACATTCTTAGGGGTACGTGTACAGAGTATAGTACTCAGGTATGTCTACGTGCAAAAACATATGAAGAGGTGGGGTCACATGTTGTGTGGGCCCCATACACACCCTATTCCTCATTATGAATCTTCTACCTCTCGTATCTCCTTATTTTGGACTCGAATTTTGGCCCTCAAGTTGCCTATCCTGAGTGTTTCTTTACATAGAATGTGATGGTGCCCTCTATAGTGGCTTTCGAGATATGATGTGAGATGTTTTGGGCATGACAGTTATTTAGGATACTTTTGATTATAGTCTTTATTTGGCACTATCATGTTAGAGTATCCTAGGATTACTATCTAGTAGGGATGAGAAATGTAGTTCCTCGATTCTTTTTGAGTGGAACCCTCTATCCGAGCTGGGCATGAGTCCTTAATGATCTTCAGAGTGGCACCTCTTACTGCTAGAGCATGTTTTGTCAACCTATTTCAATTGGAACCCTCTAACTGGTTTGGGCATGGGTCCTTGATGATCTTTATAGTTCCACCCTCCTACAAGGTAGGGAAAGGGTCCTCAACCTATTCTGAGTGGCACCCTCCAGTCGGGCTGGGCATGGGTCCTTGATGACACTAGAGTGGAACCCTCCCGATGGGTTGTGCATGGGTCATTAACCTTGAGATATGTCCCCTTAACTATGATTCATAGTGACGAGACATGGTTTGGCATATATTTGGACTCACGAGAAATAGGAACACTTTCCCCACCGAGATGCTTCCTTGTGAGGTGACCTAAAACTATCCAGGTGAGTCAGTGCCACCCAAAGCGGATAATATCAAGGTGTGGTGATTGATTCTATTAGACTTGTGCATTCAAGGTTGACGCATGAGGTGTTGGGCCTAAAATATCAAACTTATTTGGAACTTTTGTCTACTCTTCTTATTAGGATAAGGTATGAAATAGAGATCCCCTTACTCTCTCATTTTGGGATTCTTTTAATGAGAACATATATATCTTGTTTAAGTACCCACTCCTTGGGTTTTGGTTACTCTCCTTCCATGAGAGGCAAAGACGTACATGGTATGCCATGTGCTTTCCATGTCTAGCTTCTCATGGTTGGCAGAGTCTACTCTCCTACTACAGGTACCAAATAATCGACAAGAAGTTCATATTCTTGCCATTTTGGGATCCTTGTGTTTGGATGCGTTTACTTTCACCCTCTTATTGGGTTGATCTATACTCTTTTACTGTACCTTGTTCCATCTAATGCTTTCCAATTAAGTTATATCTCTTACTGATCCCCCTTCACCATTTTTAGGGTGTTCTATAGGGTATGTATATACTCATCCCTGTAACATGTGTTGTACATTTTAAAGATGAAATACAGGTTGATCGCAACTTCAGAGGATCTTAACGATATAGGGTGCTTGGACCGGGTATAATGCTCATAGCTTTGTATTTAGAAGTTAGGATATCGTAGATATTTTAATTCTCTAATTTTCTATCAGGTTGGGACACACTTATGGTTAGACATGTATTTTTCTTCTTTACTTTTCAGTATACACTACCTTGATTCGTACTGAATAGAGGTACATGCATATTTTGTTTATTCATGGTACTGTTGCATATTTAATTTCCTTCCCACTTCACTTTTTCATTGAGTTGGATGTATGTGTGCATATATGTACTTAGGAAAAGTCCTCCCTTAGTTTGGTTGTGTCTTAAACACTTGTCACCACCCTATGGCCTAAGGATGCGGGATTGGGGTAGTTGTGGATCAAGCCTAGCTTAGGTTGGGTGATGACAGATTGGTATCAGAGGTGGTTTGACCCTTGGGACATTGTTCAGACGTTTTCCTAAAAAGGTATTTGGTTGGGTCTAGGGAAACAGTGTCAAAGTGTCTCGAATGTATCTCTTATGTCAGGGACTCTAGTGATGGTGCGATAGGTTGACGTATCCATTCACTAGGGCCTTGACTACCTTCTTTTCATCTCGTTATGCCAAGAAATTTTTTGTAGGGATTAATGGTACATGCATCATATATGATTGAGTCTTTGAATTTCCTTCTTGATTCATCTCCCAGCTCCCCATTGTTGTTATTGGTATATTTATATATATGCTAATCTAACTGCAGTACTCCTTGATAACTTTCAATATGCCTCTAAAATGATATCCATTCAGGAAACTGACTCTTATTCATGATAACGTCCCTATGAGCGATGAGGCCTCAGTTTAGGGTCCATCATGTGTTCCCCTTACTCCAGGTGGGTAGGTAGAAACACCTCCACTTTTTGAGAACCAGATCATCCTAATAGAACAGGATGAGGACATGTGCATACTAAGAAAACTCGATGAGTTCCAACATTATAGACTGTTGAGGTTCCATGGTGAGCCAGATCCCTAGGAAGTAGAGGATTGTGTAGAGTCGGTGGTATACATCTTTAGTCTTATTCGAACCTCGACAGATCAGATGGTGGCTTTAGAATCCATTATTTTTCATGGAGAATTTGGGCATTGGTGGATCCTGATTACTCAGATTCATGATGAGCCAACTGTCTCATGGAATAACTTCCAACAGTTGTTTCATGAGGAGTACCACCCTCCTACTTATGCTCTGTTCAGATTCAAGAGCTTTTGGAGCTTCAACAGGGAGGGATGATAGTGGCTGAGTATGCAGCTAGGTTCACAAAACTTACATACTACTATCCTGAAAAGATTAGAGATGGCTACTTCTAAGCGCGAAGTTTTGAGTAGGGACTCCATAGAGATATTTTAGCTAGCATAGTTCCCTTATGCATCCCCGCATATGATGGGGTGTTGGAATGAGCACTTGGGAAAAAGATATTTCTATCAGAGGGACACTAGTTAGCTGGAGTTGGCAGTGGGAATGACAAAGCCAAGTCATTTACAATAGCTGTCAGGCACCAGAGATCTCGAAACTGGAGACCCTTCCACAAGAAGGATCAGAAACATGGTTATATAGGGCTAATACTACGTAGGGGGCCAGGAAAGCTCGAGGATGGGTAGTGATACACATGTGATGGAAGAGGTCACATGGTGTGAGATTTCCCAACACAATGTACTGAGGAGAGAAGGAAGATAGATGGTGGACCTCCATAGAGGAGACAGCATCATGATTACGGATCTCCCAGGCGGGGATAGGGTGGTCCCCTGGGAGGTGGAGCTAGCATAGGAGAAGGAGGAGTTGTGGGTGTTGTACACTGGTATGAGATCCTTACACCACCACCACCAAGAGGACCACGTCTGGCATATGGAGCTAGCGACTAGGACCATGGAAATATGTAAGCTTTAGAGGCTTATGACCCCACAACGAACGATATGATAAGAGGTACGTTCTATGTCCTTTATACCTTATGAAATATAAATTTGTAGACAATGTTGTGAGGTACTCTTTTATTTCTTCTTCTTTCTCGATATTCAATCAGAGTGACATAGGGAATCATTATAACCTCATGTCGGTGTTTTTTGACATAGCTTTGAATGTACGAGGAATAGTGGTTCTTCCCCCACTGAGATGCAATTTTGTGACGTGATAAAAATGATGAGGGTGAGTCAGTGCCATCCAAAGAGGATAGTATAGAGGTGTGATGGATGAGTCCCTCTACCTTGTGCATTCAAGTTGAGGTTATACGATGCAGTGTCATAGAAGATCCTAGCATTTAGGGTGGAGTTTTTCTAGGTGAATTGTTTTTCTTAGGATGCCACTAGTGGGTGTGGCAGAGTTTCTGGGTTGGGTTCACTCTTCTTCCAAGAGATTCAAAGACACACAGGGTATGCCATGTGTTTTACATGTCTATATTCTCATGGTTGGATGAGTCTACTGTCACGACCAATCCTCGGGGCCCATGCCGTGACTACCCCAAGCCCGCCTTCCATAGGCTAGGGACTGGCGACTAACACCAAAGGCGTAAATCCCGATAAAAAGGGAAGGAATTGCCTTTATGATAGTAAACAAACACAACAAAGTACGCAAGATGAAGTAAGCAAAAAGTAATACTGAAAACAAGGTAAGTGCTGAAAGGTAAAAGGGACTTAATACAAACCCCTAATGAAAAGTACAGTACAATTGAAAGTCTAGTACAATAGCAGAAAAGTAAAACAACAACCACTAGTCATCCTCTGGGAATCCCACCTGAAGGGTGGGTACAGATGGTCTCCTCGGTACCTTGGGTCCATCCGTCCGCTCCATGTATGTCCCGCCAAGTGGTCCACCTCCAGGTATCGTCCAACTCCACAAGTCTCTACTATGATCAGCGTTGTCTATCATCTGCATCCAACACAACGTAGTGCGGGCAAAGCCCGTGCAGGGGTGAGTATAACAATACTCATTAGGGACCCCAAGACCCCCGAAGGTCTCCCAGGATCCACGAAGGATAAACCACAAAGAAAAGATACAAACATGAAGTATCAACCAACTCTACTTAGGTATATGACCATACATATACCTAAGTTATCAATCCCAGTTCGGCTCCAACTCTCGAGCCCAAGCACAACCAAGTCCACACAGTAAAGAATTCAACCACATCGATGATATTTATTGAAAGTCAAGACTCAACTCACACAGGTATACATATTTTGTAAAGTGATAAATATGATTAGATGTAGTCACTGATTCATATAAGATGGCGGACCCACGTAGGACACTAGTCCAGCTAAGTTGTAGGACCCACATAGGATACGAGTCCAGCTAAGCTGTCGGACCCACGTAGGATACTAGACCAGCTACTCTGTCAGACCCATGTAGGATACTAGAACAGAAGTCAAAACGTCGGACCCACTGAGGATTCAAGTATGGTAGTCATCACTGTCAAACCCACGAAGGATTCTGGTACAATTGTCATCATTGTCGAACCCACAGAGGATTCCAGTACATTTTCCATCATCGTCGAACCCACAGAGGATTCTAATACGATAGTCGTTGCAGTCGCAGCCAGCTCTAGGGTTCCCGCACACAACACGCTCGATTCAGGGAGGGTCCGTTCCTCAATCCAATGGTTCGATACATCAACTTTCAAGAAGTCTAGAGTTGATGTATCCTGAAGTTCTGTCTTTTCAAAAGGAACCCAACGCGATAGACAATGCGTCAATCAGACGCTCGGTCTGTGAGTTATTAGCATTTTTGCTCTGGGGGCCCGGTTGGAAATACGCTCGTTCCAAACCCGGCCATTTTACAAATTTGTCCAAAACTCACATAGAGTATCGAAAAAGGACCACCACGTCATGAAGGTACCAGTGCCACAGACGGTGCGTCGATCGGACGCACAGTCGTAAAGATATTCGCATTTAATCATATGGGCCCGGCCCGTTAGGCCCAGTGGGCTAGCGGGTCGGCCCAACCTGGTTCGGCGGGTCCGACCCTGCATGTGGTGTCGGCCCAGCCTAAAGAAACATGGCCCGACATGGTGGCAGGAACAACCTAGCCCAAAGGGGTGCGACCTGGCCTGAGAGGGTGCGGCCTGGCCCGGCTGGCCGCGACTCGGTCGGCGGGCCGAGCAGTCTGAGGGGGCACAGCCCCCCGGATACTCGAACCGGTGGCACCAAGTAGCGCCGCCCTCCCAAACCGGCCGGATGAAGCTGGCCGTCCTTCTCAGTGCAAGCGGCCTTCTCGGGTGGGCCGCGGTTCATCTAGCGTGGTACCCTCCTGGCGATGCGGTTCTCCTCAGCCCAGCCAGCCGCCTGCCGGCCAGTTTTCCTGCCGAGCAGCCCGCAAAATGCGGGCCCCAGTCTTCCGCAGTGCGGCGCCCATTGTGGCACCGCAGTCCTCCTTCGGCCCTACCGGCTTTAGCTGGTCGGTTCTTCGTCGGCCGAGCGGCCCGCGGTTGCGGGCCGCAGTTCTTCCGCACGCGGCCGGTTCACGACCGCCGCTTCCGTTTTTCGCCACCTCCTATCGTTGCCGCCGCTAAAGTATATCAAGAACAATCAGAGGGTCTTCAGGCAATGTTTGTTTTGCCCGCTCCCTTCGCATTAGGCGGTATCAAATGGCCAAAGGTAAAACATGATTTCAACGAGGGACGAAGAACAATTTTATGCAATTAAAATTGAAACAAACCCCTACCTCAGTTTCAAGAGTGGAGTCACAGAAAGAGGATTTGTAGACGACGTCGGGGTGCATCCGAGGAGGAAGTGACATCTCCTCACTTGTTTCAGAGAAGAGAAAGAAATGAAAGTCTCCGTTCTTCATGGATCCAGCGTTCTTCTTCGAAGAAGACGCCGTTCTTCGTGAAATGTTAAAGCTCTCTTTTAATTCTCCAAGGATTTCCCAGCACAATATTTTCCATGAAAAAATTAAAATAAAACTTTCCCTAATTTTAAAAAACTTTCCATGCATTTAAATTAATTCATACTCTTTAATTAATTAATTGAAGAGTTATTTAATTAATTTGAGATGGGTTGGAAAAAATTAAATGGAGTGAGGGAGGTGGAATTTGGAGAGGCTCCACCCAATTAAATGATGGAGTTGTCAAGAATTAAACAAGGGGTTTAAGGGAGTTGAAGAGAGTTATGGGGAGATGAAAGGTTGGGGCTCCTGTGGGCCCCACCTCACAAATATCCACACATGAGAAGTTATGTGGGTGTGGGACCCACCAATAACTTCCCCATGGGATTAAATAAACAACTCTCAAAATAAAATTGTGTAACACACAATTTTATTTAATTTAAGATTAAACCCCCAAAAAAATTAACTTTCAACCTGTGTAAAATGAAACTGCGGTAAAGGTCCCCTTAAGCAAACATCGGCGCTTCAAGTTCATCGGTGCCCTCATATTTCAATTCCGATCACCGGTTCAAAAGATTGAAAAACCCACACGTACGTTTACTAAACGTACCCGAACAAAACTTCAGAAATTGATTCCGGGCACACCGGGCCTCGGAATCATGTTCCGTCAGAAGTTACAGACTCGTAAAATTACAAATAATTTAGAAAAAAAATTACTTGAAAATTACAGGTCTTTACATCTACCCACCTTCCTTGTTCGTCAGTACCTTTACATGCTCTACATCAACCTTGATACTGTGATATACAATTATCAAATATAGGTTGAGGTAATTGAGACCCCATGAATAGAACTACACAAATCAATTCCTAGAGATGGAAGTGGTAATATTCACCCTAAGAATATAGAGACACTAACTTCTGGGAGAGCACTTTGTGGTTTACTCAAACGACCATAGTCTCAGGTACGTCTTCACTCAAGGAGACATGAAATTGGGACAACAGAGCTGGTTGAAATTCCTATAAGAATGTGACTTCAAGATAGTTTATAATCCCGGGAAGGGAAATGTTATAGAAAATTCCCATAACAGGAATTCCCAGGATTTCTTAGTGTAGGAAGAATCGGATTAGTTGTCATACCTACAGTTGAACCTGGTGGAACAGGAGGGTATAGTTTTTCTTTAGTCAATGGTGTTGAATTCTTCTCTTATTTAGAAAGTGAGAGAGTCTCAACTGGGGGACATAAACTATGAAATATTGCATGACTAGATATCTATAATAGTTTCACATGATGGATTTTCTTTCTGAAGAATGGAATCACATCATTCAGGGAAGAATGGTGATTCCAATCACATTACGAGAGGAGGTAATGTGGGAGTTTTACACTCACCTTTTGGTTGTGCATTAATGAGAGAAAATGAGAGCAGGAGAGCTAGTGGTGGGCTTAGAATATCTACCCATTTTCTTGGTTTATGCTTTATTAGGATGAAATGTTTTGAAGAAGGTAATAATGTAGAGACCCTAGTTTTTTCTTGTAAGACTTTGGAATATTTTCAGAGTTAGGTGCTATGACGACACATGATTTTGAGGACCGGTGTGCCCAGAATTAAATTTATAAAAATATTAAATATATTTTTATTACGCACCTGTGGTTTTTTATAAATAATGTAATATATCCTAAAAAAAAGATTAGTTCATAAATCTGGGGGCGTGTTTGAGTCTGGAATGTGACGTTTACCCTAGGTATGACATAAATTTTGTCGACGTGCGTCATCTGTAGAAAAAGTCACCGAGGACATAATTGTAAATAAAATAAGTAAATAAAATTATTTTATTTTCAACACAAATCCAAATAACTCATGAATGGGGACTCAAAAAGGAAATATGAGACCACCATTGAGTTTATAATGTAGTTTTTTCCATAGGTGTGACCTAAAGTTGCTCAGAGAGGGATGTTCGGATGGGACAGTTGTTGGTTTTACGTTCAATGAGTTAATTAATTAATTTGTTTTTGACCTCAATTAAAAATCTATAAATATATCACCAAGGAAATATTCCTAGGATTAACCTCATAATCCTAAAATAGTCGTTGAGAGATCTCTTCCTTCTTCTATTGGTGGATCTTGATGAAACTTCAGATATGGGGATATCAGGATGTAGTAAACGCAACGAGTTACTTTGATTGTTGGTGGGAACATTCTTCAATGATTAACCATCCAATATCTAGGTAGGACTCGTCAATTGGAATTTCCACCCTTTTTATTAAATGTTTTAAATATTTAATCTTTTTTCTTGAATCTATGCATTTGAAAAAAATTTCATGAGCCCAAGAATAAAGAATTATACTGTTTTTCTTTGGTTTATCTAACCCCGGGAGAACTTTCTTGATCATTGGACAAGAACATTTCCCAATGATCCTAAAGCCTTCGTTTTTTGTGCTTTTATTCCATATTTATTCACATTATTTTCTATTGGAACCCCATGGTTCCAAACTCAATAGTTTTTGGGTGACCTGAGCTCGATCAGACACCAAGATTTGTGGAGGATTGGCGAAACATGATCGGTTTGAAGAACAGAGACTGGATTAGTGAAAATCTGGGTCCAAGGATCCCAAATCTACAATCGTTTCGATGTATTGAGTTTGAAAGGATCGGTAGTCAATTGTGGAAGGGATGATTGTCTGCTGAGGCTGTGGAAGCAGAGCAGCGATGCAAGCAGGTGGAGGTGGTGTGCAGCGGCGGTTAGTTGCAGCTCAAGGTGAGGCGATAGGTGGCTGAGCTAAAGGTAGTGACTCCCAAGCATGGCAGCAACTAATGTGGGGTATCTCGGGTTCCAAATGTGTAACACCCCAAGATTTTATGAGAAATATTATTTTTAATTTCTTTGATGTATTGTGTTGTATGCTACACCAATATTAGATTGCACTATATGAAACACCGTATTAGCTTTTAGTATATGCAAACACTATTCTTGGCTTGTGTCGCATGCAAGAGCGACCTTCCTCAATAGCGTGTGTTGTACGCAATACTGAGTTTCACTAAACAACGATATATTGTTATAATATTATTATGAATAAGACATTATGAATAGTATTAACCGAATTTTGAATTTTATAATATTATAATTTATCTTACACATTTTCTATAATGAGGTATGAGAATAAAATCAATTTTTCGAATAAAAGAAGTATTTTTCAAAAAATGCAGTTTTGCCGCCTTTTGATGGCGCACCCATTTTAAATCTAATTTTTTAAAAGTTTATAAGTTCAATTTTACAAAATAAACTTCTTCTTTTTAATTAGGATATAAAAATTTACATTGGATAAAGTTTTGATATTTTTCTGACAATGTTCTTATTTTGATGAATAGTAAAAACATGCTAAATTTTACTTAAAAACAACTTTTTTCATCGAGATAATTTATATGGTTAAATTATAATAGTAAATTATTTTAAAGTATAAATAGAATATATTTTTAGCATTTAATATAATTTATGTCATTATCATTGATTTTACATTGAATTCGTCGGTTAAATCAATTCAATCTTTTGAAAATTTTTAAACAAAAACCCATTTTTTCGACAACAGGATTAATTTTAAATTAATTACTTCAATTTCTGTGTTTTGAATTTGGAAAAATTGATTCCATATTTGGAATCATTAGGTCCAAATTATGTTAATAAGCTACTTTTTATTTTTGTTCATTATGAATAGTAACAACGATAAATTTTATTTAACACACTTAAAGGTAAATTAGGTAATTAAGGGTAAAAATAATATTATAAAATTACCTTAACACTTATCTTAATATAATTTAATGATTATATTTCGTCCTAAAATATACTTGGGTTGAAATGGTATCTATTATAAACCTCTTGTATGTGATTAAGACCTTTAATTTATTTTATTTAAATGAAAGTGAAATATGTCTCACTCAAACTTTAATAATTAAATTATTTTTTAATATAAGGTTATACAGAATATAAATTCAGTTATAAATACTCATTTTAAAGATAAAATATTTTTCTTTATCATGGTAATTTATTTGTAATTTTTAATAAATATATAATTACATTAATAGATTATACATTAATGATGCATAAATTATTTATTT
This sequence comes from Viscum album, assembly GCA_963277665.1. NCBI lineage: Eukaryota > Viridiplantae > Streptophyta > Magnoliopsida > Santalales > Viscaceae > Viscum > Viscum album. The sequence continues at coordinate 397,729,643 of OY728138.1, forward strand.
AGTGAAAAATCAATAATATAGTTTTTATTAGACTAATAATACCCATAAAAGGCCCAAAAACCTGATAAAAACTTATTGGTCATGTACATATGAACCATAAGCATCCAAAGGTATAATTTTTAACCCTTTGGATCTTTATAAAATAGATTATTAAATTTATAGTTTTTTATTTTAAATGATGTCAAAGTTGTCACCTTCATAATTTAATAAATATATCATTTTAAAAGTTGGGTGTTTTAGAAGATAAATTTTACTAAAATTAATATTAGGAAATATATTAGATTCATATTCATAATAGTATTTTATTTTTAATTTTTATGAAAAAATATGTATATTAAATAATTATACAAAAATGTTGTGGTAATTATTTTATTAAGAGAAATATCAAATAAATGGTTTTAAAATTATTAAAATAAATATTATATGAACTAATTAACATTCTCCATGAATTTTATAAATTAATATGAAATGTTAAGAACCTATTAAATATTTTGTTTCTAATATATTCTCTGTGGGTATTTTATTTAAATTCAAATAAATGAATAGTTTCAAATTTTACACTTAGTATTTTATAAAAATAACATATTATTAAATTATTTAAAAATCACAAAAATATTTAAAAAATTGAAAATTGAATATTATATGGTCTAAAAGGTTATAAAGTATCCAATTATGGGAAAATTACCACATATAAGTATGTATTTATAACAATTTAAAATTTAGAATATTATTACCACAAATAAGATTAAATAAATTAAATAAGGATAAATCAAATTGATAAGGTTTAAAATAATTTCCCAACATGTCTAAATTTAATTGGTTGTTGATATTACAACCCTATATTACCACATATCCTAATTTGAGTCACTTTGGAAGTTTTTATGTTGGTTTTTATTTTATTATTAATTAATATTTTTGAAGTTTCCAAAAGTGCCCCTCTCTTCTCTTATAAAAGGGCACCTCGTACCTCTACTCTTCACACCATTTTGAGCCTTCAAGATCGGAAAAACCCTATCCATTTCACTTCTCCACTTCCCTAGAAACCTACTAGAGGTCCTGGTATTCTTCTAAGACCAACTTTAGTGCCCTAAGAGGAGGTTAAGTGGAGGCACGTCGAAGAAGAGGTAATCTCTTCAACCGATTCTTTCAAGTTTCTTTATTCTTCTACTTCCTCTTATTTAGTTGTTTCATTATAAAGTAATAAAATCAGTACAACTAATATACTGATATGTTATTATAAATATTAAACAACCCTATTTCACATTCTACCCATCCTAAGAAAAACAAAATCATTGCACGTGCGTACGTACGGAATATTGTCTCCACGCCGTGGTGTGATCTATTTTTCCACCACCACCATAATTGGACGGGTATAATGGTGTAAAGAATAACTATATATGGTTATTATAACATGATACTAATTCTGAGATATTATATCATCCACTCTAACTCCATTCAATAATTATGGAAACGATATCACTGCTCGTACATAGGTACGGATTATCGTCTCCAGGATGTGATGAGATTCATTCTCCAAGTTAACCATTCAAGAATGATTATAAAGTATATAAAATAAATAATCATGAAATATATGACATATTAATGATACTGGATTTATGTATATGTTATTTACTTACTTTCATTCAATTTAATAAGGAAACGAAGACATCGTTCATCTGTACGTACAGTCTACCGTCTCCATGAACGGTGTATTTCTTTCCATTTATCTATCTATTATATATATGTATATTCTGAATATATATTATATATAAATCATGTTTTTTATTCTTTAAGTAATTAATCATGATCTAAGTAATCATATCAATAATTACAAGTCGAAACACTAACGATAAATGAAACGATTTTACCCAAAACGCTACTTTAACATGGAATTGACAAATGAACGGGTAATATAAAGTTGTAAGTGAATCATATATGATAAAATAAATACTATTATGGTTATACTACAAGTTAATAATATGTTTAAACCCACTATACAAGGGTCTCAGAAACATACAGAAGAAATTGGACATAAGGTAAGGGAAAATTATCCCAATCTCATTCTTATCCGGGATTGTTTATTCGTAAGTATTTACCAGGGTTAGGTTTATCATCCATATCCATGTTTTCTCAAAATGTTTTCATAAATTTCTTACTATTATTCCATGTATTTTTAAATTCATTTTTACCCCTTTTGACTTTTACTACGATTAATGGAATGAATCTTTATTTTGTTTACCATACGATGTACTTTTTGTCTTTTTCGGCAAAAGTATGAGGAGAATGTTTTTTTAACTTATACAGCATGAACGGATTTTTACGGTTTCATAATGCCTTATTTCCATGAAGAATAATCTACAAGATTTCATGATTATTTTCAATAAAATCCTTTTCTTTTAAAATTTCATGGCATTTTGTGAAAAGAAAATGATTTTTAAGAAGAAAGGATATTTTCCTTAAGAATTCATTTCAAGTGTTTTATCAAAACAATTTTCAATCTAAGATGACATTATTTAGTATGTTTATGTTTCAAGTAGAATGTCTCTATTATTTAAATGGTTTTATTTTTCTTATGATGAAATGATATCTATTTGTTTTATATGGATTATGTTATGATGGAATAATGTTTTTGAAACCCATTTTATTATTTGGATTATAATGAATGATTTATGATTGTTTTGTGGCACACGTAAGAATGATTTCAATATGAGATGGTTGGGACCTATATCTCCCTCCAACGCATTGGGTAAAGATTTATATCTCATGAGATAGATATGGCTGGAATGGAAAGTAAATCTGGTTCAGTAATACAGGGCTGGAACGGCAAGTAAACCCGGTTTAGTAATGGACTTTGTCCACTATGATGGTCTTGGAAACAATGCCTTGGATACTATGGAAATCATATCATGTGATTTATGCTTTTCCACAATTCCATGTTTTATTACCATGCTATTTTATCATGATTAATGTTCCTTTATGATCTATTCCTTATGTGCTACCAAGATTCATGTCATTTCTCAAGATTTTTATGTTTTATGTTCATGTTTCTACGTTCAAATGTTTATGGATTATTTATATGTTCGTAATGTTTACCCTTACTGAGCATTTGAGCTCACCATTTTTATGTTTTCTTTTCCCCAGGATATAAATAAAGTTTTTAGGTAAGAAAACAAAAGGGGAAGATCTTTATGGGATATGTTAAAGATCTTTCAACATGATTAGAAGTTTATATTACAAGTTTCTGAAGACACTAATCTAATATGGTCTTTGGGCATTTGATTGTGACATGTATTAAGTATTCTGAAAAAGTAATGTAATGTCTATGTACATCAAGATTTGGGTCTTTACAGTTGGTATCATAGTGAAGGTTTAGTTAAACTTTGGAAACTAGGATGCGAAAACTTTAGTGAGGTCCCTAGAGATATTTCTAAGGTATATCTGGGGATGTCCCTAAGGTTTAGTATAACTATTGGTTACAGTCCTAAAATTATGTTGATGATTATGAATAAACTAGGGTGAACCTAAGGTGTCATGGATTAAATAATGTGTAATAAGTTATATTTTTTATGATTATGTGGTTCCTCTTTATTTTAATTGTTTCTTACACCATGGTTTTTTGTTTTTTTAAATGGAGGGAACCAGAAGGAATTGGGTCAACATTGAATCCAATGGAAAAATTGGTGACTATGAGAAACGAAATTGCATAATGCCTATAAAGAAAGAAATTGTGATTATACCGAATCACTCATCACAAAATATGATTAACAAGGTGAAATTTAGTGGTATTCCTAATTCATCAAATAAGAGGAAGATGAAATTTTATGCATGTTCGCATGGTGAGGAGCATAGAAAAGGAGGATTGAGATTTCTAAATAAGGGAAGAAGAACCTTGATGAATACATCAAATGGAGGGGAAGATGTTATCTATGTGTGGAGAAGGGTTACAGAGTGACAGACTGTTATGGAGTTCAATGTCTTATCTATGGAGAACATCGGCATTACCCAACTCAATGCCCTGACCTAAGAGGTTACTTCTAAATCAAGGAAGGAATTATTCCGTGATAATCATTAAATAAGATAGATTGAAGTTTTTATGTATTGGTATTCAATAATAATATTGTTGAGGTAATTTTATGGTATATTAGAATATCTATGTATTAGTCCATTTTGGTTTTCCGTTAGAATATGGTACCGATAACCATGAAAAGTGATTGAAATATTTTTGGATAGTAGATGATATGTGCATAATGAAGGGATAAGGAGAAAATAATACGTTTGATGTTAATAATTAGATCATTACTGATATAAGGACAAAGTGATATCATGGTTTGAGTATATAGAGTTTTTGGGATTTTGGTATGTGGAAAAAGTTAACTTCTAAAGGCATTCATGTTTTTAGTAAGGTTCTATGGTAATTCATGTTTCAATAGAATACATGATTAAGGTATTCACATGTTTGTAATGTGACCAACAAGATATATCTTATGATATATGGGGAATAAATGATGGTATTCACATGCTTGGTAGATGACATGTCTAATAATCATTTTCTTTATACTCTGATATTGGACAGAAGTATTTTTGATAATCCTAAAGGGTGGAATGGATTAGGTTAGACATCAGATAGTTTCGTTTAAAGCTAGAACTTTTTTATATTATTTCTGAAATGTGATAATAGTAAATTTTTTGAAAAAGGACAACCCGTAGGACAGGTGACAACCCGTCACGTCGGACAAGGATGTGAGAATCGAACCCACAACCGAAGTGAGATAGGCCTTTATCGCCTACCAATGGCCTATAGTAAGTTCCTGGTTCGTATAAATTAATTTTATTTTATTAAGCAGTATGATAGATGAAGTATAAGTCAATTTTAGGAACCATATATGATTAATCTCACCATAGATTGACTTATGTATATTTAATAACTTGTGCTAACCTTTTTGTGATAGAGACGGATGGAATGACCTATCATTATATCGCATGATCTACTGACACTTTAAGAATGAAAAATTTAACTTCATTTCTTTAAATATGAGATGAAGTGGAAATTTTTCATGGAATGACTAACAATGATATTATAATGAAATCAAGTAAGTATTTCTCCTTATGCAAAAAATACATCTACTTTAGGGAAATGATCATGAAAACCAAAAATGTTGTCCTAGTACTCTCATATCCAATGAATCAAATGGTACCTTATATCATCACAAATTTATGGCTTTGTGATTGTTGGCTTTTTCATATCCGTGTTCTCTACCACTCCCCATCAGATCTTGATGGTTAGATTTCTCTTCCATATCCATGTTTTCACCTATGTTCTTCTATGTGGAAACCCAGTGATGAGTTAATTTGGGTAACCATTAGGTTTCTTACTTTACTTTTTAAAATTAAGTTTTAGTATTCCTTTTTACGATGTGGGTTTCTATGAAAGAAACTTTCAAGTAGTAAACGATTTATAACCCTGATGTATTTCGAGGGTGAAATTCATTTTAAGGGGGGTAGAATGTAACACCCCAAGATTTTATGAGAAATATTATTTTCAATTTCTTTGATGTATTGTGTTGTACGCTACACCAAGATTAGATTACACTATACAAAATACTGTATTATCTTGTAGTATACGCAAACACTATTCTTGGCTTGTGTCGCGCGCAAGAGCGACCTTCCTCAATAGCATGTGTTGTACGCAATACCGAGTTTCAATAAACAACGATATATTGTTATAATATTATTATGAACTAGCCGTTATGAATAGTATTAACCGCATTTTTAATTTTATAACATTATAATTCATCTTACACATTTTCTAGAATGAGGTATGAGAACAACATCAATTTTTCGGATAAAAGAAGTATTTTTCAAAAAACGTAGTTTTGCTACCTTTTGATGGCACACCCATTTTAAATCTAATTTTTGAAAAGTTTATAAGTTCAATTTTACAAAATAAAATTCTTCTTTTGAATCAGGATATAAAAATTGATATTGTATAATGTTTTGATATTTTTCTGACAACATTGTTATTTTGATGAATAGTTAAAACACGATAAATTTTACTTAAAAACAACTTTTTTCATTGAGATAATTTATATGGTTAAATTATAATAGTAAATTGTTTTAAAGTATAAATAGATTATATTTTTACCATTTAATATAATTTATTCCATTATCATTGATTTTACATTGAATTCGTGGGTTAAATCAATTCAATCTTTTGCAATGTTTTAAACAAAAATCCGTTTATTTGACAAAGGGATTAATTTTAAATTAATTACTGAAACTTATGTATTTTGAATTTGGAAAAATGGATTTCATATTTAGAATCAGTAGGTCCAAATTATGTTAATAGGCTACTTTTTATTTTTGGGCATTATGAATAGTAACAACGGTAAATTTTATTTACCACAGTTAAAGGTAAATTAGGTAATTAAGGGAAAAAATAATATTATAAAATTACCCTAACACTTGTCTTAATATACTTGGATGATTATATTTCATCCTAAAATATAATTGGGTTGAAATTTTATCTATTAGAAACCACTTGTATGTGATTAAGACCTTTAATTTATTTTATTTAAATGAAAGTGAAATATGTCTCACTCAAACTTTAATAATTAAATTATATTTAATATAAGGTTATAAAGAATATAAATTATCTTATAAATACTCATTTTAAAGATAAAATGTTTTTATTTATCATGGTAATTTATTTGTAATTTTTAAGAAATATATAATTACCTTAATAGCTTATACATTAATGATGCATAAATTATTTATTTAGTGAAAAATCAATAATATAGTTTTTATTAGACTAATAATACCCATAAAAGGCCCAAATATCTGACCAAAACTTTTTGGTCATGTAAATATGAACCATAATCATCCAAAGGTATAATTTTTGACCATTTTGATCTTTATAAAAGTGATTATGACATTTATAGTTTTTTATTTTAAATGATGTCAAAGTTGCACCTTCATAATTTAATAAATATATCATTTTAAAAATTGGGTATTTTAGAAGATAAATTTGACTAAAATCAATCTTATGAAATATATTATATTTATATTCATCATATTATTTTATTTTTAATTTTTATGCAACAAATAGGTATATTAAATAATTATAAAAAATGTTGTAGTAATTATTTTATTAAGAGAAATATCAAATAAATGGTTTTAAAAATATTAAAATAAATATTATAAGAACTATTTAGCATGATCCACAAATTTTATAGATTAATATGACATGTTAGGAAACTATTAAATATTTTTGTTAGAATATATTCTCTGTGTGTATTTTATTTAAATTCAAATAAATGAATAGTGTCAAAATTTTGGTATTTTATAAAAATAACATATTATTAAATTATTTAAAAATCACAAAAATATTTAAAAAATTAAAAATTGAAAATTATATGGTCGAAAAGGTTATAAAGTATCAAATTATGGAAAATTGACCACATATAAGTATGTATTTATAACAATTTAAAATTTAGAATATTATTACCACAAATAAGATTAAATAAATTAAATAAGGATAAACCAAATTGATAAGGTTTAAAATAATTTCCCAACATGTCTAAATTTGATTTTTTTTATGTGATTACAACCCTATATTACCCCATATCCTAATTTGAGTCACTTTGGAAGTCTTTAAGTGAGGTTTTATTTTATTATTAGTTAATATTTTTGAAGTTTCCAAAAGTGACCCTCTCTTCTCTTATAAAAGGGCACCTCATCCCTCTCCTCTTCACACCATTTTGAGCCTTCAAGCTCTGCCAACCACTATCCATTTAACTTCTCCACTTCCCTAGAAACCTACTATAGGTCTTGGTATTCTTCCAAGACCAACTTTAGTTCCCTAAGAGGAGGTTAAGAGGAGGCACGTCGAAGAAGAGGTATTCTATTCTACCGATTATTTCAAGTTTCTTTATTCTTATATTTCATCTTCTTTAGTTTTTTCATTATAAAGTAATAACATAAGTATAACTAATATACTGATATGTTATTATAAATATTAAACAACCCTATTTCACTTTCTACCCATCCCATGAAAAATGAAATCACTGTGTGTGCGTGTGTACGAAATACCGTCTCTACGCCGTGGTGTAATCTGTTTTTCCACCACCACCTTACTTGGATAGGTATAATGGTGTAAAGAATAACTATATATTGTTATTATAACATGATACTAAATATGATATATTATATCATCCACTCTAATTCCATTCAATAATTATGGTAATGATATTATCGCTCATGCATACGTACGGATTACCGTCTCCACGACGCGATGAGATTCATTCTCCAAGTTAACCATTATAGAATGATTATAAAGTATATATAATAAATAATCATGAAATATATGAAATTTTAATGATACTGGATTTATTTATATGTTATTTACTTACCTCCATTCAATTTAATAAGGAAACGAAAATAGTGTTCATGCGTACGTATAACCTACTATCTCCATGAACGGTGTATTTCTTTCCATTTGTCGATCTATTATATATATATGTATATTATGAATATATATTATATATAAATAATATTTTACATTCTGGAAGTAAGTAATCATGATCTAAGTAATCATATTAATAATTAAAAGTCAAAACATGGACGATAAATTAAACGATTTTACCCAAAATGCTACTTTAACATGGAATTGACAAATAAACGGGTAATATAAAGTCGTAAGTGAATCATATATGATAACATAAATATTATTATGGTTCCATTACAAGTTAATAACATGTTTAAACCCACTATACAGGGGTCTCAGACACATACGGAAGAAATTGGACATAAGGTAAGGGATAATTATTCCAATTTCAATCTTATACGGGATTGTTTATTCGTAAGTATTTACTGTGGTTAGGTTTATTATCCATGTACATATTTTATCAAAATGTTTTCATAAAATTTTTACTATTCTTCCATGTATGTTTAAAGTAATTTTTATCCCTTTTTGAATTTTACTATGATGAATGGAAGGACTGTTTCTTTTGTTTACTATATGATGTACTTTTTAACTTTTCCTGAAAAAGTAGGAAGAGAATGTTTTTTTAACTTATACGGCATGAATGGATTTTTACGGTTTCATAATGCCTTATTTACATGAAGAATATTCTACAAGATTTCATGATTATTTTTAATAAAATCATTTTCTTTTAAAATTGCATGGCATTTTGTGAAAAGAAAATGATTTTTAAGAAGAAAGGATATTTTACTCAAGAATTCATTTCAAGTGTTTTATCAAAACTATTTTCCATCTAAGATGAAATTGTTTAGTATGTTTATGTTTCAAGTATAATGACTCTATTATTTACATGGTTTGATTTTTCTTATGATGAAATGATATCCATTTGTTTTATATGGATTATGTTATTATGGAATGATGTTTATAAAATCCATTTTATTATTTGGGTTATAATGAATGATTTATGATTGTTTTGTGGCACACGTAAGAATGATTTCAATATGAGATGGGTGGGAACTATATCTCCCTCCAATGAATAGGGTAAAGGGTTATATCTCATGAGATATACATGGATGGAATGACAAGTGAATCTGGTTCAGTAATACAGGGCTGGAACGGCAAGCAAACTCGGTTCAATAATGGACTTTGTCCACTATGATGGTCTTGGAAACAATGCCTTGGCTATTATGGAAATCATATCATGTAATTTATGGTTTTCCCCAATTCCATGTTTTATTACCATGATATTTTATCATGATTAATTTTCCTTTATGATCTATGCTTTATTTACTACCAAGATTCATGTCATTGATCAAGATTTTGATGTTTTATGTTTATGTTTTTATGTTCAAATGTTTATAAATTATTTATATGCTCTCAATGTTTACCCTTAATGAGCATTTGAGCTCACCCTTTTTATGTTTTCTTTTCCCCGGGATATAAAGAAAGGTTTTAGGTAAGAAAAAAAAGGGGAAGATCTTTATGGGAGATGTTGAAGATCTTTCAACATGATTATAAGTTTATGTTCCAAGTTTCCAAAGACACTAAACTAATATAGTCATATAGATTTTTTTTTGTGTCATGTATTAAGTATTCTATAAAAGTAATGTAATGTATATGTACTTCAAGCTTTGGGTATTTAAAAAATGGGTAGGGGTAAATTAAAATGGTGGGAGAGAAAAGATAAATAAAAGGAAAAATAATAATAATATTATTAACATATTTACACCCCCATAAATCCCACTTGGGGAGTCCGATTCATGCATCGGCTATGATGGAGTGACCCCATTTACAATGCAGTCATTTTAAGACCATTCTAGATAATTTTCCCTGACCTGTGACCTAGGCCCATGAAACTCCCATGAAGTAATATATTTAATAATATTATTAAATCTTTCACCCGTCATAACACCCACATGGGGAGTCTAAATGACATACTATCAGTGACTGCATGACCCTGGCCTTGAGATGGTCATTTAAATACCAATGTTGGATAGTTAATTTGGGATCATGTCTTTGGTGCACAAAATGCCAAATATTATTATTATTATTATTATTATTAAATATTATATCCGGCATAGCTTCTCCGTATGACATCTGATTGATGGAATTTTAGTTGTGATATAACCATGATATTAAGGTGGACATTTTAAGACCAATTTTAGGTATTTAATTCAAGCTCGTGGCTCGGACCCATGAGACACCATTCAATCTTGATGCTGTTAAATATTCTTTTTTACTAGGTGTTTGATTGAGACAAGTGAATAGTGGATACCGTGTGTTTTACTATGAGGATCACAATGGTGTAATCCATATATTTTATTTTGAGATCGAGACATGTCCCCATGAGGCACTATTCGTGCACAATGCTGTGAAATACAGCTTCTTCACTGGGTGTCTGATTAAGGTGAATGAATATTTGAACTTGTGTGATTTTCTACAAGGATTTCAGTAGTGTAATCCATTTGGTTATCTGGGGCCATTTGAAGAGGAATTTAAATGAAATTACATTTTTTCCCTTCAGACCAACGAAGATCATCATGCGCTCGTCAACATTTTGGCTAGATATTCCATGTAATCTGAGAGTACACTGGCCCACCTATGGGTAAATATACATATTTTAGTACCTGATTATGTCTAGGTACACATCTAGGTGATGAGGTGGGGTCACACGTCATGCAGGACCCATATGTACTATGTACCTCATTTTGAATCTTCTACCTCTCGTATTTCCTTATTCTTTTACTCTCATCTCTACCTATGAGTAGCTTATCAAGATTGTTTTTTCATGTAGAACGTGATAGTTACCTCCGTAGTGTATTTTGAGATACGATGTGAGATCTTCTGGGAATGATGCTTATTCAGGGACATCTGACGATAGTAGCAATCAGACACTAACATATTAGACTACCCTGGGATTACCATCTATCAGGGATCGGTAGTATAGTTCTTTGATGCTTTCCAAGTGTCACCCTCTAGCCGGGTAGGGCATAGTTTCTCAAAAATCTATATAGTGTCACCCTTTTGCTGGGCAGGGCATGGGTCCTCAACCTATTTCGAGTGGCTCCCTCCAGCCAGGCTAGGCATGGGTCCTCAATGATCTACAGAGTGGAACCATCCTACTATTTAGGGCATGGTTCCTCAACCTATTTTGAGTGGAACCCTCCATCTGGGTTGGTCATGGGTCCTCAGCCTTGATACTTGGCCCCTCGACTGTGCGCCATAGTGATGAGACATGAATTGGTGTACCTTTGGAATCACAAGGAAGAGGGAAACTTTCCCCATCAATATGCGCCCTTGTGATGTGACCTAAAACCATGTGGGTGTGTTAGTGCCACCCAAAGTGGATAGTATCATAGTGTGGTGATTGAATCCCTTAGACTTGTGTGTTCAGGTCAGACACATGAGGTGTTGGGCATCGTAGATGTAACTTCTTTGGAACTATTGGATACTCTTATTATTGGGATAAGATGTGAGATAAAGATCCCCTTACTCTCTAGTTTGGTATTCTTTAACTAAGGATATATATATATATAATGTTTCCGTACTCACTATTTGTGTTTTGGTTACTCTCCTTCTAGGAGAGGTGAAGACACATGGGGTATACCACATGCTTTCCATGTCTAGATTCTCATGATTGGATGAGTCTACTATCATACTATAGGTGTAAAAGTCTCAATGAGAAGTTAATATTCTCATTATTTCGAGATCCTTATGTTTGGATGAGGTTACTTTCACCCTCTTATTGGGTTGAGTTTTACTCTTTTATTATACCTAGTTCTATCTAGTACTCCCCTCTTAATTTTTATCTATTACTACTACTCCTTCACCCTTTTCATGGTGTTCTAATGGGTATTTATATAATCACCCATTCATAGGATTTTTGCAACACATTTCATGTCTTTTGCAGACAACAGATAGTTTGATCATGAATTCATAGGAGCTTAGGGATATGTGGTTCTTGGACTATGTATGATGGTCATAGCTTCATATTCAATAGTTGGGATCTATTAGCTATTTTACTTTTCCAGTTTTCTATCAGGTTGGAACACACTTCTGGTTGGGCATGTATTTTTCCCCTTTACTTTTCAATACACACTATCGTACTTTGTAATGACTAGAATTCCATGCATATTTGGTTTATTCATAGCAGTGTTGCATCTTTACTTTATTTTACTCTATAATTTTTCATTGATTTGGATGTGTGTGTGCGTATAGGTATTTATTAAAATGTATCCCTAAGTTTATTTGTGCCTTTAATTCTTTTTTCCACCCCCTAGACTATATAGGTGGGCTTGGGGTAGTTTCGGCTCGAGCCAGTCTTGGGTCGAGTCATAACAATTCATCCTTTAAACCCATTAAAAGATTCCTTATATATATCATAGGGAAAGGAAAATAAAATAAGGGTGATCTCAAATTCTCAGTAAGGTTTGTGTATAAAGGAATATCTCATGATTGAATAAGGAAAACTGAATATGGAAAGGTAGATAACTTATAAAACATACCATTTAATTAATAACTTGAGCACAAGATACAACCATGCATAATATCAATGTAGTAATCTCATAGAAAAAAAAAACTAAATTCACAATGAAGGAAAAGCATAATGTTAGACATCTTGATCAAGGTACTATTCTAATATTATTTCAAATATGGGCAGGTACACACCAAAAACCCATTTAATAAGGTTATCTAACTCATTTGTCTTATGTGACATATTTATGCATCAGGGGGATATCTATAAATGTTCCCCACCCATAACTACATATCCAATACATTTATCATATATTTAATGATCAATTTAATTCATAAAAAATATGAATTTTCAAAAAATATCATTATGAAGTAAATAATATTGAATATCAGTATTTTAATAGTCAGTAACTTTCATGGTAAAAAATGTATATAGAAATGGGATAAAATTTATGTTGAGTTGACATTATACTTTCTAATTTTCCTTTATTTAGTTTTTAAAATCACAAAAAATTTCTTAAAACCCTATTTTACTAAATTTATATGTCCCAAGTGTTTAAATTTTTTTTAGAAAACATATTTTTCTACCGAAAGTTGAAATAGTTTTCAATTAAACGAATACAAACTTTAAGTTCTATAATCCAATCCATTAGAATAACTTAGAGTCTGGTCAATCAGGCTGACTAGTGTTTCTTCCATTATATTAAATAAGTGTTATTTCCGTAGGACTGACCAAAGTCATATCATTCATACTACAAAAATTTAGATCCATCATACTAAACTAAGTTCAGTTCATCAGATTAAAAAACAAATAGTATAGTCCTTTGGATTGTCCAAAGTATATAATTAGAGTAATTATAATTATTTCTATTGGATGGAATCTATAATATAATTTTAATGGTACTAATCAAAACAACATCAGATGGAGAAATTTTACTGAGCTATCAAGTGAATAACATTTGAGTCCATTACAACTAACTCTGAGATTCATAGAAAACATGACCATTGGAGGATTCCTATAAATATGAGTGCATTAGAGGAGCTAGGATATGGTGTATTTACTACTCAACATGTATGACATTTTTATCTTCCTAAACACATCATTCTTACACTTTTTAATTTTTTAGAGAGTTGTAGTTCTAAGGATTCTGAGGGAGGAATTATAAAATCATTAGAATGTTTTTCTTTTGTATTCATCTATATGATGTGGGTTTAGATCAAGGTATTTCAGGGACAGGACGACATCTGATTCTAATCCATCAGATTGAGGAATTTTAGGGATAAGAATCTAGAGATATCCCAATCAGTCAGATCAAGGGATTATAAGGTTTTGTAATACAGAGCTTTTTCAATTTCATATCTAGGACATTCCTGGAAAGGAAAGATAGACCTTTATAAATACGTTGAAAACTATGGATATATGAAGTCAAGATTTATCAATTCCTTAAATCTTATGGTTAAAGAGTATAATTACTTTTATAGAGCTTGTCATTCATTTTTACTTTGTTATAATATTTCACATTTCTTATTTCTATAGGTTTTATATTACACTATGAATTTATATTAGAAAGTTATTTTTACTGATCTTTCTAATAATTATTTTATCGGACAGTTTGTAAGATAGATTAATAAACTATGATTTATCAGAAAACTTTTTAATTTGATATGTGTACTCTAATCATAAGATGATTTCTAAGTTTGATCTTTTTAACTATATATTTTTGGGTTTTTGGGTTAGTTTTATTTTTTTTAAACTAAAACCCCCCACCTCTTGTAGCCATCATATACTCTTATGATCCAATAATTAGTATTATAGTTGATTCTACTTTTATACTTTCTGAGTTTTTACTTTTTTTATCTGATACAAGATTCTTAAGTTTGTTTATAAACTATTGTTACACTAACATGTATTATAGAAAGAGTTTCTATTTTTGATAAGATGGTAGGATTTAATATTGGTACTCTTGATAATTTGAATCCCGGTAGACCACCTTTTTTATGGTAATGATTATTAATATTGGAGAGATAGAATGAATTTTTTTATAAATATTGGAGTTCATAATTATGTGATTTTAACTAGAAACTAGAAGATTCTAGAGGAGGAAGTAATTTTTTTTACTAATTAAGAAAATTTATAATATAATTCGAATTAAGGAGTAAGGAATACTTTATTATGTTCTATGACTATAATTATGACAAAATTCCCATTTATTGGTGTTTTTTGGTCTAGTGGTGGTTTAAAGCACTGTTATATGGTTTTGTGACGGTTTCAAAAAACCACCACTAAAATTGGTGTCGGTATTCAACATGTGGCGGTTTCTTCCATTTAGTTGTTGTTCTTAGAAAGTGTCATAGAAGTCGTATTTCGTGGTGGTTTAATTAGTTTTAGAGGTGGGTTTCACTAAAAAATAACTGGGATCTAGTAGTGGGTTTTAACTGCCGCTATATTCTGGAGTTTTTATAGAAAAACTACCACTAATATGGATAAAACCACCATTGAGTAATTTTTTTTTCATATTTAGTAGCAGTTTTAACCACCAACCTAAAAAATACCATTATATAGTGTCAGTTTAAACTACCATGAAAAAAACCTTTATCTAGAGGGGGTTTAAACTACCGTTATCTCATGCATTAAAAAAACAAGTTGTAGGTTCTGCAGCCCCAGAACCTATAGCCAGAACAACACAACTGTGACACTGAAAATTTTACTAGATCATCAAATATATCATCAACGTACAAGGAAAACAACACATGTTAAAACTAAAGAATCAGCGCACGTTTATTCTCAGCAAAACATAAATAATCGACACATTGACCAAGGAAAAAACACATTGAAATAAATAATACATTTCTCAATACATTGAAAGAATTAAAAAAGACACTAACACATTAAAAGAATAAATAATACATAAAAACATTGAAATAATCAACACATTGAAAGAATAAATAATACATTTTTCAATACATTGAAATAATCAATACATTTCTCATTGAAAGTACATTGATTATTTAAAAAATTATACAAGACATTTCCAAGGAAAACATAAATTTAATACATTTAAAACTAGCTATAAAGAATCAACTTACTTTCATTAAAATGAGGTTTCACATGTTAAAACTAAATCCACCAAAATTAAAAACAAGATAAATTAATTTAATAATAAATAAATAATTCTCAATATGAAACCATCCATCATGAATACCGTTTTCATCAAAATGGTCATTAATGATTCAAAACCAATAAGAAATGCTTATCCAAAAGATAAATCACCCTAAATATCCATGAATGCTCTAAACTTCAATAAGTGAGGATTAAAACTTACTTGGATTTATACAATGGGTAAATAATTTATGAAATCCTAGGAATTGCAACACTAATCCCACCCCTTTATGAGATCATGAAAAACAACATAGATGCCTCTATGTGCCTATAATGAAAATAATCCACATAGTCTGAGTTACCTAATTACATCCCCATGGAATATCCAATACCAACAAGATAGATCTCAAAAAACAGGGTCCATGCACAAATAGATCACAAAAATCTCTCAAAAGGGAGATCACACAAGAAATCATGATTAAGCTCTAACCAAGAAGGTGAGAACAAGAGGATACTAATCGAATAGAGGGTATGATAGATTGGGGTTATCTTATTTTTTATAGGCTTGAGATATCATTGTATGAATAAGTGATATATGAACTTAGTTTAGTGAGAGATAACATAAAATGATCCTCGATCAGTAGAACTAGGTTGTCATGTGATATTTGGAAAAGGGTATAGACTTTTCTATAATGGCTGGGGTTAGATAGAGATTATAGTCTTAGAGAAAACCTTGGGGTTTTGTGTCATGACTTCAGCTATAGGGAACCTACTTGGGACACTAGTAAGCTTATAGTGACACCACATGTTCACCCCCAATAGTTGAAGGGCTAGAAACAAGAACAGAGTAAGAATATCACTGAAGTGGGAGGATTTATCCTCTTTTACATGAACACATACACACACTCAACTCCATGAAATACTACATAGGTATAATAAAATAAAACCTCTAGACATAAAAAAATCATGTAGTAACCTCAAGGAAATACATCAGAATGAGATACATAAATATTCAGGAAAACAAAATGCTAAAATACATGCCTAACCAAGAAGAAGGAAAGTAGGTACCAATCTTGAAACAACTAAAAGTGAAAAGAAGAGGAGTTCTCAACTAAATATTCCTAAGTCTAACCACAAAACATGGTCAGTGCCTCCACTTACTTCTATGTGTCAAAGATACTAGGTCCACTAAGGACACCATCTACCAGTTGTCTATATAAGAAAAAAATCATGCATTCAAATCCCATTTAGGTGTGAGTATAAACATACTTAGTACAACACCATGAAAAAGAAGTGGGAAATAGTATAATATAATAGTTAGATCAACCTATATATAAATGAGAGAAAATAAACTAAACATCATATATGATCATATAGAAATTTCAATCTCCGTAGCTAGTTGAAACACATCATATAGATGCATGGTTATACAACATATACATAGGGTACTCGTTGTCCTGATCCAAGTTAAAATATAAGAAAAAGATAAAAAAATACCCACATTGGACGTACTGATACATGAACAAACCCTCTCCACTAATCATTTTCCAATGATGAACTCTGCACATCATCCTCTCCATCTTCATCTCTAATTCCTGTTACCAGCACCTGTAAGACAATTATATTGAAAATTAAACAATGTTATATATTTATATTTAAACTTAAAATCAATAAAAGTTTGTGAATTAAATGATTTTTAAGTTGTGTGATTTACCTTCTCACCACCATTCATCATTTGCAATCCTCATTTTCCTTCTAAAGACCTTAGATGGTAATAGTCCCAAACCCATCCATGCACTCGAAAAAGATGATCCTTCCCAAGGACATTACCAACCGGGTCATCCTAGGAGACTGAGTAGGACTGTATGGGATTGACATCCCATAGTTCTTTAATTTTTACCTATAAATAAAATATCAGTCATATTAGAAGAAATATATATTAACATAGTGAAAATTGATAATAAGTTATTATAATGAAAAATGAATTCATACCCCAACTTCTTTGGCAGTATCCTTAACAAAACCCCCATCATATTATTTATGAACATTCAACCACACCTCTGTTTGGGAAGCTTGGTGGCCTAAAATCGATGACTATAATAAAAAAAGATAAATAAAAAATTTAATATATTAAATAGATAACATTTTCTAATAAATATTTAAAGTAATTAAAAGATTACCAGAGTCAATATACTTCTAGAAAAACTTTTGGACCCTGCGGTGTGAGTATAACGCTTCATCCTTGGAGTTCATGTCATTTATCAAATAAAATTAAGTTCAGAACATATATTTCTAAAAATTCATGTAGAAAAAAAATATAATATATAATATATGCATATTACTAATAAACAAAATATACATAACAATAATAATGAATGACTACACAAATGACATAAGTGATTGATAAATGAATGGATAACTGCACATATAATCATTTTCCCCTTCAATCATGTCAGTTTCCAACTCCATCATTACTTTATCTACCTCATCTACTATTATAAGAATAATATTTTCAATATCATAGATTCAATGTTAGAGGTAATATCTTCTACTTCATCACCCATATCATACAAGTCTCTTTGTTTTACGTGAGCAACTACCCTCCACCCTTCATCCATGACATCTTTCACATAATATAACATTTTTTCTTGTGATGATAACATATATGTATCATGTAGTTCACGATCACCAACATTCATCAAGCGAGAGAAGTTCAGATAATTAAATTGCAAGGAATATCTTTTAACATCCCTGATAATATCCACCCTATTTAATTTGAATAAAATAACTAAAAAATGTCTATGGTGGATAATTTGATAATATCAGTAAATTTTCCTTAGTATTCCACTTCAAAAAAACATCAATATGATACTATTTTGTGTTTTAAAACCCTCTTTCTAATCAGTTGTACAAAATCTAAATCTATTCACTCTGTAAGTGTCAAACTTTCTAGCTTGTTGTAGAGGACCTCAAGCAAGAAACTTTAGATATTATGACAAATCTCCTCGAATATCAGTATTTATGATCTGAAAAAATTAATATACATTATTATATTTAAAAAATATATGTATCAACCTAATATTTGTATTGATTTCAATATTTATGAACTTACACGTCGTGAAAACCATTCTATAAGCTCTTTACAAATAGATTTTGATATATCTTTCTCATTTCATGTTCATCCTCTCATTTGTCTATTTTTTTATATCCTCATATATTTAATAAATAGATATGAAATTTCACTATTCAGTAGCACATATCTATGTTCCTGTAATAATTCCATTTCTATTAGTGTAACATTTGAGCTCCTCCCAACTGATCGACCAATACTAGGAAATATTTTTGATTTCCCATGTATTTTAGATTGAGTCAATGTGTCATAAACATATCCAACTCGATTGAATCTTTTCTCAATATCATCCAAGTAACTAGAAAAAAAGTAAGACACTCCTTTTCCAAATATCCTTCAGATTTAGTGCCTTAATTTTGAGCTTTATTTTTCACATATTACATTAAATTCCCAAGATATATTTGAAGTAAAATAAAAAAAACATAATTATGTATTTAATGAAGTGCCAATAATTGTTTAATAAAATGGAAAACATATAAATAAAGTACCTCTCAATTGGATACATCCATCAATAATGTATGGGGCATCCTAATTTAGCTACCTCAACCAAATGCACAGTTAAATGTGTCATAATAGTAAAAAACTATGGAGGAAATATCATATCCATTGCAAAAAGTGTCAATAAAAATCCCTCCTAATAGTTTTCAAGCTAAAATGGATGTTTATTTTTCTCACATAGTTGTCTAAAAATGTACATAATTGGATTACAACATCATTAACCATTTCAGGTAATAATGTACGTAATTCCAATGAAATTAACTATTGTAACAAAATATGTGAATCATGGTTTTTCAATACATGTAACCTATGATTATTTAAGTCAAAACACCTTGATATGTTACTTGAATACCCATCATATACCATCACATATTTTAAAATTTGAAAGAATGTATCTTTATCCCAATTTTTCATTTTAAAATTTGTCAGATCATACTTTCCATTCTCATCTGGCTAGAGATCACGCTTTATGTTCATTTCTTGTAAGTATTTTCGAGCATTGAGATGATCCTTTGATTTTCCATGATCATTAAGCAATGTGAAGATCAAATTTTCATAAACATTCTTCTCAATATGCATAACATCAAGATTATTCCATAATAAATTAAATTCCCAATATAGAAGTTTCAATAATATACTTTTTTCTCCCATTTTTTCATTTTGATTTCACTTGATGATGCACTTCGAACTCATTTCACTCTATCATTAAAATGATGCACCTTTTAAAATTTTGTTTCAAAATTTCCAAGTTGTTTCAATATTTCATAACCTGTTAATAACTTTAGAGGTGGTCTATGATCAAGAAAACCATTGAATTTTGACTTGTTCAACTGAAATCTATGAGATGCATCTAGAAATATTAGATGACATAAGAACCACTATTTTTTACTATGAGGTAGTAATTAGGGCTCAAAATAAAATTTACAAATAGGAAAAGACCAACCCATGTAAGTGTTCCAACCTGATAAATTCCCATATCCAAGGAAGTCACTAATGGTCCACATTAGAGCAACTTTCATTTTGAACATTGTTCTAGAAGATGCATTATATATCTCAACATTGCTGCTTCATAAAACCTATAATTATTCAATTAAAGGATGAAAGTATACATCAATATCATTTCTAGGAATTTTTTTCCAAGGATAATCATTTAAATGATAAAAGATGTTTTTTTCATACACATTCATGGAGGAAGATTAAAAAGTATCAAAACAATCGGCCAAATGATATAATTGGTTCTCAAAGTCCCAAATGGGTTGAATCTATCAGTATCCAATCCTAATCAAACATTCCTAGAATCAGATGAGAAATTTTGATTTAATGAATCAAATGTCTTCCATGATTGGGAATCTCTTGGATGCCACATTAACCCTTCATTGTTATTATCTATAAATTGTCACTTCATGTGTTCGGAAGTTTTCAATGACTTGAATAATCATTGGAATACAGGATTTAAATGAAAGTAATGCAAAACCTTTGAAGGTTTGTTCATTTTATTCTTATTTATGGTAGTATGTTGATTCAAACTTCCAAAATCACCCATAGACTACCATCTAGAGGAATAACATTTTATGCAATCCTGTCTTATTGAATCCTCTCCCCAATAAACCATAAAACCATTGGTACACGCATGAATTTTTGTATAATTTAGGCCAAGATTGTTAATATATTTTTTCATATCATAAAAAGATTCAGGGATATTTTCTTCAGTAAATGCATCATGCAATAATTCTAATATCATGGAAATCACCTTATTTATAATTCCACATAGGCATTTGATATGGCCAACTTCAATCGATTTTTTTTGAATATGTCAAAAATATACTATAAAACTCTTGATTTCCATTGTCAACTAAACCATGAAACACATATGTATACTCAATGATTTTTTTCTTACATTAGTCTCCACAAAATCAAGAGGAGGATCCAATGATATGTTACAATATTGATCTAGTTGTCCTACAGTCTCAAAAAGATCACTTGTCACATTTCTATTTATAGCACCCTCAACTGGTTGTTCTGATATGTTTTGATTTTTATGTTGGTGTCTTACAATGCCGAATGCATTATTTATAAGGTTTTTCATTTCATTTTCCATTGTTTGAAAAGTTGGGAGATCATTATATGGATTGACATTAGTGATCAACCTCTCTGTAATGTTTGATTCTCCATGCCAAATAAAACAAAAATATTGAGTAGGGAATTTCTTCAATATAAAGTGTTTATAAACTTCATCTCTCTTCAACCATCTTCTATATTTAAAATTAGGATATGGACATCTTATTCTTCCATCAATAGAACGATTGGAAATTTTAAAATATAAAAACTCTAATAAACCCTTAGCATACTGAGGTGTGTTCCTCAGTAATGTGATCCATCTTTTATCCATATATATCATAATGTGACTACACATTATTAAAATAAAATTAAAACACATAACTATTACTAAATAGGAAAATAGATTCATATATAATAGTTGAAAAAATATGAATATGTTAAATAAGGTTTTCTTATATGCACCCTGAATGGCCCAAAGGCCTTCATTTTTATTGATTTTTGATAACACCCCTTTAAAGGGATGATGAGGAACCCTTACAAGGCCCGTAGGCTCAGATATTACATGGCCTATAGTCTTAGAAGTTTACATGACCCAAAGGTCTTAGGGAATTAAACCAGACTATCTACAAGGAACTGCCCCTCCCCAGCATTTGCACCTTGATAGTAGCTCTCCACCTTTGCATGACCGTCTGGCTAGCCTTCCCATGCAAGCATTGGCTGGTACTGATGGCATAGTCATACCCTCTCATTTTGACAATCCATTTGGCTATGCTATGGTGAGTGCACCTACTCTGAATCCTCTTCTGGGGCTACTCCTTTTTTTTATTATGTCTGGGGCCTGCATTCATGTGGCCCGAAGGCCTTGGGGTGGTCTAAAGGCCTTAAGGTGGCCCGAAGGCCTTGAGAATCAACTATCCCGAAGTCCTTGGGTGGCCTGAAAGCCTTGAAGGACCTGAGGACCAAACTGGTGGCCCGGAGGCCCATATGGATGAATAGTTCCAGCTGCTATAGTACCGAAAAGTGCCTGCTACAGTACTGCTACAGTACTCGGAAATATGCCTCCATCCGGATTTCATCTTGGGTGTCTTGGATGCACCCAGTGAGTCCTCACCAACTAGGCTGAGGCTCATGTGCTCCTATATAAATACACAAGAATGGATCAAGAATCAATTGTCATGACTCTATGAGTTCAATCACCAAAATTATAAATAATTATATTTATGAAGGGATCAATCATGTAACATAAATTCCTTGAGGTTAAATACTTTTTTACTCTATATATGTTTTTTTACACTTTAAACAATTAAATCCCATTTTAAAATTCAAATTAAATTCATTCATGTATATGACATGAAATTAATATATACCAAATATGGTGAATGAACATGGGCCTCATTATAGTGATAGAGGAGATGAAAATTTAAAATAACAACTTCCGTAAGAACATTATATTCCATAAAAAACTCAATCTTTGTATAAAAATGAAATAAAAACAATCTAACACCAATGGTAACTAGGAATTACCACCGAAAAGGTTTTCATGAATCACCTATATATGGTCTATCATAGGATTTGATAAATTCCTCATATCCCCATCTTCCATCTACCCAATTTATAAAATGAACTAAATGCTATGATGTCACATTGTAATTCCCCATTCTATAATCATCATATGAGATGAGGTTTGACATACCTCAAACATTCCAACACATGTGAAAGTGGATCCAAACTTGTTACAAGATACTGATCCATATTCTATAGTGTAAAAATACATCAAATTATAGTATACTATAATGGAAAAAATAACCAAGACATCTACCACATATCAATTTAAACAATAAAATAAACAAAATTATATAACAAATTCCATGAATAATTTATAATTTCATACAAACATTAATAACCCAAGCGATGATGAAAAATATAAAATAAACCAAAAAATAAAACACTATAAATCTATACCTACATTCATCCTTAGGCCTCAACACACCCTATCTAAAAATATGTATCAAGATTGACAATACCTATCTACTACATGTGATGTGCTTAGCTAAAGTCTAAATATATGGTATGCATGCACATAGGGGTACCCGTGAATGGTGTGAGAAATACATCTCCATAGGGCCTTACCATGTGCCCCTAGTATATTTTATCATATTCATGTATACATGAGGAATAAAATAAAAATTCCACATAACATTATTGTATTTAATGTGGAAAACTAGAAAACAATCACGAATTCTCATTAAATGGTAGGAAAATTATCTTTGAATATTTTTTTACATTTAAGAATAGATGGAACACCAATATGATTTACATTGTGCTCAGAATTACTGCAATAATTTTTTATAGATATAAAAGTCATTAAAGACATTATTTAAGGGTTTAAAACCAAAAAAATAACCTAATATTTTCGTGAAATCTTATTACAATGATTACTGACTAATTTGTGACATATAGGAAAAGAAACCACATATATATGAGGGTTAATTTCCTCTGAATGACCAAAAATGAAGTTTTATTATTTTAAAATTATTAAAACATGTAAGTAATGTTTAAAAAATAGAAAATTTCCATGGATTTATTTTACATTTTCACATTTGTTAAACTTTTTAACCATTTAGCGGTGGTTTATAAAAAACTGCCACAAAATTATTTAAAAAAAATCAGTGGTGTTTTAGTAAACCGCCACTAAAAACCCGCTATGCTCAGTTTGTAGTAGTGATGCCATGTTTATTTTCCCTTTTTATATTAGGATAAAAGTTACTATAATATCTATATATTAGAGTAATATGAATTTATCTAGGTCCTTAAATGGAATGGAAATTTGGTTTCTCTAAGATGAATGGAATATATTTGAAAATTCATCATTCTTCACTTGATTCTCCATTTCAATGAGTTGTTTTTTATACTAAAATTTTTTATTTATACCCATAATATGTAAATCATCATCCTTTCAAAAGGTATTGAATTTATTCATCCAAACTAGTTGAAAATTATCATTAATTTTATAATTTTTAGGATGTTATAGTTTTTTTATCCCTAAAAATGGAGAAAAATATTACATTCAACATTTTTTATTTTGATATGAGAATGTATCATTTTATTAAGATTTAATCATAGTACATTACATGAGTATTTATAGATTTTTGAAGGGTGAAAATGGTTCTATAATTTTGTTTTCCAACTCAAACTACCTAAGTGAGAAACATTCCATATTCTTCTTATGTTTTTTGGAACCAATATTTCAATGTTGTAATTTTTTTATATTATCTGCGTGTGAAATTATTTTATTTTTTGAGTGAATAAATCTTCAAAAACATTAAATTTCAATAGTGTTTATCTCAGTTATATTTTTTTTAATTTATCTAGGTTTTATAATCTAGAAACTTTATGACTCATGTTTCTATTATATGATCTTATTTATAATATAATAGAAATTTTTGTCATAATTATGACATTGAACAATGTATAAATTGTTTATAATGTGTCTATAGTTCAGAATAATATGTTCCATAACCTGTACATGATGAAGAATCTTCATTTTCTACCAACCTATTTTTTAGTATGTGTACAGAAATTAAAATATATATATAAACAATGTTTTACAATTTGTAATCTTTATATGAAATACAATATATGTATAAATAATGTTTCCTAATATCTAATCTAATTCTAATAAACCATTATTTTAATTTACAATTAGTGTATAAACAATGTTTTATTTTATTTTATTTACTTTCAATCTTTGTATAATCTTAGTTGATGATTCAGTAGTCTATCATAACACATGAGTTCATATCTAATTTAAACAATAAAAGCCACACAAAACTGGAGGGAAAACAAAATCTTGTATACTATCCATTGTAGCATAAATATAAACCATTTTCATAGCCTAGAGTTACCATGAATTAAAACATCCATATGTGAGTCATATATCGAATCATGTAATAAAACAACATTTTAAATAATTCTCACATGAAATATAAATCCAGAAAAATAAATTGATATGATTTCATTATTAATAGTAAAATAATAATATATATCCTAATCATGGATCAAAACCCATTAAAATCATTACAAATCATGTGGGAATCACTAGGTATAACATCCCATGTGAGGGTTATTCACATGGTTTCCACTAATAAATGAACATTTTCCCCTAAAGTTGTGTTCTATCCATTAAAAAATATCATGCGTGTATAAAAAAACTAGATCCCCCATTCACATATGGTGACCCACATGGTTTTTAATAAACCATTATATTAAACCATCAATATCATCCAATTTAAAAAAAACCAAAAAAAATTGTTTAATGTGTTACCTTCACTTACCAATCAAACTTTAAGGGGAAGAGAGGTGGGGGTCAGGATTAGTGATGAGGGGAAATGAGGTGCATAAAGGTGAGGTGTGGTGAGGAACGGTGAGGTGAGGTGAGGTGCAAAGAGGTGAGGTGTAGCGAGGCGAGGTGTTGTGAGGTGAGGCGCGGTGAGGGCCGACGATGGGTGATGACAACTGGTGATGGGTGATGACGGGTGAAGATGAGGCTAGGGCTTAGGGGAGTTAGCAAGGTGGTAGGTCAGGGGCATCGGTGGAGGGGGAAAGTGTCACGTGTGTTAAATTTTTTAACCTTTTAGCAATGGTTTATAAAAAACCACCGCGAATTTTTTAAAAAAAATTAGCGGCAATTTAGTAAACCCATGCTAAAAACACCATTAACTGCTAAGTTTATTGTAGTTTTGAAACATATATAGTCATATTTCTTCATGTGAATATGAAAATAGTATTTGGAAGAAATTATAGGCAATGAAATTTGGAACTTCTAAAGTTATTGAGACTAGAATAGCAATGCCTAGAGATGATTATCAAGATTTTGATTTTCTACCTGAACAGTCAGTTGAAAAAATGCAACAAATTTTTATGAATATTATAAAAGGTTTACAATATCTTGGAAATAAATATCTTGAATATGTTATTTTAGTTTATAATATTATTGAAATCATTCCTGGTGAATGTGAATCCAAAAGAACTACATTGGATGACACAATAAGGATTACTAATCTTACTCTCTATGATATTATCAGAACCCTTATATAGTATGAGGGAAGATTGAAAAGTGATGTATAAAATAAAAAATAATAATGGAGGATTTTATTTTGTAGATATATAAAATGTTCCTAGTAATGTTCAGTTCTCTAAGAAATTTGTGAATTATTCTCAAAAGAATAAAGTTTTTATTGATTTAGAAAGTAGTCAATTAAAATAGTATTGAAATTATTTTGTTAATCTTGTAAAAATGATGAAAAAAATAATGGGAAATTAATATTTCTAGTATAGATATAAGATAAATCACAAGGATAAAGGTGATAAAAAAGATTCTACAGAAGTGATATGTTATGAATGTAAGAAAGCAGTACATATCAAAACAGATTTTTCTAATCTAGAGAGAAAGGATAAGAAGGAAAGTAATAATGATAATAATTCTAAGAATTATTATAAACATAAGAACAAGAAGAGTCTAAAATCTTCAGATAATTGGAATGTTAGTGGAGGAGATGATTCTTATGAGAATTCATTAGATAGTGAATGTTTAGGACTTAAGATTATTGGATTCTTTGCAGAAATTACAAAGTTTAACAAATGTCTTATGGATAATGTAAAAGGTGAATATTTGAAAAATATTACCTTGAATGTGAATTATCCTAATGATGGTGAAAATAATATTTATATATCTTTTTTTGACTAATCATATTCATTTTAAGAGAATAATTCTTTCCAAAGTTTTGAATAAGTTTTAAGATTTTAAAAATTATTTTAAAATGAAAATTATGAGGTTTATAAAAATCATGAAGTTCCTAAAGAAGAACTTATGAAGGAAAATTTAAGAATTTATACCCTTACCACTGAGATATCATATATTTTTAAATAACTTGATAAAATTAATTTTGAAAAAGAAAACTTGAAAAATATAATTTCAATAAAACTAGTTTATAAAATGACATTGTAAAACTTAGTTTGAATACAAATTCTACTAAGGATAAAATATTAGTTGTAAAAATAAATTTAGAAATTTATATTTTGAAAAATCTTTTGTCGATGTTTAAAACTTGTAAGTAAAACTTTGATAAAATGTATAATCAGATTAAACCTCAGAGATATGTTTTTTAGAATGGGTTTTACTAATAAAAAACATGTTTTTAATAATAACTGATTTGTTTTGAAAATTTCTCTATTTGGAACTAAGTTTCTAAGTGGTTGAAACTAGAAGAACAAATCTTCTTTAAAAAAATCAGTCTTTAGGATTTCATAAAGACAATTTTTTCAAAAGAAATTACATTTTCTCAATATAACAAAGTTAGAAAAATGTGGATTCCTAAAATCTTACTTTTTGATAATACTGGAGCCAAGAAGGTGTGGGTTCTAATGTTATAATATTTTTGTTTTCAGGAAAATAATGAATGTACCAACACAAAAAAATATTAGGTGCATGGATAGTGGTTACTATAGACACCTAACTAGAAATAATTACTTCTTTAACAATATTATAAATATTAAAGGTGGTGAAGTCAATTTTGGAGAAAATTATCAAGGAGAAATTATCGGTATAGGTAACATTATTCTTAATAGAAAATCATTAATTTCATGTGTTTTATTTTTTTGTATGACTTAAGAAAAACCTTATTATCATGATCCAATTATGTGATTAGGGTTATCTTGTGAACTTCAGTAATAAAAAATGTGTGGTTCATAGTTCTAAAGATGAATTTATTCCTTTTTCAAATCAGTAAGAGAATGTTTATACACTTAACTTAAATGACCTTAGGAGCCAAGATATAAATTTACTTAGTGTAATGGAAGAACAATCTTGGTTATGGAATATAATATTAGGTCATTTTAATATTATAACTCTATTTATGTTTTCTATTAAAGGACTAGTTAAGGATCTAACAGAACTAAGGCTTGATACTTCAAATGCTTGTGACACATGTCAATTTAGAAACCAAAATAATTCAAGTTTTAAGTATATTAATGAATTATTAACATTTTATGTTTTATAGTTAGTGTGCATGGACATTTTGGTCCTACAAAAACCGAAGTTATGGGTGGAAAATACTATATATATTTTTAATTGTTGATTACACTATATATACCTGGGTCTATTTTCTAACAAAGAAGCCTGGATATTTTTATTATTTTAATAATTTTGTAGTGATAATTAAAAATGAGAAAAACTAATCCTTAAAAACTATTCATAGTGATAATGGTGGGGAATTTATATATTCTTATTTTGAAATTTTTTGTAATAAAAAGGTATTATGCAAAAAAATTGACACCTATAACTCCATAGAAAAATGGTGTAGTCAAAAGAAGAAATTAAATTCTTTAATAGTTTACTAGAACCATGCTAAGTGACTACTCGGTTGTTAACCATTTTTGGGATGAAGCAATTAATAATTCTTGTTATACTATAAATCATGTTTTAGTAGGACCTTTTATTAATAAAACTCTTTATGAGTTTTGGACTAGAAGGAAAGCAAAACTTTCTTACTCCTATGATTTTGGATCAAAAGTATTCATTTTGAATACTAAAGATAACTTATAAAAATTTTCTCCAAATTCTGATGAATGAATTTTTTTAGGTTATTATATAACTAGTAAGGCCTATAGAGTTTTTATTAAAAATATAAGTACTATAAAGGAAATAGTGTATGTTAAGTTTGATAAAATTGGTTCTTTTTTTCAAACAAAATTAACCTACATCTTTAGATGTTATTTCTAAAACTAAATTTCAACCTATATTGGAATGTTCTTCTCATGAGAGAACAACTGGAGAATATAACTATAAATTTATACCTCAATAAGATTTTAAAAAAAAAATTGAAGAAAGTTTTTTATTAAAACTAAGAAATCAGTTGTTTAACAATAATCCTAGTGATAATATCATTGGTGATATAGATCAACTAGTTAGAACTAGAAGTTCTTTAAATAAAATTAAATTTTTTTGCTTTTTTACCTCAATTAAAACCTAATACTCATGATGAGGCTTTAGGTGATGAATATTGGATAAAATATATACAAGATTAACTCAATTAATTTTAGAGAAATCAAGTTTAGAGTTTTTTTGAATGACCGGAAGATACCTTTGTAATTAGAGTAAAATGGGTTTTCCACAAAAAATGTGATTAAAATTGAATAATAGTTATAAATTAAGATAAAATTTTTGTTAAAGGATATAATCAACAAGAGGTAATAGATTATGAAGAAACTTATGCTTAGTGATCTAGATTAGATTCTATTCATATACTTATATCATATGTAGCATTCTTGAATTTCAAACTGTTTCAAATGGGTAAGCAATGTGAATTTCTTAGAATATTTTTTCCAGAGTAATTTTATATAGAAACCCCCCCTCCTTTTGAAATTAAAAACATCTAGAACATGTTTTTAAACGTACTAAGGCACTTAACTAACTTAAAAAATTCCCTAGAGCCTATTATGATAGTTTAACTGGACTTTTTTTTTACAAAATAACATTGTTAAGGGAGTTGAAGATCCAAATATTTTTATAAAATAAGTTTATAAAAATATTATTATTATAAAAATCTATATTGATGACAATATATTGGGTTCAACTCAAAAATATTGAAAAGATTCATTTGTGGATCTTAGGAATTCTGAGTTTGAAATGAGTACGATGGGTGAGTTAACATATTTTCTCGATCTTAAAATTTCACAAAAACAAAAATTAAATTTTTTATATAAACATAATTATATAAAATATATTCTTAAAAAAATTGTATATGATAATACTAAAAGTATTGTTAATCCTATTGGAACCTCGAAAACTTTAGATATTTATTAATCTGGGAAACTAGTTGATTAAAATATCTTTAGAGGTATGATTGGAAGTTCACTTTACATAACATCTAGTCATATAGATTTAATGTTTTATGTATGATTATGTTCTAGATATCAAGAAAATCCAAAATAGTTCCACCTTAAATATAAAAAATTATTATTTTTCATTATCTTAATGTAACTATGGATTTAGGTTTACTTTAGTCCTCTAGAAATGATTTTGTGTTAAAAAAAATTAGATGCTGACTTTAGTGTATGTATAATGGATAGGAAAAGTAATTACATAAATTTTAATTTCTTATGTGAAGATTTAGTTTCGTGGTATTATAAGAAACAACACTCAGAATCACTTTCCACCACTGAAGCTAAATATGTGGCAGCTGGAAGTTATTTTACTAAAATCTTGTGTATGCATCACACACTCACAAACTATGGCATGAGTTTTAAAAAAAATTAATATTGTGTAGAGAACATTTTTTCCCTTTTAATGCTTTGAAATATATCTAGAAATATTTTCGAATCCATGTGCTGAGATGACATACGATTCTAAGGCCCGGTGTGCCTGAAATTAATTTTATAAAAATATTAAAAATATTGTATATAACTTGTGCATGATTTCTTAAATAAAATAGGTTAAATCTTAAATTGAGTCTAAAACTTAAAATATGAGACCATGGTTGAATCTGGAATGTAGATTTTACCCTAGGCATGACCTAAACTGGGTCAGCACAAGGTTTTCGGAAAAAATGGCTATTTACGGGTGCATTCCGTGGATTAATTAATTAAATATTTAATTCATTCATTAAATACATAAAAACATAATTTTGTATATTTAATCCACATTATGGAAGATATATAGTGTTATCCATATAAACCTGGTATTTTTTAGAGGGGAACTTCTCCCACCACCATTAGAGAATCTAAATCAGATGATAACGAAACTCTGAATCTAGGAAAATCAAGGCGTAATGAATGCAACAACTTCTCTTATTCATTGGTGATTGTGTTCTTCCTTGGAAGAAGATCCAATTTGAGGTAAAACTCATAATTTTTTTATTCTACCGTAATTGGTTAAATAGATTGATCACGATCATATCTATCTCTTGAACTGTGTTAAATCATGCCTTTGCATGAACCTATGTGTTGATTTTCAACTGATTATTAAATAAATACTTGTTATACCATGTTTCTCATAAAAAACATCAAATTTTTTATTTTTTGGCCAAGAACTCTTATAAAATGATCAAAACACATTTTTTGGTACTTTTTTACCATATGTTCTTCGCATTATTTTCCATTGGTTTACGGGGCCATGGATCAACATTATCGGGAAGGATCGAGCACGATCAGACCCCCAGATCCCTGGCGGACTCATCTGAAAATAATGGATCAATGATCAAAGAATAGTTTTGGTTGATTTTTGGGATACATGTGATTCCACGGAGTATTATAATACTCTTTAGGTGATGGGAGACAATAGGATGGCCAAAAGTGCGAGGCGGCCTCATACGGGCTTCGTACTGATCAACATAAATTCATTTTTCGGCCAACAGATGGCCAAAAACAATAAACAGAGGCTTAAACTTTGATTTCAGGTTTCCAATAGGAAGGATTCAATGCAGAGACTATGGATATGGAATTTTGGAATCATATCTGGGATTTTATAAAAAAATCCAGACTGCACACTATGTAGTTCTAAGAACACACTGTGTGTAGCCCCTTGGTTTTAGCGACTAGGGTTTTGGATGAGTTAAATATCACACACCATGTGACTTGGTACCAGTGACCCAACATGTACTCTAAGATTACATAGTAATGGTCATGTCCATGTACATTTCTTGTACTATTACATTATCATATTACATGGAAACCACTCAAAGAACATGGTCCAGACTCCATTTGGGAGGACACGATATGTACCGAAGTACACAAACATGGGAAAGTTTACCTGGACATGACCAGGATCATGGGTAGGACCCCAGGTGGCCAATTCATTTCATGTAGTCCCATTACATGCCATTTTGGTATACATGGTAAGTGATCCATGTACTGATAGGGACATGATCAAGTAGTGAAGCGGTACCACACACCGTGTGGGTCCCCTTACATATCGTGTATCCCCTTTTCCATTTTAAGAAACTTCTACCTCTCTTATATCATTTTTTTGGGATCATATTTTTTCCGCGAGTAGCCTATATTGAGTTTTTTACTCCATAAAAAGTGATGGTGGCCATCTTGGTGGATTTTGAGATATGATGTGAGGTTTTCTGAGTGAGATGCTTCTTTATGTGTCACTCGATGATGACAGTGATCTAGATGATCATATAGTGGTACCCACCATCGGATAGGGTGTGGGTCCTCTATATACCAATTTTTACCCCTCCCCTATGAACTAGGGTGTGGTTCCTCCTTATATTGAGTGGTACCCCCTATAGAATTAGGGTATGGGTCCTCTATCTACTAAGTGGTACGCCACTATGGTGTTAGGGTTCAGGTACTCTATCTATTGAGTGGTACCCCCCCCCCATGGAATTAGGGTGCGGGTCCTCTATCTAATGAGTTGTACCAGCCTATAAAGTTAGGGTGTGGCTCCTCTATCTACTTATTGCTACCCCCTATAGTGTTAAGGTGCAGGCCCTCTATCTACTGAGTGGTTCTCCCTATGGAATTAGGGAATGTGGACTATATATACTGAGTGGTCCCCCCTATGGAATCAGAGAGCGGGTCCTCATTATATTGAGTGGTACCCCCTATCGGATAGGGTTTGGTCCTCCTTACACCGAGTGTCACCCCACTGATGGACTAGGGTATGATTCCTCTACTTGGAGTTTGTGCCCCCTCGACTATGCAGTAGATTAGTGAGGTGAGGGTCCACAGTTTCTTATTTGGATAGAATCATGAGATATTGGACATCATTGGTGGACTTCTTAGAATTGTTGGCACTTTTTCCTAGGATAGGTTGTGAGATGGAGATCCCATTTATCTCTCATTTGGGATTATTTTTTCTAGCATATATATATATATATATATATATATATATTTGTATCCATGTAATTGGATTATGTTACACTCTTGCTTTGGGTTGAGTTGTCTATTTCTACTTTGTCTCTTACTACTCCCCCTTCAACTTTTGGGGTGTCCTACTGGGTATGTATATACTCACCACTACATGGATTTTTCCCACATGCATTGTATCTTATGCAGATAATGGATAGGTTGGAAATGATTATAGAGGTGAAATGGAATACCTTGGTGCATTTGACCACATACGGTGTTCAGAGCTCAGAGATTTGGAGTTGGGATCTATCATAATTTACTTTACTATTTTTTTTAGGTTGGGACATTATTTTGGTTGGGTGTGTATTTTTTCATTTTTACTTTTAAGTTTACACTTACATACTCTTTGTATTCCCTATAGGTTTTTCATGCATGGTTTTTACTCTAGATATTTCATCTTTTTCTTTATTCTTCTATACTTATTCATGGAGATGGTTAGGTGTGTGCATACAAGTATATTAGGAAAAGGCCTACCATATTAGTTATTCCCTTCTATATTTGTCTCCACCCCAGGCTTATGGAGGTGGGCTTGTAGTAGTTGCAACTCAAGCCTCATTGGGTCGGGTCATGACATATTGTGTAATAACACAAGTTCTTTGGCCTTAATTAAAAACCCATCACATCACCCATGATCAAATCACATAGATATAAGAAACCATTTCCTTCAAGATCACACACAAAAAGGAAATATCATTTTTCAATACATGATAACACAAGAACAACTTGCAGATATTTTTACCAAACCCCTTAGTTCTGAAATATTTGAATATATTAAACAAAATCTTGGAATGAACAATATAAAATTATCATTCATATCTACTTCTTATTTACCAATATCCTTACATTAATGGACTCATTTTCAAAGGGGGAGTACATATTTTATGGTTTTCTAAAAAAAATTTAAAAAATTAGTTTTCAAAAAAAAATATCTTTTAGTATTTTGAAAGAATTTTTTTATAAAAATCTCAGAATTGATATTTTATAAAATGATTTTTGGAGTCAAAAATTTTTAAATTTTTTTTGTATTCAAAATTTTTACTAAATTTTTCAGAAAATATTTGTTTTATAATGATTATTTAATTCATTTTCTATCATAAAAAACAAGAATAACAGGTTACTAATACCGAAATTAATATTTACTTAGAAATGTATTCTTCTAATCTTTTAGTTTTTGTAATTGCCAATTACTTTTGTTTTTATGTGTTGTTTAATATATTCTTTATGTCTTAAAAACTTTATTTTGTTACAAATATAAAGTTTATGTAATCGGATTTTTTTTACTCCAATGAGTTTCTTTTATTAAAAAAAATTAAGATTCATAATAATTTTTAAATAATTTGAGGATTTAATCTCAACCATCAGATTAGATTACACTTTTCAATCTGGACTATTAGAAGGTGAGGCATAAGACCATCTCATCCACATATTTTAGAAGATTCATCAAACTCTTCATATTCATTGACCATTGAAGCACAAAAAATTATATATTATATTTTTCATACTCTAGAGTAGATAACGAATTCAATTACATACCTATCAAACATCGAAGTAAGTTGAAAACTGATTTAGAACAGTTTGAATGTGAAGTTAGAATTTTTAAAGTTATTGACTGAATCAATTATTCAAAATGAGGTCGAGATCAAAAGTTTCAAAGCTAAGTCAAAGGCACAAAAAAATAAGATTCATTCAAATTTTAAAGTGGAAAAGGAAAGTACATGGAGAATTAAAATAACATGGTGATCATATTTTGGAGGTTAAGAAAGTTTCATTTGATATTGATGATTTTTTTGATAAGTTATCTTTAGATGTGTTAGATAGATTAAAGTTTATATAATAGTTTAAAAATATGTCTGACTCTCAAAATGAAGAAATATATGTTTTAAAATATGATATTTAAAATTTAAAATAATCGAATATCAGGTTCCAATTTTTTGAATAATAGTTTACAAAGATGAAGGAGGAAAACAAGAAGATCAGTCTTCTTGAATATAAGGTAATAAGTTTAAAGGAAGAGAACTATAGGCTCTCAGTAATGTAAGATAGGATAGAAAATCTTGAGTCTTTACAAACTAAATCCAAGAAGGACAGATAGGATTTAAAGAAGATAAAATCAATTTTAAAAAAAATATAAGAATGAATTATTATTTTTACTGAACTCTTAATGTATTTTAAAAAAAATTGAATGAAATTTATTTTTAATTACTTGGGTATTTATTTTAAATGGGGTAATAATCTAAAGGGGAGAAAAATATCTAAGGAAGATAATCAATTGAGGGGGGAATTCAAATTAATGATATTTTATATCAAATAAAGATTTTTGAATAAAAATAAGTCATCAAGATAGGGTGTTAAGATAAGTAACGAGAGTATTATGTATGAATGATTACATTTAAGTTCATAAATAAATAAAGAATTTTAAGTTTCTCAATGTTAATAATTTTTCATGTTAAGTGTTTTGTTTTGTACTTTCAAAAATGGGGTATATTTTTGAATAAAAATTATACTTTCTACTTTTCCCTTCCTTATTTTTGAAAATCACATACAATTTCTTAAATAGTTATTTTACTAACATTATATACCTTGTGTTTTTTAGAATATTTTTATAGAAAACATATTTTTCTGTTGCATATATAAATAGTTTCTAAGTAAACAAATAAAATATTTATGTTATATAATCTGATTCATCGGACTGACTTAGAATCTGGTCCATCGGGCTGACTTAGATTCTGGTTCATCGGACTGACTTAGAGTCTAGTCCATTGGACTTACTAGTGTTCTATCCATCGGATTGACTAAGTTTTCTATCCATAGGACTAACCAAAGTCATATCCATTGGACTAAAAGTTATTAAAATCCATCGTACTGACCTTAGTTCAGTTAATCATATGGGAAAAATAGTATATTCCTTTAGACTATCCAAAATTTATAATTAGAGTATTTAGAAATGTTTCTATAATATGGAATCTATAAAACCATTGTCATGTTGATAATAAAAATGACATCATATGGAGATATTTTTCTGAGATGTCAAGTGAAGAAAAGCCAAGGTCATTGCAACCAACTCCAATATTTAAAAATAATAATACTATTGGTGGATACCTATAAATTGCAATTCATTCTAGGGTCTAGGATTTGATGATTTTTCAACTCAACACACACAACTACAAAATAGGACTTCAATAACACAAAAATTGGCCTTTTTCAATGAAAAAAATGTTGACTACTAGAGAATGATTAAAATACATAGGATTTTATTAGTGCTAGAAAAGTACTGAAAAAGGGTCCCTTTATCAATGATTCTAAAAGTGTCGATAAAGGAGCATACTGTAGTGTGCTTCTAAATTTACAGCATGTTACAACACCAGAAATAGCACTAGAAACAGTAGAAAAAACATGTACAAATACAGATTATAAATGAAATAAAATTTATAAAAAAATTAAATAAAGATACACTATGTTATAGAATTTTCAAAAATTGGTTTATATAACTACATAAGTACAAATTATCACAGACATTTAAAAATATCAATGTTCCTTTCTCTTTGTCCCTTAACCCCCACTCATGCTATTTCTGAAAAAACCACCCTAATTTGAGAAAAATAATTCACCTATATAAGAAAACAATTATTATGTTAGTAATTATATAAATAGATAAATTAAATATAATGTGTTAGTTTTAAATTAAACTTTGAGTCATACTAGAAACATTACGTATTTGATTGAGTTGCGGTTGATTCTTGCATGTCACGCCATTCCATGTTCCTCTTCAAGCATTATCTCTGTGAAAATAAACTAAATTATTATAAGATAAAATGATTAGAAAATTTATTAATTAATAGTATATTAAATGATTAGGAAAAAATATGAGCTCGTTTACACGGTTTTGGTGATGGAATGCGCATTTTAAACTAAAACGACACTTATATATTGAAAACATGCACTTCGAGTCATACTGGCCACATCATGCATCATATTGACATGTGGTAAATTTATATATGTAAAAAATTATTTATAGATCATTATCCAAAAGTATCAAAATAATATGAATTCATTTTCTTGATTTTGAGTAGGCCACTTATGTTTTTTACTAAAATTTCATTTTAAATTAGAGACACATACTTTGAGTCATACTGATCACATCATGTGTCAGTTTGATATGAATTATTCATACACATCAAAAATAACTTATGAATCCTTTTTCTAAATTATCAACACAATATGAGTGTGTTTTCTCAGTTTCTAGTGAGTGACACTTTTTGAACTAATATATCAATTTTAAATTGATAACATACACATTGAGTCATACTAAGCACATCATATATCATATTGATGTGTGGTTGATTTCTACACATCAAAAATTAATTTTGAATCATTTTTATAAAGTATCAAAAAAATATGAATGAGTTTTATTTTATTTTTGAGCATGTCACTTGTCAGTTTTACTAATATTATTTTCAATTTTAAATAAAAAAGACACACTTTGAGTGATACTAGGCACACCATGCATCAGATTGAGGTGTGTATAATTCTTACACATCCCAAATGACTTATGGATAACTTTCCTAAATTATCGAAATAATCCTAATACGTCATCTCGGTTTTCAATATGTCACTAGTCTTTTTTACTAAAATGTCATTTTAAACTGGAAACCTACATGTTGAGTCATACCGATCATAACTTGTGTAGGTTTGAAATGATAATGATTCATTACACATTGAAAATTAATTATGATTCATTTTTCAAAATTATTAACACAACATGATCACTTTTTCTCAGTTTTCAATGAGTGGCATTCTTTTTTAACTAAAATATAAATTTTAAATTGATAACTAACACTTTGGGTCATAAAAAAATAACATACATTGGGTTAAATTTTAGATAATTCCTATATTTCAAAAATGAATTATGGTTCATTTTCTTAAAGTATCAAAATAATCCTAATGTGTTTGATCAGTTTTGAGTATGTCACTTGTATTGTTTACTAAAATTAATGTCAATTTTAAATGAAAAGACACACTTCAAGTCATAACAGGAACATCATGCATCTAATTGATGTTTTTATGATTCCTACACATCAAAAATGACTTATGGATAATTTTTCTAAGGTATCAAAATAATTTGAATTCATTTTATCATTCTTGAGTATGTCACTCGTGTTTTTTACTAAAATTAATGGTATTTTTAAATAAAAAGACACACTTGGATACATAATTGTCTCAGTGTGTGTCCTATTTATGTGTTTCAAATTCATACACATCAAAAAGTACTTACGGATAATTTTCATAAAGTATAAAAACAATCCGAATTCATTTTCATAGTTTTCAGTATGTCACCTATATTTTTTACTAAAATTAATGTCAATTTTAAATAAAAATACACACTTGAAGTCATAATAGTAACACTATTCATAAGATTGAGGTGAGGTTGATTCCAAAATGTCAAAAAAGACTTATGGATAATTTTTATAAAGTATAAAAACAATCTGAATGTGTTTGATTGTTTTTGAGTATGTCACTTTTCTGTTTTACTAAAATGTCAATTTAAATTGGAAACACTTGCTTTGAGTCATACCTGTCACATCCTGTGTCAATTTTAAGTGAGATAGATTCGTATACATAAATAATGACATATTAATTATTTTAAAAAATTATCAAGACAATCTATGTACATTTTTTAGTTTACATTAAGTGAGACACTTTTTGAACTAAAATGTTAGTTTTAAATTAATAATGAACACTTTGAGTTATACCAAGCACACAATGTATTATATTGAGGAACAAATTATTTATACATGTAAAAATTAAATTATATATCATTTTACTAATGTATCGAAACAAACTAAATGTGTTTTATTAGTTATAAGTATGTCACTTGTCTTTTTTACTAAAATTATTTTCAATGTTTAATAATAAGACACACTTGGAGTCATACCAGGCACACCGTGCATCATATTAAGGTAAAAATGATTCATACACATCAAAATGTCTTATGGATAATTTTTAGAAATTAACAAAATAATATGAATGTGTTCTCTTAGTTTTGATTATGTCACTTGTCTTGTTTACTTAAATTAATGTCAACTTAAATAAAAGACATACTTAGAGTCGTATCAGTCACACAATGAGTCAAAGTTTGGTTTGTATGATTCCTACACATTGAAAATGACTTATATATCTTTTTAATAATTTATAAAAACAATGTGAATACATTTTATTGACTTTGGGTATGTAACTTGTCTTTTGTACTAAAATTATTGTCAATTTTAAATAAAAAGACGCGCTTTGAGTAATACCGGTCACACGGTTCATCGTATTGAGGTGTGGTTTATCTTACACATAAAAAATGACTTATGGATCATTTTATGAAAGTATCAAAACAATCATAATGATTTTTCTTGGTTTTTAGTATGTCACTCATCTTTTTTACTAAAATAAATGTCGATTTTAAATAAAAAGACACACTTAAAGTCATACCAGTCACACCATGCATCGAATTGAGGCATGGTTGATTCTTAAACATAAAAAATGACTTACAGACCATTTTCCTAAAGTATAAAAATAATCTAAATTATTTTTTGGTGTTTTGAGTATGAAACGTTTCTTTTTTACTAAAATACCATCTTAAATTGGAAACATGCACTTTGAGTCATATCGGTCACATCGTGTGTCAATTTAATGTTATACTAATTCATATATTTAAAAAATGACTTATGAATCATTTTTATAAATTATTTACACTATATTAGTGCATTTTATTTATTTTTATTGAGTGAAACATTTTTTAAACAAAATTTTTTATTTTAAACTAATAATGAATAATTTGAGTTATACAAGGAACATTGTGAATTATATTGAGGTGTAGATGATCCCTAAATGTCAAAAATGACATATGGATCATTTCCTTAAATTAAAAAAAAACAATATGAATGTGTTTTCTTGGTTTTGAGTATCTCAATTTTCTTTTTAAATAAAAGTAATTTCAATTTTAAATAAAAATTCACACTTGGAGTCATACTGAGCACAATGTGTATCAGATTGAAGAAATCCTAAATCTTACACATCATAGATGACTTATGTATTATTTTCCTAATGTATCAAAAACAATACAAATTATTTTTTTGGTTTTGAGTATGTCACTTGTCTTTTTTACTAAAATTATTTTAAATTTTAAATAAATGACATACTTGGAGTCATATTAGTAACACCATGAGTCCGATTGAGGTGTGGATGATTCCTACACATAAAAATGACATATAGATTATTTTCCTATAGTATAAGGTTATTTTGAATGTGTTTTCTTGGTTTTGATTATATCACTTTTCTTTTTTACTAAAATTAATGTTAATTTTAAATAAAAATACACCATTGGAGTCATACCGGTCACTATATGAACCATATTGAAGTGCAGTTGATTACAACATGTCAAAAATGACTTATGGATCAATGTCCTAAAGTATCGAAAAAATCAGAATGTGTTTGCTAGGTTTTGAGTATGTCACTTTTCTTTTTTACTAAAATTTCATTTTAAACTGGAAACATCTACTTTAAGTGTTTAGAATAACTATTACTTCCAATATTAAGACATTTTGATTATAATAAATATTAAATCCATAGTTTTTCACATAACTATTACTTACAATATTGAGCCCTTATGATTCTTGTTTAATATTTATACTTTTAACCCTCATAGTAAGGTGTTGGGTCAATGGGGTCTCTATATCTATATA
The DNA here is from genome assembly GCA_963277665.1 of Viscum album. NCBI lineage: Eukaryota > Viridiplantae > Streptophyta > Magnoliopsida > Santalales > Viscaceae > Viscum > Viscum album. Next base: position 397,771,024 of record OY728138.1, read on the forward strand.
TTTAATTAATTTTACTCATTATTATGTTCCTTATTAGGGATTTAATTTTGGTCATAACTAGTGTTAACTGTATAGGTAAGTATTCATTCATTTGAATGGGAGATAAGGTTAAATTTTTTGTGATGGAGACCAAAATTATAAGTGATTTATTCTCAAACTATAGACCCTTTTAGAAGTGTCTAACTTCACTATCAAGGCACTTTTCTATGTTCTCGTTTCTTATAAAGGAGATAAATGGGACAAACATCATAAAATCATCAACCTAGCTTTCTACATGTATAAACATGGTGTATTTTTGTTTCCTTGATTTTTATTCACTATGCTACCACATAAATTTACATTATCTCAATTGTGTGAAACCTATAGAACCAGCACTTTTATTTGTAAAATTATTAATAAAATAATAATTATATTTTATTATGATAGAAATAATAAAATAACATTGTGGAACACATACAAATTGTTTGTTCATTATAGAGAAGGTAAATTTACATCTTAATAATCCAATGAATTGCAATGCTACAAAATTTTCTAACAAAAGCTCAGTTTAGTTATGAGTAAATGATAACTTGGTGGGATCAGATGTTACAAAATAAGAGAAATTTTGAGTTTGACTTGAAGGTGTGGTTAGAGAATTTGATTAGAGATGTGATTTCTCAGGCAACATTTAACAGTAACATTGAATAAGAAAGATGCATTTTCCAACTCTTAAGAGAACAAACTATTATCTTATTGAAATATTCTTACTCAATCCATATTCCTAGATGGAGGTAATCATTTCATTATTGTCACTGAATTGAATAAAATTAACTATATTAACCCCTTGATCGTTAACATAAATATATTTTACCTCATAAATTCATATATTATCATCTATACAATGGGCAAAAATTAATCCAATAATGTGTAGGTTTGTTCTCATAGAAACAAATAAGAGGTATTTGAAATCCAACATCAAATAAATTCCGTGATTAGAGGTATCATCTATAAAAAAGAAGAGGTAATTAAGATAGGTAAAGGAAATCCAGAAGACTTACTGGGTATACTTATGAATTTCAATACACAAGAAATTGAAGAACATAGAGGGAAGAAGGAGAAGGGGATGAATCTTAATGACATCAGTAATGAATCTAAGTTGTTCTATTTTGCTGGAAATGAGACCACTAATTACTTAATTATATGGAATATTATTTTATTATGAAAACATATATATTGGAAAGACCATGCAAGTTAATAATATTTTGAAATATTCAAAAAGAATCTACCAACAAAGTTTTATTTTAACTCACTAAATTTATTTGATAAAATATAGATATATTTGAGTGTATTTTGGATCATGGGAAATGTTTTTTCTCATTTTTTAGTATGTGATGTGTTTTTTGAACTGAAATGTAAATTTTAAACTAAAAAACTAAATTTTTATTCTTACTGAGCACACTATGTATCTGATTGAGGTGGAATGATTGATTTTGTGATGTTTTTTTTTTCTTTCAACCATCTAAACCAAGCCAAAAACGAAAGAAATGTTCCATTTGGATGGAAGATGAAACCCCTTGATTCTTTAAACACCTCATTGAAATGAAATATCTTATCTCTTTTCTGGATTTCTATAGATGGTTGAAGGAAAAAATATGAATTCCCAAAAGATCTATGAAAGAAATAAATAATTATTAGATTAAAATGATAAGGTAATTAAATTAAAAATAGTAGATAAAATGGTGAAAAAATTAACTAAATAAGTGGTAGTAATTCACCTTTCCATAAAGTCTATATACATTCTTGACTCATTTCCTTGTTGTCATTATCTCAGTTACAATCATGAAATCCAAACTCTCATAAGTACAAGCAGTTTCAAACTAACCACCCCAACTCGAGAAAAAGAATCAACTTGTTTAAGAAATCAATTCTTATTTTAGTAATACTATAAAGATATATATATATATATATTAAACAATACATTAATAAAATATCAATTTTAAACTAAAACAACAAAGTTTGAGTCATATCAAGTACACATTGTCTTTTTACCCAACAAAACATTCAACATTCTAGGTCATCTAATAATATTGTGGTTTGATAACTTGGAATGCTAAATGCATTGGAAACTAAAATGAAAATTTCATCATCATGAGTGAATCATCATTATTGAGTGCATGATCATAGTACAATATTGAATAATCATTGTTGATGAATTCATTTACTTATTATCTCCATGAGAATTAAAAAAATAAGTATCAGATAGAAATGATTAGGAAATTAAGTAAAAAGGTATAAAAAATGTTGAAAAAATCAACTATAAGAAAATTTGTTCTAGTTATATATCATTAAACAATAATATAATTATTTTTGATCATATGAAACTAAAATACAAGTAATTGATTCAATATTCATTACTCTAAAAAAATATTTTAGAAACTCAATCCCAACAACACGATATATTTAACCACTTTACAATAATATAACGTTTATGTATTAAAAAAATTCCTATAAAAACTTTTATTTTTTTGGGTTGGTGTAAAACTTATATATAAACATTTTCCTTCTCATTTACAAAAAAAACTATCATAACACATTATATATTCTTGGATTACACTAAACATTAGTGTGTGACTTTATTTATTCCTAGAAAACATTAACCATTAGTGTAATCCTATTATAATTCATTGGTTTAACTAAAATAAATATTCACATTTGAGTTTTTATGTAACATAATAAAACACATATTTACCTTTCATCATCATAGAGAGTAAAAAATCTAGAATAACCCATTTACATAATGAATGGGCACATGCATATTAGGGATGAACTACTAGGCACTACTTTTTATGGTGAACTAGTGAACAAGTATCTATATGCATGATAAGGATTAGCTACACACCTATACTCATGTAATGATTGTTAGATTCTATGTGATATATTGGGTGGATGATTTAATTTCTCATAATTTGAATTCAAAATAATTTATTTTAATCAATCCATTTCACTAATGTAAACATGATGTATTAATTGTATGGATTTCATAAGCATTTTTATAATATTTCATGCATCTAATTGATGATTTAATAGCTTAAATAATTCCAACACCCACCAAATCGAAACCACTATATTGTTATTTTATTCTATCATTTACCACCACCCATGATAAAACCCTGGAGAGGGAATTAGTCTAATTTTATTCTAAGAATGATAAGGAAATTACCTAAAAAATTAGATAAAATGATGAGAAAATTAACTAAATAAGTTGTATAGAATCACCACTTTATGATGTTTTTATACATTCTAACACTATGTATTCTTCTCATTTCTAAACAAATTGATTTCCTCAATTATACTTATCCTTGAGAAATAGATCAAAAATAATATACATGCATCATCAACTATTGTAATATCTGGATCATCAAGTGGAATAGGCAACTCAATAGTCACCTCTTAAGCTACCACAATCCCTACTATCATGTGATCTTTTGGGAGTTATTTATTGTGTATATTTTATCTTGAGATATTATACACCATACCCCTCACAAAAAGGCATTTCATGTTTATTGATAGAAAGAAATAACATAAAATTTTTCCCCGCTAAATTTTAGTAAAATAAAGTTATCAGAAGTTATTTTATTCATATTTAAGAGAAATAGTAATGAGAAGATATATTTCCTTAGTTAAGGTTTTTAATTGAGGGTAATTACTAGCCTCAAATATAGTGGAGAAATTTTTTTCTTCCTGTTTGTTTCATTGTTCCACTATCGGTTCACTTTGATCTTTTGTCATATATTGGTCTGCCAAACTAGACTAGAAAATTATATCTTGGAAAGTATCTATTTTTCCTTCAATACTTTAATCATTTCATATGTATATTTGTGTGGTTTTATCTTATCAAAATATTTTTGAGGGGACACTCCAAAACCTAATATAACACGACCATATTGTTACTCCCCTTCAAAACTACTAACAGTAGTTTTTCTTCCAGTATGGTCGTTGTCGATTCTTGCGTCTAAATTGTATAAAAACATATAAAAATAAATATATTTTTTTATGTAATATTAATATAAATCATAATAAATTAATATTATGTAATACTTAAACATGTTTCCCATACTGGTTTTGTGTTTTCATCAACTAATTTTCCCTTCTTATCTATGTGAGCCTCCTTCCATAACACATGATGTGAGATGGAAGTGTATTACGATTTTGATTCATCAATATACATATTAATAAAGGAACATATATTGTTTTACATCACATAAAACTTTTATTTTTGATGTAAAATACATATCAAGTTCTTCTATAGTGAATCATAACCCTTCTTTTCTTTGTGATAGGGGTACATTGGTTTTGATGCACATTCTTTGTTTTGAACACTCTTTTTTTTATTTCATAAATTAACAATTTTGAATAAAATTTGATAAAATAAATAATGAAAAATAATATATTATAGACTACAACTCACTAGAAATGATTTCTCATCATGACAAATAATGAAAGCATTCCATGTTTCCTGGTTTATAGTGTGTGCATAACTAACTGGTGGGTGGGGCCATACTTTACCCTCATCATCCCTAAGATTTAACTTGGTAAGAAAGGTATGGAAGCCTGTATGGGCTTTTCTAGTAGACATTAAGTAATATTTATTATATAAATATTCTAAAATAAAAGAAATATTCAAGGGATAATGAAAACTAAATCTATATTTCATTATATAATTTTTTGATAAAATAGAGAAATTATATTGTATCATTACCTTTATATATTCCCAAAGGGTTTCCTTCATTTCAAGATATAAATGGATCCAAAAATCTATATCAAGTACAAAATTCATCCTCATTATGAATCAAATATAACTAATGAACATTAACTTGTTGGGATCAACTGGTTGGTCGCATTGATTCCAGCCGACCTTAAATTTTATACTCTCTCTTCTTACATTGATAATTTTAGTCAACACTGTGATGTTGTGTAGTTATTTTTCCTTCATCATCATGTTATTGATAACCTAATAATTATACAGTTTCTACATCAACCACCTATTATTCCTTGATATTGGTAACATCATCATGTGCAGAATACATTATCTCCATGAGTAGTCATACATTTAATTTTGAATATGTTAATAAAGTAGAGAATAGATAATATTATGAGGAGAAGTATGGTATATTTGAAAAAAAAATAACTTTATCATTGAACTCTATTTATTTTTTAAAGGTTTAAGTTATTTGGATCCTCTATCAAGAATCCAAATCCCCTCTTTGTGGTCCCATTTAACGTACAAGACAGTTTATACATCGGTACTTCCATGAACTGATTGTGACTCCCCATGAAAGGTCCAACCTATATTGAATTTTCATTTGACCCTATAATTGTTTTAGTCTCCAACATGACAATCAACCAATTATTATTTTCAGGATCTGAGACAAAAAAATATACACACAACTTGTGATTCCATTATGAACAATGTGTCCTTTCCACCTTTTATACTGAAATTCACCTTCATAAAGCCCATTTCATCAACTCTCACTACACTCATATTTTCAACCTAGTTTCTTTGGAAAATAAACACTTAAAATTTTTTATAATACATCTCTTATATCTATTTGATAATGCGGAAATATGACATATTCATCTAAATTGGATTTATATCCTTGTAGCTAGATATGTGCATCACTTCTTCCACAAGCATAACTCCACTTTTTTCATCATACTATAATCATCATGTTATTTTGTATATAACATATAACCATTTATTACAAAAACAATGTAATATATAGCATTTTAATTTGGTCCCCTAGATAGCGATCAAAGTTTTTTGGTAATTATATTCATACTTTCAAATAACTCCTTCAAAATTTGAACGCATAACTATCCTATAAACAATTGATTATGTGTATTTAATATCCATCTTTTAGCCCATGATGGATTCAAATCTCTAAAAATTTCTTTGTGGGATTCAACTTATGGATCAACATCCTCACTATTATATAAAATTTAAAGTTTTGCATACTCCCGCTCTGTGATGGTAATTGTAAAAACATCTCTTCTCGAAATCTATTCTCCTATAAGGCATCTATTATGAAGAGACATTAAGATACTGATGATGTCAACATCTGATAGGTAATCGGTACATAATTCAATAGCTTCTTCAAAAATATATTGTTCTACAATACAATCTTCTATCCATCTTCAATTCTAGACATACCATATCTTCATATACCTTTCAATGGGGTACATCCATTCATAATGGATATTACTACATAGTTGAACCTCTCTAACCAAGTAAACCATTATATGAATCATTATATCAAAGAATTATGGTGGGAAGAACATCTCTAATTAACATAGTATGACTAAATCCTCCTTATTCATGATTGGAAACTTTTTTGGGTCTATAACTTTACTACTTATGGATTTGAAAAAGAAGAAAAGTATGGTGAATTTATGTCATACATTTTTAGGCAGAATGAAACTTAAAGAAATGGGAATCAAATTTTGTATCAAAACCTGACATATATTTTATTTTATTGCATGTAACTTCAAATTAGTCATTGAAACGCCATTCTTGATATTTTATGAATACCCCTCTGTAAAGTTTACACCATTAAGGAAAATGAAAAATTGTAATTTTCTCTATCAAGATAGAGTGTAAGCTACTGAAGGAAGAAAAGTCCACCATTTACCCTTCATTGGGTCCAACACTTCCCTTATCACCATTATAATCATGTCCAATCTAGCCTTAATGCCTTATCTTGTTTTTCAAGTAACATTTAGTAATATGCCAATAACACTATCAAAGAAATTTTTTATAAATACATGAAATCAATAAAATGCCTGACATACAAACAATTATAATATTGTAGTTCAAATAAAATTGATTAATTTTTTCAACCAGATTTTTAAGGTTTTTTTAAAATGGTTTACCAAAAATAGTGTAAATAACTTTTACTTTATTAAATAGTTGATCAACCATTATTAGAGACAATTTTATACCTTATTAATTATTCCCATAGAATTTTTTAGTCTAGCATTAGTATTTTTTATGTTGAGGTAAAAATTATCGATGTCCTAAAATCATAGTCTTTGAGGAATGTTTCAACTGAACTGAGTGTGTTAATTCTTCACAAATGGGACACCCCAACATTCCTTTAATTCTATATCTTGGAAAATTTCCATAAGTAGGAAATTAATTTATCATCCCATACAATATGGCCCTAAATGTTAATTATTCACTTCTATGATCATAATACATTGTAACAACTTTATCCCACCTCAGTTTTAGATCTTTGATCAACATATCCAAATAGACATTAATATCATTATTGGGTTTCTTTGGTCCAGATATAAGAAAATACAACATAATTTATTTTTGATTTATGCATAACCATGGAGGTAAGTTATAAATAACCAACATGATGGGTTATATACTATGATTACTACTTTATACACCAAAAGTATTTATTCCATCTATATATAATGAAAGATTAAAGTTTCTCAGCTCATTTCGAAACTCATGATGTTTGTAATCAATTTTATTCCACTGAGTATAATCTATTAGAAGACATAGGTTCCCATATTTAATTCTTATATCTGTATTCCATGCCAATTTTCTCTTAGTTTTCTGACATCCAAATATTCTTCTAAACTATGGAATGATATGAAACAACCATATATCCTTCAAAAAAATTTATTCATTTTTTTATATCAATTTGTGCCACACTTAGGGAATTATATGAGTGATTCATGGTCCTTATAAAAAACATGTAATCATTTTGGAAAATCATTTATTTTTTTAGATATCATTCCCATTGAATGTAGAATTAGTTTAGAATCATATTTTAGACATGAAAGTTCATTTATGTTGGTAGCATATCATTCAGGATACCAAGCGGTTTTGTAAATTTAGTGGTTCTCTATCCATTTCCATATTTCAAATTATATAACTTCAATGCATCTGAAAATGTTGTGTATTTAGTAAAATTGGTATAAAATGGTCTCTTAGAACATCAATTTAACTTATTAAACAACTTTGGACAATCAATAATGTCATATTCAATTACTATTTCCATTTCTTCCATTCGATATCCATTATCATTTATAGTAGAATTCATATCCAATGATCTATAAACTGTAATATTATCCCAATTAGTTTGAACATTCAATTTTCCCCATGTTTAGTCCAACATTTATATCTCTGGTCTATTACATGACAAATCATATTTTCTTACAACTCATTCAAACTAATTTGTCTTGAATAACAACAATGAAAACACAAACAAAGGATTTGAGAAGGGTCATATGCATGCTCTATTCAAACTTAATGAACTCTTTAACTCCATATTTATACTCTTTTTTCAAACAATTAGTGCACATTCATTTTTTATTTATATGTATCCAATTTGGTTTATAAAATATTAATTTTCTACAATAAATAAATAAATACACATAATATATTCATTATCAAAGGCGAAAGTAATAGATAATTATAATATGGGGAACCCAACATTTAATTATTTCAAATAATTTTAGTATTCTTTGAAGGAAATGGGTAATTGAATTTAAGAAATTAATTAATCCTCTATGGTAGGTTTTATCCTCTAAATTCCTCTAAAATGATCACTGGTACCCAATATGGGAAGACTACTTCTCAGAGTAGTTCAAATAAAATAGGCGCATGTCTAGAAGATATGGGGGATGAGTCTCAAGAAACAAAATTCAATAATAACTATATGGGATATGAAGCTGATTAGGATAACATTTTTCTCCTTAAATATAAATGTTCTTAGGCTGGGATTTGGAGAAGAACTGGAAAATAATTATTAGTTTGTTTTCTAAAGCTGAAAAGTTTCTCATTCACACAATGTTTTCACAGATGAGCTAATCATACAATACATGTTCATAGTGCACATACTATTTTATAACCATTTCCCTATTCCCAAAGGGTTGAGATAAATGATCACCTTGTATTGAGTATACAAGAACCACTATCCCTTGAATAGAAAAATTATTCCACCAAGACTATAATATGATATCCTAGTGGAAACAGATGCATGGTATTCTAGTCCCACTTATATTAGACACTATGGCAAGGCTCCTAGGTAGTATAAAAAGAATAAAACATAGATATCATCTTCCCTACAATGAATGAGTGAATAAGTGGATGAATTCCAAAAAAATAGGTTTAGAGAAATATATTAATGAATAAGAAATTATTGTCTTATGACTATGAATGTCTTCCAAATTACTTATTGAAACTAACCTATTTAAAAATAGTTTGCAATAGACCAATACTTTTTAAATTACCACAACTTAATTTAAAATTTAAAATCTCATCTCAAAACCACTTTCAAAATTCAAAATGATTCTTTTTTAATTTTTAAAACCCTACTTGAAATCTATTTTTTTTAATTCCACCTCAAAATATACCAATTTTTTTCAAAATACTTAATTGGGTATAAACCCCCTTTATATAAAAACTATTATCATTACGTGAAAAATTAACCAAAATAACTCACCTAAACAATAGGATGAATCACAATGAGTATCATTTCTAGAGATGAATTTCAAAATTCCATCAACAACTTGTTGGGAAGCATATACTAAATAATATAAGATATGAACTCGATATATTAATGCTTTAAAAATTAACTCAAACAATAACCACATAACCATGGGAACAAACATCATAGAAAAATTCACCAAAATAATGCACTCTTCCAAAACATTTCCTTTATTTTGAACAACATCATTCGATAACAGGTCTAAAAATCATTTTAAAAAAGTAATCATGCATTAAAAACATTTGAACACGTTTCTAAAAAATGATAAAACCTATTTAACCACTCTTTCACGAGTTTAAAACACATACATCTCCATGATGTAATTGATAAAATTTCTATAAAAATCAACTTTCATTTAAAAACCCCTCATAATTTAAATTTTTGAACTCATGATAGTCAAAATCAGTCATAAAAAACAATAACACCTAGTTTCAAACTAAGAACATTCGATAAAATTATTCTTTGGAATGATGCACCAAAACTAATTTAAAACAAAAAAAATTCTTAAAATTCATTTCTGACATAAAAAATAGATTTTAAATAACCATGATAAACATAAATAGTAAATTAAAATTTTATTTGATACATTTACTAAAAAATAAAATCACATCATGAGATATTTAAAGTCAATAGAGATTAAAACTTAAAATATATGAGGGATATAGATTTGTGCATGATTTATCCTAAAGGTTTGTAGAATCATGTTCCAACCGCATAACATCCTCTAAAGAGTTATCAATACCATAAACATGGGTTATGCATTGTTTACATAATATTAAGAAAATGGTTTGGCACTAATTTTTTTTCAACTGTTACCCCAAAAACTCAAGAAACCACCAAAATATCTTATTCAACTCAATGGAGATAAAAATATTATCACCTCATGTCAAAACCCATAAAAATCATCAAAATAGAATCAAATTGAAGACTTAATCATTATTACTTAGGGAAAATCATTTCTTATCATAAAAGATAGTGATAAATAACCTACACATATCATACATAATGAGTTTTGAAGTCCTAGATCCATAAAAAAAGACTCATCAAATAAAAAGAGTTATTTGATACCATTTTGTAATGAATATGCTTGGATTGACTAGCCAAATCACCAGAACTGTTCCTCCACAAAACCCGAAGAGTGTTCTCGATTACCAAGAACTCAAGGAAAGAACCATAGTATCAACCTATATAAAATTGGGATTGATTTCACCATTTAATATCATTAAATAATCATTATAAACGTTTTTGAGTGTCCATCATGGTTTTTCTATACATTTGAAATACATGGATATAAAATAAATAGTTAAAAATAAATAATCATAACAAAGGATTCATAAGAAAAATAAAAAATCACTTATTATATAAAACATCAGAGTAATACATAATCATGTATCTTTGTAAATGAAAATAAAATTTAAATAGATAAGATTTAAAAAATTTCCAATAAAATAACATCCCAGAATAAACCAACAACTAAGCCACATCTCAAATATCTCCATGTGACCTATGGTCACTTACCTCCACCAAAATTTCTATAAATGGACTACATGAATGACATTAAAATTGAGATCATAACATATATGAAAACATAAAATCTATATATACCCATATGAGTGTGAATATAGTATGTGAGCTAAAAAATCCTAGTAAGATTTCACCAAATAGTCAATTAAATTTCATTTATAATACATTTCAAAAAAATAGTTTGAATACCATTTAAAAAAATTATTTCAAAAAAGGAAAGTATAAAGGAATTAAATGTCATATATTTATCTCTTTTTTAAATCCCAATGTAAATCCTTTTTGGAAAATAAAATAGAACCATGATTAGGATCAATATATTTATACTCATGTAGATAAAAAATAATTTAAAATCATTCTTTCAAAATCCAAATTTTACCAAACAATGGATCAAATCATACAATTAAATGTGAAAAACATTAAAATATTAAAAATTTGTCCTTTAGAACTTATAAAAATAAATCAAAATCAATTTTATTCATTCAACGCATTTCTTAAACAAATTTTATAATAAAAAAAGTAAACTCAACCATAAATTAAATATTGAATATAGATCAAATGAGATCCATTATAACAATGAGGTATAATAATAGTAAAAATAAATAAATTTATACAACATATTCATGAAATGTAAAAAAAGTGGTGAAAAAAATGTGTGCAGTAGGGATATCTAATATGATATCATCAAATCAAAAATAATCATGGGAATCTCACTGGATCCTAGGGTGTGATAATATTAAACATATATAAGTAGAATCAATAACCCAAGGATTCCCATCTATAACAACACCATCAGCAAATAAGTAAGGCTATCACATCCCTAACACTATGGGTGAAGCACCATGGATATTAAATCAATAATGGAATGAAAAAAGGCAATAAGGACATCATTTACAGACACTATGACACACAAAAGGTAACTAACATAGTTTCCTTGGTTTCCCACGGCATAGTAAAAGTGGTTGTGAGAGAAAATATAAACATGATCAATTTATAAATAGATAATAAAACATAATCAATAAACCTTGTATCAACTCCAACACCATTTCAAGAAATATCCACCTATCACATCATACAATAATCCTATAATAATAATCAATACACATAAAATAAATGGGAAATAGTCTATAGAAAACACTAACCCAAGGGTTTCCTAATGTGGGTGATAAAATCATAATGAAACTTTTTTTCATAAAGTGACAATAGGCATTTAATAACTAGATAGGTGAAAATATTGTTACAAAACGATCCTTGTTATAAAATAAGGACACCATTTATCAATTACCAAAAGGACTAAAAATAATCATGTAAAACCATGTTATAAATTTCATTTAAAAACATAATAGGTATCAACACATTGAAAACAAATCATTCCTCTCATTGGAGTCAAATAATAATCATAAAAATTATTTTTTTAACCCTTAAACCATTGGTTACATCCTTTGGAACTCACGATAGGGCCAAAACCATTTTTCATTCATCTTATTCATTTAAAATATCTTCTTATGAATTTATAAAAATACTTCAAAATCATAAATTAATATTTTTATAAATAAGGTTATAATCCCCATAAAAACACTTTATGGCCTACATATAAAGCATTAAAAGAATTATGAACCATAATGGGTATAAAATATATTAATATATAGATAAGAAGGGAATTTAGATAGATGAAGAATTTTATGACCTATTCAATAAATAATTTGCAATAAAACAACAAACTTATTCAAGTGGAAACATAATTATTTTGAGGGAGAAAGAACCCCACCCCCCAGAAATGACCTCTAAAAAGAAATGACAAAACGACCCAAAATTTAATCAACCCAAACAATAGATTAAATCCTCATAGAAAAATAGGTATTTTTGGTGAAATGAAGACTTATAGAAAAATGAGGTTTGGAGGATAGTAGAAGGAGAATTGAGAAGAAAATAATTATTCATTTTTGAGGACCTATTTAAATCCATGGGTAGAAAACATAGAAAAATGGAACCAAAATGGAGGAAGCTATAAGAGATCACTTATGCATCGGTCATGTGGTATAGGGTGTAGAGGAGATACAAATTGAGATAAATGGAGTGTAGGAAATCAGCAAGTGTTTGTTGAAGAAGAAAGGAAATCAGTACACACATTGAAATATTTAAAGGGAATTGAGATTTCTTAAAATGGAACCAAAATGTAAAAAAGTTAATGAATTTGAGGAGATAATGAACAAAAGAACACAAAACGAAATGAAAATGGTGAAACTCCTAAATCGCATGAATGCTGGAAAATATAGGAAAACCTTAGAACCCAAACAAGAAATCAACTTGTGAGGTGGAGGAGAAAATCACATACCTTAGATTCAAGCCTTGATTCAACCGAGAGAAAGTCGAGAAGGAGTGCATGTAATATAGGACTTTCACAAAAGCTTTTGAATCGCGACTGAATCAGTCACAATTGGGGTTATTTTAAATAGTTCAAGGGGAGTTTTATCAACACTTTCAAAAAATACTGATAAATATACCTTTTATCAGTGCATTTTTAGTATTGATAAAGCTCTATATTTACCAGTGCAAAACAGGCACTGATAAAGGATTTAAATTTATGATTATAAATAAATAAATTTGTAAATATATTTATAAATATTTGTATATGATTATAAATGTATTTATATCATTACATATACTTATATGGCTATATATATATATATTAAATATGTTCATTATTTAAATACATTTATTATAATTTTATAATTATTTAAATAAATAATTATTTATTTATAAATATAAATATATTTATATCATTATATATTTATATATTTATATAATTATATATATGTGTGTGTAATAAATAAATATAAATATAGTAAATATATTCATTATTTAAATATATTTATTATAATTTTATAATTATTTATTTATAATTATATTTATACTTTTAAAAAAATGATATTTTTTATAATTATAAATATATAATTATATAAATATAGTAAATATGCATTTATAAATATATTTATAATTATTTATTTATAATTATAAATATATTTATATAATTATATATATTTATATAATTAAATATATATATATATATGTAATAAATATATATAAATATAAATATAAAAATAGTAAATAAATTCATTATTTAAAAATATTTATTTTAATTTTATAATTATTTAAATATATAATTATTTATTTATAATTATATAAATAATTTTTAAAAAATAGAATTTATATATTTATATCATTATATATATTTATATAATTTTATATATATATATATATATATTATAATTATATGTATATGTATAAATATATATATTTAAGTTGGAGCTGAAGCCTCTTTTTATTATCAAAGCAAAGACGTTTTTCTAGCTTGATATAGAGAGACTCATTACATAGCCCGTAAGGCCAAGAACAAGTGGCCCATGAACATGGCATGAAGGCCCAATTCAGTATCATGTTTGCATCATCCTACCTGCATCATCAGGCCTACGTCATGCCTACATCATTGTCTGTCTACATTATGCTTGCGTCATCACCTACTTGCATAATGCTTGCATCACCGCCTGCATTGTGAATCCAGAAAGGGGCCTGCCAAGATTCAACCCATGATCTTTTGGATGTAGGATTACAAGGTTTATCACTCAAGTTCCACCCCAACTGCATTATATAATTATATATATAATAAATATATATAAATATAAATATAGTAAATATATTAATTATTTAAATAAATTTATTATAATTTTATAATTATTTAAATATAAATTATTATTTATTTATAATTATATAAATACTTTTTAAAAAATAATATTTATTTCTTTATATTTATAAATATAGTAATTTATTAATATAGAAAATATATATTTATAAATATATTTATTTGTAAATATTAATTTACAAGTATATTTTTAATATTATTAATCAATATATAATCTTAAATGCATGTATGTTAAAAATGAGTAAAAATGAGTACACTTTAAAAATATTGAAAAAATAGATTAGTTTTATTAATTAAATTTAAATTATTAAAAAAATATAGATACATATTGAAATAAAGATGAATGCATATTTAAAATAATAAAACATAGTAAATAAATATATATAAATAAATATTAGAAAATTATTAATTTCCAAAAAAAATAAAAAATAAAAAAATTAAAAATGAATAAATAATACCTAACTGTAATAATATTAAAAAAATATTGATTAAAAATATAATATATCAAATTTATCATATTATAATGAAATTATAAAATCAATACTAAAATTTGAATAAATTACATAAATTATATGAGTGTGTGTTTTTATATAAGATTTCATTAATTATGTAAATATTTATGTGTGTTCGTTATATATAAAAATGAATTAATTACATATATGTATGTGCTGAATAAATTTAACACACATTTGATATATGTTAAATTTAAAAATCAAACAAAATTCAATTATTTCAATTACTCAACACAATTTCGTGAGTATTTTTAATTAATATTATTTTTTATTTATACACCATTCTTCAATAAATATATGAATTATTTAATGTAATCACTTATATTTTGTATTATATAAATAAAATTTTAGGAAATATTATATATATTGATATATATATATATATATGAATATATTTTTATATTAAATGGATTATTGAATACTTATGTAAAAAACCATTAAAAATGAATAAGAAATTAATATGTTTTTAATTATTACATTTTATTCATTTTACATATTTTATTTAATATATTTTATTTATTATTATTTATAATTAATATATATATTAAAAAATATTCATTTTTATTAATAATTGTTTCATTAAATTTTTTTTTTAATTTTTTAATTTTTAATTTTTTCTTAATTATTAAAAATTATTCGTTTTTTATTTTTTTAATTATTACAATTTATTCATTCTATATATCTATATTTAATATATATTATTTGTTAATATATATAATCTATATATATGTATATTAAATTTATTCATTTTTATCCATAATTATTTAATTAACAAAATGTTTTATATTTTCTTAATTTACACATTTTTAATTTTTATTTGTTTAATTATTTTATTTTATTCATTTTAAATATTTATATATTTAATATATACTATTTTTTAATATTTATAATTTATATATGTGTATATTAAATTTATTCATTTTTATCAATAATTATTTAATTAATAAAGTTTTTTAATATTTTTTTAATTTAATCTTTTTTAATTTTTATGTTTTAATTATTTCATTTTATTCGAGACCTTTATCAACAATAAAAAATTATTAATAGAGGTACACTTTATCTGTGCTAAAAATAAAGCACCGATGAAGGGTACCCTTTACCAATTCTAAAAATAAAGCATTGATAAAGGGTACTTTTTATCAGTGCTAAAAATATTGATAAAGGTTGTCCTTTATCAACTCTAAAAAATACTGATAAATACCAGCACTATTAAAGATTTATTTTTTGATAGTGGCGTCTGATATTTTTCTCTGCCTGATCACCTCATTCTTATGCTTTGTAATTTTTCAAATAGTTGTAGTTTTAGGGATTCTGAGTGAGGAATTATAAAATCCTTAGAAAGTTATGCATTTTTATTCATTTGTTCGATTTGGGTTTAGATCAAGGCCTTCCAAGTAAAGGAAGTCAGGTGATTCCAATCTATCAGATCGAGGAATTCTAGAGTTAGGAAGACATAGCTATACTAATTTGTTGGATCAAGGGATTCCAAGGTTTTGAAAGACATAGTTATTCTGATATTCATATTGAGGTATTGCTTGTTATGTAAAGATAGACATTTATAGTTAGGTTTAAAACTATGGATATGTTAATATAGGATTTCTAACTTCCTCAACTCTTAAGGTTAAAGTGTAGAATTACTCTTATAAATCTTGTAAGTCATTCTTACTTTGTTATAATCTTTCATATTACTTGTTTCTATAAGTATTATATTCTACTATGCATTTTTATTAGAAATTTGTTTTTACTAATATTTCTAATAATAGTTTTATCAAACTGTCTGTGAGTATAATTAATAAACTCAGATTTATTTGGCAACATTTAAATTTTATACATGTACTCTGATCATCATATGATTTCTAAGTCTGGTCTTTTTAACTAAATAGGTCTTTGGTTTTATGTTAGTTTAAAATTTTTAAACTACAATTCACCCCCCCTCTTGTAGCCATAACATACTCTTACTATCCAGTAGTTTTGGAAATAATCATATCCATGATACAAATAATATAGATATAGAAGAGAATATTATCAATCAATAAGATAAATAAGATCATATTTTCTTTTAAACATGTATTTATTTGATTCAAGTACCAAAAATAGGAATATTTTAAATAAAACATGTAAAATCATTAAATATTTATAGAAGAATAATATATATGAGGTTTATGAAGGATATATTATAATATTTATTTAATGAAAATATAAGCAATCTCAAAAATTATATTGTAAAAATAATTTCATACCACTTTGATAACTTTTGAATTATTACCCCTTGAAAGAGTATGATTGAATTGAAAATTTAAATTCCATGAATAAATATAGACTCATTTTAAATATGAAAATGGGGAATTATATACTCCACATAAAATAAAATAAGTGTGTAATATAAAATATGTCTCAGTGAAGTGGAAATTGAGATGAAAAATCTTTATAAAGATCATATCATTGAAGTGATAATTAATAAATGAAGTGATTATGAGTAACAATTATAAAACCATAAAAATAATAAGTGTAAATATAACATAATACAATCAGTTGTCATTTCATATATAATCTTGGCATGATAGAGTCAATGAAGTAGATGTATAACTTAATGAATTGAAATTGAGTTGAAACCCCTTACCTTGAGTCCAAACTTGCTATATATGTCCTTTTATATAGGAATAATAAACTTATATTAATTATTTTATTATTTAATAACCTTATCTAGTTTTATTAATTTATTATTAAACCATTTATATCATATATTTCAATGACATATTTAATTACTTAATCAGTTAAGTTCACGTTGGGTATTTTAAGGACGTTCGATTCATAATTTAAAAATGAATTTAGTAGGTTGACCGTGGTAAAATGGGCCATTATTTCATAATATATAGAATAATAATCATATAAATATTATCATTTTTCTACATCAAATGAAATTTTATAGTAACCAATGAAAGGAAAACAAGAAAAAATAATTGCATCACTTCGTGGAGGTGGTATTCCACATATACTCACAAACGACATTAACATTTTTTAATGAGTGGAAGGGTAAAAATGTTAGTGATATATTATATTTAAATAATATTAATTATATCATGAATATCATATATATTTATTAAATCAATCATAATAAACATCTTTTTGAGGTGGTGATAAAAACAAAAGACATCGCCTTGTAGAGGTGGTAGTCCACAAGTACGCCCAAATGATGTTTGTATTCCCCATAGGATGGAAAATGAGATGAATAAGGTTATAAAATTAAAATAATAAAATCTAAGTATATAATAGATACTGATTTTATTATATTTTAATGGTTATTATATAATTTAATGAGCTATAAGAATAAGTAAAATGAAATTGCTTGGTTGAGATGATTGTCTTTTCTATGAAGAACTTCCATTGAATCTATCTTAAAGAACCCTAGGGTGTGATGACCCAAACCCGCACTTCCAAATTCAGTACTAAAATATTATGTGTATTTTTTTATAAAATATAATAGAAAAATACATAATACAATCGAGGACCTTTTCCATTCTAGGTTTCAGAGGATTAGACAAACCTTACATTAAATTAGAGTTTAAAAAAATAATTACAAAATAAATAATTAGATTCATCTACACTAGAACATTAAATAACCATTTAACTTATAAGTAATCCTATAAAAACATTTATAAAACTTGGGATGAGAACAAAATCCTATTAAGGGATATAAATAAAGAAATCATTGGTATAGTGAAAACATAAGAATCATTTAAACCCTTTTCATAAAAAATCATTATCATGTAGAGAAACATCATACAGTTACCTTGATACATCATTAACAAATCACTCTTACATTGAAAATTACAAATGTATTAACCTTATAGTAAAATTCTATCTCCAGAGAAACCAATTCATTGGACAAATATAATGGGGCCCACCTGTCATAACTTGATCTATAATTTGGCTCAACCCGTCATATATTGAGCTATAATGGGGATCAACCTGTCATATCATGAGCTATAATGGGGCCCAATGCATAATATATTGATATATAGTGGAATCAACCCATAATAAACAATTTCCAAGGAACATGTCATGAATTAAACCCTCAATAACTCATTTAAACCCATGAGAAAAACACATTCAGATATCAAAATACCCTTTTCGTAAAACAAAATAACTTTTAAAATATAAAAACCATGCACATAATAATGAAATCATATTATTCATTAATAACTATGAAAACATATAAAGTAAAAATTATAGTAACAAAGTTTCATGAAATTAGGCGAAACTTCTCATGTTGTATAAAAAAAGAACAATCTTTTTTAATTTTATAAAAGATACATTTAAAAAGATTTTAAAAAAATCCCATAAATAACACTTGAAAATGACCCCTTTTCAAAAAAATGAGAGAAATTAAAACATTAATAACGTTATATATACATTCAAAAATACCATTTCGAAAATATGAACATATAAGAAAAATATTTAGAAGAATAAATCCTTAAAACAATGTTTTAGTTCCCTTATCTTGCGTTTGTATTCCTTAAAATGTGTTCAAACATATTTTATAATGGTTTTAATTGTGTTATTAATTTATTATATAACTAAAATCATGTTTGTAATACCTTACATAATATTCTTATAACATTTTCCACCCATTTATTAACATTATTTTGTTATTTTCATTGTTTCGAGTGCTTTCTTTTCATGGTTTCAAAGGTCAGTTTATTATTGAATTCCTTGTCAAAAAGAAATAATACTCTAGAATTGAGAACATATATATATTTATTTCATTTTAAACTATTACAAGAGAATTAAAACTTCCCTTTATTGTGATAAAGGGAAACAAAAACTCATCATCCCTGAAGGTAGTGAATTAATACACCATAGACAATGACTTCGTTATTTAAGAATAAAAGGAGAATATGAGGGATTTTATGATTCATATACCATAAAAACAAAAAAATTAAAGTATATATATGATACTTTAGTTTTCATGAAACATTTGAAAGGAGGTGAGGATAAGGTAGAGGTGAAAAAGAATTTAAAAGTGAATAAGAAGGAATCTTACCTCTTGAGAATTTTTCATTGAGAACCTCCTTAAAGCTCTTAGAAGTGGTCTTTTTGTGAGACCAGAAGCACTAGAATATGGAAAAGGATGAGGAGAAGGGAATTTGGAAGAATATAGTTGAGAAATAATGTTCAAGGTGGTGAATACTTGTGAAGTAAGGATCCTCCTTTTATAATTGAGGTGATGGGTAACTTAGGAATTACTCAAATTATTAAAATATAATAAATCTATTATAGTGTTTAAGACTTTCAAAAAGACATAAAAACTAAATAGGATTAAATTTTTGACACAAAATTAACCCATTTTTCCTAATTAAATATTTTTTTTATTTTTAAATAATTTAATAAAATATTTTATTCATGAAAAATAATTTATGTTAAACTAAACACTATTAATAACTATGACATTAAACACATCAAAAAAAGTTCAAAATTCAAATAATTTTTTAATATATCATAGACTTATCATATTCACCTATTAAAATCATGAATTAAATTAAAATATCAAATTATATTTATTTTACTATTTTTAATATCATTAGTTTTATTTATTCATTAATTAAAAAATTACTCCATCATTGTTGTGAAAGCCATTAAGGTATTTATTTATTCCCTAAAATTAAAAATAAAATTTCATGAAGAATATAAAATTTTTAGATTTTAATACACTATTTATGTTTGAAAAAATATACTCTAAAACCATATATTAAAATATTCTACTAATTAAAAACTATAATGTGACCACTTGACTTCCTTTTGAAATAAAATATTATAAAGGAATTAAAGTGATTCATGTGGGGTCCAAAATGTCCCCAAATTGAAACAAAAAGATATATTGGCTAAAAATAACACATAAAAATAAATTTATATAGTTTATGGGTCAATTAAGTATTTTGATAAATTTAATTAAAACATTTTATTTATTTTTTTCTTCTACTTTCATAGGAGTTGCATCAGCGTTGCATAAGCATTAATGTAAATTATTTTATATATAATTTTTTTTTCAAAAAATAATATCATAAAAATAGATTAATTAGGTTAAAAATAAACATTTATATTTTTTCATTATGAATAATCATGAATATAAATGTCAAGATAACTTTTTAAATTTTTTCTTTTTTCTTTTCTTGCCCTCCACAATTATTGCACGGACATTTGGATAAGATTAATGTTATATAACTATAAAATTAGAAATTAAAAGTAAAAAAAATAAAACATAATAATTAATAAAAAAGTATTTAAAATAAATTTTATAACTTAATTATTATTTATAAAGAACCAAATTTCACATTGCCTATGTTGCGCAAGCACTGCGTTAGTACTGATAATTATTTTTATACTTATCATGAAATAAATTATAACAATCATGTTCTGAATTATTTCTGTACAAAATTACTCTTATGAAAATAAGAATTTATTTATTCAATAAATTTTAAAAAAATTATATCATAATTTTGTCTTCAGGACGTCTAAAAAAGTAGCGTATTTTAAAAAAGGACTATATTTTTTATTATTCACAAAAAATTAAACTTTTTCAGAAAAATATAAAAAAATCATACTAAGATAATTTCAACAATATGAATTCAAAAATGAAATTAGTTTTTTCAAAATAAATTCTATAATTGAAAAATTAATATTTTAAAATAAAAAACCATATAATAAATTATTTATTTTAAGAATTACATAACATAATGAATATAACTTTTTAATTCAAGAATACTGATAAATATGATTCTGTAAATACTTGGGTTTTTAAATAGGTATAGTATTTTAAGAATAACATAACAACTAAATTATATATTAGTAATTTAATAAGATTTTTTTTTGGGTTTTGGTCAATCTAAGTGGCTCGGGAAGTGTGAAAAAGAGAGTATAGGTGACATCATTATATAAGATAGGAGAGGGACACTCTTGGAATTACTTAAAGTAATAAATTAATATAAAATAATTTTCATGTTATAGAAGATATAAATTGATATATTTAGAATATATGATTATCATGATTCTAAATACTATCTTAAAATAAATTTTAGACAAGTTTAAGAGATTTTTTAACCTTTATCTATTAGTTTTAACCCTTGTTAACCCTTTTAACGAATACCTCAATAATAATTTTTTTTACTCTTTAGGATAAAAAAAGTTAATATAAAAGAAAATTTAACCCACAAATGGAAAATTCAGGATATTATAAACCATTTACCATTAAATATACCAAATATAATATTTTTATGAATTTAAAATAATTTAATAAAATTTATTTAACATAAAATTTCATTAAAGTCATTTTTGGGACTATTGCATAGTTTTACTTTAAAGAAACCAAGATAGTAATGTAATTTTGTAACACCCCGAGCTTCCACAATACTCTTTTTTTTCAATAATGCAATAGCTTGCAGTGTACGCAAGTTCGAGATTCTAATGCACCGCGACCAATCAAAATAGCCATTATGAATAGTAATACCCACTTTTTGAAATTATATATATTTTATATTTCAAAATTGACTTCATTTGTGGATTCGGAATATCGAAATTATCCTATGTTGAATTTTTGGTATTTTTCTAAGAACTTCCATTTTTTTATGAATAGTGAAAAATATTTAAAAACAACTTTTTTAATCAAAATAATTTATAGTGATAAATTATACTATTGAGTGGTTATAAAGTGTAATTAGAATATATTTTTACCATTTTATCCAATGGTGGTCATTAGAATTAATTTCACTTTGAAATTGGACATAAACAATTGTCAATCTTTTGATATATATTGTTTCTTAAAAACATGCTATTTGTTGTGACAACGGGAATTAATTATAAAATTAATTAATGCAACTTATATGTTTGGAATTTTTTAAAATAGACATCATTTTTGAATTCAGAATATCAATTATAGCTTGGGGTGAAATTTTGGCATTTTTCTGAAAAACGTCAATGTTTGATGAATAGTGAAACCACTAAGTGGTAGTTAAAAAACTAATTTTTCGTTTAAATGAAACATTACCACTTCTGTGATTTTATTTTCAAAAATCAGACATACATGGTTGTCATTAGTAAGTAAAATGTGGTTCAATGGGATTAAAATATTTTTTTGGTGAATAGTAACTTTTAAGTTTAATTAATCGTGATTAACGGTAATTAGTGAAATTTAAGGTAAAAATGATATTATAAAATTATGAAAATACCTTTACACTTGTCCTACCCCTATTGGATGAGTCACAACCGACGAATACAATCCATGGGTCAACTTGGGGACCCCATGGAGCCAATTTGGTAGGAAAATGACATTAAAAACTTTTTATTTAATGTTAAAATAAAAATGTCACAAAAATGAGTTGTTTTACTAAAGAAATTTTTAAATGGGGTTATACAAGTCATATTTTTGACTATAAATATTCATTAGAAATATAAAAATATTTCCTACATCATGATATTTTTTTTATAATTTTTATACATTAAATAAATTAAATTATGTATGACACCATGATGATGCAGAGATTACCTCATTAATTAACGATTTTAATAAAATGAAAAGATAATGTAAAATCTAACACTTAAACTTGTCAAAAACCTATTGTATGGGTAGATTTCTAACCCTTATCACCTTATCCCTGAAATATATAATTTTGGGACCTTTGAAATCCGAAAATCACTTCATAATAATGTAACATTTCATGACATTCCAAGAGTGCCCCTCCTCTCCTCTTATAAAAGGCCCCCACCACTACTACCTTATTCACACCTTCCAAGCCATTTGGCTCGGCCAACCTCTAGCCAAATACTCTCCCAACTTCCCTATCTTACTCCTAGAAGCCTCAATTTGGGTAGAACTCTTCCCAAGGAATCCTTTGGCTCAAATCAAATAGAGTTACACGATTTTAAGGTAATCTCTTCTCTTATGTTATTTTCTTTTATTTTGCTTCTCCAACCCCTTAAAATATTTTTGTTGGGCGGAGAAAAAGGGAAGGATGGCAAGAGGGTGGGTGAATTGCCTTTTAAAAAATGATTAACAAATTAAAATCAAAGTTGAAAGTGCAGCGGAAATAAAAGAGGCAAGACACAAGAATTGATAACGGAGTTCGGCCAAAAACCCGGCCTACGTCTCTGCTCCCAACTAAACCGTTGAGAGATTCCTACCGCTTTCTTTTCAATGGTTTTAGCAAGAAACCCACTAGGCTTTGAGGTAGCACTAGGACCTATTACAGCTTGCTTTTGATGGTTGAGCAAGAACCCACTTGCTTTTAATGGTTTAGCAAGAACCCACTATCCTTCTTACAGGTGAAGGATAGCTCACCTATGTCTCAAGCTATTTAAAGGAAAGCTTGACAACCTTTTCACACCTTAATGGTGATGTGAAACCCCAAAGAGAGAGGAATAGAAAAGGAGTTGGGGTTTGTAGGCACAAACCCAATTTGAAATCTCAAAAAGATAAATACAATAAAACCCGTAATTGGAGAAGCCTTGGGCGCCTTTGATTGATTGGAGATGTTGAAGGCCGCTTCCAAGCTTCTTTGGTGGTGCTCTTGGATGTGGAATTGGATGGAGCACTTGGGGTTCCTTGAGGTGGCTCGCCGGAGGATTTCCGAATGATCAAAAAAGTGTCCTTGGGCTTGGTTTAAGTTCCGGTTGGAGTCCGGGGCTTCCTCAGCCTTTATTTATAGGCATGGAACCCATTGGGGGCCTTCAGAGTCGTTGGAGAAGTCTTCGGTGTCGTTTGAGGCCAAAAGAGGGTTGACTGGTCAAAGCCAACGGCTAGTTTGACTGGGCTACCGGCTGGCCGGTACAGCTCCACCGGATGGCCGGTGCCTTGGATGTTGAGAAGGCCTTCTGCCCAGGCAGTACGGGCTGACCGGTGACAGAGCCACCGGCTGGCTGGTGGTGAGGCAGTAGCCATCACTGTTGCATCAGGTTGCCACCGGCTGGCCGGTGACAGAGCCACCGGCTGACCGGTGGAATCTGGCAGTGGGCAATGCCTCTGCCAGGTCCACCGGCTGGCCGGTGCTATCACACCGGTTGGCCGGTGGACTGAATTTCAGTCCACTTCTTGTCCATTCTTGGGCCAACTTCTTGGCAACCTTGTGCCTATCATTCAAAAACACTTCAAACAAAATTAGACAAATAATAAGGTGATTGTGATCATGAAAATCAAACAACGAGGGGAACGAGAGGTACAACAATCTCCCCCTATTTTGATGATCACAATCACCAAAACAAAAAATGTAAAAACTTAAATTAAAGGCATGCTTTAATGAATAAAATGAAATGTAAAGCAAATCATGATCAAAAAGGTTTCTCCCCCAATCAATCAAGAAATTTCTCCCCTTTTGTGATTATCAAAATAGCACGGGGCATAAAACTTGATTGAGGGAAAGGGTTTGAAAAACTAGATATGAGAATTGAAAGATCAATTGAGATTTTTGAAATTGAAATGAAAATTTGAATCAAAAATTGAATTGAAAATTTAAATTGAAAAATGAATCGAAAGAGATTTTTGAATATAAGAAAATTTCTCCCCCTAAATAAAACAAAAGATCATCGGGGAAACGAAACTATTTTTGGCCCAGAGAGACTCGCCAAAAGGGATTTTTCAATCCAAATTTGTTTCATGGCGGGTCTTCTCCTATAAAACTCGTCACTATAGTAAATAGACTTGGGTTGGCCATACCGGGCATTTTTACAATTACACTCATAAATGAGGTGCCCGGGTTTTTTACAATAATTGCAAAATTTATAACTAGAGCTCCCCCTAACAAAAACAGTAGGTGCATGGGAAGAGGAAGCTTGGTTGTCAAAGCCAAGTCCATAGGTGGTTCTTGAAACCCTTTTAGAACCCAATAATTTGGTCAATTTTTGTTCACCTTGGGTGAACTTGGCTAAAGATTCTCTAAGGTCCTTGATGGTTGATTCCAAAGAATCAACATTGGGAAAATTTTGGATTTTAAGGGAGAGTTCCTCCTTTTCTTTGAGAAGTTGTTCTTTTTCGGAGGAGAGTTTTTTGAAATTCTTTTTTAAAGCAACAAATTTTGACGATAATTCATGAAAACCTTTTTCTAGTTGGTCTCTAGCGTGTGAGAGTTCTTCATAAGATAGATGATTAAATGAATTAGAAGAACTAGAGGAGGAAGAGGAGGAAGAGGAGGAAGATACCTCATGTTTTGCCATTAGGCAATTATTACCATTGTCGCTCGAGGAGAAGGAAGAGAAGGAGGAGCTATCACTCCAAGTTTTCTTTAAAGCCTTCTTCTTCTTCTTCTTCTTGGCCCTTTTCTTGTGAAGTGGGCAAGCGGGTACGGATTTTGCATCGGGTTCTTGCTTTTGAGCGGGTTCTTGATTTTGAGCCATGCTAGTACCTTCATGGGTTAGCTCTAAATATTTCCAAATATCATAAGAGGTAGTGCAAGAAGAAATACAATTAAATATATTACGGTCTAAGCCACAATGAAGAGCATTCATGGCTTTGCCGTCAAGCTCGAAATTTGCAATGTCGGAGGGGGTCCATTTAGACTCATCGGGAGAAGAGAGCGTAAAACCATGCATAACAATTCTAAAAATAGGATAGCTAATGCTTTTAAGAAAAGTTGACATGCGGGTTTTCCAAAAAGTATAATCGGCTCCATCAAAGAATGGAGCACGATCCAAAGAATGTCCTTCGGGGGATTGAGAGGAAGAAGCGGTAGAAGCCATCAAAAAAAGATCTTGAATTTGAAACCGGTTAGGGTATTACTCAAACTTTCCCTCTGATACCAATTGTTGGGCGGAGAAAAAGGGAAGGATGGCAAGAGGGGGGGTGAATTGCCTTTTAAAAAATGATTAACAAATTAAAATAAAAGTTGAAAGTGTAGCGGAAATAAAAGAGGCAAGACACAAGAATTGATAACGGAGTTCGGCCAAAAACCCGGCCTACATCTTCGCTCCCAACTAAACCGTTGAGAGATTCCTACCGCTTGCTTTTCAATGGTTTTAGCAAGAAACCCACTAGGCTTTGAGGTAGCACTAGGACCTATTACAGCTTGCTTTTGATGGTTGAGAAAGAACCCACTTGCTTTTGATGGTTGAGCAAGAACCCACTATCCTTCTTACAGGTGAAGGATAGCTCACCTATGTCTCAAGATATTTAAAGGAAAGCTTGACAACCTTTTCACACCTTAATGGTGATGTGAAACCCAAAAGAGAGAGGAATAGAAAAGGAGTTGGGGTTTGTAGGCACAAACCCAATTTGAAAGCTCAAAAAGATAAATACAATAAAACCCGTAATTGGAGAAGCCTTGGGCGCCTTTGATTGATTGGAGATGTTGAAGGCCGCTTCCAAGCTTCTTTGGTGGTGCTCTTGGATGTGGAATTGGATGGAGCACTTGGGGTTCCTTGAGGTGGCTCGCCGGAGGATTGCCGAATGATCAACAAAGTGTCCTTGGGCTTGGTTTAAGTTCCAGTTGGAGTTTGGGGCTTCCTCAGCCTTTATTTATAGGCATGGAACCCATTGGGGGCCTTCGGAGCCGTTGGAGAAGTCTTCGGAGCCGTTGGAGGCCAAAAGAGGGTTGACTGGTCAAAGCCAACGGCTAGTTTGACTGGGCTACCGGCTGGCCGGTACAGCTCCACCGGCTGGCCGGTGCCTTGGATGTTGAGAAGGCCTTCTGCCCAGGCAGCACCGGCTGACTGGTGACAGAGCCACCGGCTGGCCGGTGGTGAGGCAGTAGCCATCACTATTGCATCAGGTTGCCACCGGTTGGCTGGTGACAGAGCCACCGGCTGACCGGTGGAACCTGGCAGTGGGCAATGCCTCTGCCAGGTCCACCGGCTGGCCGGTGCTATCACACCGGTTGGCCGGTGGACTGAATTTCAGTCCACTTCTTGTCCATTCTTGGGCCAACTTCTTGGCAACCTTGTGCCTATCATTCAAAAACACTTCAAACAAAATTAGACAAATAATAAGGTGATTGTGATCATGAAAATCAAACAACGAGGGGAATGAGAGGTACAACAATTTTTATTCATTTATTTTGTAAGAAAAACAGTATCTTCAATATACTAGGATGTTTTTATGATAAGGATTTTATTTACACTTACACACACCTTCGTCTAATGGTTAAAGAACATACTGTTTCTGTGGTTGGCGAATTTCTGCCTCACGAAACGCTGATTGTTCAATCTTCTTTTAACACCTCTCATGGTGTCCATTATGATGAAACTATTTTTTTATATGATATATTTTATGTTTTTGTTTCTTATGATTCTGTATTTTTCATTTATGACATACCTTTATGATTTCCATTATGGGTAAACGCGATAATTTCATTTTAAGAAGTGCGGACTACCGCCCCCTCAAAGTGATTTGAATCGTTAATGCAATATGTGGGATGTATAAAGGATGGAGTAAATGGTATTATACATTATATTATACTAGAATTATATTATAACTTTATATAATTATAATTTAATTCCATTAAATATGAAATAGAAATGAAAGTAGCGTTCATGCGTACGTACGGCTTACCGTCTCCATGAACGATGCATTTCATTTCTTACCTCTAAATGTTATGTAATATTATAAATGCATGTATATACTGGATATATATGATATATATGATATCTAAATTAGGAATATAATTATGTATATAATGGATATTTCACCACAGGAACAACTTGTAATTATAAGAAGGTTATTTTTGACTCAAGTACCAAAGATCGAAAAAATGACCGTTATTAACTTAAATAACTACATAATGTTCATAACATGGTAATAATGGATATAAAAGAAATAATTAACATTTAAAAGGTTCTTAAGAAAAAAGAAATTAACTCTAGTTTATTATTCAGGAGGTTAAAGAACGATCAATTCAAGTCGGACACGAGGTAAGGGAATTTCTTAACCCAATTTCCATTCTTTGGGTTAATCTCCTAATTTCAAATTATGTCATGATATTATTATGTCCTATCTTTTATTTGTACTTTATTTATGTATACTTATAGTAAATACACATAATAGATCTATTTTATTTTAAAAATGATCTTTGTAAGGACTTCGTCTCAATCTCCTTTCATTGAGGCATATTTGGTTTTATACACAACTTTCATTTATATGGTGTATAAACCCCTTTAACTTTTACTTTTATTCAAAAGGAATATTTTTATATGAAGATGTTTTTACTAAACAACAAAAGGAATGTTTTTTCTTACATATGCGGTGACAACGACTTCTCCGCCGCCGTGACTATTATTTGAGTTTTGGCTTCCTCTATAAGACATAACTTTTATTTAAATGAAAAATAAATACAAAGTTTTAATTTTCCTTTATTTTGGTATTGAAAATGGTTTTGAAAGTGTTTTTATTATATCAATGTATTTTATTGATATCTTGTGACTGAAATGTGGAAATTTTATGTTTCCTTTATGCATGTTTTATGTGATACAATTATGTTATGGTTTATGATATGTTTAAACCTATTCATATGAGGAATGCATTGGACTTAATAAGTGACGGGTGGAGCACGCTATAGCTCCTCGATGAATTGGTATGTCTCATGAGACAAACTAGTGTCTTGTCATGAGGCCTTGACAAAATATTATTTGTAGTCTTGGCACGAGGCCTTGGCTACGTGGTTATGATAGTCTGGCATTATGCATTCCATCATTATGGAAGTGGTTATTGATATTTCATGTGATTATTCGACCAGTAGAATATCCATGTGAATAAGTAAATGGAATTATTTCATTTTACTTTTCTCATATTATGCTCAAGTTCATGTTTAATAGGATTTTGTTTTAGTTATATATTGCCTTAAATGTTTGTGTTTATTTATAAAAGATTCCGCAATATTGTTATCCTTACTGAGCATCTGAGCTCACCCCTTTCAATGTTTTAATTTTTCCAGGATGTGAAGAAGTATTTTATGAATGACCTGCAGGGATAGTTGGAAGGGGATATGAGTGTGGAATATGGAGACAAGATGTTGTTATAGTTTTGTATTAATTTATGATGTAATGTAAAACTTATGAATGTATCTTGTGTTTCAATGCTACTAAACTAATCTGTCTTTCGAGACTTGATCTTTTGTGATCATGCCAATGTTACTCAATAATGCACCGACTCTGGGTAACTGGGGTCAGGGCGTTACAGTTGGTATCAGAGGAAGTTTAGTACTAACCTTGGAATCTAGATTTAGATAAACTCTGATTAGAGCACATATCCCTAAGATAGACTTTGAGGATTAGTATAGAAGAACTTCCTAGAATTTTGGTATTATTGAGATTTTATGAGTTTTACGAGCAATACATCCTTGTCTGGATACGAGCAGGTAGAGGCGGCTCTGGCACAGATGTACCTAGGGGTAAAACCCGAAAACACCACTTTGAGCTAGACTCAAACGGGAACTGGTGCACGACAATGGGTATTGCTGCACTCTTGGTTACGACACTCCCAGGGGATATGCTTAGGATAATTCTTGTTTTCTTTACAAACCACTATGAAGGGTTATGATTATATAATTCCTCAAAGAAAACATTTTTATGATTATGGATTATATCCATAAATATTTCAATTTATGTTAAGCGTTTTACAAGTATGGAATTATGTATTTTAATTCATAAACTGACCTAGTTTATGCCATTGTATAGAAATGGCACCCAGTAAAAGGATTGTGAACTCCAGCAATACATATGATCCAAAGAGTAAGAATGATCATATCTATCATGGTATTAAGCCAGCATTTAGAAGGGAAATAATCTCCCATGTATTCTCAACATATAATGAAATAGTATCATGTGTTAATAAGATAAGTAAAGAATTCTCTGAGTCCTATGGATTTGAAGGGAAGCAAGAGAAAAAAAAGGAT
Source organism: Viscum album (assembly GCA_963277665.1). Classification (NCBI taxonomy): domain Eukaryota; kingdom Viridiplantae; phylum Streptophyta; class Magnoliopsida; order Santalales; family Viscaceae; genus Viscum; species Viscum album. The sequence continues at coordinate 397,802,168 of OY728138.1, forward strand.
GATGGATAAAGGGAAGAGGGAAAAGAAGATTTTTCTAATATGTGATAACTGTGGGAAGAAACACCTTGGGACTTTCCTGAAGGGAATGGGAGTTTGTTATAAGTGTGGAGAAAAATGACACCAAGTGCGTAACTGTAAGTGTAAGAAAAAGTTTGCAAATGTACAATGCTTCATCTGCAAGTAGTGGGGACACTACGCAAACCAATGTCCAAATCATCAAAGTATGCCCCAAATGATATTATTGGATAATAATCAAGTTATGATAATACCACAGATGAGGAGGAATGATTAGAGTTCTTATGTTGTTATTAAATAATTTTGTCATTTGAGTGTTGTATCAATGATGTACTGGTTATAATAATTATGGAGTATATAAGGATTGTACTGCAGTACTATTTCATCAAGGACTTGAGATTGTGTGGAACCAAGAAAAGTGACTCAATATAAGGTTAAATTTTTGGAAAATATATGGTTGAGAGAAAGATAAACCATAATATGGTTTTGATACCGAGATAGTGATTTTGGAATAATACATGATTGATTTGGATAAATTATATTGGATATTCTTAACTTCCTTGAAACTGATTAATGATTTGTATACATTTTTGGATAGAAGAAGTATATCTAGTATTCTATAAGGAATAAGGGATCATGAATGTAATCAATAAGGATTTATGGTAATTCAGGATGTTCTAGTGTTTTAAAAGAATACATGATGAAGGTGTTAACATGTTGTTACACGGAAAAAAGGATCGTCACTATGTTTACCTTCCTTATAAAATTTCGACTATGAGTTGGACAGAAGTATTTTGGATAACTATAAAGGTTGGAATGGATTAAGTTGAACCTTGGATAGTATTGTTTAAGGTTAAAACATTTCTGAATAATATTTTTGAAATATTATAATACTATAGTTTTATGAAAAGGACAACCTGTAGGTTGGGGGATAACCCGTCGCGTCAGACAAAGCTGAAGGAATCGAACCCACAACCATAGTGCGACATGCCTTTATTACCTACCACTAGCCTATAGAAAGTCCCTGGTTATTAAAAAATAGTTTTCCTAATCTAAATGGTATGTGTTAATATTTGGAACCTTATACAATTATGATAAATAGAATATTTTTGACTTCTATTACCTTTTAGAGTGAAAGATGGGTTTGTGGTAAAAATTTATTAAAGAATGAAAGTCTACATGACAAGTATGTATATTCCCTTACGTACTTAGTAAATCTCCTAAATAAATTCCTCAACTTTATAAAAGGTAACTTAAAACAAAAATGTTTCTGGTTAACTTTTCCAACTGGGGATTCAATGACCGTTTAACCAATCACAAGTTTGTGATTTTCTTGTGGTTAACTTTCTCCTAATCCAGTTTTCTACAACTTTCCATCAGACCTTGATGGTTTTTTTCTTCCATATCTATATTTTCATATAATCCTAGTATGGGCTATCTCGGGTGACCTTTGTACCTCTCTTTCTTTCTTTTAATGTTATATTTTTATTAACCCTATTCCCAATGTGGGTTTTCCACAAAAGTATTTTCTATTTTCAACCTTTTATTTTCAAAGAAAAATTTCAAATTGCGAGGACTCTATTTATTGAAGGAGGGGAGAATGTAACACCCCGAGCTTCCACGATACTCTTCTTTTTCAATAATGCAATAGCTTGCATTGTATGCAAGTTTGAGATTCTAATGCACTACGACCAATCAAAATAGCCATTATGAATAGTAATACCCACTTTTTGAAATTATATATATTTTATATTTCAAAATTGACTTCATTTGTGGATTCGGAATATCGAAATTATCCTATGTTGAATTTTTGGTATTTTTCTGAGAACTTCCAATTTTTTATGAATAGTGAAAAATACTTAAAAACAACTTTTTTAATAAAAATAATTTATAGTGATAAATTATACTATTGAGCAGCTATAAAGTGTAATTAGAATATATTTTTACCATTTTATCCAATGGTGGTCATTATAATTAATTTCACTTTGAAATTTGACATAAACAATTGTCAATCTTTTGATATATATTGTTTCTTAAAAACACGCTATTTGTTGTGACAGCGGGAATTAATTATAAAATTAATTAATGCAACTTATATGTTTGGAATTTTTTAAAATAGACATCATTTTTGAATTCGGAATATCAATTATATCTTAGGGTGAAATTTTGGCATTGTTTTGAAAAACGTCAATTTTTTATGAATAGTCAAACCACTAAGTGGTAGTTAAAAAACCGATTTTTCGTTTAAATGAAACACTACCACTTCTGTGATTTCATTTTCAAAAATCTGACATACATGGTTGTCATTATGAAGTAAAATGTGGTTCAATGGGATTAAAATAATTTTTTGGTGAATAGTAACTTTTAAGTTTAATTAATCGCGATTAAAGGTAATTAGTGAAATTTAAGGTAAAAATGATATTATAAAAATATGAAAATACCTTTAAACTTGTATTACCCCTATTGGATGAGTCATGGCCGACTAGACAATCCATGGGTCATATTGGGGAACCCATGGAGCCACTTTGGTTGAAAAATGACATTAAAAACTTTTTATTTAATGTTAAAATAAAAATGTCACAAACATGAGTTGTTTTACTAAAGAAATTTTTAAATGGGGTTATACAAGTCATATTTTTTACTATAAATATTCATTATAAATATAAAAAGATTTCCTACATCATGATAATTTTTTATAATTTTTAGACATTAAATAAATTAAATTATTTATGACACCATGATGATGCAGCGATTACCTCATTAATTAACGATTTTAATAAAATGAAAAGATAATGTAAAATCTAAGACTTACACTTGTCAAAACCCTATTGTATGGGTATATTTAGAACCCTTATCACCTTATCCTCAAAATATATAATGGTGGGAGCTTTGAAATCCGAAAAGCACTTCATAATAATGTAACATTTCATGACATTCCAAGAGTGCCCCTCCTCTCCTCTTATAAAAGCCTCCACCACTACCACCTTATTCACACCTTCCAAGCCATTTGGCTAGGCCAACTTCTGCCCAAATACTCTCCCAAATTCCCTCTCTTACTCCTAGAAGCCCCACTTTGGGCAGAACTCTTCCCAAGGAAGCCTTTGGCTCAAATCAAAAAGAGTTACCCAATTTTAAGGTAATCTCTTCTCTTTTGTTATTTTGTTTTATTTTGCTTCTCCAACCCCTTAAAATATTTTTATTCCTTTATTTTGTAACAACACCAGTATCTTCAATATACTATGATGTTTTTATTAGAATTATTTTATTTACACTTACACACACCTTCATCTAATGGTTAAATAACATACTGTTTCTGTGGTTGGCGAATTTCTTCCTCACGAAACGATGATTGTTCAATCTTCTTTTAACACCTCTCATGGTGGCCATTATGATGAAACTATTTTTGTATATAATATATATTATGTTTTTTTTTACTTATGATTCAGTATTTTTCATTTATGGCATACCTTTATGATTTCCATTATGGGTAAACGTGATAATTTCATTTAAGGAAGTGCGGACTACCGCCCCCCTCAAAGTGATTTGAATAGTTAATGCCATATGTGGGATGTATAAAGGATGGAGCAAATGGTATTATAAATTATATTATACAGGAATTATATTATAACTTTATATGATTATAATTTCATTCCATTAAATACGAAATAGAAATGAAAGTAGTGTCCATGCGTACGTAGGGCTTACCATCTCCAGGAACGGTGCATTTCATTTCTTACCTCTAAATGTTATGTAATATTATAAATGCATGTATATACTGGATATATATGATATATATGATATCTACATTAGGAATATAATTCTGGATATAATGGATATTTCACCACATGAACAACTTTTAATTATAAGAAGTTTATTTTTGACCCATGTACCAAAGATCGACAAAATGACCGTTATTAACTTAAATAACTACATAATGTTCATAACATGGTAATAAGTGATATAAAAGGAATAATGAACATTTAAAAGGTTCTTAAGCAAAAATAAATTAACTCTAGTTTATTATTCATGAGGTTAAAGAACGATCGAGTCAATTCGGACACGAGGTAAGGGAATTTCTTAACCCAATTTCCATTCTTTGGGTTAATCTCCTAATTTCAAATTATGTCATGATATTATTATGTCCTATATTTTATTTGTACTTTATTTATGTGTACTTATAGTAAATACACATAATAGATCTATTTTATTTTAAAAATTATCTTTTTAAAGATTTCGTCTCAATCTCCTTTCATTGAGGCATATTTGGTTTTATACACAACTTTCATTTATACGGTGTATAAACCCCTTTGACTTTTACTTTTATTCAAAAGGAATCTTTTTATACGAAGAGTTTTTACTAAACGACAAAAGGAATGATTTTTCTTACGTATGCGGCGACACCGACTTCTCCGCTGCCGTGACTATTATTTGAGTTTTGGCTTCCTCTATAAGCCATAACTTTTTTTAAAATGAAAAATAAATACGAAGTTTTAATTTTCCTTTATTTTGGTATTGAAAATGGTTTTGAATGTGTTTTTATTATATAAGTGTGTTTTATTGATATCTTGTGATTGAAATGTGTAAATTTTATGTTTCCTTTATGCATGTTTTATGTGATACGATTATGTTATGGTTTATGATATGTTTAAACCTATTCATATGAGGAATGCATTGGACTTAATAAGTAACGGGTGGAGCCCGCTATAGCTCCTTGATGCATCGGTAGGTCTCATGAGGCAAACTAGTGTCTTGGCACGAGGCCTTGACAAAATCTTATTTTTAGTCTTGGAACGAGGCCTTGGCTACGTGGTTATGATAGTCTGGCATTATGCATTCCATCATTATGAAAGTGGTTATTAATATTGCATGTGATTATTCGACCAGTAGAATATCCATGTGAATAAGTAAATGGAATTATTTCATTTTACTTTTCCCATATTATGCTCAAGTTCATGTTTAAAAGGCTTTTGTTTTAGTTATACATTGCCTTAAATGTTTGTGTTTATTTATAAAAGCTTCCGCAATATTGTTATCCTTACTAAGCATCTGAGCTCACCCCTTTCAATGTTTTAATTTTTCCAGGATTTGAAGAAGTATTTTATGAATGACCTACAGGGATAGTTGGAAGGGGATATGAGGGTGGAATATGGATGCAAGATGTTGTTGTAGTTTTGTATTACTTTATGATGTAATGTAAAACTTATGAATGTATCTAGTGTTTCATGGCTACTAAACTAATCGGTCTTTCGAGACTTGATCTTTTGAGATCATGCCAATGTTACGCAATAATGCACCGACTCTGGGTAATTGGGGTCGGGGCGTTACAGTTGGTATCAGAGGCAGTTTAGTACGAACCTTGTAAGCTAGATTTAGATAAACTCTGATTAGAGCACATAGCCCTAAGATAGACTTTGAGGATTAATATAGAAGAACTTCCTAGAATTTTGGTATTATAGAGATTTTATGAGTTTTCCGAGCAATACATCCCTGTCTGGATACGAGCAGGTAGAGGCGGCTCTGGCACAGATGTACCTAGGGGTAAAACCAGAAAACACCGCTTTGAGCTAGACTCAAACGGGAACTGGTGCACGACAACGGGCCTTGCTGCACTCTTGGTTATGACACTCTCGGGGGATATGCTTAGGATAATTCTTGTTTTCTTTACAAACCACTATGAAGGGTTATGAGTATATAATTCCTCAAAGAAAACATTTTTATGATTATGGATTATATCCATAAATAGTTCAATTTATGTTAAGGGTTTTACAAGTATGTAATTATGTATTTTAATTCATAAACTGACCTAGTTTATGCCATTGTATAGAAATGGCGCCCAGTAGAAGGATTGTGAACTCCAACAATACGTTTGATTCAAAGAGTAAGAAGGATCATATCTATCATGGTATTAAGAAAACATTTAGAAGGGAAATAGTCTCCCATGTATTCTCAACATATGAATAAATAGTATCATGTGTTAATAAGATAAGTAAAGAATTCTCTAAGTCCTATGGATTTGAAGGGAAGCAAGAGAAAAAAAGGATGATGGATAAAGGGAAGAGGGAAAAGAATATTTTTCCAATATGTGATAACTATGGGAAGAAACACCTTGGGACTTGCCTAAAGGGAATAGGAGTTTGTTATAAGTGTGGAGAAAAAGGACACCAAGTGCGTGACTGCAAGGGTAAGAAAGAGTTTTCAAATGTACAATGCTTCATCTGCAAGGAGTGGGGACACTACGCAAACCAATGTCCAAATCAACAGAGTATGCCCCAAATGATGTTATTGGATAATAATCAAGTTATGATACTACCACAGATGAGGAGGAATGATTAGATTTATTATTTTGTTATTAAAGAATTTTGTCATTTCAGTGCTGTATCAATGATGTACTAGTTATAATAATTATGGAGTATATAAGGATTGTATTGCAGTACTATTTCATCAAGGACTTGAGATTGTGTGGAACCAAGAAAAGTGACTCCACAGCAGGTTAAATTTTTGGAAAATATATGGTTGAGAGAAAGATAAACCATAATATGGTTCGGATACCGAGATAGTGATTTTGGAATAATACATGATTGATTTGGATAAATTATATTGGATATTCTTAACTTCCTTGAAACTGATTAATGATTTGTATACATTTTTGGATAGAAGGAGTATATCTAGTATTCTATAAGAAATAAGGGATCGTGAATGTAATCAATAAGGATTTATGATAATTCAGGATGTTGCAGTGTTTTAAAAGAATACATGATGAAGGTGTTCACATATTGTTACGCGGAAAAAAGGATCTTCACTATGTTTACCTTCCTTATAAAATTTCGACTGTGAGTTGGACAGAAGTATTTTGGATAACTATAAAGGTTGGAATGGATTAAGTTGAACCTTGGATAGTATTGTTTAAGGTTAAAACATTTCTGAATAATATTTTAGAGTATTATAATACTATAGTTTTAGGAAAAGGACAACCTGTAGGATGGGGGATAACCCGTCGCGTCGGACAAAGCTGTAGGAATCGAACCCACAACCATAGTGCAACATGCCTTTATTACCTACCACTAGCCTACAGGAAGTCCCTGGTTATTAAAAAATAGTTTTCCTAATCTAAATGGTATGTGTTAATATTTGGAACCTTATACAATTATGATAAATAGAATATTTTTGAGTTCTATTACATTTTAGAGAGAAAGATGGGTTTGTGGTAAAAATTTATTAAAGAATGAAAGTCTACATGACAAGTATGTATATTCCCTTACGTTCTTAGTAAATCTCCTAAATAAATTCCTGAACTTTATAAAAGGTAACTTAAAACAAAAATGTTGCCGGTTAACTTTTCCAACTCGGGATTCAATGACCGTTTAACCAATCACAAGTGTGTGATTTTATTGTGGTTAATTGTCTCCTAATCCAGTTTTCTACAACTCTCCATCAGACCTTGATGGTTTGTTTTTCTTCAATATCCATATTTTCATATAATCCTAGTATGGGCTATCTCGGGTGACCTTTGTACCTCTCTTTCTTTCTTTTAATGTTATATTTTTATTAACCTTATTTCTGATGTTGGTTTTCCACAAAGGTATTTTCTATTTTCAACCTTTTATTTTCAAAGAAAAATTTAAAATTGTGAGGATGCAATTTATTGAAGGAGGGGAGAATGTAACACCCTGAGCTTCCATGATACACTTCTTTTTCAATAATGCAATAGCTTGCATTGTACGCAAGTTTGAGATTCTAATGCACCACGACCAATCAAAATAGTCATTATGAATAGTAATACCCAATTTTTGAAATTATATATATATTATATTTCAAAATTGACTTCATTTGTGGATTCATAATATCAAAATTTGCCTATGTTGAATTTTTGGTATTTTTCTGAGAACTTCCAATTTTTTATGAATAGTGAAAAATACTTAAAAACAACTTTTTTAATAAAAATAATTTATAGTGATAAATTATACTATTGAATGGTTATAAAGTGTAATTAGAATATATTTTTACCATTTTATCCAATGGTGGTCATTAGAATTAATTTCCCTTTGAAATTGTACATAAACAATTGTCAATCTTTTGATATATATTGTTTCTTAAAAACACGCTATTTGTTATGAAAGCGGGAATTAATTATAAAATTAATTAATGAAACTTATATGTTTGTAATTTTTTAAAATAGACATAATTTTTGAATTCGGAATATCAATTATAGCTTAGGGTGAAATTTTGGCATTGTTCTGAAAAACGTCAATTTTTTATGAATAGTGAAACCACAAAGTGGTAGTTAAAAAACTGATTTTTCATTTAAATGAAACATTACCACTTCTGTGATTTGATTTTTAAAAATTCGACATACATGGTTTTCATTAGAAAGAAAAATGTGGTTCAATGGGATTAAAATAATTTTTTGATGAATAATAACTTTTAAGTTTAATTAATCGTGATTAAAGGTAATTAGTGAAATTTCAGGTAAAAATGATATTATAAAAATATGAAAATACCTTTACACCTGTCCTACCCCTATTTTATGATTCATGGCTGACCAAGACAATCCATGGTTCAACTTGGGGACCCCATGGAGCCACTTTGGTAGGAAAATGACATTAAAAACTTTTTATTTAATCTTAAAATAAAAATGTCACAAACATAAGTTGTTTTACTAAAGAAATTTTTAAATGGGGTTATAAAAGTCATATTTTTTACTATAAATATTAATTATAAAGATAAAAAGATTTCATACATCATGATATTTTTTTATAATTTTTAGACATTAAATAAATTAAATTATTTATGACACCATGATGATGCAGCGATTACCTCATTAATTAACGATTTTAATAAAATGAAAAGATAATGTAAAATATAAGACTTAAACTTGTCAAAAACCTATTGTATGGGTATATTTAAAACCATTATCACCTTATCCTAGAAATATATAATTGTGGGACCTTTGAAATCCGAAAAGCACTTCATAATAATGTAACATTTCATGACATTCCAAGAGTGCCCCTCCTCTCCACTTAAAAAAGGCCCCCACCACTACCACCTTATTCACACCTTCCAAGCCATTTGGCTCGGCCAACTTCTACACAAATACTCTCCCAACTTTCCTCTCTTACTCCTAGAAGCCTCACTTTGGGCAGAACTCTTCCCAAGGAAGCCTTTGGCTCAAATCAAATAGAGTTACCCGATTTTAAGGTAATCTCTTCTCTTATGTTATTTTGTTTTATTTTGCTTCTCCAACCCCATAAAATCTTTTTATTCCTTTCTTTTGTAACAACACCAGTATCTTCAATATACTAGGATGTTGTTATGAGAAGGATTTTATTTACACTTACACACACCTTCATCTAATGGTCAAAGAACATACTGTTTTTTTGGTTGGCGAATTTCTGCCTCACGAAATGATGATTGTTCAATCTTCTTTTAACACCTCTCATGGTGGCCATTATGATGACACTATTTTTGTATATGATATATATTATGTTTTTTTTCTTATGATTCTGTATTTTTCATTTATGTAATACCTTTATGATTTTCATTATGGGTAAATGCGATAATTTCATTTTAGGAAGTGCGGACTACCGCCCCCTCAAAGTGATTTGAATCGTTAATGCCATATGTGGGATGTATAAAGGATGGAGTAAATGGTATTATAAATGATATTATACTGGAATTATAGTATAACTTTATATAATTATAATTTCATTCCATTAAATATGAAATATAAATGAAAGTAGCTTTCATGCGTACGTACGGCTTACCGTCTCCACGAACGGTGCATTTCATTTCTTACCTCTATATGTTATGTAATATTATAAATGCATGTATATACTGGATATATATGATATATATGATATCTACATTAGGAATATAATTCTGGATATAATGTATATTTGACCACATGAACAACTTGTAATTATAAGAAGGTTATTTTTGACTCAAGTACCAAAGATTGACAAAATGACCGTTATTAACTTAAATTACTACATAATGTTCATAACATGGTAATAAGTGATATAAAAGGAATAATGAACACGTAAAAGGTTCTTAACAAAAAAGAAATTAACTCTAGTTTATTATTCAGGAGGTTAAAGAACGATCGAGTCAAGTCGGACACGAGGTAAGGGAATTTCTTAACCCAATTTCCATTCTTTGGGTTAATCTCCTAATTTCAAATTATGTCATGATATTATTATGTACTATATTTTATTTTTACATTATTTATGTGTACTTATAGTAAATACACATAATATATCTATTTTATTTTAAAAATGATCTTTGTAAGGACTTCGTCTCAATCTCCTTTCATTGATCCTTATTTGGTTTTATACACAACATTCATTTATATGGTGTATAAACCCCTTTGACTTTTACTTTTATTCAAAAGGAATATTTTTATACGAAGCATTTTTACTAAACGACAAAAGGAATGTTTTTTCTTACGTATGCGGCGACAATTACTTCTCCATCACCGTGACTATTATTTGAGTTCCGGCTTCCTCTATAAGTCATAACTTTTTTTAAATGAAAAATAAATACCAAGTTTTAATTTTCCTTTATTTTGGTATTGAAAATGGTTTTGAAAGTGTTTTTATTATATCAATGTGTTGTATTGATATCTTGTGATTGAAATGTGGAAATGTTATGTTTCCTTTATGCATGTTTTATGTGATACTATTATGTTATGGTTTATGATATGTTTAAACCTATTAATATGTGGAATGAATTGGACTTAATAAGTGACGGGTGGAGCCTGCTATAGCTCCTCGATGCATCGGTAAGTCTCAGGAGGCAAACTAGTGTCTTGGCATGAGGCCTTGACAAAATCTTATTTGTAGTCTTTGCACGAGGCCTTGGCTACGTGGTTATGATAGTCTGGCATTATCAATTCCATCATTATGAAAGTGGTTATTGATATTTCATGTGATTATTCGACCAGTAGAATATCCATGTGAATAAGTAAATGTAATTATTTCATTTTACTTTTGCCATATTATGTTCAATTTCATGTTTAAAAGGCTTTTTTTTAGTTATACATTGCCTTAAATGTTTGTGTTTATTTATAAAAGCTTCCGCAATATTATTATCCTTACTGAGCATCTGAGCTCACCCCTTTCAATGTTTTAATTTTTCCAGGATGTGAAGAAGTATTTTATGAATGACCTGTAGGGATAGTTGGAAGGGGATATGAGTGTGGAATATGGAGACAATATTTTGTTGTAGTTTTGTATTACTTTATGATGTAATGTAAAACTTATGAATGTATCTAGTGTTTCAAGGCTACTAAACTAATCGGTCTTTCGAAACTTGATCTTTTGTGATCATGCCAATGTTACGCAATAATGCACCGACTCTTGGTGACTGGGGTCGGGGCGTTACAAATTTGAATATAAAATTTTAACACAATACTAATATGTTATATATATATATATATATATATATATATTAAAATAATAATATAATAATTCAACCAAAATGTATTAATTTTAATGTTTTTAGAATCATTTACTTGATTTTTCAACTGCTTGCACAAGTAGTGTGTAAGCGTTGCGTAAGAATTTGAGGTAATTATTTCATCAATAAAAATTATAAATAAATTACCATAATAAAAAAATAATTAATATTTAAAATAAAAATTTATAAATTAACATAACCTCTTTTTATTGTTATGAAAAAAATATTATAGATATTGAAAAAAAAAGAGTGACATTTTTTATTTAATCCTTACTTAAAATAATATTAAGGTCATTTTCAAAGTAAAATGGAACAAAATTACCATGTCTTCAAATACTATATGATGATGTCACGACCCGTCCTCGGGGCCCATGCCGTGACTACCCCAAGACTACCTTCCATAGGCCAGGGGCTGACGACTATCACCAAGGCGTAATTCCCGGTAAAAATTGAAGGCATTACCTTTGTAAAGTAAACAAACACCACAGAGAAAGCAAGCATAAGTAAACACTAAGTAAAAATTGGGTACAACAGTAAGTGTGGAAAAGTAAGTGGGCCAGAATACAAACCCAAACTGAAAGTAAAGTACAACTGAAAAAGGGAGTACAGCAACTGAAAGTAAAGTCGTAGCCTCAAGTCGTCCACTGGAAGTCCCACCTGAAGCGTGGGTACAGATAGCCTCCACATCTCCTCAGGTCCAGCCGTCCGCTCCGAGTACGTCCCGCCCAGTGGTCCACCTCCAGGTACCGACCTTCTCCACAAGCCTCAACCACGATCAGCGATTTCCGTCGTCTACAACCAACACAAAGTAGTGCGGGCATAGCCCTTGCAGGGGTGAGTATAAGCTACACATTAGGGACCCTGAGACCCCTGAAGGTCTCCCAGAATCCACAAAGGATAATCCACAAAGTAAAGATACAATCACGAAGTAACATCTGACACTACTTAGGTATATTCCCATACATATACCCAAGTCATCAATTCTCATTCGGCTCCAACATCCGAGCTCAAGTACAACCCAGTACACACAGGAAATCACAACACAATCCACACAGGAAAGCATAACATGATCCACATAGGATATCAAGTCAATCTTATCGAAGATAAGGATTGAAAGTCAAGATTCAGCTCACAAAGGTATACTTCTTCGTAAGACGATAAATATGATCAGATGTATCCACTAATTCATCTAAGTCGTCGGACCCGCACAGGATCGATAGTTACTAACACCCGCAATGACCCACACAGGATCTGACCCACACAGGATCGATAGGTAACTAACCCCCACAATGACCCACATAAGATCGGACCCACACAGGATCTGTAGGCGCTGGCCCACACAGGACTGCTGAGCACTGACCCACAGAGGATCTGACCCACATAGGATCGGTAGCACTGATCCACGTAGGATCGTTGAGTGCTGTAGTAGTCACCGTCGAATCCACGGAGGATTTCTGTACAGTCGTCATCGTCGTCGCAGTCGCAGCCAGCTCTAGGGTTCCTGCACACAACAAGCTTGTTCAGGAGGGTCCGCTCCACGAGCCGAGGTGCTGATACATTAACTGGATCATAGTCTGGAGTTGATGTATCCAAAAGTTCTGTATCGCCAACAGGAACTCAATGCGACCGATGGCGCGTCGATAGGACGCCCGGTCTGAGAGTTATTGGCATTTTCGTTCCAGGGGCTCGGTTATTTTTAAGTCAAAACCAACCCAAACATACTCCAACTACATCCAAACCTCGAGCGGAGTAAGCCAAACGGTCCTTCTCACTAAGAGGAATCCAACAAAGTTGGTGGCACGTCAATCGGACGTCCGGAGCTCAAGTTATAAGCATTTCCGCTCCGAGGGCCCGGTTGGTTTCGTGTACGAGCCAACTCGGTCGAACCCAAAGTACTCCGAAACCTTGAGTGTAATATATCGAAACGAACGTCTCGATCCAAGGATCACATCTCCGCTGATGGTCTGTCGATCGGAGGTCCTCATCCCAAGTTATGAGCAAAAGACCGAAAGGGGGTCCGGAAGTGGGGGTTTTGGGCCTGGACCGACCCGGCCTCAGACCCCCTAGGTCGGCCCGAACCGGGTCGACCCAACCCGGGTCCGGGTTTCGATCGCTTGGGCGCGGCCCGGTCGCCAGGTGGCTCGGCCGTTTCGGCCGAGCGGATGGGGGGGAGGGGTTTCCCCCCTGTTTTGTAACCACAGCCCCCATGATGGGGGGGTCGCTCCTGCTGGCCAGTCGGGGGTCATAACCCCCAGCTCCTCCCTGGACTGGTCGGCCCACTCTGGCCGGCCAGCTGCTGCCGCCACGGGACCGGCATGGGCTGGTCCCCCTGCTCCGACAACGGCGTCCCGGAACCGGCCGCTGGTCCTTACTCCGCCACGGCCTAAGCCACGGCCTTGGTTCGTCCGGCGTCGTGCGACGGCGCTGCGCCCCTCCGTCGTGGCCCCGCTCCGGTCGCGGTGTCTTCAGGTTTTTCCAGTGCGACGCGACGCGTCGCGGCTTGGTTCGATTTTCAATTACGTGGCGCGACAGCACCATGCATTCTTGCCGCTTGTTCCCGCACGGTGCGACGACATTGTGTCACTTTCCTTCAAACCGTAACAACACAAGATATAAGGGAGGAGGGTCGGCCGTGTTTGTGCGGTCTGGCCCCCTCCCATTAATCGATAGCAAGCGGTCCAATTGAACAGGGAACATCGACGAAAGAAATCACGAATAATAACAATAATAAAATCCCCTACCTCATTGAATTCGTTGAGCGAGGGTTCGTCGCAGAAATAACCACCGCAGAAGAAGGCGTTGTGGAAGGAGAATCGTTGCGTCGCAGAGAAAAGATTCGTCGGCGTCGCGTCGTCGATCTCCGAGGATCCGGCATTCTTGTCGACCTTTGTCAGAGGTCAGTGTTCTTCACGTTCTTCGCGTTTTTCGTGTTCTTCATCGAAGAAGAAGAATAAATCTTCAAGCCCCTTATCTTTTCTCCAAAATCCTATCAACACAACAAATTCCAACCCCAAATAAAATAAGTGCTTCACTTATTTTATTATCATGACTTAATTTTGAAATTCGAAAACGAAATTAAACCACTTTATTAACTCATGTGTCATTTAATAGGAGGGTTATGGGAGTTTAGGGAATATGAAGGGGTGGTGTTCGTGTGGGCCCCACCACCCTCATAACCTCTCATGGGAAGTTGTGTGGTTCTCTACTTCCACTCAAAGGACTACCACTTAGAAAGAAAAATAAAATTTGTAGTTAAATTTTATTTTTAACTTCCACAATTTTTAACAACTCCTCCCATATAAACACAACCCCGGAATAGGTGTTCTTAAGCAATTACCGGCGCTGCAATTCCATCGGTGCCCTCAGATTTCGATTCCGAGCACCGGTTCAAAAGTTAGGAAAACCCGCTCATTCGTTTACTGAATGTACCTGAGCCAAACTTCGGAAAATGATTCCGGGATCACCGGGCCTCGGAATCAGGTGCCATCAGAAACTACATTCTTGTAAAATCCCAAATAAAATTAAGAAAAAATTTCCCTTGAATTTTACGGGTCTTTACATCACTCCCACCTCAGGGATTTACGTCCCCGTAAAGATACATCATAAACTAGGGAAACAAATGTCATTACTGAGCACGCATCAGATCATCCCGCTCCCAAGTTCTCTCCTAGAGGTTCACGTGCTGCCATATGATGCACACTAGAGGAATCAATCGTCCACGTAGGACCCGCTCTGGTTGACCCTCGATCTCCACTGGGACCTCTGTAAAAGTCACCCCAACATCAACGTCCAGCTCCCCATGGTCAATGATATGCGTCGGGTCGTGCACGTATCTCCTCAGCTGGGATACGTGGAAGACGTCGTGCACCCGGTGCAACTGAGGTGGTAGAGCCAGGCGATAAGCCACCTCGCCAATCCTGCTGAGGAACAGGAATGGTCCGATGAAGCACAGAGACCACTTGTCACCTTGGCCAAATCTCCGTAATCCCCGTCGAGGTGAGACCCACAAGAAGACGTGGTCGCCATCCTCGAACTCTAGTGGTCTCCGCCTCCTGTCAGCATAAGACTTCTGCTGGCTCTGAGCTATCCTCATCCTCTCCTGGATGACCTGGACCTTCTCTGTCGTGGCCTGGACCATCTCTGGTCCCACAAGTGTTGACTCCCCAGGGTCTGTCCAGCATAGAGGAGATCTGCAAGGTCAGTCGTAGAACGCCTCATATGGTGCCATCCCGATGGTGGAGTGGTATCTGTTGTTGTACGTGAACTCCACCAAGGGTATGTGGTCCTCCCAACTTCGACCAAAGTCGAGGACACATGCGCGGAGCATGTCCTCGAGAGTCTGAATGGTTATCTCCGTCTGACCATCTATCTAAGGGTTAAAGGCGGTACTCAGACGTAGTTGCGTCCCGAATGTATCCTGCAACCCCTTCCAAAGCCAGGAAGTAAATCGAGCATCTCGATCGGAGACGATAGATGGTGGAACACCATATAGCCGACTTGGTGAGTCGGTCGACAATCACCCAAATGGAGTCGTGACCTCTGGAAGTATGTGGAAGTCCAGTCACGAAATCCATAAATATGTCGTCCCACTTCCACTCCAGGACCTCCAAGGGCTGTACCAAGCCTGTTGGTACCTGGTGCTCTTCCTTCATCTGCTGGCAGGTGAGGCATCGAGAAACGAAATCTTCCACAGCCTTCTTCATGCCTGGCCACCAGTGCTGACGTCTGAGTTCTTAGTACATCTTCGCCACTCCAGGATGTACCGCCAAAGGGGAAGTGTGAAACTCTCTCAGCACCTCCTCCGGTAAAGCAAATGGTACCAAGGTACGTCCTCTGAAAAGGATGTTGTGCTCTCCTCCTGCTGAGAGAATCAGCTACCACGTTCCCCTTTCCATAAGTATAGACTATCTCAAAGTCATAGTCCTGGAGGAACTTGAGCCATCGCCACTATCTCAGATTCAGGTCCTTTTGCGAGAAGATGTACCTGAGACTCTCATGGTCAGAATAGACTATAAAGTGCTCGCCCATAAGATAATGTCGTCACATATTAAGAGCGAAGACCACTGCTGCTAACTCCAGGTCATGGGTAGTGTAGTTCTGTTCATGCTGCCTCAACTGATGTGATCCATAGGCGATCACGGCCCACTCCTGCATCAGGACACATCTGAGTCTGGTCCCTGATGCATCGCAGTAGACTACGTACCCTACTCCCTCCTCCAACAACCTCAAGATAGGCGCACTGGTCAAACTCTGTCTTAGCTCCTGGAAGCTCTGCTGACATCTATCTAACCACACGAAGGGTTTCCCCTTCTTCCTTAATGTTTTGCAAAACTGCATAGATTTATCCTTTGCCAAAAAGAGAAATCTGGTCTCATCCCCTGGATGAACCACGTTCCTTTCCTAATACAGTCAATCCCATCATGATCTATTAATTCATGCCATGGATGACGTCATAAGGACTCGACGCTGCTACCAAGATATCCAACCATTACTATCGCCTCCAAGGGTTGAGTCACACTGTCGGCATCAGTGTGTGGTCACTGGGTCTCCTCCAGTAAGAATCTCACAAGTGAGGGTCAAGTCAATAGTTTTTAACCAACACCTCTTAGTATTAACATACAAAAGACAAGAAATCAAACATCACTATTGCAAGCATCTTTTATTACTTCAACTCAAAGTACAAGGACACAAGGCAACACAAAGAATGAAGCTAGAGGCATTATGGGAAAATGACTCTATTCCTGGAGCTAGTCCCGCACTTTTCCACCCGCTTCCAGAGCTCCATGATCATAAGCTTCAGCTGCCTAAAGCTATGCTCTCACCTGAGGTCGGGGTGGACCTCCTGGTGGTGGTGGTGGTAGAGCCTAAAAACGTCATCTACCACCTACCGCTCAACCAGCTCCTCGGCCTCGTCCACCTGCCTCCTGCGGACCACCACGGTCGAACCTCTTCCACTGCCTGGGTGGTTCCTCAACCGTCTGCTGCTCCTCTGCATGGCGGGTCGGGAAGTCACGAGCCATGTAGCCCTGCCCGCTGCATGCATAGCATTGTCTTCCACTCGTAAGACTGGTTCTGCTGCGTGTGCCCCACACCTCCGAGCTAGTATCCTGAGGTCGTACGCCTGATGGCCTGGTCCGCTTAGACCTTTGCAACATCTATCTACTGCCAGCTGCAGAAGACTCCGCCACGTGCCGCCCTGCAGTAGGTATCGCCGTTGGTGTAGACTTAGCAAGAAAGCTCTCGATGATAATGGATCACTTCAGTACCCATGCCTATGTTGGAATGCTGAGGGAGATCAGTGATGCCCTGATCTCATGCCTCAGTCCCTGCTCGAAAGTCCGGGACCGGAAGAATGGGTCTCGTACCATGTCTGTCTAATAGTGCGAGAGGTCGGTAAATCTCGTCGAGTATTGGGCGATCGTCAAGCTGCCCTACTGCAGCTTTAGTAGCTCCTGGATGTGCACCACATAGAGGGTGGTCGGGACAAACTCCGAGCGGAAGAGTCTCTCAAAGTCTGTCCAGAGGAGAGATGCCTCGTCGTGCACCTGGAGCATCAAGCTCCACCATCTGCCTGCTGCCGCGTGCAGGAGGCTCGTTGCGAGGATCACCATGAGGTCAGCTGGTGTCCTCACTAACCTGAAAACTCGTACAACTACCTCCATCCAATCCTCGGCTGCCTGAGGTTCCGTCTCCCCGCGGAACCTGGGCGGTCGCTGACGCTGAAACTCATGCAGTGCACTAAGGAGATGTGCATCATCAGTGGCTGGGCCTGGTAGCATCGGTGGCTCGGCGGGTAAAGGTACTGTCGGTGCCTCTGCTGTCAAAGGGCCCTGCACCGAGGTCTCGTCGCTCAGTGGGCTATCGTCACGTACAACGCTCGGAACCCTAGCTGGCTGCCGTCGTGGGGCCATCCTGTAAAGGAACGGGTGCGCCACAGTCAAATAGTATACCTAGTGAGCTGACATAGAGTAATCACAAAGTAAACTTGAAACACACAGGCAATCAATGTTTTCGTGCATTAAGTCAGAAATCAGAAGTCAGGGTCCTGGTGTGCGGATACATCAGCCGCCGCACCAACAATGGACTCCCTGGACTGATAACCACACTCAATAATCTCAACACTATTGATTCACAAAGAAAAAAGATCAGAGTCCTGAGTTCTGTTGTATAAACGAACTCCTATGATACCGATTTGTCATGACCCATCCTCGGGTCCTGTGTCGTGACTACCCCAAGCACGCCTTCCATAGTCCAGGGGCTGGAGACTAGCACCAAGGCGTAATTCCCGGTAAAAAGGGAAGGCATTTCCTTTGTAAAGTAAACAAACACCACAGAGAAAGAAAGCAGAAGTAAACACTAAGTAAAAATTGGGTACAACAGTAAGTGCGGAAAAGTAAGTGGGCCAGAATACAAACCCAAACTGAAAGTAAAGTACAACTGAAAAAAGGAGTACAACAACTGAAAGTAAAGCCGCAGCCTCGAGCCGTCCACTGGAAGTCCCACCTGAAGGGTGGTTACAGATATCCTCCACAGCTCCTCAGGTCCAACCGTCCGCTCCGAGTATGTCCCGCCCAGTGGTCCACCTCCAGGTATCGACATTCTCTGCAAGCCTCAACCACGATCAGCGTTGTCCATCATCTGCAACCAATACAATGTAGTGCGGGCATAGCCCGTGCAGGGGTGAGTATAAGCTACTCAGTAGGGACCCCGAGACCCCCTAAGGTCTCCCAGAATCCACAAAGGATAATCCACAAAGGAAATATACGATCACGAAGTAACATCCGACACTACTTAGGTATATTCCCATACATATACCAAAGTCATCAATTCTCGTTCGGCTCCAACATCCAAGCTCAAGTACAACCCAATCCACATAGAAAATCACAACCCAATCCACACAGGAAAGTATAATGTGATCCACACAGGATATCAAGTCAATATTATCGAAGATAAGGATTGAAAGTCAAGATTCAGCTCACACAGGTATACTTCTTCGTAAGACAATAAAGATGATCAGATGTAGCCATTGATTCATCTAAGCCGTCGGACCCACACAGGATCGATAGGTACTAACCCCCGCAATGACCCACATAGGATCTGACCCACACAGGATCGATAGGTAACTAACCCCCGCAATGACCCACATAGGATCAGACCCACACAAGATCTGTAGGCGCTGGCCCACACAGGACCACTGAGCGCTGACCCACACAGCATCTGACCCACACAGGATCGGCAGCATAGATCCACGTAGAATCGCTGAGTGTTGTAGTCGTCATCGTCGAATCCACGGAGCATTTCTGTACAGTCGTCATCGTCATCTCAATCGCAGTTAGCTTTAGGGTTCCCGCACACAGAAAACTCGTTCGGGAGGGTCCGCTCCACGAGCCGAGGGGCTGATACATCAACTGAATCATAGTCTGGAGTTGATGTATCCAAAATTTCTGCATCGCCAACAGGAACTCAATGCGACAGATAGCGCGTCGATCGGACGCCCAGTCTGAGAGTTATTGGCTTTTTCATCCTAGTGGCATGGTTGTTATTTAAGTCAAAACTAACCCGACCGTACTCCAATTACGTCCAAACCTCAAGCAGAGTAAGCCAAAAAGTCTTTCTCACTAAGAGGAATCCAACAAAGTCGACGACACGTCAATCGGATGTCCGGAGCTCAAGTTATAAGTGTTTTCGTTCCGAGGGCCTGGTTGGTTTCGTGTACAAACCAACCCGGCCGAACCCAAAGTACTCCAAAACCTTTAGTGTAATATATCAAAATGACCGTCGCGATCCACGGATTGCATCTCCACTGATGGTGCGCCGATCGGAGGTCTGTAGCCCAAGTTATGGGCAAAAGACCGAAAGGGGGTCCGGAAGTGGGGGTTTCGGGCCCTGACCGACCCGGCCCGAGACCACCTGGGTCGGCCCGACCTGGGTCTGTGTCCGGCCCGCTTGGGCGCAGCTCGGCCCGGCCTGGGCGCGGCCTGTCCTGGCGTGCTGGCGCAGCCCGGTCGCCAGGTGGCTCGGTCGTTTCGGCTGAGCGGATGGGGGGAGGGGCGCCTGCCCCCCTGTTTCATAACCGCGGCCCCCATGATGGGGGGGGGGGGGGGGCGCTCCTGCTGGCCAGCTGGGGGTCGTAATCCTCAGCTCCTCCCTTGACCGGTCGGCCTGCTCCGGCCGGCCAGCTGCTGCCACCACGGGACTGGCATAGGCCGGTCCCCCTGCTCTGACACCGGTGGCCCGAAACCGGCCGCCAGTCCTTGCTCTGCTGCGGCCTTGGTTCATCCGGCACGGCGCGACGGCGCCGCGGCCCCGCTCCGGTCGCGGTGTCTTTGAGTTTTTTCAGCGCGGTGCGACGCGCTGCGGCTTGGTTCGATTTTCAATTACGCGGTGCAACGGTGCCGACGGCACCACGTCACTTTCCTTCGAACCGTAACAACACAAGAAATAAGGGAGGAGGGTTGGCTATGTTTGTGAGATTCGGCCCCCTCCCGTTAATCGATAGCAAGCGGTCCAATTGAACGAGTAACGTCGATGGATGAAATCACGAATAATAACAACAATAAAATCCCCTACCTCGTCGAATTCGTTGAGCGAGGGTTCGTCACGGAAATAACCATCGCGGAAGAAGGCATCGCGGAAGGAGAATCGTCGTGTCGCAGAGAAAAGATTTGTCGGCGTCGCGTCGTCGATCTCTGAGGATCCGGCGTTCTTGTCGACCTTCGTCGGAGGTCGACGTTCTTCGCGTTATTCGCATTCTTTGTCGAAGAAGAGGAAGACCTTCAATCCCCTTATCTTTTCTTCAAAATCCTCTCAACGCAACAAGTTCCAACCCCAAATAAAATAAGTGCTTCACTTATTTTATTATCATGACTTAAGTTTGAAATTTGAAAACTGAATTAAACCACTTAATTAACTCATGTGTCATTTAATAGGAGGGTTATGGGAGTTTAGGGAATATGAAGGGGTGGTATTTGTGTGGGCCCCACCACCCTCATAACCTCTCATGGGAAGTTGGGTGGTTCCCAACTTCAACTCAAAGGACTACCACTTAGAAAGAAAAATAAAATCTGTAGTTAAATTTTATTTTTAACTTCCACAATTTTTAACAACTCCTCCCGTGTAAACGCAACTCCGGAATAGGTGTTCCTAAGCAATTACCGGCGCTGCAATTCCATCGGTGCCCTCAGATTTTGATTCCGAGCACCGGTTCAAAAGTTAGGAAAACCCGCTCATTCGTTTACTGAACGTACCCGAGCCAAACTTTGTAAAATGATTCCGGGCTCACCGGGCCTCGAAATCAGGTGCCGTCAGAAACTGCGTTCTTGTAAAATCTAAAAGAAAATTAAGAAAAAATTTCCATTGAATTTTATGGGTCTTTATAGATGATATTAAAAATAATCTCATCCAATTGAAATAATATAGGTGTTATATATACTTTTAAAGTCTAATCACATTATTTCTAACCTGAATTACCCAATTTACCCTTACCAAGAAGAAATTTTTTTACCATGGTTATTATTCATTATTACAAAAAATAAAGTTGAAATATTTAATAAATTTTTAAATTATGATTCCAAATATTTATTAAATTTTATCAAATTAAATCACTTTATGTTTTAGAAATTACTTTTAAAATAAACTCGCAAAACGTAATGAAAAACTGTTTTTAAAAAATGAGTTTTTAAACACTAAATTGAAATTATACCAAAAAAGATTAAAATGTTGAATACTATGTAATTTATTAAATTAATAATAGTTAAATTACAATATTGGTACTTTATTGTCAAATTAAAAAAATAAATTTACTTTTAAATTACTCAATTTAATGAAAAAGTGATAGTTCTACGAAAATCTTTATTTTTTCTATTCACTAAAAAATAAGTTTTTTTAGAAAAATCCTCAAAATTAATAATTATATAATATTGAAATTATGATTTAAAAAATGATATTCATTTTTTGAAATAATATTTATAAAAAGTTTCGAAAATTAATTATAATATTCATGCATAAAATGCAATAATAACCATTTTTGATGAAAACATGTTTTTGAAGAATACAATGAATTTATACTCATTACTTATCTAGAAAACACCATTGCATGAATATTAATATATTAGTTCATATATTTAAATATAAAATGTTTTCATAATTAAATTTATAAAGTTATTAATTTATTATGATAAAATACACAACACCTTAAAAATATGTCTTCGAAAAAAATTATTTTAATCATGTCAAATAATTTCCTTTTATAATAATTTAATTGTTATTATACCTGGTAACTATACAATACCAGTGTTCATATAAGTCCAATGACTTTATAATCCCAGTGACCATATAATGCCAGTGGCTATATAATCCCAAATATTATATTACCTTCCTATAAAATCTCACATAAATCCTTAAGATCCTTACTTCTCTCTCATCATACTAACAATAGTTCTACTTCTTAGCCTTTTATCTGTAACAGTGATTAGAGTTATGATATTCATGGAAAATTATGAGAATAAAGATTATATTCTCATGTTATTTTTTTTAATTTAGTCTAATTGTATTTTTCTTACTATTGATTATTATAGCATCCTTATAATGTATTACTTTTTATAAAAAATTCTAGCATTTTATCTCAATAGAAGTATAATGGTTTATTTTATTCTCGTGTTTTTTCTATCACAAGTTATCAAAAATAATATTCATTTAATGTATAAATACATATTGAATTATCATTGTGTTACATTCTCATCCTATAACAAAAAATTATGTTCTCACAATTTGAATTTGTTCTCTCCAACATGAATTTATCATAGTAATAAAATAAAATATAGATTTTATCATGAAATTTATTTTTTAGATGAATGTTATAAAAATTATTATTTCATAAAATAATAAACCTCTATAAGACTCATACTTATATATGAGATCCTAAAAGTGTACATTAATATTTGAGTGTAACTTTCCATATAAAACTTGATATATTTGAGAACTTATTTTACTATTGAGATAGAGATTTTATGAAAATATATATACTTGATTGGTTTGCACTACATAAGTGGAATTTCAGTATTTTTTTTTCTTTGATCAATTTCCATTTATATCTCATATCTAATGCCAATAAATGAATATTTAGGATGAACTTTTCATGCCTGAAGCACTAAATTCAATTTTTAATTGATCACAAGATTCAAAAAAGGATGAAAATTTATTTATCTTGCTCTTATCTGTTAATCAAAACCAAAAATGGTTATCACAAGTTAAGAAAATATCCAATATGAAAAAAACTTTATATGAATTAATACTAAATTAAATTCCAAATCCTCAATAATAAAACCCAAAGTTCAACTTAAATCATCTCATAAGTATCTAACTTTAAAACTATTCAAAATATTCCTAGCCAAGTTGAAACCCAAAGATTAGAATGTTTTTATAACCTATTATTACAATATAAAATTAACATTTTTCTCTAAAAAACATTAGTCTCATACCAAAATGTATATACCCTAATCATATATTCTATAAAATATGATAATATTTTCCATAAATCACTTGAATCACTATAAAACCATGACATAAATATATATTCTTACACAGTTTAACTCATTATTTATTCCTCAAATGAAATATCATCCTAGTAAATAATACTCCATTTAACTTAATCATTTAATTTTACCTGAAAATATATTAAAATTATTCCAAAATAAATTTTATCACTTAGTTACCAAATTAATTTTCAATCCCATTGTTATCCATATGATAAAACATATGTTCAAAAAAATGTAATAACCATTTTATCCCAATTAACTATATTGATATCAAAGATCACATTAAACCTAAAGGTTATTAATATATTACAACTTATTTCCATGAAATATAAAATCATTATTCCTCAAATAAATTTTTCACTAAGATACATACAAAACTAAAGGGTTGTATTCTATAAATGTCTCTAAAAGTACCCTTAATCGTCATAAACTATGTTCACATAAAACCCCAAAGAGGTATCTATACCTTTAAACTTATGATAAACCTTTGACTTTTCAACCCATAAAACATTAGGTCTATCCCATATCACTATGTCACATCATAGGTTTCCATATATTCTATCCTCTCATTCGTCATAATGGTTCATAAATAAAATGCGAAATAACCTAATAATATCCCCAGGGAGTGCCTATCCAGGTGTGTGGTTCCCGCTCAATGTGAAGTAGTGATGATCAAGTTAATACCCAATCTACCCATTTCATTGTTTTTACCCCTAGGTTCATCTGTTTCATAGACACATCTACTTTTTAGTATCTATAAAGGGATGTATTTTCTACAAAAACAGCATAATATCTACTTTACCAAAGCATTATGATATTACCCTATACTTAGACTTATCCATTAAATCTATAATATTGGTTTGTTCTCTAATATATTTTCCCATAAATATAGTTCTCAATGGTCATAATAAACTTGAACTAATGCCAACTGTAACAACCCCAACTCCAGAAACCCATATTCAATGTCTACTTTATTACATTCGTATAAGATACAAGATATCACATCGCAAAGGGCAGATCAGTTTAGTAGTGCTGAATAATATACATACATGTTCCCCATTTACATTAAAAATAAAATATAAAACATTGTAAAATTAAATAATATGAAACCTTGAAACTCATTCAAAGATTCATTCTTCATATCCTAGGGAAAGGAAAAAATATGGGTGGCTTCAAATGCTCACTTATGGTTTTGTATAGTTGAATCTGTCATGATTAAATAAGACATAATCAATATAAAAATATGGATTACTTAAAACACATTACATTTAATCAATAAGTTGAGCATAAAATGAATCCATGGATAATATCAATATTGTAATCTCATGGATAAAAATAACTGAATTTTCAATGAAGGAAATTTATAATGTCAAACATCTTGATCAAGGACTTGTGCCAAGATACTTTCAAATATGGTTTGGTATACACCAAAACAAATTTTATAAAGATATTAAACTGATTTTTATCATGATACTTATTGATTCATTGATGGGATATCTATAACCAAACCCCATTTGTAACTGCATGTACAATTCATTCTCATAAATTGGATTATCAATTTAATTCATAAAAAATATACCTTATTAATAAATAAAATTATTGAGTAAACAATATTGAATATAAAAAATTCCTCAGTTAATAAAATAACTTTCACAGTAAAAAACTATATATAGAAATGGAATATAGTTTAGGAAATAAGAATATCCATGATACAAATAATATGGATATAGATGATAATATTCCTGATCAAGAAGAGAAATAAGATTGAATTTATTTTAAAATTTTATTTACCTGATTCAAGTGAGAAAAGATAAGAAGAAGAAAATATGGAAGAAAACATGGAAACTATATAAATATCTATAGAATAATAATATAAATGAGGTTTATAAAGGTTATATTATAATATTCTTTTAATAAAAATATAACCAATCCAAAAAATGAGATTGTAAAAATAATTTCATACCACTTTGGTAACTTTTTAATTATAACCCAATGAAAGAGTAAACTTGAATTAAAAATTAAATACCATGAAAAAATATAGATTCTTGTTAAATATAAAAATGAGAAATATATACACCACATAAAATAAAATAGGTTCTTAATACAAAATATGTCTCAATGAAGTGGAAATTTAGTTGAAAACTCCTTAAAAAGATCATATATTGAAGTGCGAATTAATCAGTGAAGTGATTATGAGAAAAAAATTTAAAACCCAAAAAAATAAGTGAAACTATAAAATAATACATTCCTAGGTCATTTAACATGTAATATTAACATAACATAGTCAATGAAGTATATGTATAACCAAATGATTAGAAATTGAGTTAAGAAACCCCTTACCTCGAGTCCAAACTTGTTATGTATGTCCTTCAACTCTTATATATTAAACTTATATTAACTATTTACTTTTTTAAGAAAATTTTAAAAGTTTATTAATTTATCATTAAACAATTTGTTTCATTTATTTCAATGACATATTTAATTACTTAATCAGTGAAGTTCAAGTTGAGTGTTTTAAGGACGTTCATTTTCTAATTACAAAATGAATTTCGTAGGTTGATCAGGGTCCAAGGGGTAGTTGTTACATCATAGATAGAATAATAATCATAAAATAATTATAATTTTTATTAATAAAATACAGTATTAGATTCATGCATGAAATGATTATTTGAAAATTAATTACAACACTTCATGGAGGTGGTATTCCACACATATGCACGAGCGACGTTATCATTTTTTAATTGGTGGAAGGGTAAGAAGGTAAGTAATGTCTTATATTTATAGAATCATAATTATTTAATGAATAATATATATATTTATTATATCCATCATAATATTATTAAATTTTAGGTGGTTATGATAATTTAAATAAATCACTTTGTGGAGGTGTTAGTCCAAACATATGAACGAGCGATGTTTTTGTTTCCCATGGGATGGAAAAGGGGATGAATAAGGTTATTATATTAACATAATAACATATAAGTATATGTTATTTATTAATTTTATTATATTTTAATGGTTATTATATATTTTAAGGAGGTATATTAATAAGAAAAATGAAAACACTCGGTTGAAATGATTACCTCCTCTTTGAAGAACATCCATTGGATCTCTCCTTGAGAACACTGGGGATGGT
Source organism: Viscum album (assembly GCA_963277665.1). Classification (NCBI taxonomy): domain Eukaryota; kingdom Viridiplantae; phylum Streptophyta; class Magnoliopsida; order Santalales; family Viscaceae; genus Viscum; species Viscum album. The sequence continues at coordinate 397,829,309 of OY728138.1, forward strand.
TTTTTAAGAATACTAGAACCTAAATAATTTATTTAAGGAATGTAATAAGAGGTTTATTCATGTTTTGGTTGAGCTAATTGGATAATTAAGTGTGATTAAGAGGTGATAGGTGGTTTCCTTATATAAGAGAGGAGTGGGGAACCCTTGGAATTACTTAAAGTATTAAATTAATATAAATTAATTTTCATGATAAAGTTGATCAAAATTAATATATTTATAATATAGCATGATAATGAGAATAAATAATATTATATAATAAAATTTATACATATTTAGGTGATATTTTAACCCTTATCTCATAGTTTTAACCCCCCCCCCCCCATTAACTCTTAACGATTATTGCGATAACAATTTTTTTACTCTTTGGGTGTCAAGAAAGTTACTATAAAAGAAAAAGTGGAAAATAAATGAAAAAAGGATGATATTATAGAACATTTGTAATTAAATTGACCAAATATAAAAATTTTATGACTTTTAAATCATTTGATAAAAAAATACCATTAAAGTTATTTTCAGTACTATTCACATAGTTTGACTTTAATGACATCAAGATAGTAATGGAATTAAAATATAAAATTTCAAAACATCACTAATATGTTATGCATAACTATAAAAATTTTATAACACAATAATTCTCCCTAATTTTATTAGTTTTAATTACTTTAAAATCATTTACTTGGTTTTTCTACAGCTTGCACAAGCATTGTGTCAACTTTGCATAAGATTTTAAGGTAATTATTTTATCACTAAAAATTTAAAATAAATTAAAATAATAAAAAAATATTAATATTTAGAATAAAAATAAAAAAACTAGAATAACCAATTTTTAACTATATGAATATTTATTAGAGATATTAAAACAAAGATAGTGACATTTTATATTTATTCTTTACTTAAAATAATATTAAGGTCATTATCAAAGAAAAATGGAACCAAATTGCCATATATTTGAAACTTTTATGAGTATGGTCAAAATAATATAATCCAACTGAAAAAATTTAGGCTTTAGATATATCTTTAAATCCTTATCACATTATTTTTAACATTAATTACCTGATTTACCGTTACCAAGGTGAAAAATATTTACCATGGTTATTATTCATTACGATCAAAACTTTAGTTAACAAACTAACAAAATTTCGATATTTAAAACTATAAATATGGAATAAATTTTATCAAATTATATCCCTATAATTTTAATACATTACTTTTAAAATAAACCCACAAAGCGTGATGAAAAACATTTTTTAGAAAAAAAATGTGTTTTTGAACATAAAAATGAACTTATAACAAAATAAAACATAATGTTGGTTCATAAGTAATTAATTATAGTATTTATAATTAAATTATAATTAGGTTAATTTATTATTAGATTCAATGTATTGTTATAATTTTAAATTACTCGATTTAATGAAAAAATGGCAGTTTTACAAAAACAAAATCGGTGTTTTTCACTATTCATTGAAAAATAAATATTTTTAAAAAAATACCAAAAATTTATCCTTATATAATAATGAAATGAAATATTAAAAAATTATATTAATTTTTTAAAATACTATTTATAAAAGTGTTATAAATTAATTATAATGTCTTTACATAAAATGCACTAAAACCCATTTTTGAAGAAAATATATTTTTGAAGCATAAAATGGATTTATACTCATTCCTTATATATTAACCACCATTAGATGAATTTTGATATACTAGTTTATATATTTATATAAAAAATATTATCATATTCATATTTTGAAATTTATTCCTTTATTGTGATAAAATACACAACACCTTAAAAATATTTCATTAAAATTTTTGATTTTAATCATATCAAATAATTTCCTTGTATAAGAAATGTATTGGTATTATAAAAAATAAATATATAATCCAAGAAATAATATTTTTCAAATGGATATATAACCCTAACAAACATATGAACCCAACAATTATAAAATCTCAATGACTATGATTCTTTCCTATATAATCTCAAATAAATCCTTAAAATCACCACTTCTCTCTTATCATCCCAATAATAGTTCTACTTATTAAACTTTTATTTGTAGTTTTTATTGGGGTTATGATATTCATGTTAGAATAAGGGGATAAATATTATATTATTTTGGTATTTTTATGTATTTTCCCATTTATTCCAATTGTATTTTTATTACTGTTTATTATTATAGAAGCCTCATAATGTATTATTTTTTATCTATAATTATAATATTTTATATAAATAAAATTATCATGGTTTATATTAGTTTGATGATTCATGTATCATAAGCTATAAAATATAGCAATAATTTAATATATAAATTCATATTTAAATATAAGGTTGCTATAATCCTTTATAATTTTCAATGATTCTTTTCAAGGAAAATTTTTTCCCTAATATTATGAATGTTTTTAGATTTTAAATAAGTTATTTCAAAATGAAAAGGGTATTTTCCTCAAGAAATATTATGATAATATTTTAAAATTATTTTCATATATTCCAACATTCATTAATGAATATTATTCTTTATTAAGGATGTACTCAAATTATACCTTCCACTATATTTATATTAAAAAGGGCTAGGGAAGTGGATCTATGAAGCTACAAAGAAACATGAAAACAAACACATGTAGGAAGCTGGGGAGACTCAAACACAAGACCTCCCTGACACCCCCATAGAGCCCTTTGCAACTATACTAATCCCCTGGGGCTATAGCATCCACCATATTCTGTGGATGGATTATGATCATTTTTATTGGGGAAAGTATTAACATTATATATTTTAGTTCTTATAAATTAGATAGTTATTAATTATTAATAAATTTTGATTAATTCTTATTTATTTATTCATATAATGAATGCATTTGACTTATTAATTGATGGGTGGGGTTCAAAATAACATAGAACATTGATATATTAAAATGAGGCCTAGATAGTAAGTTTAAGATTTCTAGTATTATGAATTCTATCATTATGAAACCTATTATTAATGTTCATGTGATTAATCAAATAGTTATACTATCCATGGATAAGTTTCAAGCTCATGTGATTATTTATATAGCATCATTTGATCATTGTTTATTCTTTCTATATTATTCATTCATTATTTATTCTATAATAGATTTTGTTGTATGCATTCCCTTACTAAACATCTGAGGTCACACTTTTATATTGTTTTCTTTACCCAGGATTCCATTAAGTGTACTATTATTGACATGCAATTATATTCTAGAGGGAATAATAATTTTCTAAAAAAATATTATGTTTTATTTTTATATTGAAATATAAGTTGAGATTCAAGCATATATCTATTTTTCTAAGACCAATTAATTATTTTATCCCATGGGAGGAAATCTCTTATATCTAGTTCCAATGTAATTTGAATATTAGAAAATCATCGTCTGACTTAAAAAGTTACTCTAAACTAAGAAATGACTATTCTCTCCAAATTCTCCAAGTAACTTCTTCCACAAACACATATTTACATATAGACAAAAAATGAAACCAACATGATTGGGAATAAAACAAATATTAATATTAAATTCATTTCATTCCCTCATATTAATTAATTCATTGAATTCTAATGAGTTTTCTAATTAAATTAGAAATTTATTAGATTTTTTAAATATTGGTTAAATTTGAAAAATTGTGAATTTAATTGATTTATTTTATCTAGGGAATAATTGAATCTCTATATTTTTATTTTTATTTGTTTTTATGTTTTAAAGGTGGAAGAATTTGGCTACAGTAGTGAAGATGAAATTTGGAAAAGTATTTATGTTCGTAGGGTGTTCACTGAGGAATGTAAAGTGTTGTGTAAGTTTATAAGGGGATCCTTGGGAATGTAATGTGAATGTTGGTTTGCGTAATGAGATTTTTAATCTTCATACGGTTCACTCTAGAGATACTTTGGATTTTTATAAAAGACATGGAGAAGTTTCCTTGTGATAGTAAGGATGGTCTAGACTTCATAAGGTTAAAAAAATAGAGAAAGAAATTCTTCATGAGTTTCCTTCAAGAAATTTAAAAGGTATAATATTTCTTCAAAAGGTACATTTTTTGTGATATATTCAAGTTCATAAGTTTGGTTTCCCCAGTTTATAAGGTTGAAATAGAAGTTAGTAAGTTTCATGCCTTTTTGAAATCTAGCAAGAAGAAGGATGGTGTAAGGGGAGTTCGTAAGGTTCATTTTGGATATAATAAAAAGCTATAAAATCTAGTCACAGTTGGATGCATGGAATAAATTTAATAATATCAATCATGATTTATGATTTCTATTATGGAAAATATCATGCTATAATATTCTTGGAGTAAAAATAGGAATATTATCAAAAATAATATATGATTGATAATTCATTCACATTTGAGAAAAGTGATATTGTAGATTTTTTTAAGACTGAACCATGGATGTAAAGGAAGATAATGTGTAAAATAAGTCATTTAAAAATTCAAGGAAGAAAGGACCCTAAAAAATTTGACCAGCAGAAGAAGAAATAAAATGATAAGCTTCAAGAAGGAAGGATGGTATGAAGGGAGCACTCTCTCCCTCGATGCATTGGTTGCTGCTATTTCAAGATCCCAAATTTTTATTTTCTACAATTTTTTAATGATTTATTATTCCCCTTATTATACTATTATCCCTTGTATATGGGGGTAAAACCTTATATGATTTGGGATGGAAAGATATCCAATTTCAATTCTTGAGTTCATAACTTTAATGAATAAAACTCTTTCTTCTGTTAGTTGATGTTCATGTGCAGTGGTAGTTTATTGTTTTGAATATGAAAGTATTTAAGATAATATTTATTTTAATGGATCAAGACCTTTTAAAATTATCATTAATATCCCTACCCCACTCTTTTTTTTCTATATATTATGGAATATACTAGGCTGAGTATTAGAGTGTCCATCAATTTTTGGCACATGTATGAAGGCAATAAGTTACTTTAAGGATTGTTAGGAGCACCAAATCCTAATTGAGACTTTCCTAAATAATTAAGGAGTGGTTAACTATTTTTTTATTGATACCTTCTTCACACACATATAGAGGATTAATAATTAATTAGTGATTAAATCTAGATTAATCTGCATTATATCTTTTTACCTAAGGTGATTGATGAATCGATTAGGGATTTTTTTCATTAATTAATTAATAAGGAGTGGGTAAAGATATTTTTAATTTCATGATAATTTCACAATTTGATATATACCCCTAAACTCATCACCTTTCACTTTATCGATTTCAATCAATTTTTTAAAGTGCTTTTAATTTGTTTAAAACTAAACTCATAAAAATCACCCATTTTCTAATTAAATAGTAAAAATTGATTTTTTTTGTATACCCCTCGTTAGGGAAAACTCAAGGTTTCCACTTACTATATTATTAACCCAGGGTTTAAAAATATTTTTTTCACCACCCTATAATAGGTGTGACAAGATCCAGGTTGTGTGTGAATCTCTAAAACCCTATTTTTACTTTACAACTCTAAAACTGAAGTTTCAATGTTCTCCATGGGTGTTTTAGAAATAATAATTGAACCTTATATAAAAATTCTCCAATTTATCTCTAAATTAAATACTTTATTAAAATTCAACCAAAAACATCATTACTTGGGAATAATTAAAAATAATAATCAATGAAAACTCAATGAAATAGTATATGTAAAAGTTATAAATCAATAAGGAATTCAATGTTTGAATAAACTCATAGCATATAAGATTGAAATTCAAATTATATAAATGAATTTATATTTCATAAATCCTATATTAAATACCATAATGAAGTAAGAATACTATCTAAGTATGCTTGAGTCTCTTAAAATTATTTATCTAAAGTTATTCCATAATAAATCATTTGTTATCTCTATCTCAGCTCTCCATTGCATCCATAGATACACAACACAATATCCCAATATTTGAAACTACTTACCACTATCTCTAAGATAACATCGCTATCTTGTACTCACTTCAAACAATATGTATGTCGATAAATATCCCACCAGTCTATCCCATGTAAACTATTCATGAATTTAATCATATCAGTCATAAAATCACCAAATCATAAACTTGATATATATATATATATATATATATATGATTCATGCTCCCATAATTTTAATTCCAAGTTCACATACTAAGGCCTCAGTCATGAGTCATCAATAAGATAAATGATTAGGAATATATTAGCTACTGAAAACTTTGTGAAGTCCTATATAGTGACTATATGAACTAGAGTTTCTAAGTAAAACTCAATCTAAACCATCCAAATCAATCATAAAATGTAATTAACACAAAAATACATCTATTTATTTGATAAAAATAAATCATATATTAGAATACTGATAGGTGAACTCCCCAAGCTTGTCCCTAATTAGCTAATGGTTAGCGACCAACACTGAGATATCCACACAAATAATGGGAGGCATTGCATATAGATATAATATGTCACCCGCTATCATGAAACATAATCCACCATGAAATAAATAAATAAATAACCATAAAATATAAGACATTTATATATAATAAAATATTATATGATATAATGTAACAAGATACAAATAAAATCACTAGATATAACCATAACATCCTAAATAGATTTCATCCTAAATACTAATTAAATGAGGATAATCATTAAACCGAAAAATCTACTCCACCAACTATCATATCAACCTTTTATAACCAAACTCCATGACCATCCATCATATACATATGCTGATATGCATGGATACAAGGTGAAAAATACACAAGTGTGCATGAAAGGGGAGCAATAATACATAGTATGGTCATCCTAAGTTGTGAACCATCCCCATAAACATTTAGTGTCTATGTGAATAGATTAAAGTGTAGAAAAACCAAAATCACCCAATGTCATCATCGAACATATAAAAAATCATGAAAATCATCATTAATCTACTGATTTCTCAATTTAATCATGCTCACTAAATAACAATGTTAACTTAAATAGAATATTAAGTGAATAATTTGATCTCACACATCTTCATAGATTTACCGCTTGATAATTCACCCTAGATTCATCGACTATGGGATGATAGAGAAAATATACATCTCCACCTATGTCTGAAATGATATAAGAAATACTCATCTCTAAATATAGAATTTGTATATATATTTGGATGTCAAAAGAAATATATATCTTGAGGGATATAGAAATATATCAAGTTATTGTAGGAAATACAAATCTCTGGGGATTAATTAGTATATATGGTTCTCTCAATATCAGTGTTGTGGGTAAGGTAAGAGATAATATATGGTACATCATCATACACCTAGATCTTATATCTTTGTGTGAGAAAGACTGTGAAAACTTATGTGAATTATCATCCAACACATTCTCATACTAGGGATACTATAGGAATAACCCTTCTTTACCTAATTTGTACCATAGATACTAGAGGAATACCCATATCCACATATCTCATAGATAATATCTGGTTTGTATCAACCTATAGATATGTGTGAGTATGGACATATATATTAATGATTTATTTCCAATCTCTTCTAAGATAAGTGGGTGGGAAGATAAGGTATTTTCCAACTCACTCTATACCTAGTCGAAGGGTGAGTGTAATGGAAACTACCATAGTATCCCATCGCCATAGATATATATACATCATAATTTGTATCACATATCAAGGTAAATAAGAACATGGAATATTTAGATCATTCATATTCAAGGGTCCCCTTATCATTTATATAAGGCTTTTTGCGTAGTTATCCATAGCTACTAAATAATCCCCAATGGATTTTAACTTTATAAACCCATAGAAATTCAATGATAATTCAATGAAATTTTAATTTTAGTAATTAAAATATTAAGATATCCACAATATAACACAATTTAAATCACTTTCCATACATCGAGTTACATCCACATCATTAATAGTAACTAAAAGTACTCTCATTATATTCCTCTATCACTCTCATAACTTACTCAAATATTTATAAAAAAGGATACATGTTCTTATACATTAAATACCATATCATCATTCTTTGTTATCTTTCCATTAATTATATAAAAATCATTAAATAATTTCAATTTATTGATGATTAGATCTCACCATTTAGGGAAGAACCCTTCATCAGTGACATGTCATCACTTTATTTCTATTAATTACTTAAAACATAGTCATCATAAAATCATTTATAATTAAACCACTCTCTCCACATTTATTAGTATCAATAAATTTTATATTTTTATATAAATGAATACAATTATATCATCTAGTAAACTCCTTCGATTTTCACCCTTGATAATAAAATTTATCAAGCACTATTTCTCATTCACCTTACTATTCAATCAAGGAATTAACTCTCTTTATTCTTGAGTTTTTCATCATCATTAGTTTGATAAATTCCTTTTTCATCTACATTAATATATATGATCTTTTTTACCTAATTACATTAATATTATCCATTACATTTTTATATTATCATCATTTAAAATTAATTTGATATAAATCGATTTTATAAAATCATTTGGTGATGTCAACATACCTTTGGGAAAAATTCATTATAAGGTTTAATGATTTCTTTACAATTAAAATGCTTGAAATTTTATCAAATCATCATATTATTAAATTATTTTTATAGTTAACTCTATATCTATTATGAGTTATGAGTATCTACCAATATCATTTTCTTCTAGTTAAACAACTCTTAAATTTTATTAACCAAGGGTTATCATTTCAATTAAATAATATCTCACTAAATATTTTTATTATCACATAATAATAATATTTTTCACAACCAACTAAACAATACTACAAAACAGTCCATTAACAGCATTAGAAATGGCCTTTATCAGCACTAGAAAAGAGTTGATTACATGAGCGATGTTAAAATCCCAAGACTTTTATCAGTGCTTAAAAATATATGACCAAGGGATCATTTATCTGTGCTAAAAAAATCGATGATAAATCGAACCTTTATTAGTGCCTTGGAAAGCAGTAATAAAGGACTCATTTATCAGTGCTTTTATTTAGCACTGCTAAAGGAACCCTTTATCAACACTTATAAAAGCACTAATAAAGGCCTTTTATCATTTGTTTTAGAAGCACTAATAAATGTGTACTTTATTAGTGATTTTAAAAGTGACGATAAAGGTTTATACTACAGTATGCTGTTACAGCACACTGCAGCACCAGAAATACACCAAATATCAACAAAAATAAGTCCCAATACAGAATTTAAATGAAATGAAATGTATAAAATAAATACCGAAAAATAACACTATATTATAGACATTTCAAACATTAATTTATAAAATTAAATAAATACAAATTATTGAATACTTTAAAAAACAATCCTAACTTCCAATGTTATCATGATTTCCATTGACTTTCTTTGTCGAACTGCCAACACTGCATGAGTAGTTTCAAACAAACCACCTAAACTCAAAAAAAATAACCCAACTATATAAATTTTATTATGAGTAATAGTAAAAAGAAATAAATTAAACATAAATATGAAATAATACATTAATTCTATGGATAATTATTTTACTATGAAAATATCAAGATTACCTCTATGATCGAGCAGTGGAGGGAACTTGAAGGGAAGTGATAAATGTCAACACTACATGAGTGAAAGGTTTTCTGGGAGAAGAAGTTTGTGGAATTTTTGGTGCAGAAAGGGATAAAGATTGATAGAACACCCTAACTTGAACAAAATAATCCACCTATATAAGAAAAAAATATTATGTGAGTAATACTAAAAATAAATAAATAAAACATACATATGAAACAAAACATTAATTCTATGTAAAATTATTTTATTGTGAAAACATCAATATTACATCTATAATTGAGAAGATGAAGCATAATTTCTCTTCCTTCAAAGGAAGTAGAGGTAACTTGAAAGAAAGTGATAAATACACAACTTTTGGGGTGAAAATGTTTTAAGGGAGAAGGAGCATGAAAGTTGGACAGAGCACCCCAACTTAAATAAAAGAATCTACCTATATAATAAAATAATTATTATGAGAGTAATACTAAAAATAAATAAATAAAACATACATATAAAAAATACATTAATTCTATGGATAATGGTTTTACGGTGAAAACATCAATAATACCTCTGTAACTGATAAGAGGTAACACTATTTCTATTCCTGCACAGGTAGTGGTGGTAACTTGAAATAAATTTATAAATGCACCATAGTAGGCATGAAAATGTTTTAAGGGGCAAGGAGCATGAAAATTGTACATATCACCCCAACTCAAACAAAAGAATCCACCTGTATAAGAAAACAATTATTATGTGAGTAATACTAAAAAGAAATAAATTTAACATAAATATGAAATAATACATTAATTCTATGGATAATGATTTTACTGTGAAAATATCAAGATTACCTATGTGATTGAACAAAGACAACGTCGTTGATCTTCTTGCAAATGCATGACACATGGACATAAATCTTCTAAAATAAACAAACTCTACAAGGAATAATGAAAATTAAATCAATGTTTCATTATATATTTTTTGGTAAAATAGAGAAAGTATATTGTAACATTACCTTTTCATCTATCCAAAGGGTTTAATTTATTATAGTTTGTTCTTCCAAGGGATTGGTAACATCATCATGTGCATAATACATTGTCTGGATGAGTAGTAAAAAATTTAGTTTAGATTATGTTAATGTAGTAGAGAACATATAATATAATGAGGAAAAACATAATATATTAAAAAATACTTTTACCTTCTGATTGAACTCTCTTTATTTTTTAAATTTTTTCATGGATTTGGTTCCTTTTTTGAGAATCCAAATCCCCTCTTCGTGGTCCCCTCTAATGTAAAATAAATTGTCTACATTTTGACTGGAATGAACTAATTGAGATGTCCCAATTAAAGGGTTATCCTTGATTGAATTTTCATCTAACTCAACATTTTTTTAGTCATTAAGAGGAAAATTGGTCAATTATAATTTGTTGGATTAGAACATAAAATAATTTTACTATTTGTGATGTCATTATGAGTGGCTCATCTTTTTTCCCTTATTCACTAAAATTCACCTTCACAAATACCATTTCATAAACTTTCATTCTATTGATATCGTCAACCCATTTTCAATAGAAAAGAGACACTTGAAATGTTGTATAATCTAACACGTATATCTGTTTTATAATGCCAAAATATGACATATTTTCATAAATTGTATTTCTATCTATGGAACCAGATATGTGAATTGCTTCATCCATAAGTTTAACACCACTATTTTTCATCATACTGAAGTCATCATGTTCTTTTGTATAGAACATATAACCATTGATTACAAAGCTATTGTAAGATATAACATTTTCATTCAATCCTTTAGCTAACCATTGAATTCATTAGGAAATTTAATTCATATTTTTAGGTAACTCCTTATTAATTTGATCATGTAACCATCCAATAAACTGTTTATTATGTGTATTTGATATCCATCCTTCAGCCCTTCATGGATTCAAATCTATAAGAATTTATTTGTGGGATTCAATTTATGGATCAACATATTCATTGGTATGTAATATGTAAATATGTGCTTGATCCCGCTCTATTAAGGTAATTGTAACAATATCTCTTTTAAAAATCCCTTCTCCCATAAGGAGTTCGTTGTGGTGAGACTTTGGGAGAATATTTCTTTCAACATATGATAGGTAATCAGTAAAAAATTCAATAGCTTCTTCAAAAAAATATCATTCTGCAATAAAAATTTATAGCTGACTTTGATTCTTGAAATACCCTTTCAAAATCTTCATATACCATTCAATGTTTCACATCTATATGTAATGGACATGACCACATATTTGAACCTATTTGACCAAGTGAACCATCAGGTGTACCATTATATCAAAGAATGATGGTGGGAATAACATCTCTAATTCACATAATATGATTGCAATCTTCTTATTCATGATGGGTAACTTTGTTGGGTCTACAACATTACTGTATATGGATTTGAAAAAGAAGAAGAGTATGGTTAATATATTTCATACATTTTTATGTAGAATGCAATGAAAAGAAACATGCATTAAATCTTTCATAAAAACATGACAGTCGTGTGATTTCAGTCCTTGTAACTTCAAATTATTCATTGGCACAGCATTCTTGACAATTGATGAATACACTGGTAGAACTTTTACACTAGTAAGGAAAAGGAAAAATTTCAATTTTTCCAATATGGATAGATTTTAAGATGATGGAGGATGAAAATTCCACCTTTTACCCTTAATCGGTCCCAAATATTCCCTTATCACCATTTCAATCAAGTCTAACCTAGCCTTGATGCCATCTTTAATTTTTTAGGAACATTTAGTATTGTTCCAATAACACGGTCAAATACATTTTTTTCTACATTAATGACATCAAGAAAATGTCTGACATAAAATAAATTCCAATATAGTAATTCAAATAAAATTGATCTCTTTTTCAAACCTTATTTTTTAAGGTTTTCGAAAATGGTTTACCGAAAACAGTTTCAATCCTTTTTACTTTTATGTACTGTTGATCATTCTTTACTAGAGACGGTGTTGTACCTTGTTCAATATTCCCATCAAATGTTGTCATAAAGGAATGGTATTTATGTATTTGAGGTAAAAAATTCTGATTTCCTAAAAAACAATCTTCAATGAATGTTTTAACCCAAATTAATATGTGAGTTTTTCACAAATGGGACACTCCAACATTACTTTAATGCAATAACCTAATAAATTTACATAAGCGGGGAAGTCATTTATCATTCCATACAACATGGAACTCAATTTAAATTCTTCCCCACTATTAGAATCATACAATGTAACACATGTATCCCACATCAATTTCAGATCATCGATCAATGGATCCAAATATACATCAATATCATTACCGGGTTTCTTTGGTATAGATATAAGAAGAGACAACATAATGTATTTGTGCTTCATGCATAACCATTGTGGAAAGTTATAATTTACCAACATGATAGGCCATGTACTATGGGTACTACTCTATACACCAAAAGGATTTTTTCTATTTTATATATTGAAAGACAAAATTTTCTCAGTTCATCTCCAAATTCAGGAAACTCGTAATCAATTTTCTTCCACTGAGGAGAATTTTTTGGATGTTGTAGGCTCCCATATTTAATTATTGTATCTGCATTCCATGTTAATTGTATTGTGGTTTCCTAATATCCATATAGTCTTCAAAATCGTAGAATTATAAGAATGTACCATACATATTTCTAAGTACTTGATTCATTTTTCTTGTATCAATCTACACCACACATAGGGCATTTTATGAGTGATTCATGGTCCTTGTGAAACAATATGAAATCTTTTGGACAAGCATGTATTTTTTTATAGATCATTCCCATTGAACGTAACATTATTTTTGCATCATATATTATGTATGGTAGTTCATTTTATTCTATTAGAATATCTTTTAGAAGACCAAGTATTTTTGTAAAGCTGGTGTCACTCCATCTGCTACCAGCTTTCAAATTATATAACTTCAATATAGTTGACAATGTTGTGTATTTAGTACAACGGGTATAAAATGGTTTCTTGGAAAATCTATTTAACTCTTCAAACAAATTTGGATAATCATGAAGGTCATCTTCAACTACCATTTTCATTTTTTCCATGTGATCTCCATCATCTTTTACAAAGGTATTCATATCAAATTATTCATAAACTATAGTATATTCCAAATTGATGTCGACATTCGGTTGTTTCCAGTGTTTAGTAAAACATTTATAGCATTGATCTATTCTATAAAAAATCAAATGTTCTTCCAACTATTCCAGACTAATTTGTATTGAATGTCAACAACATAAACATGGACATAGGATTTTATAAGGGTTATCTGTATGATCTCTTGAAAACATAATGAACTCTTTAACTCCATATTCATATTCATTTGTTAAATGATTACTGTGAATCCATTTTTGGTTCATATTCATCATATTAGGTTCATAAAATATTAATTGTAAACAATATATAAATAAATACATATAAGATATTCATTGTCAAAAGTGAAAGTTTTAGACAATTCTAATAAGAGAAATATGGATCATTTCTACTAGAATATCTAAGCACCTATATATTCCAAATAAATCAATAAGGGTTTTTGGAATTTGAAAAAACAGAGGGAGATAAAGGCAGATAATAAATGATATTATCACCTAAACTTTATAGGTGTAAACCGGAAGATGGGTAGTGTAATGACCCTAGCCTGAATTACCCAAAAAACACCAGGTCAGATCATCTTATGACCTCTAACTCACCTCAAATTCACTAAAGGATGGTTTAAACTTTGGGTGAAAAAACCCATAAATGGGAGGTTCCCCCCCCCCCCTAAATAAAAACAATTAGTACTAGAGGTTGAACAAAATTAGAGCATGACCCTTGGGGTCAATGGACATGCAGACCCAAAATCATCATTACCCGATATAGGCATACCTATTTGAAAAACAACTATGGAAATAAATGATGTAATTACTATATAGACACACATACATGTCACACCAGTATAAAAACTCACTTATAGTCTATAATAAATATAAAATAGATAAAAACCTGATATTCAAACATAACATTAGCTATAAAGGCACCATGATGATTCAAAAAGTGAAGGCTTGATGTGATAAAACCTCATGTTCTAAACTTGGGATAACCACTTTGAGTCTGCTTCATAAGAAAACCAAGGACCATAGTGAATTCTAACAGGAACTATAACCTATGATATATATAACCAATAGTGGAACATACATCACTCCACTAACTTGGTTCCTGAAAAATAACATCTGAAGCTGCATGTCCACTGAGGTGTCCATAAAAGGTGTCATCATATACATAATCATTAGGGAACCACCAATGTTCCTCAAATTAGTATTCAATAAACAAGAATATATATGAAAATTTTCACCCCACACTCAGCTAGGGTGGTAAGGGTGGGGAGGGGTTTTGGGCATGGTCGCGGGGTCACGGGGTTCAAGTCCTCAAGCCAGCAATTTACCTATATTTTCTTTGTTTCATTGTGTGCCGCTTTCATGGTTGTACCCAATTTTTAAAAAAGAATATACCTAAAAATTTCTACACATTTATATACATATTTGAAAAAATTATTTAGTAAGAAGATATAAAACATAGAACTAAAACAATAATGAATAAATCCAAAGGTCAATGTTAGATATAAGAAACAGATCATACATCAGTACTCAATACAAACAACAGACCACAAATTATTCCCTAAATAACATATCACAAAAAAATCGTAAACAACATATCATAAATAAATCATAGAAGAAGAATCAAAAAGAAAACCAAAATAAACAAAGAAAATAGGAAGGTATGCCTAGTTAGGTTGAAGAAAACCTGAGACCCACTTCAGAAACACCAACTACAATCAATCACCAGATGTTAAACGAGATGTTGGAGATACTAGAGGCAACCGAGTGGTGTGATTCGACCTTTGATTCACCAAGGAGGAGCGCCGGAAGTGGGTGGCTTCCGTGGAAAGCTTCTATATAACGACAGGTTTGCAAATGGTTAGGGTTTTTAAAATAGATCGGGACACTTTTATCAACACTTACAAATACGCACTGATAAAGAGCCCTTTAATCTTCGCTTATTACTTAAGCGCTGATAAAATGGCTCTTTATCAACACTAAAAAAGTGCTTATAAAATAAATCTTTATCAACACTAAAATTATAGCACTCATAAATATTAATTTTATCAGTGCTTTTTAGCACTGATAAAGGATTTATAATTATAATTATAAATAAAAAATAAAAAATAATTATATATTCTTAAAAATAAATATATATAAATAAATATAGTACATATATTTTTTTACATATATTTATTATAATTTTATATTTATTTAGTTATAATTATATAAATATTTTTAAAAAATAATATTTATATCATTATATAAATTTATATAATTATACATATATATTTTTAATAAATATATATAAATACAAATATAGTAAGTATATTCATTATTTAGGTAAATTTATTATAAATTTAATAATTATTTAAATATATATAATTTTTTATTTATAATTATATAAATACTTTTAAAAAATATATTTATTTATTTATAATTAAAAATATATAAATGTATAAATATAGTAAATATAAATTTATAAATATCTTTATTTATAAATATTTTTTTACAAATATATTTTCAAAGTTATTAATGAATATCTAATTTTAAGTGCATGCATATATGTTAAAAATGAGTGAAATTGAACAAATTAAGAATAAGTAAACTTTAACAATATTGAAAAAATAGATAAGTTTTGTGTGTGTGCATTGTAATATATAAAAATGCCTTAATTACATATATGTGAAATCAATATAACACACATTTGATCTATATTAAATTGAAAAATCAAATGACATTCAATTATATGCCGAGTATTATGCAATTAGTCAATATTTTTAATTCATATTAATTTTTAATTATAAACTATTATTCAATAAATATATAAATATTTAATGTAAAGAACATAAATATTTTTTAATAGATAAATCATATTTATATACATTAATATATATCTATATATTTGATATATACAATTTAATAACATTAATTATCATAATTATCTAATTAATAAATTTTTTAATATTTAATAATGTATAATCAATCTATTCATTTTTATCAACAATTATTTAATTAATAAAAAAATGTATTTTTCTACTAAACACATTTTTTATTTTTTATTTATTTAATTATTTCATTTTATTTATTCGGACCTTTATCAGTGCTAAAAATGTGCTGATGAAATAAATATTTATCAGCACTAAAAATAAAGTGTTGATAAAGGATACCCCTTATTAGTGCTAAAAATAAAGCACTGCTAAAGGACACCCTTTATCAGTGCCAAAAATAAAGCATTGATAAATTTTCCCTTTATCAGCGCAAAAAAAACACTGATAAAAGGTTAAATTTATCAGCATTTTTTTCTAGTGTTGATAAATACCCATGTTGTTAAAGGTATGTTTTGTAGTAGTGTTAAGGTATATTTAACATCCCCTCTTACACTACCATAAAATTGGGTTCCCGCAGCGCCACCCTTTATCACTACTAAAAAAAGTGCTGATAAAGGGGGTGCCTTTACCAGCACTTTTTTTAGTGCTGAAAAAGCCCCCCCCCCTATCAGTGCTTTTTTTAGAGCTGTTAAAGGGGACCTCTTTATCAGTGATTTTTTTAGTAGCATTGATAAAGGGGGGGACTTTATCAGCTCTTTTTCCAATCACTGATAAATTTAAAAAAAAATCATGAAAAATAATATATTGTTATATAAGTATATTTATATTGATATAAATATAATATATATTTTTTAAATATGTTTTAGATAAGTATAAATATACTATTACATTTAATATAAAATAAATTTAGTGGAAAGGTATTTAAAATATTTTAAAAAATATTATTAATTAACAATTTTCTAATTATCATTGATTAAAAATCATTTAATAACAATTTGAAGACACAAAAAATCAAAAAAAATAATAAAAGATTTAAAATAAGTTGAAAATGTAACTCAAACTTCAAACAGCCATAAATTTTGATCCAGGTTTCCATTTGAGATCTAAAACATATCAAATAGAAGCTTGCGATGATCTCTACACACTAGTGACCCAAGGAAATCTTCTGTCACATTTTTGTGGCCCATAAGTCCTCCAAAACTGAGTTTTTAGTCAGAATACACCAATTTTTTAACATTAAAACAGGTATAACTTCTGATCCAGATGTACGCTAGGCTTGTACCATATGATACAAGATAATATAAATCATATATATATATATATTCGTAATTAAGTAATATATTCATCAATCTTCCACTTTCACTAAATCCCAATAGACCTTGTTCCATTTCACCTTATATTATATCATATAAAAGAACTTTTTAACCATATCCAAAAACCCTTTTGAGTATTTATAAAAAAAACTTTTGGAAATCTATCATCAATTTCACTATATGTTACATCATATGTAATAATTAGTGTACATCCATAAAAAACTCATTTTGTATAAACTCTAAAAAATTTACAGGATATATCTAATTTTAATAAAAACCAATCCTCATTCATTCCACAAAAAAGTGTGACCTCATGGTATTTGGTAGAGTTGAAAATAATTATGAATTCTCTAATCCATAAATTTAATAAAAGATAAGCCTCTAGAAAAAAATTAATCAAGCTATAAAGAGATCTGATATGATATACATCAAACATATGTATCTGTATACCTATTTACATCAACTTTATCATATAAAATTATACATAATAGTATAATACCTTCATCTAAGATATCAAGTAGCTATAATACATTAAGTATGTCAATCACATATGACTGAAAATTAAATTTTTATTATAAAGACACTTTTGAGGGAAAAGTGGGAAACTATGAAATCAACCAAAGGAAGAGAAAACATAACCCTTGAAAGAAAGTTTAAGCCTACCAGAATTGATCTCCCTAGACTGTTTCCAAGATAAATTGGTTACCTGATCTTCTGGTTCATCCAATATAAGATCTTTAAACTGTAAGGTTATCTTTTCCCATGTCTGGATGTATTTCTCAAGGATGATCTTCCCACTATTGAATCCTCCAACAAGAATCATATCCTACTTGTCAATATATGAAATTTTCTCCTCATTGATGGTCACCCTCAATGACCTCCCCATAATTTTAGTGGCTTACACTTCTGATGCATTGAGTGTTAGGACCTGATCAACTACTTCTTCTTCCGAACTCATAATCAATTCCAAGGATTTCTCGAACACCTCATCTGACTTCTGCTGCTAACAAGTGATGCCATTGGTTGTCTGCTTGTCTTTAACATTCTTTTCTAAACGTGTCTCCATTAGAATTTGTAGAAAGAATTAATCCTTCCTCACTTTACGCGTTCTCTTATGGTTCCTATCACTCCTTGGAATCAAAGGTCTCTCTCCCAAACCCCAGTCCTCAGTATCACCTACACTGGACTCACTCATCTGTCCTTCCAAAGAGGCCATAACCAACTCATCCTCAAGATCCTGCACCAGTTCACTCTTATGTCAATCACATATGAATACTCATACTTTATGGATTCTATAAGTATAGACTGACCAGATGGATGAATACAACACATGCCATTCACCCTAATGGATGAACACAACACATTCCTATCATTATATATATGTTCACATCATATGTCTCTTACCTTGGTATAATATTAAACTCTTTCAGTCTATCTTAATAGAGGGACTATATTTCATAGTCAACATGTGATAGGAAAAATCACATCTTAATTAAACTAAATAAAAGGTATGATCAGTAACATACCCAACCACCCCCTAATTAGCTCAC
This sequence comes from Viscum album, assembly GCA_963277665.1. Classification (NCBI taxonomy): domain Eukaryota; kingdom Viridiplantae; phylum Streptophyta; class Magnoliopsida; order Santalales; family Viscaceae; genus Viscum; species Viscum album. The sequence continues at coordinate 397,848,637 of OY728138.1, forward strand.
CCTAGATGATTTTTTAAGGAAATTATTAATTAATGAAGTTTATCAAGCTAGGAATATTTTATAGACTCAATTATGAGGATTCAATATAAAACATTCACCCCTAGCATACCAAATATATACAACCCAAGTCGGAAGGTTCCCATACTTGTTATTTTATCAGATGTCTAAGAAGATCTATTGAGTAATGAAGGGAACCTAGTCTCCCCAACCTTCGAGTGACTCACTAGGGAATCCCTTCACCCAGCCTCTTCAAGGACCTTACTAGGGGACCAATTCTCCCTTCAAGGTATCGTCTTGGTGCCATGTCACCCAATCATTCTATTTGAGTCTTCACATAGGGTTCTTCTACATGGAACCCATGCCTCTTAAAAATGGATTTGAACCCACCTTTAAAGTCTATATCTAGGTTCCCCATTTTACCTAGTCTCTTATCTTGTCTTAATTTAATAATTTTTAACTAATGACCCAAAGTACTTTTTTACACCCTGTTGTTAGGTCAAACTTCCAAAAATCCCATTTTCTCAGGTCTCTTCCAAGTAAACATGATATACATTATTGATAAATCATACACACTTGTGTGTCCCTTTTTTATCATTAATTCCACCTATAATAGGAATCTCTATAGTTTTACTCCATAACCATCAAGGTCCTAAAAATATAAAAAATCATTTATTCCTTTTATAATAAGGATCTCTTCTCCAAGGTCATCAATAAAACCTCTCACAAACCAAGAAATTTGTCATGGATATTTTATACTAATTCTCAAAGTTCTTGAGAATCTGGTTAGCCTTATTTTTTCCAATTAATGAGGCAAAGTTATAAATGGGTTACTAATATGGTTAAAGTCCCAAATATCCTACCACTATTTCACACCACTTGTGTATTCATTCATCCTTTCCTCCTAGATAGTTTCCAATAGACAAGAGATAAACACAAATGATCCTCCAACCAAGTGTAATCCACAATCGGTCTTTACCTAAATCATCGATCATGTCAAACTAAAAAGGTCCACAAATGCATAAATTCCATACCAAACCTTTATTTAGAACTCATGCCTAAAGGTACTAGATGCATTAACATAAATTAGAAGATACAACAATCCATTTAACATGAATTTAAACTACTCAAAATTGATCATTCATGCATGACCTTAAAAGGTACATAATCACTCTTGAACACATGAACATAAAAGGGAAATCATCAGACCAAGATACATAACCTTAACAAGAACCTCTTCAGTTCTAAACACATAAATTTAAAAGGTACGTCATTGGTCATGGTTGTATGGCCTAAAAAAGAACCACAAAATTCCTTGTCACATGACCTTAAATTACACAACATGACTCATTAAATGGAATTAAACTATGTGGGTTATAATTCACATAATATAGAAATATAGGTATCCCCTTTCAATGGCCTGATGCCAACTCTAAAACAATGTTTTCCTCCCTTAATAGAGATAAATTACAAGGTTATCAATTGTGAAGTTTTAAAACATAAGATAAGTAATTAATGGGGGGAAATATAGAAAACATATCATAAATATAGATAAAGAACCTGACATATAGTTTCTTTGTTGGTGAATCAATTTCAATTGATTAATTTAATGACAAGGGTAACTAATATTTTTATTGGGAATGATTTTGTAAATACTCTTAAATCTATAAGAGGGTCCTTTTTTAGGAAATAATCTCCCTAGTGGGATAATTTTGCCTCCCATCCTCTCATATAATAAAATTTCCCATCATCACCACCCTAGGAGATTGATATTTTTCCCTCCTTTGGAAAGAGGAGAATCACATGATCTCTAAAAAGTAAAAATTGGCTCTTGGAAATGAGACATTATAAAAAAACATGATACACTTTTATGTTCTTAAACTCCTTTAAGATTACTAACAAAGAAATACATAACCACCTATATAATCAGATCCCATAAGATAGACCACCAGACAAGCCTTATCTTTACTGCACTTTTAGGGTTTTTATAAACAAATTAAATCATTATGTGATTTCTATCACATCTATGTATGAACATCTGATAAAACCTCCCATTAAACTATTTTACTGAGTAAAATCTATGAATAAATATTTTTTTAATAATGGTGAGATTGGGAGTCATATTCATAATGTTTAACTCTTAAAACAAGCATCCAAACCTCTTTACTTCACAACTCCCAATGTTATGATGTTAATAAATCTTTTTTTCTAATTAGATATCTTTTTATTCTCACCTTCAAAATCATTTATGGAACTTTTCTATTTAAAAGTTTTTTTGTGATAATTTATTAATAAAATGTATATATTTACATTAATATATTTATCGACACATCCTAAACTCTTTAAGAATATAAAATGTCATTCACTTTGAATTTTACTAGTATAATCATTTACTTGTTATACATTGAACTTATTTAAGTCCAAACATACTCCCGCTAGATTATTGAATCTATTTTTATTTAAAATATTTTTCTAAGATACAAAAAAATATTTGTTTTGGAAATAATACTTATTTATTATAGATAGAATATTTTATAAATAAACTATTAATAATCATATATTATATGTAATTCTATGTTTTTGGAGAAATATTCTGATTAAAAGATTTTATTCTTTAAAATATGTTAGTGTTAGGTGGTGGGATCATATCCCTCATATTTTAACAAATAAATTGGTTAAAAAAATATGATCATGGATAAAACATTTTTATAATTATATTCTTTTAAAAATGTTATAATATATGATAAATTAGTCATAATCATGTGTATTATAAACAATCATCTCATTTCTTCATTGAATAACTATTGTTTATGAATATCCCTTATTATATAATAGAAAATGAATAATCTACCAAAGGAATATATTTTATTCCTTACTCATCCAAGAATTGATTCAATCCTTCTCATTCAACTCTTTAGTGTAGTAACTCTTGATCCATCACTTGGATGCATACTTCAAACTTTATCCATAAATTTTAAATACTTAATATAGAATCTCCATGGAATTTATTTCATCCCCTCATTTATTCCATGTATTTCCTCCTATAGTGACCAAAATTTCAATAATAGAAGCACCACCACTCCTTCCTAACTCCTATTTTAGGTTTCAATCAATTTTTATAAATATTGGAAGTCAAAAAATTTTAATTTCAAACATATGTTTTCTTCTTCTAGTTTGAACTATTACCCTCCCACACAATCACTACAGCACTTGAGCCTAGGACCCCCATTCCCCTATCAACTACACTTGATATATTGAATATATTTATTAAACCTTATTAAACTCATTAATGTTGTAGTTTATAATAAAATACCATAACCTTTCCATTAAATATTTAATAATGAATTCTATGGCCGTATCAAGTCTCAAAGAAGATCCCAGTCTCTCCAAGTCATTGATGTGCCCATCCATATTGATTGTATGAGTAAATAGTGAAGTTAATTTATATATTTTCATCTAAATAATTCCTTTGGAAACTCATACCTCTTACTCATAGCTTGTTATTGGTAGATACTTTTTAGTTTATCTACCATATTGAAGTCATCTAGGTTCTCATGTTTCTTTTGTAACTTATGATCCATGGAAACAATCATGATAGTATATAAGTCAAGTGAATATTTTAAATTCTTATCATAATAAAAAATATTTTTTATTGAATGTATTCAATTTTAGACTTCTCGGGAAGGGGTTTCTCTAACACATTTAATTTTAGAACTTTCTTAAGAATGATTCTTAAGTTTTTATGTCATTCTAGGAAGGTTCTTTCATTAAGATTATCCTTTATAAGACTCATCTCAAAGTAATATTTGATGATGATTATTCCCTTTTATCTACAACATAATATTTTATTATATGCTCATTATATCTATATTCATTTAATAATGAATTAAATATTCTCTCACTAGAATGAGTGTACCTTTAGTTTTACATCATATCCATTAGTGGGAAAAGGTCTATATTTTACTGAGTAATGATTCCAATTTAGAATTACTATCACTACTTATCAATTTAAGTATATAATTATGTCAATCATCACATATATGACTCTTGGGTAGTTTAGTGGACAACACCTTTACCTAATCCATCGTATGGATAAACTCAATTGAATTAATATGGTATTTAAATCCTATTAGGGTTTCCCAAATATGTGTGACCCAAATAAAACTCCATATATGGGTGCCTGATATTATTAGGGTGACCCGGAACCTATTTTCCTTACACAAGATAATCCATGGGAACCCAGATTTAGCATAACATGGTCGATTGGTCGACTGAAGTCTTAGAAAGTATTTTCTTTGGAAGGAATCTAACACTTAGTATTTTAAGGGGTTTTAGAAAATTTCACTATCTCATATATCCCCTTTACAATTTTTCATGCTTCTACTGATTTATATTTTAATCTATATTCCTTCCACCAAATAAATATGTTCAAATCATATTTATGTCTAACTCTTTACACAACTCATAGCTTATGTTACTAAACCAAATTAAATTCCAACTATATTTACACATATCCAAATATATCCCATAAATAAGGTATATTAAAACCTTTTATATAAAGGAACCAATCGAAATAAAACATTTAATGTTGGTTATAAAGTAACTTTAATACAGTAGACATAGAAAGTGGTAATTGTAATGTTTATTTTTATAAACAGATGTAGAAAACACTTTTAAAAGAGGAAATATATAAGGATTATGAAAATAGTTTTTAGTAAAACTGATTTTTAAAACCTTTCTAAAATTATAAATATATAATTATTTCTATATTGGTTCTCAGTAAAACCAATGTTGAAAACTGAATTTTAAAAAAAATTGTAAAATAAAGAATTTCGGACCTATAAACACAAAGTGCAGCACCAAATGGAAAGAAAACAACACAAAAAGAACAAAGAGCATTAAAACTCATTAAATATTTTTACAATATTTTTTTTAAAATATACTGCTAAATGAATCTAAATCTCCAAGTTAGTCATACTTAGAAAATGTTCTTGAAATAAATTTTGAAGGTGTTTCAAGTAGTTTAATGTATACAAAGAAACATCCTCAAAAATATAAAACATAATGTGTTATAAATTTAAAATTATAAAATATTTTTTAAAATTATAAGTGCTATAATGAGACTAGTATTTTAAAAATATGTTTTTGTTTTGTTTATTATTATCTCATAAATGATTCATAAAACATAATATACATATTCAACATTCCCTTATTGGAAATGACACTTAGTTTATGAAATAAGTTTTTTAAAAATATAAAAACTATATCTATAAGAAAAAATAATTATTCATTGATATAAAAGTTAACTACCAAAAATTTAATATATTCATTTTTTTCTAGTTCCATTATTGAATAGTGATCCCTGTGGAACTCAATCCATGACCTATTTTAATTTAAAATGTTGATTATAAAAACTAATGTAAAATTAAAATATTAAGATTAATTAACTTAAATAATATAATAAGACTTATTTATTTAACAATTTTATAAATATTATTTTAATTCCACCCAATAAAGAGCACAACTAATATGATTTATACTCTATTGGTAAAAATATTCATAACATATGATGTGAACTAAAATATAAAAAATAAATAATTAACAATAGTATAATGAATAATGTTTCATAATTATATATTTTTATTAATAGTCAAGGTATAGAAAAAAACCAACATGTAATCTATGTGTTTTTTATTATTTCATATCTACATTAAATTCTAGAATTTTGGTTCAAGTATTTCATAAATATTAAAATGTATTCTAGATCCATAATACTATAAACAGAAGTGAGATAATATTGGATACAAATAGTGTGGAGATACTTGATGAGAAAATTAATTAATTAAGTCAATATAACATATGTTTACTTAAAGGAATTAAATTAATAATTGAAGTTTATTTACTTGGAAAATAAATGAAACACAGGTAAAATCAGATCCTCAACCTTTGTAACATCTATGATGTAAAATTTAAATATATTTAATATATAGTCTCTTATAAAAATATCAACACTCATAAAAAGGTATAATAATTATCTAATATAAAAAAATGTGTGTTAACTTTGTTTCCCTATCAACACACCAAGGAGTATCCAATGGTGCTGAAACCTAAAATTTTTATTTCATTTGTAGTGATTCCTTTGATTTTAGATACTCCTATATAAGGTAAGTATAAGAAAATTTTATAATTAATTTTGAATTTAACGATAAATAAAAAATAATAAAAAACACATACCTCATATGTCAGCTGAAGAGAAAATATTAGTTGTCCAAAGTAAAAAAAATGTTTAATACTCTAGCAAAATATGGAAAACTCCTTGGTAGGATGCATCACTACAGTAGTTAGATTAATAATATCATTTAATAATACTCTTACTTTACCTAAATGCATAATCTAATGATGCATATAATACCCTAGATGATGTACAATTTTTTATGATGTAATATGTACGTGGGGATCCCCATAATGCAACTCATAGTATATAGTCAGGTTTGAATGAGGAAGTGGTGGATCTAGGTAGGCAGTTTGTGCAGGCTTTATTTATCTCATTTCTTGTATAAGCGTAACTGATATATATTATCAACTTCTATCATCTATTTAAGCATTCAAGGGTTGCAACTTATCCTTCAAGGAATCTATTTCCCCCTTATATTCTTCTCCCCTCGATAAAACACTAGGGGTGAGACAAAAAACATTTTTTAAATTGATACCCTCTTTATACCCTCTTATGAATCCCAAGTTTTACAAATTTTCTAATGAAATTGTAAGAATATCCATCCTACCCTCAGGGATAAAGTTCATTTATGCCATTTTCATCTGAAGGTAATCCTAAAATAAAAGTTTTAAATGTTACATTAGTGAGATAAATTTATAAAATAATAACATTTAATAAAATTAATAATTAATTATTTACTATCATATCAGATACTTTATTATATTGGAAATATTCTTCACATTTTTTTCGTTCTCACACTTTTTTATTTTTCATAATGAGGGGTGGAAATAGTGGGTCATATGGAACCTCTTCAGAGACACTATTTTACTTGGCTCTTAATTCACTAAATTTTTTAGCAATGATTTTCTTATATAATAAAGGATACCTTCCATGTGACAGTGTATGAGGGTATAAATTTTGAGGCTGTAACTCTTAGTGAGTTTTCCAAGAGTCCTATGATATAATGAAAAATAAATAATTTATCAATTAATTAAAATTAATTAAATAAATACATTTTATAAACAATAAAAACATACCATAAATGATTCCTCCTATCGATTGGAGAAAAACTTATTCCATGTATCTAAATCTATAAATTAAAACATAAGGCATGGATCTTCATTTTATTTACTTCCAAAAATATAAAATAAAGTCAAATTTGACTTAAAATCTCTCCATCTAGATTCTATATGGGAAAGACACTTTTTCTTAATTAATTTTATATCTTAAAAGTTAAATTTCCTCTATAATTTAATATAAAAAATATAAAGAAATGTATAATATTTAAAACATTGTAAAACTAATAAGTTTATAAATTTTACTATTATGGATTCCAATAAAAGATATTTTATCAACTTGTCGGCACTCCAACAATCAAGGGAATAAAATAAACATCCTATAATGAATCTCTATATATAGGTAATTCCTAAACTACATGAAATTTGGGCCAGTTGGGTTATAATTCTCATTAAAGTTAATTATCAACCTCTGTTCTCAACATGCGAGTGGGTGTTTTAGAAAATGTGTAATCCCACACCTACCATATTTAGGTATCATTATCTCTGGATAATCAGAATATATGTTCATTATTTTAAAAAATATAATTCTAATTTCATAAAATAATTTAATTTATATATATATATATGAAAAAATATGCATACCTCAGTTCTCCCACCTCGGTGTCTGTCATTTAGAAATATATATGCAACTTCAATAAAATATTTGTACTTTTATTTGATTAAAATTAAATAATTATAATAAATATAAAATTTATTGTCCATAATATAAAACAAAATATTCAATTTTATATTTTTCAACCAAAAACGTGAAACCAAAACCAATGAATATAAAAATTAACAACAAAAAATGACATAAATAATAATCATATAAAAATGTGTAATTTTGTATACCTTTATTTTATTAAAAATAAATAAATATTATAAATAAAATTTTAATTTTTTATAATAGGAATAAAATTAAAAATATTTTATTGAATAAACATGTATACCTAAAAATGATGAATATAAAGAAAATATCCACAAAAAAATAGTGAAGGAAAAAAAATCAATCAAAAAATGGATATATGAATATAATGAATATAAAAAATATTAAAAAAATGGGATGAATTTTGATCATCTATATATTTAAATATAAAATTTTAAAAAAAATAACTATGTCAGTTTCACAAAAAAATAGATTACCTAATTAATTAGGAGAGTAATGGAATGTTCTTCCATATCCCTTCTATGCAATCATTTCGTGTTGCATAGACAATGTCCACATTGTATTCATTGTTATCATTAGGTAGTCGTGTATTATATAAAAAATCATATAATTATTTAACAACATCAATATTATAATAACCCAAATGAATTTTTTCTCTTGGATAATAATATAATACTGATCATTTAATGGTTTTACAACATAAAATATTTATCTTTCATATATATATCTATGATAAATAATTCCTCCTTAAAATTAAATATTTTCAAATCAACAAGTGTAAATCCATACTCATCATGTTTCACACCACTTTTACTTTTAATTAGTTACACTTAAATACCAGTACCCAAGATTTAGTATAATCATTCTCTCATATATCTTCAACAACTCCAAAATATTATGTTGATGAAGAAATTGTGTTTTTATCTTTGGAACAAAAAAATACAGTGCTTCAGCAACAACCATTACTCCACTATTTTGAAATGTACTTTTTTTGTCCTGGTTTTTTATATAAAATCTATAACCATTAATATCAAAACAAGACCATGTGACCACATTAACAATTGGTACAACTAGTAACCATTTCAATGTTTATTATGTGGATATATCAGTGATGATTTTCTCCTTAAATCCTGAAAAAATATGTCTTTATGTTTATCCATCAACCACTTTTTCTTTATTCTTAGATATCATGCCATCAATCTAGTAATATGTGATGATATATATGGCTGAACCTCAAAAATGTTTTTTAAAATGTATAAATGTTCATTCATTACTTCATCATGTGGAATTAACTTTACCTTTAAGTAAATAATCCCTTTACCTTCACTATCAACTGTTAAATTTCAATTTATAGGGAGACCAATGTGCTACAATTTAGACAAATAATCAATAAAAAAATTAATTACCACTTATGATATATATTGTTGAACAATAAAGTCCTTTGTTCTATGTATATTCTTAACATATCCCTTCCAAATTTTCATATATATTTCAAAATAATATATCTAATTTCAATAAATCATCCAACTTATTATTATAACTCATAAAAAATTAATCAATAGATGGGCCATTATATAAAAAAATGATGGTGGAAAATTCATTTCTAATTGAAAAAGTATGATAATATCTTTATTCTCTAACACATCTAACAAATATGGATCTATGAATTTTCTGAAAATTGAATTTAATAAAGTAACAAAACCTAATTATAGACTTTCTAATAGGTATCAAAAATATTCCATGTAATGAAACTAATAATAGTTGTTGCATCAATGCATGACAGTAATGAGATTTCATACCTATTAACTTTAAATCCTTCAATGAAACCAAATTTCTCAAATCTGAAGAAAACCCACTAAGTAGTTTAATACCATGTAGGCATTAAAAAAATTATCTTATCAATATTTCTTAATCTATGACAAGATAGGGAAAATATTTTTAGTTTCCTCTCTTTGTGGGAGATAACTCCAAACATATTCCTATGGTTATTAAGTCCAGTCTTGTTTGTAATCCATATTTTGTATTCTCTTTTATGTTTAACAATGTTCTAAATAGAATATCACATATGTTTTTCTCGACATGCATAACATCGATGTTATGTTATACATATAAAAATATCTAATAATGTATCTTGAATAAAATGTATCATTTATTCCATGTATTTTTTTAATGATCAGAATTTTCTTCCTTTCCAAATGTGGCATCGATGTTTATCACCTTGTCATAATAATCTTCAATTAATAATGGTTTTGGAAAAATCATACTCTTATAAATTGTAAAATTATTTTTTTAATCTTTTAAAAGGATGATCCATTCATAAAAAACAATGATGTCCCATATACAATATTTTTTCATTTTAAAATTAATGATATGAAGTCCCCTATTCACAAATTGGACAAGATTTATATCCTTTAAAATTGTATCTAGATAAGTCTCCATATATAGGAAAGTAATTTATAGTGAAAATTACATGGAATGAAAAAGAAAATACACTTTATTATATACATAAAATATTAATACATCGGTATCCCATAGAAATTTCAAATAATAAATTAATGGTTATATAAAAACATCGACATCATTTCTAGGTTTTTTTGTCCTAGGAATCATCAAGATCATCATCACATATTTCCTATTTATACATATATATAAGGAAAAATTATATAAAACCAACATAATAGTCCATGAACTATGTTGGATACTAATACTCTGATATAGATTCATTCTATATTTTCATAGAGACATTATAATATTTCTAACTTCAATTCCAAAATAAAAAAAAATCATCAAATATTTTCCATTCTGGTTAATCAGCAGGGTGATGTAGTTTTCCATAAGATATGTGCTTATACATATCATACCTTATCCTATTTATATCATTTTAATTTGTAAAGACATAATTAAATGAATAATTATTACAAGATACTAGATTACTATAATGGGAGTTTTGGTTCCTATTCATGAGAATCAATCAGGGTTGGATTTGTAATCCATTTTATATCGTGATGTCCCAAATTTAGTATATTCTAGTAAACATTCAAATTTCTTCATATATAATACATAGTACTTAAGAAAAACACATATATTTTTATACCACAATCTCATTAGTCATAATATTTTTTTCCCATAATTGGAATCTAGAATGTAATTGCCTTCTCTAAGTATCCCTTTTAAAAGTTCATGAAATCCAATGAAACTTTTATCATTCCAAACATGTCTTTCTTTCAAGTTAACTAATCTCAAAACTATCGATAGCACTATAAATTTTGTGAAACCTAAGAGTATTGGTTTATTATCATCTATATATAGTAGTTCAACATTTTCTTTTTCAGTGGTTTCAACACTAACATCATGAATTAATTCTTCAATATGATCCACTATCTTAGGCTGGACATATTCATTATCATTAGATCCTAACTTGTTTTCAATTTCACTAGGACAGATCCAACGTGTATAATTATAACTAAAACTATAAAAAATCATATAGTCTTTAATTTATATATAACCAAATTTACTCATATTTAAACACTTCATGAGTGGATAAAAAATCACGTCTTTATTTTCACTATTTTGTTTATAAAATTCCAAGAAATTGTCAACACATTTTTCATATTCATCAATTGTTCTTTGTGTATTTATCCAATTATTATCCATTAATTACCTAAAAAGTCACAAAATAGTAAAAGAATATATAAATACATATAATAAAATATTAAAAAATATAATCATATAAATTTATAAACATGAATAAATTTTAAACAATTAATTTATATATTAAAATTTTTCAAAAATAAGCACAATTTACAAAAAGAAAACAATTTTTAATCAAAAGTAATTATAATGAAAAAAACAATTTATAAATTAAAAAAATAAAATAAATTACATTTTAACTACAAAAAAGTATAATGATAACTAATTTATAGTTACAAACAGATATAAATACAAATAGTTATAACTAAAAACAAATTAGAATCATAAAAAATTCATAATCACAAAAAAATAAAACATTAAATAGATTTTAACAATAAAAATTTATAATTGAAAATAAGATTCAATCAAACAAATAAATGGATAAATGAAATTTATAACTAAAAAAATTAATTTTCCAAAAAAACTTAAAGAATATAGAGGCTGATAATGGAAAATAGTTATTTAATTCTAATGAATTCACTTAAGAGTGATGGAAATAGGGAAAATTGTGCAATATTGAAGAGAAAAAATTTTAAAAATGAAGTAAAAATTTAAATGAACAAAAACATTGGAGCATAGTCATGAGTCGAGCTGATTAGTGTTTCTATAGACTGGATAATATCAAGGGTCATGGAAGAAAGATAAATTATGTATGATTAAGGAGAAACAATAAAAAAGAAGTTGAAAATCTAATGAAGGGAAGATAAATCATGGGTTGGGTGTTTCCATGAGTCGAGAATATAAGGGTTTCAGAAAGAACATTTTTAAAAAAAATGAGGAGATGTTCATGGGAATTAGATTTTTTTAAAATATTTTAATGTTGATTTTATAAAAAACCAACATAAAAATTTCTCTAAAAATGGTTCTTAAAGTTGTTTTTGTATAAAATATATGTTAAAACTCAACCTAAATAACTTTAGATGTTAGTTTTTTATAAAATAGGTGTTGAAGGCTTTATATTTCTCCTTTAACAATGGTTTTGAAAAAATGATGTTAAAACTCTAATACTAAATCATTTTTTTCTACTGGTAAGGATTATAGTCATATAAAACCCAAATCCCCACAAGATCAATCATTATACTATAACTAGGCAACACCCACTTTTCTAGATAGGGTATAATCCCTCAAACCAATGAGTATTCAGACCCCAAGTACCACTACCCATGGTTCAATACTCAAGAGAGATTCAAATTTCATCATAATTTTAATCCTTGGTATGTATATACTATAATTAATATCTAAATTTAATCTCATAACTCAAACTCAAGGTATAATAAAATTAATCAATTATTATACTTACCATGTAACTCCTTACATGCATGTTAGATAATTCAAAGAAGAAGTTTTAATACATTTAAACTAAATCATACACTACAATTCATAATACATCCAATTTATATCTATGAATAAAGAAGGGAATAAAATAAATAAATGAATATTTCATAAATTTAAACATGGTAAAAACATTTATGAATAATTTATTAATAGCAAAATATAATCACTTTATAATTGAATACCCATCATGAAAATTCTAAGAACAAATAAATATAAACAATTTATATTTATTTCTAATAATTATATGGAATTTTTAAGTGTATGATATTTAATTGAAATATAAAAACTTTATATTTCATATAAAATAATTTATATGTTAAGTAAAAAATTATATAATTAAAATATCATCAATTTAATATCAATGGAACCATGATCGTATCAATTATCAAAATATCATTTGATATGGTTTAAATAATTTATTAAATAAGGCCCTTAATTTGAATACTTAAAATTCATAATTATGGAAAATTCATTATTTAAATATAAACTATTTAATATTTTATGCTTTTTATAATTTAAAAATAGGTTATAAATTACATTATAATTTCTATATAAACTGTTTATATAAAAATTATAATTCATTCCTTATAGATCAAAATTATTTAATATTGAAAATTAATATTAAGTATATTTATTAATTAAATATCTTCAAAACATTTAATAATTAATTATAAACACTTTATAATTAATTTATTTTTAAAAACATTTATAAATTAAATAAATATCCCAAAATAAATTTTTCTAAAATTTATAAATAATTTATAAACTATCGAAATCAATTTATAACTGAAAAGTTAAAAAATCAAAAAAATTATTATATGGTTTTTAATGATATAACTTGAATCGTAATTTATGATATATTTCAAAAAACATTGTGGTTTAAGACAGGCATTCTATGACATGAAAAATCATAATTCAGTGATGGTTATCATGACTTGATATATAACTTATATCATATTGATGATACAACTCTTTGTTTTAGATAACACAAACAATGTAAATTGGTGTTATCGCTTATTATGATCCTTAAATTGTATCCTATAATATAGAGAAAAATTCTATATTGTAGCTTGAGGTAACACATATCATATCTTACTATAAGTTGAAATCAATGGATTTACACTGTGTCGTGAGTTGTGATATCCTATATCATATAATGTGATCCTATCAAAACTTATGAAATTAAATACCATAAAAATCCATATTAAAAAATCTATATTATATTTTATGATTGAGAATACAGTATCCTTTTTCTTCATTTTTAACTTGATTTCAAAAACAAAATCGCATGACATTTCTATCATATAGTTGTTAGGTTTATTTAGAATCAAAGAACAATTGTTAAATTAACAAAATACTTAAGAAACCCTGAACCATGATCATACATTATTAGAAACTCAAACCATGTGTAATATAAAATTAATACATTCCTCACTACCCAATGATGACTAAACCACCTTATTTAATCACACAAACATGATGAGGATCACTTAAAGTCATCAAAAGGACTCCTTTCTCTTAGGGTGCCCATGGGTTGACAAATCACCCAATGCTTGGGCGGGGTCTTACTTTCGACCATAGAATTTTAATACCTCTCCATGGTAAAGGAATAATGAAAAGAGAATGTGGACTTAAGAGAATTGTTTCATACATAATATTTGATCAGTATTTTCATGGAAACGACCTCCTTATATAGGCCTCAGTATTTTATTCAATCCTTTATGAATTTACTCAAATGTTACATAATGTTCAAGTAACGGTATGAAGTTACAAACCATTTTTAATCCCTCGGAAATATATATTAAACACTTAAATGGATATTTGATCATCTCAATCATTTAATCATATGAAATGTATATAAAAAATGATTTCCAATGAGTATGAATACATATCATAACCTTCCCCCACTAGGAACCCCTCCTAATCCTACAGTGAATTCAAGAGTGAACCTTGAGGCCCGCCTCCAATAGGCCTTGGATTATGACTAACATTGAGGGTATAATCATGAAAATAGGATCCATTACCCTCATAAATCCCTAGAAAATAGTAATAAATCCATAAATAAACACTATAATATATAATAAAAGTCACTATCAAACAATAAAACACAATTAATTATATGTCATATAAATACAAGTCTCCAAAGTAGAGTATTAAAAGTAAAATCCTAAGCAGAAACACCAATAGCAACCCCAAGATCTAAGCTAGAACTATTAAGATCAGTCATCAAAGCCCTCCTAGAAACCTATAAAATATATTTATATATATATGGATGAGTATACATGTATACTCAATAGTATCCTCCACAAATCCTCTCATGAAAATGTGGAAGAAGAATACTGATTCTTTAGTGAATAAATAACATAACCAATAAGATCATGTCACGACCCGCCCTCGGGGCCCGTTCCGTGACTACCCCAAGCCCGCCTTCCATAGGCCAGGGGCTGGCGATGAGCACCAAGGCGTAAATCCCGGTAAAAAGGGAAGGCATTGCCTTTGAAAAGTAAACAAACACCACAGAGTAAACAAGCGGAAAGTAAACACTAAACAAAAGCAGAGTACAACTGAAAGTGCGGAAAAGTAAATGGGCCAGTATACAAACCCAAACTGTAAGTAAAGTACAACTCGAAAGGGAAAACAGCAACTGAAAAGTAAAAGCCGCTACACTGAGCTGTCCACTGGAAATCCCACCTGAAGGGTGGGTACAGATAGCTCCTCTGCTCCACGGGTTCCGTCATCCGCTCCGTGCACGCCCCGCCCAGTGGTCCACCTCTGGGTACCGTCCCGCTCTGCAAGCCTCAGCTAAGGTCAACGCTGTCTGTCGTCTGCAACCAACACAACGTAGTGCGGGCAAAGCCCGTGCAGGGGTGAGTATAAGCTACTCAGTAGGGACCTCGAGACCCCTGAAGGTCTCTCAAATCCACAAAGGATAAACCACGAAGAAAGGTACAATCACGAAGTAACAACCGACTCTGCTTAGGTATATGCCCATACATATACATAAGTCATCAAATTCAAATACGCTCCAACCTCCGAGCCCAAGTACAACTCAGTCCACACAGGAAAGTAAACGTATTCCACACAGGAAAGCAAAACGTAATCCACACAGGATTGCACAACACAATCCACACAGGAAAGCAACAGATTCAGCTCACACAGGTATACTTCTTCGATAGATGATAAAGATGATCTCTGATCCATCTAAGTCGTCGGACCCACGAAGGATCGATAGGTAACTAACCCCCACAAAAGACCCACACAGGATCGGGCCCACGTAGGACCTGTAGGCGCTGGTTCACACAGGACCGCTGAGCGCAAGGACCCACACAGGATCGGACCCACACAGGATCGGGCCCACACAGGACCTGTAGCACTGATCCACGTAGGATCGCTGAGTGCTGAAGTCGTCGTCGTCGAATCCACACAGGATCTCTGTACTGTCGTCGTCGCAGTCACAGTAACAGTCGAAGCAGTAGTAGTCACAGTAACAGTCGCAGCCAGCACTAGGGTTCCCGCACACAGCAAGCTCGTTCGGAGGGTCCGCTCCACGAGCCGAGAGGCTGATACATCAATTGTCACAAAGTCCAGAGTTGATGTATCCAAAAGTTATGTATCGTCAACAGGAACTCAACGCAACAGACGGCGCGTCGATCTGACGCCCGGTCTGAGAGTTATTGGCATTTTTGTCCCCGGGGCCCGGTTGGTTTTTAAGGCAAAACCAACCCGACCATACTCCACCTGCGTCCAAACCTTGGGCGGAGTATTCCAAAAGATTCGTCTCACTAAGAGGAACACAACACAGCTGACGGCACGTCAATCGGACGTCTGTAGCTCAAGATATGAGCGTTTCCGCTCCGAAGGCCCGGTTGGTTTCGTGAACGAACCAACCCGGCCGAACTCAAAGTAATCTGAAACCTTGAGTGCAATATACCGAAACGACCGTCTCGATCCAAGGATCGCATTGCCGCAGACGGTTCGTCGATCGGAGGTCCGTGGCTCAAGTTATGGCCAAAAGACCGAAAATGATTCGAAACGGGGGGGTCCGGGTCCGGGGCGAACCGGCCCGGCCGGCCGGCGGCGCGGGGGCCGCGGTGGCCTGGCGCCGCACGGAGGCTGCACGCGGGGGGGGCAAAGCCCCCCGCTTGATTTGGTTGGCGGCGCGGCTAAATGCCGCGCCCTTTGCAAAATAAACGGCCCCCACGTGGGGGCCGGCTTGAGGAAAAACTGGGGGGCTGCTGCCCCCCCTCTTCGTGGAAACCGCCCCCCTCTTTATGAGGGGGGTTTTTTGAGCTAGCCGGGGGATTAATTTCCCCCGGTTCATTACCATCCGGCCGGCCAGCTGGCCGGCCGGTTTTCTCCAACGGGACCGGAAAATCCGGTCCCCTCTTCGGCTTCCGATGCCGGCGGCCCGGCCGCCGGTCTTCTCATTCCGCCGCGGCCCGGAACCGACCGCGGTATTCGTCGTCCGGCGCGGTGCGACGGCACCGTGCCCCTCCGCCGCGCCTTCGATTCCCCTTGATGTGGCACGGCGGCGTCGCGTTCTTGAAGATTCTTCCATGGCGCGCGCGCGACGGCGTCGCGCAAGATAAACATTCAATTATCCGCGTGGTGCGACGGCTCCACGCCACCTTGCTTCCACCCGCAAGATAAAACAACATGAATGATGAAGGGGGTTCGGCCGTGTTCATGCGGTCCGGCCCCCCTCACGTTAAATAATAACACAACTTAAAATATTCAATTGCCTCACGTTAGACATGCTAGATCCACGATCAAGAACGAAATAATTAAACAATAAATCAACAACCCCTACCTCGGGTATAGGTTCGAAGATTTGACAACGACCCGCGGAAGACAACGTCGCGGAGGTCGGGCGTCACGGTCGTCGTTCGTCAAATCCGATGACGAAGAGGTGCGTCCGATGTGATACGTCGTTGGCGAATCTTCGTATGCAGACGAAGGGAGTCCGAGGAGGAAGCGGCGTTCCCTCTCGTTGACACGGAAGACGAAGAAGAGAGGAGCGGCGTTCTTCGTCGGAACTTGAGCGTTCTTCGTCAAGTTGAGCGTTCTTCGTCAAGGCTTGAAGATGAAGGAGAAGCTCTCAAAATCCTCTCAAGAACAAAGGAAACCAACCCAACAAAATAAAATAAGCTTAAGCTTATTTTATTACACAACCCTCCTCTTAGAATTTCAAAGGTTTGAAATTTAAATTAACCCTCTTCAATTAATTAAGCCAAGTTGTCAACATTAATTGAAATGGGTTAAAGGAGAGGTTTTGAGAGAATTTGAGGAGTTGGGGTTCGTGTGGGCCCCACCACACTTAATCCTCCCAAGGGAGGTTAAGTGGATGTGGGTCCCACTCCCAACTCCCTTTGGTAGGATTTATCTAGTTAAAATAAAATTTGTTCTTCACAAATTTTATTTAACTTAAACTAAAAACCCAAAAACTAACTTTCAACCCGCAACAAACGCAACTTCCGAAAAGGTCTCTTTAAGCGAAAATCGGCGCTGCGAGTTCATCGGTGCCCTCGGATTTCAATTCCGAGCACCGGATCAAAAGTTAGGAATTCCCGCTCGTTCGTTCACTGAACATACCCGAGCCAAACTTCAGAAATTGATTCCGGGCACTCCGGGCCTCGGAATCAGGTGCCGTCTGAAACCGCGCTCTTGTAAAATTCTAAAGAAAATTAATTAAAAAAAATTCCCTTGAATTTTATGGGTCTTTACATTACTCCCACCTCAGGGCTTTACGTCCCCGTAAAGATACATCAAAAACTAGGGAAACAAATGAGGGTACCGAGCACGCATCTGAGCCTTCCGCTCCCATGTGCTCTCCTGGAGATTCTCGTGCTGCCATCTGATGCGCACAAGAGGAATCGATCGCCCACGCAGGACCCGCTCATGTCGATCCTCTATCTCCACCGGGATCTCCGTAAAAGTCGCCCCATCTTCAACGTCAAGCTCCCCATGGTCAATTATGTGCGTCGGGTCGTGCACGTATCTCCTCAGCTGAGACACGTGGAAGACGTCGTGCACCCGGTGCAACTGAGGTGGTAGAGCCAGGCGATAAGCCACCTCGCCAATCCTGCTGAGGACCTGGAAGGGTCCGATGAAGCGCGGAGATAACTTGCCGCCTTGGCCAAATCTCTGAATACCACGTCGAGGTGAGACCCGCAAGAAGATGTGGTCGCCATCCTCGAACTCTAGTGGCCTCCGCCTCCTGTCAGCGTATGACTTCTGCCGGCTCTGAGCTGTCCTCATCCGCTCCTGGATGACCTGGACCTTCTCTGTCATGGCCTGGACCATCT
This sequence comes from Viscum album, assembly GCA_963277665.1. Classification (NCBI taxonomy): domain Eukaryota; kingdom Viridiplantae; phylum Streptophyta; class Magnoliopsida; order Santalales; family Viscaceae; genus Viscum; species Viscum album. The sequence goes on from OY728138.1 coordinate 397,867,903, forward strand.
CCGATCCCACTAGTGCTGACTCCCCAGGGTCTGTCCAGCACAAAGGAGATCTACAAGGTCGGTCGTACAATGCCTCGTACGGTGCCATCCTGATAGTGGAGTGGTAGATGTTGTTGTACGCGAACTCCACTAAGGGTAGGTGGTCCTCCCAGCTACGACCAAAGTCGAGGACACATGCGCGGAGCATGTCCTCGAGAGTCTGAATGGTCCTCTCCGTTTGACCATCCGTCTGAGGGTGAAAGGATGTGCTCAAACGTAGTTGCGTCCCGAACGCCTCCTGTAACCCCTTCCAAAGCCGGTAAGTAAAGCGAGCATCTCGATCGGAGACGATAGATGATGGCACACCGTGGAGCCGCACAATCTCCTGAACGTAAAGACGTCCCAAGCTCTCCACTGAGCCCTGCTCCCTGATGGGTAAGAAGTGTGCCGACTTGGTGAGTCGGTCAACAATCACCCAGATGGAGTCGTGACCTCTGGAAGTGCGTGGAAGTCCAGTCACGAAGTCCATAGATATTCCGTTCCACTTCCACTCCGGAACCTCTAAGGGCTGTACCAAGCCTGCTGGTACCTGATGCTCTGCCTTCACCTGCTGGCAGGTGAGGCATCGAGAAACGAACTCTACTACAGCCTTCTTCATGCCCGGCCACCAGTGCTATAGTCTGAGGTCCTGGTACATCTTCGCCACTCCAGGATGTACCTCCAAAGGAGAAGTGTGAAACTCTCTCAGCACTTCCTCTCGCAAAGCGACTCGTACCATGGTACGTTCTCTGAAAAGGATGTCGTGCTCTGCTCCAAGGGAGAAACCATCAGGTGCCTGTCCTGAGGATATCTGTGCACGCCGTGTCTCACAGTCAGCGTCCCCACTCTGTGCCTCCCTGACTCACTGCAGTAGTGGAGGAGTGACTGTGAGAGACTGAAGGAAGGTTGCTCCATCTCTATCCACGAAGGATATCTGCAAAGAGGCTAGCTGCTCCGTCGCCTCCTCAAGTAGGTGAATGCCCGTCCTCCTGCTAAGGGCATCGGCTACTACGTTCCCCTTCCCAGGAGTATAGACTATCTCAAAGTCATAGTCCTGGAGGAACTCGAGCCATCGCCGTTGTCTCAGGTTCAGGTCCTTCTGCGAGAAGATATACCTGAGACTCTGATGATCAGAAAAGACTGTAAAGCGTTCGCCCATCAGATAGTGTCACCATGTCTTCAGAGCGAAGACCACTGCTGCTAACTCCAGGTCATGGGTAGCGTAGTTCTGCTCATGCGGCCTCAACTGACGTGATCCATAGGTGATCACTGCCCGCTCCTACATCAGAACACATCCGAGTCCGGTCCCTAATGCATCGCAGTAAACTATGTACCCTACTCCCTCCTCGGGCAACCTCAAGATGGGTGCTCTAGTCAATCTCTATCTCAGCTCCTGGAAGCTCTGCTGACATCTGTCTGACCACACGAAGGGTTTCCCCTTCTTCATCAAAGATGTGAGTGATGCCGCAACTCTAGAGAAGTCTGGCACGAATCTCCGATAGTATCCAGCTAGTCCCAAGAAACTCCGAACCTCAGTCACGCTCCTGGGTGGCTCCCAAGCTAACACAGCCTCAATCTTCGCAGGATGCACTGCAAATCCCACCTCAGAGATAACGTGTCCCAAGAAGTGGACCTCACGTATCCAGAACTGGAACTTCGAGAGCTTACCATAAAGCTGGTGCTCTCGGAGTGTGTCTAGTACAACTCGCAAGTGATAGGCGTGCTCCTCCTCTGTCGTAGAGTAAATCATAATGTCGTCGATGAAGACCACGACAAACCGATCGAGGTATGGCTGAAAGATCCTATTCATGAGAGCCATGAATACTGCTGGAGCATTGGTTACACTGAAAGGCATAACCAAGAACTCATAGTGGCCATACCGACATCTGAAGGCTGTCTTCTGCACATCCTCGTCTCTGACTCTGAGCTGATGATAGCCTGACCTGAGGTCTATCTTCGAGAACCACCGTGCTCCCTTGAGCTGATCAAAGAGGTCATCAATCCTCGGTAGCGGATACTTGTTCCTCACTATCACCTGGTTCAGGCGATGATAGTCAACACAAAGTCGCAAGCTCCCGTCCGCCTTCTTGGCGAACAATATCGGGGAAGCCCAGGGTGAAACACTGGGTCGGATGAACCCCTTGCCCTGCAAGTCCTCCAACTATACCCGTAGCTCTAGAAGCTCGGCGGGGGCCATCCGATATGCTGGAGTAGATATCGGGGCTGTCCCGGGGTACAAGTCAATATAAAAGTCTACCTCTCTACGAGGAGGTAGCCCTGGAACATCGTCGGGAAAAACGTCCGCAAACTGATCCACCACTGCAGGAAAACCAGGACTCAGCACGTCAACTGCTCCAAGGATAAGGCTAGCCAACTGATGAGTGATGGGCTGTCCTCTCCTCCGCGGAAGTCCATCCTATGCTGCTAAGGCTCCCTTCTTGCCGGTGAAGGTGAACCTGCTCCCGTCGGTGCGTACACATCATACCTTGCGCCTAAAACAGTCAATCTGTGCATGGACCGTAGATAGCCAATCCATGCCCAAGATGACGTCGTAAGGCCTCGACGCTGCTACAAGAAGATCCCAGCTGAAGCTCTCGCCTCCTAGAGTAAGCTCACACTACCGGCACCAGTGCGTAATCGTCGAGTCTTCTCCCGTAGGAGTCTCTAGCCGTAAGGATCGAGCCAACGGCTCTGTCGGAATCTCCGAGCTCCGAACAAGGGCAGCGGCTATGAAAGAGTGACTCGCTCCTGTGTCTATAAGAACTGCAGCAAGGGTGGAATAGACACAGATAGTACCTCGAATCATCTCAGGTGCGCCGTGGTCGTAGGCCTCTGCTGCCTGAAGCTGTGCCTGTCTCTGCCTGCCAGCTCCCTGTGGTCGGGGTGGACCTCCTGGTGGTGGTGGTGGTAGAGCCTCAAAGCGTCGCCCACCACCGGCTGCTCGTCCAGCTCCTCTGCCTCGTCCGCCTCCTCCCTGCGGACCGCCACGGTCGACCCTCTGCCTCTGCCTCGGTGGTCCCTCAACCGTCTGCTGCTCCTCGGCACGGCGGGTCTGGCAATCACGAGCCATGTGGCCCTACCCGCCGCACGAGTAGAATTGTCTGCCTCTCGAAAGACTGGCTCCGCGCTGTGTGCCCCGCACTGCTGAGCCAGTGTCCTGAGGTCATCTTCCCGAAGGTCTGGTCTGCCTGGACCCCTGAGTCATCCATCGACTGCCTGCTGCAGATGACTCTTCCACGTGCCGCCCTGCGGTGGGTCGCTGTGCTGGTGTAGACTCAGCAAGGAAGCTCTCGATCAGAAGGGCTCGCTCCAGTACTCCTGTCTGAGTCGGTATGCTGAGGGAGATCAGTGATGCCCTGATCTCGTGTCTCAAACCCTGCTCGAAGGTCCGGGCCTGGAAGAATGGGTCCCGTACCATGTCAGTCGAGAAGCGCAAGAGATCGGTAAATCTCGCCGAGTACTGAGCGACCGTCATGCTGCCCTGCCGCAGCTGTAGAAGCTCCTGGATACGCACCGCACGAAGGGTGGCTGGGACGAACTCCGAGCGGAAGAGGCTCTCAAAGTCCGTCCAAAGTAGAGATGCTTCATCGTGCACCTGGAGCATCAAGCTCCACCATCGTCCTGCTGCTGCGTGTAGTAGGCTCGCAGCGAGGATCACCATGAAGTCTGATGGTGTCCTCACTAGCCTAAACACTCGTACCACTGCCTCCAGCCAGTCCTCTGCTGCCTGGGGATCCGTCTCCCCGCGAAACCTGGGCGGTCGCTGGCGCTGAAACTCATGCAGTGCGCTGAGGCGACGTGCATCGTCAGCGGCTGCTGCTGGAAGCATCGGGGGCTCGGCGGGTAGTGCTACCGCCGGTGCCACTGCTGACAAAGGGCCCTACACCGAGGCCTCGTCACTCGGTGGGCTGTCATCACGCTCAACTCTCGGAACCCTAGCTGGCTGCCATCGTGGGGCCATCCTGAAAAAGAAACAGGTGTGCCACGGTCAGAACAGTATACCTGGTGAGCTGATATAAGTAATCACAAAGAAAACTTTGAAACACACACGCAATCAATGTTTTCGTGCATTAAGTCGGAAATCAGAAGTCAGGGTCCTGGTGTACGGATACGTCGGCTGCCGCACCAACACTGGACTCCCTGAACTGATAACCACACTCAATACGCTAAACATTATTGCTTCACATAGAAAAGATCAGAGTTCGCGGTAGAACCGAACTCCTCTGATACCAATTTGTCACGACCCGCCCTCGGGGCCCGTGCCGTGACTACCCCAAGCCCGCCTTTCATAGGCCAGGGGCTGGCGACTAGCACCAAGGCGTAAATCCCGGTAAAAAGGGAAGGCATTGCCTTTGAAAAGTAAACAAACACCACAGAGTAAGCAAGCGGAAAGTAAACACTAAACAAAAGCAGAGTACAACTGAAAGTGCGGAAAAGTAAATGGGCCAGTATACAAACCCAAACTGTAAGTAAAGTACAACTCGAAAGGGAAAACAGCAACTGAAAAGTAAAAGCCGCTACACTGAGCTGTCCACTGGAAATCCCACCTGAAGGGTGGGTACAGATAGCTCCTCTGCTCCACGGGTTCCGTCGTCCGCTCCGTGCACGTCCCGCCCAGTGGTCCACCTCCGGGTACCGTCCCGCTCTGCAAGACTCAGCTAAGGTCAACGTTGTCCGTCGTCTGCAACCAACACAACATAGTGCGGGCAAAGCCCGTGCAGGGGTGAGTATAAGCTACTCAGTAGGGACCCCGAGACCCCTGAAGGTCTCTCAAATCCACAAAGGATAAACCACGAAGAAAGGTACAATCACGAAGTAACAACCGACTCTGCTTAGGTATATGCCCATACATATACCTAAGTCATCAAATTCAAATACGCTCCAATCTCCGAGCCCAAGGACAACTCAGTCCACACAGGAAAGTAAACGTATTCCACACAGGAAAGCAAAACGTAATCCACACAGGATTGCACAACACAATCCACACAGGAAAGCAACAGATTCAGCTCACACAGGTATACTTCTTCGATAGACGATAAATATGATCTCTGATCCATCTAAGTCGTCGGACCCACGAAGGATCGATAGGTAACTAACCCCCGCAAAAGACCCACACAGGATCGGGCCCACGTAGGACCTGTAGGTGCTGGTTCACACAGGACCGCTGAGCGCAAGGACCCACACAGGATCGGACCCACACAGGATCGGGCCCACACAGGACCTGTAGCACTGATCCACGTAGGATCGCTGAGTGCTGAAGTCGTCGTCGTCGAATCCACACAGGATCTCTGTACTGTCGTCGTCGCAGTCACAGTAGCAGTCGAAGCAGTAGTAGTCACAGTAACAGTCGCAGCCAGCACTAGGGTTCCCGCACACAGCAAGCTCGTTCGGAGGGTCCGCTCCACGAGCCGAGAGGCTGATACATCAACTGTCACAAAGTCCAGAGTTGATGTATCCAAAAGTTCCGTATCGTCAACAGGAACTCAACGCAACAGACGGCGCGTCGATCTGACGCCCGGTCTGAGAGTTATTGGCATTTTTGTCCCCGGGGCCCGGTTGGTTTTTAAGGAAAAACCAACCCGATCGTACTCAAATTGCGTCCAAACCTCGGGCGGAGTATGCCAAAAGATTCATCTCACTAAGAGGAACACAACACAGCTGACGGCACGTCAATCGGACGTCCGTAGCTCAAGATATGAGTGTTTCCGCTCCGAAGGCCCGGTTGGTTTCGTGAACGAACCAACCCGACCGAACTCAAAGTAATCCGAAACCTTGAGTGCGATATACCAAAACGACCGTCTCGATCCAAGGATCGTGTTGCCGCAGAAGGTTCGTCGATCGAAGGTCCGTGGCTCAATTTATGGCCAAAAGACCGAAAATGATTCGAAACGGGGGGGTCCGGGTCCGGGGCGACCCGGCCCGACCCCCCCTGGGTCGGCCCGGCCGGCCGACGGCACGGGGGCCGCGGCGGCCTGGCGCCGCACGGACGCTGCACGCGAGGGGGGGGGGCAAAGCCCCCCGCTTGATTTGGTTGGCGGCGCGGCTAAATGTCGTGCCCTTTGCAAAATAAACGGCCCCCACGTGGGGGCCGGCTTGAGGAAAAACCGGGGGGCTGCTGCCCCCCCTCTTCGTGGAAATCGCCCCCCTCTTTATGAGGGGGGTTTTTTGAGCTGGCCGGGGGATTAATTTCCCCCGGTTCATTACCATCCGGCCGGCCAGCTGGCTGGCCGGTTTTCTCCAACGGGACCGGAAAATCCGGTCCCCTCTTCGGCTTCCGACGCCGGCGGCCCGGAACCGGCCGCGGTGTTCGTCGTCCGGCGCGGTGCGACGGCACCGCGCCCCTCCGCCACGCCTTCGATTCCCCTTGATGTGGCGCGGCGGCGGCGCGTTCTTGAAGATTCTTCCATGGCACGCGCGCGACGGCGTCGCGCAAGATAAACATTCAATTATCCGCGTGGTGCAACGGCTCCACGCCACCTTGCTTCCACCCGCAAGATAAAACAACATGAATGATGGAGGGGGTTCGGCCGTGTTCATGCGGTCCGGCCCCCCTCACGTTAAATAATAACACAACTTAAAATATTCAATTGCCTCACGTTAGACATGCTATATCCACGATCAAGAACGAAATAATTAAACAATAAATCAACAACCCCTACCTCGGGTATAGGTTCGAAGATTTGACAACGACCCGCGGAAGACAACGTCGCGGAGGTCGGGCGTCCCGGTCGTCATTCGTCAAATCTGATGACGAAGAGGTGCGTCCGATGTGATACGTCGTTGGAGAATCTTCGTATGCCGACGAAGGGAGTCCGAGGAGGAAGCGGTGTTCCCTCTCGTTGACACGGAAGACGAAGAAGAGAGGAGCGGCGTTCTTCGTCAGAACTTGAGCGTTCTTCGTCAAGTTGAGCGTTCTTCGTCAAGGCTTGAAGATAAAGGAGAAGCTCTCAAAATCCTCTCAAGAACAAAGGAAACCAACCCAACAAAATAAAATAAGCTTAAGCTTATTTTATTACACAACCCTCCTCTTAGAATTTCAAAGGTTTGAAATTTAAATTAACCCTCTTCAATTAATTAAGCCAAGTTGTCAACATTAATTGAAATGGGTTAAAGGGGAGGTTTTGAGAGAATTTGAGGAGTTGGGGTTCGTGTGGGCCCCACCACACTTAATCCTCCCAAGGGAGGTTAAGTGGATGTGGGTCCCACTCCCAACTCCCTTTGGTAGGATTTATCTAGTTAAAATAAAATTTGTTCTTCACAAATTTTATTTAACTTAAACTAAAAACCCAAAAACTAACTTTCAACCCGCAACAAACGCAACTTCTGAAAAGGTCTCTTTAAGCGAAAATCGGCGCTGCGAGTTCATCGGTGCCCTCGGATTTCAATTCCGAGCACCGGATCAAAAGTTAGGAATTCCCGCTCGTTCGTTCACTGAACGTACCCGAGCCAAACTTCAGAAATTGATTCCGGGCACTCCGGGCCTCGGAATTAGGTGCCGTCTGAAACCGCGCTCTTGTAAAATTCTAAAGAAAATTAATTAAAAAAATTCCCTTGAATTTTACGGGTCTTTACAGATCATACCATGGAAACTATCACCTATTTTCATCAAGGATCACTCGCCTAATAATAAATTCAAGTATAATAAAATAATAATAAAATAATATAGAAAAGGGTACCCTATAACCACTTTTCCACTGGTTTTTCATTCCTATACCTTGACATCAAATATTCTGGGGCTGCCATTCCTTCTACAGCTATGCCATATCACACCATATCAATCTCATCATATCTGATGTGGGTAGGACCATAAACCTACCTACCGCAACCTTCACAGGGTCTAACACTCTCACTAGAACTAGTATAAACCATTTTATAACCATATCCATGACCATAAATCACATATCCACATATCCACCACACATAAAAACCATATCACATATTCATCTCATCTGGGTATCATGAACATGATGGACATCAACCTCATTCCCCCTCTCACAATGCACAACCCCCACCAAGTATCATCACCACGTCCACATAACTAGTCTATTACAATACATCATATCCAATACCACACCTAGAATAGATAGTGGGGAAGAGGTAAAGTCAACCATTAGTTCCCTCTAAAACCTAGATGTTGGGGAAAACACCTGAAATTGTCAACATAGTTATCCTAATGGGGTTAGGTACATAAATAAATCATAAAAAAATACAAGAATGATAAAACTGCATGCAAGCATAACCTAACAATTTTACACAAAAAAATCACTATCGCAACCCATAATCATGGATACTCTATCACCTCACACAATACCATTTATTCCAACTACCCCACCATAAACCAGTCCTCTAACAAACAAGGAAACCACCATAACCATATACAATATCCATTTTAATCACATAATTTAATAAATTATAGATATACCATTACCATCCATATTAAATTAATTATTATATTTATTTCCATATTGAATGAAAAACCATTCTCAGTCATCACCCAAACTTAATCCATTCATTACCCATTTATTTCAAGTTATAGTAATTCATTTACATAGCAAGGTTATTTGATTCTATCTATACCCATTAACTATTTTAATTGTTAACAATCACATTAAATTTATACCAAGAAACTATAAAATAAACCCATGTCAACCAACAAACCATCAAACAACCTATGTGAATTGAATTCCAATAGAAACCTAAATAACTACACATCACATTGAATTTCCTCAAAATCCATCATACCATCATTTCACATCAACAACCACCTATCTTCTTGAAAATAGTGGAAATGTAGCCTAAACCCTAATGCACAACACATGTTATCATCTTGAAACCAACCATAAACATCCACTTCCACAACCACACAATCATGGTGGTAGTAATTGAACAATATCAGTAATCCACTCAACAAAAAATTCTAGTAACAATCACTTTAAAAATCTCTTTATTTTCACAAGAAACGTCACTTTAATATCAAATTCTATAAAACAATTTTATTTACTATATTTAAGTTATCAAACTTATATGAAATTTTATTTAGTAATTTAAATCGCAATAACAATGCAAGACATATATCAATAGTAAAATATTTTCAACAATAAAATTGGGAATTCAACAAACACATAAGAAATTCATAAAAATAATTAAACTAATACATATCACCCCTTACCAAAGATTTTCTTTAGTATATTTTATTATTTTTATTAATCCAATCTATATCATTCACCAAAAGAAAGAAAGGAAATGAAACTTCTACAATACATAAATATATTTCACAAATCCCCTACTTCAATTGATACTTTAACAACCATTGTACAATAAAAATAAGATGGGAGATGATAAAAATTCCAAAACAATATGATGGAATCCCTAATAAACCTAGAACACAATGATTCCCATCACAATAATTACTCAAGACTCAAAAAAACAATCCACTGCCACAATATCTCTCCCTTATTAAACTCAATCAACTTACCAGATCTGATATGACTAAGGGTCATACAGTGACCAAGGAACCATGACATAATGACACCCAAGGAAAAAACACTGAAAATCAACCTCTAAGACCTCATGTCATGATAGAGTTGGGTACACTATGAACAACCAATTATAGAACCCTTGAAATCCGCTTCCCAAACTCCATGCCATGATGTATAGGGACATTCTATTACTCAAATCCCTATAAAATCTCACAAACTACCCAAGAACTTTAATACCACAATTGAAACCCTCATGTTGAGACTAAGAAATCGGTGAGTGGAAGATCGTAAGAGTCATCAAAACTTTATAAGATTCATTCCCTGAAGATAATAATATTCCTTAATCTTCCAATATCCCTTCCAACCCCTTGTTTTGTGACACACCCTATCATTCCACAATTAATTTCCTATAGAATTAACCTTTACTGTATTTATCCCCTCTCATTATGACCCAAATACACACACTGAAACCTCTTTTCCTATTGAAATATTAACTCCAACATCACTTATCCTCCACCAAACTTCTCTTGAAACCACCATCACTCAAATAAAACAAATTAATGTGAAATAAAGGTCTAGTTCATTACACCATATACCTCTTAAATTTTTCTCATACTCAAGAATCAAAATCTATCCCAAACAAAAATAAAGGAACATCCTACAAGCCCAACTATACCTAGAAGATACCACTCAAAAAATGACGTCAAAAAAACTAAGAACAAGAAATCACCATAGAATCAATTCTAAAAAGCAACCACAAACAATCATTTAATCAACTCAACATTAAATCAAATATCATAATCATTAAAAAAAAGATCAAAATAGCTTGGTATATTGATTTTTAATCCATGAATCACATTCCCAAGTATATTTCTTAAGGACACTATGATTCCACATGACACAATCCAAGAGAACAACTCTCTCACATAGCACCATCTCCTGATGATCTAAGATCTCAACTGGTTGATCCATGTACATCGTGTGATACACCATATCCAATTATCCTTATTTAATAACATAAGAATTATTATAAAGATATAAAAAAATATGTGACACATGGAAGACATCGTGGATTTGGCCCATCTATGATGGAAGTGCTAATTGATATTCCACCTCACTAACACACCCTAATAACTCAAAGGGACTAATAAATCAAGGATAAATCTGACTCCCATATTTAAAGATTAATATCCATAATGAGGGGAAACCCTCCAAAACACATCATCCTATACCTAAAACTCTAGATGTATACTCCTCTAATCAACATAATACTTCTGATGATCATATGTCATATTTATCTAATCCTGAATCATCTAGACCTTCTTTGTTGCGCCCTATACCACATCTGATCCAAGGAATGCCAACTCCCCAATCTCAATCCAGCATAGTGGAGACCTGTAAAGCCACCCATATAATGACTCAAATATATCCATGATTATGGAATAATGATAAATATTATTATAAGAAAACTCAACCAAATGTAGGTGTTTCACCCAAGATACACTAAAATCTAAGACACACATAACATATCATCTAGCATATGAATGGTCTCTTCTTCCTTCCCATCCATATGAGGGAGTAAAGTAGTGATAATGTGTTTCTAGGATCCAAAATAAAATTTTAGGCCTCCCCAGACTCATGAGGTAAATTGAGGATCCTAATAAAATATGATGGTCTCTGGTGACCTATGAAGCCCCACTACCTCATCCACATACCACCTTGCCAAAAATTCCACAAAACCCGGATCCCTAATCTCAAAGGAATAAGCGAAATTCATAAAATGATCAATAATCACCCAAATAAAATCATACCCTGCTTGTTCTTGGGGGTAAACCAGTGACAAAAACCATAAATATTATCTCCTACTTCCACTTAGGGGTATCTAATGGTTGAAATAAACTAGCATAAACATGATTCTACAGTTTTACCTATTTTATACCAAACATAACAATACAATATACACTACTGATGTAAAGACCCGGAAATTTCAAGGAATTTTTTTTCTTAATTTTCTTTGTAATTTTACAAGAACGCAGTTTCTGACGGCGCCTGATTCCGAGGCGCGATGTGCCCGGAATAATTTTCCGAAGTTTGGCTCGGGTACATTCAGTGAACGAGCGAGCGGGAATTTAAAACTTTTGAACCGGTGCTCGGAATCGAATTCTGAGGGCACCGATGGAACCGCAGCGCCGATTTTTGCTTAAGAAGACCCTTTCTGGAGTTGTGTTTTCTAGGGAGGTGTTGTTTTAAGAAAAGTGAGGGATAAAATATAATTGTTACAATTGTATTTTATTTTCTTGTTAAGTAGATTAAGTGTTGTGTTACAACACTTTAACCCTCTCTTAAGTGGTTTTAATCTATGTAAGGGAGTTAGGGGTGGGACCCACTTGGAGTTAACCAACCTTGAGATAATTTAAGGTGAGGTGGGGCCCACACGAACCCCACCACTTCACATTCCTCTTAATCTACCTAACTCCCTCTTAATTGTGTAAACCTATCTTTTTTTGTAACCTTTCATTTCTTCACCCTCTCCCTCATTAACTCTATCCAACACACACATTAATTAAGTAAATTCAACTTTTGAATTTATTTTTTGGAAAAGCTTGGCTTGGGTTGATTAAATAATGTGGAACCATTATTTGTTGAGGGTTGTCTTTTGTGGTGTTGAGGGTAAGGGAAGAGAGCTTGGAAGTTTTAAAAGAACTTCTTCTTCTTTCATCTTCTTCTTCCTCGACAAAGGAGGAGGCATCGACGTGGGAACTCACCATCGACATTCCGCCTTTCAATTTTCTCTCTGCATGGAAGGAAGGGAGACACTGCATCCTCCTCGGACGTTCTCTGTCGGCATATACGAAACCTCACCCCGCGACGCCGTTTTCCGTGACACCATCGTTCAACAACTTTTTTCAAGGTAGGAAACTTATTTGTAAACCCTAATTTACTCCCTTCTAAATCTAAGAACGCGGATCAACAAATTAATAAGTTGATCTGCGAAGATTATGTTACGGTTGGGAAACCTTGATTTCAGGAAAAAAGTAGGGGTTTATTTTGTTTCGTTCGTGATTAGTACCTTCGCCGTTCTCCATTTAAAATTTTGGACCGCTTCCTATTGATTAACGGGAGGGAGTCGAACCGCACAAACACGGCCGACCCTCCTCCCTTATCTTGTTGTTGTTTCTGTTGTTTTTTGGAATGGAGGAGGCGCGGAACCGTCGAACTGCGCAAGACCGTTCGGGAATGTATAGAATCATGACGAAGAAGTGTGGCACCGTTGCTCCGCACCTTTGGGGCCGAAAAAATCCACGGTCAGAGTCGGGCCGCGGCGAAGGGGCGCAGCGCCATCGCGTTGCACCGGAAAACCACAAATACGGAACGATTTATTAATTTGACGTGCGGATTAACGGGAAATGACAAACGGGGCCGCAAGGTAATTTCGAAGCTTCCACAATAATGTTCGAGACCCGAGATGAATGCTGGCTCAGAAGGTTTTGAAAATGGACCACCGGAGCAACTCCGATGGCCGGCGGAAAACCCGGAGGCGCAGGTCGCCGGCGCGGCGCCACTAGCGACCGAGGGCGGCGGCCGGAACCGTCCGGCCGCCAGGAGGCGGTGGCGCCCGACCACACCGCCGGAAGAAGCAACCGTCGCGGCTTGCCGCGGCGGTGTGGCATGGGGGATCCCGCGGCCACACGGGATCCCAGATGAATGGCGGCGGTGCAAACCGCCGCTGGCTTCAATCAACGGCGAGGGGGCCGCGCAACCCCCCTGCTTCGCGGCTTCCGCTCGGCCCCGCTGGCCGAGCCACGGCTGGCTGGTCGGGCCGGACCGTGCCAGTCACGCCGGGCCGCGCCAGGCCGGGGCCGGATGGGCCGGACCCAGACCCGGTTCGGGCCGGCCCAGGGGGGATTGGGCCGGGCCGGGCCGGGCCCAGACCCCCCATTTCGGATTATTTTCGTTCGAACGCCCATAACTTGGGCTACGGACCTCCGATCAATGCACCGTCAGTGGCGATGCGATCCTTGGTCCGAGACGGTCGTTTTGACATATCACACTCAAGGTTTCAGAGAACTTGGAGTATGGCCGGGTTGGTTCGGATACAAAACCAACCGGGCCCTCGGAGCGGAAACGCTTATATCATGAGCTCTGGACGTCCGATTGACGTGCCGTCGACTTTGTTGGATTCCTCTTGATTAGACGGAACTTTTTGATTACTCCTCTCGAGGTTTGGATGCCGTCAGAGTGTGGTCAGGTTGGCTCGCTCACGAAACCAACCGGGCCCTTGGAACGAAAAAGCCAATAACTCACAGACCGGGCGTCCGATTGACGCGCCGTCTGTCTCATTGAATTCCTCTTGATGAGACGGAACTTTTGGCATACTTTTCACGAGTTTTGGTTGCTGTTGGATAGTGTCCGGGTTGGATTGTACCCAAAATCCCACTGGGCCCTTGGAACGGCAAAGCTGTATCTTTCAGACCCAACGTCCGTTTGACGAACCGTCAGCGGCGTTGGTAATCACATTGAGAAACGGTCCCTATGAGTTTACCCTATGGGAGTTCAGGGTACAATTGAGATACGGCTGGGTTGGTTCTCTCACGAAACCAACTGGGCCCCTGGGACGAAAAGGCTAATAACTCACAGACCGGGCGTCCGTTTGAAGCGCCGTCTATTGCGTTGAGACCCCTATGACGAGGCGGTCCTTTGAGATACATCTTCGTGGGACTTTGTGATACTTGGAGTATTAACTAGTAGCTCGTGGAGCGGTCCCTCTCGGAGGAAAGCATACGGAGTACGGAGACCGTGTAGACGACTGAGACCTAACGACTGCTTGAGCGACTCGACTTGGAGTTAGTCGACTAGCCTAGTGGACGGAGCGCTCGGTATTTGGCGGCAGACCCACGGCAGACGGAGCGCCTGGTAGTTGGAAGCAGACCCGCGGTACTCGACCAGAGGAGTACCTCTGTAGGCTATTAGGGGGAGCGCCCGGTATTTGGTGGCAGACCCATAGCGGACGGAGCACCCGGTATTTGGCAGCAGACCCATAGCGGACGGAGCACCCGGTATTTGGCAGCAGACCCGCAGTACTCGACAGGAGGAGTACCTCAGCAGTCTTAGGTTAGTGATCATTACCTCGGAGTCGTGACAGGATCAATGTACACTTCAGAGACGGGGCTCTTCAGCAGTTACGGCTTCGATAATGGAAATCCTGGTTTGAGCTGAGTCTATAACCTTGTGTTTGCCTCATGATTGAGATGGGTCACTTGATAACTTGGGTATATGTATGGGCATATACCTGGGTGGTGGTTATCCGTTGATTTCTTAATCTTTGTGTTCCTCGTGATTGAGATGGGTTACTTGATAACTTAGGTATATGTATGGGCATATACCTAAGTAGAGGTGATCTATTGAGATTTTATTTGTGGTTATACTTGTTCTTTTTAGTGACACATTGAGGGTCTAGGGGTCCCTACTGAGTATTGTTATACTCACCACTGCACGGGCTATGCCCGCACCTCGTTGTGTTGGTTGTAGAGGATGGGCAGAGCTGACGGAGGCCGAGTGTTCGAGGACTGGACAGTACCCGGAGGTGGACCACACGACGAGTCAGTATCCAGAGGTGTAATTCACAGTGAGACGACACTCTGTGGGGGTTGACGGGCGAGAACGTTGAGGAGTTGTGCTATATGTACCTACCCCTCAGGTAGGATCCGAGGAGGATGACCCAAGAGCTGCTTCCTTCCTTCTAGCTGTTTGTCTTTTTATGTTGTACTTTCTTTCAGTTGTAGCTGTACTTTCAGTTGGGTTTGTATTCTGGCCCACTTACTTTTCAGCACTTTCTTTTGTACTTAGTGTTTTTCTTCCGCTTTTACTCTGTGGTGTTTAGTTTACTTTTATAAAGGCAATGCCTTTCCAGTTATCAGGATTTATGCCTTTGGTGCTAGTCGCCAGCCCCTGGCCTATGGAAGGCGGGCTTGGGGTAGTCACGGCACGGGCCCCAAGGACGGGTTGTGACAAATTGGTATCGGAGGAGTCGGTTCTACCGCAGAACTTATAACTCTGATATTTTCTTTTTGTGAAGCAATAGTGTTAAGAGTACCGATTGTGGTTTTCAGTTCAGGGAGTCCAGTGTTGGTGCGGGCGGCTGACGTATCCATACACCAGGACCCTGACAAATTATTTCCGACTTTGTGCACGAAAACACTGATTGCGTGTGTGTTTCCAGAAGTTTTTAAATGTCAGCTCAAACCAGGTCAGCTCACCAGGTATAATCTTTTGACCGTGTCATGTTTTTTTATTTCTGGATGCCTCCCCACAGACGACCAGCTAGAGCCCCTAGAGTTGTTCATACTGACAACCCGCCGAGCGACGTGGCCTCAGTACATGGCTCTATTCCAGTTGAGGCACCAGCGGAGGCACCAGCGGTACTACTACCCGTTGGGCCACCGATGCCACCAGCCCCAGCAGTAGAGGTTGCACATCAGTTGAGCGCACTGCACGGGTTCCAGCGCCAGAGGCCACCCAGGTTCCGGGGAAAGACGGACCCGCAAGCGGTTGAGGATTGGCTGGAGGCTGTGGTGAGAGTCTTCAGGCTAGTGGGGATGTTGGTAGACTTCATGGTGATCCTTTCTGCCAGCCTTCTTCAGGCAGTAGTAGGCAGATGGTGGAGCCTGATGCCTCAGATGCATGACGAGGTGACACTTATTTGGGCAGACTTCGAGAGCCTGTTCTGGGCAAAGTTTTTACCAGCCACCCTTCGAGCAGTGCGTATACATGAGTTACTTCAGCTGCGGCAGGGCAGCATGACAGTGGCACAGTATTCAGCGAGGTTCACAGACCTCTCGTGCTACTCCACAGATATGGTACGGGACCCGTTCTTCAGGGCCCGAACCTTCGAGCAGGGGCTCAGGCGGGAGATTAGAGCTTCTGCTGTTTCTCACATCATTCCGACCCATACTGGGGTGTTGGATAGGGCCCTCTTAGTGGAGAGTTTCCTTGCTGAGCAGTCTCCAGTAGCACGACCCACCATTATCCATCTTGTGGCAGAGTCTTCTGCATCAGACAGTAGACAGATGACGCAGAGGTCCAAGAGGACCAGACCTACCGGTGGCCGACGGCACGACTCAGGTTCAGTTGTGTGGGGGAACCGGGGTGGAGTCAAAACCAGTCGTGTCAAGAGTGGACAGTGTTACTCCTGCGGCGGGATTGGTCACATGGCATGTGACTGTCCGACCCGCCATGCAGATGACCAACAGTTAAATGAAGAACCTCCCAAGCAGAGGCAGAGGTTCGATCAGGGCAGACCACAAGGAGTAGGCAGCCATGGAAGAGGATCTGGCCGTGTAGCTGGAGGTGGACGACGCTTCAGGGTGTTTCCACCACCACCACCAGGAGGCCCACCCCGACTATAGGGGACAGGAGGACATGGGAGAGCTCAGCTTCAGGCAGCTGAGGCCTATGGTCATGGAGCTCCAGAAGCAGATGGACAGGAGTGGGACTAGCTCCAGACCTAGAGGCTATTGATCATGTTGCTTCTAGTTTTTTTTTTGTTACATTTGTGTCTTTGTATTATGAGCTTCAATAATGAAAAGATGCTTATCTTTGTAAATTTTGCTTTCCTGCCCTTTTGTTTGGTTGATACTGAGTGGTCCTGGTTAAGACTATTGACTTGACCCTCACTTTCGAGATTTCTACTAGAGGAGACCTAGTGACCTCACACTGATGCCAACAGTGTGACTCGACCCTTGGAGGCGAGAGTGGTAGTTGGATCTCTGGGTAGTTACTTCGAGGCCTTACGACGTCATCCATGGAATGAAAGCATCATTCATGTCAGGATTGACAATATTAGGAAATTAATGTGGTTCATCCAGGGGATGAGACCAGATTTCTCTTATCGGCAAAGAAGAAATCATAGTAGCTCTTGTGAGACTAGAGAAGGTCCAGGTCATCCAAGAGCAGATGAGGACAGCACAGGGTCGACAGAAGCCTTATGCTGACAGGAATTGGAGGCCTCTAGAGTTCGAGGATGACGATCACGTCCTTATACGGGTCTCACCTCGAAGTGGTTTACAGAGAAGTGGCCAAGGCGGAAAGTTATCTCCGAGGTTCAGCGGACCATCTTAGGTCATCAGCTAGGTAGGCGTGGTGGTTTACCGCTTGATCCATCCACCTCAGTTGCACCTGGTGCACGACGATTTCCACGTATCTCAACTGAGGAGATACGTGCTCGACCCTTCGCATATCATTGACCATGAGGAGCAGGACGATGTCGATGGGGTTACTTCCATGGAGGTTCTAGTGGGGATCGAGGATCGACAGGAGCAGATCCTACGAGGACGGTCAATTCCTCAGGTGCACTTTCTTTGGTAGTACGGGAATCTCCAGGTAAGCACATGGGAGCGGAAGGCTCAGATGCGTTCTCAATACCACTTTTGTGACCCTAGTTTGTGTTGAAGCTTTACGGGGACGTAAAGCCCTGAGGTGGGAGTAATGTAAAGACATGGAAATTTCAAGGAAATTTTTTTTCTTAATTTTCTTTGGAATTTTACAAGAACGCAGTTTCTAACGGCGCCTGATTCCAAGGCCCGGTGTGCCCGGAATCATTTTCCGAAGTTTGGCTCGGGTACGTTCAGTGAACGAACGAGCGGGAATTTCTAACTTTTGAACAGGTGCTTGGAATCGAATTCCGAGGGCACCGATGGAACTACAGTGCCGGTTTTTTCTTAAGAAGACCCTTTCTGGAGTTGCGTTTTCTAGGGAGGTGTTGTTTTAATAAAAGTGAGGGATAAAATATAATTGTTACAATTGTATTTTATTTTCTTGTTAAGTAGATTAAGTGTTGTGTTACAACACTTTGACCCTCTCTTAAGTGGTTTTAATTTATGTAAGGGAGTTAGGGGTGGGACCCACTTGGAGTTAACCAACCATGAGAGGATTTAAGGTGAGGTGGGGCCCAATGAACCCCACCCCTTCACATTCCTCTTAAACTCCCTAACTCCCTCTTAATTGTGTAAACCTATCTTTTTTTTGTATCATTTCATTTCCTCACCCTCTCCCTCATTAACTCTAGCCAACACACACATTTATTAAGTAAATTCAACTTTTGAATTTATTTTTTGGAAAAGCTTGGCTTGGGTTGATTAAATAATGTGGAACCATTATTTGTTGAGGGTTGGCTTTTGTGGTGTTGAGGGTAAGGGAAGAGAGCTTGGAAGTTTTAAAAGAACTTCTTCTTTTATCTTCTTCTTCCTCGACAAAGGAGGAGGCATCGACGTGGGAACTCGTCATCGGCATTCCGCCTTTCAATTTTCTCTTCGCGTGGAAGGAAGGGAGACACTGCATCCTCCTCGGATGTTCTCTGTCGGCATATACGAAACCTCACCCCGCGATGCTGTTTTCCGCGACACCGTCATTCAACAACTTTTGTCAAGGTAGGAAACTTATTTGTAAACCCTCATTTACTCCCTTCTAAATCTAAGAACACGGATCAACAAAATAATAAGTTGATCCGCGAAGATTATGTTACAGTTGGGAAACCTTGATTTCGGGAAAAATGTAGGGGTTTATTTTGTTTCGTTCATGATTAGTACCGTCGCCGTTCTCCGTTTAAAATTTTGGACCGCTTCCTATCGATTAACAGGAGGGAGCCGGACCGCACAAACACGGCCGACCCTCCTGCCTTATCTTGTTGTTGTTTCTGTTGTTGTTTGGAACAGAGGAGGCACGGAACCGTCGCACCGCGAAAGACTGTGCAGGAATGTAGAGAATCACGACAAAAAAGCGCGGAGCCGTTGCGCCGCACCTTTGGGGCCGAAAAAATCCACGGTTAGAGTCGGGCCGTGGCGAAGGGGCGCGGTGCCATCGTGTTGCGCCGGAAAACCACGAAGACGGCACGATTTATTAATTTGACGTGCGAATTGACAGGCAACGACAAACGGGGCCGCAATGTAATTTTAAAGCTTCCGCAGTAATATTCGAGACCCGAGATGAACACTGGATCAGACGGTTTTGAAAACGGACCACCAGAGCAACTCCGGTGGCCCGCGGAAAACCCGGAGGCGCGGGTCGCCAGCACGGCGCCACCGGCGATCGGGGGCGGCGGCCGGAACCGTCCGGCCGCCAGGAGGCGGCGGTGCCTGAGCGCGACGCCGGAAGAAGCAACCACCGCGGCTTTCCGCGACGGTGCATCATGGGGGATCCCGCGGCCACGCAGGATCCTGGAGGAATAGCGGCGTCGCAAACCGCTGTCGGCTTCAATCAGCGGCGAGGGGGCCGCGCAACCCCCCCCCCCCCCCCCCCCCCCCGCTCCGCGGCTTCCGCTCGGCCACGCTGGCCGAGCCGCGGCTGGCCGGTTGGGCCGGACCGAGCCGAACGGGCCGGGCCGCGCAGGGCCATGCCCGGATGGGCCGGACCCAGACCCGAGTTGGGTCGACCCGGTTCGGTCTGGCCCAGGGGGGGATTGGGCCGGGCCGGGCCCAGACCCCCCATTTCAGATTGTTTTTGTTCGAACGCCCATAACTTGGGATACGGACCTCCGATCAACGCACCGTCAGTGTAGAAGCGATCCTTGGTCCGAGACGGTCGTTTTGACATATCTCACTCAAGGTTTCGGAGAACTTTGAGTACGGCCAGTTTGGTTCGGATACGAAACCAACCGGGCCCTCGGAGCGGAAACACTTATATCTTGAGCTCCGGACATCCGATTGACGCGCCGTCAACTTTGTTGGATTCCTCTTGATGATATGGAACCTTTGGCTTACTCCGCTCGAGGTTTGGATGTCGTCGGAGTGTGGTCAGGTTGGCTCGCTCACGAAACCAACCGGGCCCTTGGAACGAAAAATGCCAATAACTCACAGACCGAGCGTCTGATTGACACACCCTCTGTCTCGTTGAATTCCTCTTGATGAGACGGAACTTTTGGCATACTTCTCCCGAGTTTTGGTTGCTGTTGGATAGTGGTCAGGTTGGATTGTACCCGAAATCCAACCGGGCCCTTGGAACGGTAAAGCTGATATCTTTCAGACCGGACGTTCGTTTGACGAACCTTCAGTGGCGTTGGTGATCACATTGAGAAACAGTCCCTATGAGTTTACCCTATTGGAGTTTGGGGTACAATTGAGATACGGCTGGGTTGGTTCGCTCACGAAACCAACCGGGCCCCTGGGACGAAAAGGCTAATAACTCACAGACCGGGCGTCCGTTTGACGCGCCGTCTGTTGCGTTGAGACCCCTATGACGAGGCAGTCCTTTGAGATACATCTTCGTGGGACTTTTTGATACTTGGAGTATTGAACAGTAGCTCGTGGAGTGGTCCCTCCCGGAGATGAGCATACGAAGTACAGAGACCGTGTAGATGACTAAGACCTGACGACTGCATGACCGACTCGACTTGGAGTGAGTCAACTAGCCCAGTGGACGGAGCGCCCGGTATTTGGCGGCAGACCCACGGTGGACGGAGCGCCTGGTAGTTGGCAGCAGACCCACGGTACTCGACCGGAGGAGTACCTCTGTAGGCTATTAGGGGGAGCGCCTGGTATTTAGCGGTAAACCCATAGCGGACGGAGCGCCCGGTATTTGGCAGCAGACCCGCAGTACTCGACAGGAGGAGTACCTCAGGAGTCTTAGGTTAGTGAGCATTGCCTCGGAGTCATGACAGGATCAATGTACACTCCAGAGACGGGGCTCTTCAACAGTTACGGTTTCGATAATGGAAATCCTAGTTTGAGCTGAGTCTATGACCTTGTGTTTGCCTCATGATTGAGATGGGTAACATGATAACTTGGGTATATGTATGGGCATATATCTGGGTGGTGGTTATCCATTGATTTCTTAATATTTGTGTTCCTCATGATTGAGATGGGTTACTTGATAACTTAGGTATATGTATGGGCATATACCTAAGTAGATGTTATCTGTTGAGATCTTCTTTGTGGTTATCCTTGTTGTTTTTAGTGAGACCTTGAGGGTCTCGGGGTCCCTACTGAGTATTTTTATACTCACCCCTGCACAGGCTATGCCCGCACCTTGTTGTGTTGGTTGTAGACGACGGGAATAGCTGACGGAGTCTGAGTGTTTGAGGACTGGACGGTACCCGGAGGTGGACCACACGACGAGTCAGTATCCGGAGGTGGACTTCACGACGAGACGACACTCGGAGGGGGTTGACGGGCGAGATCGGTGAGGAGCTGCGCTATCTGTACCTACCCCTCAGGTAGGATCCGAGGAGGATGACCCAGGAGCTGCTTCCTTCCTTCTAGTTGTTTGTCTTTTTCTGTTGTACTTTTTTTCAGTTGTAGTTGTTCTTTCAGTTGGGTTTGTATTCTGGTCCACTTACTTTTCAGCACTTTCTTTTGTACTTAGTTTTTTTCTTCCACTTGTACTCTATAGTGTTTAGTTTACTTTTATAAAGGCAATGCCTTTCCAGTTATCGGGATTTACGCCTTTGGTGCTAGTCGTCAGCCCCTGGCCTATGGAAGGCGGGCTTGGGGTAGTCACGACATGGGCCCCAAAGACGGGTTGTGACAACTGACCACTTTATCCTAGGTCATCAAAGTTGAATCCTTGGGGTATGATACATCTTGGATACACCAGGATATACTAATAAAGTTGATCTATGAAACTTCTAGAGAATATCCTCATGAATCACTGATGGGACAAACAATCTCCCTTGGAATAACATTCGGTGTTGATCATCCTCTAACCATGCCTCAAGAGCATCACCATGGAATATACAATCATTCATCACCTCTACCTCGAAGTCTCCCCACTATGACTCCTCCACCTACTGTATAAAATATTATTTCATTGTCATCTGGTATACAAAAACTCTTCCACCAATATCCTCTATATTAAGATGCATCATTTAAATCTCTTATATCACTCTCCATGCATATCCCAACTACTAAACAACATCTACCAATGGTTTCCTACTCAGTGCATCAGTAATGACGTTCTCTTTTCATGGGGTATAGGAGATATCAAATTCATTATCTTATAATAAATTCATCCACCTATATTGATGTTGATTCAGATCATTTTTAGAGAAAATATACCTTATACTCTTTTGATTTATGAATACTAAAAATCAATCACTAATTAAAAAATTTCACTATATCTTTAAATCAAAAAATAATGATGCTAACCCGAGATTAGGGGTGGGATAGTTAGGCTTAGGGGTATATAACTACCTGGACACATTTTAGATCACTACCCTCTATTTCATCAAGACACATCACAATCCAGGATGATAAGAATTATACAAAACCTCAAACATCACTCCTTACTTTGGAAAGCAATGGACATGAGCATTTATCAACTTACCCTTCAGGTAGTCAAAATCTATCAAACATTGATAAGTCCATAAAAATTTTTGGTTCTTCTTGGTCAAGGAGATCAATGGGGATAAGATCCATAATAATTTAGACACAAACCTATGATAATAATTCAATAGATCATGTAATCTATAAAACTATACAATATTATTAAGTGTTTACTAAAAAACAACATCCTTAATATTTGAAGGATCAAACTCTAATCCCTACTAAGATACCACATGTTTAATGAAATTTACCACACATTTCCAAAACATACACTTGGTAAATTTTCCATAAATATGGTGGTGTTTAAGGAATTGTAAAATATCCCTAAGATTCTTATAATTTTTCTCCTCTGATTTCAATAATATCAATATGTCATAGATAAACACTGCCATGAACGGGTCCTGGAACTCACCGAACACTGAGTTCGTGAGTTAAATGAAAATAGTTGGGGTGTTTATGACACAGAATGATATAATTAAAAACTAAAAGTTCACATAACAAAAATGGAAAGTGGTATTTGGAATATCCTCCTCCTTTACCCCCATATAATGATATCTAGACCGCAAATTAATCTTCTAAAACTAGATAGCTCCCATAAACTTGTCAAACAAACCTTCACTTCTCATAAGAGGATAACAATTCTTGACTATCACCTGACTAAGCCACTAGTAGTATATATAAAACCCCAGTCCACCATCCACCTTCTTGATTAATAATACCATAGAACCCCATAGTGATACACTATATTGTATGAAAACCTTATGCATCAAATAATCATTCTAAATCCTTAGATATCACAGATCAAAAGGTTATATTTGATAATGATACATAAAAATTGGAGAAACACTAAGATTAAAATCTATCCTGAACTTGATGTCATGTTTATGGGGTAGGGTTATAACCTCCTTAGTGAATACATCTATAAACACCTTGATGACTATGGGAAGTTCCACTACATGTGCCTCCACCAGATCCAATGATAGCACTACCGGCTATGATAAAGGGGTCCCTAAAGGCCTATAACCCATCTTATAATTCCTATCACCAATCAATACTATATGTTTTCCATCCTCATCATAGAACACCACTCTCCTCTATAAATATTTTATGAATTCATGTATAGAATAAAACCATTCAATTCCAGTAATGAAATAATATGTTTATATATACAACATGAAGAAATCCTTAAACTATTAATGGTTCCCTATCATTAGATCACAACCCTAGCAAGCATTAAGAAAACATGTCTGACCTCCAACCAAAGTATTCAACACCATGGGAACTAGTAGCCTCTCCACCTTAAATCCCGAGTCATGAACCAAGGGGGTGCAATTAAGGAGTGATATTCTCTCAAATTTAATAAATCATAAGGTAAAGTGGAAGATGAAAAGATAGTAACTCAATCAATATCTAACTCATATGGTCTTGGAATCTCTATAGCATGAAACTATCCATTTATAACTCCTTTTCATTACTATAGATGATCACCTCTATATATTAACTCAACCTGATGTCCCTAAGGATGGGGAATATCACAAGAATGAACTATACCAGCTATATCTTCTCTCAGTGGAACATAATCTTATTTTCCATGCTACTGATATGACCTATGAGGCAACTACTATTAAATATGGTACATATATAAAGTACCTACACTATTTTGATCACTAATAATGGTTGGGTACTAATATCTCTGATGGACATGACAACTGCAAACAAGGAACTAGTGTGGATCTCCTAGTAGATGCATAGGAACTTCAAGCTATAGAAAAATATGAAGAAAACAACTAAGACCAGTTTTCCATAAGTTAAAAACTTAATGACCTGGACATTTATGATCCTCCTACAACATCCCTCCTCCTCAGGGATCTCTGGTGACAACCCTATTGAGATGATTCAATATACACATGAATCATCCCAATCACCCATGTCTTTTTATTCACATCCAAATACATAGGTAATATAAATGCGGTGACTGCATAATGAATAAATAGGTGTAGCACCTCCTCTAAATTCCACACTCAAGAAACCTCATCAAAAAAGACGTTTGGAGTGAAACAAAGAAGTTCCTTGAACCTAATCCTGATCTCCCACATGCTTAGGATCCCCTACTAAAGGGAGATCATCTCTTTCCTCTTCATTTCCATCAGTATCGATGACATGAAATCCTTATGAAAATGCCTCTGAAATTCATATAATGAAGGTTTACCTCCTTTCACTCCCCAAGATGAAGAATCCACAACTGGTGTGCCACTCCTCACATATAACTAACCACCAACAAAAATTGATATTCTTCCCTAGATTATATCAAACTAAAGTTGATCTCTACATCCTCAAACTAGTGATCCATATTCATATTGGATACACTCCCCTCATACCTCTCCAACCCTTAATGATGGAGTTCATACATCATCCTCCTATAAGCCTCATCCTCTTTAGATTGATCAACACTTAAATGGTCACTTGGATCATCCCACTAAACCTCACCAAATTGAATCACACATGGTCAACGACCAGTAAACATTACTTAAAATAAGGAAACAAACACCTGAGTCTTGTAACATGTAATTAATTTAATAATATTCATTTAATTAAATTCATTTAATTTACCCAAAACCAACCTAATTCAAACACAATCACAAACAAGTATGTTTCATGTAAATCTCTAAGGTATCTACCCCATAATTAGTATTACCTCACAAAGGATTTTTAGTAATCTTAAGGTTCTTGCATCAGATCATAAGGGGTCCAAATCACATATGTCCTATCTAGTTTCATTTTCCACATCACACACTAAGTTTGAATAATATTGTTTCATATCAAACACATGTAATCCTCACTAGTTACTAACTAGAAAAACCATCCCATCTCTCATTCATAGCTATGAAACCACTTTTTCCTAACTCAACCACATTGGGAACCCCTCTTGGTCCAGTAGTAAAGAAAAGAGTGACCCTCAAGGCCCACCTCTAATAGGACCAAGGTTGGTGACTAACACTAAGGGTATAATCATAAAAATGAGAGTAATTACCCTCATATATCATATCAATATGGTAAAAATTTCCACCTATCAACACCATAAAATAAAATAAAATTAATTATCCCACAATAATCCATAATTCATGACATTTCATAAAGATAAAAGTATCTAAAGAAAAATATTAAGAAGAAATACCAACAACCTCAAGCTATAAGCTAGTATTGTCCAACTCAGTCACTAAATACCACCAAGAAACCTATAAAATAGATTTATATATATAGGGGTGAGCATATAAGTATACTTAGTAGGATCCTCCTCAATAAATCTCATGAAAATGTGGAACAAGAATACTAATGCTTCAATGAATAAACAATATACCTAATAAGAACCTAACAAGGTAACTATCACCCATCCTCACCAATTCTTACTCACCCAATTTCACATCCAAGTATAATAACATAATAATGAAATAATATAGAAAAAGGTTGCCCCACAACCACTTCCCCACTAGTTTTTCACTCTCACACACCAATATTAAATGTATTGGGGATCTCATCGCTTCTATGGACATGTCACAACACACCATACCAATCTCATCACATCCAATATGAATCAGAAACAAACCCTACCTACCCCAAATCACACAGGGTCTCACACTTTCATTGTCACTATCCATACCATAACCAAAATGATAAATCACATATCCACATCACTACTACACATAAAAAAATCATCACATACCCATCTCAGCAGAGTTTTGTTAACATGAAGGAAACTGAATTCATTCCCTCCTCCCATAATATATGACCCCCACCAAGTATCATCACCACATACATGCAACCAGTATCTTATGATCCATCAAAATCTGTAACACACTTGGAATTGAAAGTGGGTAAGAGATATTAATCATCCATCTATTACCTAGCTAACCTGGATATTAAATAAAACATTCAAACCCCAAAAAAATTAGGTGTTATCAAGGTTTTAAGACTTGAATGGTATAGTGAAGTAACCTGAGTCAGTTTTTCATGTCACACAATTCATCCCTCTATAAGGCTCGAAGTTCATGCCCAAGCACCAGGGCATCACACTTAACCATTTGGGAATGGTTTTTTCTTTTGAAAATATAGTACGATTGATCCATGAATTGTATATCCATACCAAAAAATAAGAACCATCAATAAAAATAAATATCCAAATAGAGTATATGTAACCATGACTAAAAATAGATATCATAATCATTATCACTTCATAATTTGTAAAAAATACGTACACATCATATATATCCATCAAAAGAGACAAAATCTCAAAACAATGAGCATGTAGTATCCCACAAATGAGACTATCTCTTCCACATAACTAAAATAAAATATTTCAGTACACACATTCCCAATACCTTTTAGGTTTATATTTTTATAGAATTAGGAAAAAACATATGTTCTCTGTATTAATTGGATAATTTTACCATTATATATGAAAATACTTAATCCATAATGAGTCTTCAAAATCTCCCACCAATTCTCCACATAATAAAATATTCTATACATATCATAATTTTCCTATATTTATAACCTTGTGAAATTGAAACATAAGAAAGGCGTGAGCTCAAATTCTTAGTAAAGGTAAACATAAGTGATAACAGAATATGAGCATATGACTATAATCAGGATATGTAAGAAACTTATCCCCAATAAAGCATAAATCATAAATAATTACATACATATTGACATAACATAAGACATGAATTAAAAAGAGTGAGGAAACAATGGGACAATTAACATGAGAAATGATAGCATAACATAAGACTATCGCACAAAAGTTAGTATAGAGAACACTAATTTCATGATCCTCATCATCAATACCCATGCTTACGTGCAATTTAAATTTAGTTTTCAGTATTATCTTAAGATATATAAACTTTTAACCAATTCATTAGAGGGAGATATAAGACCCCATTCATCATCATACATACATATGTGTACCACATAAAATAAATAATCATCATAGGATATAGAACCCATAGAAAGAAAATTAGGTTTCATCTCTTACATCACAAAGAACCCATGGAAATAAATAGGGTTTCATATAACTTTAAAATGAAAATAATTAACTTTTATATAATAAAAAACCCATGGAAAAAAATTCTTATCCTTTTCAAATGGAATCACATAAATAAATCATTAATAATCATAATAAGATAAAACCATGTATATAAATGGATATCCAAATATATTCATTAAATTTATAGGTAAATACCATTCAATCGAGATAATAAAGAATATAGTGTTTTAATAGTATAGATAAAGGGTATAAAGTTAAGATAATAATTTCCCCAATCAATAATTGAATGGAATTTAGGTTAACACTATTCAATCAAAGAAATGAAAAATAGGGTATTCATAAATTAAAGGCATTTTAAGTAAATTTTTTCCTATACATGGTGGATGGTTAGGATAGAAAAAGTTAGCGATGGTTCATATCATTGATAGATAATAACATTATATAATACATATAGAGAAAGCGTTTGGATGGTTTTAAAAGAACATATACCCAGTGTAACAAATGAAACTATGAAGGATGTTGACATAGATGAATAACATATTTGAAAAATAATTATTAGTAACAGTATCACACAAGAATGGGTTGAGAATTCAATTATTTGATACCATAAATTCAATCCCTAAATATATATATATTAAAGGATAAATCAAGTAACATAAATCCTATAAGGGTAAATCCTTTTGAATATTAAAAGTAAAGTGGATATGAAAACTTAAAATATCTTTTAAAAAATATTTTTAACATTGATATAAAATACAAACTTACACTTCACTATCAAAAGTTAATTTTGAAAATGTTAAGTGAGGTATTTTGAAAAAATTTAATTTCAAAAAGAATTTTAGATAATGGATCCTTGAAAATGATATAAAATTTCTTATAGGAAATTTGGAACTAAAGATAAAAAATTTGATAATGAAAGGAAATAAACCTTTTTAATACTTTAAAAATACATTTGTTTAAAACCCACATAGTAAAACTTTCATTTTTATTAAAACATAATTTTAAAAAATAGAATTATAAAATACAATATAATAAAATATTAAGGTGGTATAACCTAATAATGTAAGAAAAAAGTTCAAGATAAATCTTTATAACTCAAAGAAAGGAGATTTGAGTTAACAATATCCCTTACTGGAAACAAACTCCATGAATCATGAAATATTTGAAAAGAAGTTTATATAGTAAAAATGTAAAAAATGGGATAATACCGCATAATAAAATTAAAGGGTATAATGTGACCAAATTATATGAAATATGTTTAATAAAATGATTATAACTAAATGAATGAAAATTGAGTTAGAGAAAACTCTTACACCTGGGGAAAAACTTGAATCAAAAATCATTTGAATAAAATAAATTTATTTGGATTAATATATAAAAAATAATTATAAAAAACTAATGTATATAAAATTTATGGGATAGTAAATCAATTAAACACCTTAAAAAGGAAACACAGTGCATAACATGTAACATTTCTCAAATAATTATAATAGAAACCAAGAAAACCCTTACGTTATTTCTCTTCTTAGTCACGTACACACTAAGATCCTGCATAATAAAAATAATTATTATAATCACCTATTTTAGAACATTATTTATATAAATAAAATTTTATAAGATTAATTTATAATCATTATCTATATATTTATTAGTTATTATCTATTTTTAATATCAATTTTGAATAATCATGATCGTTTTGAACTAGTTTCGTAATAATGGTGTTGTTCTTCATTATTATCCCAAATTTTATCATTTAAAAATCATACAAGGTACTATAATTTATGTTTTATAAGTATTTATAAGGTTATACCTTCATTATATGGTAGTTTTTATTATGATCCTTAAAGATGAATTTGGTGATGATCATGTTTCGATGATTCTTAAAGAATAAAGGGTATCCTATTACTGACTGAATGGCTTGAAGGCCTTCTTTTTATTGATTTTTTGATAACCCCCCTTTAAAGGGATGAGGGGGAATCCTTACAAGGCCCTTAGGCTTAGGAATTACATTTCCTGTAGGCTTGGAGACATTACATGACCTGTAGATCTTAAGGAAATCATATAGACTATGATCCGTAGGTCTTAATAAAATCATAAATTTATATCTTTATTCAAGTAGATGGTTAAACCGACCCGAACAAAAACATACCATAATTAATGGATGATTATAAAGTGATTTAGTTGTAGCATCATTATAATAAAAGAATAATGATCTTATTTAGTGTTTATTAGTGTGTTATATAAAATTTTTAAATAGTTAGAAGAATAATATAACTCATATGAAGTTATTTCATAGTTTGAAGGAAAAAAATATCTTAGAATTCTCTTTTGGATGGTAGAATTTACCACAGTTATTTATTGCTCACATTATTCATAATTTGCCCAATTTTTATTTAAAAAACCTTAAAATTTTCATAGAATTTATATTTATACACTATGAATATTATAATTACCATATATTTGAGGATTTTATAAATAGAAAATGGAAATTAATCATTCTATGGAGGCGGTAGTCCACACGTACCTACAGATGATGATTTTGCTTTCTGTAGAATGGGGAAAAGGAGTGGTATGGTTCATCATTTAAGAATATAAAATATTTAATAAATATCATAATTATATGTTTAATTATATATTATTATTATCCTTGTAATTAGGTTAAGGAAAATTAAACATGTTGTGTCATGAAGGTGATAGTCCGCACAACACATGAATAATATAGTTTTGTTTTTCTTAATAGAAAAGGGAAAGGTGGTTGATGCTTGTACCATAATTATAATAATATAAAAATATACTAATGATACTAATTTTATCATTTTTCGATTTTTTATTGGTATTTTAGGAATATAAATTGCACATAAATAAATATAAATGAGAATGGAGTAGTTATAAATTTATACTTCACTTCTTGGATTATCTCCTTTTAAAAGGGGGTTAAGCCTTTCAGGGGTGGTCTTTTGAGAATAAGAAAACCACTTGAAGGTGTCTATAAATTTTTAGGATATTTTTGGGTATATTTTGATAAAAACTAAGTGGTTTTTTGTGTGAGGTGAAGTGATGATAGGATTTCCCCTTTTATAAGTGAAAATGGATGATATTTTTATAAATATCCAAAACTTTTTAATAATGGGAGTTCAATATCAAGGAAAAAGGATCAAAATTGTGAAAAAAAATAGATAGGGGAAGGTATGAGGTCAATTAATTCCTAAAAACCTCATTATTTATCATTTATTAAACATCTTTTCAACTCATTACCATTATATTTGTTTTACTTTTACCATTTTAGCTTTTATCATGGTAACTAGTTTTTACCTAAAGTAACTTATCTTTTATGAACAAAAATAAAGTAGACCTTATTACATAATTTAGATCTAATTATTACAAATTTTAAATCCATTTTATTATATTAGTTTTCAAAAAATTATAAAAAAATAATTTTTTAATTACAAAATGTATAATTTATTAAAAACCATTTTTTTTATATTACTTAAGTTATAAAATGAAAAAAATGGGGTTTTAAATTAAAAGAAATATTTTAAAATTTATAAATTGACTTAAAAAATAAATATTATGACTTATAAAAAGGTTTCATGAATTTTAAATTCATACCTATATGCTAATAATGTTAGAAAAGTCATATTATTGTAAAAACGGTATTTTTCACTATTCACCTAAAAATAAATCTTTTAGAAAAATCCCAAAATTTTATCCTAAAATGATATTATTATGATAAATAAAAAAATTATTTTATTTTTGAATTTAACATTATAAAATATATAAATTTAACTTTTAGATAAAATTATAAATCATGGCATAAAAATGTTTTTATAGGAAAATAAATTTTTAAAATACTAGTTATTCTTATTCTTAATTTTTATAAAACTCTAAAAAAGATAGAATTAATCCATAAATATTATATTTTATTAGCATCATAATATAAAAATAATATACTTATTTTTTTATAAAAATTACAGTACATAAAAGATAGATTCTCAAACACAATAATGAATTAAGTAAATTAATATTAAATAACAATTATATAAAAATGTATATTAATATATTTCATAATTAGGTTACTCCTATCAATACATACTAATTCAATGGATAGTTTTATCAACCATATCAATATTTATAACACACACACACATATAGAGAGAGGTTTCATTTTTGTTCAGTGGTGTGTGTGGAGCAAGCTACCAAACATATTTGACATAATTAGAGGGAAAAAATATGAAAATATCATGTCATTATAGATCAAGACCAAAAAATAAAATACATATCATCATAATCCAATAAAAATCCCAAAATACTATAAAAATATAAACTTTTTGATACCATCGTATCCATCATCTCAAAAGAACTATGAACAGCGATAATTAAGAAGAGATGCCAAACAGCATGGTTCCCTTACCTTTACTTGTGTCCTACAAAACCAGGTATGAATATTTCGAAATATATATAGAAGGTGTGAGGAAAAATCCCATTAGTATACTACTATGAATCTATATAAGTTTTTTCTCCCTACAAACCAATAAATCTAGTTTGAAAACCATATTGAAAGCAATTTCACTTTAAAAACATTTCTTTAGAAAGTCCATTGGTTTTCAAAAAAAACATGTTTCAAAAACATGCATGATCAAGGACCAATAAGAATGAATTGAAACAACATGACATAATAATAAGAATATAGGACATAGAAATCCAACAATGGGTTTAGGCATAAATATAGGGGAATCCAACTCAATCATGTCATACGTAATAAGAATCATGGGCTCTAACCAATGTAATCTAGTGTGACTAAATCCAAGACATGGTTTTATAGATGACTAAGAAATTACAACCTTTTATAAGCTCCCTCGGTCTTCCTTAGGCCCTACATTCCATGGGTACTCACATTCCACATGGGAAATATTATTTCCAAGATCTCACTCGGTCCCTTGGGTAACATTATTTCCAAGAGCTCACTTGGTCCCTTTTGTAACACTCCCTAGCTAGTCCATTACATAGGCTAAGGTTTCAATTGTCAAAATTACTCACTCACCCATGTTCTCCCATATACCACTTATTTCAAAACATATAAATTCATAATAATTTAAAATTTCATAAACCACATTTTACCATAATAATAAAACACTAGTCATAAGGTAAAGCCTTTTCAAACCCCCACACCCCCACTTTTAAATCCATTTTAAACCATAAATCATCTTTGATGCATTTTATCAAACACCTTTCATATATTTAACATACATCTTCAAAAAAATATTTTAATCCATCAATTTGAAATCAAATTTCAAGAATCAAACCAAGAATGATTAAACTAATAATAACAACATAATTTAGAGGAAATTAAATATATAAAACCCAAAGTAAAGTCATGAAAAAACAACCTTAAATTTAGGCCCTTACCTCAAAACCGAATTAAATCCCATAACCTTAAATGAAAACAATAAGAATTGATTATGAGGAGTCCTCACACACATAAAACACCATTAAATACTATAAATCCCTCATCTACAACCCTAATTTCAGACACATGGCATTATAGGGTTTCACAACTCCATTAAAATAGAAGAAAAATGTGAGATGAGGGAAAAATATTAGAAAACCATAATAAATCAAGATTACCTTGATTTAAATCACCAAACTTAAAAGAAGAATCACCAAAATAATGAAGGGAGGATATCTCTATGCCAGGTGGGTTGTGTATATGAAAGGGGATGAAAAACGATGAATTTAAGGGGAAATACATAAGGGAAAAAAGGTAAGACCCCAAAATTTTAATGATCTGGACAACCATCATGGTTTGAAAAATTATATGGAGATCGTGTGAAACCAAATATTCCCCCAAACATACCTCTCACATGATCAACCATATGATAACTACTAATCATGTGCTAACTGTCCATCAAGGCCTATTTTTTCAAAAAGTTTTATTTTTGACCACTGACTCCAAGAGACTCCAAGAATAAATAAATTAATTAATAAAACTCAAAATAAGATGTTTTAGTGACTCGGTGGGTATCACAATTATCTCCACCATGCCACGTTATGTGCCTAGAAATTCATTAAGGGTCCTCACAATAAAAAAGGTGAGTAAACTAGTCCCTCACCAAAGTTTCTCACTCCCACTTCTCATGGTTATCTCCACCACGCTACTAAAGAACATGGACCAAAAATATCTATTTACCATGGATATCCTTATTGTGATAATCCATGTTATGAATAGGTTTATCAACAAGGATGTTCTCTAACTCCACCACCAAATCCTCCCATTCTACCACATAAGATTAGTTTGGATGGTACTTATTCAACAGGGATATGTGAAAGACATCATGAATTAAGGTCAGCTATGGTGGAAAGTCAAAAAAATAGGATACCTTCCAAAACACTTAAAAATGTTAAATGCCTCAATATAACATGATGCCATTTTCCTCTACTTTCCTAAGTGATGGTGACTCATTCAAATAGATACCTGAAGAAACACCTTATCACCAGCCTCAATCTCTAATAGTAAGGATAAATATTTTCATATGATTTATAGTGAAAATGATCCATTGTTACCTCTTTTAAATCTAATTATCTTTCTCTATCATCTCTTGGGTTAGGCTTAGTCCTAATAAGGAATTCTCACCCAAATCATCCCAAAATAATGGGGACCGACATGACTTCCCATATAGTGCCTTGAAAGGATCCATCTTGATCGAGTCCCGATAACTATTTTTTATGAAAAATGAACCAATGATATAATCCTCTCCCATAAACCCATAAAGTCAATAAAATGATCTTAAAGCATATCCTCAAGAATCTGGATTCCCCACATAGTTTTACCATCTATCTGTGGGTGATACATTGTTCTCAAATTCATCTAGGTTCCAATTGGTTATTATATACTCCTTAAATACTATAAGTAAAATAGGTATTCCAGTTAGAAACTACATTTTAGGGAACCCCGTGAATCCTTGTGATCTTGCAGACATCATCTTCCCAAGCACCTCCACCTTCATCGACTCTTTAATGGGAATAAAATGGGTTGATTTAGTCAAATGATAAATAATTACCCAAATATAATATTTACCACTATGAGTATGAGGTATAAAAATCACAAAGTCAATGAAGATATCATCCCACTTCTATATTCGAATAAGAAAAGGCTGAAGAAACCCAGCTCGTTTCTGGTGTTCGGCTTTGATCATATGGAAAGTAAAACATCAAGATACAAAGCCAACTATTGACTATGTCATCATGGGCCACTAGTGCCTATTCCTAAAGGTATAAAAAATCTTAGTATCCCTGGAGTAAATGGATTAACTAGAATAATTTACCTCATGAATCAACACCTACCTCAAGGATAAAGAAACCACTAATCGCTTTTTAAAGAAGAGGGTACCATCATGAGACTAAGACCAATCACCTGAGGTCTCCCCACCATTCAAAGATCTGATAGTTAGTTTTAGATTCCTACTCACATCAAACCTAATCAATAAGAGAGGAAATGACCTTAACTCTAATTAAGGAAACCCACTCTTCATCCTATAAAATCTATAGACTCATATCAACAAAAAAATATCAAACTCAAATCATCCATAGATTCTTTCAATAACTGGATTTGTAACTTTTTTTCTCAAGGAATCAGTGATTACATTCCCCTTTCTAGGTGTATAGGTGATTTTGAAATCAAAGGCCTGAAGATATTACACCCATATAATCTATCAAGGGTTAAATCCCCTCTGGGTGAAAATATACATTAGGCTCTTATGATCTGAATAAAATATAAATCACTCCCTTCAGATTTAATGTAACCATATATTTAATGAATTCACCCTGACCACTAAATCTAATTCACGTATGGGGTAATTATTTTCATGTGGGTGTATCTGATGATAGCTATAGCCACCACAAGATCATCCTGCATTAAAACACACCCCAACCCCACACCCAAGGAATCAAAAAACACTATATATCCCTTACTAGGATCATGAATAATCAAAACTAGAGTATATGTCTAATAGACCTAAAAATCCTAAAATATCCTATATCACTTCTTGCTCCACTCAAACTTCACCCCATTCTGATTCAAAGTTTTGAAGGGTAATATATACTTGGTAATTCCCAAACCAGATGCTTTTATTATCAAGCCAAGCCAAAAAATCACTAGATATCAAACAAATTATTGGGTCACTCCCAATACATGACTACTTGGATCTTCTCATGGTCCACTGAAATCCCTTTCTCAGAAATCACATTTCCCAAAAAAATACCAATTGGATCCATAATTAGCACTTGTAAAACATAGAATATTGGTGATTCCCTTTGAATAATCCCAAAACAACCCCCTTATAGTCTCTATAGTCATCCTCTATCATGGATTACTTCACAATATCATCCATGAACATGACCATAAAGGAGTCCGAAATGTGGTGAAATATTTGGATTATCAAATCCATAAATACCACAGGTGAATTTTAAGGAAAATAATATAAAAAGATACTCAAAATATTCATATGAGGTCTTGAAGGTGAATTTAAGAAAATACTATTCTTGAACCCTCAAATAATGGTTCCTTGACCTTAGGTCAATTTTCATAAATCATTGGGCTCTATTGAACTGATCAAAAATATCATCAATTCAAGAGAAAGGGTATTTATTTTTAAGATCACCTAATTAAGCTTAAGATAATCTATGAAAAATCAGAGACTCTAATATACCTTATTTGAAATAAGAAATGGAGATTCCCATAGTTATATTATTGGGTTAATAAACCCATTACTTTCAAGATTCTCAAACTAGAACTTTAAATCTTTCAACTCGATAGAAACCAAATGATATGATGGAAAGGAAATGGGGATCATCCCATGGAAAAGGATAATAGTTAAAAAGACCAATTACTTGGTCTAAACCCTATAAAATCAATTGGAAACACCTCAGGGTACTGGTCCACTATCACTCAAATATGACCACATAATACCTACTCTATAACATCAAATAAAAACTCAGATAACTAGAATGAAATCAGCCCAATATCTGGAATAATTTTTCCTACTCTCCCTAACCTCATATCCCACTCACCCTAGAAAATGTGAGTTCTCCCTTTAGGGGTCAGAAAATAGACCTTGTAGTGAAAATGATCATTTTAATCTTTGAAACTTATAATGAAATCCATACTAATAAGGAGAAAGAAAAAATCCAGGTCTAATACAAGGAATTCCCATACAACCTATGTGTTAATTATTAATACACGAAACTATGGGAACTTAAAACATTAATCCTTATTCTTTACAAATAGGGTAATTAGATACATCATGGATGCATTCATCTATACTCACATACCCAAATAATCAAGTATCCTTAATGAGATAAAATAATGGGAAGCACTCATATCAAACAAAGTTGAATCCATAAAATATTAAATAAATATTTTAACTGTCATTGTGGTTGACCCAAATTCAAAGTCCTTGGGAGATATATTAATTTCATGAATATTTCATGAGTCAATATCACTCTAAGTATCCTTAGTTGAGTGAGATTTCTCTGTATACCAAGGTATAGATCCCACACCTATGGAAGAATTAAATTATGCCTATAAAACCATGGGAAATGAAGAACCAACTCCACTCCCCTATAGGGGAGTCTTGATAAAGCAATCAAAGATATCCCAGACACCGACACTAGTGAAACATCCTCAAATAATCTAGGAAGTCAGGTCCAGTATGTCCATACTTCCCATAATGATAACAATTCACTAACTTATGCCCAGAATAATCCATTAGCATTGATCTTGATGACTGTTGAGCAACTCTGCCACTACTCTGATGAGGCTCATCCCGCTTTATATTCTATCATGTGGAAGAGATATGGCTACCACCTACAACTAAATAAACCCCACTAATACTTGTCTTTATAGATAAATCTATATCAACCATAACCAATTTATCCACCATCTTGACATAAGTCTATAGAAAAATAAGAATAAGCATTGATCTAATCTCAGCCTTCAAGCTCATTTTGAAATGTCTAGCCTAGAGATATTCAATAATAAGGAGATCAGGAGAAAAAATAACTAAATCAAAAAAACAAGTATCATATTCTATCACTGAATGATCTCCTTTCTCCATGATCACAAATTCATGATCCTTCACCACCCTCAGTGTCTTAGGATAAAACTGTTGATTAAAATCCTTCTTAAAGGTCGTTTTCACTTGCATCATGGATTCCGACCAATTCCTACCCAGTTTTTCTAACATGTAAATCGGGAAACCAAATTTATAAGTCTTAAGGTTCTTTAAAAGGGAATATATTATCAATACTTTAAATGCATTCTTCAGGATTATGGGTAACTTTTTTACAATTGAAAACTCATGGATTATGATTAGTGAATTCCTGATCATAGTCCACCATCCATGACTAACATAGTTTACCCTCTTAGACCAAGGATTTGATATCCTATATCACTAATTCTACCAAATTATGATCATATAAAGGGTTTTCTTGTAGAATATTCACCACATCTCCCACCATTTATTTATAAGAGACTTTTCTAGGAGGCATTGTATACAAAAAACAAGATTAAAAATCATTTAATTAATAATTGGATCTCAATAAACATTAATTAAACCATAAAAAACCATTAAAATAAAAATCAAATATCCATAATTATCTTTAGAAAGCAATCTAAATTAATAAGGGGTAAAAATTTCAAATTTTAAATCATTTTTTTACTATGAATGGTTTGGCCACAAGTTTTGGAAAAATGTGCACTAATTGTGTGAAATATAATTGTAAGAAATGTGGACCTAGACACACAAGATTCACCCAGTTAATAATAACTATGAACCTTTTCTTTTCTTCCCTATTTCACCTTCAAAATCAAAATATCCCAAAACCACTCTTGAGCTCTTATCAAAACCCATAATAAATTTTAAAAGACATAAAATATCCTAAAAAATATGGGGTTCAAATTTAAATCACAACTCCCAATCACCATGGAAACTCAAGGAGTGGTGCGATGGAGAAATGGGTTGGAACTCCTATCCACATACCTCTTGAGCTCTAATGGTTATAACTTCTATCTTACACTAACCCCAAAATAACAACAGGTCTCTGATACCATTTTTTATTGAACCATCCTGGGTTGACCTACCACTTCACCTAAGTTTTCTCTCCATATGGCCAGAAGAACATTCCCAACAACCATGGTATAACAACAATCATCGAGGAATCACACATAAATATTTAGGAACATTTTATACATTGACAATATAACATGAACCATCCATGAATTTTATGTCCAAACCAACAAATAAGAATCATAAAAAATAAACATCCAAACAAATTGTGCACAACTATAAATAAAAAAGATATCATAATCGACACACTTCACAATTTATAAACAAGTCATATACATGATATCCATCATACAAAAGATAAAAAATCTCAAAATAGGGATCAAGATGAAAAAATCCAATATATAATATATGAAACCAACCAAAATCCTAAAATTCACCACATGAGCTAAATTCCAAGATATTATTTAATCCATTATCTCAAAACATCCATAGATTACAATAATCAAGAAGATCCACCAGATGGTATAGCTCCCTTATCTTTACCTATGTCCTAGAAAACCAATTCTTCATGCACCCAAATACATATGCATGGTGTGAGACAAAATCCTAATAGGATAAAACCATGAATCTATATAAGGTATTTATTCATGAAAACTAATAACTCTAGTTTAAAATTCATTTTTAAAACATTTTCACTTTGAAAAATTTTATATGGAAATTTATTTAGTTTTCTTAGGAATAATCCATGTTTAAAAAATGCATAAACAAGACTCAATAAGCAGGAAGTGAAACTATATGTCATAATCACAATTATAAAAGCATTAAATATCCAACAAGGGGCTTGGGAATAAATACAAGGGAATCCAACTCAAACATGAAATATGTAATAATAATCATTGGATCTAACCAATGGGATATAGTGTTACTTATCCTAAGACATAGTTTTCTAACTAGCTAAGAAGGTACTATAAGTTTGAAAGATCCCTCGGTTTTCCATATGCCTTACATTCCATGGGAACTCTTGGTCCACATGGTAAACTTTATTTCTTATAGCTCACTTAGCCCCTTGGGTAATATTCTTTTCAAGATCTCAGTTAGTTTCTTAGGAAAAACTCCTTAACTAGTTCATGACATAGACTAAAGCTTCAATTATTAAAGTCAATCCCTCACCTAAGGCCTATAATGTGATACACATTTCCAAATACATAAATTCATAATAAGTTTCAATTTCATAAAACAAATTTCCTCATAATAAAAAATTTTTGATCACAAGGTAAAATCCTTTTAAACCCTTCATTTTAAAATTCATTTTAAACCATAAATATTCATTAAGGAATTTATCAAACCCCTTTCAATAATTTGAACCAGTTACTTTGGGAAATCCATTTTAAGAAATCAAATTCCCAGTA
Organism: Viscum album; assembly: GCA_963277665.1. Taxonomy (NCBI): domain Eukaryota; kingdom Viridiplantae; phylum Streptophyta; class Magnoliopsida; order Santalales; family Viscaceae; genus Viscum; species Viscum album. Next base: position 397,908,226 of record OY728138.1, read on the forward strand.
CATTTTAGGAATCAAACAAATCATGGTTAGAATAATAATAAAAACATAATTTAAAAGAAATTAAATATATAAAATCTAAATGAAATCAAGAACCAATGGTATACCATGAAAAAACACAATTAAATAGAGACTCCTACCTCTAAACAAAATCAAAATTCATTACCTTCAATGAAAACCAAACGAATCAAGTAAGAGGACTCCTCACACACCTTAACCAATAATAAATAACAAAGATCCCCATCTAAAACCCTAAATTTGGCTACATGGAATTATAGGGTATCACAAATCCACGTAAATGAAGAAATATGGTGAGATATAAGGAAAAAAAGAGGAAAACCATAAGAAAAAAATATTTCCAAAAAGGAAATCATCAAAATCCATGGAAGAATCATCAAAGAAATAAAGAGAGGATAGGTCCAATCCAAGGGACAGGATGAGCATGCAATAAGGGAGGAAGAAGGGTGGATTTGTGGGGAAATATATAAGGGAAAAGGGTAAAATCACAAAATTTTAATGAGATGGAAAACAACGAGGTTTGACCACATGGTTAGGTAAACCATACTCCAACCATAAGGGAGATACTATCTCCCCAAAATAAGGCCACACATTTTTTGTAAAATCCTACATGATTTGAAAAAACATAAAAAACTTCATTATCCCCCAAACATCTCTCTCACATGGTTAGCTTAATGGCTACCACTAACCATGTGTAAATTGTGTTCCATGGAATGTTTCTTAAAAAATTGAAATTTTTGACAGCCAACTCCTAAAAACTCCAAGAATAAATAAATAAATATATAAAACTAAAAATAAGATATACCAGTGACTCAATAGATGCCATGAGTGGGGTGTGTAAATAAATCATAAGAAAATACAATCATGATACTACCACACATAAGAATAACCTAGTAGGTTCACACTAAAACAACACTATCATGACATAGAATCATCACCACTATGTCACAACCAAACACTCCATCGTTTCTAACTATCTCACCACAAACCATCCCTCTCCTGCACAAAATATCCACCAAAACCATGAAATTTTTTCCATTTTATCACATCATTTAAAAAATTCCATATTTACCATTACCATCTATATTAGATTCATTATTCCATTCATTTACCTATTTAATAAAAAACCCATTCCAAACCCTCGCCCATGGTTAACCCAAACTTTTCCTATTCATTTTAAGCATTATTAATTAACTTAATTCTTATGGTTTTTCGATTCCATCCATACCCATTTACCATTTTCATTGTTACCAATCACATTCCATCTGTATCAAGAAACTATAAAACAGACACATGTAAACCAACCAACCACCAAAATACCTATACGCATCTAATACCAGCAACCACCTCAATAATTTCACATCACAAACTCTTTCTATATAATCCACCATACCATTACTCCACATCAACAACCACCTCTCATCTAGCCAACTAAGGCAAGGTAGTTGCATCCCCATTGAACAGCACATACCATTATCCCAAAACCAACCATAACAATCTACTATTTAAACTATACAATCACAGTAATAACAACTCAATAATAATAGTAAGATACCAAACTATATATTTTAGCAATAATAAATTCAATAATACCTTTATTTTCATATGAAACATCACTTCAATATCAAATTCCATGCAACCAATTTAATTATAATATTTAAGTTATTAACATTTTATGAAGGATGATTTCATCATTTAAGTCACAATAATAAATAAAGACATATCTTAGCAGTAAATAATTTTTAGAAATATCATTTGGCAGTCAACAAACTCATAATAAAGCTTTAGAAATAATTAAACCCATACAGATCACCCATTCTTAGTTATTTTCTTTATTTTAGTTCAATATATTTATTAATCCAATATATATCGTCCACCCAATAAATGAAAGATTATGAAACATTCATAATTCAAATATAAATATATTTCATGAAACTCCTACCTCAATCAACACTTTAACACCTACAACACAATAAGAATAATGGAAGAGACAATCACAATGTCAAAACTATGGAAGGGAAACCCCAATCAACCTATAACATAGTGATTGCTATCACAAACCTAATTCAAGGCTATAAAAATCAAATCCAATCCACTGACACAACCTTTCTAGATAAAGAACACGGAGTAAAATCAATAGATAAGGAAGGGAAACTCACCTTGGATCATGAACAAAGGATCATAAGAATCCAAGGATCAAGATTTGGAAAGGGCATTGAAGGGTCACCCAAAAAACTAACTTAATTTCACTGAAGGTTAAGAGGAATAATGGAAAAAATGGGATTCATGGGGTATCTCATATTTATACCTAGGATGGAAAACACTATGTCATGGTTCAATATTCTATCATTACACTGTGATAAGTATATATCAAACTTCCATTGAAAAAATCACATTTTATATCCCCCATATCTCTCCCCTATTAAATTCAATTAACTTCCCAAATCTAATATGATCGAGTAAGGTTCATGTCTTGATCAAAGAACCACAACACGATGAAATTCAAGGCATAACCTCTAAAAATTGACCCCTGAGTCCTCAATTCACGACAGAGATAGAAATTCCATGACTAGCCAATTGAAGAACCCCTAAAATCAGCCTCCCAGTCTCCATTTCATGGCGTATAGGGATGCACCATGATTTCCATATTTTTAAAATATCAAAAATTTCTCAAGAAATATCATTCAATGACAAAAACCCTCATTTTGTGACCAAGAAATTGGTGAAGGGAACATCAAAAGAGATGTCAAAATTTTGTAAGATACATTCCCTGCATATTGTAAGAGTCCTTTCTTTTCCAATATCCCTTCAAACTTCTTACACCACAACACACACCATCATGCAACGACCAATAACATACAAAATAACCCCCACTATAGAAATCCCCTTGTGCCATGACCCAAAAATCCACATCATGGCCTCTTTCTCTTAGCTAAAATCTCAGCTCCAACAATATCTCTCCCCTCCCCCAAACTTTTAATCTATTGGTAAAGGAAAAGCATTGTGACTAGTACACAAGACATAACTATGGGGTATAGTTTTCATCTATGTAAATATACTTTGGTTTTGGTCAACCCACTAATATTTAAGTTATCATGGGGCTTCCTGGACAATTAGTTTTGGATCCCTTCCCTCCTGACACCTCCAATAGTTGAATCCCGTAAAGTAATGGGTAGGAAAGTTCCATGCTATTACAAGACCTGAATGTTAACACTTAACAATCAAATAAACATATTAATCATAACATAAAATTTATACATATAATACATTATTATATGGTCATATTATACTCTATGATATGGTTAAGGTAGTAGTATGATATCATTATATCATATCCAAAGATATTCCAAACCAATTCTTGAGATATTCTTTAGTTTCATGTATGTCATACCATATGACATACCTATATCATATCATATGATATAGGATAATATATATCATATATAAATTAGGATTTAGGGTATATATTTATCATAGTGACTAATAGATACAAATGGGGATGAAATGTTAGTAACTTCTTTTACACTCACCCTTCGACTTGGGTTAAATTGAGATAACAACATTTAACCTTTTCACCCAGGATTCTAGGTAGATACCAGAGATGAAATATATTTTTATTTATTCTTATTCACCCATATAATTGGGTTAGTTAATATTTATGATACACAATATTATCATTGAAGCTGATTCTATTGAGTATTTTCATTCTTTCTTTCCCACATATTTGGGATTAAGGTGAGAAGTGATGCATAATATTTTTGTTATTTCTCAACCATCACTCTAGGATGAGTTAAACTATATAATCAGTTGTGTATTCTCACCCATAACTTTAGGATGATGAATACTAGATATTCATATTAGAGTTGGTTCTCTAGAAACAACTTACTTTATACTTTATATTACCAGAATATTAATAAATATATTATAATATAATTGTTGTTCTTAAACATTACTTTGATGTGATGATGTATTTAGATTATTTTTACATTAAAAGGTTATATCAGTTCTATTATGTAATGATAACCTATATATTCTATGATCATATACTTAAACATATTTCATATGGTCTCGATAACATCTGTCTAATAGGATACAAATCATGTTTGACCATCAAGTGTTGGGGATCATAAAAATTGAGACTTCTTCTCATGAAGTTTTTAATTAGTGATCTCTAATAAGGGAGGTTATAAAAAAATACCCATAAATAGTAATTACATTTGTTTTATGTGTCATTGTATATTCCTATTTGTGAAGATGAGTAATGTTCCTTATACTTGAGATTATTATTAATGTGTATCATGAATCTTGTACTTTGATGTATAGACAAAAAACTGTGACAACATATTCTTTTGAAGATGTATAATATGTTAAGTGCATCATAAATGATATGAAATTAATTCAATAAGTATATAAAGTATTTTTTTTCTTCCATATTGTGGGTTTGTTTTTGTTTTTTGGTATCTCATGGTGGAAAAAAATATTTGTCCATCCCATGTTAATGGAAGAGGTTATCTTAGGCCCTTTGAATGAAATTGAGCTATATGATTAAATCCGTGTACATGGAATTTCATCAATGGGTTAATTTCATACAGTCAAAGAAAGATAAATCAAGCATATAGGGTGATGACAGAAGTATGCATCATGCTTGATGAGATATTAGTAAACAAAGGGATTATATTACATGGAAGTATTTATTGGAAGGTTTTTGTCATTGTGACATTAACTTATTTTTCTATGGGTGAATTTATGTGTTATTAGATGATGATCTTGGACTTTAGGTAATTTCATTTAATGCCACTGAGAAATAGGACTAGAGGTTTACACACTATGTGTATCCTGAATCTCATTAAATTTTATTAAATTTAATGTTAAGAATAAAAATTATTCTTGGCTTATAAAATTAGAAAATAATAATTATTCAAGTGAAGTTGATCACATGAATATTCAATCATGATATATTCGATTTTAGAACATGTGGGTTGAATTTTATCTTTTAATTACTATCCAAAAGTTAATAAATAAATATTTATTTACTCACTAGTTTAGTGAATAGATTAATATATAAATATTTATTTAGTTATATTAATATTAAAATAAGTATTTATTATTTATTTTAGTGAATATAATATTTATTTTTTTATCAAATGAATAATGTTTATTTGAATAAAATTTTATGATTCAAGGTATGATAAATTCTATGGGAAGGTTAATGGGATGAGTTAATGGCCCGATAAAAATGATATATTTTATTTAATATCATTTAAATAAAAATAAATTTATTTATTTAATAAATAATATTTAAATAAACATGTGTCATGAGATATAATAATAATATAATTATTCTAATTTTATATGGGGTTTACAAAGATTAAATATATTGATAAGCGTATGTATGCAATTATCAATTATCTTAACCCTAAGTATAAAATCCCTATTACAACATTTTATAGATGTGAAGACTTATTTTGAACAATGGAAATATCTCTATAAATCTCTCAAGTCCTAAAAATAAAACCCTTTTATCCACCCTCTCAAGAACATAGAGAGAAAAAGATAACTCTATGTTTCGATCAATGGTGGATGACATGAAGCACTAGGTTCGTGTATGTTAGAACTTAGAATGCTAAGATCATCATTCGAAGATTCATGGAGAATGTTTGGATATAACTAAATGAATCCTCACTTTAGTTATACACCATAATTAAAACACAATAAGAGTGGTGATGAAAATTGATTGATAAGGATTATCATGTTTGAGGTAATTATTGTTTTAAAATAATAACAAATTAATTTTGGAAGATACTCTTTTGAATATTAAAGGGTTTTATTCATTAAATTATTCATATTTATCCACTGAAGGTGATGAAAATATAAATTTGGTCACCCACCCACCACTTCCACTACACCCCAAAACCTTTAAGTGGTATCAGAGTGATCACATTCTAATTTAAAAAAAATATAATTTATTTAATAAATTTACAATGTTTTTTTTTTATTTTTCATTTCTATAATTTAATTTTTAATCAAAATGTCAAGATAAGGCATTCATATGAATTTGTATAGTTAAGAATAGAACAAGACATGTGAAAAAATCTTGAAGATCCCATCCATAGGTGCCAAGGTCATTGGTTGTAAAACATGGATACACAATATATAATAGTAAATTATATATCATGTACTCACGTTCAACTCACACAAGGTGAAATCCTTTTAAATATTGTATCATCATGAGACTCAATACGAAAAATCATTACAAATTATGTATTGATAGCTAGTGAGATATGTGGTTTTATGGGGATTATATGATGTGTAGCTTGAACTATTAGAAATTTTCCATGTACCAATGAATTTGAACCATTGATATAGCATATATCAATGTTTTCTTGAACCATTTTCAAGAAATCATCTAGTATATACCTTTAAAAATGGTTATAATATATCTATCAGTATGGGGTGTTGTAATGACTAGATACTGATGGTTTTAGAAACTATTGGAATAAAATCCTATACAAACGGTTTCATAACCATTGGTATTGGCTCACACACCACCCGACTACAAAATATGCCTCCACCCACTCTGAAAGATGTGTGTATATATATATATATATATATGCAAACCTATAAATAAAATTTTGTATTAAAGAAGTCATAATACTTTTTTAAAATAGAATATGTACTATATATTTTATATTTAATCAGCTGATAACTTAAAAAAATCATAATACATATATACAATCTATTTTAGTCATCAAAGACCATCCACTAAATTGACTCATAAATATCAATTCAAAAATGAATAGGACCATATTTGCCTCATCAGCACTACTAACATCATGATCATCACTCGCATTATGGATGTCCTAACTGAAATCATCATCTTCATTATCATTATCATCACAAGGAATTTCATCACCTAGAACACTACTAGGACCATCATCACCACAACATGATGCATCATATTTGGAGTGAATTATTGACACACATGCATCAAAAACTATAGAAACCTATAATATAAGTGATGGATATAAATATTTCATATCTTTCAAGAGGTTCACATGACCATTTTACCTCTATCATGATCCTAAATGGCTATTTTTTATCCTTAATTGATTCTTAATATCCTTTTACAACTTGGTGATACCAAAGATATTATAGGTGCCTGATATGGTCTAATACCTAGTGGAGATGATGTGCTTCTTGAGTCAACATCGGAATCTCCCTAGTACTCATAACCTAATATCTATCTCAAATGGTCATTTGGCCAAAATTTGTTATCTTATTTCCCATCAAGGGCCACTAAAGCATGTTGTTGATAATATAAACAAAATATTTAATTATGAAATATTTGTCAAAATTTAAAATAATTGTAATAAGACTTAAAATATTTTATTTTTTATGTTCATTTACAGTACCATCCTCTTTATTCTTCCTATGTAGGAAAAACAATTTTGATCGAAGCACAAGACCTTTGATGTTCAATACCACCCACTGAAAATGAAATTTAATGTAAGAAAATATTATTCAATAATATTTTATTTTTGAAAAAAATTAACACATTGTAACCGATATTTAATAAATCAAAAACAAAACAAGTCAAACAAAATTTCACTAACATGAATAATATTATCCTCATCAAAGTGAAACTAGAATAAATAAAAACAATATGAACAAACATGTATTATTTTGGTTAAGTTATATTCATATTGGTTTTATTACATTTGTATTGGGTTAGTTTTGATTGGTTTCATTTAATTTAGTTCTAAATTTTTTTTATTAGTTCAACTAGGTTTGGGAGAGTTTAGTTTGAGTAAGTATTTTTTAGGATAATTTCACACTTTTATATACAGTTAATCTTTTTTTTGTTTGGTTATGAATAAAAATATCTTTTTGGTGTGGAATGGGTCAATATAGTTTAGTTTAGTTTTTATGAGTTTAGTTCATATCAATTTGTATTGGATTATTTTTGTTTGGTTTAATTTATGATTATTTTCAATTATTTAGTTCAAGTACTTTTTGAGAAGATCAATTAAATTTGATCATGTTAGGTTCAGTTCAATTTTAGTCATTTTGGTTTCATTATATTTAGTTCCTTTTGGTGTAGTTAAATCTAATACAATATGATTTAGATTGTTTTATTACTTGTTGTTTCAAGTTAATTTAGTTAAGGTTTGATTATATGTAGTTTGATTCAATTTAATTTTATTTAGGCTTGGTTGGTTTAGGTATTTTAGGGTAAGTATGTTCCTTGTTTTTTTAATTTTTAAAAAATGTTATTTGATTGGAAAAAAATTCCTAATGAATTTTTATAAGAAATAGGATTATATAATTTAAAAGTGTTATAATTGTTTTTTTTTTAGTTTTTTACAAGTGTACAAATTTTGAAATTGAGCATTTCCTATTTAATGATTTGGGAGAAACCCATCCAATGACATAATTTTGATATAAAATGGTTTTGGAAATTTTAATTTATTGTAATGAATTTATAAAATTAGTGTATTTGAGTGGAGTTATCATGGTTTTATGGTTGGTGGTTTTAGTGAATACCCATATAATTGTTCAGTTAAAACTTGAAATGATCTCACAAGTATATAGTTTCTAAATGAATAATTCTAAATGATTTAAAATAAATATATGTATTTTATAAATGCTAATTTTCGAAATTGTGAAAATATTTTGGTTGGTGTCTTTCAATATTTTTTGGATTGATTCATTACTAGTATTTCAATTTTTTATTTAGTTTTGGTAATATCATTTAAATTTAGTTTGGTTATATTCTATTATATTTGGTTTGGTTCACTTTATGTCATTTTGTTTTGGTTCATATTAGTTCACCCAATGTCACTTCAGATCTAGATTGTTTGGTTTGTTGAAGATATATTTTTTATTTTTCTATTTAGATTCATTAAAGTGGGTTTAGATCAGTTATATTTAAAATTATTTGATTTAATTTTATTCATTATAAGTTTCTACAATTCAACTATATTCGATTAGATTGGAATAAATTCATGTTAGTGTAGTTAAGTTAGGTTATATTTGGTTTTTTAAATTTTGGTACTACCGAGCTCAGTTCACAGAAATTTTTCTTCTTTTGATTTGGTTTGGATGTGTGTCTAGCTGAGTTTGGTTCAAATCAATTCAATTTGGTTAAATAAAGGACATTATAGTTTTTTTTCATCTTGATTAAATTTATTTGGGTTTGGTTTTGTTTGTTTTAGTTTTTTACGGGTTATTTTGGTTCACTTACATTAAATTATAATTGATTTTATTTTATTAAAGTTCATTTAATTTGATATTAAATGAGTTGGATTTTTATATTAATGTGTGGTTCTAGTCGTTTTTGTTTCATTTAGTTTTTTCTAGTTCGGTATTATTCATATGTATTCAATTAGTTTTTCACGCCTTCCTCTCAATATGATTTGGTTAATTTAATTCAATTAAGTTTTATTTAGTTTGGTTTAATAATGTTTCGGTCTGTCTGGTTTGGCAAGGTCTAATTCATTTTAGGATGGGTTTCATTGACTATGATTGGTTTATTTTTGATTTTATAAGATATATTTTTTCGATTAGGATAGGTTTAAACTGAACCAAACTAACTAAAAATAACTTTAATTGAATAAAAATGAACTAAAAAAAATTAAAATTAACTAAATGAAACCAAAATTTCTTAATGAAACCCATCCTTAACAAACCAAAATTAAATGAAGCCCATTTTAATTAAATAAAAAACTAAACTAAAACGAACCAATCTTAATTAAATTGGAAAAAAACAAGCCAATATAAATCGAGGTTAATCAAAACAAATAAAATTTATCAGACTTGTCCAAACATGAATTGAACAGAGAAAACCTTAGTTAATAGAAAAAATAACCAAGCTAAATCTAATTAAACCCAGTAAAACTTAGTAGATCTTTCCATTCACCATATGAACCAGCCAAAAAATTATTAAAAAATTAAATTAAATAAAACTAAAAGTATTATAATAGTAATAGAATTCATTTTGGTATTTTATTTCTTTTATTTTATTCATTTATAGTCATGTACGATGTGATTGGTTTGATTTAGTTTTTTTCAGTTTTTCTGGTACCTAATAAAACTCATTTAGTCATAAAAAATACATTGTTCCTCTCATGATCCTATATAGTAGCGTGTCCCAAAGTGTTCATGTACATCATAACACCCTTTTTATTTATTTATAAAGAATCATGAAAATGAAAATTTAATAAAAATCATAATAATTTAATTTTTAATCAAAAACCAACAAAGTTGAATAATACCTAAAATTTATTACTCTTTTAAAAATAGATCATTTCCTGGTATTGTGAAATTGTATAGTATTTGAAAATTGGTATACCCTATAACTCAGTGTTGATTCAAATATTCTAGAAAATATATAGCTCATGCTTATATAATCCATATAATTCCCCCAGTTCCATTAACCATGTTAGCTTTATAGCTTGATTTTCAAGAAAGTCAAATCAACGATGAAACCAACATATTAATTTATATAAATAAAATAATAATAGGGATTTTAATTTAAAAAAATTTCTTACCCATATCGCAGACCATGTATTCTCCTTTATTTGAATATTAACATGCGTCCATGGTATTGGTTGAACTTGAATGGTGTCACTATACTTGGATAACATCAATATGAAACTTATATATTGTCTAGTATTTTTATCGACCGATTGGTTATCTTAATTATACTATACCATGATTTTTGTTTGATAGTTCCAAACTTCACGCATACGGGTACACCCATGTTGCCTATTAAAATCTTCTTCTAAAAAAATATAAAAGAACCAATGGGATTTATACACATTACAACTAAAATAAAACTATTATGATATAATTTAATGCATTTGTAAACATATAACCAATCCAATATAATAATTAGACTATGATGGGTATATGGGATATTCCGGATTGATATTATTTCAAGGATATGAATTATCTAATTCATGATCTTGCTCATCTGAATGATGTGGAGTAGAAGTTGAAGGAGTGGGATCATCAAATCCTGGATGGATAGGAGTGAAAAATAAAGGCAACATATAAGTGGTAAGAAAAGTATAAAAGGTATGAGGAACCATTATAGGATATGGGAATAGTATATGATAAGTATATTTTTAATGAAATTATGATAAAGGCATGGTCGGGACCATCCATAGAGCCTCAAGTATAGGAAGAGGAGTAAAAATTGTGGTAGATGATATATCTGTTGGAGGGTCTGGGTGTGAACAGGAATGATAGGTTCTCTTAGTACCTCTAGTAGCACCCACTTGATTATCTATGCTTTAAACCCATATTAGTAGTTTAACTAGGGATAAATTGTGGCCCAGATGAATGTCCCTAAAATAAATTTTATAAATAATAATAATATGACATTTAATGTATTATAATTGATAAATATTAGAATTATCATACTCATTAATGGAACCATGGGATATAATCTTAGCTCTCGCATTCATCAATAATTTTTAGACAATCTCTTAATACATACTTCTCCATTATATTTTATATTCTAAAAATTAATTAAATATACATTTTTTATATTTCAAATACTATATAAAAAAGAAAAATAATGTATAAAATGTATAATGAAATAACTAAGACATACTAATTGGAAATCCAAACTGTGAAAAATAGGTGGCGTGTTGTAACTAAAGCAAACAAATTATAATTCAAATAAGATATTAAAGATGTCATAACATAGTTAAAGAATAGGAATTAAATATACATTTTTGGAGAATCTTATAGGTGTCACACTATGTAATAGTTAAGATATAAAATTAAATATATTTAAATATGGTTTATAAAACTGTATACCTTTAAATTTGTTTAAACCTGTTTTGAAAAGTGAGTTTCAACCTATTTTAAACCAATTTTTAAAAACTATTTCAAACCTGTTTTTTTAAACTAATTTTAAAAAATATTTTCTAAAAAATTTTAAAACCTATTTTTAACAATTATTTTAAACAATCTTTAAATAATTACTTTTAACTAGTTTTATTTTTTTTAAATCAATTTTAAAAAACTACTTTAAACCAATTTTCAAATACTATTTAAAACTTATTTTTTAAGTTTCCTATTAAAATTGTTTATTAAAACCGGTTTTTAAAACCTACTTTTATTATTTTGAAGCTAAATTATTCCCTTCTCAAACAAGGTATTGAAGCATAATTATAACAATGGAAGTATATAATACCTCTATCTAAATCATTATTAAATAAAAAATCTAAAAGAAATAACATTTCTTTTGAAACTCGGTTGAGATCCGATCAGTATCACATGTCCAACTTCTATCCATTTTGTTATATAAAAAAGTTTTAATTAATATCAAAAAATTAAACAATAATTATAAAATTCATTACAATTGTGAATATTTTGAATTCAATTTCAAATAATTTTGGTTTTTTACATTCATTTTTATGTATTTTTAATATTTCTTCTTCAATTCAGTCCAGTTAAGATCGATTTGGATAGACATAAATCAAATTAAATACACATGTATTTATAAAGAATTTGTTTTTAAAACAATTTCCTTATTTTTTATATGAAATAAATCCAATTAATTGAATATTTATTTATCATGGAAAATATTTATTCAGTAATAACAACATTTTCCCACCCAATATGAAAAAAATTGTCTTTGATACATATGTTTTTATAAGGGAAACATCCATAATACCAACAAGACATAATTTAGTATCAAATGTCTGCAAAATATTTCCAACAAGATAATCCAAATACCAATTTATTATAAAAATCATCAAATCATACTAGTAGTTAACCAAAAAAATATTAAGAAATAGAAAATGCTATAATCGATGCATACTAGTAGTGACCTAAACAAAATATAATACATGGAATGGGAAACAACAAATATATACAATTATATTAAGTAGAGGTAGTGAGTGAATATTAAATTAACTTTCATTAATTAGAAACATGATTATTAAAACATTCAAAACCAAATTAAATTAAAATTAAGTATATATAAATTCTAATCATTCAATTATTAAAATAAAATAATTAAATAAATAATTTATAACCCCATAATACGTTAAAAAAATAGAAAATTACTACAATAATTAATTACATAATCATCTAATATATATCACACAAAAAATAACTTTATATTGTATTTATGTATAAGAAACGAGAAACTAAATTAAAAAATTACATCAAATATGATAACATTTGTTATTCAATACTATAAAAAATATAATCTAGATGATCCTTCATTCAATTAATTGGGAATAATCATATCCCAACAATATTTCAGTTAGTGTTTTATAAATAGATAAAAATTAAAATGATGCTCAGTGGAAGAGATGATGGATTTGGAACTCACCAATTTGATGTTCAAGAATAATGGAATAAAAAAACCCTATGATTGAGGGGGGAAATCGAGGAGAAGATAGTGGAATATGTTTCTCATGGTAGGGAATTAGGGATCGTGGGGGGCGGCACATCATATAATACTACCCTATACCAATAGTTTTTTAAAAACCATTGGTATAAGGATCTATATACCAATGGTTTTTAAAAATCATTGGTATATATTACTTTCAATGAATCTATACCAATCATTAGTCTAAACTATTGGTATAGAGACCTATATACCAATATTTTTAGAAAACTGTTGGTGTAGTGGCATGGTAATAGCCTTAAATTCAAGTATTATGGTATACACAATGTGTAACTTCGCACATTTTTTACTCTACATAAATCATGATAAGCCATGTGGATAATACTCAACATCATTAAATTTTTCATATTTATTACCAACCTATAAACACATCTAGATCTGGATTACATAGTGTATATCTAGTATGTACACACCATGTAATGTATATCAAACCATGAAAGGTGCACAATGAAATTTTTACTGTGTCATACGGGTCATGGTGTATGATAATTAAAGAGAGACAAAAATTAAATGATGTGTATCTACCTGCACACATTGTGTGGAATGTGTGGCATGTGTAATTCTACATTAAGTATACACTGAGTGTTTTTCATCATGTAGTGTGGGTATACATGCTTAGTAATTAAAACAGTATAAATTATGAAACTTCATGACATGTAATGGTCATCATAAACATATTGTACTTCACATACATTGAAAAATGAAAACTTTATGTATATTATGTCATTTCATGTGGTCTTACACGCTATGAATACAACACAACTTGACCCATTTAACTACATTTTGTTTATATCATGATATGTCATGTATGAGTATATATCGTATAAGAACATATTACAAAGAAAAAAACATACACTATGTGAGTCACATGACATGTAAAGTGATAGTTCATTATGTGTAAGTATTAAATACTAAAAAATATATTTAATTTGATATAGAAGGTACAGGGTGTGTGACCTTCTGAGTACAAGTTGTGTACTTAATTATTTTAAATTTAAATATAAATTTATTGAATTTATTTAAAATAATACATGATGGAAATATTATTATATCTCAAAGATTTTTAGGATATTGTATTTAGATAATCAATCAATTAATTAATGCCAGTAGATTTATCTTAATTAAAATGAATATAAATGACTACTAGCAATACTATATGCATTTTCATTGCATGTTCTGATTGATCATGAGACTAACCAACTTGTGTATGTATTGTGTTTATATATTTGATTTATTTATTTAACACATGGTTTCATGTGATAAGTTTTTATTAAATTAAATATGATTATCTGTGAATCATATCTTCCTCCTTTATCATATATGATCTTGTTTGTCCAAGGTCTATTTGATATAACCCTAAACCCCTAGTACACCTAACCTATGAGTGAGTAAAAATTTATAAAGGATGGATCCCTAGAAATAGGAGATGGTTTAAGACATAATATGGGGTGAATCCATCCAAGGTGATACATAGGATACTAGAGAAATACTAAAACTCAATCTAAGTGTGGGATAAATGAATTATTTCCCCTATGTTCAAGGTTGGTTTATCACCGCTCGATAAACCAATCAATAGTTAAAATCTCATGATCATATCACAAATTTATTTTATTTTATCAATTCATGGTTATTTATTTATTCATATGATGTATGGTTTATTTGGATGATTAAATATGATCACAGAAAGATAAAAAAAAACTAACAAACATGCTAATGAAAAAATAGAATAAAATTATTATGCATAAATTATTTTATCAAGCATGGTTAATTAATTATGTAAATTTTGTATAACATTAACAGGAATGTAAATAATAAAATAAATAATATTTACATGTAAATTAAAATAAAATTACTCAATCAAAATATTTAGTTAGAAATTTATTCCATCACTTGAGTAAGAATACATACATAGTTTAAAGTATTAGTCTCACCCTTACTAGGGTACTTCAAATTATTAGAGAGTTATAATGAAATTATTGAGTTGACTTAACCAATTTAGAATCAAAAGTAGTCACCCCCATAATTCTTGGTATAATTTGGAGGCAAGTTTTGAGAAAATATGAGTTTAGGATTTCAAGATTATGGATTCCACACAATAGATAAAAGAGTTATAAGTTAATGAAGTTGGTAAGTAAATATTACCTAAATACCTTTGAATAATTTGATAAGGGGGTTTTCTTGGTTATTTTAAGGGGAATATGGATCCTTTTCCCTATAATATCTTAGTGAATAGATATTTCTAATCTAGTAGTGAGGGATATTTAGATTTGATAAAATATGGAAAAACTAATTAATTCATAAATAAATTACATCATAATTTATACTCAATATAAAGTACTAATAATTTTCTTTTATTTATTATATAAAATGTAAATTTCAACCGTATAATCATTATGATAATTATTAAACAAATAAAATTTCCTCACCAGCACAAACTTCCAATAGCGGTACATTCCCTTGAACATTATACTACTAAAAAATTATGTGTTAGAATCTACTATTACTGATCAGACGCCTTAGGGAGAGAGTGAGACTGATAAGGATGCCTACATAAAACACATGGAGTATACTTCATATGTTCAGTGCATCATGACATCAGTTATATCTAGAGAGATAAGGATGCAACATGAGGACATAGATCCATACACCATGATAACTCATCTCCAAGAACTTGAAATGAATAAATATAGGCTAAAGATAAATGATACTTTCAATACACTATACAATTTTAAACTGGAAGATGAATACCTAGATAGTGATCATGAACTAAGTATGTTGAATTATATAGATCGATGAACAAATTTAAGCTTCAATATAGATAATAAATTATCCATTAATCTCAGTTTATCATCCTTACCACCTAGATTATCTATTTTCATTAAGAACTATATAATGAATAGTATGGGGAAGCTACTAAAAAATATTTTAACTGTGGTTAAAAACATTGATATGGATTTGTGAGAACATGGTTCCTCAACCATTTTGGTGAACAAAGTGAAGGAAATTTTTTAAAAGATTATGAAAATTTCATATTAAATAGTGCTTTTCTAATGTTTCTCAAAGAATAAAGAGATTTATAGGGAGAGTAGTGAATATGAGTTTATCTACTTTACATTTGGAAATGAGTATCACTATAAGAGGAATTGCAATGAATTGAAGAAGAAAGTAAAAGATTCTATTATAGGTATATTCATCATTACATATAAATATTCTAATTCTATTCTTATATATTAAATTATATATGTGATTCGCATATTTTTATTGAAATGCAGGAACCTAGGATCAAAAACATTATAAGAATTAAGGTAAATATTCAAGTTGTTGATGGTATTGAATTATACATTAGTTAAATAAGATAATAATATCAAAATTTCCAAGTGAATTGATTCTCATAAAACTATTATTTTGTATTTAATTTTATAAAAACATTTATCCCACTATCCAGTTATAGACACAATGAGACATTATTTGAGGTTTGATATGAATTTTGTTATTGTATATCAT
Source organism: Viscum album (assembly GCA_963277665.1). NCBI lineage: Eukaryota > Viridiplantae > Streptophyta > Magnoliopsida > Santalales > Viscaceae > Viscum > Viscum album. The sequence goes on from OY728138.1 coordinate 397,925,180, forward strand.
AATTAATTAATATTTTGAAAATAAAATAATCACAGATGTCCAATATTAGTAATTAGAAATGAATCTAAAATATAAGACTCAAATAATACCTAGTTTTGACAAGATAATTCTGGGTTATTAAAACTAATAGTAGTTTTCAATAATGGACCCAAAAGAGTGTTTAGATACTAATTATCTAAAAGTATTAGGTATTTTACATACATACTTATTATTTTTAAGATAAATAAGCATTTATAAATTAAAATTCATAAAGACAAAAATATTCTAGAATTATTTTAGATAGATAGATGTGAACTATTTTAATTAGAAGCTATAAGAAATTTCTTATACTTCATTGGATTCCTTTAAGAAATTTTAGGAATGTAAATTGGAGTAGTGAATATACTTGGTAAAAGATATATGATGATCCCGGTGGGTTAGTTAGAGAATATCTTAATGAAGAAAAATGTTGTTCATTAAAATTTAGAGAGTAGATATTCCTTAACTCACATTACCTTATACACACCATAGTGATGATTTTAGAAAAAAGAGGATCGTTAAAGACTCTTATAACTATTTCAAGTCTTACATTACTCCTTTCAAGACATGCTTTAAAAATATAAGTGTTTAAACTCAACCATATTCCAACTATATTTACTAATGGTTATCATATAAGTTATAATAGAAAATAAATCCATTATGTCCCACCTTCATGTGTTTTATTGAGAACTGTTTGTTAATGATAGTTTTTTAGAAACTAACTTATAAAGTCTTAGAAATTTTATTTTCCATATTTAAAACCTTGTAACCATCCTTTAATTTGATTTTCTTGGTTGATACTTGATTGGGTAAAGTCTTTTAAGATTTTGAGTGTCCTATGGGTATTTTGGATATTTTTTGGTCTAAAACATGCTATATTAGGACTATGGTGTAATTCATGGCAGTCCCTAGTGAGTCATGTCTAAAATGGGAAAGGGAATGGTCGGTCGCGAGTGTGTAGTGTTGGGGAAGCACATATAGACCACAACTATAGAAACATAACCATGCACTACAAGAAAATCACCCTGTAGTGGCGGTTTTTAAAATCTGGCGGTGGTTTAAACCGCCGCCACATGGTTTTGTGAAAGTTTCCAAAAACCACCACTAAAATTGGTGTTGAAATCCAATATATTACAGTTCCTTCAATTTAATGGTTAATTTTTGTAAATCATAGTAGAATTTTTATTTATCAGTTGGTTTCTATGTTTTAACAATGGTTTTCTAGCCAAAAAAATGCCAAGAGTTCAGCAGCGATTTTAACCGCCGCTAAATTCTACAATTTGTTTACCAAAATAACCACCACTAAAATGGAGAAAACAGGCTCTAAATAAAATTTTGTCATATTTAGCGGTGGTTTTAACCGCCATACAAAAAATATAATAATATAGTGGTAGTTTAAATCACCATAAAAAAACTATATTTAGCAATAGTTTAAACCGCCACTATATGATGAATTACAAAAAAATGAGTTGAAGAGTCTACAACCCCAGAAAAACCCTAGAAAAAAAACAAAAAAAATGAAAATAATTCCATAAAAAATGAAACAAAAATGGAACACAGCATAAAAAATGAAAAATAACATAATCAGAGTACATATAAATCAGATTACACAACATATACACATAAGTAAAGTTTCACTATCTTACAATCAGAGTACACATAAACAATTCACAGACCATATCACTCAGCATGGTTTACTCTATTCCACAAATGATACACGAAAAAACTCTCTCCACTAATCATTGAATGATGATGATCTCTGCTTATCATCCTCTCCATAAACTCTCTCGGAGCATCTAGGGGTAGGGAGTGACTACCACCAAGAGTATATGAAGCTACAATACCTGATGTCATTCCAAATATCTTATATGGTAATGGTCCCAAACTCATCCCACGCACTCGACTAGGATGCTCCTTCCTATGGACTTTACAAGCTGGGTTATCTTGGGAGACTGATAAGGACTACCCGGGATTTTCATCCCATAGTTCTTTAATTTTTACCTATAAATAAAATATAAATCATATTATAATAATTATATATTAATATAGTGACAATTGATAATAAGTTATTATAATGAAAAATGAATTCATACCCCAACTTCTTTGGCAATCTTATTAACAAAACTCCCATCGTATTTTTTATGAACATCCAACCACACTTCTATTCAAGGTTCTTGGTATCCTAAATTATATAATTGCATTAAACAAATATAAATAAAAAAATTTAATATATTGAATAGATAATATTGTATTATAAATATTTAAACTAATGAAAAAATTACTAGAGTCGACCAGCTTCTTGAAAAACACTTTGACCTCATAGTGTGAGGGATGATTTTCTTAGCCCGAATCAATGCATTCTTCCTTGAAGCATCCTTAAATAAATAAAATGTAATTTAATAGTAATGTATGAAATGTCGCTTCCTTTTCATATGAAAGTATAAATGTAAAATGATATTAATATAATAATATATATTTAAATACCATGTGATTCTCATCACGATAAATATCAATAAAAATTTTCCATTTCTCTCTAGGTACCACATTAGGTACCTTATCGTATAGTTTTTGGGTTCTCAATGAAGTATCGATGAATTTGTTCCATAATATCCCTTTAAAATATTTCCATTTCTTGCCCAAATTTTTTAACTTCCACTTTTGTACTATCAGATCAGTAATAAGAATTTGTAAAAACATCTGTACAAAGAGATTAATTTTGAAAATATTAGAATTTAATAACATAATGACATTCAATTACATCATTATGTATTAAAATTACCTTTATATATGAATCAAAAACTTCATTTTTCTAAGATGAAGGTGTATGCCACTAATCATCATATGAAATAGGAAGGGTAACTAGCTTCACCACCAGCTGGCCTAGAATATGGTCAAACAATCCTGCAGCATCATCTATTAGAGCCCCATAGAAGTCAAATGGGATAACTATCTTTAGTCCATTCAGATTCTAGACATCTGAAATTTTCATATTGTTCTCTATAATATCATTGTTTCCATATTTTATGAAAAAATAGTTAGTAGTATAAAAAAAATACAATAACCTTATTCACATTAAAATTTGTACCTATAACAGTCACCCTTTAATTTCCTCGTGAAGAACTAGGAGTTTCGGTCTGCTCCCTCACTGTTGAGGCTGCTTGATGGGGAGGAGTCGGTTGAGCTATTGATGGGACATTGACGAAGGGTGTGAGAGACAGTGTATGGGGTAATTCAGATGGTGTCTCAGATGGTGTCTCAGATGCTGTATGGAGGGATATAGATGGATCATCATCTATTTATATGTTCAAGGGAACATCAACTAAGAGTTGGATAGCATCAATATAACGCTTCCTCCTTGTCATTCCTGTCATTTAATCATAAAAAAATACTCCACATGAAAAAAAAAATTAATTTATGATGAATAATTTGAAGAAAAATTATGTTACATAAGGGGAGTTCAACATGATTTAGAATACATATAAGTGGACTTTTAAAATTATGAAAATATAGAAAAAAAATCTATAAACTAAAGAAAAAAAGGGATGAAGTCAATTAGAATAATATAGTTAGTGACCAGATATCCACTACATACACTAATAGAATGGTGTCTTAGTAGAAAGAATCTTTTATATCCCTGGATGAATCAAAAACTTTGGATGAAGTTATTAATGATGTGAATTGTGTCAAAGACATGAATGTGAAATGTGATCTGATCAAAAAATATGATCGGTAAAAAGAAGTCACACTATGAACTCAATTGCATATTGGTAACATGAATACCATGTGAAGTTCATTTGGTAATTGGACTATTTTATTGAATCATGAATGAATTTTGGATATATTTAGGTGTTTCTGGAGAAAATATGTTCAATATATGATTGTTTGTTAATTCCATGACATAGATAATCACATAATGAGTGATTTTTCATGTCATGAATGTTTTTTTTAATTTTTATTGTTGTTCTTTCTATGGGATATACTTGTCATAAATACAGTGTCACACTATGAATAATTCATTCTATTGAAGATAACTCTTGGAAACATCTCTATCATTCCATGAAGAATATCATCACATTATGAATCATTATTTCTAGGTAGTTCGAGAAATATTTCTTTTTGGGTTTCATATGTGGAATTCAGTGGTTTGTGGGAAATTAAAAACTTCTTTTTTTAATCTAAATCATGATGTTTATTTAATGAAATATCCAATGGGTATATTTTAATTTTATAATAATGTATGTTATCTTGATATTTTCATTTTAAAACTAAAGTGAAATTCCATTATTTAGGATAGATCTAGATCTACTATGAAAAAAGGGAGTGATAAAATTTTAGAGTGTAGTATTTCTAAGATCATTTACAGAGATATTATATTAAGAGAAGATGAGTAAATATTTTTAGGTGTATTGATCGATCTTTTGAAGGTTTCAAAGTGTAAATTACATGATTTATACTTTGTTTTTGGTTTCTAACACTATTTAAGAAGTAAAAACCCATTTTCAAAATATTTAACATCTATTTTTTTCAAATAAGAGGACTATCATAGAAGGAGTAGTGAAAACTATCTGTATAAGGGAGCATTGTATTTTTCTTCTTAAAAAATAAAGTTAATTTCATTTTATTTTCTTATGTTGAATATAATTCTAGAGGGTTAGAGATACCACTACTTTATGTAAGAACATAAAACAAGAATTCTATTTTTTAAGTGCATTTATACTTCACTACTTGCATTCTCCTTGGACTAGACTAGTTTGTATGGACCAAGTAAAAAATATATTATTTTCATTACTTATTTTCTCACTCAATAGTTACAGTAAGGGAGATAGTGGAGTATACCTGAAATTTAGAGACTAATATAATGATCTAGGAATAAATATTAATTTCTATAATACCCTAATTATCTCACCCATTTCAGGGTACAACCTTAATAAATTCCAATTGATTTCCACATAATATATCATGATCATTCAAGAAATACACATGAAGAATGGTTCAGTTTTCTCAGTAATTAGAGTTTTAGTAACCATTAAGAAAAGAATAAACTCTATGAAAAACCCCAAAATATTAACTATATGTATAGATATAATATAATTCCATGACTTAATTTCAATCATATCATGACTAATAGTGTATATGATAATGATGGTACCTCTCACTATAGATATCCAAACATAAACCTCAACCTCCTCCACCTCCTACAAAATAGAAAGGTGTTTCCCAAGATTATTATAATGATATGACATCCATTTATAATGAATAATCATAACTCTACTATGGCACACTAACTCATTCAACATCGGTACCCATCCTTTCTTTACTAATCCAATCATGTGATTTTAATGTCAACCACAACTCTTCCATGAGATACAGTCAAAATATTTCATAAAATGGCCCACCATCTTAGAATGATTACATTCATGAGTGGATATTGGAACATATACATCCTATTCCCGTATTTACCACACAAGAAGCACTCTAATTAGAACTTTATATATGAATCTTGAGAAGCTTCCCAAGTTGATTTCCCTTTGATGTCTTTCAACTTAATCTTATCCCCACTTAATCTTATTCCCAATAAATTATCCCATCAATCAACTAGATTAAAATTTGAAAGAGAATATATTAATTATATTGGAAATGTATTCACCCAAATTATTTCATGATAATGATAACCACTTGATTGTTATGAATCTTGAAAAATATAACTAATAATAAAACCTCCAATTGAAATATTGTCTTGAAACTCAATTTCATGAACCTTTAAAGGGTTAAGATTTTAAAATGTATGAATGGAACCACCTACCTCAATTGATGACTCACACAATACTTCAGATCCCATAAGACCTTAAATGGGTTTACAAACACATAAAACAACCCTAAACACCCTTAAATTATTTAACTAAACTTCTAGATTCAAAATACTATAATGGAATAATCAAATACTAACTCACTAGATGGAATAATGCTACTGAAACAACAAGAAACAATGTAAGATCAAATCCCATCACACATCCTTTTTAATTACCTAGACTTGGGAGTAGTGGCAGTTATTATTTGGGGGAGATAGGGGTCGGCACCTCAGGCTTGGGCTTGGGGAGATTGTGGGAGAAGGGGGTTAGTGTATAGGGGGAGAAGGGGGAGTGTGGCAATGGGGTGAAGGGGAGATGGGAAGGGGGAGATAGGGGCTGGCAGCGAGGGGGAGAAGGGGATCTAGTGATGAGTGGGGAGAGGGGTCAGCGGTGAGGTGGAGAAAGGGATATGGTGGTGAGGGGGAGAAGGGGAGCTGGCGGCGAGGGTAAGAGAGGGTTCGATGGTAAGGGGGTGGTTATCCAGTGGCAAGGAGGATAGAGGGGCTGGCAGTTAGGGGAGGAAGGGGGATGGCGTGAGGGTTTCACGAGGTCAGGGAAGAGGGGGTATGGGGGTGTTAGGATTGGGGGTGGGGGAGGGGGAGGGGTAGAAGTGTCATCATTTAGAAAAAGGTTTAGTGGCAGTTTTTAAATAACCTCCACTATATTTTGTAAAAAATAGCATTATTCTAATAAACCACCACTGATAACTTATTTTTTTTTGTAGTGATGTCTGTGGTGGAGGTCGTGGGGAGGGAAAATGGTCGTGTTTTTGGCACATTCCCATGGTGGGTCACCAAGTTGCTTGGTGTGTTCAAGGACACCACAATTGTAAATACCCCTACCTCAGTAGCCCAAAGTTAGTGGTTAATTTATTATATTGGTATTAGATACAAGGAATCATATCCCAAAGGACCAAATAGTTTAGTAGTATTGGTAGACTTTATACATAATTGTATCTCACATTACATTTGAAAACATAAAAATACAACATAGTTAAAGTAAATATATTGCATCCTTGAACTCATTCAAATATTTCTTTTTATATCCTAGGTAAGGAAACAAAATAAGGGCTAAGATCAAATTATTAGTAAGGGTTATGTATAGTGGAAGATCTCATGAACAAATAATGCATAATAAATATGGAATAGTGAATAATTGAAGGCATGTTCCATTTAATCAATAACTTAAGCATGAATAATAATATGGTTTGAATAACTGATGATCAAATAATGCAATATAAAAAATTAAATGATATAAAAACTTATCCATGGATATCATAAATATTTAAATAATCACATATAAATTAATAATTAATCTCACAATGAGTAAATGAATAGTGATGGGAACCATAAACTTACTATCAAGGCCTCATTCCAAGACATCACACATAAATGGGTAAGGCCTCATCCAAATACCCAAGCTAGTTTGTCTCATGATACCTGTCGATGTATCAAGGAGTTTTAGTTGGCCCCACCCTTCACTTACTAAGTTCAAACCTCATATAAAATTGGATAAACATAATTAATTTAATCATTCATATTTAAAAACTAGCATATGAAACTTTAATAATTTTCCACAATCAATAAACATAATCATAAACCCTCTAGATTAATATGGAGAACGGTATCAAAATAATACATCCCCATTCAAACTAATAATAAAAAATCTACAGAAATAATAAGAATGGTATCATTAAAACATATCCCTAGTGGAGTATAAGTAAGACAAGGGTTTTTTTCATTGATTAATATAAAAATCATAAAAATGTCATTAAAACATTCTTGAGTAAAATAACATTTTTACTTTGAAAATAAATTTTAAAAACTAAAAATTTCTATAATATTATGAAAACAATTTTATTTGAAAATAAAATTGTAAACTTATAAAGTAAATATCAAAGTGTTCGATTGTGTTGATGGTGTAAAATTCTGTTCAAACTAATTATATTAAAGAAAAGATTACTTTCACATTTTTGTAAGAAAATTCAAAAAGTACCTCATTTAGAAAATGACATGAAGGTTCCTTTTAAAAAATTATAAAAGTAAAACATGGGTAAAAATTTCTTTAATAAATCATTATATAATATTAAAAAAACTTGAAAATATTTTCAGAAAACATCAATTTATAAGGAAAGGGATTTTTGATCTATGAGGGAAATAAGGTCATATTTTCTTAAAAAACATGTTGTCAATCATTTTAAGTACCAAAGAGAGAAAAATGGTACTATTAAATGAAAATTTCATAAATAACCAGAGAATAATAAAATTAAATCTTTTCTTATATAAAGATAATATAATTTCTTTCAATGTAAATTCATATATAAACAATCTTGATTAAAATGAGATTGAAACATAAACATCTTACCACTTTGGTAACTTTTGAATCATAATTCCAATTAAAGAAATAAATTCAAATAAAATATTGAATACAAATAATATAAATTGATTCATGATATAACATATTAAAGGGGGTATAAGATACACCTGATAAAAATAAATAGGTGCATAATACCAAATATGTCTCAATAGAGTTGAAATTGAGAAGAAATCTCTTACAAAGATCATACCATTGAAGAGATAATTAATCAATGAATTGATTATATATATCAAATATAAATACACATAAAATAGTTTGAAATAAAACATAAAATAATCACAATTAATTACAGTCGTAACCTTATAATATCAAAGACAATTAAGAAGTTATATAACCCAATGAAAATAAATTGAGTTGTGAAGCATCTTACCACTTAATAACTTTCAAATAAAATCCCCTTGGATAAATTAAAGTAAATTGTAACTTAAAATACCATGAATTATTAATGATTCGTAATATAATATTTAAATGGGTATTATATATACTATATAAAATAAATTGGTGCATAATATTATAATATTCCTCAATAAAAGGAAATTGAGACGAAATCCCTTAACGAAGGTCTGACTCATCACATACATTCTTTATTTTCCTAAATAATAAAATTGTGTTAATTATTTACATGATTGTGAACATTTTTCATGTTTATTATTCCTTATATTTTATTTAATTCCATTTTATATTTAATTACTTAATCAATTAATCTCACGTCGGATGTTTTGATGATATTCAGTTCATATATCCAAAATGACTTCGGTAATTTTGATTATGGTAAAAGAGGTCATTATTCCAAAATATCCAAAATAATAATCATGAAATAATTATAATTTTTATAAATCAATTATAATTTTAAAATCAATCATTAAATATGGGTATTAAAATTTAACTATGTCATAATCATGGAGACAGTAGGTTGTATGTATGCATGAATAATGTTCTCATATTTCAATGGTCATTATGAAAATAAGATAAGTATTATTTTTATCTTTATGTAATTACCATAATATCATAAATAAAATATTTTTTCTTTAATTGTACTTATATATATCATCCATCTATTGTGGTGATGAAAAATAAATCATGTCGTTTTGTGGAGGCATTAGTCCACACGTACGCACAAACAATGTTATCATTTTTCAACAAATAGAAAGGAAAAAAAGTAAATGATATATTATATTTTTATATTGATAAATATTTCATGAATATGATATATATATACATTAAATCCATCATTAAAACCATTTCTGATCAGTAGCGATGGAAAATGAATTACATCAGTTTGCAAGGTGGTAGTCCCCCACACACATGAATGATGATTTTGTTTCCCATTTGATGGAATATGAGATGGATATAGGGTATTTAATTAACATAAAATAATATCATTATATTTTAGATACTTATTTTATTATATCACCAGGGTTTAATAATATTTTAAGGATGTATAATAACAAATAAAATAAAAATTCTCTATTTAGAATGATACCTCCTCTTCAGACAACCTACATAGGTTTAAACCAAAAGAATCCCAAGGAGGGTTTTATAATAAAATAATGGCCTATAGGATTTGTTGAGGGAATTTGGTAATGGATTTGATCTATTATTTTATGAACCAAAAGTCTCTTTATTTGTTTATAGTAGAGGATAAGATGTATCCTTTTATAAGATAGGGGAGGGGAAATCTTGGAATTTCGTAGTGTTAAATTAATATAAATTAATTAAAATATTAAAATGGCTCAAAATTGATAATATTATAGGAAAATATGAGTTTGAGTCTAAATAATCTCATAAAATAAATATTGTACAATTATAGGTGATGTTTTATCCCTTATCTTTTTTTTTCAACCCCTTTTAACCCTTTTTAACAGTTACCGTAGTAATAAAGTTTTTACTATTTAGAGTCCAAGATGCATATTGTAAAAGGAAATACTACCTATAAATAGACCATGGTTTATATTATAAACCATTTCCAATTATCTTGGACAAATATATTATTTTTTAATTTTAAATCATTTAATAAAAAAGTATTTATTATAAAATAACATTAATTTCAATTTTTCCTCTATTCATTTAATTTGATATTAAAAAATTTATGAAAAATAGGGAATTAAAATATATACCTTTAACACTTCCCAAAAAATGTTATAGTTATCAAAAAAATTGTGACTCATGACAATATATTCAATTTATGTTACTTTTTATATTTTTAAAATCATTTATTTTATTTTCCATTTTATTAAATAATTATTGTGTCATCGTTGAATAAGCATTTAAGGTAATTATTTTATCACTAAAAATTATAAATAAATTAAATTGATAAATAAACATTATTTTTAATATAAATGGATATTTATTCCCAAACATACCTTCATGTTATCACTATGTGAAGACATAAGATATTTTTAAATGTAAGAGAGTGACATTTTGTCCTTTTCTTTGCATAAATTATTATAGTGGAAATAATCATGGCCATATGGTTCCAAAATGGGAAATTTATTGAAATTAGATGATATGTGGTCAAAATATTTCCATAAAATAGAAATTATAAAAGTTTATATGTCATTATAACCCATATCTATTTAGTTTAACCCCTGGTAAACTTGTTTTTCTCGTAACCATGGTAAAATAATTCTACTATTTTTACTATTAATTGTGACCAAAAATTAAGATTAATTTATTTAATAATTATTATTATTATTATTCCAAATATATATGGAATTTTACTAAATTTAATTAATATAATTTCCATAATTTAATTTAAAATCATTCCCATAAGTGTGATGAAAAGCAGTTTTCTGAAAAATTCATTTTTCAGGGAAAAGATGATTTTACATCAACTATATGACTAGTAGTATTCATTATATGAGTTTAAATACATATATATATATATATAATAGATAAATTTCATTTAAATAACTATTCATTATGGGTTATTTTAATTTATTAAAATGGAGAAACATTATGCACTTAAAAACAGTTTTCATAAAAAATGTGTTTTTAATCCTTAAAATAAAATAATACCAAAATATGGAATAAATATTATTGAAATATAATTAATTAGATTAAATATAAATAAATAATAACTATTTTAATTTTAAATAAAATTAAAATTATAATGGGTATTAAAAATTAGTAAATTTAATGTAAAGAAATTATAGTATTTGAAAAATCGGTAATTTTCACTATTCGCTGAAAAATCACTCTTCAAAAAAATATCAAAATTTCACCCTAAGATAATTTTTATATTAAATTTTAAAAACTTATATAATTTTAATAAAATACTATTTATAAAAGTTTCATAAATTAATTATAATATTTGTTCAGAAAAAGAAATAAATCCATTTTTGAAGAAGAAAAATATATTTTTTAAGAATGAAATAACTTTACTAAAAATTGAGTGAATGTTTAAAAATAATTTATAAATACATTTATATATAGTAATAATTTAATATATATTTTATATATCATTTAATCCTATTCATACCAACCAATTTAATGACTACGTTATAACAGTCATATTTAATAATATATTTCACAAGTCATTTAAGCTCGGTGTTGTATGTCGTATATGCTATCAAACACAATTTTATTATTTTAATGTATAGGGGTTTTAAATTATTTAAAACTTTAATTAATTTCATCCTCATAATTTGCGCTTGTGCTCAAAAATCAAGGGTTTGATATTTGAAAATTCCTTTGTATAAATTACATATTGTAAAAGGGTTAATAAAACTTCCTCTTAAAATAAGAAAAGGGAAATGAAAAGGTTATCTAGAATAAAAAAACTATATTTCCATTTAGGATAAAATAAATGGAATGTTAAAATATAGACATGGAGGATAAATCTAATTCCCAAAGACTAATAGAGAGTGATAGAAAACATGGTTGTAAGAAAGTTAACGACCACAAATCCATAAATCCATAATGGGTGAAAAGACCATTTAGGATACAATTTTTATTTTAAAATACTTTTCCTATATTTTAGAAATTTATTTACTATCCAGAATAAGATTATATGGGCATATACTCACTTAGAAATTAAAACTTCATCCTTTACTCAATTTCCACCACAATCTAATCCTTTCTCCAAATGATGAGTATTCAAGATGGTTTTTTATATGTGAAGTACTAAAATAAAATTATAATGGGACACATAATCCAAAAAAGAAAAATAATATGTTCCTAATATTTAAATTTTTAACCAAAACTAAAATGGTTACCATAAGTTATGATAATATCCAAAATTTATAATCCTTCAAATTAATAAATAATAAATTTTACTTCAAAATTTATAAAATAACACCAAAGGTTCAACATAGATTATTCCATAAATAAATAACCCTACATGAAAAATATCCTCAATAAACTCAACATTAAAGGATGTTTTAACATTAATAGTGATCTCATGCCTTTTAATTTACATTCCCAAAATTTAGTTTCATTCTTCCCAAATAATCATCCATATTAAACCACATATAAAACCTAAAGGTTACATATACTTCACCCTGATAAAGAATCCAAAAAATATCATTAATCAGCATGATAAATCAATATACAATATTATAATGTAGTGAACTTCACCAAAATATCATGAATAAAATTTAGATACTAACTTGAAAGGTAATCCTTATCTTGAACAAAAATATCTTTTAAAATATCACCTTATTAATAAATCAATTTTAAACCATCAATATTATTTATATCTCGTTATCCAATATACCATAAAATATAATATACTTGTCCAAAGGGTACCAAAAAATCATAAACTTTCCTTGTGTGAATCATAAACATAGTGTATTTGGGGAGTTTCCTCAAAGTCTTTCATGGAGTTATATTTACTAATCATATTTTTTCTTAAATCCAATTCCCAAAGTTTCTACTAAACTTGTTCTGATACCAACTATAAATACCCCTAACCCAGTATCTCAGAGTCAGTGGTTGATTTATTACATTAGAACTAGATACAAGGAATCGCATCCCAAAGGATGGAATAGTTTAGTAGTCTTGGTAAACTAGATACATACTTGAATCTCACATTACAATAGAAAACATAAAAAATACAACATAGTGAAAGTAAATATTCTACATCAACGAACTCATTCAAAGATTACTTCTTCATATCTTAGGGAAAGGAAACTAAATAAGAGGTGATCTCAAATACTCAGTAAGGTTTGAATAAATTGGAATATAACATGAATAAATAAGTAATAATTAATATGGAATAGTGAATAACTGAAATAACATACCATTTAATCAATAACTTGAGCACAACTAATAATGTGGTATGAATAAATGATGATCAAATAATTTCATATAAATAATCAAATGAGCTTGAAACTTATCTATAGATATCATAACTATTCAAATAAACACAACTAAATTAATAATTAATACCTTAATAAGGTAATACATAATTCTAGTCATCATAAACTTACATCAATTCATCATGACAAGACATCATAAATAAATGGGTAAGGCCTCAGCCAAATACCCAAATTCATTTGTCTCATGAGACTTATCGATGCATCAAGGGGATATATAGGGCCTCGTCCATCAATTACTAAATCTAATTTATTTCTTAGATGAAATGGGAGAAACATAATCAATGTAAACATTCATATTTAAAAACTATCATACTAATTGTTGATAATTTTCTGAAATCAATAAACATAATCATGAAGCATCCAGAGTAATATAGAGAATGGTATAAAAATATTACATCCTCAGCCAAACTGATAAAAAACCATTTGAATAAATAAAAAGGATGATATAATTACAACATATCCCTAGTGGATCATAATTAAATTAAGGGTTGTTTTCATTGATGAATTTAAATACCATAAAAATTTCATTAAAAATATTTTGAGTGAAATACCCTTTTCACTTTGAAAATCACTTTTAAATACTAAAAATTTCAAGAATATTCAGAAATACATTTTCATTGAAAATAACCATATAAAATTTTAGATTAACCATCAAATAATTAGGCTGTTATGATGGAAAAAAATTCTATTCTTGTCGAGTATGTTAAAGAAAATATTCCATTCACATTTTTATAATAAAAGTCAAAAATACCACATTCAAAAAATGATGGGATAATTCCTTCTAAACCATTTTGTAAAATTAAAACATGGGAAACAAATTATTTAATAAATCATAGAAAAATATTAAAATTATTTTTAGAAAACAAGCACTTTGAGTAAAATGGATTTTTTCCGATGAATGAAATAAGGCCATATTTTCTTAAAAATGTTTTCTCAGTTATGTTAAGAACCAAAGAGAGGGAAATGGTAATATTACTTAAAATGTTAATGAATAACTAGGGGAGAATAAAATTATATGGATTTGTTATATAAATAGAATATAATTTCTTTCAATGAAAATTGAAGCATAAACAATCTCAATTAAAATGATATTGAAACATAAAATGGAGGAAATCATCAAATTTTTTACTCTAATGACTGTCATAAAAGGGAGCGGTTCTTGAAAATGAAGAAGGATTATTGGGAGAATGAAGTAAACAGAAATTCTTGGGCTAATCTCTTATACTGCTTTCGACATATCAAAAGTTGCATACAGGATTGGTTGGACAACAACCCTAAGGAGGACATCAACCTAGATTATCTCAATTCTTACATTTATAAGCTTGAGGGGGGCCTCCAGGAGGGATGGGATGATGAAATCTTTGCTATTATTAATGAAAAATTCTCTATTCTTGCCAAAAAGATCTTGGAAGTGTAGAGGCATTATTATGAGAGATCAAGGGATTTATGTTTGAAGGAAGGGGATAAAAATATATCATACTTCCATGCCTTTTTTAAAGAAAAAAGGAAAAATTCCCACATCAACATAAAGATATAGGGAGGATCCTTCACTTTGGATATTTAAGTGGCCGGAAATCTAGCCATGAATCACTTCAAATCCCTTCTGGAAGGCCCAGTCACTTCCAGAAATGAGGTTCAGAACACAGGCACTGGGGAGGATGGGTTTTTTCAAATCATGTACAATTTAGTGGGGAACTCAGAAAATGAATTCCTTGTGGAAATACAAAAATAGGATGAGGTGAAAAGGAAAACCTTCAATCTCTGTTCGGATAGTGCGATAGGACATGACAGGTTCCCTGGTGCTTTCTATGTTGCAGCATAGGATTTTTTGAAACCTCGGGTTGTGAGTGTTGTGAAGGATTTTTTCATGGGGGGATCCTTACTCATAGGGATTTTCACTTTAAGAATTGTTCTCATTCCTAAGTGAAAGGATACCACGACTATCACTTAGTATTGACCAATTTTCATACGTAATTTTTCTTGAAAAATTATGTCCAACCTCCTATCCATAAGGTTGGGAAAAATCATCCCTAGATTGGTATCTGCTGAACAACATGGTTTTTTGAAAGACGGATGCATCCAAGGGTCCATTGGTATTTCTAAAGAACCGGTGGGGGACATTAATAAGCGGACAATTGGATCCAACATGATCATTTAAATTGATATGTAAAAATCCTATGATAGACTCAATTAGGGATTCATCATCCTGGTGATGAGGAAACTCAGCTTCCAAAAATGGTTCTGCAACTTGTGCTTTAGATGTTATTCTTCTCTTTATCTCTTTATCTCTTTCATGGGTAAGGGGTTCAGCTTCTGTAAAAACACTAGAGGAGTGCGACAAGGTGATCTAATGTCCCCTTTTATTTTTATATTCGATCAATAATCCCTCTCAAGGAACCTCCACTACAACTTGGATGAAGGAAGGATTATTATTTTCAACACTAAATATGGGAGAAATTATATCTCACATCTCATGTTTGTGGATTATGTTCTTGTCTTTCTTAATGACAGGTGTAGGTCACTTCAAACTTTTAGGGGAATTATGGAAGCATATGGTGAGGAAAGTGGCCAGCTTATCAACCCAAGGAAGAGTAAGGTCATTATCTCTAATAAATGTTTGGGTAGAAGATGCCATACTATCAAAAACATTATGGGAATGCATAGGAGTGAGATTCCAATAAGCTACCTTGGCACCCCCATCTCTAATGGGAGAATCAAAAAAGATCATCTTTAATGACATTTTCAATCGTATGACAAGCATAATTTTTAATTGTAAGAAAAAATTCCTCTCTTTTGGGGGAAGATTCACCCTGATCAATAGTGTAATCACTTCAATATGCATGTGCTTTTGATAATAAATCCACTGAAGGGTTTAGTCACAAGGATTGAAAATGTCATGTCGGACTTCTTTTGGGATGATAACCAATTGGGGCAGTGTCATTTAGATTCTTGGAGTCTCATGGAAAACCCAATCGAGGATGGTGGTGTGGGCCTTCGTAATGTAGCTAAAACCATGCATTACATGCAGACCCAGATGGTGTGGGAGATTATTGAAGGGTTATCGTTTTGGGTGAGTTTTATGAGAGATATATATGGGGAGAGATGGTAGGGATGGACAAGTAGAAGGAGGACTCTTTAAAGACTCTCTAAATTAATGTATAACCACCTGTCGGATCTCCAGGATCACACCCATTAGTTGGTTGGAAGAGGCAACATCAACTTTTGGAATGATAACTGGGTGAGAAAAAAAACTCTTCTTTCCAGGGTGCCCTACTCCGACCATTTCCTTCAAAGAAGAAAGTGAACATCCATGTCGGATTAAGGCAATCCTAAAAAAGGATCAGAAAAGTGTTTTTAATAATATTCTCATTGCTGATGAAACAGACTATTGCTGCATCACTGGTTTGTCCTCCAAAAGCTCTTCAGCATCGACTATAGAACCACATTTCGTACTCAAGGAGAGATGGATGAGATTTCTATGAATCTCTAGTACAAGGATATCCCCAAGAATCACAACTTCCTTATCCAGTGCATTCATCACTAGGCTCTTCCAATGGATAAGAATATCCAACAAAAAGGGTTTAGCACTGTATCACGATGTCTTTGTTGTATCATCCCGCAACTGGAATCCACAGAGCATCTATTTGTGACTGGTGAATGGGAAAGGAACCTTTGGTGGTTCATGGGGTCTAGAATAAATATCAGATATGGTGGAAGCATGATGGAGGAGACATTTTCGAACTGGTTCCATGGTTACAGGAATAAGGAAATGGAGAGGAAAATTCGTGCAATCATAGTGGATGCGATCTACTTGACACTTTGGGATGCCAGAAACAAGGAGAGAAAAGGCCATACCATTTCTTCCTCCTCCATCCAGATTCGAATGCGGGACATGGTTATAGATCTAGGAAAACTTCTTTGCAGTGGTTAAGGCTCGACCTCCCTCTGCAATATTCTTCCAAGAGACATCTCCTCTACAGGTCTGATTCACATCAAACGGGGAAGATGGGTTAATTGGATACCACAAAATAGTGGTCTGAAGATCAACATCAATAACTCATATATCAATGGTAAAATGAGGGGTGGCATCCTGGTAAGGAATCCCTACGAGTCTTTCATTCTTGGCTTCAGTGATTTCTATGGATGGGGTTCATCTCTTGGTGTGGATATTAGAGTCTTGTACACTGCTTTAACCTTGTATGGATGCTTCAACATCACGGTGGAGGAGATTGAATCTGACTCCATAGTTTTGGTGCACTTTTTACAAGGGAAGGCCGACCCACCATGGGATATTTCTTATTTGTTAAGGAAATGAAGAAACAAAATTAGTCATGGCATATCTATTAAGCATACATGGTGCGAAGGCAATTTTACAACCGATAATCTGGCACATACAGGAAGATCATAAGAAGATCTTATTATTAATAGCTTCATTGGATCCATCCCAAAAAAGCTTTAATAACATTATTCTTAGTGATTCGCTAGGTCTACACCACTTTAGGCCACTGTGATTCTTGTTGGGTGTGCCCCTGGGGTATGTTTTCCCTTTCTATGTTTCTTTTCTCATTATAATAAAAAATTTACTTTTAAGTCAAATACAATGAATATAAAGAGATTAATGATATAACATATAAAATGGGTATTAAATACATATCATAAAAATAAATAGGGTCATAATACCAAATATGTCTCAATGTAGTGAAAATTGAGATGAAAACTCTTACAAATATCATATCATTGACTTGCAAATTTATCAATGAATTGATTATGTGTATCAAATGTAAATCCAAAAAAAATCAGGTTTAAATTCAATATAAAATAATAAAAATTCATTAAACATGTAATCTTATAATATCAAAGGCAATGAAGAAGTAATATAACACAATAAAAATAAATTGAGTTATGAAACATATTACCACTTGGAAACATTCAAATCAAATCCCCTTGGATGAAGTAAAATGAATTGCAACTTACACTATGGAAAAAAAGGCATTTAGCGACGGTTTGGTTTTACGTTTTGCGGCGGTTTAAACCGCCGCGAAATCGTGCGTCGGAAAACTATTCGCAGCGGTTTTTTAGCGGCGGTTTTTTGATTTTTTTTATTTTTTTATTATTTTTATTTATTTCGTGTTTATTTCTTTCTTTCTTTCTTTCTTTCTTTCTTTCTTTCTTTCTTTCTTTCTTTCTTTCTTTCTTTCTTTCTTTCTTTCTTTCTTTATTTCTTTTATTTCGTATTTATTTTATTTATTTTATTTATATTATTTATTTTATTTATTTTATTTATTTTATTTATTTTATTTATTTTATTTATTTATTTATTTATTTATTTCATATTTTATTTATTTATTTTGTATTTTATTAATTTATTTTGTATTACTTTATTTGTTTATTTTTCCATTCGTGCACATCCCATGAACATGTCCATGCACATGCCCATGCAATATAAAGAAATACTGCGTTTGGTGAGATTTGAACCCCTAACATCTTCCATATTTTCTAAAGACTTTACCACTCCACCAAGATCGTCATGTGGTTAATAAACAGAATTTAATATACTTATATATATTAATTGAAAAAACAAATAATACATAACTAATAGATATAAACTCAATAATAATTAAACAATAATCAATAATCAATAATTAATAATCAATAATTAAAAAATAAATTATAAATATAAAATATAAAATATAAAATATAAAATAATAAATAATAAATAATAAATAATAAATTACAAATAATAAATAACAAATAATAAATAATAAATAATAAATAATAAATAATAAACAATAAATAATAAATAATAAATAATAAATAATAAATAATAAATAATAAATAATAAACAATAAACAATAAACAATAAATAATAATAAACAAATAATAAAGAATAAATATTAAATAATAAATAATAAACAATATATAATAATAAATAATAAACAATAAATAAAAATAAACAATAAATAATAAACAATAAATAATTATAAATAACAAACAATAAATAATAATAAATAATAAATAATAATAAACAATAAATAATAATAATAAAATAATAAACAATAAATAATAAGTAATAAATAATAAATAATAAATAATAAATAATAAATATAAATAATAAATAATAAATAATAAATAATAAATAACACATAATAAATAAATTAAAATAAATAAATATAAGTAATAAATAATAAATAATAAATAATAAATAATAAATAATATATAATATATAATATATAATATATAATACATAATAATTATAATAAATAACACATAATTAATAATTATAAATAATTAATTAATAATAATAAATAATAACAACTAAAAATAAAAAAAATAAAATAAATAATAAATAATAAATAATAAATAATAAATAATAAATAATAAATAATAAATAATAAATAATAAATAATAAATAATAAATAATAAATAATAAATAATAAATAATAAATAAATAAATAAGAATAAATAAATAATAAATAATAAATAATAAATAATAAATAATAAATAATAAATAATAAATAATAAACAATAAACAATAAATAATAAATAATAATAAATAATAATAAACAAATAATAAAGAATAAATATTAAATAATAAATAATAAATAATAAATAATAATAAAGAATAAATATTAAATAATAATAAACAATAAATAATAATAAACAATAAATAATAATAAACAAATAATAAATAATAAATAATAAATAATAAATAATAAATAACAAATAACAAATAATAAATAATAAATAATAAATAATAAATAATAAATAATAAATAATAAATAATAAATAATAAATAATAAATAATAAATAATAAATAATAAATAATAAATAATAAATAATAAATAATAAATAATAAACAATAAATAATATATAATATATAATATATAATATATAATAATAAATAATAATAAATAATAATAAATAATAAATACGAAATAAAAAAATATTTAATAATAAATATTAAATAATAAATAACACATAATAAATAAAATATTATTATTAATAAATAATAAATAATAAATAATAAATAACAAATATTAAATATTAAATAATAAATATAAATAAATATAAATAATAAATAATAAATAAATATAAATAATAAGTAATAAATAATAAATAATAAATAATAAATAATAAATATAAATAATAAATAATAAATAACTAGTAACAAATATTATTATTAATAATAATATTTTATTATTAGTAATAATAAATAATATATAATAAATAATATATAATATATAATATATAATAAATAAATATAAATAATAAATAATAAATAACCAGTAACAAATAATAGATAATAAATAAATTAAAGTATATTATAAATAATAAATAATAAATAATAAATGAAACACATGAAAAAGAATAAAAAAAACGTGATAACGGATGAAAAATCATGAAAATGCCTGAAAACGGATGGAGAAGCATGAAGAATGAGGCATTAGAAAGAATGAGAATGAATGAAAACTCATGAAAACTCTGGAAAACCCCTTAAGAATTCAACATAATCATCATAATAACCCACAAAAAAACATTGATAAAGATAACAAGTCATGAAAACCCAAATAAACAGTAATAACTGGAGCAACCGTTAAAACCTGTCAAAACAGTCATAAAGTGACAAAAACATTGGACTCACATTAACAGAAATAACTTATGATCCGAGAGTTCGTTTTAGATCCACGACATGTCAAATCAAAGATCCTGAAATGATTTTCGACATGATAGGTTAAAGAGTCTGAATGGACAGGCGGATCGGAAGTTACGACCATTTAAAAAAAGCTGACAGGGAACGAGTGCTAGAAACGAGGAATCAAAAAACATAACAAACCCGATACCCACTAAAAAGGTCATAACTTATGATTCAGGAGTGCATGTGGGTGTCACGACCAGTCAAACTGAATATCATGGAATGAGTTATGATCTGGCAGGTGGAGGAGTCTGAACTGACATGTGGATCGAAAGTTAGGTCCATTTTTAAGACAAGTTCGACGGGACACCGGTGATGGAAATGGGGTTTCAGAGGCCTTAGGAGGGGTTTTGGGGGTCAAAAAACACGACATAAGCTTTCTTATGTCAAATTGGTTCATAGCTCTCTTTGCTGTCTTCGATTTTATATGTGTTAGAGCCCAAACGGACACCCAGAGCGAAAGTTATGGTCGTTTGAAGTTGGAGAACTTTTTTCAACTTTCTTATAACTCTCATATCTTCCGCACCTTAGACCGTCTCATGGTTTTGATTATACTTACCTCTAGAGATCTTCATGAGCTTCTATTTGACAGGTCATGGCGCTCCAATGGACACCCAGATCAACATTTATGGTCGTTTTAGTGATTTCGGGGTTTCTCGTGTTTTTTTATTTTTTTCCTTTCATTTTGCGGCGGTTTTACCTAAACCGTCGGTATTTCACGGTGTTTTTTTAAAAACCCACCGCTAATTCTAAAAAAAAATTAAAAAAAAATAAAAAAAAAAAAAAAAATTAAGGCATTTCGTGGCGGTTTTTTCGCGGCAGTTTAAAAACCGCCGCGAAATGACGACCCGAAACACATTTAGCGGCGGTTTTTAAAACCGCCACGAAAAAACCGCCGCTAAACGGTCGTTTTCATGTAGTGTTAAAATACCATGAAGTATTAATTATCCAAGATATAATATATAAACATGAATTATATTCACCATATAAATTAAATTGGTGCATAATATTAAATTATTTCTTAATGAAAGGAAATTCAGATGAAATCCCTTACTACAGGTCTGACTCATCATGTATGTTCTTTATCTTCTTAAAAAATAAATTTATTTTAATTTTTTAATTTATTAGGAACTTTTTTTATGTTTATTATTCATCCTATTTTATTTTATACCATGTTATATTAAATTTCTTAATCAATTAATCTCACACCAGACTTTTTGATGATATTCAATTTATATATCCAAAATGACTTTGGTAATTTTGAATATGGTAAAATTGGTCATTATTACATAATATCCATAATAATAATAATTAGATAACTATAATTTTTATACATAAATTATAATTTTAAAACCAATCATTAAATATGGTTATGAAAAAT
This sequence comes from Viscum album, assembly GCA_963277665.1. NCBI lineage: Eukaryota > Viridiplantae > Streptophyta > Magnoliopsida > Santalales > Viscaceae > Viscum > Viscum album. The sequence continues at coordinate 397,947,818 of OY728138.1, forward strand.
GAACTATGGTACAATCATGGAGATGATAGTTCGTACGTACGCATGAGTAACGTTTTTATTTTTCAATGATCATTATGGAAGGAACATAAGTATTATTTTATATTTATATAATGATAATAATATCATAAATAATATATTATTTCTTTAAATATACTTATATATATCATCAATGTGGTGTGGTGTTGAAAAAATAATCACATCACTTCATGGAGGTCGTAGTCCACACGTACGCAAGAACGACATTATCATTTTTTAGTGAATGAAAAGGTAAGGAAGTAAATGATATATTATATTTTAAAATGAAAAATATTTCATTAATATCATAAATATATATATTAAATTTATAAATAAACCCATCTTTGAGTGGTAGTGATGGAAAATGAATTACATCAGCTCGTGAGGTGGTAGTCCTCCATACATATGAACGACGGTTTCGTTTCGCATTTGATGGAAGAGAATATAGACATAGGGTATGAAAATAAAATAAAAACATCTCAGTATATGGTATATGATGATTTTATTATATAATCATTGTTTAATAATATTTTAAGTAGGTGTAAGAATAAATAAAATAAAAACACGCGGTTAAGAATGATGCATCTTCTTCGGACAACCTCTTTAGGTTTACACAAAAAGCCTTCATATGAGGGTTTTCTAACCAAACCATGGATATATGATGTGTTACATGAGGTAAGGAATGGATTTGGGTAATTATTTTATGAAATAAAAGGGTCTTTATGTGTCTATAGGAGAGGATAAGATGTGACCTTTTATAAGAGATGGGAGGGGAACTCTTGGAATTTCTTAAAGTATTAAATTAATATAAATTAATCATTATATTTGAAATGGATAAAAATTGAGAATATTTTAGTATAATATGAGTTTGAGTATAAATAATATAAAAAAATAAAAAAATTATAAGTTTAGGTGATGTTTTCACACATATATTTTTGTTTTAACCCCTTTTAACCCTTTTTGACAATTATTGCGATCATAAAGTTTTTACTATTTAAGGTCCAAGAAACTTCCTATAAAGGTAAAAAAAATACCCATAAATAGACCATGGTTGGTATTATAAACAATTTATAATTAAATTTACTAAATATAATATTTTTTAAAAAATTTAAATCATTTAATTAAAAAAATATTATAAAATATCATTAATGTCAATTCTAAAAATATTCATTTAATTTGATTTTAAAAAATTCATAAAAATGATGGAATTTGAATATATACCTTTACCAATTCCCTAAAATTTTATATTTATCTAAAAAAATTAACTCAATAATTTATTCAAATTATATTACTTTTTATATTTTTAAATTCATTAATTTTATTTTTCTTTTTATTAAATATCTACTGCGTTTGCATTGCATGAGAATTTAAGGTAATTATTTCATCAATAAAAATTAAAAATAAATTACCATTATAAATAAAAATACTTATCCTCAAAATAAATTTTTATAATCGAACATACCTCCATTTTATCTCTATGTGAACACATAAGATATTTTTAAAAGTAAGAGAGTGGTATTTTGTTCTTTTCTTTACTTAAATTATTATAACGGTCATAATCATGAACATATGGTTCCAAAATGGGAAATTCATAGAAATTATATGATATAGGGTCCAAATATATCCATCCAATAGAAATTTTACAATTTTATATTCTGTTATAACTCTTATCTCTTTAGTTTAACCCCCAGTAAACATATTTTACCCTTAACCACAGTAACAGAATTTTAAGTTTTTACTATTCATTATAACAAAAAAATTAAGTTAAACTTATTAACTAATATTAATAATATTTATTTAAAATATTTAATCCATTTTATCATATTAAATTCACATAATTGGTATGATTTAATTTTAAATCAAACCCCCAAGCACAACGAAAATTGGTTTTCAAAAAAATGTATTTTTTATGGAAAAGATCGTTTTACATTAACTCCATGACTAGTAATATTCATTACATTAATTTAAATTCATATATATAGATATATAATCTATAAATTTAATTTAAATAATCCCTAATTAGGGGTTTATTTTAATTTATTAAAATGGATAAACATTACACACTTAAAAAAAGTTTTCAAAAAAATGTGTTTTTAAGACTAAAAATAAACTAATACCAAAAATATGATATAATGATAATTAAAATTTAATTAATCATATTAAATATAACTAAAGAATATTTATTTTAAATTAAAATAAAATTCAAATCATAATGGTAATTTTAAATTACTTAATTTAATGAAAATATATGATAATATTTGAAAAATCGGTAATTTTCACTATTCATTGAAAAACCCACTCTTTCCAGAAAAATCCAAAAAAATGACCCTAAGTTAATTTTTATATAATTATTTGAAAAATTGTATCCTTTTTATAAAATAATAGTTATAAAATTTCTAGAAATTAATTATAATATTCACTCATAAAAATCAATAAAATCCATTTTGTAAAAAAACATATTTTTGTATAATGAAATGGCTTTACTAAAAATTGAGTGATTATTTACTAAGAATTTGTTAATAAATTTATATTGATTATTAATTTCATATATATTTCAAAGAAAATTTAATTCTATTCATACCCACAAATTTAACAGGTAGGTTATAATAACCATATTTAAATAATATATTTCATGGGTCATTTAAGATTGGTGTCATGTGTCATATATGCTATAAAACAAAAATTTATTATTTTAAAATCTAAAGTCAATATAACAGTCATGGTGTCTGTCACATGGTTCTTCAAAATGGCTTAAATAGCCACCATATATTGTGGATCTTGATTGTTCAATGTTGAAAACACATGGGATCTTTATGAGGGTACTTGAATGCAATTTCAATTTGATTTTCCATCTATTAATCAACTAATTATCCTCTATATGATGATTCATTGATTCAAAAAAATTCCAGTAGATCTTCAGATAAACCTAGGGTGATTTTTTTTACCCTTATTTCATTGATGTTTCTTCTTTGGATAGTCTTGATCCTCTCAACCATCTTTTCTTAACCTTACTGGAAAATCAAACCTTGGAAGGTGGAGGATGTTCTTGTTAAACCATATTCATGAGAGCCTTGCATATCTTATTTTGACACTATCCAAGAGCGATATAAATTATCCTTCCTTCGACTAGACTTGAATACTTTTTTTGGTACTTTGATGTTGGTGTGTGATTGTTCTACCCCTTGGCTAGAGTCCTTATTGATTATCTTTCTAGAACCTTTGTTCCCTTATTGGAATCAATTTTAGTATTACATGGTGTGCAAGCTTGGTAGGGTCAGTGTGTGAATGTTTTTTGGGTGATAAAACTCTTGAAAAATTGTGACGTTGACATTGACACATCATATATAATAAATTACTTACCATGTAGATTCCTTGTGTATGATTTTCACTACTAAAAATATGGATTTTATCAACGCTAAAAATGGCCATTAACAGCGCTAGAAGAAGCGCTATTAATGCCGGTGAAGATAAAGAGGGGGGGTCCCCTTTATCAGTGCTCCAAAAAGTGCTGATAAAGGCCCCTTTTATCAGTGCTAAAAAAACGCTGATAAAAGGGGTCTTTTATCAGCGCTAAAACGAAGCGTTGATAAAAGGGTCTTTTATCAGTGCTTTCTTTTTAGCGCTGATAAAATACCCCTTTTATCAGCGCTTTTTTTAGCACTGATAAAAATAAAAAAAATTAAAAAAAATACTACCAATCTCGGGGGGGATTTTTACAGCGCTTGATCTCCCCTTTATCAGCGCTTTCCCGCACCTCCAGTGCCCGCCCGCACCGCCTACACCCTTTATCAGCGCTAGCCCTTTAAATCAACCTTGCACGCGCACCCGTGCCGTCACCCAGATTTGATCTCGAGACCTCCCCACTGTGCACCCAAAGTCTTTGCCACTACCCTATATTGATTTTTTCTCTTATTCATGATATATCTATTTATTTATATATATATTTGGTTATATTTATTCGTATAATAATATATATTTATATTAATATATATAGTTATATTAATATATATATATATAGTTATATTAATATATATATATAGTTATATTAATATATACATATAGTTATATTAATATATATATAGTTATATTAATATATGTATAGTTATTTTAATATATAGTAGTTATATAAATATTTATATATTGTTATTTTAAATAAAATGGATATTAGTTATTATTTAGATAAAGCTAATATATTTTATATGTAAATATGTTTAATTATTTATTTAAAAAAATTAATTTTTAGGTGTGAATATATAAAAAATATGTACATATATAGTTATATATTTGATTATAAATAGTAGTGAATTATAAATAAGGATAAAATTTAAAAGACATAATATCAATATGAATGTAATACCTTGGAATAAATTCAGTCCCCACTAAAAAAATCCAATAATACCCCCTTAAACGAGGCTGAAAATCCACAAAATGTTAAAAAATTTGGGTACCCCGAATAAAAACTCAGTTTTGGAGGCCATCTGGGCCTCTTTTTTCCTCGCAAAATGCTTGACTAGGGTCCCTTGAGGTCACAGCGATGTAGCGATCTTCGCAGGCTTCGATTTGATATGTGGTAGAGCTCAAACGGACACCCGGATCAAAATTTATGGTCGTTTGAAGTTCGAGTTGCGTTTTCAACATATTTTGGATCTTTTTTAAAAAATTTAATTTTTTTAGTCTTCAAATTGTTATTAAATGACTATTAATCCATAATAATTAGCAAATTATTAATTAAAAATATTTTTTAAATTTTTTAAGAAGCCATGTTCACTAAATATCTTATATATTAAGTATAATAAGTGTAAATGTACATTTATATTTATCTAAAATATATTTAAAAATTATATATTATATTTATATCAATATAACTATATAACTATATTTATATATTAAATTTGTTAAAAAAAAATTTTGAAGTCGACCCTTTATCAGCGCTACTAAACAAGCGTTGATAAAGGGGGTCCCATTATCAATGCTAAAAAAAGCGCTGATAAAGGGGGGGCCTTTATCAGCGCTAAAAAAAAGCGCTAATAAAGGGGTACTTTTATCAGTGCTTTTTTTAGCACTGATAAAGGCACCCTTTATCAGCGCTTTTTTGAGCGCTGATAAAGGCCCCCCCTTTATCAGCGCTTTTTTGAGCGCTGATAAAGGCCCCCCCTTTATCAGCGCTTTTTCGTTAGCGCTGATAAAGGGGTGGCGTTGCCCTTGCCCAGTTTTGTGGTAGTGTTTTGGCTTGATATGGTGTTGTGTTCTTATGTACTTGAGACCATGTTTGATATTTGATCACATGTGTGTGCATGTGTAGCCCGTGAGACCCATGTTTGAGTATGATCACATGAATTTTTGTGTGTTTGTGTGTTTTTTGATATTTATACTCATGATTGTAATAATTTTTGTTCCTATATGTGTTATATTTTTTTGTGATGTATGACCTTTGGATGTTTTTCTTCTGGTAATGAATGACATGTGGGCCATCATGGATTTGTTAACCCTTAGAGGGAGAGTTTTTTGACATGTGATAACATCGAAAGTGGATTGAGACGTAGGAAGGGGTACAATGTCCTTATGGCTGACCCAATCCAATTCTAAAAAATGAAGGGCATGTGGATCAGCCTAAGGTAGATTCAGGGTATGATGACCATATGGCCTGACCTGTGATTGTGATGAGGCTTGATGAACTTGTGACTCAACCCAAGACTCATTATACTTATGGCTGTTGTGATTCATTGGGCTTATGGATACTATGGGATAAATGTGTTGGGATTGTATTCAAATCTAGTTTACAATTTACAGTATGATCATCCTTCTATAATAGAGCCAAAGCAGGTACAACTGGGGGTTTTTATGAAAACCCATATATTTTATAAATTTATTTCATGATTTATTACATAAAGACACACATAATACAATCCCAAATGATAGAAAGTCCTAGTGTCTTTGGGTAATTAGATACATAACATAATAACTTTAAACAAGGATACAATGAAATTATTTAAAAACACCCTAACAAGTCCTTAAGTTCCCTTGATATTCTAATACTACATGGGATAACCTAGGGACGTATATAAGAAATGGATGGGATAAAATTCCCAATAAGGGAATAATAAATGCACAACATGATTAAAGTAATACATGTGAGTAAGAGTCGTATCAAGGTGACATAAAATGGGTGATAATCATAAGCATGAATATGAATGAAAATTAATTTTTTATTTCAAAAGCACTTTTAAGGCCAAAGTGGGAAACCAAATTGACATCAAGACTTAAAACATAACCATGCCTCCATGGGCCAAGTTCCTCAAGACAAAATACAATCCAATTAAAAAGTAAGAAGAAGCCCCGCCCTAGAAAATAATAACAATACGATCAGCGTCCACCTTCCCATCGCTGCTCGGCTAGCTATCCTGTGCAAAGATGCACAGGCCCGGTATCGATGGAAAAAGTCATACCCTCTCAAAACATCCAAATTTGGATAGCGATGGAGAGGAGAACACTCTCTGCTATGAACCTAATCTGAAACAATCCATTAATTGTAAACTGGATGTTGTATCTCATGGAACAAGGCCATAGTGCCACAAGAAAATCACAAAATCAAACCAAAAAAACCTCATCAATGCCCAAAAGTACATAAACCTTCACCAATTCATAAAAAATAAATGTTGTATCCCACAGTAGATCATCGCGTCTTCAATTTCTCCAAAACTATAGATAGACCAAAATAGGAGCTCCAAAATCCACCTTGCCACCAATGCCACCAAACCAAACCAGAATGACCTTCCTCCACAAAACCACGCCAAAAAAATCCTTCATCCGAGAAACCGCATAAAGAAAAATTCCACAACCAAACTACCAGGCTCCATCGCTAGCCGCAAAACCAAATCCAGAAAACCCAGAAATCCCAAAGCATAATCATAAACAGCAAAACATTATCGGAAATCAAGAATAAATAAACCAAAATCCAAAAGTCATTCGCGGTTATTGTCACAAACCAGGACAAATCTCGTCGCCGCCTTCACACACTCGTCCGGAGACAACCTCAAACCACCGCGCACCCTCTTAGCTGGCATAGACCCACACGTCGATCAACAACAGGAGAAGCTGGAGCATGACCGCAGGCCCCACCGCACCTCCAGATGAAACCCTACCCAACGGAGAGGGGGTAGAGCGATGAGAGGCTAGCAAACAGGGAATTAACGCCGGTCGTGCCCATTAAGTGAAGCCACCCCTGATAGAAAACTTCGTCATAAGAGAACCTAGGAGAAGCAAGGAAGTAGTTTGATGCCGACCTGAAGCAGAGAAAGATTGGCGGTGACAGGGGAAACCCTAGCAAGACGGTAAGTATAACCACTGATACATCATAACTTGTTTTTCTTAGAATAACCTCTCATGCACCATGCATGTAATCTCATGAAATAAAAACATTACCCAATTCATTTGAGGGTTATATAATTTTAGGCCCACCTATCACATTCATATCACTTACATGCATTTTTGTGCCACATAGATCATGAAACATAAGAAATTATTTCATCACTTTTAATATTAAAATTAAATATTTTGGGTTAAATACATGTAATTATCCAATAAATGAAGGATAAGTACGACTAGTTGAATACCATTGAGTGGAAATGGTGATGGGTATTCACAACACAAAAGTCTGGCATGGAAAATTACAAGATAATTTTGGCGGCATAATGGGTCTAATAAAGGTTCATGGAAGGGATTAATGAGATTGAAATGTGTTTTATAATTACATGGGAATCATAATTATAGTAAAATGGTTGTGTAAAAACACATTATAAAATGTTAAATTGGAAATCAAAAGGGATTAGTACAAAGAAATTTCTTAAAATAAAGGAAGAGGAGAGAGCTCCTAGGTTTGATAGGTCGTTTCTAAAAGCTTGGGAGGAGCTTCTTAAGATATTGGGAAAAACCTAGGAGGAATTTAGAGAGTTTTATGGAGAGTAAAGTTATTATTAATTGTTTTTTAGTGAATAGTAGTAGAAATTTGGGTGGGTATTTATAGAAAAAGAGAGGGGAATTCTTTATAAATTTCTAAACATAGGTTTCATACTCTGTATGATAAAATAATAAAAAACAAAAACATTTATATGGTTTTTTCCCATTGTTTCTACCAAATAGAAGTGGTGTTAAATATTATATAAATAAAATAACTAAATATATTAAAATAGTATTATTGTTGATGTGGAAGTGAGTCATGTTGATTTAGAATTGATTTTAAAACCTTAAAATATAATATAGGTTTTGGAGGAATCATTAAAGGTTTATAAAATTAATTAAATAACTTAAAAAATAAATTATTTTAAAGTCGGTACCTATTATGGTTCATTTATTCCCTTTATAGTATTTATTACATCACTTTTGTGCTATTATGATGTCCAATACGTACCGTATTTAATTTTTACCCAAAAATAGGTTTTCTCAGAAAATTATGAAAATTTCACTATTGAATAATTTTAAAATGCTGATTTAAAAAATAATATTTATAATTATCAAAATAATTATATAAATATGATAATTTACAATTTTAAATCAAAATCCTTATTTATTGAAAAATATTAGGTTTTTATGACAATAAAAGTTTTCTGACCATTAAAAAGATTATATTAGACTTAATTAAATTATATTATAATTTATATAAATATTATTTAATAAGAATATTATATTAAAATAAATTTTCTTTCAAAATTCTTGAATTTATCAAAGATGTTTTTTTAATTAAAACCATATATTTTCCAAAAAATCTGTTTTGTTTTCTTTGTATCAAAATCTAATTCTCATCAACTCATATTTAATTGTATATGTAAGTAATAATGAAAATTGATAAATATAATCATTATTTTATTAAAAAGTAAAATATGAAAATTTATACTACTAGGGTCTAGATACACAACCCTATATTACACAAACATACGGCCAAAGGGTAAGGTGTGTGATGGTGGTGTTTTCTTAGGGTGGTTCGGAAAACATGGTTTGGTTCATGATCTTGGTAACCTTAAAATTTTACCATAAATGGTTTCAATCAATATTTAGTTATTAAATATCTACTTGGGCTTGGTCAAGGGAAAAGGCTAGTGATGCTATATCCCTTATAATCTCTGATAAATGAGCTTTATAGGTTATAATCCTATTATTCAAGGCCATCACTTATTCCTTCTATGTAAATTTAACTTTATCATAACCCTTAATATAGTAATATTAATTTACATTGTACAATGACTATATTATAAATGTTTATGATGATTAATAGTATTTTAAATCCAATAGACTATATTTTATAATGGTCTAAAATAGCCAAAGTAGTGCATGTGTTTTCTATAACTACATTAATTAATAAGACATTTATTTGTAAAAAATGGAATTTCATTCATAAAATTTTATTTTGTTACATTATTACTCACTTTATATATTTCAACCTTGAAATTTCATACACTAAGGTAGATGAGGTTACTTCTGTTTAATCACCTCTTCTGGTTCTCACGTTGCTTCCTCCAACTTGTGGTTTCTCCACAACACTTTTTTCAGGTGAGTTGTCATGTTTTGTAGAACCTTATCTCAATTATATAAGATCTTAATCGACTACTCCTCATATGAAATATTATTCCACAATGGTGCCACTTATGGACTCAATACATGTGATGGGTCCAGTATGTACTTCCTCAAGAGTGATACATGGAACACATCATGTACTTAAGATAGGTTATGTGGGAGTTCTAGTAGATAGTTCATTTATATGATGTGATCAAGGATCTTAAAGGGGATGATGTATCTTATACTAAGATTTCCCTTCTTATCAAACCTCATGACTTTATTCCATTATGATATAAGAAGGAACACCTTATCTCCAACCTCAAACTCTAGGTATTTTCGATGATTATATGCATATATTTTTTGTTGATGTTATATAAATTTGATGCGACATTGAATGCTTTAAACCTTATATGTTATCTCTTGGATAATATCAGTTCCCATAAGATTAGACTCTCTAAATTCATTAAATCATGTTGGATTCTTACACCTATTTTTATACAGAGCCTCATAAGGTTCTATTTGAATGATAGAATAGAAACTATTATTATATGAGAATTACACTAGGTAAGGTGTTGATCCCAAAATCCTTAGAGATTCATTGAACATGATTATTGATGCCCTATAATCGAGAATGAAAAAATATACAAGAGAATAAATACCTAAATCATGGGTATTATTTTCTCTACAAAGAAAAGGAAAATAACATGGCCAAATCCCATGGATCATGTGAACTCCTAAAGTACATGTGATCGCATGACCTTTTGAAGGTCATGATAATGTGTCATGTGAAGTGCATGATATATTAGAGATCATGAGGATCCCCTTTGACAAGCCTCTTTGTTCTTGCGAAGGTGTCCAAGACACTCACTAATCATCCAGAGGTTTCCAAATGAGTTCCTCCGAGTCACATGACTTATCAATTAGCAGGTTCCTGAAAATCATCCATAACACTTGTAAAATAAAGTATGAAAATATAAAAAAGTTAGAGACCTTATACGGTCATTGATATTCATACAATATGATAATATGGTTTTTAATACATTATAGATCGCTAGCAGCATGTCCACCTTGTCACACAGAAGCATCTGGTCAGGTCACCTTCATTATATGAAGGGTCCCAGACATGTCCACTCGATTGTGTGTAGCCCCTCTGGCTCTATAAATACAAGTATAGGATTTTTCCATGATGATGCTCACATGCCAGTGCAATATCCAACATTGATCATGTGATTCACCATGGATAAGAAGAGCTAATGATCGTGATAAGTTGTGTGTGCTATCACAAGATCTCATATTGATCATGTGGCACCCTTGTGAGCATTCAATAGACAAGGGATAAAAAAAACTTGTGAAATAAAAGAAAAAAATATGAAAATGAGGAATATTTTTTCAATCATTTATATTCATGTGATGTGATCATATGGTTCATAAGACCTCATAAAATCCCCTAACATGTCCACCTTATCACACAATGCCCTGGTGACAGGTCCCCTTTATCATTCTAAGGGTCTTGGACATGTCTATTTGATTATGCACTGCTACTCCAACTTCATATATGGGAAAAGGGGTCATCCATGACAATGCTCGTGCATCACCGCAAGATTCATTATTTTTCATGCGATGTATCACAGGAAAGGAGAGTGAATTGTCTTTGATAACACTCATTCAACCTCATGATATCTTCATCCCTTCTAAAAAAAGAAGAAAATAAAAGGGGGAAAGGTGGAAGCTTCTTTTAAAGTGAGGATAGCTAGCCTTCACACAAAAGGGATCATATGACTAGGAGATCCCCATTTCTCACACCAGGCCCACCTCAATAAGACAACATGATATTGCAAAGGCCCTTAGACATATCGGTCTGATATTACAAAGGACCGCTATCAAGCCACCTTTATCTTAGGAAGGCCACAAATAGGTTATCTTTGATAATAAGAAATCCTTCCCATAGGCATCCCAATATCACAAATACCCCTAGACTTGTTGTCCTAACTTTGTGAAATCACCTTTACATGTCTACATGGTTAGGTGAAATCCATTTTATTAGAATAGGTCTAATAAAAAAGGAAAATTTTGAACCTTATTGCAGTCTCTAAATATCATATGGCTCCATGGATGACCCGTGGAAGGATCATATAAAGAACATGAAACCAAAACCCTCCACTAACTCCAACCCAAATCCATGAGATACATGCCTCACAAGGTAGTGTATAATCAGGGTGTAGAGGCCTATAAATCCCCCCTACCACCACAAAAAATACCAATCAATGATCCATCACACACGGGAGTGTAGGAACAGACTTTTCATATCGTAAAATCACGCTATCACAAGGTCTTCCGCCAGGTAAAAATCTAGAGAATAGCCTAAGTGATCATGAAACATGAATAGTAACTTCACATGATCACTCATAGATCACATGAAGGACTCATGGTGTGATAGATGAGTCATGTGAAATAGGTATCAAATGTCGGCTAGATCATATGAAATCTAAAATAAGTTAACACTAGGAAATACTTGAGTAGCATATGAAATAAAGGATGGAATAAAAGACTATAAAAGGTGAGATATTTATGAAAATAAAAATACATTGATCATTATGTACTTCACATGACCATCTCGTATCATTCAATAGCACTGGGACATGTCACTCAAATTATGTGACGCTCCTTTGATTAGCTATTTGGATCATGTGATATACCTTGTACATGTCAAAGAAGGTTTCATGAAGACATCTGGGCATAACACCCAAATCTTATAGTCCCCTAGGATTTCTATCCAAATAATTTGATTTCATCTAGAAATATCACCCAAATTTTGTGGTGATACCAGGAACAGTCATCTAGGTATCATGGAGACACAAGGACAAGTCAGTCTGATCATGCGACATCCTTTGAACAAGTCATCCTAGATCATGTGACACCCTTAGAACATATCATCTAGGTCTCATAATTATAGTAGGATAATTTATCTTGGATCATGGAATGAACTCAGGATAAGACAACTAGGTTATGTGACACTCTCCATACATTTTATCCTTTGTCATCTGAAGTCCTCTAGATAAGCCATCCAAATAATGTGATTTACTCTAGACATATCATTAAAATCATGAAATATCCCTCAAATAGTCAATTGTATCATGTGACTATCTTTAGACATGTCCTCTAGTCAAATAGGATAGGTCCATACATCCTCAAACATGTTAGGTAGACAATCAGAACATGTCAAACATATAATTATGATATGTCGAGTCAGCATCCTGAGACATGATAATATTTTATAGTGGATATGTTAGGGAAACCTTAGTGTATAATCCATAATCAAAATGAACTACATGAACTCTATTTCCTTCCATAATCAAGATACTTAGGAAACCTTCTTAATTCCTGATCTAAAATGGGTATCCACCTTAGTTAAAGTCCTTCCATGTCTCCAACATTCCAACCATCGAGACCTAATCTTTCCCATGGGATGATTATTCTTCCTCATCCATTAGAGGATTGAGAAGGAAGCCTAAGTGTGTAAGCCTCATTCAAATTGAACTAAGATAACTCTAATTCCTATTAAAACAATGATACATAAGAAGCCTTCCTAAGGCCTGAGCTCAAAGGGGAACCCACATCAGTATAATTCCCCCCATGTATTTGACATTCCAACCATTAAGACCCAATCTCTCCCATGGACTGATCATTCTTCCTCATCCACTAGTAGAAAGAGAAGTCAAATGAACTACGATGACTATGATTCCTTTTATATACAGGATATGTGGGATTCCTTACTAAGGCCTGAGCTCCATAATAAACATCCAAAGGGTTGTCATGTCACATAATCCCTACATCTATATGTATTGAGATTGATTACTTGTTATCCATTATTTCCCATACTAATCATGGATCATGTAGTATTAAGGGTTTTAAGTGATCATATCATTCACATAATAAATATCAACCAACTAGGGAAACCTCAGTGTGTGATCCCTAATCAGTGGCATGATATGACTGCCCCCATACAAGGGATACACCTCGCAGAAATTCCTAAGGGTGTTAATGAACTACGAGGAATCCAATTCCTACCATAACTAGGATATGTAGGATTCCTCCCTGTGGTTCAAGATCAAATACCTAATGCCTAATTTCCCTCATATACTTCCTTTTTACATGATGTTAAACTACATAGGTTCAACAAACTATGTGGGTTTTTATTCCTATTATAAGAAGGATATATAGGATGCCTCATAAAGGTTCAATATCATCCTCAGAATATTAATCGCCTCCCTATATGGTAGTAAACTATGGAGTGACAAGCTATATGTATTTAAAAAATAAGTAGCTACCCATTAACAATAAATGGATAAAGAAACTTGGATATATGAAGATGGACTCATTAATAAACCCTCCTTTACACGTGGAAGGATTCAATACTTGGTCATTTTGTTAGGGTAACCAGTCTCGTATCGGTATTAGGAATAGATTCTTGAAAATATCTTAAATCTATAAGAGATTATCTAAGTAGGCAAAAATTCTATTAAGAAAAACAATGGTGAACCAGACCTGAGTGATTGTACAAGATAGTAAACCACCCACAATCAACCATCAGGATAAACCGAATGCACAACAGTTGTATCTTTTCTAAAAAAATGGCGAACCCAACATAAATTTCTTAAATAGAAAAATGATTGGTTTACCATGTGTTAGGACATTTTTTGGTATATCCTACACACAATAAAAGTGGGTAAATTGACATGAATATTTTATATAATGAAAATGATCATTTGATCCTCTATATCCAAGGATCTCATGAAACAATTTCATCCTTGCTATGACAAGACCATGCAAGTAGAATGGTCGAACCAGGAATAAGAAAATAGAATTATGTTACCCATGAATATATGATTGCACATGTATCATGCCTATGATGATTCACTAATCAGTGACCTTGTTCCTTGTTTTCTTCATGAAAATAGATATTTCTCTCACAAATAACACTCAACCTGAGATAATGTATTCATCCAGCTACCGTTTTGGAAAATTAGTAATAGTTGCAACCCCCCCAGGTCACAGAATGACCTCTCCTACATAATACATTCAGAATCAGGTGAAGTATATGATGGTATAAGAATATCATTGACATGGTATGATCCTAACCCTTGAGGTATCTTGTGAGGGTCTCCAAACACAAAAAATAATGATTCGACCTCATCCAAAGAAAGTTGTAGTAAAGCCATTGGCGCTTGTTACCACCGCCAACCACTTTAGAATCTTATCCCTAGAGCATGATAATCACCACCTTCAGTAACTGATGAAGGTGTATTAAGGTGTCAACTATGGATTCATTCTAGTTTAGGGGCTTCTGATGAGGGATCCTGTCAACCATCATCACCACGTCATCCTGTCAGTGTCCCTCAGTTGCGTGTTGAGGTCACCATCTGACACACTGCCACCTCTAATACCCATGCATGGGAAACAAGGAAGATACATTAGGTGTGTAAAGATTTGGATAATTAGGAATGGGCTCACATCCCCACTTCTACTAATGAATCCTTTTAGCATATTTTGATGGTATCCAGTGAGAAGACTCATTTCCATGCTCGCTTGGAAGAAGTTTTTGAGCATATTCCTACCACAAGCATGGGGGGGTGGATATCCCTACCCCTGAGCATGAAGTACATCATCATATTCTAATGGCACAAGGAAAAAATAAGTAGGCTCATATCCTTTCTTCAATTGAAGATATCTGTCAGTACATAGTAGAGATAGAAAATGTGCAGGATTACATTCCTGTACACACTTTTCTAAAGTGTGACTACATATTAGTAACAGTTGAAGAACTCTATTGGAATATTCTAGAACTGGTACTAGTATAGGGATAGGCATATATTCTTATCCCTACATCCAGGGCAGCACAACAATCCGATCAACATGAACAGGTGGTTTCTTCAGAGAAATATCACATTCTTGCTCTCATCTAGGAAGATTATCAGTATATTCTGGTCAAGGATGAGGCATGATACTCGGATCATATTCCCATTCCAACTAGGGCTTGCCAAGTTAGAGCGGTACATGTCTCAGGAAAGGGGAACATTCCTATCGAAAAATACTAGAATCATACTCCAAAGGCTCATGATCGGACTTATATCTCCATTCTAATTGGGGATTACCCAGTGAGAGTAGAACATGCCTCAAGACAGACTCATATTCCTATCTAAAATGACCAGTGGCATGATCTAAAGGATTAATATTAGGATCATATCCATGTTCTGACCAGGGTTCACCAAGTGAGAGTAACACATGCCTCGAGATAGGCTCATATTCATGTCAAAAAAGACTAGTTACATACTTAAAAGGATCGGGATCATGATCATATCCATGTTATAACCAAGGCTAACCAAGTGAGAGTGGCACATGCCTTAGGACAAACTCATCTTCCTATCAATGAAGTGACTTAGAATATTCCAACAACTCATGGAAGATAGGATCATATCCCTACTTCTACTGAAAAATGAATACACCATCATCCTTTTGAGGATATACAGGAGGAGGCGCATATCCATTATCCCATTTTGGAGGTATGATAGTATATTCCAATAGGTAATTCATATTTGAATCAAGATCATATCCCCGATTCAGACAAAGTTGATCGACATATTCTGGAAACCACCCACAGGTAGGTTCATATTCCTACCAACAATATAAAAGTTCATTGTCATATTCCAATAGCTTCTAAGTAGTGGGATCATACTCTCATAGCACCAGAAAATTATCAACATAGTCCAAAAGCCTTCATATAATAATCACATATCCTTGCACAATTCCAAAAGGCAGGTTGGTATATTCCAACCACAATGCAGGATGAGGGTTATATTCCTAATATTCTCAATGCTAGTTTAATTGAGGTTATTTGAGACACATTATCAACACCCTAAGGGTCCACTGACTATTTAACCAAAGAATAAGGTTATCATTACCATGATAGTCCTCCTCCTAGTAGTGTGGAGATGGATCATAGGGACTCTACTCCTAACATCCATCATGGTCAACCTACCTATAGTGATATCTCCCTTGAAAAAGGAAATCCTCCCCTTCTCCAGACACCTCATATAGAGATTTTCTAAAAACTCAAACTCATTCATATAGATAGTTTCTTGAAACATTGGGGTTAACCATATATAGTTCCCTATCAACTTCCAGCAACACTCTACCCCATTCATCAGACAAACTTAAGAAAAAACATCTATTATCTGACCAGCTAGAGGCATGTAAGTCTAGTGAAGAGGAATCAGACATTGATATATGGAGAGAGTTATCTAGAAACAACCTCCCTATCATGTTATGATTCCTTGCCACTTATGACTATGAGATCCCCAACAAGCTATAGAAGGAGTGTATACCTTACTTATGACAAGATATATGGACAAATCATTATCAAATGAAGTATATAAACCTCCCTTATATAGGATATGAGGTTCACCTTCAAACCATCAAGATACTATGATATAATCTAGACTTCGTTGTTATATCCATGTCTTGGTACCCAAAATTGGAAAATCACAGCACAAATATACAATACACTTTCTACCATTGCATCATAAATCTTTGGAAACTGATCACTAAATCCACATCATGTATATGTATTTGAGGATGGGGGAAGTATGGAGTGTTTCACTTCACCGAACCCCTGGAAAAGTAGATCCCCTCAGATACAGCATTTGTAATAACATGTCCTTTTGTGAGATCAGGGGGCTGGGTAAAACATGAGTCAGTTGGTCAATAAAATGGAATTACCTTACTTCAATGGTGCCAAGACATCACAAACGGATGGAGAGGGTTGCCAGAAGATATTTGAAATTCTCCCCTTGAAGAAACGAGAGCACATTTCAGACATGAAATCCAAAGATGTGTTCAATCCAGTAACTTCCTATAAAGAATGACTCCCATCATGGGTTGTTATTTCACCCAACTCATACATGAGCACAGTTATTCCAAATTAAACAAGTTGCAATAATAGCTTCAATAGAAGTCGTCTAGGATTATACCCATCCCATCGGGCTGGGGGAATATCTACCAATGACTCCACGCCATGGATCATAAATTCCTAATATGATTCAGGATATATTGGTAGTATCTTAAAATCAACCCCAACCCACTAGTCTAGGGGAATTTTTATCTTAATCATCATCACCATGTTCATTGACCCTCAAGAGGCTCCTGGAGAAATAAACAACGGTTCCAGATCTACCTCATACTATTGGGATGGGGGAATTTATATCTTAATACCTATCCCATGAATCATAAAATCTTCTATAGGAATCATCAAATCCTAAAAAGTAGGATCAATAAATTCCAATTATGGTCCCAAGTGGTCTGCATCCCATAAGGCTGGGGGAATTTTCATCAGCATCATCACCATAGAGGGAACCAGTCTTCTCCAAGTTGGGAGGTATATATCGATGGATGACATCCCATCCACCACAAGAAGAACCCCTGATATTTGGGGCTCATTTGGAAAAATCGACCAAAATCTACCTCAAGGTCATTATTCATAAGTTGAGATGGGAGGAACGTGCAGAGAAGGTAATCAAACCCCTCCAGGGTCATAAGACAAAAAGGTTCAGTATGACCAAGGGTTTAAAAAATGATCCTAATGTGGGCAGTGAATAATTTCCCTATTGCAAGAGTAATGGTACAAATACCATTTACCAATATATCTTTGTGAATTTCATTACCATAAACTCAATAGATATGTGTATAAAGATGAAAATGTGGAGGGATGCAATATAGAAAATATACCCAGAGAGGAAGGTGATCTGGATGCACCCACTGAGGATACACGTACCTAGAACCAGAGGAGGATTTAAAATTTGAAACATTTGAATATTGATTTTCAACCTCTATGGAGTAACAATTCCAAGGATAAATAAAAATAAGTGGTCATATCCCACTTCTCACCCACAAGAGCTGACATTCCTTCTATGGAGGATCAAATGGCATAATATGAGAACAAGATACAAAATATCAGACAACTCAAATAGGATCTACTCAAAGGAAAAAATTTCCATTGGGTATCATATTTAGGATAAGATGAATATCCTTCCTCCCACACATCAGGAAAGACCTAATTCGCCTGAAAGAGGGGCATCCGAGCATCAAAGCAACTCCAGATCTAGGAATCTAGTATATATAAATGAGGAAGTCGAATATGATCATGAAATCCCTAAATTATGGTGAAAACCTCTCCCTCACATGGGAAATCATTCATACTTAGCATAAATTAATAATCAATGGGTGATGAAAATAGGGCCACCTCATAAGGCCCTGCTCACTTCCTATAGACAGGAGGTGACTCAAATAGTGGTACCTTTAGAATTTCTCAATGCCATCGAATCCCTAGCAACTCGAATGGAATCCATGGAAGGGAGACATGCACCTATACATCTTGAAAAGAATTTATATCCTGATTGGGTGGATGGTGTAGGAGACCCCAAACAGAATCTCACTCACTTTGTATCCTGATGTGGTTCGATGATGGGCCCTCAAGATCAGTAGGAGGAAACCAAGGTGAGGTGTGTTGTATAGACTCTGATAGGACCAACATTTGTTTGGTACAAGCCTTCTAGTTGGATCCATTGTGGGATGGGAAGACCTTTGTCATCAATTCCTTTACCATTTCAGCTCCACACCAAGGAAAACAATAATTTTCAACCAGATGAAATGAAATCAATGTGAAAATGAGAGGGTGTCTGAATTTATAGCCATATGGAATGGTTTAACCAATTTTATCAGAATCCCTCTCTAGTAGGATAAATTGTTGGAACTTTATGCTAAAAATATCCGGGATGAGATGAAGATGCCTCTTATCCTGATCAAATATCTAGGTGGATTCCGTGAGTTTTCAGAAATGGAAAAATATTTGGAAGATACCATTCAATGGACCCGAGATAAGTCTCATCTCATTCCCTTATCATAGGTGAAATGTCTTGGGAAGGAAGATATTGTCATTGTTACCCTCATGATAGAAGAAATGAATATTCAAGCACCTATATAGGTCTCAAACTTCCTAGAACCTCCTATCGAGAGGTAATAACAACAAAATTTCCCTTGGCCAGAAGAAAAAAGAGATCAAGGTCACCTGGGATTTGAGGAACATATGAATAAAGTATACTCCTTCCGAGAAGAGAAAGTCCTTGGTTATTTCCTTGTATCCATGGACAATAACCTACTCTAGCTAACACAACCCATGAATACCAATGAGGTCAACCTCACTGACCATATTAACTACTACCCATTCTATAGATGGTTGGGTCATAACATCTAGGATTTCTTTATCTTCAAATACATCCTTCAAAGCATAGTCAATTTTAGATAGGTGATATTGGAAAACTCCCCAACATAGGTGACCTACATAACTGTTTCCCAATCAGAAGAAGAGGTTGATTGGAAAAAAGTTCTAGTCATGCATGGGTAGAAGTTCAACAATTGGATGACTTGAAAAATAGTTGATTGAGATCATGCCACCCTGAGAGCATAGATTCTAAAACCCATAATGGTCTCATATCTTAGGGAGGTGACATTGAATATTCCCCATAGAGGTATATGTGACCATTGGGAAGAGGAAGAGATAGAAGAGGAAGATTTGTATTCTACTTTGACATAGACTCTCACTCTTGTAGATTTATTTCCTACAGCATCTGGATAATGGGAACCACCCCACAAAATGGAACCCTCATCGGATTAAGAGATCATATTTGGTTTTTTTAACATGATACACTTGAAAGAACCCTTATTCAATGATGAATGTGTCTCCAAGTATGAGTTACCCATACCTAACAACGGATCTAGAGGCCACAGGCATAAGATCTGAGGATACAGAGGACAGTGCAAGTGTGGTTAGACCCAATATTGAGATTGCATCCCCAAATATGATATATATATATATATATGTAGTTGAGACCCATGGTAAAGAACTCTAGTAAGATAAAAATAAACACAGAGGTTACCCATATCCCTATAGTGGCACTACAACATAAATTGGTTTTAGCAACAGTTTTTTAGTAGTGGTTTTGGTAACCGCCACTAAACATTTTTTTAAAATGATTTCATGGAGGTTTATTATAAACCGCCATGAAACATTTTTTTTAATGCTACCGACCCTCCCCCCCCCCCACCCTGACCCTGCATCTCCCTACTTCCCCCGATTCCCCCGCGACCCCGGCCCCCTGTGACCCCCGCCACCCCGCGACGCTGGCGACCCGGAGACCCCATCGACCCCAAACCCCCGCAACCCTGGTGACCCCGCGACTCCGATGACCCCGTGATCCCGGCGACCCCGGGCTCCCACGACCCCAGGTGGTATTGAAGATTTTTCTCCTAAACTTTATGTATTATATGAATATGTGGTTGTTCTAATTTAATTCTTTACTTTGTTTGGTGTTCCTGAGTAATAAAAGTGAGATTAGGACTCAGATTGATGTATGAAACCCTCTAAGGACTCTGTTGGGTCCATTGATGTTTGAGATCATACCTAGGTCTACCCTTGGGTTATGAAAACCCCTTAAGGTTGGTGAAATATTTTTTAAAATGTTGCAATAATATAATTATGAAAGTGAATGGGTAGAGAATTATAAGTTGGTATTTATTCAAAGTTAATGGGATATTTGAAATATGGAATTGGTATTTTTTTGAAATGCCTAGTTGGATTATGAAATAGATTAAAATAAGCATTTTTTACTTTGATTTGGTTATGGTTTTCCATGAAGGACAACAATTTTTTGATAGTGGGTATTGTTTTGAAAAGGAGGTGTTGACCTCAATATTATAGGAAAAAAGGGGTTATCTTAATAGATTTC
Source organism: Viscum album (assembly GCA_963277665.1). Classification (NCBI taxonomy): domain Eukaryota; kingdom Viridiplantae; phylum Streptophyta; class Magnoliopsida; order Santalales; family Viscaceae; genus Viscum; species Viscum album. The sequence continues at coordinate 397,969,219 of OY728138.1, forward strand.
AAATGGTGATTATAAATGAGGGTGTGGTTCCCCTTTTTTGAAAATGATTTAAAATCCCCTTTTATAGTTGTAAATAGAAATGAAATTATTGGGATATGTTGAGTTTTTAAAATAGGAAGACTCATTTTTTGAAGGGTGGATTCAAGATTATTTCAATTGAGTATCTTGAATTGTGTTTTATTACATGATTTGATTTTAAAGATATGTTGTGAACATAGTCATTTAAATGATATATGGGTTAGTGAGATAGAACCCCCAACAATTAGGTTGGCATGTTAACTTGTTTTATTAAATGAAATAAGTGATAAATGTGTTTTTTTTATGACATAACATAAGGGGAATTTGGTATAATGTGATTGTGTTAAATGGGTTAAGGTATGGAATTGATATATGTGATAAATGAGTTTCGATTGTAAATGGAATATATGTTAATGGGTTATTCATTATAAATGGGATATAAATAGTCAGTTATGGGAATGATCATTGAAGTAGATTGATATAATATATTATTTCATTCTTGGATGGTAACCTAGAGAAATAATTTCGAAAGATGTTGGTGTGTCAATCCACTATGATAGGAAGAGTTACATTTCATGTTTCATTAGCAGAAATCAAATTTTTTAACACAAACTAGTCCTTGATTTTTCCAACCACAATTAGTATATCTTTAATTCTAACTGTATTTAGAACTAAATACCAAGTGAATTCATGAAGATTTCTGTATAGAGATGTGAACACTACCTAATAATATTGTTGGACTATACCAGCTTTAAATCCCACCATGTAGTTCATACAAAATATTAAATCAATGAAATACATGTATATGATCTAAATAAACTAGATAAATTATACTGCAATAATAGTCATATAGAATTCTATCCATTTCAATCCTCCTCACTGCCACTATCTATGAGGTGTGTTGACACTGATGGTATGAGGAATAGTTTCCACATGTTGATTAACAATAGAAGAATGATGGATGTATCCAATACAAAAATATCATATATGATATCCATAATTTCCATATTTAGACAAATGGTACCCCAAACAATATAGAAATTATGTTTCTTGTTCATGATATCCTTCACTTGTGTATAAAACTACTTCTAAAATGTCACAAGATAGTTATTGATTCTCTAATGAGGCTCATCCTAATAAAATTAATTGTTCCTAGATGCCTCTTAGTTTTCCTAAGTCTTTTGTTAAGAACTAGTCTAATATGACTATTACATATGATCATACAAAACCAGAGGTAGATTTGATCTTGTTGCACCAATTGGTCATAGAATTTTATGAAAATATTTTTTAAGATTCCCATTCATGGAAAATGGTGTAAATTCATAGGACTAACTCTACATATTTTGTTTAAATCCCATGTTGATGCTCCTAGTTTCACATAGCTGAACAATGGTGTCTCCTACACTAATATTCCATCCCAAGTCTCTTCCTCCAACCAAATTCTTATTATCTATTTCTAGGTGGCATGTAATATAGAGCATTAAAAATATTCATAGATCCTTAGTTTGGATACCTTAAATAATTATCTACTCATTTAGTCCTTTTCTAGGTGTTGCCTCTCATGAACAGTGAACAAGGTGGGTGAATTTTGAAGTATATTTAATCTCTTATACACATACATGTTCAAATTCAACAAATTATTATAAATTTATTACCCCAATGGTTTTCAAGAATAATTATATTACATTACAAGTATACGAATCATTTCCAAGTGAGGTTTTGAAAAAACATATCCAAAACAACTATGTCTAATCATTCTATCATTGGGTACTCAAGAATATTCATTCCAACTTTGATGTTTATCTCATCTGGTTTCCCATCAATGTTAAAAAAAACTGTACCTCCTGTACAAAAACACATTTGATTTATTGGGTCTAAAATCCCCTTAAAATGTCAGTGGGTTCTATTTTAGAAGTTCTATTAAATGATTTACCTAAAGAAGTTCCACATTTATAGGTCCCTTAACAACTTCCACAAAATCGTGTTCTATACTCTAAAAAATATCCTAGTTTACTTGTTTTCCTAGAGCATCTACATTCTTAGTTTATCTATATTTTGGTTATAGTGGATTCATGGGGGGATAAAACAGGGATGCTTCTACAATATCATTAGCTTCCTACTTACATAATCAAGTAAATAGTATTTGGATCCCAACATCACTGTAAAAAACTAAGCTGTGATAAAATGTGTTTGGTGCCAATTTTTTTCTATCATCATGGGGATAAATGAGAATATTGATTAAGTGGATTTTCTTCTATAATGATTTTATGGCTTGGGAACAATTGGGTTAAATTAATGGAACTTATATGATCTTATCCATACCATTTTCTTTGTGATTTAGAGTCACACAATCAAGACCAATTAAGGGTTACATCCTGCTATTTCTATGCTTCTTCATCAAGATTGGAAACATTATTTTTTTGGAACATATATAGGAATCATTTTAAGATGATTAATTTAGAAAATAAGTCTAGGTATATATTTATTACTCAGTGTAAATCATTATTTTAGACATATTAGATTTTTTTTTCATTATTCTTGTTCTTATATTTATTTCACTCATGTAGTTATATAATATTTGAATAGTTATTCATTTATAAGTTTTATATTAGTTTATATTAAATGGATGGTAATAAATTAAAAGAGGTAATTATAGAGTCTAGGAATAAATTAGAGATTAAAATTACCCTATGTGGTGGCTATTTCATTAGGGGGTGTTGGTTGAAGAGAAGCATTGTTGATGTGAGGTGTGATACCAACGTTGTCTTTTTTTGGGGGGTATTTTTTAAAAATTATTTCAACACATGAATATTATTCAAACATAAATTAATTTATGATTATTTAGATGAATTTAAGATAAATTTGAAGTTTTTAGGTATTTATAATAGGTTTGTAGTTGGAGGGTTAATTGTTTAGGTGATTGAGATAATAAATAAAAAAACACACCATAACATAAAGCTGTTACACCATGATGGGATTTCAAAAGGCGAAAATTTGGTGAGAAAAAAAATCATTCCATAGTGGTTGGTTTCATGATATGATTTCGATTATAAATTAATTAATTCATGTTCTAGTCTTTTAATACATAGTGATCAAACCATAATATGCATGGCATGTTTTTTTATTCTAGATATTTCAGAATGATAAAATGTTTTTTCCATAAAGAATATGATTACACCATGAAGTCAATTATCATATCACAATGGATAAGGATATCATTATTTGAGGATAAAAAATTTGGAATATGTAATAGGATTTTACTATAATAGATGTAGTTTCACTATGAATTCTCATGTTATGCAATAATTTAGATTCTTTAGAAAACTGGCATTTCTTTGGTTTGTAAATGTTTCAGAGGTCTCACCCTCTTGATATGATCCATTACACAATTTCAATGGATGTTTATTTATTTGGATAACGCATTTTATAAACTACATGTGTTACACCATGATGTTCCTTGCCATGTCATGATTAGTGGTAAAGTCTATTATTGAGTGATTTTGATTATATACCTTTGTAGATGACTCAATGGATACTCCAACTCAAATCCTATCATTCTTAAAACATATCAAGGGTGAATAGATGTTTTGGATTAATCTAATGGCACTATTTAAATCAAAAGAATATGAGAATAGATGTTTTTATTGAACTCTGAATTTGAAATTGGAAATTAAATAATACAGAATGAATATTTTTATTGTGCATATTGTGTACAACATAAAATGGTAGATTATTTTAAAGAATTAAAGAGAAGGGGTAAGAGAAGAAAGGGATAAATCAAAAAATAAGGATTTATATTAATTACAAAATGGAAGTGAAGAGGAATCTTTATAATTTTATTATCCAAGTATTTCTTAGAAAAATGGTGTAATGTGATTGAGAAGTTAATTCCAAAGAATGATTGTATTTTTTTTATGGCCATAAGTGCATTTATACATCAAAATATCTCACCCCACTTCCCCCGCTTCCCCCGGCCTCCAGCTTCCCCCCGCGACCCTGGTGACCCCGTGACCCCGGCGACCCCGCGACCATAAGTGCATTTATAATGTATGTTGGAATTTTTGTTTGAAAGTAATAAAAATGTTACCAGTACAGTAAGCTAACTTGGAGCCAATATCTACCAGAAATGATATGCAAATGCTGGGAGGAAACTCGCGTAGTTTGTAGCACTGATTAAGCATGTGAAATCCTGAGTAGTGGAGGCTGTGAATGAAATGGAAATTCGGTGCGGATATGATACAGTTTCCTAGGTTTCTTTGGGGAAGATGAGATGGCTAGTTACACACAGGTTTCTTGGTATGATGTAGTTGAATAGGTGTCTTTATCTGGGATTATATATAAGGTATTGGAGCACTTGGACATATGAAATTAGAGTTTAGTTCAAATAGGGTTGGCCAATAAAACTTTTGGTGTCCATATGTGTGTTCTAATATCCTTCATGTTATAACCCGGTGAGTTACACATAATTCTTGGTTCCCATTGATTATTACTTAGTGTATCCCATTTCCTACCTAGATTGAACCCATAGACCTTGATTTTTTTAATTCGGAACCATTTCTTGGTGAATGTTTATATAGTTATTTAGTAATATCTTGGTGCTTATTTATGTTAGTTTCTTGTTTTAGTTATTTTTTGGGTTTAATTTTTACTATATAATGTGTTAAATCTACCCATGTTTTATATAGGAATTGTATATTTTTTACTAAAATGGCTAAATCATGTGATTTATGTATTTTAAAACTTATATATGTGAATAATAAACTCTATAACTATATTTAAAATATATATTTTTGAATCTTTTTTATAAAATGAATTACAAAATATTTCTAGGACTATTTATATCACACTTTTCATACACATTCATGTGTGTGTGTAACTTCTATCTTTTCATTATAATTCCAAGATTTTGATTTCTAGTTATTTGTTTCCTCTTGTTCCATTAATGGACATTGGAATGTTGTGACTTTTTGGGGATCACATGGAGATGTTTTGAGTTGTGAATATGGTTGTGACTTTTTTTGGGAAATTTTATTGTGAGATAGTTCAACTAGGTTTATTTTGTATTTAAATTTTATTTGTATTTTCTTTCTCTATATGTTATCCAAACTAGATGATTTTTCATTAATATGTATAGTCTTGGATGAAAGTAATCACTTTCATTGAATATTATGTTTCTGTAATCTTACACTATCGTATATATAAATCTCTTTCTCAATTTAGTAGTAACTATATGTTTTAATTTTTTTTTATTGTATAGGAACATTGTGATATACATGGATAAAAGATGGATCCCATTACTGAGGAACACACCTCAGTATGTTAAGGGTTTGAATGAGTTTTTAGATTTTTCAATTGCTAATCGATCCGTTTAAGGGAGAATAAGATGTCCATGTCCTAAATGTAAATTTAGAACATGGTTGAAGAGAGATTAAGTTTATGAACATTTAATACTGAAGCAATTCCCTGGTCAATATTTGTGTTGGGTTTGGCATGGATAATCGAACGTTACAGAAAGATTGAGTACTAATGTTAATCCAAATAATGAGGTCCCAAGTTCGTCGAAAATGGAAAATGAAATGTAAAACCTCATAAATGATGCATTCGGCACTGCAAGACACCACTATCAGCATCAAAACGTATCAGAACAACCAGAAGAGGGTGATACAAATTGCAACGTTACAAGTGATGTTTTTGAGATTATAACACAAGCAGATCAAGATTGTAACATATCATTGGATCCTCCTCTTGATTCTGTGGAGCCAAATGTAAGAGAAAACTTCACTGAGAAAAATGAGTTTCATGATTTAGTTGATGATAGAAATCAAGAGTTGTATAGTGGGTGTTTGAAATATTCAAAGATTTTATTTTTGTTGAAGTTGTACCATATCAAATGTCTATGTGGAATTACAAATAAGGTAATGTTCATGATATTGGAATTGATTCATGATGCATTTCCTGAAGCAAAAATCCCAGAATCTTTTTATGATATGATAAAATTTGTTTACAAGATTGGTCTGAATTATACAAAAATACATGTGTGTCCCAATGATTGTATTCTTTATTGTGGAGAGGAATCAAGTAGACAGAATTGCAAGAAATTTTCTTATTCTAGATGGTAGTCAAAGGGTGATATTGGAAGTCAGAATGAACATAATTTCATGGAGAAGAAGAAAAGGAACACACCTGTAAAGGTTTTGCGTTACTTTCCCTTGAAGCCTCGATTGCAAAGATTATTCATGTCATCGAAAACCGCCGAACACATGAAGTGTCATTCTGTAGGTAAAAAAAATGCTGGGTTAATGAGACATCCACAAGATTACCAATCATGGAAGACATTTGATTCATTACATCTAGATTTCTCAGTTGATCCTAGGAATGTTTGATTGGGATTGGATGCTGATGGATTCAACCCATTTGGGACTTTGAGTACAAGTTATAGCATTTGGCCAGTTGTTTTGATCCCTTATAATCTGCCTCTGTGGATTTGTATGCAACAAAAATATTTTATCATTTTGATGATTATTCCTAGAAAAAAAAATGCTTGGAAATGATATTGATGTATACTTGTAGCCTTTGATTGATGAATTGCAGGAGTTATGGAGCAACAGTGTTGATACATTTGATGCTTCTTCTAAAACAATGTTCAAAATGCATGTTGCTTTAATGTGGACCATTAGTGACTTCCCTGGGCTTTGGAATTTATCTGGTTGGAACATTTACATGGGTTATTATTTTCCTGTTTTTAACTTTGATTTTGATCACAAATGGCTACCTCACAGTAGAAAATGGTGCTTCTTGTTCCATCAAAGATTTCTTGATGCATCTCATATATTTCGGCTGAACAGATCAAAATTTAATGGTTCCATTGATCGTAGACCACCTCTAAAGTTGTTAAATGGTTCTGAAATATTGACACATCTTGAAAATGTTGAAACAGAATTTGGGAAGGTTCATCATTTGAATGATAGTGGAAAATGGGTCTGAAGTGCATCGTCAGGTGAAATCAGAACGCAACAATGGAAGAAAAAAAGTATATTCTTCAAACTCCCGTATTGAGAATTTAATTTATTGCAGCACAATCTTGATGTGATGCATATTGAGAAGAATTTCTATTATAATTTGATTTTTCACATTACTTAATTAGTATGGAAAGTCAAAGTATCATCTCAATGCTCTCAAATACTTACAAGTAATGAACATAAAACATGATCTCTGGCCATATGAGAATGAAAAGTATGATCTAACCATTTTTGCAATGAAAAATAGGGATAAAGATATATTCCTTTGAATTTTAAATAATGTGAAGGTATCTTATGGGTATTCGAGTAACATTTCGAGGTGTTTTGACTTAAAGAATCGTAAGTTACATGGATTGAAAAGTCACGATTCACATATTTTGTTACAACAGTTACTACTATTGACATTGTGTACATTATTACCTGAAAAAGTTACTGCTATTGTACTCAAATTTTGCATATTTTTCAGGAAATTATGTAAGAAATCTCTACATCCATTTCAGCTTGACAACCTCCAGGAGAGGTTTGTATTGACCCTTTGTTCAATGGATATGATCTTTCCTCCATCTTTTTTTATTTTCATGATGCATTTAACTGTGCATTTGGTTGAGGAAGCTAAATTAGGAAGCCATGTTCATTATCGATGGATGTATCCAATTGAGAGGTATTTTATTTATATGTTTTTCATTTAAGTAAACAATTGTTGGAATTTAAATAAATGCATAATATTATTATTTTATTTCACAAATATCTTGGGCATTTGAAAGCATGCGTGAGAAATAAATCTCAACAAGAAGGCTCTATTGCTGAAGGATATTTGGATGAGGAGTGTCTTACCTTTTGTTCCAGATATTTGGATGATATTGAGACAAGATTTAATTGAGTTGGATCTGTTGATGACACATCAACTCAATCTCAAAGTCATCATAAATCAAAAATATTTCCTGCTATTGGCTGATCAGTTGGGAGGACCTCAAATGTGACACTGACAGTATTGGAATTATTACAAGCACATAGATATGTACTGCTAAATAGTAAAATTGCAGATCCATTTATTGAAGAGTTTAGGATACAAAAAAAGATACTAATGAGAATCTGAACATGAAATGAGAAAGATATAACAAAAGATATGAATAAAGAGCTTGTAGAATGGTTTGCACAACGTGTAAGTTCATAAATATTTCAATAAATATGAATATTAGTTTGAAACATACATTTTGTAAATCTATTAAATTATATTTCTTTTTTTAGATCATAAATACTGATAATCGAGCAGACTTGTTAGAAGATTTGAAGCTTCTTGCTAGAGGTTCTATAAAACAAGTTAGAAAGTTCAATGCTTATAATGTGAATGGCTTTAGATTTCGTACAATCGGTCGAGAAGTGGGTTTGAAAACACAAAATAGTGGTATATTTACATTTGCTGAAGTGGGATACTATGGAAAGTTGCATTATATTATTGAATTAAACTACCACGAACATTTTTTTGTTGTTTTATTCAAATGCAAATGGGTCGATACTATCAGAGGTGTTAAAAGAGATTTCTTGCAATTTACTTCTATGAACTTCTCTCACTTGATGGATGTTGGTGATCGTGAACTGCATGATCCATATATATTAGTATCGCAAGAAAAAATGGTATATTATGCGAATTATGTTGTGTATTACGGGTGGAGTGTAGTTGTTCACGTAATACAAAGAGATTTGTATGATATGGGGGATGAAGTGGAAGATTTGACATCTGAAATTGAATTTCATCAACAACAGGAAGCATAATTATTTGTCCATCATGATATTGAAAATATTAGTCTAGAAAGGATGAATGAAGTGGATGAAAAAATGGAGCAGGAAAACGACATGATCGAAGGGTAAAATTATTGTATGTACAATTATTTATTCATTCAGCAACCACTTGTTTCATTTCTGCAGTCATTCATTATCATTTTTATATATATTTTGTCTGTTAGTACTAGGTATCTATTATCATTTTTAATTTTTTTTCTGCATAATTTTTTTGAAATATATATTCTGAAGTAAATTTTATTTTATTAAATGACAAGAATGCCAAGGAAAAAGCGATACACTATTTCATCTAGTTCTATGATAGATGACGATTTATCTGGCTCCCTCCCCACAGCATCTGAGGCACCAGCTGCCTACACCCCTACACCATCTCCCCTGCACCATCTCTCACACCATCTGTGGGTGTCCCATTAGAGGCTGAGTCGTTGACTCCCCCTTCAGAAGCCTCAGCAGTGGGGAAGCGATACACCACTTCCAGTTCATCACGGACATACTGGAGTGTCACTATCATAGGTACAAATTTTAATTAAATAAATTTATTTCATTTTGTTTATATTGATTTTTTGCTCATTGAAGATGAAAAAAATGAAATCATGTAGAAAAACTTAAAAAGTTCAGATGTTTGGAATATTAATGGCGAGAAGATAGTCATGCCATTTGATTCTTATGGGGTCCTTATGGATGACATCATGGGGTTACTTGGCCAGATTCTAGGCCAGCTGGCAGCGGAGCCCATTTCCCTACCTATTTATTATGATGATTGGATACATATGCATACTAGTTAGAAAAATGAAGTTTTTGATTCCCAAATAAAGGCAATTTTATTACATTATGGTTTAATTCAATGTCATGTTACTAATATGTTCAAAATGAATTTCTGTATACAGATGTTCTTCCACCTTACAGTTGCTACTGTGATAGCACGAAAGTGGATGTTGAAAAATATTGGTAAGAAATGGAAAGATTTCAAATGGAGATTGTGGTGTGATTTCAATGATACTTAATTGACCATGCAACAAATTTATGAGAATCTACCCATTGGGGTACTGAAAGAACAGTGGAAAGTTTTTGTTGATAGACATTGTGATGAGAAGCGGATGGTATTGAAATATATATTATTATATGATCCTCATTTTACATTTATACATGTATATGAAGAGGATATGACATTGAATACATTATTGTTAAATTTAATTTTATTTATTTCAGTATCTCCCAAGACATAATGCATCAAACCGGGCTAAGCAAGTCAGCCCTCACACTGCGGGCTCCAAAATCTTTTCTAGAAGCCGAACGACATTGGTAATATTTTAATTATTTTAAATATTTATAAGACAATATTATATGTTTAATATATTTAATTGTTTATTTATATTTTCTTAATGCAGTCATAGAGTTTAGGCCACGAAGCATCCTGAACTGAACTGTGGTTGGATGTTCACAAAAAATTAGATGGAAGTTTTGTTAATGATCCTACCAAAGAAGTTGGGGTATAAAGTCAATTTTTTATTATAATAACTTATTATCAGTTTTTACTATGTTAATATGTATTGATATTTGATTTTAGGTAAAAATTAAAGAACTATGGGATGTCAATCCTGGGCAGTCCTACTCAGTCTCCCTGGATGACCCAGTTGCTAAAGTCCTTAGGAAGGAGCATCCTAGTAGAGTGCGTAGGATAGGTTTCAGACCCGTACCATCTGAGGTCTTTGGCATGCCACCAGGGATTCCAGCTATATCTACTCCTGGTTATAGTCAGTCCATACCTGAATATTCTCAAAGGGAGATTTCTTCTCTATGAACCACAGTTCAAGATCAGGGGGCTCAGATATCCGCTTTGCAGAAAGCGGTGACTGATATACATCACCAGATGAGCAGATATGCCCCCGGTGGTAGTGCATCGACTGGTGGTCAGCAGATAAATCACAAAAAATTAAAATCATTTAGTTTTAAAACTTTCATTGGTTTTAAGTTTTAATATAAATATGCAACAGTATTTAATTTTCAATATAATGTTCTTACAGGTAATAGCAGAAAGTGGAGATAGAGGTAGAGAGCATGACGATGGTGGAGAGGGTGACGATGCATCATCGGACAGTGAGTAGTTTTATTGTTGATGTGTTGAACAAATATGGGAACAGTTGGTTTTCATATGTACCATGTGTGGCACATAGTTTCCACCAAACATTTTCATGTCCTAACATTTTCTTGATTTATCATGTTTCCTTTTATGCATTTTATTTATTTCTGATGTTTCCTTTTATGTCTTGATTTCTCGAGTGTGGTATACATCATTCCAGTTAGTCCTGTGTTTTAATTGTTAGTCGAGATTTTGTATGACTAGGAGTTAAACCCATTGTTGTTATACATGGATATTCCCACATTTTCTATTCATTATTTATCCCCTTAGTTATCTCACAACCCATTTAACCATAAAAGTTATGATAAACCACTTATTCCATTTTGACATTATAAAAATATCTATAATTTGTTTAATCTCATAAACCCTTCAATTTATCATTTAATAACTAAATTCACATGTTCAAGGGATTGGCACACCCCATGGGTGGCCATAAACCCAGTCCACTCTTCATCAATATATCCAAAAACATCCTTGAAAGGTCCAACACATCATTGAGTTGGTGTTATTTTATGATATTGTGTTTGGTTTGATTTTTTTTTAGGGAAGTGGTGCAGTGGAAGCAAAAAATTTATATTTTTTTTTTCTGGTCAGCTTTTCGTGGTGGTTTTAACCACCACTAATAGTATACAAGCAAGATAGTAGCTATGGTTTTAACCGCCGCGAAACATAAGTATTTTTACATTTCGCGGCGTTTTAACCACCGCTACAGAGTCGCATCACTTGTGTGCATTCCACGGTGGTTCTCATGACTTTAGCGGCAGTTTTACAGCCATTGGATTTTATTTTATTCCCGGCAGTTATAACTGCTGCTAATAAAAAAGATCCTGGCCTCTTAAAAACCGCCGCTAAAGTGAAGAGAACCTCTGCGAAATGAGGAAACTACGACGCTTTTCTTAAACCTCCACTAAATGGAAAAAACCGCCGCTAATAGTTTGCTGACACCAAATTTAGCGGTGGTTTCTGTAAACCGCCGCCAAATGATGTAGCGGCGGTTTAAACCGCCGCTAAAGTGAGGTTTTCTTGTAGTGTGGTTTCCCCATCCTAGTCATATTGCATGACCACATTGTGTGGATTCAATTGTATTCTCAGCATAGGAATTGGGGAAGGATGGCACAACTTATGACACTAACAGCAGATGCTTTTTTGATCTCTACACAAGAACCAGTCCCATCGACCTCAAATAAACCATCTCTTAAACTACATAATAAAGAGAAACCCCACATCAGGAAGCACCAACCTCTAGCACAAAAGTATTACAATTTAAAATAGTTGTAAGTTATCCTATCCAAGTTTATAATCTTGTATTCACTCCATATTTCAAAAGAACTTTGGGAGTAACTCTTTGAATCCCTACAAATCCTATAAGACTTTGAGAAAAAATTCACTGCATTTGAGGTTTATTGAGTAGATACATTTTATCAGAATTCTATGTCGCCATCTCATTCACAGATCATGATCAAGGAGAGGTCATCCAGAGACATATCAGACACCTGTTTGTTTCGGGTAGACTCGATAATGTTGAAATACAATGGGATATGATTGATAATGGTTCTAAGATCAACCCCATCCTGATTTATATCCATTGAAATTTGGGATATAAAAAAGGGGATCTATGTCACGAACCAAGTCGGGTCATCATATGAAATGGTGCCCAACCCGGTTCGTGGAAAGTCCTGAAGGGTGTTCCCAATCCCCATGGGCTGGAATAAGTGCCTAGGTATCAAAAATAAAGTTTGGGAATGATTTACCCAAATATATAAATATAAAACAACCGACAATATAAAATAACCCAAAGCTGAAAGTTACAACCAAAAAATCCTTTAACCAAAAACCAGATTTGAGTTACACGTTTAAACTAAATCCCAAAAACTACTACAAAGTACAGTTACCAAAAACCAACTCAAAAACTACCACCTGTTAAGAGGACACCATCTTTAATCTCTCTCCATAACACTGCACCAAAAAAAATACAGCTAGTAACCTAAACCACCATCTCCAAAATCTTTACCCTTACCTGTATAAAACATAACCAAATCTACTTACACCCAAAGGTGTATGTAGGGTGTGAGATAATTCCCATTAGGATACTACCAAGAAAATATTCCATGAATAATCATTATATTAAAAATAAACTTTCAATTTTAATAAATGAAGGAAAGTGCTTGAATTTTTTTTAAAGAAATAAGTTTTAATGAAAACAACTTCAAGGAATGAAAATTTAATTAAAAACACACTTACTTTTGAAGTAACCCAAATGCCATGCCATTTTTTCACGGTGATCATAGCATAGTCAAAGACAACTAAACATGGGAGAGGCCCTATGTCTACTAGCTAGCAATGTGACCCTAGAACCTCGCGTGTCGATGAAAAGTGGTATAAGAACCACAACCAACTATGTTCTCACGCACAAGACACTAGGGGGAATCACATCCCAATGCCTAGTGGTCTCCAACCATATCACATGTTTAATAGATTTTGTCTTCGTCAATCCTGTTAAGTCAAACCGGGCCAAAGCCACTTCTAAATCACTGTCACACTAGTCCTAGTCTGCCCTCCAAGCTACCCGGGCTTACCATTTGTACTAAAACAAGTTCCAATTTTATATCACATGTCATATTAAAATAAAAAAAAAACAAGGAACTATATATACCAAACCACCACTTTCACACCCCTAACCCTCTTTTGAAATCATCCTCACAACAAAGACCTTTCAAAACTTACTTCGCACCACTTGCATAATCAAATAAACCATTTTCACAGTTAAAGAAACTATTTTTACAATTAAATAAACCACTAAGGAAAATTATTAAAAAAATTCAAGAAGTATCTCATGGATTAAAACACAGAAACTCACTCAAATCATCTTTTATGACTAAACGCACATCAACGCCACACCAAAACAAAGTTTGCAGCACTTGCAAAGTTAAATAAACTAGTTTCATAGTTCATAAAACACTAGTAAATGACACATTATGGGTTTTCATAAAAGAACACACTCCACATAACATGCTAAAAAAATAAATCAATGCATATTAAAAATTCTTGAAAACTAAGTTCGCACCAAAAAAAACTAACTAAAGAACATGCTAAATTAATTAAACAGGAAAAATTATTTATCAAATAATATTTATACACATAACTACCTATCTTTGGTGCCATATTTTCTACAAATTGGTGTGAAACTCTAATTTCACCACAATCGTGTGACACAGGGATCTAATTTAACCATAATTCAACAAATCAAACCCAAAAACATCAAAATAAAACCCTACATCACATGAAACCCTAACCTAAAATCCTACCAAAGGGAACAAAAAATTATCAGAGTAGATTGTTCACTAAGGGGGTCGCTGGAGGTGAGTCGCACTGAAGCTCTAGCCAAGAAAGATAGGTGGCGTGTTGTGGGGTTGTGCGATGTAATGTGATCTAAAAGGTGAGCGGGGCGCCAATGTGATTTCTTCGGAGAGACGGGGCACCGACTCGAGGGTCACCAGAGGGAGGAGGAGCAATGGCCAAGGGAGTGGCAAAGGGAGCAGCATGCAGAGGTTCTAGGGCTAGGTTAGGGGCATGACGTAAGAGATAAGGGGAGGAAGAGTCAAAGAGGGAAAAAGAAAAAAAAAGGAAAAGGAAAAGGAAGAAAAATACGAAAAATAAGGGGAAATGGAAAAAGAAAATAAAACCAAAAAAATAAAATCCTAAAACATAAATGCAATTATAATAATAATAATTAAAGATAATAATAATGATTATAGTAATTAATGGTAATAAAAATAATATTAATATTGATATTAAAAATTTTATAATAATAATAATACTCTTAATTAAATATTAGTATTATATTGATAATAATAACTTAATTAAAATAATAACAATAATAATAATATTAATAATATTCTTAAATAACAATATTATTATTATTATTATTAAAATAATTCTTAATTCATTTTATTTTATTTATTATATTTTTATTTCACTTTATTATTCATTTTGTTAATTATTCAATTAATAATATATTTTTTTGAATACTAGGTAGGTTGTACGGTGACCTGGCAAAGCCACATGGCTTCAACTGTGCCCTACCCATGTGCCAGATGAAGACAAGCCCAAAACAATCATTTATTAGAAAAAATGAAAAAAATCAATTGGGTTCAGTCTGCACCTCGACAAAAAAAATTCAATGTTAGATAAATTATAAAATTAGATTATTTAAAAAGTCGGGGTGTGACAATTCTCCCTACCATGAAAACTTTCTGACCTCGAAAAGTCAACTCGAAGCCTGATCAGAGAATAAAATGGATACTCTTTCTCAGACCATGACCTCCGCTCCCAAGTCTCATGCACATCATTCTCATGGTCCCAAAGGATAAGTAAAAATGGAATAGACTTCCCACGAAGCGAATTCTCTTGGGAATCCACTATCTGCATTAGCTGTTCAAACATTGATAAATCAGGTTCTATCTCCAAATCTTCCCAATTCAATACATGAGATGGATTCGGATTATACTTTTTCAATTGGGATACATGAAATACATCATAAATTGACATCAATTGTGATGGTAAAACTAACTTGTATGCCACTTTTCTAGTCCTGTTAGTGATCTTTAAAGGTCTGACATACCTCAGCGTCATCTTTCCCTGCTTTCCCAAATGAAGGTGGCCCAAATGAGGGGTCGCCTTCAAGAACACTCGATCACCCATAGAAAACTCAAGGTCTCAACATCTTTGATTAGTATAAGATTTATGGAAACTCTGAGTTATCAATAACACATTTCTAGTCAACTTGAATTTCTCAGATGTCTCTTATACAAGGCTCGGTCCCAAAAGTGAGGTCTTTCCTACCTCATACCAACATAAAGGAGACCGACATGGTTGAACATAGATAACATTAAAAGGATCCATTCAAATAGAGGATTGGTAATTGTTATTATAATAAAAATTAACCAACCCCAAATGATTATCCCACAATCCTATGAAATTTAACACACATTCAAAAATCATTTCCTCTAGAATCTGATTTTCCCACTCTGTCTGACCATCCATTTGAGTATGGTATGTCATGATCATTTTTATTTGCAACCTCAATGACCTTTTAAGTTCTTCCCATTACTGAGAGGTAAATCAGGGGTATCTGTCAGAAACAATCATTTACGGTACACTATGAAGTCTGACCACCTCATAAATATACACTCGTCCCATCTCATCCACTTTAGGTGTGTTTTTGATCGGAATGAAGTGGGATGATTTGGTCAAATGTTTAATCACCACCCATATGGAGTTCCATCCCTGAGGTGTATGAGGAAAGCCAGTAATTAAGTCTATGGCAACCTCGTCCCACTTCCAAGTAGGAATGGGTAACGACTGAAGCAAACAAGAGGGCCTTTGTTGCTCTTCTTTTACTTACTAACAAGTATAGAATATCAATACAAAGTTAGCTATGTATCATATCATACCTGGACACCAGAATTGCTGATGAAAATCATAATACATCTTGGTATCACCAGGTTTGGTGGCCCACTGAGACTGGTGGATATCCTGCATCACCACCTTCCGTAGAGACAATAGAACCATTTCACGGCCCTTAAAGAACAAGATTACCTCAGGAGAAAAATACCAATCAGAAAAAGTCTCCCCACCATTAATAAATTTCATCTACCACTGACACAACTCATCACTAGGATTCTCCCACTGAATCAAGTCTATAAGAGAAAGATTCAACTGGATGCTCACCAAGAATGCACCTCTTCTGTGATCCTTGGTCTCCAAGTGCATCTGGTAAAAGATCCCCATCAAAGTCTGCTCATCACTAAACTTCCTCAAATCCTACACTGGAACTTTTCTGCTCAAGGAGTCATCCACCACATTACCCTTACTCAGGGTATAGATGATATCAATATCAAACCCCTACAGATACTCAATATAATGTTACTACCTCAGATTAAGATCCTTCTATAATAAGATGTAGGATAAGCTTTTATAGCCATAATAGACCACAAATTTCTCCCCAAAAAGGTAATGGAGCTAAGTCTTTAGGGCATGCATCTACCCTCAGGAGAACCACCATCTTCCTCTAGCGCAAGTGATAATAACAGAAAAGTAATACTTCCCAACTCTGGGAGTAAAGGTCCAGCACTACCTGACTGAGGATCCCATTCCCCAAGAAATACCTAAGGACTCTCATCAGGTTCCATGAAATTCAATCGTCTCCTATAGAAATTTTTTTTTTCTTGAAAGTGCACCAGAAAATCCATTATGAGGATTACATCAAAAATATCTACATCCAAGATAAGAAAGTCCCACTCCATCTCCACCCCTAACATGGAAAGCACACACGATGGGAACCAAAGACCTTTCTCTTTATTATTACCCAAAGGTGTTACCAACTCCATTGAAAAAGACATCATCTTGGTTGGTAGGTTCAGTAGATTCACAAGACAGGCAGAGATAAAAGAAACATATGCACCAGTATTAAATAAAATAGTTTCTATAGAAGATGCAGTCAGGATGGTACCTCGAACTGTCGAAGGTCCTACATCTGATCCTGCTGGTGCTTAATCCACAACATGAATATGCTTGGTCCATTCCTGAGAATGACCTCTCACCTGTGGCTCTACCCTCATTTTTCTTTACCTAGAAGATGATCTAGTTCTGCTGCCATGACCACCAAACTAAGATCCCACTGTCCTAGTTGGTTCTGACTAAACTGACACTTCCCTGGAAGCCACAAATATAGTCCCACTTTGATATGGTCGTGCCACCTTGAAAAAATGATGTAGATGTCCCATAATCCCACATTGGTGACAAGGCCTAGAAGGATATGTAAATGCAGGTCAGGTGTGCCCTTCCTATCTACACGGATGGCATAAAACAAACCCTACACCAGAAGTCATAGATGAATTCTTCCTAGAAGGATGGCCTGAACTACCACCACCCTTCTTCCCTTTCTCATCACACTTAGTCTTATTATTAGATGAACTGCCACTATCAAACACTGATATATCTCCAAAGGAACAAAACCTTCCCTTACAGTCAACCTCCACCATAAAGGCTTGATCAACTACCTCAGCATAGGTCTTGAACTTGAACAGGAATACCTGAGAATAGATCTCTGGTTGAAAATCCTTTTCAAACCTTTAAGTTTTCATCTATTCATTGGAGACTATTTCAGGTGCATAACAAACTAGCTCGGCAAAGTGGTTGGCATACTACATCACTAACTAGCCCCCATAAACAAGGTACATAAACTCCTGGTATCTAGCATATGCCAAGACCTCAGGACAGTACTGGTCACTGAAGATTTCCTTGAATTCCTTCCAACACATCTGCTTATGCCTCTCATCTTGGACCACTGAGTCCCACCGCCTTCAACTGTGACCTTATAGTAGAAACGAAGATCATTTCACTCTAATATCTTTAGTAGTGTTGATAGACTCAAACATGCTCTTTATTTTCTCAAGATACTCCTCTGATTCCTGAGGCTCTGTGCTACCTCAGAATGAAGGGGGTTTTTTCTTGAGAAACTCCTAGGTTTTTTCCTTTTTAGGACCAGATACATTCTCTCTAATTAAAGTAGGAGTATGAGTAGGATTTTCTCCATATCCTAAATCCTAAACAGCCTATATCATAGCTTTCACCAACCTCTGATCAATCGTTGAGGGAGAACTCTCTCTAGCTTCCTCTCGTGGGTGTGAGGGAGCTCTCTGAGGAGGCATGCCACTACAAGAAGCAACAATCACATAGAAAATCATTAATATATAAGGTCTAGAAAATAAAATTTTAGTAAGAAAAATAATCATGAATAAACAAAAAATTCCAAAGCAACACAATGACCAACCCACTTCACCCCCACCCATTGTCCATGTACATTCTTTAGCCTGTATGTCCCATCTAGAGGAGAAGCCAAACCCACATCCCAACATCCCATGGAAACTTGAGGTATGTCACAAGGTGTACTAGCCAAGCACCCTACCCACAACCAGAACTCCGAGTCCAAATAGTCCTAGCTCCTATCTAACCAGACTCATCTCAAATAAAATGACCCAAGGGATTATCCTCCCTTTGATAACATTTTGTCATGAACCAATTCGGGTTGTCATTTGAATTGGCACTCAACCCAATTCATGGTAAGGCCCAAAGGTATTTCTCAATCCCCATTGGCTATCACAAGTTCTTAGGTACCAAAAATAAATTTTGGGAATGATTTACCCAAATATATAAATATAAAACATCCAACAATATAAAATAAACCAAAGATGGAAGTTACAACCAAACAATCCTTTAACCAAAAACCATATTTGAGTTACATGTTTAAACAAAAACCCAAAAACTAATACAAATTATGGTAACCAAAAACCAACTCAAAAACCACCACCTGGTAAGAGGACACCACCCTCAATCCATATACACAACACCACCCCAAAAAAAGATATCTAGAAACCCAAACCTCCACCTTCAAAAGATTTACCCTTACCTGTATCAAACATAACCAAATCTACTTACACTCAAAGGTGTAAGTAGGTTGTGAGATAACTCCTAGTAGGATACCACCTAGAAAATATTCCATGCATAAACATTATATGAAAAATAAACTTTCAAGTTTAATAAATGAAGGAAAAGTGCTTGAATAATTTTTAAAGAAATCAGTTTTAAAGAAAACAACTTCAAGGAATGAAACTTTAATTAGAAACACACTTACTTATGAAGTAACCCAAATTCCACATTGTATTCCAATGGTGAGTGTAGCATAGTCAAATAGCACTAAACATGGGAGAGGCCCTATGGGTACTAGCTAGAAATGGGACCCTAGAACCTCGTGTCTTTGTGAAAATTGGTATAGAAACTGCAACCAACTATGTTCTCATGCATGATCCCCTAGAGGGAATCACATTATAAAGCCCAATGGTCTCCAACCATATCACATGTTTAATAAATTTTGTCATCGTAAATCTTGCTAAGTAAAACTAAGCTGAAGCCACTTCTAAATCACTAGCACACTAGACCTAGTCCTCCCTCCTAGCTACTCAGGCTTCCCATTTGTGCTCAAACAAGTTAAAAGTTCATATCACATGTTATATTCAAATAAAAAGATCAAACAAGGAACTATATATACCAAACCACCATTTTCACACCCCCAACCCTCTTTTGAAATCATCTGCACACCAAAGCCCTTTCAAAACTTACTTCGCACCACTTGCACAATCAAATAAACCATTTTCATAGTTAAATAAACCATTTTCACAATTAAATAAACCACTAAGAAAATTTATTAAACAATTTCGAGAAGTATAATATGGCTTAAAACACAAAAAACTCACTCAAATATTCTTTTATGACTAAACGCACATTGACACCACACCAAAACACAGTTTACGGCCCTTGAAGAGTTAAATAAACTAAGTGTACGGTTCATAAAACACTAGTAAATGACACATTATGGGTTTTCATCAAATAGAGCACTCCACATCACATAAAATGCTATAAAAATAAATCAACACATATTAAATTTTTTTGAAAACTAAGTTCACACCCAAAAAAATTAACTAAAGGACATGCTAAATTAATTAAATAGGAAAAATGATTCATCAAATAATATTTATACACAGAAACACCTACCTATGGTGCCAAATTTTCTATAAATTGGTGTGAAACTCCAATCTCACCATAATATCACCACATGAGGATCTAATTGAACCCTAATTCAAGAAATCAAACCCCAAAACCTCAAAATAGAACCCTACACCACATGAAACCGTAACCCAAAATCCTATCAAAGGGAAGAAAATTTTACCAGAGTAGATCGCATTCAAAGGGGGGTCATCAGAGGTCACACCGGCAAGGGGGAGGGTTGCTGGAGGTGATCCACATTGGAGATCCTACAGAGAAAGAGAGGTGCCATGATGTGGGGTTGTGTGGCGTGATGTGAGTCGGAAGGGGAACAGGGAGCCAGTGTGATGTCACCGGAGAGACACGGCACCGGCTCAAGGGTTATCGAAGGGAGGAGGAGTGTTGGCCAAGGGAGTGGAAAAGGGAGTAGTGTGTAGAGGGTTCGACATTGGGTTAGGGGCGTGGCATAAGAGAGAGGGGGAGGAAGAGAGGAAGAGCAAAAAAAAAGAAAAAGAAAAGAAAAGGAAAGAAAAAAATAAAAGGAAAGGGAAGGAAAAAAGGAAAATAAGGGGAAAAGAAAAAATAAAACAAAACCAAAAAAATAAAATCCTAAAACATAAATGCAATAATAATAATAATAATTTATAATAATTAATAATAGTAGTAGTAATTATTGGTAATAACAATAACAATAATATTGATATTAATAATTTTATAATAATAATAATACTCTTAATTAAATATTATTTTTATATTGATAATAATAACTTAATTGAAATAATAACAATAATAATATTATTATTAATCTTCTTAAAAAATAATATTATTATTATTATTAAAATAATTCTTAATTCATTTCATTTTCATTATTCTATTTTATTTTCATTATTCTATTTTATTTTCACTTTATTATTAATTTTGTTAATTAATAAATTAATAATATTTTTTTAACATTGGGTAGGATGCATGGTGACCTGACGAAGCTGCACAGCTTCGACTGTGCCTTGCCCATGCGTCAGATGTGATCAATCCCAAAATAATCATTTATTAGAAAAAACGAGAGAAAAAAATCAATCGGGCTCAACCCGCACCTCGAAAAAAATCAATGTCAGATAAATTATTAAATTATATTATTTAAAAAGTTAGAGTGTGACAATCTATCTCCCATAAAGCATACTATTAGAGGGTATGATAAGCATGAGAAAAGACCTCTTGAGAAGATCAAGATCAAAGCCTAGTTTGGGGATCTCACATCTAACGCTGAGTTTATGGTCATCCAAAAAGAAACCATATATAATGTCCTTCTCATAAGGATCTAGATTCACAGCCACGTGGTGGTACTTTCAATATTCCATTAGTGATTGAAATACCCCATCGATGGAAAGGTCGACATACTATATGGTGACAGTTTCCCCTTCTAGTCTTACAAATCCACATATGCTGAGGCATGTTTTTATAAAAGGGAAGGAAAATAACCAGTTATGGATGAAATTATACAGTTTTTATCCCCTGTTGGATTGGGGACCTCCCCTACAAATACCTGGAGTATGATAAATACCAATTATTTGATACCCATAAATTTTATTAAGGTAATAGACATGATCCCTGATGTACAACCCCCTTCTATCCCCAGCAATAGCATGAAAGAAAATCAGATCTGGAATCTCTCTATAATGACTCTGATAGTAGGGGATGATAATCTATCTTCCCATGCCCTCTATAATCCCAACAATGATAGATATTCCCTTAGATTATCTAACTTATCTGAAAAATTCCTCCAAACACTCATAGATAAAAGAGGAAGAGGATGATTACAGGAATGTCCCTCCCGTATTTGAGGAATGTGTCTCTACCACCATTGATGAGCTCAAGAAAATAAATATGGGAATAAATGAAGACTCATGACCAACATTTATTAGTGTCTCTATGCCTCTCAATGAGAAATATATGTACATTTCATTTCTAAAGAAACACTGATATGTTTTCGCTTGGAATTATATAGAAATTCTCAGACTAAACCCCAATGTGGCCACACACCATCTCAGGTTACTCGATGACCATCAAGGTTTAAAATAGGAAACTTGGAGGATGCTCCACTATTATGCTACAAATTTAGAGTCGGAAGTTGACAAATTGATCAAATCCAACTTTTTTTAGGAGGTGTAATACCCAAGATGGATCACCAACACCGTCCCTGTCAATAAAAATGATGGGAAGATTAGTGTCTGCATCGATTTTAGAGACCTTAATTGAAAATTCCTGAAGTATGATTTCCCATTTTTGATCACAAAACTCTTGATTGATGTAACTATTGGATTCCAAGCCCTTTCCTTTATGGATTCTACTCTGGGTACAATCAGATAAATATGTCCCTTAAAGATGAGGAATCCACTACCTTCAAAGCACCTCAGGGGATCTTTTTCTATCAGGTCATTCCCTTTGGATTAAAAATTTTTGTTTCTAGTTATCAATGTACCATGAATCATATATTTAAACCCATATTGTTATGAATATTCAAATGTTATATCGATGACCTGGTGGTCAAATACTGATAGTGATGCGATCACTTCATGGATCTTCAAATAGTCTTTGAAAATTTGTGACAACACAGTCTGAATATGAACCTGATGAAATGCGCTTTCAAGGTAGCATATAGAAAATTCCTCAGATTTTTTGTAATGCACCATGGTATTGAGGTCAACCCTAAAAATAATTTTACAATTATGGAAATTTCTCTCCCTTGTAATCTCAAATAACTAAGGGGGCTCTAAGGGCACCTCACTTACATTTAGTGTTTCATATCCAACTTGTTAGGAAAATATCTCCCCTTCACCAAGCTAATGAAGAATGTAATCACCTATCAATGGGATGAGGACTTCAAAGAATCCCTTGAGAGTATCAAGTAGTATTTTCTACACCCACCATTATTGATACCATCAGTGGAAGGAAAATGACTCATCTTATATGTGGCCACCATGGAAAGATCACTTGGATCCCTCCTCACATAGAAAAATGACGGGGAGTGATAACATCCTCTATTGTCTTGGCCAAATGATGCTAGGAACTGAGACCCAATATTATGATGTTGAGAAGAACTATCTCGCACTCATATTTGTGGTGAAAAAGATGAGGCATTAATTGTAGCACCATAAAGTCCATTTTTTCTCTCATATTGGCTCGCTTAAGTACATCCTTGGTTTCCCTATGATGATAGGACATTTATCCCAATGGGAAATCATTATACAATAGTATGACATCCATTTCATGTCAAATAAGTTAGTGAAAGGGAGGTCCTTGGTTAATTTCCTCACGGTATACCCCACTCCAGACAACACACCAGTGGACACTGAACAGTATATATGCCATTCTAATGTATGTGTCAAGTGTCTAAAATAAAAAACTTAAAAGAAGGACATTGATTACTCCCAAGAGGGTTCTGAACCATTCCATGTTCCCTCATCCATGATCCATCCCCAAATAAGCTACCCAACATGGGGTCGTTTCCTTTAACTTGTCCAAAAAACACAAATTTTATTCGAGTACTGATCAGGCATCCCAAGTATGGTGTGAGTAAAACTTAGTAGGCTACCACCAATGGTGTCTAAAGCAAATCCAATCAAATAGTGTATGCAGTTGTATAAAGAAATAAGTACAATTCATAAATAAGTAGTTATTACATTGTCATTTATTCTTTATTTAACAACATTAAATCCAAGGTTCCCGAGGACACTCGTACCTCAATACTAAATTCGGCTCATGCCAGATCCCTAAGCATTCCCTAGGTAATATCAGATCTTAATACCTACTACGAATCGTGCCAGAGCTCGAAGTATTCGAAGGTGATATGATAACTCAACACTTGATTCAAATCATGTTGGGGTTTGAATTATTCTCATGTGTGGGAATATCTCATAGTACCATTATTACCATTATTATTTAATAACTAATGACCATGTTACCATTCATTAAATCATAGAATTTGTATAACCATGTTACCATCCTTATTTCATAATGAATGACTATGTTACCATTCATTAAATTAGACAATTTGGATAGCCATGTTACCATCCTTATTTCATAAATAAATGACCATGTTACCATTCATTTAATCACACAATTTGTATTACCATTTTACCATCCTTATTTAAAAAATTAATGACTATGTTTCCATTCATTTAATCACACAATTTGGGTGACTATGTTACTATCCTTTAATTCATACTGAACAACCATGTTACCATTCACCATTTAATATTACATAATTGAATGGGCATGTTACCATTCATAATAGTTGATTAAATGAGCATGTTACCATTCACCATTTCACACATATCACATGTATCTCATTTATCAATGTTAATCAATATTAAACACAATATAACATTTAGAACATCATCATATCAAGTAGGATTAATCAATATTAAAACTCTTACACCAATATCACATTAATTAATTTATCAATTCATTAATCAGATCATCCTCATTTCTAATTCAATAATTAGTATTCACATAAAACCCCTTAATTAATTTCCTAATTAATTAAGTGCATAAATCTCTTTAATTAAACCAACCATTAATTAATCACTTACTTTATCAAGTTAATTTGTCAATTAACTAATCACATTAATTACTCTAGTTAATTCAATAATTAAATAATCACATTAACTCCTTTAGTTAATTCCACAATTAACTAATCATATCAACAATATTAATTAATTAAATAATTAATTAATCACATCAAAAACTATAATTAATTTAAAAATTAATTAATTAATTCTATTCTATTAGTCAATTCAACAATTAACTAAACACATAAATTACATCACTAATTCAACAATTAGGTTATCACATAAATCCCTTTAATTAATTTCCCCAATTAATTAATCATTTCAATCCCATTAATTAATTCATCAATTAATTAATCAATATCCACAAACTCAAAATCCCCTAATAAATTCCCCAATTAATTATCTCAAATTGTATCATCCATATCCTATAATTAATTCTAAAATTAATTGTATTGTTTAACCATGCATGTATATCATTATCATGGGCGTAGATCATCATGTCTAACACCCCATTTATCAATAATTAATTAATTTATAAATTAATTAATCCAAGCCCATTAATTGATTCAACAATTAATTTAAAACATCCATTGTCATTAATTAATTCAACAATTAATTGACCATACCTTTCACATTAATTAATTCACCAATTAATTAATCACATATTTCCCGCTAATCAATTCAATAATTAATTATCTCATTCACAGTCTCAATAACTCATAATTAATTCTACAATTAATTATCTTGAATTATCTATTTCAATATCCCATAATTAATTAAATAATTAATTATGGGACTTTCAAATCTCATTATCCAATAATTAATTCAACAATTAATTATCCAATCTTATCAACTAAATAACCCAAAAAGACACATTAATTAATTTACCAATTAATTAATATAATTCATTTAATTGAATTATCACAATAATCCCCATTAATTAATTTTCCAATTAATTAATCTAACTCATTCAATTGTTTAACACAACAATCCCTATTAATTAATTCACCAATTAATTAATCCAACTCAGAAATCATAACATTACATCCCTTAATTAATTCACCAATTAATTAATCCAAATAATTTCCATTAATTAATCCAAAATTAATTAATCTAACTCAATTCCCTCAATTAATTCACCAATTAATTGTTCACATCTATTTCATTAATTACCCTATTAATTAATCATATTCATTCCCTAAAATTAATTCACCAATTAATTTCTCACATCAATTAAATTAATTAATTCCCCAAATAATTAATCACATTCATCCCCTTAAATTAATTCACCAATTAATTTTCCATGTTAACCCTAGTTAATTAATTCATGATTAATTAATCACATTCAACCCCTTTCAATAAATTCTCTAATTAATTTTTTATGGCAAATCTCCTTAATTAATTAACAATTAATTAATCACATTCAACCCCTTTCAATTAATTCTCTAATTAATTATCCATGTCAACTCTCCATAATTAATTCAGAATTAATTAATCATATCCGACCACTTTCAATTAATTATTTCCATAAGTTCCATTAATTAATACCATAATTAATTAAACACATTCAAACCTATAATTTAGTTCAACAATTAAATAATCATTCAACAATTTACTAATCATAATAATCTCTAATAATTAATCCTTCAATTAATTAGTCTAACTCAATAATTTCATAAACCCAGCTATTCCCATTAATTAATTCTATAATTAATTAAACAATTTCAATAATCTCAACTACTCTATAATTAATTTAACAATTAATTATTCATGATCTAAAATCACAATATCCCAATTTCACATTTCCTTTAATTAATTATTTCACCAAATAAATTAATTTAATCAAAAATTTAATTACTAAACATCTAATAAAAATTCTACAATTACATACACATAATTGTAACTAATACTATGAGATTTAAATTTTAGACCACCTACCTCAAGAACAGTGACAAACACGCACCAAGAAAAAACCCCAATTTGAAGAGGATCCATCAAAAACATGACAAAGAACACAGTCTAGATCCAAAACCTAAATCCATGATTAAACAAAACAATATATCTTAAATATAGATATAAATACAACAATCCTAGATCTAGATTCAAAAAATCTAGATCTAGATCTGACAAAAAATCAACATCTTTCTTTTATCCTAGAATAGGAGTGGAAGAGAAATAGATCTAATCGGGGAGAAACCACTTACCTGGTGTGGTGCAAATCTTTGGTTCGTAATGATCAAAGATTAATAAATCACTCCAAGTACACTAATAATCTTCCTATGGTTATGAGGAGGTAGGTATTATGATGTAAATGAACAAAATGATCTGTATGGAACTTTTTAATCTACTACTCGGGGAATTACATGGTAGGTAATTCCATTAAACATCATGTAATTCTTTTTAATGGTTTACGTTGAAAAACTCGCCACCTCAGATGTTATTATCCTAATTAAAATATTACATGACATGTAATATAATTACACGGTGTATAAATTTCCTAATAAAAGAACGGGATCTTATAATCTCCCCACCTTATAATAGATCATCCTCAAGTTGTACTCCCAAGCTTCTCTAAGATTCTGAGTCAAAAATATTGATCCACTGATCCATAATATATTATTCTCTCTCCCAAGTTTCCTCCTATGCATTCCCAAGTTTCTAAATCATACAAACTTTTGGCATGGTGTTTTTCACAACACCTTCCCACAATAACCCAACACAAGTATTAGATTCTCCTCAAAGGATGCATCAGTCTCAAGATCAACTTCCACAACATACCTAACACATTTTCCCAAATCACTATTTCCAAAAACTACAATAACTCCATCCAACATTGGAAGTAATTCTTTACATTAAAATAGTATGGAAAGGATGTACATCCACCACCTATAAGGCCCACCCGTCCTTTCTTTGAGAAATTTAAGCATACACCTTATAGTTTCCTCATTAGTATTTCTTCATGCATCTACTACTGATATATCACTCCCCGCCTTAGGAGCGTCGTTAACATTTATTTTTTAATAAAATTAACCACCACGGTTTTTATCGACCTTTGGTCAATATTGAGAACTTCATTTATAAATTGTAAATGGTGTATCATCCACCATCCATCTCTACATATTCCACTTCATAAGAACAACCTCTAAGGGGCCCCATATCCAAAAAAACACATTTATATGTCTAAAAGTAAGACCAAATATTTCTTAGTGTACCTATAATGATGTCAAAGTAGGGGACACAATCATCACTAATTAAAAGTACACTAAGAAGTCGTTGAAGAATAACACCACCAATCCTTAATTACCGATTTTACCTCCAACTATGGAAACACATTAATTCTTTAAATGTCTCAGGCTTCCCTACCCACCATCATCTTACCACATTGAACTAAAACTATAAGTTCCCTCATGCAACCCATAACCAAGTTCTCAAACTAGGTAATTATCACTACCCAAACTTACCCACATGAAGGGACAAATAAATAAAACAAATTATTTTTATTTCACAACATTAGCATAGTTAACAAGATGGATTTAGATAAAACTATATCAATTCATTCCCCCATTATCCTACCACATGGTCAAAACCGAGGCATTGTCACTACCCTTAACCATCCTACACCTAGGTCCAAATTAACAAGGGTAGACACATTCTCATTATTAGATTTTTATCATTTAGACACCCATTCATTCTTATCTTGCATCATTTTACATTATTTCTCAATTTCATGTTAGGAACCACTTTCATTTCAATTTCACAAGTAAGGAAAAACAGTTCAAGTTCACCAACTTACCCAAAGACCATTTTTTTATGCATACCTACAAAGATGCATGTCTAGAAAAAATACTAAGTGCCTAGAATGATGCATGCAGACTCAAATATCATGCTATTCAGGGACACGAGTCAATCTCAACAAATATCAAAAACAATAATCACATTACACAATAATTGTGTGACCCAAGGTTAAATAACATTCAACTATAACAGAAAATAGCAATAACAACAATTCCATCTTGGGTACTTGGGTTCTCCCCCATACATAGGGTAGATACTCCCATGAATAATCTCATAACCAACCCCAACTCTTCCTAGTATCCTATCTTACCTCCCAAAACAGTAATAAAAAATTAAGAAGAAAAGAAAAGTGTACCTCTGATACCACTTTGTAGCATCTCGACCCAGGTTCCATGCACTGGTTCCCCAATTCAGACTGTCACAAGACCTCAGGCATGCCTCCCTGTATGCTAGAGGCTACCTCCTAGAAACGAGGGTTTGGTAATTCATCCATGGGGAGACTATACCCTCTTTTATAAAAGTAAACACTAACAGAAATAATAAACAATAGATAAATCATATATATAACCATAAACAGTACCAATATCACAAGATAACCAAGACTAGAAATACATAATCAAAACTATATAGTAGATATTCCATGTTAATGTACGTGTCAAGTGTCTAAAATGAAAAACCTAAAAGAAGGACACTGAGGACTCCCAAGTGGGTCCTGAACCACATTAGGTTCCCTCATACATTCTCCATCCCCAAATAAGCTATCCAACATGGGGAATTTTCCCTTAACCTATCCAGAAAACACAAACTCTGTTCAGGTACCAATCATGCATCCCGAGTAGGGTGTGAGTAGAACTCCATAGGCCACCACCAATGTTGTCTAAAATAAATCCAGTCAAATAGAGTATGCAGTTGTATAAAGAAATAAGTACAATTCATAAATAATTATTTATTATATTATCATTTATTCTTTATTTAACTATATTAACTCTAGGGTTCATAAGGACACTCATACCTCAATAATAACTTCGGCTCATACCAGATCTCAAAGAATTTCCTTGGTAATATCATATCTTAATACATGATTTTACTCGTAACAGATCTCAAAGTATTCTAAGGTGATATGATATCTCAGCACCTGATTTGACTCATACCGGAGTTAGAATTATTCTGATGTGAGGCTATATATCAGAGTACCATTATTACCATTCTTATTTCACAATTAATGACCATGTTACCATTCATTAAATCATATAATTTGGATAACCATGTTACCATCCTTATTTCACAATGAATTAACATGTTACACTTTATTAAATCAGAAAATTTGGGTGACCATGTTACCATCCTTATTTCACAAATGAATGACCATGTTATCATTCATTTAATCACAAAATTTTTATGACCATGTTACCATATTTATTTCACAAATGATTGACCATGTTACCATTAATTTAATCACACAATTTGGATGACCATGTTACCATCATTTAATTCATGTTGAATGACCATGTTACCATTCACCATTTAATAGTACATAATTGAATGAGCATGCTACCATTCATAATAGTTAGCTGAATGAGCATGTTATCATTCAAATTTTCACACATATCACATGTATCTCATTTATCAATATTAATTAATGTTAAACACATTATCACATATAGCACATCATCACATCAAGCAGGATTAATCAACATTAAACCTCTTACCCTAATATCATGTTAATTAATTTATCAATTAATTAATCATCTCATATTCATTGATAATTCAATAATTAGTCTTCACATAAAATCCCTTAATTAATTCCCCAATTAATTAAATACATCAATCTCTTTAATTAACCCAAACATTAATTAATCGCTTACTTCCTCTAGTTAATTCATCAATTAACTGATCACATTAATTACTCTAGTTAATTAAATAATTAACTAATCACATTGAATCCTCTAGTTAATTCAACAATTAACTAATCACATCAATAATATTAATTAATTTGATAATTAATTATTCACATCAAATACATTAATTAATTCAAAAATCAATTAATTACTTCAATTCTATTAGTCAATTCAACAATTAACTAAACACGTCAATTATATCACTAATTCAACAATTATTTTATCACATAAATCCATTTAATTAATTTTCCAAATTAATTAAGCATGTCAATCCCATTAATTAATTCATAAATTAAGTAATTAATATCCACAAACTCAAAATACCATAATTAATTCTCCAATTAATTATCTCAAATTGTATCATCCATATCCTATAATTATTTCCACAATTAATTACTCAGTTCAACCATGCATCTATATCATTATTATGGGCAACGATCATCATATATAAAACCCTATTTACCAATCATTAATTAATTTATAAATTAATTAATCCAAGACCATTAATTGATTTTATAATTAATTAATAACATCCATTCCCAGTAATTAATTCAAAAATTAATTAAACATACATTTCCCATTAATTAATTCACCAATTAATTAATAGAATATTTCTTGTTAATCAATTCAAAAATTAATCATATAATTTACAATATTAATAACTCATAATTAATTCTACAAAAAAAATATCTTGAATAATTTATTTCAATATCCCATAATTAATTCAACAATTAATTATCTAACTTAAAAATATCATTTTTTTGTAATTAATTCAACAATTAATTATCTAATCTTATCAATTCAATAACCCAACAACCCACATTAATTAATTTACCAATTAATTAATCTAATTCATTAAATTGTATCATCACAACAATCCCCATTAATTAATTCACCAATTGATTAATTTAACTCGTTCAATTATTCAACACAGCAATCCCCATTAATTAATTTTCCAATTAATTAATCCAACTCAGAAATCATAACATTAAATCCCTTAATTAATTCACCAATTAATTAATCCAAATAATTTCCATTAATTAATACATGATTAATTATTCTAGCTTAGTTCCTTCAATTAATTCACAAATTAATTGTTAACATCAATTGCATTAATTCCCCTATTAATTAATCATATTCATTCCCTGCAATTAATTCACCAATTAATTGATCACATCCATTGCATTAATTAATTCCCCAATCAATTAATCACATTCATCCCCTTCAATTAATTCACCAATTATTTGTCTATGTCAACCCTCATTAATTAATTCACAATTAATTAATCACATTCAACCCCTTTCAATTAATTCTCCAATTAATTTTCTATGCCATTTCCCCTTAATTAATTCACAATTTATTAATCACATTCAACCCCTTTCAATTAATTATACAATTAATTGTCCATGTCAACTCTCCTTAATTGATTCATAATTAATTAATCACATCCAACCCCTTTCAATTAATTATTTAATTAATTTTTTCTATAAGTTATATTAATTAATTCCATAATTAATTAATCACATTCAATCCTGTTATTTAATTCAACAATTAAATAATCATTCAAAAATTTCCTAATCACAACAATCTCCAATAATTAATCCTTCAATTAATTAGTCTAACTCAACAATTTTATAAACCCAACCATCCCCATTAATTAATTCTATAATTAATTAATCAAGTTCATCAATATCAATTACTCCATAATTAATTTAACAATTAATTATTCAAGATCTAAAATCCCAATATCTCAATTTCACATTTCCTTTAATTAATTAATTCGCTAAATTAATTAATTTAATCAAGAACGCAATTGCTAAAAATTTAATAGAAATTATAAAATTACATATAGATAATTGTAACTAAGAGTATGGGATTTTAATTTTAGACCACCTACCTCAAGAACGGTGATGAACACTCACCAACGAAAATCCTCAATTTGAAGCGAATCCATCTAAAACACGATGAAGAACATGGTCTAGATCAAAAACCTGAATCCATGATTAAACAAAAAAATATATCTTAAATATATATCTAAATCTAACAATACTAGATATAGATTTAAGAAATCTACATCTAGATCTGAAAGTAAATAAACATCTTTCTTTTTATCTTGGAAGAGGAGTTGAAGAGAAATGGATCTAATAGGGGAGAAACCACTTACCCGGTGTGGTGTGGATCTTTGGTCTTCAATGATCAAAGATGATGAAATCACTCCAAGACCTCTAACAATCTCCATAGGGTTAGGAGGAGGGAGGTCACATGATGTAAATGTAAAAAATGAGTTGCATGGAACTTTTTAATCAACTACTCGGGTATTTAAACGGTGTGTAATTCTATTACACATCATGTAATTATTTTTAATGGTTTGCACTGAAAAATTCATCACCTCAGATGTTCTTATCCTGATTAAAATATTACATGATGTGTAATATCATTACACAATGTGTAAATTTCCTAATAAAATAATGGGATCTTACATCAGGAGAGTTAGAGTAGTTAGAGAATAAGCTCCTCGATGCTCTCCTATTTATAGGGAACTACGTGGAATACCAATGTTCACCTAAAATACCAAATGTCCCCCAAGACACCAGTTGATGTTAGCTCCAAATAACCAAGTGGGCATTTAATTTCCTCAGATCCAAGCCCTTGTCCCCAAGGATGTCTCTCCTGGGGGGTCATTTTTTGACACCCATTAATCGAGCATCAGCAAATATACAAGGGAATAAATACCCGATGCATGGGTATTATTGTCTCCTAAAAGAAAAGGAAAAATAAGATGGCCAAATAATGTAGATAACATAAACTCCCAAAGGACACGTGATCACATGACCTTCGAACGGTCATGCGAACAGGTCATGTGCAATGTATGATCTGTTGGAGATCATGTGGATCCCCTTTGACAATCCTTATTATTCTTGTGAAGGTGAAAAAGACACTCACTGATCATACGGAGGTTGCCAAATGATTTTTTCTAAGTCACACAACTTGTCAACTGGTGGGTTCCTAACAATCATCCAAAACCATTATAAAATAAAGGATGAAAATATATAAAGGGAAAAGACCTTATATAGTCATTGATATTCATGAGATATAATCATAAGGTTTGTAAGACACCATATATCCCTAGAGAATATCCACATTGCCATGTGGAAGCACGTGGACATGTTACCTTCATTATACAAAGGTTCTTGGGCATGTCCACTCGATTGTGCATAGCCCCTCCGGCTCTATAAACACAAGCAGAGGAGATGTCCATGATGATGCTCACACACCGATGGAAGATCCAACATTAATCATGTGAAACACCATGTGCAAGAAGAGATAATGACCAAGAAAAGGTGTGTGTTCCATCTCAAAATCTCATATTTATCATGTGGCGCCCTCATAGGAAACCAATGGGAAAGGGGTGAAAAAATCTTGTAAAATAAAGGATGAAAATATGAAAAAGGTAGAAGACTTTTGTGGTCATTGATATTTATGTGATGTGATCATATGGTTTGAAATACCTTTCAAAATCCCATGACATGTCCACCTTATCACACAAGTGCCAAGTGACATGTCCCCTTCATCATGTGAAGGGTCTTAGACATGTATATTTGATTATGACCTGTCACTCCAACTTCATAGATGAGCATAGGGGTTTTCCATGACAATGATCATGCATCTCTATAAGACCCATTATTAGACACATGATATATAATAGGTAATGAGAGTTATTGTTTTCAAAAAAAACTTGCACAAACTTGTGAGATCCCTATCCCTTATAAAATAAAGAAGGAAATAAAAGGGGGAAAGGAGGAAGCTTATTACAGAGGGAGGATATGTTTTACTTCATGTGAAAGGGGTCATATTCCCCAGGTGATAACCATTGATCATGCAATTCCCCCCTATAAAATACAACATGATCTTGAAAATTCCCTTATACATATCAGTTTGATCTCATGAAGACCCCCTAGCAAGCTACCTTTGTCTCATAGGAGACCCCAGACAGGTCGTCTTCGATCACACAAAGGCCTTCCCCTAGGAATACTAATATTTTGAAGATCCCTATATATGTCAGCCTAACCGTATGAAGTATCCTTTACATGTACACATGGTTAGTTTAAATCCCTTTGATCGTACTGGGTCTAATAAAAATTGAAAAACTAGAACATTATCATGATCGTTGTATATCATGCGGCGCCATGGAAGAGCCATGACAGGATCATGAAAATCACGTGACACCAAACCCCTCCAAAGACTCCAGTTTAAATCCATGAGATATGATCCATTAAAGGTGGCCTATAATGATAGAGGTGAGTCCTATAAATCCCCCCCATCGGCAAAAAAAATGGCAATCGATGAACCATCTTACATGAGAGCACGGGAGTGGACTTCTCATATTGTCCAATCACATGATTGAAAGGTCTTCCTCCAGGTAAAAATATGTGGAATGTTCTAAGGGATCACATGAAATGCATAGTCACTTAGCATGATAAATCATAGATCACGTGAAGGACTTCTTTTATATCAACTGAGTCATAAGAAAGAGGTCTCATGTGTTGTCTAGGTCATGAAAAATATAAAATAAGATAACACTGGGAAAAACTTGAGGAACATATGCAATAAAGGATAAAATAAAATTATATAAAAGGTGAGAGAGTTATGCAAAGATAGATATGTTTATCCTTATATGCTTCACATGACCAACTCATGTCATACGATAGCACCAGAACATGACACTCAAATCATGTGATGCTCTCTTGATAGGCTATTTGGATCATGTGATGTCCCTTGTACATGTAAAAGTAGGTCGCATGAAACCCTCTAGGAATTCCGCCACATTCTTATGAAGTCCCCTGGTATTTCCATCCAAATATTGTGATGTCTTCCAAACATATCGCCCATTTCGTGCAACGAAACTAAAACATGTTAGCTAGGTCTCGTGATGACACCAGGAAAAGTCGGCCAGATCACACAACATTTTACGAATAAGTTATCATGAATCATGAAACATCCTTTGGATGTATTAGATAGGTATCACAATGAAACTAGGTAAATTTAACCTAGATCATGTGATGCCCAATAGACAAGTCATCCATGTCATATGACACTCTCCAAACATGTCATCCTTGGCCATGTGATGTACTCCAGAAAAGCCATCCTGATCATGAAATGTTCCTTGGACAAGTCAACTAGATCATGTGATTGTCTTTAGACATGTCTGTTGGTCAACCAGGACATGTCCATACATCCTAAAACATGTTAGGTAGATGATCAAAACATGTTAGGAAAATAATAAAGGACATGTTGAGTCGCCATCCTGAGACACGATAACCTTATCCAGTGGATATGTTAGGGAAACCTTAGTGTATAATCCTCAATAAAACTGAACTACAAGAACTTTGATTCCTACCATAAATAGAATATGTAGGATGAATTATTAAGGCCTGAGATCAAATGGGCATCCACCTCAGTGTAAGTCCCACCATGTCTTCTCTATTCCAACCATCGATACCCAATCTCTCCCATGGGCTGATTATTCTTCCTCATCTATCAGCGAATTGAGAGGGAAACCTCAAAGTGTAAGCCTTGGTCAAACTGAACTATGGGAACTCTGATTCCTGACATAGATTGGATATGTAGGATTCCTTCCTAAGGATTGATCTCAAAGGGGCACCCACCACAGTATAAGTCCCCCCATATCTCTAACATTCCAAATATCAGGACCCAATATCTCCCATGGGCTGATCATTATGAATCATCCACTAGTAGACATATAATGAAACTAAACTATGATGAATCTGATTCTTTTCATATCCAAGATATGTTGGATGCCTTCATAAGGTTTGATCTTCATAATAAACATCAAAAGGGTTGTCCCATCACATAATTCTCACATCCATATGTAGTGAGACTGATTACTTTGTATCCCTTAGTTCCCACACCGAGCGTGAATCATGTGGGTTTAGGGATTTTCAATGATCATATCATTCACATCATAAATCTTCACCAGTTAGGGAAACCTTAATGTGTAATACTCGATCAGTGGAATGATATGAATTCCCCCATACAAGTGCATCCACCTCAGGGAAAGTCCCAAGGGAATGAATGAACTATGATGAGTCTAGTTCCTACCATAACCAGGATACAAAGGACACATCCCTATGTTTCTATCTCAAATACCTGGTGCCTATGTTCCCTTATATACATTCTTTCTACGTGATGTTAAACTTCACAGGTTCAACAAACTATGTGTTTTTTTATTATTATTATGAGTATGATACATAGTATGACTCATAAAGGCTCAATCTCATCCTCAAAATATTAATCACCTCCATGGATGGATGTAAAATATGGAGTTCCTAATTATATATATTTAAAATATAGTCAGCTACCCATTAAAGGGAAATGGATGAAGTACCTAGGATACATACAGATAGAATCATTAATAATCCCTCCTTTACACATGGAACAATTCAATAATTGATCATTTTTTAGGGTAACCAGTCCTGTATTGGGATTATGAAGAGATTATTAAACATATCTTAAATCTATAAGAGAATCATTGAGTAGGAAATAATTCCCCCCAAAAGGGTGTGATGATCCCGACCTCCCATCCTCTCGACCAATGTGAGTTCCTAAATTCCATTGGGTATGAAACCCCAATTATACACCTTCTATTGGAAATAAATTCCATACCCAGTTATGGATGTAGGAAACCTTTGGAGTTTCCCTTAAGAACAGTAGTGGTGAACCAGACATAAGTGATTGTACAAGACATTGAACCCCCCACAATCAACCATCAGGCCAAACCGAATGCACAACAGTTGTATATTTTTTGATGAAATCATGATCTCATCATATCTTATAAAGTTTTAATGGTTCTCTTGAACTATCCATCTATATGAGGGTGATAAATAGTATTGAAACTCATATCTGTATCCAACACTTACTAAAGGATTCTATATAACCTCAAAGTAAACCTCGTATCTCAATTAAATACAATAGAGAGTGGTGCTCTATGCAATATTACCAATTCCCATATGTATATTTTAGCAAGTTGGTAATGAGAGAAATATTTCTTGATAGTAATGAAATTCACCAAATTTGTAAGGATATCGACTACCACTTAGATGGCGTTATTGAATTTAGATATCCTGGGGGGTCCTATGATGAAATTCATGGTTATGTTTTCCCATTTCTATAATGGTATGTTTTGTAATGGTGTATTTGAATCTGTTTAGATGAATTTGGTCTAAATAATAGCAATTTGGACTCCACACCAGACTACAACTTCAGGTATTAACCTCTACAGTGAGGTAATTGGGGGTTACGGGGGTAATACGCCTTTTCTATGGGGGGTTCAGGGGCTAAAGGGCCCCAGCCCAATTATTTGGTAAATGTGAAAATGATGACTCACTTTAGTAATGATGACTTACTGTAGAAATTATGACTAGAAAAACCAATAGGGAAATATAGTAGTGTGGACCTAAACATGGAACTGTAGCAAATCTAACCAAGTGATACTGACAGGGAACTATAGCATCTTGAACTTTGGATATAACAGTACTATAGATTTGCATACTTCTTACCACTGACACTATATAATCTTGGACTTGGGTGACTGCGGTACTATAGTAGTGTGGAATTGGGTGGTTGCAGCACTATATCATAGTGGACTTATAGTGAGGTTGTTGGAATATTGTAACATCTTCTTTATTATATCATTAGAGATAGGGTTTATGTGTGAAACTTTGATTATAGCCTTGTAACTTTCCTCCCAAAATTAGTGAAGTTATTCTACCTATCTATGGATTTAGAGATCTTATACTTAACCATATAATTCATTCTTTCCATGTTCTTCTTCTTCTTCTTCTTCTTTCTATATTTTCTTTATATACAAACCTTTTTTGTCACTATGACTCCCAGTATTTCCTTGGTATTATGTGAAATGGTTGCATCATACCCTTAAACTTATGTCATTCAGCCTTGCCTGGTTGGCATACCAAGAATCAAGATAAAAATTATGCATTATACCTATTTGTGTTATCCCACTAGAATTTTTTCATTAAATCTTTATATATCTTAGTGATTTATATATTAATAGTGAAGGGTGGGCTATTCACATCATCGATAATTTCCCTATTCAACTCTAGTTTTGATGGGACACATATCTAGGTTCCAAACCTTATAAATCTATCTTTAGAAAAGTTGAACTTTGGAATATACACTACCTTTCTCTATAGCTCCTCATCTTCTTTTTGGGCCTCCTCGATCCTATTAAGAATGGATGGTTGAGAAATTACTTGATCAAGGTAGGATAAATATAATTTTATTATTATCATTTCCATCCTTTAAATTTCAAAGAATATCAGATCCATTTTAAACCTCATCATAGATAGGATTGTAGGATCCTTTTTAATCAAATCATCTGCTACTTTGTTCACCTTCTCGGGGTGGTAATGAATCAGATAATCATAATCCTTAATTCGTTTTAACCACCTTCATTAGTGCATATTGAGATTCTTTTTGTGTGAATATATACTTGAGAATTTTATGATCTGTATATATATATCACACTTTTCACCATATATATAATGTTGTCAAATCTTTAATGTGAAGTTCACTATATCCAATTCTAGATCATGTATTGGGTAGTTCTTATCATGAATATTTAATGGTTGGAGGAATAGTTTATCACTTTGTCATCTAGAATGAGTACACAACCCAGAACCTTTTTAGAAATGTAACTTTAAGATTAAAAATCCTTCCCCACTGGTGGTTAATGTGATCATAGGTGTAGTGATTAGCCTCATATTTGACTCATTAAATATCTTCTAATATTCATCATTCCATAAAAATTTCACTCCCTTATATGTTATCTTGCTTAGTGGGTTTGGAAATCATGATAATTTTCTTAAAAATCAATGATAGTACCCAAATAATCCAAGGAAACTACGAATCTCTCTCACATATATTAGTTTGGTCAAACTTTAATTTCCTCCATTTTCAAAGGATCCATAGATATCCCTTTTCTAGTGATAGCATGTCTCAGGAATGTTACTTTCTCCATCCAAAACTCATATTTACTATAATTCTCATATAAATTTTCCTTTAGAAAGGTCTTCAGTACAAAATTCAAATTATCCTTATGTTCCTCATTACTTTTAGAGTATATAAGAATATTGTCTATAAATACCACCACAAATTTGTCAAGTTAATCCCTAAAGACTCTATTCATTAAGTCCATGAATATAGCTAGATAATTAGCGAGTACAAATGGAATCACTGTGAACTTTTAGTACCAATACCTTGTATGAAAAGAAATCTTAGGGATGTCCTCTTTCCTTGCATTTACTTAATAATATCCTAATTGAAGATCCACCGTGGATAAGTACTAGGATATACTTAATTGATTGAATAAGTCATAAAACTATGGAATGGGATACTTTTTCTTTATCATGATCTTTTTATGCTCACAATAATCAATATAGAGGCACATTGAACCATCCTTATTCATAATGAAAAGGACCAGTACATCCCACAGTGAAGCACTTGGGCATATAAACCCTTTATATAGAATCTAATTTAGTTTCTTTTTCAGCTATAAAATTTCAAAAATGGTCCTTCTATATGGACTCTTGGATATTGGTAAAGATCTAGGTATAATTTCGATTGAGAACTCAACCTATTGGCTAGGAGTAATACTAGGAAATTATTTAGGAAACACATTGGTGTATTCCCTCACACTGATCATGTCATCAAGGATGGTCTTATCCTTAGCCTCGATTGTTTTATATAGATACACTTTATCATAACGTAATAATATCCATGCTTGAGATAATGATTCCAAAGAAGATTCATCCTCATCCTTATACTTATATATAATTGGAGGGTGATTTTCAATATAGTGGGTGATTCCCTACTTCTCATCAATATATGTTGGCTCTATAAAAGTAGAGTCAATCTATACCTAGAATTGCATCGAATTCCACTAAAGGGGGTATCATAAGATTAAATGGTAAGTTCTAACTATAAATATGGACATGGGAGAAATTATATATTTGGGATACTATAATTGACCCATATTTCATTTTCATCAAAATATTCACTTCCATGTTTTGAGGTGGTGTTTGAATAGTTATGCTAAACTTTCATGATATGAGAAAATATCTAGAACCAAAATAAAATATTACATTAACTATCCTTAAATGAATAACTAGCATACCTATCATCACATATTTTTTCGGATCCACCTAAGTAGTTTTGATGGCATAAGTTTTCCCATTCTCTCTAAGACTTGGAGTTTGTTGTCATCATTTATCATCAAAACCCCTTGGATTAGTGCATTGATTTGCATAGTATCATTGTTACTTATAGTTAAAACATTGGATAATAGGTTTAGTGTTTACTAGAGCATTTATTTCTTCCATCACATTTGTTGGTTTCTTCCATGAACATTCTCTAGCTAGGTGTCCTTCCTTCCCACACCTGAAACATTTCCTTATCCCCTTCATGAAATTTCTAGTTTGCTTCTTCCCACACTTTTTACAAGTTGGGTGTTGGACTTTCTTTCCACCATGATATTTCTCCATTAATCTAAAAAAAATATTCTCAATTATCTTCTTCCTATATCTAAACCATTGATATCCACTAATCTCCATTTTAACTTTTAAGGAACATCAAAAAATTTCCTCAAAGATTTCAATGTCTTTAACTGAAAAATATTTTCATAGATTCATCTTTAGCCCACTAAAGAATAGGTCAACATTATATTTGGGGTAAATGACAAAAATAGAGGTGTATTATGAAAGTATTGTGAATTACACATCATATAACATAATGTATTAATCTTCCTTTTTCTTGAGGCTAAGGAAATTCCTCTCTATTCTAAGTTAGAGAGTGCAAGGAAAATATTTATCAAAAACATTTTTTGTAATTCTTTCCACTCCATAACTTCAATATACTCAAACATCTTATTTTTTATCAATGTTCACCATTGATTATATTCTCTCTCCATATGATAAATAACCAACATGACCTTATCTTACTTAGTGAATTTAAGAATAGAGAAGATCTTTTCAATGAATTAAATCCATTGTTACATTATTAAGGGATCAAAATATACACTCAAATTCAGAGGCCATTGTCGCATAATGGTATCAATTGAAACTTACTATTTCTTAAGTGGGTGTGGGTTTTCCCCTTGATTAAATTTTATATTCAAAACTTGAGTTAATTGAAAAATTATTTTCATGATGTTCTCAACTCCTTCTCTCATCGGGTTGAGTATCTAATTTGGTAAGTCATTATGTTTCCCGTCACATTGGATGTTGACTTAGATCCTCATATTTTTATCTATTAACTAAAATTAAAGGAAAAATAGGGATGGTAATTTTCAAACTATTGCACACATTAAAGGTAAAATATGATCATTTAAAGGATAACTAATAAATTATATACATTCCTTAACCTATGAATTTATAGGTTTTAATCTATGTTATCCATGATCTATTTCCTAACATAAAATTTCATGGGAATTTTTTTCCCCTTCATAATGGTTCACAAGGATCTTGTGAAGTTACCAAATAATAACCCCTAGTAATGTCAAACCAAGAGTAAAGTAAGGCCTATTTTTCATTCATTGGGTTATGATTGAGTTAATACCCAATTCTCCCTTTTCAGGGTTATTACTCTTATGTACAACTATGCTAGAGCCACAACCACTTATAGTATCCATACATAGAGTTTTATTCTAGTAAACTACTTACTCTATAATTTAACAAAATTTAGGGATGTTTTCCCATATTTAATATTATCCCTAAGTATTTCATTAAGGTTTTCTAATACTAATCCCCAAAAATAACTAGACCTTTCTTTGATACCAACTATGATAACACATGTCTTTTATAAACTTTATTTCATGATTTATAACATAAATACACATAATACAATCCCAAAATATTTAAAGGACTAGTTTCTTTGGGTAATTAGATATATAACATGATAAAATAAAGTAGGGATACAACAATTTTTTTTTAAAAATACCAGAATGTGTCCTTAGGATCCCTTGATCTTCTAATACTGCACAGGATAACTTGGGGATGTACATGAGAAAGGGTGAGCTATAAATCCCGGTAAGGTAATAATCAAATCATAACATGATGAAAGTAATACATGTAATTCAATAGGCATATCTAGGTGACATTAAAGTTGTGATAATAATAAACATTGGCATTAAAGCCTGATATAGGATGATAATATCAAGGTAACATAAGAATGTAGAAACAACATAAAATATGAAATCATAAGCATAAGTCAAGGATAAATGTTGAGAAATAATAACATAGTGTTCTCAGGGTAACCTCCCATGAACCATATATGGTATCTCATGTGATAAAAACATTACCCAGTGTATTACAGGGATTTATAATTCTAATCCTACCCATCAAATTCATATCATGTACATGCATTTGTGTGCCACATATATCATACAACATAAGAAGATATTCCATAACTTTTAATATCATGATTAAGGAGTTATTTTTCATACATATAATTCCTAAATAAAGTATATATAGTTACATATAGGTGAATGCCCTTGAGTTTAAATGGGTATGGGTATTCACAACACAAAGGTTTGGGGTGGAAAATCACTGGACAATTTCAGCAGCATAATAGGTGTACATAAAGGTTCATGTAAGGGATTAATAAGAGTGAAAGGTATTCTATAATTACATGTTAATCATAAGGAAAGTAAAATTTATGTGTAAAAACACATTACAGAATGAATAATTGAAAAACAAAAGTTCTTAGTACATGTAAATTAATTGAAATAAAAAAAGAGAGCCCCTTACCTTGATAGGGTGCTTCTAAAATATTGGTAGCTGGTTATTAAGAGATTTGAAAAACATTGGGAGGTATTTATAAAGCTACATGGAGATTAACTTCATGATAAATGGGTTTTTAGTTAATAGGAGTGGGAGGTTTGGTGGGTAATTATAGTAAAAGAGAGGGGAATTCTTTATTAATTTATAAACTTTGGTTTTGGACACTATATGTTAAAATAATCAAAACCACAAACATTCCCATAGTTTTCTACCATGGTTTCTATCAAATAGGATTTTTCATAAATATTTATAATTCAAAGAAAAAAACATATTCAAATAATACCATTTGTGATGTTGAAGTGGGTCATGTTCATATGGAATTGATTTTAAAACCTTAAAACATAATATAGGTTTTGGAGGATTCATTAAATGTATATAAAATTAATAAAATAACTTAAAAAATGTATTATTTTAATGTTAAAATCTATTTTTGGTCGTCTATTCCCTTTATAGTATTTATTACATCACTTTGGGGCTATTATGATGTCATAATACATATTATATATTTATATTATGTTTACTTTTTACCTAAAATTTTGAATGTCTTGGAAAAATTATAAATAATTAACCACTAGATAATTTTTATGTGTTAATTTCCAAAAAAAATAATATTTATTTTATCAAAATAATTCTATAAATATTAGAATTTACACTTTTAAATCAAAATCCTTATTTACTAAAAATTACTAATTTTTTACAACAGTAACAGTTTTCTAACCCTTATAAATA
This sequence comes from Viscum album, assembly GCA_963277665.1. Lineage (NCBI taxonomy): Eukaryota > Viridiplantae > Streptophyta > Magnoliopsida > Santalales > Viscaceae > Viscum > Viscum album. Next base: position 398,013,664 of record OY728138.1, read on the forward strand.
TTATATTCAACTTCATTAAATTATATTATTATTTGTATAAATATTAATTAATAATAATATTTTATTAAAATAATATTTATTTCAAAATTCTTGAATTTATCATAAAGATAATTTTAATTAAAACAATATATTTTCCAAAAATAAAATTTTAGTTTCTCCATATCTAAATATAATTTTCATCAAATCATGACTAATTTAATATAAAAAGTAATAATGAAAAAGGATAAATATATTATTTATTTTATTAAAATTTAAAATAATAAAATTATACTACTATTGTCTAGATACATAACCCCTTATTACACCAACATGTGCCATAAGGTTAAGGTGTGAAATAGTGGTGCTTTCTTGGGTGGTTTAACAAACATGATGTGGGAAGTGATATAGATAAGCTTTAAATTCTCTTATAAAAAGTTTTTCTTAAGATTTATTTGTTGAATCTTGTCTTGGTATTAGTCAAGGTAAAATCCCATTGATTCTATATCCCTTGGAAGATCTAATAAATGGGTTCAAAAGGTACGTTCATACTGGTCGAGGCCATCTTTTCTTTCTTTTATGTCAATTGAAATTTATCATAAACCTTAATATACTAATATTAATGGTCAATTTACAATGGTTGTATTATTAATGATTATGATGCTTAATGGTATTTTAAATATCACGGGCTATATTTTATAATGGTCTAAAATAACCAAAGTAGTGCATGGGTTTTCTATAACCACATTAATTAAAAAGGAATTTATTCATTCAAAAATGGAATTTCATTTATAAAATTTTGGTTCATTACAATTTTTGGAAGCTTAGTTAGCACAAAAATTCTCAAAACAAGATTTTATATTGTTTTCTTATGTGTTTATTTAATATCATGGAATACACTCTTATACATGTTCACTCATGTTAAAAATGTATTGGTGGTATCTTACTGGATTTATAGTCATACCATGAATGAGCACCTTGATGTGTGTGTAGACTTCATGATCATGTACTCAGGGAAGGGAAAAGGCCCAGTGATAGGGATCCAGGAGATGGAGCATAGTGATTGAATGTGATATTGTGACAAAATCTAGAGTGATATAACAATGTTTTATTTACTTACCTATATTTTTCATGATCTTATTTAACCTTCCACTTTGGGTTCCATGGTTTATTATTCTATATTACTTGATTTACTTCCTATGTAATTTATTATATGATTTATTATTATTTCATTGTATTATTTTGTATTATTATTTATACTTTTCTTAACTGGTACTGAGGGTATAGTCTTCCCACTAACAGTGTGCAAACCCTCGCTGCTAGTTGGAAACCTCTTGTGTATGGGTAGGTGCACATGAGGCCATGTGGCACTCTGGATCAGACCTAGTGATTCATGATGGAGCGTTAAAAATTGGTATCAAAGGAGGTTTTCCTTTTTCTTTCTCCATGACTGTGTTTTGTGTCATGTTATAAAGGAGACAGTACATGTGGGACTCATGTAGGGGAGTTTCCATGTTCCGAGACAACAAATGTGTAATGGACCTCTGAGTTACCAATTATGGGATTTTTATTACAATTTTATGGTATTCGGGTGTGTTTATGAATCATGAGTAGGCGCGTAGGATCACATGTCATATATATATATATATATACTTATTGATTGTTGCATAGTATTTATTTAATTTATTATCTTGATTTTTGAAAATTATTAAGTGATATATATGTATTCTCTACTATTGTGATGTATATATATATATATATACAATATAATTAGTTAGTTGAACTTGAGAATGTTGTTATGTTTTTTATATAAATGATTATGGCTAATGTATAGATATGGAGGACTAGGCTTGAGCCTTGATTAGAACTAAGAGGGTTATACCTTATGTGGGAATATCCTAGGATATTTATCCAATGGAAAAATCATTTGTGTACCTTATAATTTCTTAATTTATTCTAGTAATCGAGTTTTTTAGGCACTCTACACGTTGATATGGTATTTATGAAGAATGAAACCTCAGATATTCTTGAATGGATTTCTTAGTGAAGCATGCCAGAATTCTCCTACAAGGGAGGATGTCCTAGTTCTACCACCAAACATGCAGGAGAATGCTTCTACACCCATGGTTTGGGCCGAAGGGTTACTTTAGTAGGGATTCTTTCACATAGTGTCTATTCAAGGTGGTGGAGATTCCAATACTATGGTTTATTATGCTATGGAATTTCATTTAAGAACCTGGACCTTTTTTTCAGGTATGTTTTTCCATTTTGTGGAGTTTTTGAGAAAAGAGGAGTTTCTGGAAATAGTTTAAGTACACGCCATGTACTTTATGAGTATCTGTGCACTCCCATTCCACGCGAGGCCGTGTGTTGGCCGTGTATGGGCCACACACATGTCCATGTAGGGGTGATGTGGAGGCCTCTTAAAGCAGAGTATGGAAAATCCTAGTACACGTCGTGTACTCCAGAAGTACGCACCATGTACTTTCTTTTTTTTCATTAAACGCACTGGGGTTGCGTCTAATCGTCATAACTATCTTCTTCTCTAGATTCTTCGACCGAGAGCATCCCGTACGGCCATGAATCTCCTCTGACCCCCCGAGCCTCCATCTGTTCTCCGAATTGACCGCCCTCGATTGCGTTGGAATCACAGAAGTAATCTCTTCCTTCTCCTAGAACTTTTTTTTCCAATTCCTCCTCTTTTCCAAGTTATCGTGGGTTGAATGTTTTGTACATTTTAGTAGATCTATGACATTCCAAAAAGAATCAAGCTTTGAGGCTCAAGTATATCGATCTCCTAGCGTCGAGGTATGTGTTTTGTGACTTTCTGTATAAAGTATTTGAGTATTTTGTGAAAATTCCACCAATACCCTTGAACGGGGTGTTGCATGTTTCCTGTTTTTCCCTTGTTGTTTTCCTACTTTGCTTATATGCCTGATTAGAATTTACTAGTTGTGAATAGGTTAATTTCACTGTGCTTTGGATGTTTTTCCCATGCATGTTTTCCTTTTTATGACTGTTTGGTCTAGTTTTTCCTGTTAGGCTATTGCTAGTTCCATGCCTAGTTGATAGGATGGTGTGACTATTCTTCCATTATGAGATACTGTAGAATTCTAGCCAAGTAGTTCTCGAGGTTACTTTGTCCATTACGTGATGCGATGATTACTGACTTTACATAGGGTTGTGGGAACCTAGTGTAGTAGACCATAGGGAGAATGGACATAAGGGCTTCTCCAGAGTGTCTTTATAGTACGATGCGAGACTACAGGGCAAATTGACATTGAGTTCTTCCTCAGAGTGTCTGTAGTTACTCGACGTGGGCTACAGGGGGAATGAGATATTGAGTTCTTCCCCAGAGTATCCTTAGTACGATATGAGACTATATGGGGAATTGACGGTGAGTGCTTCCCCAGAGAGTATACTTCTTTAACTGAACTAGAGGGGTGAGACTGTGTGTGCCTCCCATAGGGTTTCTAGTACTTTTAGGTTGAACCATAGGGGTTAGGCTGTGAGAAATACCCAGAGGGTTACCTATTATTCTACTTTCTTGAGTGGATTATTACTTGTTTGAAAATTATATGCTAGAAATTGTGGATTGTTTGCTATAAGTAATTTCCTGTTTACTGCTTTCTGTACTTTTACCTGCCATATATTCACTAACTATTAGGCATAGATATTCGGGTGGTTTCCTACTAGGATTTTTGTCTCACACCCTGTTTGGGTCATGCTTTTGGGCCCAAATAGACTATATTGTTGTAGGTATAGATAAGGGCAAGCGCCCTTCGACTTTAGGTATGTGACTAACTGTGGAGCTGGGGAGCATGGGACCAAGCTTTGGCTTGTGATGTTGAGGAGCTGTTTTTATTTCTTTTGTACTTGTTTTTAGTACTGTTTGTATTTCCAGCACTGTGACTTGTTTGGCTGTTTTTCTAGACATATGTATCATGCATCATTTATATATATGTATGCTCCAGTTGTTTCTTTATCTCAGTCTTCCACTATTTACCCTTGTATGGATGTTTACTTCTTCCGCTATTGGTTGTGTGTTGTTTACTTCCACTGTGTACTATGACAATGAGGGCATAGTTTCCCCAATATTACACCCAAGGCTCTCACTGCTAGTTGGTAGCCTCTGGCGTTCTGGTAAATGCACTTGAGGCCATGTGATCAACCGGGTACGGGGCGTCTCTGGGTGGCTTCTGGAACCAGGACGTTACAAAGTGGTATCAGAGGGGTTCTTTTCTCTTAACTTACTGTTTGGATCCTTTAGCCAGGGATAGGAAGCAATAGGTACTTGGTAATGAGTTGTGTCCGGGAGTAGCTAACTCGTGTATAGGGAAAAGCTATACTACCTCATTTATTGCAATTTTATTGGTTTTCAATTTTACAGTTGATTTGATTTCACTGTTGGGTGATTCACATGCTTTGTGTTGTTACCGTTGTTGTTATTGCAGTTCTATTTCTATCACAACCCGATGAGATGAGGGTATTACATCTCATGCATCATATAGGCACTTGTTATAAATCACATGCCATGTATTCTTTCCATGACATATAGGATGAATTAGATATCGCATGTTGTTTTGATAGATGTTGTGTAGATTATGCATGTTGTTGTGATAGATTCTTTAATATAATCCCTACTATTTGATAGGGAATTTGTTTGTATAGTGCTTTGCTTAGATGGACGCCAAACTTTGGTTATTATGGTGTTATGGGCCCTCATAGACTGGAATTTGGTGGATCATTTCTTTTTGCCTTGTTATGACTCGTATAAGATGCCAAGCTTTGATTCGTGGGGAGTATGGGCCCTCACGGATCGTAATTTGTCACCTTATCGCTGGTTTTCTGTGTTTTATGGGATCTGAAGCAGTTTATGAGAATAATGACCATAAAAACCCAGAATACATGGCATGTACTTCATGGTTACACACCGTGTAGTCTATATCCATGTCACTAACTGTGTGGGCAAGGACATGAGGTTGTGAATTTTCTTATAGGAACACGTCGTTTACTAGTTTAGCATGTTGTGTAGTCTGAAATAGGTACCCCAGCCATGTCACGAACAACACGGGTCATGTTATCTTTTCACATACATGTCGTGTCTGAATTTTACACACCATGTAGTATGACCTGGGTACCCGGCCATGTCACGAACAACACGGTTCGGGGAATTCCTTCAAGTGCATGTCATATTTCCATGGAACACGCCATGTATAGTCAACTGTGTATCCAGCCGTGTAACTAACAACACGGGTCGTTGAAGCCTTTTCTAGTACATGTTGTGTCCTTCTTGAACATGTCACGTAGTCTAGGGTTCAAGAGAATCGTGTGGGTTAGCCGTGTAAGGAGACTCGGGCAGGGGAATAGAGATCAAGTACACACCATGTGTGGGTACAACACTCTGTGTGTTTGGGTTGTTACATGACTAGTTGGGGCAGAAGTACATGCCCATGTGAATGGATTAAAACAACATGTCTTGTAGTTTTTATACACGCCGTGTAGTCATGTTTTGTAAAACTTGATTGTTTCTTTCTCTTGTTCCCCTCTTGTACTATTGAGTTCTCATTCCTTGATAATCTTGATCAATGGTGTGCTTTTGACCTTTCAGAGATATGCCACTGAGACATCCTCTGGTTGTACGTCAGCTGCCAGACGGTGATCAGACACTAGATATGGCCGATCAGGGACCTCTTGCAGATCCTCCTGCTATGTCAGCCTTGGCACCAGTAGTTATACCAGTTGCAGGCGCCGATGCACAGTTTAGGGAAGGTTTTATAAGGATGATGTAGACCTTCCAGGGAGCTCTGCCTCCTACCTCGACTATGGCAGACTTGACGTGGGTTTTCCAGCAGCAGCATCCTCCCACCTTCTCAGGGGAGGGAGGACCTTAGGCTTTAGAGTCATGGCTAGAAGCCATATTGGCGATCTTTGAGCATCTAGAGACACCTCCAAAAAGGAGGGTTAATCTTTCCACTTATATGATCTGAGACTCTGCCAAGAGATGGTGGTATGTGATCTCACAGGAGGGTCATCAGTAGGTTATGGCTTGGGAGGAGTTCCAATGCATCTTCTATGACTACTTCTATCTGGAGACCCTGAGGGCCGACCGAGCCCGGGAGTCCATGAGCCTGGAGCAGGGTACTCTTTCTGTCATGTATTAATCCTCATGTTTCATCGAGCTTCAGCATTTCACACCCCTCCAGGGAGGATATGGATTGTTCTTGGCAAGGAAGTTTGAGGATGGCCTCATATGGGAGATCCGCTAACAGGTGAATATATTCAGGTTGACTTCCATCGCTTCCATCGTTAACTAGGCACTAATTGTGGAGAGAAATCTAAGAGATTATGGAACTGAGATCCAGGGTGGTTCCACTTCTAGATTTAGTGCTTCACCAACTGACAGCAGGAAGCACTGTAGGGAGTTTGCGCGCGGTGATCCGAGGCAGCGAGACACATCTTCAGGTAGCCAGGTGGTATACTACCAGTGTGGAAGGGCTGGGCATATGAGGTCGTAGTGCCAGAGGGACCCAGTGGAGTGCCGATCTTGCGGCAATATGGGTCACCTTCAGCGCTTCTGTCAGATCTTTTCACCGAAAGCTGGTGACAAAGGTTCTTCCATGACTCCTCGTTCAGGAGCAGCGCCACCAATTTCTCACCAGTCTGGGAACTGGAGTTCTTTTGGCCGTTCGGGCCGAGGTGGAGGTCGAGTCCGGGGTGGTTAGTTTTCAGTCTTCTAGAGACAGTAGGGTGGATCAGCTCAGAGCGGTCAGGAAGGGTCACAGGGCTATGAAGAAGGCCAGACTTTTGTGATGGAGCAGACCCAGCAGGAGCAGGATCTCGGACCTTCCACAATTCTAGGTACGATCTTAGTATCCTTAGTTTTATCTTCTGTTCTCTTCAATACTGGTGCTACACATAACTTTATCTCTTTTGATTTTGTGGAGAGCCTTAGGCTCTGTATCTTTTCCTCTACCGATAATTTGACACTAGACACGCCGTTGGGGACTAGAGCGGTTAGTGTACGTTAGTGCAAAGAGTGCCCTATTGAGGTTGCAGGGTGTCACTTATTATGGGACCTCTATGTCCTAGAGATGACAGGATATGATGTCATTCTCAGAATGGACTGGATAGTTCCATTCCAGGAAGTTTTTTATTGTTATCACCGCAAGGTGAGTTTCGTATCACCAGAGGGTGGATCTTTTCTTCATCGGGGCGAGTGGGATGTCCACGCGAGTCGAGTAGGACTCGAGCATCATGGGCTAGGGGGAGTTACAGCCCAGATTTCCAGTCTGTATCTGGATGACCAGGGGACTTCACAGTTAGACTTTCCTTCAGTGGTGGTTAGTTTTAGGGATGTATTTTTTGAGTACTTTTCAGGTTTGCCTTCGGAGCGTGAGGTAGACTTTTCTATTGAGATCGTGCTAGGAGCGGCACTGGTGTCCATTCCTCCTTATAGGATGGCTACACCTAAGTTGTAGGAGCTCAAGAAGCAGTTGGAGGAGTTGCAAGAAAAGGGTTTCATCCGACCCAGTACTTCTCCTTAGGGTTTGGCTGTCCTGTTTGTGAAGAAGGCAGATGGCACCCTTAGGCTTTGTGTGGATTATTGGAAGCTGAACCAGTTGACGATCAAGAACCGATATCCCTTTCCTAGGACTGATGACCTCTTTGATCAGCTTCGAGGAGCCCATGTGTTCTCAAAGATATATTTGAGGTTCGGTTATCATTAGTTGCACATTAGACCATCTGATATACCTCTCACAGCCTTTAGGAGCAGGTATGGTCTATATGAGTATATGGTTATATCGTTCGGTCTTACGAATGGTCCTACAGTTTTCATGGCACTGATGAACTGAGTGTTCCATCCATACTTGGATTCCTTCATGGTGGTTTTCATGGATGACATCTTGGTGTACTCTCACACTCGACACGACCATGCTACCTATCTTGAGATCGTTTTGAGTACACTGAGAGATCATTAGTTATATGCTAAGCTCTCAAAGTGCCACTTTTGGATGGATCAGGTTCACTTTTTAGCTCACGTCATCTCAGAGATAGGAGTGTTAGTGGACCCAGAAAAAGTGAGAACAGTAGTTTCCTAGGAGCAGTCGAAGAACATCTTTGAGGTGAGAAGTTTTCTAGGGATAGCTGGATACTACAAGCGTTTCATATAGGACTTTTAACACTTAACAGTACCACTAACGGGTCTGACCAAGAAGGGTGTGAAGTTCTTATGGTCAGATTATTGTGAGTCAGCCTTTCAAGAGCTAAAAGAGAGGTTGACTTCAGCACCGATACTAATCTTTCCAGATCCAGTCAAGAGCTACACTATCTACTGTGATGCCTCAGGTATCGGGCTAGGAGTTTTTTTTATGCAGGGGAATGGAGTCGTTGCGTACGGGTCTCGGCAGTTGAGTCCACACGAGAGGAATTACCCGATGCGCGATCTGGAGTTGGTAGCAGTTGTTCATGCCTTATGTTGTTGGAGACATTATCTTCTAGGATAGAACTTTGTGGTGTTCACCGACCACAAGAGTCTCAAGTACATCTTCACTCAGCGTGATCTGAATCTAAGACAGTGTAGGTGGGTTGAGTACCTACAGTCCTTTGACTTTGAGCTTGCCTATACACCTGGGAAAGGAAACGCAGTGGCTGATGCATTGAGCAGGAGGACCTAGATATAGGCATTCCAGGAGGCCAGCAGTGAGTGGCATCTTATGGCTCTGTTCTTTGAGATACATTTAGAGGTGCATGACAGACAGGGGAAGACCTTTCTATATTCTGTAGCTATTACCTCTACTCTTCTTGACCGTGTTCGAATGAAACAGCTATCAGATTCTAAAGGCCTAGTCCTACAGGAAAGTGTGTCAGGAGAGGACCCTATTCCTGGATGGACAGTAGGCAAGGATGAGATCTTGCGTTTTCAGGGATGTGTATGGGTGCCAGCAGACATACGTGAGGAGCTGATGTGGGATTTTCATTCCTCAGTTTGGGCTGTTCATCCTGGCATCACCAAGATGTATCATGATCTACACCGCCAGTATTTGTGTCCAGGTATGAAGAGAGATGTGGCTGGTTTTTTCTTGATGTGTTCCACTTGTCAGCAGGTGAAAGCGGAGCATCAGCGACTAGCAGGTCTTTTGCAGCAGTTACCCATTTCGGAGTGGAAGTGGAATGATGTCGCGATGGACTTCGTGACCAGTTTTCCAAGGTCACCTCGAGGGAATGATGTTGTTTGGGTTGTCATTGAAAGACTCACAAAGGTTTCACACTTCTTTCCAATCAAGGATACCTTTAGTGTTGACGAGAAGGGACGGTTGTACATCCGTGAGATAGTACGTTTACATGGACTTCCACACTCCATTGTTTCAGACAGGGATGCACGTTTTACTTCTTGGTTCTAGAAGGGGATTCAGAAGGATTTTGGTGCACAGGTACTTTTGAGTACAGCATACCATCCATAGATAGATGGCTAGTCTGAGCATATGATTCGGGTGCTTGAGGATATGCTCCAAGCTTTCATTCTAGACTTTGGAGGTTCTTGGGAGAAGCATATACCTCTTGTGGAGTTTTCCTACAACAACAGTTTTCAGGAGACTATTCAGATGGAACCTTACAAGGCTTTTTATGGTAGGCCATGCCGATCACCTTTATGTTGGTTGGAGGTAGGAGAGGTAGCTTTGCTGGGACCTCATCTTGTTCAGGACACTTCAGAGCAGATAGAGTTGATTCAGAAGAGGATGGCTACTACACAGTCTCGTCAGAAGTCTTATGTTGATCAGTGGAGACGACCTCTGGAGTTTGAGGTCAGGGATCAGGTTTTCCTCTGTGTCACACCAAGGTTGGGGCACAGGAGGATTAGGAGACAGGGTAATCTTTCACCATAGTACGTCGGTCCTTTTGAGGTGTTGGAGAGAGTTTGGCCGGTTGCCTATCGGTTGCACTTACCTCAGAGGTACCGGGCTATGCACGATGTCTTCCATGTTTCTCAGCTATGACATTACTTTTCAGACCCGTCTCACTTATTTAAACCTAAGGAGGTTGAGCTCAAAGCGGATGCATCATTTGAGGAGAATCCTATCCGGATTGTCGATCGCAGTATGAAGTTTCTCCATGGCCAGTCTATTCCTCTGGTATGAGTGCTATGGCAGCACGGGCGAGTACAGGACGAGACTTGGGTGAGGGAGGACGATGTACGATCGCAGTGGTCAATTCGGGGTTTCTTCTTCTACGCCTCACTAGGGAAATTTGGGGACGAATTTCTATAAGGGGGGAGTTTGTAAGAACCCGAACCTTCTTTTCAGATATGTTTTCCCTTTTTGTATAGTTTTTGATAAAAGAGTAGTTTTTGGAAATTTTTGAAGTACACGTCATATACATTATGAGTACACACCGTGTACTCCCTTGCTATTTGAGGCCGTGTGTTGGCCGTGTCCGGGCCACACACATGGTTATGTAGGGGTGATGTGGAGGCCACTTAAAGTGGAGTACGGAAAAGCCTAGTACACGCTGTGTACTCCATAAGTACACACCATGTACTTTTTTTTCATTAAACACACCAGGGTCGCGTCTAATTTCCAGAACTGTATTCTTCTTCAGCTTCATTGACCGAGAGCGTCCCATATGGCTGAAAATCTCCTCTGATCCCCTGAGCCTCTGTCTGTTCTCCGAATTGACCGTCGTCGATTGTGTTGGAACCGCAGCGGTAATATCTTCCTTCTCCTAGAGCTTCGTTTTCCAATTCCTCCTCTTTTCCAAGTTATCGTGGGTTGAACATTTTGTGTGTTTTTGTAGATCTACAATGTTCTGAGGAGAATAAATCTTCTAGGTTCAAGTATATCGATCTCCTAACGTTGAGGTAGGTGGTTTGTGCCTTTCTGTAGAAAGTATTTGAGTATTTTATTCAAATTCCACCAATACCCTTGAACGGGGTATTGCATGTTTCATGTTTTGCCCTTTTTGTTTTCCTGCTTTGCTTATATGCCTAAGTAGAGGTTACTGGTTGTTAATAGGGTAATTTTAATGTGCTTTGGATGTTTTTACCATGCATGTTTTTCCTATTTATGACCGTTTGGTCTAGTTTTTCCTGTTAGGCTACTGCTAGTTCTATGCCTAGTTGGTAGGATGGTGTGACTATTCTTCCATGCTGAGATACTGTATAATTCTATCCAAGTAGTTATTGAGGTTACTTTGGCCATTACGTGATGCGATGCTTACTGAATTTACACAAGGCTGTGGGAACCTAGTGTAGTAGACCATAGGGAGAATGGACGTAAGGGCTTCTCCATAGTGTCTTTATACTACGATGCGAGAATATAGGGGTAATTGACGTTGAGTGCTTCCTTAGAGTGTCTGTAGTTCCTCGACGTGGGCCATAGGGGGAATGAGACATTGAGTTATTCCCCAGAGTGCCTTTAGTACAATACGAGACTATAGGGGGAATTGACAGTGAGTGCTTCCCCAGAGAGTCTACTTATTTATCTGAACCAGAGGGGTGAGACTGTGTGTGCCTCTCAGAGGGTTGCTAGTACTTATAGGTAGAATCATAGGGGTTAGGCTATAAGAACTACCCAGAGGGTTACCTGTTGTTATACTTGCTTGACTGGCTGCTTACTTGTTTCTAAATTATATGCTAGAAACTGTGGATTGTTTTCTGTGAGTACTTTCTTGTTTACTGCTTTCTGTACTTTTACCTGCCATATATTCACTGACTTTTATGCACAGATCTTCGGGTGGTTTCTTACTGGTATTTTTGTCTCACACCTTGTTTGGGTCATGCTTTTAGGCCCAAACAGACTATATTTTTGTAGGTATAGATAAGGGCAAGCGCCCTTCAACTTTAGGTACGTGACTTGTTATGGAGCTGGGGAGCATGGGAGCAATCTTTGGCTTGCGATGCTGAGGAGATGTTTATCTTTATTTTGTACTTTTTTTAGTACTGTTTGTATTTCCAGCATTGTGACTTGTTTGGATGTTTTCCTAGAAATATGTGTCAAGCATCATTTATATATATGTATGCTTCAGTTGTTTCTTTATCTCGGTCTTCTGCTATTTACTCTTGTATGGATGTTTACTGCTTCCGCTATTTCTTGTGTGTTGTTTACTTCCACTGTGTACTCTGTCAATGAGGGCATAGTTTCCCCAATATCACACCCAAGGCCCTCGCTGCTAGTTGACAGCCTCTGGCATTCGGGGAAATTCGCTTGAGGATATGTGACCAACCAGGTACGGGGCGCCTCTGGGTGGCTTCTGGAACCGGGATGTTACATTTCAGCTCCAACATCCTACATCCTTCCAGGGAATCGTAGGCCCTCAGAATTTTGAGGATTAGATTAATTTCATTGAGTGTATCTATTATCTAGTGGAGGCTCCAGAGGAGCTTTGAGTGAATATGGATACCTTCATGCTTCAGGGACTCTCTAGGAGGTGGTGGGGTATTATGAACCAGGAAGGGAGGCATGAAGGATTGACTTTGATGACCTTCAAAGACCTTTTATTTTTGGATTCATTTTTGAGTATACTGGAGTTGGATCATTCTAAGGAGTTCATGGAGCTTTATCAAGGATCGATGACAGTGTCTTATTACTCAGTATATTTTATAGAGTTACTTTGATTTTTTCCTATCTTGGTTGGGAATGAGGCACAAAGGGCCATGAAGTTAGAGATTAGACTTTGATTGTATTTAAGGCATCATGTTAGGAGATTAAACATAATTTAATATATATATATAAGTGGTTTTCAAGGATTTGACGATTGATAAGGGTATATAAGAATATAGAGTTTCGAGTATTCTTTCAACCTTTAGTGGATTTCCTATTAATACTTTTCATAATAGAAAGAGAAAGGTGAAGGATTTTTACCAGAGTAGTGGTAGAAAACTAGAGTGGATTAGGAGTTTTTTATAACCTTATATAGGATAAAGAGTTCCTTAGTGTTTCAATTGTACATAGAGTGGTAATTTCCATATATTTTTTACAAGGTGTAAAATCAAGTGTTGTTAGTGTGGTGAGATGAGGCATTATCATTAGTTTTGTGTGTGGTCATTATAGACAGGTTCACACAGGGGTACAGAAAAGATGTGAGCTATGACCCAGGGATCTGACTAGGGTCTTCATTAGTAGATTTAGATCCCCACAAACTTCAATGACCTAGGAAAGTCACATATCATAGGAGAAAATACATGGTTCATAAGCAGGAAGGATATATACAGTAGACCAGTTTCTAGATGATAGTGTTGAGGGACGATCAATTGTTTGAGGTATAGTTTTGATTATATGTATGATTTATACTGCCTAATTTGATATGGGTTCTTCTCATTCATTTATTATTTCTCAAGTTTTTTATAGCCTTGACTTACCAATTAAGCTATCTTATGAGTTTCCTTCTCTCGACACACCCTTAGGAAAGAAATTTTATCTTATCCATGTCTAGAGTGTCCAGTAGTTATTTACAACTAGAGACATTTATGGGAATACATGATCTTAAAGGTGACTAGTTTCAATAAAATGTTCATAATAGACTATTTGACTAGTTATCAAGCTCATATTGACTATTACCAGAGATGTGTGACTTTCACCGCACTTAGAGGAGAGAGGTACATGTTGACTGGTGAGTGGAGTCTTAGAGTAGGCAGGATAAAACTAGAGCTAAGTCAGATTAAAGCTATTATAGTGAAAGTAGTTGGCTTGGATCTTGTGATGAAGCTATCAGTAGCCTCTTAATTTCCTCTAGTGGTGAACCTTTATCAAGATGTATTCTTGGAAAAAAATCAAGTCTCCCTCTTGATAGAGGAATTTAATTTGAGATCGAACTCATGCTAGGAGTATGACATATATAGATTCCACCATATTTTATAGTTTCATTTGAGTTGAAGGAACTCAAAGTATATCTCAAGTATTTGGAATCGAAAAGTTTTTTTAGGATGAGAACATCTCCCTAGGGTGCTCTGGTGTTCTTCACAAACAAGGTGGGCAGTAATATTTGGTTGAGTGTTGACTACATGAATATAAACCAAGTGATCATGAAGAATTGATACCTATTTATGGGGATTGATGAATTTTTTGACCAGTTACAGGGATCTCAATGGTTCTCTAAGATTGAATTATGGTCAAGATACCATCAACTTCAAGTTAGAGAGGATTATATTCTTAAGGCAATGTTTGAGAGTAGATATACACTATATGAGTAACTTATCATTCCCTTCAGGTTAAAAATAGCACCAGTGGTGTTCATGGCTCTCATTAACATGATTTTTTATTCATATATTGACTCCTTAATTGTTTTATTTATTGGATATATTCTTATATACTCATAGTCTTAAAAATTCCACACAACACACCTTGAGATTTTACTGATCACACTTTAACCACATCATCTTTATGAAAAATTATCAAAGTATCACTTTTGGATTCAAAAATTATGGTTCCTTGTACATGTGATCTCTAAGGTAAGAATTTATATGGACCTAAAGAAAGTTCAGGTTGTGATGTCTTGGGAATGACCCTAGAATGTATCTGAGTTCATAAGATTCCTTGTTTTAGTTGGGTACCACATAAGGTTCATATAGTACTACTCCCATTTGGAAGTGCCTATGAATAAGATTATAATGAAATTAGTGAATTTAAATTGGATATCTCTTTGTGAAGAGGACTTCCTAGAGTTGAAGAGAATATTGAAAATAGCCTCAATTCTGACATTGGAAGAGCCTGGATTTGGATATACAGTTTACTCTAGTGCATCAAGTATTGGTTTTTAAGCTATGTTGATGAAGAGGGACCATGTAGTAGCTTATGATTAACATAAACCATAACCCCATGAGCATAAAGACCCAATTCATGACTTGGAGTTTGAAGTTATGGTTTATGATTTGAAGTGTTGGTGACATTATCTCTTCGATGACAGGTTTTTTGTTTACACGGACCATAAGAGCCTTTGGTATATCTTATCTCAATAGGATTTGAACTTTAGGAAGAGTAATTGGGTGGATTATTTGTAGAAATTTGTCTTTGAGATAGATTATTCTACAAGGAAGGATGATTCCATTATATATTCTCTTAGCAAGAAAACCTTGGAGATGCAAGAGCTTGGAGATCAGCCTTCACATGAGGAATGGATTCTGATGAGTTTAATGGTGGAGTGTCTAGTGGATGCATCAGAGGATCATGTTGTGATGATATGTGAACCTTTAGTAATCATGTCTACATTAACGGACTGGGTTAATAATATCCAAGAGTCAAACCTCAAGTGTGTGGTTATACAATAATTATTATAAAGCAGTGACCCAATTCTAGGATGGTTGGTAGATGGTGACGATGTGATCAGCATACATGGGAAGATAGCATTGCCAGATTATTTAAGGTAGGAGTTTATAAGAGACTCTCATGATTCAAAATGGATAGTGAATCCAAGTTTGATGAATATGTACCATGTTATTAAACTTGGTTTTGGTATCTGGGAATTAAGAGAGACATTGTTGGTTTTGTTTCACAATGCCTTACCTACCAGAGTGTAAAGGTTGATAATTAGTGTCCTGGAGGTTTTCTTCAGCTACTTATAATTTTGATATGGAAGTGGGATTATATGGTGATGGACTTCATAATGGTAATATCTAGAACCCTAAGGAGTTGTGATATCATTTGAGTGATAGTTGATCAATTAAAGAAATTAGCACACTTCATTCCAGTCCGAGAGACAAAATCTGTAGATGAGTTAGACAAGATTTATCTCTATGAGATTATATGCATGTATAGAGTTCCTTCAATCATTGTATCTTATAGTGATTTTTGTTTTATGTTACAGTTTTGGAAAGGCTTATATAAGGCTTCAGGGACTTAGTTGAGGATGGGTAAATAAAATCATCCATAGAATGATGGATAGTTGAAGAGGAAAATTCAGATCATTGAGGATACGATTCAGGAATGAATCCTAAACTTTTATAGATCATGGGATAAGCACTTGGAATTGGTATAGTTCTCATACAATAATAGTTTCTAGGATTCTATTCAAATGGACCCTTTTTAGGCTCTCTATGGATGTCTGTGTCACTCACCTCAGTGTTGGAATGAGGTAGGTGAGGTGGCTATTGTTGTATTTAGTATGGTTCATGTGACCTATGAGAGAGTGTAGTTGATCAGGAAGTGGTTCATCATTTCTTAGAGTAGTAAAAGATCATATGCTGACTAGTGGAGATGAATTTTGAAGTTCTATGTTAGTGACTGGGTTCTCTTGCAGGTATCACCTCAGTTAGGGCATTATTGTTTATAAGAGAAAGGGAAGCTAGCATCATGTTTTTTTGGACCATTTAATATCACTAAACATATCAAAGTGGTGTCTTACCAACTGGACCTTCCACCATGATATTGAGTCATGCATGATGTGTTCCATGTTTCTCAGCTTTGAAGGTACATGCCTGATCATGTGTATGTGATTCACTATGAGTTCATTGAGTTGAAATGAGATGCATATTTTGTGGAATTCCCAGTGAATATTATAGATTGGATTGACAAGGTGTTGAGGGGGTATATGGTTCCACTCATTTGAGTCTTGTGGAAACATGGATGGATCCAAGAGGATACTTGGGAGTGGGGGTCTAATGTTTAATATTAGTGGACTGATTTGTTTTAGTAGAACTACTAGACATACTTTATGAGGAATAGAACCCATAGAGGGGTATACTTTAAAGTCACAAAAATCCAGTTTCTCTACTACAAAACAGGCCATTAACAGTGCTAGCTATGGCATTTATCAGTGCTAGAAATGGCCTTTATCAGTGCTAGAAGAGCGTTGACTACATGAGCGAGGTTAAAAGCCCAGGTCTTTTATCAGCACTAAAAAAACACAGATAAACGGGTTATTTATCAGCACTAAAAAAAGTGCTGATAAATGGGACCTTTATCAGAACTTTTAAAAGTTGTGATAAAGGACCCATTTATCATCACTTTTATTTATCACCGCTAAAGGAAGTCTTTATCAGTGCTTTTATAAGTGATGATAAAGGACCTTTTATCAGTGATGATAGAAGCACTAATAATGTAGACCTTTATCAATGATTTTATAAGCACTGATAAATGTGTCTTTTATCAATGTTTTTAGAAGAGATGATAAATGTTTCCTTTATCAACACTTTTAAAAGCGCTGATAAAGGGCCATACTATAGTATGTTGTAACAGTGCACCACAGAACCACTTCAATGTGTTGTAACAGAACACTGTAGCACTAAAAACACACTATATATCAACAAAAATAAGACCCAATACATAATTTAAATGAAATGGAATTTAAAACACAAATAGAAGAAAAAACACTATATTATAGACATTTCAAACATTGGTTTATACAATTACATAAATAAAAATTATTAAATACGTTCAAAAACATCAATGTTCCTTTGTCTTTTAATCCTGAACTAACTCATTATATTGTCGAACAAACTACCCCATGATCGATCAAAATAATTCACCTATATAAGAAAACTATTCTTATGCTAGTAATAATATAAAGAAATAAATTAATATAAAGTGTTAATTTTACTAAAATCGATGTCAGTTTTAAATAAAAAGACATACTTTGAGTCATACTTGTCATGCCATGCATCATATTGAGGTGCAGGCAATTACAACATGTCTCAAATGACTTGTGGATCATTATTCTAAATTATCAAAACAATTTGAATGTGTTTTCTTGGTTTTTATTACATCAGTTGTCTTTTTTACTACAATTCCATTTTAAACTCATGAACTTTTGACTCATTCTGATCACATCGTGTATTGGTTTGACATGAAACTGATTATTAAATATCACAAATAACTTATTTATCATTTTCTTAAATTATGAAAAAAATATGAGCATGTTTGATTAGTTTTCAGTGAGTGACACCTTTTGAACTAAAATTTCAATTTTAAACTGATAACAGACACTTTGAATCATACCAGGCACATCATGTATCAAATTGAGGTACAGCTGATTCCTACACATAAAAATGACTTATAGATCATTTTCATAAAGTATTTAAACAATATGAATGCATTTTCTTGGTTTTGAGTAGGTCGGTTTTATATCTTACTAAAATTGATGTCAATTTTAAATAAAAAGATGCACTTTTAGTCATATCAGTCACACCATGGTTCAGATTAAGATACAGATGATTCATACACATCTCAAATGACTTATGGATCATTTTCCTAAAGTATAAAAACAATCCAAATGTGTTTTCTTGGTTTTAAGTACATTAGTTGTCTTTTTTACTAAAGTGTCATTTTAAAATGGAAACACGCAATTTGACTCATTCTAATCACATAGTGTATCGGTTTGATGTGTTATTGATTCCTACAAGTCAAAAAGGACTTATGAATCATTTTCCTAAATTATCAAAAAAAATCCAAGTGTGTTTGATTAGTTTTCAGTGAGTGACACTTTTTGAACTAAAATTTCAATTTTAAACTGGTAATGGACACTTTGAGTCATACTGGTCACACCGTGAATTGGATTGAGGTGTGGTTTATTCATTCAAATCTAAAATCACTCATGTATCATTGTATTAATGTATCAAAACAATACGAATGTGTTCATTTGGTATTGAGTAGGTCAGTTTGTTTTTTACTGAAAATGATGTCAATTTTAAATAAATAGGCACTTAGAGTCATACAGATCACACCGTGCATCGGATTGAGGTGAAAATGATTCCTACACATTCTAAATGACTTATGGATTATTTTTTCTAGAGTATAAAAACAATCTGAATGCGTTTTTTGATTTTGAGTATGTCACTTGTCTTTTTTACTAAAATTTCTTTTTAAACTTAAAACATGAACTTTAAATCATACATATCACATCATGTATCAGTTTGACATGATAATGATTTTTACACATCACAAATGTTTTATGAATCGATGCTCTAAATTATCAAGAAAATATGAATGTGTTTTCTTGGTTTTTAGTGAGTGACACTTTTTGAAATAAATGTCAATTTAAAACTAATAATGGATACATTGAGTCATATTGGGAACATCATGTATCAGATTGAGGTGTGGCTAATTCTTACATATCAAAAACTACTTATGGATCATTTTATTAAAGTATCAAAACAATCTGATTTTTTTTCTGTGTTTTGAGTATGTCAGCTGTCTTTTTTACTCAAATTAATGTTAATTTTAAATAGAAATAAGTACTTGGAGTCATACCAGTCACATTGTTTGTTGGATTGAGGTGAATTTGATTCCTACACATCCCAGAATCTCAAAAAGAACCTAAATATCAATGTTACCATGATTTACATTGACTTTCTTTGCCGAACTTCCAACACTGCATGAGAAGTTTTGAACAAACCACCTCAACTCGAAAAAAAGGATCCACCTGTATAAAAAACAATTATTATGAGTAATACTAAAAAGAAATAAATTAATCATAAATATTAAATAATACATTAATTATATGGATAATTATTTTACTATGAAAATATCAATATTACCTCTGTGATTGAGAAGTGGAGGGAACTTGAAAAAAAGTGATGAATGTCAACACTGCAGGAGTGAAAGGTTTTGAGGGAGAAGAAGTCTGTGGAAGTTATGGTGTAGAAAGGCATGAAAGATAGATAGAGCACCCCAAATCGAAAAAAATAATCCACATGTATCAGAAAACAATTATTATGTGAGTAATACTAAAAATAAATAAATTAAACATAAATATGAAACAATACATTAATTCTATGCATAATGATTTTACTGTGAAAACATCAAAATTATCTATGTCATTTAGTAGAGGCAGCGTTGTTTCTCTTATTACAAAGGAAGTGGAGAGAACTTTAAGAAAAGTGATAAATACAACACTGTAGGGGTGAAAAGGCTTTCAGGGAGAAGAAGTATGTGGAAGTTTTGGTGTATAAAGGCATGAAATATGGATAGAGCACCCCAGCTTGAAAAAAATGAATCCACCTATATAAGAAAACAATTATTATGTTAGTAATACTAAAAAGAAATAAATTAAACATAAATATGAAAAAATACATTAATTCTATAGACAATTATTTTATTATATAAACATCAAAATTACCTCTTTCATTGATCAGAGGTAGCATCATTGCTCTTCCTACAAATGTAGTGGAAAGAACTTGAAGTAAAGTGATAATTGCAACACTTTAGGGGTGAAAAGGTTTCGAGGGAGAAGAATTGTGTGGAAGTTTTGGTGTAAAAAGGAATAAAATATTGATAGAGAACCCCAACTCGTACAAAAGAATATACCTGTATAAGAAAACAATTATTATGTGAGTAATACTAAAAAGAAATAAATTAAACATAAATATAAAATAATACATTAATTCTATGTAAAATTATTTTACTATGAAAACATCAAGATTACCTCTATGATTGAGTAGATACAACATCGTTTCTCTTCTTGAAAAGTCATGACACCTAGATAGAAATCTTATAAAATAAACTAACTTTGAAATGAATAATGAAAATTAAATCAATATTCCATTATATAATCTTTCGGTAAAATAGAGAAAGTATATCGTAACATTACCTTTACATATTTCCAAAGGTTTTCCTTCATTATAGTTTGTTCTTTAGAGGGATTGGTAACATCATTATGTTAAGAAGACATTGTCTTCATGATTAGTCAAACATTTAATTTAGATTATGTTAATGCAGTGGACAACATATAATATTATGATAAAAAACATAATATATTAAAAAACACTTTTACCATCTCATTGAAATCTCTTTATTTTTTAAAAGGTTTCAAGGTTTTGGTTCCTCTATAGAGAATCTAAACCCCCTATTTTTGGTCCCCTATAACATATAAGACATTGTCTACATTGGGATAGGCATGAATTGATTTTGATGTACCAATGAAAGGGTCATTCTCGATTGAATTTTCATCTGACTCAACATTTTTTTTAGTCACCAACAGGACAATCAAACAATTCTTGTTTGTTGGATTATAGGCATAAAATACTTGCACTACTTGTGATACCATTATGAACGGCTCATATTTTCTCCCTTACACACTGAAATTCACCTTCACAGATCCTATTTAATCAACTTTCACTCCAGTGATATTGTCAACCCATTTCAAATGGTAAAACTACACTTGAAATGTTGGATAATACAACTCGTATATCTATTCAATAATACCAAAATATGACATATTTTCATAAATTGGATTTCTATCCTTGGAACCAGATATGTGCATCACTTCAACCACAAGCGTAACACCATTATTTTTCATCATACTAAATTCATCGTGTTCTTCTATATAGAACGTATAACCATTTATTATAAAACCAGTGTAAGATATAACATTTGTATTCAGTACTCTAGCTAACCATTGAAGTTGTTCGGTAATTGAATTCATATTTTTAGATAAAATTTGATCTCTAAAAAATCCTATAAACTTTTAATTATGTGTATTTGATATCTATCCTTCATCCCTTGATGGATTCAAATATCTAAGAATTTGTATTTGGGATTCAATGTCTGGGTCAACATCTTTACTATTATGTAATATGTAAATATGTTCTTGCTCCCGCACTGTCAAGGTAATTGTAACAACATCTCTTTTGAAAATCCCTTCACCCATAAGGCGTTTGCTGTGATGAGACTTTGGTAAATCGATGCTTTCAACATCTGATAGGTAATCAGTACAAAATTCAATATCTTCTTCAACAATATATTGTTTTACAATACAACCTTCTGGATAACTTTGATTCTTGACATACCCTTTCAAAATCATAATATAGAATTAAATGGGGTATATCCATCTGTAATAGATAGGACCACATGGTTGAACCTCTCTAACCAATTGTTCCATCATGTGGACCATTATATCAAAGAATGATGGTGGGAATAACATCTCTAATTCACATATTATGATTAAAATATCCTTATTCATGATGGGAAACTTTTTTGGGTCTACAAATTTATTGCATATGGATTTAAAAAATAAGTATAGTTTGGTTAATGTATGTCGTACATTTTGAGGTAGAATGAAATGGAAAGAAAAAGGCATTAAATCTTGCATAAAAACAAGATAGTTGTGTGATTTTAGTCCTTGTAACTTCATATTAGTCATTGACACAACAATATTTATATTTTATGAATACCCCTATGTAACTTTTACACTAGTAAGGAAAAGGAAAAATTGTAATTTTTTATATCTAGATAGAGTGTATGTTGTTGGAGGAAGAAAATTCCACCTTTTACCCTTCACCAATTCCAACTCTTCCCTTATCCACATTTCAATTAAGTCCACCCTATCCTTGATTCCATATTTCATTTTTTTAGAAACATTTACTAATGTTCCAATAACACTATCAAATACATTTTTTCTACATGCATGATATCAAAAAAATGTATAACATACAAAAAATTCCAATACAGTAATTCAAATAAAATTGATCTCTTATTCCAACCTGATTTTATATGGTTTTTCGAAAATTGTTTACCAAAAATAGTATCAATATTTTTTACTTTTTTGTATAGATGATCACCTGTTACTGAAGATAGTGTTGTACCTTGTTCGATATTCCCATAGAATGTTTTCATCTAGGATATTTATTTATGTCATCGAGGTAAAATTTTCTGATGTCCTAAAAAATAGTCTTTGAGGAATTTTTTAATCGAATTGAGTATGTGCATGTTTCACAAATAGGACACCACAATATTCCTTTAATGTTATATCCTGATAAATTTCCATAAGTGGGGAAGTCATTTATCATTTAGTACAACATGGCCCTCAATGTGAATTATTTACTTCTATGAGCATCATACATTATAACACCAGTATCTCGCATCAATTTCAGATCTTCGATCAATGGATCCCAATAGACATCAAGATCATTACTAGGTTTCTTTAGTCTAGATATAAGAAGATACAACATAATATATTTACACTTCATGCATAACCATGGAAAAAAGTTATAATTTACCAACATGATGGGACATGTACTGTTAGTACTACTCTCTACACCAAAAGGATTTATTCCATTTGTTGATAATGCAAGATAAAAGTTTCTTGTCCCATCTCCAAATTTAGGAAACCTGTAATCAATTTTCTTACATTGAGGATAATCTGGTAGATAAATTAGGTTCTCATATTTAATTCTTATATATGAATTCCATGTTAATTGTCTCATGGTTTCCTGAAATCCATATAGTCTTCTAAACCATGGGATGATAGGAAAGTACCATACAACTTTTGAAGTACTTGATTCATTTTTCTTATATCGATTTGTGCCACACTTAGGGAATTTTATGAGTGATTCATGTTTCTTTCAAAACAATATAAAATCATTTGGACAAGAATGTATTTTTTTAGATATCATGACCATTGAACATAACATTCATTTAGAATCATATGTTTGGCATGGTAGTTTATTTTATTCTGGTAGCATATATTTCAGAAGACCAAGTAGTTTTGTAAAGTTGGTGTCACTCCATCTGTTGCCGATTTTCAAATTATATAACTTCAATACAACTGAAAATGTTGTGTATTTAGTACAGCTGATATAAAATGGTTTCTTGGAATAGTTATTTAACTCCACAAACAGCTTTGTACAATCACGAAGGTCATCTTCAATTTCTATTGTCATTTATTTAATGTGATCTCCATCATCTTTTACAAATTTATTCATATCAAATGATTCATAAACTATAGTATCATCCCAATCGATGTCCAAATTCAATTTTTTCCCATGTTTAGTCCAAAATTTATAGCTTTGACCTATTCTGGGACAAATTAAATGTTCTTCCAACTCTTCTGGACTAATTTGTCTTGAATAACAATAACGTAAACATGGATAGAGGATTTTAGAAGGGTCGTATATATGCTCTCTTGAAAACTTGATGTACTCTTTAACTCTATCTTCATATTCATTTGTTAAATTATTAGCATTCATACATTTTAGGTTTATATCCATCTTATTGGGTTCATAAAAGATTAATTTTATAAAATATATAAATAAATACACATAAGATATTCATTATCAAAATAATAATACATTAAATATATATAAAAAATGTACATTATTATTATTAATTAATATTAATGTCATGTATTTTTTAATTGTTCCATTATCTTTTAATAACTAACTATAAATAATTTATAAATAATTTATATATAAAATAATTATAAGTAATTTTAATTTCAAAAAATAAATTTTGAAAAAATTTATAATCATATTATAAATTATATTATTCTATTTATAAATGATAATTAGTAAAATAATATCGTTCCTCAAAATATATTTAATGATATACATTATATCATAATCCATGATATAGTTTAAATCTATATCATGTCTTATAATTGGCGATCCCTAAAAGGAAATAGATAATCCATGATTACCTATCATATTTTATGATATCTTCATAGAAAAAGTTCACTTTAAATAGTACTCATATTTTCAAATATTGATCGATATAATAAACATGATTTGATTCTCTATTTTGAGGCATGAAAATAGTATATTTTATCACATAATACATTATAAATAGCCATATAGAATGATATGATATGTTAAACCCAATGAAACAAAATTGTTTCTTCTGTTAAAATTTCTTATATCATATTATGTGATTATATTATTGTTTAAGATATATTAATTAACAATTAATTCCACTAAAAAAATTACACCATTTCTTATGACTAGGGTTATGACTTACATTATTTCATATTTTTTGTATACAATTTCAAGAATCATTTGATGCATTAAAATTTTATTATAAAAATGATAATTTTACTTGGATTGGATAAAACTTATATTGGTAGTGTAAGATTACATGAATACACAACCCATGATATCCATGTTATGAAAAAATCCCATGATGAATATAAAATTGAAGAACATGTGTACCCTGCACTTATGATGGTCACGACACTTAATTTCAGTCAAACTATTTGATGAATATTCCTATAAAGTAGCTAAAGGATTCCTACATGGTGTTTCTATAAGGAAATATCATTTCTCAAATTCCATTAAGAGAAGGATGTATAGATTTTAAATGTTTGATTAGACATATAAAAAAATTTAAACAGTTGTGAAAGAAATAATACTTATCATTTAAATAATTCAAAATGATTTTTTAAATTTAAAAACCAAATTCAATCTTCATTCCTCATTATCATGGATAATTTATACTATATGGGAAGACAATTACCATTAAAGGGACTAATGTCATAGCTCCATTCAAAATTTCATTATTTCATGGTGCCTTAGTATTACTTGTAACATCATTCCTCCCGCTGGTACATTTTTTGTTGTTTGGCATCATTAATGTATATGTTGGATTAAAGTCCATTTGGATGGTGAATCTAAGGGTAACCATAGTCCCTTAGGATGTGGTGATCTCTTTAGAAGTAACAATAGATAATGAATAAAATTGATTTAAAACAAAAATTTAAAAAGACCAAAACATCGATAGTCAATCAAACAACAAATCATAAACAAAATTTTCTATTCGTAATCTAAAAGGAAAATATTATACAAGCACTGAACCATAAATAATGACATCATAGAAGAAGAAATAAAATATGAAAAGAAATGTAAAAAAAGAAAATTAGAAGTCCTACCTCACTAGGTTGAAGAAAATCTGAGACCCTCTTCAGAAACCCTAACTGCAATCGAACACCGGATGTCGGACGACATGTTCGAGAAACTGGAGGCAGTCGAGTGGTGTGATTCAAGATTCGATTCATCAAGGAGGGGCACCAATAGTGGGTGGTTTCCATATAAATATTTTGATATCATGATAGTCTTTCAAATGGTTATGTTTTTTAAAATATATTGGGACACTTTTATCAGTACTTTATTTAGCACTGATAAAGCCTCATCTTTATCAGTGTGAAAAAAGTGTTGATAAAGGATTTATTATTATAATTATAAAAAAAATGTGTATATATATATACTTAATAAATATATATAAATATAAATATAGTAAATATATTCCTTTTTAAATATATTTATTATAATTTTATAATTATTTATTTATAACTATAGAAATAATTTTAAAAAATAATATTTATATCATTATATATATTTATATAATTATACATATATATATTTAATAAATATATATAAATATAAATATATTAAATATATTCATTATTTAAGTAAATTTATTATAAATTTAATAATTATTTAAATATATATAATTATTTATTTATAATTATATAAATACTTTTAAAAAAATATTTATTTATTTATAATTATAAATATAAAATTGTATAAATATAGTAAATGTACATTTATAAAAATATTTATTTATAAATTTTTTTACAAATATATTTTTAACATTATTTATGAATATCTAATTTTAATTGCATGAATACATGTTAAAAATGAGTGAAATTGAATAAATTAAAAATAAGTACACTTTAACAATATTAAAAAAATGGATAAGTTTTGTGTATGTTCATTGCATATAAAAATGCATTAATTATGTATATGTGAAATTAATATAACACACAATTGATCTATGTTAAATTGAAAAATCAAACGACATGTAATTATATGTTTATTACACTATACATTCAATTTTTTAATTCATATTAATTTTTAATTATAAACCATTATTCAATAAACATATGACTATTTAATGTAAATCACATAAATATTTTGTAATATATAAATCATATTTATATACATTAATATATATCTATATATTTAATTTATTAACATTAATTATCATAATTATCTAATTAATAAAATGTTTAATATTTAATAATGTATAATCGATTTATTCATTTTTATCAATAATTATTTTATTAATAAAATTTGTAATATTTTTTTAATAAAATCATTTTTTATTTTTTATTTATTTTTTATTTATTTTATTATTTTATTTTATTTATTCAGACCTTTATCAGTGATAAAACATTGCTGGTAAAATAAATCATTATCAGTGCTAAACATAAAGTGCTGATAAAGGGTACCCTTTATCAGTGCTAAAAATAAAGCACTGATAAAGGATACCCTTTATCAGTGCTGATAAAAGGCTAAATTTATCAGCTCTTTCTTTAACACTAATAAATATGTCATTTATTAGTGCTTTTTTTATAGCTCTGATAAATACCAATGATGTTAAAGATATGTTTTTTAGTAGTGTTTCATGTATTTAAAACCATGTCTCCATAATTTACATTTAATTTTTGGGTTGATCCAGGCTTGGTTAAAGTCTTGTGATCTTTTGAGTGGCTTATGGGTGTTTTGGATCTTTTTTGGTCCAATACAAGCTACACAATGATCATGGTGTAATCTGTGGTGGTCCTTGGTGATCCTTGTGTAAAATGGTCAAGTAAATAACCAGGCATGGGCGTGGCCACGGGTGTGGGGCACTACGGAAGATCCTATGGGTATCAACTATAGTGACCTCACCATGCATGTGGTAGAGGTCATGGTGAGGTAAAATGACTAGGTTTTTGAAACATATCCATGGTGGGTCACCATGTTGCTTGATGTGTTCAAGGAAACCACGGTCGTGGTGGAGGTTGTAGTGGTGGTTTCATGGGTCTTCAAAATGATCAAAACGACCACCATGTGTTGTAGATCCCAAGCGTTCAAAGGGGAAAACATGTGGAAACTTTATAAGGTGTATTGAGTGCAATCTTAATTTATTTTTCCCTCTACTAATCAAATCATCCTCCACTCCATGATGATTCCTTGATCCAGACAATTTTCTAAATGCACTTCAAATGAACCTAGGATGAGTTGGTTGACCTTTCTTGCATTGAGGTTGCTACTTTGGATATTCACGATCCTATCAATACTATTTTCTCAACCTTGATGTTAAATAGAACCTTGGAAGGTGGAGGCTGCTCTTATTAAACCAAATTTGTGAGATACTTACATCTCTTCTCGTATCATTGTCCAAGAGCAAAGGAGTTTCCTTCACTTCAACTAGACTTGAACAATACTACTGTCAGTATTTTGACATTGGGTATGTGATTTTTCTACCCCATGGCTTGATTCCTTCTTGAGTCTCATTCTAAAACCTTTTTTCCCTTATTGGAATTGGTTTTAGGAGTTCTTAGTGTGCAAGCTTGTTTTGGTTGGTGTTCAAATGTGGTTTGGGTGACGACACTCTTGATGAATTCTAGTGTTAACATTGACACGCCTAAGGTAGTAAGTTCCTTACCATATATAATTCATTTATATGAATATTGGATTGATATGGTTTTGTGTGATTATGTTATTAAGACCATGTTTGATATTTGATCACATGTGTTTGCATGCATAACTCATGGGACCCATGTTTGATTATGATCACATGTGTGTGTGTGTGTGGATAAAAATACTCTCTCTTGTTTTTCTTGTTGTTCCTATATGTGTAATGTCATTTGTGTGTGATGTGTGTCCTTTAGAGGTTACTCTCTAGTAGTGATGATAGGTGGACATTCATGGATTATTTAGACTTTAGAGGGGGATCATGTCGACATATGATGATGATGGTGGTGGACTGAGACACAAAAAGGGGTTTTATGGCCTTGAATCTTAACCCAAGTTAGTGTTAGGATATGATGTCCATGTGGATTTACCCAAGGTAGAAACAGGGTATTATGGCCTTTTGGTCTGACATGTGATTATGATGGGGCTCAATGACCTTGTGGATTGACTTGAGACTCATTATCCTTGTGGATTCTAGGAGTCATTGGTCGGTTGGTTGTTGTGGGGTGCATTTAGTGGCCTTTTTTCTTAATCTAGTTCATAGTTTTTGTTATGATTATCCTTCTATCATAGAGCCTAAGTAGGTATAGTTAGGGTTTTTTTTGGCTTGGTTAGTGCACGAACGCTCATTACGTGATTGTATGTTGTTTACTTACATGTTTAAATATTATCATGGAATACATTCTTATACATGTTAACTCATGATAAGGATGTATTGGTGGTGTCCTAATAGGTTTATACTCACACCTTGCATGGACATCTCATTGTGCATGCAGACTTCATGATTAGGGACTCAGGGAAGGGCAAAGGCCCGACGATAAGGAGCTGGGAGATGGGGAATGGCAGTTGGAGATGGTACTAGGACAAACTCCCAAGTGATTTCGTAGTGTTTTATTTATTTACCTATCTTTATCATACTCCTGTTTGACCTAACACTTTAGGGTTCCGTGGTTTATTATTCAGTTTGATTTGAGATACTTTCCATGTCATTTTTTATAACATTGTTTGTTATCCTATTGTATTATTTTGTGTTATTATTTAAAATTTTCTTTAATGATATTGAGGTTATATTCTCCCCATTGATGTAATTTTCAACCTCAATGATAATTAGAAACCTCCTATGTATATAGAGGCACACATGAGACCATGTGGTAATCAAACCCGGACTCGGTTATTCAAGTTGGGGCATTACAAAACTTACATCAATAAAACCTTAAGTTTATCTCAGTTAACTGCCTTAAAATATACTTATGATACAAATATCCTTAAAATATAAAGGTTTTAGTTAAGTGATTGACTATATTTATATAATTGGGAAGCACTTCACTTTTGAGATAATGGGTGAAATCTAGACTTCAATGAATTCAAGGCTCTAAATGCACATTGGTTGGTATAGGAACACTAACTTCATAAGATTTAGTGGTAGGAATTATTCAATTGACACACATTATGTCAGAAAGATAAAACCGAGAGGTGTTTTTATACTCACTAAGTTAGGTGATATGTTATTTTATGAGATTAATGAATAATTATCCTATAAGCAGTAAATAGAATATAGAAAATATTGGGATTTTCATAAAAATTAAGAAATGGATTCCATGTACCAAAATCCAATTTTTTTTGTTGTTTCTCTATTTTATGAAAACTCATTGGTGCATATTTAATTAGAAACTATACATGGATGGTAAATTCAACACTTATAGGGAATGACTGGTTGCTGAAGGTTTCAAATGATGTTAAGGCATAGTTTATGATGAATTTTTTTCATTAGTCATCATGTTAAAATCCATTAGAATTATACTTTTCATAAAAAACTTATATTTTCATGAAATTTAGAAAATGGATTTCAATCCCACCTTACTTAATGTAAACCTTGTGGAAGATATCCATATGATGCAACAAAAAGGTTAGTGTTAGGTCCTCAAGGTCGAATACCCTGAAAGGGGGGTTGAATCGGGGTATGACATATTAAAAATTCTACCCCTTTGGATATTATTTTGTTATTAAAAAAAACTCAATTCTATCTTACTCCCATAGATATATATGAATAGATATGAAATCATGCACGGGACACAGTAATTTTTACTTGGTTCATATAACATCCCACCTTTTTATCACATAAACTTTCATTACATTATACAAAACTGAGGATCTTTAAGGTTTAGTGTCTTGGAAACCAGAAACTTATTACATGAGAAAAAAAACATCCTTATTAAACACTTGAAAGGCTTCTTCATTTATTAATCCTAAGTTCATTATAGCATCTCATAACCTGGGAGCATACATCAAAGGAAAGGGTGAGCAAAAGGCCCAGTAAGGGAAACAAGGGAAACATTTTACATGAGAACTTGAGATACATCAAAAGTCATGAAAAAGAACTTTAAGGCATGAGAAAGAGATCATGAAGAATATCATAATAAAAATAACTTTTTTCATAACTTGAAGATGTGGCTACAACATTTAATATTGACAATCATTTCTGTTTCACCAAGGTCCATCCCCAAGGTGTCATTAAAAATTACCAAGGTTATTCACCAAGGCGGCGTTAAAAATAGTCATCTCTAGAGATTAAGTCTTTACCCAATGCATTGGAGCGCTATCAGGGTGCACCCTTGACATGTATTTATTATCATTTGAGCCACATATATCATCATAAATCATTTAATAAACAACCCATATAGCATTAAAGTAATGGGTTTCATTTCATAATCATAACATTTTAACAAAACTGCTTTAAAGACATGATCTTTGTGTCACTTTAAAACCCACAGAAAAGGAAGGTGGGTCTCATGTATATAAATCCCAGAATTTAAAATAGAACATTTTGGTATATATGTGAATACTCCTATAGAAGAGATAGCTTTGAGTATTCACTTAATAAAATAAAATAACTTTAGAACAAGAGAGAGAGACATTTTGAGACGAAAATTCTGCAGCATAACGACTATGTTTCAGGGTTTTAGAAAACATTGAAAAGAGAGAGGACATGGGTCACCCACTCATAAATGATACATAAAACAGTATGGGGGAAGAATATAAAGGGTATAAGAACATGGTATAGAAATTTGAAAGATATACCATATGAAATAAAAAACATAGAAGGAAGACAAAAATAATATTTCTCTTATGAAAATTCGGCAGCCTAACGACGTCACTTAAACTTCAAAAAAATGAATTGACGAGATCAAATAGGGTCTCTCATCATATGAACATAAAAGATCAGAATTATAGATATAGAGATCATACCCCAACATAATAAAAAGAAACTTGAAAGACTTGACATGAAAGTAGAACTTCAAAACGAGAAGGGTGAAAGAACCATTTAAAAATTCCGCAGCCTAACGGCGTCACTTAAAACTTCAAAATACTGAATTGAAGAGATAAAATGGGGTCTCTCGTAGTATGATCATAAAAGATAAGCATGATAGATATAGGGATCATACCCCAACATAATAAAAAGGAACTTTAAAGACTTGACATGAAATTAGAACTTTAAAACGAGAAGGGTGAAAGAACCACTTAAAAATTCGGCAGCCTAACGGCGCCACTTAAAACTTCAAAATACTGAATTGAAGAGATCAAATGGGGTCTCTCATCATATGATCATAAAAGATCAGTATGATATATATAGAGATCATACCCCAACATAATAAAAAGTAACTTGAAAGACTTTACATGAAAATAGATCTTGAAAAAAGAGAAGGGAGAAAGAATCTGTTACAAAAATTTCGGCAGCCTAATGGCGCCACTTAAACATTAATAAAACTAAATAATGAGAGTAAGAGGGGATCTCTCATTATATGAACATGAAAAGGGAAGTAAGAGGAATATAAAAGAATATCCTCCAACATAATAACATGGAGCATAAAAGAAATGACTTAAAAGAGAGCATTTGAAAAGAAAGAGAGAGTTTGGATCCCTTACCTTAAAACGTATCTCTTAAAACGCATAGGCTTGGAACTTGAGGGCTTGGGGGCACCTTGAGAGGACACATTGGGAGGTAATGAGACCATATATTCGTTGGGGGAGAGTTGGGAGTAAAAATAGAGGAAAGGGTAGATATTTATAGGGAATGTTAGGGGACAAGGCATTAATGGCCAAGGGACACCTCACAAGTGGTTTTCTCAAAACCATGGGCTCTCCCATGTTATTTCCACATGGGGCCCCCCATACAATAATTAATCACCTTTGGTTGGCCAACCCTTAAAATATCTCATGAAATCATCATGACACAGTTATGATGTCATTAAACATACTAAAACCCTAAAACTGTATTTTTACTATTCACTGAAAATTCAGATTTCTCAGAAAAATCCCAAAATTTAACCTTAACCAAATATCAATGCTATGATTTCAAAAATAAACTCCATTTTATAAAAATAATTTTCTAAATATTTTTAATTTAATTTTTAAATAAATACACTATTCACCGAAAATTCATTTTTTTCAGAAAAATCCCCAAAAATTACCTTAACATAATATCGATGCTTTGAGTTCAAAAATGAAATCCATTTTATAAAAAAAAAATCTAAATACTTTTAATTTAATTTTTAATTAAAAAACACTATTCACCTAAAAAAACTAATACTTGAGTAATAATTTCTAAAACAGTTATTTACCTATTTTATTTAATCTCATTACTTAATCAAGGTGCCTAGATTATATTAATACTTTCTTTAAGTGAGATTACTAATCCATTTGGTCACATTACTAATCCTAAGCATAAAATCACTATTCATAATTTACTATTCATCAAAAATTAAGTTGATCTTATTAGATTCTAAATTTTGTATTGAACATAATTGTAGAAGACTATTTTTTGAAAATCATTACACATTTTTAATTATTTAAGGTTTACATAAACATTTTTAAAATATCATTTTTCTAAAATTCATCAAAAATATGCATACTATATTTATCTAGACATTTGAAAATTCACAAACTTCACCATAAGAAAAGAACACAATTTTATTTATAACAAAGGATTACACAAGGGAGTTATGGTTTCGTTACATATCCCCATATAACACCAGCATAGGACCTAACAGTAAGGTGTGCTAGGGTGATAGAATCTTGGGGTGGCTTGACCAACATTGCAGGAGTAGTAATTTCTATTAGTTTTAACTTCTCGCGAAGGCGATTCCGTTCTAGCATCACACGATGAAGTTCGGCTTGGGTTTGGTCCAGAGCAAAGCCCAGTGGTGCTACCTCCTTCCCAAGTTCCGTAAGATGGGATTTGATTGGCCCTAGACTACTGGATGAGGCCATCAAATCTTCTTTCTATATTAATTAACCAAGATCACTTGTATTTAGAGACAGTAATTGAAACGTTTAGTTTCCAGCGGTCATATTGACCAACGATCATATAACAGTCAAAACCCAACAGTCTAATTTTAATTATTCTCATGTTATAAAAAGAAATATTTTTGTTGAGTATAAAATAACACACAAAATTAGGAAACAATATTTATTCAAAATTTCGGGTCGTTACAATCTTCCCCCCTTAAGAAATTGCATCCTCGCAATTTTTAAAATCGGGATTGGAAATTTCATTGAAAGTCCCACATCGGAAAAATAGTCAATAACACTATTACTTTAAAATAAAGAAAGGGAAGTAAAAAGGTCACCCGAGTTAACCCATACTAGGATTCCATGTAGGAAAACATGGACATGGAGGAGAAAACAAAGGGTCACGTTCTAAGGGAGAGTGATAGAAAACATGATTAGGAGAAAGTTAACAACAAGAAAATCACAAAATTATGATGGGTTAAACGGTATTTGATTTACTAGTAGGAAACGTTAGCAGACAACATTTTTGTTTTACGTTCCTTTTCATAGTTTTGAGGAATTCATTTATTGCATAGAATAAAACACAGGGAAATATACCTACCTTTAAGTAGAGTTTCATCCTTTAATAAGTTTCTACCAAAACTAATATTTTCTCCAAGCGATGAGCATTCAAAACTACTTTGTCTCATCAAATAACAAGAATCATCTTCTAGAGAATCACATAATCCACCAAATATTAACTATCTATTTCTTCTATTATCCAAAAAATAGAAAGGGTAAGATAAAACAACTCTTCAAAAAGAAAGAATCTCATAGGAAGGGAAACTACTTTTAAATCTTCAAAGTTTCATGGTACTACCCAAAGTTCATCATAGACCATTCCATAAATAACTGTCCTTAAAATTCCTCAAAATAAACCAAACTAAGATTGAAACCCAATTATAAGAACGATCTCATAACATAGTCTTCCAAGATAGACTTTATCGTTCATCTTCAAACAACATCAACCACTCTTATCATCTTATAACAAAAGTAACTAACCTAATCACATTTTCCCCATGATAGGTTAATCATTTCCATATGTATCCTAAATTACTATAAGTCCGCTTTAAATTCATCGATTATTCAAAATATAATTCAACCTTTACTCCTCAAAGAAAATACCGTAGTAATCTATTTACCTCGATCAAATAGGGTTCCCAAAATAGTGAACATCTTCCAAAATAATAATCATCTTTTAATCCCCTAATAATCTATGTCATATTAATACGGCAATCATCACATTTCCTATCACATTGGTTGTTGGGACATGTTCTTCCATTTCCCTCCATTAACTAAGAAAATAAAGTACAATTAGGGGCTTAAATACTTAGCCAATAATCGTGAAAAGGAACTTAAATCATAGAAGGATAACTTGTAGAAGAAAAGTATACCCTAAATTTTGATACCCTAGGTCCCAAACTAGGTTATCCATGATCATATAATCTTATGTGAATCTTTATTTTATTTTATCTTTGTTCCTTTAATAATGGTTCATACTAAGCTTATAAATTTACCAAAGCATATCCCCCGGGAGTATCGTAACCAAGAGTGCAGCAAGGCCCATTGTCGTGTACCAGTTCCCGTTCGAGTATAGCTCAAGGTGGTGTTTTTGGGCTTTACCCCTATGTACATATGTGCCAGATCCACCTCTACCTGCTCATATCCAGACAGGGATGTATTTTCTTGGCAACCCCTTACTCAATACTCACCAAAATACCAGGAAGATTTCCTATATATTAACTTTTCTATAGGCTTATTCCTAAATTTTTCATATCCTAATTTCCACAAATAACTAAACCATACTTTGATACCAACTATAACATCCCACCTTTTTATCACATAAACTTTCATTACATTATACAAAACTGAAGATCTTTATGGTTTAGTGTCTTGGAAACCAGGAACTTATTACATAAGGAAAAAACATTCTTCTTAAACACTTGAAATGTTTCTTCATTTGTTCATCCTAATTTCATTACAGCATCTCATAACCTGGGAGCATACATCAAAGGAAAGGGCGAGAAAAAGGCCCAGTAAGGGAAACAAGGGAAACATTTTACATGAGAACTTGAGATACATCAAAAGTAATGAAAAATAACTTTAAGGCCTAAGAAAGAGATCATGAGGCATATCATAATAAAAATAACATTTTTCAAAACTTGAATATGTGGCTACAACATTTAATATTGAAAATAATTTTTGTTTCACCAAGGTCCATCCCCAAGGTGTCATTAAAAATTACCAAGGTTATTCACCAAGGCGTCGTTAAAAATAGTCATCTCTAAATATTAAGTCTTCACCCAATGCATTGGAGTGCTATCAGGACGCGCCCTTAACATGTCTTTATTATCATGTGAGCCACATATATCATCATCAATAATTTCATAAACAACCCATATATCATAAAAGGAATGGGTTTCATTTCATAATCATAACATTTTAAAAAAAATGCTTTAAAGACATGATCTTTGTGTCACTTTAAAACCCACAGAAAAGGAATGTGGGTCTCATGTATGTAAATAACAGAATTTAAAATAGAAAATTTTGGTATATATGTGAATACCCATATATAAGAGAGAGCTTTGAGTATTCACTTAATAAAATAAAATAACTTTATAACAAGAGAGAGAGACATTTTGAGACGGAAATTCTGCAGCATAACGACTATGTTTCGGGGTTTTAGAAAACATTGAAAAGAGAGGGGACATGGGTCACCCACTCATAAATGATCAATAAAACAGTAGGGGGACAGAATATAAAGGGTATAATAACATGGTAATTAAATTTGAAAGATATACCATATGAAATGAAAAACATAGAAGGAAGACAAAAATAAGATTTCTCTTAAGAAAATTCGGCATCCTAACGGCGTCACTTAAACTTCAAAAAAATGAATTGATGAGATCAAATAGGGTCTCTCATCATATGAACATAAAATATAAGTATGATAGATATATAGATCATACCCCAAAATAATAAAAAGGAACTTGAAAGACTTGACATGAAAGTAGAACTTCAAAATGAGAAGGGTGAAAGAACCACCTAAAAATTCGGCAGTCTAACGGCGTCACTTAAAACTTCAAAATACTGAATTGAAGAGATAAAATGGGGTATCTCATAATATGATCATAAAAGATAAGTATGATAGATATAGAGATCATACCCCAACATAATAAAAAGTAACTTGAAAGACTTTACATGAAAGTAGAACTTCAAAACGAGAAGGGTGAAAGAACCACTTAAAAATTCGGCAGCCTAACGGCGCCACTTAAAACTTCAAAATACTGAATTGAAGAGATCAAATGGGGTATCTCATAATATGATCATAAAATATCAGTATGATAGATATAGATATCATACCCCAACATAATAAAAAGTAACTTGAAAGACTTTACATGAAAATAGATCTTGAAAAAAGAGAAGGGAGAAAGAATCCGTTACAAAAATTTCGGCAGCCTAACGGCGCCACTTAAACATTCATAAAACTAAATAATGAGAGTAAGAGGGGATCTCTCATTATATGAACATGAAAAGGGAATTAAGAGTAATATAAAATAACATCCTCCAATATAATAACATAGAGCATAAAAGAAATGACTTAAAAGAGAGCATTTGAAAAGAAAGAGAGAGTTTGGATCCCTTACCTTAAAACGTATCTCTTAAAACTCAAAGGTTTGGACCTTGAGGGCTTGGGGGCACCTTTATAGGACTCCTTGGGAGGTAATGAGACCAGAGATTAGTTTGGGGAGAGTTGGGAGTGAAAAATAAAGGAGGAAAGGGTGGATATTTATAGAGAATGTGAGGGGACAAGGCATTAATGGCCAAGGGACACCTCACAAGTGGTTTTCTCAAAACCATGGGCTCTCCCATGGTATTTCCCATGGAGTTAGGAAAAATGGGGCCCCCCATACAATAATTCATCACCTTTGGTCAGCAAACCCTTAAAATATCTCATTACATCATCATGACACAGTTATGATGTCATTAAACATACTGAAACCCTAAAACTGTATTTTTACTATTCACTGCAAATTCAACTTTCTCAGAAAAATACCAAAATTTCACCTTAACCAAATATCAATGATCTGATTTCAAAAATAAATTCCATTTTATAAAAATATCTTTCTAAATATTTTTAATTTAATTTTTAAATAAATATATTATTCACCAAAAAATCATTTTTTCAGAAAAATCCCCAAAAATTACCTTAACATAATATTGATGCTTTGAGTTCAAAAATGAAATCCATTTTATAAAAAATAATTTTATAAATACTTTTAATTTAATTTTTAATTAAAAAAACACTATTCACCTGAAAAAAACTAGTACTTTAGTAATAATTTCTAAAACAGTTATTTACCTATTTTATTGAATCTCATTACTTAATCAATGTGCCTAGATTATATTAATACTTTCTTTAAGTGAGATTACTAATCCATTTGATCACATTACTAATCCTAAGCATAAAATCACTATTCATAATTTAATATTCATCAAAAAATAAGTTTATCTCATTAGATTCTAAACTTTGTACTGAACATAATTGTAGAAGACTATTTTTTGAAAATCATTACACATTTTTAATTATTTAAGGTTTACATAAACATTTTTAAAATATCCTTTTTCTAAAATTCATCAAAAATATGCATACTATATTTATCCGAACATTTGAAAATTCACAAACTTCACCATAAGAAGAGAACACAATTTTATTTATAATAAAGGATTACACAAGGAATTTATGGTCTCATTACATATACCCTTATAACACCAGCATAGGACCTAAGAGTAAGGTGTGATAGGGTGATAGAATCTTGGGGTGGCTTGACCAACATTGCACGAGTAGTAATTTCTATCAGTTTGAACTTCTCGCAAAGGCGATTCCGTTCTAGCTTCACACGATGAATTTTGGATTGGGTTTGGTCCAGAGCAAAGCCCAGTGGTGCTACCTCCTTACCAAGTTCCATTATATGGGCTTCGATTGGCCCGAGACTACTGGATGAGGCCATCAAATCTTCTTTCTATATTAATTAACCAAGATCACTTGTATTTAGAGACAGTAATCAAAACGTTTAGTTTCCAGCGGTCATATTGACCAACGATCATATAACAGTCAAAACCCAACAGTCTCATTTTAATTATACTCATGTTATAAAATGAAATAGTTTTGTTGAGTATAAAATAACAGACAAAATTAGGAAACAATATTTATTCAAAATTTCGGGTCGTTACAATCTTCCCCCCTTAAGAAATTGCGTCCTCACAATTTTTAAAATCGGGATTGGAAATTTCATTGAAAGTCCCACATTGTAAAAAGAGTCAGTAACACTATTACTTTAAAAGAAAGAAAGGGAAGTAAAAAGGTCACCCGAGTTAACCCATACTAGGATTCCATGTAGGAAAACATGGACATGGAGGAGAAAACAAAGGGTCACGTTCTGAGGGAGAGTGATAGAAAACAAGATTAGGAGAAAGTTAACAACAAGAAAATCACAAAATTATGATGGGTTAAACAGTATTTGATTTACCAGTAGGAAATGTTAACAGAAAAATTTTTTGTTTTACGTTCCTTTTCATAGTTTTGAGGAATTCATTTACTACATAGAATAAAACACAGGGAAATATACCTACCTTCAAGTAGAGTTTCATCCTTTAATAAGTTTCTACCAAAACTAATCTTTTCTCCAAATGATGAGCATTCAAATCTACTTGGTCTCATCAAAGAACAAGAATCATCTTCTAGATAATCACATAATCCACCAAATATTAACTATCTATTTCTTCTATTATCCAAAAAATAGAAAGGGTAAGATAAAACAACTCTTCAAAAATAAAGAATCCCATAGGAAGGGAAACTAATTTTAAATCTTAAATGTTCCATGGTACTACCCAAAGTTCATAATAGACCATTCCATAAATAATTGTCCTTAAAATTCCTCAAAATAAACAAAACTAAGATTGAAACCCAATTATAAGAATGATCTCATAACATAGTCTTCCAAGATAGACTTTATCGTTCATCTTCAAACAACATCAACCACTCTTATCATCTTATAACAAAAGTAACTAACCTAATCACATTTTCCCCAAGATAGGTTAATCATTTCCATATGTAACCTAAATTACTATAAGTCCTCTTTAAATTCATCGATTCTTCTAAATATAAGTCAACATTTACTCCTCAAAGAAAATATCGTAGTAATCTATTTACCTCGATCAAATAGGGTTCCCAAAATAGTGAACATCTTCCAAAATAATAATAATCTTTTAATCCCCCAATCATCTATGTCATATTAATATGGAAATCATCACATTTCCTATCACATTTTTTGTTGGGACATGTTCTTCCATTTCCCTCCATTAACTAAGAAAATAAAGTACAATTAGGGGCTTAAATACTTAGCCAATAATCGTGAAAAGGAACTTAAATCATAGAAGGATAACTTGTAGAAGAAAAGTATGCCCTAACTTGTGATCCCCTAGGTTCCAAACTAGGTTATACATGATCATATATTCTTATGTGAATCTTTATTTTATTTTATCTTTGTTCCTTTAATAATGGTTCATACTAAGCTTATGAATTTACCAAAGCATATCCCCCGGGAGTGTCGTAACCAAGAGTGCAGCAAGGCCCATTGTCGTGTACCAGTTCCAATTCGAGTCTAGCTCAAGGTGGTGTTTTTGGGTTTTACCCCTATTTACATCTATGCCAGAGCCACCTCTACCTGCTCGTATCCAGACATGGATGTATTTGCTTGGAAACCCCTTACTCAATACTCGCCAAAATACCAGGAAGATTTCCTATATATAAACTTTTCTATAGGCTTCCTCCTAAAGTTTTAATATCCTAATTTCCACAAATAACTAAACCATACTTTGATACCAACTATAACATCCCACCTTTTTATCACATAAACTTTCATTACATTATACAAAACTGAGGATCTTTAAGGTTTAGTGTCTTGGAAACCAGGAACGTATTACATGAGAAAAAAAACATTCTTCTTAAACACTTGAAAGGATTCTTAATTTTTTCATCCTAAGTTCATTACAGCATCTCATAACCTTGGATCATACATCAAAGGAAAGGGTGAGGAAAAGGCCCAGTAAGGGAAACAAGGGAAACATTTTACATGAGAACTTGAGATACATCAAAAGTCATGAAAAAGAACTTTAAGGCATGAGAAATAGATCATGAGGCATATCATAATAAAAATAACGTTTTTAATAACTTGAAGATGTGGCTATAACATTTAATATCGACAATCATTTCTGTTTCACCAAGGTCCATCCCCAAGGTTTCATTAAAAATTACCAAGGTTATTCACCAAGGCGTCGTTAAAAATAGTCATCTATAGAGATTAAGTCTTTACCCAATGCATCGGAGTGCTATCAGGGTGCACTCTTAACATGTCTTTATTATCATGTGAGCCACATATATAATCATCAATAATTTCATAAACAACCCATATAGCATAAAAGGAATGGGTTTCATTTCATAATCATAACATTTTCGAAAAACTGCTTTAAAGACATGATCTTTGTGTCACTTTAAAACCCATAGAAAAGGAAGGTGGGTATCATGTATGTAAATACCAAAATTGAAAATAGAACATTTTGGTATATATGTGAATACCCATATAGAAGAGAGAGCTTTGATTATTCACTTAATAAAATAAAATAACTTTAGAACAAGAGAGAGAGACATTTTGAGACGGAAATTCTGCAGCATAACGACTATGTTTCGGGGTTTTAGAAAACATTGAAAAGAGAGGGGACATGGGTCTCCCACTAATAAATGATCCATAAAATAGTAGGGGGACAGAATATAAAGGTTATAAGAACATGGTAATGAAATTTGAAAGATATAACATATGAAATTAAAAACATAGAAGGAAGACAAAAATAAGATTTCTCTTAGGAAAATTCGGCAGCCTAACGGCATCACTTAAATTTCAAAAAATGAATTGACGAGATCAAATAGGGTCTCTCATCATATGAAAATAAGAGATCAGTATGATAGATATAGATATCATACCCCAATATAATAAAAAGTAATGTGAAAGACTTGACATGAAAGTAGAACTTCAAAACGAGAAGGGTGAAAGAACCACTTAAAAATTCGGCAGCCTAACGACGTCACTTAAAACTTCAAAATACTGAATTGAAGAGATAAAATGGGGTATATCATCATATGATCATAAAATATCAGTATGATAGATATAGAGATAATACCCCAACATAATAAAAAGGAACTTTAAAGACTTGACATGAAATTAGAACTTCAAAATGAGAAGGGTGAAAGAACCACTTAAAAATTCGGCAGCCTGACGGCGCCACTTAAAACTTCAAAATACTGAATTGAAGAGATCAAATGGGGTCTGTCATCATATGATCATAAAATATCAGTATGATATATATATATATCATACCCCAAAATAATAAAATGAAACTTGAAAGACTTTACATGAAAATAGATCTTGAAAAAAGAGAAGGGAGAAAGAATCCGTTACAAAAAATTTGGCTGCCTAACGGCGCCACTTAAACATTCATAGAACTAAATAATGAGAGTAAGAGGGGATATCTGATTATATGAAAATTAAAAGGTCAGTAAGAGGAATATAAAATAACATCCTCCAACATAAGAACATGGAGCATAAAAGAAATGACTTAAAAGAGAGCATTTGAAAAGAAAGAGAGAGTTTGGATCCCTTACCTTAAAACGTATC
This sequence comes from Viscum album, assembly GCA_963277665.1. Lineage (NCBI taxonomy): Eukaryota > Viridiplantae > Streptophyta > Magnoliopsida > Santalales > Viscaceae > Viscum > Viscum album. The sequence continues at coordinate 398,055,859 of OY728138.1, forward strand.
TCTTAAAACTCAAAGGTTTGGACCTTGAGGGATTGGGGGAACCTTGAGAGGACTCCTTGGGAGGTAATGAGACCATAGATTCGTTGGGGAGGAGTTGGGAGTGAAAACTAAAGGAGGAAAGGGTGGGTATTTATCGGTAATGTGAGGGGACAAGGCGTTAATGGGCAAGGGACACCTCACAAGTGGTTTTCTCAAAACCATGGGCTCTCCCATGGTATTTACCATGGAGTTAGGCCACATGAGGCCCCCCATACAATAATTCATCACCTTTGGTCGGCCAACCCTTAAAATATATCATGACATCATCATGACACAGTTATGATTTCATTAAACATACCGAAACCCTAAAACTGTATTTTTACTATTCACTGAAAATTCAACTTTCTCAGAAAAATCCCAAAATTTAACCTTAACCAAATATCAATGCTCTGATTTCAAAAATGAACTTCATTTTATAAAAATAATTTTCTAAATATTTTTAATTTAATTTTTAAATAAATACACTATTCACTGAAAATTCATTTTTTTCAGAAAAATCCCCAAAAATTACCTTAACATAATATCGATGCTTTGAGTTCAAAAATGAAATCCATTTTATAAAAATAATTTTATAAATACTTTTAATTTAATTTTTAATTAAAAAACACTATTCACTTGAAAAAAACTAATACTTGAGTAATAATTTCTAAAACAGTTATTTACCTATTTTATTGAATCTCATTACTTAATCAAGGTACCTAGATTATATTAATACTTTATTTAAGTGAGATTACTAATCTATTTGGTCACATTACTAATCCTAAGCATAAAATCACTATTCATAATTTACTATTCATCAAAAATTAAGTTGATCTTATTAGATTCTAAATTTTTTACTGAACATAATTATAGAAGACCATTTTTTTGAAAATCATTACACATTTTTAATTATTTAAGGTTTTCATAAACATTTTTAAAATATCCTTTTTCTAAAATTCATCAAAAATATGTATACTATATTTATCCAGACATTTGAAAATTCACAAACTTTACCATAAAAAGAGAACACAATTTTATTTATAACAAAGGATTACACAAGGCAGTTATGGTATCGTTACATATCCCCTTATAACACCAGCATAGTAACTAAGAGTAAGGTGTACTAGGGTGAGAGAATCTTGGGGTGGCTTGACCAACATTGCACGAGTAGTAATTTCTATCAGTTTGAACTTCTCACGAAGGTGATTCCTTTCTAGCTTCACACGATGAAGTTCGGCTTGGGTTTGGTCCAGAGCAAAGCCTAGTGGTGCTAACTCCTTCCCAAGTTCTATTAGATGGGCTTCGATTGGCCCGAGACTACTGGATGAGGCCATCAAATCTTCTTTCTATATTAATTAACCAAGATCACTTGTATTTAGAGATAGTAATCGAAACGTTTAGTTTCCAGCGGTCATATTGACCAACGATCATATAACAGTCAAAACCCAACAGTCTCATTTTAATTATACTCATGTTATCAAATGAAACATTTTTGTTGAGTATAAAATAACACACAAAATTAGGAAACAATATTTATTCAAAATTTTGGGTCGTTACAGTTCACCCTTACTGGGCTACGTCCAAGGAGCATACAACAGCGATGTACTGATGTTCCAAATTCACTAATGATCACTACCAATAATGAGTATAATGTTCAAGATAGATCTTTTATGCCTAGGATCACTACCTTTACAAGGTTTAGGGTTCTCTCACTACATTCCCAAGGGTCACTCCCTAAGCCTCTTTCTCTAGCTCACTACTATTGGAAAGGGTCATTGTCTTCTTCTTCCGTTGTTCACTACTCTTGGAAAGGAATCCACTCATAGTTTATAGACTTGTAGGTTGTACATAATTTATGGATGTGTAAGTCCCTTAATTTTCATGAATATCGCATCCTCAACTATAGGTAGATGCTCTTTTGAAGTCCCTTTTTCACCCACATATGAAATATACCTTTCTGTGTACTGTTAGGTAATGGAAATGACTTTTGCAAACTGTCTTGAAACTTTTTCAAGTTTCCTTGAGTGTTCTACGAACCACCTAATCCTCCTACATACTGTGTACCGAGTATGGTACATTGAACACATCCTATGCATACTGTTGCCACTTTCATGAACTGCCCTTCATCCGTGGATTGCCTCCTCCTTCACTAATGTGTACTACCTCCATGTATTGACTCCACAAACCTCCTCTATGAGCCACTTCCGCAAATAGTTTCTGCAAACTATCCTCTATCCATAGACTATTATTTGTCTATAGACTACCTCTGCCTCTGCAAACCACCATTTTTTTGTGAATTGTTCTTTGTTCACGGATTTCCTTTACTTCTGCGTACCGGAGCTCCCCCTCTATGTACCACATTCTTATTTCGTGGAATTTTATTCCTTTGCAGACTACAACGTCCTGCAAAAACACTTTCGCAGACTGTTCTGTGAAATTCGTCATCCTTTGTGGAATCACTTCCCATAAACCACTTTTAGACTTCATTAAATTCCTAGTGAAAATAGATGTTATTTAATGATATTCTCTCTCACCTATAATCGAATGGATTATCTCTCCTTACATAGTAAAGGATATCCTCTTAATCCGCTAAATCAAGACTTACCAAATCTTTGATTCATCACTGCCTTCACCGCGCACCACTTCTACCACCGCAAACCATAAGCCTTTTAGGGAACCATTTTTATTACGGTGTCCATGTACTGCCTTTTCTCCTATGCGGCACCATTCTCTTCTTCCATCCCACAAACCATTACACCTTTTGTATACCGCATGCCCTTCACCACAAACTGTTGTCGTGAACCATTTCTATCACTCTATGTACCATTCCCACTACCTGGTATGTAGCTGCGAACCGTTCCCGAACATGGTATGAAAACCATGTTCTGATGTACATGGTTCCCTTATATTATTGATTTTATTTACATATTTTCATAAAACTTACTATTATGATGAAAAAATTCCTTTTCCAAACACAAATTCCTAATTTTGAGGCCCAAAAATTTGGCAAACACTAAGAAATTGTGTCACCTTAAAAACCTATCTTCAGAAAACACCAATCATACTCATTTGTGGTCATCTAGGATTTTCAATAAACACAATCACACCCAAAACATACTGAGAGGACGCCTTGAAGTATTTTTTCCAACAATCTCCCCCTTTGGTTTTGTTGACAACTCTTCTCATAATAATTATTTTCATTTTGATACCTCATTAAAACTCCTTCTATATTCAACCATCATTCACTTCATGCAATTAATATAGCGATAAAGGATTTATTCAACACATACTCTAAGCCCACATGATCTATTCTTGACATGATAAACAAGATTATAATGAAATTTTTAGCAATGAATCACTCCATTCCAAACACCAACTCTTGAAACCAATCACCTGCTTTCATCATGAACCTCAGCTGTCGTGATATGTAATCTTTGATTGATCACTTCTAGTATCGTCATATTTAAAGCTCCTCCTATGTTATAGCTCCTCTAAACAGCTTCATCTCAACTTCAACTCCCCCTATCTCACTACTCCACTTAACAGTTTCTCACCATGTCTTTTCTCCCCCTCGAATAGTCACACTTTTCCCCCTTTTTTAATAAACCTTAAGGACACTTTATGGTTGTCTGAAATAGGGTAAAGAACACATATCAGTACATTAGGGAAAAACACACCATACCTTGGGAATAGGGGGTCCCACATCCACACTTTTTCAAGTGTAGAGAGTTGACTGGACTCCCAGATTCAGTCGATGTCTTTAAAATGATTCTTTGGGTAAAGCCTTTGTAAGAATATTAGCAACTTGTTGCTTAGTTGGAACATACTCTAACTTCACAAGCCCTTGTTCCACTTTCTCCATGATAAAATGATATTTTATTTCAATGTTATTTTTCCTTGAGTGATGGACTAGATTTTTTCTCAAATTTATAACACTTTAATTATCATAATGGATTTTGATTAGAGACTTCACTTCAACTCCCATATCATCAAGATGTTTCTTCATCCATAGTGACTGTGTGCATGCATGAGTATCCGCAATGTACTCATATTTTTCAGTGCTTAATGAAATGAAATCTTTTTTCTTACTCAACCAATAAATATACAATCCACCAAGATAGAAGGAACCTATAGGTGTTGATTTCATATCATCTACTAAATCGACCCAATCTGCATCTGTATATCCCAATAACTCTGGATGAGGTTTTTCATTATACATTAAGCCAAAACCCACTATGCCCTTGATATACCAAAGAATTATTTTCAATGCAATCATGTGGCACTCCTTGGTATTACTTTGATACCTCGCTGCTTGGCATGTGGAAAATACAATATCAGGGCTTGTTGTTGTCAGGTACAACATACTTCCAATGATTTTTCTGTATTCTATGATATTAACTATCTTGCCTTCATTATCCTGGGACAGCTTCAACCAGGTAGCAACTAGAGTCTCCATCTCTTTGAAATTATTCATTCTAAACCTTCTCAAAACCTCCTTTTCATATTTAGATTGAGAAATAAAAGTGTCATTCCTTCCTTGTGTCACCCATAATCTAAGGAAAAATGTCATCTCACCAATCATCGACAATTCAAACTCACTTTTCATGAATTCAAAAAATTATATGCATAATTCTTCATTTGATCCACCAAATATTATTTTATTGACATAAACCAGCACCATCATCCTCTGACTACTGCCATTGTTGAAATATAGATTGTAATCAACTCCACTGTGTTGGAAACTAAGATTCTTTAGAAACTGATCAATCCTTGAATACCATGCTCTTGGTGCTTGATTAAAACCATATAAATCCTTATTTAGTCGAAAAACTATGTTCTCATCTTCATGAATGAGAAAACCATTTGGTTGCTAAATATAAACTTCTTCTTCCAGAACTCTATTCATAAATGATGACTTGACATCCATCTAGAAAACCTTAAACTTTATTTGCGCTACTATTTCCAAGAATAATCTAATTGTCTCCATCCTTGAAATAGGTGAAAATGTCTCATAAAACTCTATCTGGGAGTACACTTTGCACACCAGTCATGCTTTTTTTCGAATCACAACACCATCTTCGTTCATTTTGTTACAAAAGACCCATTTTTCCCAATGACATTTTTGTTTGTTGGTCTCAAAATAATTTCCCATGTCTGATTCTTCTCAATTTGGTTAAGCTCTTAATTCATTTCTTGAACCCAATTCTCATCTGCAGCTACTTCATCAAAGAATTTATGCTCCACTTCTGATAAGTATGATTCTTGTTGTAGATACTTCATCCTCCTTGTCTTCATTGGTGTTGTATGATCACCAATTATGTTTTATCTCTCATTTTCAGCCCTTCTTGCTAGTAGTTGTGCAAAAACTACTTTATTATCATCACTCTCATCATCTGAGTCTTCTTCTAAATCAATTTATGGAACTGGAGCATCTCCTTATCTTCTTATATCTTCATCACTATCCTCTTAAGATAGATCCTGTATTTTCTAAATATTCTTATCATTATCAACTATGGTTAAATCATGGATTTCAACAATATTCCCTAGCCAATTATTAAAGCATTTACATGTTTTTTTATTCTTTGAATAGTCAATAAATATCCCTTCATCTCCATGAGATTCAAACTTATTATGTTTCTTTATATTGATAATGAAACACTTAATTCTGAAGGCTCGAAAGTATTTCAATGATGGATTCTTTCCATACCATATCTCATATGGAGTCTTCTCTTCTTTTGAGCAGAATAAGGATTTGTTTGATGTGAAGACTACTGTCATCACTACCTCTTTCTAAAACTTCTCTAGAAGATATTTCTCAATGATCATTGTTCTATCCATGTTTTTTACAATCCAATTTCTTCTCTTAACTACTCCATTCTGTTGAGGAGTTATTACTACTGAAGCCTGATGCATTATCCCATGTTTATCAAGATAATCCTCTACTTGGATATTTGTGAACTCTATTCCATTATTTGTTTAAATCTTTTGTATTTTCTAACCAAGCATTTTTTCGCATTCTCGTTGATATCTTGTAATGCAACTGAACACATCAGATTTTTGGGTGATGATTAAAACCCATGCCATTATGCTATAATCAATAATGAAGAGAACATAATATCTCCTCCCATCAATAGACCTTGGTGAAATTGTCCCACACACATCGATATGCACCAACTCAAGTAGTCTTTTTGGATTTTAATCCTTTGGATTATATGTATTTCGAATGATCTTCCCTTGTTGGCAGGCATCGCATGTATGAGTATGATCACATGTTAATCTAGGGAGATTTCAAGCAGTATCATATTTCACCAAATCTTTCAAGGAAGTTTGGATTATGTGTCCAAGACGCTTATTCCATAACTTTTTTTCTTCATCCTTAGATAGAAAGTACATATCTTATTCTCTGCACACAAAGTAGAGATTCCTTTTTGTATGATTTCCTTACAAAACAACAGCACAATAATTTTCCTTTATGATGCATAATTTATTTAAAAAAACTTATGGCATGCCATGAGTCACACAATTGACTAACACTAAGAAAGTTGTGACTAATCCTTTCAATAACCAAGACATCTGCTCATCTTATGTCTTTTCCTCCAAACTTGGCTTTTCTAGAAACAATAATTTGTTGGCCCTAATCATTACCAAATCTTACGATACCTTCTTTATCATACCTAATTTTTGTCACTAGATCCTTATTCCCCATCATATGGGAAGTGCATCCACTGTCAATGATCTATATCCCAGTGTAATATGATACCTTGAACGTAATTTCTACAACCAGTTCTTTATCATCCATTTTCTTTTTAAACCAAGTCTTTAACTGAATACCCATCATATAATGATAATCTTGATCTTCCTTGGTATATTATGGACCATCTTTAACTTGTAGAGCTAAAAAAGGATTTTGAATTTTTAGATCTCTTGATGATACATTTGGCTGCTTCTTATGAACAAATTTAGTCTGCCTCGGCACATTCCTTTGCATTATTGATGTGCAATATCTTGACATATATATGATTCCTTTACACCTGAAACAAATACCATCAAATGATGACCTAGAATTTTGAGCTCTGTATGACCACCTATGTTGGTCTTGTTCCCTTTGGTACCTCTTTGCTATGGAACATACATTTTGAGAGTTTCCCATCTTACCACAACAATAACATCTTATGTGAGGTACATTCCTGTATGGAAATGATTCACCACTAGTTGTATCTTAGGTTCTTTGAATATTCTGATTCTAATTTGTACCCAAATAAATATTCAATCTTGGAATGGGTTCTTTTGGTCTAACTTAAACAAAAACTAATTTTTGTTTTAGATCAAGTCCCATGTCATCCTTATCATTAAGAGTTGATTGTTGCTTCTGTTCTGTTGGACCACTCTACTAAAATTTCATCTTATCTATTTCATGTATGATCTTTTTTCCTAATGTTGAACTAAGATTTAATAGTTTCTCTTGATCTTTAACTATTCATTGCAGATCGACGACTTTATATTCTAGTTATTCGATACGTTTGATTTAATATTTTCCAATTTCAGTCAAACTATCGATTTCTATTTTATGTTCTTCAATTTTCATTTTATAATCAACCACCTTTTCTTAGATTTCTAGCATTGAAGACCTCATCTTTTTAATTTCTACATTTAGCTCAGAATTCTTTTCTTCCTTCTGCTGCATATAGAGTTTGGCATCATGAAAAACTTTGTTAGATTTCTTTTTTTCTCTTAAAATATCTATCTCTTAAAGAGAATCTTCTAATTCATCCTAAAGATCAACTCTTCCTTCAATTTCTCCTTCTTCATTCTCACTTTCTTATCTTGTTAAATTATTTCTGACAACTACCACTAAAGCATCTACTTTATGATCCTTGCAGTCCTCCAACTCTTTTACCTCGGATTCTTCTGAACTTTCATCTTCTTTTGAAAGTAGATTCTTCTTTTTGAAAAACTTTCTCTTAGTACTTCTCCTACCTTTCACATTTGATGAATACTTCTTTTGGGGAATTTCATCATTGTCTCTATTGTCATCATCAAACTTCTTAGGAAACTTTACTGGAAAATGACCAATATTTCCGCATCAAAAGCATGAAAATGGAAGTTTACCTTTGAACTTTTCTTTTCCCCTTTGTATATTTGAGGAGATAAATAAAATGAAATCATCTAGATTTTCCTCCTTAAGACCATATTCAACAGAGAGATTCTCTATGGCCTTGAATTCCACTTCTTTGGACTTCCCCTTTTACACTGTATCATTATCATCGTTTCTCATTTCATATGCTACAAGGGTACTATGTAGGTTATCTAGTGTCAACTCTTTTGGGTCTTTTTATTCTAATGCTGAAACTTTTGGATTAAACCATGTTGTAAGTTTCCTTGAGATACATTTTATAATCTTTATATCTTCAATTACTTATCCAATACCCTTCATGTCTTCCAAAATAACATTTACCCTATCGAAGAATGCATCAACAGTCTCATTGGGGTTTATTCTGAGATCCTCATACTTGTTCCACAGAACCTGCAGTTTTGCTTCTTGGATTTTTTTTCACCCTCATAAATGTTCAAAAAAAATCCCACATAGCATGTGATGTTTTACAGGACATCACCTTCATATAAATTTCATTTTATAGGACTCTCCCTAAATAATTGATCACTTTAGCATCAGCATCCAATTCCCTTCATTCAACTTCTGATAAAGCACCACTATTGGTGTCAACTGATATTCCATGCATAGCTGCTGTGAAGAAATCCATTCCTACTGATCGAAAATAGTGTTGCATCTGATTCTTTCATAGTTGAAAATTATTTCCATCGAAAATCATAATTCTGTTATGATTAACCACCTCCATTTATTCTTCTGAGAGAGAATCACTGACTTTCAACATTTCCCTTTGATACCAATTGTTAGGTCCACAAGGTGAAATACCCTGAGAGGGGGTGAATCAAGGTATGACATATTAAAACTTATACCCCTTCGGCTATTTTTTTTATTAAACAAAACTCAATTCTCTCTTCATCCCATAGCAATATATGAACAGATATGAAATCATGAACATGACACAATTATTTTTACTTGGTTCGCCCTCACTGGGATATGTCCAAGGAGCATACAATAGTGAAGTTTTGATGTACCAAATTCACTAAGGCTCACTACCAATAATGAGTACAATGTTTGGGGTAGATCTTATATGCCCAAGATCACTGTATTTAAAAGGTTTAGGGTCTTCTCACTGCATTCCCAAAGGTCACTCCCTATACCTCTTTCTCTAGATCATTGTTGGTGGAAAGGTTCAATGTCTTCTTCTTCCTTAACTCACTGCTCTTGGAAAGGAATACACTTACCATTTATAGACTTGTAGGTCGAACACAGTTTTTAGATGTGTAGGTACCTTCATTTACATGAATACTGTATCCTCAACTGTAGGTAGATGATTTGTTGAAGTCCCTTTTTCACCCATAGATGAAATCCACCTTTTTGTGTACTGTTAGGTAACAGAAATGAATTTCTCAAATTGTCTTGAAGCTTTTTCAATCTTCCTTGAGTGTTCAGCGAACCACCTAATCCTCCCGCATACTATGTACCAGGTATAGTATGTGGAACACCTACTCTGCATACCACTACCGCTTCTGTGAACCATCCTTCATCCATGGACTGCCTCCACCTTCGCTATCACATATCACCTCTGTGTACCAACTCCACAGACCTTCTCTATGAACCACTTATGAAAATAGTCTCTGTAAACTATCTTCTATCCATGAACTATTCTCTGTCTGCGAACTACCTCTGCCTCTATGAACCACCCTCTGTCCGTGAACTGTTCTTTGTTCACGGACTACCTTCACTTATGAATACTGAAACTCCCCCTCCATGTACCGCATTATTCTTCCATGGTCTGTTCATCCTTTTAAAAATACAACATCCAACAAAAACTCTTTCAGGAACTATTCTGTGAACTTCTTCAGCCTTTGCGAAATCACTTCCCACAAACCACTTTCAGATTTCACCGAATTCCTAGAGCAAATAGATGTTCTCTAATAATATTCACTCTCACCTATAATTGGTAGAATTATCTCTCCTTATATAGTCAAATATATCTTCTTAATCCTCTAAATTGATATTTACCAAATCTTTGATTTGGCACCGCCTTCAGCGCGTACCGCTTCTTCCACCACGAACCGCAAGCCTTTCAGCAAACCATTTTTCATACACGGTTCGCATACTGACTATGATCCTATGTAGATTCATTCTATTACACCATCCCAAGAACCATCACTCCTTCTATATACCACATGCCCTTCATCACAAACTATTTTTGCGAACCATTTCTGACACTCCGTGTACCATTCCCACTTCCTGGTACGCAGCCATGAACCATTCCCAGACATGGTATGCGGACAATGTTCCAAGGTACGCAGCTCCCTTATTTTTCCAATTTTCTTTTTAGTTCCTCATACCATTTACTCTTATGATGAAAAAAATTCATTTTCCAAACACATACTCCCAATTTTGAGGCCCAAAAAATTGGCAAACACTGGGAAACTACGTCACCTTAAAAACATATCTTCGAAAAACACCAACCATACTCATTCACAGTCATATGGCCTTGTCAACAAACACAATCACACCAAAAACATACTAATAGGAAAACTTGAGGGATTTTTTCCCAACAGTTAGTGACACCAAAGAATTATAATAAGTTTTACAAGTTTCAAAGATCCATTTATGGGTTTAATCAAACATAATGATCATGAAATATTTTAGATTGATGAATCCATAAGAGAGTTTGGTTTTATTATGAATGAATATGAGCCTTGTGTCTATAAGAAGTTAGTGTTATATCCATAGTTTTTCATTTCAAATATATTGATAACATATAGAAAATGGATATTAATTCTTACAATTAGTTAAGACTGAGATAAAAGATAGTTTTACAAGAATGACCTAAATTAGAAAACTAAGTTCTAGAAAAAAATATCTACTAAGATAGATCCATGATATTTATTAGATATAATCATAGTACAAACATATTCAAAGTATTGAAAAATAATATATGGAACAATTCAATAGAAAATTATTGTCTATGTTGCGTTGCATAAAATATCTCCAAGATGATTTTTTAAGACACAAGAATAAATTATTATGATAAATAGAATTCCATATGCTGAAGTGTTCGAATATATCACATATTCCATTATATGTACATAGATTTTATATTTCATGTTCATCAATCATGGATGAAAAATATAAATTAGAACTAGGATAATTTCATGAGGTAGTTATCAGAACTATCCAACGATACTTCATAAAGTAAGAAGGAAGATTTCATAGTAATTAGAGAAATGAGAATTCTAGTTTTCAATGGGATATAGAAATAATATTTCCTACATATAAATTTGATTTAGTATCATAGATAAGCTAATTAAATGATCAAGATAATTTTATTAAAGTCGGTTGTGGCCAAATCTACATAGACCAAGTATGTTGCGACATTTGTTTCATCTTAAGAAACAATTCAAATAATGATTTATTTTAGTTTTTATAATTATATCAAGAAATCAAAACAAAATCACAATATATATTATTATAATATTATAACATATATACTATCTAATAATACAAGTTATTTATAGAGGAAAAAAGGTAAATACTCAGGGATATCACCTCTTATGAGTTTTTCTCAGAGAGTGAAGTCAAAAAGAGAATATTAGCCATAAAAAATTTGGTGGGCCCAACAGATGTAACCATACTTTAGTAGAAGTATATTTATCATGTGAGATCCAAAAAGTTTTTAGTTAATAGTTGGATCTAGTGAAAGTTGTTGGTTTTGGATTTGGTGACCTAGAACCAACTAAATTTTTACTTTTGATTACCAAAATATTAATAAATGTGTTATCACATAATGATTTTTATTTTTTATATCATTAATATGATAATGTTCTTAGAGTATTTTTAACATCAAAAGGCTATAAAATTTTCATCATATAATGACAACCTAGAGATTTTATGATCATATTATTAAATATATGTCTTTTGGTCTAGATAACATCTATTTGAAAAGATGCATGTTATTTTTTACTATCAGGTGTCAAGGGCTTATAATCCATTGAGACTTCTTCTTGTGAACTTTGCACTTGATGAAATCCATGAATGAAGGTCATGAGGAAAGACCCGCCAATAGGAATACCATGTATTTTATGTCATTGAATATTCCTATCTATGAATGTGTGTATTGGTCCTTAGACTTGGTATTATTATTAATGTATATCATGAATCATATACTTTGATGTATGGATGAAAACCATGATGACATATTCTCTCAATGATATAATATGTGTTGGGTGAGTCATAAGTGATATTCCCTTAATTGAATAAGTCCAGAAAGGATTTTTCCCTTACATATTAATGGAATAAAATATCTCTAGAACTTTGATTAAAATGTAGATATTCAAATTAATTCATGTCCATGGTATTTCATCGACGAGTTCATTTTAGAAATTCAAAGGAATTTAAATCAAGTATATAGGGTGATGAAACAATTATACATTATGTGTGGTGAGATATTGATAGAAAAAGGGATTATATTACATAATAGTGTTTGTAGGAAGGTTATTTTCATTATGGAATTAACTTATTTCTCTATGGGTACCATAACATATTTCTAGAAGTTGATCATTTACTTTAAGTAAATTATCCTAATGCTACTGAGAAAGAGACCTAAAGGGTCACACAAACTAAGTATATCTATAATATCATTAAATTATATTGAATTTAATATTAAGAATAAATATTATTCTTGTATTGTGGAATAATAATTATTCAATTAAATTTGATCGTATATATATTCAACCATGAGATATTTGAGTTTAGAACATGTGAGTTGAATTTATCTCTTTTTTATTATTCACAAGGTAATAAATAAATAAATATTTATTCACTAGTTTAGTGAATAGATTATTATATAAATATTTATTTAGATATGTGAATATTAAAATAAATATTTATTATTGAGTATAATGAATATAATATTTATTTATTTTTTGAATGAATAATATTTATTTGAATAAATATTTTATTATTCGTGGTTCGATAAATTACATGAGAAGATTAATGGGTTGAGTCAATGTATCAATGGAAGTGATATAAATAGGTATTGATTTATTTATTTAAGAAATTATATTTAAATAAGTGCATATCATGAGATATAATAATAATAATATAATTATTATTTGACATGGTTTATTACTTAGATTAAATATATTGATAATGGTTTGTGTGAAATTATCAAATATTTTAACCCTAAGTATAAAATCCCTATTATATCAGTTTGTATAGGTGGAGACTTGTTGTGCATAATAAATAGATCTCTAGAATTATCCCAAGCCCTATAGATAAAATCCTCTTATCCTCCCTCTCAAGAACATATAGAGAACAAGAGAACTCTTTTTTGAAATCAACGATGAATGGTGTGAAGCACTGGGTTCCTCCATAATAGCAGTCAAAATACCAAGAACATCATTTGGGGATTCATGGAGAACATGTGAATACAACTAGAGTAATCCTCAATTGGATTCTCCACCACATCAACAACATAATAAGAACCACAGTGAAAATAGATTGAGAAGTAATATCACATTAATTCGACATAATTCTTATTTTAAATTAATTATAAATTAAATGTGAAGGATCCTCTTTATGAAATTCCATGGTTGAATCCATCATGTTATTTGGATTTATCTGTTTACTACACCTTAGAACCTTTAATTCAGCTATGATTCTAGTATGAGATGGGTTTAGAGGAATTCCTCTAGAATCTCAGGATAGTGCATTTAGGTTGAATTGTTGGGAAAAATCCCTCAAGGTTCCATCTCAGTGATTTTGGGTTGATTGTGTTTGTTTAAAAAACTAGATGGTTGCGAATGAGTATGGTTGGTGATTGTCAAAGTAGGTTTTTAAGGTGGCATAGTTTCCCAGTGTTTTCCAAATTTTTGGGCCTAAAAATCGGGAGTTTTTTTGGAAAAGGAAGGTTTACCACAAAGGGTTTCAAGGTTTATGAACTGTGAAGCACAATTCATAGACCGCAAAAGTAGGTACGTAGAACGGTGAAGGAAATTCAGAAAAGGCATATTTCTGCATAGCAGTGCTATGTGGACCACGAAGCATGCTACACAGATCTCATAGCAAAATTAGATAGTAGAAGGATTGCATTTCATGGGAAGGCCATAATTTGGGGCTGAGAGGTGGTGATTCGTATATGGAAGGCATCAGCCACTGTAAGGGAAGAAAGGCACTATGTGGACTATATAGCATAGTCCACAGTGAAGGTTGTACTGCATCAAGGTTTTGGGTAATGTGGATTAGAAAATTTTTCAGATTTATTTTCCTATATAATTTTTTTCTAATCAGATCATTATATAGAGATAATTTCATTAGTAAAGATCATCACTCTGGGAAGAATTTGGAAAAGTCTAAAATGATTTGTGAGGGAGGATTTCTTGAAGGGTGAAGAAGTTTGTGGAAACAATTCTATGAAAGGAGATTTTGTAGAGCTTTATAGCTCGCAAAAGAAGACAGTCCATGGAAGTATTAGAGTTTCGTAGAAGAAAGATGGTTCGTAGAAGCTGGAGTGGTCCATGGAAGAAAAGGTTGTCTATGGAAATGGAGACCATCCGTGAAGTAGGGTTGATTCATGAAAGAAAAAGGGTCCATGGGAGAAGAGGCCATCCACAAATAAAAGGTGGTCTGTCAAAGAAGAGGTGGTCTACGAAGCACTCACAACACACAGTGAAAATTATTTCACGGAGGATTCAAGGTGGTTCACAAAAAAATCAAGGAAGTTCACAGAGGGACTAAAACATTTTGTAAAATAAATTTCCACAAACTAGAAGTTTGTGGAAAATTGGATTTAATATATAGGTGAAAATGAGATTTCAATAGAGCATCTACCTATAGTTGAGGATTCATGCATTCATGAAAATAAAGGGACCTACAAGTCCAAAAATTGTGTTTGAATCCCTTATAAGAGTAGTGAGCAAAAGAAGAGAAATAAGGTGATTCTTTCTGCTGACAGTGATCTAGATAGAGAGACATAGGGAGTGACCCTTGGAAAATTAGTGATATGACCCTAAACCTTGTAAAGGTAGTGAGCCTAATCATATACGAGATCCATCCTGAACCACCATTTTTGGAAGTGATACTTAGTGTATTTGGTACAATCGGAACATTTTCGTTGTATTCTCCTTAGATGTATCCCTGTGAGGGTGAACCAAGTAAAAATTTGTGTGCCCACATGCTTTCTTTCCTACATTACTTTCAAGCATCATCATTAGATAAATAAGGAAAGAATAATATTGGAATAAACACTTTAGTGAAAAAAAAGTGACCCTTATAATAAAGACTTCAAGATCTAGTGGGGTAGGAAGAGATCATTAAATAATATCCATACCCTGATTCACCCCCCACCCCCCTTAGGGTATCTAGGTCTCTTTTGGACCTAATAATTTGTATCATAGAGAAGGTTTATTTTATCATATTTTTTTTCTCTGACTTGGTTCAATCGATTGTTGAAGTTAAATATTCAATCTTCTCTTATCTTGGTGTGCCATGGTAAAGGAAATAACTTCAAATAAGAATAAGTATTCTGGTGGAATTCCTCATTTTAGAAGTTTATACAGAAAGAGTGTGATTTAGTTTAAGGAAACCAACAACGTACTAAAGAAATATCCAGATGAATTAGACAGTGAAACTATTCACTCATTTAATGACGATGAATTAATGAGTGAAGAACATAATATTCCAAGTGATTTTGATACAACTAATGATGAAGAAATTAAAATAAGTCCAAAAGTGGAATTTTCCCACAAAACAAATTAATTGGATAAAAAACTTGATGAAGAAAATAAATCTAAAGATATCCAGATCCAAGTGAAAGAAATTGAAATCAACAAGTTGAAAGGTTTAAATAAAATACTTCTAGAAGTGGACACAAATATAAGGGAGAAGATGATTCCCAAGATGATGAATTTCAAAATATGTCTACAAAGATAGAAAAATGCAAAGAGGATAATAAGGGAAAGAATTTGAACTCTAATGGAATTCATAATCTAAAAGAAAAAAATGATGATCTTGCTAAATAGTTATCTGAACTAGTTTAGGAGAACCAAAGAATACAATAGGATAATTTATGTTGTGCTGATTCGTTTTCTCAAGAAAATTTTAAAATAAAGGATCAACGTGACATGGTGGATAAGCTCACATGAGAATTGAAAAATGAGATGAGTATTTGTAAGAATCTCAAGAGAGAACTTAATGCTCAACTTGAATCAATGGATTTGAATATTCAGTAATTGAAAGAATTGATAGAATTAGTAAAGAAAGAAGTGAAAAAATATGATTCCAAATGCAAGCCTAAATTAAATGATTCATTTAATTTATTATTTTATTATCCTTCGGTTGCTGATAATGAAATGAAAAGAAAATATTCTACTTCATAGGAAAAACATGAAAGGATTGTCTCATCCCAAAGGCAATACAATTTTGGAAAAACTGGTATTAGATATGATGAATTGTCTCTCATTCATGATAGGATGAGATCTGTCAATAGTTCTAGAAATAAGAAAAATTATATAGATATCATAAAAAGACTTAAAAAGTTTTTTACAAGAAGTAATTATAGAATATACTTTTTCTATGGGATTCATGGTCATACATCAAGTTTTTGTTCAGAGGATTTGGAATATATTTCATATTGTGAAGACATAAATATTTCTAAATTTGATAATAAGTAGAAGCTTTATTAAAATTCAAAAAGAAGAATTTCTCATAAGAAAGTATCCATCAGATGCTACTATTTTGGAAGACAGGGACACACCATGAGTATGTGTCAAGATGCCTGAGGGCTCAATTTCAGAAGGAGAATAACTCTAGATTCATCAACATATCAGCTTAGAAATGATTAAACAAGGTATATTTTTAACAAAAGATTTTTATATGTTCTAATAATGGGAATTTGGAAAGATATTACAGCTATAAGAAATCTTGTGAGGAAAAGGAAACATAAGGAGCTCAACAAAAGGCCTATCAATCACCTCCTCTACTTCACTCATAGAATCTCTCTAGTGAGAATGTAAAAAAACCTAGAAGAAAAAGGTAGGATCTACTCTATTTGTGAGTAATAATAATTTACGTTCAGTGAATAACCCACCACCAGCAAGAAATATTTTGGTGGCTCAGATAACTGATAAAAGAAAAATGAATAAAGAATTCCTCAATAAGCTTGAATTTCATGACATAATGTGAGATGTGACAAAGGGGAAATAACTATTCAATAGAGGAATAGGCAAGAGTAAATGACTAGTGGATATATTTATACTCAGAGAGAGAATCATGAGAAATTTATCTTTGGTGTAGCATCAAATAATTAAATATATACTGGTGGGTTTAAACCCAAAATTGTGAAAAATACAAAGCCTAAAAAATCTACATATTAGAAGAATGATCATAATGTGGGTAAAGAATAATTATTCATATGGTCGTAATAGTTAAAGTTTTTTGGGAAGTTGTAACAAGCACAAAAATAGTGCAGTTATTTACAAGAAAGTATCAAAGGTTTGATCCGTTAGGATCGACCACAATCCTCTTCTTGAGGATTCTAGTGAAACTCCTCTCCCCGTGTGTTTAAATTTTATTAACTTATGTTCAAGTGTTTCATGTTTTAGGGTAGATACAATCCAAGATAAATTTGCATCAAAAGATGTAAAGTGATGATCTTATGTGATCCATATTGTTCACTGATTCAAATCAATTACCAGATCTAAGTAATAAATCTAGATGAATTCATTAAAAGAAGATAATTGTTTATGACTACTTGATATAGTTATGAATCAGTAGTCTTAGAGATCTTGTCTATGGATCATTGATAAGTGGTAAGTTCACCCACTGAAAATATTATAAAAGTTAGCTAAAAATGGAAAATGTTATTAAGTTGTAGGATTTACACAAACCTTCAGCCACATGTGAAGAAATTATGCAGGAAAATAAGAATGTTTGTGGTTCTAAAAGTTAGGAATAACAATAATAAGAGTTTCATATCATAGGGGGACTCAGTTGCAAGGACCATGTAAACCAATGAAGAGAAACAGAAACCTTCATGTATTTTATGATTATCATTTTTTCCTAACAATATGATATCAGTTGACTATTTTTAGGATACCAAAAAGTTGTGAGAGAACATTGGAAATGGTTCAATAAGAGTATGGAAAAGTAGTTTAAAGCAATGATGTCAATATAGTATAGAATGAACCAAATCTTCAACAACATAGTGAATATTTTCCTAATGATAGTGACAAGGAGTTAAGGAACTCATGGGGAGTTGAAGTAGAAAATTATGATTCATAAGAAGCTGCTGATTATGAGAAAGAGGAAGTAAATTATACATCTTCATGGAAATTGAAGATCTGAGCTGAAATTGACATACAGAACACCATTGGTTACTAGAAGGTTCTATCTCAAACACATATAATGAATTCATTACAACATGAATCTATTCTATCTTAGTTAGAGCCTAAATTTTTTGAGTAAGCAACTAAAGATGAGAATTGGGTTCATGCTATAAATGAAGAGCCTGACCAAATTGAGAATAATCAGACATGGGAGATTATTTCGAGGTCAACAGATAATAATTTCAACGGTACTAAATGGGTATTTCACAACAATATGAATGAATATGGTGTTGGGATTCTAAAAAAATCATGAATAGTGTGAAAAGGGTACTCCCAGATAGAGGTTATTAATGTTGATGAAACATTTTCAACCATATGAGAATAGAGTTTTTCTTCTAAAAAAGGCATTATATGGGTTTAAGAAAGCACCAAGAGCATGGTATTCAAGGATAGATCATTTTTTGAATAAGATAAATTTTCAACATGGTGGGGTTTATTATAATCTCTATGTCAATAATGATAGTAATCAAAGTAAGATCAGATAAAGTAAATGCAATTAATGTCACAGAATACAGGAAAATCATTGGTAGTCTACTTTACTTGATAGTGACGAGACCTGATATTGTTTTTTCCACATGCCAATCCACACTGCAGAAGCTGAATATATTGTTTCCACTCAAGATTTCACATGTTTATTATGGATAAATTAGTATCTTGACAATATGGGAGTAGAAGTGAAGTCTATGATCAGAATCCATTGCGATAATTCAAGTGTTATAAATCTTAGAAAAAATCCAATCCATCACTCAAAGACAAATCACATTTAAATCAAGTATCATTTTATCAAGGATAAGGTGGGAAGAGCTTTTGAAGTTGGAGTATGTATCTACAAAACTACAGGTTGCAGAAATTCTGAAAATAGCCTTACCCAAAGAAGCATTTGAAATCCATAGAATGGATCTAGGAGTTTAGTAGACTCCCCACACTTGAAAAATTGTGGCTGTGGGACCCCTCTCCCTAAGGTTTGGTGTGTTTTCCCTAATTTGATGATCTTTGGTATTTACCCTATTGAAGACTATAATGAAGTGACCATCAGGTTCATTGACAAAGGGCGAGAAATTGTGGATATAAAAGGGGAGAAATTGTCTTAATCAAGATAAGGGAGAAAATGATAAGTGGAGCAGTGATATATGGGGAGTATTAAATCTGATGATGCTAAAGGTGATCGATCAATGTTTATATATCACAATAGATGAGGTTCGTTATGAAATCAATTGAGTAGTTTTGGAATGAAGTGATTCATTGATGAACTTTGCATTATACTCTTCTTTCTCACGTTGATCATGGATCATGTGGGATTAGATTGTGTATTGAGTAAATCCTTGATCTTTGTCTTAATATCAAGAAGAAATTGCTGGTAGAATATAGAATAAGCTTCAACATGGTATCAAAATGTGAAGAGTTTTCAAAAAACCCAAAGGGGGAGATAGTTGGGAAAAATCCATCAAGGCTTCATATTGGTGATTTTGGGTTGATTTTGTTTGTTTAAAAATCCAAATTACTTTGAATGGGTATGGTTGGTGATTGTCAAAGTAGGTTTTTAAGATGGTGTAGTTTTCTAGTGTTTGCTAAATTTTTGGGCCTCAAAATAGGGAGTTTTTTTGGGAAAAGAATGTTTTCAGAAAAGGGGAAAATGGTTTGTGTATCACAAAGAAGAGTTCATGGACCACAAAAGGAGGTACATAGAATGAAAATGGAAATTCAGCAAAGGAAGATTTCTGCACAGTAGCGCTATGTGAACCATGAAGTGTGCTATGCAGACCTTGCTGTGAAATTAGTTCGCAGAAGTTTCACAATTCATAAGAGGCTTAAAGTTCATGGGAAGTATTTCATTTGCATCCAAGAGGCATTGATTCATCTGTGGAAGTAATTTACCATCATGAGGGAAGAAATGTGCTATGAAAACCGCATAGCACATTCCATGGTGAAGGTTGTACCGCATTGAAGTTTTAGGTGGTGTGTATTAGCATATTTTGTGGATCTATGCGGGTATATAAGGATCACTAATCAGATTATTAGATAGAGGGAATTTCATTAGTAAATATCATCACTATATAAATAATTTGGAAAATTACTAAGTGGTTCATGAGGGAGGATTTCATGAAGGTTGAATCAGTTCGTGGAAACAATTCTGTGAAAGGAGGTTTTGTGGGGCTATGTAGCTCATAAAGGAAGACAGTCCACATAATAAGCAGAGTTCTGTGGAAGAAAAATGGCCCATGGAAGAAGGATTGATCCTTGGAAGAAAAGGCAGTCCATGGAAGCAGAGATCATCCATGAAGTAGGGGTGGTTTGCGAAATAAAAAGGGTATGTGGGAGAAGAGGCCATCCGCAAAGTAGAGGCAGTCTTTAGGAGAAGAGGTGGTCCACAAAGCACTCATGAAACATGGTGCAAATAATTTCATGAAGGATTCAAGGTGGTTTATGGAAAAATCAAGTAAATCCATAGAGGGACTAAAACAGTTCACGAAAGCAATTTCTGCAAACTAATAGTTCACAGAAAAGTGGATTTCATCTACGAGTGAAAATGGGACTTCAAAATAGCATCTATCTATAATTGAGGATGCATAAATTCATGAAAATTAAGAGAGATACAAGTCCATAAACTATATTTTAATCCCATACAAGATAATTGATCAAAGGAAGAGGAATAAGGTGATCCTTTCCACCATCAGTGATCCAGAGAAAGAGACATAAGAAGTGACCCTTGGGAAAGCAGTGAGTTGAACTTAAACCTTGTAAAGGTAGTGATCCTAGGCATAGACAATATCTATCATAAACCACCATTTTTGGAAGTAATCCTTAGTGGATTTGGTACAATCATCACATTTCTATTGTATGCTCCTTGGATGTAGCCCAGTGAGGGTGAACTGAGTAAAAATATGTGTGCCCTTGTTCTTGCTTTCTTGCGTTACTTTCAAGCATCCTCATAAGATAAATAAGGAAATAATAAGATTATCATAATCACTTAAGTGAAAACAAATTGAACTTTATAATAAAGAGTTCAAGATCTAGTGGCATAGAAAAAGTTCATTAAATAATATCCATACCCTGATTCACCCCCCCCCCCTCTTAGATTATCTAGGACCCTTTTGGTCCTAAAATGAATTATCGGGTTGGATAATCATGAAGGGATGTGATATGATATCATATTTTCCGATATATTCTTTCTTAACAGGACTAATTTCCATATGTGGGGTGGATAAGTTCTAACATTCTTTGATGGAGGTGTATAGTGATCCATCAGATGGCTAGAGTGTTACAACAGTTACTCTTCTTCAAATAGATACATTGTAGGGAATTGGGGCTTAATGATTAGGTATTACTACTCCTCTCTAGGAACTCGAGTTCTGGATCATAGCATTTTAGGGATGGGATCCTAGGTATTTGAAAACCTCTAGGAGGTCATTGTTCACAAGGGAACTTCTTATGATATTCTAGAAACATGGAAACTGTGTGTGTGTGTGTGTGTCTATATAAATGTTGTTATTTGGTGACCAAGATGAAATTGAGTTTTGAGTATATTGATAAGAACTAATTATGAATATCAATATGGTTAATGATAACATGTTGTGTTATTAGATTTTTCTACACTTTGTTTATTTATGATGCATGTAGACACTAGTTGTTTATGGGGTCGGTTCACTGTGTCATGTCTCAGCCTAACAGGGCTCGAGCTGTAACTAACCCAAGCCTGCCTCCATAGTCTAGGTGTTAGTGATAAGTTCTGAAAGGCATAACTAATATGGTAGGCTTTTTTCCTAGTGTACATGTATGCACACACCCAACCATCTCCATATAGAAGTGTATAATAATAATAATAATAATAAATGCAACATCTAGAGAATTAAAAATGCATGTAACAACCTCTAGGGAATAAAAGAGTATGACAAATAAATATACAATAAAAAAGAAAAAAGACACACCCAACTAGAAATATGTTCCAACCTAACAAAACTAGAAAAGTAAGTAATGAGATAACCTTGATATAAATCTCAAATCCATGACCATCATACATGGTCAAATGCACCAAGGTATCCCTATGCTTCTCTATAATCATCATCGAACTGTTCATCATCTTCATAAGACATGACATGTGTGAGAAAATCCCATAATATGGTGATTATATTCATACCCATTAGGATGCTCTGAAATCTGAAGGGGGAGTGTTAAGAGACACAATAGTAATAGAGAGATCGACCCATAGAAAGAGAGAAATGAAATCCAAAAACAAGGATACATATATATGTGCTCATAAAAGAAAACCAAATGATAGAGAAATGGGTTCTCCATCTCATAGCCCATCCCAAGAAAAGATTCTTCCATCATTTCCAAAGGTTCCATCAATGATTCCTAAAATCTCATGCGTCTGTCTGAAGAAACATGCATGTCAAGCCACACTTCACCATTATGCCACATAGTCAAGGGGAAAATATCTAGGTGGAGGACCCATGCCTTAATATGATAGGAGGGTTCTAATCAATAGATAGAGGACCCATACCCTAACTTTATAGGAGGGTTCCACTCAATAGGTATAGGACCCATGTCCTGACTCCATGGGAGGGTGCCACTCTGATGGTCAATGACCCATGCCCTGACTCTGTAGGAGGGTGCCACTCTAAAGGTAGATAGAGGACCCATGTCATATCCTAACACGAGGTTTCCAATATAATAGTATAGTACTCATTCCCTGACACTGCATGAGGGTGTCATTATAATGGTCGATGACTCATGCCTTATCCTCGCAGGAGGGTTCCACTCTGATAGTCGATAAAGTACTCATGCCCTGCCCAACAAGAGGGTTCCACTCTAATAGTCAATATAAGACTCATGATCTACCCATAAGTAGGGTGTCACTCTAATCTCTTTGATGATACTTCCTAATCACTACCGTCGTTAAGCATCGCCTAAAGAAGCATTGCACTTATAAAATCTCGCATCTTATCTCAAAATCCACCATGAAGTCCACCATCACATCATATGAAAAAAACTCATGATAGGCTTCTCATGGGCCAAAATATGATTCTAAATGAAGGGTATATGAGAGTTAGAAGTTTCTTCAAAAATAAGGGTACACATAGTGTATGGGGACCCACATGGAATGTAGTCTCTCCCTACTTCCTAGAAATGTATCTACCAGTACATACATCACTACCCATGTAGCCCAACATGGAATTTAAAGGGACTTCACAGTGTGTATCATCTATCAGGGGTCCTACCTGTGCTCCAAGCCATGTCCATGTACCTTGGTCTTGTACTCTGGTCGTGCTCATGTACACTGGTCATTCCTATGTACAATGGTCAAATCCATGTACACTGGTTGTGTGTATGGCCATGCCCATGTCCATGTACTCCTAGAGTACACTCCAGGTCTCTGGCACCGATTTACACGGCATGTGGGGGTCCCACACAGTGTGTGATATTTAACTCACCTAAAAACCCTAACCGACTTAGCCAAGGTCCTACACACCTTGTGTTCTTTAGACTACACGATGTGTAGTTGGGTTTTTTTTTAGAATCCTATATTTGCTCTGTGCATTTTGGATCTGCCTTTATCATCTTTAATCACACCTACATGACACCCAAAAATTGAAGGAATCCATATCCAGTCATCATTTTCAGTTGTCCATTAGCCTGAAATAGGATCTTAATTCTCTTGTACGAAACCCATGCACCGTCGTCACTTCTCTTATGACGTGTTGATTGTTCCTGAATCCCATATCCATAGGAATCATCACCCATGTCCCACAAAGAATCCCAATACATCCTCTAATCTCTGATTTATATGTTTTACACAAATATGTTGTAACACCCAAAAATTTTAAAGTAAAACTTTGTATTCTATAGCGTGTATGGCATGCATCACCAAGTGTATAAGGGAATATAATATACTGAAACTCTACTATATATTTACTATTTTAAATAAATTCAATACATGATATAGCTTATAATGCACGCAACACCGAGTTAGATTACGTTACACGCAAGAGAGACCATCCTCGATATCTTATGTTTCACGCAAGAGATACCTTCCTCAATAGCTTGTGTTACATGCAAGAGATACCTTCCTTGATAGCTTGCATTATATGTAAGACTGAGTTTCATAAAACAAAAATATATTGTTAAAATATTATTATTTGATATAATATGATATAACCTAGTCATTATGTTAGAGATTATGAATAGTATTAACTAACTTATGGAAATTTTTGGTTTATATAAATATAAAATTAATTCATTGGTTTCCAATTAATTACAAATGAAAATAAGAACCAATTGAATATAAAAAGAAATATTATTATATTTATGATTCCAAAGGAGTTTTTTCTTAATAAAAATAATTAATTACAATTAGTGAATGATTTTAATGAAATATATATTTTATATATTCAATAAAATATTTTTTTATATTCATCCATTGGGTTTTATGTACATAAGATAAGAACAAAACCTACTTTACACATAAAACCCTATATTTTTATAAAGGCAATTTCACCGCCTTTTAATGGAGAACCCATTTTAAATATAAATGTTAACACTTTAATTGATTTAATAGGTCAAAATAAAAATAATATTTGAAATATAAACATAGTAATTAGTTTAGGGTAAATTTTTTATATTTTTCTAAACCATTTCATTTTTTAATGAATAGTTAAAAATACTGAATTTTAGTTCAAAATTGCTTTTTCATCTAATTTATTTATAAAGATAAATTTTAATTTTAATTGGTTTTAAAGATTAATTAGATAATATTTTTATCAATTAATATAATTTATTTCATTTTATTCAATTTCACTTTGAAATTGATTATAAAAATATAGAAAACTTTCAAACATTTTTACCTTAAAAACCCACATTGTCGTCCCACTTACGGGATGAATTTTAAATTAATTTTTGTCACTTCTATTATTAAAATTTAAAAAAATGGATTTAATATTTGGAATAAAAATAATTTATAATGTATAATAAGACAAAAAAAATTTGACCAAAAATATTAGTGAAAGTGATTAAAATTAATTATAATTATTAAGGTAAAATTAAGCTTAATGAAGAAATAAACCTTTAGATTAGGGGTCCAAATGACCTAAAAACTTGTCCAAAACACATTTTATTGACATAATTCATTCATGAACCTTAAATTATTGAGTGTTTTTTGTTTTTTATGGATTTTTTTAGGTAATAACATGTGTACACCGGAATTCTTTTCAAAAATACCAAGTGATTCCTTTTCCTCCCTTATAAAAGGCCACCACCTCTCCCTATTCCTCACACCTCTCAAGCCACTTATTTTTGGACAATATATGCCCAAATATCTTTCCAAATTCCATCCCCTTGACTTTTAATCATCCATTTGGTAATAAATATTTCTAATTAAGTTTTTTTGAACAAATCAAAAGTAGTTACCCGATTAAGTGGTAACGTCTTCTCTCAAGATTTTTAATTTTATTTCCATTATCAACTCCCTCAACTCTCGTTATTTAATGATTTTATAAAAAATACTATATAATAAATATAAAATTATGTTTTTATTATAATGTTTTTATCAATACTTACACACACTTCCATCTAATAGGTAAAAAATATATTATTTATATGTATGGTAAACTACTGCCTCACGAAATGGTGATTGTTCATTTTTTCTTTACCACATATCATGGTGTCCATTATGATGGAAAATATATTTATATATGATATATATGATATTAATTATGTATTTATACTTCTTTAATCCTTTTATAACACATAAAATTAATACTTTTCATTTTGCATTAATACAATAACATTGTTTGAGGAAGTGTGGACTACTGCCCCCTCAAAGTGATGTGATTTGTTAACATCATACATGGAACATATAAAGGATGGGTTCAATTAAAAATATGTGACATAAAAAACCTATATAGTATATTAATGATATGATTAAATTTATAGAAATATATATATATCTCTCATTTTCTTTATTACCTTTTCACACACTTAAAAAGTGATAACAATATTCGTGGACGTGTGGACTACCGCCTCCTCAGCATGATGTGATTCCTTTATCATCACCATAATTCTAGATATAAGTATATATGATTAAATTATATAGTATTTATGATATAATTATCATTATGTAAAGATATGGTGTTACTTACCTTCTTTCCATAATGATCATTAAAAATTAAGAACGTTACTCATGCGTACGTAAGGCCTACTGTCTCCATGATTGTAACATTGGTTCATTTTTTATAACCATATTTAATGATTTATATTAAAAGTGTAGTTTATGTATAAATATGATAATTATTTAATTATTATTATTCTGTATATGTCATGTAATGAACCCTTTGACCATAGTTGACCTACCAAAGTTATTTTTGACACATAAACCGAATTTGGTCAAAACACCCGACATAAACATAATTTTTTAAGTAGTTGTATAAAATATAGTAAAAATTGAAATAAAAGTAATGGTAAACATGAAAAATTTTATCAATAAAGTATAAAATTAACATGATTTTATCATATAATAATTTAAAGGATGTTCACCCGAAAGGAAACGCAAGGTAAGGGATTCTTGTCTCACTTTTCTTTCTGTGAGGCATACTTTATTATTGTGCACCTAATTTCATATATATAGTGTAAATAATTCCAAATTTAAATGTAATATCTTGAATTATATTATCTTAATGGTATTTAAATTTTTCATTTTATGATTACTAATTTTGGGTTTTCCAATTCATATGTTACAACAGTTGTAAGGGATTTCGTCTCAATTTACACTCTAGTGAGACTTATTTGTTATTATGCACCTAGTTTATTTTATATAGTGTATATACTGACCTTTTATATGATATATCATGAATCTCTTTATTATCATGATATTATAACTTTAATTTATTTTTATTACTACATGAGGCTTATGATTTAAAATGTTTCAATGCGGTATGGGACACTTTGGAATGTTTAAAGATTATTTTCCTCAATAATAACTTTAATGATATTTCAATGGAATTTCCATTCAAAAAAATTATATAAAAATTGTTCAATAAAACATTTCATATTCTCTCATCTGGTTATTCATGATCATTTTCAAGTATTATTACCATTTTTTCACTCTTTGATACTCAAAATTTTTTAGAAAATGTTTTTCAGAAAACCCGACATTTTTCTCTCTTTAGTCGGAGAACCTATTTTCTTCTAAAAACTATGTTTTATTAAAATGTTTTTAAATAGGTTTTTAAAATGATTTGGTAAAGACATTTTTACCCCTTTTGTCTTTTACCTGTGTTTTCAAAGTAATATTCTTATCACTTTCCCAACAAGGCATTTTTTTCAAACCTTTTTACCATGAAAAAGGAATGTTCTTTTACCTCATACAAAAATTATGGATTTACTCATCATCATTTATTTAAAGATTCCTTTGCATCTCCAAAAGTTTAATTTTTAAATAAAATGTTTTCAAAATTAATTTTCAAAGAAATTTTTTTCATAATAAAAGGATATTTTCATTAAGAATGTTTTAAAAGATCTTTTTATAATATTTCCATTCATAAATGACAACAACCCTTTATTTTACTACACTTGGGATATGTTGTATTGATACCATACTCATTATTCCTCTATATGGTTTATTATTGATTTGACCAAGGATAGTATTCACATTCACTTCCTTGAATCATTTTTTATTCCCCTTGAAATATTCAATATCCAATGATCATTGAACATTGAATTTCCCCTTGATTATCCATTTCATTTATCATGGATATTATTGTTTCCTAAACCATATACCATTTTACATGTGGTGTATACTTTGATGGTTATTTGATTATTTTGGGATATATTTATAATTCTGTATTATTTATTCAATATGAATATTTGATAAGGAATTTATTTTTGTTATTCTATATAAGGAATGCTTTGGACTGGTATTGATGGGTGGAGCCCAGACCTTGATGTATCAACAATTTCTCATGAGACAAATTATTTACACAAATCAAAATAGTTTAAACCATATTGTGGAAGGTCTTGATGGTATAGGTTTTCATGTGCCTTATACATGATGTCCATTAAGAAATCATTTCCCTAATTTAGTTTCAGTTATTATTCATCCATGAGATTTTTCATCGACATATCTATGAATACATTTCATTTTCAGTTCATTGATTAAATGGAATGTGTTTTAGTTTCTTACCTTGACATATTTATTTTTCCTTATCAAGTTATTTGAATGGAATGTGTTTCCATTTATTACATTTCCATATTTTTTTATGCACTTCCTTCTTATTTTATTGATTATATGTCATGTGAGTTCATTTATTCACCATGTCATAATTATTATTCTCATTTATTCATTATTTCTTTTGCTATATTTTTTCCTTACTGAGTATTTGGGATCACCCTTATTATGTTTCTTTCCCTAGGAATCCAAGAAGTGTACTATGAAATTTATGAATGGATTTACTAGATATATTAGATTTATACTAGAAGATTTTATTTATAAAGAAGAAGAAAAATATATTATAATTATTGTATTATTTTATCATGTATGTATCTGGTTTACCAAGACTATTAAACTCTCAATACTTTGGTATTTTATTCCTTTTAATCATTCTAATGTAATAGTATCAAACATAGGCTCTGGTCTATCTGGGGTCGGGTCGCTATAGTTGGTATCATAGTAAGTTTAGTAAAAACCTTGGGAACTTGATTTAGGAAAACATAGGTTAGAGAACATAACCTTGAGGTAGAATTTGAGGATAAGTATAGATTAAAACCATAGAATTTTGGTAAAGTATAAATTATATGGGTCTACCTAGCAATACATACATGTTTGTATACTACAAGTGGATGTGGTTCTGGTACAGATTTACCTAGGAGTAATAACTATGACAAGGTGTTTTAAGCCTGACTCGGGGTAACCTAGAACATGACAACAGGCCTTACTGCATACCTAGTTTGATACTCCTAGGGGATTTGCTTAAGATAATCCAGGTTTTATTTACAAACCATTATAAAGAATTAGAATAGTTAATGAAAATGAATATTCTAGTTTAAACCTAAGGTGTTTTAGATTGGAAATAAGGAGTCGTGACTTATAAATCCTATAAATTATATTATGGGTAAACCCTAGACCAAGGAAGGGTCTATGTGTAAAATAAATGGGTGAAGTATTTATATATTGAGGTTGTATTGAAAACCTTAGTCAAAAGGATATTTAATGATTAACCTTATTTCAAGGATTTACATCATATTTTGGAAATTATATTAATATGGTTTTAGAAAAGGACAACCTATAATCCAGGTGAAAACTAATCAAATTTGACAAGGCTGTGAGTCTTGTACCCATGACTGAAGGACGATAAGGGTTTCACACCAACTACTGACCTACACAATATCCTGGTTAATTTTTCATTGTTTTTAGTTAAACAATTTGATGAATAAATGTGAATGATGAACCGGTAGTATCACTTTTGAGTATTAGAGATTAATATTTTGATTTTATTGGTTTTGGAAGATATTTAAATAAAAATAGTTGGAATTTTCACTCCTTTATAGGCCTTACGATCCTTTAAAATATTCTTTTCCTGCTTCAGGCATAAAAAATAATTATTGGTAATTAATTTCTGGGAGTAAAGGTATGAATTAGAATTTGATCAAAGAACAACCAAAATTTAGGATTATTCATATGAAATTGAAACCTATCAAGTAAGAATATTTCCTTATATTCTTAGGTACTAAAATAATTACCAAAAATTAGGAGAATAACTTTGAAATAAAATGTTGTCCTAATACCTTAATTTCTGTTGAACTGATGGTCTTCTAAATCATTGCAGATTTATGGCTTTTAGGACCTCAACTTTATATTGATCATTCACTTGTTTTTTATTGATGACCTCATTCACTCACTATAAATATTTACTTTTTTTCTCCAAGTATGCATTTTCACTTGCCACTAATGTTCTCCTACTTAGAAACCTAGTTACATGGTAGTCCATGGGACCATTTTACTTCTCATTCTCTCTTTTCTAGAGGATTTTTTATAAACCCTTCTCATGATGTGGGATTTCAATATAGGAAATATCAAACAATCTATTACCAAAATAGAGTTTAAATTACTAGGATGAAATTTAATTAAGTTGGGGAGAATGTAACACCCTGAAATTTTAAAGTACAAATTTGTATTCGATGGCGTGTATGACACGCATCACCAAGAATATAAGGGAATAAAATATCCTGAGAATCTACTATGTATTTATTATTTTAAATAAATTCAATACATAATATAGCTTGTAATGCATGCAAAAAAAAGTTACCTTGTGTTACACGTAAGAGAGACCTTCCTCGATAGCTTATGTTACATGCAATAGAGACCTTCCTCGATGGCTTTTGTTACATGCAAGATATACCTTCCTCGATGTCTTGCATTATATTCAAGACCAAGTTTCACCAAACAACAATATATTATTAAAATATTATTATTTAATATAATATGATATAAATTAGTCATTATGTTAGTGGTTATGAATATTATTAACTAAATTATGAAAATTTATGGTTTATATAAATATAATATTAATTCATTGGTTTCCAATTAATTACAAATGAAAATAAGAACCAATTGGATATAAAAAGAAATATTATTATATTTATGCTTCCAAAGGAGTTTTATCTTAATAAAAACAATTAATTGAAATTAGTGATTGATTTTAATTAAATATATTTTTATATATTCAATAAAATATTTTTGATATTCATCCATTAGGTTTGATAGACATAAGATAAGAACAAACACTACTTTACACATAAAAACCTATATTTTTATAAAGGCAATTTTACCACCTTTTAATAGAGAACCAATTTTAAATCTAAATTTTGAAACTTTAATTGATTTAATATTTCAAAATAAACATAATATTTTAAATCTAATCATGATAATTAGGTTATGGTGAATTTTTTATATTTTGCTTAAATATTTCATTTTTAATGAATAGTTAAAAATATTGAATTTTAGTTCAAAACTGCTTTTTTATCTAATTTATTTATAAGGTTAAATTATAATTTTAATTGGTTTTAAAGTTTAATTAGATAATATTTTTTCAATTAATACAATTTATGTCATTGGAGTCAATTTCACTTTGAAATTGATTATAAAAACATAGCAAACTTTCGAAAGTTTTTACTTTAAAAACCTGCATTATCATCCCGCCTATGGGATGAATTTTAAATTAATTTCTACCAATTATATGATTGGAATTTTGAAAAATGGATTAAATATTTTGAATCATAAAAATTTATAATTTCTAATAATACCAAAAATAAATACCAAAAAGATTAGTGAAAGTGATTAAAATTAATTATAATTATTAAGGTAAAATTAAGCTTAATAAAGGACTGAACCTTTAACTTAGGAACACAAATGACCTAAAACTTGTCAAAACCCTATTTTATGGAAATAATTTGTCCATTAACCTTCCATTATTAAGTTTTTTGGGTTTGGTATGACTTTTTTTAGGTAATAACATCTCTACAACTAACTTCTTTTTAAAAATACAAAGTGAGTCATTTTCCTCCCTTATAAAAGGCCACCATCTCTTCTCATTCCTCACACCTCTAAATCCACTTAGGTTTAGATAATTTATGCCCAAATAGCTTCCCAAAATATATACCCATGACCTTAAATACTCCCTTTGGGTAGAAAGCCTTCCAAGGAAGCCTTTTGGTACAAACCAAAAGTAGTTACCCGATTAAGATGTAACTTATTCTCTCAAGCTATTTAATTTTATTGCTATTATCTGCTCCTTAAACTATCCTTATTTCATGATTTTATAAAAACACCAATATAATCAATATACTAGTATTTTTTTATGCTAATTTTTTGGCCTACACTTACAAACACTTCCATATAATGGGTAACAAACATACTATTTTCTTGGAACCACGACCGTTTTATGCGAGAAATGGAGTACGGTTTGTGTTTGTTGTCAATATAATTTGGGTTGATAATGGTTTGGGTTTGTTATTGTAAAAACTTTCATGGAAGATATGGGAGATTACATGTAAAGGGGTCATACAGTTTGATTCGAAAGCAGTATTGAAGGTGGCACCATTTTCCAGTGTTTGCCAAATTTTTAGGGTTGAAAATCAGAAAATGGAGAAATGTATTTTTAGAAAAGGAAGGTGCACAAAATATTTGAAGTGTGCACGAAAGATTGGTTTTTGTGCACAAAATTAAAGATGTTTTTGGAACTTGCGCGCAAGACATGTTTCAGGTTTAGAATGTCAAAAAATATCAAAGTCGTGGAGTGTATGGAAGATTATGTTGTGCGAAAGGGTTTGCACACCCATTGCGATGTCAAAATGGGTTTTGCACGCACATGAAGAATCTTGCACGCAATGATGAAAATGTGTCGGGATCTTGTGTGCAGGGTCATCAAGGGCCTATAAATATGTGACTACCCCCATAGAATACTTAAGAATTTTTCCAACGAAAATCCGATTGCTTAGCCGCGTGAAAGATTTGTGCGTGAAAGATTGGAAGAGAGTCAATATTACATGCAAGGTGTTCCTTTAGTCTGAAAAGAACAAGTGAAACCTTCGATTTAGTTTTGAAAAAGATTAGGGTTGCGCAGAAAGTAGGTGTTGCGTGAAATTCATCTTTCACAACAATTTCCAGATCTTGCGCGCAAGTTGGGGTATTGCACGCAAGTGTGGTGTTATGCGTCTGACAAGCTTTTGAATATCTGGTGTGTGTGATTAGTGCTTTCAAGTGCATCAATCTAGGAATTTGATGCAAGAAGCGTCTCGTACAGAATAGGGACAAATACTTCAATGCAAATATATTGAAGAGGCATTCATGTCTATAAACTAAGTGAGACTTCGCCAAAGGCAGTGAACCAGGGGGAGTCAACGGCAATGACCCGAGGGAAGCAGTGAGTTATCCCTGAACCTTTGTAAAGGAAGTGTGCTCGGGATATATTGATTGTACCTGAATCTTTTAATACACAACTAGTGAATCTTAGTGTAATTATGTACGACCGTCAACTTATCGGTGTATGCTCCTTAGATGTAGCCATTAGTGGTGAACCAAGTAAAAGTGTTGTGTCATCTCCCTGATTTCATTTGTTCAATAGATTTAAAAAGTTTCTACCAATGTGGAAACAAGATCCATAACTTTAAAAAGAAAAATTTGACACCCTGATTCACCCCTCCCCTCTCAGGGTGTTTTGGGGTCCTTCGTGTTTATGTGTATGGTGAACTACTACCTCATGAAATGATGATTATTCATTTTTCCTTTACCACCTCTCATGGCGGCCATTATGATGGATAATATATTTATATATTATATATTATATTTAATATTTCTTTATACTTCTGTAATAATTTTATAACACATACCTTTAATACTTTTCATTTTGTGTTAATACGATAACATCGTTTGAGGAAGTGTGGACTACTGCACCATCAAAGCGATGTGATTCGTTCACACGATACATGGAACGTATAAAGGATGGTTTCAATTAAATATATGTGAAATAAAAAACCTATATATTATATTAATTACATAATTACCTTTCTAGATATATATATATATATATATCATTTTCTTTATTACCCTTTAACACACTTAAAAAGTGATAACGTTATTCATGGATGTGTAGACTATCGCCTCCTCAACATGATGTGATTACTTTATCATCACAATAATTCTATATATAAGTAAATATTATTAACTAATATGTTATTTATGATAAAATTTTCATTCTGTAAATATATGGTGTTACTTACCTTCTTTCCATAATGATCATTGAAAAATAAGAACGTTACCCATGCGTACATACGACCTACCATCTCCATGATTGTAACATTGGTTCATTTTTCATAACCATATTTAATGATTGATCTAAAAAGTATAATTGATTTATAAATATGATAATTTTATTATTATTATTATTCATTATTGGTGTCGCCCAAATTTACCCAAGTTCTAAGGTTAAAGCGGTCGCTTGTAGTGCAGCTTGGGTTGTTGAATCCTCAGAGACCTAAGAAGAACCTTTAGACACTCAATGAAAAGAGATGGATTTTTTTCTATGAAGTGGCCAACTAGGGTTGATTTATATGGTTTTAAAAGATCACTAAAAGATCTATGTGAATTCAAATTATGAGAAAATGAGTTGATCCTAGGTTATTGCTCCGGGTGGATTGGATGAATTATCATTTTCTTTTACAATTTCAATTACATTAACTTGAGAAGAATTCATGAAATGAATTCAAACTACCCTCATAACTTACTGATTAAACACCACCACAAAACACATACTAATCACCTATACACTTGTAGGATCATTTTCATGAGCACTCCAAGGTAAAGAATCAAATTAGCACATAAAAGTGGAGAGAATGAATTCAATAAGGAAGAGAAAGAGAGAAAATCATTTAATTAAAGAAACTAAAATAAAATAAATTAATAACATTTAGAGAGTTATAAATAACATACAATACAGCCCCTTTCTACCCCCTTGGATCAACCCATAAAAGATCTATCCCTCCATTGATAACATGTTCTCAACAGAAGTGGGAAGTAGACTTACGAGGGTGGAATTGAAGAAGTAAAAACTCAAAAATAAAGATCACTCCACCGTTGTGTGAAAAAAATCACAAGGTTTGGTGTGAAAAAGTTCACACATTAAGCCAACGGTATTAAGGTGATATTAATAAGAACATAACAAGAGAAGAAGAAGAACTTTTATTGAAAACTAAACAAAGACAATTTGGCATAATAACATTACAATCAAAAAAAAGCTCCAAGATCCTTCAAATCCTCCACCACTACTGCCTTAAATAGGAATTTTGGAAGTCTTTGGCCGAGCCCCCATCATCCCATATGCCTTTAATTAATTTTTTTGGGGAAAGGTGGGTGGAAAATTAATGGAGATGTGACTTTTCCACTCTTCCCTCGAAATGGAATCCAACTTGCATCCACCGGAAAGACGCGCTGAAAAGACCTTATAGAAGGAATAATTGGAGTGGGCCATAGAATAATTAAATGAATCCCCTGATGTCTCCTAATATCTTGTAAAATTTCATCCCAAAATAATTTTTTGTTTGTGAGATATGATTTAAATGGTGGGCTATTTTTCTGGGCCGCTGAATCTGGCCCAGAATTGCATCTTCAAATTGGGCCACCTGGAACTACATTAAAACATTCGAATTAGATTGGGACATTGTTTAATGAAATGTTCCCAATGATGTATTATATCTCTATTTAAATGTTGAGACTTTTTGGGGTTGAATCATGGATGCTATAGTTCTTTTATTGGGCTTCTGTCCAAATCACTTCGCCCAGAATGTGGTTGGTTCAAGGCCCACTTTGGTGGTCTTCAAAATTGAATCTCCAAGTACTCAAAAAGAATGAATTGTTCCTTATATCATGGGAGACCTGAAAATATAATATGAAAATAAAATTAAGACCATTTTGTGTTTTATGATCTGTTCAAGAATGTACCATGTAATAGTGCACTTTAGGAAATAATTGCAATCATGATGTGAAATGATATTCAAAGTGTAAAATGCACTAAAATGGTATTTATGAATAACAAAACACATGAAAAATATATAAATTAACAATAAATATTAGCCTATTCTAGTGGATAATCACACCCCCCAACTTGAGTTTTTCTAGTCCCGATAAAAATATTTCTCAAAAATATGAAATTTGAATTCCATTTTCCAAAAACATTTAATACACATTTCTCACCCAAAAATCTCATACCAAACAATTCTGAAACCCATAAAAATAATTTAAAACAACCTATGTCCATAGGCATATCCCAAGTCCAATCCCATTCCTTTGTTTAAATTCATCTCCATATTGCATCCAAATTCAATTAAGCATGATGAAGCGTTGTGCATCACAATAGACAAGGGGGTTCATTTTCATTCGAGGGAGAAAAGATGGAAGCACTAGGAGAAATAAAATTTTAATATTAAGATGAGTACTCATTTTTTATTTTATTTTATTTTTTTTGATTTTTTTTTTTTTTGTTTTTTTTTTGTTTTGCAATTTTGCCATGGTGATTGAAATTGAACTCAATCTTGTCAACCCATGTAGCAAGACTTTTCTGATAACTCCCAGGCTCAAAGACCTTAGGGAACCAAGTAAAGATCACATACTCAAGCATCATATTGAGTTAACTCAATCAAAAACAAATTCAAATTACCACAAATAGAGATAAAATGCCCAACTCCGGGCCAGACAACTATGGAGTCACGATCTCCAAGTGTCGAAAGCCACACATTAGGTCAATTCATTGCTCTACGCGCAAATTGATTTTTTTTAATACTCATGTTAAAATTAAAAGGATCTCCAAACCTATGTTGTTTATTATAGGTCCCCAAGAACTCAAACTAAAACCCCACAATCTAGAGGACATGCATTGTGTTTTTTTAATTAAATAGATGAAAATATAACGGTGAAAAATCACATCGGACAACCGCACTTTCCAAAATCTATGCACATGAACCTAAACTTGCATTAAAATTAGAATCAAGGCATGCAAAATTATTTGATATCCAATTTCAGAGTTTTCAATGTGTGTTTTCATGTTCAAGGTTAATGAAATTTTTTCCTTCCACACATTTTTTTTATGCACGCAATTTTTTTTTTTATTTCATCTCCCCCCAACTTAAAATAACACTATCCCCAGTGTTTAAAGAAAAGAAAGATTATAAGGGGTATAGGTAGATGATAGGTGTTCTAAAAATAATTTGAAACAATAAACATGGAACAAATTCACCTGGTTTTTGAAGTTAAAGTTCATGATTCTCCATATTACTCCTTTTATCTCTTGGGAGATGTAGGCACCTCCTTGATCGAATATGTATCACCCAAAATAGTACCTAAACCATACAAAGAAGAACAAAATAGACAAAACAAACAACACAATAATTTATTTAAAACCAAGTATCACTATTTTTATGGTTTTCCCTATTTTTTTTAAATCAAACTGATGATACATTATCTTCTTTTAAATTTCTGGGTAAGGTATTACTCAGGGATCACACCTCATGACACGAATGAATACGGTGTTCCCCTTTCATACCCATTATTACTCATGAAAGAAGAATAGGTCAACAGTCTATATTTTTTTAAAATACCTACAAAAACATAAATAAAATAAAAGAAACTGATGATACATTGTCTTCTTTTAAATTTCTGGGTAAGGTATTACTCACGGATCACACCACGTGACACGGATGAATACGGTGATCCCCTTTCATACCCATCCATACTCATAAAATAATAACAGGTCAACCATCTAAGGTACTAATTAAATGAAATAAAACATGAAAACCACAGGTTTCCTCCTGTGCAGCGCTTTTGTTTAACGTCGTTAACTTGACATGAACCCCCTAACTTACCCAATACCAACTTTAAAAATTTTGAGGACCCCATGTTTCTCCACTTCCACTTTATTTAGATTGATTATTTTTTTAGAATTTGTGTCATGAAAAAACCTATGTTCTACAATTAGTGGGAAAATCCAAGGAATGTCATAAATGCTTGATCCAGTTTCCACTATAGTCTTTCCAAAGACATCAATGATCATTCCAAAATTATTTTTTTCAAGAGAAGAATGAATTCCGATTGAAAGGTCATGATTATACCCTATGAAGGGATACTTGAGTGATGAAGGTAAAACCTTAAATTCAAGATTAGAGTGGTTATTAGTTTCTAGGAAAGGATGAGACTTTGTATTGAACTCAGTTTCATTGTTTAGATTTCTTGACAAAATTGGTTCCTTGTGAAAAGAATTTTCATCCACTAAATTAGCTAGAGTAGTGTCATGAATGGGTATGGACTCAATGTTATTGATTTCACCCATGGTATAATTGATTGGTGGTTCTAGAAAATCATCAATAGGGCTATCTGAAAGAGATTCAATCTAAGGAGAAAAATTTCCCTCATGTAAACAAATAAAATCAATCACTTCTTGACTTAAACATCCTTCGATAATTCCTTGATGTTCCTTGAGTTCACTATCAACACTAACTATCCAATTAACCTCATGGATCTCTTCATCATCCCCAATTTGATAGTTTTCATTGTAGATGTTCAAGTCTAGACTCATGCTTCCAAATGTGATAGTCATGTTCCCATTTCAGACTCGGATAATAGAGTTGATTATTACAAGGAAGGGACGACCAAGGATGATTGGGGTTTTCTCCCTAGGACCTAAGATTGGGTGATTTTCAAGAACAATGAAGTCAGCTGGGTAAATGAAATTTTTCAACTTTCACCAAAACATCCTTTAATATCCCCTTTGGAACCCTAATACTACGATCAGCAAGTTAAAGTTTGACAGATGTGGGTTGGAGATCTTCTAGGACTAATTGGCAGTACACAGCATAGGGGATGAGATTGACACTAGCACCTAGGTCACATAAGGCCTTGACAACTTTGCTCTCTCATAGTTTAACATTGATGTAAGGGAAACCCGGGTCTTTAAACTTATAAGGAATGGTCCCTTGAATGGTGGTACTCACATTAGCAACCAAAAGGGCTTGGTTTTTAAGTGAAAATTTTCTTTTAAAAGTGCACAAGTCCTTAAGGTACTTTGAGTATGCATGAATGGTTTGAATTGCATCGAGGAGTGGAATGTTCAACTTGACTTGTGAGAATATTTCCCTCAATGTTTCACTCAATTCAGTCTTGGCTTTCCCCCTCATGCGTTGAGGAAATGGTGCAAGTTGTGGGCTTGTTTTTTGAAGGGTTGTTTCTTTGACAATGTTATCATGTTTTTCAGTTTGATAATGTGGTTCATTTGAATTTTCATTAGTGTTTGAAGCTTCAGATGGTTTCTAAATTATTTGTTAAGGTTTATCAACTGATTTCCCACTTCCTAGAACATTCACAACCTTTAGTTGTTGATGATTTGTTTGAGTGCAACTTGACTCTCCCCATATTGTTTGTTTTGGAATGGCTTGTGTAGGCATGGGTGCCTTTCCAGTTTTGATGGTTTGAAGTTCTTGTTTCAATGAATATACTTCTGAGTTCATCCTTTCCATTTGTTTGCACAGTTGTTCAAGGATTGGGAGAGGGACAGATTGGGAAGGGGCCTGTGTTAGTTGGGTTATCCCAGGGGGATACTTTGGTTGTTGGATGGGTTGTTGGTATTGTACTGGAGGATGTTGGTATTGTACTGGTTGTGGTTGGAATTGGTTATGGTTTTGAAAATTTTGTGTAGGGTAGGGGTTTGGTCCTTGTGGTTGTCTAGGTTGTTGGTTATCTTTCCATCGGAAGCCTGGGTGGTCATTATACCTTGGGTTGAATGTGTTTGGGTATTAGGGATTTTGAAAGTTTAGGGCATTGACTTCAGAAGATAGTCCTTTTAAAAGAACATCCTTTATGGA
Organism: Viscum album; assembly: GCA_963277665.1. Lineage (NCBI taxonomy): Eukaryota > Viridiplantae > Streptophyta > Magnoliopsida > Santalales > Viscaceae > Viscum > Viscum album. The sequence goes on from OY728138.1 coordinate 398,095,774, forward strand.
TGAAATGGTTGGGTAGTTGTCTTTTTTGTGGTCATTCTTGTCACAGATTATGCAAATAGGGTCTACAGTTTGGATTTCATGGATTTTCCTATGGTCTATCTCTTCAACCTTCCTAGAGAGTGCTGCAAGTTTAGTCCTAAGGCTTTTCTATTCTCTAAGTGTATGCATTCCAGTAGTTCTTTGTGGATTTTCAGAATAAGGTGATTTTCCCCATGTTTGGTTTTGTTCAGCAAGGATTTCTAGATACTCATAAGCACCATTTGGGGATTTGTTTTTAAAGGTCCCATTACACATCATGTCAATGAATTGTTTTTTCCCTGAGCCCAACCCTTCATAGAAAATTCTCAATTGTTCAGGAATAGGAAAACAATGGTTTGGAAACATGTTTATGGTTTCTTTGAATCTCTCCCATGTTTCATAGAATGACTCTCCCTCTTTTTCAAAAAAGTTTTGGATTCTCTTTTTAAGTGTTATTGTTTTGTGGTGGGGAAAGTATTTTTTTGTATAATTCCCTTTGTAATTGGTCCCAAGAGTTGATGGATGATGGTCTCAAATTTTTTATCCAATTTTTATCTCTATCCTTTAATGAAAAGGGAAATAGCCTCATTTTATCTGATTCAAGTTGATGTGGGGGACACATGGTTTCTACAATGTCATTTAACTTCTTAATGTGAAGGTAGGGAATCTCAGACTTCATTCCATGGAATATTGGAAGATGGTTTAGGACATGGGGTTTAAATATATAGTTGGCATATCCTAGGGAATTGTGTCTAATGCATGGGGGGGAATTGGTCCATGCTAGATTGAGGTAGTCGTTCATGGTTTGATCGACCACATTCCCTATGTTTGAAGCTTCTTGGTTTGGGTTACCCATTTGATCACCCACAGGGTTTAACATTTTATTTATTTGAAGACCCTCCATTGGACTTGTTTTAATTGGTGAATTTGGAGTTTCAAGAATATTTTTATCAAATTTAAACAATCCCTTAGATGAACTTGACTCCCCTATCCTAGTATTTTCCACCCTAACTAATCTGTTTGAGTAATCGCGGGTGTAGGCGGACATGCGCCAAAATAAAAAAAAGTGAGAAAGGGAAAATATAAGAGAATTTGGGTGAGAATAGAGAATTAGGGGTGAGAAAAGGATGATAGTGTCTAAGATAACTTACTTGGGTCCCCAAAAACGGAACCAAAATTTGGTGTCTCCCAAATTTACCCAAGTTCTAAGGTTAAAGCGGTCGCTTGCAGTGCATCTTGGGTTGTCGAATCCTCAAAGACCTAAGAAGAACCTTTAGACACTCAATGAAAAGAGATGGATTTTTGGCTATGAAGTGGCCAAATAGGGTTGATTTAGATGGTTTTAAAATAACACTAAAATATCTATGTGAATTCAAATTATGATAAAATGAGTTGATCCTAGGTTATTGCTTGGGGTGGATTGGATGAATTATCGTTTTCTTTTACAATTTCAATTTCATTAAATTGGGAAGAATTCATGAAATTAATTCAAACTACCCTCATCACTTACTAATTAAACACCACCATAAACATATACTAATCACCTATACACTTTTAGGATTATTTTCATGAGCACTCCAAGGTAAAGAATCAAATTAGCACATAAAAGTGGGGCGAATAAATTCAATAAGGAAGAGGAAGAGAGAAAATAATTTAATGAAAAAAACTCAAATAAAAGAAATTAATAACATTTATAGAGTGATAAATAACATCCAATCCAGCCCCTTGATACCCCCTTGTATCAAACCATAAAATAGCTATCCCTCCATTGATAACATGTTCTCAACAGAAGCGGGAAGTAGACTTACGAGGGTGAAATTGAAGAAGTAAAAACTCAAAAATAAAGATCACTCCACCGTTGTGTGAACAAAATCACAACGTTTGGTGTGAAAAAGTTCAAACCTTAAGGAAACGATATCAAGGTTATATTAATAAGAACATAACAAGAGAAGAAGAAGAACTTTTATTGAAAACTAATGTGATTCGAATAACTTATATGAGAAGGAAAAATGCTACAAAGACAATTTGGCATAATAACATTACAATCAAAACAAAGATCCAAGATCCTTCAAATCCTCCACCACTACTGCCTTAAATAGTCATTTTGGAAGTCTTTGTCCGAGACCCCATCATCCCATGTGCCTTTAATTAATTTTTTTGGGTAAAGGTGGGTGTACAATTAATGGATATGTGACTTTTCCACTCTTCCCCCGAAATGGAATTCAGCTTGCATCCACCGGAAAGATGCGCCGAAAGGACCTTCTAGAATGCCAAATTGGAGTGGTAAATAGAAGACTTAAATGAATCCCTGTATGTCTCCTAATATCCTGTAATATTTCAGCCCAAAATAATTTGTGGTTCGCGAGATATGATTTAAATGGTGGGCTGTTTTTTTGGGCCGTGGAATCTGGCCCAGAATTGAATCTTCAACTTGGGCCACATGTAACTCCATTAAAAAATTATAATTAGCTTAGTACAATGTTTAATGAAATGTTCCCCATGATGTCTTCTATCTCTAGTTAAATTTTTAGACTTTTTGGGCTTGAATCATGTCCTCTAAAGTTCTTTTATTGGGCTGTTTTCCAAATCACTTCGCCCAGAATGTGGTTGGTTCAAGACCCACTTTGGTGGTCTTCCAAATTGAATCTCCAAGTGCTCAAAAATAATGAATTGTTCCTTATATCATGGAATACCTTAAAATATAATATTAAAATAAAATCAAGACCATTTTGTGTTTTATGATCTGTTCAAGAATGTATCATGTAATAGTGCACTTTAGGAAAGAATTGCAATCATGATGTGAAATGATGTTCAAAGTATAAAATGCACTAAAATAGTATTTATGAATAACAAATCACATGAAAAATATATAAATTAACAATTAATATTATCCTATTATATTTTATAATCAATTATATTTCATGTAATGAACCCTTTGACCATAGTTGATCTACCAAAGTTATTTTTGACACATAAACCGAATTTGGTCAAAACACCTAATTTAAACATAATTGGTTAAGTAGTTGTATAAAATATAGTAAAAAGTGAAATAATAATAATTATAAACATTAAAAAGTTTATAAATTAATTAGAAAATTAACATAATTTTATCACATAGGAAGTTAAATTATGTTCACCTGAAAGGAAATGCAAGGTAAGAGATTCTTGTCTCACTTTTCTTTCCATGAGGCATACTTTATTATTGGGTGACTAATTCCATATATATGGTGTACATAATACCAAATTTATATGTAATATTATGAATTATATTATATTAATTTTATTTAAATGTTTCATTTGATGATTATTACTTTTTTTTAATTCATATGTTACCACAGTTGTAAGGTATTTCATCTCAATTTACATTCTATTGAGACTTATTTGTTTTTATGCACTTAGTTTATTTTATATGGTGTATATAATACCCTTTTAAATGATATACCAAGAATCTATTTATTATCATCATATTATAAATTTCATTTAGTTTTGTTAATTCATGAGGATTATGATTTAAAAATTTTCAAAGTGGTATGGGACACTTTGGAATGTTTAAAGATTATTTTCCTCAACAATAACTTTAATGATATTTCAATGGTATTTATATTCAAGGAAATTATATAAAAAAATTTCAATAAAACCTTTAATTTTATCTCCTATGGTTATTCATGACCATTTTCAAGTATTAGTACTATTTTCCCAATCTTTGGTACTCAAAATGTTTTAGAAAATGTTTTTTAGAAAACTTAACTTTGTTTCTCTATTTAGTCGAAGAACCTATTTTCTTCTAAAAACTATGTTTTATTAAAAAAAATCAAAAAGTTTTTTAAAATGATTTGGTAAATACATTATTACCCCTATTTTTTCTTTTACCAATGTTTTCAATGGAATATTCTTATCGATTTCTCGACAAGGTATTTTTTAAACCTTTTTACCATGAATGAGGAATGTTATTTTACCACATATGAAAAGTATGGATTTACTCATCGTAATTTCTTTGAAGCTTCATTTTCATGTCTAGAAGGTTAATTTTTAAAGAAAATGTTTTCAAAAGTGATTTTCAAAGAAATTTTTTTTCAAAAGGATTTTCATAATAAAAGGATATTTTCCTCAAGAATGTTTTTAAAATTTATTTTTATAATGTTTCCATTCATCAATGACAAAAACCCTTTATTTTACTCCACGTGGGATATTTTTCATTGATACCATCCATATTCTTCCTCTGGATGGTTTATTATTTATTTTTCTAAGGATAGTATTCACATTCACTTCCTTGAATCATTTTTTACTCACCTTGAAATATTCAATATCCAATGATCATTGAACATTGAATTTCCCCCTGATTATCCATTTCATTTATCATGGATATTATTATTTCCTAAACCTTATACCATTTTACATACGGTGTCTACTTTGATAGTTATTTTATTATTTTGGGAAATATTGATAATTATGTATTCTTTATTCAATATAGATATTTGATCAGGTATATTATTTATTTTTGGTTATTTGATATGAGGAATGCTTTGGACTGGTATTGATGGGTGGATCCCATACTTTATATAGCTCCTTGATGCATCGACAGGTTCTCATGAGACAAATTAGTTATGAAAATCAGAATAGTTTAAACCATCTTGTGAAAGGTTTTGAAAGTGTAGGTTTTCATGTACCTCAGACATGATGTCTATTAAGAAATAATTTCCCTCATTTAGTTTCAGTTATTATTCATCCATGAGATTTTGTGTTGACATATATATGGATGCATTTCATTTGTAGTTCATTGATTAAATTGTATGTGTTTTAGTTTCATACCTTTCCATATTTATGTTTCCTTATATAGTTATTTGAATGTAATGTGTTTCCATTTATTACCTTTCTATATTGTTTATGTACTTATTTATCAGTTTATTAATTATATGGCATGTGAGTTCAGTTATTCACCATGTCATAATTATTATTCTCATTGATTCATTATTACTTCCACTTTATTTTTCCCTTACTGAGTATTTGAGCTCACCCTTATTATTTTTCTTTCCACGGGAATCCAAGAATCATACTATGAAAGTTATGTAGGTACTTACTAGATGGATTAGAGTTATCCTTAAAACTATTTATTCAGAAATAAAAAAAATGTTGTAATTAGTGTATTCTTTTCTCATGTATGTATCTGGTTTACCAAGACTACTAAACTCTCGGTCCTTTGGGATTTTATTCCTTATAATAATGAAAATGTAATAGTAGTAGACACTGGATCCAGGTTATCTAGGGTTGGGTCACTACATCTGTCGTGAATATGGGGGTCCTATCATGCTCGATCCTACCCAAAAATGTCAAACTGAGACCCCATAGGCCAATCGGTGAAGATCACAAAGAACGATGGGAGAAATAACATAAACTAAATGTGAAACAATCATTGGTTAAGAATTATTGTCCAGTGAATTAGTTTGGGGATATATGGGGTGAGAAAAACATGGCACAATGAGATAAATCGAATAAATAAATTAAATTAGATACATGGGCGCATGCATAGGATCAAATTTGACATGGATCAAAGAAATATGAATGATAATGCTCAATAATTTAATCATAAGGGAATACATCTACATATTAAGAGTCCTACCTCGATTCAGATTTTTCATTGATGAAGAACATGCTCTCTAATAAAGGAGGAAGATCTGTTGTGTTTGATGCGCCTCAATTAACCTTGATCTGAAGGATTTTTGTTGTTTGATCTCGATCAATCAATAAAGAATGTGGAATTATCATATAAACGGTCTCAGGTTTATATAGATAACCCTATCAATCCTCTATAATGACATACTTATAAAGGTTTTAGGATTAGGTCATTTAAATTAAATAATTAAATTAATCAATTAATTTAATTTAAACACACCCAACAACGGTCGCTATATCTAAACGCCCTATGCCGACCAACTTTATGTCGCACCTAGGTTAAACCTCATGTTCCAAATTCAACCATGTTATCATATTTTCAATCTGAGACTCTGTTTAAGAGATATCCAATTATTTTAAAAAAATCATAAGAGTGTGATATAAAATATATTTAATATTTTTATAAAATTAATTCCAAACACATCAGGTCTCGAAATCATACATCATCTCAGAACATGGATCTGAAAATATTTCTATATATATTTCAAAGTCTTACAAGGAAAAAACATGGTCTCTGTATTATTCCCTCCTTCAATATTTTTATCCTTGAAGGGAAAAAACTAAGAAAAAAGGTCGTAATATTGAGTCTGCATCTGGATCTCCCAATTCCAATAGCTCTCCTCCAAGCTCCATACCGACACAAAACAAAAAATAAGGGGTGTTCCATCCACACACGGTTCTCTCCTTCCAATCCTTGATTGCCACTGGGTGATCTGTAAAGTTGTATTCATCCTCAATGTCTAGATTTCCCTAGTCAATAATTTGTGTGGGATCATGAACGTATATCCTTAGCTGTGACACATGGAAGATGTCGTGCACCTACTCCAACTGTGATGGTAGGGTGAGGCAGTAGGAAACCTCACCAACCCTATGAAAGATCTCAAATGACCCATTGAACCTTGGGGATAAGTTTCCTCCCCAGGTGAACCTCTACAACTCTCATCGTGGGGAGACCCTCAAGAAAACATGGTATCCCTACTCAAACTCCAAGGGCCTATGACATTGGTCTGTGTAATATTTGTGTCTACTATAGTCGATCCTCATCCTCTCATGGATCACCTGGACCTTCTTTTTCATCACTTGCATCATTACCAGCCCAATAAGGGATGCCTCACCAATCTCATTCCAACACAAGGTTGACCTGTAGGGCCACATGTACAGGTCCTTGAAAGGTGTCATGCCGATTGTAGAGTGGTAGATATTATTATACACAAACTCTACCAATAAAAAGTGATCCTTCCAGCTTCGGATGAAGTGTAACATGCAATCCCTCAGCATATCCTCCAACACCTAGATAGTGTGCTCGGTCTACCCATCTGTTTGGGGGAAAAGGATATACTCATCCTCATTTAGGTTTCAGATGACTCCTATAGACCTCTCCACAATCTTGATGTGAATCTATCATTACGATCAGAGATAATCCTCAAGGGAACCCCATAAAGGCTAAAAATCTACCATACATACAACTACCCCAAACTCTCTATCAAACTCTTCTCCCTAATATGAGGGAATTGTGCTGACTTCACAAGTCAATCAACTATCTCTCATATAAAATCACAGACTCTCACTATCCATAGAATCCTTTTTATAAAGTATATGGATATGTTGTCTCATTTCCACTCTGGGGTCTCAAGAGGTTGTAAAAAATCTGCCAGAACCTAATGCTCATCCTTCACCTGCTGACATGTGAGGCACCAAGAGATGGACTCAACCATGCTCTGCCTCATTCCATCCCACCAAAAAGGATATTGAAGATATATTTACATATTCTCCACATTGGAATGTACATCCAAAGGAGATATTTGAAACTCCATCATCACCTCCTCTCACATCGTGACCGAGACCATTTTTCATTCTGGAAAAGGATAACATGATTCCCTCCTTCAAAAAATACATCTGGAAAATCTCATGAGGATATTTTGTCATGTAATACCTCACAGTAAATGTATCCCAAATGAGACTCTCTCACATTCTAGATAAGTGTAGGAGTCAACACCATCTACTAAAGAAATGTTGCACCCTCCTCCTCATCCAGGGTCAGCTGTAAGGAAGCTAATTTCTTTGACACCTCCTGCACTAAATGAGCTCGGGACTTCCTACTAAGGGAATTTGCAACCACATTTCCCTTCCCTGGAGTATAGAATATCTCAAAATCATGGTCTTGTAGGAACTCTAACCAGCGCCTATGTCTCAGGTTTAGGTATCTCTATGTGAATACATACCTAAGACTCTGATGTTCTAAGTAAACAACAAAGTACTCTCCCAAAAGATAGTGTCACCACATCCTTAAAGAGAAGACTGACACTATTAATTGTAAGTTGTGAGTCGTGTGGTTCTACTCATGGGGTCTCAACTACCTCGACCCATATGAAATAAATGTTTGTATTTATATCAATATATAGTTTATCTCGGCTCCATAGGCATCTCAATATACTACATACTCCATACCCTCCTCTGGTAGTCTCAAAAAAATACTCATTAACGTCAGACTTAACTTCTCAAAGGCTCTATAGCACTACTAGACAGTCCAGGTAATCAACTACCCTTTCCGCATTAGGGTGGTCAAAGGGGCTGCAATCTTAGAGAAGTCTACTTTAAACCTCCTATAGTACCCTTCCAAGACAAGAAAACTTTGCACCTCTAACACGCTCTTGGGTGGCTCCCAAGAAATCACTGCATCAATATTCATCAGGTCCATAGCTAATCCATGCTCATAAATGACATACACAAGAAAATTAGCCTTCAAGATCCATAACCAGCACTTCGAGGGCTTACTATGAAATAGTTTCTCCTAAAGAAAGTATAGAATCATCCTCAAGTTCTCTGTATGCTCCTCCTCTGACGTAGATTATATGAGTATGTCATTAATAAAGACAATAAAAAATCAGTCCAAGTATGGTTGTAAGATTCGTTTCATCAAAATAATAAAAATAGTGGGTCATTCATCACACCGAAAGGTGTCACTATGATCTCATAGTTTCTATAGTGACATCGGAATGCCATCTTTAGAATATCAGCCTCACGAACTCTCAACTGGTAGTAGTCATACTTGAGATCGGTCTTCAAGAACCATCTCACACATTGCAACTGATCAAATAGGCCATCAATCCTCGACAAGGGGTGATTTTTCTTTATCATGGACTAGTTGATGCAATGATAATTCACACAAAGATACAAGATCTCATCTACCTTTTTAGTGAACAACACTGGAGATGCCCAAGGAAACACACTAGGTCTGATAAAACCCTTATCTCTAAGGTCTTCTAACTGCACCCTCAGCTCCTAAAACTTAATAGGGGTCATACAATATGCCGCAAAATATATCGGGATGGTCCTGAGATGCAATTAAATGCAAAAATTCATCTCCCACCTCAGAGGTAGTCCCAAAACATCATCGGGAAATACATCCATACAATCCTCCACGACTGAAGGGATTCAGATACCTGAAGAGCCTAGTATGCTGAGGGCTACACTCACCAACTAATGGGTGATGGGTTGTATACTCCTTCTTGAAAAACCCACTCACTCTTTCATGAAATATATTTCACCCACAAAGAATAATTTTGTCCCATTAGCATGAAGGCATCTGACTCGTCTATGGTGACAGTCAATTTGGGCTCAAACTGTGGAAAGTCAGTCCATACCCAAGATGAAATCATAAGGTCTCATCACGAAGATGAAAAGGTCCCATGATAACATGTAACGCCCCGCCCCTACCTCATTGGCTTGAGGAGGTGGTGAGGGTTACTTGGACTTAAGCGACGTTCCCAAGGTGCCAAAGGCTGGCAATGAATGTCGAGGGCTTCAAGAGAAAAGTGGGGAATGATTTTCCCTCAAGAGGATAACCCAACCAACCAACAACCAACAACTATAAATGCATGCATCTCAACTTTACCATCCATACCACAACAACCCAAGGTTCATACAACTGAACATTCCCAAAACATCAGAGTACAACGGAACTAAAAAGTACAGCCACGACAATCTGTGACACCTCCACAGCTCCACTCCAGCTCCAAACTCCATGCTCCACCAAGAATCACGAAGCACTGCTAAAAGAAGGTGATGCCTTACCTTTTCCCATGTCCCGATATACTACATCTACAAAGACACCAAAGTGCCAAAGCAGGGGGTGAGTACAACAACTCAGTAGGATTTCCCCAAATGAATTCCCTACATGCGCCACTAGGATAAACCATTAGCACATTTATATAAAACATATTATATAAAACAATCCCATTTTCAAACTTATTACAATAGCTAAACATGCCACACAAGGGAAAGCCACAACAATCAAGCCACATGCCAGTTGCCATGTTCATATTTCACTCACAAGACCCATATACAAACATCACATAGTCAAGCAATCAACCAACAACGGGGGTACTTTCTCGGACAACCCGTTCACAACCCGACAAGTGGTACTTTCTCGGCCACTTGCCTAGATGGTGGCCCTTCTGTCCATTATCCATCCATTTTCCAGATTATAGTGGCACTTTCTCGACCACTCCACAATATCCCAACACATGCTAATACAAAATCTCATCCATATCCACACAAGCACAAGCCACAAAACAATATCACATTATTTCAAACACCATCACATGTCATTTTCATGCTCTAGTTAATTTTCATTTTAAAATCAACATTTTAAAATCGTCCAATTGAATCTATTTCCAACAAAACCCATTTTACCCAAAAATCCCAATTTCATGCAAAAAACCCCCAATTTCATCACCCATAAATTTTCCAACAAATTTTCCACATGATTTACCAATTAAATTTCAACACAACAATTTAATTGTAAATGCACCACACAATTCCACCAAGTGGAGTCGAGAGAGAATCCACCTACCTTTAGGGTTCCCGAGAGATCGATCCACATGCAACCGCATCTCCGAAACTGGTGAATGCACCACCGAAACCTCTCTAGATCCTCTTCCCTAACACCCAAAAGCCTTAAAAACATCATCCAAGGCCACCACAACCCTATATCTACACACAAAAAGTGTGGATCTAGAAAACCAAGAAGGAGGGAAGAACAGATCTAGAGGAAAACACAAAGAAACTATGGGAGAAGACTTACCCAGGAGGAATCGCCTTCAAACCCTCTTGAATCCTCTTCAAAACCCTTCCAAAATGAGTGGGAGAGCCCTTATATCCCTTGAGAACCAAAAATACTGAGTGAGGCTTGAGTGGGAGGAAGATAGGAGTGTTTTAGGTCAAGCCTGAGGGAGACCGGACTTAAAAACCCCAACTTTAAGTGGTCGCACGGTTAGCCCGCACGGTTTGGAAAACAGTGCGCACGCCACTGCCTCGAGAGCAGGTTCCCACACGGTTTTCTCGCATGTTTTGGCAAATCATGCGCAGGCCGTGCATAGCCTACTGCCTCCCCCTGCATGGTTTCCTGGAGCATCCGCACGGTTTACACTAACCGTGCTCAAACCGTGTTCCCCTTTAAAAGCCTCCAAACTCATCCAAAAACATTAAAAACTCTCCCGACCTTTTCTCAACTCATCCCATGCATTGTAAACTCATAAAAACATAAAAAAGGATACATACCTCAAACTGGGGGTACTACATTCTCCCCACCATTGGAATTTTCGTCCTCAGAAAGTAGTGACCCCGCCCTTTGCCGAAAGAGTTCGGACCACTGCTCGACCATTTCTTTCTCCCGTTCCCAAGTTTCTTCCTAGATCTAGCCATGTTGCCACAAAACCCGAACTAGACCGATGCTTTTACCATGCAAGACTTTCTCTTGCCTATCCACAACTTGCACTGGCACGTGCGCCAACGAAACATCTGGCTCTAGCTGGACATGATCCCATCGAATAACATGGCCCGGATCCGGCTGATATTTTTTCAACTGTGACACATGAAACACATTGTGTACCACACTGAACCTAGGTGGAAAATCCAACCAATAAGCCACCTCACCAACCCTCTCAGCAATCTCAAAAGGTCTAAAGTACCTCGTAGATAACTTTCCTTTTTTCCCAAACCGACAATGTCCCAACCGAGGAGAAATCATCAAGAAAACATGATCACTCACCTCAAACAACAAAGGTCATCGACGATGATCTGCATAATATTTCTGATGACTCTGAGCCGTCTTCATCCTCTTCCTGATCAACTTGATCTTTTATGTAGTCTCCTGTACAAGACTCGGTCCAACCATTGAAGGCTCACCTATTTCCACCCAACATAGTAGAGAACGACATGGCCTCCCATACAATGCTTCAAACGAAGCCATCTGTATGGATGCTTGATAACTTTTATTATATGAGAATTCAACCAAGGATAGGTGCTCCTCCCATGAGCCACCAAAATCCATCACACAAGCCCGCAACATATCTTCCAAGGTTTGTATCGTCCTCTCAGATTGGCCATCCGTCTGAGGGTGATATGCCGTACTCATGGTCAACTTTGTTCTAAGGGCTTGCTACAAAGATTTCCAGAAATGGTATGTAAACCTCAGATATCTATCTGATACGATCGAAACTGGAACACCATGCCTCTTTACCACCTCCCGGACATAGATTTTGGACAGATCCTCCACCGTATGAGATTCACGAATTGGAATGAAATGGGCCGACTTCGTTAGCCGATCCACTATCACCCAAATGGCATCGTGTTTTCTTACCGTTCTTGGGAGACCTGTGACAAAATCCATCGCTATCTACTCCCACTTCCAAATAGGGATAGGTAAAGACTGCAACATTCCCGCTGGCCTCTGGTGCTCTGCCTTGACCTGCTGCCAAGTCAAGCATTGTGAAACGAAATCAACCACTCTTCTTTTCATTCCATCCCACTAGAACTGTGCTTTCAACGCCTTATACATCTTCTGAATTCCAGGGTGAACAGCCCGCCTGGAATGATGGTACGTCCTAAAAAGATCCTCCTAACAAGCCACCGGTACAACTATCCATTTCCGGAAACACAAAACTGATCCTTTATTCAGCTGCCAACCCTCAATGGTCTCCCCACCATTGAGTTTCGACCTCATGGTCTCACACTCCGAATCAGACATTTGCGCCTCTTTAATCAAGCCTTCCAAGTTAGGAATCAAGGAAACTGGAAAGAAGACCACTTTATCACCTTGGTCCTCACCTTCTAGTCGTATGTCAGCTATCACTGACATCAACTGCCACTGGTCCAATGCCTGATTCACCACCTGAGCATATGATTTCCTACTTCATGCATTCGCCATCGAATTTCCCTTACCCGATGTGTACATTAAGTCAAAATCAAACATCTGGAGATATTCCATCCATCTCCTTTTCCTCAAGTTCAGATCCATTTGTGAGAAAATGTGCTTCAAACTCTTATGATCCATGTAGACCGTGAATTTCTCACCGAAGAGATAATGGCGCCACATTTTCAAAGCATGGACCACTACCGCCAACTCCAAATCATGAGTTGGGTAGTTCTTATCATGCACCCTCAACTACCGTGATCTATACACAACCACATGATCCCCTTGCATGAGGATTCACCCCAACCCTGATCCCAATGCATCGCAATACACCACGTACCATTTCCCCGGTTCTAGAAAAACCAATATTGGTGCTGATGTAAGGAAACCCTTTAGCTCTTCGAAACACTACTGACACTGTTCATTCCACTAGAATGGAACATTATTCCTTTTCAAAGTTGTCATTGGTGAAGCCAATCATGAAAAGTCATGAACAAAATGCCGATAATAACCAGCTAGACAAAGGAAACTCCATATCTCAAACACATTCTGTGGCGGTTGCCACGAGATAACGGCCTCTATCTTTTCTGGATCTACTGAAACACCCTTTTCAAAAATCACATGTCCAAGAAAACAAACTTCCTGTATCCAAAAGTCGCATTTTGACAATTTGGCATACAACCGATGATCTCTCAATATCCCTAGAACTATCACCAAGTGCAGTTCATGCTCCTCTATTGTCTTTGAATACATGAGAATATCATCCACAAACACCACCACGAATAAATCCAGATATCTCTGAAATATTCGATTCATCAATGCCATAAACACTACTGGTGCATTCGTTAGACCAAAGGGAATAACAACATACTCATAATGGCCATATCGACTTCTGAAATCTGTTTTAGGAATACCCTCCTTCCTTACTCTCAATTGATGATATCCCGATCTCAGGTCGATCTTGGAGAACCACAGGGCTCCCCTCAACTGGTCAAACAGGTCATCAATTCGTGGAAGTGGATATCTTTTCTTTATCGTCACTTGGTTAAGTCGACGATAATCAACACAAAGCCTCAAAGTTCCATCGGACTTTTTCACAAACAACACCGGCGCTGCCCACGGAGATGTGCTAGGCTGGATAAAGCCTTTATTTTATAACTCCTCCAACTGGACTTTCAACTCCCTCAATTCTGCAGGTGCCATCTGGTAAGACGGAAGTGAGATAGGACTGGTCCCCAGAAGGAGATCAATCGTAAACTCCACTTTTCTTACAGGAGGTAACCCGGAGAATTCTTCGGGAAAAACGTCCATGAACTGATCAACCACTGCTGGAAAAACACTATTCCCAACACCCTCTATCGATTCCAACGACAATACCGCCCACTGATACAACAACGTGCCAATTTCCGGTGCCAACAAGCCTGCTACAACCTGCTTCTCATGCCTCTCTCCTCTAAAGAGATGTATAACACCATCGTGTGTCATAAAACTCACTGTTCGCGCATCAGAATCGATGTGGGCCTTAAACGCTATTAGCCAATCCATGTCCAAGATTGCATCATAGCCATCCATCTCAAGTATTGAGAAATCCCACACTATCTCAATCTCACTCACAATGATACAACATGCTCTACACAAGAAGGATCGACACTCTTTTCTACCCAGAGGGGTTTGAAGTTTCAAAACCAAAGGAATCATCTCTACCTTTAAACCCAACAACTCAACAATGTGTGCAGCAATAAAAGAGTGTGAACCACCCGTATCAAACAACACTTGCATGCAGGTAGAATTTAAAATAATAGAACCTCATACTGTGGATGGCCCCGACTGATCATCCACCACAATCTGGTCAGCTCCGAACAAAGTCTTAGTTGCTGCACCCTGGTCGTTACTTCCTTGTTGAGGTGTCATGGTGTTCCGAGAATCACGATGACTAACCTTACCTTGCTGACAAGGGGTATGCTGCTACCCCCATCCCGTCGAAGCATAGGATGCATGTGATCCTTGCGGAGTGTCACGCACAATCGTCCTCGGAGCATTCCTACAGTAGCGCTGGAGATGCCCCATCTTCTTATAACTATAACATGCTCTGGGTTGTGTCGTGCAATCCCGCTTGATATGCATCGAGTAGCCACACTGAAAATAGCCCAATTTACTCTGGGGCTTTGGAGGAAGGTTCACCGATCCTATCGTCACATTTTGTGTCGTGCTCCCACTCTGGGAATATGTGTCCCTCTTCCACTTGAACCCAATGTTATAGTTCCCATTAGTCCCTATGGGTATTACCATGCTTCCTCCGCCCAGAGTTCCCAGCAGATCTCTCTCAGCTATCGAGGCTCGATTTACCATTTCTGTGTAGTCCCCGATACACAGCACCACTATTTTAGAACGGATTTCCTACCTCAATCCCGCCTCGAAGATCCTTGCTTTCAGCGACATGCTACCCGCCACCTCAGGTGCAAACCGCACTAAGCTAATAAACTTAGCTTCATAATCCATTACCAACATTTTTTCTTGCTTCAAACTGAAAAAGTTAGTTGTATGATGAATCTTGAACATATGAGGGTGGAATTGTTTGTTAAACAATTCCTCAAAGGTTTCCCACGTCATACCCTGGTTCGTCCCTGCTTGGACTACCAGCTCCCATCATTGAAGGGAAATATCCTCCAGCTTATACATTGCTAACTTGACCTTAAGCTCAAGCGGGGTTCCCAAGAATTCAAAAATTTTATTTATTTGGGACAGCCACGCCTCTTCCCTTTCTGGGTCCACATCACCCCTAAAAACGGGTGGGTTTTGCTTCTGAAACTGAGCTGCATAGTCAAAATTCTTGGTCTCTTCAACTCTATTTATACTTCCCACCACTTATAAGGCTTGGACTATACTTTTCACTAGCTTCTAGTTCACCTGGGGCTCAGGTGCAACCACATTCTCATCATCTACTTCCAGTCGGTCTCTACGACGCCTACCCAGTGCCATTTCTATAAACATAAAACAAACAAGCATGGGTCTCGCTTCCGTAGACATCACGAATCAAACACGTCAAATACCATTTCATAACAATCAATCACAACCAGACTTTCCATTCTTGCACATTTCCCATGTTGCACCATTTTTGAAAATCAACCATTTTCAAAATATCATGTTTATTCACATTTCGGGTTCAGACATTTGAAAACCCGTTTTTTCAATTCAACCCATAAATCAT
Organism: Viscum album; assembly: GCA_963277665.1. Lineage (NCBI taxonomy): Eukaryota > Viridiplantae > Streptophyta > Magnoliopsida > Santalales > Viscaceae > Viscum > Viscum album. The sequence goes on from OY728138.1 coordinate 398,111,865, forward strand.
TAAACCAAATGAAATATTCATCCTAGAGGGAAGTCATTTCTATCATATATGTCATGATCATCTCATTGGCTACACCCACGACAATGAGATTTCCAATGCCTATAAGTGTCTACAAAACACTTATGTAACCAACTCCCTGATAACTTGAAGTTTAGCATAAAAGGGTTAGCTACGTCTTTTTATTCTATACATTCCAAGTTCTGATAGTCCTACACCTTGATACCATCCCGACTCAAGGAATAACCAAGAAAGAATGTCAACTCCAAATCCGAGAATAAACTCTAAAGGACCGAACAAGCTGATACCACTTGTAATGCCCTGCCCCTACCTCATTGGCTTGAGGAGGTGGTGAGGGTTACTTGGTCTTAAGCGACGTTCCCAAGGCGCCAGAGGCTGGCAATGAATGTCGAGGGATTCAAGATAAAAGTGGGGAATGATTTTCCCTCAAGAGGATAACCCAACCAACCAAAACCAACAACTATAAATGCATGCATCTAAACTTAACCACCCATACCACAACAACCCAAGGTTCATACAATCAAACATTCCCAAAACATCAGAGTACAACAGAACTAAAAAGTACATCCACAATAATCCATGACACCTCCACAGCTCCACTCCAGCTCCAAACTCCATGCTCCACTAAGCACCACGAAGCACCGCTAAAAGAAGGTGATGCCTTACCATTTCCTATGTCCCGGTATACTACATCTGCAAAGACACCAAAGTGACAAAGCAGGGGGTGAGTACAAATACTCAGTAGGATTTCCCCAAATGAATTCCCTACATGCGCCACTAGGATAAACCGTTAGCACATTTATATAAAACATATTATATAAAACAATCCCATTTGCAAACTTATTACAACAGCCAAACATTCCACACAAGGGAAAGCCACAACAATCAAGACACACACCGATTACCATGTTAATATTTCACTCACAAGCCCCATCTACAAACATCACATAGTCAAGCAATCAACCAACAATGGGGGTACTTTCTCGGCCAACTCGTTCACAACCCGACAAGTGGTACTTTCTCAGCCACTTGCCTAGATGGTGGCCCTTTCGTCCATTATCCATCCATTTCCCAGATTATAGTGGCACTTTCTCGACCACTCCACAATATCCCAACACATGCTAATACAAAATTCCATCCATATCCACACAAGCACAAGCCACACAACAATCTCACATTATTGAAAACACCATCACATGCCATTTTCATGCTCCAGTTCATTGTCATTTTAAAATCAACATTTTAAAATCATCCAATTGAATCCATTTCCAACAAAACCCATTTTTACCCAAAAATCCCAATTTCATGCCAAAAACCCCCAATTTCATCACCCATAAATTTTCCAACAAATTTGCCACATGATTTACCAATTAAATTTCAACACAATAATTTAATTGTAAATGCACCACACAATTCCACCAAGTGGAGTCGAGAGAGAAGCCACCTACCTTTAGGGTTCCTGAGAGATCGATCCACACGCAACCGCACCTCCAAAACCGGCGAACGCACCACCGAAACCTCTCTAGATCCTCTTCCCTAACACCCACAAGCCTTAAAAACATCATCCAAGGCCACCACAACCCTATATCTACACACAAAAAGTGTGGATCTAGAAAACAAAGAAGGATGGAAGAACAGATCTAGAGGAAAACACAAAGAAACTATGGGAGAAGACTTACCCGGGAGGAATCTCCTTCAAACCCTCTTGAATCCTCTTCAAAACCATTCCAAAATGAGTGGGAGATCCCTTATATCCCATGAGAACTAAAAATCCCGAGTGAGCCTCGAGTGGGAGGAAGAGATGAGTGTTTTAGGTCAAGCCTGAGGGAGACCGAACTTAAAAAAATCCAACTTTAAGTGGCCGCACGGTTAGCCCGCACGGTTTGGAAAACCGTGCGCATGCCACTGCCTTGAGAGTAGGTGCTCGCACGGTTTCCTCGCATGGTTTGGAAAACCGTGCACAGGCCATGCGTAGCCTACTGCCTCCCCCTACACGGTTTCCTGGAGCATCCGCACGGTTTACACTAACTGTGCTCAAACCATGCGCCCCTTTAAAATCCTTCAAACTCATCTAAAAACATTCCAAACTCTCTCGAACTTTTCCCAACTCATCCCATGCACCGTAAACTCATAAAAAACATAAAAAAAGGCTACATACCTCAAACTGGGGGTACTACATAACATCTCTTCACCAAGAGATAGCTCGCACTGCCAGAAAATAAAAGATATAGAAGAAGTGTTCCCCATAGGAACTTCAAGACAAAGCTATTAGGATAAAGCCTCTACTGGGAGCTCCACCTCTCGCACTAGGAGTAAAGATATGAAGGAATGACTTACAATTGTTTCTACTAATACTGAAGGAAGAGTGTAATAAACACAAATCATACCTCTAATCATATTGTGTGATGTTGGTTCATATGAATCCATAGCCTACAGCTGCCCATGACCTCAAATGGTAGCTCCTTAAGCCTGACGTGGTCAACCTGGTGGTGGCGGTGGTGGTGGAAGGATATCATAACATCATCCACCACCCACAGCTCCTCCTCCTATAGCCCCATCAACTCCGCCTCCCTAAGGGCCACCCTACCCTCGACTGGGAGTTTTGTGATCATGACACTACCTATTCTGTGGTGGTTCATCTGCTATCATTCTTCCCTCCTTAGCACGTTGGGTTGGGAAATAATATTCCATGTGGTATCTCCCATAACATGCATAGGGTTGCTCTTATCTAGTCTACCCTGGTCCTCTACGTAGTCCCTCTATTGTACGACCATGTGTCTGAGTCTGGTCCTGATGAGTTCTTCTGCACTGAGATCCTGCCAATTGGTGCCTACTAGCTGCTGCAGACGACTCAGCCCTTTAGCACCCACTGCCTGCCCCAACTACCCGATGTCCCTCTGACAGGAATCTCTTCATCACCAATGCCCACTCCAACACCCCTGCATAGATAGGAATGCATAGGTGTACTATACTGGAATGAATATATCTATGAAGACCCTACTCAAACTTCCATGCTCAGAAGTAGTCATATCAAATCATGTCGAGGGAGTATCACATAAAGTCGGTGAACCTCATGGCATACTCAAAAATTGTCATCCCTCTCTACTGCATCTACAAAATCTCTTGAATATGAACTGAGCGCAAGAATGAGGGGTAGTACTCATCACAAAAAATATGCTAGAAGTTGGTCCATGAGAGTGTCAACTCATCATGCATCTACATAACTAGGCTCCACCAGCACCCAATTGTTCTGTGTAAAAGGTTGGATACCAATGCAACCACCTGATCAGTCGGTGTCTAAATAAGCCTGAAAACACAGACTATCATCTCTATCTAATCCTTCACTACTTGGGGATCTGTCTCACTATGGAACATCAACGGACTCTAGCACCGGAACTTGCGGAGTGCGTTAAGCCTATGAAAATTCTCATCATACTCTGCCGGTACTATCAGTTGATCAACGGGTGGGGTACTTCAACCTATCCACCTAGAGGAAGAATCTCGTGTGATGTTCCCTGAACAGTGTCCTCATCAATCATTAGATAATCATCATAATATGGAATCAGTAATTTGGTTGGTTGTCTTCACGGAGGCATCCTGAAAATTTAATCAAGATGTACCACGGTCAGATAGCATATATATATGGGGATTTGACTCAATAAGGATATTCAAAGACTCGGTCATATATGATTCATGTACCAAAGTTTCCTATATCCCATATCTCGGCATGTTGTGCTGACAAGAAGGTAGTCATATTCCTGATGTATGGATACGTTGGTCACCACACCAACACTGGATTCCTTGGCCTGAAATCCGCACTTGAGACACTTTGAAACTATTTCCCTAAATCCCAACCAAATCATTGTAAGGGGATAACTCCAAACACCGTCCTATGGAATGAACTATCTTTGATACCAATCTATCATGACCTGACCCAATGAGGCTCGAGTTGCAATTACCCCAAACCCACCTTCATAGGTTAGGCGCTAGTGATAAGCGCCAAATGGATTAACTAATATCGGAGGTCTTTGCCTAGTATATCTATACGCACGCACCCAACCATCTCTATGTATAAGTACATATGAATAATAATAAAAGATAGAAAAACTAGAGAATAAACCATGCATGTAAAAACCTATAGGTAATATAAGAGTATGACAATGTAATCTGAAAGAAAAAGGTAAAAATACACACTCAACCAGAAAGATGTCCCAACCTGATAAAACTGGAAAAGTAATGTGTTGAGTGAGTCTGGATCCATATATCAAAGACCTGACCACTATATATAGTCAAATGCACTAGGGTGTCCATATTCTTCTTTATAATAATTTTCAACTTGTCTATCATCTGCATAAGACATGGCATGTGCGGGAAAATCCCATCCAAGGGTGAGTATATACATACCTAGTAGGACGCCCTAAAAGCTGAAGGTGGAGTAGTAAGAGACGTGATAGGAATAGACAACTCAACCCATAGTAAGAGAGAAATGAAATCCAACAACAAGGATACATACATATATACTCATAAAAGAAACCCAAATGTGAGAGAAAGTGGATTTCCATCTCACAACCTAGCCTAGGAAAAGAGTCTTACATCAGTTCCAAAGGGACCATCAATGATGTCCAGCATCTCGCGTGTTTTTCCAGAGAAACATCCATGCCAAAACACACCTCACCATTGTGTTACACAGTCGAAAGGTACAATATCTAGGTAGATGACTCATGCCCTGATACGACAAGAGGGTTTCACGCAATAGATAGAGGACCCATACCCAAACTCCGTAAGAGGGTGTCACTCGGTAGGTAAAGGACCCATGCCCTGACTCCATAGGAGGGTATCACTCTGATGGTTAAGGACCCATGCCCTGACTCCACAAGAGGGTGTCACACTAAAGGTAGATAGAGGGCCCATGCCCTTTCCCTATAGGAGGGTGTCACTTTAATAATAGAGGACTCATGTCTTGACACCGTAGGAGGGTGTTGCTCTGATGGTTGAGGACCCATGACCTATCTCCATAAAAGGATGCCACTCTGATAGTCGATAGAGGTCTCATGTCCTTCCTAGTAGGAGGGTTCCACTCTAATAGTCGATAGAGTACTCATGCCCTACCCAGTAGAAGGGTTCTGCTCTAAAATCTCTGATGATCCTGCTCGAACACTACCATCGTTGAGTGTTGCCTAAAGAAGCATAATTCCCAAAACATCTCACATCATATCTCAAAAGTCACCATGAATTCCACCATCGCGTTATATGTGAAAAAATATTCAGTATAGGCTAACTACATGCCAAAATATGAGTCGAAATGAAGGAGATATGATAGGTAGAAGTTTCTTCAAAAGGAGGTTACACGACATATAAGGGGACCCACACGGCTTGTGGTCTCACCCTATCGCTCAGTCGTGTCTCTACCAGTACACAGATCACTACCCATATAGCCCTACGTAAAGGAACTACACGTCGTGCCTCATCCACCTAGGGTCTTACTCGTGCTCCTAGTAATGTTCGTGTACCTTGGTTGTGCACTCTGGTTGTGCTCATGTACATTGGTCGTGCTCGTGTGCACTAGTTGTGTCTGTGTACATTGGTCGTGTGCCTGGTCGTGCACGTGTCTGTGTACTCCCAAAGTACACACTGGGTCACCATCACCGATTCACACGCTGTGTGGGGGTCGCACATGGCATGTGATATTCAACTCGCTCAAAAACCCTAGTAGCCACAGCCAGGGTCCTACACACCATGTGTTCTTCAGACTATATGGCATGTAGTCAAGTTTTTCGCAGAATCCTAAATCCGCTCTGCGCATTCTGGATCTACTTTTTCCACCTTGAATCACGTCTTTAGGCCCCCCGAAATCAAAGGAATTCATCTCCAATCGTTGTTTTCGGTCGTTCGTTGGCCTGAAAACGAATCTCAATCCTCCCGCACGAAACCCGCGCACCGTCGTCACTCCTCCCGTGTTGTGTCGATCATTCCCAGATCCCATATTCATGAGAATCATCACCTGTATCCCGCAAAGCATCCCAATCTGTCCTCCGATCACTGATTTATACGTTGCATGTGAATCTATTGTGAATTCGGGGGTCTGATCACGCTCGATCTCGCTCAGCAATATCGAACCAAGATCCCGTAGGCCAATCAGTGAAGATCGCGAATAACGATGGGAGGAAAACACATAAACCAAAGGTGCAACAATCATTAGTCAAGTGTTCTTGACCAACAAATTAGTTTGGGGATAGCCGGGGTGAGAAAAACAAAGAACAACAGGATAAATCAAATAAATAAATTAAATTCAATATACTGGTGCATGCATAGGCTCAAATTTGATGCAAATCAATGAAATAAGAATGATCGTGCTCAGTCATTTAATCATAAGAGTGGAAATTCACATATGACGAGTTCTACCTCAATCCAGATCGTTGATTGATGAAGAATGTGTTCGCCAACAAAGGAGGAAGATCCGTTGCATTTGTTGCGCCTCAATTCGCCTTGATTTGGAGTCTTGTTGTCGTCTGATCTCGATCCGTTAATGAAGAACATGAAATTCTCCTCTCAACAGCCCCGAAGTTATGCAGATAACCCCGACAATTCTCCATAACGGTGTACTTATAAAGGTTTTAGGATTAGGTCATTTAAATCAAATAATTAAATTAATTAATTAATTTAATTTAAACACATCTGTCAACAGTCTCTATATTCGAACACCCCATGCTGACCAACTTTCAATCGCGCCTAGGGTAAATCTCACGTTCTGAATTCAACCACGATCTCATATTTTTTATCAAAGACTCCATTTAATAGTTATCCCATTGTTTATGAAAAACCCTACACACATGATATAAAATGTATTTAATATTTTTATTAAATTAATTTATGGTACACCGGGCCTCGGAATCGCACGTCGTCTCAGCGCGTGACTCCAAAAATATTTCTAGATATATTTCAAAGTCTTACAAGGTAAAAATAGAGTCTTGAAACATTGCTCGGGATAACAATAATGAGTAATATTGTTCACGCCTGCATGTGCACTCATGTGTTGTTCACTCTTTTGTTCATATAGATCAGTAGATGTCGATGGTGAACGGCTTTGGAGGATGGAGATGGATTGTGGGTGCAATTGCTGATGTGTGGAGTATTCATTACGACGGCCACCTACGTGCCCATATTCAAGCCTACATTTGTTCGAGTATGTGTTACTTATATGTGGTGATACATTTGATTATACTGCGTTATATTATAGTGATTTTGTTATATATACTTGTGTTATTGTGTGGGTGTCGATTCTTTTATGTCGTGGTGGGCAATGTTGCATGATAGCAGGTGACAAGTTATATTTACTGATAATGCCCCCCCCCCTGTCATTTGAGTGAATACCTCACCTTTGACCACTAGCCCCTGACATGTTGAAGACAAGCTTGAGGAGTTTACTTATCAGTATGTCAGGACGTGACGAGTTTATTGGTTGTTAGATGTTCTTGGTTTTGGGGTTCGAAGTTTTTGGTTTTATTTTTCTTTGGAATCTCGAGTTGTTGGTGTTAGAGCCCTTATAGCGTAGCCTGGTGATAGAGGTCGATTGTTGACCCTATTGAGGTATGTTTGTCCTCATGAATAATGATTATTCAGCTTGTGTGTATTGTTTGGCTCTTATTATCAAGAAAAGAAAGAGATTAGGTGACACTACTACAGATCGACCATTTAACATCGCGTAAAATGGGTTTTAATAGTGCTAAAAAAGCGATGTTGTCTCCAGTGTTGATAAAGACACCTTTTATCAGTGCTGATAAAAGTCAACAAAATATTTTTTTAAAAATATTTTTTTTCTACAAATTAAATATCCAGAGGTCGGCCACCCCCACCCCTTATCATCACTCGAAGCCCCCCCCCCCCCCAACATCGCTAGCCCCTCCCATTATCAGTGCTCAAAGCCCCCTAACAACACTAGGACCTCCTGCTTCACTCGCCCCCATACGCGTCCCTGTCGAGTTTCGAGCCTGAGACCTACCCTTTATGGATCTGCACATTTACCACTCTATATTATTTTGTTTTGTATTTTATGATATATATATATATATATATATATATATTTCGTTACATTTTTATCCATATATATATGTATATATTTATATATAAATATTTTTAATTATTTTTAAATACATATACAAAATATGCTTTTTGTGTTTATAAATACACACACACACACATATATATTTATATATATGCATGTGTCAATAAATATAATTATAAATATTTAAATTTTTGTACATATATTATATATTAATATTTATATACATATATTATAATATATAGATAAATATATATTTGTTTGTTAATATACACACAAATATATATATACACATTAATTGTATAAGCATATAAATATTCATACATTTTTATTTTAAATAAAATGGATATTATTATTATTTGGATATGGTTTATATATATACAAAAATATTTTATATGTAAATATGTTTATATATTTATTTATAAAGTTAAATTTTTATGTGTGAATGTATGCAAATACGTATGCACGTGTATATATTTAATTATAAATAAACCTATATTGTGAAAAATGATAAAATTTCAAAACCATAATATCAATATGAATGTAAGCCCTGAGAATAAATTCAATCCCCACTAAAAACAGGCAAAAAGACCCCCTTAAATGTGGTTGAAATTTCATCGAATGTTAAAAAAATTGGGATACCCCGACTAAAAACTCGGTTTTGGAGGCCCTTTGGACCCTTTTTGGCCTTGAAAAATGTGACCAAGGGTTCTCTTGATTATTAATACGTAGAGCTCACTGCAAGTTTCGATTTGATACGCAGTAGAGTCCAAACGAACACCCGAATAAAAAATTACGAGTGTTTGAAGCTGGAGTCATGTTTTCAACATATCTTACCCGTTCATTAATTCATTTAATTTTTATGTCATCCAATCGTTATTAAAAGATTATCACTTGATAATAATTACAAATTATTTATTGATACTATTTTTTTAATTATTTTATAAACCATTTTCACTAAATATTTTATATATTAAGCGTGAATGCCTATTTAGCTTTATCCAAAACATATTCAAAAAATATATATTATATTTATATTTATATAAATATATTCATATATTTATATATTATTTTTAATGAAATATACTTTTTTTTATGAAACATACCTTTTATCAGCGTTAAAAAAATTGGTGATAAAAAATATCCTTTATCAACATTAAAAAAAACACGTATAAAAGGAATACATTTATGAACGCTAAAAAATAAAAATGTAATTATCAAACCATCCTACTATATTAAAGTATTTCTAAAGGCCCCAACTTCAAAATAAAGTTAGAAAAAAAAGTGCATTTACAGTGAATTATATATATTTTGATTGTGCACCTTTCGTGGGTTTGGGATAAGAAAGGCCCCTCGCAAACTTGAGGCACGTGGCGTGCACAAGACGCCCCTGAACGTGCACCAAGAAAAAACAGTATATTAAAAAAAAACGAAATAAAAATAATAATAAACGATGTTGCTGGCGAAGGCCTTGGATAAATTTCTGCCTACTTGAAATTCTGTTGATGTATCCGCAGATTAGAGCCAAACATATTTTGATCATCCATGGCTTCTTTGCCCTCTAATGGTGTTGCCTGCTTGTCTTTCCGTCTCTCTTCGCAACCCCCCAGGATTTCCTCAGCAGCGTTGAATCCAAAACTCGAAATTCCAAGACCCGCGAACCCTAGGAGCTCGAGGCCATCGCTTTACCAGGTGAAGGCCGGAGTTGGATACGAGTCCACCACCGTCCAAGCGGACGATATCGGTAAGCTATCAAATTCTCCAGTTGTAGATGATCCACTTCAAAGAGTTTTGAATCGTAAATACAAATGGGGTTTTATGGAGGATATCGACTCCTTCTCGATTCCGAAGGGGCTTTCGGACGAAACAATTCGTTTAATTTCTTCGAGGAAGAATGAACCTGACTGGATGCTCCAGTTCAGGTTGAACGCTTTTGAGAAATTCCTCAGAATGAAAGAACCCAAGTGGTCGGATAATCGGTACCCGGCGATCGATTTTCAAAACATCTGTTACTACTCGGAGCCCAAGAAGAAACCTACTTTAAATAGCCTCGATGAGGCTGACCCCGAGCTTCTCCGATACTTTGAGAGGCTGAATGTCCCGTTGAACGAGAAGAATCGACTGGCTAACGTTGCCGTAGATGCTGTTCTTGACAGCGTTTCTATTGCCACGACCCACAGGAAGACATTGGAGGAGGCTGGAGTGATATTTTGTTCCATATCGGAGGCGATCAAGGAATATCCAGATCTGGTTAGGAAGTATTTAGGGAAGGTGGTGCCTCCTGGGGACAATTACTACGCGGCTTTGAATTCGGCAGTTTTTAGTGATGGCTCATTCTGTTATATACCTAAGGGCACCAAGTGCCCTATGCAGATTTCAACTTATTTTCGAATAAACGCAATGGAAACTGGGCAATTCGAGAGGACCCTTATAATTGCCGATGACAGGAGCTTCGTGGAATACTTGGAGGGGTGCACAGCACCTTCTTATGATACAAACCAGCTTCATGCTGCCGTGGTCGAGCTGTTTTGTTCTGAGGGGGCGGAGATCAAGTACTCCACGGTTCAGAATTGGTATGCTGGGGATGAGGAAGGGAAAGGTGGGGTCTTCAATTTTGTTACCAAACGCGGCGTGTGTGCTGGGAATCGCTCAAAGATCTCGTGGACTCAGGTGGAGACAGGGTCGGCTATCACATGGAAGTATCCGAGTGTGGTTCTTGAAGGTGATGACACCGTGGGTGAGTTTTATTCGGTTGCATTGACGAACAATCACCAGCAAGCAGATACTGGAACAAAGATGATACACAAAGGGAAGAATACCAGAAGCAGGATAATTTCAAAGGGCATTTCGGCTGGGAACTCGAGAAACTGCTATAGAGGGCTTGTTCAGGTTCAGTCAAAGGCTGGGAATGCCCGGAACTCTTCCCAGTGTGATTCAATGCTCATTGGTGACAATGCTGCTGCCAACACCTATCCTTACATTCAGGTGATTTTATCAGTCTAGGGGTTTTGCAGTTTTCCACACTTGAATGTACAAGCTGTGATGTTTCTAACATATGCTAAGTCTCCATTTGACAGCCCTTATTGATAACTGCTTATACCACCTATCACTTACGTTTCTTTTGTATGCCAACTAAGGTTCCATTTGAAAACTGTTTATCATAAGTGATGTAAGCAGTTTCCAATAAGTGATGTGAAACTGAGCCTAATGACCTATTGCTTTTGACTTTCCTTGGCATGCTCCTGTTTTCAATTCTTTACAGATTGTTCTTAGTTCTCTTCTCATCATTTCATCTGCCCTTTTTTCCCCAGAATGGGCCTTAGGCCAAAAATTTGGGCCTACGGGCTATGTAATGAGCTACAAGCCCACCGGGCCTTCGGGCTATGTAATGGGTCTCCCTCTACCCAGTTAAAAGAGGTCTTTGTTTTGCTTTAATAATAAAACGAGGCTTCGGTCCCAACCTTTAAAAAAAAAAAATCTTCTATCAACACAGCTAGTCTCATGATGATTTGCATGTCTCTGGTTCAATCTTTTTGAATGAGTATTTTAGCTACTCCGGCACTGTTTTCTTTTGCTGCTGGGGAAATTATGTGCAAGTGATTACAATAAACTTTCAAAATTTACATCATATCACTGGCAACTTTTGAATATCATACCATATAAAAATAAGATTAGGTTATCAAAATCTATCTTGCAAGTTAGATGAGGTGGGGGACTTGAGTTTCTGCCAGCATTGCCATTTGGTTGCGTTTAATGTTTATCACTTATGAGAAGTGTTGTCACAACCTGGCTTCCCTGGGCTGTGAACTGGACCGTCTGACCCCTTTTTTAAGACCCTGGTTGTTTTCCTGGCCCCACACAAGTTATTACCTTCCTGGGTCACTTGATAGGCTAATGACTGTCCCCACGGGCCAACAGATTCTTTCAGTGTGCTTTGTACCCACTCCTACAAAGGTCACCCATCTTGACACTACTCCAAGCCAAACACATTTGACTGTGGAATTCTTATCAGACAGACTCACGAAAGGAAATCTGCACCATGTATTACCAACTAGTCTTTTAAGTCTCCTCTTCAGGGGTGATTGTTCATTAAAATGCAATCTTAGAATCGACGTGAGGGGTTCATAGCATTGTCGAACCACTTGGGCCAAGTCAAGTTCATGTTTTATCTCGATCACCGTTGCTGTTCACATTTTCATTACCAACGAGGGTTTCTTAGTTGCCCAACTCATTATTATTTTTTAATTATTTTGCGGCACAGGCGAAAAACCCTACTGCCCGGATCGAACATGAAGCCAGCACCTCAAAAATCGGTGAAGATCAGTTGTTCTACTTTCAGCAGAGGGGGATCGACCATGAGAAAGCCATGGCTGCAATGATTTCTGGGTTTTGCAGGGAAGTATTCAATGAACTCCCGCAGGAATTCAGTACAGAAGTGGACCAATTGATGAGCCTGAAGCTGGAAGGATCAGTAGGGTAAAGAATCCCTTTTTGCAGGTAATTTTGATCCGTTGGTCATGACTTCAACAGCTGGAGGACTGGAGGCTCCTGCTTGTAGTTGTGGATACGAATTCTTCAACAAACGGTTGTCATATTTGTACATCTTCTGAGTACTGGAACATTTACTGTGACATGTAAGTTTTTTGTTTTGATTTTTGAGACTTTATGTTTTCTAATGTACATTAGAAACATTAGAATATTGTGGTGGAATAAGAAGCTCAATTTGGTTTAATCTCAAGTGAAGATCAGTGCTTATCAATGCTCATAGGCATACAGTAAATAATAAAATAGAAAAATAATAAAAAAAATTTCGGGGTCATTCTGTTATGAAATCTAAAAATAAAATAGAAAAATAATAAAATTATTTTAGGAGAAAGAGATGAGAAAATGATGAGGATACTCAGTTGTCTACATTCTTTGACAATGGTGGGCTATTGGGTTTTCTATCACCCACTTTAAATGTTTATCATTCATGATGTTTTATTTCATCATACCTGTTTGAATATTGGTTCATTAAAAATCTTATTTGAAAAAACTTAGTGGGATAAAAGATTATGACTTATATGATATGAAATTTTTTAAATTTTGAAACAAATTTTTATAAAAGCACATCAATCTCTATTCCAAGTTTTTTTTTTCTTGATGCTTTAGCAAAATGAAACTCTACCTGAGTTGCAGGGGGAGAAGGTGAAAAATTCATCCCGCATATGATTGATGAAAAGAGGAGTGGAAGTTAGTTTAATCAATTATTATGTTTTTCTTTATCCAAGTGACTCAAGTAGCATTGTATTCAAATAATATAATATTTTGTATTTATTATTTCAAATTAATGATTATTATATATAAATTTTATTTAATTTAATCATACTTGAAGACAGGTCAAAAGCTTTTAACCGGGCCATTAATTAGGGTTTTTTTCTCAAGGTCGATTTAATAAACGGGTCGGGCTCGGGTTGGCTTAGCTAGACCCGATTAAGAGTCGATTGTTTCCCATCTTGAATTCGAGGGTCTAATTTTAATTTATCATTGGAGCACATAAAAAAACACCTTTTCCATATTAAAATGTTTTAGAATCCCATCACCTTAATTTTATTGATACGCAAATATATCTACGTGTATTTGTTCAATTTGTAAACCAAGACAATAGTTATTTCTAGTTATTTCTTTTAGACATTTCTTCCGTGAGTCCTAATGATATTTAAATCAAAATATCAATGATTGTATATTATGATGTTGTTTTATTAGTAAAAACACATGGATATGTTGAACTATCCTTTATTCAAAAAATATTTGCTCAAGTAATTATACCATATTTGCCCATATTGCTTTTAACCATTCAAGAATGTATGCAACTTAATTGAATATAGATTTGTGGACTTTGAACTTAACACTTTAGAAGTTTTGAATCATTTATGTGAAGGGATCTGAGTGCATCTGAAAGCATAAAAATTGGCATTTTAAAATATTTCAATTCAAATTCGTGTTATAACACTAGATTCGAAATACCATCACCTAGAATCACCCACAAATTATGTGTAATTAATTTAAGTATGAAGAACACAAACAAAATTATACATTGTTGGCTTGTGAAGTCCTGATGTGATCCGCTTGTTGTCGGCGTGTTGTAGCTTGAAGGATCCAAGTGAGGATCCCTCTAGATCGTCCACATGTGCACCACAACCCCCTCAAACATCATTCTTTGATTCCCAGGTGCTAGTATGGAAGATTGAAGTGCTTCACAATTGTAACGTCCTGGTCTGGAGGCCACTCGATTGGTGCCCCGACCCGGTTTGCCACATGGCCTCATGCGCACCTCCCCGTATGCCACAAACTTCCAACTAGCAGCAGAGGTTGATGAATGTACTGTGAGGAGATTATACCCACTATATCAAAGTGCGCAATCATAAAAGAAATAACTAAGCATCATACACAATCCAAAACTGTTAGAGTACACAAGTAACAAAACAACGGAAACATGCGTTAACAAATAAAATGGTGACATATGAGCATATAAGGAATACAAGACAGATCGCCCACTGGGCCGATCTCATATATAGAATAAAATGAATAAAAGAATAAAGACGCAAGGCGCTACTACTACTCCGAGTCATACCTCATCTCAAGTGAGAGTTTGCTCGGATACCCAAGTGTAGTGGCAACCTGAGCAGGGTGCCAGTACATAACTCAGTAGGGCACTACCAACTGTTGGATTGGTGTAGCCCGATCCATTTCGAATGATGTTTTGGACCAAATGCTTCTGGTCCATACTGCGCACCTGGCCACAACTTTCGCGAGTCGAGCTCCGCGGTGAGCTTGTTGGGGGTTGCAGGGGCCAACGCGCCCCTGCTCCAGAGGTCGGGGGGCCAAAGGTCCCTAACCCAAATTTTTTGGGCACTGTAGCAACCATGACTACTATAGTAGAGTTGAACGACCGACACCGACAAGGCACTGTAACAGTGCAGACTTTGGAGTCAACAGTACTGTAGCGGTGTAGACTTCCAGCTGCTAGCCACTGTAGCACTTTTGATTTGGATGACCACCTTTCATTATAGCAATGCAGACTTCCTATGTGGTTGGTGGAACAGTAGATCGTCTTCCTCCTTTTTTAGCCCATTTCGGGCTAGAGTTTAGTTAAGTGATTGAAAACCCTGAAACTCCCTGTAAATTGTGCTCCCGACATATAGTGAAATTCTGCCTCTCCGTGGACGTAGGGATTATTCTCGAACCACATAAATCTTTGTGTTCTCGTTCTTTTGTTTTTTCCCTTTTACTCTTCTGCGAATCGTTTCTTTCTGTCGTGTTGCGACTCCCGACGTTTCCGCAACACCAATGTTGCCCTGTACATAACTGACAATGCATTGATATGTGCATGCGACATGCTTGACATGATACAATAAATAAACTGGAAATATATAAACCAAAACAAAACAATGAACAACCATCGATCCTTTGGTCCGCGACCTCGATTAACCATACCTACATCGGCCCATGTTGAAATGTCTCTGAGCACGAGCATCACCTTAGGGAGACCTCTGTCCACACTTTGGGGATCACACGCTCACACCTCCACCATGATGACTAGTAGACCCTGGGGCGTCACCCTGCATCCCTCATCCTCAATGGCAGACCAACGTCTAATTCCTAGGAGGGGGAGGCCCTGTGCAATCCTATATGTCCAAGCATGATTGATTCATGGGCGACCCAGATAATCGAGTAGAATACCCTCCTTGTCCCCACAGTCAATCTCTCAGGCATCCAATATCATGCGTCTCCTCAACCAATCTCTCAGGCATCCAATATCACGCGGCTCCTTAACCAAACCATATTTTGTGCATCCACCCGATCCTAGGGGGTATCCTAGGCATCAATCGAGGGGATCCAATATTCACCCTCAGGATGTCCAACATCTACACTCGGGGATATATGCCCACCCAACATCTCATATCGAAATTCAAATCCTAGGAGTCCCAGGCATTCACAATGGTCTAATGGTATCACCATTCAAATCTTAGCTCCTGGGGCATTTGAAATGGTCTCATAGTGTCAGAGGAATCTTAAGCATCCTGAGCATTCTTGTACGCACACCATTACATAGGCCCAGATTATAACAACTCTGCTCTTTATTTGATATTTCAACATGATTTATTACATGAACTAGCACTTAATACAACTCAGAAGATCGAGAGGTCTAGTGTCTTTGGAGATTATGAACATTACATAACAACTTAAACATGAAATACAACATCTTTATTGAAAACTTCTTTTACATGACCACAACATTCCTTCGTACTTAACATTGCATGAGATAACCTGATGACATATATAAGAAAGAGGTGAGCTATAAAGCCGAGTAAGAGAATAAACATGACATAACATGAAGAAGACAATACATATTAGAAAATAGACATATCAATGGAGCATAAAATGAACATGAATATAAAGACGTGATATAACATGATAATCATAACATGGAAATGTGCCAACAACTTAAAACAATACATCATAAACATAAGTCAAAGCTAAACTGTAAAGACTTTATGGCAGATTAATGTCTCATAAAGGAATCAGGTAAACCCCTGTCCCAACATGAAGTATCACGATACTAAACATTACCCAATGCATTTGAGCGCTATCTGGACGCACCCTTCATAATCATTTCAATTTCACATTTAAGTGTGCCACATAGATCATATAACATGGATTCATTCAACATTATAATTTATTCCATGATCAAGGAATGTGGAATACATACATGTAAGTTCTAAATCAATAATTATATGTGCATAAAGGTGAATACCCTTGATAGAGGAATGAGTATGGTATTCACTACACAATGATTTTGGCATGGAAAATCGCGGTGCAATTTCGGCAATATAACGACGTCATATGGAAATTCATAAAATGGGTTGATGAGAGAGAAATAGATCTCTCATCATTTATAGATGAAATGGAAAGTAAGGGTATCATGGAACATAATATCCCAACTTTTTAAATGGAAGTAAGATGCATAATATAAAAGAAGCACTTGAATGAAAATGAGAAGAGAGAAACCCCTTACGGAATTTTGGCATGGTAACATGTGTACACGAGAGAGATTAATGAGAGAGAAAGAGGTCTCTCATCATTCAAACATAATAAGGGCAGTATGAGGGAGGTGTGAAAACATACCCCATCATTTGTAATTGAAAATAAAAGGATGTAACAATATAAGAAAACTTGGACAGAAATTGAGAAAGGAAGGAACCTTACAGAATTTTGGCATAGTAACGACTTAGGTAAGGGTCCTAATGAGGAAGGATAAATGACCCCTCATTGAAATAACATCAAATGGATAGTAGTGAATTGATCATAAAATGATGACAATACAACCCTTTGAAATTAACAAGACTAATTTCAAACAAGGTTCTTGAATTGAAAGGAAGAGAGAAAAGAAAGGATCCCTTACAAAATTTCGGCATAGTAACATGTGGGCTTAAATGACCATAGGGGGCTTAATGGGAGTGAAAGGAAGATCCCATCATGTATACATCAAATGGACAGTAAGGAGGTATGAAAGAACATATCCCAAATCAAGCAAATGAAAATTAAAAGGCATGACATAAAAGAGGTGCTTGAAGAAAAAGGAGAGAGGGAGATCCTTTACTTGGATGTGTGATCCCAAAGTCTTGGGAGAGACTTCTTAGGAGCTTAGGGATGCCTTGGGAGGACTCTAGGGAGTAGGGGGAAGAGGGTGGTCGAGCTTCAAAGAGTTTGAGTGAAGAGAAATGAGTGCTTGGGTGGGGGAATTATTTATTATTTTGGTTTTGGACACTACACACTAAAATATTCAAAACCACAAACCATCCCATAGTTTCTGGAAAAGGGGAGTGATATACATTATTTTATAAAGATAAGGGTCGAAGATATTAAAATATTTCCCTTTATTATGTGGAGGTGAGTAACACTTTCAAGGAAATGATTTTAAAATCTTAAAATATTTTATGTCTTGGAGGATTCACTAAGGCTTTATAAAATAAATCAAATAAACCTAAACTTACATTATTTTAAAGAAAAAAATATATATATTTGGCTGAAAATACCCTTTATAGTATTTTATTACATCACTATTGGTCCATTATGATGTCATAAAACACACCGTATATTTATATGGTATTTAATTTTTAACCAAAAAATCGACTCTCTGAAAATTATGAAAAATTCACCGTAAGGTAATTTCAACGTCTTGATTCCAAAAAATATATTATTTTTTTCTAAATAATTTTCTAAATATGTGAATTTTCACTTTTAAAATAAAAACCGGCATTTATTGAAAATTGATGGGTTTTGACAAAAACAGTTTTTAAACCTTAATAAAAATTACATTTGAATTCATAAAAATTATATGATCATTTATATTTAATAAAAGTAATTTAATAATAATATTTTATTAAAATATTATTTATTTCAAAAATATATTAATTCATCAAAATAGATTCCTTAATTGAATTCGAATATTAACCAAAAATACTATTTGTGCTTTAGAAAATCATTTACAAATTAATAATAATAAAATAAAAGTATATTCATTATTCTATACAAAAATAATAATTTACATAATCATAATGTTAGAGTCTTGTTACATATCCCTTTATTACACCAACATATGCCCTAAGAGTAAGGTGCGCAATGGTGAGGTTTTTTTGGGATCATTCGGTGAACATAGTGGGCTGTGATCTCAATGAGCTTGAACTTATCCCATAAATGGTTTCGCTCATGCTTAAGTTGTTGGATCTTGACTTGGGCTTGGTCCAGGGCAAAGCCCAAAAATGTTATCTCCCTCAGAAGCTCCAATAAATGGGCTTCATAGGGAACGATCCTAGTGGTTGAGGCCATCACCTCCTTTGTTTGTATCAAAAGGATTTTTTAAAACCCTATATTTATACTAGTCATGTGATCACGGTTCAACGACTATATTATCAATGGTAAGGATGCTTAACGATCATTTAAATCCAATCTAATATAATAAAACAAATGGAGTGCATGTGTTTTCTATATCCATTTTACAAAATAAGACATTTAATTAAATCAAAAGGAAAATTTCACTTATAATAGTTTGGGTCATTACACAGATATAGGATCCTGAGAACCATCCCCAGGCATCCACAACCACATTAACCGTATACACTTTATGCTAGTCAAACTAGGTGTTTATGTTGGATTTGGTGTAGCTCGATCATTTCAGATGTTGTCAGGCCGAATGCTTCTGACCCATACTGTGCACCAGGCTGCAACCTTCACGGGTTGAGCTCTTCGGTGAGCTTGTTGGGGGTTACAGGGGGCAAACACGCCCTTGCTCCGGGGGTTGAAGGACCCCGACCCAAATTTTGGAGAACTGTAGCAATGCTGACCACTGTAGTAGAGCTGATCAACCGATATCGACAGGGCACTGTAGTAGTGCGGACTTTGGTGTCAACAACACTGTAGCTCTGTGGAATTCTAGCCGTTGACCACTGTAGCACTTTTGACTTGGGTGACCACCTTTTATTGTAGCGACGCAGACTTCCAACCGTCTTTCACTGTTGCAAGTGGACTTTTTGACAGTTGGTGGAATAGTGTTTCATCCTCCTTATTAGCCCATTTCGGGCTAGGGTTTTGAGTGTGAGAAACTCAGAGAAACACTTTGTAATTGTGATCCCAAATCATAGTGAATATCATGCCTCTCCGTGGATGTAGAGATTATTCCCGAACCATGCAAATCCTTGTGTTCTCATTTTGTTGTTTTTTCCCTTTTTACTCTTCTACGAATCATTGTTTTGTCGTTATGACTCCCGACGTTTCTACATCAGTTCACTCACGATATATCGTGAGACCGGATCCTATGCATTCCAAGCATCCCAGGGTCTCATCCTCATCCACAAGTGATTCCCAGGCATTCTGAGTAATCACAATAATGCCAGGCCCAACGACCAATTCCCAAGCATCCCGAGAAATACATGTATTACAAACAAAATAAAAAAAAACATATCCAGGGTTGGCCGAATGCATGCACACATCATCATTATCTCAGCCCCATTGGGATTATATGTCAGTTTGAGTTCTAGGGTGAAACCCACAACCACATCTACCCATATCCATACACACCCACTCAGGGTTGGTCTATCAACAGGGCACCCATCCAGGGTCCCCTAGGTCACAATATAACAGACACACCCTACACCGGTTCCTCATGGTAAACAAAAGTTAGGGGGACCCATTTGGGGAATTCTAGTCTCAGTCAAGCCTCAGATCATATCCCGTCTCACAAAGGAAGTCACACTCCTCCATAGTGTCATGACATAACCTGAACTCATGGAACTAATTGGTAAGTCTCAAAGGCCATGACCTAATAATTGTCTCATGGCCCATCTCATGTACTGGGTCATTTGGGTTTGCCCATTCACCCAACCCATTCATCCGGCCCAAGGTCTAACTACCTAGGCAGACACATCTCAAGGGAAAGACCACTCACCCCGTAATCTTGCTTGTCGATCCCAGTAACTCTAGGGTGTCCTAAGGTTTTACCATGATCTACAAGGTCTATTCAACTCAATTCAAGTCACACCTCCTCTTGGAGGTTCCCAATGAGTCCTAAGAAAAGACCACTAAGTCAAATTCACTTTACTTCTAACTAAAGTACTCCTTTTAATTAAACAATTTCATTTAATCCAATTAAACCGGGTTAATGCCTTCAGTGGATTGACGGTTCATCACATGCCTCATAACCAACCATGTAACAAGCCATAGGGTGTGTATCGAATACCACCTACCACTTTTGAAGTTTTCCCATTTATTTCTAAAGGCTAGTAGCTGTTTCCAAGGTCTATCCAAGCCCCCACCAAACTTAACCGGTCCCCACCCACACTCTCAGGCTCCTAACTCATACCACAACATCACAAACAAATAATTAGAATCAATTATAATTAGGTAAACAATTAATTCCAATTGGACATAAATTCTAAATTATCACTGGGCATCCAACACGTGCCACCTCTTCGAGCAACGAGGTATCAACCACCCCTAGCACAACCCCGAACCCATACCGAACCAAAGCCCCAACTTACACCGTCATTTCCATCATTAAATTGATTTAATTTTAATAGAAACCAAGGAAAAATTCACAGTACAACATACTTTAACCAAAACAATGAGCCACCCCATGTAGATGACATTACGAGACACTCTCATTGCAAGTAGAGCAGAAGTCCCATGAGAATCGGCCGATTCAACCATGCTCTAGTGGAATCGACACCAAATCCCTAAATCCAAAATCTCAAAACTAAAGGCGAATGAAGAAGAAGTAAGGAAAAGATCAATAGAGGGAGAGACTCGCCACAATCTGCCAGAGAATTCCTCAAAAACCACCCCAACATCAAGGGGTTTGAAGGAAGGAGGAGGGGGTTCAGTCCCTCGTCGTGTGAGAAAAAAGAGAGGGAGAATTGGTGGTTTCCCCCTCAAAAACTTGAAGGGGAAAAGATTGAATTTCCCCCCATTTTAACCCCACTAGTTGGTCGGTGGTGTGCTTCATCCATGGGTGCAACAACCACCCCAACCTCTCCTAAGGCCCTTTCAAGCCCCCCGAGACACCTCCTGAGCCTCATACCATGTCTAAAACACCTCTTTTAGGATTCTCCAAGCCTCAAAATTCTCTTATGAATCTCAAATAAAAAATCGACCCATCCACTAAATAAAAATTTCAAAATTCTCTTGAAATTCTAACACCCGTACGAACATAGGGTATTATAATCTCCCCACCACAAATCTTCTTGTCTTCAAAAATTCCCATTAAACATTCCATCATCGGTCTCGACCTACTTGATTTTTCAATTCTTGACCAACTCATCGCATCACGCTCCCAAACGCTAAATGAGCTCTCGTAACTCAGTTTCAAAACCAAGGAGCTCCATTCACTATAATACAAGCCACCACTTGAACTCATCACTGAAACATCAAAACAACACTTGCTTGAGCCTTTCCATCTTGAGACACGAAGGTTTTTTCATCCAATTAATCATTAGGCTTATCATGCTCCACACCATAAACTTCAAATCATAATTTCCAATTCCAATGCTTTATCATTTCTGCCTTTAGAATCACCTATTGGAACTCTATACCCATGTTCCAATGATGCGGTCGATATGGGTTCCATCCAACTTCACCTAATAACACATGAGAATGTTTTTCACTTACTGATATCAGTTCTCATTTCCAAATCCAAACTGAGATGGATGCATAAATTTCGTCCATGAAAAGTTAGGATCACATCAACTTTACCTCAAAAGCCTGATCTAATTCTCATAACACTCTCATCGCATACAAAACA
Source organism: Viscum album (assembly GCA_963277665.1). NCBI lineage: Eukaryota > Viridiplantae > Streptophyta > Magnoliopsida > Santalales > Viscaceae > Viscum > Viscum album. Next base: position 398,134,280 of record OY728138.1, read on the forward strand.
ATGTGCCCAATGTAGTTTGAAACTCACCGTATCCAATTTCACTTAAAACGACCAGATAGACCTCATCTGGACGACTTGTTTCAAAATGATCAGTTACACTCACTATTGTGTTTCCAAACTACCAGATCCTGATGCCTTTACTCCAGGAGGTAACCCAAAATCTTTCTGACACATTCACCGGAGCCTCAACCTGACCTCTAGTGTGATTTCCATGATCAAAACCTCATTCAGCCATATCCACCGCCGTTCTCTTCCATGCCATGGGAACCAATGTACCTCCAACCTGATCATGCTCAGATCTTCTCAATTTATCCCAATACCACGTTTTATGATCGAACTCTACCCAACATCATACCTAAATTCACCTATGGAATTATCCATAGATTTAAGATCAACTTGGGTTTATTTATCGACCGACATCAAAATTCCATAATGATCGTCCAATGACCGATCCCATGGTCCGATGACCCCTACAACATGAGGGTCATTACACCATGATTTCCATCCCACTCCCCACCATAGGAGTATCCTCATCATCACTCCACTGAACCAAATTCCTGATGCTCTGATACTATTTTTAATGACCCGACCTCCCCGAGCCATGAACCTGGTCATCTGATCCCATGGTTCTTCTGTAATACCTCGGTTTCCTTCCTAGCACACTACATGCTATTACCCACCGGGGTCACTTATTAGACAAATGATCATCCATCACTGAACATAACAATTGAATGTGACCAAACTCTCCCATGCCCGAGCACCAAGTCAAAGCACCAATTAATCACCCATTCACAACTCCCAAAAATGACATCCATGACAACCATCAAAATTCAATCCATAACTAGGATCACCACCCTCAATTGGACACTGGTGCAATCCCCACCATATAACTTCCCTTATACCACTCCACAAGCACAACCTCAATAGGTTCAATCATAATTGAGTGTGTGTCACTCCTAATCCATGCTCATCATATTCTTGACTACTAGGCCCATAAGAAACTCACAAAACTCCATTGGTCTTTGACTCACTCATGACCACTCCTTGATTCAAAATTCAACATGCCTTGTGCTTAACCATCACACATTATCTTCATCCCATATAATCATAACAATGTACACTCCTGTACCACCCAATAAAAAAACCCGACTCATGATCCTGTGAGTCACACATCATCTAACTAGGCTGACCATGCTCCAAAATATGTCAATTCTGCTTATCCAAAGTTCCCTAGGCACTCCTTTTCAAAATTAGGTACTTCACTTGTGCCAAGGACTATCTCACAATCACCCACTACATGGGCGTCATCTGAGAACCTAGGTGTCCATCCGTGGTCTAAATACATTCTTAGCCACCATTCAGTGCCATTCAAAGTCATGAATGCATACCCGCACTTTCATCAAATTGCTAAAGCACATCCAAATCCAATAGGGTCAGGAACCCAAGTGGTCCTTCCCTCTCGAAATCAGTCTTGACACTACAACACTCTAAGTGACTCACATCCCAGGATGCTAGCACCCAAGGTGCTATTCTTATAAAACCCCAAGGAATAACCATGCCTATACCATAAAATCGATTGTACCTCCTGTGCATCGATCTCAAATGCAAGCATCCTTTAATAATTCTCGTATCTAAGGTTCTAACAAACCCATGACAACCCCTCTCATGATCTATTCTCTAACACCACTATCATTGACCCACTAAGTTCTAAGTCAAAACTCAGGGTCTCTAGGTCTCCCACCTAACCCAAAAGCCAAAACTCATAGAAGGTCACAGTTCATGAGATGTCATCCACGCTCCCATGTTATAATCCCATGGAAACACATAGGCCAAGCCACCCAATCACATGTCTCATATACGTATATGCAACATTACATACCAAAACTATTATCCCACCAGGCACTGATCCTCACCGAGAATCCACCTACGAGACTGATCCCTCGAGGATCACCACTCGGTGGTCACCATTGTTACAGCCAATGGCATCATCCTATACGACCCGTACCAAGTGAAACCATAACCATAAGCTCAATTAAGTGTAATTCTATTTCAAGTTATATGAGAAAACATCATATAGGTTGTTACTGATACTTTAAATAATAAAACCTTTAAAACAACTACCCATGAAGGGTTCATTATTGAGGCATAAAATGCCCACACCAACCTACCAGGGTCACCATATTTTCCCAACATCGAGGGATTGTATCATCATTACCGCCACTGATCATCTCTCTATAGGATCCACATGGCCTTCCATCAGAAATAAGTATACACAAGTCGATCTAGATGAGTATAATTCCACCAAGGGATTATATAAGAAAACTCCATATATCCTGTTGCTGAGATTTTAAATAGTTTAGCCACTCATTAGTGACATAAATTACACACTGGTAGGCCCCTATATGTCATGTGAATCCCTACGTGCTATGAATGATTCATGGGACACCTCTTGCTAAAATGAACAAGATCCAAATCTATAATAAACCATAAATCTAAAAACCACATGCATCACATGAGGTAAAAATCATACAATTGTAACATCGCATATCAAGAACATCAATCCCCTCCCTGATAACCCAGACTTCATACTAAAAAAGGCGTTCATGACGTATGAGCCCAATATCCATCTCAAGCTTCGAAACATTCCTATATCTCCCAACTACTAAGTCCTAATTAGTTAAATGATGGGAAAAATATATCTGATACCATTTTGTAACACCTCGATCCGGAGGACACTTGACTAGTGCCTCAACCCAATTCACCATGTGACCTTAGGGGCACCTCCCTGTATGACAGAGGTTTCCGACTAATAGTGGGGGTCTATGGAGGTACCATGGGAGACTATAACCCCCATATCATAGTGAACAATCATAAAATAAATAACCAAGTTTCATACACAATCCATAAACATTAGAGTATATAGGTAAAAAAAATCAGAAACATGCACTAATAAATAAAATGATTACATATAGGCATATAAGGCATACAAGATGAATCTCCCACTAGGCCGATCTCATATACAAAAATAAAATGAATAAAAGAATAAAGACACGAGGCTTTGATACTACTCTATGCCATACATCATCTCAATATACTGAGTCTGAGCTAACCTACTCTATGATCAAAAGCCAAGCCTCTTCTCAACTCGTACTTGCGACCAAGTTAGAGTCTGCTTGGGTACCCAAGTGTAGTAGTGACCCGGGCAGGGTGTGAGTACATAACATAGTAGGGAACCACCAATGCGGTCCCATATATAATTGATAATGTAGTGATATGTGCATGTGACATGATCAGATAGAAACAATAAATAAACTACTAGAAATATATAAACCAAAACAAAACAATGAAAAACCACTAATCCTCAGGTCTGCGGACCAGATTGACCATACCTGCTTTGGCCCATGATGGAATGTCTCTTAGCATGAGAATCACATCGAGAGACCTCTTCCCACACTCTGGGGATCCCATGATCATGCCTCCACCATGATGAGTATAAGAACCCGGGGAATCATCAGGAATCCATCATCCTAAAGCCCTCAAACTGAACCCCATAGTAATATGGGATCTATCAATGTTAGGTCAATGTCTGATTCCTAAGAGGGGGATTCCCTAGGAAATTCTATATGTCTGGGTGTGATAGATTCTCAAGAGACCCAAACTATCAAATGGAATACCCTCCAAGATTCCATGGTCAATCTCCCAGGTATCCAATATCACGCAGCTCCTCAGCCAAATCATATCTGGTGCATCCACCTGATCCTAGGGGGTATCATAGGCATCAATCGAGGGGATCCAACAATCACCTTCAGGATGCCCAATATTTGTATTCAGGGATATATGACCACCTGACATCTCATACCTCTATTTTAATCTCAGAGGGCCAAACATTCACAATGTTCTAATGGTATCTTCATTCAAATCCCAACTCCTAGGGTATTTGCAATGGTCTTACAATGTCATAGGAATCCTAAGCATCTTGGGTTTCCTGTATACACTCCATCACATAAGCACAAATGCAATATCCTGAGAAATGTATCCAGACATCCATAATTACATCAACCACATACACTAGATGCTAGTCAAACTAGGCGTTCACCCCAAATATGTCGTGATATTGGATCCCAAACATTCTGGGCATCCTAGGGCCTCATCCTTTCTACAAGTCATTACTGGGCATCCCGAGAAATCACAATGGTGTCAATCCCAATAGTCATTCCCTAAGAATCCTAGGAAATCCACGTATCAAAAATATAATAAAATAAAAACATATCTAGGGCTAGTTTAATGACCACACCCATCACCATCATCTTATCCCCATTAGGCTTACACGTCAGTTTGGGTTCTAGGGTGACACTCATAACTATCTCTACTCATATCCATACACATCTGCTCAAGGTCTATTTATCAACAGGGTACCCATCTAGGGTCCCCATGGGCTACAATATAATAGAGGCACCCTACACTAGGTCCTCATGGTGAGTAAAAATTAGGGGCACCCCACATAGGGAATTATAGTCTCAGTTAAGTCTTGAGTCATAACCTATCTCATGGAGGAAGTCACACTCCTTGACAACTTCATAACATAACACGACCTCATAGACCTCATTGGTAAGCCTTAAAGGCTATAATATAAGAATTTTCTCATGGACCATATCATATTCCAGGTCATCTAGGTCGACCCAATCACCCAACCCATTCATCCCACCCAAGGTATAACTACTCAGGAAGACACATCTAAAGGGAAAGACCACTCACCTCATAATTTAGCTTACTGGTCCCAGTGACTCTAGGGCGTCACAAGGGTTGTACCATGATATACAAGGTCCATCCAACTTAATTCAACTCATACCTCCTCTTGGACGTTCCTAGGGAGTCATAGGAAAAGGCTACTAAATTAAATTCACTTTACTTTTAACTAAACTACTCATTTTAATTAAACAATTTTATTTATTTCAATTAAACCAGGTCAATGCCTCTAGTGGATTTAATGAAAATCACATGCTTCATAACCAGCCATGAAACAAGCCATAGGGTGTGTATCGAGGACCACCTACCTCTTTTGAAGCTTTCCCATTAATTTTCGAAGGCCAATAACTGCTTCCAAGGTTTGTCCAAGCCCCTCCATACTCAACCGATCCTCGCCGACACTCTCAAGATCCTAACTCATACCATGACATAAAAAAAAGAATCAATTATATTAAGTAAACAATTAATTATAACTAGGCATAAAGTATAAGTTCTCATTGGGCATCCAAAGCTTGCTACCTCTTTGAGCAATGGGGTGCCAACCACCCCCAACACAACCTCACACCCATGTCGAGCCAAAGAACCAACCTACAATGTTATTTCCATCATTAAATTTATTTAATTTTAATGGAAACCAAGGAAAAATTCATGGTGTAATGTAGCTTAACCAAATTGATGAGTCGCCACATGTTGTCGACATTATGGGACACCGTCATCGCATATAGAGCAAAAGTCCAATGAGAATTAGCTGATTCCACCATGCTTCGGTGGAATTGACACCAAATACCTAAATCCAAAAACCCAAAACTAAGGGTGAATGAAGGAGAAGGAAGGGTGAGATCAATGGGGGGAGATACTCACCACAATCCACTAGAAAACACCTCAAAAACTGCCCTAATATCAAGGGGTTTAAAGGAGGGAGGTGGAGATTTGACCCTTGGTCGTGTGAGCAAAATGAGAGGGAGAAGTGGAGGTTTCCCCCTCAAAAAATTGAGGGGGGGGGATGGAATTTTGCCCCATTTTAACCCCACGAGGCTATTAGTGGCTACTTATAGTAGCACCTGCTACTGCTAGACACCACTGGAAGGATACTGGTGTGCTGCAGCCAAGTCTACAAAAACCACTCCAACCTCTCTTGAGGTCCTTCCAAGACCTCGAGACACATCCTTAGCCTCATAAAATGTTTAAAACACCTCTTTTAGGATGATCCAAGACCCATGATTCTATTCCAAATCTCAAATAAAAACTTGAACCATCCACCAAACAAAAATTTCAAAATTCTCTTGAAATTCAAACACCCGTATGAATACAGGGTATTACAACGATGCTTGTTTGATAGATTAAAGAACAGGTGATTGATTCGTGAAAAAAAAAAATCGATCCAAACTCATTCTTCCTTTAGTTTCTCATTCTATAACTTTAGAGAGAACTTGGGAGAGAGTAAATTCTTGTAAATGGTTCCATTCCCTATTCATGGATAAAAAATGAGCTTAAATAGTTAGGTTTAACTCTCTAAAATTTCAATTAAGTCCTTCAAAAAGTTAAAACTCTTAAAATGAATCAAAATGAAATGAATGACTTAGTAAATGTGTTATAAATTTCATAAATATATCAACACTGATTTTTGACTCTATTAAATGTCACATGATGAATTACGAGCCATTAACTTGGCCCATTCCTCCCATAATTATATAATAAACCTTGTATAAATAATATTTGTTTGAATTTTTTTTTATCATATTCAATTAAATTAAATAATTTATGAATACCTTGGGAAATAAATTTAATTATTATTATTCTAAACTCAAATAACATAATTGAATTAATTTACTTTAATTATTTGGGATTGTTTGCAGTTAAAATTTCACTAGCCTCCACACATTGGCCCACTTCATCCTAAACTCTAATTCATTTGAATTAGTGGAACTTGTGGGTACAATTTGTGTGTAACCCTCTAGGACCTTATCTCTATAGTAGTGAGTCACACTCGCATACTAAGAGCGGTATCTAGAAATACATCATGACCCCTAAATAGATAAAGAAAAGTCATAACTATGACAACCTCTTAAAAATACTTACTATGTAATATAATTTACTTGTCTCGTGATATCTCAAAAAGAAAGTTTTATACTGTAAAACCCTAAAAATTACAAGTTACATTAATTTAAGTTTTGACATATATTGGTTGTGTTTTTGAGGCCTCATAGAGGTGTTCAGGGGTTAGTAATTAGAAATGAAGGAGTCAGGGACACCAAATAGTAGCTTGGAGCTACTGGTGTGCCACCAGCTAGCTGATGGAGGTGGAAGTAGCATAGGAAGGACCTGGAGGCACCAACTAGTTGGTATAAAACCACATACTAGCTGGTGGATAAGGCAGTAGCCCGGGCTTTTGCCTAGAGCTATAGGCTAGCTGGAAGGTAACCGCCAACCAGCCAGTGGCGCCCAGATGACCAGACCATTAATGGTGTTCCCATAAAATCGGTATAAAATTCCATTTTGATATTATCATCCCTAGGTTCAACCCTCAATTTACTATAATGAACTTAGGTTCTCCCTTTTGATGAAATTAGCTCCCTAATTCCTCTCTCTTCAGTGTTTCAAGCTTGGATCTATCCATTGACTCCCAAATGGTAAGCTTTATATGTTTTAGCCTAAATCCTCTACTTCTATTAAGATGAATAAAAAATCTAAGCTATATTGGCTAGATATATTGATTCTATCATGGTCTAATATATTATTCTTGGTTAATTGATGGATAGAAACTAGATTTAGAGAATTTCCATCCTTTCCTTGAATAGATCTAGATATACCATTGATGAAGAATATAATTGGGTAAGCCTAATCAAATTCAATCCCTTATCATGTTCTTCTTGAACCTTGATTCTAGAATCCCTCATGAGATGAATTGGTATTGGTTATAGGGAATTCCTTATACGGGCTTGATCCGGGTGGTGATTCTTGACTTTGGGTGTAAATACTCTTAAGGTAGGAAGTCCTTACCATTTTATGACCTTTATATATTAATTGTATACTATGAAATGCTTATGAATTTGTGTGTGTATCTATGAGACCCTTTCTTGATGTGAGTCTCATGTGGTTGGGTGTGTGGCTCATGAGACTTTCCTTGCTATGACATGATTATTACTTGATATATTATGACTTGCACATAGATGCATGTATGGTGCCTTTGTGATTGGTTTCAAGGTACTGGGTTGGTCTAACTCGACTAGTTAGCCCTTGGGGGGGGGGGTGTTGTCACTGCGATTGGAAGGTTGTGATTTCACCTTCATATATGACATGTGGAATATGGATTGTCCTAGTGCCGAATATTGGGTAGACATGTGTGGATGTGTCTTTCCCCAGATTTGGATATTGGGTCGACATATGTGAAGGTGGATTTCCCCAAATTTGGATATTGGGTTGACATATGTGAATGTGGCCTTTCCCATAAATGTGAATTGAGACGACACATGGATATTATGACTTTCCATTAAAGGCAGTCACAAAATTGTTCCTTAAATGTGGGACATGGATATAATACAGTTAATTGGATTTGTCGAGCCAATGTGTGGATCACATGGCATGATCTAAGTCATGCAACAATTAATTTTAACCCACCTTCTAACATGGTTCCGAAGCAGGTAGAGTCGAGGTTTATGACAGCTTGGTTAGCACACAAAGACTCAACACTTTATTTTTTATCTATGTTTTTAATTTATTTTCATGGAATAAACTTCTATATACTGTTTAAATTATGTTAAGGATGCATTGGTGGTGTCTTAATGGGTTTATACTCGCACCTTGCATGAACATCTCAATGCGTGTGTCGATTTCATGGTCAGGGACCCAGTTAAGGGAAAGGGCCCTATGCTAGGAATCTGAGTAGACAGAGCTTAGAGGATGTAGGCAATGCTGGGATGGACTCTAGATCATTAATATAGTAATTTTGTTTATTTTTTCCCTTGGTTTTCATACATTGGTTGACTTACCACATTGCGAGTCTTTTGATTTGTTCTATATGACATGTATGCCATTTTATAATAACATGATGTTTTCTGTTATGTTATTCCGGGATGTTTTTATTACTTTTTATAATACCAATGCATGTTAATTTTTACCAAGGGTATAATATTCCCATGGAAGCATTCGAACCCTCGCCACTAGTCGACAACCTCTTGCATATGGGGAGACATGCATGAGGTCATGTGACACACCAACCATACCCAATGATTTAGTCGGCGTATTACAAAGTGGTACCAGAGGAGATTTTCTTTTCTTTTTTATTGAATGTGTTTGGTTCTTGGTAGAAATGAGATAGGATATGTGGAACTTGGGTAAAGGAGTCACATAAGTGCCTGAACAACTCTTATGTAACAAACCTCTGAGTTACCAGTGATGTAATTTCTATTACTGATTATGGTATTATAGTTTCATGTTGATCCTGAGTACTATTGTGCTGCTACAGTTTATGGGATTTGGATGTGGTCATGCATCATGATTAGACATGTAGGTTCAAATTTCATGCATATGATCACTTGTCATATAAAGTAATTTGATTAATTAAATATCATTGGAAATCTATTATCCCGACCCGACCCTTGGGGCCTGTGCCATGACCACCCCAAGCCCGCCTTCCATAGGCCAGGGGCTGACGACTAGCGCTAGAAAGGCATATCCCTAAAACCGGGAAGGCATTGCCTTTATAACCTGTAAACTCTCAAAACCAAGCACACAACAAGATACAAACACAAAGTAAACTATATAGTAAAAAGAGTGTGTACAGTAAGTAAAGGGGGAAATAATACAAGCCCAACTAGAAAGTACAAGTAAAATGGAAAACAACTCCTGTGAACACCCGCCAAGGATCCTACCTGAAGGGTAGGTACAACTCTCGTACAATCGTCTCTGCGGATCGTATCGTCTAATGTCCACCTCCGAGCAGCCTCCGGTCTTGGTACCCTCGTCCTCGGTCAGTGTTGTCCATCGTCTGCACAAGACATAGCAAGGTGTGAGTGAATCCTTTGCATGGGTGAGTATAACGATACTCAGTAGGGACCCCGAGACCCCCGAATGTCTCTCAGAATCCACAAAGGATAAACCAAAAAGCAAGATCACAATTACAAAGCACGAAGCAATAGTAAACCCTACTTAGGTATATGCCCATACATATACCTAAGTTGTCAAGTAAACCCATATCATTCATGAGGAAACACAAGGCCCAACTCTTTAGCCAAAAGCACAACTGTTCCATGAAGGAATGAATACCACGAAGGTAACACCATAAAGGTAAGTACCACAAAGGTAACGCCACACAGAAGAATACCACAAAGGTTTCACCACACAGTAGTGTACCACAAAGGTAACACCATACAGAAGAATACCACAAAGGTTTCACCACACAGGAGTGTACCACAAAGGTAACACCACACAGAAGAATACCAAAAAGGTAAAGACTCATCTCACACCAGGTATAACTTAAGTACGATAGTATAGATGATTAGCTGTATTGCTAGATCATCTTACTTCGTTGAGAAGCTCTGCTGTTGGCCCATATAGAATCGAAGATAACCCACACAGGATTTTAAGACGACCCACACAGGATCTGAAGATGAACCACACAGGATCTGGAGATGCTGACCCACACAGGATCTGAAGATGACCCACACAGGATCTGAAGACTTCTCAAGTACAGCCAGCCCCAAGGTTCTCGCACTAAGCATGCTTGATTCTGGGAGGTTCCGCTCCTCAATCCATCAGTCGATACTTCAACTTCCATGAAGTCCCATGAAGAAGTATCCAAAAGGTCCGTCACATCATAAGATACCCAATGCAACTGACGGCGCGTCAATCGGACGCCCGATCTGTAAGTTATTAGCATTTCCGTTCTGGGGGCCCGATTGGATTCGGGTTCAATCAAACCCGACTGCACTCCAACTTTATCCAAAACTCAAGTGGTATATACCAAAAGGACTGTCTCGATCCAAGGATTCTGGAACTACAGAAGGTTTGTCAAACGGATGCCCAGTTCTCAAGATATGGCCAAAAAGGCGTATCTGGGTCTTAATGGGCCCGGGTCCGGTCGGGTCGACCCGACCTGAACCAGCCTGGGCCGAACCGACCTAGGTTCAGGTCCGAACCGGATGGGTTGGACTGCGGCGGGCTTGGCCCGCTAAGCCGCAGACCGGATCGGCCCATTGGGTGTGGCCCGGCCCATGCTGGGCGCGACCCGCTTGGCTGGTGTGGTCCTCCATGGCAGGGCCCACCCTAGCTGCTACCAGGTGGGGGGGCACCCCTGGTATTCTGAATGGTCTGTGGACTGTTCGGATGGCTCCTACTGGCGCGCGGGACCCATCGGAGCGATCCTACTTGGCGTGACGCGACCGACAGGAACGACCAGCCGCTGTTCTGGACGTCGTCCCCTTCTCCTCCATGGCTGACAGGTCACGGACGCGCGCCGCCCCGATTCCACGCGGCTAGCCGGGGTGCCGGCCACCTCCACCCTTCGCCGCGGCCGATGGGCCGTGACCTCCTTTGCTACCGATGGCGCGGACGCGCGCCACCCCGATTTTATGCGGCCGAGTGGTGTGCTGGCCGCTATCCTTCCACCGTTGGTGAAGAACACGTCATACCACGAAGAATTTGAGGAGGGATCGGGCCGTGTTTGTTTGGCTTTCACCCTCCGCGTTAGACCGATAGCAGACGGTTCCTGAGGATGGAAACAATGTGAAACCACAAAGAACAAACAAGAAAAACCAAATTCAAAACCCCTACCTTGATCGTTGGAGATGGCATGAGGAAGAAGACGAAGACGATGAAGACGCTGACGTTCGTCACTCCCGCAACACACTCCCGATCCGAGCTCGTGCGTCGTCTTCATCAGAGGTTCATTATTCATTGGAGGATGCTCTCCAAAGCTCTCCCAAGCCTCCCTTGCCAACAATTTTCCCAACCTCAAGAAAGGTGAGGAGCCAACTTAATAAATTAAGTTTATTAACTAAGAAATTAAAGTTGGCTCATTAAATTGGGGGGAAACCAAGAGTTTACCCACATTAAAGGGGAGTTCGGGTGGTCCCCACCATCGAGAATTCAAATGGGCGGTTTCAAATAAAAATAAAAGTTATTTGTTTTATTTTTATTATTTTTTTAACTCTCCCACGAAAAACTGGAAAACCAACTTCCACCCCCGACCTACTATGGTCGGGGTGAAGGTCCCCTTAAGCGAATATTGGCACTATGAGTTCATCGGTGTCCTCAGATTTCAATTCCAAGCACCGGTTCAAAATTTACAAAATGCCGGTCATGCGTTTACTGAACGTACCTGAAAAAATGTTCAGAAATTCATTCTGGGTACACCGGGCCTCAAAATCACGAGCCTTCAATTTTCGCGGATTCGTAATATTTCCATATATTTTAAAAAAATATTAAATGGAAAATCCCTGGTTTTTACATTCTCCCCACCTCAGGGCTTTGCGTCCCCGAAATCCACAACACAAACTAGGGAAACAAGTGGGGGTACTGAGCACAAATCTGAGCCTCCCGCTCCCATGTGCTCTCATGGAGGTTCCCGTATTTCCAACAAAAGCGCACCAGAGGTATCGACCGCCCACGAAGGACCCGCTCCTGTCGATCCTCAATCTCCATTAGAACCTCCAAAAATGTCGCCCCATCGTCAATGTCCAGCTCACCCCAGTCAATGATGTGTGAAGGATCATGTACGTATCTCCTCAGTTGGGATGTGTGGAAAACGTCGTGCACCTGGTGCAATTGAGGGGGGAGAGCTAGGCAGTATGCCACCTCGCCAACTCTGTTGAGGACCTGAAAGGTTCTGGTGAACCTCGGAGATAACTTACCGCCCCGGTCAAATCTCCGCAAACCTCGTCAAGGTGATACCCATATAAAGACATGGTCACCATCCTCGAACTCAAGAGGTCTCCATCTCCTGTCAGCATAAGACTTATGCCTGTTCTGTGCAGTCTTTATCCGCTCCTAGATGATCTGCACCTTCTCTGTGGTATCTCGTAATATCTCTGGTCCCATGAGTGTTGACTCCCCTGGGTTAGTCCAGTATAGGGGTGTTCTGCAAGTTCACCCATACAATGCCTCGAATGGTTCCATACAAATGGTGGAATGGTAGCTGTTGTTGTACGCAAACTCCACCAAGGGAAAGTGATCCTCCCAGCTGTGGCCAAAATCAAGGATGCAAGCATGTAGCATGTCCTCAAGGGTTTGAATGGTCCGCTCTGTCTGACCATCTGTCTGAGGATGGAAGGCGGTGCTCAACCAAAGATGTGTCCCGAATGCCTCCTAAAACCCCTTCCATAACTAGGAAGTAAACGTGCACCATGATTGGAGACAATCATAGATGACACCCCATGAAGCTGCACAATCTCCTGCATGTAGAGGCGTCTCAAGCCCTATACTGACCCCTACTCTCTTATAAGGAGGAAGTGGGCCGACTTGGTGAGTCAGTCAATGATCACCCAGATGAAATCATGCCCCTTAGACGTACTTGGAAGTCATGTCTAAAGTCCATGGAGATTCCATCACACTTCCACTCTGGCACCTCTAGTGGCTAAACTAATCCCGCTGGAACCTGATGCTCTGCCTTCACTTACTGACAAGTGAGGAACCGAGAGACAAAATCTACCACTGCTTTCTTCATTCCTGGCCACCAGTACTGACGCCGAAGGTCCTGGTACATATTCGCCAATCCTGGATGTACCGCTAGAGGGGACATATGGAACTCCCTCAACACTTCCTCCCATAGCGTCACCAGTACCATAGTACGTCCTCTGAAGAGGATGACATGCTTCCCACCTTCAGAAAATCCATCAGGTACCTGTCCTATAGATATCTGAGCATGTCGAGCCTCGCAGTAAATGTCTCCATGCTACGCCTCCCTGACTCGCTGAAGGAGTGGGGGAGTGACTGTCAGAGACTGAAGATAAGCTACTCCATCTCAATCCATGTAGGATATCTGCAAAGCGGCTAGCTGCTCTGTCGCCTCACTCAGTAACTGTATACCAGATCTCCTGCTGAGTGCATCTGCTACTATGTTCCCCTTCCTAGGAGTATAGACTATCTTGAAGTCATAGTCCTAGAGGAACTCAATCCAACACCGCTGTCTCAGGTTCATGTCATTCTGAGAGAAGATATACCTGAGACTCTTGTGATCAGGGTAGACTATAAAACGTTCACCCATCAAGTAATGTCATCACATCTTCAAGGTGAAGACCACTGATGCTAACTCCAGGTCATGGGTAGCATAGTTCTGCTCATGATGTCTCAGCTGTCGAGAACCATACGCGATCACTGCTCGCTCCTGCATCAGGACACATCCAAGCCCGGTCCGTGATACATCACAGTAGACTACGTACCCAAAGCCCTCCTCTGGTAACCTCAATATGGGGGAACTCGTCAGTCTCTGCCTTAGCTCCTGGAAACTCCGCTGGAATCTCTTCGACCACACAAAGGGTTGCCCTTTCTTTGTCAACATAGATAAGGGTGCCATAACTCTGGAAAAGTCAGGAACAAACCTCTGGTAGTAACTAGCCAAACCTAGGAAACTCCGCACCTCCATCACACTCCTGGGTGGATCCCAAGCAATCACAACCTCAATCTTCATTGGATCCACCAAAACTCCAACCTCCAAGATGATGTGTCCTAGAAAGTGTACCTCTCGGATCCAGAACTTGCACTTCGAGAGCTTACCATAAAGCTGGTGCTCTCGGAATGTGTCCAGAACTATCTATAGATGATAGGCAAGCTCCTCCTCCATAGTTGAGTATATCAAGATGTAATCGATGAAGACTACTACAAAGCGATAAAGGTATGGCTGGAAGATCCTGTTCATGAGTCCCATGAACACTGCTGGGGCGTTGGTCACACCAAATGGAATAACCAAGAACTCATAGTGGCCATACCAGCATCTGAAGGCCATCTTCTGGACATCCTCGTCTCGTACCCTGAGCTGGTGATAGCCTGATCTAAGGTCTATCTTCGAAAACCACTGTGCTCCCTTCAACTGATCAAAGAGATCATCAATCCTCGGTAGTGGGTACTTGTTCTTCACGATCACCTGGTTCAGGCACTGATAATCCACAAAGAGTCTCAAACTTCCATCCACCTTCTTGGCGAACAAAATCGAGGCTGCCCAGGGAGAAACACTGAGCCTAATGAATCCCTTTCTATGCAAGTCCTCCAGCTATACTCACAACTCTCGAAGCTATGCGGGAGCCATTCGATATGCTGGTGTAGATATCGGTGACATCTCGAGGTACAAGTCGATGTAGAATTCCACCTCTCCGTGATGAGGTAGACTTAGAACATCATCAGGGAAAACATCAATATACTGGTCCACCACTACAGGGTAGCTCGGACTCTCAACATCAGTTGCTCTGAAGGTAAGGCTAGCCAACTGATGTGTGGTCGGCTGCACCCTCCTCCGGGTAAGTCCATCCTGTGCTGCAAAGGTTCCCTTATCACCGGTGAAGGAAAACCTGGTCCCATCCTTGCGGACACACCGCACTTTGCACCTAATACAGTCGATCTGAGCATGGACTGTAGATAACCATTCCATACCCAAGATGATGTCGTAAGGCCTCGACAATACTACTAGAAGATCCCAGCCGAAGCTCTCGCCTCCTAGAGTAAGATCACACTGCCGTAACCAGTGTGTAATCACCGAATCCTCTCCCATAGGAGTCTCTAATCGTAAGGATCGAGCCAACAGCTCCACTGAAATCTCCAAGATTCGAACGAGGGCCATGTAAATAAAAGAGTGACCATAACCTATGTTTATAAGTACTAAAACTAAGGTGGAGTAGACATAGATCGTACCTCATATCATCTCCGGAGCACCGTGGTCATAGGCCTCAGCTGCCTGGAGCTGAGCCCATCCCTATCCACCTGCTCCCTGTGGTTGGGGTCGACCACCTGGAGGTGGTGGAGGTAGAACCTCGAATCGCCGCCCATCGCTTGCTGCACGACCTACTTCTCTTCCACGTCTGCCTGCTGCCTAAGGACCTCCTCGATCGAATCTTCTCCTCTGCCCAGGCGGTCCCTCGACCTTCTACTGGTCGTCCATACAGCGAGTCGGGCAATCGCGAGCCATGTGACCTTGCCCGCCGCACGAGTAACACTGCCTGCTCCTCACCTGCCCTGCTCTGTCTCGAGAATCCCACACAACCAACCCTATATCTTGTGGTCGTCCACCTATAGGTCTGGTCCTCTTGGACCTCTGCATCATTTGTCTACTTCCAGCTGCAGATGACTCTGATACGTGACGTCCTGTGGTGGGCCTCGCTGGTGGTGACTGCTCAGCAAGGAATCTATCCACCAAGAGTGCTCGTTCTAACACCCCTTCCTGCATTGGGATGCTGAGAGAAATCATCGAAGATCTAATCTTCTATCTGAGCCCTTGCTCGAAGGTCCAATCCCTGAAGAAAGGGTCCCACACCATGTCAGTGGAGTAGTGCACGAGGTCGGTGAACCTCGCTGAATACTGAGCCATGGTCATGCTACCCTGCTACAAGTGGAGAAGCTCCTATATACGTACAGAGCGTAAGGTCGCTGAGATGAACTCTACCCTAAAAGGCTCTCAAAGTCTGCCCAGATGAGAGTGACCTCATCGTGAACCTGGAGCATCAAGCTCCACCATCTGCTCGCTGCTTCCTGAAGAAGGCTAGCAGAAAGGATCACCATGAGATCAGCTGGTGTCCCTATCAGTCGAAAAACTCTAACCACAACCTCTATCCAATCCTAAGCCGCCTGTGGATTGGTCTCTCCCCGGAACATCAGTGGCCTCTAGCACTGAAACTAATGTAGCGCGCTCAAGTGGAGTGCACCCTCTACTGCTGGGGATGGTGGTATCGGCTACCCAACGGGTAGTGGTGCTGCTGGTACACCACCCGATGGTACAACTGCCGAAAGGGGGCCCTGCACCGAAGCCTCATTGCTCAGTGGGCTATCATTACGTACTCTACCTGGAACCCTGGCTGGCTGTCTTTGTGGAGGGATCTTGAAATGAAACAGGTGCACCACAATCATTAAGTTATACCTGGTGAGCTGACTCAAAGTGATCAAAAAGAAAACTTTTCAAAAACACACACACAATCTGTGTTTTCATGTGCTGAGTCAGAAATCAGAAGTCAGAGTCTTGGTGTATGGATACGTTAGCCGCCGCACAAGCATTGGATTCCCCAAACTGATAACCACACTCATAACACTTAACACTATTGTCGATTAAAAGATCAGAGTCCAAGTTCTTTGGTAGAACCGAACTCCTCTGATATCAATTTGTCACGACCTGAACCCTAGGGCCTGTTCCGTGACTACCCTAAGACCACCTTCCATAGGTCAGGGGCTGACGACTAGCGCTGGAAAGACATATCCCTAAAACCGGGAAGGCATTGCCTTCATAACCTATAAACTCACAAAACCATGCACACAACAAGATACGAGCACAAAGTAAACTGTATAGTAAAAAGAGTGTGTACAGTAAGTAAAGGGGTCCAGAATACAAGCCCAACTAGAAAGTACAAGTAAAACTGAAAAGAGATCTTGTGAACACCCTCCAGGGATCCTACCTGAAGGTTAGGTATAGCTCTCGTACAGTCCTCTCTGTGGATCGTCTCGTCTAATTTCCACCTCCGAGTAGCCTCTAGTCATGGTACCCTCATCCTTGGTCAGCTTTGTCCGTCGTCTACACAAGACACAACAAGGTGCGGGTGAAGCCTATGCAGGGGTGTGTGTAATAATACTCAGTAGGGGCCCTAAGACCCCTCGAAGGTCTCTCAGAATCCAAAAAGGATAAACCACAAAGCAAGACCACAATTAAAAAGCATGTAGAAATAGTCAACCCTACTTAGGTATATGCCCATACATATACCTAAGATGTTAAGTAAACCCATCTCATTCAGGAGGAAAAACAAGACACAACTCTTTAGCCAAAAGCACAACTGTTCCACAAAGGAATGAATACCACAAAGGCAACACCACAAAAGTAAGTACCACAAAGGTAACGCCCCACAGAAGAATACCACAAAGGTTTCACCACATAGGAGTGTACCACAAAGGTAACGCCACACAAAATAATACCACAAAGGTTTCACCACACAGGAGTGTACCACAAAGGTAACACCACACAGAAGAATACCACAAAGGTTTCACCACACAGGAGTGTACCACAAAGGTAACGCCACACAGAAGAATACCAAAAAGGTAAATACTCAACTCAAACTAGGTATAACTTAAGTACGGTAGTATAGATGATTAACTGTATTGGTAGATCATCTTACTTTTTCGAGAATCTCCGTTGTTGACCCACATAGGATCGAAGATGACCCACATAGGATCTGAAGATGACCCACACATGATCTAGAGATGAACCACACAGGATATGAAGATGACCCACACAGGATCTGGAGATGCTGACTCACACAGGATCTGAAGATGACCCACACAAGATTTGAAGACTTCTCAAGTACAACCAGCCACAAGGTTCCCGCACTAAGAATGCTTGATTCTGGGAGGTTCCACTCCTCAAGACATTGATCAATACTTCAACCACCACGAAGTCCCATGAAGAAGTATCCAAAAGGTTCACCATGTCACAAGGGACCCAACACAACTGACGGCGCGTCAATCAGATGCCCGTTCTGTAAGTTATTAGCGTTTCCATTCCGAGGGCCCGGTTGGATTCGAGTTCGATCCAACCTGGCCATACTCTAACTTTATCCAAAACTCAAGTGGAGTATACCAAAAGTACCGTCTCGATCCAAGGATTCTGGCACCGTAGACGGTTAATCAAACGAACACCCGGTTCTAAAGATATGGCCAAAAGGCGTATCTGGATCCTAATGGGCCTGGGTCCGGTCCGACCCGACCCGGGTCTGGGTCCGGACTGGATGGGCTGGACCGTGGTGGGCTCGGCCCGCCGGGCCGTGGACCGGCATAGTCTGTAAATGGGGCGGCCCGACCCGTTGGGCGGAGCCCACTCGGCGCGGCCCGACCTGTACTGGGTGCGGCCCGCTCGGCGCGGTCTGCTCGGTTGATGTGGTCCGCCGTGGCAGGGCCCACCCTAGCTGCTACCCGGGAAGGGGGGGGGGGGGTGCCCCAGGTATTCTAAACAGTCCGTGGACCGTTTGGCAGGCACCTCATGGTGCGTGGGACCCGCCGGAGCGGTCCCGCTCGGCGTGACGCGGATGGCCGGAATTCCAGCCGCCCTCCATTCTTCACCGTGGCTAAGCGACCGTGGTCTCCCGCTCCAATGGCACGGACGCATGCCTCCGCTTCACCACGTGACCGATCGGTGTGCCGGCCGCCGTCCCCTTCTCCGTTGCAGCCGACGAGCCATTGCCTCCTCCGCTACCAGTGGTGCAGACACACGCCGCCCCGGTTTCACGTGGCCGGCCGAGGTGCCGGCCACCTCCACCCTCCTCCGCGGCCGACGGTCCGCGACCTCCTTCGTTACCAGCGGCGCGGACGCAAGATGCCCCAGTTCTATGCAGTCGGGCGGTGTGCCGACCGCCATCCTTCCACCACCGGCGAAGAACACGTCATACCATGAAGAATTTGTGGAGGGATCAAGCCGTGTTTGTTTGGCCCACACCCTCCACGTTAGACCGATAGTAGATGATTCATGAGGATGGAACCAACGTGAAACCACGAAGAACAAACAAGAACAACCAAATTCAAAACCCCCACCTCGATCGTTGGAGATTGCGTGAGGAAGAAGGCGAAGACGATGAAGACGCCGACGTTCATCGCTCCCGTAACACGCTCCCAATCTGAGCTCATGCATCATCTTCGTCAGAGGTTCATTCTTCTTTGGAGGATACTCACCAAAGCTCTCCCAAGCCTCCCTTGCCAATGATTTTCCCAACCTCAAGAAAGGTGAGGAGCCAACTTAATAACTTAAGTTTATTAACTAATAAATTAAAGTTGGCTCATTAAATTGGGGGAAAACCAAGAGTTTCCCCACATTAAAGGGGAGTTCGGGTGGTCCCCACCACCAAGAATTCAAATGGGAGATTTCAAATAAAAATAAAAGTTATTTGTTTTATTTTTATTATTATTTTAATTCTCCCACGAAAAACTAGAAAACCAACTTCCACCCCCGACCTACTGTGGTTGGGGTGAAGGTCTCCTAAAGCGAATATCGGCACTGTGAGTTCAACAATGTCCTCAGATTTTAATTCCGAGCACCGGTTCAAAAGTTACAAAATGCTGCTCGCGCTTTTACTGAATGTACCCAAAAAAAGTTCAGAAATTCATTCCGTGCACACTAGGCCTCAGAATCATGCGTCGTCAATTTTCACAGACTCATAATATTTCCATATATTTAAAGAAAATTTACATGGAAAATCCCGGGTCTTTACATCTATGATTTGTGATTCTGTGATATATCTATATTGAAATTTTAATTAATTAAATTAATCATGATATGTTTTGTAATATGCATATGATTGTGACTAACATGAAAGTACTTGGGACTTGGGTTAGGCCCTAGGTAGCGCTATTGGGTTTGTTCCTTGTAGAAATGGGTAGCCTTTTAGGTTGAGTCTTCCTGCAATTATCTTTTGTTTGTGCCTATAATTGTTTGAGTGGTGCAGTCCTTTAAGTTATTGAAGGCATTTATAATAATTTGGTCAGTATTTTAGATAATTTTTCCATGACGTCCTCTTACTGTACCACCTAGAGAAGTGGATCAGGATGCTCCTATGAGGTAGGTATCTCATGCAGTGCCTCTAAACATGCAGGAGGGTTCAGCTGAGTATGATCCAATACCCACTTCAGTGGTTTAGGCAGCAAAACTGCTTCATCCTGGAGTCATTCATATAGTATTTTTTCAAGGTAAAGGAACTCGAAAGACAATGGTCAATTATGCTCAGGACTTCTAGCTTCAGCAACCCCTATCCTTCCAGGGTATTGGAGGACCCCAAGATACTGAGGATTATATTGATATTATTGAGGGAATTTTTGATCTATTAGAGACTCTAGAGGATAAACTGATTAAGTTGACCACCTTTATGCTTTAAGGATACACGAGGAGGTGGTGGAGCATCATGAACTAGGCTAGAAGGAATGAGGGCCTGGTTTAGAGGACCTTCAAGGACCTCTTATTTGAATAGTTTTACCATAATACACTAAACTTTAATTGATCCTATAAATTTTCTTATTCCACTTATTTTACAAATTTTATTCATTTTTCTCTTCTTTTGGATGGGAATGAGGTGTAGAAGGCCCAAAATTTTGAGGTTTTCCTTTAACCAGAGTTGAGGCACTGGGTTAGAAATTTTGACTCGATGGCATACTATGAGGTGCTTTAGAAGGATCTCACAACTGAGAAGATACTGGAGGAGAATAGGGAAACATTTATTGTTCCAAATCTCAGAGGATTAGTGAGTGGAATCGCTACCAATGTTTTAGGTACTCTTTCCAGCAGTAGGAATAGGAAATCAGAGGACATGTGAAAGGGTGGTAGCAGAAAACCAGAGTATATTAGAGGTTCTCCATCTCCCTCTATGGAAGGGGGTTCTATTAGATATTATAATTTCATACAAAAAGGATATTATATCAAGTTTTGTTTCAATGCCCTTAAATATTCCCATCATTGTGGAAAAATGGGTTATCTCCAACACTTTTTTTATGAAGGAATCACAATTGGGTTCAAGGAAATCAGGCCATGGGACATCCACAAGTCCTCAGTAGTAGATGCCTACTTCACAAAATTCTATGACCTAAGAAATTCATCAACCATAGGGGTAGGTCCATGGATCCAACGTGGGCAAGATTTATACAATGGACTGAGTTCCGGGTGGCGGTGGATAAAGTACTTTGAATTTTTGAGGTACAATTATGATTACCTCTAAAGCCTCTACTACTTTGTTTGATACATGATCTTCCTATTCTTTTATATATACTCTAGTCATTGGTGGGTTAGACTTTTTGGTTAATTTATCTTTTAAATTTCTTTCTCTTGATACATACTTAGGGAAGAAAGTAGACCATCTCCAGAGATGTCCAGAGTTTCCTATAGTAGTTGTTGGTTATGGAAATTTATAGGAATTTATGATAATAGAGATGATTAGATTCAATTTAATTTTTGGCATGGATTGGTTGACCTGTTATTAGGCGTACATCGACTGCTACAAGAGATGAGTATCCATTACCATGCCTAAGGAGGATAATTTTTTTTGATTGGTGAATGAGATATTGGAGAAGGCATAAAGGGATTAGACATGAGTCAAGTTGGAGCTATTACAACATAGTTAGTGGACATGTTTATCATGGCATATCTGGTATTATCTTCCTCCTCTTTTCCTCCAGTGGTGGATCATTACTAGGATGTCTTTCTAGATTATTTTTCAAGACTTCATCCCAATAGAGGAATTGAATTTGAGATTGAATTAACACTAGGAGAGCAGTCCATACTAGTCCCTCCATATCATATGGCACCAACTGAGTTTAAGGAACTCAAGGTTCAATTTGAGTATTTGGAGACAAAAGGTTTTATTAGAATAATCACTTCTCCTTTGGGTGCTCCAGGTTTGTTCTTTAATAAGGAATATGGGAGCCTTTGGCTATGCGTGGACTATAGAAAGCTAAATCGGGTCATGGTAAAGAATAGGTATCATTGCCGAGGATCGATGATTTATTTGATCAGTTGAGGGGAGCCTGATGGTTCTCTAAGACCAACTTACAATCAGACTACCACCATCTTTAGGTCAAAGTAAAGGATATAACCAAGATAGTGTTTAGGAGAATATATAGACTATATGAGCATCTTTTTATGACTTTTAGGTTTATGAATGCTCTAATGGTGTTCATGGATCTCATGAATAGGATCTTCCATCAATATATTGAATCTTATTTTATTGTATTCATTGATGATATTCTGATATACTCACAGACCTCAAAGATGCATACTATACACCTTGAGATCATGTTGAGTACACTTCAAGAACATCATATTTATGTTAAACTTTTGAATTGTCACTTTTAGATCTAAGTGGTGAGATTCCTTTGATATGTGATTTCTAAGGAAGTAATTTTAGTTGATCCAGAGAAGGTAGATGTAGTTATGTCTTGGGAATTCCCTAGGAATGTATACGATATCAGGAGCTTTCTAAGCTCACCCGAGTACTACAAAAATTCATTCATGATTTCTCCTATTTGGAAACACCTATGACTAGTCTTACCAAGAAGGGGGTTAATTTTGAGTGGATAGAATAGTGTAAAGAGTCATTCCTAGATTTTAAGAAGAGATTGGCATCATCTCCAATTTTTACCTTACCCAAAACTGAGATCAGATATATGGTTTATTGTGATGCATCAAGTATTGGTTTGGGATTTGTTTTTATGAAGAGAGAGCATGTAGTTTCTTATGGGTCCCATAAACCATGACATCATGAGTGAAAAAACCCTGCTCATGACATGGAGTTGAGTACGGTGGTTCATGATTTGAAATATTGGCAGCATTATCTCTTCAATGAGAGGTTTTTCATTTAAACATATTATAAGAGTTTGTAATATATATTCTCTCAGTGGGACTTGAATATCTAGTAGAGGTGTTGGGTTGAGTATCTATAGACTTTTGACTTTGATATCGATTATGCTCCTAGAAACAATGATGTTGTTATAGACGTTCTGAGTAGGAAGAGACAGGAGCTTGAGGAGTGGCCTTCAGATTAGGAATGGAGATTGATGAGAATGTTGGATGAATGGTTTGTGGGTGACTCTGAGGATCAAGAGGTGATGATATGTTCCCATTTATCTATCACATTTTCCTTGGTCCATTGAGTGAAATATATCCAAGATTTATATTTTGAGTGCTTAGTGATGCGGGAAAAGTTGGTGGGAAACCAATTCCAGGATGGTCTTTAGATGGAGACGATGTGATCTACATTGAAGGGAGAGTTTTAGTTCTTGATTCCATGAGGGAAGAGATGATGAGGGATTCTCATTCTTTACATTGGGCAATGCACCAGGATAAAAAAAGATGTATCGTAATATTAGACAATGATTCTAGTGGCCAGGTATGAAGATGGAAATTTTTCATTTTGTATCCTATTGTCTTACCTGTTATAGGATTAAGTCCAACTATCAATGAACATGTAGTTTTCTTCAAACTCTTCTTGTGCACATGTGGAAGTGGGATGGGGTGATAATATACTTTGTTATGAGGTTTCCCAGGACCCCGAGAGGTTGTGATGCTGTGTAGGGTGTGGTTGATCGTCTACCAAAGGTGGCCCATTTCTTTCTAATTTGTGTGAATGATTCCATAAATGAGTTAAAAAGACTCTATGTTTGAGAGATGGTAAGGATGCATAAAGTGTCTATGAGAATAATATCTGACTAGTATGTTCATTTCACATCATGGATTTGGAAAGGCGTGCAGAAAGTGGTGGGTAATTAGTTGAAGTCGAGTACGGTGTATTATCTATATACCGATGGGCAGTCAGAGAGGATGATCCATATTTTGGAGGATATACTTCACACATGCATCCCATATTTCGATGGAGCATGGGATGATCATACAACATTGGAGGAGTTTTCATATAATAATAGTTACCAATCTTTTATTTAGATAGAACCATTCAAGGATCTTTATGGTCGTTTGTTTCTTTCACCAATGTGTTGGCATGAGGAAGGTGATGTAGCTGTTGTTAGGCTGAGCATGGTGCATGAGACCTTTGATTGGGTCTAGTTGATTCAGAAGTGATTAGTGATTGTTCAGAGTTGGAATCACTCATATAATGACTGGATTCGATGACCCTTGGAGTTCACCGTGGGTGCTTGAGTTTTCTTGTGGGTGTCACCTCAGTCAGGGCATCAACGTTTTCAAAAATGAGGGAAGTTAGATCCATGGTTTTTGGGACTGTTAAATATTATCGAATGTATCATAATAGTGGCCTACCACCTGGATCTTCCACCATGGTATCAAGGTATGCATAATGTGTTCCATGCACCTTAGCTCCATAGGTACAATCCTAATCCTGTGCATGTGATCTAGAGTGAGGACGTTGAGTTATAACTAGATGTATTATTTGGGGAACGATTGATATAGATTGTGGACTGCAGTGAGAAGGTGTCGAGGGGGAATACAATACCACTTGTTTGAGTTCTATGGATGCACAAATGAATATAAGGGGAGTCTTGGGAGTGAGATTCTAATTTATGGGTGCAATGACCTAAGCTGTTCAACCAGGACAACCAGAGACACTTCTAGAGGATGATAAGTCATTAGAGGGGGATATTTGTAACACCCTTGAAAGTGAATTAATTTAAGTTTAAACATATCTTGGTTGTGTGTTTGAGGCCTGATAGAGGTGTTTGGGGGATGAGAATCAGAAGAGAAGGAGATGGGGGCACCAACTAGCATCTTGGATCTTCCAATGTTCCATTGGTTAGACAGTACAGAGCTGCTAGCTTGCCAGTGGAGGTGGTAGTATCCCAGGAAGGACCTGGGAGCCACCAAAGAGCTGGTACAAAGACACTGGCCAACTAGAGGGTAAAGAAGTAGTCCCCAATAACTGATACACATACATCATTTGTGTACCATTAGTATTATGTATCTAGACCATATGACATATGTTTAAGATTACTATCATAGTATCTTGAGGTTCTCATTATAGCTAGAAACTGGTATAACCTTTTGATACGACATGTAATCCTAAGACATTACCATGTAGATAAAATATGTATAAGTAATAAAACTATTATAAGAATAATACATCATGCATAACTCTCACTATTAGGAAATATGGCTATAATCACAAGAAAAAACCATGGCCATAGGCTTAATGCCTGTGGCTACTATTATCATATTGGAACTAGTTTTTCCTGTGGCACTAGAGACGTATTTCCACGAATAAAATCCCATGGCTATAGACTTTCCTATAGCCATGGGCGCTACCTGTGGAACTTGGTGCACATTTCCATGGATATATGAAAGTGGCTATATGGGAAATGCCTATCGCCATAGGCATCTACCTATGGCTACAATAAAAAAATTTAAAAATATGAACCACATAAGTTTCAATCCCAGTACTGCGCTATTACATTCAAAGGCATGTAACACTCGACTAAAATGATTTTTACATGTATATATATATATATAATAATTTATAGATATTTATGATTTAATTATCATAATAATTATAATGTTTCCTTATGACCACCAGACAAATGCACGTGGCCATACACGAGTCCACGTGACATCCTATTTCCATGATAAAAAATGACTATGGTATGTGAGTCCATGTGGGACCCTATTTTCACAAGAAATAATGTTTTTGGTAGTAATTTGGATACATCTCCATGGGATCAATTTTCTATGACATCACATTCCCCATATAGGGATGTACCACCTAGATGCGGTTCCTATGGTGGCACCATCACCCGGTATGGACCTAAAACCCTACATCCATAGGAAACACCACCTATGGTTATATGGTATTTACTCCATGTTCCCATGCCTTCCAAATCATTCCCACATCAAAATATGACCATGAGTAAGGTTTCCTATGGAAGTAAGGTCATTATCGTGACAATCTACGGGCACAACCCCCCTTGACCATGGATATAAGTAATTTATCTCCATGGGAAACACATTCCCATGGTATTAGGGTAGGATATTGCCACAATCCTACCAGCCATGGAAATAGGGGTGTGGCCATAATCATTTTTTTGTAGTTGTGTCTCTATATACATGATATGGTAATAAAAAATCACTGCTCAAGTTAGCTCTATGAAATCCACTTTTGTAATACTCTCACTTGCACTAGAGCTAACTTGTTAACCAACACCCTATTAGATCTCACATGAAAAATCATGCTACTATAAAGTTATGACTTTATTCATTGGGCTTGCCACATTTTCCTCCATGAATACTCTACTACCTATGAATTCACCTCCTTTAGTAAAATTCCTCTAGAGATGATATCCTTGTGTATATAACTTTTGTACTCTATCATAAATTTAACATCTTAGATAATACATTAATTATAGTATTATCAAAATATATATTGTGATAATACTTTACTATCTCAGTATAATTCCAATAACTAGAAAAAACATTTCATATTTATACGACTTCTTTAGCTCACAAAAAGCCGCAACTTACTAAGTTTTTTTATAGACATAGATATCACTAGATTTATTATGATTCTATCACTTTTTTACTTTGTATAATTGTTACATAAGATCAAAATTTTTCTTTAATAAGGTTAATTTTATGTCCCCTTCTAATAAATAGAGTTCCCTTATATCCTCATACTAGGTATATATCCCTCATACTTCTTCAAGTACCATTGGATTGTTCTGGTTTATTTCCAGTTTAGTTCTCCTATATTTAACTAATATTTTCCTACCATAATATATGTATTGGAAATATAAAATCTAGTATGTAACATGTAATATGTAATAGATATATCACTAAATCATATGGAGTTTTACTCATTATCTTAATATCCTTCTATGACTTATAAATGTATTATTTGATAGATTTATGCCATGTGATATAGGTAACAATTCCCTCTTGAATTATTCCATTTGATATTTTTGATACCTCATCATTATATGTAATTTGAATTGTTCTAATCAACCCATAGATCAATATTCCCTAGAACTTGGGTTGCTATATTAAGTCATTTTTGGAGAAATATTTTTAACTTTAGTCTTAACTAACTATAAGCCTAATATTTTTTTCCATATGTTATTAACACACACCACTTGGAAAACTATAGATCTCCCACCAACCTCTTGCAGACACATGTAAAAACTTATCATCATATTATTTAATGCCTGTATTGATACACAAATGTATCCTTGCAGTATACACATTATACTAGAAACATTTTGATGTCACAAACTCTTCTAATTATTTCTAAAAGACATTTTTTAAAATTTTATAGTTTTGACATTCAACTTCCAAATATAATAATCATGGTAATATTATTATGAAAATATGAATTCAAATGGATTCTAACATCTCTATTGGTGATTTTTTTTTGAAACATTCAACACTTTAACTGATGTTAAGACTTTACAACCAATCTTGCATTATAGGTAATAAATTTACCATCTAGATCTATCTTAAATTTAATTTTGGACCCAATGGGGTTTACATTAGCTGGAGATATTACCAATGGGTTTTATATTATCCATATATATTACTAAACCACTTATATTTGGTTTTATATTTATCCTACACAGTACATGTCTCTAGAGATTTATTTTCCGTGATATCTTATGAAGCTTTTTTTTCTATACAAACTACTAGTACATATCGATCCTTTAACTTTATGAATATAGAATCCATGGTTTGAGGTATTTTACCCTTTTATTATGTATTTATAAGTAATATAATGTTTGGGTTGAGTTTTGAGAGTTTTTGGATGGTTTTATCGTGTTTTGGAAGAGTTTTTGGAGGTGAAAAATTTGAGCATGGTTAAGGGAAACGATGCACCCTCTCCAGAAAAGAGTGTAAGGTAATCTAGTAGTATTTGGGTAGGTGAAAAGTTTGAAAAAACCGTATGACTAACCATGCGAATTGGTAGTTTTGGGGACAATAGAAATGAATAGTTAGTGCACGGTTTGACCAAACCATATGGAATAACTATGTGGCCCCTTAGATGATGACCAGTATCACTCACATGATTGGTGCACAGTTTGTTAAACCATGTGGGATAATCATGCAACATGCATTAAATGCCTAATTTCTTTTATATTAACTTAGTTTTAACCCCTAAAACCCTCATTTTCACCTCTCCTATCAAGCATTCAAACTCTAGTCCTATCCTAAGAATTCTTGGTGATACCCTTTGATCTGGAAGCTGGTTTTGATAGATCTAAGTACATTAGATCTCTAGAATTAAGGAAAAATCTACATTTCCATCTCTCTCAAAATCTCCTCATCTCCTATCACATGGAACACTAGATCTAATTATTTATGGGTAAATCTATGATCTATGATGTGTTTTGATGATACCTTGATTAGATCTATTGAAGAAAATAGGTTTTTAGCTTGGATCTATAGGTTACATAGTTCCATTCACTGTTTTCATCATCTGTTTTGAGTTAGGTGATTTTTCCCTCTTTCCACTTTTATTAGAATACAAAGGCTCTTGGGTTTCTTTAAATAACTCTATTTTACTTTTGAATGATTTTATCCTACTAAAACTCTACTAGATTTTCTCTTATTTTCTAGTTCTTGAAATTTGGGTTATGGGCATCACCAACAACATGTTTGAAAAATTGATTAAATGATTTTCTCAAAGAAAGATAGTTTTTGATATGTGTTATTAGCATAAATGGGTTTCATGCATTCATGTGCATGTGGGATGAATCATGGTTGGAATCACCACCATAAAATAAGAAAAAATGGGATGGATCATAGTAATAAGTACCACCATCAAATTGATAAACATGAGATGGATCATGGTCGGAAGTACCACCTTCAAATTAGATCCCCAAGCGATGGATTAGTGAAAGGATGAATCACCACTCATGAGTATAGGGAGGTCAAAGTCATGCATGCATGCATGCATGTGTGTGTGTGAAAATATGGGTGGGATATACCAAATTGAAATTAATTAATTTCTTTTCCACTTGATAGGAAAACTCAACTTTGGTTATACTAATTTTGGATGGTTGGGGATGATGGTGATGGAAGCGTCAGAGTGCACTACATGATGAAGTTTGAAATCTAAGGTTTGATATGCTTTGTTTATCTTTACCAGTTTTCATGGGTGTCCATGTGGATTTCATGACTCAAGGTAATGTTTCGACGGTGATGTGGTGGTTATTTTTAAATTTTAATTTGGTTTTTGAAGGCAATGTTTCGACGGTGATGTGGTGGTTATTTTTGAATTTGAATTTGGTTTTTGAATTTTGAATGCTGTAAGTCATGGGTTGTAATGCGGGGTATGTGGTATGTGTGGTGAGGATGTGGATCTCAGTTTCTGGTTCCCACTTAACCAAAAAGTGTCTTTTAAAAATAAAAAAATGGTTTGTGTTATACTGATTTTGGAAAAATATATTCATCTAATTTATTTAATATTACAGAAACTACTTTATATACTTTTAATATTCTTCCTATCTATTTTATAATCCTATAATATAACCTATTTCTGGTCTTAGTGACATGTGAGAAAAGTCCTAGGGTTTTCCTAATAGGTATGATTACTCATCCCCTACATATGTAATTTGGTGTGTATGCAAATGTTGTTTGACATGCTATAGATAAATGGGGATCTCTCACTTTTCTATAGGATCATGGGGGATTCTATTGTCTTTGGTTATAGAGATTGTATCTTAGGGTTCATTATTATGTGGAGCTCAGGGTAGTACCATGTTTGGTACTTTGTCACACTTTTTGGGTTTGTCTTTTTATAGTCTTATTTTAGTACTTATTTTTTCTACTAATTTGATTTTTTTATTTATTGGTTTTAATTTGTGTTTTTTATACCTCATGCATCATATAGTTTGTTTGACTCTATTCTTTTTGTATTGACAAGTTGCATTGTTTAAAAATGGAAAATCATCCCCCAATTTTTAGGTGATCCCTTGGAATTTATTGTCAGAATTTGGTGTCTTGGGGATATAACCTAAGTTTAGTGGAACCTCGGCTCCTTATAATTCAATGGTTAGGGTCGATATGTTACAAATGGTATGAGTTTGGTTGGTCCATCAGTTGGGATGGTAGGCATGGATATTTTATGCATCAGGTCTTGAAATGTATAGCATAAAAAGACATAACTAAACTCTTTATACTGAACTTCAACGTAATGTGGTGGTTCAAGCAGGAAAAGTGTGGTGAAACACTTCTAGGTTTTTCATCACCTCATCACTGTGGATTTGGATGATGAGAGTTTGGTATAATGCAATAGTTTAGATACTTCCCTACAAGATGAAATTATTAATGTGGTATTTGTTTCTTTATTATTTGGTAAATGGTGACATGATAACCTTGTTTATTGAAATGTATGCTTGTGATTTGGATTAAACTAAATGATTCAAAAAAATAAAATAGTTTCAAGAACATAGATAATATTCTTGGCCCTTATGCGTGTGTTGATTTTTTCTGGAATTGAATTTTGTGTAGGCCTTCTTTGTGTTTTATTGTCTAAAGGAACATGAAAGTCATATGAAACTAGAACCTAAAATAGTAATGAATTTAATTATCATTAATTAGCTAATTTGTAATTGGAATTGATGTTATTTTAAGATATTTTCCACCATTTTATATTGAGTACTTAAATACATAATCCCATACTTACTGTCTTTCCTTTTGTGCTTAGTAACCATTGTCATGTTAGTACCATAAAGAACCTTTACACATATTTGACTGTTTTTACTTATTTTCAAAATTTAAGATTTTTATAACATGCAATGTATTAATTTAATTTGATTATTTGGAAATCTATGCATATCAATTAGAATTAAACAATGATAATGCTATAACTTTGAAATATTTTGACTTATAATTTTGTTTTATTTTAAAAAGATAGGTATATTTTTATTCATTATTATGAATGTAATTCATAAGGAATGTCTAATATAATAAATTTAAAAGTAATTAGATTTTTTGGAAGTTAAATTTAATAGTATTTTTTCATGTTTTCTTTTTTAAATTTATGCTTATTATATTGCGGTCCATGAAAGGATGCTAAAACTGTAACTATATTTTGTTACTTCATGAATTAAATAAAAAACAACCGGTTGTTGTTATTTCCTATAATGTATGTAATTATAAAATCATGTTTCAAATAATAATTAGAATAAAAATTATGGTTGTGATATGATAATATGGGTAGGTTACTATAAATTTTTAAGAGTTCTATATACCTTTCAATAAATAGAGAATTGGTTAAGAAAGCATGTGAAATGAATGATGTGTTAATTTAGGTCGTTGTTTAATTCCTTTGATAATTGATCATGGTTGATTATTAAAATATTATTTTCAATAAAATGCTTAACCTTTAAATTTATGTCATGAAATATGTAGTAAAGAAGGTTTCACAAAATGTTGTTTTCTTTTCTTTGGTTGATTATAATTTCATAGGGTTAATATTATTGGAACATAAAGTAATTTTTTTTGTATTGAACTAGTATACTAATCACGAGTTACTAATAAATTTTTTCACCTTTTCATGCATATGAGATGATTTTTTCATGTCATATTTCTTATTGGTGGTTACATGATTTGGTTTCTCATGTTTACATGATTTGAATTATCGATTCTTTTTTTGATGACAAAGAGGTTTCCAAATTACAAAATGATTTCGGTAGGATATATTTCACAAATGTTTTTTGGACTTAAAATAGTTCTTAAAAAAGGATTTTATGGAATGTTTTATGAAAATATTTAGATATTTTTGATTCAGTGAAAGATTTAATAACCCTTCTTTAAGTGGATTTTGGGACAAAGAGTTACAAAAAGAAAACCTCTATTTTTTTGAAATTTATGATTGTTTGGATTTTAGTTTGTTTTGTTTTATAAAGGTGGCATTATTTCATGTTAGTTTTTAATTATATTTTATGAAACAAATTTCAAAACAGTTTTATTGGTGTTCATATTTTAGAATGGATTTAAAGTGTTTCTTTAAATGGTTTTTAGGAACATGATCATCTTGATCAAAAACCTTATCATTATTTTGGGAACTTGGAATTTTTTCATTTGGTCTTTGAAACTGTTATAACATGGTGAATTATAAAATGTGACCCTCATAGTATCTAGATGTAATGGGTAGTATAAATGTATGAGGTGTGGAAATATGTTGTTGGATATATCCTTGGAGGAGTTGGGATGTTGACCACAATTACGATACTAGTTTTTTATGTGCTCTAGTTCTACTAATTCTATTTTTATCTTAGTGCACTTGTTTTTCTTATTGTTATGATTCTACATCCGTGTTGGATCTATTGGTTGCGTTAGTTATCTTTGTTGCACTTTTTATGCTGCTGGTATTTTCACACTGCTGAACTTGTTTGTATGTTTGTTGTATTGAGAATGGTTGCATCTACTTAACCATGTTGTAAAGGTTTTGATTCCTTCTCGGTGATATATGTAATTCATGGAAGGGAAATAATAGTTCCATCAGGAGTATATGTCTCATGGAATGAGCATCAAGACGTCACATGAGTAATGGGGTATCATGGGACCTGAAATTGGTAACCATGATCCTTTTCCATTCTTATAGTGTATATTGGGTGGAATTCACTATTTTCAAAGTGCCCTTGTTATAATATAGTGAATATAATGATTCCTCACATTCAACGTCATATTGATTTCTCTAATTATAGGGTTACTCTCACATATTCTAAGAAAATTTTGATCTTTTTAATGGAGTTGAAATGATCAATTCCCTATTTCTATCTGTCTTGGGCCGAATGTTAAGGTTAGGTGTTGGTCATTGAGGGTAGTTCAGGATCAGTAACCTCCATTAGAGTTTTCTGGTGTATGGGTGCCTATATGATCATGTCTCCATATTTATAAATGAGATAGAGTTTTTTCTTAAACAATTTAGTGGTTCCCACTCTTTGTGTTCAGTTGTTTAATTGAAATTCTTTATTCCTGTCTTCTTATGTCTGGTTTCACCAAATATTTCTTAGTGTAAGTCTCATAATTCAATATTGATCATGTAGTGGCTTTTAGGACTTTCCAGTCTTTAGGAACCAGGTTAGTAAAATATTAAATCATGAATGATTCATAGATCAAATCATTGGCATGAACTTAGGTCATTTGAAAAAAGATGATTCCATAGTTTTCTATATAGTGAATCTCATTCCTACCTTGGGTGACCAAGTATAAGAAAGTTCCTTGATATACTCTTCATAGTATTACTATTAGGTTAAACCTTAATGGTGGGGATCTATAAGCACTAGTTAGAAGATGAAAATTCTCTCTCTACTGTGTTGGGGCCTAATTCAGGTTCCTCCTTATGTTTGGACAACCTCAAGTACATTTTCAATCAAGATATAGAAAAGGTTCTCATAATAGTGAATATCACACACTGAATGATGGTCCTTTCATGCTGATATCTACACCTTTATAGTAGGGGGAGTAAATTATATACAAATTCTCATTCCTATTCAGGTTATAATATCCATAGAAGTTAGGTGGGGGGGGATGTCCAGGAAGTGATGACCTTTCCTTCGGTACTAACTATCACTATATTTAACTAATGTTGAGCATTCCTTTACAGGCTAGTGGTTAACACATTTACCCATGAAACCCTATTACCTATGAAGTTCATGGGACTATCTCCACATTTCGTAAAGTTTTCATAAGGTTTCACTTATCCATAGATACTTTATTAACCTATTTAGATAATCGCACCATCACTTATGTCATAATATGGTTAGCCGAGTTTGTGTGTCGTTATGTCTAGTGCCATTTGGAAATGATCACATGTCTTCATATATCCTCAGGGTTGAATAAATTTTGACTATGTAAGCAATGAAGGTTGGTTCTTTGGTGGGAAGAACCATTCAAATTTCTCGATTATATCAGTGAGGTTTTTCAATTGGTATCATTTCATTCAAGATTGAATTCATTTCATGTTATCTTCCTTCTTCCTTATACCCAGATGATGAGTCAAATCTTGATTATGTATGGGTCAGGCTTTGTTTTCTTTTGATTCAGTTGTTCCCTTGGGATCTCTTTGACCTTCTATAACAGCCTACATCATTATAGGTTGAAAATTCTCAGGAAATATGAAATTTCATTTTTTATAGATGGTTTATTTTGAGAAAAGTGAATCATAATGGATTTAAGAGAGTTTGAACATCCCAAAATGGTGTTATGGGATAGGTTTCAAGGCTTAGGTGATGAGATGGGGGTTTAGGAGGCATTTGTAGGAGTGGTCCGAGGAAAAAAACTACTGAAAAGTGAAACAACAAAGCATTAACATCATGAATAGGGTATTCAAAATGTGAAATAGATTCATGGGATGGCCTGAGAGTATCCATGATGTGAAAATGAGGCTAGGGAGTAGATCCTGGAAATTAATGGCATGATGGAAGTCATCACACCGTGAAATATGGATAGTCTATTTTTTTTAATTCTTAAAGAGGGGCTTGGACCCCCTTTTCTTTAGATAAATAGAATTCACATGGGAGGGATCATTTGGAGAGTCCATCCCTCATTTTCCCTCTAATTTGTGTGGATCTTGTTCAATTCAATGGTGTTAGAACCAAGGATCTTCCTCCTCCCTCATTCTTCATTGCTTTTACCCCTGTTGTTCCTAATTTCAAATATTTATATTTTAGGTATTTTCATTATTTCACCATAGTATGATGGATTCAATCATTTCTGATGGGGATTTCACTCAGCCTAGATAGAGAATAACTTGAGATGAGGTCTTCACCCTGTTGTGCATCATTTTGATGAAGGTACATCACCTAGTCAGATTATTATAGAGTTTTTAATTTAATTTTATTAAATTGGAAATTGTTTTGTTATTGCACAATAAGGATTTTTGCTGGAATGATGTTGGATTAATGTTACAGACCTTCCATGGGTGTTTAGTCATAGTTCTGGCTAGGAGGTGATATCTGGAGAGTCTTTTAAAAAGTTTTCCTTCCACCTTAAATTTTATTTTCCTTATAATCATTTATTTAATTATAATTAATTTATAATTGATTAATTTTGAATTCTTGGACATGAGTTATAACCTTATGGAAATCGATGGAGGCCTAATAGAATTGGATGGACTCAAAAAAATCTGTTGGGAATTTCTTAGTTTAGAGTTGACCTTCTTTAGGTAGGTGGTTCCCCGTACTCTACCCTATGGTGTCATGCATAATTTAATGGCATGTGATATAAGGTTCTACACTATGGGTGAATGACCCTAAATTCATAACTATGATATGAAATTTATGTAAATATTAATTATTTAATGAGGTGTTGGTATTAACTAATTAAAGGAACCATGAATAAGTAACTGAAAAAGTTCCATAGGCCACGATGGACCCTTTCGCACTGTATTGATGTTGGCCACCATTGGTCGAGGTGTGAGACCCACATGTGTGTGCATGTGTAGACCATGTGAATCTTGTTTGATGTTTGATTACACATGTGTGCCTGTGTTTCCCATGATTCCCATGTTTTATATTGATCACATGTGTGTGAATTTGTATCCCATGAGACCCATGTTTTATATTGATCACATGAGTGTGTGTGTAGCCCCTTGAAAACTATGTTTGATGTTTTCTTGCATATGGTTTTTGTTATGGATGTGACTCTTTCTTGATATGATTCGATGTTTGATCTTTCATCCTATATACATGTTTTTCATGTTCTATTTCCTCTATCTTATATAGTTAAGTGTGTAGGTTGAGCTATATGGACTATCTCCCCAAGAGGGATGATTAATATGAGAGGTTATCATGTACATGGGCTATCCCATCCTACAGGATGTGTCAAACTATTGAAAGCGGGTGTCCTAGAACCAACTCATGTATGCACTTTGATTACCATTACATGTATATATTTTGATATGCACATGTGCTTATCTTACCTATAATATTTTTGATACTTCTACGTCTACAATATTTATGGTAATTTCATTATATTACATGTCATATCAAAAGGTTATAGTAGTTTCTATGATATAATGATAACCTTGAGATATCATGATAGTAATCTTAAAGTAACATCTGATGGTCCAGATACATCATACTGATAGAACAAATATGACGTGTGACCATCAGGTGTTAGGGGATCATAATCATTAAGACTTCTTCTCATGAAGTTCATACTTGGTGATCTCGAGTAGATGGTATCTTGTGGACTGACCTACCAATAGTAACAATACATGTTTTAGATGTTATTGGTTGTTTCTATCTCCAAACATGCTTATTGGTCTCCTGACTTGAGATCATTATCAACGTGTACCATTTTATCACATACTTTTATGCAAGGAAAAAACCATAACATTGAATTTGTGGCAAGGTAGCTTGTGTTGGGTGCGTCTTTAGTGGTATGGCATTGTTTGAATGATCAAGATAGAGTTTTTCACTTCTGAATTGAGGAAGTGATATCTTGAGCCCAGTTAATTAATATGGAATTACCTTAATTAAATCTATGTCCATGGTAGAAGAAGGTAAGTACATCTAGTTATATAAAAAAGTAGTAAATCAAGCATGGATGATGACACATGTTACGCATACCGCTTAATGAGATATTGTGAGACAAAGAGATTATCTTGCATGGTGTGTGTTCGTAGGAAAGATTATTATTTCTATAACTATTCCTTATCTCCTTAAGAGCCTTAATGTATTTCTAGACCTTGATCTTGGTATGTGAATAATATTCATTACTATCGAGATAAGGTCCTAGAGGGTCACACACATTAGCATATTCAAAAGTCTTCCCTATTTTAGTGAATAGAAGTATAGGGCATGGTGGCCCCTGACACATGGTCTATGATGTTCCCAAGAATAAATTATTGCCAATGAATAAATAAATTCATTAT
Organism: Viscum album; assembly: GCA_963277665.1. Taxonomy (NCBI): domain Eukaryota; kingdom Viridiplantae; phylum Streptophyta; class Magnoliopsida; order Santalales; family Viscaceae; genus Viscum; species Viscum album. Next base: position 398,171,512 of record OY728138.1, read on the forward strand.
TATTCAAGTATAGAATAATTGGAGTTTAATTTATTTATTAAAATTATTCACAAGGTATTAAGTGGATGCATGGAAAAATATTATATGAACGAATATTATTTTAATATTCAAGGTTTGTTTAATATTTGTAGGAATTAAAAGTCAAGTTAATGACTCAGTTTTATAATGTAATATATTATATATTATAAGAAGGTGGTAAAATATAAACGACATTTATAATGCAGTTATTTCATCATAACAAGTCATTTATCACTTATTTAGTGGTCATTTTATATGCAGGACTGGGGAACCCTTTCGGGGTGTTTAACCTCAACCATATAAGCAAATATGATCACATTTAAAGGATACTATTCATACCCACGAATTTTAGATCTCATATCTCCTCCTTACATATTAGAGAGATAAATCCCCATTCGAGTAGTTTGATTTTTTATTTTCATCATGGATTGAAGGAACATGTTCGTGGTGATCATCATGACACCCAAGGATTCATCATATCTCTGTGATAGTATCTAGAATTTTATGATAAACATTCAAAAAAACTCTTAAATCATGTGTGGATGATATAAAGGAGTTCGAACTCAGATCCTTAAAGTAATGATCACTGGTGATGAGCTATAGTCGATAGTGATACTGATTAAAATTAGGTAATTATTTGTTTAATTTTTTTATTAATAAACTCATTTAAGATCCTTATACCTTTATTAGGGATAAGATCACTAAAAATGAAATAGTTTCATCACTCTGGGGATGAATTTTTTTAAATCCCTAGACCACTAGCTTTCACAGCATGCCTCGGTACTAACAATTTGTATGAGAGGTATTTCATGAATTTTCTGTGCTAAGAAAAATTAAGTTGACTTAAATTTCAGTAGAGGGATTCCTTAAATTCCCAACAGATTAGACCATGCTTTGATCTGATCTCATACACCCAAGTTACGAACATCCAAAAAATTTAATATGGATAAAAAGTGGTTTTATGGGTATTTAAAATTTGAAGAATGTATATTTTATATATGTTATTTAATCTTGATATGGTGGATGAAGGTGATTTCCAGTGACTGCCCATTTTCCAGCCATGTTCTAACCATATTCTGGTGACTAAAACAATACTGTATGGTGGGATTAATTCCACAATTTTTGGAATAAAACTAAAAAAATAAATTTCAAACAATCTAAAATTATAGGATTTTTGAAAATGTAGAAATATTTTTTTAAAGGATGGGGCTGGTGTGTCAAAAAAAGAAAGAAAAACTTTTTTATGGGTGAAACTATCTAATTAAAATAACAAAACTAAATATAAAAAATCAATATTCTGTTTAAGTCCATCTCACATGCTACCGCCTAGTCAGCCCACCTCCACTCATGCGACCTCTTCCATCGATGCTGGCTAACAACCGACCACCATCGCAACCACCTATCTCCTAGCTAGCCGCTGCCACCCCAGACTCTGTCGCACCCATGGTTTCCATTGTCGACTTCAGCTAGTTTCTCATCCATAGTGAGCCCCACTGCACAACCCATGACTTCCTTCCCTAACACGTAGTTGCCACCATCACTCATTTTGGTCAGCCTTTCCATTGCCACCTCTGATGGTGGCTAATTGTAATGTCCCGAACCAGATGCCACTAACCTAATGCTCATATCTAGTTCACCATAAAGCCTCAAGAATTCCTATCCATATGCCAGAGGCTACCAACTAGTATCGAAGGCCTAATGTGTGTCCATGGAGAGCCTATTACCTCATATCAGAGTAAACAACAATGAAAATAACTGGATATCATCTAAAGTAGTAAATAAATAGAGTGTAAAAGTATTAAATAAATTGAAATAGAATATGATGTAATAATAAATAAAATTTTATAATATCCCAAACAACCATTTTATACATACAACACCGGTCACCCACTGGGATGACTATACATGTTGAAGTATATAGAATAAATTGAAATAAAAGTACATGGCTCTACTACTAACTCTAAGCTAGAACACATACTCAGTATCTATGACATTTCTGAGCTTCTCTATCCCAATCAAAGATAATAAAAATGAGTGGATCCACTCAATCATGAAACCATGGGTCCCATATCTATCCATCATGTATCTTTTCTCAACCTGAAAAGTAGACATAAGGTCTACACACACATCAAGGTTAACATACAAGGGTGATAAATAATCTCAGTAGGACACCCCAATGATAAACCTATAAATCTTCTATCATAAGTTCACACTCATAAAATATGATTAGTCTAGCTGAGACTCAACTGGAATAATGAAGATTGCAATAACATAATAAGAAACATAGTTAATCCTTGGGTCCGTAATCCCTATCGACTATATCTGCTTCTATAGAAGTTAGAATGTCCCTATCCCTATGACTTAACATATATATATATATACATATATACACCCATATATATATATATATATGTATATACATGACAACAACATTTACCCGAGACATTATACTAAGGTATCCATAAACAAAATCATAATAAACTCAGTCCACGATCAATACTAGGATCCTATATCCAATCGACTGGAAATCTTCTAACTAGAGATCTAAGTTGAATTTCATACCACTCAAGTTGTGTATCATCAATTGAATCATTGGGTCTATAATCCTGATTGACAATACATGCTTTGTCCAGTGCTGAAAATGTATCCGACCAACCTATGTCACAACTTAGGGATACATGTCTTAAACCTGGGTTCACCCATACTCACCTCCAATCATTATAAAATAAAGGATTATAGGTATCAACTATACACCCTACAAATGTGGAATTTATCTAGATTTCATTCTACTCAATCCATGTGTAATCTAGTTTTATGTCTAATTCCTAGGTCCTAGTCCATAGGCAATCACAACATTTCAACTTGGATAATTCCTATGGGGGGTGACCCTTAGGTGATATTTAAGGAATAATATCCTAATTTGGTATAAAAATATGGAATCATTAATTAACTGACTCAAAAACCTTATCCCCAAACAAGTTTGAGTGATACTATAATGGTGCATCCATCGATCCTAGAGATATCCTAGGCATAAAATGAGGAGATCAAGTCCATCCTCAGGGATCTCACCAGTATCCCGTTGCATGGGGGAAATTTAACCACTCAAAAACCTTTGTCATCCTCTAGAATTCTAGAAGACTAGATATTTCTAGAGATACCCACTATAAGAGGGGTTCTAAGACACTCTCAACAACCTACCTTTGTATCCACAAACATGGAGGAATCCCAATGAAAAATGGGACTTATAGTAATAGTAATGGTAACATTAAATCAAGTAAGCTCATAACATGGACTCCAAGAAGTTCATTTGGAAATCCTAATAAAATAAGGCTTAGAATCCAAATTCTAGACAGGACATCTAATAATCCCAAAACAGTAAGGCTCCAAAAGTGAATCTCATGAAGTATGTTTGGGTATCATGATCAATGATAGTCAATAGAAATGGATCATCATACAGGTCCCAAAATGTACATATGGGCATCCAAATAAATGAATAATCATATAATACGGATTGCAGGGAGTATGCCTGGGGATCCCAATATTGTATTGCATCAGGTACACCATACAAAAACCAGGAAGCACCTCTATCTATGATAGATACATCAATAATAACCATGTGAATACATACATAAAGAGTAAGGGTGGATGAAATCCTAAACTTACACTACTACCACAACCTCACAAGATTACAAGTTTGGTATGGGTTCTAAGGTGACACATGTTACCATCATTACCCAAACCCCAATGCACTATCTTAGGCTGGTAAACTACTGGGGAACCCATTGGGTCCTTCATAACATAACACTAGAGAGACATCCTACTTTGGATCCTCAAGGTCTACACATAAGCAAAGACATCCTACTAAGGATCCTCATCTATAAAGGTAAAAGTAATAATATTACATCGGATCCTTGATGGTAAGTAAACAAAGGCATCCTACATAGGATCCTTATAATGGTATATAGAAATGGGCATCCTACACGGGACCCTCAATAACCGTGTATGTAGGTAGAGGCATCCTATATAGGATCATTGAAGAGAGTAAATGGATAGAGGGATCCTATAAGGTATTACCTAGGCCAACATGTAAGTGAAAGAATACCACATAGGACCCTCATAAAATTAAGAAGATAGATGAATCCTATATGGGATCTTCTAGGTCAAAATATAAGTAGAGGAATCCTACTGGGGATCCTCAGAAACAACTAACATCATGTCCTCCTAGGACAAAATTTCACATATTTTAAGGGATAAATCCTTAAGGGGAAAGCTACCTAGACATTGGTCATGTGAGATGGCTCATGGAATATCTCAGATCAAGATCTCACTCTCTGAAGATAACTGGATTCAATTACTAGAGGAAAAAACTCTCTTTTTAGTAAAAATACTGAAACACATCTTAGGATTCCTCTAATCACCTCAAGGGTGTCACTATCATGATCTATGTGGAAATATATCCAGAATGGACTACTCATGTGTCCAATTATGACTCTGGAGTGTAAAAATATGAAAAACCCTCAAAATGGTAACAAGGGAGGAGTACATGGTGTGCACCCTCAAAGCTCCACCTGGTTGTGTACTTATTCTAGACATGGTATGTAAAATACCATGCACATGACATGTAAGACATGTACACGGTGCGTACCCTACACAGGGTACCTACCAGTGTACCTCAAATAGCCTGACCATGTATATATCCTAGCCTTGTACTTCTACATGATGTTTAACCCACATGGGGTCTATCCATGTACCTTACACGAGGTACCTCACCATGTATTCCACCTGTCCATGTACCTATACATAGCATACGACCGATATGGGGTCTAGCTGTGTATTCCACATGGCCATATGCCCCTATACGGGCTGTCTAGATGGGTACTAATTTATATGCATGAGTCCCAATACAAAGTATGTATACCCCATACATGACATTTATTTCTAAAATATCATATTCCCTAAATAAGAAGAACACACAACATGTGTTTCCTAAACTACATGCAATGTGATCGATATTTCTGAATGGGAAACCTTCAAATTGGATAAAACCCCCCATTTTCTTCTAAAAAGGTATACATAGACCCTCAAGGAGTCCTAATAATTTACAAGAGGGATTTAAAACTTTAAAACAGTATATCTAAAGGGATTTACAACACAAATTAAAAATGACATACCATTGGGCGGAATGTGCCGAAGATTCCCCCGTTCCTATAGTCCATAGTTACCGCATGAAGATCTAGCTCCTCCTGATCTCCACAAATGTACATCCATTTTTCCCCCTCTATCTCTCTCTCCCTCTCCTTTTCCCTCTTGATCGCATGAATGAGGAATACCATGGGAGAGTGTGTGAGAATCTATGGGATAAAAGAGAAAAGAAAAGAGGGAAAAAAGAAAATAAGAAATATAAAATAAAAATAAAAAGGGGTACATGCCCGACCCTGATGCCCAACCTAAGTCTATTACCCATGTAATGAATTGAATTTTCTATGTATTATTTTTGGATATGGTATGGATTATTTTCAAGACCATGCACTGAGATGACATGAAATTATAAGGCTCAGTGTGTCTAAAATAAATTTTTGAAATATATTAAATATATTAAATAATACACATGAAAAGTTTTACTAAAAAAGTGGAATAACTTATTAACAGGGTTCTGAATAAAAAATACAAGGGCACTATTGAGTTCATAATGTGTATTTTACCCCAGGCACGTCTTAACCTTGGTTAGCACTGGGCATTTGTGGAAAAGTCATCGCAGGCATGGAAATGAATAAAATAATAAAATAAATTATTTTAATTATTTTTCATTGATGTAGTGATTGGAGAGTCTCTAAGTATAATATTATTATATAATTCTAGGGTTAGACACATAACCTTGGAGACATTGGAGAACAGCTGGAGAGAGCGTTGGAGGATCTCTCTTAGGCGAACGATAACCATATCATAGATTGACGATTGACGTGCAAAGAAATAGAAGGATCTTGACAATGAAAATGATGCTACTTCATTATTAATCAGTGATTGATCCAAATTGAGGTAGAATTTTTTTATTGGATTCTTTCCTTATTCTTATTTTCTATGATGAACATGAATCAATCAACCAATGGATTAATTCACAGATCAGTTGTCATGCAGGATGGGTTAGATTAATAGTGTTTTGGGAGAATTACTTTGTGATTATTGATTATCCATTGTTATTATACTAGAAATGAATAAATATTGACACAAACATTGATTTAGGTTCATTCATCTTGATTGTTATTGTAATTTTCTCCCCCGATTCTCCATTCATTGAGGGCGTTCTTTGTTTGGCCTGTGGTTTGACATATCCTGATGAATCGATCGCGTCACACCTATTTATTGCTATAATGATCCAATACTATAGATATGGGATCAGTATGACACTAAGGTGGTGCGACGATTGATATAACAGTGAATCAGGAAGTTTTCGATACCCTATTTTGTGTTATTCGACGCACAATAAAGAACGATGAATGATCCCATTTTCCCAATGGATCAAAGGACCGGAATTTGTTAATCACCAATGGAAAGGTTCTTCAAGTCCTAATTCATTATTTTATAAGTAAGGCATGAAAAAATTAGTGGAAGGAGCACCAGAAAAGATATAAGGAACAAGATATGAGAATATGGATAATTCCACATTACACGACATGTAAGTCAGATTGATGTGCCGTGTGCCCCCCCCCCTTTGCGGCGGCCAGGGTTTCAGATAAAGTTAAGTATCACAAGGAGTGTGAACCCTATCACACATCATGTGGTATATCCCTAGTGACTTGGCGTATACCTCGAAGGGTACATGGACATGGGTTGGGGTACATGGGTTGGAGCACGCCATGTAATCCCCTACACAGACACAACCTGGATGAGTACATGGGTTGAGCCATGTACTGGTACATATGTATATTACACAAGAGATGACATACCATATACTTCTACACGAACATGAACACAAGCTTAAGACATGGGCTTTTTACACAGGCAGGACCCGGGGTTAAGGGACATGGCGTGTGACCCCTTCTACACGCCATGTACTTTATAAAAGATAAATTGGAGCTCTTTTCCTATGAATATTGGAAAGTTTCATTAGGATTTGTTCCCCATATCCTTTTTCTTGAGGTTTAGTATGGAATAGTCTCCTAATCCTAGGACAACTATCCCTTCTATAAGACTTCTTGGATAGAGTTATTGGAATCCTTCCATGAGGCTTGAAGTGAGATCCTCTATTCATCTTCATTCCCTACATGGAGTTCTTGGTATCATTGTGAAAAACACTAAGCAGATTCCAATAATCTACTTAGCAGGTTAATTTAGATTGATTTGTTGGTATACCCCATGGCCTTGGGAGTGATCCTAATATATGTATCATACTATTCATACCATCAATGTGTACTTCTAATGGAAAGAGTTGAAAATCATTACCTCTCATATGGACTCTATCAGTGTTATCATACTCAAGAGTGTGTTCTTCTGGACGAGTTCTATGTGAAACCTTCGAGATGGAATCTTAGGCTGGAATACTACGGTTGTGAATTACCTTTAGACCGTGTGTCTTTATTGATTTTATCTGAATATTCTTGTTATATGTGCTGTAGACATATACCTGTGTTGAGTTGACTGTATTTATTTTGTTGTATATTTTTTGGTTTCAGGGTTTCCTAATGGGTATTGTTATACTCACCCCTACACAGGATTTTCTAGAACTTGTTGTGTGTGAAGATGATTGACCTTTTGATAGAGTCCTTGATGTACCAGGAACAGATGATTCTTAGTGAGATTGAACATATTGAGGTGTGTTCCTGAGGTACTTTGATAGAAGTCCTAGTTTTACTTTTAGGTTGGACTTGTTTATAGAATAATTGTGATGGGCTTGTATTTGGCCCTATTTACTTTCCTTTACTTCTAATCACACTCTGCTTGGGAGATTTAGATGTATGCATGCATGGTTGTTCATTTTTTTACATTTTAGCATTGTATAGACTTTTAGATGTGTGTGTGTGTGTATAAGTACTTCGGATAAGCCTCCCATGTTAGTGATATGACAACTCAACACTAGATTTCATCCCCTGGCCTATTGGAGACAGACTTGGGGAGTCGCTACATGGGACCCACTGGGATGGGTTATGACAAAGTGGTATCAGAGTAGTCAGTTATACTATAGGACCAGAGTCTATGAGTTTGGTTTATGGAAACAATATTAAGTTTTTCAAGTTCATCTTTTAGGATAGGGACTCCAATGTTGGTATGACAACCAACATATCCATACACCAGGACTCTGATCACCTGATTTTTTTACTCGGTACATGAGAACACTAGTTGCAAGGAAAACAATGGTACATGCATCATATAGGAATGAGTTGTGGTTTCCATATCCTTCTTGATTTATCTCTCAAGATATACTCATTGAAGATGGTATATCTTGTTTATTTCAGGATGCCTCCATAATGTATGCTATCTAGGATTCAACATCATGATCATGAGGATGATCCCTCAAGTGGTGAAGCATCTATATAGGGACCAGTTCCTGAGATATTACATTTAGGTGGTGAAATAGCTATACAACCACTCATAGAGTAGCATGTGGTACCCGCAGTACCAACATATGAGGTGTACAAGATGAGCTCACTTAAATAGTTTCATATATAGCGACCCCTCAGGTTCTGAGGAGATCCCAAACCATAGGCAACTGAGGACTGGATCGAGGAGGTGACCCAATTTTTCCATATGTTCAGGACACCAGCATATCAGATGGTGGTCCTGGATGCGATTCTTCTTCATGGATTAATAGGACGATGGTGGGGGTTAGTGATCCAATATTATGATGAGGAAACTCTACTGTGATCATAGTTTGAGAATATCTTTAAAAAGGAGTTATCACCATCTATGACGAGGGTTATACGTATCTAGGTGCTTTATAATCTCCAATAGGGTGACATGACAATAACTGAGTATTCATCAAGGTTTTCCAATCTCACAAGGTACTCGATGGATATAGTTCGTGACCAATTCTTCATGGTTTGGGATTTTGAGCTAGGTCTGCATAAATACATCTGGGCCAGTGTTATCCCTTTATGCATTCCTACCTATACTGGGGTGTTATATAGAGATTTTTTGGTTGAAAGTTTCTTGGCTGAGAATATATATCTAGTGGTTGGTAGTAGTAGGAATAAAGTAGTAGATCATTGGAAGTAGGGAGCCGATGTCAGTCTTAGGGACCTGGATGTGCGATATGTTTCAGGAGGAGGTCCCAAAATAGTGGGTCTGTGGTTCAGGGCTCATAGGGTGGGTCCAGTTAGCCCAGAGAGAGGAAATTCTACTCATGTGATGGAAGGGAAAATCTCACCCAAGATTTTCCGAACCACTATATAGCCGATAAAGAGACTATGGATGGGATTCCAAGGATAATACCGTGGCAGAGTTAGGCAAGTTCGCAAGGCGGAAGACGTGGTAGGATACCTAGGAGAGCAATAAGAGGTGGTCAATGCTTTGAATTGTTACCACCACCATCCCCAGGTAGTCCATGCTATGCTCATGGAGTTGGAGGATAGGGGTAGGGATAAATGCAGGAGGTCAAAGATCCAACCCAGAGGCTCTAGGAATGATTCGATGTATGATATGTGTATTTTATACCTTATCTTCAGTACTAATAGACACAACTTATAGTCATTAATTTCTCACCACATACCTTGTATGCGACTTAGAAATTTTGGTTGAGTCCTTGGCTTGACCCTTGCTCTTGGAGACTCCTACAAGAGAAGACTCAGTGATCACACACTTGTGCCGATGGTGTGACATGACTTTTGGAGGCAAGAGTTTTTGTTGGGATCTCTTTGTAACAACAATGTGGCCTTATGATTTCATCTTAGGTATTAATTGGTTATCCATAGTTCATGCCTAGATTGAATTTTTCAGGCGGAGGATATGGTGTATCTGTAGTGAGGAAACTAGGTTCTCTATTGTTGATGAAAAGGAAACCCAGATAGTATAGGATGAACTCATGCATAGGAGGGTGCAGCTGATTACTCATCATTTGTTTAACCTAAACCTTGGTGCATTGGATTTTATGAGTTCTCAGTTTCCTGTAGTGGCGGAAGAGTATGAGGACGTCTTCCTTGAAGATGTTCCAGGTCTACCTCTCTGTCGAGAGATAGAATTATATATTGATCTACACCCTGAGACAACACCAATATATATTCCAATATATTAGATGGATCTCAGAGAGCTTCACAAGTTGAGGGTACAGTTAGAGGACTTATAGAGGAAGGGATTTGTTAGACCTAGTTCTTCACCTTGGTCATCCCCAATGTTTTTTTTCCAATGAGGCATATTGGAGCTTGAGGTTATGTGTGTACTACCAGCGCTTGAACTAGGTGACCGTGAAGAACAAACATCCAATACCAAGGATAAATGACCTCTTTGATTATTTTATAGGGAAATGATGTTTCTATGAGGTTTAACTCAGGTAAAACTATCACCAGTTGTGAGTACGGAATGAAGATATACCGAAGATAGCATTCTGATGCCTCTACGGTCACTGTGAGTACTCGGTGATTCCCTTTGGTGTAATGAATTCCCTAGTAGTGTTCATGGGAATCATGAACCAAATATTCCATCATTTCTTAGACTGGTTTGTGGTATTATTCATCGATGATATCCTTGTATACTCGGTGTCCACAGAGGAGAATACAAGGCACTTGAGTATGGTTCTAGACATATTACAAGAGAAACAAATTTATGAAAAGAACTCTAAGTTTCAATTATGGATTCTAGATGTGTATTTTTTGGGACATGTTATCTTAACGGATGGAGTGGTAGTGGACCCAACCAAGTTCTAGGTAGTGTTATCTTGGGAGCCTCCCAAGAGCGTGACAGATGTGAGAATATTCCTTGGGTTAAAAGGTTATTACTATATATTCATACCTAATTTCTCCAATATATCGGCACCCATGACATCTTTGACCCAAAAATGGTATCATTTTGAGTGGAAAAAGAATTTCTATAAGGATTTTCAGCAGTTGAGGTAGAGTTTGATGAGTTCTCCCATCTCGAGATTTCTGGAGGAGGGTGTCGAGTACGTAGTGTTCTGTGATGCATCAAGAAATAGGATTGATTGTGTTTTGATGTAGAGGCAGGTGGTGATTAAATATGGTTCACATCAGTTGATACCACATGAGTATAACTACACGACCCATGATCTTGAGTTATCAGCGGTATTCTTCGCACTAAAGGTTTGGCAACACTACTTGACGAGCGAGAAGTTTATTGTCTATTTTGATCAAAAGAGTCTCAAGTATATCTTCTCTTAGAAGGATCTTAACTTTATATAGAGGTGATGACTAGAGTTACTCTAAGATTATGACTTCAAAATTTTCTATACTCTTGGGAAGGCGAACATGCTAGTATATTCTCTCGGTAGGATATCTTATCCTCAGTTACTAATTGAGGCATTAGATCAGTTGGCATTTTTGCAGTTATCCTTTGTGGATGGAGATAAAACAACTTACCTACAATTGATGGTTGTCACCCATATGATTTTATAGTGATTCAAGTAGTAATGAATTGGGGATGTTGACTATGCGCCCTACACACTAAGATATCTAATGGACATGCTCCTGATGGATTTTATAAAGGTGGGAAACATGCTGTTCTTTTCAGAGGATGCACGGTGGTACCAGTGACATTGTGAGAGGAGGTTCTGAGAGAGTTTCATACATCTCATTTTCTGGTACATCCAGGTGTGGAAAAGATGTACCAAGACCTCCAACATTAGTTTTTTGTGGCCATTGATGAATAAGGGAGTTACATATTCTGTATCTTGATGCCTTACTTTTCAACAAGTGAAGGCTGAGTAATAAGTTCTAATAGGTTTTGGTCAACCACTTGAGGTACCATAATGCAAGTGGAATTGGATATCCATGGACTTCATGATGGGATTACCATATAAATCTTAGGGACACTATTCCATATGGGTGACTATAGACCGAATCACCAATTTGGACCACTTCTTAACAATTCAAGAGTAGAGTTCAGTAGAGAGATTGGGATGCCTCTAGATGTAGAAGATAGTCTAAATCCATGGAGTTCCATTGATGATAATTTATGATCATGATTCCCTCTTCACATCCTGGTTTTGGAAGTGATTACAAGAGGATTTTAGGACTCAGTTATGCTTGATAATTGAGTTTCACCCCTAAACTGATGGTCGGACTGAGTGGACCATTCAGGTTCTAGAGGACATGATGAAAGCTTGCATTTTGGACTTTGGCTATATTTTGGAGGGTCACCTACCACTGGTAGAGTTTTCATAAAATAAAAATTACCATTCCACCATTGGTATGGAACCATTCGAGGCATTGTACATGTGACCCTATAGGTCACCACTTTGCTGGACTGACCCACGAGAGTCAATACTCATGGGACTAGAGTTGGTGTGAGCTACTACTAAGAAGGTATAGATCATCTAGGAGTAGATTAAGACTACACATATCCATCATAAGTATTATTCTGATAGACAAAGGAGGCCTTTAGAGTTCAAGGAAGGAGACCATGTGTTCCCATGGGATTCACCTCAATGTGTATTATAAAGATTTGGCTAGGGCGGTAAGCTATCTCTGAGATTCATTGGCCATTTCCAGACACTATTTAGAGTTGGAGAGGTGACATACTAATTAGCTCTACCTTTTCAGTTAGACCAGGTACACGACTTCTTCCATGTATCACAGATGAGGAGGTATGCGCATGACCCATCACACATTATCAACTAGGTGGGATGGACATTAAGGATATGGTTACTTTTGCTGAGTACCCAATAGAGATCGAGGACCGGTAGGAGAGAATCCTTCATGGGTGATCAAATCCTTTAGTGTGTTTCTAGTGGTAGCATGAGAATCTTCAGGAGAGTATATGGGAGTGGGAACCTCAAATTCTTACTTAGTACCCACATCTATTTTTTTATCCCTTGTTTTGGATTTTCAGGGACGTAAAGCCCCAAGGTGGGGAGAATGTAATGACTCAGATTTTCCATGTATTATTTTTGGATATTGTATAGATTATTTTTGAGATAATGTGCTGAGATGAAGTGTGATTATAAGGCCTAGTGTTCCCAGAATAAATTTTTAAAATATATTAAATATATTAAATATCACATGCACACATTTTTGATAAAAAAGTGGAATAACTTATAAATGGGGAAAAGAATAGAAATCTAAGGGCACTGTTGAGTTTAGAATATGGGGTTTACCCTAGGAATGATTTAATCTTGGTCGACATAGGGCATTTTTGGAAAAGTCATCATGGGAATGGAAATGAATTAAATAATTAAATAAATTATTTTAATTATTTTTTGTTGAAATAACGATTGGAGAGTCCTTAATTAGATTGTTATGATAGAATTATAGGGTTATCCTCAGAAACCTAGAACCATCAGAGAACCTTTGGAGAGAGCATCAGATAATCTCTCTCAAGAAAACGATAATCAGATCATAGATCAATGATCGATGTGAAAAAAAATAAAAGTATCTCACCAACGACAATGATGCCACTTCGTTCTTCATAAAAAATTAATTCAAGTTAAGGTATGCCGTTTTTTGATTGGATTATTTCCCCATTCTTATTTTCTATGACGAACATGAATCAATCGACCAACAGATTGATTCACAGATTGGTCATCATGTGGGATGGGTTAGATTAATTAGGTTTTGGGAGAATTACTTTGTGATTTTTGATTATTTGTTGTTATTATCACAATAAAAAATTGGGGTCTACATGAACATCGATCGAGGTTCATTATTCTTGATTAATCTGGTGCTTTTCTCCCTTGATTCTTCGTTAATCATGGGCGTTCTTCATTTGGACCGTGGTTTGACATATCCCAATGAATATATCATAGAACACACATTTATTGGTGCAATGATATGATATTATATATCTAGGATTGGTATGAAATTATGGTGGTGCAATGATAGAAGCGATGATGAATCCGATAGTTTTGGATACTCGATTTCATGTTCTTTGGTGCACAATGAAGAACGATGAATGATCCAATTTTCCCAATGGATCAATGGTTCAAAATTTATTAATTGGTGATGGAAAGGTTTTTTGAGGCCTGATTCACAATTTTCTGGGTGAGGTATGACCGAATCGATGGCTGGAGCACCCAAGAAGATGCACGAAACCAGATATGAGAACCTAGAAAATTCCATGTCACACGGTGTGTAAGTTGTATCTACATGTCGTGTTGTCCACCCTTTATCATGTGACCCCTATCACACAACATGTGGTATCTCCATGATGACTCAACACGTACCTCAGAGGGTACATAGACACAGGTTGGGGTACATGGGTTGGAGCTTCGTGTGTACTCCCCTATTAGAGCACAACCTAGAAAAGTGCACTAGTTGAGCCATCTACTAGTACATGGGTAGAGTACACAGGCATATGAAATGTTTTGTACTTCTACACAGATACAAACATGGGCTTAAGACATGAGAAATTTACACGGGCAGGACCTGGGGTCAAGGGACATGGTGTGTGACCCATTCTACACACCATGTAATTTATAAAAGATGACTTAAAGATGTTTTCCTCTATATCTTAGAAAAGTTTAATTAGAGTGTGTTCCCCATATCCTTTTCCCTAATTGTTAGTGTGTAATTGTATCATACTCTTAATATAACAATCCCTTCAATGGGACTTATTGGATAGAGTTGTTGGAATCCTTCCACGAGTCCCGAAGTGAGATCATCTATTAATCTTCATTCCCTAGGTGGAGTTCTTGTTAGCTTCGTGAACAATACTACATGAGCACTGATCCTCTACTTAGCAGGTTAATCTAGATTGAGTTATTGGTATACCTAATGGCCTTGGGAGTGATCCTAATTTGTTTATCGTATCTATTTATACCTTCAATGTGTACTTATAATGGCCAATCCCGATGAGAATTACCTCTCGTACAGACGTCATCAGTGCTATCAAACTAAGAAGTGTGCTCTCTCAGATGAACGCTATGTGGAACCTTCAAGCTAGAATCTTAGGTTGGAATACTAAAGTTGTGACTTACCTTTATAATGTGTGTATTTTTTGAGTACATCTGGATATTATTATTATATGTTATGTAGACATATACCCGTGTAGAGCTTTGGGGTGTCCTACTGAGTATTGTTATACTCACCCCTACATGGGCTTTGCCCACACATGTCATGTCTTGTGAAGATGATCGATATTTTTATAGAGTCATTGATATACTAGGACTAGATGATTCTTAGTGAGAACGGATAGACCGAGGTGTGTTCCTACGGTACTTTGACAACATTCCCAGTTTTACTTTTAGGTTGGAATTGTTTTCAGACTCTTTGTGGTGGGATTATATTTGACACTTTTTACTTTATTTACTTCTAATCATACACTGTTTGTGGGATTTAGATGTATTCGTGCATGATTGTTTAGTTGTTTTTACATTTCATCATTGTATAGGCTTAAAGATGTGTGTGTATATATAGGTACTTAGGCTAATTCCTCCCATGTTAGTGATATGCCTACTTAGTGCTAGTTTCCATTCATTATCTTATTGGAGGCGGGCTTGGGGAGTCATGGAACGAGCCCCATTGGGATGGATTATGACGCCTCACCTAGGAAAAAATCTATGTTATAGAATAAAAAAAGAAGATATAATCTCAATATGATGCCCTGTTCAAAATATATAACCAAACAAACTTGTGTGAATAAATTAATATTTAATTATATATATATATACATTACATATTAATTATTCAACATAAATTAGAATGGTTCATAATTCCACCAAACTCCTTTTCTAGGGTAAAAAACTGATTATAGGACCATCAGAGTGTTCAAAAAAATTATCTGAGATCATATGCTAAGGTAAAATGACCATTTTACCCCTTAAAAGCATCTAAGAGCAAAAAACCAAATTTTTGCTTAAAATTACAATATAGAAAAACATGGGTTCTTATATTCTCCCTACAATAAACCTTCTTTTCCCCAATCAGCCTTGGTGAAAAAAATACATTCATGCTCTCATCCCAAGAATCTTCACAACCATTCTATCTTGACCATCCAATGAACAATATCAAAACATCAACAACTCTACTGAATAAGAGACACTTAACTACAATCGATCTTGCACTCCACATAATAGGAATACCCTTATCATTGTCTCAACAACCTGGAATCATACTCAAATACCCATGCTCCTTCCATCACCGAATTCAAATGAAAATGAGGGTCACCACCCAAAAACATCCAATGGTTTACTCCCCACCAAATGGATTACCTTATACTGCTTCTCAAGTGAAACCTCAAAAGGTTCCTTCATCAAGTCAGAAAAGATATTTAAAAGAAAAGAAGCTCAACGTAGAGACAATGATCTCTCAACATACTCAGGATGATATTAAGATAGAAAATGATTATCTCTAACTAGGAGTACACTAAGATTCTATCGGTAGTCATGTATATCTCTCCCAATCCATACTCTCATCAAACATGATAAATTTCCTTTAACCAACTCCTAACACCACATCTCTCGATAATGCATGTCTAGGTCTAGCCATGGGTCAATTGTATCATGGAACCCAATTCATTTTTGATGTCTTATTTACAATATAGGAACATTCTTCATTTATCAAAACTCTCTAGCAATCATTCCCACATAAATTCTTTGAAAACATAGATCCTAGGATCACATATGACCACTCACTGATTTACAGTTTAAATGACACCACATACAACTAGTGTGTAACATTATCACCTAAATCACACTCTAGCGAGTTATATAATATTAAAACCAAGATGTAAATCTACATGTCAAGTTAGTCCAAACAATCCAGGATATCCCTTTAAATCCTCTTCAAAATTGTACACCTTACCTGTTCCATGTTTTATTCCATGTCCTATCATCACATGATGTCGTTTCTAAAATTTAATCATCAACTTTAGAACTAAAAATCAATCAGGTTAGGCACCCTAAAAATCCTTCCTATTGAAGTCGGTCTTGATAGAAAAGCACCCTAGGTGCTTCATCAAAATATAAAGGCATAAACATGACTATATCAAAAAACTCGAGCACTAACCATGCATTGGTCTCAAATGAGCATATAAACTAGCTACTTTCATAAAAAGGAATCCATAAACTTAGGCCAAACCTACTCATAGGTTTCCTTTGATCAAATAGGATGTCAACCTATAAGGTTCAGATTCAAAACTAAGGGCCTCTAGGTCTCCCTCCTAGCCCTACTAATCAAGCCTCACAATAGGGTCATTAGGTTTAACTACCTAGCCTAAAGATCAAACCTCTCTAAGGAAGGTAAAAATAACACTGACCCATGAGGGTCAAAACTATCAACATCAACCTACTAGGCCCCTTATCCTCACTAAGAATCCTCATAATGGATTTCTCCTTGGAGGTCATGATATCAACACAAAATAGATATTGAACCGACACTCACCATTCATCTATATATAGTAATACCCCATTGAGGTCCAGTCCACTAGAAACACCCTGGTACCTATTAGTATAATACTCAGTGATCTGACTAGATAACCATAATGAAGTTCAATTATATAGAATGTCATGCCAATACATGTAGGAAAAAACATTATTGGTTGTTCTAACACTTTAAATAACTAAAACTAAGAAACAAAATCCCAAAAATGGTCTAATATTTGGGCATTATGTGTCCAATCAAATTACTAGGGTCATTGCACCTCCTATGCACGAGGATTGAGTCATCAGCCTCACTGTCAAACATATCAATAAATATCCACATCATATTCCATAAGAATGAAATATATACGTAATCTAGACCAATTGAGTAGAATTCCACCAACAACCTATATGGGAAAACACCATTATGTTTTTTTGAAACTTTAAACAATTGGCCTTTATCATCAATAAAATCAAAGACTAGTATTCTTATAACATGTGAATCCTATGTGTCAAATATGATGCATGATATGCCTCTTGCCTTTTCTGACCAAGTGTCAAAATGAATCCCTGACCTCTTTCCAATGGTTCAAGAGCCAAAAAACTATAATAAATCATAATATCCACACAACATGTGATTATCTCAAAGAAAAAATCATATTAAACTATAACATCACAGATCAAAACAACAATCCCATATCCCTAGAAACTAGGCCAAAATAATTTTTTTAGTATTTTCAGAATAAACCACTTTTAAGGGGTTAGTGGGAACCCACATGCCTTTCACACCGAATAAAAAAACCAAAAACCAATTACATCAAAATCCCATCAACCCGCTTTAAAATTTCAAACATTCAAAATACAAATCCAAAATTCAAATCCAAAAGCATCATTTTCACCTACTGTGTATTAGGTGCATCGAGCCGTGCCCCCTGACATCGACCCATCGCTCGTCATCTTCATCACCTTCGTCCCGATGAGAACTCCGGACGTCCCCAGCCGAAGACCATTATCAACATCGTCACACCATCATCGCCCGTAACACCATAATGAAGAAGAAACATCGAAAAATAAAGATACCTCGAAAGACCATAATCGAAACTCACCAATTCATCAAACCACCATCAGAGCAGAACCAACCACATCAAAATAGTAATAAAATAGGAAAGGAATACCTATAATACCAATTTGTAACATCCCAACCTAGATTCCACTAACCCAGTGCTCCAATATGGTTTTCCACAAGGCTGCAAGCATGTCTCTACATACTCTAGAGGTTTCCAACTAGCAGTGAGGGCCTAAGGTGTGTTCATGGAGAGACTATAAACTCATATCAGAGTAAAGAACAATGTAAATAATTATTTATCATGAAAATAAGTAAATAAATAGAGTGATAACGTAGTAAATAAATTGAAATAGAATATGCTGCAATAATAAATGAAATGATATAAAAGTATGAACAACCATGCTATACATATAACACTAGTCACTCACTAGGAAAAATATATATGCAGGAGTATATAAAAAAACTAAAATAAAATTACAAGTATCTACTACTAACTCTGACCCAAACCACATACCTGGTCTCCAAGACACTAGCAAGCTATTTTATAATGATCAAAGAAAATCCACATGAGTAGCTCTACTCGATCATGAAAACCTGGGCCTCAGCCTTATCTATCATGTATCTATGCTAAACGTAAAAAACATACATAAGGTTAGCACACACACCAAGGTGCATGTACAAGGGTGAAAAAAAATCTCAGTAGGCCACCCCAATGATGAACTTATAAATCTACTGTCATAAGTGCATGATCATGAAATATTCTTAGCCTAGATAAGAAATACTAGAATAATAAAGACAAAAATAACATAAAAATAAACATAGTCAATCCTTGGGTCCATAATCCCTATCAACCATACCTGCTTCTACTGAAGTAAAAATGTTCTTGGGACTATTCCATCACATGTATCTATATACATACATACACCCCCACACAAATATATATATATATATATACATGACAATGACATTGAACCAAGATATCATACAAAGATGTCCATAAACAAAATCATAATAAACTCAATCAACGATAAATCCTAGGATCCTAGATCAGATCGAATGGACATCTTGTGACTAGGGATCTGTGTTGGAAGTCATAACACTCAAGCCCTGTATCATTAAGTCAATCCTCAAGTTTGTAATCCCAATCTATGATACCTACTTTAGCCAGTGCCAGAAATGTCTCTGAGCATGCTATATCACCACAAGGGGATACATGTCCTAACCTTGTGTTCACCCACACTCACCTCCAATCACTATAATATGATGGGATCCAGGTATCAAGTGAAGACCCTAAAAATGTGGCATTGAGCTATATGGCATACAAATCAATCCACATGTAATCCAATTTGATTTTTTATTCCTAGGTCCCGATCCATATATAGTTATGACATCAAAACTCGGATAATCCTTAAGGGGTATGACCCTTAGGCTATATGTAAGGAATAATCTTTTGATTCGATATAATAACACAAAATTGTTCAATAACTGGATCAATAGCCTAATTCCCAAACAAGTCTGGGTGATACTATAACGCTTCATCCAAAAATCCTAGGGAGTATCTTAGGCATAAAATGAGGATATTAGGTCCATCCTTAGGGATCTCATCATAATCCCACTTCTCGGGGGAAATACACCCACCTAGAAGACTTTAACATCCTCTAGAATGCTAGTAGACTATCCATTCTTAGAGTGACCAAGTATAATAGGGGTTCCAAGAAACTCTCAACAACTCACCTATCATGAACCAAACTTTTATCAATTGAAATTTCCCTTCTTATATATGTCACATACTATAAACCTCATAAAATCACATTAATAACATGATACAAACTTTATAAGTTAAGAATTAATGAAATAAAAGGCATTTTGATAAGATAAGGAACATATACCAAAGGAATAGTAACCTGACCTTTTGAATAGTAACATGACCCTTATGAACAGTAAACCAAACAAATGAATAGTAACCTCACCAATGAAAGTATAAATAAAATTTATCCATATTATAAGTGAAAATATGATATAATTATATCATAGTATAAGTAAATAAATATTTTAAAAATTATTAATTAAGTGTTGGTATTCTTGTAAGTCATAAATATTTTATTAAAATGATATGATTAATTTAATATTTTAAAATAAAATTTATTTTTATAAAATGTATTAATAAATTAATATTTTTATGTCTTAGGATTATAAAATAATTTTATGAGACCTTAGTTAATTTTTCAAACTGATATAAAAGCAGTTATAATTGTAAAATATGTATTTTCCATGTAAATGATGATTTAATTAAAAATTAAAACTATCATATTATTATTTTTATAAAATGGAGTTCATTTTAGAATTATACACATTGAAAAATGGTTAGGGTGGATTTTTGGGATTTTTCTGAAATACTTTGAATTTTTGGTGAATAGTAAAATATGATAATTTATGATAAATGCTAAATACTTGAATTATGGAGTCATAGGTGATTTAGTGATGATTTAATCCAGTTATATCAAAATCACATACTCAATTTACTGTATTTAGTCTCAATAATCAACACTATTTCTTATCTTGAGAAAAATAATAAACTAATGAATTAAATAATGAGAAAACACCCCTCTCCTCTACTATAAATACCACCCCTCACCATCTCTTCTCCTCACACCTATCAGGCCTTGATCCTTGTCAAAATTATGCCCAATACTCTTCCCAAACCTCTCCCCTACATAAAGGAGCTTTTTTTCTTAACAACAGATCAAAACCAATCTCCTATAGAGGCTCTCGAGAGAAGGAATCAAGAGGTAAAACCCTCTTCCTTTTCTTTTAGTTTTTTTCAAGTTCCTTTATTTTATTATATTATTATCACTTCCACTTGTCCAAGTGGAATAAAAAATCTATTATATTATATATAATGGAATGTTATCATGTTTATGTAATAATTATTTATAAAATCTCATCTCCTCTCTATTTTATTTTAAGAATAAAAACATCGTTCTTGATGTGCCGATCTACCACCTTCGTGGATGACGTGCTTTCATCTTTCAATTCCACCTTAAAGACTGGTCATGAAACCATTTTTATGGTTTAACCAGATTATAATATTTGAATTATATCTTATTTAATATTTTAATCATTTTTTACATATTATGTTAATTTATAAAACAAAATGAGTTCATTGTGATAAAAAAATGCAAAAAATAATCTAAACGATTATCATTAATGATATATCTAATTAATAATCCACACTTCTGAAAAAAATGGTATTTTAGTATTATATAAGTTCATTAATAACATATAAGTTCATTTCTGGACAATTATCCTCATTCTACATGATTTTCCATGCACATATACAAGTAAACCGATCATGAACACCAAGGAAACTAACGCTCCCAAATAATGAAATTGAATCTCATAACCCATAAAAATGGACATGAATGAACTTAATAAAATTATAATAAATAAAATACATATATAAAGGGTTATGTACTTATTAATAAATGAATCTAATTTGATTATTCATGATATTAGGATCAAGTGCAGAATCGTTTCGGATATAAGGTAAGGGATTCTACCCGAACCTCCATTATTCTTTCAAGTTACTCTTCCTATCTTTTTACCCAAATCAAATTATATTATATTATTATGTACATATTCTAAATGATGTGTATTTTTTTTAAACTCATGTATCAAAATCCATTCATCCTTATTTTTCAAGGATATACATGTTTTTAAAAGGTTCCCTACTCAATTCTCCCCGATATATAAGCCCAATTTAAGGGAACTTCCAAAATTCTTACCCAAATTAAAGTGCACTATATAATCTATTTTAATCCACCATTTTTTTATAAAATTACTCATTTTATTGTGAAAAATTTTCTGGTTCACTTCTAGTTTTATATAAAATATTATGCCCTTTTCTTCTTAAAATGGTCTCTAATATTTTCCTTAAACTGCACTAAAATGTTTTATTTATAATGTTTCTTAAATGAAATCATTTTTACATTTATTCACTTAAGTTTGAAATAAATTATCATGATATATTCTATTTTACATTATGAATTTCCATTTATTATTTAAATCCTTTCTTTCATGGACACCATTGTGATATTCCTTATATTATTCCTTTTTGACAATATTATGATACCCTATTATTACCATGGGTAACCTTTACCAGGAAGGTCTGAACCAGGCATAAACCTGGTC
This sequence comes from Viscum album, assembly GCA_963277665.1. Lineage (NCBI taxonomy): Eukaryota > Viridiplantae > Streptophyta > Magnoliopsida > Santalales > Viscaceae > Viscum > Viscum album. Next base: position 398,194,245 of record OY728138.1, read on the forward strand.
CCGCAAATTTATTAAAAGAAAAGTGCAAGTAAAGTCAGAAGAAAATAAAATGCTACATCACATCAAAACCATATGCATCCTTCTCCCCATCATCAGATAACTCATCACCAGGATCAGCTGACTCCCATTCAGAAGATTCGTATTTGCGCATCATCTCAAGGTACATATTTTTCTTCCGCAGCATTTCCTCAGACAACTTCTCTTTGACCGGCCATTTTCCACTGAGTCCTTTATCCCTCTTCGGGGACCCTCCTCTTCGTTTTCCACTGTACCCATTTGCAATGACATTTTCTTGTGACGCTCCAATCTTGTGTGCAGACCTTGTTGCCATTGGTTTGGGTAGATCCGTGTAGTCTCTCCTTGGCCTCCTCTTTGGTGGCGCAGTCATGACACCTTCACTTTCAGACATCTTCGTTCGACCACCTTGAACAATATCACTATATGAAGGTCTGTCTGCTCTGCCACAATTCTCTTTCTCACTATCAGATATGTTCCCCCATTTATGAGTGATATTCACAGAAACCAAACTCTTGCTTCCAACACCTTTCTTTCCCAAGACATCATCTGAGGTTTTAATAGACTCTCCTCCGGCCTGAGAGAGCATGTTATGATCATACACAGAAAGGAAATGAGGGTTCATTCCACCAACAACACCAAGTACCGGGTTATTAGGAGTCCCAAAATCCTGCCGATCAGCCATCCCAGTGGGTGGCTCCTCCTACTCCAGCCCTGCAAATATATTGCCAGAACAGGCCCAACCAGCTACGGTAAGATTTTCCTTATCAAGTCCACCTCCTTTATCCCTCATATTGTCAGAAATCGGCTGCACTAGACATGAATTGACAGCAACCTCCCTCAAAGGTGGATCTCCAGCACCAAGATCACTTTTAAGGCGGTCAAAAACCTGCTTTACTGTTGGATGTAAGGCCTCCCGAACCTCCTTCACGGCACAAGCACACTTATTCACCTCGATGCCTGTATCTTGCCATTCCACCTGCTCCATGTTTGCATCATTCAGTGCAGCATAAGTGCAAGGACTCCCCATGTGATTAAGCAGAACCTTAGAGTTCTTGCCCCCCCGACTAGCAATCCAGCTGGAGTTAATATCCTCCTCTCCCACTGGACCTGCAATCAGCTCCTTCCCCAAGTGTTCCTCTTGCCTATTCTCTGTAAGCACCTCATCTTTCTTGTCCCCTGTAATGGTATCCTCCGGATCCTCAACCATATTCTACATTTCAAGAACCTCAAACCTGTTGTTCAATGCCATGAAAGGCTTGGCCAGGGGATCCAGGCCTTTAGTCTCCTTCGGACTGGCCGTGACAACTGCTTCCACAGGGCTGAAACGCCTCTCCTCTCCGACCTGCTCCGGACCGACAGAGCTGGAGTTTCCATTCGTGGGATTCTCCTCAGATACAAAAACACAGGAACCCGATGGAAGGGCCTCACCAGCCTGAGGACCCATTCCTCTTGCAGATACCCCTTTCGACGCCGAAGCCAGGGTCCTCCTCAAGTCCCTGTCCACTTCATTGAGCCTTATAACTTCCTCGGATCCCATCCTAACCTCCTTACTGCTATAACAGGTCCTCCTTGATCGGCAACCTTCAGTCGAGTGGCCCAATCAGTTGCAGAAACCACAAAAATCCAGCCAATTTTCATATATAGCCCACTGCTTGACCCTGTATTCTTCCCCTATCGTGATCCAGATATGATCGAACGGAACGCATGATACGTCGATTTCAACACACACCCGCGGATTGACCGGGTGACAAACCGCCTCTGTGCGATAATCCGAACAGAGATATCTACCTACCATATTGCCCAAAAGATGAAGAAAAGACGGATTTTGAAACGGTAGAGGTAATTTGGGAAAACTTACCCAAACAGCGGTAGACGGAGAGTCACGGTTCATATGCAGATCAAAAGACCAACGCAAAAGGATAAAACGATTACCTTTGAAGGAGTGAGGTTCCCTAGCCCAAGCCTGAATGAGATCCATCTCAGAATCGAACCTAATCATAATTTGCTTACTATCCAGTAAACCCACAACCGCGCGTTCGCGAAGATCCCACGATCCAAAAACAAAGCGGTCGAATTCGTCCACCAAAGGTCTTATATTCTTGAAACGAGCCACCAAAGTGAAGTTCAGCAAAGCCGAAGACTCTGTGAACTCAGATACAGAGAGGGGGAGATTCGGTGCACCATCAAGCAGATCAGGTACCTTAGGGTTAATCGAAATTTTCGGGAATGGGGGGAGGAACTCCGGGTTGGAGAAAGGGCGGAAAGACCGAGGTCTCTCATGAGACAACGATTCCCCCTCCCCCTCAAAGTGGGGAGGAGTCGACGCCGCGGCCGCCGTCGTCACCGAGGAGAGAGCATCGCGTGGTCGCCACCGTTTTTCTCCTTCTCTCAGGGGATTAATATATGTAAAATGGAAAAGAATCCATCACAGAAATTCCCCTCCCCATGGGTAACCTTTATGTTTATGTTTAATTCCTTATGTATGATTATTCATGTGTTACACATATTAATGAACATGTTTTAGTGGGTGTTCCCAGATAACACTCCAATTCATTGGGTAATGTTTAGTCTCATGAGACTTTATGTGCAACAGTCTTGGTGGTTAGCCTTGACTCGTGCTCCTCTATGTACAACGATCCTTAACTCGTGCTCCTTTATGTGAAAAGAACCTTGAATCATGCTCCTATATGTGTAACGAGCCTTGAATCATGATAAAATCATGTTTTATGTTTCTACCACTTTACTATGAATCCATGATTATATGATCCTGTGTTATGATTCCTTATGTTTAATCATGTTCCATGCCTTTTTATATCATTATGTTATGCCTTCTAAAACATGTGCTAATATTTATTTTAATGTTTATTCCCTTACTAGGAATTTTATATCATCACTTTATTCATTTTATACCCAGGTTATCCTATGTATATGTAAGGGATCAAATGAAGTTAGGATCTCTTTATGAAGATTAAATAAAATATGTTATTATTTTGGAATCATGATGTTTAATTATGTACCTAATCTAAAAGACACTAGAATTTATGATCCTTATCTTGTAATTTGATGTTTAATTATACTTAAAATCATATAATGATATGTGAAAAAGGTTAGGTTCACTATATTTGGTATTAGAGGAAAGGTTTATTCATTTTTGGAGACTTAGAATAGAGCACTTTAGTAATAACCCTAGGAATAAGACTAAGTATGAGAAAACATCCCTAAATTTTGGTTATTATAGGGTAAGTGGTTTATCAACCAAATACATCACTATCTAGATACTATAAGTGTATGTGGTTCTAGAATAGATGTACCTATGAGTAATAATTCCAAAAAGGTGTTCCGAGTCTGACTTGGGGTAACCAGGTACATGACAATGGGCCTTACTGAGCACCTAGTTTGACACTCCAGGGGATATGCTTTAGTAAATTCAATATCTAATTAAGAACATTATTAAAGGAACAAAAAAATCCCATAATAATATATGTTAAAAAATATATCATGGATAACCTAGATTGAAACCTAAGGAATCATAAGTTAGGATATACTTTTCCTTTAAGAGTTTATCCTTTTATGTTTAAAGTTTACTTTTTATGCTTCTAGATAAGTATTCAAGCCCCCTTAATTACAATTTCTATTTTCTTAGTTAATGGAGGGAAATATAAGAACACATGAAAACAATAAATGTGATAGGTAATGCAACAATTTCCCTAATGATATGCCAAATATGATGGAAATATGTGCTCAAAATTTCATGACAGTACTTGATCAACTGGCTCAAGTTATGAATAATAACTTGAATTGCATGGAACTCCCTCCTTCTCCTAAGATATAGAAAGTTGCCATCAAATAATTTATACAGAAAAGGCCTCCCATTTTTAGTGGATCTTCTGATATCCTCCTCATGGAATAGTGGATTAAGTCCATTTAAAAGATAATATCTACCCTAGAGTGATTAGAAGAAGATAAAGTTGTGTTGGTGGTCTATAATTTTGATGTGAAAGCTGATTAGTAGTGGACACTGATCAAAAAATACAAATTCCAAGGAGGAAATTGATTCCATGGATTGGGAGAAATTTAAGAATATATTTTTCAATAAATATTTTCCCCAAACCCTCCACCTCAATATGGAAAGAGAGTTCATCAGAATTAAGAAGAAGGTAGATGAGTCAGGGTGTATAAAGAAAAATTTACAAGGTTTGAAATATACACCTCCATCTTTATCATGAACACTAAAAGCAAGGTGGATCACTTCTTTAGCAGACAAAAACCAAGTCTACAAAAAAGTGCTGGAGATTTGAGACTTTGATAGTTATTAAGATATTGTCTGTTGTGACCTCAAGGTTGAAATGGAGATCAAAGATACTCAATGGTCTCGTGAGACCAATGAAAAAAAGAGGAAAATGGAGTCTAATATAGGTGGATCAGCAAATAAATATCATGATGAAAAAAAATACTGAATATCCCATGAGTCAAAATTTTGGGAAGAAGCATCTTGGGAACTTTCTAAAGGGAACTAGGAAATGCTTCAAATATGGAATAATGGGGTATATGGTTAATAAATGTTTAAGGGATATGAATAATCCCACTAACATGGAAGAATAAAGGATGGATTATATCAATGCTCAACCAGTAGTGCAATGTTTCAACTACAAGGAACATGGGAATTTTTAGAATCAATTCATTAAGTTGAGCTTTGTTAGAGGAAATCAACAAAAACCTCCAAGGCAACAAGGAAGAGATTATGCTATCACTACTACTAATGTAGAACTAGGAAATTACGTGGTGACAGGTATGTTGGTTATTCATTCAAGAATAGAGAACATACTATTTGATTCTAGTTCTATACATTCTTTTATATCTTACATGTTTAGTATAACTATTCAAACACCACCTCAAAATTTGGAGGTTGAGTTATATGTGAGAACAACTAATGGGGAACTTATTGAATCCAAAGTACATAAATCCTCACTGGTTAATGTTTGTGGAATGAACCACCCAAAAAATCTTGTTATACCTCATTTGGTGGAGTTTGATGCTATATTGGTCATGGATTGGATATCTTTATACAAAGACAAAATCAACTATCTGGAAAGGGAGATAACTCTTCACATCCCAAAGCATATTACAATTATTTAAAAGTGTAAGGAGGAAGATGAATCTCCTTCATAATCATTGAATCAAGTGTGGATATTACTACCTTATAAGAAATCATGTCTCACTCAAATGATTGAGACAAAGAAAATGATCATGCTCTAATACATTCCTATTATGAGGGATTACAATGATGTATTCCATGAAGAATTTCTGGGTCTTCCTTCTAATTGATAGGTTTATTTCTCAATTGGACATATTCCTAGATCTCTTACTATATCAAATAAACCTTATATAATAACCATCGTTGAGTTGGAAGAGATGAAGAAGCAATTACAAGAGAATATGGATAAGAGTTTTGTACACCCAAGTGCTTCACCATGGGCTGTACCAGTCCTCTTTGTCAAGAAGAAGGATGGATCAATGTGACTCTACATTGATTATCAAAAGCTCAATAAAATAATGATAAAGAACAAGTATCCCCTTCCTTAGATAGATTAATTGTTCGATCAACTACATGGGGACAATTATTTCTCTAAGGTGGACCTTTGGTCGGGATATCATCAATTAAAGGAGAGGAAGGGAGATATTCCCAAGACTAAATTTAGAACAAGGTATGGACCCTATGAGTTCATAGCGATTCCCTTTGGACTCAATAAAGCTCCTGCAATATTCATGTATTTAATGAATAGAGTATTTATAGATTACCTCAATAAATTTGTGATAGTCTTTATCGATGATATTCTGATATACTTCAAGAGTAAGGAGGAAAATTAGAAGCATTTGAATACTTTCTTGAAGACATTGTGAAGGGAGAAACTATATGAAAAGTATAGTAAATATGAGTTCTGGATGGAGGAAGTGTCATTCTTGGGGCATGTAATCACAAAAAAAGGGATATATGTGGACCCTTCCAAGATTAAGGCAATCAAAGAGTGTCCTAGGACAACATTTGTAATGGAGATCCATATTTTCCTTAGCCTAGTTGGGTATTACTGATGATTTGTTAAGAAATTATCATGATTTTCAAACCCAATAAGAAAGATGGCATGGAAGGGAGTGAAGTTTTTCTGGACTCAAGAATACAAGGAAAGCTTTAAGAAGCTCAATAAGAGGCTTATCACTGTGCTAATACTCACACTCCCGAAAAGTGTAGAACTCTTTGTGGTGTACAAGGATGATTCAAAAAAATAATTAGGCTATGTATTGATGAAAAATGATAAAGTGATATCCTAATACTCAAGGAATTTTAAAATACATGAGCAAAACTATCCAATTCATGATCTGGAGTTGGCAGTTGTGATCTTTGTGTTGAAAATACAATGACATTATCTCTATGGGGAGAAGTGTGAGATATATACTGATCAAAATATTCTAAAATATATATTCAAACAGAATAAATTTAATATGTGCTTGTGAATATGGTTATATATCATAAAAAATTATGACTACTCGATCCACTACCATCCTAGTAAGGAAAATAAGGCAGCAGATGCTCCAAGTATAAAGGATCTAGAAACTTTATCAATGATGATAATTGAGAAGGATCCAATTTTCTTAGAATTAAAAAGGATGGACATGGGAATCATTAAGGTAGAAACATCATCAATCATTTCTCAAATGATTTCTCAACCATCCCTTATAAAGAAAATAAAGGATGCTCAAAGAAATGATGTGGTAATTCAGAAAAGGGTGGAAGCTATCAAGGATAGGAAATCATCAGAGTTCAAGATTGATGAGAATAGAGTTGTAAGATTTGGGCCATGACTATGTGTACCATAAAATCCAAATATTAATAAAGATCTCTTAAATGATGCACATATCTCAATATTCTCTATTCACCTTGGGAGCACAAAGATGTATCAAGATCTCTAGGAGAACTTTTGGTGAGAAAATATAATAAAGGAGATCATTGAATATACATCAAAGTGCATAGTATGTCAGTAAGTGAAGACCGGAAGGAAAAAGTATAATGGGATTATGAAACCATTAGACATACCAAAATCGAAATTAAAAAACATCACCATGGACTTTTCCACTGGAATTCCAAATACATCCAGAGGAAACAATGCTATATAGGTTATTATGGATCGTCTTACAAAGACAGACCACTTTATCACAATTTGAGAGGACTTCTCACTAAATCATATTTCACAGATATATATCAAATAAGTAGTAAGGATACATAGAGTACCACTATCTATTTTATTTTACTGAGATATGAGATTCAAATCCAAGTTCTGGAAAAGTAAACATGCTCTAAGCATTGAGATGAAATTTAGTACGGCCTATCATTCTCAAACTGATGACCAATCTGAGTAGACTATTCAGACACTGGAAGACATGTTGAGAGCTTGTTCTATGGACTTCAAAGGAGGATGGGACCAACATATGAAACTGGTATAATTATTCTAAAACAATAGTTTCCACTCGAGCATCCAAATGGCTCCATATGAATCCCTTTATGGAAAAAGGTGAAAAACACTGACATGATGGGTTGAAGTTAGTGAGTGTAAGCTACTAGGACTTGAAATGATCAAAGAAATGGTGGAAAATGTGAAAACCATTCAACAATAAATCAAGGTAGCTCAAAGTTGACATAAGAGTAATGTAGACAATCATCGACGAGACCGTGATTTTAAGTTTGGATACATGGTATTCCTCTATATATCTCCATGGAAGAGGATCATGAGATTTGGGAGGAAAGGGAAGCTAAGTCCCAAGTACATCGACCCCTTTGAGATCCTTAATTGCATTGGATATATGGCCTATCGACTAGCACTTCCACCAACCATGTCTCAAGTAAACGATGTATTCCATGTATCCCTCTTAAGGAAGTATATACCAGATCCTTCACATGTACCTACTTCAGAGGTGGTACAGTTGGAGAATGATCTTTCTTACGAGGAGAAACTAGTGAAGATCTTGGATCGTAGAGATAAAGTTCTACGCAACAATACTACTCACCTAGTTAAAGTACTTTGGTAGAACCATAAGTACAAAGAGGCAACATGGGAACTAGAGGAAGCGATGAAGGAAAAGTACTCACAACTATTTTCACCTTAGTATATAAAACAAAATTTTGAGGGAGAAATTTCATAAAGGGAGAAGAATGTAACGAACCAAAATTTTATCAATTGAAAATTTACTTTATATATGTCGCATAATATAAACCTCATAAAATCACATTAAGAACACAATATAAACTTTATAAGTGAATAATTAATGAAATAAAATTCATTTCTATAAGTTAAGGAACATATACCAAAGGAATAGTAACTTGAAATTTGGAATTTTAACATGACCCTTATGAATAGTAAACTAGGCAATTGAATAGTAACCTCACCTATAAAAGTATAAATAAAATGTATCCATATTATAAGTGACAATATGATATAATTATATCATAGTATAAGTAAATAAATATTTTAAAAATTATTAATTAAGTGTTAGTATTTTTGTAAGTCATAAATATTCAATTACAATGATATGATTAATTTAATAATTAATTTTTTTTATAAAATGTATTCATAAATTAATATTTTTATGTCTAATGATTATAACATAATTTTATGAGACCTTAGTTAATTTTTCAAAGTGATATAAAAACAATTATAATCGTAAAATCTATATTTTCCAAGTAAATGATGTTTTTAATTAAAAATTAAAATTCTCATATTTAAAACATTATTTTCGTAAAATGGAGTTTATTTATGAATTTTACACATATAAAAATTATCAGGGTGAATTTTTGTATTTTTTTTGAGATACTTGAATTTTTGGTGAATTGTAAAATACGATAATTTATGATAAATTCTAAATACTGGAATTATGGAGTCATAGGTTATGTAGTACTGATGTATCCCCATTATATATAAATCAAATTTTCAATTTACTTTATTTAGTCTCAAGAATCAACACTATTTATTGTCTTGAGAAAAATAGTAAAATAATGAATTAAATAATGAGAAAACACCCCTCTCCTCCACTATAAATACCACCCCTCACCACCTCTTCTCCTCACACCTCTAAAGCCTTGATCCTTGTCCAAATTCTTCCCAATAATCATACCAAACCTCTCCCCCACATACAAGAGCTTTTGGGCTTAACAAAAGACCAAAACCAATCCCCTAAGGAGGTTCTCAAGAAGAAGGAATCAAGAGGTAAAACCCTCTTCCTTTTATTCTAATTTCTTATCAAGTTCCTTTATTTTCTTATATTATCCTCACTTAACCTTGTAAAAGTGGCTTTAAAACTCCATTATATTACATATATTGGAATTTATCATGTTTATGGAATAATTATTCATCAAATATCATCTCCTCTCTCTTATTTTAAGAATGAAAACATCGTCCATGAGGTGCTGATCTACCACCTTCGTGGACGATGTGCTTTCATCTTTAAATTACAACTTAAAGGATGGTCATGAAACCATTTTTATTGTTGAAATATATTATTATATATTTATTATATCTTATGTAATGTTTTGGAATCATTTTTTACATATGATATAAATTTATAAAACAAAATGAATTCATTGTGATAAAAAAATGCAAAAATTTATCTAAAAAATTATCATTAATGATTTATCTAATTAATCATCATAATTAATGAAAAAAATATATTTAAATATTATATAAGTTAATTAATAACATATAAGTTTATTTCTGGACAACTATCCTCATTTTATTTTCCATACACACATACAAGTAAACCAATCATGAAAACCAAGGAAACTAACACTCCCAAATGATGAAATTGAATATCATAACCCATAAAAAGGGACATGAATGAACTTAATAAAAATATAATAAATAAAATAAATTTATAAATGGTTATACACTTATTAATTAATAAATATAATTTTATTATTCAGGATATTAGGATCAAGTGCAGAATCATTTCAGACATAAGGTAAGAGATTCTACCCGAACCGCCATTATTCTTTCGAGTTACTCTCCCTATATTTTTACCCTAATGAAATTATCTTCTATTGTTATGTAAATATTCTAAATGATATGTATTTGTTCCAAAATCATGTATCAAGATCCATTCATCCTTATTTTTCTGGGATATACATGTTTTTAAAAGGTTCCCTACTCAATTCTTCTTGATAAGTAAAGCCGATTTTAGGGAACTTCCCAAATTATTACCCAAATTCAAGTGCAATATATAATATGTTTTAAGCCACCATTATTTTTATAAAATCAATAATTTTATTCTTAAAACTTTCCTAGTTCACTTATGGTTTTATATAAAATATTATTCCTTTTTAATTCTCTTTAATATTTTCCTTAAACCGCACTAAAATGTTTTATTTCTAAAGTTTTTTAAACAATTTTTTTTTCATGTATTCAATTAAGTTTAACATCAATTATCATGATATATTACTATTTTCCCTTATGAATGTCCATGTATTATTTAAATCCTTTATTTTATGGAAACCATTTTGATATTACCTTATGTTATGCCTTTTTGACAAGATTATGATACCCAATCCTTACCATGGGTAACCTTTATGTTTATGTTTGATTCATCATGTATGATTATTTATGTAAAACACATATTAATTAACATGTTATGATGGGTGATCCTAGATAGCGATCTAATTATTTAGGTAATGTTTAGTCTCATGAGACGTTATGTGAAACAGTCTTGGTGGTTAGCCTTGAATCATGCTCCTATATGTGCAAAAATCTTTGACTCATGCTCTTCTATGTGAAATGAGACTTTAATCGTGCTCCTATGTGTGAAAAGATCCTTGAATCATTCTCCTCTATGTGCAACGAGACTTGAATCGTGATAAATTCATGTTTTATATTGCTTCCACTTTAATATGAATCCATGATTATATGATCCCATGTTATGATTACTTATGTTTAATCATGTTACATGACTTTTTATATCATTGTTTTATTCATTCTAACCCATGTTCTAAGCTTTATTTTAATGTTTATTCCATTATTGGGATTTTCAGATCATCCATTTGTTCATGTTATCCCAAGGCTATCCCATGCAGATGTAAGGTCTCAAAGTAAGTTAGGCACCCTTTATGAAGATTAAATAAAAGATGTTCTTATTTTGGAATCATGATGTTTAATTATGTACCTAATATTAAAGACACTAGACTTTACGATCCTTGTATTGTAATTTGATGTTTAATTATTATTAAAATCGTGTAATGATATGTGAAAAATGTTTGGGTCGCTATACCACCTCTATATCCATGAGTAGGGAGGAATCCCAATGACAAATGGGTCTTTCGGTAATAGTAATAGTAACATTCAATTAGGTTAGATAATAATATAGAATCTAGGAAGTACATTTATAAATCCCAATAAAATAAGGCTTAAAACCTCGATTATAGGTAGTACATCTAGAAATCCTAAAATAGTACGGCTCACCAACCGAATCCCAGGAAGTATGTCTGAGTATCTTGATCAAATGAAAATAAATATAATGGGATAATCATATATGTCCCAAGAAGTACATTTGGGAACACCAAGAAATGAATAAGCACATAATAAAGATCCCATGGAGTATGTATGTGAATCCTAACATCACATAGCATCAGGAACACTATAAACACATTGGGAATCAGCTCTGGCCATGATAGTTGCATCAATAGTAACCATGTGAATGCATAAATAAAGAGTAAGTAAAAGTACCCGGCCTTAAACCTTACATAATATTGAATTAAATGAATAATTCATGTTGAGGATCTTTTCAGGTTTAGAGTTTTAGATAGTTAGGCCATAACTATTACATTACCAAATATTACAAAGTAAACACTTCTACTCAGTTTCCATTTTTTTACAAAACATGAACTCTTGAAAAAAAGAGAGTCATGTCTAGTTCCATGTTTTAGACGACATGAATTTTCCTTGATCCCATCCTTGACCCTATTCATCTTTAAGTCCTGTGAAAAACATTTCAAAACTTGGGATGAGCATAAAAAGCTCAGTAAGGGTTATAAAAAAAAGAAAGAAAACATTAGATCATCAATACATACATAACATAATCTCTTTAACATACCTCATGAAATCATAAGATTTATGAAATACACATAGAAATCATAAATCATAAAGGTAACTTGTGGCATCCATATCATACTTACACTGTAGCTATCACAGCTACGTAGGGAGTTACATTTGGAATACCCATCACAGTATATTCCCTAAATCTATTAGGAGAAAAATTCACGTTTACCTCAGTCACGTTACCCAATGAATTGGAGAGCTATCTCGGGCTCACCCGCCCTAGGTTTATCATGGAACCACCTGTATACGTAAATAATTCCCAAGAACCATAACATGATCATAACACATAACATAAGCCTAAAGGAAAGATAAAATTTCCACATTACAATAATAAAATATCATTTCAAGATATTAAAATAATAAATCCATTCTCAAAATAATTTTCAATACCAAAATACATAAAAAGAGTATATGGTATTTATTTTTTCTTTTAAAAGCATTCCGGCTTGTTAAGGAAGCCAAAGATCAAATAATACTCGCAGTGGCGAAAAGGTAGTTGTCACCGCTTACATTAAAAAAAACATTCCTTTTTGTTGTTTAATAAAACGCTTCTTATAAAAAGATTCCCTTTGAAATAAAATGAAAATTCAAAGTGGTTTATACACCGTATAAAATAAGGTCGTGTATAAAACTAAAAATGCCTCAATGAAAGGAGATTGAGACGAAGTCCCTTACCTCGTGTCCGACTTGACTCAATCTTTCTTTAATATCCTAAATAATAAACTAAAGTTAATTTCTAATTTATAAAGAAACTTTTTCAAGTTTATTATTCCTTTTATATAACATATTACCATGTTATAAACATTATGTAATCATTTAAGTTAATATCATTCATTTTGTCGATATTTGGTACTTGAGTAAAAAATGGACTTCTTATAATTACATGTTGTTCATGTGGTCAAAGTTTCATTATATCCTGAATGATATTAATTATTTGAGTATCATATATATCATATATATCCAGAATATACATGTTTTTATAATAGTACATAACATTTAGAGGTAAGAAATGAAATGCACCGTTCATGGAGATGGTAAGCCGTACATACGCATGAACGCTACTTTTATTTATATTTCCTATTTTAATGGAAATAAAACATGATGATACATAGTTATATTATAATTTCAGTATAATATCATATAAAATATTGTTAACTATATCCTTTATACATCCCACATAAGTCATTAACGAGTCACATCACTTTAAGGGGGCAGTAGTCCACACTTCCTCAAATGAGATCACCGTATTTACCCACTGTGGAAACCATAAAGGTTTGATATAATTGGGAGGTACAGAAGCATAAGGAAATCATAAAAATAATATATATCATATATAAATACAGTTCCATCATAATGGCCACCATGAGAGGCAGTAAGATGTAATTGAACAATCATCGTTTCGTGAGGCGTTAGTTTTCCATCCACAGAAACATTATGTTCTTCATACATTAGATAGATGTGTGTGTAAGTGTAGTTTGAATCCTTCTCATAAAAATATCCTAGTATATTTAGGATACTGGTGTTGTTACAAAATAAAGTAAATAAAAAGAGTTTAGGGGTTGGAGAAGTAAAATAAAAGAAAAAATTTAAGAGAAACCGTTACCTTTAATTTGGGTAACTCTCTTTGGTTTGAACTAAAGGACTTATTGAAATGACTTATACCTAAGTTAAGGCTTCTAGGATGAGGAGAGGTATGTAGGGAGATTATTTGGGTAGAGTTTTGACGAGGAAAATGTCTTGAGAGGTGTGCGTAATTGAATAGAAATGGTCTCCCTTTATAAGGGAGAGGAGGGGATCTTTAGGAAAGTGTGAAAACATTATTTTATTATATAATGATATTCGGTTTCTAATGGTCCAAAAATCATTAGGGTTGAATATAAGATGACTCATATTCGAAATAAAATCATCCAATCAGAATTGGAGATGTTTTGGATAATATTTTAATCATTATAATCTTATTTATTTTAATCATTTATTAACGAGGTAAATACTGCATCATTATTGTGTCATAAATAATTAAATTTATTTAATGTATAAAAATTATAAATAAAATACTATCATGTAGGAAATCTTTTTATATTTCCAATTAATATTTATAGTCGAAAATATAACTTGTATAACCCCATGTAAAAATTAATTTACTAAAAGATATTTGTTTATTTCATTTTGGCCTTTACTTTAAGTTAATTAAAATAAAGTGTCATAATCACTTTTAAGTGGCTCCATGGGGTCCCAAAATAGACCCAATGATGACCATGGTCGGCCATGACTCAACCAATAGGATTAGGACACCTTTTAGGGTAAATAAATATTATGTTTTACCCTTATTTACCTGATTTACCCCTTTAACCACGGTAAATAAAATATTTACTGAGGTAAATATTTAAAATGCATAGAAATAAAAGTTACCTATTTACACAATTTGAAACTCTTTATTCAAAATATGGAATCCATTTCTCCAAATTCAAAACACATAAGTGGCAGAAATTAATTTAAAGTTAATTCCTGCTGTCAAAACAAAAGGCGTGTTTTTAAGAAATATTAACTATAAAAAGATTGACAGTAGATTATATACAATTTAAATGTGAAATTGCTTCTAATGACCAAAATTAGATTAAATGGTAAAAATTTAATCTATTTAAACTTTTAAACCGATTAAAAGGACAATCTAACCATATAAATAAATTAGATTAAAAGGCAGTTTTGAATTAAAATAGAGTATTTTTCACTATTCATTAAAAAATGAACTTTATCAGAAAAATACCAAAAAATTACCCAAAGTAAAATTTTGATGTCCCAATTCTAAAGAATAACATTATTTTGTCAAATATAACATATAAAAGTGAAAAAAACTAGATTTAAAGATGGTTCTCCATCAAAAGGCGGTAAATCGGCCTTTTAATGTAAATTATGCTTAAAATTAGATTCATTCACATTTTAAGCCTATAACTTTTTATTGGATAATGTAAATATATTTAAAAAACATGTATAATCATATTTTAGTTAGTTTCATTCATTCCCTTCAATACAATGTCTAGGATTTAACTACCATTTAAAATAATAATATTATATTATTAGTGTGCAACGTAAGATTTCAAAGAAACCCGTTGTTGCGTATCGGGTACGCTATCAAACATAGCAACCCCTCTTAAATTAAAATTACTATTTAATTCACAAATATTAATAAATATGAAATATGTATTATTCTTCATTTACCTGGGATGTTACATCCTTCCCCCCTTTTGGGAATTGCGTCCTCACAATTTTTATTCACTTATCAAAATAAGTGGGGGTATTTATCCCTCATAGCATTTTCAGATTCCCATGTTGCCTCTTCAACCATATGGTTTTTCCACAAAACCTTTACCTGGTTAATTACCTTATTTTGCAACACTTTCTCTCTACGATCAAGAATCTGGACTGGTTGTTCTTCATAAGAGAGATTCTCTTCCAACTGAACTACCTCTGGGCTCAAAACATGAGATGGATTTGGCATATACTTTCTCAACATCAAAACATGAAAAACATTGTGTACCTGGGATAAAATAGGAGGTAAAGCCACTCTATATGCAACTAATCCAACTTTCTCCAGAATTTCATAAGGTCCAATGAACCTCAGACCCAACTTTCCATTCTTACCAAAACACATCACATTTTTCCATGGAGAAACTTTGAGAAAGACATGATCACCTACCTCAAAGGAAAGATCCTTCCTTCTGTTATCTGTATAGCTTTTCTGTCTTCTTTGAGATATTCTCATGTGCTTTTGAATCAACTGAACTTTCTCTGCCATCTCTTCTACGAATTCTGGTCCCATCAGCTTCCTTTCACCTACTTCATCCCAAAAATCCGGAGTTCGACAATGCTTTTTATATAATGCCTCAAATGGAGCCATCTGTATACTAGATTGAAAACTGTTATTATATGAAAATTCAACCAAAGAAAGATGTTGGTCCCAACTTCCATGATAATCCATCGAGCAAGCACGTAACATATCCTCCAATGTCTGAATTGTTCGTTCTGACTGCCCATCTGATTGAGGATGAAAAGCTGTACTAAAGTTTAATTCAGTACCCAATGACTTCTGAAGGCCTTTACAAAAGTTAGAAATGAACCTGAGATCACGATCATATATAATGGAGAGGGGAACTCCATGCAACCTGACTATCTCTTTAACATAAAATCGAGAAAGTTGATCTAGAGACAAATATCTCTAATAGGAAGTAAATGAGCAGATTTAGTCAATCGGTCAACTATAACCCAGATTGCATTATTACCTCGAGATATCTTCGGTAATCCCACAAAAAAGTCCATGGATATATTTTCCCATTTCCACTATGGCACCGGTAAAGGCTAAATCATTCCTTTCGGTAACTGTCGCTCTGCTTTAACCTGCTGACAAGTCAAACACTTCACAGTAAAATCATCAATATCCATTTTCATTCCATCCCACCAGTAATACTTCCGAAGATCTCTGTAAATCTTAGTACTGCCAGGATGAACTGAAAATGGAGAACTATGAGCTTCACATAACAACTCATTTTTCAATTGTGAATCACAAGGCACACATAATCTCTTTCCAAATATCAAAACACAATCATTATCAACATTAAAATCAGGTAACTTACCCTTCTGAACCAACTCTACCTTTCTCTGCAACTCACTATCTTCCTTCTGCGCTTGCTTAATTCTGTCTGATAGAGATGATCTCACTGACACCTGAAACAAAACTGAATAATTTCCTGCACCAAAAACTTTTATGCCATAATTCATCAAATCAAAAACCAAAGGATCTCGTCCCAAACGTAGCATGGTTAACGAAGCATTACTTTTTCGACTCAAAGCATCAACCACTTTATTTTCTTTCCTAGGATGATAAAGGATTGTGCAATCATAATCCTTGATTAATTCCAACCATCTCCTCTGTCTCATGTTAAATTCTTTATGAGTGAATATATACTTCAAACTTTTGTGATCAGTATATATTTCACACTTCAATCTATACAAATGACGCCTCCAAATTTTTAAAGCAAAAACAACAGCAGCTAATTCCAAATCATGTGTAGGGTAATTTAACTCATGCGGTTTCAACTGGCGTGAAGCATAAGAAATTACCTGATCATTCTGCATTAGGACACAACCCAGTACTTTCAACGAAGCATCACTGTAGATAACAAACTCACCATCTCTAGAAGGCAGTGCCAAAACTGGAGCATTCACCAATCTTCTTTTCAATTCCTGAAAACAATCATCACATTCTTTTGTCCAGATGAAATTAACACCTTTTTGAGTTAACTTAGTCATTGGACTAGATAACCATGAAAACTTTTCAACAAACCTTTGGTAATAACCTTAAAAACCAAGAAAACTTCGAATCTCGGTTATATTTGTTGGTCTTGACCATTCTTCAACAACTTTTGTTTTAGCAGGTTCAACAGTTATGCCATTTTTTCAAACAATATGACCAAGGAATGAAATTTGTTGTAACCAAAACTCACACTTTCTAAATTTACCATAAATTTTCTTTTCTTTTAAGGTTTTCAAGACTACCCTTAAATGAATTTCATGTTCCTCCTTACTTTTGGAATAAACCAAAATATCATCAATGAACACAACCACAAACTTATCCAAGAACTTACGGAAAATTCTATTCATAAGATCCATGAATACAGAAGGTGCATTGGTTAACCCAAAAGGCATAAATAAAAATTCATAATGGCCATATCTATTATGAAAGGCAATCTTCGGAACGTCTGCTTCCTTAAATTTCAACTGATGGTACCCCGATCTCAAGTCAATCTTCGAAAAATACTGAGCTCCCTAGAGCTGATCAAACAAATCATCGATATGAGGAAAATGATACTTATTCTTAACAGTGATGTTATTAAATGCTCTATAATCAATGAAAAGTCTCATTGAATCATCTTTCTTTTAACAAACAAGACAGGAGCACCCCATGGTGATGTGCTAGGTCTAATGAAACCTTTATCTAATAACTCCTGCAATTGCTTATTTAACTCTAAAATTTCAATTTGATCCATTCGATAAGGGGGTTTTGAAATTGGCTTAGCATCAGGAACTAAGTAAACAGTAAATTCAACTTCCCAATCAGGTATAATACCAGGAAACTCATCAGGAAAAACATCAAGGTACTCATTTACCACTGGCACATCATTAATCTGAGAAGTTCCTTTATTTTCAAAAATATGTGCAAGGTAACATTCATTTCCATCTTTTACCAGTTTTTTGACTTCCTGATATGTTATCAAAAGCAAGGGTTCATTCTTGTACACAAACTAAAAATCATTCTGAAAAGAAACCTCTTTATCTCTACATTCAATCTTAGAATGATAAATAGAAATCCAATCCATGCCCAATATAACATCAAACTCTACTAGAGGCAAAACAATAAGGTTTGTAGGTAGATTCTTTCCACAAACAAGGACATGAATGTTCTTATGTTTTCTTTTTGTCTCAACATTTCTTCCATGTGTTTTTACCATAATTTTAGTATTCATATCATGAGATGAAATTTCTAATTTACCAGAAAACTTCTCAGAAATGAAAGAATGTGTAGACCCTGAATCAAACAACACATTGGCATAATCTGAACAAACAAACAATGTACCTAATAATACTTCATTTGATGAACCAACTTATACTAAAGTAGTTGTAAAGGATTTCGCCACCCCTTTCTTCTTGTATTCTGGCTGATTTCCTTCGGTTGAGTTCTTTGTTGGACACTCATTTGCATAATGACCCATTTCATTGCACTTAAAACATTTTACTGACTGTAAATCAGATTTTTTCTTACCATTACCCTGATCTTTTTCAGTGCAATTACGAGCCTTATGTCCCATTTTACAACATCGGTAGCACTTACCAGAATTCAAAAGACATTCCCCAGTATGATTTTTACCACAATTTTCACAAACTGTAAACTTAAGTTTCTTACCATCAGACTTTTTTGAAGAGTTCTTCCCTTTCTCCTGCCACCTCGACCTCTTATTTTGTTATTTGTCAAAGAATACATGATCATCGGCAAACTCCTTTTCCACCTTCTTTGCACAACGAACAAGTTTTTCATAACTTTTGAACTCACAAGAATCTAAAGCCCTTCGATACTTTGGCTTTAATCCTGAGTAAAAATGGTTGATTTTACTATCAAGATCTCGTATGAAATTTGGAGCATACCTTGCCAGTCGAGTGAATTTTTCTTCATAAGCAGCCACTGAGTCATACTCCTGCCTCAATTCCAGGAATTGTTTTTCCATACTAAGAAGAACCACCTTAGTAAAATATTTCTCAAGAAACATACCTTTGAATTCATCCTAATTGAGAGCATCAATCTCCTCACTATCCCTGATATTTTTCACCATCGACCACCACTGATCAGCTTCACCTTCAAAACGGTAAACTAAAAGACTAACCTTTTGATGTTTTGAACAACCCATGACATCAAAAATCTTCTCTAGTGCTTTAATCCACCCTTCAGCTAGCACAGGGTCAGATGATCCTCTGAATGATGGGGGATGTTGCCTCATGAAATGCTCCACTACTGACATGTTCCTCTTTGGTTGATCTGGCTGATCTCGTGCATGGATACCACCACCGTTTATCACCTGAGTCAACTATGCCATCACTATAACAAACTGTTCATTTCCGATTCTGACCATCTCAGGTTGCTGATTTGGAAGGTTGTCTTCCTCCTGATGTCGTCCCAACATAGTTTCCCGGTTTCCTCTGCAGAAAACCATTCTGAACAAAGAAATATCTTAAGCAAAGCAACATGGTAATCTGTAAATTCTATATGATTTCAATATTAACATAAATTACTTTATGGACATTTATTTAACAACACCCTAACTCCTAAAGTTATCTAAACCAACCTTTGATACCAACTAGAAGGACCCAGCCTTAAACCTTACATAATATTGAATTAAATGAATAATTCACGTTGAGGATATTTTCAGGTTTAGAGTTTTAGAGAGTTAGGCCATAATTATTACATAACCAAATATTACAAAGTAAACACTTCTACTCAGTTTCCATTTAAAAAAAAACATGAACTCTTGAAAAATAGAGAGTCATGTCTAGTTTCATGTTTTAGAGGGAATGAATTTTCCTTGATCCCATCCTTGACCCTATTCATATTTAAGTCCCGTGAAAAACATTTCAAAACTTGGGATGAGCATAAAAAGCCCAGTAAGGGTTATAACACAAAGAAAGAAAACATTAGATCATCAATACATACATAACATAAGATCTTTAACATACCTCATGAAATCATAAGATTTATGAAATACACATATAAATCATAAATCATAAAGGTAACTTGTGGCATCCATATCATACTTATACTGTATCTATCACAACTATGTAGGGAGATACATTTGGAATACCCATTACAGTATATTCCCTAAATCTCTTAGGAGAAACATTCATGTTTACGCCCGTCACGTTACCCAATGCATTGGAGATCTATCTCGGGCTCACCCGCCCTAGGTTTATCACGAAACCACCCGTATATGTAAATAATGCCCAAGAACCATAACATGATCATAACAAATAACATAAGCCTAAAGGAAAGATAAAATTTCCACATTACAATAATAAAATATAATTTCAAGATATTGAAATAATAAATCCATTCTAAAAATCATTTTCAATACCAAAATACATAAAAAGAGTATATGGTATTTATTTTTCCTTTTAAAAACATTCCGGATTATTAAGGAAGCCAAAGATCAAATAATACTCGCGGCGGCGGAAAGGTCGTTGTCACCGCTTACGTTAAAAAAACATTACTTTTTGTCGTTTAATAAAACACTTATTATAAAAATATTTCCTTTGAAATAAAATTAAAATTCAAAGAGGTTTATACACCGTATAAAATAAGGTCGTGTATAAAACTATAAATGCCTCAATGAAAGGAGATTGAGACGAAGTCCCTTACCTCGTGTCCAACTTGACTTGATCTTTATTTAATATCCTAAATAATAAAATAAAGTTAATTTCTACTTGCTTAAGAACCTTTTTCAAGTTTATTATTCTTTTTATATAACATATTACCATGTTATAAACATTATGTAATCATTTAAGTTAATATCATTCATTTTGTCGATATTTGGTACTTGAGTAAAAAATGGACTTCTTATAATTACATGTTGTTCATGTGGTAAAAGTTTTATTATATACCAAATGATATTCATTATTTG
Organism: Viscum album; assembly: GCA_963277665.1. Taxonomy (NCBI): domain Eukaryota; kingdom Viridiplantae; phylum Streptophyta; class Magnoliopsida; order Santalales; family Viscaceae; genus Viscum; species Viscum album. The sequence goes on from OY728138.1 coordinate 398,215,612, forward strand.
AGTATCATATATATCATATGTATCCATCATATACATGTTTTTATAATAGTACATAACATTTAGAGGTAAGAAATGAAATGCACCGTTCATGGAGACAATAAGCCGTACGTACGCATGAACGCTACATTCATTTATATTTCTTATTTTAATGGAAATAAAACATAATGATACATAGGTATATTATAATTACAGTATAATATCATATATAATATCATTAACTCTATCCTTTATACATCCCACATAAGGCATTAACGTGTCACATCACTTTAAGGGGGAAGTAGTCCGCACTTCCTCAAATGAGATTATCGTATTTACCCACTGTGGAAACCATAAAGGTTTGATATAATTGGGAGGTACAGAAGCATAATGAAATAATAAACATAATATATATCATATATAAATACAGTTCCATCATAATGGCCACCATGAGAGGCGGTAAGATGTAATTGAACAATCATCATTTCGTGAGGTGTTAGTTTTCCATCCACAGAAACATTATGTTCTTCATCCATTAGATGGAGGTGTGTGTAAGTTTAGTTCGAATACTTCTCATAACAACATACTAGTATATTTAGGATACTGGTTTTGTTACAAAATAAAGGAAATAAAAATAGTTTAGGGGTTGGATAAGTAAAATGAAAGAAAAAAATTTAAGGGAAACCATTACCTTTAATTTGGGTAACTCTCTTTGGTTTGAAATAAAGGACTTCTTGAAATGCCTTCTTACTAAGTTAAGGCTTCTAGGAGGAGGAGAGGGATGTAGGGAGCTTAGTTGGGAAGAGTTTGGACGAGCCAAATGGCTTGAGAGGTGTGAGGAATTGGATAGAAATGGTCTCCTTTTATAAGGAAGAGGAGGGGATCTTTAGGAAAGTGTGAAAACATTATTTTATTATATAATGATATTCAGTTTATAATGGTCCAAAAATAATTAAGGTAGAATATAAGATGACTCATATTCGAAATAAAATCATCCAATTAGAATTGGACATGTTTTGGATAATATTTTAATCATTATAATCTTATTTATTTTAATCATTTATTAATGAGGTAAATACTGCATCATTATTGTGTCATAAATAATTAAATTTATTTAATGTCTAAAAATTATAAAAAAATACTATCATGTATGAAATATTTTTATATTTCAAATGAATATTTATAGTCGAAAATATAACTTGTATAACCCCATGTAAAAATTAATTTACTAAAAGATATTTGTTTATTTCATTTTGGCCTTTACTTTAAGTTAATTAAAATAAAGTGTCATAATCACTTTTAAGTGGCTCCATGGGGTCAAAAAATAGACCCAATTATGCCCATGGTTGGACATGACTCAACCAATAGGATTAGGACACCTGTTAGGGTAAATAAATATTACTTTTTTACCCGTATTTTCCTGATTTACCCCTTTAACCACGGTAAATAAAATATTTACTGAGGTAAATATTTAAAATGCCTAAAAATAAAAGTTACCTATTTACAAAATTTGAACCTCCTAATTCCAAATATGGAATCCATTTCTCCAAATTCAAAACACATAAGTGGCAGAAATTAATTTAAAATTAATTCCCGCTGTCAAAACATAAGGCGTGTTTTTAAGAAATATTAACTATCAAAAGATTGACAGTTGATTATATACAATTTAAATGTGAAATTGCTTCTAAGGAACAAAATTAGATTAAATGGTAAAAATATAATCTATTTACACTTTAAAACCAATTAAAAGGATAATATAACCATATAAATAAATTAGATTAAAATGCAGGTTTGAATTAAAATACAGTATTTTCACTATTCATTAAAAAATGAACTTTATCAGAAAAATACCAAAAAATTACCAAAAGTAAAATTTTGATGTCCCAATTCTAAATAATAATATTATTTTTTCAAATATAACATATAAAAGTGACAAAAACTATATTTAAAGAGGGTTCTCCATCAAAAGGTGGTAAATCGACCTTTTAATATAAATTATGCTTAAAATTAGATTCATTCACATTTTATGCCTCTAAATTTTTATTGAATAATGTAAATACATTTAAAAAACATGAATAATAATATTGTAGTTAGTTTCATTCATTCCCACCAATACAACGACTAGGAGTTAACTACCATTTAAAATAATAATATTATATTATTAGTGTGCAATGTAAGATTCTAAAGAAACCTGTTGTTGCGTATCAGGTACGTTATCGAACATAACAACCCCTCTTAAAGTGAAATTAATATTTAATTCACAAATATTAATAAATATGAAATATGTATTATTCTTCATTTACCTGGGATGTTACAGTAAGGATGGCCAAAATTCTAACCCACAACTACTTCCATAGCCTCACAATCTTACAAGTTTAGTATGGGCTCTAATATTGCACTCACTAACATCAATACCCAAACCCCCAATGAACTAGCTCAGGGTAGGTCAATCACCAGGGCACTAATTAGGTCCCTTAGGTCATAACATTAGTTAAGCATCCTAATTTGGATCCTTGAGTTCTACACATAAGTGAAGGCATCCTACTTGGGATCCTCAACTGTTATGGTAAAAGTAGTAATCCTACATGGGATCCTTGATGGTAAGTAAATAGAGGCTTCCTACATGGGATCCTTAGGATGGTATATAGGAAAATACATCCTACATGGTACCCTTTATAACAATGCATGTAGGAAGAGGCATCCTATATGGGATTCTAAAAAAGAGTAAATAGGTAGAGAGATCCTACAAGGGATTCCCTAGGTCATCATGTAAGCAAATATATCCCATAGGGGACCCTCAAAAAAATTAAGAAGATAGAGGTATCCTACATGGGATCCTCTAGGTCAAAATGTAAGTATAGGAATCCTATAGTGAATATTCAAAGAAAACTAACCTCATGAACTTCTAAGATATAAGGGAACATCTCTCAAGGGAGACATCCTCAAGGGGAAATATACCTAAGATCTGGACATGGGATATGGACATATCCCATATCATATCAAGGTCTCACTCTTAAGAGATAATTGGATTCAATTACCGAAGGAAGAACCTCTCCAATTTATTAAAATCTTAAAACACCTCCTAGGAGAACTCAAATCACCTCAAGGGTTTCACCATCATGATCCATGTGGAAAGATATTAAAAATGAACTACTCATGTGTCCAATTATGACTCTGGGGCCTAATGATATGAAAAACCCTCAAAAGGGTAATGAGGGAGGAGTACATGATGTGTGTACCCTGTTACATGGTGTGTACCCTCGAATCTCTACCTGGACATGTAATTCAGCTAGACATGGTGTGTAAAATCTGATGTACACAGAGTGTAAGACATGTGCATGGCATGTACCCAGATGGGGTACCTGCTTGTGTACCTCACATGGCCTGAACATGTATATATCCTAGAGGTGTACTTATTAATTTTGTGAAATACATATGGGGTATGTCCATGTACCCTACATGGGGTACCTAACCATGTATTATTCTTGATCGTGTACCTCTACATAGCGTGCGACCCACACGGGGTGCAACTGTGCACTCTACATGACCATGTGCCCCTACACGGGCTATTTGGATGGGTACTTGGCTAAATGATTGAGTCCTAGTACATAATTTTTATACCCCATACATGACACATATTTCCAAAAGATCATCTTCCCTGAATAGGAAGAACACACAACATGTGTTCCCTGAACTACATGCCATGTGATCCGGATTTCTAAACAGAAAACCCTAAAATTTTCCCAAAACCCTTGTTTTCTCCTCAAAAGGAATAGATCAACCCTAAAGGGGTCATAATTAGTGATAATAGGAGTTTAAAAATTGAAAATAGTAAATATATGGGGATTTATGAAAAAACTTAAAAATGGACTACCTTTGGGTGGAATTTGCCGAAGCTTTGCCCGTTTCTGCGGTCCACAACTTCTACAAGATGATTTGGCTCCTCCCAAACTCTACGGTGGTACCTCCATTATTATCCCTCTCTATCACACTCACTCAAAATTTATTTTTTATTATTTAAATGGAGGAATCCCATGTAAGCATGCATGATAATCTAGGGGAAAAAAGAGAAAATAAAAGAGGAAAGAAGAAAAGAAAAAAAAGAAAAAGGGGCTCAGCCCCGACCCGAGTGCCTAGCCTAAGTTTATGCCTATCCTAGAAAAAACTAACCATTATAGAATCAATGGTGGAGACTCGATCTAAATTCAATGCTCAGTTCAAAATATGTATATGAACAAACATGTGATAATAAATTAATAATTAATTATATATATATATATATATTAAATATTAATTATTCCACATAAATTAGAAGGATTCAGAATTATATAAAACTTCTTTAATAAGATAAAAACACTATTACAGGACCATCAGAGTGGTTAGAAAAATTATATGAGATCATATTCTAGGGTAAAATGACCATTTTACCCTTTACAAGCATCTAAGAACAAAAATTCAAATTTCTGCTCAAAATCCCTTTCTGAAAAAACATGATTTCTTACACTTACCTAGCCACACTGATGAAAAACACAACCCTACTGGACTTTACTCCTATATCTCTAGAAAAAACCTATCTTGATCAGACCCCCTACCCTAATCAAGTGCTCCACTAGCCTCCCGTGGTTTTACCTGATTCAGAACCACCATACATGGGTCTGCTCGACCTAGAACCACCCTGCATGGGTCTGCCAGACCCATAACTTCCCTACATGGGTTCTGACTGACTCAGAACAGGTCTGGGTGGGGTTGGCCTGACCCACAATGGGTCTGGGAGGGTTTAGGGGCTCATGGGAAATTTTAAATATTAGAAAATTAATTTTTTTTGTATTTTAAATAATAATAATAAATTTATTATTAAAAAAATTATTTTTTAGTAAAAAAATTAAATTAATTATGGTCCCAAACAAGTTAAAATTATTTGTTTTTAAAATAATTCATTTAATCTATTTAATTTCCATTGAAATTAAATTTACCGCATTTAATTTTTATCATGCATTTATTTTATCTACTAACTTCTCTTAAGATTTGACTGACCATTTTTGTCAGGGTTTTAATTTATTTAATTAATAATTACAACTAAATGCGACGATTTTAAAATTTAATTAATTTCTCTGATGGTCTGTACATTATCTTTCTTAATTTAATATGTATAAGGGTCTGTGTGCTTACTAGTTTATCTGTATGTATTTTTTGCTTCCTGAGACCCCCTCACCTACACATGATTATATTTTTACGATGATTCTATACGATATGAACCATGTCAAGATGAGGAAAAATCCCACCTAAGACATGAAAAAACTATAATGGGGTGTGAGCTATGATACGAGTCAAGACAGACTTAGGTATTATACCCCTAGGTCATAGTTGGTCCATTGAGTTAAAATGGATCAACTAATACAAAATTATCAAGATCACTTGGGTAATTTATTTCATTTATGCATGATTTATTATTTCTTTAATACACATTCTTACATGAACACATAAAATAATAAAAAAATTCCTAAAGACATAATAAATGTTTTTTATTAAGCATGTTCAGTTGGGAGAACAAAAACATAGTATAAACATATTCAATAAAAAATTATTACAATCATCGAGAAATATTAAAAACCCTCAAAGTAATATTAAGTCATGAACTCCATCCATCATTTACATTTGAACAAAATCAGGTGCATATGGTGATTTGCATCCCTAGTTGAGGGTACCTCCTACTATTGGGGAGTTCTTATTTAAATTATGGGTTGAATTAACTAAACCTGATAGAAAAAAAGTATCCATATCTAGCTTGATACCACTTTATAGGAAAAAAATTGAGGGAATCATGGTTATGATTCTAATAATATGGAACTTTACATAAAATTTCAAGGTTACATTTGTTAACATGGTTTTAAAGTCTAGTACATACCTTGAGACTATTTTAGTAGCGGTGTAACCATAGCTTAGAATATGAGGGGAGGTTTTAAGGATCCTTGGAAATAAAATACTCAAGTGACCAGGTATTCCAAATCCAATAGTGACGTCTACTAGGGTTCAGTGAAATAATTGGAGATATTTAAGGATTTATTTAATTAATAAATAATGTCTAAAAAGTAATCAAGATCAAGTACTGAATACTAAATGTAATTTTTGTAGATAAAATGGAAATCAACACCACTAGATCATTATCACTGAGATCAATTATAGATAAAGAAAATATCTTGAACGACCATAACTTCCAGGAGTGGCACAAGAGATTACATATAGTACTACACCAAGAGAGGAGGATTTATGTGATGGATTCTTCACATCCTACCACCCCCCTTAGGGAGAAATAAAGGATGATAAAGATAAATATAAAAATCATATAGATGATGCACTAGATGTATAGTGTATTATGTTGTCATCCATGACCAGTCAACTACCAAAAATGCATGAGGAAAAAGATACCTAAAAGATGCTATATCATCTTCAATAGTTATATTAGGATAGATAAGACAAGAAAGGTATGAGATATCCAGTGCACTGTATAGGTTCCATTAGGTAGAAGGGAATCAAGAAGGGCCTCATATACTCAATATGATTGGGTACATTGAGAGACTTGAAGCCCTTGGGTTCAAAATGAACTAAGAGCTAGTAACCAATCACATTATTGCCTCTTTAACACCAAAATTATTGATTTTTATTTTGAATTCCAATATGAATAAATAAAAAATTCAATCCCAGATATATTGGATTTAGTTTTCCAAGATGATAAGGATATGAAGAATACTAATTATTTAGTCCTTATGGTGAATAAGAGGAAGATGAGAAATGATAAGGGGTTTATGGCTAAGCCTAAGACAAAGAAACCTATACACTATCCTTCCAAAAATAAAAAGACATAGAGGGAGAGAAATGAGTAGGATTCTATCTAATTTTTATATATTAAGAAAGGCCACTAGAAGAAGAATTGAATAGTTGGGAAAAATAAGTATGGAGATGTTTCTACTTCAGGTTTTTTTCATTGAATGAAATATATCTTTATTTAAAAGTTGGGTATTGGATAAAACATGTGAATAAAACATTTATATTCATATACAGGAACCAATTAGATTCTATAAGATTACAAAGGTAAAGGTAGATATCTAGGATTCAAATGGTTTGAGGCTAGCATCTTTGGTAGTGGCATATTATTATTTGAATTTTTCTAGTGGTTTAGTTATTATATTAAATAATTATTATTATTCTCCTTCAGTTACCATAAAAATAATATCAATGTCAAGTTTTTACACAATTGGATTTTATTTCACGTTTGGAAATATATTTTGTCTATTTTATAAGGATAACATATGTTATGATATAGCGTATCTTAACAAAAGGATTGTATATTCTTGAACTCAAAAACCCTGTAATGGAAATCAATGAAAAAATCAGTGAGAATGACTTATATAACACCCACCTATGGAACTTTAGGCTTGTCCATGTAAATGAGAATCATTTATAGAAATTACATCAAGAAGGTTTTTTAGAATCAACTGAGTTAAACACCTGGATGTGTTTCATGATTGTTTATAAGGGAAAATGACTAAAACACCCTTCTCTAGGAAAGGATTAATAGCCACTAAATTATTGGAATTTATTTATAATGACATATGTGGACCATTTTCAATTGATTCATGGGGTGGGTTATTGTACTTCATTAATTTTAATGATGTCTACAGTAGGTATGAATATATCTAATTAATGAGGTATAAGTCAGATTCTTTTCATATGTTTATGGAATGTCAACATGAAGTAGAAAACCATCTTGGTAAGAATATTAAGGAACTTCACTCAGAACAAGGTAATGAGTATCTTAACCAAGATTTCATTGATCACTTAAAGGTGTGTGGGATAGAATCTTAAAACACTCCTCATTATACACCTAAGTGGAATGATGTTAGTGATAGGAGGAATTAAACCTTTCTTGACATGTTCATATCAATGACGAGTTAGGAAAATATTTTGTTATCCTTTTGGGGATACACTTTACAGAAAAAACATATACCCTTAATCGAGTACCAACTAAAGCTACTGATGGGATACCATATGAGTTATAATATAAAAATAAACCCAATGTATCACACATATGTTTATGGGGATGTGAGAAATTTTTCAGGACTATACCTAGTGAAAAATTATCATCTTGAGACATGAAGTGCATTTTTATAGATTATCCTAAATAAACCAAAGGATATTACCAATATAATCCATTTGATAGAAAAGTGATTATGGAAATACATTCCATATTTCTATAAAGGGAACAAATTTCCAATGGAAATAGTGGGAGAAAGATAGACTTCAATGGAATAAATGCTCTAGATGAACAAGACTTAGTATGGGAACCATCACCACAAGAGACAGTGGGAAATGAAGATATTCCCAAGACATAAGTACCACGTAGGTCTATTCTAGAGGTTAGAGAACTATAGAGATATGGTTTTCTTGTCACCAAGTTGGGTGGCACATTAATCTTAGAGAATTATGAAAATATAACATATAAGGAATAATTATATGGTAAATATGTTACTAAATGAAAATATTCCATGCATTAGAAGATGAAGTCCATGTATCAAAATCAAGTTTGATTTTTTCTAGACCATCCAGTTGATGTAAAACCCAGTGGGTGAAAATGGGTATTAAATAAAATATAAAAATGGATCGTAAATTCAATACCTATAAAGAAGGATGACAGTGAAGGGTTTCAGTTAATGTCAAGGAATATTCTACTACAAAACCTTCTCACTAGTAGAGATACTGAAATCCATCAGAATATTACTTGTAATGGTATCCTTACATGATTATGAAATTTGGAAAATGGATTTCAAAAATTATTTTATAAATGGTAAGTTGGTTGAATATGTCTATATAACTCAACCTGAAGGGTTTATTAAGTCAAAGAGTGCCAATAAAGTATGAAAGTTGTATAGATATATTTATGGGTAGAAGTAGGCATCACGATCATGGAATTTTTATCTTGATGAGGCCATAATAGAATTTGGTTTCATCGAGAATCAAATATAGCCATGTTTTTATAATAAGTTTGGTGGGAATACCATCATTTTTTATGTATTATATATTGATGACATATTAATTATGGGGAAAACATACAAGTCTTGTATCCAATTTAGACTTGGTTAAATGAATGCTTCTCCATGAAAGACTTAGGTGAATCAACCTATATTTTAGGGATCAAGATCTATCGAGATAGATCTTAGATGATGCTTGGAATAAGTTAAAGTATATATATTGACAAGTTACTCAAAAGGTACAATATGGAACAATCAAAGAGAGGGTTATTGCCAATGTCACATGGTATCAATATTTTTAAGAAAACGTGTCCACAAACATAGGAGAAGATTGAAAGAATGAGTAGAATATCTTATGCCTCAATAGTGGGATCTATCATGTATGTTATTCTATATACTAGGTTTAATGTTTCCCTTGATTTAAGTACGATGGGAATATATCAAGATAATCCATAAGAGGCGCATTGGGAGTCTATAAAAACTATCCCGAAGTACTTGATATATACAAAGGATATCTTCCTAGTTTATGGAGGAGATAAAGAACTAGTAGTGAGGGGATAAAATTATGCTAGTTTCTAGACATATAATGATGATACGAAATCATAGTATGACTATGTCTTTTTCCAAAATTTTGGTCCAATGAACTAGAAAATCTCAAAGTAGCTTATGGTCACTGATTCCACAACAGAATCCAAGTATATTTCAGCTTTCGATGTAGCTAAGAAGGTAGTCTAACTACACATATTTTTCTTAGAAATTGGTTTTGTACCTAGTAGTGAAAACCCTATTCTATTTTATTATGATAATATTGCAACAATGGTGTTTGTCAAGGAGCCCATGTTACACTAGAGGAAAAAATATTTAATTTGAAAGTTTCATATCTTGATGGATTTTAATCAGAGAGGTGAATTCACAGTTAGAAGAGTATCCATAGAGGATAATGTGGAAGACCCCCTAACTATAACCATATCTTAGATGAATCATGATTCTCAAGTGATATCTTACAAGTTGAAACTTATTCGCAGTTGGATCTAGTAAAAGTGTGAGTGTTGAAGTGGGTTCCATAGACCCAACTCATGTATGTTCTTTTATTACCATTATATGTATTCATTTTGATATATACATGTGTTGATATTACCAAAATAGCATTGATAATTCTACATCCACTATATTTACGGCTATGTACTTAGATTACATGTTGTATCAAAAGGTTATAGCTGTTCCTAGGCTATAATGAGGACTTATAAAAACAAAGAGGATGGTCCCATAAGGGGCGCCGAAGTGATTAGGGTTTCCCTTGTCATCGCCTATCTTCTTTCTGCATCGGGTCCGATTTGGAATCTCTTCGACCTCTTTCTCGAGACTCCTGTGACGGCGGTTCTTATCCCTAGGGCAGCATCGAGGTTTTTAAGGGCGCGACTGTCTTTGCATTTCCCACTGATTGTTATCCTTTCTCCACTCTTCCCTTCCCGCTAGGTAGGGATTTATTTGGTAGCGCGATGAAGCCAGCGGTCATTTCTCCAGTCTCTCCTGGCTGAGGGTTGGCTCAATAGTTTTGTGTCGGCTGGAAGCGCGTGCAGTGGTTTGAGGTGGTCTCTGGGTGAGAACAAGAGAGAGGCGACGAGATTTAGATTTGTATTGAATTTGGAATTTGACTATTCGTGTTTCTAGGCTCGTGTTCACTCTATGTTGTGGCATCAGTGTGGATGTGATGCAATAGGATCGTCCTTCATTGGTGAAGTTTTTGCGTAATTCTATTTTTCGATTTGTTTTTTGGTGTGCTTTTATTCAGTTTCTTGGTGTGTGATGATGGATTTGGAGGTTTTGTTCTAAAGAATGCAATGGATTTGTTGTTTAACTCCATTAAATCTATGGAGGATTTTCATGAGGGTGACAGATTCATTGAAAGTATAAAGTAGAAGCAACATGTCAAACAGGTTGAGGATGAAATCACATCATTGAGGTTGAACTGGGAAAGGTTTTTTTGAAGGTTTCTGGTGTGATGTTGTTGAATTTTTTGCCTTGTGATCTAATGTTTGTGGAAATGTTTTCCTTGTGGCCCTGTGGTTTGCATTTAAGGTAATTTGAAATGATTTAATCTACAAAGGGGAGCTTCAGAGGAGGTTCAGAGTAGAAGTTTTTACCTGACATTGCTATTCATATTCAGAAGGTTGAGAGGGTATGACATTGCCATCAGTTCTAGGCCCGTACATTCATGAACAAGATAGCTTGCTGAGCAGTAATGTATATGTGGAAGCTGGTATTCATGGTTATGTTGTTGGGTTGGAGCCTTGATTTGTAGTTTTGAATGATTTGTTTTTGTCCTTGATCTGACTGTGGAGGCTTGTTTGTTGTTTAAGTCGTGATGTCATGTTGGGTTCCCCCTAAGCACTTAAAAGGGGGATTATGATAATAAAAAATTAATTTTCAGTCAGTATAATGAGGACCTAGAGATACCATGATAGAAATTTTAAAGTAATTTCCATTGGTATAGATACATCATCCTGACAAAACACAGATGACGCGAGACCATTAGGTGTTGGAGTATCATAGGCATTGAGACTTCTTCTCAAGAAGTTCGAACTTGGTGATCTCAAGTAGATGAGATCATAAGGATTGAACTTCCAATAGGAACATCACATGTTTTAGGTGTTATTGGTTGCTTCTATCTATAAACACGTGTATTAGTCTCATTACATGAGATCATTATCAACGTGTACCACTTTATTTTTTACTTTTATGCAAGGAAAAATCCATTACATTGAAGTCATGGAGAGGTAGCTTATATTGGGTGAATCTATGGTGGTATGAAATTAGTTGAATTATTAGGATATAATCTTTTTCTTTTGAGTTGAGGAAGTGATATATCGATCCTAGTTGATCAGGATGGAGTACCTTCATTTAATAAAATTCCATGGTAGAAGAAGGTAAGTCTATCCAGTTATATCAATCAATAATAAAGCAAGCATGGATGATGATACAAGTTGTGCATACCACTTTATGAGATATCATGAGACAAAGATATTATATTACACAATGTGTGTTTATAGGAAAGGTTGTATTCTCTATGACTATTACTTACCTCCTTAGGAGCCTTAAGGGGTTTCTAGAATCAAATCTTGGTCTATGAATAATATTCACTACTATTGAGATAATTTCTTAGAGGGTTACACACAATAGGGTTTTCAAAAGTATTCCCTATTCTGGTGGATAGAAGTATAAGACATAGTGGGACCCACCATAGGGTCTGTGATGTGTCTGAGAATAAATTATCACCAATGAATAAATAAATTCATTATTATTAGAGTATAAAATAATTGGATTTGAATTTATTTATTAAAATCATTCACAGGTTTTAAGTGAATTCATGGGAAAATATTTTATGTATAAATATTATTTTAATATTCAAGGTTTATTTAATATTTTATGGAATTTCAATTCAAGTTAATAATTCAGTTTTATCACGTAATATATTATATATTACAAAAAGGTGATAAAATATAAATGATATTTATGATGTAGTTAATTCATCATAATGAGTCATTTATCACTTATTTAGTGGTTGTTTTATATATGGGGACCGGGGAATCCTTTTCAGGTGTTTAATCTATGCTATATAAGAAAAAAGGAGCTCATTTATAGGGTACTATTAATACCTAAGAATTTGAGATCTTCTATCTCCTCCTTCTCAAATCCTTGAGAGATAAATCCCCATTCAAGGAGTTTAATATTCGATCATCATCACATATCGAAGGAACAAGATCATGATGATCATCATGACACTGAAAAATTCATCAAAACTCCATGCTAGAACTCATAATTTGATGATCGGAATTCGTGTGTAATATTTATGCATGTGTGTATAATATAGATGGAATTGGACTTAGATCCTTCAAGAAACGATCATTAGTGATGATCTACATTCGAACGCACTGCCGATTCGAACGAGGTAATCATTCATTTAATTTTTGTGCTTAATAAATTAACACGATGTCCACAGACCTTTACCCGGGATTATATCACTAGAGAAGATGAAGTTTTTTTCACTCTAGTGATGTAAAATTTTAAATCCCCGAACCACCTTCTTGTGTTTCATGCCTCAGTACCAACATAAACATGTGTTTGGGATATCCATTCGAATGTGGATGTGCCAGAAATGGTTAGTAAACTGTCCTTCTGGAATGGAGATAAAGTAGGTATGACCGAGGTTTTTAGATGCTCAATGAGCACACAAACACTCGGTATATGGGTGTTTATTTATTATTTGTACATTTGTGTTTATATGTTATGATTTCACAGTTTATGTATCACCTCTTTAATTTCTATTAAGATTATCACATGCACATACACTGCATTTACCAATTAGGTACTGGTCCATATTAGTGGTTCCTTACTGAGTTGTACTCACACCTTGCTCAGGTGGCCATGGATCTTAGGTACCGGATCATCCATCACTTATTTTATGTAAATGTTAGTCTAAGGCCCATGTTTGATCATTAAGAGAAATAACTCACTACAATTATGAAGACTAGGATGAGGTGAGGATTGGAGTTTCAAAGCATCCTCATACATTTATTCTTTTCCATTATCTATATATGTGATCATCCCAATGAGAAATCAATGTCCTATTTTGAGTTATTACTATTGAGTCTGTTGTTTCTTCATTCATTTATTACAGATGGTATATTATTTTTGTCTCTATACCATGATTGTGTATTGTTACATGTTTGGTTATTTATCTATTATTATACACTATGATTAAGGGTATAATCTCCCCAAAAATTCATTTTAGACCCTTGCTACTAGTTGGAAGACTATGGCATATAGGGAGACACACTTAAGGTCAGGTGGAACTCTATCTCAGACTCGAGGATTCAGATCATGGTGTTACAAAATGGTATTATAGATTTTCTTGTTTTCTTATTTTGGGGAGTTAGTAGATAGGTGTAATAGGAATGTGTCAGAGTTTATGATGAAACTTGGTCTGGTGCATTATAAACACCTTTCTTGAGGGAAGTCTAAGTTTCCAGGGTCTGGGATTGATGTTCTTGGTTTGTGTTGTTATGTTTATATGATTTCACCTCATATAATGCACATGGATTTTAAGGTTTGCGATTTCATATAGTTTTAAATATTTTCCTTATCAATAAGTGGCATAAAATGAATCATATTCAGAACATAGGATTCACATGAAATAGATAATTATTGTGTGTGATTTTACTAACGATGGAGGACATGAATTCTTAGTTTCAATAATTTGTAATTTGCTTTCACATATGATTTATTGATGATATTTTTTTGGCTAAAACCCTATGAATGTATACTTTTATATTGGATCATGTGATACTATAGTGTGGTGCACCTGAGTGACACTAATTAATACAACAATGATGAAGATGATTTAGTCTCCCTCTGCATGGATGGTGCAGTGTGCTGGTTAGGTCATTGTCAAGCATTAATTACCCTATTAAGAATCTCATGTGAGTAGCCATTAGATAAGTCTGGTTAATTATGATTCTAACTATATTCTATGTGGATTTATCCACATAACACCCAATGGAATTTTTTAAATTGAACTAAGCATCTATAGACCCTCAATGTGGTTATTCTAAGGGAAAATCCATCATGGAATGTCTGTATAGATCTTCCTAGATAGAATTTCATAAGTTTATATCCTTAGTTAGACCTGTTACTAGTTATATGGAAAACCTTTGTGAAATTTTAGATGTGACTATGGTTATGGGTGAGTTAGTTCCTCATATTTCTTGGGATTAACCCAAGTGAGAATATATCTGTGTAAAGGAAAGTCAAGGTTATCTAGTTTTTGTTGAAAAAAAACTCCATGTGCATATGAATAATCTTTGGAAGGATCAAAGAAAATTCCTAAGATTTTCCTTTAAAACTTAAAGTTTAGGGAAACTTGAGTAATAAAACTAATGACACAAAGTTGGGTTTTGGAGTGCATGGACACTTATTGTATGAAGGGAAGGACTAGGGTTTTCTTGGACTGTTAGTTCAGAATGAGACTCTCATTGGATGAGACTAAAGAACCAAGGTGGTTGGACCTAGAAGGGTTAGAGCATGGGTGGACACTCAATGGATTGAACTGAAACCCTTGTGGCAGG
Organism: Viscum album; assembly: GCA_963277665.1. Lineage (NCBI taxonomy): Eukaryota > Viridiplantae > Streptophyta > Magnoliopsida > Santalales > Viscaceae > Viscum > Viscum album. Next base: position 398,230,739 of record OY728138.1, read on the forward strand.
TGGTTCATGATGGATATTGGTAGCAATAAGATGAAAAATCTAAGGAGGAGTTCTTAGAGTGATTAGGTTTGGGGGATCTGGTGCCTTATATAGAATTTAAATCTAAAAAGGAGAGTGAGTCTAGGATTAGAGGTCCATGAATCATGGGGTAATCACTATGTTAGGGGTAAAGTGTGGTTTTATCACGCCTCACTGAATAATCCTTAATGTGTGAACATTAATGTTGTGGTTACACTTGAAGTTAGTTGAATCAATGGAGTGAGTGGTGAGATGACTGTTGAGAATGTTTCTGGTTCTGTAGACGAACCTAGAAGTGGTAGTGGTAGTTGGTCACATTTGTTTTTGGTTCAGATTCACCCTTTTAGTTAGAAACCAGCATGTTTGGAATGAAGTTTGTAGGGTTTGGAAACCCATAGGTGAATGTGAGTAGAAATGTATTTGTAGTGGAATGAATCATTGACAATAGATCTAGTAACTATAATGAGATCAAATAAATACTATAACTAATGTCAATGTCATGGTTTTATGTAACAAATTGCGTGAGGGGATAGAACCCATCTGGGTAAGAATTTGTAACACATGCATAATATTACATGGATGTAAATCACACTAATTTAGTGGGTAATTTAATGTAGAGTGATGTGTTCTAGGAGTTTTGGTATACACAATGCATGATGTCTTACTTGGAAATTAGGTGTGAATATAAAACCATGTTTAGTCATTATGTTCAGGGATGAAATAGATGTAAACCATCAGAATGATGTGTTCATTACAAATTGACAATAAGGGTACTCCTTGGTGTGGTGTATCAATATGGATATGATTTAAATTACTATATTATGAGAAAATTCATGATGCTGTGTAAGAATGACCATTGGATAATCATGGTGACTAAAAAAGATCTATGTGTATAAAACCCTAGATTATATGGTTTGATGATGGTTTCTTGATGTTTTGTTCAAATATAGTGCTAGAAGAAGACTAGATGTGGGCTTCAGAATTTGGGAAAATCAGTCCAAACTAAGAGGGATTCAAATCATTGGTTAATTGGAACACAGTTGATATCCTTGTGGCAAGTGTAAATGGTCAGTAAAGACTCATTTTTATGATTGGGGATTAAGAACAAGGTTTTGGTATGGAATTTTAACCCATTTTATTGTTGACATTGTCTAGGGGATGAAACCCAGTTTCATTACATGGTTCAGGGAGTGAATCATGTGATGAAGTGTTTTGTGACATGTTATAGGGGTGAAACATAGTTTTGTCACATGTCTCAGTGGGTGAATCATGTGATGAAAAGTAATGAAGGTTATTTTTTGTAAAAAACTTCCTGGAAAGCAAGGGGATCTGGTGTCATGGCTTAGAATATAACCATGGACCTGTGTGTGGGGTTGTTAGTGGAAATTCCATGTTGGAGAAAGGAGTTTATTTTGATGATGCATAGGTTGGAGTGACCAAGAGTTTTGGGAACGGGTTTATAGGGGATATTCAATTGATATTCTTACTTGAAGTTGGACACGATGAGAGGGGAATGGTGTAGGTAACTTTTTGTGGAACATGGTTTGTGGTTCAGTGGACCACACATTAGTTATTTTTGGTAAGTGATTCCTATAGTGGGAAGAACCATGGTTTGGTAATTGAGCATGGAAAGAGGAGTATTATGGTGGTGAAATAATAAGTTTCATGAATTGAGGGTAGTAGATGCCATACAATGTTAGCAGAGATGGGTGAGATGATCATTTTATCAGTGTTCATGTGGGAAGAGAGCGTATGACTCAGCTTCTAGTGTCTATGCTTTAAATTGTGATGAAAGAGCATGACAGGTTGACACATGACTTTCATAGGGCATGGAAAAAGAAAATTTTATTTTTCTAATATAGCATAGATGTTGAATAGGGTCGTCTCACTTGAGGATAATCACAATCAGTTCACTTAATAATTCTATTCCACTTAAAAAATAATTATTATTTTTATTTATTTATGAAAAAAAATGAATTTTTAGGGTTTTGGGTTTTGAAAAATAAATTCAATGCAATAAATCAACACTACCATAACATGAAAATGAAAATGTAATGAAATTAGGGAAGAAATTTATTAGTCCTAGGGTTGGATACACATGTTCATTCATTATTTATTATTTGTTTAAATTCAATTTGACAATACTATTACATGGTAAATGGATTGCTACTCTCTACGTTGAGTGGATATTTTTCCTACTTAGGAAACCACTTCAGTGAAACAAAAGTTAACCTACCTTAGTAGGAAGTAGGAATGAATTCAAGATTCATGTCATGGTGTAAGTTCCCCACACTCATACATTTCAATCTCATCCACCACAAAAAATAATCCAATAATTAATTAATTTAAAGTGAAATAATGAAGAAATCCATGAAACCTCCCCTAGGGAAAGCCTCAGGTTAGTCACTTTCCATTAAAAATTAAAAATAGATCATGGTTGAAAGAGAGAAGAGAGATAATGAGATTAGGGTTGGAAAATAAAGAGAGGTAGAGAAATATAGAAACATGTGAATTAAAAGATAAATGAATATGTTACATGAAAAAAAAGAAAAGTAAAAGAAATAAATCCTGAAGTAGTAATATCTCTACAATGCAACATAGGAGTAGATCCTTGGGATCTGATCATTTTCTCCTCTAGTCTAGGCTTGTATTTATAGGCCTAATTTTACCCAAGGTTCCATTAATGGCGTCATAAATGAGTCAAGACATCATCCTAGGGTCATAAAATTGGTCTTCACCATTAATTATGTTGAATTTGGCCATTTTTGGTCTTGTATGAGAGTTTCACATTGTGTAAGTGACATGAACGATGTGTAATGTGTGGGATTGAACCACTGATTTTTGAAATATTTCATATTGTGAATAGTAAATTCATTTCATGTAATATGCGGGGTCATACTTTTCATGGCTTGCTGCATGGATTGTTACACCTTAAATTACACATCATGAATATAACTTACATGATGTGTAAAGTTTTTTTACAACTATTTTCTCTCTGAATCAACCTTGTTCTTCATTTATAAGATATTGGATTAGGATTTGAATTATTCTTAGCTTCACTATATCTTCAATCCCAGCTTCAAAAATCTGGTGTGACATTGTTATGCTTCACGGTGCAACATAGAGTTTCTTTAGTATGCTCAAATAAAAACTTTTATGCCTATTTTAAAAATATTTCTGGTATCCTGCCATAAATCACAAACATAATTAAATACCAGCAAGTTTAATCAATTAATGTGTAAAAAAATTGTGTTTTATATTAAAATATATATGAAAATTATGACTATATCACAGGCATTCATAAAATGACCTTGGGATGGTGTTTTGGTGTTCAATGATGGGGAATATAGAACTCTATGTTTTTTGTAATTGAGGATGATTGAGAGGCGCGATTCACATGCTACCAAAACTTTTCACGGATGAGAGGAGATATAGTGGAGATATTATAACATGATGTGTCATTAAAGGTTAGAAATTCCATGGGAAATATGAAATTTCAAATTTTCTGGATGGTTCATTTTGATAATCGGGAATCAAAACAAAGTTATGAGAGTATGAACATCCCAAAATGGTGCTTTGAGATGGGATTCAAGGCACAAGTGATGATCCAGGGGTTCTGGAGGCTTCTAGAGGAGTGGATAGAAGAACAAAACTACTATAAATTGTAATATAAATCCATTTACATTATGAATAGGGTATTCATGATGTGAAATGGATTCATAGGGTGTTCTGAGAGTATTCATGATGTAAAAATGGGGCAGAGGAGTAGATCCTAAAAATTCTCCATGTGATAATAAGAATCACATCGTGCAATATAGATAGGTTATTTTTTTAAATTCTTAAAGAGGGGATTTCCCCCCTATTCTTTAGTAAATGTAACACACATGGGAGGGCTCGATCAGAGATTCCCCCCATTTATCCTTCGATTTGAGAAGTTCCTGGTGTAATTCAATGATGTCAGAGGTAAGGATCTTCCTCCTCCCTCCTTTCTCATTTATTTATTCTTGCTATTTATAATTTTGGGAATCTCTATCTTATATATTTTCATTATTACACCAAATTATGGTGGAATCAACCATTTTTATGTGGATTTTTTTCATCCTAGATAGAAGAGATCCCAATATGTGGTATGCACTCTGTCACACATCATTTCAGAGAAGGCACGCCACTCGGTTTAATTATTCTAGAGGTCCAATTTAATTATTTTAAATTGGCATTTGTTTTGTTACTGCACAATAGGGATTTTTTATTGAATTTAAATTTTCATATTTCCCATGGGCCTTCGGGCCACCGATTTGGTCCCCGAGTCCTTTAAGGCCTTCGGGCCACCTAGGCCTTCGGGTCAGTAAGGCCTTCGGGCCACCTCAAGGCCTTTGGGCCACCTTTAAGTGCAGATACAAACTAGACAAACTACAAGGAACAAGCTCTAAAAGGATGATGAGAAAGGATATTTCACCATAGAAGAAGCTAAATGGATTGAAATAATGAGAGGGTATGACACCTGCCATCGGCACAAGCCTGTGCATGCACGATAATGACTAGCCGAACAGCCATGCGGAGGAGGAGAGATGATTTCACGATGAATATGCTGGGGAGGAGCAGTTCCAAGTAGTTAGTCTGGGTTGTATGTAATGTTTGAAGCCTATGGGCAATGAATTCCTCTAAGGCCTACGAACTATGTAATACTTATGCCTACGGGCCTTGTAAGGGTTCCACCTCACCCCTTAAAAGGTGGATTATCAAAAATCAATAAAAAATGAAGGCCTTCGGGCCATTGGATGGATGGAATGTGAGTTTCCTTGTAACAATTTAATTAATTATAATTTAGTTATAATTAATTAATCTGTAATTCTTGTACATGAGTTAGAACCTCATGGTTATCAATGAAGGCCAAATAGACTTATGTGGACTCAGATAATGTTGCTGGGATTTTATTAGTTTATAGTTGACTCTATGGAGGTAGGTAGTCCTATGTAATCTATTATATGGTGTTATTCTCAATTTATTGGTATGTTAAATGAGGTTTTTCACTATCTTCGAATGAACCTAAATTCATAATTTTATAATGAACATCACATAAAGACAAATTATTAATGAGGTGTAGGTCTTAACTAATTAAAGAAACCATTCTTAAGTAACCGAAAAAGTACCAAGGGACATGATGGACCCTTTCAAATTTTATTGATGTTTTCCATCAATAAATGAGGTGTGAGACCCATGTTTTATGTTTGATCACATGTGTGTACTTTTGTAGCCTATGAGTGTAACATCCCATGTTTTTGAACCAGACAAAAAATCAAATTAATTCGAACTTTTTCATTTTCTGGATGGGATGAATTTAAAACTAAGATTTATAACTCAATTCTAAGAGTTAGAACCTTTTAAAGTGATGTTTTTGGACTTGGGTGAAGGCCTGTTAAGCTTCCCAGGTGTCTCGAGGGGTTTTGGGAGCCCCAGACCCAAAAAAACCATGTTTTGAAAGGCTGTAGAGGGCGCATAGTTTTTCTAAAACCGTGTGGCCCACTATAGGAAACCATGAGGCCTTGTAGAAGTGAGGTAGATGCATTTTTCACGGGTTGTGCATGGTTTTCTGAATCGTGTGCCTACCCTGTATGGTGTTCTTTGGAGGTAGTAGTCTCTCACTGTACACCACATGATTTTCACATGGTTTGGAAAACCATGCGGGTCAAACCGTGTGGTTTACCCTGTTTGAATAATTTTAATTAAAAAATAAAATAAAATAAAATTATAACTTAAAACTTACCTCATACCTCTCCCTTCTCATATGTGATGCACCCACAAGGGTTTTCCCTTCAACACTTGATGATTCCCCCTTTGGATCCTCCTTCAACCACCGATCTTCCCCCATTTCTCATGATTTCTCCTCAAAATATCCATGGTAAATCCTTTTCACTACTCCCCCTCCTTCGCCTCGGCTGATTTTGGTATTTCCACCACCCTACATGGTTTGGAAAAAAACTCTAGGTTAGAGTTTTATCCATATTTTTGTGTTCTTTTTGTTTTAGGGAATGCAAAGGCTTCCTCGAGACCCTTGGGTTTGTATTCCGGCATTCACTATTGAAGGCAAGGTAGATGGGTTCGATTCGGCTCACCACAATCATTTTGGGTAAGGTTCTAAACTCACTGTTTTTTTCACACCCTTTTTTGAGAGTATTAAAGTGTTTATGAGTCCATTGTATTTTTTGTGTAGTGCATTGGACCCTATTGTGTGGTTTTGAGTCACTGGGTCTAAGGAGAATTTTCTACGTATTCATAGGTAAGTATATATATATGTAGGTTCACCCGTTATGTGTATATTCATCCATGGAAGTGAATATACATGTATAAGGCTAGGTGTTCCTATGTATATATATATATATATATATTAAAATGCATATGTAGGTGAGTGGATACTAGTATATACATATGAGAATATATATAAGGATCCCCTTGTACATGTTCATGGCCATGAATATGTGTGCATAGGGGCTAAGTGTCCTTATATATATTTGAAGGTGAATATTCTCAGTGGGGGTATAAGAAACTTCTAGTTAGAAAGTGCCAAGAGCCGAAATGTTTGGGTTGGTTCCACTCTGAGGTAGGATCCCTTTCCATGCCCTTTTAATTTTAGAAATGCTTAAATTAATTACTTATCACATTGTTCTTAGATTTAATTAATGCAGTATGGTTTCTTGGATTAAATGATTCCTTTGATAAAGTTAATGAAATGTTTAAAATAGATAAATGGTTTTTTTGTTGAACAATGAAATGATTTTAAAATAAAACACCTCCAATGGAGGTGTGCTTCCTTCAAGAAAAAAATTTAGTGAGTATACTTTTATGTTTTCTAGGTTGGATGCTTTGATTGTATTTTTATTCTTGAAGCTATGATTGATAGATGGCTTGTTTAGGTGCTTTGTCTCTTTCATTTTCAATTTTCCAAGTGGGAATATGCTTTGTTTCCACAACACTTGTACCTTAAATCAACTTTCCACATTTAAGCAAATTAAGGGGGATGACCTTGAATAGGATTACTTATACTGAATGACATGTTTCCTTTGAAATGTATTAAATGGATGAAGCATGATGGTTGTTTCCTTTTTAGTGAAATGGTCCTAGGGATGGTAAGACCATGCCCCTTTATTTAATGCCTTATGAAATTCCTCTAATGAATGTAAAATTTAAATAAAATTAACCATGGTTAAAGGAACACATGAGAGGTTATGCCTCATATGTCATGTTATGTGCTTGACTATTCCCTGGCTAGTTTGAAAGGCTTGATGATAAGACATAAGAGGTAATTAATTATGATTAACTTATAAAGTATGGATATTATTTTATTTTATATTTATTAATATAATGTTATGGATGAGAATAATTATTACCCCATGCCAGTATTATATAAACATTATGGATAAGAGGCATTCTTACCCCATTCCATCTTATTATATATGTATGGATGAGGGGCATGATTACCCCACACTAGTTATAACCTCTATATGTATATGGATGAGAGGTATTATTACCCCATGTTAGATTATTATATATGTATGGGTGGGATGCATGCTTATCCCATGCCAGTTATATACTCTATATATATTTGGATGGGAGGAATTCTTACCCCATGCTAGTATCTTCTAGTTATAGATGAGTGGAATTATTACCCCATTGTAGTTTATTATATATGTATGGGTGGGAGTCATGATTAAACCATGCAAGTTACAACCTCTATATACATGTATGGATGGGAGGAATTATTACCCCATTCTAAATAATATATATATATATATATGTATGTATGTATATAACAACATGGTTAGACTATTATCCCAACAATGATCCGAAGCTGGTATAACCATCAGGTGTCCCTTAGAAACCTGGACATATGTTATTTATTTATATAGTTTTGTTTACTAAATTCTCTATACCTGTACACTATCTAATTTATATTCCACTAGATTGGGCTTGACACTATGGGTGATGGCCTACTGAGATTTCATATCACACCCTACTCAGGTAGCCTTGGTACCTGATTAGTCCTTATTTTTGTAGAACCTAGGCTGATTTCTGTATGCTTGTACCTGAGGAGTTAGGAGCAAAGGACTGAGTTGAAGATTAGGGTGCTCGTGGAGATCATCATTGGGCTTTTTAGTTCTTTTCTTTTCTTGAGTATTTTATTTTTGTTGTATTGAAAAGAATTCTGTATTGTTTACTTTTTTCAGATTTGTATCATTACCATTTCATGCATTAATCTGTGGTATAAACTGGAGTTGGCCACTTTTATTAATTTGAACATATTATTATTCCACTACTCTGTTATATATTTATTTACTAATTCCACCATTGTCTTATTTTATATACTGTTATACTACTGTGTAATATCTGATATGAGAGTATAGTATCCCCACTATCACTTCTCGAGTCCCTCACTGCTAGTCGACATCTTCTGGCATACAGGGAGACACGCTTGAGGCCATGTGACCCACTGGTCCAGCTACCGATTTGATGGTAGGCCGAGTATGGACATTATAAAGTGGTATTAGAGGTTGTTTTATTTCCCTTTTCTTACTATTTTGGGTTGGTAGACAGAAGGTTTGGAATGTTTCAGCACTTGTTTAATAGTTGTCCTTAGGACTGATCACCCCACGTACGGAAAATGACCAAGTAACCAGGGATGTGATTGTTGTTCATTGCTGTTCGCTGTTACATTTGATATGATTTCACCTAGAGTGATTTGTGTACTTTCATATACTTATGATTTATGGACTTTATGAAATTTTACCCTTGTCTTGGTATAGAAAGGAAGTTTCTTTCCATGCATCATATTAGGCACTCAGGAAATTCACATGCCATGTATAGTTCTATGTCATGTAGTTCTATTATAGTTTTCTTATTGACTTGATTCTACACCTTGATTGATGTTCCATGCTTACTTTTATACCTTTTTAGGTAATTCCTAGCATGATTTACTTTATAACATGCTTAGTTTTCATGATTCCATGCTGTCTGTTTCTTTATCATTCCTTACCTATTCACATGCCCTGTTTCTATGTTATAGCATGCCTCTATGTTTATTGCTTATGATAAAATGTTTTTCTTTGTTAATATATGGGTTGTGAATGAATAGGAACCAATTTTCAATTGTATGGTGTACGAGAACCTTACAACCAAGAAATGATAACCTGTATATTCAAACCATTTTTAGCATAAAATGAATACATTTTAATACTGTTAATAAAATGTAAAGGTTGATAAATTTTAAATGAAAAAGGTAAATTGGTTTTGGGTAAAGGGATCCAATTTACAAACTGTAAGGTGTATGGAAACCTTATAGGTTGGTATATGGACACCCTTATAGCTTGACTGTTTTATATTTGAGCATGTTATAATTTGTAAATAGATTGGTTTCGATTAATGGGAGCCAATTTTTAATCCATGGAGTGTATGGGCACTTTATGAGTTGGGAAATGGAAGCCCATGTGGTCAAACTCTTTGTATGAGATTATGTTATATTTTGAAATGCTTATAAATGTAAAGGGATGTGTAATTTATAATTTTAAATGAATTTTTTAACTACTAAAGGCTCAACTGGACCCAATTAGGTTAGTTGGGGGAATGTTTTATGAGATGACCCATTTGGGTGTTTGAATTTCTAAAATTAAGTAAATTCTTTTGGGTTTTTTAAGAACCTAGTATGCTTAAAAAAAGACCCTCATTGGTCCCCTTAATTGTTAAACAATTTTTTTTTCTTAATTTCTTAATAAAGGTATGAGGTATATAAATGCTTAACGGTTAAAAAGGGATTTTTATGAAACTTTTCTGTTTACTTTGAGAAGTTTGTTAAAAATCAAGTGCCTAGTGATTTTTTTAAAGGGGTACTTGATGTATTGAATTGAATCTTTTAAATTGAATAAATTATTAAATGTTATTAAATATAAAGGTCATGGAAATGGAACCTATAGCGGTGTCCTTTGTTTAAAAACCCTTATGTGAGGGTTGTTTGAGTTTCTCTATTGTGTTTCCTAGGAACAAAATCTCAAGCATTTTCTGTAGGCTTAGTTACTTTAGTAATGGGTTGGTGATTAGCTTTAGAGCCTAGTGACATTTTTTTGGTGTGACCAAATGATTGGGTTGATGCTTGTTTTTCGTAAGGGGATATCCCATGGTAGGTAGCACCCTTAGAGTTTAAATTATTTTCTAGTGCTGTGAGTTTTCCGATGTTTCATACCATTGTCCCTAGTTGGAATCTATGTTTCTAAATGACACCCTTGTTCGGATGGGTGGTCATGGCATCCTTGACCTTTTTTATGGGTGTGAGCATCAAGTAATGCTCAATTCGAGCAGGTTGGACATGCCTCAGGCATGGTTGGCTACTTCATAGGTCATTTGATCCATTTCTTCTTCCTCAGTAATGAAAGAATTGATATGTGGTCATCCATGTTAATGGTCGTATGGTCCAATAATATGTTTGGATAATTCTCTTATGTTGTTTTGTATGGTCTCAGATCATCTCCAAGTAGAGTGAATTGAGCGTTAAATAATTAGTTCATCCCAATGCTCAGGATAAAGTTTCAAGAGGCTCAGGTGTTTTGATGCACCACTCATTTTGGTTTCAGTTACAGTAGGGGTTTGGATTTTTTATATTCTTTGACATATGTGAGTGTGACTCGGGTGAATTTCACATGTACTTTAAATGTTTTTTGATCTAGCATGCTTATGAGCAACTGGTTTTCTTTCCCTTTGAAACTAAGACAGTTATAAGGTAGGGATCATCATGTTGGTTCTAGTTAAAGTTCCCTTCCAAGTAGAAGGAACATACCAAGAATACTATTGGGAAATGGTTGGTTCAGTTTTAATTCCTTTGAGTCTTGCGAGTTTTAAATCATGTTGGTACTTTCTTGGTAGCATGACATTGTTATAGTTGGCTATGTATGTGACCTTTGAGAAACACCATTAGCTTTTGATGAGCTTCAGTGGTAAATCTTGAATGATCACAGAAATGTATCACATGATAAAGGCTTGTGATTGTTTTGAAATAGTGATGCATTGGCGGGTGAAGCCGAGTTCCTTCTTTGAAGTCAACTAGTTATGGATTTAATGTTCTTCTTTCCAGTATTTGTGTATGATTGACTGGAAACCATTTCAATCCTATTAGTGTATTCTTATTAGTGATGAGCATGTCCCCTATGTTGAGTTCATCATAGATACACTAAGAGAGAATTTGTCTTATTCCATGCTAAAGTTTTAAAAGATGATGGGATTTTTTAGTGGTTCTCTTTTGGGGTTGCACACTAGATGCATGGTTTCCTTCATGGTTTGATCTTAGAAACATCATCAGAAGTTGGGTGCAGGCTTTGATGAATGTGTTTGTGCTAAACACAAGGTTCCTTGGAGGAAGGCATCACAATTAATCTTGGAATGTGCCACCCATCTAAGAGAATCATTTTGGTAAGTGGTTGTCTAGAGTCACTTGAATCGTTGTTTTCCTTGTTCAATGAATCAGTCAAAGGAGGACCATTCGCTGGCACATCATCAGGTTGAGGCGAGTGCAGGTTTTCATTATATGGGGATTTTCATGAAAATCCATCTTGACTTGGGTTTTGAGGTCGATGAGGATCGACCAGTTTAAACCATTTTGGGAATCATTCCATGAGCATTGTTGTAATTCTTAGAGGAATTCTTGTAAGGGAATTCTTACTATGTTTGAGATTAAGTTTGGAATTGACCTCTTAAGGTTAAAACCTAAGGTGGTAAGTACCTTTGGCCAGATTCTTAATGATATTATGACATGATCATGTCTCTAGATAAATAGGCTCAGTTACGTATTGTTTCAATGTTTCGGTGGAAAAAATGAGCACCAGCTTGGGTTTAAATGGATTAAATTCCATATGCTTAATGAATGCTCGAAGATGTGTTGGGAATTCAGAGATGCAAAAAAACTGCTAGAATGAAGCTTTATGAATTGTATATATCATGTGATGTGTACGTTGTTCACAAATTCTTCTAAGGGATGAAAAGTTCTAAGGTGGGAAGTTTGAAACATCCTGTGTTTTTGAAATGGACGAAAAAGTGAAGGAATTTAAAAATTTTCATTCAATGGACGGGAAAAATTTAAAATCGAGCTACAGAACTCAATTCCTAAAGTTGGAACCTTTTAAAGTGATGTTTTTGGACTTGGGTTAAGGCCCATTAAGTTTTCTGAGTGGGTTTAGGAGCTTTGGGAGCACCAGACCCCAAAACACCAAGTTTTGAAAGGATACATAGGGTGCAAGGTTTATTTGAAAATATGTGTCCCACTATAGGAAACCATGTGGCCCACTGTAGGAAACCATGTGGCCTTGTGCAGGTGACCCAGAGGCATTTTACACAGGCTTCGCATGGTTTTCTAAAATTCATTCCTTTCCCGAATGATGTGCTTTGGAAGTAGTAGCCTTACAATGTACACCACACAGTTTGCACACGGTTTTGAAAACCATGCAGGTCAAATCATGCGGTTTACCTTGTTTTAAGAATTTTAATTAAAAATTAAAATAAAATAAAATTAAAACTTATAAATTTTCTTACCCCTATCCCCTCTCATATGCGACGCACCCCCTAGAGGGGAGGGGTTCTCCTTTGATGCACGATGATTCCCCCTCCGAATCCTACTTCAACTGTCGATCTTCCCCAATTTCTCACGATTTATCTTCTGAATCTCCGTGGTAAGGCCTTCTTCCTACTCCTCCTCCTTCTCCTCGGCCGATTTTGTCTTTTCTCCACCCTACATGGTTCAGATAAACACCCTAGGGTAGGTTTTGATCCGGATTTTTCATTCTTCTGATTTTAGGGCATGGACCCTTGGGTTCAAATTCCAGCATTCGTCGTCAAAGACGAGGTGGATGGGTTTGATTTGTCTCACCGTTATCATTTTGGTTTAGGTTCTAAAACATCTATTTTTTTTCACACCCTTTATTTGAGAGTCTTAAGGTGTTTATGAGTCCCTGGTATTTTTTTGTGTAGTGTGTTGGACCATATCATGTGGTTTTGAGTTGCCGAGTCTAAAATGACTTGCCTATGTATACATAGGTAAGTATATATATATATATATATATATATGTAGGTTCCCCCATTATGTGTATATCCATCCATGTTAGTGAATATACATGTATGGGGCTATGTGTGACTATGTATACATATGAAAATGCATACGTAGGTGAGTGTATACTAGTATATGCATATAAGCATATATGTAAGGATCCCCTTGCACATGTTCATGTCCATGTAGATGTGTGAATAGGGGATAGGTGTCCTTATATATATGTGAAGGTGCATATGCTCGTTGGGGGTAGTAGTAGCTTCTAGTTAGAAAGCGCCAAGATCCAAAATGTTTGGTTTGGTTTCACTATGAGATATGATCCCTTTCCATGCCATTTTAATTTTAGAAATGATTAAATTAATTTCCCATTGCACTGTTATTAGATTTAATTAATGTAGCATGGTTTCTTGGATTAAACAATTCCTTTTATAAAGTTAATAAAATTATTAAAAGAGATAAATGATTTGTTTTTTTAAAAGTCATGATTTTATAATAAAACCCCTCCAATGGAGGTGCGCTTCCTTCAAGATAAAAATGTAGTGAGTATACTTATATGTTTACTTGGTTGGATACTTTGATTGTCTCTTTATGCTTGAATATATGATTAATAAATGTAATGTTTAGGTGCCTTCCCTTTTAGTTTCAATTTACCAAGTGGGAATATGCTTTGTTTCCATGAACTTGTACCTTAAATCAATTTTCCATGTTTATGAAAATTGATTGGGATGACCTTGAATAGGATGACTTATAGTGAATGGAACATTTCTTTTGAAACATATTAAATGGATGAAGCCTGATGGTTGTTTCCTTTTTAGTGAAATGGTCCTAGCGAAGGTAAGACCATTCCCCTTTATTTCATGCATTATGAAATTCCTATTATGAATGTAACGTTTAAATGGAATTGACCATGGTTAAAGGAACACATGAGAGGTCATGCCTCATGTGCCATGTTATGTTCTTGACCATGCCTTGGTTAGTTTAAAAGGCTTGATGATAAGACATAATAGGTATTGCATTATTCTCAACTTATAAATTGTGGATATGCTTATATTGTATATTGAATAATATAAACATTATGGATGGGAGGAATTATTACCCCAAGATATTACTATATAAACGTTATGGATGGGAGGCATTCTTACCCCATGCCAGTATCTTCTATTTATGGATGGGAGGCATTCTTACCCCATGAAATCTTATTATATATGTATGGGTGGGAGGCATGCTTACCCCACGCTAGTTATAACCTCTATATGTGTATGGATGGGAGACATTCTTACCCCATGCTAATTATCTTCTATTTATGGATGGAAGGAATTCTTACCCCATTAAATATTATTATATATGTATGGGTGGAAGGCATACTTACCCCACACAAGTTATAACCTCTATATGTATATGTATTAGATACATTCTTACCCCATGCTAGTTGTCTTCTCTTTATGGATGGGAGGCATTCTTACCCCATGCTAGCTTATTATATATGTATGGGTGGGAGGCATGCTTATCCCACTCCAGTTACAACCTCTATATACATGTATGGACTAGATGCATTCTTACCCTATTCCATATATATATATATATGTATGTATGTATGTATGTATGTATATAGTGACATGGTCATACTATTATCCTGGAAACGAACCGAAGTTGGTATAACCGTCATGTGTCCTTTAAGAACCTGGATGGGTGTTATATATTTATGTAATTCCATTTATTAAATTCTCCATACCTACAGACTGTCTAATTTATATTGAACTGGATTGGGCTTGACACCATGGGTGCCGGCCTACTGAGATTTCATCTCAAACCCTGCTTGGGTACCCTTGGTACCCAAGTAGACCTTATTTTTGTAGGACCTAGGTTGATTTATGTATGCTTGTACCTGTGGAGTTAGGAGAAAAGGACTGAGCTGAATCTTAGGATGCTTGTGGAGATCGTTGTTAAGATTTTTAGTTCCTTTATCTTCTCAAGTCCTGTATTTGTGTTCATTGAAAATCATGCTTTATTATTTACTACTTTTAGTTTTGTATCATTACCATGTCATGTATTCATCCGTTGTATAAACTAGAATTAACCACTTTTATTAAATTGAATATATTATTCTTCTGCTACTCTGTTATCTATTTATTTACTGCTTCCACCATTGTATTCTTTTATATACTATTATACTATTGTGTAATCTCTGATATGAGGGTATAGTCTCCCCACTATCACCTCCCGAGACCCTCACTACTAGTATGCAACCTATGGAGTATGGGGAGACACGCTTGAGTTCATGTGACCCACTGGTCCAGCTACCAGTTCGATGGTAAACCAGGTTGGGACATTACAGTGAGACTCATGTTTGATGTTTGATCACATGTGTGTGCATGTGTAGCTCAACAGACCCATGTTTAATATCTATCACATGTGTGTGCGTGTGTAGTCTGTGATACCCATGTTTGTTATTGATCACATGAGTGTGCATGTGTAGCCCTGTGAAACCTATGTTTTATGTTTTCTCACATATGGTTTTTGTTATGGTTGTGAATATTTCTTGATATAATATGTTGTTTAATCTATAATAATGTATACATGTTTTTCATATAATGTTTCCTATTTATTCTTCAGTTGATTTTAGGTTGACCCATGTGGACTATCCCCTTGAAAGGGATGTGTAAGATGAGAGGTCAACATGTACATTGGCTATCACCTCCAGCAGGATGTGTCAAATGTGTTTTTGGGCTATCCCTTTATAGGGAGATGTGTCAAACATGACTGTTGTACCCACCTTATGATATGAAGATGAAGCAGGTATGACTAGGGCTTGTATTGGATTAGTGAGAACATGACTACTCAACATATGGGTGTTTATTTTTTATTTATGCATTACTAATTATATTTTTTTCATGTTAATTTATGTATTAACTATTTAATTTCTTATGATCTTATCACATGAATATACATTTTATTTTTCTGGTTAGGTACTAGACCACATTGTTGGTTCCTTGTTGAGTCGTACTCACACTTTTTTTAGGTTTCCATGCCTCTTGGGTACCCAAGAAACCCTCACTTATTTAAGGTATAGGTTGGGATGAGTCTTGTGTTTGATCATTGAGAGGGATAACTCACCACTATTTTGGATACTGGGATGAGGTGAGGATTTGAGTTAAAAATCCTACTCATACTTTTATTATTTCGATTTATTTGTATATGTGATTATCCTAGTGGGAAATCAGTTTCATGTATTCAGTTATGACAGTTGAGTCAGTTGTTTCCACATTCATTTATTACAAATGGAATGCTATTGGTATCTATGCACTCTAATTATATATTGTTACATGTTTGGTTATTTATTTGTTATTGTACACTCCAATTGAGACTATAGTATCCTCATTAATTAATTTTAGACCCTCACATCCACTGGAATATGGGGGGGGGGGATCCTGAGGTCATGTGTAACTCTGGTTCAAACCTGATGATTTGGGTTGGGGTGTTACACCTTAGTATCTTAGAATAACCAGAATAATATATTTCTTAATTCATATATACCTAGGGTACATTTGGTATGCCTAGAGTGGTAGTTTGACCTTCTATTTATTCACCAGTAGTCTCCATATTTCTAAGGATGGAGAAACTTATGGTGTGGATAATTTAACACACTAGATTTTAGGTACTTTATCATTTTATTATGTATTTTTAAGTTATATAATGTCTGGGTTGAGTTTTAGGAGTTTTTGGAATGTTTTGGAATATTTTTTAGAGGTTCATGATTTGAGCATGGTTAGGGGAGGACATTAACCTTCTATAGAAAATCATCCAAGGGAATTTGGGAGTCACTAGGTAGGTGCATAGTTTGACCAAACCATGCACCACATCCATTTTCCCTCTAGTTAATGAGCATAATCATTCACACCGTTGGCACATGGTTTTTTAAACCATGTGGCCTAACTGTACGACATGAATCAAATGATCAAAAAATTAGATCTTAACTTGATTTTAAACCCCTAAACCCTCATTTATCACCTCTCATATCATTATTTTAAACTCCATTAATAACCTAAGGATTCATTATGTTTACCTTTGATTTAGAAGTTGGTTTTTATGGATCTATGTGTGTTGGATCTCTAGAATCAATGATAAGTCTTAGTTTCTCTCTCTAGATATCCCCATCTCCCCCAACACAGAATGTTATATCTAAACTATTATGGGTATATATATGACCAATGATGTGTTTTGACGTGATATTGATTGGATATATTGAAGGAATAAGGTTTTTAGCATATACCTAGAGGTTTAATAGTATCATTGACCCTTTTCATACCCCATTTTGTGGTAGGTGGGTTTTCCCTATTTTTAATTTTATTAGAATGAAATATATATTGGGTTTATTTAAAGAATTATAATCTACTTTTGAATGATTTTACCCTTATGAAACTCTACTAGATTTTTTATTACTAGTTGGTTCTTGAAATTTGGATTATTGGTATCTCCCACCACATGTTTGATAAATTTATTAAAATATTTTCTTCAATAAAGTTAGTTTTTGAAATGTGTTATGGTCATAGTTAGGTTTCACATGTTCATGTGCATGTGGAACTAATCATGGTTAGAAGTAACACCATCAAATAGGGAAAATGGGATAAATCGTGGTCAAAAAATATCATTGTCAAATTGAGAAATATGGTACGAATCATGGTTAGAAGTACCACAATTAAATTGGGTTTCCAAGAAATGACTTATTGAAAGGATGAGTTACCACTTATGATTATAGGGTGGTCTGGGTCATACATGTTTGTGTGTGTGTAAAAACATGGGTGGGATATTCTAAATTTAAATTAATCAATTCCTTCTATTACTTGAAAAGGAAACTCATGTTTGGTTATACTTATTTTTCAAAATTTTTTCCATCTGGTTTATTTAATATTATGGAAACTACTTTGTCTTATTTTGATATTTTTTTATCTATTTTTTATAATCTTGTGAGATAATATGTTTTTACTCTTATTGGCATGTGGGAAAAGTCTTGGGGTTTTCCTACTGGGTATTATTACTTTCCCCATGCATATTAACTTTGGTGTGTATGCAAATGTTGTTTTCTATACTCCAGATAAAGGTAGATCTCTCACTTTTATAGTAGATCAATGGGAATGATATGATATTTATTTATTAATCTTAGAGAATAGGGGTCGCTATTATGTGGATCTCGGGGTAGTTCCATGTTTGGAACTTTGTCTCTCTTTTTGAGACTATCATTTTACAGTCTTATTTTAGTACTTATTTTCATTTCTACTCTGTTTTTTGTTGGTTTTCATTTGAGTTTTTATACATCATTCATCATATATATGGGTTTGATTTATTATTTGTTCCTTGATATGTTTTTTGGTTAAAAAGATAAAACCATCCCCCAATGTTTAGATGATCCCTTGGCATTTATTTCCGACCTTTAGTGTCTTGAGGATGTCACCTAAGTTTAATAGCACCTAATATATTTCTAAGTCAATGGTTAGGGTAGGGATATTACAATTAAATCCTATCTTTTCCCAACTATCTAAAATAGTTATGTACACAAACTTATAGAAATATGTCATTTTACTTGACTATAACTTTTCTATCCTTGGTTTTTTATAATATCCCATGTCACTAGAGGATATTTCATAGAGATGAACCTTGTGTTTCTATTGATGCAATTTTTTGTTAAAATATCCTTGACAAACACTTCACATCTAACCACTTGAATTTTTGAAATGATGGATTTATTTCATATTATAACTTATATGATATCAATTTATCATTTATTTGGATATGGTTATGCGTTAATGACACTATTTGATAAGAATTCCTCAAAAGGGGATAATGGAAGACTTTCAAGACTTATAATAATCATCATTGAACCTCCTTTTACTAACACTATAAATCTAATGTGTATAAGGAAATATGAGTTTAGGAATAACCCCACTATAAATTTTAATGATTTATGAATTCTTGGTTAATATATTCTCTAACTTACGCATCCAAAGCATTTATTATGTTCTTACCAAGATCATTCTCTATTTCACTTTTATAATTCTTAAACTTCTTAAAGTAATCTCATAATATAAAAAACATTTACCTCTAGATTCTACTTGAAATAGTTCATAGATATCTTTTTAAACTAATTCTAGAATCTTTGTTGATCTATTACCTTTAATTCTCAAAAATTACTTGGTCATCATATCTAATAAAAAGACACATAAAATACCTAAGAGTTTTATCTTAAAAGAGTATAAAAACTCTTCTTGTTATTTCCTTTAAATTTTCTTATGGTTTTCTCAACCATGTATAATATTCCCAAAACTAAGTATTATTTAAGACTTATAATTTATATTCATCACTAATTATTAATATAGGACATATTTGATCCAATTATAATTAAAATATCAATTAATTATGGAATTCCATAATAATATTCATTTCAAAAATAGAATAAAGTTTCATTGTATTGAAACTCGTCACTGAGAAGAATGTTTTTATAACATCCAATACATAACAATAGTTTTCAAATATAAGTATCTTTACACTTGGTAATTTTAAATTTATGATCATATTTAGCTAATGTAAGACCCAAGCTAAATCGGAAACTTGAATATCCACATCATTTATGAAATATTTCTTAACTTCCTTAGTTCCTGTATCTAGATACAAATGTGTGAGGTCAAAAATTGTATCTAATACCCAGAATTTAAACATAAATATTACATGAAATGATTAATATACCATAAGTTAAATTTTATTCTTGACTATTATTCAATTAACTAAAAATTTTCTTCCAATGACTTTTCTTTCAAAATTCAAATCGAATAACCTCTTTTTCAATGCTCTTACTATTTATCATTGGTTTATTAGAAATATATTGTGAAGGTTACTTTGGTTTTTTCCTTTCTATTGGCCTTTTAACATTATATTTATTCTTGTTCACCATAATAATGAACCTTTATCTTTCTTTAAGTGATTATCTTATTGGAAAACCTTATCCAAAATATATTGAAGTGATTTCTCCATACTATTCATTTTTTAATTCAAAAAAAACTAGAGTAAGTAGGTGATAAGGATGAGAGAATGAGACATATTTAAATATAATCATTCATCTTGAATCCCAACACCTATAATTAGTCAATTTAATCTATCATATTGAGTACATGGGGACTATATTAGATTCCATATTTCAATTTAATTTTTTAATGAAATGATAATATCATTTAGTTATTTATTCACTTTATCCTCAAAAAATTATTTGATATGAGACAACATGGTGCAACCATTCATGTCATAATGTCAGTTTCAAAACTCACTGGACATTAATTACATCATTTTTATGCAAACATCATATTCATCATCCATGTGTCTCCTATAATCATCCTTTTTCACCCTCACCTGCTTCATGAGGTGGTTCATCAGGTAGTGGGGACTCTAAAACATAATTTCATTTCATATTGTAGTACAATTCACAAGAACTAATACCAATATTGTAAATTTATGTTGGTGATGAGATATTATTTTTCCACTATTGATCATTGTGTTTCGATGGTGTTCTCAAATATTTAATGGTACAACCCGGGCCTTTCAAAAAAACATTATATAAATTTATAATATTATAAAATATATTTTTAGGATTTTTTAAAACTTTTATGGTTCTAATTAGGCCTTAAAATGTAGTTTAGAGGGTTTTGGGGGCCATAAGAGGCCTAAGTTTCTAGGTTGGATTGGTTAGGATATGTCCCAAGTTGGGTCGAACCGCTAGGCATGTGGGTCACTCGATAGGGTAGGTCATGGGGTGATCACCTTGTGTTTATCTCCCATGGTATGTTAAATGAACCTAAAAAGAAAGGATAAATCTATATTTTTTATCTTTTTTTATAAAACAATTTTTTTACCCTAAAATCATAGGTCTTCCATGGGTTTCTCTCCTATTTTTCATTTGGGTGGCCAGCTGGTTGGGGCAGGAGGCGCTGTTACCCTCAAAGTTAGTAAATTTTTAGTTTAATTTTTTTATAACATTGTTTTAACTTCCCCTACACACTCCCCATGATTTTTAATGTTATTTATAAATATATAACAAAACAAAAAAAATAATAACTAGAATAATAACTGAATATCAATTGAGCTTCAAATAACCATATATCAGCCATTCGACCTCCGATTGATGCACCATCAGTGGGGTTAGAACTATATCAAATCCTTTTATATAATTTTTAGAAAATATAATTTAAATTATGGATTATTTTTTTATGGTTTCTATGATACCAATTTAAGGAACCTGGGTGCATGCATAAGTGTAAAAATTGTTATTTTAAAATTTTTAGTTCGGATCCATGTTATTGTTGGATATGAGTTAAATTATATGCATATGATGTATATGACATAAGGATACATTTCTTGAAAAAATTTATCCTTAATTAGGATCTTGAGGATACATTAATAATGTATCCTTAAGCCGAGGCCTTAGCTTATGTTGGTTTGAATGTAATCTGGCATGCATACGATACATCTTGAGACTACATTGCACCTGATGTAATTTGAGATTGCAGTCTTGGGTGCATGATTTTAGCCACCCCCACAAAGTTTTATAAGTTATTAATCAAATAGTTGATTTATTTATTTCATAGTGATATATTTTAAACTTTCAAATGGTAATGCTACACAAAATGAAGTAAAATATCATGATATAACCAACACTCTTTATTTAATTAAGAGCATCAGGTATGAAATATAAAAATAAATTAGTTTCTTCATTGGTGTTACTAATAAATGAATGAAAAATAATCAAACATATCTTCTTCATTGATCATACTTTACCCTAGTAGTGGATGTTCTAGAATCCTTTCGACGATCAAGGTTATTCAAGAAGCATTATGGTATTTACTAGCTAGTGTAATCCTATCAAAGGCAGGAGGCTGTAGTTTACTGCTTCAATTGTTCTTATCAACCACACTTCATCAAAGAGAGAAGATAAAGGCTACTGCTTATGGTTTATAGGTACACTATTCTTTGATATCACATGCATGTTTTATTATTAAAGATAGATTGAGCTTTTTTAATGTGCAATTACACTACTAATGGTCATTAGATGATCTCCTAAAATCCACCAGTGGTATTAGAACTATATTTTTAAGGATTCATAATGTTATTCTTATTTTTTTAAATAATAACATGTTTTACCTAGTGTAAACTGTAACTCCCAGAGAATTTATGAGAAATAATCCTTTTAATTTATTTGATGTCTTGTGTTGTACGCTACACCAAGATTAGATTGCTCTATACGCAACACCGTATTATCTTGTAGTATACGCAACACTATTCTTGGCTTGTGTTGCACACAAGAGCGACCTTCCCCAATAGCGTGTGTTGTACGCAATACCGAGTTTCACTAAGCAATGATATATTGTTATAATATTATTATTAATTAGAAGTTATGAATAGTATTAACTATATTTTGAATTTTATAAAATTATAATTCATCTTACACATTTTCTGGAACATGGTATGAGAACAAAATCAATTTTTCGTATAAAGGAAGTATTTTTCAAAAAATGCAGTGTTGCCGTCTTTTTATGGTGCACCCATTTTAAATCAAATTTTTTACAAGTTTATAAGTTCAATTTGAAAAATTAAACTTCTTATTTTGAATCAGGATATAAAAATTTACGTTGGATAAATTTTGGACATTATTCCGATAACCTTCATATTTTGACGAATAGTAAAAATACACTAAATTTTAATTAAAAACAACTTTTTTCATCGAGATAATTTATATGGTAAATTATAATATGGAATGGTTTTGAAGTATAAATAGAATATATTTTTACCATTTAATACAATATAATTCATTATCATTAATTTTAGATTTAATTCATAAGTAAAAACATTTCAATCTTTTGCAATGTTTTAACTTTTAAAACCCATTTTCTCAACAACGGGATTAATTTTAAATTAAATACTGCCACTTCTGTGTATTGAATTTGGACAAACAGATTCCATATTTGGAATTAGTAGGTCCAAATTATGTTAATAGGCTACTTTTTATTTTTAGGCATTATGAATAGTAACTACGGTAAATTTTATTTACCACAGTTAAAGGTAAATAAGGCAATTAAGGGTAAAAATAATATTATAAAATTACCCTAACATTTGTATTGATATAATTGGTTGATTATATTTCTCTCTAAAACATAATTGGGTCGAAATGGAATCTATTGGAACCCACTTGGATGAGATTAAGACCTTTAATTTATTTTATTTAACGGAAAGTGAAATATGTCTCACTCAAACTTTATTAATTAAATTATTTTTAATATAAGGTTATACAGAATATAAATTCGATTATAAATACTCATTTGAAATATAAAATGTTTTTATTCATATTGGTAATTTATTTGTAATTTTTATGATATATATAATTACTTTAATGGCTTATACATTAATCATGCAGAAATTATTTATTTAGTGAAAAATCAATAATATAGTTTTTAAAAAAAAATAATAATACCCATAAAAGGATCAAAAACTTGACCAAAACTTATTGGTCGAGTATATATAAACCATAATCATCCAAGGGTCGACTTTTGGACCATTTGGAGCCTTATAAAATAGATTATAACATTTATATTATTTTATTTTAAATGATGTCAAAGTTGTCACCTTCATAATTTAATAAACATATCATTTTAAAAGTTGGGTGTTTTAGAAGATAAATTCGAATAAAAGTATTATTATGAAATATATTATATTTATATTCATAATAGTATTTTATTTTTAATTTTTATGCAACAAATAAGTATATTAAATAATTATACAAAAATGTTGTAGTAATTATTTTATTAAGAACAATATCAAATAAATGGTTTTAAAAATATTAAAATAAATATTATATGAACTAATTAATGTGATACAAAAATTTTATATATACATATGAGATATTAGGAATCTATTAAATATTTTTTATCGAACATATCTTTTGTGTGGATTTTATTTAAATTCAACTAAATGAATAGTGTCAAAATTGAAACTATTGATATTTTATAAAAAGAACATATTATTAAATTGTTTAAAAATCACCAAAATATTTAAAAATTATAAATTGAAATTTATATGGTCTAAAATGTCATAAGGTATCCAATTATGGACAATTAACAACATATAAGTAAGTATTTATAACAATTTAAAATTTAGAATATTATTACCACAAATAAGATTAAATAGACTAAACAAGGATAAATCAAATTGATAAGGTTTAAAATAATTTCCCAACATGTATAATTTTTTTGGATGATTATATTATAAACATATCGCATCTAATATTCTAATTTGAGTCATTTTGGAGATTTTTAAGTGGGTTTTGAGTTTATTATATATTAATATTTTTGAGGTTTCCAAAAGTGCCCCTCTCCTCTCTTATAAAAGGGCACCTCATCCCTCTTCTCTTCACTACATTTTAAGCCTTAAATATTAGAAAAACCCTGAAAATTACTCTTCTAAACCTCTATAGTTATATTATAGAGGTTCTGGTCTTCTCAAAAGACCAAATCTAGTGCCCTAAGAGGAAGTTTAAAAAAGGCACATCGAGGAAGAGGTAATCTCTTCTACCGATTCTTTCAACTTTATTTCTTCTTCTACTTCCTATTATTTAGTTGT
The DNA here is from genome assembly GCA_963277665.1 of Viscum album. Classification (NCBI taxonomy): domain Eukaryota; kingdom Viridiplantae; phylum Streptophyta; class Magnoliopsida; order Santalales; family Viscaceae; genus Viscum; species Viscum album. The sequence goes on from OY728138.1 coordinate 398,255,484, forward strand.
TTCATTATAAAGTAATAAAATAAATATCAATAATATACATATTTGTTATTATAAATATTAAACAACCCTATTTCACCTTATATCTCTCTTACGAAAAACAAAATCACCTCGCGTGCGTATGTACGACTTACCGTCTCCACGCTGTGGTGTAATCTGTTTTTCCACCACCACCTTACTTGGATGGGTATAATGGTGGAAATAATAAATATATATGATTAATATAATATCATACTTATTCTTAGATATTATATCATCCACTCCAATTCCATTCAATAATTACGGGAACAATATCATCGCTCGTGTGTACATACGGATTACCATCTCCACGACGCGATGAGATTCATTCTCCATGTTAACCATTCCAGAATGATTATAAAGTATATATAATAAATAATCATTAAATATATGACATAATAATGATACTGGATTTATGTATATGTTATTTACTTACTTCCATTCATTTTAATAAGGAAACAAAAACAACGTTATTGCGTACGTACGACCTACCGTCTCCATGAATGGCGTATTTCATTCCATTTATCGATCTATTATATATATATATTCTGAATATATATTATCTATAAATAATTTCTTAAATTCTGGAAGTAAGTAATACTGATCTATGTAATCATATGAATAATTACAAGTCAAAACACGTATGATAAATGAAACGATTTTACCCAAAACGCTGCTTTAACATGGAATTGACAAATGAACGGGTAATGTAAAGTCGTAAGTGAATCATATATGATATCATAAATATTATTGTGTTTCTTTTAAAAGTTAATAATATGTTTAAACCCACTATATAGTATTCTCAAACACATATGGAAGAAATTGGACATAAGTTAAGGGATAATTTTGCAATCTCATTTTTATCTGAGATTGTTTATACTTAAGTATTTTCTGGGGATATATTTATCATACAGGTTCATGTTTTATAAATATGTTTTCATAAAATGTTTACTATTAGTACATGTATATTTAAAGTCATTTTTAACCTTTTTTGACTTTTACCACATGGTATGGAAGGAATCTTTCTTTTGTTTACCATACAAGGTACTTTTTGACTTTTCCGGAAAAAGTATGAGAAAATGTTTTTTTAACTTATACGGCATGAATGGATTTTTATGGTTTCATAATGCCTTATTTTCATGAATATTCCTATAAAATATTTCATGATTATTTTCAAAAAAATCCCTTTCTTTTAAAATTGCATTTCATTTTGAGAAAAGAAAATGATTTTGAAGAAGAAAGGATATTTTCCTCAAGAATTCATTTCCAGTGTTTTATCAAAACTATTTTAGATCTAAGATGACATAATTTAATATGTTTATGTTTCAAGTATAATGTCTCTATTATTTACATGGTTTTATTTTTCTTATGATGAAATGATATCCATTTGTTTTATATGGATTATGTTATAATGGGATGATGTTTATGAAACCCATTTTATTCTTTGGGTTATGATGAATGATTTATGTTTATTTTGTGGCACACATAAGAATGATTTCATTATGATATGGGTATGACCTATATCTCCCTTCAATGCATTGGGTAAATATTTATATCTTATGAGATAGACATGGCTAGAATGACAAGTAAATCCGGTTCAGTAATACAGGGCTGGAACGATAAGTAAACCCGGTTCAGTAATGGAATTTGTCCACTATGATGGTCTTGGCAGCAATGCCTTGGCTATTATGGAAATCATATCATGTGCTTAATGGTTTTATACAATTAAATGTTTTATTATCATGCTATTGTATCATGATTAATGTTCCTTTGTGATCTATTATTTATGTACTGCCAAGATTTATGTCATTACTCATGATTTTGATGTTTTGTGTTCATGTTTTTACGTTCAAATATTTATGGATAGTTTTATGTTCTCCATGTTTACCCTTACTGATAATTTGAGATCACCCTTTTTATATTTAATTTTACCTAGGATAAAAGAAAGGTTTTAGGTAAGAAAACAAAAGGGGAAGATATTTATGGGAGATGTTGAATATCTTTTACCATGATTAGAAGATTATGTTCCGAGTTTCCAAAGACACTAAACTAATACAGTCTTTGTGCGTCTATTTTTGTCATGAATTAAGTATTCCACAAAAGTAATGTAATATCTATGTACGTCAACCTTGGGTCTCTATAGTTGGTATTAGAGCCAAGGTTTATTTAAAATTTGGAAACTAATATGCAAAAAATTTAGTGAGATCCCTTGAAATATTTCTAAGGTATGTCTAGGGATGTCCCTAAGGTTAAGTATAAGTATAGGTTACCATCCTAGAATTATAGTAACGATATTAGAATTAAACCTAATATGTTAGATATTAAAGGTACTCACCCTTTATTATGTTGTTTTTCTAGAATGATTTTTACCTCTCACACTATTCTTTTTGGATTTTAGAAAATGGCTGGAAACAGGAAGATTCATGTTAATGGGGAATATGATGGAAAATGAAATGATATTTTTCATGAGAAACCTAATGAAATGGGGTTTGGAAGGCGAAACATTGTTTTTATTCCTAATAAAAAATCTCATAACATGATAAATAATATAAACTTTGGTAAGTTACCCGACTCAGCTAATAAGAGAAAGATGGAGTTTCATGATGATCATAGAGGAAAGAAAGTTCAATTTCCCTCATGTAAATCATGTGGGAAGAGGCATCAAGGAGAATGTTTCAAAGGAACTGGAAGATTATTTGGGTGTGGAAAAGGATACAAAGCCAATAATTGCAAAGGAAAAGGTTCAATTAATACAATGGACAAGGATAATGGTATTTCTAAGACATCAAAAATAGTTAAATGTTTTAAATGTGGAATGTACGGGCATTATGAAAACCAATTCCCTAAGGGAAAGTCTCATGAAGAGAATAAGCATGGTCGTATGGGTAGTATTTATGTTGATGAAGATGAAGAGATTAAAAATGATATATGAGATGAAAGAAGTGTGAGGAATAAAATGATGAAGCTCGGTCAATGGTTTAAGAAGGTAGTATAATGATTGTATGTTTATCAAGAATAATGTATGGTAGTATGGAATAAAGAAAAATATAAGGATTGTTACACTATTTTTTTCCTTGAGTATTTGAAAGTATATGTTGAATGGTACTGGTAACCATGAAAAGTGATTGAAATATATTTGGAAAGAAGATGATATGATCATAATGAAGGGATAAGGAGAAAATAATATGTTTGATAGTATTAATGATCTCAGGACTGATATAATGACAAAGTGACATCATGGTTTGAGTATATAGAAATTTTTGGATTTTGGTATGTGGAAAGAGTTAACTTTTGACAGAATTCATGTTTCCACTAAGGTTCTATGGTAATTCATGTTTCAAGAGAATACATGATTAAGTTATTCACATGTTTTGAATGTGACCAACAAGATATATCTTCTGATATATGGGGGATAAATTATGGTATTTACATGCTTGGTAGATGATATTTCAATTAATCATTTTCTTTATACTATGAGATTGGACATAAGTATTTTTGATAAGACTAAATATTGGAATGGATTAATTTATACATCAGATAGTATTGTTTAAGGCTAGAACTTTTTTTTGAAATGTTATAATATTATAGTTTTAGAAAAAGGAGAACCTGCAGGACGGGCGACAACCTGTCGCATCGGACAAGGATGCGAGAATCAAACCCACAACCAAAGTGCGACATGCCTTTATCACCTACCAATGTTCTATAGGAAGTCTCTGGTTTGAATAAATTAGTTTTATTTTATTAAGCGGTATGATATATGAAGCATAAGTCCATTTTTGAAACCATATACGATTAATCTCACCATAGATGGACTTATGTGTATTTAATAACTTTTGCTAACCTTATGTTTGAGACCAATGGAATGACCTATAATTCTATCGCATGATCTGTTAACAATTTAAGAATGAAAAATTCAACTTCATTTATTTAAGAAATGAAGTGGAAATTGTTTAAAGCGTGAACAATGGTGATACTGTACCAAAATCAAGTATGTATTTCTCCTTATGAAAAAATTCATCAACTTTAGGGAAATTATCTTGATAACCAAAAATGTTGTCCTAGTACCCTTATATATGATGAATTAGATGGTACCTTAGATCATCACAAATTTATGGCTTTGTGATTGTTGGATTTTTCATAGACATGTTCTCTACCACTCTTAATCAGAACATGATGGTTAGATTTCTCTTCCATATCCATATTTTCGCCAATATTCTCTTATGTGGAAACCCAGTGCTGAGTTACTTTGGGTGACTGTTATGTTTCTAACTTTAATTTTTAAAATTATGTTTTAGTATTACTTTTTATGATGCGGGTTTCTATGAAATAAACATTCAAGTAGTAAATGATTTATAACCCGACAAATTTTGAGGGCGAAATTCATTTTAAGGGGGGTAAAATGTAACACCCTGAGAATTTATGAGAAATAATCTTTTCAATTTCTTTGATGTCTTGTGTTGTATGATAAACCTATAATATCTTGCAGTATACACAACACCGTATTAGATTTTAGTATGCACAACACTATTCTTGGCTTGTGTTGCACGCAAGAGCAACCTTCCCCAATAGCGTGTGTTGTATACAATACCGAGTTTTACTAAGAAACGATATATTGTTATAATATTATTATGAACTAGATGTTATGAATAGTATTAACTATATTTTTAATTTTATAAAATTATAATTCATCTTAGACATTTTATATAACATGGTATGAGAACAAAATCAATTTTTCGTATAATGGAAGTATTTTTCAAAAAATGCGGTTTTGCCGTCTTTTTATGGCGCACCCATTTTAAATAAATTCTTTGAAAAGTTTGTAAGTTTAATTTCAAATTTTAAAATTATTATTTTTAATCAGGATATAAAAATTTACATTGGATAAATTTTTGACATTATTCTGATAACCTTTATATTTTGATGAATAGTAAAAATATGCTAAATTTTAATTAAAAAAATAAATTTTCATAGAGATAATTTATAAGGTTAAATTATAAAATTGAATGGTTTTAAAGTATAAATAGAATATATTTTTACCATTTAATATAATATAAGTCATTATCATTAATTTTACATTGAATTCATAGGTAAAAACATTTCAATCTTTTGCAATGTTTTAACTTTTAAAACCCATTTTTCTCAACTGCGGGATTAATTTTAAATTAAATAATTCCACTTCTGTGTATTGAATTTGTAAAAATGGATTCCATATTTTGAATCATTAGGTCCAAATTATGTTAATAGGCTACCTTTTATTTTTAGGCATTATGAATAGTAACTACGGTAAATTTTATTTACCACAGTTAAAGGTAAATAAGGTAATTAAGGGTAAAAATAATATTTTAAAATTACCCTAACACTTGTATTGATATAATTGGTTTATTATAATTCTCTATAAAAAATACTTGGGTCGAAATGGAATCTATTAGAACCCACTTGGATGAGATTAAGACCTTTAATTTATTTTATTTAAAGGAAAGTGAAATATTTCTCACTCAAACTTTATTAATTAAATTATTTTTAATATAAGGTTATACAAAATATAAATTCGATTATAAATACTCATTTTAAATATAAAATGTTTTTATTCATCATGGTAATTTATTTTTAATTTTTAAGCAATATATAATTACTTAAATGTCTTATACATTAATGATGCATAAATTATTTATTTAGTGAAAAATCAATAATATAGTTTTTTAAAAAATAATAATACCCATAAAAAGGACCAAAAACTTTACCAAACCTTATTTTTAGAGTATATATAAACCATAATCATCCAAGGGTCGACTTTTGGACCATTTGGAGCCTTATAAAACAGATTATGACATTTATATTATTTTATTTTAAATGATGTCAAAGTTGTCACCTTCATAATTTAATAAACATATCATTTTAAAAGCTAGGTGTTTTAGAAGATAAATTCTACTAAAAGTATTATTATGAAATATATTATATTTATCTTCATAATTGTATTTTATTTTTAATTTTTATGAAACAAATAAGTATATTAAATAATTATACAAAAATGTTGTAGTAATAATTTTACTAAGAACAATATTAAATAAATGGTTTTAAAAATATTAAAATAAATATTATATGAACTAATTGATGTTCTAAACTAATTTTATATATAAATATGACTGTTAGTAATATATTAAATATTTTGGTTTGAACATATCTTATGTGTGTATTTTATTTAAATTCAAATAAATGAATAGTGTCAAAATTGACACTATTGATATTTTATAAAAATAACGTATTATTAAATTGTTCAAAAATCACAAAAATATTTAAAATTATAAATTTAAACTTATATGGTAAAAAATTTCATAAAGTATCCAATTATAGACAATTCATAACACATAAGTAAGTATTTATAACAATTTAAAATTTAGAATACTATTACCACAATAAGATTAAATAGATTAAATAAGGATAAATCAAATTGATAAGGTTTAAAATAATTTTAAAACAAGTCTAAATTTTATTTTATGATGAGATAAAACCTTATATCATCTCATATTAAAATTTGAGTCATTTTTTAGGTTTTTAAGTGGCTTTTGAGTTTATTATAAATTAATATTTTTGAGGTTTCCAAAAGTGCCCCTCTCCTCTCTTTTAAAAGGGAACCTCCTCCCTATTCTCTTCACTCCATTTTAAGCCTTAAATATCGGATAAAAAATGCCAATTCCTCTTATAAACCTATCTAGTTATATTATATAGGTTTTGGTCTTCACAGAAGACCAACTCTAGTTCCCTAATAAGAAGTTTAAAAGAGGCATGTCGAGGAAGAGGTAATCTCTTCTACCGATTCTTTCAAGTTTCTTTCTTATTGTACTTACTCTTATTTAGTTGTTTAATTATAAATTAATAAAATCAGTATCACTAATATAAATATATGTTATTATAAATATTAAATAATCCTATTTCACCTTATATTTTTCCTATGAAAAACGAAATCACTGCGCGTGCGTACGTACGACTTACCGTCTCCACGCTGTGGTGTAATATGTTTTTCCACCACCATCTTACTTGGATGGGAATAATGGTGGAAATAATAAATATATATGATTAATATAAAATCATATTGATTTTGAGATATTATATAATCCACTTCAATTCTATTCAATAATTATGGGAACAATATCATCGCTCGTGTGTACGTACGGATTACCGTCACCACGACGGGATGAGATTCATTCTCCATGTTCACCATTACAAAATGATTATAAAGTATATATAATAAATAATCATGAAATATATGAAATAATAATGATACTGAATTTATTTATATGTTATTTACTTACTTCCATTCAATTTAATAAGGAAACGAAAACAACGTTCATGCGTACGTACGACCTACCGTCTCAATGAACGATGTATTTCATTCCACTTATCGATCTATTATATATATATATATATATTCTGAATATATATTATATATAAATCATGTTATACCTTCTAGAATTAAGTAATCATGATCTAAGTAATCATATTAATAATTACAATTCAAAACACGTACGATAAATGAAACGATTTTACCCAAAACGCTGCTTCAACATGGAATTGACAAATGAATGGGTAATGTAAAGTCATAAATGAATCATATATGATATCATAAATATTATTATGGTTCAGTTAAAAGTTAATAATATTTTTAAACCCACTATACAGGATTCTAAAACACATACAGAAGAAATTGGACATAAGGTAAGGGATAATTTTTCAATCTCATTTTTATCTGAAATTGTTTATACGTAAGTATTTTATGGGGATATATTTATCATCCAAGTCCATGTTTTATAAATATGTTTTCATAAAATATTTACTATTATTTAATGTATGTTTAAATTAATTTTTAACCTTTTGTGACTTTTACCACATGGTATGGAAGGAATCTTTCTTTTGTTTACCATACGAGGTACTTTTTGACTTTTCCGACAAAAGTATGAGAAGAATGTTTTTTAACTTATACGGAAAGAACAGATTTTTACGGTTTCATAATGACTTATTTTCATGAAGCTTAATATAGAATATTTCATGATTATTTTCAACAAAATCCTTTTATTTTAAAATTTCATGGAATTTTGAGAAAAGAAAATGATTTTGAAGAAGAAAGGATATTTTCCTCAAGAATTCATTTCAAGCGTTTTATCAAAACTATTTTCCATCTAAGATGAAATTATTTAATATGTTTATGTTTCAATTATAATTTATCTATTATTTACATGGTTTTATTTTTCTTATGATGAAATGATATCCATTTTTTTATATGGATTATGCTATGACGGGATGATGTTTATGAAACCCATTTTATTCTTTGGGTTATGATGAATTATTTATGTTTATTTTGTGGCACACGCAAGAATGATTTCATTATGAGATGGGTGGGACCTATATCTCCCTCCAATACATTGGGTAAATATTTATATCTCATGATATAGACATGACTGAAACTGCAAGTAAATCCAGTTCAGTAATATTGGGCTGGAACGACAAGTAAACCCGGTTCAGTAATGGACTTTGTCCACTATAATGGTCTTGGAAACAATGCCTTGGATAATATGGAAATCATATCATGTTCTTAATGGTTTTACACAATTACATGTTTTATTCCAATTCTATTTTATCATGATTAATGTTCCTTTGTAATCTATGCCTTATATACTGCCAAGATTTATGTCATTACTCATGATTTTGATGTTTTGTGTTCATGTTTTTACATTCAAATGTTTTTAGATTGTTCTATGTTCTCCATGTTTACCCTTACTGAGAATTTGAGCTCACCCTTTTTATGTTTTCTTTTCCCCAGGATATAAAGAAAGGTTTTAGGTAATAAAAGAAAAGGGGAAGATCTTTGTGGGAGATGTTGAAGATCTTTTACCATGATTAGAAGATTATGTTCCGAGTTTCCAAAGACACTAAACAAATACGGTCTTTGGGCATCTATTTTTGTCATGAATTAAGTATTACGAAATTTAATGTAATGTATATGTACGTCAATCTTGGGTCTCTACATAAACCAGATATTTCCCACTTTACATTACATTAATTATTAATAGGATGTCAAGAGAGTCCCTAAGGATATGATCATATGATAATGTACCCTTCACCATCTCTTTGACATTACATCATTTAGATAAAATAATATGAAATGGGAATCAACATTATGGTAAGTATTTAATGTAATGTGGAGTGTATGGTGTGATTTATGTTATTAAGATAACATAGCCTATATCACACACTCTGAAAAGAGACTATCATTTTTTGTAATTGTAATATTATGTTTAGTGTCAATGAAATGTGAGGTACTCACTCTACATTATATTGAGTGTCAAAATAATATAAGGGTGTGTAATTGATAATATATTGTGTAACAACTTAATTTAAAGTGCAATGGATTGAAATTATGTTGTGAGAAAACATAATGTCAAGTGTGGCATGCACTGTGACACTATGTTTTGAGACAATGTATTGCTAGGCACCAACTTGACATTATGTTGAGGGTCAATGCATTATCAAGTGGTAGTAAAAAGTAAAATTAACTAAATTTTTATATTTAGTTAATCATAATTATATTTTTTAAATAATTCATAAATGATAAGTGTTAAGATTTATAAAACGATATTTTATAGGACTAAATAAAATATGAAAAGTTCATATTTGTATCACAGGTTTTGGAAAATATATAAAATATTTATTTATTTTTTAAATTACTTTAATATTAATGTTTAGTTAGTTTTTTACGAAATGTGAATATTGTGTATGAAAAATTTATGTGATAAATTACTTCTGGAAGATAGCTCCCTACATTACAAGATTGGTGAGAATCTATAAGATTTAGTTTTAATTTACCTTGAACTAGGTTTTTTTAAAGTTATGATCTTGATAATAATTTTTGAATATATTTTGTGTATATTAGGTGTTAGATATATCATGGATTTAATTTTCTCTTGAGTAAAGTCCCTCTAGGGAGAGAGAATTGGGGTTAAACAACCTACCAGCCTGGAGGCTTATGCCTTGTTCTAGAAAGGTGAAGGGTTGGATATCTATCACTCTAGTAATACTCATGGAGAGATTTTAAATCTCATGTAAAAAAATGAATTAACATGAAAAGGTTCATGTACCTTATGCATAAGATACATTCATATATGTATGAATATTTTTAGATTCTATTTTTAGGTAACACAATTTATGTGTTGTGCAAAGAGTTACAAATTAATGTGGTTTGGAAACATTAATTTGGTGTACAGAATATGATTTTGAAACTAAATCATTAAAATAATTCATACACAAAGGGATAAAACTTGATATAATTAAAAATTTCATGAACTTAAATGGGTTTAATATGCATGAGATGCATATTAAATTGGAGATACTTTTAAGGAAACTCTTTAAAATAATAATTGTGAGATTCATTCTAGAGAGACACTTGTCAAGACCTCGATCATTCAGCATGGGTTACCCTAATATGAATTATCATGTGTAAAGAAATCAATTAATAAGGAGACCCTAATGGTTAAGTGAATTTTTCTTAGTGCATGATTTGGGTTACAATAGCTGGGAAATCTTAATGATTAGGATACTATATTAATAGATTTGAGTGAATCCATTTAACGGATTTAGATAAATATTTTATCCACTCAACTATACAATAATAAAATATGTTACGATTGATAAAGTTATTGTTTATAAAAAATAGTCATGGATTATTTATGTTCTCAAAATAGTTTAATACATGATGTAATATGGATCTTGGAACACTAAATAGATATGATGTATGGGGTTATCATTTTTAGTAAAAGTTCTCTTGATAAAAATATTTAAAATATGATACTCATTTGATAAATTTTTTTGTTATAGATAAATAACATAATCATCATCAAGATTAAAATTGAGATTAACCATTTAAAAGGGGAACCTTAATGTAAGAAACTCCTAATACTAGTAATTTAAGAAAATTTCTCAAGTAAATTAAATCCCATGTGTTAGAACAATAGCTTTTTTAGTAACCAAACTATTGAATTTGTTCAACAAGTGAATCTAGATGATTACGTAAATCATATAATGATTCATCTAAGGTTTAAAAGCTATTAGATGAAAAATTACTAAATAAATTTTTATCTTTGGTCATATATTCATTATTATTGGATATGTTAATGACTTGGTGAGATTGAGGATTTCCTACAAGGCTTATTCTGGTTAAGGAATTCATTTTTTTATAAATTATATAAATTTTCCAACAATTTGAATGAATTCAAGAATTATTCAATATTCTCAAGAGTTGATAATAAATAAAGTAGGAATTTTATTTCTAGGTTCTTGTATTGTAGAGATAGTATAAGTGGTAGAAGTTCAAAATAGAATAGGAAAAATTAGTTAGAAAGTCCAACAAAGTTTCTTCAAGTAGCATATTATGGCCATTGAAGGTGAGAGGAGGATTAATGATTTTATATGACAAAACTTTCAAGATACCTAAAGAAGTTTTGAAAACTCCATTTCAAGTATCTGTGTTATATAATTTCATTATTTTGTTTTAAAGGGTATGTGATACCAATTTATATTTTAAAAGTCTTTTAAATATACAATTCTTTTAAATAAAGGGAATAATTGATAGAGTTTTTATCTTTAATTCAAGAGATGAAGCAATGAGTTCCTACATTAATGGATTGAATGTAATTTTTTTATTAATCTCAAATGGATCTAAGTAAAGGATATAAATATTCATCTAATTTATCTTATATTATAAGATAAGTTTTTCATCAACAAATAGTTTTTATGAATAATATGATATTATTCACATGTTTTATGATTACTTAGATTATATAACATTTTTGGAATGGAGAATAGAATAAAAATGTTCTATGTAGGACAATTTTTTTATCCATATATTTTTTAAAATATGAGGGAAGGTTCTCCCACTACCCATAAAGCATATATTTTAACAAATAAAGGCTTATTTCTAGAGAGAAAATTATTTAAACACATAGATTACTATATATTATATAGAAACAACAGTTTATTTGTAAACTTTTCCTTGCTAAAAGGAAATAAGAGTTATTTACCAACCCAAGTGACTTTGTGTTTCTTATTATGATATTATTAAAATAATTTAGTGTTTAAGAGGCTAGTGAGAGTATTTTTGGACTTAATAAGTTCAAAATTAATAAATAAAATATTATACATGTCTAAGATAAAATGTTTTTTCACTTAATATCTGAAAGAGTTTAGGATATGTAATGGTAAAGAAAAATGCACAGAGTGACATTTAGTTACCATGAGAAAGTGAATATCACTATATCCTAAAAGATTATGTCAGTCAAAATATAAAGTGAATTATACTTTAAATCCTAAAATATTTTTAGGTTATGGAAGCAAAGACAAATGTAAAGAGTTACATTTAGTTACCATAACTAAGTGAGTGTCACTTTATCCTAAAAAATTTTAGGATGGGATGGTAAATAATAATGTAAATAATTGAATTATTTATGAATTGATTTCAAGGAAAAGTTTGATGGAAAGGGTTCCAAAATGACGATGATATACATAGAAAGTGTTTTAATTAGATAAAAGAGGTTATTAACATCATTAAATTTAATGTTGTGAAGTTATGGAGTTCAAATATGTTAAAGGAGTTGAACATTGAGAATATGATTCCTAATTTACACTATTAATCAAACTAGCTTACTTTATAGATGTTAATCAATAAAGAGTTTAGTGGGAGATTTTTATTAGGTGGTCACATAGAGATGTTACAAGAATCAAAAAGAGATGTAATAAGTTTTATAAAACTCCTAAAAGTAAAAAAAAACAAAAGGATGATCTAGTTGCCTATCAGATATGATATCTTAGAAATGATATTATGTATGGATTTGTTAATTATTCATAAAATAGTTTAATAATATGAAATGTATCATGTTGAATAAAATTTATCTATACTTTACTATTCTTTCACTTTGGATTCATATTTTTCATGAAGTAAAATATTAATTATCCCCTCAAAATATGACTTTGAGTTGTCTATAATAAATGATCATCATGGAGTATTATGGGTTGTGATGATATGTTGTGATTAGAATGAGTAGTGGAATCATAGGATAATATGTGTAGACTTATTATTTGAACTTACCCACCAAGTATAATCCATGGAATGTCATAAAATAATTGATATACTTAGGGGGTTTATACTTATAATAAATCCTTATTACCGAAGGTGGGAAGACACCTATCATGATAACCATCATAATTTGATACATTCTTTACATAATTCATTGTGACATAGTTAATTAGGGTAGGTTTTTAATGTTGCTAATCATATTTTTAGTTGGAGCACAACTACAATAGGATTTTTCCACTCATATGATGAGTAAAGACATATGGACCTTGATTAAATTTGACTATTAAAATTCAAAACCATGCTTAATTGAGTCACATAATATTTGTTTAGCTACTTGGATGAGGGGAATGTGATGTAATCGTCCACTAGATTAATGGAATGTGATGTATTCATCTATTTAGTCCATCCTTTTTAGTGAATCAAGAAAAAATGAGATAGATTATACTATATTAATATTGTTCCATTTCTAGTGCTCACTAATTATCATGGAAATAAGGATTATATATATACATACACACATATGATGTATATGATACAACTTGTGGTGAAAATGTTTATATGAGATATTAGCATGTTTGATGAAGATCACACCAGACCCCTTAGTAGCTTGAGTAGCACTGACACTTTGCTAGAGGTTTCTCTTTTCTTGCATCTATGAAATAGTTATTTTATATTTATTATCATCACTACAAAGTCTCATAGGGTTAAAAAATTATGAATTTGGATAAGGATTAAGTTTTAAAAAATCTGTTTGTAAAAAAACTAAGAGAGTTTGATAAAATCACATCTAAAAGAGTTTTAAATGGATTCACAAAGAGTTGTGAAGTTTGGAACAAAGTCCTTATGAAATTTTAGTATAAGTGGGAGATTTTTTGATGTGAAATAAAATGATATGAATATGAATTAAATATATGTTTCTTTCCAATGTATCCTTAAGTAGGATTTTTATGATACATCACTAATATATTATTAAGTTAGGGCCTTAGATTATGTTGATTACAATGTAGTTTTGTGTTCATATGATGAATCCTGAGACTAAATTGAACCCAAAATGTTATGGTCTTATAGTTTTGGGTGCATGCATTTGAGAATTCCCCTCCACATAGTTTTATCAGTTATTAATTAAAGATTTGATTCATTTAAGGCATGGAGATCCATTTGAAGCTTTCAAATTGTAATGTTACCCAATGTGCAACAATTTATCATGATATGAATGAAAAATTTCATTTAAGGAAGATAATTAGACATGAAAAATAAAAGGAAATAATTTACCTCATTGGTTTTACTACTCGATGCATGAAAAATAATCAAACCTCATTTATTCATTGATCATCATTTACCAATACGATGGGGTCTTTAGGACCCCTTTGATGATCAAGGGTCCTGAAGAAGCATTATGGGATCCACTGGCTAGTGTAATCCCCATGGATTCAAGGGATATTTTTTCCTACGTCAGTTATCCTTATCAACCATACTCCATCACAGAAATAAGATGGATTCTACTTATTATGGTTTACATGTATAATTTTATTTAATATCCCATGAATGTTTTATTGTTAAATATATATTGTAATTTTTTCATGGGTATTTCCACTAACATAGGTCATTATATGATCCCACTAAACCCATAAGTTATAATAATAGATAATAAATAGAAGAACCTTGATTTTGACATAGATCTTATACAATTAATTTAAGTATTAAGAACAAAAACTAATTCATACCTCATTCATTCATCAAGTGTTGATGTGATACACTTAACTTTATCATGTTGTAGCTTAGAGAATCTAAGTGTGGACCCATCTAGATCATCCACACATACATGAATACCCCTTGTATATTTTTATTCAATTATCGAGTGCTAGCATGGAATATCAAAGTGCTTCATGATGCTTATTTTTTTACCTAAAGAATGAGTGATTAATTTGTTAAACAAAATTGATCCAAACTTTGACTTCCTTTATTTTAACTCTCTATAACTTGAGAGAGAATGTTGGAGAGGGAATAAATTCATGAAAATAATTCTGGTCCTTATTCATGGCTCAAAAAATGATCTTAAATAGTTTGGTTTAACTCTCTAAAATTTCACTTAAGTCCTTAGATAAGTGAAAATTATTAAACATTCAAAAATGACATGAATTACTTACTCAATGCATTATACATGGCATAAATATTTCAAAACTAATTTGTGATACTATTAAATGTAATGTAATGGATTACTTTCCATTAACTCGGCCTATATCCTATAATTATTTATTAAACCTTAAATAAATAATATTCATTCAAAAAGAAATTTTCTCATATTAAATTATTTTAACTTAAATAATTAATGAATAAATTGAGAAATAAAGTCAATTATTAATATTATAAACTCAAATAATTTAATTTAATTAATTTATTTTAATTATTTGTGATTGTTTAAACTTGTAAGTTCACTAGATCCTACAATGGGACCTACTTATTCTAAAACTCCAATTCATATGAATTGGTGGAACTTGTGGATAAACTTTTTGTATCACCCTCTAGGACCAAATATTGATAGTATTATGTCACACTCGTAGACCAAGAGTATAAATTATAAAAACATCATGACCCCTAAATAGATAAATAAAATTCATAGCTATGACAACCGCCTATGAAACAAATTATGTAATATAATCTATTTGTCTCACAATATCTCATAGATCTTGATATGTAATTTTGGTCATCATACTTGAATGATTTATCTTTATTTGTTGAATTTATTGGATGGAATTTACTTTGTCCACAATTTCTATTGATTTAGTCAAGAATCTACCATACCAATTAAGTGGACAAAGATATCTTCTTCCTTTCAAAAGTGAAAAATCTTATCTTGATCATTCAATCAATATCATACCACCAATGAAACACCCAATTCAAGCTACCTCACTAGAAAAATAAAATATTTTGGTTTTAATCCTGCATAAAAGTACAAGATCAAATGATACACATTGATAATGATCTCAAGTTAAGAAACAAATAAATATACTCATAGATAGGAACAACTAATGGAACCCAAAACATGTGGTGTTCCTATTGAAAGGTCAGTCCTTGTAATATCATCTACTTGAGATCACCAAGTGCGAAATTATTGAGAATAAGTCTCAATTCTTATGATCCCCTAAAACCTGATAGTTAAAAATCATCAGTGTACTATCAGTATGATGTATCTAG
The DNA here is from genome assembly GCA_963277665.1 of Viscum album. Classification (NCBI taxonomy): domain Eukaryota; kingdom Viridiplantae; phylum Streptophyta; class Magnoliopsida; order Santalales; family Viscaceae; genus Viscum; species Viscum album. The sequence continues at coordinate 398,271,814 of OY728138.1, forward strand.
ACCATAATACATATGTTTTATGTTATTGTCATAGTATCTCATCATTATCATTATAGATGGGAACTACTTAACCTTTGGATATGACATGTAATCTAAGGAAACTACCATGTAAATAATGAACAAAAAAATAATAACACTATTATGGTAAGAATACATTATGCATAACTCTCTAAATACATAATATGATAATTAATAATTACTACTCAAGTTGGGTCCATGACACCCACTTTTAAAATATTATGAATTTTCATGTAGATACTACATTTTCATTACCCAAATTAATAAGTTGTAAGAACACATATAAAAAACATATCAATTATCAACCAATTTTATCAATGCCTTCGAAGAGACTCAAATTTTAGTATTTTCAAACACTATTAGGATAATTTAATATATAGAGATAACTAAATCCATAATAAGAAAATATATTTTTTCATAATTAATTTTTAGCCTTTGTGGGAAACCTTATACAAAAATATGATAATTGTTGGAAAAAATATTGTTATTCTTATTTTATTTATGTAAAAATAATCACTTATGACTATCATAGCTTCATATGTGAGTGCAATAGGACCAACAAATTTCTGTTTGTTAAGTTAATTTAGTCCAATATACATAGCATATTTTCATTTACTCGAATCATGACTATTTTTTATATTCATAATATAAATTATCTTATGATAATTATCATATTTGATAATATGACTTGTCACCTAGTATAAAAATATTTCATCTATATTTTTTATTTAATTCATATTACATAATTATCCTATAGTGTCAAAAATAAAAAATGATATCATTATTTTAAAAATATTCTCATTTTTTGCAATCATTTGGTGTTTCGTTATTCATATATTACGTGTTTCTCTATAAAAAATTTTATTTCATATTTATTTTGGAGTTAATTACTCTATTTAATAATGTCTTCAGGGCGTCAATTATATCTTGTTTATTAATAACTAGAGTATGTGATCTAGTAACTCCCTTTATATCAATGAATGTATCAATTTTTTTTATTTTTTTAAAGTATATAATATTTTACACCTAAAAATATAACTTATTTATGAGAGGATCTAGAAATAATAAAAATTATTCATATACATTTCCTTCATTATATATCTATCCCCAATGATGTGATATATTTTCATTTAAATAAAAATTAAAAATAAATATAGTTTAAAAACATCATAAGTTTGAGGCTAAATATATTTGATGATGATGGGAGATTCATACCCCACATATATTCTTATTTACCTTTAATATATCCTATTTATACCTTTTTAGTGTAGTAATCAATACATATACTATATAAGAAATTTTTTTATGGGAAATACCAATATCTTTTCTAAATATTAGTTGCAATGGAGCATACTTATAATATATACTTAGACTGATGAAAATTAACATCAAATCATGTAAAATTACACGAACCCATATGAAACTTTGAATCTTTTCTCTCATTATTAACGTCTTAGAAATAATTTGTATTTTTATTAATGATTTCACCACACTATTTTATATATGTACATTAGTGATTGAATCTTTTATAAAAAATTTCAACTGATATTTAATTGTTATTAGAAATGATTAAAAAATACAACAAATATAAAACCATTATATGGTGCCATTGACAACATTGTGGGTTTTATTGGAGTAAACCACATTATAGTAAAGGTCACTATATTGTGGTTTAGTTCATGAGAGTACATGATTTATGAGATTATGAATGAATCAATCATTACTTCCATGCAAGATATTTTATATCACCTCAAAAATAATTGAATTATGTTTAACATGTTTCAAATATTCAAATTAATTGTTTAACCATAAAAAAATTAAGTATAAATATGGGCCTCATGTTACAAAGAGTTATAATTTTTTGAATTTTTTTAATCATGAACAAACATTTATGAGATATTTAGAGTTCTAATAAGTATCCTTGAAGGGTAATATAAACTGATCCCTATTTTTTGAAATAGATGGATGATATCATATGAGTGTTATTTGATAGTGTTTTGAGAATCTCCAGGTTATATGTCTCATTCTCTATTTCTCTATAATATAATATTTAAGTATTCCAGTAGGAAGAGAGAATACTACCTAAATGTTAGGTGATTTTTACAACCTATGGATACTCTAGGAGAAAGAAATCCATTGAATTCTTCTTAGTGATATTCATGAACCAAAGTGAATTATATTAAAGAGATCAGTTTCATAATAGAAAATGATATGTTCTTTATTTGTGTTTTATCCAAATTAAATGAATGGTTGGATCTTGTGGAAAGAGATTTCTTGTGGTTATATTCCATATATTTTTAACAATGATTATCTCTACTAAAACAATGGTATTAGAGAAACTTCCATATCACTTGGATTGATGTTTTAATTGATGAAGAATTTAGAATAATTAGTTTTTCCAAAATAATGATCTGTTTTATAAAAAATGATCATGGTTTATGAATATTTTTATAATCACAACGTGATTCTAATAAAAACAAGCATGATTTATGAAAATTATAAAATTAAATTACGGTTTTTGAAAATGGACCATGGAAAATATTTGTTAAAAAAATCATCATAAAATTATAAATTTTACATCATGGTTTCAATAAAAATTGTCATGGATTGTACAAGAATTATATTTCCATATAAAAACCATGATGAATATTAAAAAAAACCACCTCATGGATTTAAAAGTAATAATTTTAAAGGCTTTTCCCAAAATGGCTTCACCTAAGAAATCACCATGTTCCATTTGGAAATAAATATCATATAAGAAAATCCACATCATGGTTTATAGAAAAAAAAGATATAGTTTTTATGATTTATATAGAAAAAAAAAATATTTTTTAAATTATAAAAAAATCATCAACCCACATATAATTAGAAGGGCGATTTAGACCATACCAAAATTGTTTTGATATATGTGATTTGGTTTTAAAGTAAATTAACATTGTTTATTAATTTATAAAGTGTTTATATATTTTAAAATATGGATAAATTTAAAAGAGTTTAATTTTTTTATGAAATGTTTATATATTATAATATGTAAAGTTCATATTATAATCCTTATTTTATAATTTTATTTAAACCATGACATAAGAGTTATGATGGATTTAAATGTAGTTTAAATAAGATAAAAAATATATGATATTTATTTTATATAAAATATTTACAGAAAATATGAAACTTTCATATGAAATATAAAAGGTTCAAATTTTCATAAATATCATATATTTTAAATTTGAAAGATTTTATATGAAATACCATGTAAAATTATAATATGAAAGAGTTCATATTGAATTAAATATGAAATTTTCATGTTTATTTATTTATGTAATTTCATAAAATCATATCTAAATTATAATATGTTTATAATTTCTTTATTTATTAAATGTTCATAAAATTTTACCTCATGTATAAATATTTGAAATTTTCAGTTATTTTGTAGGCATGGTTTATTTTCTTTATTTCTTGGTAATTAATCATCCGTAACCATTTGTAAATAAAGTTTCATATTATTAATGAATTTATTATTAGGTTTAAAATGCTAAAATTCTCTTTATAAATTTTTTAATCATGCATACAATGAGTTTCATGCTTGATTCAACTTAATATCTAGTTGTTTTCAACCAATAATATGATTTTTTTGAGTTATGAATTCAATAATAAAGGTTGGTTATGATCTATGCATATTATGTGTTAGGATTGTATTAGAATTAAGGTATCACTTGAATATTAATTTATGAATAGAGGGACTTTATTTATGACCTCTCACTAGCATGAGGGCTTAGTCACTGTGTATAAATGTGGGGGTTGGATACTTATTGCACCATACCTACTCTATTATTGATTTGGTTTTTTTATGATTTAAAAAACCTTATATAAAATGGGTTCATATACCTTATACATTGGATGTATTAAGATATATTTGAATATAATTGGATTTTATTTTTAGGTTAGTAATATAGTTCATGAGGTTATTAAAGAGTTATACATTAATATGTCATGAGATATATTAATTTGGTTAAAAGTATAGGATAAAAAAATAAATTTCTAGAAGAATGTATATATAGATGAAATACAAGAGATAAGATAGTGAGATATTAAAAATACCTCAAAATAATAAGTGTTATATTCATTCCAAAGAAAACATGTCATGAAAAAAACTGGTTCAACTTGTCATAGCACCAGAGACGACCCTTGATAAGGATAAAAAAATCTCCCCTATCACTATGGGTAATAAAATAGTGTCAACACACCAAGGCATGAACCATTGGGAATGATTTCACCTGATAAGATAATAATAAGCAAGGAATATCCACTCAAACATTCATCATTACCACCAAATAATTCAAATATCCATACATATAAAATAAGTACTTTCCACAAATAGGAAAAAATAAATAAGGAATAAGGGTATAAGAAAAACTCACCAAACCATAAGTGAAACCAATAAAAACTTTCAAAACATCCCAACATCTCCATGGTAAAACTTTAATAAAATGACCAATATAAATTAGGAAGAATAAGATTATAAATGATGATGTGTAATGATACACAAGATGAATAAAAAACATAACCAAAACAAGATCCAAAAGAGAACCTAAACACCCATCTCCATGGGTCAAGTGAATGATCATCACTTTCCACCACGAACATACTCAAATAGGAATCCAAATACCACCCGCTCATTCCAATATGGACCTATACTAAACCTAGAATGAATAATAGGTGTGGAATACAATACCTAGTAGGTATCCTCCCCACACCCCATGAATAATATTTAAAAGTAAATTCATTACATGCTAGTTTGAATTAAAACTATGAATGTAAAAATTTATTTAACTTTTAACAAAGTAACATATACCCATTATAAGAAATCATTATTTCCAAGGTATAAGGGATTCACATTTTAAAATGAAATATACTTTAATTATTTCCATGAAAAGGTGAAATTTGCGATAATGTAAAATAGTTTTTAAGAATTACTTTATAAATACATATGTTGAATAAATAAATAAAGTTGACCATACTTTTATAAAACTTTTGAATTTCATAAATAAAACTCAAGAGAGATGTATTATTCTTTAAAAAGAAAAACAATTTTCACCTATATAAGTTAAGCATGAAAATAATAAGTTTATAACTGAAACAACCACTCCCATTTATATATAATCATTTTATATAAATATAATTAAGAACTTACTGAGGTCATTATGAAAATAATACCAACTTATTTACCATGAAAAAAGGGAAACATAAATTATAATCAAGAACAAGTCAAATAATGAGTTGGTAAACCAACTCAATATCCCCAATATTTTATTAAATAAAAAAGAAGTTATAATTCTTACATGAGGTGCAATAGGCTTACACCAACAAAAGAAACAATGAAAGAAAATAAAAGAGAAATATTATAATTTTTTTATAATAATATATTTTAAAAATACTCAATAAGAACTATATTCTAAAATTAAAATAAAATCCAATATAAAAAGTATTAGCCCATATCCCCACAAATTCCCCTTGAAAAATAGTTATTGAGTAATTTTTCAGCTCAGAAAAACATTGCAAGGACCACCAGAAAAGTTCATTTCTTATGAAAGAACATAATTTTAAATTCTTGAGTGAAGCTTCAAAATACCATGCCATAAAATCCCATCCTTATAAGAATTAGTTAAGACTTGATGGAATCATTGTAATCAAATTAAAACACAATAGGAATCAAATCTAATAAAAATCTACACCTTAATAAAACACTCCAACCCATATCATAAATATGAAGGAATCAACCAAAACTGTGCTAAAAGTAGTCCCATAAAATTATTCACCCAAGCACAATGAGCACAAGAGGAAAAAACACATGGGGAGTAAGAAAAAAATAAAGTAAAATTCCATGAAATATCATTGAATACAATTCAAACAACTAATTCATAGTGAACATGTGAAAATATTCATGTAGTTTGATATAAATTATCATCTAAGTATAGATAGGTGTAAAAGAACATATTACATTAATCAAAGACAATTAGACCCTCACTTGAGAATTTATTTTAAAAATTTACAACCATAACTGAATTCCATAATCTGATACCCAACGTCAAGAAAGTATTCAAAATTCCCAAAATCCTCTTGAGAGTTGCTTCAATTCTAGATTTATCCATTGAAAAATTTTAATTTTCAAAATAAAATTCAAACATCTTGGAATCCCACCATGCTTATGAAGTAGAAAACTACAAACTAATTAGATAAGGAAGTTGTGTTCCAAAGAAGGTATTCCACCATCATGCTTCAAAATGAAAAGGATAAACACTATAAGCATTCAAATCATTACCAAGCAGACCAAATAGGGAAATAATAGTAAAACCATATTCAAAGGTATTCTCTAATATTTGATAATTTCATTATAAATACTAAATCTCCTTAGTAGGAAATAGTTCATTAAATGAATATGTGAAAGAAACACCAATACAGGGGATTCTAGAGCATATTAAAAATTTTCATGTTGTACCCCACACTATTCCGCTACCTTTACTATAAAAAATAATATACAAACAACATCACAAAGGGATCCAAAGGGTTTCATCATTCCATCAAAAAAAGAGGGATTAAATAAAACATAAAGTTATTCTAACATAGAAAAATAAAAATTCAAATATTTTTTTTGGTTCCAAATGAAAATAGATTATTCCATTAACATTATTCAGATCATATCAACAAAACAAGTATTCCAATAATACCAGTAAACACTACTCCCAAGGAAGATATTGGTAATCAAAGATTTGATATTGGTCAAATTCATATTCAATTCAAGAAAATATATTCTCTCTAATATTTAGGTATTCATCCACCTTAATCTTTTATATATTTCCCACCTAACTACCCAAGGATTCTCATGAAATAAAATAGAGATGAGAAATCACATTGTAAAATATACCAGTATATAAAATATATATAAATTATAATGCATCCCCACTGCTGATCACCCTTCATGGAAGAAAATCATTTTTCATTAAGAATATTCATAATATTATAATAGCCATAAACCTCACATAATATATAAAACAATATAAATTTTATATAAAAACACTAAGGGGATCACTAAAATGGTGTACATGAATCAAGAAAACCTTTTTATAAGGTGATAACTAATAATTTGGAACATATTTAGAAAAATAAAGTTATATGACCATATTGGGAAAACCAAACCATGAAAACATCATTTGGAAATTATTTGGAAAATATCACTTCCTTGAAAATAAAATCCAAACACAATCAATTGAAATAAACACACTAATTTCATCAAATAACCTCAAATATTCAATTAAGATCAAATAAAATGTTTTGAAAATCCAAAACACACATTTAGTTTGAAAAAAATTATTCTAAAACATGAATTTTCTCCTTTAGAAATTAATTGAGAGTTGAAACAACCTTTCAGTGGTCAAATTCCTTTGAAAATATTATCTAAATATTTTTTATAAACACTTTTCATGTATAATAAAATGGTTTATAATTCAAGAACTTAGAAATCATGAAAAGACCTTTATTCCAAATGAAAACCAATAAAGATTTAAATTTATTTAATAAATAATCAAAATATATACTTATTATAAGTTTTAAATCAACCAAAGCATGGGTTAAAAACATGAATGCACTCATGGATTGAAATTTAAAGGAAAATTTATAGATCCACTTACCTTAGATCATTGAATTTTATAAAAATGGTGTTATTTTAGAACAAAGAGAAAGAGAAACCTTTAGATTACCATTTCAAACCCTTATAGAGATAAACCCCTAAATAAATTTGAGAGAAACTAAATCATATGTTTCCATGACCATGTTAAGGCATGAAATAAAGAGAAAAAGGAAAAATAAAAATATTGGAGGAGAAAGGGAGAGATTTAGATCACTTTACCCTGAAAAATCACCACCAATGGATGAAATAAATCCATGGAGAAGACAAAGATGAAAGAGAATTGAAGAAGGAAAATGCCTAAGAGCCCTAAAAATAAAATAGGAGGAAATAAGTGGACCTTAGGGAATTTAATTTAAGAATGATAATAATAAGAAATTAAATTTTTTAAAACTTTGTGGATCTCATGGTTTGTCTACATGGTTTTGAAAAATGTCACCAACCATGGAAAAACTACTGGATTCAAGCTAGGCACTCCGAAATAGTTAGATTACACAGTTACTTCTAACTTTATGCCAACTGTGTGGTAGCTACTAGGATAACACCCTATTTAAGATTACGTCCCATGATTAATCCTAAGCATGTGCCAACCCTGTGACTCTACATGAGCTAGAATTCTTTATGTAAGGTTAAACTACAAAATTTCTACTAACCAAGTGTTAACTATAAAATGATCGTGGAATCTATAAATTTTTAATCTTTCTTTGAAAAAATTAAACTAAAACTTTCCAAATTTCATAAAAATAAACAATTAAATAAAAAAATAATAAAAATAGACACTGGGGTGTGATAATTATCTCCACTACTTCACTTTCTAACCCCATAAATTCTGTTTTGGAATTAGTTGATCAAAGGATGAATGAAGTTTAATATCCTCATTAAATCCACAACTTCAAACATAGAGGGACCCTGTGAGCCTTCTATAGAGACTGTTCATTAATTATAGAATGATATACTATATTTATCTATTTAAAACCCTCATAAATATTTTTGGGATACCACTATAAACTAGGTAATTTAATATCAATATGAAGGAAGCATGTGTGATGTGCACACGATATTCCCATATGAAGGCATCTATAAGGGTCTATAAATATGATTTTCTAGGAATTGAATCTAATTAATATTTAGATACTTTAATGGGTAGGGTTAGGTTGGGGAAAATTCACCCTGATTAGATAATGGTAAAATTTTCAAAATATAGAAAATCACAATTCCCCTACTTTGACTACAAGTAGTTACATTCAAGACATAATACACCTAGGAATTGATGGGTGATTAATAAATGATAATGGTAGTATCACACTGATTATTCATTAAATAAAATTAAGAAACCTATTAAGATATATTATTAATACAAGAGGGATATCATCTATAGTAGTCTCCCCCACATATTAAGTTTTCATATAATACATTAATTATCCAAAAATATTAAATACTCACAACTGTTTTTCATAAGAGAAAAGACACAACATAAGAGAAGAGGTTCGAAAAAAGTTTCACTAGTTGGGTTCCTTCTTCACCTAGGTGAAAAACCATTAAAAACACAACAAAGATAAATATAGATTATAGACAATTACTAGAAAATTCCACTAATGATTTAGTAACCCTAAAAAAATCATTTCCAAAAATATGCTTCAAACATCATATCAGAATTTGATATCTGAAAGCACTGTTACCGACAAGGAACATCCATTTGAATTAGTAAAAACTTGATAAAAACATATAAATAATGAAATAATGCAATAATATTACACTAAAACTATTAAAGTGTCCAAGGAAATGGAATTTCATTGCCTCCTGAAGAATGAAAAGTTGATATTAGAGTATTCTTTTCACTTCGATGAACTAGTGCCATACTTAATTGTTCTAGTATCAGATAATAATCTCAAGGATACATGTTTTTCAAGGGTCATTTTACCTAGTATTTAGCTAAAGGAAACCCTATTTGGGATAACCTCTTATGTAGAGGTAGTGAAACAAATAGGCCGGGTTGAGGCAGTCATGGTTGGATTTCCTAAATTGATTGATATTTTCTATATACATGGAGATGATGAAGAGAAACCAAATAGTAGAAAGAAGAATAATATTGAGTCTATTTAGAAAAGAGGTGGTATCAAGAGTCTATCCCATATAATTAGGTCCATGATAAGGCTTAAATCACATTATTCATTAGCATAGGATAGTAACTAGTTCTTAGGTACCAAGACATACATCATTGAGAATGATTTTACCTGATAAAACAACAATAAACAAAAAAGATTCCAACTGTAAGTTTGGAATGACCAACCCATAAATTAAATATCCATACATTTAAATAAGCAGTCTCCATAAATAATAAAAACCAAAAAAGGAATAAGGGTATAAGAATAACTCATAAAACCACAAGTGAAACCAGTAAACACATTAAAAACATCCCAACATCACTATGGAAAACCTTTAATACAAAGACCAACATAAATTAGGATAAAATATCATAAGAATTATAGTGTGTAATGATACAAAAGATGAATGAAAAACATAATCCAAAAAATATTTAAAACAGTACCTAAACACCCATCTATATGCATCAGGTGGATGATAATCACTTTCCACCACCAACAAACTCAAACTATAATCCAAAGGCCACATGCTCCATCTAATAAGTACATGTACTGAACCTAAAAGGAATAAAATTCATGCACATACAATTTTTGATAAGTATCCTCCACATACCCCATGCATAATATTCAAAAGTAAATCCATTACATGATAGTTTGAAATACAACTATGAAAGTAAACATTTATTTTAAGTTTAAATAAAGTAACACATGTCTATCATAAAAAATCATTCTTTCCAAGGTAAAAGGGTAACACATTTTAACATAAAACATACATTAAATATTTCCATGAAAAGGTAGTATTTGAGATAATGTAAAATAATTTATAATAATTACACTTTGAAAATACATACGTTGAATAAATAAATAAATTAACCCAAAATTTTATAAACCTTTCAATTTTATAAATAAAACACACAAGATATGTATTTATGATTTTAAAGAATTTTTTTTTCTTGTAAATAAGTTAAATAAGAAAAAATGAGTCTTTAACTAAAAAAATCACTCCCATATAAACATAATAATTTTATATAAATAAAATAAAGAACATTTTTAGGTTTTTAAGAAAATAATACCAACTTATTTAATATATTAAGAAGGGAAACATAAATGATAATAAACACTAAAATAATTATCACAACTAATGTAATAAGTGAATGGCATGAAATAACCATAAAACAATTATCGCAGGAATAATAAAATCAAAATCACCATGGGAAGATCTATTATCTCTTGTAAAAATATATTCTAACACAAAAAGGAATCACTTTAATTGGAACCTGATGTAATTAAATTGTATAAACCCTTTATTTTACCCTTCTTTGCCTAACCATGAGGAAAAATCTATTAAGAAAATCATAGTCTTAACTTAAGGTGACTAGCCAAAGCATAATAAAAAGCTAGTTTAGTACCCACACCAATATTTCCCAATTTTATATTCAAGTATTTCTATTACAAAAAATAGAGGTGAGAAATCACAATGTAACATATATTAACATTTATAATATACATCAATTATAAAACATCCTCAATTCCAATTACCCTTTGTAGAAGCATACCATTTTCCCTCAAGATATACATAGCATGATAATAATCATCAACATCACATAATATATACCAAAATATAACTTTTACATAAACCACACTCTGGGGATCACTTTAAGGGTGTACATATATCAAGTAATTTTTTTATGAAGTTCTAAATAGGCCTTAGGAATATATTTATTAAAACCAAGTTACCAGACCATATTTTGAAATCCAAACCATGAAATCATAATTTTTAAATAATTTGGAAAAATAACTTACTTGGAAATATCATCTAAACACAACCAATTAAAAGGAACACTCTAATTTAATTAAATCACCTCAAATAATTAATAAAGTTTAAAGAAAATATTTGGAAAATACAAACACAACCTTAGTTTGAAAAAAATTCTTTGAAAAAATGAATTACCTCTTTTTGAAATCAATTAAGAGTCAAAAACTCCTTTAATTTTCAAATTACCTTGAAAAGAGCCTCTTAAGACTTTATAAAAACACTTCATGTGTATAATAAAGTGGTTTAGAATTAAATATCTAGAAAATCATGGAAAACCCTTTGTGCTAAATGAAAACCAAGAGGGAAACAAAATTCCTTTGATAAAGAATCAAGATATATAATGAGAATAACTTTTAAAGCATCCAAATCATAGGTTAAAAACAAGTAAGAAATCATGGATTTAAATTTAATGGAAAATTCATAGATTCACCTACCTTAGATCATTAAATCCTATAGTAATGGTGTTATTACAAAACAAAGAGCCCAAAAAACCCTTTAAAAGTCAATTTCAAACCCTAAAATAGAGAAACCCCTAAATAAATATGATAAATAGTAAACCTTAGGTCTCTATTTCCATCTTAGGGTAGATAAAAAAGAAGAAAGTAAAAGGAAAAGGGGATGAAGAAAAATGATGAGATTTATATCTATCTACGTTAAAGAATCAACACCAATGGATGAAGGAAATCTATGGAGAAGCCAAAGATAAAGGTGAACTGAAGGGAATTATAATAGAACATCCCGAGTTAACCAAACCAGTTACCTAAGTTAGCCCATTATGGGGTGGGGTAAAATAAAGATAATGAAATAAATCTTCAATATAAGGATAACATGACATACAACCAAAGTTAAAATTAGAATCAAGGGAGATACAAATGATAAAAATAGAAAATAACTAGAAAGTACAAAAACTAATCTCTATGTGACCAACCGTTACTTACAAACCAAAACAACAATGTAAAGAGAAGCCTTCATGATATAGATTTCTGTTCCCTTTACATGTATCCTATAAAAAATTCTAAAACCACCCATAAGAAGAAGTAGGGTGTGGGAAACAGAGCCCCATAGGATACCACAAAAGAATCTATATAAGTTCTAATAACAAGAATTCACAATTTCAGGATTAAAAAAAATGTTTACAAGAATTTTTATAGATAAACAATTTTAAAGACTTTTTCAAAAAAACATTGAGTTTTTTACAAATTTTATAACATGGTTCCAAAGCTAGAAAAAAAATAGGTAAATATACTAAATATAAAAAACATGTGATCCAACATCGATGAAATAAAATATCATGTATTAAACAACCAAAAAATAATAATGAACCTACCATCCAGACTCTATCCTATGGGAGAATAAATACTAGATACTAACAATCCTAACAAGGCATAAGTTTGGATCCAACTAACATAGATGACTGCCACAGACCATCGAGATATAAGAGGTTACCTCCTAGTGGTGTCACAAACACTAAGGATACCCATGTCTCTTTATCGACACACCCAAGGTTCTCACAGTGCAATGTTTTTAAATTTAATTTTTTTAAACCATGATTATATTTTTTATAAAACCATTTCAAAACCAATCCAAACAGTTTCATGGTTTGAAAACCAATTTTCCATTTCAAACCAAGGAAATTCCATTTCAAAGAAAAATCACTTTTAAAACAAGAACCAATGCCCTTTTCAATATCAATAAATGCAATTCCATTTTGAATCTCGAGGAATCAATAAAAACAATAATCAATTCAAGAAATTATAACACTTGAATATATCCACCAACCTCAAGGAAGTAAAAAACCTAACCGCCTTTGACAATAGGGACTGGAACCCAATATACAATCTTCATAAAGTAATAAACACCAATAATATGAAGAGGATTGATAGAACCCCCTATTAAATCAAAAAACTGCAGCCTGAACACTGCTATAACCAAAACAAAATAAATAACAAGAGGAAAAATCACTCGAAGAAGATAATTTTAACCCCAATGAAGATGAATCATTGAAAGAATCGATTTATATAGAATGAAGTCACCCAAAATTTACTTGGTTAAGAGATTTGACTGAGAGGATAAGGATGAAAAAGAGAATGAAGCCTCAAACACCTAAAAAAACTCTAAAAACTACATCTTAGGAAATTACATGACATGCAATAACTTTACATGTCGTGAAACCCCTTCATTTTAAGTTATATAAAAAAATGCATCACCTTAGATTAAGAACATGATTTTTCACATTACATGATGTATAAATATTACATGATGTGTAACATTACCATGCTGTAATTAAGTTCAATACATTCATCCAGTATCCATTATATGTTGTGTAATCCCATTACACATTATGTAACTACCTAGTGAACAACAAAAAGTCTAGGGAAAATCTGAAAATTCCAAAAAATCCCTAAATTCACCATTATAGATATCCTCCCAATTCAAGGTCAATAGTGCTCACCCAAGGAAAAAGTAAATCAAAAGAAAATACTAGGACATACCTCACAGAAAGGTATTAGGGTATTACAATCTCCCCTCTATAAAAGATTTCTATCCTTAGAAATTACTCAAGATCCTGAATCTAAAAAAAGAGAAGGCCATTGCTGCCTCATCAATGAATACCTCTTCAACATCTCACAGTGATCCTATATGCACCTCCACAGTACCTAGACTGGGGGGATTGTTTTACCACATAGTACCTTATCTTATTGATCCATAATCTGAACTAGCTTCTCAACTAAAGTGGTATCGGGCTCTAAATCAACATTATCCCACCTAATCACATGGGAAGGATCTGGTATATACCTCCTTAATTGGGAAACATGAAACAAATTGTGTATATAAGTCAATCCAAATGATAAAAGAAACCTATAGTCCACCCTTTCTATTCATTAAATGACCTTAAAGGGTACCATGAATCTCAGGACCAACTTACCTAGATTACCCAACTGACAATGTCCCAAGTGAGGTGAAACTATGTAAAAGACCGTATCACTAACTTAAAACTCTAGCAGTCGATGATGATAGTACACATATGATTTTTTACAACTCTATACCATGATCAAATGCCTTTGGATTAACTACGCCACCTCTATCATCTCCTAAGAAACACTCAGCCCATCCAAGGACCACTCTACCAACTCTTCCCATCATAAGGGAGATAAACATTGCCACCCATAAAAAGCCTAAAAAGCTGACATCCTGATTTAATCTTGATAACTATTGTTATAGGAAAAATCAACCAATATAAAATGCTTATCCCAAGATCCATAGAAATCAAGCACACACACCTGGAGCAGATCCTTAAGAACCTCTCTGTCTATCCATCCATTAGTAGACGATAAATCTTGCTCGATTTCAACTGGGAACCTATTTCCTTCTACAAAACTTTACAAAATCTAGATGTGAACCTCGAGTCCTTGTCATAAATAACTACAGATAGAATCCTATGAATCTTCAAAATATCTCAGACATACAATTCCCCAATCTATTCCACTTTATTTATTTCCTTTATTGGAAAGAAATGCATTGATTTAGTGAGTCTATCAACAATCACCTAAATCACATTCTTCCCACAAAGAGTCCATTCTAAAACAACAATGAAATCCATGGAAATCTCATCCCACTTTCGTATCAAAATGGGTAAAGGATTCAATAAACCTACAAGTCTCTAGTGTCCCACCTTAACTCTATGGTAAGTGATAAACCTCGATACAAAATCCAAAACTGACCACTTCATAATCAACCCTCAATAATAATGTATTAAATCATGATACATCTTTGTATCCCCAAGGTGCATGGACCAACATGACCAGTTTCCACTATCTAGAAACCCATACATTAAGGAAAATTGAATAACCAACCTACTATTGAAGAAAAAAGATCTATTAGGAGATTGAGACAACTCACATGAAGTGTCCCCAACATTTAAGATTTATTCTAAGAATCATCTCTCAGTTTTTGTTATCTTTTAAATTCGAACTCACTCATAAAAAGTTTATTCAAACATTATCAAATACAAGAACACCTATCCACCAACCTACTTCACTTCCAAGATCATCTCAATGAACAAACTCACTAAAGACCACTGCTCAACTGATTCCTTCACTACTTGTGTTGGTAATTTTCTTCTCAATGCATAGGCTACCACATTTCCTTTCTTGGGGGTGTATAAAATATAAAAATCAATGGTTTGAATATAATCAACCCAATGTCTCCATTATATGTTCAGATCCCTTTGAGTAATAATATATTTTAGGCTCTTATGATATGAATATATTGCAAATAGTTCTCCAAATAGATAATGATGCCACATTTTTAGTGAATGTATAACAGCTGCTAACTCATGATCATGGGTAGGGTAGTTCTTCTCATGAGTGATCCATAAGCCACAACCTATTTACCCTACATCAATACGATACCCAAACCTATAATAGAATCATTTTAAAAAACATCATATCTCAACCCTAGTTCCGAAAGAATCAAATCTGGTGCTAAAGTCAACCCCATTTTCATCTCCTCAAAATATCTTTGGCACCTATCATTCCATTAAAATTTGACACCCTTATGGGTTAAAGATGTCATTGAATATGTGAGTTCGGAGAAGTACTGAAAAAACCATCTATTGTAACCCACCAACCCCAAGAATCTCCAGATCTCAAAGACATTTCTGGGATGCTCCCAAGACATAACTGTATGTACATTTTCAGGATCCAATAAGATTCCCCTCTCATATATCGCATACCATAAAAATAATTTAGCAGATCCAAAACACACTCTTAAAAATATTACCATACACACTATGTTCCTCCAAATTTTTAAGAATGATATCCAAATTTTCTTTATGATCCTCCTCTATCTTGGAGTGCACTAAGATATCATCTACGAACACAAAAAAGAGTCCAAGAACCGATGAAAGATTCGGTTCATCAAATCCATAAATACCATAGGAGTGTTAGTGAGACTGAATGGCATAACCAAAAACTTTAAATTCCCATATCAACTCTTAAACTCTATATTGGGTATATACTCTTCTTGAAATCTCAACTATTATTACCATAACTTTAGGTTAATCTTATAAAATCAATGAGCCCATCTCAGATGATCAAAGAGATCATCATTTCTGTATAAAATATACCTATTCTTAATGGTCACCTGATTCAACTTTCAATAGTCAATACAATGTCTGAGGCTCCCATATTCCTTCATATAAAATAGTACATGCGAAAGCCATGGTGACACACTAGGAAGAATAAATACTTTCACCTCCAAGTCCTCAAGATAGACCTTAATTTCCCATAACTTGAAAGGTTCCATTCGATAGTATGACATAGAAATGGGCATCATTCCAGGAAGCATTTCAATAGTAAACTTGACACCTATCTATGGTGTTAAAATAGAAAAATCATCCAAAAAGACCTTAGGGTACACACACACAATAATATTTAGCTTACCACCCTTGAAAATGTCAACTTCATTAAGAAAAATTTCTAAAAACCAGAAAGATATCATACTTGTATAAGGAAAAATAATCTTTTCACTTCCTGATCTAGAGTCCCAATCACCCCAGAAAACATGAGTGAACCCATCAGTAGATACGAATTTTACCCAAAGATGATAATAGTATATCTAGTCCTTCATGATGATAATCTAATTCATGCTGGTAATTAAGTCAAATATGTCAGGATCAATCACTAAGAAGTCCCAAACCACCTCAAAGTCACCAATAATCACCCAACACTCGGGACACTTGAAACCTTATTCGGACCTCTTTCCCAAAGGCATGGAAATATCCAAGAAGAACACATGAGATCCAAACTCAAACAAAAAATGTCAACAAAATTTGACATTATAAAAGAATGAACATCACCTCTATCAAACAAAGTTTGCATCTTAGATTATGAGATAAACAACACACCTTTAACAGTAGCTAGCCCTACTTTAGATTCCTCTAGAACACACTATACCACATATATCCATCTAGAGTTTGCCTCCTAGACATCTCCCTTGAACTGAGAATGAGTCCCACCACCCTTGGATGCATCAACCTAAACCTGAAATCCCTTTGTTAAGGTGGATCCCACCTCACTACCTTGGGATATCTTATCACAGAAAAATTTCAAATGGACATATCATCCATAAATATGAAAAGTACTAGGAGACTTTGTGTAATAAGGCATGATGTGACTAAGCCTCCCACACTGGTAGAAAATAACCTATTGCTTCTTTGAAGAATCCCTTGAAACTGGTCCTATAGAAAACCAACCACTCTTACGCTTCATTTTCTGACCAGAAGAAGCACTCTAACTAACCGCTACACCAACTGAAGCTCCTCCCAAACCTGTCCTTCTAGCTATGTCTGACTCATCCAAAGATGCTTTATCTACTACCTCCATAAATGTTTTAAGGGAAAAAGAACAATAATTGATCAAACATTGGCCCTCATACCAATCTAAAACCTTAGATCCTTCAGTTAATCATTAGTGATAGGCTCTGGTGCTTGATGCACCAAGTCAACAATGTAGGTGGAGTACTCTGGAATGGTAAACACCCCTTACTCCATGGTCAGAAACTCTTAGGTCTTTTCTGCATGTAATGTATCAGGACAAAGCTTCTTATTAATGATCTTATTGAAAGAAACAAAAGTAATACCTTCATGAAACATTGCTTGAACTATATAATCCCACCATCTTCTTCTTAGTACCTCGAGAATATACCTGAAAAAATCCACCTGAGAATCTTCAGAAGTCTTTAAGAAGTTGAAGATCCTCTCAATATGTTCAAGCGACTCCTCTAATTCTTGGGTCCCTTTTTGACCACAAAAGATAGGTGGATGCTTCTTAGTAAATTCAGATCCATGATCCACTACTCATATAAAGTTTACTATGCCCACTAACCCCAGTGTCTGAATGGTATGGATTACTGATTCAACCAAAGAAGATTCCACAGGAGGATCCTCTAGTGGAACCTACCTCATGACTTCCCATCTCATATTTGGAAGATCTCTTCTAGGAGGCATTATCTATTAAACACAAGAAAATAACCAATCAATCATGAGAAACTTTATAACCATTAAACCAAAAACAAGAATCCAAAACAATGCTTTAAAATAATATGAATTTAAAGTAGTTATGAATTCTTCCACAAAAGGGAAACACCATTATAAAAGAACAAGTCCATCTAAAAAAATCCTCACTTAGTTTATTAAAATGAACACACACACCCCCAAGTCCCCAAACTTTCTATATAGGTTAATTTAAGTAAAAATCCCATAAAATTTATTCAAATAAACCTTCCATATCTTATACTTAGTAAATATTTTTCAAACATCCATGGAAACTCATATTTAGTAACGAGAGTGAGCTGGCAATACCACTTTTCCACACCTAGTTTCCAAATTCTAATGATCCTACTCCTATATACCAAGGGAACATAACCAACTCAGGCAATGATGACACACTTCTGGCTGAGTAACCCCTTTGATACTAAATTTTAATAGACCAATCCAGGTTAACCAAACCAGTCACCCAAGTCATCCCAATATGGGGTGGGGTAAAATAAAGACAATGGAAAAAGTATCATGTATAAGGATAAAAATACATAAAATCAAATTGAAAAGTGGAAAAAAGGGAGATACAACTGATCCAAATAGGAAAAAACCAAAAAATTACGACAAAACTAGACAAAACTAGTCTCTATATGACCAACCCTCATTCCAAACCTAAATAGAAACATAAATAGAAGCCTTTATGCTACATAGTGATCTTCCCTTTAACTATATCATACAAAAAAGTCTAAAGTCGCCTATAGGAAGAACTATTATGTTACCAATATATCCCAGTTGGATAACACCAAAGTATCTATACAATTTCTAATAACAAGAATACACAAGTTCAAGCTTTAAAACAAAATACTTTTACAAGAATTTTTATAAATAAAAAATCTGAAATACTTTTTAAATAATCCTTGGGTTTTTCAAAAATTGAATAACATGTTTCCAAATACATAAATAAATAGGTAAAGATGTCGAATATAAATAAACATGCGAGCTAACATCCATGAAATAAACTATCATGCATCAAACAACCAGAAACAACATTATACCTACCATATGAGATCTAGGCCTATGGGAGAATTTGTACTAGACACTCACAATACAAAAAAGGAGTAATGTTATATCCAAATAACATTGAGGCCTTCCATAGACCATATAAATATAAGAGGTTACCTCCTAGTGGTATCACAAACACTAAGGATACCTAGGTCTTTTTCTTGATACACCCAAGGTTCCCGATGTGAAATGTTTTTTCAATTTATTTTTTTAAACCATGATCAAATTTTATATAAAATCATTTCAAATACAAGAAAATATTCTTCAGGGTTTGAAAATATATTTTCCATTTCAAGTCAAGGAAATTCCGTTTCAAATCAAAACCCAGTTTAAAAAAAGAACCATTCCCTTTTTAATTTCAACACATTCAATTCCCTTTAAAATCTCAAGGAATAAATAAGAAAAATAATCAATTCAAGAAATTATAACAATTAAATAGATTCACCTACCTTAAGGATGTAGAAAACCAAACCGTATTTGAAAGCGGGGAATGGAACCCAAGAGAATAAACTTTACAAAGAAAGGAACACTAAGAATCTGAATAGGATTGATAGAAAATCCTATTCAATCACAAAATTGCAGCTTAAACACAATTGAAACTAGAACCAAAGAAAGACCTAGAAGAGTGATTACTCAGAGAATAGAATTTTTACCCCAATGACGATCAATCGCTAAATGAATTGATCCCGATAGAAGGAAGTCACCGAAAATCACCTAGGGATAGAGATCTGACTGAGAGGACAAGTATGTAAAATATAATGAAGCCTAAAACAACCACAAGACATTATAAAAACTAAAAATTGGGAAATTAAATGGCATGCAATATCTTTACACATCATGAAACCCTTTCATTTTAAGTTACACTGAAAAACAAATCATCTCGGATTAAAAACATAAATTTTCACATTACACGACATGTAACTCTTGCAAAATGTGTAAATTTCTCACACTATAATCTAGTTCACGACATCTATTCAACATAAATTACACATCAAGTAATCTCATTAAACATACTACCCATTGGATATGATAAAGTCTAGGGAAAAGTTGAAAATTACAAAAATCCTTGACTTCACCATTACAGGTATCCTCCCAATTAAAGGTTGAAAATACTCACCCAACAAAAGGATTAAATTATATTCATTTGACACATTTTAATCAATTAGAAACTTTTAAACCCAAGATATACTATGGATAAAACTAAAACCATGCTACTTTAAAAATGAACAACATAGTGTGGTTACCTTACAATGTTGGAATCTACTACTGATATATTTAATAGATACTTGGTGAATATCACAAAAGGTATCCATTATATTCCCTTCACTATAGTGTATCCATAGGTTGAATAAAACCACTCAACACTTGAGTGGGATCCTCTCATCACTAAAAAATGATAGTGCCTCATAAAGTCTAAGGGTGGAAGAAGTAGAGAGATTTAGGTTGAGGAAGTATTAACCATGAATCCTTATCAAGGAACACAACCCATGTCAATGGAAATTCCTCCTTATATAATACACTCGATGCTTCTAATACAATCATGAATTTACAAATACATTAAAAAATTATTGAGTAAATATTTGAACATATGAATTTATCTTATAAATTATACTTTGAATTTCCCATATGTTATATATATATATATATTTAACAATGATAACTAAAGTAGTAGATAATCTAAGCATTAAATACTTAGCAATAATTTTCCATGTCAATCATAGTCCATGGAATAATATTTTATCTAGGCATTATGATATAAAAATAAGGAATATGATATGCCTTTAAAACCATGAATTTCATGCACTATGACATGCACATATCATATGATATGATATGATATTTAGGGAATATCTCCTTCAATATCCCACTTAAACTAAAGTTTCATAGGCTTTGTCTTATCACACCTTATATTATATCATAAACAATAACTTATGAAAGTATATCTAAAAATACTTGTGGATATCTTCTAAAACACTTTTAGAAAGAAATCATCCACTTAAATATGTATTACATCACATGTAATAACTTATGAATACCTATATAAAAATATTTTAGATTAAATCTAAATCACTTTTAGAGTAGTTATTTGATTCAAACTGAATCACTATTCAGACAACCTCAAAGTGTGATCCCACAGGACTTTGTAGCATTGAAAATAAATATGAATTATTGAATTTATAAATGTAAGAAAATAGAATCCTCTAGTAGGGAATTAATACTACTTAAGCTATAAAGGGATCTGGTATGATATCTATAAAACACATGTATCTCAATACCTATATATGCTAGATGCATCATATCCTAGCATACATTTTATTATGATATGTTTTTTCTAATAAATGGAGTGGCCATGATAAATAGTGTATGTCAATACCATATATCCAACCTATACATTATCAATTCTCTAAGTATAAACTAACAAGTTCTATGTATACATTACATGTTATCCACCTTCATAGATAAACACATCCCTTTCTTCCAACCAAATAGATAATCACATCATATGTGTTATCTTGGCATGACTATACACTTCCTCGGTCCATCTCAATTAAGAACCCAAATATTATACTAATCATATGAGAGGAAAAATACCATATTGGTTAGGCTCCAAACAACAACATGATTAGAAATATACCCAACCATGACCTGATTAACATAAACTATCAACCAATATAAGAAAGGTATCAAAGTTTAAAGGTACTCATGCTGGGTACCTCACCAACCATAGGTTTTAGGGACTCTAAATATGAACCATGCACCCATACTACACCTAAGATATAGTGTTTGACACTCCATGTGGTATAATTAGTGGGTATTTTAGTTCAAAAAACCCACTTTGTTTCTCACAATAATATTCTATATCTTGATACAATAATCTTACTCAACTAACGTTAAAATTTCTTCACAACCAATTATTCCCCATTACAAAAATCTGTTAGGGATAAATCAAAGTTTTTATTTGAGAGGTCAATTTTCATTTAACTTCATGATGTATATATCTATATATATAATTTTGGTTATAAGGTGAAACAATGATAAAATATATATTTCATTTTGTAAAAAATGAAACATTTTACATTCTTAAAATTTTTAAGATCATTAAAAAACCCATACACAAGAACTTATCTAACATTTTATATATGATCGACTTCCAGATCAGCCTTATGTATTCTACACATTTAGGATTTTTATATCTTCACTACATATCTATATAATTCATGACACATATTTATATGACCATATGATAAAACCCTCCCACTATACTCTATATTTATTAAAATATAAAAAGAAATAAAATTTTAATAATGGTGTAACTTAGGATCTATATTTATAATTTTCAATTATTTAAACATATTAAATCTTTTTAACTCCACAATATTAAATGTTAGAGTATTAATAAATTTCGTTGTCTACTTAGAAATATTAATAAGTTTTTCTCCATAATTATTATAACCCTTTCCATAAATTTTTCCCTTGAAATCTTGTGATAAATAATTTAATCATTTACATTAATATTTTACCGACATACCCTAAAACTTTTAATATATATAAGTGACATTAACATCAACTGGAATAATATTTCATTTGTTAAATTTTAACTTGTCAAATTCCAAAATACTTTCACTAACCACATAGACACTATATTCATTTTAAAATATCATGCTCAGATATATAAACTGCTTTGTGTAGGAAATAAAACTTACTTCCTTTAGTGGGAATATGAAAAAAACTATTATATCCATATCATATATGGTACTATATGTGTTTGGAAAATGTTAGAAAATAATATTTTTTTTATTAAAACATTCAACTAATGGTGGTGGAATATCAATTTTTTATATTTTAAAAAATTTCATGGATAAACCCCTTTATCCTGGATAAATCATTTTTATCCTAACATTCTTATCATGTATTTCATAGAATTTGATGAATCATAAACCATGTTTAATATCTTATATTGTTTATAAAAAATATTTATCAGAAAATAACGTTTATTATCATATAATAGAAATAATATGACTATACACATCCTTTAATAAGATATATCTAAGCTTGATATATCACTTCATATTCAATACCATGATTTAAAAACCCTATAATTAAACATTTTAATTCAAAATAAAATATCTATTAATACCTACCTTATATTTGAACTCCTATATACTCAAAATATTTGTTAAGTATACATTTAGTGTCACATACCATTCAAAATCAAAGAATTAATTTATATAGCACCAATTTAGGTATCTTGAAAAATTCCATTATATAAAGTAATTTCTCCTTCCTGAAACTATAATTAGGTTTCAATAACATTGGATGAATATTTAAAGAAACATTATTGGAGTCTCTAAATAAATTTTATTTATTTTTATTTAAAATTTCATCCACTCTTACCACCGACACGACACTATAACCAAAACATATCATTCTTAGTTCATTTATCCTTAACACTTTGAGAAAATGAGGTAAGAATTTGTTGAACTCATTCAAATTTTATGAAAATTTACATTATTGGAAATATAATTATTTTTATATATGGAAAACATTTTAAGATAATATTTAATTGAATCACTTTATGATTCTTCTAATCATTTATTTTATCCACAGGTTGACATACTTTAATATTGAGTCACTCAGGAAGGTGTTTTCTCCAACACATAAAATTTTCTCTTACTTAAGAATTTTTAGTCTAAGAATTTTCTCACAATAAGCTTAAAATTTCTCTATGGTTGATCTCAAAGTTAAGATTGATAATGATGATTCCATTTATATGCAATAAAGTTTTTATTATATGAGTATCATGTTTTAAAAAAATTTTAATAAGGACTTTTATTAAATACGATATCACTAAAATGATGATCCCTTTTTCAACTCATCATATCCATTAGTGGGACAAGATCCATATTTCAATAAGATCTAGGTAACTTTAGTATTTATCCTATCACTTAGCTATTTAGGTAAGGTATGATACCAATTAGATCATATATAAATCTTGTATATTTGAATGGAAAACTCTTTTTCCTAATCCATCAAATGGATTTACTCAAAATTATTTCACTTGTAACCTAATCCTATTAGGGTATCCTTGATAAGTATACCCAAATAAAACACCAAGAACATGCACCCAATCCTATTGGGGTCACACTTTACTTTCTTTCCTTACATAAGTTAGTATAGGGGCACCCAAATTTAGTATGAAATCCCCTATTGGATGTTAAATTCCTTGAAAAGTGTTTTCCTTATAATAAATCTAACACTTAGTATTTTTAAAGAGGATTTAATCTCACCACATTTAATCATTTTTTCTCTTTACATGTATGTGTGATTATAATGATTTAGTTTTTAATATCTATTACTCAACTTAAATCAAATTGATCAAATCATATTTATGTGTAACCCTTTACAAAACTCTTGAACGAGTCAGAGTTAAGGAAGAAGAAAAAAAATTCAATTATAATACCTAGCATGTAACTCCTTAGATGCATGTATGATAATATCAATAAGTTTCTAAAACTCTTTTAAATTAAATTACACATCACAATTAATAATATAACAATTATATATATGAATGATAAACTGTGAATAAACAAAATAATTAAAAAATTCATAAGTTTTAACATGATATAAAAAGTTATGAACAATTCATAAACAAAGATAAAAATGAACAATTTATAATTTAGATATTCATTATGGATATTCTATTATTAAATAAATATAAAAAATTTATATTTATTACCAATATGAAATCCTTTATATTATTCATTATATATCATTTTTACTTAAAATATACGACATTGTATGAAATATAAAAGTTTTATATTTATATTATATTATTTAAAAAATTTACTTAATCTAAATATCACATATTTAATATTATTTAAACCTTGATCATATCAATTATCAAAAAATACTTTTGATATAGTTTAAATAATTTATCGAATAAAGAAATTTTAATTTGAATATTTCAAAATAAATATTATGAACACTTCATAATATTAAATATTTAATATAATGTATTTTTTATTTAGAGTTATTTTGGAATTTATAAAAATTTTATAAATTACCCCTATAATTTCATATAAAAATTTTATATCTAAATTATAAGCCATGATATATAATTTAGAAAAACGTATTTCAATATTAGCTTTTAATACTTTGATTATCTATTTATTAAATGTTTCATAAATATTTAATTAGTTAATTATAAACCTTTTATCAATAATTAACTTATAATCACCTTTATAAATTAATTAATATATCAAAATACCTTTTTATTATGATTTATAAACATATTATAATTTATTTAATTCAAATTATAATTGAAATCATGAAAAATAATATTTCTTCTTTCATACATTTTTAACGATATCCTCAAATCATAACTAATGATTTTGAAGGACACAATGTTTAAAACCCTTTATCACTATTTATAATACTTTAATATTGATAATGAATGTCATCACTAATGAAATTAATTTCATTTTATTAAAATGATGTTATGTAGGAATAATGTAAATGGTTCTTGGTCCCAAGGATTATGATATAGGGACTTGTGTAGAATTAACATGGTTTTGGGAAGCCTCATGTGAGATTAAATCAATACATATCCTACATGTGGATTATGTAACTTATTAAAAGGTTTCTAATGAATGATTAATAATTAATCATTATAGTGGGAACATTTTAAAACCATTAGACCCAATAACATTATGCAAGAGACTAAAATCATGCATACTATAAAATTAAGGAATCATGTAACTTTCATCAAAGTTGGATACTATATCTATATTAATCCCATGTGTTTGATGAAGATTACATGAGAGGTATCTGAATGACATACCTCCTCCAAAGGTATCCACAGTTTGTTCTTAATCACTTATCATATGAGCAGGATTTTTCTACCCTTTACAACATGCAAGTACCTCATGATGTAAAGGTGGTAGGATAATAGAGCTATTTGAATGAGAGATTTAGCCCAGTATTGGGAAAGATCGCATGATCTAAACACCATCTCATAGTTAATTCGCCTTTATAAATCCCTCTAGGATAATCCTCAAGTGAATATACATGAACTTATATATTACAAGTTAATTCATGAATCAGTTATAAACTTCGGATATTCCAACTCTCCCATCCATTTCATCTTACTAAATAGATAATAAATGACATCTTATGTGTATAAGATGCGATTCTTAACTTTTTAACCTTTTAAAGCCTTTATAAATCCAAATAAGTTCCAAATTTATCATACCTTATGATTCATGGCTTTATGATTCCATCGTATCATATAATAGTACTGGCCAAGGTAGCCTATACAATATCTCTATATCATATTAGAAAATATTCCAAAAACCAAGAAATATTACATCCCCTCAATTTATAAATATCGTACTATATGATATGTTTATATTTTATTATATTATATATGAAAAAATTATATGTGTAAAGGATTTAGGGCATATCTTATTCAATCTATTATTCACTCTAAATCCTTATAGACTTTGTGCAATTTAAATTTATATTATATTATATAAAATAACATGTGCAACCATATCCAAAATTACTTTTATATATATTTCAAAACACCTTTTTAAAGTTATAATCTACTTCATTATGTATTACATAATATGAATTAACTTGTGAATACTCATCAAAAACACTTTTGGATTAACTCTATAACACTTTTAGAGAAGATCCCTAAGTCAAATTTACTCCCTATTCAGTCAATCAAAAAGTATTACCCCATGATGATTTGTAGAATTGATAATAAATATGAATCACCCAATCCATAAATTTAATTTAAGATAATAATATATAAAATAATCAAGGCTACTCAATATATAAAGTGATCTGGTATAACCCCCATCAGACACATGTATCTCTATAGATGTGTCCGCCATTTTCAAGAATGAATTCTCATACGATCCCTTTTTCCAAGACATATAGTGAACATGTAACATAGTGTATGTAAATATTATATAGACATTTAATATTTTATTAAATATCTAATTGTAATCTAATCAGGTCAATGAATACATCACATTTCATTCACCTTTATGGATGAGCACATCACATGTCCCTCACATGAATAAATAAGTACATCATATGTATTATCTAGGTGAAGCCTCACATTTCCTCAGTATATATCAATTGAGGTAACATATGTTATAATAATCATACGAGAGGAAGAATATAATATTAGTTAATCTCTAACCAATGACACAATCATCAACATACCCAACGACCCCTTGATTAGCTGAGCCTTAATGCTTGCATAAGAAATGTATCAAAGTATGAAGGTTATCATGCAAGGTATATATACAAATTTAGTTAGTGGGGACTAAAAATATGATATGTATACCCCTAGTATACCAAATACATAGTGAATGACACTCCATGTGGTATACTTAGTGGGTCATCTAGTGCAAAAAACTCATTTTTGTGCCTCATGAGCATAATCCATATCCTGATACAATCATCATACTAAAGATAAACTTAATAATTAATAATAAACTATAATAATCAATGATGAACATAGGTCAAGTATAACTCAAATTCATACTTTGAGAGGTAAATTATAATTATAATTCATAAAATATATATAAATAAATAAATAAATAAATAAATAAATATATATATATATATGTATGCAGCCAATGTGAATAAATGATAAAGTATAGATCACATTTTGTATAACTTGATTCATTTTATACTCTTAAAATCTATGAATATTTAACAAAAATATATATAATAACATATATAACATATCACAAATGATACAATACTATATGATACTTATTTTTATTATACTTTCAAGGGTTTAGTTAACTCATTACTTCTATATGTAATTTTTTCCCTATCTCTATGTGACCACCTAATAAAACCCTCCCACTAAACTCTTTAGTGAGTAAAATACATAAAGTAACTTGTTTGAATAACGATGTGTCTTATGAATTCTATTCCTAATGTTCAAATCCTTGAACATAATAAAACTCTTTTACTCTAAAACTCTAAATGTTATGATTTAATAACTTTTTTGTCTACTTAGAACTATTTCTAAATACATCATCATAATTCTTGGAACCCATTCCATCATTATTTTACTTGAAATATTTTTTAACTAATATAAATATTTAAATTTTCACTAACCATCATATCTTAAACTTATGTTAACTAAATGTGACTCTTTACATTTATATTTAACATTATAAAATAACAATTTTAATATTTTCATTAAAATTCATTTTGAATAGACTAGTATAATAATTTAATTTCTAACTTTGAAATTTTATGTTCAAACATACTCCCCCAAACTCTTAAACACTATATTATCTTTATAATATCATGCTAAGATTCAAAAACTCTTTTGTGTTTAATAAGTAACACTTATTTTCTTTAATGGAAAAATTTAACAAATAAACTATTATATTTGTCTCATATAGTGTTCTATGTGTTTGAATTATTTTCTTGAAAATAATATTACAATTTATGATATTCCAGTGATAGTATTGGAATCTAAATTCCTAATATTTTAACAAACATATGAATAGATACTTTTATCCTAGATAAAACATTTTTATCCTTTTTCATATTTTTAAAACATGTTATAGAACCTTATAAATCATAAAACATCTATATAGAATCCATTGTCTCATATCATTCATAACAAATCTTTGTCATCAAAAAACTCCTCTTATTATATATGAGAAACAAGATAACTATACAAATACTTTACTTAGATCCATATGAGCTTGATAAACTCTATTACATTAAAATATTTGATATAGAAACCCTTTGCTTCATCACTTGAATGTAAAATACAAGATTTATCAATTATTACCTTGATTTTGAACTCTTATATATAAATTTTTTTGTAAATTATACATTTGGTATCATTTTTCCCTTAAATAATGAATAATTGATTTCTATAAAACTAATACTTGACATGGATATTCCATGGAGCTTCACAAAAACCTTAAGGTATTTTGAAAAAATTCATCATATATACATATATATTCATAAATAAACATTCTTGATAAAAATAGGTTTAAATAAACTTGTATGGATACTCAAAGAAACATTTTTGTACTTTCTAACTAACTTTTATTCTTATAATTTACACTTTTATCTGCTTATACTATCTATACAACATGAGAAAATATACATTATTTTCCCAGTTCACATATTCTCAACACTTTGATAATAATAGGGTGATCATTTCTTTAAATCATTCATCTTATTTGAACATTTCTATTTATTAAAACAAAATGAATTCCTTAATCAGAACAATACTTTAGGAAACCTACAATCTCAAAAAGTCATTGACATACCCAATCATATTGATTATATGTGTAGAGACTAAAATTACTTAGGTTAATTTGCATCTAATGTCTTTAAAACCCTAATTGAATCATTATATGAATATCATAAGAATATTGGTTCACTTGTTGAATAACTTCAATAGTTCATTTATTAAGGAAGGTTTTTATTTAACATATAGAATTTCTATTACTTAAGAACTTTTCCTAAGTCACCAGTCTAAGAAGTTTCTTACATTAGGATTTTCATTGTCAAGGATTAATATCAAAGTTTAAGTTTGATGATGATGATGATATTTATCTATAATATAATATTTTACTAGATTAGTATCAAATTTTATATCTTTTCCTCAAGGAATTTTAATAAAAGTAATCCCATTAAAAGGATGAACCTATACATCATTACCTTTAGTAGGACAAGACCCATATTTAATCATGAATTATATTGGTTTGAGCATGTAAATAATCCATGACTATATATGGTAGAAAAATATTTTCAATCCTATCATATATGATTCTTGGATAATTGAACTCTTTATCCAAATCCATCATATGGATTCACTTTACTTTATTTCTTTGGTTTCCTAATCGCTAGGATTTCATTTTAAGTTTAACTCAAAAAAAACTATAAAAACAAGACACATAATTATTTGGGTCACCTTATTATTTTCTTTCTTTACACAATATAATCTATAGTAAACTAATAATTAGGGTCACTCATATTCAATGAATGAGGTCATGAAAGGTGCCACTTTGGAAGGAATCTCAAACTTGGTAATTGTGGGTTTTTTACTCTCACAATATTACCTCATGTTATTCCCTTTACATTAATGAATTATTATAATTATTTAGTTTGGAATCATATTACCAAAACAATATATTTAAACCATATTGATGTTTTACTATTTAAACAACTCATAGTTTGGGTTAATCACCCAAATATAGAATCCAAACATATTTACATATATCTAAATTCATCTTATAAATAAGTCACATGAAATTTTAATTTAAAATTCTATAATTATATAAAATTATGAATAAAAACAATAGTAATACCAAATCCACATATAAAAACCCCCACCTTTCTAGAATAAGGCACAAGCCTCTCAACCAGTGGAAAGTCTGACCCAAATTCCATCTACCAGGGACACATTACCTAATAGAGATTAAAATTCATCATAACTATAATAACTAATATGTATAAACTATACTCAAAAACTAAATTCAAGAAAATAACTTTAATTATAAATTTAATCCAAGGTAAAAGAAAAATAAATCCATTATCATACCTAACATATAACTTCTTAGATATATAATCTCTAGAATATTTTTAAGAATTTAAGCTAAACGATACACACAATCATAATATAAAAAATTTATAACAATGATTAAAGTTGGGAATAAATTTTAAATAAATGAAAAATTCATATATTTAAACAAGAGATAAGAATTTATGAACAACTCATAAATAAAAATTGATTATAAAAACATTATAATATACCTATTCATTATGAACAATCTATAATATTTAATATAAACACTTTATAATAATTACCTAATATGAACTCTTTTTGTATTATTCATTATATGTGATTTATCCTTAAATATATCATATTAAATGAAATAAAAACATTTTATATTTGAATTTATTTTATGTAAACTATTTATATAATCTAAATATCACATAATTAACATTATTTAAAGCTCAATTAAATAATCATCAAAACTCATTTTAATGTGGTCTAAATAATATCCTAATTATTGCCTTTAATTTTATTTTTTTAAATTAATTAATTATCA
Organism: Viscum album; assembly: GCA_963277665.1. Lineage (NCBI taxonomy): Eukaryota > Viridiplantae > Streptophyta > Magnoliopsida > Santalales > Viscaceae > Viscum > Viscum album. The sequence goes on from OY728138.1 coordinate 398,303,651, forward strand.
TCAATTCATAATTAAATATAAATATTTTATATTTTTCTTTTTTTTTTATAATTCATAAACCATTTTTAAATTACACTTATAATTTCCATATAAAAATTCAATATCTTAATTATAAGTCATTCCATATAATTTAAAAGGTATTTTTAATCTTAACACTTAATATTATGGAATATTAATTAATAAATGTTTTATAAACATTTAATTAATTAATATAAACACTTTATAATTAATTAATTTATAAATAATTTTATAAATTAATAAATATCCCAATATACATTTTATTATAATTTAAAAAATTATAAATTATATAATTCTATTCATAATTGAATTTTCAAAAAAAGATTTCTATTACAATACTATTTAATGATATAAATGAAATCATAATCTATTATTAATTGGCTATAGTGTATAAATAATGTAAGATCCATTAATCATGATAGTGAAATATTCACTTATAATAAGTGGCATATGTAAGTTTTTCAGATTTTTGGAAAAGAAAGTGACACTTATGTATGGAGTAATCCATATGTAAGAGTAACAATCATGCAAAGAAAACATACTTACATATGGGGTTACCCATATATAAGAGTATTGTAGTAATAATTACGTATCAATCAAATTTTATGATTCACATTGATATCTCTATGGCGATATGATGCTCTATTTTGAAACCATGGCACAATGATATTGCAAAATATGATATCTCAATGTTATACACTGAGACTAATACAAAACCATGAGATTTGTACTTATTCATTGGCTATAATATCATATATTATAATCTTTGATATAAATATACAAAATATTATAAGAGAGTATTAATCAAGAGCAATGGAAGTGACCCCCTCTTCCTGACCATGGTGATGATGGCCGCTGTGTTGGTCCCACCCCCTTAGAAGGGGGAGGGACTTCTGAAATCATTCGAGGGGGATTGGACTCATTCCCTTTACCCATTTTCTAAACTTGATTTTCTCCCCTACATATTTCTATTAGACCTAAAGTTATTGATTTTTTTAATGGTTTCTCTCATATCTCACTCTTTTCCTGGAAGTTTATAGATTCCTCATCCCTACTAAATCTGACACTGGTTTCACACTTCAAACAACATTATCCATCAGTGGATTTGTTAGACATATTTGTTTTTAGATCTTTGGGATTACCGGACTGAGAAAATATTGGTCTCCATGACAATAGATATATCATGATTATTTTTTTCATCATAGAATGATTTGATCTTGGCCTGGTCTAGAGTCCCAGACGTCTTCAATTTTTTTTATTTCTACTTATTCAGGTGGAATTATGATTTACACAAGAAATGAGACACCCTGACCTCGATGATTTGGTTTTATTTTCAGAGTTCACTCTTCCTTTTCAGAATCCTTCGATTATTCAAAGTTTAGGGAATCTGGTTAGCTGATATTTATGTTTCTATAATATAAATAGTTCTGTTTTCCATATTATTTCCCCTTTAATTTTCATATAAGTTGACATTTCAAGTCCATTGGTAGAGTATGTTCAGATTGCGGTTTGGGAAGAGTTTCATTATAACAAACTAGTTGTTTGTGATATATGGGTTGATTTTTATTCTTTATACAATATACCGGGTCACTTGATGGAAGTGTGTAGGTGTGGGCTCACAATCCACCATTAGAAGATGAAATCAAGAAGAATTGGTCATGGTGGTCATGGTTTGGTGTCAATTTGTAGTGTATATTTGAAGGAAAAAATTTAAATTAGTGATTCTATGGACCTAAGTATTATCAACTGAAAAACATTATCTTATTTACAAGTAGTTCACATTAGAGATTATCCTACATAGTTGTTAATGCTAAATGTTTGAAGTGAAGAGGTTTCTTATTTCCGCATGACATATGAATCCACAATACTCTCTCTTGATCAGTTTGGTTAAAATGATTTAGTAAATGATGATCCCATCCGGAAAGAGGTAAGATCCAAAAATCATTATTCGAAGGTGGTGAATATATTTGGAAGGTTGATAAGGTATGTGGTTGATATCAATTCAGTAGTTTAGGCCATATTTGGGTTAAAGGGGATATAGGGGGTGTGTGCAATAGGTTCTTTTAAACCAAACATCAATGTCTCAAAGTATTCAACTTATGAAGAGGCAGTGCATATTGATGGTATAGATACGCATAAATTAGTGGTTTAGGAGGCAAGTGAGGCAGGTACACTAGTCTACATGGACCATGGAAATTATATGTGGTCACACTAGCTATAAAAGATGGTTGTGTGAATTAAATGAGTAGGACGATGCCCATAAATAATCCTCTAAACATTAATCTATCCAACTACTTTGAAATTTTGAAGGTTGAATGCACAATGAAGAAAAAATGGGATTCGGTACCAAATGAAATGGGCATCTAGACCCCAATTCCAGAGGATAATTTCAATGACGAACAATGATTATATGAGGCTAAAATTAATTTTGAGATCTCTAGTAAATTCTACATAGGCAGCAAAGATGGAATAAAAGGTAGATGACTTCACAACTTAAGGAGGGAGAAGTGATGAAAGGGAAACCAGGATGCATGAAGCTGCATTGTGATTAAGGAAAAAATGGATTAAGGGTGTAAATATTAATCTCAACTACCTAATCCTATGGACACAAAGTATACCAAAGGGATCAAGGTGATGTATGGTGATCCCATGACTCATGACCAGGAACATTAGAAGAGTTTTGGACCTTTGAAGTGAAAATAAAATAGCCCAATGTGGTGATTTTAAGGAACAATAGCAGGTGGGTATGAAAGGAAAGGTGGAAGCGGAGAAAGAAAAATGTTTGGAGTTAGTTCTCCACTATAAGTAAGAAATTATAGAAGGAGTATTCCATATCAATTCTCTATAGGATGATGTTAAAGTAATATATGAGAGAATGATTTGGTTTTATATTAATGAGGATCAAAGGGTGTTGAACAATAAAAAAGATCTCATTTTGGCACATGGCTTTAACGACAGGAAGATCAATTTGGAGGAATATATCAAAACTTTAGACAATATGGACAATTTTTTTGAAGATGTAATCAAGGATAATCTATAAACTAAGGTAAAAAATCTTCAATTGAGGTTATATAGGGTGATTGGTTCCAATAATCTTAGTATTGTCTTTAATGATTTTTTAATTTCTTTCTGTGTGAAATGACCTTTTGGTTTGAAATTTTTCGGTTTCCCACTTTCTCCTCACAAGTTCTTTTGAAATAAAAATTTAATTTTTAGGTCACATAACTATAAAAGGAAAATTTATCAATCATATTTAATGATAAATAATTTAACAAGCACTACAACTTCAAAATATTCATTTTTATCACAATTTCACTAATCAAAAAACACTATAAGGTTTTGATACCACTTAAAGGTTCTAGGTAATGAATAATGATTAATAAATTTAGTAGAATAATTTAAAAATCATTAAACAAAAGAACACCATGTAAGAGACCACATAATGAATACTATAAAATGAATAAATCATAAAACTTTCACTGAAACTGTCCACTACATCTATCTCTATCCCATGTGTTTGATGAAGATCATATGAGAGGTAGTTGAATGAAATCCATACTTTGAATGTATCTACAATATGTACCAAATATATCATCATAATAATGGAATTATTTTACTCTTTGGAGAATTCTAGTGGATCGTGGTGTAAAATAGGTGGGAGAAGAGAGCTATGAGACAGAGATCTTCAAAAAGGTCTTAGGAATAATTACATGATCTTCACACCTTTATGTGATGAATTTCCCATTTTATATCCCTCAAGGATTCTACATGAGTGAACATAAATTAACTTTTATGTTATGAGTTAATGCATGAATTAGTTATAACCCTCGACTATGAAGACTCTCTCATCTATTCCATCTTGTGAAACAACTAATAAATGATATATTATGTGTTTGAGATTAAAGTGTTAACTAATTAACACTTCACTACCTTAGGGGATCCGAATAAGTTCCAAAGGAAGCATACCTTATGATTAATGTCACTACAATTCCATCATGTTCTATAAAACGATTGACCAAGGTAGCTTATATGAAATATCTATACCATATTACAAGATATTCCCAAAACTAAGAAATATCACATACCCTTATTTTTAAAATTCATACCATATGATGTGTCTATATCATACCCTATGATATAGTCTAAAACACATCATACATGTAAAGAATTTAGGGTATATGTCCTTCACTTATGATATACCTTATGTTGGATTAATCCCCACATGGCATAGAAATAACATAGTGCATGGTGTTATCATGCCTTATGATATACCTTCGTAGGAATAATCCACACTGATCTCATGTAGCATATATCTTAATTTAGGATTGGATTCAATCTATATTAATTAAGAACTTATAGGAATAACTTAGAGATCACAAATGTTTCAACTAATGATAATCCCTGTGTATGCTGAACAATTTATGGAAATCATATAATATGATATACATTATATTTTATTAATGATTAAATGATCATTTTTGGCATAAATTCATCGATTCTATTATATGATATAATTGAGCCATATAGTACACTATAATGTAATGAAAAACTGAAGTTTTGAACAATGTAATGACATGATTTCCTATATCATATGGAAAAACCCATTTTTTTTTAAAATTATCAATTATCGTGGTAAATCTCTGATACCACTAATGGGATTCTAAGGATCAAATGACATTTATTTAACATAGAGAAAGCAATTAAGAACCTTTAAAACCAATATCTGATATAGATGAAACCAAAACCATCCTACTATAAGAATAAATAACGCAACATCTGTACCATACACCATTGAAATCTACCACTGATAACTTCAATAAATTATTGATGCAGATTACTAAAGATAGCCAATAAACAAATTTCACAATGTTTTATCCATAGTTTGAACCAAATCACTTGATTCTCAAGTGGGATCCTCTCATCACCCACAACATGATAGTTCCTTCTGAAGGATAAGGGTGGATGGGTAAGAGAGATTTAAGTTAAGGGGGGTATCATCTAGAAATACTTTTCAAGGAAGACACCCCATATCAATTGAAATTACACCTTATATAAGCTAAGGGATGCTCCTGATCCAACCAATAATTTACTCATGCATTGAAAAACATAAAAATAAAACATCTACCATATGTATTCATCTCATAAATGTTACATTGAATCTCCAATATGTTATATATATGATAACAATAACTGAAATGGTAGATAATTCAAATGTTAACTTCTTAAAAATTGATTTCCATATCAATAATAGGTCATGGAATGGTATTTTATACCATTACTTATGATATTAAAACAAGGAATATGACATGCCTTGAAAACCATACATGTCATACCCTACGACATGCTCATATAATGTGATACAATATGGGATTTAAGGCATATCTCCTTCACTAGAATCCCTAAAAATATAATGGGAGGAAATAATGAAACCCTAAGGGGTTTAATTTGAGTAAGAGCATAACTAGAAATTCATATTTTTAAAATTGGGAAGATCACACTATTTGGATCCATGATTTTAGAAATCATGCTCCAACCATGTAGTAACCATTGGATTTGAGTTGTGTTCCTCACACAGTTAGATTTCATGGTTACTCCGGAACTTACACCAACTGTGCAATAGTTGTTAGGTTGGATCCAAATATAATATTAAGTTTCATGGTTACTCCAAACTGTATGCCAACCTTGAACCTCCACTTGAATTAGAATTCCTCATGTAAGGTTAAACCACATGATTTCTACTAATTATTCATTAACCATGTTATAGCCATGTAACCTATAAATTTTCTAAAATTATGAAAAAATCAAACCTAAAACTCCCAAATTTTTAAAAAATAAATAATTAAATAAATAATAAGAAAAAGTGGAACTGATGTGTGACAAAACACATTCCAATACCTTGATCATAAAAATGGGAAGGTTCTTCCAAAGTAGGGTTCCCATATATTATCTTGTATAAGGAATGGTGGAAATGGATAACCCTAAGAGTTGGGTAACCAAATCAAATTGTGATATTTGGGTTATACTTAGTTGGGAAACCCTGAAAGTCAAGATACTAGGAACTGAAAAAAAAAGGAAACCAATGATGTTTATTTATTCGTGGTTTGAAAAAACATTTCTAATTAGCATTGTTTTTATAGAAAACATAGATAATATATTTTAAATAAATATTTTATAATATAATTATATATTAATATAAATTAATATATATAATTTATAATATATAAAATCATAAAAAAATTATTTTTTCAAAAAGAGAATTTAATTTAAATAATATATATTATAAATATTAACAAGTGTGTGTGTAAATATATATATATATATATATTTCATATAATTATATAATCTGAAAAATAATATATATATATATATATGTGTGTGTGTGTGTGTGTGTGTGTGTATGGATGTATATATATTCACTTTTGTGCATGTGTGTGTCTTTTTAAATTAAATTTTATTTTTGTAAAATTAAATTTATTATGATTTTATGTATTATAAATTATATATATGAATTTATATTAGTATATATATATATATATATTCCCATATACAAAAATACATATGTAAATTCATACACAACACACACACACATACATTCCACCAAATATAAAGATTTTTATTAAGATACGAGAATAGCTAAAGACCAAGTTTGGGGGCATCTAAAATGGTGGATCTTGAGGGAATACCCATATAAAATATTGTTACATTATCAAGAGAAAGAACCTATACTATAAAACAATTTAACAATGTTAATAGGACTACCTTTAGAATCCAAGAAGTAATATTCCATGTTTCCCTCGTGCTATGTTTACGTAATCACCACATTATGTCTAATGACCATTTTACATTTTTAAAAGATGATAACAGATGTAACAATTGATGAGAGAGAGGAAAATTGGAAATTTGAAAAGTAATGCTGAGTCGGATTCCATAGAATAGAGGGAAATATTGTAGAGTCTATAAATAATAAGGCTACTGAGTATTAATCATGCTTTTGTGATGTAAAAATTCCCTTCCATATAAAAGGCATTGAATGCTAGATCCACTGAACCCCAAGAATCATGAATAAGACCACCCTTTTGTGTGATACCTATAGTATAAGTGTCATTGGTATTTAGTTTGAGTCTTTTATTAGGTGCTTTCCAGGCCACCCAGTAACCCTGCACCATTATGACTATGCCAGTATGGGGTTGATATATTTGTGGGAGAAGGTTCCAAAAAGCTAAAGTATATCCTATGAACAAAAAAAAATCATTGATCAAGATAAGAACTTTAGTTTTAAATGAAAAATCCTCACATAATATCCCAGTTTCCTAGACTCATTCTACACTTCCCATATTACCCAACATCTAACAACAAAACCCACACTATGAGATTTCCTATCACTAAAAAAACATCCATATTGCAAAACCAAGATGACAGTAACTCCTCAAGAAAACCAAGATTAATAGAGATTCCAAGAATACTTCCCATGATGTTCTATATAGACCCTTCCCATTCTCTATCAATAAAAAGATGATATTTAGTTTCCAATTTAGAGTTTGTACATAAAGTTAATTTTGAGTCTATAAGGATACATTTATTCTGGATTAGATTATATACGAGGATAAATCTATGCTGAACATTCTAGAAAATGATATTATACTTGGATGGTATGGTTATAGTTCATAAGGATTTATCCCACAGATCCATTCTATGTTGGATATGTATAATTTTATGATAGTTAGAGGTGAAACATAATCCTAAATAAGAAGGAGTAAAAAATGATATATCTTTTTAACCAAACTAATGTTAGCTAGAAATTCCTTAGAATCACCATCCAACAAAATTTTTAGAGGCCTTGGATTCTCTGAATCCTAAAAAAAATATAATATCAAGATACATAAACCCTAGTAATAATAGAGAAAAACTATATTAGTTTTTATTTAAAAATAAAATACCCCATTTCTCAATGATCCTTCTAAAGTGATCAAGAAGATAATGAATGGTTCCCTGAAGGTTGTTCCATATGTGATATTCTCTAGTGATACCTTTGTATAAAGAAGCGAGAATCCTTCCATATTTGACATTGAAAATATTTGACCACATCAACTACCCCTCTAAAACATCCCATGAAAACTCAGACTACATGATCTATATACATTCTTAAAACATTATTATATTTGATTCCACCTTCTATAATTTTTTTTTGCTATCCATGGACAACTCACTCCATTAAAATGAACCTCTTGGTGAGATTCCGATAATAATCCATTGATAGTTTTTTTAATATTCCATATGATAGTTTTTATAACTCTAATATCTTAAAAAACATTCATAGGAATGGAAAATAGAACACAAATGATAAGATTAATCTTTCCTCTAAAAGGTAGAAACTATATTTTCCAACTAGTAATATGAAATGCGATCATCTCCACCAGACCATAAAAGTGGTGGATACGAATCCTCCTAGTAGCCAATGTATCTCTAATATAGATCATAGGAAATTTAAATTTAGGAAAACCACTCCATCTTTCATTGAGGCGAGAACATCTGGGTGATAAATTGTTAGAGATAATTATTCTAATTTTCTCTCTAATGATATTTCTTTTACTCCACAAATAATAAGTATTCAGAATTATTAAGAAACATTAAATAGATATATGACTACCATTGAGGTAAAATAGTACATCATCAGTAAAAAATAGATATTATATACCTTTCAAACCATACCTTACATTGAGGTTAATCACCTCTCTATTAGAAATAAATTTATTTAGTTTCCTACTGATAAAGTCCTGTGCTAGAATAAAGTGAATGTTAGAAATAGGATCACCTTAGTAGAGGCCATGATTTGATTTGAATAATCCAAAATTATTTATGATTAGTTTAATAAAGAACTATGAAGAGTATTATCTATAAAATAACAATACACACACCTACTCTGAGAATCTATAATACCTCATGACCTTTAAAATCATATTACACTATATTCTCTCATTCGAAAATTCCATATAAATTTTAACCATAATGTTAATACTAATATCTTTTCGGTCAAGATATTTTATCATATCTTGTTCTAATCCTCTGGTACCATGTATGTATCTTACCTGAACAAACCCATGTTTTCTACTAATATTAGGATGGGAAAGATGAGGAATAGTATTTTATTCAAGATAATGATGAGTAATTTATTAGAAAAGTTTCACATATTTATGGGATAATACTGGTTAAAGGAGATAGGGTGTTATAATTTTTGAATAAGCATGAGAAATATAGAACAAGTGGATTTTTGGAGTTCTCCTCCTAAGAATTAGTCTCATAAATCTTTTATAACCTCTCCCTTTATGATCTTACAAGTAGTAGTATAAAAAAAATTGGGAAGCCATTAGGATCTTGGGAACTGTTTGGGTCTATGTTACTAATTTGCTTCTCCATAGGATTTAAATCCAGGAAATTATTCTAGTGCTAATCAATGGACATGGGGATACTATTAAATAAAGGATCATCCTCATCATCACTATGGTATCCACCAATCATTTTAGGTTATAAACCTATGAGTAAGAAGAAAAAATAAGAAACTGTTAAAGGCCCAATTACCTCTATATCAATGGTAAAGTATCAATCATCTAATTATATGCTGATATTCTACATGAATTTACATTATTTGATGAATTAAAAAAAGAAATAAGATTTTATATCTCCCTATTTAATCCATAATGATTTATATTTTTCTTGAGAAATATTTTATTCTTCTATGATTTTCACCACAAAAAACCTTTGATTGTTGGAGAAAATATCAAAATTATCATCATACCATATTTCATGTGATATAGTATCATGTAGGTATGTTTTTTTTAATTCAAATCTTTTATCTGTTGTAATTCTAGTTTTGTTAGTTTGAGAAAGTATTTCAGAGAGTGGGTGTTTAGTGAGTCTTCTAAGGGAATTGGGACTGATTCCTTCACCTTGGAAATCTAGGCAATGAGGTATGTGCTGGGATATTTTTCAATCATCCATAATAAATGGTTCCCACTGTGAAAATTCATTCTATTTTTACTATAAGTTTTTAATAATTATTATTATTCTTGTAATACATTTGATAGGTAAAAATAAAATTTTCGATTTCCTCATTTTTTAAGAGTCTCGCTTTCCTTTTTCTCCTATTTTCATTTATACAAATAGTTTACATCATACACACGATATCAAATATAAGGTTATATTCCCAAGTATCCAAAGTATGATACCATGATTAATAACTCCTATAAATTGACAAATGAGATAAGTGAAATTATATTCCATTACCCTACACTAGAATTATATTACTACACCACATGTGTGATCAAGATAGAGTCCATCATAAAGGCCCAAAGAGTTTGGGATGTTGTTGAACCAGTTTTTGGGGTGGCCATTAAGAAAAGGAAGGATAAAATGGTGTGATAAAATTTAATCTAATATTTAAATAATGACATATTATTGTTGGTTGAAAAGAAGAAGATTGTAAAAGAAGTGTGGGACAACTTAAGGTGATATTATTCATATAAGACTGTGTTAAGAAATCATGGATATTAATTCTCAAATGAGACTTCTCCCCACTAAACATAAAGGAGGGGGAGGCACTTAATGAGTTTATAAGGAAGATAAATAGTATTGAAATAAAGTATATAATTCTTGACACCACTCTTGATAAAGATACATTGGTTAATAAATAAATTAATTCCATCCCATACAAATAATATCAATTCATGGAAAGAATAGATCAATTTTATGATATTTATTAAAATCCCTTTGAGGATGAAAATGGATAACTTAAGGCTTATAAAGAATGGGAAGGGATCCAAAAAATATGATTAATGTATATAACCAACTCCTGGTAACTCATGATGAGTGGAAGATTCAATATAAGGGTGGGAGTGGAGAGTCACTATTAGGAATTAGATCATGTGGTCCTAGTACCCAAGATAGAGGTTGATGGGGAAAGGGTCATGGTTAAGGGAGGAATAAGGAAAAGGGTGGTCATATCCATACCAATACATCATGCCAAGATGGTGTAGATAGTACCCCCATCCAAAACATAGATAATATTCAAATTAAATAATTTAATTATGATATAATTAGACACTGCACCACTGAATTTAGGAGAAAGAATTGTGATGAATAAGTATACCTCACCCATGCTGTTGAAGAGGAACCTATCATGTTGCTCTGTAATATCCTGAAATTTTATAGTGATGTATAGAGATCATTTATAGGTAATTTTTTTTCTTTTTTTGGTTATACTTTGGTTGATGCATGTCTTGGGTGCCTTTGGGTGAAATTTGGAAGTTTTTGGAAGGGTTTTGGGTAGTACATGGTTGGAATTTCGGTTCTGGGAGTAGTAGAAGTGTGAGACGGGTTGTGACCAAATTTTATTTTTATAATTATTGATGATAAATATAAGATTTACTCAATGAAAAACATTATGATCAATAAAATTGAATCAAAGAAAATAGAGAAGGGATATAACACTATAACTAAGGGAAAGATCATCGAATATTATTTATAATAAATTTAAGAAATTAAAAGGATTACCTTGTGAGAATTATTTCTTCATTGATTGATCTGACAATTGATCTACATTTTATGGTTGTTGCATTGTAGGAATCAAGATAATATTCCCTCTAGCATTATCCACATGTGTTCCACAAATCTCTGAACATTAATGTGAGAATCTCTAGGTTCTAGTATGATAGATCCCATTGCTTGCATTATTTTCCTTTAATCGCCTTGAGAATCTCTTCCAAAGTGTTCTCCTTGATCTATCTAGACTAGATAGTGGTAGGTGGATGAATATATCTCTCCATTCTTAGGATAATTCTTGGATAGGGAGCCCTCTGGGGATTTAGAGGATTCTCTCCAACTTTCATTGTGCACAACACAAAAAATTAATTGGTTTTACAGAAAAATAATATAATTGGGTTTAAATACTACTAGGGTTTAAATATAAATATTTTCAAAAGTTACCTTTAATATTTATTTAATCCCTTATGGAACCCCATGTCAAAATAGTAATAATAATATTTTCTGGACATGCTTTGACTTGAAAATTACATTAAATATTATTTAATCAAATAATATTCAATATATATTATTTATCACGGGGCCTAGAAAATTGGTCTTCCATTCCTCCACAATATTTATCGAGACTTGAATAATGATTATTTATATAATAAATAAATATCACTTCATTATTCACCAATAAATAAATAAATATTATATTCATTGAATAGAAAATAATATTTATTAAATATTCTTCTCAAAGTATATTCTCTCGAATAACTGGTTACAAAATATATGTGATCAAGAAAACATGAATAATTATTAAACCACATGCATGAGTAATATTTATTCAGCTTGTTAAATAATAAATAAAAATATATTATTTAACTAAGATTCCGGATACACTTAGTGTGTGACTCTCTTGGAATCTTTCTCATGGAATTATGCTAAGCAGCCTAAATTCCAAGGTTAACATCTAGAAACATGGGAAGGCATCCATGGAGAAAGAATTTAATTCTAAAACAACATAATACATCATAAAAATGATAAACATGTAATATAATCCCTTTATCATGATATCTCTAATCAAGAAGGTTGCATGCTGGTGTCATCAACATATGTGCTTGATGTCTCTTTCTTTGAATTTTTGAAAATCAAACATTCCTATAAAACACCATGAACATGGATTTATTTAGGAGATATCATTTCCATTAGAGGTCCTGAAATATTAACTTTTTTTAAAGAACTAAAGGGAAAAATACTTCCTCACATTATTCATTAATTCAATACTACTTGTGACACACCCAATCTATCCTACATCTCCACAAACATATATCATCATAGTTTTCATCAATACATCAAAGTATGTGACTCATAATACTCATTAATAATAATATTAAATTCTAAAGATCAATATAGATGTATTTATATAGGAATATCTAATGACCCATATAAATGTTGAATTCCTACAAGAATGTATCATTCTCATAATATCCTTCACTGGATATTACCAAGGACATACACCACAATAAGGTGACTCAAAGTCCTATGATCCTCCACCCCTGATAGACTATATCATTTTTTGCCTCAAATGATATCATCTGTCTATAGAAATATATTTAAGAATAGTGTCATAGCACTTTCGAGTCCTCATCATAGCATGGAACTACTATGACCTTTTAGTGAGACAACTACTCTTATGACATTATCAAATACTATGTTACATACAAAACAATCATGATGTGACAATAATTTTCTTAATATTAAAAACTATAAATGCAGGTTATCATAAAGTACACATAATTTGGTTCTAGGGAACCAACTCTAATAGATTCCCACTTGCACTAGATCCAACTACTAACAACCTTCAGTCCTCTAGCTCTCGCATGATACTCATGCTTCTATTGACATAGGCCTTTAATTAAGGGTTCCACCACATTCTCTTCAATGAGGGATATACTTACTACAAATTCACCCATCTGATAAAAATCCCTTAAGAGGTGATACATCCAGAGTATATTCTTTATTTGTTTGTGTGACATTGAATCTTTTGAAAGATACACCACTGTAGTATTATTACAATATAATGTTATAGGGTCTTTATTACTAGGTTCAACATCAAGATCGTAGAAATTTTTTTCTATACAAACAAATTCCTTGGATGTATTAGAAGATGCAATATACTTATAATATACTATAGAATTAGTGACAACTGGATGATTTGAACTCTTCTAGATCATATATTTTTTTGTGAAAAAAACATATCCTGACTTTGACCTTATATCATTCTGATTTATCTGAAAACTAGAATCAGTACAACCCCTGATGACTGGCTCGTCATCTCCTCTGTACACAAGGAACATATCCTTAGTTATTCTCAGATACTTAAGGATATGATTAATAGTAGACCAATTTTGTTCTCCTAGATCATCTTTATATCTCCCCACCATGATAAATTCATAGTCAACATCAATTCTAGTATATAACATGACATACATGATTGATTTTATCGCTGAAGCATATGGTATATTACTCATTCTCTCTTTCTCCTGTTGTGTTTGAGAACAAATTTTCTTAGAAAGATGTAAACCATATGGAAATACAACTAATACAGTATTATATTTTTCCAAACTAAATATATTTCATATCTGGTCAATGTATATACTTTTAATTCATCCACCTGTCCTCTTGAATATTTCACGAATGATCTTGATCCCTAGAATATAAGATGCTTCACTTAAGTCCTTCATACAAAAACACTTATTTAACCAGTACTTAACAGATTGTAAGACTGGTATTCCATTTATAATAAGTAATATGTCATCAAAATATACAACTAGGATAATGAACACATTTACACTAAAACTCTTGTAAACACATGGATCACATTCATTCTTAATAAAACCAAATTATTTTATAGCTTCATCGAATTAAATGTTCCATGAAATTAATTCTCGATTAAATCCATAGATGGATCTCTTCAACTTAAAAATATTTTTGAAATCACCCAGAGTCAAAAACCCTTCTGGTTGTCTCATATAGACATATTACTGAAGTTTCCCATTAAGGAAACCAGTTTTGACATCCATCTACCAAATCTAATAATCATAGTAAGCTGTTATATCAAGTAGAATTTTGATGGATTTAAACATGGAAACTAGTGAAAATGTTTCATCATAGTCAATTCCTCGACACTGTTTAAACGCTTTAGAAACTATCCTTTCTTTATAGGTATTTAAATTACCTTCCGTGTCTAGTTTTCTCTTTAATACCCATTTGCACACTATGATATTTACATCAACTAGCCCATCATCTAGAACCCAAACTTGGTTATAATATATATAATCCATTTTAAAATTTATGTATTCTTTCCATATTGAATATTTTTATCGCTTTAATACCACTTTTTAGGAGATAGGTTCATTATTTTCAACCAATAATGAGTCACCATCCTCAGTGACTAGAAAAACATATCTCTCTAGTTATCTTACCTCTCTTATCCTCCTATGCAGTACTTGTGTTTTAGGAACTAATTATTCCATGGTGACTTGTGGAGTCTATTTCTATACAAACTCTAGTGTATCCTAAGAATCAACTTAATCCGAATTTAATATTTCTACCACTATACTTTTTGAGGATGTGCACCCTCTCAAGAAAGATGGATTGTTTGGTGATAGTCACTTTCTTGTATGATGGGTTGTATAGGTTTTATCCCTTTATTTGCTTGGGATACCCTATAAAGACACATTTTGTTCCCTAGGATGATAGTTTGTTTCCTGATAAGGCCTTAACAAATGTCTCGCAATCCCATACAGATGTATGGAAAAAATGGGTTTCTTTCCACTCCATAACTCGAATAGAATTCCATTTTCCACTTCAGTTAGTACTGATTTTGATGTTTATTTTTTATTTTTTAATGCATATCCCCAAAAGGATAATGGAAGATCTGCATGACTAATCATTTACCATACCATGTCTAATAAGGCATGATTCCTCCTTTCACTAACACTATTTCACTAAGGTGCTTAAGGTGGAGTGAGTTTAGATAGAATCCCAAAATCCTATAGAAAGTTGGTAAGCTCTTGGTTAAGATATTCACCACCTCGATCCAATCGAAGATTATTTATCTTCCTTCCAAGTTGATTATCTACTTCATTATTGAATTCCTTGAATCTATCAAAAAAGGTGGACTTATACCTCATCAAGTAGACATAGACATATCTACCCAAGTCATCAGTAAATGTTATGAAGTATGAATACCCACCTCTAGATTCTATTGGAAATGGTCTACAAAAATAATTGTGTAATAATACTAGAATATTTTTGGCCCTTTCACCCTATCTATTGAATGGTAGTTTGGTCATTTTTCCTTTAAAAAATCATGACATCTTTTATGTGGTTTTAGCTCAGATGAGTCCAAATAACTATCTTAACACATATTTTTCAAACTCTTCTCATTTATATGACCAATATGGAAATTCCATATTTGGGTGTTATATGAGTCATGTGAACATGATTTTTTATCAATTTCCAATACTTGGTTATCGTAATTTAATACATAAAGACTATTATTTTAATGTGACATACCATAACATATGCTGTCTTTATAAAAGAAATAACTTTTCTTTCCAAAATTGAGAATAAAATCATATCTATCTGAGCATGATGTAATTTTTTTAGTAACCATTGGTACATAATCAAAATATTTTAAAACCAAAATCATTATCATTGGTAATAAAAGGTGGTAGTCATATATGGCTAGAGTAGCTAGAATCACACCATTAATAACTCTCAATTCCACATCTCCTCTAGAAATATTTTAGAATCTACGTGTTTTCTACATTTGGATGTAGATGTGATAACCAAAAGCTATATCTAATACCCAATTTATAGACACTGAAATTTTAAAATTGATAACGAATGCACCTTTAGCTTCTCTTTGCTTTTGGGTGAAGTTCCTCTTCTAGTGGTTTGGATTTACACATGTAAAACATACTACCTCCTTTTCATTTCCATGCCTCTGGATCTTCCTCTTATTGGAAGGATGGTGCTCGGAAGATTTAGAATTTTTATGTGTCTTGGGACCCTTAAACTTGTTCTTCCTTTTCTTATTCACCTTAAGGAACATGATTTTATCATTCCTCATGTCCTTAAACACTCTAAGAATCAAAGTAATAAGTTCAGAAAGAGTCTTATAATTATTTATCATATTGTAATTAATAATAAAACTAGAGAAGGTATTGGGAAGTGATGAAAGTATGACATCTTTAAACAACTCATCTAGGAATTTCATCCATAAGATGTCTAAGCGTTCAATGTAGAAAATAATCTTGAATACATAAGGCCCATTTGGCATAGAGTCTCCAATATTAGTTTTAAAAAAAGCATTGGAGATCTCATATCTCTCTTGTATCACCTTCTCTTGATGGAAATATTGAAGGTTATACATCATGCTATATCCATCCATGTCCTCATGTTTCTTCAAAATATCATTGATCATAGATGATAGCATGAAACATTGAACATCTCTGGAATCATTTAAATGTTTTTGATAGAGTTTTAACTCTTCATCACTAGCATTATTACCAATAGAATCAAGAATAGGTTCTTCTAGTACATACAATTTCCTTTCTTAGAGAAGGATAACACGTAAAATTATTTACCACTCTTGGAAATTTGTTCAAGTGAGAAGGTTTTCCTTCTCAAGTATGGATCATAGTGATATGTTTGAATTCATTTTATCACTGTTTCTAAAAACAAGATGATCACAATTTTAGTACTTTATCTGGTAAAATTTAGATAAATAAATAAATATTATATTTATTAATATCCTATTATTTTATCAAAACCCAATATCCCTTACCATTGGCTTCATAATTTATAGTTTATTGAATATTCTAGTGAAATGGATCCACATTCCCCTTCTCATTACCCCATATTTAGTTGTTCAAACAACTTGAATGGTTTTAGGTAGGAATTATAAATACCAACTAAATTAATTCATAGTTCATTGATCTGTTGAGTGGACTTCCTAGTCCTAAAATACTTAAATAGGATTTCCTCAAAATTTTCTTCTCAGTTACACCAAGCCCTGCTTTAGAAGTAAACCCTTGATGTTTACTAAGTTAAGTCAACCCAAAAATTCATGTTATAATTCCCTGATAATTGAAATCACCCCAACTTTGGCTGGTCAAACACTTTGAACTATGGTGCAATTTTAACTGAAGTAGTGGAAGGCTATACTGACTTAATATATAATTTAGGGATTTTATATTTTATACATAAATTTCATACTATTATCTTTATCTCATGATTTTTAATATTAAGTGAATTTACTTAAGTGATTATCCATGTCTTAGATAATATTTACACACAAGGAAATTTATTTTAGTTATATATTTTATGCTTGTTAATTCATTAATTCATGTGATCGAGACTAAACATCCATAATGAAATAACCCTGTGAATTGACATAAACAAAATAATAAAGTGGTATGATCATGATATTTTACTAATAGTTAGTTTATCAAGCAGTTGTTAAACTAACTATTGACCTAGGGGGAAAACACCTTAAACCAATTATGGTTTTTATTACAACTTTCCACCTATCCACCTATGTATCTATCTGGGATTAGTTTTACCTCAGCTCCAGAATTGAATTGCCTCAACTATCTTGGGACCTCCATCCATTACATATGATTTTTATCACACACAGGTGAGGGGAAAATAGTTTTTATAAAAGAAACCATGGGAACACAAAAACTTTTATAATAATAGGAGAGAAGGAACACATGATAATAATTGAATTTAATAATAAATTAAATGAAACTAATCACATAAAAGGTATAGTATATTCTCATTATTATCTACATGCATGCAAAAAATTAGAAATTTAATAAAACTAGCATTCAATCCTTAATCTTTCTTATTTAAGATAAATCATGATCGAATAAATTAATTATATTCTTTAATTAATCAATTATTTTATCTTAATTCTCATCCAAATTTCCTTGAGATTATCATCCATCATAAATTTAAACAAATTAAATAAATTTATTTAAAATTAACTGTGTACATAAATGTACCTTGGAGGAAACATGGTGAATACCCATCAAAATCTACCCAAAATGTGTTATACTCATATACTATTTACTATTGTGACATATGACATACATGACTTATCAAATACTTTCATAAAATGTACTATCATCTTAATGATTTCACAAATTACATGATTTTTTGGTCATGCGTTATGCTTAAATGCATGTAGCATAGTAACTGTAATAGGAATCACACATGATATACATATCTAAAAATTATGAAGAAATTAATTATATATATATATATTAAAACCCATCACATGGCATATCCTATCAACTTAATGACCACATGAAAGCATATGCCGATAAGGTTTACATAGTATAAAAAATTAATTTTAATTATATGTAATTTGGTATAAGTACATGTCTTGTACATATGATATACAAAGTGTTTACATCTCTTACTGTCTATCCGAGGCACACACCCATGGACTTGGTGTGTAAACCATGCCTCAGAAAAATTAGAGTACATGATGTGTACAAAGGGATACACAACGTGTGGTCTCTAAGTTACATGGTCACGAGTCAGGTAGGCTGTGTATGAAAGTACATGGTCCTTCTATGACTAAAAAATACTACATGCCATGTACATGGTCTACATGGTGTGTACTCCGACTAACCACGCATCAGGATAGCCTAGTCAACACACAATGTAATAAATTAAATGCACTGCTTGTATTCAATGCAAACAGTTTGAATTAATTCATAATTAATTCCCTATGTATTGAACACTAGTACATGACATGTAACTCTGGTTACATAACATGTACTCTTGTGTTATCTATCCAGAATCCTCATCACCTCCAAAGGAGTCCTTTAGTTTTATTTTGTTCATAAAATTAATCAAATTGATTAGATTTACAATAAATGATAGAGGAATAAGTAGATATTATAATTCAGATTAAAATAATGATTAAAATTGAATTTAAAAATAAAATAAAAATAAATAAATCAAGATTTTTTTTAAATAATTATAAATAATTATGTGACCCACTATAATACCACATGTAGGTTCTGGGTGCAGTAGACACATATGATGGGTAATGCCAAACTTTTTTTTCATGATTTATGATCAATCCTATATTTATACAACTAAAAATGTCATGATAAATAGAATTGAATAAAAGAAAATAGACAAGGGATATAACTCAGAAACCAAGGGAAGGATCATCACATATTATTTATAATTAATTTAAAAAAATTTAAGAATTAACTTACGGGAATTATTTATTAGTTGATGGATATGATGAAAGATCTATGTTGTATGCTCATTTCATTATAGGAATTAAGATAGGATTTCCTCTAGTAGTGATCCACACATGTTACAAAAATCTACAAACGTCGACGTAAGAATATACGAGTTCTATCATGAAAAATCCTATCGCTTGTGTTATTCACCTTTGATTTCCTTAAGAATCGCTTCCAAAGCATTCTCCTTGATCTCCCTAGACTCTAGAGTGGGAGGTTGAGGATGATAAATCTCTTTTATTAGGAGTGTTCTTGGAGAGGGAGCTCTCTAGAGATTTAGAGGATTCTCTCTGTCCATCGTTGTGCACAACAAAAAAATGAATTGTCTCTTTAGAAAAATAATATAATTGGGTTTAAATACTACTAGGGTTTAGAAATAAATATTTTCATATGTTCCCTTTAATATTTATTTAATACCTTTACTAACCCCTATCAAAATAATAATAATAATAATAATATTTTCTTGACATGTTCTTAACTTGTGATTGCATTAAATATTATTTAATCAAATAATATTCAATATATATTATTTACCACTAGGCCTAAAAACTATGTCCTCCATTCATCAAAAATATTTATAGGTCCTTGAATAATGACTATTTATTTAATAAATAAATATCACTGCATTATTTTACAATAACTAAATAAATATTATATTCAATAAATAGAAAATAAATATTTATTAATATCCCACCCACATTATATTCTCTTGAATAACTGGTGATGGAATATATGTGAACAGGAAAACATGAAAAATTATTAAACCATGTGTGGGATTAATATTTATTAAACTTTTTAAATAATAAATAATAATATATTATTTAATTGAGATTCTCGATACACTTTGTGTATGACCCTCTAGGACTCATTCTTAGTGGCATTAGGAGAAGTAACCTAAAGTCCAAGGTTAGAATCTAGAAACATACCAAGAAACCCATAGAGAAAAAGTTAATACTTTAATAAAATAATTCCTCATAGAGATGCTTAATATGTAATATAATCCCTTTATCACAATATCTATAATCAAGAAGGTTTCATGTCAGTGTCATCAACCTATGTGCTTGATGTCTGTTTCTTTGACTTTCTAGAAATTGAACTTTCCTATAGAACACCATGGAAATGGATTTTTTTATATCATTTCCATCAAAGTTACTAGAATATCGACTTCTATTAATGAAAATAAGGGATAAATCCTTTCTCACATTATTCATTAATGAAATATTACTCATGATACACCCAATGCATCCTACCTTATCATGAACATATATCATTTCTATTTTAATTAATACATAAAATTATGTGACTCATAATACTCATTATTAATAATCTTAAAGTCTAAGGATTAATACACACATCCAAAAATAGGAACATCCAATAACATATATAAATATATATTTCTTAATGGCAGGTCTCGTTCTCTTAATATCTAACACTGTATATTACCAAGGACGTACACCATGTGGATGTGCCTCAAAGTAATATGAGTCTCCACCCCTAATATCCTATATCATTTTTCCCTCAAATGATATCATACAACTATAGAAAATATATTTAATAATAGTGTCACAACACTTCCAGGTTCTCATCATAGCATGGAACTGCTATAACCTTTTAGTGTAAAAACTACTCTTATAACATTATCACATACTATGTTATGCATAAGAAAAATAACTATGTGATAATAATTTTATTCATATTCAAAACTATTAATACAGGTTATCATAAAGTACACAGAATTTGGTTCTAGGGCACAAAATCCAACATGGCGCATAGTTTTCCCAAACTTCGTGCACCACCCTAGAAAACCAGGAAACCCCGGATAGAGAGGGATTTAATGGTTAGAAAATGGTCTGTCAAAACATTTACCCTCTTAGGAGTAACTATGCACCCCCATAGGAGAGGTGTATAGTTAGGGTGCACAGTTTGGGAAAATATGTGCCCCAACCTAGAAAACCATGAGTGCGGGATTTAATCCTTAGAAATTTGATTTTAAAATTTTAAAATACCCCAAAATTCACCCTCATTCAAACTAAATCACCCCTAATAATTTTATCTCATTTCTAGAGGATTTTAGATGTATTCTAAGGGACTTAAAACTTTTTTCTTGGAAAATTGAATATCCTTTTGAAAGATCTACACCTATCCTGATAAGAGATATCGTCCTGATTAGTTTCCTTCCTATCCCCCATATTTATCTCACATTTCAAAGGAATTATTTACTCTATTAGTAATGTATCTAGATCTAGGTTTTTATAGATATTAATCTGTTCAATTTTGGATCTAGTTTTTGGAACTATATCTCATTCTTCATTGTGTAATTGAGCATTCCGCTTCAATTGGGGGATTTCCATTGGCGAGTATCCTTTATCAATATTGGGGTAGGTGGTATAAATTTTAAATACCATAGTATTTATTTAATTACATGTATGTAATTGTGAAATTTACTTTTCCATGATTGGGGAATTTCATAAGAGATTTTATTTATTAAAATAAATTTCCATGTGATAATGAATTGATTTAAACTTAGGGAAATTAAAATTTGTTGAATTGTGATAATGAAATTGATGGTTTAACGGGATTGTGTAATTAGTTAATTGATGGAATATTTAATTGGTTGATAATGGTAATTGAGTGATGTTTGGAATAACCTTGAAGAGATAATGAATTTTTATTAAATGTTTAAAGGTGGTCTAATAGTGAATTGTTGATACTATTCTATGTGATTAAAGTAAATAATTATGATTTATTTGAAAGTTGAAATGGTATACCATGATGTAAAAAGTTGATGGGAGGTTTAATATTGATTAATCTTGTTAATGTGACATATGTGATAAATGTGAATGATTGATAAATGGGGTTTGGGACATGGACTGATGTACTAAATACCCATAGGGTGTTATCCATGACGTTCTAGACCCAAATGTATGAATATTATTATTATTTTATGGGATAGAGACCGATTCTCTAAATACCCATGGGGTGTGGGACATAGACTAAAGATCCAAATACCTATGGGGTACTAGAAATGATGTTCAATACCCATGATATTGGAATTGGACTATGGTTCCAAGTGTCCATGATATGAATTTAAATGAAATGGTAAATGATTACCCATGAATTATGTGAATTGTGATTCTCTATATGATATGGTTAAGACTCTAGAATGGGCCAAAACTGGTATTGATGGTTTGGGTGTCATCATAAATCTGAGAAAAATATGTTGTTAAATAAAGAATAATTGAATATGAAAATTGTTTACTTTATTGATTGTAATCTATTATTCATAAAACTCCATACACTATTATTATAACATATCTAAAATCTACACTTTCAGATCTACTTATAAATACATAAACTTTACAAATGTGACCCGATTTTTTTTCCATAAAAAACTTACAACATCTAAATAAAATATTGTATCACTTACATACCAAATGACCGTTTAGGTTTATATTTTTAGTGAATTAGGAAAAAATATTAACAACTTGGGTTTATAAAAAAATGGTTCATAAATATAAAAATTATCTCCCACTATACTAATATTTTATTATTTTATAATAGGCCATCAACACCATCCATGTTAAATTATTCTATGAAAAATTCATTAAAAATATTTCCTCATAACCTATAAAAAAGAAACATAAGAAAAGGGTGAGCTCAAAAGATATTAAACCATGATCATATGAAATAATAAGATGAGAATAAGGGTATGTGATCATGAAAATAAAATTTGAAAATTATACCATGTATATAAATGACCGAAATTTTGAACCATGGAATAAAACATGGATTTTTATAAGACATGAGTCATAAAATAATCAAATAACATGAGCCATGATAGGATAACATAAGACATGGAATTGTGGCAAACACATAAGCATAGAAAATAATTTATTTCATAGTAAAGGATCTTTAACATTACTATTATAATGGAATGGGTTCACTTCCCAAACGATAATAATTGTCAAGTTTCATTCCCAAGACTATCATGGTGGATAAAGTTCCTTATTGAACTGAGTTCACTCCTCATTCAAGTCCTATATTACTAAATCTGGTTCACTTCCTATTCTAGTCCCATATATATAATGAGATATAAATCTTTACCCAATGAATTGGATGGAGATATAGGTACCATACATCACATAATAAAAACCATAAAAATGTGTTCCAATTGAATATAAATCATACATCATATCATAACCCATGAAAATAAACAGTTTTTATAATATTTCATCATAACATAACCCAAAAAAAAGAAATGGGTTTCATAAATTTCATTCCATCAAAATAATAAACCAAACATATAAATTAAAAGGATATTATACTTGAATCATAACCCCATTAAATCTTATGTAACATAAAAAAATGTTATCTCATAAGGAAAATAATTTTTAAATATCACTTGAAATAATTCTTGAAAAACAATTCTTTTAAATAATTTATTTTTATAGAGCCACACATTTATAAAAAGAAGAAATTTTATTTTAAAATAACCTTGTAAGATTTTAAAGTATGATTAAAGTAATTAAGGAATCATGACAATTATAAAATCCACTCATGATTTATAAGTTAAAACAATATTCCTTCCATATTTTTTTCCAAAAAAGTCACAAAGTACTTTGTTTATAAAATGATAAAAATATTATTTTAAAATCATTTTATAAAAAGTAAAACATGGGTAAAAATGAATCTTAAAATTCATATAATAATATTGAAAACATTTTTGAAAATATATTTAGAAATCATAGAAATTTAATTTAAATATCACTCAATTAATACTTAAATATAAAAACTCTCAAATAAACAAATGAGATTTTGAAATAAACCCTTAAAAATATCATATCATTGAAGTGAAAATTAATCAAATGAATTGAATATGTTTATTTAATGTAAATACACTTAATTTTTTTTGAAATAAAACATAATATAGTCAATATTAATTTCACACATAATCATAGAGTTACATAATCAATGAAATAATAGTTTAACCCAATGAATAGAAGTTGAGTTAAAAATTACCTTACCACTTTGTAATCAGTTGAATCATGTGCCCCATGAAACAAATAAAATTATATGGATATTTAAAAACCATAATAATTAGGATAATAATCTTAAAATATATCATGGGAAGTATATACACTGCACAAAAGAAACAAGTAGTGGATAAGGCATGTGTCCCACAAAAATAAAAGTGAGACAAAAATCTATTACCTCAAGTCTTGAATTTATTTGTTCATGTTGAAACTTACTATATAATAAATATGAATTTATTATAAATTTATTCCATATCCATATATCCATAATATCATGTATGATTTTTTTATAACATTTTATCACCTGTTTATTAATAATTTATTATTCAAATCATTATTATGGGTGATAACATCTCCATTTTCCAGGAATGTTTTGGTTTGATCATCATGATCCTTATAATTTGATCAGGGAATCATAATTTAAATAATTTTAATCTTGTTTTAAACATAATATATATTCATTATATACATATTTATAATCATTCATAAAATTTAGAGATAGAAAAATGAATTACATTGTTCATGGAGATGGTAGACCATATATACACATGAACACTATTTTCATTTTTCGATTTATGAAATGAAAGAAAGGAAAATAATAATATAACCATAAAATAATAATTATTATGAAATATATGTAATTTATATTCATAAAATTCATCCTTATTACCATCTATATTAAATATAAATGAAAATCCAACCACATCGCATTGTGTATATGGTAGTCCATAAGTATGCATGAATGCCATTATATTTTCTCAAAAGATTTGATGGTAATAAGGTAGAAATAATATTATCATTATAGAGGTATAATTATATTATAAATATCATATATAATCACTGATAAAATAATAATACCCATATATATAATATGGAGATGAAAAATTAACTGTATCGCTATATGGATACAGTAAGTCGTATGTATGCACGAGTGAAACTTTCAATTCTTATTTAATGAGAAAGAGGGTGTATAATGGTGTTTTAAAAATCATAATAAAATTTAAGAATATATAAGACACTGAAGTTATTATTCTATGATAAACATCATATATTTATAGGAGTTAAGGAAGAGTAGAAATAGAAAGTGATCGGTTAGAGTGATTACTTCTTCGAAATGTCTCTTTTGGATCTCCGCTAATGGGCTATAGGGTTGGTATTTTGAGAATAACAGAACCTATAGAATGTTTATAGGGAATTTTAGAAGATAATTTGTTAGGTTAAGGCCAATATATAATGATAAAAGTGATGTGAAGAAGTGAGGGAGGAGGTGTCATTTTATAATTGAGGTGATGGGCACTTTTGGAAACTCACAAAATATTAAATTAATATAAATTAATTTTCAATTATAAATGTCTCCAAAATAATTTATTTGGAATATAATATGATTATGGGTATAAATAATCTTTTATAATAATTTTTAAACCGTATTAGGTCACATTATTACCCTTATTATTTAGTTTTAACCCATATTTAACCCTTTTAACTCTTATCATGACAATAAGGATTATACTCCTTAAGGGTCAATATGTTTACTATAAAATGAAAAAATACCAATAAATATATCATTTAGGACATATAAATCTTGTCCCAATAATTTTTACAAATTTAATATTTTTAATATTTTTATATCATTTAATAGAATATTAATTATTTTAAAATATCATGAAAGTCAATTTTGATACTATTCCTTACTTTGACTTTTACAAATACAAAAAAAATATATATATTATTTTTTTTATTATATCCCCATGATTTAATGGTCATATATAATTTTTTTGGATGACATTAAATATCTAAAATTATATTTATTTTAATATTCTTAATATCATTTATTTTATATTTCCATTAATAAAATAATTACTGCATCATCGTTGTGTAATTATTTAAGGTACTTATTTCTTCCATAAAAATTATAAATAAATTACCATGATATAGATAAATATTTTATTTTTAAAAATTATATTTATTATTTAATATATCTTTAGGTTAACCCTATATTAAAAATTATATATTATTTAAAACATGAATGTGGCATCTTGGAATTTTTATTAATTTTTTTTATAAATACAATAATATGATTCATGTGGAACAAAAAGTAAAAAATAAATTTATAACATGAAAATATTTATATTAATTTAAGAATTTACATTTAGATCCATTAATAACCTACCTTTTTTCCCATGCGGACACATAAGATATTTTTAAAATAAATAAAGTGACATTTTGTGACTTTTTTTGATTTAAATGTTATATAAATTATTTTCATGGAAAAGTGTCCATTAAACAAATAAATTTTACTTTTTATGTGTTAAGGGTAGAATTAAATTAATCCCATATTTTTTTGAAGTGTTAGGGTCATTTTATAGTCCTTATCATTTTATTTTTATCCTAAATTACCCAATATACCTTTTATTGTGGCAACAAAAATTACTAAGGTTATTAATCATATTGGACAAAAATAAAAGGTACCTATTCATTAAATTTATAAATTATGAATCCAAATTTAACATAAATTTTTAAAAATTCAAAATATAGATGTTGTAGAATTTAATTTAAAATAAAACTGGTAAAACGCCATGAAAATTGTTTTTTACCTGAAAAAATGCCCTTTTTAAACATAAAATGTTTTTATAATAAATTAATTTATAAAATACTTCAAAAAAACCATAATTAGATTATTTTAAAACAAAATGAACTAATTATAATTTCAAACTAATTCAAAACATAAATTGACCCTGTAAATACATTAAAATAAAAAACAGTTTTCATTAAAAATCAGTATATTCAGTATTCATTGAAAAAATGTTTTTCGAAAATTATATAAAATAATTTTAAGATACTTTCAAAATTAAAATTTAAAAAATAAGATTAATTTTTTCAAATATATTTTCTATAACTTCTATAAATTAATATTCACTTATTAAAATAATAAAAACTCATTTTTGAAGAAAACATTTTTTGAAGAATAAAGTGAATTTAATAAAAAAAATCATGTCATCTTTTTATAATAACATACCAATACATTCATATTGAGTTGGAACCTTATATTTATTTCATAAATTAGATATTCATATTTATTCCCTCTAATTTAATGAATATGTTGTAATGGACATATAATATTTTACGGTTTGTGCAACACAAGCTATAAAAAAATAAAATTATTTAAAGAGAAATATTTAATAAAAATATGTGGGTGTTACATTATACCCCCATTAAAATGAATTTAACCCTTGAAATTAATCACTCTAATACAAAAATATGTGGGTACCTCTACCTCATCACATCCTGAGGTTCCCACATAGCTTCTTCAAATTCGTGGTTTCACCTCAAAAATTTAACCAGGTGAGTGGCCGTGTTTCATAGAACTTTATCTAGAATCACTACCGGTTATTATTTATAAGAAATTCCTTGCTTCAACGATATTAAATATGAGTTTAGTACATGTTAAGGATCAGGTATGTACTTACTCATGAGAGATACGTGGAACACATCATGAACTTGATGGAGATTCAGTGGAAGCCTCAACCGATAAGCTACCATCTCGATATGATAAATAATTTCAAACAAGTTGCATCCTCTCAATTTGAAATTTCACTTAAAAAATAAAAGGTAGATATTTGAAAATTACCTTTTGGGAAACCCCCATCTTAAAAAGGTTCAATAAAACTTCCAATTAAAAATAAGGAAAGTAAAAGGCAAAGATCACCACAAAACGAGGATTCCGATTAATAGAAAGTGAAAATATGGACATAGAAGAGAATTTTAACAATAAAGTTTTGGTAGAGAGTGATAGAGAGAATGGTAATTAAGAATTTAAACATCACAAAACCATAAATATGTGATGGGTTAAAATTCCATTGACTCCTCCATAATAAAATGAAATGGATAATGACTTTTTTTTTGTTCTAAAATCCTTTTTTAGAGTTGAGGAATTATTTTACTTCCCAGAGTAAGAACATAAAGAAATATACTTACTTGAAAAGTATAGTTTCTTAAATTAATAAATTTCAACCAAAAACTCATATTTTTCTCCAATGATTATTATTAAAGATGATTTTTTCATGCCAAAATTATTAGAATCTTCTTTTACAAATCACAAAATCTACAAAATAATGACAATATATTCTTCATGTATTTATACATTAACAAAAACCAAAATGGTTAGTACAAGATAAGATAATTCTCCAAATAGAATAAACCATTATATCAGTAATACCCAAAGTTCCACATAGATTATTAAATAAATAACTACCCTAAAAATTCCTCAAAATTATTCTAGAATAAGATTTAACACAAAAATCCAGAAGGATTTGATCCCATCATTTTCCAAGATAAATTTTAACATTTATAAAAAAATGAAATCAATCACTCTTAATATCTCATACCAAAAATTAATTTACCCAATAATATTTAATATATGTTAACCATTTACATAAATAACATGAATTACCATAAATAAATAAATATATAAATCTAATTAAACATTTATTACTTAAATAATATCCCATAATATCATATAAGGTTTTCTAAAATAGAAATCTTCTTTTGAAAAAACATTAATCATTTAACCAACAAATCAATATCTAAACCCATTGTTATGTATATGATATAACATATGTTCCCAGAATTCAACTTTATCTTCATCCATAAAATGGTTTAAATAAAATTTTTTTTTAGTATAATCAGAACTTAACATAGGACAATGATATAAGATGCACCCTTGTCACCCTTCAATTGTGGGTTCAAACCACGCAACCTTGACAGATGTGAGGGGTTGTCACCCATCCCGCGAGTTGTCCTTTTACAAAAAATATATTAATAAAATACTTATAAAATTAGAGAAATGTGATAAAAATCCTAAAAAATAACATTAACATATTAAACATTAAAGAAATTTTGTAACCTTAAATGTTATCATATACCTTTCTTCTTGCATCTAAAAATGTAATAAACCATAATTACCTCAAGAATACATGTCTCCAAAAATATAATTAGTCAATTTAAAATTTTATAACATTAAACATCAAAAGGGGTGTTTATGAATCTAAAAATATGGTATTATATACGCTTGATAATATCTATAAATCTTAAGACAACTTCTCATGAAAACATCATAATCACCAAAGTTATCTAAACCATACTATGATACCAAATATAAAAGCCCTAAATCCACACTTCCAGATCCCCTGCTAAAGAAAAAGACTTTACAAATGCGAGCTAATTTTTTTTATAGAGAACTTACAATGTCAAAAGAAAATATTGGATCACTTAAATACACAAGGATCATTTATGTTTAGAGTTTTAGAGAATCCAGACAAACTCTTAACAAACTGGGTTTACAAACAACTAGTTTATAAAGACCAACATTATATCACACTATACCCATATTTTATTATTTAATAATTGGTACTAAACATCATCCATGTGAAATTATTCTTGAAAAAAATCATATTACATCTTTTATTTATAACCTAGGAAAAAGAAACATAAGAAAACGGTGAGCTCAGATGCTTCATAAGGGTAAACATAAGAGATATCAAATCATGATCATATGAAAGAATAAGATGATCATAAGGGTATGTGATCATGAAAATAAAATTTGAAAATTATACCTTGTATATTAAAGATCAAAATATTGAGTCGTGGAATAAAACATAGATGTACATAAGACATGAGTCATAAAATAATCAAATAAAATGAAACATGATAGCATAACATAATCATGAAATTGTGGAAAACACATAAGCATAGAAAATCATTTACTTAATAGTCAAGGATCATTTATGAGACTATAATAGTGGAATGAGTTCACTCCAAAAACCATAATAGTAGTCAAGTTTCACTCCAAAGGCTATCATGGTGGACAAAGACCCTTACTGAACCAAGTTAACTCCTTGTTCTAGTCCTGTATTACTGAACCAGATTCACTTCCCGTTCCAATATTGTATATCTCATGAGATATAAATCATTACCCAATTCATTGGAGGTAGATATAGGTATCACCCATCACATAATTAAAACCATAAATATTTGTTCTACATGAACATAAATATTCTATCATATCATAACCAATGAAAATAAATGGGTTTCATAAACATTTCCCCATAACATAACCCATATAAAAAAATGGGTTTCATAAATATCATTCAATTGTAAACATAAAACAACCAAAGAAAGAATAAGGATAGTATAATTGAATCATAAACCCAATAAATAATAAGAAACATAAAATAATGTTATCTTATATGAAAAATAATTTTGAAAGATCACTTGAAATAATTCTTGAAAAATAACATTTTGAAAAAATTTCTTTTTATAGAGCTGCACATTTATAAAAGAAGACAATTTCTATGATAATAACCTTGTAATGTTGTAAATAATGATTCAAATAATTAAGGAATCATGATGGTGATAAAATCCACTCATTTTTTATTAGTTAAAAAAATATTACTTCCGTATTTTTGTTGGAAAAGTCACAAAGTTCCTTATCTAGAAAGAGAAAAAAATATTATTCTAAAATAGTTTTTGTAAAAACTAAAACATTGGAAAAAATTACCCTAAATATTCTTATAAGAATAGTTAAAAACTTTCTGAAATAATTTTTAGAAAACATTGGTGTGGAATAGAAATATTCCTCAACAGATACTTAAGCATAAACAATCTTGAATAAAAAAAATGAGATTTTGAAATAAACCCTTACAAATATCATATCACTGAAGTAAGCATTAATAAAATGAATTGATTATGTGTATTCAATATAAATCCACATAAAAAAAGTGTAAATAAAACATAATATAATAAAAATTCATTTCATATATAATTGTAGAATGACATAATCATTGAAATAATAGTTTAACCCAATGGATGAAAGTTGAGTTAAAAATCCCCTTATCACTCTGTAATCAGTCAAATCATATAAACTATGAAAGAAATTGAATTATATAGATATTTAAATACCATAATCATCTGGATAATACTCTGAAAATACATTCATATAAAGTATATATACTGCAAAAAAGAAACAAGTAGTGCATATGGCATGTGTTCTATAGAAATTAAAGTGAGACAAAAATCCCTTACCTCAAGTCTTGAATTTCTTTGTTCATGTTGAAAACTATTGTATAATAAATATGAATTTATTATACAGGTATTCCATAAACATATATCTATTATACCGTGTATGATTTTTTTATAACATTTTATCACCCCACTACTACAAAAGATACCTTTAACAACACTAGAAAAAGCACCGATAAAAGGAAGCTTTTATTAGTGCTTTTTTAGCGCTGATAAGAGGTACGCTTTATGAATGGTTTTTTGTAGCATTGATAAAGGGTAACCTTTATCAAAACTTTTTATTAGTGATGATAAAAGGTACCCTTTATCAGTGCTGATAAAGGTCATGAATAAAATAAAATAATAAAATAAATAAAAATGACTTTATTAAAAAAAAATTATTATTAAAAAATTATTGATAAAAATGAATAAATTTATTATACTATATATAAATTATAAATAATAATAAATATTATATATTAAATATATATATGTACGTAAAATAAAAATTAAACAAATAAAATTAAAAATAAGTAAATTAAGAAAAATATTAAAAAATTTATTAATTGAAAAATTATTAATAATATTAATAAATAATATATGTTAAATATATAGATATATATAAATGTATATAAATATTACTTATATAATAAAAAATATTTATTCTTTACATTAAATAGTCATATATTTAGTGAAGAATGGTTTATAATTAAAAATTAACATGAATAAAAAATACCGACTAATTTCATTAAGTAATGGACATAATTAAATGTCATTCATTTTTTCAATTTAACATATATCAAATGTCTGTTATATTGGATTTACATATATATATAGACACACACACACACACACGTAATTAATGCATTTTTATATACAACACACACAAACAAATATTTATGTAATTAATGAAATCTTTATGCAATTTATTCGAATTTTAGTATTCATTTTATAATTTCATTATAACACGATACATTTAATATTTCATGTATTTAATCTATAAATTTTATTTATTTATCTTTAAATTTATTACAGTTAGGTATTAATTCATTTTTAATATTTTATTATTTTTTTTGGGAATTTAATCAATTTATATTATTTATTTATATATATTTATTTACTAATTTTTAATATTTAAATACGTATTCATATTTTTTTCAATATATATCCATATTTTTTAAATAATTTATATTTAATTAATAAATTTTTTCAATTTTTTCAATATTATTAAAATGTACTCATTTTTGAGTATTCAATTTCACTCATTTTTAACATGCTTGCACTTAAAGTTAAATATTCATTAATAATGTTTAAAATATTTTTGTAAATAAATATTTACAAATAAATATATTTATAAACGTATATTTACTATATTTATGCATTTATATATTTATAATTATAAATAAATAAATTTTATTTTTAAAAAAGTATATATATAATTATAAATAAATAAATACATATATTTAAATAATTATAAAATAATTATAAATTTATTTAAATAATTAATATATTTACTAAATTTATTATATATATATAATTATATAAAAATATATAATGATATAAATATATAAATATTATTTTTTTTAAAAGTACTTATATAATTATAAATAAATAATTATATATTTAAATAATTATAAAATTATAATAAATATAATTCAATAATGAATATATTTACTATATTTATATTATATATATATATAATTACATAAATATATTTAATTTTTTTATTTGTAATTATAATCATAGATCCTTTATCATTGATAAATAAAATTAATAAAAAGTCATTTTATCAGCACTTATTAATTTAGTGCTAATTAAATGGATCTTTCTCAGTGGTTTTTTGGAAGCACTGATAAAAGTTTTCTTATCTATTTTAGGAACCCTATCCATTAGCGAACCATTCGTGATATCTAAAGCATTTTGTAGAAGCCACTTGCTGCTGATGCTCCTCCTCCTCAAATCCAAGCTCGAATCGAGTCTTGAATCAAGGCTTGAAGAATCCCAAGGCTCAAATACAAGGCTTGAATGATTTAAGTGTTGAATGAATCCAAGGCTCGAATGATTTCTAGGTTGGGAGATATATCTACTTTCTCTTAGATTATTCAAAGCTTCAATCCAAGGTATGTTATTTTACCCTCCTCCTCACTAATTGATTACTTGTTTGGTGATATCTATTTGAATTTTTTTATCATCATTTTTTCCACCACCACCCCCGATTTCTATCGGGCTTCCCTTGATTTCCGCTACCCCTGTACCCACGATTTCTGCCACCCCATTCTCCCCAATTTTAGTAGCTTATGGTACGCCTTTACTGCACATAACACTACATTGCCTCTCGAGTTGGCGTGCGAGGCATGCACCTTTGGCACGTCTTAGTGAGGTCACACCTCCTCACCAGTGGGGAGGTGCACTAGGTGCCCCTCACCTCACATCAAGGCATGCTAAGGCATGAACCTTTGACAAAAACGCCATAATATAATATATTCTTCTTTCATATTTATTTTGGTTGTTATTACAGTTGCATTTGTGACTGTGATAGAGATCTCTATTTCAATTGTCATGAAAGTGGCATTAAAAATTATCAACACTTACAACATTCCATATCTCTTGATCATGTACCAAAAGGTATCATTCTAGTTAATCAATAATCAAGTTATGATCACCCCTATAACCAACATTGGCCGATTCAATGATTTTTTATTTCAATAACATTCATTATAGTGAGGATTGAGACATCACTAGATATCAGTGTGAATGACTCAGAATGTTATTTTTTTTAAAATTTAAAATCCTCTAAAATAATAATTAACGTTGTTGTGAAAATAAAATAAGAATTTTAAAATTTATTAATGTGTTTTTATTATTATAGCAACAATTGTATTGATTTATTAAATAGAATAATTCAATTTTTATAAAACTAATAAATACTATTATGCAATTAAATAAATAAATAAAAATATTTTTAAAATAGTAAATTTATATTAATAAATTAAAAAATAATAACACCTATTTTATGTTAAAAATATTTGTTATTTGAGTAGTGAATATTTAATTATAGTTGAAAATAATATTTTAGTATCCGAGACCACCCAATATGCCTTGAAATGAAAAATATTGAAATAAAAAATGGTTAAGCATGTAAAAACATAGTCATGAGGGTCTTCATCACTCGATGATTTATTGACTAAAACTCTACACTCATATAAAAAATTAGGTGTAAAAATATGCATGATGGGATTATAATCATAAAACTTGTTTGAGTAATATAATACAATAAATAGATTGTTAAGTTAGCATAAAATTTATGATATCGATCAATATACAAATAAACAAATCATATAACATGTGAGAATTTCATAAAAGTGTGAAATAATTTAAAAATAATGTGTAATCTAGAAAATATGGAATTTCGTTGAAATGAAATAAACAACCAATATCTAATATGAAAAGATGCTTCTTTTGTGAACCCTTTAGTGTGACATCAATAATAAATTCCTCTTACATTCCATTATTTTTTATACAATACATTTCTAATTATTTATTCACATTCATCTATGTTTTTAGAAAATCTTTTCAATACTTCATAAAACCATTTAATTTTTCACATGTTCAATAAATTTCATTCAATGGTTGAAATTCATCATCCAATTTTACTTATGAATATTTTTCAAACATTGAAAATATTTTTGTAAGAGTGGGTCATCTTCTCTTTTAATTTAAACCTCTATATATATTTATTAATTACTATAATTTATCTCATTATGACTAAATGTTTATACTATGTGTCCAAAATCACCATAAAATCCATAATGGTCATGAAAATGAAATTTTCTTATAAATCTTACGCTTCATCTTCTTGAAAATAATTCTTGTTTTCAAACCCTAAAATTATTTTTTTCCATTCCTTATCAATTTTTAATTGAAATAGAAATTATAATTTTGAGATGTTTTCAAATTTTTGATATACCATAACTATTAAATGCAATAATTTCTTAGGTTGTTACATCACTTATTATAAAAAATAGAATGGATGTTATCAAATTCTATTATGTTGGAATAATTATCAGAAATTATTTTTAGGTATTCACCATTTTTGGTTTACATGCATGAACCCTTTTATAGAACACAATGGAGTACAACTATCATCCACATCAGCTTCATCTCCCAAAAAATTATTATTGCAATTTGTTGCTTGAGACTCATCCCTCATATCTTTTTTGTTGCTTGTACTACTCTGAACAGTAGTCATATAATGGATGAATACTTATTCAAGTATTTAAAGAAATATAGGTTCATGTCCATAAGATATGGATGTTGAGTGTTAAATAAAAAAATGCAATGATAACTATTCCTGAGATGAGATGATGAGAATGATAGTTTTATATAACTTTTACCTTTGGATGAATTCAAAGGATAACACAAACCATAATTGACTATTGTTTTTCTAAAATTAAATTACCCATTTTCTTCAAAGAATACTGAAATTCTTTGAAATAATGTAATGATGGGTTTACCTTATTAAGAATATCTAAAACTCTCTCCTTTGATAATGAATATCTTATGTGTATTTATTTATTTATTTTATAAAATGAATATCTCATGAACCCAATAGGATGGATATGAATTAAAAATGGATGCATGATAACCATTTGAAAAAATTATATAGAGATAGAGTTAAATAGTTTATCAAGTTTTCAGTAGAGCATGCATAAGAATCTTCAAAAATCCTTTTCCCATGTTTAAGTTGTTGTTATTCAAGAAAAATTAGTTTTGAAGAGTTTGAAGAAAATTTGATTTGTCATAGAATATACCAGAGTAATAAATGTTAGACTAAACAAGGAAAAAAACTGAACATGCACACTGATTGAGATGATATTATGGTTTATGAATCATTTGATATGAATACCTAAGTAAATGATATTAGAGATTTCACAGAATAAATGAAAATAGAAACTGAATATGAACTTCATGATTATCTAAAGTTGTTTAATATATTAAATAGCTACACTAAGAGACCATTGTATATCAGTTGTACTAAATAAAAAAAAATTTCAGCTATATTCAAGTTATATAATTTGAAAGCTGGACAGAGATGGAGTGACACTAGATTTACAGAACTATTCAGACTTCTGAGTAATATCATACAATAATAGAATGAACTACCATTTCAAACATATGACACTAAATTAATTCAAAATTCACAAGTATTATCTATAAAAAATAAATTCTAGTCAAAATGATTTCATATTGTTTTGTAAGATCCATGAATCAATCATAAAATGACCTAAGTATGGCGTAGATCAATAAAAGAAAAACGAATCAAGTCCTTTGAAATCTACATGGTACTTTCCTATCATTACATAGTTTAGAAGACTATATAGATGTCAGGAAACCACAAGAAAATTTACAAGACATGCAGATACAAGAATTAAATATGGGAACCTACGTCATTCAATAGATTATCCTTAGTGGATGAAAATTTATTAGGAGTATCTTGAATTTTTAAATGAGACAAGAAATTTTTGTCTTGTTTTATTTACAAATGGAATAAATACTTTTGGTGTATAGAGTATTACTCATAGTACATGGCTCATCATGTTGGTAAATTATAACTTTCCACCATGTTTATGCATGAAGAGAAAATAAATTATGTTGTCTCTGCATTTATCTTGACCAAAACAACATGGTAATGATATTGGTGTCTATTTGGATCCATTGATCGAAGATCTGAAATTGATTCGGGATACAAGTGTTAAAATTTATTATTCTTATATAAGTGAAGAATTCACATTGAGGGACATGTTGTATCAGATGATAAATGAATTCCTCACTTATGGGAATTTATCAGTTTATAAAATTAAAGTAATGTTGGGGTGTCCCATTTGTGATAAATTCACACACTTTGTTTGGTTGAAACATTCCTAAAAGACTAAGTTTTTTGGACAATATAAATTTTTACCTCGATGACATAAATACTGATACTAGATGACAACATTAGATGGTAATGTCAAAAAAGGTACAAAATTGTCTATAGTAATGGGTGATCAACTATTCGATAAAGTAAAAGATATTGAAACTCTTTTTGTTAAACCATTTTAGAAAAACCATATGAAATCAGGCTAGAATAAGAAATAATTTTTTTTGAATTACCATGTTGGGTTTTTTTGTATGTCAGACATTATTTTGATGTTATGCATGTAGAAAAAATATATATTTGGTAGTATTATTGTAACATTACTAAATGTTATTGGAAAAATAAAAATGGCATCAAGGATATGTTGGACATGATCAACTTGGGGATAAGAGAATATTTGGCACCGGTGAAGGGTAAAGGGATACATTTCTTCCTCCACTAGATTTCACTCTATCCAGATAGGAAAAATTTCAATTTTTTCTTTTATTTCATAGTGTAAAATTTCCAAAGGGGTATTCATCAAAAATAAAGAATGTTATTTCCATGACTAATTTGAAGTTACATAGACTAAAATCACTTTGATGTCATGTTTTGATGTAAGATTTGATGCCTGTTTCTTTCCATTGCATTCCTACTCAAAATGTATGACATACAATAACAAAATTATGCTTATTTTTCAAATCCTTATAAAGTAAATTTATAGACCCAACAAAGTTTCCGATCATGAATAAGGAGGTTGTAGTCATATTATGTGAATTAGTGATGTTATTTCCACCATTATTCTTTAATGTAATGGTCAACCTGATGGTTCACCTGGTTATAAAGGTTAAACTATGTGGTCTTATCTATTATAGATGGATATACCCCTTTGAATGATATATGAAGATTTTGGAATGGTATGTCAAGAATTAAAGTCAGATAGAAGGTTGTATTGAATAATGATATATTATTGAAGAAGATATTGAATTTTGTACCGATTACCTATCAAATATCAATAGCATCAATCTCCTAAAGTCTCGTCATAGTGTATGCCTTATGGGTGAAGGGATTTCTAGAAGAGAGGTTGTTACAATTACCTTTACATAGAAATATCAAGAACACCTTTACATTTTACATAATAGTAAATATGTGGATTCATACATTGAATCCCACAAAAAAATACTAGATATTTGAATCAATCAAGGGATAAAGGATGGATATAAAATACGCACAATCAATAGTTTATAGGATGGTTCTGAGATCAAATTTATAAGGAGTTATCTAAAAATATGAATTCAATTTCTGAACGACTTCAATGGCTATCCAGGGGACCAAATGAAAATGTTATATCTTACACAAGTTTTGTAATCAATGCTTATAAATTCTATACAAAAGAACATGATGACTATTGTATGATTCAAAATAGTGGTGATACTCTTATGTTGGAAATGATTCACATATATGGTTTCAAGGATAGAAATCCAATTTATTAAAATATATCATATTTTTACATTATCAAATAGATATATAATTTTTATTATATAAAATTTCAAGTTCCTATTTTACATTACAAATGGGTTGAAAATATGAGTGCTATGAAAGTTGATGAAATGGGCTTTGTGAAGGTGAAATTCCATGTGAAAGGGGAAAAGGACAAACCAATCCTGATGGAATCACAAGTAGTGAAATTATTTTATGTCTTAGATCCAACAAAAAATAATTGGTTGATTGTCCTGCTAGAGAATAAAAACAAATGTCAGGTCAGATAAAAATTCAATCGAGGATGACCCTTTCATTGGGAGATCATAATCAGTTCATGATAATACCAATATAGATAATGTATTATATGTTATAATGGACCAAAAATAAAAGATTTGGATTCAATATATAGGAACAAAACCCCTGAAACATTAAAAAAAATAAAGCAAGTTCAATGAGAAGGTAAACGTATTTTTTAATATACTATGTTTTTTCTATTAATATTATCTGTTCTCTATTGCATTGACATAATCAAAATTAAATGTTTGAATTACCATGTATATAGTGTCTTCTTTACATGATGATGTTAACAATCCCATAGAAGAACAAACTATAACAAAGGAAACCCTTTGGGAAGATGTAAAGGTAATGTTACAATATACTTTCTCTATTTCACCAACAAATTATATAATGAGATATTGATTTAATTTTTATTATTCCTTGTAAAGTTCAATTATTTTAGAATATTTATATCCATATTTAATTCCTTTCTACACCAAAAATTCTATACACTACTTCTACCTAAAAATATTTTTACCCCTGTAGTGTTTTCATTTATCAATTTCCTTCAAGTTCCCTCCACTGCTCAATCACATTGGTAATTTTGATGATTTCATAGTAAAATAACTATCCATAGAATTAATTTATTATTTCATATTTATGTTTAATTTATTTATTTTCAGTATTACTCACATAATAATTGTTTTCTTATATAGGTGGATTCTATTTTTCGATTTGGGGTGGTTTATTCGAAGTTGATCATACTCACTAGAGATAGGACTTCAAGGTTGCAACTAAGATAATGATAAAAAGGAAATGGGTCAAGAATATATAAAACCACCATGAAAAGGTGAATCCCTACTACTTATTTAATTAATTTTTTTTTATAATTTTATCTACTATTTTTAAGTTAATTTCCTTATCATTTTTATCTAATATTTATTTAGTTTTTATAGATCTTTTGGGAAGTAATATTTTCATAGTTCATTTATTTTAGAAGATTTATATCCATATTTAATTCCTTTATGTATTAAAACTTCCACATATTTCATCTCCCTCAAAACATTTTAACCCCGACAGTGTTATCATTTTATTACTTTCCTTCAAGTTACCTCCACTACTCAATCTCATAGGTAATCTTGATGTTTTCATAGTAAAACCATTATCCATAGAATTAATTTATTGTTTCATATTTTTATTTAATTTATTTATTTTTAGTATTACTGATATATTAATTTTTTTCTTATATAGGTTGATTCTTTTGTTCGAGTTGGGGTGGTTTGTTTGAAGATGCTCATGCTCACAAGAGATTGGACTTCGGGCCTAAAACTGAGATAATGGAAATAAGGAAATGTGTCAAGAATGAATACAACCATCACGAAAAGGTGAATTTATACTACTTATTTAATTATTTTTTTCATCATTTTATCTACTATTTGTAAGTTAATTTTCTTATCATTTTTATCTAATACTTATTTAGTTTTATCACTGATTGTTTGGGAATTCATATTTTTCTTTCAAATCTCTAAAAAAATCCACAAAAGAGATAAAATTTCTCTTTCTACCAATGTTACCATGATTTTTATTTCCTTTATTTATCTAATTGAAACACTTCATATTGATTCAATGTTCTTATTTGAAATATTGTTTTTCGGCTAATAAGATGAGTCAATATGCATTGTTGGTAGTTTGATAAGGAAATCCAATAGAAATTGTGATAACATTGGAGGTTAGGATTTTTTGAGACTTTAGGATGTGTTGGAATAATACACACCTCAATCTAACACATAGTGTGCTCGGTATGACACAAAGTGCTTATTTTTATTTAAAATTGACCTTATATTTAGTAAAGAAGACAACTAACATAATTGAAATTAAGAAAAAATATTCATATTGTTTTTATACATTAATAAAATGATCCAAAATTCATTTTTGACATTTATGAATTAGATGCACCTCAACCCGATACACAATGTTCCCAGTATGACTCAAAGTGTCTATTATCAGTTTAAAATTGATATTTTAGTTCAAAAAGAGTCACTCACTAAAAACTGAGAAAATTCCCTCAGATTGTCTTGATAATTTAGTAAAAAGATTCATAAATAATTTTTATGTGTAATAATTAGTCTCACATCAAACCAATACATGATATGAATGGTATGAGTCAAAGTGAGTGTTTCTAGTTTAAAATGACATTTTAGTAAAATTGATAAGTGATATACTCAAAACTGAGAAAAAACATTCAGATTGTTTTGATAATTTAGGAAAATTATCCAAAAGTCATTTGAGATCTATAATAATCATCCTCACATCAATATTATTCATTGTATGACCAGCATGACTCCAATTTTATATTTTTATTTAAAATTGGCATAAGTTTTATTAAAAAAGACAATTGACCTATAAAAAAACTAAGAAAAAATTCATATTGTTTTGATACTTTAGGAAAATGATATATAAGTCATTTTTATGTGTATGAATTATCCTCACTAAAATTACATACACAATATTCCCAGTATGACTCAAAGTGACTATTATCATTTTAAAATCAATATTTTATTTTAAAAAGTTTCATTAAATGAAAACAATGAAAATGTGCTCATATTGTCTTTATAATTTATGAGATTGATTCATAAATCATTTTTTATATTTATGAATTGTTCTAATGTCAAACTAATACACGATGTGGCTGGTATGATTCAAAGTGCGTTTTCCAGTTTAAAATGACATTTTAGTAAAAAAGAAAACCGACGTACTCAAAACTAAGAAACACATTTATATTATTTTTATAATTTAGTAAAATGATCCATAATTCAGTTTATATGCGTGAGAATCATCCAAACCTAAATCTGATGCACAATGTGACTGGTATGACTCCAAGTGAATCATTTTATTTAAAATTAACATCCATTTTAGTAAAAAATGCAACCAACCTACTCAAAACTGATGAAACACTTTCAGATTGTTTCGATACTTTAGGTAAATGATCCATAAGTCATTCATGATATATAGGAATCAGACGAACCTTAATCTGATACACGATGATACTAGTATGAATCAAAGTGTTTGTTATCAGTTTAAAATCAATATTTTAGTTAAAAAAGTGCCACTCATTGAAAACTGAGAAAATTCACTTAGATTGTTTTGATAATCGAGTAAAACAATTAATAAATAATTTGTGATTTTTAGGAATTAGTTACATGTCAAACCGACACATGATATGATCAGTGTGAGTCAAAGTGCATGTTTTCAGTTTAAAATGACATTTTAGTGAAGAAGACAACTGACATACTCAAAACTAAGAAAATTCATTTGGATTGTTTTGATAGTTTAGAATAATGATTCATAAGTCATTTGAGATGTGTATGAATCATGATCACCTAAATCTAATGCATATTTTGGCTGTTATGACTCAAAGTGCATCTTTTTATTTAAAATTGACATTAATTTTAGTAAAATAGAAAACTGACCAACTCAAAATTGATAAAATGC
This sequence comes from Viscum album, assembly GCA_963277665.1. Classification (NCBI taxonomy): domain Eukaryota; kingdom Viridiplantae; phylum Streptophyta; class Magnoliopsida; order Santalales; family Viscaceae; genus Viscum; species Viscum album. The sequence continues at coordinate 398,346,763 of OY728138.1, forward strand.
ATTTGGATTGTTTTTATACTTTAGAAAAATGACCCATAAGTCATTTTGAACATGTAGGAATCAACCTTAACTCAATCTGATACATGATGCCCCTGGTATGACTCATAATGTCCTTTATCAGTTTAAAATTGACATTTTAGTTCAAAAATTTTCACTCATTGGAAATTAATAAAACACACCCCTATTATCTTGAAAATTTAGGAAAATGATTCATAAATCATATGTGACATATAGTAATAGGTTTCACATCAAACTGATACATTATGTGATCAGTATGATCCAAAGTAAGCATTTCTAGTTTAAAATTACATTTTAATAAAAAAGACAGGTGACATATCAAGAAACACATTAATATTTTTTTATAGTTATAAAAAATATCCCTAAGTCATTTGAGACATGTAGGAATCATTCTTACCTAAATTTAACAAACAGTGTGTATGGTATGACTCCAATTACATTTTTTTATTTAAAATTGGCATCAATTTTATTAACAAGGACAAGTGACATACTAAAAACCAATAAAATGTGTTCATATTGTTTTGATACTATAGTAAAATGATACATAATTCATTTGAGATATGTAGGAATCAGCCACACCTCAATCCAATGCACAATGTCATCGGTATGACTCCAAGTACATCTTTTCATTTAAAATTGTCATCAATTTTAGTAAAAACAACAACTAACCTACTCAAAACCTATAAAACACATTAATATTGTTTTGATACTTTAGTAAAATGATCCATAAGATATGTTTTAAATTTAGGAATTAGATGGACCTTAATCTGATACATGATGTGTCTGGTATGACTGAAAGTGTATGTTATGTGTTAAAAATTGACATTTTAGTTCAAAAAGTGTCACTCTCTAAAAGTTAAGTAAAAATGATATTATTGACTTTATAATTTAGTAAAATTATTCATAAATCATTTATGATGTTTAAGAATTAGTCTCACATTAAACTGATACATGATGTGACTGGTATGAGTCAAAGCGAGTGTTTCTAGTTTAAAATGGAATTTTAGTAAAAAAGACACGTGACATACTCAAAATCGAGAAAACATATTTGTATTATTTTTATACTTTAGGAAAAAGATCCATAAGTCATTTGAGATGTGTATGAATAAGTCTCACCTCAATATGACACACAGTGTGATCAACATGACTACAAGTGTGTCTTTTTATTTAAAATTGACATCAATTTGCGTAAAAAGCACAACTGGCTAACTCAAAACTAAGAAAAAACATTTGGATTATTTTGATACTTTATAAAAATTATACATAATTCATTTGTGATGTTTTGGAATCATCCTCACCTCAATATGATACACAATGTTCTTGGTATGACTCAAAGTGTTTGTTATAAGTTTAAAATGGACATTTTAGTTCAAATATTTCCACTCCCTGAAAACCAAGAAAGAACAATCTGATTGTATTAATAATTTTGGATAATGATTCTTAAGTAATTTTTAGGAATTAGTCTCCCATAAAACCGACACATGATGTGACCAGTATGATTCAACGTGTGTGTTTCCAGTTAAAAATGAAATTTTAGTAAAAAAGACATGTAACATACTCAAAACCAAGAAAAAACATTCAAATTATTTTGATACTTTATGAAAATGATCCATAATTCATTTGGGACATATAGGAATTATTTTCACCTCAATACATCACATAGTGTAACTGGTAAAACTCTAAGTGTATCTTTTCAATATATAAGTTTCATTTTAGTTTAAAACATGCATCACATTGCCAAAACCATGAAAAAGAGCCTATATTGTTTTCTCGTAATTATATATACTATTACTTAACTGATTTTATTATATTTTTTATCTTATTATTATTTAATTAATTTTCATAGAGATAATCATTAAAGGAAACAAATGGTGTGATGTGCAAGAATCAACCACAACTCAATCTGATACATAATATTCCTGGTATGACTCAAAGTTTAGTTTAAAATTAACACTTTTTGTTAATTAATTTATTTATATTATTATTAACATATTTTTTTATTATATAGGTGTATTATTTTTCTCAATTAGGGTTAGTTTTTTCGGCAATAGCACGAGTTGGGGTTAGGATAAAAAAAGGAACATTGATATTTTTGAATGTATGTAATAATTTTCACTTATGTAATTTTATAAAATAATGTTTTAAATGTATATTATATTTTTCCCTATATTTGTGTTTTAATTTTCATTTCATTTAAATTCTCTATTGGTACTTGATTTTGTTGATATTTTGTATTGTTTCTGGTGCTACGGTGTGCTATTATAGAAAACTGCACTGGTGCTACAATGTGCTATTAAAGCACCCTGCAGAATTTCCCTTTATCATCAATTTTTCAAACAAAGATAAATTTAATCTTTATCAGTGCTTCTATAAGAAACAATAAAGGTACCATTTATCAGTGATAAATAAAATCACTAATAAATTTTGTCTTTTATCATCTCTTCTAAAAGAGCTGACAAATGACCCCTTTATTAGCGTTCTTTTAGTGCGGATAAAGGACCCCTTTATCATAGTTTTTTAGCAGTGATAAAAATATAGGGATTTTAATCTCCCTAAAATAATAAGAACTTATCTATCACTAATAAAGGAAATTTTTAGCCTTGTTAAATGCCTATTTTGGATTAGTTCCTATTTATTAATAAATTTTTATTTAAACCATTGTTCTGGTTGATAAGTGCTTCATTTTCCAAGAATGTTTCAGTTTAGTAGTCCTAATCCTTATACTTTGATCATGGTCCCATAATTTATAGAATTTTAATCATATTTTAAACATATTATATATTCACTAAATATATATTTATAATTATTCATAAAATGTAGAGATATAAAAATGAATTACATCGTTCATGGAGATGGTGGGATGCATGTACGCAAGAACACTATTTTCAATTTTCAATCTATGGAATGAAAGAAAAGTAAATAATAATTTAACCTTTAAAGAATTATTATTTTTTAATATATATCATATATATTCATAAAATTTATCCTTATTACCATCTATATAAAATATAAATAAAAATCGAATCACATTGTATTGTAGAGATGGTTGTCCATATAGGGAATGTGAATGAACCTTATGTTATTGGGAATTTGGTTGATGGATTCACACTCTCTTGGATCTCAGTGCTCCCACTACCTTATCCTCCCCTATTAGGGTTTTTGGGGTCTACTTGACAATATCTCTTGCCTTGTCCTCTTCCCTCTCTTGATTTCTTCTTCTTCCCTCTCGACTGATTCAGCTTGCTAGTGTATTCATCATATGCTTCTTACCACTCCTCTTTCAGTATTTACCTATACATTAGACCCCCATTTTGGGTCTGTGTGTGCAGGTGCTTAAGACGGATTAGGTCGATGCAGGTGACGACGTCTGGTTTCTTTCTTCTCCTCTTCCCTTGCTGGACTACCCATTGTGTTTGACTCCACTCTGATCGGGTTTGATTTGAGATCTAGGTTATCTTGGGATGGTGCTGGAGGAGGGCTGGAAGCAGTCTCAGATCGAATTATTTCCTTTGTTTGGCTCATTCTATATTTTTCATAAGCGGTTAGAGGTATGGTTTGGTGTTGTTTTTTGGGATCATTAATATTTCTCTGTTATTGATTCTATCTTTCGATAGAACGATGCAGTTTTTGGCTTGGTCCCCTGTCGAGGCCTCTATTTTCTCATCCATACTCTAACATCCTAGTCTGACACTCCGTTCCCTATTGGTTTGGTGCGTGGGTCTTCATGGAGGTTCTGGGAGGTGCGGATCGAGTGGTGGTGGGTCTCCATGAGGGTTAATGGACCACCATCAAAGGTCCGAATGATTGTGCTATTGTGTTCCGATGGTATTCTGGTGGTGATGGTTGAGTTATTTTGCGGTTTTTTGAACACAAAGGTGGTGATTGGTAGATGTCTTGGTTCTTGTCCCCAGTTCTCGGCTCCAACAAGGATGGTCAACGATGACGAAGGTGGTTCAGTGAGGGTTATGGCGATGATGTTCTGAGTGGTCGACATCGTCGGGATGATGAAAACGGGTGATGATAACAACATCAATGATTTCGATGGGATGAAGATAATGATGGTTGGTAGACGATGTGGTGATGGTGAATATTGAATAGGATAGGGCAGTAGTCATTATGGGTGTGTGTCTCGAGGAAGATGTGTGAATCAGGGTGATGATGACTTTATATTTGAAATTTTAATTTTGCAGTTTTTTTGGAAGGTGGTAGTGGCGGTACTTTGTCTGCAGTGAAGTTGGTTTTTGAATTTTGAATTTAGTATGATCTATGTTGGTTTTCTATATGTAGGGTTTGTGTGGATGTTTTTTGGAGGTTTTTGTATGGTTCTCACTTACCCAAAATTGACTTCTTATAGAAATAAAAAAATGTATTGTGGTGTGGTAGTCCATACGTAGGCACGAGCGACACTATCTTTTGTCAAAATATTGGATGATAATAAGTTAAAAATAATATTATCCTTCCAGAGGCATAATTATATTATAAATATCATATATAATCACTAATCCTATTATAATACCTATTTATATAATATGGCAATGAAAAATGAATTGTATCACGATGTGGAGATGATAAGTTGTATATACACATGAGTGACACTTTCACATTTTTTTGATTGAAAAATGGGTGTATAATGGTGTTTTCAAAATCATAATAAAATTTCAGCATATTTAGGATACTTAAGTTATTATTTTATGATAAACATCATATATTTAGAGGAGTTAAGTAAGAGTAGAACAAGAAAGTGACCGATTAGAGCGATTACCTCTTCTTCAAAATGTCTCCTTTGGATATCCTTTAATGGGCTCTAGGGGTTGTCTTTTGAGAAGAGAAAAACCTATATAATGTTTCTAGGGAAGTTTAGAAAGAAATATTTAGGGTATGGTTGAGATATAAGTTTCAATGTGGTGTGAGAAAGTGAAGGAGGAGGTGTCATTTTATAATTGAGATGTGGGGCACTTTTGGAAACTCTCAAAATTTTAAACTAATATAAATTAATTTTGAATTATAAATGAATAAAATGAGAGTTATTTTGTGTATAAGATGATTATTATATAAATAATCTCATCCAATAATTTTTATATAATCTTAGGTCACATTATCACCATTATCATTTAGTTTTAACCCATATTTAACCCTTTGAACTCTTACCATGACAATATGGATTCTACTATTTAAGGGTCAATATTTTTACTATAAAATGAAAAAGGATGAATTAATGGATTATTGATGACATATTAAACATTATCCAAATAATTTGGTATAATTTAATATTTTTAATATTTTTATATCATTTAATATAATATTAATTATTTTAAAATATCATTAATGTCAATTTTGATACTATTCAGTACTTTGAATTTTAAAAATATCAAAACCAAAATATATATTCAAACAAAATATTTAATTATACCCAAAAATCTCAAGGTAATATAGAAAATTTTAGGACAACATTAAATATATCAAATTATATTTATTTTAATAATTTTAATATCATTTTTTAAAATTCCATTAACAAAATATTTACTGCATCATCATTGTGTAATTATTTAAGGTACTTATTTCTTTACTAAAAATCATAAATAAATTACCATGATGTAAAAATATATTCTATATTTAAAAATCCTATTTATTATATAATATATATCTAATTTATCCCTATATTAAAAATGATATAATATTTAAAACATTAATGTGACATCCTCAAATTTTTATTAAATATAATATTATAAATAAAATAATCTTATCCATGTGGCCCAAAAAGTCAAAAATAAATTTATATCATAAAAATATGTTTATTAATTTAAAAATTTACATTTATATTCATTCATAACATTCCCTTGTCCCCATTTGGATATATAATAGATATTTAAGACAAATAAAGTGACATTTTGTGACTTTCTTTGATTTAAATATTATATAATTTATTTTTATGGAAAAGTGTCCATTAAACAACTTAATTTAAATACTTATGTGTTAAGGGTGTAATTAAATTCAACCAATATTTTTAAAGTGTTATGGACATTTTATAGTCCTTATCATTTTATTTTTAACCTAAATTACCTAGTTTACCATTTTACCATGGTAACAAAAATTACCAAGGTTAATATTCATATTTCCAAAAAATAAAAGGAAACTATTCAATAAATTTGAAAATTATTAATCCAAATTTAACATCCAATTTTTAAAATTAAAAAATTCAGAGTTTAAAGAATTTAATTTAAAATAAAACTGGTAAAACGTCATGTAAACAAAATTTTTTTTCTGAAAAAAATCCACTTTTAAACATAAAATGTTTTTATAAAAACTTGTCTATAAAATCTATTTTAAAAACCATAATTGGATTATTTTAAAGAAAATGAACTAAATAAAATTTAAAACTAATCAAAAACATATTTTTTTACTTGTAAATACTTTAAAATAAAATATAGTTTTCAATAAAAATTACCATATTTACTATTTCTTTTAAAAAATAAATGTTTTCTGAAAATTATATAAAATAATTTTAAGATAATTTTGAAATAATGAACTAAAAAATGAAATTAATTTTATAAAATATATTTTATAAAAATTATTTAAATTAATATTCTCCGATAAAAATAAGAAAAACTTATTTTTGAAGAAAACATTTTTTTGAAGAATAAATTGACTTTACTAGAAAAATCATGTGATAATTTTCTAAGATCTTACAAATACATTCAGATTGAGTTGGACATTTATAATTATTTCATAAATTATTTACTCATATTTATTCCCTCTAATTTAATATATAGGTTATAATAGACACATAATATTTTTCTTCGTGAAATTAAAGCTATCAAAAAAATCAAATTATTTAGAGAGAAATATTTAATACAAATATCCGGGTGTTACATTCTGTCCCCCTTAAAATTAATTTATCCCTCAAAATTAATCACTCTGATATAAACAGATTTGGGTACCTTTATCTCATCACATCCTCAAGTTCCCACATAACTTCCTCAAATTGGTGGTTTCACCAAAAAACTTTATCCAGGTGAGTGGTCTTGTTTCATTGAACTTTATCTAGAATCATTACCAGTTGTTTATTGTAAAAAATATATTTCTCTAATAGTATAACCTTTGAATTTAGTACATGTTAAGGATTAGGTATGTACTTACTTAGGGGACATACATGGAACCCATCATGAACTTGAGATAGATTTAGTGGAAGCATCAATCGATAAGCTACCATCCCTATACAATCAAGAATTTCAAAAAATTTCATCCTCACAATTTGAAATTTCACTCCAAAAATATTATGAAGATATTTGAAAATACCCTTATGAGAAACTCACATCATAAAAAGGGTTAATAAAACTTCCTCTTAAAAGGAGGGAAAGTAAAAGAGGGATATCACCACAAAACTAGGATTCCGATTAGTGTAATGTGAAAATATGGACATGGAAGAGAATTATGACTATCAAGTTTTGATGGAGAGTGATAGATAACATGTTCATTATAAAGTTAACCATTACAAAACTATAAATCTACAATGGGTTAAAAGGCAATTTATTACTCAGTAATAAAAGTAAATGGAATTTTTTTTGTTCAAAAATACTTTTCCTAGAGTTGAGGAATTATTTTACTTCCTAGAGTAATAACATAAGGAAATATACTAACTTAAAAAGTTTAATTTTATCCTTTAATAAATTTCAACCACAAAATATTCTTTTTCTCTAATGATGAGTATTCAAGTTTAATTCTTCATGCTTGAATTATCAGAATCATCTTCCTCAAATCATAAAATATATAAAATAATAAATATCTATTCTTTCAATCTTTAGGAATTAACCAAAACCAAAATGGTTAGTACAAAAAAGACATTATCCAAATAGAATAAACCATTATATAAGTAATACCATAAGTACAACATAGATTATTAAGTAAATAAATACCCTAAAAATTCCTCAAAATAATTCTAGACTAATATTTGAACCCAAAAATTCAGAAGGATTTAATCCCATAATCTTTCAAGATAAATTTTAAGATTTATCACCAAATAACATCAATAAATCTTAATGTATGATACCAAAAAGTAATTTCCTTAATAATATTCAAGATATGATAACCATTTCCGTAAAATACCTAAATCACCATAAATAAAAACATATATTCATCTAATTAAACCTTTATTCCTTAAATAACATCCCATAATATCATATAAGGTTTTCCACAATTGAAATATTATTATTAAATAACATTAATTACTTAACCAAAAAATCAATATCTAAACCCATGGTTATCTATACGATAAAACAAATGATCCCAAAATTTAACTTATCCTTCATTTATAAAATTTTTTAACTAAAAATAAAAATTTATGCCAATTGAGACTTCACATAGGTTAGTGGTAGGTGATGAACCCTTATCACCCTTTGGTTGTGAGTTCAATACCCATGGACTTTCCGGACATGACAAGTTGTCAAACATCTTGTGGGTTGTCCTTTTAATAAAAATATATTAATTGAATACTTAAAAATTATTGAAATGCAATAAAAATACTAAAAAATAACCTTAACAAATTCAAAATTAAATAAATGTTGTTACCACAATGGTTATCCCATGCCTTTCTTCTTACATCTCAAAATTTAATAACCCATAATTACCTCAAGAATAAATGTCTCCAAAAATATCATTAGTCACCTTAACATTTCATAAATTAAAACCTCATAAGGGGTATCTAAGAATCTAAACATATGGTCTTATATACCCATGATGGTATCTATGACTTTTAAGATAACTTCTCATGAAAACATCTTAATATCCAAAGTTATCTAAATCCTCCTCTGATACCAAATATAATAGCCATGAATCCATACTTTTGGATCCACAGCTAAAGACATAAACTTTACAAATGTGACACAATTTTTATATATAAAAAACATACAATGTCAAAAGAAAATAGTGGATAACTTACATACCCAAGGAACATTTCAGTTTAGTGTTTTAGAGAATTAGGACAAACTCTTAACAACTTGGGTTTATAAAAAACTGGTTCATAAAGATCAATATTATCTCCTTCTATATCCATAATTTATTATTTCAATATATTTCATCAATATAATCCATGTAAAATTATTCTATAAACAATTAATTTGACATACTTACTCATAACTTGGTAAAAAGAAATATAAGAAAATGGTGAGATAAAATGCTCCATAAGGGTAAACATAGAAGATATCAAACCATGATCACATGCTAGCATAAGATGAGCACATGAGTATATTATTATGAACATAAAATTTTAAAATTATACCCTGTATATCAAAGATAAAAATATTGATTCACGGAATAAAATATGAATGTACATAAGACACGAGTCATAAAATAATCAAAGAATATGAGCCATGAGAGCATAACATAAGACATGGAATTATAGAAAACACATAAGCCTAGAAAATCATTTCCTTAGTTGTAAAGAATCCTTTAAAATACTATCATTGTGGAATGGATTCACTCTCAAAACCATTTTAGTAGTTGAGGTTCACCCCCAAGACTATCTTGCTGGACGAAGTCCCATACTGAACTAAGTTCACTCCTCGTTCTGATCCTGTATTACTGAACCTGATTCACTTCCCATTACATTCTTGTCTATTACATGAGATAAAAATCTTTAATAATTGAATTTTAAGGAGATATGGGTCCCAAAAATCACGTAATTAAAACCATAAATATGTGTTATACATGAATATAAATCATTCATCATATTATAACCCATGAATAGAAATGGGTTTCATAAACATTTCATCACAACATAACCCATGAAAAAGAAACGGGTTTCATAAACATCATTCCATTATAAAAATAAACCAACAATATAAAGTATAAGGATATTATCCTTGAATAATAACAAAATTTAATCATAAGTAACATAAAATAATGTTATCTCATATGGAAAATAATTTTTAAAGATCACTTGAAATAAATCTTGAAAAATATTTTTTTAAGTAATTTATTTTTATAGACCCACACATTTATAAAAGAAGAAATTTTCTTTGAAAATAACCTTGTAATCTTTTAAAATAGTCTTAAAGTAATTAATGTATAGGAAATATAGAAAATATGATTATTCCATTTAAGTTAGAAAACATTCCTTCCATATTTTTGTTGGAAAAGTTACAAAGTATATAATTTAGAAAGTGATAAAAAGATTATTTTAAAAACATTTTGTAAAAAAGTAAAACATGGGTTAAAATGAATCTAAAAATTAATAGAAGAATAATAAAGTCCTTTGTGAAAATATTTTTATAAAACATTGACATCAAAGAGAAATATTTCCCATCGGATACTTAAATATAAACAGTCTCGAATTAAAAAAATGTGAATGAAAAATAAACCATTGAAAATATAATATCATTCAAGAGATCATTAATAAAATTAATTTATTATATATATTAGTTGTAAATAAACATAAAAAAGTTTAAATACAACATAATATAATAATAATTCATTTCATACATAATATAATAATAACATAATTAATGAAATAATAGTTTAACCCAATGAATGGAAGTTGAGTTAAAAATTCCCTCACCACTTTATAATAAGTTGAATCGTATTTCCTATGAAAGAAATAAAATTATATGGATATGTAAATACCTTAATAATTATCATAAGTATCTTAAAATACATTCATTGTAAATATATACTCCTAACAAAAGAAACAATAAATGTATATGGCATTTGTCCCATAGAAATAAAAGTGAGAAAAAAATACCTTACGTCAAGTCTTAAATTTATTTGTTCATTTTGAAACCACCTATGAAGTAAATATAAATTTATTATAAATGTATTAAATAAAAATATATCTATCATATCATGTATTATTTATTATAAAATTTTATCACCCTATTATTAATAAATTGTAATTTAAATCAATGTTTTGGGTGATAACTGCTTCATTTTCCAAGCATGTCTCGATTTGGTAGTCCCGGTCCATATGGTTTGATCATGGACCCAAAATTTCCAGAATGTTAATCATGGTTTTAAAAACATATATATTCATTAAATAAATATTTATAATCAGTCATAAAAATTATATATAGAAAAATTAATTGCACCACTCTTGGAGATGGTAGACCGTACGTACGCATGAACACTATTTTCAATTTTTGATTTATGGAATAAAAGAAAGGTAAATAATAATTTAACATTTAAATATTTATTATTAGGTAATATATATAATATATATTCATAAAATTAATCCTTATTACCATCTATATGAACTATAAATGAAAATTGAATCACATTGCATTGTAGATATGGTAGTCCATACATACGCACATGCGACATTACCATTTATAAAAATATTGGATGATAATAAGGTATACATAATATTATAATTACAGAGGTATAATTATATTATAAATATCATATATAATCACTAATACCATCACAATTACCATCCATATATTATGGTGATGAAAATTAATAGTATTGCTACGTTGAGATGGTAAGCCATACGTACGCACGAGCGATACTTTTACTTCTTGTTTGATGGGAAAGAGGGTGTATAATGATGTTTTCATAATCATAAAAATATTTCCTCATATTTAGGATACTGAAGTTATTATTTTACGATAAACATAATATATTTATGTTAGGTAATGAGGGGTATAAATATAAAGTGATTGGTTAGAACAATTACCACTTACTCAAAACATCTCATTTGGATCTCCTCTAATAAGATATAGGGCTATTTTTTGAGAATAAAAGAACCTCTAGAATGTGTATTGGAAAGTTTATAAAATAAATTGGTAGTGTATTGTCAATATGTAAGGCTTAAGGTGATGCGAGGAAGTGAGGGAGGATGTTTCATTTTATAATTGAGGTGAGGGGCACTTTTGGAAACTACAAAAATATTAAATTAATATAAATTAATATTAAATTATAAATTAATAAAAAATGATTTAGTTTGAATATAAGATGGTTATGCATAAAAATAATCACATAAATAAATTTTTAGACAAGTTTATGTCACATTATTACCCTTATCATTTTGTTTTAACCCATTTGTAACTCTTTTAACTCTTACCACGAGAATATGAATTCTACTCTTTGAGGGTCAAAATTTTTACAATAAAATGAAAGAACCCATAAATGGATCATTTATGAGATATTAAATCTTATCCTAATTATTTATCTAAATTTAATATTTTTAGGAATTTTATATCATTTAATAGAATATTGGTTATTTCCAAATATCATTAATGTCAATTTTGTTACTATTCATTACTTTGATTTCTAAAAATATAAAAAACAATATTTATTAGAAAAAAATATTTCATTATATTTCTAACATATAAAGGTAATTTATAAATTTAATTTATGAAATTAAATATCCCAAATTATATTTATTTTAATATTTTAAATATCATTTATTTTATATTTTTATTAATAAAATAATTACTGCATCATCTTTGTGTAATTATTTAAGGTACTTATTTAATCACTAAGAATTATAAATAAATTACCATTATCTATAGAAATATTTTATATTTAAAGACTATTTATGATCAAATATATATCTAGGTTAAACCTATATAAAAAATTATATAATATTTAAAACATGAATGTGAAATATTTGAATTTTTATTAAATAAAATATTATAAATATCATAATCTCATCCATGTGGCCAAAAAATTCAAAAATAAATTTATATCATGAAAATATGTTTATTAAGTTAAAAATGTAAATTTATATTCATTCATAACCTACTTTTTCCCCATGTGGACATGTAAGAGATATTTACAGCAAAGAAAGTGACATTTTGTGACTTTATTTGATTTAAATATTATATAAGTTATTTTCTAGGAAAAGTTTACATTAAAAAACTTAGTTTAGATCATTATGTGTTAAGGGTAAAATTAAATTCTTCCAGTAATTTTTTTTTTCAAGTGTTAGGGTCATTTTTTAGTCCTTATCATTTTATTTTTAACCTAAATTATCCAATTTACCGATTAGCATGGTAAAAAAAATTACCAAGGTTACCATTCATACTATCCAAACAATAAAAGGAAAATATTAAGTAAATTTGGAACTTATTAATCAAAAGTTAACATCCATTTTTCAAAATTAAAAATTCATAATTTGTAGAATTTAATTTAAAATAAAATCAGTAAAATTCTATAAAAACATTTCTTTTCTAGAAAAATGACCTTTTTAAACATAAAAGGTTTTTATAATAAATTCATGTATAAAATAATTTTAGAAGAATATAATTATTTTATTTTAAATCAAAATTAACTAATTAAAATTTAAAAATATTCTAAAACATAATTTTACCTTGTAAATACTTTAAAACAAAATACAATTTTCAAAAAAAATCATTATTTTCACTATTCCATAAAAAAAATGTTTTCAAAAAATTATATAAAATTATTTTAAGATTATTATGACATCAAGAATTTGAAAATGAAATCTGTAAGGACCTGTGTTTTTATGGACTGTCATTTTGAGCTGAAATTTTATTTTTTGCATTTAGAAGATCGTGAGGGGTAAAATGATCATTTCCTCTACCAATTGATGTCAGATAGTTTTTCTGACCAGTCTATTATTCTTGCAATAGGATTTTTACCCTAGAATAAGAGTTTGGTAGAGATTTGATATGTTCAAATTTTAGAGGAATATTTAATATTTAATATTATTAAATTAAATATTAATTTATTCACGTAGGTTCGTTTGGTGATAAACTTTGAACGGAGCGTCAGATTGAAATTCAGTCTACACATTTGAGTTTAGAATGGGGATTTTAGTCTAGGTGAGACATAAACTCAAGTCAGGCACTAGGGCCAGCCCGAGCCCCGTTTTCTTTTCTTTCTTTTCTTTTTTTCTTTTCCTTATTCTTATTTCCTCTTAATCCTTGAAAACACCTCCTATGTGATCCTCCTTGGTTGTGTCTTATGGGATAAATGAGAGAGGGAGAAATAGAAAGATTTTGAAGGCAAGAGAGGTACCGTTTCAAAGCTCTCGACGTGCTGAGTCGGCGTGCAGCATCCGTGGATGGTGAAATCAACCGAAGCTTAAGAAGTTTCCACCCAAAGGTAGTACTGTTTACATTTTCACCATATATCCCATTTAAACATTTTGTTTTAAGTTTTTAAATCCCTTTTATTCTTGCTTGTGGCCTCTTATGGACAGATCTATTGTTTTGGTGGAAAAACGGGTGTTTTGGGCGTTTTGAGGGTTTTCCCATTGGAAACCCAGGTCACACTGTGTCTGTTCTAGGGGAACACACTATGTGTTATTCCCATTCAGGTAAGAAGAAGTTTTCCTAAGTACATGTCGTGTGGTGGTTGTCTGTGTGTCCGACCATGTGAAACAAGAACACAGAATGGTGTTTTTTGAACAGTACACGCCGTGTGCTGGGAGTACATGCCGTGTAGTAGCACATGAGTGTGTGTCCAGGTAAAAAATCACATGGGATGGTGGTTTGTGAAAAATAAACGCAATGTACAGTAACTTACATTCCGGGTAATTTCTCGTGGGCAGACCCCATTTACTCAAGAGTACATGTCATGTACTTTTCCCAGCCTGTTTTTGTCCAAGGGTTCTTTAAACCCCTGTAAGTTGTAATCTCGAGGTCCGTTTTGTGTGCCATCTACAACCACACAACCCTTGATTTGAGGAGGACCTTTTGAGGCCATTTTGAGAACCTTTTGTGTTGGAAACGATGCTTGGTGATATGAAATGTCCGAAATATAATAATAATATTTTAATTATTATTATTTGGAGATTATTGAATAAGATTTATCTTCTACATACAATGTCCGTTTGAAACCCCATTAGTGGATTTGTGACCCTAAATTAAAGTCAGATGTTTATAGACTGATTTTTGGAGCTAAAAATGAAATCAGGTGTGGGCCACAATCGAGATCTTTATAGTGAATAGTACATTTTTCACCGGTTGACCATTTTGGGTGAGTGAGTAGTCCATTTTGAGAATGTTTTCTCATAGATCTCAATGGTGGAATCCTAATGATATTTATAGGTCATGTAAATGGTTTTTTGGGGTTTATATCTAAATGGATAGGTTCTTCCTCCATTTATTGAGTTCAACAGTCACCTGAGAGTGAGACTTGGTGTGGATGATAGGTTTAGTGTTTGGACCAACTTAGTTGAGACCTTTGATCTGAGATGAGCTATGAGCTATCTCCCATAACTTATGCTTTTGAGGACATCTCCCTTGTGAGATGTGCCCTTTTTTCCTATGAGGTTGTGAGATTGGATGCTTCCAAGGATACCCTAAGGGATGACTTTTCTTATGTGATGACTTTGGGAGTCCATTGTTGGATATATCTCATGTTTTCCTTTTTTCTAAGGATCCCATGTAGGATTACTTTGCTTGTGTTTACTTGGAGGATCTTGAGTAGGATTCCTATTTTTGGTTGACTTGAGGAACCTAATAGGTGCCTATTATTTGACTGAACCTGATTTATATGCCGGGCTTGGGTAGAGATGGTGTTCGAGTGTCACCCAGAACCCTGCTGAACTAGTAAGCCCATGGGGCATTGGATGTAGTGTTGGGTTGGGCGTTCAGGCCACCCTCACTCATTTTTTTATATCTAACTTGGTTTTGATGATGCAGTGATGTTCACCAGAGGTGCTTCCTGGTTTGTGGCTGTCGAGCCAGACGCGAGGCATCTTTCTTGTTTGTTGGGATGCTCGGGTGTGCTTTATTGGGATCCGGCCTCTGAGCCATGTTATTTATGATATTTACATTCACTAGAGGTATTAACTGGGACTCGTATGTTAAGACTTATGTGTTGACTTGTATTCCTTGAGTGATACATGGATTCTCATTGTAGTAATTCCTTGGAAGGAATCATTGAGCTGTTTATTTATGTACCCTGAATGATACCTGGAATCCCATTGTAGGAATGACTTGGATGGGATAAGTGGACTATTGAATGTAATTAAACCTTGAGTGAGTCATGGATCTAGTTGAGGGATTCCATAAATGGGCTCATTGGTTGGATATGGTTATACCCTGAGTGATACATCTAGTTGAGGGATGCCTTGGATGGGCTTAGTGGGTAATAAACTTATGTACCTTGAGTGATACTTGGATCCAGTTGAGGGATTCATTATACAAGCTCAGTGGGTTGATGAATCTTATACCTCGAGTGATATTTGGATTCCCATGTTGGAATGCCCTGTATGGGCTCATAGGCTGGATGTCATATGATCAGAATGATTACGTTCTTCCAGATCAGTTATGGGACACCAGGGGTGTAACATGGCATCTCAATAGATGTCATAATATATTTCCTAGATTATTTTTATATAGGATTGATCGTTGATATACAATATCCTTGTTAAGTGATTAGAGGTAAGTACGAGTGAACCCAAGTGTAGGGCGAACATCCCCCTTTGGAGACATAGCTTTCTCAGAGATATAATTTCGGCATTAGACGAAGTGGGTACATGTCGATGGAATTACAGACCTAGAGATCGACTTAACGATACATGACTTGAGTGGAACGATATCCAGCTCAATTCCCTTGAATAGGATGTCTAGGCGATCGGGCTTATGGACCCAAGGATCTACTGTTGATGTGGTTTCTTGTTATTTGATTCACATACTCATGAATATTCATATTTATGTATATGTGTATAGGTATGGGACTATAAATGTATATGTATATAGATATGAGCATCCATGGTGGAACTTTCCCTGTTGATAAGGATTACATACCCAGGGTTCAACTGTGGTTGCACGTTTGGTTTACTTCTTTTTGTTGCGTATTCTAGATAGGATGAGCACATTGCTATTGCATACACTTTTAGTAGCATAGTTATAAGTTTCTTGTCAGGGTGCCCTACTGATATTATTTCTCACCCCTTCATGTGAACCTCAATGTATGTGTAGTCCTTATGTATGCCTTTTAGGTTGAGCACAAGCTGCATTGTGGATAGGGATGAGTCCTAGTGTTGCATGATCGAGCATATACACTTGAGTGTTTCCACTAATCGGGCTGGTGCAGTTTGATAATGTCTGGAGATCAGGTAAGTGGGTTAGATCAAAGTTAGTAGTTGAGCCCTGCACTTTTACTTTCACTTTCTTTTGTACTTGTATCTATATGGTCAGCACAGTGGGTGACCAGTGTTGTATTTTATTGCAGAGATGTTTGGAATTTTACATCATTTTACTATTATATCTTGTTCTACTTCAGTTGTTTATTGCTTTCACACTTTGTTTACTTTCCCTATGTATGATACTTAGTTATTTATGCTATTTTATTACTCTGGTATGAGGAAATAGTCTCCCCACTATCACACCCTAAGCCCTTGCTGCTAGTCGGCTGCCTGTGGCGTATGGGGAGGTGCGTTTGATGCCTTGTGGTGAAATGACTCGAAGCACCGATTTAGTGGCTTCCAGGTCAGGGTGTTACAAAATTATTATTTTTAAAATATATTTTATATAACTCTAGAAATTAATATTAACTCATAGAAATAAGTAAAAATAATTTTTGAAGAAAACATTTTTTTGAAGAATAAAGTGACAAGTAAAAAAACCGTGGGATCATTTTCTAATAACATACCAATACATTCATATTGAATTGGAAATTTATATTTACTTCATAAATTAGTTATTCATATTTATTCCTTCCAATATAATGGATCAGTTATAATGGACAAAAAATATTTTTCAGTTCGTGGAACACAATATATCAAAAATAATCAAATTATTTAAAGGGAAATATTTAATAAAATTATTTGGGTGTTACATTTATAGACTACATATTGTTTTAGAAACCATTAGTGGTAGTCTACTAATTTGTAATCACACCCAACTTGATATTCCAAATCAGTACCCAAATAGATTTCATGTTTTTAGGATAGGATTCGGGCAAGATCCCTATGTTAGATGGCTGAGTTGGGATGGAGCATGGATGATGGAATCAGACATGATATTGGGGATCTCTTGGGGAGTTGTCATGATGTCTTTATTTTTGGGTTTTATTTAGACACTTGACACACATATGTCATGACATATCTAAAATTTTGGTTTGGATATTGTATTCCTATTTTAGTCATCATGTGATACTCATATTCTTATGGTTAAGGTTATTTTCATTTAGTTATTGTTTATCTATTTCCACTATTGTATTACTCTGATATATAGGATATAATCTCCCAATTTTTTATATTGGACCCTCTCTACTAGTCAAAAACCTCTAGGTTATAAGGATGTGTGCATGAGGTCATGTGATCGACCGACTCGAGGTACCGGTGTGTGGAACTCAGTCCGGGACATTAAAAAGTGGTATTAAGGGGGGATTTATTTTATTTTATTTTTGTATTACTATTTGGTAAAGGTATATAGAAAACTAGAAAGAGTCTGGCCTTGGACATGAGCTTGTACATGGGAGTATCTAACCCATGTATGAGGGAAAACCCAAGTACCCTAGGTGGGATTGTTGTTATTAGTGTTTGTTTTTATGGTTGGATGCTATTTCACCTTGGGCGGTGCACTTGTTGTGTGATGTTATTATTGTTTTTTAGGTTTTACTCATGGATAAATATGGAATGATAGTTTATTATTCATGTATCATTCTAGGAACTCATGAATTATTATGACATGCATCATTTTTATGCATGCACAGAAAAGAAGATTTTGGGTAAGTTATTGAAATTGAAATGTTATCATTACTTGTGTGGTTGAACTGAAAATGGTGAATAATATGGAATTGAAATTTTTAAAATGATGAAAAATATAGAAAATGGATTTCTAATGAGATACTTGAGTTGTTAAAGTGTGTTTACACTTTGTTAACCATGAACTAGATGTAGGATGGTTAAGGGTGGTGATAGAACCTCGATTTTGACTGTGTGGAAGGATATGAGGGGTTAATTGTTATGTATTTATGTAAATATATCTTCTTAAATGTGTTAATGTTGTGGTATGTGTCCCAATATGTGTGTTTTACATTGATAGATATGCCTCCATGAGGAATCTTGTTGATAAGATGATAGAAGGACATGGCTAGAAATGTGACTCCAGTAATGGAACTTGAGGCACCAATAGTGCTGAGTGAGGGAGACAGAGAGAAGTTACATTAGAAATTTGATCACTTAATGAAGTTTATGGACATATAACCAGGGTGGGCTGTGAATGGTATATTTGATTTGACATGGGAGTTTCTATTGCATCACCCCCTGATTTTTACTAGAGTGGGTGTACCTGAGGCTGGTGAGTTCTGGATGTAGTCTTTCCAAATGATACTTGACCACTTACAGATGATTTCTGATTAGAGATACATGATGGAAAATTATATTTTTCAAGGATCAATGAAGTGATGACGGGACATCCAGATGTGGAATGGACAGTTATAAGACATGGTATAGAAGTAATTCCAAGAGAAGTTCATGGAGCACTTTTAACCTGATATGCTCAAGAAGGAGAGAGAGGCTGAGTTTATAAGGTTGAATCAGGGGAGTATGTATGTTATGGAATATATTTTTCACTTTACATATATTTATCTATTTTCTCCATCATTGGTGGGAGATGAGGCTATGGTGGAAAAATGGGTTTATGATGATATTAAATGTGAGATTATATCCCAAGTGAATATATTTTGGCTGAAAAAGTTTTCTCAAGTGGTGAATCCTGATCCCATTTATAAGGGGAACCTGAAATAGGATTTTGATAGAGAACAAGTGGTTTCTTCTAGATGATCAGGAAGTACATCTTCCATGAGTAGGAAGCATCTCTATGAGAATATTGACCAGAGTAGTGGAAAAAGGGTGTAAAGGGGGAAAGTTTAGTTACTTAGGACCTTACTCAAGTTCTTTCCACTAGTGCGGTAGGCTAGGTCACTTTTTTAGACATTTACCTAACCATCAGTAGAGTAATGAGATTGTAGTAGGATGGGACATCTACAATAGTTCTGCAAGAACCCATGATAGATGGGTAGTAATGGGGGTGTTAAGTATGATGGATTTCCACTCACAGTAAAAAGGTTCCATGATTTGTTTCTTGAGGGCTTCTCATGGATTCATTCCAATATATATATATTAATTTTAATATTGATCTCATACCATGGGCTGATCCAATTTCTATTCCACCATAAAAAATAGAACCAACAAATCTTCAATATCTTAAGGCTCAACTACAAGTGTTGATGGATAAGGAGTTTATCCATCCAAGTATGTTTCCTTGGGGTTATCTAGTTTTGTTTTCTAATAAGGATGATGAGACTCTACTCTTATGTGTTTATTACCACAAGTTGAACCAGATGACAGTGAAAAACCGATATCCTCTTCCATATATCGATGATCTTTTTGACCAGTTGAGGAGATCTTGTGTCTTCTCCAAGACTGACTTAAGATCGAGGTGTCACCAGTTGATATTTCAACCTTATGATATACTGAGGATTTCTTTAAGAAGAATATATAGAATTTATGAGGTCATTGTGATTCCATTCGAGTTGATAAATGCACCCACAATGTTTATGGCCTTGATGAACTGAATCTTATACCCATACCTGGATCATTTTGTGGTTGTATTTGTGGATGACATATTGGTGTACTCCAAGAAAATTTATGATCATTCCAAACATATTGAAATCATCATGAGTATACTAAGAGATCATCAGCTATACTCCATGCTATATAGGTTTCAATTATGGATTGATTAGGTACATTTATTTGGTCACATTATCTCAGATGAAGGTGTATTAGTGGACCTAGAGAAGGTGTAGGTAGTGGTTTCTTTGGGGGAACCCAAGAATGTATTCGACATATACATTTTTATCAGATTAGAAAGATATTATTAGAGGTTCATCCCTGACTTTTCCCTATTTGAATCACCAATTAGGGGTTTGAACAAGAAGAAAATAAATTTTTAATGGTCAGGAGCATGTGAGAACAATTTCTTCGAGTTTAAGTAGTGATTGAAAATGGAATTGATCCAGATCATACCCTAGCCAGGGGAGGAGTATACATGGTTTTTCATTTCATATAGAGTCAATATTTGAGAAGTATTTATGTAGGGGGGGATTGAGTTTTGGTTTATGGGTCATGGAAGTCGAGTCCACATGAACAAAACTACCCTATGCATGGCCTCTAATTAGGTACAATTGTTTATTCCTTGAAGTGTTAGCGACACTATATTTTGGGTGAAAAGTTTACCATGTATACCAACCACAAGATCATAAAGTATATCTTTTCCTAATGAGATTTGAATTTTTGACAGCATAGGTGGGTTGAGGATATGAATTTATTTGAGTTTTAGATATCATATACACCCGGGAAGGGAAACAATTTTGCTGATTCACTAAGTAGGAAAACATGTACTCAGGTAATTATGGAGTCTAGATATGAGTGAAATATGATGAATTTATTAGTTGAGATGCATGTTGTGGTTCAGGAGGGCCAGGGTAAGATGACTCTTATATCAGTTATAGTGGAGTCTACACTTTTGAGTTGGATTAAGGAAAGGTAGTACATGAATCTAGAGTGTTTTACCTTGAGTGAAATCCTTGATGGTGGGGAGTCACCTTTAAATTGGACCATATATTAGGATGAGATCATCTATGTTAGGAATTGGGTTGTTGTGACTATAAGTATGCAGGAGAAGCTGATGTGTAAATATCATTCCTCAAAGTGTATGGTGAATCCGGGTTTTACTAAAATGTACCTTGAACTATGTCAATGATATTTGTTTCTAGGAATAAAAAAGGAGATTACAAGGTTTGTGAAATGATGCTATACCTATTAACATGTGAAGGTCGAGCATCAATGATCTGGTGGTTTTCTATAGCTATTTCCCATTCTTTAATGTAAGTGAGATGATGTTACCATGGATTTTGTGACAGGTCTCCCATGGATGAATCAGAAGAATGACACTATTTGGGTGATTATGGACCGTCTGAAAAATGTAGTGTATTTCTTGCTTATACGGGAGACTTTATTAGTGGATATGTTAGGATACTTGCATGTTTGGGAGATAGTTTGTCTACATGGGGTTCCCTAAAGTATAGTTTCAGACCATGAATCACATTTAACTTCACACGTCTAGAAATGTTTTGATAAGGTGCTTGGTATAATGTATTATTGAGTATGACTTTCCACCCACTGACAGATGGGTTGTCAGAATATACTATACAGGTTTTGGAGGATATACTATGGGCGTGTTTTCTCTATTTTGGTGGGTATTGGGAGAAGCACTTATAACTTGTGGAGTTATCCTATAAAAATATTTATCAAGAAACTATTCATACGGCACCATATGAGGCTCTTTATGGTAGGCCATGAAGATAACCTCTATGTTGGATAGAGGTAGGTGAGTTGGAACTAGTGGGACTGAGTCTCATGTAAGAGACGTCAGAGTAGGTTTATTTTATTCTGAAATGTATAGATATGGATCAGAGTTGATACAAGTCATATACCGATAGACGTCAATGACCCCTTGAGTTTACAATGGGTGATCATGTGTTCCTTCAGTTGACTCTTAGATTGGGTCACCATAGGATTTAGAGACAGGGAAATTTTGAATCTAGGATTGTCAAAACTTTTGAGGTTATGAAGATAATCGACCTGGTGGTGTACCAATTGACCCTTCCAAAGAGGTATAGTTCTATGAATGGTGTTTTCCATGTGTCACAACTTCAGTGGTATCACCTTGACCCTTCTCATATGATCGATGTGGATGATGTTGAGTTTGAGGACAATGAATCCTTTGAGGAGAATATGATAAATATTGTAGATAGTATTGAGATAGTGTTTTGGGTAAATATCATGCTGATAGTTTGAGTATTGTGCCCTCATAGATGTGTTTAGGAGGAAAAATGGGAGAGATAAGCAGATATGTGGGCCTGATGACCCAATCTTTTTACGTTGGAATCTTATAGATTCTTGGGAGTATAGCTCAAGGATTATAAGTTATAAGGTGGGGATATTATAAGATACCAAACTTTTTCTAGTGATTTATTTAGCTCATTTATAGGTAATATTTTTCCCTTGTTTTAGTTATACTTTGGTTGAGGCATGTCTCTGGTGCATTTGGGTGGAATTTGGATGTTTTTGGAGGGTTTTGGGTAGTGCACCATTGGCGCATTATTTTCCCAAACCATCCACCCTACCCAAAAAAACCATGAAACCCAAGACAAAGATAGATTTCATGGTTGATTTATGGTTTGTCAAAACATGCACCCACTTATTTGTAACTGTGCATCCCCATAGGATATGTGCACGGTTTGGAAAACCGTGCACCCCAACCCAGAAAACCATGAATGCTGGATTTAATCCTCTAAAAATTGATTTCAAAATTCCTAAACCCCCTAGACTTTACCCTCATTCAACCCAAATCAACCATAAAGTTTATCTATCATTTTTGGTGGCTCCTCGATGGATTATAAGGGCTTTGAAACTTCGTTCTTGGAGAATCAAAGATCTGTTTGATAGATTTGCACCTATCCTGGTAAGAGATCTTGTCCCGATTAGTTTCTTCCCCTATCCTATATTTCTCTAATAATTTAAAGGTATGTTTTACTCCATTGGTAATGGATATATATATTGGTTTTTATATATCTTAATCATTTCAATTTTGGATGTAGGTTTTGGATTTAGATCTCATTCTTCATTGTGTAATTGAGTATTCCACTTCAATTTGGGGATTTTTGTTGGTGAGCGTCTGTCAAAAATATTGAGTTAGTTGGTATAAATTTAAAATCCCATAGTTTGATTAAATTAAATGTATGTAATTATGAAATTTAAATTTCCATGATTGAGAAATTTCATCAGATATTGAATTGATTAAATTAAATTTCCATGTGATAAGGAATTGGGTTAAACTTGGGGAGATTGATTTTTTTTGAATTGTGATCATAAAATTGTTGGGTTAATGGGATTGTGTAATTATTTAATTGGTGGAATATCAAATTGGTTGATAATAGTAATTGAGGGATGTTAGACATAACCTTGAAGATTTAATGGGTTTTGATTAAATGTTGATAGACAGTTTAATGGTGAATTGTTCATATTATTTCATGGGATTAAAGTAAATAATTATGATTGATTTGATAGTTGAGATGGTGTACCATGATGTGAAATGTTTATGGGAGGGTTAATATTGATTAACCTTGTTGAATGTGATATAGGTGATAAATGTGAATGATTAAGAAAAGGGTGTGGGACACTGTCTAATGCTCCAAATACCCACAAGGTGCTAGCCATGATGTTCTAGAACCAAATACATGCATGTGATTATTATTGTATAGGATAGGTACTGATTCTCCAAATACCCATGGGTCGTGGGACATAGACTAATGATCCAAATACCCACGGGGTGCTAGACATGACGTTCTACACCCATGAGATTGGAATTTGACTATGGTTACAAGTGGACATGATATGAATTAAAATGAAATGATAAATTCATTTGCATGAGTTATGTGAATTGTGATTTTCTATGTGATATGATTCAGACTCTAGAATGGGATAAAGTAGGTTTTGATGGTTAGGGTGTCATCATGAATTGAGAAAAAGATGTGGTTAAATAAAGAATAATGTAATATACAAACTATTTTCTTTATTTATTATAATTTATTCTTTATAAAACTCCATACACTATTATAAAATTTATATTGTTTTAGAAACCATTGGTGGTGGTCTAATGAGTTTTACTCACACCCTACTGAGGTTTCCTGATCGATACCCGAATATAATTCATGTTTGCAGGACATGATAAGGGTAAGATCGCTATGTTAGATGGATTAGTTTGGATATAGCATTGGAAATAGAACCAAACTTGACGTTGGGACCCACTTGGGGAGTTTTTAGGGTTTTTTGGTTTTTTAGAAACTTGAAACACATATGGAATGGAATATCTACTATTTTGGTTTGGATATTGTATTCATGTTTTGGTCATCATGTGATACTAGTATTATTTTGGATATGGTTATTATAATTTGGTCATTGTTTATCTATTTGTGATGTTGTATTACTCTAATAAAGAGCACATAGTCTCCCCATGTTTTATATTAGACCCTCACTTCTAGTCGGCAACCTCTAGCATATGGTGAGGTGCGCTTAAGGTAATGTGAATGATCAGATCAAGGCACCGGTGTGTGGAAATTGAGTCAGGACGTCATATGCTAACTCTATCTTAGGAGGTGGATTTAATCAGGTTGGATCAACATGATAATATCTTTCTCAATGTAGGAAAAGTGATGTTAGAGTTTGGAAACACCGTTGAGGAACCTATCCATACTAATTTATAGTACCTAGTCAATGATGAAAGTAATCACATGATTCACTAATAATAAAAGTTCCATGAGTTATATGTGAGCATAATTGATAAGGTAAAATTTAAAGATGGATATACCATATAGATCATGGGTATAGGATCTGTCATGTCCTTATGAAAGAATGTCGATAAAAATGTCCTCAATACATATAATACATACATATAATTTGAAATAAAATTTTTATTATTTGAAATATAATGAAATACAAAATCAAGTAGATAATGTAAAATAATCACATGAAAGTGTTTTATAGGAGTGGTATGCTTCTAATAATGGTAATCTATTAACAAAAAAATCCATAAAAAATCAAAGGAAAACAACTATGCTAGTTTTACTCTTAGAAAACCTCATAACACTCAGCCACATAAAATTATATTCCTTGATAATTATGGGAGAAAATAAGATGGGGATCAAGATTCCCATTATCACTCACCCCAAAAAGATGTGTGTGGGGTGCCTGATTTCCAAGAAGGCTAGTCAGTCATTCCTGAAATAAGAAGACTTCAGAGTGAAGAAAACACTAGATCTATTTCACACCAACCTCTATAGACCAGTCACACCAAGAATATTCACTGGTAATAACTATTTCATTCACATTATTGAATATTTTAGTTATTGGATATGTGTCTATATTATCATTGTAAAAATTAATCTACCCTCTCTTTAAAAAAAGTCAATCTCATGGTTGATAATAACTCTGGGTATATGGTGAATATATTGAAGACAGACTATGGTAGTGATTTTTTTAAAATGAGTTCACAATTATGAATTAAGAGTAGGGGTTCAATAGGTACCTCATTGCACTATAAATAATGAGATCAAGAGTTATTTAGAAATTTCTGAACATTTGGGATATTTTTGAGATAATAAGTTCCATCTAGAAGATGGAAATTATCAAGTGAAGTTGGTTTTAGATAATATTAAAGTGGATAGGATGGTTGTATTTTCTTTTTATTTTCAACAAATAAATAATTTTAAAACTCACATAATTTTAAATATGATATTTTAGGTGAAATATTTATGGAAGTTTGTAAGTTCTTGATGAGGCTCTGAGTTGATATGAATCATTTTTATATGATTTTAAGGAATATATTTCATGTATTATAGTCCACATAAATGGATTCATATTTAGAGATTTACTTAAAGTATATCCAACACCATGTATATAAATCCATGTAAATAGATCCACATATAAGATTTATGTAATGGGATCCAACATTACACATGGAGATCAATATAAGAGTGGTGGACAACATATATGGATCAATGTAAGGGATAATCTTGATGTAAGGGTCATCATCTATATACATGATATTGCCTAAAGGTTATATATACCCATGTAATGTTTATTAATTTGTTTTTACTTTACATAAGGGTCATATGAACCTATTTAAGGTTCATATAGACCTATATACAGGTCATCACCCAGTTTTGTTTTTATCTTAATTAGGGTAAAACCCATTTCTGTAAAGGTTATCAGGGAAGCATAAGGGATAGGTCATTACAAGATTTTAATTTTTTTTTATATAATTAATATTATAGAGAAATTAATTAATTCATATGATTCTAAAACTGGATTATATGGATTAAAACATCACAAAATGGTAGTTGTGACTCAATAAAAGGGAGAGAAAGGTTCACAATTTGAAGAAATAATTGATGTGAAGGAAGAAGGAACATTTATGGTGTAATTTATTGGACACAATGCAATATTTTCTTCTACACTGTAGTGATTAATAATGAAAGATAATAATGAGAAAGAATGGTAAAAAAGAGAAAAAGTTTATAATTAGTTGGTAATAAGTGATTCTTTTGGATTTGGATTTTAAATTGAAAATCAAATGATATTTGTTGCAGGTGCAAGATATATGCTATATCGTGCATGCATGAGAAGTTTTTGTGATGTGCATAAGATAAGAGGGAGAAGTGTGAGAACTCTATGTAATTAATTAAGAATATTTTTGAGAGAAACAAGAATGAGAAGTGGCACTGTGGTTTGTAGAGTGATATGAAAAGAAACCTGCGATAATATAGGTTGAAGTGGAAGAATAAGAAGCATCACTTTAACAACTCTATGGATATCTAGTTCTATTGAAGGTTTTTTTGTTGTAAAAAAATAATCATTTATCATTTTAATAGTGCGAGAAGCACTCAAAATATATAGAATATGTGTATCATGGGTAAAAGAATATTCCATCATTATTTATACCAACATGTTGATAATAGTGGGTTATATGATCCCAAAGAAATTAGGATTATTCCAAGGACCAACCTTTGATTTTGAAAGGTGAACCTTGTAAATATATTTTTCCCCTTTGTGTGTGTTATTGGGTGTGTTGAAAGTGAATATACTTAACATCTTAATAGGCAGTAAAGTTTTTTTAAAGAAGATATATATAAAGGAATTCCTAATCACTGATTCAACCCCATCTCATCCATTTCATGGATCTTGTGGGTATTTTTAAGTGGTATCAGAGCAACATGTTCCCATCATTTTGTGATTTATTTTTTTTGGATTTTGGAGAATTTGAGTTTTCTCTCTAGTTGATGAGTTTTAAATAATTTCTATTATCTATAATTGATAATTTAAATGTAGTGAATAATATGAGGATTTCTACATTTTATGGGAAAATTTATAATATATAGAATTAATTTTTTTCTATATTTTTATCAATTAATTATGATGTATTTGATATTTAACTAATGTATTCACCCCTCTCACTGAAAGTGATACCATGAAAATAGTAAACAATAAGAATATGGAGAATGGGGGATATTTTAGGTATGATATTTTATATTCTTTTTCATATAATTAATTTTATGAATTCAAAGGAATAGAAATTTAAAAAGGCATATGGGACAATATTATGACATTATCTGAAGGTAAAACTAAAGTGAAGTGAAAAAATATACATATTTAGAGGCTAAAGTATGATGACCTCTAGATGCATGATAATGAAATAGTGTATGGATTCTTAAAAAGGGTTAATGACATTATGTGAATAATTTGAGTCTTTTAGGAGAATTTAGAATATTCTATCTCACTAGAAATGATCATATGCATCCTACCTAAAAATTTTGATGCAAAAATATCAGTTTTGGAAGATAAAGATTCATGAATCACTCCCTCTTGATGAATTACATACGATTTTAATTATATATGAAATGAGAAAAGGTAATGTTGTCAATAATAAAGTTAGGTATAAAAAAGAAATTTATTTTAAATTATCAAAGCAATATAATTATAAGAAGTAGGTTGATGAAGTTTAATCTATATATTCAGATTCAGATTCATATATGGATATGACGTTTTATAAAATTATGCCTCTTATTTCTAGAAAATTTAAAGAATAAATTGAAAGTTAATAGAGAATATTTAATAAAATGTTTCAAGTCTTGATCCATTGTATATTTAGCTACAACTTTTTCAAGATTAATTGAAGATGAATCTAGTGAAGATAAAGAAAAAAATGATGAAATTTTAAGAAGAAAGAAACAAATATTGACATGTAAACATTTTATTTTAGAGTTAAGGGAAATAATTTATCTAAATACAAAAAATATAAACTTTTTATCCAAGTGTGAATATAGTGAAATCTATGATGAAGAATATAAATATGAAACTTCTAGTTACATTGAAGAATATTTTTTCATTTCTAAGGTGAATGATGAAAATTTCAATAGTGATGAAATTAGAATTATAGAAATAAAGAAGAAGAAACATAGATGTATTTTCTGTTTAAGAAATATTTTAAATTATTTATTTCAATGATTTCAATGATATAAAATGATATGAGAATTAAAAATAAAGATAGTCAATCTTCTTGTGGTAAGTAATTTGTCCATGTGGATGGAAAATAAAAGTTTCTAAAAGAAACTAATAGTTTAATGAAATATAAAAATGATTAGAAGACTGCATTAGTAAATAAATAATAAAAGAAAAATGGTAAAGAGAAAAATATTGGCCACATTCAATAGAAATTGGTTAAGGTCCAAGAAGTACTGAAAAATTAGAAATCTAGCTTTGAAAATTCTATTTTAGAGGTTGGAGAAATTTTAAAGATGAATGAGGCTTGTGAAGACTAAAATATATCACAAAAAAGAGTGAAAAAAATCCTAAAAAACTTGGTTATATGTTGTGAATAAGAAGAGATAAAATAAGACCATGATTGAGAAAAAATCAATAAAATCTCAAAAATTAAGAAATTATGAGAATTATAAATTGAATTTAAATTTTTTTATAACTATGAAATCAAAAAAATCAAATTAGAATAAAAATATGAATAAAAATATGTAATGAGTTCACCAATATTTTGGATCTAAAAATGGATCCAATATTGATTACTGAAATAAGATTTCAAGATAGGTATTGAACTCTACACAACATTCTAGTTACAAAATAAAGTAAGATTTATATAGATTATATTAGTAATATAGAGACTTCAAGCATATGAAAAGGATATGTTGGTTTAATTAAAAACAACATAAAAATATTATAATGTTTAGAGGAAAATATAAAGGGGAATTAATCCATCTTGAAAGAAGAATGTTCAAAAACTAATTAAAAATTATAGACAGAAAACACAGACTAAGTTTGAAGTTCTTAAAGTAGTCTTTAGAATACGTGAGTAGCCTATTCAACCTATAAATTATTATCTCATATTTCTAACAACCTAGAAAAATATTATTGAAAACACTAAACATCCTCAGAAGATGAATAATAAATTAAAAACAAATTATTAGTTGTTTAAGTGGAACTTAAATAATCAACAGAAGGTAATCCTTGGATTTTGGAGAGTAGAAGGTCCTCTGATATTAAAGGATATTTAAAACTACTAAAAGGTTATGAAAAGTATAATGAAGGATTATTGACCATTTTAATTTATGGTTCACTAAAAATCAAAGGTGTTGGATTAACTTTGATTGGGAAGGATCAGTTGAACTCCAAGAACACTTTATTATTAAAAGTATGAAGAACAATTTTATTAGCCTGTATCAGTTAATTTATGAAGTAAATGAAGTTATATTTCAAAAGGATGAATTTTTGGTAAAGATATTATAATATGTGTTCATTTTAAAATTATATTAGTAAATAAAGTGTAATTTTTTTTTCAGGTTGGTGATGCTGAAAATTCATGTTATTTGAGTATGGAGTAAGAAAATCAATTGTGGAATAAAAACTTGGTTATATAAGAAAAAATAACATGATCAAGATTAACTAAGGAGAAAATGTTCATTATGTGTCTATGTTTTAAAAAGAGAGTAATTGGAAGTTATCAACATTATAAAAAAGAAAAAATGTTAACTCTTCACACAAGAAGGTGAAGATTCAATCCAACAAACCACTAGAGCTCATTAATTCTGATATTTATGGGCCTATAAGAAAATAAAAAATAGATGGATATAATTATTTTATTTCATTTATTAATTAATTTCCTTTGAGTGTATATATTAAATTTATAAAACATAAATCGTAGGCTCTAAATACATTTAAAAGTTTATGAAGAAGTATAAAAAATGAGTATGATTTT
Organism: Viscum album; assembly: GCA_963277665.1. NCBI lineage: Eukaryota > Viridiplantae > Streptophyta > Magnoliopsida > Santalales > Viscaceae > Viscum > Viscum album. Next base: position 398,377,584 of record OY728138.1, read on the forward strand.
CCTTTGAAGAAGACCTGAAAAAATAATCTTTTTGAATACAAAATTTTAAGTTTGAATTATTATATTTATAATCATGGTATTAACCATGATCTTAGTGCACTATATACACCACATAAAATGGTATTTCTCAATGCAATAATAAAATTTTAGTGGAGATGGATCAAAATATTCGGATAGAGAATAACTCCTCTTGATATTTTTGGATATAAGCTATTAGTATAGTAGTTCACATTAAAAATTGATACTTTTATAGGAAATATTAATATATATTCAAAAATTATGTGTATTATAATAATTCTCCATGTTTTAAGTATCTTTGTCTATTTGAAATCCCTTACACGATCAAAGTTGATGGAGAAAATTTTAGAATTTTTTAGAAGAAAGTTGTTGATGGGATCTTCCTTAGTTATCCTCCAAATAGAATAGGATGTAGGTGTTAAAAAAAGTGAAATGAAATATTTTTTAACTAATTATGTGAAGGTTTTAGAACATAAAAAGAGATAAATTACATATGAAGAAAAATGTTGCTAAATTTCTGATGAAGATATTTTTTCCAAAGAACCTAAAGAAGTTTATGAAAATGATGAATGTGTGAATTTTGTATAGGATATAGACACATATTAAACCATTTAATGTGATGAGTAATAATATCATTAATCCCAACCAAGGATAATAATATATGTGGAGGTAAAATACATCTTTAGAGAATAAGGTCAACATTTTCAAACCAGGATACCTTTGAGGATAGTAACATATGCCCTACTATTTTCACAGGTAAAACCAAAATATGTTTAAGAATATTTATATAATAATGAGTGGGTTGATGTTATGAATTAGGAGTTATAATAGATATATAATACTGAAACATGGCATTTGGTACCAAATATGAAAAATAAAAATTTCATTGTAACTAAATAGGAATTTCAGAACACGTTTAATGTAAAGGATAAATTTGTGAGAAATAAAGAAAAACTTGTGTATAAAGGGTATTCTAAAGTGGAATGAATTGATTTTGATGACACATTTTAACCAATTTTAAGGCTATAAAATATAAGGAAATTTCTTTCTATTTAAACCCAAAGTCAATCCTAGATATTCCAAATGAATGTCAGGCCTACCTTTATTAATAGTGCCTTATAAAAAGAGGTTTATATTGAAACAAATTATAGATTATTTCTTATTAAAGAAGATAAGTATGTTCAAAATTTAAATAATGATTTATATGGGTTGAAACCATACCCAAGGTCATGGTATTCCAAGATATATTACTTCTTAAATAATTTCAAGTTTAAAAAGGGACAAGTGGACAAAACATGCTACAAAAAATATTTGAAAGAGGTATCACTCATTTTTATTGTTTATGTAGATGATATTATATTTGATGGAAATAGAGAAAGAGTTTGTGAATAATTCTCTTCAAAGATGAAGAATTTTTTTAAAATTAATATTCTTGGAGATATGTAAAATTTTATGGGTTTATAAATTTTATAAGGGGAAAATCACATTTTTCTTTATCAAGAGAAGTATGGTAAGAAGATTTTGAAGAATTTTGGAATAAAGGACACAAAGATGGGTTTTACACCCATTTCAATGGAAAATAATTTTTTAAATATATAGAATTAAAGGAAGTTGATACAAGAGAATTATGGAATATTTTTGGTAGTTTTATATACCTAATAACTTTCAAATCAGATATTGTTTATGTTGTTAAAATTTGTGATAGTTATTGAAATTCCCCCAAAGAATTAAAATTAAGTGCAGAGGTGCAATTGGTTTTGGTTTAAAATATAATAGAAAAATAAACGGTGATCTTGTTGTATATATATATATATAGATTTGGTAGATTTTATTTATGATAAAATATCTACATCTAGTGGATTTTACTTCCTTAGAGAGAGGTGTGTTTAATGGAACAAAAAATAAGAATTTTTTTTGGATCTTTTTATTACTGAAGATAATCATATGGCTTCCACTCAAGATACAACTCAGATTATATGGATGATAACCCAGTTGGAAGGTCTTAAAGTGGATTTGAAGTTACCACTAAACATGGTCTATTATATTTATAGTTCTACTAATATTCGAATAAATCTTGTTCAACATTAAAGTTCAAAATCACATTGATATAAAGTATCACTTCATTAAAGATATTGTGGAAAATAATGAGTTAAATATGGAATTTGTTCCTATAAAGGAGAAATTGTATGATATTTTCATTTAACCATTGATGAAGGATTATTTTCATAGTTCAATATTTATGATGGTATTTCTACCTCATTTCTCTTAAGGTTAAGGTATGGTGATTATATAATGACCTGAACTTTTATAAATGAAATTCTCATTTTAATAAATAAATGAATTATTAAGTAATGAAGTTATAGAAAACACATGCATTACTTGGATATTTTGAAAATTTATATGGTATTTTAAATTTAAAATAATGTTATTCCTCATAACTATTGACAATATATCCATTTTATAGTTACCATTAAGATCGTTATTTTAACGACTACGATAAATTTTAATTGATACAGATGAAAGAAGCGATGACCTTGACCAGTAGGATCATACCCGATGAATCCAATTTATTAGAGCTTCCAAGGGATATAAAATCACCAAGATTTTCCCTTGATCAATCCCAATCCAAGATTGAAAAATTATAAATCATGAATGAAACTATTTATGGGTTAATTTCAAGCTCACCGAGATCATGGACCAAACTATGTACAAGAACCACCCCAAGAAAATATCACCATTACTCACCTTACCCTTAAATAATTCACTGGTGTAATAAAGGGATATGTATTTAAACACTAGAAAAATATTTTTTCTATTTTATTTTAATTAAAAAATGATTATATTTATCCTTTTTATTATTAATTTTTAAGTGATTAAATAATGAGTTTGATAAAAATTAGATTTTGATACGACGAAACACAAATTGTATTTTTAGGAAATATATAGTTTCTATCAAGTCCCTATTTTTAATGATTTGAATATTTTTTGAAAAAAATATATTTTAATAAAATATTATTATTAAATAATATTTATTAAATATAAATTATAATATAAGTTTATGAAGTCCAAAATAATTTTTAGAAGGGTCAGAAAAATTTTATTGATAAAAAAGAAGTATTTTTAAATAAATGGGTATTTTTATTTAAAAGAGTAAATTCTCATATTTAGATAATTATTTTGGATAAAAATATTATTTTTGGAACCATCACATCAAAATTATCCAACAATGATTTTTTTCATAATTTTTTGAGATAGTTGAATTTTTGAGTCAAAATTAAATACAATATAAATATATGGCATGTATTATGACATAATAAAAACAAAAAAAGTGATCTAATAATTACTATAAAGAGTATAAAATACCATTATTATTTTTCCACTTTAAAATAATGTGTTTTTGAGGTTATTAAATTATTTTTATAAACTCTTAATGAAGCCTGAAAACCTGTATTATATTTTAAGGTTTTAAAATCAATTATTTGTAAACATGACTCACTTACACATCACCAAGAATATTATTTAAATGATATTGATTCTTAAAATTGTAAAATAATGAAAAAAATCGACTTTTGTAGAAATAATGGGTGAAAACTATGATATGGTTTGTGCTTTTGATTACTTTATCATATAGATTCTAAAACCTAAGTATGGAAATTAATAAAGAAGTATCCTCTCTTTTTCTATATAAACCCACCCAGCCTCACATTTATATTCACTAAAAACCCTTGGATCAGAAAAATACTCTTCCCTTACCTCTCCATATCCCTCCCAAGGTTTTGCAAATCTCTCAAGAAGCTCCTCCTAGTCTTTTGGAATCACCCTCTCAAGGCGAGGGATCTTCTCCTTATCCCCTTTATTCAAGAACCTCCTTTATATTATTCCCTTTTTTTTTTCCAATTATTCATATTGGAATATTATTTGAAACATCCCTCTTAATAATACTCTAATTTAAAAGTAATTATAAAACCCATTCACAATCATTATTTCCTCCCATGAACATTTACATACCCTCATTATGCTACTAGAATTATCCTATGATTTTCTATGCCAAATATTTTTATGTGAATACCCATCCTTATCTCCACTCAAGAGTATTCACAAGATTTACCTATACTTTATTGATTAGGTACTTCCATGTATATAATTCAAACTAATTTTTAATTGGATTAAAATTGATTAAAGGTATCTTTATATTGTATTATTCATGTGACACACTTCTATATGTACATGATATAAAATTGATGGGTGTGTCCATATAGAGATCCAATTCATTGGGTAATGTTTTATTCTGATGAGAAATAATGTATGGGATTATGGAGGAAACATAATAAATTATGGGTCTTTTCCACCATGTTATGATGTCTTGGTGGCTATACTTAAACTATTTTTATGATTTCATGTTTAATATTGTAACCACATTCCCATGTTTACATTATGATAACATGTTGTATCTCGCCTTATTGTTAAATATTTTGATTCTCAGACCCCTTATGTTACATTTATATTCCTATTGGCTCATATATACTACATTAACTTATTATATTCTTTGTTTTTTTTCTCACTGATCTATATATCTCACCCCTATCTTATGTATGTCCCCTGGTTATCCCGTGCAGTTTTAGATGAATGATGAAATTTTAGAAGCATATTAAGAAAGATTTCAATAATGTTGGTTTATCCATGCATCAATTTGATGTACTATATACCTAATTTCATAGACACTATTCTTCAAAATATTTTAGTAATATATAATGTGTACCTTTATGAAATAAATCATGAAATAAAGTGTATTAAAATATGGGTTTTCATGGTTAGTATTAGAGAAAAGCCTATTTATTTTGAGATTAGGATTATAAAATTCTAGTGAAATACTTAGGTATAAGAGTAAACATAGAAAAAAATCCCTATATTTTTTAAAGTATATATTAAGTGGTTTCCAAGAAAATACATCCCTCTTTAGATACTATAAGTGGATGTGGCTATATCATAGGGGTACCTAGGGATAAAACCCCAAAAAGAAATATTGAGTTAGATTCAATCATCACCAGGTGCACGACGATGTGGCTTATTTCACACCTTGTTTGAAAATCTCAAGGTATATTATTTGATAAATTCACACACTCCTTACAAACCATTATTAAGGGAAAAAATTCCAATAATATTTTATGTTAGGAAATAGATCATGGATAACTTAGATTGAAACATATAAATTCATAGGTTAAGGAATATATATCATTTATGAGTTATCCATTTAAGGTTCATGGTTTCCCATTTATGTGTTTAATAGATTAAAAATACTAATCCCTAATTTTCCCTTTTTTCAAGTCAAATGGTTGGAAATAAGAGAAGAAGAGTCGACAACCAATGTGATGAGCAATGTAATAGCTGCCCAAATGAGATGCCTAACATGATGGGGGATAAATTAAGACACCTTGTGATTATAACCAAACATCTAAATAAAGCATAATTAAAAACTGGAACATAGTTGAATTTCCAAACATGAAAAAGAAGAGGAGGATGATATCACAAGGAAGTTCATCTAATATAGATGATAAAGGAAAGAAGGTTCAATTTTCTACATGTCAAAAATACAAAAAGTGGATCTATTGGAAATATCACAAAGGAACTCAGATATGTTTTAAGTGTGGAAAAGAGGGGAAAAAATTATCTAATTTCCATGAAAAAAATATTATTTTATGTAAAATAATGGATGGAAATAAAGTTCAATCTGAGTTACCATTAACAGTTCTATGCCGTAAATGTGGAGAAGTTTGAAATTATCTAAGAAAATGCACTATTCTAGGGTCTAACAAGTATGGTGAGAAACAATAATCCTCAAGTGCCATGGAAAAAGAAATTTCATATGGTGAGATAGATCATGATTATTGTAGTACCCATAACCTCAACTCCAGAGTTGTGTATATATTATTGTTTTTAAATTCATGCCACACTAGTATATCTTGAATGTTTTCTAAGAACATAGATTAACCAACCCAAATGATTTGATATAATTGGAAAAAACTTATATGATTATTGTATCAAAATTTAAAGTTTTTGTGAATGTTATTCATGAAAATGTTATCATTTTCCCTTTAAAAATATGTGATGCTAGTCTGGCTATATAATATCTTTCCTTATATAGATAAAACATAAATTTTTGAGAGAAGGAATTCACCATTCGTATCAATAACTTCACTCTGATTCTATATAATTTCATGCCTTATAAGAAAGCATATCTAGATCAAATTATTGAGACTAAGGAAATGATCATCCTTGATACCTGCCCATTATAAGGGAATTCATCGATGTGTTTCCCAAATAATGGTATAGTCTTCCTTCGAAATGAGTGGTTGATTTCTCAATCAAACTTAGACCTAGAACAAGTAAAATTCATGGCGGCACTATCTTCGATTTGGGAGAAACTTCTTATTATTTTCAAGCCCACTGACCATGCTTACTCAGAAGTGAGTCAAGTTTGTCTGAAATGATGAATATGAAGAGAGATTTAAAGATCTAAAGAAGAGGCTAATCACCATACATATGGTCACATTTATAACTAGTGGGAAAGGATTTTTGGTCTATAGTGATTCATATAAAAATGGAATGGGTTTTTTATTTATGAAATATTAAAGAGTAATAGCATATTCCTCATACCAATTAAACATCCATGAGAATAACTACCCAACACTTGATTTATAATTGGATTTTGTAATCTTCACATTGAAGATTTGGTGACATTATCACTATGGAGAGAAGTGTGAAATATATATGGATCACAAAAGCCTCAAGTATATATTGAAAAAAAGAACCTTAATAATCACCAATGAAGGTTGTTAGATATGATCAAGGATTATGATTTTTCAATCCATTACTATCCTAGGAAGGAAAACAAAGTACCAGATTCTCTAAGTAGAAAGGATCCTAAAACCCAATCCATGATGAGGATTGAAATGGATCCAATATTCATGGAAACACAGAGGAAGTACATGGGAATAATAAGATTATTTTTATCTTACCTTTCCCAAAAAACTACTCAACCATATATTCTTAAGAGGATCATAGAGGCCCAAAAAGATGAAGAGTTTCTACAGAATAATATAGTAAATATTCAAGAGTTAAACATTAATGAATATGGATTTATAAGGTTGGGAATCCATATTTATATCCCATAAAAACCAGAGTTGAAGAGGGAACTTATGGATGATGTGAATAACTCATCCTTCTCTATTCATCCAGGAAGAACTAAGTTTTATAGAGAATTGAATCAAAACAGTTGGTGGGATAACATGAAGAGGGAGATTGAAGAGTTTGTATCTCAATGCTTATTATTCCAAAATGTTATTGATGAAAAATATAAGTTTAAGGGTATAATGCAAAAATTACCCATAACAGTATGAAAATAGGAAAATATAACCATGTATTTCATCATTGGACTCCCCATGACACCTAAATGCAATAACTCCATCCGGGTGGTAATCGATTTCCTTACCAAGTCATTTCATTTCATTGATATCAAGGAAGATTTATCTCTTAAACATCTCACCCATATATATATATGGGAAGTGGTAGGACCACATAGAGTTCCAATATCTTTCATATCTAATTGATATGTTTACCTTGAGTTTTTTGAGAAGCCATTAGTAATAATTGGAAATAGAATTGAGCTTCAACACTGCTTATCACTCTCAAACATATGGTGAGTCTGAGCGGACTATTCAAACTCTTGAGTACATTTTGATATCTTGTTCAATAGATTTCCAAGGATTATAAGATCAAAAAATTTTCCAAGTGGAGTTCTCATATAACAATAGTTTCCATTCTATAATTCAAATGGCACCTTATGAGGATCTATATGAGAAGAGGTATCAAACACCAACATATTGGGATGAATTTGGAAATTAGAATATCATGGGACTTGATATTGTCCAAGATATTATGGATAAGGTTCAGAACATTCAACATCATATGAAAACCGCTCAAAGTTAATAATAAAATATTCATACAATCATAGATGAGATCTAGAGTTTGAGGTCAGAGATAAAGTGTTTCTTTATATGTCACCATGGAATAATGTTATGAGGTTTGGGAAGAAGGTAAACCTTAGTCCTATATACATCAAACCCTTTAAGATCTTTGATCTCATCAGAGTGAGGACCTATTAACCTAACATATCTCATGTACACAACGTGTTCCATATATCCCCCGTAAGAAAGTACATACCAAACCCATCATATATACTGAATCCAATGATGGTACTATTAGAAAATAATATTTAATATGATGAGTTGTCGGTGAAGATCTTAGATCATATAGACAAAGTACTATGAAATAAGACAATCACTTGGTCAAAGTGTTATGGTCAAACCAAAAGTTTGAGGAAGTGACATCGGGACTGGAATAGAAGATGAAACAAAAATACCCTAATCTCTTTTAGTGTATGAAAAATAATTTCTAGGGTGAACTTTCTGAAGGGGGGAATAATGTAATGACTCGAAATTTTATAAATGAAATTCCATTTTTGAATAAATAAATGAAATATTAACTAATAAATTTATAGAAAATACATGAAATACTTTGGATATTTTGAATATTTATATAGTTTTTAAAATTTAAAAAACCATTATACATAATAACCATTGATAACATATCCCTTGTATAGTGACTATTAAGAATAATATATTAAGTGTTATGATAAATCAAATTAATACAGATGAAAGAAGTGATGACCTCAACCAGTAAGACCATATGCTATGAAGCCAATTTATCAAAGCATCCACATGAGATAGAATCAATGATATTTTACATTTACCAAGCCCAAGATGATAATCAATAAATATATCATGAATGAAACCGTTTATGGGATAATTTCAAAGCTCATTGAGATCACGACCCAAACCATGTACGTTGAACCACCCTAAGAAAATCTCAGAATCACACACCTTACCCTTAGGGTATTCACTAGTGTAATAAATGGTAATGTATCTAGGCCCTAATAGTATGTTTTTTATATTTTATTTTAATTAAACAATAACTATATTTATGATATTTATTATTTATTTTTATATGAATAAATAATTAGTTTGATAAAAATTAGATACTAATAGGATGAAACACAAATTTTATTTTTGGAAAATATATAGTTTCAATGAAGATTTTTTTAGTGATTTATTTTTTTGAAATAAATGTCATTTAGTAAATATTATTTTTAAATATAAATGATAACATAAGTTTACAAAGTCAAAAATAATTGTTATATGGGTTAGAAAATTATTATTAAAAAAACCCAATATTTTTCAATAAATTGGTATTTTGATTTAAAAGTGTAAATTATAATATTTAGATAATTAATTTGGATAAAATAAATATTATTTTTTAAATGATCACATCAAAATTATCTAATGGATATTTTTTCATAATTTTTGGAGACAAATGAATTTTTGGGTCAAAATTAAATATGATATAAATATACGGTATGTATTATGACATCATGAAAGCCAAAAAATAATGTAATAAATAATATAAAGATTATACATCACCAAATTTATGTTTCCCCTTTAAAATAATGTGTTTTTTATGTTATTTTATTATTTTTATAAATCCTTAATGAATCCTCAAAAACCTATATTATATTTTAAGATTTTGAAATAAATTCTTTATAAACATAACCCACTTCCACATCACCAAGGGAATTATTTCAATGTGATCATTTATTAAACATTTAAAATAATTAAAACTAATAAACTTTGGTAGAAACCATGGTATGGTCTGTGTTTTTGATTACTTTATCATATAGAGTCCAAAACCTAAGTTTGGAAATTTATAATGAACTCTCCTCCCTATTTTTATATAAAATCACCCAAACTCCCATTTATCTTTACTTACCATTTTATCATGAAATGAATCTAACATTACATCTTTATATCCCTCCCAAGGTTCCCCTAATCACTCAATAATCTCCTCCTAAGCTTTTGGAAACACCCTCTCAACGTAATGTATCCTCTCTATTTCTTCTTTATTTAAGAACCTCTTTTATATTATGCCATTTATTTTACAATTTTTCATGTTGGGATATGATTTAAAATATCCCTATCACATCCCTTATAATTTAAATGTGATAAGAGACCCATTTAACACTCATTATACCCTTCCATGAACCTTTACACACCCCTGTTATGTTGGTAGAACTATCCTATGATTTTTCCAAGACAAAAATTTTTATTGTGAATACCCACCCTTATTCCCACTGAAGAGTATTCAACTATATATACCTATACATCATTATTTGGGTAATTCAATGTATATAAACCACAATATTTAAGATCCAAACTAAAATTGATGAAATTCATATTTATTTTGTATGATTCATGTGGCACACTTATGGATATACATGATATGAAATTGATGGGTGCGCCCAGATAGCACTCTAATACATTGAGTAATGTTTTATTCTCATAATAAATCTTGTTTCGGATTAAGAAGTAAACCAAATTCATTATGTGATTTTTTGTACCATGTTATTATGTCTTGGCAGTTATCCTTGACCTATGTTTATGATTTCATGTTTAATGTTGTCACCGCATTCCCATGTTGCCTTTATGATATCATATTATAACCTGGATTATTGTTAAAGATTTTGATTCTCACACCCATTATGTTACCTTGATATACCTCTTGGAACACATGTACTACTTTACCTTATGCTATGATTTTTTTATTCCCTCAATGGGATTTATATATATTCCCTTTATTATGTATGTCCCCAAGTTATCCCATGGAGTTTTTGAAGAATGATGAAATTTTAGAAGCATGTTGAGGAAGTTTTCAATAATATTTTTGTATCCATGTATCAAGTTTCTGTGTTATGTACAAAATTTAACAAAGACACTAGGATTCAAATTTTTTTGGGATTGTTTTATGTGCACCTTTATATAATAAATCATGAAATGAAGTGTATTAAAATATGGGTTTTCATAGAGTCAGTCCCCTCTCTTGTATTATCTTTGGTTATTGTTATAAATAGGGGAGAAAAGATTAAATAAATCCTCCTTTATGTTTATATCTTTGTGTATTTTAAAAAGGGGGACAACATTAATTTATGGGATTTATCCGTTGATACGTGTTTAACCTTCCTTGGGAATAAATATCTTAGAGGAAGTATATATTTAGAGAGAGTTATTAAAAGGGGTATGATATGATTTCAACATTGTGCATGTGTGAATTGTTCTAATAGTTTGTTTAAGTGTATGTAAGAATTTGTGTATTATAGATTCCATGGACACATCTATAAAGATGAGGGAAGATTTGATGTAATGATGAAGTATTTATTGAAGAAGAAATCCAATATTAGATAAATGATGAGATAATAAAGTATTGATTGAAGAAGAAGTGATCTATTCCCATATCAATTTTCAAGTAGAATCAAAGGTTGATAAAGTTTGATATTTTTCAAAGTGGTATAAAGAGAGTCAATAGATATTATGGTTTGAATATTGTCCACTATTTTATATTCAACATATCATTATTATTCAATATTCTTATTTATTAAACCGAGTTCACTCAAGTATGATTATAATTAATTAATTATTATTCATTACTAAGAGGGCCGAGTTTAATAGTGATTTATGTTCCTTGGTTTCCAACAAAATCCAAAGGGTGATATTGTTGAGGCTAAGAGTTATTTGGAAGCTGTCAAATATTTGGGAGATTTTTGAGACATGAAGTTCACTCTAGAACATGGTAATTATCTAGAGAAGACATTTTTAGAGAATTTTAAAGTGAGTATGATGTTAATGTTGTCTTTTTTTTTTCAAAACAGAAATCATGTTCAAACTTACATATGTTTCATATAACATTATAGGTGAAAGATTTGTGAAATTTTGGAAGTTCTTCAATTGGATTGACTTGATCCAAAATTTTTAAGGTGATTTTAGGGAAATATGAGAAAATAGATAAGTCTATATTTCATGTAAGGAAATATATATAAATAGATTCATATTTGTAGATTTATGTAATCATATTCATCACCAAATACATGTATCTATGTAAATGGATCAACATCTGAGATTGGCATAAGGGGATATGACATCATATATGGAGATCAATGTAAGGGTGGTGGCCGACATATACAGGTCTATGTAAGGTTGAATCTCAATATAAGTTTCATTGTCTATATACATTATATTGTGTAATGATCATTTGGACCAACACATAGGTCATAAATTTGTTGTGTACTATGTTTAAGGGTTATATAGACTTATATAAGGGTTGTGATAAAGGAAGGAGCAATTATTATGTAATTTCATGGTCATGATTCATCTTTGGCTGTTATTCTACAGTGAACATAAATAGAAGATAATAAGAAGAAATAATTCGTAAAGAAGATAAGAAGTTTAAAAATCATTTGAGAAGTGGTTGTTCCTTTGAATTTGAATTTAAAATTCAAAATCAATTCATATTTTCTAGAGTTATGTGATATATTCTATATCATGCATACATGAGAAGTGTGTGTGATGTGTATAAGCTAAAAGGAAAATAATGGAATCTCTACAAAAATTAATTTAGAATATTTTTGAGAGAAATAAGAAGGAGAAGAGGTTGTACAATTATCATAGAGAGAAGAAAAGAAACCTGTGACAGTACAAGTTGAAGAGGAAGAATAAGTAGATGCAATGAAACAAATCTATGGAAGTATAGTTATATTGAAGGCTTTCTTGTTGTAAAAAAAATAATTTTTCATTTTAATATTGTAGGAAGCACTCAAACATAGTCAGAATATGTTTATCATTAGTATAAGGATATTCACTAATCATTTATAACTATATGTTGATACTAGTGATCTATATGGTGTTGGTGAATTTCAGATCATGCCAAGGATTATCCATTAATTTTTAAAGGTAAACATTATATATCTATGGTTCCCTTTTGTACGTGTTATTAGGTGTGTTGATAGTGAACCTTCTTAACATCTTATCATGTAGTGAAGGTTGTTTCAAGAAAAAATATAAATAAAAATTACTAATCATCAGTCTTCCTCTTAGTTATTTCACTGATCTTGTGAGTCCTTTTAGTACAATCTACAATAAGATTATGTGGTGGAGTGAAGGAACCAAAAAATCATTTTAACTATGAGTTCACTTCTCAAGACTATGAATGTCCCATTTGGATTCTCGATATAGGTTGTGAGTGTAGTGACCCATCTCGGGCTTCCATTTAAACCATCAAATGACCCATATTTCCACTAACCCATGAAGAATTATTGATACCCATGTATTGATGATAAGTGACATGAAATCATAAATTGGCATTAAGAAAAACTTCACCCTTAAATTAGAGTTAACACACAATAATATTTCTCTCAAATTTCTGACATGTTCCTTCTATAAGTTGGAAATCCACACCAAAATAAGATATATAAAAATAAATAAACAGACAGATATAAACAATTTAAACTAACTTAAACAATCACCATATAAAATATATATAACTAATCCCTCAGTTCTCCCTCCAACAACCTTCATAGAAGTAGCTCCCTTCACCCACCTCAATCCCTTTATAAGTACAACTGCCTTCAAATAATCTAGACTCCACATAAATAATGCATATACACCAAGAACCATAACTAAAATTAATAAATTCATACTTGTTTGGTGTGACAAATAAAATAAATAAAAATATACCTTATTTGAACCAAATTCACTCTCCATCTAACATCCCAATAACCCACACTGCGAGTAACTAAGAACCAAACTTAAACCTATAAAAATGACACTCAGCCTACAAACACTCATTGGTGTAAGTAGGGTGTGAGATAAATCTCAGTATGTAAGAACCACATAGTACATGGGTTATACTTTTTTTATAAATCAATCTATAAGCACTAGTTTGAAATAAAATTATTTCAAAACAAGTATTTTCATTATTTTCAAGAAGAAAACTCAAATTACCCTTTTAAATCTACTTTTAAAAATAAAAGTGTTCTAAATAAAAACCTTGAAAGTTTTCTTTAATAATTTCATTTAAAACAATAATTTTAAACCCCCTTTTTAAATCATACATTTACAAAAACACCTTTTTTTATTTCCAAATAATTTTTCAGAAAACAATATCAAGAAAAGAAAAACCATTTCTTCCAAATAGTTCCAATATACAAATAACTAAGTGAAATAAAAGAAGTAGAGAAATAATAGACCAACCATGATAAAATAAAATAAACATGTGTGCATGGAATAAATAAAAATAAATCATAAATATAATAATACAAAAAACAGGGGAAGAGCTCTAGAATATATGTTCCAAAGGCACTTATACATACTCATGGACCACACTAGCTGACTATGTGACCTAAAACAAATCTAGGAGCACTCTCAGTCTTACCAGTTAATGAAACCAAGATAACCACGTTTTTAAATCAAGGGTATCACCCATTCACTCACCTAAATAACTAAGGCTTCCCATGTGACAACATAATAAACTCATCCAATAATATATTCCATAGAAAGCGTCAACCCCACACACTTGAAGAAACATAATACATAAATTATTCTTCAAAATTAATCTTGTAAATCCATTTGAAAACTAGGAGGTTTTTAAAATCCATATGAAATCCATTTTTAGAAATCCCTATTTTGAAACTAAGAATCAATTTAAGAACCCAAGTTTTAAGACATCATTATTATGAATTTTCTATATATATGCATATAAACATCTATATGTAAAAATATGTGTATATATATATGTACCTACCAACTACATATATATAAACAATCATAAAGAATGAAGAAAAATCAAATGAAGGGAAACAATTTAAATCATTCCTCAATAACATTGGATATTTAAAAAAAAAACTAGTTAAAACCCCAAAAGAAGAAAGTCCTAATGTTATTAAATCAACACTCAAATACCATAATTGTTACAAACCAATAAAAAATATAAAAAAAATTCTGAAACATGCTTAAATTTCGAGTGAAGTAGAAATCCACAAATAAAACCCATAAAATGTTCCTTTTAAGATTAATCAAAATCTTGAGATACTATTTTAAATAAAAAACTTCTTTTAGAAATAATCTTAATTTTTTTTTAAAACACATATCTCATTTAATTTCTAGGAACCAAAAATTAATAAATTCAAACAAAACTTGGGATAAAAGTAAAAGATATAAAATATGAGACACCTACCATAATTACATGAATATATGATTAAACAATCAAACATGGAGGAATATTCCCAAAATAAACTTTCATACACCCTAGAAATAATAATAAAAACAAATTAGAATTGAAACCCCCACCTAGGGTTTGGTCTAGGGAAAATCACAATGTGAGGGAGGAAAATAAGGGAGAAGAAAATATAAGAGGGATATGAAACTTAACATGAGAAGATTACAGTTGAAATTTGGGGAAAATGTTTAAGATCGAAGGGAGAGGTAGGAGGAGGAAGAGCGTGAATATGGCCTCCAATAAGTGTATTTGGCATGATGCAATGGGGGATAAGGAGGAGAGAGGTCATGAACAAGGTGCTCCCTAGCCATGGGTGTTGCAAAAAAAGGGGTAGAGGGAAAAGGGAGGCTGCCTGAGGGTCTCTCCCTTGGGATGCCTAGTTCGATGCTAGGATAAGGGGAGATGAGAGGGTGATGTTATTTTATTTTATCAAGGATAGATTATAAATTTTGAAAAATTTAAAATCTGGGTAATCTGTATGATTTACCAAACCATATGGTACCCATGATTTCCACACTAGACACCTCGAACACCTAAAAATATTTTACCCAGGGCCCTACATGGTTTAATTGAGCCTACATTAACCTTTCCAAATGGAACTATCCAAAGAAAGACCCAAACTCACAGTTTCCACAAAATTTACCAAACCATGCTTCCCTTAAAAATCTTAATGTTTTTTAAAAAATAATAAATAAATTTACCAAAGATTTAATTAACTTAAAATAATATAAAATAATACAAAATAATAAATTAAAAAATCACGGGGTGTTACAAAATCCCCACCCAAACACTTTATGACACCATAAATCCTCAAGTAAGAAAGGTATATCAAGATAAGGATGAGGTTTGACCACAACTTCTGAAACTAAATTCCAAAAACCAAGAGACACCATGACATCAAACACAACTGACTGCATTGAATTCAAAGACCAAATATGAAAATGAAACATAATATTATCTCTAATTAAAAAGTTGAGTGTAATGAAAGTACCCAATCTTCCCCACACATGGAAAACTATCAGAGACTCATAATCAAGCCACCGAAATAGATTCAATACCCATGAGTCTAAAACTAATCAACAAGTTAGGGCCAGTTTAAAGAAACTATACACTTATAACTTTAAAATATAGGTAAGAATCCCACATAAGAAAACATTCATGGTGGTCTCCTTATTATTTATGAATGTTTCTAGAATGCCAATTCTCATGAGACAACTGACAATCCCAAAACCTATAGATGAATAGATCTTCCCACTACAGACTCAACAAGGGATAGAGGTCCCCTATGAAAATTAACTAACACCCAAGAAAATATTAAGTACCTCTTCTAAGGCCTCAAGATATCTCAATAATTCACTATTACCAAATGAAACATAAACACACCATCAGAACCAATACCTCAGAAGAGCTACGTAAATCAAAGCACTCAAGATGGACTATAAAAAATAAATATCTAACTAAAAACATCTCACACATAGGGACATTTAAGTAAAGAAAAAAATGTAATATAGTCTTTGGTCTAGTAAGGGTAACCAAAAACCTCACCCTCAGAACATCAACCTCTGGTGAACCTGACCGAGCAATAAAATTCCATCCAAAACAAAACTTGATCTATGAGTAACATTGGTTCCAGTCATCCAAACAAACCCCCAAGAATTCCCACATAAAACTACTCAGAAACATAATCTCATTATAAGGTTATCTTCATAATAAAATCATGGTTCATAACCAATACTAAGGTACAAACATCATCAAAACCACCACATACCACATGACTAACCAAGGGAATACCCAAATAACACATGAACCTGGAATTTTCGCAAGAGATTTGAATAGTCAAGACTCTACAAGAATAAACCCCCAAAATCCAATAACCACCCTCAAAATAGATACCCATCCAAAACTCCAAAATAAATTTACACCAAGATAATATATGAAGACACTCTAAGGATCCCTCTTAGATATTGATTACACCTTTCATGAAGACCATTTAACAGAATATATAAAATAACACAAAGCATGAACATGTACACTCCTACATATAAGTTCAAACCAAATGGACCAGATCCAAACCATGATATGAAATGAGATTCATATATCTATAAAATAAAATTCATTTTAAATTGCTTTGATTTCTAAATTTTTTACAAGATTTCATAATGAAAAAAATTATTTTTCTTAAAATGCAAGAGAGGTAAAACCCATTTTTCAAATAAACCATCTATGAATGAAAACAACCCATTTCACTGATAAAACTAATTAAAATTTTCTTTTACACATACAATCTATTAAAAAATTTTCCACCTCAAAACATCTTATGTTCAATTATAATTTCAAACATACAAAACTACTTGTCCAACCACACATAAATGTTTTCCAAATCATTTTAAAATATAAAAAAACACTTTCCTTTAAATCCAAAACACTAAAAATATAATTTTTAGTACTTTAAATACCCTAAATACTCAAATAATTTTTTTTAAATTATACTTAAGCATCTTTATACATTTTTTCATCTATTAAGAAAATAGAGGATTTTAAAACATTAAAAAATATTTCAAAATCTCATATCACCTTTTCAAACACTTTTGAAACCATAAAAAAATGATTTTCAAAAAATTTCATAAAACTTTATCGTATCCTTACCCCAAAAATGAGTTTCAAAAAATTCAAAATATCCATGAAAAACCTTGATTATAACAGAAAATTCAATTCCAATATTCTTAAAACATAATATGGCCAAAATCGATCCATTTTCCCATGATCGGGATCCAATAATCAAGGGGTATAAATAAAAAATCCAATAGGAATGTAGAACCTTTATTTAGTTAGCCATATGGATTGATGGCCCAAGAGGTGGTCTTGAAAAAATTCCCAAAACATTTATAGGATTGAGCATTTGGTCATTGTCAGTATTATCAGGCCATGAAAACCAACCTCACAACCTCGATCCATCTTTCATTTCCATTCCAAATCCAAAAAAGTCCCCCAAGGTAACTCAATATTCCAATTAGGATCAACATCATGAATGATAATAATAAAAAATTCCAAACTCAAAATTAAAATCCCAACTACACCTGAAAACTCAAGTTTCGTCATATTGGGTGGTGATCCAGCACCCCTCCTTACCAACCTCCTAAGTCCCAATGAACATCATATTCTTCTTTCTTATATACCACCATAAATAATATAATGTATCTTAAGAAACCTGGGCTCCCTTTTAAGAGACTAGGCTCTAATACCATTTGTATTGACCCATTATGGGCTTCTATCTAAACCAACACCCAACATGGCTTCCCACTATCCCAAGTGGAATTTACGATCCCCATGAGCTGGAGACAAGAACCAGGGCATAAAAAATAATCATTTGGAATCATTTTACATTACATTAGAGTTAATAAACAATGATTTTTCTTCTAAAAATACAACATGACCCATCCATAAGTCAAACATCCACACCAAAATTAGATATGTAGAAATAAAAGGATGATTTTTTTAAAGCTGAAATAATCAACAAATATAAATAATCCCTCATCTAACCCTCCAATTCCATCCATAGAAGCAGATCTCTATGCTCATCCCAAATACCTAAATAGATATAACTACCACTATATTACCCAATATCCACATAAATAATTCATATATGAAATAAATATAACTTAAAGTAGTAAAGGTATACCTAACCAGTTCATTAAAATAAATAAATAATGTCATTCCTAGTGTGACCTAATGTCAGTCTCTATCCAAAATCTTGGGAACCCACAAATAAAGTAACCAAGAGAAAAACATGAACATAAAAAAGGACACTTAGTTTATAAACAATGAGTGATTTATGTAGGGTGTGAGATAAATCCCAATAGGTAAGAACCAAAAATTCCACGAGTTTCCTTTTTTACAAATCATTCTAGAAACACAATTTTGAAATAAAATTATTTTTAAAAAATCCCCTTAATTATTTTCAATAAGACAACTTAAACAACCCTTTCAAATACTCTTTTAAAATTCAAGAAATTTTTAAATAAAAATCGTGAAAATTACCTTTAAGTATTTCATTTAAAAAATACTTTATAATACATTTTTTAAATCATAACTTTCCTAAAACCCCTTTTTATTTCCAAATAATTTTTTAGAAAAGAATGCAAATGAAAATCAAAACATTTATCCCATACAACTCCAGTATATAAAAAATCATGTTAAAAAAGGAGGCATCATACTAACAGATCAACTATGATAAAGTTAAATAACCATGTGTGTGGAGCATAAAGGTAAATAAATAATAATAAGTATAATATATAAAACATAGTAAGAGATATGACCTTTAGTTTATAACAGAACTCATGGAGTCTCATAAAACATAATAGCTAATTATGTGACCTAAACCAAATCTAAGAGAACTCTCACTCTCACCGATCAATGAACCCTAGATACCATAATACCGAAAGCTAGGGAATCACCCATCCACTCACCCACATACTTAAGGTATCCCATGTTCTAATAAATTAACTTATCTAATAATCCATTTTGTATAATGTGTCAATACCACACATTCAAAGCAACATAATACATAAATTCATCTTTAAAATTCCTCCAGGAAATCCATTTGAAAACCCAGTAGTGTTTAAAAACCATTTGAAATCCCATTTTGGAAATACCCTTTTTGGAACCACTAAATAATTTAATAACATAAGTTTTAAAACATCATTCTTAATAAAATTATATATATACACACATAAACATATATATTCACACACAAATGTATAAATCGATCTATAATAATGATGTGAATGTATATAAACATTTATAAACAATTCTAAGGAATCAAATTAAGGGACACAATTTAAATCATTTTTCAAGAGAATATGAGTTTCCAAATAAAACCATTAAAACACTAGAATTATAAATTCCCAATATTATTAAATCAACACGCAAATAAAATAAATATTCCAAACGAATAAATATTATAAAATAAATCTCAAAATACTCTTATATGTCTAGTATAAAAGATATCCCAAAATAAAACCCATTAATTTTTCAATAAAAAATTAATCAAAATCTTGAACAACTATTTTAAATAGAAAAATTCTTTGAAAAATACTCTAAAACATTTATTTAAAAACATATCATATTTAATTTATAAGAACCATAAATTAGGAAACCCAATCACAACTTGGGATGCTAGGAAAAGAGATAAACTTGGAGAAACCTACCTCAAATGTGTGAAGATGCAATGAAATCCTCAAACATGGAGGAAGAAGTAAAAAAAATAAACTTTTGTATTCCATAACAGTAAGAACGAGAATGAATTAGAACCAAAAACTATACTTAGGGTTTAGTCTAGGTAAAATCATAGTGAGAAGGAGGAAAAATGAGGGAGAAGAGAAGAGAAGAGGGGGAGGAAACCTCACATGAGAATATTTGACCTAAAATTGAGGGGAAACACTACATTTCTAATGGAGATGGAGGAGGAGGTGAAGGTTCAAGCAGATTTCCTTCTGGTTTTGGGTTTCATGTGATGCAAGGGCTGATAAGGGGGAGGGAGGCCATGTGTGAGTCTCTCTATATAAATGGGTGTCACGCGATACAAGGGGGTAGAGGGAGGAGTAATTCCACTCAATGGGATTTCCCTATGAATACCTAGTTCAATGTGAGTAGATTGGAGAAGGTATGGTGAGGGTATTTTATTTTATTGATGGTGGATTATGAATTTTGAAAAATTAAAAATATTGAGAAATACATACAATTAGCCCGCATGGTTTACCAAACCGTGTGGTACCTATGAAAACTACACTAGAAATTATCAAACACATCACATGGATTCCCCTTGAAGTGTCAAAAGGGTCATTCAGTCATAATGAGAGGGTGTAGAGGGTGAATTAGGTGTCACTTGTTTTTACTAAATTCTTTTCTTTTCTTAAACCCCTTCAAACCTCTATCACCTATTTGGATGAGTGGAACTTGTATGTGATACATAAAGTAAATGAAAACACAATACACAATATTTTTACAAGGTTCATTACTAAGGCTTATTAACTTATTGTAACTAGTTATACCCCCAATCACAGATTCTTCACTATATATAGATGGTTACAATAGGAGAAGTACCATTCCCTTCAACGCTAAGTCCCATAGTGTTCTGATCTACAGTACCACTAGAGAACACATGTTCCCCCCTATATAAGTGGCTCCTGAGTAGCATAAGAGTATTTTTATACTACATATAACAATGTTACCAGTATCCCATCTGTCTAATCTAGAATCCCTATAGAGACTTACACTGCTTCAGAGTCCCACTGAAGACTTCACAATCTTGATTCAAAATAGATTTGATCCACTGATAGGATGATATTTTAATCTTCCTCTACAAGGTTGCTAGATCTAACTGGAATGTGTACAATTAAAAAACCTTTTCACTGGTTCTGGTCTTGATCAAATAATGTTGATCACCTAAAAATGGTCAGCAACCACAGTACAACACTTCTTGGGAAAAATTATTTCTTCTGCTAAATACCCAACCTCACGGAATACTGAAAGCTCGAATACAAAAATTTCTCCAGAATCACTAATATAAAAACTGTTCCGACTTTAGTCTCAAAGCACTACACCAAAATTAAGTAATATATATTTCACACGAGCATTTTGAAACGTCACGCATATATATAATACACATCATGGTATTCTTACTCTGTGCACTAGAACACATGCACAAGATTCACACTATCATGAATTCATAATTGTAAGTGTATACATATTTGTATAACAAAAACACATTAAATTCCACTTAATTCGTGAGTTTTCATGGTTAAACTCAAATTATTTCAAGTGAGCATGTGAACATGCATGATTGCATGTAATTGTTTTTCATAAGGAACATCAACCACACACTATCCACTTTTCACAATAATAGTTCACATACACTATTTTCATTATTTTTCACTTACCTTCACACACACTTTTCACACACTGAAAATTTACACAATCTTTGCACTGAAATGCACACTATCAGTTTGGGTTAGTACTTGAGGTATACACTCCTTTGTGATTAACAACAGAACTCTCACTTTGTAACTTTCTTCTTGCATGAAAAAACCCAAATAAGAATTATTTGTTAATGTGCACAAGATATTCTTCACAAGATATATTATATGTAAACACTATTTATGGTTCCTCAAACTCTTCATGGAAGACAGATATACACATATATAAATCATGCTGTTTCATATGCTTCATAGAACTCTGTTCATCCTGAAGTAATGCTAGTGTGGAATGTACATATAGTTTTATCATAATATTACTTTCTCCTTAGAATAGAAAAAAATGTGTCACATACTTCACAAACAAGAGAGATTCATGGTATCTCTCTTTCACTAGATATAAGAACCTCTCAAACTCAGCACCCTAACTGAACTCCTCAGGTGGTATTTATAGAAAATTACACCGACCTACCTCACATGAACTACCTTACTTCAAGAAAGAAGAACCTCTCCTTCACAACAACTAATATCTCCATATTCATAAATCCTCAATTTCAAAACACTATAATTTGGTAGTTTTATCTCTATTTTATGATGAAAATAATGTTGCATCACATTTTGATCAATTTTAGATCATCAGGGCACTCAGAAGAATCTCGGAAGCTTGGATCAAGCTTCTATCGACATCATTAAATGGAGACCCCAACGAGAAGAATCTCCTATGGTGTATTACTAGATAAAAATGAATGGATAGGTTGATTAAAGGGATAAGTTAATTTTATTGAGAAGATCCAACAGTTCGGTGGAGAAGGCGATGCACCGAATGAAACAGATGGATCAGATGATAAGATCAAACAATCCAACAATTGTGATTCATTCCTCACAATGTTTTTGGATCCCACATAGAAACAAGATTAATCTTGGATTATCCTTTGTAATACACGGTATGTGTTTAGCTTCTCATAAAAATGGGTATCTAATACTCTCTTCTCTGCTTGGAACCACCCCATGCTGGGTGCTTGCCTCCACCACCGTGCTGCCCTACATGGTGGCTCGTCACCACATGTAAGCTCTTAAAATGATGCATTTATCACTCCCTCAGCTCAACCCTACCAGCTAGATTAGGGGCCTAACTAACCAACATAGTGGATGTGGATCCCGTTCTCCAGCCAGCTTGGTGAAGTCAAATATTTGGAAATTCTTTAAAAGAAATTATCTACGTAATACCAACCAACCAAAGCCTTCTAACAATTCATTATAAAAAATAAATATTTTTCATGGTTGTAAAATTTTATATTTATTTAAGATCCTCAATTCATTAATCATTTGAAAATAAAACATCCAATATCATAAAAAACAATCCATCTTTAAATGTAATAAACTATGTGCAACCTCGTAATTCCATTTGCACATGTTTTGGTCATTAAGAATAGATCAAAAATAAATACACTTAAACTCATTGAATTTTTATATTCTTAAGTTATTTAGAACAAATTAAACTTCACCAAACCACTTGGCATCTTTAATATCCCACTTTGGATTTATTTTTAATACCCAATTCATCATAAAAGTCATTGATATATTATCCCCTTATCGACTATAAATCCAAAGATATAAGCATCGGAATGAATTCTCATTTCAAAAATTCAGAATCTAAGAACTCCCTCTTCTATTATGGCTCTTATTGTCTAATTTTCTCATGAAATGGGTGGAATCACTACTATATTAGAAAAGATATAAAATCAAAAAAATCTAAGTCTATATGAGTAATGCTCAATGTAGAAAATAATTGTAATCAAATTTAACATTAATGTTGTCAATAAAATTCCAACATGTGATACCAATCACAAAAGATCCTTTTTAGGAATTTCTCAAAATATTTTCAACTGATCACCTACATACATATCACCAAATATTTTTGAAACATTCAAGTGCAAGAATTTATTTCTCCTATCAAATTACCTTTCCATTTTTTCAGAAAGTTATAAATCAATTCCCTTTTTAGAATAGATTTTTCATCATGGAGAATGAGAGAATGTAACCAGCACACCTCAATGATGACCACTTCAATTTATAGATATTTATCTTTACGAATTACTATATGAATACCTCAATAGAACTAATAATATTAATAAGATATCACCGGAAATAGAAATATCTGGTGGTTGATCTTTTGTGCCCCCCTCAAGAGATTCACTAAAAAATTTATTCATTAGATTTAAATTCATCAATAATTAACTCCATGTATCTTATGAGATTATTTGAGATGTTGAAAAGGGAAAACATAAAGTCAGTAGTCTTCTATGATGGATAACTTCATAGTGGTAAGATATTCACAAATTTTATCAAATTTAGGTATCCCCTAAATATATGCTTCACCTCTATTTCCATGCATGAAAAACCAAAAAAATATATATTCGAATAAGGTGGTTATTAAATACTCCTAAATTATAGAAATTGGGATAAGAGTTTCTTCTCAACCCAACAATATTATTTATTGAAAAATGATTCTTCACAACTTCTAACAAAGTAGTTTCATTTTTCTCTTCATGTTACAATTTTCTTTCCTCTTTCAAATATTCTAGACATATGTTCAAACATTATTTTGGAACATGAATAGTATTCCATTTGTGTGTGGAATTATTTTTCCCAAACCTAGAAGTCATAGATGCCTTCCCATTATTCTTCAATAATTCTTCTTGACTAGAAAACCATGTCAATTTTTTACTTGTATCCAGACATATTGCACCTATCACACACAACTTCAAAATTCAAAAGGTTACATATTTTTGGTAACTTTTCAGATTCTTCAACAGAGATGTATTTCACCAAACCAATTTTGTTGTTTATATTTTGGATTGATTCTTTCTTTGATTCCAACATTCTTCCTTTAGTATTGATGTTCATGGAAAATTCACAATGATCTATGATGTGTCTTTTCCTACAATAATAGAAACATCTTTTATTTGGTGAGACACTCTTCACATCATTTTAAAAAAACTTCTTTAGAGTTATTTGTTTAACAACAATCTTATTTTATTCACATCCCAAGGTTGACCTGTCATCTTCATTTCTTACTTACTTAACTTTTTTTGTTGGTTTCTATTTTCATAAATAAATTTTCTTTTCATGATTGGTACATACCATCACTCATCATTACAATGAAAACTTATATTTCAATAATCATAGATATTTTCAAAGTAATTATATCTATTCATTATAAACTCTTTCTCTTCCTATGATATCTACTTCTGTTATAAAAGTTTTAATTTCTCTTCATATTTTATCCCCCTAAATTTAGACTTTATACTATCTTCATTCACTGACATATTATTCCAACAATTAATTTCTGGATTCCCAAACTTCCAAAAACATGAAAAATATCCAATAAATATTGACTTCTTCTTCTATGATAAATTCTCTCTATTTTTGACATTTTACCGCTTAATGGTTTCACATTTATTCTTCTATGCTTTATTTGGGGAACAATAATTTCCATACTTATTCACATACATATTTAAAGATGTTGTGGATTCTTCAGTGTTTCTTGTTACCCATGTTCATCTAGATTTAAATGTTGAATCTACACTAGTAAAGAAAACATTAGTACACATAGATTTTTTCGAACAACGAGTTACCTTCTTTAAAGAGTATACAGTAGATTTATCCTTGGATAATCACAAGATCTTATTTCCACTAGATTCAGTATTTTTAGAACTCTTATAAGAAAAATACTTGGAAATAATTCTTTTCTTAACAAAATGGGAAGTCTCAGCTTGTGTCTATTCCATATTTCTCAGTTTTATTTCTAGTTCAAGAAATTTTAAGTTGAGATCATTCTTCTCATCTTCAACTAATTTAATGTATTCTTCCTAGAGAATATTCATCTTCTGACTCTCATCTTCATGCATTTAATTTTCCTTTAGAAATTTTTTTCAAGCTCCTTGATTCTTTCTACACAATCATTCAATTGTGCCTCTTGAACATTCATAGATGTAATATTCATTTTTTCAAGTGAATGGATAATTTCTGTAAAAACACTCTCACAAATAAATTTATCACAAACATTAAATTTCAATTCTTAAATAGCTACAACATATCTTTCTTTGCAAAGACTAATTGTTTCTTACTTTGATTTTACAAGTTTTGTGAGACTATTGGATATGAAAACCTTTTTGGTTAATGATTATTACATAGTTTTAGCCTCTTCTTATAGATTTAAATTTTTATCATAAAGTACCATGAAATATTTGGTCATACATGTGACCATGTATTTGGGAACTTTATTAAGATGTTATCTAATTTTATAATTGATCACATCTTAATCACAACTTTAACTAGATTCATCAGAATTATAATCATCCAATTTCACTAAATAATTAATAATCAGCGTTCCTTCAACTAGTAGTTGATCTTTATTTATCTTTAAATTATTCTTCAGATTATTTTAAATATTTTCTTACTATTTTATATGTCTTCATTAAAACTTTGACATTTATAACATTAGGAGTATATATAGGATTTTCCATCTGAATCTCTTCTCAATTTTCTTCAAACTCAAATATTCACTTCATGTACTTTGATAAAAACAACTGGACAAGTAAAGTAGATCCAATCTGAGGTTTTCTATCCTCTGATACTAATTGAAGTGTCTAAAGGATCATGTATTCACATCACGGGGGGGGGGGGGGGGGGGGTGAATTAGTTTAGACTTGTTTTTAATAAATGATTTTCTTTTCTTAAACCCCTTTAAACCTCTGTCACCTGTTAGGATGAGTTGATCCTGTATTCAATGTAGAAAGTAAAAGAAAAAATAACACAAAATATTTTTACATGGTTCAATACTATAACCTACATCCTTGATGCAATCGGTTATATTCCCTAGTTACAGATTATTCACTATATATTTATGGTTACAATAGGGAAAGTCCCATTCCATTTAACACTGAGTCCCATAGTGTTATAATCTTGAGTCCCACTAGAGGACACATGTTCTAACCTACATAAGTGACTCTTGAGTCCCATAGGAGGATCTTTATACTGGATCCCACAGTGTTACCAATATCCCACTATCTAGCTCCAAAATCCCATTGGAGACTTCCACTTCTTCAGAGTCCCACTGAAGACTTAAAAATCTTGATTCACACAAGATTTGATCCACTAATAAGATGATCTTATAATCTTCCTCCATGAGATTTCTGGATCAAACTGTCCCATGTACAATTCAAGAACCTTTTCACTAGTGCTGGTCTTACTCAAATAGTACTGATTAGTTATAAATGGTCAGCTACCTTAGTACAACAATTCTTAGAAAAGAATTATTTCTTCTGCTGAAGACCTGACCTTAATGAACAATAAAAAATCAGATACAAAAATTTCTTCTAAATCACTAATTGAAATACTATCCCAGATTCAGTCTCAAATTACTGCACCAAAATCAAGAAACATATACTGCACCTACACTTTTTGAAACTTCATGCGTGTATATAATACACTGCATGGTCTACTTACTTTGTGCACTAACACACATGAAAAATATTCACACTATCATGCATGCATAATTTCAAGTGTATAAATATTTTTATAACACACACACAAACATTAAAGTTCACTTAATTCATGAGTTTTCATAGTTAAACTCAAATTCTTTGAATTGAGAATGTGAACATTCATGAATGCTTGTAAGTGTTTTCACATGAAACATCAGAAAAACACTATCCAATTTGCACACTCTCATTACAAATACACTATTTTCCATCATGTGAACTTACCTTCACCCATACTTTTCACAAAATGAACATTTACAGAATCTTTTCATTGACATGCACAATGTCAACTTGGGTAAGTGATTGAGGTGTACACTTCTTCGTGAGCAAAAACAAAACTCTCACTGTATAAATTTATTCTTTTATGAAAAAACCTAAATAGGTATTAGATTTTTACAAATTAAAGATATTATTCATGATATGAAGTGTAATTAAATACTATCCATGGTTCCTCAAACTCTTTGTGCAAGACTGAGAGACACGTATATAAATCGTGCTATCACAAATGCTTTGTGGAACTTTGTTCATCACGAATAAAAACTAATGTGGTATACACATAAAGTTTTCTCATGGTATTACTTCTCCTTTGTACATATAGAAAATGTATGACATCCTTCATGAACTAGAGAGATTCATGGTATCTCTCTTTTACTTGAAATCAAAACCTCTCAAAATCAACACCTGAACTGAACTCCTCGGGTGGTATTTAAAGAATGATTTCACCGACCTGCCTAATGAAAAATCACTTACTTTAATAGAGAAAAACCTCTCCTTCAAAAAAACTAAAATCACCATATTCATAAATCCTATTTTTCATCACATTAAAATTTTTTGGTTTGATCTTAATTTTATGATGCAAACATTTTTTCACCACATTTTGATCGATTTCGGATCATCAAGACGCTCATAAAAATCTCAAAAGCTTGGGTTCAAGATTATGTTGACGCAATTCCATTGATATATCAATGAGTAGAAGAACCTTTGGTGTATTATTATAAAATACGACGTGGATAGGTTGATCGAATGGATGAGATAATTTGATCAAGTAGATACAACAGTTCGGTGGATAATGTGACACAAAAAATGAAATGGATGGATCATAGGATATGATCAAATGATCAAATGATCCAATGGTTGTGATTCATTAAACATAATTTTGTAGGACCCCACATCAAAATGAGCTCACCATTTTCCACTCCTTTATAATAAAAGGTGTGAGTTTAGCTATTTAGAAAAATGGTTTCCAGATACTCACTTATCTTCCAGGAACTACCCTATGCTGGGTGATTACCTCCACCGTCGTACCGCCCCGCATGGTGATTCACCACCACGTCCATGTGCCTATGCAGGCGCATTTAACACTCCCTCATCTCAGCCTTACTGGCTAACTTAGGGTATTGGATTCCAACTTTAGTGGATGTGGATCCCATTCGCTGGATGGCTCAGTAAATCCAATTTTTTGGAAAGGATTAAAAAAAATATTCTCTATATAATACATACCAACTAAAGTCTTTTTTCTTAAAAAGTCATCATTAAAAATAAATATATTGCATGGTCTTAAATTTTTCTCTTTCTTTATAATCCTCAATTAATCAATAATTTTACAATAAAACATCCAAGATCATCAAAACATTATCCATCTTCAAATGTAATAAATAGTGTGCAATCCCATAATTCCATTTGTACATGTTTTGTTCATTTAGAACATCTCTATAATTGACCCACTTAAACTCATTGAATTTTTATATTCTTAAGTTATTGAAAAAAATTCAACTTCACCAAACCACTTGGCCTCTTCACCTATAAGACCCCATATAATTTTACTATCTATGTGACAATCATTATAAATGGTATTATCTAAAGGAAAACCCAAATGTAAAATTTCCACATGGATTTCCAAATACTTCAAACCTTAAAATTCTTAATTAAAAAAAAACAAGGAAAAAAATTAACAAAACATAAATTAGACTAAAATAATATAAAACAATACAAAATAATAAATTAAAAAATATGGGGTGTTAGAGTGAGGCTTGTATTTCACATATTGAATCACTTGAAAAAAATGCACTATGTGAGTGCACACTGTTTGAATCATAAATCGGGAAGAAACCCAACCTTGCTCACATGAGGGTGTTTGAGTGCACACTTCATGTGAGGGTTATATTTACACACTTGAAGAAACTTTATGATAAATACCCAGATATTGTGTTGATTAATTTTAAATAGTAATTAATATTTTTCCATTTATTTATAACTCATTTCGACATTCTATATATAAGTAGAGATATCACTTTTCAAAAATATATGGAGTGGAACAAGAATGTATGTAAAAATACACCTATTATAGGGTTGATGGAATTAATAGTACTAGATGATCTAATGCATGAGATGGTTGAGTAAGTCTTACCAACTATAATAAGCATTATGAACAAGATAACAAAAATCTATAAGGAACAAGTATAAAACTTTCCACAATCTATGAGTATAAGTGAGGATAAGTTATGATAAAATTTTTATTAGATACTCTTGGAACCTAAATGAAAAATAATATAAAACATACTCCATCCACATCATTGGAAACTGGAATAAATCCATGTTTGAATGAAGTCCCAGTATGATACCAAGAGATTGTAGACATCTATGTCGAGACTTAATAAGTATAGCTATGGCACCCATAGGGTCACCCACACAAATTATTTTGAGTTTTATTTATTTATTTATTTATTCCAGGAGTTTATAAGAGTAGAAGGTCGAGAAATTCAATATTTTAGGAAAAATAACCTGGAATATTGTTAGTGCATGGTTAGTAGTGACCTTATGGCTAACCATGTGTGAGTGAGATTTGGTGGAAAATTCATTTTTTCATGGTTTGGTCATGGTTTTTCCAACCATGTAGGGATCTCTAGAAACCATGTGGATTCTTTTTGAAGATATAGTGGATCCTAAATAGTTGATGCATGTTTTTCCTAACTATATGGTTGAAACTATGTAGGCTATCTAGATCATTAATTTATTTTGGGAAATTAACAAAATATAGTTATAAGATTTTCCTAAAAATAACTCATCTTCCATCTATTGTGTAAAAAACCTTCTCCTTGGCCAAAACCTATCATTATATATGGAAAAACCCTATCATGTTATATATCCAAACCTATAATGCTGTATGGCCAATCCTAGGATTGTTTTTGAGGGATTTGTTTTGTCAATTTATGATTTAGGTGTGTGAGGACCTCTCACATATGATTCAAGTGATATTTTGTGAAGGCGGTACATTTTCATTTGGTTTCTCATAGGTGTCTCTATTTAAGGATGATTTTTCATGGATTAACATTGACTCTTGATTTCATTTGATTTTTTATCAAGTTTACATTAAATTATGTTATTATTTATGGTTTATCTATGATTTTTTGGATTTTTGAAATATAATGGATATTTTATAGTTTAATTTGTATTTTCTAAAAAAATTTATTCTAAATGAATGTGATGTGTTTGATAAATTTCCTCAAGAAAAATTTTTTACTTTAAAAGAATTTTTAAAGGGGTTTTAAAAAAGGTTTTTATGACACCCAAGATTCAATTATAGTAATTTAAAATTATTAGAAAATATAATAAAATGAAAATTTTAATATTTTATGACATAAAAATTAAAATTTGATAGGTTGAAGACCAATATTCAACTTACTAGGTCAAAATAGACCTAGAATAAGTTTATAAATTTTTTTTCTTAGAAATAAGGTTTTATGAATAATTGAAAATTTAGTATTTAACTATTACTCATTTTATTCCTAATAATCTGTTATAATATTTTTAACTAACCATATTTTAATTATCAACTTGATATAAACAAAGATAATATCATTTGGAGTTAAAAAATGATATTTTTCAGAAAACTGTTTTTAAATGCATAATGTCATTGTATTTAAATTAATTAAAATAATTTTTAATAATGAATGATTTAATTGAAATATATATATATTATATATCTAAATATTTGAATTTAAATCCTTATAATTATTATTACTACTTATATGTTTACTGCAATATCATCTTATGCTAGCAAAATGCATTTCTTGGAAAACCTTTTTTCATCACGTCTTTAAGGTTTATTTTTAAATTAAATTCTGCCACTTATGCGTATTTAATTAGATAAAATAGATAAAATATTTTTAATCTTAATAATAAATATTATTTAAAAATCTTAACCTAATTTTTTTTCATAATTAAAAGTAAAAATAGTAAAAATTGGTCACCATGATTAAGGTCAAAATGGGTTTACCATAGGGAGAATATAAAAATATAAGGGTAAAATGACCTAAGAACTTTCTTAAACATAATTGTATGTTCGAATTAAAAAATTAACTTTATAAACTTAAAATATTTATTCATTTCTGAGACATTTTTCTAATAAAGTGACTTAATAATATTTTAAAACATTGAAAAATTATAAGTGTATCACTCACCTTAATTATAAAAGGCCACCTCCTCCCCTCACTTCTTCACACATCTTGCGATATTTTGATCATCTAAACCTTAAAAAATATCTCCATAAAATCCTTATACACATCATATATGTGTTATTATTAAGAAAATAGAAACCCTATGATCCTTAATAATTTTTCTAAAGGAGGTTTCTCTAACAGAAGACAATCATCTTAATGAAACTCTTTCTTTTTTTACTTAATATTTTACAACATTAAATTATG
The DNA here is from genome assembly GCA_963277665.1 of Viscum album. Classification (NCBI taxonomy): domain Eukaryota; kingdom Viridiplantae; phylum Streptophyta; class Magnoliopsida; order Santalales; family Viscaceae; genus Viscum; species Viscum album. The sequence goes on from OY728138.1 coordinate 398,410,038, forward strand.
TCCTAAAAATTTAAATATAATAAAAACAATATATCTCATATACTAATACATTATTATGTTTATGTAATACTATTTATCCATCTAATACTCTATCAAATAGGAAAAAAAAAATGATTGATCGTGTGTACGACGGACTACGACCTCACAAACCGATATAATTTGTTTTCCATAACCGACTCACATGGATAATAAAAATAATGGAACCAATGATTATATATGATGTTTATGAAATAAAATATTGATTATTTAAATTTAAAATATCATATAATTCCTTAATATTTCACCCATTATGAAATGATAACATCGCTCATGCATATGCACAACCGACCATCTCCATGGAGTAGTGCAATTAATTTTCCATGTACAACTTAAAATAATGATTACAAAATAATAAATAATAAATAATTATGATATTTATAAAATTAATATAATATCTATATTATTTATACATAACCTAGATTAAACAATTAAAACATCCAAGATGAAATATACATGATAAAAATAAGTGGTTAACACCCGAAACAACCACAATAATGAATGATTGTCAACAACTGGGTAATAAGATGTTATAAGTGGGTCATATATGATATTATAAATATAAATATTGTTTTTTTATATATTAATACAAATTCTAAAACCATTGTGCATGTTTTTAAAGAGTGTTCAATAAAGTGAAAGTGTGAGTTAAAAGATTTCATGTCAATTTCAACTCTATTGAGACATATTTGGTATTATGCACCAATTAACTTTTATATGGTTTATATGCTTCCCCTTTGATTTTTAACATGATTATATATTTATTCAAAATTATTAAAGTTTTAATTCAAGTTACACTTTCAATGGGTTATAATTTAAATGTTTCCAAAAGAGGCAATAATTTATTTTGCAATCTCATTTTTCTAGAGTTTCTTATATTCTCCATTGAAGTGATCTTATAATATATCATTCATAAACTTCATATATTTTCTTATCCTATATATATTTAAGGAGTTTAATTATTTTATTACAAATTTTACTGTATTTTTCACTTTAATAAAGAGAATAAACATCTAAAAGAAAAAATCATGCTATTTTTATTTTTGATCAGGTATATTTTTATTCCATGTCCATATTTTTAAAAATTATTTTACAAAAGTCCTTTTTATATACTCAAATATTTTATTAATGAAAATTATTGTTACCCTTGAATTTTTTTCAATGCATGAAAGGAGTATTTATAATGTTTTTCTAAAAGGGGTCATTTTTATTACTTTCTTTATAAAATGTCAAAAGGAATGTTTTCTTTTTAACGTATATGATGTTAACAAAATTTCCCACTGTCATAACGTTTTTAGGATATTTAGATTCTTCTGAAAGTTTGAAATGGTTTTAAAAATAAATCTATTTAATGAAAATTTATTTTAATGTTTCAGTTCCATTTTCTTTTAGGCTTCAAAATAATGAATTAATTCAAAAACTATATTTCTAATGAATTAAAATCTTATTAATTTTATGGTCATTAACTTTTTATTGAAACATTCAATTTTTCTGATAATTTTTAATCATACATAAATTTTCATTTAAATAACCATATTATTTTTATCATGGATATTATTATTTCCTAAACTGTATATCATTTCTACATAGGGTGTTTTATTTTGATAGTTACATGATTGACTAGGGAAATCTTAATATTATATATTCCTTACTCAATACATATATTTTTTGATAAGACAAATTTTTTATGACTTACATTGATAATTTAATATATGAGGATTGTATTGGACATGAAGTGATAGGTGGGGATTGATTATAGATATCCCCTCTATGTATCCACAGGTCTCATGAGACTAACCAGTTGTCCAAACTTTTTAAATGGGTTTTTTGGTGTAAACCTACCCATTGATTAATCTGTCTAGGAACAAGGCCTTGATGGTAAAGATATCATGATGTTTTAGATCATGAAGTCTAATATTTTTCATTTTCATCATTGAGAATTTAGTTATTATTATCCATGAGATTACTGCTTTGATATTATCCATCGATGAATTTCATGCACAAGTTATTAATTAAATGACAGGTGTTTATAGTTATCTAAATTTCCATATTGATTATTCCTTATTTAATAATGATAGATTCCAATATACATAACCATTATTGAGCATTTTAGTTCTCATTTATTTTTTTCCTTTCCCTAGGATACAAAGAATATATATTTGAATGAGTTTCAAGGATGGAAAACATTTTATTTTGTTATGTTTTATATTTTATTTCCAATGTAATAAGGGATGAATGTTTTTATCTGGTTCATTAAGACTAATAAACTAATCGATACTTGGTGATGTGATATATTTTATCTTATTCCAATTTAATAAAGTAGACACTTAATCTGGGTTGCTAGTATTGGGGTTGTTATAGTTGGTATGAGATAAAGTATAATAAGAACCTTGGGAATTAGAATTAGGAAATCATATATTAGGGTACACAACCCTATGTTTTGTTGATATGTCTAAGTGTAGGATAATATAAAAAAAATTGAGGTAGATATCATATGTTTTTCCTAAAAATATATCCCCATATGGACACTACACATGGATTTGGTTTTGGCATAGATGCATTTAAGGGTAATAACCCCAAAAGGGTTGTTCAAGTATATCTTGTCCATCATTTGGGTTCATGATGAATGGGACCTTAATTTTCACCTGGTTTGAAACTATCAAGGGATATTCTTGGGTTATTTTACATTTTATTTATAAACCATTATGAAATAATTGAAAATATTTTCATGGTTTAAAGATATTCCTAAATAAACTAGGTTTATAATTTCAATATTAACAATGCATGATTTTTCAATTTATGTTAAGTGTTAATACATATCTAGAAGTATATACTATCATTTAAAATTTATAATTATATAATCTAATCCATCATATTCTATTATTTAGAAATTGAACCTGGCAGAAATAATGGTATTAATACTCACGACCAATGTAGAAATTTCCCCACTGAACAATCCAATACAACTGATGTTAGAGATGAGAAGATCATAGCTATATTAGGTTAGATGACTCAGTTTATAACTAGTATCATTTCAAAGATAGAGAAAAATTATGTTATATAATATGATACACCTATATTAGATCATTTTATATAAAACAATTCTCTATATTTTAGTGGAACTACTAATTTAGTGGTAGTTTATAAATGGATTAATCCCCCTAAAAATATATATTTTGGACATAGGATGTGATGAAAGGGAAAATGTTATAATGGAATTCTATTTTTTTCAAGGAATTTATGATCAATGGGGTCATTGATCTAGAATACTAGGAAGGATGAATAAATATGACATATGTAATGGACAATTTTTAAAGTAACATTCTTCGACAAATATTTTACTTGTGAGAAATGAAATGAAATGAATAGAAAGTTAATCAACTTAAAAAATAAAGAATAAAGTGTTATGGAGTATGGTAAAACCTTTACAAGACTATATAGTTATTCTATTTATTATATACATAATATAGAAATCAATATTTACCATTTCTTTGAAGGTCTTCAGCTAATCCTTCAAAAGGAACTGATTTGTTAAACATTTTCATCATATGATGAAATAATATTATATTCCATAAAAACAAATAATAAATTTTCTAGATACTATATCTTTAAGGGAAATAAATAAAGGAATAAGTTAGTTGAAAATAAGAAAAAGGTAACAAACCAAATTAGAATAATAAAATGAAGTAATTTTATTCATGTGAAAATTTTGGAAACATCAAAAGGCATGATATTTTTTTACAAGTGAAAAGATAAGGGTTATCCAGCTAATGAATGTAAGTTAATAAAATAGACAAATTTTATCTAGTAATTCAACTATAAAAAATGGGGCATTATTCAAATCAATGTCTCAAGCATCAAGGGAACTTAATTCAAAAGAGGATAAGGGGAGAAGGCCAAGATTATGCAATCACTATAGCTGATGTTTGATGTTCCTAAAGATATGGTGACAAGTAATTTAATCATATCCTAAAATTTATCTAATGATTTATTTGACTCTTTATTTTTCATTTTTTATATCTTCTATGTTTTCCAAGAAAATTAATGTTTCCTAAGAACCTTATGAAGGGAGTTATTAGTCAAGACTCCTAGTGAAAATATCACTGCAAAAAAGATTTTTCAGTTAGTTTCCATTATGACACATAAAATTGAAACATTTTTAAACATTATTATTATACCTATGGCTAAATTTGATACAATTGGTATTTGGATACTTTCAAAATAGAATGAAATAAATTATTATAAATAGATGTAAATTATGATTCATGATGAAGATGTGTATTTTTTATCTTTAGAGGGGAAACTTCATCATCTGGGTCATGTCTAAATCCACCTCCAATAGATATTATAAATGAGATACATAGATAATAAGACTATACATAGTATATAGATTAAAATTATAATCTTAACATTTAATATGTACCTATTTTACAGGAATACATTGATGTATTTCATGAGGAATCGCATGAACATCCACCAAAGCATGAATGTGAGTTTTCAATTTATTTAATCCCTAATCAAAGACCTATATCAAGGAATCCCTATATAATGGGCACCATGGAATTAGTATAGATAAAGAAACAACTATAGGAGTTTTGTGATATGGGATTTATATTCCCTAATGTTTCACCTTGGGGACCCCCTTTTCTTTTTATTAAGTTGAAAGATAGATCTAAAAGGTTCTGCATTGAAGATAGGGAAATCAATGTCATTACGATAAATAAAAAGTATTATATGACTTTAATTGATGACTTATTTGATTAACTTTAGGGAGATCAATATTTTTTAAAGATTTAACTTTGTTCTAGGTATCATTAATTGTGAGTAAATGGGGAAGTTATTCCAAAGACAACATTTCATATGAGGTATGGACATTTCGAGTTTATAGTAATTCCTTTTGGATTGACTAATGTGCCATCTGTTTTTATGGATAAAATGAATATATTATTCAATGAATATATTGATTTTTTTGGTATATATTTATAATATCTTGGTTTATTCTAAAACATATGAGGACTATGATAATCACTTAAAGATCATTCTCGAGACTCTTAAAATAAATGAGTTATATGCGAAATTTAGAGAGTATAAATTTTGGATTTAGAAAGTTTTTTTCTTTGAAATATTATCTCAAAGGATGGAATCTCATTTGATCCTATAAAGATAAATTCAATCAAATAATGCTCTACACAAATTAGCATAACAAAGTTATATATTTTCATTTGTTTGGTAGGTTAATATCAGCGATTTGTTCAATATTTTACACGATTAGATACCCCATTGACCAAGATTAAACGTAAAATGTTTAAGAATACATGGATAAAAAAATTTGAAGAATTTTTTAAAGAATTTAATAGTATATTGTTCAATGTTCTAATTTTTTACTTTTCTATCAGGAAATGATGGATTGGTGATATATAGTGGTACATTAAAGAAGGGGCTAGGTTGTGTCCTTATAAAAAATGATAAAGTTATTGCCTATGAATTAAGGGAGTTAAAGACTCATGAAAAAAAGATATCCAAACCATGATATTTATTTGTAAGGTATAATATTTACATTTATTATAAGGAGGCATTATCTTTATGGTGAAAGATGTGAGATATACAAAGATCATAAGAGTCATAAATGCATATTTTCATAGAAAGAGATGAACATGAGGAAAAGGTTATAGATAAAGCTAATAAAGAATAATGATTGATCATACACTAACACCCATGGAATAAAAATAATGTCTCATATGTTACACTCTAATATTTTAAAAATAAAATTATGTCTCATAGCATATATGACAGACCATATTGAGCCTAAATGAACCATGAATATTTAAATATGATCGTTATAACCTAACCATTAAATTTATGGGTATAAATATGATTAAATGTTTTATAAAATAAATACAAATTTACTAATAAATAAAAATTTATTGATAAATTTTCATTAAATAATCACTCAATTTATAATAAAGACATTTTATTCTTAAAAAAATACGTTTTATTCAAAAATATTTTTATTCATTTTTGTGAGAAAATATTTTAATTAATTTGTAAAATTTTTAGAAAATTTTTAGATAAAATGAACTTAATTTTTTAAATCAACGTATTAAAATTAACTTAGGGTGATTTTTTTAATGAAAAGATTGATTTTTCAATAAATAATGAAAATTACCGATTTTTCAAATACTTCCATTTCTTTTCATGGAATAAAGTAATCTAAAAGTTCCATTATTTTTTGGATTTGGTATTAAAGTGAAAACAGAACCATTTTATTTATAATAATTTAACTTATTTCATTTTAGTCATTAATTCTCATGATTTTGAAATAAGTTTATTTTTATGCTTAAAAATACGGTTATCTAGAAACTGTTTTCAAGTGCATAAATTTTATCCATAGTAATTAATTAAAATAAAATTTAATAAAGAAATATTTAAATGAAATTTATATATTATATATATATTTATTTTAATTTAAATTAATATAATTATTATTTCAATCCATAGAGTTAATATAAGATCATCTATTTCTTAAAAAATACATTTTCCTAAAAAGCAGCTTTTCACCACGTTTTGTAGGTTTAATTTTAAATTAAAATCTATAAATTATATGGATATAATTTGATAAAATTTATTATATATTTTTAATAAGAATATTTTATATTATTTAATAAGTTCAAATTAATTTTTCCTCATAATTAATAGTAAAAGCAATAAAAATTTATTACCACAATTAAGATTAAAACATGTTTACCAGGGTTAAACTAAGTAGATAAGGGTTAAAATGACACAAAAGATTGTATAATTTCAATTATAAGGAAATATTTCGACCCTATATCATTTAATATTCTATAATTATTAATTTTTTATCTATTTGGTGTGAATAATACATTTATATATTTTATTCTTTTTGAAAATTCCAAGGGGGTCCTCTCCTAAACTCATAAAAGGAAACCTCATATCCTCTCATCTAAACACTTCAAAAGACATTGGGTTTAGTTAAAACCTACCAAGATTAATTCATTATTTCCTTTAAAACATCATATAATCCTTTGTTTTCTTATAAAACCCTACTAGAAATTCTTTTGGTGAAAACCTAAAGTGGTTGTCCGAAGAATATGTATCATTCGTAAATGATAGTTTTTGTATTATTTATTCTTCAACCTCATTAAAAATTAATTAAAACATGATGATATAATAAAATAGGTATATACTATATATATATATTATGTTAATTTCATAACCTATATACACCTTATCTTCCTTGAAATGGGAATTGAAACCGTCGTGTGCATGGAAGACTACCATCTTGTGAACCGATGTACTTCATTTTCCATCATCGAAACTCACAAATGTTTATGATTATGGGTTTAATTTATATAAATTATATTAATTAAATTCTTATAATTATATAAAATTAATATATCATATATTTTATTAACTTTCCATTTATTAAAATATGATAACATCTTTTGTGCAAACATGTGGATCACCACCTCCACAAAGAGATGTGATTTATTATTCATTACGACATCACATGGATGGTATATATAAGTGTATTTAAAGAAATAATATTATATATATGATATAATTATCATTAATTAATGTTTAAATACCACTTACCTTCTTTCCGTCATGATCATTGAAAAATGGAAACGTTACTCATGTGTACGTATGACCTACCGTATTCATGATTGCAACATAGTTCATTTCTCTTAACCATATTTCACGGTTGGGTTTAAAATTACAATTGATGTATAAAAATTATAATTATTTAATTATTATTATTATTTATATGGTTAAGTAATAATCTCTTTTACCTTTGGAAACTTTCTATAGTGATTTTGGACATATGAGTCTAATATCATCAAAATGTCTGACATGAACCAAAATGATTAAGTAATTGAAAATTACATGATATTAAATAAAATAAAAATAATTATAATATTTTAAAAGGTTCTTAATAAAATAAATAATAAGCTTAATTTTATTATTCAAGAAGATAAATAAAGTATGTGACAAGTCAAACTCAAAGAAGGGGATCTCTATAAACCACCATTTTATTCAGGTTATGACCATTCTCCCTCTAACTCACTTTATATCTGTCTTTAATGTTATAGAATGTTTTTACATTATATATATATTTATGTCATATATATATATATATATATATCTTATTATACCTTCATTTTATGGGGTAATACATTCCTTTTGTTCATTTCTCAATTGCGTTCATTATGAAATTTTCTTTGATTATGATATGAGGAAAGATTATGTAACCCATTTTATTTCCATGAGTAATTATTATTTTATACCTTATTTTTGATTTCATTTTTTGGAACACATATTCTTGAACATGGTATGATGGGTCCTCTTAAATATATATCAAACACATTGGTTAAATCTTTTGTCTCATGAGACATTATGTATGGGATTTTAAGCAGTAAACCTAATCCACTATGGGAATTTGTCCACCATGTGATGTTGACATAGTATTTATACTTGAATTATGATTATTTTTTGTTTTGTGTTTCTTCCAAATTTCCTATATTGATATGATATTATGATACCATGTTCTTCATGTTATGATTCCATGTGGTTACTCATGTGCCTTATCTTTTATGATATGATGTTATACCTTTTACTCACACATTATGTTTCGTTATCATGTTTATTCCCTAACTAGAATTTTAGCTCACCCATTTATTTTATATATTTCTCAAGGTCATCCTATGTCGTTTTAGGAGCTCAAATGTATTTAGGAGCTCATTATGTAGAATTAAATAAGTATTTCATGTTTTATTTTCATTTAAATGTATTATGAGCCTAGTATTTTAAATAAACTAGGCTTCATGATCTTTTGGTTATAATAGTTGTATATTTATGTTAAAAATCATGTAATAATATATAGAAATGGATTGGGTTGTTATATTAGATGCATTGAGAAGGAAATATCATGGCATCTTGACCAAAATGAGGATTCACTGGGATATTATGTTTATAGATTTAGCGAGGATGAATATGAGAATTATTAAGGAAGAAGAAACATCACTCTATTTTAAATGATTTCTAAACCATATTTATTATAATATATTAAATGTTATCATCTTGATGATGATAATTTTCAACAGAAAATTAAATCTATGAATGATTGGAAATTAGAAGAATTCATATATAATTATATAATTATGAAATTTGGAAAGAGGCTATGTATTCAATCTATATCTAATTTGAAAAATGAATTATTAAATGATTCCTATAACTCGAATTTCTCTATACATCATGGTAGCACCAAGATGTATGGAGAATTTATGGAACATTTTTGGTGGGATAATATGAAGTGATAAATTAATGATTAAGTGTCAAGATTACTGGTTTTTCAATAGGTGATGGATGAGAGAAAATATCCTAAAAGAGTCATAAAAACCCTACCTAGTCCTATGTGGAAATGGTATGACATTAATATGGAATTTTTAATGAGATTACCAAATTCTTCTATAAATAATGATGTAATGTGGACTATTATTGATATTCTTACCAAATATACACATTTACTTGATATAAGTGAAGATTTTCCTCTTGATAACCTTGGATGACTTTATATTAATGAATTTGTAAGTATTAATGGTAAACCTATTTCAATTATATCCAATAATAATCCATGATTTACATTGAAATTTAGGAAAATTCTTTAAAAGGATCTTGATACTGAGCTTCTTTTGAGCACTGACTATCACCCTTAAACTGATGGACTGTTCAAAAGGACTATTAAAATTTTATAATACATGCTAAGGTTATACTCACTTGAAATTAAAGGTATGTAGGATCAGTATTTACCTTTGGTGGAGTCTACCTATAGCAATATCTTACATTCATGTAATTAAATGGCATCATATGAAGCATTGAAAAGAGATTCTATATTACAAATTGTTGGGATGTAGTAAATTAAAGGAATCTTATAGGCCATAAAATTTTTGAGGAGACAATGATAAAGGTATTGAATATTTATAATACTATTAAATAAGTTCAAAGTAAGTAAAATAGTTTTATCAGTAATTAAAGGAAATATTTTTAATGTAAAGTGGGAGATCATGTTTTCTTGAAATTATCTATATGGAAGGGTGTTATAAGGTTTGGTAAGAAATAAAAATTGAGCTATAGACACATTAGACCTACTGAAATTATAGAAATAATTTCATATATGGATTAACATTTAGTAATGCCATAGTGCCTTTCTAAAGTACATGATGTTTTCTATATCTCATTATTAAGGAAGTACATTCCCGAACCAACTTACATGATCATCTATGAAGAAATAGAATTGGAATATGATCTATCTTACTTTGAAGAGAATATATAGATTCTTGACACTATAGAATAATTTTTAAGGAATTTTATAATTAAAATTATAAATTTACTTTGTTTAAATCATAAAATTAAGAAACCAACATGAGAACCTAATGATTTTTTGAATAACAACAACCCTCATTTGTTTAGAAATTAATACCCCTAAAAATTTTGAGGATGAAATTCTTGAAGGAGGGAAGAATGTGACAACCAATCTTTAATTATATAATGTGAAAATTATATAAAAATTTAATACAATTCACATTTTAATATTTCATGGTAAAAAAATTCTAATTTTTTAAAAAGGATATTTATTTTGAACTTATGAGGTCAAAATAAGCATAAAATGAGTTTTTGAAATCTTCTCTTAGAAATAAGATTTTTAAATAATTGAAAATGGGAAATTTTTCTATCCCTACTTTTATTTATAATAATTTATATAATTTTTTTTAATTAACCATGTATTATTTATTAATTTTATAAAAATTAAGATAAGATCATTTGGAGGTAAAAAGGGTTATTTTTCAAAGAAGTGTTTTTAAATGCATATTGTATTTTATTTTTAATTAATTAAAATAATATTTAATAATGATTTATTTAAATGAAATTTATAGATTATATATATAAATATATTTATTTATATCCATATAATTATTAATTATATTCTTATATTTAACGTAAAATCATCATGTGCTTGAAAAATGCATTTCTTGAAAAATCGTTTTCTGCCACATTCTTCTGGAATGTTTTTAAAAGAAATTATTCCACTTATTTGAATTGAATTTAATAAGATGGTTTAAATATTTTGAATCACCATAATTAATATTAGGTAATAATATTAACTTACTTTTTGGTCATAATTAATTGTAAAAACTGTAAAAATTGGTTACCACGGTTAAGGTCAAAATGAGTTTATTCAGGGTTAATCTTAAAATATAAGGGTTAAAATGGATTAAAAGGTTTATTATTTCTAATTTTATGGTTTTATTTCATAATTAACCATTCTAAATTGAATATTAGCCATTTTTGATCCATTTTTAAAATAATGAGAACTAAAAATATTTTAAAACCTTGAAAAATCACAAGTGTACAACTCACCTCAATTATAAAAGGGAACCTCCTCCCATAACTTATTTCTTGAGCTATTTATATTGACGAAAACCCTACTAAATATATCCCCAAAATACTTATCCACAATATATATGTGTTTTTATTCACAAAATACCAACCTTGGGGTCCTTAATAAGCTATCCAAAAGAGGTTTCTTTAAGAGAAGACAATCTTCTTAATGAAGTTATTTCTTTTTTTACTCCATATTTTACCACCTTCAATTATGTTTTAAAAATTCATATATAATAACACTATAATATTCCATATAATAATATTTTATTATATTTATTCCATACTATTTATCCATTTTCTTCTCCATAAAATGGGAAACAAAACCATCGCTCGTGTGTACGATAGACTGCCACCTCATGAACCGATGTAATTTGTTTTCCATCATTGAATAACATGGATAATACTAAAGATGGAACCAATGAATATATAGAATAATTATTAAATAATATATTTATTATATAAAATAAATATATCATAAACTCCCTTGCGATTTTACCCATTAAGAAATGATAACATCGCTCATGCATATGTACGCCCTACCATCTTCACAAAGCGATGAAATTCATTTTCCATGTACAAATTTTGAAAATGATTCAAAAAAAATTATTTAATAAATAAATATTATATTTATAAAATTAAAATACTTCTTTATATGAGGTATCTATAACCTATGTTCAAGAAATGGAACATCTATGATGAAATATACATGAAAAACCGATGCAGTTAACACCCAAAACAATAATAATAATGAAAGATTGTCGATGAATGGGTGATAAGATGTTATAATTGGATCATATATAATATTATAAATATGAATATGGTTATAATATAAATTAATAAAAAGTTTAAAACCATTATACATGAGATTAAATCACGTACAAACAAGTAGAAGCGTGAGGTAATAGATTTCATCATAATTTACACTCCATTGAGACATATTTGGTATTGTGAACCAATTTGCATTTATGTGGTGTATATACTACCTATTTTATGTTTTCAAAATTAATATATATTTATTCATAATTATTAATGTTTCAATTCAAGTTAATATTCAAATTTTTTACAATTTAAAAGTTACTAAAGCAAAAATATTTTACGTTACAATATCAATTTTCTTGGGTTTCTTATATTTTTCATTGAATGAATATTATATTATATCATTCATAAAATTCATATATTTTCTTATCGTATGAATATTTAATGAGTTTCCTTATTTTATTCCAATTTTTCCTCTCTTTTTCACTTGATTCAATCAAATAATTTTTTAAAGAAAAATTGATCTTATTTCTATTATTGATCGGGCATGTTTTTCTTCCATATCTATATTTTTCAAAATCATTTTATAAAATTTATTTTTATTTAGCAAAATGATTTATTAAGGACATTTTATGTTATCCTCATATTTTTATAAGGTTTTCAAGTAATATTTCTAATGTTTTTCCAAAAGGGGTTGTTTTTTACCTTCTTTACAAAAAGTAAAAAGATATTTTTTATTTCTAATTCATAAAGTATTAACATAATTTTACACCACCATAACCATTTTATGATATTTAGATTATTCTAAAAGTTTTCAGTGTATTTAAAAATAAAACTATTTAATGGAAACTTATTTTAATGTTCTTTTTCTATTTTCTTTAATTATCCAAAATATATGAATTTATTACAAAACCTATAAATCTAATGTATTAATCTCTTATTAATTTTTTGGTCAATAAAATTCTCTAGAAACATTCCATTTATTGTGATCATTTTTTATTGGATATTACATTTCTCTTAAATATCTGTATTTTTTGTATCATGTATATTATTATTTCCTAAATTATATAAAATTTCTCCATACGGTGTTTTACTATGAAAGTTATTTTATTGGCGAGAGAAATATTAATATTTTATATTCCTTACTAAATACAGATATTTATTGAGAAGAAATATTGTTTATTAATTAAATTAATAATTGAATATATGAGGAATGCATTGGACATGTAATGATGGGTGGGTCCCAGTTATAGATAGGCCCTCGGTGCATCGATAGGTCTTATGAGACAAAAATGTAAGACAAACTTATTAAATAATTCTTTGGTGTATACCTAACCATCTATTAAATTGTATTGAAAAAAATTAATTGATGGTAAAGATATCATGATGTTTGAGATCATGAAGTCTAATATTATTCATTTTCTTCACTTAGAATTCATTTATTATTATCCTTGATATTACAACATTGATATTATTCATGGATGAATTTCATGCTCAAGTTATTGATTAAATAGAATGTGTTTTTAGTTATATACCTTCTCATATTTATTATGAAGGTTCCAGTCACAAAAAAGTTCCTTGGGGAACATAAAAAAATATTATTGATCTGATGGATCATTCATGATATTTTCAATGATGTGAACACCATGAAAAATAAAATTTTCCATTCGATATTGATGTTAAGAAATCCGAAACCCAGAGAGGATATTTTCACATTAAATTTATAATTAATTTATTTAATATTGAAATAATAGGTTACATTTTCTTAGGTTATTTTTTCTATAATTATGTTTATCCTATGTAAAACCCTTTCATATTATCATCATTATGTTTGTAAGATCCAGGTAAAGAACCCCTATAGTGGTGATTTGCATGTTCTCTTTTTATCTTTGAACAATCACAGACAAATCGTCATGTGCTAGAGTTTTTTTAATCATCTTGTGTTGTTCACCTTGATTTCTCATCCATTTGTCTAGAATTATTTCTTCACATCCTTGAGAATATAAGAGGAAGAGGATTCAAGGGAGAAATTTATTGTGTGTAACGATTCTCAATTCTTGATTACCCAACATAATAAAAATAACTATATATTTATAGAGCTATGGTTGAGGTTAAAATATTATTTAATTTCATACGAGCCCTAATATAATATTTTAATACTTAACAAACCTTATTCCATAATATTAATAATAATATTATTTTACGTCATGTGCTAACTTTCACAGAAATAAAAATTATTTTACCAGCTTATAAATTAATATTTATCACTGAACATTGTCTTGGTATGTTCAAACTCATTGAAATTTATTGAATACCTAAATAAATATTTAATTAAATATTTTATTAATCAATAAAAATTTTTGATCAATAAAACATGAATAAAATTATTCCTTGGTCTTGTGAATAATATTTATTCTGTTAATTAAATTAAAATAGAATTTAATTAAGATCAACAAAAGCACATATTGTGTAACCCTCTAGGATTATTTCCCATTACAATTATGAGAGAATGCCTAAATTTCAAGAAAACTATCTAGTAACGGGTTGAGACACCGAAAATAAATAACTTAATGGAATAACACCAATAGTAACATACAAACTCTCACTGTGTAATATAACCCTTTTGTCACAATATCACATCAAAAAGGTTTCACATCCGTGTCACCAACCTATATTGTCAATAAGTTATTATTTAAATATATGAAATAAAAATATAATTACAACATTTCCATGGAATTTATTATGATGATTATATTTTAATCAAAGGGTTGAGATAGAAACTTCTATAAAGATAGAAGGGAAAAACTCTTCCTCGAATTATTCATTAATAACAATTTACTCTTGATGCACCAAACATATATTAATTATTTATGAATTTTATCATCATGGTTTATGAAATATATCTAAGTGTACAAATTTTAATATGAATTAATTATAATATTAAATTCAAAGGACCATTACACATTCTTGTAGATATGAATATATGATGACATTAAAACATACAGAATTCCTACTAACGAGTCTGATCTCACAATCTCCCATCTTGGAGATTACCAAGTAAAACATTAATGAGAATAAGTCTCTTCCTATTATGAGTACTCGTACCTAAAAGTCACATTATATATGTCCTATCATAGAATAATATCTATCTGTAGAACTATATTTAATAATATCTTCATGGTATTTCAAGGTTCTCATCATAACAGGGAACTACCATGACCTTATGAATGTAAGAGATACTATAATATAGTATTACATTAAAATAATGCTAAATAATGAACAATATGTAATATTATTTTTTATTAACATTCAAATAATAGAATATACATGTAATAAAGGTACAAAAAGTTGATCATAGGACACCAAATCCAATAAACTTCCACTTATAATAGATCCATCTGCCTATGACTTCTAGTTCTCTAGAAATCATATGAAGATCATTTTTCTGATGAGTTAAGGATTTAGTCAAGGGGTATTCCATGTTTTCTTCCATTTAAATACTATTCAATTAAACCACACCTCTCTAATATAAATCCCTCAATAGACGATACTTCCAAATTAAGTTATTTTTCTGCCGATGTGACCTTGTATCTTTTGTAAGATCTACCATTGTAGTATTATCACAATAGAGTGTGATATGATATTTACTTTTAGGTATCACGTTAAGATCTAGGATGAAGTTATTTATATATAATGTTTCTTTAGATTCATAAAAAGCTATAATATACTCAGACTCTACTGTATAATTTGTTACCATAGCCTATTTTGAGCTCTTCTGTCTCACAACACCTCCATTAAAAGTGAATATGTATCTTGTATGCGGTTTCATATCATCTTGATCTATTATTAAACTAGAATATGCATATCCTCTAATGGATAGATCTTAATATCCTCCATATTACAGGAACATATCCTTAGTACACCTAAGATACATAAGGATAGTCTTGACCACTATTCAATAGTGGTCACCTGAATCATCTTGATATCTTTCTAATATACTCAAGGAGTAGGAAACATCTAGCCTAGTATATAGCTTAACATACATGACTGAACCAATTGCTGATGTGTATAGAATAATTTCCATTCTTTTTCATTACTCATATGTTTAAGGACACATTTTCTTAGAAATATGAATGTCATGTGACACTAAAAATAATCCCCCCTTTGGTTTTTCCATAATGAACTTAATTAATATATTGTCAATATATGTACTTTGACTTAGGACAATAAGAATCTCAGATCTATCACAATGGATCTTGATCCCATGAATATATGTTACTTCACTTAAGTTCTTCAGGGAGATCCATTTATTAAACCTTACCTTAATAAACTACGAGACTAGTATTTCACTCCAATAAGAAGTATGTCATCAGTATATAATTTAATAAAAACACTGCACTGCCACTAAACTGTTTATAGACACAGGTCTCACATTCATTATTTATAAAAATAAATTTCATCATGGATTCATAAAATCAATGGTTCCATGACCTAGATTCCTTCTTTAATCTGTGAATGGATTTTTTCAATTCGAATATCTTGTTAGCATCCCTCGAAGTCAAAAAATATTTAGGATGTATCATATAGAAATCTTCATAAAGGTTCAAATTAAGGAAAGATGTTTTGACATCCATTTGTAAAATCTCATAGTCATGGAAGGCCATGATGGTGAGTAGAATTATGATGCATTTTAGCATAGAGACTTGTGAAAAGGTTTCATCATAGTCAATGCATTTATGTTGTTTAAACCCTTTTCCAACCAGTCATTCTTTATAGGTACTGACTTTCCTATCTAGGTCCATTTTCTTCTTGAATACCCATTTAAAACCAATGAGCTTTACATCCACTGGAGTATTTACTAAAATCTAAACATGGTTTTGGTACATGGAATCCATTTTATAATTCATGGAATCTTTCAACTATGAAACATTTTTTCCACTTACTAATTACTTGTAGGTTATAGGATCATTATTATTGAATAATAATGATTCACCATCCTCTGTGACTAAGAAACCATAATGTTCTGGTTCTCTAACCTCTCCAGTACTCCTATGTAGTATTTGTGTCTCTAAAACATCTTTTTTCCATGAGGTTTTATGGAATTTGTTCCTATGTAATCTATAATGTATATTGAGTCTTGAATTCATCTAAGTTTATCTCTCTCTTACCATCTCTTTTAGAGACATGATATTTCTCAAGAAATATGGGATTTCTTTCAACCACAACCTTTTTTGAAGGATTTTATAGGTATTATCACTTTACCCCCTTAAAATATACTATAAATATTCAATTTGTGTCTCTGAGAGCAATCTTGTTACTAGAAGAGTCTTTACCAAACACATCACATCCCTAAAAATCTAAGTATGACAACTTGAGTTTTGTTCTACTAAAAAAATTGGTATGGAATACCACCTGTAATTTTAGTTGGAACCCAGTTTAGTATGTATGTTTTTATTTTTAATGTGTATCCCCAAAATGATAATGAAATATTAACATGAATCATCATTTATCTCACTATGTCCAATAGGGTATCGTTATTACTTTCACTTACACCATTCTATTAAGTTGTATAAGGAGTGAGTTGAGATAAAATCAAAAACTCCCATAAATAATCAATGAAGTATAAATTAACATATTTCCCATCATATTCTGAGCAACATTTATTAATATTCTAACCAAGATGGTTCTCAAATTCATTCTTATATTCCTTAAATTTTTAAAAAGAATTTAAATTATACCTCATCAAGTAAACATATGCATATCTACAAAAAATCATCAGTAAAATTTATGAATTATAAGTACCCAAAAATTGATTCAGTTGGAAAAGGTCCTCACACATCAATAAGAACTAATTACAGAAGATCATTGGACCTTTAACCTTTTTTACTACATGTGGGTTTGGTCATTTTTACTTATAAACATGCATGAAATACACAAAGTGGTTTTAGTTTAAAATAATCTAAATATACATATTTTTATAATTTAGTCAAATATTTTTCATTTACATGACCTACCTAGTGTTTCCATAGTTAGGTCTAGTATGAGTCATGTGAATAAGAGTCGTTATCAATTTCAATTACTTGGTTCATGTAATAAAACAGATAAAGACTATTATTTAAATGTGTCTTACCATAAAAAATTATATATTTATAAAAGATGAAACATTTATTTCTAAAATTGAAAATTAATCCATCTAAATCAAGTCTGGATTTCAATATAATGTTTTTGGTAATGGATATCCCATAATAAAAACATTTCAAAACCAAGATCATCTCAGTTGGTAACCTGAGGTGGTGGTTTCTCATAGCTATATCAAAAATTTTATCTTTTTTGGATTCTCATAGATTTACCCCCCCTCAATAAATATTTCTGAATATACATGGTTTCTATATTTGAATACAAGTTATAGAACCATAATATGTATCTAGTACTTTATTTTTATAAATAGATAAAGTTTACTTGATGAAAAACACACCAGAAGATTCCCATTGCTTCTTTAAATGTGTGTAATTTTTCTTACTGTGGACCTTCTTGCCACATGTGAAATTGAAATCACCATGTTCTATTTCTTTTCATTTTATATTTCCATTATTTTAAGGGAATTTTGAAGAATCTTTGGTCTTAGAGCTCTTCACGTGGCCTTTTCATTTGTTCACCATAAGTAAGGAAGGATAATGGTGCTTCATTTCTATATCTACATGGCCAAGAAGAGTAAGGAGATATGGGAGAGACTTCTCAGTGTTTTTTATAAAAAAATTAACAACAAATATGGATTATCTTTGAGGGAGTTATTCAAGAATGAGTACTCAATATTTCTAATGATCTTGACTATGTGATGGCTCTATAATGTACCCTCTCCATGATTTCTCTAAAAAAGATCCATTGAGATATCAAACTATTATTTTATTTATCTTCTCGGGTAAACACCATGGATATGTTGAAGCATTATATAATCATCTATGTTTTTGTGAGACTTAATGTTTTCACTAAATTCAGATGATATAATCAAACATTAAATATCAAACACATCCTTCAAATGTTTTTCATAGATAGTGAACTCTTCATCACTCACCTCCTTAATTTATTGGTATTGAGGATTCTCACATGCAAGATTTCCATTCATGGCACAATAAAACCCAAAGGCATCTAAACCACTCAATGAAGTTACTGCTAGTGAGGAGATGATCCTTCTCCAATATAGATCATAGGGATAGTATGTATGAAGAGCTTTCCATTTTTTATAATTTTAAATATCATATTATTAGTTCTTTTCTTGATTAAAATTTTTGTGAGAAATAATTATAATTAATTTTATTAAATCTCCCACTATTTTATCAAGTCTAAATGGTCCTCACTATTGAACTTAGAATGTGTAGTTTCTTTGAAATTATAGAGGAAATGATCTATATTTCCATTCTAAATGAATGATAATTTGTCCACGAAAACCATAAGAATGTATTTAGGTAGGTAGTCTTGACAAATATAGGCTTTCAGTTCCTTGATCCATTGAGTGGACTCCCTAATCCATAAATCATAACATGGATTTCTTGAACAATTTCCTCCTAATTTGTATTTAAAAAATTGGCAGTTAAATTTAACATAAATTCAGTTCAGACAACTCACTATCTTTGTTATGATTTCCAAATAATTTAAAGTTCCCCCGACTTTGGCTGAACTGACATTTTAATTATTTGTTCATCTTAATTTGGATGATGGAAGACACTATGAATTAATATTTTTCTTACAGAAATTTAATTTATTATGCATAGATTTTATCTTCTTTTATCATTTACATGTCTTATTAATATTACGTGGATTTTACTTAATTAATTAAACATGTTCAAAAAAATATTTATTCATAATTAATTAATTTAAATTCTATATTTTCACATTAATTTATTTATTTATGTGATTACCATATTGTATCCATAAAATAAATAATTAATAAATATAAATAAATAAATAAATAAATAAATAAATAAATAAATGATCCAATTATAAGCTCATATAATGGTTGATTTATTGAGGGGATAATAAATCTACTTTTGACTTAGGGAAATACTCAAGGTGCAAGTCCAGAAACAATTTATAGCTCCGCCTATCCACATATGTGTCACCTAGGTTGGAATCATCTTGGTTTCATCTTGAACCACCTCCATGCGCCTTGGGATACTCCATTTATTACATGTGTTTATAACTCATGCACAAGAAAGGGGAACAAAGGATTTATTAAGGGGAATTATATAAATCAACCTATCCACGATGGTCCTACATAATAATAGTGGGAGGGATGACTCATAAACCATCATATTTAATTTAATAATAACTAATTGAAAACCCATGAAGTAATTTCAATTAAATAATTCCAACACATACAATTTTCTTGGTCAAGCTCATGATCGATCATAAAAATGCAATGATTATGCATTTTAAATAATTATCCAACATTCATTTCAATTTTTTCTTTAATAAGATAAAACATGTACAAATTAATGTGATTAATTATCTTATTAATAAATTAATTCATTTTATCTTATTTTATTTAATAGTCCAAAAAATTTCATATACTGTTATTTAAAATAAAATAATTTTTTTTATTTAATTTAAAATGCAATAAAACAATAAATATATTTATACTTGGAAGTAACCCATAAATTACTTGTGTGAACTACTAAGTATGCTTTAATTGTAAACAATACACTCATATAACATATTGTGTAAATTACACATGTCATAATTTCATAGCATGTACTTTCAACCTAATGACCCACTAAATATATGAAAATTATTTAGCATGTACAATTTAATTCATCGAGTCTTTAATATACAATAACCATATGTGATTCATAGTCTCAAATATTGTGCGGAATTAATTAAAAATTTAATATAATATAAAACATAATGAACAACATGTACTATCAACTTAATGAACCATTTAAATCAAGTTGATAAGGTTTAAGGAGTAATTAATTAATTTTAATATTTCTGCATAAATAGGTAAAGTGCACGACATGTACAATCCAGATACTTAGCATGTACTTATTTTCTCTGAATATCCATAGTACATGCCTAGGGACTTGACGTTCACTTCTTGTGAATATTTATAAATTAAATAACACATATAGAGGATACATGGTGTGTACTTCTAGATACATGGCTATTAGTTTTTATGCATCTTATATTAAATACATGTGGTGTATTAATTACATGACATAGTTTGACCCCTTTTTTTGGTCTTGAAGGAATGAATACTACATGATGTGTAGTCAAAATACATAGCATTTAATCTTGGAAATCCAAGTACCACCCTATCTAGTCTACACATGGTGAATTTATTACATGTGGTTTATATTAACTTCACGATGACTCATAATCTATGCGAGTGTCCTTGTGTAATGAACAAGGTTACGTGGAATGTCACAATGGAGTACACAATGTATAATCTTATATTATCTAGAAAGGATCCTTGAAACTTCTATATGTGATCATCATATGTAAAATTCATTAATCATTAACCAATCCTGGTAATATTTTTAAGAAATGAAGAAGTAGAAGAAGAGATTTTGAAGATAGATCAAGAATTAATTAAAAATTTAAATTAATATTAAATTTTAAATGTAGAATGATCAATAATTAAATAAATAATTATAAAATTTAATGTGACCTCTCTAATATTATGTCAAGGTTTTAGGTGCAACATAAGCACCTCAGTGGGCATAAAAAAAGATATTTTCAATTTGATGGATCATTCATAATATTGTCAATGATGTGAGTGCCATGACTAACTATATTTTTACACAAAATATTGACATTAAGAAGTCTGGAACCAATAGAGAATATTTTCATGTTAAATTTATAATTAATTTATTTAATATCAATATAACGGGTTACTTTGGCTTAGGTTCTTTCTTCTATGATGATGTTGATCTTCTAAAAAACCTTTCAGATTACCTTTACTGTGTTTGTAGGATCTAAGTGTAGAATCCCTGTAGTATTGATCCACACATGATCCTTTAATCTATGAAAACCACTGATGGAATGGTGGGCACTATCATGATATATCATTCATCTTGTGTTGTTCTTCATGATTTCTCGTCCTTCGGGCTTGATGGATTTATTCTCATTCTTGAGAATATGAGAGTAAGAAGAGTTGAGGGAGAAATATTTTATGTGAAAAAAAGTCTCAATTTCTGATTTTCATATACAATATACATAACCATATATTTATAGATCTAGGATTTGGGTTAAAATATTATTTAATTTCATAGCGTCCCATAAATAATATAATAATACTTAACAAACCACATTCCATAATAATAATAATAATAATAATATTTTATGTAATGTGCACTAACTAACACAATAATTAATATTATTTTACTGAATTTTAAATTAATATTTATCACTAGACATGGTATTGGTCCATTAGAACTCCTCGTAAGTTATTTAATATTTGAATAAATATTTCATTCATAAAAAAAAACATTTTCAATCGATAAAACATGAAGAAAATTATTCCTTAGTCTTGAGAATTATATTTATTTTATTAATTAATTTCAAATATAATTTAATTTAGATTAATAGAAACACTTAGTGTGTGACTCTCTAGGATTAATTATTATTTAAATTATCCTAATGTCAAAGATTACTATCTAGCAGTGGGTCACAAAATCTAAGAGAATGAACTTAATATCACAACATTAAAAACCCACATATGAATGCTTGATATATAATATAATCTTTTTGTCATAATATCTAATCTAGAAGGCTTCACATCTATGTCACCAACCTATATGATCAAAACATATTTCTTTGACTATCTGAAATAAAATTTCATTGCACCATTTCCATGGAATTTCTTATTAAGGGTCTATTCCAATAAAAGGGACAAGATATCAACTTCCATAAATATTGAAGGGACAAGTCCTTTTTCAACTTATTAATTAATAAAACATCACTCATGAAACACCCAAAGTATCTAAATTCACCATGAACTATATCATCATGGTTTACAAAATACATCTAAGTGTGTGAATCATAATATGCATTAATAATAATCATAAAGTTAAACGACCATTACAGATGCTTGTAGATAAGAATATCTAATAAAACCAAAACATGTAGAATTCCTATTAGAAGGTCTATTCTCATAATCTACCTTCTTAGAGATTACCAAGTGAAATATTCATGAGAATAAGTCTCATATTCTTATGAGTACTCACACCCGACAGTCATATTATATGTGTCCCATCATCGAATGATATCTAACTATAGAACTATATTTACAGAATATTTTCATGTAATTTCAAGGTTCTCATCAATGAAGGAAAATCCTATGAACTTATAAATGTTATAGATACTCTAGAACATTATTAAATTAAATTAATGTAGAAAAATGAACAATGTGTAATGGTATTTTCTATTTATATTAAAATCACCAAATTTATATGTAATAAAAGTATAAACAATTGGTCCTAAGATACTAAATCCAACAGATTATGCCTTATTCACTCATGATATCTTCCACTGTATATAAACCTTACTGAGAATTTGATCTCAACCTTAGTTTTTTCTTCTATGGAAAATGAAGAATAAGTCTTTGAATGAGTTTCAAGGATAAAAAAATTTGATTTTGTTATTTTTTATATTTTATAACCAATGTAATAAGGGAAGCATGTTTTTATTT
Organism: Viscum album; assembly: GCA_963277665.1. Taxonomy (NCBI): domain Eukaryota; kingdom Viridiplantae; phylum Streptophyta; class Magnoliopsida; order Santalales; family Viscaceae; genus Viscum; species Viscum album. The sequence goes on from OY728138.1 coordinate 398,433,976, forward strand.
GATTATTTAGGACTAGTTATCTGATCGATCCATGGTGATGTGATCCCTTATATCTTATGATAGTGAAATAAAGTATACATCGACTCTAGGTTACTAGAGTTGGGGTTATTATACTATTACCTTGATATAGGTTTTTGATTAATATGGTCATCTTGTGTGGTTTATAAAATTGGAACTTTAAATGGATTTATATGTTTGGTATTTTATGGAACATGGGAGACCTTTGGAGTGTGAGTGACTTAGGCAATTTAATCCTTAACTTATTTCATGGACTAGCTAGAGAGTGTTAACCAAGGGACTAAGGGATTCCATGGAAATATTTTGTTCATGTGGACCGAGTGCACCTATGAGAAGAATGTTACCCAAGGGACCGAGTGAGGTCTTAGACAGTTGGGTCCTTAAAATACTTAGAGAGATTCCATTTTTTTTTCATATTCTTAGCTGGTTATCCAACTATGTCATAGCCTAGGTCACACTAGACCCTATTTGTTAATACATATGATACTTAGTTCTTATTCCTTGTTTTATTTGGATGACCATACATTTATGCTTAAAACCCCTTTTATTATAGATTATGTTACTTATTATATTGTTTATGATTATGATTATACCAAGTTTTTATGACTTTATAATATTCATGCTAAGAAGATTCACATTATTATTACTTGATACTTTTTTATTCATATTTTTTAATTATGTAATGTTTTGAGAAAAACCAAAGGAATATTTAAAAACAAATGATTTCAAGTGAACTTATTTTCGAAGTGAAAGTGTTTTACATGTGGTTTTAAAACTAGAGTAATTGTTTTTCATGAAGAAAGTTCATATATATATTCATGGTGGTATCCTACTAGGATTTGTGCCTTGAACCTTGCATATTCCTTTTGGAGTTTTTAGACATTGTTTCTCAAGACACTGGTAAGGGTAGGGGAACCATTTAGTTCAGTGTCCCTTCTTTATTATCGGTGTCGATAGTTATTTTAGGATGGTGGAGATGATAGTCTCCTGTAGATATCTCCTATGGAGAAGGTTTTGGATTTTGGTCTATTTGGGATATTATATATCAGCCTCTTTATCCTTATCCCTATTTTTGATCTTTTTGTATATATTGAACTATGAATATCATGTATATGTATTGATTATATGTTGTGATGTGATGATGTTTAGGATATATTATAGGTCATTGATTCATATACAATGTTTATATATTTATATATATTGATGTTTCTTTTTTTTGGGTGAAAATTTCTAATTCATGGATGGTTTATGATGGGTTTTAAAGGGAGAAACCATTCTCAAATGGTTATATATGATGAATATATACGTTTCCTCATCCCATAGAGACCATGAACATGCTTCAAGACTTGTTTTTTGGTGGTTAAAGTTATGGGTCAAGTCAACCCAGGATGGTTCACTACAAAATGGTATCATAGCACTCTTGTTATTTGGGGGTCAGTGGTAGATAGAAGACAGAAACATCAGTGCTCAGTTAGGTTCATAGGAGTTCCTGGATAAGTATCTATCATGAAAAACCTTGTTGTTAAATGGGTGGTTAGGATTTATGTTTTAAATTTTGACCTGGTGTTGGGTTGTTTTAATGAGATTTAATGAACTTCATAGTTGGATATGGTCTTCAGAAAGAACCCATGAGTATTTTTGAGACATTTGGAGTTTTGGAGTGAAACATGGAAGGAAAGAGGAGGTTCATCATTAGGAACATATTCAGTAGTAACCAATCAGATCTTGTGTGTCTAGGTATACAATATTTCAATTCCAGTTAGCATGTTTGGAACATGGTTTTCCAAATTGTGTGTCCAAACCATATATAGTATAAAATTGTTTATTTTTTTTGTTTTACACATTATTTATTTGAAAGTCTTGTTTATGTTGATATTGTTTATCTAAGACCTATTTTTAGGGTCTATTGTTTTTTAATTTATATTTTATGAGATTAAATTGTGTATAAAATGAGTTTGTATCTAATATTTTGTTGACAATGCCACCCAGAAGGGTCTGTTCAAGAAATAATGGAAGGATCTATATTGTATGTTTTACAGAAAACCACTCTTGTTGATATTTTTTTTGGTGGAATTAGTTGTTCTAACCATCTAATACTTAATAAAAGAGGGTGAGAGGGTCCAGACATGAATAATGGATCATGCTGAGAAGTTTACTAATTAGAATACACCATTATTACTTGGTGAAAAGGGTAACTAGGAGTTAGAGTAATTGATCGAAAGGATAAAGCATATATTTATTTTTATAAAGACCCATGAGACCTCAAATGTGGGATTCAACACTTACATGTTAGGCGGATCAAGTAGAAAATGGTAGGAATCCATGGTGTAAGTGAAGAGGCATGAAGATCTCAAATGGACTAATTTCAAAAAGGTTTTTAATTAGAAATTCTATCCTAATAAACTAAGAGTGGTGAAGGCCTATGAGTTTATGAAAATAGAGAAACGAGACTCTTCAATGATGGAGTATGTTTTTTTTATTTTCTAAGTAATCTCATTTTTCACCTTTGATCATCACAAACAACTACCTTAAAGTAAGACATTTTGAAATGAGATTAAAGGATGAGATCAAATTTATGATTATTCTGATTTTCTCGTTGACATATGTCGAGGTGGTGGAAAAAGAGGTTAATGATGAGGTGGTCTTAGTAGGAAAGATAGGTCTTAGTGGGGTTTCTTCAATAGTTGGCGGTATCCAGACCTCTTCTTTTAGAAAGAAGAGGAAGCAGGTTAAACCTCAATAGAGTAGAATAAAGGATTCTCAAAAGTCATTAGGTTTGATGCCAATGGTTTCTTCTAGGCATAAACCAATGACTTGGTATCAGTGTGGAAATTATATCTAGACCACACCTGATTATCTATAGGTTATGAGGATGGTCCACCAATGTGGGAATTAGAGTTACCTTCAGCTCTTCTACAAGACTTCTCTTTAGGGTATTTTAGTTAGTTTTTTCTAAGGGTTCATAGGCGTGGTCAAATGATGATAAGGGTATAGGATATCACCATTGGTCTAGAGGGAATTCTAAAAGAGATAATAAGGAATAAGGAAATCCTTATTTAGGGCATATATATGAAGTAAATACGGCCCTTAAGTATTCTGATTCTAGATCATCCACCATGAGAGGTACGATGTTCATCACTTCTTCAAGGGAATTATCCTTTTTTGATTTGAGTTATTATTATTCCTTTATCTCATTAAATTATCTTTATGATTTATTCATGAGAGAAAAGTTCATTCCATTTATAATGTATCTAATTATCCCATTGGGAAGGAAGAAGGATAAAGGGTTTAAGTGACAAAAATGCAATGTTTTATCATTTATGTTGAAGTAGTATGAAAATTATTCATATTGGAATTAGAAATTTTAAATCTCATCATAAGTATGGATTGGATGATTAGTTTCAAAGCTCCGATTGACTGTTATCTCCATAGGTACTAGTTTCTATCTCTTTACTGGATAACTCACATCTTCTAGGGTGAGTAAGATCTGAGGTCAGGGAGGCCATGAACCATTTATCTGAACATAGAGTTGATTTCATGATAGTTTTACATGTTATTATTTTATGTTATGGAGAAGGGTTCAAATGGTCATCTTTTAGTGATTGTGAGATTTCACCCCAAGGTGTTTTCAGATGATTTTTCTAGGTTACCTCCTCAGTGATATGTTGAGTTTACTATAGATATGTTCACTATAAGAGCATCATCTCATTACCATAATAAAATATGGCTCCTTCTGAGTTGAAAGAGTTGGTTGTAGGAACTTTAAAGTAAGGTATTTATTCATTATAGTTCAACACCATGGGTGTTTATAGTGCTTTTTGTAAAGGAGACTAATGGGAGTTTCCAACTTTGTATAGATTGTAGTAAGATGAATCATGTGACCATTAAGAATATATAAACATTACCTAAAATTGATGATCTTTTTGATCAACTTAGGGGATCCAAGTGATTTTTGAAAATCAAATTAAGGTTGGGGTATCACTAGTTGAGGTTCTGGGAGGATGATGTTACTATGATCGCCTTTAAGAGTCATTATGGGCACTTTCAGTATATGGTTATATCATTTGGCCGTACCAATGCTCCTATGGTCTTTATGGATTTCATAAAATAGATCTTTCACCACTTTTTAGACTCCTTCATGATTGTTTTCATTGATGATATGATGGTGTATTCAATGATGATTCAGGACCATGGAAACTATCTATAGGTTGTTTTAGAACCAAAAAGTGCATCTTATGTATTCTAAGTTGTCCAAATACCACTTCTGGATCAAAGAGGTAAATATTTTCGGTCATGTGATTCTTGAGAGAGGGATTTTAGTGTACCCTGAGACGATCCAAATAGTCATGTATTGGGAGCATCCCAAGAATGTGTTTGAAATCCATAGATTATTGTCTTTGGATATATATTTAAGGTGTCTTGTTTTAAGCTTATCTTCTACATCTTCTCTCTTGAAAGCTTCAACTCATAAATGAGTAAAGTTTGAGTGGGGTGAGATGTGTTAGCTTTCTATTGAGGAGTTATAGTTTCAAAATGACATAAACTCTAGTTTTAATTATTTTTTAGCTTGTGAGGTGATATGTAATGTATTATGATGCCTAGGGAGTGGGGTTGTGGTGTGTAATGATGCATGATGATCATGATTTGGCTTATGGATCTCGTAATCTATTCTTATATGAGAGGACTTACCCCACCCATGAACTAGAATTAGAATCTATGATGCATGCGTTAAAGAATAGATATCATTATAACTTTATGGAGAGTTTTACAGTTTATTTGGATCATAAGACTCTAAATTAAATATTCTCCCAAAGGGATATGAATCACAGGAAGAGACACTAAGTGGAGTATCTTTAGATCTTTGATTTTAATATACCCTATTATCCTAAAAACGGGAATGTGGTCACCGATTATTTTAGAATAATGTTACCTATATATGGGGTTAAATAATCAGTGGATTTGTGGAATCTAATGACATGGTTTTATAATATGATTTTGGAGGAGCTGGAGGATGGAGCATAGGGTTTCTGGACCAATGTTTAGGAAATACCCACCCTTGTTGATTGAGTTTGGTGTGATCATGTATCAAAACATGACTTCCAATAGATTAATAGATTTTTAAATAACGAGGATACCTTGGGTAATTGGTCTTGGTCTCTCGATGATACTTTCTTATTCTATAAGTGTCTTGTTTTTCCTTTGACCTTGAGGTGGGAGGTGGTGCACAAGGGGAATTATTCTTGTTGGGTTGTTCACCTGGAATATACCAAAATGTTATACTATGAGGAGTCGTTATTGGTGGTAAAGGATCAAAGCTAAGCATCAGAGGCCAACCATGTTGCTTTATCCTCTACCCATTCTAGTATAGAAGTTGGATGAGATATCTATGAATTTTCTGACTAATATAAATTGTACTCCTAGTGGTAAAAATAAATTTGGGTGATTATAGATCAATTAACTAAGTTAGAACATTTTATTCCCATTAAGGAGTTGATAAAGGTGGAGGATCTTAGGAACCTGTATGTCCTAGAGATCATTAGGCTTCATGGTGTTCCCTTAGTGGTAGTTTCCAATTGGGATACCCATTTTTTTCTCATATTTGGAAGTGTATTTGGAAATAAATGGGATACCAATTGAAGCTAAGCATGAATTATCCATTAAAAAACACGCTATACCGGTGATTTTCAACCATTGATATAGCCCCTAAAACAATCAATATAGTCTATACCAATAGTTTGAGGAACCATTGGGTGATTTTACATTGGTATAGACCAATACTAACTGTTTAACCAAATCGTTGTTATAGAACACCTATACCCACAATTCTTAAACTGTTGGTAAAGAAAATTTCAATTGAAAGACCTATACTAATGGTTTGGTCTAACTTTTTATATAAGTACTCTATTGAAAAGAAAATTCCACCATTGGGAATTGACCCCACAACCTACCACTTTTACTCGAATGACTCTACCACTATCCTATGCCATATTTTATGTCATTATATTCAAATATATATATATATATGTATGTATAAAAAAATTATTTATATTTATTTATTTATTATTATTATTTTTATGCATAAATAATGGACCAACTTATACGAACGGTTTGACAAAATAGTTGTCTTAGGTCACCTATACCAAGGTTTATCCAAATCACCAGTATAGTTGTCCAGATTCATTACCTATACCAAAAATTTTGGGAAAACCATTGGTATAGGTGACCTATACCCATGGTTCACCTAAACTGTTGGTATATGTTCCCAAAAACATTACCTATACCAATTATTTTGGTTAAACCATTGGTATAGGTGACCTATACCAATGTTTCACCCAAACCATTGGTATACGTGCCTAGAAACATTAATTATACCAATAAATTTTCTCAAATCATTGGTATAGGTGACCTATAGCAATGGTTTTCCCAAACCATTGGTATAAGGTTCCAATAAAAACATTTTTATAAAATGTTGGTATTGAACAATTAGTATAACTCAGATTATTCTAGTGATATCCCACAGACTGATTCTCAGAACAAGTAGGCCATCCATATTCTTGAGGATATGCTTCAGGAATGTGTGGTTGACTTCAGGGTTTCATGGGAGATGTATCTTTCATTAGTTTATTTTTCATAAAATAATAGTTCTCAGTCCTCAAACATGATGAAACCTTTTGAGATTTTTATGGGTAGTTGTGTCGGCCCCAATCATATTGGAATAAGCTATGTGAGAATTCTTTATTAAGACTGTGTGCATCTAAGAGATGATAGAAAAAATAAAATAGATTTGAAAGAGTTTATAAGTGATTCAAGATCTCTATAAATCATATATCGATTGTCGTTATCTCTTATTAGAGTTTCAAGTTGGTGATAAGGTGTTTCTATGAGTATTTATTTGGCCAGAAAATTAGTACTTGGGAAAGAAAGGGAAATTAGAACCACATTATGTCAAGATGTTTTATATTTTGGACCATCTTAGGAAGGAAACCTATTAGCTGGACTTGACACCATGGATGAACTTGATCCAAGATGTCTTTCTTATATCCCAATTGAAGAAGTGCCACCCATACCCATCTCATGTGATAGATCATGAATATTTAGAGTTGGATCCTAACACTACTATTATAGAGAAGACTATTCATACCATGTATTATTAGAACAAGGTGATCTATGGTAAGTTGATCTAGTTGGTTCATGTACTTTGGAAGTGTGGAGGTGATAACCAAAAGACCTAGGAGCAGAATGTTTTAGTGGGGAAGTAGTGGCCTCACCTATAATATATTAATGATCTTTTAGAACTTTATTAGGGAATAAATTGACACAGTGGGGACAATTTTGATACCCTTTAGGTCACTGGTACATCTTATCTTTTTTTATTTATTCTAGGAGTTCTTAGGATTTTGAGGGTGAAAACCTCAATTTTTAGGGAATCAGAACTTGGTTCATGATTGATGTGTGGTAAGTAGTAAAAATTCAAATAAACCATGTGAGGGAGGTATTCTGGGAACAACCATATTTTTCATGGTTTTTCTAACCATGGAAAACTCTCTAGAAATCGTGCAATTTTGTTTTTGGGAGAAAGTGGCTCCCGCATAGTTGGTGAAACTTTTTTCTAATCATGCATCCAAATCGTGTGAGCTATGAAACTCAATATTTATTTTTTGAAATAACAAAAATTACCCTATAGTATTTTTCTAAAATACACTCTTCTTCATACTCGTCATGTGAACAACCTTCCCATTGGCCTAAGATCTATCTCCCTTTAATTTTTTGGGGGATTCATTTTTTCTTTTGGTGACTTTTTCTTCAATGAATTCTTGTTTTCTCTTGATTTCTTCATCCTTACCCTTGTTCTTTTTTTATTCCATTTTTATAGAATACAGAAACCCAATCGTTCTATATGGATAAACCTAGTGTTTTTGATGGATGATTTGTTTTGTTTCTTTTTGTTTTTGGTGTGTAAGGACGTCTCTCCTTTGATTCAAGTAATATTTTGTGAAAGTGATGCATTTTCATTTGGTTTCTAGTAGGTGTCTCTATTTAAGTTTTCTTTATATGTATTACCAGTGATTATTTATTTCATTTAGTTTTTTTATCAATTTTAATTTCAATTGTGTTATTATTTATGGTTTATCCATACTTGTAGTGGTTTATGAAATGTAATGGGAATTTTATATTTTAAAGTAGATTTTCAAAATTTATTGATTTAAATGCATGTGATGTGTTTGATAAATGTACTTAATGAGGATTTATGGTCATCAAAGGATTTATAAAGGGTGTTTAAAAATGGTTTTACCTTGAGAATGGATTTTTAGTAATATGGGAATGTGTGGTTTATAAAATTGTAACTTTAAATGGATTTATATATTTGGTATTGTATGGAAAATGGGAGACCTTGGGTTCTTAAGTGACTTAGGAACTTGAATACTTAGCTTATTTCATTAACCAACCAAGGAGTGTTAAATAAGGGACTGAGGGAATCATTGGAAATAATCTTTCTATGTAGACTAAGTGAGCCCTCAGAAAAGATGTTTCCTAATGGGCCGAGTGAGATTTTGGACATTTGGGCTTGAGGAAGGCTGAGAGAGCTTCCAAAATTATTATATATTTTTAGATGGCTAGTGAACCGTGTCGTAGCCTAGTTCACACTAGAATACATTGGTTAGATCCCATGATGCTTAGTGATTTTGGCTGTTTGATTTTGATTCCCATGAATTTTTCCATAAAATCCCTTTTGTTATAGGTAAAATTTTTATGACCATATTTTTGATTATACTTATTACATGTTTGAATGAATTGGTAATTTTCATTCCCAAGGTTATCACTTTATTATTATTTGATCCTTGTTTATTCATATTTTTAAAATATTGAATGTTTTGAGAAAAACAAAATAAATCTTTACAATGTAATTATTTCAAGTGAACTTGATTTTTAAGTGAAACTATTTTATGATTGGTTTTAAAACTATAGAGATTGGTTTTCATGGAGAAAGGACATATATAGATCCATGGTCATATCCTACTATGAGTTTTACCCCACACCGTTCATATGACTTTGGACATATGCTGAATTTGTTTTGCTGGACCCAATTAGGGGTTATGGAACAATGTATTTCAGTGTCCCTTCTTGATTAATAATAGCCGTGGTTGTTTTGAGATGGTATAGATGATAGTATTATAGGGTTAGATTGTTTATATCAATTTTGGGAAATTGGACCATTTTGGATGTTATGTATTAGACACTTTTTCCTTATCCCTATTTTGAAATTTTTAAAAGTTGACGTAGGGATATCATGTATATGTCTTGTATATAGAGTGTGGTATGATGATGTTTATGATATTTGTTTTTCATCACTACTATACTCTGTTTAGATATTTATATTTTTTTATGCTTCTTATTTTATGTCATGGACGACCTATTTAGAGATGGGTTATGCCAGTTTTTCTTGGGAGAAACTATTATTAAATGGTTATGTATGATTACTTGATGCTTGTATTCAACCCATGATAGTTAGGAAAATGATTCAGGACTTGTGGAAAGCTAGTTCAGGTGACCAGTCAGGTAGACCCAGACCAGTTCGTTACAACAACCCTTAGATTAATTTATCATATTATGAGGAGCCGACCTCTTACCATGAAACAACTAGGGATTTATCATGGGAATATTCCATGATCAAGGAGCATGAGTTTATATAGAAGAAAAATACATGTATTCTCATTGAGATTCCACTAGAACATAAACCCATTGGATTGAAATGGATATATATATTAAATAAGGAATATTGTGGAAACATTTTCAAGCACAAAGAAATATTTTTCATGAAATGATATATTCAACAGAAAGAAGTGGATTTAGAATAGTTGTTTCATTGGTGGTTAAACTCAATGAGGTATATTTCATTTTTTCCTTAGTTGCAAACTAGGGTTGGGAAGTACATCATATGAACATGAAGTCCATATTAATGAGTGGTTAGTTAGAGGAAGAAGTTTATATGGATTTTCCAGAGGATTTTCTCGTGAAAAACAAATAGAAATAGGTGTATAAGTTGAGAATAACAATTTATGGTCCTTATAAGGCTTCATGATTATGGAATACCCATCTAGATATAAGCATTAAATACATTGTTTTCATAAGTTATTTATAGGGTCAAGTTATATAGACAAGAAGAAATGTGAATATATGATTTATTGTGGGTGTTTATGTTAATGACCATGTTATCACAGGGATAAGTATCAAGGAGATAAAGGCGTTGAAAGAGAAGATGATGTCCAAATTTTACATGAGTGATTTGAAATTACTCTCATATTATATTATCATTGAAGTAGGGTAGAAAAATGTTAGGACCAATCTCAAAAAATTTACATATTCCAAGAAGGTTCTATATCAATTTTGCATGGATGAGTGTAATGAAACTAAATACCCCTTGGAACCTAAGTTATATCTACATAACGACTATGAAAGAGAACTGGTGGGTGACAGTATATATCAGCGAGTCATTGGTTGCCTATGGTACCAACTACATACATGGTTAGATCTCTTGTACATTTTTGGGATAGAAAGAAGATTCATGGAGAGTTATACCATAATTATTTACAAAGTTGTGTAGTAGATTCTAAGGTATATGAAGGGAACAATTCATTTTGTACTTATTTATACAAATGGTCACTTTGAAGGACAACCTTTTGGATACTGAGATAGTGATTTAGGTAGTGACTTAGATGAGAGGAGAAGAACTAAATGTATATAATTTATTTAATTAGAAATTTTGTGTCTTTGAATTAATAAAAATAGAATACTATTAAATTATCATCCTCTGTAGCCTAGTTCATGATATCCAATACTGTGATGTGTCAAGAAATTTGGATGAGAAGTTTGGAAGGGTAATTGATGAGGACTGAACCCAGGTCAGTGACTCTCTTCATTGATAAAAAATATTCTACAACCTTAACAAAGAAACCTCACGATTTTAAAATTCACCATTTAGTATAAAACTTGTAACAATTTGATATTTTTGGGGTGTTCATAATATGGAGACATGCTTGGATTTGGGGGGAGAATTTTAGATATAACTCCGATGTGGTCAATTTGAGAATGTATTGTGTATAAGATATGTAGAGTGAGTATTCTAGGAGAATCCACCTTAGAATTATGGGATTTGACGGATGTACTAGGCTATTTTTCAAAACTCTATAAATTTTTAGTTTTTCTTATTTTTATGTAATTCATTCTGTAGAATTTTTTTGGTTTCTTAAATTTTCAAGTGTCCTATTTCTTGTTCTTTTTAGTCTTGAAGGAAGTTCACATATAAAAAATTTGAGATTAGTTTAGAGGTTAGGGAGACTATCCACCCATTCCATTATATCACCTTTTAATAACATTAGTTAGTTTTATAATACAAACCATGCCAGACTGTGTGTGGGTTTACTCCTAGACTGATGCACCACATTCATGAAATAATTGTACTATTTCTATTTCTTTGCGAAGAAGTGGTGATATCCCTCTATCGTATTGTTCATCTAGATCAATAATAGAGAATTATCAAATATAACCTAATCCATATGAGAGATGAAGGTATGGGGAAAGGGGGAGATCATTGTAGGATAGATAATCACCTATTTAGATGAAACTAGGTCCTCTAATCCTCTTTTTTTTGTTACACGTGGTAATGTGAACACAAAATACCCAAGGTCCTGGAGGTTATTATCCAGCAAAAAAACTTTGAAGTTTCTCATCACATTCCTAGAGTACCTATTCCAACCGTTTTATTATCTTAGTTTAAGATCATGTTGAAGTATCCATCTATAAACTGAGCATGAGAACCTAGGTTGAAGTTAGAAATCATTTTCTAGAGTTTACCTCTTTCAAGGATATCACATTTATTACATTGAATGAGGATGGGATGAAACAAATAAAAATATATCCTAATTTCGCATGGGGAGGCTTGAAACCATGACCTATAAAACACCACCATAGGATATCACATTTAGTAAGGATAAAAAATAGAAAAATTGAGGGAGATAAATCAAACTTTAACTATGATTTGATGAGAGGATGACTCAATAATATTGACTTGTAGGTTGTTTTTATAGAAAAACTAGATGTTTTTGTTAGATAGATTCACATGCATGTAGTTACCCATGTAATGTTTTGATGTAAAATATAGAATAGTTTGCCTTATGTTTGGGTTCAAGAATAGAAATGAGGTATTCATGATTGAGAAAAAATAATTTACCCCGGAACTCACACTTAGATAGGGATCCAATCCCCCTAGTGTTCCAAATCATCATCGAGATTAAGTGGAAGTAGAAAGGGAATCCATGGAGGATTCATTATTTTAAGATTTTGAGGGAAGGCTTAATATTAAAATGATATTTCGTTATAGATATAGTCACCATGGCTCCTATTACATTGGGAGTATTCATATTCTTCTTTCCCTAATGACCCCTAGGAGTAGATCTATGCAGATATTTCTCTCTGATCTAATCCATTTCTTCTAAAGGTTTAAGAGAATGTTGACATGAGATCTTGGGAATACCTATAGCTCTGTTGGGTGAGAATCCTGATCTTAGGATGAAAATATCTTGTGAAATAAATTTTGAAAAACCCAATTAAATATGTTTGAGATATAAACAAGAATAAATAAATCACCACACATTACTTATAATGTGAAAAAACCCTCTCATTCAGAGGATTAAAAATCCATGATAAAATTATGAAAAATTCACTATAAATCAGAGAGTACAAAATCCACGTAATTCCAAAAAATTAATTACATATGAGACCATATAAAAAACTATGTGAAAACCACACCTTGATATGCCTCTTCGATCTATATGAAAATCATATCACTGACACCATTCAAGAAAGATCAATATTTGAAAAAAATGTCACCCTATGTTGAAGAAACACCACAACCTCATGGATCTTCATCCAAACATGAACCATAATCAAAATATATTTCTAAAATCAAAGGATTTATCTATCTATATATCTATATATATCTCTATATCATGATCTTAAAATCAAAATTTACCACTAATCATCAACAGGGACATGCTACTTGATCACCAAAATCTAGAAGACTCTCAATACATGGCCCCAATCATTGATCACATCGCTACTGTTTTACACCTGCTGAATTTCAATGCACTTCAAATGATACTGAAAAAGAAAAATCCCATCACATTATAGATCTATCTCTAATTCCTCATTCTACATTTTTGATGACCCACAAGGGATACCTCAAATGAGACACACCCTTTCTGCTTGATCACTACGGGCTACATCTTGATAATCTTTCACTTTTTACCACTTCCACTTTAAATGCTTTCACTATTTCCTTTTTCAAAAACACAGATAAGATATGAAATATTATTTATTAAGTTTCCAAATAACCATGTATCTACCATGTTAAAAATAAAATGCTTATCTTATCTAAATAGATATAAAATATATGTCTCCCCATTAGAAACACATGCAACCCTATCTGTGTGACATGATAAAAGATATCTCAAATTCTAAAACTATCTTATCTCAAATTTGGAAACACCCATGGGCTAAGTCCTATAAATCTCCCCCTTTAGAACATCAATGTAAATGACATCCAATAGACTTAGTTGGACCAAAAACCTATTGGCATCACACCAAACATTATTCTTCACAACAAAAATGATGACACCATTTTGTGATTATGATAGAAACCCGACTGTTGCCCCTGAAAAAGAAATCTAAACACTGAAGTCTTCATCACATCTAAATCTGCACTACCCTATCAACAAGACCAAAACCAGAAATAAATTTCTCCCCCATAATTGTGATCACCATAGAATTTGGAGTGCCCATCAGAAATAATTACAACCCTTTCACAAAATCCTGAGATTTTAGCACATTATATAGATCTTCAATTTTTAATTATTTCTTCACGATTCACACATTTTAAAGAAAATAATTAGGTGTCAAAGCTAAAATACCTATCTCAAACTTTTTTGTTTTAAAAAACCTATTATGACTCAAACACCATTGATTCTATTGAAAACAACCAAAATTATTCCCACAAATTGAAATACCAAACCATCAGCTCTGATACAACTTTTTGGGGGAGAATCCCTATCTCAAGATGAAAATAGCTTGCAAAAAATATTTTGTGAGAAACCTAATGAAATATGGAAGTGATATAAAGCAGAATAAATAAATCATCATGTAGTATTTTTAATGTGAAAAAACCCTCCAATGTGGAGGATTAAAAAATAATAGAGTAATTATGAGAAATTCACTATGAATCAGAGAGTACAAAATCCAATTAATGCCCGAACATGAATTAAAAATGAGAGCATACCAAAAAATATGTGAAAACCACACCTTGATACACCTCTATCATCTATTTGAAAATAATATCACCAATTCCATGATCAAAATATCAATCTGTGACAAAAAAGCACCCTTTGGTCAAAGAAACACCACTACCTCGGGGATCCTCATCCGAATATGCATCAACCTCTAAAATTCTTACTAAACCTTGAGAATTTATCTCTCTCTCATGATCTATCCATCATGATGCTCCACCAATCATCAACCAGAGCATTCCTCTTGATCACTGCAATCAAAGAGACTCATAATACATGGCCTTGATCATTGGTCATGTTTCTAATGTTTCACACATGTTCAATGTTGATGTGTTACACATGCTACTGCAAACACGATATACTATAACATTATAGATCCACCATAGATACCTCATTATCTATTGATGAAAACCCACATAGGATACTGTAAATACAATGAACCCTTTCCCCTTGATCCGGGGGGCTATATCTTTATAATCTCCTGTTTTTTTCCACAAACCGTTTCCCCTTTTGAAGCCTTCACTATTTCTCTTTTCAAAAATATAGATAAGATATGAAATATTATATATTAGATTTTAAAATCACCATGTAACTTCCATGTAAAAAATAAAATAGTTATCTCATCTAAATTGATAAAAAAAGATATATCTCCCCATAAGAAACACATTCCACATTATCTGTTTGATAAGATAAAATATATATGAAATTCCAAAACTATTTTATATAAAATTTGGAAACACCCATGGGTTGAATCCTATCAAGAGAGAACCCCCAAAGTAGCATCAACTAGAGAGACCTCCAAGGTGGGATAATTTACGATGCCATACTTAAAATTACATCCACTAGTGGTAAGATCACAAATACCAACACCTGCTATAGAAAATCCATGGGTAAATGATGTTGGAGGAACAAAAACAATAACTAATTACATTTTAGGACCCAACTAGTTAAAATGACACCAAAGGACCTCAATTCATTTGAGAATTTACAGAATCTGCAGTCCTATATTGATAATTTAGTATTTTTTTAGTCCTTAACTGCAATTAGCTTCATGTTTTGGTCCTCTATTGTCATTTCCCCAAAAACCATTAGTAAGAGGGACCAAGATATCATTACCTATCCCATACTAGGAATATATAACATGTCAGGAAGTAAATCTCATAGAGGGATCCATAAAAACCCAACCTTAGCTAGACCATATATAGAAATCAGTATATGGGGTACACCTAATAGGATCAGAGAGTGGGGGAGCCTTCAAAGAAAGAATCCTAAAACTACCAAACTCATTGAATCCACCCTCCGGAACCAAAAAATTACACATAGATCTATATATAGATTAAACTTAAACTAAATGAAGCAAATAAATTGGCTTAACCCACCATTGGGGGAAATACTAACCATGGGGGCCAAAAGATAGAGGGGTCGGAACAAACTGACCATATTCTTATGAGATTTGGATGGCCACCAGATCAGGGGGAACCACCTGCTTGGGTGATATGTCT
The DNA here is from genome assembly GCA_963277665.1 of Viscum album. Classification (NCBI taxonomy): domain Eukaryota; kingdom Viridiplantae; phylum Streptophyta; class Magnoliopsida; order Santalales; family Viscaceae; genus Viscum; species Viscum album. Next base: position 398,449,835 of record OY728138.1, read on the forward strand.
AAGCATGGATGGAAAAATATAGACATGCTTAGTTGAGGGACATCCAAAGTGATCCCCCCAAGGAGACCCACAGAAGAACCAATCACCCAAAATCCCTTAACTCAACCTCATATCATTGTCATACAGGAAAAAATAATATGACCTAGGAGGTGATATTATTAATAGAGGACAAAATTAGAGGTGATAAAGATCGAATTTTCGAAGGATATTGATGAAATGTTCTATGAGAGGATATAGTGGGGTAAGGGCAGGGATAAATCTATCTCCACATAGACACTTTCTTCAATAGATTTCTTCATCATCAAAATACCTACATCCATGTATAGAAAATGACCTAAGGAATTGAAATCCTGAGATGAAGAATCCAAACAGTTGTAGTCTTGGGATACTGCCCATCATGAATCTCCATCGACCATCAGTACATAATGAATAACAATTTTCTATAGTTCTTAGACTTCCTCTACCAAGTCACCGTAAAGTCCTGTCATGATAAGTGGTGGATACATAAATAATAATGATTTATAAGAGAAATGGAAACCAGAGTACAAAGATACTAGGAACCAATGAACTATTAAAAGGATAGCAGGCCAGAAAAATACCTCCCAAATTTAGCTATGAGAGTCCATCGATAATAATCCACAATAAAGATGCACTCATCCAATGACATAGAGAAGACCAAAAGTACCATTGATAATCTCCAAAGTCTTGAACTCTGTAGGAATATTGAGGATTTTTGGGGGGAAATCTTTCAATGAAAGGTCAAAGATTCTAACCAAGAACTCTTTGAAGGAGAGAGGTGAATTTCTAGGGATAGATCTATCCGATTTAACATCCCTACCTTGGTTTTCAAAAGTCTCTGCAAATAGATACCTATCATCTAAGGAGGAAGCTGATGATGGTCGCTATCTTTATTATGGGAGGGAAGGATCCATTGAAAGAGATTAGACATAAAGAGAGACACAAAATTTATAAATTTATATTTAAATATTCATACTTAATGAAACTACTCCCACCATAACAATATCCCTTATACATATTAGTGTACTACCTATTTTGAGATATATGAGTGAGAGATATACTATCATGGGAATTCTCAAATAAAATTTCTATACCTCTATATTTCACTTTTTTCTTTTTCAATACTCAATTTGTCATTGTTTTATTCCTCATTTTCATAACACATTATCAGTAAGAATACAAAAATATGGGGAAATACATGTTTTTTATTTTAAAACATATTTTCCCTATCTGGTTGGATGGTTCTAAATTATTTCAATAATATTAATTATTTACCATGAGATTAGATGTTTTTTGTGATTTATTTAATTATCGTTATAAAGGTCTGATTTTCACTTTCTTGAATAGTTTTAATTTATTTATTTTACACTATCTAATTTTATGGACTAATAAATAAATAAATACATCCAAGAAAGTTTTAAACAAGTAATTAAATGTATTGATTTATTTATTTTAAACCCCTACATGAAATATTTATTAATCATTTAAGAATATATATATATATATATATATATATATATATAAATTGAGAAATAATATTAACCCGATTTTGATGTTTTGATGTTGTTTTTATTTATTATATTTGTTTTATGTCAAATGTTGACTATCATTGTTTTCTTATTTTGATTAATAATAAAGGCCCCCTTCTTATAGTTATCATCATGTAAAATCTTATGAAACGTGAATTCATCACCCCCAATATTACCAAAAGTAATTACATGTCATAGAAAAATAGATGTTGAAATGAATCTCAAATCAATGGATCTCATAGAAAAAATAAAAGAAAATAATTCAAAAACTCTTCAAAACAAATAAAAGGAAATGATTTTTCTCAAAATACACTTGATGAGGGTTTGAAATGTGAATAACTCATAGAAAGAGATATATGCAAGATTTGGAAGAGTTTAAAAGAGAGGTATGATCATAAAAAGTAGGTTTTTCTTCCTATAACTCATGATGAATGTAATGATTTGTGATTCCAAGACTATAAAAGGTTCATTTATTACAATTCCACCATGCATAGAATTGTATCACAATTAAAGTACTATGGTATTGAGATTGTGGATGCCGATATACTTGATAAGACATATACACAATTTCACACATATCACATCACCCTACAACAATAATATCATTTTCCAAGGTATATAAAATATTCTAATCTCATATCATTATTAATTTTAGTTGGATAAAATGATGATATTTTGATTAAAAATCATCAGTCTCAACCTTCTGGTTCAATAATATCATTTCCTAAGGAAAATTATATATTTCCTGAAAATAATCATGGAAGAAGTAGGAGACCTGATTATCCTGGTGAAAATGATTTTTGTGGAAGGAATGGATGAATATGTGGTCATAACCATGAGCATGCTTGAAATGAATGTCAAAATCAATGAAATATCAGGTCAAGCATTCTGATGAATCCTGAATATTCCTACTACAAGTGTGGTTCTAAGGTACATTGGTCCTAAGTTTTCCAAACCCCAGAGATTCTTTATAGGCTCTATAAAGAATATATTGAAGTAAAGAAGAATGAAATAAACTTTTACAAGTCACCCTATAAAGGGAAATAAAATAAGGTTCATTTTATTCAGAATTGTAATCCATAAAATGATGATTTCACTTACCTTGAAGTGGGTGATTTTACTTGTGAATTTGAGGAGATGATAACTGGAAAAATTTCAGAAAAATTATAGTTGTTTTTATATGTGATATGATATTTTGTTCTGTATGATTTATATTTTTGATGTTTTATTATTTGAATTTACTAAAGTCTTTCTTATAAAATTATTCACTTTTCTTTGAAGCATTAAAATGGATTTCATAAACGGAATAGATAACTTCATAAAAGATAGTGGAGAAACATAGAAAATTATTACAAATATTTTTGTTTCGGATCTTAAACCAACAAGACCAATTGTGAATACTATATCAGGTCCTAAAAATCTAATAAGAAGGTACTAGTAATGAAAGTTTTTATTTATCTAATGGGAAACAATTTTTTATAATAGATGCATTGTTTTCCCCAAAGTCCATATGAAACTTGTTTTGTTTTAATGATATATACCATAATGGGTATGATACCCAAACTATATGTAAGAAAAATTGAAAGTACAAAAACATTTCTATTAATAAACTTGGTAATATTCATGTACTAGAAAAACTACCCAAATTATCATATAGATTGTATTATACATATATAAGTGCAACCAAAACACATATGGTTGTAAATAATGGACCACAAATCATTAATTTGTGTCATGAAAAATTAGGTAATCCAGATCCAAGAATGATGTGAAAAATAATTGAAAGTTATCATGGACATTCAATAAAGGTCTAGAAGATCTCTCCACTAAGAGAATTCCATGCGGGACTTATTCTCTTGGAATGATGAGTGTGAGACCACAACTAAAATAAAGGCTAAAATGCCAACATTTATTGAATAAATTCAAGGGGATATATGTAGACTAATTTATCCATCATATGAAACATTTAAATATTTTATGGTATTAATTGATGCATCTATCACATGGTCACACATATGTTTTATCTCAACACATGATGTAGTGTTTTCACATTTTTTTTATCAAATAACTAAATTGAGAAAACAATTACATGATTATGTCATCTAGAAATAAAGGATTGATAATGCTTAAAATTTACCTCTAAATATTTAAATGATTATTGTATGGAAATTAGGAGTACTGTGGATCATCCATCCGCCCATGTGTATACACAAAATGGTTTAGCTGAGTCATTGATAAAACACCTCCAACTTATTGCTTGACCGTTATTAATGATAAAAAAGACTTAGAGATTCATATGGAGTCATGAAATTTTGAAAGCCTCATCATTAATATGGATCAAAACAATTGAATATCATAATAACTCTCCACTATAATTTGTATTTGACCATGAGACTGATATCACCCATTTAAAAATCTTTGGTTGTGTAGTATATGTACAAATATCCCCGACACAATGTACCAAAATGGGATCTCAAAGGAGGCTGAGAATATATATAGGATATGAATCACCATCCATCAATAGATATCTTGATCAACAAAGTAGTGATTTATTAATATTTTTGTTTCTAATTGTCACTTCAATGAAGAAGTATTCTTAGAATTAGGGGGAGAAAAGAAATAAAGAGAGGAGATTTCTGGGAATATGCACATTATTTTTTTTGATCTCCCCACCTAGTAGTGTAAGATGAATTTGAAAAGGGTTTCAAATTTTCAAGAAATGTAAAAATAAGTTTCCTTATGCATTTACTAATTTAATGTGAATGACTAAATCACACATAATAGCTGTAATTACACTAGCTATAATTGATCTCCAGATGACAAAATTACAAAATTATGTTATAGAAATGTAAAAAACATGCCTAAAGTGTGGAAGATTAGTTGGATATAAGGATATAATTTCTCATTAAATAAAAGTAATAAGTATAATTGAAATCCCCATTAAGGATGCATGTGTTATAGAAGAAACACATAATTTTTGTGATCTTAAAGAAACACATGATGAGAATCATAAAGAGAATTAATAGGATATATAAAACCAAAAAGGGTTTAGTAATAATTAAATATATATTAATTATTAAACTACAATTTATATATGGAATAGAAGTAATGTAAAAAATATTGATGAAAAATGTTCATACTCTCTATCACGTGATTTATAAAATAGAGAACCCAAACCAAGGTCTGATATGGAATGTCAAAAACTACCTGATTAGAATAAAATGCGAAGATGCAATGACTGTTGAATTAAATTCACTCAATAGGTGAAGGGTATTTGTACATATGATGATCATACCAAATTTTTTGAATCCTATTGGATATAAATTGGTTTTTGTGCATCAACATAATGAGAAAAAAGAAGATTGTAATATAGAAATGTCATCATGTCACACAAGGTTTTTCTCAAAGACCTGAAATTGATTATGAGGATACATATTTTACTTTAATGGATTCTATTACTTTTTGATATCTAATCATCCTTGAAGTAGATGAAAATGATAATCTATGTCTTATGGATTTCGTTTTCACTTATTTATATGAGTAACTTGATAGTAGTATATATATAAGAATTCACGAAGGATTCAAAATAGTTGAAGTGTTGAAATAAAAAACCAAAGACATATATTAAATTAAATTATAGATATCCTCGTATGGATTAAATAATTATAGGAATATTTGGTATAATCATTTGAGATAATATTTATTAAATAAAGGGTATGTAAATGACCCTATATGCCCATTCATTTTCATTAAGAAAACAACATCTAGAAGTGAAATTGTTTCTGTTTATGTCGATGATTTAAATATCATCATAACTCTAGAAGAGAACAATGAAGAAATGAGAAACTTAAATGATGAATTTGAAATAAAATAACAAGGAGAAACTATGTTTTTTATTAGATTAAAAATTCATCATATTTCAAGTGGTATATTTGTACATTAGTTAAATTACACTAAAAAGGTCTTAAAATGATTCAATATAGATAAAAAAAATCCTTTAATAAATCTAATGGTTTTTTGGTCTTTAAATATCATGAAAGATAATTTTTTACCTTGTGAAGAAATTGAATAGTTGGTTGGACCATAAGTACTATATATTAGCGCTATCAGAGCAATTATGTATCTTACTAATTATACTTGTACTATTATATCTTTTGCTACTAATTTATTAGAAATATTTAGTTAATCCCCTAAATAAATACATAGGTATGAAATTAAACATATTTTTCATTATCTTTATCGAACTATTGATTTGGGATTATTCTATTCTAAGAAATCAGAAAAATATAGTCAGTTTTGCAGACTCAAGTTATTTATCAGATATGCATAATGTGTGATAACAAACTGGTTATGTGTTCAAAGTTCGAGGTAATTCTATATATTGGAGATCATAAACGTATACAATCATTTCAATATATTCAAATCATGCATAAGTAATAGATTTACATGAAGCATTCCAAGAATGTGTTTGGTTGTCAACTATGACTCAATACATTCGAGCATCAAGTGGATTTCCTATGGATTATAGCCCAACAATATTATATGAATATAATGCTACATGAATCACACAATTAAAGTAATGATTCATAAAAAATGATTGAAAAAAATACCACTAAAATGTTTCTCCTTCGCACAAGATTTAATGAAGAATAGAGATATAAACATGAAATATATTCAATCCAGCTACAATGTTGATGATTTATCTAAAAAATTACTACAAACCATTATCTTTAGAAAGCTTGTACATGATATAGTGCTGTGTAAATTGAAAATTTTGTAATTTATTGTAACTTTTATGGGGGAGTCTATGTGTTTATAATCTTTTCCTTATTCTGGTTTTTATTCCACCGGGTTTTCCAGAAAATGTTTTTAATAAGGCGACATTAAAACACGTATAATATTGGTAGGGGTATAAATCCTAAGGGGGAGTGTTAGGAAGAAATTGAATGTAGTTTCTGATCTCAATGGGGGTTAGCTACCCAACCACACTAATCCCCCTTCCACCCACCATCACATTTCCAATAAATGGGTAGTGAAACCCCCTTGGTTTGAGATATATGAGTGAGAGATATACTGCAGTTAAAATTATCTAATAAATTTTTGTCTCTCTCTCTTTCACTTTCTTCTCTTCCCAAATACTCCATTTCTTACTATTTTTATTCTTTATTTTCATAACACATGGGAATATATATATATATATTATAATTAAACAATATTAAAAATAATATATATTAACTATATGTAAAAATATATAGGTGTGTGTATACACTTAAAAAATATATAAAATTATCTATCCATGTGTATGTTTTATTTAAATTAATTTTTCTCTTAGTAAAATTCAATTTACTAAGAATTTAAAAACTATAAATTATATATATGAATTAATATTAAAATATGTGTATATTTTAAAATTTTTATTTTAAATATGTTAGCTACATTTTCATAAAACACAACTAATATATTTGAAATCAAAAACCTACAAAATATATTTTAATATAAATTAATATATATAATTTATAATATATTAAATCATAATAAATTAAATTTTTCTAAAAGAAAATTTAATTTAAAAAATGTATATTATAAATTCATATTTAAAAATATAAACAAATAGAGACACCCACCCACACACATATATTTACATAAATATATATATATATACATGAATATTTATATATAGAAATCACACACACACTGATATATATTATAAATTTCTATTTAAAGATATAAAATTTTCTATGTACAAATATATATAAATATTTAGTATATAATTATATTATATTAATAATAATATATCTTAAATATATATAAAAATATATATGTGTTTGTGTGTATGTATAATATATATATATATATATATATTTGTTTGTTTTTGTGTGTCCCCCCCACACATACACAAATAATTCTAGGTTTCATAGATATCTAACAACACTTTTTAAACTAGTGGAAGAAAAATAAAAAACCAAACCAAGATCAACCATGAATGAATAAATGAAACCATTCATACTAGATATGAAGAATCAAAGTAACCAATATAACTTTTATCGAAGAAAAATTTACATCACTGTCCACCCATATTTGATGAATATCATAGTAAAGGTATCCAAAAGACATCCCTCATCTAGAGTTATCAATGGGCTATTGAATCACCCAACATTTTGGTGAGATTCTTCTTCTCACCATTTCATACTAGCACCTCATAGTGAAAAGTTGGAAGATGATAGAAATATTTGGGCTGTGGGAGTTTTAGCTGAACATGAACCAAAAGCTCACACCCATCACAGGACTATAGGATCCTTTATAGGGCCCTATAGGATGCTACTTAGTTGATCTTTCATTAACTCATGTGTTATAATGCATGATAAAATTCCCCTCATCCAATAATACATTCATTGGATGAATGAATCTACTCTATTAATGTTTCATCTCATGAAATAATTATTTAGAAAAAAACTAATGCGGGAGATCTCCTAAAATGATAATAGTTATCATTCGACCATCCATCTATTATAGTGTGTTAGTGTATATCATACCGTATGGTTAAACTCAAAATAATTAATATGATATCACCAAATTATACAATATTATTAGGTTAGGTAATAGAATGAAATCTCATTTCATTCCATAGGATATAAACCCATCATACCATATGATTGTAAAATAAAGTAGCACAAAACCATGAATTACTATCTCCATATATCATATGATATCATATAGCCACATTATATCATATTCAATAGTGCTTTAGGGAATATCTATTTAAATATCTCACTTTAATTAAATCGTAAAAGGATTTGTTCCATTTCACCTAATGTTATAACATATATAATAAATTGTAAAAGAATATCCAAAAATATTTTGGATGCCTTCAAAAATACATTTGTAACTCTATCGTCAACTTTACTATGTGTCACATAATATGTAATAACTTGTGAATACCCCGTCCAAATATATTTAGGATAAACTCTAAATCACTTTGTATGAAAATATCTGAGTTAAATTCAATCCCCATTCATTCAACAAAAAATGTGACCCCATAGGCCATTATAGAATTGAAAAAAATATGAATCTTAGAATCCATAAATGTAAGTAAATAGTGGCCTCTAGAAGATCATCAATACTACCCACGCTAAAAAGAGAACTGGAATGATCTACATCAAACACAAGTATATCTAAAACTATGTCCACCAGTTTCATCACATGATATCATTCATTCTCATACTTTCAATTTTTTCAAGACATTATGCGACCATGGGACATCGAGTATATCGATCCAATATATCCAACTCATACGTTATTGAATCTTTGGGTATAGACTAAACAAGCCAATGATTAAATCCCATTTCATTAAGTTTTATGGATGAAATTATCTAATATCCCTCACCCAAAAAGATAATAACATAATATGAGATATTTAGGTGTGGCCACACACTCCTCAATCTATATCAATCGAGGTTCCATATGTCATACTCTTTATAAGTGAGGAAAATTCCCATATTGGTTGTTCTCTAACTAACGACATGATAAAAAATATACCCAATCACCACCTAATTAGCTAATACTAAGGGATTATGTATGAATTTTATCAAATTATGAAGGTTTTCATGCTAGATATATCACTAACCTCTAGTTGTGGGGACTCCAAATATGATCCATTCACCCTTGGTATAAGAAATACATAGTGTATGACACTCCATGCGGTATACTTAGTGGGTAATATAGTGCATAAAAATATTTTAATTCTACAAGATTATATTACATATCTCCATACAACAATCCTAATCAAGATAACCTTAACACTTCTCTAGAACCTATAATAATTTAAGGGAAACATCTGTTAGGGATAACTGAAAGTCATACGTCGAGAGTTCAATTATCAGTATACTTCATAAAATGTATATTAATATATACATATATATAACCAATGTGAAATAATGATAAATTGGAGGTTAAATTTTATATAGTACATTTTATATTTTTAAAAATATTTTTTTAATATTAAAAAAAACCCTACATAAGAACCTATCTACCTTATCATATATGATAGTATATCAGATTAGCCTAACATTTGCTACACCTTTAGAGGTTTTGTTAAATCGTTACATCAATATAAAATTTATACCACATCACTATATGGACATCTGATAAAACACTCCTGCTAAAATATTTAGTGAGTAACATCTATGAATAAATAATGTTTGAATAATGGTGAAATTTTGGAATCATATTACTAATGTTCAAACCCTAGAACATATTCAAACTTCTTACCTCTATAAAATTAAATTTTATGATATCAACATATTTTTTATGCTATGAACATCATCATTATTCATGGAACTCATTCCATAAAACTTTTCATTGAAATCTATTAGTAAATAATTTAGATATTTAAATTATTACTTACCCGAACATCTTAAAATTATTTTAGAAAAAGAGGAATACACTTTGTTACCGTAATTGAATATAACTCTTTATAATTTTATTTCCCACCATACCTTAAAAATACTTTAGGATATTAAGTGTAGTTCACTTTGTATTTTTTCTAGAGTAATCCTTCAATAAATAGTGACATTTACTTTCTAATAGTAAATAAATGTAACTTTTTTGTGTTTCTATTTACCACCACACATCCTAAAATCTTTAGGATATTTAATTAAATTATTTTTTTTCTATTATAATATTTTTTTTAACATTTAATTTTTTTAAATTAAAACATACTTCTAATAGCCTCTTATACACTATATTTTCATTATAATATCATGGTAAGATATACAAACTACTTTGTTTTTTGGAAATAACTCTTATTTTCTTTCAGTAAGAATATTGAACAAATATACTATTATTTTCATATCAAATATGGTATTCTATATATTTGTAAGATTGTTTTTATTAAAATAAGACTTTATTATTTAAAATATACCATTCATGGGTGACATAAACACCTTCCGTCATATTTTAACACATATCTGTACAAACCTTTTATCTTGAATAAATATTTTTTTTATCCTTGTCTCTTTTTAAAAACATGTTATAAAATCTGATGAATCATAAATCATGGATATTAAAATAATTATCTCATATTATTCTTAAAAAACATTATTAATAACAAACTTCTCTTATCATATAAGAGAAATGATATGAATATACAAATCATTTATTTATATCTATCTAATCTTGAATTATTATTTTTCATTCAACTCTTGATGTAAAAAAATTTAATTATCACTGGAGAAAAAACTACAAGCTCTATCAATTCTTACAATGATTTTGAAATTTTATATATTTAAAATACTTGTAAAACATACAATTGGTATCACATAAACTTCAAAACTAAGGAATAAATTTCTATAACACTGATACCAAACATTTACATTCCATGATGTTTATAAAACCCTTTTAGGTGTCTCAAACAATTCCATTGCCTAGAATCATTAATCCTTATAATTACACCCAATTTCAATAAACATTACTAGCTACTTGGAGAAAAATCATTATACTCTTCAACTAAGTTTTATTCTTCAATTTTGAACTTTTTTCCACTTGTAACATCAATAGAGTAATATAACTAAGATATCACATGCATAGTTCATATAATCTAAAAACTTTGAGAATATTGGGTAAACTCTTATTAAACTTATTAATTTCATCAGAACATTTCCATTGATTATAATAGAATGAATTCATTAACTATAACTAGCATGAAGGAAACCTCTTGACTTACCATGTCATTTACATATCAAATAACATTGAATATATGATCATAGACTAAAACTTCCAATTTCATTTTTCATCAAATTACTTTGAAACCCTAAGTGAATCATTTTGTTATTCCTTTAAGCATCTATATTCATATATTGAATAACTTCAACACTTGGTTACTCAAGAAGTGGTACTTCTATAACACATTGAATTTATCCTTTGTTAAGAAGAATTATTAAGTTTCTAGTCTTAGAAGTTTATTAATTTAGTGTCCCCCTTCTTATATTATTAATTTAAAAGATAAGTTTAATGAAGATTATGCTATTTTCTACAGAAAAATATTTTATTAGACGAGTATCATGTTTTATTACCATTTAATATGAACATTTATTAAATAGGATCCCACTAAAATGACGACCCCTCATAAGTTCACCATATCCATAAATGGGCCAATCCACATTTAACTATACTTGGGATTGATTTATAATTTCTCCATTTACTTAGCAATTTTGGTAGGGAATCATCCTAATCATATCATATATCACTCTTGAATAGTCATGTGGAAAAATCTTTTTCCAATCTATTAAGTGGATAAACCCAACTCTATTCTTCCAGTAACCTAATCCCATTAGGTTATTAAAACTATGTTTAACCTAAATAAAATTCCAATAATGATCACCTAATCCTGTTAGGTTCATCCATTACTTTCTTTACTTACCCAAGATAATACATGAGCATCCAGTTTTAACAAGACTGACACAATTAGATGATCAAGGTCTTTAAAATTAATGTTTTAGAAGAAGTATATTTTGAAAAAGGATTTAATCTCACAATATTATCTCATTTTATTCTCATTAAATGTTAATTATTCAAGTGATTTATTTTTTAATTCCATTCATTCAACCAATAATTTGTTCAACCCATATTGATTTGCAAATTTTTACAAAACCCATAGTTTATGTAATTGACAAAAAATTAAAATCTAAAAATATTAAACATATAAAAATTCATATTGTGCATTAAGTACATGTAATTTTCATGTAAATGTTTATAATTATATGAAATTAAAATTCCCCACATGAGTAAACCTAGACACACACACACCGAACCCTAACCTTTCTAGAATAAGGTATAAACCTTTAGAATAGTGGTAAGTCAGACCCAAAGTCCCTCTAACCAGAGATACTTTTCTCAAGATAGATTTTAATTCATTATAATTATAATACCTAATATTTATAAACTATATTAAATAGAAATATTTAATATAATTAATTTAATTATAACCCGGAACCAAGGTAGATGGAAACTAAATCCATTATTATAACTACTATTTAACTACTTATATGGATGCATGATAAAATATAGAAGTAGTTTAATTTTTTTTTAAATAAAACATAAACATATTTACAATATAAAAAATTTGTATTCATGGATAATAAAAAATGATTTTTTAAAAATTAGTGAACAATTCACATATTTAAACATGAGATAAAAATTTGTAAACAATTAACAAATAATAACTAATCACAAACACTTTATGATTTTTTTCAATTAATTATAGATATTTCATAATCTTGAATATAAATTCTTTATATTAATTTCATGATATGAAATCTTTCATACTATTAATTATATGGAATTTGAGTTTAAATATATGATATTTCATAAAATGTAAATATTTTATATTTCAATTTATATGATGTAAATATTTTACATAATATAAACATCATATACTTAAAATTATTTAAATCTTGATCAAATCAATTATCAAAACTTATTTTCATGTTGTCTCAATAATATCCCAAATAAGACCCTTAATTTGAACAATTAAAATTAAGTATTATGAATAATTCATAATCTTAAAATATAAACTTCTTATATTTTAGAATTATTTTTTAATTTATAAAAACTGTATAATTTAAACTTATGATTTATAAATAAGCATATTTTTTCAATGTTATAATACATGAAAACTAATTTGATAAAAGTAATTTTAATATTAGCATTAATATTATGGAATATTTATTAAAAATGTGTTCATAATAATTTTATTAATTAACTATAAACTATTTATAAATAAATAATTTATAATTTTTTTTAAGTTAATAAATATCCCTAAAATAACTTTTATCATTATTGATAAACAATTTATAAATAACATTATTCAATTCAAATTTTAACTAAAATGGAAATTGAGTAGTGTCCTTGACCAACATCTATAATAGAAATCTATTATTTCCTTAGACTAGATAGGTATTAGTGATGATTTGAGAGAAACTTCTCACTCTTGTCATACCCACTAACCAAGCTGACTCAGAAGGGATTAATGTTTTTCCAGACTAATGGATGTGAAGATAGATTTAAGGAATTGAAACAGAGGCATATCACTACACCAATACTAATGTTAACCTCAAGTGGGGAACTTTTTGTGGTATAAAATTATTCTTCAAATAAGGGCTTGGTTTATTTACTAAATAAAAATGATAAAGTGATAACCTACACCTCAAGGATATTGAATGTGCATGAGAAGAACTATCCAACACATGATTTGGACTAGGATAAAGTGATATTCATGTTGAAAATCTAGGAACATTATCTCTATGGGGATAAGTGTGAAATATTTATGGATCATAAGAGGAAAAAGTATATATTCACATAGAAGAAGATTTATATGATCCAGTTAAGATGGTTAGATCTGATCAAGGACTATAACTGCTCCATCCACTACCATCATATGAAACTAAATAAAGTGGATAATTCTCTAAGTAGACAAGATCCCATGAACTTATCAATGATGATACTTTAGATGGATCCAATCTTATTATAATTTCAAAGGATGGACATGAGAATCATATAGGAATAAACCTCATCAATCCTTTCTCAAATTATTTCTCAACCATACCTTCTAGAGAAGATAATGGGTTCTAAAGAGATGATGTGGAAATTTAGAATAAGGTGGAACCTATTAGAAAATGTAAATCCTTAGTGTTTAAAACTAATGAAGAGGAAGTTATAATATATACTTCACGACTCTGTGTACTAACAAATCCTAAGATAAAGAAAGAGTGTTTGAATAATGAATGTGGATTGAACTTCTCCATCCCTCCATCCACACAGGGATTATGAATATGCATCGAGATACCTGAGAGAACTATTGGTGGCATAATGTGAAGAAGAAGATTGTAGAATATACATAAAAAATTATATAATTAAAACATGTGAATGATGAGAGGAAAAATTCTAAGGGGATTATGCAACCATTACCTAGACCTACAGAGAAATGGAAAAATAATACCATGGAATTTTTCACTAGTCTTCCAAATATTTCCAGAGGAAATAGTGATATATGGGATATGGTGGATTATATTACCAATACTAATAAATTTATTAGAATTTTTTAGTACTTCTCAATCTATTAACTTGTACATATATACATTAAATAAGTGGTAAGGTTGCATAGAACACCATTATCGATTGTATCTGAATAAGATCCAAGGTTTGTATTTAAGTTCTGGAAAACTATCCAACATACACTGAACATTTAATTTAACTTTAGTACAACTTATTACCCCCCAAATGATGGCCAATTTGATGAAAATATCCAAACACTTGCGGAAATGTTGAGATCATGCTTGATGGACTCCAAAGGATTATGGTATTAACATCTTACTATAGTCGAGTTCTTGTAGAATAATAGTTTCCCCTCAATCATTCAAATGGGACCATATGCATCCCTTTATAGGAATATTTTTTGAACATATGCAAGTAGGGATGAAGTTGATGAACACAAGATTCTACATCTTGAAATAATCTAGGAGATGGTAGATATGGTAAATACCATTCAACAACACATCAAATATTCCCAATGTCGATAGAAGAGTTATACAAAAAATTATTGATAAGACCTAGAGTTTGAGGTTAGAGATAAAGTATTCCTATACATATATCCATGGAAAATATTCATGGAATTTGTGAATAAGTTAAAGTTAAGTACCAAGTATATCTCCCCCTTTGAGATTCCAGATCCCAACAGAGCAGTGGCTTACTGACTAGCACTCCCACAAACCCTTTCACAAATACATGACATATTCCACATATCCCTCTTGAGAACACACACACTAGATCCATCAAATGTACTTAATTTAGAGTTGGTAAATCTAGAAAATTACCCCTCTTATAAGGAGAATCCAGTTAAGATCTGAGACCATAGAGATAAATTTCAATGCAATATGACAACTCACCTGGTCAAAGTAAAATATAAACATAATATGTACGAGGTGTAAACCATGGAACCAGAGGAATCCCTGAAGCATAAGTTCCCTTACATGTTTTCACCTTAGTATGTAAAAGAAAATTTCGAGTGTGAAATTTATTAAGGGGGAAGAATGTAATGATGAAAAATTTTATCAATGGAATTTTTCTTTTAAATATATAACCATATCACATTTAGTAATGTAGTATAAATCACATAAATCACATGATGAAACCAATAACATTTTATTATACTAATTTTAAACTTAAATTTAGAGAATAAATATGGCCTTAATAATTGAAATTATTACAATGGGATAGAAAATAGAAAATAGTATAATTAAAATATCTAAATTTAGATATACTTGATCCACCAAAATAATCGTACTTATGATCAAAATTTTACAAATAAAGAAGAATGTTGATAATGCAATATGAATTTTGAAAATTAAATATAACTTTGAGAGAAAATAGAAGTGAATGAAGATTGAATGAAATATTCCATATTTATAAAATGTAGGGAGCCTATTTCACCATTACAAATCAGATAGTTGGATTAGTAATATGGCCATTAGAATAGTAACCCGACTGCTTGAATAGTAATATGATCATTAAGAATAGTATTTGGGCTATTAGAATAGTATCCTTACATATGGAAATGTAAAATAATATTTTGGTATCATATAAAATTAAATTATAATACATTTATATGATGACACAAGCAAATAATTTTTTTTTCAAATTATAAAATAAGTGTTCATATTTTTGTAAAAAATATTTGAATTATAGTCATTCTTGTAACAAATATAATGATTTAAAAGAAATTTTGTTTTAATATACATGATTATAAAAAATATAATGGTGTGCTATAATGATTATATAATTTTATGACTCTAATTAATTTTTCAAATGGTCAAAAATTGATCATAATATTAAAATATGTATTTTTCAAATAAATGAGGATTTTATTTAAAAAAAATTTCATTTAGAATTTTTTTATAAAATTTATATCATTTTTTAAATTTAAATTTTGAAATATTATTAGGGTAAATTTTCAGTATTTTTCAAAAATAGTTGAATTTTTGGTGAATTGTGAAATATGACAAAATATGATATTTAACATTATAAGATAAATACATTAATTATTGAGTCATGAATGATGTAAGAACCCATTAGATAAAAATAAAAATCATTATTTACCTTATATGGTCATAATAATCAATACTATTGACTATTTTGAATCTAAATAACAAACTAATAAATATAATATTCAAAACAACCCTCTCATCGACTCATAAATACCACCTCTTAGAACCCCTTCTCTTGAAAACTTCAAGGACTTGTATCTTGAAAAATTTGTGCTCAATTACCTTCCCAATCCTCTCCCACATGTACTAGTGCTGCTGGTGTCATAAAAAGACCAATTCCAATAGGAGATGATAATTAAGAGGTAATATTCTCTATTTACCTCTTTTAAATTCATTTATTCTTATACGTACTTTTAACCTACCTCATACAACCTGAAATAATGAATCCAGTATCATAAATATAATGTTTTTATTGTTTTAATGCGATAATAATTTTCTACCCTTATTTTTTTATTAAACCAAAGTTTTGTTTACAGTATGGTTGATTCATCACCTCCATGAACAACGTACCTCATTTTTTTCAACCACCTTCAAGGATGGTTATAAAAATATTATTATGGTTAATTATTTTTATAATAAGTTTCTATAACTTATTTAAAGTATATAATATTTTATTAATTATTTAATTAAATAAAAAAAATCTAGTTCGCAATGGTCGGTAAAACGGCAAAAACAAACTGACCATATAACATTAATGTTTTTAATAAAGTAATTGTCCATATATCAGAACACATATGGGTATTTGGGACCATTTCATTTTCTATAAGTACATGTACATAATTTATTTTTACTTATTTATCTATAGTTTCATTTTTAATAAAAATCAATAATTATTCTCAAGTGATCCGATCTTCGAGGCATGAAACAAATGCTCTCAGAATAACGAAATTATACTTTAAATCTCATTGAAATGGTTATAAATGAACGCAATAAAATTTTAGTAAATAAAATATAGATGTAAAAGGTTATTAGTTATGTAATTAATGAATATAATTTTATCATCCATGACATTAAGTTCCTGTGTAAAATGATTATGGAACATAAGGTAGGAGATCTCTCCAAACCACCCTTTTTCTTTGGGCTATGAACTTTCTCTCTCTTTCTCACTTTATCTCTCTATTTGATGTTATGTAATGGATATAAATTCTCTATATATGTCTCTTATATATATACATAGATTTTTTTCCTTCCTTTGATGGAGTAATACATGCCTTAAGTTCATTTCTCAAAATGAATTCTTTAAAATCAATGCTGATTAAGGGGAACTTTTCTATCTCATAATCATTATGTTCTTTAAATGAAACCCATATTTTGAGATCAATTATAATGTAATAAGATATAAACATCCAAAATATATAATTTTTTATTCTATTTGCATTCTTTATAAAATATCCTCTGATTATTATATGAGACAAGATTTTGAAACCCATTTTTCCAAAGGAAATTTTTATGTTTTTACTTTATGATTGATTTAATTTTGTGGAACATATAAGCATATACATTTTATGATGGGTGTAACCAGATATAACTACAAATAATTGGGTAGTGTTTTTGTTAGTAATTATTCTCTGTGTGGGATTAGGGAGTAAACCTAATCCATTATGGCACTCTTTCAACCATGTGATGTCATCTTGGCAGTTTTCCTTAACTTATACTTATGTAATGTTTTATGTTGTTGCCACATTCCTATGTTTTCATGATAATATTATATTATGTACTTCATTTTATTATATGATGTGATTATTCTTGATACATCTCTTTTATGATATCATGATATTCTTCTTGATTCATATTTTACAGTTCATTTTCACGTTTATTCCATTATTAGACTTTATAGCCCACCCATTTCTTTTATGTATTCCTCAGGCTATCTGATGTAGTTTTAGGAGGTCAAATATTATTAAGAGAAAATTATTTTTAATAAAACAAATATAGAGTTTTATTTTTTATTTTTGATGTGTTATGAACCTATTCTTCTAAATATAATAGGCCTCACGATCTTTAGGTTCTGATTATTGGATATTTATGTTAAGAATCATGTAATAATATGTATAAAAGTATTTGTTCTCTATAATTGGAATCATATAAAGTTATTGTTAGTTCATTGGATTATTACATGAAATATTTATCAAGAACCCTAGGGATAAGTCTAATTATATGAAAATATCTTGTAATTTTGATAAAGTATAGAGTGCGTGACTTCCAAGAAATTACTTCTCTGTTTGGATACTACAAGGGGATTTGGCCCTGAAATAGTTGTTCTTAAGGGTAATAAAACTGAAGAGGGAACATTGGGTATTAAATCAATTTTCACCTAGTGCATGAAAAAGAGACCTTTTTGCACACCAGGTTTTACACTCCTAGGGGAAATGCTTTGGAAAATTCACAAACTCTTTATAATCCATCATGAAGGACTTGAATAGATTGTAATATTAGAAAAAATATTAAGAAATTTACTATTTATGACCTATATTGAATATTATAGACTCATAATTTAGGATATACATGTAATATAAGTTTTTCATTGTATGTTTGTTTACTTATTATATGATTTTTTTGTTTGTGTATTCTCTTCCCAAAGTTAATTTTGGATATAATAGATGACTATTGCCAGAATCAAATAGTTAAAGGGGTTTTTATTATACTTTAATTAACATAACATTTTATATATGATTATATTTCTACACATTCATTCAAATCATTCACTATTAGTCGAACTATTAAAACACCACATCAAAACAAGGAGTTTGAGCTATTTGTAAGAACACAAAAAAGAAATTATTGCATCCCAATTATATAACTCCTCCCCGATTAATGTTTATGGACTAAAAATCCCAAAAAATCTTGTCTTATTACTTTAGTTTTGTTTTATGCTATATTGGGTATGGATTAGTTGTCCTTATATAAAGACAATGTAAAATATCAAGGAGATATATATATCTCTTCACATCCTGAGTTATCCTATGATTTTGTACAAGTCTAAGGAGAAGGATAGAACTAATTTTGAATATTCATATTAAACATGGATATTATTGCCTTATAAACAAGTATATCTAGACCAAATTATGGAAACAAAGGAGAGAATCATGCTTGAATATATGACTATTTTGAGGGATAATACTAATATATTCTACGAAGAGATGCCCAATATTCCTCCAGATCGTGAGGTTGAGTTCTCAATTGAACTTATTCCTGGACCTGTACCCATATCCAATAATACCTATATAATGGAAACCATTTAGTTAGAAGAACTAAATAATTAGTTATAATATAATATAGAAAAGGATTTTACATTATTGAGTGCTTTTCCCTGGGTGTGACATTCCTCTTTATTAACAAGAAGGATGAGTCAATGCGCCTCTAAATTTATTATTGTGAGCTCAAGAAAATCTTGATAAAGAACAAGAATCCCTTACCACAGATAGATGAATTGTTCGATCAACTATATGGGGCCTAGTATTTCTATAATGTGGACCTTCAAATAGGATATTACCAATTAAATGCAGAGAAAGAATATATCCCCAAGAATTACTTTTGAACAAGGTATGGACAATATAAGTTCATAGTGATTCCCTTCAGTATCACTAATGATTTGAAAATATTCATGGACATAATGAGTAGAGTATTTATAGATTACCTAAACAAATTTGTGGTAGTATTTATAGATTATATTCTAATATACTTCAAAAGTAAGGTGGATCATGAAGTACATTTGAATACTATGCTAAAGACCATATTAAAGAAGAATATATATGAATTGTATAATAAGTAAGAGTTATGGATGGGGTAAGTAACATTATTGGGATATGTTATCACTATAAATATGATATATGTATAATCTTATAAGATAAATGTAATGGAAGAGTGGTGCAGAATGGAATCTTTATTGAAGATCCATTGTATCCTTGGAATATCAGAGTAATTCTGATGAATTGTGATAAATTTCTCATGATTGTAAAACCTACTAAACAAGATGAATTGGAAGGGAGTAAAGTTTTTTTTGGACTAATGAATGTGAAGAGACATTCATGGAATTTAAAAAGAGTCTTATCACTACACCAGTCCTCATGCTATCCTCAATTTGGGAACTTTTGTGGTATACCAAGATACTTTAAAGAATAAATTGGGTTGTGTCCTAATGAAGAATGATAAATTTATAGCCTATGAATAAAATTATTTGAAATTTCACAAGAAGAACTATCCAATGCATGATTAAGAGTTGGATATAGTTATATTCATGTTGAATTATAGAGGAACTATCTCTATGGGGAGTAGTGATAAATATATATGAATAATAAGATCCTCAAGTATATATACACATAGAAGAAAATTAATATTCCCCAGTGAAGATGGTTGGAGATGATCAAGGACTATGACTGCTCATTCCAATACCATATGGGAAAATCAAATAAAGTAGAAGATTCTCTATGTAGAAAAGATCTTGTGACCTTGTAAATGATGATAATTGAGAAGGATCCAATCTTATTAGGCTTGAAAAGGATAGATATGGGATTGATAAAGGAATTAACATCATCATTCCTTTCTCAAATTATTTCTCAACGATACTACTTAAAGAGATGTTGCAAATAATTATAATAAGTTGGAAGCTATAAGAAAAGGGAAATCCTTAGATCTTACAATTGATAAATAAGGAATTGTAATATTTGGGTCATAACTATGTGTACCATCAAATCCCGAGATAAATGAGGAGTTATTGAATGATGCACCCAACTCAAACTTCTCCATCCACCAATGGAGCATGAATATGTATCAATATCTCTAAGAGAACTATTAGTGGTAAAATATGAATAAGTAGATCACAAATTATACATAAAAGTTCCTGGTATGTCAACAGGTGAAGGATGAAAGGAAAAAGTATAAGGGGTGATATAATCATTACCCATACCTGCATGGAATTGAGAAAACATCACCATATACATTGTCACTAGTCTTATGAAGATGTATAAAGGAAATAATTCTATATTAATTATGGTGGATAATATTATAAATAATTCTCACCTCATTGTAGTTTGTGAGGATTTATCACTTGATTAAATTGTAAGGGTATACATCAGAGAAGTGATGAGGCTGTATGAAATACCATTATTGATTATATCTGAATGAGATCCAAGGAACACCTATATGTTTTGGAAAAGTTTCCAACATGATTTAAACAATGAATTGAAATTTAGTTTGACTTATCACCCCCAAACTGATACAAAATATGACTGGATGATCTAAATACATGAGGTGATGTTAAGAGAATTCTCGATGAACTTCAAAGGAGGATGGGATCAACATATTTATCTAGCCGAGTTCTCATACAATAATTATTTCCACCAAATAATCCAAATGGATCCATATCATTATGGTAAGAGATATAGAACACATATGTTCTGAGATGAATTTGGGGAACACAAGATTCTAGGTCCTGAAATGGTCAAGGAGATAGTAGAAATGGCCAAGACCATTCAGCAGCACATTGAAGATGCTCAAAATCAATAGAAGATCTATGCTGACAATAATAAATGAGACCTAGAGTTTGGGGTTAGAGAAAAATTATTACTATAGATATCTCCATAGAAGAGAGCCATGAGATTTTTAAATAAGTGAAATCTAAGTCCCAGGTACATTTATCACTTTTAGATTCTCGATCACATAGAAGTTGCGGTGTTCTAACTGGCAATCCCATCAACCATTTCTCAATTTCATGACATATTCCACATATCATTCTTGAGAAAGTACATAAAATATCCATCATATGTACTAAATTAAAAGGTGGTAAAGTTGTAAAATGGTATTTCTTATGAGGAAAAATCTGTGAAGATCTTGGAAAATAGAGATAAAGCTCTACGCAATAAGAAAACTCACCCAGTCAAAGTCTTATGGTGAAATCATAAGGACAAGGAGGTGACATGGGAACTGGAGGAATCCATGAAGTATAAGTACCCTCACCTGTGTTCACCTTTTTATTTTAAAATTAAAAATTTTGGGTGAACTTTATTAAGGGAGGAATAATGTAATGACCCAAATTTTTAACAATGGATTTTCCCTTCAGAATATATAACCGTGTCGTATTTAGTAACGTAGTATAAAGTACAGGCACCACATTATGAAACCAATAACATATTATTATATTAATTTGAATATTATATTTAGAGAATAAATATGTCCATAATAATTGAAAATATTGAAATTGTATAAAAAATAAAAAATAAGATAACTAAAATATTTAAATTTGGATCATCTTGATCCACCTGAACAACCACACTCACGAACAACACTGTAGAAATGAAGTAGAATGTTAGTAATGCAACATAAATTTTGAAAATGAAATTATAACCTTGAGGGAAAATATAACTTAATGAATAATTAGTAAAATATTATGTAATTATAGAATATAGAGAACCCATATGACCATTAAAAATCTGACTATTGGAATAGTAATATGACCGTTGGAATAGTAACCTCACCGTTGGAATAGTAATATGACCATTAGGAACAGTAACCTGACCATTAGAATAGTATCCTAACCTATTTAAGTGTAATATAATATTTAGGTATCACAAAAAATTAAAATATGATATATTTATATCTTGATATAAGTAAATAAATTTTTTAAAAATCATAAAATAAGTGTTCTTATTTTTGTAAAACACATATGTTTTATTTGAATTTTTGTAAAAAATATAATGAATTAAAATGATTTTTTATTTTCATAAAATGGTTTTATAAATAATTATTATATTTTACTATATTGAAAATAAAATTTTATGAGAGCTTATGTAATTTTCAAAGGTTCCAAAAATTGATCATAATATTAAAATTGGTATTTTACAAATAAATGAGGATTTTATTTAAAAAATAAATTTATTATATTTATAAAATTAATTTCATAAAATTATTATTTTTTAAATCTACAAATCAAAAAATTATTATGTTGAATTTTTTATATTTTATAAAATAGTTGATTTTTTAGTGAATAGTGAAATACAACAAAATATGACATTTAACATTATAATATGAATACATGAATTATAAAGCCTTGTATGATGTAAGAACCCATTATTTAGAAATCACATTCAACATTTACTATATAAAATCACAATAATCAATACTATTGATATTCTGGAACCAAAATAAAAAACTAATGAATATAATATTCAAAACACCACTCTCCGACCCTTATAAATATCACACCTCACAACCCCTTCTCATTGAAACTTTTAAGACTTTGAGATTGAAAAATATACCCAAATAACTTAATAATACTCTCCCTCATTTCATAGTTCTTTTGGTCTCACAAAAATACCAATTCCATGTGTCTTAAGGAGTATCTCATGGAAATAATATTTAAGAGGAAATATTCTCAATTTACCTTTTAAAATTATTTTCTTCTTCTATATTATCCTAGAACCTCATCAAAAATTAAATAATTAATCAAGTTTAATATATATACTATAATTTTATTATATTAATGGCATAATCATCTTCAATTCTCCCTTCATTTGTTTTATAAATGAAAGCATTGTTTAAAATATGGTTCGTTCACCGCCTTTATGAACAACGTGCTTTGTTTTTCACTACCATCTTCATGGATTGTTATAAAAATATTACTATGGTTTAATATGATTACAATAAGTACTTTATAACTTATTTTAAGTGATGTAATATTTTAATAATTATTTATTTAAATAAAATGAATCTATTTTGTGACGTTCGGTGAAACGACCTAAATGAACTAACCATATAACATTAACATTTTTACTAAAAGAACAATCCCAATGTTAGAAGCCATGTAGGTATTTGGAACCATTTTAATTTATGGAATTTAACGGATACCATTTTATTTCACTTTTATATTTTCTATACCCATTTAATTACCACATGTGATCACACATTGGAACCATGAAATGAATGCTCTAAAAACAATGAAATTAAAGATTATATCACATTGAAAGGGTTATAAATGAACATCATAAAATTATATTAAATAAAATATTTATATAAAAGGTTTTTAATTAGTAATTAATAAAACTAATTTTATTATCTAGGACATTAATTGTAAGTGAATAACAATTCTTGGACATAAGGTAAGGGATCACTCAAAACCACCCTTTTTTCTACTGGTTTTGACATTTCTTTCTCTAAAAAAATTTATATCTCTATTTTATGTTATTTAAAGACTATAAATTATATATATATATGTATCTTACATATATACCTATCTTATTCTTCCTTCACTTGATGTGAAAATACACGCCTTAAGTTAATTTCACAAAATTCATTTTTTAAAATCAAACCTAATTAAGCTGAACTTTTATATCCCTTAATCAAGATGTTTTTAAAAAGGAACACCATATTTTGAGACCTATGATTATGTACTCATATATAAAATTACAAAATGTTTAATTTATTCTTATATTTATCATATTCTGAGGAAAGATTATGCAACCCAATTTTTACATGTGTAATTCTTATGTACATGCCTTATGATTGAATTCCTTTCGTGGAACACATAAGCATGTAAATTTTATTATGGGTGATCCTAGATAGTGATATAATTCATTGGTTAATTTTTTTTCTAGATACGTTATGCATGGGATTGGGGAGTAAACATAATATATGATGGTACTCTTTCCACCATGTGATATTATCTTGGTAGTTAGCTTTGACTAATACTTATGCCATGTTTTATGTCACTTAAAGTTTCCTATATTTCCATGATCTCAAGATACCATATACTTTATATTATTCTATAATGTGATTATTAATGATTCTTATCTATTATGATATCCTGTTATTCTTCCCGACTCAAATTCTATGCTTTATTTTCATATTTATTCTATAACTAGTCTTTATAACTCACCAATTTCTTTTATAAATTCCTGAGGTTATCCTATACAGTTTTAGGACCCCAAAGAAATATAAGATATCATTATAGAGAATAAAATAAATATCCTATGTTACCATTTATTTTTGATGTATTATGAACATAGTATTCCAAATATAATAGAGCTCCTGATCTTTGGGTTGTGATTATTGGTTTTTTATGTTAAGAATCATGTAATTATATGTATAAATGTCTTGGGTCCCTATATTCTCAACCGTTGATGACCAAAAATTTGATCAAAAATGTGATTGAAGAGATATGTGGACCCTAAAGGGGTGTTAACATGATGATAAGAATATAGTGGTCCTTAGTTGGTTCTCTTAGTTCCTTTGAATGTGGGTGAGTGATGGAAAATGAAATGGATGTCCTAGGGATTATCTATATAATAAAATTGAGATACCTTATAGACTTTAGTACAATTAACTAGAGAGTGTGGTGATTATTCTTCCCCCATTGGTATGTGAAAACCTGAGTGGGTGCTCCCTAGGTAAGACTATAGGAAGGTTCGTCATGAGAGGACCAACCTAGGATTAGTTGGTAAGGGAGATGAAATTTAGTACATCCCTCTACAATTATGATAATATGGTATTTTATATGAGTTTGGTTAGTCCATGATGTAATACTGGAGATGTTATCAATTCGATAAGTTGGAAAAACCATGTAGTATAGAATGAGGTTCTTAGGATGATTTTCCATTGGTATTTATGATATATATACATAGGCCCACACATGTGTTATATGTGAATGAGGGATGTGAATTTGAGATGGGATATGTTCCCCAGGTAAGGATGGACTAGTACCTACTCTAGGGTGGGGTGAGTCCCCTTGGGTATATGTGATATGGTTCTAGGGTGAGCTATATTTCCCCAAAGTGGATGTTTATTATATGGTTCTAATGTTATATTAGTTTCCCTAGTTTATGATTATTATATGGTTCTGGGGTAATCTAAGTTTCCCCTGGGTATATGATTCTAATATGGTTTCAGGGGGCATTGAGTCTCCTCTGATTGCATGTTTCTTATATGGTTCCCGGGTGAGTTGAGTTTCCCTTGGGTGTATCTTTATTTTATGGTTTCAGGGTGAGATGAGTTTTCCCTGGGTGTATGTTTCTTATATGGTTCAAGGGTGAGTTGAGTTTCCCATATGTGTATATTTCTTATATGGTTTTGTAGTGAGTTGAGTTTTCCCTAGGTGTATATGACATAGTTATAGGGTGAGCTATAAATACCCTAACCTAGTAGTCTAGAGACGATGGTCACTTTATTACAATGGAACTAGATATAACTAATCATATACCATGGGACTGAATATTTTAGATGTCCTGAAAAACTAGATACATACTTGAATCTCGCATTACATTTAAAAAAAATAGAGCATATTATTTTATTTAAGAACATTATTATTACATCTAGAATATCTTTTCATATAAATCATAGTACACTTCATAGAATCCTGAGAAAAGGAACCATAATAAAGGGGTGAGCTCAGATGCTTATTAAGAGAGTGTATACAATAGAAGCTATCATCTAATAAATAAGTAATGTATAATATGAAAGGAATACATTATGATCAAATAATTCCATATAAATAATAACATTATCTTGAAACTTTTATTTGTATAACATAACTATTTTAATAATCACATGAAAATAAATAACATATTTCATAATGATGGAATTTATAATATCAGGCATCTTAAACATTCCATCTAGGCCTCTTGCTATGAAATCTTACAAAAATGGGTAAGGACTTGGCCAAATACCCAACCTATTTTGTATAATTATATATACTAATTCATTGAGTTGATATGTAATTACATTCCACACCATCACTTAATAATTCTAATTCATTCAAGATCTTCATAAAAAATACAACTTAATAAACATGCCTTATTAATCCATAACAATCTATATTGTAAGAACTAATATATGAAATTTTAAAAATTTCCCTAGTCAAAATCATTATTTTCAAACTAGAGGAATATTTTGAATGGTATAATTCACATATATCCTCAGTAAAGTATAAGAATTATCAAATGATATTGACATAGATATAATTACATTAAAAGAGCACTAAAAATTTTCTTGAGGAAATTACATTTTTCATTTTGGAATAACTTATTTAAAATCAAAAAAATCAAAAAATATTATGAAAATAATTTTAATTTAAATAAACCATGGAAAATTTTAAAGTAATATTTAAAATATATAGTATTCATTATGATGGAAAAAACTATTCATGTAGTGGATGTTAAAACAATGATTTCGTTCAAACCATCGATAAAAAAGTGCACCATTCAAAAAAATAAAAAGAATATTAATTTTAAATTTTTTTATTGAAAGTAAATCATGGTTAAAATTTAATTTAATAAATAATTTAATAATATTTAAATAATCCTTGAAAACATTTTTAGGAAAATATGTACATGGAAGAAAAATATTCTTGATCGAATAGAAAAAAATTTGATTTCCCTTAAAAACATTGTTTTTGATATATTATGTAATTAAAGAGAGTTAAATGAAATAAAACCATTTAATTTATATAAATAATAAAAGGATAATAAAATATATGGGGTTTAATATACAAAGATCATATATTTTCTTCAATGGAAACTTGAAACATAAACAATCTTGAATAAGATTGAGATTTTGAAATAAACCCTTACCTCCGGTATGGCATACTTTGTAAGTGAATTTAAAATCCTGTATAATAAAATTAAATTTATTATAATTATATAATATAACCATATACATACTTATAATATAATATATGATCCACTTATAACATTTAAACACCCATTTATTATTAATTAATTATTTAAATCATCATTTCTGAGTGTTAACATTCTCATTTTTCATGTAAGTTTCGGTTTGATAGTTTTAGACCTTGAATATTTTTCATGGTTACATAATTTAAATAATTTTAATCATGAAATAAATATCAAATATATTAATTATATATATATATTTATAATTATCCTTTTAATATGGACAAGAAAAATGAACTGCATCGCTACATGGAGGTGATAGTTTACACATACGCACGAGTGACACTATCATTTTTTATCAAGTAGAAAAGTAAGAAGGTAAATGATATATTATATTTATAGGACTATAAATTTCTCATAAATATCATATATATTCATTATTTATATCTTTATAACTATCCAAGTAAAATGGTGATGAAAAATGAATTATACCGCTATGTGGAGAGAGTAAGTCGTACGTACACACAAACAATGTTTTCATTTTATATAAGATAGAAAAGTGATGGAAAATGGTTGTACCATAATAATAATAACATATAAATGTATTTATAATATTTTATTTATTATATTATAGTGTTTATAAAATGTTTATATGAATTAGAGGAAGAAATAAAATTGAAAGTACTCAGTTAAGAGTTATACCTGTTTGCTGAGAAACCTCCTTTGGCAAAACATTAAGAATTTAAAGGATTGTATTTTAGAAATAAAATAAGATCTAATTTTTTTTAAATGAATATAATATGGTAGCAGGATAGGTAATTTCTGAGTTATAACATTCAAAATTTTAGAATAAGGGAGGGGAGGAGGTTGCCTTTTATTAGTGAGGGGAGGAGCACCCTTGGAATTACTTAAAGCATTGAATTATTGTAAATTAATTTTTATTTACATTTGGATTAATTTTTATTTTTCTTATGGATTAAAATTAATATATTTTGAATCTAGGATTATTATATGTTCATATAATATCATTAAATAATATTTATATAAGTTTAAGGGATTTTTTAACCCTTATCTCTTAGTTTTAACCCCATTAACCCATTTGATGATTATCGTGATATCAACGTGTTTTACTATTTTGGATTCAATAATATTAATATAAAAGTAAGAGTGACCCATAAGTGTAAAATGGTTGATATTATATACTATATATCATTAAATTTTCTGAATATAAGTTTTTTTATTAATTTTATATCATTTTATAAAATTTTATTGAGCCTAATTAAATTAATTTTCAAGATGATTCAAATAATTTGATTTTTAAAATATCAATATATTAATATAATTATAATATAAATATTTAAAAAAATTACTAATATATTATATTTATATAAATAATTCATGAAACAGAATAATTCTTCCAAATTATATAATTTTAATTTTTTTAAAATCATTCACTTAATATTTCTATTAGTTGAACACGTATTCTGTTGGCATTGTGTAAGTATTCAAGATAATTATTCCATCACAAAAAATTGAAAATAAATTACCATGATAAAAATTTCATTCATATTTTATATAACTATTTAGACTTGTATAAAACCTCCTTTTATCTTTATGAAAAAATATTTGTGATATTAAAACAAAGGGAGTGACAATTTTCATTTATTCTTTACTTAAAATAATGTTATAGTCATTATCAAAGATAAATAGAACCAAATTTTCATATATTTAAATATTGGATGAGTATGTTCAAACTAAACTCATCCAATATAAATAATCCAGGTTTTTGTTATATTTTAATGTTTTGTCACATTATTTTTAACCTTAATTACATTATTTTCCCTTACCGAGGTGACAAATATTTACAAAGATTACTATTTATATTGAAAAAAATAAAAGGGGCCTATTTAAAAAATTTTAAACCCATGATTCCAAATGTAGAATCAATTTTTCAAGATTAAATTTCATTAATTTTGTAAAATAAATTTTAAAATAATCGCGCAAAATGTAATGAAACCCATTTAATCTTAAAATAAGATTTATTCTTATATCATACCTAGAAAACCCCAATTTATGAATATTAAAATAGTTTATTGAATATATAATCTAAAAATTTCATTAAAAACATTCATCAATAGATATTAATATAATTAATTTCAATAAAAAAACATTATACACATAAAATCTATTTTTCCAGAAAATAATCTCTATTTACCTTTAAATGCATTTATTTTCATTTCTAACTAATTGATAACCAATGAACTAATTTTATACATATATAAACAATACTTTTTTATGATTTATTTATCCCTATTCACACCAACCAATCCAATGGATAGATGATAACTTCACATTAAATAATAATATTTCTTAGGGTGTTACATCATATGACCCTCATAAGAATTTATCCTTAAAAATTAAACACTATAATATAAAAAATCAATGATTATTTTATCTCATCAAATCCTTATGTTCCCACATATATTTCTTAAATTTTTGGTTTCTCCATAAATCTTTGACAAGGTGAGTGGTCTTGTTTTATATCGCTTTCTCCATACGATCCAGAATCTCCACTGGTTGTTCCTCATAAGAGGGATCTTACTTAAGTGGTATGACCTATGAGTTAAGTACATGTGAAGGATCATACATGTAATTTTTTAGGATACACATATATATAAAGCACATCATTAACTTGAGATATATTAATTAGAAGATCCAAGAGAAAAGCTACCACCCTACTATGATCAATAATTTCAAAGAGACTGATATATCTGGGTTAAAATTTACCTTATTACAAAATATTATAGCATTATTACAAGGATATATTCATAGGAATATATTTTCACCAAGTTCAAACTCTATATTTCTTTTATGATTTTTAGTTTATCTTTTCCATCAACTCTAAGAAGCCTTGATGTGTTGCTAAATGACTCCAACCTTCCCTACCATTTCCTCTACTATATCAGGTCCCAATAACTATGTTTCTCCAACTTAATCCTATTAAATTGGAGATCTTTAATACCTACCATATATGGATTTATAAGGATCTATAATAATACTTGAGTGAAATATATTTTTGTAAGATAATTCCACCAATGGAAGGTGTTAATCTAAACCACCTCTTAATCTATAGAGAAAGCTCTCAACCTTCTTTCTAGTGTTTTAATAGTCCTCTTAGACTAACCATATATTTGAGGATGATAATAATTTATAAAACAGAACTTTTTATCAAGATCGTACTAAAATAATTTTCCAAAACTTTGGGAGAGACCACAAATCCCATTCAGATACAATTGAGAGTGGTACTTCATACAATCTCACCACTTTATAATGTAAAAGTAAGTAAGTTAGTCAAGATTGAAATATTATCTAAAGGAAATAAAATGTTATTATTGTGTAAGGATATCCAATAAAACCGAAATAACATTATAGCCTTTTGATGTTTTGGGTATTCCAATGATGATATTCATAGTGATTTCTACTGTTCCCATTTTAGTGTGGGTAATGGTTACAACACCCCCTTAGCCTTCTGAATATTATCCTTAACTTTATTAATACCAAGAACCAAGATACATGATCTAAAATACCCCTTTTAATGATATCCCACTAGAAATAATCTTTTATATCTCGATACATCTTTATAATTCTAGGATGAATAGAGAATGATTAATTATGAGAATCATCCAACAATTCCTTCTAAAATTCTGGTACTGGTAGAACACATACTCATTTCTTCAACCTTATCCTTATAGTACAGTCATGGTATTACTAAGGAACACTCCTCACCTTCCTCTATAATTCCACATATTCCTTATGTTCCTTATTAATCCTCTCATGGATGGATGGTTGTAAATTCATTAAATAAATATAAGATATGTCTCCTTTACTCATGATTTAAGTATCTATCTTCTACAAATCCATAAATATGGGATCTCTTTTAATCATCATCATGGAAAAACTAGTATGGTCTTTTTGAATCAGAGCATTGGACATTTTACTCACCTTCCCAAGGTTGTAATTTACTGAACAATAATAATAATTGATCAACTGAAACTATATTATCTAGAACATATTCAACTCTATCTATTTAAATATATATATAAACATTTTCTTATCAATATATATATATCAAAACATTCACTATATAGTATTTTAAATTTAAAAATTAATGTTTCTAACTCCAAATCCTAATTCAAGTAATTTTTCTCATGAAATTTCTATTATCGAGAGGCATAATCTATCACCATATCATTATACACATGGACATATCCTATTCCCCTCTTTAATTCATTACTATATATCCCAAATCTTTCTCTACTATAGGTTTTTATGAGAATAGGTATACTAACTAATCATCTCTTTAGCTCCTTGAAATTTTCTTCACATTCATCTATCCACAAGAACTTAACCCCCATCAAAGTCAACTTGGTGGGTGTATTAGATAATCATGAAAAATCACTCACAAAGAATCATTAGTATCTAGATAACCCATGAAAACTATGATTCCTGTTTATCATTGTTTTTCTAGGCCATTTCCCAATAAATTTTATCTTTGAAGGATCCACTGATATACCCTAACATGAAATTATATGACCCAAGAATGGGACTTTTTTAACCAAAATTCACACATGGTAAATTTACCATATAACTTATCTTTCCTCTAGTTCTTAAAAATTATCCTCAATTGTTCTTTACAATCATCATTGATATTTGAATATATATGAATATTGTCTATAAATACTAACACAAACTAATCTAGGTAATCTCTAAATAATCTATTCATTAAATCCATGAAGATAATAGGAGCACTTTTAATCCCAAAGTACCTTATTATAAATTTATAATGACCACATCGCATATGGAATACTACCTTGGCTATATCATCCTTTATTAGACTTATCTAATGAGATCTAGATCAATGATCAATCTTGGAGAAATAGTAATCCCCCCATAATTGATCAAATAGATCATCGATATAGGGTATAAGATAATTGATCTTAGTAGTGATGTTGTTAAGTTAATGATAATCAATGAAAAGATGCATTGATCCATATCTCTTAAAAAAATAACATGTACACCACAAGGTGAATCACTATTCAGAATAAATACCTTATCTAGATTATTTTATATTTTCTTATTCAAATCCTATAACTAAATAAAGACTATTCTCTATGGAGTCTTTAAAAGAGTTATAACACTAATTATGAGTTATATTTAAAATTTAACTTCATGGTATGTGGTAATACTAGGAAAGTCTTCAAGAAATAAATAATCATATTCTTGAAAAATAGGAATTTTTTTAATTTTTAGTTTCTCCCCAACCATTTGAGATAAATACCCCTCATGAATTGGTAGAAAAACCCATATGATGGAAGTAATTTCTATTATAAGTTTAGGTTCATCCTGACACCATTAGAAGTTCATATGTTGAATCATAATATCAAATGTAATCTACCTTCCTAAAAAATTAATACGGGATCTATATTTAGAGAGCCAGTATATTACCAATATTATATAAATTTCAACTTGAAGAAGAAGAATAATATTTATAGAAAGCACATTCCCAAAAGTATCTATCGGAGGAAAGCTATATAATTGAGATGTGATCATCATACCATAAGGTGTTTTCACTACCAACTCAACATCTAATAGTTGAGGTGGTGATGTGATACATTTATAAAATTATATAGACACAAAATAGTGGGTAGAACTTGAATCAAATAAAATTCTTTCAACTATAGAGGGAATGATAAGTGTTCCTTTCACCACATCTCTAGTAACTTAAACTTCAGAAGTAGTAATTACATAAGCTTATCCTTCACCTATTAGCCTCTTATACGGTATGTTCCCTTGAAATTTGGGGAATTGGTTGTAATAGTTTCCCATATATTTATAGTTAAAGAACTATACTTTGATGTTTTATCCCTCAACCTTTCATTCAAGATCATGATGGCCTTTCTATCCACCATATAATAAAAATAATTTTCTCTTTAAACATTACCAAGGTGTTTCCTTATACAAGTATCACAAGTTATAAAACCTCCCTTTATCGTATTCCTCTTGAATATTTTTTCATCATGAGGTGATTAAAAATACCATTCTTCTATTGACTTACTTTTCATTTACAAGACTTGGAGAATTATTTCTCTATCTTGATAGCATATGATACTATATCCCCATATGATGAGAATGTTTGGGAGAAAAGTTCCCTTTTAAAGGATTGAATTTATCCCAGAAAAATATGGTAATATTACTCATTATATTATGTACGTAGTTTGTGAGATGCCTTTCTAACCTTGTAAAGTTAACTTACTACTTCAAAACATTTTCCTCTTCCTTTTGTCTTATACTTTTGAATTACCTCTCTATATCTACCTGTTGTTCATGAGGAAAAGTTTTTTCTAAGAAAAAGGACTTAAAATGCTTCCATTATATTCTTCTTATTTCCTCCATATACTTAGTGTTTTGAATAAATGACCATCATTGATCCACATCCCCTATTATATAATAAAATACAATGACAACCTTCTCCATTTCATTACATCCCAAAGAAAAAAAATATTTTATAAAGAATTTATCAATTACTTAGCTACTAATGTATTTTTAGTTCCATTGAATGATGGAGTCTATTGTTGAATTAAATGGTCAAAAATTGTTTCACTATGTTGTGGTTAATTAGGCTACTCTATACAGACAAGATTACTGTTCATAACTTGTGTAAGATGCCCCAATATAGTTATAATTTTCTAGCTCCAGCCCCATCTCCAGTGCCAAATACAACTTCATTATCATGCATAAAATGGAAATATATATATATATATATATCAATTATGGGAATTGATATAATTTACATTACTTCATATAGTATCCACTTATAAAAAATTAAATACATTTAATTAGATCATAACATTATAAATCATTACGTATAATTCTGAAAATGGTGAAAAACTTAACATAAATTGAAAATTTATGTATAGATAATCTCAGAATCATAAATATAGATTATTTAAGAATATTATAAAATAATAAGAATATTTTAAAATAATTCATAATGGTTGGTAAATAAAATGTGAATTTGACACAAGAATATCACCGAGAATTTTCAAAACAGGTGTATAAAAAGGGCTAATTCACCACACACAAGAATAATGGCAAATCCACATCCACTTATAGTATCATGAATAGAATATATTTCTAGGAAAACCACACATTACCTACCTTACCAAATAGTTTATGATATTATCCTATAATTAGACATATCATCAATGTTAGTCATAGGGTTATATTCTATAATCTATGTTTTTATAAATATAGTTCCCAAATTATCAACTAAAATTTTATTAATCCTAACTCTAAGTTCCCTAGCCCCAGTTGCCCAGAACTAATGGTTACTTTATTATAATGGTTCTATATACAAGTGATCATATCTAATGGTACTGAACAATTTATTAGTCTTGGTAAACTAGATATAAGATTGAATCTCATATTATATTTGAAAAAATAAAATAAAATATATTATTTTCTTTGAGAAAATTATTATTCCCTCTCAAGTATACCTGAATATCAATAATAATACACTTCTAAAATTTTAGGGAAAATAAACATAATAAAGGGGTGAGCTCAGATTCTCTGTAATGGAATGCGAATAGAGAAAGTTATCATAAAATAATTAAGGCATGAATAATATGGAAGGGATAAATGATGATAAAATAATGCCATATAAATAATAACATGACCTTGAAACTTATCCA
The DNA here is from genome assembly GCA_963277665.1 of Viscum album. NCBI lineage: Eukaryota > Viridiplantae > Streptophyta > Magnoliopsida > Santalales > Viscaceae > Viscum > Viscum album. Next base: position 398,485,831 of record OY728138.1, read on the forward strand.
TGGATAAAATAGATATTATAATAACCATAAGAACATCAATAAATGATTTCACAATGATGGAATGCATAATTCTGTACACCTTCAACTTATCATCGATGCCTTATTCCATGACATATTACACAAATGTTTAAGAACTTTGAAAAATACCAAAACTTTTTTGTATCATGATACCTAACAATGAATTGATGTGCTATTTATTTCTGGTACCCACCAATCACTTAATAATTATAATGATTTCATCATATCAATAAACAAGAAAACTTAATCAGGATACCTTAATAATCAATAACAACATACATTGTACGAAATAAAATAAGGAATGTAAAAACTATAACAAATAAAAATGATCAAAACCCATCTATAGAAATATGGTTGATTGTATCATTAGATTATATCCCCATTAAATCATAAAATTCATTAAAGTATGATGACATAAATGAAAATATTTTTAAAATATCACATGAATATTTTTTGAGGAAATACCCTTTTAATTTTGAAATCACTTATTTAAAATCTAAAATTTTGAAAAATATTAAGAAAAAAAATTTATTTTAATATGACCATTGAAAATTATAATCTAATCTTAAAAATAAATATTATTCTTGTTGATGATAAATTTTTTTTTGTGCGGTGTATGTTAAAACAACGATTTCGTTAAAACATTTGGTAAAAAAGTGCCTCGTTCAAAATATTACAAGAAGATTACCTTTAAATTTTTTTTATAGATATACTATAAAGGGTGAAAATGATTACAAAAAATAATTTAAAAATATTAAAAACATTCTTGAAATTATTTTAAATAAAATATAGACTTTAAAGAAAATGATTCCTGACTGAATAGAAAATAAGTTAGTTTCCCTTAAAAACAATATTTCAATATCTTGAGTATTTGAAGATGGGAAAATCAAAGTTAAACATGTAATTTAAAGAAATAAATAAATTATAAGAAAATATGTGGGGATTAATATAGAAATATTATACATTTCCCTTAATGGAAACTTAAAACATAAACAATACAGAATAAGGATGAGATTGTAAAATAAACCCTCACCTCAGGTTCGAATTTCTTCATAAGTGATTTTGAACTCCTGTATAATAAATTTAAATTTATTATAATTATATAAAGTTACTGCATAAATATTTTTAATATCATATGGGACCCACTTATAACATTTTGACACCTGTTTGTTAATTATTATTTATTAAGATCATCACTTCATAGTGTTAATTGTCTCGTTTTTCATGTAAGTTTCAATCCATGATGCTTTACCATTATTACATCATATCTATAACATTAATCATGATATAAATAACATATATATTAATTATATACATATTTATAATCTTTAAAGAAATGTGTACATGAAAAATGATTCACATCCTTTCATGGAGATGGTATTCCACACGTACGTACGGAAAACATTATCATTTTTTAATTAGTGGATGTATAAGAAGGTAAATAATATATTATATATATAGGAACATTATTTTATCATAAATATCATATATATTCATAAGTTTCATATTTATAACCATCCAAGTAAAATGGTGATGAAAAATGAATCACATTGTTATGTGGAGATGGTAAGTTTTACGTATGCATGAGTAATGTTTTCAAATTCCATAGGATAAAAAAGAGGTAAAAAATGGTTATAACATAATAATAATTACATATATATATATATGATACCAGATTAATTATTTTATTATTTTCACAATATATTTATAGGAATTATAACAATAAATATAATTCAAAGTACTCGGTTAAGAGTTGTACCCCTTCGTTAAGAAACCTCATTTTCCTTACACCTTAAGCCATGAAATGACGGTATTTTGGAAAGAATATAAGCTCTATGAAGTGGGTAAGGAATTAAGGATTTTATTAGGTTAATTATTTTTTGAAATATATTACTCAAACTTTGTTAATAATGGGGGAGAGTAGGAGCCCGTTTACAAGTGAGGGGAGGTTCCCACTTCGAATTACTTAAAGTATTAAATAAATATAAAGTAATTTTCATATGTGGATAAAAATTGATATATTTAAAATATAGTATGAGTATAAGTTTAAATAACCTCATAAAATTATATTTAGATAAGTTTTGTTGTTTTTATCCCTTATCTCTTAGTTTTAACCCCTCATAAACCCTTTTGATGATTACGATGATATCAATGTTTTTTACTCCTAGGGGGTCAATAATGAAACTATAAAAGAAAAAGTGATCCATAAGTGTAATATAATTTATATTATAGACCATATAAAATTAAATTTTCCAAATATAAGTATTTTTATGAATTTTATATCATTTAATAAAATATTATTTAACACAAGATGTTGTTAAATTCATTTTCAAGACTATTCACATAATTTGATTTTTAATTATCATGATAGTAATGTAAATTGAATATAAAATTTTTAAATAACACTAATATGTTATATTTATCTAAAATATTCTAGTAAAATAATAATTCATCTAAATTATATTACTTTTTATTATTTTTTAAAATCATTTAATTTATTTTTTTATTATTTGAACAAGTATTGTGTTGGTACTGCGTAACCATTTAAGATAATTATTCCATCACTAAAAATTAAAAATAAATCAACATGATAAAAAAATATTCATATTTGAATTTAAAATTTACAACCAAACATAACCTCTTTTTATCCTTATGAGAAAATATCAGATATATTTAAATAAATAGGGTGATATTTTGCATTTATTCTTTACTTGAAATAATATTAAGGTAATTATCAAAGAAAAATGGGACCAAACTGACATATGTTAGAATATTGGGAGATGATGGTCAAAATAAAACCATAAAAGAGAAATAAATTAGGTGTTATATAAATTTTAAAACCATATCACATTATTTTTAACCTTAATTACCCGATTCACCATTACTGAGGTGAAAAATATAAACCAGAGTCACTATTCATAATGATTGAAAAAATGGGCCTATTTACCAAATTTTAACATCTTGATTATAAATATGGAATCCATTTTTCAATATGAAATTTTTATAATTAAGAATAACTCATTTTAAAATAAGCATGAAAAATGAAATGAAGGTTGTTTTTAGGAAAATACATTTATAAGCTTAAAACTAGATTTATTCTTATCTCATTACTAGTAAATACCATTAGATGAATTTTAATTTTTTTATTGAATATATTATATATAAATTTCCTTAAAATTAAGAATCAATATAGATTAATCTTATTTATTTATATAAAAATACATCATGCACATAAAAACTATTTATCAGAAAACATATCAATATAACTTCAAGTGATTTTATTTTAATTTCTAACCAATTTCTAACCAATGAATTCAATTTATAAGTATTTAAAAAATATTTTTTTCATAATTTATTTATACCTATTCATACCCACTAATACTACATATATTAAATAACTTCCACATTAAATAAAAATATTTTAATAAATATCAGAGTTCATTTAAACTCAATGTTGTGTGTAATGAAAGCTATCAAAGAAAACATATTTGTTTAAAGATAAATATATCCTAAAATATCATGACATTACCTAAGATGAATTTCACATGGGTGTATGAATTTATTTATGGTTCTAGTGTTATATATTTCCCCCTAGGTGGTATGATTTATGGCCAGAGACACTCTGACATTGAATGAATTAGGGATAATCAACCTTAAGTGTCACCTTAGAAATCAAGGGTCAATAGTGATTTTTTAATAGTGATTCCACATGTTGTTTATTCATTATGATCATATCAAAATTCAATAAATTGTATTTATTAATGATTTTAGGGACACCATCGGTGGTGGCCTACTGAGTTTTACTTGTACCCTTCTCAGGCAGCCCATGCACTTTGGTACTTGAGCAGACCTCGTGTTCATGGGGTTAGGTAGAGTAGAGGATAAATGTTTTATGATGGATAGAGATATATTAGAAGGAGTTCGGAGGTTGGGATGTAGTGAGGATCAAATATGGAAGTATATATACTTCTATATTTTTATTCTTTTATTTATTTATATATGTGATTGGCTTGATGGGTAGTCCGTAGGGATGTATGTCTGTATAATTCCGCATTTCATTTGATATAGCATGATTCATGTTTATTGTGTTTTTACGTACTTTGATTATTATTATGTATGATTTTTGGTTATTTTTATATCATTTACTTTGATAAGAAGGTATAGTCTTTCCTCAGTAACACCTTAGACCCTTACAGCTAGTTAACAGCCAATGAAAAATGGGTAGGCACCACCTATGCTCACATGACACCCTCAACCCAGAAACTTGTGTGTGGTCTATGGATGAAGAGGAGTTACAAGGACACTAGAAAATCGTAATATATGATATTTTATAGTTGTATTATATGAATAATATAAATTCACAAGATTTTTACTGAGTTTATGGTTATGATATCCTCATATAATAAGTCATGACTCAACCAAATAGAAAAAATATCATTTTTTCGAACAAGAATATGACATGAAATACGATACGAAAAATATTTATTCCTTGTTCAATTTAATAAATCTAAATGCCTAATAAGATTTGATACAACTTCTTGGTTTTATAAGGATCTAACAATACTTGTTAAACCAAAAAAATAGAAATCCAAACCAAAATTGAATATTAAAAAATAAATACAACCATGCATACTGGAAATGAAGAACCAAAGAAACTAGTGTTCCTTTAACTTAAGAAATCCATTATATCAATCTTTACCCATGATTGATAAGGATCAAAGTAGAGGAATCCAAAATTTTCACATCCTCTAGTAGTATTCATGGGACACTGAATCACATAATTTATGGGTGATATCTCTCTTCTCAGCATGAAATGATAACACAACATATAGTAAAGGTGGAAGAAGATAAAAGACCCCAGGTTGTGTGAGTTTCGGCTGTGAATGAACTAGCAAGATTACACCCATCCCATGGATATAGGTTCATATTTAAGTCCCTTGAGGGAACTACTTAGGTTATCTTACATTTACTCATGCATTATAACACATGAGTAAAAGCCTCTCGTTTATTCATGTATTCATCTCAAGAATAAATCTAATCCCTTAACATTTCGTCTCATGAAATAATTATTAATGATATCCAATGTTAGAGATCTCCTTGAATGATAAAAATTATCATTAGGCTATGAAACTATCATATAATGTTAGATTATAGGATACCATATAATACAATATCACTCAATTGAACAATACGATTGGCTTAGGAAGTGGGATGAAATCTCATTTCATGCCATAGGATATAAAGCAATAGTACCTTATGATTTTAAAATTAAGTGGCACAAAACCATGCACTACAATATCCTTATATATTAGGATATAATATAACTACACTACATAATATGTAATTGGTATTTAGGGTATATCTTATTCAAATAAAGTCACACACACACACACACTCACTCACACATACATACATATAAAACATCCAGACATATATTTATATTTATATTTAAAAATACATATTTAAAAATATAAACTTATGTGTGTGTGAATATATATAAATATAAATATAAATATAAATATAAATATATATATATTATAATATTTAAAAAATATTAAATAAATATAAATATAAATATATATATATATGTGTGTGTGTGTGTGTGTTTGTGTGTGTGTGTGTATAAAATCCATATATATAATTTCTAAAACATAAAATCATAATTAATTTATATTTAAAAATATAACCAATATGTATAAATAACTAAATAAATATTTTTAATTTTATTTACATATACATGTGTTTAGTATTATATAAAATTAAAATATTATATATTTAAGATATAATTTAATGTAAAAAAACATATTATTATATCCATATATTATAATATATCTATATATTCATGAATGTAATAAAATATAGAAGCATATTTATATATTAAAATATATATATATATATATATATTTATATATTACAATATATATATATATATATATTCATGCATGCAAGAAAATATAGTATCATGATTTGGGGCTTCAGGTGTGTCATGTAATGGGATTCATGCCCACTGGGTCTCTGGGCCACGTACTAAAAATAATTATGTCCTGATGGGTGGGATATCCCGTGGAGGGTATGACCAACCTTTACAACCTCTATGTGTGGTGTGTGTGTTTGAATGTAATTATACCCCCAAACACCTAATATATATATATATATATGTGTGTGTGTATTAAATATTCAAAAAAATTGCTTAGGTAAGTTGTTCTAGGTGCTAATTCATTCCCTGTTGATGTGGGGAATGAAACTCGCTGCCCTCTTAAAAGAATAAAATAAAATGTGTACAAATTCTTGTCGGAAAAAATGTAGGTCCATGGGTGGTGTGTGTCGGGGCGATGAGGAGAGAGGGTACCTTAGGAGAGGCCTTTTTTGGGTGTGTTAGGTGAAAGGGAGGTGTAAGGGGTTGAGGAAAGAGGATGCTTGTCAAGAGAAAGGAAGGCACAATGTGATGAGGAGAGAGAGTTCATGTCAGGTGGAAGTGAGGTGTAGGGTGATGAGGAGAGAGGGAGTGTTGAGAGGTTCTTTTCAAGGGGTGTTTCTTATCAGTGTAACGAGGGGAGAAATAAGTGAGGGTTATGAGTCACACTGGCTGTGTTTCTCAAAAATAAATATTATTTTTTAAGTAAAATTTTATCTATTTTTTCTAACTTAGTTTCTAGATTATCAATAAAATGATGGTAAACAAATCATAGATAATTGGATACATTTCTAAATGTGTAAAATTATCTTTGATTCAGAAAATTTGTCTAATTAGATATTTTTTTATAAATGTGTCTAATTAGTCATGTTTAAAAATGTAGCTAATTAGTGATGCACTATTTATCCCAATTTCACCCAGGTTTAACCAAATTTTTTAGAAACATATGTAAATAATTTACCATTGTTTATAAACATATTTAATTGAAGAAAAAATACAACTAATTAATATTTTTTTACATTGAGAGGAATATATTTGAAATAGTGTATCTGATGGATTTTAGTAGGGAGATATCATGTCAACTATCAAAGTGTGACATGTGATATGTTTGACATGATTGTCTACCTAAATAGCTAAGTAATGATAGAATCATGAAATTAGACTCAACCATTTTTTAAAATTTGGACCGTAAAAAGCTAATGGAAATCATGTATATTAAAAGGGTACATTGTTTCAGTGGGATAAAATTTAATAAAACTTATTATTAATGATTGTAAAACATGATTCTCATTTGATAAATGCTTATATTGGAGAGAAAAATGTAATCATCATTGATTTTGACTTTAAGATCATTTTTTGGTTATGGTAATTTAATAGATCAAACCACTTTGAATGGTATAGAAACTTTAAAATAGTCCTTAACAAATAATAAAATTTTTATGTTTTAGAGAAAAAATTATTATTAAAATCATCGATGAAGCTATTCATTAATTATATCTAGATTCTTATGAAAAGAATAAGAAATATTTTCTTAATTATTTTAAAAAAAAGATACAAAATTATTAAAGGAACTTTAGCCACCACTCTTTTAACCAATATGATTGGACACAAAAATGACTTTTAGATACTGGGTTCACCATTTAGGATTGATCTAGATATATAATCCATTCATAAATCACTATTAGAAAGGTTCTATTTTTTTTTATAAATTATAACATAAATAATTTTTAAAAACATTTCCTGATCTTCTCCATATGTTGAGGATAGATAAGAAGGAAATGGGAGGTAAAGTATATAATACTATGGTAACTCTATATATAGAAAAAAATTTAATCCAAAAGAAGAATTTTGGAGGGTTTAATTTCCATCCTAGGTTATAAAAACCTAAGGGAGGTGTTTATAGGGAGGGGTGGTGTTTCCACTATAGCGAATTAGAATAATGAAAACACAGTTACCTAGAATACATGAAGGGGCATGAGAATCCCTATGAAGAGTCCACTTTAGGTATTAATATTATAAAAACTAATTATTCTTAATTTAAGGGTATAAAAAAACAACTATACATTAAAAAAATGTTGTGAATATGTATAAGTGTTTAAAATTGAAGAGAAATATGATGGATCTTGAGGTATTCTTTTATGTGATGAAATAATTATTCTTCAAATCAAGGAGGTGTATGAAATGGATTACATCAAGTATAAATTTTATCTAAATAATGGATGTGTATTTTCATCTTATTTTATCTTTTATGATAAGATATGTTTTTATAAAAATATTATTATGAATAATATATAGTGGTTTATTTGAAATACATGTTTTATGATTCATCTAAAATTTTATTATGTTTTAAAATCAGTTTTGTTTAAAATAGTTTATCCATGTTATTTCTTAAAATACAAGGGAAAGATAACCCACCACTAAATAGATAAACATTTTAAATAATAAAATTTTCTTTTCATATCATTAGTCAATACACATATAATACCTTATATGCTATGGTTATAACATAATTTTTTTAATATTTCATAAAAAAGAAATAATTTATATTTAATAACATAAAAGACATTATATCTTATAAATATTGTTCAAAGAAAATATACTTTTTTAGATGTTAGTGGAAGTGTGCTTGAACTTTTAAAATTTCAAATTGTAATAAATAAATGATTATACTAGTCTAATTTAAAGTGAAATTCGCTTTTTTTTCTAGATGAATTCAAGATATATTGTTAAATAATGATTGTGATGCAAATAGTTACATTTAAATTTATTACCAAAATGACCATAAAGAAACTTTTTGAAGGGAAAAGTTCTATGATGATTATAGTATTTAAATTAATTGAATTTATAAACATCATAACATTGGAAATTTTAAATTAAACAAGTTTTAATATCATGTTTAAATATTTCAACATAAGGATTATGAATCTTGATCTCACCATGATTCAAATAAGTTTTCTTCATATATGTTAACCCATTAAGGGAATTTAATGTGTGTATTTATTAGATGGTCAAATAAATTTATGGAAGGAATTACATAGTGATGTAATGAGTTTAATATGACCCTAAAAAAATAAAAACAAGGTTTATATAGTGTTCTATCATATGAGATACGATTAAATTAATAATTATGCACAGTTTTTTTTAAATATATTTTTAAATCAGTTTAATAATATATGAATGTATCATGTTATGAAAAAATTAATATATTCTTTATCATTCTTTTATACTGGTTGCATATATTAGATTAAATGAAATGATAATTGGCCTATAAAAGTATAACTTTGAGTTACACCTATGTCATGACCTAATTTCACTGAAACCCCACCTAGGATAGAAGTGAAACCAAGTTAAACAACCAAACCCTACCTCTAATAGGCCAGAGGTTGGAGACTCATATCAAAGGTATAAATTGGACAAATATGAGGCATTACCTTTTGAAGATCATAAAAAAGACTTTAAAATCATATAAGAAAGTACAAACCATGAATAATAAATAATCAATGATCAACTAATATAATAATATGTGATCATGAATGTCATACCATATAATAAAAATTTGATACAACTACAATGGTGGAAAAAACCCACTAATTTTCTACAATGTAATATGATCAAATTAACTATTATACCTCAGTTTTTAATGATAAATCCTCAAGACCAGGCTCTAAATACCAACTCTGATCATTTAGTTAATGTCTCCCAAAAAATTCACCAACAAATCCTACAAACCTATTTGCAAAATTAAGGGTGAGGAAAACACTATACTTAGTAGGTCACCCCCTAAGGATAAAAAACCAATTCAATATCATGAAGTTATTATAATCAATGTTGTAATGTAATAATATACAGTTTTATTATGTCCAACCAATATATCCTAAGGATTAACTATACAGTGACCATATTTTTTGTTTGTAAGACTTTGAAATATATTAAAGAATATTTTTGGATTCAGGTGCTAAAAATATGTTATATTACGAGACCCGATGAACCTAGAATTAATATTATAAAAATATTAAATATATTAATATAAAACACATATAGTTTTTAGATATAATGAAATATATCCTAATCAGACCCTATGATCATAAATTTGAGACCATGTTTGAATCTAAAACATGGGTTTTACCATAGGTGAAACCTAAGTTTGGGTGGCATTGGATGTTCGGTTGAGGCAGACGTTGGCAGGTGTGTTAATTGAATTAATTTGTTTAGTTAATTAATTTATTTAATAAACCTTAGCTAAAAATCAATCTATAAATATGTTTTTATAATGATTCTCCATGGTTTATCCACATAAACCTTACTAGATCTGCGAGGATTAGGAGATCATTCTTAATCGGAAGATCGAGATTGAAGAATGATGATGCATGGATCATGGTGGATTGAGAGGTAATGAGTGTTTCAGATCATCCCCATCACAAAAGAATGCATAATTCCCCAAAAATCAATCCTAAATTGAGGTAGATATCATTAATTGTTTTTTCCATTTTTATTAAATAATTGAGAATGGATTTTATCTACTTTTGATATGTGATAATTGTTCTTTGCATGAGTCCCATATTTTATTGATTATATTGATCCAGTATAATTATTCTCTCGTTGCACATGTTATCACCCATGGTAATCCTCAATTTATGATCATATGCCAATAATTCTTGGAGAATGATAGGTTTAAATTTTTATATACTTTATATACCTTCATTTTTCATGTTATTCACTATTGTCTTATAAGGATGCAATTTTACATTGACAAGGATAGTTCAAGCATAATCGAACCCTAGGATTCATGATGACTTCACAATCAATGAACATACTGGTGATTTTAGGATGAATCCGGATGGATCATAGATTGGGGTGACTATTCATGGATCTATGATTTATAGTGGTGGTGGGATCGAGTTTTAGAAAATGGGAGGTGCATCGAGCAGTGTTGCGGGCTTCATATAGGTTTTTGAATTTTGATGTTTGGTCATTGGAGTTTGAGAATCAATGACCAAAAGTGATTCCCATTAGTTTTAGGTGTTCAAATTACTGGATCCATGGTGGAAGGTGTGAATTTGGAGAAACATGAACAAATATGAGTTTTCTATGAAAAATATAACTACACGACATGTAGCCTAATGAACACCTTCCATGTAATACTCCTAGTTACAGTGTTAAGGTTTTGGGGGAGTTAAGGATCACATGCTGTGTGGATGGGCCCATATTCCATATGACTCTCCTTCAGGGGCTAAGTCATGTTCCATCTATGAAACCTCTAGTACCCTATGTGTTCATGGATGCCATGTACTCTAGGGGTACACATACGTGGGACAGTACCCAAGAATGGATAGGAACATGACCAGGTCATCGTATATCCATAAAAAAATTTGTACTGTCCATACACACTGTGTATGTTGACATGGACTTCAATCCATGTCTAGAGAAGAACATGAACAAGTAGCGAGGAAGGTCCACATGTACTGCGGAACCCATACACATTGTGTAACCTCATGAAGACCATCCACCTTTCACATTTCCTCTGGAATCAGATATTGGCCCTCGATTAGCCTATCTTGAGTATTTTTCCATGTAGAATGAGATGATAGCCTTTGAAGTGGCCTTCGAAATATGACATGAAATGTTACGAGCATGATGATTCTTTATGAGACACTTGATGACAGTAGTGATCAGTCATGATAATTTGAGAGATTTTGGGGTTGGAAATACCCTGTTACACTAGGGAATGAGACCCTACATACCTCTCTATCTACTAAGTGGTACATTCATGACCTGAACCAAGTCAGGGCTCGAGTTGAACCTACCCCAAGCCCACCTCCATTGGCCAGCGGGTGGAAACAAGTTTCGAAAGGTATATCCTAAATGGGATGCCTCTACCTAAGTACCTATAAGCACACACCCAACGATATCAATGCAGAAGTTTGTAGGAATAATAATAAATATGATGAAATAGCTAGAAAATAGACCAAACATGCATAACCTCTAGGGTGTATAAGGGTACGATAGTTCAAACTAAAAAGTAAAGGGGAAAAGTACAAAATGAATTATAAATATATCCTATCCTGAAAATATGGAAAATTAAACTCTTGAGAGAGTCCAACTCCTGATCTCTGAGATATGACCATGGTACATGGTCCACAACACCCACCTATCCCTAATATCCTTTGAAGTCAACACTTACTTGTCTGTCATCTGCATATGACATGATATGTATGGGAAACTATCGTTCATGGGTGAGTATATACATACCTAGTAGGATGCCTTGAATGAAGAAGGGGATATTAGTAAGAGATACAATAGGAATAAAAATAATGTAGATAGTATACAGGATGTGAGATATAATTAATGGGGACATCTCAACCCAAAATAAGAGAGAGTAATATTCTACAAACACAATGAAATCAACATGGTGTCTATATGAACTACACATCATGTATTTTTAACCTATAATAGTAGAGTAGACTCATTCAACCATGAGAATCTAAACATGTAAATCATATATCATACCCCAAACATCTTCAAAACCCATGGAAGAATAATAACCCAATCCAAAGGTATAGTTATTGATGAATATATATATGTTCAGTCAAAATAATACCAAGAGAGAGGGAAAGGGGATCTCTATCTCCTAGATTATCCTAGGAAGAAGAGATACTCATAGTTCCAAAAGTCCTCCATGTTGCCCAGCATCTCGCATGTCTTCTTAGAAGTAACCATGTGAAGGCCCATGCCTATCCACTATGATTCACGTCCGAGGGGGAAAAAATCCAAGTAGAGGACCTATTACCTAGTGATTCTTAGGGGATCCAATATGTAAGTATCTATAGTGGATTCATGCCCATGCTAATGGGGGGTTCCACTCTAGTGTCTTGAGGACCTATTCCCTGTGATGATAGGGGGTTCCACTCAATAGGTAGATGACCCAGGCCCATGATAGTGGGGGTTTCCACTCTATAGGTTTATGAACCACACCCTTGTGTTACTAGGGGGTTCCACTCAATTCATTGAGCACCCATTCCCTATCTGATAGGAGGGTTCAACTTGGTAGGTAGAGGACTCATGCCCTTGATGATGGGGGGGGGGTCTGATCTATATGTTGAGGAACTGCTCCCTGGTGCAACATGGGGGTTCCACTCTGGACATCTAGGATCAGAACCTATCCAATAGAGGGAATCCATTCAGAAGTATTTATAGAGGACCCTCAGCCATGATGGTAGGAGGTTCCACTATAATAAGCCTCTAGTGATCTCACCTGATCACTGATGTCATCATGAATCACCTCTGTAAGCGTTGTTCCTAGAAAAATTTCACATAGTATCTTGAAATCCAAAATAGAAAGCACAATCGTGTTATATAAAGAAAAAAAATCAGATTGGATACTCAATGGCCAAAATCTGAGTAAAAAATAATGTTATATGGAAGATTGAAGTTTCCTTAGAATGAAACAAGTAGTACATGGGCTATTGTCCCACTCCACCACCTGGTCATGTCCCTATCCATAAAAGACTCCTAATACATGTAGGATTACACTCCATGAAGGTGGAGTACATGGTGTATCCAAACTATCCAGGACTAGGTTGTTTCCTTATAGTCATGTTTTTTTACTTGACCCCATGTTCATGTACTTTGGTACATAACATGTTGCTTCACACAGGGTTCCACCCATGTGCTCTGGCTATGTCTGTGTAATTTGGAACATGACCGTGTACCTAGACGTTTTCTCCCATATAGAGTCCCATCCTTATGATCCAATAAATATCTTGTACATCCTGGATGAGGTACATGATGTGTAGAAAGGCTACATAGTGCACAATCTTTATAATTTTCCAAAACCCTAGACACCGTAACCCAAGGGGCTACAAGCTATGTGTTCATCACAGTACAAGGTGTGTAGTCAAGTTTTCTTAGTTTTCTAGATCCACGATCTATACTCTTATTTAGTCTATCCCACCCGAGATCCCTCCTTAAATCTACCTAATGTTATAAAATCTAGGAAACATTCATTATTTCCAGCCATTTTTCACCAAAAATATGATCTGTCGACCCAAGAGAGTTTAGTTATGAGTTATAAAGATCCCCAAACATTCCTCCATTAAATAACTGGTGTATGATCATTGAAATGATCATTCATAACCTACAAACTGACTAGATCTATTATTTATTCATCGATCCATGCCTCGTTTTTTTTTCATGATTTTGGGGGTTCGATCGGGCTTGATACCACCCAACAACGTCAAACTGGGACCGCAGGGTCCTACCAGTGAAGATCAAAAAATAACCGAGGGATAAAATCACAATAAAAAAGTTTAATAATATTTAGACAAGGGTTCTTGTACAATTATCAATAATGGTATTTTTTGGGTTATAAAACAACTGAAATAATCCAATTTAATCGACACATGGGTGCATTCTTATGCCATAATTGATGCAAATCGAAGAAAGGGATCGATCTGATTAATAAATTTAATAAAAAAGGATATAATACATAGTTTGAAAATTTCTATGTAGATATTGGTTCCTTCTCCATTTAAGAGCACATTTTCAAATAATTGAATTAGGTTTTTTTTCATTCGCTACAAACCGATCTGCTCCGATCAAGAGTTTCGTCATCATTCGCTATGATCTTCCAATGAAAGGAGAGGAAGATCATTATTGGTGACTTAAAGATTATGAGGATAAACCTAGGAAATTATAAATCATGATTTATATGTAGGGAAATACTTTAGGTCAATTCAATCAATTAATTAATTTAACAAATTAATTAATCCACTGAATGTACCACTAATGAGTGAGATGTTCTAATTCCCCACACTAACCTATTTTAGGTCATTACTAGGGTAAACATCAAGGTTCATGATTGAATGTGGTCTTATATTTCTAATATAATATTTTTTTTAAGAGTTAATTTTTTTTCTTTAAGAACTTCATATGCATAATATAAAATAAATTTAATATTTCTATAAAATTAATTTTGGGCACACCAGGCCTCGTAATTGTACGTTGTCTCTAGAAATATATATAAAAATATTTAAAAGTCTTAAAAAGAAAAAAAATAGGTTTCTAAATAATTTCTTCATTTATTATTTTCATCCTAGAAAAGAAAAATTAAGCAAGAAACTCATGATACTGTGCCCACATCTGGATCTCCCATGTAACGACCCAAAGTTTTTCAATGGAAATTCCCTTCTTATAATTATGTCATAAAATCACATGAAAAAACAACATAATGAACTACTAAGTGATAAGTGACCTTTAAATATAAGTTTTTCACGTCAGTATTGAGAATTTTAAAAATCTGACAAATACGGCTGTGTTCAAGACGTTTTTTGGAGTCTAATAAAACCAAAATAATTTTTGGTGAATAGTAACCTACCCTTATGAATAGTAACATACCCTTATGAATAGTTATATACAGTAACCTTACCTATGATAGTATAAAAATAATATTCAAGTGAAAGTATGATGTACCTATATTTTAGAATAAGTAAATGAATGTTTCAAAACTGTTATTTTAGTAATAAACCATGATTTTAATTAAATATTAAATTTATCATATTTAGAATTTTTTTTGAAAAATGGACTTCATTTTTGGATTATACATGTCGAAAAATGGTTGGGGTGAAATTTTGGGATTTTTCTGAAATACATGAATTTTTGATGAATAGTGAAATACCATAATTTACAAAATAAGGTAAATAAGCTAATTATAGGGTCATGTGTGATTTTCTGCTGATATAATCCCACTTGGTTCTAGATTAAATTATAAAATTACTATTATTGGTCATTCAAGACTCATTATTCCTTGTCTTTTGGGGAAATAATAAACTAATGAATTTTATATTAAGGAAACCCCTCTCCCCTCCACTATAAATACCACCCTTCACACCCTCATTTGCTCACACCTATCAAGATTGAAGGCTTCTCTAAAATCTGCCCAAACATCTTCCCTAGCCCCTCCCGCACGCCCAAGTTCTTCTGGTCTCATCAAAAGACCACTCTTAGGTCCTTAAGGAGGATCTCAAGTGGAGGATTCAAGAGGTAATTTCTCTCCCTCTTCTCATTTAAATCCCTCTCAATTTCAAGTTCTTTTCTTATTCCCTCCCCACCTATACTTGTCCAAATGGTATGGTAACTAAATTATCATTAATATAATGTAATTTTATGATACTAATGGTATATTATATCATCCAACCCCCATTCTCCTTTTCTTTTTTATTTCATTAAAGGGAACGTTGTTCGTGAGGTGTTAATTTATCACCTTCAAGAACGACATGTCTTCTTCTTCCATTTCTACCTTCAAATCCGGTCATGAAACCATTTTTATTGTTGAAACTGAATATGTTATATGTAGTATGTCCTATTTGAAGTTCGGTAACTAACTTATGTACATATTACTATGTGATAAATTAAAACAAGTTCTTTGTGATCGGAAAACTCCCAAATTAACCCAAACAATCATCATTTAATTTTCATGCACATGGTATATAATATAATTCATTATAAGATAATTTTTAATTCTTTAATTTCATTAATAACATACAATATCAGTTCTGGATGTTTACCCATATTTTATCCGAACTTTCATTTAAGAATACGAGTTAACCACTCAAGAAGACCATAAAAACGAACATTCCCGAACAAAATTTTCAAACCCTATAACTCATCAAAAGGCCCATAAAATGACATAATGAAACCAAAATGAACCCTATTAATGTATAAAAGGTTTTTTAATTTCTAATTAATTAATATAATTTCATTGTATAGGACATTAAAGAGAAGGAAGCGTTCAGATTCAAGGTAAGGGGAAATTCTCGAATCCAAATTCCATCCTTCAGGTTCTCCCTCTTTCACTCCATTTTTAATATGGTTACTCCTAAAAAATAATTTTTTCATTATTTTCTTTCCTTTTCTGGGATATACATGTTTACCACTATTATTTATTTCAAAAAAAAAATGTTTTTCAAAAGAACTCTTCTTTTAAGAACTCACCCTTTACTTCTCAGTCAAGGTTGATGGTTCTTCTATCAAGTATGTTATTCCCTCTTTGTTTTGGGAACCCAAAGTTTATGAATGTATTATTATGAGATGAAACTCATTACTTTACATGGGTTAGTTATGATAAGTATTTATATGTTTTGTATGTGGAATGCACGACAATGATAATATTATGATGTGAGGGGTGCACCCTGAATTATATAGCGCAATATGAATGTTTGAATGTGACGGGTGCACCTGGAATTATAAAACGCTCCAATGAATTGGGTAAAGTGACGAATCTCATGAGTAAATGTGAAATTATGTGGACAAGATTCTATATTTTTACACAATTTTGTGTGGTATTTAACCACTAAGACATGATGTTTCATTTTTATGCATTTCCACACTTCTAGTCTTTTATTTATGCTTCCTCTCATGTTCATGATCTTTTTTCCATGTTATGATTATTCTCACCCCATTCTATATTGTTCTTATCTATCCTCTTACCAGGCTTTTAGATCAATCCTTTTAATGTATTTCCTTAGGTGACTACATGTACTAAGGAGAGGGAAAGTGCCAATAAGAAGCTAGTGAAGAAGGAAACAAATTATTGTTTATGATTTATGTTGTAAAAGTTATGAATGGTACTAGTTTTCCCAAGAAACTAAACCATTGGATACTCTATGTGTAATACTATTATGTTTATCTTTAAAATTATGTAATAGTAATGTAAGAAAATTTTGGGTCTCTATAGTTGGTATTAGAGGAAATGTTTAGTTAATTTGGGAATTAGGATTAGTGAACCCTAGAGAAAACCTCTATCATGAGACTATGTACAAATATGCACACTATAATCTCTAGATAGGGATCCCATATGTTATGATATTAGTATAGATTGTGAAAATTAATAATTCATTTTTCCATGACTTGTTGACTTATGTTTTTTTCTAACCTTTTATATTTTAGAAAATGGTGAGAACCAGGAGAAACCAGACAAACAACTCATGTGAGGGCCAATGCAACGATTTCCCGAATGACATCCCCAATGATTTGGGAGGTGGAGTTCAGATCTTCATGGTGATTCTCACCCAATTATCTCTTGTTATGAACAATAACCATAATAACGGGGAACTTCCTCCTTCACCAAATAAGGAGAAACTGACTATTGAATTTTTTATACGGCAACGACCATTGACATTTAGTGGATCTTCCAATCAACTAGTTGTAGAACAGTGGGTCAAATCCATGGAGAAGATATTTTCTGTGCTTCACTATTCTGAGATGTAGAAGGTGACTCTAGCCATTTATCATCTAGATGTAGAAGCTGATCAATGGTGGGGTTTGATTAAGAACACCAAGCCAAGGGAGGAAATTTAAGAGATGGAATGGGAAGACTTTAAGATAAGGTTTCTTAAAAATTATTTCCCACGAACTATTCGTACAAATATGGGGAGAGAATTTATAGAGCTCAAGCAAAAATAAGGAGAATCTATCACAACCGAAAAAGCATATTTCCCAAGGCTTTCAAGGTATGCTTCGGGTTTTGTTATCAACAATGATAGAAAAATTGATAGATGCTTTAGTGGATTAAAACAACACCTTCGAAAGGCTCTTGAAATTAGAGACTTTGGGAGTTATGATGAATTTGTTTGGTGTTCTCTCAAAGTGGATATGGATTTTGAATAATGCTCCAATGGCTATGGTGATAAGAAACTAAAGATGGAGTTTCAAGCTGGTGGATCTAATGACAAAGGTGGGAAGAAAACTCAACGACCCACATGCCAAAAATGTGGGAAGTTGCACCATGGGAACTGCCTGAAAGGGATGGGGAAATGCTTCAAGTGTGGGAAAGAAGGACATCATGCTCAAGAGTGTCTAAAATACATGAAAAGGAAGGATAATGTAGTGGAATAAAGGAGATAACCACCCATGGTTCAATGCTAAAACTGTAGGGAGCTAGGGAACTATGCAAGCCAGTGCACTAAACCTCGAGTTCTCGAGGGTAATCAGCATCAACAGCCACCAAATACAAAGGAACAAGGGAAGGATTATGCCATCACCACTGCAGAACTAGAGAAAGATAATGAAGTTATATGAGGTACACTTACTATTCACTCAAGAATGGAAAAAGTCTTATTTTATTCTAGTTCTACGCATTCCTTTATATCTTGCATGTTTTCTAGAACGATAGAATCGAAGACCCAAAACCTTGAAGTATAGATATCTTTAAAAACACCAAGTGGTGAAATCATTGTAACCCAAGTGTTTGACTCTTCTCCTATTGGAATATATGGGAATATTCTTATGGAAAATCTCATAATACTTCCCTTGGTGGAATTCGACATTATAATGGGAATGGATTGTCCCTCGTTATATAGAGAACATATCAACTATCGGGAAAAGGAAATATCTTTTCATATTACGAACCATCCCATGATCCTCTACAAATGCAAGGAAGATAATAAATCTCCTTTGAAAATTCCTTCATCTGTGTGGATGTTTATTCCCTACGAAGAAGCATACCTCTCCCAAATGGTTGGGTCGAAGGATAGTTCCAACCTTACGGAAATGCCCATCTTAAGGGAACATGAAGATGTATTTCCCGAAGAGTTACTCAGAAATTCCCCCAGATCATGAGGTAGAGTTCTCAATTGAAATCATACATGGAGATACTCCTATCTCAAATTGTCCCTATAGAATGGATCCTATCGAACTGGAGGTGTTAAAGAAGCAGCTACAGGAGAATCTGGACAAAGGGTTCATATGCCCTAGTGCATCACCTTGGGGTGCACCAGTGCTCATTGTAAAGAAGAAGGATGAAACAATGCGTATATGTATCAATTATCAGGAACTAAAAAATATCACCATAACAAACAAGTATCCTCTACCAAGGATTGATGACATGTTTGACCAGTTAAGAGGAGCTCAATACTTCTCAAAATTGGATCTTCATTCTGGATATCATCAGGTAAAGGTAAAGAAGGATGATATTCAGAAGACTAACTTCTGAACAAAGTATGGGCACTATGAGTTTTTGGTGATGCCCTTCGAACTTACTAATGACCCTGCAATATTCATGGATTTTATGAATATGGTCTCTATACATTACCTTGACAAATTTTTGGAAGTGTTTATTGATTATATTCTCATCTACTCCAAGAGTAAGGAGGAACATGAAGAACATATAAGACTTGTGTTGGTGACATTGAGAAAGGATAAGTTTTAGATCAAGTTCATCAAGTGTGAATTTTGGATGAAACAAGTCACGTTCTTGGGACATGTGATCACAAGTGAGGGAATTTCTATGGATCCTTCAAAGACAAAGGCTATTGAGGAATGGACCAGGCCCTTTAGTGTCGCAGAAATCCGTAGTTTTCTTGGATTAGCTGGGTAATATCGATGTTTTGTGAGAAAATTCTCATGATTGTCAAGCTAGATAACTAAGTTAACAATGAAAGGGGTAAAGTATGTCTCAACGGAAGAATGTGAGAGAAGCTTCAAGGAGCTAAAGAGAATGATGATCACTGCACCTGTACTCACACTACGGAAAAGTGGAAAAAGTTGTGTGATATATAGTGATGATTCAATGAAAGGCTTGGGTTGCGTACTCATGAAAAATGATAATGTGATATCCTATGCCTCATGACAGTTGAAGATCCATGAGAAGAACTACCTGACTCATGATCTAGAGATGGAAGCCGTGATTTTTTCCTTGAAAATTTGGCGACACTACCTTTATGGTGAGAAGTGTGACATATACAACGACAACAAGAGCCAAAAGTATATATTCACACAAAAGGAGATCAACATGTGTCAAAGGGGTTGGTTAGAGCTAATCAAGGATTATGATTGCTCTATTCACTACCATCTTGGAAAGGCGAACAAGTTAGCTGATTCTCTAAGAAAAAAAGAACCCGCTAATCTATCCATGTTACAGATTGAGAAAGACCCTATCTTTTTGGATATGAAAAGCATGAATTTAGAAATCATAAGGGTAGGATATACATCCTACCTTGACCAAATTATTGCGCAACTATCCATCTAAGAGAAGATTAAGGAAGCACAAAGGGATGATGCATATATACAGAAGAGATTGAATGGAATAAAGGAAGGGAATCTGCAAGAGTTCCATATCTACGATGATGGTGTGATTCGGTTTGGAACACAGCTTTGTGTGCCTTAATCACCTGGGATAAAGGAGGAGATATTGGACAATGCACATAGATCAACTTTCTCTATCCATCCTAGGAGTACCAAGATGTACCATGATCTCTGAGAACACTTCTGGTGGGATAACATGAAGAAGGAGATTGCGGAATATATATCAAGGTGGTTGGTGTGTCAGCAAGTTAAAGTAGAGCGACAAAAGTCCAAAGGTATGATGCATCCATTGCCTATACCCATGTGGAAATGGGAAAATGTTACTATGGACTTTGTCATGGGTCTCCCAAAGATTTCAAAGGGAAATAATGTGATATGGGTTGTGGTGGACCGACTTACCAAGACTTCCCATTTTATCACTATTTGGGAAGATCTCTCACTTGAAAAACTTTCAACGATATATGTGAAGTGGTGAGACTGCACGGTGTTCCACTATCAATTGTCTCTGACCGTGATCCAAGGTTCACATCTAAATTCTGGAAGAGCCGTCAACATGCTTTGAGTACTGAATTAAATTTCATCACGACCTATCACCCCCAAACTGATGGCCAATCTGAAAGGACTATTCAGACGCTTGAAGATATGCTAAGTGCCTGCTCTCTAGAATCCAAAGGTGGATGGGATCAGCATCTCCCATTGGTAGAGTTACGATACAAAAATAGCTTCCACTCGAGTATTCAGATGGCTCCATATGAAGCTCTATATGGAAAGTAATGTATAACTCCAACCTGTTGGGATGAAGTTGGAGAAAGAAAGCTACTTAGACCAGATCTTGTTCAAGAGATGATAGAGAAGGTTCAAGTCATCTAGAAACACATCAAAGCTGCTCAGAGTCAGCAAAAGAGCTATGCTGACAACCATCGAAGGGTCTTGGAGTTTGATGTTGGAGATAAAGTCTTCCTTCAAATATCACCATGGAAGAGAGTCATGAGGTTTGGAAACAATGGAAAGCTAAGGCCAAGGTACATTGGCCCCTTTGAGATCCTTGACCACATAGGATCCATGGCCCATCAACTTGCACTTCCACCGAATATGGCTCAAGTTCATGATGTGTTAAACGTATCACTCCTGAGGAAGTACATACTAGACCCCTCACATGTACTAAACTCAGAGGTGGTATAACTGAAAGATGATCTCTCTTATGAGGAACAACCAATAGAGATTCTAGATCGGAGAGATATGGTGCTACACAACAAGACAACTCATATTGTTAATGTGTTGTGGAGGAACCATAAATTTTAGGAAGCAACTAGGGAACTGGAAGAGGAAATGAAAGAGAAGTACCCTCACCTGTTTGTGTAATGTGAAATTTCCGGGGTGAAATTTAATAAGGGGCGAAGAATGTAACAACCCAAAGTTTTTCAATGGAAATTCCCTTCTTATAATTATTTTATAAAATCACATGAAAACACAACATAATGAACTACTAAGTGGTAAGTTACTTTTAAACATAAGTTTGTCACTTTATTATTGGGAATTTTGAAATTCTGACATATACGGTTGTGTTCAAGATGAATTTTGGAGTCTAATAAAACAAAAATAATTTTTAGTGAATAGTAACCTACCCATATGAATTTTAACATACACTTATGAATAGTGATATACCCTAATTAATAGTAACCTTATCTATGATAGTCTAAAAATAATATTCAAGTGAAAGTATGATGTACCTATATTTTAGAATAAGTAAATGAATGTTTTAAATCTATTTTTTAGTAATAAACCATGATTTTAATTAAATATTAAATTAATCATATTTAGAAAATAATATTTGAAAAATGGACTTTATTTTTGGATTTTACATGTCGAAAAAAGGTTGGGGTGAAATTTTGGAATTTTTCTGAAATACTTGAATTTTTGATGAATAGTGAAAAACCATAATTTACAAAATAAGCTAAATAAGCTAATTATAGGGTCATGTGTGATGTTCTACTGATGTAAGCCCACTTGGTTCGGGATTAAATTATAAAATTACTATTCTTGGTCATTCAAGACTCACTATTCCTTGTCTTGTGGGGAAATAATAAACTAATGAATTTTATATTAAGGAAACCCCTCTCCCCTCCACTATTAATACCACCCTTCACACCCTCATTTCCTCACTCCTATCAAGCTTAAATCCTTGTCTAAAATCTTCCCAGAAATCTTCCCTATCCTCTCCCCCACTCCCAAGAGCTTCTGGTTTCATCAAAAGATCAATCTTAGGCCCTTAAGGAGGATCTCAAGAGGATGATTCAAGAGGTAATTTCTCTCCCTCTTCTCATTTAATTCCCTCTCAATTTCAAGTTCTTTTCTTATTCTCTACCCACCTTTCTTTGTCCAAATGGTATGTTAACTCCAGTATCATGAATATACTTGAATTTTATGATACTAAGGGTATATTATATCATCCAACCCCCTTTCACCCCTTCTTTTTTATTTCATTAAAGAGAACGTTGTTCGTGAGGTGTTAATTTATCACCTTCAAGAACAACATGTATTATTCTTCCATTTCTACCTTAAGATCTGGTCATGAAACCATTTTTATGGTTTAAATTTAATATTTTATATGTATTATGTCTTATTTTAAGTTCTATAACTAACTTATGTACATATTACAATGAGATAAATTAAAACAAGTTCTTTGTGATCGAAAAACTGCCCAAATTAACCCAAACAATCATCATTTAATTTTCATGCACATGGTATATAATATAATACATCATAAGATAATATTTAATTATTTAATTTTATTAATAACATTTAATATCAGTTCTGGATGTTTACCCATGTTTCACCCGAACATTCATTTAAGAATACGGATTAACTACTCAAGAAGACCATAAAAACGAACATTCCCAAACAACATTTTTAAACCCTATAACTCATCAAAAGGCCCATAAAATGAAATAATGAAACAAAAAATGAACCTTATTCATGTATAAAACGTTATTTAATTTCTAATTAATGAATATAATGTCATTATACAGGATATTAAAAATAAGGAAGCATTCAGATACAAGGTAAGGGGAATTTCTCGAACCCAAATTCCATTCTTCAGGTTCTCCCTCTTTCACTCCATTTTTAATATGGTTACTCCTAAAAAATAATTTTTTCATCATTGTATTTCCTTTTTTGGGATATAAAATTTTACCACTATTGTTTATGTCAAACAAAATTTTTACCAAAAGAACTATGCTTTTAAGAACTCACCTTTTACTTCTCATTCAAGGTTGATGGTTCTTGTATCAAGTATGTTATTCCCTCTTTGTTTTGGGAACCCAAAGTTTATGAATGTTTTATTATGAGATTAAACCCATTCCTTTCCATGGGTTTGTTATGATCAGTATTGATATTTTTTCTATGTGGAATTCACGATAATGATAATATTATGATGTGAGGGGTGTGCCCGGAATTATATAGCACAATATGAATGTTTGAATGTGACGGGTGCACCTGGAATTATACAGCGCTCCAATTAATTGGGTAATGTGATGAATCTCATGAGTAAATGTGAAATTATGTAGACAAGATTCAATATTTGTTCATAATTTTGTGTGGTATTTAACCACTAAGACATGATGTTTCATTTTTATGCATTTCCACACTTCTAGTCTTTTATTTATGCTTCCTCTCATGTTCATGATATTTTTACCATGGTATGATTATTCTCACCCCATGATATATTGTTCTTATCTATCCTCTTACTGGGATTTTAGCTCACCCCTTTTAATGTATATCCTCAGGTGACTACATGTACCAAGTAGAGGTCAAGTTCCAATAAGAAGCTAGTGAAGAAGGAATTAAATGATTGTTTATGATTTATGTTGTAAAAGTTATGAATGGTCCTAGTTTGACCAAGACACTAAACCATTGGATTGTATATGTGTAATACTATTATGTTATTTATCTTTAAAATTATGTAATAGTAATGTAAGAAAATTTTGGGTCACTTTATCCCACTCCCATGAACTCCTCTTCATGTTCCCGTGTTTCCAGAACACGTGAACCAAGAAAATGTAACATCCATGCAGGGTCCTCTCCTACCAAACCTAAATCTCTAATGATTTCTCCACAGAGGTTGATCCATCCACTATGTATAGCTCGCCCTAATCGATGACGTGCATAGGGTCATTCATGTATCTCCTTAGTCCCGACACATGGAATACATCGTCCATAGGCTCTAGTTATTGGGCTAGGGTGAGGTGGTAATCAATCTCAAAAACCCTCTTCATGAATTCGAATGGCCTAATGAACCTTGGGGATAACTGTCCTCCCTATCTAAACCACCAAAATCCTTACCATGGGGATACCCTCAAGAAAACTTGGTCTCCCTTCTCAAACTCCAAGGTCTTACGATAGTGATCTGCATAATATATTTTCCTACTCTGGGCATCCTAATCCACTCACAGATGAACTGGACCTTCTCTATTGTCACCTGCACTATCTTTGGGACAAAAATAGATATCTCTCCAATCTCTGTCCATCATAAGGTAGACCTTCAAGGTATCCCATACATGTCATCAAAAGGGGTCATGCTGATGGTAGAGTGGTAGATTTTTTTGTATGAAAAATCCACCAAGTGAAAGTTATACTCTCAGCTCTATCTGAAGTCTAAAATTCAAGCCCTTAACATATCCTACAACACCTAGATAGTTACCTCAATCTACCGATTAATATAAGGGTAAAAGTCTACAATCATCCTCATTTGGGTCCAGAATACCTCATGTAGGAATCTCTGAAACCATGAAATAAACTAAACATCACAATCAGAGATAATCATCGAGTGAACCCTATGAAGTAATGTGATATATTGTACCTAAAACTACCCCAAACTCTCCACCGAACTCTTCTCCCTAATAGCGAGGAAGTGTGATGACTTCATGAGTTGGTCAAATATCACCCATATGGAATCATGGACCTTCATTGTGTGTGGATGTCCGGTCAAAAATTCCATGTCTATTTCATCCCACATTCTCTACAGGATCTCAAGGGGTTGTAACAACCATTCTAGAACTTAGTGCTAAGCCTCCACCTGCTGGTACTTGAGGCATGAAGAGAAAAACTCAGCTACAGTTCATCTCATTTCAAACCACAAAAAATACCATTGAAGGTATCAACACATTATCCCCACACCAGGATGTAAAACTAGGTGATAAGTTTGTAACTCTTTCATTACCTCATCCCACATAGTGACTGAAAACACCACCCATCCCTATAAAAATATGAAATAATTCCATCCTTTAGAATATCTATCTGATGATTCAACCATAAATATCTAGTCACATAAGACCTCACATTCAATATCTACAAGATGATACTCTCTCTCACACTTGAGAAGTGGAGGAGTCTACACCATCAAATGTAGAAAAGTTATACCCTCCTGCTTCACCAGGGTCAGCTATTGGGAAGCCAACTTCTCTAAATCTTCCTGCACCAAGTGAGCCTAAAAATTTGTACAGATGGAATCTTCTACTACACTGCCCATCCCCAAAGTATAGAATACTTGGAATTCATTTTACTATAGTAACTCCAACCAGAGACACTATCTCAGGTTTCAGTCTCTTTGCGTGAAGACATACTTGAGACTTTAGTGGTCTGAGAAAACCACAATGTTCTCTCCTAGAAAGTAGTGCCTCCACATCCTTAGGTAAAATACCACTATTTCCATCTCTAGGTCATGAGCTACGTATTTCTACTCATGGGTTCTCAACTACCTCAACCCATATGTGACAACTTTTTGCCACTGCATCAACACGTAGCCGAGCCCATCTCATGAGGCATCATAATATACTACATAATCCACGCCCACCTCTAGTAGTCTAAACATGATATTACTCATCATCCAAAACCTCAAATCATCAAAGGCCCTATGTAACTACTCATAATACGTAAATGACTACCATTTCCTTGTTATAGAGGTCAAAAGTGATGAAATTCTAGATAAGTATGCCATAAAACTCCTGCAGTACCTCACCAAGCCGAGAAAGATCCACACAACTGAAATTATCTTGGGTGTATCCCAAGAAAGAACTGCATTTATCTTCACTAGATCCATAGATAAACCATGTCTATAAATGACATGACATAGAAACTGAACCTCATGAATCTAGAAATAGAACTTTGTGAGTTTCCCATAAATCCAATGCTTCTGAAGTAACTCTAGAACCACTCTAAAGTACTTTTCATGTTATTACATTAATGTAGAGTATATGAGATTTTTTTTGATGAAGACAACAAAATAATGGCCCAATTATGGTTTGAATACCTAGATTATCAAATCCATAAACACGGTGAGGGTATTCATTAGACCAAAGTGAATTAATAGGAACTCATAGTGTCCGTAGAGAAATTGAAATTCCAAATTTTAAATATTATACTTATGAACCCTCAACTAGTGGTATCCGAATCAGATATCAATCATTGAGAACCATATTTCACCTAGAAACTAGTAAAAGAGATCATAAATCCTCATTAATGGGTTCTTGTTCCTTATTGTGGCTTTGTTCTAGGGACAATAATCCACAAAAATCCACAAACTCCCATTCAAAATTTTTCATGGAAAAAAACTAGGGCTACCCAGGGGGACACATTTGATCTGATGAAAACCATTTTTCATTAGACCTCCAACTATAACTTCATCTCTTGAAGCTCAGTAGGGGCCATATGATATGCCATAGAAGATATTGATGCAGTCCTGGGATGCAAGTCGATGCAGAAATCCATATCCCTTAGAGGATGTCCTGGAACATCCTTGGGGATGACATCTATATAATCCTTTACAAATAAAATAATCTTAATGCTTGAAGATCCTGATACACCAAGGGATATACTCCTGAATGGATGGATGATGGGTTGCAGCCTCATGCTCACATAACAAACTTAATCTTCCATGAGATCTCTCTTTCTAGAAGAGGAGAACCTCATTGCATCAGTGCATAGGAATATGACTCATCTGTGGGGACAGTAAATATAGGCTCGTAACATGGATAGAAAACCCATGACAAAGATGACCTTATAGAGTTCCATAGTAATGACCAAAAGTTCCCACATGATCCTCTCTCCACTAAGATATATCTCACAGTACCATTAGATAAAAGATAAAGAAGAAGTATTCCCTATATAAACCTCAATACAAAGCTACTAGGCTAATGCCTCAATTGGGAAATTCATATCTCACACTAGGAGTATAGAGATAAAGGAATTAATAGAACCTATTTCTAATAATACTAAAGTATGATTTGAATAAACATAGATCATACCTATGGTCATCTCATGCATTGTGGGGTAATAAGCCTCCAAAACCAACAGCTGTCCGTAGCCTAGACTGCCAGATCCTTGAGCCTGATGTGGTCTTCTTATTGGTGGTGGAAGGATCTCATAAAATCATCCACTCCCATATCTAATCATTATCTTCCAACTCCAACACCCATGGAACCACCCTAATCCCACATGGGGGATCCCTTTTCACATTGTTGGCTCTGCCATAGTGGCCCTTCAACTGTATTCATGTACTTATCATCATGTCTGGTCAGATAGTATCACACTATGTGACCTTAAACATAAAAATAATAGTACTAAACCTCTCTAGGATACCACAGTCCTCTGCACTTCCCTTGAACATTTTCTTGAGTATGATCATGGGGGGATCCCCTATGTTAAGATCCCATTGTTTTGTGCCTGCTAGCTGCTAAAACTGTCTCAGTCCTATGATTCCCACTACCAGCTCCACTTACCTGACATCCCTCTGAAATAATTATCTCAATCACTATTGCCTGCTCTAGCACCTCAACAAAGGTGGGGATGAACAAGGTTACTACACATTCTTGGATCTCTCAGTGGAGTCCCTGGTCAAACTTCAATTCCAGAAATTAACCATCCTATATCATGTCAATGGAGTAATGGGTAAAATATGTAAACCATGCTTCATAATCATCCACATTCATCCCTACCTTCTATAGCTTCAGAAGCTCCTAAATCAAAACTGAGTGAAACAAGTAGGGGTATTATTCTGCATAGAATAAATACTGAAAGTTAGGCTATGAGAGTTTTTACTCATCATGAATATGTGTAACAAGGCTCCACCATAGCCCAACTACTCTGTGGAAAAGACTAGCTACCAGTACAACCACCTGATCCATTGGGGTCTGAATAAGCCTGAAGATATGGACCACCAAATCTAGCCAATCCTTCACTACCTGAGGATATAGATTGCTGAAAAACCTCAGAATCTACTAGTTCTAGAACTCGCAGATCATGCTAAGAACACACATATCCTTATCATGATCTACTAGGATGATCTACTAATCAACAAGTGGAAGTGCTGCTACCTTCCCACCTAGAGGAGGAAGATCATGGGGTAGACCCTAAACTGAGGACTCCTTACTCATCAGATCATCATCATGATCTAGAACTAGTATCCAGGATGACTGTAATCGCAGAGGCATCGTAAAAGTTATCAAGATGTACCACAGTCAGATGATCATATATATATATATAATAATAATAATAATAACAATAAAAACAACAACAACAATAATAATAATGCGGAGATGAATCAAGAAGGACATTAAAATAATCAATACTATATGATTCATATACCATTGATCCCTAAAAGTAATGTCCCAGTATGATAAGTCGACAAGAAGTTAGTCAAGGTCCTCGTGAATAGATACATCCATCGCCAACACCGTCATTAGATTCCCAGGACTAAGAAACACACTCAAGACACTCTGACACTATTTCCATAAACCCAACCAAATCCTCATAAGGGGAATACTCCATAAAAAATCATAAGGAATGACCTTCTCTAATACCAATCTATCACATACCGACCCAAACCGGGGCTCAAACCTCAACTACCCCAAGCTCGACTCCATAGTCTAGGGGTGACGAAAAGTTCAGAAAGGAATATCCTGAATGGGAATCATTTTCATAAGTATATGTAGGTGGACACCCAACCATATTAATATATAATTATAGAGGAATAATAATAAAAAAGATGAAACATATAAAAAATTAACCAATCATGCACAACATCTAGGTTATACAAAAGTACAATAGTGAGAACTGAAAAGTAAAGGTTCAAAATACAGACACAACTAAAAATATGTTCCAAACTGAAAAAACTATAAAAGGTAAATTATTAGAGAGTCTAGATTCTTATCTCCATGACACGACCACTATACATGTTCCAAAACTCCTAGGTATCCCTAATCTCCTCTGAAGTCACCACCAACCTATCCATCATCTGCATAAGACATGAAACATGTGGCAAAAGACTATGCAGGGGTGAGTATTTACATACCTAGTAGGAATATTCTAATTCTGAATGGGGAGAAATAAGAGATTCAATAGGAATAAAAAGTTAGTAGATAACTCATAGGATGAAAGATATAGAGAAAGAGGATAGATCAACCCAAACCAATAGAGAGTAACATAATCCAAACACAAGGGGCTCAACACAATGTTTTGATGAGCTACACATCAAGTCTTTTCCACATATAGTAGGAGAGTAGATTCATCCAACCATGAGAATCTAAACATAGTAAGTACGTGACATTCCTCGTTCTTCCTCACAACCCATGGAAGGATATAAAAAAATAACAAGTTATGGATACAGATGAATATATATATTCAATATCAAAAGAATCCCAAATGAGAGGGAATGGGTATATCCATCTGATATCCCAGACTAGGAAGAAGATTTTCCCACAGTTTCAAAATTCAATCCATGATTCCCAACATCTCACACAGCTACTCAGAAGTAACCACGTGAAGGCCCATGCCTTGACATTATACCACACAACCAAGGGGGAATAAAATCCAAGAATAAGACCTAAACTCTAGTGTGTGAAGGGGGTTCCACTCTACAAGAATCCATAGATTACTCACACCCATGCTGATGGGGGGGGGGTCCACTATAGTGTTACGAGGACCTCACCCTATGATGATAGGTGGTTCCACTCAATAGGTAGCAGATCTACGCCCAAGATGATGGGCGATTCCACTCTATAGGTCAAGGACCCATGATCAGGTGTAACAATGGGGTTCCACTCGGGTCATCGAGGACTTGTTCCCTATCCGATAGGGGGTTCCACTTGGTAGGTAAAGGAACCACACCCAAGATGATGGGGGGTTCCACTCTATATGTGGAGGACCCATGCCTTGGTGAAATATGGGGGTTCTAATCTGGTCATTGAGAAGCCACACCCTATCTGATAGGGGGTCAGTTGGACGTATCTGTAGAGGAACTGCTCCCAGGCTGATATGGGGTTCCACTCTATAATAAACATCTGGGGATATTGCGTAATCAATGTTGGAGTCATGAATCAAGTTAGTAAGTATCGTGCCTAGAAAAATTTCACAACATATCTTGAAATCCACAACATATGGAAGAATCATGTTCTAGGTGAAAAAAAAATCATGATAGGGTACTCGTGATCCAAAATCCAAGTTCAAATGAAGGAGAAATGAAACATTTAATTTTATTAAAAAGGAACCATATTGTACACGACATGTGATAGGACCCATACAATGTGTGGTCCCACTCCATTTCTTGGACATGTCCCAAGCCAGCACACGACTCCCAATCTATGTTGGACTATATGCTATGTATAAGGACTAAAAGGCATGCCCAAACTATCTAGGATCGATATTTATCCTTTTTCTTATGTCCGCATACTTGACCCTGTGTCTTTATACTTATGTACACGGCGTGTTGCTTCACATGGGGCACCGGTCGTGTGCTCTAGATATGTCTGTGTATTTGGTAAAAGGACATGTACCTGACCGTTTATTCCTACACAGAGTCCTATCCATGTGATCCACCACATGGATAATCCATCTGGGGACGAGTTACACAACGTGTAGGAGGGATACAAAACACACCGTTTTATAATTTCTAAAAACCCTAGTAGCCATAACCAAGGGCCTACAATCTATGTGTTCATTACAGTACATGGCATGTAGTTAGGTTTTCTATAGTTTTCCAGATCCGTGATCTATGCTCTGTTTCAGTCTATTCCACCATAGATATTTCTTTGAATCTGCCCAATATTAGCAGTTCAAGGTGCCATTCCTTGTTTCCAACCATCTTTTTCTAGAAATCCGATCCGTCAACCTATGAGAGTTTATTTTTGAGTCCCACACATACCCAAAACTTCCTCCATTAAAGATACTACCTTAAATCATTAAAACTGTTGGCCAAAACCCACAACCTAACTGAATCTGTTCATGATTCATCGACCCATGCCTCATTTTCAATTTCTTCATGATTCCAAGGATTTAATTGGGCTCGGTACCACCTGAAAACATCGAACTGAGACTATGGGGCCATATCAGTGAAAACATGAAGAAATTGAGTGAGAAAAGCACATGAACAAAGGTTTATGAATCATTGGCCAAGATTTCTTGGACAACAATCAAGAATAGGGATTCTCAGGTTATAAAACAATTGAAATAGTCCAATTTAATCAATACATGGGTGCATGCTTAAGCTTCAATTGGAGAATATCCAAGAAAGGTATCGATGTACTCAATAACATTAATAAAAAAGGGAATAATATATAATTTGATGATTCATACCTATATATTATACCATTGGTCATTGAATAATTCATTTTTCAATGATTGAAGGATGTTATTGCATTCTATGCATCCCGATCTACTCTAATATAGAGTTTCACCGTTGTCTGATGTGATCCGATAATGGAAGGAGAGGAAGAGATTCATTGGAGATTCTAGGATTATGAGGCTGACTGTGGAAAATTACCTATGAAGATGTATTAATATAATTTTTTTTAGTAAAAATGAATTAATTAATTAATTTAACAATTTAATTAATCCACTAAACATACATCCAATGGGTGAGATGTATGAACTCCCCATGATGACCTATTTTAGGTCATATCTAGGATAAAAATCATGTTCTGAACTCAACTATGGTCATAGTATTACGATTCGAGCTTTTGTTTAAGAGTTATACCATTTTATGTAAGAACTACATGCACATAATATTAAATATAGTTAATATTTTTGTAAAATTAATTTGGGGAACATCTGGATCTGAATCACACAACGTCTCAGTTCCTATCTATATATATATATTTCAATGTCTTACAAAGAATAAACTAGGTCTTTATAGGTACCCCATGATACACTAGGGTGTGGGTCCTCTATATACTAAGTGGAACCCCCTGATGCACTAGGGTGTGGGTCCTCTATCTATAAAGTGGACCCCCCCTAATGCACTAGGGTGTGGGTCCTATATCTACTAAGTGGAACCCCTAATGCACTAGGTTGCGGGTCCTCTATCTACTAAGTGGAACCCCCTGACACACTAAGGTGTGGGTCCTCTATTAGTGATTGTTTACCCTCAACTGTGTGGCATAATGGTGAGGCGTGGATCCTCCACATGGCTACTTCAATGGTTACATGAGATGATGGCAATCCAAAATGGACCATTTGGAGATATTGGTAAGACTCATTGACCTAATATGGGTTGTGGAGATGAATATCCCCTTTCTCTCTCATCTAGGTTTCTTTTCTGGTCATACATATTTATATCTTTTGGGTTTCTATTTTCCTCTATCCTAGGTTTGACATAACTTATGTTGCATCATTCTATCACTCCATTTTTAGTTTTCATGGCATCCTACTAGGCATGTATATATTCACCTTTTCATAGTCTTTTCCTACTCATGTCATGTCTGATGCAGATGATAAACATATCGACGTAGACATCAATGGATCTTATGGATACTTGGGTGCATTGACTATGTAACATCCCAAGTAATTATGAATAAATTTAATATAGAATGCATGTAACACTAATTCTATGTGAAAAAAACACTTTATTATTATAGAATATATTTATAACCTTTCTTTTAGACATATTTTTCCTCTTATATGTTTTGAATTTCGAAAAAATGACGTACATAATTGCGATCAATAAGATATTTCGAGTTTGATAGGATAAAATTAAATTTTTGGTGAATAGTAACTTGAAATTAATGAGTAGTAATGTAAATTTATTAATATTAATATGACCTTGAACCTCATCCATGTAAGTATAAATAAATTTTAGGCACCTAATAAATGAGATTAAATACTTTAAAAATTAAAAATTAAGTGTTTGTATTTTTGTGAGTAATAAATATTTGATTAAAATTTTAAATTAATAAATTGGTTTAAAATAAAATTTAGTACCATAAAATGTATTCCTAAATAAATATTTTGTTTTCCTATGATTTTAGGATAATTTAATAAGATCTTAGTTAATTTTTTTAGGGTGTTATAAAATCAGTTTTAGTTAAAAAACTGTATTTTTCAAGTAAATGATTATTTTATTTAAAAATTAAATTTCACATATTTAGAAAATTATTTTGATAAAATGGAGTCCATTTTTGAATTCAAAACATTGAAAAATGGTTATATTTAATCTTTCAGATTTTTCTAAAATACTTGATTTTTAGTGAATAGTAAAATATGATAATTAACGAAAAATGCTAAATATATGATTTATTTAGTCATATGTGATGTATAGATGATTTAATCACCCTTGGTACAAAATAAAATTCAATTATTAGTTTTTTTATCACAATAATCACCACTATTGATTGTCTTGAGCAAAGTAACAAGATAATGAATAAGATATTCCAAAAATCATCCCTCTCCTCAACTATAAAAACCACCCCTCACTCCCTATTCTCCTCACTCCTCTAATCCTTGAATATTCTCAAAGTAATTTCTCAATTATCATAACTAGTCTATCCCCACTTAAAAAATCTTTTTTTCTTTCCAAAAAACCATAACCACTTCTCTTAAGGAGGTTCTCAAGGAGGTTGATTCAAGAGTTAAATCCTCTTCCTTTTCTTTTAATTTCATTTTAATTTATTTTCTTTTATTATTATATCCTCACATACTCTATCAAAAAGATCATGATAAATCCATAATTATTTTTATACTATAATTATATGATGTTAATGTAAGAACCATCATATATGTCCTTATTCTCTATCTTTATTTTAAGAATGAAATCATCTTCTAGGAAGTGCCAATTTACAACTTTCGTGGACAACGAAGTTTCGTTCGTCAATTTTTCCTTCAAGGATGTTCATTAAAAAATTTTAATGGTTGAAATAGATTTTAAAATGAATATTAAAACCTTTATTATGTTTTTTATGTAACATATTTACATAATATTATGTGATAACAAAAAATGAGTTCATTATGATCAATAACCGCCATAATAATTTAAACGATTATCACTAAATGAATTATCTAATGATTAAACCTCATAAAATATAAAAAATAATATATATAACCATTTAAGCTTATTAATTTTCATTAAAAACATGAAATTATAGTTATTTATAATTATACCAATTTTAAATGACCTCCATTACTTATAATCAAACAAAACGATCATGAAATCAGGGAAAATGAACACTCTGGAATGATGAAATTCAATCATATAACTTATCAATAAGGCCATAAAAGAACATAAAAAACTAAAATGAATCAAATACATGTATATAAGGTTATTACTTAATTAATTAATGGATTTAATTTGATTATATAGGACATTAATGTCTTGTGTAGAACACATTAATAAATAAGGTAAGGGTTTTCTACCAAAACATCAATTTTCTTTCGGGTTACTCTTTGTATCTCTTAATCACAATTAAATTATTAATTATTTTTATTTAATCCATATATATTCTATGTGAATTTTTTATATATGTGTACCAACCATAATCATTCTTTATTTTATGGTAAGTTACATTTTTTAAAAGAATATTTCAAAAATTCTTCCCGATAAACAAGCCCAATTCAAGGGAACTTATTGAATTCTTACCTATTTTCATGGTCACTATATAATATATTTTTAGAAACCATTATTTTTATAAAATCACTCATTTTATTATTAAAAAATACCTTTATTTTCTTTATGTTTTATGTATAATACATTAATTTTATATGTGTATTTTCATCTATTTCAACACTCTTGTTGATTATTATTTTTAATTGGGATCAATATTTTATTATATATTCTACCATATTTTATTTAATTTTTTTATTGATTTTATAGTGGATGTGATATCTTGATACCATCCACCATATTACTCAGAATGGTTTGTGTCTCTGTTTAATGATTGGGTAATGTTAATTACATTTCATATGTTAGTTTCAATTTGAATGTATATATTGTTTATGATTATTCCAATTCATATGAGGAATTCATTGGAATTATTATGTGACGGGTGGGGCTTGATATAGCCCTTCAATGCATCATTTGGTCTCATAAGACAAACTATCCTGGGTTTTTACCCATTATGTATGGTGTCTTGGATGAGGGCTTGATGGTATGATTATGATGTCTAACATTATGCATTCCATTATTATGAAACATGATATTGACAGCACAAGTGATTATTCGACTAGCATAATATCCATGGTTATGTTTTACGGAATTATTTAATGAATTTTTATTCCTGGAATATTATTATCAAGTTTATTTTTAAAAGAATGTGTTTTTAGTTATTCATCATGCATAGTGTTAATGTTTATTATTAATTCTACTATATTATTTACCCTTACTGAGCATCTGAGATCACCCATTTCTTATGTTTTATTTTTCCCTAGGATGAGAAGAAGTATTTTATTAACAAATTACAGGGATAATCTAATACTTTTATATGTTCCCAATGAAATTTATATGTTGTATTTCATTTCATGTTGCAATGTTGATCTTATGTATGTATCTGGTCTTCCAAAACTACTAAAATATTCGTTCCTTCGAGATAAAAATCTCCTAAAATCATGAAATATAATAAAATAATTTACCAGTTCTGGGAAACTAGGGTTGGGGCATTATAGTTGGTATCAGAGTAAGTTTAGTAGAAAAATTGGAAACTAGATTTAGAAAATGTAGATTTGAGAAAAAAACCCTAAGGTAGACTTTAATGATAAGCATACAAGAACATCCTTCAATTTGGGTAAGGAATAGATTATGCGCGTCTTACTAGAAAATACATCTATTTCTGGATACTATATGTGGATGTGGTTCTAGAACATATGTACCTATGATTGATAACTCTGACAAGGTGTTTCAAGTTTGGCCCGGGGTAACCAGGTGCATGAAAACAGGCCTTACTACGCACCTGGTTTGACACTCCTGGGGGATATTCTTTGGATAATTCAAATATTCTTTACAATCCATTATGAAGGATTTAAAATTAAATTTTTCCTCAAGGAATACATGTTTATGATTATGGGATTAGCTATGCATAAGACTTCAGTTGATGTTAAGTATTTTTCTAGTTGAGATTATACATTATGATTCATAACATAATCTAGTATATGCCATCATTTATAAATGGAACCTAGTGGAAGTAATGTTAACCACATGGACGTGCATATCCCATGTAGGTATTTCCATCCTATGCAAGATAATGATGTTGGTTCTAGAGCTTCCACTGGTGTTGAGAAACTTATAACAATATTGGGAAAACTAACTCAAGTTATGAACAGTAACCTTACCCGTATGGAGTATCCTGATCCATAACATGGAGGAGTGATGTTACAATGATTTATGCAACAATAGTCTCCATCATTTAATGGTACTAGAAAAACATTCATATAATAGTAGTGGATAAGTTCCTTAGAGAAGATATTTCTTGTTTTGGGAACTAATGAAAGGGATAAGGTTCCCATGGTGGTTTATCATTTATCATGAGACGATGATCAATGGTGGTCACTAATTCAAAACACAAAGGAGGACGAAGATATTTAATATATTGAATGGTGGTATTTTAAGGAAATATTCTTAGAAAAATACTTTCCTTGTGAACAACGAGCAGTTATGGAAAAGTTGTTTTGGAATCTGAGGCCAAAAGAGGACGAGAATGTTACAAAGTGTGAATATAAAGTAACAAGGTTATCTAGGCATGACATGGAATACATACGTAATCCAAGGAGAAATATTGATCAATTATTTGATGGTTTAAAACCATTCCTCCAAAGGGCACTAGTCTCCCAAATTTTCTCACCATAAGATGATATAGTCTCATTTGCTATCAAGTCAGAAAAATAATTCTCCAAGTCTTAGGACTTTAAAGGAATGTAAGAGAAGAAAAGGGATTCTGAACTCTTTGGAAAATAAAATAAGGAAAAATAGAATAAGGGAAGAATTTATTTTCCATCCTGTGAAAATTTTGGGAAGAAACACCCTGGTACTTGCCTAAAGGATATGGGTGTTTGATACAAGTTTGGAGGAAAAGGTCACCAATACCATGATTTTAAGGGAAATAAAGAAGCCACCAATGATCAATAGTACAACTGAAAAGATACGGGACATTATGAAAATGATTTTCATAAGCGTCAAGGAAACATTCCCCAGAGAAGGACAAGAGAGCAAGGCTAAGCTTATGTTATCACAACTACTGAGGTTGAAGTTAAAAATGATGTGGTGGTAGGTATTTTAATCATTTCCTAAAACTTATACAATCCTCTATTTTATTATTTATCATCACATTCTTTTATATCTTCTCTATTTTCCCAAAAAACTTGACATTTCCATTCTGATTTAATAAAATATTTGTCATTAAAAAATCCAATTGGAAGTATCATTGAAACAAAGACTTGTCAATTAGTCCCCCTTATAACACAAAAACACACATTAGTTCCTAACCTTATCATCATATCCAATATTTAATTTTATTTAATTCTTGGTATGAATTGTATTTCAAACTATGACATCAGAATCTATTGCAAGAAGAAGGAGGTTTAAATTTTTGAGAACAATATAGAACCCCTTATCTTAAGAATAGAAACATCATCATCTGATTATTATCTAGATCCACCCCAATATCACTACTAAATTCAATTCATGGGGAGGATGAGAATTTAATATCTATGGGTGAGGGAAGGAACATTAAAATTTAGTATGTACCTATTTTGAAAGAATATGTTGATGTATTTCCCAAGGATTTACCTAGATATCATCTAGAGTGGGAACTTGACTTCTCTATTGATTTAATTTCTGGTTCAATACCTATATCAAAGACTCCTAATATAATTTCCATGGAGGAATTAATATAACAGAAGAAATAATTAGAGGAATTGAGTGATAAGGGATTTATCTCCCCTAATGTTTCTCTATGGGGAGCCCTTGTTGTATTTGTGAAGTAGATAGATGGATCCATGAGGCTGTGCATTGACTATTAAGAAATCAATGCTATTATGATAAAGAAAAAATATCTCATACCTCTCATTGATGATTTATTTGATCAAATTCATGGAGCCCAGTATTTTTCAAAGATTGACCTTTGATCGGGATATTATCTGTTGGGTGTGAGGAAGGAAGATATTCCAAAGAAAACATTTCGATCCAGTTATGAGCATTATCATTTTATTGTGGTACCTTTTGGACTGACTAATGCACTATCTATTTTCATGAATCTAATTAATAGAGTTTTCAAAGAATATCATGATTACTTAATTGTGGTATTTATTGAAGATATCTTGGTATATTCCAAAATCTATGAAGATCATGAGAATCACTTGTGCATTATTCTGAAGACTCTTAGAAGAAAAGAGTTATATGAGAAGTTTATAATGTGTGAATTCTAGATTCAAACAATTTTTTTCTTGGACATATTATCTCTGGGGATGGAATCTTAGTTGATTCTGTAAAGAAAAAGGTAGTTCAGGAATGACCTACTCCAATGAACATAACTGAGGTACATAGTTTTATTGGTTTAGAAGGTTATTATTGGTGTTTCATTCCGAACTTTGCATTATTAGCTAACACGTTAACCAAGATTACTCATAAAGGGGTTATGTTTGTATGGAGAAAGGAATGTGAATAATATTTGGAAAAATTGAATAAGAGGTTAGTAAATGCTCAAATCTTGACTCTACCATAGGGAAATGGTGGATTTGTGATATATAGTGATACATCAAAGAATAGACTTAACTGTGTCCTTATGCAAAATGATATAGTTATTTCCTATGTATCAGGTCAGTTAAGAATTATTGAACATAACTATCCAACCCATTATCTTGATTTAGAAACTGAAATCTTTGATTTGAAGACATAGAGACATTATCTCTATGGTAAAAGATGTGAGATATATACTGATCACAATATCTTGAAACATATCTTCTCATAGAAATAACTCAATAAGAGGAAAAGGTTATGTCTCTAGCTTCTCAAGTATTATGATTGTTCCATACACTACCATCTAGGGAAGGAAAATAAAGTGGCAGATGCATTGAGCAAGAAAGATCTTATAGTTCTGAACAAAATGAGGAATCTCAAGGATCCTATGTACATGGATCTTGAGAGGTTGTATATGGGAATTATCAAAGAAGGTGAAGCATCATTACTTTTTCAATTGGTTTACCAATCATATTTATTGGAAATAATTAAATGTTCTTCATTTGATGATGAGAATATTTAGAAGAAAATCAAGGCTATGAATGTTGAGAAGTTTCTAGGCTTCGTGTGTGAAGATGAAATTATAAAATTTTGGAGAAGGCTATGTGTTCCCTCTATACCCAAGCTAAAATGGAGTTATTAGATTATGAACATAGTTATAATTTCTTTATACACCCTAGTTTCACTAAGATATATATATATTTGAAAGAACATTTCTTGTGGGACAACATGAAGTGTGAAGTTTCTAATTGTGTATCAAGATGTATAGTTTATCAACAAGTGAAGGCTTACATACAACATCCAAGAGGAT
Organism: Viscum album; assembly: GCA_963277665.1. Classification (NCBI taxonomy): domain Eukaryota; kingdom Viridiplantae; phylum Streptophyta; class Magnoliopsida; order Santalales; family Viscaceae; genus Viscum; species Viscum album. Next base: position 398,526,637 of record OY728138.1, read on the forward strand.
TTATGCAACCTCTAACTATTCCTACATTTAAATGGGATGAAATCACCATATATTTTTTCACCATATTACCAAAAACATCAAGAAGGAATGATGCAATATGAGTAATTGAGTATCAACTTACCAAATTTTCATATTTCCTTGCTATAAGGGAAGATTTTCCATTGGAGCATCTTGAAAGACTCTATATCATTAATGTGAGACTTCATGGAGTCCCTCTCTCAATTATGTCTGATCGGGATCCACAATTTATATCAAAATTCTAGAAGTATCTAGAAATATTTGGATATTGAGATTCATTTGAGTACTGCTTAACATCATCAAACTGATGGAAAATCAGAAAGGACAATACAAACTTTAGAAGACACATTGATATCATGTTAAATTGACTTTCAAGGTATGTGGTATAAGTATTTACCTTTGGTGGAGTTTTTCTACAATAATAGTCTCCATTCATGTATTCAAATCGAACCATATGAAGCATTGTATAGAAAGAGATGTTGTACACAAACATGTTCGGATGAAGTTGGTGAGAGGAAGCTTGTAGGCCCAAATCTTGTAGAGGAAACTACAGCGAAGGTAGAGAGTATTCAAAACCACATCAAAGAAGATCAAAGATGGAAAAATATCTATGCTGATAATCGAAGGGAAGATTTGTAATTTTAAGTGAGAGATCATGTTTTATTGAAAGTATCTCCATGGAAGGGGGTTATAATATTTGGGAAGAAAGGGAAATTGAGCCCCAAGGATATTGGTCCTTTTGATTTTTTGAGAGAATTGGAGCTTTGGATTATCATTTGGTAATGCCACCCATCCCTTCTAAGGTACACAATGTGTTCCATGTCCCATTACTGAGAAAGTACATGACATACCCAACACATGTACTCACTTATGATGGTATAGAATTAGAGACTGACTTATCTTACTGTGAAGAGACTATCCAGATTATGGACACCAAAGAGAAGGTGTTGAGGAATCATACGACTTGGTGGGTAATGGTGCTTTGGAAAAATCATAAAATTTAAGAGGTGAAGTGAAATCTTGGGGAGCTTATGATGAAGAACTACCCAAATCTTTTTATGATGTAACATTCTGGTAATTTCAAGGATGAATTGTTTTTAAAGGGGGAAGAATGTAGCACCCCATGGAATTACAAATTAATTTTAATATTGAATTCCTAAAACACTAAGTATCTATGAAACAAACACTTTTTTATTATAGAAGATAGTTATAACCTATATGTTAGACATAATTTTTCCACTTCTATGTTTTGAATTTCTAAAAACCAACATACACAGTTGTGATTAGTAAGATATTTGGAGTCTGATAGGATCAAATTACATTTTTGGTGAATTGTAACTCAATCCTTATGAATAGAAATGTACCCTTATGAATAGTAATATGACCCTTAACCTCACCCATGCAATTATAAATAATATTTAGGCATGTTATAAATGAGAGTGAATATTTTAAAAAGTAAAAATTAAGAGTTGGTATTTTTGTGAGTAATGAATAATGAATTACAATTTTAAATTAATAAATTGATTTAAAATAAAATTAAATTTCATAAAATGTAATCCTAAATAAATATTTTAATTCCTATTATTTTAGGATAATTTAATAAGATCTTGGTTAATTTTTTAGGGTGTTATAAAATCAGTTTTAGTTTAAAAAAAACTATCTTTTCAAGTAAATGAAGATTAAAAAAATTTTCACATAATTAGAAAATTGTTTTGATAAAATGGAGTCCATTTTTGAATTCCACACATTGAAAAATGGTTTTGGTGATTTTCTGGGATTTTTCTAAAATACTGGAATTTTTAGTGAATAGTAAAATACGATAATTAATGATAAATGCGAAATACATGATTTATTGAGTCATAGGTGATTTATGGATGATGTAAGAACACTTGGTTTGAACTCACATGAAATTATTACTATTTTTTGTCACAATAATAAACACTATTGGTTTTATTGAGCAAAATAATAAAATAATGAAAATGATATTCAAAAATCACCCCTCTCCTCCACTATAAAACCACCCCTCACTTCCTCCTCCCCTCACTCCTCTATGCCTTGAATCTTCTCAATGTTTGGACAAAATACTCTTCCCTAGTCTATCCCCACATCTAGGAGCTCTTGGTCTTTCCAGAAGTCGTAAACCCTTTCCGTTAAGGTGGTTTTCAAGGAGGTTGATTCAAGATGTATATCTTCTTCCCTTTCTTTTAATTTTATTTCAATTAATTTTATTTTATTATTTTATCCTCCCCTCCTCTATCAAAATGATCATGATAACTCCAATATAATTTAAATAATATAAATATATCATGTTAATGGAAGAACCATAATTAATATTATTACTCTCTCTCACTTTATTTTATAAATGAAATTATCCTCTAAGAAGGGCCAATTTACAACTTTCATGGACAACAAAGTTTCATTATTCAATTTATCCATAAAGGATGTTCATTAAACCATTTTAATGGATTAAAAAGATTTTAAAATTAATATTAAACCCTTTTTTATGTTATGGATGTTCCATATTTACATAATTCCAAAAGATAATACAAAATGAGTTCATTATGATCAATAATAACCATAATAATCTAAACGATTATCACTAAATGAATTATCTAACGATTAATCCTAATAATATACAAAAAATGATATATATATATAACCATTTACATTTATGTATTCTCATTAAAAACAATTAATTCTATTTTAGATAATTATACCATCTTTAAATGAACTCTATTACTTATAATCAAGCAAGCCGATCATGAAATCAAGGAAACGAACACACCAGAATGTCACAATTCAATCATATAACATATCAATAATTCCATATATGAACTTAATAAAAATATAATGAATAAAATAAATGTATATAATGTAATTATTTAATTAATTAATGGATTTAATTTTGTTATCTAGGAAGATAAGGTCAAGTTCAAAACATGTTTGAAAATATGGTAAGGATTTTCTACCCGAACCCCCATTTTTTCAGTTTATTTTCTGTATCTCTTAATCCCAATTAAATTATTAATTATTCTTATTTAATCCAAATATATTATATGTGACTTTTCTATATATGTGCAACAACTAAAACCATTCTTTCTTCTACATCAAGTTACATGTTTTATAAAGATCTTTAAAAATTGTTCCAAATAAACAAACCTGATTCATGGGAACTTCTCAAATTCTTACCTATTTTTAAGGTCACTATATAGTATATTTTTAGAAACCATTATTTTTATAAAATCATTATTTTTAATATAAAAAAATACATTAATTCACTTTAGGTTTTATGAAAATATTTTTCCAAAAGAACACTTCTTTTCAAAGTAAAAGAGTATTTATTTCCAGAATTACTCGATGATCTTATATGAAGATTTTGTTCTATTTAAAAACTCTTTTTGATTATTATGCTTAATTGGGATTAATATTTTATGATATCATCTACCATATTTTATTGAATGGTTTATGATTAGTTTGAATGTTAATGTGCTATCTTGATACCATTCACCATATTACTCTGAATGGTTAGTGTTTATGTTTAATGATTGGGGAAAGTTAATTACATTTCATATGTTTGTTTCAATATAAATGTATATATTGTTTATGTTTATCTCCATTCATATGAGGGATGCATTGGAATTATTATGTAATGGGTGGGACCCACTATAGCCCCTCGATGCATCGGTTGGTCTCATGAGACAAACTTGCCTGGGGTTTTACCTATTATGATTGTTGTCTTGGCCGAGGCCTTGATGGTATGATTATTATGTATGACATTATGCATTACATAATTATGAAACTATAGATTGATAGTCCATATGATTATTCTACTAGTAGAATATCAATGGTTATGTTTTATGGAATTATTTAATCAGTTTTTATTCCTGCCATATTATGATGAAGTTTATTTTTAAAGGCATGTATTTTTAATTATTCATAATGACAAGTGTTTATGTTTATGATTACTTAAAATATATCATTTACACTTACCAAGCATCTGAGATCACCCCTTTTTTATGTTTTACTTTTCCCCAGTATTCAAAGAAGTATATTATGAATGACTTACAGGGATAGTCTAAGATCTGTAGATATTTCTAATGTAATTTATATGTTGTATTTCATTTAAAGTTTTAATGTTGATCTTATGTATTTATCTAGTCTTCCAAAACTACTAAATTATTCGTTTCTTCAAGATACTACTTTCTGGTAATCATGAAAATGTAATAAAATAATGTAGCGGCTCCGAGAACTAGGGTAGGGGCATTACGGAATACATTATAGTGGTTGGGACTTGGAGGTCAGAAGATATGATCTCTTAGTTTTAATTTATTATAGTTTTTGATAGGTTGAGACCTTGTTTAGTGCTGGGTGTTTATTTTTACCCTTTTAATTCAGTTTTTATTATCGTACCTTGATGTATTCCCTAGATTTTATTTCATGCATGGTGCTTCTCTAGATGTTACATTCTTTATATTTATTCCTCTATACTTATGCATGGGGATGATTGTGTGCATTAATACATGTACATTAAGAAAATGATTCTTATTTTGGTCATGTATTATTAACACTTTTCAACATCTTCTAGCCTATTGGAGGTGGTCTTGGGGTTGTGATGGGTTGACCTTTGAAAAGTGAGGTGGGACCTGGTGGCTCAGGTCTTTACAGAGTGGAATCAAATGTGGTTTATCCTTAGTTCAATGTAGAGACAAACCCATGGAGAGTATTGTTTGAGAACTTAGAGAAACTGCGTCAGAGTGTCCTGAGTGTATCTTTCAGGCCAGGGAACCTATTGTTGGTGCGACAATCAACTTATCTATACACCACAACTCTGACTACCTAATTTTTGACTCAACATAATGAGACATTGGTTACAGGAAGTAATGGTACATACAAAATATAGGATTGAGTCCTTTGAAAATACTTATTTATTCATCTCCCCAAATATATTTTCTCATTAATTCTTTTATGTATTGATCACATTCAGGATACCTCCATGAAGAAATCCATCAAGGTTACTGATTCAGGATCGTGATGATTATCCAATTAATGATGATGCATAATTTTATGGTCCAAATCATGAGTTATTTCCTATAATAAGGAATATAGTATCACCCTATCCTATCATGTAATAGATAGTACCAGTAGGGAAGACTAATGATTTGTGTAGGATTAGTGTACTCCACAAGTTCCAACACAAGAGGTTACTAAGGTTCCATGGTGAACTAGATCCTAAGGATGTATGATATAAGATTGAGTTGGTGCTTTGAGTCTCAATGATTGTGCATACTACAACTGATCAGATTGTTGTATTGGTATCCAATGTTTTCCATTGAGAATCCATGAACTGGTAAAGTCTAGTCTTGTAGACTCATGATGAGATGAAGATCTCATGGTCTGAATTATAGTTGTTGTATTGCAAGTAGTATTAACCCTTGTTCTTCTACTCAATTTGGATTTATGATCTTATAAATATGTATAAGGGTAATATGATAGTTTTAGAGTAAGCCACGAGCTTCACTGACCTTACATAGTACTCCCTTGGCATGGTATGAGATGGTTACTTTTGGGTATAGAAGTTCGAGCAAGGTCTCCGCAGAGACATCCTTTCCAATGTGGTTCCCCTGTATATTCCCAACTATACTGGGGTGTTAGAGAAGGAACAAGTGATTGAGAGCTCCCTATCCAAAGGATTCGAGGTAGTCGGGTCAAGAAGTTGGTTTCATGGGGATGAATCATCAGTAACAATTAGTAGAAATCAATTTTTAGGGTCCTGAAACATGATATCTTCCCTTGGATGAACTCAGGAACATGGAGATATGGTACAAGGTCTACGGAAGGAACCATATAAACACATTGAGGGGAGATTCTATGCATGTGATGGGCGAGGTCACATGAAACATGATTCCCTACCCTATCAAATTGAGAAGGTTAGGCATATAAGAGATGAACTTCAATGATAAAGGTAACATTTTGGATAGTGATATCCTTGGTGTGGTTAGGGAAGCACCCATAGAGGCTGTGATGGTAGAGGTGTAAGAGTATATCTGGATGGAGGAGCTACTAGTGGGGGATAATTCAATGACCTACTTCCGCCACCACCACCAAGTGGCCCACACTTGGCTCCAGGAGTTGGCGGTCAGGGACGTGGGCAACTGCAATCCATGAAGGCATATTACCCAATAAATCACATGATGATACAAGGTATAATCTATATTTATTATAATATTTCTCTAGTACTTATAGACATAGGTGTGAGTAACTCCTTCATTTCTATATCCCTTGTGTGATATCTAGAGCTCCATATTGAGACCATAGACCAAAAACATTTTTCTAGGGGTTATGACTGGGTGATATTCTTCAATATCCCTTATCTACCAGTAGTGTGAGATATCTCTTAGAGGAGCTAGTTTCACATGGTAACTCATGGTCATCATGATGAAACCTTATGAAATCATCTTGGGTAAGGACTGATTGTTTATGGTTCAAGCCCAAATTTAATTTCATCACATTTGGTTCAGATTACTTAAGATAAATTGGACAGGAACATCCTTTATGGGTGAGAGAGATCTCATGAATGACTGAGTGGATATTTCAAGTATGATTCTCCATCCGAAAAACCATCAGTTCAAAATTTCATCCCTCATCACAATGGGTTATTTATTCATCTGGATTCCTTATATTGTGGAGGAATTTATAGACATCTTCCACGATGAAGTCTCAAGACTACCTTCGAGGTGGGAGAGAGAATTTTTCATCTAATTAAAACCCTTGACTATACTGATATGTTCTATGGCACATTAGATGGCCTTTACCAAGATCTGGGATTTGAGGGTGTAGTTAGAGGACCTTTAAGATAATGGTTTCAAAAGACCCAGTATTTCCTCCATGGGTAGCTCTAGTTTTGTGTGTGTAAAAAACTATACATGAGATTTTGGAATTATGTTGATTATCATCACCAGAACTAGGTAATGATAAGGAACATGTATCCTTTTCCAAGGATTTATGCCCTATTTGACCAATAGTGAGGAACAACTTGGTTCTTGAAGATCGATATCAGGTATGACTATGACCAGTTTAGGGTTCATGAGGATGATATTCCAAAATTTGAATTCTGATGTCACTATAGACTCTATGAGTTCTCGGTGATTCCTTTTGGTGTGATGAATTTCGTTACTGTATTTATGGTTTTGATGAACCAGATCTTCCATCATACTTGGACTGATTTTTGGTTGTCTTCATTGATGACATAATCATTTACTCTTCACAAGAGGAGGAGCATGGAGGGCATCTGAGGATGATCCTAGAATTACTCAAGGATCACCAGCTTTATGGTGGTATTTTGAAGTTCCATTTCAGGATCAATGAGGTTCAATTTCTAGGGCATGTCATTTTTTAGTATGGTTTAGATGTGGACCTGACAAAGATTGATGCAGTGCTTTCTTGGGAGCTACCCAAAATCATATCAGAGGTGCATAGTTTTCCTATCTTTGAGAGGCACTATAAGTGGTTTTTGGTATAATTCTATAGGATTTCATCACCTTCAGATTCTTTAGCATGAAAAGGGAATATTTTTACCTATACCTAAAAGTATGAGAGAGACTTTGATAAGTTAAGGCTAAATATGACTAGAGTTGTTGTGTTGAGACTATTGGAGGAGGCCATGAAGTACGTAGTGTTTTGCAATGCCTCTGGAGTTGGGATCAACTGCTCATTGATGTAGAGGTAGGCAGTGATTGCCTATGGGTTGAGGTAGTTGAGACCACATGAGAAGAACTATCTGACTCATAACCTAGAGTTGGCATCGATAGTATTCTCTATGAATATGTGGAGGCACTATGTTCTGGGAAAGAGTTTATTTGTTTACAAAGAACTTTTGAGTCTCAGGTATATCTTCACAGAGAGTGATATTAACCTAATATAGAGGCATTGATTGGATTTCATATAGAGTTATGAGTTTGAGATAGTTTATAATGCCTGTAATGTCAACGTGGTGAAAAATTCCTTTAGTAGTAAGTCTCGTTCTCACTTCATGAGGGAGGCGTCTGACCTGTTGGATTCTTTGCAGCTGAACCTAATGGAGGAGAGGGGTGAAACTTATCTTCAGTCGATGGTGTTGACTTATTTTCTTCTCCATTATGTGAGGTAGGATTAGTTGGGAGACATAAACTATGAGGTTCTTCATGACCATATATATTCAGGAGATTCACCAGATGGAAATTCCAAAGGAGGGGAGAATTTCATACTTTTCCAAGGATTGATGGTGGTTCTAGTTGCAATGGGAGAGGAGGTGACGGGGTAGTTTCACACATCTCCTTCGGTTGTATATCCAAAAGTGGCTAATAATTACAAGGGTATTCAGTGGATTTTTTGGTTGGCTAGCATGAGGCGGAGCACCACCAAGTTTGTCTCCCGGTATCTCACATATTAGCAGGTGAAGGCTGGGCACCAGGTTCCGATAGGTTTGACACAACCACTTGAGATCCTAAAGTGGAAATGGGATGTCATATCCATGGACTTTGTGATGAGGCTTCCATGGATAGTGAGAGGCCATGATTCCTTCTGGATGATTGTTGACCAGCTTACCAAGTTGTCACACTTACATGCTATTAGGGAGAAAAGTTTAGTAGGTAATTTGGGGAAGTTATATATACATGAGATAGTTTGAATCCATGGGGTACCCTAGATGATATTTTAACCATAATTCATAGTTTACATCATGACTATGGAGATACCTTTGAGGATGAGTACAATATTCCACCCCTAGATGAATGGGAACACCGACAACAGATCTTGGTTTTAGAGGATATGATGAGGTCTTTTATGTTAGACTTGGTCCAGAGTTGAGAGGATCACTTTCCTATGGTAAAGTTTTTTATAATAATATATATCACTTTACTTTCAGCATGAAAATTTTCGAGACCCTATATGAGAGACCTTATAGGACACCCCTATGCAAGAATGAGACTGGTGAAACATCTATTATTGGGTTAGTGATGGTGCAGGAAATGATGGGGAAGGTTTAGGTGATCCATGATCATAAAAAGAGAGACTAGATTCAGCAGAAATCCTACAAAGACCGATATTGTCATCCCTCGGAGTTAGAGTAAGGACACTATGTTTTCCCGAGAGTCTCCCCACATCTTGGATTGATTAGTTTCATATGAGGAGGAAAGTTATCTCCAAGGTTCATCAAGCCATTCAAGATCCTATAATGTGTTGTCAAGTTTTATTAATACCTAGACCTACCCCCTTAGTTTGACAGGGTGTATGACGTCTTCCATGTGTCACAAATGGAGAGATACATGCATGATCTGATGGAAAACATTGATTGGGGTGAGATGAACATTGAGGATGGAACAACATTTACATAGTACCTATTGGCGATCTAGGATTAGTAGGAGATGATCCTGTGAGGATGAATCATTCATTTGGTTAATGTGTTGTGGCAATATAAGAGCTTGTAAGAGAGCTCCTGGGAGTGGGAGATCTAGATGTGGGATCAACATCCCTACCATTATTTTAGACTGTGCTTTTATGGATGAGTATCCTTAAATGGGGTAATGATATAGTGGAATTTTTTTCCTTTTAAGACTTTAAAATATATTAAAGAATATTTTTGAAGCCAGACGCTGAGACGACATAAGATTCCGAGGCATGATGAGCCCATAATTGATATTATAAAAATATTATATCTATTAATATCCCAGAGCCACATTTTTTCACAAAAAATGGAATATATACTAAGAGGATATTAGATTATATATCTGATTCCATATTTTAATTTCGAATATCAGGTTTACCCTTGACATCATTTAAGGTTGGCCTATGCTGAACGTTCAGTTGCAGTAGCCATTGGAGGGCGTGATAAGTGAATTAATTAATTTAATAAAAATAACCTAAAACTTCCTCTATAAATATATGATTATGATGATTTTCCAAGGGTTATATACATAACCATTTCTAGATATGAGAGGATAAGAAGAGCATTCATCATTTGAGGACATTGATCAAAGAAATAAGATGATAGGATCTAGATTGATTGAGAGGAAGTGAATACAACAAATTATCTAGAACAATAGTGAACACATACTTCACCAATGATTGATCCTAAATTGAGGTAGGTATTTTCAATTGTGATTTATGTCCTTTTGATTAAAACATTGAGAAAGTATTTTATCTTCTTTTGATATTTGATAATTGTTGTTCGTATGAGCCTCAGAATTTATTGATTATATTGATCTAGTATAATTATCCCATTATTTCACATGTTATCTCCCATGGTAATCATTCATTTATGATCAATGGAAAAGAAATCTTGGCCAATTATAGATTCAATTTGGTTATGTACTTTATCCAACAACTTTATCCACATTATTAACTATTGGCTTATAGTGGTACAGTTTGACATTATTGGGGTGGGTTCCAGAATGATTGGACCACTGGATTCATGAAGGATTCATGATCTATGAACATAATGGTGATTTGAGTACGAATTGGTATGTATCATGGGTTATGGGAGACACTTTTAAGATCCAATATTTGGAGTGGTGATGAGATTGAGAGGAAAACGTTGGGAGGTGCATCAGGAAACATTGCAAGCTTCATACAGATCTCCAGATTCTAATTTATGACCATCAGAGTCTAGGAATCGGTGGATAGATTTGATTTAAATTAGTTTTAGGTTATCATAAAACATGATCCACAGTGGGGGTCATAGATCTAGATTACAACACAAAAACTGATTTTTTTTAATAAATCAACTACACATCATGTAGTCTAATGGAAACATGTTGTGTAGTACCCCCAAGATCTAGTGCTAGGTTATTGGGGGAGCTATATATCACATGCCATTTTGATGGTCCCACATTCCATGTTACCTTCCATGAGTGGCTAATCGATTTTCCAATTGGAATTCTACTAGAACCCCATGTGCTTGGGCACACAGTGTACTCCAGGAGTACATCGGCATGACCAAGCACATGACCATGATCTCGAATGCCCAGACACACCATGTACCATCCATACATGAAAACTATGTCAAAAATGTACTCCAAGATATGTATTTAGAATAATACGACCAAGTGGAGAGGTGGGGACACAAGCCATGTGGACCCCATACCCACCTCATACACTTATTTAGATCTTCTACCTTGCATATATCCTTATTCTTGACTTAGATTGCATTCAGTGAGTTGCCTATCCTAAGTAGTTTTAAACATAGAATGAGATGGTATCCTTTTTAGAGTATTTTTGAATATGATAATAATTTTCCAAGAGTGATGCTTATTTAGGGGATGCGTGATGATGGTAGTGATCAGGCATGATCATTTGAGAGAAATTAGGGTTGGGAACCCCCTATCACATTAAGGAAAGGGTCCCCCATATACCTCTCTATCTACTGAGTGGAACCCACTTGATGCACTAGGGTGCAGGTCCTCTATCTATTGAGTGGAACGCCCTAATTAATTGAAGTGTGGGTCCTATATCTACTGAGTGTCACCCTCATGATGCATTAGGGTGTGAGTCATCTATCTATTGAGTAGAACCTCATGATGCACTAAGTCATGGGTTCCCTATTGAATATCGTTCCCCCTCGATTGTGAGACATAGTGGAAACATGTGTATCCTGAACACGGTTACATTAATGGTTACACAATTTATTGGGAATCAGAAATAGACCCTTTGGAGCAGTTAGCGAACGCATCAACCTGGAATGGGATATGGAGATAGATACCATTTCTCTCTCATCTTTGATTATTTTATGAGCATATATATAAGTATATTGGTTGGGTTTATGTTTTACTATTATTTTTGGTTGAGATTAATTTTGTTGAATAATTATATTTCCCCCTTTATGGTTTTAGGGAATCCTATTGGGTATTTATATACTCACCCCTACATGGGATTTGGCCACAAATGTGACGTCTTATGAAGACGAAATCTATATTGATAGAAAAATTGGTGGATATTAGGGATACTTGGGTGTATTGACCATGTGTTGGGGGTCGGGTCTTAGAAATCAAGAGATAAGCTCTCCCAGTTTTCATTTATTCCAGTTGTTGTCAGGTTAGAACCTCATTTCTGACTGGCTATGTATTTTCCCCCATTTACATAATTTTTTACTATCATATATTGATGTATTACCTAGAGTTTATTCTATTCATAGTTTTTCTCTAGATGTTACAATATTTATATTTATTCCTCTATACCTATGCATGAGGATGGTTGGGTGCATACATACATATACAATAGGAAAATGCCTCTCATTTTAGTTATTCCTTCTCGGGGATTTCCCCACCCCAAGACTATTAGAGGTGGGATTGGGGTTATGATATCTTTTAATTCTATAGGTTAGGTGAGATTTGGTAGGTCAAGTCATTACAAACCAGTTCAAAAATTAATAATTGAATTATTCTATCTATAAGTCTCATAAAGTGTTCTGTATAAGTGTATTCTATCATAAAAGTTTACATGTCATTATAAACAACTCTTGTTCATTAGTTATAAAAATCTAAATGTATTCATTCATATATATAATTGTTTATGTATTCTTGTTCCATGCATGCCACAAGCATCATTCACCATATAACTGATTATAAATATTATAACACACACCATTAAAATATAGAAGGGGCCCCCAATAAAAATCCCACCAACCTAATAACTAATAGTACCAATTCCTCAAATCAGGAGGGACATCAAACTCATTCTCTTATACTCATAACCATTTCTACAAAATATCCACATCCTAACCACAAAAAATGGTAAGGAGGGAATTGGGTATATTTTTTATCTATCAGACAATCCACTAACTCAGTGTGTGTTGGGTTACACACAAGAAAAATACTCTCTGGTGGTGGTTTCATAATCAATGGCACTCTATTCATTGAAATAACATTAGAAATACAATAAATAACAACTCACACAAAACCAAACCCAAAATCATTCTACTAATATAATTCATCTTCAAAACATCTATGTAACCACCATCATTGATCATACCATCCACACCACTATGTCATTATCATAATATGTGCATCTACATTAACAAAATAAAATATATTAAAAGTGAAAGTTACTTCAACTAATTATCATAATACTAACATCCATACATCAAGAAATCTTTAAGGAGACTCATACACACATCATCATCATACATAATCCAATTTATCATTACAATGATGACATGAGGAAAAAATTTCCCTAGGTCAGTTGACTACAATAAAAATGTAGGTTTATGATAAATTGAGATAGTGTCAATTACAATAATTTATTATAATATCCGAACCCCAACCCATTAACTTGGATAAGATTAGGATTCTATTACCTAAAACATTATAGGGCTATATGGTTTTTCTATATGTCTTACCCAAACCATGTACCAGTTGAGCACTTACACAATCACCCTCACTAGGACTGAACAGTTTGGAAACACTATTTAAATATGAATCTAAAATACAAATTACCATAAATGGATTTCAAAATTATATTTTTAACCCAGAAATTAACCTAAAAATATTTTTTCCCTCATCCATTCTAGGGCCCTCAAACTAGAGATCTTCCTTGGATGTTTTTCGTGATTTCATTCACTTCAGAGCTCACTCTCTTAGAATATTTGAGATTTTAACCAGGGGAGAAAAGGTAAGACTTCCATATCTCCCCTATCATATCTACTCATTATCTATTTAGAGAAACCCTATCACGAGGCTTACATTATAACATCCCCAACTCAAACTCCCAAATTCGGTGCTATAAAAATAATCTTTAAATTTTTGTATTTGATATCGATAAACATGATCGAATTTCAACCATACAAAACATAAAACATAAAACAGAAATATTGTATCAAATACATACCTGAGGACCTTTTAGGTTTAGAGTTTTATATAATTCGGAAAACGTATTACATAACGATAACCATGTCTTTATGTGATCATTTTCCACTATTCCTAGCTTTTTTGTAATTCCACTTTAAGACTTTAACATCTCCCATAAAATTATTCACACCTGAAATATTTATAGGAATAAATCATTTAACATAAATCATCATAAACTTGAAAAATTAGAAACATAAGAAGGGTAATCTCAAATCCTTAGTAAGGGTAAACACAAAATTAACAATTTATTTTTATTAGTGAGAAAAATAAGATCATAAGGGTATGATGACATAATCAAAATGAATGATCATAACAAAATATAATTCATACATATAAAAATTTAGAACATTAATCATGAATCATGATATAAAACTTTAACATAAGACAAGATTCATATAAGTCAATAATTATGATCCATGAGAAAAAAATCCTTAAGAGAAATGGTAAATTAGAAACTCATAGAAAGCATAAAGAAAATATATTGGTATATTATAACATAACTATTATATCACTCTTACAAATAACTCTTATAAATGTAATAAACTATTTGGTATGTTCTAACAATCTCTAAGGAGAAACCTATAACCGGTTAACTCTATCTCTTTAACTAATACGTTGAAGAGATATATCAGGCTCACGAATCATTAGAAGCTATATCAGGCTCACCCTTAATAAAAAATAATGTATAATGACCATAAAATAATCATAACACATGAAATATTGAATTTTTACATAATAATAAACATTGTTCTTTCATATATTGATTTACACGGGGAAAAGAAATGGGCCCCATAATAATATCTTTGAAAGAATCATAACCCATATAGTGAAATAATAATTAGGGTCTCATTATAATATATCCCCAATGGATAATAAGAAAAATAAATTGGTTATGTCATTGATTAATATAAATATCATAAAAAAGATCATGAAAAACATTCTTGAGAAAAAAAAATATTTCTAATTTGAAAATAAAATTTAAATAACTAAACAATACAAGAATATGAGGGAATTTGTTTTTGAAAATAACCATGTAAACTTGTAAAGTACCCTTAAAATCATTTGATCATGATGGCGGGGAATTCCATTCATGCCGTAATCATTAAAACAAAGATTATATTCACACCTTCGGTAAAAAGTACATTATTCATAAAATGACTAGAAGATTATTTTTAAAAGCATGGGTAAAAATAAATTTAAATAACTTATGAATAATAGTTTAAAAAAATCTTCAAAACATTCAAAAAAATATATATAAGGGAAAACAAATTTCTAGTTGAAAGAGGATAAATAAGGTTGAAATTCCTTAAAAACATTTCTAACCCATTTTGAGTATCGAAGTGACGAGAATGGTAGTAAAGCTTAAAAACTATAGCAACAACCAAAGAAGAATAAAAATCAATGGAGTTTATTATATAAGGATAATATAATTTCTTCAATTTAAATTCAAATGTAAACAACCCCAATATAAATGGGATTGAAACATAAACCCCTTACTACTTGGTAACTTACAAGTCAAATCCACTTGGGTGAAACAATTTTAATTATAGCTTAAAATAACATCATTTATGAAATATTCATTATATAACATGTAACATTTTAATTACATACAACATATAAAATAAATTATGTGTATAAAATTAGTATATGCATCAATGAAGGGAAATTGAGACGAAATCACTTACCTTCAGTCCAGACTTGCAGTGTATGTCTTTTAATACATGTATAATAAAATTATATAAATTATTGAAATTATTAAGAACCTTTTATAGGATTAATAATTTATCATTGAAATATTTATATCATTTATTTTAATGTCATATTTAATTATTCAATCAGTTAATTCCATGTTAGGTGTTTTGCAGATATTCATTTTATTACGTAAAAATGACTTCGGTATATTGCTTGTGATCAAAGAGGACATTGCTACACCATCTATTTAATAATAATAATGAAATAATTATCATTTTTATAAATTAAATATAATTTTAAAACCAACCATGAATGATGTTTATGAAAAATTAATTATGTTATAATTATGGAGATGGTAGGCCGTACGTAAGCATGTGTAACATTTCCATTTTTCAATGAACATGAAAGAAACAAGGTAAGTAATATTTTATATTTCTATAATTATTATTATATTATAAATATCATATTATACATTTAAATAATTTATATATACCATTCATGTGATGCGGTGATGAAAAAGGAATCACATTCTCTTCATGGAGGTGGTAATCCATATATATGCATGAACGACGTTATCATTTATCAATGGATGGAAAGGTAAGAAAATAAATGATATATTATACTTATAAAATTATTATTAGTTAATATCACACACACATACACATTAAATCCATAATTAAATCCATTATTTATAGGTGGTTATGGAAAATGAATTTCATTGGTTTGCGAGGCAGTAGTCCTCCGTATACACAAACAATGGTTTAATTTTCCATTTTTTGGAAGAAAGAGATGGATAAAGGTTAATAAATTAATATAAAAAAATAAAAAAATATATAATATACTTATTTTAGTATATAAAAGTGGTTATAATATTTTTTTAATGAGTAATAACAATAAATAAAACCGAAACACTCAGTTAAAAACTATACCTCTTCTTCGGACATCCTCATTTTCATTATACCTTAAGACCTCTACGGTTGGCATTCTAAACCAAATAAGACCTATATGACATGGGGAGGGATGTAATTAAGATATTTTTGTATTTATTTTATGAACCAAAAATCTATTTATGTTGTATAGGAGAGGATAGGCAGGTGTTCATTTATAGGCGAGGGAGGAGCACTCTTTAAAATACATGAAATATTATAAAATAATATGGGTCTATCTCTTGTAAAATGGTTCCAAAATGAAATTTATTAGAAGAAAAGGTATATAGGGTATTAATATAATTATCCAATAAAATGTTTATATATATTTATATCATTTTAAACCTTATCTTTTGGTTTAACCCCTTTTTTATTCGTTTTTAACCTTAACCATTGTAACAAAGTTTTCAATATTTAAGGGTTATAAATTTACATCTAAGTTAAAAATTGGATCATAAGTGGACAAGGTGTTAAACTTATGAAAATTATTACTACTACTTGTCACATTTAAATATTTTTATTATTTTTAAATAATTTAATTTACTATTATATAATATAAAATATCATTAATGTCTTTTTAAGAACTATTCACATAGTTTGACTTTAAAAACATCAATACAGGTATTAAATTAAAATATAAATAGTTTAGAAGTAAAGTATACATTTTTATTAACCATAAATTTTATGTTACCATAATATATCCAAAAAATATTACTTTTTTATGTTTTTAAAATCATCTACTTTTAATTTTCTACTGCCCGCACAAGCACTATGTAAGCATTGTATAATCGATTAAGGCAATTATATAAACACTAAAAATTATAAATAAATTACCATCATAAAAATAATTTAATTATTCTCAAAATTAAATTTAATTTTATTTAAAAAATAAATTATCCTTAAGTGAACACATAATATAAATTTTAAATTAAAAGAGTATCATTTTTTATTTTTCATTATATAAATTAATATATAAATTTTTTTCAAAGAACAATGACAAAAAAATACCATAACATTGAATCGTGGTTGATTATTTTTGAAATAAACTCTTTAAATATATTAAATTCAAGTTTTAACATTATTATTTTGGCCTTATCACATTATTTTTAATCTTAATTACCCAATTTACCCTTATCGAGGTGACAAATATTTACTACAGTTAATATTCATAATGAAAGAATAAAAGGGAATTATTTAAAATATTTAGAACTCTTAATTTCAAATATGGAACCCATTTTACAAGAATCATTTTCTAAAAATTACAGAAATAAATTTTAATATAAATTCACAAAACATAAGGAAAAATAGTTTTTAGAAAAACGCCTTAAGCTAAAAAATGAACTTATACCAAAATTAGTCATAATTTTGATTAAAATATAATCAATTAGACTATATATAATTAAATAATACTTATTTTAAGTTTAGATCAAATTATAATCTTAATGAAACTATTTTAATGAAAATAAATGATAGTTTTAGAAAAAATTAATATTTTTCACTATTAATTGAAAAATCATTATTTTCAGAAAAATAATAAAAATTCACCATAATATATTTTTGATAATATGATTTAAAAAATGAAACCATTTTTGTTAAGTAAAATTTATAAAATTGAGAGAAGTTAATTATATTATTTTTGAATAAAAAGTGATAAATATTTTTTTAAGAAAATGTGTTTTTGTCGAATAAAATGATTTTTTAAAAAATTGAGTTCTTATTTCCTAATAATTAATCAATAAATTTTTATTAATTAGAACCATTATATATATTTCATAGTTCTATTACTTCTATTTATAGCCACAAATTCAATGGCTATGTTATAACATACATAAAATAATTAATGTTTCATGCATTTAGGCTCGGTGTTGTATGTTATATATTCTTTCAAACATAATGTTCTTTTAAATTATAAGGGTGTTAAATTATCCACCATTTAATAAATTATATCCACAAAATTTGAACCTGAGCTCGTTAATCATGGGTTTTGACATTTGAAAATTCTTTTATTGGAAACCCACATCTGAAAATGATTAACAAAACTTCCTTTTGAAAAATGGTAAAGAGAAATATGAAAGTCATTTTGAATAAAAGATAACTATGTTTCCAAATAAGGGAACATTATTGGGAAGTAAAAACACTGTTATATAGAAAAATAATTAATGTATAAATAATGATGGAGAGTGACCAAGAACAGTAATCACAATATATATAATGATGATTATAAAGTCAAGGACCATATAACATTAATCAATGGGGTGTGAAAAATATGATCAATTCATACAAAAATATGTTAATAGGAAAAAAATTTTATTTGAAGATCCTTTTATTGGAGTTTAGGAATTCATTTATAATCTAGACTAAGTATATAAGGACATATATTTACTTTATTTTCTTAAAATACAGAAATTCTATTTTTCTCTTAATTTCATGTTTCAATCAATTTTAAACTTTATCTAATTTTTCATCCAAGTGATTATTATGGATATATAATGTGATAAGCACTACAATCAACTACTAATTGAACACGAGGTAAAAGGATGAAAATATATTCTTCATGTATTTATTAAAATCAAAATGGTTAGTACAAGATAAGATAATACCCCAAATGAATAAACCTTCATATTAAGAAATAATAAATTATTCTCTAAAATTTAAAAATAACACCAAAGGTTCAACATAGAACATTATGTAAATAAGAACCTTTTTTCCCAATTAACCACTATAATATGAATATTAAATATTTTTTTAACCCAAAAGGTTATATCATTACCTTAAACTTACAACCCCAAAAACTTAATATCATTATTCCCAAATAATCCTTCATTTTAAACCACCCAACAATCCTAAGGGTTACTTATACCTTAATCTAATAAAACATCTTACTAAATTTCATTAATCATTTTAAAATAACATATCTTAAAACATAAAAAGGGGTTGTCCATGAATTTGATCTTATAATCAATATTGAACTTATAAACCCATGATGAAATCCATAACACTTATGCTAACCTTACAAGAAAATAACATAATCTTTAATGTTTTTTAAACCCTATTATGATACCAACCAAAATATCCCTAAAACCAAAATCCTTAATCTGATGCAAGAAACATAATAATTACATTTCTGGATTTGATACCAATAAATATGATTGAATTTCAACCATTGAAAACATAAAATATAAAATAAAAATATTGGGTCACTTATCTACCTAAGGGCCTTTTAGGATTAAAATTTTAGAGAATTAGGAAAAAGTATTACATAATTATACCCTTGTATTTAAGTGATATTTTTACACTATACCCAAATTTTCTTAATTACATTTCAATTCATCAACATTTCCCAGAAAATCCTTCAGACATTAATCCTTTCTAGACAAAATTCATTTAATATAAATCTTTATAACCTCAGGAAATGGAAAACATAAAAAGGGTGAGTTTAAATGCTCAATAAGGGTTATCACTAGAATTAACAGTTGAATTAACTCAATGTTAATAATATTATCATAGGGGTAAAATGACATAATCAATTTTCATGAGTATAACATAAGAGAATTCATACCTATAAAAATTTGGATCATAAATCATGAAACATGGATTAAAACTTTAATATAAGATGAGAGTCACATAAGTAAACAATTGTGAAACAAGTGAAAACCATCCTTAACCAAAAATATCTATTAGAAACACATAAAAAATACAAATAAAATATGTTGGTATCTTTGAATATCATTATCATATCACTCTTACAACCATTTTTACAAATGGAAAAACCTATCTGGTAAATTCCAATAATATCTTAAGAGAAACCTATAACCAGTGAACTCAATCTCTTTACCCAACACATCAGAGAAATATATTAGGATCACCAATCATTATGAGCTATATTAGGATAACCCTTCACCATAAACAATGTACAATAACTATAACATAATCATAATAGATAAAATTATACATTTTTCAATATAATAATAACTTGTTTTCTTTCATAGCTTGATTTATCCGAAAAAAGAAATGGGCTCCTTGAAAATATATTTGAAACTATCATAATACATCTACATAAAGTATATAGATAGAATAATTACAATATATCCCCGGTTTATTATAAGTAAAATCAAGGGTGTTTCCATTTATGAATACAAATACTATAGAAAGATTATTAAAAAAAATTCTTGAGAAAAATATCCTTTCCAAAGTGAAAATAATATTTAAAAACCTAGAAAACCTATAATATTAAGAAAAAAAATTTATTTGAAGATATCCATGGAAAATTTTAATGTAATATTAAAATATTTGAGTGGTCATAATGGTGGGAAATTATATTCAATCCATAATCATTAAAACAAAGATTCTATTTAAACATTTTTGTAAAAAGCACCTTGTTTAGAAAATGAAAAGAAGATTTTTTTTAATTTTTTTTGCAAAAAGTCAAAAAATGGGTAAACATTACTTTAAATAATCATTTAATAACAGTATAAAACATTTTTTAGAACACGTATATATAATAAAAGGTTTTATCAACCAAAAAAGGATAAATAAGGATGACTTTTCTTAAAAATAAATTATAAAAACATTTTGAGTACCAAAGATACGAAAATGGTACTAAAAATAAAAAATTATAGAAATAAACATAGGGAAATAGAAATTTAAGGGAATTATTATATAGTTATCATATAGTTTTCTCAATTTAAATTCATGAATAATAAATCTTGATTAAAATGGGACTAAAACATAAACTCCTTACGACTTGGTAACTTTCAAGTCAAATACCTTTGAATGAAACATTTTAAATTGTAACTTGAAATAACATGATTTATAAAATATTCATGATATAAAATGAAAAAGGGGTAGAAAATACACCATATAAAATAAATTATGAGTATAACATTAAAATATTCCTCAATGAATAGAAATTGAGATGAAATCCCTTATGCCGAGTCTAATCTTAATATATATTTCTTTTAACACCTATAAAATAAAATTATATCAATTATTTTATTTCTTAAGAAGATTTTTATGGATTAATAATTTTTCTTTAAACTATTTATTTCACTTATTTTAATGAAATATTTAATTACTTAATCAGTTAAGTCTATATCGGGTATTTTGAGTATGTTCAGATCATAACATCAAAACAAATTCGGTATGTTGTCAATGGTCAAAGTAGTCATTATTAAATAATATATAGAATAAATACAATGATAAAATTATCATTTTATACATTAAATATAATTTTAAAACCAAAATTGAAATATGGTTATGAAAAATCAATTGCGTTACAAGCATGGAGACGGTAGGTCGTAGGTATGTATGAGTAACATTTCCATTTTTCAATGAACATTTAAAAATAAGGGTAAATATTATTTTATCTTTACATAATAATTATTATATCTTAAATATAATATTATATCTTTAAATAAATTATATATAAAATCTATATGATGAGGTGATGAAAAACAAATCACATGTCTTTGTGGAGGCTGTAATCCACCCGCACGCATGAATGGAATCATCATTTTTCAATGGATGGAAAGGTAAGAAAATATATGACATGTTATATTTATAGAATGATAATTATATCATTAAT
This sequence comes from Viscum album, assembly GCA_963277665.1. NCBI lineage: Eukaryota > Viridiplantae > Streptophyta > Magnoliopsida > Santalales > Viscaceae > Viscum > Viscum album. The sequence continues at coordinate 398,548,734 of OY728138.1, forward strand.
TTAATATATATATATATATATTAAATCCATCATTATAACCATCCTTGGGATGTGGTTATGGAAAATGAATTACAGTTGTTCGTGGGGTGACAATCCTCCATACACATGAATGATGGTTTCATTTCCCATTAGATTAAAGTATGAGATGTATTATGATTAATAAATTAAAATAATAACATATAATTATATAGGATATACCTATTTAATTTTATCACAATGGTTATAATAGTTTTAAGGTGGTAGAAGAAGAAATAAAATAAAAACATTCGGTTAAATGTAATAAATCTTTTTAGAAAACCTCATTTATTTTACCTTAATCCCTTTAAGGTTGGAATTATGAAAAAATTATAACTTATAAGATGTGGGTAGGGATTTTACGAAGGTTTTTTATATGTATTTTCCATAATAATGTCTCTTGAAGTGTGGATAGGATATGATAAGAGATGGGCTGCCTTTTATCCGAGAAGGAGGGTCACTTTTGGAAATACATGAAATATTATTAAGTAATATGTGTCTAAATCAGGTAAAATGGTTGAAAAATAAAATTTATTCCAATATAAGGTGAGTATAGTCTTAATAAAAACATAAAAACAAAATTTTATTGGTTTAGATATCATTTTAAACTATATCTTTTAAATTAAACCCTCTGTTAACCATTTTAAACATTAATCGCAGTAAGAATATTTTCAAAATTAAAGAGTTATAAAATTACTTATAAATTAAAAATTGGATAATGAATAGACAATAGATGAAATTTATGAAAATTTATCATACTACTCGTACTCTTTAATGATTTTTATTTTTATATTTAGAAAATTTAATAAAATTTGAAATAACATAAAATATTATTAATGTAATTTCAAGGTCTATTCATGTATTTTGACTATAGAAACATAAATATATGTATGAAATTAAAATATAAACTCTTTAAACATAAATTATACATTATGACCAATCATAAAACTCATGTGACATAAAAATTAATAGAAAAAATTATTTTTGATGTTTTTAAAATCATTTAATTTAATTTTCTTTTGTTTACTAAAGCAATGTGTCTATATTGTATAAGATTTTAAGAAAATTATATAATAACTACAAATTAGAAATAAATTATGATAAAAATATAATTTTATTACTAACAAAATAACATTTAATATTAACTCACAAATTATTTTTATCCCCATGTGATTATATAATAAAAATTTAAAAGCAATAGAGTGACATTTTGTATTTTTCTTCACGTAAAATAATGCCATTTTCAAAGACAAATGGAAATAAATTGTAATAGCATAAAATATTGGAGTATTATTGCTGAAAAAAAAACTCATAAAATATATTAAAGGAAATTTTTATGGTTATTTTAGGCCTTATAACATTATTTTTAACCTTAATTACCCAATTTACCCTTACCAAGGTAAAAAATATTTAATATGATTACAATTTATGATAAAAAAATAAAAGGGGATTATTTAATAAATAAGAACCTTATTATATAAAATATGGAATCTATTTCTCATGTTCAATTTATAGAGTTGGAAGAAATCAATTTTTATATAAATGTGTCAAATAAATGAAAAAAAACTTTTAGAAAATTGCATTTTTAAGCCCAAAAATGAACCTATACCAAAATATGGTATAATGATGATTAAAATTTAATTAATCAGATTATATATAATTAAATAATACTTATGTTACATAGATATCAAATATTAATAATAATGCTACTTTTTAATGAAAAGAAATGAAAATTTTACAAAAATTAATATTTTCTCTATTCAATGAAAAATCAATCTTTTAAGGAAAATAAAAAAAAATTCACTATAATATATCTTTGATATGGTGATTTAAAAAATTATATCATTTTTTCAAATAAAATTTATAAAAGTGATATAAATTAATTATATTATTTTCTCATAAAATGGGAAAAAATAATTTTTAAAGAAACTATATTTTTGACTAATAAAATGACTACTAAAAATTCAGTTCTTATTTACTAAGAATTTATCAATATTGTTTTATTGATTATGAAATTTATATACATTTTAGAATGTTTTTAATTTTATTCATACCTTCCAATTAAACCACAATGTTATAATTGTTAGAAAATAATAATATTTCATGCCTTTAAGTTCGATGTTGTGTGTCCTATATGCTATCTAACATTGTGTTATTTTAAAATTTATATTATTGTATTTAACTAGTCCAAATTATTTTTATAAATCTTGGTGAAATATTTTCTTTGTAAAAAATGGTTTTAGACCAGTGCTGTGGGAGAACCAAACAATGTGTTTAAAAAAATACTTATTTGGGGATTTATTTTAAAACTATGATTTAAATATGAAATAAATATGGATTTAATATAGAGTTGGTGTGAGTGTGTGGGTTCATTCATGGTTTTGATGATACATATACTTGGTAATATGGTTTGAAATAATGGTTTATGAAATTTAAATGGGTTGTTGTGCATTCATAATGTTTATATACATGGACTTGTTGAATCATACATGGCCACTGGTGAAAAAATTGGGGGCATGTTGGATTGATATAATCGGAATTTGTCATTTTCATGGATTATTGGGGGTTAATTATGTATATAGAAAGTTCCTTCTTTCATAAAGTGCCAACTTGGGTCTGATGACATTAATTTCCATTCGTGAGTTTGGGCCATTCAGTTAGTCCCACATTGATTGGGGATGAATTGGCATGGTGCCTAGAATGGGTTTATTTTCATTTATGGAATGGGTGTGTGGATTAATTTGGGGGAATTATGGGTTCAAATATAGGTTTATTTTGGTGAGAGATATTTATATGGTTTACTTTATCTATGTTTATTTAAATTATGCATCTTATTTGTTTTATATAAAATGTAAACTAACTAATTCATGTTTAAGTTGATTATGTGAGAAATATTTGGAGGATTTCCTACTGGGATTATATAATCACCCCCTTTATATGAATCTTGGACATATGAAAATTTTATTTGATGTAGTGTGTTTTTTATTTTTGGTTTAACCATTATAATATTTTAATATATATTTATATGTTGAGTCATGAAGCATACATGGATTTGTAGACATCATAATGTCTTGGTATTAATATATTAAAAATAATATATTACATTTTCTAATGCACATGTGTATTCACGATTAATTCATTTTCTCCTGAGTGGAGTCTCAAATGAGAAAATTGGCACCACGATTGAGTTTGGGAACAATATTTTACCCTTGAGAGGGTATATTTTTATCTGATTTTGGAAATTATGGGTTTCTGTATCATTGGAATATTATGTTATTAAAAATATTTTTTAATTTAATTAAAGTGTTTAATTAAAGAAAGTGATCATCAAAAAATTAATTAAACCCCTATTTAATTCCATATTTTGATAATCTCTACAGTTAATAACACAACCTTGGGATTTTCAGAGGAGACATCATGGGAGAGAACTTTGTCTATGATCAAGGATTGATTACGATATTGATGGAAAAACTTAATAAGAATCACCAATGAAATCAATGTGGATTAATTCCTCTCAATTGATCAAAAATTTATCAATGTAGGGCTTTGTTATTTTTTTATTTTTCTTTATCTCTTATGTTTTATAGGCATGGATTCAAAATATTCATTTGATTCTTGATCCTGGAATGACCCAGAAAATTTACCATTTATAATTGGAATGAATTAATGTTTTGTATTTCTTATATATTTTATTTAATTTTCACACCTAAGATCTAAGTTAAGGTTTTTAAAAGTCATTGATGATCTTAAATTTATTATTTATTTGGTTTTATCCCATAATTCATCATGTATCCATCATCGGCCTATGGTTAGGCCGACAATTCAAATTTGATGGCCTGTTTTGAGATGTGATCTAATCTGCAGTACATGTTTGTTTTTTGGACTAAACAATGGAGGATGAGGTGAGGGAATCAAACATTGGTAAATGGAGGATCGTAGAGGCATAGAGGTGGACTTCATTCTAGATAAGTGATGTGCAGGGGGATATGGAAACTCCAGCGGGTGTTGATGGTTTTCATTTCTAGTGATTGATGGTTAAAGATTGATTTCTAGAAATTTTAAACTCATTACAAAGTCCTTAAATAGATAAATGAGCGTGATTAGGGGATAAATCAATGAAAATGATATGATTTAAATTTGAGAATATGAATCTAGTTTGAAATACACAACTGCACGATGTGGAGTTCAGAAGAATACACATCCTGTATCTCAGTTGGTGCGGTAGATAAGGTTTTGATATGATCTAAATATTAAATACCATGTACCTTAACCAACATTCTGTGTACCTTCTAGCTAACTAGTATAACATGTAGACAGAGTACATGAATGGGTGGAAAATTGTCATTATACACCATATGGGTTAGGACCATACACTGTGTATCCGCTGAGCATGAATTAGGTAGCACTGGTATTTTCTGAGTAACCTACCTATCCTAAAATGACTTGTAGTCCACCTTATATGATGTTTATAGGGTCCATATACTCCATCAAGTGTTATAGTACATAGACATTCCACTTATTAGGGTAAAAAACTATTTAACTTATATTATAAACCATATACTCCTTCCATCACTTCTGACTTGTTAGATATCCTTGACCCAAATGTGGATTCCAGATAGTAATTATCCCATTTTGAGGGTTTTTATATGTATAATGTGATGGTGTACTTATTTGTGATATCATGGATAATATATGAGGTAATACACGCATGTTCTTATTTCTCCAATTACCAATAGATTATAATGGGCTTCATGTGTGACATTTAGAGTGATAGTGGTATCAATATGCACATGTTGACATGGTTACGTTAGGATATGGGTCCCCCAATTCCTTTATACAAATAGTGTTGGTATCCCCTCAAAAACACCCAAGATGAGGGTCCTCTATCTATGGAGTCTATATCCCATATCTAAGATCTTATATAGGATATGGTTATTCCACCGGGGTTAGTATCCCCTCAACCATCACATATCCATCAATGAGATGTGGGTCTGAAACCACTATTTTGGAGAGGTTACATATATTTCTATCTTGGGTAGTTTTGATATAGGGATCTAGGTGTATATCTCATCTATAGTTTGATGTGAAGATCAATACCTCTTCTGTTGTATCTATTTATTCTCCTTTGAGAATATTGGGGATCTATTTTATCTTTCCCTCTTGATTTGTGTTTATGAATTTACTAATATTTTGATATACCATTGTGATTTTCAGAGCATCCTATTGGGTATGTATATACTCACCCCTATATTGGAATCTTGAACTTATATTTCATGTCTTATGAAGATGACATATAGTTCTAAAGGGATCTTAGTGGACCATGCATTAGTGGATCTTAGCATTAAATGGTAATTGTAGCTGATGATGTTCAGATTTGGGAGTATCAGAAGGAACCTTCCTCTTATTAGTTGTGAGGTTGTTTTTACTTTTTCTGTTGGGAATTTATCTTTCCACTTTACATTATTTTATATGGATTTGTGTTATCTTTTGGATCATAGAGATTTTTGTATGAATATATCTCATTTATCAATTAGTCCAGTTATTACATTGAAGTATTATGATGTGTTTGGAAGTGTGTATTGTATATAGGTACTTTAGGCTAAGTCCTTCAATATGAGTTATAAACTTATTTGGTCGTAGTAACCAACTATTTTCCTATTGGAGGTGGTATTGGGTTTGTACTCTTAACTTACCAACACCTAGGAGGGGTCCAGGTGGTTCATGCCATGTTAGAGTGGTATCAAAGTAGTTTTTTCAATGGATATAGTTGGTGTTAGTATTTTTGTAATGATTAGATTGGGAATTTGTGGAATATTTTTTAAGGTGTTTTGAGTTTAAAGTTTATGTTAGGGATCCCAATGATGATGCAATGATCGATAGATCCATTCACCAAGACTTTGATAATTTTCTAGTTGGCATGGTGCATTAAGACACTGGTTGTGGGGGAAAATGGTATATGAATCATATAGATATTGTTTATTAATTTTATATGTATTTGAGTCTTATTCACATATATTCTCTTTTGAACATGGTTTTTTTGTTAAATTTCAGGATTCCACTATGCATATTACCAAATAGGATTTTGAAATAGGGCTATGATGATGAACAGTTGAGTGATGTGACTTATGTTTAGGGGCCTCTTAATGAGATGTTTTCTTCGAGGGGGAAAAGAGTGTTACCACCTACCATTGAATGATGAGTAAATCTACCGCCCATACTATATATAGAAATTTATATCCATATCAAGCATCCAGTTATCCCATAGGCTTTATATAAATATGCACATAAGTTGTGCACACTAAATGAGTTTTAGTGGTTGAGGCTACTTGGGTTCTGTGATAAGATTGACCCACAGGTAGCTGAGGAAGGATAGAGTTAGTGGTTTGATTGTTCCATCTCATTTGTCCCCCATTTTACTAGATCATGGTTTTGTTATGTAGTCTTCTTCAGAATGAAGTGAGTCACTGGGGGTGATTGATTACCCTAACTCATTAAGAGGCGATTCTTCCTTAGTTTGAGTTTGAGAATCTATGTTTTTAGGATTACTACACTATAAATCTAAAATCCATTAGCATTTAAGAGATTCTATAGATATAATAGGGTAGTATGACCATTAGAAATTATACATCAATATTAATAGATATTATTAAATATTCCCATGATATGATTTGAGATGGATTCTTCCAAGAAAAGAAAATTTGAGAGAGGTCTTCATAGAGACATTTATGAATGAGTAGTACCTCTTTTTATTCCCACTTATGTCATGGTGTTGTAGTGGTATTTTTTATAGAGTTATTTTTATCCAAAGTGTGATTAGAAGTTGGTGTTGGCAGTGGAGATCCCAAAGTAGAGTATTTATCCATAGCTGGAAGGCATCAAGCATTAAATTCCTCATGCAAGAAGACTTTGTATATCCAGTACTGGACTCATTAATCATATAAGGATAATGCATGGGATCTAATGAGATGGGATATGTTTATTTCCTTTCTTTTGATAGTCAGGGTCACCTAGATCATTACTTCACAACTCATCATGAGACAGAGGGTGTTCAGGTAGTTAATGGACCCCACATCAAAGACAATAATGTGACCAGGAACATCCCCTAGGTAGTCAAGGGGCCCTCAAGGAGGTGGTTTTGAAATAGGATATGATGATGTTCTTAGAGGAGGATCTATAATTTGAAAACTCTATAAACCACTTCCACCACCACCACCTTGATGCAGTCTATGCAGGGATCAGGGTATGACAACCCATATCTTTCATACATTTATTTTGTGATTTATTTCATAAAGATACACTTGATACAATCCTAGAAGGTTGTGATTCCTAGTGAATTTGGATATTTGGGTACATATAATAACAAATTTATTTAGAAATATAATCAAATAGATTAAAAATCTATAACTATCACTTAAATTTCCTTGATCTTCTAAAACATCATGGGATAAACTAGGGACACACATAAGAAATGGGTGATCTATAAAGCCCAATAAGGGAATAATTATAGAATAACATAAGGTAATATAGTACATGTGATTCAAGGTACACATCAATGTGACATAAGAGGGGTTAGAATCATAAACTTTTCCATAAAAGCATGATATAAAATGATAATATAAAGGCAAAATAGGAATACAGAAACAACATAAAACATGACATCATAAGCACAAGTTAAGGCTAACTGGAAATACCACAATAACATAGCATGATTAGTATAAAATCTGGTTCACCATACATGTAATCTCATGATATATAAACATTACCCAATTCATTTTAGGGATACATAATTCTGGGCCAACCTGTCACATTCATATCATGTACTTTCATAAGTGTGCCCCATAGATCATACAACATAAGAATGCATTTCATCACATTTAATCCCACAAATAATGAGTGTGGGATAAATACATGGAATTATCTAATAAATGGAAGATAGGTACATCTTGGTGAATTACATTAATTGGAAATTGGGATGTGTATTAACTATTCAAATATTTGGCATGGAAAATCATAGGATAATTTGAGCATCTTAACGAGCGTATATAATGATTTATGGAAGGGGTAAGTGAGAGTGAACAGAGGTATATAATTATATGAAAAACATAAGGACAGTAAAGGTATGTGTAAAAACACATTAAAATATGGAAATTTGGTAATAAAATGGGCTTAGTATAAAGGAAGTACTTGAAATAAGAATAAGAGGAGAGAGTCCCTTACCTTGAGAGGATGAATCTAAAATCTCGGGAATGGATTATTAAGAGCTTGTGAACACCTTGGGAAGGATTTATAGGGGAAATGGAAGAGTAAATTCATTATCTAAGGGATTTTACTAGAGAGGGATGGTAGGTTTGGTGAGTTTTTATAAAAAAATAGAAGATAATTATTTATTTACATATAAACATATGTTTTGGACTCTATATGATAAATTAATCCAAACCAAAAACCATATATAATGTCCCCTAATTTGGAACTCTCTCACATGGCTGGAAAGGGTTTGTTATGAGACCTTAAGCATGCCTCCCCATACACCTGAGGCTAGAGACTAGCAATGTGGGTGTGAAATGTATAGTGGGCAGACTATACCCCTCAGTATAAAGTGTCACAATAGTAAAAACAAATCATAATAGAACAGAAATAATAAAAGTAAATATATAGAGGAAGGCAACAAAAAAATAAAAATGAATAATATAAGAAATAATGTAATGACATGCTAGAATGTAACTAAATTTTGTGTTAAAAAAATACAAGAAAAAGACTAGAAGACTTAAATAAAAGACTCAATGTCTTGTGTTCCAAACCACACATCAGTCCCATATACAAAATCTATCCCATTTTTAAACAAGCAATCAAGAAAAAGTTCCTTTCCCCTTTCCAAACCTGCACCAAGAAATATACTTGGGCACTAAAAAACGAACCAAATAGGGTGTGAGTACAACTTAGTAGGTCGACACCATTATGTCTAAACAAAACCTATAAGATAAGAAGTGTATGAGATAAAGTAATAACTATGTGTATTAATTAATTTAACAATTAATTAAATACAACAACTACCTTCTTTGGATCTATACTAAAATATATCTAATAATTTCTTACAACTATGCTAACCACAAGCATATAACCAAGGTAAAATAACCGACTTCAGCAGCATGCCGTAATATCTATGAGCATGTCTTACAACCATTCCATCCAAAAACATATAACCAATGTAAAATAACCTGGTTTAGTTCCATGATAGAACATATCTGAGCATGTCTTATGACCATTCCAACCAAAACCATATAACCATGGCATAGTAACAACAATATAGGTCAAATCCCTATAAGCATTACAATATCTGAGATAAATCCCCATATGAATTACAACTTATGAATAGGTATATACTGATCTCTATAAGAATTATATCATGATACTTTGATAAGAACACTCAATATTATATTATAGTAGATAAGTGTGAAAGTTCCAGGGATGACCCTGACATATAATCATTACAACATGGAACACTACCCTTGTCATACAATATGGATATCACAATATCACATAACAATTTTCAATATTTAATTATGTGAATTACTATTCTTATTTTATATTCCACTTTGAATTTAATTAAAAAATTATTAAAAATTATACCAATAGGAAATAATTCATGATTTAGGGATTCTATAACAAGAAATCACACTTGGTCACAAGTCATTCTGAACATACTTTAATTCGTTTTCAAATTCAATTATAATCATGGTTCGATCACCCCATGGGAAACCACGAGCTAGTTAAAAATCCATTTGAAACCAAAGGAATTCAAGGAATAATTATATTTTTTTATTTCGTTAATATGGGAACACACAACAATGGAACAATCAAAATATTTCATAAACATGGAAATAATCAAACCATAGGGTTAATATTTAGATCCCCTACCATTAACCAATGATTTAACAATGCTTCCAATGACCAAGACCCATAAATAAGAGGGTATGGATGATTATAAAGACGTTATTAGATAAAAAATGATCAAGAAAAAAAGCAACAAAATTGGTCAAAGGATTTCACAACAATGTTTGGAGAAGGAAGAGAAGGAATAAACCTAACCGAAAACACTAACCATGGATCACTCCCAGAAACGATACATTTATAAGGGAAGCTAGAACCCAAAAAACACCCGGATAAATCCTTAGGGTCAAGAGGATAAGATATAAAGCTAAAAAATGAGAATTCAACCACCTAACTTCTTTAAAAAAACATGTTGGGAATTTAAATGACATGTAATGCTATTACATGACCTATAAATAGTTTTAATGGAATATTTCGAACAAATCGCCACCTCAGATTTATTTTATTAGAACCCTAAAATAATTACACGACGTGTAATCCATTATATGGAGTGTAAATGTTTTAAAATTTATTTTTCAACCCATTTTCCTTTTAAACCAACCAAACCTATTTCAAAGTTTCTCAAATCACCAAGAACCTATGAAACTCTTAATACATTTATATATAGACTCCATTAATTCAAAAAATCATACATACCTTAAATTTAAGTCATTGTCACCAAAAAGATCTCATCGCAGATACTCTTTGGTCCTTCACGATTTTTCCTGCAACCCAATACTGTATTTATTCAAACAAAAAACATTCATGATGAAAACAAAACCAAAAAAGAAGATTAATGAAAAAACTCAGAGACAGATGTACTTGAAAAGAATATGGGATCTTACAACTTCCCCCCCTTATAAAATCTTATCCCCAATATACTTCAAGCATCACTTTGAGGTCTCAATGAACAATTATAGCCACTGTGTTCGCATATCAGACTCCATATCTTAGGTCTCCACCTGAACTCACCTATGCTGCCACTACACCCGAACCAAGAGTATAGTCCTACCCCAAATATATTTCTCACAATGATATACAGCTCGTATAAAATTCTTCTCAAATGATGAATTAACAAAAGATTTATGTATTCTACATCTATCACATGGGAAGGGTTTGGATGATATCTTTATAGCTATGACATGTGGAACCCTTCTTGTATGAAACTATAGAGCTATAAAAGGCCTAAATGGTACACCATGGGATGAACCCTGGACACTAGTTCAAATGGCCTAAAAAACCTGGGTTCTAGCTTTCCCTGTTTCCTATAGCATTGTTTACACAACCTAGGCGACACCCAAATGAAAACATGATGATAAAACTTGAATTCTAGAGGTCATTTCCGATGGTCAACATATGATTTCTACCGACTTTGTATAGTCACCAATCACTATCTGATCAACTGAACCTGTTCATAAGTCTCATGTATGATACTAGGCCCAAAAAGTGATGAATCACATACCTCCATCCCAAAAAGAGGTAAACGTCATGAAATGCCATAAAAATCCTTAAAATGTTCCATTTGAATCGATTCCTAGAAGCTATTAATGTATGAAAACTCAATGAGTGTCATATATTTCTCCCATGAACCACCAAATTAAAAAACATAGGCTTATAACATATCCAAAAAAACATGAATAGTCTTATTAGATTGAACATTAGTCTATTGATGATAGGTTATTATTAAAAGAACTTGTGATCCAAGGTATTTCTAAATGACCTTCTAGAAACACAATGTAAAATGAGGATATTTTTTCGAAATGATACTCCTCGGAACACTATGCAATCGAACCACCTTGAACATTTAAAGATTACCTAGATCATAAACTATAAATGATTCCATAAAAGGTAATAAGTGAGCTTCCTTAGTCAGTTGATCCACAAAAACCCATACATCATCATTATTACGGGTCATCTAGCGTAGTCCTGTAACAAAAACCATTGGGACATAATCCCATTTCCACTCCAAAATGGGTAAAGGCTACAAAAGCCTAGCTAGCCTCTGATGCTTGGTTTTCATATTCTAAAAAATTAAGCATATAACCATGAATATTTTCACCTAGTTCTTCATTCTTTACCACCAATACTATCTACGGAGATCATGATACATCTTTGTTAAAACAGGATTGACCTCCCATCTAGAAGCATGAAACTCCCCCATCAGCTTCTTGCACAAGCCCATAAGAACCCATAGTCATCCATAGAAAATAAGACAATTTTTATATTCAAGATTCTATACAAATTGAACCTCCCCACTATATAATTTTTCTCTCAAAACTGAGCCCTTCGGATTATAAAATTTCTCAGTTTTAATCCGGTCCAAAAGCATGGTTATAACAAATATTGAAGTCAGAGCTAGCCGCTAATGAGATTCCTGAACATCCAGATGCATTTATGAAAAATGATAATCATCCACCACTCATAAAAAGACTCCCACACTACCTCTATCTATGTATTTCATCTCAAATAGATAGAAAAAATGTTGCCCTTTCTTGGTGTATAACCCAATTAAAACATGAAAGACTGCAGATACTCAACCCCCATCCTCTACTGAAGGTTTAGGTATCACTGAGAAAATATGTACTTAAGACTCTTTTGATACATGTATACCACAAACCTCCCACCCATGAGATAGTGTCTCCATTATATTAGGGAATTTATCACCACCACTAACTCCAAATCATGATTAGGGTAATTTCTCTCAAGTGGTCTCAGCTTCCTAGAGCCATAAGAAACCACTCGATCCTCCTACATCAAAACTATCCCGATTCTAACTCTACATGCATCATAGTACATGGTCAATTATTTAATCTATATAGGTAAAATGATAATAGGTCCTGATTCCAACCTTTCGTTCAGCTCCTGAAAATCTCTATCAGAACCATCAGACCACAAAAACTTCACCCCTTTCTTGGTCAGCCCATACATTGGTTCTGCCAAATGGGAGAAATATTGGATAAAACAGTTGTATGAAACTAATAAAACTATAATGATCTGAATTTTGAAGTTATTTTTGGGTTTTTTCCAGGATATCACAGCTGTGACTTTATCTAGTTCCACTGACACTCCATGATTTGAGATTCCATGGCCTAAGAAGTGCACTTCATTAATCCAAAAACTATAATTAGTTATCTGGACATAAATTCAATTCTCCCTCAATGTAATCAAGACTATGTTAAGATGTTCGAAATGATCTTATATTGACTAGGAGTACAATAAGTTATCATTGATGAAAACCAAAAAAAACTAATCCAAAAAAGGATGAAAGATCCTATTTATTAAGTCCATGAACAATACAAGCACATTAGTCAACCCAAATGACATCACTAAGAATTCATACAAGCCATACCTTCTCCTGAAAATATTCCAAGGTAAATCTGATAGTCTCACCCTTAACAGATGATATCCTAATATCAATTCAAAATTGGATAAGATCTCATCAACTCTAAACTAATAAAAAATATCATCAATATGTGGAAGAGGATACCAGTTCTTGACCATCATCCGGTTTAACCTCCAATAATCCACACATAAGAACAAAGATCCATTATCCTTTCTAGTGAAGAGAATTGGAGGAACCTAAGAAGATGTACATGGCCATATGAATCTATTAGATTCAAGATCTCCGAACAAAAATTTAAACTCCCAAAGCTCTACTAGTTCCATTCAGTATGGTGGGATATAAACTAGCTTTGTTCTTGGAACCAACTCGATCATGAACTCGATCTATCCCTTGGGAGGTAATGCATATAAATCATCAGGGAAAACATAATAAAAAAGTATACCACTGGAGGAAAATAAATATTACTACCTTCAACCATTATATAGAGAAAGACTGATAATATGATCCATGAGACACTCCAATCGGCACTAAATTTGTCCCACACAACCAGCCTAAAGATCCCACTCACCTTGGTGAGAATAGATGCTTCCTTATAGAGATAAGAAAATAAATATCCTCCTATATTAGTTGATATGATCTTGGTATAGAACTAACTAATCTATATCAGTAATAAATTCAAAACTAGTCATTTACAACATGAATGGTTTCCAAAAGAAATGGTAACCATCAATATTAAGAGAACATTCCTTGCAACATTTGATATTCTCTTACCACGCTCCCAATGGTGTGAAAATGGGTCAAAAACCATTTAATATTTCCACATCCAATCCTAAAATATTTGAAAAAAGAGAATATAGAAATTAATGCAATGCTACTGTATCAAACAAAACACAAGCTAAAGTATATGATACAAAAAACCTGCCTTCGACTGTAGACGATCCTTTATCTATGTTAGGAAGAGTAGTATATATAACATGAAACTGACTTGTACCTCTACCCTAGGTTCCAATTAGACTACCCTTATATTAATCCCTTTCTTGGTACTATTGATCATACACTGGGGTACCACATCTCCTTCCTCGGCTTAAATGACCTGTGTAGCTCTAGATAGCAACTTGCTGAGGGGTAGCCGAGCCGCTTTCCAATTCTGGTGCCTATCCTGATCCTATGACACCGGTCTACTCTATAAATATCTCAAAGAACCTCTAAATATGACCCAATGTTCCACATAAATGAAACATAAATATGGGGTAAGGATACTATTGGATCTTATGCCCCAAATTTCAATAGTAATAACACTATAATAGAACATGATCTTAAGATGGTTTTCCACTACCCTGACTGGTCTTCCCACTATTAATTTTCTGGAAACTATCATAATGATTATTCTTAACACTCAAAGAAGAACTCCAAGATCACCCTTCTTAAATATCCTGGCCACTTCTTAGGGCCTATCTTAGATTCCCTTCTATGATGAGTTCTTTATTCATCACATTATCAAATCTACTTAAACAAAAGACGTTTAACTATGACCTGATCTCATAACGAAGATCATACTAGAAATGTCTCTCCCTAGAGACCTCATTATCTTCCAAATATGGCACAAAGCACTGTAGTTTGGTAAAATGTTCAAAATAATCTAGTATTGAAACACCCTCCTATGTTAGATGCATTAACCGACAAGATTTTTCATCCCTGAAGGTCTCATGATTGAAATGGATCAAGAACATCATCTCGAAATCCTTCAAAGATAGCTCATCATGATTCCCCTATTCCCATAGAATATCCCACCAAAGCATGGTAGGTCCATTAAGCATAATAGAAGCAAGATTTTCCCTCCTATCCTTGGGTGTCTCAAGATGATGGAATATCATTTGGAGTGAATCGATCCATAATTTGGTTGCCTAGTGTTCCCCTTCCCCAGTAAACAGAGATGGATGCTAAAGTTGAAACTCTCTTGTCATCTCGAAGGAATGCTATGAAAAATATCCCTTTCCATGAATTTCATGGACCCCAAGATGTTTTCATAAAGATTAAAATTTATATTCTCCCAAAAAACTATAGAACGCTCTAGTTTAGTTACATTAAGAGTGCGTTGATTTCCACTCTTCTGATTCTCAAGTTGAATATGAAGATGATAAATTTTATCTATAAGAAAAAATCACACGTTATGAAACTAGATAGAAACAAGGTCAACCCCAATATGTGAATAAAAATAATAATAAATAACTCTTGGTCTCTCTAGAAATGAATTGTAATTATTTTATCACGAAATGAAATCTCATTTCATTTATCCAGTAAAAGAGAAATCTCATGTCACAGTTCTTCAGGCAAGTATATATTACATGAAAAAATATATATACCCCTATCATGAAAAATTTATGTCAATACATCCCTATGTTCCTATTATTATGCATGTAGTCTCATCCAGAACCATACTGGGACATGAGTAAAAATATCAAGAAATAGTAAAGTCATAAAATAATAACCTCATACAACATGTGAATCACCGAACGAGAAATAACATCAACTATAACAAGAACCGAACACAACAATAATCCCATCCTTGGGAACTTAGATTTTCCCTCGTACATGGGTTATCTAATCCCATTCACAAGACCATTACCATTTCCAAAAATATCAGTCTTTTTTATACCTTTCCCAAAGAGTAAATAAGAAGAAAATAAAACATTCTATTTATATACCACTTTGTAACATTCCCCAATATGGAAATCCCTCGCATGGCCTAAAAGGGTTGGTGATGAGACCTCAAGCACACCTCCCTAAATGCCAGAGGCTTCCAAATAGTAGTGGGGTTGTGAAATTTATAGTGGGGAGACTGTAACCCCTGGTATGAAGTTTCATAACAGTAGAAACAAATAAAAAAAAATCAAAGTAAAGAAATAGCGGAATACAACAACAAAATCCAACCGAATAATCCAATAAATAATAAGGAATAATGTAATTATGTGATGAAATATAACTAAATTTCGTGCTATAATAATATAAGAAATAGAAAAATAGACTCAAATAAAAGACTCAAAGTCTTGGGACCTGAACCCTACATCGGTCCCATATCCAAACTCCATACCACCTAAAAATAAGACATCAATAAAAAGGTCCTTTTCCATTTTCCAAACCTACCTGCAAGAAATATTCTCAAGTACCAAAAGGTGGCCCAGATAGGGTGTGATTATAACTTAGTAGGTCAAAAACTCCATGTCCAAAAAAACAATTCAGATAAGAATTTTATGCAACAAAATGATAACCATGTGGGTTAATAAATTTAAAAATTAATAAAATACAATAAAAACCTTCTTCAGATCTATTACGAAATATCTCTAAGCATGTATAATGACCCTGAAAACCACAAACATATGAACAAGTTAAAATAACATGCTTCGGTGCCATGCTGGAATATCTCTCAGCATGTCTTACAACCATTCAAACCACAACCATATTACCAAGGTAAAATAAACTTCTATGGTACCATTATGTAATATTTCTGAGCATGTCTTATAACCATACCCACTACAACCATATAACCATGGTATAGTCACAAAAATCTTGTGTCAAATCCTTATAATCATTACAACATCTGGGACAAAGCCCTATAAAAATTATGACATGGGACTGGGCATAACCTAATCTCTATAAGAAATAAAATATGGGACAAGACCGATCCCACTCAATATCAACATTACAACATATAATTGTGCAAGTACCTAGTCCAAGATCGATATATAAGAATTACAGAATGAAACACAATCCTTGTCATACAACATGGACATCACAATATCACACCATAATTATAAACAGTTAGTTAAGAGAATTACTATTCTTCTTTCATATTACACATACAGTTTAATTCAAAACTGATTAAAAATTATATCATTATGAAATAATCCATGATTTAGGGATTCTATAATAATAAATAACCCTAGGTCACAAGTCATGTTAAACATACTTTAATACGTTTTACAATTTAATTATAATCATGGTTATCTCACCCCATGGACATCCATGATCTAGTTAAAAATCAATTTGAAACCAAAGTAATTCAAGGAATAATTAAATTTTTATATTTAATTAATTTAGATGCACTCAATGATGGAAAACATAAATATATTTCAATAAATTGGAAATTATAAAACCATAGAGTTAAAATTTATACCCCTACCTTTAACTGATAATCCAACAATTATTTCAACATCCAACACCCAGAGGAAGAAAGTGAGGACGACTGCAAAGAGTTTCCTATATCAAAACTGATCAAGATAAAAATTGATAATGTGATTGGTCATAGTATTTGACTACAATTGTCGGAGAAGAATGAAGAGAAGGAATAAAAATAACTGAATAGACTTACCGAGGATCTCTCACACAAATGGGACATCCAGAAAAAATGTTGGCACCCCAGAACATCTAGAGAAATACCTTGGTCAAAGAGGAGTGGAGATACAATGATGTTATTAATTTATTCATAACTTTTTATTTACTCCATTTACTTATTTTCTATGAAAACTGCATAATTAATGTGAAATATTCATTTTTTAATATTAAATATAATTTTTGAGCATTATTTGAATTAATCCAAACTCTTGTAAATTTAATGTTTTAACCATAACACTCATTTTAATGATCCAAATTATTTTATTCATATTTTTTAGGGTTTATTATTTAATTTCGAACATATCATTAGAACGAATTTTTGACATATTCTTCCATTTTTATTGTCTTATGGTCCACACAAGAAGGCCCAATGAATCTGTAAAGGAACTGGACCAGCCATGATGATACAATTTATGATCTTAGTAAAAAATATAAAATTTTATGAAAATAATGATTATATTCTTAAATATCCAAATGAATCATGGAAAAAAATTTCAAGTCCCAACACTAAAAAAGGGACCCAAATGATGCTTTTAAGTCCAGCCCACCATTCTATCTTGGAATTGAAATAAGCACACATTTATTGACTTTTATCTTTATATAGACATCCATTTAAGCTTATATTTTTCAGTGTGAAAGAAAAGATATAGAGGGCCTACTTTTTAGAATAAATGGTTTAGATTTGAGGGGATATTCCTATTCCAAAACCCATTCAATTTAGGCCATTGAAAAAGAGTTGATAAAAATGGGTATATGAACATTATTTAGTAAAACAAAACAAATTTGGTTACAAAAGTCCAATGACTGCCAACATTTCATATTATATAGAAAAAAAACATATCTAATTCTTTTAATAAGAATATATCTCAAGATTTTGCGGTATGAATGGTCAAATCACTGATCCAATTGTAGGGGTAGTTTTGGTTTGAAAACATTCTTCCACATTGGGATATATATATGTTCCCCTCTTCTCCTTGAAAGGGGTTGACATTTTAGAGAAAATAAGGGTAGTTTAGCATGACCAAGGATTTTCCAAAGGCCTAGGAGGAACTTTTAAAGTCATGTTTTTACTTGATATACCCTTCTTCATCTCTTTTTTTCATTTACAATGAATTCTTCTTCATTTTCAATGTCATAAGTGTTTTTATTTTAATTTTGTTTTAATTAATGTTTCTTATTCAATATATCTCATCCTCATCCAAGTTATGTTGTATAATGTTCATGGTCTTAAAATAGTTTAAAAATATAGAAAAAACCTTCCCTTTTCTCACTTTCTCATTCAATCGAAAGTGTGTTTTTAGCTCTCTTCACATTTCACGTGTGTGTTCAGCGCACCACCCTTTTCTTGTCCTGTTATTTTTATTTTATTTTTAAACCATCACCATAAAATTTAAACTATATTAATAACCATATAAATGGAAGAGTAAATCATCTTTTAGGGTGATTCATAATTTTGGGATATTAGGTTATTGAGAGATTTTACTCATTGAGTATTCTATAGGTTAACATTATGTATGTCGAACTTAAAATGTCATGGATTAATGACATGTTTTGTTTAAGATTTGGATTCTATGGATTATTTAGACCATAAATACACTACCATTAACAATTTTTTATTTATATTTTAACCCTAAGTTAAGTTATGTCTTGGAATAAAGCCTCAACACTTGGGAATTCTAATCAAAATCATCTTTTTAAGTGGGTGTTAATTTAATGAAATATAAAGAAAATCTCATGGATATCAGATGACTAAAAGCTCCAATAATGACTCACCCAAATATTTATTAAATTTTTAAATAAAAAAATATCCATAAATCATTTCATTTAAGATCTAAAAATAACCCCCCCATTAAAAATACAAATCACAAAAATAATAGAAAATTAAAAAAGTATCTTCACCGATAATTAAACCTGAGTGACAATATACACATTACCATAGAATCAAAACCTTGAATGGTCAATATGCGACAATCACACTTACTTCAAATGGATCCATTTCCATGGATGGTGAAACTAGAATTTAGTATATTTTAATTAAAAAAAAGATCAAAATAATAATAATAAAAATAGAAAAAAAGAAAAACCCACCATCTCATAATAATCATAAACTGAAAAAACCACAAAGATAAAAAAACATCCTTTATCATCCTTTATAAACATCACCGAATGACCCCTAGCCTCCAAAAAAATCCATTGGATTTGTTTGACCCATAAATTTATGGAACACTTTTCCAACTTAGGAGGAACATTAGGGATAATTAGATCACCCAGGAGCCAGTCATTATCCAAAAAATTGAACTAGATATGACCAATAATAGGAAAAAAAACCTTCAATAACTCACTACCCCTAATTCGAGTTTCCAACCCATTGGTATTCAATATCAAAATATTGAGGCTGATTTTGAACTCAAATCAGGTTTGATCCATCTTCTACCTCATTTCCATGGGCTAGCCAGTGAGGATCCACATCTTCATATCAAAGAGTTTCAAGTGGTGTGCTCTACCATGAAGCCTCAAGGGATTTATAAAGAAAAAATAAAACACAGAACATTCCCTTTCTACCTATATTACTCCTCCAAGTCATGGCTCTACTACCTCCCTCCTGGTTCCATTACCACATGGAATGACCTGAAGTGACTCTTTATAGAGAAATTATTTCTTGTTTATAGTACTGCCTCTTTCCAAAAGGAAATAAGTGGTATCAATCAATTCCTTAATGAATGAATCCATGAGTACTATGAGAGGTTAACAAATCCTATGGAAAATTTCCCACACCAAAAAATCCCTGAAAAACTCTTGATCCAATACTTATTTGAGGTGTTATTATCTATGGATAGAACACTCATTGATTCCACAAGTGGTAGTGCTCTTGTTGATAAAACCCATACATATTCACGAGATATTATAAGAAATGTGGATGAAAACTCACAATGATTACATACTCAATCACATGCTCAAGTCAAAGAAGTCAAAGAGAATCAATCCATAGGGCCTAGCAAGATGACCCAATGGATGAGTGAACTTACAGGTCTTGTGAGAAAACTAGCGGTTGCTTCCAAAGCCCCAACCTCATCTTCTACTCAATCTCTATTTCCTAGACCTATTAAGAATTGGGGAATCTATATCTCACTATCTTATCCAACTGAAAGTTGTCCATAACCTCAAGAGGATCCCTCAAATTTATCTAGACCAATTGATCTCAATGTACCATACACTCAAAGAAACACCAAATATCAAAAATTAAGACAATTAATTAGAAACTTCAATCGACCCCACTCTGAGCCCTTCTCTTCTACCTTTAATCCAGGGTTATGCTATGATAATCCAATTTCTCATCCCCCTAAGTTCCCTCCTCAAAATCTAAACCAAATCCAATATAGTTAAGGTAGTGGTAACTTCCAACAACCTTATCCTTTTTTCCCTCAACCTCAAAGGAACAATACTCCTCTTTCTCCTCTTGGATTCCACAATGATAATGAGACTTACCAATTCCTATCCCAATACAAGAACATTACCAAGAACCCAAATCAAGGTAATATCAATGCATGACATGCCTATTCTTCCAAGAAATCGTGGGAAAGTGCTATGGAAGATCTTTACTCTTTCACCCATTCTATCCTTAAAAACATTAAAGCCTAAATATTTTAACTTTCATCCCACCTCAACCAGCACAACCATCCAATTATTCCCAACTCCCATCTCAACCACTACCCAACCCTAAGGGTAATGTAAGTGCAATTTCACTTAGATCAGGAAAGGAAGTCGCTATGACTCATGATTAATCCTCTAAATCCTCTTTGAATATTGATATTGAAAAATAAAAGACTAAAAATCCAGAAAAAAACATGGATCCACCCCCTCATGTCCTTCAATTCCTCTAAGGAACCTAATTCCATTTCCTCAAGCTGTCTATAAGCCATATAAGCGCTTTGAACCGATTCTTAAATTCTTGACATGTTTAGACGTGTTGAAGTAGAAATTCACCTATTAGATTCCATCAAAGAAATACCTAGGTATGAAAAGTCTCCTAAGGATTTGTGCACCCATAAGAGACAACATATGACCTTTAAAAATGTTTCGACCCAACAATCCATACCCATGGGGTGCAAACACCCATGTAAATTTATTGATCCATTCGAAATAGGGAGTTACAACTTTGATTATTCACTCATAGACCTAGGATAATCAATAAATTTCATTCTCAAATCCATCTTCTCCAACCATGGTATAGGTCCCTTACACCCAACAAGTGTTGTCATGGAGTTAGCTAATCGAAGCACAACCAATCCTAAGAGAATAATTGGGGATTTCTTCATTTTGATCAATGATCTCATCTTACCAACAAATTTCTATGTCCTTGACATGGAAAGTGAGACGACTTATTTCCAATATCCTTTGATTCTAGGAATTCCATTCTTCATGACATCTCGAACTAAGATTGATGTCCTTGTGGGCATCTTATCCATGGAATTTTTTCACCAACTGGTCATGTACAATATGTTTCAATCCATGTGATACCCCTCAGATAATCAATTTGTATTCTCTATAAATTCTTCTAAAAGTCTCTATGAAAGTGTGTTGAACCTCGGTCCATCATTTCATTCATTTTATAATGATAAAAGAGATTTTTAATTATGCATCCTCATTAACCAAGTCATAAACGGAGACGTTGATTTTGAAATTACAAATTTAAACTCCATTGACCTAAAGGATCTTGAAATATTTTTGAACTCCCAGCCCACCTCTAATTGCCAATTCTCTACCCTGGATGGTAATGAGGAAAATTAACAATCATGTTCATTTGTTGATTCAAATCAAATTATCCAACATTCATCATTTCCCATCCATGATTCAAAAAATTATCTTGTCTATGAGATGAACCCTAAAAAATGTGCTTATCTTGTGGTAATGGGATTGAAGGTTGTGAGATTTTTTTCCTAATTAATAAAGTGATCATTGGTGAGGTTGAAATTGACCATTCTTTGGAAAAAAACACTAATATAAAGTAGACTAAAAAATTTATTCTGATTTATGACTCCACTGATCCTCATTACCGTACATCGGTAAGTGATGAAATAAAGGAGATAAAAACAATTGTGATCTCATACTCTGGTTTTGTGTTATATGAAACTTACATAAATTCACTATCATAATTGAAACATATTCTTGAATTTACATTTATATAAAACCATCACTTTTTGGATAACATCATTCCTCAAGTTGAAGACTAAAGGGAAGATATCCATATTCTCTTTCCACCCCCATTGAATTTCAAGAACAACAACAATTAGGGGAAGGCATTATTTAATTAACCACAAGGCCTCCAAAACAAGTGTTTTTTCTAGAAACAGTCTGGATTTGAGAAAATACTGTGTCCACCATCAGACTATGGGTAGTACACTAAAACTTTCTAACAATAGACAAATAAATGAAGCACTTCTTAGGAGGCAACCCAAGTTATCTTTCATTATTTTATGAAATTTTAATTTATTATTAGTTTTATCTTAAATGAATAATTTCTTTTTTCTATTTGAGGTAATGGAAATTTTCCAAAGCATCACGAAAAATGACACATGACCTAGGATACCAAACTTCTATAGTTGATCCACCACTAGATAGAGATGGGGACCCTCCAAATCCAACCTAGAGGAACCTCTTTCCCTTTAACTCCTCTTCTCTCTCTCTCTCTCTATTATTCTTATTATTAATCTCTTAATCTCATTTTCTTTACCACTTTCCTCATAAAAATTTTATTTACTCGTTCTCTTTTGTGTGTCTGTCTTTATAAAAAACTAATAACAATCTTAAAAAGTAAAAAAAAGAGAAGTAATTACTCACCATCCACTTTTTAAAAATTTTCCAACTATTGTGGGGAGTCAAAAGAGATGTTTTTATCTAAAAAACTATGTATTTTCATCATAAATTTGGATAAAAAATCCTGTTTCAAAACAAAAAATTTTTGAATGCTCAATTTTTGATCTGGAAAATATTTCTTCCTTAACCATGAGGAACAACATTAGATTTATTACCAAGGTCACGTATGACTATCTTTTCATTTTTTGTGTTTTCACCCCTGATTTTGTGTCTTGAGTTTATGGACCTTCAAGTTGAATTTCATAATTTGGTGTGCTTTAATTTGATAGAGACATTTTCAGAACAACATGAAAATCAAAATATCAAAATATCCTCCCATAAATCTTACATTAATTCTCCTTTTAAAATCCTCTTTGATTTTATGAAAATATTTTCTTTGATAGCCAAATTATAAGCCCAATACCTTGTCCCACCCAACATATACATGGAATTATATTACATAATTTATTTAAATTTAAGTGTGTGGGGGGGGGGGGATGGATATCATTTTGGGAATCCATTTATTGATTTTCAACGTGTTATCATATGCTTAAGGGAAATAATATATTTCCATGAAGGGGAGAGTTTTTTATTTGGTGAGATTTAGGAATGGATTTTAATTTATGTAATTTTATAAATGTTATTGAAAAGTTTAAAAAAACTTTTAAAAAATCTTTTGTGTCTTTGGAAGGTTCCAAATCAATCTCCATCAACAATTTCTCTTATTATAACTATTACAATTAGTGTCATGAGAAGATCAAAAATTGGTTATAAGATGAGTGTGAGATCTGTTTCAAGTTCACCTTTAGAAAAAATGAAAATAAATAAAACAAAAAAATAACCCTTATGTCATTTGGGGAAGTTTTGTGTTTTATAAATATTTAAGCTTCTCATCTGCTTCAAAATTTCTTTCACCTTTGTGTCTTTCTTCAAGCAATAATACCCTTGTAAACTTTTTTTTCCTTTTCCTTCCGTGTTTCTTTTTGAAATAAATTGTTAATTGTTTTACCCATGTTGGTGTTTTACCCCTCCTTTCCACTCTTTGGACCTTAAATTCCTTCCATACCATAACCAAAAAACCCCCTAAAAATAACTTGATTATTGTTCACTTTAGGATAGGGAATGGAGGATGATATATTTTTCAAACTCTAAGATTTTCACTTTTGGTTAGTGAATGAGTGAACCTCCATAATTTTTTTATCATCTTGAGAGGAGTGAGTTATGAGTGCCCACATTTTCCATCTCTAAATTATAGAATGAAAAATAAATTGTTCTTGGAAAATTTTTTTGTAACAATTTGTGGTGGAATTCAATATGGATGAGTGAAATGGTCAAAAACTCCCCTGATTGAGGAAAAAAATTTGAATATTTTTTGGTGAGTGAAAATAATTTAGTTATGTTTTTATATTTTTTGTACATGAGGGAATGCACAATACTAAGTTTTGGGGAGTTACAGTTATTAATTTATTAATTAATTTTTATTTACTCCATTTACTGATTTTCTATGAAAAGTGTATAATTAGTGTGAAATATTCATGTTTTAATATTCAATATACTTTTTGAGTATTATTTGAATTAATTTAGATTCAATTAATTTTAATGTTTTAACCATAACTCTCATCCTACTGATTAAAATTTTATTATTATTGTTTTTTTGGGTTAATTATTCAGTTTCCAACATATCCTTAGAAGTAATATTTGGCCAATTCAGCCATTTAAATGGTCATATGGTCCACAAAAGAAGGCCAAAAGAATATATGAAGAATCTGGACTAACCATGATGATAAAATTTATTAGCTCAATCTAGAGGAAAATTTGATGACCCTCCTAAATATATTCGTGCATATATAAAGCAATCATTGATAAAAATTTCAATGTTCAACACCCAAAAAGGGTCCCAAAGGATTCTTTGAAGTCCAACCCACCATTCTGTTTAGGAATTAAAATCTGTACACAATTATTAACTTTTCTCATGATATAGACATCCATTCAAGATGAGATTTTTTAGTGTGAAATAAAAGATATATCTAGCCAAATTTGTAGAATATATTTTTTTTTGTATTTGAGGGCATATTCCTATTCCAAAACTCATTCACATTTCTTCCATAAAAAAAGTGTTGATAAAAATGGACAGTATCACATTGTTTAGTAAACATCCATACCATTAGATAATAATGTCCAATGGACACAAAATTTTTAGAGCAGATAGAAAGAATCCATATCTACAACTTTTAAGCAGAATATATATCAAGATTATGCTGTATGAATAGTCAAATCGTCAATCCAATTGTTGGGGTAGTTTTAGAATAAAAAAAGTCGACCTCCTTGTGCTATATATACATTCCCCTCTTCTCCTTACAAGGGGTTGTTATTTCAGAGCAAATGAGGATAGGTTTTAATGACCAAGACTTTTCCGAAGTCCTAGGAGGACAATAAAAACTCATATTTTTACTTGATATACCATTCAACCTCTCTTTTTTTCATTTTCTTTTGCGTTATTCTTCATTATAATCTCATAAGTGTTTGCATTTTAATTTTGTTTTAATGAATGATTCTTCATATTTATATCTCATCATCATCCAAATTCTATTGTCTAATGGTCATGTTATTATAATAATTTAAATTAAGTATAAAAACCATTCTCTTTTCTCACTTCCTCATTCAATCGAAAGTGTGTTTTTACCTCTCTTCACATTTCATGTGTGTGTTCGGAAAACCTATCTTTTCTTGTCTCATTATATTTATTTTATTTTTAACCCATCAACATAAAAATTTAAACCACATTAATAACTATCTCAATGGATGAGTAAATAATCTATTAGGATAATTCATAATTTGGGGATATTAAGTGATTGATAGATTTTTCTCATAGAGTATTATTTAGGTTTACATTGTGTATGTTGAAACAAATTATGTCCTGTATTAATGACATTTTATGTTTAAAATGTGGATTACATGGATTACTAGAACTATAAATACACTACTATTAAAATTTTTTTATATATATTATAACCCTAAGTTAAGTTAAGGCTTGGACTAAAGCCTCAACATTTTGGAATTCCAATCAAAATCATCTTATGAAGTGGGTGTTAATTTAATGAAATATAAATCAAAGCTCATAGATATAATATGATTAAAATAAAAAATAAGGAACTCACCCCCATATTTATTAAATTATTAAATAAAATGTTATCCCTAAATCATTTCATTTAATCTCTACAAACAAACCCCAATTTGAAAATAAAAATCACAAAACAATCGACTGTTAAAAACGTATCATCGCCGAGGATTCGACCCAAGTACAGATATACGCATTAGTAAAGCAAAGGAACCTTGAAAGTTAGATATAATAACATTATCCACACTTTATATAGGTGAAACAAATGATACTTCAGCCTCATATATGCTTAAAATAGAAGGTTGAATATTTACAGGACGTGTAATGTTCTTACATGTCGTGGGAATTTTTTAATGGAATACGTTGAAAAACTCATCACCTCATGTTTATTTTATTTAAACCCTTTAAAAATTTCAAGAAGTATAATCCCTTAACATGGGGTTTAAATTTTATAATTTTTTTTCCATCCCATTATCTTTTTTAAACAAACCGATCCTCTTTTAATGTTCAAAAACTCACCAAGAACCTACAAAATGATTAACCCATTTATATCCAAACTCCATTAATTCAAACAAGAACACATATATGGAATTTAATTCATTTTATACAACAAGGTATACTCACATATAATATATAGTCTTTCTAAAGTGTCCTTACAAACCAATAATGCATTTATTCAAATGAAAAACTTTCATGATGAAAACACAACCAAAAGAGAAGATGAATGAAAAAACTCAGAGAGAGACGTACCTGAAAAAATATGGGATCTTACACCATACTATGGTTTCTAACCATATTTCCTTTTAAATAAGTGTATATTTAACTATTTTATAAGTTTTAGAAAAAAATAATTAAAATAGTACCCTTTTTGATGTAGAAGTGAGTCATGTTTATAAATAATTGATTTTAAAACCCAAAAATAAAAATTAGGTTTTGGAGGATTCATTAAGGTTTTATAAAAATGATAAATTAATTTAAAAAAAAATTGAATTAAAGGGGAAATACAATTTCTGTTTTGGATACTCTCTATTGTATCTATTACATCACTTTTGGTCTTTTATGACGTCATAATACGTACCGTATAATTATAACATATTTAATTTTTATTTAAGAAATAAACTATCATAGAAAATTATAAAAATTTACCATTGGATATTTTTGACATTTAAATTTCAAAATTAATATTAATTTTACCAACACAATTATTTTAAATATGAGGGTTTATACTTTTAAATAAAAAAATTCCCTATTTATAAAAGAATACTGGTTTTTTGAAAATAATAGGGTTTAGACCCTTAATAAAATTACATTTTCCTTCATAGAATTATATTAAAATATATATTTAATAAATATTATTTAATAATATTATTTTATTAATATAATTTTTTTTCCAAAAATTCTTAAATTCATAAAAAATAGTTTCTTGATTGAAACTATATATTTTCCAAATATACAATATGTGTTTCATTGTATTAAAATATAATTTTGATTAGACTTAATTATTTTACCATTATAATGTAATAAAATATTAGTATAATAATCATTTTATTTTAAAAAGTACAAATTCATACTATTAGGTTCTAGATACACAACCCTTTATTACACCAGTGAATTCTCTTAGGGTATGGTGTGTAATGGTGATATTTTTTTGGGACGGTTCAATGAACATGGTTTGGGCCATGACCTAGATGAGATTTAACTTCTCCCATAAACAATTTCACTCTTTATTTAGTTATTAAATTTCAACATGGGAATGGTTATGGAAAAAGACTAGTTTTGTAATCTCTATTGGAAGATCTGATAAATTGGCTTCAAAGGGTATAATCCTTCTGGTCAAGGCCATCAATTCATTTTTCTATGTTAAATGTATTTATCATAACTACACACACACACACATATTAATCATATAGTCACTGAATAATGACTATACTATCAATGGTTATGATTCTTAATAGACATTTAAATTCGATATGATATAACTAATAACGGTTTAAAATAACTAAAGTAGTGCATGTGTTTTCTATAATTTCATTTTTTAATAAAAAATTTACTCATTAAAAAAAGGTAATTTCATTTATAAATGTTTTGTTCATTATATTATTCCCCCTTCATAAATTTCACCCTGAAAATTTCATTCGTACACTAAAAAAATGTGGGTCCTTCTATTTAATCACCTCTTCTTATTTCCAAGTCACTTCCTCAAAGTTTTGGCTCCACCAAAACACATTGACTCAGCGAGTTGTATTAATTTTGTAGAACCTTGTCTCTCTGATTTAATATATTCTTGAAATAATCCTTTTATGGAAAATAATTCTCCAATGGTACCACCTCTGGATTTAGCACATGTGAGGGTTTTGGTATGTATATCCTAAAGAGGGATACATAGAAAAAAAAATGTACTTGAGATAGGTAAGGTGGGGGTGATAGTTAATAAGACACTACTCCGATGTGACCAAGGATATTGTTAGGGATGGTGTTTCTTTGTCTAAGATTTACCTTCTTTCAAAACCTCATAAATTAATTCCACAATGATATATGAATTAACACTTTATCTCTAACCTCAAACTCTAGGTCTTGTCGACAATTGTATTTACAACTTTTCAGTAAAATTTGTGGGTATTTAATATGATGCTGAATGGTTTGAACCTTCTATATCATCTCTAGGATAAGATTAGGTCCCATCAAATTCCACACCCCAACTACATCCCTATATGTTGGAGTCTGACACCTCTTCCCATATAGGACCTCATAAGGTGAATTTGAATTCTATAATGGAAGCTACTATTATATGATAATTCCATTTGGGAAATTTTTTACTTTCAACATCCTTGTAAATTAAATAAAAATGATTTCAATATATCCTTTAGAGTTTTAATGGTTCTTTTAGACTGGAAATCCATCTGAGAGGGATAAATAACGCTAAAGTTCAATTATTTATCCAAGACTTGATGAATGATTCTTGAAAACCTCGAGGTAACCCTCATATCTCAATCAGATCCAATAGATATTGGAAATCCATTCAGTCCTATACATACCTTATGTATATCATGATAAGTTGTTCAAGAGATAAATATTTATTAATAGCAATGAAATTCACGAAATTTAGAAAGAGATCAACTACCACCCAGATGAAATTACTAACTTTAGAGATCTTGGGGGTTATTATGATGAAATCCATGGTTATGTTTTCCCATTTATATATAGGTATGGGAAATGATTTCATCACACCCATATACTTTTTCCATTCATTCATGACATGATAGAATACCAAGTATCATGTTAAAAATTATACAATCTCTCTTTTTATGTTATCCCACTAGAAGTTTTTCTTTAAATCTATATACATATTAGTTATCACTGGATGATTAGAGAAGGATGAGATATGAATGTCATATATAGGTTCCTTATTTGTTTTGGGTTTTTATGGGAAAGATACTCAAGTTCCAAACCTTATAAATCCATGTTTAGAATAGACAAACTCTAGAATATTTGATATTTTTATGTAGCATCTCACCATCCTTCAAAGACTACTTGATCTTCTAAAGAAATGATGGTTTAGTAGTTATTTGAGCATGGTGGGATTAAGATCCTTTGATTATTCACATGTATTTCCTCTACATGTCCAAGAAGTTTTAATTCCTTGCAATTATCATCATGGACAGGGTTATAGGTTCCTTTCTACTCAGATCATCTTCCACTTTGTTGAACTTCCTCAGATAGTATTGGATTGAACTACAATAATCCCTGATCAACTCTAACAAACATTTTTGGTGAATACTGATATCCTTTTTTTCATATATATTGGATCTCATGAGTTTACAATGGCTACAAGAGGGGGTGAATTGTAGTTTATAAAATTTAAACTAAGTCAAAACACAGATCCTCTTAAGTCAAAAAGATAGAACTCATTATTTACCAAATTATTGGAGTATTAAAATAATATTCGTAAATTTTCCAATTATTAGAATTGTTATCGGTATCATAGACACATCGATAAAATCGTTTATTAGAAAGATAAGTATATAACGAAATTTATAATGTAATTTCAATACCAAGTGTAAAATTAGTATAAATAATAAATAATAAATATTATAATAGTAATAATCACTTAAAATCATTAATAAAAGAATTTACTCTTTAACCTTAATAGTTAAGGAACTCAGAAAACCCGACATAAGATATCCATAGTTTTAATACCTATTTTAAAAGTTTGTATTTCCTTAACAGGAAAATCCTTGATGTGATGATCGATATAGCTATGTTTTCCAATTCCATGGAATCCCTCGATATAATATATTGATATCATCTCCATATTTATTAAACAATAAATCCCCTAACATGATGATCATTGTCATATCTGACTTCTGATCCCCAGAATCCCTCAATTCAACAGATTAGTTTCACCACCTTCCTATCCCTAGAAAACCATGATCAATACTAAGATTGGACATAGTGAATACAAAATCAATGTGTTCTAATGAATTTAAAATCCTCATATAGATTCCTTAGAACATAAAATATCTAAAAGATTACAAATATTAGGAATTATGTGTTCATATAGAGTGATATTTAGATGTGTTGAGTCATGAATTGAATTAACTCCAAGCCCTTAAAATGACCTCTTATTTATATACAATCCTACAATGGTCATATTTCTATGTTGGTTGAAACTACATCAAATAGATTTCACTTTGAATGCTCATAATGATTTGGATCTTGACCATGAAAGATAATAATGCGCTTTACTTTATTTTTCTGATGTTGTTTTTTAGAACCATTACAATGCGATTATGTATTTCATTTGATATGATATAATTCTAATCACCATGATTATAAACTTTGGATAATATTATGGGATTTACTATTTACTTTCAATTCGATAAACTAAAAAAAGGTCACTCCATTGTATTAGTATCAATGTCATTCCGATGGTCATGAATTTTTTCAGTCTGATAGACAAGACATAACTCTAACCACTGGTCATAAAGATAGTGTGTTTGATGTACCAGACACACCATCTATCTGATGTATCAGGTTGAATAAAACATTCTATTCATTTTAAATTTGAACTATTTTTATGTTCAGTATAAAACATTTTTTTCTACCAAAACATTCTAAAAATACAAGTGATATATAATGTCAGTAAAATAGTGTTTCAAGAAAGTGTTTGTGATTTCAAAAACTATAGAAAGAAAAACGTAAAAAGTATGACATTCAACACAAAACGTTATGGAAATAAAAAAATACAAAACATAAAATGAAAAATGTTAACACTGACATACTTACAACCCCGTTTTAAGAATATAAAATATATACTTCAACTTTAATATGTTCCTTTATCATATTTGAACTCCCATGAGTTAATACCTTCATTTTCTTTATCATATTTTATCATATGGAAATAATTGATACTTCAGATTCCCCCCAATAAAAAAATTTCTTTATAAATATTATCCACATTAAGATAACATATCTCCCTAGGATTCTTCCTTTATTTTTAAGAAACCATCTCCCTTAAAGAAATTCTTCCCAAAACATTTCAAAACATTTCCCCTTAATAATTCTCAAAGCTTTAAAAAACTTACCCCCTTTTTGATTTAAAAATGGTATAAGGAAAGTATATATATTTTTAATATGTTATAAAAGTATAACCTATGAAACAATAATATGTGAATTAATTATCCATCCATGATATAAATGAAATAACATAAATCAAGAAATGAAAGACAATCACACATATATCATTTGGGTAAAAAATCAGTCATGTTAAATATTCATTTAAAAAGTTTCAAAATACATAAAGATTTCATTCAGAAATGAATCATTATTTTATTAGTAATGTTTTACGATCACCTTGAACTTCTTGAAATCTTCATGATATTTCTCTACTTAAGCAATAGAATATTAAATATTTTCCATTCTTTTCTCCATGATTGTTTTCTACTAAAACTGTGTATTTAGGATTTCAACCTCCTCATTGATAATTTTATTCTCTTCCTTTACATGGAAAATCTCATCTTTACAAGACCGTACCCTACTATTTTCAACTTACAAATTTTGAATTTTTTATTTCAAATCTATAACTTCTTCATCCTAATTGTCAGTCATGTATTTTAATTATTCTACAAACATTACTCAATCTGAAACATCAGCCAATAATTTATCAAAAAGAATTAGCAAAGTCCACATATACTTTCTTTATTTCAATTAACTAATCTTCATGGACCTTGAAAACATAGTAATCCTATCTCAATCATCTAACCATATTGTTGAAATGTATCTTTTGATCCTTTATTATACTTTTTAAGGTTCTTATGATTAATTTTGGATAACTATATTTTTTATCATCTTCAATGATTCTTATTTTTCATTAAAGGAATTATAAATTTGTTTTAATCTAGACTTGATATTACAATGGTATATAATTTAATAACTTAACCTTTTTAGAGTTAGGAAAATATAATTAATGTTATTTTGTGCCTCTATTGACGAAGAGTTTGAAGACTATGTTTGAACTTCTAAAACATGTGGTCTGGAAGGACCAAGATCTAACTTCTTCTCTTTGGATTCAATTCTCACATACTTTGAAACCTTAAAAATGTATATTTATTTATCTAACTCATCATTATTAGATAATTTATTTTGAGATTTTTTATCTTATTCTACTAATTTTTATGAGGATATAAATTCCCATGAAACTTCAAACTCTACATTTTTATTAGACTTGGAAGGAAATGAATTAGTTTTCTAAGATGACTCCATTGTAATTTTTTGTTCCTTTATTTCTTTTTTGGTGTTTGTTTCTTGTTCTTTTTTATTATTCCTATTCTTCTTTCACTTATTATTATTTTTATTCATCATCCAATTCCTTTTCCAACGTTCTTAATTTATTTAGGTTTTTCCTTCCCAACATTCACCTGGACTTTTACTAGGATGTATTTTGTTACTTATTCTACTATATATTTATATTTACCATTATAAAAAACTATTGGAACTATTGAGGGAATTACTAAAGTTTATAACCATTATAGACTAACATCTAGAATTTTTTGATCAGTGTGAGGAATGGTTCCATACCCTGGAACTGGTTTCACAAATGATATAAAATATATAGATAAAATTAGTTTTTCTGAAGCTTTTTCAACTACCTTCATTAATATTTCTATTATTTTATCCTCCCATAACCTTTTATTATATTATATTTATTTTCCTAGTCTTTTTATGTTAATAATCCATCTAAATTTTCAATTATAAAGACTCAACATTATCAAGACCAAATTCAGGATCACCAAGTTTTTTTGGGCCTTATGTTCCATGAGTTTTTTGAACTCATTATCTGATATTGTATTAATTTTAATATTATTTTTTATGGGAGATGATTCGAACTTTCTATTTTCTTTAAAATATTCTTTTTATTTAGAAGGTGAAACATCACATGTCGTTTTTTCCATTATTTCTAAAAAACTATTAAACTTAGAATCAAAATCTAACTTCATCCTCACCAAGGTCTTTTCACCAACTAAGAAAATATTTTCCCTCATAGCATAATTATGATTATTTATGTCAAAAACATCCTTGAAGATCTCTATTAACTTGTTAATGAAATATGGAAACATTAGAAACTTTTATTTCATTGATGATTTCTTGATTGATTCCACCAAAAGAAAAAAATTATAACATTGATCTTACTGAAATTCATTAGAAAATATAAAAAAGTACAAAACCATAAGGATATCCCTATCACACTTTATTAGAATCATATAACCCTATATTTAGAGGAAAACCACTCTTTTTTTAGAGTAAGGTGTGAAACCTTACTCATTTTCTCAAATGTTGCAAATAATGATGCTCCAACCTTCATCTTTATGAAACTTTCAAGATTTTTAGGGAGCTTATGGGAAGGAAGATAAGCTTCACCCTCCATGGTCACTTCTAAAAACTCAGAAATTTTTTGATAAGAAAGTTAACACTTTTGACCAAAAATTTTAAAAACTATTTCTTCCTTATCATATTATGAAAAAAAAATTCTAATGCATTCTGTTTTCTTACTATTTTAGGATTATGTTTTTTGAAATACTTTTCTTATTTTAAACAAGTTTTTTCTAATCTTGTAAAAGCAATAGTATTTTTACTAATTGAATCATGATATTCATACTAGGATATTTCAATCAAACTTTCCCTGATTATTTCTCTTTGATCAAAATATTCAGGTTTTTATCTTTCTAAAACTGATGTAGGATATTAGAGAAATAGAAAAACATTATACTAAGTGCCAAAATGATTGGAAAGATTTCGGAGAAAATTTTCTGGGAACTGATGTGGGATAATGGGTGCCCCACCTTTATATAGGAACATGAGATAATAGTTAGAATTGCAGTTAAATAAAAAACTCAAATTATAAATACTTTTCGGATATGAAGATCAGGACTTAATAGAATAACGATTCTAAAAACAATTATGAACTCTTAAATATTTTTATATAAAAAATTTTATTTGGATTTAGGAAAAATATGATTATGAAAAATTTTAAAAAACTTTCTGAAATAATGTTTGTAAAAATAAAATAATTTATACAACAAAATTATGGATCTAAAGTAATGAATATGTGAAAAAAGTAAAAGAATAATTCAATTCAGAGTAGAGTTGTTTCATTGGTAGGAGTAACCGATACATCTTGTTTTTTTAAAAGAAACTAATTATGATAAATTTTATAACAAATAAATTATCGATAAATTTTATAAGTTTTTTTTTTGAGTTTGAAAAAAATCTAACTTTGAAAAACTTATTATAAAATTTATATTTTGAAATTTTTTTATAAAAGTTATGTCTCCAAAAAAGTTAAAGATATTAAAATAACTAAAAATATTAGGAAACAAAAGTCTTTTTAGAAATAATAGAATGTTTTAATAAAACTAAAGGTTTTTCAAAAACATAGAAAAAAAGTTTTTTTTAAAACATAACCTATGTACACCCCCTTTGAAAAAGATTTCAATAATGTAAGGATATTGGTAAAAAATAAGTATATATGAATAATCACTTAACATTGATGATTCCTAAATTCTATGTAACATATTAAAATCTTTCAAAACTAAGGTGTTTAGTAAAAATATCAACATGTTATTATTGAATTAAGATGAATTGTAAAACGATATATCCTTTTTTATCCTGAAGGAAAATGTGCCTCATGTCTATATTATTAGAATGTGAGTGATGTGCTAGGTTTTTACTTAATGCAAGGGATATTTTATTATCACAATGAATTTGAGTTTAGTAAAAATATTTCCATAGTTAGTGAGTATTTGTTGTATCCACAACACTTAAGCACAACTAATTTTAGCTAAAATATATTATACATTAGTAGTGGAAAGTAATATTGAGTGAATTTTCTTACAAGACCATGAAACTAAATCCTCTACTAAGAAATTGAATGTTCTAGAAGTACTTTTTGTTTCCATTATACATCCACTAAAGTCATCATCTGATTTTTTTTTCAAAATATTTTATAGAAGAGTAAAATTAGCCTAAATACATAGTTCCCTTAAGATAATGAAAAATTAGTTTTACATATTTTACATAGTAATATTTTTTATTGACTATATATGTTTCAAAAAAACATATGGAAAACATTAAATCTGGATGGCTTGATATTAAGTAATGTAGGCTTCCAATAATTCATATAATAGAATTTTGATCCATTGGTTTCCTAGCATCATCAATATATAATGTATTTGAGGTTCTAATATGAGTACACATAATTTTAGTGTTTTTATACCAAAATTTATTAAGAATATATTCTATATAATTATGTTGAGATATAAAATTTCCTTTTTGTTTTTGTGAAATTTGAAAACCTAGAATGTATGTTAAATCACCCATCATACTAATTTCAAACTCAAATTTCATAATACCTTCAAAGGAATCTGTTAAAGTATTTTTATTTCAACCAAATATAATGTCATCAACATAGATTTTTACAATAAGGATATTTTTGTTAAATTCTTTTATAAAAAGAGTTGGAAGTGCATCTCCCTTAAAAATTTGCTTTGTAATAAAAATATAGATAACCTATCATCCCAAGAGCTGGGGGCCTGTTTAAGTCCATAAAATTACTTGGTAAGTTTATAAACATGTTATAGATGTTTTTTATTTTAAAAAATAGGTTCTTGTTTTAAATGACATTCATCCTGAACATATCCATCAAGTAATGTGCACTTCACATCCATTTGGAATTGTTTGAAATTTAATAATGCTTCATAATCTAGAAGTTTATGAATATTTTCAAGTATAGCTACCAAAGCATAATTTTCATCATAATATATT
Organism: Viscum album; assembly: GCA_963277665.1. Classification (NCBI taxonomy): domain Eukaryota; kingdom Viridiplantae; phylum Streptophyta; class Magnoliopsida; order Santalales; family Viscaceae; genus Viscum; species Viscum album. The sequence continues at coordinate 398,585,642 of OY728138.1, forward strand.
CAATATTGTATATTATAACCCTTAACAATGAGTCTATATTTATTTCTAACTATTATAACATTTTCATCCCATTTTTTCCAAAAGAACCATTTAAGTCCAATTATAGACATATCTTTAAATCGTTCAACCTATGTCCAATTTTTTTATTTCAAAATAATTGAGTTCATATTTCATAGATTTTATCTAGTCCCAGTCACCTAAATAATCATCAATATTTTTATGTTCAAATTGAGATAAGAATGCAAGATGTTCAATTTCATTTCTCAAATAACATCTTGTTCTAACTGGTTGATCTAAATCACTAATGATATTATCACTAGTATGAATCCTAAGAAACAACAAAATTCTTGGATTTTTAAAAATCCATTCATCAATAATAGGTTGAAAATATTCTTGAGGTATAAATTCAGTAATATATTCTTCAGGTTTTCTCTCATGAGAAGAACCTTCTATCATAAGATGAAAATTGGTTTTATAAATAACATCCAAAGATGTAAGTTGAGGTCATTTGAAATCAAATGGGTCAGTTTAATCAAACTTATCATGCACTATTCCCTTAACTATACTTGTATTTTTATTAAAAACACTATAGGCCTCACTAGTTGTAGGGTAACTTAATTATATTCCTTCATAATATTTTAAAGAAAATTTATGTAAGTTATCTTTAATATATAGAATGAATACCTTTAGGGTAAAAAATTTTAAGAAAATTTTGGATTTCTTCTTGTACACATCTAATAAGGAGTTTTATTAATAAAAGTTCTTATTAAAAATTGATTTATATTATCATAGGTTGTAATAACTTCTTTAGACAATTTTTTTAGCAAATGAGTATTCACCCAACATAGTTCTTGTAGTCTATTTAAGAACTCTATTTCTTATTTCGACTACCCCATTTTCTATGCAGATCTAGGTTCCAATAATTTATGTATAATATGTTTTTAGTACCAAAAGTTTCAAAATCAGAATTTGAAAATTATCCACCTTGATCACTGCAAATAGTTATGAAAGAGAGATTTTTATCATTTTTAACTCTGGCTATAAACGTTTTGAAAAAACTAAAGGATTTGAATTTTCTTTTTAAAAAATAGACCCAATTATATATTATGTAGTCATCAACTAAATCATATAAAAATTATTTTACACCAATACATCTTTTTCATGTAGGACCAAATATATCCGTGTGAAGTAACTATAAAGCATCAGAAGTTGATATTTCACTAATAGATTCAAAACATGAATTATGTTTATTCCCATATTAACAAGTATCACACGGTTTATAAGTATAAAACCTATGTTCTAGTATATCCTTAACAAATCTTTAGATAATTTAGCTAAAGTTCTAAGATTATAGCGTATTAACTTTTTATGGTATAGTAATATTTCATTTTATCAAGACAATATAGATATTGGCTTCTAAGTTCTTCTAAGTTTAAAGTGTAATCATTCTTATGCATATTGAGAGAAAGAATAGAATCAGATTTAGAAAAATGAATAGTACATTTATCATTCTTTAAGTTCATAAGATAACCCTCATAACATAATTTTATTATACTTATAAATTTGATCTTAAGTACTATAAAAAATAAAACATTGGAAATGAGAGATTTACCAAGAATAAAAATGTCACCTATAACAAAAATTTCTCCTAGAGCATTATCTACAAAAGTTACTTTTTCCACTTTTCAACTTCATGATATTCATAAGGAAATATTTTTTCCAGTCATATATCTAAAACAATAACTATCTATTACCACTTTAACAATTTTTTCAAAATAGAAAAATCTTATAAACAATGTAATTATTATTAAACACATTTTTTTATTTAGTAAAACCCATTCCAAAAATATATCTACAAGGTATTATTAGTTTATAAATTTTATCAAAGGTTTCCTCCATAGAATTAAAATTAAATAAATGTTTCTTCAAACTAGGAATTTTAGATTTTAGTTTAAGAACAAAGTTCTTATCCAAAATAGTTTTAGTATTCGAAATACACTTTACAAAATCAGTTTGTAAACAATTTTTCTAAAAATAGATTTATCAAGATATTTAGAAAGATTTTTGTTATAAAAATTAGTCTTGTAAAGTTATTTTGAAAGATCTTATATTTCTTTAGTTAAGATAGAAATTATTGAATATTCTTTAACAAGTTTACCTTGATCAACTTCATGTTACTTAGAAACTTTACAATTTTCATTTTAAATAAGTTTATGAAACATAGATACCTATTCAAAAATAGGTAATGTATTATCCTTTATTGTTCAGGAATGTTCTTCATTTAAAGATGTTGAATTATTCCCATCATTTATATTAGCATAATTATCGTTAAAAGTAAGGTTTATAAGATATTTAATAGTTTATATCTTACCCATGAGAAATTTTTTCACCTTTGGTATTACTATGAATAAAGCATTATTTCTCGACCTAGATCTCTCAATGTCAGTAGAATTATTCGATGACCTATATCCTTCTTTTGTACCCCAAGTGTTAAAAGATTTCAAATATCTTATTGATTTTATTCTTATAATAATTCAAAGTATTTTTTTATAAATTTATTTATTTCTTATCATTTTATGTTTAGGACAATATGGTTTATTTTTTCTTACCTTTTTTACATTCATAAAAAATATCTTTTGTAGAGTCATTATTTACACTATTAACCTTATGTATATTTTTGTATCAAATTGAAATTAATTATTACCTACAATTTTATTCATCCATATAGAAAGTTTTCTAACTCATTTCTAGCCAATTTTAATGAACTAAAATCTAACACAATAATAAATTTATTCCTTTATAAAGATTTCACAATTTTTTAGATGATTTATATTTAGTGGTAACATTAGATATAGTGGCAAAAAAATCATGTCTATTTTTTATTTTTTATATTATCTATATCCCTTTTAAATCTAACTTCATATTGCATGAGTGTACTAATAAGATCATCTAATGTAATATTGTAGTCTTATTTTTATTATTCATGGTCATACTTATGGATTCCCATTCATTAGTCATGATTTATATGATTTTCTCTTCCAATATTCCATCTATTAGATCTTTCAATCCAAGAGAATGGAAACTCTTAAAAATATTCATGAATCTTTGAGGCATATTTGATAAAATTTCTTAAGGTAAGAAATCAAAAGATTGATAGTCATATCTCATCATAGATATTCCAATCACAATATGTTTAGAAGTTCCAAAGTGAGTATATCTTAAATTTTTTTCATATACTATTAGCTACCTCATATAAATAAATTTTCCTATATATATTCCCTATCATAGAAAAAATTAGAGTATTAATTATCATATAAGTCTTTTTGATATTCCTTCTTTTATTGATGAGGGAAAGTAGTAACTTCCTTTTCTTAAATATAATAATAACCAATTAACATAATAATGTTATAAACACAAGTATTGATAATAAATGTATTCATTTGGTCTCTCTAGTAATCAAAATAATTCCCATCGAAAATAGGTGGGAGATTTTGATTCATATTTTCTAAAGTACCAACATTTGAACCTTCCATTTTAAAGATAAAATAAAATCTTTTTACAAAAAATTTTAGTGTATAAAATTTAATAAAAAAAAGTTTTTAACAAAACAAAGTAAACTTTTAGTGGATAGTAAAATTAAAAGCACATCATGTATAGAAGTATAACCTTCTCTAATACCAATTATTAGATCGTAAGAGTTTATGATGGATACAATAGGGGTGGATTTTATTTTAAAAAATTTAAAATAACTAAAAAACATAAATATTCTTAATTAAAAAATACTAGACTTAATATTTGTTCGATTATGAGAGTATTAAATTTGGATTCAGAAATTTTATCATTATTAAAAATTTTATCTGTATCATAGAAACACATATAAAACTTTTTATTATAATTTTAAGTATAATAATAACATTATAATATAATTTCACATCAGAAGGTGAAACATATTTAAAAAATAAATAAAAAATATTGTAATAGTAAGAATGAATTACAGTCCTTAATAAAAGAATTTACTCTTTAATTGTATGATTTAAGGAATCCATAAATCGAGACCTAAGATATCCATAGTTTTAATACCTACTATAATGTTTTATATTTAATTACCTGGAAATCTATCGATACAATGAGTGGTACAACTCTGTCTTCCAATACCCTATAATCCCTTGATCCGATAAATCAGTATTAGATCTATCTTTCATAAACAAGAAATCACTCAATATAATGATCGACATGAGATATGTCTTCTTATCCTTGGAATCCATTGATCTGATGGATTAGATTCATCATCTTACTTTCCCCAAATCCAATGATCGATACCTTGATCAGACACAATAAATAGAAAAGGAATATTTTTTTTAAAGAATTTACAACTTTCAAATAGATTTCTTTGAAATTTATCTCTATAAAATATTACAAAGATTAGGAACAAGATGTTAACATAGAGAAATATTTAGAAATGTTGAGTTAAAAATTTCATCAACTTCTAGCTCTTCAAATGACCTACTATTTTTAATAAATCCTCAAATGGTCATATTTCTATGTTGGTTACAACAGTCTCAATAAACATTCACTTTGACATCTCATAATGATTTGGATCTAGATATTAACAGCTATGAATGAGTTGAAATTCATTTATCTGAAATCATTTTAGTTTTGGCACCATTACAATGCTATTATATATTATATCCAATAGATATAATTAGAATCACTTTGATTATAAACATTTTATAATCTAATGGACTTCACTTTTGATTTTCAATCTAATAAACTGAACAAAGGTCACTTTGATGTATCTATACCAATTTCAGTTTGATGGTCATCATTTTTTTAGTCTAAAATATATTACATAAGTCTAAACACTAGTTATAAATATTTTTGGTCCATTGTACTATACACACAATTATTCTAATGTATCATATTTAATAAAAATTTATATTCATTTTATATTAGAACTATTTCTATGTTTGGTATAAAATAATGTTTTCTAAAAAATCATACTATAACACTTGGGATATATAAAGTTAGTAAACCAGTGTTTTAAAAAAGAGTTTTTGATTTCTAAAACTACTGAAAAGAAAAAGTAGAAAGTAAGACTTTCTACTCAAAAATATGTACTTTTTATTTTATGATCTTTATATATGCCATACTTCTCCCCATAGAGATCATGTCACAAAATCATTAATGAAAAGATCACTAAATAAAATTCTAGATCATGTGTTTGGTAGTTTTTCTCATGGATATTTAATTGGTGGTAGGTGTAGGATAACTATTTTTTGATGTTTCATTAGTAGACAACCCAATCCCTTTTTGGAAACATCATTATAAATCACTAATCCATCCCCACTGGTGGGTAATGTGAGCTTTTGTTCAGTGATTATAATCTTCTTCATATCTTAAAATATTTCACTATATTCATAATTCCAATCATACTTCATCACATTCTAAGTTTTATGGGTTAGTGGGATTGAAAATCATAAGAAGTTTCTTAAAAATAGATGATAGTCCCCATATAATCTAATAAAACTATAGATTTCCATCACAGAGTTTGGTATGGGCCATCCTTCAATTGCCTCTATTTTTTAAAGACCTATATATCTATATATCTTTTTTTTAGTTATAACATTTCCCATGAATGTTACTTTATCTTTCCAAAACTTGTATTTACTATACTATTTATATGTCTTCTATTTTCTACAATTTATTCAGCACAACATCTAAATGATCCTCATTCTCTTCCTTGAATTTGGATTAGATTATAATATCATCTATAAATACTACCAAAATATTTTAGAGGTAATCCCTAAAGACTCTATTCATTAATCCCATAAAGATTATTGAAGCATTAGTGAGTATAAATGGCATCACTATGATCTCATAGTTCCCGTACCTTGTACAAAAAGTAGTCTTGGGGATATTGTCCTTCTTTACCTTTACTTGAAAACATCCTGATCAAAGAGTCACCTTATAGTGGTTCTTAGATCCACATAGATGATCAAAAAAGTCATAAATCCATTTAATATGATACCTATTCTTTTTGATGATTTTTTGAGTCCATGATAATCAATGCAGAGACACATTGACCCATTCTTTTTCATTATGAAGAGGACCAGTTCACCCCATGGTGATGTACTTGGGAATATAAACCCCTTATCCCGATTCTATTTTAGTTTATTTTCACCTCCTCAAATTCAAAAATGGACATTCAGTATAAAGTATTGGATATTGGAAAATATCTGGGTATAAGTTTGATCATGAACTCAAACTCTCAGTGAGGATAAATACTATAAAATTATTTAGGAAACACATTGGATAATTCCCTTATAACGGGAATGTCATCAAGTATTATTTTTTCCTTAGTATCAATAATTTGGGCTATATAAAAATTCTCACAAGGCAATAATATCCATGTTTGGGATAATGATATAAAATTATATTCATCACCATCCTTAAACTTGTATAGAATAGGAGGGAGATTTGTGATATAGAGGGTGATTTAATCCTCTTGGAAATCTATATTGGATCTATATAAGGAAAGTCAATCCATTCCTAGAATAGAATGAAAGTATGCTATAGAGAGTTTCAAATGGTTTTTTGGGAAATTCAGCCTATAAATTTTGACAGGGGAGTAGTTATATACGTGGGATGCAATACTTTCCCAATTTACCATTTCCACAGATATCTCAACTTCCGTATTTTATGGTGGTGTTTGAATAGTTCAACTAAAAATTCATTATATGAATTAATGTATAAAACTAGAATAAAATAGTACATTCATTATCTATGAATACATAACAAACATAATTTTCACCACTTCATTTTTATGATTCACCTCATCATATGTGATGAAATAATCTCATCGTTTATCTCTAGGAATTGGAGTTTTTTGTCATCGGTTATCATCAACAACCCTTATCTTAGTGAATTTATTAAAATAGTATCCTTGTTACTTAGAGTAGAGACATTAAATAATAAGCTAAGGGATGATTGGATAATTCTTTTCTCCCATCACATGGGTGAGTTTCTGCATTCAACAATCACTAGCTAGTTTCCCTTCCTTCCCATACCTAAATGATTTCATTGTACCCTAAAATAAATTTATAGATGCTTCTTCATATACTTTTTAAAATTAGGATTTCATATTTATTTAATACATGATACTTTTCCATTACACCACCATAATTAAAATCTACTCACCACTTCTTATCTACATACCCATGTGACCCTTGAGATTCCTTGATCTCCATTTTGACTTTGAAGGCACATCAATTTTTTTATTGTAGCTTTTAAAGTCCCAAATCACAAATGATTTTTGTAGACATGGCTTTAGCTTGTCAAAGAAGTAGTTAACTTTACATTCTAGGGAAATGAAAAATCCATAGGTGTATTGTGCAAGTCATGTAAATATTTCCTCATAAACCATGATGGGATAATTTTACTATTTCTTGAGGGTAAGGAAATACCTATTCATTTTATGTCTGAGAGTGCAAGGAAAATATTTATTGAAAAACATTTTCTAAAATTATTTCCACTCTATTGATTTGATCTCTTCCTCATGCTTCATTTTTTTATCAATGACCACCATTGATCAATTTCCCACTCAATATGATAAACTTCCAACATAATCCTCTCTTACTCATAAAATTATAAGATGTATAAGATTTTTAATGGATTTTATACATTTTCACACAATTTAAGGATCAAAATATCCACTAAAACTTAGAGGCATTTATCTCACAAAGGTCTCAATTAAAACTTTATCTTTATTAGGTGGACATGGGTGTTACCCCTAATTCATGTTTATCTACAAAAATTATTTTAACTAAGAAGGTATTTCCATTAATTTCTCAAATCATTCTCCCATTAGGTTGAGAATCTATTTTCGGAAGTCAACACATTTCTCGTCACACTAGTTGTTGACTTAGTTCCTCATATTTCCATCCATTTATGAAAATCATGGGAAAATTAAAGATGAAATATTTTAAACTATTAAACACATAAACAAGAAACCATGAACATGAAAATTAATGGGATAAGTCATAAATGAAAAATTTTCGTTATCCAATGAATTTCTGGGTTCCAACTTATGTTATCCATGATCAATAACCTAACATTAAGTTTTATGGGAATTTCTCCCATTAATAATGGTTCATAATGATCTTGTAAAGTTACCGAAGAATATCTCCTAGGAGTGTCAAACTAGGTGTGAAAAAAGGCCTATTTTTGTGCACTAGGTGAGGATAGAGTCTATCTCAATGTACCCTTTTCGGGGATATTACCCGTAGGTATACCTATTCTAGATCTACATCCACTTATAGTATACATACATGGAAGTAATTTCTTGGAAACCACTTACTCTATACTTTATCAAAATCTTGTGATGTTTTCATATGTTTATTATTTTCTTTAGAACTTTCACTAGATTTTTCTAATCATAATCCCCCAAAATAACTACACTCGAATTTGATAACAGCTATGACAACCCATATCTTTTATACACTTTATTTGTGATTTATTTGATAAAGATACACTTAATACAAGCCCATAAGGTCATGAGTCCTAGTGAATTTGAGTAATTAGGTACATATAATAACAACTAGAAACAAAATTTAAAGACATAGACTAAAACCCCATAACATACCCTTAAATTTCCGTAATCTTCTAAAACTTCATAAGATAACTTAAGGACATACATAAGAAATGGGTGATCTATAAATCCCAGTAATAGAATAATCGAAGAATAACACAAGGTAATGTGGTATATTTTAGTCAAGAGGAATATCAGGTTAACATAAGAGGGGTTAGGATTGTAAATTGTTTCATCAAAGAATGATATAAAATGATAACATAAAGGCAACATCAGAATAAAGAAACAACATAAAACCTGACTTCATAAACATAAGTAAAGGATAAATTCCCAGACCATTACACCATAATGTGATTAGGATAACCCATCAGTCACCATACATGTAATCTCATGGTATAAAAATATTATCCAGTTCTTTATAGGGATATATAATTCTAATCAAACCTATCACATTCATATCATGTACATGAATAAGTGTGCCATATGGATCATACAACATAAGAATGTATTTCATCACTTGTAATACCAAAAATAAGGAGTGTGGGTAATATATATGTAAGTACAAAATAAATAGAAGATAGGTATGTATAGGTTAATACCATTGAGTAGAAATGGTGATGGTTATTCCCTATGTAAATGTTTGGCATGGAAAATCACCTAATAATTTTGGCATCATAACAGGTGTATATAATGGTTTATGGAAGATGCAAAAGAGTGTAAAAGGAGGTATCTCATCACATGTAAATCATAAGGAAAGTAAAAAATATGGGTAAAAAAACTTAAAACATAGATAATTTTAAAACAAATTAGATAAGTACAAATAAATTACATGAAATAAAAAGAAGAGGAGAGAGTCCCTTACCTTCAGAGGAAGCTTTTAAAATTTTGGGAAGGGATTTTTAAGAGATTGAGAACACTTAGGATGGATATAGAGAGGTAAGGGAAGAATTAATACATGCTACAAGGGTTTCTAGTAATATGAATGGGATGTTGGGTGGGTTTTTATAGAAAAGGAGTGGTGAATTATTAAATATTTTATAAACATAGGTTTTGGAATCTACATGGTTAGTTAATCCAAAAAAAACCATACCATGGGTTTTGACCATTGTTTATAAAAAATATGACTACATTTAATTATTTTATAAATATAGTAACCCAAATACTGAAATTAATACCCCTATTAATGTGGATGTGAGTCACAATTTCGATGAATTGATTTTAAAACCTTAAAATGAAAAATAAATTTTGGAGGATTCATTAAATGATTATAAAATTAATCAAATAAATTAAAAACACATTATTTTAAAGGTTATTTTTTTCTTCATGTATAATTTTTATAGTTTTTATTACATCACTTTTGTACATTTATGATTTCAAAATACATATCATTTAATAATATCATATTTAATTTTCACCCAAAAATCTGGCTATCTCAAAAAGTTTTGAAAAATTAATTGTTGGATAATTTTGATGTTCTGATTTTAAAATTAATATTAATTTTATTAAAATAATTCTCTAAATATGACAAATTACACTTAAAAAATCATTTTATTAAAAAATATTGGTCTTTTTAACAATAATCATTTTTATAACCTTATAAAAATTACATTTGACATTGTAAAATTATACTATCTTATATATTTAAAAAATATTATTTAATAAAAATATTTTATTAAAATAAAATTTATTTCCAAAATTCATGAATTCATTAAAAATACGGTCTTTATTGAAAAAATAAATTTCAAAAAAATATAGTTTTTGTTTCATTGTATCAAAATCTAATTTTTATCAAACTTTTTTATTTATCCTCTATAAAGTAATAAAAGGTAAATTTAATAATTATTTTATTAAAAATAAAAATATGAAAATATATACTATTAGGGTCTAGATAAATAACCTTTTATTATAACAGTGACTTCCCTAAGGGTAAGGTGGGTGATGATGATATTTTGTTATATTGGTTCAACGAACATGGTTTGGGATGTAATCTCAACGAGCTTGAAATTATTCTGTAAATTTTTTTTCTCATACTTTTGTTATCAGATCTGAGATTGGGATTTTTCAAGGGGAATGACTAGAGATGCTATATAACTTAGAATCTCTGATAAATGGGATTCATGGGGTATGATCATATTGGTTAAGGCCATATATTCCTCTGTCTATGTCAAATGGATTTATCAAAAATTTATACAGATACTAATCATATGATCAATGTATAATGACTATACTATTAATGGTTATGATTATTAATGGACTTTTAAATCCATTAATATATAACTTATAATAGTTCAAAATAACTAAATTAGTGAATTATTTTTATAATTTCATTTCCTAATGAGGCATTTACTCATTTAAAAGGGACTTTCATTTATTAATGTTCTGGTCGCTACATAGAGAGCTAGTGGTCTGGGTCATGATCACCTACAATTGATAGAGGGAGGTGACCAGGTGGTGAAATAAATGATTTGAGGTATAATATATCTATTTTACTTTCACGTAATTACTCTTATACATTGGAGAAATTGATTCTTCCATTAAGATATCCCATGTTTGAGAGGTTGGGTTTCTAGTAGATCCACTAGCTTGAACCATGTGATTAGAGTCTCCTATAATTGAAAGATCCCATGATGACTCATGTCTGTTGATTATAAATAGCTTACTATTTATGAGAAAATTCTCTTAAGGTTTATGAATAAAAGTTATAAAAATGTTACATAATCATTCTTCATTTTTATAGAGAACCTATAATCAATTGAATGAACATGTGTTCAGATGCAATATTTCACTTAATAGAAAGAAGATCTCACATTCCCCCACCTCTTGATAGATATCCTATAACCTAGTATAAGTTAAAGGATATCTTTGATCATAAATCTACTCATCCTAACCTTCCATATCCATCCAAAACCTCTCCAGATAAAAAAGATTAAAATATTTATATTGTTTTTATTATTTATTTTGATTGTAAAAAAAACGTTTTTCCTCAATTAATTAATAATATTACTTATTTTCTTCAATTTTAATGTTATATTATCTTATCATTTACTATTCAATATGAATTTTTTAATTTTTTGAATTTAATGTATTTATGATTTATGAATTTATATGATTGATTCTCTTAAGTCAATGGTAGGTAATTATTCATTTAATCAATTTATATTCTCTCACTTTCTTAATTGACTGTTCTATTATAATTGTATTTTATCTTAATAATCTATCTTTCATTTAAATATAACAAAAGGGGAAGATGATATGAGTAAAAAAAATATTAAATAAATTTTTATAGACATATGGGAAGAATATATTAATGGATATGACATTGGATCTTCAAAATTTTAGAAATCTAAATTTATTTCAAATTATATATCATTTATATTTTATGTTTTCAAAAGATATTCTCACTAAATCTATAAATTGTTTGGTTAAATTATTAACAGATTTGAAATCGTAAAAAAATTAGGAAATTATTGGATATACTAATGTTGTTCCAACATATCACAATATTTCACATGTTTTGATACTAAAAAAATCCCCATTTTGATTACTAATGAGTATATCTTAAGTGATTTTAAGTGAATAAATAATATTTACTTAAGTTTTATTTCATATAGAAACTTTTAGTTAAAACTAGTAATATTCATGTTTTAAGAAATTTTCCTAGGAAAATTATCCCACGCTTAAAATGAAATATCCTACAGGATCTCTCAAAATTTATATGCTAGAAATTATAGTTTTTGAAAAAGTTAATTATATTTTGGATAGTCAAAAATGTTCTACACCGTAATAGAAATGTTATATTTTATACTAGAAATCTCATAAGACTAGAAAATATACCACACAAGGAAGCTTTAATTTAGAATTGTCTTAGTAGAGTTAAATTACTATGATAAATTTCTTGTGAGTTTAGAAAGTCATACAATGTGAATATTTGGAATGTAAAATTTCCTATGGAGTCTGCAAATATTTTACATGGATCGAAATCTCCTAGGCTTGATCAAATGTTCTACATATGCCCAAAATATCCTATTACAAAGGAAAGTATCCTATAAGGATAGTGTTTCAATATAATTCCATACATTATTGTCTTATATGGATTTAAAATATCATACACCACATAATTTCACATGGAGAAAAATGTCATAAATAGAAGAAAATTCATCCAAGGATTAATAATGTATTATAAAGTAAAAATGTTTTATAAGGGAGAAAAAGACTTATGAAGTAAGTGAATTAATATGATCAGTGAAAATTCATAGGATTAAAACATAATTCCTAATAAAGTCTTTTGATATTTGAAATAATTTTATTTCAACTAATTAATTCAACCATTGAAGCATATATCAGAATATTAGTTATTCATTGATATCAAATAACGATTTGATTTTTTAAGGTGGAGTTTGATTCAGAGGAAAACCAATTGCTTCTATGTTTTATTTATTATTATTTTTAAATACATGTTTTTATCATATAATTATAACAAAATTACTCTACTATATTTGTATTATCACAAGGGGAGTTTTTTAAATGAGGAAATATTGAATTAATGTGTGCTGTAATTTCTATGAAATCATGTAGTTTAGAGAGAAAGTGTAGCTACAAAAAACTTCTATATCTATTTTAATATTTTTAAAGGGAGTCACATGTAAATGGATAAAGTTTAATTTTCTGAGTATAATATATTTTCTATAAACCATTTGTAATAAAGAGATAAGTTCGTATACAAAAAATAAGAAGATATACTAAGTATAAATAAGTGCATACTACATTTTCAATCTTATTCTATTTTGCGACAATGAAAAGATAAAATATTGTATCTAAGATTAAAGATCATCTACTATAAATTAAAAACCTTTTCAAGATACAATTTTAAAAAATATTCATCATTTGTTAGTTCTTTATACACTCTCAGTTTCTATTAAGAACTATGATGAAATCCCATTATCTTTTATACATATATTTCTATGTAAAATTATACACTCCTATTATGATCCTTTAAAAATATTGATGAATTCAAAATGTCCGTCCTGATAAAAAGTTAATATTTCCTTATTTCTTAAATATAAATGAGTGGGTAAATATATAAAAAACAACACAAAGATGTATAGTGTTTCATGGCACAATTATTCCCCAGTCCACTCCACCAATGATCTCTCCATGAGCTTGGTGATTTTCACTATTAAGTTATTCAATTAAGGAATTCTACAACTATGTATAGGTAGTTGATACCTTTACAATAAGGATTTTACAAGGACATATAGTTCTTTTATATGGATCCAAAATATCCATAACTTAGTCCAAGAATTTTAAACTCCACCACAACTGAGTAAGACCAGTCGATACTCCAATAATTAAATAGTTATCAATTTCATTGAGAACATATATTTTGATTATAGTTACAGCAGCAACCAACAGTTTCATTTGATATTCAATAATACATAGCAGTAAAAAAAAATAATCTTTAAAAGTACACATGATTACATTAAATAGTAATAAATAAAGAACCAAGAAGATGAATAAACATGTATGTCTCTAAAGGGTAACTCTGAGAAATGATTTTCCAAACAGAAGAAGAAGATTTAATTTTAAAATAAAATAATAGAAAAAAAATATAAGGGGTTCAATCAAATAGAAAAAAACATGAATTTCTTTAAATTTTAGTTCTGATGGAAATGACACACTATGATTTACAAGTACACAACCCTTTCTTCAGAATAATATATTTCTCTTTAGAAGATGAATATCTTAGTATTTATCTTGATGTTCGAATAGATTCAGGTCAAACATCCCTAGAAACAACACAAAATAAATTGTGATTATTTTAATTCAAATAATTCAAATAGATTCATAACTTCTCTTATAAATAGGAAATATTTAATTCATTAAGTACGAGCCTTGGAATTAGTCATAAAATAGATTTGAAGAGTTATTTAATTTTTGAATGGTCATTGCAGAAAATGTAGATAATATCTTGAATTTAAAACTCTATAATTAACCAAGTCAAAAATATTATTTCTCTTCATAGTAATAAACTCAAAAAGTATGGTTGAAAACACATTATTTAATACAAAAGTAGGGTTAATGAACCACACATTTTTTCCCTAAACGCAGGGTTTCTTCCAAATGTAGGTTTTCTAAAACATACCTTTTCAATAATGTAGGGTTCATGATTCATAAATTTTATTACAAATGTATGGGTTACAAATCATACATTCCAATTACAAATATAGGGTATGAACAATTTTTCAGAATTATATTCTAACACACCCAAAATACTTAATTAAATATCCTGCCATAGATTTAATGACATGGGAATGCTTTAGGAATAAAAATAAATATTCACAAAGATATCATCTTAAAATTCACTTAAAAGAAACATTATTTTTAACATAAATGTTGGTTTTTGTGAGCATCAAAACCCAAAAAATAAATTTATGAAATTGTTCGATCGACACATGCTCAACAATGTCCCCGTTTTTGATGATCACGAAACCCATAAAACAATTATTGTAATTAAAAAAAATAAATGATAATTTTTATAAAATAAATATAAAAATAAATATCATGAAAAATTTTCCCCCCAAAAAATATAAATTTGGGGTATCTATCCCTTTAAAAAAATATTTACAGGTATAAATTTCTCATGAATTTATATTAAATTTCACATAAAATTCTTCCTTTTGTGACATCAAATATAAATTTCGAAATAATTCATATCATTTTTTATTAAAAAAAGTGAGTAAAAAATATATTTAAAAAAATATATAATATTGAATTTAGATAATTCATAGAGGTGAATAAAATTTTTGTTTTCTAGGTAGGGTATGATGGATCATCTGAACTCTCCAAACTTGGAAATTTTTTACTCATATGACTTAAAACTCTTGACATTTTTGCAATTCTATTTTCAACATATGAAGATATTTGAATCAATTATGAGTATGAAAACTATTAGACCAAAAAATATTTTAAATCATCAAGATCCAACTTAGTAACAACTTCTCATTTGAGTGAATCCACATGACTTATCATCTCTACATTAAATTATTCAAAGTAATATTAAAAAATCAAGATTTCCTTCATGTTTCGATACTGCCTTTGAAGTATATTATTAATTTTGAAATAGAATTTTTTTTCATATCTTCACATAAATTATTATAATAATTTATATTAGTATGAAACATTACTATTTATTCATTTAAAATATTATCTTTGAAAAAATCTCTTCATAAGAAATTCCACCTTTAACAATTTGAGGTGATGAAAATTATGGTTTATCAAAACCATGGTCTTCGTTATCTATCTATAATATTTTTCCAAAAATCCTTAACAAAGGAAACTGAATTTTCTCCAAACTTATCAAAATAATGATTACCTTTTATTTAATTTTGAGAAAATATTTTCTCAAAATGTTCAGTTCTTAAAACATCATTTTGCTCAGACTGGTTTCCTCAGAATTATTTGAAATTGACATTTCAAAGAAGAAGAACAAAAAATTTAAGGGTTCACAGAAGAACATTCCATGGTTCTAAAGAGTAAGATGATATATTTAATTCTGAAAATTTGCAGATGACGCTTTATAGTATCAAGATGAACCAAATATTAATCATTTCATATCATAATTTTTTTGACACATTTTTACATAATAGAACTATTCTAAAGGAATATGTTATGTAAAAGAATAAAATTTCCATGAATAATAAATTCAAAAAAAGATAAGTTTAAGGATTAAACTATGAATATAGTTGTTCATAAACATATTTTTATAATTTAAACAAGTATTATACTCTCTATAGATTTTTTTTAAGAGTAACATATATAAAAAATGTTTACCTAAATTTTAATATTTTATAAATTATGTTATAAACTTCAATATACAATTATATAAACTATGTTTTAATAGTTTGATTCAAATATTGATAAAACAAATAATTAATCAAAAAATATTTCTTCCATATATAAAATAGTTAATTCAATTAGAAAAAATAAAAATAGAAATGAAATATTTCCTAGATTGTTAGTTCTAATTCTTAGGATTTTTCCAATGACAATCTACTTTAGAGTTAATCACTCCTTTTAAAATAGAAATTTCCATATACAATTGTGAAACCCACTTAATGATTTAACAATCTAGTTTAGTGGTGTGTAACTTAAAAACATAAAAAACAAGTTCTTTTTGGTACACACTTGCATTTGAGTCTAAAAATGTTAACAATTAATGGTTTAGGTAACTAAATAAATTTTTTTGAGTAGAAATTATATTATTAATGTTAGATAATTCATTACAAAAATAAAAATAGTGAACATAAAAAAATTTAGGTTTCATAAAGTAATAGTCAGGTGTGTAATGTCTATTAATACCATAATAAAATCATTTAACAATGGACATGATATTACTTTTTGAACCAGGAACAAAAAAATCCCTATATAGTTTTGGTTTTTCTCCATTACTACCAATTTCTATTTTTTTCATTATAAATTTTATTTTTAAAAAATATTTTATTTAAATAATTTTCTCTCTTGATAAGAATATTATTAACTTGTTTTGAAGTTTTAAATTTATCCAATAATTTTTTAATTTTAGTTTCATGTTGATCAAAAGAAATTTTAGAAAAATTATCTCTCAAATATAAAATTTGTTTTGACAAGCTCTCTTTATCAATTGAAATAACATCATAAGATTTTATATGTTTTTGATAATCTTTATTTAAGGATTAAAATTTATCTTGAAGAATAAAACAATACTTATTTACACCATCATAAGAATTTTTTTTAGAATTAGAGTTTTGAGAGTAAAAATATTGTACCTCCTCAATATAAGCCATAAGACACACCATTTTATTTTCATGTTCATCCTTAGAGCTCATTGTAGATTCATGACTTGAACCATATGAATCACTCAATGTATCCTTCATAACTTTATTTACTTTAATTTTATAATTGGATTTCCTTTGATCTTTGAGAAGTGAATAGTTGGACTTTGTGTGACATTTTTATTTGCATTCATAACATATGTTTTATTTAATAAATTTATTTCTTTTGTTGTATAGTATTCAAATAATTTAGAAAGATCTGATAAATCTTTACCAGAACATAGATAACTTGAATCAAATGATTTATCCATATTAGTTTTGAGAGTAGCTTATTTATATTTGAAATAAATATGTTTTCAGCTTCAACTGGCTTCTCAACATCATGCATCAACAAATTTACAATTAGTTCTTTCATAGATAGATATTAACTAGTGTGGATTGACATATAATAGATGATATTCCAATCCACTTAGCAGGTAAAACTCTATGTACTTTTAACAGATGATTTGATTTCTTAATTGGATCTCCTAAGGCAGTAATATTATTGATGAATTATACGAATCTCCCATTCATCTGTGTAATGTTCTCATTTTCACACATTTTGTAAATATAAAAATAAAAATTTGAATTATTGTATCTTAGTTGTACGATATTATTGGTTCCTTCATAAGAAACAAAAAATAGCCTTCCACAACTAATATTTAGTAGCACATTTAGAAAATTTATTGAACCCATAATTCTATAATATACAATGAATAACATTCATTTATCTTGAGTTATGGCCGTTCCACTTCTCATGATCATCATCCCATTTTCACCACAATATTATTATCCTTTAGTGGTGTTTTTTGCAGTAGTTTATTAAACTGCTGATAAATTGTTTTTAAATAATTTAGCCGAGGTTTTTAATGAACCACCATGAAAAATGTTTTTTTTACATCCGCGACACTTCTCCACCTACTCCCCTAACTCCCCCGACACCCCGACATCCCAACCCCTTGAACCCTTTTGTCCTCTAAACATTAAGACATTGGAAACCCATG
The DNA here is from genome assembly GCA_963277665.1 of Viscum album. Taxonomy (NCBI): domain Eukaryota; kingdom Viridiplantae; phylum Streptophyta; class Magnoliopsida; order Santalales; family Viscaceae; genus Viscum; species Viscum album. The sequence goes on from OY728138.1 coordinate 398,604,082, forward strand.
CGACCCTGAAGACCCTAGAGACCCCCTGAAGCCCTTATTATGCCTCACCACCCCTCACCACACCTCACTACCCATCATGACCCCCCATATCCATAGGATACTAGGACACTGGGGAGCACTGTGACCCCCTAAAGCCCTTGATGTGTCTCTCCGCCCCACACCGCACCTTACGGCCCATCACCACTAATATTTTCTGGATTATTTCAATTTTTTACATATGATGTAACATAATTTCATATATTTAAAATTTTTGAGAACTTTTTTGTTCAAGTGGCGTGTTCATTGAAGTAATATGTTCAAATGGTGTGTGAAATGATATTCATTATGAAACTACAACATTATTGATATAGATACAATTTATGGTTTACATATATAATTTTCATTAAAAATAATATTATATGATATGAAACAGTTATGGTTACCATCAGGAGGAATAATATGTTCATGTTATTAGTCTTGATATATATGTTATATTCCATACCAAGTAGTTTATATGGATTGATCCATAGTTCAATCATTAAAACATTTAGTTAAATACAGTTCTTATCATAATGGATAGTGTTAGTTTTGCGCATGGTTAGTAAATTATGCATACCAACCATGTGAGGAGGGGTGTTTAATATAGTTATTGTCACATGGTTGATGCATGATTTGGTGAACTATGAATCCAAATCATAAAAACCTTAAAAATCAAAATATTACTATTTTACCTTATGATTTTATAATCCAATACCCCTCATTTTTCTCCCATTTTTTTCCAGTATCCACTTATTTTTAACCCTCCCCTCTTCCCTCTCTTACATTGTGAGATCTTACTCATACCTTGTCTGAATTGAATTTCATCTGAGGTGTTGGTGAGCCTAAGGTAAATATACCACTCGGTCTCCTTAGCTTATACACTTATTTCTCTATTTAGTGATCTATTTCCATTTATGTCTAACATTCCATATTTCCAAGAATTTTACCACCTTTTCTTCCAATTATAGCTTGAACCAAAAGACGATATTAGAATAGTGGATGTCTCTAAGGCTAAGGTAGGTGGTCCTTAAAATTAGCCAATAGTTTGACATTTTTTAATGATTCATTTTTGGTCACACTAGCCTATCAATGTATTAACCTAGTTTAAATATAAAGTTTTAATTTCTATTTTCCTTAGATAAATACCCCTGTCACATACCTTGAACTTTAGATAAAGGAAATTCCCATTGGAATTCCATAATGATGAATTGAACCTAGAATTGGACAATAAAATGGTAATCCATGTTTTATAAATCATTGGTTGATAAAATTAAAGGGTTAAATCTAGTTTAAATCTTGGCCATATTTTCGATTGGTATCATTATATTACTCACTGTGTTTATGGGGTTTAAAAATAAATTGTGATATAAATCAATTATTCTGAAATGGAATTTCACAGTCATTGATGTTGTAAATGTAATTGAAAGCATTATAAATCTTTATGAAATGAAGGATGAATCAAAGGAGAAGCCTAATATTGGGATGTGACTCTTTAGTTGGGCCTAATAAATTGATAAGCGTTAAAAAAAATTATAAATTATGATTAAAATGGTATTATGAAATTTAATGGTGAGATTATGATTTTTTATTGACATAGAAAATTGGTAAACCTTGTGTTATGAAGTCGGAGATAGATATTATGATGTTAGTGGATATATTTTGAATTTAAATGATATTTTAAAGTGAATTAATAATTGTTAAAGATGTGAAATGGGATCAATATTGTAAAAGAATGTTAAAGGGGTAGATTGGAATTACTCTTATTAAATGATATTGTTATATGTATTGGTTTGGAAAATTCTCATCAGGTAGTCTTGATTCTGAAAATTCAAACACCCTCCTAATAATTTTTGATTTATTATATGAAAATGATCTCATAGATGGTATTGAGTTACTATAAGATGACACCCTCATAGGTGGTGTTGAGTTGCTAAATGAAAATTCCCTTGTAGGCAGTGTTTAGTTACTACATGAAAATTCCTTCATAGGGAGTCTTGAGAAACTAATGAAAATATCCATAAGGGTGGATATGATACCATGGTTAGAACAATCCATACGATGTGCTCATAGAAACCCCAATATTGGATGAATAAGGTATGGTCAATTAGGGTCACATGCCTAAGGATTGATAGTGGTAGATACAAGAATCAGGTGTCATCGCAGAGCCCGACCATTAGTGGTTATTTACTGCCTTTAATTAAATTATTAATTTCTTTATTTGTACTACTTCTACATGTACATTATTATTGTCTGGTTATATTTTTTGGATATCATTAGTGGTGGCCTATTTAATTATAGTCACACTTTATTAGGATACCATGGAACTTAGTACCCAAGTTGGTTCCAATAGACTATAGGATGGGGTTTTGGAAAGGGTCAATGATTGATATTTAGATTACTTTGAAAAACCATGAATGTTTGGGAATCAGATTGGACTTAAGGTTTTTCCAAGTTTTGTCTTTTGGAATTTTAATTTCTGATGTATATGATATGCTACTAATGTATTCATTTCTTGACATGTAGTATATAATTCATTTGTTATAGTATGGTTTTTTTATTATCTATCTATTATTTTATGTATCTTATTAATTTGAATGCTTTAGAAGTCTAGTGGGTGGGTTCATTATTTACCGTATGTATTTATATAGGAAAATCTTATTTAAAATATTTATATATTTTTTCAACTAGTATATATGAAAATATATCCTTATTTAGTAATAGTTATGTGTTTTATTTTTTTAAATATTATGTTGGAACATTATGATATATACAGATAAAAGTTGGATCACGTTATTGAGGAACACACCTCAGTATTCTAAGGGTTTGGAGGAGTTTTTAGAGATTTCAATTTCCAATCAATCTATTGAATGGAGAATAAGATATCCATGTATAAAATGTAAATTTAGAGAATGGTTGAAGAGAGGTGAAGTTTATGAAGACTTAATATTGAATAAATTCCATGCCCAATATTTGTTTTGGATTTGGAATGGATAATAAAATTTTATAGAAAGGTTGAGAACTGTTGTCAATCCATAGAATGAGCTCCCCACTTCATCAAAAATGGAAACTAAAATTCAAAACCTTATAAATGATGCATTCGGAATTGAAAGAATCCACCATCAACATCAAAGCATACCAGAACAACCAGATGCGGGTACTACAAATATCAACATGACAAATGTTGTTTTTGAGACTATTGGACAACCAGATCAAGATTGTTACATATCATTGGATTATACTATTTATTCTTTGGAGACTAATGTAAGAAAAAATTCACTGAGAAAAATATGTTTCATGGTTTAGTTGATGATGGAAATCAAGATTTGTATAGTTGATGTTTGAAGTATTCAAAACATTCTTTTTTGTTGAAGTTATACCATCTCAAATGTCTATGCCAAATTACAAATAGGGAAATGTCAAAGATATTGGAACTGTCGTGGGATGCATTTACAAAATCAAACATCCCCAAGTATTTTTATGATATGAAAAATGTTGTTGACATTCTTGGTCTGAATTATACAAAAATACCTACATTCCCTAATGATTGTTTGCTTTATTAGCGAGAGGATTCAAGTAGAAAAGATTTCAATTTTTTTTTCTTATTCTAGATGACAGTCAATGGGTGACTTTAGAAGTCTCAATCAACATACTACCATGAAAAATATGAAAAGGAAGACATATGCAAAGGTTTTTTATTACTTTATTTTAAAGCCTTGATTACAACAGTTATTCATGTCATCAAAAACCATTGAACACATGAAGTGACATTCTATAGATAATAACAATGATGGGTTAATGTGGAATCCACCAGATTCAAAATTTTGGAGTACATTTGATTCATTACATCCATATTTCTCAATTGATCATTGGAATGTTCTATTGGTTTTGGATTCCAATGAATTCAACCCATTTGGGACTTTGAGTACCATTTATATCATTTTTCCAGTGGTTTTGATCCCTTAAAACCAACCTTTGTAGATGTGTATGTAAAAAACATATTTTATCATTTCGATGATTATTCCTAGAAAACAAATTCCTATAAATGGGGTTGAGTTATACTTGCATCCTTTAATTAAAGAATTACATATGTTATGGGGAAATAGTGTTGTGACAAATGATGATTCTTATAAAACAATGTTCAAAATACATGTTGCTTTAATGTGGACCATTAGTGACTTTCTTGGACTTGTGAATTTGTATGGTTAAAACACTTACATGGTTTTGGATTATCCGATTTGTAAATTTGATTTTGAGCCTAAATGGCTACCTCACAGTAGAAAATGGTGCTTCTTGTGCCATTGAAGATTTCTCGATGCATCTCAACGATTTCGGCTGAACATATCAAAATTTAATGGTTTCATTGATTGTAGACCACATAAAAAGTTGTTAACTGTTTCTAAAATATTAGCACACCTTGGAAATGTTGAAACAGAATTTGGGATGTTTCATCATTTTAATTATAGTGGGAAATGATTTCGAAGTGCAAGGTCAAGTGAAAGAAGAACACTACAATGGAAGAAAAAAATATATTCTTCAAACTTCCATATTGGGAATTTAATTTTTTGCAGCATAATCTTGATGTGATTCATATTGAGAAAACAATTTGTGAAAATTTGATCTTTAAATTTCTTTATGAGAATTTAAATTCGAAGGATCATCTCAATGCTCGGAAATACTTACAAGTAATAAAAATAAAACGTGTTCTATGGGCAGATGACAATGAAAAGTTTTATCTGACAATTTTTGCAATGAAAAATAGGGATAAAGATACATTCCTTATAATTTTAAATCATGTGAAGGTATCTGATTAGTATTAAAGTAACATCTTGAGGTGTGTTGACTTAAATAATCATAGGTTACATGGATTAAAAAGTTACGATTCACATATTTTGTTACAACTGTTACTATCATTGGAATTTCTTACATTATTACTAGAAAAAGTTACTACTCTTGTACTCCAAATCTGTAGATTTTTCAAAAAACTATGTTGGAAATATATACATCAATTTGAGCTTGAAAACCTTTAGGAGAGGTTTTTATTGACACATTGTGTAATAGAGATGATCTTTCCTCTGTCATTTTTACGTTCATAATGCATTTAATTGTGCATTTGGTTGAGGAAGCTAAATTAGGAGGCCCTGTACATTATCGATAGATGTATCCAACTGAGAGGTACTTTATTTATATGTTTTTAGTTAATTAAACATTTCTTGGAACTTAATTAAATGCATGATTATGTTTGTTTATTTTATTTCATAGTTATTTGGGGAATGTGAAATCATATGTGAGAAATAAATCTCAACGAGATGGCTCTATTGCTGAAGGATATTTGGAAGAAAAGCGTCTTATCATTTTTCTAGATACATGGATGATATTGTGACAAGATTTAATCAAGCTGGATGTGTTGATGACACATCGGCTCATTCTAAAATACATGGTAAATCAAAAATATTTCCTACTATTGGCTGATCAGTTGGGAGGACCTCAATTTTTACACTGATAGAAATTGATTTATTACAGGAACACAGATATGTGCTACTGAATAGTGAAATTGATGATCCATTTATTGAAAATTTGAGGATACAAACAAAGAGGAAAATTATAGGCTAACATGAAATAAGAAAGATATAATGAAAGCTGTTAATAAAGAGCTTGTAGAATGGTTTGCATGATGTGTACGTTCATAAATATTGTAATAAATATAGATATCAGGTTAAAACATATATTTTTTAAATCTAAAAATTTATATTTTTTTAGATCATGAATACTGATACTCAAGTAGAGTTGTCTGAAGATTTGATGTTTCTTGCTCGACGTCCTCTAAAACAAGTTACAAAGTTCGACGCTTACAACATTAATGTCTTTAGATTTCATACAATCGATTGAGAAGAGTGTTGGAAAATGCAGAATAGTGTTATATTTACAATTTATGAAGTGGGATACTATGGAAAGATGACTAATATTATTGAATTAAACTACCATGAGCATTTTTTAGTTGTTTTATTCAAATGAAATTGGGTCGATATTATCAGATTTGTTAAAAGAGATCCCTTGAAATTTACTTATGTGAACTTCTCTCGCTTCATGGATGTGGGTGACCGTGAACTGCATGATCTATATAACTTATAATCGTAAGAGAAAATTGTATATTATTTCAATGATGTTGTGGATTAATGGTGGAGTTTAGTTTCTCATGTAAAAAAATAGATTTGTATGATATGGGTGATGAATTAGAAGATTTGACATTTACCATTGAATCTCATCAATAACAATTAGAGGACTTATTTGTCCATAATGATATTGAAAATATTAGTCTATAAAAGATTGAAGAAGTGGATGAAGTAATGGATTAGGAAACTGAAATGATTGTAGGGGAAAATTATTGTATGTACAGTTATGGATTCATTTAGAAACCAATTATTTTATTTGTGTAGTCATTCATTATCATAGTAATGTATATTTTTTTGTTTTTACTGTGCATCTGTTATCATTTTTAATTTTTTTTCTTCATTTGTTTTTGAAATATATGTTTTGAACTTAATTTTATTTAATTAAATGACAATAATTCCATGGAGTTAGCATTATAATCTTTCATTGACCACTGCGACAGATGAAGATCCATCTATCTCCCTCCCTATGACATCTGAACCACCATCTGCTTTCCCCCTGCACCATCTCCCCTATACCATCTCTCACACCCTTTAAAATCATCCCTTTAGTAGCTCATTTGTCACCTACCCCTTTAGGAGTATCAATAGAGAGGGAGCGGTGTGACACTTCTAGTTCTTCGTGGGGATACTTGAGGGTGACTGTTATAGGAATTTTTTTTAAAATGAATAAATTTATTACACTTTTTTATACTAACTATTTGTTCATTAAAGATGGAAATAATGAAAGTATGCATAAAAAAAAACGAGATGTATGGAATCTAACAGGAGATAATGTAGTTATCCTATTTGATTCATATGGGGTCCCTATGGATGATACCGTAGTATTACTTGGCCAGATTATAGGCCAGCTGGCCGCAGAGTAGATTTCCCTTCTGATTTCCTATGATGATTAGAGGTATATGCATTCAACTTGAAAAAAATGAAGTTTTGTATTCACAAATAATATTAGTTTTAATATATTATGGTGTAATTGAATGTCATGTTATTAAATTATAATATTTTCAAGATGAATTTCTGTGTACAAATGCTTTTCCACTTTACGATTGCTGATGTGATAGCATGAAAGTGGACATTGAAAAATATGTGCAAGAAATGGAAAGCATTTAAATGGATATTATGGAGGGATGTCAATGATACTTCATTGACCTCCAAAGAGATGTAGGAAAATATGCCTGATGGGGTACCCAAAGATCAATGAAATGTTTTTTTGACATACATCGTGATGAGAAACAGATGGAATTTAAATATATATTATTATATTAATCTCAGTTTACATTTATACATGTATATGAAGAGGAGATGATATTGAATACATTACTATTAAATTAAATTTTATTTATTTCAGGAGCTTTAAAGGAAGAACGCATCAAGCTGGGCTAAGCAAGTCATCTCTCACACTGCAGGGTCAATGAGTTTTTCTAGAATCTGATCAGCTCTAGAAATATTTTCATTAGTTTAAATATTTATTAGAAAATATTATCTATTTAATATATTAAATTAGTTATTTATATTTTTTTAATTCATTCATAGAGTTTAGGGAACCAAGAATCCTGAACAGAAGTGTGGTAGAATGTTCACAAAAAATCTGATGGAAGTTTTTTAATGAGACCGGTAACAAAGTTAGGGTATGAACTCATTTTTCATTATAACAAATTATTATCAATTGCTACTATGTTAATATATATTAATTATAATACAACTAAAATTTGATTTATAGTTAAAAATTAAAGAACTATGGGATGCCAATCTTGTAAAGTCCTACTTAGTCTCTCAGGATATCCTAGTTACTAAATTCCTTGGGAAGGAGAAACCTAGTAGAGTGTGTGGGATGGGTTTGGGACCCATACCATCTAAAACCTTTGGCAAGCCACCAGGGATTGTAACTTCATCTACTCTTGGTTGTAGTTAGTCCATACCCTGAGATACTCAGATAGAGATTGTTTCTCTATAAAACACAGTTCAAGAATAGGGGTCTTAGATATCTACTTTGTAGAATGCGTTGATTGATTTATAGCAGAAGATGACCGGATCTTCCCCCGATGGTATTGCATCAACTGGTGGTGAGACGGTAAATGAAAAATGAAAATAATTTAGTTTGAAAACATTTATTGATTTTACATTTAAAAATAAATATATGACAATATTTAATTTTCAATATAATGTTCTTACATGTGGTTGCAGGAAGTAGAGATGGAGGTGGAGAGGGTTTCGAGCTGTGTTCATCATCGGAGAGTGACTAGTTCTATTGTTGATATTTTGAAAAAATACAGTAACAATTGGTTTGTATATGTATCATGTGTGGCACAAAGTTTCCACCAACCTTTTTCATGACCTAACATTTTCTAGATTTCTCAGGTTTCCTTTTATGTATTATGAACCCAGTCTTCCAAAGACACTAGAAATTTAAGATACTTATGTTGTATTAATGGATATTTATATTTATAAATCATATCATAATGTGTAAAAATTTCTAGGTTGTTATATCTATGGTGTAGAGGATCAAGAGGAGGTTTTTGGTGCCATTTCTAAAATCATTAAAATGTATTCAGGTATATTTACATTCTTCTTGTACTTCCCACATGGAATATTCTATGTTTATTTATTATCATGAATCGTTTTTATGATTAATTTTTCCTAAATTTATTAGCTTTGTTACCCAAGGATGAATGATCAACTTTCTTGTTGATTTTCGTGGGAATATCTAGTTTTGTAACTCCATTCAACTTATTTTTAGTGAATATCCCTTCTTTCTTAAAATTTTATAGTATTTTATTCTCTTGTATTATAGTTGGAATGTGATCACTCCCACTAATGCTTTCCTCTAATTCAAAATAGTTTTAATAATAATTTACAAATATCTTTTGAACACTTGAGTGTCTTGATCCTATTAAGGTAGAGGGATTTCCCACTTCCATTGTAGTAGAATAATCAACCATCACTTATTTTTATAAACTAGGTCTATCATATTTAACATTCTATTATGGAGAAATAACTTCCTTACTCAATAGGGACATATTTCTAATTTTATTCTTATCTTTAGTTTTTATATTTATCAATGTTATGGAAGAAACTAAATTCTGATCAAATTCAAACCATTCTTACCTAAAAATAAAATTCATCATAAATATTGAAAGAAACTTCAAACATTAAAAAGAGAATAAAATTACAATAGATAACCCAATTAGATATGAACCTACAATCTAATACCAATTTACAGGATCCACAGAGGGATATGATCAATATTGATAGGGGGATTGAATCAGTGTTGGAGTCCAATTAATAATTTTGAATTTCTATTATCTTTTACTTGGTCACATTTAAGTTAGTGATTCTATTATTCTATCACTAAATTTATCTTTTTTATTTCAACCAACACAACCCAATGCACACACCCAATAGAAACAAATATTTACAAGTTTCACCTTTCAAAACAAAATTCTAGTCCTTGGCATGATCTATAATTTCACAAATATTATATGATCCACCAGTGTCATGCTATGAATATAATAGGGAAATTTTTTGACATGTAACCATATAAGGTAAATACCACAATTGACATCATCCCAATGAATCATTACACTGTTTTCCTAATAGTTTCATAATTATAAAGAAAATAACCAAATATCCCTTCACCCGTTCAACATGACACAGACATTGAAAAGAGGTAGAATGAACAGTTTGTGCATGATTTCCTAATTTTTTCACATGAACTAAGTGAACACCCTCCATAATCAGTACCATGGTAAGGGTTGGAACAAAATATGACTAACTATGTAGAACTATTGTGTGCCTCATTAAACAGGATATAAATTACAAAAATTCTCCTCTGTCCTTATTTCTTTTTACCCTTTCTTTATTTCTCCTTCGTGTGCTCAAGGGGGCTCCCGCCCTGGCTCCTATCCTCTCATCTCAAAGGGTTGGATTGATTCCCATTATCTGGTGTTGAATTCAACATCTTTCAAGTGAGTTGTATATCACTTAGTGAGTCTAGGAATCTTCCATCCTTCTCCTTACATTTATATCCTCTCTAGATGCATTATTTTGGTGCAACTAAATTCACCATATTATCAAGGCATTCATCTGTTTCTAGAATTTCTCTCAATATGGACAGAAACATGCCTTGATATTGGTCATTTCAATCATTAATGGTATTTGGTAGGTGGTCTATAGAATTTCCATCAGAGTCTTGATGTTTTATAAATTGTGTCACTGTGATTACTGGCAGGATTTCCATGTGGCGACTTGTGAATTTGTTGTTTAAATTTTTTAACATAGTTCATTAGGATTAGTATCCTTTTTTTATTAAATTTTCCTTCTTAAGGAGCATAAACCTCAAATTTTAACCACACATAATGGTGTCATCTTTTAATGACATAATATAGTTATTTTTTTCTAATAAAACCCCCTTCTAAGTGTATTTTTTTTCTAAACTATCAAAGTGAAGTTGAAATGAATTGTGGGAGGATGTGACAACCCCCTATGCATTCCTTAGTGACCAAACCCTATTTTAGGTGGTTAGGGCATAGTCTTACTGATCAAACTAGATGTTCTCATATGGAATGCATGATAGAATGGATTACCACATACCTTTTCATGTATAGTGTTAACTACCATGGGAAGTCTACATGGACCTATTACTTTTATTCAATTCTTAGAATCCTTTAATTCTGGAATGGACTACCTTATCAGTTAAATAAAATGGTATGAGTTATGGCTTGATTACTATATATACCTTATGAATTTATAATTGAAATGACTTATGGGTGTGAAACTCATTAAATGCACTTGATTTATAAGATCTCATGGCTCTACACATGGCATCATTTGTATTTAAAACTTAAATAAAATCAATATATTAGTTACAAATTTAAAGACAATTTTTTCCTTTTTACGGAATACTAAGGATGGGATCATATGATTTTGATACTTTTTACGTCAAGGGTGATACATGTTATATCATGGATGATCACAATGTTTGGTTTACTTAGCTTCATCTGAGTAACACTGGTTCCCAAGGGGGAATACATGAATGGGCTCAGTGGAAAGATTATTACACCATGCAATGAGTGGTACTCAGACAAGTGTCTATAGATTTGAAAGTGTCTTTTCTTATGAAAATGTTGGTTTCTTTGTTTTCTTTTGGATGTAGGATGAATGTACATGTGAAATTAGAATGGATTTTTTTTCAGGGCACTGGTACTGGGGTGCAGGATCAACTGTTTTTTTGTACATCTTTCCTTCGAAGCAGTTTAAACCACAACTAAGTAAATTCATAATATTTAGTGGCGGTTAAATCTGCTGCTAAAATTTGGTATTTTACTATCAATGATAGTTAAAACCTCCCATAAATACAATAATTTAGTGGTTAAAACAACTATTACATAGTTTTCATCTTCCATTATCATTTCGTGGATGTTATCTTGGTTTTAGCGGTAGTTTTACCAGATAAAATGAAATTATTTTTTAGGGGTAGTGTAATCTACCGCGAAAAAAAATCATTTTCCATCTGGAAAATCACCACTAAAACCAAAAATAAAACTACCGCAAAATTCATTCACTATGAAAGTTACCACAAACCACCACTAAATTGAAGAAAATTCCATGTATTGTATGCTGACATAGAATTTATTGGCGGTTTCTTGAAACCTCCACAACTACATATTACAGCAGTTCAAACCGCCACCATATCCAAAAAAACTACCGCTATGTGGTGATTTTCCTATAGTGTTTCTAGATCTTCTTTTGGACTATCACAAGGCACTAAAACCCATAGATAAACTCATATTACTATATTTTTTTTAATAAATAATCATGTGAGATTTCCAGCATCCATAACTATCACCATTAATGTAAGGATCACAGATAATTAACAAAACATTCTATAAGATCATCGATTTTGGGATTTTACTTTGTCCATATCTTTAACTAAAGATTTTTAGAGCCAAATGAATCTTTTTATATTTCAAAAGAGGCCAAATGTTTTATTAACTTTATAGAATCAAATATAAATATAATAATTAATGATCTCAACCGCTTATTCCCCTTGTTAGTTCAGAATGACTTGAAGAAGACATGAGGGGGGGGGGGGGGGGGGTTGTTATCCATTAAAAAAATTAATGAATTTGAAACATGCCTCTTGATAAGATGCGATTCATTATTTTTCTCTTAACTATGAGTGATAATTTTAAATAAATAAATAAAATACCAAGATGATGTATAGTGGTTCAGGGAACAAAGATCCTCTAGTCCTCTCCACCAATGCTCTTTCCATGAGCTTGGTGATTTTGACTAGTAAGTCATTTTATTTGAGAATTATTAAAATGAGTATAGGTAGTTGATACATTTAAAATAAGTATTTTACAATGTCTTTTGTTTATTTTATAGGAAACTAAAATATCGAAATCTTAGTCTGGGATGTTGATAGTCCACCATGACTGAGTACAAGAAACTGATTCTCCAATGAATCAATCAAAATTGATTTGATTGGGAACACATATTTCACTTATATTTATAGTATCAACTGATAGTTTTATTTTATCTTTAATGTTATACAGTAGAAGAAAATAAATCTTCAACATCACACAGGATTCCTTTAAACAGTAATAGATAAAACACCAGGTAGATGAGTGAACATGTATATCTCCAAAGTTTAACTCTAAAAAAATACTTTTTTGAACTACATAAGAATACTTAATAAAACAATACAACAAAAAAATGAAAATTACATCCAGTTGGTCAACCAAAAAAAACATGTAGGTATCCAAAGTGTAGTTCTAAAGAGAATGACACACTATTATTTACAAGTGCACAACTCTTTCTTGAGAAGAGTATCTAGCTATTTAAAATATGAATATCTCAAAATTTATCCTGATGGTAGAATAAATTCAGGTCAAACATCTCTAGAAATAAAACATAATAAATTTTGAAATATTTTAATTTAAATTATTCAAAGAGACTCTTAAATTCCATTAAAAAAATGATTGATTTAATCCTTTGAGTACTAAAATTTTAATCAGTCGTAAATAGATTTCAAGAGATATTTACTTTTAAAGAGTCTGTTGCAAAAAATGAATATATTATCTTAAATTTAAAAAACCATCGTTCAATATGCCAAATATAGGATTTCTATTCAATGTAATAAAATATAAAATTATGGTAGAATACATATGGTTAACTATAAAATTAAGTATAATAAATCATACATTTTCTCCCCAAATATAGGATTTCTTTCAAATGTTGGGTTACTGATCCAAAATTTTCCCACGACGTAGCGATCATGATTCATATGATTTATTATAAATGTTGGGTTTCCAACCATATGTTTTTTTGCAAACATAAGGCATAAATAGTGTTTCTAGGTTACTTTAAAATGTGTATAGAATAATTAATTAAATATCCTCCAATAGATTTAACAAAATTGGAATGATCCTGTAACAAAAATAAATATTATAATGAATAACATCCTAAAATTCACTTAAAATAATATTTATTAGTAATATTAATGTGGGATTTTGTGAGAATAAAAATTAAAAGGAAATTAACAAAATTTTTGAATCAACGCATGCTCAACACATTTTACCAAGTTTAGTGTAGTTCGTAGAAAGTTATTGTAAAGGCATAATGTGGTAAAAATTTCTTAGACCTTTTCTAAATGTGACATGTACTTTTAATTTGTTGGGTGGACACTAGAAAAAGGATTGGTTGATTAAAAAACACTATAATCTCGTTGAGTCACGGTAGAGTGGATTAGGGGTAGTTCAACTAGCCTTGAACCACTATAAATTCTATGTTTCATAATCTTTAATTTTTATTTTATTTTCTAATTCATTATTCAAATATAAGAGATAAGTTTATAATTGAATAAAAGTTAAGAGGTTTGATTTATTTGGGGTAAAAATTTAAAGAACTCAACTCATCCCCCTCTTGAGTAACTGTGAAACTCCTTTGGGACAAAAAATTAAGATTAGACCTATGAAATTTGAGTTCTTAACCTTTTTATATATAAATTCTAAATATATATCTTATTTTTATACTTTATTATTCCAAATAAATAATTTCTATAGTTTAAAACCATACTTCAACAGAGGAAACTATGGGTGGTGTAAATCTATGATGATTGTATACTTGAAAAAACTTGGCCTGAATGTGTACGTGAAAGCTATAAATCCTTATAAAATTCATAAAGGAGAACCTAAGAAGTGGGATGATACTCAATGATCTTTTTATGATTTAAATTCAAATGTTATGAATAATACTATATGTGGTTTATGACCCAATGAATTCAATCAGGTTTTTCAGTGTGATATATATTATTATATATAAGAGACAATTTTTATATCTTATAAAGGGATATATAATGTTATAAAACTTAGGTAAAACACTTCCATATTGAATTTTGACACATTCAGAATGGTTAAAGGTTAAGGTCTCACTCAAATGAATAGAAAAATAACTAATATTATTAATTATGTAGGGGCTATGGGTACCCCAATTATAGAATAAGAGCATAAATTGAATGCTCTCAACGTTCTACCATATAAATGAAGTGGGATTCCATATATAATAAGACAATAAATTCCAATTAAACATATGAAATTAAATAATCATATATTAAAACTTATGATGTATAAAGATGAAATGGAAGATGCTGTAGTTTATCAAAAAATGAATAAGAAGGAAAATAATATGCTAAAAATCACTATTTAAAAATATGACGAGAAAGTTAAAGAAATACATTTTTCAAACTCACCTAAGGAAGGATACTCACACTATCCAAATTAAGATATTAAAATTTCATAGTTTGGATGTTAGTTCAAAATTTTATAAAATGGGATAAGAGGATTAAAAAAATCCTTTGTAAAGTAAAATTAGTTGGAAAGAAATTCAAAATAAGTGATATTTTATTAACCTGATTTTCCTTAGCTGTAGGAAAACAAGAAAAATAAAAAAAGTTTTAAATAAAATTTTATTATAATAAGAAAGAGAAGAATGATATGAAATCTACTTAGAGTGAATGAAAAGACTCGAGACGTGATTATAATTCTGATTTATAATTTGAAATATATGATTTGAAATATAACATGTTCTTAATGGTCCAAATTAAAGAGGTATTTTATTTTTATTCATCTGGTCAAGAATTTGATTTTGAATATGACATTTTATCATTTGAATAGATAAATGAAAACTATTCTATGTTAGAGGATAGGTATAAGTCACTTAAGAAGAAGAAAAATTAACATTAAAAATGAATATTTTATGTTAAATGAAAAGTTTAAACTATCCAAATATATTTAATAATTGAAGTGTAATTTATAATAAACAAATTTCAAACTATGTTGTACATGATTGAAGGATTAATAAATTATTAAAATATATAAAATCCACAAAATATGTAGCACATGTCTTTACTAAGGGGTATAATTACTTAAAAAAACTTCATAAAAATAAAGTTAAAAAAGAAAAATAAGAATAAGAAGCAATGGTGAAAAACCACAACTATATATAAATTCTTCATTCAAATTTATAAAGGAGAATATTTTGTCTACCATTACTTATTTTCTTCATAGACACAATTGTTGTTATGAGAATGATTTCTATCATAGTAAACCTCAATTATATAGTGTCAAACATAGATTTTATTCCAAAAATTTATCTAAATTAAAGGCTATAAAATAGTGATAATGTAATTAGATTTTGATTCCCAAATATTTAGTTGATAAAATAGCTGGACCCAAGAGCATATGGGAACCAAAAGATATTTTTCTTTGATATATAATATAGGTAAAAATCCATAGGGAAAACCATATAAATATGTACATTGATAGTGCCCATTAAAGTCATTTAAATAGAGTCTTTAAAAACTTATACTAACTCTTAAAGGTTGGTTGATTCTATGTCACTTTTGGTGAAAATGCTAAAATAATTTTTTTAAAGTTGGATAAATTGGAAATCCAAACTCTATCCTCATCAATAAGGTTATTTATATTAATGTTCGAAAACAATAACTGATAAATATCTCTCAACTCCGTGATGATGTATTTCTATTTAATTTTCTAAAATTTATTTTCACATTACAAGAGATAAAATTTTAAAACTTTGAGAACCTATAACTAAAAATGTTTACACATTCTATCTAATTTCTTTGTGTAAATAGAATATGGGCTATTGAAATATTGAAATAGATGAATCTTTGATTTTCCATAGGGGACATAGACATTTATAAATTAATTATTTGATAGAATTATCTAAAATTAATCATATTTCATATTTTACTCAACTTAAATTGGATAAAAAAACTATTTGAAGCATACCAAATAGGTAGGGAAGAAATATCATCTATAAAACCAATTAAATAGGTTTCTACTTCCGTACCATTATTCTTTATCCAAATGGATTTGTTTGGTCCATCTATAACTAAAATCCTATGTGTAATTTTTTTGTTTATGTATTAGTTGATTACTTTTATAGATTTAATAAGGTATACTTTTTTATGTTCAAAAATTAATATTTTTCTATATTTTTAAATTTCTATAAGATAGTACAAAATGATTGATATTCTAGAGTATTTTCTTTGAGAAGTGACTTTGGGGGAGAGTTTTAAAATCATGAATTCAATTAATTTTTATTAAAACATTGAATTCAATATATCTTATCTATTCCCATTACACCTTAATATAATGGTGTTTTTTAATATAAGAATATGACCTTATAAGAAATTTATAGAAAAATATTATGTGAATATACGAGGCTTACTCATTTTTTGGATGAAGCTGTTATTATAATATTTTATATCATAAACACAATTTTAACAAGGCCTATCTTGAAGAAAAAGCCATATGATCCAAGTAATAATAGAAAAAAGGTTGGATACTTCAAATATTTTTTATTTAAAGCTTACTTATTGAACACCAAGGATAATCTTGGTTAGTTCAATCCTAAAGATAATTAAATAATATTCCATGGATATTCTTCTACATCTAAAGCCTATAGAGTTAAAAAAAATTCAAGGATATTTTAATACACTAATCATGTTAAATTTAACAAAACAGATCAATTTGATCATAACAAAATTCAGGTTTATGATCTTAGTGATTATTTAGAAAACTAAAGACTTGATCCTCTCTTTGACAATAAAATGGATGATGATATGGAACCTGATGAAGAACAATGTTGTCCTAAAAGAATATAATCTAAAGAAACAAAAAGTGTACTACATATACAACCTGATACCCTAAAAACCTATCCTTTATAGACTATCATATAAATCCTAGAATAAGGGGTTAAGTCTAAAATAAGTGCTATAAATATATATTATTTTTATAATTTTTTATCCCATTCTGATCCCAAAAACATAAAATAATGTTTGAGTGATGAGAGTTGTCTATTATCAATATAATAATAATTAAACCAATTCAAGGAGAACAAGGTATGTGAATTAATTGATAAAACCTCTTATTATCGAGTTATTGGAAGAAAATGGGTATTTATAAATAAGAAGGATGACCATGGTGTGATATGTAGAAATAAAACTTAATTATGGACTAAATATTATCACCAAGAGGAATGATTAAATCACGAGGAAGCCATTTCACTCATAGATAGACTAGAATACATTAGGATTGCATTAAATTATTCATCTAATTTGAATTTTATTTATTTACAAAGGGATGTTAAATCTTCTTTTTAAAATTGTTTTCTTATTGTGGAAGTTTATCTTTGACAACCTCCAATTTTTAAAAATCCCCAACATCTAAATTCTATTTTCAAACATAATAAAGCTCCATATAGTCTTAACCAGTCACTAAGGGATTTGTAAGATAGACTAAGTTCTTTTATTTTATAATTTTTTTTCTATGGGTTTTTTAGATCCCATTTAATTAAATAATTATTCATCAATATATATTTTTATTGTATAAATTTATGTTGATGATGTGATTATTGGTTCAAAAATAAAAAAATATGTAATTTCATTTTTCAAAAATCATTAAAAAATGAAATAAGCATGATGAATCAGTGAAATTTTATTCTTAGATTTCAGATCAATCAAAAAAATTTGGAAATATTTTGAATCAAAGTAAATACATACATATTTTCTTTAAAATATTTAGAATTGAAATTATCAAGATATGCATAACTTCTATGATTTCTTGTATAAATATTTACATAGATGAAACTGAAAAAGTAGTAGAAAACAATTAATATAGTGGAATAATTGGTATAATTATTTATCTTGCTACTAGTAGACTAGATATTATGTTTTTAGTATGTCTTTGTACAAGATATAATGGAAACCATAGATAATATCAATTTACTACCATCCAAATAATTTAACAGTATTTAAAAGGAATTATCTCACTTTATTTACTTTTTCAAAAAACTTATGGTTTTGATTGGATTTTATATTCAGTTTTTGATTTTGGAGGATGTTGGTCAAATAGGAAAACTATTCCAATAATTATGAAAATAATTAGTTTATTAATCAAGTAAAAAATCAATACTCTATTTCATTATCAATTTCTAAGTCTGAATAAATTATAAATTATAGTTTTTTTACATATGTTTTGGGGATAATACACAATATAATGGACTTAAAATCTAATTTTTATCACATGTTAATAAACCGTGACAACACTAACACTATCAATATTTATATAAATATAATAATCCATTCTAGAATAAATTATATTGAATTAAGACATAATTTTTAAGAGACCACACAGAAAAGGGTGACATTTCACTTGAGTTTAAAAATAATAAAAATCAATTGGAAGATATATTTACGAAATTTATTTTAACAAAATTGAATTAGGTCTATTTAAATCTAAGTGAGTTTATTCTATTTCTATTAAATACTTAAATTTACCATGTTTTCTAACTAACTATTTATTTATATAGGGTAAATAGAATTATATTCACTAGTGATATATTTTATTTATTACTTTTCTCATGTGAATCTCAATGACTCCTTTTAATCATTAAAATACATTTTTATCTATCTTTTATCTTTAAAACCCTCACTCTCTCAATTGAAAAACCTTTTGAGATTGATTTATCTTTCATCCAAACCCTTTGATCCATAAACCTCAAACCTATGGATCTTAATAAACATCGTCATAGTGACCATGGGAAAGTTAAAGAGAGTGGATAATATTAATTTAGGTATCTCAAAGAGAGGATAATTTATTAGAAAGGTGTTATGTAGAAAGGCTTTTGATTTTAGTTTGTTGGTTAACACATACCTATTATTGAATAAAGTGCTAAACTTCCTAGAATTTAAGTTTTTTTATAAAAATAAGAAAAATGTTTTCTATAAGAAGGAATTTTGAAACTTCTACAAGCATGTATTGTTTATTTTGTGCGAGAATGTAGACATAGTTTCTTCAACAATAAACAAAAAAAGAGTTTATTTTTTCTTTAATAGAGCTGGATGATGTGTTTCAACATCCTTATGAGGGAAGTTCCCAGTTTAATTCATCACTTATCAGTGGAGATTGAGTAAGTCCCATTGAAAAAAATTTCTTCTATGTTTGGAGATCCGACCATTGAAAAACATCCTATTAAGTATTACGTGATCCTCTCCCCAAAAAGTGCACCACTCTTGGGTTAGAAATGGGAGAAGAGAGATAATTAACACTGATTATCACCTCTAGTTGGCCCCAGTTTGGAGACTACCACCGAGGATATAATAAACATGTAGATGGGAGACATTACCCTTGAAGAGAAACATATGTATAAGACAAAGATAAGATAAACACCAACCAACTCCTCCTTAGATTAAAATATATATGAAAATCCAAAGTCCTTAAATGTAATGTCATCCAAGAACAAATAGAACTAAAATGGAATACTGAAAGTATAAAAATAAAGTAAATACGCCGGTGACCACGAAGCCCAAAGAAATCCTACAAAATCCCCAAGCTAGTAGTAACCAGCCTGATCTCTAACCTTCTCTATATGACCTGAAAAACACTTTCTACAAATATAGGTTTAGTATAACAATATACTCATTATGATACTCCCCATATCCTCTAGTTTAAAAGGTAACAAAATCATGTTAAATCACAATGAACAAAAAGTGAAACCAACTCATCACCTAAACAAGTATACTATGTTCCCAGCCTCACCATGTTTACTCTCACCAAGTATCACATACAAGAGATTATAATATAATAAATAATATCAAGGGTAACGCGCTACCACTTCCCCACTGGTTTGCTGCTTTTCCCCAATGTCGCACGTCCTGTGCATCTCTTTAAAAAAAGGATAGTCTACAAACACCTAGGAAAAACACGAAAACATGAACCTCATGAAACACACCATCAAGCCCACATAACCCAAAGTAACCAGGTAGTTTTTAGTTTCCACCAGAGCTCACATAGCATGTATCATACATTGGGTATTATACCTCAAGCCATTACAGCCCATACACTGAGTAAGCATCCTCAAGCCATCACATCCTATACACATTATACCAACAATAGTCCTTATGAAACTATATCCAAAATATATGTGTGTGAAATAACCACAAGACATTACATCCCTCTACACATATATGTGGGAAAAAATAACCTTTGTGCACTATAGCACACATAAATACAAAGAGAAGAGAGCAGGCCCAAAGGGTGTAGTCATTTATCTATCCTCCCATCGGGATGTTGGGGAAAACACCCCCAGGGCACAGAATCCATGAGGTGTCAATTACCCTAACTGATAGGCTGGAGTATCATGTAAAAAAATGTACATGATATAATAGATCTAATAACCACACTATGGAAATAACCTAGTCTCAGAATCAACTGTAGCTAAAATTTCTCATACTCATGGATGCCACTTTTAAGACTAGATATCCTATAAGCACAAAACAATTTAAAATGTTACATAAAATTAATTTATTCTAGTTCATAAGTTTCAATTTATGTTAATTAATTTTTTAAACATTAATTAACCATTAAATAATTACACCTTATATTTCATTACATTATCAACACAACCACAGTTCCATTCCCTCTAGGCATAAGAAAACTGAGTAAACGACTTAGGATTATAACCTCAACATTTCATCCCAATAAGATACAACCCCATGGGTTTAAAATTTATTCATTTATTAACAAAAACACTTTCCATATTTTCTGGTATTATAGGAAAACATTTTCAGCAACCAAAAACTAGGGTCTCATCATGGTTAGTAGATGAACTACCCATCATGTCTTCACATCCTATAATAGAATTATATATTCATATAACCTTGAGAAGCTAGACATGGACATCATTTGGCATACCCTGTGTGTATTCACCTCTCTTATAATAAGACTAACCAAACCATTTCCCTTAAGTAATGGGGAATGAAAAGAAGATAAATAACAACATGTCCATTGGCTATCCAGTAGATTCAAACAAGCATCTTACTTCCATAAAAATCGATAATCCCAGCTTCAACCCATTCATTCAACTCCGGTGCCCTCCCTAAAACCCACATGAATATATCGATGCATCTCACCACTTGAGGTGTCTACTATTTCCAAAAAAAAATAGAGTCTCCCCACCCCTAATACCATAATATCCCATCAGGATCATCCATCTAGGCTCATATCACATCCGGGCATACCTTCCCCACATACCCGAACATCACTCTAGGATCAGCCATCCTATGATCACAACACATCACACGCAGCATGAAACAAATATCGCAACTGAGCTCTCATCCCTAAAAAAGGAATCCAACATTTACACACAATGAGCTCTCATGGATCCAAAGCATAAGGAAATTTTTCCATTATGAGAAAATGGGAAACTCATGCCCAATAAATGAATTATCTTTTATCACACAACAAGTTATTATTCCATCATAAATTAACCTATTTATTATCAGAGGTTCCAACTATGGGAAACCTAAGAAACAATCAATTAAAACTATCAAAAATTAATCAACCAATTAATTTAACATTTCTTTAATTAGTTTATCAAGAAGTATCAACATGATTCAGGTTTATTAAGTATTTCAATTAAACATTCATATCTACATTAGTTTGATTTTTATCAAATTGCAACAACAAAAACTAGATTCATTAAACATGTATATTTAATTACGTTTGGAAATTAATTATAAATTATTTATTTCTTTACATTTTTTACCCATTTTAATCAATAATAACATTCTAAACCAAGAAAGGAATATATATCACACTATCTGTAAAATCAAGAGGAAAACCATTATCATGGTATAAACAAAAAAATCACCATGATATCAATACCAACTCCTTAATCCAGTTAAATTAATTATTTGGTCAATTTAATCAATATCCAAGGGGATAAATCATTATAACTCTATGATTTCATGTAAATAAATAGAGTAGAAGTGAATTCCCTACCTCAAAATGTTGTTGAAGTTCGTCACATGAGAACATACAACATAATGAATCTATGATCACCCCTCCTTCTAGGACTGCACCCATTTAAGGAAACCACAACAAAATTGCAAAAAAATAATTGAGAGAAACCCCATTATAAATAAGGTTTTGTAAACTCCATAGAACTGAGAGAATAACATGAGTAAAATGAGTTCAAACCAGGAGAAACTGATAGAAAACGAAAGAAGAACAGACTTTGGATCTCTATAGATTGCCGTATATCAATGATAGAAGCCTGAGATCGACTACCATCGAAGGGATCTCCAAAAATCCAAGGAGGGGAATACTGAGTCACATGGGATAAGAGTGAGAGTGAATCAATAGCCATAGGGGTTGAAAACTTGAGTGATTATAAAAACACTTAAAACTTAACTATAATGGGGAATTACATGATGTGTAATTCCCTTTCACGTGGTGTAATCCTCAAGGTTGATTTGTCACCGAAAAACATGTCACCTCTATATTTTATTTTATTTTTAAAACCTAGAAATATTATACAGTGTGAAACCAAATTTAATGTCATGAAATTATTTTACACATTATGAAACACACTTTCACATCATGAAAGTTCCCTGCTCCCAACTCCCAACACCCAAACTCCTCCAAACATCCTCTAACCCTCTTCCTGGATCCGCAATCCTTGAGAACACAAAAAGGGTCAATCCATGTGGATATGAGACCTTACATAAGATACCACTCATAAAATTATCTTCCTTGATAATCCAAAACAATCCTAGATAGGAAATAGAAAGGGGGGGCATCTGAAAAGCAACCTTGTGAGATACCTCTCAAGGCTCTTGCCACCACAGGAGCTCAACCACCTCACTAGGGGAAGAATGAAAAACCATGAAATAACCACAACCAGTTATTAAACACTTTACCTAGAGAGATATCTCTTAAAATAGAACATTCCACAATAAGAAACAAGGGAAATTCATCTCACAATAAGGAAAGGTTTATAACCACAAAATGAACAAACTTACATGAGTAGAGCTTAAAATAAAACAGATTGGGTACTGAGCATGTATATTCAACTAATGTTCCAAGGTACTATCCTCCACACCATCATGCCACCATAAGACATGAATGAAGGGAATAACATGCTTGTAAAACACCTTCTCATGGAAATCTTGGATCTCTACAGGTTTCTCCTTGAAGGTTTCATCATCATAGACCTCAATCTCGCCCCAATAGGTGATGTGATAGTCATCATGAAGATAATGATGAATCTAAAACACATAAAAAAATCATGTATCTGGGTCATCTGTAGGGTAAGTGCTATCTGATACACCATATCTCTAACATGAGCTAACTCCATGAAATTCCTAACAAATAGGTGAGAAAGATTACTCCCACGACCAAATATTCACTTTCCATAATGGGGATTCACCTTCAGAAACACATGATCCCCAACGTTGGATTCCAGAGGTCTACTCCTATGATTGAAATAAGATTTATGATGATCCAAAGCAACCTTAAATCTCTCATGAATCACCTAAATAATCTTTGTCATATTCTATACCAGTTCCAGCCTGAGAATTGAAAACTATCCAACCCCAGTCTAGTATAACAAAGAAAATAAAGGTCATGCATACAAGGCTTTAAATGGAACCATAACATTGGTGGAGTGAAAAATATTTTTTAATTGAACTCTAACTAGGGAAGGAGCATCATCCACGAACCTCCAAAATCTAGAACATAAGAGTGCAACATGTCTTCAAGAGCATGGATGGTCTACTCAATCTGACCGTCTTCCTGCAGATGAAAAGTTATGCTAAGGCATAACTGTGATCCAAAATCATGTTGGAGACCTCTCCACACTCTACAGGTAAAAATGAGAACCTCTATCGTAAATTATCTTCCTTGGGACTCCTTGGAGTCTCACAAACTTCTCTAGATACTACCTCGACAAACCTCTAGTGATCTCGACTCCTTGATCACAATGAAGTGAGATGATTTCGTCAAATGATCCACTACCACCCATATAGCATCATATCCTCCTTTAGATCAAGTTAAACCATAAAAAATTCCATCAATATTTCCTCCCACTTATACTAAGGAACATATAATAGCTGGATCCAACCATTCAGAACACGTTGTTTAGCCTTCACCTTCTGGCATACCAAACATCGAGACACAAACCCTGCAACGACACACTTCAACCCAAGCTACAAAACTAAATTCTCAAATCTTTGTACATCTTGGTAATTCCTGGATGTTCCACAAAAGGAGAACTACAAAACTCTATAAGAACAATCTTACACATTTCCAAAGGAAATAAAAGCCTTACCTGAAACAACAATCAGTGTTTTTCATCTTCGGACCAACCATCATGGGCCTTGTCACAAACAACTTCGTCTATCCAGACCTCCACCTCATGATCCCCCAACTTGGATTCCTACAGATACTACACCATAAATAAAATCACCACCATCTTAAAAAGAAAAACTCTACCCCAACTTCTCCTATATCTTGATGCAATACTAAAAGTTATTTCATAACTCTCCATGAATCACCTGATTCCCGCACTGCATCACTGTGATAATTCCAACTTAGCACATTAGCCTCAAAATTCCCCTTTCTATGTGTATAAAAAATCTCAATGTCATAATCCTCTAATAACTCCATCCACCGATGATGGCACACATTCAAGTCATGCTGGGAGAAAACATACCTTAGGCTCTTATGATCAGTGAATACCCAAAAGGCTCACCTATGAGTTATTGTATCTAAAACATCAGGGAAAACACTATCACTAGAAAGTCAAGATCATGGGTGGAATAATTACACTCATGAGGACATAACTTCTAAGACTCATAAGAAACTACAAATCTCCACTACATCAGAACATAGTACAAACCAAGACATAAAGCATCACATAAAACATCAAAATAAGCTCCTTCTATTGGAAGGAAAATAATTGGATCACTGACCAAATTGTCTTTTAGATACTCAAAAGATATCTAAATCTGACCATTCCAGAAGAACACCTACTTTTTTTATTTTCAAAGTTTATATAGGAGTGACAACTCGAGAGAAATCAGCTATGAAGATCCTAGAATAGCCTATAAGACCAAGGAAACATCACACCTCTACCATTGTCTCTGGGGACACCCAAGACACATCTTCTTCTATCATCAATGGATTCATAATTAATCCCTTCTAGTATGAAACATTCCCTAAGAAATGGACTTCTCAAGGCCAAAACTCTCACTTCAATAAAATCCCAAACAATTGATAATAATGAAGAATTCCCAAAATATTACGTAGTTGCTCTGTGTGCTCTTCCTTAGACATGATTTAAATACATATTTAGTCCATGAAAAACCCAAAAAACATATCTAAGAACTCACAAAATACAGTATTTATTAACCCCATGAACATAGCTGGAGAATTCATCAATTCAAACGACATTACGAAAAACTCGTAATTATCATGAAGACAACAGAAAGTAGTCTTCTGGATATCCTCATATTTTATATGCATATTATGACATCAAGAATTAAAATCTATCTTCGAGAACCAACATGAACCCTTAAGGTGATTGAATAATTCATCAATCCATATAAGAGGATAGTGGTTCTTCACTATCACTTGGTTCCCATGATGATAATAGATACACAACTGCAAACTACAATCAAACTTCTTCATGAATGAAACCGGTGCAACCCATGGCGACACACTCAGCCAAAAAAAATCACACTACAGTAGACCATAGAGTTATATACACATCTCTAATAAATCATAAGGCACCATCTTATATGGAGGCATTGAGATAGGAGACACGCCCGACTGTGGCTCGATCATGAACTTGATCTCTTGTTGAGGGGGAAACTCCAAAACTTCATCTGGGAATACATCAGGGTACTATAATAGTACCCTAAGAAAAGATGACTACTGAAAATTTGTAAAAATATGCTTTATCTTTTCCATTAATTCTGAAAAGTAAGGAACATGCCTCTAACCCATTGGAGGGCCTCGCTCGCCAAAAAACACTGCTGGATCTCCATCAGCATAGAAGAACACAAACAACCTCTTGAATGAATCCATGATAGCCTTCATACAATACAACCAATACATGCCGAGGATGATGTCATATGGTTGTATCCATAAATATAGGAAATATCCCCAAGAGTAGTGCTTCCCCAACATTAGATCACAGCTACTACATAATTCAAACAAGTCAGCTAGACCTACAACTGGTTTAGTGAAAGCCAATGGAACTATAAAAATCTCTACCTAAAGTCCAAAAGCATGGAAAAGGGAAGGTGACATGATTTAGTACGTCACTCATGGATCCAAAAAAGTATACACCCAATTATGAAAAGATGTAAAGGGTTCCTATAATGATGTTTGTCTCGCCTAGTACTAACAATTCTAAGGCATGATGCCAACCACGACCTGATCCACAACTTATCTGACCCTATTGACAACCACCTCTATGACCGTGCTTTGCTCTCAGAGGATGGGGATAATCCTAGGTCTATCCTATTTCTTCCCCATATACTATCTACTAACACCAAACTAGAGTATCCTACTATTGTTGCCTTGACTGGAACTGCCTCAGCAGAGGAACCCAAAACAGAACAAATGAAACATGCTGACTACTCAAAAAGGATGAGAACTCTCACCATTGATGACCTCATCCTCCATAATAAAAAGATACAAATTATCCCTTGGAATAGTTATGAGATAAGATTTTCTTAGATAAATGATACATTGAGGGCTGGGACCTACCCCCGGATGATCAGATATTCTATCCAGAAAATTGGGAACCCCAGACTATGTATCATCTTCATGATGAATCCTGATGAATCCCTTATGATGACGATCTGGTTCTAGATAATGCCCTATTTATGACCTCTTCTCTTTACAACACCTTGAGATACGTCTTCAGCATAAATGGGGTGACATGGCAGTGGATATCAGGATGAATAGCCTCCTCGAAATGCCTTGCCCTGGCCTCCTCATCCCGAAATAGATCCAAATCATATCGAAGAAGGTTTTTAAATTGGATTCTAAACTCTCACACACTGGAGATCCCCTGTCGAAGCGTATGAAACTCTTGGAAACTGGACACCTTTGTGGTCAAAGAAATAAAATAATAGGTAAAATGGTCTCAGAACTCCTCTTGTGATACTTCCAACTCATCGCGATCTTTGAGTAATAAGATCCACCACTTCCCCACTACTCAACGCAGCATCTCCAATGCCAACGATACCCAGTGATCATTCCAAGCATGAATTGAACTGAAGGATATATCTACATAATCCAACTAGTCATTTATGACTTATTCTCAAATAGATCCCTCATACCTCTACAGACATTGGCACCAAAACTCTCAGAGTGTCCACTTTCATGTTTCTTCATCATCAGCCTCTACTCTGCGGAAATCTGCTAACGCAACTTACTGAACATTTTCCACAATAACCTAAAGAGGAAATTAACATAGATCCATACATAAAAAGGAACAAACAATTAGAGCTCCTATCCTAGAATATGGAAAAATTTAACATTAATTAATTGTTTTCTTTTATTCATTTTAGGTTAACCTATCCCAATGTGTACCCATTCAAACACAGGTGCGAAGAACAATGATGCATGATCCATTCCATGGTCTCTACCCTTCAACTAGTATCAATTTTTTTAGTAGCCACTGTAATCTTAGTGGTATGTGCATCAGATTACAGGGGCCCTGAATACCCATGTATCAGCCGATATCCCTTGTTTACAATACTTCCTAAACATAGATGACATTGTTTCCCTACCAACCCATGCAACCTCACCTGTGCCTAACTCTAAACTTTATACCATCCATCAACCTATATTTGATACCATGCGTTCATGACCCCCTCCTGACAATGTGTACCCCTCTTGGGTTGAAAATGGGAGAAGATTGATAGTGACCCCTGAGTCTCACCTTCTGTACACCTTGGGTTGGCAATGAACGCCGAGTGTATAATAAACATGCAGATGGGAAGAATTACCCTCTAAGAGAAATACACACGGAAGAGGGAGATAATATTTAAACCAACCAAATACTTATCATACTACAATATAGAAGAAAACCCAAATTACATAAATTTAATGTCATGTAAGAAATACTACATTTAAAAGGGAAAATTGCATGTTCCAAAAAAATAAAGACAACAGCAACCACGAAGCTCAAACAGCTCCTACAACCCCCCTCGCAAGCTAGTAATAACCGGCCTGATCTTCAACCTACTCCAACTGACATGAAAAAAGTTTATATATACATAGAGTGAGTATAAAAATATACTAAGTTAGATCCTCCCCAATGCCTCTCGTGTAAAAGTTAATGAAATAAGGAAAAAGTATAAGGAAAAACAAGTGAAACTAACTCATCACCTAAATAGGTTTACTAAGTTCCCAGCCTCACCATGGATACTCTAACCAAGTATCACATAAAATAGAATATAATATAATAAAAATATTGAGGGTACCTCACTACCACTTCCTAACTAGTTTTCTGATTTTCCCCAATGTTTCACATCCTGAGCATCTCCCTCCAAAAAGGCAATCTCATAGACACTTGGGAAAAGCACCAAAATGTATACCTCATGTAACCCACCACCACTTACATATAACCAAAAGTAATAAGTTAGTTTCCAGGATCCTTCAAATTCTTCATAACATGTCTCATACATCAGGTATTATACATCAAGCCATTATAGCCCATACCCTATGTAAGGATCATCAAGACATCACAACCTATACACGTTATACCTATAGTATTCCTTAAGAAACTATATCCAGAATACATGTGTGTAAAATAAACACAAGTTATTAAAGACCTCTACATACATATATGGGGAAAACTAACCACCATTCACAACAGCACAACTAACTACCAAGAGAAGAGATCGAGGCCAAATGGGGTAGTCATCCATCTATCCTCCCACTAGGATGTTGGAGAAGACACCCCTAGGGATCATAATCCCTAAGGTGTCCGTTTCCCTAACTAACATGGTGGATTAGCATATAAAAAGTCAAAATGTACATGTTATAATATAGCTGACAACCACACTATGGGCATAACCTAGTCTCAAACTCAACTATAGTTAACATATCTTGGACTCACGACTTCCATTGTTAAGATTAGATATCTTATAGGAACACAACCATTTATAAATCTACATAAAATTACTTTATTTATTTTCATCAGTTTCACTTTACATTAATAAACTCTTTAACCATTAATTAACCATTAAAAAATTCCACCTTCCATTTAATTACATTATCATTCCAACCAAAGTTCTATACCTTCCATACATATTCATACCGAGTCCCCAACTTATCAGGATTATAACCTTAACATTACATCCTAGCTAGCTCCACCCCCTTGGGTTAAACATTTAATCATTTATTAACAACATTACTTTCCATATTTTCAGGTATTCTAGGAAAAATTATAATCTACCAAACACAAGGGGTGGAACATGGTGAGTAGATGAACAACCCATCGAGTCTTTTCCACCTATAAGAGGAACATAGACTCATCCAACCATAAGAAGATATACATAGAAATCATATGGCATACCTCACTCATCATTGCCTCTCCTAGAGGAAGAGTAAACAAAACTGTTTGCCTTAAGCAGTGGGGAAAGAAAAGAAGATAAAAAAAACATGGCCGTTGGATAACCAAATGACTCAAACAAGCATCCAGCTTCCATAAAAACAGGTAAGCCCAGCTTCAACATGTTCTTTAACCTTTGGTTCCCTCCCCAACACCCACATGCATATACTGATGCATCTTTTCTCTTCAGGCATCAACTGCTACCTCAACAACTGGGCGTCCCCTCTCCTCATACCACAACATCCCTTTAGGCTTATCCATCCAGGCTCAAATCACATCTGGACCTCCCTGCCCCACATAACGTAATAGACCTCTAGGATCATTCATCATAGTCTCACACTACATCACAAGCATCAGTAAAAAACATTGAAACTGTGATCTCGACCATAAATAAAGGAATCCATAAATTACAAACAAAAAGATCTCATAAATACAAATCAAAAGGAAATTTGGACTTTAAGAAAATAGGAAACTCAAACCCTTTAAAGGAATTATCTTTTTTTCACCCAACCAGGTCTTATTCCATCATAAATTAACCAATTTATTATCATAGGTTCCAACTATAGGAAACCTATGTAACAAGCTATCACAACCATAAAAAAGTAATTAACAAATAAATTTAACATGATTTTAATTATTTTATCAAAAATCATCAACATACTTCTGGTTTATTAACCAATTCAATTTAACATGCATATCTACATCAACTTGATTATATTCAAATTGTAATGAAAACAACAGTATTCATTAATCAATCCTCTTTAACTCCTTTAGATAATTAATTGTCAATTAATTCCATATTTACGTTATTTACCAATTTCTATCATGAATGAAATGATAAACCAAGAAAGTCATAGATATCACAGTACATACCAATTCAAGAGGCAAACCATTATCATGGTAAAAACAAGAACTACTCTATGCGATTGATACCGATTATTTAATTTGGTTAGAATAATTATGAGGTAAATTTCACCATGATACAAGGAGATAAATCATGATAAATCTATGATTTCAAATAAATAAATTGTGATTCAATGAATCCCATACATCAAAAGGACTTTGACATTATTCTCATGAGAACAAACTATGCAACTAATCTATGATAATCCCTCCTGTAAGAACTGCACCCATTCGAGGACGTTGCGATACTACCGCACCAAAAACAAATAAGATAATCCCCATTAGTAACTTGGTAAAAAAACACATAGAATGATGAGAAAAATGAGGAAAACAATATCAAGACCTGGAGAAACTACTATAAAATTAAGGAAGAACTATCCTTAGATCTCTATGGATCACCACATATCGAAGATTGAAGCCCGAGATCGATTCATGTTGAAGGGATCTCCAATATACCGAGGAAGGGACTAGTGGGTTTCCTAGTAATAGAGAAAGATAAGATGTAGCCATATGGTTTGACAACCCATGTGGCTAGAAAAACACATAAAAAAACTGCATCAGGTAATTTCACAATGCATAATTCCCATTCACGTTGTGTAATCCTTCAGGTTGAGTTGTCACCCAATAATGCACCACCTCTTCATTTCATTTTTAAAAACCCTAAATATTATATGGAATGAAACAAAATTTAACATTGTGAAATTATGTTAAACAACGTGAAACCTAATTTGACATTGGGAAAGTTTCATTTTCATAGCTCTCAACACCTGAAGTCCTTCATACTTCCTCCGAGATTTGAAATCCTCAGGAACATGAAAACGGTCGATCCATGTGAATACAGTCCCTTAAAAAGGATATTGAAGTTGATAAAAATATTATAATTAATTTCATTCAAACTGGGGTTTCCTAGCATAATGTAGAATTTGAGAATTTCTTATTTGGGGACATTTACCTACATTATCAACTTCTCATCAAGAATAAGGTAAACATTCCCTAGTACATATTAAGATATATGAATAATATATTAAAAAATATTTTGATTCTTTATACTTTTAGAAGGATTATTAATATAGTGTTTTAAAGAAAAATGTAATACTTGATATTTTATTATAGCAGGTAAACATTACATCCCTAGAGTATTATACTATGCACGTCCTATTATTTTATCATTACAATAGAGACAGTTCATGTTATATTTAAAAGTTAAATTTATATATTTTAGAAATTTAATTTGATAAAATTGATATTATTTTTGAGTTTATAAGGTAGAATTTTTTTTAGGGTTATGATTTTGGTATTTTTTAGAAATATTTGTTTTTTTGTGAATATTGAAAATATTGATTTTTACAAAACTGTTATTTATTTTTTAAAAATAAAGTAATTTAATAGCCCCATTATGTTTTGGAATGGTTTTAAAAGCAAAATAATATATATTTTATTAAAAATAATCTTATTAAATCCATAGAATTTAAAATTATATTTTATTTTGGTATAAGATTATTTTTATGTTAAAAACCTCTTTGTAAAACAAAATTTTTTAGCATTGTGTTTTTCACCCTTATATAAAATTAAATTTCGACTACTGATTAAAATTTAAAATTTGAAAAATGTATCTCTTAATTTTATCAAGTATACTTAGGTTTACTAATTTTTTATCTTTCATTTATGATCATTATGAATATTAAATTCGGTAAAAATATTATCACTATAATAAAGGTGTAAATGGGTTAATTAAGGGTAAAACATTGTGATATGTTCATAAAATCTCTTATAAATTATTATTGGATGATTTTATTTCATCCATTATCACTTTATTTTCAAAATTAAATTGTTTAAGGTCCAATTATCCATTAGTAAGACAATTAAAATAATTAATATTTAAGAATAATTACAAATGATACACTCACCTCACTAATAAATGGAAACCTCATATACTCTCTTATTTACACCACTTAATCCATTTTTATCAACCAAAATATTCCTAAATACAGTAACAATATCCATATACATATCTTATTGGTGCTGGTCTCACCAAAATACCACTTAAAAAAGGCTTAATGTTTAATTCGAAGAAGGATTATCAAAGAAGAGGTATAACTCTTAACCGTGTGTTTTCTTGTTTATTTCTTTTTCCAAATACTTCAAATATTCATAACTATGATGATATTGTAACAAAATAATCTTCCATATAATTAAATTTTATTATTTTTATGTCACGACCCCATATCATCTCCTTTTTACATCCCATGGAAAATGCAAACATCACTAATGCATACGTACGACCTACCATCTCCATATAGAGGCACAATTTAGTTTTCCAAAAAAAAAAGTACATGGATGGTTAAAAAGTTTAAAATAATTAATATATATAGTATTTATGAATCAATTAATGTTATTTAAAAATAATATATCATATACCTTCTTATCCTTCCACCCATTAAAAAATGATAACATCGCTTTTGAATACGTGTAGACTACCACCTCCATGTAGCGATGTGATTAATTTTTCATATTTGGATTTAATGGATGATTATAAAATTATATATATTGCATAAACATAAAAATTATTTAATTATTAATATTATGAAGATAATTTAACCATGAAACCTTTGACCGTGGTCAATGTACCAATGTTATTTTGAGGTTATGAACTAAATGAGCCAAAAATGTCCAACGTGAACTTAACTGACTTACTAACTATATAAGACATGATAATAACTAAAATAAAAGAAATTATAAATAGTTAATAAAATAGGAAAATGTGATTAATTTATTATAAAATTAATAATATTTTATAAAAAAGAGTTATAGTATATACTTGGAATGTTAGACTCGAGGTAAGGGCTTATTATATAATATCATTTTTATTCATAATTATTTATATTTAAATTTCAATTATGGAAAATTATAATCTCTTTATCTTTTAAAATCATTATATTTTCTTCTCCTATATTTAATAATTTATTTTACATGTTTTCATTTCATTTTTCCTTAGTGTACTTAAAATGAACGAGAATTATTTTTATGTAAAATCGACTTTATTTCTTATTTTGGTTGAGAATAATTCTCCTCCATATTCATTTTAACTATAATGTGTTCAAGAATTTTTTTAATAAGATCTAATTACTTTATAAATTAATTATAAAAAATATATAACTTAATTTACAATGTTTTAAAAAAATTTCTTTTAATTTTCTAAACAAGGTACTTTTGACTTTTTATAAAAAGTGTGAACAAATATTTGTTTTACATTTACTAAATTAAATTATTTTTCCACAAAGATAACTATTTTTTTTCTTTGAAACATTGTTTATGAGTTTCTATAGTTATTTCTAAATAAAATAATTTTTTTCAATATTATGGATTTTTTAAAAAAAGTTATCAAAATAAAAGGATATTTTTCTCATGTATTCATTCAAAGGATCAAATGATATTTTTAAGCTATTATAATCCATGTAAAAAACCTTTGATTATTGTTATAAATTATTTGGGATAGAATCTAATGACACCATATACCCTATTTATCTAGATTGGTTAAGAGCATATTGTTATATTTACTTACTAGGGAAAATGCTAACATTTCATATTCTAGTTTTTCAATATGAATGTTTATGTTGATTATGTATAGAGTTTTTATTTGATTTATTTTTAGGATTAATGCATTATACTTGATAAGTGATGGTAAGATTATGATGTTCAACATTATACATTTATGGTACGATTATTATGTTCTTCATTATGAATTATATCATTATAAAACAAGTTATTGTTACTCATGTGATTATTTATATTGTATGTCATCCATGAATACAATCCCCTTTTTTGATATTAGTTAAAAGGAATATTTGATTATTATTTTTATCTCTAATACATTATTCATTCTTTCTTTATTCTAAGATATCTTCAATTATAGACTTTCCCTTGTTAAGCATCTGATCATACCCATTATTATGTATTATTTTACCTAGGATACAAATAATGTTTTGAAAAAGTTATACTTTCAACACATTCTAATATTTCTTTCAAAATCACAACACACTTTCTTAAATACCATATTTTACTAACTTTATAATTTACTTTCTTTTAGAATGTTTTTGTAGAAGTTAAATATTTTTACTGGATATAGAAAACTTTTTAAATCAAAAGATATTCATTATTATACAATATTTATAATCAGATGTCATTTTATAATTTTATAGACATGAGATTTATAAATTAGATAGATGGTTTCATATTTCATCCATATAATTTTTTTATAATGTCTACCTTAAAATATATAGCTAATTATAATTGAAAAATGTTCCACTCTGTGAATTGGATATACATTCATCGGATGGAGGTTGACATACTCTCTACATGAAACTTTATAAAAAATATTTGATGATGATTTTCATTCAACATGATGAATAACGTTAATCAGATTTATCAAATGAAGTTTAATCTACCAGATGGATGATTTTACAATGTTGTGATTGTGGTGCCAAATTGAACATCATAATAAGTATATACAATAAATTACAAGTGGATTAAGATTTAATCTACACCCATTACATCAAACTCTGAGAATCATGGAAAATGATCATTGGGGATTTATTTAAAATAGAGGATCATTCAAGGAGGAGGTAGTTGATTCTTTTGTAACACAATATATATGAAGTTTACTTTATTTCTTTGTAACATCTTGTTTACAGTTTGTGCTTTGTAATATTTTTAGATTTTTGTTGTTGTAAGACATCCATGGGTGGATTTTTAATATCTTAAAAAAATCATTTGTAATTTTCGTGTTTAATAAGGTTTTATCGAGGGATTCTGGGGATATGAAGACTTTTGTATTTGATATTTTTGATCGAGGAATTCTGGGGATAGAAATACAGAGTAATTCTGATATTTTTGATTGATTGATTTGTTCTTGAATAATGAAAAAAATTTATGGTTAGGATAACCCATGGATAACTTAATTAAAGGCGATTGAATTCCTTTACACAAATGATTAATGTGTTTATATTATTTTATAAAGATTATATATGTATTTATTTAGAATTTTACAATGATTTTCTTTGTTTGTTTTTACAAGTTATATTTCCATTTTTCCTTTTTATGGAAATTTTAAAATTGTTATAAAATTTTCTTATCACTCTATTTATATAAAATGTATCAAAATAAAGCTAGTTTGATAATATTTTTGTAAAGACTGGACATAAATTGAATCCAATAAACTAAAAAAGAAGTAAAAGGTAATTATAAGATTTATTTTTATAGACTACAATTCATCCCCCCTCTTGAAGGCATTTAAATACTCTTATAATCATACATTTGGTATCAGAGTTTGTTAGAATGGTATAACTTGCAATATTTTTTTAATTTCTATTTTTATACCAAGGAAGATACTAATTTTACATATTTTTTTTTTAATTTTTTTTGTTATAAACTATTTTAAACTAATGAGTGTTTGTAGAAAGGGTATTTTATGTTTCTTTAAGATGGAATGTATGAATGTAGGGACTATAGAGAATCAAAATCCATGCAGACCGCCCGTTTTGGATGAAGCTGACCATGAGAAATATAGAGATAGAATGAATACTTTTGTTATCAATATTGGAGTTGATAATTTTTTCACGATTACTAGTAACTTTTTAATTCTAGACAAGGAAATTTATAATTTTATAAATTAGGAAAATTTGAATAATGAAGTAAATTAGAAAGTTAGAAACACTTTATTATGTTTTATAAACATGAATATATTCAGTCAGATATATTTGTGTGAAGTTCCAAATAGTATATGGAAAAAGTTTCATGTCACTCACTTCAGGAAAAACAAACTTATTGAGACCATGGGAGCTATGTTGAGAGCCGACTATCATGATTTTGATTTCATACCTTTAGAAATATATTTTTCTAAGTTTCAAAATATAGTTAGGATGATTGTTAATAGTTTAAAATCTTTGGTTGATAATGATATTGCATATGAGATTTTAGTTTAGAAGATAATTGATATTATTCCTAGAGAATGGGGATTTAAAATAAGATCTCTTGATGATACAAATAAAATTACAAATTTGAAATTATATGATTTAATTAGAACTCTCATGTAGTATAGAGGTATATTTAAGAGAGTTTCACAAAAAAGATGAAATGGAAAATTAGAGGTGTATCTTTTATTCTACTTCATATATTTCTAAGAGAGTCAAATCAATTTAAAATATTTGTAAATATTCTAAAAATAAGAAAGTTAATGTTGAAAATGAAAGTATTTCTTTTTAAGTAATTTAGAATAAATTAGGTCAACTAGCTCAGCGAATGAATAAGATGGTTGGAAAGAAATATTTTAGATAAAAGTATAAGTAAAATCCTAAGGAAATGAATGAGAAGAAATATTCTTATGAAATTATCTACTATGAGTTCAATAAGTCTAGTCACATAAAGTTAGATTTTCCAAAACTGAAAAGAAAACATTTTAAGTACAATTTTTTTGATTTTTTTTAAAAATATACACAAGCATAAAAGTAAAAAAAGAATAAAATATTTTTTCACTTAGAGTGAAAATAGAAGAGATAGTTCATATGAAAGTTCTTCTGAAAATGAAGGTGAAGATCATAAAAATATTGTATTCTATGCTAATATTCCAAATTAGAATAATTGTTTCTTGGACAAGGTATCAGTGAAAACCTTAATTAATATTAGTTTAAATGAAAATTACCCTTATTCTGGGGATGGTAATGGTTCTACTTCTTCTGAAGAAGAATAATATAGTTGATCTAAAGATAATAATATTTTTTTTCATGTTATGAAGAAGTTTCAATGTTTTCCAAACTATTATAAAAACAGAATAATAATGTTTCAAAAATAATATGATGATGCAAGGAAGATTTTGTCAAAGAAGATTCATGAATTTATATACTTACTATTGAAACATAAAATATTTATAAAATTATTTGAGATATAAAATCTTAAAAAATAAAATACTTCAAATTAAAAAAATACACCACACTAAATGAGAATAACAATTTATACATCAAAATAAATTATAATATATTAAGTCTGAAGAAATTTCTATCAAAATTTACTTGAAAAATAACTATTGTATAATATGTATAGAAAAAATAAACCTCATAGGATTTTTTTAGAATAGGTTTTACTTATTCAAATCCTCATTTTTAAATAACTATTTTGCACTAAAAATTTAACATTTTTGTACTGAGTTCCAAAGTGAAGAACATTGGAAAAACTACTGTTCTTTAAATATATTAAAATCATTAGGATTTCATAAATCCTATTTTTATAAATAATGGTAAAATGTTCAACACAAACAAGTTTTATATATTTGGATTCCTAAAATATTTTTTTTTCTAACAATATAGTACCCAAGAAAGTTTGGGCACCAATATCCAATGTTTTTTTATTTTCAGGAAAATGAGAAATGTAGTAAAAACAAATGAATGTTGTACATAGATAGTGGATGTTATCAACACATGACTATAAATATGGATTTCATCCATAATATTGTTTATATAAATGATGTAAAATTCACTTTTCGTTATAATTCTCAAGGATAAATTATTGGTATAGGTAATATGATTATTTATGGAAAATCCTTAATTTAAAATGTTTTATATGTGGTAGTAATTAAACACTACCCTTTTAGAATATTTCAATTATGCGATGAGGGTTATCTAGTGAACATCACGAATGAAAAATGTATTATTCATTGTTTAGAAGATAAATTAATTCTTTCTAGAAATAGGTATGATAATGCTTACAAACTCCACTTTGAAGACCTTAAAAGTCAATATATACCATGTATTAGTGAAATGGAAGATCAATCATGGTTTTGGAAAAGAGGTTTAGGACATTATAACGTTAGAACTATAGATTAAATTTATAATAAAGGACCAGTTAAGTATCTATTGGATATTAATTTTCATTCTTATAAAGTTTGTGATCTTTGTTAACATGGAAGTCAACATAAGTCATGTTTTAAATATATTAGTTATGTTTCAACTTCTGATGCTCTATAGTTAGTCCACATGAACATATTTTGTCCTACATAAACTTGGTTTATTGGTGGAAAATACTATATATATTTTTTAGATGATGACTGTAGTAGATACACGTGGGTTTATTTTCTATATAATAATATAGTGACCTT
Organism: Viscum album; assembly: GCA_963277665.1. Taxonomy (NCBI): domain Eukaryota; kingdom Viridiplantae; phylum Streptophyta; class Magnoliopsida; order Santalales; family Viscaceae; genus Viscum; species Viscum album. Next base: position 398,643,322 of record OY728138.1, read on the forward strand.
TTTCTATTTTAAAATATTTGTAGCTTGTGTAAAAAATTATAAAAATATATCTTTTGTAACTATTTATAGTGATCATGGTGGAGAGTTTATAAATTTCTAATTTGAATCTTTTTGAAGTAAAAATGTTATTACATATCACTTCTAAGAATCAAGAACTATAGAAAAATGATTTGTAGTTGAAAGAAGAATCATAATTCATTCAAAGATTTCAAGAACCATGTTGAGTGAATACTCAATTGCTAAATATTTTTGGGCTGAAGGAAGTCATACTTTGTGCTATATAATATCTAGAGTTTTACTCATAACATTTATTAATAAAACTCATTAGGGATTATGGATCTGAAAAAAGGTAAAACAATCATAGTTCTATGTTTTTAGATACAACGTATTCATAATTAATACTAAAGATAATTTACATAAATTTCTCTAAAATACAATGGAGTAACATTTTTAGTCTATTGTACAACTTCTATGTCTGATAGAGCTATTAAAATAACAAAAGTTCTATTGAGGAAATAATACATGTCAAATTTTATGAAATAGATCCTTTTGTTTTGAAACAACCTCGACCCACATCTTAAGATGTTATTCCAAAAGATGATCTGCATACCATGATGGAAAGATATTTTTATGAGAAAATAACAGAGGAAAATATTCTTAATGTTTTACCATTATATGAAATTCATCCTGTTGTTGAAGAACATATTTATAAAAAACAAAATAACCAATCAATCCTTATGAATCATCCAAGTGATAATTTCACTGGTGATGTAGATCAACTAGTAAAAAATAGAAATTCCTTAAAAAATAAAGTTGAACATTTTGCATTTTTATCTCAATTTAAACCTAAGACTCTTTATATGGTATTAGGAAATTAAGTTTGGATAAATTCAATATAATATGAACACAATTAATTTGAGTGGAATCAAATTTGGACTTATTTTAAACATCCTATAGATTCTCCTAGAATCTGTGTGAAATGGGTTTTCTAAAATATATTTTTTGGAAATGGAGTCATAGTTAGAAATAAAACTAGAATTATTGAAAATGGATATAATCAATAAGAAGTCACAGATTATGATGAAACCTATACTCTAGTAGATGGACTTGAATATAATAATATACTTTTAGAATATGACAAATTTATAAATTCTACCCTTTTTCAAATGGATGGGAAGTATTCTATCCATAATAGACATTTATAGGGGAAATTTTATGTAGAAAACCCCTGGTTTTGAAAAAAAAAATCCACGGATCATGTTTTTAGACATAGTAAGGCCCTATATAGATTTAATAATACACTAGAGCAAGGTCTTATAGATTAACCTGATTTTTGTTATAATTTTTTTTTCAGCGGTGATGCAAATCCACCTATTTTTATTAAAAATGTTTTTAAGGATACCATCAATCTTAAAATTTATATCGATGAAATTTTATTTGGATCAACTGAAAATATATTACAAATTCATTTTTGGATCTTATGAAATTTGAGTTTGAGATGAGCATAATGGGTAGACTCACTTATTTCATTGGTTTTGAAATTTCTCAATAACTTTAAAAACATTAATATCTCGACATAATTATATAAAATATAATATATATTTTTGGGTATGACAATATAAAAAGTATTAGTAATCCTATTAGAACCTCAAATAATTTAGATCTAGAGGAATATATGAAACCAGCTGATCAAATGATTTTTAGGGGAATGATTGGTAGCTTACTCTATAAAATAGCTAGTCTACCAGATGTAATGTTTTCTAAATTATTATGTACAAGATATTAATAAAATACTAAATAATACCATCTTAAAGATTTAGAATAATTTTTTTTATCTTAAGCTAACAATGTATCTTGGTTTATTTTATTCTTCTTAAAATAATTTTTTTTCAGCTGAAAAATTTGGTGGATGTAAAATAGATAGAAAAAGTACACCTAGAACATTTTATTTATTTGGAGAGGATTTAGTTTCTTATTATTATAATCAACAACATTATTTATCACTTTCTACTATTGAAGAATAATATATGGCATATAGAAAGTTTTGTGCTCAAGTTTTGTGGATGAAACACACACTCAATGATTTTAGCTTGAGTTTTAGTAAAACTCTAATTTTGTGTAACAACAGAAGTTCCATAGATTTATATAAAACCCCATAAAATCACTCATCAGATAAGTATACATAAATATTAAATCATTTCCTTTGGGATCACACACAAAATAGAGATATAATTTTATAATTCATTAGAACATAAGAAAAACATGGTTATATTTTAAAAAAACCCATAATTTTCAATATATCTGAATATATTAATTGGAATATAGGAATTTTCAATAAAAATTATCATTAAAATCTACTTAATGTTTAAAGTACATCCTTATAGTAACAAAATACTTTAAAAATAAGAGTATATTGTCTTTATTTTTGAAAAATATTTCAGTTTTCTCAAATATTTAGTTTTATATAATATATTGTTTTACAAAATATTGGGTTTTTATAAAGTTTTTATCTTTTATAAAATATTTAATTTTCATAAAACATTAGTTTTGTAAATTTAATTTTCAGGAACTCATTTCTTAAAAATGTTCTAGAAAATGTTTTTATAAGAAAAATTTCTAAATAAATATTTATTTATAATAACAAGAATAAAATATTTATAATATAATTTCCTACTAAAAGATTAATATTTTTCTACAAGAGGAAATTTAAAATATATTATCTTGACTATATTTTTTTCATTACATTTTATGATGCTTATATTTTCTTCCTTCATAAAAAGTTTAACAAACTTTAAAGTTTATATTTTGAACGAATATTCATCTATTAATTTTTTCTGAAAACTTTGAGAGTTCATAAAAATAGATAAAATATTTTAAAGAAAAAAATCAACAATTTGATCTAAAATGGGATTTTTGAGATATTGGATCAACATAATTTGAAGATTCTCCCTTCCGAGCCAAATAAATTGGAGTGCGAGTCACCACTCCTCCACCAGCTATCTTATGCTACCATCTCTCACCACTTAGATTCTCTTCTGTCTGTTTATTTAAGTTCATCCATTCAGAATCGTCAATATGTTTGAGAAAGATGGAAACTTCAGAAGGATTGGAAAACATGGAAGTTAAAAAGGAAAGGTTGATAGATAATACATGGTATGATAAATGTGGTTATTTATTGAAAAATGTGATTATATTATAAGGATGGAAAGATATATCTATTGAAAAGTAATATTTCAATCTTCACTATGAGAATTTAGTTAGTGAATTACATTCTTTAGTAGTTTTTAGTGAAGAATAAGGTGTGAAATTCATATCATTCATTTTTTTAATATTTTTTTATAGATAACTATTCAATAATATTTAGATCTAGGTAGAGTTCCTATTCAAGGGGAAGCTAATCTTATTACCCACAAGTTTCTAGAAAATTTGGAATACTTTTAGAAGTAAAAGGCAGAAACATCAATATTTTCATAATATGAGAAATTGTTGAAAGTATATCATCTTCCATCAAACATAGGGTTAGTTGAATTATGGATTGAATATTATTTAATCCCACGATAGGGGGATAAAGATACACTAAATTTACATTATATATATTCTTGATTATTTCTTCATCATTAGAATGTTCAATTTAGGAAAGTTTGTTTTTCTATTTGTGGAGGCTATAAATAAAGGATGAGTCATGTTGAATATTATTCTATTTACAAGATTTATAAATGTAATGTTAGTGAAGTTTATGAAAGTTCAAAAGATCACCATTGAGTCAAAACTCAAAGAGAAAAAATTTCATTTATTAGTGATGAAACAATAAATAGAATGAAGCTTATGTATGTTCCAAAATTGAATAAATTTATGGATATATTTGACAAAAATACATCTTAACACAAAGAAAAAAATTTTAAAAGAAAAAGTTCAGTAAAAGAGGAAAGATGGATCTTCCCCACCATGTCTAAAAAAGAAAGAAAAAAATGTTAGATAGAGATTTCAAAGAACTTATGAATCTAAATAAATAGAATAATCCAATAGATCTATGTTTTTTTCTTGATAAGAGATAATACTCAACTAAAAAATAAAAACCATAAAAATTCATATGTAAGAGGAGAAGAAAAAAAGAAAAAATAAGGGTTTAGAGAATAAAAGGTTGTAAAAAGTATTATGAAAGGAGTGGATAAATCTCATTCAAAAAACTAATTAGAAACATCTTTTTTATCCTCTCCCTTATATACTGTTCAACCAATACCTACTTTTTTCATTCATCAATTCATTCCTTATTTTATTCCTATAGAATATCAACAAGTTTCTAATTCTAACATTCCTCCAACCATTGATAAAGGAAAAGGAAAATAAATAGTAAAAGAAAAATATAAATTAAAACAAGAACAAAAATAAGTTCAATAAGTTGTGAACAAGTTTGGGAAATCATATTTAAAAAAAATTCAAAACCTGAAAAATATATTTAAGAAGAGTTAGATAAAGAATATGAAATTTTTTCTGATCACACTACCTATTTATCTTATCTAGCATAGAATGATGATGATTTTGAAGCATTATAAAGTTAAAAAAGAAATAAATAAGAAGATGAATATAAAACATTTTATACAATGGTTTTAGAAAAAACTATGTATGACAAAAATATTGAGGTTTTTTAGTTACAGATGAAGTAAATTCTAAGTTTAAGAAGGAAAATAGTAATTCATCTAAACAATAGGTTCCTTATGTTTTATCTGATTCAACTCATTTAGATATAAGTAATTTTTATGAAAGTATGGAGATTATATTCAAACACTTTAATAAAGTTCTAATAAAAGAGTAAGAAGCACTATTTTATTTTCATAACATTTATTCTTAATGTAAATACATTCAAGGAAGATTGGTTGTTTTGGATAATTCTAATTCCTTAAAAGAACTTGCTAAGAAAGTTGGTTAGAATGAAGATGATTTAAAATACTTTAAAGGTAGTTCAAAGTTAGAAGGAATAATATTGAAATAAATTATGGGATATATAAAACAAACTTAAGTAGATATAATTTTTTATAATGACCATATTGAAGGGTTTAGGAAATCAACCTCGTTCATTATGAATTAATTCCAAGATTTTCCATCTAAATTATTTGAAAGAACAAAGGTGGTAGATAATATAAATAATATTACAATAATTTGAGAAGAGTAAATCTCTGAATAGAGGAAGATAATTATATATTTAGAATAAAAAGTGTTAAAGTTGAAGGTAGAGAATAATAAAGTTTCATTTATTAATGAATAAGTGTTGACGTTAAAGTAGGAAAATAGAATGTTTTATGTGAATGAAAATAATATTTCCAAGATCGAATATACTGTAGTAGAGTAAAAAAAGTTCTAATATGACATTAAGAAGATGAAGGTCTTATTAAATAAGCTATATAGTAATGAATGATATTTTTTTTTCTGAACTGTGGATGATTTTTTAATAATAAAATTCTATTTTGAATGAACGTTTCAATGAATATTTCTCTATATCCTTTGAATGAATATTTTATAATTTTTGGATGAATATTATTTCTATATTCTGGATGAATGTTAATTTATACTAAAATATTTTATTGAATTATTTATATCTAATATTTTAGGAACACTTTCTACCTCTGTTTTTTTTGAAAATCCCATAGAGGGATAAATTATGAAAATAAACGTTCCTAAGAAATCATAGAAAACCCAATGTTCTAACCAATTGTTTTGATATTTTTTAAATAAAAGGGAATAAATAAAGATGTGGGGAGAAAAAAACAATGGAAATGAATTTTTTTAATAAGAAGAAAAGAGGAATGAAGTTCTTAAATGTGTATGTTAAAAAGGTAATGTAATTTTTTTTAAAAAAATTTAACTCTAGTTTTCTCTTTAGGGTTGTGTATTATTCTTTTCAAAAAGGGGGAATTATTGAGTTGAAATTTCTAATTTCAACACTTTTTAATATTTTTTTTGAAAATCAAAAAACAAATTAAAAAATATTAGGTTTTACTAACTTTATACTTTCTATGTTTTTATAATGTTTTTGTAGAAAAAAAATATTTTTACCATATATAGATAGATATATTAATTATATGACCTACAGTATCAGACGATCAATATTATTAGATAAAACTTTATAATCAGATGGAAATGTAATTTCTAAATTGGATATATGATTTTATATTTCATCATATGAACCTTTAATAATATCTAACTTTAAAAGTATAATAATGTATCACTGGATAATGTTCCAATTTTCTAATTGGATAGACATTCATCTGATGAAGGTTGGCATACTCTCCAATTTTTTTTTTAAAAACTATTAGATGATGACTGTTATTGAACTTGGTGAATAATGTCAATCAAATCAGTCAAATGAAATTTACTCTAATATATGGATGATTTTACAGAATTGTGATGATGCTACCAACATCAACATCGAATGAAATCTAGACATAACTTTACATTAAAAGGAAGAGTTCATCAGAAACCATTACAACCAAATCCAAGAATTACAAAATATTACTATTAGAGATGTTCCGATAAATAGTGGTTCATTTAACAAGGGATCATATTCTTTTTTCACTCAATCTATCTAAAGTTTACTTTTTGGGTTTGTAACATATTATTACTAGCTTAAGCTTTATAATATTTAGAGAGTTTTCGATATTAATATATCCATTTGAGTATTCTAAATATATTAAAACAATTAACATTTGTAATTACTATTTCAGATCAGTTTTGATCGAGGGATTCTAGTTATAAGAAGAATTACGTGTCTGATATATGTGATTGAGGACTTCCAAGGCTAGGAAGATAGAGTTATTATGATATTTTTAATTGATGAATTTTTTCATGAACAAGGTTAAAACATTATAATTAGGTTAAACCATGTATTCCTTAAGTTAAGGGGATTTAATTAATTTATAATAATTGTTAAAGTATTGGTATACTTCTAATATTATTCTGTAAGTTTTTCTTGAGAACTTCCTTATTTTTTCTTTTTTACATGTATTTTTCTCATATGAATTTTTAAGGAATGTTTAACTTTGTTATAAAAATTTATTATCACTCTGTTTATATAAAATTTTTAGAACAAATTCAGTCTGATAATATATTTTTAAAGATCATATAAAGGGTTAGTTCGATAAAATGATAAATTGGTAAAAAGAAATTATAATATTTATTCTTGTAAAATAAAATTCACCACTCTCTTATATTCATTTACATACGCTTAAAATACTATATGTAAGGGATCTATGAATGATTTTAGTAATATACTAGAAAAATTAATAAATTACTCACTAGAATTTTAATATATATTTCATGTTTTAAAATATAATGTGATAATCATCTATGTATCTAGTCTCATAAGACTGATAAACTATCAAATCAGTTAATATGCATTCCCTTGTATATTTTTCTAATTTATTAATATAACTATCAGCTCTAATTTAATCTAGTTGGGATGTTACAGTTGGTATAAAATAATTTTATCATAAACCTTTGGAACTAGATTCTGGAGAACATAGATTAAATAAAAAAACCCAAAGATAGAATCTTGGGATACGTATAAGAATTGGATAGTATCATGATGTTTTGGTAAGGTAGATAATGTGTAGTTTCCTATAAATGAAATCCATTTCTAGATACTGGCATATGGATGTGGCTATGTAAAAGATGCACCTAGGGGCAAGAAACCTGAAAAATATTAGTTGAGTATTAACTCGATCTTCCCATGGTGCATGAGGAGTTAGTATAAGATCGTACACCTGACTAGAAACTCACAGTGGATATGATTTTTTTAATTAACACATTCATTATAAACCATTATGAATTCATTGAAAATATTGTGAAATTTTGTGACGTCCTATCTCAGATTCCACTAATAGTTCCCCATGTTTGTGGCCACATTGCATCAAGCGTTCCACCTAGTATGCCAGAGGCTTTCAACTAGAAGTGTGGATCCAAGGTGGTATAATGGTGAGACTATAACCACATGATCAGAGTATCATAGTGTTGAAATAAATAGATAAATATTGGAACTATAATAAAAAACTAATAGTGGAAGTTAACAAATCTAAATGTAATAATATCCAACATGAACCATAAGAAGTATCATATACATAATAATGTAGTGTCACATTTCTAAAAAAAGAGTAGGAAATCATACAATAAAATACATTTATGAAAAGGGAAAAAAGACCAAAAGTATAATAACCAATTGAACCCGAAGCCATAGCTCAGTCCTATCCCTCCTCGCTCCCAAGCTATATACAAATCAAGTATCAACGACTAAGCACATTCCCTGATTCCTTCCAATATCAATATAATCTTCCAAGGTACCATCAGTAGCTTAGGTAGGTTGTGAGATAACCTTAATGGGTAACCACCAACAATGTATATAAATATCTCGTCAATTTATATACTATGAACAATGTGATGAGGTAATAAACAATAATTAGTAATGAAATATATAAATGGGGTCAACTCTAGCTCTAGATGGACAGTAGTTTGACACTACCTATTTCATCCAAAGCTAAAATGCCTCTAAACAAGTAACCATATATATGCATATATACCGTTTGTGTACATAGTGATGTCTATAACCATATGTATGGATAGAGCTACTAGCTTGAACTTGAGGTGTAACTCAAGAATCCATGACTTGTAGCATGAGTCTCCCATGTGTTATGGGATGCCAGGCTTGGTATCAAAAAATAGGGGATGACATGCCCAATATTATAATAATAATGGATTCAATGCCCAGAACATAATATTGGGACACCATGACCGTATCTCATAAAGGTAGGGTCGTTATGCCTATTTATCATAAGTATGGTATATATTCCATATGTCATAACATAGGGTCGCCATGCCTGAATCATATCAACCAGATCACCATGACCGAATAAAAACAATAGGGTCTTCATGAAAAAATCACATTAATTGGGTCTCTATTCCTGAATAATATCAATAGGGTCACCATGATTGCATCATATCAATGGGGTCACCATTATAGAATCATAAAAATAGGGTCGCCATGCCCAAATCATATCAATCGGGTCACCATGCTTGAATAATAATAACAGGGTTTCCTTGCTCGAATCATATAAATATGGTCACCATGATAGAATCATATTAATATGGTCTTCATACATGAATCATATCAAAAGGTTCAAATTACCATATCATAACTATAGGGACCTCATGCCCAAATTATATCAATAGGTGGTCTAGGATTTAATATGATCCAATTGGTAGTTCATAATTCAATAAAATTTCTTATTAACAAGTGCTTAACCATTGTCCTATTTTAAATAAGTTATGTGATCATACCACTCCATTCCATTCAATCTATTATAGTTTAAAATATGTGGAATCCATTATATACCACAATAATTTTTAATTTTTATTGATGATATCAAACATTAAAAGTCAAACAAAACACAATTATAGGTGTTTTGGTTATATATAGTAGAAGGTAAAATAATATTATTGAGGGAACACCAAAAGAGATGTATCTCATTGAGGTTGAAAACCTCCCATGTATTTTAGGAACTAATTGAGTCATTGGGTTCTAAGAAAGAAAACCAATTTAAGACTGATTCAATTTAGGGGAAACACATGTTGAAACCGACATGCGGCACATAACACATAATATAAAGAATCACAAATTTTAGGTGTAGTTACTAGAATACCTACCATAATCCCATGTTATAACACTCACATAGTATCAGGTCCTAAATCAACCCAGATCGGAAGAAAACAACATAAAAGACAAGCACCCTAAAAATAGTGCATAAGAACCTACAACAAAATATCATTATCGATAGGAATAAAAAAATGAGTGGATAACTTATTAAAAGCTATTCAATGAGACCAACAATTTTCAAATTAGAGTCTATAAATATGAATGGCTTTAAATCCTGCTTTAGGATTCAAGGGTGATCAAATGGTGGACCACCTGTGTGAGAGATAAGAAGGATAAATGTGGGGTAAATAAAAATAAAATGGGTTATTCCCAATTAAAAATATTTCAGGATATTTACATGGCGTGTAAATGATTTACACATCATGTAATGGTATGGATTTACCTTTTGGGTAAAGTTAATTAGACGTCATGAAATGGACTTCTGAGGACAATACACATTGTTTATTGAATACATGCTATGTATTCATAATATACATCATGTACTTGGCCTACAAGAATCCTTCAACCCCCTACTTTTGCCTTTCCAAAATAGCCCAACCAACCTAAGGGCTTGAATTCTAGATTTAAGAAAAAAAAGTGAGATACAATAAAGATTCGACCAAAATTTAAAAGAATCCACACCTGATAGAAAAAAATATCTTTTGGTCTTCATCCTTAAAGAGACATTTCCCCATGTTTCTCTTCAAAGGGTGGTGAAATAATTTCTATGAATAAATACAACCACTATGCACACACATTGGCCTCCCACTCCCAATTCTCATCTTGTACATAGTCATGCTTCCATATCACTTGTACTAATGAGATATATTAGCCTTGGAGAGAATTCATTCTCTGATAAAAAATTCATATTGGATACTCCTCAGGATAAGGATCAACATCTAATTTTATATCATGGGGATAAAATGTATGAGATGGGTCAACATGATAACGATGAAGCTGTGAAATGTGAAAGACATCTTTTTTGGAATGGTACCTGTAAGGTAATGGTAATTGATAGTCATGGGTAATGACTATCTCCAAGATCAAAAAAGTCCATAAAATATGAGGCAAAAACTTCCCCTGCCTCTATATCGATTTATGACCACGTTTGGGTGATACTCGCAAGAAAACATGTTCCTTGACATCGAATTCAAGAGGTCATCAGTGATGATTGAAATATTATTTCTGTATAAATTGAGCTATAAAAATATGATTTCTAATCAACTATATCTACTCTAAAGTCTCCTACACAAGATTAGAACCTAGTAGCACTACCTCTCCGACCTCTAACCATCATAGGGGTGAATGAAACCATCGAACACACAAGGGCTCAAACACAGCCATCCGAATCATTTCTCGATAGTTATTTTTATAATCGAACTCAACAAGTGGTATATAATTCTTCTACGTACTAAAGAAATAAAGTATTCATGCTCGGATCATGTCCTCCAACAACTATATAGTCCCTTCGAACTATCAATAGGTTTAGGGTGAAAATATATGCTCAAAAGGACTTGTAAACCCAATGATTTCTTTAACACCAACCAGAATATTGATTTGAAATGAGTATCCATATCTAAATTATTTTTATGAGGGACCCCATGTAGGTGTGTGGTCTCACTAGATAATAGACTTCCCCGATCATCAACTGAGAAATTCACCTGAATAGGAAGAAAGTTGGATACCTTTTTCACTTGATCTATTAATACCCAAAACACTTAGCTACCCCCGAGGTTACCATGACAAGACAACTATGAAATCCATCGTGAGACATAACCATTTCCATTTTGGGATAGGTTGTAAAGACCCGCAAATTTCAAGGAAATTTTTTTCTTAATTTTCTTTGGAATTTTACAAGAGCGCAGCTTCAGACGGCACCTGATTCCGAGGCCCGGTGTGCCCGGAATCAATTTCCGAAGTTTGGATCTGGTACGTTCAGTGAACGAACGAGCGGGTTTTTCTATCTTTTGAACCGGTGCCCGGAATCAAATTCTGAGGGCACCGATGAAATCGCAGCGCCGGTATTTGCTTAGAAACGCCTCTTCCGGAGTTGCGTTTGCTCAGACGTGGTTTTTAAATTTTGGGGCTTTAAGTCAGAAATAAAATAAAATTTGTGCGACAACTTTATTTTATTTCACTTAAGCTGCTTGGAAGCCGCTTGGAAGCCACTTGAACTGAGTTAAAGCGGATAGGGTGCTATCCGGAAATATCCTACCCCTTGTTAGGATATTTGTGCGGTGGGGCCCGCACGAGCCCCGCCGTTTCTTTCGCTAAGTAACGCACCCGCGAAAACCCGTCAAAGTAACTGAAAAGTCAACCGACGCGTTTTCTTTATTTCTTAACAGACCATTTAATTGGGCGGTTTATTTCGTGAATTAAATGGGCTGTTTCGTTCGTTGAATTAATTCAACGAATTTAATGGGTCGTTACTTACGCGTTTTGCGTTTGTTGGCAAATTAATAAAATAGACAAACTTGTCTATTTTGGAGGATTTCTATCGTTGTGCGAATCCTCTGAGCCTCCACCCTCCCCGCGAAGAACGCGAAGAACGCGAAGAATGCGAAGAACACCGGAACCGGAATTCGACGACGCACACCGTGATCTGCGACGTCGACGAGCTCTACCCGCGACGTTCTTCGGCGACGCCTCTTCTTCCGCGGCCGATCCTCGTTCGGCAACTAAGGTGAGAAACGGATCGTTTAATTCACCTTTTTTTTTAATTTCAATAACAACGGATTTAATTAATTAAATCCGTTTGTTCTAGATCCGGAGATCGTCGGCGCGACGCTTTTCCTGCGGTGCGACGAACGTCTCTTCCGCGAACGACGTGACGATCCCCTCCTTTCGCGACGAGCGATTCCGCGACGACCTCACGTCCGACGGCAACTTCGAGGTAAGGGTTGTTGGAGTATTTTATTCCCCGTGTTTATTATTTTAAAATAAAGAAACTGATCTCCGAACAATTTTAATTTAATTAAAATTGTTTTTGATTATTTTCTTTTCCTCCCGTTGTTTATGACTAACGCGGAGGGTGCGGATCTAACGAACAAGACCCGACAACCCTCCGCCGATCTTTTGTTGTGCGGATTTGGCGGATGACGACGAACCGTGCGGCAAGGGCGATCCGTTGATCCCGCAGTGAAGATCGGACCCCGGGAGGAGCAACGGCGCAGACGGGAGGCAAAACGGGCCACCGGAGCAACTCCGGCGGCCCGCGGAAGGCGGCGGCGGCCGGAGGCGGCGGCGCCCGGCGCGCCGCCGTGGAGGAGATCCGCCGCGGCTGAAGCCGCGGCGGCGGTGGCCGGTTCCGCGGCCGCGCGGAACCGGGGAGGGACGCGGCGGCCCGGCCGCGTCCGCGTGACAGGCGGCCCCCCGCGGGGCCGCGTTCCACCTAAGCCGCGGGTCAAACCCGCGGCGCCCCTTCGGCCGCGCGGCCGAAGCCGAGCCGGCCGGTCCGGTCGGCCGGGCCGCGCCCAGGCCGGACCGGACCCGGCCTAGCCGGGTCGGGCCGGGTCGGGCCGACCCGGTTCAGGTCGACCCGGTTCGGCCGACCCAGGGGTGGTTCGGGCCGGGTCGCCCCGGGCCCAGAACCCCCGTTTTCGGGCCTTCTTCGGTATTTTGCCCATATCTTGGGCCTGAGACCTCCGATTGACGAACCGTCAGCGGATACGTGATCCTTGGATCGATACGGTCGTTTCGGTATATTATACTCAAGGTTTCAGAAGACTTTGGGTTCAGCCGGGTTGGTTCGTTCACGAAACCAACAGGGCCCTCGGAGCGGAAACGCTCATAACTTGAGCTACGGACGTCCGATCGACATACCGTCAGCGGTGGTAGTTTCCTCTAAGTGAGACAGAACTTTTGGAATACTCCGCCCGAGGATCAGATACAGGCGGAGTACGGTCGGGTTGGTTTTTCCCTAAAAACCAACCGGGCCCCTGGGACAAAAATGCCAATAACTCTCAGACCGGGCGTCCGTTTGACGCGCCGTCTGTTGCGTTGAGATCCTGTTGTCGATACAGAACTTTTGGATACATCAACTTCGGACTACGTGTCAGTTGATGTATCAGCCTCTCGGCTCGTGGAGCGGACCCTCCTAAACGAGCTCGCTGTGTGCGGGAACCCTAGTGCTGGCTGTGACTTCGACGACAGAGCAGAGATCCTCCGTGGACTGCGACGACGGCAGAGCAGAGATCCTCCGTGGACTGCGACGACGACAGAGCAGAGATCCTTCGTGGACTGCGGCAACGACTGTGCAGAGATCCTCAGTGGACTGCGTCGACTACTGCACTCAGCGATCCTACGTGGATCAGTCCTACAGGTCCTGTGTGGGCCCGATCCTGTGTGGGTCCTTACTACCGGTTCTGTGTGAGCCACTGCCTACAGGTTCTGTGTGAGCCCGATCCTATGTGGGTCTTTTGCGGGGGTTAGTACCTATCGATCCTTCGTGGGTCCGACGACTTAGATGGATCAATGATCATCTTTGACGTCATCTGAAAAAGTATACCTGGTTGAGCTGAAACTTATGTTACTCTCCTTTGTGGATTGTGTTGAACTATCCTATGTGGATTTACTGTTTACTCTCCTTTGTGGATTTGAGTCTTGCTTTCCTATGTGGATTGAGTTGTTCTTGAGCTCGTGAGCAGAGCTAGAAGTGGGGACTTAGGTATATGTATGGGCATATACCTAAGTCGAGTCAGATGTTACTTCGTGATTGCACCTTCCTTTTTGTGCTATATCCTTTGTGGATTTTGGGAGACCTTCGGGGGTCTCGGGGTCCTTACTGAGTAGCTTATACTCACCCCTGCATGGGCTATGCCCGCACCTTGTTGTGTTGGATGCAGACGACGGACAGCGCTGATCACGGTTGGGGCGTGGAGCAGGACGGTACCTGGAGGTGGACCACTGGGCGGGACGTGCTCGGAGCGGACGTGGGACCCGAGGATCCTGGAGGCTATCTGTACCCACCCTTCAGGTGGGATTGCCAGTGGACGACACGAGGCCGCCGTCTTTTCTTCAGTTGCTGTTCTTTACTTTTTCAGTTGTACTTTCAGTTGGGCTTGTATTCCGTCCCCCTTTACTTTTCTGCACTTGTAGTTACTTTCCGCTTGCTGACTCTGTGGTGGTTGTTACTTATAAAGGCAATGCCTTCCCTGTTTACCGGGATTTTACGCCTTGGTGCTAGTCGCCAGCCCCTGGCCTATGGAAGGCGGGCTTGGGGTAGTCACGGCACGGGCCCCGAGGTCGGGTCGTGACAAATTGGTATCAGAGGTGGTCGGTTCTACCGCAGACTCTGATCGTCTTTTCTTTCTATATGAAGCAATAGTGTTTAGTGTATTGAGTGTGGTTATCAGTTCAGGGAGCCCAGTGTTGGTGCGGCGGCCGATGTATCCGTACACCAGGACCCTGACTCCTGATTTCCGACTTAATGCATGAAAACATTGATTGCGTGTGTGTTTCAAGTTTTCTTCGTGATTGCTTGTGTCAGCTCACCGGGTATACTGATCTGCTTTATGAAAGTCTCAGGTTTTCCTTGTGATTACTTGTGCCAGCTCACCAGGTATACTGTTCTGACTGTGGTGCTCTTGTTCTCCTTTTCAGGATGGCCCCGCGACGACAGCCAGCTAGGGTTCCGAGTGTAGGGCGCGACGGCAGCCCACCGAGCGACGAGGCCTCGGTGCAGGGCCCTTTGCCAGCAGTGGAACCGGCGGTAGCTTTACCCGCTGAGCCACCGATGCTGCTATTACCAGACGCTGACGATGCACGTCGCCTCAGGGCACTGCATGAGTTTCAGAGCCAGCGACCGCCCAGGTTTCGCGGTGAGGCGGACCCCCAGGCCGCCGAGGACTGGCTAGAGGCGGTGGTACGGATCTTTAGGCTAGTGAGGACACCAGCGGATCTCATGGTGATTCTCGCGGCGAGCCTCCTGCAGGCGGCGACAGGACGATGGTGGAGCTTGATGCTCCAGGTTCACGATGAGGCATCCTTAATCTGGACGGACTTCGAGAGCCTCTTCCGCTCTGAGCTCGTCCCGGCCACCCTCCAAGCGGTGCGCATCCAGGAGCTTCTCCAGCTGCGCCAGGGCAGCATGACGGTCGCTCAGTACGCGGCGAGGTTCACTGACCTATCTCGCTACTCGACCGACATGGTACGGGACCCCTTCTTCCGGGCCCGGACCTTCGAGCAGGGCTTGCGACAGGAGATTCGGGCGTCGCTGATCTCCCTCAGCATTCCGACCCAGGCGGGAGTGCTGGAGCGAGCCCTCCTGATCGATAGCTTCCTGGCAGAGCCTTCTTCAGCGGCGAGACCTAGCGCAGGGCGGCAGATAGATGAGTCTTCGGCAGCAGGTAGCCGACGGATGACTCTCGGGTCCAGGCAGACCAGACCCCCACGCAGACAGCCTCAGGACACCGGCTCAGCAGTGCGGGGCACACAACGGAGTGCCAGCCTTCCGAGAGGCAGGCTGTGCTACTCCTACGGCGGGCAGGGTCACATGGCTCGTGACTGCCCGACTCGCCGATCAGAGGAGCAGCAGACGGTGGAGGGGCCACCCAGGCAGAGGCAGAGGGTCTACCGTGGCGGTCCGCAGGGAGGAGGCGGACGAGGCAGAGGAGATGGCCGAGCAGCGGGTGGTGGGCGACGCTTCCAGGCTCTACCCCCACCACCTCCAGGAGGGCCACCTCGACCACAGGGAGCTGGGGGGCAGGGACAGGCCCAGCTCCAGGCAGTGGAGGCCTACGACCCCGACATGCCAGAGATGATTCGAGGTACGATCAGTGTCTATTCCACCATTGCTGCAGTACTTATAGACACAGGAGCGAGTCACTCTTTCATATCCTCTACCCTTGTTCGGAGCTCGGAGATTCCGACTGAGCCGTTGGCTCGATCCTTACGGCTAGAGACTCCTACGGGAGCAGACTCGACGATTACGCACTGGTTCCGGCAGTGTGAGCTTACTCTAGGAGGCGAGAGCTTCGGCTGGGATCTCCTTGTAGCGGCGTCGAGGCCTTACGACGTCATCTTGGGCATGGATTGGCTATCCACGGTTCATGCCCAGATCGACTGTTTTAGGCGCAAGGTGCGATGTGTTCGCACCGACGGGAGCAGGTTTACCTTCACCGGCGAGAAGGGAACCTTTGCAGCACAGGATGGACTTCCGCGGAGGAGAGTGCAGCCCATCTCTCATTAGTTGGCTAGCCTCATCCTAGGAGCAGTGGACGTGCGGAGTCCAGCTTTTCCTGCAGTGGTGGACCAGTACGTGGACGTCTTTCCCGACGACGTTCCAGGGCTACCTCCTCGTAGAGAGGTAGACTTTTACATCGACTTGTACCCCGAGACAGCCCCGATATCTACTCCAGCATATCGGATGGCCCCCGCCGAGCTTCGGGAGCTGCAGGTACAGTTGGAGGACTTGCAGAGCAAGGGGTTTATCCGACCCAGTGTTTCACCCTGGGCTTCCCCGATTTTGTTCGCCAAGAAGGCGGACGGGAGCTTGCGACTGTGTGTCGACTATCGTCGCCTGAACCAGGTGACAGTGAGGAACAAGTATCCGCTGCCACGGATTGATGACCTCTTCGATCAGCTCAAGGGAGCGCGGTGGTTCTCGAAGATAGACCTCCGGTCAGGCTATCATCAGCTTAGAGTTCGAGACGAGGACGTGCAGAAGACGACCTTCAGGTGTCGGTATGGCCATTATGAGTTCTTGGTTATGCCGTTCGGCATAACCAATGCTCCAGTAGTGTTCATGAGCCTCATGAACATGATCTTCCAGCCATACCTCGACCGATTTGTCGTGGTCTTCATTGACGACATTTTGGTATACTCGACGACTGAGGAGGAGCATGCCTACCACCTGCGAGTTGTGCTAGACACGCTCCGAGAGCACCAGCTTTATGGAGAGTTCTCAAAGTGCCAGTTCTAGTTACGTGAGGTCCACTTCTTGGGGCACGTCATCTCTGAGGCGGGAGTTGCAGTGGATCCCGCGAAGATCGAGGCAGTGCTAGCTTGGGAGCCACCCAGGAGAGTGACGGAGGTGCGGAGCTTCTTGGGCCTAGCTGGATACTATCGGAGATTCGTGCCAGACTTCTCCAGAGTTGCGGCACCACTCTCAGCGTTGACGAAGATGGGGAAACCCTTCGTATGGTCAGACAGTTGTCAGCAGAGCTTCCAGGAGCTGAGGCAGAGGTTGACCAGCGCACCTATCTTGAGGTTGCCTGAGGAGGGAGTTGGATACGTAGTTTACTGCGATGCATCAGGGACTGGACTCGGGTGTGTCCTGATGCAGGAGTGGGCCGTGATCGCCTACGGATCACGTCAGTTGAGGCCGCATGAGCAGAACTACGCCACTCATGACCTGGAGTTAGCAGCAGTGGTCTTCGCTCTGAAGACTTGGCGGCACTATCTGATGGGCGAGCGCTTCACAGTCTTTTCTGACCACCAGAGTCTCAGGTATATCTTCTCTCAGAAGGACCTGAACCTGAGACAACGGAGATGGCTTGAGTTCCTCCAGGACTATGACTTTGAGATAGTCTATACTCCTGGGAAGGGGAACGTGGTAGCCGATTCCCTCAGCAGGAGGACGAGCATTCAGCTACTTGAGGAGGCGACGGAGCAGCTAGCCTCCTTACAGATATCCTTCGTGGATAGAGACGGAGCAGCCTTTCTTCAGTCTCTCACAGTCTCTCCTCCACTTCTACAGCGGGTCAGAGAGGCTCAGCGTGGGGACGCTGACTGTGAGACCCGGCGTGCACTGATATCCTCAGGTCAGGCGCCTGATGGCTTCTCCCTTGGAGCAGAGCACGACATCCTTTTCAGAGGACGTACCTTCGTACCAGTCGCTTTACGGGTGGAGGTGCTGAGAGAGTTTCACACTTCTCCCTTGGCGGTACATCCCGGAGTGGCGAAGATGTACCAGGATCTCAGACGACAGCACTGGTGGCCGGGCATGAAGAAAGCTATGGCAGAGTTCGTTTCACGATGCCTCACCTGCCAGCAGGTGAAGGCAGAGCATCAGGTACCAGCAGGCTTGGTACAGCCCTTGGAGGTCCCGGAGTGGAAGTGGGATGCCATATCTATGGACTTCGTTACTGGACTTCCACGCACTTCCAGAGGTCATGACTCCATTTGGGTGATTGTCGACCGACTCACCAAGTCGGCACACTTCTTACCCATCAGAGAGAAGGGCTCAATGGAGATCTTGGGACGTCTTTACGTCCAGGAGATCGTACGGCTTCACGGTGTGCCATCGTCTATCGTCTCCGATCGAGATACTCGTTTCACTTCCCGGCTTTGGAAGGGGTTGCAGGAGGCGTTCGGGACGCGGCTCCATCTGAGCACAGCCTTCCACCCTCAGACGGATGGTCAGACGGAGAGGACCATACAGACACTCGAGGACATGCTCCGTGCATGTGTTCTCGACTTTGGTCGCAGCTGGGAGGACCACCTACCCTTGGTGGAGTTCGCGTACAACAATAGCTACCACTCCACCATCGGGATGGCACCATACGAGGCGTTGTACGACAGACCCTGCAGATCACCGTTGTGCTGGACAGACCCTGGGGAGTCAGCACTCGTGGGACCAGAGATGGTCCGAGCCACGACAGAGAAGGTCCAGATCATCCAGGAGAGGATGAGGACAGCTCAGAGCCGGCAGAAGTCATATGCTGACAGGAGGCGGAGGCCACTAGAGTTCGAGGATGGCGACCACGTCTTTTTGCGTGTCTCACCTCGACATGGTTTACGGAGATTTGGCCGAGGCGGCAAGTTGTCTCCACGCTTCATCGGGCCTTTCCAGGTCCTCAGTAGGATAGGAGAGGTGGCTTATCGCCTGGCTCTACCACCTCAGTTGCACCGGGTACACGACGTCTTTCACGTGTCTCAGTTGAGGAGATACGTGCTTGACCCGACGCACATCATCGACTTTGGGGAGCTGGACGTGGACGATGGGGTGAATTTTGCGGAGGTCCCAGTGGAGATCGAGGATCGACAAGAGCGGGTCCTACGTGGGCGGTCGATTCCTCTTGTGCGCGTCAGATGGCAGCACGGGATCCTCCAGGAGAGCACTTGGGAGCGGGAGGCTCAGATGCGTGCCCAATACCCCCATTTGTTCCCCTAGTTTTTGGTGTATCTTTACGGGGACGTAAAGCCCTGAGGTGGGAGTAATGTAAAGTCCCGCAAATTTCAAGGAAATGTTTTTCTTAATTTTCTTTGGAATTTTACAAGAGCACAGCTTCAGACGGCACCTGATTCCGAGGCCCGGTGTGCCCGGAATCAATTTCCGAAGTTTGGCTCTGGTACGTTCAGTGAACGGACGAGCGGGTTTTTCTATCTTTTGAACCGGTTCCCGGAATCAAATTCTGAGGGCACCGATGAAATCGTAGCGCCGGTATTTGCTTAGAAACGCCTCTTCCGGAGTTGCGTTTGCTCAGACGTGGTTTTTAAATTTTGGGGCTTTAAGTCAGAAATAAAATAAAATTTGTGCGACAACTTTATTTTATTTCACTTAAGCTGCTTGGAAGCCACTTGGAAGCCACTTGAACTGAGTTAAAGCGGATAGGGTGCTATCCGGAAATATCCTACCCCTTGTTAGGATATTTGTGCGGTGGGGCCCGCACGAGCCCCGCCGTTTCTTTCGCTAAGTAACGCACCCGCGAAAACCCGTCAAAGTAACTAAAAAGTCAACCGACGTGTTTTCTTTATTTCTTAATAGACCATTTAATTGGGCGGTTTATTTCGTGAATTAAATGGGCTGTTTCGTTCGTTGAATTAATTCAACGAATTTAATGGGTCGTTACTTACGCGTTTTGCGTTTGTTGGCAAATTAATAAAATAGACAAACTTGTCTATTTTGGAGGATTGCTATCGTTGTGCGAATCCTCTGAGCCTCCACCCTCCCCGCGAAGAACGCGAAAAACGCGAGGAACGCGAAGAACGCCGGAACCAGAATTCGATGACGCACACCGTGATCTGCGACGTCGACGAGCTCTACCCGCGACGTTCTTCGGCGACGCCTCTTCTTCCGCGGCCGATCCTCGTTCGGCAACTAAGGTGAGAAACGGATCGTTTAATTCACCTTTTTTTTTTAATTTCAATAACAACGGATTTAATTAATTAAATCCGTTTGTTCTAGATCCGGAGATCGTCGGCGCGACGCTTTTCCCGCGGTGCGACGAACGTCTCTTCCGCGAACGACGTGACGATCCCCTCCTTTCGCGACGAGCGATTCCGCGACGACCTCACGTCCGACGGCAACTTCTAGGTAAGGGTTGTTGGAGTATTTTATTCCCCGTGTTTATTCTTTTAAAATAAAGAACCTGATCTCCGAACAATTTTAATTTAATTAAAATTGTTGTTGATTATTTTCTTTTCCTCCCGTTGTTTATGACTAACGCGGAGGGTGCGGATCTAACGAACAAGACCCGGCAACCCTCCGCCGATCTTTTGTTGTGCGGATTTGGCGGACGACGACGAACCGTGCGGCAAGGGCGATCCGTTGATCCCGCAGTGAAGATCGGCCCCCGGGAGGAGCAACGGCGCAGACGGGAGGCAAAACGGGCCACCTGAGCAACTCCGGCGGCCCGCGGAAGGCGGCGGCGGCGCCCGGCGCGCCGCCGTGGAGGAGATCCGCGGCGGCCGGTTCCGCGGCCGCGCGGAACCGTGGAGGGACGCGGCGGCCCGGCCGCGTCCGCGTGACAGGCGGCCCCCCGCGGGGCCGCGTTCCACCTAAGCCGCGGGTCAAACCCGCGGCGCCCCTTCGGCCGCGCGGCCGAA
Organism: Viscum album; assembly: GCA_963277665.1. Classification (NCBI taxonomy): domain Eukaryota; kingdom Viridiplantae; phylum Streptophyta; class Magnoliopsida; order Santalales; family Viscaceae; genus Viscum; species Viscum album. The sequence continues at coordinate 398,664,770 of OY728138.1, forward strand.
GCCGAGCCGCGCCCAGGCCGGACCGGACCCGGCCTAGCCGGGTCGGGCCGGGTCGGGCCGACCCGGTTCGGCCGACCCAGGGGTGGTTCGGGTCGGGTCGCCCCGGGCCCAGAACCCCCGTTTTCGGGCCTTCTTCGGTCTTTTGCCCATATCTTGGGCCTGAGACCTCCGATTGACGAACCGTCAGCGGCTACGCGATCCTTGGATCGATACGGTCGTTTCGGTATATTATACTCAAGGTTTCGGAAGACTTTGGTTTCGGCCGGGTTGGTTCGTACACGAAACCAACAGGGCCCTCGGAGCGGAAACGCTCATAACTTGAGCTACGGACGTCCGATCGACGTACCGTCAGCTGTGGTAGTTTCCTCTAAGTGAGACGGAACTTTTGGCATACTCCACCCAAGGATCGGATACAGGCGGAGTACGGTCGGGTTGGTTTTGCCCTAAAAACCAACCGGGCCCCTGGGACGAAAATGCCAATAACTCTCAGACCGGGCGTCCGTTTGACGCGCCGTCTGTTGCGTTGAGATCCTGTTGTCGATACAGAACTTTTGGATACATCAACTTCGGACTACGTGTCAGTTGATGTATCAGACTCTCGGCTCGTGGAGCGGACCCTCCTAAACGAGCTCGCTGTGTGCGGGAACCCTAGTGCTGGCTGTGACTTCGACGACAGAGCAGAGATCCTCCGTGGACTGCGACGACGGCAGAGCAGAGATCCTCCGTGGACTGCGACGATGACAGAGCAGAGATCCTTCGTGGACTGCGGTGAAGACTGTGCAGAGATCCTCAGTGGACTGCGTCGACTACTGCACTCAGTGATCCTACGTGGATCAGTCCTACAGGTCCTATGTGGGCCCGATCCTGTGTGGGTCCTTACTACCGGTTCTGTGTGAGCCACTGCCTACAGGTTCTGTGTGAGCCCGATCCTATGTGGGTCTTTTGCGGGGGTTAGTACCTATCGATCCTTCGTGGGTCCGACGACTTAGATGGATCAGTGATCATCTTTGACGTCATCTGAAAAAGTATACCTGGTTGAGCTGAAATTTATGTTACTCTCCTTTGTGGATTGTGTTGAACTATCCTATGTGGATTTACTGTTTACTCTCCTTTGTGGATTTGAGTCTTGCTTTCCTATGTGGATTGAGTTGTTCTTGAGCTCGTGAGCAGAGCTAGAAGTGGGGACTTAGGTATATGTATGGGCATATAACTAAGTCGAGTCAGATGTTACTTCGTGATTGCACCTTCCTTTTTGTGCTATATCCTTTGTGGATTTCGGGAGACCTTCGGGGGTCTCGGGGTCCTTACTGAGTAGCTTATACTCACCCCTGCACGGGCTATGCCCGCACCTTGTTGTGTTGGATGCAGACGACAGACAGCGCTGATCACGGTTGGGGCGTGGAGCAGGACGGTACCTGGAGGTGGACCACTGGGCGGGACGTGCTCGGAGCGGACGTGGGACCCGAGGAGCCTGGAGGCTATCTGTACCCACCCATCAGGTGGGATTGCCAGTGGACGACACGAGGCCGCCGTCTTTTCTTCAGTTGCTGTTCTTTACTTTTTCAGTTGTACTTTCAGTTGGGCTTGTATTCCGGCCCCCTTTACTTTTCTGCACTTATAGTTACTTTCCGCTTGCTAACTCTGTGGTGGTTGTTACTTATAAAGGCAATGCCTTCCCTGTTTACCGGGATTTTACGCCTTGGTGCTAGTCGCCAGCCCCTGGCCTATGGAAGGCGGGCTTGGGGTAGTCACGGCACGGGCCCCGAGGTCGGGTCGTGACATAGGTAATGGTTTAAACATGCTAGTAGGTCACTGGTGTTCCACCATCACCTATTTACAAGTGGAAAATATAGTGATAAAACATGTTATCTGACATTTCATCCCCGACCACCAATATTGTCGGTGTATATCATGATATATCTTAGAGATACTTGGGTGGAATTCCTGCTGATAAGCATGATACTTTCAAATCATCTACCCTGTCAAATGTGTATGGACCCAAATATGAATATGAATACATAATATGTCATTACCATTAACAAACTAATCTGTAGGTAGGTCTTCACGAGAAATACTCTCCTATAGGACCAAGCCTTCAAAATTTGAGAACTACCTCATCTTTACTGTCTCTTGATTTAAAGAGGTCACTGATAGAGATTTAATTACGAATAATCCATGATAGTCCTAAACTACTATGTTCATCTCAGAAAACAATGTCATAAGTTTCCACTCACTACTAGCCTCTTGAACCACCTGTTTCTAAGTCCTCATGCTCAAGTAATCGGTAACAACATTGCCCTTTCTGAGCATATAAGAATGATCAAAATCAATGGAAGGTCGGTATTCAACCCACATTCTATACCTAGGGTTCAATACATATTGCATGAAAATATACATGAGGATTTTATGGTTTGTAAACACTATAAATTTGTATCCCAGTAGGTAATTCCTCCAACAACACAAAGCATGAACAACAAATGCCAACTCGAGATCATGCATCAGGTAATTCTTCTCATGAAACCATAACTACTATGACCCACACACAATGACTCAATATTTCTACATCTGAACTACTCCCAACATAATACCTAATGTTTCATAAAAAAAATGTATAACTTCTTCCTTGCTCTAGTAGAATCATAATCGATTCTAAATTAATCCTTCCTTTTAGCTCCGAAAAGTCTATCTCACAGGATTTTAACAATATATATTTCACAACCTTATTTTTCATGTTTTAAGGGGTTATTCTAAGCATGATATGTCCTTTATTAAGTAGAAGTAGTAATCAAATAGCCCTAAGAAATTCGGTATTTCAAATACATTATAGGGATACTCCCAACTAACTAAAGCTCCCACCTTCTCTAGGTCAACTGATACTATTTTCTTTAAGATAATATGATCCAGGAAGTGAATCTTATCCATATAAAAGTGGCATTTAATAATCCTAGTATATAGATGGTGCTCTCTCAATGTATCCAAAATGATCTCAAGATGATTGGCACGATCATTTTGAGTATGAGAATACACCAAGATAACATCTAAAAAACCATGAAAAAGGAATCCTGGTATTGATGGAAAACACCATTAATAAAATTAGTTAAAACCATGGTCATTTTTGTAAGACCAAATAGCATAACGAGATTCTCGTATAAACCATACCGACTATGGAAAGACATATGTGGTATGTTTGAATTTCTAACACACACCTGGTGACAGCCTAATCTCAAATCAATATTTGAGAAACCCTCACTCATTTAAGCTAGTCAAAGATATCATCAATACATGGTAAGGGATAAAATTTATTCACAGTAAGATGATTCAATTTAAAATAATCCATATAAATCCTAAGGGTTATTTGCACCTTCTCTGGGAAAAGGATTGGTAAACCCTAGGGAGAAAAACTCGGCTGTATAATACCCATAGACTCTAAATCATATAGTTTCATCTTGAGATCTTATAAATCCGTAGTTTCTATACTATAATAAGGAATGGATATTGGCGAAAATACAAGCACAATATCAATAGAAAACTCTACCTATCTCTTAGGAGGTATTATAAAAAAGTCACCAGGGAAAACATCGCTAAAATGATCGACTGTAGGTGGTAATTCTATCTGATGTAATCCATGATCATCCATATAATGAATAGAATTATGGTTGGACACTCCACCTATCCCAAGATGATATGGTATAGCTCTACCAACCTAAACATTCCATTATCCATTATGGAGATAAGTACCACCCAATAGTGGTGTGAACGATAACCTCGAAAGATAACAGTCCACGTAAGCATGATATGAAACAAACCAGTCCATATCGAGAATGAAATCAAATTCCATTATCTCAAGGATGAATAGGTCACATTAGAAATGATGAATATGTATCTCAATAGGGAATTCCTTACATTGGAACATACTCTATGAATGTTTACGCAAAAGTGTATCAAGCATCATCGCACCACAGAAGCAATCAACATGAAGCCTAAGGATTTCCATCATATCCACCAAGATGAAGGAATGTGAAGAATACATGTCAAATAAGGAAGATAAAATAAATGAGGCTACAAGAATAGTACCTCAAATAGTAGACGACTCAACACCCTACTCCTCTGGTATAGGTTGCACTAAATAAATATGGCATGATCCATGGACCTATAGGAAAACTTGACTACCATGAGTAGGTCTGCTTTTCTGGCACTATGTATTTGAATCTTGTCTACCTTAGTTCAGACCTCCTCCCCTTCCCTCATGACCCGTAGCACTCCAGCTCCCTACCTAGCATGGTTCTACTGATCCCACTCCTAATGGAGAAGCTGAAATAGACCACCTCTCACTAGGAAAAAATAGGAAGGTCCTACAGAAACACTGAATATGTCCCAATATGCCACAAACTTGACACTCAATTGGGTCTCTAGGACACTGGGGTATCATATTACCAGTCTTCCTAAACTTGTGTAAAACTACATAACTGTCACATGGTGTCACCTGGCTACTGCTTCTCATGCGTGCAGTCTCAAGGAACCACTTTCAGCTGATAGTCGATCCACTAATGTATCTCGGTTCTAAAACAACCTGACCCATACCTAATACCTCCATTAGGTTATGATAATTGATTAGATTATATTTCACTATATAAAATATGATAGTCAAACAAAAAAAATTCACCTCATAATGAATAGGATGCCTAAGGCAATCCTCATATCGTATTACATTCACTAGCTCATTTTCTATTTATATAAGCACAAAGCATAGAATCTTTGTAAAATGAGATGAGTTGTCCATCATAGACATAGAGCTTTAATGAAGTCCTATAAAATCCCTAACATGATCAACATTGATGTTCTAGTGGAATAAATAGTCATAGAATCTTGACTAAAAATCCCTCTAAATCACTTTCTAGTACCGACCTGCCTATTTCAGAATATTCCACCAATGTTTGGATGATCCTTGAATCATATACATAGAAAACCCAACTCACATGTCATGATTATTATCAAGGTGCTCAAATATAGATAATACTATTACCATCTATAACCCCTACTACAAAAAAGGCCTTGAAAAGCTCTAAAATTGGTTTTTATTAGCACTGACAAAGCTCTAACTACCAGAGCATGATTAAAATCAATAGGATTTTATTAGTGCTAGAAAAGAATAGATAAATGGAAACTTAATTAGTTCTTTTAAAAGTGTTGATAAAGGGACACTTCATTAGTAATTTTATAAGCACTAATAAAGGTCCCCTATATCAGCGCTTATAAAAGTTATAATAATGGGAAATACTATAGGGTGTTTCTAAATTTATAGAACATTTTAGCATAAAAAAAACATAGGTACAATATTGATAAAACCAAAAATAGAAGCCAAGTACAATAAATATTATAAATGAAATAAAATTTACAACAGAAATATAAGAACAACACTATATTATAGAAATTTCAGACACTGGTTTATACACTTACATGAGCAAGTACAAATTATCATATACATTAAAAAAATTAATGTTCATTTGTATTTGGAGCCTTACCCCCACTCATGCTATTATTGAACAAATCATCCCAGCTTGAGAAAAATAATACACTTGTATAAGAAGAAATTTTTACGTTAGTAATACTATAGATAAATTAATTAAACGAAAAGAGTTAATTTTAAACTAAACTTTTAAACTAATATTTGTCTCATACCAGGAGCACTGTGTATTATATTGAGTTGTGGCTGATTCTTCCATGTCAACCCATTTCTTTTTAATCTTCAGGAATTATCCCTGGGAAAATTATGTAAATAACTATAAGATAAAAATCATAAGGAAATTAGTTTACTAATAGTTGATAAAATGATGAGAAAACAATATGAGGTTGTTTCATTTGTTTTGGAAATGTGTTGTGTGTTTTACACTAAAATGGAACTTATATATTGAAAACACACACTTGGAGTCATATTGATCACACCGTGTGTTAGGTTGAGTTTCATCTAGTTCTTGTACATACCAAATGACCTACAAATCATTTTTCTAAACTATCAAGATAATCTAAATGTGTTGGATTGATTTTGAGTATGTCACGTGTGGTTTTTACTAAAATGTCATTTTAAAATGGAAACACACAATTTGAGTCATACCACTCACATCATGTTTCAATATAATATTATACTGATTCCTACACGTCAAAAATGAATTTTTAATCATTTTTTCAAATTATCAAGACAACTTGATCAAAATTTTCAGGTTTTTAGTGACTAACACATTTAGAACTAAAATTTCATTTTTAAACTAATTGCAGAAACTTTGAGTCATACCAGCCACATCGTGTATCATATTGTACTAAGGATGATTCCTAAAATTTGAAAAATGACTTCTGGATTGTTTTCATAAAGTATCAAAACAACCCGAATGTGTTTGTTTGGTTTTGAGTATGCCAGTTGTCTTTTTACTAAAATTAATGTCACTTTTAAATAAAAATACACTCTTGGAGTCATATAGGCCACAACATGAATCATATTGAGGATAGATTAATTCCTACATGTCCCAAATGAAATATTTATTTTTTTCATCAAGTAGCAAAATAATCCAAAAGTGTTATCAGGGTTTTTAGTAGTTCACTTGTATTTTTTTTACTAATATGTCATTTTAAACTGGAAACACACACTTTGATTCATAACGGACACATCATGTGCCGATTTTATGTCAGAATGAGTCCTACATAACATAAATTACTTATTAATTTTTTTCCCAAATTATAAATACCATCCAAGAATGTTTGATCGATTTTTATTGAGTGACACTTTTTGAACTAAAATTTCAATTTTAAATTGATAAGAGACACATTTAGTCATACTGGGAACATAGTGTATCCGATTTAGGCGAGGATAATTCCTAAATTTCAAAAATTATTTATATATCATTTTTATAAATTATCAAAACAATTGAAATTTTGTTTATACGTTTTGAGTATGTTAGTTGTCCTTTTTACTAAAATTAATGTCAATTTTAAATAAAAAGAAAAAATTGGAATCATATCAGTCACACCATGTGTTGGAATACGGTGCGGATGATTACTACATGTCCCAAATAAATTATGGATCTTTTTCAGGAAGTATCAAAACAATTTGAATGAATTTTCTTGGGTTTTAGTATGTTAATTTTTTATTACAGAAATGTCATTTTCAAATGGAATCACACACTTTGAGTCATACCGATCACACCGTATGTTGGTTTGATTTGGGACTAATTCATAATAATCAAAAATGACTTTTGAATCATTTTATTAAAATATGATGATAATTTGAGCATGTTTTCTTTATTTTCAGGGAGTGACAATTTTTAAACTAAAATTTAAATTTTAAATAGATAATAGATAATTTGAGTCATAAAAGGAACATCGTGTGACAGATTGAGGTGTGATTGATTCTTAAACATCAAAAAATGAATTTTGTATCATTTAACTAAATTATCAAAAAATACAAATGTGTGTTCTCAATATTTGAGTATGCAAATTGACTTTTTTAATAAAATTAAATTCAAATTTAAATTAAAAGACACACCTGTAGTCATAGTAGTCATTCTGTGTAATTTATTGATGTGAGGATGATTCATACATGTAACAAATTACTTATTTATAGTTTTACTGTTATATAAATACAATCTAAATGTATTTTCTTTGTTATGATAATGTCACTTGTGTTTTTTTACTAAAAGGTCATTTTAAACCGGAGACACACACATTGAGTCATAACAGTCGCATTTTGTATCTGTTTAATGTGATATTGAATAATACACGTCATAAATGGATTTTTAATCATTTTCATAAATTATAAAGACAATCAGAGCACATTTCCTTGGTTTTTAATGAGTGACACTATTTTAACTAAAACGACAACTTTAAACTAATAACGGACACATAGTGTATTGGATTATGGTGAGGATGATTCCTACACATCAAAAATGACATATAGATTTTTTTTCATAAAGTATAAAATCAATCTGAATTAATTTTCTTAGTTTTCAGTACATCAGTTTTCTGTTTTACTAAAATTAATGTCAAATTTAAATAAAAAGACACACTTGGAGTCATTCCAATCACACAGTGCATCAGATTGATGTATGTCTAATTTGTGAACTTATAAAATGACTTATAGATCATTTTCTTAATGTATAAACATAATATGAATGCATTTTCATAGTTTTGTGTATGTCCCTTGTGATTTTTTTTACTAAAATGTCATTTTAAATTGGAAAAATGTAATTTGATTCATAGTAGTCACATCATTCATCAGTTTGATGTGAGGATAATTATTTTATGTAATAAATGACTTATTAATAATTTTGATAAATTATAAAGACAATATGAGTTTTTTATCAATTTTTAATCAGTGGAACTTTTTGAACTAAAATGTAAATTTTAAATTGATATCCAATACTTTGATTCATACTAAGAACATTGTGTATCAGATCGAGTTTCAGAAGATTCCTAAATATCCAAAATGACTTATAGTTCATTTTACTAAATTATTAAAACTCTATGAATGAGTTCTCTTGGTTTTGAGTATGTTAATTTTCTTTTTTAATAAAACTAATGTCAATTTTAAAAAAAAAGACACACTTTGAGTCATACCGGTCACATCATGCATTGGATTGATGTGTGGATTATTTCTACATATCGCAAATTAATTGTGGATCATTTTAATAATGTATAAAATAAATAAAAATTTGTGTTATCATTTTTGAGTATGTCACTTTTTTTACTAAAATGTCATTTAAAATTGGAAACAAGCTCTTTGAGTCATACTAGTCACATCGTGTATTGGTTTGATGTGAGGCTAATTCATAATTTTCAAAAATTACATATTAATAATTTTACAAAATTATCAAGACAATTCAAGTGAGTTTTATTGGTTTTTAGTGAGTGACACATTGTGAACTAAAATATCAATTTTAAACTGATAACAAACACTTTGAGTCATAACAGAAAGATCGTGTATTATATTGAGGTGTAAATGATTAATAAATGTAAAAACTAACTTATGTATAATTTTAATAAATATGAAAATAATATGAATTCATTTTTTTTGGTTTTGAGTTTGTTAGTTGTCTTTTTTACTAAAATTAATGTCAATTTTAATTTAAATGACAAACTTAGACTCATACCAGTCACACCGTAGCTCATATTGAGGATCTACTAAATCCAAAATTTTTAAAATGACTTAAAAATAATTTTACTAAAGTATAAAAATAATATTAATTCATTTTCTTGGTTTTTAGAATGCCACTTGTGTTTTTTACTAAAATTTCATTTTAAACTGGAAACATCTACATTGAGTTATACCAGTCACGTCGTGTGCCAGTTTGATGTTTGACTAATTCATATATGTCAAATATAACTTATGAATCATTTTAATAAATTATCTATAAAATCTGAGTGGATTTCCTTGTTTTTCAGTTAGTGATACATTTTGAAATAAAATGAAAATTTTAAACTAATCATGAAAATTTTGGGTCATACCAAGAACATAGTGTCTCTGATTGAGGTGTGACTAATTCCTAGACATCAAAAATTAATTATGTATCATTTTACTAAATTATAAAAAGAATCTAAATGTGTTTTATGGATTATGAGTATATCAATTTTCTTTTTTACTAAAATTATTGTCAACTTTAAATAAAAAGACACACTTTGAGTCATATTAGTCACAACATGCATTGGATTAAGGTTTAGATGATTTCAACATTTCATAAATGAATTATTGATCATATTTATAAAGTACTAGAATGATATGAATGAATTTTAATAGTGTTGAGTATTCCACTTTTATTTTTTACTAAAATTAATTCTAATTTTAAATAAAAACACACACTTGGAGTTATGACAGTTACACTAGGCATCATATTGAAGTGAAAATGAATTCTACATGTAAAATATGAATTATTTATAATTTTCATTACATATTAAAATAATATAAATGTATTTACTCATTATTTATAATGTTCGTTTTTTACTAAAATTAATGTATATTTTAAATAAAATGAAAAATTTGGAGTCATATCAAAAATATTGTGCACCAGATTGTGTTGTGGATGATTCCTAAAATTGAAAAATGATATATAGATGTTTTTTCTAAAGTATCAATACAATATTAATTATTTTTCTAAATTTTGAGCATGTGATGTTTGTTTTGTACAAAAATATAAATTATAAATTAAATATAAATTATATACTAAAAACATATAGTTTGAGTCACACCAATGGCACCGTGTATTAGATTGAGGTGAAACTGATTGAATATGTGATATGTGTTTTTCTTTTAAATATATAAAAAATAAAGAAATTAAAAAACTTGGTCCATTATTATGGAAGATAAAACCTCAATGTCACGGGACTTGGTTGTCCCCAAGCTCTTGTGCGAAACCTTGAAGGCCCAAGGAGGTGTTCCCCAATACTCCGGAGATGTCCAGAATATTTTGGAAGATAGTTGAGATGTTGATATTTCTAGAGTGTTATACATAACATCAACACCATACATCATATATATGTAGAAGGGCATGGAATCATGTTACCTTAGACGCATAATGTATCAGGCAGCATGGGGTTTCCACTTCCATCAGAAAAAACATGTTCTTTCCAATCTCTCATAAACATTAAAAGCTTTGAACAAACCAACTTACTCGAGAAAAAGAATCAACTTGTGTATGAAAATAATTGTTATGCTAGTAATACTATTAATAAATAAATTAAACATAAATATTAACCAATGCATTATTAGTCCCATTGTTTTAAACTGTGATTCAAAAATATATATTTTATATTCACCCACTATGGATATATATGAGATATTTTAGAAGAACAATACAAATAACATGATATATTTAACCACTTTAAAATAAAATAACATTCATATATTAGAAAAAATTCCCATAATAACTTTAATCATTTTGGGTTGGTGTAAAAATCATATATAAACATTTTCCATCTTATATTCTATAAAAACTAGAACAACATATTATATATTTATGGTTTATACTAAACATTAGAGTATCATTTTATATATTTCTATAAAATATTAACCATTAGTGTAAACCTATTATCATTCATTGAAAATCCGGAAATCCAACTTCAATTTTAATTTTCATTTCCTCCATGTGTCTCCATTGTCATTTATATAGGTACAAATATAAAATGATCCATAAACTACAATATTGTCCCAAAGAGTGTGCACATTTACTTATTTTTCATGGTTAGTCCAACATATATTACTTTGATCTATTATGTGGAAAATAAAATGTTCTTAAAACTCTTCCAGAATAATTTTTAATGAATAACACAACTTAAACAGATACAAAGGATTTGAAAAGGTTCATATAGATGATCTGTTGCAAACATGATGAACCCTTTATCTCCATATTCATAATATTTTTCTATATTACTAGTGTGAATTCATTTTTGATTCATATACATCCTATTAGGTTAAAAAATATTCATTTTTTACAAAAAGTAAATAAATACACATAATATATTCACTATAAAAGTTGGAATTTAAAGATAATTATAACATGGGGTACACAAAATTTTATAGTTTCAAATAATTTATGTATGTTTAGAAAGAAATAGGTAATTGAATTTAACAAATGAAATACTCCCTTACAGTAGGTGTTATCATCTGAATTAGTTCAAAATGATCACTAAAACCTAATATGGGATTAATAATTCTCATATTAGTTCAATAAATATATGTGAATGTCAAGAAAAGATGGTGGGTAAGTCTTGATAAAAAATAAATAAAATAATAACTGTTTGGGAGATGAAGTTGATGTGGATGTTATATGTCTTCTTATGAATTTTTGAATTACCAAATATTAATTTTAAATTTCCAATCTCATCTAAAAACTACTTAAAATTTTGAAAAGGTTTACTTTTGAATTTTAAAAATGACAGTTGAAATATTTTTTTTAAATTCTATATGAATGTCACCCAATTTTTTTTCAAAACACTTAATGATATACTAAATTTTTTTTTCTATAAAAACAGTTAACATAATGTGATTTTTTAAATCATATTAAAAAACCATTAACAATAAATAATTTTTTTAAAATAATTAACATGGATAGATGTACACTTTAAATGTTTGAATATTAATAGGTTGACTTTGAAATCACTTCAATAGAATCAAAATATCGAATACATTTTAGTTAATTTGAAGGGAACACCTCATTTATTCATTTCAAAACCCACCTTAACCTTTAAAACCAAGTCTCCATTTTCAGAACTATTATTTAAAATAGGTATGACCATAAAAATTATTAGTAGGATCCCACCCATTCTAAATATAATCATGATTATTAAATATTTCATTAACATTTTATAAATCCTATATGAATAAAACATTTTTCATAAGATAGTAGTAAATTAACAATTTAAATCGTGCATGATTTTCCTAGAATAGCAGCCTAAACAGTGAGGTTCCCATGGTATTATTTCAATATTCAATCAATGGAAAATTCGTTTATGGAAAAAAAATTCATCAAATACCACAAATGAAGCCATAGATACAATCTTTCATATACCATACAATTTATTCATGAATAAACATCAAGAAGGTTTTAAAAATATTTATGAAATTGAAAACTATTTTCCAAAAGGTCATGAGGTGTTAGTTAAATTCCTTGTGTGATATTGGGATTATGTTTTATTAGAAATTATTAGACTATGAGTCAAATTGGATGTGCTCTAGTACTCGAGGTGAGAGAATGATAATGGATTTAGATTTTTTAGGCAAGGAACAAACCATGATGTTACTTTAAGTTTTGAGTTTTGACATTTTGTGGGTGTTTAAAAGATCATGGGACGATTTTTGTTGTTTAGGAATTATGAAAAAGTGATGAGATATCATTTCATTAGAGGAGGAATGGATACTGTTTTTTTCATGAGATTTGGTGTGATGAGATGGAAACCACATCACACATGTTGTTCACATTATATTTTTATGATAGTATTATTATGTAATGTATTTTAAACATGTTTACTTGTTTTGAAATTAATTATTATATTAAAATAAAGTTAGAACATCTGTTATTTAATTATTTTAATTCATTAATTTTTATAATATTATGGATAGAAATTCTATAAGCTCTAAATAATTTTATGATCCATTAATAAAATGAAGCCATCCTATGTTTGGGTTATGTTACATCACTTTATTTTGATAAAGTGAAATGATTATTCACATTTCATAAACCATTGTTCAAGAAAGGAAATTACTATTTGGTACATATTTATGTTATGATATCTTTAGTAATTTTACTAAACCCTAATTTAGTTTAAAATCACGAGTTTAAATGGTAATAATATACTTAGATAATTAGTCCCTTTTATACCCATAGATCATAAACTCAGATGGGTGATAATAATGTTATAAAACCTTCATTGTTATAAACTAAAGATACCATCCATAAATTTCCAAGAAAACATGTTTCAAATACATATGAATAATATGTATTTATTCTTTTAAGGAAATCCCACAATGATCTTTACATGACATAGATCTTTTAAAATGAATAATATTTGAAACAATAATTTAAAAACCATTATTAAACTAATTATTTTTTAATTTTAAATGAAAAGAATAACTTGATAATAATTTTCCTTTGAACATTCTTTATTTATTAAAATCAAACATTTAGAAATATATTTTGTATTTTCTTTTTAAAAATGACAATATGAAAGAAAAACCAGTACAAAAAACTGTAACTAAAATAAAAAAAATAAAAAAAAATACAAATAAAAATATAAAATGAAGAATATGTATGTAATAAAATAAAATAATGGTGATGACATCAAACATCCATACAATTGAATGTGTGTAACAAAAATATATATAATATCACAAGTATAATCCACAACACATGGGGAGGAGCTCTAACCTATAGGTTCTAAAGGTAACTGACTCACCCATGGAATACTAGCTAGCTATGTGATCAAAATAAGTAATGAAACCAAAGACTCTTGTGGAAATTAAAAATGACCCTGAGGTAATACCTCAACTAATTTAGAGAAGAGACATATTTTTTCTATCCTATATATGGTCTCCCATGTGAAAACCACAAAAAATTACATAAATTATCCATTCCATTAAAAAATATAAAACCATAATTAATAATAGATTTTTTTGAGAAAACTGTGATCATAGTACATATATTAAGAACAAAATAAGTTACATACGTCAAAAGAAATGTATTTTACAATTTTCCCATTGAAAAATGGGAACCATGTCACTCAGTAGGATATTTAGCAGTTACCATCATTTTCGTCCACTTCTTTGTTTTCAAGACAATCATATAGTTGGTTAAAATCATGATAAATGTGAGTGATTATATAATTAATTGCAACAAGATGGTCAAGACAAATGAACCATTTGCGGTTAGCTTCCATGAGAGGTGTATATTTCTAGTCAAATTTCTTGGACAATGATTGTAGAATCACATTCGAACCAGATATGATTCAATGTTCATTTTATTTCATGGTCAAAACTCATGATAAAATCCATCATTTCCACTTCTAGAGTAGTGGAATCGCCACAAGGACCATGTAGGTACCCAATCAGGTCACTGTTGGGGTACCTAAATACCTCTACATATCCCAATGGACCTGGGTTTCTCCCTGAGGCCCCATCAGTGTTTCATTTGATCTAACCATTGAAAGGGGGAATCCAAAAAACCTATATTGTATCGATGAGTATAAGAAAATTATCTGTGAAATTAAGCCTCCTCATAATTGAGAAGTCCCTCACCGAGTTATTTCAGAATCTAGCATGCATTGAGGAAGTCCTTTGAACATCAGAAATGATAGTGTTGAGGCCGCTGTAAATGTTGATCTGTATTTGGTGATGGAACACCTTGTTGTAGCTCGACCGAATGACATGAAGCAGCTCTGTCCAGGTGATTCTGAACATTACTATAAGTTGACTAGTTGGATAAATGTCCAAAATATCATACAGAAAATTCTGTAAAGAATTTTCATGCAGAGGATTAAACTTGAAAATAAAAATAAAAAATTGCATTCCATAGAGCTGAGGTGGGTTTATAGCTAAGGAAGAGGTGATCGACATATTCACGATGTAGATGACATAAAGGAAATATCATGAAGAGTGAGATTCCAACCCACTAAAGGTTGGAACCCACTAGGATTTTATTGAATGAAATTCTCCAATGAAGAGTGAACCGGGAGGGTGTAATCCATTTTTTGTTGAAACCACCAGTCCAATGCTTATTCCCCTAAATTAGATGTTTATACAAATTCTTTGAGTTGAGAAGGTCATCCAGGGACTGCTCTTAAACCAACATATCCCTATGCCTAATGAAAACATGATCATAAACAATTGAAATAATTTACTTAGGTATCATTTCATGATTTTCTATTTGTTCCTTAATAGTGATGGAATGATCAACAATGTGGTCAGGGGAGTTAATCTGATCAATCAATGGTGTCCCTTTTGAGTTAGCATTCGGAAACATGAGAGAAGAGTTCAGGTTTACCAACCAGTCAGAGTGCCTTTGTATTTTCTGAAACATTATTCTTAGACATGTCCAGATAAAGGAATGCATGTAAGTCCATCTACCTTTGATGATTCTTAATAAAAATATAAACCTAATGAAAACTACAGAATCATATAATTTATTGAAAATTTACCAAAAAAATTGGGTTTGAAATGATTGATTGAAAAGATCCAGATTTTTTATACTGAGACCTCCAAATACGTATTTCTTGTAGCACTATTTCAGGACACTTTAAGGAGTTTCTGTTCCAACAAGCTAACAATAAAAAAACTCATTATCATAGTTTTTACTGTTTTTAACAAAATAGTAGGCATAAAATATACCATTAACAAACAAAATAGCTTGGAGACCACCACAGGTTTCACAAGATGAACTCTACCATCCAATGATAGGGACTTACATTTCCTTGATGAAAGATTTCTTGGATTTGGCTCAAAATACTGGATAAATGAAGGGCATGAGGCTTCCCCCAAAATAAAATAATTACAAGACAAATGAAAGGAAGTGATCTTTCTCTGATTCCCCAATCACTAACAATGCTAGATTTCTTGGAATTTGAGACATTCTTCCCAAAGAAAATAAAGGACTTACGCTAGCTAATTTCTTTCCCCAACACACTCTCATAGTGGAGAAGATAATTTTTAGTGTCAGTCATATTCCTTTTACCTCCCTTGGTAAAAATGATAATGTATTAAGTAAAGAAAAGATGAGATGGTGCGAAAGAACCTCTACCAACCCTGAAAGTTGACATTTCACCCTTAGACACCATAAAAAGTAGAAGTTGGTTGAGATAATCTTCAGAAATAGAAAATATGATGACCGATAAAGGGTCTCCTTACCTCAATCCTCTATTTCATTTAATATAGCCCTTAGGGGACCCATTTATGATAATGGAAACATTAGAAGAATCCTATAACACTTTGATTCAATAGAGTAATCTCATTTTGAAGCCAAACTTATGATGAAGAGTGGAAATGAATCCCCAATCTAGTATTTTAAAATATATCTTGATGTCAAGCTTGAGGAAAATGTTTCCATTCCGAGTGGATTTTCAAAGTAGGTTGATAGATTCTGAGGCATTAAGAAAGCAATCATGGATGTTCATTCCTTTCACAAAACCAAAGTGATTCTAGGATATAATTTTCCCTGAAACATGGGAGATTCTTTTTTAAATAATCATTATGATGAATTTTTGGATTGTGTTGACAAGAGCCGCTGGTCTTAATTGAGTGATGTCACTAGTATTCTCTACTTTTGGAATAAGAGTAATGAATTGAGCATTGAGGCTTGGATTAAGGGTACCATCATTGTAAAAATGCCTTACCATCTTACATACATCCTCCTGGATGATGTACCAATAGAATTGGAAGAAGTGGTTGGTAAATCCATCTCGTCTAGGTGAGTTTCCATTATTCAGACCAAATACTTCTTCTGTGATTTCTAGATCTAGGGGAGTGGAGACGGGGAAGGAGTTATCATCCTCACAAATCAACTTTGGTATGATTCCCTTCTCTAAATAAACATTCATTTTTGGACCACTGAAAAGATTCTTGTAAAAGGAAGTAATATTATGTGAGAAATCGTATCTGTTATCCATGATTTCATTTAAATCCTTACTAATAGAGTGGGGTCTATTCACCTTCTTTACCCTTTGGAGAGTATGGAAGAACTTTGTGTTTCTATCCCCATTGTGGAGCCACCTTACTTTGAAAATATTCTTGTTAATATTATCTCTGAGGTTGATGAGGTCCTAGAGTTTAGAAGATAAAACCGCCACTTGAACCATATCACCGGAGAAGTTATTCTTGGTGATCCCCTCCTGATGATCTTAGAGAGCGCATTCAAGAGGCTCAATCCACCCATCATGCAAACTGAATTTGATCCTACTCCACTCATTCATCTTGAGCTTGAGAGTTTTTAGTTTGGAGATTCAAATCAGCAGGTTATACCTATGAATACCCAAATTCTAGGTATCTTGAACAAGTTGAGATAATTTTGGAAGGGAAGACTTGGAATTATTAAATTTGGAAGGAATAGGCAGTCGCTCTTCCTTGTCATACAGACTCACCAAGATGGGATGGTGAACAAAGTTATGCTTTGATAAAGTGTCACAAGAGAGTGTTTTTTAATTCCCAAGAGAATTATCATTCAAAAAATGCTTGTCGATTCAAATTTTTCTCATTCCATTCAGGTGCCTTCTGTAACAAGTAAATTTTGTGCGAATAAGATTAATTTCCATTAGCTTTTCTTCCTCAATAATGGCCCTAAACTCTTTGATGGAAGTAGTGTTATAGACATTTCCTATTTTTTCATCAGCATGGAGAATGGAATTAAAATCTCCAATGATGATCTAAGATTCCATAATGGTGTTAGAAATTCCCATTATATTCTCCCAGAGATTCCTCCTATCAATAAATTCAATGAAGGAATAGAAAATTTAGCAAAAGATTTTTGACCAGATTTGAAAAAACTATAGGTAATAATCTGATCATCCACTTTAAAAATGATCAGTTGTTCCTCACTTCCATGAAACATGAGCCAGAACATATTAGAATTGTAGGCTGACCTAGATACTGCAAATAATTAGAATCCTTTCCCAAACCTTAAGGAACTTTGAATTAAAGAATTAATTTTAGGCTTAAAGTGAACAATAAACTCAGGTTTGTACCTACCTGCAAGGAGATGAAGAGAACTTTCGGTGCCAGGATTTGTTATTCTCTTCCTGTTCCAAAAGAGGATATTCATTATGATATTGACTTGGGGGTGAGGCCCCCCTTTCCTTTTATCCCCAAATGTCTTTTTTATTTCCTAGTAGGTTTTTCCATAGATATTTTGACAGTTTTTACCCGTTTGAGAGTCTTTCAATGAAACCTAGTGTTGGAACTATAATTTATTCTTTTGAAATGTCCTTTACAAGTGTTTCCATTGTAATGGTATCAACTAATTTTTGAGAAGATACTTCTTTTACCCCCTTTCCAGCATCAGGTGTGTTCTGATTTACTGCGGCATGAACCTTAGAAGGTATGTCTAGTTGTAGGGCCTCATTTATTTTTTGATCTATTAGATCCAACAAATAGCTTTCTCTATGAATTTCCATGGAAGTGGAGAACATATCTGATGATAATATCAAAAAGGACTCTGAGGGAGAGAAATGAATATCAGAATTAAAAGGAGTGGGAGAGATCTCAACATCTCTTTTATGATTCTACTCATCCACTTCGACTAGGATAGCCCATGATGTACTTACAGGAGACTGTTTGTTGAGTTTCACACCATCCTGTCGATCATTCCTCTATTTTTGGACATAAGCATCTGAATTTTTCTTCTTGTTCTTCAAGACTTATTTCAAATCTATGTTTCTCTTCATGGGTTTTTACCATCTTTTGAATCTCACAACAATCATTTATAATGTAACCCACCCATTTGTAATGATCACAATATTTTGGTAGGTTTTCCAACACAAAAGACCTCAATTTTATGCTCATTTTCAAGTAGAGACACCCTCTTTAGAAGAGGTTTCTCCATGTCAGTCTCAATCAGGACCCTCACACATAATCCCATATCAGCATTGATCGTGCGGTGATCTATTTTCAGTGGGTTACCATTTCCAGAAGAAATTTCACTACGTATATTTGGGTTCCAGTAAACCTAGGGGATCCCAGGGGTTTTGGTCTATAATTGTTCCATTGAAAGCCTTTGATTAAAAGGATTGAAGGTAGGATGCCATTCTCATAGTCGGAAGATCCATGGCTTGAGGTTTAGATTTATGAAGGGTCAATATGCATCATGATCCTCCTTCCTTTCTAGAATGATATGAAAAAAGAATTTTCCAATCAGGATGAGCCTTCATCTTGAGAAGCTCCAATAGTGGGAGATGTAGTCTTTTAGGTTAGAATAATACCATGGTTTCACACCCCATTTATATGAGATGAAACCAAGAATTGAAAACTTATAGATCTTGAATCATTTCTTCACCATCTCTATTTCAGCGACCACCATGATGAATCTGTCTTGTGAGTGCTTGAGAGCATATAATCCATTGGAATCAAATGATGTATTCACAAATCCCAAAATAACCTCAATGAATGATAATTCCTTCCATGAATCATCAGGAGTAACGAGCTTTGAACAAAGGGAACTTTGAAGAGATTTGAAATCTCTTTTCCAGTCTGGATTAAATGAATCCTTTGGATAAACCAGATCGTAGTATAGTGTAACATTATCATCATTGAGATGGAATAATGGATATCTAGAGCTCACCATCCTCTCCATTCGGGTTTAGGTCATTAAGAGTACAATTGAAACCATGCATCCTTTTAAAATCCCATTTGAAATGTCACTAAAAAAGAAATCATTTTTCTTGAGGCCATTCTAAAAATAATTGGTAATATAATAACTATTTTTAATGAAAACCCATTTAAAAACCTCTATTTAAAAACCTATATAAGAAAACCAAATTTAATCAACATGTTTAAATTTGAAAACATATCTTTAAATATAATAAACATATGAAATCACACACATATATATCTATAAAATCTCAATAAAAATATTCACATATATTCATATGAATATGTACATGTGTATAATGTATACATATACACCAATACACACATGTGTAATCATAAAACATGACAAGAGGAATCCATAACAGTGGTCGTAAATAAATAACACAAGAATAAAATAAAACATAAGAGAAATTCCCAAACAAGGAAACCCCAATTAGTCAATTTCATGAACTCATTCATTACGCATATAGATTTCATAAACAAACTAAAATAATTATAAAACACCAAATTACTTTATGAAAACCATCAAAATTATTTTATTGGATAAAAATATAACTTTTACTCTGAATGTAGATACAAAAAAGGCCAAATTCATAAAAACCCAATTGGAAATCAATTATAATCCCTTAAAAACATGAACAACAAGAATATTTAATCCAATTAAAACCAAATGACAATTATAATTTCAGAGAAACCAATTTCAAACACCCAAGAATATGATACAAATTAAAAAATAGAGAAACCATAAATACACCTACCTTGGGATATATTAGATGATGAAAATCCTTCAGAAACAATGAGAGGAAGTTTTCTAAGAGAAGGGAAAGTAGCGATGAACCACAGTGGAAGAAAGGTAATGAATATTAGGAGTGAATGAATGAAAGAATATACAAATAAAAAATGGCGTAGCTTCTAAATCACCTAGGTTCCAGAAAATATATAGAAAAACACCTTATATAAAACCCAAACAAACAATCAACGAGTGACAAGGAAGAGATAATAATATACATCCTATTTATGCTATGACTTATATTAGAGAAAGTAGAGATATCGTGAAATCACAGATTCATTAGATCCTTGGATTCATTCGATCCTTGATCATTCAAACCATGGATCCGAGCTTTGGAGTTGTTTGATGCTTTATTTGAGATTTGATTCAAACCTTGGATTCGAGGATGAGGAGGAGTGACGATAGTAATAGAGTTCCTTGAAAACTCGAGATATCATGACTGAATCAACTACAATAAGGGTTCTTTAAATAAATAGGGGATACTCTTATTAGTGATTTTAAAAAATACCTAACAAGGATACCTTTTATCAGCAGTAAATTAATAAGTGTTGATAAAATATATCTTTTTCAATGCTAATGAAGTGCTAATAAAATGAATCCTTATCAGACCTAAAACTTTAGCACTGATAAATGATTTATAATTCTAATTCTAAATAAAAAAGTTTGTAAATATATTTATATAATTATTTATTATATTTTTATTATTATTTAAATATATAATTATTTGTTTATAATTATATAACTATTTTTTTTAAAATATATATATATTTATTTATAATTATAAATACATAATTTTATAAATATAGTCAATATAAATTTATAAATATTTTTATATATAAATATATTTCTAAATACATTTCTAAATATTTAATTATAATTATAAATATATTTATATCATTATATAAATATTTATATTTATATAAATATATATATATATATATAATATATAGTAAATATATTCATTATTTAAATATTTTTATTATAATTTAATAATTATTTTAATATAAAATAATTTATTAATAATTATATAAATACTTTTAAAAAATATTTATATATTTATATCAATATATATATATATATAATTATATAATTATATATATATATATATATTTAATAGATCAATATAATTATAAATAAGAATATAAGTTTAAATATAGAAAATATATTCATTATTTAAATAAATTTATTATAATTTTATAATTATTTAAATATTTAAAATTATTTATTTATTATTATATAAATACTTATATATAAAAAACAATAATTATTTATTTATAATTAAAAATATATAAATTTATAATTATTGTAAATATAAATTTATTAATATATTTATTTTTAAATATAAATTTACAAATATAATTTTAACCATTATTAATGAATATATAATATTAAATGAATTCATGTTAATAACGACTAAAATTCAATAATTTAAAAAGAGTACGCATTAAAAATAGTGAAAAAATGGATAAGTTTTATTTACAAAATATAAATTATTTAAAAAAAATATAGATATATATTGTAATAAAAATTAATAAATACTGAAAATATTAAAACATATTTAATAAATATATATAAATAAATAATAGAAAATGATTAGATTCCTAAAAAATAAAAATAGAAAAAATAAAAAAAGTTAAAAAAGAATAAAAAATTCCTAGCTGTAATAATATTAAAAATAAACTCCTAAAGTTTACCAATTTAAAAAATAATATATTAAATGTTTCATGTTATAATGAAATTCTAAAATGAACACTATTGTTTGAATAAATTACATAAATATTAGGTGTATGTGTTTCTATATAAGATTTTATTAATTGCATAAATATTTATGTTTGTATGTTGTATAAAAAAATGCATTAATTACATATATGTATATGAAATCGATATAAAAAACATTGGATATATGTTAAATTGAAAAATAAAATGACATTCAAATATGTTCTTTACTCGATGCAATTAGTGAGTATTTTTAATTAATATTTGATTTTAATTATAATCCATTCTTCATTAAATATATTACTTGTTTAATATAAGCATAAATATTTTGTACTATATAAAACATTGTTAGGAAATATTATATACATTGGTATATATATATATAGAAATATTTATGAATATATTTCTATTTTAAATTTATTAATGAATAATTATGTATAAAACCCATTAAAATGAATAAAACCTTAATATGTATTTAATTATTACATTTCATTCATTTTATATATTTATATTTAATATATATTATTTATTACTATTTATATCCAATATATATATATATATACATATATTAAAATTATCCAATTTTGAAATTAATATTTTCATTAATAAAATTTTTCAAAATTTTTTAATTTATTCATTTTTAATTAATTTTTTGTTTAATTATGAAAATATATTAATTATATATATAATATAATTTTTATAATCAATACATATTTATATTAAATTTAGTCATTTTATCAATAATTATTTAGTTATTAAAATGTTTAATATTTTTCTTAATTTTATAATATTTATTTTTTATTTTGTTAATTATTTAATTTTATTCATTTTAAATATTTATTTATTTAATATATACTATTTATTAATATTTATAATATTTATATATTTATGTTAAATTTATTTATTTTTATCAATAATTATTTAATTATTAAATTTTTTAATATTTTTTTAATTTACTCATTTTAAATTTTTATTTTTTTGATTATATTATTTTATAAAGGCCCTTTATCAAAACAAAAAATAAATCACTCATAACAGTTAGTGCTATTAAATGCATGTTTTTTAGCACTAAACTCTACAGCCTGGGGGCATCCATCACCTGAAAAAGTTGGTGGATACTATTGTAAGAACTCCAACATCAAATCTCACATAGAAAGAGAAGGTTGTTGAGCTCCCTGTACGGTATTCATAAGCCACCAAAACTCCCCTCAAAATTGGAAATCATCACCTGTATTCTGAATAATAGGAGGTTTCATATGTGTCACAACTAGAGGTATCACTAGTGGCTCATGGTCCACCACCTTCAGAGCAAGGTCGACACAACCCTCCTTGTGTACGAATAGAGGACATAATAGTGGTATAACTTTATAAATTCCAAGAACAAACCTCATATAAGTTTTGATAATTTTAAAGATCATAGATACATGAATTAGATAGGTACAAGCCTTTCTAGGTAATAACCGCACCCCTCTGCATACTCCTTGATCCGCGATTAGGTGATAAGAACATTTATTTAGAACACAAAAGACACTACTAAGGTTAGGTTTGGGTCATTCTATGTGTTATAAGCCCAAAGTTCCAATATATAGGTTTTCAATTGCAATTTATAGAGGAAACCCCCCTTTAAATTTCAAATTTTATCCCTATTTAGTATTGTCCATGCAATTTATAATTTAATTTTCATTTTCATTTATATAAAAATTTTCTTAAAAACGTTAAACTATATGGATCACCACTTCTACTTTATAAGGGCCCATAAACCTCATAAATTGACATGATGCATCCCTTTATGTACAACCACCCACTTATATAGCCCAACTAGAAATGTCAGCACAATTCAAGGATATAGAAATAACGCTCCAAAACATGTATAATAAATGTATACAGTAATATGAATGTGGCATGACATAATGATTGTTATATATAACTCTTATAATGTGACTAAAATTATGCATGATCAATTTTTACTTGCATTATCAAGAAAATAATAAAATATAAGTCTCAATCATAATAGTTAATATCACACATCATGTGTGTCACCCAATTCTGGAACCAAATAAACCGTAATAATAACAAATCAAAACTAACTATCCCCATTATAATAAGTTTTCCTTTCCTTATATGTGGGTTAGTTAATCCTAGTCATAGCCCATTAAAAAATTTCAACTCATCCTAGCCTCCGTTATACCATCCCCAAAGAGTAATGGTAAAAGTGGATTTGATGCAACTTTATGATGTCCCAAACTGGATGCCATTAAAGGTTCCCTGAGTTGGTGGCCACATGCAATCAAGTATGCCTCCCCATATTCTAGATTCTACTAACTAGAAATGATCAACCAAGGTCGTATAATGGAGAGACTATACCCTCATGATTAAAGTATCTTTGCAGTGAAGAAAATTGTTAAATACAAGAAGTGCAACAAACAACTGATAATAAAAGGTAAATCATCCAAATGTAATAAATAAACATCATCAACCATAAGAATTATCATATATAGAATGATTAGTGTCACATGTCTAACAAAATAGAATACATATGCATATAGTAAAATACATATATAAAAAATGAAAAAAGACGAAAAGAACTATATCCAACAGTATCACGAGCCATAGCTTAGTCTTTTGCCTCCCCACTCCCCACTCCCAACCTATAACCAAATCAAGTATTTACAACTGGGAGATTTCCCTTATCCATACTTTTATCCACATAATCTACCCAGGTACCTTGGATGTCTAGATTGAGTTTGAGATAAACTCAGTAGGTGACGATTAATGGTGTCTATAAATATCATGTCAGTGCATATACAATGAAAAATGTGAAGAATAATAAATAACAAGAATTAATGAAAGTTTTAAAGGGGTTAGATTAAGTTCCATAAGGACACCAAGATGACACTACTTTATTTAGCCTAATCTAGATAATCCCTAAATGTGTAACCATATGTATACATATATATGGTCTATATATGTAGTGATGTATACATCCATATATATGGATACTACTACTAGCCTAGATTTGATGCATAAATTTGGTGTTTATGAGTTGTAGCATGAGTCTCACAAGTATCAAGGGACTCCATTCCTGATATCATATAATAGGGGATGTCATTCCCAGTATCACAAGAATAAGGGATTCCATAATCAAATATTAATACAAGTACTCCAAGAAAATATCTCTTAAAGGTAGAGTCATCATTCCTATATATCATAATTAGGGTCTCCAAGGTTGAGTCATTACAATATGGCTGCCATGCCCAGATCATATCAATAGGGTCTCCATGCCCGAATCCTTACAATATGGTCTCCATGCACAAATCATATCAATAGGGTCTCCATGCCCAAATCATATCAAAATGGTCTCCATGCCCAAATCATATCAATAGTTTCTCCATCCCTAAATCATAATAATATGGTCATCATGATATAATCATATCAATAGGTTCACCATGCCCGAATCATAACAATAGGGTCGTTATGATCAAATCATTTCAATATTCCATGACCAAATACTATCAATCGGTTCACTATGACCATATCATAAATGTAGGGTATCCACGTATGAATCATATCAATATTTAGTTAAGGCTTTAATACGAGCCATTAAGTAGTTCATAATTCAATAGAATTCCTTATTAACAAGGGAACAACCATTGTCATATTTAAAAAAGTGATGTTGTTGTACCACTCACTTCTATTAAATCTGGTATAGTTTGTAAAAATTTGTAGTCGTACTACATTATAGAAAATTTTCATTTTCATTATTGATATTACACTTAAAAAGTCAAACCGAACACACTCATAAGTGTTTTGGTTATATATCAATGAAGCTCAAATAATCATATAATGGGAACACCCAAAGGGGTGGATCATGTAGATGTTGATAACCTCTAATGTATTTTTGGATCTAATAGAGTCATTGGGTTATAACAAAGATAACCAATTTAATATAGATTCAATTTTTGGGTAACGTACAGTGAGACATGCATGCAGTAAAAACAAAAAATATAAAGCATCCTGACTTTGAGGGAAAATTACTAGACCTAATAACGTATGCTCATGGTAGAACACTCATATAGTTTTGGATCTTAACTCAATATAAATCAGAATAAAATATAATAATGAATGAACTCTCAAAAAATAAGTCATAAGACCCTGTGCCAAAATTGCGGCACCAATAGGAAGAAAAATGAAAAAGGTTTATAAGGAATGAAGAACTTATCAAGAGCTATTCAAAAAGACAAACAATGTTCAAATAGAAGTCTATATGGATAAATGGCTATAAATCCCAACTTTAGGCATCAGGGGAGGTTAAATAGTGGATGTCCTGTACGAGGGAGAATAAGAAGAAATGGGGGGTAAGGAAAAAAGAAAAAGGAGTTCTTTCCCTTTAAAATTATTTCATAAAATTTACACTATGTGTATGTGATTTACACATCATGTAGTACTCAGGCTTCCATTCTAGGTAAAGTTTATTCACTTCATGAATTGGCCAACCGAAGCTAATACATGTCATATACTGAAAAATCTCTATGTATTCCATATACATGTCATGTACATGAAATTTAGGCATCCTTAATCCCCCTACTTCCTTCTTTACAAAATAACCAATCCAGTCTAAGGGCCTAGATTCCTGATTTAAGACAAAAATAGAGCTTCAAGAAGGATTTAACCAAAATTTCAAAGAATCTACACATGATAAAAAATATGGGATCTTACAAATTTAAAGATCTTCCCAAATGCTCTAATATAATATTTTTGAGATTAATTATGAATAAATTTTCAATTTATGTTAATTGTCACACAAGATTTGTAATTATACACTATGATTTAAAATTCATAATGTTATTATCTTAGTTAGCATATGCCATTATTTATAAAGGGTGCATAGTGAAAGGATTAAATTCCATATCAATGACCAGAATATATATATGGATTATCCTCCAGGGTAAGACAATGAAGCTATAGATGGATCTCAACAATTATAACTATATTTGCGTATCTTACTTTTCTTATGGATAATAACCTTTACCATATAAAGAAACCTACTATTTCACAATATGGTGTAACAATGCTGGACATATTATTGCCGCAAAAACCTCCATCATTCAATGATACTACTGATACATTACTATTTGAGTAGTGTATCAAGTATGTGGAGAATAAATTTATTTATTTTGGATGTAGTGAAAGATATAAAGGTTTCATGAAATTTTTTCATCTTAATACCGACACTGATAAATATTGGTCATTGATCTAAAACACTTCGGATTCATAGGAAATAGATAATATGTACTGGATGACTTTAGTGATGATATTATTCAAAATATAATTTCTTCATGATAAATGGGATGATATAGAGTGGTAGTTCCTCAATCAAATAAGAAAAAGGGGAAAATGTAGCCTAATATGAAGATAAATTTATAATGTTATCAACTCATGCAATGAATTATGTAAATATTCCAACAAGTAATATTTTCACTTCTTTGATGGGTTAAAAGATAGGTGATGAAGGGAATTTTTCTGTCAATCATTTTTAGTACATACAGATATACTATCACGTTCAATCAATATAGATATATAATTCTCCATGACTTATGTTTTCTAGGAAAAATATAAAATAATTGGGTGGGTGAGTACTCTGAAAAAAAAATATGAAAAAAGTGCAGGAGGGAAGGTTGGAATTTCCAAATTGTAATAATTGTGGAATAAAACATCATGGAACATACTTGATGGGAAGAAGAGTTTGATTCATGCTTTTGGAGATAAGCCTCTAGGGTTGTGATAAGAAGGTAGAGAATGAATATTCCAATGTACAATGATTTAACTATAGAGAGATGAGGAACTATTTTAATGAATTTCCCAATATTTCAGATATTTTTTCTCAGAAAATTCTAAGGGGTAAAGGAAAAGCCTATACGATCACTATAGATGAGGTTAAAGTTCCTAAAAATTTAGTTGTAGGAAAATTGATTACAACATGATATTTAATTATTTAATTATTTGATTTTTAATCTTCAGACTCTTATAATTTTCATGTTTTTAAGAAAATTACATATTTCCATAGAACCATAATAATGGAGTTTCCAATCAAGAATCCTAGTGGAAATATTATTACAATAAGTATATGTTAATTAATTTTGATTATGAAAGATTAAAAACTTGATTATTATACATATGTTTTACTATAATATAATACCTAGTATGGTTTGGATTTAAAATTATAATACGAAAATTTATTGATAATAGGAGGATATTACAATTCATAATGTAGATATGAAATCCCTTATCTTCAGATGGGAGACTACGTAATCTTAATCATCTATTGATCTTTCTCTGATAGCTTACCTTAATGAAATTCTTTCAAAAGTAGATATGAAAAAACTATTAATGAAAAATGTTTCATTATAATAAAGGATGTTCCTATTGTGCAAGTATACATTGGCGTGTTTCCTAAAGAAATAGTTGGACATCGACCTGAGCTTGTTGTTTAGATTTTTATTATAATTCTTCCTAATAAAAAACCTATATCTCAGAGTCTCTATAGGATTACCATAGTGGAATTAGTAGAACTGAAGTAACAAATGAAAGAGTTGGGTGACAATGGATTTATATGCCATAATGTTTCAATATGGGGATACCCTGTTCCTTTAGTTAAGATGAAATATGTGGCTATGGGATTGTGCATCAATTACAGGGAAATTAATCCGTTACTATAAAGAAAAAGTATCCTCTTACCCACATTGATGTGTTATTTGATCTACTTTCAAGGTGATCAATATTTCTTAATGTTTGGTATTTGTTCTAGGTATCATGAACTATAATTAAATAAGAAATAAATTCCAAATAAAATATTCTATATGAGGTATGTACATTTTTAATTTATTGTAATTTAATTTCAAACAGCCAGTAAACCCTTTATTTTTATGGATATGATGTACATAATATTCAAGGATTATCTTGATAATTCCATTGTGGTATTTATTGATGAAATATTGATATAAACTAAAAGATATTATGACTATAATGGTTATTTGATAATCATTCATGAGATTTCTTACAGAAAAGAAGTTATATTCGAAATTTAGGAAATGAGAATTCTAGATTCAAGAAGATTAATTTTATTTTCTATATTGTCTCTAATGATGTAATATTAGTTGACCCTTCAACAAAAAAGGCAGTAATGGAATGGCCAATGCAAAAAAATTTAACTGAGGTATGTAGTTTTCTTGGAATAGTAGGTTACTATTGATGATTTACTAAAATAATATCCTGATTAGATAACCCATTAATCATTTAAACAAGTAAATGGCTCATGATAGCATGGTAACACGGATGTAAATAATTTTTTAATGAATTAAAGATGATATTTTTAATGCACCAATAATTAATTTACCATCAGGAATTGATGAATTTGTGATATACATTAATGCATTAAAAAAGGGACTTAGATGTGTCCTTATGTAAAATTATAGAGTTTTTTTCCAATGAATCAAGGATGTTAAAGTTCTATGAATAGAATTATCCAACTTAGGATCTTGTGTTGGAATCCATTATACTTTTATTAAAGATATGGATGAATTACCTTTATGGTGAAAGATGTGAAATATATAAAAATCAATAAATTTTTAAATACATATTCTAAAAGAAAGATATCAACAATAGGAAATAGAGAAGGTTTGTACTACTCAAAGATGTTTATTTATCGTTAAACTACCACCATAGGAAGGAAAATATTGTAGTCGATGCATTGAATTGGAAATATTATGAAATTCTGAATAAAATATGGATTGAAAATGATAATATATTTATTGATTTAGTAAATTTAGGCATGGGAATCATTAAGGAAAGAGAAAAATCACATATAATAAAAATGTTTTCCAAACCCAAGATTACCCAAACAGGATTCAAGTATCACTGAGAGGAGGAGGAGGTGAATTAGTGATATATTTTTCTTTTAAGTTTACTTTCTTAAGAAAAATCCTTCGCCTCCTATTAAATATTTATATCTATACTAAAAAAAATTAATCTCATAAATATATGAACACAAGAATTTACAAGGTTCACTACTCAACACGAGTAGATAGTACTTAGTATGGTATGAAAATAATCTAATACCACATAATCTAATATAAAAAAAATTATTTTTCATGGAATAAAATTAGTAGGATATTCCCTTAAACTTGTGTAGCACATTGTTCAATAAAATAGTGTATGTGATTCAAGTAGCACAAAATGATATAATAAATTGTTTCTAACAATCATGTCACAATTCTTAATGATCAACTTTCTCAAATATGATCTTTAAAAACAATTCTTCACATTCTTACCTAGATGCTGGTAAGAAATTCCTAGACATTGTAATGATACTCAGATTGATTCCCCAGTCCAATTACCAAGTCTGATTTTCTCAATACAGAAAATATAATTTTTTTAGAATAAAAATAAAACAAATCAATACTACTTCTATATGAGTTCAGATATTCTAGTATGAAAGGGTCATTACAATTCCAAAAACTCTAAATAGGATATTTTCTTCATCTTCTTCTATTTGTCAATATTATTCAAGAAAATATAATCTAAAATCTTCTTATTGATATAATTACAGAGCTTATGTTTACTATTTCACAAGTGATGAATTTCATAAGATATAAAAATTAATATTCTCCTTTTGTAGACACACCAAAATGGTTTTAGAGGGATTTGGAAAAGGTTTTTCTACTCCACCAAAGTTCCTGAAACTCCAATATTCCTTAAATATCAGACATATATTAGACTCATTAAATTACTAGTGAAATCCATATATTTCATTGAATCATTAAATTCCCCTTGAAACCCAGATCTTTATTTGTTTCATTAAATTTAACCTGAATTTTAGATCTTCTCTTGACTTCATCTCCCTTTAGTATTTCGATCAAATCTTCAATACGATTCCAATTTTTCATTTTGATTTTTTTTTTCATTCCGATTTCTCCATTCAGAATTATTAAAATGATTTATCTATATCTACTGATGAAAAAAAAACATATTCTTCCAGCATCATGTTCCCTTTTGAAAAAACATTTGCATCTTTTTCAAACTCTTATACCAAAATTCCAAGGTTAACAAAATTCAAATCAGAATCCAATTGCGATCTACCTCATTATGATGAAGAAAAATGTAAGACAATAGATTCTTCTTCTCATTTTGTATTAACCCACTTGCAATAAAAATAAAATTTCCTCATACTTCAAATTATTTCTTTTAAGCATAACTTCTTGAAGAATTTGAAACATTTAAGATCATCATTAGAATCATCCCACTTAACTAGGAAAGTATTGTAACTTTCATATCTTCCAGAAACAACTTTCTTTATAATGGAGGCTGAATATTATTTATATCATATCAAATCACCCATTATTTCATCATGATAGAATCAAAAGTTTTACAACTTACTTATGATTTATGGGAAACACAAACCAATAAAGAATCATCAGATTTTTATTAGATCCATACAGAATCCAATTACGTTAATCAATGTGATCTTCCTTTCATTCCGGATTCAAGGTGCATCCAATGAACCTTTTCTTCTAGAATACATCTTCCCAATCCAATGAACATTCTTAAGAATTGTGAGTCCAATTTTATGAATATGATAATCAGTATGATTTTCACAAAAAACTAGGTGAGGTGATTTCTTCTGCTTTGATATTTCCTTGACAAAAAAAAGACAATACCAGAATGTGATTATCTTCCTTATCAGTTTGGTACTAAAAAACCATCCTTATTCAAGAAAATAAAATATTCCCCACTCAATGATAAGAATATTCAAAAGAAAATAAAGGACATAATAATGATATGTTGGTAGACTTCATCTACAAAGATAGTATATTGAAATTTGGAAGGAGACTATGTGTTACATTCATACTCGAGATAAAAAAGAAAATTATTAGATGATGTTTATAGATTAAATTTGTCTATACACCCTGGTTGCATCAAAATGTATAAGTATTTGAAGGAAAATTTTTAGTGTGAAATATGAAATATAAAATATTGCACTATGTATTAATATAGTTGGGTTTTCAATAGGTAAAGGTTGAGAGATAAAGTCATAAAGGATTCAGGAAACCCATACCTATTAATATGTGGAAATGGGATTATATTATTATATATTTTTTTCACTATATTTCTAAAAAACATTGAAATAATGATTCTATATGATTCATTTTTTATCAGATTACCAATTCTTGTCATTCCCCCACTACAAGGTAAGGTATTCCTCCTGATCGCCTCACGTTTCTATATAATAATGAAGATGTGATACTTCATAAGGAATTCCCTTCTATTTTATTAGATCACAAACCATGTATTACCTTGAAATTCTGCAATGTATTTAGAAGGATTTTAATAGAAATCTATATTTTTGACACTCCTATAATCATCCAACTGATGAAAAGTATTAAATGACTATTCATACATTTAATTACATGTTTAATTCATGGTAAAATAAATTTCAAGGTATATGGGATAAATATGTACCTTTGGTGAAATTGATGTATAATAATTGATTCCATTCAAGCATGTAAATGGAACCATATGAACCATTGTATGGAAATAGGTGTCAAACTCCAACTTATTGGGTTAAAGTTAGCGAAAGGAATCTTGTTGGACAAGATATTATGGAAGATAATTTGATGAAAGTGAAGAATATTCAGAGGTATATTAAGGTTACTCAAAGGAGGAAAAAGAGATATACTGATAACTAAAGGAAGGATTTAGAATTTCAAGTGGGATATTATGTATTATTAAAGGTATATCTATGTATGGGTTTTATAATAATTGAAAAGAAAGGGAAACTAAGTTCTAGGTATATCCAATATTTTGAAATCCTAGAAATAATTGGAGTTATAGCTTACCATAAAACAATACCACTGAGGCACTCTATGTTCATGATGTGTTCCATATCTCTTTTGAGAAGGTACATTGTAGGCCAAGTGTGTGTGATCAACTATGAGGAAATAGAAACGAATACTGATTTATCCTACTATGAAGAGACCACCCAAATTATTGACACTATAGAAAAAGTGTTTCAGAGTCAGATTAATTAGCTAGAGAAGGCTATTTGGAGAAATCACAAACTAGAAGAGGTGAAATGAGAGCCTGAAGATGCTATGAAGAAGGACTACACACATTTTTTAAGAAAAAAATTTTGAAAAAAATTTATGATAAAATTATATAATTGGTGGAGAATGCAATACATGATATCATCTTATAATAGGTAAAGTTCATATCCCTAGACTATTATACAATAAACATCCTATCATTTTATCATTATAATAAAAATAGTTAATATTTATATTTAAAAGTCAAGTTTCTAAATTTTATTGGATAAAAAAAATATTTTTTTTATTTTATAAGGTCGAAATTATTTTAGGGTAATATTTATTTTATCTTTCATAAATAGATGATATTTTAGTGTATAGTGAAAAATCTCTATTTTTTGGAAAACTGTCATTTATTTTAATTAAATAATGTAATGTAAATGTACTATTTTTTTGAATTTCCTTTTAAAGTAACATAATATTCATTTTATTAAAAATAATATAATTACTCCTATAGAAATTATCATTATATTTGGGTTTGGTATAATATTATTTTCATTCTAAAAAAACATTTTTTTTCAAAAAAGTATCATTCATTGCATTTTGTGCACTTAAATTTAAATTAATTTCTAGTAATTATAAATATTTAATATTTAAAAATTTATCTGATATTTTGATTTATTTGGTTTAAATTTATTATTTATTTTAATTTCTTTTTTTTGTCATTATAAATTAAAACTTTAGTAAAAATGTTGTCACCATTGTAAAGGGTAAAATGAGTTAATTAACATTTAAACATTGTGATATGGAAATAAAATAAAATATTAATTCTTATTGGATGAATATATTTATAAAAATATCAGCTTTATTCTATATTTAATTGTTTGAGTGTTATTTCTTAATGAATAAGACACTTATAATATTTAATTATTAAGAATAATTACTAGTGTGCCACTAACATCACTTATAAAATGGATCCTCCTATCCTATCTTATTAATAGATCTTAATCCATTTATATCAGCCAAGATATAACTAAATAAATTTTCAACATACCTCCTCATGTACTATTGGGCTTAGTATCTCCAAAATACCACTTCAATAAGTCATAATGTGTAAGTCGTATGAGATTTCTTATGGAAGGGGTATAACTCTTAGCCGAGTGTTTTCATGTTTATTTCCTCTTTAACCACCTTGAAATATTATATAACCATGTTATTATGATAATATTATATCTTAAATATACTTAAATATACTTATTTTTATTACGAAACACTTTATCGTCTCCCTTTTTCATTTTATGTAAAATGAAAACATCGTTCATGTGTACATACGACCTACGATCTCCATGTAGATGTGTAATTCATTTTTCATCACCACTTTAATTTTATGGTCATAAAGATGTAAATAATGAATATATTGTTGAGATGGTATGTATGAGTATGATATACTCTATAATACCAAATGTACGATCGAAATAAGAATGAGATTCTCAGATACAAGAGGGGGGGGGGGTGAATTGTACCTTTTAAAAATTACTTTGGAACTTTTAAAGATGGTTATATTTAACAAGGTTAAACAAAATAATTCACAAGACCTCTTATAGGTTCTAAACACTTGCTAGATTCTAGAAAAGAAATTCCAAAAATGAAACTTAACAATAGTTACAAGGATTAATATTCTACCTTAAAGCGTATAGAATCTAACTATTACAGAGTATAAGAGTGAGGAAGTATAAGATATTATAGTTTCCACAACAATACAAAATTCAGTGGAAAAATTTGTAACAAAAACATGTAGCAAGAAATAAGTATTTTAAACCAAAGAGATGGGTATCCAACAACCTTGGATAAAGGTCCCTTGATTTATACTTTCAAAAAAGTTTGTCTTACCTACACTAGGGTAAGCCCTAGATATGAAGATCAGAGTATGTCTTGCTATCCCCACAATCCCTCAACTATCAGATAGTCGGCACCTCTTTCTTCCTCATCAAGGAATCCCTCAACTTCAAGGTGTTGGAACCTCTGTCTTCCTATCCCTGGAAGCCCTCGATTGTACACAACAACAATCGGAGTCGCATGAAGAAAATATATACGAAGAAAAGTTTGAACAAGCTGTTCAAACTTTCTACCTGAAGTTTGAGAGTTGATATGAGCCTCTCTCTCTAGAAATCACTTCAACAACATGTAAGCACCAATGTCAAAGATGTGGTCAAGTGTTCTATATTTTCTTCAAATGAGCTCTTATTTATAGGCGAAGCTCCAACATTCAGCTCCCTCCTCCAACAGTCATATTCTTCGTTGAATTTCAGAGGGACCTGTACACGTGTCACTCAACCAACAGTTAGTTGATAACTGAAGGAACGACATCGTTTTGTAATAAAACAAGTGAATGCATAACCAAAACTGATATTCAGAATAAAGGTAAATGAAAGTTCAGAATATAAGTAAATAAAAGCTCAGAGTCTAACCAAGAATAAATTTAGAGTCTATAATACAATGATATTTTGATTCTGTTTATCAGAAGAGTTCAGAGTCGAACTTCATAAAAGTTCGTATCCATAATTTGTCATCAGAATTCACAATCAGAATTCGTAATGAGAATTCATAATCAGAATTTGTCATCAGAATTCATAACGAGAATTCGTAATCATAATTCATCATCAGAATTCGTAATGAGAATTCGTAATGAGAATTCGTAATCAGAATTTGTCATCAGAATTCGTAATGAGAATTCGTAATCATAATTCATCATTAGAATTCATAATGAGAATTTGTAATCAGAATTCATCATCATAATTCTTAATAAGAATTCATAATCAGAATTCATCATCAGAATTCGGAGTTAGAACTTTATGTATGTTCGTAATCAGAATTCAGAGTTGAACTTTATGAAAGTTCCTAACAAGGAATTCGGAGTAGAACTTCATAAAAGTTCGTAACAAGAATTCAAATCAGAAAACAGAGTACTTCATATCTAAGTATTATACGATCCTGAGGTTTTAGATATGAATCCGATTTTTATACTTAAGAAAAATATTGATATGAACAATGAAAATATGGTTGGGGTAAATTTCCTTTGGGAATGGAATTTTCCTTATGGAATTAAAACAGGGGTAAAATGAAATTTGCTTAAGGATAAGGTGTTTGTGATTTTCAAAACAAGAAGGAATGGAAAAGTCATAAGGAAAACCTTATTGACTCAACAATCTCCCCCTTTTTGGAAGGCACAAACATCCTTATGAAAAATAATGTAAGGACATAGAATAAATTTATATACTTTGAAATTAAAGTTTATCTCCATTTGTTTATGGATAATAGTAAATACGACTAACTCCCCCTTAGGCTTTGAAACTCTAAGGATCATATTCTAGATTTCTGGAATGAGAAAAATTATTTGTATGTGGAAATCTTCGTAATGATCAACTCCCCCCTTAGATAGACCCCCCTTACTTAGGGATAGTTCTTCTTTACTTCGAAATTTTTCTTCTTCCTTTTAGAATTCTTTTTCCTTCTGAGGGAATGGAAAATAATATTGTACCTTAAATATTTGTACTAAATAGCACAAAAGACAAGAAACCAGAGTTTTCATTAATATTGAATGAATTTTTACAAGGAAAGACATTATAGAAAATGGTCGGATTAGTCTATTTGTCTTCTTTTTTCCTTGAGGATTAGCTTTTTCAGAAGGGTTTTTAGCTTCTTTAACTCTTTATGGTCCTCCCCAGCTTGATTTTCTAAGGAGTTAATCTTGTCATCTTGAGACTTCAGAACCTCAGACTGAGCTTTAAGAACATCATCCTGCTTTACAAGCTTCTCTTCGATCTCAATCTGGGGATCTATTTCCCCCTTCCATCTTTGAGCAACAGAGTTAAGCTTCCCATTTAGATCCTTCACCAGTTGATTTCGAGTATTTTACAATAGGTTCAGCTTTTCCTCAAAACTATTGGTAGGATCCTTGATCTTGGAATCATTGGAATCAAAAGCCTCTTTAACTTCCTCTTGAAATTCATCAAGATCAGCCATATTTTGGATGACCTTATTTGACCAAGTGGTTATTTTCTTGCAAGACTTCTTATGAGGTTCATATCCTATAAGAAAAGATTTGAAATCTGACTCTATCTTTACACACTTGTCCATCACCATGGACACTGAATCTGACTTCTGATTAAGAGTGTGTTTGAGCATCTGGCATCTAGAGTCTATGTTTATAAAAGTCAGAATGGAACTAACTAGCTTTTTCAAAGACTGCTCCACAAAATCATGACCATGTGAGGATGACTCCAAAACTGAGACATTACATAGTGAGAGTCGGTTTTCAAGCACAAAAATATTCCTTTTTGAAGTTCCTACAAATTCTTTCCACTTCACTATAGATTTTCTTTTGTAATCAACAAACAATTTCTTACCCTTATCAATCATCGGTATGGCTTCCTCATCAGGAGATTCCTGTTCACTCTCGGATAGTTGTACAATCTTGTCTTCATCAGGTTTCTCCTTCTCTATTCGTTCCGCAATAAAGTGATTTTCATAGCTTTCTTCCTCAGATAATTCATTTACTTTTTCTTCTTCCTTGTCTTCATCTTTCATTCCATCTTTCTCCTCTTCCATTCCAGGAGTGACAAGCTTGGAGGACTCAGCCTCAGATGTTCGGAGTGGTAATTTCTCTGATGGATTTTCCTTATCTTAATATTCCTCAACTTGTTTAATCAGATCATCTAAATCACCACTTTCTTCTTCTTCTTCTACTTCGTCTTCTTCTTCTACTTCGTCTTCTTCTTCTACTTCGTCTTCTTCTTCTACTTCCTCCTCTTCCACTTCTTTAACAATTTATTTCTGTTTGAATTTTTCCAGAGTGAAGAATTTCTTCCCCAGGGTCTCAGGTAATGGATCGACTAAGAAAGATTCTGGTACTAGAATCTTCTTGGAAGATACTTATATTTCTTTCATAAGAGATTGTACAACTTCAACCTCAGACATTTTATTCTTCAACTTATTCTCGTTTTCTTTCTTCTCAAGGTATTCAGCAGTATTTTCCCTTAAAAATTTAGCTTCAGTAGGGTCCAAGAAGATCTATGGCTCCCCTTATTTCCTCTTTTCCTTATCTTCCCTCCATTTTCAACTAACTCATCCAAATATACTTCTTGTTTCTTTGGTTTGGGAGGTACGGATTGGGATTCTTGGATTTGGGTGTTTTATCTTCAGGTTCTACTTCCTTCAACTTACTTTTCTTTCCAACCTTCTTCGATGGATCACCTTTTTCAACATTTTCTGGATTGGCTTCTGCCTCTTCCTCTAGAAGATCATAGAACTCTTCTGTCTCCTTAGAGTAGGCCATATTCATTCTTTCCAGAGTTTCATCACTAACAAGAATAACTTTTCAATTCCGAGACTTGGATTTGCATGCAACCTTGAGTGATTTATGACACCAAACTATGAGTTTTGAAAGTACGGAAAGCTACATGATGATTTGGGCTCTTATATTTCCATTTTTGATGTTTTGAATTGTTACAAGAACCAGCCTCATCAAATTGATTTTCCTTAGATTTAACAGGAAATCTAAGAAATATAGGTCACTCTTCTTGAGGGTATCTTTGTCACCCTTTCTCTGTAATAAAAATCCTTGTACCCATAGCTGAAGAATTCAGTTGTTAGACGATAGGTGGGAAATGTTTGCTATCTTGACATCAGAAGGTCCAAGACAATGTAAAGCCTTAACCTTAACGAAACTACCTTGAACATCCGGGAGTTTGTGGGAGAAAAATTATGCCTCCCCTTCATATGATAATCCCACCAAGATGGCTGACTTGGTATAAGAAAGTTTGTAGGTTTTTTCATAAGACTTGAATGAAAATATTTCCCTATCATCTTCTTTAAAGAAGCATACTGACTCATAAAACTCTATGAGTAAATCCGGATAAACTATTTCTTGATCACCTGGCATAGATATGCAGACATCTTCCCATCCACTTAACATGATATTCTTAGAAATTATAGAATCATACTTGAAAAAGTTCGGATGCAGCAAACTTTCCCTGTATACTAGCCATTTGGATATTGTCTTCGTGGCAGACATTTCTTGGGAAGAAGCTTCTACAGACATTCATACTGGAAGAACTCTAAGAGATCCAGAATGGGCTTAAGAATTGAGGCAGATCTTTGAGACACGAGAGCTTGGAAACCGATGTGGGACATCATCGGGGGTATCCTTTATATAGGTGATAGAGGTGACCTTTCAACTTCCAAAACCAATCTAATGGTTGAAAAAATTCTCTGGTCTGATCTGACGGTTAAAAACATACCCGCAAGGAAATCTTGAATCTGATCTTTTGAGATTTAAAAAAAATTGGATTTAAGGAAAAAGGAATCTGAAATATTAAAAAAAATAAAGGAATCTACCAGAAAGTAAAAGTGACTATGAAAACTTAAGTAAGGAAATCATACCTTTCATATTGGCTAGGAAGATTATTCATAATAGGTGATATTCTTCTTGAAGAAAATTTGACTACGAAAAACTCACTACAAAAAAATTAAAGTTTAAAATTTTATTACAAAAACTTTGAGTACCAAAACTCTATTACGAAAATCATGAGTACAAAAATTATATTACGAAAAAAATCATTACGAAAATTTCCAGTATGAAACCTTCATTACGAAAATTTCCAGTACGAAAACTTCATTATGAAAATTTCTAGTATGAAAAATTCATTATGAAAATTTCCAGTAAAAAAACTTCATTACGAAAATTTTCAAAACAAAAATTTCATTACAAAAATTTTGAAAAGCTCATTACGAAATTTTTTGAAAAGATTGTTACCAAATTTTTTGAAAATCTTATTATGAAATTTTTTGAAAAGCTAACAAACAAATGTACCCTCCCTATAAAAAGGAGTTTATTACTTTAAGGAGACTGGTTTAACATAGATTTAATCAAGGAAAACTACATTATGGTAATCATTCCTAACTTTTGTTTAATATATTCAAATCTATCAGAAGGTAAGGATTTTGTGAAAATGTCAGCAAGTTGATCTTGCATTTCGATAAATTGAAGAATGATATCTCCTTTTTGTGTGTGATCCTTAAAAAAGTGATGCCAAATATCTATGTGTTTTTCACGAGGGTTATGTGCAAGGTTTTTACTGAGGGAAATGGAACTTGTGTTATCACACAAAATTTGACTCTTAGTAAAACTCAAGCCATAGTCTGTGAGTGTGTGTTGCATCCACAACACTTGAGCACAACAACTTATAACTGCTACATATTTAGCTTCGGCAGTGGAGAGTGCTACTGAGTGTTGCGTCTTTCATGACCAAGAAACTGATGAATCTCCTATGAAATGACAAGTTCTGGATATACTATTTCTATCCATTCTACATTCACCAAAGTCAGCATCTGAAAAGATTTTTAAAACAAAATCATTTCCAAAATTATAAAATAATCCTAAATCCATGGTTCCCTTTAAATAGAATTTTTTTTCACTTCCATTAATGAGATTCCTTAGGATTGGATTGATATCTTGCACATAAGCATACTAAAAACAACAAATCTGGATGACTAGCTGTCAAGTAAAGTAGACTTCCTATCATACCTCTAAAAGATGTTTGATCCACTGATTTCCTAGATTTATCAAGATCAAGTGTGTTTGAGATACTGATGGGAGTACTTATACTTTTAGTGTTGTCAAATCCATAATTTTTACGAAGATCTTTAATATATTTATGTTGGGATATATGTATTCCTTCTGATTTTTGTGAAATTTGAAAACCAAGTATAAATTTTAACTCACCCATCATACTCATTTCAAACTCATATTTCATTAGATCCGCAAAGGAATCAGTTATAGATTACTAAGTTGAACCAAATATAATGTCATCAACATAAATTTGAACAATCAAAACATTTTTCTTTTCTTTCTTTATAAAAAGGGTTGGATCTTCATTTCCCTTAACATAGTTATTTTGAAGAAAAAATCTTCTATGTCTATCATACCAGGCTCTAGGTGCTTGTTTAAGGCCATAAAGATCTTTGGTACGTCTAAAAACATGATCAGGATATTTTGTATCATCAAAACCAAGAGGTTGTTCTACAAAAAAATTCTTCTTGAACATAACCGTTATGAAAATCAGATTTCACATCCATTTGAAAAATCTTGAAATTGAAGAATGCTGCAAAGGCATGTAAAATACAAATAGATTCAAGTCTATCTACTGGAGCATAGTTTTCTTCATAGTCTATTCCTTCTTGTTGATTATAGCCTTTGGAAACCAATCTAGATTTATTGTTAACTATGACTCCATTTTCATCACAC
Organism: Viscum album; assembly: GCA_963277665.1. NCBI lineage: Eukaryota > Viridiplantae > Streptophyta > Magnoliopsida > Santalales > Viscaceae > Viscum > Viscum album. Next base: position 398,706,484 of record OY728138.1, read on the forward strand.
TTATTTATGAAAACCAATTTTACTCCAATAATAGAAGTTTCCTTAGGTATTTCAACCATGTTCCAGACTTTATTCCTTTAGAATTAATTTATCTCATCTTGCATAGATTTTATCCAATCATCATTACCTAAAGCTTCATTAGTTCTTTTTGGTTCTAATTAAGAAAGGAATGCTAGATGTTTTATTTCATTTCTTAAGAAACTTCTAGTCCTTGCTGGTTTATTCACATCACCAATGATACTATCACTGGGATGATTCTTTAGAAACAACTGATTTGGGTTTTGTAAAACATGTTCATCAACATAGGGTAGGAAATCTTCTGGGGTAAATGTTTCAGAAGTATCTTCTTGAACATTTTCCTTATCAGAAATATTTTCTAACAAAGGTTGACAATCAATTTTTGAAAACACATCCGAAGATGTAGGTTGGGGTTGTTTGAAAATAAAGGGATCAATTTCATCAAATTTGAAAAGTACAGTCTCTTCAACAGTGCAAGTGTTTTTATTAAAAACTCTATAAGCCTTAGAAGTTGTGGAGTAGCCTAAGAAAATTCCTTCATCAGATTTTGGTGTGAATTTGTGTAAATTATCTTTAGTATTTATCATTAATACTTTGCAACCAAAAACCTTAAAGTAGGAAAGTCTGGGTTTTCTACCATTCCATAACTCATAAGGACTTTTATTAAGAAAAGGTATAATCAAAACTCGATTTATAGTATAAAAGGTAGTAGTTACAGCTTTAGCCCAAAAATGTTTGTCTACAGAATACTCACTCAACATGGTTCTAGTTATTTCTTAAAGAATTATATTTCTTATTTCAACAACACCATTCTATTGAGGTGTTCTGGGTGCTGAAAAGTTGTGAGCAATAACTTTTGTACTACAAAAAGTTTCAAAATCAGAATTTTGAAATTCTCCTCTATGATCACTATGAATAGTTTTCAATGGAAGGTTTTTCACATTTTTGACCTGGTCTCTAAAACTTTTGAAATAAGAAAAAGCTTCAGACTTCTTTGCTAGAAAATAGACCCATGTACATCAAGTGTAATCATCAACCAAGAAAAATATATGATACTTTCCCCTAATGCTTCTAGTTTGTGTTGGACCCAAAAGATCCATATGCACTCGGTGTAATGCATCGGTGGTTGAGACTTCACCGACCAATTTAAAACTTGATTTATGTTGGTTTCCATATTGACAAGGGTAATAGACTTTTGAAGAATCAAATCTAAGATCTGGTAGATCCTTAACTAAACCTTTCTTAGAGAGTTTTTATAGGTTCCTAAGGTTACAGTGTCCTAACCTTCTATGCGACAACCAAGAATAATCTTCCATTTCACCAAGGCAAGGTATGTATTGGCTCATAAGGTATTCCATGTTTAGTGTGTAAAACTTCTCTTGCCTATTGGTAGAAAGAATAAATTTTTTCCTTAGAATTGTGTACTAAGAACATATCATTCCTAAAATTCACATGGTAGCCTTCATCACATAATTGACTTATGCTGATGAGGTTGTGATTAAGACCCTTAACAAATAAAACATTTGAAATCAATGTTTTTCCAAGAAGAACGATGTTACCTATACCAATAATTTCTCCCTGAGCATTATCTTCTAAAGTTACTTTTCATTCTTTCATCATGATAATATTTTCAAAATAGTTTTTATTACCAGTAATATGCCTGGAACATCCACTGTCCATGTACCAAGTATTTCTATTGGTACTTTCCCTATTTTCCTAAAAATAAGAAAAAGTTAGGTTTTCGGAATCCAGACTTGCTTGGATCCGAAAATTTCATAAAGAAAAATTTTGGGTACCCACATATTCTTAGAAAAATTAGCCTTATGAAATACTAAAGATTGGGTTTTGTTTAAGGAACAATTCTTTGCCCAGTGACCACCACAGTGACATTTTGTGCAGAATGGGGCACTTTGAGGAACAAAGTAGTTGTTACTAAAAATCGGTTTTGAACTAGTGTAAAAAAACCAGAAGTGTAGAGACCCGATGCTTGAAATACATGGAAAATACATTACTTTTGAGGAATACTTATTACATAACAAAAATATACACCAAAGGACCGTAATAGTTTAGTTCCTTTGGAAACTTGGTACATAATATTCTAATCTTGGTGAAAGATCCTCAACATCTCCCATAAAGATCATCCTTTTTTTTTCTTACCTAAAACATTTCCTTATATCCTGGGGAAAATAAAACATAAAAAGGGTGATCTAAAATTCTCATTAAGGGTAAGAATGGATTAAATATAACAAATCATATTCATTTGAACTTAAAAACATGAACATAATGTTTAAACATCAAAAGTTTGAGCAATGACATAAAACATGGAAGTACGTAAGGCATAGATCATAAAGGAACATCAGTCATGATAAAATAGCATGGGAATAAAACATGTAATTGTGGAAACCATGAAGCACATGATATGATTTCCATAGTAGCCAAGGCATTGCTTCCAAGACCATCTTAGTGGACAAAGTCCCTTTCTGAATTGAGTTCACTCCTCATTGCAGTCCTGTAACACTGAACCGGATTAACTTACTGTTTGAGCCATGTCTATCTCATGAGATATAAATCATTACCCAATGAATTGGAGGGAGATATAGGTCCCAACCATCTCAGAATTAAATCATTATTACTTGTGCCACAACATAAACATAAATCATTCATCATAACCCAAAGAATAAAAATGGGTTTCATAAACATCATCCCATCACAACATAATCCATATAAAAAAATGGATATTATTTCATCATAAGAAAATTGAAACCATGTAAATCATAGAGACTTTATACTTGAACCATACACATATGAAATAATGTCATCTTAAATGGAAAATGGTTTTGATAAAACACTTGAAATGAATTCTTGAGTAAAATAACATTTCTTCTTCAAAATCAATTTCTTTTCACAAAAAGTCATGAAATTTTAAAAGAAAATTATTTTGTTTAAAATAGTCATGAAATATTTTGGAGGAATATTCATGAAAATAAGGCTTTATAAAACCGTAAAAATCCTTTCATGCTGTATAAGTTAAAAAAAACATTCTCCTCGTACTTTTTTCGGAAAAGTCAAAAAGTACCTCGTAACGTAAAAAAAAGAAAGATTCCTTACATACCATGTAGTAAAAGTAAAAATGGGTAAAAGGAAGTTAAACATACATAAAAACACTTTTATAAAACATGTACATGGATGATAACAATAACCCCAGTAAATACATACGTATAAGCAATCTCGGATAAAAATGAGATTTGCAAAATTATCCCTTACCTTAGGTCTGATATGCTTCGTATGGATCCGAACCTCCTGTATAATGATTTAAATAATGTCATTTAATTATTACATAATCATATTCATTGTTATTATATCATATATGTTTCACTTATGACTTTATATTACCCGTTCTTTTGTAAATTCAATGTAAAAGCAGTGTTTTGGGTAAAATCATTTCATTTATCGTATGTGTTTCGACTTGTAGTTCTTGATATTATTACTTATATCATGATTTACATAATTCCAGAATGTAAAACATGATTTATATATAATATATATTCATCATATACATATATATTATATATTGATAAAAGGAATGAAATACACCATTCATGGAGACGGTAGACCGTACGTACGCATGAACGCTGTTTTTGTTTCCTTGTTGAATTGAATGAAATTAAATAGATGACATACATATATATATACATAAATATAGTAGCATTATTATGTCATATATTTCATTATTATTCATTATATGTACTTTATAATCATTCTTTAATGGTTAATCATGGAAAACGAATCTCATCGCGTTCGTGGAGACGGTAGTCCGTACGTACGCACGAGCGATGATATCATTCCCATGATCGTGGAATTGTATTGGAGTGTATATATAATATTTAAGAATCAATATCACTTTACAATAATCATATATAGTCATTATTTACACCATTATACCCTTCCAAGTAAGGTGGTTGTCGAAAATAGATTACACCACAGCGTGGAGACAGTATTCCGTACGTACGCACGCGCGGTGATTTCGTTTTCCGTAGGATGGATAGATGATGAAATAGGGTTGTTTCATACTTATAATAACATATCATTATATGATTGAAACTTATGTTATTACTTAATAATGAAACAACTATAGAGGAATAAGTGGAGGAAGAAATAATGTTGAAATAATCGGTAACAGACATTACCTCTTCTTTGAAGCACCTCTTTGAGACCTCCTCTTAGGGCACTAAAATTGGTCTTTCAAGAATACCAGAACCTCTAGGATTTTTAAATGGAAGAGGAGAAGAGAATTTGGCAGGGTTTGGCTGAGATTTAAGGCTCAATGTGGTGTGAGGAAGAGAGGGAGGAGGTGCCCTTTTATAAGGGAGGAGAGGGGTACCATTGGAAAAACTAAAATTATTATTTTATTATAAAGTCATATTTGGTATTTTATAGCTCCAAATTGAGTTATTTCAAAGAAAAGGTGGGTATGGGTCTAAATAATCTCATCCAATATAATTTATAAATGTTTAGGTTTCTATTTTAACCTTATCATTTAGATTTAACCTTCAGTTAAATAATTTTACTTTTACCGTGTCTTCTTTTTTTCTTACACTATAATGTTAATAAACTTACTATAACAAGACAAAAGAACCCCAAGTTATTTATTATTAATATATAAAACATTATCTAAGTCATTTGGCTGAACCTTATATTTTTAGGAAGAAAATAGAAATTAATAATATAATATTTGTTTTAAAAACTATTTTATGTCAATTTTGACACTATTTGGTAATTGATTTGTGTGAAAATCATAACAGAATGCTCAGTTCAAAAAAAGTTAACTAAATAAATAATAACATGTCATATTAACCTATAAAATTAGATTAATTCATTAAAAGTCTCAAATTACATTTATTTGGTTATTTATAACATCAATTATGTCAACATTTCATTAATAAGATAATTACTGCATCATATTTGGGTCATAATTAAATTAAATTATTTAATGTCTAAAAATAATGAATAAAAAAAAATTATGTAGGAAATAGTTTTATCTTTCTAATGAATATTTATAGTCAAATTTATCTTATGTATAACCCTATATTAAAAATGATTTACTTATTAAACTTTGATTTTAACTATTTTAACCCTTCTTTAAATAAATTAATATTAAATGTCCTAATCTAATCCAAGTGGGCCTAAATGGTCATATTTTATTCCTAAGGTTTTTTTGGTCAAATTACACTTTTCCAATAGAATTAGGACATAATAATTCATTTTTACCCTTAATTATCCTATTTACATTTAACCATGGTAAATAAAAGTAAAAAGTTACTATTCACCAAAAAATATTTTCATCTCATTGAACCACATTTTAGTCCTTGATTTTAACCTGATCTCTTGGATTTTCTAAATTCTGCTCATAGAAGCGGTAAAATTATGTTTTATGAAAAATTTATTTTCTTAACTACCACTTAGTGGTTTCACTATTCATCAAAAAATGAACGTTTCCAGAAAAATACCAAAACTTAGGCCTAAGATATATTTGATATTATAAATTCAAAAATGATTTCTATTTTACAAAATTAAAAACATATTAGTTTCATTAATTAATTTAAAAATTAATTCTCGTCATCAAAACAAATAGCGTGTTTTTAAGAGATAATAACTATCAAAAGATTGGCACTTGTTTATGTGTGGTTTAAATGTGAAATTACATCCAATGACCTACATTGTATTAAATGGTAAAAATATATTCTAAATATACTTTAAAACCACAAAAATTAATAATTTATCACTATTAATTATTTCGATTAAAAAATTTATTTTTAATTAAAATTTAGTAATTTTTACTATTCATCAGAATATGAAAGTTATCCGAAAAGTACCAAAATTTCACCCTAAGATAATTTTGATATTATGAATCCAAAAATGAAGTCCAATTTGAAAGATAAAATTTATAAAATTTCAAAAAGTGGGTATTACTATTCATAACAGCTAGTTCATAATAATATTATAATAATATTTCGTTTAGTGAAACTCGGTATTGCGTACTACCCACACTATTGAGGAAGGACTTTATTGCATGTAATGCAAGCCAAGTCAGGGATGCGTGTTGTACAAGCTCCTTTTGGTGTAGCGTACAACACAAGACATTAATAAAATTAAAAAGAATATTTTTCATAAAATCTCGGGGTGTCACAAGAAGTATTCCTTCGAGGTCGGATTTGTGAATAAATTTTATGAAAATTTTCCTTACCTGGGGTAAAATTTGACAAACACTTCCTCAAGGAGTATATTTTGGATTTGAGTTTTATAACTAAGTTCTTGTCTTCAAAAAATTTTTAACTAGATCTAGGATCAAAAACATTTTTCTTAGAAATTACATTTTCTAGATCTTTAAAAAGTTTATTCTTCTCATAACTTACTTCCTTAAGATTTTTTAAAATACATTCAAAATCATCATTTTTCTTATCAATATATTTAGAAAGATCGGATATTTCCTTAGTATGAATAGTATTCCTAGAATTTTCCTTATCAAGTTTCTTCATGAGTTTTGAATTATCATTCTCAAGAAGTTTGGAAAACCTAGAAACTTCTTCATAGGTAGGTAAAGTATTATCTTCATCAGAAGAGGATTCTTCATCCGAAGAGTTTTAATATTTACTATCATTAGAATTCAAAGAAACATTGGTCATTGATTCAGTATTGTGTGCCTTAGCTAACAAGCAATGATTATCAATAGGTATCCTGGCTAAAAGACCAAGATTCTTCTGTCCAGAAGATTCATAATCCGAAGATTCATCTGAAGAATCTCCACCACTGGCACTCCATGTTTCATTATCTTTCAACACTTTCTTAGCTTTGTACTTGTAACATTTCTTTCTATTTTTCTCAGAATGCCTTTCCTTTCTTTATTTTCTCTTGAGCATATGGAAATCAGGTCTTATGTGTCCAGCTCTCTTGCATTCAGAGCACGTGACTTCAAAATATTTCTTGTCTTTCCTTTCCTTCTTCTTGTATTTAGATTGAAAGTTCCCTCATCCAGCTATCTTGTTCATCCTTCGAGAAAGATTTCCTAATTCATTTTCTGAGGATTCACTTCCACTAGATTCAGAATGGATAATAACTTTCTTAGATCTAGATCTAGTAACTCTCTCAGGATTCTTGGCTTTCATATTATTGGAAGTATTACTAAAATCTACACTTCCATATCCATTCTTCTTCTTGGCAATATAAGAATCTCTCTTCATTATAGTCTCATGCTGAAGAAGAGTTCCAAATAGCTCATCAAGGGTAATCTGAGTAACCTTTATATTCTCATCAATTACAGTCCTTTTAGATTCCCACTCATTCGGCATGATATCGATAATCTTGTCAACAAGAGCTCCATCATCTAATCCTTTTTCACCCATTGATTGTAAAATATTCACAATAGTCATGAATATCTGTTGCGCCTTACATATGGGTTCACCATATGGAAAAATAAAACCATGATATTCAGCTCTAAGCATGGATCTTCTTGTATTAATTACATTGGAAGTTCCAAAGTGAGTAACTTCTAGTTTCTTCCAGATAGAATTTTCTGCTTCACAAGATGAAATTTGGCTATATATATTTCTAGTCATTGAACGAAGTAACGAGTTTCATACCTTATAATCTTGTTGATATTCATGCATTTCTTGATTTGTAAAGGCACATACTTCTTTATCAGGAAATTTTTATCCACCAGTAAGCATAAAATCAATTTCAACACCAGTGTTGATAATGAAAGTCTTCATATGATCTCTATAATATTCATAATCATTACCATCAAATATTGGTGGTAGGGTTGAATTATGATTGTCTATGGAACCAACGTTCATTCCTGCCATCTTTAAGAAAAGTATTTCCACAAAAACTTGTTAGTAGAAAAATCTTTTAAATAAAGAAAATATTCTAAGCAAGAAAATATAGAGCAAAAGTATCTCTAAAAACAAATGAATCCAAACTATGAGTCCAAAAAATAGATTCTGAATAATATGAATCCAAAAAAAGTATGAATCCAGAAAACAGATTCTGAAAAATATGAATATGGAAAATGTAACTATGAGAATTCCCTTCTGAATCTAATCGTGAGATTAATTCAGATTGAACCAAATCCACTGATACTAATTGTTGAGATGGTATGTCTGAGTATGATATACTCTATAATACCAAATGTAGGATCGAAATAAGAATGATATTCTCAGATACAAGAGGGGGGGGGGGGGGGGGGTGAATTGTACCTTTTAAAAATTCCTTTGGAACTTTTAACGATGGTTATGTTTACCCAGGTTAAAAATAATAATTCACAAGACCTCTTATAGGTTCTAAACAATTTCTAGATTCTAGAAAAAAATTCCAAAAATGAAACTTAACAAAAGTTACAAGGATTAAGATTCTACCTTAAAGCGTATAGAATCTAACCATATCATAGTACAAGATTGAGGAAGTATAATATAGTATACATTCCTCAACAATATAAAATGCAGCCAAAAAACATGTAACAAAAATAAGTAACAAGAAATAAGTCTTTTTATCCAAAGCGTAGGGTATCCAACAACCTTGGATAAAGGTCACTTGATTTATACTTTCAAGAAATTCTGTCTTACCCACACCAGGGTAAGCCCTCAATACGATGATCAGAGTCTTTCTTGATATCCTTGTAAGCCCGTAACTATCAGGTAGTCAGCACCTCTGTCATCCCCAGCAAGGAATCCCTCAACTTCCAAGGTGATGGAACCTCTATATTCCTATCCCCAGAAGCCCTCGATTGTACACAACAACAATCGGAGTCGCACGAAGCAAATCTTCACGAAGCAATGTTTGAACAAGCTGTTCAAACTTTCTGCACGAAGCTTGAGAGTTGATAAGATCCTCTCTCTCTAGAAATCACTTCAACAGCATGTAATCACCAATGTCAAAGATGTTGTCAAGTGTTCTATCTTCTTTTCAAATGAGATCCTATTTATAGGCGAAGCTCCAATGGTCATCTCCCTCCTCCAACGGTCATATTCTTCCTTGAATTTCGGAGGGACCTGTACATGTGTCACTCAACCAACAGTTAGTTTATAACTGAAGGCATGAAATTGTTTTTTAATAGAAACAGTGAAAGCATAACCGAAAATGATATTCAGAATAAAGGTAAATGAAATTTCATAATGTAAGTAAATAAAAGTTCGGAGTCTAACCAAGAATAAATTCGGAGTCTATAATACAAGGATATTCAGATTCTGTTTATCAGAAGATTTTGGAGTCGAACTTCATAGAAGTTCGTATCCATAATTCGTAATCATAATTCACAATCAGAATTCATAATGAGAATTTGTAATCAGAATTTTTCATCAGAATTCATAATGAGAATTCATAATCAGAATTCATCATCAGAATTCGTAATTAGAATTCGTAATCAGAATTCATCATCAGAATTCGTAATGAGAATTCATGATCAGAATTCATCACCAGAATTCATTATGGGAATTCATAATCAGAATTCATCATAAGAATTCATAATGAGAATTCGTAATCAGAATTTATCATCATAATTGAGAGTTAGAACATTATGAATGTTCGTAATCAGAATTCAGAGTTGAACTTTATGAAAGTTCATAACAAGGAATTCGGAGTAGAACTTCATAAAAGTTCGTAACAGGAATTCAGATCAGAAAACAGAATACTTCATATCTAAGTATTATATGATTCTGAGGTTTTAGATATGAATCCTATTTTTATACTTATGAAAAATATTGATATGAACAATGAAAATAAGTTGGGGGTAAATTTCCTTTGGGAAGGTAATTTTCTTTATGGATGTAAAACAGGGGTAAAATGAAATTTTCTTAAGGATAAGGTGTTTGTGATTTTCAAAACAAGAAGGAATGGAAAAGTCATAAGGAAAAACTTATTGACTCAATATATATATGATATATATGATATAATTATGATTATTTAAATATAATATATCATATACCTTATTACCCTTTCACCCATTAAAAAATGATACTGCCACTTGTGTGTACGTATGGACTACCACCTCCATGAAGTGATGTGATTTATTTTTCAGGTCTTCATTTCATGTATGATTATAAAAAATGAATTTAATGTATAAATATTATTATTATTTATTTATTAAAATTCTGTATATATTATAACTATGATCCCTATGACAATAATCAATTCACCGATGTTATTTTGTGGTTATAAGTCGTAGGACCTGGGAATGTCCAACATGAACTTATATGATTTAGTAACTATATAAGACAAGATAATTAATAAAATAAAAAGTTTTATGAAAGGGTAATAATACAAAAACAATATTAGAAAATTATTTATTTAATATAAGTTTATTAGATAGGAGTTAAAGTATGTACATGGAGAGTCAGACCCGAGGTTAGGGTTTATTCTACAATCTCATTTTTATTTTAAATTGATTATGTTTAAATTTATCTTGAAGGAGATTATATACTATTTTTATTTTCAAAATGAAATATTTTATTCTCCTCTGGTAATATGTATAGTTTATATGTTTTCATTTTATTTTACTCTCTTTAGTACTTAAAAAGTTTGAGAAAATGTTTTAGGGAAAACCAACCCTATTTCTTTATTTGGACATGAATCTTTTTCCACCATATCCATGTTTACTATAATGTTTTCAATAGTGTAATTAATATTATAAAATTAGCTTTAAATTAATTTTCAACTATATTTTAATTTCATTAAAAAAATTAAAAGTAATTTTCTTATCATCTTCCAAACAAGGTGTTTTGAATTTTTACCAAAAGTGAGAAATGAATATTTATTTTTACATTTAACAATTATACTTGTATCCTACCATCATAACTAATATTTTATCCCAAGTTTAATTTATATGTTTCAATGGTTATTTTTAAATGAAATCATATAATCAATATTATATAATTTATTATTTAAAATATTATCAAAAGAAATATATATTTCTCTCATATTTTCAAAGAAAAGATTGAATGTTCTACTAAAGGTATTTTCATCTATGTAAATATCCTTTGATGATTCTTATGATTTTCTGAGATATAATATAATGATACCATCCACCTTACTTGTATAGATGGATTATGATCATGATGTTCTACTTATTTACTGTGGAAAATAATAAAATTTTGTAAGCAAGTTTTTCAATAATAATATTTCTATTGATTATGTATTGAATTTTTATTAATTTATTTCATATGATGAATGAATTAGACTTCGTAAGTTATGGGTGGGGTTAATAATATCCCCTCGATGAATCGATACTTTTCATGAAACAGACTAGTTATCATTTGAAATAACATTAACCTATTAATATATGATGTATTGGTATGATGCCTTGGTAGTAATATTATGATGTTTCACATTATGAATTATATCATTGGGAAACGATATAATTTTTATCCAAGTTATTTTTTTATTAAATAAATGGATATAATACAATTTTATGATATTAGTTATATGATATATTTTATTATTATTTATCCCATCTATATTATTCATTATTTATTTATTTTATGATATCTTATATTGTACACTTTCCATTAATAAACATATGAACTCACCATTTATTTTGTTTTACTTTACCCAGTATACTAAGAAGGGATCTATGAAAATGTGATTAGGTTAATTACTTTTCTGTATGATACATTAAGAGTATTTGGTGTTATTCAAAGATAAATATTAAGATTTATCATGGAAGACTATGTGATCAAATCCTTCTAAAATTAGGGTTTCAATCTTAGTTGGACCATTTTGAAGAATTTTAAGGAAAATTGCATATTGAATGGTCTTTGGTGAACTTTGGGTATTGTTTGTTAAATTTTGGAGATTAATAGTAGTATTTCTTTTTGTAAAGGATTATCCTTTTTGTGGATTATCTGATCTTTCAATAACCATTTTGGTATTGGTTAATGTCTAAAGAAAGGTTAAATATATAATTCATCATTTGTAGATTATGTAATTTTCTAGAATTTGTTTCTAGTGCATCAGGTGTGACAAAGTTATCTTGAATTATCATATTTGGGAGAAAAGATGAGTTTGTGGTAGAAATTTATTAATGGATGAAAATCTACTTAAAAAGTAAGTATATTTCCTTTTGTTATTAATAAATTTCATAAATAAATTCTGAAACTTTATGAAAAAGAACATTAAACAAAAAAACATAGTTTGTTTACATTTCTTACTAGGTAATCAGAGACCGTTTAACCTATCACGATATTGTGATTTTTTGGTGGTTAACTTTCTCCTGATCTTGTTTTCTACCACTCTCTATCAGAACATGATGATTAGTTTCTCTTCCATATCCATGTTTTCCTACATGGAATCCTTGTATGGGTTATATTAGGTGACCTTTGTACTTCTCTATCTTTCTTTTAAAATGAATGTTTTATTGACTCTTTTTCGGATGTGGGTATTTCAATGAAGTTTCCAAGCCCAATTTTAAAATTCCAAGGATGCAAATTCCAGAAGGGGGGAAGGATGTAATGACACCGATATTTATAGAATAACAAATTTTGATATCTATTAATACTTATTAATATGATATTAATTTTATGTAATAGTGGAAATTTTTTCCGATATCACACTCAAAAAGCAACAACGAGTTTCATTGTAATCCTACGTTGCACACAATATTAAGTTATACCAAAAAATAATATAATAATAATATTATTTTAAATGGTATTTTACACATAATTGTTGTATTTCTAGGAATGAACATAACTAACTACAATATGATTACAAGTCTTTTTAAATGTTTTTACATTTACCCAATAAATTTTAGAGGCTTAAAATAAGAATGAATCCGATTTTAAGCATGAAAAACTCTAATTTTTTAAAAGGTCATTTTACAACCTTTTGCTGGAGAACCCTATTTAAATCTATTTTTTGTCTCATTTATTAATTTTATTTGATTAAATAAACTTTTTTTTATAGAATCATAACATCAAACTTACTTTTGATGAATTATTTGTTTTTTCTGATAAAATATTTATTTTTATGAATAGTGAAATATTATGCATTTTAATTCAAAAATTCCTTTTCATATAATTTATTTATATAGTTATATTATTATTTAAATTGGTTTTAATGTTTAATTGTATTATATTTTGTATCATTTAATACAATTTTGATCATTGTAATTAATTTAAATTTTAAATTGGATATAAACACATGTCAATATTTTGATAGTTATTACTTCTTAAAAAGCCTCTTTTTTGGTTTTGACAACAAGAATTAATTTTAAATCAATTTCAAAAAATTATGTGTTTTGATTTTGGAAAAATGAATTGAATATTTGGAATCAGGAGGTCCAAATTGCGTAAATAAGTACCTTTTATTTTTAGACATTATGAATACTAACTCCATTAATTATTTTATTTACCATGGTTAAAAGGTAAATATAGTAAATAAGGGTAAAAAGAATAATATTATAAAAAAATTAAAGTACCCTAACACAAGTCATAGTCCTATTGGATGAGATATTTATGACCATGGGCATCCTTGGGTCGATTTAGGGACCCCATGGAACCACATGGATATGAAAATGACATTTTGTAAGAATTAATTTAAAGTAATGAAAAGTGTAACATAAACATGTATCTTTTAGTAAAACAACATTTATATTGGGTTATATAAGTTATATTTTAAAATATAAATAGTCAATATAAATATAAAAATTTCTCCAACATCATGGTATTTTATTTATAATTTTTAGACATCATATAAATAAATTTATTTATGACACAATTATGATGTAGTGATTACCATATTAATGAATTATTTAAATAAATGAGATTGTAAATATTAAATTAAATTTATTTTGAAACATTTTATTCAATCCCTGAATTTTAGGAATGATTATGAATTTTTCTATTTGAATTAATGAAGTATTTTCTAAATAATCATGTTGTTATGGATTTATAAAAAATGTCCTGATTTGGATAGTATAAAAGTTGACAAAAATGAGTTTTTTAAAACAAATACTATTTTATTAAATGATATAATAGTCCCAAAAATATAATATTTGGAAAAATGAAATATATAATGTTTGAAATTTCATTAATAAAACACTTTAGGTTCTATTGTCATTGTATGGTAACTGTATTAACCATATAGTATGATTATACAAGAAGACATGGTAAGAGTAAAATTAGTTAACTAAGGGTTAAAACTAAATGATAAGGTTAAATTTGAAAACAAAAATTATCTAAAACCTATTTTTTGAGAGGATTTAGAACAATAATAATATTATATTATAATTAAATTAGTTTTGGACCTTTTGAAATCGAAATTCAGTTTATCATAAAATAATATTTTTTTCGAAATTCTTAACGTACCCCTCCCCCCTATTATAAAAGGCCACCACCTATAACCCCTTACTCAGACATCTCATTACCTAATTGGATCTTCTAAACTCTACCCAAATAATATATTCAAGATCCCTATATTCCTCTTAGAATCCTTAACTCGGGAAGAAGGAAATTCAAAAAGGCCTTTTAGCTTAAATCAAAAGTAGTTACCCAATTTGATGTAATGACTTCTCTAAAGTTTCTTTCATTTATTTTATCTTCTCCAACCCCATAAAATCTATTTATTCAATTATTATATAACAAAAAAAATTATATTCAATATAATATGATTTTTTTAATCCAAGTATTAGACCAAAAATCACACACACCTCCATATAATGGATTTAGAATATACTGTTTCTGTAGACGACAACCTACTGCCTCATGAAATGATGATTGTTCAATTATCTCATACCACCTCCCATGGTGGCCATTATGATGGAAATTTATTTATATATGATATATATTATATTTATATTTTATCTAAGATACTTTAGGTTTTATTTACAAACATACCTTTAAGATTTCCATGATGTGTAAATACGATAATTTCATTTGAGGAAGTGCAGACTACTGCCCCCTCAAAGTGATACGACTCGTTCATTCCATACATGGAATGTGTAAATTATAGAATAAATGAACTTATGTAACATATATAAAATATGATATTGTATTTAATTATAATATACCTATGTATCATTTAATTTTTATTCCATTAAATATGAAAATGAAATTCAAGTAGCGTTCGTTTGTACATATGACTTACTATCACCATGAATGGTGAATTTAATTTCTTATCTACAAATGTTATGGACTATTATAAATATGTATATACAGGATATAAATACATATATACTAGATATATATGATATTTAAATCATGAATACAATTTAGGAGATAATTTACTTTTGACCACATTGATAATTTGTAATTATAACAAAATCATTTTCGACTCAAGTGCCCAATATCGACAAAATGAATGATATTAACTTAAATAATTATGTAATTTTTATAACATGGTAATAAGTTATGTAAATTTATTAATAAAATTTTAAAAGGTTCTTAATCAAGTAAAAATTAACTTACATTTATTATTCAGTAAGAAGAAGGAACATACGTGACGAATCAGACTCAAGGTAAAGGAACCCTTCGCCCTCCTCTTTTAGTAAAAGACATATTTTGTGTTATGTATTTTACTTTCCATTTTATTATGTTGGGATATGTTCTTGTATATCATTATTTCTTCACATTTTATGTCTAAGTAATGAGATATCCTTTTCTCTCTCATCAACTTATTTTCTGAATTTTTAAGTGATATCGTTAGGCTACCAAATTTTTGTAAGGGAACTTCTCAACCCAATTTCCATTATTTGGTATTAAACTTCTACTTATTTATTATGTAATTATATGGTTATGTGAGAAATCCCTTTTTATATCATATCCTATATTTATACATTCTTTATGTTTACTTATAGTGAATTAACATAATCGATCTATTTTATTTACAAAATGATCTTTGTAAGTGACTATGTCTCAATATCATTTCATTGAGGTATATCTTGATATTGTGCACATTTATTATAATAGAAGGTGTATATACTACCATTTGGAATATTATATCATAAATATACTTATTCTCATGCTATTATAGGTTTTGTTTAATTTTATTATTTAATTATTTTTATTCAAGTATTTTCTCAAGTTGTTAGGGACTCTTTAACTAAAACATTGTTTTAAAGGTTTTGAATATTTAATCTTATAAATATTTCTCATTAAAGTCAGTGTTTTCAAAATGGTTTTAAGGAATTATTTATATGGATATTAATATTTTAAAATGTTAATTCATTTAAAAGTTTCAATGTGCTATGGGACACTTGGATTCAAAAATCTCTTTATTAAATGTTTTCAATGGTTTTGGAAATGGATTGAATATTTCAATATATTGAATTCATTTCTTCTGATTGATGAGTGAAATATTAATAATTTCAATCTTGTATGTGTTAGTATTATTTAATGGCACTTAGACATTTGATGGGTGATTACGTGATAAACCAAATATGGGTGGTTCCATGATAAACCTAGGGTGGGTGAGCCTGAGATAGCTCTCCAATGCATTGGGTAACATGATAGAAGTTAATGTTAATGTTTCTCTTAAGTTAGTACGGTAATATACTATGATTATTATTCCAAACATAACTACCTATGTAGTTTTTTAATCTTCAATGTAAGTATTTTATGGATTCCACAAGTTACCTTTGTGATTTATGATTTCTATGTGTTATTCATAAATCTTATGATTTGATGAGGCATGATAAAGAGATTTTGTTTATGATTTAAAAGTATGACTTCTTTGATTTGTATGTATTCATGAACCAATGTTTTATTTCCTTATTTTATATCCCCAACTGAGATTTTTATTCTCAACCTATGTTTTTTAAATATTTTTCACAGGGTATATGGAAGCGTAAAATAAAGGAAGAATTTAGGAATATTTACATCAAGAAATGAATTCTTGTTTATTTAAGGAGTTTTATTTTCATGAAAAAAATTGGGTAGAGTAGAAGTGTCTACTTTGTAATTTTTGAGATGTAATGTGACAGTTATGGAATAATTCTCTAAATATCTATACCTGAAAAGATTATCAATGTATAATTCTTGAATTAATTCAAGATTATATATTGTTTAAGGCTGAGGCCTTATAAAAACTCTATAAGAATCCTGAAATAGTTGGATCCCACCCTAAATGAAAACATTGAAATAATGTCTGACAGTATAAATGTGATTCATATTGAGATTGAGAAGGTTTTTACTTCTGATTTTAAGGAAAATTATGAGATGTCTACTGAGAAAAAAGCTAGAGTTCAATGGGATACATCCAAATAAAATAATGTTACTGCTCAAATAGAATCTCATATTGTTTATATTGTTTGTACATCCCCATTTTATTATTTTATAATTTTGATACTTTAGATTTATGCTTTGAAGAGTCTGATTTCTAGATCTGCTCTTAATTTTGATATTCATGATTCATTGATGGTTTATAGATATAAGCTATTGAAATGTTAAACTTTCTTCCTTTATTTTATAAAGAATCTATAATCATGGGAATCGATAGATGAACTCGTTTAATTAATAGGATAAATAAATCTAAGTCTTACCCCAAATGATATATATCTTTTATCCCAACAGATGTTAATGGAAACATTTGATCCTCAATTAACTTATCCTAACCTTCCATATTCATCCAAAACCCACTCTAGAGAAAAAAGATTAGAATATCTGCATAGTTTTTTATTAATTTAACTTGATTATAAAATCTATTTTTGATCTCAATGGAATTATAGTTTACTAATTCAATTCAATTTCAATATTTTTATATTCTCTTATCATTGACTATTTGATTGTGATTTTATGATTGTTTAAATTAAATTTATTAATTATTTATGAATTTCTATTCTTTATTTTATTAAACTAATTATATGTCTTCATTCATTTTAGAAATTTATGTTGTCTTATTTTATTAATTGTGTGTTCTATAGTAAATTTTCTTTATATAAGTACTATATTTTTCTCTAAGAAATCACAAAGGGTAGAAAATATGATTAAACATGAATTTTTTAAGAACGTATCAAATGAATAGGGGTATAAGATATTAAATGTATATAAAATTAGAACATTAAAATTTTTAGAAATCAAAATTTTATTTCATATTTTAGGTCATTTATTTTCTAATTTTTTACAAGATATTATTTCTAAATTTTTAATTTTTGTTTCAAATTACTATGTTTTTTTGTGATCATCCAATAGGGAGAATTTGTTAGGCATACTAATATTTTTCCAATATATCCCAAAAATTCAGTTATTTGTATTCATATAAAATCAGAATTTTTTTACTAATGAGTTTATCTTAAGTGATTTTGGGTGAATAATTAATATTTAATTAAGTGTTATTACATTTTGAAATTTTTAGTTCAATTTAGAAATTTTTATATTTGAAGAAATTTTCCAAAGGACTATCCTATGTGTATGAAGAAATATATAACAAGAAGTCTCAAAATACGTATACTAGAAATTCAAGTTTTTTATAAAGTAAATTATCTTAAATAAAGTCAATAATTTCTTAAATCATTAGAGATATTTGTATATAATACTATAAATTTCATATTCTTTGGAAATATACTATGCGAAGATGATTTAGTTGAGAATTATCATACAAGACGAAATTTCCTTAATGAAATGTCTTATGAGATAAAAAAATTGTACATAATGAATATTTAGAAAAAAATTATCTTACAATGTCAAAAAATCACAAATATAGATTAAAATATCCTATACAGATCAAAATATCTTATACATGATCAAATTTCCTATGCTTGCTCAAAAAATCCTAGGCTAAAGAAAATAATCCTACATGAACAATGTTTCTAGATCATCTCATGCACGATTATCTGGTATGGAGTTAAAATATTATACACTATAAAATTTTACACAGAGAAAAATTTAATACATGGACATGATTTCAAGAAAGACCTAGAAATTTTTTATGGAGATGAAAATATCCTACGAGGGAGAAAAAGTCATATGAAGCTAGTGGAGTTATATGATTGGGGAAAAGTTATACAATCATAATAGAAGTCTTATAAAAGTTTTATGAGATCCAAAATATGTTTATTTGGAATCCTTAATCTAAGAATTTATTCATATATGATAAAAATTAGTTTTTCTTCAGTACCAAACAACCTTTTTTTATTTTTTAATGTTGATCCTGATTCAGTGCAAGAATGGATTCTTTTATATTTTTCATGGCACTTTATTACCACTGTAGTTCCCTAAGAAAAATACACTTCTTATAAAAAGAGTATTTGTCTAAATGAGGAATAAATTAATTAATTTGTGCTATAATTTCCAGGAAATTGTATATTTCAAAGGGATACAACATTTTCACTCTACTATTACTGCCGGTTTACTCTTTTTGGAGGAGAATGTCACAAAAAAAGAAAAATATTTAATTTCATGAGTATTTTATATTTAGCCTCAATAATTTTATATTAAGGTATAAATTTGAATACCAAAAGAAGAAGATATGATAAGAAACAAGAATTAAATAATTTATATTTGACCTTATTCTACTATTTGACTTTGAAAAGAGAAACTACTGTTGCGTAGCCAAAAGATCATATGTTATAGTTGAAGAACCTTTCTTAGAAACACTTTTAAGTCATATTAATTATATGAGAGATCTTTTTACACTATAAAATGTTTAATTAAATTTTATATTGAACATGTTAACTTTTCTACATATCTTTCATTATAAAAGTATACAATCCTTATATTGAGTGTATTGAAGTCCATAGATAGTTCATGTAAAGGTATATCCCAGTTGAATTCTCTTAGACCTTGGTAATAAGTGACAAAATCTTATAATAATCTAGGAATAACCTATGTTAAGGTCTGGTTTATTACAAATCACCATACATACATCAAATATTGGTGGAGTGTATTAGAAGATGATCCTCTTTCCCCAAAACCATTATAAATTTCCCATGTCCTCCACACTAATTTATACTTTCTTTTTTACTAAATTATTATGATATAAGAGATAAGGATATATTTGAATCAATTTAAAGTCATAATTTTTATTTGTGGTAACAATTTAAAGAAAACAACCCACCCTCCCTCTTGAGTCTTTTTGAAACTGCACTAGGACGAAACATGCCTCTTATAAGACCCCTTTTCCCAAATATTTTTGACCGTAACCCCATTTTGATTTTAAAAAAATATAAAAACCACCCATACTATTCATCCCATACCACCTTTATCTCTCTTACAGATATACAAACCATCACCAACCCTATCACCCATATTCATTCCCTAATATCTTTTAGATTTCCTGACACAACATCTCCACACCAACACATAAGTTGTTTTATGATTTTCTAGTATCACTCAACAAGTTTTTATTACCTTTATACCATAAATATTATTATCATACATCAAAGTAAAAGAATATATTTGGTATTAGAGCCTTAAAAAACATAACTAGTAGAGAAATATGCATCTACTACCACCAAAAAGCGGATGTGGAAGAGGCTTCCATGACACGAGTGATCGTTCGGTGGCTGCATTTGGCTATCAAATTAGATGGGTCACAAATTCATGCTTCACAATTGAAAACGGAGGTTGTTATAAATATGGAATATGATCAATGACCACTTTTGGATATCGTGGTAGATGAGATTCAAAACAACCCTTTTAGAACTTCCAATGTAAGATTCTATTAGATGAAAACCACTCTAAGAGATCATTATATACCTTTTAAAAAACATGTCATTGGAGAACACATTATATAAAAAATAAACCCCATTCCACCTACTATTCTACTTGGGTCAGCCCACCACAAGGCCTATGGTGCATTCCTGATCACCCCGGTTTGGTGACTAGTGCTAGATAATTATTGTTAAATCAGTTGGAATGATATTACCATCAAAATAAGATAAATAATTTGAAGTATCCCAACATGAAATATGACATGAAACAACCAGATGTTGTTTGTCCATGCCCTTAAATAAATAGTTACAATAATATAAAACATTGAAAATAGATCATAAGTAGTGACACCACAATAATAATCTATAGGCAAATAAAAAAATGTTACAATAGTAAGAAATCCCAAAGTCTCATAAATAAGAATGATAGTCCAGTATATAACATTATGAATTGGCTAATACAAAACCAAAATCTCAAAATACCAAACCATAGAGGATTCCAAAATGTTGGACAAACTATCTCTATGTGGGCCTAGGCCACCACTAAACCATATCATAGAAGATGTAAAAATTATCAAGAATCCATACAATGATCTACATCTCATTTTACTTTACCTGTGTTAGAAAGTACCATGTTAGTATATTCCCAATGTCATATATAGTGTGTGATCCAAATCCTAGGAGAATACTACTATGAATCTACATATCATTGTTTCATAATTAAAACCAATATTTATAGTTTTAATATAATTGTTTGAAAATAAATTATTTGAGAATTATTTTATAAAACAATATGTTTTCATTAAAAAATCCTTCAAAAATAAGTGAAATGGAAAATATAATGACAATTTATAACCTAGGTATTCCATGGATAATCAACATAATAAAAATCAAACATATTATGGGAAGTAAATAATAAATTTTCACAACAAGCTCCAATTATATATGAAACACAGGGGAGATTAGACCTAAGGGCTCTATGTGTCTGGGACTCACTCACAAAACATTAGACAACCTATGTGAACTTAAATAAGTAGTAATACCCATACCTCTCAAGTAATCATATTAAACAACCCCTTTCTAGAATCATGCCAAAGGATAGGGAAACTCCCATACCAAAACAACACACCCAAGGTCTCTCAAGATCACCTATAACCATATCCATTAAATACAAAAAATAATAATAGTCATGAAATAAGGTTTCAAACAAAATCCACATTCAAAATCTCTATGGAACCTCATTTGGAAATATGAGTTTTCTAAAAAACATTTTATCAAATGCTTTGTGGAAATTGAAATGATTTAAAAGATAGAACCAAAGAAGACCACTATTTTTTCAACACAATCAAATAAAAATAACAATACATGTATAATAGCCTGTAAAAAATAAACACGATAATAAAAAATCAAAAAATAAAAATAAAACCCCAAGAAAAATGTAATCCATATGAAAATACTAGATATGTTGATACACTCATGTCTATGTGAGGAAATATTGTCACCTTCAAAAAATATCACAAGGAGTGAAGAAGAGAAACAATCACTTACCTAAACATAAAAAAAATTCATCAAAACTATAACAGAAATTCTATGTTTGGACCTTAATGGTAATTGGGGTTAGATGGAAGGGAAATAAATGTAAATACAAGAGAGTAGAGGGAAATAGGAAGAGAAAACTTAGAGGAATAAAGACTAATCTTGAATGAATCCACCTAATATTCAAGAGAGAACACCAAAACTGAAGGGGAGGGGGGAGGCCATGTCTGGGAGATAAACCATGTTGTGTAAGGGAGAAAAAATGATGGGCGAGAGTAGTTAAAAACTATGGGGACTATAAATTTAAAACAATATTTTTAATAGAACATATAAGTCTATAAGGATTTATAAAACATTATCCATCTATGAGGGTCACCTCTCATCAATATCTTGAGTCACATGGTTTTATAGATAGTCCTGCATCATCTAAAAAATTATGCAAACACTTTGTGAAGTATAAATGGTCCCCTCTATTCACTATTGTACTGTTAGCCGCACTATTATTAGTAACTATGCTCCCATGGCTATTTTCCCCTAAACATTTCATTTTCAACTTCTAACTCATAGAAACACTATAAATAAATAAAATAAAATAAAAAACAAATTATATAAATACTTATACCCTAGTAGGTCTCCCACATTAATAGGCCTTCAATGATCTTCAATTTTTATAAAATATTAATCATAATAAATAAAAAAATTATAATAACAATAATAATTGATTAGAATTATGGACTATAGGAGAGGGTCTACGTATGTAAGTAGTAATTAACCCTTTTACTATATCCCAATCACCATATATGACCTTAATAATGAAGAAAATAAAATTTTATCCATATAAAGATAATAATCCTTGCAATAGATTGTCTATATGAGTCTCTAAAGGCCTTTTATGCACGAAATATAAGAAAAAAGCCCATAAAATCTTTGTACATTATATAAAATGGACATAATAGTCATGGAATGTATCACCATAGTTCAAAACCAATGATAAAAATGAATTGAGAAGTTATTAC
Organism: Viscum album; assembly: GCA_963277665.1. Lineage (NCBI taxonomy): Eukaryota > Viridiplantae > Streptophyta > Magnoliopsida > Santalales > Viscaceae > Viscum > Viscum album. The sequence continues at coordinate 398,729,683 of OY728138.1, forward strand.
TATCTTGATACAAACATATATCAAGAGTCAATGTAAAAATGTTATTAAATGATAATAATTTACATTTGAATAACCAGGTATTGATAACATGATGAATAATAAGACATCAAGTATTGAAAACACCAATACTTGAACCTATTTTATTATGGTATTACAAGGTAGTCCATGGGCAAAGTGTTCAACGTGAAGGATTTATATGAAATGGTGAAGCAAAAACTGATTAAGATAAATAAAATTCTATATATTATTATAATAGTAATTTATTTCTGATACATGTCAAGTTTTTCAATAATATATTTATAGATTAGTGAAATCTCCCATTGAATTTAATATATTTGTAAAAAAGAGAAAATTGATTGGTGAAGATGGATTATTAAAAACTATATGAAATATATTTAGAGAAAATAATTTTTATTCATGATTAGTTCGTGCATATAAAAAGTCTCCACACACATAACAATCCGTTGTACATGAAAGTTACAAGTATCATGAAAATGTTTGGAAAATTGTGAGAAACATTTCACTATATTATTACATGTATAAAAAAGAGGAAATCATGGCATATGTTACCATGACTCAACCCATTACAACCAAATAATAATTCTTTTTCGTCTTGGAGTAATAAAATCTCACAAAAGTTACTCTTGAAGTATCCAAATAATACATCGAAGAAATTATATGGAAATTTACACTACCTGAAGGCATAAGTAGTAAAACATAATTGGGAAATACTCAACCAAGAAATAATAATCTCATCTCAGCAGGGTATGTGATGAATTAAAACTTGTGAAGATGATTTAAGATATATGTTTAACCATACCAACTAGATCTATACTGACATAAACATATCATAAATGAATTTAATAATGATAAAAAACCAATCAATAATTAATTTAATTAAATTAATAAAAACTAGGTAGAACTGAAATAAATAAAACAAATCATAACTAAGAAAATTATAACCACAAATAGAAAACCCAAATGAATCTTAACTTACTAATATAAATAAATAAAAACAACCCAAACTTAATCGATTATTTTAAAACAATTATGAAACAAACCAAACAGAACATAACTAAAATTAATTTATCAGAGTTTAACTAATCAAAATGGACCCAAGATGAACTAAACTAATCCAAATAGAATCATTCAATATCGAACAAAACCAACAAAAAACGAGACAATAAAAAATGACCCAAATACCTTCAATATATATATATATATAATGATTTATAATTACGTGAGTATAGAAAATCAATACCATCCCAAGCTTAGAAAAACTAATCTTTATCCCATTTAACATAAATAAGAAATAATTAAAATAAATAATACAAAACAAAACTCGACTGAAAACTATATAGAATAAGTCTAATTTGAACTAAATTGTAAAAAACTACTATAAATTAGTATGAAATAAAATTGAACCAAATTTTTTTAAGCCAAACCATAGTAAAACAAAATCAATTTTCCAAAAACTATAATAAAACCGAAAAAATATTACTTAAATTGACTAGAACGAAACCCAATTAAATGGAATTAAACTAAAAAAATAGAACCTAATTGAAAAATTGAGAAAAAGTTAATCCAAATAAAATAAAATAAAATAAAATAATATAAAATAAATATAATATAGTTATTAAAAATCAAATTAGTCAAAGATGACTTGAAGAAACATAGATTGAGGATGAAAAATTGGAGGTACGAATATAATATTTTTGATGAAAATAGAAAAAACTTGGGAATAAAAAGACAGTGTTCCATTCATATGTTCAATGCAATGAAATTATCATAAAATTGGTGAGTAATAAAAAGATATGAATGGGTTAAACCCATGCCAAGTTGTGTCAGTGAACTATTTGAAACACACTTTAATAGAAATAAACGTTCCGGAACTAAAATGAACCTTCCAAAGCAAACATGAAATGCATAAAAATGAATGAATTATAATAAAAAATAATTATAAAAAACCAATGTTGTCTAATATAAATATATTTATACCCTAAAAAAATTGAATCAAATCAAAATAAATGGGTAGTAACCAATTTGAGTAAAACTAACCTAACCAAAATAGAATATAATGAAAACAAGATAAATCGAACCAAGATGACCCGATCCAAAAAATATCAAATCATCAAAATCATATGGATAATTCCAAAATTAATTGATACTAATCAAATTTAAAGGAACTAAAATGGATCCAATTAAACTGAACTAAATTGATGCCACCTAAATAGATCAGAACCACTGAGAATCAACCCAAATTGGGTTAGAATTTGAGTAAATAAATCTTTTTGGGAAACCAACCCATTTTTATTCCTAGCGAATATGATTTTTTTATAAAAAACACACAATTTACGAAAACAAATATGGAAATGAATTTCACAGATATAACTCTGAAATAATTGAAAAACATAATATCCATTAATGGAAAAAATAGAAAAATTAAAAAAATTAAAAATTAGGACAATTAATAAATAAAAAAAATCATCAAACTAGCACTAATTACCAAATAGAAGAAAAACCAAAATTATAAATAAATATTGATAACACAATGATTGAAGTGAATTATTTTACCCAAATATAAATACGATTATAATAAAAAAAACATAGAACTAACCAAATCATGAGTTTATTCCACCTCATTTAATCAATACCACCATATTAATTTTTAAATTTTATCACATTTAATTATTTTTCGAATTAAAAATAATATATATCAAATTGATAACATTTTTAATAAAATATAAATTTAATTTGGAATTGTAATATTGAAAAAATTAATTCAATTTTTTTTGAGTAGAATCACATGAATGAAGATCATGGATTTAAAAATGAGAACTAGAAAATATATATGTTTTTGAATACTACATGAGGGAAGAAGAATTAAATTGAAAACACATGAATTCAACACACATATGCATTGATATTAAATCAGCATAAAGATATAAATTTTAAAATAAATAACATGTTTTTTGTAAATATAACACAAATCTCATGATATAAATTGAATAACATTATGAAAACGTCAAACTTGTGGAGAAACATGAATCTAACAAAAATAATAATAAATTTACATAAAAATTAGTATATAGAACATAAAAATTGAAAAAATAACATATTTATAATAATAGAACATAAAATTCAATAAATTATAGAACTAATGTTGATCATATACATTATGATAAAGTTAGAGGAAAGCCAAAAATATTAATAAAAGGATTTCATAAATGTGAGTTCATATAAGAAAGGCCATATTATAAACCCAATGCATATGTAATAAGTACTTTGTTCTAGGAAATGTCTTGACTAAAAGAAATTTTATTCTGGTGATTGAAATAATATATGTTAAATAAGATCCATAACATATAAAATATATAGTTCGAGGAAATGAAAATATAGACAATGAACATCCCTAATTCATAAAGATGGAAACATCCATTGAATGGGTAGTCTATCAAAATAATTCTTCCCAAAAGATTTTAAAATATTAATGTTTGAATGAAAATTTCTCTATTGGGAATATGAGGCATCATCAAGGTGATTAATGAGTCAATATAGTCACATTGGATGATATTGTCAGTAGAATTAATCCAAATCAAGAGTCATATAACATTAATTCCAGTGATTAAATATTAAAAATGGAAAATACCAACATAAATGGAATTTCGATATGGTGAAGGGAGGACTACGAATGTTGATAAAGGGGATGGAGAAGGATACAATATAGGAGAGTAAATATGAAAAACTAGATTCAAAAGCTTGGTAATTAGAGGTGGAAATATATGGATGTGGTATTAAATAATTTAAATACTATGGGTAGTGGGTTGCCAAGAAAGGTGAGAAGTAAGGGTGGCAGTAGTAATGAAAACACCAATGATTGTGTAAAATGAGATTGGGTGATAGATCTAGGGGGCTTAGGGAATAATATTTCTTTATAAAATGGAATATTATAAATATATTCACAATTGAAAAGGAATCCATGAATACCTTAGAAGACAACCAATTCTATTTAATGGATTTTCCTTAATTTCTAGTAGTGGACCCACCTTATTTCACTGCTTGTTGCCTCCAATATACCTCTATGATATGAGTAGAATCATCCACTACAATGCTTTGGTGGTGGCGCTTCAGTAGAATGATGGTATCCATGATTCTGTGGCTTACAATGATGTGGCCATAAGAATAAGTTATATTACATGAAATAATTAAAAAAATATCCATCATGTTCATTTGTTTTGAAAAAATATTTAATAACCAAACAACTCAAATCTAAATTAATATAAACTTTTAGTCAAAATGACATAAAATACAAAATTTATGGACAGATTTGTTATTTATATCTTAGAATAATTTTTACAATATCAATGCACTCGATGTGAGTGAAGAGAAAAATGCATTTATGATAAATTAAACACCAAAATAAATATTCTAAACTATGTATTATAATTAATAAAATGGTCAATATACATACATGGGATGGAAAAGTTGATTAAAAAATCCACTCTAGAGGGATTGATGGACCCATTATCTTCATCCTATGATTAAGAATTTTTTCCTTTGAATTAAATATGCTAATGAGGTTTAGAGACTCTCCTAATATATTTATAGATGAATACCAAAAATAGGGTATGTATTAGACCCAAAAGCAAATAAAAACAAAAATAATCATTAATAGAAACATTTTATACCAAGGACTATGCAATTGATAGTATTTAATTCTTAGTTAAATTTTTTAGGAAACATATATAAACATTTCACAAAGTTATTAATTAATTTAATTTAACAAAATATGTAAAATAAAATAACCATTAGTGAAAAATATGATTTTTTCGAATCATTTTTTTGTTTTTTAATTTCTGTTACAAGGCAGCATTATTGTAGGCAATGTTGCAAATATGTTTTTAATGTCAATTAATAAAAATAGATTCTACAAATATATTTTAGTAAAATATTTTTAACTAAAATTAAATATCTATCATACACATTTTTTCACATTGGTTATATGAAAATCAATGTGAAAAATAATATTTTTCATGCTTTACTATATTGGTTATATTAAATCTGATGTGAAAAATATTTTTCTATGGCAGTTTAAAAAAAAATTGTAGTTTTTTTATATTTTTCACATCGATTCTAAAAAATCAATGTGAAAAATATATATAAATATATTGGTTTTAAAAATAAAATAAAATAAATTCATCCCCTCCTAATAGTATAGCATATCAGTAGTAGAAAAAGAGCATCATTTCAGAAAATCCTCCAGAACACAAAAATTTATAATTTGTCATTTTCACCTTATAGTATATATTAAAAATAAACTAAAACCTAATCAGACCTATGAAATTATTAAACCATTCAATTTTTAAGTGTATGATCTCATATTCAATATCAGTCTGAGGGTTATTAAAAAGATAAAAATTAAAAATAAATAATTTAACATGTATTCTGAATTAAAAAATGAAAAAATAAAGGAATGGTTTATAACAAAATATTACCCTCTGGAACATTGTAACTATCCTGGTTGAAATTATTTCAAACATAAATCTTAAAGCATAGTATCAACATCCCTTTACTCCTTGTTTAATACACTAATATTTAAAATAATTCATTAATTCAAAATAATATTTTAATTAATTCTAGCTAAAATATTGTTATTATAAATGAGAAGTATACTTTTCTTTTATATATCTAATCTTTTTCCCCTTCTTTATTATTATCCCTATAAAGAAATTACATTACCTAATTTATAATTAAATATATAGAATAAATTTAAATTTCATTATAATATATAAAAGTGTTAAGATATTAAAACATGTGTGTTTAGTAAATTTATAAAATTTTATTACACATCACCATAGATAGAGAATAGTCAGTAAAGTTTCCCATCTCTTAGATAAAAAACACCAAAAATACAATAACCACGAATATATAAGAAAATATAGTGTGAGTGGTTATTCTGTTAAGAGATATATAGATCTTTATGTGATATATGTTTCATACTATTTAATATTAGGAATCATATAGCACTGAATAATTAATTCTTTTTGAATTATTTCAGTAATATATACTGTTATTTCTATATTAGTCACTGTCATCATGATCGGTGAAATAAATTTAGGGTCTATAAATCTATATTTACTATCATGTCTCGTTGTATAAAAATCGTACAAAGATACGTAATATAAAACAAAAATATGTATAAATTTTCAATAAAATAAAATAACAAAAAGATTTATGTTAATCAACTTACATGAAAATATTTGGCATCATGTTGATTCAAAAATCACCTCCAGCTACAAGCTCCACGATATCTTTTTTTAAAAAGACACGATCTTTTCATGCCCAAATATTCCATCTTCCATTGGAATCTCATAAACAGCTAACAAAATATTTAAATATGTTGAAAATATATTAAGACTAGTAGAAGTTGTATCTGAAGTCATAACTGTATGTATTTCTTCTTTTCTATACAATATTTCTTTATCATTAAAGTATTCCTATAAAAAATAGATAAATATATAGACATTAAAGTGATAAAAAAATTAACTGCACAATTAAATAATGATATAATATACACACACCTATATGGTAATTTTTCAAACAAGTCTAGATGAACAAACTATGAAATAACTTATACTTTTTACAACTATACCAACCTCAGCTGTAAGAAATGGTATTCTTAATTATATATCTATAATATCCACTAAAGTGACCCTATGATTCACTATCTCTATCTATTGATGATGAGTGGTAAAAAAAAATAATATATCATCCCAGAAGAAACCATTTGATGCTGGGAAACATTAAAATATAACTCAAAATAAATGGGAAGTTGTGGAGAAGGAGATATTGGAGCAGGATAAGTAGGAGAGAGATCTATTGGATGAGGTGGAGGAGTGAGATTAGTAGGCAGAAAATGTATTTTCATGTATGAAAACATCAACTGTACCAAATATATGTTCCCATCCTCCATCATCTCATTAATATATGGAAATGTATCTCACAAATATTCTATTTTTATTTTATAAAACTCTATCATTGAAGAAACATCAGAATTGGGAAACACATTTTTTACTGATACACCTACTAGGTATCATTATACATGATTAGGGTGTTTAGGATTTTCCAATGTTGTCACTAAAATATCCTTCCTCTCCTTAACAATGAAGGTACCCTAAGTGTTCTTCATCATAAGAGATTATTTTATAGAATATTTGAAAATAAATATAGTGAATCACAATATATAAAGTATTAATTTAACTTAAATAAATATATAAATAAAACATCTTACAATCCTCTCAGTTACACCCTTGACTACCCCATAATATATTGTACTTTTTTTCTCATCTGATCCCTCTTCCCTTTTTCTAACCTAGCTGGTGGGGTGGGGGTGGGGGGGTGGTGGGGTTAAGCTCTGCAAAGCCTGAAGACTCATCTCTCTATTTTTGAATTTTTTATGCTATAATTTTTTCTCACAATATTGTATACACTCCATAAGATAAAATATGAGGGTATATATTTCTAGATTGGTTATCCTGATGATATCTCTTCATTTTATAATATAAGAATAAAGAAATAATTAATATGATCATTAACATAAAAAAACACCTAAAAGGTAAAATTTCACTTTCAAAAAATTATACTTGTCACTTACATTCAAAAAATTGTTTCAATGTATCTTCACATAGAAATGTATATATATCACATGGATTTTGATATCATCTATGCCCAAAAATGAAATCTAATCTGAGGGTTGATTTAAAATCCTTCCATATCCTAGCATCCAATACTAAAAATTTCCTGTTAAATCCTCCAGTATCACATATAACAGATATCATCTGATAAAAAATAAAAAAACCAATACAGTTTAAACATTTCATTATAAGTAAAATAATAACAAATGCGCTTACCAAAACTGTATCCCATAGTTGAGATATTTTTATTTTTTCAACACATCACCAATCAAGAATCAAAACACTAAATTTTATTTTAGACTACACTCTAATAAAAGTATTAAATTGTTTTGAATTTAGACCCCTTGAAATACCATTATTATCAAATTCAATAAGTATCCACTAGTACTAGCTCTGGGAAACTGATAATTTTGTAAAATGTGCGCTTCCATGTTTACTAACCCTTAAACTCCTTTCCCCCGTGGAAGTAGATACCTCTTGTGAAGAAGGGCGTGGAGGATCATCAATAGGAGTATGTGTATGATCCACTCTAAAGGTATGTGTATGATCCTCCATAGAAGTATGTGGTGGATCATATGTTTTATTCATCATTATCCTACAAATAATTGTAACAAACACTTAGTACACAATTATAAAAATCCAACTATTACATATAATTTTAAGTAAAAAATGAAAAATTATCAAAAAAATTAAACTAAACTAAAAAAATTTATTTCATATTTGTTATATTTAACTAAAATTATAATAACATTAATGATAAAATAAATGAAAAAATGAATCAAGTCAAATAAAAAAAGGTGTTGTGAATAGTAAAAATCCTCCAGCATGAAGAGTCTTTGTGATGTTTTGAAATATTTATTTTAGTTAACATATAAATCTTTATAAAATAATGTGTTTTAAATCATGTGAGTGATGAGTTTTTGAATGTTTTATTTGATGAGAAGTTTCAATAAATTCAGAATAAAGTGCTTTTCAATGTTGGTGTTCAGATGCTCTATCATACTCAATTCTACAAACATTTTTTGAAAGTATAAGTTTATATGATGTTGAAATTTAGTAGAAAAAATGGTCGTTGAGTAAGAAGTTGTTGGAAATAATTATGTTTGAAAGTAGTTGATGGGAAGTTCTATTACTTTCCAAATAAATTCAGATAATTCTTTAATGATCATAATGTTATTATAATCCTTAAAAACATCATGACATAAGCTAATGAATAAAGTGAGAAGTTTTAGTTTTCTAGTCATTGGTTTAATAGACATAGATCATTGGACCAAGAAGAACTGGTCATAGAACTTGTTATAATAAAGGAAGTATGAATCTACTGATGTTTGAAAAAATTTAATGTTGTTAATCAAACATGGTCCATCAAATATATGGCATCACACACACTCAAATGAAAGGAGTTTCAAATTCTAAGTTCTGATATGTTGTGTTGTGGATAATTTCAAATAAATATGAGGTGGAATTAAATGAAAATATAAGGATAACAAAGTATTAATAAATCTTTAAGTGTTGTAGTTATTGAGATTTTTTTGATTTTTATAATATAAAAAAGTTTGAAGTTGTTTCACCAGAGAAGTTGGTCGGATGAAGTTGTTTTTCAAGTTTTTGATCAGAGAAATATGATCGAACATGATAAATTTGTTGAGTTGTTACAAAGGGATTTTTTTACCCTAATCATGAGATGAAGATACCAATCCACCAGATGATATTATTACATCAATCCATTATATGAGAAGAGTTTCTGAAGACTTGTGAAGAAATTAGTAGAAGAGTTCAAAGTATACAGACCAGAAAATGTTATAAAGTTAAAGTTTTTATCTGACAGTTGTTTAATGTTTCTAAATACATTAGAAGTTTCAAAAATGTAGTCAAATATTTTCTATTTTCCTTGATCATCAGAGTGATTATTTATATATATTTATTTAGTATATCAAGATATTTTGTTTCAATGGTTCAAGAGAAAAAAAATGTGAGTTTTTCGGATTGGTTCAAAACATCAGAGTATGAAATTGTGTTTTTATATTTCAATTGTCTTAATATAATTGGAATGATGAACAATGTTCTAAATTAGGATTCCCCAAAATACAATTTCTGACCATATTTTTTTAATTCAATATGAATTTTGAAGATTCAAGATGTTTTTAGAAGTCACATGAAGAGCTGATAGGAGATGAAACAATCAAAATAAATCTCAAATACACATTTTTTTTTCAGATATTTGGAATTTGGGTGAGTGGGAAAATAATTTTTGTTTCCCTCCTTTATTATTCTAGGATAACCTATAAATAAAGGAAGAAAGTACATCAGTCCTTTATAATTGAGCTTTATTTGGAGAATTGATCCATTAGACTAAGGCTATTAGACTGAAGTCATCGAACTCTAGTAAATCATACATAAGCATATGGGAATGATATTGCAGACATACCTTTGGTGGAGAAGTTTGAACAATTTACATAATTTTTTTGTGGATCAAATTTTTGTAAGTTAAATATTGTAAATTGATGTGGAGTCAGTATATTTATTTATATTGGGAGATAGAACCTGTCTAATGGGAGTGACACAAGTTTTTTTTCACTTCTTCATAATAGTTAATTTATATAGACCCAAGAGAGTTGTTACGGTGAAGATGTAGGTTGTCACATTGTGTTTAAACCTTGTACATCATGTCTTCATGTTTACATTTCTATTTCTTCATGCACTTGTGTTTTATAAAAGTTGATAAGGAATAAACTTTAACAAGTTTTAGGGGTAAAATTTAAATTAGATGAAATTTTTAAAAAGGAGAAAAATTATTCACCCCACCCCATTCTCCGTTGTTTTTTTATCCATTGAAAATTCAATTGGTATCAGAGGGAAGGTTACATTATTGAATAAAAATCATGGAATATATTACTTATATTATAAGTAGAAGAATTCACATATTTTATGGAAAAATTATCATAGGTGAAGAAACAGGATGATTCTATATCTCCTATAACTTGGTCTGTAAATTTTTGATGCTACTATAATATTTTTTCCACCAGTTGAGAAATATCTTCCTAAGATTTTTTATCGGAATAGGGAAATATTGATGTTGAAGGGAAGGCTAGAATTTATTTTCTTATGCATCTATAAAAATATTTTTATATGAAGGTGATGAGTCTCAAAACAAAAATAAGTATGTGGGAAAAGATAAAAAGTAATTTTTAATGGAATACTAATGTAATGTAAGAAAATATAAATATCTGGAGTAATAATTTTGATGACATTAAAATGAGAGATGAAGAAACTATTGATAGGTACTACCCCAGAGTAAACAAAGTTGTTTGTAGCATCATAGGGTTTTTAGATGTTTTTGAATATTATAAAATTGTAAAGAAACTCATGAGAATATTTCTGGACATTTTTGATTCTAAAATTTCTTCTTTAGAAGATAAATATGATTTATCTCTTGATGAATTGGATAAATTTATTTTTTCATAGGAAATGAGAAAATATCTACTGTTCAAAAGTAATATTATAGATGAAATGGATTTTGAAGATTTGAGAAATATGAAAATTCAAGATGACGATGATATTGATCCATGTGATTCTTAAGATAAATATTATGATGAATTTAATAAAAAATGTTATCACTTTTCTTTAAGAATTATCCAAGAGGGAGAGGAAAGTATGAAGCAAAAATTATTATAAAAATTTCTAAGTGTGGTGGAATCAAAAAAAATTCCATGAATTTAATTAAGAATAGATTTGAATAATATAAATATTATTCTAATGTAAAACATTGATGGATAAAGGGGAACAAATGTTCTAAAGAAAAAAATCCATAGAACTAATATAAGAAGATGTTCACTAGAAACAAAATATGTTTTCTGAGTAAGAAAGTTGAATAAGATCAAACGAAAAAAATTATTCCAATGATAAAAATTCATAAAATTAATTTCAAAAGTTTAGAAAACAAAATATTCCTTAGATAGTGAAATATAATAAGGAGTTGAAGAAACATATAGATATTATCATCCCAGATATGAAATTGTTACATGTCTTGAGAAAAACAAAACTACCAAGAAATAAATTATATTTTTGGAGAATGATAGTGGAAATATTGTTGAAGGTGGAAAATATGTTGTCAAGAAAGAATAAGAATACATCTCTAAGGTCTTAATTCATAAACATATAATTGGTGAGTAGGAAAATATGGTTGAAGATCATAATAAGAAGTTGGAAGCTAAGGAAGAGAAAGCTAAAGAGTCTTAGTCACAAATTATTGATGTTTTAATTTATTAAATAAATTTCAATGAAAATTTCAAAAATGATTCATTAGTAAAATCTGAATCATATAATGATTTAGTAAAAACTCACTCTAAGAATTTGGTGAAATCTGCAAACACTAAACTAAAAATTTCATCTATTTTTTCAAACATTTTAGGTGTGACGAAAAGTGTTGGGAAATCTTGTTTTCAGAAGGGATGTGAAAAATATATCAAATAAAAAAATGTTAAAAAATAACTCTGGAAGAATGTTTCCACACAACCAAAGGAAAATAAAATTGAAAGATGTTTTGAAAAAAAATATTATTATAGGGAATGGTCTTACTTATACAGAAGACCATGATTTGAGTTCTTTGGTTTGTGATATTGAATTCATGGAATTAATAATTATAATTATGGGCACAACATGTCTCTACCAATGTATAATCATGATGTAAGGGGGAGATACAATTAAAAAACAATGAGAAACATTTCTAAAATTTTGAAAGTTAGAAAAGTGAAATATCAATATGTCAAAATGATTACAACAAAAAAAATTAATGACTAGAAGAAGTTTTTAGGAGATGGGACAAGGCTGGAAATATTGTCTAATAATATATGAAAATACTTTCAGAATAAGTTTCTTATTTTATAAAAGAGAAGGCAGTTGGAAAGAAGAAAAATGAGGAAAGAAATTTTATTTTTGAGACAACATTGAATGAAAGTAAAAAAGAACAAGACATGGATACTTGATAGTGGTTGTTCATAACACATGAAGGGTGATTTAAATATTTTAAATGATGTTGAAAATCATGATGGTGGTGTTGTTACTTTTGGGAATCCTTAAAAATCAGATTAATTAGAATAACTGAGATTGAAAAAGAAAATAAGAAATCTGAGGAAGTTATATTTGTTGATGGACTAAAACATAACTTACTTAGTATAAGTCAATTTTGTGATGATGGAAAAGAAGTGATTTAAAAAAAAATCTTTTATCATCAATAGTATAGAAGATGGAAAATTTGTTACAAGAGGATGAAAACTGGTGGGGATCTTTTCCAAATTTGAGAACATGAAAATCATGTTGTCTATGTGATGAATATGTGAATAATATATTACATCATATACATGGCCAACTAGGGTAGAAAATTATGAATAATATTTCTAAATTAAACTTTTTATGAAATTATACATAATTAAATAGAAGAGAATAAGATATTTGTATAAATTTTTAGAAATGGATAATGACTAATAAAAGTCATAAGAAAGTTGGGATTCATTCTATGAGACCTCTTTAACTAATTAATTTAAATTTATGTGGGTTAATAAGACATCAATAAATAAAAGGATACTTTTTTACTTTATCAATTTTATTTATTATTTCACTTGAATGAACAACATAATATTTATAGAACACAATTCAGAGGTTTCTGAGATGTCAGATTCTTCAAAAAAAAATGTTGAGAGGGAAATTTTTGTTTATATAAAGAAGTTTATAAAAGATAATGGTATATAATTCATATTCAATTATGTTGATTCATATTTGAGAAATCATGTAATCAAAAACTTGTATATTTCTCTCTATACCCCACAAAAAAAAGAGTAGCTAAAAAGAAAATTAAAAGTTTATAGGAAACGAGAAGAATTATGTTAAAAAAAATATGGACTTTAAAATTTATACCATAGAGAATTGTTTTGAACAACTATGCATGTCTAAATAATTGTTTTTTGAGGCTGAAATCCAATATGAATTCTTAAAAAATGTGGTATAACAAAAATTATCCATTCAAATACATATAGGTTTTTTGAATTCTGTGTTTTCCAAAAATAAAAAAACATAATCTTGGAGAATTTGTTGAGATAGCTGAAGAAGGGATTCTCATAGGATATTCACCCAATATAATAAGTTAAAAATTATAGAACATATGTTTTCAAAAGTTTAGGGATTCCTATGTTGTGAATGTTATTAAAAAATAAATTCCTTAATAAAATTTGTAGATAATTTTGAGTAAGAAAATTTGAAGATTTATAACTTATGTGGAAGGGAGTCAAAATAGACTTATCAAGATTCAGAAGAATCATGTGAGGAGAAAAGTGTTTTTGGAAGAGAAACTTTGCAATTTTATACTTTACTAAAACACATTGAAACTAAAAATATTATTTGGAATAAAAAATATCTAGTTCATACAAGAAGTAGGTTGAGAATAGAAAATTAGGCATTACTCATTTCATAAGTTGAATCAGAATCGGTTTCATAAGTAGTTGAACAAAATGAGTGGGTTTATCCATTGATTGAAGAGTTAGATAAGATTGAAAAAATTACACTTGGTAACCTTTTCCATATCTATAAAATAAAAATGGTATTAAAAAAATGTGTGTAAAAATAAAAGTGGAATGAACATGGATAAGTTTCAAGAATCAAAATGAGACTTGTTTGGAAAGGGTATGCATAGGCGGAAGGTATAGATTTTGAAGAAACATTTTTTCTCGATGAAAGGATATAAACTATCATAATGTTTTGATCAATGGATACACAAAGACATTGAAATTTTTATCATATGGATTTAAGGTCATTTTTTATTAATGGTGTTATTGAAAAAGAAGTTTATAGTGAACAACCATGTGGGTGTTTATCAACATTGATGAAAGAAATGTTTGTAAATTGAAGAAAACCTTGTATGGATTAAAACAAGCTTCACATGCCTGGTATTCCAAACTAAACACTTGTTTAAAAAAGTTAATTTTCTCTAATGTAATGGTTTATAGTAGATTTATTGTGAAATAAGTTATCTCTAGAAATCTAATTGTAATTATTTATGTGGATGACATAATTTATGCTGGAGATAGAGAAACAGTTTTGAAATAATTTGTTTAGGAAATGAAGAAGAACATTTAGATGTCAGTGTTAAGAGAATTAACTTTATTCATGGGATTACAAGTACAAAAAATTAAGAAAATAAGTTTTTTATAATATCAAGAAAATTATACCAGGGAATTGTTTAAAAAGATTGGTATAACAGAATCTAAAGAAGATTATAAGGCCCTAGCCTTAAACATTACTTAATCTTGAGTTATTTCAAGAATACACATTGAGGATCTTTTCAAGTTTAGAGTTGTAGAGAATTAGATCATAAATCATGCATTACATTCCACAACTAAACAACATGGTTACATCAAAGACAATATTCATTTCCCCCAAAGGAAACATATTTAAAATAAAACATAGTTTCTTTCTTGAAACTTCCTCGACACTATCATCACATCATGTAATTTTCCCATGACCTGTGAAAAACATTTCAAAAACATGGGATGAGCATAAAAATCTCAGTAAGGGATATAAAAATACGGAAAGAAAACATTAGTCCATGTATACATAAGAATAAATGAAATCATAATTTAGTCATAAAACATAATCACTTTAACATACCTCATGAAATCATAAGATTTATGAATAAATCATAGAAATCATAAGACATAAAGGTAACTTGAGGCATTATTGACATTCTTACGTAGGGAGTAACCCTCATGGTTACGTTTGGAATACCCATCAAAGTATATTCCCTAAATATCTTCAGAGAAACCATAACATTTAACTCCTTCGTGTTACCCAATGAATTGTAGAGCTATCTCGGGCTCACCCGCCCTTAGTTTATCATGGAACCACCCGTCTTCATAAACAATTCCCAAGATCCATAACCTAATCGTATCACATAAAACATGCATAAAGGAAAGATAACATTTCCACATTTCAATCACAAGATATCAATACAACACATTGATATAATAAAATTTTTATCAAAACCATTTTCAATACCAAAATAAAAGAAAAGTAAAACATGGTATTTATTTTTCAATTTAAAAAAAGTTATGGATTATAGAGGAATCTGAAACTCAAATAATGGTCGTGGCGGTAGAGAAGTCGTTGTTTCCGCATACGTAAGAAAAAAAAAATTCCCTTTTTTAATTTAGTAAAATTCATCACATAAAAAGATTCCTTTTCAATGAAATTAAAAGTCAAAAGGGGTTATTTTACAACTAATAAAAGAAGGTTGTATATAAATTGAATTATTCCTCAATGAAAGGATATTGAGACGGAGTCCCTTACCTCAAGTCCGATTTGTCTTGTTTGTTTATTTATATTACTGAATAATAAACTTTGGTCAATTTATATTTTATTAAGGAATTATTTTAATGTTTATTATTCAATTAATATCATATATTATCATTTTATAACAATTAGTTCATTATGTGAGTTCATATCATATGTTTTGTTGATGTTCGGTACATTAGTTAAAAATGAACTTGTTTGAAAAGAATTTAACATGTATTTATAAGCACATCATCTCGAGAATGGTATTAATGATTTAAATATCATATATATCCTCTATATATTCATTTTATAATATTCCATATCATTTTGAGATAAAAATGAAATGCACCATTCATGGAGACGGTAGGCCATACGTACGCATGAACGCTACATTCATTTCTTTTTCATTTTAAAGGAATTAAAACTAAATGAGAAATATATATATTATAATTCCAGTATAAATTATATGTTATATAGGTAACATAAGTTAATTAATTAAATTCGTTATAAATTCCATGTTTGGCAAGAACGAGTCACATCATTTGTTGGGGCGGTAGTCCACACTTCCTCAGATGAAATTATCGCATTTGCACAACATGAAAAGAATAAAGGTATGTTTTAAATATATAATACAGAAGCATAGAAAGAGAATAAATATAATATATATCATATATAAATATAGTGACATCATCATGGCCACCATGAAAGGTTTTAAAATAATATTGAACAATCATCGTTTTGTGAGGCACTAATTTGCCACCCATAGAAATAGTATGTTCTTTAACCATTAGACAGAGGTGTGTGTAAGTGTAGGTAGAATACTTATCATAAAAACATCCTAGTATATTTAGGATAATTTTTTTATTATGGGATAAAATAATAAGAGGATAGTGGTGAGTGAAGAAGGAAAACAAAATAAAGAAACTCGAGAGACGACATTACCTCAAAATCGGGTAACTTCTTTTGATTTGAGGCAAAGGCTCTCTTGAAAAGAATTATGCCCAAAGTGAGGCTTCTAGGAGTAACCGAAGGATGTGTAGAGATAATGTGAACATAGTTTGTATGAGACATGGTATTGAGAGGTGTGGGGAAGGGGGTAGAGGTGGGGGCCTTTTATAAGAGGGAGGATGGTCACTTTTGGAAAGTCTTGAACTGTTACTTTATTATAAAATGGTTTATGAATTTTAAAGGTCCCACAATAATATATTTTGAGGATAAGGTGATAGGAGTTATAAATCCACCCATCCAATAGGTTTTTGACAAGTGTAAGTCTTATAGTTTACCTTATCTTTTCATTTTATTTAAATCGTTCATTAATGAGGTAATCACTACATCATCATGGTGTCATAAATAAATTTAATATTTAATGTCTGAAAATTATAAAAAATTACCATCATGTAGGTAATATTTTTATCTTTCTAATGAATATTTATAGTCAAATATATCAATTATATAACCCCATGTAAAAATTGTTTTGGTAAAATAATACATCTTTGTGACATATTTATTTTCACTTTAAATAAAAAAATATTAATGTCATTATCATACCCAAGTGGCTCCATGGGGTCCCAAAATTGAACCATGGATTTTCATGGTCGGACATGACTCATCCAATAAGGGTAGGACATGTGTCAAGGGATTTTTATATTTTTATAATATTATTTTTTCCTTAAATTATCCAAATTTCCTCTAATCGCCGTTAATAAAACTCCAAAGTTACTATTCAACAAAACTTATTTTCATCCCATTGAACCAAATTTTACCTGTTAATGACAACCATGCATTTTGGATTTTTGAAATACAATTCAAAGAAGTGGTAAAATTTCATTTAAATTAAAAATTAGTTTTTTTCACTACCACTTAGTGGTTTCACTATTCATAAAAAAATGACGATTTTCTGAAAAATACCAAAAATTCACCCTAAGATATATTTGATATTACAAATTCAAAAATGATGTCCATTTTACCAAATTCAAAACATTTAAGTTTCGTTAATTAATTTTATAATTAATTCCTGCTGTCAAAATAAATAAAATGTTTTTAAGAAACAATATCTATCAAAAGATTAATAATTGTTTATGTCCAATTTCAAAGTGAAATTAATTCTAATTGCCACCATTGGATTAAATGGTAAAAATATATTCTAATTACATGTTAAAACCAATTAAAAAGATAATCTAACCACATAATTGAATTAGATACGAAACTGTTTTGATGTAAAATGCAGTATTTTTTACTATTCATTAAAAAAATGAACATTATCAGAAAAATACCAAAAATTTATCCAAAGTAAATTTCAATATCCCATTTCTAAATAATAAGTTTATTTTGACAAATAGATCTTATAAAAATTTTAAAATTTAGATTTTAAAATGGTTTTCCATCAAAAGGCGGTAAAATAATCATTTAAAAATAATAGAGTATTCTATACTTATGATTTTATTCTCATTTTAAGCCTCTAAAACAATATCTAATTCAAAAATAGAAATAGATATGAAAAAATATTATTCTTTTCTTACTTGTGATGTTAAATCCTTCCCCCCTTTAGAAAAATGCATCCCCACAATTTATTTTCTTATCGAATAAGTGGGGGTATTTATCCCTTATTGCATTTTCAGATTCCCATGTTGCCTCTTCAATCATGTGGTTTTTCCAAAAAACCTTTACTTAATGGAACTCCTTATTCCACAATAATTTCTCAATGTGGTTAATAATCTGGACCAGTTGTTCCTCATAAGATAGATTCTCTTCCAGCTGAACTACCTCTGGACTCAAAACATGAGATGGATCTGGCATGTACTTCCTTAACATTGAAACATGAAAACCATTATGTACTTGAGATAAACTCGGAGGTAAAGCCACTCAGTATGCAACTGATCAAACTCTCTCCAGAATTTTATATGGTCCAATTAACCTTGGACTCATCTTTCCTTTCTTACCAAATCGCATCACACTTTTCCATGGTGAAACTTTGAGGAAGACATGACCACCTACCTCAAAAGAGAGATCATTCCTACTGTTGTCCGCATAACTTTTCTGCCTGCTCTGAGCTGTTCTCATGTGTTTCTGTATCATATGAACTCTTTCTTCAAACTCTTCTACCAATTTTAGTCCCATCAACTTCATTTCACCCACTTCATTCCAAAAAGCTGGAGTTTGACACCGCTTCCCATATAATGCCTCAAATGGTGCCATCTGTGTACTGGAATAAAAACTGTTATTATATGAAAACTCAACCAATGAAAGATGTTGGTCCCAACTTCCTGGATAATCCATCGAACAAGGACATAGAATATCCTCCAAATTCTGAATTGTTCATTCTGACTTCCCATCTGATTGAGGATGAAAAGCTGTACTAAAATTTAATTTAGTACCCAACGACTTCTGAAGGCCTTTCCAAAAGTTAGAAGTGAACCAGGGATCACGATAAGATACAATGGAGAGGGGAACTCCATGTAACCTTCCTATCTCTTGAAGATACAATAGAGAAAGTTGATCTAGGGAAAAATCATCTCGTATAGTAAGGAAATGAGCAGATTTAGTCAAGCAATCAACAATAACCGGGATTGCACTATTACCTCGAGGTGTCTTCGGTAATCCAACAACAAAGTCCATGGATATATTATCCCATTTCCACTCTGGAACTCGTAAAGTCCGAACCATCCTTTTCGGTAACTGCCGCTATTCTTTAACCTGTTGACAAGTCAAACACATCAATGTAAAATCAGTAATATATATTTTTCATTCCATCCCACCATTAATATTCCCGAAGATCTCTATACATCTTAGTACTGCCAGGATGAACTGAAAATGGAGAACTATGAGCTTCACATAACAACTCTCTCTTCAACTGTGAATCAAAAGGCACACAAAATCTCTTCCGAAATCTCAAAACACAATCATTATCAACGTTTAATTCAGGTAACATAACCTTCCCAACCAGATCTACCTTTTTCTACAACTCACTGTCTTGCTTCTGTTCTTGCTTAACTCTGTCTGATAGAGAAGATTTCACTGATACCTGAAACAAAACAGAAGAATTTCCTGCACCAACAACTTCCAAACAAAAATTCATCAAATCCTTAACCAAAGGATCACATTCTAAACATATCATGGTTAATGAAGCATTACTATTTCGACACAAAGAATCAGCCACTTTATTTGATTTTCCCGGATGTTAATCAATTGTACAATCATAATCCTTGATTAACTCTAGCCATATCCTCTGTCTCATGTTCCATTATTTTTGAGTGAATATATACTTTAAAATTTTGTGATTAGTATAAATATAACACTTTACACTATACAAATGATGCCTCCAAATTTTTTAAGGTGAAAACAATAGAAGCTGATTCTAAATCATGTGTAGGGTAATTTATCTCATGTGTTTTCAACTGACGTGAAGCTTAAGAAATTACCTGATCATTATGTATTAGGATGCAACCATGTCCTTTCAATGAATCATCTCTATAGATAACAAAATCACCATTCTTGGAAGGTAGTGCCAATACTAGAGCATTCACCAATCTTTTTTTCAATTCCTGAAAACCACCATCACATTATTTTGTCCAGATAAACTTAACACCCTTCTGAGTTAGCTAAGTCAATGGACTGGACAACCGTGCAAATTTTTTAACAAACCTTCGGTAATAGACTGCAAATCCATGAAAAATACGAATCTCGGTTACATTTTTGGGTCTTGTCCATTCTTCAACAACCTTCGTTTTTGCAAGATCAATAGTTATTTCATCTTTAGAAACAATGTGACCAAGGAAAGAAATTTGTTGCAACCAAAACTTACACTTGCTGAATTTCCCATACAATTTCTTTTCTTTTACGGTTTGAAAAATAACCCTTAAATGACTTTTATGCTCCTATTTACTTTTAGAAAACACCAAAATATCATCAAGGAAAACAACAAAAAACTTATCCAAGAACTCCGGGAAAATTCTATTCATAAGGTCCATGAATACAGAAGGTGCATTGGTTAACCCAAAATTCAAAACTACAAATTCATAATGGCCATATCTTTGTACAAAACACAATCTTTGGAATTTCTTCTTCCTTTACCTTCAACTAATGGTACCTCGATCTCATGTCAATCTTTGAAAAATACTGAGCTCCCTGGAGCTGATCAAACAAATCATTAATATGAGGCAAAATATATTTTTTCTTAATAGTGATGCTATTCAAGGCTCTATAATCAGTGCAAAGGCTCATTGAACCATCTTTCTTTTTAACAAATAATACGGGAGCGCCCCATGGTGATGTGCTAGGTCGAATGAAACTTTTATCTAATAAATCTTGCAATTGCTCCTTAAACTCTAAATATTCAATTTGAACCATTCAATTAGGGGGTTTTGAAATTGGATTAGCATCAGGAACTAAGTAAACAGTAAATTCAACATCCCGATCTAGTATTATTCCAGGAAACTCATCAAGAAAAACATCTGGATACTCATTTACCACTGGCACATCATTAATCTGAACGGTTCCTTTGTTTTCAAAAATATGTGCAAGGTAACATTAATTTCCATCTTTTACAAGTTTCTCAGCCTCTTAATATGTTATCCACATTAAGGGTTAATTATTGTACACAAATTGAAATTCTTTCTAAAAGGAAACTTCTTTATCTATATAGTGAATCTTAGCATGGTAAACAGAGAGCCAATCCATACCTAGGATAACATCAAACTCTACTAGAGTTAAAACAATAAGGTGTGAAAGTAGATTCTTCCCACTGATAAGTATAGGAAGATTCTCATAAATTATTTTTTCCTCAACATTTCCCCCAGGTGTTTTTACCACAAGTTCATGAGTCATTTATTGAGATGGAATTCCCAATTTACTTGAATATTTTTCAGAGATGAAATAATGTGTAGTCCCAGAATCAAACAACACATTAGAATATCATGAAAAAACAAACAAAGTACCTGATACCACTTCATTTGATGGCCCAAAATCTGCTGAAGTAGTTTCAAAGGATCTCACCACACCTTTCTACTTGTAGTCTAACTACTTTCCATCATTCGAGCTCTTTGTTGGAAACTCGTTTTCATAATGACCCATCTCATTGCACTTGAAACATTTCACTAACTTTAAATCAAATTTGGTCTTATCATTACCCTGATCATTTCCAGTGCAATCATGAGCCTAATGTCCCATCTTACCATATCAGAAGCACTTTCCAGAATTCAAAATACATTCCCCAGCACGCTTTTTACCACATTTAGCCCAAACTGCAGACTTAGCTTTCTTACCATCAAACCTTTTTGAAGGATTCTTCCCTTTCTCCTTCCACCTCGGTCTCATCTTCTGTTGGTTTTCATAGAACACTTTCTCGTCAGAAAACTCCATTTCAACCTTCTCATCACATCGAATAAGCTTTTCATAACTTTTGAACTCATGAGAAGCTAATGCCCTTCGATATTTTGGCTTTAATCCTGAGTAAAAATGATTGATTTTACTATCAAGGTCTCTGATAAAATTTGGAGCATACTTTTCCAATCAAGTGAACTTATCTTCATAAGTAGCAACTGAGTCGTCCTCTTGCTTCAATTCCAGGAATTGTTTTTCCATCCTAAGTTGAACAGCCTTAGGAAAATATTTCTCAAGAAACATACCTTTGAATTCATCCCAGTCCAGAGCATCAATCTCATCAGTGTCCCTGCTATTTTTAACCATTGAACACCACTGATCTACTTCACCCTCCAAATGGTAAACAACAAGACTAACCTTTTGATTGTCTGAACATCCCATGTATAGGGACCTGGCCTTAAAACATTACTTAATATTGAATTAAATGAATAATTCACATTGAGGATCTTTTTCAGTTTAGTTTTTTAGAGAATTAGATCATAACTATTCCATCCTGAAGATTATAAAGTAGACACATCTACTCAGTTTCCAATTTTCACACAAAATAAAAACTGTTGAACAAAAGAGTCAGGTCTAGTTCCTTGTTTTAGACACCATGAAATTTCCTTAATCTCATCATTGACCCTATTCCACTTTATGTCCTATGAAAAACATTTCAAAAACTTGGGATGAGCATAAAAATCTTAGTAAGGGTTATAATAATACGGAAAGAAAACATTAGTCCATGTAAACATAAGAATCAATGAAATCATACTTTACTCATAAAACATAAGCACTTTAACATACCTCATGAAATCATAATATTTACAAATAACTCATAGAAATCATAAGACATAAAGGTAACTTGAGGCATTCATAACATTCTTACGTAGGGAGTAACCCTCATTGTTACGTTTGGAATACCCATCACAGTATATTCTCTAAATCTCTTCGGAGAAACCTTAACGTTTAACCCCTTCGCGTTACCCAATGCATTGGAGAGCTATATCAGGCTCACCCACCCTTAGTTTATCACGGAACCACCCGTCTTCATAAACGATGCCCAAGAACCATAACATAATCATAGCACATAACTTAAGCATAAAGGAAAGATAAAATTCCAACATTTCAATAACAATATAACATTTTAAGATATTAAAATAAAGAATCCATTCTAAAAACCATCTTCAAAACCATTTGAAACATTTAATAAAGATATTTTTGAATCAAAGTGTCCCATACCACTTTGAAGATTTAAACATTTTAAAACATTAAAATCCATATAAATAAATAAATAAAACCATTTTGAAAACATGGATATTAATGAGAAATATTTATAATAATAAATCATTAAAACATTTAAAATGATATTTTAGTTAAAGGGTTTTTAACAAAATGAGAGACACTTGAATAAAAATAATTGAGGAATAACATTTAATCAAAAATTTATAATATCATGATAATAAAGGGATTCATGATATAATATTCCAAAGGATAGTATATACACCATATAAGAGTCAATTGGGGCATAACAACAATGAAGTCTCAATAGAAATGTAAAATGAAATGAAATCCCTTATAAAGAAGGCATCCTTAAATTAAGGACAAATCAATATCATAATAATGTGTGACAAATATAAATACACACAATATAAGTGGATATTAAGTGTAAAAAAACCAGAGGTCATTCACACATATTCATAGGATGATATATTCAATAACTACATGTTGAACCCAAAGAAATCGAAATTGGGTTAAGAAGTTCCCTTGTAAAAATTTGACAGCCTAACAGCGTCACTTTAAAATTTAGAAAACAAGTTGATGAGACAAAAAGTGTATCTAATCACTTGGAAATAAATTTTACATCAATAAGGATATATAATAACTTATCCCAACATAATAATATGTAAATTAAATGACCTATCAAAATAAGTCTTTTAAAAAGAGGAGGGTGAAAGGTTCCCTTACCGACTTGGGTAACTTTTGAAACATACACCCCATAAAAGATGGACTATACAACATTGATGTAAATACTCATAAAAGAAATTATATTACACAAAGATTATAATAATGGGCAGTACATACACCACTCAAAGGAAATGGTGGCAAACATAGAATAAATCTCACGGGAATAAAAGTGAGATGAAAAATCCCTTACGAAAACTTGACAGCCTAACGACGCCACTTAAGACATCCAAAAATTGGATTGATGAAATCAAATAGGGTATCTCATCAGATTAACATAAAATTTAAAGCAAGAGGAATATAAAAGTACATCCCCCAACATAATAAATAGGATCTTAAAGTAAGTTACATAAAAATAGTACTTAAAAAGAAAGAGAGAGGGAGGATCCCTTACCTCAAGTTCGGCTTGTCTTGTTCGTTTATTTATATTCCTGAATAATAAACGTTTGTCAATTTATAATTTATTAAGGACCTAATTTAAAGTTTATTATTCAATTCATATCAAATATTATAATGATATAATAATTAGTTAATTATGTGAGTTCATTTCAGATGTTTTTGTCGATGTTTGGTACATGAGTCAAAAATGAACTTGTTTGAAAAGAATTGACCATGAAGTTATAAGTAAATCATATCTATAATAGTATTAATGTATTAAATATCATATATATCCAGTGAATATTCATTTTATACTTTTCCATAACATTTGGAGATACAAAAGAAAAGAAATGCACCGTTAATGGAGACGGTAGGCCGTGCGTACTCGTGAACGCTACTTTCATTTATTTGTCATATTAATGGAATTTAAAAATAATTGAGAGATATATGTATTATAATTTCAGTATAATATATATGTTATATATTTTACATAATTTCATTAATTTCATTCTTTATACATTCCATGTGTTGCATGAACGAGTCACATCACTTGGGGGGGTTGTAGTCCACACTCCCTCATATGAAATTATTGTATTTGCACAACATGCAAAGAATAAAGGTATGTTTTAAATATAAAATACAGAAACATATAGAAAACATAAATACCATATATATCATATATAAAATACAGTGACATCATAATGTCCACCATTAATAGTATTAAAAGAATATTGAACAATCATCGTTTCGTGAGGCAGTAATTCGCCATCCACAGAAATATAATTTTTTTTAACCATTAGATAGATGTGCGTGTAATTGTAGCTATAATCCTTCATATAAAAACATCCTATAATATTTTAGATACTGGTTTTGTTACAAAAGAAAGGAATAAAAAGATTTTAGGGGGTTGGAGAAGCAAACTAAAACAAAATAACACAAGAGAAGGCATTACCTTTTAATCGGGTAACTCCCATTGGTTTGAACCACATGGGATTCTTGAAGAGCCTTCTGCCCAAGGTGAGGCTTCAATGATGAAGATAGGGATGTCGAGAGATTAAATGGGAAGGGGTTGGCCGAGACAAAGGCTTGAGAGGTGTGGGTATGGAGGTAGAGGTGGGGGTCTTTTATAGGAAGGAGGAGGGTACTCTTGGAATGTTATAAAATGTAACTTTATTATAAAATGATTTTCGAATATTAAAGGTCCCAAAATTATATATTTAGAGTATAAGGTGATAAAGGTTCTAAATCCACCCCTCCAATAGGTTTTTTACAAGTTTAAGTCTTAGATCTTACCTTATCTTCTCATTTTATTTAAATCGTTCATTAACGAGGTAATCACTGCATCATCATGGTGTCATAAATAAATTAATTTATTTAATGTCTAAAAATTATAAAAAAACTACTATTATGTAGGAAATATTTTTATATTTCCAATTAATATTTATTGTCAAAAATATGACTTGTATAACCCCATGTAAAAATTGTTTTATTAAAACAATACATGTTAGTGAAATTTTTATTTTAACTTTAAATAAAAAGTTATTAATGTCATTTTCCAAAAAAAGTGTCTCTATGGGGTCCCCAAGTTGACCCATGTATTTTATTGTTTATCCATGACTCATCCAATAAGGGTAGGACATGTGTCAAGGTCATTTCATATCATTATAACTTTATTTTTACCTTAAATTACACTAATTACCTTTAATCACGATTAATAAAACTTAAAAGTTACTATTCACCAAAATATTATTTTAATCCCATTGAACCACATTTTTCATCCTAATGACAACCATGTATGTCATAATTTTGAAAATCAAATCACAGAAGTGGTAAATTTTCATTTAAACAAAAAATCAGTTTTTAACTACCACTTAGTGGTTTTAATATTCATCAAAAGTTGAAGTTTTTCAGAAAAAAACTAAAAATTAACCCTAAGATATATTTGATATTCCAAATTCAAAAATGAGGTCTATTTTAAAAAATTCAAAACATTTAAGTTGGATTAATTAATTTAATAATTAATTCCCGCTGTCAAAACAAATAGCATGTTTTTTAGAAACAATATCTATTAAAAGATTGACACTAGTTTAAGTCCAATTTCAAAGTGAAATTAATTATAGTGACCACCATTGGATTAAATGGTAAAAATATATTCTAATTGAATTTTAAAACCAATTAAAAAGATTATCTAATCATATAAATAAATTAGATTAAAAAGAGGTTTTGAATTAAAATACAACATTTTTCACTTATTCATTAAAAATGGACTTTATCAAAAAAAAATAACAAAAACCTACAAAAAGTAAATTTTGATATCCCAATTCTAAAGAAGGATTTTATTTGGTCCAATATAACATATAAAATTTTCAACAACTGTATTTAAAAATGGTTCACCATCAAAAGGCGGTTAATCAACCTTTTAAAGAATATTAGAATATTTACGCATAAAATTGGATTCATTCTCATTTTAAGCCTCTAAAATTTATTGGATAAAAGTGAAAATATTTGAAAAACATATATAATCATTTTGTAGTTAGTTATGTCCATTACCGCCATTAAAACGGCTAGGCATTAACTACCATTTGAAATAATATTATTATGTTATTTGTGTGCAACATAAGATTTCAAAGAAACTCGTTGTTGTGTATCGGGTACGCTATCGAACATAGTATTTCCTTTAAAGTAATATTAATATTTTATTCACAAATATTAATAAATATGAAAATGTCATATTCTTTATTTACCTGGGATATTACACCATGACATTGAAAATCTTATCCAGTGATTTAATCCATCCTACAGCTAGCACAAGGTCAGATGATCCTCTGAATAATGGGGGATGTTGCCTCATGAAATGCTCTACCGCTGACATGTTCATCTGCAGTTGATCTGGATAATCTCCTGCATGGATACCACCACAATTTATCGCTTGAGTCAAATGCGCCATTACTGAAACAAACTATTTATTTCCCATTCCGACCATCTTAGGATGCTGATTTGGAAGGTCATTTCCTTCTGTATGCCTTCCTAGCACTGCTTCCCTGTTTCCTCTACGGAAAAAAATTCTGAACAAACATGTCTTATATGATGCAACATGGTAATCTTAAAATGCTATATCATTTAAATTTGACCATAATGTAAAAAAAATATTTTTGGATAATCATTTAATTGAATTATAACTCCTAAAGTTATCTAAACTGACCTCTCATACCAAATATACGGCCCCGGCCTTAAATACTACTTAATCTTGAGTTATTTCAAGAATACACATTGAGGATCTTTTCAAGTTTATAGTTTTATAGAATTAAATCATAAATCATGCATTACATTCCATAATTAACCAACATGGTTACATCAAAGGAAGTATTCATTTTTTTCCACCAAAGGAAACATATTTAAAATAAAACATGGTTTCTTTCTTGACACTTCCTCGACACTATCATCACATCACGTAATTTCCCTTGACCTGTGAAAAACATTTCTAAAACTTGGTATGAGCATAAAAAGCTTAGTAAGGGATATAAAAATACGGAAAGAAAACATTAGTCCATGTATACATAAGAATCAATGAAATCATACTTTACTCATAAAACGTAAGAACTTTAACATACCTCATGAAATAATAAGATTTATGAATAACTCATAGAAATAATATGACATAAAGGTAACTTGAGGCATTTATAACATTCTTATGTAGGGAGTAACCCTCATAGTTACGTTTGGAATACCCATCACAGTATATTCCCTAAATCTGTTTGGAGAAACCTTAGCATTTAACTCCTTCGCATTACCCAATGAATTAGAGAGATATCTCGGGCTCACCCGCCCTTAGTTTATCACAGAACAACCCTTATTCATAAACAATTCCCAAGATCCATAACATAATCGTATCACATAAAACATGCATAAAGGAAACATAACATTTCCACATTTCAATCACAAGATATAAATACAACACATTGATATAATAAAAACATTATCAAAACCATTTTTAATACCAAAATAAAGTAAAAGTAAAACATGGTATTTATTTTTTATTTTAAATAATGTTATGGCTTGTAGAGGAATCCGAAACTAAAATAATGGTCACGGCGGCAGAGAAGTCTTTGTCGCCGCATACATAAGACAAAAACATTCCCTTTTATCATTTAGTAAAATTATTCATGTAAAAATATTCGTTTTGAATGAAATTAAAATTAAAAAGGGTTTATTATACAACTAGTGAAGGAAGGTCATATATAAATTGAAGTATGCCTCAACAAAAGGAGATTGAGACGGAGTCCCTTACGTCAAGTACGACTTGTTTTGTTCGTTTCTTTATATTCATGAATAATAAACTTTGGTCAATTTATAATTTCTTAAGGAATTCCTTTTATGTTTATTATTCAATTCATATCACATATTATCTTTTTATAATAATTAGTTAATTATGTGAGTTCATATCATACATTTTGTCGATGTTCGGTACATGAGTCAAAAATGAACTTGTTTGAAAGGAATTTCCCATGTAGTTATAAGTACTTCATCTCTATAATGGTATTAATGATTTAAATATCATATATATCCAGTATATATTTATTTTATACTATTCCATATCATTTGGATGTAAAAATGAAATGCACCGTTCATGGAGACGGTAGGCCGTATGTACACATGAATGCTACTTTCATTTCTTTGTCATATTAAAGGAATTAAAACTAAGTGAGACACATATATATATATATTATAATTCTAGAATAAATTATATGTTATATAGGTAACAAAAGTTCATTAATTACATTCTTTATAAATTCCATGTTTGGCATGAATGAGTCACATCACTTGAGGGGGCGGTAGTCCACACTTCCTCAGATGAAATTATCGCATTTGCACAACATGCAAAGCATAAGGGTATGTTTTAAATATATAATACATAAGCATAAAAATGGCATACAGATAATATATATCATATATAAATATAGTGACATCATCATGGCCACCATGAAAGGTGTTAAAAGAAGATTGAACAGTCATCATTTCGTGAGGCAATAATTCACCACCCACAGAAATAATATGTTCTTTAACCATTAGATGGAGCTGTGTGTAAGTGAAGGTATAATACTTATCATAACAAATTCCTAGTATATTTAAGATACTGTTTTTATTATGGGATCAAATAATAATAAGATAGTGGTGAGTGAAGAAATAAAATAAAATAAAGAAACTCGAGAGAAGACATTACCTCTAAATCGGGTAACTTCTTTTGATTTGAGGAAAAGGCTCTCTTGAAAAGAATTTTGCCCAAAGTGAGGCTTCTAGGAGTAATATAGGGATGTGTAGAGATAATGTGAGTAGAGGTTGGACCAGCCAAGGGCTTGAGATGTGTGGGTAAGGGGGTAGAGGTGGGGGCCTTTTATAAGAGGGAGGAGGGTCACTTTTGGGAAGTCTTGAAATGTTTCTTTATTTTAAAATGGTTTTTGGATTTTAAAGGCCCCACAATAATATATTTAGAGGATAAGGTGAAAAGGATTCTAAATCCACCCATCCAATAGGTTTTTTACAAATATAATTCTTCAATTTTATCTTATCTTTTCATTTTATTAAAATATTTCATTAATGAAGTATTCATTGCCATCATCATGGTGTCAAAAATAAATAAATTTATTTAATGTCTAAAAATTATAAAAAAATTACCATAATTTAGGAAATATTTTTACCTTTATAACGAATATTTATAATTAAATATATCAATTATATAACCCCATGTAATTTTTTTTAGTAAAACTATACATGTTTGTGGCATTTTTACTTTTACTTTAAATAAAAAGGTATTAATGTCATTATCATACCCAAGTGGCTCCATGGGGTCGCAAAATTGACCCATGGATTGTATTGGTCGTCCATGACTCATCCAATAATGGTAGGACATGTTTCAAGGTAATTTTATATTTTTATAATATTATTTTTACCTTAAATTACCCCAATTACTTCTAATTGCGGTTAATAAAACTCAAAAGTTACTATTCACCAAAAAATATTTTAATCCCATTGAACCTCATTTTACTTAACAATGAAAACCATTTATGTTGGATTTTTTAAATTCAATTCATAGAAGCGGTAAATAAACATTGAAACGAAAAATCAGTTTTTTAGCTACCACTTATTGGTTTCACTATTCATAAAAAATTGATGTTTTTCAGAAAAATAATAAAAATTAACCCTAAGATATATTTGATATTCCAAATTAAAAAATGATTTCCATTTTACCATATTCAAAACATAGAATTTTCATTAATTAATTTTATAATTAATTCCCTTTGTCAAAACAAATAATGTGTTTTTAAGAAACAATATCTATCAAAAGATTGACAATTGTTTATGTCCAATTTCAAAGTGAAATTAATTATAATCACCACCATTGGATTAAATGGTAAAAATTTATTCTAATTACACTTTAAAACCAATTAAAAAGATAATATAACCATATAATTAAATTAGATAAAAAATAGTTTTGAAGTAAAATGTAGTATTTTTCACTATTCATTAAAAAAATGAACATTGTCAGAAAAATACCAAAAATTTACCCAATATAAATTTCAATGTCCCAATTCTAAAGAATAAGTTTATTTTGAAAAATATATCTTATAAAATTTTCAATATATAGATTTAAAAATGTTTTTCCATCAAAAGGTGGTAAACAATATTTTAAAAATATTAGAGTATTCCATGCTTATGATTTTATTCTCATTTAAGCCTCTAAAACAGTATCTAATTCATAAATAGACATAGATATTAAAATCTATTATTCTTTACTTACTTGTGATGTTACAAAGATTATAGCCCTTTTTCATTTGGTTTGAAGATTAGTAAATTTGAAGTTGGAAAAAATATGAATCAGAAAGAATTTAGAAAATTGATACAAATTTTTTTTATCTAACTACTTCAAGACTTGATATTTTTTATTCATTGAATATGTGGGTCATATTTTAGAGTGATCCGAAAGAATCTTATATCTTGGTGGAAAATAGAATTTTGAATTATGTTAAAGTAAAAAATTTACATGGGCTATTTTATAAAAGAATTTTTGAAATAAAATTTCATGGTTATACTGATGATGATATAGATGGAGATTGTAATGATATAAAATCAACTTCAGGATTAATATTTTCCTTTCGAGAGTGTTGTGTGATTTGGTTTTGTAAGGAATAGTTTTTTTTTTAAATTTGAGCATAATGAAATATGAATATGTTGTTTGTACACAATATTTTACTCAAATTTTGTAGATGAAAGTCTATTTGGAAGATTTAAAAGATGAAGTGTGAAAACCATTGGGGATACTTTGTCAGAATTAGACTGAAACTGGTCTTTCTAAAAACCCTATTTAACACTAAAGATTAAAACATAACAATTTTATGTTTTATTTCATGAAAGGAAAATTTACTAATGGATATTTTTTTCAATAATATTTTTCAAAAAAGTATAAAATTGTTCGTATCTTCAAAATAGTAATGATGAAAGAGATGTTTGTGGAATTGAGGCTGCAACTTCATGTTCAACCTCCTCCAAAATGTTTCTAAACATTTTAAAGGAGACCCTAGCATGCATTGGATTATGTTGAAAAGGGTGATAATTTGACAAATTTATCCTATAATTGTAAAGAAGTACTTTTATTTATTAAATTAATCTGAAGACATGGTTATTACAAAACGGGGGAAAGAAAATTAGGGGAAAAGATAAAATTAACGGAATGTTTATCATAGCAAGGATGATAAATTTTATTATCATCAAGGGATAAATGGATGCCTGATGGATTTCAAATTTTTTATTAATTTTTGTATAATCCCCTTTTATAGGTTGAGGGGTATCCTTTTAAATAGTCTATCGACAAAGAGGCGCAAAGCCTGAATAAAAGACCATATTATGCCCCAAAACCAAAAAATCAACTCTAATCCCCAAACTAGATGAAGTAAATGTTTTCTACACTGTGACCATATGCAAGGCTACTCAGTAATTAATCCCAATACATGACTGCGTGGGCCTAATACTAATAAAAAATAATACTCTCTAAAACAACCAAATCTGAGGGCCTTACTAATGGTTGATCTTTTTTTCTCTGAACTCATTTGCAATTGAACCTTGGTATCTAACCCAGTATTTTTTTTAATTAGATCCCTCTGTCAAAGACACTGCTTCGCGACAACACTATCCCACTGACAATGCCACATCCCACCCAACCATAGCGAGCCTTCTAGAAACCTCCTCCAATAACCCAATGCTAGGATCACATCATTTCCTGTTGGTGAGGTCCACCATCATCCACCACCATCGCTTAAATTTTCACACCCCCTATATCTCTCCATAGTTAAGTTATCCCATGTTTAACATAGGATCCACTAGAGCGACTTCATCTTTCATCAGCTACTGAGCCCATTTTCCCATTGACGACTGTCGCTCGCCCCACCCAATGCAGGAGACACTGAACCACCACATCGCAAATGGACACCATCAACCTATAATCCCCACCAATAAAGTGACCCATCTACACATCACTACAATCACTACCCCAAAGTTTTCTTTCCTATGTAATGAGCCACACCGCCCATTGCCTGAAACCCATAAATCCCCAATTTTTTCAGTTTCTAGGGACTAAACCCATATTGATGTAGTATTATAGGGCTGCCTTCACCAAGGGATGTAATTACTTAAAAAACATTAATTTATTCAGTAGTATAGTTTCATGACACTCTCATTTGAGCGAGGATGATTTTTTGGTAACATGTAAAAAAACTTGAGTTGTTTTCAAAAATAACATGTGAAAATTTTTAGTTTTAAAAAATGATTAGTTGAAATATTTATTAATGAATGTTTTCAAAAAAATCCAAAGTGGTATATTTAAGATACTTTTTGATTTTTCAATTTTTTTTGACTACAAAAATTTTCAAATTTTTTTTATAATAATGTGAAATATATTTCATTTAGAGTTTTTTACTAAGAGGTTTCTGAACATTTCGAATAAGGAAAGTGTTTTAAAAGGTTGGTGATCAGATTCTCTATCAAACACATTTTATCTAACATTGTTTGAAAGTATTATTTTGTATGAAGATGAAATACACTAGGGAAAAAGGTTATTGAGTCTAATGTTATTTAAAATAAGAAATATTGAATTTATTTATAAGATTTTTTAGAACATTCCAAAGAAAGTCAAACGATGATTTTATGATCTTAATGTTCCTAAAATTATGAAAAATCTTATGATATAAGATGTTGAAGAAAGAGAGAAGATATAGTTATATGAACACTTGTTTTTTAGATGTATATCATTGGAATGAGAAGAACTATATGAATATGTTGTTAGAATACATGAAGTATGAATTTACTGAATATTGAATAAATTCAAAGTTATTGATCAGACACAGTTCATTAGATACAGGGCACCAAGCATACTAGAACAGAAGTGAATACGATTTATGAGTTCTGATTTATTATAGTGTGAAGAATATAAAATAAATATAAAGATTTATCAAGAATATGTCTTTTGATAAATAATTTATTAGAAAGATGGATGTGTTTTGGTTTCTAAAATTATTTAGTTCATAAAATATGAAGAATTTATAAGTTATTTTACCATAGATGTTGGTTGGATAAACAAGTTGTTCGATTTTACTATAAAAAATGAGACATTTTCTGAGTTCATAAAAATGGATGTTTTGATACATGTCCAAATATGTATATACCAATCCATAAAAAGATATGTAGACACTGATCCATCAGATGAGGAGAGTGTATAATGATTTTTGAAGAAAGAAGAAAATGATTTCAAAGTCTCTAGACAAAGAAAATTTTAGAAATTTTGAAGATGTTATTTGATAAGCATAGTAGGTTTCTGAAGTTTTCAAAAGATTCAACAATTTATTCAACAATTTTCTATTAGACAAGAGCATCAAAGGGATCAATTATTTATTTATTTGTAGCAGTTAATTTTTTTTTTCGTTTCAACGGGTCAAGATAAAAAATGTGAGTTATTACAATTGGGTCAAGAACATTGGAGTATGGAATTGTGTTTTTATATTTCAATTGGTTCATGAGAATCAGAATGATTAATAAAGTTCCAGACTTGGATTTTTAGAACTATCATTTTGGAATTTTTTTTTGTAATTTCAGAAGAGTTTTTAATATTCAAGAAGTATCATGTTGTCAAAAAAAGATTCAAGAAGCATTGAAATGATCAAAATAAATCTGAAATGAACTTTCTTTTCATTGATTTAGAATTTGGGTGAGTGGGAAAAAAATTTATTTTCCCAAATTTACTATTCTAGGGGAACCTATAAATATAGGTGAAACTTCCAATAGTACTTAACATTGTTCATCCGTATATAAGAGTTGTTACTCTATATAATTGGTTTTAGAACTGAGTTTTCCCACCCAATTTTTTTAATTTAAGAATATTTTATAGACAAGCTTTTATGAATAGAAGACTAGATAGATACATGTTTAGATTAATAGAATACGATAATCAGACTAGTAAAATTGGTTAGAGCTTTGAAATTTTTTTTGAGAATCACATATTTTTTATACATGTAGATCAAAAAGGTTTAACATATAATAGATTGATAATTTTTCCATCAGACTAAGGTTATCAGCATAAATTCATTAGACGTTGGCGAATCAGATAAAGGAAACTTTTATAGAGATTTCAGATAGAACTTTGGTGGAAAAGTTTGAACAGTTTACATATTTTTGTGTGTCTTGAATAATCATAATATTTTTTTTGAAACTGACAGGAGTTATTATAATTATTTACATCGATAGATAGAAGGTTTATAATGGAATTTGACACAAATTTTATTTAGTTCTTGATAATAGTATATTTCCATAGACCCACAAGAGTGGTTCTTGAAAGGTTGTAAGTTCCCGCAGTGAGTCCAAACCTTGTGAGTCATGTGTTCCTTTTTTACCATTCAATTTTTTCATACACTTGAGTTTTCTAAAAGCTAAAAAAAAGAAACCTTAAAAAGTTTTAGGGGTTAAATTTTATTAAATTTTAAATTTCAAAAAGGAAACAACTTATAAAAACCCATATTCTTAGATTTCATTTGATATTTTGGAACTTCTCAACGTATTACACTATTTTTACACTAAAAAATATTCTTTCAAAATATGAAAAATGATCCAACAAAATGTAAATAAAAATAAACACATTTTTATTCAAATGTTTCGTATAAGTTAACTAAAATTCTTGAAATGTTAATGAGAGATGAAAATATATAATAAATGAAAACAAATCAAAAAATATCGTGTCAACAGTAAAAATGTTCCAATGTATTACATTCATTTCACACAAAAAAAATTGTCTATTAATATATTATTTTATAAACATTATTATTTTTATTTAACATATTAAATAAAAAATAATTTATTTCCACAAAATCAAAAAATAGAGAATTTAATTAAGGTTAATCATGGTAAAATAAACAATACCAATCTAATATAACAAACGATTTAACATACTAGTATTAATATTTGTTTTAACAATGATGATAACACTAATATAGTTTACATTTTATGAAATTTAATGGAGTAAACAAGAAATAAATATATGTTACCTATAATATTAGTAAACTACTAAAAGATTGTTTTCCAAAATACCTTCTTCATGATCTTTCCATATTCCACAAACTATTTCTTTGACTTTCTCATCAATAATATCTAATAATCTTTCAATAGAAGTAGGGATCTCACTCAAATCATAATCTTCTTCAGGTTTTTCATCACATATATACAATTGTTTTTATTTTAAAATGATATAACACTACATATTTGATGGATCAGGAACATAGAATTATTTCCTTGTGTTTTCATGATAAAAGGGTCAGTTGGGTATTCTAATATATTCATATTAACTATCATCCTACTGAATTTATCATATTCAAAATTGTTGTTATTAATAACCCATTTTTAGTTAAACACATGTACTTGAAATTTAACATAATAAACCGACCATATTTCTTTGATGACTCCATAATATTAACTTGATGCATAGATTTGGTTTTTTCTTTGGGACTCCAAAAATGCATTTCTTTTATGAATATCAATACACTGCTATTCTGAGTTGCACTTATGTTATCCTGATATTTTTTTATAAAATGTATAACCATTAATTTCATATATAGACCATTAAATTAAATTTAAATTTGATTGTTCTCAAACCATATAAATGTATTTGATTTATCTAATCTACCACAAATCATCTATTTAAACCATGAATTTTTTTTTGTTATTATTATTCAAAATCTACACTTATTTCTTCACTGGACAACATTGTTTATTAACATTAATTTCTAATGTTATATTTGGTTGATAATCATCAATAGTTTTCAAGATATACAAATATACCTTATTTATCTATTATCCACTAAAAAATCACACTTTCAAGCCATATACCCCCTTTCACCCATTTTTACCAATTAATGTGGAGATGTATGAAAAATGATGTGTTATACTATTGAAAAATAACTGGTAGAAAACATCTCAACTTCTTGATAAAATATTTCATAAAATAGATGATTTAGGTTGATATGAATTCTTAACGCATGCCTTCAATATCATCACATACCTTTCAAAAGGATACATCTGGTGTAGATATACTGGTCCAAAAATATTTATTTCCCACACCAAATAAACCATTATATGAAACACGATATACATTAAAAAAATACATCGCATGCATGAATAATCAGAATAAAAGATGAAAATAGTAAAGAGATGAAAAAATATTCGCAACGGTGGTGAATATTAAAGAAAAAAAAATCCAAAATCAACATTCATCAATTAAAACATACATTGTTTCATGGAAAATTAAAAAAATTCAAACTGAAAATATATACATGATAGGAGATGAATGTGGAGAAAAAGATAAATAAAATACAATGAAGTGAGATAGAAAGTGGTTCCCAAGGACACCCAAGGGTGGATAATGATGGTAAATAAAAATAATTGAGATTAGAGTCTATCAGATCAATGAAACAAAGGGTTTGGGTTTTTGAAGAGATAAAATAGACCACTATCATAATGAATAAATACCCTGAAATGATTCCACATGATATTTGATACAAATTTAAAAGATAGATCACATTGTTTATTTAATAACCGATATGAAAAAAAATTGTTTCACATTGGTTACAAATAAATGGTCTTATAAAATGAATTTTTAACATTGTTTATCTTGAAACTGATATGATAGACTATATTTTCAACAATGATTTTCTGATAACCAATGTGGAAAATAAACATCATGTGAATTTCATGTTTGTTACATAATAACCAACATCAAAATGATTTTTTCAAAATTATTATAAATAAATGATGTTAAAAACACACCGCGATAAATATATTTTATACTATAGGACCTTCAAAACTCATCAAAATTTAGTGCTATGGAAACATATTCATTCTAGGAACAATGTTATGCTTATTTTTTTAGGATTATATTCCATATTAATTAATCATTTTTATCTAAAAACTGAAAATACATCCCTAATAATATAAATAAATCACTGTTTGAATTATAAACTGATCCACAACTTAAAATACTTCAGATAAATGCCAATTCCTCACCCTAGGATAAATAAAATATTTCAAACACAATGAATCCATTATAATAAAATTTATGGGTCTAATTACTATGTTATATTAGAATTTTACCCATTTAGATGAAAAATTATCAAAATTCCCTTAAAATGTCTCAAAATTTTAAACTAAAATTTCATTAAATTTATACTCCAATTGATAGTTATCATATTTTTTTAAACATAGTGATAACATATAAGGATTTATATTGGTTGGGTTTCACATAGAGATATCATGTTCACCCATGAGAAACAAATTTTGTGTGTGTGTTGGATGCCTCATCACAAATTCCATATAAAGATTTATGCATTATGTATTTTGTATACTACAGGTGAATACTTCATATTAAATCACAATTACCTAATGTTTATAAAATACCTAGCATGGGAACCATCATACCTTAATAAATTTCTTATTATATCTTCAAGGATAATCTAATTAGGGGGTGGCTGGGTTTGTTGTTGATTATGTCATTGGTTGTGGTTTAACCATGATGTGATCAATTATCTTGTAAGAAAAATATAACATATTATCCCTTTATTGAGATAAATCAAGTAAGTGTATGGACATACCTAGATATGTGACATGTGATGAACTTATCTATTTGGATGTATTGAATGTGTTGTGGTGATATGTTTATATAAATTACATGTGTTGTGTTTATCCTCTGGTCTATCTATACTTGAATAATTGATAACATATGAGTAGGTTTTATGATATTAGTATAATTCATGTTTTATGGTTACTTAATGTCTTGGAAAAAGGGATTATATGATTATACATATTGTACATGATACAATTGGTGGACACAAGTGTTCATATACATGTTTTCGATGGTGATTATGGTATATCCATTTGTAGTTTCAATAGTACACATGTTTTCATAGAGGCCCATTTATACATGAAATTATCGATTATATAATTAACAATTATTATAAATGATATAAAGGTCTATGGGGTCACACTTTTTTTGAATAATGATTATGTTTTGTTACAATTTGTTTCTATAAAATTTTATGAACCAATTAAATAGCGTTTTAGAGGATATATAAAAGGAGTTTTATGTCAAGTTTCATAGTTTGTTAAACATGATATAACATATGTTTAAAATATATAATAACATTTTCAAAATTATGTTAGGATATGGTTTCAAAAGTTTTTATATATGATGTAACTTAAGGTGAAAATACATAAAGTTTATAACATTTTAAAACATGTAATAAATTGAGAAAAAAATTAATTAATGTTAAAACAATTACATGGTGATATACATCACATCTTGATTTGTGTTGGAGTAAACCATGTTGTAGTGAAGGTTTCTACATTGTGTTTTAGTGCATGGAAGTGGATGGGTTATGAGATAATTAATGTCAAAGTCATTAAATCCATGTATGATATCATATATAATTTGTACTATCAATGGATGATGCTTAATAAGTTTCAAATCCCAATATTAATTATTTTAATTTTCAATAATTAAGCCTATAGATGTGCATCAAGATACAAATAAATGTAATATAATGAATCATGTATGAAATTATTTTATCATGGATAAATTTTTATGAAACATTATATGTTTAAAGGATATTCTGTGGATGGCTATATAAACAGGTTCTTAGATTATGAAATGGATGGATTGGAGTTTATAAGTGTTTTTTGATAGTTTTGTGAAAATATCAAATCAATATATCTCCTTCACTTTTCTCTTTAATATATGGTTCTATAAAAAATTTTAGAAGGGGGATGTTATCAATGAATTAGTTGATTTAAATAACTTTTGGACACTTTAAGAGGAAGGAATTTATTGAATGCTTCTTAGTGATCTACATAAACCACTATGAAGATAAATATAGAGAACATTTATATCATCCAAAAATATATGTTCTAAATATATGTTTTATTCAATTCAAATAAATGTCAATATGTTATTAAAAACGGGCTTTAGGTTTCTCTTTTTAATATGATGAAACAATGGTTTCCCAAACTAAAACCCAAATAAAATAACCGAAAATATAATCCTCTATATTATGAAATCCAATTTAATGATGGTATTAAAAGATACACACACTAAATACTGTATTGCAAAAAATAATATAGGTTATCACAATTACCAGGATATATATGAAATGGTGTTATATATTTGTGACAAATGATATTTTGTGTACCATATATTCTTCGTTAACACCAGATTCCATTTCTTAAACTTATATATCATGAATCACTTATGTGTATACCATACATGAGTTAGTGATGAAATAGAGTTTAACCCCTAAAGATCACCTCCAAAAGGTACATGTTGATGACTAGTAATGAGAGTATAATTCATGAAAATAAATCATTATCCGCACCCAAAATATTTTTGGTAGGTTCCATATAGTTGAACTTGGTTCCACTACATTCGTATCTTTGTTGTTGACACCATCTTCTTCTGATATTTATGTGAAACCCACTATTAGATAAAATCCACTAGTATATTATCAATATAATCACTATCTTAACTTATGAAACCCTATGAATATGTTATTATATTTATAAAAATCCATTAAATGAATTATGTATATTCATTGAAAAATTATGAGTTATTATTATGTAATTCAATAGATTTATTCCAATGTGAGTCACCCCATTATTATGCACCTTGTCATCCAAATTGGATATTCCTGATGCCACACTCTTCTCTTTACGAAATTATATTGTTTTACTGCAATACCTTAATTCAGTTTTGGTTGTGGAAATTATGAAATAAATACTTGTGAAATTTACAATGCTTTTTCCAAAAACATTTTTCACAGATTTAACATAACAATCTCCCTCTTGAGAATTGTCTATCAACTTTACCACTAAATAAATTTGTCACTTAACCTAACCTCCTCCCCATAAAAACAATGAGCAAGTCTCTATCCTTTTCTTATTAGTCACCCAAGAGATATTGAGGCACACCATTGCCTCCTAATTTCTTGAGTTAAGACCTTCATTAAAATATCATCTATAGTTTTACCGCCTATTATATTCTAAAAATATTGTACAACTTCCTTCGTGAGCTTTTTTATTAAGTGATATTTTAGCTCAATATTCTTTGTTCTTAAGTGAAACAATGCATTCTTTGTAATATAGGTAGAAATATGAATATAAAAGATATCTTCATATTCTCATACTTACCTATAAGTTTCTCTAAAAAACAATTCAACCATATCATCTCCTTCCTTGCTTCCATTTGTCAACACACTCTGATTTTGTGGTTTATAGAATAAATATTGGGTATAGTTTTGAAACCCAACTTATGGAAGATTATCTATTGGTAAGAAAAATTCCAATTGTATTTATTTAAGTGTCTGAATATCCTCCAATGTCTACATTGATAGACCCTTATAATAGATCATCAATTTCGAAACACAAGGCTAGTTCTTACAAATATTTATGATACTAGAGTATCCACTTCATCACTCCCAGATGATCCTTTCCTAGATCATCCATGAATTTATTAAATATTCCCACCTCTTATTCAATTAAAAACCTTGTAAAAATCATGAAATAATTCAAAATTCCAACCTCTAATACCTAATTAACATTTACTATATACTTAACCTCATCTTCCATTCAGAGTACATTTTTTAGAAAGTTTGGAAATTTTGGCTAATGGGGTAAATATTGATTTAGATCTGAACAGTAAAGAATACTTCCACTATCTTATGGATATACTCTAGCCAATAATAACTAAATGTTTTGTGATTCCCTTACATTAGGACACTCGTCCATAATATTTATATAGCTTCCCCAAGACCCTCCATCTCAAGACATTGAAATAACTCACCCTTCAACTATTTAATCCATTTCTTATTCAAGCCCACTACGAATATGTCATCCACATATAAGATATGTATGATAAATGCTATATCGTTAAACACATTACAATAACAATAATTATCCAAATTGAAGTGGATGAAATTCTATTCTACCAAAAAGGAATCCGACTTTTGGTTATATGGACATAGTGATTGATTCATTCCATACAATCTCTATTTGGGATAAAACACTAGGATTCTACAAGATTAATTAAATGATTTTGATTTATATATATAAATTTAATCCATAAAATACTTATGAATGATATTAATATTCACATATAATTATTTTTGATATAGAGTTTATTTAATTACCTTTCTAAACATCTTCCTGATTGTTATGTTCTTAAAAACCAAATACTATATTTCTGAGAAATACACGCTTTTTTTAAAATCATTTCACAACTAACATTTCATTGTACGACTTTATTCAATATACATATTCCTTCAACTAGTATACCCATTTATTAAATATTTATTTATTTTATTGTAAATTTTTTGAAAGATACCATATTTCAAAATCATTTGGGGAGTAAATATCATCTTTTGACACTAACTCTCACTATTCCAAGTCACTAATAATTTCTTTCTCTTATAGTATTTTAAGAAATATCCCATAAAAACTTATAAATAAGGAATGCAATAACCAAAACATTACAACAATATTTCTATTTTTAAAGATGACATTAAATGTTATGGTTGTGTTCCTTCTGATACTGATTCTTCCAAAACACCTCTCAGATATTCCAGAGTCTCTAATAATTTTGGAACTTTTGTCCTTTGATAAACCTCTATAATATGATCCCCATTTTAAAATAACCATTTATAAATTTCATGTTCTTCTGGAACATGAGTTCTTTCTGA
Source organism: Viscum album (assembly GCA_963277665.1). Lineage (NCBI taxonomy): Eukaryota > Viridiplantae > Streptophyta > Magnoliopsida > Santalales > Viscaceae > Viscum > Viscum album. The sequence continues at coordinate 398,772,710 of OY728138.1, forward strand.
ACCATCCTAAATTTTTATACATCCATTCAGGTCAACCATGGAATTCCCCATCGATTCATTATTCTTAGTTGAATATTCTTCTATGTTTAATATTTCATTAGGACCCCTCTATGTAAGTAAACATTTAATATTTTAATGAGTTTCTAGAGATCATTATACCATAGATGAAATTTAATGTCATTATTTTTATAACCCATAAAGAAACATGCTTGGAACATAACACTAAATTTATGTTATTAAAGTGCGAAAAATACTTCTATAGAACAGTTTTTTAGTGTTTGGAATGATTGAATTTCAATCATAGGATTTAGACCTGGTGAAGGAATACAACAGTGAAAAACCGATGGAGCTTGTCTTAGTCAAGGTTATATGTTCCAAAACCAGTTGGAATGTGATTATGTCTGTATGATGGGAGTGAAAAAGAAAAATCTTTATTAGAAAAATTCTTATGTTACATGAAACACTCTAGGGGGTGTATAAGATTAAATTAATTCAATCCAAATTCACGATTTTCTACTATATGAGTTAGTTGAATTTGTGGCAGTCAATTGGTGATGAGAGTCAAAGTGGTGGTTGTCTATAAATTTTTAAAGGCGGTGGAATGAGATTCACCAACTGGGCACTACTATAAATATATGGTATGGGGTTTCTTGTGTATATGTGATTGATATGATTCACTGTAATCGTATTCTCCTATTTATAAATAAAGATAAAATTTACTTCGTTGGATTAAGATTAATTCCAAACCATTAAATTTTTTATTCAAACGTCTTTTTGTGTGTTTCCCTGATGTGCTTGTCCATGGATTTATGATATATCATCCATGAGGAATTCTAGTGCGGAGGATGGGGAAACTTTTCTTCTTAATTATAGTACATAATTTAGAGGGGTTTTCCATTTATCAGGGCTTAAAACATTTTTCTGTGGTTCAATAATGCTCAAATAACTCAAAATAATACATTATAGTGACATTATTTCCATTATAATTTTTTTATTTTATTCGGAGTTATTTTCTATAGAATGAATGGAGTTGGAATAAGAAAAGTTTTATATCAACAAGTATTATGGGATAAACTACATTTTCAAGAGGTTTTAAATAAAGGATTATCAATTCTATAAGGATCCACAGATTCTATTTAATGGATTCAAGTCATAATTTGTAGATAAAGAGGAATGGGAAAGACTTGATATAGAGGAACATAGAGTGTTATTTATTTCATTGGAATGTAATGTTTCAAATAATATTTAGGGTTGAATACCACTATGTAATTTACGAGTTTCTCTGTCATTTTTATGAGAATAAAACTAACATTAAAAAACTGTTCAAGATGAATAGACCATTCAACATGATAATTTCCAAATAATGTTTAGTGGATGATCATATCGATGATTTCAAAATGAATTGGAGTCAATTTGATCATGTTAAGGTGAAATATTATTAAGGAGTGTGAGATTTGTTTCTTATTTCATCTCTACTAGAGTCTTGCAATGCAATGAATAAAATTATGTGAAATTACTACTGTAAAAATGATATTATTTTTGGAGGAATTTTAAATCTCATTTTTATTGAGGAGATAATGTTTAATTAATTCTAAGATCTTGAAAGTAACACACTCAATGAATAAGGTAAAGGAAATTCCATTTAATGAAAATCTCAAATGAAAGTAGAAGAACTGAGGGAAATAGTTTGATATTAACAGACTATAACCAAGATCATATATTGTAATTTTAGGAATAATGAAAATTTGAAGATGTATTGTGGGGATCCTATAATTAGTTACATATGTTTTGATTCTATAAGATCCACAAATACTGCTATTGAGAATGATTTTAGTTTAATACTATGTGTCAATATTCTATTGGAATCATATATCATTGATTCGAGAGAATTGTTTAATCCTATATCCGAGAGAGGAATTAATGAAAAGTATTTTTCTAGATGACATGGAAAGGATCATATTATGGATGGTGTGGATCTTGAGATCATATAGAAAGGTAATACTAAACAATAAATTTCAAAATAAATATTTCCAGAGTTATAGTGAGTTAAAACCATAGTAATATTATCGATTAACTTAATATCCATTGGTTAAATATGTGAACTAGGATTTTTCATAACCTTTATGAAATGATTTTGTAAGATCCCACGTAGATCCATAATAGTGTCAATAGGATGAAAATATGAATCATTTTATCTCACAAGAAATATTTATGGATCAAGGATTATTGGACCATCAACTTCTAAAATTATGGAGTTGTGGAATTTTCTTCTTGATCACTTAAAGAAGAAATAAATATAAAACTTAAGGAGTTAATGGAAGTTTAATCTAGGTCATATAGATTTCAGAACATGCAATAGTTTTATTCTAAGAATATAGAGAAATGTGTTATTTTTTACAAATGGAAGGAAATTTAAATATAAAAAATTAGAGCTTTTATATATATAATTTTGGGTTATAATCCATTATATTATCCCAGTGATTCATTTTATTGTCTTACATTCATAGAAGATGCAATAGAGAACCTATAGGTATAGTTCCTTATGTACAAGTGTGAGGTTTTTGGAGTGTTTTTTTGATTGATATCCATGGTGGGGAAAGAGACCAGAAGTAAGCTTAAATATTTAAGGATAATAAATGTTGTTGAGTATGGTTACAAAGAATCACATAAGGTTTTCTAGATAAAATGAATCTTATTTGAGAATAACATATTCACAATGCAAAAATAAATTTCATTTCAGAGTGAATAAACCAAAAACTAAATGTGAAAGCTTAGAGAATAATATTTCATACAGGCTTCCTAAATGAGTTTTGTGAGGAAGTTATCAATTATTTATCTTATCCCATTAATATATTTTTCTCACATTAATTTATTCAATTTAGTTTTTTACACTCAAGATAAATAAACGGATAATGAAAATTTTGAAGAAAAGTTCCAAGAATGTTTCTTTATAGGTCATATTGATGAAAAATTTTGGTTTTGTATTTATGATAATGAAAAATGGAATATATTTAGAAACAAGAATGTTCTATTCAATGTAAAGATCATGAGGAAATATTTAAACTCTATGGAAAATGGTGTTGAGAGAAAACAATCAAAAGAACATATCCCAGTTGATCTGAATAAAAGACTAGATGTTCTATAATCTTTAAGAACTTCCAAAAGTCTGGAAGATCTAATGATGATATAAGTACTAAAAGATTCAAGATATTAGAATCATTTTAAATTTTTCTAGAAGATACTTTTTCACAAGGACTGGATCCTCAGGTGGAATTGAGGAGGTCTACCAGAATTTGGTAAATGGGTCAGTGTTTTGGAACTAATATTCAGTACTTCCTTTTTATGGTTAGAGGATAACTTGAGATACTAAAAGATGTGGTGGGTCTTAGTGACTCTAAAAAATGATAGTTATCTATAAAAGAGGAAATACATTCACTCTATGCAAAAAACATGACATATAATATAATTACCATAAGGAATGAAAGTTCTACAAAAAAATTGGCTGTCTTGGTTAAAGGAGAAAGAATATAGTAGAAAATGATATAATAATAGGTCGTAAATGGTTTTTAATATAAGGGATAAATTTATCTATTTTTTATCTTGTTTTTAAATATACAAAAATACCGATGGAAATTATCCTGGTAGATTTTGAAGGATTATATCATTATAAATTAGATATAATTTATATTTCCTTAATAGTGATTTGGAGGAGGAGATATTCATAAATTATCTAGAAGTATTCATTGATAAAACAGACAATAGGAATTTTTTTCATGCTAAAATAGATCATGTATGGTTTTACACCCACACAGGTTTTATTTAAATCCATTATTACCTCTATTTTGAGTTAACAAAAGTATTTGATGCATACATACATTTTAAACTCTACATTTCCAAGTAAATATGGAAAAATAAAAAAGGGATGAGTATATGACTTGAGTGTAAGTGATCATTCACGAGCACAATACTTCACAATGTTTTAAAAATGAAGAAGGAATGATTCAAATCCTTTATAGTACTGAGCGTGAGACTTCCAAGAAGAATATGAGTCGAGTATAAGACTTCAGGATGAAGTGTATGACATTTTGAACCATAAGGATTTAGAGTGTATGACTCCACTGAATTTAGTAATTTCCACTAAACACATGACTTCACTGTAATATATAATTTCATTTAATGTAATACTTTATTCTTAATGTATAAATTCATCATAATCCATTAAGCTAATCAGAAGACCGAAACACTTAGATAATTTTGTAGGATTCTTCTAAATGGAAAGTAATGATTCCATAATTTATATTACTAAAAAATTAAAGAATAAATTTATTATATAATGAATGTGTAATGTTCTCTATAGATCTAAAATCAAGATCATTTATACCCTACAATCACTTCGTGACTTTATCATATTTTTGTTCAAAATATGCACTATTTTTCATATTATTTTATATTATAAATTATTACAAGTTTGTTTCATATATTTATCTTTAATTAATTACTATTTAATTACTCAATAAATATTTTTTTACTCATGTAAATTTATTTAGGGTTAATTTATGTTCTATGTAAATTCAATTTAATATGATCATATGTGTATTAATATATACACTATTTTCTGAAAACATGAAATGTTTAAATTCAAATTATTTTAAATATTAATAGTCAGAATCTGTTATACTTTTAATGTTTATAAGAACATTTAAAATGGTTTTTTATTTACCATTGTATTAAATTTTATAGTAACTTGTGTTGTAAAACCAATTCTAGTTTTACATATTATTAAATATAACCAATGTGGAAATAATTTTTATGTGAATTTAATGAATAATTCACATGTTTCTTTGGAATGGATATAATAAAAAGGGCCTTGTGTTTTGATCCTTAATTAAATAAATAAATATATTTATTTCAGTAGAACCATATCATTAATTATTTTAATTAAATTCTTAGACTACATCGTGAGATTCATCTTGTTTACCAAATACTTCATTCTGCGAAACATCAATCATTTGATCCATTACTACTGGAGATTATCTTCCAACCTTAAAACATAGAGACTTTCTTTTTAAACTAGTTTTTGTGGTTATTACTTCTTTATATTTTTATTTGTTCATAAAATTTTCAGGTTATACTACCCATAAAAGAAAAGAGTTGGGTTATACTACCCTATAAAAACGTTATGAGTTTTACATAACTGGTATAACCAAAGGGGATAGGTTATGCATTAGTCTGGGTAAAAAGAAGGGTTTGGTTCTAAATATACTTCAAATGGTATATTTTATGTTGTTCCTTTAGGTTTGAAAATAGTACAATAATCTGGTTAATCCACCAATTGTGCAAAAATTCTGTCTTTGTTTCTGCCTCCAGGGTTTATAAAGTAAATTGAAAGGGGTTGTGAATCCCTTCAAAAATTAGGGAGTCCATTATAGAGAGTTCCATATATATCTTCATATGATATGGGTTTATATTAGAGTAAGATCATTTAGATATGAAATACTATAAAAATAACTATGTTAATTTCTTTTTATATTTCTACTACATTCCCCTAACTTTGATACATTGTTAAAAATATTTAAAAAGGTCAATTACTATAACATCCCAAGTAAATAAATAATAATAAATTTTCATATTTTTTAATATTTGTAAATTAAATATTAATTTTACTTTAAATGGGATTCTGTGTTATAGGATGTACCTGATATGCCACAATGGGTTTTTTTGAAGTCTAATGTTACACACAATGCAGAGTCATACTGAAAAATAATAATATAATATTATTTTAAATGGTAGTAAACACCTAGCCATTGTATTGTAAGGAATAAATATAACTAACTAAAATATGATTATACAGGTTTGTTAAATGTTTTTACTTTTATCCAATAAATGTTAGAGGCGAAAAATGTGAATGAATCTAATTTTAAACATAAATACTCTAATATTATTTAAAAGCTCTATTAACCACCTTTTAATGGAGAACCCTCTTCGAATCTAGTTTTGGTCACTTTTATATGTACAATTTGAAAAAATAAAATTATTCTTTAGATTCGGGAGACCAAAATTTACCTTGGGTAATTTTTTTGTATTTATCTAAAAAAAATCATTTTTAGTGAATAGTGAAAAATACTGTATTCCAATTCAAAACTACCACTTAATATATGTTATTTATATGGTTAGATGTTATTTTTAATTGGTTTTTAAGTGTAATTATATTATATTCTTAACATTTAATCGAATTTTGGTCATTGGAAGTAATTTCACTTTGAAATGAGACATAAAAAAGTGTCAATCTTTTGATAGTTATTATTTCTTAAAAACACACTTTTTGTTTTGACAACGAGTTTTAATTTTAAATTAATTAATTCAACTTATATATTTTTAAATTGGTTTAATAGAAAACATTTTTGAATTCAGAATATCAAATAATGATTAGGTTGAATTGTTGGTATTTTTCTAAAAAACTTCAATTTTTGAGGAATAGTGAAAACACTGAGTAGTTGTTAAAAAACTAACTTTTCATTTGAATGATAATTTACCACTTTTGTGAATTGAATTTAGAAAATACTACATACATGTTTGTTATTATTAAGTAAAATTTTGTTCAATAATATGAAAATAATTTTTGGTGAATAATAACTGTTGACTTTTATTTACAACGGTTAAATGTAAATAGGTTAATTCATGGTAAAAACAAAATTATAATAATATAAAATTAGATTAACAATTTTCCTAACCTTATTGTATGAGTAATTTATGACCATGAAAATCCTTGGGTGAGACTTTTGGCCTTTGAAAGCCACTTGGGTAAGATAATGATATTAATAACTTTTTATTTAAAGTAAAAATAAAAAAATCATAAACATGTATTGTTTTGCTAAATCAGTTTTAATGTGTGGTTATATAATTTATATATTTGACTATAAATTTTCCTTAGAAATCTAAAAATATTTCCTACATTAGGGTATTTTTTTATAATTCTTAAACATTAAATAAATAAAATTATTTATGACAGAATAATGATGGAGTGTTTACCTCATTAATGAATGATTTAAATAAATAAGATTATAAAAATTAAAAAAATATCCAAAAACTAACAAATTATTCTTTGATGGTTTTATTTTGAACTAGAGTCACCATATCTTTTAATTTTAAAAGTTTTTGACATTTAGAAACCAAAAACCATTATATAAGAAAACAATATTTTCAAACTTTCCTAAAGAGCCCCTCCTCCCCCTTATAAAAAGCGTTCACCTCTAACCCATTACTCACAGCCTCTAGAGCCCCTTGAATTGACCAAACTCTGCCCAAATAATTTCTCAAGATCTCTATCTTCCACCTAGAAGCCTTACCTTTGGTATAAGGCACTTCAAGGAATTATTTTGGTACAAACCAAAGGGAGTTACCAGATTTAAAGGTAACGTCTTCTTTTAAGTTATTTTCTTTTTATTTTAATTCTCCAACCCCCCAAAATATTTTTATTACATTATTTTATAAAAAAACCAGTATCCTAAATATACTATCTTGTTTTTATGAGAAGTATTTGAACTACACTTATGCACACCTCCATCTAATGGGTAAATAACATACTGTTTCTGTGGATGCCGAACTACTGCCTCACGAAACAATGATTGTTCAATCTTATCCTACCACCTCTTATGGTGGCCATTTTGATGGAACTATATTTATATGTGATATATATAATATTATTATTGTTTCTATGCTTCTTTATTTTTCATTTATATCATACCTTTATGGTTTCCATAATGGGTAAACGCGATAATTTAATTTGTGGAAGTGCGGACTACCACCCCCTAAAAGTTATATGACTCGTTCATGCCATATGTGGAACATATAAAGTATGGAGTTAATAAAATTATATATGATATTATACGGGAATTATAATATACCTATTTATCATTAAGTTTTTATTCCATTAAAAATACGAAATAGAAATGAAAGTAGCGTTCATGCGTATGTACGACTTACTGTCTCTATGAACGGTGCATTTCAGTTTTTACCTCCAAATATTATGTACTACTATAAATACAAATATATACTGGATATATATGATTTATATGATATCTAAATCATGAATATCATTCTGTAAATAATGAAATTTTAACCACATGGACAACTTGTAAATATAAGAAGTTCATTTTTGATTAAATTACCAAATATCAGCAAAACTACCATTATTAACTTAAATGATTAAATAATGTTTAGAACATGATAATAAGTTATATAAAAAGAATAATAAACTAGAAAAAGGTTCTTAAGCAAGTAAAAATTAACATCAGTTTATTATTTAGCGAATTAAAGAATGAACGGTTCAAGTCGGACATAAGGTAAGGGACTTTTTCTCAATCTTGTTTCATTGAGGCATATTTTGTTTTATACAAGACTTCATTTTATACGGTGTATAAACACCTTTGATTTTTCCTTTAATTCAAAAGGAATATTTTTCTATGAGGCATTTTACTAAACAAAAAATAATAATGTTTCTTTTAATGTAAGCGGTGAAAAAGACCTTTTCCGCCGATGTGAGTATTATTTGATCTATGGCTTCCTAAACAAGCCGTAATGTTTTTAAAAGTGAAATTAATACCATATACTCTTTTACATATTTTGGTATTGAAAAGGGTTTTTATAATGGATTTTTTATGTCAATATATTTAAGTAATATATAGTGATTGAAATGAGTAAATATTATCTTTCCTTTATGTTTGTTTTATGTGCTATGAATATGTTATGGTTCTTGGGCATTGTTTACGTATACGGGTGGTTCCGTGATAAACCTAGGGTGGGTGAGCCCAAGATAGATCTCCAATGCATTAGGTAACGTGACAGAGGTAAACATGAATATTTCTCCAAAGAGATTTAGGGAATATACTGTGATGGATATTCCAAATGTAACTCCATACGTGGCAGTGAATGCTACAACGTAAGAATGTTATGGATTCCACAAGTTAAGTTTATGATTTGTGATTACTATGTGTTATTAGTAAATCTTATGATTTCATGAGGTATGTTAAAGTGATTATTCTTGGTATGTATTTATGGGATAATGTTCTATTTCCTTATTTTATAACCCTTACTATGCTTTTTATGATCATCCCATGTTTTGAAATGTTTTTCATAGGACTTAAAGATGAATAAGGTCAAGGATGGGATTAACAAAAAGGCATGTTGTTTAAAATATGGAACTAGACATGACCCTTTTTTTCAAGAGTTTTTATTGAATGAAAAAACTGAAAACTGAGTATCAGTGTCTACATTGTAATTTTTGAGATATAATTTAATAATTATGGCCTAATATTTAAAACTCCAAACCTGAAAAGATCCTCATTATTAATTGTGCATTTAATTCAAGATTATGTATTGTTTTAAGGCTGGGTCCTTATAATTCCCCACCCTCTTGAGTGTTGGACTCTTCTCACTAGGATATAAAAGTTGGTATCAAAAGGATATTTCCTATATTTAGAATATTTTTATATTATTTTAGCTAATAAAAGATTGAATAAAATAGTCTAGTGGAAATGAATATTTTGAGATGGAAAGAAAGAATAAAAATGATGGTTGGACACATCAAAGTCCTCCAATATTTGATGGAACTGATTATGGGTACTAAAAGTCTCCCATGGATTATTTTATTAATCACTAGGGAATTTATAGTTGGAAAATCAGGGTGAATCCTTAAAAATTTCCTAAAGTTGATTCTGAATCATTTGTTGGTTATGATACAGTAATTTATTCTCTAAATTACAAGGTGAGGAATATTCTACACTATGAAATTTATTGGAATAGGTATAATCATATTCTTATAAGAAAAATAGCTCATAAAATTTTGTAAATTACGTATGTTAATCATCTAGGTTTAATGAAATTCATAATTACTAAATTAGCTATGTTAAGAGTAGATAATTAGGAATTCAATATATGAGAAGAATATATAGTTAATCAAATATTTCAATGATTTGAAAGTTTTAAAAACAGAATGAGTTATTTGGGAGAAATCTTAGATAATTATATTATAATTGAAATTGGTTTAAGAGATTTACAGAATAAAAAACATGCTAAAAAGGTTCATATTGATGGATTTTTTTGAGGAATATACATTAGATGATCTTATCAATTCTTAATAGAAACACGAATTAGAATTGGAAAATATTTCTCAAGAGGATAATTCAAAATGGAAAGTTATTATTTTAAATTAAAAATACATTTCCTAAACCACTCTTCTAATTATAAATTTCAAAGTAGTGAAAGAGACTAAGGTGTATATGTTTTCCACGGAAGAAGAAAGAATGGATACACAAGATGAAATAAAAGGAATTATTAATGGAATAAAGAAACCTCAAAGGGAAATGATGATAAAGAAGCCATGTGTTATCAATGTTTATAAAGAGGGACCACAAAAATTAGATACCCAAGTCTCAATAATTTTACAAAAAGAGGATAAAATTATAATAAATTAAGGAATGATATCACAATTGGTTAGAATACACTTCAGATTCAGAATCATGTTATGAATCTAATGTATCAAAAGAAAAAAACCCGTGCTTAATGGAATCAGAAAAACAAGTAATCCAATACAATTATTCTTCCACTTATAATATTTATTATAAACCTTCTAAATATTTTTTATGAGGTGATTGATAGGATCAGTCATAAAATTAAAAAGAATACCATAAAATTTAAAAATATAACAATAAATATAAAGAGAATATTGATGGAAATGATAAATAAAGCAATAGTCTTTTGATATATAATGAAAAAATATGTGTTGATATTGAAATGGGTCAAATTAAGAATATTAATCTTAAGGATTGTAATTGTAAATTTTATGATTCTCAAATAAGAATGTTTTTTCTATTTTGGATGAAAATGATAAGGTTATAAATAATATTAATAGATTTAAATCAGATGAGTCCACATTTATTTAAGGGTGAAAATGTTAGGATAAAATAAAATGTTTGAATAATGTGAAAAAAATAAAAAAGGACTTGGTTGAGATAATATTTTGTTGAATATGTATAAAACATTCTTGTTAAATTTTTAAGTGTTAATGTTTCAATTGTTACATGATTTAAATTTCAAATGAAGAGATTCTAAACAAATGAATGCTCCTTGTGAATTACATTGTCACTTGGTAACACAATGGATTTTATGTCAAAATAATTATCTTATATATTTCATATAAACTCCTCGTATAAATCTTCTTGAGTTCCAAAAAATTATTCTTATATCCCAATCGGGCCTCAAAATTTTTGGGTACTAAAGACTTCTTAAATCCATTTCTATATAAAATATGTCCTGAAAGCATTAAAAAGGATGTTTGGTAAATGGATAATGGATTTTTATGAAAAATGAATACTGATATTTCAAAAATTTTATATATTCTAACAAGTATTATGGTCATAATGTTACATTAAATGATAATTAGTAGGGAAATGTAAATTATTTTGGAGAAGATGGAATTTAAAATTATGTTTTTATCCCAAAATATTTGTTTGTTAAGGGTTTAAAAAATAATTTAAAAATCATCTCATCGATTTTTGGTGATAATATGAATGTAAAATTAAAAAATAAAATGTTTATTATTTTCAAAGATAATTATTTTTTATTTTATGGAAATAATAAAAGTCAACATATTTTCAATTGATGTTGTTGAGTTAAGAGAAAAATGTCAACTATTTAATTGTTATAGAATATTACAATGTGTTTTTGCATAAAATATTTCTCCATGCAAATATAAAATTATTATACAGGATTTTGAAAAGTTAAAAGGTGTTATATATACCCAATTTGAAACCATATGACACATATATATGTGATTTATTCATAAAAGGTAATAAATATAAGGATTCATTCATGTTTTTTCAAGAGGTATAAACATTTAGAATACAAATTATTTTACATTTAGGTTTATTTGGGAATATTAATATAGAAAAAGGTAAGTGTTTTTTATTTTTTATGACTACAATAGATTTAGAGTGTCAAATTTTATTATATACAAATATGATAGATTGTATAAATTTATTTCATTTTCTAAATTGGTTCAAAATAAAAATGGTTATCTAATTTTTCAAATGAAAATGGTATAGGTGGAAAGATATTAGATATTTAATTTGAAAAATTATATGAATATAATTGGTATAATAATAAATTCCCATCCACTAAGACTCCTAAAATAATATTTTTGTAGAAAGGAACAATATTAGATTACAAAAAATGTAAAGGAAAATTTTAAATTAGCACTGTTTCAAAAAATATTTTTGGGATGAAGTTGTTAACATACCCTATGATGTCTTTAATAAAATTATTCTTAGGCCATTTTTAAATTAGATACTTTATGAAATATATAATTAAAAGAATACTAAAATTGTATATTTCTATGTATTTGGCTACAAAGGCCACATTCCTAATACTAATAATTCTCTAGAAAAAATTTATTCAAAATCCAATAAATTTATTTTGATTTGGTATTCTAATTCCAATAATGTATATAGAGTTTATAATAATAGAAAATTATTTGGTAGATAATCTTTCCATGTTAAATTTGATGAAGATCTTATATATTAAATATAATATAATTTTAAAAGGATGAAGAATATTTTATATATTTCAACTTTTGTAAACCTAAAAATTCATATTTCGATGCATTTATTGAGGGGAGAGTATCTCTCATGAAACAAATTGAAATAATTTAAAGATCCTCTAGTTGAAAATGTAATTTGTGATATAATTTTTGGTTTTGAAGCCACACATTCCTTAATAAATGTTTTCACTTATCAAAATATTATTTCGGATTTTTTATATTAAAATATTAATAATGGATTATGCAAGTAAAAATATATTATAGAAATTCATGAAGACATAAATCATTTTAATAGGAATAAAATATGAACCTCAGTTAAAACCCCTAAGTATCAAAATATTATCCATACAAAATGGATCTTTAGAATAATGTTATATGATTTTGGTCAGAGAATTATTAAAAAAGACATTTTTGTGGCATAATGTTAGGAAGAGGGAATTGATTTTGATGAATCATTTTTTTCTGATTTTGCGATTATAATTAATTATAATTATTTTGGAATATACATCTCATTTTGGAATTAAACGTTTTCACATAGATATCAAAAGTATATTTTTGAATGTATATATTTCTGGAAAGGTTTTTTAAGAAAAAATTCTTGTTTTGAGTATGAATTAAAATCTAAACATGTTTTAAAAAATTAAAAAAATATTTATGGTTGGAAACAAGATCCTTCAGATTGGTAAAAGAGATTTTCATTATTTCTCATGAATAATGGTTTTCACAATATAAAACTTGAGATAATTTTTTTTAATTAAAAGGGATTCAAAACATATTTTAATTATTAATATATATGTTTATGATATTATATTTGGATCCTCAACTTATTTACATTGTAATGAATTTTTTAATCTTATGTCTTTGGAATTTTATATGAGTCTTGGGGGTGAGATTGAGTTCTTTTTTAGGATTAATTTTATTTTAAAAAAATGGTGGTATCTGTTTTGATCAATATAAATATTCTAATGTTTATATACACTATTTAATCTATATTTTGGACTCAAGATGAAAAAATAAAAAATTAATGGGCATATGAATTGACCACTTGTCTTAATTAATGTGTATAAAACTTCATTGAGGTAGTTAAATGAAGATGGTATGGGTGTATGCCTTTAGAGTAATGAGTTGAAGAATTTAGAGATGAATATTTCTTAAGTGTAATAATTCAATATGGAGAATAAGATGTTTTAAACCATATGCATTTTGGGAATACAATTTCAAATCCTCAGCCTTGCACTGAATGTAAGACTTTCTACATATTATATGAATTCACCTTAAGACATACTTATTATGAACATAAGGATTTGTTCAAAATCAATTACCTTACTATATTCATTTAAGTTGATTGTATGACTTCAAAACTTAGATAATTTTTTAGGTTTATGAAAAATGAAATTTCAGGATTCTAGAATTCATATTCTGAAGAAATTAAAGAATAAATAACTTAGACAATGAATGTGATATGTGATACATAGTTCTAAAATCAAGATAATTTATGACCTATGATCACTTAGTGAATTTTTAATATTTTAGTTCAAAACATGATTTTTTTATTATTTAATATTAAAAATTACAACATGTTTGTTTCATATGTTTCAATTGTTTAATTATTTCCTAATTACTCAATAATTATTTTGATCCAATGGAAATCTATTTAGGGATATTTTATATTGTACTGAAAGTTTATTAAATATTATCATAAGTGTCTTTAAATAATAATTTTTTTTGAAACATGAAATATTTAAATTTTATTCATTTGAAATATGAAAATTCTACCTTGCTTATATTTTGAATGTTTTGAGGATCATTTAATTTGTTTTTTATTTATAGCTATATTAAATTTCAAAAAAAATTTGTGTTGTACAACCTATTTTAGTTTTATATATTATCAATGTAATCCCATGTGGGAATAATTTTCATATGCATTTAGTGAAGAAATCATGTGTTGGTTTGGGAAGGATGAAATATAATAGGATTTGGGTATTCAATCTACTTTAAAGAACTCTATATATTGAGTTTGAAATAAAAAAATTAATAATGAGGTTTGGGATATTCTTGAATTGTACTATGTGATTCACCTTGATGATCAAATACTTCTTTCCAATTAACTTCATTCATATGATCCAATGGTGATAGAGATAACTTTTATAACCTCCCCATCCTGGTTCTCCCTAACAAGACTAAGATGGTTCTCCACATGGACTCAGGCATTCCTCCTTTCATAACAAAGGCTACCAACTAGTAGAGAGGGTCTAATTGTCATAGTGGGGAGACTATACCCTATGGTATCATATTATAAACATAGTAGAGAAAAATGAAGAATATTTTAATATAATCAATGTTAAGTGAGAAATATTAATGTTTCAAACCAAATAAATTTAATCAACCATGCCATGTCATACTTTATGCCAAAGTAAATATTGTGTAAAAATTCAGACATGAAAAACAACTAGAAGATATACTCTAAATAAGAGTAATATCAAAAATTTATAATGATAATAAAAACCCTCTTTGTTAATAAATTATGAGTATTGTTATGTGAAACTGCAATTTTTCGATAAAGTTCACCTTATAAATGATATAATTCTTTAAAGGATTTACATGATGGTATAATCCTAGTTAACACCTCATAATATTATTTGGAATATTTTCAGAGTTAGGCCCTGAGTCGGCATGAGATTTTAAGGTCTAAAGAGCCTCAACACTAATAAAATAAAAATATTAAATATGTAATATCACATGTAGGATATTTTATACAATAATGGAATATATCCTAATTGGTATATCATATTATAAATATTAAACCACCATTAGTTTCAGGATGTGGGTTTTACCCTAATAATGAAATAACAATTGTGAGCGTTGATTTTTGGGTAACATAGCACGCTAGGGTAATTTATTTAATATTTCTATCATAATTTCATAAAAAACATGATATACCTCCAAAATGGTCTATCATAAGTTGTTTTCGACACATTTGAAATTAAAAACACATTGAATGGGTTAAATTAATGTCTTCACATTCAGTTTTTAGATGAATTGGGTATTAGATATGGGTATTGAATTATTGGTATTTGGGTTCTAAAAAATGACACATCGGGGTTGGATTCCTTATACCTGAACTTTTTTGGCATTTGACTTAGTTAGATATTGTCAAGTTTAGATGGTATTATATCACTTTGATCCTGATTGGTGAACACTCATTTCAACAAATTTGGGTTTTATTTCCAAGAATGACACTGTTCTTCACTGTTCCAGGTTCAGTACACCCCCACACCCCAATTTTTTTCTTTTTTGTTATTATTTTTATCTTTTTTTCCTCCTCCCTCTCAATAATTGTAAAAAGGATGGATTTAAATAAAACTATAAAATTTAAATTAAATAGGTATAATTTAAATAATTATCAAAAGGTTATTTCTTTAATATTTAAGAAGATAAAAATAAATAATTATCTAAATATAATTATACCAAATCCTCAAAGGACAGTATATATAAATTATTAGAAGATAATTTTGGGGAAATTATGAAAAATAAGTATAAGAATTGTAAAATTATAATTTATTTGTTTTATCTGAAGAAAATTATAAAAGTAAAATCACAATGGATTATCAATGGATAATTTATTAAAATTATCAAATTAAACTTACAATGAATTATCAAAATATATGTATTAAAAATTATCAAAGGATAATTTTGAAAATTAAGAAAATATTATTATAAGGGAATTATCACATGATAATGATTATTAAAATTATTAAAGGATAATTATGTGTATCATCAACATATAATAATCAAGAATTATCAAGAGGCAATTTCATTAAATTATCAAATGATACTTTATTTAACATTTATCTAAAAATAATTGAACAATTTTTTAAAGGATAATTGGTAAGAAATTATCAGAAGATAATTATAAAAGGATAATTTATGAAATTTATAGAAGGATAATCATCTATATTATCAAATAATAATTATAAAGTACCACCACATGTGTTATCAATTTAATTTAGATGGATTATAACATCGAATGTGGTTTAGTAATTATTCTGAGGAAAATATTATGAAATCATGATTTGTCCTAGAATGATAATTAAGAAATTATCAAGGAGAGAGAATGTATCAAAAAAATGTAATATTTTATTTCATCATGGAATAAATTTGTTGTTTTAGGTTATAAGATCCATTTATGAACATTTTGCATTTCTGTGTCGACGAGCTTTACAATTAGGCATGTGAGTAGGTGTTCTTAATGGATGAGGATTCCATTCTAAATTTTGAGCCACACAAGGTGGTCTATAACTACCATTGAAATCAAAAAAATTGAGTAAGGAAGTTACTTACATTATTGGGATCACATTTATATATTTTCCCTCATTATTCTATTTTTTATATTTTTGATTGACTGTGCTTGATTGTGATCACACGCTGGTATGTGTGTAACATGTGAGACCTGTTGTGATAATTAATCCCATGAGTGATATTAAGGTTAATTTTTTATATGTTTTATTATGATATCATGATTGTATGAATGATTTTATATACTCATGATGATATTCTATTCCTTCTTGGGTTCTCATCTTTTATATGTATTAACATGCCTTGGTGGTTGTGATTAGTACTTGAGACAGGTGGACTGTTGTGATAGATTATACCTTAGTGAGTGAGTGAGCTTTATTGTGATGATAGAAATGAGGGAACTGAGCATAGGGTGGTGGTACAAGGCAAATGTGGTGTTGTGTTGACAGTGTGTTCATGGTATCCACAATTTTCCATGTTCCATTCACAATGTGATAGCCTAGTCAATGTGAGTACTAGATATTTTCTTCTAGAGGATCAAGCTGACATAGTCCTATTGAAAGATAAATGACACTAGGAATCATCTCTAAGAAACTATGAGGACACCGTACATGGTCCCATTTTCTTCTTTTGACTCGTTCTGTTATCTTGTAGAAAAAATTCCAAGCATATACGATTGGGGGTTATTTTCAGATTGGTTATTACACTACCGCTTTTTTTTGGATTGTATGTTTATGGTTGTTACATATTTATTATCATTATGGAATAAAAATGTTACACTTGAGAACCTCAGGTTTAAGACATGTTGGTGGTTTCCTACTAAGTCCTGTAATCACACCCTACTCGGGCGTTTTGATATGCCTGTAGTTTTCTAGAGGGATCCTGTTAAGGGAAAGGACCATATGGTGGATGTATGGGGAGAAGAGCATGGAACATGGGGTGGAATGAAATAGACTCCTAAGGACCCCCAAAAAAATTCTATTTATTTATTACATGTTTCTTATTTCACTGGACATTACTTCCACATTTGGAGTTCTTTTATTTATATGATATTTATTCCATTTATTTTGTTTCTGTATCTTTAATCTAATCATTTATTTTATTATTTACTATCTATTATTGATCTTATGACATGATATAGAGGGTATAGACTCCCTACTAATGGAATTATACCCTCACTTCTAGTTATAAACCTCTTGGGTACATGGAGGCACACTTGAGGTTTTATAAAATCCTAACCAGAACCATTGGGTTTTTGTTAGAAGGATAATTGGGTGAATTAGGGAAGGATAATTATAAGTAATTTATCATGTGATAAATATTATCAAAATTTTAAAAGGATAATTACACGTATTATCTAATGATAATAATCAATAATTATCAAGAGATAATTTCACTAAATTCTCAATGGATGATTTATATTAAAATTATCTAAAAATAATAGCAAAAAATTTCAAAGGATAATTTGTACAAAACTATCATAAGATAGCCATAAAAGGAGAATTTATAAAATTTATCAAAGGAAAATTATTTACATTATTAAAGAATAAATATAAAATATGATCACATGTGTTATCCATTTAATTTATAGATATTATGATATCAAATGTGGTTTAGTAATTATTCAGTGGAAAACATTGTAAATGTGTGAGTTTTCCTAAAATGTTAATTCAAAAATTATCCAAGAGAGAGAATGTATAAATACATGTAAAATTTTATTTCTTATTGAAATCAGATAACTATTTTTTGTTACAGGAGACTCTGATAAACCTTGATTGTTTTCGTGTTGATAAACATGATAATAGGGCCAGTGAGGAGGTGTTCTTAACTGTTGAGTTTTCCACTCCAGCTTTTAAACCACAAAAGTAAATATATTCTTACTTTTTACAATGAATACTTTGTGGTGGGAAGTTATTTACCTTATTGGGTTGGAGTTTACACCTATTTATATGTTGATTACATTTTCTTTCAATTTTACTAATTGTTCGTGATTGTGATCGGTTGTGGGTGTGGGTGTAGCTCATGAGACCCATTGTGATAATTGATCCCATGTGTGATACTAGGGTAGATTTTTCTAGGATTGATTATGATCACATTCTATTATGTATGATTCTATATACTCATGATGATATGATTTGCTTTATTGTGTTCTCACCTTATATATATATATATATATATATATATATTATATGGCTTTGTGGCTGTGACCAGTACGTGAGACAATAAGACCATCATGACATATTATCCCTTGGTGGGGAGTTATCATTATTTAAATGATGACAATAAGGGACATGAGAACATGTTGGAGGAACGAGGTATCCCTAATGTTGTGTTGTGGGTGTGCTCAAGGTAGCCTTGATTCTCCAAGTTCAATTCACCACATCATAGTCTAGTCTATGTTAGTACTAGAAATTCTTTTCTAGAGGATCAATGTGATATAGTCTTCTTGAGGGATACATGACTCCAAGTATCATATCCACATCACAGTGAGGAAATCATATAGTGGATGGTTTTCTTCATCTAACCCATTATGTTATAATTAGGTATGAATCCAAAGAAGGTACGACCGAGTGTTGGTGGTGACTTGGATAGTGTAATGATACTTGATTTTGAATTGTATGTTTATGATCACTATGAATTTGTTATCATAACGGCATACACATGTTATACCTAAAAAAATATAGTTAAGAGTACATTGGTGGTTTCCTAATAATTTTTGTACTGACACCCTACTTAGACATTTTAGTGTGCTTGTAGATTTCATGAGAGATCTCACAAAGGGAAAGGACAATGCATTGGATAATTGATCATAGGATCCCAGAGAAAGTGGAATACTATAATAGACACTTGAGGACCCTCGTTGTGATTCTAATTATTTATTTCCCTCTTATTATTTCCTTGGACATACTTTCCACATTGGGATCTTTTTTATTCATATGATATGTGTGCCATTTATTTAGATTCTACATGTATATTCTAATCATTTATTTTATTTTTATTGTTTATTATTGATCATATGGAATGATACCGAGGATATAGTCTCCCTAAAGTTGGAATTAGACCCTCAGTGCTAGTCGGTATCCTCTTACATATGGGGAGGCATGCACGAGGTCACGTGAAATTCTTACTCAAACTCGTTGGTTTGGATCGAGATGTTACAAAATGGTATTAGGGCATCTAGAATCACTAACTTTTTCTTATATTTTCTTTTATTCGGGAAAATATAGACAAGGGTTGGGATGATTTGGAATTGGTTAGAGGAACTATGTCAGTGCCTGACCAATACTGTATAAAGTACCTCCATGTTACTATATACTAGGAAGTTATGATTTGCTGCTACAGTTGACTAAATCAACTTGGGTGATGCACATGATGATGATATATGATTTATGAGATTCCACATACATTCATGCGTCATGACTATGAATGTAGGTTTATATTCCATATATAAAATTGTTTTTGTGATATATAATAGTTCATTAATTAAATGCCTTGATTTTCTCTATCTGTTCAGGATATTTTCTATTTGTGTAATATATCTATGTTGAAATTATTTTATGATATATATACATATTAATTGGAATTATTTATTTGAACTAAACATGTTGTTGTGTTAGGGTATATATGATAATTTGACTAACATGTTGGGATGAGAACTAGGGTTAGTTCTAGGAGGGGTTTGACATGGGTTAAGGTTAGACTCATATGAGAACCTTATGTGATCCCATAGACTATTTAGAGGTTATAGTAAAGGATTTTTTTCTAAGAGTTTCCTTCCTGTTACAGAAGATTTATCAACAACATTGTATTTTGGTATTACTTGGGATGCAGTCCAAAATACACCCACAAGGGAAGATGTTTCTATATTACCACTAGATGTATAGGATAATTTAGTTGAGAATTCTTCCACACCTACTTTGTGGTTTAAGCAGTATGGATGCTTCAAACGAAAGATTTTTCGTTTAGTTCATGTCCTAGGAATTAATGTTTAAAACTATGTTCAAATATCCCATGACTACAAGTCTAGAATTATTCGTCATTCCAGGGCATCATAGGCCCTTAGGATGTTGAAAAATGGGTTGAAATATTGTGTGAATATTTTAAATACTAGATAATTTTGAGGATTATCAATTTAGGATGAGATTGAGCTCATGCCAGGTGTGCAACCCATTTTGATACCCCTATATCATATTGTGCTAAACGGGTTGATGGAACTCAAGGAGTAGTTGTACGACTTATAATCAAAGATATTTCTCAGGACAATTACTTATCTAGGGGGCACACCTTTGTTTTTCATCAAAAAGGCGAATGATAGTATTTGACTCTACATTGATTACCAAAATCTGAACCATGTGATGATGAAGAATTGATATCCCTTGACAAGGATTCACTATAAAAAATAATAGATTAGAAATATTTTTAGAGGGGGTTATTAACAACCCCCTCTAAATTAATTTGTCTATATAAATTAGATGTTCCTATTCACAACCCCCTCTTATAATTTAATTTAAATGGGGTTCATATCCCCCAATGAATTTTCGAACATTATTTTATATTATTTTTTTCGGATTTTAGTGGAAATTATGTCAAAATCACCGCTAATTTAATAATTATTGGTGCTATATATTCTGTTGGATATTAGTGGTGATATGTATATATATATTACTCATTTTTATTTTAGAGTATATATATAATTGCATTTAATTTTTTAAAAGAAAGTAATAGTGGTTCACAACCTTGTATAACATCTTAAATTAGAGGGGGTTTTGAACCCCTTCTATTTTGAGAAATTAGAGGAGTTTTAAAAACCATAACTGACCCTTAGAATAGATTGGGTTTTTAACCACCTACAATTTAAAAAATTAGTGGAGGTTTCGAACCACCTCTAATTTTTGACATTTTATGGGGTTCACGCCCCCCTTTTATTCAAGAAATTAGAGGGGTTCCTTTAACCACCGCTAATCCTTTTGATTATAGGGGGTTTTGAACCCTCTCTAATTTTTTTAAAACTAACTCTTATATATATTGAAATTTTATAATATATATATCTGTGTGTGTTCATGTGTGTGTGTGTATATATATATATATTACATAAAAACATTATATAAATGCATTCAAACACATTATAAACATATATATAAATAAACTAATTATATATATACTTTAAATAAATACTTATACAAATAAAAAAATGTATACATATATAAATATTGGTATACATAAAATTTATTTAATTATTAATATATTTATTCAAATATAAATTATTTATATATGGTTTTATAAATACTATACATTTAAATTTTGATTTATATTATACATATAATGTATTAAATACATTTAAATCATATCATTATGTGTAAATACATTGTTAATATATTATGTATAAGAATATATATAATATAGAAAAAATATAAATAAAAATATTATGTAATTATTTATATGATAAATATTTTGTTATATATAAATTTATATAAATTATATAATTATTATATATTTTTTATTATACCATATTTATTATAAAATAATTTAGTATATATATATATATATCATTTAATTATATTATATATTTCCAATTATATGAATGTTTTTTATTTTGTGTGTATATATAAACATGTATACATGATATAATATAAATGTATACAATTACATACATAAATATACAAATATAAATGTATTTAATATAATATATATTTTATAAAAATCATAAACTACATAAATTTATAGTATTTATTAAACCAACATATAATTTTTATAGTTTAAAAAATAGGTTTAATAACAATAATAACTAAAAATATTATTCTTACACACACACATAAGAATATAAAAATAATTATATTAATATATATATGTATATATTATAATTATATTATATCTATAAATATTATACAACTACACAAATATACATACACACAAATATATTATATATACACAAATATATTATATTATTTATATTTATACACACACACACACACAAATATATATATATATATATATATAATGTTATATTTCATTATCTAAATAAATATAAATTATTGTAAACAACATATGAAAACACGATTGACTAAGTTGTACATTCCCACACTAGGGATCCCTTGATCTCTGTTTCGTTTCCCACAGAGTGGATTTTTACCACATAATGGAGGGAATGGAGGGGACATGAACACTCCACGTGTGAGGTGTGGTGTCGAGGCCCATAGGCAAAGGGTGGGTTAGGGGGTGTGTCTCTTGGTGTTTGGGTAGGGGTTCTTGTGGTGTCTTGGGTGTGGGGTGTGTGTGTACTAGTGTCTAGGTGTCTATAGAGGTGGGGTCGGGTTGTTAGTGTGTCTAAGGGGGGTTCCGAGTGTTTCAGTCCTAGTGCCAGGGGTGTGTCCGAGGTGTTTGGGTGTCTATCATGGGGTCTGGGTGGGGTTGTTAGGGTGTATGAGGGGGGTTCCAGAGGTGCCTCTGTGGGTTGTCTGAGTTGGGGTAGGTGGTGTCCCGAGGGTCCTTGGGGTGGTATAAAAAATAAAAAAAATTAACAAAGGGGATGTTTAGGCGTGGTTAGTGGATAATCCTCCCTTAAAATGATGTTTGAAATTCAATTAGGGGTGGTTCAAATCACCCCTAATTGGTCAGTTTCTAGTGAATTTTTGTGAAATTATAGAGGGTTAAAACCACTTATAATTTAACCAGTGCTGAAATGATCTTCAATTTACCAACTCTTAATGAAAACCACCCTTATTCATAGTAGGCTTCCACTTTATTGACGATTATGGGTAACGACTGCTAAATTATATAAAGGGTGTTATAACCCCTATCTCATAACCCCATTTTTTAGTGATTTATGATCTTTTGAATCATCCATGGGGAGCCTGAAGTTTCTCTAATATAGATCTTCAATTAGGTTGTCATTATTTGAGAGTGAGGGAGGATGACATTATGAAGATGGTGTTTCAAATTATGTTTCGGTTGTATGAGTAATTTATGATGTCATTCAAGATGACTATCATACTTACAGTGTTCATGGATCTCATGAATATTATTTTTCACTCATACATGGATACGTTCATCATAGTATTGATCAAAGACATCCTCATCCACTCACTGACACCAAAGAAGTGCGCTAGGCACCTAGAGATAGTCCGGAGTACACTTTGAGAACATTGAATTTACACAAAGATTTTAAAATGTGACTTATGGATCAGATAAGTGAAGTTACTAGGACACATGGTGTTTTAAAATGGTATATCCATGGACCCATAGAAATTTGAGGTAGTAATGTCTTAGACACATCCACGAAACGTGTTTGAGATAAAGATATTTTTGGGTTTAGTAGGATTTTATTGATGGTTTATTCTGAATTTCTCCAGATTGTCATCATCCATGATATTGCTGACGAATAAGGGAGTGAGGTTCTAGTTGTTAGAAATATGCTAAGAGTCTTTACTTGAGCTTAAGATAAGGTTTTTAATAGATCCAGTATTGACACTCCTTGATTCTGGGATTGGTTGTGCAGTGTACTGTTATGTATCTGACATTTCTCGAGGAGTGGTACTAATGTAGAGAGAGAAGGTAGAAGCCTATGGATCACATCATTTGGGATCCCATGAGAAGAACTACCCTACACATGATTCAGAGATTGTATCCGTAGTTTATTCTTTAAAATACTAGCGACACTATCTCTTTGGTGAGATATTTTTCTTGTTTACACAGACCATAAGAGACATCACTGTATCTTCACATAGATGGACCTGAAGCCTAGAAAAATGTTTTGGGTTGAGTATTAGTTGAAATTAAACTTTTATATTTTGTATTTACCTAGTAAGGATAATGTCATTATGGATTTTCTTAGCTGTAAGATGGAGGCTGGGAATGATCTTGGTGAGAGGATTTTAGAGGAGCAGTTCCACTTGATGATCTTATTTGGATAACTAGATTGTGATTACTTCAAAGGACCATCAATCTTTTAAATTTTACCCTTAGGAATTTCATATTTTCTTGGGGACAGAGTTCATGTTGTTTAGGAGTCAGGCCCATAGTGTGATGGGGTAAGGGAACAACTAGATGTGAGTGACTCAAAACGCAGGTGGACCTTAGGTGATTACAATCTGATAATGGTGTATGGGGGAGTGGTAGTGCATACTTATATCAGGTAGGAGATGATAAGATATTACCATTCATCTAGATAGGAATTACATCTTGGACTAATTAATATTTAACATTACTTTTAGTGTCAGTTTTGATGGTCAGGAATGAAGAGGGGCATAACAAGATTGTATTCTGATGCCATAATTTTCATAGGGTAAAGTCTGAGCACTAACGTTCATGTTTTTTGCTTTAACCACTTTCTATACCAATGTGGAAGTGGGAATATGACTTGATGGACATTGTGATAGTGTTACGTTGGAACCCAAATAGTTGTGACACTGTGTGGGTAGTTGTTGATCAAGTGAAAAAGATGGATCATTTCTCACCGACTAGATATAGTGAATTAGTGGAGTTGAGAAATATCTATGTTCATCATATTATATACATGCATGGAGTTATCTTGTGTAATTCATAAGAAATAGAAACAGAATTTACATCTCAATTTTTGTAGGACTTATAGAAATAACTAGAGACTCTGTTGTAATTGATCACAACATACCATCCTTAGACATAATTACACTAGGAGAAGAATATATGTATATTAGATTATATGATTCAAGATTTTATCATAGACTACGAAAGATCAGAGTATGACCACATAAAAATAGTTTAGTTTTCATACAACAATAGTTATTAGGATTTGATTTTGATGGCACCCCAAGAGTATCCTTATTGGAGTCTATGTTTCTCACCACTCTGTTGGCATGAGGTGGGTGAGGCAATAATTATTTTCCCCAGAATGTTTCAAGAGACCTTCATGATAGTGAAATTGATTCGAAAGAGGTTGATCATCACATAGAAGAGTCAGAGATCATAAATTAACCATAGGAGGGGACCTTTATAGTTTGTTGTGGGTGATGTAGTTTTTAGAAGAGTGACTCATTAGTTAGGCCATTGACGTCAATGGAATCAAGGTGATATATCACCAAATTTTGCTAGACCCTTTGAAATCACTGAGAAGATATGTGTAATTGCATAACGTCTCTACATCCCTTCTCATTATCAAGGTATGAAAAAAATGTTCCGTGTTTCATTACTTTATAGGTTTATACCCATCCCTATGCATATTAGTGATTGTGGGGATATAGAGCTGGAGAACAATGCATCTTATAAGGAGAATCTTGTGTGAATCGTAGAACAAAGAGAGAAGGTGTAGCAAGGAAAGATGATACCACTAATCCAGATTTAGTGGAAGCATGGATAGATCTAGGAAGAGACATAAGGGCATGATTCAAACATCCAAGCTCAATGGAATGAGTTGTTTGGGAAATAATTATAGAGATACGTATGAGGAATGAAAAGTTTATAGATGGATATGACTTTAATATCCTCAATTTAAAATGTTAATAAAAACCTTCTTTGAAAATAAAGTAAGATTATTTTTATGTGAAAATTAATTTTTTCAAAAAAATTAATTTATAAATTATAAATTTCTATAAAGTCTCTATGTGAGGGTTGGTTAATGGTTAACACCTTAAAATATTCCCTAGAATATTTTTAGTGTTAGAAATTGAGTCGACTTGTTACTATAAGGCTTATAGAGCTTCAGTAATAATAGAATAAAAATATTAAAGATAATATATCACACATATTCTATTTTTTTTCAAAATTATAGAATACATCCCAAGTGATGTCTCATATGGGAAATTTGGGACCACATTTAGGCCTAGGATATAGGTTTTACCCTAGGAACAATGTAAAATTTGTGCACATTGGGTGTTTGGTAACATCACACTATAGGGTAATTTATTTAAAATTTTATAATAATTTTTTACAAAAAAAATTGATGTATCGCCCTAAAGATGCATCGTATGAGAACTTTCATAC
Source organism: Viscum album (assembly GCA_963277665.1). Taxonomy (NCBI): domain Eukaryota; kingdom Viridiplantae; phylum Streptophyta; class Magnoliopsida; order Santalales; family Viscaceae; genus Viscum; species Viscum album. Next base: position 398,799,555 of record OY728138.1, read on the forward strand.
AACATTTAGATCTAGAATGAATTTTTTACCCTAAGAATGACATAACATTTGACCACATTGGGTGTCTGGTTAGATCATAATTAGGGTTAATTTATTTAATATTTTTATTATATTATTATTATTATTATTAATATAATTATTAAATATGTTTTCTTCATATTATCCATTGATTAGACTACAATTTTTACATGCCCATGATTCTGAAAACCTTAAAATAATCATTTTGTTACTGGTTTAAAATTTAAAACACATTAACTATGTGAAATTAACTTCCCAATATTTAATTTTTTGATGAACCAGGTATTGAATCTGGGTACTAAATTATAGATTTTGGGGTTTCAAAAATTGACATGTTGTGGTTGGGTTCCTTATACCTAACACTTTTGGAAGCTACATTTGTTGGATCTCATCGAGTTTAGATGACCTTAGATCACCTTGCACGTAATTAGTGAAACCTCAATTGAACCGATTTAGGGTCTTTTTCTATGTGAGATGTTATTCTTCACTATTACGGGTGCACAACACCCCAAATGCACAAGTTTTTATTATTTTTGTTCTTATTTATTTTCTTTTCTCCTCTTCCCTCTTAACAATTATAAAAAAAAATTATGTAAACATATCTAAAATACCTTTATTACATAGGGATAATTTCGACAATTTTTAAAAGGTAATTACCCGAATCTTATAGAAGATAAAAATTAAAAATATTATAAAGATAAACCGACAAAATAAACAAATGATATTATTCAATAATTATTGGAAGATCATTTTTTTGAAATTATAAAAAATAATTTTAATAATTATAAAATGATAATTTCATTGGGTTATCCGAATATTATTTTAAAATGAAAATAAAAAATAATTACTAATGGAGAATTTATTAAAATTATCAAAAAAATAGTTACTAAGAATTATAAAAGTGTAATTGTTAAATATTATCAACGGATAATTATGGGAATTTTGGAAGGAAAATATTATGGTAATTATCTTGTGATAATGATTATAAAAATTATCAAAGGATATTTACATGTTTTATCGAAAGATAAAAATCAAGGATTTTCAAGAGATAATTGAACAAAATTATCAAAGGATAATTTATTAAAAAAAGTATCTTAAAATAATCACACCATTTGTCAAAGAAGAATTTGTATGAAAATATAATAAGAAAACCATAAAAGGATAATTCTTTTAATTTATTGAAGGATAATTATTTATATTATCAAAAAATAAATATAAATTACTACCCCATGTGTTCTTGATTTAATTTAGAGATATTATGATATCTAATGTGGTTTAGTAATTATTCTAATTAAAATATTATGAATCCATGCATTGGAAAAAATGATAGTTTAGAAATTATATTTGAGATATGAAGTTTCAACATATGTAATATTTTATTTCTTCATGAAATAAAATATTTGGGCTTTTTTCAAGGATCCTTTGATGAATTTCGAGTGCTAACATGTCAAAAACCATGATAATAAGGCCCAAAAGTTTGTGTTCTTAACTGTTGAGGTTTCCACTCCAACATTTGAACTATACAAGTTGGTATATTATGACCATTGAGGATGAAAACTTTTAGGTAGGAAGTTCCTTATCTAATTAGTCATGCATTTAGATTTTTTACATGATAATTATATTTTTTGGCACTTTGATTGACCAAAATTAAATGTTTTCTCATGTGGGTGTGTGTAGCTTGTGAGAGTTAATGTGATAATTGATCCCATGAGGGATACTAAGGTATATTTTTAGATGTTTTATTATGATCACATTCTATTGTTTTTTTCTTCTATATACTCATGATGGTAATCTATGGCTGCATGGGTTCACTCCATGTATTTGTGTTACCATACATTGGGGGATGTGATCAATACTTGAGATATGTGTACTCACATGACATATTATCCTCTAGTAGGAGAGTGTGGTTCATTGAGATGATGGTGAAAAAGAAAGTGAGAATATGGTGGTGATATGAGGTATCCATGGTGTCATGTTAATGGTATAGTTGAGGTGGCCTTGATTTTATAGGTTCCATTCACCACGAGATATCCTCGTCATTATGAGTACTAGATATTTTCATCCAGAGGATCTGGTTGACATGGTCCTCTTGAGGGATATATGATGCCATGTATCATATTCACAACACGGTGAGGACATTTTATAATGGATGATCTACTTATTTTGACTCCTTCCATTATCTTCTAACATAGAGCAGAAGAAATCATAGTAGGGGGTTTGTGGCGGCTTGGTTAACACCCTACCACACAATTTGAAATTGTATGTTTATGCTCATTATGCACTTATTATCATTCTGTCAGACACTTTTTATAATTTGGAAAATCAGGTTAATGAAACATTAGGGGTGTCCAACTATGTATTTTACTCACACCATACCTAGGAATTTCGGTGCACTTATAGATTTCACGAGGTCTCCAGTGAAGTGAAATGATCTTATGGTGGATGGTTGAGTAGAGAAGAAAAAATAAAGTGGTAGACCGGAACATATTCAAGAGGACCCCCAGAGTGTTGTTATTTATTTATTTCTTGCTTCTTATTTCAATGGATAGACTTACTACATTGGGAGTTGTTTTATTCATATGGTATGTATTCCATTTATTTATTTATACATGTTTACTCTGATCATGTATTATATTGTTAGTTAGTTATTATTGAACCTATGACATGATACAAGGGGTATAGTATCCCACTAATGGACTCAAACCCTTACAACTAGTGAGAAAACTCTTGAGTATAGGGTGTCGCTCATGAGGTCATGTGGCCTTTTGAATCAAAACTAGTAGTTCTGATCAGGAAGTTACACCGGAATCCCAACGCTAGCCTCAAAACCCTTAATCAATCCCATTTCTATGCTATAAACCTAATCAAAAAAGAAATTAACCAAATCAAGAATAAGGGCCCTCTCCCATATCCAGACCTTTATCCATGAAATATTCCCAGGGAACAAACTTTGACCCAAAAGGGTGTGAAAACAACTCAATAGGTCACCACTGATAGTGTCTAAACATATACAATTAGAGTAATAGTTCATGTAAAAATATGATAAATAGGTAAATAATTTATAAATTAATATAGAACATCACTATAACCTATCGACCCTCACGAACCATGTTGACAGTAGTGGTCATCCAAACCTACTTTGGACTGATGCCTAATGTCACAATCCTTGCACTATCGTGGAAATAATTTTAAAAGAATACCATATCCTACCCCCACTAATTCCCTTGGTAATCACATAAAACTATGAATCACACCACTAGGATTTATTGGACCAAGGATCTGACCCTCAGGTGTCAAGTAACTATGCACATAACACTAAGGAATGAATAAAACATGTATCTAAATAACTAGAATAAAGTAATTATGTATCTCACCATTAGCAATCATGTATTCATATAGACATACCTTAGTTATCAAGTAACCAAGCATCAATTACAAACTAGTGATAATTTCAAAAAAAACCCCTAACACCTGCCAAACATGTTAGCATAATCCAAAATGTTTAATTTAGGAAGATTACCGATCATCATTCCATTTATCACATTAATACAAACACCAGTTTCATGAAAATATACAAAACCACATTACAATTCTGACATTTCTTATTCACATACCCATTGAACCCAATTATTATTTCACTTGTCTTTATATCCTTATAAAATCATGCCATTATAGGAATTCCATTTTCATAAAAATTTCCCACATACAAGCCAAGTGATTCCTTAGGGATCCCAATTACATAAATTTATATGTAAATCCAAATCTCAATTAGTATATTACACAAAAAAATTCAATTATACATATGGATCGGGATTAATTCCTTACAAGTTATGACCTAGGGTAAAGGGAAGGAACACCTTTCAACCAGCCAAAAGTATTAGTCTCAATTCCAATGGAAAGGATGAGATCCATGGGAGGTTTGGTATATGAATTAAAAAATTTTAGCATGTTATTAATTAGAATAAGTCACCTTCATAGTGTGTTAGTGTGATCACTCCTGGTTCACATCCTAGAAAACCAATGTAGACCTTAGGGAGATGTTTTAGACCACCTACCATAAGAAAAGAAGAATAAACATGATTTAGAGTATTTAAATCAATGTGTAACCCCATGATATTATATGAATAACAATATAACCACCACATAAGTGATGTATAAAGAAGAATAAAGGATAAACTAATAAGATTTCACCAAATCCATGGTAAACGAGTTGAAAATAGATCACCAGATTGAAGAGAATACCAAAGTACTAAGGAAAGTTGTTATAGAATTAAATGAATACTTGGAGAACCCTTAAAAATCATACCATAAAAATTAGGATCATTGGAGGGTCAATTATGTGTAAAATGGTCGTTTTTTGTTGATGAATTATTACCCTAGCCCTTATTTTTCCATCCACATGAAGCACCAACAACTTGCTGGTGGTGCTAGGAAGTGAGCCTACACCACTTGGATCGCTACTAGTTACTCAGTGGTTCTCCTATAGGGGAACCATTCTACTAGATTTCCATTAGTTGGATGATGAGATTTTTATGGCCATATTAAGTTGTTGCCTAGTCCACCAACTATCTAGTGGCACTGTATCATATCTTTTTCTATATATCCCTACTGGATTTTGTTATCTAGCCTCCTCTAATCCATGAAACAACTCAAAACCCTCATTTTATACTAGGAAAAAAGATCATTTATTAAATTTAAAACTGTAAAAAAACATAATGAGAGAATGTACCTGGAGAAAGGACATATCATATAGCCTCTCCACAATATAATAGTTTTCCCTTGAGTTGTGCTCCCATACTTTTCTGAGTGGTATAAATGAAAAATCCAAGACACTGGACCTTTATATCTGAATCCCTCTCCTAGGACTTCTCATATAGAATCCCATGCTTCCATTTCACTCCAATACAAGGTGAATTGTAATTCCTTAGTGATTCTTCTCACTACGAACTATGATACAAATCAGATGATCCTAAAAGTATTCATCATCATAAAGCTGAAAATCGTTAAAATTGATCATGTGAGAATGATCATGGTGATATCTTATAAGCTATAAAATTTTAAACATAATGTGTATGGTCCTATAGCACTATCAATGATCTAATCGGTACACCACTCGGTCGATCCTCTCGACTATCTCAAACATACCAAAAAATCTTAATGATATATTTCCTTGATTTATGATATGGAATTTCCCCAACCTAGGTGAAAAATGAAGAATAACCTTATGACTAACCTTGAACTACAACGGTCATCTCCAATTGAAAACATAAATTTTTTCTTTCTCTACATTGCTTCCAACCACTTTCTAACCAACCAAACCTTCTCAGATGACTCCTACACAAGACTAGGTCTAGAGAGATCTCAATTAATATCCTCTATCAAAAAAAGATAATAAAACAAAGTTCCATATATATAATAAAAAAGATCCATTTAGATTGAGTCCTAGAAGAAACTATTATATGTTAACTCAATGATTTTTAGATTCTTTACCCTAGAAAGACTAAAATCCAGAACACATGATCATAACATATCCTCCCGATTCCAAATCATCTGGTCAGATTGGCTATCAATATGATAATGATAGGCTATTCTCAGAAGAGACTATGATCATAGTTCCTTATAAATCCTTCCAAAATTGTGACATGAAACAAGGATATCGACCAGAAAATAAAATCCTTAAAATACAATTCAATCTATCTATCTCCCATATATGAATATTACATATATCATTGATGGTGAATGCATCCATAATAATAAATAAGTTGGATACATTTTTCAGCCAATCCATGACCATCCACAATACATAATTCGTTAATGATTTCCTAGTTAAAACTATCAAAATTTCCAAAGTGATATCATCCAACTCACTTTTTAGAATGTGAAAAGACTACTGTAACCCAAAAGGCCACTCATTCTTGGCCTTCTCTTACTGATTGGTGAAGAATTGCACCATGAATCCCACCATATATTTCTTCATCCTTACCCACCAGTATTTCCTATAGAGATCACAATACAATTTTTTCAACCCAGGACATACTTCCCATTTTACGGCATGAAATTCATTCTATAATTTCGCGTGCATGCCTGTAGGAACCCAAATATGGCCTTTAGCATTAATAAACTTATCATTGTTAAAAAACTAGACTGATGGTGCATACCCACCATATATACATTCTCTAAAGGATTAACCCTTCTCATGAGATAACTACCTAGTATTATCCTCAACTATAATCATGTTAACCACATATGTTTATGTTATATTTTCTCACTACTTAGACTTCTAGAAATCTAGATATATATTCTCAAAAATAGACATAAACATCCACTAAACACTAGATTATCAAACCACCTTTGACGATATATTTTTACTCAAGTAATTGAAAATGAAGTTCCTTTTTCTAGGACTATATGTTAGCATGATTTCAAAACACTATAGATACCCAACAAATATCCTCTTACATAGGTTTAGGTCCCACTACAAACAAATGTGCTTTAGGATATTGTGATTTTTGTACACAATGAATGTCTCACCCAAAAGGTAATAACTCCAAAATCTCATGGAATATACCACCTTGACTATCTCTAGATCATGAGTTGTATAATTCCTCTAATGTGGTATAATATTATGTGATCCATACATAATAACAAGATCTTCCTCCATCATTGATGCTCTGAGATTGACTCCTGATGCATTGAAATATATGGTATCCTCCTTACACAACCTAGGTAAGGTAAGGATCAATGATGAGGTAAACCTAATATAAAATTTATCTAAATCCTCATTATAAAAAATAGATAAAACAAATCACCCCATTCATATTTAGGCCAGACACCAGTGCTGCCAGACATAAGAATTCATAGTTCAAATGCTGGTAATAGCTTACCAAACCAATAAAACTTGAAATATCAAATATGATCTTGGGTTTTTACCAAGATAAAATAACTTACAACTTCTCTATGTCTACTAAAACTCCATCTTGTAATATAATGTGGCCTAATAAGTGGGATTTTTCAATCCAAAAATGATATTTATAAAGGTTGGTGTATAAATTATTCTCTCTCTTCTTAACAGAGAAAATGATAAGATATTGGGCATGATCATCTCTTGACTAAGATCACACTGAGAGTTAAATGATTAAAATCACCAAAAAATGATCCATTTATGGAAAAAAGATTTAATTTATCAAGGATATGAATACTTCTAGTGTGTTAATTTGACTAAACAACATCACCATGAACTCATACAAGCCATACCTACTCCTAAAAGAAGTTTAAGGTATGTCAGATGTTCTCACCCTCAACTGATGGTACCCTAACATCAAGTTATCCTAGAGAAAATCAAGGCACCTCTCAGCTGATCAAACAGTATGTTTTTTCATGGAAGGGGATGCTGGTTCTTGATAATCATATGGTTTATCCTTTAGTGATCCACTCATAAGTGTATGGTTCCATATTTATTATTGGAAAATGACATGGTAGAAACCGATAGTGATGTACTAGGCCATATGAATCCCTTATCCTCTAAATACTACAATTTATCTTTAAACTCCCATATCTCTATTAGTTACATCCTGTATGTTAGTATAGAAAGATGTTCGCCTATCGACACTAGCATTATAGTGAACTTAATCTCCCACATGGGTGGTAAGCCAGATGACTCTTTAGGAAAGTCAACCTAATAGTTGTCCACTAATGGAGAAAAAGAAATTTTATTTAAATCACCATCATCCAAAACAAATCTTTCTACCTATGCCATGAGATAATAAAATCATGACTAAATTAGTCCTTGACCACTAGACTAAAGCTCACATTCACCATGATTGAAATAAATTCCCCCCTTGGGAAATATAATGGATACTCTACTATTATTATAGTTGATATGATCCTAGTATAGTACTAGAAAATATAAAACCATATTCAAATCAAATCCTTTCCATTTCTAGCACAAATGGTTCCCAGAGAAAAGAGTTTCCACTAATTTCAAGAGCACACTTCTTACATTGTTTGATGCCCACAGATTAAAACCCTAATAGCGTGTCGATGGTCATAACCCCCAAAAAGGAATTTCACAAAAAACCAATCAATTTAAAAATTTATAATTTTTAAAATAATGTGATGTCCATATATCAAACAAAACACGGTCAAGGTTAGATGATGTAAGAAATATTTCTCTTCTAGTGTAGGGTTCTATGTCCAGGCTCGTAGGAGTAGACTACATAGCATGAATATGACTCGGCCCTCCAACTTGAGATCTATCCTGACTATCCTGATACTTGCAGTCCTTCTAATACTATCACTACTATATTAGGGGAACCATGTCCCTTACCCCATCCCAATTGATTAGTGTAACTCTAAGATCCTATCTTCTGAGGGATAACAAACCCTTTCTCTGAATTTGGTGCCTACCACAATCCTCTACCACTACTAAACTACTAAGTTCTCTTATAAAACCTAGATAGATGGCCTACCATTCCAGAATAATGAAACTACACCATTGGTCTAGGGAACTAATATTTCGTGTGGCTAGGCCTACAATAATAAAAATAGTGCACCTAATCAACAATTGGATTATATGACACAGTACCCCAGCTACTCTACCAACTGATATTTGGATAGGAACACTTGAAATAATGCTTCTTACTTCCATGGGAAGTTACACCAGTCTGACTAGATGAAATTTCCCCCTTCTAGTTGAGTTTTCCCCCAAGTTCCCTTCCGGAATTAGAGGATGGTTTAGGATGACAAATAAAATTTTCAGCCATAAGACATTCACTTGTGACTTAATCTGTTGTTGATGACCATTCTAAAAGAACATTGATCTAACTACCACATCTTCTATCAGTAAAGGTGAAATATTTATAGTTCCATGAAATAGACAACATAGTCAATCACTAAAAAGATATCCTTTTCAATGTGAAGAAACTTCTAAGATCTATCCCTCCTCAGCGTCTCTGGGTCGAAGTGGTCTGGTATGCTCTTTTTGATAACCTCCCAAGCCACCCCTTCATACTGATTTTCCTAAACCAATATGTCAACTAGAACATGGATGGTCCCTGAAACATGCAATCCAAAAGATTCACCCTTTTATCCTTTGGTGTATCTGGAAGATTGAAGATTATGTGAACACACTCAATCCAAAATTATACTACTTGGGGGCCACCCCCATCAAAATTGGGTGGGTGTTATAGATGAACTCCATAATTATCTCAGATATAAAGCGAACAATGTGAGCAGTCTCCCTCTTCATAAATCATATGAACCGAATGAATGTATCACAATGATAATCATCCATCGAGTTCTCCAAAATTATAGGTAGTCTTGGATCTTCAATGTGAGGTATGTGTGGGTTGTCACTCTCTTAATGCTCAATCTAAAGGTTACACAATGGAATTTTCTCTACATGGCTAAACAAACTGCTTAGATCATAGGATATATAACATGATCAACCTCAAAAGGATATAATGAAAAAAAGGACAAAAGATACAAAGTCACTTTTATAGTGTCTTAATAACTTAATTAACATATTGAAAGAGATTAATATAATCATTCTTACTAGATTTGTAAATGGGTTTTATTCCACCATTTAGATTGGAAGATATATCATATTCGGTAAATATGTATCCTGAAATAGTGATGCATGTAAATAAATTTCCATACGTTCTAACCATTATTCAGGCATACACATATCATTATATACCAACCCACGAGTAAAATATCATAAAATTGTAACAACACAAAACAAGTGCATCACCCAAGGTGAAATAACATCACAACTGTAACAAGAGAATCACAACAATAATAATCCAATACATGGATACTTGGGTATCCCATATACATACTCCCATATATGTGATAATAACCGATATTTGAAACATTATATTATCCTGTATACCTTAATAAAATATTAAAGAAATAGAAAAATGCTCTTTTGGTATCACTTTGTAACCTCCTCAATTCGGTTCTCCCTTATGTGACCAAAGCGGGTAACCTTATAACCACAAAAGATCCTCTACATATTCTAGAGACTTTAGACTAGTGGGGAGGGTCTAATTTGTAGAGTTTGGGACTATACCCTATGGTATTAGATAATAAACATAGTTGAAAAAATATAAATATATAAATATAATCAGTTATAACAAATAAATCGGAGATTGAAAACCAAAACCAATATAATAAAACATTTCATTCCATACTGTTTACCAAAATAAATTTGATGATGAAAGTCATAAAAGAGAAATAACTGAAAAAAATTATCAAAATAAGACTCCCAACAAAGGTACTAAACTCCCTGATTGATCCCACATATTAGAAAAAAACATAGCAAGTATAATATTTAATAAAATCATGCATAGGGACCCTTTCCCATATGAAGAGCTATATCTCTAAAATCTTCTTAGGTACTATTGAAATGTCTAAATAGGTTGTGATTAAAACTCAATAGGCAACGAAAATGGTGTATAAATAATAATGTTTAAGTAATATTATATAAAATAGTATGACTAATAGGGAATTAATTTATAATTTAATGCACAACATCCCAATAACATTCTGACCCTTAAGCTCTAGGTTGATACCCTAGGTCATCCATACCTTCTTAAGCTCGATGTTGTATGTCTCTATACTTTCACTATGGTGTAAATAACCATTATGGAATACAATGTAATACCCCACTCTCTCCCTTGGGAATCACATATAATAATGAATCATGCTCTCAGGATTCAATGAACTGAGGATCTCTCCCTAAAGCATTAAATAAATATGAACCACACCCTTAGGAATCAAGAAACCATGTGTCTCACACATAGGAATCAAATAATCATGTATCTTACTCTCAAATTTCAATTAATCACGCATCTCTCCCATAGGTATCTAGTTAACATGCATCCGGTATAAACCAAAGTTAAATGAAAACCAAAACCAAAACATTCCAAACAAGTTAACATAATCCAAAATGGTTAATTTACAACAATTACCAATTATCATTCTATTTATCCAATTAATCCAAACACTAGTTTCATACCAAAATTCCAAATCAAAAAAATATATGTGATAATTCCGAGTCACCCACCCAATGAACCTGATTACCATTTCACATGTTATTATGTCCTTATACTATCATATTATCATGCCAAATCCATTTTCAAACCAATTAAATACCAACAATCCAAGCTATTCCTTGGTGATACAAATTAAACAAAATTAATTATTAATCCAAATATAATGTAATATATTCCACAAAAAATTCTCAATTATTGTTAGAGCTCTAGGTTCATACGTTATATGTTCTAACCTAGGGTCAAGGGTAGGTGCACCTCTTGGGTGACATCATGTTTTGGTCTCAATTCCAATGGAATGAATTGGACTCATGGGAGGTCTAGGTATAAGGATTAAAAAATATATTTGATTTCCAATTAAAATGTGTTTCATGCACAGTTTTACAATGCAATCACACATGTTTCTTATACCAGAAAACCAAAGAAGACCTTAAGGAGATTTTTTAGATCACTTACTATAAGACGAGAATAACCTAACTAGATATTGAGCTTTCAAATCAATGTGAAAAAACATGAACCCAAATTTATAGTGATAGATCCACCACATCAGGGACAGATTAAGAATATTCGAGGATAAAATAAGAGGATTTCATGAAATCCAAGAATAACATATTGAAACCGGATCATAAGTTCAAAGAAAAAATCAAAGAACCAATTAATGGAGTTAGATAAGAAGAAGTATCCTTGTATAAGCATTAAAAGTGTTAAAAATGAATTTGGGTCAAAGGAGGGTTAATTATTAGATAAAAGGGTTTTAGGTGGAGGAATTATGATTCTTCCTCATAGTTTTTTGGCCCTAAAAGCTTCAACTGACTAGTTAGTGGTACTATATAGTGAGTCTACACCTTTGGGAATCCCACTGGCTAGCTGGTGCTCCCCATCAGCTGGTTAGTGGGTCTCTTGTATGGGTACCATTCGTCTAGGTTTCTATTGGATATCTAATGAATCTCATGGGATGGATATTTTCGTCTTGTATCCTTATGAAGATGCCTCCTTTCCCACTGGCTATTCAATTCCACTAAAGTATCTCCCTTGTTACATTCCATCACAATACATTTCTATCCAACATCTTCTGAGCCCCAGAAAATCCAAAAAAACTCATTTCAATCCAAGTATGAATCTCATTTACAGAATATATAATGGTTCAACAAAACATAGAGAGATAAGGTACCTAGATTAGAGTGGGATATTATAACCTTACTGCCTCAACAATCATATCCTTTTTTATTCATCTTGTTTTTGTGGTTCTTACTTCATTATATTGTTATTTATAAATAATATTGTCATGTTTTACTACCCATAAAATTTTAGGGTACCAATTATTCCATAACTCGTAAAAATTAATGAAATTGGTTATACCTATGTATAGGTAAAAGGAGAGGTTTGGTTCTATATTTACTTAAAAATATTTCATCTAGGTTTGTGCCTCCTTTTGTGTTAAAAGAAGGGTGATTGGGCTGAGAAACCATGTGTAAAAAATATCTTGTATTGAGTTGTGTATCGAGGGTTTAAAAAGGAATTTTTAATGGGATTTGACTCCATTTAATAGTTAAAGAGACGATTTTAGTGGTTTCCACATCTCTTGGTGTTTGAGAGGGTGTAAGAGAATATTTGGATAATTTAGATCCAAGCTACTATAAAAAATCACATTTTTCATTTCCCTTTATATTTTCACTACATTAAATTGACTTTGATAAGTGGATAAAAAATATTTTAAAAGAATAATTTATACCCCAATTACCATTAAACTATTCTAATCAGGACCTAACATACATAACTATGTGTTGTTTTGTATGATCTTATAAAAATGTACATAATCCCACAATATCCAACTAACCAATGGGGCTTAAAAGTTTTCTTAATCCTAGTATGACGCACACCCCTTGTAACCCCCCCAAATATATACTCCTTTGAGCAATCAGTTATATTTTTCCAATTATTTTATGATTTTCATCATCCATAATACATATCTATCTGAATCTTCTAGAAAAATGATTCCACATACTTCCCTTCTCAGATGTTGAGTGAAATGAAGCCTTATAATCAATGATCCATTACTCCAGAAATTGGTGGAAACTAATAAATATATTGATTTTCCCTTAGCTATTGTATATTTAGAAGTACCACCAAAGGATAACCTTATATAATTTACCTTATGATATCTATAATCTTCATCACATTTATCTTATTATTTTAATTAAAAAATATGGTTCTATGATTTATTAATTTCACTCAGCACCTCTATCTTTTCTCCTTCCCCTTATCTTGGATTTGGGTTTCCCTTTGGCTGGAACTTTCCCTACCACATGAACTAAATTTTGTTTCAATATCACACCACAATTACTTCTGTTAAAAATATTAATTTTAAAAAATATCTCATATTTTATTAAAAACAATGTAATTATTTCATCTATAATTTTTTAAAATGATAACCATCATATACCAAGATCCTAGAAGTGATGAAATAATAATTAAGGCTCATATACCCTTATCAAAATTTACCAAAATGAACTCTATCTGACTTCTAATCATACAAAACCCATTCAAATCACCTAATGTAAATCTTCAGATAAGGGAAACTTACTCTAATGTATCACATTGAATTGGCTTGGTCTTCTAAGAATATTATTTAGAAAACACTAAATCATAATAATAATGCACTCACATGACTCATAGAACTCAGGAGAATTAATTGGTTTAGAACATAATCCTATTACATAAGATAAATCCCACTATTTTTTAATAAAATAAAGAAGGTTACAAGATTTCATGAATAACAAATATGTGAACCTATCCAAAATATTTATAGTAGGGTCCATGTAGTTGAACCTTGTGCCATTTTATTTTTATAATTTTAATGGACTCCACTGTATTCTGATCACTAGGAATGGACCTCTATATATTCAAATCCACTTGTAGTTTCTCATCATAAAAACTACCTTAACATCTAATATTTGATGAGTAGTGAAAGATATTTTTACAAATACCAATAATGATAGTCCCATGCAGGTCACCTGCTTATTCCACACCTTCATTATGTAGATATGATAGTCCCATTACATATTTCTTCCTATTCTAGACTTCCTTGATACCACTGTAAAGAATTCATTTGGTTCTAATATTATAACTCTTTGAATATGTACTTCCATAAATTCCAAGACTTTAGCTAAAAAATTTATCCTATATTTAACCCAATGATACTAGTTACCTACTTAATAGAAGGTATGAAATATCTTACTCAACATTTTATTTATTAGGATACTCAACAAATAATGAAAATATCATTGAAATTTAATTTCTTATATCTCTACCCCATCAATGTAGAATATATATGTTGTGAATGTGAATATATTACCTGGATCTAGGGATTTACCTCCACATAAGGCTCTCTCCCATTAAAATCGGTTCTCAGGAATGGATCATATTATGCATCATACTCTTGCCTCCTTACTGTTCTATGTCATTTATTTTATATGGAACCTAGTGTTATTGATGGAAACCCTTGTTTTTTTCATTGATTGATAAATTTGATTGGGCTATAGGGTATCACAGCTGTAACCTTATTTCTAAATTATCAGTTCCCTCATTAAAATGCTTTACCAACTCATGGAACCTATCTACACCATTGGTGATATCATTACTCAATCAGAAGGCATTCCATATCCACACGTTTTTAGAAGATAATTTCATTTTAGCATAGGCTAGATATTCGAGGACTATTGAAAAAATATGATTTATCCTCTATCAGTGGTTCATGGATCTTAATTATGGTTGAGATCCCATGTCTACAAAATTCTAGGTTTATCTACATGGATTTTACTTACCCATTAATAATTTAATGATTCTAATGGTTATATGTGACTCTCTAAGGAATTTTCTCTATGCTGATTTTGATACCATGACATTTAATAACATGATAGAAGTTAGTGTTTTTTTGAAATAGAGTTCCACATCCATCTACCACATTATGTTTTTCTTTGAACATACAAGCCTATTTTATTTGGGAAGATCCTATATTTTTAAAAAAATTATATTCTATAACACTTTCCATCTCCAAGGTTACTACCTGAATTTATATAGTGGGAATGAATCACCCCATGTACCAGGTGGTGTGGGATTACTTTTAGTAGCTATGAAAATTTGTTTATTAGATCCTCCTTAGGTTATCTAGATCTTGGGTTCTTATTCGAGGGTGTTTCAGTTCCCCCAAGCACCTGATTTTCAAGGAGGAACATCACGAGATAATAATTATTGGTTGGAATAGATCCATTATATATTTAAGATCTTATAGGTGAGGTCATAGGAAATTATTCATCTACCACACCTCTTAGTCCTTCCTAGGTGGAAGTAGGCAATGATAGCTACTGAGTGTTTCCAACAGACCCTAAATATCCTCCCTCCCCTCTTAAGGATTCCGAGGCTAGGGAGTATCCCTCTCTTCCAAGAATAGATGTTCATATATAACCTATTTAACCTCTTATTATGGTTGGAAGGACACCTTTATTTCCTCTCCTTATAGTCCTTCATCGATTGATGAAAGTCCAAAATGTTTTGAGAAGCATTCCTCACCACCTAAGGATAATAAGGTTGGGGACTATCCCACTCATCCTATACTAGCTTCATTATTGATTCTATTTCAACATTTTCGAAATTCTTGTATGGAGTATATGGTGAAATAATTTAATGGTTCAGGGTCTACGGAAGTGGTTTCTCTAATGATGATATTTTTTAGAGATAATTGACTAAGAAGGAAAGTATAGTTTCCCTTGAATTAGGTGGTGTGGCTATCGGATAAGGGACTAAGTTTATAGGATAAGGTGTACTGAAATATTCAAGGTGGATCAATTATATGGACCTTAATGTGGTAATTCAATTAAAATCATGCTTTAATTTTCCTTCTTTAATTCTAGGGGTTTAGGATCAGAGGAGAAGTGAAAATTAATCACTACTAAAGCATATCATTCTAACCTATTTATACATGCTATTCTGGAATAGAAACACAGTATGAACACCATCTGAGAAATTGTATCTAAACTTTATGTGATACATTTCCAACATAAATGTCTCTCAAATGAACAAATTTGGTCCTTTTTGAAGGATACCATGATAATGGATCCCTTGAACTCATCTTCTCATTATATTTTTATTAAAAAACTAATCTATCCAAAATTATTTTCATCTATTTTTTTATAAAAAAATTAGATTTTGGGGAAAGTGGGTCCCTCTAGTAAACTCTTAATAATTTTATTCTAGGAAAATATGCATGGTTCAATGGAGTTTATTTGAACACCATCCACATGTAGTCTAAGAATAAAGGTTGATGAAACTACTCTAAGAAAGTCATCTGTGACTTATAAGATATTTTATATTTTAGAATACTTTTGGATATGAGATTTTTGGGTGAATAGTTCACCTAGTGAAACAATAACATCGAAATAGGATGATTTCTAGTTACCTGGATATTTTATGTCATGAACAAACCTAGGATAACCCTAAAAAGGTCACCTGAGTCAGCCAGAGATAAGGGAAGAAGGGAGTTCCCAATACCAATGGGATGAAAACAAGTGCTTGGAATCACAATTAAATAGTTGTGAATACTTTTGTTTAAAAAAAAGATAAATAAATAAAAATAAGCTGAGAAAAATAGATAAACACTAGAATAAAAAATAGAATTAAGTTCCACAACTGAACAAACATCTATGTTATCATGTGGGTCACCATAAACACAGAACCATGCTCACTCCAAAGAGTGATCCAAAACTAGAAGAATCTAAAAATGAAAAGATAGAGTAGGTGTTAGAATTGAGACTCTAAGTAGGAGTTCTAAGGAATAAAAATTCCCTTTGTATCACCTTTAAAAATGAAACTCAAATAATTCTAGTTTGAAAATAAGACTTCAAAAAGTAATGTATTTCATTGATTTAAAATTCAAGTAAAAAATTTTCATTTTCACGAAAATAATTTATCTTCCATTATATTCTCAAAAATATATTCCAATCAAGCATTAAAATTTCAAAATGAAAAGAATTAAATTTAGATTAAAATATGGGTTTCAAAAAAAGAGAGAATATGAATGAAAAAACTGAAATAGAAATCATGTCACATGCACCATGGGAAATACCTTAGTAGCTAGTGTTAGGGGGGAACTATGATTATCATACCTCAGTGAAACATGGTATGGAAACCCCAACCAATAGTGTTGTCTTGTACAGGACACTATTAGGGGAAACCATATGGGCCTAGTGGTCTCTAATAATTATTGTCATTTTGATAGTGTTGTGTTGTCAATCCTGCTAGACAAATCCGAGACGAACCAATTCTGAGTCATCTTCTTTACTAGTCCAAGTCTTCCCACCTAGGTACATGAGGTTACCCATGGGATCTATTCTAAATAGTTGGGATATATTTTCAAGAAAACACACATGAAAATATCAACTTCCTTACCCAAAAACCCATTGAGCTTCTGACAACTGATCTCCCTCCTTATGTGCATTCCCATTTTTATGTCACACAACATTGCACAAGACTCTTCACTAGGAACATATAAAAAATAACACATTAACACTTGTATAAAATTTCTTAAACAAGGGGGAATGCCTCAAGAGCGGTTGCCCACTTTCAAAAACCATTCTCAAAGTGCCAAACGAGCCTCATTACTTTACAAGGAATATTTTCATTTTATAAAAATCCATTTCTCAACACCTTTAAGTTCTAAAATAATTTAAAATAACAATTAAAAAACCAAGAAACCACACATTTAAAATTAAGTTATAAAACATTCTTAAATCGAAGAAACCAATTAGAAATACTCATCAAACACTAAAACAATTTAAAAAATCACATTTAATGATTTAACATTTAAAACCAATGGAGCATTAGAAATATATCACTATTACCAAACAAGGTTAAAGACATGTTTCAATATGAAACTCACACTAGAAGCTCAGATAAATTATACAAAATAAATAAATAACTATTTCCAACAACCACGACCAGATCACATTGAATGTAAATAAAACATAAATATAAAACAGATTATTAAAAAAATAAATAAATTATGGATTTTAAATCAAAGGGATAGACATAGGGAATCTACCTCAAACATGCTTCATTTTGATGATGACCACTTGAATTGAACCCTCTCTCTCTCTCTCACACACACATGCACTTAGACACACACACACATAAACACACATATACAAACATAAATACCCCTAGATGAATTTCACATATTCTTCCCTCCATGAGAGAACTTATAAAAAGAGGGCATATATATATATATATACCTTACCTATTTATGCACAAGTAGGCTCCCTCAACTTTGGAGGCTTGAAATTACATCAATTAGGTCCACACACTCTATAAAAATTACCAGAAACTCAAAAACCACAAAACCCTTCAGTTAAAATTGAATCAAAGTGACGGAATAAAAAAAACTTACATGAAATTGATGTGAATCACGCTGCCTTTGACAAAAACTACATGGGAGATCCTTAATGGGACCGAAGAACCCTTTTCATCCTGAATTGAGAAAAAAACGCCCAAAATTAATTAGGGTTTTTCCAAACCCTATGAACCCCATTAATGAAATGTAAACCACAAAATAAGGGAAAGGGAAGGTAGAAGAGACTCACTGGAGAGGATCACACACCAAATCGATAGAATAACTGGTCTCTAGAGAGAGTGAGGTGGTGTGCGGGAGGGCCTCGGCTGGTGCAGGTTTCCTAAGAGGGATAGGGAAGGGGAAAAATTCAGCCATATGATATAGGAGTAACGAAGGGAGGTGGTGCACCAGAGGTCTCTCTGTAGGCCTAGTCCCATGATAAAGAGGGAAAGTTGGGAGGTTTTGTACACAAGAGAGGAGAAGGGGGGTGGGGTCGGGTGCTTGTGCGTGTGCAGGAAGGGAAGGGGAGATGGGAAAGGAAACCAATTTTAGGGTTTTAATAAAATTATTATACTATCTTTTAATTTTATTTCACTTAATTGTTTTTTGTTAACACTGGGAAGGCCGTCGGGTTTGGCCACACGGTCAGCCAGACCATGCACCAACCAAGTACACCCTACCGGAGAGAAAAGCCACACACACACACATGCTGGATGCACAATATGAGAATCCTGGTTGTAACCATGTATCTCAGCTCTGTCATTTAACAGATCCATTTCACACACTTCCTTCTTGGATAACAAACTGTGCATATGTCGGGTGCCACACCACTTCCCCACATGAGAAACTGCATGGGCACCACACGATTACTACTAATAGTGTGGGAAAACCTTTTAAAAAACTAAAAGGATTCCAAAAAATAAAATTCAACACGCGAACTACGAATACTCAAAAGAGAGGGTTAAAAAAAATATTTTAAATTTTATTAGTATGGGTGTGATAATTATCTCCACACCAAACACTTTCTACCTTCAAAATGTCATCCAACTAAACAAATAATCAATCTAGAGCTAAAAACTAAACATGGACAGTGAAACCACAAACTTGGTGTAACCTATCACTATGCCAGGCACACCTTACCATCTATAAGAGAAACCCCACAAAGATGAAACATGACAGAAATAGGATGGTTCACCCCAACACAAGAATCCAACTGGCATAAAAAAGTCAATAAGGAATTACATGAAGATATATGGTGGGCCTCCCCACCATTTAGAAACTGATCGGCTTGGACCAACTAGCACTGATCTATAAAAGAAACCCTACTTGGACTGAACAAGTAATTCTCCACGGAATCCAAACCCCCGCCACATTGGGTCGCCGAAAAAACTACCAAATGAATCAATGAAAAAAACCACTATTTATTATATCCTAGGACACATGTATCTCCATGCGAGCACAAACCAAAACCAAAACCAAAACTTAACCAAAAAGGCCATCCACATAATAAAAATCATTCAGAGACTCACATTTGAGAAGGCACAACCACTGGAATTATAGTAAAATGAGACTGCCAAGCCTTCCCAAAGCCCAATAGGGCTTCTCAAAAAAAAATACCACAATGGAGAGAAGAGGACTATATTCCTTATACAACCAAATAGAACCTTCAAGAAGAAGAATCTACCAAAAAGAAACTTAAATGGACTATATCCCATTACTAGATATAAAAATAGGGCCAAGGTCCTCTACACCCAATGATTCCTGACAGTGTGAAAAGATTCAATTTGAGAGATGTGGTTAGAGATTTGAAGTCTTGAAGCGTCTTCTCCCCCACAATAATGAGCTGAAGATCATCAATTGAAACTTCCTCATTCAATAGTATGACTCATAGAGTTTATTTAGATGTCCCATGTGACCACGCTAACCAAAAAATCATTCTATAATCCACTATGAATGGAATATTCAATTTTTTAGCTAATGAAGGTGGGTGAAAAACCAAGAGTATTTGGGTGTCATCCAATAGAAGAAAATTCTCTGGATACACCACTCAATTTAGAGTCTTGGTAGAGTCTTGAATAGGAGAAATCATCGATCAGCCCCAGAAGAGGATTTAGAGCAAGGTGCACTCACCAGAGCAGAACCAACTGGATTTTCAGAATGAGAGGGTACAAATATGCCATCGGGACCAGCCTGTGCTTTCATGGGAAGCCTATCTAGATGACCATGTGAAGGTGGAAGATACTATCATGATGTAGATGTTGGGGAGGGGAAATTCCTTGTAGATAGTCTATTTTAATTCCCTAAGACCTTCGGGTCATGTAATCTCCAAAGCCTATGGGCCATGTAATATATGATCCTACGAGCCTTGTATGGGTTCCCCCTCATCCCTTGAAAGGGGGGTTATCAAAAATCAATAAAAATTAAGGCCTTTGGGCCATTCGAGCAATAATAATACTCATCAAAACACTTATTCAGAATTTTCTCAAGAACCCTAACCACCTTAGTTTTGACATGTTGTGACCACTAACAAAGACCAACAAAAATTCAAAAAATCAACCTTCACCTAAACATAAATGAAATAAATATAGTTTTGAATCGTCTACTCCCCACTAGGACTTTTCTGGGGTATACTCAAAAATAGAAATCATGAAGCCGAATAAAAATACATCATAAACCCAAAATTACACACTTAAATCAAAAACCAATAAACCAAAAATAAATCACCATTCTGATCACAATTAAGCGTGTCAAAACCAAGAGACCATGAAAAGGGATTCTAAACATGAAATAAGAACACTAAACAACTGCTCACTAAATTTTGAAAACATTGAAATCACTCTTCTTGAAAACTATTTTTTCGAACAAAAAACAACATAAATAACCATCATTTGTATTTCATGAAGTCTCATGTATATATATATATATCCTTTTTCCAGGTAAATAACTCATACACACATACCACCAATTATCTACATTCCACATGTGTACATTCATATATGTGATCATGCATATAATTACCAAAGGAAAATTCAAAACATTTATCATTCCAAAAATAGGTCATTTAACCTAAATACAAAATTCCCATGAAACTTTCATTTCACCTTCCAAAATGTATTTCGAAGACCCCAAAATGATTTTCAAAACACCTCCCATATTTTCTTATTGAAACCACGCATTCTGTTAGAAGAAAAAAGTTTCCATTTAAAAAAACTATTTTCCACTCAAAAAACCACATTCCCTCTCGAAAACCACTTTTCTAAAAACCCTTTTCATTTTTTAAAATCCACTCATGCCTACCAAAAATAAGCCCAAAGATAACTCACATAAAAATTTCCATGGATAAGGGACTAATGGCTATGCTTAACCCAATAATATGGCTTTGTATACCATGCTCTGAGCAAGCATCAACCATAGAAAGTATCTTAACCCCTGAACTTGGGCAGTACATGGGTTGATACTCTATACAAGCTCATCTCATAACACTGAATCACTCCCATTTTCATCCTTTATCAGCATAGACTAAGCAAAAGAAAAACTCAAATCCCAAGACTACCCCATGTAAATCAAGGCTTAGTACCGGAACAAGTTCATGAAATCCATCTCTCACCTACCTCTTGAGTCCTGATAGACTAAATCTCCAAGGTACCTGAAACCCCAAATAATACTGTCCTTCCTATAATATTATTTTATCACAATCCAACATGGGTCAAACCTAAACCATTCACCCAAGTCAGCCCGTAACAAGACCCTAAGGGTGTTCCAGATCCCTACGGGCTAGCAACTAGTGACAGGCATTAAAATAAAATAGTTGGGAATGAGTTGAACCATAAAAAATACAAATAAATAAATATAAATGGAGAAAATAGATAAAAAATAGAAGAAGAAATATAAAATAATGTTCTATAGTTGAACATACCAGCAAGTGACCTCATTGGTCACCATCAAACATAGAACCATGGTCACTCCAAGAGAGATCCAAAACTAGATGGACTTAAAGCTGAAAAGATAGAGTAGGAATGAGCACAGAGATGCTCAGTTGGAGTTACAATGAATAACAATACCATATGCACCACCTTTAAAAAATAAAATAAAATCATTCTAGTTAGAAAGTAAGATATAATAAAATAAAGTTTTTCATTATTTCAAAATTCAAATAATAAATTTTCATTTTCACGAAAGAAATTTATCTTCGACATCATTTCCAAATAGATTCCAATAATTCATTAACATTTCAAAATAAAAGGAAATAAATTTGGATTAAAATATGGTTTTCAGAAAAAGGATAACAAGCATGAAAAAAATTAAATGGAAATCATGTCAAAAGAACCATTGGAAATCCCTTAGAATCTAGTGTTAGTGGGTACTGAGGATCATTGTACCTCAGTAAGACATTGTATTGTTACCACAACCAGCAATGTTCTCATGCAAATTCCACTAGGAGGGAAAAACCATTGGGCCCAATGGTGTTTAATAATAATTATCATTTAGTTACTGCTGTGTTTTCTATCCTGAAAGAAAAATTTGGGATGAACCACTTCTGAGTCATCCGACATACTAGTCCCAGTCCTCCCACCTAGGTACCCAGGGTTACCCTTGTTCTGTATTCCAAATAGTGGTGAGATTTTATCAGGAAAACCGAAATTAACATATCAAATTCAATTCCAAAAAACCCATTCAACCTCTCACTACTGATCTCCCTCCTTAAGCACATCCCCCTATTTATGTCAGAAAACATTTCCCAAACCTCTTCATGGGGAACATATCACTAATCACAAATCTATACATGTATCAAATTTCAAAAACTAGAGGGAATTCCTCAAAAGGTGTTTTCCACTTTCCCAAACCATTCTTAAAGTGCCAAATGTGGATCATTACTTTATATAGAATATTGTAATTTTAGAAAACACTGTTTTTCAATACCTTTAACTTCAAAAATCATTTAAAAGAACAGTTACACAACCAAGAAACCACACATTTAAATAAAAGATTGAAAACATGATTAAATCGAAGAAACCCATTGGAAATACACATTAAACACTAAAATGATTTCAGAATCCACTTTTAATGATTTAATATTTAAAACCAATTGAGCATTATAAATACATTACTATTCCCAAACAAGGTCGAAGACATGTATCAATATGAAACTCACATTGGATTCTTGGATAAATTAAGTCAAATAAATAAATAACTACTTCTATAAACCACAACCATATCATATAGCATGTAAATACTACATAAATAAAACAACATATTTTTAAAAAAATCAGGAAATTATAAATTTTAAATTAAAGGTCAAGACATAGAAAACCTACCTCAAACATGCCAATTTATAATGATATCCAGTCAAACTGACGCCTTTCATTTACACGAACATGAACTTATATATATATACCCCAAGCTGCATTACACATATTACCATATCTATGAGGGAATATGTTTAAAAAGGTATTATATATATATACCTTACGTATTCATGTACATGTAGGCGCCATATACTTCAGCTACTCGATATTACATCATAAAGGTCCACACTCCCTATAAAAGTTACTGAAAACTCAAAAACCACAAAAACCATAAATTAATGTTGAATCAAAGTCAAGGAATAAAAAACCATTACCCAAAAATTTAAGCTAAATACACTGCCTTTGACAACCACTAAAATGGTAATCCTCAATGGGGCTAACCGACACTATTCATCCAGAATCGACAAAAACAAAACCACCCAACTTAAATTATTATTCAAACAAACCCTACTCACCCGATTAATAAAATGAAAACCAAAAAATAATGGGAGGGAAATGATAAGAGACTCACCGAATGGGACCACACACAAAATCGGCGAAATAAATGGTCGTCGAAGGGAGGGAGGTGGAGTGCAGGAGGGCCTCATCCAGTGGAGTTTGTGTGAGAGGGAGAGTAAAGGGGAAGGGGTGGTCCACATGATAGGAGAGGAAATAAGAGAGGTGGCATGCCATATGTCTCTTGGTCAGCCGAGTCGTGTGATTAGGAGGGGAAGTGGGAGGTTAGATACGTGATAGAGGGGGACAGGGGTGAACGTGCAGGTGGAGAAGGGGAGAGGATAAAGAAAACACATTTAGGGTTTTAATAAAATTACAATAATATTTATAAATTAATAATAATCTTAATAAAAATTATAATAATATTTCTAAAATGATAATAATAATATTATTATTATTATTAAAGTATAATTTTAATTTTATATTATTTAATTAATTAATTTTCGAACACTAGGAACACTACACAGTTTAGTATCACGATCTTCTAGACCATTCACCAACCAGAAACAACCTACTGGAGAGAAGGGGAACACGCATAGGCATGATGCATGGTGTGAGAAGTCAGGTTCCATCCATGAAAATCAGCTTTGTAATTTGAAAAATCCATTTCACATGCTTTTTTCATGGTTAACAAACCAGGCTCAAGCCATGCCCCACACCACTACCCCACCTATGCACCTGCACAAGCACCACATGGTAACTACTAACTATGTGGCATAATCATCCATAAACTAATAGTCTTCCAAAAAAATAAAATTTGACCATCCAACTATCGAGACAACATATTTAGGATGAAAAATAAATAAATAATTAAAATAAATTAAATTACCATAGTCAGGGTCTGATAGGTGTTTATCAAATTTTTAAGGGATATATTTCTTTTTAAACACTCTAGTGATCTATCTGTCCTAAACATTTAAAATCACTCAATTCTCCAACTCAAACACAATGTTTAAGACATCAATTGGAATTATTTTTTATTTAATTTTTGGATCCAATTATAAGGCCTTTTGAATGTGTTCTAGACTTCATGGGAGGCCCCCATGAAAGGGAAACCATGGGATATTATCCATAGAAAATTCATACATTTGAGAGCTTCTATTTTGGAATGGGATATTCTTTAAAATAATCCACTCACCAAAATTAATTATTTGGAAAATAAAATAAAGAATCTTAATGATGGACTTTACAACTCATTGAACAATAAAATATTTTTCATTCTTACAACTTAGAAAAGGGATTTATTTTATAGAATAATTAAAGAGGAAATAATATCTGGAGAAATTCCTTTGAAGTGTTGGATAAAATAAGGATATTGGACCACAACCCACTTCCATTATTGTGTTAAGAAGATATTTGTTTTGAAAAACAAAACTTCTAAATATAGGGTGAACCATTCACCAATGAAGTCAAAATTATATTGCCATTATTTTTTGATAATTTCTATAACTAACTTAATTAACCTCAAAATCATTCTAGGGGATTACCCTAGTAAGGATGGAGATGAAGGTTGATTTAGTGTGATTATTTACCCCATCAATGATTGAGATTATAATGAACTTCATGTGATCCATAATGATGATGGGATTCTAATGGTAACCAAAACAATGAATCTAGATAGTGCAATGTGACTAGATGTCTTTATAGGATATTTCTATATCACAGCTTGGTAATTCACCAATAAAAATATCACCATATTTATTCAACACTAATTTAAAGGAAGTTCTCTTCCCGAAGCCACATGTGCGACCTCCATCATACACATTATTAAAGGGAATAACCTTAGATCCCTAAATAATTTTTCTCTTATAATCATGTAAAATTTATACATGAATTTTTTAGATAATATCAGCAATGATTGACTCACCCAAATTCTATCCTAATTGATTTCAAAAGAAAAACATAGATTTATCAAAAACAAAAGCACTAAAGGTTATACTAGGTTAGCCCAAGATATGATTCATGAAATCATTTGGAGTGTGTTGGGTGGTTATATTTTCGTGAATATTGAAATGGAGAAAAAATATGATTGATTATAATAGATCTATATTATTAAGTCAATGGTTCACCATGGTTTCTTGAATTGGATCTTCAATATATTCTTCCACTGCTACTTCTTCTTGTGGTTCTCGGTCATAATGATAGGGAGAATATGGTTATTAAAATAATTAATAGGAATATGATAAGGTTACCCACTCTTAACTATATTATTTCCCACCACTAAATGCGTGATTAGTAGGAATGTTATATATCCTATTTCTTTTGGTCTTGTTATCCATTTTAAATTTAGGTATGAATCTCATGAAATATCATAATTGTTTTCTACAAATTACATTATTTTTGTTTTAAATGGATTATGTAAGTTAATAATAGTTTTCAAAGAGACACTCAATAGATATCTAAATTGGACTGTAGAACATATGATCCATAGTAACAATAGTTTTTAAATCTTCAATAGCTATTATAATAAGATTATCAAGAGATTGTAGGATGTATTGGATTCACAAGATTCTAGATCCAAATGGTTTACCTTAGATATACATAGTATCTATGCAGGATTCATATTCGACACTTCAATGAACTAGTTAATGAGATCATTTGATGCACCAAAAATTTGAAATTTATTTTTCTCTCATTTAGTGATAGAATTACTCTTATTAACAACATACTATTCATGATTACCATGAAAATCCTATCAGCTATAAGGGCCTTCAAATGTTTCATGAAGAGAATAAAACTCATTCTTAATGCATTCTTTTAAAAATCTCACAATGAAGCCAGGTTTTTCTTGGCTAGCTATGCTCTCTTGTTGAGGAATGTTGAGGAAGAAAATATTGGAATAAGAATAATGGATGAATTAATGAAAGTAATGAATATAAATATGGCATAAGATTATATCTTGGGTGATTTTTTATTAGAATGTTATGCTTGGAAAAAATATGGAAATTCTCCTGATTCTATATAAAATGTTCACTCAATAACTTCGTATTTGTGGTGGAGCCTTCAAGAATCTCTAAATAACGTTCATGAACATTTAAAATGGATTAATGTGAGAAAATAATTCGTATTTTGAAAATAAAAATAGTAATGGAGTCTATTTTTATTTCATTGTTTCCTAACCCTAGATTTTCCCTTCAATGAGGTGAAAGAAAAAAAAGTTTCACCAATAACATATTTAATCACTAAATGAGGATTGTTTTTAAAAAATATACATATATACTAGAGGAACCAAATTATTGTTTCTTCACCCAATCTTACCTTGGTCAATTTAACATCAATGAATTTAAAAACTCCATACACAACCAACAAGGGAATGATGAATGTGTTAAAGCTTACTAGAAATTTAACAAACCTAAAAACAATAGATTCTTGGTGTGTTAGCATCATCACTTTTCCATACCCACAAATAAACCAGTACAATTTTGAGGTAGTCATTTGGATTCTTAATAATTATATTACTCACGACCCCAAATAAAGGCCAAGGAATGCCTTTTTCTTGGACGGGAATGGGATTAAGCTATCTGGAAATTACTCAAGGACAAAAATTAGCATCATAATGAACCTTGGATCCACTAATAAGTATTGGGATACATGTTTTCACAATATCAGTATCGATTTTGGTAGAAATTATATTTATAGGGTGGATTTCATTACAATCTTTTAGTCGATCTGGGAAATCCACAACTACTCAAAACATTTGGAAACTCATATAATCTTAAAATAATAAATAATTTGGATAAACGCCATGCTCAAAGATAATACAAATATATTTTGTGGTTATTTAGTTTTAAATTACCTTTTGTATCTACACTAGGAAGTTTTGGTCTCAAAATGTCATGTGGGATGTAGATATATTAAGAATTAGGCATAGTAGATCCCTCTAATATCTGGGATAAAAATTAATAATGATGGGTCCTTATCTAATGTTATTATATAAGGTGGATACATTATTTTATATGGTCACAACTTAGTGGTTTTAGATTTTAGTGCATATTATGGTGAAGGGATCCCTCTAATAGTCGAAGCTAGGGCCATGAATAGTGACATCACCATTAATAGGTATAAGAGTATCTCATTATGCATCATAGAAGATGAATCATATTTTATTGAAAATTATATGAGACGAATTTCACTGTCCCACTTGTCTATGGTTTATCTCATTGATGAATTAAAGAGGTCGATCAATTAGGATGTGACTATTCAATATTCTTGTCCTGAGGGGGACATAGAGGGATACATCTCAATAGTTAATCTACTAGAAACAATTCCCTTTATAATTTATTCATTTTTAGTATCTTTACACTTGGATTTTAAATTCATTTAATGTGGGTATTCTCTTGGTATCTATCATTTTAAACCCATTTAACTATATTTTTAGAATTTTTCTACCTTTTTCATTAAATCAAAATGTTTCTTTCTTTCATATACATAAATTAACTATATATATTCAAGTTAAATTTTTAATATTGTACATTGGGTGGGAATTTTATGATAAATTATGTTTTATATATGTGTGTGTTTCAAAAAGTTAAAATATCACTCTAGAATATGATAAAGGATTATTTCAAAGAGAAATTAAAAATAAAATTGAACAATGTTAACTAATTCACCCCCTCTTAATGAAATATCACTATGTGTGGGACTTACTATTTCATATTAATGTGTGTCTAGTGTTTTAATTTTTGGATCTCAAGGATTTTGTAGATTTATATTTGAATCTATGTTCCTTTATATATTTTTTTTAACAATAATGTATAAGATTAGTTTAGGGAATAAGAAAGTAATTTTATCTTTTAATTGAATGAACTAAATTATATATAATGGTTGGATATTTCCATACAAGTAGTCAATTATCTTGTATATGATTAATTCTTATACTAATGGATAATTTCCTTTTGTACAGGTTCCAAAAATGGATATTACTTATTGAAATAATATTAGAAATTATGAATATTCTAGGAGAAAAATATTCTTATATCTTTCAGATAAGTAATTTATCAAATTCATTTTGATAATGGAGGTGAATTTAATTTAGGAAAAGTTATAGAACATATATGAGAAGAATTTAAATGATAATAAGGGATATAATAAAATATTATCATGAAACATTTTAAGGTATACAAATTTTTCAAGATTAATACATTGACCATATATTTTCAAGAGTTGAATAGGTGGGGATCCCCATTAGATAATTTGGTGAGACTATTGAGGATTACATGATTGTTATGAAGATAACCTACATATTTCTAGATATATTTGATTCTAAGTAAAACAATCTCTATGAATTTGATATTAACTAATTTACTTTGGATGAATTATATAGAATATGAATTTTATATGTGTTGATAAATGGAGGAGTTGTAAAGAATAAGTGTAATGATTAAAAAAAGATCTTCTAAATCCTTAAATCAATAGTTTGTTTGAAGATAATTATATAATGAATGTGAGTATTCAAAATTTAATGAAGATGTTGTGATGAAACTTGACAAATAAATTCCATTTACCTTAATTATTATTTAAATATTAAAAGAAAATTATCAAGATAATATTCAATTAAATTTATTTGAAGTTCATATATTATTCACTTCTGTATTAATTGAATAATGTTGAATGAAGAAGAAGGTAAGGATTAAGACGAGTCACCAAGAATATTTTCTAAGAAGGAAACTTCTAAACTAATCAAAATATAGTTTCCCTCAAATTTAAAGTGTAGGTATCTATAAAATATTGAAAAGATAAATTTCTAAAATGTGTTGGATAAAAAATAATGTATTGGTGACATAAAATTCTTTACTAGGATTCTACCAAACTGACACCCAACCCGGTGCACCACTAGGCCCAAAGGGATTCCCCAATCCCCACGGCTTACCAACGAGTCACTCGGCATCAAAGAAATGATCGTGGGACTCGTTGCACCCAAATTACGAAAGATGAAACATATTATCAGATCATAGCAATTGAAATATAAAAAAAATCACCAAACTAACCAATATATATAGATAAATATAAATAAATAAACCCAATAAATACAAGAACATTCAAAAAAACCAAACCTAAAAGACCAACTTACTCCATGTTACCCATGATCACTCCCCAAAACCCATGTAAACCATCCTAATAAATCTAAACTAAAGACCAAAAAGGGTTTAAAATCAGGGACATGAAAAGAATCCCGGAAAGACTGTATGCACAAGCATGGTTTGAGAAAACCACTCCCATTTGGATTTCACCAAAGAGATTGTGAAATTAATTTAAAAATAATGTTCATTCATAAAATTTGAAATAAAATAAAAAATATGTTTTCAAGATTATATTTTTATAATATATGTAATAAGAAATTAATGTTTCATAATATTATCCAATTTTTTAATGGTTGGGACTGAAGCCTCATTTATTATTAAAGAAAAGAAAAGACCTCTGTAACTGGGTAGAGGTAGACCCATTACATAGCCTGAAGGCCCAGTGGGAATTTAGCCTATTAAATGGCCCGTAAGACAATTTTTTTAGCCCAAATCCCATTCTGTGAATAGTACTACTTCAATACCAGTGCTGCTACAGTATTGCACAGTGCCCGTCGCTACTACAGTACTCTGCCACTTCTATAGTTCCCTGTTTCCGCTACAGTACACGCCATTTCTACAGTGCCGTCGCTGCTACAATGCGCTACAGTACTGCTACAGTACCCTGCACCCAATGGGTTTTGAACCCCCATTTCCATGTAGAATGAAGGGGTACTTACCACTAAGCCAATCCCTAACTACTCATAAAATGATCCATTTCATTTTAGAAAAAAGGGTGAAGTAGTTCAATAATAATAACCACTTTAAATCACTTTTCTCTAAATGGGGAAAATCATTTTGAAAGAAATTTTATAAAACCAAACATGCCTTACAAATAATCCTTTACCATTTAAAACATCCTTCTTTAAAATTATGTAATAATAGAAGAAAAATCAAGAGGCCCCATATGATAAATTAAAAAAACAAACATATGAATCAAATAAGTCAATAGTTCCACAATTGAATCAACCAGGGAACACAAAAGAATAATCAAGTAAATTCTTTATATAAAACCACTAGTCCATGAATAGGTTTCAAGGGCTCTACTATAGGATTTAATGTGAGAGAGTCCAAATATTTAACAAAAATGTTTAAACATGTCGACCTATGTAGCATCTTATACACAAGCCAACTGAATAGCCTACACCCTACCTCATTGGGGCCACTACCTATCGAGTCATATATCTCACTAGAGATGACACTAATAGTGTATGAATAACTAGTGTGGAATAAATATAGACTTCTCACATAGATACACAGGTTAATAGAAAAAAAATAAAAAAGTGGGTGAGAAAATAAGTGACGAACACAACCAAAATAAATCATAAAAAATAATATACCCATCAAATCTTTTCCCAAAACATGAAATAATACATTTAGATCCACCACCTAATCTCCACTTATAATTAATACCACCCATACAGGGAAACAACAAAGTGGGGTATCATGAGATCCTCACAAACACACAATATTGAAAAACTATTTGAAATTCCCAAAAATACATTCTTGAAAATTGGCTCATAATTACAAGACTTTTCAAAAATAATTTTAAAACCATTTATAAAATATTTCTTTAACTTTACACTCAAACCATCCTTTAAATAAATTGAATAATCACGATTTTTTTCTATAAAATCTCTTAATATTCAAAATTTACACTACTTTAATTTATTTCCTGACCCAAAAAGGGTTAGAACCTTTGAATACGAAGATCCATTCAAAAAACCTCTTTTAACATTTTTCAAAATTACTTGGAATATCAAAAATTTATTAAAAATAAGACAAAACAATAATTTCTTTTATTACAAGTGATGGTTTACTAGGAAATGATTATATAATCACATATAACTATCATATATAGGTTTATTTAACAAATAAATGGTCTAGAAATATCAAAAACACAATGAAATGACTAATTATAGCAAAAATATTAATGTTAGAAATTGATATTATAGTTTGAACGATTTGAAATGGATTTCCATTAGTTGAAAATTCTAAAACACATAACAGATTTATCCTAAGAACCCTAAAATAAAAAAATCATCACATTATAACCACCCTGAACACCTAATAACATCCCAAAATCCCAATAGGTTTTCTAGAGGAAGGGGATTTAAGAGGAAATGAGAGGAGGATGGGAGAAGAAGAAATAGAATGACAAAAAAGGGGTTTAACATGATATATATTCCCAAAATTGAATCTTAAAAGCTTAAACATAAATGGAATAAGGGAAGAGAACCCCCTTAGTTTCACATCCCCTATAGTCTAATCAAAATGAGGTAGGATAAGGTTGATTTCTCCACAAATCAATCCAAGGGTAACCTTAGAAAACCAAAAAAGTAGAAATATTGGAGAGTCACATGATTTGGCCACACTATTAGGTAACCCATGAAGCAACCATTTTGACTATAATTGATAATCACCTCAAAACTAAATTTTATGAAGAATGGATAGTAAAATATGTGATAAAAATGGAATCCACCTTTACAAATTTCTGCAACACTAGAACATGGTTGTCTCACAGTTACTCCAAACTATGTGCACTAATGTTATAATAACCTAACATTGAAATGTTTTACAAAATTTATCCTAGAACTCACATAGTTTTATCCAAACTTTGATCTTCCCATGTAGGTACAACCATGAAAGAAACAAATTAACCGAAAAGGTATACACTCTTATAAATCCAAACTATTTCTCATAGAACCTGCATATAAATCATGCAACATAAAGAAAAATTCACAAATCTCAGGAATTTATGCCTAAAACTTCCCAAAAATATAAATAACTCGAAAATAATATTTTATAAAAAAAATACTTACATGAGGTGTAACAATCTCTCCACGATGCTACTTTTTACCCCTATAAAAATCTCAGTTTAATAATATGGACAAAAAGTAATCCTAATAAATCTACATAAAAAACATTCAGCAAGAACCAAAACCAAAACCTCTAGGATAAAACCTAATGAAAGATAATAAATAACATAGGTCTCCCCAAAATTTTATAATTTAGATAAAATTGCGAAAAAATTAACAAATTCACCTTATGACAAAAAACCACTATGGGCATCAAATCCATCAAAACAAAAAAAATTCCTCAAATAAAAACAAATCTCAACGTCTACTAAAGAACCCAATAAAAACCATAACGGGACAAGAAATCCACAAGAAATCCTTAATAAAAGAATATGGGTCTTCAGACTAGGTCACCATACCCTAAAAAACTAAAATTGGACATCAACAACATGAGGTATGTCGCATCAAAATCCACATTAGGAAAACCAACATCCTAGGTGTTTACATAATGAAAAACTAGTCCTATCCACTCAAAAACCAATCCCAATGTATCCCATGTTAAAACCAATATTAAATCAATTTTCACATGGATCAACCAAAAATAAAAACCATTATCTCCCCAATAAATCACAAAAAATCACAACCTAAAAAAAGTTAAACAATAAGCACACTTATAACTCCAAGAGTAAACACTCCAAATTAAAAAATAATGTCTGAGTCTAAATATCCCCTCAAACCTAAACAAATAAAATCAAGGGTATTTGAGAAACAAAACATAATATAAATAAAAGATGCTAAAAATGAATATCTCCACTAGCCCAAATTGAACATCCACCAAACTCCATTACGTATCATCAAAATTTAAATTCTCATTCAATATCAACATCTATTAAAAAATACCACAATTAAATAACATCATCCATATAACACAAATTTACCCTCAAGATACTTCCTAATTAGATACACCAAAATAAAAAAAACCTCTAAAGATGGCCTTAACAACCACACTAAAACAACACCCTGGAGGTTTTTAAAATAATTGAATACTTCCTAAAAAATCCCTTAGAAAAAATCACCACCATTATATGACCTAGAAATAGGCCACATTAATTCAAGAAGTATTTTAGAGTGTCTAATGATTGTAGAGAATTTGACTACACCACATAGCCATCAATTCAAGTAGATTTTACACTTGTAGGAAACATCCAAAAAATGGATAGAATACCCACCCTAGAGGTCAACTAAAATAAAGTACTTCCTACTCGTTTTTGAATACTATTTGGGAGGAAGAATCTATATAAAATATAACAATCTCCAATCAACCCACATTCAATTAATCCTTTTCACCAAATAAAATTTCCATACAAAATAACTTTAGAATACCCATAAAAGTTCCAATATTGATCAAAACCCGTTAAATAAATCATCCACTAATTTTATTTAAAACATAAATCCTACATTTTAAAAATACACACACATTTTAAAATAGATCACCATAAAATAATAAAAAAACTCAGCCTTTCAAAAAATTCTACCTTCATTCCAAAAATACATCAAAATAAATTCATTAGAACATTTATTTTCTAAAATCACAAAAAAATCATTTTAATGTAAAAAAGTAATTTTTATGTCAAAATTAACACCAAATATTCCCTTTAAAAGAATAATACCATTTAAAAACACTATAAGATTTTAAAAGATTACCATAGTTATTTTTTTATAAAGGAATGATTAATTATTTCCATTCCCATCCAAAAAAATTCCAATAAAAAACTTGAATTTCCCTAGGGAACCCATATAATAAGATAAAACCATAAATCAAAATCAAAACTCAAAAAATGAGTCTACAAAATAAAATCTTCTAAAATGAACTAAAACAAATAAGAAACACCATTAATATCAATATATATTGAAATAAACCTAAAAAACTAATCTGAGGGTGAATCAAATCTAGGTATGATTTGGGTACACATGATGGAAACCAATGTAAAAGACTTATAGAAACTATAGGCATGGTTCTAGAACTAACCACAAGGGCTCCACATAATTTTCTAGACCATGAAATAGTAACCTTATTTACTTGATTCCATTAACATTTTAGAACCAAACGTCAATTTTAACCCCAAAATCATTGATTCTTTTAACATGTATCCACATATCATCAAAAAATATAAAAAATAACTCAAAATCAAGACTCAAATCCCAAATTCGTAAGGTATCTCAGGTTTTATCATAATGGTTTGTGATCAAGAAACCATATGAGATCTTCCATTTTATTTTTCAAAGTGATCATAGTCTTCTATTTATCCCAACAGATCTCAAATAAAAAGTTGTCAATCAAATAACCAAGGATCCCTACTAATAAAATAAGATCTGATACACTTTTTAATGAACAATTTCATGATTCCATCGAACTATATACTGACTTAGTCCACCACTAGGCTCAAAGGGAATTTCATATCCCCACAAGCTGAAACAAAGTTCCTAGGAATAAAAGAAACGCACTTGGGAATGATTTATCCCAAAATATGTATGATTAAATATCCAATCAAATAATATTAATAGAAATAAATATAAATCACAAAACCAACCAATATAAACAACTAAATATAAATAAATAAACAATATAGACAAAATATTGTATAAAAGAATAATTGACCAAAACTAAAAGACCAACTGACTCTTTATGACCAAAAATTACTCACACCAACCCAAAATGACCATCTTGTATAACCTGAATCGAATACCATCAAGGGGCGAGAAATAGTGAACTAGAAAGAAACCTTATAATACTGTGTACATAATATGGTGTTTATGGGTTGTGAGAAAACCATTCCTAGTACGATTTCACCAAAGAGTTTTATAAGTTATTTTAAAATGGAAATTAATCTATACTTGTTTGAAATATAATAATAAAATATATTTTTATATAATTGATTTTAAAATTCTAGTAATAATCAATAATGTTTTGGTAAAATGATCAATTTATTTTAGTAAAAACCGAGGTGACACTGTTAACTTTTAATAACCTCATTAAATCAATTTATTTAAAATGAAATAATTAATTTCAATGAAATTTTATAAAAACTTGAATTCCATGAAATAATACAATTATTTTTAAGAGAACTTTTTAAAAACATTACTAAAATTCTTTTGAAAATCAAGTCACATTGCAAAAATAAAAAAAACAATCGAGAGGCAATGTATGATAAAATAAAAAAAATATATTTTCAAGTAAATAGTCTATAGTTTCACAAGTTAATCAACATGAGAACAAAAAATAAGAATCAGGGGTATTCCCTATAACAAAACACCAATCAAGGAATAGGTTTCATGGTATTTATTTTATCTTCTAATGTGATACAATCCAAAAATATACTAAACATGGAACAAATTTTCAGCATTTGTTTCATCCTATACACAAGACACTTGACTAGCTTTCACTCGACCTAGTTGAGGCCACTCTCCCTATAGTCTTATCTCAAATTAGATTGGAAAATTTTAGCATGTTACTGACTA
Organism: Viscum album; assembly: GCA_963277665.1. Lineage (NCBI taxonomy): Eukaryota > Viridiplantae > Streptophyta > Magnoliopsida > Santalales > Viscaceae > Viscum > Viscum album. The sequence continues at coordinate 398,836,188 of OY728138.1, forward strand.
TTTTGGGATAAATATAGACTTCACACAAAGATACCTAGGTTCTTATGACCAAAATAAAACGAGGGTGATAAAAAATTGTTCAAAACAACCAATATAAATAAATAAAAATAATATCTGTCTCAACTCAAACTCCCTTACAAGAAATATCACCTTTAGATCAATAATCTATTCCACACATATAACAAACACCACCCATAATGGTAAACAAAAAAATAAGGGAATCATGAAGGCCTTATGTAGAGACCTGAAACTTGACGTACATGGACATTACATTACTTTTACGGAATACTTATTACATAACAAAAACAGACACTAAAGGACCGTAATAGTTTAGTGCCATTGGAAACTTGGAACATAATATTCTAATCTTGGTGAAAGATCCTAAACATCTCCCATAAAGATCTTCCCTTTTTTTCTTACCTAAAAACTTTCCTTATATTCTGGGGAAAAGAAAACATAAAAGGGTGATCTCAAATTCTCAGTAAGGGTAATAATGGATAAAATAAAACAAATCATATACATTTGAACATAAAAACATGAACTTAATGTTTAAACATCAAGAGCTTGAGCAATGACATAAAACATGGAAGTACGTAAGGAATAGATCATAAAGTAACATCAATAATGATTAAATTTTATGGGAATGAAACATGTAATTGTGGAAACCACTAAGAAAATGATATGATTTCCATAGTAGCCAAGGCATTGGTGCCAAGACCATCTTAGTGGACAAAGTCCCTTTCTGAATCGAGTTCACTCCTCATTCCAGTCTTGTAACACTGAACCAGATAAACATACCGTTCCAGCCATGTCTATCTTGTGAGATATAAATATTTACCCAATGAATTTGAGGGAGATATAGGTCCCACCCATCTTATAATGAAATCATTCTTACTTGTGCCACAAAATAAACATACATAACCCAATAAATAAAATGGGTTTCATAAACATCATCCCATCATCACATAATCCATATAAAAGAAATGGATATCATTTCATAATAAGAAAAGTGAAACCATGTAAATCATAGAGACATTATACTTGAAACATACACATATGAAATAATGTCATCTTAGATGAAAAATGGTTTTGATAAAACACTTGAAATGAATTCTTGAAGAAAATATCCTTTCTTCATCAAAATCATTCTCTTTTCACAAAATATCATGAAATTTTAAAAGAAAAGGATTTTGTTGAAAATAGTCATGAAATCTTTTGGAGTAAGCTTCATGAAAATAAGGCTTTATAAAACCATAAAAATCCGTTCGTGCCATATAAGGTAAAAAAACATTCTTCTCGTACTTTTGCTGGAAAAGTCAAAAAGTACCTTGTAAAAGAAAGATTCCATACATAACATGTAGTAATGGTAAAAAATGGATAAAAAAGACATTAAACATACATGAAACCATTTTTAGGAAACATGGACATGGATGAGAATAATAACCCCAGTAAATACTTACGAATAAACAATCTCAGATAAGAATGATATTGGAATAATTATCCCTTACCTTAGGTCTGATATGCTTCGTATGGATCCGAAACTCCTGCATAATGATTTAAATAATGTCATTGACTTATTAAATAATCATATTCGTTGTTATTATATCATATATGTTTCACTTATGACTTTATATTACCTGTTCTTTTGTAAATTCAATGTAAAAGCAGTATTTTGGGTAAAATCATTTCATTTATCGTATGTGTTTCGACTAGTCGTTGTTGATATTATTACTTATATCCTGATTTACATAATTCAAAAATGTAAAACATGATTTATATATAATATATATTCATCATATACATATATATTATAGATCGATAAAAGGAATGAAATACACCGTTCATGGAGACGGTAGGCCGTACGTACGCGTGAACGCTGTTTTCGTTTCCTTGTTGAATTGAATGAAATTAAATAGATGACATACATATATATATATATACATAAATAAAGTAGAATTATTATGTCATATATTTCATTATTATTAATTATATATACTTTATAATCATTCTTGAATGGTTAATCATGGAAAATGAATCTCATCGCGTTCGTGGAGACGGTAGTCCGTACGTACGCACGAGTGATGATATCATTCCCATGATCATGGAATTGTATTGGAGTGTTTTTATAATATTAATAATCAATATCACTTTACAATAATCATATATAGTCATTATTTACACCATTATACTCATCCAAGTAAGGTGGTGGTGGAAAATAGATTACACCACGGCGTGGAGACGATATTCCGTACGTACGCACGCGCGGTGATTTTGTTTTCTGTAGGATGGATAGATGGTGAAATAGGGTTGTTCCATAATTATAATAGCATATCCGTATATGAGTGATACTGATGTTATTACTTCATAATTAAACAACTAAAGAAGAATAAGTTGAATAAGAAATAAAGTTGAAAGAATCGGTAACAGACATTACCTCTTCTTTGAAGCGCCTCTTTGAGACCTCCTCTTAGGGAACTAAAATTGGTCTTTGAAGAAGACTAGAACCTCTAGGATGTTTCTATAGAAGTGGAGAAGAGAATTTTTCAGGGGTTTGCCGAGCATGAAGGCTCAAAATGGTGTGTGGAAGAGAGGGAGGAGGTGCCCTTTTATAAGGGAGGAGAGGGGGACCTTTGAAAAAACCTAAAATATTATTTTATTATAAAGTAATATTCGGTTTTAATAGCTCAAAATTGAGTTATTTCAAAGATAAGGTGGGTATAGGTAGAAATCCTCTCATCCAATAGAATTTAGACAAGTTTAGGTTTCTATTTTATCCTTATCATTTAGATTTAACCTTAAGTTAAATAGTTTTACTTTTACCGTGTCTTCTTGTTTTCTTACACTATAAGGTTAATAAACTTACTATAAAAAGCCAAAAGAACCCCAAGTTGTTTATTATTAATATATATAACATTATATAAGTCATTTGGACAAACCATGAATTTTTAGGAATAAAATAACAATTAATAATATAATATTTGTTTTAAAAACTATTTTATGTCAATTTTGACACTATTTGGTAATTGATTTTTGTGAAAATTATAACAGAATTATTAGTTCTAAAAAAGTTACCTAAATCAATAATAAAATCTAATATTAACCTAGAAAATTAGTGGAATTCATAAAAAGTCTCAAATTACATTTATTTGGGTATTTATAACATCAATTATGTCAGTATTTCATTAATAAGATAATTACTGCATCATCTTTGTGTCATAAATAAATTAACTTATTTAATGTCTAAAAATTATAAATAAAATACAATTATGTAGGAAATAGTTTTATCTTTCTAATTAATATTTATAGTCGAATTTATCTTATGTATAACCCTATATTAAAAATGATTTACTTATTAAACATTGATTTTAACTATTTTAACCCTTCTTCAAATAAATTAATATTAAATGTCCTAATCTAATCCATGTGGGCCTAAATGGTCATATTTTATTCCTAAGGTTGTTTTTGGTCAAATTAAACTTATATAATAGAATTAGGACATGTTTTAGGGTAATAATAATATCATTTTACCCTTAATTATCGTATTTACTTTTAACCGTGGTAAATAAAAGTAAAATGTTACTATTCACTGAAAAATATTTTCATCTCATTGAACCACATTTTAGTCATTGATATTAACCGTGTCTCTTAGATTTTTGAAATTCCACTCACAAAGGTGGTAAAATTGTGTTTTATGAATAATTCAGTTTTTTAACTACCACTTAGTGGTTTCACTATTCATCAAAAAATGAAATTTTCCAGAAAAATACCAAAAAATTAGGCCTAAGCTATATATGATATTATGAATTCAAAAATGATGTCTATTTTTCCAAATTCAAAACATATCAGTTTCATTAATTAATTTAAAAAGTAATCCTCGTCATCAAAACAAATAGCGTGTTTTTAAGAGATAATAACTATCAAAAGATAGACATTCGTTAATGTCTGGTTTAAATGTGAAATTACATCCAATGACCAAAATTGTATTAAATGGTAAAAATATATTCTAAATATACTTTAAAACCACTCAAATTAATAATTTATCACTATTAATTATTTCGATTAAAAAATTTGTTTTTAATTAAAATTTAGTAATTTTCACTATTGATCAGAATATGAAAGTTATCCAAAAATTACCAAAATTTCACCCTAAGCTAATTTCGATATTCCGAATCCAAAAATGAAGCCCATTTTGAAAGATAAAATTTATAAAATTTCAAAAAGTGGGTATTACTATTCATAACGGCTAGTTCATAATTTTATTATAATAATATCTCGTTTAGTGAAACTCGGTATTGCGTACTACACATTCTATCGAGGAAGGTATTTATTGCGTGTAATCCAAGACAAGTCAGGAATGAATGTTGTGAAAGCTCCTTTTGTTGTATCATACAACACAAGACTTTAATGAAATTAAAAAGAATATTTTTCATAAAATCTTGGGGTGTTACATTCTACCGCCCTTAAAATGAATTTCTCCCTCGAAATTCATCGGGGTTATAAATGGTTTACTACTTAAAAGTTTCATTAATAGAAACCCACATCGTAAAAAGGAATACAAAAACATGGCTTAAAAAACTAAAGTATGAAACGTAACGGTTACCCAAATTAACTCATCACTGGGTTTTCACGTAGGAGAACATAGGTGAAAATATGGATATGGAGGAAAAATATAACCATCATGTTCTGATGGAGAGTGGTAGATGACATGGCTATGAAAAAACCAACAATCACAAAGCCATAAATTTGTGATGATCTAGGGTACCATCTGATTCATCGGATATAAGGGCATTAGGACAACATTTTTGGTTTTCAAGATCATTTCCCTAAAGTTGAAGAATTTGAATTAGAATAAATACTTACCTTATTTTCGTACAATCTCACTGTTGTTCGTGCCTTGAACAACTTCCACTTCTTCTCTTAATGAAATGAAGTTGAATTTGTTATTCGTGAAGTGTAAGTAGATCATATGATAGAATGACGGGTCATTCCATCTGTCTCAATCAAAAGGTTAGCAAAAGTTATTAAATATACATAAGTCAATTTATAGTGAGATTAATCATATATGGTTCCTAAAATGGACTTATACTTCATATATCATACTGATTAATATAATAGAACTAGTTTTTACTAAACAAGGACTTCCTATAGGCCAGTGGTAGGTGATAAAGGCCAGTCGCACTTCGGTTGTGGGTTCGATTCCCACAGCCCTGTCCGACGCGATGGGCTGTCGCCCGTCCTGTAGGTTGTCCTTTTTCTAAAACTACATTACTATAAAATCCCATCAATAATATGAAAAAAATTTCAATCCTTAAACAATACTATATTATGTCCAACATAATCCATTCCAATCTTTATCTAAAATACTTCGGTCCAAGATCATAATATAAAGAAAACGATTACTTGAAATGTCATCAACCAACCATCATTTATCCCCCATTATCTTGTTGGTCACATTCCTATCATGTGAAAACCTTAATCATGTATTCTCTTGAAAAATTAATACCCATTAAACCTTAGTGAAAACATGAATGCTGTCAAAAGTTAACTCTTTCCACATACCAAAATCCAAAAAATCTATATACTCAAACCATGATATATCCTTCTCCTTATATCAGTCATGAGCTCATGAATACTATCAAACATTTAATTTTCTCCTTATCCCTTCATTATGCGCATATAATCTACTTTCCAAAAATGCTGGTACAATTCATCACACACTTTCAAAACATAAGGAAATAAAATAGTGTAACAATCCTTAGATGTCTTTTTATTCTATAGTACCATGAGATTACCTATTACACTTGATAAACATGTAATCATTCCACTACCTTTTGAAACCATTGACCGAGCTTCAACAATTCTTTTATCTCACATATCATTTGTAGTCTCTTCATCATCATCAGCATAAATATTACCCATACGACCATACTGATTCTCTTCATGAGACTTTCCCTTATGGAATTGGTTTGCATAATGCCCGTACATTCCACATTTAAAACATTTAACCATTGTTGATGTCGTAGCAATACCATTATTATAATCCATGGTGTTAACTAAACCTTTTCCTTTGCACTTACTGGCTTTATGTACTTCTTTTCCACACCCAAAACATCTTCCAGTTCTTTTGAAACATTCCCTTTGATGCCTCTTCCCACATGATTTACATAGTGGAAATTGAACTTTCTTTCCTCTATGATCATCATGAAACACCACCTTTCTCTTATTAGCCGAGTCAGGAAACTTACCAAATTTGAATTTATTGATCATATTATGAGATTGATGATTCATAATAATAATGATGTTTGGACTTCCAAATCCCATTTCATTTGGTTGCTCATGAATAATATCATTTCATTGTCCATAATATCCTTCATTATTGTGAATCTTCCTGTTTCCAGCCATTTTCTAAAACCCAAAAAGAATAGTGTGAGAGGCAAAAATCATGTTAGGGAAAACAACAGAGTAAAGGGGGAGTACCCTCAATATCTAACATCTTAGGTTAAATTCTATGATCGTTACCATAGTTCAAGAACTATATCCTACATGTATACTTATCCTTAGGGACATCCCTAGTCATACCTAGGAAATATCTCTAGGGATCTCACTAACATTTTCGCATCCTAGTTTCCAAAGGTTGACTAAACCTTTCCTTTGATACCAACTGTAGAGACCCAAAGCTTGACGTACATGGAAATTAGATTACTTTTTCTGAATACTTATTACATAACCAAAATATACACCAAAGAACCGTAATAGTTTAGTGCCTTTGGAAACTTGGAACATAATCTTCTAATCATGGTGAAAGATCCTCAACATCTCCCATAAAGATCTTCCCTTTTTTTCTTACCTAAAACATTTCCTTATATCCTGGGGAAATGAAAACATAAAAAGGGTGAGCTCAAATTCACATTAAGGGTAAGCATGGATAAAATATATCAAATCAGATACATTTGAACTTAAAAACATGAACATAAGGTTTAAACATCAAAATCTTGAGCTATGACATAAAACATGGAAGTACGTAAGGCATAGATCATAAAGGAACATCAATCATGATAAAATATCATGGGAATAAAACATGTAATTTTGGAAACCATTAAGAACAAGATATGATTTCTATAGTAGCCAAGGCATTGCTGCCAAGACCATCTTAGTGGACAAAGTCCCTTTCTAAATCGAGTTCACTCCTCGTTCCAGTCCTATAACACTGAACCTGATTAACTTGCCATTCCATCCATGTCTATCTCATGAGATATAAATCTTTACCCAATGCATTGGAGGGAGATATAGGTCTCACCCATCTCATAATGAAATCATTCTTACTTGTGCCACAAAATAAACATACATAACCCAATAAATAAAATGGGTTTCATAAACATCATCCCATCATCACATAATCCATATAAAAGAAATGGATATCTTTTCCTAATAAGAAAAGTTAAACCATGTAAATCATAGAGACATGATACTTGAAACATACACATATGAAATAATGTCATCTTAGATGAAAAATGGTTTTGATAAAACACTTGAAATGAATTCTTCGAGGAAAATATCATTTCTTCTTCAAAATCATTCTATTTTCACAAAATGTCATGCAATTTTAAAAGAAAAGTATTTTGTAGAAAACAGTCATGAAATCTTTTGGAGCAAGCTTCATGAAAATAAGGCTTTATAAAACCGTAAAAATCCGTTCGTTCCATATAAGTTAAAAAAACATTCTTCAAGTACCTTTGCCGGAAAAGTCAAAAAGTACCTCGTAAAAGAAAGATTCCATACATACCTTGTAGTAAAAGTGAAAAATGTGTAAAAAGGTCATTAAACATACATGAAACCATTTTTATGAAACATGGACATGGATGAGAACAATTACCCCAGTAAATACTTACGAATAAACAATCTTAGATAAGAATGAGATTGGAATAATTATCCCTTACCTTAGGTCCGATATGCTTCGTATGGATTCGAACCTCCTGTATAATGATTTAAATAATGTCATTGACTAATTACGTAATTATATTCATTGTTATGATATCATATATGTTTCACTTATGACTTTATATTACCCGTTCTTCTGTAAATTCAATGTAAAAGCAGCGTTTTAGGTAAAATCATTTCATTTATCATATGTGTTTTGACTTTTCGTTCTTGATATTATTACTTATATCCTGATTTACATAATTCCAGAATGTAAAATATGATTTATATATAATATATATTCATCATATACATATATATTATAGATCGATAAAAGGAATGAAATACACCGTTCATGGAGACGACAGGCCGTACGTACGCATGAACGCTGTTTTCGTTTCCTTATTGAATTGAATGAAATTAAATAGATGAAATACATATATATATACATAAATATAGTAGCATTATTATGTAATATATTTCATTATTATTCATTATATATACTTTATAATCATTCTTTAATGGTTAATCCTGTAAAATGAATCTCATCGCATTCGTGGAGACGGTAGTCCATACGTACGCACGAGCGATGATATCATTCCCATGATCATGGAATTGTATTGGAGTGTATGTATACTATTTAATAATCAATATAACTTTACAATAATCATATATAGTCATTATTTAAACCATTATACCCATCCAAGTAAGGTGGTGGTGGAAAATAGATTACACCACGGCGTGGAGACGGTATTCCGTACGTACGCACGCGCGAAGATTTCGTTTTTCGTAGGATGGATAGATGGTTAAATAGGGTTGTTTCATACTTATAATAACATATAAGTATATGACTGATACTGATGTTATTACTTCATAATGAAACAACTAATGAAGATGAAGTGTAAGAATAAATAAAGTTGAAAGAATCGGTAACGGACATTACCTCTTCTTTGAAGCGCCTCTTTGATACCTCCTCTTAGGGCTCTAAAATTGGTCTTTGAAGAAGAAAAGAACCTCTAGGATGTTTCTATGGAAGTGGAGAAGATAATTTGGAAGGTTTTGGCCGATCTTGAAGGCTCAAAGTGGGGTGAGGAAGAGAGGTAGGAGGTTCCCTTTTATAAGGGAGGAGAGGGGCACCTTTGGAAAAACTAAAACTATTATTTTATTATAATGTCATATTAGGTTTTTAATAGCACCAAATTGAGTTATTTAGAAGATAAGGTGGGTATGGTTCGAAATAAATTCATCCAATAGAATTTAGACAAGTTTAGGTTTCTATTTTAACCTTATCATTTATATTTGACCTTAAGTTAAATAATTTTACTTTTACCATGTCTTCTTGTTTTCTTACACAATAAGGTTAGTAAACTTACTATAACAAGACAGACGAACCCCAAGTTGTTTATTATTAATATATATAACACTATCTAAGTCATTTGGACGAACCTTATATTTTTAGGAATAAAATAACAATTAATAATATAATATTTGTTTTAAAAACTATTTTATGTCAATTTTGACACTATTTGGTAATTGATTTTTGAGAAACTCATAACTGAATGATTAGTTCGAAAAAAGTTAACTAAATCAATAATAACATGTCATATTAACCTAGAAAATTAGTGTAATTCATAAAAAGTCTCAAATTACATTTATTTGGGTATTTATAACATCAATTATGTCAATATTTCATTAAAAATATAATTACTGCATCATCTTTGTGTCATAAATAAATTAAATTATTTAATGTCTAAAAATCATAAATAAAATTCCATTATGTAGGAAGTAGTTTTAGATTTATAATTAATATTTATAGTCTAATTCATCTTATGTATAACCCTATATTAAAAATGATTTACTTATTAAACTTTGATTTTAACTATTTTAACAATTCTTTAAATAAATTAATATTAAGTATCCTAATCTAATCCAAGTGGGCCTAAATGGTCATATTTTATTTCTAAGGTTGTTTTTGGTCGAATTACACTTATAAAATAGAATTAAGACATGTGTTAGGGTAATAATAATATCATTTTTAATCTTAATTATCCTATTTACTTTTAACCGTGGTAAATAAAAGGAAAAAGTTACAATTCACCAAAAAATATTTTCATCTCATTGAACCACATTTTAGTACTTGATACTAACCATGTCTCTCGTATTTTTGAAATTCCACTCATAGAAACGGTAAAATTAAGTTTTATGAAAAATTCAGTTTTTTAACTTCCACTTAGTGGTTTCACTATTCATCAAAAAATGAAAGTTTCCAGAAAAATACCAAAAATTAGGCCTAAGCTATATTTTATTTTATGAATTCAAAAATTATGTCTATTTTAACAAATTAAAAACATATCATTTGCATTAATTAATTTAAAAATTAATTCTCGTCGTCAAAACAAATAGCGTGTTTTTAAGAGATAATAACTATCAAAAGATTGACACTTGTTTATGTCTGGTTTAAATGTGAAATTACATAAAATTACCAACATTGTATTAAATGGTAAAAATTTATTCTAAATATACTTTAAAACCACTCAAATTAATAATTTATCACTATTAACTATTTTGATTAAAAAAGTTGTTTTTTAATTAATATTTAGTAATTTTCACTATTAATCAGAATATGAAAGTTATCCAAAAAGTACCAAAACTTCACCCTAAGCTAATTTCGATATTCTGAATCCAAAAATGAAGTCCATTTTGAATGATAAAATTTATAAAATTTTAAAAAGTGGGTATTACTATTCATAACGGCTAGTTCATAATAATATTATAATAATATCTCATTTAGTGAAACTCAGTATTGAGTACTACACACGCTATCGAGGAAGGTCTTTATTGCGTATAATGCAAGCCATGTCAGTGATGCGTGTTGTGCAAGATCCTTTTGGTGTAGCATACAACACAAGACATTAATGAAATTAAAAATAATATTTTTCATAAAATCTCGTGGTGTTACACCTTATTGACCCACACCTTTGGAAAAATATTTAAAATTTCAAAAAAATAATTCATAAAAATATACTTGGAATTCCAAGTCTTTTCATAACAAATTTATGAATATTTCTAAAAAATTTATTCAAACATTACACTAAAACCATACTTGAAAAAAAATCTATGAATTAAATACTCATTTTATGAAGTCTCTTAAAAAATATAAACAATTTAATTTATTATATTACCTAAATGGGGTTATTACCATTGATTATAAAAGACCCTTGAAAACAATATTTATTAACATTTTTCAAAATCATTTGGCATATCCAAAATCCGTTGGAAACTAGATAAACAAATAAATTTCATTATTCCAGGTTCCGTTTTACATTGAAATGATTTTATAATCCAATAGAACTATAATATATAGGTTTAATTTAATAAATAAACAAGTTAAAACTCTAAATATTATAATGACATTCCGAATTAAAATAAAAACAAAAAAACACCCACATTGGTTAATCAATAATCAAGTCAGAATGATTTGAATCTCATTCTGATCGGTGAAGAATGATGAACAATATAAGATATTGGTAAATACAATCCTAAAAAGAAAAAAGCACATATTATAATCACATTGAAACCATAATCTCTTCTCAAAAACCCTCTTCGGTTATAGGGGGATATGAAACCGAGAGGAAATTAGAGGAGGAGGGGAGAATAAGGAAGATAAATAACATTATATGGGTTTACCATGAGATATTCACCCATAATTGAATCTTTTTTGGCTAAAAAATTAGTTTAGTAAGATGGGAGAACACCTTAGGTTATGCTCCCCCTATGGCTGAACAAGAATGATGAAGGGGAGGGGATATTTCCCTAGACATAGAGCTACGGGTAAAATTAAAAAAAAATAATTTAATTTTGGTGGATCAAATATTTTGGATGAATGGTTTGATAAATCATGAACCAAATATATTGGCTCTAATAGGGAATCATCATACACATGTATGATTAGGTAGCCCTGTTAGTAAACCATGTGATAACTATACTAAATACCTCTTCAACTATTAGCATCATTCTGGTATATTCACCACATAGTTCTTCCTAATCATGTGAATCTTGTTCACCAAAACCCCAATATCCAAAATTCTCATATAGTTTCTCAAATAACATAGATGATTTAATCAAAACCATGTGATGCCTATACAGACTCGAAAATTAAATAAAATAAAAATCATCTAAAAAATTGAATTATCTTAGTACGTTACATGTATTCTCCAACCCTATACCCAAGGTGTTACATATGATGATGATAAAATTTAAAACTTCAAGTGAGAAAAAATAGAAATTAAAAATTTCGAAAGAGAATGATGATGAATTCACTTTTAATTAGGATTATGGAAATGAAATGGTTGAAAAAAATAAATGCAATATATATTAATGTTAGATTTTATGGAGAACATTTTAAATATCACTAAGACTAATTTGAAGAATATGAGGTTGTTAAAATTACCTTAAGTATCAAGTGAGGTTTATAAATCCCATAATGAATGGGATTTATAGTGGTGGAAACTGATTATAGTTTAAGTGTCTCACTTGTAGAGAAAAAGAAGTTTAATATTTTAATAATATAAAACATCAAATAGAAACTTCTATAATATGATTATTTTAGAAAAAGGTACTAGATACAGAAGATAAATTGAAATAAATCATGTTATATTGTGAAAAATCCATGAAATAAGTTAATGGATTCTAAATATATAGTGAGAAGACATAGGATAATCTATGTATGTTTTTAATCATTCCAATAATCAATAAAATCATTACAAGAGTTCGAAATGCATTAAATATAATGATACTAATTATGAAGTAAAAATAATTTTTTAGAATAAAAATAACATTTCCTCAAAAGAAGAATACCGAGATTCTATAAAATTGGAAACTTATGGAATAGAAAATAATTATGCTACATATGAAAAAGTGAAAAATTCTTGTAAGATACTAATTCTATATAGAAACATATAAGTAACACCATATTGATTTTTTTTTCAAAAATAGAGGAATGATATGTGGTTAAAAAGGTTAATGAAATAATTTATTTGAATTAAAATAGCCAATAAATTTTCCCCAAGGATTTTCATTATTTGGATTATTTTGGTATTGTGGAACATATATGAATATATAAAGAATATTTTTAATTTAATTTAATATATTAAAATATTTCTATAGTAGTTTATGGGACATATCTAAGGTAGGGACTATACACTCAAAGAATACAAGCTTAGGGAGAGACTAAAAAATTTAAGTGTTCATTTGAACAATCAGTTTCAAAATTTGAATTTAGTCTTTGGAAGATATGTTAACTTATGTTAGTTGGATAAGAAGTTATGAACTATTATCCAATATAATCGATTATAAAAATACTCATATTTTCAAGGAGAAAATGGAAAATGACCTAAAATTAAATTAAAAACATCTTAAATGGTGAATTTGTGGACTCTAGATAGTTGATGTTTTTATAATATATAAGATATATAAAACTTATCATAGATTTGGAAATTTATAAAGAGGGATAAAATACATTTTTTAAATATGGATGACTCTAAATAAAATTATTTTATTTAATATAGATTGGGTAAAAGAAGTTTGAGACATAGAGTACTCTTTTCTTATTGATTTAAACAAAAAACGTTGAGTATTTCATTGTGTGTTGAATGAACCGATGTGAACTTTGAAAAACAATAATTATTGGTGAAGATATTGAAGGATATATATGTCAGTAATGAAGGATATCATAATAAAGGATAAATATTTCAATTATTAGATGATTCAAATTCATGTTACTTGAGAATGGAGGAGGATAATGAATTGTTATTGTAAACATTATGTTGTAATAATTGGATTTGTTGTCTATTAGATGTTGTTAGTAGGTCATGTAAAAAATCTTGAAAAATATTAAATAATCAAAAAAGAATTATTTTTAATTAATAAAATGAGTAGATCATGTTGTGACACATTATTCTACACTATGAAGGGTTCTCGATTAGATATATGTAATTTCGAAGAACTGTTACTTGTTTTTCAGATGAAATAACAAGATACAAGGATATCTAGATGAATTTCTATTATTTTATTTTTAGTATATCAAGATATAAAATAATGTTTCATGCCATGATAGATGTTTAATAAGACTCATGTAATTTTGATGTATATATACTCATATAGTATATGTAATTCGACTCTATAAAGGTGCTGATGACATATTTCAGTGGGGTTTACATGGTGAGGCTTGTTCCATGAAGAAAAAAGTCACAACATGACTAGACCATAAGTATATCCTAGTGTTCCTTATTTGGAATAATATCTCCATAATTATCAAAAATTTAAATGGATATATTTATCTGAAGAGATAGTATATGGTTTTTGACTAGTATCCTTCCATGATTATGAAGACCATGTTGTGACCAAGATTTTCTAAAATCTGGTATGGATATTATTGGTATTCAAGAGACTTATACCACATTTTGGGTAATTAATGGGTGGTTTTGAATACCCATTAAGTGGATATTGGTGGAATGATTTGAGGAACCTTTTTTTAGTAAATGATTCCAAAATTTAAAATAATAAATAAAAAGAAAAAATTATAGGATAGAATAATATAAAAAATATATAAAAGATAGAAAGAATAATAGATCTCTCGTGAATACTAGGATGTGGAGAAGTGATGGAATTATAATTATGACACCATTACCGGATTGGTGTTTTATCTATAGTAAATAATCATTGTACCAAATTATTATATCATATATTTTTCCCATATATCAAATTAGTGCATATTGATATCAGAAAAGGGAGTCACCCTTAAACGTAGTGTTGTCTTATGAAACAATTTTAACACTCAAATTAGGTATCCTTAATCCCTAGTACATCACCATACCATTGGTTCGTGCTCCATGTACTATCCCATTTTTGTGAACCAAATAGAGCCTTCATGTTGTTGATATAGTTTTTATATTCGAATAATGTTTATGCCTGAATTTTGAGGAGTTTTCATTATTATTTCAAACCTGAGAAATATATATTTATAAAAAATGAATAATTGAAAAGCATAATTCATATCCCCAATATCTCATATTGGGAATGTGCATTCAATAAGCCGTATCAAATAAATACGGTTATTTCATGATGAATATTTCTATAAGATGTTTGATGATATAGAGATTGAATCCATTGAAAAATTAGTTCCTTTGTTTTATGGATATAAATTTTTGATATGGAAGAATCACATGTCAATCACTTGTTATCAGTTCTTCATGAAAAATATTCATTTCTTATTTAAATGGTGTAAAAGTTAGCGATACCTTGAGAATTTATATAAGAATGTAGATAATAATATTTTTAATATTGATACAAAGATCATAATTTCATGTTTGGAGCCTCATCAAACTAGATATATATTAAACTGATGGGAAGAAAAAAAAATATATGGTAAAAGTAATAAAATATTTATAAATGGTGAAATAAGGTAAAAAAGGTTAAGTTTCAAGTGATTCGTGATAGGTTTGATGATATGAATATGATTTCAAATGAAAATATTGATGTTTCACTGATTAAGTCAAAAAAAAAAATTGGAATGCATCCATGGAATTGGAAATGAGAAGTCGGATGTTATTATCATGGGAAAAACCTTATCAGAATAATTATAACCCTGTATAATTCCATGGTGTCAGGTATTAAAGAGAAAGAATATGTAGAAATGTCCCTTGAGGAACTTCCCAATAAGCTGGTGGATTGTGAGAAGAGAATGAACCATGAGAGGACATCGATCAATTAATAAAAATATATTTCATTCAAATACATGGAGTATCTTGAGATTAATGAACATAGAAGCAACAAGTAATATATTATTGATTAATTTATATTACTTGTTTCATGTTGGTTTATGTAATAAAAAGGAATATATGAGGGTCAATTATTGTATAAAAGTTTTAATTATTGAATGGTTTGACATATCACTGAAATATTCCCATGGAAGTTTGAAAATGTTTTCAAAGAAGATGATACACCAATATAGAAAACAAGGTTTCCTCCAAGACAAGAAAATAAATATATAAGTTTAGTTTAAAATAGGTTTTAGTGTAAATTCCTCTTGAGTATAGAAGAAGAAGAAGATGACGAAAGGTGCATTAAAGATAATGAATAAAACTTCATCTCATATCTAGTAGTTTTTATGATTTTAATGGTTAATGGAAAAAAATTAGAATATAATAAAGTTTTCTTTGTTCCGGACATACATAAGCATGTAGTAGTGGGAGATATAGTAAAAGTTACTTTAATATTTAGTTTACTAAAATTCTAAGAGAGGATCATGAAAGTAAAATTTATAATTATTCTATTTAATATTAGAATAATAAAATATCTGATGTGAGTAATTTTTATTGGAAGAGTTTTTTCTTATAAAACGTTCCTTTAAGATTATGTTAATCACACTGTGATAATCCAAGGATAGAATCTATCTAGTAGTTATCCACATATGCTCCTTTGATATTTGAGAAATGCCAATTGATCTACAGGATCTATTGTAGTGATTCAATTTTCTTAGACTATTTCTATTGATCAATCATCATTTAATATGAAAAGAATCTCTCTTTCATTTTTTAATCTTTAGAGGAATATATAATGAATTTGAGAGAGTGTTTTGTTGTTCACAAGGATTATCAAGTATCAATTATTTGATGCAATACACAATAGGCATAATGGACTATTTTTAGACCTAAGTTTTTTGGTTAAAATAATTATTTAATTACATGTTAAACATTAAATAATATTTGATTCTTTAATGAAAACTCATTCCACATAATAAAAATATTATTTTTTATAGTACATTCCAACTTGTGTAATAAAAAATACCAATTAACTGGATTTTTAAATAATTTTTTTACACAACACAGTCTTGGTCCATTCAAACTCTTCTAACCATTATTGATGTTCCAAATAAATATTTAATTTAAATATTTAATATATCAACAAAAATTTATGATCAATAAATCATGAATAAAATTATCACTCATTCTTGAGAATAATATTTATTCAATTAATTAAATTAAAACTGAACATAATCTAGATCATCAGAAACTCTTATTGTGTGACCCACTAGGATTATTAATTTTTAGAATTATGTGGGCTTTCCAAAAGTCCAAGAATAATATCTAGAAATGGGGCATGGATCCAAATAAAAATAAAAAAATAGCACAATGATGACAACCACATACGAATGCTCACTGTGTAATATAATCCCCACATATCAACATCTCATTAAACGAGTTATACATATATTCCACCAACCTATATGCTTAATATGTATTTATTTGACTATCTAAAACAAACTCATCATCTCACCATGGTCATGGAATTTAATGTGATGATTAAATTTTAATCAAAGGGCCTAGATATCAACATATATAAGGATGGAAGTGGCAAATCCTTCATTTACTTATCCATTAATAACATGTCAATCAGGTTACACCAAACGTACCCTACCTCCCGAGGAATATATGGAATAAAATTTTCTATTAGAAAAAATAATTTCATTATTCATGACATGAATTAATGATAACAATAAATTTTAATGACCATTACATGTGCTTGTAGATAGGAATACCTTATGACACCAAAACATGTGGAATTCAGACTAGTGGGTCTATTCTCATAATCTCTCATCTTGGAGATAACCAAGTGTGCACTTCATGAGAAGAAGCCTCATATCTTATGAGTACTCATTCTAGACACTCTATATACTATTTGTCCAATCATAGTACATTATCTAACCAAATAATTGTACTTAATAATATCATCAAAACACTTCATGGTTATCATAATAGTAGGGTACTTATATGACATTATCAATGTGATAATATAGGAAATTATTACATCAGATTAATAAATAAAAATGATAAATATGACAAAATTTGTTCTATTAATATTCAATGCATCAAATATAAATTAAAAAATATATAAAGAGTGGGTGTTATGAATCCAATTCCAATAAAATCCCACTTTGAATAGAGATAGATCTTCCTATGAATTTCAGTCCGATAGACCTCACCTAATAATAATTTTTCTACTGAGTCATGTCTTTATTTAAGGGGTATGTCACATTGTATTCCATGGAAATAATAATCACTACAACTTCACCTCTTTTAGAAAAATCTCTAAAGAGATGATACTTCCAATGTATGTTCTTTATCCATAGATGTGACCTTGCCTTATTTGCGAGAACCACCTCTATAGTATTACCACAGTAGAGTGTGATAAGATATTTACTTCTGCGTGCCATGTCAATCTCTTAGATTAAGTATCACATTAATACTACTTTTTTTCTACCACATAATATATAATATACTTGGACTCTATTGTAGAATCAATGACCACAACCTGCATTATGATCTTTACGATCACAACACCTCCATTCAACGTGAAGATGTATCCTATTTTTGAATTCATGTTATCTTGATTTTTTTTAAATAGAATCTTCATATCCTCGGATGATTACTACCTCATACCCTCTATAAAAGAGGAACATATCCTTAGTATTCCTCATATACAAAAGGATAGTTTGGACTTCCATCCAATAGTGGTCACCTAGGTTTTCTTTATATCTTCGTACTATACTTAATATGTTGGAAACATCTAGCTTAGTACATAGTATAACATACATGAATAAACCAATAAATGATGAATATGTTATCATTTAAATTATATTAATTTCCTCCTGTTACTAAAGACACATTATCTTGGAAAGATGAATGCCATGTGTTACTGGTAACAATCCCCTCTTGGATTGGTTCATACCAAATCTCTTTAGTATCTTTTCAATGTATGTACATTAACATAGTTTGAGCTATATCGTGGATCTATCATGATGGATCTTGATCCCAATAATCCATACTACCTCACCTAATCCCTTCAAAGAAAATCATTTATTCATCTATACCTTAACAAACTATAAGACTGGTATTTTGTTTCCAATATTTAATATAACATCAATATATACAATTAAGAAAATGACTATACTCCAACTAAATGATTTTTAGACAAAAGTTTTATATTCACTTTTTATGAAAATAAATTATATTAGGGATTCATTAAAACAAATTTTCCTTGATGAAGATTCTTACTTAAATCCATAAATTAATTTTCAAAATTATCATATCTTATTGGAATCCAATGGAGTCACAAGCCCTTTGGGTGCATAATATATAAATCTTTAAGAACACTATCATTATGAAAGAGTATTTTGGAATCCATTTTCCAAATATCATAGTCAGGGTAGGCCATAACAGAAAGTATAATTATAATGGATTTCATCTTTGCAATGAGTAAAAATGATTCATCATATTCAATACCTTGACACTGTTTAAACCCTCTTGCAACCTCTCATGGATTATTGGTACTTTGTTTTCCTTCAATTTCCTGTTTCTTCTTGAATAACCATTTATGAAGTATGAGTACCCACCCCATGATTTAATAGTAAATGTTCCACACTCATCGACATGAACTATTTCAAGAATCTCTTTATCCCTTTCACCTTTCCCACTAAATGGAGGATTGGTCATTTTTCATTGTAAACATGCATGAATTACACCAAATTGTTATATTTCAAAATATTTTAAATATCTATATTGATGTAATTTAGTC
Organism: Viscum album; assembly: GCA_963277665.1. Taxonomy (NCBI): domain Eukaryota; kingdom Viridiplantae; phylum Streptophyta; class Magnoliopsida; order Santalales; family Viscaceae; genus Viscum; species Viscum album. The sequence goes on from OY728138.1 coordinate 398,855,739, forward strand.
CATAATTTTTTACATGATCTAGATAGTGATGCCAATGTTGGGTGTGGTATGAGTCTTGTAAAGTAACTTCATTATTGATTAACATTAATCAGTTCATGTAATACATCACATAAGGATTTTTATTTAAATTATATTTACCATAAACAAGATATATTTATAAATGAATTAATATTTTTGAAAAAAATTGAAAAGAAATCCATCTATATCATTTATGTATATAGAAATAACATTTTTGGAAACAAATGAAACACAAAAAAATACTTTCAAAACTAAGATCATTTCATTGGCATCGTGAGGCGGTGTTCCTTGATAGTTACAGTATCATGTTTAGCTCTGATTTTTTCTCATAGATATTCCTCCCATTGGACAATATTTCAGAATCTAATTGGTTCTTATATTTTAATACATATCGAAGGAGAAACATATGCATCTAATACCCAATTTGCACAAACAGATAGATTTCACTTGACAACGAATGAACATGAAGCTTCCCCGTACTTCTTTGGATGGGTGAAATTTTTCATCCAGTGGCGCTTCTTACTACATTCAAAATAGTAAACATATGACTCAATTTCTTTTCACTTTATCTTTTTTTGGAAGGGCATGAAGATGATTTAGACTTAGATCTTTTTTCATTCCATTTCCATTTATTCACTATTAGTACAAAAGGATTTTTGTTCTTCTTGTCCTTATCTACTTGGTGATTGATATGAACTAGATATGGGAGAGGATTATAAATGTTTTCATATTAAAATTTACAACAATGATGGAGAATATATGAGGTAGTGATACAAGAATGAGATCGGTGCCTAGTTATTTAGAGAGTTTAAATACTATAACTTCTAGGTGCTCAATGTAATCAATGAGCTTAACTACATGAGTCTCAAATAACATACCCTCCTAAAGGATACATTGAAATAGTTCTTTGGAAAACTTAATCTATTATTGTCTTGATCTCTCATGGGATAAACTCGGGAGGTGCTCAAGTATTCTATACACATCCATATTTTCATGAGACTTCATGAGTTAACAATATATAAATTTAATCATCAGACATCAAACTTCTACCATGTATCTCAAATGATTTTCATAGAGAAGGAACTCTTCATCACCCACCTCCTTGGTAGGTGGATCTGATATTCAGGAACTACAAAAAAAAAAGGGTTATTAGAGGGGGTTATTCACAACCCCCTCTAAATTGACTTTCTCTAACATTAGAGGAGGTTATACACAACCCCCCTATAATCATCGAATTTATAGGGGGGTTATGAACCCCCTCCAAATTTGTTTTTTTGTAAAATTATATGGGGATATGTTTGAACCTTGGTAATCGTCAAATTTAGGAAGGGTTAAGAACCCCTAAAAAAATTTAACCTTATATTTTAATATCTGGTGGGATTTTACAAGGGGTTTTTAATATCATCTAATTAAAGAAAATAGAGTGGGATCATAACTTCAACTAATCAATGATAATAACAGTGGTTTACAACCTCCTCTAATATGTTAAATTAGTGGGTGTTTAAAACCCCCTCTAATGTATTAAATTAGATGGGGTTAAAAACCCCGCTAATTTCTTAAATTATAGGGGGTTCGACAACCCCTCTATTGTCTTGAATTAGAGGGGTTCAAAAACTCCCTCTAAAGTCTTAAAAAAGATGGGGATCAACCCCCCCCCCCTTTAATTTAAGATATTAGAGGGGTTTGTGAACCCCCATTATTTAAAAAACAAATCACAATATATATATATATAATTAAAAAACTATATATAAATGAATTTAAAAATATTATATGAACATATTATATTGAATATTTATATGATTGTATTTAATTTTATTTATTCAAATACCTATATATAATCTTTAATTTTATGTGCATTAATATTGATTAATTTGTATAGAAGGTATTTCATATAATATTAATTATATATAATACTAAATCATAAACATGTTACATAAATATATACATAAATATAATTTATTTAAAGAATATATTGTACACAAACCCAAGCTTGTAGTTTTTATAGTTTATAATATTATAAAAATAAATATATTTTAAATAATATGCTTATGCTTTTATATTTTTTATAATTACTATTTTTTGATATACAATTTATACAAATAAATATATATTAATGTACCCAATATTATACAACTATATTTATTGAAATAAATATATATTAATGTACATAACATTATACAATTATATTTATTGCTATATATATATATTAATGTGTATAACAATAAATTTATGTTTTGAAATACATTATATAAATATTTGTATAAATTATATTTCACATATCATTATTTAAATATCTGTATAAATTTTATTTCATAAATAATATTTGTATAAATTGTATTTCAGTTAATTTTAATTATATATAATATAAATATTTGTATAAGTTTTATTTCATATATATGTATTTCTTATAATATTATAAAATTTATATGAATAAATATATATTAATGTACATAATAATAAATATATGTACTAAAATACATTATGTAAATATATTTATATAAGCATTATATAATTGTATTTTTAATGATATTATATAAATATATCATTAAATACATTATATAAATATATTAAATAAATACTTTATATAAGGACTCAGCCTTAAAAGATTAAATAATCTTGAATTAAATGAATAATTCACTTTAAGGATATTTTTAGGTTTAAAGTTTTAGAGAATTAGGCCATAACTATTACATTACATCTCAAAAATTACAAGGTAGACACTTCTACTCAGTTTCCATTTTTTCAAAAAAAAAACTCTTAAAAAAAGAGTCATGTCTAGTCCCATGTTTTATATAGCATGACTTTTCCTTGATCCCATCCATGACCCTATTCATCTTTAGGTCCTCTGGAAAACATTTCAAAACTTGGGATGAGCATAAAAAGATCAGTAAGGGTTAAAAAACAAATAAAGAAAACATTAGTTCATCATTTCATACATATCATAAGCTCTTTAACATACCTCATGAAATCAAAAGAATTAGGAATAAAAAATAGAAAACATAAATCATAAAGGTAACATGTGGCATTCATATCATACTTACATTGTAGCTATCACAACTACGTAGGGAGTTACATTTGGAATACCCATCATTGTATATTCCATAAATATCTCAGGAGAAACATTCACGTTTACCTCTATCATGTTACCTAATTAATTGGAGAGCTATCTCGGGATCACCCACCCTAGGTTTATCACGGAACCACCGGTATACGTAACAATGCCCAAGAACCATAACATATTCATAACACATAAAACAAACATAATGGAAAGATAAAATTTCCACATTTCAATCACAATATATCATTTAATTATATGGACATAAAAAATCCATTATTTAAACCATTTTCAATACCAAAATACGTAAAAGAGTACATGATATTTACTTTCCTTTTAAAAACATTACGGTTTGTTAAGGGAGCCAAAGATCAAATAACACGTGTGGCAGCAGAAAAGTTGTTGTCACCACATACTTTAAAAGAAACAATTTTTTTTTGTAATTTAATAAAATGGTTAGTAGAGAAAAAATTCATTTTGAATAAAATTAAAAGTCAAAGGTGTTTATACAACATATAAAATAAAGTTGTGTATTAAAACAAAATATGCCTCAATGAAAGGAGATTTAGACGAAGTCCCTTACCTCATGTCTGACTTGACTCGTTCGTTCTTTAATCCCATGAATAATAAACTAAAGTAAATATCTACTTGCTTAAGAACCCTTTTCAAGTTTATTATTCATTTTCTATCACTTATTTCCATGTTATAAACATTATGTAATCATTTAAGTTAATAATGTTCGGTTTGTCGATATTTGATGCTTGAATCAAAAATGGACTTCTTATAATTACAAGTTGTTCACATGGTCAAATGTTCATTATATCTAGAATTATATTCATGATTTATATATCATATATATCATATATATCCAGTATATACTTGTATTTATAATAATATATAACTTTTTAAGATAAGAAATGAAATGCACCGTTCATGGAGATGGTAAGTCGTACGTACACATGAACTCTACTTTTGTAACGACCCGAAAGTTTGAATAAATTTTGGTTCCTTAATTTTTGTGTTATTTTATTTTATATTAAACAAAACTATTTCGTTTAATAAAATGAGCATAATTAAAATAAGACCATTGGGTTTTGACTGTTATATGACTGTTGGTCAATATGACTGCTGAAAACTAAATGTTGCGATTATAGTCTATAAATACAAGTGATCTTCATTAATTAATATAAAAAGAATATTTGATGGCCCCATCTAGTAGTCTTGGGCCGATCTAATCCCTTCTGATGGAACTCGAGAAGGAGGTAACACCTTTGGTCTTTGCTTTGAAACAAACCCAAGTCGAACTTCATCGTGGGAAACAGGAACAAAATCACCTTCACGAGAAGTTTAAGCTGATAGAAATCACTACTCGGGAAATGTTGGCTGAGCCGCCCCAAGATTATATCACCCTATCACACCTTATTATTAGGTCATATTCTGGTGTTATAAGGGGAAATGTAACAAGACTATAACTACCTTGTGTAATCCTTTGATTTAAATAAAAATTGTGATTTCTTCTTGTGGTGAAGTTTGGGAATTTTCAAATGTCCGGATAAATGTAGTATGCATATTATTGATGAATATTAGAAAAAGGGTATTTAAAATATATTTATGTAAACCTTGAATAATTTATAACATGTAATGATTTTCAAAAAATGGTCTTCTATAGTTACGTTTAGTAAAAAATTTAGAGTCTAATAAGATCAACTTAATTTTTGATGAATTGTAAATTATGAATAGTAATTTTACACTTATGATTAGTAATGTGATCAAATGGATTATGTAATAATGAATAAGATGTTGGAGCTCAAAGTAAAAGGATTTATCTAATTGAGTAAATCTGTTTATGGTGCTCCAATTTTGATTTCCAATAAAGTTGATGAGAGTTTACACTTATGTGTGGACTATTAGAAGTCGAACTAGGTAATGATCAATGATTACTACCCATTTCCCAAAATTTATGATCTATTTTATGAATTTAAGGTGGAATAATTGGATCTCAAAGATTTATCTTTATCAAATTAACCATTTTGTTTGATTTTGGTTGACAGGTATTTCTAAAATTGCTTTATAAAGCTAGTATTGGCATTTTGAATATCTGGTGATTCTTATTGGTCTGAAAACTTCTCCTATTGTGTATGCATCCCAAATGAATTTATTATTTCATAATTTTTTAGAAACCTTAATGGATGTATTTATGGATGATATCCTTACCTATTAATGGCCTTAAGAAGACCATGGTCATTATCCTTGTAATTTTATAGATACATTAATTTAAAATAAGCTCTATACCAAGTTATCCAACTAATATTTTTGGAGTGGAGTGGTAAATATCCTCATGCATCTTATGTTTGAAATTATTATATAAATGGATCTTGAGAATGTATATTCAATGATAATTTGATGATTTATGAATAAAATATTTTAGATTCTGTATTTTTTAAAGTTTTTATAGAATTAACTCCACTTTATTTAGGAATTTTACTAAATTTACACTCTTATGACTTCTATAACTAATAAATGAGTTAAATTTACTTGGTTAGACAAATTTGATATATATTTAAAAGAGTTAAAAAAATATTCTAAACATAGCTACTATTCTAATTTTACCTCATCTATGTGATGAATTTGAGGTATTTTGGGATGATTCACCAGTTAGAATTAGATATGTTCTTATACAAGATTAATGGGTTGGGACATATGTTTATGTGATGTTTTGCCATTATTTATGGAACTACCCAACCAAATATTCATAATTTATCCTTATCATATATTCCTTGAAATAAAGAATACACTACCTATATTTTGAATTTAATTTGGTGTTCACAAAACACACAATATTTAAATACATGTTTTCACTATGGAGCATAAATATCAAGAAATTTCATTGGGTATAATAACTCTAGTGATTCAACTTTGATAATAAAAATAATTTTTGTAAAGTCAATGTTTTTTCATATTCTCTTATTTAAAAATTTCACCAACAAAAAAGTGATAGAGGTGAAGGATAAATAGATATTGATGACTCTCATGGATAAAATAATATTGAAGATGTTTAATGGTTATAATGGAATTGATATATTCCATATTGACATCATATTTTTTTCATGAAGAAGCTAAAGGATTTGGAGACATAAAATATTGATTGTATAAATACTATGTGGAGATTTAATGATGTGTAAATCATTAACGGATGGTTACAATATCGTTAACCTTTTCTCTATGATTATATAAGATTGTTTGTCTTATATAGTATAAGGTAATGTGTAATGAAAGAATATCATGCATCCCAATAGGTTATGTATCCTGGAATCAAGAATATATATCAAGAGATTCATCACTAATTATGGTTTCTTGTTATAAAAAAGGTTATTATTGACATTGTTTCTATATTCTATGCCAGATAGAAGAATAAGGAGTAACACTAGAATCCAGAAGGAAATATCCATCCACTCTCATTATCGATAAGGAAATGTGATGAAATATGATGTATTTTAGGACTAACCTATCAAGAACAATGAGAAATTGAGAAACAATATAGATGAATTTGGATAACATGAACATATCTTATAACATACTTCTAATTAAATAACCCACTTTTATCAATGATATTGGGAAGCTTTATTCTTGGTTGATTGTGAAAATTCCCAATATACTTACTAGATTCATCTCTAAAAGGAATCCAAAATTAAAAACCGATTACTAGAAAGGCATGAAATAGGAGTTGGTTTCCCAGTTAAATTTAGTAACTTATTTTAAGCCACAAAAAATGTTATGTTTTAGGAGACCATCCATATTCCAGATGATATATTATAAGTGTGAATTTTGGATTTTAGAGTCTCATGTGATAAATAACTATCTCTGGGTAAATGTTCCTACATTAGTATCCTGCAGTCATTCATTTATATTCTTCCATTTGAATTTATATATGAGTGACAAAGTCATTATACCATGTAGTTAATAGATATATTAAAATAATCATTGATTTGACCTACCATCATCCAGGAGATTTTTGAGCAGGTGAAATAGATCTAAAATCATCTTGAAACTTCCCAAATTCACCAGATGTATTATACCGATCATAAAAGAAGGTATTTGAATTCCAAGGATGGTGAAAATGTTTTCCATATGGTTTCACTAAGATTCATCCATCAATTAATGGAAAAGTATGTAAAGTTTACTCTTATATATGTTCGGTCATTTGAGATATTGTACCAAGTTGTATATGTATTTTTTTCATTTTTTATTCCTTTTAAAATTTTCTCCATGGATAATAATTTTCATGTATACAGATTACGGAAATATATTCCCAAACTTTTAAAAGATATTTTTTATGATGATGTTGAGATTAAGGCCAATGCATCATACTCATAGAATCCAATATGTATTACCAACAGAAGACAAAAGATTCAATATAAAATTTTAATTCTACTAGTTTAAGTAAAATATTAGTAAGATATGATCCTATGTAAAACATGAGAGTGAAAAATTGAAATGATGGAGTAATAGTCAATATTATTCCCTTAAGAATCCAGTTGAATACTCATACGGGAATGAATATTATTGGTGGGGTTGTTATAAAGAACCAAACCCTATAAAAAATTAATTATATTAAATGTATTTACATTTTAGTTCATTATGGTGTAATTTAAATTAAATGGAAAATTATAGGGTATCTAAAGTAGTTGGAGGAAGAAAGGAAAGGGGGTAAGGTTATTGAAGCATCAGATACTTGTTAGCTTAGTAATAGAAACATAATGGATTAATACAGGTCAGAAAATAGGTTCTTGGGTAAAATCCCTTATTAAAGAAAATATTTGTCCATTTATGTCTTAAAATGTCACTAAATTAATAGGGATATTAGTCTCTCATATTTATTTATTATTTTTAGAGAATCTATCAATAATTATAGCTTCTCCATCCTTGATATATCTCATATAAAAAATTAATTAGAAATGTTTCAATTGGTTTTGAGAGATCCCATTCTGTGTGGTAAGGCCCAATATACTCAAATCACATATTCCTACTTCTTTATTGGATGGTCACAAGAGTTATATATACCTATCACACTCTAGTGCTTGGGTAACCTTCTAAATATATTATTTCCATTCTATAATAGAACGTGTAAAGGATCTTATTAATTTAATAAAAGGATAGTTTATGATTTATCTTCCAATATTTTTTCACCTTAAAACAAAGAAATGTTGATCTAATTCTAATATATTTCTTGATGGGTGGGTTAAATTTTACGATTGAATCCCTCCTCTTCTTGGGTTTATATAGGTATTATGCAAAAATTAAATGGTTTGTGACCCTATTAATCCTTTAATACTCATTTATAGTTAGAGAAATAACTATCATAGGATGAGTGAACCAAATAAAAACCAGGATTTAAAAATTAATAACTCTTTTACATTAACTATTACATGGATTTTGAGTGTTGTTCTTCTAATCTTGGTTTTGTTCTATTTATTATTGTCCCATGTTATAATTTGAATAATTTCTCCCCATTTCATGCCTCATTTTGTATGTATGTTTATTTGATCAGGGTTTATGAAATATTATATCAGTGGATATATTTCATAGGTTTTTATCTATTATTATTTAATTTTACCACTTAGTGATATTATATTCCACACATTCTTTGATTACTATTGATATATTATATTATTTTATTAGTGTTTTTAGATTTTTATAATGTGTATATATTGTGTTATTTAGTATTGAGCTAGTACCCACTTGATGGAATATAGGTTGAAAATAAATCATGTTTTCCAGGCCCTTACTAGATATTCTAATTAGTTGTTTGGTACATACTCACAACACCCTGACCCATTATACCCATTCGTATTTTCCCTAGGATGGGCTATAATATTTCCCCGACTCATTATGCTTGGATCCATTTCCTCTCTAGATTGGTCTCTCGGACCCTCATTTCATCTCTACACATATACTCATGTATTTGGGTGTATATGGGTACATATGTGATCTATTTATAGGAAGAAGATTCAACTACCATAATGGATATCTTTATATTCTGATCGTAGATATTGAGTTAATTCTCAAAAAAGATAATTAGTTATAGATCCTACCTTTCAAGGGAGTTACATTTTAATTCTAATGAATATATCAAAATTCATAGTTATTATATGTTCTTAGTGTTCCATAATTAATTTATATTTATATTATTACTAACATACAGTATAGTTTATGGCATGTTTTTTGGGCGTGGTAGTGGCTACCAACTGAGTTATCATAGTCTCTATATATATGTGACCCTCTCAGAATTTGTCAAAACACATTTATCCAAGACTTATATATGTGAAAAAAACCCAAACATGGATTATATTTTCATTATAAGTATGGAGGTTTGAGAGATTAATTTTTATCACGTGATGGTTAGTCTGATAGTATATATGTAGGATATTAGTGTAACTTTTTGGAAATTCTATATGCATTAGATAATTAATTTTGGAACTTAATCCATATCTTTCCACTTGATATATATATATAACTTTGTTTTATTTATGTCACTTATATTTTGTATATTTTTTATTTTATTTTTATAATTTTTATATATGGTAATTAAAGTACATATCATGATAGGGATCTAAAACACCCTCAAATTATGATGAATAAGTATTGTATTTGTTTTTAATCCCTGTGGATAATGTAAGCCAATAATATTTAGAGTATAGGAAGTCAAAGATGCCAATTGAAACTCTAGATGTAATTTCATCCATTGTTCAAAGTACATACTTTAAAATTTCAAAGTAAACCCATCAAATGTATATACTCATGGTCGATGAAACCATCAAAAGCAGGAAGACCATATATGTTGGTTTTACTATCAGAAGATGGCATTGATGGAAAACCAAATAGGATCATTAGAAGATGGAAGACTCATGTCACCGAAAGTTTGGAAGAAGAGTGGATTTAATGATTCTAACCAATGAAGAAGAAGTTTCTATGTTAATTAACCAAAAAAATTATATAAAAATATGGAGATTGTTTAACTTTTCTTCTAAGTTAATGTCATGTTTAAGTAGATTATTCGTACTATAGTTTTTAAGGAAGATTAATGGTTACCGATGGGGATATTTATGATCTAACTATGGGGAGATTGAATAATTCAATTTATGACTAACTAAAAGTACTAGAGAATGGAGTTTAAGTTCATCAATTGTAAAAACGTAATTCCTATTGAAAAAATTGGGAATTTCTTTTCTGATTGTGATATATCATTTATTTTTGGAATGAAATAAAATCATTTCATGGAGGATGAGATGTCAGTTGAAGGATCACCAGAAGGTGATGTAGTGGTTGATTTGAAGAAGAATATAAAATATAATTGAATATGGGATAAATATGTTCCCCATAAAGTGTATCAATGGGAAATTCATGAAATTATGAATGTAGAAATAATATATTCTCATAATGAAACTTAATGAAAGCAATAAATCCGAGGATTTAAATAACTATAATAAAAGTAAACATTGAAGATATAAAATGATCATTATGTGATAAATAAAGTCATTCGAAGACCAATCATTAATGAGTTTCCTTAAAATGAAGTTTATGCAAGTAGTAGTATTACCTTGTTGCAAAAGGATAAAAAGTTGGAGAGAAAACTTAAGCTCTTTTATAAATGATCATCTTCATGAAATTATTGAGAATTCCATGCCATATTTCACATTTAATGAATATTACATCATATATCATATTATCCAATGTTTAATAAGAAGGTTAAAAATAATCACCAATACAAAAAGGATAAATAACATTTGAGGGAATACATGAAGAAAAAGTACAAAAAAACTAGAATACTAAGATTCAGATTACCATTAGTAAAGCTTGTGAGGGACATGAAAGATAAGTGTATATGATATATTTTAATTAGAAATAGAAAACCAGAAAAATAATCTGTATCAAAGGATGAACCATGTAAAATAAGATATTCTCGTTGCATTTTTGAAAAGGTATGAAGGGGAGAATGTGTCTTATACATATAGATTCCATGTATTCCTTGAGGAAGAATATTTGAGTTTATGATCACCATATGATGAGAGAATTGGTTTGATAAAGAAACACGCACACACACACACAAATATTTATATGGTTCTATGTAATGTTTACAATAAAATACAGGTCGTGTGTTTTGATTATATGGAGTGAGAGGTGAAGTCGATTTTTTAGATGACAAAATATGAGAAGATAAGTACAATAGATGAATATTGAAGTTAGTGTCTAGATGTGTGAAGCTAGTAATGTACAATATATCGACACTACATGTCAATATAATCTTTTATGAAAAAAATCTCATTATTAATTGGTTGATGATGATAAAATATCATGATATTAAATTACTGGATATATTTCTCATTATGATGAAGTCTCAGATGAATGAGAGACAAAAATAATAAGTGATGCTATCTTCTGATAATTATGATTATGTTTTCTGATATTTGTACCAATGATTTAGAATCTATATCCAATGGAAAATTATGTCGAAAGAATAAAAACCCTGAATAAATTTTTTTCATGTATCTAGAAAAATATCAATCATTTATTAGAAGATTGAGTTGGGATTTTTATTTAACAAAAAAGAAATCTTGTGTTATAGCTTGATGTGTGGTGAGATGTCATAACCAGAGTTTTAATTTTTTTTTCGAGAAACATGTAATGTGAATAAATAGCTCTAGTACTATATTGATGCTTCTTCAAAGACTTTATGACGTGGAAATATTGAGTGTAGTTAATGAAAAATAGACGTGCATACATGTAAGAATTTAAGAATTGGAATATAGAGCAAGATAAAAATTATTTGCTAAGAAATATTAAGTGATTCTAACTCGTGTTGGTTAAAGAATAATAAAATTTATGTTGAGATGATGAAATTCTATATGTACCAGGATATTAATTCATAAATTAAATAATGTGATTATTTATGAGATAATAGGAATCTTTGATATTTTTTGACAAAGTAATTTATGGAAGGTAGGATGTGGAATATTGACTCTGAAATTACATGAGGTTTTGAATATGATCAATTTTAAATATAAAGGTGGAAAAATATAATAATTCCAATAACAAAAAATATTTAATTACTTAAAAATTATTGTGTTTATAAAAGACCAATGAAATTCAGAGTGGAGGAGATAAAATTAATGATAATTGAGTGGAGTTTCTGAGTAGATAATATATAGAGTGGCAGTTCTAACTAGAAGTTATCAAAAATTTAGTTGGGTCAAAAATTTGGAAATATCATAACTTGAACTTCTGAATAAGTTGAGTAAGTTACCTAGATTTAGTTGACAAGAAGTTTAAATCCATAGCAATGCCAAAAAAACAAGTATATGTTTTGGAAATTGATGTTCCTCAAATATTGAGAGCTCTAAAAAATCAGTTTATTAGTAGCATAGGATTGGAAAAAATAAACATGATTTTAGTAGACGATCAGAGGATGTCAAAGTTTTATTTATGAAAAAGATCATGGAGAACCCTTGAACACCAGTGGTTTAAGTGTAAAAAGAATGATATTACCACTAGTAGGGGAAATATATTTTTAATAGATAGATCAACTATATGAATTGTATTTTAGTTTCAAGGATTAGGAAAATAAAATTACTCTTGGTTTAAGGATAATAACAATGCCTATTGTGACGCTTATTAGAATAGTGGAAATCTATATATGGTTTAATAACTGAAAATTGAAAGGAGTAGGTTTCCGAAAATGGGGTTAAACTATGTAAAAATACTTGTGGGATATTTCCTTCACATTATCTTCATTTTATGATGGAGTATGTTTTGTGGTTAAATACTAAAGATAAATACATCCAAATAGATGATTTCAATCAACATAAAAGTAGAAAAGGTTTATATTGAACTTAATCTCTAAAAGTTAGTCACCCATTATTCACCCACTCTCAGGATCACTTTAGGGTTCTCTGGGATTCTCTAATGGAATATGATAATTGGTTACATAAGATAAAATAAATACCTTTTTTCCCAAGTCATGTTTAGCTAGTTTCCCTGATGCAAAGATTTATATAAGTTGATGAAATAATTCATTCAGAAATTAATTAAGTCACTGCGAAAGTTTTTCTAGAAAATAAAAATGCTGGGAAAAAACTGAAGTTAAAAAAATATACACTTATTAGTAGAACTACTAAACATTTATAAAAAATAGTAAGGTACCTATTAAAGAAAAATAGAAACAATTAGTGGAAGTTAATCTATAAAAATAATTTGAATAAGGATTCTCTATTATTGGAAGGTAAATAATGTATAATTTTTACTGAAAAATCAATTATAATTAATGATCTAAAAGAATAATGTTCATTATGTGAAGTGTTTGAGTCAGTTTAACCCATCAATTAAATCTATATTAGAGTTAATTGACACTTAAATAAAGTCCCGCATGAAGTTATCTCTAATATTTTATATTCATCAAATGATTATTTGAAGGAAAAAATAACTTGAGATAGAAACTGATGAAATGGAAAAGGAATTGGCAAAGGAATTACATGTATGTGATATTTTAAAGAAACACATTAACTAGAAAGATCAATCTATTTTAAATTAAAATGAAATTTTTTTCTCATAGTATAAGAGTTGAAAAGAAGTTAGTATGAAAAAGTTATATTTAAAAATGTTTTTAGAGAACTACCCAATACATCATTTTTTTCGTTAAAGTCAAGAAATCTTAGTTAGAAGTCATATATTAGAGAATAAATGTTCTTGAAAAATCAATGTTAAATAAAATGAGGACACACGATGAATCAATTAGTAATTTAAAATTTGAATTTGAATATAAAGTGAGATACATTAAAGATAAAAAGACGTTAATTCTAATTCTTCTAAAGCTATAAATATTTTTGAGAAGCTTGGAAGAAACTTATACTGAATATTTTTAATAAGTCAAGTATTGAGAAACTATGTAAATTAATTATAAAATTATTTGTTCAAAAAATATTCAATCTAGTGGAAATAATAATTTAAAATAAATTAAAGTATCATATTATTATAAAATGAAGAATAAGGTAACCCCATGTTCTTAAGAATTTTTATGTATTAACTCCATTACATTAAATAGAGCAGGTTTTATTTTAGGGAAAAATAGAAGACTAAAAATGTAGAGATACCCACCACTTCCTTGAAGGTGGAATTGAATAAAAATAAAATATGGGTTCCCCAAATGGTTTCTGAAAGAATGTTATAAATAATAGGAGAATTGAATATAATCCACCATCTATAATTTAATAAAAAAGATTAATCCAAGGTTTATTGGGTATAGTAGGGAATGAGGAATGTTCAGACACATGGCTATCAAATTCTGGTATAATATTAGAAGTTATGGAAGAAAACAAGGAAAATATTAAGTGGGAGAAAAATGGAAGGTAAAGTAAACGTATCTAAGTACACCCAACCCTCACAAAAAAGATGTTGACATCCAATAGATTTGAATATCTTGATTATTTTTTAAATTGTGGAAGAAGCTTTTATTGTGATGATGAGTGTTAATTTACAAATACAAAGCACAACAAAATTATATATAAAGGAATAAGGCTACATTATCTAAATAAAAGTTAATATAGGATAGAAAAAAAGAATTTCATGGAGTATAAATAATAAGTAGTTATAAATAATATTTCACCCAAGTAGAAAGATAAGAAAAATTTCAGATTGAAGAAAAGTTAATTACTCTTTGAAAGGAAAAGACACCCCATGTACAAATGAAAACAAGACAAAATATTAATGTTAATGGTTGAAATGTAAAAAAAGTGAATCAATATAAGGCCCCAGCCTTAAACCTTACTTATTCTTGAGTTATTACAAGATTACACATTGAGGATCTTTTCAGGTTTAGAGTTTTAGAGAATTAGATCATGAAACTTGGATTACATTCCACATTTAAACAAAGTGGTTACATAAAAGATAGTATTCATTCTTCCCATCAATGGAAACATATTTAAAATGAAACATGGATTCTTTCTTGACACATCCTCAACACTATCATCACATCATGTACCTTTCCCTTGACCTGTGAAAAACATTTCAAAAACTTGGGAAGAGCATAAAAAGCTCAGTAAGGGTTATAAAAATATGAAAAGGAAACATGAGTTCGTATATACATAAGAATGAAATCATACTTTACCCATAAAATATAGGCATATCAAATCATGAATAAATCATAGAAAACATAAGACATAAAGGTAACTTGAGGCATTCATAACATTCTTACGTAGGGAGTAACCCTCTTGGTTACGTTTGGAATACCCATCACAGTATATTCCATAAATCTCTTCGGAGAAACCTTAATGTTTCACTCCTTCTCGTTACCCAATGCATTGGAGAGCTATAACGGGCTCACCCGCCCTTAGTTTATCACGTAACCACCCGTTTTCATAACAATGCCCAAGAA
Source organism: Viscum album (assembly GCA_963277665.1). Lineage (NCBI taxonomy): Eukaryota > Viridiplantae > Streptophyta > Magnoliopsida > Santalales > Viscaceae > Viscum > Viscum album. Next base: position 398,871,236 of record OY728138.1, read on the forward strand.
CCATAACATAAATGTGTCACATAAAACATGCATAAAGGAAACATAACATTTTCACATTTCAATCACAATATAACATTTTAGTATATTGAAATATTGAATCCATTCAAAAAGAAACCATTTCCAAAACCATTTAAAACATTTAATAAAGAGATTTTTGAATCAAAGTGTCCCATACCACCTTGAAGCTTAAAATTTTAAACCATTAATATCCAGATAAATAAATCCTTAAAACCATTTTGAAAACATGGATATTAATAAGAACAAATAATTAAAACATTTAAAACGATATTTTGGTTAAAGGGGTTTTACCAAAATTAGAGACACTTGAATACAATAATTGAGGAATAACATTTAGTCAGAACTTTATAATATCATGAGAATAAATGGATTCATGATATAATACTCCAAATGACAGTATATACACCATATAAGAGTTAATTGGTGCATAACAACAATGAACCCTCAATAGAAATGTCAAATGTGATGAAATCTCTTATAAAGAAGGTATCCTTAAATTAAGGACAAATCAATCTCAAAAATATGTGTGAAAAATATAAATACACCCAATATAAGTGTATATTAAGTGTAAAACAATAAAAGGACATTCACATATATTCAATGTATGACATATTCAATGACTACATGTTGAACCCAAAGAAATCGAAATTGGGTTAAAAAGTTCCCTTGACAGCCTAACGACATCACATCAAAATGAGTTGATGAGAGATAAAAAGTGTATCTCATCACTTGGACATAAAATTTACATCAATAATGATATATGAGAACATATCCCAACATAACAATATGTAAATTAAAATACCCAACAAAATAAGTCTTTTAAAAAAGAGGAGGGTGAAAGGTTCCCTTACCGACTTGGGTATCTTTCAAAACATACACCCCATGAAAGTAGGACAATAGATCATTGATGTAAATACTCATAAACGAAAGTATATTACACAAAGAGTAGAATAATGTGCAGTACATACACCACTCAATGTAATTTGTGGCAAATGTAGCATAAATCTCACGGGAATAAAAGTGAAATGAAAAATCCCTTACGAAAACTCGGCAGCCTAACGGCGCCACATAAAACTTCCGAATATGGATTGATGAGATCAAATAGGGTATCTCATCACATTACAATAAAATTTACAGCAAGAGGAATATAAAAGAACATCCCCCAACATTACAAAGCGGATCTTAAAAGAAGTTACATAAATGAGAGTACTTAAAAAGAAAGAGAGACGTTAGATCTCTTACGAAAGTTCGGCAGCCTAACGGCCCCACTCAAAACTTCCAAAATGGATTGATGAGAGATAATAGGGTCTCTCATCGCATGAAAATAAAAAATCACAGTAGGAGTAATATAAAAGAACATCCCAATCATAAGAAATATGATCTTAAAAGAAATGACATAAAAGAGTGTACTTAAAAAGAAAGAGAGTTGTAGGATCCCTTACCTCGGGTCCGACTTGACTCGATCGTTCTTTAATCTCCTGAATAATAAACTTGAGTTAATTTCTAATTCCTTAAGAACCTTTTTCAATTTCATTAGTACTTTTATTCCACTTATTACCATGTCATAAACATTATGTAATCATTTAAGTTAATAATATTTGTTTTGCCGATATTTGGTTCTTAAGTCGAAAGTGGACTTCTTACAATTACATGTTGTTCGTGTGGCCAAATGTTTATTATATCCAGAATTGTATCCATTATGTAGATATCATATATGTCATATATATCCAGTACATTCATGCATTTATAACATTACATAATCATTTACAGGTAAGAAATGAAATGCACCGTTCATGGAGACGGTAAGCCGTACGTACGCATGAACGCTACTTTCATTTCTATTTCGTATTTTATAGAATGGAATAATAATGATATAAAGGTATATTATAATTCCAGTATAATATCATATATAATATAATATTTCCATCCTTTATACATCCCACATATGGTATTTAACGAATCAAATCACTTTGAGGGGGCGGTAGTCCGCACTTCCTTAAATGAAGATATCGCGTATACCCATAATGGAAGCCATAAAGGTAAGACAAAAATGAAAAATACATAAGCATAAATAAAACATAAACATATTATATATCATATATAAAAATAGTGACATCATAATGGCCACCGTTGAAGGTGTTAAATGAGTATTGAACAATCATCGTTTCGGGAGGCAGAATTTCACCATCCACGGAAACCGTATGTTCTTTAACCATTTGATGTAGTTGTGTGAGAGTGTAGCTCGAATAAATCTTATAACAACATCCTAGTATATTGAAGATACTGGTGTTGTTACAAAAGAAGTAAATAAAAAGAGTTTAGGGGGTTGGAGAAGAAAAATAAAACTAATGAACATGAGAGAATGAATTACCTTTAAAAGTGTAACTCCTTTTGATTTGAGCCTAAAGGCTTCCTTTGAAAGGATTCTTCCCAAAGGGAATCCTCTAGGATGAGGAGAGGGATGTGGAGAGAGTACATGGGCAGGGTTTGTCCGAGCCAAAGGCTTGAGGAGTGTGTGAAATGAGGTAGAGGTGGGGGCCTTTTATAAGAGGAGAGGATGGGCACTTTTGGAAAGTAAAGAAATATTACTTTATTTGAAAATGTGTTTCGGTTTTAAAAGGTCCCAGATTGATATAATTCGTGGATAAGGTGATAAGCGTTCGAAATCCACTCATCCAATTGGTTTTGGACATGTGTAGATTATAGATATTACATTATCTTTTCATTTTATTTAAATCGTCAAATAATGATGTCATCGCTACATCATTATTATGTCATTAATAATTTAATTTATTTAATGTCTAAAAATCATAAAAAAAAATACTATGATGTAGGAAATATTTTTATCTTTCCAATGACTATTTATAATTAAATATATGATCTTTATAACCTTATGTAAAAATTGTTTTCGTAAAACATATTATGTTTGTGTCATTTTTACTTTTACATTAAATAAAAAGTTATTTATGTCATTTCCAAACCAAAGTGTCTCCATGGGGTCCCCAAGTTGACCAATGGATTGTCTTGGTCGGCCATGACACAAACAATAAGGTTGGGACATGTGTCTAGGTCATTTCCTATTATTAAAGCATTATTTATACCTTAAACTACCCTAATTACCACTAATCGCGATTAAGAACTTAATAAGTTACAATTCACCAAAAAATTATTTTAATCTCATTGAACCACATTTTACTTCTTAATGACAACCATGTATGTCGGATTTTTGAAAATCAAAACACAATGATGGCAAAATTCCATTTAAACGGAAAATCAGTTTTTATAAGTACCACTTAGTGGTTTCACTATTCATCAAAAATTGATGTTTTTCAGAAAAATCCCAAAAATTCACCCTAAGCTATATTTGATATTCTGAATTCAAAAATGAAGTCCGTTTTACAAAATTCAGAAAATATTAGTCACATTAATTAATTTAATAATTAATTCCCGCTGTCAGAGCAAATAGCGTGTTTTTATAAAACAATAAGTATCAAAAGATTGACACTAGTTTAAGTCTGATTTCAAAGTGAAATTAATTACAACGACCACTATTGGATTTAATGGTAAAAATATTTTCTAATTTCACTTTAAAACCAATTCAAAATATAATCTAATCATATAAATAAATTAGATTAAAAAGAGGTTTTGAATTAAAATACAACATTTTACACTATTCATTAAAAAATGAACTTTATCGGAAAAATACCCAAAATTTACACAAAGTAAATTTTGATGTCTCGATTCTTAATAAGAGTTTTATTTAGTCCAAAAGAATGTATAAGAGTTATGAAAACTATATTTAATGACGGTTCGCCATCAAAAGGTGATAAGTGAACCTTTAGTGAAAACTAGGGCATATACGCCTAAAATTGAATTCTTTCCGTATTTTAAGCCATTATCTTTTATTGGATAAATGTAAAAACATTTAAAAACATATATAATCATATTTTAGTTATTTCTATCCATTCCCGCCATTACAACGGCTACATGTTAACTACCATTTAAAATAATATTATTTTATTATTAGAGTGCAACGTAAGATTCCCAAGAAACTCGTTGTTGCGTGTTGGGTACGCCATCGAGCATAGCGTCCCCTTTAAAGTTATTTAAATATTTTATTCACAAATACGGATAAATATGAAATTTCATATTCTTTATTTACCTGGGGTGTTACATCTTTCCCCCCTTTTGGAAATTGTGTCCTCGCAATTTTAAAATTGCGCTTGGAAACATCCTTGAAAGTCCCACATCGGAACAAAAGTCGGTTAAACAAACACTTTAAAATAAAGAGAGATAAGTACAAAGGTCACCCGAGTTAACCCATACTAGGATTCCAAGTATGAAAATATGGACATGGAGGAAAAAACAAAGGGTCATGTTCTGATGGAGAGTGATAGAAAACATGTTTAGGAGAAAGTTAACCACGAGAAAATCACAAACTTGTGATGGGTTAAACGGTATTCGATTCCCCAGTAGGAAAAGTTAATAGACAACATTTTTGTTTTAAGTTACTTTTTATTGAGGAATTTATTCATAAGGAAACATAATCACTTATCATATTGACTTTCAACTTTTATTAGATTCCTTACACAAACTCATATTTTCTCCAAAAGACGAGTATTTAGGAAGACTTGTTCACATTAAGAGTACTATAATCAACTTCTAGATAATCACCTAATCCAAAAAATAGAACTATATACTTCCCATGTCTTTAACCAAAACCAAAACCAAAAAGGCTAGTACAAGATCAGATAATCCAGAAAAGGATAACCCTTTATAAAAAGAAAATCTATTCTTAATCTCCAAAATTTGTCCAACAAAACCCGAAGTTCAACGAGGACCATTTGTCCATAAAATTCTTCAAAGTAAACCAAACTAAGATTGAAACCCAAATATTTGAAGGATTTAGTCACATAGTCTACCAAGTTAAATCGTAACATTTATCTCCAAACAACATCAGTTTCTCCTAAAGTCTCACATTGAAAAGTAATTATCCTAATCACATATCCTCCAAAATCAACTTACTCTTAATTCATAAAATCATATAACTAAAAAGAATCGGTCAAACTAACCAGGGACTTCACGTAGTCCAGTGGTAGGCGATAAATACCAGTCGCACTTTGGTTGTGGGTTCGATTCCCGCAGCTTTGTCCGACGCGACGGGATGTCACACGGTCTGCGTGTTGTCCTTTTTCCAAAACTATATAATTCTTAAAACATTCCCCAAAATGAGATAAAATCTTCAAGAATAATCATAACATATTTTAACCTCAATTTTATCTCATGCCCTTCATTTTCCATCATATCATATAATAACCCATAATTAACTCAAAAGTAAGGATCATATAAACCCTAATGGTTACCTTAATAATTATTACCTGAATTTCCACATCGAGTTGGCCATCTCGTACATGATGCATTAGAGAACTCACCAAGGTTCAAGTGGTTGATCATGACTCCTTGATAGTTGGTTTAGAAAAACCATGAGATTCCTCATTGAATCCCCCATCTCATCGAGTATCATAATCAGAGAACCACCACAGTTTCCTTCAAACCCAATTGTCACTTTGGTGCCTGCGAGATCCAGCCATTCACTAAAAACAGAAATGTCAGTGTGAGTATATCAACAAAACCATCATGTACTAATGAGTAAGATAAACACTAAGATATACTTACTCATTCACTTTATCTAAAACTAGGACTCTTTCTGAAATCCTAACCATTATGGTAATGTCACTTATGATTAAAGAATACCCTAACCTCTAAAGTTATCTAAACCGGCCTTTGATACCAACTATAAGGCCCCAGCCTTAAACCTTACTTAATCTTGAGTTATTACAAGATTACACATTGAGGATCTTTTCAGGTTTAGAGTTTTAGAGAATTAGATCATGAAACTTGCATTACATTCCACATTTAAACAAAGTGGTTACATAAAAGATAGTATTCATTCTTCCCACCAACGGAAACATATTTAAAATGAAACATGGATTCTTTCTTGACACATCCTCGACAATATCATCACATCACGTACCTTTCCCTTGACCTGTGAAAAACATTTCAAAAACTTGGGATGAGCATAAAAAGCTCAGTAAGGGTTATAAAAATATGGAAAGGAAACATGAGTTCGTATATACATAAGAATGAAATCATACTTTACCCATAAAATATAGGCATATCAAATCATTAATAAATCATAGAAAACATAAGACATAAAGGTAACTTGAGGCATTCATAACATTCTTACGTAGGGAGTAACCCTCTTGGTTACGTTTGGAATACCCATCACAGTATATTCCCTAAATCTCTTCGGAGAAACCTTAACGTTTCACTCCTTCGCGTTACCCAATGCATTGGAGAGCTATAACGGGCTCACCCGCCCTTAGTTTATCACGGAACCACCCGTTTTCATAACAATGCCCAAGAACCATAACATAAATGTGTCACATAAAACATGCATAAAGGAAACATAACATTTTCACATTTCAATCACAATATAACATTTTAGTATATTGAAATATTGAATCCATTCAAAAAGAAACCATTTCCAAAACCATTTAAAACATTTAATAAAGAGATTTTTGAATCAAAGTGTCCCATACCACCTTGAAGCTTAAAATTTTAAACCATTAATATCCATATAAATAAATCCTTAAAACCATTTTGAAAACATGGATATTAATAAGAACAAATAATTAAAACATTTAAAACGATATTTTGGTTAAAGGGGTTTTACCAAAATTAGAGACACTTGAATACAATAATTGAGGAATAACATTTAGTCAGAACTTTATAATATCATGAGAATAAATGGATTCATGATATAATACTCCAAATGACAGTATATACACCATATAAGAGTGAATTGGTGCATAACAACAATGAACCCTCAATAGAAATGTCAAATGTGACGAAATCCCTTATAAAGAAGGTATCCTTAAATTAAGGACAAATCAATCTCAAAAATATGTGTCACAAATATAAATACACCCAATATAAGTGGATATTAAGTGTAAAACAATAAAAGTACATTCACATATATTCAATGGATGACATATTCAATGACTACATGTTGAACCCAAAGAAATCGAAATTGGGTTAAAAAGTTCCCTTGACAGCCTAACGACATCACATCAAAATGAGTTGATGAGAGATAAAAAGTGTATCTCATCACTTGGACATAAAATTTACATCAATAAGGATATATGAGAACATATCCCAACATAACAATATGTAAATTAAAATACCCAACAAAAGAAGTCTTTTAAAAAAGAGGAGGGTGAAAGGTTCCCTTACCGACTTGGGTATCTTTCAAAACATACACCCCATGAAAGTAGGACAATAGATCATTGATGTAAATACTCATAAACGAAATTATATTACACAAAGAGTATAATAATGTGCAGTACATACACCACTCAATGTAATTTGTGGAAAATGTAGCATAAATCTCACGGGAATAAAAGTGAGATGAAAAATCCCTTACGAAAACTCGGCAGCCTAACGGCGCCACATAAAACTTCCGAATATGGATTGATGAGATCAAATAGGGTATCTCATCACATTAAAATAAAATTTACAGCAAGAGGAATATAAAAGAACATCCCTCAAAATTACAAAGAGGAGCTTAAAAGAAGTTACATAAAGGAGAGTACTTAAAAAGAAAGAGAGACGTTAGATCTCTTACGAAAGTTCGGCAGCCTAACGGCGCCACTCAAAACTTCCAAAATGGATTGATGAGAGAGAATAGGGTATCTCATCACATGAAAATAAAAAATCACAGTATGAATAATATAAAAGAACATCCCAATCATAAGAAATATGAGCTTAAAAGAAATGACATAAAAGAGTGTACTTAAAAAGAGAGTTATAGGATCCCTTACCTCGGGTCCGACTTGACTCGATCATTATTTAATCTCCTGAATAATAAACTTGAGTTAATTTATAATTCCTTAAGAACCTTTTTCATGTTCATTAGTACTTTTATACCACTTATTACCATGTCATAATCATTATGTAATCATTTAAGTTAATAATATTTGTTTTGCCGATATTTGGTTCTTAAGTCGAAAGTGGACTTCTTACAATTACATGTTGTTCATGTGGCCAAATGTTTATTATATCCAGAATTGTATTAATTATGTAGATATCATATATGTAATATATATCCAGTACATGCATGCATTTATAACATTACATAATCATTTAGAGGTAAGAAATGAAATGCACCGTTCATGGAGACGGTAAGCCGTACGTACGCATGAACGCTACTTTCATTTCTATTTCATATTTTATAGAATGGAATAATAATGATATAAAGGTATATTATAATTCCAGTATAATATAATATATAATATCATATTTCCATCCTTTATACATCCCACATATGGTATTTAACGAATCGAATCACTTTGAGTGGGCGGTAGTCCGCACTTCCTTAAATGAAGATATCGCGTATACCCATAATGGAAGCCATAAAGGTAAGACAAAAATGAAAAATACAGAAGAATAAATAAAACATAAACATATTATATATCATATATAAAAATTGTGACATCATAATGGCCACCGTTGAAGGTGTTAAATGAGTATTGAACAATCATCGTTTCGGGAGGCAGAATTTCACCATCCACGGAAACCGTATGTTCTTTAACCATTTGATGTAGTTGTGTGAGAGTGTAGCTCGAATAAATCTTATAAAAACATCCTAGTATATTTAAGATACTGGTGTTGTTACAAAAGAAGTAAATAAAAAGAGTTTAGGGGGTTGGAGAAGCAAAATAAAACAAATGAACATGATAGAATGAATTACCTTTAAAAGTGTAACTCCTTTTGATTTGAGCCTAAAGGCTTCCTTTGAAAGGATTATGCCAAAAGGGAATCCTCTAGGATGAGGAGAGGGATGTGGAGAGAGTAAATGGGCAGGGTTTGGCCGAGCTAAAGGCTTGAGTAGTGTGTGAAATGAGGTAGAGGTGGGGGCCTTTTATAAGAGGATAGGATGGGCACTTTTGGAAAGTAAAGAAATATTACTTTATTTGAAAATATGTTTCGGTTTTAAAAGGTCCCACATTGATATAATTCGTGGATAAGGTGATACGTGTTCTAAATCCACTCATCCAACAGGTTTTGGCCATGTGTAGATCATAGATATTACATTATCTTTCCATTTTATTTAAATCGTCAAATAATGATGTCATCGCTACATCATTATTATGTCATTAATAATTTAATTTATTTAATGTCTAAAAATCATAAAAAAATACTATGATGTAGGAAATATTTTTAGCTTTCCAATTAATATTTATAATCAAATATATGATCTTTATAACCTTATGTAAAAATTGTTTTCGTAAAACATATTATGTTTGTGTCATTTTTACTTTTACATTAAATAAAACGTTATTTATGTCATTTCCAAACCAAAGTGTCTCCATGGGGTCCCCATGTTGACCCATGGCTTTTATTGGTCGGCCATGACACAACCAATATGGTTGGGACATGTTTATAGGTCATTTCCTATTATTAAAGCATTATTTATACCTTAAACTACCCTAATTACCACTAATCGCGATTAAGAACTTAATAAGTTACTATTCACCAAGAAATTATTTTAATCTCATTGAACCACATTTTACTTCTTAATGAAAACCATGTATGTCGTATTTTTGAAAATCAAAACACAATGATGGCAAAATTTCATTTAAACGGAAAATCAGTTTTTATAAGTACCACTTAGTGGTTTCACTATTCATCAAAAATTGAAGTTTTTCAGAAAAATCCCAAAAATTCACCCTAAGCTATATTTGATATTATGAATTCAAAAATGAAGTCCGTTTTACAAAATTCAGAACATATTAGTCACATTAATTAATTTAATAATTAATTCCCTCTGTCAGAGCCAATAGCGTGTTTTTATAAAACAATAAGTATCAAACGATTGACACTAGTTTAAGTCTGATTTCAAAGTGAAATTAATTCCAACGACCACTATTGGATTTAATGGTAAAAATATTTTCTAATTTCACTTTAAAACCAATTCAAAATATAATCTAATCATATAAATAAATGAGATTAAAAAGAGGTTTTGAATTAAAATACAACATTTTACACTATTCATTAAAAAAATGAACTTTATCCGAAAAATATCAAAAATTTACGCAAAGTAAATTTTGATGTCCCGATTCTTAATAAGAGTTTTATTTGGTCCAAAAGAATGTATAAGGGTGATCAAAACTATATTTAATGATGGTTCGCCATCAAAAGGTGATAAGTGAACCTTCAGTGAAAACTAGGGCATATACGCCTAAAATTGAATTCTTTCCGTATTTTAAGCCATTATATTTTATTGGATATATGTAAAAACATTTAAAAACATATATAATCATATTTTTGTTATTTCTATCCATTCCCGCCATTACAACGGCTACATGTTAACTACCATTTAAAATAATATTATTTTATTATTAGAGTGCAACGTAAGATTCCCAAGAAACTCGTTGTTGCGTGTTGGGTACGCCATCGAGCATAGCGTCCCCTTTAAAGTTATTTAAATATTTTATTCAAAAATATGGATAAATATGAAATGTCATATTCTTTATTTACCTGGGGTGTTACAATCAATCCAAGAAAGACACAAGAAGATGGTAACAGTGAAAGATGACTCTTATGAAGAAGGTGTGGTTCACCAGATTTACCACTGAAGGGTAATTTATTAGAATTCAAGAAAAAATGTTGAATATGTAATTTGGAGACAAAAAATCCTGAAAAATATATTACATGTTTACTGAGGTTGGAAACATTCTTAAACAAAAGGGTAAAATAATAAAAAATAAAAACGGCAGATGGGAGAAGGAAAATAGAAAAAAAAGAAAAAGATAGAATTTTTTTAATAGTTTGTATGACTGTAAAACCAAAATAATAGGAAGATTCAAGGGATATGATTGAAGGGGAAATATATAATGCTCATTAATTTCTATCAGATGAAAAATAAATAAACCCTATAGAAAGGGAAAAAATATAAATAAGTAAAATAAGTCTATTCATCCAAAGAAATTTGGTAGATGAAAAAAATGGTATTGTCATGATGAAATATGATGTTAAAGTGAAATGGGTATCCAAGATGAGATATATTTCATAGTCCAATTTCTATTATTAATGTGAAAAGTGAATTCCACCATTTCCCCTAACAAATTATAATGTTTCTAAGTAAAAATGGTGAATTAATTGTGACACAATTCTGGGGGATCCATGAAATAGAGATTAAGATGGTAGTTTTTGAGAACTAATAAGTTATAGTGAAAAGTTTACCAAAAAAGAACTAAGAAACTGCATGCTAAAAAACCACTGTATTAAATATTTATGTTCATGGAGGCACAATATCTAGATTATAACAATGATGATGAAGTCATGGATGATGAAAATCTAGATAATGGAAGAAGATGTAATCCATAAGGTACTTTGATGTTCTTTTTTCCAATACATTTTTTTAAAAAATAAAATTATTTTTCTGTGGGGGGTATAATTTTATCATAAGATGATAAATTTAAAAAATATTTTCTTATGGGGAAATAAGACTATTTTTGATTTTTTTGGTATATTTTTTTATATGGTTTATGAAAATATGTTGAATGAAAATTAATTTATGTTATCCCTTGAATACATTTTTGTGAAATGGAATCACTTAGTAAAAATTATTCTGGACAAATCTAACTTCCAAGTTAATCACTCTTATTTTCCACACAGATCAATTCTCTTGTTAACTATGAATTGGTTAAATTGTGGATAATGAATTTAAGGAATTTTATTACATCTTTTTGTTAATAAACAAAATGTGTACTATAAATTAAATAGAAGATACATAAAGAATAAGGAAATGATAATTCCCTCATAACGTGAAATGATGAATTTAATATCAACAAGGGGGATAATAAATAGTTGACTTAAATAATAATTGGTTATTGAAACAAATCCAATAGAGGTATTGAATACCCCATTTAATAATGATGATGAATTATTAAAAAAAATTCAATCACAATAGATAATTGATGTCAATGATATTCTGAGAAGAGGAAGTTGAAGATTCTAATTGGGGAGCTAAAAGTAAGTTCACTGGAATATTAATGTAAATAAAGAAAAATTTCAATGTAAATCCATTAAAAGTTCGTAATCATGGTTGGTGAAATAATTATAAGTTGGACGACCATAGTTTCATGTTATACTACCAGAATATGACACTAAATAAAAACTGAATATGTTTATTGGAAGATAGAAGGGTTGTTTCAAAGAAATAAAGGGGAAATAATAATGTTAATGATATTGAAGGATGAAGATGAATGTTTTATGTTAATTCATTAGGGTAATCATATAAAAATTAGATATATTATGAAATTTTCTTCTATGTTAATGTCACGTGTATGTTGATTTCACTGCCTACACCAATTTTAAGGGAGATAAAAAGTTATCCAATGGGGAGATAATGATATACCCAAGGTGAGATTAAATAATTAAGGTTATGATGAATAAAGCTTACAGAGTATAGTGTTTAATTTCAATGATACAAAGGAATAAATTTCTAAAGAATAAAATGGTAAAAATCATTATCATATTTGAATATAGAATGTAAGTTGGGAATGATGGATGTTGATCACAGAGAGGTTGATATGTTAGAAAAAGGATTAAAAAAAGCTGAAGTGGTGATAAATGAGAATAATGACATGTTCACTAGACTAAAACTGATATAAAGATAAGGTCTATGAAGTCTATGTTTTTTTAATTCAAGAAGTCATGAATTCATGATGAGTATATTCAGATAATGAAACATAATGATATAGATGAATCCAATGATATTGACACTTTCATCTTATGTAAAAAAATGAGGATATCAGAAGTTCATTCAATTATAAGTAAATTCATTGGAAGACTAAATATTGATATATTTAATGAAAATAAAGTTCATACATGTAATATGTTTACATTGTGTCAAAATAGAGACAAGTATGAGAGGGAATTGATCTTTCTATCAAAGGATCATGTACATGTGCTAATTGAGACCTCCATGTCATGTTATACATTTAATGAAGATTAAATAAAATAGATAAGAACAATGAGTTATATAAATTGGTTATACAAAATCTATATAACACAAATAAGAGATAATGTGTGAGATTATAAAAATAATAAAAATAAAATAAAAAACACAGGAAGATTAACTTTCAATTTACTGGTAGAAAAGATAGTGAAGGGCATGAAAGTTAATATACTATTATTTAATTGTATGGGAAAAAATAACTAGAAGAAGAATTTTCATTGACTGATAGATCCTAAAATATAAAATTGGATCACCTAATATATTCATAATGATTAAGGGGAGAAATTGTTTTGTTCATGTGACTCCTATGAATTCTATGAGGGAGAATGTCTTAAGTGAAGATCATAGGAAGTCAAGAAAATTGGTTTTATGGAGAATTATATGTAAACAAGATCATATATGTTTTTTGTGTTAAAAAGTGAGGTTTTGTGTTTATATTATATAGAGTTATATGTCAAGATGAATTTTTGGACAATAGACTATGGGAAGATTAGTAAAAAGGATGATTAGAATTATATTGTGTTCCAATGTTTAATGATGATGATGTTAAAGTTTCTAACACTACTATACAAAACAATATTTGATTAAAACTTGATTTATATAGAGTTAAAGATGATGATACAACATGAGGATATGAGATTATTTGATAGAGGTTCCATGATTATGAAGTCTTATATGCATAAAATATGGAAAGAATGTGTTCTTCTATCTTCTGATAAATTTGTTTAGTTCACCAGTAGGTAAACCTAAGAAGAAGATTCTATATTCACTAGAACATTATGTAGGAGGAGAACAAGATATGTAGTATACTTATTGACATATCAAAAATAATAATTTTAATCTTATCATAATATTTATTTAGGATGTATATTTTATAGAAGTGGAAGCGTTGTGAAGAAGCTAAATGTGAGATGAAAAGTCAGGTCCAGAGTTAGAACAATATTTTATGAGAAACAGATGATATGAATTAAAATATAAAGTATTATACCTATGTGTGTTTTATTATTTGAGTTTTGATAATATTTAGTGTAGATAATGATAAATAGGCACATATATGTGTGAGAATTTAGTAATCATAAGATAAAAGAATATACAAATGATAAAATTGAGAAATATTAAGTGAGTTTAATTCATGGGGGTTAATGCATTGAGAAATGAATGTTTAGATGATTACATGTTGTATGTATAAAGATCATAATTTTTAAAGCATATATTTTTATTTTTACAAGATATTATAAATATTTGAGATTTATTGAAGCAAGAAGTTATAGAATGTATGTGGTTGAATATTGACTCTGAAATTATAGGAGGGTTTAAATATCATACCTGAATATATATGTTTGAAAATATTAGAATTTTAAGAACTAAAATAGCCAAATTATTTAGAAAATATTTAGTATATATAATTATTATGCCATTTTAATTATTGGAACATGAATTAATTATCACTGAGTAGAGATACAGAGTAGAGAATAATTATAGAGGGTTTTCTAACCTAAAGATAAAATTTGTTCTGTTGGGTCAAAGATCAGAAAATAGAGTAACATGAAGTTAAAAATAATATGAGTAAGGTCACTACATTTAGTTTACATGAGGATTAAATCTAGAATAACATAATTTAAACCTAGTAAAATCTTTGGATAATGAATTTTGAGTAATATTGATATCTTCAAAAATTCATTTTATCGGTAGTAGAGGATATGTGAATGTGTATGTGAGTTTTGTAGAAGATCAAAGGCATTAAAAGTTCAATATATGAGGATTAATATGAAGAAGACTTGAATACTGGTAGATCTAGTATAAATATATCGACATTCATATCCGGAGGTAGAAGGATATTTTTGATAGATCACTCAATAATATTCATAATTTTCATGTTTCAAGGATCAAGAAAATATTTATAGGGTTCAGGATAAAAACTTTCTCCATTATATCACTTACTAGAATAGTTAATATATATATATATATATATTTAGATAATAAATAAACCTATATTGGAGTAGGTTTCACAAACTGGGGCTAGAACTTATAAAAATATGTCTGCGTTGTTTCCTATATATTATCTACATTGTGTGAGGATGTAAGTGTTGAGGGAAAATACTAAAGATCCATACATCCAAACCAATGTTAGTGGTTTGATAAATCTAATGTAAGAAAAATATTAAGTTGAAATTGATAATTAAAATCTAGTCACTTGTGATTCACCCCATATCATGCTGACTCCAAGGACCTCAAGAAAACCCGATCATTTTTTCAATGTATTATACTTCCATCGCAATGTACTGTTAGTTGATACATACAAGATGTCATATAATGATTATATTGGTTATGTATCCTATGAATTAAAACCTTATTTATTATCTAGAAAAATTAAATGGGGAAAATTATCTTCCACATTAATTATATGATCCCCTATGTTTTTTATAGCCTATAACAATTAAGAGGTGCATCTGAGTTATTATGACAATGTGTCTTGGGTTCCATTCATGTATTTCGGTCACATATGTTACACAAATGATAACCAATGTTTTATCAACCAAAATAAGCATAATATAATATAAATTTTGTATTTATATATGAAACATAATATATAAGATGATATATCTTCTAGAGATAGGAAAGGAAAATGGGTGACAAATCATGAAAAGAGTTTCCATTACATTTTACTGACAATGTCATAAAAACAATGTCATAAGTCACTTAAAAAATACTTTTTAAAAGGTTAAAAAATATAATTAATTAATTTTATTATTAATACATTTTCCAATAATGGAATTATTAAAATAATATAAATATAAATTAGAAGATGTATTGGGTGTATAGAGACCCATAATCTCGATACAAAAACATGACATTTTATTACCTAAATATTCAATACAAAACACTACAATCCTTGCTATAACCATAAAGGTTTAGTGCCTTCATAAAATTTGATAGATAAATAACAAGTTCATAAAATATCTACATTTTCCCCAACATAGTTCTTCATAACTAGAACCCTTCAAAAATAGGTCATACGTGAAACTTTTGTCCATATCATCTTTAATGGAAAACACAATTAATGGTGATCTCTGATGCTCAGAAAGGGTAAAAATTAGAGATACTAGTGATCATTTAATAATAAAAAGAGAATAATGGATATAAGAACATGATATTAAAATTTAAAAATCATATTGATCAAATCCTAAATCATAAACATGAGTTATGGAAAAAATATTGATAGTTCATAATAAATGAATCATAAAGTAATCAAAGTGATTGGTCTGTGAGAACATATAATTTCTATACGATCATGTCATAAAAGAGCCAAATAAAGTGTTACATCACCATAATCATTGAAATATTATTTCAAGGATGCCCACCAAGACATTTATAACAAGTTATTCTTGGGATAATCATTATTGTGCCTATATCGCACTTGGGATAACCTCTAGTGTACCCTCTATTAGTATTCAGATAACCTCCCATGTACCCTATTTTCTCAATATTGGGATAAACTCTTGTGTGTCCTTTAAGAACATAAAATATAAATATTTACCCAATGAATTATAGGGATATATAATTCTAATCCCACCCATCACATAATCATAAATCGTTACATATGAATTTCATAATATCATAAAAACATTAATTATAATTTATCTAATGGAAAAGAAGAAAGGTCTTGTTGATATTTCATCACCATAAATATAATCTATATAAGAAAATAAGAAATATTGTATAATTGTATCATAAACCTAGTAAATCATATTTAATATTAAAGGAAGTTATCATATATGAAAAAAGCATTTAAAAGATAATTGGGATAATTCTTGAGGAAAATACCTTTTTTAAAATTTCAAATAACATATTTAAAATCAAAAAAATCCTAAATATTAAGGATAATATTTTTATGAACAATAAATTAGGAAAATTTTAATTTTAGCTTATAATATTTGATGAGTTATTATGTTTGGAAAATATTACCATGTCATATATATTAAAACAAATATTCCATTCACATTTTTGAAAAAAGGAAAAACAACCTTTTTAGAAAACAATAAAGAGATGATTTTTCATAATTTACAAAAAATTATGAACAGGGTTAAAAAACAAATTTAACAATAATTGGAGAATAATAAGAATCATTCTTGAAAATATTGTAAAGCAATCATGAAAATAAAAGAAAATTAGTTCGAACTGAATTGAAAATCTTAATCGGTCTTCCATAAACAAAATTTTTCAATCTCTTGAGTATATAAAGTGAGGAACATTAAATGAAAAAAAATTAGTTTCAAGAATTTACTAGATTATAAGAAAATTAATTATTATTTTGTGTGATAAATCATTAAATTTTATCATCAAAAAAAGAATCCTGATAAACAATGAGGTTGTAACATAAATCCCTAATATCATGTTTGAAAAGATTTGAATGTACCTTCACCACGTTTATAATTAATTTTTATATATTATAATTCTATAAAATTTTAATTTATATTCTTATAATATAATAATTGATCCACTTATAAAATTTTAATACACATTTTCAAATAATTATTTATTAAAATCATTATTTCTAAGTGTTAATAGTTTGTTTTCAAGAGAATTACCGTTTAATAGTTCCAAAAATTATACCTTTATCCTAGTTACATCATAGATATGTTGTTATTTATGATATAAATATCATATATATTCATTATATATATATATATGTTCATTCATAAAAGGATGTGATGGAAAAATGAATTACTATATTTAGGGAGATGATAACCCATACGTATGCATAAACGTTGTTTTCAATTTTAGATAGATGGACTAAAAGAAATGTAAATAAAAATTTAACTTTATAGAATCATTATTATATCATATATATCATATATATTCATTAAATACATCCTTATTACCATCCATGTAAAGAGGAAATGAAAAACAAATCACATTGCTTTATAGAGGTCGTAGTCAACACGTACACATGAGCAACATTATCATTTTCTACCAGATAGTAAGGTAAGAAAGTAGATATTATATTATTATTCCATAACAATATTTATTTCATAAAAATCATATATAAACATAAAACCAACCATGATTACCATTCATTAAATATGGTTATGGAAAAAAATTGTATCTCAACGTGAAGGTGGTTGTCCATACGTACCCACGAGCGATACTTCCACTTTCCATTTGATGTAAAAGTGGGTGGATAATAGTGTTTCTATGATTATAATAAAATTAATGTATATTTATGATACATAATTTATTATTTTATGATAAATAACACATATTTTGAGGAGTTTTAATAAGAAATAAATTTATAGAGATTAGGTAATAAGATTACCTCTTCATCAAGAGATATACTCTAGATCATATCCTAAGGACCCTTGGAAAGGTATTTTAAGAATAGAAGAACCTATAATTTAGTGATGAAATTTTTTATAAGATAATTGGGTAGTGTTTTTTCAAGATAGAAGAATGAAAATGGTGTAAATAAAAGATATAAGGGGTGTCCTTTTATAAGGGAGGGAAATGACACATTTAGAATTACTAAAAAGATTAAAATATAATTAAGTAATTCTCAATAAAAATTGATAAAAATGTCCACTGATTATAATAAAAAAGTATAATATTGAAGTATTATCATCCAATAAAATGTAGATAGTTTTTTATCATTTAAACCCTATCTTATTGTTTAACCCCTTGGTTCCAATTTTAATCTTAACCACAGTAAAGACTTTTTTAAAATAAAAGGGTTATAATTGTACTTATAATGTTAAAATTATCTCATAAATGGGAAAAGAATTATATATTTTATAATTTTTATCCTAATTTTACTCTTTATATGTTTTTATGTTTTCCAAAAAGTTAAAAAAATATTATTTAAAATAGAATATTATAAATTTCATTTTCAACACAATTCAATTAGTTTGACATTAAAGACGAAATAAATACAAATTAATTCGAATATTAACCATTTAGAAATTAAAATTAGGTTATATTTGTCAATAAAATTCATGTTTCACAATAATTTAACCAAATTTTAAATTTTTTAATATTTTTAAAATAATTTATTTTATTTTTCTACTATTTGAACAAATACTATGTTAGTATTTTGAAGAAATTTAAGTTAATTATTCAATCAATAAATTTTATAAAAAAATTAATATTATAATAAAATTAATTGATATTTCAAAAAAAACATTTATAGCTTATTGTATCCCCATGTTATTCTTCTGATAAAAATATAGAGTTATTAAAGTCAAGAGAGTGACATTTTTTATTTACCCTTTATTTAAAATAATAAAAAGAAGATAATAAAATAAAAATGGACCTCTGTGGACACTATTTTTATAATTATATGATAATGGTCAAAATAAAATCCCCACATAGGACAAATTAGAGTAATTTTAATTTCATAACCAAAAATTCCAACCATGTCATGCCCATTTTACCGTTACTGAGGTGACAAAAACCTGCCAAGAATACTATTTATAATGAAAAAAGGGTCCTATTTTCCAAATTTTATGTTGATGATTCCAAATTTGGAATCCATTTAAAAAATTTCAATTTTTATAAGTGGTAGAAATTCATTTTAAAATAAGTGTGTAAAATGTGACGAAAACTATTTTTTTTTTGAAAAACTCATTTTTAATCATTAAATTGGATTTATTATTATCCCATGACTAGAAAAAACATTTTATGAATGGTAAAAGATTATTGTGAATATATAATACACATATTCTATTAAAATAATTCCCCAATAGTAATTAATCTAATTTATTAAGACAAAACACATTTCCCGCATAAAAATAGTTTTTTCAGAAAAATATCTCTATTAATTTCTATTTATTATTTTAATTTCTAATAAATTTTAAAAAAATGAATTCATTTTATAAAATTTCAAACCATAAAACATTATTAATTTATTTAGAAATATTTGTAACCTCTATTCTAATTACAAGGTGATAACTATCACAATAAATAATAATATTTTAATTGTATATCGCAGTTCATTTAAACATAGTGTTCTATATAAAAAAAGATATCAAAGAAATAAAATTTATTAATAGATAACTAAAACAAAAAATATTAGCACGTTACATGGTAAAAATAATGTTCATAAGATTAAAAATTTATTTTTAAGCTGATGGACCATAGAATTCCCTAGAGGGGGTGAATGAGGGTGTAAAATTTTTCATCAAAATGATGTATCTTGTTCCCACATTGGTAAAAAAATTGTTTAAAACTTTATGATGGACATGTGCGGTAATTAAAACATTCACATGTAGAAGGAAAGAACACCACTTCTACATGGTTCACCATGAAGGGAAACATTTATGGAGCATATGGTGACAAGTTTCCAGTCATAAAAAATTCAACTAGTCTAAATTAGTTGTGGATTACAGAGGTTCAGGCATAATCACTCTATCCTAGTCATAATGCCTTTACAAAAGTTCGGGGATATCTCACTACATCCCTCATATCACTTCAGGGGATTCCCTCTAGCTCCCTTCCTTGGGTGAAGTCATGCTCACTTTATCGACTTGAAGGTCTCTTCAATAGATATGAATGGAAGTCTTTATCTATCTAGAATGAGACACTACTTGCATTCAAGTCCTAAATCAATGCTCTTTTATTTTCAATATTCTTCTTTAGTGCAATAACTGACTGCACTAAATCTTCTTTTTCTTTTCATCCATAATCACAAGCACTTATGTGATTGTTCAAGCAGTAAAGATCCGCTCACTAAGCTTCAACAAAATTAAACTTCTTACCCTTCTATTTGTTTATAAATGCATGATATCATGCATGTGGAATTTAGATGAACACCTCTCATTCATCAAGTTCTTCTTCTTCCTCTCACAGGTGCACCCACTATTATGATTCGTTATACAAGTGCCTTCATGTATGCATATGCAAGAAAGAGTGCATGCACTGTACACTTCTTCTCTCTTTTGTGTTTAGGATTTATATGTGTTCTTATTCAAACCAGAATGGGTGTATTCCTTTGGACATATTTTTTTCTTTCTCCACATGGGCACACATACTTCCTCTTATATCATTCTCTTCCTATTATTTTCTTTTCAAATTATTATGGTGTCTCTATATCATGCATACAAGTTCATGTGTTTCATGTATGTGCACACAAACCACTGCCCCCATGCTACCAGAATGGTTAATGGTTCTCCTTCACAGAACCTTGTGGTACGTGGGTCTCCAGAGTGGTGTTCTGTTCTCCTTTGTAGAACATGGACATACATGGAGCTCTAGAGTGGTACGTGGTTTTACTTCATGAACCTGGGAGGTACGCAGAACTCCTCTTCACCAAACCAGAGCTGGTTTGTAACATCCCAAATTAAGGAAGAATATTCCATTTTCATATTTATTAATATTTGTGAATTAAATATTAATTTTACTTTAAAGGGGTTTTTATGTTCGATAGCGTACCAGATATGCAACAACATGTTCCTTTAAAATCTTATGTTGCACACTAATAATATAATATTATTATTTTATATGGTAGTTAACTCCAAGCCGTTGTATTGGTGGGAATGATCAAAACTAAATAAAATATATTTATAAATTTTTTAAATGTATTTACATTTATCCAATAAATGTTAGAGGCTTAAAATGTGAATAAATCTAATTTTAAGCATAATTTACATTAAAAGGACGATTTACTGCCTTTTAATGGAGAACCCTCTTTAAGTATAGTTTTGTTCAATTTAATACATTCTATATGACCAAATAAAATCCTTATTTTGAATGGGGACATCAATTTTTACTTTTTGTATTTTTTTTTGGAATTTTTCCGATAAGGTTCATTTTTTTATGAATAGTGAAAATATTGTATTTTAATTCAAAACTATGTTTTAATATAATTTATTTATATGGTTAGATTATCTTTTTAGTTGGGTTTAAAGTGAAATTAAAATATATTTTTACCATTTAATCCAATGTTGGTCATTGGAATTAATTTCACATTGAAATTGGACATAAACAAGTATCAATCTTTTGATAGTTATTGTTTCTTAAAAACATGCTATTTGTTTTGAAAACGGTAATTAATTTTAAAATGAATTAATGCCACATAAATTTCATGAATTTTAAAAAATAGACATCATTTTTTAATTTGGAATATCAAATATAACTTAGGCTTATTTTTTGGTATTTTTACGAAAAACATCAATTTTTGAGGAATAGTGAAACCACTTAGTGGTAGTTAAAAAAAAATGACGTTTTCATTTAAATGAAATTTTACCACTTATATGAATTGAATTTCGAAAATATGACATACAAGGTTGTTATCAATAAGTAAAATGTTGTTCAATAAGATGAAAATAATTTTTTGTGAATAGTAACTTTTGACTTATTTACCGCGGTTAAAGGTAAATAGGGTAATTCAAGGTAAAAAGAATATTATAATAATTCAAAATTACCTTAACACTTATCCAAAAATTATTGGTTGAGTAATTAACGACCATGGGCATCTTTGGGTCGATTTTGGGACCCCATTGAGCCACTTGGGAGTGAAAATGGCAATTTAGATTAATTAATTTCATGTGAAGACAAAATTGACATTAACAAAAATCCTTTAGTATATTATTTTTTATATGGTGTTACATAAGTAATATTTTTGACAAAAAATATTATTTGGAAATATAAAAATATTTCATAGATCATGTTATTTGTTTTATAATTTTTAGACATCAAATGAATTAAATTATTTATGGCACAATAATGATGCAGTATTTACCTCATTAATAAATGATTTAAATAAATAAGATTATAATGATTAAATTATTATCCAAAACATGTCCAACTCTGATTGGATGATTTTATTTCGAATATCAGTCATCTTATCTTCATCTTTAATGATTTTTGGACCATTAGAAACCGAATATCATGATATTATAAAATAATGTTTTCACAGTTTCATAAAGAGCCTCTCTTCTCCCTTATAAAAGGAGACCACTTCTAACCAATTCCTCACAACTATAAATCCATTTTTCTCGTCCCAACTCTTCCCAATTTCACTCCCTACATCCCTCTCCGCCTCATAGAATCCTTACCTTAGGCAGAAGGCACTTCAAGAAGTCCTTTTGGTTCAATCCAAAGGGAGTTACCCAAATTAAAGGTAACAATTTCTCTTAAATTGTTTTCTTTTATTTTACTTCTCCAACCCCTAAAATCTTTTTATTTCCTTTATTTTATAACCAAAACAGTATCCTCAATCTACTAGGATGTTTTTATGAGAAGTATTCGAGCTACACTTACACACACCTCCATCTAATGGATGAAAAATATAATGTTTCTGTGGATGGAAAACTAACGCCTCACGAAACGATGATTGTTCGATTATCACCTACCGCCTCTCATGGTGGACATTATGATGTAAATGTATTTATATATGATATATATTATGTTTATTATTTACTTATTCTTCTATACTTTCCAATTATATCAAACCTGTATGGTTTCCATAGTGAATAATACGATAATCTCATTAAAGGAAGTGTGGACTACCGCCCCCTCAAAGTGACGTGATTCGTTAATGCCTTATATGGGATGTATAAAGGATATAGTTAATGATATTATATATGATATTATACTAGAATTATAATATACCTATTTATCATTATGTTTTAATTCCATTAAAATAATAAATAGAAATGAAAGTAGAGTTCATGCGTATGTACGGCTTACGTCTCCATGAACGGTGCATTTCATTTCTTACCTCCAAATGTTATGTACTATTATAAATAAATGTATATAAATAATATATATGATATTTAAATCATCAATATCATTCTGGATATAATGGAATATTAACCACATGAACAACTTGTAAATATAAGGTGTTCATTTTTGACTCAAGTACCAAATATCAACAAAATGAATGTTATTAACTTAAATGATTACATAATGTTTATTACATGATAATAAGTTATATAAAAGGAATAATAAACTTGAAAAAGTTTCTTAAGCAAGTATAAATTAACTTTAGTTTATTATTCAGGAGATTAAAGAATGATCGAGTCAAGTCGGACATGAGGTAAGGGATCCGACCTCTCTCTTTCTTTTCAAGTACTCTATTTTATATCATTTCTTTTATGATACATGTTCTTATGTTGGAGGATGTTCTTTTATATTCACCATACTGTAATTTTTATTTTCATATTATGAGATACCCCCTATTACTCTCATCAATTCATTTTAAGAATTTTTTTTGTGGCGCCGTTAGGCTGCCGAATTTTTGTAAAGGATTTATTATCTCACTTTTAATTCCGTGAGATTTCCATTCTTCGCCACTTATTTATTACATGCGGTGTATTGTGTACTAAATTTTGATATATATTATCATTATTATCATTTTATTAATGGTATTATGTGATTCATTTGGTTGTTATTAACTTTGGGTCATACGACTCTATTGATTACAACGTGGTAAGGGGTTTTCATCTCACTTTTTATACCCATGAGATTAATGCTATATTTTCCACTACTTACTTTTGTGGGGTGTATGTACTTCCCATGATTTTATTATTTGTGTAAGATACTTTAATTTATGGGTATTTAAATCTTCATTGTATGATCATTCTTTCATGTGGCATATGTTTTGTAAGTTACCAAATCGGTAACGGAACCTTTCACCCTCCTCATTTTAAAAGACTTATTTTTGTTATGTCTTTTAATTTACATATTATTTTGTTGGGATACGTTCTTCTATATCCTTCTTGATGTAAATTTTATACCCTAGTGAAGAGATACCCTTTTTATCTCATCAACTTATTTTCTTAATATTAAAGTAACACCGTCAGGCTTTTGAATTTTTTCAAGGGAACTTCTTAGCCCAATTTCAATTCTTTGGGTTAAACTTGTACTTCTTGAATATGTCATCCTATGAATATGTGTGAATGACCTCTGATTGTTTCAAACCTAATATCCACTTATATTGGGTATATTTATATTTTTCACACATAATTATGTGATTGGTTTATCCTTAATTTAAGGATACCATCTTTATAAGGGATTTCATCTCAATTTACATTTCCACTGAGACTTCATTGTTGTTATACACCAACTCACTGTTATGTGATGTATATACTTTCCTTTGACATATTATATAATTAATCCTTTTATTCACATGATATTTTAATGTTCTGATTAAAAGATATTCCTCAATTATTTGTATTCAAGCATCTCTCTTTTTGTTAAAAAACTATTTAACAAAATTATTGTATTAAATGTTTTAAAGATTTATTATTCTAAATATTTCACATTAATTTCCATGTTTTAAAAATGGGTTTTAGGATTTATTTATATGGACATTAATATTTTCAAATGATAATTCATTTAAAATCTTCAAAGTGGTATGGGACACTTTGATTCAAATATATCTTTTTAAATGGTTTTTGAAAAAGGATTGATTATTTCAATATCATGAAATTACTTTTTGTGATTGAAAATGAAATTTTATTAGTGATATATTTATATTTGAAATATTTTATGTGATATGATGGTACTTGAACATTTTATGGGTGGTTACATGATAAACCATATGACGGGTGGTGCCGTGAATACCAGGACGGGTGGTTACGTTATAACCTCCAATGCATTGGGTATGGAAGTCAGCCGTATGGCTATTCCATTTAGTGATATGTGTGGAAGTTGACCGTATGGTTATTCCATTTAAGTATGTTTATGTCCCACGTTACCTTTATATGTTATGTGTTCATTATATGGGGTTTATGGTAATATTTTGGTTATAAAAGGGAAAGTAATGATCTTTTATTTAGTGAATAGTATTTACCACTTCATAAAGGTGAAAATTTTTACTCATGTTAAAGTATTCATGGTTTTTTTGTTGTTTTTAAAAAACAAACAGTTTTACTTCTTTGTTTATCCCTTACAAAGCTTTATATTCTCATCCCAAGTTTTTGAAATGTTTTTCACAGGACATAATGTGGAATAGGTTCAAGGATGGAATTAAGTAAAATTCATGTTGTCTTAAACAGATAAATAGACATGACTCTTTTTTTTTCAAGAGTTCATGTTTTGTAAAAAATCGACAATGGGTAGAAGTGTCTACATTGTAATATTTTGATATGTAATAGTTATGTCCTGATTATCTAAAACTATAAACCTGAAAAGATCCTTAATGTGAATTATTCATTTTATTCAATATTATTTAATGTATACGGCCTGGTCCATACATGGTTTGTGGGACCTTTTCCTCACAGAACCAGAGCGATGCAGGGTTCAATCTTCAGGAACCCAGAACCATTTATGGCTTGTGCTTGCCCTCCTATAACTAGAAGACCAGAGAGACTCTATTTCTAAAAATAGGATATCTTTGGTCTATGGGATTAGAATCTCTCTCAGCCTCAGGGAATCTCATATTATAGGTGAAGATGAGATCTTTTTCCCCATTCGATTTTCATACAATAGGCCCTTCAAATCTCTTCCCCAAGTAGCCTATATTCTCTCTTTTTAAAAGATCTTATATCTTTTAAAATGATATTTCATGAAACTCGGTTATTTTTTTAATGAGTATATTCTTATCACATGATCCCATTACGTGCATGTGGTGGGAGTATCATGAAAATATATCTCACAAATGAACGAGCTCCACGACGTGGCCACACAATTTAATTTTCTTCTGCCACATTCAAACTTCAGTTTTTTTGTTTTAGGCTTGAAAATAAAATTGCATGAATGATTTTATGACTCTCATATGGCCATAATTCTAGGGAGTGGATCATCATGGTGATTGGGAAATCAATCATGTTGGTGCGGATGTAATTCTAGTGTGTTGTGGCATCGGGAGCCCATTGGGGGTCTGGAGGATGAAGAAGACACGATTACAGGAGTATTAGACAGTCCTCATTCATGCATGATAGGTATGGATGTAGTGGATGATGGAGATTAGATCATGAGATACAGATGAGATGGATGGCGAGGATCAATCCTCTATTTTTTATGTGATGAAAAATACCTGTGTCATTGTCCCACATCAAAACTTCAACAAGGCCATCGTGCAATATATAAATCAAATCACTCTAACAAACCGCCAGATTACTACTCCTCCCTCCATGGCACCATACCGTACCAATTTCATTGTGTGGTCTTCAGCCCAAACTATGCACAAGCCTTGCCTCATGCACTCATGTGAGCCTATGAATGACTTACGTTTGGGTGAGACTATGCCCAACTCATGCCACATTCAATCATGGATAGGGATGGTTCCCCTAGTGTGGTTTACCTTGAGTCCCACATGGGTTGGGGTCGATCTTGCTTGAGGGATAGCCAATTTTTTCTGTAAGCCCATAAAAAACATAGTACACAATGCATGGACACTTTTTATTTAAAATAAACATAGAAACCTTCAAATGTTTAACTCCAAGCCTCTTCCAACATTTCTTTTTGGAACTTTAATTACAAATAATTTCAATCATCTTCAAGTGGATGAAACCTCATTATTGTAAACAATGTATCTCTTTGATACATTCTATTTGAACTTAGGAATAGTAAAATAATACTATTCTACAGACATTATCCATTAACTTTGATTTAAGAGACATTATTCTTTATATCGATCATAATTGACTATCGCATTGACATCGGTTGACAAGAAATACAACTTATACACCAAAGTTGTTCCAAAAAACCCCCCTTTGTATTTGTTGTAAATAAAAAATGTTCTCTATCAAATTAATTTTATAATTTCAATGTGAATTTCTTCTCTCATTCACTTTTCTTTATCTCCCCTTTATACTTCTCAAACATTCATTTCACATATCTCCCCCTTATTTCCAAAAAAACAATGTTCAAGTAAAAATGGTTTCAATCCATATTTAAGTAATGTTTCATCCATCATTTCACTCTAATTCTACTTGATCCATGCTTTGTGTGGAAAAAAAGAACATTTTAATTAGATAAAAATCTATACATTTCCCACTGATATGATACCTTCAAAGATGAAAACTCATTTACTTTTCTTCAAAGTTTTCCCACTTTCATTCTAGGATGAAGATAATAAATGTGAAATGAATCTTTCTGGGAACAATCAACCAGAAACACCTTTTCTAATGACTTGATTGTAATACAATTTACTGAGTAATTGTATTTGATACTAAATAAAATGATTACTATAGATTATTTTCTATTGGTCTCCCCCTCAAAGAGGAACACTTCTGGTTACTATTTAATAGGTTCCCCCACTGAGAACATTCTTCACCTTCAATTGCTTATACTAGAAACATAAAGACAATACAAAAAGGTTTTAATGGAATAAGGTTTATCATCATTGCTTCCTTAATGTAAACAACAAGGTTAAGATGGTTTTTTCAACGAAGATACTTTATTTTATCTACACTTCACACTTTCACTTTGGATCTTTAATTATGGTTTTTCTTGAGTGGATATGATCAGTTCTTAATTTTCTTTTTGTGTGAACCCTCTTTCTTCGAGAGTATTTAAAGCACTACTATCTCCTAGTGAAAATTTTATCTTTTTGAAGAATTCTTCTTGGTCTGGAATAAATGAAATTCAATTTATAATAGTGTTACCAGCCATGTTGCACCTCACAAAGATATCCTAGTTGTCTTCATGTGAAATCTCTTTTCTGCCTTTTTCGCTAGCATGGGCTTGTGCATCTTCAATTTTCCTCATTATTTTCAAGTATGCTATATATATAACCAATATTTCATCAGGAACTAAAGACACAAGATATTTTTCATCCCACATAGTAGTTATTTTTGATTCACTTCCCTTCACCTTCATAGTTTTTAATCCATGGTATTCTCACCGTTCATTCTTGGAATCCTCATGGAAGAATTTTTTTACAACATTCCATACCTCACAGATGTTGTCAAGAATTCCAAATATGTGGACAAAATATTGATGCTTCTGTACCTATAGATATTGCTTCAGCCTATTTGGATTTCATCCCCTTGAAATACGCTTCCTTTGTAAGTTTTTATTTGGAGGGTTATACTAAGAATTTAATGCACAATGCCCAAACCTATAGAAACAACAACATTGAACCAAAAATATTGACTTCTTGATATTTTCTATATACGTCTGTCGAAACATATTCTTGATTTTTGTTTTCATTGTCTAGGGAACAAAATTTTAAATTCTTCTTCTTATCCACCCTATCCATGGTGGTTTATATCTCATCGCATTTCCTCATCAATACTTGTATATAATTTTTATTTCAACCTCCACTTTTTGTAGAAGAAGATTTAGAAACAATAGTACAAGATGGTATAGATGGTACATTTTATTTCTCAAATTCATATGATAGATCATTAAGTAAAGTCATGATATTTTTATCACATTTTTAATGGATTTTGAAAATAGAATCCTCCATTGGAAATTGAATACTGGCAGAAACTGCTTCCTTCTTTTGTAAAGGTTTAATATGTGTCTTCTCAAAATTGGTAAACTAGGCTTCCAATTTAAGACATTCCATATTGAGGATGATCTTCTAGTCTTCAATCATTACAATCTTTTCTTCACAAGTCTTCCTCAATATTTCAATCTCATATTCATGCATATTAACATTGTTTTGTAAAAAAGATTTAGGTTCCTTGTTCTTCTTGGAAGTTTCTTCCAAATATAAACCCTTTACTTATGGTCTATTTTTCAATTTCTCTTCAAGCACATGGGTATTTTCTTCAGGAGACTTTATAAACTCCTCTTTATCTTATTATTATTTGAGGTATTTTGAGGATCTTATTTCATGTTCCCTATTTGTTTCTTCAATGGTTACAACTTTTCTAGAGAGATTATAACATTCTGATATATTTCTTTTTAATCCTTCCTCCATACAATCTTCTTCTTTTCTAAACTGGTTGATTTCCTCCTGCATACATTGAAATATTCTACAAAAATGGCAGATATTTCTTTTGGAATACCATATAGATAATTTATAAATATTTTAATTTCAAATTCATTTGATATTGTAGATTGATAAGCCTCCTCATAGTTTCCAAGAATTTTATTTTTAAGACTTATTTCAAAAGTGCTAACAAATACCTTCAAATAAACTTTATATAAGGTAGAGAGGTTGTCATTTTCTTTAGTGGAAACCATAGCCAACTTCTCTTTACCTTCTATGCATGAAATTTAATCATTATCATAAAGGCATGGAGAACCAGATACAACCACTTCTTTAGAAAATATGGACTTCTTCAACTTCTTATTCTCTGTCTTTTTCCTATTCAACATGGGTTTCTTGAATATAGACTTGTGCTCAGAGAGAACTAAATTTTCTATCAAAACTATACTTCATTTTTTACATAGGAAAGAAACTAAAATCTTTAGAAGATAAAATATTTACTGTATAGTATCCACCATAAGTTAACTTTTTCTGTGATACCACTTGAAGGACCCAAGATATCCCTAAGGGGGGGGGGGTGAATTAGGATGTCACGTATTTCTTTCAAAATAATGGATCTTGTTCCGACAGTAGTAGAAACTATTCTAATCCTTTATGATGGATATGATCAGTAATTAAAACTTTCATATGGACAAGGAAAACATAGCAGTTTTACTTGGTTCACCACTAAGGGCTACATCCAATGAGCATATTCCGATAGGCTGCTAGTAATACCAAAGTCCACTAATATTCACTAGCTACGGATTACAATGTTTTAGGCATAATCACTCTGTCCCAAGCACACTTCCTTTACAAAAGTTTAGGGATAACTCATTGCATCACTTAGATCACTTCCATTGACTCCCCTAGCTTACTTCCTTTGGTGAAGTCGTGATCAGTTTATCGACTTTAAGGTCTCTTAAACTGATTAGAACGGAAGTTTATCTCTCTCCCCAACATGAGACACTACTTTAATCGAAGTCCCAAATTGATTCTATTTTATATTAAATCATCTTATTTAGTGAAATAACTGAACGCAATAAATCTTAGTATTCTTTTTAGCCATAATCAAAACCACTTATGTGATTGTTCAAGAAATGAAGATCATCTCACTAGGAATCATCAAAATCAACTTATTCTCTTTTCTTATGTTCATATATACATGAGATCATGCTTGTGGGATTTAGATGAACACCTCCCTTTCTTTCACTTCTTCTTCTTCTTCATCTCACACATGAACTCAGTATTTTGATTCGTTATTCAAGTTCCTTCACGTATGCATGTTCATGCAAGAGTGAATGCACTATCCAATTCTTCTATCTAGTGTGTTTAGGTTTTATATGATTTCTTCTTCAAACCTGAATGGGTTTTATCCTTTAGACTGATTATTTTTCATTCTTCACATGTGCACAAATAATTCCCATTTTTTTCTTCTATTCTTATTCTTTTCTTTGAAATTGATTCAGGTGTCTCTATAACATGCATATAAGTGCATGTGTTTCATGCATGTTCACACAACACACTTCCCACATGAAACCAGGATGGTTCGTGTTTCACCTTCATAGAACCAAGTGGTAAGTGTTTCTTCAGAGTGGTGTGTGGTTCTCATTTACGGAACCTGGACGTATGTGGAACTCATGAGTGGTACACGATTCTCCTTCGCAATCCTAAGAGGTACATGAGACTCCACTTCACTGAACCAAAGATGGTTTTTGGGACCTTCTCCTTATGGAACCAGAGTGGAGCACAATTCACTCTTTATAAACCCAGAACGGTTTACGGATCATACTTTCACTACTCGAACTAGAAGATCAGAGAGACTCTATATCTAAAAACATGAGCTCTCGGGTGTATGGGAGAAGAATCACTCTTGGACTCATGGAATCACGTTTTATAGGAGAAGATGATATCTTTTTCCTCTTTCTAATTTCATACGAGATTCCCTTCAAATATCTTCCCCAAATAGTTGAGAATATCTCTTCCTTTAAGACATTCAAACTAGTAAAAAGATATGCTGTGAAACTCGAGTATTTCATTTTCGAATGCATCTATTATTATCACACAAACCCATCGCATACATGCAGTGGTAGTAAAATTCAAATCTCCACCACATACGGTTGGCCTCCATGATGTGTCCTCACAACTTCATTTTCTTAGGCCATGTTCGAACTTCACATTTTTGTTGCACGCATGAAAATGAAATTGAATGAATTATTTTGTGACTCTCATATGATCATAATGCAGTGGAGGGGATCATCATGGTGGCTGGGATCTTGATCCGGGTTGTGAAGCTGTAATTTTAGAAATTTGTGGCATCAAGAACCCTTTGGGGTATGGAGGTTGAAGAAGACACGGCTACGGGAGCATCAGATGGTCCTCAATCAAGCATGAGAGGCACAAATGTGGTGTACAATACAGATTAGATCATGGGATATATATGAGATAGATGGTGAGGATCACTCCCATATTTTTTAAGTGATGAATATTACCTCTTCCATTGTCCCTCATTGAAACTTCAATGTGGCCAACATATGATATATAAATCAAGGCACTCCAGAATACCACCAGATTAATCCTCCTCCTTCCATAGTACTGCCCTGCACCATGTTCTCTATGTGGGCTTCAATCCAAAATTTGTACGAGCCTTACCTTGTGCACTCCTTCAGGCCTATACATGACCTGTATGGGGGTGTAACTATGCCCAACTCAAGGAACTGTTGGGATTGGCTAAGGATGGTTCCCCTAGAATGGTTGACCTTGAGTCCCATATGTGTTGGGGTGGAGGTTGCTTGAGAGTTGGAGAATTTTTTATTCAATCCCATAAAAAACATAGGGCACTATGCATGGCCACTTGGTACATCAAATAAAAATGGTCACCTTCAAATGTATAACTTCAAGTCTCTTCCACCATTTATTTTTGGAACATGAATTCCAAAGAACATCAATCATTTTATAGTGGACGACCCTTCATTTTTGTAAACAATGTATCTCTTAGATACATGTAATTTGATCTTAGGACCGATGAAACAATCATCTTCTTTAT
Source organism: Viscum album (assembly GCA_963277665.1). Lineage (NCBI taxonomy): Eukaryota > Viridiplantae > Streptophyta > Magnoliopsida > Santalales > Viscaceae > Viscum > Viscum album. Next base: position 398,904,248 of record OY728138.1, read on the forward strand.
CAATTCTACATAAACATTAACTTATGAGAACTCCTTATTTATCATGATCATCATTAACGACCTCATTGACATCAATTGACAACAAATACAACTTATACACCAATGTGGTCCCATCATAGGCATTTTATTAATATTTTGATGTAAGCATTATTGATAAAAAGGTTAAAAAATTACTTATAACTCATGGAAATGAGAAATATAAAATCCATATAATATGAACCATATTTATATTTCAAAATTATAAAATTAATATTTATTCTAAGTAATAATATGGACATGGAATGGTAAAACACAAAATATAGGGTTAAAATTATCATTTACTTTGTCATATTTTTATGTATTAAGGATTAAAAGAAAGAAATATTTTGATAATAAAATATAATTACCACCAATATAAAAATTAATATTAGATAGAGAATAGGAGTAATATATCTAACTTAGAAGAGTATAGTCAAAGAAGGAGTATGACTCAATTAAAGACAATTATGTTAATAAAAACACTTACATTGGATTAAATCTTGTAAGGATGCCCAATATATTCCCATATAATAAATTAGGATTATTATTTATATTTATAAAGTATTTATTTATATTTATTTTATTTAATACCATTCATTTATAATTTCTTATTACCCGTTTTTTAATCATTTATAGTTAAAATTGATCAATGATTATTAATTATTCTGTTTTCCTCTGGATTGAGTATATTGATTTCAACATTTACTCATTTATTATGTTTTACTCGATTTAATAATGTATATAGAGATGATATGGATATGTTTTATAGTGTTGTAGAGTCCCATGATTATTTCCTGGTTTTTATGACAATGGTTCATACAGAATAGTTATAAATTTCCCACATATGTTAACATTAAATAAATAAAAATAATTTATTTTATTAATGTAAATTATTATATTTATTACCATTATAGAATGAGAAAAACAAATTTAATATTAATAAAACATATTTCTAGTATTTAATTTTCTCAATCATTCCTGATGAAAATGTGACAACATCATTCATGTAGTTTGTTAAAATGGCTCAAAAAATAATGTTATGTGATAAATGAATGAGTAAGAATGCATCAATTGATTATTTTAATATCACTATTATATAATATTGTGATTAAAATTTAATTTTAATAAAATTTTGACCAATATTCATGAATATTTGGAAAAATAAGGCAAAGAAAATGATTATAGGAAAAGGTAAAACTCTTGTTGAATGAATGAATCTTCCCATAAGGTCGTCCTTTGAAATTAAGGATTTTGGGATCCTTTATGTGACTAAAATATAAAAATTGGAAAGAGTATTATTATAAATTGAAATTTGGAATTTGTTTTTATGGAAAATAATGTATCAGTGTGGTTTAGAGTGAATAGAGGAAGGTCCTGTAATTTGTGATTTTGAGTAACATATACAAAAATACCCAATACTTATTGAATAATAATGTAATTTTTAAAGTAAATTTACATAAAAAGAGAAAAAATAGGAATATGGATCATGTATTATCTGACACACATAATGAAGTGGTATTGTTGGTAGATATTTTATCACTTTACACCATAGTTTAAATTTTTACCCCATCTTTATGTTTACTATCATAACTCAATTTTAATCATGAAAAATTATTATTTTTAAATAATAGTACCATATTAGTTAATATTATTTCCATAATTCCAAATATAAAATCTATTTTATTAAAATAACCCTTTTAAAGTAACAAAAAACATTTTTAATTTAAAGTTGAAACACATAAAAAGATCATTCTTCTATAATAACTTTTCTTTAACCTCTAATTATTATATTTTTATTTATAACTATTTAAACAATCGATAAATGTGAAAATATATTTATAATAATCCTTAAATAGTGAAAAATTTAACTTATTAAGAAAAAAATACATAACATATAGAAAATAAAATTTATTGAAAAATATCACTTTCTAACATTAAATAATTTTATTCATATTTTTTTCGAATTAATAATTTATCTAATAATAATTGAATAAATTTTACAATTTAATTTATATTAAATCAATTATTTTTATTTTTTAATTACATTTAATTAAACTAATTCTTTTAGAAGTAATAAATTTATTTAAAAAATAAAATATATAAAATATCAAAATATTAATTGAATTATTTTTAAAATATCATTTATTACATTAATAATTACATATTGATGTCATTATAACATAAACATACCCCCCCAATACCTCTATATAATTCCTATGTATGAGATAATTAATGGAGGTAGTCACGGGTGGAGGCTCTATTAGCATGGATCTCATAGAAATTTCAACAAACATAAACCTTACTCATCGATGATTACATTCAAGCAATACTTATTGAAGTTATACTCGATCGTTGTCAAGGGAAAATCATCATTATAAAACCTCATTTATATGATCGAAAACATGATCCTAATAAGAAAACATTTATCTATTTTAGGTCAAAAAATCACTATTTCTATATAAATGTTTTATACTAAACCTATGTAAAAAATTCTAAAGTGAGATAATGTTATGTTATGGGTGTGAGAAATATTTTTTTTAAGTGCTTATAACTTGTGGAACATTAAATTTTAAAGGAAATTTATGGATATAGATGGATATAGTCCACCAACACCTGGAAATTCTTGAATTGGAAGCCAAATTAGGTAGTGAAAACATCAACCACTTTTAGAGGATGAGATATATGAGGATTTATAGATTCATTATAGGATTCTAGAAATGTTTTTTAAGTTAGAATCAATTAATTCTATATGATTTTTAAGGGTATATGAGATATAAGTAATATTTTATATGATTAATATAATGTGTCTATTTATGATTAATCTAATAAGGTAAATGAATTAGGATGTTATCTTAAGTGTGGAAGCTACAAGATGTGTCCTATAAGCTTACAATGATACAAGAAAATTATAGGATAATGTTTGTGGCATTTAATGTTAACAGAATATTGAAAGTTTAGGTGATGTGTGAGCATGAAAAATAGTGTTAGGCATGATATAGTGAAGGTATTATCGCCAATATTGGTTGGGGTGCACTATAAATAACAAAATGGATGTTCTAGAACATTTTTATAAAAGGATGTGATAGAGTCGCTTAAATGACATTCATTGTGGAATAAAAATCAAGTGTGAAATGGTTTATTGCAGGAGGTATGAAAATAATTGTATAGAATGGTAGTTTTAAATACCGTAACTATAATATCCTAGAGTTAGTGGTTACATTATTACTTTGTAATTATAAATAAGCGATCACTTCACGAAGGATCTATCAGTTTAGTAGTCATGGTAAACAAGATACATACTTGAATCTCACATTACATTTGAAAACATAAAATAAAACAAATATTTTCTTTAAGAATGTCATTATTTTCTACAACATATATTTGAATATTATTCATATTAAACATCCTACAATCCTTGGGAAAATGATACATAATAAAGGGGTCTGATCATATTCTTAGTATGAGAATTCATACAACAAAATCTATCATAGAATAAATAAGGCATGAATAATATAGAAATAATAAATAATGACAAAATAAGGATAGATAAATAATCACTTGAGATTGAAACTTATGCATGGATTAAATATCTCTTGGAATAATCATAGGTTCACCAATAACTGATTTAATAATAATGGAATGCATAATACCATACATCTTAAACTTATCTCCAAGGCCTCGTGCCCAGATATATTCCATAATTGGGAAGGCCTCAAACAAATACCTAAAATATTTATTCTAATGATACATACTGATGAATATAGGTTCATGGTAATTTTGGTCCCCACCTTTCAATTAATAAGTCTAGTGAACACATCAAAAAAATAAATAATATGTCTTAAACAATATGCCTTAATAATAAAAAAATTTCGTATTACTAGAACTAGCACACCGAATGTCAATTATCCCCCAATCAAACTGATCATAAATTATATGAAGAAAAATTAAATATGGTATCATAATTATATATCCTTATAAAATATAACATTAAATAAAGGATGTTTTCACAGATGAAGTACATTAAAAATATCACTAGAAAATTAATTCAAAAAAATACCCTTTTTATTTTGAAATAAATTATTAAAAATATAAAAACATATATAATATTACTTAAAAAAACATTTTTTGGAAAGAAATATGGAAATTTTTAAGTGAATAATCAAAATCTTTTTCGATCAAGATGATAAGAAATTTTTTTCATGTCAAGTACATTAAAAAAATATTCATTTGACATTTTTGATAAAAAGTCAAAATTTCCTCATTCAGAAAACAAAGAGAAGATTCTATTGGTTTTTTTATATAAACTAAAAATTGTGTAAATATTACTTAAAAAATCACATTAGAATAGTAAAAACATTTTATAATTTTTTTTAAAGAAAACATGAATGTGGAAGAAAAATATTCCTGACTGAATGAAAAACAAAGTCAAGTTTCCTTAAAAATACATTATTTTAGTCTATTGAGTACTTAAAGAGACAGAAATGAAATTAAAAATAATAATTTACCAAACCAATGGATAAAAAAATATATTTTTTAAGATACAAAGATCAAATAATTCCCTCAATGGATACTTAAACAAAAACAATCCTAAATAATGATGTGATTGAGTAAGTCATATTATATTAAGTGTGACTTTCTTTATAAATGATTTTAAACATGTGTATAATAAATTTAAATTTATTTTAATTCTATAATAGAATCGTTTAAATACTTATATTATCATTTATTATCCACTTATAAAATTTCAATACCTGTTTATTAATAATGTTTATTAAAATTGTCATTTCCATGTGTTAGCTGTCCCATTTTTCATGTAAGATTTCGTTTAGTAGTTTTAGTACTTGAATCTTTTTCATGGTACCATAATCTACAAAATATTATTAATGATATAAATATCATATATATTCATTATAAAAAATTTTATAATCATCCTTTAAAGGTATATATAGAAAAATGGAAATAGGAAATGAATTGTATCACTATGTGGAAGCGGTAGCCCACACGAATGCTCAAACGATACTTTCACTTCTCATTTGAGTGAAAAGAGGGTTTAAAATGGTTAATACATAATTATAATAACATTTAATGATATTTATGATACTTAAAATATTATTTTATAATCGTTACCATATATTCATATGAGGTATAATATGAAATAAATTGAAATAGATAGAGTAGGATGATTACCTCTTATTGGATGTACCTCATTTAGATTTGTTCTTGAGAACCCTTAGAATGGTATTTTAAGAGTACAAAACCCTATAATTAATGGATATATAACTTTATATGATAATTGTTGAGTTTTTGGTCGACATATATGTCTCATAGTGATGTAGAGAATAGAAATATGGGTGTCCGGTCATAATGCAGGGAAATGACACACATTGAGTTAATAAAAATATTAAAATAAAATAAACTCATGTTTATGTGAAGGAGGATCCATGTGGAAATAATTTTGATGATAATGTATGATATGATTTAAATATCTTGGAAAAATAAAATTTAGACTGGTATGAGTGTTATTTCAATCCTTATTCTTTTTTGCCCTATAGTTGTTGATTTTTAACATTAACCGTGAAAATTGATTTTCCAATATTAAACGGTTATAATTTTACATATATGATAACAATTGGAACATAAATAGAAAATGGTTTAAATTTTATACCATTTTTCATCCTAATCTTCCTCTATAAATATTTTTATGTTTTTTAATAATTTAATAAAATATCACTTTTCATAAAATGTTATTAATGTCGTTTTTGACACTTTAAAATAATTTAATTTTAATGATATGATGATAAAAAATATTATTTTGAATATAAAATTAATAAAAATATATTATGCATCACTATTAACCATAAACATAATGTTACACCATAATTCCACAAAAAACTATTTGGTTTGATGTTTTGAAAATCATTTACTTTGATTTTTAATCTTCTTGCACATGAACTGTGTAAAAATTGCATAAGTATTTAAGGTAGTTATATATTCAAAAGAAATTATAAATAAATTATCTTTATAAATATAACTTCATGATTTAAAAAATAAACATTAATATTTATTCATGATTTATTTTTTCCCCTATGTGAACATATAAGATAAATTTAATAATAAAAGAGTGAAATTTTGTATTTTTATTTACATAGCATAATATAAATTTCATTATCATGTAAAAATGCAATATAAAATCTAAATATACTAATTTGTTTATGTCTATGGTTGAATAAATATCATAAAATTAAATAATTTTATGTTTTCAGTTGATTTTTAGACTTGATCTCATAGATTTAACCATGTTTGGAACTTTTTACCCTTACCGAGGTAAATAATATTTACTACGATTATTATTTATAATGACAAAAAATAAAAGGATTATATTTTAAAAATTAGAACCTATAAATTAAAAATATAGTATCAATTCTTGAATATTCAGTCTCTATAAGTGGTTGAAAAACATTTTAATATAAATGCATAAAACGCAAAAAAATCCTTTTAGAAAAAAAAGTTATCATAAAAATTAATTATATAAAAATAATGAATATTATTGATTAAAATAGAATCAGTTGTATTGTTAAAAATATAATGGATAACATATAACTTTAATACCAAATCTAAAATATAAAGGGAATTTCACAATAATTTATTTTATGAAAAAACTGAGAGTATTTGAAATATCTGTATTTTTCACAACTCTCTGAAAAATAAATCGCATCTAAAAAATCCTAAATCATCACCGTAAATTAATTTTTAAATGATTATTTCAAAAATATTTATAATTTTAAAAAATGAAATTTCTAATAGTGGTATAAATTAATATAATTTCTACACACAAAATTAAATGCAATTAGTTTTGAATAAAATGCATTTTTGAATTATAAAATGTCTTAAAAAATGAGTATTATTTACTAAAAATTAATTAGTAATTTATTATTGAGTGTAACCATTATACATTTATTTCATAATTCATGAACTAATATTTATTCCCCACTAATTTAATTACATGGTTATAATGAGTACATTTAAATAATAATATTTTTTATAATATTTCACAATTTTCTTAAATAACGAGATGCATGTTATAGAAACTACCATGATTTTTAATATTTTAACTAAAATTTGGCATCTTACACCCCCACCAGAAATAACTTATTCCATAAAAATTATATCTTGATGATATAAGGTTCAATATTTGAAAATAAATTTATTTAAAACCCACATCATTTGGAGGGATAATAAAATTTATTTCAATGAGAGGAAGTGGGAAGGATAATATGGAGGTACTAGGATGTGCATCAGAAGCTATTGGACCCGGAATTTTAAAAGGATTCATTGTTAGAGCGACAAAAATTTTCATCTCTAATGTTCTTATCCCCACTACGGTTCTGAGGATCTCTCATAAATTAATAGATCACATAAACATAATATGAAAACATACTTTAGGGAAAAAAGATGTTCTCATCCACAACTCATCGTAGGAAATCGTTGCTTAAAGAAACCATAGCATTATCCCTCTAGATCATTCAAATAGGAATAAAAAATACGCTAGAGCATTGATCATCAAATTATAGGTGCAAGCACAGGGATTCGAAGACAACATCGATGCTATGATGATCATTGCATCAATTTGCCTTTGATGCGTAAGGGAGAAGTGGATCTGAAATCTAGGATTGTGTGTTTCTATCTCTAGTAAGTGATAGAGAAGATATAGGCTCTGGATTTCTCATAGTCCATAATATATGGTGAGAGCCTCTCTCCTCTAATAAATAGTGGATGTTAGAAATACCCGATCAGTTTCCCCAACCCCAGTTTATTTAATGTTCACTAAATAAATAATTATGACGAACTAAACAGCCTTAATATTATTTATTATTTTATAACAGACATAATATATATATATATATATATATATATAATTACATGACAGTCCCGAGTCATTTAAATCGACTCATAATTCTCGATTAATAATAAATGAACCTGGAATATTAAAATAATATTCATTCATTGAATATTCTCCCGTATTTACCTAACTTGTAAATAACTTAAATAAATGCAACAGAATTAGTCATAACTAAAATAATATGAATTATTCAATTATCGGTGAATGATATCTTGGACAACACTCGAACCCCATAGTGGGTCCCACCATGTCCAATATACCTATTCAACTTAATATTATGGATTTTGGAATATAATATTTTGTTTCACCCTCTGTGACCATATCTCGATAGTAGTAAATAAAATCCATACACCAAGAGTAGTGTCTAGAAACCCATCAAGGTCCCTCAAGAGATAATGATTTTCATAGAAATGACAACCAACGTACAAACAATTTCCTTGTACTATAATCTATTTTTATTTAAATATACCATAAAGAAGGACATAGATGTATGTCATCATCATTTTATTTCTTTATTATTTGTTGACCTAACCGAATAGATTTACCTTTAAACTTCTTTGGAAAAATACTTATAAAGGTAACACCATCCTAATTAACCAGTCCTAAGATATATCAGTTCCTTAACTTGGAAGCGACAAATCCTTTCTTGAAAATTCAACCAATTCTATACCACCGATGATTTACCAATCACAAGCTCCCTCGGCATAATTTAATTATCATGGGTTTTTTATTTCATGAAAGTATTTGATCAAATGGAACAAAATAGAAATGATATCAAGTCAGGATACCAATACATAAATCTATACATAGAAACATTCAATGACACCTGAGAGATGTGATGTTCCTATTGGCGGGTCTATCCTCATGATCTCACTAATAGAGATCACCAATTGTGAACTTCATGAGAAGAAGTCTCAATTATTATGCACCCCCAACACTAGATATTCAAATAACTACTGTGCCCAGTCAGTACGTTGCGTCTAGACTATATAGAAATTTTAAAAGATTAATGTCATAGTATCACAAGGTTCTCATTATTTCTTGGGATCTACTATAACATTTTTATAAGACAATTAATCTATAATCATTCCCATTAAATAGTGGATATATAAAATTCTACACTATAATTGTAAGAATGCATTATGTATATCTAACTATATACACGATATGGTAACCAAAAGCACTATTCAAGTTGGGTCTAGAGAACCCACTATTACAACACTCCCACTTGCACTAGAGAAAACTATCCAATGATGCTTGTTAGATCTCACTAGATAAAGATCATTTTTATGCTGAGTCAAGAATTTAGTTTTTGGGTCTACCTCATTTCAAGTACATGAATAATATTCTATATGCGACCTTATCTCCATGAGTAAAACTTCTCAAGAGATAGAGACACTGAGTATAAATTATTTTTTCCAATATAAAAATATTATATCTAGGAAAGTAATAGTAATATAATTATCATAATGATAAATAATTAATTACTAGGTGTGATCCCATGAACTGGAAAAAATCACTGCATTTAATAACTAATTATTAGCATCCTTAGATGCTACAATACACTCATTTTTTTAGGTATGGATATCACTAGATTTTATGATAATATCTTGGTAAAAAACATAGCCTAATTATGATACTAGATCATATTGATCAAAGGAAGATTATTTTGTGTCCTCTCAAACTATTATCCTTCCTTCTTAACTTGCCAGGTACGTATCCTTTATACTTTCCTGAGTATAATCAGATAGTTCTTACTACTTTCCATATAGTTATCTAAGATCGAACTGATATATTCCTATTATAAACTAAATACTATAAATATCATTACATATACATATCATAGAATACATGATTGCTCCATCACTTAAGTGTATGGAACTCAACTAATCGCTTAATCTCCCCTATGTATTTTCATGTCTACTTAGAGAGATTTATTCTTTGTTACATTGGATTCAATTATACTATTTAATTGTTCCATATCTTATCTTTCAATACTGTGTCACTATATGTATGATTTAGTAGGTCTAAGAAATATTTAGATCTATGTCTGTAGATCCTATTCCATAGAACATTGGTTTCTAATTTATGTCTACCACTAGAGAATTTCATTCATCCTGGCCTTAACTAACTAATAGACCAATATATTTTCCCATATTATTCCAAACATATTTCTATTGGAAGGGTATGGTGCTCCCATTAACCTCTAATAGAAAAATAGAAAACATTAATTCCAAATGAATGCTCTAAGATCATTTTTATTAATTTAATCCAAAACTAGATTTTAGTAACTAGCAACCCGTATTGGCATCCAATGGTGTGATCCTATTTAATGGAAAAAATCACTGTATTTAATAACTTATTCTTAGTGTCCTTTGAAGCTGCAACACACTCTTGATTTGTAGGTATGTCTACCATTGGACTTTGTGATCTTATCTTTCTTCAAACCTTATAATAACTATGATACTAGTTCAGATTTATCCAAGGAATACTAGTTCATGTCCCCTCAATCTAGTATCCTTTATTCTTCACTTACCATGTATATATCCTTTATACTTTCTTGAGTACAATCAGAGATTTCTTATGGGTTTCCTTGTAGTTCTCCTAGATAGAACTAATATTTTCTTAATATAAAATAAATACTATAAATATCATTGTATATTTATATCATGGGGTTCATGAGTGATCCATCTCTAAAGCATATGGAACTCAACTCATCACTTAATATCCTCTTATGAATTTGCATATATATTTGGGTAGAATTATGCCATGTTACATTGGAAAAGATTCTTCTCTTAAATGGTTCCATCTTTTATTTTTCATTAACGTGTCACTATATGTACGATTGACTCTGTCTAATAAATCGGTAGATCCACCTCAGTAGATCGTATTCCTTAGAACACCAGTTGCTAATTTAAGTCATCCACAGGAGAATTACTTTCATCTTTTTCTAAAATATTGATAAGACCAATATATTTTTTCCATATGTTTCTGAACATATTTCTCTTGGAAATATATATTGCTCCCATTAATCTCTAATTGAATCTTGGGAAACTTTCATTCCAAATGAAAACTATAAGATATTGTTTCTTAATTTACTTCTAAACTGTATTTCAGAAACTTGTAACCAGTATTGGAATCCAATGGTGTCGCATACCCTTCTGGTTGCATTGAATCGGAACCTTCAATGAAATTTGATATTGACATAAAATGGTAAATTAAATGATCTTAGAAGTTAGCTATGACAATTAAAACTATAATGGATTTAGGAATAATTACTTATTATAACCAATCAAACTGAAGATGAATCCACTGTCCATGCATGATTTTTGGCCATCTTGTGAACAAAGAAGAAACCCTAGCTTCTAAGATCTCTCCCTGGGTGAATAGTGGGGAAATCCTAATTCCCGATCCATCACGGATGTCATCTCAGGATGAGTAGATATGGATGAGTTAAAGACCTCAGAGTGCACTGATCCAAAGAAATATCGACATCGAGGTTTATCAGTGATTTCCTTGTCAATTGGAGAGGCACAACATCTCTCTTCTGATCATTGATTTTTATTGGCCAGAAAATTTAAAAAATGAAGACCGTCAATAGTTTTTCTCTGTTTGACCCTAAAAATTTTTTGATTCATGAATTTGCAGCTTGGTTTGATAAACTCATCTCATTTCATCCTTCCCTTTTCATCAAAAAATGATTACTATATGCTTCAAATAAGAGGTTCATGGACTTTTGGTGTCTGTTTCATGAAGGTATTGAAATGGTCATCGAAGTTTTTGTTGATTCAAAGATGCCTATTCTACTCATCTGGAATGACTTCCCCAGAAATCCACTACATATATTTAAACAGAATGCACTCTTCTCCATTTCATTATTATTTACTCACCCCCATAAGCTCAAATATGCTACCCTAAATCTATATCACCCCTTATTTTCTTGAATTTCCACTAAAATTGATATTTCAAAAGCTTTTCCATCATGATTTTTGGTTCAAAATAGAGATAATGGATTTCTTCAAGAGGTTGTTTTTGAGAATGCACCAGCCTATTGAAAAATATTCTCAAGAACTGGGAATTTATAGGAGAAAGTGAGAATCAAATGCCTGCTTGACACCCCTCTCCCATTTCAAACCAATTAGGGTTGAAAAGGAAGCTTCAAACGGTCTGGATGTTGCCCAGAAAGGAGACCCTATTTTTAGTACTACTATCTTGATGTCTTCAGGTAATCCTAATGTTCATCTCCCTTTTACCAGCCTCTTTATTTTAGTAGAGGAAGTGTATAATGCGAAGACTTCTAGAGAAGATAATTCAATGCCTCTAAAATATGAACCTCCAAATATAGAGAACAATAAAATAGATTATGGAGTGAAGGAGAATGTTCAATTTAACTCTGAAGAATCTATTCAAGATTATCTAGACAATTATTTTACACTTGAGGAAGATGTTTTTGAAATCAAGGGCTACAAAAGGAATAAAAATAATGATTGAATCTAAAGGTTTCATCACTCAGAGTTCTAAGAAAACATGAAAATGTAGGGATCATTATAAAATTAAGAGAACCATTTTCAAGGGTTCTTAGCTACCAATATGAATGAAGAAAAATAATACCTCCACATCCTAAGCCTACTAAAAATTTTCTGAATCCTCAGATTCAACTGATTCAACAAACTCAAAAGCCTATAATAGTGAGGATGAAAATGAAAATGATCATGGTTTTAAGGATACTTTCAAAATAGAAGATAAATTGTAATTTTCAGAGTATCATGATTCTTGGATGGATGATAATGATACAACAACCTTTCCATAATACAGAAATGGTGATGACTAAGGACACTTACCTTGATATCAGAAGAATTATGTTTATCAAAGTTGTATATGAGTCTAATAAAGACCCAAATTTCAAAATTAAGCATTTTCTAGGGAAATGAATCCATTTTTTGATGTCACTAGTTTCTAATTGAACTGATTCTTTCCAACCATGTTAGTGCAATTTGGAAGTTATATTTCCTTTCTGTTTTGTTCCCTATTGGATTTTTCTTTGTCCGGTTTTGGTGTATGGATGACTTGGATGTTTTTTTCCTATGGACTGCTTGTCTCAGTTTCTTTAGAATTTTTTCAGGATGTTTCAGTATCAACGACAACGAAATCTTTGTTTGGTTGCATAACTCATGTGAAAAAATCATGAATTGTTATATTCTATGTCTTTAACTCTTTTTTTCTATATTTATATGTTTCACTACATTTTGACACCACATGGATACTTTGGGATTTCTCAATTTTGAAGATTATTGAGGCATTTACAGGTTGATAATAAAATATATAGTCATTGTGGAATAGGATTTCCACTAGAATGACCTCCATTGTTCTCAAATTTTGAGATTCACTGCTTCATCTGGTAACACATGAAAATTAATTGGTGATTATTCTTCCCAAAATGTTCCCAATGCATTCCTCAGTGGTTGGATATGTCTATGAAACTAATAATTTTTAATGGGCTTGTTCCATTGGTAGGGATATGTTGTCTGTAACCCTTGTTTTTGGTTTGTTTTTTCTTAGAACATTAAACTGTACACCCTTTAAATTCCCTATTGGTGTAAATTCTTTACACCTTGTGATTGAACTGTAATCTTTGTTTTTTAATAAATTCTTTTTGGGGCATGAATTGGATGACCAGTTCATGTCACCAGTTTTCAAAAAAAGACTTATTATAACCAATCTATCCTTATTGGTACCATACTTTTACCTTCCATGTGTCCTTTCTCTTGAATACCCATTGTAGATTTCAATTTAATAAGACCTTATGCACTTTCATACATGGAATACATTATTAAATTTTAATTGACCTTGTCAATATTAGTTTTTTCCCATATACATATTACATATAGTAATTATTATTCTCGCTAAATAATTTATCACCGACCATGGTGATTATAAAATAAACACTATGGTTTTAACCTTCCTATGGAGAATGTGTCTCTAGAACATTCATGTTCCACATGCACTTGTGGAACATGTTACTATGCCAACTATTTTTTAATCTATTGCATTTACTAAACCCAAGTCAATCATCCTCCCACTATCTATAATTGGAATGTTAACACTTGTATAGAAATGTAGTCTATCACTTGAAAATCGGTTTTTTATCTTAGGGATTCATATAATATCCCAAGTAATGATTGACATAATTACTTAGATGGAAAATGTGATTATCTTGATGCAAGTGTACTTATATCATTACAAACACGTTGCATCTAAACACATGTCCTATTAAATAATGTATTTATATCATAATATGACTCATATGATATCCATTTTTCATTATATTTGGAAAATGGTTATGGGATTTTCCCTTTATTTTCAAAGAACTTTTTGAAATATAATGGATGTTTATGAAAGTTTTAACATTTATACAAGATATATTATGACACTAATGTATAAAATTCTTGTATATTAAATGATCCAAGATACATGTTTTTGATCAATGTTAACACGTATGACTCTTATTAACATCAATTTCATGATGTACATAAGGTAATGTTCCTTTAGAAATTAAACCATGCTAAATTTTGTAGATCAATGTTAACATGTAAGAATTATCATAAATCCTCTATATTAACATTTATGTCTAGAGGAAGATAATGTAATGTACATTTAGGAATTACACCAAACTACATTATATTGATTGATGAACTCTTGCTAAAGATATGCCTTGGCATGCTGACCCAAAGCATCACATATCATCAGACCATACAAATTTCAATTTCTCAATCCTTGATTACTTAAAGGAATCTTATGAAGTATATTTACTAGTATCTGACCCTTGAAATAGTTCATGCTCTCTTTTGAACTAGTTCTAAAATATTTGTGACCTACCGTTATTTATAATAGTTTCTTTGTCCAAGAAAAATACGTTGATTATACAAAAGGTATTCAGCTATACGAAGCCTAAATACAAAACTAGGTACATACATGACCTACACTTTTAGTTTTACTTGATAAAGAATTATCTTGACACAATTGTGTAAAATTATTACATTTTATGTTAATCACTTATTTCTTATGATTATAGTATCAATGAACAATTGATTGAGTATAAAACACCACAAAAAACATTTATTCCTGAAATTGGAATAATGTCACCTTATGTCCAAAGTACACATTAGATAAATGTTTTGGTAATATTAAATAATAGCTTCATATAAATCATTAAATTGTTAATTAGAAGTAAAGTGCATCCGTATGTAGTTTCGGGGCACTATAGAAGTACCATAGCAGGTACTATAGTAGAACTGCAGGAGTACTGTACACTATGCTGGTACTGTAGTAGAATTGTACACTGTATAGGTACTGTAGAAGAACTGTACACTATGTGGGTACTATAGCAGAAAATGTAGCAATTACTGTAGCAGATACTGATCTGTACTGTAGAAGTTGGAACTATTAACCTTGGGCCACCAGTTTAGGCTTGGAGTCCATAAGAGTTTCAGTCCACCCAGGCCTTTGGGTCATTAGGGGTTTCGGGCCACCTTTATGCCATTCAGGCCACCTTAAGGCCTTCAGGCCACATGCAGTTTCCCCAGACAAACTACAAAAAAGGAGTAGCCCTAGAAGAGGATTCAGAGGAGGTGCACTCACCAGAGGAGAGCGAAATAGATTTCTCAGAATTATATGATATGGCTATGCCATCAGGACCAACCTGTGCTTGCACGAGAAGCCTAGCCAGACGACCATGTGAAGGTTGAGAGCTACTATGATGATGCAGATGCTGGGGAGGTGCATTTCCTTGTAGATAGTCTGGTTGAGTTCCCTAAGACCTTCGAGTCATGTAATCTCCTAAGCCTATGATACATGTAATCTAAAAGCCTTGGGGCCTTGTTAGGGTTCCCTATCATCCCTTAAAAGAGAGGTTATCAAAAATCAATAAAAATTATGGCCTTAGGACCATTCAGGTAATTAGAAGTTAAGTGTTTCTCACCACTTAGTTTGGAATCTCCTTTACACAACCACATAGAGAATATGTCAAAATTCTTGTAACATTTATATACATAATTGGTAGCTTAATTTTGATATAGATATGTAACCAAGTAGGATGATAGAAATATTAAATAAAACAGATAAATATACCTGAAGAAAAAGAATGTAACTTTCCTCTTTAATTCCATTTATTACTATTAAAATTCTGTAAATTTATTTCATGATATGAAAAATAAACACGTGTTTAATTATATAATTATAGAATTTAAGGATATAGAGAATGTGTATTCAGTGTTACTTTTTATTGTCCTTTTTATCATTTCTTTTCAAATTTTTCACAGTAATAATTAAAATTTTATCTGTCTTTTATATCATTATTACTTGGTGAATTTTACCTAATGGTTGTGAAGAATTTACTTTGTACTATCTATTTTTAACCTTAAATAAAACTTGAGTAATTTGATTTATGAGTGGTATTCCTTGAAATATTTCGATCCGAATTTCATATATACACAAAGACAGTGTAATTGATCACCCATTAAAACATTTCTTCACTTTCTCATCATAAACTTCTCGGAGATGAGACTACATGAGTAATCATCCATGTCCCAATGTTGTAGTTGAAAAATAACATTGGATGTTGATGATATAATAATGAAATAACCATCATATTCTCTATGCATGAGTATACTATAATCAAATTTACACCCTCACATCCAAAGATGGCTTCACAGGTATTGGGATACCAGCTCCTTGAATTTATAATATCGTAGAATTGTGCAAGAACACTTGTAATACACTTGGAAATTCATAATAGTTGAAACATTTACTTTGTAATATATTTACCATAGTTAGTCATATGGTATTACTTTCCATTTACTACAAAAATAAAATTCAAAAGATTGTAATTTTATCTTGATTTCCAAATTAAATATTATTGATTAATTTAATCATTAAATGTCTACAACTATTTTATCAAATTCCGGGATACCTTTGTACTAGAATAAGAATACTCTATCTCTAGATTAAACTAGTGACAAGAAACCTTGAACCAACCTTTTATACCAAATAGTGTTTTAGGTCTTGTACTCACCGATGAAGAGTTGTCGCGATGGGGAGACGTTCAGGATCTTAGTCTGGCCAGGGGTGAAGCACGACCGACTGAATTCAGTGGATACCAAAATGACATCACGATTATTATAGGGCCCTAGAAATAGAAAAAAGGTGGGTTTCTACTGGGTGTAGATGATGTAGGTGGTAGCTAGAATCTCATGTATTAGCTAGTACCACTAGGAGAGGGAATACTGAGGTGGGATCTAGTAGGATATAGCTACGGAGTGCCGAAGTGGGTAGACCGGCGGTGAGGTGATGCCAGATCATCAACCAGAGATTTGGGGTTGGGGTTCCCTGATCAATGCTTTCTATAGAGTCAATATGGCTTTTGATCGATAGTGAGGGCTCCTGGGTGGAAGGTGGTGAGTCTCATTCTAGTCAGGGCAGACTCAACTGGTGGCCATCGGTGGACACTGGTTCGACGGTCTAGTGGAATGGGATTTAGGAGGCACACCTCTTCAAGTGGGGGTGGGAGTGTACAAGAATCTAGAGGAAGAGTTCATTGAGGAGAGGGAACCACTCATTGGTTCCTTGTTGGCCCTTAATGAATACTCCTAAAAGTACTTTTTTTTGTTTTTTTGTAGGGAAAAGTCCAACAACCCCCTTCCCCACTTGTTTTTTCTATTTTTTTATTTGATGTGTATATTTTCGTAACCTTTCCCCCAAACCCCTATAATTATCCAATGGTTAAAAATAGTTGTTTATTATAATATTATAAAAATAATTAAATAATTAATATTATTATAATAAAATTATAAAATAAATTATAAAAATAATAAAATTATAATATTAATTATAAAATTAATAAAATTATAATATGCACGTACCTGGTATTATTTCTAGTGAACGGAAACAAATCAGATAATGTCCAGATCTCTAGGATGAACTGAATAATCATCAACAAATTTAATACTTGAGACCAAAATCAAAACCTGAGCTGTATAAAAAAATTAATGTCCATAACTTGATCATTTGAAAAGGGATTGGCACACGGTCTGAACAATTGGGATCAATTTTAAACCCTATATTTAATTTAGTAAAAATTAAATTTTCTATGACTCGTAAAATTTACGTGATCCCTATGATACCAATTGGATATACTAGGGTATGCATTGGAAGCTGGTGGACTAAGAATTTTAAAAAAATTCATCATCAGAGTGATAGAACTTGTCATCTCCAACAATATGAGCCCTAATACAATCATGATGATCTCTTGTAAATTAAAAGAGCACTTAAACGTAAAAAAACACAAATTTTGAGATCTGAAGTTGGGCTCATCATAAACTCATTACAGACGATCATTTTATGATGAACACAATATAGGATCCCTCTATATCATCAATTCATGCTTTAAAAATCTACTAGAGAGCCGATCATTGAATTCATGTTCCTAGAACAGAGATCACACTACGCCTTTTATGCTTCGATGATCACCACATCAGTGTTCCTTTAATGTGTAAGGGAGAGATCGAGCCAAATTTCTAGATCAATAGTCTCTATCTCTTTAATGTAAAGGTGTATGGAGAGGCTCTATATTTATCACAGTGAAAAAAACATGTATAAATGCTCTCTTCTCATATAAATACTTGATTTTCAAAATTCTTTTTAGGGTTCTCCATCCCCCATTTATTTAACATCCAATAAATAAATAATTATGATGAACTAAACTATGTTAATATTATTTATTATTTTACCACATAGATTTAATATATATAAAATATATTACACGATAAACCCGATTTATTTAACTTGACTCATAATCCCCACATAATAATAAATGAACAAGGAATATTAAAATAATATTCATTCATTTAATATTCTAACGTATTTACATAACTTTTAAAAAAATTAAATATATTGAAAAAAATTATTTATAACTTGAATAATATGATTTATTTAATTATCGATTATCTATAATATGGACAAAAATTGGACCATGTGGTGGGACCCACCATATCCAATATACATATTCAACTAAATAGGGTGGATTCTTGAATACACTATTCGGTGTGACCCTCTATTCCCTTATCTATATAGTAGTGAATAAAATACATAGACCGAGAGTGAAGTCTAGAAACCCATCAAGGCCCCTAAAGAGACATGGATTTTCATAGCAAAGAAAACCAACCAACAAACACTTACTATGAACTATAATCTCTTTGTATTTAAATATATCATAAAAACGGATGCACAAATGTGCTTTCATGATTTTAATGCTTTATTATTTATCGATATAACTAGATGGATTTACCTTTCAACTAATTTGGACAATGAATTATGAAGGTAGCTCTATCTTAGTCAACCAGGCCTGAGATATAGTAGTAACTTAAATTGGAAATGACAAATAATTTCTTGACCATTCAACCAATTCCATACCACCAATGACTCACCCAACACAAGGTACCTCACCGGGATTTCATTATCATGATTTTTTACTTTCATAATTGTATGTGATCAAATGAAACACATTGGTAATGATCTAGGTTCAGGAGCTGAATAAAATATCCGTAGGTAGGAATAACCAATGACATGTGAAACAAATTGTGTTCTTATTGGTGGTCCCATCAACATGAACTCGTAAGTAGATATCACTAAGTGTGGACTTTATGAGAAGAATTATAAATTATTTTGGTCCCCCATCACCTAATAGTCAAACATCTATTTTTTCTTGTCAATACGATGTATCTAGATCATATGAACGTTTTTGAAGATTAATTTCATAGTATCAAGAATATCTTTTTAGATCCTATGATATGCTATAACATTTTGATATTATCATTAGTGTATAACAATTAACATTAAATATTAGATGCTCAAAATTCAACAATATAATAGTAAAAATACATATAACATATCTCTATACATGAAATTTTAATCAATATTATTGTTCTACTTGCATCCAGGGAACCCACTATTACAACATAAAGGTTCATAAATTAAAACATAATTAGGTTCTGAGAGATTGAGAATATTGGTGAGAAGTTAAAATATACACATGGAGGAGAAAACTAACATCCATGGCCTAATAGAGAGTGATAGAGAACATATTTAAGATAACGTTAATGACCACAAAACCATAATATTGTGATGGGTAAAAATACCATCAATTCAGAAAAAATGAACGTAAAATGATAACATATTTATTCAAAATCCTTTTTATAATGTTGAGGTATTATTTTATTATCATTATAGAGAACATTATAAAACATACTTTATATATTTCTATTTCATAAGAATAATTTTCTCCTTTTGGTTATGCTTCAATGAATTTTCATTTCATCTCATATTTCTAGAAATGAATATTCAAGATAAATTATTTATGCTGAAAGTAATAAAATTAGCTTCTAATAAATCATAATATCTATAAAAGAATGTAAATTCATTCTTTATTTATCTAAATATTTACCGAAACTAGAATTTTTAGCACAATTTGTCCAAATATAGGTAATTATAATTCATTAATCTCTAAAATCTCATTAAAAAATCGCAAAGTTAAAATTAATCCATTACAAAAATATTTAACCTCAATAATACTCTAAATTTTTTCTAGCCAAATTTAGAACCCAAAAATTTAGAAGTAATGTCAATGAATTTCTAAAAATTAACCTAACAATAATCCCCAAAAGAACATAAAGTATCTCTTAATGTCATATACCCAATATGTGAATACCTTGATCATATATTATCTTAAAAATTATAATTACCATTCTATATATAACTTGAACCTCCATTAGACCTCAATGAAAACGTATTCACTTGAAAAATATCTAATATATTAAATAAATCTAAAAATTCAATTAAATTCACTAAAGATCACATAAATCACTTTTTCATTAAATCGCTAATCTATTAAAAGGTCATTCATAATATCTACTTTAATTTATCTTTATTAACCATATTTTTATCATAACTAAATTTATTGTCATAACATCAAACACATATTATTGTTTTTATGTCCCTCGATAATGTGTTATAAAAAATATTAATTTATCCGCAAATCACAATTATATGTTATCAGTACCATTAATCATATATATAAAAATAATTAAATAAAAACTAATGTAGAACAATCTCTAGAAGATTGATGATTCTTATAACCATAATATCCTTACTATTACACTTCTACAATATAATTATTGACTCGTACAACATAAATAATTCAATCAATCGTCTACAATGACTAGTATTACATAGTCCCTTATGTGTTAAACATTAGATTACAACATTTAATCGGATAATTACCATTTTTCCCACACATATAAAATTGAACTATAAATGTTACCTTAGGATGAAATTCATTTTCTTCTATCAAAATATTGTTTTTTTCATTACCAATCACTTGCTCCAGGCCCTTATTTTCCACAAATAAAATATCTTCTCATTACATTAAGACATTATCTTGGGTGTTTCTTCCTACATTATTAATAAATGGTATTTATAATCTTTTTTCCTTTACGGAATTAATGGAATTATATATTTTTATTATTATGTGTGTTAGGAAACTCACCAAAGTTGGTATGTTTAATCACATAATGAGATATGCAATTTGGAATAATTACGTGTTTTCAACAAACATATCCCATTTAATTTCATTTTAATTGAGTAAAATTATTCAATTATCTATCAAATACAGTGTTAGGTTGATTCCACATAGTTGCACCCATTAAATAAAACCAAAAAGAATAGTTTGATCAATAACCCTCATATTGATAAATTATGAAAAAATAAATAATAAAATGTCTAAATCACAACACCTTCTTCTCAATATATGATACCTTAGGTTTAAAGTAGGTAATACATGGTCAACATAAATTAAAATACATAATAATATTTCAAAAATTAAATATGATTTTATCCAATAATAACTATCGAGGGTGTAAAACATGGTGCACAGTAAGGGAATACTCATTATGCACTAGAATGATGACTGATATATAATTGACAAAATCTTTTCTAGTTTGTTAACCCTATATGAATATGTCACAAAACCACATCAACTTATAGTGTATATACAAGTTTTTATTTCTAAGAAAATCATATAATATATTACTTACCAATTCTTTAGTATTTTATCATATACTTAGACCTATCCTCAAATTCATTAATAGGGTTATATTGCCTAATACATGTTTTCCAAGATCTTATTTCCAAGGTTCCAAAAAAATTATTTATATACTAATTGAAATTAACCTAAAAATAGTAGCCTATATTTATTGGTTACTTTATTACATTTTCACTAGATAGATGTAATTTCGTCACAAAGGATTGATCAATTTAGTAGTCTTGGTATACTCGACACCCATACGAATCTCACATTACCATTGAAAATATAAAATTAAATTCAATGTTTTCTTCTATAAAATCATTACTATATCTATTATTTCCATTCATATCAATCATAGTAAACATACTATGATCCTAGGGAAAAGAAAACATAAGAAATGGGTGAGCATAGATTCTGATTAAGGGAATGCATAGATCAGAATATATCATAGAATAAATATGGTATGAATAATATGTTTGGAATAAATGATGATAAAATAATGATATATAAATAATTTCATGATCATGAAACTTATCCATGGATGACATAACTACTAAATTAATCACATTGAAATCAATAAAAGATTTTAGAACAATGGAATTCATAAATCTATATATCTAAAACTTACCATTGAGGCATCCTGCCAAGATATCTTACATAAATGGATATGGCCTTGGCCAAACTCAATTTTTTTTATCTCCTATGACCTATCAATGCATCAATAGGATATGCAATTTTTGGCCCCATGTTTCATGTAAGAATTTTAATTTATTCATTATATGAATAAATAAAAAAACATAATTAACATGCCATAATAATAAACAATTATCCATACTAGAAGAACTTACCCAATGTATGGGAATACTTTCCCCATTCAAACTAATCATAAAACATTAAGATAAAAATTATGGATGGTATCATTAGAATATATCCTCAGTAAATAACAATATTCAACAAATTATGTTAATATTTATGAAATCTCTTTCAGAGGATTACTGTATAATTCATTGTTGAAAAGAACCATTTAATTTTAGAATAACTTATTCAAAATATAAAAATATAACAAAATTTAGATAAAACATTTTATTTGGAAATAAATATAGAAAAATTTAAATGAATATTAAAAACATTGAGGGTTAATGATTTTTGGAAATTCAATTCATGTTGAGTATGTTAAAAAAAGATTCCTTTCATTTTTTTTAGTAAAATTGAAAAGTACCCCATTCAGAAAATGATAAGAAAATTCCATCATAACATTTTTATATAAGTTAAAACATCGGTAAAAATAAATTTGAAAAATTATATTATAATATTAAAAACATAATTGAAGTTATTTTAATGAAAAAACGGACATGGAAGAAAAATATTCTTGATCGAAAGAAAAACAAAGTTGGTTTTCCGTTAAAACATTTTTTCATTCTCTTAGGAACCTGAAGAGAGGAAAATGAATAGAAAAAAATTATTTCCCATAAACAAAAATAAGATAAAAAAATAAATTTGGTTTAAGATTGAAATATCAAATAATCATCCCTATTTACATTTAACAATAAATAATTTAAAATAATGATGAGATTTGAAATAAACTATTACCCCATGTCCGATGTTCTTTTTATGTGCTTTTAATATACAATATAATAAGTTTAAATTATTATAATTATATAATAGATTAATATTAATACTTAAAATGTCTTAAATTATCCAATTATATTATATCAATACCTATTTGTTACCAATTATTTATTTAAATCTTTATTTGTGAGTGTTAATAATCCCATGTTCATGGGAGTTTCAGTTTTGGTAGTTTCGGTCCTTACACCTTGATCATGGTTTCATATTCTAGAATCTTTTTATTCATGATATAAATATCATATATATTCATTATATACAGATTTATAATCTTCCATAAAATTTAATGATACAAAAATTACTTACACCATTCTAGGAGATGGTGAGCCATATGTACACATGAACACTATTTTCATTTTATAACAAAAAGAAGGGAATAGTGATAAATAGTGTTTTATCATAAAATAGCCCTAATTATATCATAAATATAACTTATATACAAATGTATGTATATATATATATATTATATCCTTTTCACCATTCATGTAAAACTGGGGTGAAAACAGAATATCATCATTTCATGGAGGTGGTGATCAACATGTACGCATGAGCGATGTTAATGTCTTCCAATGGACCAGAAGGTAAGAGGAAAGATATAATATTTTAATTAAAAAAATAATATTTTTATAAGAAATATTTTATATAATATTCAAATTCATTAAAAAAACAATACATGATGAATGATTATGGAAAATGAATTATTTCTCAATGGGGAGGTGGTAGTCCACATGCACACATGAATGATACATTCACTACCA
This sequence comes from Viscum album, assembly GCA_963277665.1. Classification (NCBI taxonomy): domain Eukaryota; kingdom Viridiplantae; phylum Streptophyta; class Magnoliopsida; order Santalales; family Viscaceae; genus Viscum; species Viscum album. The sequence continues at coordinate 398,928,684 of OY728138.1, forward strand.
ATTTGATAAAAATAGGGTGAAAAATTTTGGTTTCATTATCATATCACCATTTTATAATATTAATGACACTATAGCTATTATATTATGATGAATACCACATATTTAGAAGAAGAATAAGAACAAATAAATTGAAAGAGGTGGGGTAGTATGATTACATATTCTTCGGTAGACCTCCTTTAGAAACTTTCTTAAGGACTATTAAAATTTTATTTTAAGAATAAAAGAACCTCTAAATCCTAGATAGTGAATTTTAGAAGAAAATATTTTAGGGGTTGTTAGAACCAGAAGACTCAATGTGGTGTAAATTAGAGTAAGGTATGGTGTCCTTTTATAAGGGAGGGGAAGGACACATATGGAATTAATTAAAATATTTAAATATAATAATTTATTTTCTTATGAAAGTGGCACCATGTGGCTAGAATTTTTAAGACAATATTTTTTATGATTTTAAATCTTGTAAAAAAAATTGGCCCATTTTTAGTAGTATATTAAACTTTTCCATATGGTTTAACCTCTTATATAACCAATTTTAACCTTAACTATGGTAACAGAATTTTCAATATTAATGGGTTATAATTTTACTTATAATGTAACAGTTGGATCATAAATATACAATAAATAAAATTTTAGACCATTTATTATCATATTTGTCCTCTTTCATCTTTTTTATGATTTTTTATATAATTAAATAGAATACTATATTCCATAAAGTATTTTTAATTCCATTTTTATATTATTAATTTATTTTACGTTAAAAAAATAAAGATAAAAATATATTTTTTTATGAAATCTGTAATAATAAATTATCAATTATTACTAATGATAAAATTCCATTTACTCCATAGTTCATCCAAAAAAAATATTTTTTATGTTCTTAAAATTACTTACATTGATTTTTTTAATTGTTGAACAAGTAATGTGTTAGCATTGTATAATCCTTTAAGAAAATTATATACTCACTAAACATTATTAATAAATTACCATCAGAAATATTATTTCATTATTCTCAAAATAACCCTTAATATAAATTCAAAACATACTATTTTACCTATGTGAATATATAAAAAAATTAAAAGTAAGAGAGTGATATTTTTTAAATTTTCATTACATTAAATAATATTAAAATCATTATCAAGGAAAAATGGTACCAAAATATCCTATATTATAATATGGTACATATCTGTAAAAATAACTCATATACAATGAAATAAGTTTATGTTATGTGATTACCTTAAGACCTTAAATCATAGTTTTAACCTTGTTTTATCCATTTTACCCTTATCAATGTGACAAATATATACAACTATTTCTATTCGTAATGAAAAAAATAATGGGGTACTATTTACCAAATTTTGAACTAATTAATTCCAAATATGGTATCAATATATCAATATTCCATTTATATTAGTGTCAAAAATCACTTTTAATATAATTTCATAAAATGATATGAAAAATAATTTTTTAGAAAAATGTGTTTTAAGAATAAAAAATAACTTATATAAAAATAGTTATTATTTATGAATCAAATGGAATAAATTATATTATAAAAAATAAAATGGTTTATATTTATCCTTATGAAAAAATCCAAATTATAATGATAATTTTAAATTATTTGATTTAAGGAAAAGAAACGACAGTATTTGAAAATCGGTATTAAACACTATTAACTGAAAAATCATTAATTCCATCAAAATAAAAAAATCATCCTAAGTTATTTTTTATATACTAATTTCAAAAATAATTATAATTTTATAAACTAAAATAAATAAAAGTGAAAGAAATTAATTAAAATATCCATAAAAATAAAATAAGATTAATTTTAAAGAGAATTCATTTTTGTTGCATAAAATGACATCACTAAAAAATAAGAGATATTTCATAATCATTAATCATTAATTTAGTATTGTGTTGGAACATTATAAATTTATTTCATATTTAATTGAATCATATTCATCCCCCATAATTTGATATCTAAGTTATAATGATCACATTTAAATAATAATATTTCTGTAGTATATCACAATTTTCTAAAAGATTGATTTAATTTGTTAAACATGTTATCAATATTATTGTTATTTCAAATAATTTTTTTTGGAGTTATAGTGTTATATTCAAAAAATAAATTATCAGATGTGATTCTTGATTGGGTGACATGCTCACAGAAGAGATTTTATCCAGAAGGAGTTGTAGAATCCTTACTATATAGTTTCTTCCGTATTCAGGTAGGGATATAGAAGATCGATACCTTGTATTCTAGGATTTCTCTTATATTAAATCTTTAATGTATGAAGTTATAGTTTTCCATTATGGAGTATGATTATTTTTTGAACAATTCAATTCATGGGTTGGGCTTATTCAGTTTATGTTGTGTTATTTGTTCTTTCTGGTTCATTCTCTCGGGGAAAGATATTTTAAGAAGAAAATAAGAGAATAGATATAAAAGCGGAGGAAAGTGTGGTTATTTGAGTGTAGCTTATTTTGAGTTTTATAGTATTATTCTATAGGTTTCCATTGTATTCTATATATTTTGAATCTTGTTCTACATTGGAGGATCTTGAAAGCATCTTCTAGATTAGAGATTCTCAAAACCGGAAAGTTGTATCATATCTATATATTATAGAATTAATGAGAAGTTTTCTATGTATTGGAAAGAAAAATTAGTTAAAAGACTTTTGTATTTTTTTGGGTGGTTTACTAAGTCTTGTAAGATTGACTTAGGTGAGATAGTGGTGGTTCTTATTATTTTCTTGACAATATCAAAAGCCCCCTAAAAAGAGGGTCTGGAAGAATGTTCCATTATTGAATTGGTGTTATATGTTCAATCAGAGACTTCATAACATTTCAAAAAGTCCATCATAGTCCCATTACAATTTTTAGATGTGGGAGTTCATTATTTTTTGGGGATTTTTTTCGCAATAGGGTAAGGTATGTATTGATACAATTCATCTGGAATTGATATTTTTGGAAGAACGGATAATTTCGAATAGGAATGATCTTGAATTCATCCAAACTATTTGTACTGGATGGTGTATTTCATTACCCAAAATAATGATATTGACACTAGAAAGATTTCATTTTGATTTTTAAATGATAATAATTAGTTAATGTGAATTTAGATGACGCATTTTTCATATTTTTAATTGTGAAGGAAAGATAAAAGAAATCTCGCAGGGTCAAGAGGTATAATCCAGAATATGTATTATCAGAAGGACCATGAATTAAAATATTTAACATAATTTTCTATTCTTATCTGATGTTTTATCACCCTATTTAGAAATCTATTGTTTTTGGGTTTAAGGAGTGTAGCACATGCCCAGGACTTGGAAGGAGTTTTCTATTTCTTTTACTGGAGAACATGTTTTTGTACTCATGTTTTATGGATGGAATATGGAAATTCATGTTAGTGTTTCATTGTTTTGGTAAATATTATGAAATAATATTACATTAAATCAATTTCAGAATTATTGGTGAATTATGTATATGAAAATGTTCTAGGAAAGGATTTATGACAAGGTTGTGTTAAACAGTTGAGTGAGAAGGGGATAAAAGTCCTAGTTGTGAGGAATACCAGAGATTAAAAAAATTCATCATATTAATTGTGTGAGTTTAATCCTTGTAATTAGTTTAAGGTGATCCCTATGAAATATAAAGGCACTACGGAATAAAAAAATGGTCCATTCTCATATAATGTCACTTTCTCATTATACCATTATTGATGATCCAAAAAATAAAGAGTGTGTGTTTTTGTTCTCTAGAAATAAGTTTAATTATATAACCTTTATTGAATGAAGAACCAGGGTGGTAGAAAAGATAAAATATTAGGTACTTTTTTAAATAGTTTTAAAGTAGATGGATTTTCCAAGGATTTTCTTGCTAGGATTCAATATTGTTGTGAAATATGGATTTAGAACAATAAATATGTTTATTCTAGATCATGTGTTTGTAATTTCAATTATAAGTCTATAAACCTATGAAGGATCCATGACAAATTATTTTGTTGAAAATATTACAATAATTTGGATCCATGCGGTGTGTCCAAAAAATTAGATATCAGATATTTTGGGTTTGGTAAAACAAACAGACTATCTTGTGGGTCAAAACCATTTTATTTTATATTTGGGAAGGATAATCCAATGATATATAGTCTTTAAGGGATTGTTTTTATTATTCTATCATGCATAATGTTTATTGATGATTTTGACCATGACTATATCAATGGATAAAAGGAAGAGGGACTTTCCAAAATCTTTGAAATGCCTCATGTATATAATTGCGGAAAAAAAATATAGAGGGAATTTTAATTTTCAAATACCTTAGAAAAATAATTTATATTTGATTTTTCGAATGGAATTATGAGAGGGGAGATTTATTAAATTTTGGGGGTTTAAGGCTCTTTTTAGAGCTTTAAAGGTAGCTCAGGTTTCCAAGAGAGTCCCAAAATATTTGTGTGATGTTTCAAAAGTTTTTGGATGATTATTCCATGGATACTGGTTTGGTTCATATAGTTTAGGAGAAACTATGTGGCACCTTGATCCTTAGGGAGATTCCAATTCCATTTTTTTATCACTTGGTCTTGGTAGAAAATTAATCTATGTTATAGGTAAATCCTTGAAAACATCATTGGATGTTGTGCGGGGTGGATTGGTCTTGGGGCCTTTTACACGACTTGTGTACTCTTCCACACAATCCATGTGATGTTTTGTTGAGGGGTCAGAAAGCTTACATGCATGATTAATGCATGGATTATAAAACCTAATGTCTCTAAAATATGTCTTTAAATCCTCTCAATATGTATAATTTGATGAAAAAATTATCCCAAACAAAACATACTATAAAGGATTAGTAAAGTAGAAGTATGGGGGCGAAACTAGAGAGAGTGGGGAATGTGGAAAACAATTTTAGACCGAAGGTTGAGTCACTCCATTTTTATTTTTATTTTATTTAAATAATAAAATTAAAAAATTCAATAAATAAGATTAATGAAAAATTATAAGAAGGGATTGAGGTCAATTTCAGGATAAAGGGAAAATATAATCCTAAATCTAGCTTACAGTGGTTCTATGACTTAGGATGCGAAGTGGTGCAAGGATCACCAATTGTTTTGTCCAAACCAATTATATTTACCTGTGTAATAACTATCCATTAGTATAGGTGTAACTAACAACCTAGAGACATTACACATAGAAACTATGAATAATTCATCATAGACTAATGGTCACAACCTGTTCAACTCCAATTAGTTTAGTTTTATTCAATTTAACCTCCCATGGTTAAGCCTATGTAAGAGGATACATGGAATAGTTTTTTAACCAATTACTAGTGGTAGGATTACCAAGGTTAAATCTACAGATTTAGTAGATTCCTAAATATCACTTACCCTTGACCCATAGCCCAATTAGGATTATCCACACAAGAAAGAATTTATTAAAGGAAGATAAAAAATATGGCATTGATGAAATAATGATTAAATGATTAATAAAAAGCAATACATAATTCAAACAATGAAAAAGTGATTAAAAACTAACTTGAACAAATAAACAATGAAGATTGTTACAATGTACGAATAAATTTGTATGTTAATGAAGAGAGAAAAGATATTTGAATAAAACTAAAGAGCATTAAATCATTATATTAGACAAAGAAAAAAAAGAAACCTATCTATGATGAAATTCGGGTCAGAACCCTTATGAATCCTCCCGGTGGCATGTATCAAGAATGAAATAGAATCCGTGAATCTATTGGACAGAACCCATATACATAGGAAATTATATAGTCCCACAATACCTTGTGTCAAATATGGTACTAAATGGTCAATATTTTTAAAATATATTGGTCCTCCACCAAAGATACATTGATTTTTTTTTATTATATTTGACCCTTTCACGTTGTGTAAAGATTACATGACATGTAATGTATGGGAATTAACTCTGGACTATTTTTTTCTCACTTCACATCACATACATATTAAATTCCTTGTATTATTTTTACATTGTATAATGTTTAAATGACATGTGATGCTAATCTATATTGCTGGAAGTATCATTTTTCTCTGCTTCTTTACTGTTGATCTTCCCGAGTATCATGTGATCATCCAACATCATGGAATGTGTTCTTTTAGTGGGACAATTGATCTATTTAGATTTTATCTTTAATATATTGTTCATATTTATATATTGGTGTGAATTTATTTATGCTATGCAATTTCCCTATTTTCCATCATATTCTCCAAATGATGGTCTTTCATAAGAATATATATAAAGTCAATATCACCCATGAAACTCTACTATAATCAATTAATTATTCAATGAATTCACATATAAAACACACCAATAAATATATATAACATAGACTTATCAAAACTGTATTTTTGAACCATGTTAGGTGGATGGATTGAGGTAGTTTCATTCACATGGTTGGAACACATTTTGGAAAACTGTGATGCCAAACCATGCATCCTATTAAAAAGGAGAAAATTAACCATTTCCATTTTAATTTTTAATGGGAAGCCCCATTTCTGTCATCCACTTCACCACATAAAACCTAGCCACCTCTCCCCATTATTCTATTTGGTTCCCTACTCTCTTGGGGTGTTATTGGGAAGCATTTTTTTGTAATTTTAGGTGACACGCTACATCTATTGGGATTCTAATTCCTTCTCCTTCAACCGTTCTAATTTTTTGTTTATGAATTTATGGATTTGGTGTCAATTAAACCAGATCATGGTAGAATCATCCCATTATTAAAGGAATTTCATGCATCCTAGTATGAGGATATTAGTATATTTTATCTTCATGTTGCTTCCTAGAGTTATTATGATGTATGTCACCATGTGAATTTTCGAAGATTTTTCATTAAATTTAAATGGAAATAATTATGGTTTTAGTGATGTTCATTAGGGGTTTTTTAGGAATGAGGTCAGGGGAACACCATGGGTAGTTAACCTTTTTTGGGTTGTAGTTCTAGTGTTATGTGGCCACCAATTATATTTTTTGCTTTTATGTCCCCAAATAATTAAATTTTAAACTTAAGTATTAATCTTATAATTAATTGATGTGGGTTGTTTTGATTGATTTAGGGCCTCAGGTGATTTTTTGGTGGCTGGTAGAGCATTGATAGGCTTGTACATGTCTTAAAGAACCAAGTAAGAGGCACCAAACTGAGAATTTGGAAAGTATAATTATATTTACATTAATGTAGGTGATCATGATACTTTTCCTATGGATTTATGAATTTTTTATATGCATTTTGAGCAAAAGTCTTTCCACTGAGGGTTATTAAACATTCTTTTAAAATTGAATTTTTTATTTGAAATAATTTTTTTAATTTAAATTAATTGGTCAGGTTTAAAATAGAATGCTAAATTAAGATGGAAACATGCCAAAGTCATTAATTTCTTAGTACACTTGTTTGATCACCTCAACCCCTGATATCTGGGGCATTTATTATATTCATATTCCATAAATATTTGAACCCCGTAGGGGTTGAATTTTAATAAATTTAACGAGTGTGACACAATGAATCCATTATCTATAGTAATGCTTCATTGAAAGGACGTGGTTATGTCCTAATGCAGAATGATCAAGTAATTTCTTATGCTTCATGTCAGTAGAAAAATCTTTAATTAAATTACCCAACAAATTATTTGGAATTAGTTGCTATTGTTTATTCTTTAAAAATTTTGTCTCATCATCTATATAGAATAAAATGTGAAATATATAATGACCATAAAAGTTTTATGTATAAATCTACATAGAAATAACTGAACATGAGATAGAATAGATGGTTGGAACTAATCGAGGATTATGATTGCACGATTCATTACCATTGTGGAAATTCAATCAAACTGGCCGATGTTTTCCGTTGGAAAAGTAATGCTACATTAACCATGATAAATTTGTAACATGATCATTGGTTAATGATTTAGTGAATTTTTTCTTGGGAGTTGTTGGTGTAGGAAATTCATAGGACATGTTTTAGGTTTCTATTCAATAATCTCCATTAGATAGAATTATGCAAGAACTGAATGACGAAAGTGAATTGTATAAAAAGGTATAATTTGTTCATAAGGGTACGTTTTCTGAATTTAACATTGATAAAGATTGTGTTTTGAGATTCGGGAATAGATTATGTGTTCATGTGATTCATAGTTGAAGAGATAAGTGTTATTTGAAGCTCATATTTCTCCAATTTTAGTTCAGTCTGTTAGCATTAAGATATATAGAGTACTTAGACAGTATAATTGGTTGGATGAAATGAATAAATTTATTGATGACTTTACTCTGAAGTGTTTGACTTGTGAGAAGGTTAAATAAGAATGACAGTTTCCAAAGGGTATGGTTCAACCATTTCTAGTACCATATTAAAAATGGGAAAGTATATTCATGGATTTTCTTGTGGGATTACCAATGACTTCTCGAGGTAACACTGTGATTTGGGTTATTTTTGACCGATTAACTAAATATGATTAGTTTCTTCCTATTTGAGAAAAATTGTATCTAGATGAGATTTCTAGGTTTTATAATAAAGAGATAGTATATTTAAATGGAGTTACTCTCTTCATTTCATCTGATAGTGATCCCATGTTCACTTAAAACTTTTGTAAATTCCTTTAGAATTCATTAGGAACTAAATTAAATTTCAGTATATCTTTTCTTCCTCGATGTGATGAGTAGTCAGAATGAATAGTTAAGACCTTGAAGGATATGCTACGTGCGTGTTCAAGGGATTACTAGGGAATTTGGGCTAAAAATATTTCTTTGGTTGAGTTTTCTTAGAAATAACAGATTAATTCTAGTATACATTTTCCACTATTTGATGTATTATATGTAAATCAGTGTAAAAATCTAGTTTTTTTAGATGAAGTTGGGAAAAGGAAGTAAATGGGGCCAAAGTTGGTAGAAGATATGGTAGAAAATTTTCATTTGACTTAGATACATGTAAGGATAGATCAGAGTAGCCTGAAAAGTTAGGTGGATAACCTGAGGAAGGATCTTTATTTTAGGTATGTGATCATGTCATTCTAGAATTTTCTCTAAGGAAAATTGTGATGAATTTTGGTAAGAAGGGGAAGCTGAGTTCGTGGTTCTTAGAACTTATGAATTCCTAGATAAATTTGGATAAATTGTCTATAGGGAGGATTTAATTCCATGTTTATCCCAAATACACAATGTGTTTCTTGTTTGAATGATAAGAAAGTATATGTCAGATCAATCTTAGGATTTGAGTCTAGAAGTAGTTCAGTTGGAAGAGAATATTTCTTATCAGGAATTGTTAGTCTTTATTCTTGACAGCAAAGAGAAAGTGTTGCTGAATAATGTGATTCATCATGTTATGGTTTTTTGAGATAACTATATGGTTGAAGAGGCAAAATGAGAATCTAAAAGTTTTATGAGGGAGAAATACACCCACTTATTTTATAAGTGAATAAAACTGTGAGGTCACAATTTCTAAAAGGGGTGAAGGATGTAACATCCTAGGTATTTATAGAATAAGACCTCTTCATATCTATTAATATTTATAAATTAGATATTAATTTTACTTTAACAGGGACTCTATGTCTGATAGAATACTCTACATACAACAATGAGTTTCTTTCAAATCATATGTTTCAGGCAAGACTAAGTTATACTGAAAAATAATATATTATTAATATTATTATTTTATGAGGTAGTTATTTCATAACCATTGTATTGGTAGGAATGAACAAAACTATCCATATTATGTTTATTCATTTTTATTAAATGTTTTTTACTTTCTTCTAATAAAATTTATGGGCTTAAAATAAGAATAAATACAAATTTAAGTATAAATTCTCTTATATTTTTAAAAGTTAGTTTTATCGCCTATTGATGGTGAACCCTTTTTAAGTCTAAATTTTGATAGTATTATAATTTTTTATGATAAATTAAACTTCTTATTTGGAAGCAGTGTATCAAAATTTACTTTGGTTGAATATTTGGTATTTTTCTAATAATATTCATTTTAATGAATAGTGAAAAATATTTCATTTTAACTTATTAAATGTTTTTTCGTATAAATTATTTATATTGTTATATTATACTTCTAATTTATTTTAATATATAAATAAGTATTTTTATCATTTAATCCAATTTAGGTAATTGGAGTAATTTTTATATTGAAATTACACATAAAAACTTATTGATATTTTGAACATCTCATTTACTTGTCTTCTCACCACATGTACGAGATTAATGATAAACATAATTTAGTAACTTCGGTGAATTAAATTTTAAAAAATGTACATTATTGGTTTCAATTATTATGAAAAAATTTATCTAATAGGATCAAAATATTTTTTGTTGAATCGTAACTTTGGTATTTTATTTACCATGGTTAAGGGTAAATTGGGTAATTATAGTTAAACATAATATTTTAATATTTTAAAACTACCCTAACACTTTTCATAATGTTATTGTATGAGTTATTATCGACCAATACACTATTAGGTGGTAAATTTTGGCCTTTTTAAGCCACTTTGGTGTGATTGTGACATTTATAACATTTTATTTTATGTTCAAAAAAAGATGTCAAAAACATTTCTTTTATTACTACACAAAATTAACTTGGGATTATATAGGTGATACCATTGATTATAAATATTACTTAAAAAGATAAATTTTTTTCCTAAATCATCGTAATTTATTCATAATTTTTTGGAAATGAATAATTAAATTTAATGGTGATACAATGATGATGAAATAATAGATTTATTAAAGGAACAATCCAAATAATATTAAAATAAATATAAATTGAAATATTTTATGTCATAAAAGAATTTTTTGGATGATTCTCACATGTTATAGATGTTTTAAATTATTTTTTTCAAATTAATGAAATTTTTATGGATTTTTCAAAAGTCATGTAAGTAATAGTGTCAAAATTAACATAATTCATATTTTAAAAAATAAAATATGTTATTAAATGTTATAATTTTTTTAAAAATCCGAGAATCAGTCAACAAGTTGATAAATATATAAAAATTTCATTAATGACTCATTCATTGGTCATTTGGCATGTTATGGTAATTATTTTAACTCTAAAATTGTAGATTATGTAATAAAATAATAAGAGTTAAAAGGGTTAAACCAAAAAGAAAAGGATTAAAAAATACTAAAACTTATCTCATTTTAATTTGGTGATTTTATTTCTTCCCATAATCATCCTATAGTCTAAATGAAATAAATTTAATCCATATATAATCTAAAGTTAATTTAAAATAATTTAATATTTTTTATAGCTCCAAGAAGGCCCCTCTCCTCTCCTACAGAAAGGTAGTCTTCTTCAATATTCCTTACAATTTAAAAAACCTTTTGGTTTGGCCAATATTTTTCCAAAACCATTTTTATAATCCATACCCACAGTCTTGAGGCCATATTTTAAGTAGAACAACCTTTTTAGATGTGTTAATATAATGACCCTCTCTTTACAAACCATAACCTTACATAAATTTTACATAATACATAATCCTTATACAAATTGATTCCCAAAGATCATAGTTGGTGTATTTCCTTTGGAAACATGGAAAAATAAACATGGGTACATATGTGAGCTACATAATCTCCCACTAGGTTCTTCTTGATTAGAACCCTTTATATACATATCAAACATACTATATATCATCATAACCTAGTGTCACAACAAGTACCCCATGGCCCATGCCGTGACAACCCCAAGCCCACCTCTAAAAGGTCAGGGACTGGAGAATAGCACTGAAGGAATTATCCAAGGAGTGGGAGACATTTTCTTCAAAACCTGTACACATGCACAATGCTCGAACTGCAAAAAGTGAACACAAAGAAAACCGTAACTATCATAGAGACAACTACTGAGAGTACATTACAAAATAAAAATAAAAAGAGTCCAGAATTAATGCCCAAAACCACAAGGAAAGTAAAACTACTATGGTCTGTCTGCAAGGGACATCACCTAAATGGTAGGAGAAGGGTAGCTGCCTATATTCATAGATGTACACTCATCAGTCCCGTCTCACTAAGAATCACCTAGTCCTGCATAACCATGGTCTTAGTCGAAGTGTCCGTCTATCCCGTCTAACTGAGCACCACCCAGTCCCAGACCACTAAGGTCTCTATCGATGTTTTGATCACTAGAACATGACATGACATGTGTGGTCGAATCCCGTGCATGGGTGAGAAACACAATACTCAGTAGAGACCCCAACCACAAGAAACGACCACAAATAAATCCACAAAGTAAACCAAAAAGCATGATCATGAAGCAAGATAGCTCACACAAGTGTAATCTAATGTATAGAAAGTAAGACCATAAGTTGTATCACTAAACACCATGGGTTGCATAGGTACTCCTCCCTGATGAGTACCATGGGTATGCTGGGTCACAGAGAGACACTCCCCACCGTGGGTCTGTAGGGTCACACAGAGCTGTATCCCACTAGCCTTTGACTATTGTGGTATGCATCCTGGATGAGTACCATGGGTATGCTGGGTTACACAAAGCCACTCCCCACCATGGGCCTTCCAGATCACATAGAGCTACTTCCCACTTTGGCCATCATACTTAGGTACTCATCTCTGATGAGTACTATGGGTTTTTCCGGTCACATAGAGTCACACCCCATCGTATTCCTATCGGGTCACACAGAGCCACTTCCCACTAGGGAATCATAGTTAATCCACATAGGGTAACATATTAGCATTCCTCGGGTCTCAGTCATTCTTAAAGAGGGGTGGGTTATGCTGAGCCCGGTCTTACCCGATCGGACCAACCCAACTAACCTAGCCCTAGGGCCCCACATGCCCCAGTATGGTTTGACTGACTTGAGATGAAACATATCATATTTGGGTCGGGCCGGTTCAGCCTAGTTCAGTAGGGGGTCCAGCCTGCTGGGTCACCCCGTGACCCGGTCCCATATGGACCAGCTGACAACTAGTGGGATGGTTTGTTTTTATCATGAGTTTTCCAACGACCCAATATTGTTCCACCGGCTGACCTACAATAATGGGCAGATTAATCCACCACGGGCTGATCATCGGCTTGGTTTGTGCACTGTGTTCCTGGCCCGCCCGGTGGGCTGGTCCCCTCTAGCCTAGTTTCCATGTGGCTTACAGTTCTTATGCACTATGGATGGTTAGGGAAACCATGTTGGGAAACCCACACGTGGTTGCTAGACTGGGTGTCGGCGGGTCTCTGCAACATGTTTGGTGCGAGTCACCCCCACCGATGTGTTCGGGTTGCCACATCTCTGTCCACCATCCACTGGCTCGCTCTTAGAAGATCGTACCACAATGTTGCTGCTTGAACCGGTTGTGACACATTTTTTCGTGTGCCATCGTGGTGGGTCACCACCTGCCCTTGACTACTACTGCAGGTCGCTGTCAGCGGTTGCGGATGCTGGCAGTGCCTTCGGTAGAGCATCGGGTCTGCTCTGGTGGTCTTTTTCTCATGTCATATGTGCCTCTAACCACTATGGGGTTCCCCATTCTCTCTTACATCCTCAAAACTGCTTCTCCATCAACATGGATTTTCTTCCATGAAGAACTCACAAGGTAAAGGGGCTTGGGCCTTATTGGTGTTGGCACACGCCCTCCACCTTAGTGTTTTAAACAAGGGGAGGTTCAAGAATATAAAAAGGTAACCCCGATGAAAACCTGAGAATAAGCACCCTCCTTCAAGAAAAAGCAATCTTCAGATCAACTTGTTTGTGGGTTTGTCCGCATTTATTGTTTTAGAAATGAAAACATATAATTTAAACTTCAAAAACTAATCCCCTACTTAGAGAAGCTTCGATCAGAGGGAAGTCTTACTGGTGAAGGAAATCCATCTGTTGGTGTTCATGATCCATTCAAAGCTATTGGAATTCTTCGGCCCCAAATCCGTTCTCCACGGTATCATTACTGCTTTTCCGGATTCTCTAGTGTTTGTCACTGGAGGCAATTCTCTTGTTTTTTTCAGAAGAATTAAATATCTAAATCTATTTCATCAACCTTGTCATCTCATTAAAATTGAAACACATCGAAAAATTTCTATTATAGTTTGTTGTCGCATCGTTATTATTTCTGATTCTTTCTTCGGGGAGCGCATATGTCTGTTTGAGGACACAATTATTTTTTCCCCGCATTCTCGCCTTTCAAAGGCCGGAAACATCCATCTCTTATTTAGGGACGTTTTATCCCTGATCAAAACCAGATGATGGGATGTCAGTTCCTCCATCTATGGATTCCTCCTCTGAGCCCATTACCTATTTAGGGTCTCCCTTATAGATTAAGACATTATTCTTGAAACTATTCCTAGTTCCATGTCTTCATGGATGCTAGTTAATTACACTACTTTTGTCAGGACATTCCAGATGGTCTATTCAGGGCAGCAACCTTCAGTTAGGGAAATAGTCATGTTGGACATCACTAGAGTATCTGGATGCTAGGAGACTAGAATTTATGGTTTTATTCTCCTTATTATAGGGCTTATCGGGGGCAAAGAAACCTGGGGCATCCCACATCATTTTCTAGGAATTATATTCCATAGTCATGTCTTTGGAGTTTTCCTTAGCTTCCTATGTTTAGCATAGGGTATACCGCTAGTTTAATGTCTAGCAGAGACAGATCGAACTGATCGGAATACTAACTGGAGTAGATCAGATGGGTGAAACCCCTAGAGGGAACACTGATGCTGGGGATAACATTTGGTTAGGTACCTAATTACTACTAATGACATTGAAGAGGTCAGTGACATGATCTCACCATGATGTGGTGGCCTGGGTAAGAATCAGGATGGATGATGGAGAGTTGAATGAAATAGTGGGGGAATGAGATAGAAACATCATGAATGTGAAGGTAGTATTGGGATTGAGCCTCGAAGAGACTTCCTACATATCCCCGGGGCTAGGAATCAAAGTCTGCATAGTTGGGTGAGGTGATGGGACACCTAAGGAGGCGACCCGTAAGAAAGGGACCCAAAAGAAGTGGATCCTCCAAGATTGGGCATGACCTTGACGAAACACCTAGGCTCAAGGTAGAGACGAGGATGATACATGAGTGATGGTCTTGAACCTTAGTGAGGCTTCCAACATACCATTTTTTTTCAAGGCTGAAAGGCCACACAGTTCAGGATGGGGCATGGAATCAAGGTGTGCGCAGAGGACATCGTCCCGATAACACGCTGGGGCTTACGTGTGGTTAGCATCCTGGATTGGTTGGTCTGATGCTACTGGGGAGCACCAAAGATGTGGGTCTCAATAAATGGTATGACAACGACTTACCGTTGGGTTGGGGTTGACAATGGCTAACAACTGAATGAGGTTGACAATGGCTTGCCGCTGAATGGGGATCACTCTGCCTTACCACTAAATAGGGGAGAATTTAGTGTCATGCAGGACAAAAAGGGGCGTACAATTTAATATCATGCATGACAATGGTGGAATGAAGTAGAATGGTCAGGACCAATGGTTTTTGGGCTTAAGCCTCAGGGAGGTTTCCAACATATCTTTCCTTGTAAAGGATCAAAGTCCACAGAGTTTGGAAGGTTTTGGTGAACCGACGTGAAGGGGGTCGGGACAAGTAGGTGTTGGGATTGAACCTCTAAGAGGTTTCCTATGTACCTTGACTTGACAAGGATCAATGTCCACATAGTTCTTAATGGTTTGGGGCTTACACTCTATGGCGTCTTAGAGAGGATTTCATGGTTGATGCTTACTCTAAGATCCTATGAGTCATGCTCGGTGTGAGAAACAAGAGGCATAAAATACATGACTATTACGTCGTGAATAGTGTGTCTGTGGGAAGTGGAGTGGGTCTTACATGTGGTTAGAGGCCCAAAAAAGAAATTGGGGCTCATGCGTGGTTAGAAGCCTAAAGATAAAATAGTGTCTTACACATGGTTAGCATCCCAAGGAGATAGAGATTGGGACATACTCTTGGATGGAGGCCTGAATGGAAACAATGCCCAATGGGAGAGGGATTGGGAATGAAAGAGAGGAGGTTTTTGGTGACCATCCCCCCTTTGGTCTTTTTCCAAGAAGAAGATAGGTGGAGCAGGGATGTAGCCTCTCACAAGAAAGGCTAGGGGATTACACCAAGGGGGTTTCCCTTCCCCGTGGATAGGCGTCGCTCCAACAAAGAGGATCTAATTCCATGTGAGGAAGATCTCACTCCCATGGAGACGATCGGGTGTAGAGAATTTATGAGATGGGGTTCCCCGTGTAGAATGCACGGGGCGAGGTCACAATTTAACGTCATGTGTCAAGGATGGTGGAACTTTGTAGTTTAACGTCCTACAACTTGGACGAGGGGGGTTCACTCCGCACCCCCAAGGACATACATAACAGATACATACCCACCCTTGGAGAAGGGATGGAATCAACAATGCTGTGGTATTAGGGTGTTTTGGAGTGATCCAATGAGGGACTCACCTTAGCATCACTATGAAATGAAGCAATAGTCGTTAGCGTGCCCATGTGAAGAAGCATGGGGAAAAGCAATGCAACTGAAAGCACTACCCCGGGGACTTTAAAATCACTTCGTGCACACCTGGAGGGTCACACTAGAAGAGGGTGCATAACACATGTGTGTTCTGCATAATAGGGGATCGTACATGGTGACTTAAAGTAAGAACTACACATTAAGCACACGCGGTAGGATGTGCACAAGATGAGAGGCTACATGCAAGATGGAAGGGACACACACAAACTGGAAGGGAACACACCAAATGAGAGGTTTCACACAGGATAGAACAACTGCGTGCAAAAGAGGTCCGATGTAGGGGGAAACTTGCATGCTAGATGAATCTTTTTCATGCAAATGACTTGGGGTAAAAGGAAATGGATGAGGATCACACCCAAGAGGGACCACCTGAAGGATGACCCTTGGGGGACCTGTCGCCCAAGATCCAATACCCTGAGGCCATAGTGTTATTCATGCGGTCGCGGATGAGGTTTAATTTGTGCAGCAGAGCATTGCTTCTTCTTCTGTCACCGTCCCCAAAGGGCATGGGGTAAGCATTTTTTATAGCTAAAGTCCTCAGAGACTGCGTGCAAGGGTCGTTGCGCAAAAATGACCATTTGACGCTGCATTGGGCGCACAAGTGTTTGCTCACCGGAGGAATGTTTTTATGCCTCTCAACATTTTTCTTGTCGGTACCTTAGGTGGTTTCTAGTGGGGGGGGGTCACTGTAGAAGACTTCCTTTGATGTCGTTTTGGGTGAATAAGATTTTACGCTCCACGGGGAACCATCACGCATGGGCCTTAACTGATTCTCGAGCCCACCGACGTGCAAAGTCCCCTTTTATGTCACATCGGGCGTGAAATATTTTTCATGCCACTAGGTACCTATGTGATTGGGCCTTAATTGATTCTCGAGCATGATGATGTGTGAAGGATCATTTGACATCACACTGGGTGTGCAAGATTTTGCGCGCTGAGATTAGTGTTTTGTGAAACTCCACACTCTTGCGCGCTGGTGCCTTTGGTGGTTTTTAATGGGTTGCTTCAGAATCATTCCATTGACGTCCAATTGGGCATTCAAGATTTTGCATGTCGGAGGTACTTTTGCATGCATCCCCCAAATCTTACGCACACTTGCCTCCCGGGCCGCAAAATATTATCCTTCTCTTCCAAATACATTTGTTGTTCTTTATTATCCTGATTCTAGACCTATCATAAATTTAGCATCAACAAAATCCCCTCCTAAGAATCAGTGCTAAAGTGGGACCCGAACATCGGATTCTGAGTGTCGCACAAAAAAGTGAGGAAGTTCTCGTTCGGTGCATGCAAGAACGCAATTTGGGCCCGAAAACCTCTTTCATGGGCGTGGAAGGCATGTTTGTGCCTATAAATAGGATGAGGGCCCCCCCACATAGGACCCTACATTGATTTTTTTGCATGACAGGTGCTTTGCTCTTTTGTGCGAAAATGGTCCTGATCCGTATGTCGGTTTCCGTGGCTGACTCTGGTTTTTTCACACTCTTGGATGTTTTTCACGTAGCTTGACATTCTTGCACACCATTGTATATTTTGTGTGCTGAATCATCAGTATTTCACGTCCATCCCTTAGGATTTCAAAAATTTCCACCAAATAGATTGGTGCCAAGAGGGAGGCTGCTGCATCTGCAAGGAGGACTCAAATGATCACGAACCCTCAAATTCTACATGTGAGGAGGGTTGGGTCTGATAACCAAATGCTTTTAGGAATGATTACACAAGCTCAATAACATTATTTACTGGGTGATAGCCTAACATAATGGAACTTCAACCTTCTGGAGGATGTGCTGAGGCCCGGTTTCAAGACAGATACACCACGATCATGGGTGACATGGGAGAATATTCTCTCATAGTTCCATATTACAAACATTGGCCATCCTACTAGGGAAAAAAGAACACAAACATCTATATCCTAAATCCAAAGAACGAGATGGTTTTATAAAGTAATCCTATTCTCATTGAATCTCCTGCTCTTTATGCGAGCACTTTTAAAAGTATTATTACTGACGAGAAGAAGGGTTGGCAGGAATGGGATTTTAGATCTGGGGGAAAATTCCCCATTGAATGGGCATTGGCATACTGAGTATTCTTGAAATGAGAGGAATTTGGGCTGGATATGCGGTATATCATAATTTTTGTACCCGTTGGACGTCCCAATTTTACTTTTACCAATAGTAGGATCTTGTTGAAGAGTTATTCCATCGTTGGTCCCCTAATACAAACAACTTCCACCTCCACCATGGGGAGGTGGGAATCAGTCTGTGGGATGTCCACTGCATTGGGGGGATCCCCCCTGGAGGGGTACCAGTGTGACAAGTTCCTCCTGATGGGGAATTTATGTGGAGATAGGACACACACCCCAATCATATCAGGGCACCTAATAGAGTTGGCTAAAGAGGAGATGAAAATAATATATATTATGAAGGACATATTCTATTCATGGTGGTTTAATATTTTCCTGACCCAGGACATGGCTGTAAAAATTCCAGGACGAGGGAAGAAATTCCCGAAGACATCTCATAGGGGAAAAGTAGGATCATACTGGAGGGTCCTAGAGGCAGGAGAGTACCAATTGTGGAGCATTAGAATAAATAAAATTTGGGACCCAAATGTAAGATATGTCAGGTTTTGTGCCACATTCTTGATTGGATGGTTGTTTCCATTGAGGGATACAATGATAGGGGTCCACAATAGGACAATAGTGATGGATGGGATTATGATGGCGAAGAACACAGTTAACCTGGGGGTGCCAATGTTAGCCAGGCTATAGAGTATTCTAGGGTGTATCTCAAGGGGAAGTACACCCAGGAGGATATTCAGACCATTTAGATTCTTCATGGCTGGGTCGCATCCCACTATGGTGGGTATGACATCTCGAATTCCATTCTCCCCTAATAACGGTTTGTGGCCATCCCTCTTGTATATTGCAGGAATTCTCCCACTAATGCTTAGATAAGAGGGGATCAAGATCAAGATCGGAAGCCACACCCACTTCAACTTCCACCCATTCCAATCCTCATTCAGTCAAATGGTAGATGATGGGAGGGGGCCATTAGAGCAGAGGGAGTACTTACAAAGCATATGTGGCGGTGTACTAGTAGCCCAGATTGATGGTAAAATCTTTTGCGAACCGTACATGCCGACAAGGTTCTCTAGGTAGTTCAGGTGCATCCAACAGATGCCGAAGAAAGTATATACAGAGGTTCATGAAGAATGACATCCTTATATTCTCTGCCACTATGGCTTATTTACATGACAAAAGGCTTGGTCGAAATCATCACCCTTCTCCCCACCGATGTCAGTGCAGGCTTGTCAACATAGTATGCTGAACATTGGACAAAAAACATATCCCGAGGGGATTCTTTGAAAATAAATCTAGAAAATCGAGGAATCTAGTGATGCTCTCTAAGAACAGGGAGGTAAAAGAGGTTCCATGGGAGAGGTGAGATAGATAATGGGTCGGGTGGCTAGCATGGCACATGGTGATACTTCATCAGCCGGAACATCGCAAGATGAGAATGTGCCTCCACATTCTGGGGAAGGGTGGTCCCACATGCGGCCTCATGGGATGACTAGGGAACATCCAGGAAAAAAACTCAGGTATCTCTTGAAACTGACTGCCGATACTCTATTCCACTATTTGTGGTCTTCCTAGAGAACACTAAGGTAGTCTATGTCTGCTAAAGAATTGTGGCAGAGGTTAGTATGCACCGGGATTGATTATCCATACATAGGAAAAATCCAGATGATGGATAGGGTAAACATTCATCTCCAACATGCATACTTGACAACTATGGATATGTATACATTCCAGCGATGGTGGTATGAAGAACCATATCTCCTTGTGAAAGTGATTCTTGGTCGGGAACATGACCCATAAAAGCAACCACTAGAGGATAAAAGTATAGAGGAAGAAGAAGAGTAAGAGGAAGGAGAGGAAGAAGAGGAAGAATAGGAAGAAGGGGGAAAGGAGAAGAATGTAGAGATTAATAAGAAGTTGAGGAGGACCACGTTGAAGGTCTTGGTGGCGAGGGACCCTCAGAAGCTCCTCATCACCAGTGAAGCTCTCAAGAGAGTAGTGAAATTGTGGGCTCTGACAGAGAACTGGCTGAGCAGCTCAAGGTGAGTCTAACTCTTATCTCCACTAGCTTTTATCTCCTCACAATCCCCAATTATTCAATCAAAATATATCTTTTTTAGGAAAAAATGGGCAAGGATGCTCAAGAATCCTTCGCCGTAGGGGAGAAAGACACACCAATAGATGTAAGGTAACATTCAAAAGAACCTTTCCCCGGAACTGAACATGGTTGGGAATCGATTATGGATATGAGAGTGGTGATGATCCCGAAGGAAGAGATGAAATGGTAGCCTCTGAGCTTCCCGAAGTCCCCACGGTCTAGGAGGAGACGATACCAGTGATTTAGTTAACAAGTGCTGAAGGATCCCCTATGGTGGTAGTTCCCACTATGACACAAGCGTTGGACACTATCATGATTGTCTCCCATAAGCCATTATCTTCACTGGCTCTATTATTTTTTGGAATATTCGGTTAACCAAGACACTAATCCCCAATTTAGGGATTTCAAGGTTGGAGGCTCGACAGACCATCAGGTCTAGAACATTTGCAGGATTCCTGACGGTGACCACATCAACTATTGCAGAAGAAACCATTCTAGGTGGCCCCGCCCTAGTGCCTGATGGGCCGGAGGTTGCGATAATGAGAAGAAATGAAACCATGGTGGAGTTCTAGAAAGATGAGGGTGAAGTCACTGACGAAGAAGGAGTTCCCAAATACGATCCTGTTGCTGAACTGTCCATTGATTTTCTTGAATATAGGCCTACGGACCTTGAGGAAATAGACAATTCCGACTCAGATGCTGGTGAGGAGAGCTATATGACACGACGCAAGGTGTGGAAGTTCATCAAATGATTTCTCAACCTGCCATAGGTAGAATGGATGAGTAGGATGGGGTCAGTCAGCACCTGGCTAGGCTTCCACTGCGCTAGAGGGGTAAATGATCTCCGTATTCACGTAATGATCATTGATTACACGGAGGAGAAGATACGAGAGAATATTCAACAGTAAAATGTTTCCCAATGATTGTAAGAGTCTGATAATAATCGGGAATTCTTGGAGGCGAAGCAGGAGGTCCAAATCCTTGAAGAATAAGAGAAAGAAAGGAAGGTATTCATTTCAAACCACTCCGAGCTCATTGAGCAATTGAAGGCCGAGTTGGCAGATGATGAGGAGCAGATAATGCTGGATAATCGCCAAATGATTGAGCTCAAAACTAAAAAATAATGGTCACAACCTAGATTTAATGAGTTATGCCCTATCGCTACTATTGAAGAGAAGGATCTCAGGGGGCGGGAAGCGATGCTGGAGTCCACAAGTCAAAAGGTGTAAAAATTGGAACAATCCATACCAAATGTTGACCCTTAAGGGCCCTATTTTGGCTGAACCCATAAACTTATTTTTATTTACTACTGCTTGTTCTAAACTGCATGCATGAACATATTATTCAATTTTTTGTTCATTTTAATGCATTCCAACCACAATCATGAAATAATTACTGATCCATCCCTAAGCTCATGCAGGTCGTGCCTAATGTGAGAAACAAGGGATGGTCACATCGTCACTTTGTATGACTATGGGAAAAACAAACAAATTTCCGGCATCTGGGGTGTAAATGACCCATCAAGGATCTTGAGCAGAAAAAGGGCGGCCTGACTAGAGAATGAATCTCCCAGAATAGTCAAATTATCACCTTCCCAATGTACTCTAGTGCACGAGCAGGGTAACACAAGGGGCGTTGGAATTGATCCGAACATGGGGGAGTGAAAAGTGAGAATCACGATACCCAAGATCCGAAATATTGTAGGGATGGTGTGATAATGAAGGATAATTGTTAACCATATTTAAAACACTGTATCCTTATCACGTTAGCCTGAAATGGGGGTAAAAATGAGGGCCGACCGCTGACCCTGTTTGAAACATGGGGCCTAACTCAAAATGTCCTCCATTATTCATCTGGAACATTAGCCCAAGATAGTAGGCAAGCCATAGGTCAATCATCCATACTGTTAGGGGTTCTTTTATACATGAAAGAGGATGAGGGTCCAAATAACAGGCTCACAAATCTTGGAAATGGAACGACAGAATGTCCCTATGAAAATTATACACAACAGGTACTTTGTCACAACTCATCCGAGTACGAAAATAATACGTATCAGATAGAGGGAGTCGAGACCCTTTCCAAGGACAAGGGTCCTGGGGTCGCACTCTTCTAGATTAAGGTCCTAGGGTGGACCATTAATGGGGTACTTAAATTAATGGGCTATTTGTAGGGTGGCGAAGTAGCTAAACCCGACACATAGTTCCCATAGGTAGTTATTAGTTTAGGGTCATTGAACTCGGAACATATTGGGAAAAGAAAAGGGTGGCACATGGTGCGGCTGTTGCAAAACCTGACATGAATGAGAACCCTAGAGGTACTCACCACACCACATGTTACCAAATGTGTTTTGGCCAAGGGGATAAAAAGAGGGGGTAGGATTTTAGATTTTGGGGATGGACCCAAAGACAAGATATTAGGTCGTTCCTATGTGTCCCATAAGGATGGGAATCAATCCATATGTAGTTATGGAAGATGTTGTGTAATTTAACATCTTGTGGAAAAGTTGTGGAGTGGTATTAGTTGATGGTCATATAGCTCTGACCATAAATGGAACTGAAGGAGGGAAATGCATGGTAAAGTAATTACTAAACCCAATGTGAATGAGGACTGTAGGAGTCCATATCACCACAATGTGCTCCCCGAGAAACATTTAGGTCGACGAACCAAAAGTGAAAGTTAGGATAGGACTGAGGAAAAGTGCTCAAGTGTTCCTTCATACCCCCTGAGAATGGGAATCAATCCATGCATATTTATAGAAGATAGCATTGTAAGGTACCAATTTTAGGGATATGTCATGCAGGTCTAGAACTCACACAAAAAAAGAAGTATTTGATAGATCTTGTTTGTCCTTTATGATAGATATATGTTTTTTTGTGAATCGATAAACGTTTGACATAGAATCTTGTTATCTCTACTAGGATCAATCCATATGTAGTCGTTTAAAAATTGTATGGTAAATAACCAATACCCAACATGATACCCATCGAGTGAGGACACCATGATGTAGTGCTGTTTTTTTCGTGCGTCCAGGACAATAATGTCACAGTTTAAGGTTGTGTGGTAGGACCAACCATCCATTTTAACATCATATAATAAAGACACAATAGTTTATAGTCATGTGAGACTATAATTGGAATGCATAAGATGTTTTAAAGCATACCCTATGTGAATGAGTATGGGACTCATATCACACCATGCACGATTCCAAAGAAGAAACCTCATGCCAAGGGGCCAGCAGAGGTAAGAAAATATGAGGCTAGACCTATAGATGAAATGTACCAGTGTTCCGACATATCCCATAAGGATGGGAATCAAGCCACACATAGTTCTGAGAAGAGGACGTGTAAAGAGATCTTAGTTTAAGGTCTTTGAGCTCAGACCATGAAGAATAAACACTCTTCCAAATGAGTGCAGGCCTCGATCTGATCCCTAAGCCCACGTGAGTCAAACTCAGTATGGGAAACAAGGGGGAAATAGGTCTTTGAAACACATGGGATACACATTAAGTGTAAATCGGTGTGGAGCCCCGAATGATGCCTTATCAAGGCTTTGTCCTCCTAACGTGCGAATGCGCACTAAGGGATTGTACCAAGAGTGTCAAAATTTCACTTGGACATAATGGAGTAGAAAATGATGTGAATAATGTAACAGAAATTTAATGCTTTATCTGGATGGAATGATGAAAAAGGATAACTATTGACCATGGTTAAAACACAGTATCCATATCATGTGACCCGGAATGGGAACATCAAATGAGTGTCAACCGCTGAACTTATTCGCAACGTGAGACTTGTATCAATTTTTCATTAAAAACCCAAGAGGATGTTGGCATTCAGTACTAGGAGATCCCTTGATCTAATAATCCATGCCATTTTTCGGTCCCTTCAGATGTGAAAGATAATGAAAGCCCAAATAAAGGGGATCAAGAAGCCTGAAAAATGGTTTAGAGCATAACCCGGTAAAATCTGACACTCTAGGTTCTAAACTAGAGCACTCCAGGGAAAATTGGTGAATCGCTGAAGAGGGTCGTGGGGCCCAAATTAAGAGCAGCCAACTTGAAAATATGAGTGCATGGAAAGGGAGTGAATGGCTCTTAGGAGAGATAGTTATGTGGTGTGGTTATTACAAAACCGACGTGAATGAGGGTAGAAGTCCATACCACACCTCGTACCCCTCCACTATAAAGACCCATGCCATGAGATCAGAATGATAAGGAGGTTTCTAAATGAATGGGATGGACCCGAAGACTAAATGTTTGGGCGGTTCTACGTATCCCTTAAGGATGGGAATCAAGCCACATGAAGTTCTAAAGAAGGATGATGTGCAGTTTAACGTCATATAGCAAGGATGCAAATAGGGGAAAGGTACCCCAATGAGGGATGTGTATGGAACAGAGAGTAGAAAAATGTGAATGAGGGAATAAGCTCATACCACATCATACAATCCCGAATGATCACTTAGGCGAAGGGGCCGAAAAGGTTGAGGGACCAGAAACGGGAAGTCCCAGCTAGATCGTAGTCTAATATCATTCGGTGAGGATGTTGGTGAAGGAGGGATTCCTCAAGGGGGTATGTGTGGCATGAAAAAATAGTCTTACGTGAATGAGGATGTGAGTCCATACGACACCAAACAATCCTTGATGAGAACTTGGGATAGGGGGATGAAAAGGTTGAGGGACTTAAGGCTGGGAGTCCCGACCCACTGTAGCTGTATAACCTCTCATGCGAGCATTGCCTTACCATAGTTCTTAAGACCATGTGAGCAATGCTAGGTGTGGGAAACTAGGAGTAGTACTAGGATCTCACTGTCATATAAGGGTTCGATAGCTAGAATAACACTTCGGCATAAGGTAGACTGAAGCTTGAAGAGACAGTAGGGCAGAATGAACCACCACACTCAATGTTTGGGACATATGGATATTGTGAGAATGAAAAAGGATGTATTTTGACCATATTATAAGGAAACATCCATATCGTGTGACCTGAAATGGGGACAAAAAATGAGCGTCGACTGCAGACCATATTCGCAATGCGGGACTTGTATCAATTTGTCGTTCAAAACCCTCGAGGATGTTGGACAGTAATGGAGGGAGATCCCTTGGGCTGAGAATCTATTCCACTTGGGGGTCCCTTTTGATGTGAAAAATAATGGAGTCCCAAGTACAGGGAGTTTGTGAGGCCTAAATGTGCCTATGCAATTTAACGTCAAACATGATTGTGGAAGAGGTGGAGATTTTTAGGTGGGAGGGATACATGGTACTGTCATGATGAACTTGACATGAATGAGGGAAAAAGCCAGCACCACACCATGTGTTTTGACCCAATGGTAGCTACTAAAGTTTGGGGTTAGGCCTATGGAAGAAATGTCTTGGCATTCCTATGTATCCCATAAGGATGGGAATCAAGCCATACATAGTTATGAAGGACATGCAGTTTTGCATCGTGCGGTGGGGAAGTGGGAGGAGAGAAGAAAGAGGGAGGATATATGGTGCAATTATCATAATCCTAACATGGGTGGGGCCAAAGAAGCCTACAAAACCCCATGTGGGATCCTCTGAGAGAACTATATCCAAGGGGTATATTCAAAGTGGAAACTGGGGCTGGACTCAGGATGAAGCATCTGAGCGTTCCAACATATCCCATGTGAATGAAAATCAAGCCACATGTAGTTCTTACAGTTTTACGTCTTGAAAGATGACATATAGATTATCATCATGTTGTACAAAAAGGAACATATTCCACTCACAGTTTAGAGTCATGTAGGAAAAGAGTAATACTTTTATATCCTTCAGTCCGGATGAGCCACACATTTTAACATCTTGTGGCATGGATGAAACTATTTAAGGTCATGTAAGTCCGCATTTGATCATCTAAAGTACTGCTTGAGGAACATGGAATTTGTAGGAGGCATTATACATTCATCATCTATGGTTATTAGTGAATATGCACCATTGGGATAAACCTTGTGAATAACATAAGGTCCTTCCCACTTGGGCTCCAAATTGGGTGGTTTTTGTCCATGTTTCATTGGTGTTCTTAATGATAACACTATGTAACCTTGTAAGAAAGAGCGGAGGAGAACTCTCTTTTTGAAATCTCTAGCTATCTTGTTCTGATGCCTCTCTATATTGTGCAGGACACAAATCCTGTTCTCATCGAGTGCTTAAAATTCTTCCAAACAGACTTCAAATACTTTATCTGGTGCTTTCTAATCATAGGCAGCTGTGCGTAATGAAGGAAACTGAATCTTAATGGGCAAGAAAACCTCTACTCTATACACTAGGGAGTATGGGGTCACCTGTGTGGGATTATGATTCTTCGTACGATAAGCTCCGAGGGAATTGGGGAGCTTGTCCAGCCAACTCCTCTTGTTATGGCCAACCATTTTTTGCAGAACATTAGAGAGGGTTTCTTTGAAGGCCTCGATCTGTCCATTTCTTGTGCATGATTACATTAGAATGGATGTTGTTCTTAGCATACAATTTATTCAGCTTAGATGCCCGGATTTTCGTGTTATCATCGGTGAGGACGACATGAGGGACTCCAAATCGGTTGATGATGCTGGAGCTCACAAAGTCAATGATGGAACAATCCTTGACCTCCTAGAGTAGAACTAGTTTTACCCACTTGAAAAAGAAATCCGTAGTAGTCAGGATGAACCAGCACTGGCAAACTATCACTAGTGGATATGATCCCACAACCTCGAATCCCCAGACCGAAAAGGGATGAGATTACATGGTTGTGTGGAGAGGCTCTAGTAGCTGATGCATAAAGATGGCATGAATTGGGCATGCATGACACCTTTTGGAGAACTCGATGTAATCGTGGATCATGGAAGGCTAGAAATTACCTAGTCTCCAGATCTGGTGAGATAGTTTCAGCCCGGTCTAAGGAGCCCCACATGAACCGACATGAACCTCCATCATGAATTGATAAATCTCAACTCATTGAATGCAATAGAGGAGAAACCCATCAAACCTATGCCTGTAGTGGATCTGCCCACGACTAGGACCATTATGGAGGGTAAATTGTAACACGCGGCTTTAGATTCGCTCACTCTTCGCCCGATCCACTAGGAGATTACAATTTTGGAGATACTCGACAACGGAGGTTCTCTAGTCAAGAGTCACCTTAATCAATTCATCGAGGAGACTAGGAGGTCCTGACGTAGTGGCATCGGCAATAAGGTGGATCACCTGTGGGATGTCATCGTTATCTGGAGTGAAGTGAGTGATGACTCTCTGGTGTTCCACGTGGATAATAAAATTATCTTGTCCAGGCTCTGCAAGTGAAGCAGCAAGGCTTTCCAAGGTATCTGCTTGACCATTCTGGGATCAAGGGACAAGAGTAACTTCGGGCTGAGATTCGAACTGGGCCATTAGTTGGAAAGTGCGTTCAAAAAATGGTATGAGCTTTGGATTTCTGAAGGAATAGTCACTGTTGATCTTCTTGATGACTAGTTCAGAGTCCCATTTCACATGCAAGTGGGGAACATCAATCTCAAGGGCCCACTCGTGGCCAGTAATGAGATCCTAATACTCTATCTCATTGTTGGTGCAGCCTTCTGACAATAGGAATGAATATGGTAGAATGGCTTGTGCTGGGGTAATTAAGACTATACTGAGGCCAACTTTATTGAGCATGGGGTCATGGGGCCTACTGACGGTGGGGATCTGGGATGCACCATCGAAGTGCATTTTACAACACGACAAGTTTTAGTCTACTGAGAGAATCTCTTCATCGAGGAAATCAAGATATAGGGACTGGTTTACAGGAGCTGGATGGGTTGCAAGGAAGCCTACAAACACTTTCCCTTTTATAGCCTTATGTGGGAAAAACCTGATGTCGAACTTCTGAAGTATTACTTCCCACTGAGTTAGACGTCCTGTCAACATGGGGAAGTTCAAGATGTACTTCAGCGGATCTACTCGAGACACCAACTATTCCTCAAAATGCTGCAGGTAATGCCATAATTTCTGTACTTTGAATACCAGCATATGGTATCTCCTCTCGATAGGGAAGTATCTGGTCTCCGTTTCTAGGAGCATGCGACTGAGATAATATATTATGTTTTTAGTTCCCTTGTTGTTCTTCTAGGTGAGAAGGGCGCTGAGGGATCCTTCCAGGGAGGTCACATAAAAGACCAGCAGCTTTCTAGAAATAGGTGGCATTAGAACCAGAGGATGTTACAGGTACCCGTGGATTTCCTTGAAAGAAGCCTGATATTTTTCGTACCACTCGTAGATAGTTCCTTTCTTCATGATATGAGAAAAAGGCTTACACTTGTCAGCCAAATTCGTGATGAATCGGTGTATGTAGGATAAATATCCTTCAAAACCTCGAATCTACTAGAGGTTTCCTAGGGGAGACTTATAATTGATGGCCTTGATCTTCTCCGAGTCGATCTCGACGCTCTTGAATCTGAAAATGAAACCAAGAAACTTTCCATAGGTGACTCTGAAGACCCACTTCAGTGGGTTCATGTTTAGGTGGTAGGAATGAAGGATCCCAAACACATTCTCAAGGTCTTTGAGATGGTTCTGACATTGGTGAGATTTGACCACCAGATCGTCCACTTATCATTCCACCAATGTCCCAAGGATCAGATTAAATATGTGAGGCATAGCCTGTTGGTAAGTGGAACATGCATTCTTCAAACTGAAGGGCATGACCTGGTATCAGAAAGTACCTTGTGGTTCCGTGAAGGCTATAAAATCCATTCAGATATGGTTATACCTAGAGTACCCATCCATGAAAGAGAGGGATTGGAACCCAATTGTAGTGTCGATCAACAATTCCATCATAGGAAGGGTAAAATAATCCTTCAGATAGTGACAGTTGAGATCTCTAATGTTGATGCAGACTCTAATCTGTCCATTCTTCTTCGTGACTAGCACAATGTTGGCTATCCATTCGGGATACTGGACCTCCTGAAAAAAAATTTCCTTGATGAGCTTATCAAATTTGGCCTCGGCCATGGCACCATGACAAGGGTGCATCTTTCTGGTAGGCTTCTTAAACCCGTAATGATTTTTTGGGAGGCCAAGGCGGTGGATGGATACCTAAGGTTCTAGTAATAGAATCTTGTCATAACACTAGGAAAATACATCACAATGTTGTCTGAGTTAGTCCACGTACCATTGTTGCTCCTCGAGAGGCATAATGGCACTGATCAATGTGGGTTTCGGATCCCACTCACTACCGAGGTTCACCTGCACCAATTAATCGACCGTAGTGAAGAAGACCTCTTCAAAGGAGGGGGAAGAATCCTCTAAATCATATTATTCACTTATGTATGAGGGATCCTAAATGGGAGGAGTTTCCTCTGAGTCAATAGATTCCGATGGGAGGCTGGTACCAGCCTGTGCGGCAGTGGACACTACATCAGGGGACTCCTGTGCTGCCGAAACCAAAGCAATGAAGACTGTTGATCTGATCCCATCTAGTCTTCGGTCCATGGGGCCACGATTGATGATATAAAAGCAATAGTGGGGCGTCATCTTGAGCTGGTTTATCCCAACTCGATGGAACAAGCATGTATGACATATTTTCATTGCCATGGGGTGGAAATCCTGATACCTGATGTGAGTAGGGGGCTCCGGGATTACCCGAGCCAGATTCATGTAGGAGTATGAGGTGATCTCTCAACATTGATTTGACTTGGAAATATTCTCCCCCTCATTCCAAAAACTATGAAGCATTGTCCCATGTTAGGGGTTGTTTCCTCCAATCGGTGTATTGTAATGATGTATCCATTATTTATATCTTTCTAGGGGTTGGTTGTAGCTGAAGCATGCTCAACATCATTAGCCTGAATATTTTTTCCTTGCTCTTGTAATAGTCAGAATCCAGATAGTGGTCTTCACAAGAGGAAAAGGGGGATGTGTCACCTCTATGTATTCCCACTCGACCTTTAAGGGAGTACATGAGTCACTAATGATATGATGAAGGAACCGCCACATATAGGTGGAGCCATAGCCTGCACATCAACATGTTGTATGTGGTCTCCTGGGAGACAACCATGAACTTGGTTCTTGATACTAGGCCACTGAATTGGGTCTTCAGGAGAATATTTCTGACCAGTGACTATTTTGTCCTATCATAACTTTAAATTTTTAGGTCAAAGGGACTCATATCATCCACTAACAACCCCATTTTTCACATTGTTTGAGTCGGGATTAGGTTGATCTTAGAGCCTATGTTGACTAGACAGTGGTGAACCTCCATGCCATTAAACTGTCTAGTGATGTACATTGGGA
This sequence comes from Viscum album, assembly GCA_963277665.1. Lineage (NCBI taxonomy): Eukaryota > Viridiplantae > Streptophyta > Magnoliopsida > Santalales > Viscaceae > Viscum > Viscum album. Next base: position 398,959,589 of record OY728138.1, read on the forward strand.
GAATTTTCCCCTTTATGGGATAGGCTTCATCTTTTCCAGAGAATGAGATGATGTCTTGGCATTCAGAAAACTTGATCGTCTCAGCATGGAAGGCTTCTGCGGCTGCTATCTCTGTCTCAAACTATAGGTGTCTTCTTAAAACCTCGGAAAGGGCCTCTAGCATATCTACTATGTAACCACATGAAATTTTGAATAAATTTTGTTTCCTAATTTTGTGTGTTATTTTATTTTACACTCAACAAAACTATATCCTTAAAGTAATGAAGTTAGTATAATTAAAATGATCCAGTTGGGTTTCGTCTGTTATATGACCATTGGTCAATATGAACATTGGAAAATAATCTCTTAATGTTATGATTTTTTTTAAATACAAGTGATATTGGTTAATTAATATAGAAAGAAGATTCAATGGCATCATCCAATTGACCCGAGCATTATGAAGCCCATCTGTCAGAACTTGGGAAGGAGGTAGCATCTCTGGGGTTTTCTCTCGGGCAAGCCCAAGATGAGCTTCAACATGTGAATCTTGGACGAAATTTCTTAAGGGGGATGTTCAAGCTGATAGAAATCACCACTCGAGCAAATTTTTTCGAGCCAACCCAAGATTCTATCTCCATAGCACACCTTACACATAGGTCTTATGCAGGTGTTATAAGGGGCTATGTAATGAGGCCTTAGATAGTTTTTTTAATCTCTTGGTATAAATAATATTTCTATTTCTTGTTATGGTAAAATTTGTGCATTTCAAATGTCCAGATAAATGTAGGATGAATTTATATATGTTTCATATAATTGATGAATTTTGGAAAATGGGTATTCTAAATTTTTTTTGAATACTTTAAATAATTAATTATGTGAAATGATTTTCAAAAAATGGACTTCTAAAGTTGTGATCAGTAAGAAATTTAGAATATAATAAGATCAAATTGATTTTTAGTGAATAGTAAAGTATGAATAGTAACAAACCCTTATGAATAGTAATTAATAGAAAATAATCCAAAAAAATAGAAACTTTACCCATGAATGTATAAATATAATGTCGACATCTTAAAAGTGAAAAAACGATTATAGTATAAGTTTTGGTGTTTTTATATGTCATAAATACTTTATTTACAATTATATAATCAATTAAATAATTTAAAATGGAAATGTATTTTCATAAAATGTAATCATAAATTGTTACTTTATTTTCTTATGCTTATATGATAATTGTATGTGACCATGATTACTTTTTCTAGGTGTTACAAAACAAGTTATAGTTTTAGAGTTGTTTTTTTGAATAAATAATGATTTTATTTAAAAATTAAATTAAAAATATTTAGGAAACTATTTTCATAAAATGGAGTTCATTTTTGAATTCATAGTATTAATATTAGGGTAGGGTAAATATTTGGGATTTTTCTGAAGTAGTTGAATTTTCAGTGAATAGTAAAAATATAGTTTCGAGTTTTGGGTGTTTAATGACATCATTGATGATGTAACCATGATGTAATAAATCTGGTAAACATATGAATAGTAATATATGTTATGAGGTGTCCCAAGTGTCCAACACCATGGGAAAATAATATGGGCAGGACCATGGTTTTGCAAATTCTGCCGATGAGGTGTCCCTTGTAAATTAATTAAATATTCCCTCTCTTTTCTTATAAATTCCAAACCATCCCCTCATTCATTTCATTCCAAAATCCTCCTAAACAAATATATGGTCTATTTACCTCCCAAGGAGTCCTCAAAAGGTTCCCTAAATCTCCTAAGGTCCAAATCTTCGAGCTTTCGAAGTCACTCTTCAAGGTAAGGGAACCTTTTACCCTCCTCTTTTAAGTCATGACTTCCATTATGTTATGTCTTCTAGTTTCTATTTCATTATATTGGTGTATCTTAATCTATACCATTCTTACTTTACATTTAATGTTCAACTGATGAGATACCCTTTCTGCTCTCATCAACTGATTTTTAGAATTATTAAGTGATGCCATTAGGCTGCCGAATTTTCATAAAAGAAATCACATCTTCTCTTTTCCTTTCAGTTTCATTTTCATATGGAACTTCTTTCAAATATCCATACCATGATCTTATTTCTTTGTATTCTATACCCATAATTTATATTTTTTTATTTATTATTTGGTGACTCTTGTCCCCTCTCTTTTCAATGTTTTCTAAAACCATGTTATATAGCCATTATGAGGTAGAATTTTCATCTCAAAATCTCTCTCTTTTTCTCAAGAAATTATCCTGTATTATTTATATGAATACCCAATTATACTTTAATTTACATGGGTAAAAATTAATACATAAAATTGATCTATATTATTCTTTAATTGACATACATATAACTCTCACTCCATCTCCATGGGTTATAAATTACATAATGATCAAGTTTTTGAGAACATTTAAAACGTCACGATTTTGAAATGAAACCCATTTCTTTTATTCTCTATGGTTTATTTATGAAATGTTTTATTATGATCTATGTGGATCACATGAATGTAATTTCATATTAAGGGTGCTCCTTGATAGTTCCCCAATTCATTGTGTAAATAATTTAGTCTCTAGAGATGACAAGTTTCACGATACCTTGGTAATTTTTATGAAACCTTAGGAATGAATCTTGGTGATATGTTCATGAATGTCTAAATAAAATTTTTTAGCCACATATTCGTGTTATGGTTCATGTTATTTTCATTATTAAATTCCTCTACTTCCATTCCTCGTGTCTTTATGTTTTTTATCAAGTTCTTGTTGATTTCACAAGTAAACCGATTCACTTGCTTTCCTTACTAGGCCTTCTGCTCAACCTTTCCTTTAATGTATGTCTCTAGGTTATGATATGTAATAATTGTACATAGAAAGATATTATGATGAACCCCTACAAGTGGATTATAATAATGTTTTTTGTTTTCATGTTTTTTGTGCCTGATTTCCAAGACACTAGACTTTAGAGATCCTCTCTTTGTAAAATGTAATGAACAGTTATGTTATAAAAGGCGGGATGCCAAAGTTAGTATAAAAGGATAGTTTAGTTATTTAAAGAAATTAGGATATGTAATATTTAGGAATAAACCTATAGAAAGTTTTAAATATAAGAATACTTCTTGGTATTTTTGTGAGTATTGAGTAAGTGGTTTATCAAGAAAATACATCCATGCCTGGATATGAGCTGGTAGAGGCAGTTCTAGCACAGATGTATCGAGGAGTGAAAAATCTGAAAAGGAGTTTCGGGCTTGACCCGGGCTATCCTGGTACATGACAACTGGCCTTGATGCACTCTTGGTTATGACAGTTCCGAGGGATATGTTGGGTTAATCATATGCTTTTTATGAATCATTATGAAGGATTTAGAGAGAAATGTAATTGTTTAAATCATGAAATTTTCAAACATAAAATCCTTTATAGTTAAAAGTTTCATAAATGAAATTATATTCTTAATAAGGTTTTATTCTTTTAGAAAATGGCAGGAAATAGGAGGAACCATGAAAATGGTGACTGCAATGGACCATGCACTGAAGGCCCTCTGATTGAAGTTGGAATTGAAAATTTCATGTGAATGATGAACCAATGGACTCATGTTATGGGAAATAACTTGAAACAAGCTAAGAGACCGATCTCACCATGAAAGGAAAAACTTTATTTTGAGTCCTTTATGAATCAACGACAACCAAACTTCAGTGGGTCTACCTACCCATTGATTGCTGAACAGTGGATCAGCTATATCGATAAGATCGTTTGTTGTGCTCCGCTATTCTGAACAAGATAAGGTTACCTTGGTTGTTTATCACTCAGAGGAAGAAGTTGATTAGTGGTGGAAACTGATTAAAAACACAAGGCTAAAAGTGGATGTTGATTCTATTGAGTGGGAAGAATTTAGAGGTATATTCTTCAACAAATATTTCCATCAATCGATGAGAACAAGAATAGAAAAGATGTTTCTCGAGATGAAGCAGAAGGACAATGAATCTGTGGGAACCTACAAGATGAACTTCACAAGGCTTTCACATTACACCTATATATTTTTCATGGATCCAAATGGTATGTTTGATAGATTATTCGGTGTACTGAGACCTCAATTGTAGAATAATCTAGCCAACCAAGATTATGATAGCTATGAGGAGATCGTGCGAAGTGTGATGAAAGTCGAACTGGATTTTGGTGAGACGTAATGGTATAATAAATCCAATGACAAGAAAAAATAAAAGTATCCAAAATTTGGGAGGAGCTTTGATCATGGAAGAAGAGGCATGCAAGTACAACACCCCACATGTAATAAACTTGGGAAGAAGCATTCGGGGGAACTGTCTGTTCGGGAGCGGGAAGTGCTACAAGTGTGGCTGAGATGGAAACATAGTGAGAAATTGTTGTAATGAGGTGAAGCCACAACATACCAACACTAATGATAAAGGGAAGATGGTGCAGTCCCTACTTGATTTCCAATGCAATTAGTGTGGAAAATTGGGCACTTTTCCAATCATTATCCAAATCCGGGGGAAGTGGAGGGGAATCACCATCAGCCTCAGCAACGACCAAGGGAGCAAGGTCGTACTTTTGCAATCACTACGGCTAAAGTAAAAAAACCAAATGATGTGGTGGCAGGTACTCTTGTTATTTTCTAAAGTCTAGCAAGTACTTTGTTTGATTTACTTATAAACATTCCATTATTTTCTCCATGTTTACAACAAATTTAGAATTATCCCCCAATTTACAAAAAGTAGAGTTATCAATCAAGACTCCTGGTTGGATTATCCAAGAATCATCAGTGTTTAGAAACTCTAGTATTTACTTTTGGGAGAACAATATTATCGCAAATATAGTATTCATTCCCATGCTGTAGTTCTACATTATACTAGGGATGGACTGGCTCTCAAAGTATAATGCTAAGATAAAATGTATAAGTAAGGAAATATCAGTAGTCTTGAATGTAAAACCGACAGTTATCTTCTAAGGATAGATATATCAACATGATCTTTCTATATAAGAACCTCCTATACCCTTCTTTATGGAGTTGATCGGTGAAGAAGTATAAGGAAATGAGAGTTTGAGGATTGAAAATTTCCCCATCAACTAAGAATACATTCATGTATTTCTTGAGGAGTTACCCAGACCTCCCCCAAAAAGTGTTGAAGAGTTCACCATTGAACTGGTACCTGGATCCCATCCGATATCAAAGAATCCACATAAGATGGAAAATGTGGAGCTGAAGGAGTTAAAGAAACTACTCCAAGATCTTTTTAGAGAAGAGTTTTATCGAACAGAGTGTGTCTCCTTGGGGAGCACCAGTTCTCTTTGTGAAGAAGAAGGATGGATTGATATGGGTCTGCCTTGATTATAGGGAACTGAATGGGATAACAGTGAATAAAAAATACCATCTTCCAAGAATTTATGACTTATTTGACCAACTTTGTGGTGATAAATTCTATTCTATGATTGATCTTAGATCTTGTTATCATCAATTGGGGGTGAAGAAAGATGATAATCTAAAAATAGCCCTCTAATCAAGATATGGTCATTATGAGTTTGTTCTTATGCCCTTCAGACTGACCACTGAACTTTCTATTATTAGGGATTTTATGAATAGAGTCTTTAAAGAATACCTTGATAACTTTCTGGTAGTTTTTATTGATGATATTCTGATATATTCCAAAAGTCATGAGGAGCTTGAGGATCATCTAAGGGTTATCATACAACCTCTACGAAAGGAGAGGACTTTTTGGAAGTTCAAAAAATTTAAATTCGGGTTACATCATGTTGCTTTCTTGGGGAACACTGTAACCAATGAAGGAATAAAAGTTGACCTTGCAATGAAAAAACATGTAGAGGAGTGGCCTCATCCTACAATAATAACTGATATTCATAGTTTCCTTAGATTAGTGGGATATTATAGGAGGTTTGTGAAAAACTTTTCACAACTTTATAATCCATTAACCAAGTTAACTCGAAAAGGGGTCAAGTTCATATGTACAAGGGAGTGTGAGGAAAGATTCCAAGATCTGAAGAAGATATTGGTTATTGCACCTGTGTTAACTCTTCCATCAAGTGGAGAAGGATTCGATATTTTTAGCGATGCATATCTGAAATGTCTTGGTTGCATCCTCATGAAAAATAAAAAAGACATTGCTTATGCATCTCGACAGTTAAAGAATAATTTGAAGAACTATCTTATGCATGATCTGGAGAGGGTTGCAGTCGTTTTTTCTCTAAAGATATGGAGGTACTATCTCTATAGAGAGAAATTTGATATATACATAGACCATCAAAGTTTGAAGTATATTTTGACACCAATGGAATTGAACAAGAGACAGAGGAGGTGGCTGGATCTTCTCAAAGACTATTATTTTTTAATTAATTATTATCCTGGAAGAGAAAATAAAGTCGTGGATGCATTAAGTAGGAGAGACCTCGTTGTTCTTTCCGTGGTGAGGATTCAAAGAGATCTTTTGATCAATGATCTAGTAAAGATGGAAATGGGGATTATAAGGGAAGGGACATCATTAACCCTAACCCAAATTATTTCTCAACCGTCATTACTAGAGAATATCCAGAAAGCTCAGAAAGAATACCTTTGTTGTAGAATAAGTTTGAGGCTGTGAAGGATTCTAATTTTCTGAAGTTCAATATTGATCAAGAAGGTGTGCAAAAGTTTTGTACAAGACTTTATGTTCCATCTATTCTGTAAATACAGAAGGATCTGATGGATGAAGCTCATATCTATACTTTCTCTATACATCCTAGAAGCACAAAACTGTATTGGGTCCTTTGTGATCATTATTAGTGGGATAATATGAAAAGGGAGATTACTGACGACACTTCAAGGTGCCTGGTATGTCAGAAAGTGAAGGCCAAGAGAAGACTTCCTAAAGGGGTATTGCAACCACTACCCGTACTAGCATGGAAGTGGGACAATATCACTACAGACATCATCATTTGCCTCCCGATAACTTCTAAAGGAAACAATACGATATGGGTTATTGTGGACCATCTCAAAAAAACTTCCCATGTTATCTCAATTTGGGAAGATTTCCCTCTTGATCAACTTGCCAGGATTTACGTGAAGGAAGTGGTAAGGCTGCATGGAGTTCCACTTAATATCGTATTTGATCATGATTCAAGGTTCACATCAAAATTATGGAAATGTCATCAACATGCTCTAAGCACTAAAATTAATTTCAGTAAGACCTATCACCCACAAACTAATAGAAAATCTGAAAGGACTATTCAAACACTCGAGGATATGCTGAGAACATGCTCAATGGAATTTAAAGGTGGATGAGATCAACATCTCCCTTTAGTTGAGTTCTCTTAGAAAAATAGCTTCCACTAAAGCATTCAAATGAAACCCTATGAAGCTCTATATGGTAAGAAATGTAGAACTCCTATCTATTGGTATGAAGTTGTTGAGGGAAAGCTTCTTAGGCTTGATCTTGTGTGAGAGATGACAGAAAAGGTCCATGCGATCCAGTAACGCATTAAGGACGCTCAAAGTCGAAAAAACAACTATGACGACAACCATCAACGGGACATGGAGTTTGATTTTGGTGATAAGGTATTTCTTCTAATTTCACCTTGGAAGAGTGTCACGAGGTCTGGGAAGAAATGGTAGCTCAGCCCTAGGTACATTGGCCCCTATGAAATCCCTAATCGTGTAGAAACAATGTCCTATTGTCTTGCACTTCCTCCAAATATAGCACAAGTTCATGATGTCTTCCACATATCCCTCTTGAGGAAGTACATACCAAACCCTTCCCATGTACCAAATCCAGGGGTGATTAAACTGAATCAGGACCTCTCTTATGAGGAGAAGCCGGTAGAGATCTTGGATATTAGGGACAAGGTTCTACGCAACAAGACTACCCACCTTTTTAAGGTGTTGTGGATGAACCACAAATGCGAAGAAGCTACATGGGAACGAGAGGATTCTATGAGGTAGAAGTACCCACACCTTTTCTCTTCTGAGGGTATGAGTTAAAACTTCGAAGACAAAATTTCTTATGGGGGGATGAATGTAATGACCCGAACTTTTGAATAAATTTTGTATCATACTTTTTTGTGTAATTTTATTTTATACTCAACAAAATTGTATCCTTAAAGTAATGGAGTGAGTATAATTAAAATGATACCATTGTTTTTCGACTGTTATATGACCATTGGTCAATATGACTATTGGAAACTGTACTCTTAACATTAAAATTATTGTTTATAAATACAAGTGATCTTGGTTAATTAATACAGAAAGAAGAGTCGATGGCCTCATCGAGTAGACTCGGGCTATTCGAAGCCCATATTTCAGAGCTTGGGAAGGAGTTAGCTTCTATGGTCTTTGCTCTGGACCAAGCCCAAGCCGAGCATCAACATGTGAAGCTTGAACAGAATCTACTAATGGAGAAGGTTAGGCTGATAGAAATCACCACCCAGGAAATGTTTTCCAAGCCTTTCCAAGATTCAATCACCATAGCACACCTTAAACTTAGTTAATATGCAGGTGTTATAACGGTCTATGTAACGATGCCTTAGATAATTTTTTTAATCTCACAGTATAAATAAAATTTAAATTTCTTCTTATAGTAAAATTTGGGAATTTCAAATGTCTTTATAAATGTAGGATAAAATTTTAGAAGTTCCATATTATTGATAAATTTTGGAAAAAGGGCATTTTAAAATATTTTTGAACACTTCAAATAATTAATAATGTGAAATGATTTTCAAAAAATGGTCTTCTACATTTGTGATCAGCAATAAATTTATATTCTAATAAGATCAACTTGATATTTAGTGAATAGTAAAGCTTGAATGGTAACATTCCCTTATGAATAACAATTAATTGTAATGAATAGTAAATTTTCCAAATAAATAGAACCATCACCCATGAATGTATTAATATTATGTGGACATCATACAAGGGAAAAAACGATCATAGTGTAAGTTTTGGTATTTTTATATGTCATAAATACATTATTTACACTTTTTTAATTAATTAAATAATTTAAAATAGAAATTTGTTTTCATAAAATGTAATCATAAATTTTTACTTTATTGTCTTATGGTTATACGATAATTTTATGGGACCTTGCTTACGTTTTCAAGGTGTTACAAAACAAGTTATAGCTTTAGAGTAGTTTTTTTGTATAAATATTGATTTTATTTAAAAATTAAATTTAAAATATATAAAAAATTATTTTCATAAAATGGAGTTCATTTTTTAATTCATATTATAGATATTAGGTTAGGGTAAGGTTTTGGTATTTTGCTGGTACAGTTGAATATTTGGTGAATAGTAAAAATACAGTTTTGAGTTTCGAGTGTTTAACGACATCATTGATGATGTAATCATGATGTAATAAATCTAGTCAACTTTTGAATAATAATATATGTTATGAGGGGTCCCAAGTGGCCAATACCATGGGAAAATACTTTGGGTAAGCCCATGGTTTTGCAAATACCACTGATGAGGTGTCCCTTGGAAATTAATTAAATGATCCCTCTATTTCACTATAAATACCAAGTCATTCCCTCATCAATTTCTTTCCAAAATACTCATCAACAAAGCTCTGGTCTTTTACCACCCAATGAGTCCTCTCAAGGTTCCATAAAGCCCCCAATTTCCCATTCATCATGCTTTCAAAGTCACTATATATTGTAAGGGAACCTTTCACCCTCCAATGTTAAGTCATGAATTCCTTTATATTATGTCTTCTAGTTTCTATTTCATTCTATTGATGCATGTTCTTATATATAATTCTTACTGTCCATTTCATGTTAAATTTATGAAAGACCCTTTCCTCTCTCATCAACTAATTTTCTAAATTTTTATGTGACCCTGTTAGGCTTCCAAATTTTCGTAAAAGAAATCACTTCTTCTCTTTTCCTTCGAGATTCATTTTCATATGGTATTTATTTAAAATATCCATACCATGATATTATTTCATTGAATTATATACCCATACTATATTATGAGTTTATTATTAGTGGATCACTCCTGTCCCCTCCCTTTTCAATGTTTTCTATAACCACGTTATATATCTATTATGCTGCAGAATTTTCATCTCCAAATCTCTCTCTTTTTCTCAAGAAATTATCTTGTATTATTTATGTGAATAACCAATTATATTTTCATTTCTAGGGGTATTCATCAATACAAAAAATTGATAGATTTTTTCTGTAATTTACATACATATAACACTCGCTCCCATTCCATCTGTTATAAATGACACAATGATCAAGTTTTTTAGAACTTTTAAAACGTGACGATTTTGAAATGAAACCCATTTAATTTATTCTCTATGGGTTATTTATGAAATGTTGGATTATGATCTATGGGGATAACCTGAATGTAAAGAAATATTAAGGGTGAACCCTGATATTTCTCCAACGCATTGGGTAAATAATTTAATCTTTAGAGATGGCAGGTTTCAGAATACCTTGGTGAATAACCTTGGTAATATTTATGACACCTTGTGGATGAACCATGGTGATATGTTCATGAATTTATAAATTAAATGTTGTTACAACAGATTCATGTTATGTTTCAATTTCTTTTAATTATGAAATTCCCCAAATTCTATTTCTCATATCTTTATGTTTTTTTATCAAGTTCTTATTGATTACACAAGTAAACCCACTCCCTTGCTTTCCTTAGTAGGTCCTATACTTGTCCTTTCCTTTGATGTATGACTCCAGGTTATGAGATTTAATAATTTTACTTAGGAATAACTTATGATGAATCCCTAAAAGTGTATTAAAATAATTTTATATGTTTTCATGTTTTATATACCTGATTTCCAAGAAACTAGACTTTAAAGATCCTCTATTTATAAAATGTAATGAAATGTCATGTAATAAAAGGCGGGATTCCATATGATGATAGGAGAAGGGCATGAAGGATGGAGAGCCTTGATGGAATGCTGGAAAGATGTTTAAGGACATCAGAGTTCCGTTCTAGGTGTGAAATTCTACTTATAGGGGGTCTCTCAATGACAAGAGGTATGGTGGGCCCTACCGGTTGGACCGACGACTGACTGGTGCTGGGAATATCCCTCTGATCAGTAGTCAAAGCCTATAGAGTGACCACTAGATGAGGTTCAAAAGACTGATACTGGTACTTAGAATGGCTTGGCTGATCATGACGAGGTCTATGTGGATCTGCCTTATCCAACAACACGAACGATGGAAAATGCAGATATGATGACACCTGATGAAAACGCTGCACATACTGAGCTCTACGCTGGGCCTATTGTCAGATTTTGGTGTCATGTACAACTTGACTGGAAATACTAACTGAGGAACTTTGATGAACTACACTGACACAAATCCATCGATGCTGGCAATGGATAGGGATGTTGGGAGGATCCGCCTGGCACTCTTTATTGTTAGGAATCATCTAGGGGTTTACCAGCTCTACGATATTAACCAAGGAGTACACTTGACTATCAATTGAAGAGTCATCTAGTACTGGATGGATCCTAGGAGGAATCTCCATCTTCGGGGGCATGAAATCTTCGATAGTATGAGATGATGATGGAATTGGTGGGTGACATTGTTTTCCCTTGCGCGACTGATTCCTGCTCTTCTGGGACGAGGATGGCTAAGCCGTTGACATAGAAGTACTAGCGGTGGATGGTGTGGTGTCTTCTGAAGGATCAGATTGATTCAAGAATGCATGGATAATACCATGGGCACGAGCGAATGTCTTACGATCCATCCAATAGTCATATTTCTGGGACCTATGGTTTGAAACCTAATGTCGTTATCCTTCGCTATCACTGTTGTAGTCTGAGTTCACGAAGACACATGCCACCTATGCCGGAGCTGGGCCTAATCGGACAATTTTGTTATCCACCTCGTCTAGAAGCCAGTATTTAAACACATAGCATTGTTTGAGGGTATTCCCAAGGATCTGGTGATAGGGGAAATAATTAGGGTGATCAGTGAGGTTCGCCTCTTTTGGCCTCCTACATTCACCAAAATGTACAATCCCATATTCCAGGGTACTTCGGAAATAACTGGGGACCTGAGACTTGTTGAATGAGTAGGTCTTGTTCCTCCGGTCTATGAAGGGGGACATGAGAGCCTGGCCCTGATGAGGGGCTGGAGGTTCCTATCAAGGACGTGGATCTTGGTTGTCTCACATAGGTGGTGGCGGTGCATTTTGCAGGGGCACCTGCCGATTTTGTGGTGGGTGATGCTGTGATGGAGGGTATGCCTAAGGTGGAGGGTCCCTGCGAGGATGTGGAGGTAGCTCCAGTGATAATAATTCCAGTTTTCTGGGGGGCCTCTATTTGAGCCAACACGGTGGGCTCGACCCTACTAGCACTTCTTGTGGGAATTACAAGAGGAAATAGATGTGTCTGGATGGACTGTTTCAAGGCTTATTAAAGGCATTGGGCCTTATTAGAGAAGTCTCAGAATCCCCTGGGGAAATTATGAGTAATAAGGGAGGGGACTAGTTCTGTCTCGACATTCCTCACACACATTGTCAGTAGTTTCTCCTGAGTTAGTGGAATGTAAAGAGAGTAGAAGATCCCTTTCCACTGGGATACAAAGTTTGCGGAATGCTCATCAGGCCTATATTTTCAGTTTAAGAGGTCTATAATACTCATCTCAAGAGTGGTGGAACTGAACTGGAAGAGAAATTCCCTACAGAGGTCTTCCCAGCCAGCTAATAATCTGATAGGTAGCTAGCTGTAGAAGATAAACAAATTCCCTTCCAATGCCTGCACAAAATAAAAGAGTTTAGCGGCCTTCTATTGCCCTGAAGTTCCCAACATGGGTCCACACCATGAGATGAAGTGGTCCAGATGCTGCAGCAGGTCCCAAACCCATTGAAGGGGGAAAAGGTGGGATTTTTGAAACCCATGGGTGCTGAAATATCATCCACCCATGCCAGATATGGCTTTCTATCAGGAGGGATGGCCACATGTTGCGTTTCCAATTCCTTGTGGTGGGAAAGAAGCACTATCATGGGATCATCTGGCTATGGATTCCTATCTTGATATGGATACCTAACCACCAAGACATTGGTAGGATCTTCAACATGATAAGCAGGCCCAACAACTCATGGAGCGGTTGGCGGAATGACATGAAGAGCAGCTGGGGGAACCTGATTTGGGTCTCGAGGATTGTCCCGCTACTCGGGTGGATTGGGTGACACATACATCACCCTTTTTCCTTAAGTTCCACCCTCAACCCTGTCTGCATGGGCAGGACAATCAGGATCTCCTAGATCCAATTCATCGGGGAGAAGTTGTACCTGTCTTTGCTTCCCAAGCTAGGGATCACCATAGTTCGGTCATCACTTGACATCACATTCAGCAATGAGGTCGTCGACCATATTCCCATGTTCGGTGAGTTGTTGATGCAACAAAGCTTTTTCGTGATCGTCTTCTACTTTCTGCACTGAGCCAGACTGGCAGAAGTGTTTGACGACTCTAAGGTAATCCTTACCCTAGTAGGGATGTCAAGTGAGGATAAATGTCTCAGTGGGCATAGGAAGACCCAGTAGATTTCTCTATTGACATGTAATACATCCCAATTGATCCAATAGGTGTGACACTGCCTCAGAGGGTAGGTCCTCTCCAACAAGATCTAGCTCATTTTCATCCACCAGTAGGTTAGCCATGTTATCCATGACCCTTCCTAGAGCCACATCCTCTATGTCGCTTGGAAAATCGGGCCAGCACCTGATAGAACTGGAATAGAGGGCCACATACTTCCCCCAAGCATGTATTTTAACATGGGGAAAAGACTCCTCGATTATCCTGTGGATCAATTTAAATATCTTGACGCATCGTTGTTGGGGGGGTTCTATGGAAACCTAGTGACTCAGGGCATTGGGCCAAGGGGAGTGCGACCAGATCAACCAAACGAAATTGTTGTCCGATTTCTTCGAAGTGCGCCTGACTCTTGGGGTAGGCCACTCGTTGATGAAGAAGGTGGAAATGTGTTTCCAAGAGGGTTTGGTGAAAGCATCCAACCTTCTCCTTGGTTAGTTCATCTGGAACACTAAAATTCAGTGCTGCAACTATCCAAAACATCTCTGGGAAATTATTTGCTGTGAGAATATCCCACAAGCTCCTTGGTCTGGATTCGGGGTTTGGCCTTTAATTTCCCCACTCGTCATCTGGAGGCAGATGGGTAATTGGTATAGGTACTAAAGCAGACCGCTGAGATGGTATGCTGGCTGGTAGAGAATACGTTGAGCGAGATGAAAAACCGCTTCATCTTGGGCTATCCTCTAAAGGGTGTTGTGACTTAGCCACCACATCGTGTTAAGATGAGATGGAAACCACAATTTCTAGTGCAGGGACTAAGAATACTGGTGATAGGCTAGGCTACTTCCCATCCCCCATTTGTCCCTAGAATAGCTCTCTATGATCTCTAGTCGAGGTAGAGAGTGCTTCTGGTGATGATGGTGAAGATTGCATAGTCAGACCCAGGGGAGTTGCCAAATTTTCTTCCTCTTGGATGTATCTACGGAGGGAGGCATGGATTTTGTGGACCTCGCATTCCAGAAGTATAAGGCTAATGCACCTAGTTCCTGCCCCGACCCTTGACACTGATGATCTAGGCAAGGGATCCATTGCTGATTCGTATTCTGCCTCAGAATCTGAGAGGCAGACTGGTTAAATCTCGGTTTGAATCTTCCCAACATTATTTTTATGGCGGAGATGACCTACCCTCCTGCCCTGTGATGGTTCTTAAGGACAGAGTATATTTTTGGCGTGAGGAGGACCTTTAGTCGTACTGGTGCTGGGGAAGATAGAACTTCCGCCTGAATGACCTGGGGTGTGGGGAGACCATGTCCAGATATCAAAAAGAACCATGGGTAGGACCTCCATTTCCACTAACTAGTGTGAAGAGAGAATATCTAAAGAAAGTTCTAGAGCGGGTAGGACCTCCATTCTTGTTTCTTCTGGCAGCGTTAGCGCGAGGAGGCTCCTCGTACTGGTCAAGTCGAGAACGGGTAGGTCCTCTGTGCGGGGTGCCAATAAAGCGAGGTTGACCTTTACTCCTATAATTGATTAGGTGAGGAAGACCTTCTCTGGCTACTACAAAGACATGGGGGAGGCCCCCATGCCAGATATTGAACGGATGTGTAACGTCTCCACGTTGGCGTCTAGTGGTAGGAGGACTGACCCCATTCCAGATGTCCTGAGTTCGGAAGAGGATTTTGTACTGAGTGTCACTGTCATGGGGAGGACCCTCATTTAGATTTAATGTGGCACGTGGCAGACATCGACACCGAGAATGGAAGCAGGGAGGACTCGCGTTCTCAATAGTGGGTGTATGGGCTGGACAGCTGTACTGGGTGTCATTGCCACGGGTCAGTCTGCGACGGGTGCACCCTACACCGGCGACTAGGAGAGCCAAACCTGCCTACCAGTGGGACAGTTGGGGCCCCGATCTGGGCTGGGTGTATGAGGGCCCCAGCTCAACATACATATGGGGCTAAAGGTATACTTTAGTGGTGGCAAAATCCATGGTAGCTGCTGACGTTGATGCCCTTCGGCGGGCGTCCTCCTTGGAATGTGGACAATGCTGGCATCGTGTTAGCCGGACTGGGGCCAACAGTACAAACCCATAGATTACCTGCTTCTCTATTGGTGGGGTGGGTTGGCGGTTCTGGCACGGCACAGTGGAGGCCCTCCTTGGGGGACAGTAGAATGAGATCCCTACCGGGATGGCTCGGACATCCCCCACCTCATCGGCGTAGGGGAGGGAGTCATCGAATCATTCTGGGGAGAGGCTTCTAAAACTGTTGTGCGTCAGAGTGGGGAGCAGTGGCTCCCTACATGGACCCTGGGGGTGGAAGTGGCGACGAGGCACATATGCCTCTAAATCTTGGTAGGCCATATCCCAGGTCGGGATAATCCCCTCCTCCTCGTATCGGCATACGAGGTCTCTTATCACAGTTTGATGAATGATTTTAGATGGGGTGATGGGGAGTGGGCACCCAGTAGTTGTGGGTATAGAGACTATTGTAGAAGCAGTGGAGACACACAGGATAACGCATTTAAATTTCATCTTCCCATGCTTCGGTGGATGGGCGGTGATAGGTTTCCTGTTGTGAAAGCTTGTGTCCTATAAGGGAGGGAGATTAAACCATTAGTGCTGCAAAAAGGAAATCGAAGTCCAGTTCCCCAACATCGTTTCATCTACCATGGATGGTAAGAAGGATCCATGTTGAAAACGTCATAGATCGAGATGTCAAATGTTTTAACTTCCCCAACATCTGGTGAGTTTCACATTAGTCCCACTATTTTCTAGGTAGGACATGGCGCCAGATACATTGATCATGTGACATGCTAGTCCACTAACATCTCGAACGCTACCAATCTCTATATTTAGGAGAATAACTTCATGTTGGGTTCACCATTTCTATTTCTGATACTTTCTACATGGCGCACATTTGCCTTTTTGAGTAGGACACGCTGATTGTTGCCCCGTATTCCCGCTTTCCAAAGGCGGGTGGCATCTGTCGCTTATTCTGGGACATTTTATCCTTGATTGAAACAAGATGACGGGATATTGGTTACACCTTCTTCGGATTCATCCTCAGAGATCGTTACCTATTTTGGGTCTCCTTTATAGATTAAGATGTTGTTCGTCAACTCTTTCCAGTGCCATGTCTTCATGGACACCAGATAATTACACTGCTTCTGTCGGGACATTACAAAGGGTCCGGTCAGGGCAGCAACCTTCAGTCAGTGAAGTAGTCTTGTTGGACATTACTGGCGTGTGTGGATGCTGGAACCCAGGAATGTCTGGGTTTCTTCACCTTATTATAGGGAATCTCAATGACATGGAAACCTAAAGAATCCCCCTTCGAGTGTGGTGAATTATATGCCATAAGAATTTCACTATGGTTTTCCTCAACTTCCCATGTTTAACACAAAGGTATGTCGCGAGTTTAATATCTAGCGGATATGGATCGAACTGACCAGAACACTAACTTGAGTGGATGATATGGGTGTAACCCCAGGAGGGAACACGGATGCTAGGGAAAACACATGGTTAGGTATTCAGTTACTGCTATGGACAATGAAGTGGTGAGTGACATGATCTCATAGGGATGTGGTGTCCCAGGTAAGTATTAGGATGGATGATGGAGATTTGAATGAATTGGTGGGGGAATGAGATGGAACTGTCAGGAAGGTTATAGGAGTATTGGGATTGAGCCATGAAGAGACTTCCTACATATCCCCATGGAAGGGAATCAAAGTCTGCATAGTTTGGTGAGGTGATGGAACACCCAAGGAGGCGACCCGTATGAAGGGAACCTGGAGGAAGTGAAACCTCCGAGATGGTGCATGTCCTTCCTAAAACACATAGCTTCAAGGGAGAGACTAGGATGAGACATGAGTTATGGGATTTAACTCAAGGAGGAATCCTATGTACCTTTCCTGTTCAAGGATCAATGTCCATGCAATTTAGGATGGGTGATGGAATCGGGGTGTGCACAGAGGACAAAAACCCGATGAAATGGTGGGGATTATGCGTGGTTAGTAGTCTAGATTGGATGGTCTGATGCTACTGGGGTTATAACGACCCATACTTTACATACATTGTTAACACTTCAAAATTGAAGCACACTTATTACAACATATGACAAAACCACAAAGGACCGTATAGGTATAGTGTCTTTAGAAACTGGGAAACATAAACAACTGGTTCATAAAGCATCAACTTTGCCTCCCACTTATTTCATCATATCTAGGGTCCCTTTTTGGCATATCCTACTTAATAACCTTCTACCTGACCTGGGGAAAAGAAAACATACAAACATGGGTGATCTCAAATGCTCAGCAAGGGCAAATAAAGGAAATAAAAATAATATCATATCTTTTTGAAAATCATAACCTGCAAAAGAGATCATAATATCTTAACATGGAATAAATCATAGAAGTGAAAATGAGATACCCATAAACATAACATAAAACTTGAAACTTTGTGGCATGCACACATAATCATGGAAAATCATTTCTTGTTAGTCATGACTCATTGCCAAGACTATCTTAGCGGACAAAGTCCATTTCTGAACCGAGTTCACTCCTCGTTTCAGTCCTGTATCACTGAACCAAAATAACCTTCAATTCCAGCCATGTCTATCTCATGAGATATAAATCTTTACCCAATGCATTGGAGGGATATATAGGTCCCACCCATCTTATAATGAATCATTTCTTATGTGTGCCACATAATCAAAAATCATACATCATCACATAACACATGTAACAAAAATGGGATTCTTGAAACATCATGACATCATAAAACAAATCATATAAGGTAAATGACTTCATAAAAATAATTCCCTCACAACATAATCAAATCAATGTAATAATAGGGATAAAAACAGAACCCTATATTATCTTAGATGGAAAATAATTTTGATAAAACATTTGAACTCCATTCTTGAGGAAAATATCCTTTCTACTTCAAAAACACTGTTCTTTTCTTAACATGTAATACAATTATAAACTAAAAGAAGTTGATTAAAAATAAACTTGAAAACTTATAAAGGAAGATTGTTGTAAATAATGTTTTAAAAATCCATTCTTTCCGTATAAGTTAAAAAAAACATTCTTCGTACTTTTGTCGGAAAAGTCAAAAAGTACCTCATACGAAAAAAAACGACAAAATATTCCTTTCATATTCTTTACTAAAAACTCACCGAAGGGTAAAATTGGATTTAAACTATTGTAAGTGGATGGAAACAATATTACATATTGAGTAAACATGGATGTGGATGATAAAATACAGCCCAGTAAATACAAAAGTATAAACAATCTCTGATAAAAATGAGATTGTGATATTTCCCTTACCTTAGGTCCGATTTGCTTTGTACGTGTCCGAAGATCCTGTATAATGGTTTAAATAATGTTATTGACTTATTACAGAATCATACATATTGATATCATATCATATATTGTCATATTCTTAGCTTCTTATTAGTAATATTTCATTGTTACTTGTTACTCGGGTCTTTATTGCCTTTTGTTCTTATGCGTGTTTTGCTGAATAAATTCTTATTCTTATTTTAAGGTTATAGATACCTTATATCCATAATGGTATTAGTGTAACATATATAATATTTATTCATTCAATTCATTTATATAATTACTATGTAATAATGATCATGTAGAACAAGTCGCATCACATCGTGGAGACGGTATTCCGTACGTACGCACGAGCGATGATATTGTTCCAATGATCATGGAATTGTATTTAAGTGTATTTATACTATTTCAGTATCAATAATAATCATATATTTTTACTCATTACACCATTATACCCATCCTTGTAAGGTGATGGTGGAAAATAGATTACACCACGGCGTGGAGACGGTATTCCGTACGTACGCACGCGCGGTGATTTCATTTTTCCGTAGGATGGATAGAAGGTGAATTAGGGTTGTTTCATATTTATAATAACATATCAGTATGTAAGTAATACTGATGTTATTACTTTATCATGAAACAACTAATGAAGAAGAATTTGAAGAAGAAAGAAATTGAAAAGATCGGTAATGGATATTACCTCTTCTTTGAAATGCCTCTTTGAATCCCCCACTTAGGGAACTAAGATTGGTCTTTGAAGAAAACCAGGACCTCTAGGATTATTCTAGGGAAGTGGAGAAGGGATTTTGGCAGTGGTTGGCCGAGATTGAGTGCTCAAATTGGTGTGAGGAGGTGGGGGAGGAGGTGCCCGTTTATAAGGGAGGAGAGGGGCACCTTAGGAATATCTCAAAATATTATTTTATATTAAAGTCAAAATCGGTTTATAATGGTTCCAAAGGGTCTTATTTCGAAGGTAAAGTGGGGATGGGTCGAAATCCTATCAACCAATAGGATCTAGACAAGTTTAGGTTATTATTTTAACCTTATCAATTAGATTTAACTATAAGTTAAATAATTTAACTTTTACCGTGACTTTTTGTTTTCTTACACTATATGGTTAATACACTTACTATAACATGACAAACGAACCCCAAGTTGTTTATTATTAATATATATATCCTTATCTAAGTCATTTTTCCTAACTGTAGATTTTTAGGAATAAAATAACAATTAATAATATAATATTTGATTTAAAAACTATTTTGTGTCAATTTTGACACTATTTGATATATGATTTTCATGAAAGTCATAATAGAATTATATGTACGAACCAAGTTGATTAAATCAACACTAATATATCATAGTAACCTATAAAATTAGTGGAATTCATAAAAAGTCTCAAATTACATTTATTTGGGCATTTATAACATCAATTATGTTAACATTTCCTTAAAAGGGTAATTACTGCATCATCATTGTGTCATAAATAAATTAATTTATTTAAAGTCTAAAAATTATAAATAAAATATCATTATGTATGAAATATTTTTATCTTTCTAATGAATATTTATAATCGAATTTATCTTATGTATAAACCCAAATTAAAAATGTTTTAGTTATTAAACTTTGATTTTAACTATTTTAACTATTCATTAAATAAAATAATATTAAATGTCATAATCTAATCCAAGTGGACCTAAATGGTCATATTATATTCATAAGGTTGTTTTTGGTCGAATTACACTTATCCAATAGAATTAGGACATGTGTTAGGGTAATAGTAATATCATATTTACCCTTAGTTACCCTATTTACTATTAACCGTGGTAAAAAAAGTAAAAAGTTACTATTCACCAAAAAATTATTTTTATCTCATTGAACCACATTTTACTTACTGATATCAACCGTGTCTGTCTGATTTTCAAAATTCCATTCACAGAAGCGGTAAAATTAAGTTTTATGCAAAATTCAGTTTTTAACCTACCACTTAGTGGTTTCACTATTCATCAAAAATTGAAAGTTTTCTATAAAATACCAAAATTTCACCCTAGGCTAATTTCGGTATTCCGAATCCAAAAATGAAGTCCATTTTGAAAAATAAAATTTACAAAATTTTAAAAAGTGGTTATTACTATTCATAACGGCTAGTTTTAATAATATTTTAATAGCATATCGTTGTTTAGTGAAACTCGGTATTGCGTACAACGCAAGCTATCGAAGAAGGTCGCGATTGCGTGTAAAGTAAGTCAAGCTAGTGTGTAGTGAAAGATTTCTTTGATGATATATATATAACATAAAAACAAAATATTACTCATAAAAATCTCGGGTGTTACATTCTACCCCCCTTAAAAAGAATTTCGCCCTCGAAATTCGTCACTTTGTAACAAACAGATGAGGATACTTCTCCCTCATCATATCCTCAAGCTCCCATGTAGCTTCTTCAAGTTGGTGGTTCCTCCATAAAACTTTCACCAATCGAGTGGTCCTGTTTCGTAGGACTTTTTTGCTACGATCTAGAATCTCTATCAGTTGTTCTTCATAAGAAAGATCTTGCTCCAGCGGTACAACTTCTGAGCTGAGTACATGTGAAGGATCAGGTATGTACTTTCTCAGGAGAGATACATGGAACACATCGTGAACTTGAGAGAGATTCAGTGGAAGAGCCAATCGGTAAGCTACCTTCCCAACATGATCCAGTATATCGAAAGGACCAATATATCTAGGGCTCAACTTCCCCTTCTTTCCAAATCTCATGAATCTCTTCCAGGGAGATATTCATAAGAACACTTTATCACCCAATTCAAACTCTAGGTCTTTTCTTCGGTTGTCGGCATAACTTTTCAATCGACTCTGAGCTGCTCTTATGTGTTGTTGAATAGATCTGACCTTTTCTGCCATTTCATCAACGAGATCAGGTCCTAATAGCTTTCTTTCCCCAACTTCATCCCAGCAAGTTGGAGTCCTGCATTTCTTTCCATAGAGAACTTCATAAGGAGCCATCTAAATACTGGAGTGAAAGCTATTATTATAAGAAAATTCCACCAAAGGTAGGTGTTGATCCCAACCTCCTTTGAAATCCATAGAGCAAGCTCTCAACATATCTTCTAGGGTTTGAATTGTTCTCTCAGACTGACCGTCTGTCTGAGGATGATAAGCAGTGCTAAAACTCAACTATGTATCCAGAGTATGTTGAAGACTTCGCCATAACTTTGAGGTAAATCTCGGATCCCGATCAGATATAATAGAAAGTGGTACTCCATGAAATCTTACCACTTCCTTTTCATATATCCTGGAAAGCTGATCTAGAGAGAAATCCTCTCCAATAGCAATGAAGTGTGCAGACTTTGTAAGACGATCAACTATGACCCAGATAGCATTATTGCCTTTGGATGTTTTAGTAAGTCCTATGACAAAGTCCATAGTGATGTTTTCCCATTTCCATTCGGGTATGGGTAATGGTTGTAACATCCCCTTAGACTTCTGTCTCTCAGCTTTAACTTGTTGACAAACCAAGCATCGAGAGACATATTCAGCAACATCTCTTTTCATGTCATCCCACCAGAAGTACTCTTTCAGGTCCCTATACATCTTCGTGCTTCCAGGATGAATAGAGAATGAAGAACTATGAGACTCATCCAGCAGCTCCTTCTTTAATTCGAGAATGGGAGGAACACAAACCCGATTCCTGAACTTTATTATCCCATCACAATCAAGGTTGAATTCAGGAACATTTCTCACCTTCTTTTGTAACTCGGCATCTTCTTTCTGTGCCTCTTTAATCTTCATATGTATAGATGGTTGAACATTCATTTGAGAAAGATAAGATTTTTCCCCTTCCATTATAATTCCAAGATCCATCCTTTGTAAATCCATAAATAGTGGATCTTTTGTGATCCTCATCATGGATAAACTAGCATGGTCTTGTCGACTTAATGCATCTGCCACCTTGTTTGCTTTCCCAGGGTGGTAATGGATTGAGCAGTCATAATCCTTAATCAGCTCCAACCATCTTCTTTGACGCATATTCAGCTCCTTTTGTGTGAAAATATACTTTAAACTTTTATGATCAGTATAAATATCACACCTTTCACCATAAAGGTAATGCCTCCAAATATTTAATGCAAACATTACCGCAGCTAACTCCAAATCCTGTGTTGGGTAATTTTGCTCATGGATTTTCAATTGTCGTGAGGCATAAGCTATTACCATATCATTTTGCATAAGAACACACCCCAATCCATTCATGGATGCATCACTGTAGATCACAAACCTTTCTCCACTACAAGGCAGTGTGAGCACAGGTGCACTGGATAACCTTCTTTTCAACTCCTTGAAATTCTCTTCACATTCCTCTGTCCAAACAAACTTAACTCCTTTTCAAGTCAACTTGGTGAGTGGGTTAGATAATCGTGAAAAATATTTTACAAAACGTCGATAATATCCAGCCAAACCAAGAAAACTTCGCATATCATTTTTCTGTTGTTGGTCTCGACCATCTTTCGATAACCTCTGTTTTTGCTGGATCCACAGATATCCCCTCTTTTGAGATTATGTGACCCAAAAATGAAACTTTTTGAAGCCAAAATTCACACTTGGTAAATTTGGCATAAAGCTTCTCCTTTCTCAGGGTCTTCAATATAATTCTCAAGTGATCTTCATGTTATTCCTTGCTCTTTGAATAAACAAGAATATCGTCTATAAAGACTACCACAAATTGATCAAGATAGTCTCTAAAGACTCTATTCATTAGATCCATGAAGATATCAGGGGCATTAGTAAGACCAAATGGCGTCACTATAAATTCATAGTGTCCATACCTTGTACGAAATTCCGTCTTTGGTATATCCTCCCTTTTTACCCTTAATTGATGACACCCTGAACGAAGATCAATCTTGGAAAAGTATTGAGCTCCGCGTAGTTGGTCAAATAAGTCATCAATGCGTGGGAGAGGATATTTGTTCTTGATAGTGATCTTGTTAAGTTCTCGATAATCAATGCAGAGTCTCATTGATCCATCTTTGTTCTTAAAAAATAGAACAGGTGCTCCCCAAGGTGACGCACTAGGGCGTATGAATCCCTTATCAAGATTCTCTTGGAGTTGCTTCTTCAATTCCTGAAACTCAATTGGGGCCATTCTATAAGGTGTCTTTGAAATAGGAAAATCACCCGGTACGAGTTCTATTGAAAACTCAACTTCACGATTTGGTGGAAGTCCCAGTAATTCCTCCGGAAAGACATCATCAAACTCCCGTAAAATGGGCATAGTCTTAATCTTGAGTTTCTCACCAACCATTTGAGACAAATAACCTTCATTTAGTGGAATCAATACCCATAAAATGGAATAAATTTCCACTGGAAGGTTATGTTCATCCTTGCATTGATAGACGATCATAGATTGATCTGGAATATGAAATGTGACTTCCCTTCTTTGGAAATTGATATGAGATCCGTATAAAGAAAGCCAATCCATGCCAAGAATCACATCGAATTCCACTAAAGGAAGGATCACAAGACTTGCAGGAATCACTTTCACACAAACGTCAATTGGAGAAGAATTATAAACTTTTGATGTGATTGATGTGCCATTAGGTGTTGTCACAACTAACTCAACATCTAATTGTTGAGGTAATACGGTGATACCCTTAGAAAATTCTTCAGAAATAAAAGAGTGGGTGGATCCAGAATCAAACAAAACATTTTCTACTTTAGAGTGGATGGTAAGTGTACCTTTCACCACTTCGTTATCGTACTCCACATCGCTGATAGAAATTGCATGTGACTTTCCTTTGTCTTTAGCCTTAAGAGTTTGTTGACGTCGACCATCATCATCAACCCTTGGATTTGGGCATTGATTGGCATAATGCCCCATCTCCTTGCACTTGAAACATTGAAGTGTAGTAGGTTCATTCTGTGTATCCCTTCCTTTATTTGCATCATTAGACATCTTCTTCCCATTATCGCGGCATTCAAATGCCCGATGACCTTCCTTTCCACATTTGAAACATTTACTTGTCCCTATAAGACAACTCCCTCCATGTTTCTTTCCACACTTTGAGCATAAGGGAAAGCTCATCTTCTTTTCAGTGTGCTCTTCAGATTTTCCTTTGAATTCCATTTTCCTCTTCTTATCAAACCCATATGACTGATGGGTTACTCCAATCTCTATCTCGACTTTGAGAGCACATCGAACAATTTCCTCGTAGCTATTTAAGTCCCTTATGGATAACGCCCTTCGAAGACTTGGTTTTAAGCCACTAAAGAATCGATCGTTCTTACTCTCAGGTTGGATAATAATACCAGAAGCATACCTTGCAAGTCTTGTAAAATTTTCTTCATAGGTACCAACAGGTTCATCATCCCTTTGCTTCAGTTCAAGAAACTCTTTCTCCATCTTTGTTCGGAGAATACGAGGGAAGTACTTATTGAAAAATAAGTTCTTGAACTCGTCCCATTCCATGGACTCAATTTCATCCCATTGCCTCGTATTCTTAATAAGATTCCACCATTGATCAACATCTCCTTCCAAACGATACACTGCTAGGATGACTTTATCATGTTCAGAACATTTAAGAACTGAAAATATCTTTTCAGTAGTACTAATCCATTGTTCAGCAACTAAAGGATCAGTAGACCCGCTGAAAGAAGGTGGACGCTGCCTCATGAAGGATTCAACAGAATGTTGCTCCTTCCTTTGCTCGTTTGGAAGTCCTGCATGATTCATAGCTTGAGAAAGTTGTGTGAGCATGGCTACAAGATTTTGCATTCCATCTCCCATATCGTTTGGTTGCTCAGGGGGACAATCATTGAATTGCCAATCGCATTCCGCATTAACACGGTTCCTTCGGGTTCCAGCCATTGACTAAAACTAAGAAGAATAGTGTGAGCAACACTAATTATAATAGGAAAACCACATAATTCAAGAATAAAATTTTCACGCTTAAGGTCTTATCCAAGGTTATTCATGGCCATTTCTAAAACACTAATATTGTGTTCTATGCCTAGACTTATCCTTAGGGTTCTTACTAAGGCTTTCACATCCTAGTTTCCAAAGGTTGACTATACCTTTTCTCTGATACCTACTATAACGACCCATACTTTACATACATTGTTAATACTTCAAAATTGAAGCACACTTATTACAACATATGACAAAACCACAAAGGACCGTATATGTATAGTGTCTTTAGAAACTGGGAAACATAAACAACTGGTTCATAAAGCATAAACTTTGCCTCCCACTTATTTCATAATATCTAGGGTCCCTTTTTGGCATATCCTACTTAATAACCTTCTTCCTGACCTGGGGAAAAGAAAACATACAAACAAGGGTGAGCTCAAATGCTCAACAAGGGCAAATAAAGGAAATAAAAATCATATCATATCTTTTTGAAAATCATAACCTGCAAAAGAGATCATAATATGTTAACATGGAATAAATCATAGAAGTGAAAATGAGATCCCCATAATCATAACATAAAACTTGAAACTTTTTGGCATGCACACATAATCATGGAAAATCATTTCTTGTTAGTCATGACTCATTGCCAAGACTATCTTAGCGGACAAAGTCCATTTCTGAACCGAGTTCACTCCTCGTTTCAGTCCTGTATCACTGAACCGAAATAACCTTCCGTTTCAGCCATGTCTATCTCATGAGATATAAATCTTTACCCAATGCATTGGAGGGAGATATAGGTCCCACCCATCTTATAATGAATCCTTTCTTATGTGTGCCACATAATCAAAAATCATACATCATCTCATAACACATGTAACAAAAATGGGATTCTTGAAACATCATGACATCATAAAACAAATCATATAAGGTAAATTACTTCATAAAAATAATTCCCCGAAAACATAATCAAATCAATGTAATAATAGGGATAAAAAGAGAACCCTATATTATCTTAGATGGAAAATAATTTTGATAAAACATTTGAACTCCATTCTTGAAGAAAATATCCTTTCTACTTCAAAAACACTTTTCTTTTCTTAACATGTCATAAAATTATAAACTAAAAGAAGTTGATTAAAAATAAACTTGAAAACTTATAATGGAAGATTCTTGGAAATAATGTTTTAAAAATCCATTCTTTCCGTATAAGTTAAAAAAACATTCTTCGTACTTTTGTCGGAAAAGTCAAAAAGTACCTCGTATGAAAAAAAACGACAAAAGATTCCTTTAATATTCTTTACTAAAAACTCACCTAAGGGTAAAATTGGATTTAAACTATTGTAATTGGATGGAAACAATGTTACATATTGAGTAAACATGGATGTGGATGATAAAATACACCCCAGTAAATACCAAAGTATAAACAATCTCGGATAAAAATGAGATTGTGATATTTCCCTTACCATAGGTCCGATTTGCTTTGTACGTGTCCGAAGCTCCTGTATAATGTTTTAAATAATGTTATTGACTTATTCCAGAATCATAAATATTTATATGATTTCATATATGGTCATATTCTTAGCTTTATATTTGTAATATTTCATTGTTACTTGTTACTCGGGTCTTTATTGCCTTTTGTTCTTATGTGTGTTTTTCTGAATAAATTATTATTCTTATTTTAAGGTTATAGATACCTTATATCCATAATGGTATTAGTGTAACATATATCATATTTATTCATTCAATTCATTTATATAATTACTATGTAATGATGATCATGTAGAACAAGTCGCATCACATCGTGGAGACAGTATTCCGTACATACGCACGAGCGATGATATTGTTCCCATGATCGTGGAATTGTATTTAAGTGTATTTATACTATTTAAGTATCAATAATAATCATATATATTTACTCATTACACCATTATACCCATCCTTGTAAGGTGATGGTGGAAAATAGATTACACCACGGCGTGGAGACGGTATTCCGTACGTACGCACGCGCGGTGATTTCATTTTTCCGTAGGATGGATAGAAGGTGAATTAGGGTTGTTTCATATTTATAATAACATATCATTATTTAAGTAATACTGATGTTATTACTTTATCATGAAACAACTAAATAAGAAGAAGTTGAAGAAGAATGAAATTGAAAAGATCGGTAATGGATATTACCTCTTCTTTGAAACGCCTCTTTGAATCCTCCACTTAGGGAACTAAGAATGGTCTTTGAAGAAGACCAGGACCTCTAGGATTATTCTAGGGAAGTGGAGAAGGGATTTTTTTCAGGGTTTTTCCGAGCTTGAGTTCTCAAATTGGCGTGATGAGGAGGGGGAGGAGGTGCCCTTTTATAAGGGAGGAGAGGGGCACCTTAGGAATATCTCAAAAAATTATTTTATATTAAAGTCAAAATCGGTTTATAATGGTTCCAAAGGGTCTTATTTCGAAGGTAAAGTGGGGATGGGTCGAAATACTATCAACCAATAGGATTTAGAAAAGTTTAGGTTATTATTTTAACCTTATCAATTAGATTTAACTCTAAGTTAAATAATTTAACTTTTACCGTGACTTTTTGTTTTCTTACACTATATGGTTAATACACTTACTATAACATGCCAAAAGAACCCCAAGTTGTTTATTATTAATATATATATCCTTATCTAAGTCATTTGGCCTAACCTTAGATTTTTAAGAATAAAATAACAATTAATAATATAATATTTGATTTAAAAACTATTTTGTGTCAATTTTGACACTATTTGATATATGATTTTTGTGAAAGTCATAACAGAATTATATGTTCTAACCAAGTTGATTAAATCAACACTAATATATCATAGTAACCTATAAAATTAGTGGAATTCATAAAAAGTCTCAAATTGCATTTATTTGGGCATTTATAACATCAATTATGTTAACATTTCCTTAAGAGGGTAATTACTGCATCATCATTGTGTCATAAATAAATTAATTTATTTAACGTCTAAAAATTATAAATAAAATATCATTATGTCGGAAATCCTTTTAGCTTTCTAATTAATATTTATAATCGAATTTATCTTATATATAAACCCATATTTAAAATGTTTTAGTTATTAAACTTTGATTTTAACTCTTTTAACTATTAATTAAATAAAATAATATTAAATGTCATAATCTAATCCAAGTAGACCTAAATGGTCATATTATATTAATAAGGCTGTTTCTGGTCGAATTACACTTATATAATAGAATTAGGACATGTGTTAGGGTAATAGTAATATCATATTTACCCTTAGTTACCCTATTTACTATTAGCCGCGGTAAAAAAAGTAAAAAGTTACTATTCACCAAAAAATTATTTTTATCTCATTGAACCAAATTTTACTTACTGAAATCAACCGTGTCTGCCGGATTTTCGAAATTCCATTCACAGAAGCGGTAAAATTAAGTTTTATGCAAAATTCAGTTTTTAACCTACCACTTAGTGGTTTCACTATTCATCAAAAATCGAAAGTTTTCAGAAAAATACCAAAATTTCGCCCTAGGCTAATTTTGGTATTCCGAATCCAAAAATGATGTCCATTTTGAAAAATAAAATTTATAAAATTTTAAAAAGTGGTTATTACTATTCATAACGGCTAGTTTTAATAATATTTTAATAGCATATCGTTGTTTAGTGAAACTCAGTATTGCGTACAACGCAAGCTATCGAGGAAGGTCGCGATTGCGTGTAAAGTAAGTCAAGATAGTGTGTAGTGAAAGATTCCTTTGATGATATATATATATAACATAAAAACAAAATATTACACATAAAAATCTCGGGTGTTACAGGGGTGGACTAGAGATGTGGGTCTCAATGTAAGGGACTAGACCATCTTACCATTGGGTTGGGGTAGACAATGGATTACCACTGAATGGGGTTCAAAACGACTTACCACTGAATGAGGATCACAATGTCTTACGGCTGAATATGGGAGAGTTTAGTGTCATGTGGGACAAAAAGGGGTGCATAGTTTAACATCTAGCAAGATGGGGGTGGACCGACATGGAGTGGTCAGGACCAATGGGTGTTGGGATTGAACCACGTGGAGGATTTATACATACCTTTCCTTGGAAAGGATCAAAGTCTATATATTTTGGAAGGTGTTGGTGAACCATCATTAACTGGTCAAGATAAGTAGGTGTTGGTCTTGATCCTTTAGGAGGATTCTTACGTACCTAACCATGCCAAGGATCAAAGTCCATGTTGTTCAGAATGGTTTGGGGCTTACACTCTAAGGAGATCCAGAGAGTATGTCATGGTTGACGCTTACTCTAAGCTCATGTGAGTCATGCTTTGTGTGAGAAACAAGAGGTAGAAAAGATTTGATGATTACATCATGAAAGGTGCATCCATGGGAAGTGGAGTAGGTCTTACACATGGTTAGAAGACCAAAAAGTTAATAGGGGATAACACGGGGTTAGTAGCCCAAAGAGAAAACAATGTTTTACACATGGTTATCAACCAAGGCAGATGGAGATAGGGACTTAATCTGGGATGGTGGCCCGAATGGAGACAAAGCCCAAAATGAGATGGATTTGGGACGGAAGAGAGGAGGGTTATGGTGCCTATCCCCCCCTCTGTTCTTTAGCCAGGAATAAGATTGGAGGAGCATCGATGATGCCTCCCGCATGAAAGGCTAGGGACTCACACCAAGGTGGTTGCCCTTCCCCGTTGACCGGGGCTGCTCCAGAAAATAAGATCACATTCCATGGGAAGAAGTTCTCACTCCCAGGGAGATGAGCAAGTGTAGAGAATGTACAAGATGGGGTTCCCAATGTAGAAAGAATGGGGAAGGGTCACATTATAACGTCATGTGATGAGGACGTTGGCCCTTGGTAGTTTAACGTCCGGTAGCTCAGATGAGGGGGGTTCACTCCGCACCCCTAAGGCATACATAACTGATACCCTCCCACCTATAGGGAAGGGAATGAATTAATAATGTTGTGGTATTGGGGAGTTGTGGAGTGATCCAATGAGGGACCCACGTTAGTGTGGTTATGTGAAAAAGCAATATTCGTTAGCATTCCTATGTGAAGAATCATGATGCGAATCAATGCAATGGGAAGGACAACCCAAGAGACATTGAAACCACTTCGTGAAGACTTGAAGGGTCGCACGAGAAGAGTGTGCACGACACAAGTGTGTTGCACATAATAGGGGCTAAAAAATGGTTCCTTAAAGTAATAATGACACATGGAGCGTACAAGGAGGGAGGTGAACAAGATGATAGGTTGCGCGAAAGATGGAAGGGTTGCACACAAAAAGGAATGGTGCACACAAAATGAGAGGCTACGCATAGGATGGAATGGTTGCGCACAAAAGAGGCCCGATGTAGGGAGAAAAATCCGCAAAAGATGGATATTCTGCATGAAAATTACTTGGGTTAAAAGGAAATGGACGAGGATCACTCCGAAGAGGTCCCACCCAAAAAAGGACCCTTGGGGGACCTGTTTAAAAAGATTCAATACCTTGAGGCCTTAGTATTTTTTGCGCGGTCGCGGAAGCGGAATCTTTCATGCAGTAGAGCATCGCTTCGTCTTCTGTCACTATCCCTGAAGGGTTTGCGGTATGCTTCATTTTATAGCCAAATCCCTTAGAGGCTCTGTGCAAGGGGCGCAACTCGATAATGACCATTTGATGCCGCATTGGGTGAGCAAGCCTTTGAGCACCAGAGGAATGTTTGTGTGCCTCTCGGCCTTTTGTGTGCCAGCGCCTTTGGCAGTTTCTGGGGGTCTCCAAGGAAGCCTTCCTTTGACGTCGCATTGGGCATGCAAGATTTTGTGTGCCGCTAGGGACCTTCGCCCTTGGGCATTAACTGATTCTCGAGCCCAATGGCATGAAAAGACCCCTTTGACGTCACATCAGGCGTGCATGATTTTTTGTGCCATCGGGCACCGATGTGCTTGGGTCTTAATTGATTCTTGAGTACACTGGCGCACAAAGGCCCATTTGACGTTGCATTGGGTGTGCATGATTTTTCACACATGGAGGAGTGTTTTGTGAAACTCCACGCTCTTTCTTGCCAGTGCCTTTGGCGGTTTCAGATTGGTTGTCGTGGAAGCTTGCCTTTGACGTCCCATTAGGCATGTGATATTTTGCAAGCCGAAGGGACTTTGGAAAGCATCCCCCAAATCCTGTTCACACTAGCCTCCCGAGTCGCGAAATCTTCTCATTCTCTTCCAAATACATTTTTTGTTCTTTATCATTCAGATTATGCCCCTATCTGAAATTTGGTGTCAATAGTTATTCCATTTCACTTATGAAACAACGTATCTATTACACTTCAGTTAAAGAGTCGTTATGCTATTTAATTTATGGAATGAAATATTCATTCTATCACTGCGTTGTGGTGAATCAATTTTTGAAGAAATTAAAAATTTTATGTTTATTTTATTTTTCGTAAAATGACTGAAATTTATTTTTTTCCCTCGATCCACGCTGAATGAGGTTAGGTCCATTGATAGGTAATTTCGTCATCACAGATGCAACTGTTTCCTCATATTTTCAATCCGGGAACCCGTTTAGAAATTTCCAAAAACCTCTCATGCGTTCCATTTTAATTCGATCAAAAAAATCTCGAAAACTATCTTTTGCCCTTGACCCACACCGGTCGAGGATAAGTCCTTCTAAAGAATTATATTTCATTATGAACTCAACGGTGGTCTCACATTTTTAATATGAGTTACCATTTGTGAGTTATGAGGATTATAAAATAAAATAACATTTATTTAAATTATTTTATATACGGTCACATCCCAACAACCAACCTTCACATATAGTTCATATTGGCTGATGTTAGGCTTCACCCAAGAGAAGCATACCCTCACGAGCTCAAAGTTACTCTCAAATTTCCAATATGAGTTACCATTTATGAGTTATAATTATTTGAAAATTGAACAACTTTATTCAATTATTTTATTTATGTCCAGAAACTACTTTCCACTATTGACCCACACTGACCAATTTTAGGCTCTGCGTAAGGAAATCATAACCTCATGAGCTCAATGGTGGTCTCAGATTTTCAATCCGGGTCACCGTTTATAAGTAATAATAATTTGAAAAATAAAATAACATTATTTTATTCTTTTATTTATGGTTATTTCATTTTCTGGTTTTCTCACTAGATCCCTGTGATGACTAAACTTACATCACGCCCAGTGTAAACCCGTCATCCTGAACGCAACGGTGCCCTACATTTTTTGAACTGATACATGTTTAAGAGTTATTCCACATTTCTAGGAATACCGATCACACGTGCTATTAAAAACATAACATTTTTTGGACAAATAATTGTGGGCACTCCAAGCCTCGGAATCCTATGTCATCTTAGTGCTTAGACTCGAAAAAATCCCATTTAATTTGAAACAATCATGAAATTAAGGGGTATTAAATTACTCTTCCCTTTTAGGGGTTTACATCCTCATAATAGAAAACAAGCTCTAATAAAATAGAATGGGGTACTAAGACTGAATTACTGCCTCTCAGTCCCATGTGCTCTCCTAAAGATTCACATGCTGCCAATGAACGTGCACCAAAGGAATTGACCATCCATGAAAGAAATGATCCTATCAATCCTCTATCTCCACGAGGAACTCCGCAAACATTTCCCCATCATCAATCTCCTACTTGCCACTGCGTCATGTTCTAGTCCATCTAGGAGATGAAATACCTGATACTCTTTTGGTAAAAGTAGATGGTAAATCGTTAACACATAAATTAGTGTTGCCACATCTTTAATGAAAATACCACTACTACTAACTTCAGGTCATCGGTCACATAGTTCTTCTCATGCTTCCACAACTACTGTGAACCTTAGGTGATCACTTCTCGCTCTTGCATCATGAAACAACCCAGTCTGATCCCCAATTCCTCACAGAAAACTATATACCCAATTCCCTCATATGGTAGTCTCAATATGGAGGCACTCTTCAGTCTCCACTTCAGCTCTTGGAAACTCTGATGGAACTTCTTTGTCCCACGAAGGGACTTCCCTTTGGTTTCAGAGATAATAAGGGTTCTCCTACTCCAGAACAGTTTGGAATGAACCTTCCGTAGTATCCAGCCAACCCTAAGAAACTCCACACCTTAGTCACACTCCAGGGTGGCTCCTAAGAAAGTACAACCTCTATCTTCGCAGGATCCACTACAACTCCAGGCTCTGAGATGATGTGTCCCAGAAAGTGAACCTCTTGAATACAGAACTGTCACTTCGAAAGCTTCCTATAATGATGGTGATATTTGAGTGTATCTAAGACTATCCGTATGTGTGTAGCATGCTCCTCTTTTGATGCTGAGTACACCAAGATTTCATCAATGAACACCACCAAAAAATGATCAAGGTAAGGCAGGAATATCCTGTTCATGATTCCCATGAACACTACTGGGGCATCGGTTATACCGACGAGCATCACCAAGAACTATTATTTTCCATACCGACATCTGACGGCTATCTTTGGTACATCCTCATCTCATACCTGCAGATGGTGATAGCCCAATCCAAGGTCTATCTTTGAGAATGACCTCGATCCCTTCAGCTGGTCGAAGAGGCCATAAATTCTTGGCAGTGGATATTTTTTCTTCAAGATCACCTGATTCAGGTGCCGATCTTCCACACATAGCCTCAATATTACTTTTGTATTCTTGGAAAACAACACTGGGGCTTCTCATGGTGAAAAGCTGGGCCTCGCGATGCCCTTCTCTTACAAGTCCTCCAACTATACCCTCAACTCACGATGTTCCGAAGGATCCATCCAATATTCTAGTGTTGATATCGAAGTCATTATTGGGTATGAATTGATGAAAAAGTATACCTCCCTACGAGGAGGTAGTCTCAAAACATCCTAAAGAAAAACATATTTATACTAATAAATCATAATAGGAAATATCTGACTCCACTCTTCAACTGCCCTGAGAGTGAGGCTAGAAAACAGGTGAGTGATTGGTTGGACCCTCCTCCAAGAATGTTTTTCCTACAATGCAAGAGTTCCCTTCTCTCCGGTGAAGGAAAATATGGCCCCATATTCATAGACACACTGCACTCTACACCTAATACAATCGTTTTGAGCATCAACTATAGATAACCAGTCTATACCCATGATGATTTCATAACTCCTCGATGCCACTACTAAGAGATCCTAGCTGAAACTCTCAACTACAAGAGTTTGCTCACATTTCTGTCAATAGTGTGTAATCAACGAATCCACCTCTCATAGGAGTCTCTAATCGTAATGATTGAGCCAATGACTCCACAGGAATCTCCAAGAATTGAATAAGGTATGTGGAATGGAAAGAGTGACTGGAACCTATGTCCATAATAACTATAGCTAAGGAGGAGAAGACATAGATTGCACCTCTAGTCATCTTCAGAGTGCCATGGTTGTAGGCCTCCACTACCTAAAGCTAAGGTCACCCTTGTCCACTTGCTCCCTAAGGCCGTGGTGGACCACCTAGGGGTGGTGGAGGTAGTACATCAAACCATATTCCACCACCTACTGGTCATCCAACTCCTATGCCATGTCCGTCGCCCAGCATACCTTCTCACTCAAACCTCTACCTCTACCTTGGTAGTCCCTCGACCGTCTGTTGATCGTATGTGTGGAGAGTTGGGAAGTCACAATCCATGTGCCCATGCCCACCACACGTGAAGCACATATTGGCTCCCTGCTGAGTCCCTTTGCTATGGGAGACCCACACTACCAACCCTGAGTCATGGGGTCATTTCTTGAAAGATCTAAGAAACTTGAGTCCCTGCGTCTGCTTCCTGCTACTCACCACTATAGAAACTAACTCATGGTGTATATTAGTGGCTCTATCTATCGGTGCCTTGCCTACCAAGAAGTTCTCCCAAATAATGGCTTGTAAAAGCACCCTAGCCGGAGTGGGGATGCTGAGAGACACCGTGGATGCCTCGATCTCCCAACGCAACCCCAACTCAAAGGCTTGATCCTTGATGAACGGTTCTGACACCATGTCTCTAGAGTATTGAGAAATCTCAGTGAACCTCTATGAGTACTCTTATACTATCATGCTACACTATTGTAGGTGCAGTAGCTCCTGTATGTGCATAGAGTGCAATTTCATAGAGAAGAACTCCTTGAAAATGTGCTTGATGTATTTCAAGGTGAGGGTCGCCTCATCATGTGTCTTAATCATCAAGATCCACCATATCCCGGTCGAGTTCTAAAGAAGGTTCATGGATAGGATATCTATCCGGTTATGTGGAGTCCTCAGTAAGCTAAATACTTGCATCACCACCTCCAGCTAATCCTCATTGACCTGAGGATCAGACTCTCCCCAGAGCCTTGGAGTTCAATCTCTCTAAAACTCAGGCAAGGTAATGATTCTGCAATATGTCATATACTAGTAATGCTGATAGTAACTGCTAACCAACAAGAGGTGGTATCTCTTGGACACCACCCAACAGTTCCATCTTGGGAAAAAATACCTATACCAAAGCCTCATCACTCTTTGGTACATCCTCATGGTCACACACTAGAATCCTGGATGGTTGTCTGCATAGAGGCATCTTGATAGAGAATAAAGATGACCCACTATCAATTTAGTATACATGGTGAGCTGACTCTAACTCAAAAAAAAAAGATCATGGGAAAACACTCAAAGATGAATTCAAATAGTGTTGCCTTGTACTAGGTCAGGAGAAAAATTTATTGACCTTTTGAAGAGATATGCCAACCATCTCACCAACACTGGACTCCCTGGACCGAAATCCGAACTCAAAACCCTTAACATTTTCCCCCATAAAAATTTATAGAATCATAGTTCTTATGGTTGAACCGAATGCTCTAATACCACTTTGTTAGAACTTGTCCCATAGGGCCCTTGTTGTGACTACCTTAAGCCCACCTCCCAATTTCCAGGGGCATCCAACTAGCACTAAAGGCATTATACCGTTAGTGGGAGGAATTTCCCTGAAAACTTGCACACATGCACAAAGATCAGACTGAAAAAATTATACAAAAAGTAAACCAAAACATTCACTGGGATAACTATTGATAGTATAATACAAATTAAAAGTATAAAGGGGCCATAATACCAGCCCAAAACTACAGGGAATGTACATCTTCCATGGTCTGTCTGCTCGAGACCCCATGTAGATTAAAGGTGAAGGGTAGTTGCATGTATCTTTATAAGTATGGTTGTCCATCCCATCTCACTAAGAACCACCTAGTCCTAGACCATCGAGGCCTTCGTTGATGTGTCAGACCATCCCGTCCCACTGAGAACCACATGGTCTCAGACCACCAAGGTCTATGTCAAATCGTCGATTACCTACATGGGACTTGACACATGCTGGTGAAGCCCATCCAGTGGTGAGTTACACAATACTCATTAGGGATCCCAACCACAAGGAAATACCACAAAGAAATCCACAAATATAACAAAAAATGATGATCCTGAAGTAATAAAACTCTCACAATTATAATCAAAATTATATAAAGTAA
This sequence comes from Viscum album, assembly GCA_963277665.1. Classification (NCBI taxonomy): domain Eukaryota; kingdom Viridiplantae; phylum Streptophyta; class Magnoliopsida; order Santalales; family Viscaceae; genus Viscum; species Viscum album. The sequence goes on from OY728138.1 coordinate 398,996,798, forward strand.
TAACATAAGTCATATCACTAAACACATTGAGATTATATGGTACACCTCCCTAATGAGTACCATGGGTATACTGGGTCACATATAGCCGCTTCCGACCGTGTGCCTCCTGGGTCACCCAAAGCCATTTCCCACTAGCCATGGGCTATTGGGGTAATCATCCCTGATGTGCACCGTGGGTATGCTAGGTCACACAGAGCTGCTCCACACCATGGTCCTTCTGGGTCACTGAGAATAAATTACTACTTTGGTCATCGTACTGAGGTACTAGTCTTTGATGAGTATCATGGGTGTTCCGGATCACACATAGCCACTACCCACCCTTAGACTTCCAGGTCACAAAGAGCCTCTTCCCACAAGGCCATCTTAGCTGATCCATATAGTGTTTCTTGTCATCATTCTTTGGTTCTCAGTCAGTAGCAGGGTTCTCGCACATAGAGCACTTGATTCTAGGATAAACCAAACCTCAATCCATTCGTCGTATTCCAACTTCCATGGAATCCTTAGTAGTGTATGTAAAAAGATTTTCCTCACTGTGAGGGTTCCAAATCCAGAAATGACACATCAAACGAATGCCCGATTTGAGAGATATTGACATTTTAGTAAACCGTGGCCGATTGCGATCAGTCCTGGTCAGACTGACCAACCCAGCCCCAGAGTCCCACATGTCCTGGTATGGTTCGACTGATCTGACCCAACCTAGTTCGAGTTTGGGCCGGCTCGACCTGACAAGTGGGCCCGATCCATTTTTCCTTACTAGACCCAGCCTGGTAAGGCCAGGGGTCCAGCCCACTACATTGCCCGGCGACCCAGTCCTATCTAGCACGACCCACAACCGGTGGGTCATTTTGTTTCCATCCCGAGACGCCCTGTGGCTCAGTGTTAATCCACCTACTCGGCCCACAATAGATGGCCGACTTAATCACGGTCGGTCCTCTCAGTGGCCCAGTTCGTGCCCTGTTGGCCTAGATGGCCTATCGGGCTGATCCCATCCAACCCGGACAACATGTGGCATTTGTTTCATGCATGTCGTGGTCAGCTAAGCCAATTTCACTTGTGGACCTATACTTGGTCATGGGACTGCATGTCGGTGGGTCTCCACAGCCTGCACGGTGAGGCCCCCCCACCGACATTACTTGGGTGGCCGCGTCTTGGTCTGCCAGATCCCAGCTTGCTGCCGCCAACTCCTGCCACAATGTTGTGGCCCGAGCCGATAGCAAAAACATCTTTAGGGCATCGTCGTGGCATTCCACCACCCACCTGCGGCTTCTCCCACGATGGTGCCTTCAGAGGACCCCTTTTTTCCATTCTGGTGGTCAATTCATCTTTTCATATGCAACATCGGGATCTGTGGTGTGTCGCCTTCTATACTAAGACCTCAAAACAACTCTCCCATCAACTTAGATGTTTGGCCAAAAGAACACACAAGACATAGGTGATCAGGGATTGTTCTTATCATCCCGCTCCCTCCGTGTAAGAGTTTAAAACAAGGGGGAGGTTCAGGATTATAACAAAAAGGTAACCCCTTGCAATCCCAAGTATAAGCACCCTCCCTCAAGAAAAATAAATCTGCAGATCAACCTATCCGTGGGTTGATTTGTGTTCATTGTTTAAGAAATAATAATAGGGAATTTAAACTTTAAGATGTAAACCCCTACCTAGAGATGCTTCGATCGAAGGGAAGGCTCATCGCTGATGGTGATTCATCTATAGGGGTTCACGATCCGTTCGAAGTTGTTGGAATTCGTCATTCCTTAGCCCCAGATCAATTCTCCAAGGTGTCATCTCCGATTTTCTCGATTCACTGGCATTACTCGTTGGAGAGTATTATCTTTTTGTTTGTTAGAATATCTATAGATCAAAATATTTTTCTCCAACACCATCATCTCATTAAAATAGAAATTAATCGCAACGTTTATGTTACTCTTAGTGGTCGTGTCGTTACAATATTTCATTTGTAAAACAATTTATCTGTTCAATTTCAGTTAACGAGTCATTAAACTGTTTCATTTATGGGATGAAACCGTCTTCTCATCACTGCGTTGCAGTGAAAGAATTTTTTTATAAAATAAACATTTTATGTTTATTTTATTTTTCTTAAAATGAGAAAAAATTATCTTTTTCCCTCGACCCATGCTGGTCGAGGTTATGTCCATTCGTAGGTAACATTGTATGTTCGGACACAACGGTGCCCTCAGATTTTCAATCTGGGATTGTGTTTAGAAGTTTCCACAACCACGCATGAGACCCATCTTAATTCCCTTAAAAAAGCTAAAAGAATATATTTCACCCTCAACCATCGCCAGTTGAGGTTATGTCTTGCATACGGATAAAATTTCATTAAACACTCAATGGTGGTCATAGAGTTTTAATTTGAGTTACCGTTTGTGAGTTATGAGGATTTGAAATAAAAAACTTTTATTTAAATAATTTTATTTACGGACACATCCCAAAAAACAAATTTCACATTCGGTCCAGACCAGCCAATGTTAGGATCCTTTTGAGGGAAGAATACCCTCCCAAACTAAACTATACTCTTGTATTTTCATTTTGATTTACCATTTATGAGTTATAAGCATTTGAAAATTAAATAACATTATTCAATTATTTTATTTATAGACAAAAACTACTTTTTATTGTTGACCTGTGTTAGCCAAAATTAGGCTCTGGATAAGGAATGCGTACCCTCATGAGCTCAACAGTGGCCTCTTATTTTCAATCTGAGTCATCATTCATGAGTTATAAGCATTTGAAAAATAAAATAATTTTATTTAATTATTTTATTTGCTGTTATTACATTTTTCAGTTTTCTCATTAGAGGCCTATACCGACTAAACTTAAGTCGTTACATGGGTAAATCCTCTATTATAAATGCAATAGTTCACTCAAATATCTAATTTGGGAAACCATTTAAGAGTTATTCCACATTTTTAGGAAAACCTACCATGTACGCTATTTAAAACATAACATTTTTTTTCGATGGATCAATCCGAGCACTCTGGGCCTTGGAATCGCATGTCGTCTCAGTGCCTAGTCATGAAATAATCCCATTTAATTGTTTTTTTTAAAAAATAATGGAATTATGGGGTATTACACCTAGGTAAAGGAAAAAATAAAAGGTTGAACTCAAATTCTAAGTAAGGGTTAACAAGGGAGACATGTAATAATTAACACGAGTGTAAGGGTATGAGAATGTGATCCTGTATAGAAAAGTTCATACCTCGCATATCAAAGATCATAAAGGAAATCACGGAATTAGTATTGGAAATCCATAGGACAAGAATATTATGAAATAATGTGCATAAGCCATGACAGAATAACATAGAAATAAGACATATTATTGTGGTAAACACATAAGCATATAATGATTTTCATAGTATCCAAGGAATCACTTACAAGACCATATTAGTAGTACTATTTCACTCCCAATACCGTCATAGTTATCATGGATCAATACCATGGTGATTATAGTAGCATTAGTTCACTCATAATTCCGTCTAATTCGTCATAGTTCACTCCCATGGACATCAAAGTAGTCAAGGTTCACTCCCAAGACCATATTAGTTTATATGATGAGATATAAAACTTTACCCAATTCATTGGAAGGAGATATAGGTCCCATCGATCACATAATAAAATCATACATTCATGTGCCATAAGATCAATAATAAACGTATCATTACCCCTGAAATGAAATGGGTATCGTAAACATGTAAACAAATCATAACCTATCGAAAAAGACAAGTTTCATAATCATTTAATCATTAACATTACCCATGAAGAGAAGAAGGTTTCAAAATCATATAACCCATGAAAGGGAAATGGGTTTTATAACATCATACCATCAAAACATTATCCATTTCGATAATTAATTTTAATGAAAATGTTGAGTAATTTATTTTTAAAAGAAAGAGAAAAACAAATGTATGTTATCTTATTTAGGAAATAGTTTTGAATTAGCTTTTGAAAAATTTCTTGAGGAAAATATACATTTTTATATGAAAAATACATTTAATAACATATAATCTTTTGAAAACCGTTTTCTTTAAATATAGTTTTGATAACATATAAATAAGACTTGAAATCATTTTTGAAGACCACTTTCCTTGAAAAATTATAAAATAATCATCAAAACATTTAAAAAACCTTTTAATTTGAAAAACAACATTAAAAACATATAAAAAGAGATTGAAAACATTTTCAAAACCATTTCACATGAAAAATAATAAAATAATATACAATTTTTTTTTGAAAAATGTTTCATTGAAAATACATTGAAAACATATAAATAGAGCTCGAAAATATTTTGAAAACGATTTATATTGAAAACACATAAAAGAAGCTTGAAAATGCTTTGAAAACCGTTTCATTGAAAATACATTGAAAACATATAAATAGAGTTCCAAAAAGTCTTAAAAACCCTTTTTTGATAAATAATTTTAAAAACATTCTCTTAAAGAATAACCTTTTTAAAAATTCAATGGAAGCTTCAAAAGAATAATAGCAGGAAAATTCGTACGTATCTTACGAGGTCAAAAGAAAATTATGTTTGTACAGAAAAAAGGCTAGAAAAGTTCTGTATTCAAAAAGAGACAAGAATATTCCCTTTAATAGATTGGTAAAAGAAAAAAAGGGTAAAATATTATTTTAAATCTTATAGGATAATGTTATAATATTCTTGAAAACCATTTTTAGGAAATGTAGATTTCTAATTGAAGAAAGTGTAATGTCGAGCTTCCCTAAAAACACTTTCATAACTATCCTATGTACCAAAGAGTTGAATATGGTACCAATACATGATTATATCATGAATAAATATAATATGTGTAAACCCATGAATATTCTTGAAAAATGGATCATGATATTTCATCAAGGGAAGAATAAACATAAAAAACTCAGAAAGCGATGGAATTGTCTCAATATACTCTTATAACTCAGTAATCTGGGACAATAATCACCATGTAAGAAAAAAAATTAAATGAAGTTTAAGATATCATTAAAATAATTAGATTAATTATATAACATGTAAAATGGAAGTATATGCACCTTGATGAATAGTTTAGGTGCGTAACAAAACAAGAATATCAATGAAGACAAATTGAGACAAATTGTTTTACCAATTTGGTAACCTTTGAATGTTAAACCCCATGAAACAAGGATCATATAATGGATATGTTAATACCAATAAATTTTCATACATGATACATATAATAAAATGATGGGTGATACATACACCACACAAAAGGAAATAGCGGAGAACATTGCTAGTATCTCACATAAATTGAAAGTGAGATGAAATCCTCTTACCTTGTGTCTTGAATCTCTCCATACTCATACAAGATTCATGTATCATAAATATTACATTATTATAAACATTTTAAAGAATAAAATTATTACACATTATACCATATATGACCTTATACAACCCACTTGTTAAAAATCCTATGATAAAGTATCACGTTAGGTAAAATTCACTTTCTTCATTGGTTGTGTCTTAATTTCTTACAACTTTGGTCCTTATAATTATATCATGATTCCAGAATATAAACCATGAAATAAATATCAGTAATATACATTATATTTTTTATTATAATTCTCTATATAATATTGTATTATAAAATATAATACACTATTTTTGGAGACGGTAAACCGTACGTACGCATGAACATTGTTTCCTTGTTTATTATCGTATTAAAATAAAGTATGTAAATAAAATATGTGTATATATATGTATATATATGTATCATTATTATAGTATAATTAATATACCATATAAATCATATAATTTCATTAAAACCGTCTTTAATATATTCTATGTGGTGTGTTAAAGAATCACTTCGCTTTGAGGGGGCAGTAGTCCACACTTCCTCAAACGAGATTAGCGTATTAACACCAAATAGAATTTAAAGAGATGAGTGATCTAAAAGTTATATAGAATATTAAATAAATAATAATAATAATAATAATATATTAAATATATAAATATAGTTTCCATCATAATGACCATCATGATTGGTGGTAAAGGAGAAATGAACAGTCATCAATTCGTGAGGCAGTAGTTCTCCAAACACAGATAGAGTATGTTCAGCATCCATTAGCTGAAGGTATGTGTATGTTTAGGTCATAAATATTTCATAAAAACATCCCAGTATATTAAGGTCACTAGTTTTTTTACACAGTAATAGAATAAATATAGTTTAGTCTGGATAAAGAAAATAAATGGAAGGATCCTGAGAGAAGATGCTACCTCTAAATAGGGTAACTCCTTTCAGTTTGTGCCAAAAGTATTCATTGAGAATAATTCATCATGAAGGGAGGATTTAAGGTATATATTAAGGATTTTTATGAGGATAATTGGTCATATATTGGTCAAACATATATGTTTTGAGAGGTTTGAGGAATGGGTAGATGTGGTTGCCTTTTATAGGGAAGGAAAAGGACTCACTTGGAATTTTTTGAAACAAGTTAGGGGTGCACATGTTTTTACCTAAAAAAGTCATACCAAACCAAAAAAAAATATAATGTAATGTTTATGGACGAAATATGGACATAATAATTAGATTTTTCATGTTTATAGGTCATTTTTTCCATTATTTTATGGTCTGGCCACCAATTAATCTTAATTTGGCCTTAATTACAATGATTAATTTTAATCACTATTACTAATATTTTTGGACAAAAAGTATAATGGTATTATTAGAATATAAATATTAGAATGAATAAAATGGTTTATTCTGTATTTTTGAAATTCAAATCATAGAAGCCGAAAAATTAATATTAGTGGTAATCCCACAGACTCGTTGAAATAACAAGGTTTTAAAGAAGGAAAAAGTTCAGAAGCCTGTTAAGATTTTATATTCAGTTTCAAAGTGAGATTGATTCAAATGAATTAAATTTTATTAATAGATGAAATAATTATATAATTTTACCTTAAAAAATATTAATAATATAATTAATAATTTATAATTAAATAGAAAAAATTTAGTTTTTAATTAAAAAACAATATTTTTCACTATTCATCAAAAAATGAAGTTTCTCAGAAAAATCCAAAAAAATTACCCTAGGATAATTTTGAAATTATGAATTCAAAAATTAAATTTATTATATCAATTTAAATTTATATATGTTTCAAAATTTACTTTTACTATGAGGATCATTTTATTCGAGAAAATGATGTTTTTAAACATAGAAGGACTTCACAAAAAATCATATATTTCCTTATCAATATGTTTTATTTCTATAAATAAATTATAAATAATATTTGAAAAGTAGTTTTTACTATTATATAACTAATTTTAATGGTTATGTTATAATTACCTCATTTAATTAATTATATATATATATATCATAGAAACTCAGTGTTGCATGCATCAAACGCTAAGTCGTTGTTGCTTTTATTACAAGCCATGTTTGTGTTGCGTTTAGCACAAGAAAATTTGGTATTGCGTGCGAAAGTATTTTTTTCACTTAGAGTTTTAATATATATATATATAACTATTTCTAGTGTCATGTGAACTTAAAAATATTGAAAAGATAAAATAATTCAAAAAACAATAATTCTCAAAATCTCAGCGTGTTACATTCTACCCCCTTAAAATGAATTTCTCCTTAAAAATTAATTTGTCTTATAAATGGTTTAATACATAAAATTTTAATTCATAGAAACCCACATCATAAAAATTTATACTGAAACATCCCTTAAAAATGGAAATTAGAAACCATAACGGTTACCCTAAGTAATGTGTAACTAGGTTTCCCAATAAGATAATATAGGTTTGGTGTGATGATTGGACATAGAAGAGAAGTGTAAATATTTTTAGAGAGTGATTGAAGTCATCAATCACAAACTAGTGAATGATCAAAGAAATGTTTAGAGACTCAATGTTACAAATCTAAGATGAATTAAAAGGCCACCAGCTCAACCAAAATTAAGGTATTAGGACAATAATTTTTTTGATCACCTTTAGAATGTTGAGTAATTCTTTATAAATTTATATAAACATGTTTTTTTCCTGAGTTGTGCTTTGAAATTTTCTGAATACATCCAGTACAACCTGGAATTGTTTTTTATAAATTAACTTTGATGAATAAATCACTAAAATATGTTGTTATTGGATCACAAGGCCCATAAAAGAATAAAACGTCAACCTATTTGTCTGTTAAAAATTGCATTAATATATAGAAATAAAATGTAACACTAATAGTAAATCATAAATATTTATTCATTAAAAATAAATATACATTAACCAGGACATTGTGTAGGCTAGTGGTAGGTATAAAACCCTTAAGGTCCTTCAATTATGGGTTAAAGACTTGCAGCCTTGGCGGACTTGATTGGTTTTCACCCAACATACATGATGTACTTTTTCTAAATCAAAAATAATATAATATATATGATGGACATCCTTGATATAATTTTAATCACTGATTAGCCTTTTAACCAAGGTTTTCAATACAAACTCATCACACACATACTTCCTACAATGTTTATCATAAAATTTTCATGAATGGTTAAACTTATAAACCTTCTAGAAGATGGAAATCCCAGACTTCAGAAAGAGAGTTAAAAAATCATATTTACATTGATTCCCCTACATAAAAAAATTATATCTGGTTTGTCACATTCCAAACATGTGGATACTGTTATCAGATATTTTCTTGAATCATTGTAACAACCTGAATTACCATAAATAATTTTGGAAAACATGCCAGATTACTCATTCCAAAATATATTGGATTTACTCCTTTAATAAAATATTGTTATAAAATTCATTAGTGGTAGAAGAAACCACTTATAAACAAGTACTTAATTATTTCCTAGGTGATCAATAATGTACAACATACTTATTCATAACCCATATTTTTTATCCATGCATAATTATCTTATCTTAAATAACATTTTAATGGATACTATACCTTAGTCAGAATATCATCCTATTATTAGATCACTTCACCAGTCCATAGAGACCATTAAACAATCACATGATAATATTAATAAAAAAAAGTAAAAAAATCATTTTATATTTCATCATTCATAACATTATAATATGAATAAAAAAATAATTCTATTACTTATTCCATAATACATTAACAATAATACCACTTTTATTTCACATTTCATTCGTAGTTTCTTCCTCATCCACAATGTAAAAATTACTAACACCACCCTACTAATTCTCTTAAATAACATTCCTTTTGGTTCATTGGGTTGTATAATGAAAATTTTCTGCACACTTAAAACACTTAACCATTAATGACGACACAGGGAGGCCAAAATTCCCATCCATTTCGTTAACCGAACTCTTTAATTTTCCCTTATAATCACTTGCTTTGTTTCCTTATTTTTTACAGTTACAACACCTTCTTGTTCCTCTATGAAAATCATGTAGGTTTTTCTTTCCACATTCCTGACATAAAAGAAACTAAATATTCTTTAATTCATGGTCTGCATTACCCAAACTCTTATGGAACTCCTTCTTCCTCTTCATTGGTGAGTCTGAGAGCCGGTTAATGTTATCATTCCTAATCAAGTTTCATGAAAAATAACTATGCAAGATCATGAAATCTTTCACTACTGTGATCATCCCACCAGACTACTCATAAGAAAATTTTCCATCACATTCAACATTAATACAGTTTCTTTCAGTTATCTCCATTGATTAAAACCAGTATAATTGTGTGGGCCTTACTTATCATAGAAGAAAACCACAGATTGATGAAAAGAATTACTTATAGGATGTTTAAATAATGAAAAATTCCATAATCTATGACAACTTGTGTTTATCATAGGTTATCCATAACCAACTTATATTTAAATATTTCATGATGGTTGGTGAATAGTTTTGAAATTCCCATACCTTATCAGCCAAGAGTGTCAAATTAAGTGTGCAATAAGTCCCGATGTCGTGTACCAGATTACCCCGAGTTGAGCCCAGAACATCATGTTAGATTTTTTACCCCTAGGTACATCTATTCCAGAGCCACATACACTTGAAGTATCCAAACATGGAAGTATTTCATGGAAACCACTCACTCCATCCTAAACCAAAATTCCAAGAAATTTTTGTAAACATTAAGACATCTGTATACTTATCCATAAATACATCCCTAGACATATACTTAGAAATATACAATGGGATATCAATACGGATTTCTAATCAACATTTTAAAAGGATAACGATATTGTTTCTCTGAAACCAACTATACAGACCCTCACTTTAAAAACATTAACATTACATAATTTTTTAAGAATACTTAAACTTTATACAAAGAAACACCCAAAAACCATAGTTGGTATAATGACTTTGTAAACATGGAAACATAAACAATGGAACATATGTGAGCTACATCATCTCCCACGAGGTTCTTCTTGACAATAACTTTTCATAGACACATCAAAAATACTACATATCATCCTAACATAGGGAAAAAGAAAAATAAAAGGGGTGAATTCAAATGCTCAGTTTGGGAAAACAAGGGAGACACATAAGCCTAAACACAATTATATAGGTGTGAGAATGTGATCATGTAATTAGAAGATCATTCCCTTCATATCGAAGATCATAACTGAAATAATTGCATAAATATTAGAAGTAATAAGACACAAATCATATGAATTATAGAGCATAATCTATGAAATCATAACATAGGAATAATACGTTGAATTTTAGAAAACACATAAGCATATAATTATTTACATAGTTCCCAAGCAATCGATGCCAAGACTATCATAGTAGTATTGGTTGACTCCCCATAACATCCTAGTAGTTATAGTTCACTCCAATATCCATAATAATAGAATGAGTTCACTCATCATACCATCTTAGTAGTCATGGTTCAATCCTATGGCCATTATATGAGTCTAATTTCACTCCTAAGACCATCATAATTTATCTTGTGAGATATAAAAAATTATCCAATGCATTGGAGGGAGATATAGGTCCCACCTATCAGACAATTAAATTATACATAAATGGGACACAATATCATAAATAAACATATCATAAACCATGAAGTGAAATGTGTATCATAAACATGTAAACATATCATAACCTGTGGAAAGTGACAGGTTTCACAATCATTTCATAAAAAACATAATCTGTGACAAGAAGCGGGTTTCAAAATCATATAACCCGTTAAAGAGGAATGAGTTTCAAAACACCATTCCACCAAATGATAATATAAATAGAGAAATAATATGAATGGAATAATTGAATAATTTCCCCGTAAAGTAATGAGTAACACCAATGGATGTTATCTTAGTTGGGAAATAATTTCGAAAGATATTTTATAACATTTTTTAAGGAAAATATTCTTTCTTATTTGAAAAATTATTTGTATAACATAAAAACTTTTGATTTTTATTTTATTTGAAAATATCTTTGAAAACATATAATTACAGTTTGAAAACATTTTGAACTCATTTTTCTATGAAAACATATAAAATAACCTTCAAAACAGTTTATATTTTTTTCATTGAAAACACTATGAATACATATAAAATGAACATGAAAACTTTTTTAAAATAATTTTACTTGAAAACATATGAAAGTAGCTTGAAAATGTTTTGAAAACCATTTCTTTGAAAATAATTTAAAAAAATATAAATATATCTTGAAAATGTTTTGAAAACCATTTTTCTTGAAAATTGATAAAAGAATCTTGAAAATGTTTTGAAAACCATTTATTTGAAAATAATTTGAAAACATATAAATAATTCTTGAAATTTTTTTAAAGCAATTTATCTAGAAAAATACTTTTAAATTTTTTTTCATAAAGATGACCCTTTTTTAAAAATGTAAAGGAATCTTCAAAGTAATGAAAATGATTAAATCCGTACATGTCATATGAGGTCAATAGAATAATATTTTTTGCATGGTAAAAAAGGATAGAAAAGTTCCTTGTTCAGAATATGACAAGAATATTCCATTTAATCGATTTGTAAGAGAAAAAGGGTAAAAATTCCTTTTAAATAATATATTATTATGGTATAATATTCTTGGAAACACTTTTTATAAAACAAAGATTTTTGATAGATGAAGGAAGAAAGTCGGGCTTTCCTAAAAACAATTTCTAAACTATCATATGTAAAAGAGAGTAGAATATTCAACCAATAAATTATTATATCATAAAATAAAATAGGATAAGTAAACTCAATAATTTTATTGAGGGATATATCATAATATTTCATTACGGGAATAATAAATATAAACAATCTCAGAAGGTGATGAGATTGTCTCAATAAAATCTATTAACTCATTTACATGGGATCATACTCTCCATGTAAGAAAAATAAATTACATGAATATTAATATATAATTAAAAGAATTATATTCAGGGAATAAAATTTAAAATGGTAGTACATACACCTCGAAGAATTGTTTAGATGCATAAAAACATGAATCTCAAAGAATGAAAATTTTGACAAACATATTATACCGATTTGGTAGCCTTTAAAAGTTAAACCCCATGAAAAAAGGATAATAGAATTTTTATGTGAATACCAATAAATTTAATTACAATATACTTATAATAAAATCATGGTAATTACATACACCACACTAAATGATAGTGTGGAAAACATAGGTTGTATCTCACAGAAATTAGAAGCGAGATGAAATCCCCTTACCTTGTGTCTTAACACTCTCCAAACTCATACAATATTATTGAATAGTAAATATAATTTTATTATAAATATTTCACAGAATCATATTATTATAAATAATACCATATAAGACCTTATATTAAATTATTTTTAATGATCATATGTTAAAGTTTCACTTTGGCTAAAACTCACATTGTTCTTTGCATGTGTCTCAATTTGATACATCCTTGGTCCTTATGCATATGTCATGATTCAAGAATGTACACCATTATATAAATATAAGTTATATTTGTTTTATATAAATATATATAATATAATATTATGAAATGGAATACACCTTTAATGGAGATGGTAAGTCGTACGTATGTATGAACGTTGTTTTCGTATGTATTATCATATTGAAAGAATGTATGTAAATAAAATATGTATATATATGTGTTTATATAAATGTATAATTGTTAAAGTATTATTAATATATTATATATATCATATATTTTCATTTTAATCATCCTTAATATGTTTAATGTGCAGTGGGAATGAATCACAATGCTGTGAAGGGGCGGTAGTCCACACTTCCTCAAACAAAATTATTGTATTACCACCAACTGTAATGTAAAAAGATGTGTGTTGTAATAGGAATAAAGATGATTAAATAAATAGTAAATATAATATATTACACGTATAAGAATATTGTCTATAATAATGTCCATCATGATTGGTTGTAAATGAGAAATGAACAATCATCGTTTCGTGAGGCAGTAGTTTTCCGTACAGAGAAAAATTATGTTCAACATCCATTGGACGATGGAGAATGTAAGTGTAGATTACCACCACTGAATAAAAAAAATCTTATTAAATGTATTATACTGGGGTTTTCACACAATAATTGAATATAGATATTTTATGGGGTGGATAAGTAAAATAAATGTAAGTATTTTGAGAGAAGATGTTACCTCTAAATCAGGTAACTCCTTTCGGTTTGTGCCAAAATGTTTCCTTGAGAAGTTTTCTTCCAAAATAGTGGATTCAAGCTTTAAGGTAGGATTTTTGGGAGGATAATTGTGTAGATCCTAGATGAAAATAAATGGTTTGATTGGTGTGATTAATTGGTAGAGGTGGAGGCGTTTTACTGGGAAGGAAAAGGACTCCCTTGGAGTTTTTAGAAACAAGTAAGGTATGAACACGTTATAAACTAATAAAAGTCATAAAAAACAAAAAACAACTCAAGAATGGAATTTTTATTGCCGAAATATGGACATAAAATTGGTTTTATATAAGTTTATAGGTTATTTGTGTCACTAAGTTTAAGGTTTAGTCCTTAATTAAGCTTAATTTGGTCGTAACTGTTGTGATTAATTTAAATCACATTTACTAATAATTTTGGTCAAAAATTGATATGGTATTATTAGAATATAAATTTTATGCTGAATATAATGTTTTATTATAGATTTTTGAAATTAAAATAATATAATAAGTAAAATTATGATAAGTGCTAATCCCAGAGATAGGACGAAACAACAGGGTTTTGAAGTAGGAAAAAGTTCAAAAGTTTGTTATGATTTTATATTCAGTTTCAGAGTGAAATTTATTCTAACGAATTACATTATATTAATAGATTTAATATTTATATAATGTTACCTTAAATACTATTTATAATATCATTTATCATCAATAAATAATTAGACAAAAAATATGTTTTTAACTAAAAAGCTGTATTTTTCACTATTCATCAAAAAACGATGTTTCTCATAAAAATCCCAAAAATTCACACTAGGATAAATTTTATGTTATGAATTAAAAAATGAAGTTTATTTTATCAAATTAAATATCAAAATTTTCCTAAAATTACTTTCATTATTATAAGTAATTAATTCGAAAAAATGACGTTTTTAAACATAGAAGGACTTTACCAACAATCATATATTTCATTATTAATATGTTTTATTTCTATAAAACAATGATAAAAAATATTTGAAAAGTGATTATTTATATTACTATAACTATTCTTAATCGTTATGTTATAATTATAAAATTTAATTATGTATATATATATATATATGTCTCATAGAAACTCACTATTGCATGCATCGTACGCCAAGTCGATGTTGATTATAGTGCAATCCATATTGGTATTGCGTGTAGAACAAGACAAGTTGATATTTCATGTGAAATAAATTTTTGAAATAGTGTTTGTATATATATATATATAAATAAATAACTACTCCCAATGTCATGTTAAATAAAAAATATTTATATGATAAATTAATTTGAAAAAAATAATTCTCAAAATCGTTGGGTGTTACAGTTAAGGTGTTAAGTAAGGTGATTATCCAAAGCAAAGGTAAAGTTTTTATTGAAGTGTTTAAATCTTATTTCTTCTTCCAATTCCTTTAAATGTCCTTCATAAAATTTGAAATAATAACTCCAGTATCCTCAATATACTAAGATGTTATTATGTTAATATCATCACCTAAATCTATCTCCAATTTCATCAAATGGGAAATGAACATTTTTTTCAAGTGTAAGGTGGAATACTGCCTCATGAAACGATATAGTTCATTTTTCATTACAATATCTTGAGACTCATCATAATGATGGAATTAATGTTTATATATTATTTTTAAGACATATTTATGAATCGTTTTTATCCACCATATCACTTGTATGATATATATAAGTATATCTAAATAATAATAATTATTTCAATAATATTATGATTATTCTTGAAAGATAAAATAATAATAACCTTTTTTCAAAATGATCAATGAAAAATATAAATTTTAATCATGTGTATGAATGATCTAGCATCTCTATGATTATAACGTTGCCCATTTTTCATACCATAAATAAATTATTTTATTTAAAATTATAATTGATGTATAAAAGTGATTATTATTTCATGAATATTATTTGAGAGATTATGGATTTATGATCACATACACTATTGACGCCATAAAAAGTTCATTTTCGACTCAAGTACAGAATATCAACAAAGCGTCCACTATGAACATAAATAATAAAGTACTTTTTATAACATTGTAATAAGATATTTAAAAGGAATAACAAAATTGCAAAATGTTATCAACAATTTGGATATCTACCTATGTTTATTGTTTAGGAATATAAATATTGTGCATGACGATTTAGACATAAGTTAAGGGAATTCGTCTCAATCTCCTTTCATTGAGGAATATTTTGATAATATACACCACCTTCTTTTATACGATATACAATCAAACACTAGGAATTTTAATTTCATTCATAGTTTTTCAAAATCAATCTTTTTATATGAATCATTTTATTAAATGAAAAAATGATTGTTTTTAACGTAAAATGTGACAGAAACATTTTCACTGTTGTGACCATTATTTGATATTTGGCTTCCTCTACAACCTATAATTTTTTTAAAAGTAAAATAAACACCATATACTCGATTTAGGTATTTAAAAAAAAATTATTTTGATAAAGAATTTATTGTATCAATATATTGAAATGATATCTTGTGATTTAAAAGTGGAAATTTTATATTTACATTATGCTTGTTTTATGTGTTATGATAATGTTACGGATCATATGAATTATTATGTATATGGGAAATTTTGTGATAAAATGAGAGCAGGTGATCCCGTGATCGCTCTATAATTAATAGGTTAATGAGATGGAGTTAAACTATATTGTTTCTCCTAAGATAGTTAGGGAATATACTGTGACAGGTTTTCCAAATGTAACCATGAAGGCTATTCCCTATGTAACTGTGAAGGCTACAATGTAAGAATAATATATATGACACAAGTTACCTTTATGTTTTATAATTTCTATTAGCTTTAATGGAATAATATTATTTCATAAGGTAATATAAATGGTTTAATTTTTATGGTTGAAAATTATGATTTTTTGAAAAAAATTCATGAGTTTAAAATATTCATGGTCTAAAGATTCGATTCCTTATTTTATATCACTTAGTGAGATTTTTGTGAACATTCCATGTTTTTTAATTTTTGTACATAGGTTTTAAAGATGGGTGAGAAAAAGTAATATGTCTAGATTATTATTATGATTATTTTTATCAGGAAAAATAATAATAGTTTTTTCGTAAAATGATTTTTATTTTGAAAAAAAGGATAGCATGCAGGCTTGTCTAATTTGTAATATTTGAAATGTTATGTAATAGTTAGGGCATAATTAACTAAAAATATAAACCTAAAAATATCCTCAATGTGAATAAATTTAAATTATTTACTTACTCAAGATTATGTAACGTTTAAGGTCGGGTACTTAAAATCTATGTTCACAAGATTTATTGTGAGCTTGATTCATATTAGTTACATTCACAAGATTGATTATGAGCGTGATACATATTAGTTACCTTCACAAGATTGATTGTGAAAATGATAAAAATTATATATATTCAAATTATTGGCATGAACATGATTTATATTATCTAAATTCAAAATATTTAGTGTGAACATAATTCATATTTTTATTGTTCACATGATTGGGAATGAACTCGATGCGATTATCTTTTTTTACAATGTTATGATTTTTTAAGCTTATTAAAAAACCATAATTCTATATTATATTCCTATGATTTTCTCTATGGATCATGTTTACTATATCACGATTATTGAAACTTTTTCTATGTTATATTCTGTTAATTTGATATTAAATGACCTTATGTCATTACTTATAGATAGAACTAATTGTTCCATGTTATTCTAATAAGATATTTATATAGCAACCCAAGGATCTAACATAAATAATTACTTGATTTTAGATATAAAAATAAATAAAACAAAACCCAATATTCTTGAGGTATAGTGTATTTTAAATATTAGAAACATGATACAATTACTTAAACATAAACTATATCATCATTATTTTAAGGGGTGATATATAAAGCTCAGTAAGGGAATAAGCAAGATAAAAAAAATACTATATAAGTTAAAAGGAATAACATGACATCATAAAAGAAATGATTTAGTAATAATATTATGGTAGCATGACATAAAGAATATTAAATCTTAATATCATGGAAATATAGGAATGTGAAGCCAATATAAAAGGTCACATAAGAAGAAGTCAAGGCTCAATTCTAAGACAACATAATATTGTGCTCATAGTCCCCTCATGGATTGAGTTTAATATATAATCCCATACATACAATATCATGATATATAAACATTACCCAATTAATTGGATCAAAATCTATGTGAATCCATCATATAATAAACATGCATTTTTTCCATAAATGGAATTTAAATATAATGAATTATGATAAGAATTTCCCATGGAACAGAATGAGTTTGGAAATCATGTCTTAAAACATAACCAACGGGCATATCATAATGGTTTCCATAACAGAAAGAATTAAATAATTCATGGATGTTTATAGCGGAAAAATAAGCATATTCTATGAAAAATTATTTTCAAATTGAATATGTGAATATGGATTAGATAATTAACTTTGTAAATTTTTCACTCAAGTAGGGTTTTATGGAAAATGATAGAGTCTTTAAAGTGGGAGAAGAGAATATTAATTTCCATAAAACCACAAATGAAACAGAAAATTATTTCCCATATAAAAATGACTTTTTTTAGAGACTATATATGTTTAAAAACATTCCATTGAGTAGTAATTTAATTCTTTTAAGAAATCATAGACATTATGTTTAGTCAGTTATACATAACAAACAAAATTGAAAAGGGAGCCATTAAAATAACGGTATCCCCTTTAAATAAAGGAGAACTAAAATAAGTATATATGTGTGGAATGTATATATATAACATAAAATAAGTAAATAATAATATATAAATAATTTAGGTAAATATATAGAAACCATAACTCCAGTAAAATAAGATGGTTTTGAGATATTCCTTACCCCAGGTTCTGATTAGCAATGCCCTTTCACTCAACGTACTCGATAAAAAAAATTATATTTATTAAAGAAATGATTGAGAGAATTATTCTAATATATTTTATATATTATAAATAATTTATGGCAATTTATAGTCATTTAATTGAGATATCATTTCTATTTCAACTATCGTATATTTTTTCATTTCAAGGTTCCATAGTTAGATTAATTTGTAAGTAATTGTGAGATTTCTTATGGAATTGTACCACAACACCAACAATGTAATGTTATAGAGTTAATTTGTTTCTATAATTTAAAAAAAAATATTTAATATTATTAATAAATAAATATCGTTTATTGGGTATAATTTGTGTACATTTATTTTATCTAGGATGGGTTTTCAACCATAATTAACATACTAGGATTATGTTAATATTATGGATAAATGTCCATTATATAATTTGAAATAAAATATAGTTTTCTTATTTATATAACTCCCAAAAAAAGTGAATTTAAACCCTCAATGATTGTGGGGTAGAAAAAAGAGCTAAATTTATTTATAGAGGTGGTGAAAAAACAATTTTGTAAACAATTTTTTCATTTTAAAATGAAATGAGAAGAGGTTAAATGATAGATATTCCATTAAAAAAATAAAATCCCATTATTTTATGGTAATTTATTTATTATTTCATGTTGGTATGATTTTTTGGAGGATTAAGATGAAGATAACATAAAAATATTGGTTGAGGATATTACATTAACTTTTTGATGTATCCTCTCAAGACACCCCTTATTTCTCATAACTATGGTATTTTGAAAATAAAATAACACCTTATACACGTGGAAGAGATTTGGGGATGGATAATGGTAGAATTTAGTATATTTGAAATGACTTGAATGTCTGAGGACAAGGGGTGATATTTATATGTGTAGGAGAGGACTTTTTTTAAATAGAATATCCATGAGTTTATTAGTTTATCTCAAAACCACCAATAATAATGATTCTTATCACTATATATTGTAATTTTTGATTTTTATTTTTGAATAATAGTTTGTTAAATCATTCATGACACATTTTTGTCTTTATTTTTCATATATTTAAATTATCGTATTTTATAGCATTTCACAATTCAAAAAAATCAACTATTTTATAAAAATACCAGAAGTTTAGAATAATTTGTTTTAGTTTTCGATTATAAGAATTAAATAAATTTTAGAAAAATAAGTTTCTAAATATGATGAATTTAATTTTTAAATAAAATTCTTATTTATTTGAAAAATAAAAATTATAATATTATGATCATTTTTCTAACCCTTTGGAAAATTACTTTTTACCACACATAATTACAATATAATTATAGTAAAACATAGTATTATTTTTCAATACTATTTAATGAAATTAAATCTTATTTTAAATGTTCATATTTTTTTTATAAAAATTCAAATAAAACAAATATGTTTAAAAAAACTAAAGCACTTATTAAATCATATTTAAACATTTATTTACATGTATCACGATATAAATATGTCTTATCTTTATTTTATAACATAAATAAATATTATTATACTATCCCATAGGTTATTAAACTATTCTAATGGTAAGGTTACTAACCATAATAATCATATTATTATTTTGATGGTAAGATATATAATAGTCATATGGTTTACCTACATTCAATAAATACCCCATATTTCATTCATTCTTCATTGAGAATAATTTTATTTAAAGTATGTATGTATTTTTTATTTTGAAAATGAATATTTCCTTACTAATATATTAGTTCATTTCTATAGTTTTTTTCATAAATGCGATCATTCTAGGGTTCAAGAAGATCCAAATTTTCATATTATAGTTTTATTATTTTCTTGTTTTTTGTCCCATTGTAATTTTTTTCATATTTATTTGTATATTTATAATCTAAATGTAGTGTTAAAATTAATATAAATTTTTATTTGGCTCTATCTTGTGGTGAAGTGCATTTTGTAATACTATATGACTAATTATTACACAATTGTATAATGATAAGAGAAATTCATCAGATAAAATTCTTGGTTGTTATATTCTCCCCCCTTAAGAAAGTTCACACTTGAAATTTTATTTCACCTATAAATATTAAAAATATGATGTAACTCTTAATTCAATGATTCACCTGGTTCCCCTATCTCCTCCTCGTACTTACAGTTCTTCCACAGTACTTTGAATAAGTGAGTTATCTTATTGTGGAGATCTTTTCTCTACAGTCTAAGATCTTCACAGGATGTTCCTCATAACAGAGATCGTTTTACAACTTCTCCACCTATTAATTTTTTAAATTTTATTGGTATGGTATTTAATTATTGAAGAAGGATATATGGAACATATAATTTAATTGAAACATAGTTGATGAAGGTTCTAGTTGATAGGCCACATCTCTGATCCGATCCGATCAAACTCCATGCCTCTCTGAAGGTTGTCATCATTTCTCTTTTTTGACTCTATATTGTCTTGATGTTTTTTGTAATGATCTTTACCCTTTATATAATTTCTTAAACCATTAAGGGTCCCACTATATTCCATTAACTAATGTTAACAAAAAAACATATTATACATATCTTACTAGAAAGATAAACTTATAAAGCAATTTGGATACTTGAGTGGAAGCTATTATTTTATGAGAACTCAACCAAAGGAAGATGTTGATCCCATCATTCTTTGAATTCCATCAATCATGAAACCAATATGTCTGGTAGTGTACAGATATTTTTCTGATATTTTCCAATATTTTAGGGGTGATAAGAAATACTAATGTTTATCTCAAGGTTTAGATAATGTTTGATACTTTTCTAGAACTCTTTGGTAAACCTTGTATCTCTATCAGATACAATTGATAATGGTCTTTGTAAGAACCCGAATCTTTGTTTCAGGTACGCCTTTCCTTTTTCTGGAGTTTTTGAGAAAAATGGAGTTTCTAGAAATTTTCAAATTACACGCCGTGTACATTATGAGTACATGCCATGTACTCTTTTCTCACTCATAGCTGTGTGATGGCTGTGTTCGGGCCACACACACGGTGTGTAGGGTTGACGTGGAGACCAATTTTAGCGGAGTACGGAAACACCTAGTACATGATGTGTACTCTAAAATTTCACACGGTGTACTTTTTTCTTTTTCATTAAACGAATTGGGGTCAGGCCTAACCGAGGAAAAGCTCTTCTTCTCCAGCTTCTTCGTCCGAGAGCACTGGGAACCCGTGAATCTTTGACGAGCCACCGCCTCTCCATCTGTTCTCCGATTCGAGCACCGTTGATTGCGTTGGAATCGCAGTGGTGAGTTCTCCTTTCTTCCTGAGCCTTGTTTTCCAATTCCCCCTCTTTCTCAAGTTATCGTGGTTTATGTGTTTTTAACGTTTTCTCAGATATACTATGTTCTAAGTAGAATCTGTCATCTTTGTTCACGTATATCGATCTCCTAGGATCGAGGTAGGTGGTTTGGGCCTTTCTGTAGGAATTCGTTGAATATTATGGGAAATTTCCACCAATACCCTTGAACGGGGTATTTCATGTTCCCGTTTTACCCTTGTTGTTTTCTTGACATGTTGATATGCTTGTGTAGTGGTCATTGCTTGTGAATATGGTAAATTGTTCTATGTTCTAGACGCTTTTCCATGCTTGTTTGCTTGTTCGGTGTTTTCCAATTATCATGCCTAGTTATAGGATAGTGAAACTGATTCTTGTAATGCTGTTGAGCCTTAGAATGATATCCATGTTGTTATTGAGGTTTACTTGGACGATACACGTGCGCTATGCATGTTTATTTTACACAGGGCTGCGAGAACCTAGTGTAGTGGACCATAGGGAGAATGGACGAAAGTGCTTCTCCAGAGTGTCTTTAATTACGATGCGAGACCACAAGGGGAATTGACATTGAGTGATTCCTCAGAGTGTCTGTAGTTCCTCGACATGGGCCATAGGGGGAATTGACGTTGAATTCTTACCCAGTGAGCCTTTAGTACTATATGAGACTATAGGGGGAATTGACGGTGAGTGCTTCCCTAGAGAGTCTATTAATTCTTTAGCTTAACCTGAGGGGTGAGACTGTGTGTGCCTCTCAGAGGGTTTCTAATACTTGTAGTTTGAACCTTAGGGGTTATACTATGAGAACTACCTAGAGGTAACCTTTTTTTCTACTTGCTTGAGTACTTGTTTCTTGGTTGTAGAATGTTTTCTAGAATCTATGGATTGTTACTGCTGTGCATTATCCTGTTTACTGCTTACTATTTACTGCTTACTGTACTTAACCTGCCATATATTCACTAACAGTTAGGCATAGATCATTGGGTGGTTGTCTATTGGGACTTGGTATCACACCCTGTTTGGGTCATGATTTTGGGCCCAAATAGATTATATTGTTGCAGGTATAGATAAGGGAAAGAGCACTTCTACTCCAGGTTCTTGATTTCACTGGAGCTGGAGAGCATGGGACCGAGCCGAGGCATGCGATGCTGAGGAGTTTCTCAGATGTTTTTCTTTTGTACTCTGTTTTAGTACTTATTCAGCATTGTGACTTGATTGGATGTTTTCTTGACATATGTGTACCATGCATCATTTACATATATTTCTGCTTCAGTTGTTTATTTATCAGTCTTCCGCTGTTTATTCTAGTATGGATGTCTACTGTTTCTGCAACTATTATTATTTTATTTCTATTCTGCTGTGTACTCTGCCAATGAGGGAATAGTTTCCCCACTATCACACCCAAGGCTCTTGCTGCTAGTCAGCATCCTCTGGCGTTTGGGGAAATGCGCTTGAGGTCATGTGACCAACCGGGTACTGGGCACCTCTGGGTGGCTTCCGGAACCGAGACGTTAAAAAGTGGTATCAGAGGAGTTTATTTTCTCTTTCATTACTATTTGGAGACTTTAGCCAGGGATAGGACAGATTCAGTACTTGGTAATAAGCTATGCCCGGGAGCAGCTAACCCGTTTACAGGGAAAAGCCATACTACCTCGTTTATTGGAGTTTCTGGTTTGGATATTTTACGGTTGATATAATTTCACCTAGAGTGATTCACATGATTTTTGTTGTTATTGTCTTGACTATTGGGGATCTATTTCTATCGCAACCCGATGAGATGAGGGTATGCCATCTCAAGCATCATATAGGCACTTTTAGAAATCACATGCCATGCATTCTTTCCCTTCCATCTAGGGTGAATTAGTGATTGCATGTTGTTGTGATAGACTTTGTGTAGATTATGCATGCTTTTGTGATAGATGCTTTCTAGAATCTTTTCTTCCTTGTTAAAATATTTTTTGTATTCTACTTTTCTTAAATTAAATCCAAATTTTGATTCTTGAGGTGATATGGTCCCTCTTGAATCAGAAATTGGTGGATCATGATCCTGTTTTCTCCGGTCTATGAATCTAGGATATTCCAAGCATTGATTCATGGGGAGTATGGGCCCTCACGGATCGGATTTTGGCACCTCTTTGCCTTGTTTTCAAGGTTTCTGGGCTTCTGTGCAGTTTCTGAGCTACTGCCCAGAAAAACCCTGAATACACAGCATGTAATTTCTAGTTACATGCCGTGATGTTTTCAGGCCATGTTACTGACTGTGTGTGCTAGAACATGGTGTTGTATAATTAACTTTAGGAACACGCTGTGTACGGTAGGTGCACACCATGTAGTTTGGAGCCGTGTACCCGGCCATGTCAGTAACAACACGGGTCGGGGAAGATCGAGTAGAACACACCGTGTTGTAAAGGAACACACCGTGTAGTCCTATCCAGGTACCCAGCCGTGTCACGAACAACACGGGTCGTCATTACCTTCTCTTAGACACGCCGTGTTGTTTTTGGAACACTCCGTGTAGTCTTGTTTAGGTACCCGGTCGTGTCACGAACAACACGGGATGGTTTCACCTTCACCTATACATGTCTTGTTTGTTCAGAACACGCCTTGTAAGGTTCTTCCATATAGAAAACCGTGTATTTAACAACACGGGCCGCCGAAGCCCTGTCTAGTACACACTGTGTTTGTTCATAACACGCTGTGTAGTCTTGGGTTAAGTCGGACTGTGTGGGTTAGTCGTGTGAAGAGACTCGGGTAGGGGAATAGTTTTCAAGTACATGCCATGTCTGGGTCAACACGACGTGTAGTTTGAGGTATTACAAAACCTATAGGGCAGGGGTACCCACCCATGTCAGTGGCTTAAGAAGACACGTCGTGTAGCTTTTATACACACCGTGTAATCGTGTTTTGTAAACTTGTGTGTTTCCGTCCCCTGTTCCCATTTTTGTACTCTTGTGTTCTTGTACTTGTTTTCCTAATCTATGGTGTGCTTTTGATCTCTCGGAGTTATGCCTCTGAGACGTCCTCCGGTTGTACGTTAGTTATCAGGTAGTGATCAAATGCATGATGTGGCTGATCAGGGACTTCCTGCCGATCCTCAAGTCGGGCCAGCCTTGGCACCCATTGTCATACTAGTTGTAGGCGTTGATGCGCAGTTCAGGGAGGGTTTTATGAAGATGATGTAGAAATTTTAGGAGGCACCGCCTCCTGCAACGACTATGGCAGACTTGACATAGGTTTTCTAGCATCATCACCCTCCTACATTCTCGGGGGAAGGAGGACCACAGGCCGTAGAGTCAGGGATGGAAGCCATGTTGACTGTCTTCGATCATCTGGAGACACCTCTTGAGAGGGAGGTCAAGATCGCTACCTACATGCTCCGAGACTTCACCAAGAGGTGGTGGGATGTAATCTCAGATGCGAGTCATCAGTAGGTTATTCCTTGGGAGGAGTCACAATGCGTGTTCTACGACTACTTCTACCTAGAGGCTCTGAGGGCCAATCAAGCCCAGGATTTCATGAGTCTAGAGCAGGGTACTATTTCTGTCATGGAGTATTCCTCTCATTTCACCGAGCAGTAGTGCTTCACACCCCTCTGGGATGGAAGCGGGGTGTTCTTAGCAAGGAAGTTTGAGGATGGTCTTAGGCGGGAGATCCGCTCGCAGGTGAATATCTTCCAGTTGACTTCCATCACTTCCATCGTCAACCAGCCACTGATTTCAGAGATCAATCTGAGAGACTCTAGAGATGCGAGATAGGGTGGTTATGCTTCCAGAGCTAGTGTTCCTCCAGTTGACAGTAGGAAGCACTGTAGGGATCCTATCCGCGGTTATCCGAGGAGGCAAGATACATCTTCAGGTATCACGGTCATATGGTACCAGTGTGGAAGGGCAGGGCACACGAGCCCGCAGTGCCAGAGAGACCCAGTCGAGTGACGATCAGGCGGCAAGATGGGTCACCTTCTGTGTTACTGTTAGGATTTCTCACCAGTTTCTGGTGACGGGGGTTCTTCCATGACTCCTCGTTCAGGAGCAACACCACCAGTTTCACACCAGTCAGGGAACTGGAGTTCTTTCGGCCATTCGAACCAAGGTGAAGGTCGAGGCCTTGGCATTCAGTCCCCGGTCCTTCAGTGCCAACAGGGAAGTTCAAATGAGAGTGGCCACACAGGGTCATAGAGCCACGGGGCAGACCAGACCTTTGCGGTGGAGTAGACCTATCAGGAGCAGGATCCCAGACCTTCTACAGTTCGATGTACGATTTTAGTATCCTCTGTTTTATCTTCATCTCTTTTCGATACTGGTGCTACGCATAGCTTTGTCTCTGTTGCTATTATGGAGAGCCTTGGGCTCTGTATCCTTCCTTATGCCGACTCGTTGACACTAGACACACCTTTGGGGACAAGGACATCTAGAGTACGCCAGTGTAGAGAGTTCCCTCTCGAGGTTGCAGGGTATCGTTTCTTATGGGATCTCTATGTCCTATAGATAACTGGATATGATGTCATCCTCGGGATGGACTGGTTGGTTCCCTTCCATGCAGTCATCGACTATTATTGCCACAGAGTGAGTTTCGTTTCACCAGAGGGTGAATCTTTTCTTCATAGAGGCAAATGGGATGTTCAGGCGAGTCGAGCCAGACTCGAGCATCATGGGATAAGAAGGGTGACTTCTCAGATTGATAGTCTTTATCTAGACGACCAGGGGACTTCATAGTTGGACTTTCCTCTAGTGTTGGATCGTTTCATAGATGTCTTTCTAGATGGCTTTTCAGGTTTTCCTCTGGAGCGTGAGGTGGACTTCACTATTGAGCTCATTCTAGGAGCAACACTGGTGTCCATTACTCCTTATAAGATGGCTACACCTGAGTTGGAAGAGCTCAAGAAGTAGTTGGAGGGGTTGTAGGCAAATGGTTTCATCCGACCCATTACTTCACCTTGGGGTTTGCTTGTCCTATTTACGAAGAAGGCAGACGACACCCTTTGGCTTTTTGTGGATTATCAGAAGCTGATCCAGTTGAAGGTCAAGAACAGATATCCCTTGCCGAGGATCGATGATCACTTTGATCAGCTTCAAGGATCTCGGGTGTTATCGAAGATTGATTTGAGTTCCGGTTATTATTAGTTGCACGTTAGACCATCATATATACCTCTGACAGCCTTCAGGAGTAGGTATGGTCTATACGAGTATACAGTCATGTCGTTTGGTCTCATGAACGCCCCTGCAGTTT
This sequence comes from Viscum album, assembly GCA_963277665.1. Classification (NCBI taxonomy): domain Eukaryota; kingdom Viridiplantae; phylum Streptophyta; class Magnoliopsida; order Santalales; family Viscaceae; genus Viscum; species Viscum album. Next base: position 399,023,813 of record OY728138.1, read on the forward strand.
TCATGGCTCTAATAAACTGAGTGTTCCATACTTAATTGGAATTCCTTGTCGTGGTCTTCGTGGACGATATCTTGGTGTACTCTCACACTTGACATGACCATGACACACATCTTGAGATCAATCGGAGTATACTGAGAGAGCATTGGCTTTATGCTAAACTCTCGAAGTTCCACTTTTGGATGGAACATATTCACTTCTTGGGTCACGTCATCTCAGAGGTAGGAGTATCTATGGTCCTAGAGAAAGTGAGAGCTATAGTCTTCTAGGAGCAGCCGAAGAACATTTTTGAGGTACGGAGTTTCCTAGGGCTGGCTGGATACTACAGACGCTTCATTCGGGAATTTCACGCCTAGAAGCACCTTTGACAGGTCTGACCAAGAAGGGAGAGAAGTTCTTATGATGAGATTCTTGTGAGTCAGCCTTTCAAGAGCTGAAGGGAATGTTGACGTCGGCACTGATACTAGTATTTCCAGATCCAAACAAGATCTATACAGCCTATTGTGATGCTTCAGGTATCGGGCTGGGCGCTGTTCTTATGTTGGGAGATGGAGTCGTTGTGTACGGGTCTCGACAGTTGAGGCCACTTGAGAGGAACTACACAACGCATGATCTATAGTTGGCAGCTGTTTTTCATGCCTTACACTATTGGAGACATTATCTTCTAGGAGAGAACTTTGGGGTCTTCACTGGCCACAATATTCTCAAGTATGTCTTCACTCATTGTGATCTGAATTTGAGGCAACGCAGCTGGGTTGAGTGTCTTCAGTCTTTTTACTTCGTGCTTGCCTATACGCCAGGAAGGGGCAATGTAGTGGGAGATGCGTTGAGTAGGAGAACTCAGATTCAAGAAGTTCAGGAGGCTAGTAGTGAGTGGAAGCTTATGGAACTGTTCTCTGAGATGCATCTGGTGGTGCCCGAAAGACAGGGACAAACTTTCCTATCTTCTGTACCTATTACCTCTACACTGCTTGATCGGGTACGGATGAGGCAGCTATCAGATTCAGAAGGCTTAGTCCTGTGGGAGAGTGTGTCAGGAAAGGACTCTCTTCCTGGATGGATAGTGTGCAAGGATGAGATCTTGTGTTTCCAGGGACGCATATGGGTGCCGGATGACATACGCGAGGAGCTGATGCGGGACATTCATTCCTCATTTTGGGAAGTTCATCCTAACGTCACCAAGATATATCAGGATCTTCATCGCCTGTACTGGTGGCCAGGTATGAAGATAGATGTTGCTGGTTTCGTCTTGAGGTGTTCTACTTATCAGCAGGTGAAGGTAGAGCATCAGTGACCAACAAGCCTTTTACAGTAGTTACCCATTTCGGAGTGGAAGTGTAACAATGTCACAATGTACTTCGTGACCATATTGCTGAGGTTACCTCGAGGGAATGATGCTGTTTTGGTTGTCATCGATAGACTTATGAAGGTTTCCCACTTCTTTCCGATCAAGGAGACCTTCAGTGTTGATGATCTGGGACGACTTTACATCCGAGAGATTGTGCGTCTGCATGGATTTCCACACTCTATTATTTCAGAAAGATATGTGCGCTTTACTTCTCGGTTCTGGCAGGGACATCAGAAGGATTTAGGTACACAAGTACTTCTGAGTACAACATACCATCTCCAAACAGATGGCTAGTCTGAGCGTATGATCCAGGTGCTTGAAGATATGCTCCGAGCTTTCATTCTGGACTTTGGCGGTTCTTGGGAGAAGCATATTACTTTGGTGGAGTTCACCTACAACAACAGTTTTCAGGTGACTATACAGATGGCTCCTTATGAGGCTTTGTACGGTAAACCCTGCTGATCACCCATATGATGGCTGGAGGCTGGAGAGGCATCCTTACTAGGACCTCTTTTTGTTCATGATAGTTTAGAGAATATAGAGTTGATTCAGAAGAGGATGGATACAACACAGTCTCGACATAAGTCTTATGCTGATCAGTGGAGACGACCTCTGGTGTTCGAGGTCCGGAATGGGGTTTTCTTCCGTGTCGCACCAAGGTTGGGACATAAGAGGATTCAGAGACAGGGTAAGCTTTCACGGCGGTACGTTGGGCCGTTTAAGGTATTGGAGAGAGTTGGGCCGGATTCTTATCGGTTGCAGTTACCTTAGAGGTACCAGGCCATCCACGATGTCTTTCACGTCTCTCATCTCCAACGTTACTTTTCAAACCCATCTCATGTCTTTCAGCCTGAGTGAGTTGAGCTCTAAGCAGATGTATCATTCGAGGAGCATCCCATCCGGATTGTCGATCACAGTACGAAGGTTCTCCGTGGGTGGTTTGTTCCTCTGGTATGGGTGCTATGGCAGCATGGGCGAGTACATGACGAGTCCTAGGAGAGGGAGGCTGATGTATGATCATAGTGACCGGAGCTGTTCGGGGTTTCTCCTTCTCTGCCTCATTAAGGAAATTCGGGAAAAAATTTCATTAAGGGTGGAAGTTTGTAAGAACCCGAATCTTCGTTTCAGGTATGCTTTTCCTTTTTCTGGAGTATTTGAGAAATATGGAGTTTCTGGAAATTTTTGAAATACACGTCGTTTACTTTGTGAGTACACGCCATGTACTCTTTTCCCACTCGAAGCCGTGTGCTGGCTGTGTCCGATCCACACACATGGTGTGTAGGGGTGGCGTGGAGGCCAATTTTTGTGGAGTATGGAAAGACCTAGTACACGCCGCGTAATATAAAAGTACATGATGTGTACTTTTTTCTCATTAAATGGACTGGGGTCACGCCTAACTAATGAAAAGCTCTTCTTTTCCAACTTCTTTGTCCGAGAGAGCTGGGAAACTGCGATTCTTCAACGAGCCACCACCTCTCTGTCCGTTATCCGATTCGAGCACTGTTGATTGCGTTGGAATCGTAGCAGTGAGTTCTTATTTCTGCTTGAGCCTTGTTTTGAAATTCCACATCTTTCTCAAGTTATCGTGGTTTATGCGTTTTTGACGTTTTCTCAGATCTACGACATTCTAAGGAGAATTTGTTATCATTGATCACGTATATCGATCTCCTAGGATCGAGGTAGGTGGATTGTGCCTTTCTGTAAGAAGTCATTGAATATAATGTGAAATTTCCACCAATACCCTGGAATGCGGTATTGTGTGTTCCCGTTTTACCCTTGTTGTTTGCTTGCCTTACTGATATGCCTGTGTAGTAGTCATTGCTTGTGAATAGGGTAAATTGTGATGTGTTCTGGATGCTTTTCCATGCGTGTTTTATTTTTCGGCATTTTCCAGTTGCCATGCCTAGTTGGAGGATAGTGGAACTATTTCTTATTATGCTGTTGAGCCTTATAATGACAGCCAAGTAGTTCTTGAGGTTTACTTGGATGATACACATGCGCTATGCATGTTTATTTTACACAAGGCTACGAGAACCTAGTGTAGTGGACCATAGGGAGAATGGACGGAAGGGATTCTCTAGAGTGTCTTTAATTACGATGTGGGACCACAGGGGGAATTGACATTGTGTGCTCCCTCAGAGAGTTTTTAGTTCCTCGAAGCAGGCCACAGGGGGAATTGACGTTGAGTGCTTCCACAGAAAGACTTTAGTATGATAAGAGACTATATGGGGGAATTGACGGTGAGTGCGTCCCTAAGAGTCTATTAATTATTTATCTTAACCAGAGGGGTGAGACTGTGTCTGCCTCCTAGAGGGTTTCTAGTACTTGTATGTTGAACCTTAGGGGTTAGACTGTGAGAACTACCTAGAGGTTACCTTTTTTGTTCTACTTGATTGAGTAGTTTTTCATGGTTGTAGAATGTATGCTAGAATCTTTGGATTGTTACTGCTGTGCATTATCCTATTTACTACTTACTGTTTACTACTTATTGTACTTCACCTGCTATATATTCACTGACTGCTAGGCACATATCATTGGGTGGTTGACTATTCGGAATTTTTCTCACACCCTGTTTGGGTCATGATTTTGGGACCAAATAGATTATATTGTTGCAGGTATAGATAAGGGAAAGTTCCCTTCTACTTCAGGTTCTTGATTGCACTGGAGCTGGAGAGCATGGTACCGAGCCGAGGCTTGCGATGCTGAGGAGTTGCTCACCTGTTTTTCTTGTGAACTTTGGTTTAGTACTGTATTCATCATTGTGACTTGTTTGTCTATTTTCTAGACATATGTGTACCATGCATCATTTACATATATTTATGCTTCAGTTGTTTATTTATCAATCTTCCGTTTTTTACTCTTGTATGGATGTCTACTATTTCCACGATTGTTGTTATTTGTTTTCTCTTCCGCTGTGTACTCTGCCAATGAGGGCATACTTTCCCCACTATCACACCCAAGGCCCTCACTACTAGTCGGTAGCCTCTGGCATTTGGGGAAATGTGTTTGAGGTCAAGTCACCAACCGGGTATGGGGCACCTCTGGGTGGCTTCTGGAACCGGGACGTTACAGTCTTCTATACAATCTCACCACTTTCCTGATGTATATATTTTTAATTTGATCATGTCTGAAGTCCTCTAAAATTGAAATTAAGTGAGTGTTCTTTTAATGATTATCTACTATAACGCATATGAAATTATTTCCTCTGGATGTCATTATAAGACCTATGAGAAATTCTATAGTGATATTTTCCCATTTCTATATAGTTATAGGAAATGTTTTCATCATCCCCTCAGAATTTTTACTTTATACCATCACTTGATGACATACCAAGAACATTGATATATATTCTTTGGTATTATTTTTATATTTTCTAACCAATAGTGCTATTAGATATCCATAAACATCTTTGTGACCCCTAGGTGGATGGAAAATTTACAGTTATGTGTATCATTAAATATATCCATATTTATATCAATCCTTGATGTTATACATAGTCATGAAAAAATATCACAAATATTTCTTCATGAATTCCTAACATTGAGGATTTCCCTTTTCTTATACCATTTATCTTCTTCTTTATTTCCATATCATCCATTTGATCACAATTTATCTTCAATAGAATGGATAGTTGAACAATTATTTGAGCTGGTTATGATGTTCTTCCTTCTATTACGACTTCCATGTCCATCCTTTGAAACTATAAGAATATTGGATCCTTCTCAATTCTATTCATTGATATTGTTTCAATATTCATTCAACATAAATCATTTACTATATTATCCATCATCCTAGTATACTAATGGATTGAGAATTCATAGTCGTTGATCATTCCAAACAATCATTATTGGAGAACACTAATCTATTTCTATGTGAATATATACATGAGGCTCTAATGATCTATATATATTCCACACTTCTCCCCACATTTATAATGACTCCAAATATTCAATGAAAATATCACTCCATCACACAATAGAACATGTGTGGGATAGTTCTATTCTTATACATTCAACTACCTTAAGGCATAAGAAATCACTTTATCATTTTTCAACATTAAATAGCCTAATACCTTATTTGAAGTATCTTTTTATATTATAAAAAAACTCCACTTGAGGTCAGTGTAAGTACATGTGTAGTTATAAGACACTTTTAAAATTCTTCAAATCTCTCTTCACTTTCACTGCTAAAAAAACTTCACTCCCTTTCACGTAAGTTTGGTCGATTATTTTTACAATTGAGATAAGTTTCTCAAAAATTGTTGACAGTACCCAGTAGTCCAAGTATAATTTGGATCTATATCACTTGTATTCATATGTGAAAATACTCGAACATCTTATATTTTATGGTCCCACATATATCCCATTACGAGTGATAACATTCGCCAAGAATGATACTTCTTCAATATAGAACTCACATTTACAATAATTTTCATAAAAATTATCCATTCACAAAGGATCTATAGTAGTACTCAAATGGTCCTGATGATCGACCTTACTTTTAGAGTATATTAGAATACTATCAATAAATAATTTGAAAAAACAGATAAGGTAAGATTTAAAGAATCTAATAAACAAGTTCATAATGATTGTTATATAATTTTTGAGTCTATAGATAATAATTATGATATCACAGTATACATGCCTTGTTTTAAAGGAATTATCATGGATATCCACCATCACCAACATTATTTAATGAAAACCAAACTAAAGGTTAACCAAAGAGAATTATGGGGCCACATGTATCTAATTTAATGATTTATAAATCCATTGTAGGGGATATATTTTCTTTATTGTGATATTGTTGAGTTCATGATAAAAAATGAATACGTGCAATGACCCATCCTTCTTATTAATGAAGAGGACCGAAAAACCACATGGTGAATCACTCAAGCATAAAAAACCATTTACTAGTTCTTATATGAAATCTTCTTAAATTATCCACACTTAATGGTTATTTTCTTGTAGGGATTATTTGATATAGGAAGAGATCATGATTTAGGTTCAATTGAGAAATTATCCTCCATCTTAAGAGGAAAACTATGAAAGTCTTTATGGAATAAATTGGTATATTCCATCATAATCTGAATGTCTTAAAGGATGTTTCTATCTTTGTGTCAATTATTTAATATTGATTTTTCACTCATAAGGAAATGATATCCATTACTAAGAATAAAATTATAAAGGTGATATATCCTCCTTGTTGCACATGCATAGATTCAAAGGATGAATTGGGATATTGGGAGTGATTTCCCACACCCAAAATTTGATGTTGTCCCTATATAATGATAATCAACCCATGCCTAATCAAGCATAAAATTCCACTAGAGTTAATGTAATAATATTTTCTATGTGGTTCAGCCCATAAACATTAACTAGAGAGATGTTATAGACGTGGGAATCAATAATTTTTTTATTTTTTGTTCTCAAGTATAACTTAATGACTATGTTTTTTTGGTATTGTTTGAATAGTTTTAGAAAACATGAATGATATGAAAAAATGGGTAGAACCCTAATAAAATAAAATATCTTATATTCATGAATGAATAACCAGTATACATTCCACTACATAATCATTAGGATCCACCAAAACAATGGTCATAAAATAAGCACTTCCTTTATCTCAAGGCCCAAGAGGTTATTATCATTTACTATCTATAAAAAAAACTTGGCACAGGGAAGTTACAAGTATAGTGTTCTTGTTCTTTATAGTTGAATCAATTCACCATAAGATTAGGGTTTACTAGAACCTTTTTTTCATCCATCACATTAGTGGGCTTCATCATATCCCTTGAACATTGATTTTCTTAATGCACCCCTTTGACAAACATGAAGCATCTCTATATTCCCTTGAGATTGTTTATAGGTTTCTTATTCCAAAAGTTTTATCATGTTGTCACTTGGGGTTTTATTTCCTCCATGAGATTTATTCATTCATCCTCTAAAACTAAACTTTAATTTCTATTGTTTAACTTCATCACCATGAGAACACTAAGAGTATCCAAACACCATAAAGACCTTAAAGAAAAAAGAACAATATCTTCACAGCTATCCTATTCTTAAATCATGAAATTTTTTATAGAATCTACTTTAATCCACTAAATAACTTATCCCACTTACTTTTGGATTAAATTACATAATTGGAGTCATACTATGAAATCATGGTAATGTTTTCCTCATAATCCCTGATAGACTCTTCCTCCTTCCACATTTGTCAAGGGAATTCCATCTGCATTTTGAGATGGAGAGTTCCGGGAAAACATATTTTGAAAAATATTTTATTATGTCTTTCCCATTCTATTATTTTTATTTCAACCTTGGGATTCATGTTCATGATTAGTTTACCCCACTAATAAGCTTATCCCTCCAAGTGATAAATGGATAGTATGAATTTCTCTTGTCCAAGAAATTTTAGGATGTAGAATACCTCTTCCTTGGAGTTAATAGATTAATACATGATGAGGGGGTTGGTGATCCCTTAATACAATAATAGATTTTCATCATAATGGACTCAACTAAAAATTTCAATTTCTTAGGAGAAATAGGGTGTTCCACACAATTTATGTTATTTTTAATAACTTGATTTATTTGATCCAGAACTTCTATGCGTTCTCAGATCCTTATCCTACCAGTTTATGCAAATCATTTAGGAAATCATCACATTTCTTATCAAATTGGTTTTTTGTAATTATTCATTCCATTTCCCTATATTAACTAGAATAAATAAAACATTATAGTTGAGAATACTTAAAATAATTGAATATAAATAAGGAAACTATTAAATTATAACGAATAACTTATAAATGAAACATATTCCTAACATATGATTTATATAGGTTTTCATACATATTATCCATGGTAATTTTACTACTAGGTTTTTATAACATAATAAACTACTCAAGTCCTTTATAATGGTTCAAAATGATTTTTTTAATTTACCAAATCATATCCCCCAAGAGTTTCAGACATGGTATGAAATAAGTAACATTTGTTGTGAAACAAGTATAGGTTGAGTTAATATTGAATGATACTTTTAGAGTTATTAATCATAGATACATATATGCTAGAGGAACATAAACTATTAGTATCCATATAGATATTTAATTTCTTGGATTTCAATTTCTACATACATTACCAAAATTTCCCGATGATTTCCTTAAATTTTAATTATATCTATGTTTTTCACTAATTTATTATAATTAAAAACTCCAAAAATAACTTGACCACTCTCTGATACTAACTATAGAATCCCAAGCCTCATATACATATAATTTCAATATTTTCAATTTAAAAATCCACAAAAAACAACCTAAGGATCTAGATGTAACAATAAAAAAATATTAACCTAGAGTCGATGTCTACATTATTACATAAGAACATGATAAAAGGGATTACATCAGCAAGGATCACCCAATTTAATAGTCTTGATGAAGTATACACAAACTTGTTTCCCTTATTACATAGAGAATAAAATATAAAATATAATAATGAGAAATAGTTTTTCATCCCTGAAAATCATTCAAAGATATTTGTTTTTTATCCAAGGGAATTAAAACAAAATAAGGGTGAGATAAAATGTTTTGTAAGGGTTACATAACATGGAATTAATCATGATTAAATAAGGAATAATATATATTAATATTTAGACAACTAAAATCATCTTCTATTTAATCAATAACTTAAGAAATAAATGAACCAATAGATAATATCAATATAGTAATATTATGGAAAAAAATACAATATTCTTAACAAAGGAAATGGATAATATTAGATTTAATGATTTAAAAAACTAGGACTTATTTACCATCAAGGCCTTGTGCCAAGATTATTTAATCGATGTGTAGGTATACACAAAAACTCATTTAATATGTCTAACCAACTAGTTTGTCTCTTGAGACATGTCAATGCATCAAGGGGTTTTCTATAACTAAGGCCCACCCATAAAAGTATATATAATTCATTCCTCATATATTAAATGATAAATTTAATTTATAAAAACATATTCCTTATAAAAAATGTCTAGAATGAGTAAAGGATATGAAATATCAATATTTCCCATGTTAATCAAATAACATTCATAGGAAAACTCCTTATGTAAAAAATACATGGGTTTTTAAATAATAATATACATGATAAAAAGAAAATAGATATATAAGTTAAATGTAACGTCAAATTGAAATTGATAATAAGAAAGTGAATGTAGTAAGATAAATTTAACAACCCCAAAATTAATAAGAGACAAAAGATAACCATCAATTCATCAAAAATATAGGTTTCTAATAAAATCATGTCCTTTAGAAAATAAATGAAAATGAGAAAAATTAGGACATAAAAAATAATTAAAGTGTTCTCTTTGTAAAACCATTGATTTTTTTTAGATTTTTATAAATATAATAAAATGGTTATTGTGGTGGGAATGTATGTGAACGCCTTATACATGAAAAATAAAACAATAATTTTTTATTATAATTAATGTAAAAATTAAGACTTTTTGTAAAAAATAAGAAATATTTATTTGAAAACATTTAAAAATTCATGAATAAAAATAAAATATACCTAAAAAATAATATGGGAAAGTAAAAACAAATTTGGTCAAACAATCTTGAAAAATATGGACATGGGAGAAAAATATACCCAATCAAAAAGAGAAAGAATATCTATTCTTCCATTTATCATTTCATTAATTAAATCAATTAAAAAAGATAAGAAAAATTATAATACAGTATGAAAACTTCTTAAATATCCATTGGATAAGAAAATAAATAGAGTTTATGAAGGATATATTATGAGATTCCCAAAAAATATAAGCAACCATTGAAAAATTAGATTTAAAGTTAAATTTTTACATATTAAAAATCATTTAAACTAAAACCCATTAAAATATTAACATGAATTACAAATATAATAGTCATGAATAAATATATATTCATGTTAATTATATAAAATTTTCATTATATACACCAAATATAATTAAATAGGTGCATAACACCAAATATGTCTCAATGGAGTTGAAATTGAGATAAAATCCATTACCTCATGCTTCTACTTTGTGAAATGTTCTTTAATATACCATATATTGGTTTTGAAATTGTTATTAATTTTTAATATAACTGTATAAATATTTATAATAAAATATATGATCCACTTAGAACATCTTATGACCCATTCATCTATAATCATTTATTATTATTATTGTTCTCTCTGATAAATGTTTTTTTTCTTATGTATGTTTCATTACAGATGTTCCAGTTCCTTCAAATAGGTTACAGATTAATTATATGAATAATTATTTTAATTTTATAAATATAACATTTCTTTATTATACACATTTTTAGAACCATTCTGGAATATTTTACATAGAAAATTAATTTCATCACTATGTAGAGATGGTAGTATGTACATACCGACAAACAGTTTTATCATTTCTTATTGGGTAAAATTGAAAAAAAGTAAATGATATATTAAATTTTAAGAATGAATATTATTTAATAATTTTCATATATATATATATACTCAACGATTCCCTTATTATTACTATCCATGTGAGTAGGTGATGGGAAAAAATTACATCGGTTCGCTAGGCGGTAGTTTACCGTACACACAAGAAATGATTTTGTATCGCATTTAATGGAGAAGTAGATTGGTGAATATTATGAAACAAACAAAACAAAACCTAAGAATATGAGAGATACTAATTTTATTATATTGTAATTTTATGGACATAATCGAAGGTGGGTAAAGATGAAGTAAAAAATAAAGAGGTTCGTTAAGATGGACACCTTATCTTACGGAAACCACCTTTAGATATCTTCTTAAGAAAAATATTTTTGTTCTTTTGGGAAGAATAAAACTCTATAAGTTGGAAATTTATTTTTTTGGATAGATTTTAGTAGGTTTTATTGAACCTAAATTTATTAAATGGTGTGAATTAATGAGGGGCGGGGGTTCCTTTTTATAAATGTGGTGAATGGAACACTTGAATTTTTTTAATGTTTTAAAATATTATCAAGTAATTTTTTTGAAAAAACAGATCCATAATAACTATTAATAAAAGGTTATAATTTTTATTCCTTAAAAATATGAAAAACATTGGTTTACAAAAGTGTTTGAATCATTTTAACACCAATCTATTTAGATTAACCCTCCGATAAACCCATTTTTACCTTAACAGTGATAACTAATTTTTATTGCTTTTACTATTCATTTTGAATAAAATATTTGGATAAACATAATAAATAATAATTATTATTATTATTACAATTATGAAATAAATTATATCAAATTCAAATCCCTAAATTGGCAGAATGTAATTTAAAAATAAACCCTCAAAACATGATGAAAGAAATCTTTTTAAAAAAATGTTTTCTTCAAGAATAAGATTATATTATATTAATTATAGTAATAGTAATAATAATTATATGAATTTAAATTCATATTTTTTGACATATAATATATAAATTTCATTTAAAATATTCATTATTAAATATTATTTTCATTAAATAAAATGAAAATACATTATGCATTTAAAAATAGTTCTTTGAAAAATACCCCTTTTGACCTCAAAAGGATATTATCTTTATTTAGATGTGATTTATAATATATAAATGTAAAAAAATATATATTATAAAAAGTTATTATTAATTAAAGGAGTAATAGTTAAATATTAATTTCAAATTACTCATAGAATCTTATTTTCAAAAAAATATTTCCAAAATTCGTTATAGGTTTATTTTGAACAAGTAAGTTCAAAACTAATATTCATCCTATAAAATTATAATTTTTGTTCGATGAAATATTAAAATCTTGATTTTAATATAATTTTATAGATTTTTTAATTATTATAATTTAATATCAGGTGTCACGTTCTTTTATTCCTCAAAAGTTTCATCCTCAAAATTTCCAGTGATATTGATTTCTAAGAAAATGAGGGAGGTTATTATTCATAAATTCATTAGGTTCCAAAAACATACAATATATTTTATTATTTTTAAAAATTACCTTTACCATTATATTCATTTGGTTCCTCAAAACTTGTTCTCTAGTGTCAATAATCTATATAGGCTCTCCGTAGTATGACAAATATATTTTGGATTAGAATTATTCAGAGTTGATCATATGTGTTGGGTATAGAATTTACTTCCTTAACAAAGAAATGCGAATCATATCATGTAATTTATAGAGGCTCAGTGGAATTAAAAAATGGTAATCAAATATCTAAATCTTTCAAATGTTTTAATAGTTCTGATGCAGTTGAGTCTTATTTTTCCTTTCTTACCGAACCTTAATATATCATTCAATGGAGATATATCCAAGAAAACATGATATCTAACATGAAATTTCAAATATTTCATTCAATTATTAGTATAACTACTTTTCCTAATTTGGGAAGCATTATTATGATTATAAAAAATTTTGACCTTTTCACTGTCTTCTCAACATGTTTGGACCTACGAGGTTCCTTTCGCTAACCTCATCCCATCAATTTTGAGTAAGAAATATCTTTTTATATAATGAAACATGAAATTACTTTTGAATACTTTAATGCAAGATATTGTTATAGTAATACTATAACAATGTTAAATATTGATCCCACATACCTTGAAATTCAAGTGATCAAGACCTCAACATGTGTTCTTATTTTTGAATAGTCTTTTCAGATTGTCCTTCAACCTATGGATGACATGTGGTGGTTAAATGAATCTTGGTATCAATATCCTCTTGAATAATTTTCCATAATCATAATTTTAATTTTGAGTAATAATCAAACAAAAATGAAATTGGTTTTAATTATGTTTTACAACTTCAGTAATATAGATTCATGCAAGGAACTCTTTTGGTAAATATTCTCATATATAGTGTAAAAATGTATGTTTGGTAAATCAATCAGAAATAACCCATATTGAATTATTCTTTATATGAGTCTTTTATGGAAAACCATTTTCACATAATAAGAGTTAGTGGTTTCATGAATTATCTTTAATGTTGTCTCTCAGACTTCACCTGTTGAAAATCCAACCATCTTAATACTAATTATTAATTTTCCACAAAATATTTTCCCATAAAAAACGTTCCACCAAATCACTATACATATTGGTACTACTAGGGCGTATAGAGAAATTTTAGCTTTGTTTTTAATCCAATATTTCCATTATAATCTCAAGTATAGATGGTAGACATATACACTTAAAATTTTTAATAATTGCATCTTCATATATGAATCCTTCCAATTTACCACCATTCATGATTTTAATTTTATTTTTAAAATTATGATCTTTAAGGTATGAAATTTTATTCCCTCCAAATAAACATGGGTCGAAAATAATTTGGAAAAAAAGTGATGTTTCCTAGTCCTTAATAATTCAAATATTCTTATTCACAAAATACATAGAAATATGTTCCCTATCAATCCTCATTTTAGTCAGGACTCCTTGATCATTTTTTCACAATGAATATGCGACCTCATTTTCCTTCCTAGGGTAGTAGTGTATTGAGAAATCAAAATCCTTGAGTATCTCAAGCCATCACATTTTACTTATATCGAGCTCTCTCGTTAAAATATTTATTTCAAACATTTATGATCTAGGTATATCTCACATCTTTTCCTTATAGAGATAATGTATTCACATATTCAAATATAATATTACAGCTACCAACTCAAGATCACGGGTTGGATAGTTCAGTTTACAAGTATTAATTTTCTGGATATATAAAGATTTAATTTATCACTTTGTACAAGGAAAAAATCAAGGTCTTCTTTAATGAATCACTATATATAAAAAATCCCTCATTTTTTAATGGTAGATACCAAATTTAATCATTGTCCAATATCCTCTTCAATTTTGAAAATTATTCTTCATATTCCTTTTTTTCTTTTAAAATTAACCCCTATACATGTAATATGGTTTCACTGGTTATCAAATTGAGAGTTGTTTTTGAAACAAATAAACTATAGTAACCTTCCAGCCTAATTAATATACATTACTATATTATGGTTAATGATATAGTCTATTATTTGACTACTTTTTTACTTTTATGATCAATTGAGATTCCATACTTGGAGACAATATGGACATGAAAAGATATTTTTTGAAGCCCGAATTCAAACTTAGTAAATTTCCTATATAACTTATTTCCTCTAAGTGTCTCAAGAATGATCTAAAATTTGTTATCGTGGTCCTCTAAGATATCATAATACACCAAGATATCATTAATAAATACCGTAAGAAAAATTTCAAGATATTCCTTGAATAGTTTTTTCATTAGACATATAAAAATATAGGTTGTATTAGTCAATCCAAAGATAATGAATGTAAAATAATAATTATCATACCTCATAAAAAATATTGTATTCAAAATATCATCCTTTATTTCTCATAATTAATGATACACAAAACAATGATCAATCAATGAAAAATAGTAAACTCTATGAATTTCATCGAATAAGTCATCAATGTGAGGAAGGTGATACTTTTTATTTATCGTAATTTAATTAATTTCCCAATAATAAAATTATAGCCTCATTGATCCATATTTCTTCTTAATGAAAATAATATGACCCCCTAAGTAGAAAAACTAGGAATTTAAAATCCCTTATCACATAAATAATCTAGTTGTTTCTTAAATTTAACTAATTCTACAGTTTCTATTCTTTAGGAAATATTTGATATAAGTCATTCAATGGGGATTAAATCAATGGGAAACCCAAATTCATTATCTAGTGAATTTATAGGTAATTACTTAGGAAATAATCAGTGTATTCTAGTACAATATATACAACCTCAATTTCAATATTACGCTTTTTATCTATAGATTTTTTCTTCTCTTCATCTCTAAGAATCTTATTTAGAATTGTTACTAGGGGTGTATCCAAACATGACCCAGATGATGAATTATCCCCTCAAAAGAAAAGTAATTCCACATAATCACCATATATATTAATTTCATTATCTTTGTAATAAAATTTTTAATTATATTTTAAAAGACTATCTATACCAAATATTATATTAAAGGTTAGCATATTTATAATAATAAATTATGCAAATAAGGAAAATTTATGTGTCATAATGGGAACTGACTGATATATGCTAATTTTTGGGAGATTTCCACTAGGAGTCTTGACATAAAAATCCATTTTTAAGGTTATAGGAAATTGACTCATTTTCTTTCAAAACATTGAAGATATAGAAGATTGAAATGATCCTTAATCAAATAAATAATTATTTAAATTTTATAATATTATTAAAGTAATTTTAACCACATATTTTGACACTTCAACATCATCCTTAGTGATCTCATAAGCTCGGCCTCCCCTCCCCCCTAAAGCCTCTTCTATAGTAAGTTCAATTGAATCACCATATATTGGTTTGAATAATTACCAATTTATTTTTTGTTTAAGTAATATATAATAATTATACCTTCATTTCACTTATTGTAATTAGCTAGATGAACCCTATATCCACACTTGTAACAAACTCCCATGCCCTTCATGAATTGTTATGGATAATTATTTCAACACTTTTAACATTATTTAAATTGCTCAATTTTCATATGCTTATCAGGAACATTCCCTTTTTATGGTGTTCAAATGATCTCCTATTTTATATACTTCCATTGAAGATATAGGATCAATAAACCCCTTCTCTATTTTTATGGAATATAATATTATTTTATTATATAATGAAAATGATTGATAAGCCATTGCCCTTAGGAGGCTTAGATTAATTCCTTCAAAGAAATATCAAATATTTGTTTTCATATTACATAAATAATTCATAGAATATCTATATATGCCTATAAATTTACCCTCTAAACCCGAAACACTTTTTTCTTCCTTTTTATTTATATTGTGTAACTTTCTCTTCATTTGACTTTATTTCTCATGAGGGTAACATTTCTTGAAGAATGCTACATTAAAAGATATATATTCCATATGTTATATTCCTTCTTCCTCCCTAGTATTCTAGATCAATGACCATAATTGATCAAAATCAACATTAAGACAATTTATTACTAGTATAATATTTTCACTTTTACCACATCAAGTGGTTAATAATATCTTTTCATGTGACGCAATGTACTACTTAACTACAAATTGACTAGTGGTTACACTAAAAGATGAAATATTATATCACATGAAATGATACAATATAGGTGAACCATTTCATGGGAAATCATGTTTCTCCATATGTTCAAGATTAGATCCATAACTTGGGCCATCTTCCAAAATATGGCCATGATCTGCTCAGCTCCAACACCAATTATACTAGATTTCTTTGTAAGGAAATGTTTACATTGGCCATGAGTATTGGTAATATTATTTTTTCCAGGATCCATTCCTCAATAATGGAATATACTAAATTATCTAATAACATCATGAATTTAAAATTATAATATATAATTCTAAATTTAGTGTAACACATAATATAAATTGAAAATTTATACATTGTTAATATGAGAATCATAAACTTAGTTTTTTGGGGGTATCTTTAAATCAATAATATATTTTCAAATATTTCCAGATATTTTTTTTATTTTGAATTAACCCAATACTATCCCCTAGGAGTTTCAAATAAGTTTCTTAGAAAGGGTCTATTCATAATACACAAGAATATTGGTAGAGATATACTCTACCAACTCTTTTTAAATCCATTACCCCTAGATGTATTTGGGCCAACACCACACCCACTTATAGTTTCCTAAGAGGGATGTGAACTAGTAAAACCACATAATCATTACCTTACTAAAACATTTATTATATTTTCCTATAATTTAAAATATTCTAAAAGTATTTCAAAGGGTTTTGTTCCACAATCTATGTTTTTTAAATCTAGTTCCCTATGCTTCTACTAAAATTTCTCTAATATCAACAGGGAAAACCCTAACTCTAGTAACCTAGAGTCAATTTAAACTTTATTATAATTTAATAAGATAAAAGGTATCACATCATCACAGATTTATTAGTTTTATAGTCATCAATAATAAGATAAAATCATTCTTCCCTTATTAAGCTGAAAATAAAATATAAAACATAACAATGGAAGATATTTTGTATCATTAGATCTCATTAAAATATTTCTTATTCACATCATAGAAAAAAGAAACAAAATAAGGGTAAGATAAAATTTTTAGTAAGAGTTATATAAAATGAAGACTATCAATGATTACATAATATATAATTAATATGGAAAGGTTGACAAGTCAAAACACATTCCATTTAATTAATAACATGAAAAAAATAAATCTATAGATAATATTAATGAAACAGTATCATATATGAAAATAATTGAATTCTCACTGAAGTAAATGCATAATATTGTACATCATGATATATTTACCATCAATTACTTATTCCAGGATTGTTTAATAAATGTGTAGGTACACACCAAAAACACAATTAATAAGTTTGGACAACTAGTATGTCTCATGATACTTGTAAATGCATCAATGGGTTATTTATAACTGGGTCCCACTCATCACTACATTTCCAATGAATTCATCATATTTTGAATGATCAATTAAATTAAGTAACAATATTCCTTAGTAAAAACAATTATTATTAATAAAAGATATAAAATATCAAGATTTCACCAATCAATAAAATAACTGTAATTTTAAAACAACATATGAAAAAATGTTATTTGGGTTAGGAAATAATAATATTCATTATACAAATAAATTGGATATTAAATATAAATATAATTACCAATTAAAAAACATCTCAACTAAGTGAATGCTTCAAGAGAATGTTAATGACTAAAGAATTAATACTAGATAACATATTACCATCAATTAACCTAAAACATTTATTTTATAACAAAATCATATCCTTTGGAGAGTTTGGGAAAATTGAAGAAAAATAATAAAAAATTATTTTATTAAATATTTTTTATTGTAAAACCATTTAAAACTTATATATGATGCTAAATACCCTAAAATTTTTATAGAGGTCGTAAAATCCATTGATTCTATGTGTGTTAAAAATAAAAAATTCCTTTTGACTTTTTATAATGAAATTAAAAATAATCATCCTTTAAAAAAACAATATAATTATTTGTTTAAATCCTTGAAAAAATTAAAGTATAAAATAAAATTTCATTAATTAATAATTTGGGTGAAGAAAAAGGACTTTTGTAAAATAATTTTTAAAAATAAGGACAGGGAATAAGAATATATCTAATCAAAAAGTGAAAGTAGATTAGTTATTATTTAAAAAATATTTACAATATTCAAGTGAATAATATAGGAATGTTGGAAGAAAATAATAAATTTCTCAAATATTGTGATAATAAAAAATATGGTGTTTATTAAGAATAGATTATAATATTCCTCGAAAAATATAAGAAAACCTAGATAAATGAGAGTGTAATTTTTTTTACCACTTTGGTAACTTCTAAATTGTAACCCCATGAACGTGTAACATGAATTAAGACTTTAATCATAATGAATAAATATATATTCATCTTAAATACCTTAATTCCATAGTATATACACAACATAAAATTAAAATGGTGGATAATAAAAATTATGACTTAAAGGAGTAGGAATTGAGACAAAATAACATACCTCACACTTATACTATGTTAGACGTGATTCAATATCTTGTATAAATGATTAAACTTTTTATTAATTTATACTATAACTCTATTAATATTTATAATTTCAAATTTAATCCACTTAAAACATTTTATCACCCATTCATCAATAGTTTTCTATTATTATTATCTATTTTCATGTTAATTGATAGTTTTTTCAGGTATATTTTACCCTGTATGTCCCGATTATTGAAAAAATGGTTATAGATTTATTTTAAAAAGAATTATTTTAATTATATATTTATTTATTAGATAAATATTTATAATCATTCTTGAAATTTAGACATATAAAATCGATCAAATCACTTCATGAAGATGATAGGTCGTATACACACACGAGTGACATTATAATTTATTAATGGGTAAAAGTGAATGTAATTTGATGATGTATTAAATTTATAGAGTAAATATTATTTCATAAAATTCTTATATATTTATTGGTTCCATCATTATCTCTATCCAAGTGAGTCGGTGATGGAAAAATATATGTCAGTTCGTAAGGTGGTAGTCTACTGTAAAAAATAGCAATGGTTTTTCCCCATTTGATATAGAATGATGTGGATAAAAAAATATCTCATAAAAATAATAAAATACAATATTATTTTATATACTAATGTTATTATATTTTAATTTTTAAATCCTAATTGATTGTGATAAATGATGAAGTAAAAAAGAAAGAGCTTCGTTTAGACGATCACCTTCTCTTAGAGAAACTTCTGTTGGATATTTCTTTAAGGACCCTAGATTTGTTATTTTGAGAAACAAAGAACCTATATAAATATTATGTTCATGTTTTGGAGTTATTTTTTTGTCTTTGGTCAAGATAAATATCTTAATAAGTGTGAATATGTTTTGGGAGGAGGTTCAATTTTTTTATTGAGGTGAGTGGCCCACTTAAAATTTTTCAAAGTTTTAAAATATTATTGGTTTAAAATTATTCAAATATGTCCCCAAAATGAATTATATTTGAAATTGATAAAGTTACAGAAAACATAAATATGTAAATTATTATTTATTCATCTATTTAGGTCATTTACAACTCTTTTCTTTTTAGACTATCCCTCAGGAAACCCATTTTGACCTTAACCTTAATGATCAATTTTTACTATTTTTACAGTTCATTTTGAACAAAATATTAGTTAAACATATTAAATATAATTACTTATTATTATTAAAAAATATTTAACCAATTTAAAGAATTCAAATAATATAAGTGGTATAATTTAATTTAAAAATAATCTTGTAAAACATGGTGAAAAAGGTTTTTCATGAAATGCATTTTCAAGAATAAATTGATTTTATATGAACTATATGAATGGTAATCAAAATTATAGTGATTTAACTTTATATAATAATATATAAAATATATAAATTTCATATAAATTATTAATTATTAATTATTATATTAATTAATTAAAATGTATTGATGTTATGCATTTAAAAACATCTTTTCGAAAAATATCTATGTTTTCCTCGAAATTATATTGAGTTTATTTATATAAAATTAGTAAATAGTTATTTAAAGATTTTATATCACATTATTATAAATAAAACAATTAATTTATAAAAACTACATGTTTATTTATTCTTAAAAACTTACCCTGAATGGAAAATTTAAAATATTTACTATAGGATTATTTATACCTACTATGTTAAAAATTGTTATTCATCCTATCAAATTAGATTTTTTGTCCCATGAAAAATTAAAATATTAATTTAATTATAGTTTTATATAATTTTTTAGTTAGTGTAATTTAATATTAGGTTTCACATAAATGTATATTGTCTTTTGAATATGAGAAGCGTGATATAATAACATTAATAAACTACATCATCTGTTTTTAAAACTCTATAAAATTATTTTAAATTCCTTTTGATATTTTAGAATTTCCTTGGATATCCTAATGAACACATAAAAATAGGGTGATCTATAAATCCCATTGAATTAATAATCATGAGAATTAATCATAACATATGAGTTAAAAGGAATAACACAATATTATAAAAGATAAGTCTCAAGAATAATCATATGTGACATTGACATAATAAAGTTTTTGTTTATAAGATAATGAAAACATATGGATGTGGCATAAAACATGACACAATCACAAGTAAAGGCTCACTCCTAAGAAAATATGACCTGGTTGATAAAGTCTCATCATGGATTAGATTTAATCCATAATCTTATATATATATATATTATCTTATAAGATATAAAGATTACCCATTACATTGGAGTGCTATATGGTTCCACCCATAATAAAATGTACAATCATATGTGTTCCATAAAAGGAAGTCAAACATAATGAATAACCATAAAAATGGCCAATGGAATGGAATTGGTTAAATAATAATGTATTATAGAAAAACTTAATGAAATATAATAATGTTCCATGAAAGAATAATTCTTTTATTGGATGTTTATAGGGGAAAAATAATCATAGGACTTGAAAAATTATGTCCCATTTATTTAAGGATATAAAAAATGAGTGGAGAATTATCTTTTCAAATGTACCTCTTAAATTAGGTTTAATGGAAATGGGTTAAAAGTATTAAAGAGGGGGAAAAGATTACTACTTCCCATGAAACTAGAAGTGAACCCAAATAGATTTTCATATAAAAATTATTATTTGTATAGACAATTAAGACATTAATTTTTTTTTATTAAATGGTACTTGAAATGATGTAAGAAAATAAAGAAGTTCCCTTTAATCCATTGTGTTTAATAAAGAAATTGGTAAGTGAACCTTTAAAACATGTATATCACCATAAGCTAAAGTTAAATTAAACCAGGTATGTAACACCCTGAGATTTTATGAAAAATATTCTTTTTAATTTCATTAATGTCTTGTGTTATACGATACACCAAAAGGATCTTTCACAACACACATCTCGGACCTGGCTTGAATTACACGCAATCGCGACCTTCCAAGATAGCGTGTGTTGTACGCAACACCAAGTTTCGCTAAACAACGATATGCTATTAAGATATTATTAAAACTAGCTGTTATGAATAATAATAACCACTTTTTGAAATTTTGTAAATTTTATTTTTCAAAATGGACTTCATTTATGGATTCGGAGTATCGAATTTAGCTTAAGGTGAAATTTTGGTACTTTTCGGATAACTTTCATATTCTGATGAATAGTGAAAATTACTAAATTTTAATTAAAAACAACTTTTTTAATCAAAATAATTAATAGTGATAAATTATTAATTTGAGTGGTTTTAATGTATATTTAGAATATATTTTTACAATTTAATACAATGTTGGTTATTGGATGTAATTTCACATTTAAACCAGTTATAAACAAGTGTCAATCTTTTGATAGTTATTATCTCTTAAAAACACGCTATTTTTTGTGACAGCGGAAATTAATTATAAAATTAATTAATGAAACTTATATGTTGGGAATTTTTTAAAATAGAAATCATTTTTGAATTCAGAATATCAATTATAGCTTTGGGTGAAATTTTGGCATTTTTCTTAAAAACTTAAATTTTGATGAATAGTGAAACCACTAAGTGGTAGGTTAAAAACTGAATTTTGCATAAAACATAATTTTACCGCTTCTGGGAATGGAATTTCGAAAATCCGACAGACACGGTTGATATCAGTAAGCAAAATGTGGTTCAATGAGATGAAAATAATTTTTGGTGAGTAGTAACTTTTTACTTTTATTTACCACGGTTAAAAGTAAATAGGGAAATTAAGGGTAGAAATGATATTATTATTATCCTAACACATGTCCTAATTCTATTTTACAAGTGTAATTCGACCAAAAACAAACTTAGGAATCAAATATGACCATTTAGGCCCACTTGGATTAGATTAGGACATTTATTATTAATTTATTTAAAGAAGGGTTAAAAGAGTTAAAATCAAAGTTTATTTACTATAACATTTTTAATATAGGGTTATACATAAGATAAATTCTATTGTAAATATTCATTAGAAAGATAAAATTATTTCCTACATAATGGTATTTTATTTGTAATTTTTAGACATCAAATAATTTAATTTATTTATGACACAAAGATGATGCAATAATTATCTTATTAATAAAATATTGACATAATTGATGTTATAAATACCAAAATAAATTAAATTTAAGACTTTTTATGAATTAAACTAATTTTATAGGTTAATATGACATCTTAGTATTGATTTAATTAACTTTCTTATAACTTATCATTCTGTTATGATTTTCACAAAAATCAATTACTAAATAGTGTCAAAATTGACATAAAATAGTTTTTAAAACAAATATTATATTATTAATTTTTATTTTATTCTTAAAAATCTAAGGTTCGGCCAAATGACTTAGATAAGGTTATATATATTAATAATAAACAATTTTGGGTTCGTTTGGCTTCTTATAGTATGTTTATTAACCTTATAGTATAAGAACACAAAAAGACACGGTAAAAGTTAAATTATTTAACTTAGAGTTAAATATAATTGATAAGGTTAAAATAATAACCTAAACTTGTCTAAATCCTATTGTTTGATAGGATTTCGACCCATACCCACTTTAGCTTTGAAATAAGACCATTTGGAACCATTATAAACCGATTTTGACTTTAATATAAAATAATATTTTGAGATATTCCTAAGGTGCCCCTCTCCTCCCTTATAAAAGGACACCTCCTCCCCCTCCTCCTCACACCAATTTGAGCACTCAATCTCGGCCAACCCCTGCCAAAATACCTTCTCCACTTCCATAGAATAATCCTAGAGGTCCTGATCTTCTTCAAAGACCAATCTTAGTTCCCTAAGTGGAGGATTCAAACAGGCGTTTCAAAGAAGAGGTAATATCAATTACCGATCTTTTCAATTTCTTTCTTCTTCAACTTCTTCTTCTTTAGTTGTTTCATGACAAAGTAATAACATCCGTATTACTTACATACTTATATGTTATTATAAATATGAAACAACCCTAATTCAATTTCTATCCATCCTACGGAAAAATGAAATCACCGCGCGTGCGTACGTACGGAATACCGTCTCCACGCCGTGGTGTAATCTATTTTCCACCACCACCTTAATAGGATGGGTATAATGGTGTAATGAGTAACTATATATGATTATTATAAAGTGATATTGATACTGAAATAGTCTACATACACTTCAACACAATTCCACGACCATGGGAACGATATCATCGCTCTGCGTACGTATGGACTACCATCTCCACGACGCGATGAGATTCATTCTCAATGATTAACCATTCATGAATGATTATAAAGTATATATAATAAGTACTAATGAAATATATGACATAATAATGATACTGGATTTATGTAAATTTATATGTATGTCATCTACTTAATTCCATTCACTTCAATAAAGAAACGAAAACAGCGTTCATGCGTACGTACGGACTACCGTCTCCATGAACGGTGTATTTCATTCCATTTGTCGATATATTATATATATATATATATATTATGAATATATATTATATATAAATTATGTTTTACATTATGGATATAAGTAATCATGATCCATGTAATCATATTAATAATTACAAGTTAAAAACACGAACGACAAATGAGACGATTTTACCCAAAACGCTACTTTAACATGAATTTACAAAAGAACTGGTAATATAAAGTCATAAGTGGACCATATATGATATAATAACAATTAATATGATTCTTGAATAAGTCAATAACATGATTTAAATCATTATAAAGGAGGTTCAGACACTTACAAAGCAAGTCGGGCCTAAGGTATGGGAAATATCACAATCTCATTTTTATCCGAGATTGTTTATACTTTGGTATTTACTGGGGTGTATTTTATCGTCCACATCCATGTTTCCTCAATATGTAATATTATTTCCATCCACGTAAAATTGTTTAAATCCAATTTTACCCTTCGGTGAGTTTTTAGTAAAAATATATGAAAGGAATCTTTTGTCGTTTTTCGTACGAGGTACTTTTTTGACTTTTCCGACAAAAGTACGAGAAGAATGTTTTTTTTAACTTATACGGCATGAATGGATTTTTAAAACATTATTTCAAAGAAGCTTCCTTTACAAGTTTTCAAGTTTATTTTTAATCAACTTCTTTTATTTTAAATTCGTATGACATGTTATGAAAGGAAAAATGTTTTTGAAGAAGAAAGGATATTTTCCTCAAGAATGGAGTTCAAGTGTTTTATCAAAATTATTTTCCATCTAAGATAATAAAGGGTTCTGTTTTTATCCCTATTATTACATTGATTTGATCATGTTGTGATGGAATTATTTATATGAATTCCTTTAACTTATATGAATTTATTTATGATGTCATGATGGTTAAGATTCCCATTTGTATTACATGAGTTATGAAATGATGTATGATTTATGATTTTGTGGAACACATAAGAATGGTATCATTATGAGATGGGTGAGACCTATATCTCCCTCCAATGCATTGGGTAAAGATTTTATATCTCATGAGATAGACATGGATGGAACAGTAGGTTATACCGGTTCAGTGAAACATGACTAAAACGAGGGTGAATCGGTTAAGAAAGGGACTTTGTCCACTAAGATAGTCTTGGCAATGAGTCTTGACTAACAAGAAATGATTCTCTATGATTATGTGTGTATGCCACAAAGTTTAATGTTTTAAGTTATGATTATTGTGATTACATTTCACTTTAATGATTTATCCCATGTTATGAAATTATGATCTCTTTTGGAGGTTAAGATTTCCAAAAGTTATGTGCTTGTGTATATGATGAGATTTATATTTATTTTGTTTACCCTTACTGAGCATTTGAGCTCACCCTTTTATGTTTTATTTTCCCCAGGATATAAAGAAAGGTTTTAGGTAAAAAAAAGGGAAGATCTATATGGGAGATATTGGAGATCATTAACTACGATTAGAAGATTACGTTCTGAGTTTCCAAAGACTCTAAACTATTACGATCCTTGTGTGTGTATTTTTTTGTTATGTACTAAGTATTCCGCAAAAGTAATGTAATGTTCATGTACGTCAAGCTTCGGGTCTCTACAGTTGGTATCAGAGGAAAGGATTAGTCAACCTTTGGAAACTAGGATGCGAAAACATTAGTGATATCTCTAGAGATATTTCTAAGGTAATTCTAGGGATGTCACTAAGGTTAAGTATACGTATAGGTTATAGTACTATAATTACGCTAACGATCATAGAATTAAACCTAAGATGTTAGACATTGAAGGTAATCCCCCTTTATTAAGTTTTCTTTCCCTAGCATGATTTTTGCCTCTCACACTATTCTTTTTGGGTTTTAGATGATGGCTGGAACCCGAAGGAACCGTGTTGATCAATGCAATGGACAATGCAATGATTGCCCTCCTGAACAAACAAATGTTATGGGAGATGGAGTGCAAAATCTTATTGCTATACTTACACAAGCTATAAATCATTCTGGACTTCCAAATGAGCAGAGAAGGGAACAATATTCTATTGAGTCCTTCATGAGGCAACGTCCCCCTTCTTTCAGTGGGTCTCCCGATCCAATTGTTGCTGAACAATGGATCAATACCACTGAAAAGATATTTTCAGTTCTTCAATGTTCTGAGCATGATAAAGCCATCTTAGCAGTATATCGTTTGGAAGGTGAAGCTGATCAATGGTGGAATCTTATCAAGAATACGAGGCCAAGAGATGAAATTGAGTCCATGGAATGGGACGAGTTCAAGAACTTGTTTTTCAGTAAGTACTTCCCTCATATTCTTCGAACAAAGATGGAAAATGAGTTTCTTGAGCTGAAGCAGAAGGATGATGAATCTGTTGGTATATACGAAGCGAATTTTACATTACTTGAAAGGTATGCATCTGGAATTATCATCCAACCTGAAAGTAAAGTTGATCGATTTTTCAGTGGCTTAAAACCAAGTCTTCGAAGGGAATTAGCTATAAGAGACTTCAGTAGCTATGAAGAAATTGTGCGTTTTTCTATCAAGGTAGAAATGGAAGTTGGTGTTACATATCCATCTCATGGTTTTGACAAGAAACGAATGATGGAGTTCAAGGAGAAATCTCAGAATAATGGTGAAAACAAGATGAATGTTTCCTTATGCACAAAGTGTTGAAAGAAGCATGGTGGAGATTGTCTTAAAGGGACTAGAAAATGTTTTAAGTGTGGAAAAGAAGGTCATTGAGCAGCTGAGTGTTGAAGTAATGGAAAAAGGGTTTCTAATGATGTGAACAAAGAAAACACTGCAGAGAACGCACCACCAACACTTCAATGCTTCAAGTGCTAGGAAATGGGGCATTATGCTAATAAATTCCCTAATCCAAGGGTTAGTGATGATCGACATGAGCAACCGCTTAAGGAAAAGGACAAAGGGAAGTCACATGCGATCACTATTGGCGATGTTGAATATGACAACAATGTGGTGGAATGATTAAGTGTTTTTGTAATGGGATTCCAAAATAATGTTGTATCATGGAGTATTGGAATATTTATGTATTGGTCTAATGTGGTATTCAAAGTGATTGAGATATTTTTGGAAATAAGATGATATGCCCATAATGAAGGGAAAACGAGAAAATGAAATGTTTAACAGTATTCATGAGCTCATTATTGATATAAGGACTAAGTGATATCATGGTTTGAGTATATAGAATTTTGAGGATTTTGGTATGTGGAAAGTGTTAACTTTTAACTGAATTCATGTTTTCACTAAGGATCAATAAGTATTCATTCTTCAAGAGAATACATGATTAAGGTATTCACATGTTTGTAATTTGACCAGAAAGATATATCTTATGATATATGGGGGATAAATGATGGCATTCACGTGATTGTTCTGTGAAATTTAAAGTAACCATTTTCTTTATACTATGAGCTTGGACTGAATTATTTTAGATAAGCTTATAATGGATTATGTTGGACATAAGTTAGGATAAAACGTTTTTAGATATTATTGATGGGATGTTATAGTAATATAGCTTTAGAAAAAGGACAACCTTCAGGACGGGAGACAACCCATCGTGTCGGACAAGGCTGTGGGAATCGAACCCACAACCGAAGTGTGACTGGCCTTTATCACCTACCACTGGCCTACAGGAAGTCCCTGTTTAGTAGAAACTAGTTTTATTATATTAACCAGTATGATATATGAAGTATAAGTCCATTTTAGGAACCATATATGATTAATATCACTATAGAATGACTTATGTATATTTAATAACTTTTGCTAACCTTTTGTTTGAGAAAGATGGAATGACCCGTCATTCTATCACATGATCTGCTAACACTTCACGAATAACAAATTCAACTTCATTTATTTAAGAGATGAAGTGGAAATTGTTCAAGGCATGAACAACAGTGAGATTGTACCAAAATAAAGTAAGTATTTATTCTAATTCAAATTCTTCAACTTTAGGGAAACAATCTTGAAAACCAAAAATGTTGTCCTAGTACTCTTATATCTGATTAATCGGATGGTACCTTAGATCGTCACAAATTTATGGATTTGTGATTGCTAGCTTTTCCATAGCCATGTTCTCTACAACTCTCCATCAGAACATGATGGTTAGATTTCTCTTCCATATCCATATTTTCACCTATGTGGAAACCTAGTGATTAGTTTATTTGGGTAACCGTAAATTTCATACTTTTGTTTTTAAATATTGTTTTTGGTATTCCTTTTTACGATGTGGGTTTCGATTAAAGAAACTTTCGAATAGTAAACCATTTATAACCCTGACGAATTTCGAGGGAGAAATTCATTTTAAGGGTGGTAGAATGTAACACCCCGAGATTTTATGAAAAATATTCTTTTTAATTTCATTAATGTCTTGTGTTATACGCTACACCAAAAGGAGCTTTCACAACCCACATCTCTGACCTGGCTTGAATTACACGCAATCACGACCTTCCACGATAGCGTGTGTTGTACGCAACATGAAGTTTCGCTAAACAACGATATGCTATTAAGATATTATTAAAACTAGCCGTTATGAATAATAATAACCACTTTTTGAAATTTTGAAAATTTTATTTTTCAAAATGGACTTCATTTATGGATTCGGAGTATTGAATTTAGCTTAAGGTGAAATTTTGGTACTTTTTGGATAACTTTCATATTCTGATGAATAGTGAAAATTACTAAATTTTAATTAAAAACAACTTTTTTAATCGAAATAATTAATAGTGATAAATTATTAATTTGAGTGGTTTTAAAGTATATTTAGAATATATTTTTACAATTTAATACAATGTTGGTCATTGGATGTAATTTCACATTTAAACCAGTTATAAACAAGTGTCAATCTTTTGATAGTTATTATCTCTTAAAAACACGCTATTTGTTGTGATAGCAGAAATTAATTATAAAATTAATTAATGAAACTTATATGTTGAGAATTTTTTAAAATAGAAATCATTTTTGAATTCGGAATATCAATTATATCTTACGGTGAAATTTTGGCATTTTTCTGAAAAACTTCAATTTTTGATGAATAGTGAAACCACTAAGTGGTAGGTTAAAAACTGAATTTTGCATAAAACGTAATTTTACCACTTATGTGAATGGAATTTCAAAAATCTGACAGACATGGTTGATATCAGTAAGTAAAATGTGGTTCAATGAGATGAAAATAATTTTTGGTGAATAGTAACTTTTTACTTTTATTTACCACGATTAAAAGTGAATAGGGTAATTAAGGGTAGAAATGATATTATTATTAATCTAAAACATGTCCTAATTCTATTGTATAAGTGTAATTCGACCAAAAACAAACTTATTAATAAAATATGACCATTTAGGCCCACTTGGATTAGATTAGGACATTTATTATTAATTTATTTAAAGAAGGGTTAAAAGAGTTAAAATCAAAGTTTATTTACTAAAACATTTTTAATATAGGGTTATACATAAGATAAATTCTATTGTAATTATTAATTAGAAATATACAAATATTTCCTACATAATGGTATTTTATTTGTAATTTTTAGACATCAAATAATTTAATTTATTTATGACACAAAGATGATGCAGTAATTATCTTATTAATGAAATATTGACATAATTGATGTTATAAATACCAAAATAAATGTAATTTAAGACTTTTTGTGAATTACACTAATTTTATAGGTTAATATGACATGTTATTATTGATTTAATTAACTTTGTTCGAACTTATCATTCTGTTATGATTTTCACAAAAATCAGTTACTAAATAGTGTCAAAATTCACATAAAATAGTTTTTAAAACAAATATTATATTATTAATTGTTATTTTATTCCTAAAAATCTAAGGTTCGGCAAAATGACTTAGATAAGGTTATATATATTCATAATAAACAATTTGGGGTTCGTTTGGCTTCCTATAGTAAGTTTATTAACCTTATAGTATAAGCACACAAAAAGACACGGTAAAAGTTAAATTATTTAACTTAGAGTTAAATCTAATTGATAAGGTTTAAATAATAACCTAAACTTTTCTAAATCCTATTGGTTGATAGGATTTAGACCCATACCCACTTTAGTTTCGAAATAAGACCCTTTGGAACTATTATATACTGATTTTGACTTTAATATAAAATAATATTTTGAGATATTCCTAAGGTGCCCCTCTCCTCCCTTATAAAAGGACACCTCCTCCCCCTCCTCCTCACACCAATTTGAGCACTCAAGCTCGGCCAACCCCTGCCAAAATCCCTTCTCCACTTCCCTAGAATAATCCTAGAGGTCCTGGTCTTCTTCAAAGACCAATCTTAGTTCCCTAAGTGGAGGATTCAAAGAGGCGTTTCAAAGAAGAGATAATATCCATTACCGATCTTTTCAATTTCTTTCTTCTTCAACTTCTTCTTCTTTAGTTGTTTCATGACAAAGTAATAACATCAGTATTACTTACATACTGATATGTTATTATTAATATGAAACAACCCTAATTCACCTTCTATCCATCCTACGGAAAAATGAAATCACCGCGCGTGCGTACGTACGGAATACCGTCTCCACGCCGTGGTGTAATCTATTTTCCACCACCACCATAATAGGGTGGGTATAATGGTGTAATTAGTAACTATATACGATTATTATAAAGTGATATTGATACTGAAATAGTCTACATACACTTCAACACAATTCCACGACCATGGGAATGATATCATCGCTCGTGCGTACGTACGGACTACCGTCTCCACAACGTGATGAGATTCATTCTCAATGATTAACCATTCATGAATGATTATAAAGTATATATAATAATTACTAATGAAATATATGAAATAATAATGATACTGGATTTATGTAAATTTATATGTATGTCATCTACTTAATTCCATTCACTTCAATAAGGAAACGAAAACAGCGTTCATGCGTACGTACTGACTACCGTCTCCATGAACGGTGTATTTCATTCCATTTGTCGATATATTATATATATATATATTATGAATATATATTATATATAAATCATGTTTTACGTTCTGGATATAAGTAATCATGATCCAAGTAATCATATTAATAATTACAAGTTAAAAACACGAACGACAAATGAGACGATTTTACCCAAAACGCTACTTTAACATGAATTTACAAAAGAACGGGTAATATAAAGTCATAAGTGGACCATATATGATATAATAACAATGAATATGATTCTGGAATAAGTCAATAACATGATTTAAATCATTATACAGGAGGTTCGGACACTTACAAAGCAAGTCGGACCTAAGGTAAGGGAAATATCACAATCTCATTTTTATCCGAGATTGTTTATACTTTGGTATTTACTGGGGTGTATTTTATCATCCACATCCATGTTTCCTCAATATGTAATATTATTTCCATCCACGTACAATTGTTTAAATCCAATTTTACCCTTCGGTGAGTTTTTAGTAAAAAGATATGAAAGGAATCTTTTGTCATTTTTCGTACGAGGTACTTTTTTGACTTTTCTGACAAAAGTATGAGAAGAATGTTTTTTTAACTTATACGGCATGAATGGATTTTTAAAACATTTTTTCCAAGAAGCTTCCTTTACAAGTTTTCATATTTATTTTTAATCAACTTCTTTTATTTTAAAGTCGTATGACATGTTATGAAAGGAAAAATGTTTTTGAAGAAGAAAGGATATTTTCCCCAAGAATGGAGTTCAAGTGTTTTATCAAAATTATTTTCCATCTAAGATAATAAAGGGTTCTGTTTTTATCCCTATTATTACATTGATTTGATCATGTTGTGATGGAATTATTTCTATGAATTCCTTTATCTTATATGAATTGATTTATGATGTCATGATGTTTAAGATTCCCATTTGTATTACATGAGTTATGCAATGATGTATGATTTATGATTTTGTGGCACACATAAGAATGGTATCATTATGAGATGGGTGGGACCTATATCTCCCTCCAATGCATTGGGTAAAGATTTTATATCTCATGAGATAGACATGGCTGGAACGGTAGGTTATACCGGTTCAGTGAAACAGGACTGAAACAAGGGTGACTCGGTTCAGAAAGGGACTTTGTCCACTAAGATAGTCTTGGAAATGAGTCTTGACTAACAAGAAATGATTCTCTATGATTATGTGTGTATGCCACAAAGTTTCATGTTTTACGTTATGATTATTGTGATTACATTTCAATGCAATGATTTATCCCATGTTATGACATTATGATCTCTTTTGCAGGTTAAGCTTTCCAAAAGTTA
Source organism: Viscum album (assembly GCA_963277665.1). Classification (NCBI taxonomy): domain Eukaryota; kingdom Viridiplantae; phylum Streptophyta; class Magnoliopsida; order Santalales; family Viscaceae; genus Viscum; species Viscum album. The sequence goes on from OY728138.1 coordinate 399,056,401, forward strand.
TGTGCTTGTGTATACGATGAGATTTATATTTCTTTTGTTTACCCTTACTGAGCATTTGAGCTCACCATTTTATGTTTTATTTTCCCCAGGATATAAATAAAGGTTTTAGGTAAAAAAAGGGAAGATATTTATGGGAGATATTGGAGATCTTTCACCACGATTAGAAGATTACGTTCCGAGTTTCCAAAGACACTAAACTATTACGATCCTTGTGTGTGTATTTTTTTGTTATGTACTAAGTATTCCGCAAAAGTAATGTAATATTCATGTACGTCAAGCTTCGGGTCTCTACAATGTATATATATATTTAACAATTATGTATAAAATATAAGAATTAAATAATAATATTATATAGAGAAAGTATGAAAAAGTGAGTAACATTCAACATATGGAAAATACATTGTTTCCGAGAGACCCCTTACCTCAGGTATGGATTCACAATTCACATTCACCTATCTTCACAAATAATAAAATTATATTTATAAAATAAAATATTTATAACCTAATTATAATATATTTGATTTATTATCATGAATTTATGTCAATTTATAGTCTTTTAATTGAGATATTGTTTTTATTTCCACTATCCCAAATTCGTTTATTTCATGGTTCAATCTTCGGGTTAATTTATAGGTAATTATTAGTATTCTTATGGGATGGTTGGAAAACTAAATTAGTATAGTGTTATATTTTTAATTTTATTATATAAGTTCAATAGTTCCTTGTAATCCAATATTATTCATAAATAATCAATTTTTATAGACTAAAATAAACTTAGTTCATTTAGGCTGGTTTTACAACCACAATGAACTTATCGGGTTTACATAAATATTATATATATATATAAATTATATAATATTAAATAAAAAACAATATAATTATTTAAATAATATTAAACAATAAAAAGATAATTTAAAACTCCCATGAAGGAAGTGGAGAAAAACGAAGTATATTCTTTGATGTTGTGGGGAATCGACCCTATGATAAACAATATTTTCCTTTTAGAACGAAATGAGAAGATGTTATATGATATATATTCAATTAGAAAAATAAAATTCAATTATATTTATGATGCTAGATTATTTTTTTCATTTTTTGTGGATTCTTTTTATAAGGTGAAGAGGAAGAAAAATAGAAAATCTTAGTTAAGGGTATTACATTATACTTTGGATGTTTCCACATAAGCCTCCCCTTATGTATCCCTATAATGGTATTTTTGTAATAAAAAACTCTTTGGATGTTGGGGATGGTTGATGAGAAAAATGGGAAGATTTTAGTAAATCTAAAAGTCATAGAATGTGTGTGGAGAAAGGGTAGTATTTATAAGGAGATACGCGAGGTGTTTTTGAATATAATATTCATTAGTTTATTATTTTTCCAAATAATACCAATAGTGATTATTATGATGTATTTATATACTAATTAGTAAATATTATTTTCATCTAATGGTAACTTCCATAATCCATGACACATTTCTGTATGTATTTTTCTTATTTTTCAAAATATCGTATTTACCGTATTTCACTATTCCGAAAAATTCATCCACTTTAGAAATATACCAAAAATTTACCCAATTTTTTTTTAAAAATTTAGAATTAAAAAATTGTTTAAATTTTATGAAAATAATTTTATAAATATGGGAAATTTATTTTTTAAATAAAATCTTTATTTATTTAAAAAACACTAATTTTAGTATTATGTTCACTTTTCCGACCCTTTAAAAAATTATATATGGTCTCATAAAATTATATTATAATTATAAATAAATTTTATATAATATAATAAAAATATTTAATAGAAATATATTTTATATAAATTCATAATATATATATAATGAAACTAAAACATATATGTTTTTAAAAAATACAAACAGTTGTTTTATTATTTTTAAGAATTTTATTTACTAGTATTGTCTTATTAATAGTTCATATTTTCATTTCATAAGATACCAAAATATTATTTTTCACTTCCATGGGTAAGGATACTATTCTAATGGTCCTTATACTATTCCTAACACACATATTACTATTCTAACCATAATTTCTGTAATAGTTATATAAGTTCCCAACTTTCAATAAATACCTCACATTTTATTCATTATGCATCCACTTCTATTTTATTTCATGGTTATATTTTTTAATTTTAAAAATAAATATCTCATTACAAATATTATATTTCACTTCTATAGTATTGTTCATGAGTGTTATATTCTAGGGGATAAAGTTGATCCAAATTTTCATTTCATATTGATAATATTTTCAAATTTTTTCCTTTAAAATATTTTCATTTTAATGAGTATATTTATACTGTAAATGCAATTTTAAGATTAATATATTAAAAAAAATTATTTCTAAAATGTGGTATATATTATTTATAAAATAAAAAATTTCTAAATATGGAACAATTATATAATCATAAAGGAAATTCTACAGATAATATTTTTGGTCAGTACATCATTGTTGAGTTTCAATATATGGTTTATCACATCAATTTACACGTTTTAACCTCACATTTTACTTACTTTATTCCATAAGCATTAGGGGTTAATTGAATTTTATGTAAGAAAAGATTGATCCTTCCATGATATTTTGATATTTCATATTTAGTGGATTAATTTTAGAGGGATGAACCTGTTTTTATATCATAGTGATCATCATCAACTTCACAATTAAAGATCTAATGAACAAGAGATATATTTTTTATTTGTTTTCCATTAATTTCTTTTATCCTTATTCCAAATATTAAATTGTTTTAGATTTATAGATATTCTCTTTTTAGACATGTCTAAATTTATCTAAACCCATTTTATATTATGAAATATGGTTCCCTAAATTTGATTAGATAGATGATAAATATTGAAAATTACACATAATACGATGATAATAAGATAACATATTAGAGAACATAATAAATACCATAAATAATATAAATGGTATATATAATGGGTGAATTTTCCACATATATCACCATTAATTCATTGAAAAAATATAAATTATTTGACATAAATCTTATTTACTGAGGGTCTCGAAATCAATTTCTCAATACAATAAACCTCACGAGTAATTTTAATAATTATAAATATATTAATAATTTTCATAAAATATTAAATAAAATGTTTAGTTTTTTCCACATTGTTTCTTAAAATGGATAAATTTCCGTATTATACCATAAAGTTACACATTTTTGTTCATTTTCCCTATCACCACTAATTAAAGGACATTTATATATTTATAATGAAACCCAATTAATGATTTTGATAGTATATGTAATATATTTTACATACCTAATTTATTCATGGTATGATATATATATATATATATATATATGTATATACATATTGTGTCCCTCTATTGTTGACTTATTTATATACCCATAAGGGTATATATCATTGAAATATTATAAATTCCTTAAGGAATTTATTGAATAGAAACATGTATTATGAATTTTTTGATTCAATAAAAAATATACTTTACCAATCTCTTATATCTGGTCAAAAAAATGTGATATAATGTTGATAATAATTTTAATTTATTTTATATTAAAAAATATTTTATATTTTTTAATAGATTATTTAATGATAATATCTAATATGTGTATATATATGATTTTAGTTTTGATTACATAATTTTTTAACTTATATATTAGTGGATCAAAATAGAGATGATAAAAATTTAATTTTAATACATATTATTCCATGATACAAAAACTATTACACACAAAACTATAGACACAAAAAACATTGTAAATCTTGAGTGATTTTTCTTGGTAATCACCAACCTACATCTTAGTAATATCATTTGAAAAACAAAATTCCATAGTATAATTCAATAAACTTATGAGTTCATGGTCCTTTTATAAGTTTGTTTATTTTTTACCTTTACTAATATTATTACATTATATAGTTTATAAAGGTACTTAATGTTTTATAGACTCAAGACCAATGCCCCTTGGACTCACCATCTTAAATAAAATATATTTATTTTTCAAATATAGTAACAAAAATACATATTTTGTATTAATAATAATTTTGATTATTCCTTTAGATATTCCCAAGACCTACATGATATCTATCACCAAGGTCATGACTTTAAACTTTTCGGTATCAAAGAATATGTGATTTATCAATATTATTGTCTAGAAATATTTTATTTTTGAAACAAATCATGGATCCAGTAGGAAGTGGTTGATTATTTTTTTCATCACCAATTATTTTTATTTTCCGAAAAATAAAATTATTAAAATGATTTAATAATATGTGAAACACCATCAAAATTTACATTTTAAATATTGAGTTATATGAGATACATGAAAATGTATAACTACGTTTTGAATTTCATTTTATTTGACATTAATAATTGAATAATTATAATATAAATTCAGCTTTAATTTATAATAGTCATGTTTACTTACATTTTTAAAATATTGAGATCATAAGAAATTTTATTTATCTCATGTAGTAGGAAGAACCACTTCTTTTTACTAATAATGTAATTATTTTAAACAATATTGAAGCATAATTAGATCTTATTTTTTTATAAATTCCCATTTCAAACTCTAATTTATATTTATTTCAAGGATAATTATGTATCAAATTATTTTAATTTTATAAATTATATTTCTCTTTATTGGTCTTAGTGAGATCCATAGATTCTAAATAAATTACATGATTTAGATTATAAAATTACTTTGTGTGATTAAATAGACAAGAAATTAATTTTTTATACGATAAATTATGTTATTAATAAATAAAAAAAAATTAAATTTTATTGTTTTAAAGTACAATAGTATAAATAAACTTAAATTTTTAATTTTGGGTGTTGAAGAAAATATTAGAAAAATAAAAAATTAAAAGTATGGTAATTTTTTTGGAAATATTTTGATGGTTATTATATAGTAAATAGAAGTTATATAATAATTATATCCAAGAGAATAAAAAATATAAAAAAATTTAATTTTGTATTAGGGGAATACAAAAATTCAATTGAGAATTTTTTAAGGATTTGTGTCATAGTTTATGAAGCTGTATTGAAGAGAATGTATAAGAAAAAAATAATGGTCATGGAGGACACATTATGTCATCAACTTTTCAACATTATGTGATCATTGGATTTTCATTGGAGTGTTTATTTTTGATGTATTTTTTCATAATAAATATTATATTAATATAATGAAAGTATAACTAAGTTAAGTTGTTATGAAAAATTTAACTTGAGTATATAGATATAATAAAAATAAAATTTACACTCTGATAACAGGTTAAGAAATATTCAATATTAATATGTGGATAAAAAAATATGTACAACAAGAACTCCATTTAATTTATTTTTTATGTTCATTAATAATATATAATAATCAAATAAATAAAAATCAGCAAAAAATAATAAATGTATAACATTAAAGGAATAAAAATGTAATCATCATTGACTCAATAAGGATCCCTAAAAGAAGAAGAAAAAATTCCCCATTGGTTATTTTATATATTATATTCTTATTGAATTAAATATAAGATCATTGAATAAGTAGAAAAAATACTACCCTTGGTATATAATATTGATTTTACATTTTAAATTTTATAAAAAAATTGACTTGTTTTTTTAATCATGATAATTTTTCTCAATTTATGTATTATTTATTAAAAAATATAAATTGAAAGATATATGTATCATTGACTAAATAAATTTTATATCATGTATATCTCATGTCATTTTTATGTTCTTTTTCAAGTGACTGAAATTTCAATGATACCCAATTCTTATTTTCAAATTTAAGACCTTCCCTAATTTTCTATTGACTTATTTTTTGAATTAGTTTTGATTATAGCTACAAAATTCATTTTTTTATTTTTGTTATGTTACTATATTTTTTGGAATATCACAGTCTCACAATATTTTTAATATTTTATATATTTTTTCAACATTTTTATTTTTTAATTTATATTTTTTAGTTTTAGATATTAATTATGTTAGTAGGTTTAAATTGGGTAAGTAATATTTATTATATTAATACTTATTTTATTGTCTATTTTTTTTAAAGGTTGGGGCCGAAGCCTTAATTTATTATTTGAAAGAAAAGACCTCTTTAGACTAGGTAGAGGGAGACCCATTACATAGTCCGAAGGCCCAAGGCCAAGTGGCATGAAAACAAGGCTTGAAAGCCCATTTTTTTGGCCCAAAGGACCCCTCAGTGAACAGTACTGCTACAGTACCTGTGCTGCTACAGTACCTGCTACAGTCCGCCACCGCTACAGTATCTGCTACAGTCCCTCCGCCGCTACAGTGCTGCCGCTGCTACAATACCACCACTACAACAGTACCTGCTACAGTACTACTACAGTACCTGTGAAATTCACCCCTGCCCGGATTTGATCCTGTATCTATGTATGACATAGATTATGAAGTATTGCTTTTCTAATGTTTTTATAACAGAACCAATGTCATTAATTTTTTCATATCAAGTATTTTAATGAAAAAATATATTCTTTCTTATTATAATTTTTTTTTGAGAAAAAGGAATATAAATAATTTTTAACAAAATATATTAAAAAATATTATAAATATAATAAGAAACATTGTATTATTTTTTTATAAACAAAATTTTAATATATATATATATATAACCCTACCATATAATATTATTTTATTTAAATAGCTGATCTAAGAAAAATTAAATCGAAAAGAATTTAAAAGGGGTATGAAAATATGAATACCTAGAAAACCCCTCTAATAATGTTCACATAGACTTGGGGAAGGGAACCCACAAAGTTATATAGACATAACATGTTATCCTTAGAAACCCTGGAGGCAAGGGAATCTACAGCTTGATTACACTCATGAAAAGTGTGGAGAATGTATATCCAGTGGATAATGTGTGATATATAATGTCAAATATGGTATATAATAGAACATGGAGAGAATATCTTCCTATGTATTGAATTATAAATAACCCATGAGTTGGTTTCAATAGCCAGATGCTCAATATTCCTCAATCTAAATATTTTGAGGCCCTTAAACATTGCCAAAGCTCCATCCATGTAGGAATCACCATGACAAAAAAATCATTGAAGGAAAATATAACCAAGCCTATTTATACTTGGATAATGATGGATGCATGCATTATAACCGAACTACAAGATATATACACATTGAGTTTGAAGCATGAGACTGGGGGGATACCAATAAGCCCACATTCCTTGGGATGGAACAATAAGGATTTTCCAATTGGAGGAGTTGTTTAAAAGAATGTCCCTAAAAGAAGGATCCAGATCCCTATGTCTTAGAATATTCTCAATGTCACCCTCCTCAATTATAGTTGTAGATACGAGGGCTCTACTACAACACTAGTAATTATTTTAGAATTCCTTATTCGTAGAAGTCTAGATAAACCAATTCCCTATAGTGAATAGGATTTCCCATGAATGTGCCTTCATGGGGTTTTCATTGTTCCTTGTAACCATAACTGAAGGAAATTACCACCGACAGTTGTCTGATTGACCATACCAGAGCAATCACTAAAATAATTCCACCCAAATTAATCCCACTCACCATAAAGAATAAGCGATTCACCATTTATTCTTGATTATTGGCACAACAAAAACACCAGGATACTTAATGAATACCCTTACTCCAAAAAATTAATCTACGGGAAAGGCATGATTTTTAACATTATTGACCATGATGTTAAGCATCACCATAATTAATTTTCACTAGAGATGGTAACCCCATATACCACCATCATTGGTAAAATGAATTATCCTATGATACACCTTTGTAGAAAAACCCCTAGAAATAGATCCCTTAAAAATAAGATGACCGTGATAAGAAGTCATCAAAATAAAGTTATAAAACACCCTTTGATCATTGATGAGGATATCCATAATTCGGTTTCCATGATTTTATTATTTAATTAACACAAGATATAGAGTTGGGAAACATGGGAATTTGAGTTTGATACTGAACTCATTGGAATCCCAGAAGCTGATATCTCCTTAACTTATAATCTAGAACATATGATTACACAACATCAGGTTGTGACTCTAGAGAGATCCCCGAAAGTGTAAAGATTTACCATTCATAAATAAGAGGTCCCTCGGGTAACTAATCCCATTGAAATGAGACTAAATAGTGAGTCCCTTTATCACCTCATAGGGAAACCTCACATGCAAACTATTTATAACTTATGTGATGTCTATTAGGTTAATTCCTCCATCCTTACACATCATAGTCCACCAATACCAATATTCCCAATGAAATTACCCATTCAAATTTTCAACCCTTTTGAAGGAGCACATTATCACTTCAATATCCTTAATAATAACATGGGGAACCTTGAGGATAAAGATAAAATGAACAAGAATATAGGATTTGACACCATTCACCAAAGTTATTCTATCCCCAAATGAGATAAAATGATTTTTCAAATTTTCAATGTTGATTTCAGTTTTTTTGCACCGCCTTATCAAAATAATGAATTTGAAGTCTTCCTGAATAAATTGGAGCACCCACATCTTCCATAGTCAAATTCCTTATATGAATTCCTGGGAATTATTAAATTGTAATGGAACTCCTTTCTAAACAATTATTCATAGAAAAAGAAAATTCTCGTATCAGGATTAATTATTTTCCCACTCTAATATATATATATATATAAATATTATTTTTCATATACATTTTTTATTAAAAACTTATAAATGTATAGTTTTACAAATTATAAAAGAAAATTTAATGATGTTTTTTAATTTCTTGATATATTTAATTAATGTTTTGTGTGATGGATAATGAAATAGGGAATGGTAAAAGGGATAAGAATAATGAAAATTAGTTGTTTTATATGTTACGAGGCGATTTTATGGAATTCCATCTATTGTATAATGGAATTAGGATTTCCACCAAAATAAATTGAATAGGATGGTATTTTCATCAGATCCATGTTTTTTAAACCCATTACACATCCTTCCCCTATTTCATAACCCTCTTTATGCACTTCTCTCACTTACCATGACCATTGAATTGATTTGTGAATACCACCAGTAATCTAACCACCACGTCTAATTTGATTGACCACCACCACTACTCAAATAATAAATAACATAGTCACTTATCTTTAAACCCTAGCTCAATTCCAACTAAAATTTCCACCCTACTAAACTATTTGACCCAACCACCCCCAAAGAGTGAATGTAGATGCAACACTTGATGTATCTTTGAAACACCTTACTCCTCTACTAAATATCAAATACTATCTCAAGTAATGAACCATCCTGGGTTTAATTGGAAAGTCCCCCCAATATGGCACACAATGTGGCCCAAATCACATTCCCAACTTCCATGGCGTAGTGACCAGAACCTAGGTATCAACACACATATCCATGGGAATGTATTCACCTATAAGGCAAAACACTACATGTCTCTCATATAACATAATAATGAATATAATTTTGAGTACATCACAAAAGAAGAGGAACATAACTATGAGATATAAAAAAACAATTCCAAAAGGATTAACCAAAAATGAAACCAAAACCATTACAAAAATCAAGCCTCCATGCGTCCATTTGTCACCACCATCCAAAATCACCATGAAGCGACCTGAACCAAGAGAATTAATAAAGATACATAAAAAATGTATGTTTATCAGAATCTTGTGAAACCAAATATATATATTCCCAAATTAATATGATGGGTGTGAGGATATCACCCCTTAGGATACGTCCATATATCTATGAAATGTCTATCACCCTATAACTATTAGTTAAATCTTTAAAACAAAGAAAATTTTATAATGAAATTACATTTGAAAATAATTCTCACTAGACATCATTTGGTAATCTTTTGAAATAGTTAATATTTAGATAATAAAATAATATTACAATATTAATGTAGGAAATTTGGTGGGAAATATTCAAAACCATCCATGGTAGCTTGTGAAATAAATATGGGGGTAATCAAGGAATGAAACATCACTATCATGTATAAAACCAAGAAAAAAGGGCAATAGCCTATAAAAATATATAACTAGGAAATGAAATAAATAATGTATGTAAAAAAACTTGAATCCAAAATATATTTACTCATTCCATAGTCTATCATTATCATAACCAAAACCTCTAGTAGTTCCACATTCATTAAGGTTTCTATATTTCTATAACCCAATGAACCCAAGGTTCCCACGTGAAATGTTTTCTGAAACAATTCATGTAAACCATGACTAAAAGTTAATAAATCATTTGTAAAAGAAAATTATAACCACTACCATTCATGAAAAAACACTTTAGACTTAATAACATCTTTAGGGTATTTCGTCAAACAAGAAGAAGTGCATGAAAATATTATTAAATAAATTCAATTAAAAACAATTTTCCATGCCGAAAAATATAGTTACATAAAAAACCTTATATATATGAAATAAATCATTTTCATAATCCAAATAAATGGAAAATTCAAGAACAATAAGGTGTTTGATGATAATGATAAATTGTATAGAGACACCTACAATGCCAAAAGAAGAGACCTAATCACCTTAAAAAATGGTGATCAGAAATGAAGATATATGGTCTTTACAAGACTAGATACATAATAATCAATATAAATTCCTCATAAGAACCAATAGATATAAGAATAAAGTACTGTTATTATTTTTAAACATGATGTAGAAGGTAATTCTAGGAGAGGTCTTGAAAGGGGAGTAGAAAATAGGTGGAAATCAGAACATGTAATGATGAAATCCACTATGATAAAAGATTAGTAACCAAAGAAAGAAAGGTAAAAAGTCATCGAGAATTATAGAAATGTTGGGTAATTATAATGATACATTAAGGTGAAATTTAGGTTCAAAAATAACAATGATATAGAGGTAATTTTCCATTTCTAATAATGGTGTACATGTTCGTGGTTGGGATACATGGTTAAAAAAACATTACTCTAACCCTATTGTACCTTGAAAAAAAAAATCACATGTTACCTAGGAAAATTAAAATAGTTTGATAAACCATTTAATAGCCCTAAAATCAACTCTGGACGAAAAACCAACTATATGAACCATTTTCTTGGAACACCAACATAATTAGTCAAATCATACTAAAAATATTTAAAATTCCATTCAAGTTAATGGAGCCATAACTCTCAATTAACATATGGTTAAAAATAACAAAAATATGACTATGATTCTATCCAGTTTCAAAATAATTCCATAATATTGACCCCGAAATCTAATAAACATTTAAAACCACAAGATTGAAAAAACATCCACAAAACAACATACACAGAACCTTGATAATTTTCCAATTCACACAACGATGCCATTTTCTGTCCTTGGAATGAATTCAAGATTCTAAAATCCAAAAGATATAAGGACACTATTTAATCATAAATAATTCAAATTCCCATGTCTTCTTTATATACCATCCATACTAGCACAATATACATACATAGGGAATTGCTTTACCATGATACCACTTATTATGATTTTCCATCATCGGAACTGGAAAATGAAAAACAATGATTTTCAGATCAATATAAATATATTCCTAGTCTATCACTTGAGAAGGGTCTGGATGATACTTCATTTGTAATAAATAGATATTTTATTTAAAAAAAATACTATGTTTGATAGTGTATAAGACACACAACATTGGGCCTAAACAAACTAGGAAATATTATTTCTGAAATATGACTGTTATAACATGTCCATTAAATTGGAGGATATAAATATGATTAGATATTGTATGAAATTATATAAACATCTAAAAATAAATAAATTTTTTGTTAATGTTTAGTAAATAAAAGGACAATTTTTAGTAAAGTCATTTTATTCTTAAAAAAAATGTTTCTTCAAAAATGGTTTTTACTGCTTTTTGTGAGAAAATATTTTAATTAATTTTCAGATATTTTTTTATATATTATTAATAAAAGGATTTAATATTTTCAATCAGAATTTAAAAATTATATTATATTTTTTATTCTAAAAATACTTATTTTCTAATGAATATTGAAAAATATTGATTTACATTAAAAACTGTATTTTGTTTTAGGCATTTTAAAATTTCCATTTTAATTTAAAATGGTTTCTAAGTTGAATTAGTTCTCTTATACTATGACTAATCCAATTATGTTCATTAAAATCAATTTTATTGTCTAGTTGGTATTATAAAATTTCTATTGTTAAAATTGTTTTTTTAGAAAAATTGTTTTTTATTGTGTTTTGAGTATTAATATTGAACTGTTATTTTCCAATACTAGTAATTTAATCTTGAAAAATGGATTAAATATTTATAATTATTATGAATTTTTATAAAATAATTTCCTTTTTATTTTTGGTCAGCACGAATGGTAACCATAGTAAACAATTCTCACCATGGTAAGGGTTAATCGGGTAAATAAGGTTAAAAATAATTTGATAATGTATAAAAAATAACCCCAAAATGTAACTTTTTCTTATTGTATGATTTTATTAACGAAAATTATGTCTAAATTTCAACAATATTGAACCTTGGTCCCATATGACTTTTATTTGGACCACTATATTATTTTATGTAATGAAAAGTAAAAATGTCATTCTCTTGATTTTATTATATCAAAACTGTTAACATAAGGATAAATAGAGGCTATGTTTAGTTATTAAAGGGGTATTTGAAATATATTTTTGTAACAAGGTAATTTATTTATATTATTTAGTGATTAAATAAATACTTTAAATGACTTCACATCATCGATACAATATTTATTCAATTAATAGAAAAAATAAAATAAATGAATTTTAAAATATTTAAAGTATGATGTTGAGCCCTCTGGAAGATTGTTGAAATTCTCACTATGATTGCTATTTTAATAATCACAAATCATCAATTACTTAATCCGGTTGGATTTCTCATATACATAATCACAATCTCTTAGTGAATCTGTGTATATTGTCTGGATCAAATTTTTATCTCTTTGTTATTGATTTACAAGTATTCTGGAAGTCATCCATATCAAAGGACAACGGTCGCATCGATCCATATCAAAGGACAACGGTCACACCTATGCTGATCAAATGAGTCACCGATCATGACACACCGATGCTAATCAAATGAGTCACCGAAGATGACACACCGATGCTGATCAAATGAGTCACCGATCATGACACACTGATGCTGATCAAATGAGTCACCGATCATGACACACTGATGCTGATCAAATGAGTCACCGATCATGACACACTGATGCTGATCAAATGAGTCACCGAAGATGACACACCGATGCTGATCAAATGAGTCACCGATCATGAAACACTGATGCTGATCAAATGAGTCACCAAAATGACACACCGATGTTGATCAAATGAGTCACCGATCATGACACACCGATGATGATCATCTGAGTAACCAAAGATGTCTCACCGATGCTGATGCTGATGACCTACCGATCACTTGACACACCGATAGTCATAAACAACTGTTTGAATTTATTTATCTTTATTTAATCTAACCAACGGTCATATTAGGAATATTTTAATACTCTGTAATTTATTTAATGAAGGTTGTTGGATGTCAGGGAACCGTACCTCGTACTTGCGAAAAGAAATCATTTCTTTTACTAGATCTCGTGCCATAAATACAAGAAGCCCCTTCTGGTGCATAGATATACGGGAGTAACAACGACAAGACAGGAGAGCGCAAAGAGTGGTGGATGAGATAGTCATAGAAAAACACAGAACCTCATACATACTCAAGCTTACTCAAGAAGAGTTCTTTACTTCCACGTGGAAATTGAAGAACTTCATTCACAACATTTCTCACTATCTCTGAATCTGGATACCAAGTAGACGACACTCTATTTTTAAGACAAAAATCAGACGAGGACTCAGAATCATCTCTGATCAAACTCAAGGAGTTCAAAGATTTATTGCAATCACTAGAGCCATTTCAAAACTCTACATCTCTGCTCTATGATTCATTATTTTACATTTCGAGCAATGTGTTTAAACTTCTTTATTTAACACACACATTGTATCCTATGCTTTAAATGGAGGATCTATAAATCCTCACTCAAACTCTTACATCTTCTATTTCCCACTGAGATAGTGGTAGAGGTCGTGTGTGACCTGGACAGCTGGTTGTTGTTGTTTTGTTTCCCACGAATAACAGTGGTAGAGGTCTTGGACCTGGACAGGTGTAAAACTGTTGTGAACCCCGATCCGTGGTGTGGATCAAATTTATACTAATTGTTGAGAGGACTAAGTCTCGGCTTGAGACTGAACCTCTTAGTTATATCTGATGTGCTATATCTGTAAAAGTTATTATTTTTGTTCCATTGCTAATTTCATTGAAACCAGAACTATTTTAAAGTCACTTTGATAATTAAATTTTCAAGTTTTTATAATAGTTGTAAATCAGTAAGTCAGTTTCAAAAGATAATAAACCTTTCTTCTTTGATTAACTGGGAAATAATCAATCCCTTGAGAACCCCACCAAACCCTTACTTTGATATAAATTCACTACAGTTTAATTCAATATTTTTTTGGGGGGGTTTTTAAGACAACGTTTTAAAACAGAAATTTTAATTGGAACTAAATTCAACCCCCTCTTGAGTATCCACTCCAACCAACAATTGGTATCAGAGGAAGATTTAAATATTTTCTAAAAGTACTCTGTTTTTCAACTGTGATTTTAGTTGTATTTTAAAGTTCTTAAAATTTCTGTTATTTCTAAATTTTTATCTCTTTAAAATATTTGCTTTATGTAAGCTATCATGTATAATATACATGAAGGTGTTTCTACCAATAGACCACCATTTTTCAATGGTACTAACTATGCTCAGTGGAAAATCAAGATGAAAATTCATTTGGAAGAATGGGTTTTGATATTTGGACTGCTATAGAATCAGAATATAAAATTCCTACTACTGTTAGAACTACTTGGAATGAAGCTACTAAGGCTGCCTACAATAATAATTGAAAAGCTATGAATTCCTTGTACTGTGCTTTAAGAGATGAGGAATTTAATAGAATATCTTCTTGTAAAACTGCTTATGAAATTTGGGTTACCTTAGCTGTTTCTCATGAAGGAACAACTAATGTTAAGGAAATGAGATTGAACACTTATACTATTAAGTATGATAATTTTAAGATGAAGCATGATGAACCCATTTCTGACATGTATCTCAAATTCAATGAAATTGTCAACACAATGACTTCTCTGGGAAAGGATGTTCCATCAAAGGAACAAATCATGAGAATTCTGAGATGTCTACCTAAAAGATGGAGGGGAAATTCTGTCTCAATTAGAGAATCATGTGATGTTGGTGAACTACCAGTCAAGGAACTAATTGGAAAGTTGATGATGTAAGAAGAGGAACTCAAGGTTAACAAAGAAGAAGAAGATGAACCTATAAGGAAGTCAGTTTATTTCATGACTTCAACTTCAAATAACAAGGATAAGGAGAATCTTTATGCAATAAATGATAGTTCAAGCTGTGAAGACAGTGAAAGTGCTTCTGATAGTGATGCTGAGATGGCTCACATTGCCAGAAGATTTAAAAAGTTTTATAGGAAGAAGAAGTTTTTTAGAAAATCAAATTATAAAGGTAAGTATGATAGAAAGGGACATTGGAAAAAGAATTGGAAGCAATGTGACAAATCAGATGAAGTTGTCTGCTATGAGTGCAAAAGAAAGGGACACATAAAAGTAGACTATCCAAAGTTGAAATACAAGAAGAAATATGAATACAAGGACAATAAGTACAAAAAGGCTATGAAGGCTACTTGGAGTGCTTCTGAGGATAGCTCCACTGAATTTGAAGTTTCTGAAACTGAGCACAGAAATAAGCCAAACATGTGTTTTATGACAAACACCTCTGAGGTAACATCTAAAACTCCTTCTTTAAATTCATATTATTCTGAAGGTGATTCTGACTCAGAAAACATGTCAAAATCTGAACTATTTGAATATTGTGATATGTTAGAAGAAACCTGTAATGATCTGAAAGACAAATACAAAGGGTTAAAGAAGAATTATGCTTTAACTGTTAAACATATATCAGATCTTGATATTGAAATGGAAAAGAATGCTCAGTTGATTAAAGAAAACACTGAACTGAAATTATCTAATGAGCAACTCAAGAAAGACTTAGAGAAATTTAAAAATGGTAAAGATGCTCTTACTCAGATGCTAGGTAAGAAAATATCACCTAGATACACTACGGGTATAGGATACCAACCTGGACAGAGAAAATTTACCAAAACTAAATTCATTCCTAAATCTGGACAGAATGTAGCTAGTTCTGAAACATCATATGCTTCAACTAGATATATTCACAGTTATGGATCTAATAAGGTTTACCTTTCAAAATCGGTTGATTCTAAAAATTTTATGAGACCCATAAGACAAATTTGGGTACCAAAAGCTCTGATTTCTAACCTGTCTGGACCCAAGAAGATCTGGGTACCAAAATCATTTCCTATCTAAATCTGTTTTGTAGGGAACCTTCTTAATGAGCTCCTGTAGAAAGCCTTGGTATTTGGACAGTTGATGTTCTAGACATATTTCTAGAGACTTATCATGCTTTGAAAGCTTAGTCAGAGTTGATGGAGGTTTTGTCACCTTTGGTGATAATTCTAAAGGGAAAATCATCGGCATAGGCCAGATTGGTAACACTGACTCAGTATTAATTTCTAAATTTTTATTTCTTGATGGACTTAAATACAATTTGTTAATTATTTCTCAGTTATGTGATGATGGTTTTTATGTTAAATTTGAAAATGATTCTTTCACTGTTTTTAATTCTAAAAATGTTTTAGTGTTTGCTGCTTTGAGAAATGAAAATGTTTATGTTGTTGATTTAAATTCTTTATCTAAGCAAAATATTACTTGTTTAAATGCTTTTCATAAAGATTCTTGGCTTTGGCATAGAAGATTAGGACACTGCAATGTGCATTCACTTAGAAAACTTGCTAGAAAGAACTTAGTTAGAGACCTACCCAAACTTAAATTTCCAGCAGACAAGGTTTGTAATCCCTGTAAAAAGGGAAAGCAACATAAAGTTTCTTTTAAATCAAAGAAAGAAGTTTCAACTTCTCAACCTCTTGAGTTGGTTCACATGGATTTATTTGGACCATCTAGAGTTTATAGTTTAAATGGTAAGCATTATGTCTATGTTCTTGTAGATGACTTTTCTAGATATACTTGGGTATATTTTCTAGCTCACAAAATTGAAGCCTGTTCTTGCTTTGTAAAATACTCCAAGTCTGTAGAAAACCATAGTGGACTTAAGATTAAAACTCTGAGAAGTGATCATGGCTGTGAGTTTGAAAATCATGAGTTTGAATCTTACTGCTCACACAATGGCTATAGTCACAATTTCTCTGCCCCTAGGACACCTCAACAGAATGGTGTAGTAGAAAGGAGGAATAGAACCCTGCAAGAAATTGCTAGAACTATGCTTAATGATTATGACCTACCTGTTTATTTTTGTGTTGAAGCTGTAAATACATCTTTTTATGTTATCAATAGAGTCTTGATCAGACCTATTCTTATGAGGACCCCTTATGAGTTGTGGAACCATTTGAAACCTAAGGTAAACTACTTCAAAGTTTTTGGCTGCAAAGTCTTTATTCTTAATACTAAAGACAATCTCGACAAATTTGCATCCAAGAGTGATGAAGGAATTTTTCTAGGTTTCTCAACATCCAGTAAAGCCAATTGAGTTTTCAATAAAAGAACCAAATGTGTGGAAAATCTGTTCACATCAAATTTGATGAAACTGATCCACATGAACCTAAGACCTCTCTTGAAAATCATGAAGATGATATCTCTGGTTTGAACCTTAATGATAAAGACAGTGGACCTGTAGTTAAAACATCCAGTTCTGGAAATTTTCCTGACCCTTCTTCTATTGAACCTCAACCTGTAGATGAACCTGAAATCTCGAGCCCTACCTTTTCTAGATCAACTAGAATTCTGAAGAATTATCCTTTAGATGATGTTGTAGGAAATCTTGATAGAGGGACACCGACTAGAGCTTCTCTTAGAAATCAGGTTGAACATCAAGCCTTCATGTCATAGCTAGAACCTAAAAATATCAATGATGCTATCAATGATGAATTTTGGGTAATGGCTATGCAAGAGGAACTAAATCAATTTGAAAGAAACAAAGTCTGGAAATTAATAGAAAGACCTAAGGACACTATAACCATAGGCACAAAATGGGTGTTTAGAAACAAAGTTGATGAATATGGAAACATCATTAGAAATAAAGCTAGGCTAGTTGCACAAGGTTACAATCAAGATGAAGGAATTGACTATGAGGAAACCTTTTCACCTGTAGCTAGATTAGAGGCTATTAGGATCTTACTTGCCTATGCATCACATCTGAATTTAAAGTTATATAAAATTGATGTGAAAAGTGCTTTTTTAAATGGTTTTATTGTTGAAGATGTTTTTTTAGAACAACCACCTGGTTTAATAAATCCTCATTTTCAAAATCACGTCTTTAAACATTCTAAAGCTTTATATGGTTTAAAACAAGCTCCAAGAGGTTGCTATGAAAGACTTTAAAACTTTCTTATTTCAAAAGGATTTACAAAAGGAATAGTTTATCCCACTCTTTTTATAAAAAAGATTTCAAAAGATGTGTTAAAAGTAAAAATCTATGTTGATGATATTATTTTTGGATCTTCTAAAAATTATTTATGTACTGAATTTTTAAAGGTTATTAAAAATGAGTTTGAAATGAGCTTAATGGGAGAGCTTAAGTATTTTATTGGATTTAAAATCTTTCAAACTAAAGATGGTATTATTCTAAATCAAAGTAAATATACTATGGATTTATTAAAACGTTTTGGTTTAGATAGTATTAAGGAAAGTGATATACCTATGAGTACTACCTGTAAGTTGGATGTTGATGAAATTGGGAAACCAGTTGATCAAACTAATTACAGAGGTATGATTGGGAGTTTACTTTATCGTACTACTAGTCGACCGGATATTATGTTTAGTGTGTGTATGTGTGCTAGATTTCAAGCTAATCTTAAATAATCACACTTACTGGATGTTAAAAGGATTTTTAAATATCTTAAGTATACTGTGAATTTAAGTTTGTTTTATCCAAAAGGGCAATCTTTTGACCTAACTAGTTATTCAGATGCTGACATTGCTGGATGTAAGTTAGATAGGAAAACCACATCTAGAAAATGTCATTTACTTGGAAAGTCCTTAGTATCATGGTGTAGTAAGAAATGGAACTCAGTTTCATTGTCTACTGCTGAAGCAGAAGATATTGCTACTGGTAGTTGTTGTGCACAGATTATGTGGATGAAGCACACTTTATTGGACTATGGATTTGATTTTAAATAGGTTTCAATTAACTGTGACAATACTAGTGCGATCAACATATCTAAGAATCCTGTGTCTCACTCTAGGACTAAGCACATTGATATCAGACATCACTTTCTAAGAGATCATTATCAGAAAGGTGATATTTCTCTAGAATTTATTAGTTCTGAACATCAATTAGCTGATAATTTTACATAGCCTTTATGTTCTGAAAGAATGAATTTTATTAAACAAGAATTGTGTATGATAGATCTGTGAAACTGATCTGTGAAACAGATCTGTGAAACTGATCCGTGAAACGAATCTGTGAAATGGATCTGTGAAACTAATCTATGAAACGGATCTGTGAAACTGATCTGTGAAATGGATCTGTGAAACTGATCTGTGAAACTGATCTGTGAAACGGATCTGTGTAACTGATCTGTAAAACTGATCTGTGAAACCGATCTGTGAAACCGATCTGTGAAACTGATATTTCTTTATATTAAATTTTATTTTGTTGTGATTAATTAACTACTTTTATCTTTATTATAGTAACCCTAAATGATTAAATAAATGATACGCTACTATTTCTATTCCCCAAACCGTCGACCTTTCATTTCTTTCCCGCCATTCATTATTTCCTCTGTTTTCCTCCACTTCAAACCTTCGAACTCCTGCATTCCCCAGAATCTTCAAATGGCTAAGCATAATAGACCGAGCAAATGATCAGAAAGTCCTGTAACTTAAAAGCGTGCTCGAGGAGAGTCGAGTAGTACCACTCAAAGATCAGTAAATCCGAACCTGGAAACTCGGATTGTTGCTGTAGAAAAGGAAGTCAGCTCCGCCTGGCTTTTGACAAGTAAGTCGCTGTTGTTATAAGTTTTAGATTCGCAAGGATGGAAAGCCTTGTTCTCAGATAACACTCGTGTATACTACCCAAAGCTAGTGCATGCGTTTTATATAAATCTGCAAGTTACTTTAGATGGTGTCGAGGCTCCCAGAATGTCTTCTGTAGTGAAAGGAAAGAAAATATCTTTTTCGTCTAAACAATGGGCTGAATGTTGGAATGTACCCCATGAGGGTCGATATGAGGATTATGCTGGAAACATTCCTCCAACCACTGAATAATTCTCTTATAAGTTAGATTTGGAGCTTTTGATTGAAACAGAGAGTCAAGGAGAATCATAGCCTCAGAGCTAGATGGTGAATGTAGACTTCTCTTTATGTTTATTCAACACCAAATTTTCCCCAGGAAAATAGATTTTTCTGCTATATGATACTAGGATGATTTTCTATTGTTTTTACTAAAGACACATGAGAAGATCAATTTGTGTATATATCTAATGGTGCACATAGCTGGAATGGTGAAACCTTCTAAGAAAGCCACTGACCTGTTCTATTCCAAAATGATCTCTGCTATGTTAAAGAATATGGAATGTGTTGATGAAGCTGATGAGATAGATGAATCTGATTGTGCTTATTGTGTTAATAAAGAAATTCATAAATGGATGAAAATAAACTGGAACCCAGGGAAGAAATGCTGGGTTGCTGGTTAGGACATGTTGTATGAATCTTACAATCCCACTGACCATGGAAAGAGGCCGAAGGGTTTGAGAGACCCTGGTTTGAAATCAGATGAGGAGCCAATTTCTTCTGATGATGAGGAAGAAGTAGATGTTGAAATGAATAAAGACACTGAAGAGTCTGGTAAACAAGGGGTGGAAGAAGCTGAAATAGAAGAAGGAGGTATGTCACCTCCTGATGATAGGAGTGATCCTGATACTATGATCCCTAAGAGAAGAATAGACTTTGGATCTGCCAGTACACCATTACCCTTACCTGAATCAGAACCAGTTCTTGGTGATGAAGAAGCTAGTGACACTGAAGTATCTGATAGTGACATTTATATGAAGAATGGAAATGAGAATGGAGATGATGATGATGATGATAATGATGATGATGGTGATAACTGACCAGTGGATGGTCTTGTTGTACCTCCAATAGAAACACATCAAACTGTACCAGAAACAGATGCCAATGGCAAGAGAGAATCTCTTGAAATCAGTGGAAAAACAAGTTATGATAAACCGAAATATACTCTGTGTGCTGCTGTCTGGGATGATTACCCTGGTTTTTCTGTTTTGGGTTTAGAGTATTCTGAAGAAGAAGAAGAAGAATCAGAATCTACTGCAGTTATGATGGAAAGCCAACCAGTTGAGGCTAGGTCTGCTCATGCTGTTGATGCTGCAGGTTCTAATCGACCTAGTTATACTGTCTCTCAGTCTGATTTTGATAAGTTCAAAAGTGAGTTGCTTACTGCTGTGAGAGATATAATCAGAGAAGAGATTTCAAATGCTATTAAACTAGACCTGGCCAATACTGGTGAGTTTATTGGCAGGCACATAGCCTCTCTAAATCAGATTCTGAAGGATCTGCAATCTGGCTTAGTTTCTTTATCCAACGAATTTAGATCCACCATCTCTGGTATGATGGAAGTGTTGAGAAATCTGATTGAACATCTTAAGAAGTCTGATCTGAGAAAGTTGAAAGCTGAGATAACTCAGATAGTTGCTCAAGCCAGTACAACCAAAGTAACCAAGATCACTACTCATGAGCTAGAGGCTCTAAGGGAGATTGTGCATGATGAATTGGCCGCCGTTAGGCAAGTTCTTGATTTGGAATCGTTGAGGAAGATGAAAGAGAACATCGATCACATTCATAAAATGGTAACAGTATATTCAACAGATGCCACTAAAGCTCAGAGAGAGATCATGGAAAAGGTTGATCACTACTTTTCAAAAAACTATACCAAGCATGAGATGTCCGTGAATTTCAAAGTGTTAGCTGAAATTCTGAGACTACCTCCAGTCACTCAATCTTTCAAGACTCAAGTTTGACAGTTGAAAGATTTTACTCCATCCTTGGAACGGTTTATGGAGAATAAGGATGATTTTGAGAAGGTTATGCAGTATGGTGCAGAAGTTATTCAAGATTTCATAAATCTTTTGAAGCCTTATCTGAATGCACATGCCACTGCCATTGTGCTTCCTACTGCTGACCCTCTCAGTGCCTCTGCTGTTGCTCCAAATCAGATCTCAGTTGCTCAAGCTCTATCTCAACACTGACCAGTTCCTTAGAAATCTTCTCAACCAGCTCCTCCAACTCCACAGCAAATCCTAGTGGCATCCTCTCCTCTAACCTCCAGAGTCGTCTTACCACCACTTCAAATTCGCCCAGTTCAAACTGCCTCCAAGCCTTCCTACTTACCAACCATTGATCCTTATGATAAGGGCAAAGCCCCATTATTTCCCCAGAAATAGTTGTGTGTTGTTATTGATAGGGTGAACCCTGTTGTGATTGTACTGTGATGTCTTATAAACTTTATTCTCTTTTCTTTTTATTCTCACTGAGGCCCTCTTTTAATCACTTCTTTATATGTTTTCCCTCCTTTTTTATTATCCCAAAGGGGGAGAAATCTGTATATATATGGATCTATGGGGATATGGGGGAGATGCATCTCCCAAGGGGGAGATTTATATGTTTTATGGTAATTCTTGCATAAGTATTTAAAGGCATAAATTCATG
Organism: Viscum album; assembly: GCA_963277665.1. Classification (NCBI taxonomy): domain Eukaryota; kingdom Viridiplantae; phylum Streptophyta; class Magnoliopsida; order Santalales; family Viscaceae; genus Viscum; species Viscum album. The sequence goes on from OY728138.1 coordinate 399,079,271, forward strand.
GGGAGATTTATATCACATTATGTTTTTATTCTTATTATGACTTATTATTGATGTTATATTATATTTATTTATGGCTAATCTTTGTGATTGGCTAAGATTTGTGATTATCAAAAAGGGGGAGAGTGTTGAGCCCTCTGGAAGATTGTTGAAATTCTTCCTATGATTGCTGTTTTAATAATCACAAATCATCAATTACTTAATCCGGTTGGATTACTCATATACATAATCACAATCTCTTAGTGAATCTATGTATATTGGCTGGATCATATTTTTATCTCTTTGTTATTGATTTACATGTATCCTGGAAGTCATACATATCAAAGGACAACGGTCACACCGATCCATATCAAAGGACAACAGTCGTACCGATGCTGATCAAATGAGTCACCGATCATGACACACCGATGCTGATCAAATGAGTCACCAGTCATGACACACCGATGCTAATCAAATGAGTCACCGATCATGACACACCAATGCTGATCAAAAGAGTCACCGATCATGACCCACTGATGCTGATCGAATGAGTCACCAAAGATGACACATCGATGCTGATAAAATGAGTCACCGATTATGACACACCGATGCTGATCAAATGAGTCACCAAAGATGACACACCGATGCTGATCAAATGAGTCACCGATCATGACACACCAATGTTGATCATCTGAGTCACCAAAGATGTCTCACCGATGCTGATGCTGATAACCTACCGATCACTTAACACACCGATAGTCATAAACAACTGTTTGAATTTCTTTATCTTTATTTAATCTAACCAACGGTCATATTAGGAATATTTTAATGCTCTGTCATTTATTTAATGAAGGTTGTTGGATGTTCGGTAACCGTACTTCGTACTTGAAAAAAGAAATAATTTCTTTTAGTAGAGCTCGTGCCATAAATACAAGAAGTCCCTGCTGGTGCATAGATATACGGGAGTAACAACGACCAGATAGGAGAGCGCAAAAAGTGGTGGATGAGATAGTCATAGAAAAACACAGAACCTCATACACACTCAAGCTTACTCAGGAAGAGTTCTGTACTTCCATGAGAACATTGAAGAACTTCATTCACTACATTTATCACTATCTCTGAATCTGGATACCAAGCAGACGACACTTTGCTTTTCAGACAAAAATCAGACGAGGACTCAGAATCATCTCTGATCAAACTCAAGGAGTCCAAAGCTTCATTGCAATCACTAGAGCCATTTCAAAACTCTACATATCTGCTCTGTGATTCATTATTTTACATTTCGACCAGTGTGTTTTATCTTCTTCATTTAACACACACACTGTCTCCTATTCTTTAACTAGAGGATCTGTAAATCCTCACTCAAATTCTTACATCTTCTATTTCCCACTGAGATAATGGTAGAGGTCATGTGTGACCTGGACACCTGGTTGTTGTTGTTCTGTTTCCCACGAATAATAGTGGTAGAGGTCTTGGACCTGGACATGTGTAAAACTGTTGTGAACCCCGATCTAGTGTGTGGATCAAATTGATACTAATTTTTGAGAGGACTAAGTCTCGTCTTGAGATTGAACCTCTTGGTAATATCTGCTGTGCTATATCTGTCAAAGTTATTCTTTTATTCCGTTGCTAATTTCTTTAAAACAAAAACTGTTTTAAAGTCACTTTGATAATTAAATTCTCAAGTGTTTATATTAGTTGTAAATCAGTTAGTTTGTTTCAAAAGATAATCATCCTTTCTGCTTTGATTAATTGGGAAATAATCAATCCCTTGAGAACCCAACCGAACCCTTACTTTGATATAAATTCACGGAAGTTTAATTCAGTATTTTATTTGGGGGTTTTTAAGACAAAGTTTTAAAACAGAAATTTTAATTGGAACTCAATTCACCCCCTTCTTGAGTATCCACTCCTACCAACATAATATAATTCAAACAAATTATTGTGCTATATTTTTTTAAATAAATAAAACATGGTAGTGATGTTTTGTAGTATTATATTCTGATTCATATTGTTTCATATTGTTTTCAAACTGATATTAAAAAAATAGTGTCAAAAATTACTTTAAGGATATTTTATGTTAAATCATATTTTATTAAATTATGTAAGTCATAAAAATTTTGAAAAAGAAAAATATGGACAATAAATGGTCTAAAATATCAAAAATTGGAAAAATTTTGTCAAATTTCCTCCTTATAATAAAAATTTCATCCATTTAATATCTAAATACTCATTATCGTAGTTGAGGATAAAATTGGTTAATTAAGGGGTTGATCCAAAAGATAAGGTTTAAAATGTTATCAAAACCTATAAAAAATTTATTTCATGATTATATTAAAACAATATGTTCCTTATATTATAACCCATGTCATATTGGAGAAATTTTACATGATTTATACACATTATATTTGTTACACCAAATGCTTCCACGGTACATTTCCCTTTGAATAATGCAAAAGTTGTGTTGTACGCAACTTCCAGATTATAACACACTACGACCAATAAAACTAGACGTTATGATTAGTAATACCCACTTTCTGGAAGTTTATATTTTATTTTCAAAATGGACTTCATTTTTTTATTTGGAATTTTAAAATTATACTAGGGGGAATTTTTGGTACTCTTCAGAAAACTTTCAATTTTTGATAAATAGTGAAAAATACTAAATTTTAATTAAAAACAAGTTTTTTAATCGAAATAATTTATAATGTTAAATTATACATTTGAATGTGTTTTGAGTATCATTAGATTATATTTTTATCATTTAATTTAATTTAGTTCATTGGATGTTATTTCACATTTAAATTGTACAAAAACTAGTTTCAATCTTTTGATAGTTATTATTTCTTAAAAAACGTTGTTTGTTTTGACAACAAAAATTAATTTTAAATTAATGTATTCCACTTATGTATTTTGAATTTGGAAAAATTGACTCCATATTTGGAAAACATAAGTCCAAATTATGTAAATAGGTAACTTTTATTTTCAGACATTTGAATAACTACTTCGGTAAATATTTTATTTACCATGGTTAAAGGGGTAAATCCGGTGTATATGGGTAAGAAATAATATTATAAGAATATTAAATTACCCTAACACATGTTCTAACCCTATTTTATAATAAATTTCCAACCGTGGGCATTCTTGGGTCTATTTTGGGACCCTATGGAGCCACTTGAGAGTGATAATGACACTATATTAATTAATTTAAAGTAAATACAAAAATGACATAAACATATATCTTTTAGTAATTTTTTTCATGGGATTATATAAGTTATATCTTCAACTATAAATGTTAATTTTAAAGATAAAAATATTTCATAAATCATGGTATTTTTTTTATAATTTTTAGATATCAAATAAATAAAATTATTTATGACACAAGAGTGATGCATTTTTTACCTCATTAACATATAATTTAAACAAATAAGATTATCAATATTAAAAAAAATATACAAAACCTATACAATTATTATTGTATGATTTTATTTCTAACATGAGTAGTCTTATCTTCAACTTTAATGAGTTTTAGACCTTTATAAACCGAAAATCATTTTATAATAAAATAATATTTTAAATTATTCTTAAAGAGCACCTCCCACCCGTATAAAAATCCCTCACCTATAACCCATTTATCACACCTCTGAAGACCCTTATCCCATCCAAAATCTACCTAATTAATCTCCCTACATCCCTATCTTCCTCCTAAAAGTCTTAACTTAGTCATAAGGCACTTCAAGGATGCCTTTTGGTTCAAACCAAAGGGAGTTACTCGATTTTAAGGTAACATCGCCTCTTAAGTTATTTTTCTTTTATTTTACTTCTCCAACCCCCTAAAATATCTTTATTACTGTATTTTAAAACCACACCAGTATCCTTAATATTCTAGGTTGTTTTTAAAAAATGTATTTGAACTGAACTTACACACACCTCCATCTAATGGGTATATAACATAATGTTTCTGTGGAAGACGAACTACTGCATCACAAAACGATGATTGTTCTATCTTCTACTACCACCTCTTATGGTGGATATTATGATATAACTGTAATTATATATGATATTTATGATATTTATTTTATCTATAATCTTCTGTAATTCTCTTTTATAGAATACCTTTATTATTTTCATGATTTATATATATGATAATTTCATTTGAGGAAGTGTGGACTACCTCATCCTCAAACTGATATGACTTGGTCAAAACATACGTGGAACGAATAAAGTATGGTGTTAATGAACTTATGTAACATATATAAAATTTTATATTATACTGTAATAATAATATACCTATGTATTATTTGGTTTTCCTTTCTATTAAAATGAAAAAAATGAAATGGATGTAGCATTCGTGCGTACATACAGATTAATGTCTCCATGAATGAGATGCGATTCATTCCCCATCGTAACCATTAAAGAATAATTTCCATTTGATTATTAATAATAATATTCAAGAACATAATATCATTATGTATATGAATCAAATACATCCTATCCATAACAAACATGACTTACATTACAAAACATATAAAGGAAAACGAATCAGTAAACACACGAAAAAATTATACTACTAAAATAAAATTAATAAAGAAATATTAGAAGATCATATATTATATCATATTTATGTATGTATTTCTTATATAATTAAATAATAGTTATTTAAATATTATACAAGAGGTTAACGTACCGTTGACCAAGGAAAATTACAAGGTAAGGGTTAATTCTACAATCTCTTCATTATCCGAGGTTGTTTATATGTTAGTATCTACTGGGACCTCTTTATATCCACATTAGTGCTCCTTAAAAATGTATTTAAAAACATTTTTACTATTTCTTATACTATGGTTTAAAGTCATTTATACCCTTTTTTTACTTTTTATAATTATTTTATAAAGGAATCTTTTCGTCGTCTTCCAAACAAGGTCCTTTACAACCTTTTTGGCAAAATTAAGGAAAGAATGTTTTTTAATTTATACTTCGTGTGCAGCTATTTTCCACCATTATAACACCGTTGAATCTTCCCTTACAAGATTATAAGAATATTTCCAAAATTAATGTTTTATTTTATAATTAAGTTACTTTTAAATGGTTTCAATATAGAAATAGGTATTTATTTTAGATAGTTTTCATTTCATCTACGTCAACATCCAATGATGGATTTTAAACTTGTTTGATGTTGACTTATTGTGATACAAATAACCAATATTTTATTGAATTATATTTGATACGTTTGACTATAGATGTGTTATTTGTAAACAATTCATGGTTTACTGATAATGTATTGACATATTGTATTCTAGTTTTAATACGAATGTTTATGTTACCTTTAAAACTTTTCGTATGAGAAATGCATTGGACATTGTAAGTGACTGGTGGAGCCTGCTATAGCTCTTTAATGCATCAATAGGTCTCATGAAACAAACTAGTGTCTTTGAATAAGGCCTTTAAAAAATCTTATTTGTAGTATTGGCACGAGGCCTTGACTATGTGGTTATGATGTTCGACATTATGTATTCCATCATTATAAAATTAGCTATTGATATTAAATGTGATTATTCAACAAGTAGAATATCCCTATGAATAAGTAAATGGAATTATTTGATTTATATTTTCCATATTATGCAGTTATTTAAGTTAAAAAGGAGTTTGTTTTAGTTTTATACATTTCATTAAATGTTTATGCTTATTTATGAAATTTTCCGGTATATTGTTATCCTTAACGAATCTGAGCTCACCTCTTTCTATGTTTTATTTTTCCCAGTATGTGAAGAAGTAAATCATGATTAACCTATAGGGATAGGCCAAGGATATTGTTGTGTTCAAGGGGGACACAATGTTTTTTTTCTTTATTTCATGATGTAATGTAAAACTTATGTATGTATCTACAATTTCTAAGGCTACTAAACTAATCGGTCTTTTGAGACTTGATATTTTGTGAACATGACAATATTATGTAATAATTCACAGACTCTAGGTAATTGGGGTTGTGGCATTATAGTTTTTATTAGAGGAAGTTTACTGCATACATTTGAAACTATATTTATAGAAAATCTGATTAGAGAACATAACCCTAAGACCAACATTGAGTATTAGTATAGAAGAACTTCCTAGAATTTTGGTCATTCAGAGATTTTGTGTATTTAAAAATCAATACATCCATGTATTGATATGTGTAGGTAGAGGCAGCTCTGGTACAAATGTACCTAGGAGTGAAAACTCAAACAAGGTTTTTTGGGCTTGACCTGGGGTATCCTGGTACACGATAACAGGGCTTGCTTTACTCTTGGATATGACACTCCCAGGAGATATTCTTAGGGTAATTGATATTTTCATTAGAAACCATTATGAAGGATTTATGAGTATATACCTCCTCAAAGAAACTGTTTTTTAGGATTTTGGATTATATCCATAAACTGTTCAATTTAAGTTAACTGTTTTACAAGTTTGGAATTACTTATTTCGATTCGTAAACTAATCTAGTGTATGCCATTGTTTAGAAATGGATCCTAGTAGAAGAAATGGAAACCATATCAAGGCACATAATCTATGTAGGGATTTACCCCCTACTCATGATAATTATAGCAGAGTTAGTGATGCAACTAGTACTGATCAGGTTATCACTATACTAGGACAACTCACTCAGGTTATGAATAATAAGATTAACTGTATAGAGCACCTTGATCCACAACACAGAGGATCAGTGTTAGACCTCTTCATGAGGAAATAACCACCAACGTTCAATGGGACTACAAATCCATTTTTATCTGAGCAATTGAAAAGTTCCTTAGAGAAAATATTTCATGCTTTGGGGATTAGTGAATGGGAAAAAGTCTTCATGGAAGTTTATCACCTCACGGGAGATACAGATCAATAGAGGTCATTAATTCAAAACACAAAGGATGATGGAGAAGTATCATATATGTAATTAAGGAAGTTTAAAGAGATTTTCTTAGAAAAATACTTTCGTCATGACAATCAAGCAGATATGGGAAGACAATTTCTTAATCTAAGGAAAAAAGAGGATGAGAATGTGGCAATGTATGTGGCTAACTTTACAAGGTTACCAAGACTTATAGTAGATTATATAAATAACCCAAGGAGTAAGATTGATCGATTATTCGATGGGATAAAACCATTTGTCCATCAAGCATTAGTCTCAAAATCCTTCTAATCATATGAATATATTGTCTCATGTGTTATCAAGACATAAAAGGAATTCTATAAGTCTTTAGACTTTAAAGAAAAACAAGAGATGAAGTGATCTACTAAACACTCTGGAAATGGAAATAATGTGAATAAGGGAAAACTTGAATATCCATCCTGTAGTAAATGTGGGAAAAACACCTTGGTACTTTCCTGAAAGGAATGAGAGTTTGCTACAACTGTGGTAAAAAGTCCACCAAGCTCATGACTATAAAGGAAAGAAAGAGGTAGAAAATGTTGAATTCTACAATTGTAGAAAAATGGGGAATTATTCAATTGAATTTCCTAAGCACCAAGGAATCATACCTCATAAGAGGCCAAGGGAGAAAGGCCAAACTTATGCAATCACTACTACTGAGGTTGAAGCTAAAAAATATTTGGTGGCGGGTAATTTAATGGTTGCCTCATGCTTAGCCGATGCATTATTTGATTCTTGATCATCACATTGTTTCATATCTTCCCAATTTCAATGAAAATTAGATATTTCAATTTTTATTTAACAAAGGAGTTATCAGTCAAAACTCATAGGGGAAGCATCATTGCAATTTTTTGTGAATCAGTACCCATTAGGGCATAAAAATCGTCATTATCCACTGATCTTATCATCATACCCATGATTGAATTTATTATAATCCTCAATATGGATTGGATTTCGGACCATGATGCAAAATATTATTGTAAGAAGAAGGAGGTTACAATTTTTTGTGATGATAAAGAATAAATTATCTTTATAGTAGAAACATCACCATCTGATTCTAATCTAGATCCACCCCTGTAGTAATTCTAAATTCAATAATTGGGGGGGGGGAGGGAGTGAAATAACTATGGGTGATTAAAGGAATGTTCAAAGAGAGGATGTACCTATTGTACAAGAATATGATGATTTATTTCCAGAGGATTTTCATGGACATCCTCTAGAATGAGAAATTTAGTTTCCCATTTAATTAATTCCTGGTTCAAGGCCTATATCGAATACCCCTTATATAATGGACACTGTGGAATTAGTGGAACTAAAAAACAACTAAATTAATAGAGTAATCAAGGATTTATTCTCCCTAGTATTTCACTATGGGGAGCCCTTGTTCTTTTTGTTAAGATGAATGATGGGTCAATGAGTTTGGGTGTTAACTACATGGATATCAATGCTATAAAAATAATTAACAAGTATCCCCTACCACGTATTGGTGATTTATTCGACCAAATTCTTGGAGCTCAATATTTTTCAAAGATTGACCTTCGATCTGGATATCATCAGTTCTGCGTGAAGGAGGAAGTCATTCCAAAGACAACATTTTGTACCAAGTATGGGCATTAAAAGTTTACAGTAATTCCTTTTGGATAGACTAATGAACCCTCTATCTTCATGGATCAAATGAATAGAGTTTTCAAGGAGTATTTTGATGACTTTGTAGTAGTATTTATTAATTACATCATGGTTTACTTGAAAAGCTATGAAGATCATGAAAAGAACTTGAACAGTATTATGAAAACTCTTAGAAGAAATAAATTATAAGGGAAGTTTAGCAAGTGTGAATTCTAGCTTTAGAAGATTTCTTTTCTTGTCCATATTGTCCCTACGGATAGAATCTCTATTAATCCATATAAGACAAGAGAAATCCAAGAATGACCATCACTGATCAGTATAACTGAGGTACACAGGTATATTGGTTTAACAAGTTATTATCAACATTTCATCCAGAATTTTGCCCAATTGGAAAACCCATTAACCATGATCACACTTAAAGGGGTTAAATTTATTTGGACCAAAGAGTGCGAAGATTGTTTTGAAGAACTGAAGAGAAGATTATTTAATGCACCTATATTGACTGTACCATTGGGGAATTAGAGGTTTTTTATTTATAGTGATGAATCAAAAAAGGACTTGGTTGTGTCCTTATGCAAAATGACAGAGTTATTTACTATGTATTACAGGAGCTTAAAATTCATGAGAAAACTATCCTAGTCAGGATATTGAGTTAGTAGTTGTAATCTCTGATCTGAAAATATGTATACACAATCTCTATGGTGAAAAATTTGAGATTTATACTGATCACAAGAGTTTGAAGTATATTTTATCCCAAAAAGAACTCAACCTGAGGAAAAGTTGATGGCTTGAACTACTCAAGGATTATGATTTCACCATAAACTACCACCTGAGGAAGGAAAATATGGTGGAAGATGCTTTGATATGAAAGGATCATGGAGTTTTGAACATGATGTGATTTTAAAGGGATCCAATGTTCATGGATCTAGTAAATATAGATATGAGAATAATCAGGGAAGGTGAAACATCAATACATTTTCATACGGTTATTGAACCCTCTTTACTAGAAAGGATAAAAATTTCTCAAACTGATGATGAGGAGTTTCAAAAAAATTAAAGCTGCGAACAATGGGGGATTGATTGACTTCGTATATGAATATGGGATTTTGAAATTTGGGAAGAGACTTTGTGTTCCTCACATACCTGATCTAAACAGTGAATTGTTGTATGATTCTCATAGCTCCATTTTTTCTATACACCCAAGTAGCACTATGATGTATAGAAATTTGAAGGAATATTTTTTTTGGTACAACATTAAGAGAGATATTGTAGATTATGTGTCAAGATTTATGGTTTGTGAACAATTGAATGATGGAAGACAACATCCTAGAGGGGTAATGAAACCTCTTACCATACCTGAGTGGAAATGGGAGGATATTACGATGGACTTTGTCATGGGGCTACCAATGACTACTAGAAGGAATGATGAAATATGGGTCATTGTTGATGGTCATACCTTGTTAGATTTTTTTTCTGGCTATAAGAGAAGATTTACTACTTGAACATCTGGAAAGACAATATATTAATGACGTTATAAGACTTAATGGAGTACCCCTATCAATTGTTTCTGACCGTGATCCTAATTTTACATCAAGATTCTAGAAAAGTATTCAGAAGGCCTTGGATATTGAACATTATTTGAGCACTACCTACCACCCTCAAACTAATGGAAAATTAGAACACACTATTAAAACATTTGAATCCATTTTGATATCTTTCTCACAAGACATTAAAGGTATGTGTGTTCAATATTTACCTCGGGTAGAATTTTCCAATAACAATAGTTTCCATTCAAGTATTTAGATGGCACCATATAAAGTGTTATATGGAAAGAGATGTCACACACCAACATGTTGGGATGATGTTGGTGAAAGAAAACTCGTAGGCGCAAAACATATTGAGGAAAAAATTGAAAACATAAAGGTTATCCAAACCCACATCAAAGAAGCTCAAGGTATATAAAAGAGCTATGCCGATAACCGAAGGAAAGATTTGGAATTTCAAGAAGGAGATAATGTTTTAGTGAAATAATATCCACGGAAGGGTGTTATATTATTCAGTAAGCAACGAAAATTAAGTCATAGGTATATTGGACCTTTCGATATTCTTGAACGAATTGGAGTTGTAGCTTATTATTTGGAAAATGCTGCTAGGTCTCTCTAATGTTCATGATGTGTTCCAAATATCACTGTTGTGAAAATAAATACCTCACCCAACACATGTAATAGCCTATGAAAAAATAGAACTGGAACCTGATTGGTCTTATTGTGAAGAGCCTATCAGAATTATTTATACCATAGAACAAGTGTTGAGAAACCAGATGACTCTTGTGATGAATGTTCTATGGAGAAATCATAAGATGGAAGTGGCAATATGGGAACCTGAGGAACTTATGATGAATAACCACCCAAATATTTTTATGTAGTAGTATTGTAGAAATTTATAGGATGAAATTATTTGATGGAGGGAAGAATTTAACACCCCAAGCATCCACGGTACATTTCCTTTTGAATAATGCAATACCTTACATTGTATGCAACTTTGAGATTCTAACACACCACAACCAATCAAACTAGCTGTTATGAATAGTAATACCCAATTTTTGAAAGTTTATAAATTTTTTTTAATGATGGACTTCATTTTTGGATTCAGAATATTAGAATTAGATTAGGATGAATTTTTGGTAGTCTTTTAAAAACATTCAATTTTTTATTATTGTAAAAAATATTAAATTTAAATTAAATTTTTTTTAATCAAAATAATTTTCAGTGTTAAATTATACATTTGAATTGGTTTTAAGTATAATTAGATTATATTTTTATCTTTTTATATAATTTAGGTCATTAGATGTAATTTCACATTTAAACTGGATATAAACAAGTGTCGATCTTTTGATATTTATTATTTTTCATAAACACACTCTTTTATTTGACAATAAGAATTAATTATAAATTAATTTCTACAATGTATGTGTTTTAAATTTAGAGAAATGGATTCTAAATTTTGAATATGGAGGTCTAAATTGTGTAAATAGGTAACTTTTATTTTTATACATTATAAATAATTAATTCTGAAAATATTTTATTTACCATGTTTAAAGGGGTAAATCTGGTAAATACTGGTAAAAAATAATATTATAATAATATTAACTTACTCTAAATTGTTTCCTAACCCTATTTACTGATTCATGTCCAACCATGTGCATTATTGGGTTGATTTAGGGACCCCATGGATCAACTTGAGAGTTATAATGACACTTTATATTAATTAGTTTGAATTAAAGACAAAAATAACATAAACATATATATTTTAGTAAAAAAAAATTTACATGGGGTTATATAAGTTATCTATTAGACTATAAATATTCAATTTTAAAGCTAAAAATATTTCCTACATGACAGTATTTTTTTCTATAATTGTTAAACATCAAATAAATAAAATTAATTATGACACAGTAATGATGTAGTGTTTACCTCATTAATAAATGATTTAAATAAATAAGATTATAAGACTTAAAACAATATCCAAAACCTCTAAAATTCATACTGGATGATTTTATTTTGACCACATTCATATTATCTTGGAAATTAATGAGTTTTGGAGCTTTAGAAACCAAAAAACACTATATAATAAAATAATATTTTCAAACATTCCTAAAGAGCCCCTCCCCCCTTATAAAAATCCCTCACCTATAACCCATTTCTAACACCTTTCAAGCACCATGTCTCATCCAACCGTTTCCCAATTAAGCTCCCTACATCCCTCTCTTCCTCTTAGAAGCCTTACCTTAGGCATAAGTCACTTCAAGGAAGCTTTTTGGTTCAAACCAAAGGGAGTTACCCGATCTAAGGTAACATATCCTCTTAAGTTCTTTTCTTTTATTTTACTTCTCCAACCCCCTAAAATCTCCTTAATTATTTATTTTATGAAAAAAACTATTCCAAAAATATACTGTGTTGTTTTTATGAGAAGTATTTGAACTGAACAAACACACACCACTATCTAATGGGTATAGAACATAATGTTTCTGTGTACGACGAACTACTACCTCATGAAATGATGATTATTCAATCTTCTACTACCACCTATTATAGTGGCCATTATGATGGAACTATAATTATATATGATATTTATTTTATCTATAATCCTATGTTATTCTATTTTAGAGTGTACCAATATTCTTTTCATGTTTTTTCTATACGATAATTCCATTTGAGGAAGTGCGGACTACCGCCCCCTCAAAGTGATATGATTCATTCATACCACACACGGAACATATAAAGGATGTTGTTAACTAACATAAGTAACAGATAAAAAATATTATATTATACTAGAATAATAATATACCTATGTATCATTTGACCTTATTTCCTTTTAAAATAATTAAACGGAAGCAACATTAGTGCGTACGTATGGATTACCATCTCCACGAACGCGGTAAGATTCATTCCCCATCGTAACCATTAAAGAATAATTTTTATTTGATTATTAAAAAAATATTTAAGAACATAATGTAATTATGGATTGGAATCAAATACATTATATCAATAACAAACAAGAATTACGTAAAAAAACATATAAAGTAAAACGAATCAGTTAACACACGAAATAATGATACTACTAAAATATTATTAACTATGCACTATTAGAAGATCATATATGATATCATATTTATGTATATAGTTTTTGTATAATTTAATAACAATGATATAACTATTATAGAAGATTTTAACGCACATTTAACCAAGTAAATGTACAAGTTAAAGGTTAATTCTACAATCTCTTCATTATCCGAGGTTGTTTATATGTGAGTATCGACTGGGACCTCTTTATCATCCACATCCGTGTTTCTTAAAAATTTATTGGAAAACATTTTTACTCATCCCTAGACTATGGTTTTAAGTTATTTATACCCATTTTTTACATTTTAAAATATTTTTATAAATGAATCTTTCTGTTATTTTCCAAACAAGGTCCTTTGCGAACTTTTCGACCAAATTAAGGAAATATTGTTTTTAACTTATACGGAGGGAGAAACTATTTTTCGCCATTATAACAACTTCAAAGCATTTGTTACATTATTATATAAATATTTCCAAAATAAATTTTTTCTTTTATAATTATATGACTTTTAAATGGTTTCAAAATAGAGAGAGGTATTTTTTCAAATAGTTTTCATTTCATCTATGTCAACATCCTTCAATGGATTATAAATTTTTTGAAGTTGACTTATAATGATATAAATCTTCTATATAGTATTGATGGTTTTGTGATATGTTTGACTATGGATGTGTTATTTTTATACCATTCATGGTTTATGTATAGTGTATTGACATTTCATATTTTAGTTTTAATATGAATGTTTAGGTTATATTTAAACCTTTTCATTTGAAGAATGCATTGGACATAGTAATTGAAGGGTGGAGCCCTCTATATCTCCTCGATGCATCGGTAGGTTTCAGGAGACAAACTAGTGTCTTAGAACAAGGCCTTTACAAAATATTATTTTTAGTCTTGGCACGAGTCCTTTACTATGTGGTTATGATATCGGGCAAGTTTCATTCCATCATTATGAAATTAGCTATTGATCTAACTTGTTATTATTAGACTTGTAGAATATCAATGTGAATAAGTAAATGTAATTATTTGATTTATCTTTTACATATTATGCTGAATTTTTTGTTTAAAAGTATTTTGTTTTAGTTTTATACATTACCTTAAATTTTTATGATTATTTATGAAAGTTTCCACTATATGGTCATCATTACTGAGTATCTGAGCTCACTCATTTCTATGGTTTATTTTTCCTAGGATGTGAAGAAGTAAATTATGATTAAACTATAGGGATAGGCCATGTATATGAGTGTGTTAAAGGGGGATAGAATGATGTTTTTCTTTATTTCATGATATAATGTAAAACATATGTATGTATCTATTACTTCCAAGGATACTAAACTAATTGGTTTTTTGAGACTAGATATTTTGTGATCATGCTAATGTTTTATAATAATGGTTCGACTCTGGGTAACTGGGGTGAGGGTGTTACAATATTATAATATTTCATGTATTTCCAAAAAATGAAATAAATAATATTTCATAAAAAAATCATTCATTAAAGGATTTAAAATTAAATTTAAAAATATATTTATCCATGTTATTGAGATATTGATTAAAATATTATCCATGTAAAATTTATTATCCAATTCACATTTTATAATAACTATAATGAACCCTATAAATTAGAAAGCATTTTTATTGCGGTAATTGTCAAAAGGGTTAATAGGGGGTGGAAAAAATATATGTTTGAAAATGACAACTAAATTTATCCAATTTCTATTTGAATATATTATTTTGACTCATAATCATATTATATTCTATTAATATTAATTTTTTTCATATAAGCATTAAAATTAATATATTGGAATTTAATAATTTGTGAGATTCTAAGAATTCTCCCCCCATAATTATAAAAGGATGCCTTCTATCAAATTGTATACATAATTTAAGTATCATTTTATTCAGACACCGAATTCCCAAGTCTAATACGAGAATCGATCCCCTAATTATATAGGTCTTTTTTAGTAATAATTCTGATCTTATAGGGCTTTTTGTGTAAATAAGAAGAGTTTGTGAAAAGAAGAGGTATAGTCTTTAACCGATTGATTTAGTATAATTTCCTCTTATACCTACTTCAAATATTTTTAAGAAATTATGATACAGTAAAAATAATATATAATTTATTATGATATATTATTATATTAATGACATAATATATATCTATATCCTCTTCCAAGAAATGAGAATCCAAACCATCATTCATGTGTACGGTGGACTACCACCTTACGAATCAAGGTTATTCATTTTCCATCAACACCTCTAGTAGTTGGTTATAATGGAGTAATTAATGTATATGGAAGATATTCATGAAAATTTTATCATTCTAAAAAATTTATATATCCTATATTTTCTAACATTTGCATTAATTGAAAAATGATATCATCATTAGGTCATAGACGTGGATTACCACCTCCATGAAGAAATATGATTCATTTTTCATTACCATGTCCAATTGATGGTATATATATGTGTATTTAAAAAAATATAAAATTTATGATATAATTATCATTAACAAAGATAAAACAATACTTACCTTATTTACATAGTTATCATTGAAAAATAAAAACTCTACTCATGCGAATGGTTTTCCTATCATCCTTATGATTGTATCATAGTTCATTTTTAATAACCATATTTAATGAGTGGTTTTTAAGGTATAATTTATAAATAAAAACATATAATTATTTCATGATTACTAATCTGTAGATGATATAAAAATTTCCTCTTTCCCCGAAATCAACCTAGAAATGTCATTTTGGACATACAATCCAAATATCATCAAAGTGTATGACATGAAAAAAATTTATTATGCAATAAAATATAACATAGTAATAGATAAAATGAAATTAATAAAATTATAAGCATTAAAAGGTAAATTATTTATGTTTTTAATCAATATAATTTTTTTATTCAAGAATACAAAGAATGTACATGGTGAGTCAGACTATTAGAAAGGGATTTTTGTCTCAAATTTATTTTTGAGAGACACATGCCATATTCACCATTTTTTAATTTTATGTGGTGTATATACTATCCATAATTTAATTTATTGATTATTCTCAGGGAAATTAGGGGGATTTAAATATTAATATAAGGTTACATATTTTGTAACATCCTAGGTAAATAATGAATATGAAATGTTCATATATATTAATATTTGTGAATAAAAAATTAATATTACTTTAAAGGGGATGCTATGTTCGATGTCGTACCCAATACGCAACAATGAGTTTCTTTGAAATCATACGTTGCAAACTAATAATATAATAATATTATTTTAAATGGTAGTTAACGCCTATCCATTGTAATGGCGGGAATGATCATAACTAACTAAAAAATGATTATACATGTTTGTTAAATATTTTTACATTTATCTAATAAATTTTTGAGGCGTCCAATGTGAATGAATCCAATTTTAAGCATAAATATTCTAATATTTTTTAAAAGGATGATTAACCGCCTTTTGATGGAAAACATTTTTAAATATACTTTTTGACAATTTTATATGTTATATTTGACAAAATAAAATCATTTTTTAGTTTCGGGACATCAAAATTTACTTTGTGTAAATTTTTGTTATTTTTCAGATAAAGTTCATTTTTTAATGAATAATGAAAAATGTTGTATTTTAATTCAAAACCTTCTTTTAATATAATGTATTTATATAGATATATTATCTTTTTAATTGGATTTAATGTTTAGTTAAAATATATTTTTACCATTTAATCCTATGGTGGTCATTGGAATTAATTTCACTTTGAAATTGGACATAAACAAGTGGCAATATTTTGATAAATATTGTTTCTTAAAAACACGCTATTCGTCTTGATAGTGGGAATTAATCATAAATTTTTTTAATGAAACTTATATGTTTTTAATTTGTTAAAATGGAAATCATTTTTCAATTTGTAATATCAAATTTACTTTGGATAAATATTTGGTATTTTTTTGACAAATGTTCAATTTTAATGAATACTGAAAAATACCGCATTTTACTTCAAAAATGCTTTTCATATAATTTAATTATATAGTTATATTATAATTTTAATTAGTTATAAAGTTTAATTTAATTATATTTTTATCAATTAATACAATTTTGTTCATTGTAAGTAATTTCACTTTTCAATTGGATGTAGAAACAAGTCAGTCTTTTGATAAATTTTACATCATAAAACCCCGTCTTTGGTTATGAAAACGGGAATTAATTTTTTAAATTAATTACAGAAATTTCTATGTTTGGAATTTGGTAAAATGGATTCCATATTTGGAATCAGAATTTCCAAATTATGCAATTAAAACTCTTTTGTATTTTTTCCATTATGAATAGTAAAGATGACAATTATCATTAATTATCATGATTAATTAGTAATCGGGTAGTTAAGGGTAATAAAATAATATCCTAATAATATAAAATGACCCAAAAATGTGTCCAAATATTTTTTTAGTAATTTCCGAACATGGGATGATTTTTACCAAACTTGAGGGCCCATGGAGTAACATGGGTGTGATAGTGACATTTATGACATTATTTTTAAAAAAGAATAGAAATATAACAAAGGTTTGTATATCCTAAGTAAAAAAATTTTAATTTTGTTTACATAAATGATCTTATAGACTATAAATAGTCATTTTAAATCTAAAAATATTTCCTACATCATGGTATTTTTTTTATAATTTTTAGACATTAAATAAATAATTTTATTTATGAGACCATGATGATGTAGTGATTACCTCATTAATGAATGATTTAAATAAAATGATACGATATGGTAACATATATGACGTACACTTGTCTAAAACCTATTGGATGGGTGTATTTATAAAAATTATCACCTTATCAAATAAATATATCATTGTGGGACATTTAAAATCCAAAAACCATTTTATAATAAAGTAACATTTCAAGATATTCCAAAAGTGACCCTCCTCCCTCTTATAAAAGGCCCCCAACTCTACCACATTACCCACACCTCTCAAGCCCTTGGATCATCCAACCTCTACTCATATTATCTCTCCACATCCCTCTCTCACACCTAGAAGCCTCACTTTGGGCAGAAGTCTATCCAAGGTAGCCTTTGGCTCAAATCAAAAAGAGTTACCCGATTTAGAGTTAAGGTCTTCTCTCAAGTTTCATTATTTTATTTTCCATCTTCCCTCACCACTATCTTCTTATTATTTGAACCCATAAAAAATCATCCTAAATATACTAGGATGTTTTTATTATAAGTATTATACCTACACTTACACACAACTCCGTGTAATGGTTAAATAACATATTTTTTCCGTGGGTGGTGAATTACTGCCTCACGAAACGATGATTATTCAATATTATTTTAACACCTCTCATGGTGGCCATTATGATGGAACTAATATTTATATAAGATATATATATTATATTTATGTCCCTTATATGATTCTGAATTTTATATTTAAAACATACCTTTATGCTTTTCATGTTGTGAAAATGCGATAATTTCATATGAGGAAGTGTGGATAACCACCCCCTCGTGTGATGTGACTCGTTCATAACAAACATGGAATTTATAAAGAATGTATTTAATGAAATTATTTTACCTATATAATATATATATTATACTTTAATTATAATATATCTATGTATAATTTAGTTTTAAAGTCCATTAATATGATAAAAAAATTAAAGTAGCGTTCATGTGTATGTATGGCCTACCGTCTCCATGAACGGTACATTTCATTACATATCTCCAAACATTATGGAATATTATTAAATACATATATACTAGATATATATAATATTTAAATCATTAAAAACATTCAGGAGATGATGTACTTATAACTACATGGACAATTCTCTTCAAACAAGTTCATTTTTTACTCAGGTACCGAACATCAACAAAACGTATGGCATGAACTCACATAATTAACTAATTATTATAACATGAAAATATGTGATATGAATTAAATAATAAAATTTAATGGAAGTCCTTAACAATTTATAAATTGACCCAAGTTTATTATTCAGGAATATAAAGAAATGAAGAAGACAAGTCGGACTTGAGGAAATGGGATTTCTTATCTCACATATAATTCCGTGAGATTTCCATTTTTCACCAATTATTTATTGAAAGTGGTGTATTGTGTACTTAAATTTCATATATATTATCATGATTCTATTTATATTCATGGTATTATGTGATTCATTTGGTTATTATTATCTTTTGGTCATATGACTCGATTTATTACAACGAGGTAAGGGGTTTTTATCTCACTATTTATTCCCATGAGATTCATGCTATATTTTTCATTATCGCCTTTGAGTGGTGTATGTACTGCCCATTATTCCACTATTTGTGTAATATACATTTGTTTATGGGTATTTACATCAATATGGTATATTATTTCTTTCATGGGGTGTACGTTTCAAAAGTTACCCAAATCGGTAAGGGATCCTTTCACCCTCCTCTTTTTAAAAAATACTTCTTTTTTTATGTCTTTTAATTTACATATTATTATGTTGGGATATGTTCTTATATATCCTTATTTCTATAAATTTTATTTCCAAGTGAAAAGATACCCTTTTTATCTCTCATCAACTCATTTTCTGAATTTTAAAGTGACGTTATTAGGCTGTCGAATTTCTGTAAGGGAACCTCTTAACCCAATTTCAATTCTTTGGGTTAAACCTCTAATTCTTGATTATGTCGTACTATGAATATGTGTGGATGACTTGTAATTGTTTTACACTTAATATCCACTTATATTGGGTGTATATATATATTTCAAAAATAATTATGTAATTGATTTATCCGTAATCTAATGATACCGTCTTTGTACGGGACTTCATCTCAATCTTCTTTCATTGAGTCATACATCAACTTATATACAACCTTATTTTTTAAGATGTATAATAAAACCTTTTTACGTTTATCTTCATTCAAAAGGAATCTTTTTACACGTAGCGTGTTACTAAATGACAAAAGGAATGTTTTTGTCTTACGTATGTGGCCACAACGACTTCTCCGCCGCCGTGACCATTATTTGAGTTTCGGCTTCCTCAACAAGCCATAATTTTTTTTAAATGAAAAATAAAACCAGGTTTTAATATTCTATTATTTTGGAATTGAAAATGGTTTCGATAATGTTTGGATTATATCAATGTGTTGTATTGATATCTTGTGATTGAAATGTTGAAATGTTAAGTTTCCTTCATGCATGTTTTATATGATATGATTAAGTTATGGTTCATGGGAATTGTTTATGAAGACGGGTGGTTTTGTGATAAACTAAGGGAGGGTGAGCCCGAGAAAGTTCTCCAATGAATTGGGTTACGGGAATGAGTTAAACTCTATGGTTTCTCTGAATAGATTTAGGGAATATACTGTTATGGGTATTCCAAACATAACCATGAGGGTTACTCCCTACGTAAAAATGTTATGAATGTGTCAAGTTACCTTTATGTCTTATTATTTCTATGTGTATTTCACAGATCTTACGATTTCATGAGGTATTTAAAAATATTATGTTATGAATATATTCATGAACTAATGTTTTCTTTACTTGTTTTATAACCCTTACTAAGCTTTTTATGCTCATCTTAAGTTTTTGAAATGTTTTCCACAGGACTAAAAGTTGAATAGGGTCAAGGATGGGATCATGGAAAGACATGCTATCTAAAATATGGAACTAGACATGTTTCTATTTAAGAGTTTTTATTATATGAAAAAAATGGAAACTGAGTAGAAGTGTCTACTTGGTAATCTTTTGAGATGTAATAGTTATGTCCTAATTCTCTAAAACTCAAATCCTAAAAAGATCCTCAATGTAAATTATTCATTTAATTCATGATTATGTGATATTTTAAGGAAAGGTCCTTATAGTTGGTATCAAAGGTCAGTTTAGTTAACTTTAGAGGTAAGGGTATTCTTTAAGCTTAAGTTAAATTACCATAATGGTTAGGATTTCAAAAAGAGTCATTGTTTTTTTAGATAAATTGAATGAGTTTAAGATAACATGAATAATTATAACATAGTATTATATGATTATTTTGCTGATATACTCACACTGACCTTTTTGGTTTTAGTAAATGAAAGGATCTAGCAGGAACCAATGTAATAGTGTGTGTGAAGAAAACTGTGGTGGTTTTCTGAATGAGAAACTGAATGACATGGGAGCTCTAATAAGAACAGTTGTGGTTATTCTCAACCAACTATCTAGAGTCCAGATTGACCACCTGAACCTTAGTGATTTTTATAATCCATCATATATGTGAGAAACAAATCTATACGGATGATTAGGTAATAATCATAAAGATAAGTGTGTTCGAAGACCTATGTGTCAATGATGTGGAAAGAAAAACCAAGGAAAATGTTTCAAAGGGACAGAAAGATACTATATATGTGGAAATGAAGGTCATAAATCAAGAACCTACCATGGAAAAATGAAGCATCTAGTTGACTCTAATAATGTGAAAGAAGTTCTTTATGAAGGATCAATTGAATGTTTTAAATGTGGTGTGCATGTTCATTATGAAAACACATGTCATTTGAAGAAGTTTCAGGAATGGGATCACCATGATTGTTCAAATATCCTTTTACAAAAACATAATGTCATTCTTATTGAGGATGAAGAAACTGACAATGACCAATGAAAGTTATGGATTATTTCTTAACATATGTTTTCTTATTATTGAATCTTATGATATGATTCATGATTTGGTTTTTATGAAAGAATTATTTCAGAATAAGTTGGAAAGAAATGGTTAATGGATCATGAATAATGTTGAATGAGTAATAAGTCAACATATAAGGGATTCAAGAGTTATGGTAGATTTTAGGATGGTGAAATGCTTAAAATTATTAAGGTTCTTTTGATGAAGGGATTATATTAGAATACTTTTTATAGTATGTGTACCCCTGATGTTTTATTTGTGAAAATTTTATTCAGGGAATAATTATATTTTCTTTTGTGGATATAGTTATAAATAACCATTTGGGTTTTTATGATCCTTAAATTTGAGGCAATTACAGATTAATACATTTTGGGATGCAAAAAGAAAGTTATTAGATAACCTTTATAGTTAAAATTTGTTATGGTTATTTTTGATGAATTTATCTATTTTTGGGGAATGTTATAAAATTATATAGTTCTTTAAAAGGGAAAACATGCAGACCGTGTGACAACCCGTCGCGTCGGACGAAGCTATGAGAATCAAACCCACAACCAAAGTGCAACTAGTATTTATCGCCTACCAATGGGCTAAGTGAAGTTCTTGGTTAATATGACTTATTCATTTTAGTTATATGATTTTATGAATCAAGAATAAGTTGATTTTGGGTTATCTATGGAAATGATTAACCTATCATGGAGGACATGTGATTAGGTTAATTACATTTCAATATAAGACTTTAAGAGTAACTAATATTATTTGGAGATAAATGTTATGATTTATCTTGGAAGACAATATGATTAAATATTTTAGAGATTTGGGTTTAAATATTAGTTTGAATTACATTGGTTAATTTTATGGATATCTTTTTATTGAATGGACTTTGATGAACTTTGGGTTTTGTTGGACAAATTTTGGAGATTAAGAGCAGTTTTTCTTTTTGTGTAAGATTATCCTTTATGGAGATTATGTGATCTTGTACTATCCATTTTGGTTTTGGTTAAGGTCTAAAGACATTGGAAATATATAGTTCCTATTTTATGGATTATGGGATTCTCTCAAAGTTTATTTTAGCACTCTTAATGCGAACAAGTCATCTTGAATACTCATTGTGTGGAGAAAATATGAGTTTGTGTTAGAAATCTATTAAAAGATGAAATTATGCATGACAAGTGAGTATGTTTCCTTATATTTTAGTTAAGCTCATAAATAAATTCCTCAATGAAAAGAAACTTAAAAAAATGTTGTCTGTTAAATTTTCCTACTAGGGAATCAAGTACTGTTTAACCCATCACAAGTTTGTAATTTTCTAGAGGTTAACATTATCCTAAACATGGTTTTTATCACTCTTCATCATAACTTGATGGTTTTTTTCTTCTACATATCTATGTTTTCATGGAATCATAGTATGGGTTATTTCAGGTGACCATTGTACTTATTTTTATTTATTTTAAAGTGATAATATTATTCACTCCTTTTCTAATGTGGGGATTTCAATAAATTTTCCAATCCCAAGTTTAAAATATTGAGGATGCCCTTCCCAAAAGGGGGGAAGGATGTAACATCCCAGGTAAATAATGAATATGAAATTTTCATATATATTAATATTTGTGAATAAAATATTAATATTAATTTAATGGGGATGCTATGTTTGATGGCGTACCCAATACGCAACAACGAGTTTCCTTGAAATCTATCGTTGCACACTAATAATATAATATTATTATTTTAAATGGTAGTTAATGCCTAGCCATTGTAATGGAGTGAATGATAAGAACTAACTAAAAAATTATTATATATGTTTGTCAAATATTTTTACATTTATCCAACAAATTTTAGAGGCTTACAAAGCGAATGAATCCAATTTTAAGTATAGATATTCTAATATTCATTAAAAGGTCGATTAACCACCTTTTGATGGAAAAACCTTTTTAAATATACTTTTTTGACAATTTTATATGCTATATTTGAAAAAATAAAATCTTTCTTTAGAGTTGGGACATCAAGATTTACTTTGTGTAAATTTTTGTTATTTCTCAAATAAAGTTCATTTTTCCATGAATAGTGAAAAATGTTGTATTTTAATTCAAATCCTCCTTTTAATATAATTTATTTATATGGATTTATCATCTTTTTAATTGGGATTAAAGTGTATTTAAATTATATTTTTACTATTTAATACAATGGTGGTCATTGGAATTTATTTCACTTTGAAATTGGACATAAACAAGTGTAAATCTTTGGATAGATATTCTTTCTTAAAAACACGCTATTTGTCTTGACAGCGGGAATTAATTATAAAATTTATTAATCCAACTTCTATTTTTTGAATTTGGTAAAATGGACATCATTTTCTAATTTGGAATATCAAATTTACTTTGGATAAATTTTTGGTATTTTTCTGACAAATGTTCAATTTTAATGAATAGTGAAAAATACTACATTTTACTTCAAAACTGCTTTTCATATAATTTAATTATATAGATATATTGTAATTTTAATTGGTTATAGGTTTAATTTAATTATATTTTTAAAAATTAATACAATTTTTTTCATTGGAAGTAATTTCACTTTTCAATTGGATGTAAAAACAAGTCAATCCTTTGATAAATTTAACTTCTTAAAACCCCGTTTTTGGTTGTGACAACAAGAATTATTTTTTAAAATTTATTAAATAAATTTATATATTATGAATTTGGTAAAATAGATTCCATATTTTTAATCAGAAGGTCCAAATGATTTAATTAAAATTCTTTTGTTTTTGGACATTACGAATAGTAAAGACGACAATTATCTTTAATTACCATGATTAATTAGTAAATGGGTAGTTAAGGGTAATAAAATAATATCATAATTATATAAAATGGACCCAACATGTGTCCAAATCCTCTTTTTTGAGTCATGTCCGACCATGGGAATCTTTTTACCAAACATGAGGGCCCAAGGAGTCACATGGGTGTGATAGTGACATTTATGACTTTATTTTTTAAAAAGAATAGAAATATAACCAAGGTTTGTATATCCTAAGTAAAACAATTTTAATTTTGTTTACATAAATGATATTATATACAATAAATATTAATTGTTAATCTAAAAATACATTGTACATCATGATATTTTTTTATAATTTTTATAGATTAAATAAATAAATTTATTTGTGAGACCATGATGATGCAGTGATTACCTCATTAATAAACGATTTAAATAAAATGAAACGATACGGTAAAATATAATACTTACACTTGTCTAAAACCTATTGTATGGGTGGATTTATAACCCTTATCACCTTATCCTTGAAATATATCATTGTGGGACCTTTAATATCTGAAAACCATTTTATAATAATGTAACATTTCATGACATTACAAAAGTGACCCTCCTTCCTCTTTAAAAGGCCCCCAACTCTACCCCATTACCCAAACCTCTCAAGCACTTGGCTCATCAAAACTATACTAATATTATATCTACACATCCCTCTATCACTCCTAGAATCCTCACTTTTGGATGAAGTCTTTCCAAGGAAGCCTTTGGCTCAAATCAAAAAGAGTTACCCGATTTAGAGGTAAGGTCTTCTCTCAAGTTTCTTTCTGTTATTTTCCTTCTTCACTCACCACTATATTCTTATTATTTGATCCCATAGTAACACCAGTATAATAAATATACTAGGATGTTTTTTATAAGGAATCTACCAACACTTACACACACCTCCGTCTAATTTTTATAGAACATACTCTTTCGGTGGGTGGCAAATTATTGCCTCACGAAATGACGATTGTTCAATATTCTTTTAACACCTCTCATGGTGGCCATTATGATGGAACTATATTTATATATGGTATATATATTATATTTATGTCCTCTCTATGCTTCTGAATTTTATATTTAAAACATACCTTTATGCTTTCCATGTTGTGCAAATGCGATAATTTCATATGAGGAAGTGTGGACAACCGCCCCCTCGAGTGATGTGACTCGTTCATAACAAACATGGGATTTATAAATAATGTAATTAATGAAATTATGTTACCTATATAACATATATATTATACTTTAATTATAATATATCTATGTCCAATTTAGTTTTAAAGTCCATTAATATGACAAAAAAATGAAAGCAGCGTTCATGTGTTCGTACAACCTACCGTCTCCATGAATGGTACATTTCATTTCTTATCTCCAAACATTATGGAATATTATTAAATACATATATACTATATATATATAATATTTAAATCATTAAAACCATTCCTAAGAAGATTTATTTAACTACATGGACAATTCTATTCAAACAAGTTCATTTTTGACTCATGTACCGAACATCGACAAAACGTATGATGTGAAATCACATAATTAACTAATTATTATAACATGAAAATATGTGATATGAATTGAATAATAATCTTTAAAATAATTCCTTAAGAAATTATAAATAGACCAAAGATTATTATTCAGGAATATAAGGAAACGAACAAGACAAGTCAGACTTGAGGTAAGGGGATTTCGTATCTCACTTTTAATTCCGTGATATTTCCATTGTTTGCCAATTATTTATTGCATGTGGTGTATTGTGTACTTAAATTTAAAATATATTATAATGATTATATTTATATTCATGGTATTATGTGATTAATTTGTTTCTTATTATCTTTTGTTCATATGAATCGATTTTTTACAACGAGGTAAGGGGTTTTCATCTCACTATTTATTCCTGTGAGATTAATGCTATATTTTTCACTATATCCTTTGAGTGGTGTATATACTGCACATTATTATACTATTTGTGTAATATAATTTCATTTATGGGTATTTATATCAACATTTTATATTCCCTCTTTCATGGGGTGTACGTTTAAAAAGTTACCCTAATCGGTAAGGGAACCTTTCACCCTCCTCTTTTTAAAAAGGACTTAATTTGTTATGTCTTTTAATTTACATATTCATATTTTGGGATATGTTCTTATATATCATTTTTGCAGTAAATTTTTTGTCCATGTGTTGATATACCGTTTTTAACTCTCATCAACTCATTTTCTGAATTTTAAAGTGATGCTGTTAGGCTGTCAAATTTCTGTAAGGGAACTTCTTAACCCAATTTCAATTCTTTGGGTTAAACCTCTACTTATTGATTATGTCGTACTATGAATATGTGTGGATTACCTCTAATTGTTTTACAATTAATATCCACTTATATTGGTTGTATTTATATTTTTCAAACATAATTATGTAATTGATTTTTATTTAATCTAAGGATATCGTCTTTGTACGGGACTTCATCTCAATATCCTTTCGTTGAGGTATACTTCAATTTATATACAACCTTATTTTATTAGTTGTATAATAAAACCATTTTACTTATAATTTCATTCAAAAGGAATATTTTTACACGAATCGTTTTACTATATGACAAAAGGAATGTTTTTGTCTTACGTATGTGGCGACAACGACTTCTCCGCCGCCGTGACCATTATTTGAGTTTTGACTTCCTCAACAAGCCATAAGTTTTTTTAAATGGAAAAAAATACCATGTTTTAATTTTCTATTATTTTTGAATTGAAAATGGTTTTGATAATGTTTTTATTATTTCAATGTGTTGAATTAATATCTTGTGATTGAAATGTGGAAATGTTATGTTTCATTTTTGCATGTTTTATGTGATACAATTATGTTATGGTTCTTGGGGATTTTTTATGAAGATGGGTGGTTCTGTGATAAACTAATGTCAGGTCATCCCGAGATAGTTCTCCAAAAAATTTGGTTATGCGAAGGAGTTTAATGGTAAGGTTTCTCCAAAGATATTAAGGGAATATACTATGATGGGTATTCCAAATATAACCATGAGGGTTACTCCCAAAGTAAAAATGTTTTGAACGCCTCAATTTGACTTTATGTCTTATTATTTCTATGTGTATTTCACAAATCTTATGATTTCATGATGTATTTAAAAAGATTATGTTATGCATATATTGATGAACTAATGTTTTCTTTCCTTTTTTTATAAACCTTACTGAGCTTTTTTTGCTCATCCCAAGTCATTGAAATGTTTTCCACAGGACTAAAAGATGAATAGGGTCAAGGATGGGATCATGGAAATAAATTCTATCTATAACATGGAACTCGACATGTTTCTTTTAATGAGATTTTATTTTATGAAAAAAATTGAAACTGAGTATAAGTGTCTACTTTGTAATCTTTTGAGATGTATTAGTTATGTCCTAATTCTCTAAAACTCTAAACCTGAAAAAAATACTCAATGTAAATTATTCATTTAATTCATGATTATGTAATATTTTAAGGCAGGGTCCTTACAGTTTCTATCAAAGGTCAGTTTAGATAACATTAGAGGATAGTGTATTCTTTAAGCTTAAGTGACATTACCATAATGGTTAGGATCTCAGAATGAGTCATAGTTTTTTTAGATAAATTGAATGAGTTTAATATAACCTGAATAATTATAACATAGTATTATATGATTATTTTACAGATATAGTCACAATGACATTTTGGTTTTAGTAAATGGGTGGATCTAGATGGCACCAAAGTAACCGTCGATGTGAAGAAAACTGTGATGGTTTTCTGAACAAGCAACTGAATGATATGGGAGCCACAATGAGAACACTTGTGGTTATTCATAACCAACTATCTAGAGTCATGATTGATCACATGAACCTTAGTGATTTTTATAAGGCATCATATATGCGAGAAACAAATCCCTACGAATGTTTAGGTAATAATCATAAAGTTAAGTGTGTTCAAAGACCTATGTGTCAAAGATGTGGAAAGAAACACCTAGGAAATTTTTTCAAAGCGACAGAAAGATGTTATAGATGTGGAAATGAAGGTCATAAATCAAGAACCTTACATGGAAAAAGGAAGCATCTAGTTGACTCTAAGAAAGTGAAAGAAGTTCTTTCTAAAGGATCAATTGAATGTTTAAAATGTGGTGTGCATGTTCATTATGAATACACAATTCCTTCAATGAAGTTTTAGGAATGGGATCACCATGATCGTACAAATATTTTTTTACCAATACATAATGCCATTCTGATTGAGGATTAAGAAACTGACAATGACCAATAAAAGGGATGGATTATTTCTTAACATATGTTTTCCTATTATTGAATCTTAGGATATGATTCATGATTTGGTTTTTAGGAATGGATTATTTCAGAATAAGTTGGAAAGAAATGGTTAATGGATCATGATAAATGTTGAATGTGTAACAAGTCAACATATAAGGGATTCAAGAGTTATGGAAGATTTTAGGATGGTGAAGTGCTTAAAATTATTAAGGCTCTTTTGATGATGGGATTACATTAGAAGACCTTTTTATAGTATGTGTAACCCTGATGTTTGATTTATGAAAATTTTATTCAAGGAATAATTTTCTTTTCTTTTGTGGATATAGTTATAATTAACCATTTGGGTTTATATGATCCTTGAATTTGAGGCAATTACAGGTTAATACATTTTGGGATGAAAACCCAAAGTTATTAGATAACATTTCTGGTTAAGATATTTTATGGTTATTTTTGATGAATTTATCTCTTTTTGGGGAATGTGATAAAATTCTGTAGTTTTTTAAAAGGGAAAACATGCAGACCGTGTGACTACCTGTCTTGTTAGACAAAGCTGCGGGAATCGAACCCACAACCAAAGTGCGACTGGTATTTATCGGCTACCACTGGGCTACGTGATGTCCCTGGTAAATATGACTTATTATTTTTAGTTAGATGATTTTATGAATCAATAATAAGTTTATTTTCGGTCATATATGGAAATTATTAACCTATCAAGAAGGATATGTGATTAAGTTAATTACTTTTCAATATGAGACGTTAAGATTAACTGATGTTATTTAGAGATAAATGTTAAGATTTATCCTAGAAGACTGTGTGATTAAATCTTTCAGAGATTTGGGTTTAAATCTTAGTTTGGATTACTTTGAATAATTTTAATGATATCTATTTATTGAATGGTCTTTGATGAACTTTGGGTTTTGTTGGACTAATTTTGGAGATTA
Source organism: Viscum album (assembly GCA_963277665.1). NCBI lineage: Eukaryota > Viridiplantae > Streptophyta > Magnoliopsida > Santalales > Viscaceae > Viscum > Viscum album. The sequence continues at coordinate 399,109,055 of OY728138.1, forward strand.
AGAGTTGTTTTTATTTTTGTGAAAGATTATCCTTTTTGGGAATTATCTGATCTTGTACTAACCATTTTGGTTTTGGTTTTGGTCTAAATACATGGGAAATATATAGTTCATATTTTATGGATTATGGGATTCTCTCAATGTTTATTTTAGCGCTCTTAATGCGAAAAAGTCATCTTGAATACTCATCATTTTGAGAAAATATGAGTTTGTGTTAGAAATCTAGTAAAAGATGAAAGTCTACATGACAAGTGAGTTTGTTTCCTTATGTTTTAGTTAAGCACATAAATAAATTCCTCAATGAAAAGAAAACATAAAACAATAATTATGTCGGTTAAATTTTCCTACTGGGGAATCAAGTACTGTTTAACCCATCATAAGTTTGTAATTTTATGGAGGTTAACATTCAACTAAATATGTTTTCTATCACTCTCCATCAGAACTTGATGGTTTTTTTCTTCTCCATATCCATGTTTTCATGGAATCCTAGTATGGGTAATTTCATGTGACCATTTTACTTCTTTTTTCTTTCTTTTAAAGTGATAATTTTATTCACTCCTTTTCTGATGTGGGGCTTTCAATAAATTTTCCGAGCCCAATTTTAAATTTGTGAGGACGCAATTCCCAAAAGGGGGGAATGATGTAACATCCTAGGTAAATAATGAATATGAAATGTTCATATATATTAATATTCTTGAATAAAATATTAATATTACATTAAATGGGATTCTATGTTCGATGGCGTACCCAATACACAACAAAGAGTTTCTTTGAAATCTTACGTTGCACACTAATAATATAATAATATTATTTTAAATGGTAGTTAACACCTAGCCATTATAATGGTGGGATTGATCAGAACTAACTACAAAATGATTATATATGTTTGTTAAATATTTTTACTTTTATCCAATAAATGTTAGAGGCTTACAATGTGAATGAATCCAATTTTAAGCATAAATATTCTAATATTCTTTAAAAGGTCGATTAACCACCCTTTGACGGAATAACCTTTTTAAATATAATTTTTGACAATTTTTTATATTATTTTTGAAAAAATAAAATCCTTCTTTACATTTGGGACATCAAAATTTACTTTGTGTAAATTTTTGTTATTTTTCAGATAAAGTTCATTTTTTAATGAATAGTGAAAAATGCTGTATTTTAATTCAAAACCTACTTGAAATATATTTTATTTATATGGATAGATTATATTTTTAATTAGTATTAAAGTTATGTTAAAATATATTTTTACCATTTAATCCAATGGTGGTCATTGGAATTAATTTCACATTGAAATTGGACATAAACAAGTGTCATTCTTTTGATAGACATTTTTTCTTAAAAACACGCTATTTATCTTGACAGAGGGAATTAATTATAAAATTTATTAATGTAACTTATATGTTTTTAATTTGGTAAAATGGACATCATTTTTAAATTTGTAATATCAAATTTACTTTGGATAAATATTTGGTATTTTTCTGACAAATGTTCAATTTTAATGAATAGTGAAAAATACTGCATTTTACTTCAAAACAGCTTTTCATCTAATTTAATTATATATTTAGATTGTATATTTAATTGTTTTTATTGTTTAATTTAATTATATTTTTATCAATTAATAAAATTTTGTTCATTGGAAGTAATTTCACTTTTTAATTGGATGTAAAAACAAGTCAATCATTTGATAAATTTTACTTCTTAAAACCCCATCTTTGGTTGTAACAACGAGAATTATTTTTTTAAATTAATTACAGAAAATTATATGTTTGGAATTTGGTAAAATGGATTACATATTAGTAATCAGAAGGTCCAAATTATTTAATTAAAACACCTTTGTTTTTGGACATTTTGAATAGTAAAGACGACAATTATCATTAATTTTCCTGATTAATTAGTAATCGTGTAGTTAAGGGAAATAAAATAATATCATAATAATATAAAATGACCCATCATGTGTCCAAATACAGTTTTTTGAGTCATGGACGACCATGGGAATATTTTTACCAAACTTGAGGGCCCATGGAGTCACATGAGTGTGATAGTGACATTTATGACTTTATTTTTAAAAAAGAGTAGAAATATAACAAAGGATTGTATATCCTAAGTAAAAAAAATTTAATTTTGTTTACATAAATGATCTTATAGACTATAAATAGTCATTTTAAATATAAAAATATTTCCTACATCATGGTAACTCTTTATAATTTTTAGAAATTAAATAAATAAATTTATTTATGAGCCCATAATGATGCAGTGATTAGCTCATTAATGAATGATTTAAATAAAATTAAACGATAAGGTAAAATATAAGACTTAAACTTGTCTAAAACCTATTTTATTGGTGGATTTAAAACCCTCATCACATTATCCTGGAAATAGATCATTTTGGGACCTTTAAGATCCGAAAACCATTTTATAATAATGTAACATTTCAAGACATTCCAAAAGTGACCCTCCTCCCTCTTATAAAAGGCACCCACCTATACCCAATTACCAACACCTCTCAAGCTCTTGTATCTACAACCTATACTCATATTATCTATACACATCCCTCTCACACTCCTATAAGCCTCACTATGGGCATTAGTCCTTCCAAGGAATCCTTTGGCTCAAATAAAAAATAGTTACCCGATTTAGAGGTAAGGTATTCTCTCAAGTTTCTTTCTTTTATTTTCCTTCTTCACTCACCACTATATTCTTATTATTTGATCCCATTATAACAACATTATCCTAAATATACTAGTATTTTTTTATTATAAGGATTCTACCTACACTTACACAAACCTCCGTCTAATGGTTAAAGAACATACTGTTTGTTGGGTGGCGAATTAATACCTCACGAAACAATGATTGTTCAATATTATTTTAACACCTCTCATGGTGGACATTATTATGGAATTAGTTTTATATATGATATATATATATATATATATTATATTTATGTCCACTCTATTCTTCTTAATTTTATATTTTAAACATACCTTTATGCTTTGCATGTTGTGCAAATGCGATAATTTCGTATGAGGAAGTGTGGACAACCGCCCCCTCGAGTGATGTGACTCGTTCATACCAAACATGGAATTTATAAAGAATATAATTAATGAAATTATTTTACCTTTATAACATATATATTATTCTTTAATTATTATATATCCATGTCAAATTTATTTTTAATTTCCATTAATATGAGAAAAAAAATGAAAGTAGCGTTCATGTGTACGTACGGTCTACCGTCTCCATGAATGGTAAATTTCATTTCTTATCTCCAAACATTATGGAATATTATTAAATACATATATAAGGTATATATATAATATTTAAATCATGAAAACCAGTCTGGATATGATGCACTTATAACTACATGGACAATTCTCTTCAAACAAGTTCATTTTTGACCCATATACCGAACATCGACAAAACGTATGGTATGAACTCACATAATTAACTAATTATTATAACATGAAAATATGTGATATGAATTGAATAATAAACTTTAAAGGAAGTCCTTATGAAATTTTAAATAGACCAATTTTTCTTATTTAGGAATATAAATAAACGAACAAGACAAGTTGAACTTGAGGTAAGGGGATTTCTTATCTCACTTTTAATTCCGTGAGATTTCCATTGTTCACCAATTATTTATTTCATGTGGTGTATTGTGTACTTCAATTTCATATATACTATCATTATTATATTTATATTCATGGTATTATTTGATTCATTTGGTTCTTATTATCTTTTGGTCATATGACCCGATTTATAACAACGAGGTAAGGGGTTTTTATCTCACTATTTATTCCTGTGAGATTCATGATATATTTTTCACTATCGCCTTTGAGTGGTGTATGTACTTCCCATTATTCTAATATTTGTGTAATATACTTTTTTTTATGGGTATTTACATCAAAATTGTATATTCCATCTTTCATGGGGTGTACGTTTCGAAAGTTACCCAAATCGGTAAGGGAACCCTTCACCCTCCTCTTTTTAAAAAAGACTTATTTTGTTATGTCTTTTAATTTACATATTCATATGTTGGGATATTTTATTATATATGCTTATTTCTGTAAATTTTATGTCCAAGTGATGAGATACCCTTTTTATCTCTCATCAACTCATTTTCTGAATTTTAATGTGACGATGTAAGGTTGTCGAATTTCTGTAAGGGAACTTCTTAACCCAATTTCAGTTCTTTGGGTTAAACCTCTATTTATTGATTATGTCGTACTATGAATATGTGTGGATGAACTCTAATTCTTTTACACTTAATATCCACTTATATTGGATGTATTTATATTTTTTAAACATAATTATGTAATTGATTTATCCTTAATCTACGGATACCGTCTTTGTACGGGACTTCATCTCAATCTCCTTTCGTTAAGGCATACTACAAGGAATCTTTTTACACGAAGCATTTTACTAAACGACAAAAGGAATGTTTTTGTATTACGTATGTGGCGACAATGACTTCTCCTCCGTTGTGACCATTATTTGAGTTTCGGCTTCCTCAACAAGCCATAATATTTTTTTAAATGAAAAATAAATACCGCGTTTTAATTTTATATTATTTTGTAATTGAAAATGGTTTTGATAATGTTTTGATTATATCAATGTGTTGTATTGATATCTTGTGGTTGAAATATGGAAATTTTATGTTTCCTTTATTCATGTTTTATGTGATATGATTATGTTATGGTTCTTGGGAATTCTTTATGAAGACGGGTGGTTCCGTGATAATATAAGGGAGTGTCATCCCGATATAGTTCTCCAATGCATTTTGTTACATGAAGGAGTTAAACGGTAAGGTTTCTCCGAATAGATTTAGGGAATATATTGTGATGGGTATTTCAAACATAACCATGAAGGTTAGTCCCTACGTAAAAATGTTATGAATGCTTGAAGTTACCTTTATGTATTATTATTTCTATGTGTATTTCACAAATATTATGATTTCATGAGGTATTTAACAAGATTATGTTATGTATATATTGATGAACTAATGTTTTCTTTCCTTGTTTTATAACCCTTACTGAGCTTGTTATGCTCATCCCATGTTTTTGAAATGTTTTCCAGAGGACTAAAAGATGAATAGGGTCAAGGATGGGATCATGGAAAGACATGCTATCTAAAACACGGAACTAGACATGTTTCTTTTTAAGAGTTTTTATTTTATGAAAAAAATTGAAACTGAGTAGAAGTTTCTACTTTGTAATCTTTTGAGATATAATAGTTATGTCATAATTCTCTAAAACTCTAAACCTGAAAAGATCCTCAATGTAAATTATTCATTAAATTCATGATTATGTAATGTTTTAAGGCCGAGTCCTTATAGTTGGTATCAAATGTCAGTTTAAATAACATAAGAGGTTAGTGTATTCTTTAAGCTTAAGTGACATTACCATAATGGTTAGGATTTCCGAAAGAGTCATAGTTTTTTAGATAAAGTGAATGAGGTTAAGATAACATGAATAATTATAACATAGTATTATATGATTATTTTACTGATATACTCACACTGAGCTTTTTTGTTTTTGTAAATGGGTTGATCTAGCAGGCACCAAAGTAATAGTGGATGTGAAGAAAACTGTGACAGTTTTCTCAATGAGCAACTGAATGATATGGGATCTGCAATGAGAACACTTGTGGTTATTCTCAACCAACTATCTGGAGTCATGATTGTCCACCTGAACCTTAGTGATTTTTATAAGGCATCATATAGGTGAGAAACAAATCCCTATGGAAGTTCAGGTAATAATCATAAAGGTAAGTGTGTTCAAAGACGTATGTGTCAAAGATGTGGAATGAAACACCTTATAAAATGTTTCAAATGGATAGAAAGATGCTATAGATGTGTTAATGAAGGTCATAATGCAAGAACCTACCATGGAAAAAGGAAGCATCTAGTTGACTCTAATAAAGTGAAATAAATTCATTCTGAAGGATTAATTGAATGTTTTAAGTGTGGTGTGCATGTTCATTATGCAAACACATGTCCTTCGAAGAAGTTTTAGGAATGGGATCACCATGATCGTACAAATATTTGTTTACGAATACATAATTCCATTCCAATTGAGGATGAAAAAACTAACAATGACCAATGAAAGTTATAGATTATTTCTTAACATATGTTTTCCAATTATTGAATCTTAGGATATGATTCATGATTTTGTTTTTAAGAAAGAATTATTTCAGAATAAGTTGGAAAGAAATGTTTAATGGATCATGAAGAATGTTGATTTAGTAATAATTCAACATATATAGGATTCAAGAGTTATGGTAGATTTTTGGATGGTGAAATGCTTAAAAGTATTCAGGCACTTTTGATGAAGGGATTACATTAGAAGACATTTTATAGTATGTGTAACCCTGAGGATTGATTTAAGAAAATTTTATTCAAGGAATAATTATCTTTTCTTTTGTGGATATAGTTATAAAGAATCATTTGGGTTTATATGATCCTTGAATTTTAGGAAATTACCAGTTAATACATTTTTGGATGCAAAATGAATGTTATTAGATAACCTCTGTGGTTAAAATATGTTATGGTTATTTTTGATGAATTTATCTCTTTTTGGGGGAATATTATAAAATTATATAGTTTTTTAAAATGGGAAACATGCAGACTGTGTGACAACCCTACGTGTCGGATAAAGCTGCGGGAATCGAACCCACACCCAAAGTTTGACAGGTATTTATTGCCTACCACTGGGCTACATGAAGTCCCTGGTTAATATGACTTATTATTTTTAGTTAGATGATTTTATGAATCAAGAATAAGTTGATTTTGGGTTATCTATGGAAATTATTAACCTATCATGGGGGATATGTGATTAGGTTAATTACTTTTCAATATGAGACTTTAAGAGTAACTGATGTTATTTGGAGATAAATGTTATGATTTATCTAGGAAGACTATGTGATTAAATCTTTCAGAGATTTGGGTTTAAATATTAGTTTGGATTACTTAGAAGAATTTTATGGATATTTATTTGTTGAATGGTTTCGGATGAACTTTGGGTTTTGTTGGAGAAATTTTGGAGATTAAGAGTATTTTTTCTTTTTGTGAAAGATTATCCTTTTTGGGGATTATCTAATCTTGTACTAACCATTTTGGTTTTTGTTAAGGTCTAAAGACATGGGAAATATATAGTTTATATTTTATGAATTATGGGATTCTCTCAATGTTTATTTTAGTGCTCTTAATGCGAACAAGTCATCTTGAATACTCATCGTTTGGAGAAAATATGAGTTTGTGTTAGAAATCTAGTAAAAGATGAAAGTCTATATGACAAGTGAGTATGTCTCCTTATGTTTTAGTTAAGCTCGTAAATAAATTCCTCAATGAAAAGCAACATAAACCCAAAATGTTGTCGGTTACATTTTCCTACTGGGGAATCAAGTACTGGTTAACCTATCACAAGTTTGTAATTTTCTGGAGGTTAACATTCACCTAAACATGTTTTCTATCACTCTATATCAGAACTTGATGGTTTTGTTTCTTCACCATATCCATGTTTTCATGGAATCCTAGTATGAGTTATTTCAGTTGACCATTGTACTTATTTTTCCTTATTTTAAAGTGATAATCTTATTTACTCCTTTTCTGATGTGGGGCTTTCAATAAATTTTTCGAGCCCAATTTTAAAATTGCGAGGACGCAATTCCCAAAAGGGGGAAAGGATGTAACATCAAAAGTAAATAATGAATATGAAATGTTCATATATATATATATATTAATATTTGTGAATAAAATATTAATATTACTTTAACGGGGATGCTATGTTCGATGGCGACCCCAATATGCAACAATGAGTTTCTTTGAAATTTTACGTTGTACACTAATAATATAATAATATTAGTTTAAATGGTAGTTAACACCTAGCCATTGTAATGGAGAGAATGATCATAACTTACTAAAAAATGATTATATATGTTTGTTAAAAAATTTTACATTTATCCAAAAAATTTAGAGGCTTACAATGCGAATGAATCCAATTTTAAGCATTAATATTCTAATATTCTTTAAAAGGTCAATTAACTGCCTTTTGATGGATTTTTTTTAAATATACATTTTAAAAATTTTATTATTTATATTTGAAAATATAAAATCTTTATTTAGATTTGGGAAGTCAAAATTTACTTTGTGTAAATTTTTGTTCTTTTTTAGATAAAGTTCATTTTTTAATGAATAGTGAAAAATGTTGTATTTTAATTCAAAACCTCATTTAAATATTATTTATTTGTATGGATAAATTATATTTTTAATTGGATTTAAATTGTAGTTAAAATATATTTTTACCATTTAATCCAATGGTGGTCATTTGAATTTATTTCACATTGAAATTGGACATAAACAAGTGTCAATCTATTGATAGATATTGTTTCTTAAAAAAACTCTATTTGTCTTGGCATCAGGAATTAATTATAAAATTAATTTATGAAACTTCTATGATGTCAATTTAGTAAAATGGAAATAATTTTTGAATTTGTAATATCAAATTTACTTTGGATAAATTTTTGGAATTTTTCTGACAAATGTTCATTTTTAATGAATAGTGAAAAATACTGCATTTTACTTCAAAACTACTTTTCATCTAATTTCATTATATAGTTAGAATTTAAATTTAATTAGTTTTAAAGTGTTATTGAATTATATTTTTATCACTTAATACAATGTTGTTCATTGTAATTAATTTCACTTTTCAATTGGATGTATAAACAAGTCATTCTTTTGATAAATTGTACTTCTTAAAAACTCCTCTTTGGTTGTAACAACATGAATTATTTTTCTAAATTAATTAATGCAATTTATGTGTTTGAAAATTGATAAAATGAATTCCATATTTTGAATCATAAGTTCCAAATTATTTAATTAAGGCTACTTTGTTTTTGGAGAGTATGAATAGTAATGACCACAATGATTTTTAATTATCATTTTTAATTAGTTATCAGGTAGTTAAAGGTAATAAAATAATATCATAATAATATAAAATGACCCCAAAATGTGTCCAAATCTTCTTGTTTGAGTAATGGCCAACCATGGAAAGATGTTTACCAAACTTTAGGGGCCATGGAGTCACATCGGTGTGATAGTGACATTTATGACTTTATTTTTAAAAAAGTAGGGAAAAATAAAAAAGGTTTGTTTATCCTATGTAAAAAAATTTAATTTTGTTTACATAAATGATCTCTTTGAATATAAATATTTATTGTAAATATGAAAATATTTCCTAAATCGTGGATTTTTTTTTATAATTTTTAGACATTAAATAAATACATTTATTTATGACACAATGATGATGCAGTGATTACCTCATTAATGAACAATTTAAATAAAATGAAAAGATAAGGTAAAATATAAGACATACAGTTGTCAAGAACCTATTGTATGGGTGGATTTAGAACCCTTATCACCTTATCCTCTAAATATATCATTGTGGGACTTTTAGAATTCGACAAAAAATTTATAATAAAGTAATATTTCAAGACATTCCAAAAGTGACCATGCTCCCTCTTATAAAAGCCCCCCACCTCTACCCCATACCCACACCTCTCAATCCCTTGGATCATCCAAAATATTCTCATATTATCTCTCCAAATCCCTATCTCACTCTTAGAAGCCTCACTTTTGGCATAATTCTTTCCTAGGAAGACTTTGGTTCAAGTAAAAAAGAGTTACCCGATTTAGAGGTAATGTCTTCTATCGAGTTTCTTTCTTTTATTTTCCTTCTTAACTCACCACTACCTTCGTATTATTTGATCCCATAATAACACCAGTATACTAAATATACTAGGGTTATTTTATGATATGTATTATACCTGAACTTACACACACATCCATATAATGGTTAAAAACATACTATTTCTGTGGGTGGTGAATTACTGCCTCACGAAACAATGATTTTTCAATATTCTTTTAACACATATCATGGTGTCCATTATGATGGAACTATATTTACATATGATATATATATTATTTATATTTCCTCTATATTTTTCTATATTTTATATTTAAATCAAACCTTTATGCTTTTCATGTTGTGCAAATGTGATAATTTCATATGAGGAAGTGTGGACAACCGCCCCCTCGAGTGATTTGACTCGTTCATGCCAAAAATGGAATTTATAAAGAATGTAATTAATGAACTTATTTTACCTATATAAAATATATATTATACTGTAATTATAATATATCTATGTCTAATTTAGTTTTAAAGTCCATTAATATGACAAAAAATGAAAGTAGCGTTCATGCGTACGTACGGGCTACCGTCTCCATGAACGGTAAATTTCATTTCATATCTCCAAACATTATGTAATATTATTAAATACATATATAATTGATATATATGATATTTAAATTATTAAAACCATTATGGATATGATTTACCAATAACTACATGGACAATTCACTTCAAACAAGTTCATTTCATGGGGTGTACGTTTCGAAAGTTACCAAAATCAGTAAGGGAACCTTTCACCCACCACTTATTAAAAAAGAGTTATTTTGTTATGCCTTTTAATTTACATCTTGTTATGTTTGGATATGTTATTATTTATCCTTATTGCTGTAAATTTTACGTCCATGTGATGAGATACCCTTTTTATCTCTCATCAACTCATTTCTGAATTTTAAAGTGACGTCGTTAGGCTGTCGAATTTCTGTAAGGGAACTTCTTAACCCAATTTCAATTGTTTGGGTTAAACCTCTACTTCTAGTTAATTTCATACTATGAATATGTGTGGATGACCTATGATTGTTTTACACTTAATATCCACTTATATTCGGTGTATTTATATTTGTCACACATAATTATGTAATTTGTTTATCCTTAATCTAAGGATACTGTCTTTGAATAGGACTTCATCTCAATCTCCTTTTGTTGAGGCATACTTCAATTTATGTACGACATTCTTTTATTAGTTGTATAATAAAACATTTTGACATTTAATTTCATTCAAAATGAATCTTTTTACATGAAGAGTTTTACTAAATGAGAAAAGGAATGTTTTTGTCTTACGTATGTGGCAACAACGACTTCTCCGCCGCCGTGACCATTATTTGAGATTTGGCTTCCTCTAAAATCTATAAATTTTTTTAAATTAAAAATAAATACCATGTTTTACTTTTCTTTTCTTTTTTTATTTAAAATGGATTTGACAATGTTTTGATTATATCTATGTGTTGTATTGATATCTTGTGATTGAAATGTGGAAATGTTATGTTTCCTTTATGCATGTTTTATGTGATACCATTATGTTATGGTTATTTGGAATTGTTTATGAAGTCAGGTGGTTCCATGATAAACTAAGGGTGGGTGAGCCCGAGATAGCTCTCCAATTCATTGGGTAATGTGAAGGAGTTAAACGCTAAGGTTTCTCTAAAGAGATTTAGGGAATATACTTTGAAGGATCTTCCAAACATAACCATGATGGTTACTCCCTACATAATAATGTTATGAATGCCTCAATTTACCTTTATGTCTTATGATTTCTATGTGTATTTTACAAATCTTATGATTTCATGAGGTATGTTAAAAAGATTATTTTATGTATATATTTATGAGATAATGTTTTCATTCATTGTTTTATAACCCTTACTGAGCTTTTTATGCTCATCCCACGTTTTTGAAATGTTTTCCACAGGACTAAAAGATGAATAGGGTCAATGATGGGATCATGGAAAGACATGCTATCTAAAACAAGGAACTACAAATGTTTCTTTTTAAGAATTTTTATTTTTTAAAAAAAATTGAAATTGAGTAGAAGTGTCTTCTTTGTAATCTTTTGAGATGTAATAGTTATGTCCTAATTCTCTAAAACACTAAACATGAGAAGATCCTCAATGTGAATTATTCATTTAATTCATGATTATGTAATGTTTTAAGGCTGGGTCCTTATATGTTTCATTGGGATTATGATTCACAAAATACCAATGTGTTAAGGTATTTATTTTACAATCTCATTATTTATCGAGATTGTTTATGCTCATGTTTTTAATGATAATATATTATGACCCATATCTCAAGAATCAACTCAAATTTATTTTCCTCTAGTTATTTATAGGGATCCCATATTTTCCATTAATTTTACTCTTTTTAATACCTCAAGATACCTAATTATTTTTTTAAATAAAATCTGACCTTATTTCTATTTTTTCTAGAAAAACCTTTTTCTTATGATTTCAGGTTTTTGAAAAAAAAAATCAAAAAGGATTTTTTTATTATTCTATGATAGTTTGATATAATTTTTATTCATCTTTAAATTTAAGAAAGGAATTAAATTAATATTATTTTTATTTCCCAAATAAGTAACATTTTGACTTGTACTAACGATATGAGAGGAATGTTTTATTCTAACATACATGACATGACAAAAAATCAAATTATTATAACCACTCAAAACATTGAGACTTCAATTAAATGTTTCTAAGGTTATTTTAATTATTTTTTAATTAATTGTTTTTTAGAATTTTATGATTTTAAAGAATTGATTTTAGTTTAAAAGGGAATTTCCCTAAACAAATATTCAAAGTGAAATTTTTAGGGAATTTTCATATAATATAAAATACTTTTATTTCACCTTTTATTTATTTGAGATATAATAAAATGATAAAATTTTAATTCATTATATGGATTGTTTATGAATATGGTGGAATTATTTTTTGGAAATTTTTTTCTCTTTATCCATTGGTTATTCAATGATAAAATGTTAATGAAATCCATTTATATATAAACAAATTATTATGATTATTCCATATGATTGATTTAATTTTGAGGAATTCATAATCATGAATATGTTATGATTTATGTTCCCAGACTATGCTCTAATTAATTGGTTAATGTTTTGTCCTCATGAGACATTATGTATGGGATTATAGAGTAAACATAATCCTTGATGGGACTCTTTCCTCTTTGTGATGTTGTCATGGAAGTTTTACATGACATATAATTATGTAATTAATGAGTCAAAAGTATTAATTATCAATTTTCCAGTCCATTAGTTTTGGAAATCAAAAATGATTTCTTAAAACATGTTTACTTACATTTTATGTCCCAACTATTTTAGTATTTTTTTAGACTCTATTATATTTTAACAAAAATAAATATTTTTTTAAAATTTTACGAACATAAATCTATAATTTTTCCTTACGATTATCATATTGAGTATGAGTACGATAATTAAACTTACCTTTAATTAGATTAATAGTAAGTACTTTGTATTGTATTTTTGTACCAAAAAAATTCATGACCACATGACCAATTCTGGTACTGATAGAATTAAAACGAATCTCCTACAGATTATCATATTAATAATAGTTAAGGAATGTAATTAAAATATACTATATTTATAATCATAATATATAATAATTATTTTTATTAGAAGAAATAAATTTGACAATATAGTGCTGTAAAAAAGAAATGATGTCAGACATTCGGGTATGCTGGAGCATTGTGGGATTTCAAGATTCAACGGTATGATTCCATTTTAATAAACTCCAAAATATGACCATTAGAGATTCTTCTATAAATTTCCAGTCATTTCATGATTTTTTAGCTGATAATTTTTTTAGAAAATTATTATGAACATTTCTTTGCAAGATCCTCTTGTTCTAAGTCTATATAATTCATTAGAGAGTTGGTGGTTATATAGAATCCTCTTCAGGTTAGTTTCTTTAAGAACATTTTCCTTTTCATTCATAGAGAATAATTGTAACAAAAGAGGGATATTGGGTATAGGAAGTAAATGAATCTAATCCATAAAATCGAGGGCGTATGGTGATTAGAAGATAGACGATGATCATCGCATCGGGGGCTTCCTAAGATATGAATATAGAGCTTATTCTGAAAATCATATCGAGGTATTTACTAGAAAAGAAATATATAATTTACACTAAGTATAAAAATATGGATAAATTTATTCATGGTTATTAACTAACATAATCTAAATTTCAATGGATTTCAATCTTTTTAATAAATCGTGGATGTTATTCTTACTTTTACTCACTATTGTTTTTCTTGTTTTTACAAGTTTCTATTCAGATGTGCGTGTAATCGAAAGTTACTCATCCTAAACTGTTTCTTGTACTATGTTTTTATTAATGTTACTATCATTAAAATAAAAAAAAATCTTTGATATTGATCTGATCCTATATTATTATGATTCTTTTACCATAATATAATCAGTCATTTTCAGGTTACGATTTTGATACTTTGATAATTTGACCAATTATGAGTCTGATAAATTCACCTTAAGGGGTTCGTGTTTTGTTTTTTAAAAGGTATTTTAAACTTTAATTCACCCACTATCTGGTATGTATAGCCATTTAGGATAATATTTCTATCCAAAAATTGGTATTGTAGTAGATTTACACAACTCATATACTTGTTGAGTTTAATTTCTTTACTTATTTCATGCCTATTTCGGTTTGGATATAAAATTTATATTTATAAAACTTTTTTAACTAATGTGTATTTTTTGGAAAATATTTTCAATTGTTTTATGATTTTATGAATGAATATTTTATCTCTTGATAATCTTAATTCTAGTAAACAACCAATTTTTTATGGTAAATATTATGAATATTGGAGAGATAGAATGAAAACCTCTATGATCAATAAAGGAGTTTATAACATCTTGATGCTTATGAAAAAATATGAGATTCTTGATAATGAACATCCTTCTATAAAAATTATATTAATTTTGAATATCAATTGATATAAAAAGTTATAAATACTCTATTGGGATCCATGATAAGGAAAATCTATAGATTAATATCATTTTGTGAATCCACTAACAATATTTGAAGTAAATTTGAATTACACATTTTGGTACATCCGATTTTTTAAAAAGAAAATGATCTATACATAGAGCTGATTACAAAGCCTTTTAATTTTTACCCGAAGACTGAGTTTCCACGATGCACCAAAGGTTCATGAATATAATTAATAGTTTTCAGTGTCTTGGAGAAAAATGTCTTCATGATGATAGTTTAGTTGAAAATATTATTGATATTATGCCCAATGAGTGTGATAAAAAATAACGGATGTGGATGATACAAGGGTGTTAACTAATATTACTATTGAGGATTTGATTAAAACCATCATGCAAAATTAATGAAGTCTTAAAAAGGGATGTAGAGAGAATTAAATATAAAAATGCTTGTGTTTCATTTGCAACAACATCTACTATGCCTTCTAATGTTCAGTCTACTATGAATGTTTTAAAATGATTAAGGAAGATAAAAGTTATTGTTCATTCTAATTCAAGTACATCATAGAATTCATAGAATGAATTAGATAATCTGGTTAGAATTATGAACACAATATTTGAAAAGAAATATTTTGAATATCGATATAATAATGTTCATAAGGATTAAGGTGGGATGAATGATTCAAAGGACCCTTATTATGAATTTAAGAAATGTGGACATATTCAACCTAATTATCCAAAGCTAAAAAAATAAATAATGTAAAGAAATGAATTCATAAATAAGTTCCAAAAAATATTATAAGTCTAAAGTCCATGATTTTTTGAAATACTCCAATTCATGGAGTGGCTATGGTGGATATGATTCTTTAAATTCTTCTCATAATGAATGTTACTGATAGAGGAACATTGGACTTTTTGAAAATATACCCATTTTAAATCAATGTCTAATGGAAATGGTACATATAATTAAAACTCCCACTAACATTTATTTAAATAAAAATTATCCTAATGATAAAAATTCAAAATAATTTGATGAAGTATATTCCTCAACAGAAGATAATACTCTTTCGAGTTGTGGTGATGTTTTTAGATTGGAAAAATTATTAGAAATAGAAAATTTGTAAGATTTTAAAAAACATGATAATTCTAAAGTTATCGTTGATAAAAAAATTCATGGATAACTATTCCTTATAATGAAATATTATATCTTTTAAAAGAACACGAGAAATCTATTTCTCCAAAAGATATTATTTCTATAGATTTTGAAAAATTTATTTCTGGGAAAATTTATTTACAAAATAAAAACTTAGTTCTAAAACTAATACTAATGAGGATAAAAAGGAAGTTATCAAAATAAAATATGAAATTTGTAGATTTGAGAAACTTTTAAAAAAATTACACAAATAATGAAAATAATTGACAAAATTTAAAAACAAATTTGGCCTCATGGTAATCATTCTATAATGGGGTTTACAAGTATAAAACCTAATTTTAATAAAAATTTATTTATTTCAACATTTGTACCGTGTTATACTAAGTATCAAAGTGGTGGCCACTAGAGGGAAAATTATTCCTTAAATAATGTTCAATCTTTTAGATTTCATAAGGATTAGTTTTTTAAACAATTAATGTAACCCAGGAGTTTTTTTAAAATACCTAACCCAACAAATTCTGGCTTCCAAAAAAATAATAATTTTGATTTTAGAAAAAGAGAGATAGTACCGGAAAAAATTATATGGTACATGGATAGTGGATGTTCCTAAAACATGACTAGAAATAATCATTTCATTAATAAGATAAACAATATTGATGTTTGAAAAGTATTATTTAGAGATAAATATCTAAGGGAGACTATTATAATAGGTAACATTATTCTTTTTAAGAAATTCTATATTTCAAAAGTGTTATATATTGAAGGTTTCAATAAACACATTATTTGAATATTTAAATTATTACATAAAGGTTATCTTGTGATATTTAGGAATGATAAATTTATAATACATAGTTCCAAGGATGAGTTTAATATTTTTTCCAATCATAATGAGAATGTTTATACACTAAACGTAGAAGACCATAGGATCCAAGTATTAATTTTCCTTACTACAATGAATGATCATTTATTTTTATGGAATAAAATTTTAAGACACTATAAAATTAGAACCATATAAATATTGAATAATAAATGACTTGTTAAGGTTGTAATATTAAATAGGTATGATATTTAAAAAGTATGTGTCCCTTGTCAATAAGGAAAGAAACATAAGTAAAGTTTTACATCCATTAGGGAAGTCTCAAATTCTGATGATATATAGTTACTGCTCATGGATTTATTTGGTCTTACAAATATAATAAGTATTAGTGGAAAATACTATGTATATATCTTAGTTGGTGATTATACTAGATATACATGGGTGTATTGTCTCACCATGAAAGATGAATCCTCTAGTCATTTAAAAACATTTGCAACCAGATTTAAAAATTAGAAAAACCTCTCCCTGATAAATATTCATAGTAATCATGGTGGAGAATTTAAAAATACTAATTATAAAACATCATATTATAATAAATCATTGAACATAAATTTTAAGAACCTTGAAATCCCTAAAAACGGTTCACTTGAAAGAATAAATATAATTCTTCACAAAATAACAAGAACCATGATGAGCGAATACTTAGTTGCCAGTAATTTTTGGGACGAAGTTGTCAGTACATCTTGTAATACTATAAATAAAGTTTTTAATTTGACAATTTTTAATAAAACTTCTTTTGAGTTATATATAGAAAGAAACTAAAAAGGTTCTTACTTCAATTTTTTTTGGTTGCAATGTATTAATTTTGAATATTAATGATAATTTCCCAATTTTTCACCCATATCTTATGAAGGAATATTTTTAGTTAATTTTACGACTTCTAAGGAATAAAGAGTTTATAATAAAATATTTTTTACTACTTAGGAAATAATTTATTTAAATTTAATGAAATTGATCCTTTACATTCAAACAACCTCTACTCACATATTCATATGTTATTTACAAAACTAATTTCAAATATTTGTTAAAAATTCATTATCACAAGTAATAACTCAATAGTTATTTTCTGAAGTTATTAATCTGGAATATTTTCAACATATATTCTAACAATAGACTTTTTAAAACCAATGAAGTCTATTTTTTCATAGGAATTATGCTAGTGAAAGTATCAATTGTGATGTTGATCAACCAGTTAGGACTAGAAGTTCCTTAATACTCAAAAATGAACTTTAAATTTATTATACGAATTCAAACCTAGGAATCATGATAAGTCCTAATGGGACGAGAATTGGATTAAGGCTGTGCAATATAAGCTGAATGAGTTAATAATTAATAAAGTGTTGACTTTATATTAAAAAAAGTAGTAAACTTCTATAATTGTATTAAAATGAGTCTATTGAAATAAATGTGATGAAAATGTCACAATAGTTAGAAATAGAGATATAATTTTGGCTAAGGGATATAATAGAGAAGAGAGAGTAGATTATAAAGAAACATATTCCCTTTCATAAATACTTGAATCCATTCAAATGCTTTTAGTATTTTCATCATTCTTTAATTACAATCTATTTCAAATAGACATGAAGTGTTATTTTTGGACAGATATGTTCTAGATAAAGTTTACATTGAGAAAAAACCTAGATTTGAAAATAAAAAACATCTAGAACAATTTTATAAACTTACCAAGGATATCCAGGGACTTAAAAAATACCCTATAGAATGGTATGATAGATTAACTATATTTTTGTTAACAATACTGTTTTTTAAAGGTGATATATATCCAAATTTTTTTAAATGAAGTTAATAAAAAAAATATGATCGAAAAAAATTATGTTGATGAATTTATAATTGGTTAACCTCTAAAATATTTATCCGATTTCTTTTTAGATGTTATAAAATTTGAGTGTGAGATAAGTTTTATGGTTGAGTTAGCATATTTTTGTGGATTTCAAATGTCACAAAAACCTGTGGGAACATTTTTATATCAGCATAAGTTTATAAAAGATATTATTAATAAATTTGGATATATAAATATTAATATTTTTTGTACTCCTTTTGGTACCTAAAATAAATTAGATCTTGATGAGACTAGGAAACCAATTGATCAAAAAAATATTAGAGGTATTATTCGAATCTCACTTTACATAAATTCTGGTCTACCAGATTTAATGTTTTATTATGGTTATGTTATAGATATCAATACAATACAAAAATTCCCCTTTAAAATCTTTAAAACTAATTTTCAATTATCTTATGGGAACTATGGATTTAGTTTGATTAGATTAATCTACAAATTTTCATGAACTAAAATGTTTTTCAAATACTGATATTAGTGGATGTAGAATGGATAGAAAAATCACATCCAAAACATTCTATTTCTTAAGAGATTTTTAGTTTATTGGTCATGTAATAAAAAACACATATTGTAATTTTAGACTACTAAAACTGAATATCTAGCATCTAGATGTTTTTATGCTCATGTGTTGTGGTTGAAGCACACACTCATAGAGTATGTCATGATTTTTTTCTAAAACTAGAATATGTTATGATAATACATGTGATGTTACCTTCAGTAAAAACCCATAACACCACTCACATGATAAGAGCATATATATAAGACACTATTTACTTCAGGATTACACACTTAAAGGATGTTTAATTGTGCAATTCATTAGAATGAAATAATTACTTGTTGATATTTTTACAAATCCCCTACCATTTAATAGATTTTAACACATCAAACAGAAGCTAGGAATGATCAATGTTAGGTGATCACTAATATCTACTTATTTTTCACCAATATACTTATATTAAGATAATCCTTTTCTTAGGGAGAGTATATATGTTTTTTTAAATTTATATATTAATAAATATCATAGTTTTCAAAAAATTATGTTTTAAAAAAAAATTATGACCAATATTGATTTAAAAAAAATTCAGTGTTAGGAATCTCAAAAATATTTGATGATAACATAAATTTGAACAATATTTATTGACTCAAAATATTTTAATAAACCTTTTATTATTAAAAAAAATTTCTTATTCATTTTTCTATTTCAAATCTATCATATTCTATTATTTATTTCAAAACTATCTTAATATGTTTAAAAAACCCAATATGAACATATTATTTATACTGATGAAACATTCTACTCAATAATGTACTCTATAATTAATTTAGTTTTTTACTTATTAATTAGTTAATTTTATAGTTTTTTTGTTTTTACACATTTATTTTTATAGAAACATAGATTATATTTTCCAAAAAAATAAATGTCTAATCGGATTGAACCTCACTCTGATGAAAGTATTAAAACTTAGTGAGTTCATTTATACATTTAAAATGTTATTTTTTTTAATCTAAACCATTATATCCAAATTGTTATCACCTCAACCATTGTTTTTTTTATCGAATATGAACCCAAACTCTGAGTTCCTATTTAAGAGTGGTTCATCCGATGTACCACATCAGTTTTCCATATATTTTATTCCTAAATGGATTCCCCACTCAAATTCCCCCATTATAATTCTCTTTATTTTTATATTTTCACCAATTTGAGAATATATATCCCATGGATAATAAAGAGGATTATATTAAGAGGTTCATGTTCATGGAAGGGATGATTTAAAGGGAGTGGTAGGAAAACAATTATTATGCACTCAAGATTTTCATTTCATTTCACTTTTGGGAATCAGTTTGTGTTGAAAATAAAGATAATGATTTTGACTTATATTATCCATATATTTTTTTAGAATTCAATGATTTAGTATAGTTTGTAAATGTTTATATTAAAGATAAATTATATTTCAATATGTTTGTTAAGTGGTATGATATTTCTTATAGAATGATAACAAACTTAGTTGGAGTTCCATCAGATGGTGAAGAATATATTCCTTTACAAAAGTCACCAAACTCTATTGGTACATTTGATAAGGACTACGATGAATAATATATTTTTTAGAATATGGTTATGTTATAAAGGTTTTTACACTTTATTATGGATAACAGAGTCATCACCCAGTGGTTTCAAGGTTATATGATGCTATGAAGGTGAGATAGAGACACTCTCAAGTTATCAGATGATTTTTTTCTGGATTATCATGTGAATATAAGAAATATTAACCACGTTATGTTCATATTCATCATATTATTGAATATTAAATCATACTATAAAACTTCATACAATATAATGTTTCATTTTTTCATATTTAAGATGACTATAATATGTATATTGCTGTTTAAAGAAGATAAAAAATCATATCCACTAAGGGACAAGACTTCCTTTATTTTTGAGGAAATGATGTCATGAATGAAGATAGTTTTTGACTATAAGATGAAGAAGTTTGAAGAGAAAAATTATGGGGATACCTTCAATGCCCAACCATAAAGGAAATTGGAGGAATATGATAAGAAGAAGAGGATAAAGTAAGAGGAATATCTAACTTTAATAAAAGAGCAGAAAAAGAAGATACTAGATGAGGTTTTTGAGGAAAAGATGAAACATAAATCTCAAAAGAATACATGGTATCCGAAGATTGGAATTGACCCTAAAGATGAAAAATCTTTGAAGATTTGATCTTCTGAACTACTGGAAGATGATCAGAAATGAGAAAATAAATTGATTTTTTTTCAAGAATCCATGATAACTGAATTTATTTTGAAATATTTTGAAAGAGATTTTGAGATTCTTGTACTTCCAACATACCATACCAATCATGTTATACTAGAAGATAGCTAATTTCTACATGAAACATCTGTAGTCCTTGTAAGGATACCTTATGTTTCTGATAAGTGAATGAGAAAAGTTTTGGTTCAAGAATCTATCCTAGATGTACAAAAAAACCTTTCGAACCAATGTTAGTTGAAAAAGGATATGTGAGAAATTTGAGGTGGTTAGAAGAAGAACATAATATGGAAGTTTATAAGGAAGCTGAGGGAGAATATAAGGAAGAAAATTAATAAGAAGTGGAATATAAATAAGTAGAGTATGAAGAAGAAGTAGAAGAAAAAGAAGAGAAAGAATAAGAGGAAGACCAGGAAGAGGAAGTTGATGAAGAAACACAATAAGGAAAAGAATCATTAGATTCATCTTCATCATTGTCATTATCATCATCATCATCAGGTATAACCTCAAAATATGATAAGGATGAAAAAAATTATATTTTTAGGAAGAAAAATACTCTTCATAAAAAGAAGAAAATTCATCATCAAATTTAGTATAGCAGGGTAAACAATATTAGATTAAATATTCTCATATGGGTGAGATTGATAAAGATGTTGAATATAACAACCCAAACTATTATAAATAAAATTTCCCTTTTTATTTTATTAAATATATTATTATATAACATGGTTTTAAGAAAAAACATGTATGTATTTTGTCTTATTATATCCAATTGTATTTAAATGATCATTATGTATCATAATCACTGATAATATAGCCATTGATTAGTGATCCCATGATTAGTATAAATATATGATTTTAACAAATATAATTTTCAGAGATAAAGGATGTGATAGCATCAACCACTAGGATCATACCCTATAAAACCCATTAATCAATGCTTCCAAGGGAGATATCATTTTTTTGATTTTCCCTAAGACCATGTTTATATCCAAAAAATTAGGAATTATCTAAACTATTTATGGGACTAGTTCATCCACATTGAGACCACGACCCAAACCATGTTTTCCAAAAGACCACCTGAATGTCCCTATATCACACACCTTACTCTTAGGGCATATGATGGTATATTTAAGGGATATTTATCAAGACTCTATCAATAAGAATATCAATATTATTTTATATAAAATAATGAATATATTTTCATCCTATTATTGTTACTTAGTAAATGATTTTTAATGCACAAACTATATTTTTGAATAATACTAAAATTAAATTAAAGAATTTATGTATTAATGGATTTTTGAAATAAATAATATTTTATTAAAACAAAAATATTAAATAATTTTTTATCAAATATAAATTATCATAAAAATTTTATTAAGTTGTTTTTATAAAGGTTCAAAAAAAATTGTTGTCAAAAACCCATCAATTTCAATAAAAGTTGTTTTATTATTTTAAAAGTGAAAATGCACATGTTTATAAAATTATTTAGATAAAAAGAATCATATTTTTTCAAATAAAGATGTGAAAATTATCCAATGGTGAATTTTTCATATTTTTAGGAGATGGTTGAATTTTTGTGTAAAAAATAAATACTGTAAAAATATAATTTGTGATTTATGAGATCACAATGACCCAAAATTTATGTAAAAATTAAAATAAATTGAATAAACTACAAAATATATGTTTTAAATTTAAAATAATTTTATTTTAATTTTATTTTATTTATTTTCTAATGCCAGTACGAGTCCTACAAGACTTATAATATATTTAATGATTTTAAAATATTTTATTTAAGAGTGTGAATCAACGCTACGTCACCAATGCTAATATTTTAATAAGTTCAAAAAAAATTCTTATCTGATAATTTAAAAAACTACAATATTGAAGAAACCATTGGAAAAAACCATTGTATGGATTGGGGTTTTGGATATTTTATTTTGTAGATTCGAAAAACTAACTAATAAAGAGGCCCCTTCCTTTCCTATATAAACCAGCACAATCTCCCATTTATCTTCACAATTTTTTTTGGATCACATCCGTTATCTTCTCTAAACTCCCCAGTGTCTTCTCAAGTCACCCCAATCTCTCAATAATCCTATCTGAATCCTTTGGAGTCACACATTCAAATAAGGGAACCTCATCTTCCACTCTCCTCTTTTAACAAGAACTCCTTTTATGTTATATCTATTAATTTTCATTTTATTATGATAGGATATGATATTAAATATTCCTATTAATTTCCATTTTATTTATAAATTATGATATCTTCCTTTCACTCTCATTAATCCTCCCATGATACTTAATGTACACCCATTACCATGCCGAAAATTCACAAGGATTCTTTTCCCTATTCATGTTTCTTCACTATCTTATTCCTTATATATAAAAATATCTAATTTAGGGATATGATTTTGCATGTCCCTATTACTACCCATTTTATGTTTAATAAACTAGATACCCCTTTCCATCTTAGTAACCATTTTTTTATATAACACCATTATGATGTAGGAATTTCATAGCGATGTTCCATGCCAAAATAACTATGCAGTAAATACCATACCCTTTTTCTGTCAAGGTTATTCACCCTTATGAACATAAAATTATTTATTTTGGACTTACATGTATGTATTTTACATTATGTGATCATGGAATAAATTTTTATGTTGAATTAATCCATTTTGTAAGATCTATTGGCACACTTGAGCTTGAGAATGAAATGAAAATGATGGTTGTGCCCAGATAGCGCTCTAATGCATTGGGTAATGTTTATTATCATGATACATCATTTTGGTATTGGGGTTTACATGATTGCTTTTGGGAATTTTTACACCATGAATTTTAGAGGATTTAGTCGTTATTTTTGTTCATGATACAAATTTTTAAGTTGTTTTCACATTTTCCATGTTATGATTACCATGTTATATCATGCCTTGTTATTAATGTTCATTTTGTTCCTCATTTATATGCCTATTTTCTATGATTTATTATATTATTTATGTTATTCCCTGTTTATTCCATTACAGGGATTCATAAAAACCCCATTTCTTATGTTTTCCCCCAGGATAACCAATGGAGTTTTATGTTTTTAGAATATTATGATCATGTCATGGAAGTTTTCAGTAATGTTTTGTATCCTATTTTATAATATGATTATTTAATGTACCAAATTACCAAATAAAATATACTTATAAATGTTTTGGTTTATATTAAATATTGTCTTATGTAATAAACTAGTTATTAATGTGTAATAAATAGTGGTGTTGTTATTGTTTTCATTAGAGGAAAAGTTTCGTTATTTTTTGGATTAGGTTTAGAAAACTCTAGTGAATGACTTATAATTAGAGATCTCTAGTGAATGATCTAGGTATAATACTATGTATAATAAAGCATTCCTAAATTTGGGTAACTATAGAGTATGTTTTTTATCAATCAAATACTTCCCTGTATGGATACTCTCAGTGGATGTGGTTATGGAATAGATGTACCTAAGGGTAAGAATTATGACAAGATGTTTTAGGCACGACTCAAGGTAATATGGTACATGACAATAGGCCTTATTTTTCCCCTGGTTTGGCACTCTCAGATGATATTTATTGTTAAATTTATAATATTCTTATGAACCATTATTATGGGATCAAAAAAAATCCAATAAGAATATATTTTAGGAAATAGATCATGGATAACATTGATCGAAACCTAGAAATCCACAGGTTAAGAAATAAATTTAATTTATAAGTTATATATTTAATGTCATTTGATTCTATTTTATGATTTTAATAGTTTAATAATACACATCCGTTGTTTTCCTTTTCACTCAAGCCAATGGAATGAAATTGGAGCAATTAGGTAAACAATCAATGCGATGGGCAATGTGATGGCTTCCCAAATGGGAGGCCAAACCTGATTAGAGCCGTAATTAGGAACTTCATGAAAATACCCTCTTAGATTACTCAATTTACAAATAGAGACATAGTTCAAGAGGAGCATCTGAACCCCCAAAAAATAGAACAATACACAATTAAGAGCTTTACGTAAGAAATGCCTCCTAATTTCAAGGGATTATCTGCTCCCTTAATCATGGAAGAATAGATCAACTCTATTGAGAATATATTCTACATACATTAATGTTATGAATAAGAGAAGGTTCTACTGGATATTTCTTGTATGTATGGAAATGATGATATATGGTGGGCATTGATTATGAATATTAAGCCTGAAGAAAAGTCCAATGTAATGAAGTGTAAGTAATTACAAAAAAATGGTTTTGAATAAATAACTTCCCCGAACTCTTCATCTTAACATGGAATTTTATTTACATTCCCTTAAGCAAATAGATGAAGTATCTTTTGGTGTGTATGATTAAAACATAACAAGACATGCACAATACACCTCTAGTATTTTCATTATCCTTGAATTTATGGTTGATATTTTCTTTGGTGGGGTACATACTAGTCTACGTAAATCCCTAACGATTCGTGACATTGATAACTATGAAGAAATTTTCAGATGTGCCCTCAAAATCTAGATGAAGATTAGAGAATCTCAATTTTATCATACGGATATGAATCAGAATGTGAATTTAAATTCTAGTGATTAGATAGGGATATATAAGGGTGATATGAAATTTAAACATACCACTTTTTATCGGTGATAGAATAAGATCACTAGAAATTACCTAAAGGGAACAAGGAAATTCTTTAAGTGCGGGAAGGAAGGAAAAGTAACTACAAATTTTAAATAGGATAAACCCATAAATGTGAAATATGAAATAAATTATTTGGTTAAACCTCAATTCATTGTCCATTACATCATTATCAAGTTACCAAGGAACTTTTCAACCCAATTCCCTAAGCGTAGGGTGCTCGAAGGCAACAAACAACCTCCAAGGTAGTACATAAGAGATTTTTCTAGGCATGTCACTAAAATGAATCCCGAATATGATGTGGTGACAGGTACACAAGTTATTCATTCAAGAATAGTGAACTTAATTTCCGATCATGGTTCTACACATTCCTTAATATCACTAAAGATTAGTGAAACTATCCAGACACCACTAAAAATCAAGGATGTTGAGATGTTGGAAAAAAGGACATATGGGGAAATTATTTCATACCAAGTATGTAAAACCTACCCAATCAATGTTTGTGGGATGAACATCTCAGAAAACCTTTTTATACTCCCTTAAATAGAAATTGATGTAATTATGGGCATGGATTGGCTTTAACTATATAGAGGAAACACAAATTACTATGAGAAATAAATCACACTTCATTTAGAGAATCGAGCTCTGAATCTATACAAGTAAAAGAAGGTGGATTCCTCTTCTTTAGCACCATAATATCAAGAAATGGATATTATTTACCGATGAGTATGCATATCTATCTCAAACAATTTATTCTAGGTAAAGGATCATCCTCAAAGACATGAATATTGTAAGGGAATACGTTGATGTGTTTCTTGAGGAATTTCCAAGTCTTTTTCCTAGTAAAGAGGTTGAATTTTCAATCTATAATAAACATGGGGTACTTCCAATATAAAAGACTCTGTATATAATGGATGTTATGGATCTTAAGGGATAGAAGAAACAACTATATAACAATAGGGATAAAATGTTCATATTCCCTTGTGCTTCACTATGGGTTTCACCAGTCCTCTTTGTCAATAAGAAAGATGGGTCGATGTGCCTTTGAATTTATTATCACGAGATAAACAAGACCACAATAAATAACAAGTATACTTTTCAATAGATTGATGACTTGTTTGACCAGCTATATAGTGATTAATAATACTACAAGGTTGATCTTTTATCGGGATGTTATCATGTAAGGGTGAAGAAAAGAGATATTCTGAAGACTTATTTTCATATAAGGTAGGTGAACTATGAGTTTATAGTAATGCACTTTAATCACACTAATGATCCAAAAATCATTATAGAATTGATGAATATAGTCTTTTGAAATGATCTAGATAAATTTTTTGTAGTCCTTATAGAAGATATCCTAATATACTCAAAAATAAAGAATGAGATTGAGGAGTATTTGAACACTGTGTTAAGGACCATACTAAACGTGAATATTTATGCCAAGTATAGAATGTGTGAGTTATAATTGAAGGAAGAGTCATTCCTGTGCAAATTAATCACAAGTAATGTGATATCTATGGATACTTCAAAGAAAAAAAAATTGAAGGTTGTCTAAGGCCTTCATCTATGAAAAATATTGGTAGTTTCCTTAGGATAGCTAGGTATTATAATTCTTTTGGGAGAAATGTTTAATGATTGTCATACCCTCTTACCAAGATACCTCAAAAGGGAGTTATGTAGTCTTGGATTGATGATTGTGAAGAGAGATTAAATGAGTTAAAAAGGAGGCTTATCACGAACCTTGTTCTCATAATACCCACATGTGGAGGGAATTTCATAGTATTTTGTGATTCATCAAAGAAGGGATTGAGTTTTGTGTTAATGAATAATGAAAAATTCATATACTATGCTATAAGGCAGTTGGAAATTCATGGGAAAAAAATATCATGCATGATATGGAGTGGGAACCTATGATATTCATGTTGAAAATCTGGTGGCAGTAACTCTATAGGGAGAAGTGTGAGATATATACTAATCATAGGAGCCACAAATATATATTCACATAGAAATAGATTAATATACACCTGTACATATGGTTTGAACTCACCAAGGATTATGACTGATTAATACACTACCATCATAGTAAAAAAAGTAATATGGTGTACACTCTAAGTAGAAAGAATCAAATAATTATATCGGCGCTATGAGTCGAGAGGGAAAAAATCTTTATAGATTTTGAAGGGATGAACATGGGAATTATACAGGAAGGAACATCATCAATCCTTTCACAAATTATTTCTAAACCATATTTTATTGAATGCTTCAAGAATTCTAAAAACATTTATGTGGGAATTTAGGGAAAATTGGAAACTACATGAAATGGGAAATCCTTAGATATCAGTGTTAGTGATTAAGCAATTATGATATTTGGTTTAATACTATGTTTCTATAAAATCATCAGTTAAAGAAGGAACTAATGGATGACACACATAGTTAATGTTTCTCCATTCACCTAGGAAGTAGAAAGATGTATCAAGGTCTCCATGAGAACTATTTGTGGGACAATATCATAGAGTATATAACTAAATATACATCAATGTACATGGTATGATAACAAGTGGAGGATTAAAGGCATTATTCTAAGGGAATGATGAAACCATTACCTGTACCAATATAGAACTGAGAGAACATCACCATAGAAATTTTCAACCAAATTTTAAATACATTCAATGGAAATAATGATATATGGGATCTTGTGGATCATATTATAAATACTACACACTATATTATGATTCGATAGGATTTATAACTAAATCAACATGCAAAGAAATATATTAGAGAGGTGGTAAAACATTCTAGAGTACCACTATCAATTGTATCCAATTAAGATTCAAGAGTCACCTCCATGTTTTGAAAAAGTCTCCATAATTCTATTAATTATGATATGAACTTTAATATATTCAATCATCCTTAATCTGATTGACAATATGAGTGGACTATTTATACATTGGAAGGCATGTTACGATCATGTTCTATGGACTTCAAAGACAGATAGGACCAACATCTTCCTTTGGTAGATTTATCATACAAAATAAAAGTTTCCACACAAGAATCCAAATGGATCATTATGAATCCCTTTATGGGAAGAGGTGTAGAATAACTACATGTTGGGATGGAGTTGGGGAAAAACATATAAGTTCTAAAATGGTCAAGGAAATGGTGGAGAAGGTCAAAACCATTCGGCATCACACAAAGAATGCTTAGAGATGATAAAAGAGTTATGATTAAAATTATTGATGAGACCTAGAGATTTATTATAGAGACATGGTATTCTTATATATATCTCCATGAACGAAAGTTATGTGATTTTGGAAGAAGGGAAAAAATAGTCCAAGGTACATTGACACTTTTGTGATCCTTGATCACACTAGAGTGGTGGCATATCAACTGGCACTCCCACCAAGCCTATCTCAAGTACAAGATGTATTCCATATAACCCTCTTGGGGAATTATGTACCACACCCCTCACATGTCCTCAGTCCAAAGGTGTTACCAATGGAGAATGACCATCCTTCTGAGGAGCATTCTGTGAAGATCATAGATTGTATAGAAATATTTCTATGAAATAAAAAAACCCCATAATCAAAGTGTTGTGGAGGAACAAAAATTTTAAAGAATCAACATGGGAAACAGAGGAAATGATGATGCAGAGTTACCCTAATCTATTTTAGTGTGAGAAATGAAAATTTCAAGGGTGAAATTTCTTAAGGGGGGAGATTGTAATAACTCAAAATTTTATAAATAAAATTACCCTTTTTATGTATTAAAACGTTTTAATATTAAATATGGTTATAGAAAACACATTCAATTATTTTGTATTATTATATCCAATTTTATTTAAATGATCATTAAGTATCATTACCGTTGATTATATAGTCATCGAAAAGTGATCACATGATTAATATAAATATAGGGTTTCTAAAAATCCAACTGTCACTACAAAGGAATTGATGGCCTCAACCAGTAGGATCATAGACTATGAATCCCATTTATTGGAGCTTTTGGGAAGGATAACATTTTTTGGATTTACCTATAATAATCCCAATCTAAGATCCAACATATTAAGTATAAGGCCCCAGCCTTAAACCTTACTTAATCTTGAGTTATTACAAGATTACACATTGAGGATCTTTTCGGTTTTAGAGTTTTAGAGAATTAGATCATAAAACTTGCATTACATTCCACATATAAACATAGTGGTTACATAAAGATAGTATTCTTCATTCCCATCAATGGAAACATATTTAAAATAAAACATGGATTCTTTCTTGACACTTCCCTGACACTATCATCTTATCATGTACCTTTCCCTTGACCTGTGAAATCATTTCAAAAAAACTTGGGATGAGCATAAAAAGCTCAGTATGGGTTATAAAAACATGGAAAGGAAACATGGGTACATATATACAGAAGATTGAAATCATACTTTACCCAGAAAACATAAGCACATTAACATAACTCATCAAATCATTAGTAAATCATTGAAATCATAAGACATAAAGGTAACTTGAGGCATTCATAACCTTCTTACGTAGGGAGTAACCCTCTTGGTTACGTTTGGAATACCCATCACAGTATATTCCCTAAAATCTCTTCGGAGAAACCTTAACGTTTCACTCCATCACATTACCCAATGCATTGGAGAGCTATATCGGGCTCACTCGCCCTTAGTTTATCACGGAACCACCCGTCTTCATTATAATGCCCAAGAACCACAACATAATCATATCACATAAAACATGCATAAAGGAAACATAACATTTCCACATTTCAATCACAAGATATCAATACAACACAAAAAACATTGTGAAAACCATTTCCAATACTAAAATAAAAGAAAAGTAAAACATTGTATTTATTTTTCTTTAAAAAGAAGGTATGGCTTGTAGAGGAAGCCGAAACTCAAATAACGGTCACGATGGCGGAGAAGTCGTTGTCGCCGCATACGTACGAAAAAAACATTCCCTTTTGTCGTTTAGTAAACGCATCGTATAAAAAATATTCCTTTTGAATAAACGTAAAAGTCAAAGGGGTTTATACACCGTATAAAATAAAGTTGTGTATAAAATAAAATATTCCTCAATGAAAGGAGATTGAGACGAAGTCCCGTACCTCGTATCCGACTTGACCCGACCGTTCTTTAATCTCCTGAATAATAAACTTGAGTTAATCTCTACTTGATTATGAACCTTTTTCAAGTTCATTATTCCTTTTATACCATGTTATGAACATCATGTAATCACTTAAGTTAATAATGTTCATTTTTGTTGGTATTTGGTTCTTAAGTCAAAAATAGAATTCTTACACTTATATATTGTTAATTTGGTCAAAGGTTCATTATATACAGAATAATATTAATGATTTTGATAACATATATATCATATATATTCATCATATACATGTATTTATAATATTACATCACATTTAGAGGTAAGAAATGAAGTGCACCGTTCATGGAGACGGTAAGCCATACGTACGCATGAACGCTACTTCCATTTCTATTTCGTATTTTATGGAATGGAATCATAATGATATAAGAGTATATTATAATTCCAGTATAATAACATATATAATATCATCAACTTTATCCTTTACACTTCCCACATATGGTATTAACGAATCAAATCACTTTCAGGGGGCGGTAGTCCGCACTTCCTAAAATGAAGATATCGTGTTTAACCATAATGGAAACAATAATGGTATGCCATAAATGAAAAATACATAAGCTTAAGGAAAGAATAAAAATATTATATATCATATATAAAAATATTGACATCATAATGGCCACCTTTTAAGGTGTTAAATGAGTATTGAACAATCATTGTTTCGGGAGGCAGAATTTCGCCATCCACGGAAACTGTATGTTCTTTAACCATTTGATGTAGTTGTGTGAGAGTGTAGCTCAAATAAATCTTATAACAACATACAAGTATATTAAAGATACTGGTGTTGTTACAAAAGAAGTAAATAAAAAGAGTTTAGGGGGTTGGAGATGCAAAATAAAACAAATGAACATGAGAGAATGAATTACCTTTAAAAGTGTAACTCCTTTTGATTTGAGCCTAAAGGCTTCCTTTGAAAGGATTCTTCCCAAACAGAATCCTCTAGGATGAGGAGAGGGATGTGGAGAGAGTAAATGGGCAGGGGTTGGCCGAGCCAAAGGCTTGAGGAGTGTGTGAAATGAGGTAGAGTTGGGGGCCTTTTATAAGAGGAGAGGTGGGGTTCTTTTGGAAAGTAAAGATAACTTACTTTATTTTTAAAAAGAGTATCGGATTCAAAAGGTCCCACATTGCTATAAATAAAGGATAAGGTGATAAGGCTTCTAAATCCACTCATCCAATTGGTTTTGGCCATGTGTAGGTTTTAGATATTTCATTATCTTTCCATTTTATTTAAATCGTTAAATAATGATGTCATCGCTGCATCATCATGATGTCATAAATAATTTAATTTATTTAAAGTCTAAAAATTATAAAAAAAATACTATGATGTAGGAAATAGTTTTATCTTTCCAATGACTATTTATAATCAAAAATCTGATCTTTATAACCCCATGTAAAAATTGTTTTAGTAAAACATCACTTGTTTGTGTCATTTTTACTTTAACATTTAATAAAAAGTTATTTATGTCATTTCCCAACCAAAGTGTCTCCATGGGGTCCCCAAGTTGACCCATGGATTTTCTTGGTCTGCCATGACACAACCAATAAGGTTGAGACATGTGTCTAGGTCATTTCATATTATTAAAGCATTATTTATACCGTAAACTACCCTAATTACCACTAATCGCGATTAAAAACTTAATAAGTTACTATTCACCAAAAATTTATTTTAATCCCATTGAACCACATTTTACTTCTTAATGACAACCATGTATGTCGGATTTTTTAAAATCAAAACACAATGAGGTAAAAATTTCATTTAAACGGAAAAATCAGTTTTTATAAGTACCACTTAGTGGTTTCACTATTCATCAAAAATTGAAGTTTTTCAGAAAATTACCAAAAATTCACCCTAAGCTATATTTGATATTCCGAATTCAAAAATGAAGTCTATTTTACAAAATTCAATACATATAAGTCACATTAATTAATTTAATAATTAATTCCCGCTGTCAGAGCAAATAGCGTGTTTTTATGAAACAATAAGTATCATAAGATTGACACCAGTTTAAGTCCAATTTCAAAGTGAAATTGATTCCAATGACCTCCATTGGATTAAATGGTAAACATATATTCTAATTTCACTTTAAAACCAATTCAAAACATAATCTAATCATATAAACAAAATAGATTAAAAAGCAGTTTTGATGTAAAATGCAGTATTTTTCACTATTCATTAAAAATGAACATTGTCAGAAAAATACCAAAAATTCACAGAAGGTAAATTTTGATGTCCCAATCATAAAGAATAAGTTTATTTTGGAAAAAATAGTTTATAAAATTGTCAAAAGATAGATTCAAAAATGGTTTGCCATCAAAAGGCAGTAAAACAATCTTTTAAGAATATTAGTGTATTCCATGCATAAGATTTTATTTATTTTCATTTTAAGCCTCTATAACACTATCTTAATCATTAATAGACATAGATAAAAATATCTATTATTCATTACTTACTTGGGATGTTACATCCTTCCCCCCTTTAGAAAATTACATCCCCGCGATTTATTTACTTATCAAATAAATGGGGGTACTTATCCCTCATTGCTTTTTCAGATTCCCATGTTGCCTCTTCCATCATGTGGTTTTTCCAGAAAACCTTTACCTGCTTAATCACCTTATTCCGTAACACTTTTTCCCTGTGGTCAAGAATCTGGACCGGTTGTTCCTCATAGGATAGGTTCTCTTCCAACTGAACTACCTCTGGACTCAAAACATGAGATGGATCTGGCATATACTTTCTCAACATCAAAACATGAAAAACATTGTGTACCTGAGATAAACTCGGAGGTAAAGCCACCCGGTATGCAACTGATCCAACTCTCTCAAGAATTTCATATGGTTCAATAAACCTTGGACTCAGCTTTCCTTTCTTACCAAATCTCATCACACTTTTTCAAGGAGAAACCTTGAGAAAAACATGATAACCTACCTCGAAAGATAGATCCTTCCTCCGGTTATCCACATAACTCTTCTGCCTGCTCTGAGTTGTTCTCATGTGCTTCTGAATCAGATGAACTTTTTCTGCCATCTCTTCTATCAATTCTGGTCCAATCAACTTCCTTTCACCCACTTCATCCCAGAAAGCTGGAGTTTGACACCGCTTCCCATATAATGCCTGAAATGGTGCTATCTGTATACTGGAATGAAAAATGTTATTACATGAAAATTAAACCAAAGAAAGATGTTGGTCCCAACATCCCAGATAATCCATAGAGCAAGAACATAGCATATCCTCCAATGTCTGAATTGTTCGTTCTGACTGCCCATCTGATTGAGGATGAAAAGCTGTACTAAAATTTAATTCAGTACCCAACGACTTCTGAAGGCCTTTCCAAAGGTTAGAAGTGAACCTGAGATCATGATCAGATACAATGGAGAGAGGAACTCCGTGTAACCTGATTACCTCTTTAAGATACAAATGGGAAAGTTGATCGAGGGAAAAAGAATCTCGTATGGCAAGGAAATGAGGAGATTTAGTCAAGAGATCAACAATAACCCAGATTACATTATTACCTCGAGATGTCTTCGGTAATCCCACAACAAAGTCCATGGATATATTCTCCCATTTTCACTCTGGCACTGGTAAAGGCTGAAGCATCCCTTTCGGTAACTGTCGCTCTGCTTTAACCTGTTGACATGACAAACACTTCACAGTAAAATCAGCAATATCCCTTTTCATTCCATCCCACAAGTAACACTCCCGCAGATCTCTATACATCTTAGTACTGCCAGGATGAACTGAAAACGGAGAACTATGAGCTTCATATAACAACTCTCCCTTCAACTGTGAATCACAAGGCACACACAATCTCTTCCCAAATCTCAAAACAAAATCATTATCAATGTTGAATTCATGCAACTTACCTTTCTGAACCAGCTCTACCATTTTCTGCAACTCACTGTCTTGCTTCTGTGCTTGCTTGATTCTATCTGATAGAGATGATCTCACTGATACCTGAAACAAAACAGAAGAACTTCCTACACCAACAACTTTTATTCCAAAGTTCATCAAATCCTTAACCAAAGGATCACGTTCCAAACGCAACATTGTTAATGAAGCATTACTTTTTCAACTCAAAGCATCAGCCACTTTATTTTCTTTTCCCGGATGGTAATGAATTGTACAATCATGATCTATGATTAATTCCAGCCATCTCCTCTGTCTCATTTTTAAATCTTTCTGAGTGAATATATACTTTAAACTTTTGTGATCTGTATATATTTCACACTTTACTCTATACAAATGATGTCTCCAAATTTTTAAAGCAAACACAACAGTAGCTAATTCTAGATCATGTGTAGGGTAATTTACCTCACGAGTCTTCAACTGTCGTGAAGCATAAGCAATTACCTGATCATTCTGCATTAAGACGCAACCAAGTCCTTTCAACGAAGCATCACTGTATATAACAAACTCACCATTCCTGGAAGTTAGTGCCAAAACTGGAGCATTCACTAGTCTTCTTTTCAACTCCTGAAAACAATCATCACATTCTTTTGTCCAGAGGAACTTAACACCCTTACGAGTTAGCTTAGTAATTGGACTAGATAACCATGAAAAATTTCTAATAAACCTTCGGTAATAGCCTGCCAAACCACGGAAGCTACGAATCTCGGTTACATTTGTGGGTCTTGGCCATTCTTCCTCAAATTTTGTTTTTGCAGGATCAACAGCTATTCCATCTTTAGAAACAATATGACCAAGGAATGAAATTTTTTTCAACCAAAACCCACACTTGCTGAATTTTCCATACAGTTTCTTTTCTTTTAAGGTTTGAAAAATAACCCTTAAATGTCTTTCATGCTCCTCTTTACTTTTAGAAAACACCAAAATATGATCAACAACACAACCACCATTTATCACCTGATTTAACTGCGCCATTACTACAACAAACTATTCAGTTCCAATTCTGACCATTTCTGGATGCTGATTCGGAAGGTTATTTCCTTCTGTATGCCTTCCTAGCACTGCTTCCCTGTTTCCTCTACGGAAAACCATTCTAAACAAATATTTCTTAGATGAAGCAACATGGTAATCTTTAAATGCTATATCATTTAAAAAAAATATTTTTGGATAATCATTTAATAGAAATCTAACTCCTAAAGTTATCGAAACTGACCTTTGATACCAACTATAAGGCCCCAGCCTTAAACCTTACTTAATCTTGAGTTATTACAAGATTACACATTGAGGATCTTTTCAGGTTTAGAATTTTAGAGAATTAGATCATAAAACTTGCATTACATTCCACATATAAACAAAGTGGTTACATAAAGATACTATTCTTCATTCCCATCAATGGAAACATATTTAAAATAAAACATGGATTCTTTCTTGAAACTTCCTTGACACAATCATCTTATCGTGTACCTTTCCCTTGACCTGTGAAAACATTTCAAAAAAACTTGGGATGAGCATAAAAAGCTCAGAATGGGTTATAAAAACAGGGAAAGGAAACATGGGTACATATATACATAAGAGTGAAATCATACTTTACCCATAAAACATAAGCAAATTAACATACCTCATCAAATCATTAGTAAATCATTGAAATCATAAGACATAAAGTTAACTTGAGGCATTCATAACATTCTTACGTAGGGAGTAACCCTCTTGGTTACGTTTGGAATACCCATGACAGTATATTCCCTAAAATCTCTTCGGAGAAACCTTAACGTTTCAATCCTTCGCGTTACCCAATGCATTGGAGAGATATATCGGGCTCACCCGCCCTTAGTTTATCACGGAACCACCCATCTTCATAATAATGCCCAAGAACCACAACATAATCGTATCACATAAAACATGCATAAAGGAAACATAACATTTCCACATTTCAATCAAAAGATATCAATACAACACAAAAAACATTGTGAAAACCATTTCCAATACTAAAATAAAAGAAAAGTAAAACATGGTATTTACTTTTCTTTAAAAAGAAGGTATGGCTTGTAGAGGAAACCGAAACTCAAATAACGGTCACGACGGCGGAGAAGTCGATGTCGCCGCATACGTACGACAAAAACATTCCCTTTTGTCGTTTAGTAAATGCTTCCTATAAAAAATATTCCTTTTGAATAAACGTAAAAGTCAAAGGGGTTTATACACCGTATAAAATAAAGTTGTGTATAAAATAAAATATGCCTCAATGAAAGGAGATTGAGACGAAGTCCCGTACCTCGTATCCGACTTGACCCGACCGTTCTTTAATCTCCTGAATAATAAACTTTAGTTAATCTCTACTTGCTTATGATCCTTTTTCAAGTTCATTATTCCTTTTATACCATGTTATTAACATCATGTAATCATTTAAGTTAATAATGTTCATTTTTGTCGGTATTTGGTTCTTAAGTCAAAAATAGACTTCTTACACTTACATGTTGTTAATTTGGTCAATGGTTCATTATATCCAGAATGATATTAATGATTTTGATGACATATATATCATATATATTCATCATATACATGTATTTATAATATTACATCACATTTAGAGGTAAGAAATGAAATACACCGTTCATGGAGACGATAATCCGTACGTACGCATGAACGCTACTTCCATTTCTATTTCATATTTTCTGGAATGGAATCATAATGATATAAGAGTATATTATAATTCTAGTATAATTACATATATAATATCATTAACTTTATCCTTTACACATCCCACATATGGTATTAACGAATCATATCACTTTCAGGGGGCGGTAGTCCGCACTTCCTAAAATGAAGATATCGTGTTTACCCATAATGGAAACAATAATGGCAGGCCATAAATGAAAAATACAGAAGCTTAAGGAAAGAATAAACATATTATATATCATATATAAAAATATTGACATCATAATGGCCACCTTTGAAGGTGTTAAATGAGTATTGAACAATCATCGTTTCGGGAGGCAGAATTTCGCCATCCATGGAAACCGTATGTTCTTTAACCATTTGATGTATTTGTGTGAGAGTGTAGATCAAATAAATCTTATAACAACATCCTAGTATATTGAAGATACTGTTGTTGTTACAAAAGAAGTAAATAAAAAGAGTTTTGGGGGTTGGAGAAGCAAAATAAAACAAATGAACATGAGAGAATGAATTACCTTTAAAAGTGTAACTCCTTTTGATTTGAGCCTAAAGGCTTCCTTTGAAAGGTTTCTGCCAAAAGGGAATCCTCTAGGATGAGGAGAGGGATATGGAGAGAGTAAATGGGCAGGGGTTGGACGATCCAAAGGCTTGAGGAGTGTGTGAAATGAGGTAGAGGTGGGGGCCTTTTATAAGAGGAGAGGAGGGGCACTTTTGGAAAGTAAAGATAAGTTACTTTATTTTTAAAACGAGTTTCGGATTCAAAAGGTCCCACATTGCTATAATTCGAGGATAAGGTGATAAGGCTTCGAAATCCACTCATACAATTGGTTTTGGCCATGTGTAGGTTTTATATATTTCATTATCTTTCCATTTTATTTAAATCGTTAAATAATGAGGTCATCGCTGCATCATCATGATGTCAAAAATAATTTAGTTTATTTAAAGTCTAAAAATTAAAAAAAACTATGATTTAGGAAATCTTTTTATCTTTCCAATGACTATTTATAATCAAAAATCTGATCTTTATAACCCCATGTAAAAATTGTTTTAGTAAAACATCTCTTGTTTGTGTCATTTTTACTTTAACATTTAATAAAAAGTTATTTATGTCATTTCCCAACCAATGTGTCTCCATGGGGTCCCCAAGTTGACCCATGGCTTGTCTTGGTCGTCCATGACACAACAAATAAGGTTGGTACATGTTTCTAGCTCATTTCATATTATTAAAGCATTATTTATACCTTAAACTACCCTAATTACCACTAATCGCGATTAAAAACTTAAGAAGTTACTATTCACCAAAAAATTATTTTAATCCCATTGAACCACATTTTACTTCTTAATGACAACCATGTATGTTGGATTTTTTAAATTCAAAACACAATGATGGAAAAATTTCATTTAAACAGAAAAATCAGTTTTTATAAGTACCACTTAGTGGTTTCACTATTCATCAAAAATTGAAGTTTTTCAGAAAATTACCAAAAATTCACCCTAAGCTATATTTGATATTCCGAATTCAAAAATGAAGTCTATTTTAAAAAATTCAATACATATAAGTCACATTAATTAATTTAATAATTAATTCCCGCTGTCAGAGAAAATTGCGTGTTTTTATGAAACAATAAGTATCAAAAGATTGACACCAGTTTAAGTCCAATTTAAAGTGAAATTGATTCCAATGACCACCATTGGATTAAATGGTAAAAATATATTCTAATTTCACATCAAAACCAATTCAAAACATAATCCAATCATATAAACAAATTAGATTAAAAAGAAGTTTTGATGTAAAATGCAGTATTTTTCACTATTTATTAAAAAATGAACATTGTCAGAAAAATACCAAAAATTCACACAAGGTAAATTTTGATGTCCCAATCATAAAGAATACGTTTATTTTGACAAAAATAGTTTATAAAATTTTCAAAAGATAGATTCAAAAATGGTTTTCCATCAAAAGGCAGTAAAACAATCTTTTAAGAATATTAGTGTATTCCACACATAAGATTGTATTTATTTTCATTTTAAGACTCTATAACACTATCTTAATCATTAAGAAAAATAGATAAAAATATCTATTATTCATTACTTACTTGGGATGTTACATTAAGCATAAGAGAAACCATTTAATGGAGAATTTCAAGAACATGAAGATCAAGGCCCACACCATCTTCGTCGAATGACCCCATATAAGAATCACCATCGAACACGTTTCTCTATGGGTGTATGCTAGTTTATTAAATGAATATGTATCAAATCCATAGAAATAAGAATATCTACTTCATTTTCTATAGAATATTTAATATATTTTCATCCTATTATTGTTACTTTCTAAATGGTTTTTAAATCCCAATTTGTATTTCTGAATAATATTCAAATTTAATTAACGAATTTTGGAATTACAGATTTTTGACACAAATAATATTTTAATCAAATATTATTATTAAATAATTTTTAGCAAATAAAAATTACTATATAATTTTAATTTTGTTGTTATTATAAAGGTTCAAAAAATGCTATTATCCATAACCCGTCATTTTTAATAATTATCGATTTTATTGTAATTGAAAATTAAAATATTTATAAAATTATTTAGAAATAGTTAATTTTATTTTTGGAATTATGATGTTGAAATTATCGAATGGTAAAGTTTTCATAATTTTCTGAGAATGGTGAATTTTTGGGTAAAAATTAAATATCGTATAAATATAGTTTCTATTTTCTGAATTAACAATGACCCAAAAGTGATGTAATAAGTAAAATAAATTGGTTAAACGACAAAATATATGTTTTACATGAAAAATAATGTGATTTTAAGAATATTTTATTTAATTTTTAAATGCATTATGAATCCTCCAAGACTTATAATATATTTTAAGATTTTAAAATCATTTATTTAAGAGTATGAATCACCTCCAGATCACCAGTGGTAATATATTAATTTGTTCAGACCTTGGAAATATAAAATAATTTAATCCAAGCTAGTTTGGAAGAAAAAGTGGGAAAAAACATTGGATGGCTTTTGGTTTTGGATATTATATTATGTAGAGTCCAACACATAAATAATAAAGCAATTCACCTCCTTTACTATATAAACCCACTCATGATACCATTTATTATCACTAAAAATACTTGGAGAATGTCCATACTCTTCCCTCCACTCTATAGAGACCTCCCAAGGCGCCCCCAGATCTAATGAAGCCACCCAGGCCTTTGGAAATACACATTCAATTAAGGGAACCTCATCTTCCACTCTCCTCTTTTATCAAGCACTTCTTTTATGTTAATAATTTTACTTTTCATTTTATTATGATGGGATATGATATTAAATATTTCATTCATGTTACATTTTATTAATAAATCATTTTATCTTCCTTTCATGTCATTAATCCTCCCATGATCCTTTATTTACAACAATTACCATGTTGAAATTTCGGAAGGATTTTTTTCCAATATTCATGTTTCCCCACTACCTTATGCATT
This sequence comes from Viscum album, assembly GCA_963277665.1. Taxonomy (NCBI): domain Eukaryota; kingdom Viridiplantae; phylum Streptophyta; class Magnoliopsida; order Santalales; family Viscaceae; genus Viscum; species Viscum album. Next base: position 399,150,307 of record OY728138.1, read on the forward strand.
ATATTTAAAATTTATAATGTTGGAGTATGATTTTAAAAGTAACTATTACTATATAATTGGTATGAAAATAATGATAGACCCCTTTCTCTCTCATTAACCATTTTTAGTTTTATGTAACACACTTATGCTGCTAAAATTTCACTGTGATTTTCCATGCCAAAATAACTATGTAGTGAATACAATACCCCTTTTTATATAAAGAATATTCACCTTGGTAAACATATAATTATTTATTTGGGACTTACATAAATTTATTCCACATTCCTTTATCATTTAATGAATATTTATGTTGAATGAATCTATTACATAAGATCTATGTTTCACACTACAGCAGTAGAATCCAATATAATGATGGGGGTGCCCGGATAGTGATCTAATGTATTGGGTAATGTTTAGTATCATGATAATTCAAGTTTGGATGTGGGTTTACTTAATTAAAATATATTAATTTTTTCAACATGAATTCTTGGCCAATTTATCCTTTACATGTGTTTTAGGTTTATGCCACATTAACCGTGTTATGATTGACATGTTATATAATGACTTGTTTTTAATGTTGCTTTTGTTCCTTCTTAATATACCTATTGTATAACATGTATTATCTTCTTTTTGTTATGATTTTTTTAATTCCATTAATGGGATTTATATCACATCCCTTTATTATTTTTTCCCTAGGATATCCAATATAGTGTTAGGTTAGTTGGAATATTATGATCATGTAAAAGAAGTTTTTAATAATGTTTTGTATCCCATGTAACATGTTGATTATATACTGTAACTAATTACCAAAGAAAATATGCTTCTTGATATTTTTGATTGTAATAAGTGTAGTCTTATGTAATAAATCAATCATTAATGTGTAAAAATGAGTGGAGGTTGTTATATACTAATTATTGAACTATTAAATGATAATAAAGTATCTATGAATGATAATAAGAAAGGAAGGAAAGTAGACAACGAAACTAGTAGGCTGAAACCAAATCATTCGGGGCTTGGTCATTCAAAATTCAATGAAATAGTTTCTTATAATGGTTTTTACTTCATTTTCATACCTTCGAAAAGATTAATAGGCGAGATTCTAAATTTTATGAATATCATATCATGGTGTAAGATACATCAGGATGAAATGAATATTAAGATAGAGTCAATAATGTTTATGACAGAAACATTGATAATGATTGAGACCAATTTAAAATTGCCCCACAGATGTTGAAGGCTCAAAATTCCTCTTATAATTTAATGGTGAAATGGTAAAATCAGATTTATATTGATAATTGGAGAAAGATAACAAGTTTATAGAAGTGAAGAATTTTTTTGAATTAGTTGAGTATTTCAACAATTTATTATCGTAAATGGAAGATATAGTAATGTTTGTTGATTAATTGAGAGATACCATTTATGAAGACTAATGATTAAAATGTTCTAATAGAAAAGTTTTGAGATATGTAGATGGAGTTGATAATAATTATATCCTTTGAATATGAGATGATCATTTTGAGGGATTATAATAAAGTGTTATATGTGGTAGTAAAAAGGTTTATGACTTTAGAATGGGTAAAATAATAAAGGATCACAATGATGGAGAAATATCATCATGAGTTTATGAAGTTCAAAGAATTTTTCAAAATCCCAATGAAGAAAGAATGGTTTTTTTGAAATCCTGAATTTATTTTGTAAAATATTGTAACGATTTCTTATAATGAATTAATTTTAATCCAATTTCATTATGATTGAATGTATTCTAATTTTGATAGGATATATATTCATTCATACTTACATGGATGATAAGTTAGTTCCATATTGTTTCATATGTTTTCTTTCTATAATAATTCAACAAACATCAGAATCATACCCATTAATTTTTGAAAATCACAAAGGGATATTGGGATTTATAATTGGATAATGATTTAATAAAATGGTAGATTGATATATTAAGGTTAGAATATTTCATTATGTCAGAGAAACTATCCTAAGGGGGATAATTTCTTTTAATAGATATGTATTCTTTAAGGAAGACTTTTTATAGTACTCACAATTATATTTAGAAAATTTGAAATCATAGGGTATTTAAGTAGTAAATAATATCTTAATAGATCTTAAAATAACTTATTATTGTAAAGTTTTATGTTATTTGTCCATTTATGTTTTTAGTTTTGTACTCCAAAAAAGGTGTGATTGTCGAGTCTGATGTATTACTTCTAAATTTTTCATTCCTTTTGTTTTGGAAATCCAAATCACTTTCATAAAACATATTTACTAACTTTTTATGTCCCAAATGTTTTAGAATGTTTTTAGAGAAAATTATCCTTTACCATACATATAAAAAAACTAAATGTATTATGAATATATTACAATCATTTTTCATTACGATCATTAGATTCAGTATTCATTTAATAATCAGACTTACCATTAATCACACAAGGAGTTAGACTTTTATATTGTATTTTGTACTAAAAAAAATTCATGACCATTAGATTGATTCTGGTACTAATAAAATTAGACTCTTTCTCCATAGTATTCTTATATTTACAATTGGTAATAATTTAAATAATATTATCCTATGATTTCAATCATAAAATAGAAGAATTATTTATTTCATAAAAAATACTTTTAATATAATAATTGTGTTTAACAAAAGTGACATCAATAATTAAGTTATTCCAAATCCTTTTTCGATAACATGAACCAAAAGTCCAATTATTTTGCCAAAAAACTCATAAATATTAACATTGGATCTTTTTCTATAAATAAAAAGTCATTCGAAGAGTTTGAATATGATATATTTTTTCAACTCGTGTCTTATGAATATTTCTTAGTATGACTAACCCATTATTAGTCTTTGTAATTCTTTACAGAGTTGGTAGATATAAGGAATCCTTTTTAGGATTTTTTCATTAAGAAATTTTGATTGTTTAGTTAATTATGATCATTTTTACAAACAAAGGCTTCTGGGGATAAGATTATGGTGAATCTGATCTATCGGATCGAGGCATTCTGATGCTTGGATGATTGATACGGATCATCGTATTGAGGGATTACAAGGATTGGAGGACAAATTTTATTTGAATCGTATTATCAAGGTATTTCATGGTAAGGAAAGATAGACATTATAGTAAGTAAAAAACCATGGATACCTTTAGTCAAAGTTGTTGACCAACTTACTCTTATGGTTAAAAGAGTTAATCCATTTTAATATAGCATGCATGTCATTCGTAATTTTACTAGATTTAGTTTTTTTTTTGTTTTTATAAGTGTCTATTCCACTATGAATGTAATAGAATGTTATTCATTATACTTATATTTATATAATGTTTATTTTATTGGGGTTACTATTAATACAATAAATACATACTTTAAAATTAATCAGATCTATTGTGATTATGATTCTTTTACTATGATATAATATGACATTTTTGGGTTTTGATTTTGACACCCTAATAATAGGAATATATCTATGTCTAATAAATTTAATTGAATATGATTGTGTTTTGTTTTCTTTAAAGGTTTTGTAAACTACAATTGACCCCCCCCCCCTTGTAAGTTATCCAAATAAAAGAATCTAATGATGATATATTAATGTTTTGTGTTACTCCCACATTTCCAATATTGAAGTGATATTATGATGCCATGTTATTTATTTTATGCTCCCTTGTATTACCAATGAGACTTATCTTTTATGATATTAGGTTATAACTTTGAATAACATGTTGTGCTTATTTATAAAGTGTATTCCCTTACCAAGATTTTTACCTCTTTTGTATATGTATTCCCTAGATAATCCCATGTAGTTTTTAAGATCACAAAGGGATTTAAGAGCACATTATGGTGTTTGAAGTAATGAAATATTATTTCATAATGACAACTTATGTACCTTATCTTACAAATACACTAGTCCTTTCCATACTGGATATGTGTTTAATGGATAATTCAGTTAAAAATCATGTAAAAATATCTGTAAAAATGCTTAAGTAGCTATAGAAATATCTAGGAATAATGAAACAAATTTTTAATCAGCATCAAGAGAGATAATAAGTTCAACAAGTATGCCAAATTTTATGATGTATAACAATCACAAAAGGCCCAATAAACCCCAATGATAATGTACCTTGACTTCCCAAAAATGAGGTACTAAATGAGATGAAACCCTGATAAAAACTCAATCACCAACTACAAACTCCAACGAGATGTTAGAAATATTCATATTATTTATAAAGACTCTAATCCATATCTAACCTCTTTTAGAACAAAGGCACCATCTCCATCGTCTCTTAAACAATAATCAGTCCTACCAAAGATGGACTCCCCAATTATGCCCAAAATTGGGGGGATCTACAAGGACATCCATAAAATTTTTCAAAAGGCCCATGTTAATTGAAGAATTATAATTGTTTTTATAAGAGAAATAAACTAATGGAAAATAGCTTTCCATTAACCATTGAAATCATAAACACATGATCGAGGTGTATCCTATGGAATTTAAAGGTCTCACAAAGTTTTTATATCCATACAAGGTTAATAAGACATGAGTAACTTCAACTAGGTACCAAATTCATATTATAATCCTTTCCAAAACTAAGATGTAAATATTGGATCTCTTTTAGAAACAATAGGATAAGTCACATCATTATTATTCATGATCTCTAAAACAAATAGGCGCCTGAGCTCTTCCACCTTGGGAAAATCATTTAGAAAAAGTAAATGATATGATTCCAAAAATTACTCAATGATCACCCAAATAAAATTTATCACACTAGGATTCCAGGTCAAACCAAATACAATGTCCATGTATATCTCATTATACTTCTATATAAAAGTGGGTATGGGCTAGAATAAATCCGAATATCTCTGATGGTACACCTTAATCTTCAATCAGGTAGGGCATCATGACACAATGTCATGAATCAACCAAAACATCCATAAAAAATAATAATAACATCTATAATTTTGATACATCTTTGTATTCCCAGGGTGTATGGACCCACTAGACCAATTTATATTATCCACCAACTCATTTACAGGAGTTATCTGAATTAATAATTTTCCTTCTAAATGTAAGACACCACCAAGAGACTCAGACCAGCAACCTGAGGTCTCCCCCCAAAAAATATTTCACTACAATGATGAAGTCATTTTTTTCTTGTCCAAGATGAATCCAATAATCAAATGGAGAATTAAATTTCACAAAAGATAAGTACTCCTCCCCATCAGCTTATTTCATATCCAATAACATATTAGTGAATACAGTCATCAATTACCGGTATTTTTTGATTCCTTTAAATCTTGAGTTTGTAACTTATTTCTCAACACATCTACACCCAAATTACTATTTTCAATTTTGTATGAAATATTACAGAAATAATGAACAAAATTCTTATAATAACTACCCAATCAAAATAATCTTTGAGTGTTAAAAACATTCTAGTGTTACGTTAAAGTCATCACTGCCTATATTGTTTCAGGATTAACTGAGATGACTCTTAATGATTAAAAATTCACTTTTTGTTTGGTTTTCAAAATATTTTTTTGGATGAGCTGTAACTGAGACATAAAAGAGATAAATTATTCAAAATTAAGAATTCAATAGACCAAATCCATTAGAACATTTTACACTATCACAAACTATCTTCACACCAACTTCATAAAAAATTGTGAGCCATCAACCATCAGGTCAGATATTGAGATGCGAGCATCCTCGATCATTCCTCTCCGACATCTGCTAATGAGAACTCACCAGACCTTATCCCACCACCAATTAGAACAACCATAACATCTTTAATCATTCCAAACTGCTTCATGTAATCATCTAAAGCCACAACACCATAACCACCGAAGAAACTCCATTACCAGACTTCATAGGACTTCAGAAATAAGAACCATAAAAACTAAATCTCATCACCGCTGACCTCTATTACTTGTCACTATTGTGAATCCTTCTGCATTATCAAAAAATCTCATGCATTATCGAAATTAAGTAATAAATGATAGGAAAACCCCAAAAAACATCATCTCCATCAAACACATCACCGACTCAAAACCACAAAACTCGCCATCATTGTTATTCAAACAACCCACTAGAATTATGGAATCCATCTATAAAAACCTGTAACATGATATCTCACCACAAACAACCATCACCAAAAAATGTGACCATCAGAAAAAATAAAAAACCACCATCATGAATGAAGACAAACATGAAACTGGGGAAAACCCTTAAAAAAGGCCGAGAATGGATCCTTGAATAATGTCGAGGATGAAACCCAAAATTGATCCTCAATGACCGAAAACTGTATGACCCAAAACTTAGTGTACCCATCACTCCAACTCTATCATGTAGAGAAGCAGTGGAACCCTAGGTCAGAGTGGGTTTGGGAGGCTGAGGAAGAAATACTTACTCAGGAAGAATATGGAAACCCAATGACCACCAAACCACAATCCCAATGTCTAAAAACTGAACACCATCCCCAAATAGAAGAAGCATGATGAAATTTAATTCCAGGATAGGTTAAGGTAGTAGGGGGTGACAAAAACTGAAACCTTCTATAAAAGAAACAAGAGAGCCGTAGAAGGATGTCCATAGTGGCAAGTACCAGAGGGGAGAGGAAGAGAGGATAGGAGAATCTGAGATATAAGGGGAGAAGTTAAGGTAAAAATATAAGACCCCAGATGAGAGGAGAACATGATTGAAAGTAGTGACCTATGTGGGGAGCACAGAGACCAACCATTTCATATAATCAATGAGGTGACTCTCTCAGAAGTTACATGGCCAATAAACACTTCTTGATAATTAGTAATACAAAACGAAATACACAAAAAACATAATTTCAATACCTTCTCCTAAATTTGTTCTTGATAATATCCTCCTCTATAAATGTAAGTTGATAGTACCCCGGTTGTAGATCCATCCTAGAAAACCATCAGGATCCGCTCAGTTGATCAAAAAAATCACTAATCCTAGGAAAATGATATATGTCCTAAAAACCCACTTGATTAATACTTTATTATTTAATATAAATCCAAAAAATTCCCTCAATCTTCTTTGGGAAGAGAAATAGTGAATCCCATTGATACATTCTTATGTGATCAAATCCATTGGCTTTAAGATCCTAAATATAAATTTAAATACCATTATCTCTATGGGTTTCATACGATAAGATAAAAAGGAGTTCAAAATAATCTCTAGAAGAATATATATATATATAAATAAACCTATATATAGGAAAGTTACTATGAAAAATTATTAGGAACTACTTTATTGTACTCATTAAAAATAGAAGGATACCGACCACATAATTGAAGATAGATGACATCCAAAACTATCTCAGAAAATTAACATAAGATCATTCCAACCATAGAAACGACATGTCCGACTATCATTGATTTAGAGTCTCACTCACCGTGAAATATGTGATTAACCACATTAGGATATATAAGTCAAACCCAATGATGATAATAATCAATCTAGGCATTTAATCATACCATCAAATAATTGAAAATGTCGATATGAAAGATGTCAAAATCAGAGACTAGAAAATTCCCTATAACCACAAAGTTGGAGATCATAACATGAAATTTGGAACATTTAAATGCATTCTCCTTAATCCTTACCAAGGTAGTGTAAAGATCCATTATGAATTGAATTCACTCCAGTCAAAATCCCAACAAATCAATCAATTCAGATGATATAAAATAATGTGATACACTAGTACTAAAAAAGTAATGGATTATTGGGGATGAAATAAACATTTTACCTCTTGGATTAGTTGTTCCCATTTCATATTCCACTAATATAATTTCTACTATATAATGGCATTCAGTATCAACCCGACCCTGAGCCATATTTACAATAAAAGTACCCATTTTTCATGAAAATGAGATCCACCACCTTTTACTTCATTTGAACAAGCCTGGGATCCTATGTTAAGAGTGTACCCAACTATACTTCCATTGGGTAAACTTTATGAAACATTAATTAGTTTATTGGATTGTTTACAATTATGTAAAATCCTATTTTCGATCAAACAATAAGGATTAGTTTGGATAGGTCATCCACCCTTTAAGAAAACCACTAAGCATTGTCACAAGGAATCTTAGGTTACCGATTATGACATAAAATGAGAAACCTTAGTGTGTTTCATTTTATAAAATTATGACACAGCATGTATACCACCTACTATAAAATTGGATCCACTAAGACATATCTTCCCAACTAAGTATACCTCTAACATAACTTCTTCATTAGCTACCTCAAAAAATATTGGTTGGAACAAGTGAATAACCATCAATTGAATCTCATGATTCGAACTCATATAAAACCATCAAGCCTAGATATAGTCATTAATGAAAATACCTATATGTGGATGAAATAAATTATTAAAACAATTTACACACTCCATCATAAAATTATCCCTTTGATCCAAAGTCACAGGCTCCTAATCCTTCACCACATGAAACATATATGGATAGAACAACTAATTGAATTCCTTACCCATGTAATTCTGTTTTTATGAAGGAACACTACCATTTCCATCTGGGAACTTTAAGAATATAAGTTGAATATACCCCCATAGAGCCATCTAGAGTCTTCATAAATTTGAAAAATACTCACTATTCATTCAATCTATTCCTCAGTTTCTAAGGTTCTATTGTCACTAAAAAATATTGGTGGATTATTTTTAGTAAACTCCAAAGCATGATCCATCACATATTCCTTGTTTCCACCAATGTCTTGATACAAATATTTAATGGTCTAGATTAATATTTATACTAAAGAAGGATTGACTAGAGGGTTTTCAATGGTAATTTTCCTCAATGTTCCTTCCCTCTTACTAAAGAGATCTTTCTATAAGGAATTGTATTCTAACGAAAAGAGATACCACCTAATTATCTTATGAAAACAAATATGAATCAAAATGTGAAAGTAAATAATCTATATTAAATCCCTTGAGTAATAGGAGTTTATAAAATAAAAAAAATTAATTATCTTGAGGAGAATACATTGAAAACCGATAAAAAATTGACATGTTCCACCAAAAAAATCCCAAAAATAAAGATTTAAACATTATTGAAAATTATAATGACCCAATAATTTATGAATAAAATTTCATTTCTTTTAATTTATTATGTATATAGAAAACACATGAAAACCATTTATTTTATTATATCATATTTATTTTATATGAACTTTATGTATCATTACCATTTATGATATAGTTGCTGAACAATGATCACATGACTAGTATAAGTATAGGGTTTTAACAAATCCTTTAGATATAGAAAAAGGAAGTGATGGCCATAAAGAGTAGGATTTTCCCTTTCAAGCCCATTTATCAGATCTTTATAGGGATATAAAATTTTTGTGCTTTTCCCTAATCTAATTCCATGTCAAGATCAAGTAACATAAGCATGAGAGAAGCCGTTTACTGGAGTAGTTCAAGCTCATCGAGATCACAACCCAACCCATGTTCACCGAACGACCACAAGAAATCAACACCATCGCATAACATACTCTTAGGGAGTATGATGGTGTAATAAATATATATGTATCAAGACCCTAGAATCATTATTGTCAAATATGTTTTGTATATAATAATAAATATACATTCATTCTATTATTGTAACATGATAATTTATTTTTTAAAGCACAAATAGTATTTTTGGTAAATATTTGAATTAAATTATGAAATATATTTTTATAAATTAATGTATTTTTGAAATAAATAATATTTTATTAAATATTAAATTTTAATTACTATTATAAAATATAATTGATCACATAATTTTTATGAAGTCAAATGTATATTTTATTAATGTTTGAAAGCTGTTTTTTTCTAAACCCATCAATTTTCAATAAATATATGTATTTATGGTAGATATTAAAATTTATATGTTTAGAAAATTATTTAGATAAAATGAATATTATTTTTTGAATTTGGATGTCGAAATTATCCAATGGTGATTTTTTCCTAATTTTCTAAGATAGTCTAATTTTTGGGTAAAAATTAAATATGAAATAAATATATTATGAGTTTTATGACATCATAAAGACACAATAGTGATGTAATAAATACCATAAAAGTGATCTTCAACAAAATATATGTTTTAGATTTAAAATAATTTGATTTTATATTTATTTGAATTATTTTATAATGCCTTAGTGAATCCACCAAAATGTATAATATATTTTATGATTTTAACTAGTTTTCTATGAGGGTGTGACTCACCTCCACATAATAAATGAAAATATTTTGATTTCTTCGACCATTGGACTTATAAAATAATGTTTTTCACTCCCATTTTCTATAAAATATGTGCAAGAATAATTGGTTGGTTTGTGGTTTTGAATATTTTAGTGTGTTGTGACCAAAACCAAAATAATAAATAATTCCCCATCCTTTCCGTTATAAACCGACCCAAGAACTTATTAATCTTCACTAAAACTCTCTAACTATCATCCTAAATCTTCTCTCCACACTCTATAGTTCACACATGGCACCCCCAATCTCCCAGGAAGCCTCTCCCGAGCCTTTGAGACACACATCAAAGTAAGGGATCGTCAAAATATTTTATTTCCCATTTGTCCAAGTTTCCTTATATTGTGATACCATTTTAATTTTATGTTAAAAATTATGGGGTATGTTTTTTAATTCCCACATTATGACCTTATTATTACTTAATTATGATAATCCCCTTTCAATCTAATTAATATCTCCCATGTACACCTCTTACCATGCCGATATTCTGTAAGTGATTTCTTTGTTCTCATTTATATTCAAGCATTTCTCTTACATTATGAATCTAAAATTACATTTATTATGTTGGGATATTATTCATAATGTTTCCCTTACTTCGAATTTCATTTATAAATTTTGATATACAACTTTCTATATCATCAACCATTTTTATAAATCCCCATGTGATGTCGTTATGCTACTGAAATTGCTCCGCAAATTTTCATACCAAAATCATCATGTAGTGAATACCATGACCATTTCCCTACTGAGGGTATTCACCTTTATGAAAATATGGTTATTTATTATAGACTATAATATATATATTCCACATTCCTTTAACAGAAAATAAATTATTATGTTGAATGAGTCAATGTTATATGATCTATGTGGCACAATTAAGCATGATATTAAAATGTCCATTAAGGGTGTGGCCTAATAGAGCTCCAATGCATTAGGTAATGTTTAGTATCAAGATATGTCATGTTGGGACATGGGGTTACCAGATTCATTTTTGGAAACTTTTCCACCATGTTGGGATAGTGGTTTAACTGATTCCTCTATGTTTATGACGTAGTGTTTTTAGTTGTTTCCACAATTCTATGTTATGATGATCATGCTCTATTGTGAATTTATGTTCATGTTTCTCTTATTCTCCATTAATATGCCTATTTTCTAACATATATTGTATTTTTTTATGATATGCCGCGTTTACTCCCTTATTGGTATTTATAGATCACCCTTTTCTTGTGTATGTCCTAAGGTTATCTCATGAAATCCTAAGTACGAAGGAATGTTGTCGTCATGTAAAAGAATTTTTCAATAAAGATGTTGTATATTATATCTTAATTTTTTATGTAATGTTAATAAGCCCCAAATACACTATACCTATCGATATTTTAGGTTTCATGAATTGTATGTTTATAAAATAAATCATGTTTAAATGTTTAATAAATCACATGGTTATTATAGTTGGTATCATAGGATAGATTTATTTATTTTTGGGATTAGGATTAGAAAACATGAGTGAAAGCCTTAGGGATAAGACTAATTATAAGAAAATAATCCCTAAATTTTGATGAGTATAGAGTAAGTAGTTTATCAATAAAATGCATCTCTATCTGGATATGAACAAGTAAATGTGTCTCTGGCACATATCTATCTAGAGGTAAGACACGAAAACAACACATTGAGAAAGATATGAATGAGAACTGGAGCACAAAAATGGGCCTTGCTGCACTCTTGGTTCATCACTTCTTTGGGGATATGCTTAGGTAAATTCATAAGCATAGTACGAACCATTATTAAGGGAAAAAAAACATTCCCTAGGAATATATGTTAGGAAGTAGGTCAGGGATAACATAGATCAAATCTTAGAAATTCATAAGATAAAGAGGTAAATGTAATTTATAATATATTCCTTTTTTTCATTGGATTACCCTTTTGTGTTTATTAATTTAAAATACATACACGTAATTTTACTTTTATTCTAGCCGATGTATGGTAATAGGAGGGTTAGGGCTAAAAACTGATGTGAAGATCAATGTGATGACTATTCTAATGATATTCCCAATCCAATGGCAGAGGGAATCACAAACTATTTCATGATACCCTCTCAGTGAACTCATGTTTTTAAAAGAAACATGGGTTAAGAGGAATGGTAAACCCCCTAAAAAAGAGTCACAATTGATAGCTTCATGAGACAAAGGCCTCCTACTTTCAATGGATCATCTGATCCCTCAATCTTCGAAAAAAGGATCAACTCAATTGATAAGATCTTCTCCATCCATCAATGTTCAAAACAAAAGAAGGTTATTCTAGCTGCTTATCATATGGAGGGTGAAGCTGATCAATGGTAGAAATTGATAAAAAAACATGAACACTGAGGAAGAGATCGAGGAAATGGGAAAGAAGGATTTTCAGAAAAAAAAAATTCATTAAATATTTTCCCCCTCCCTTAATCTTTTGATGGAAGATATTTCCTTGAACTCAAGAAAAAAATAACGAATCTATTAGGGTGTATGAGGAAAAAGTACCCCGAATTGCATGTTGCACCTCTGGTTTTGTCTTTACCCCAAAATTCAATATTGAACAATTCATTTGTTGGTTAAAACCTACCTTATGGAATTCCATAGTGATCCGAGACTTCGACAGTTATGAGGATATTTTCTGATGTTCCCTCAAAGTTGAGATGTAGATCAGTGAACATCAGGGGTATTATGGGGATAAGAAGGGGAAAATGGATATTAATTTTTGTGGTCTGATGAATAATTCTAAAAGTGATATGAAATTTTATAATTTCTCTTGACAAATGTGTGGAAATAAGTACCCAAAAAATTTCCAGAAGGGGACGAGGAAATGATTTAGGTGTAGGAATGAAGGGCACCAAGCCAGTGATTGTGTAACGAACCAATGTTTTATCAATGAAAACTGCATTCTTATAATTATTCCATATAATCACATGGAATCAAAAATAAATTAACTAAAATGTAATATGTTACCATTATATCTAATATTTTCACTCTTGGGATTTGAATTTAAAAAATTTGACATACACGGTTGCAATCAGTATGATATTTGGAGTCCGATAAGACAAACACAATTTTTGTTGAGTAGTAACATACTCTTATGAATAGTAACATGCCTGTATTAATAGTAGTATGACCCATATGAATATTAAATAGTCTAGAATAATAGTAACCTCACCCTTGAATATATAAATAACATTTAGGCATCTTATAAGTGATAATATGACCATAGTAAAAGTATTGGTATATTTATAAGTCATAAATAAATAATTAAAATTAATTAATTAATATAAAATAAAATGTATATTTCTAAAAGGTGTTCATACATTATCAATTTTATGTATTCTAGTTTTAAGATAATTTTATAAGACCATATATTATTTTCGAAAAAATTATAAAATCTGTTATAGTTTTAAAATCTATATATTCAAGTAAATTATGATTTTAATTAAAAATTACATTATTAATATTTAGAAAATAATTTTTGAAAAATGGAGTTAATTATTTTATTTTACACATAATAAAATTGTTAGGTTTAATTTTTCAGATTTTTCTAAATTACGTGAATTTTTAATTAATAGTAAAATACAATTATTTGCAAATTAAGATCAATACATGATTTATTGGGTCATGGATGATGCTCTGCTGATCTAATCCCAAATGGTTCGAATTCACATGCACTTTTTATCAATATTTTTCATTGAATAATTAAAATTTTTGGCCTTTTAGGAAATTAATAAAATAATGAATTAAATAATATGAAAACCCTCCTCTCCTCCACTATAAATACCAGCCCTCCATACCTCTTCTCTTGACTCTTCTAAAGCCTTGTGCCTTGCCTATATTATACCAAAATCTCTCCAGAAGATCCTCCCCCAAGTCTAATAGCCCTAATACTATTAAAATGTCTAAATCCACTCCATTTAAGAGGCTCTAAAGGAAGAATGTTTCAAGAGGTAAATTCCTCTTTTCAATTCTTTAACTTTCTTTTCAAGTTCATTTGTTTTCTTTTCTATCTGTGACAATCCTCTTCCAAATTTTAGGAAAACTCCAGTACCTGAAATTTATTATTATTTTTTATGATAATATAATAAGTTATTTTCATCCTTCATTTACTATTCTTTTATACTAGCAGTAAAGAAACTATCCGAGATGTATCAATTTACCACTTTTAAGGATGATCATAAAAATTTAGAAAACAAATCGATCCAAATAATGAAATTGAACCACTTAAACCTTTAAAAAGGTCATGAATGAACATAAAAATGTTATAATAAATCTTTTAAAAATATAATAGGTTATTTAATTATTAATTAATTAACCTAATTTGATTACTCAGGTCATTAAGATCAAGGGAAGAACACCTTTAGACTTAAGGTAATGGATCCTCTATATTTCACTTTTATTCTAGAATGTCCTCTATATTATTCCCGTTTATGTTTAATCCCCAATGATGGGGTATGATTTATAACCAACCCATATTTCTCTAATGATGTATAATTGATTATAAACCCATTTTACTCTCATTAATCCCTCTTAAGTACACCCGATAACATGCCGATAATCCGTAACGGATTCCAGAAAAACCTTCTTTTTTTCTTTTGGGTTGCCTTATATTCCTTTTACAAAATTGAAGTTATCTTATCCTTTTTATGTCAATTTTCTAAATTTTAAGTACATGTAACAAATTCATTTATCAATAACCTTTTATCATTCTTTTTTAGGGCTACACATGTTTTTAAGTGATCCCCGACTCAATACTTCTTGATAAGAAAACCTCTTTTGTCGGAACTTCCCGAATTCTTATCCAATTTCATGTAAACTATATAATATGTTTTAATAAAACATTGTCTTTATAAAATCAGTCTATTTATTATGAAAAAATTATTTGTGCACTTCTCATTTTATATAAAGGATTGTTCCCTTTTCTATTTTAAAGGATATGTAGTATTTTCATTAAAACTGTACAAAAATGTTTTAATGCTAAATTTTTTTAAAATATATTTCTTAAATGTTGTAACTTCTAATTGAAATAAATTACCATGATTCATGTATATTTTTCCTTATGAATTTCTATTTATATTTTAGTTCCATTATTTCATATACTCTTTTATGATACACCTAGTTATTATGCTTTATGACAAGATTATGGTACCCAATTCTCTCCATGGGTAACCCTTATATTTATTTATGATTGATTATGTATTATAATTTATGTGGAAAATATATTCATTAAAATTTAATATGGGTTCACCTAGATAGAAATCCAATGCATTAGGAAAAGTTGAGTCTCATGAGACGTTATATGCGACGCTCGTGGCAGTTAGCCATGGCTTGTGCTAATATGTGAGACTATCTTGGTGGTTAGACTTGGCCTGTGCGACCATGAGAAACGGTCTTGGAGGTTATCCTTGACTCATTCTAAATTCATGTTTTATGTTTCTTACATAATATTATTAATCCATGTTCACATGTATCCATGATTATTTTTTAAGATTCTATATGTTACATGCCTTTTTATATCATCATGTCATGCCTTTTATCTCTTGTGTTAATGCTTTGTTCTTACGGTTATTCCCTTACTGGGATGTTTAGATCATCAATTTGTTAATGTGTTCCCCAAGGGACCCTATGTAGATGTTTCAGAACAATGGAAGTTAGGATCACAATTTTAAGATTAAATAAATAAATTTTTAATTTATTTATATGTTATCAGTTTTAGGTATCTAGATTTTCAAGACAATAGACATTAGGATCCATGGCTTGTACTCCAGTGAATAATTATTCTTAAAATCATATAATGTTATATATAAAAGTATTGTGTTAGAGGATGGCATAGTTATTTTTAGAGATTAAAAATAGACCACTTTAGTATGAAAATTAAGGAAGTGACTAAGTATAAGAAAACACCCCTGAATTTTGGTAAGTATTGATTATGTAGTTTATCAAGAAAATACATCAAGGTCTGGATAGAAATAGGTAGAGTTGGATATGGAATAGATATATTTATGGGTTAAACCAGAGAACACCTCCTTGAAATAGACTCGAATGGGAACTAATGCACGACAACGGGATTTTCTGCACTCTTGGTTTGACACTCCCAGGGGATATGATTTGTTAACTCATGATCTTGGTACAAACCATTTTTAAGGGAATGAAAAAAAGACCATATGAGAATAAGTTTATCAATAGATCATGGATAACCTAGAATTAAAACTAGGGAATCACAAGTTAGGATATACTTCTCCTTTACCAGTTTGTCCTTATATAGTTATAGATTCCTTTTTATGATCAATATTTAAGTATTCAAGCCCTCTAATTTTATGTTATTTTTCTTATTTAATAGAGGGAAATAGAATAACACATGCCAACAATTATTTTGATATGGAATGTGAATATTTCCGTAATAATATGCCTGATATGATTGGAATGGGTTCTCAAAACATCATGACGGTACTTTCTTAGCTGGCTGAAGTTATGAATAATACCTTGGATCATGTGGAGTACCCTCATCCTACAAGAAAAGATCAAGATTCCATGGAATCCTTCATGAGGAAAGGCCTCCCAAGTTTAGTGGATCTTCCGATCCCTTCCTTATAGAACAGTGGATTAAACCCATTGAAAAGATATTCTCTACCCTCCAGTGCTCATAAGAAGAGAAAGTCATACTGGTGGTCTATCATTTTGATGGTGAAGCTAATCAGTGGTAGACACTGATCAAGAATATAAATCCCTAAGAGGGAATTTATTACATGGAATGAGAGTAATTCATGAAAATGTTTTTCAACAAAAATATTTTCCCCAAACCCCTTATCTCAAAATGGATAAATAGTTCCTCAAACTCATGAAGAAAGAAGATGAACCCATTGGGGAATATTTAGAAAACATCACAAGAATTTCACGGTAAGCCTTTGTCATTTCCTTGAACACTGAATGCATGGTTGATATCTTCTATAGAGGACTAATGTCGAGTATAAGAAAATAGTTGGTGATTCATGACTTTGAAAATTATTGGGAGATTGTATATTGTGCCCTAAATGTTTAATTGGAGATCAAAGACTCTCAGTTGTATGATGGGCCCAATGAAAAGAAGAAAAAAATGGAATCTAATGTGGGAAGACCCGGAAATAAATTCCATGATGGAATGAAGCTCGGTCATACCATGTGTAATAATTGTGGGATGAAGCATCTGGGGAACTATATAAAGTGAACCAGAAATCTCATAAAATGTGGAATGTTGGTAAATAGTGCTAAAAACTGCTGAAGAGATATAAAAAATACAACTAATGTGGAAGAAGAAAGGAAGGCTCAGATCAACACCAAGACTGTAGTGTAGTGTTACAACTGTAAATAGAATGGGAATTATATGAATATTTGACCTTAGAAGAGGGTAATCAGAGGCAATAAAAGAAACCTAGAAGGAAACTAGGAAGGGATTATGTTATCACTACTACTATGGTGGATCCAGACAACGATGTGGTGATAGGTACACTAGTTATTCAAGAAAGAATAGTGAATTTACTATTTGATTGTGGTTCTATTCATTCTCTCATATCTTGAAAGCTAAGTAGAACTATTCAAACACCACCTCAAAATTTGGAGGATAGTTTATCTATGAGAATATAGAATTGGGAAATTATTGTGTCTCTGGTTTATAATTCATCCCCAGTTAATGTTTGTGGATGGAACCTCTCATCAAATATCGTCATACATCCCTTAGTAGAGTTAGATGCTATCTTTTTCATGGATTGGATATCAGTATACCAAGAAAAAACAACAACATTTGAGAAAGTGAGATCACTCTTCACATCCAAAAGCATCTTCCAATTCTTTAGAAGTGTAAGGATGAAGTTGAATCTATTTCAGTGTCATCATATCATGTGTGGATATTGTTTCCTTATGAGAAAGCATATCTAGATCAAATTATTGAGACAAAGGAGAGAATCATGCTTTAAGAAATTCCCACTGTGAGGGATTACACTGATTTATTCCCTAATGAGTTTCATGGTCTTCCTCATGATTGATATTTTTAGTTCTCAATTGATCATATTCCATGATCTCTGACTATATCAAAGAAACATTATATAATGGCCACTATAGAGTTAAAAGAGCTGAAAAAGAAGGTACTAGAGAATCTAGAGAAGGGTTTTATATGCCTGAGTGATTCACCATGGGGTGTGGAAGTCCTATTATTCAAGAAGAAAGATGGATAAATGCACCTGTACATTGATTATCATGAGCTCAATAAAATCAAGATAAAGAAAAAGTATCCCCTGCCTCAGATAGATGAATTGTTCGATCAACTTTGTGGGGATAATTATTTCTCTAAGGTGGACCTTCGATCAGGATATCACCAATTAAAGGTGTGGAATAAAGATATTCCCAAGACAACATTTTGAACAAGTTATAGACACTATGAGTTCATATTGATTCCCTTAATACTCACTAATGCTCCATCAATTTTCATGGATTTAATGAATAGATTATTTAGAGATTACATCCAAAATTTGTGGTAGTCTTTATTGACGATATTCTAATATACTCTAAGAGAAAGGAAGAACATGAGGAGAATTTGAATATTGTATTAAATACATTGAAAAGGGGGAAGTTGAATGCAATGTATTGTAAATGTGACTTCTAGATGGAGGAAGTATCATTCTTGGGGCATGTAATCACCAGCAAAGGGATATCTGTGGACCCTTTGAAGACAATATTGATTTAAGAGTGGCCCATTACAACATTTGTAATGGATATATGAATATTTATGGGTTTATCCAGGTATTAACAATGATTTTTGAAGAATGTTTCATAATTTTTAAACTTGATGTCCAATCTAACATGGAAGGGCGTAAAATTTGTCTCAACTCAAGAATGTGAAGACTGCTTTAAGGAGTTAAAAAAGAGGCTAATCACCACGTCAGTTCTCACACTACCAACACGTGGAGAACTCATTGTGGTGTATAGTTATTGTTTAAATATTGTATTAAGTTGTTTTCTGATGAGAAATGATATAGTGGTAGCCTACACCTCAAGGTAGCTGAAAATAACTTAGCAAAACTATACTACGCATGATCTAGAGTTGGTGCCTATGATATTTGCATTAAACATCTAGCGACATTGTCTCTATGGGGAGAAGTGTGAGATATATACTGATGAGAAGAGTCTAAAATATATTTTAATGAAAAAAAAATCTTAATATGTTCCATCAATGATGGATATATCTCATCAAAGATTATGACTACTCAATCCACTACCTTCCCGACTAAGGAAAACAAGGTGGAAGATGCTCTAAGTAGAAAGGATCATGAATCTTTACCAATGATGAGAATTAAAAAGGACCTAATCTTCTTAGATTTTCAAAGGATGGACATGGGAATCATTAAGGGAGTAACATAATTAAACCTTTTTCAAATGATTTATCAACCATCCTTCATAGAGAAAATAATTGATGCCCAAAGAAAAGATATTTAAATTCTTAAAAGGATGGAATCTATTAGAAATGGAAAATCCTTAGGGTTCAAGATTGATGAGTAATGGGTTGTACGATTTGGGTCATGATTATGTGTACCATCCAATCCAGATATAATGAAGGACCTTCTGAATGATGCACATAGATCAAACTTCTCTGTCCACACTGGGAAGAACAAAGATGTATCGAGATCTCTAATAGAAATTCTGGTGGGACAATATGAAGAAGGATATATCTAAGTATACATGAAATTTCCTCGTCAGTCAACAAGTAAAGGACGAAAGAAATAAGTCTATGAGGATGATGAAACCACTACCCATAGTAGCATGGAAGTGGGAGAACATCACCGTAGACATTGTCACTGGACATCCAAGGATATCCATAGGAAACGATTCTATATGGAACATTGTGGATCGTCTTAAAAAGTCAAATCAATTTTTCACGATTTGAGAGGACTTATTATTAGATCAAACTTTATGGATATATATCAAAGATGTGGTAATGTTATATTGAGTACCACTATCTATTGTATCTGATCGAGAACTGAGATTCATCTCTATGTTCTAGAAAAGTCTCCAATATTATCTAAACACTGAACATAACATCAGTACGACCTATCATCCTCAAACTGATGGCCAATCAGAGTGGACTATTTAGAAACTATAAGATATGTTGAGAGAATATTTTATGTAATTCAAAAGAGAATGGGACAAACATCTTCCACTATTTGAATTCTCCTATAATAATAGTCTCCACCCAAGCATTTGAATGACACCATACAAATCCCATTATGGGAAAAGGTGCATAACACCAGCGTGTTGGGAAGAAGTTTGTGAGCGTAAGTTTCTAGGACATGAAATGGTCAAAGAAATGGTGGAGAAGGTGAAAACAATTCAGCATCATAACAAGGTAGCCCAAAGTCGACAAAAGAGTTATGCAGACAATCATTCATGATACCTTGAGTTCAATGTTAGAAACATGGTATTTCTATGAATATTTCTATGGAATAAAGTCCCGATGTTTGTGAAGAATGGATATCTAAGTACCTGGTAAATTGGAACCTTAGAGATCCTTGATCGTGTCGGAGCAGTGTCCTATCGACTGACACTTCCACCTACCATGTCTGAAGTACACGATGTCTTCCATCTATCTCTCTTAAAGAAGTACATACCAATACAATCACATGTACTCTCTTCAGAGCTGGTACAATTGGAGAATGATCTTTCATATGAGGAGATTCCCGTGACAATCTTGGATCATAGTGATAAAGCTCTAAATTAGAGGACTAATCACTTGCTAAATGTACTATGGCAGAACAATATTTTTAAAGAGGCTACATGGGAACCATAGGAGGCAATGATGGAAAAGTACCCACACCTATTAATGGAATAGAATTTAAAACTAAATTTCAAGGGTGACATTTTATAAGGGGGGGATTATGTAATGACACAATGTTTTATCAATGTAAATTAATTTATTATAATTATGTCATATAATCACATGAATTCACAAAATAATGAACTACAAACTACTATGTGACCTTTAAACTTAATATTATCACTTCTGCGATTTGAATTTTGAAAATATGACATACACGGTTGCGATCAGCAAGATGTTTGGAGTCTTATTAGACAAACATATTATTTGGTGAATAGTAACCTACCCTTATGAATATAAATCTACCCTTATGAATAGTAATATTACCCTTATTAATGTTAAATCATCCAAAAGAGTATTAACCTCACACTGGAATGTATAAATAAAATTTAGCCTTTTTATAAGTGATAATATGACCATATTAAAAGTATTAGTATTTTTGTAAGTCATAAATAAATTAACTTAAATTAAAATGTATTTTCCGAAAATGTGTCCACAAATTATCAATTTTATGTATTCTTGTTTTAAGATGATTTTATAAGACCTTTTTTAATTTTTGAAAACATTACAAAATCAATTATAGTTTTAAAATCTGTATTTTTCAAGTAAATTATGATTTTAATTAAAAATTAAATTATTTATATTTAGAAAATTATTTATGAAAATTGGAGCTCTTTTTTGGATTATAGACGTTGAAAAATGTTTAGGGTGAATTTTTTGTATTTTTCTAAAATACATGAATTTTTTATGAATAGAAAAAGATAATAATTTCCAAATTAAACCAAATACATGATCTATAGGGTCGTGGATGATGTTCTGTGGATGTAATCCCAATTTTTTCAGACTCACATGCATATATTACTATTTTTGGTCATGGAATCATCACTATTTCTGGTCTTGAAGGAAATTAATAAACATAAAAATTAAATATTATAAAAACCCTCATCTCCTTCACTACAAATACCACCCTCCTTACCTATTCTCTTAACTCCTCTCAAGACTGGTTCCATGCCTATATTCTACCCAAATATCTGACTAATATCCTTTACGATGTCAAAAATCCCTTTGCCTCTTGAAAAGTCCAAATCTTATCCCCAAAAAAGGTTCTAAAAAAGATTGATTCAAGAGGTAAATTCTTCTTTTCAATTCTTTTACTTTCTTTTCAAGTTCATTTGTTTTCTTTTCTATCAGTACCTCTCCACATCCAAATGTTCTTGAATATCTAGTGAATTACATGTAATATAATGTTTTTATGATAATTGTATAAGTTATTATCATCTATCCTTTACTCTTATTTTATACATGTTGTAAAGACACCATCTGAGATTTGTTAATTTACCACAATCAAGGATGATGGGTTTTCAATTGCATTTACCATCTTCAATTCTGGTCATGAAACCATTTTTTATGGTTGAAAAATAAGATTATTTAATATACTCGATGTGAGGTTCTAAAATATTTTTGTAAACATGATATTTAATCCTAATGCAAAATGAGTTCTTGGTGATAAAAAACCCGCTAACAAACCCAGACGGTTATCACTAATGTTTTATATAATTATACATCTTAAATCCATGTAACCAAATTAAATTTACAACCATGTAACATTATGTATGTCCAATAATAATATATACCTCTAATTATGGAAAACCATCCCCATTTTACATGATTCTCCATTCATGAAAATAAGTAAATTGGTTGTGAAAACCAAAAAGACAAACATACCCGAACAATTAAATTGAACCACTTAACCCATCGAAAAGGTCCTGAATGAACTTAATAAGGTATAATAAATATTTTAAATTTAGATTATTTTATTTAATATTTAATTAATGAACATAATTTTATTATTTTGTTCATTAATATCCAGAGAATAAGACCTTCAGACTTAAGGTAAGGGATCCTCTCCATTTCACATTTATTCAAAAATGTCCTCTATGTTATTACCGTTTATGTGTAATCGCTAATGATGGGGTTTGATTTTTAACCAAACCATAATTCTATCATGATTTATTCGTGATTATAAACCCATTTACCACTCATTACTCCCTCTCAAGTACACCCAATACCAGACTAATAATCCGTGAGGGATTCCACCCGATCCTCCTTTGTTCCTTCATGTTGCCTTATCTTTATTTTACCAAAACAAAGTTATCTTATCTTTTTTATTTGAATTTTTTAAATTATTTTTACATGTACCAAATTCATTTATTAATACCCTTTAATCATCCTATTTTAGGGATATACATGTTTTTAGGTTATTTTCCTTCTATACTTCCTGATAAGAAAATATGTTTTCAGGGAACTTCCTGAATTCTTACCAAATTTCAAGTGCACTCTATATTATGTATTAAGCCACCATTTTCATTATAAAATCATTTTTTTATTATTAAAACCTTATTGACTCAATTATTTTTTTATATAAAGGATTTTATCTTTTCTATTTTAAAGGCTCTATAGTATTTTCTTTAAAACTACACAAAAAGTTTTAATGCTAAAATTTATTAAAATAATTTTTATTACATGTTGTAACTTCTACTTGACATAACTTACCTCGATACATGAATATTTTCCCTTATTAATGTCCCTGTATATTTTTTTCATTTCTTTCTAGGACACTTTTCTGATACGCTATTTTATTTCATTTTGACATGATTATGGTACCCAATTCTTTCCTTGGGTAACCCTTATATTTATATATGATTTATTATGTATGATTATTTAGGTGTAAAACATATTAATGAAAGGTAAGGATGGGTGTGCCCAAATTGAGATCCAATTAATTTGGTAAAGTTTAGTATCATGAGATGTTATGTGCTGCAGTCTTGGCGGTTAGCCTTTCCATGTGCTACCATGTGCGATGGTCTTGGCGGTTTGCCTTGGCATGTGCTACCATGTGCAATGGTCTAGCCAGATAGCCTTGACTATTTCTAAATTCAATTTTAATGTTGAGACAAAATATTATTACTCCATTTTCATATGATTACATGTTTATATGTTATGATTTTGTATGTTACATTTCTTTTTCTATCATCATTTCATGCGTTTTATCCCATGTGATAATGCTTTGTTATTTTTGTTATTAACTTACTGGGCTATTTAGATCATCCATCTGTTCATGTGGTCCCCTGAGTACCATATTTAGATGTTTGATCATAGTGGTAGTTAGGTGCTCACTTTGAAGATTAAATAAGTAAATGTTCTATTTTGTTCCATGTTGTCAGTTTTATGTACCTAGACATCCTAGACACAAGACTTTACGATCCATGGATTTTACTCTAATGTATAATTATCCTTAAATTCATGTAATGTTATTTGTAAAAGGATATTATTTCTATATATTGGCAATAAGAAAAACCCTCTACTGTGACAAAGGGAAGGAAAAATCCATTTTTATCCTCAATTTATTGTTCATTACTACAACTATAAAGAACCGGGGCACATTGCGAACCATTTCCCCAAGACAAGGGGTTTCAGAGGCAACTAATAACCTCCAAGGCACCAAGGGTGAGATTTTTTCATCACTGCCACCAAATAGAATCTTGAAAAAAAAGTGGTGATAGGTACACTAGTTATTCAGTCATGAATAGTGAACATACTTTTTGATTTTGGTACTACAAATTCTTTTATATCCCAAAATTTTAGTAGAACAATCCAAATATCACAACAAATGATTGAATTATAGGTTTTAGTGAAAAGTGAAAATAGGGAAATTATTGCATCCCTTAAATATAACACATCTCAAGCCACAATTTGTGGATTTAACTCCCTAAAGAAACTAATAATACTTACCTTTGTGGAATTTAATGAAATTCTTGGCCTGGATTTTCCTTACCTATATAGAGACAAAGAAATTGTCATGAGAGGGAAATCACTCTACTTATGGTGAATCGACCCCCGATTTTGTAAAAGTACAAGGAGAATGATGGATTTTATTTAGCACCATCATCTAATGAATTGATATTACTTATCTATGAGCATGTGTTTCATTCTTAGAATATTCTGTCTAAGGAAGGAACCATCCTTGAAGACATTCTTATTGTGAGGGAATTCACTGACATGTTTTCGGAGGAATTGACTGGTCTTCCTTCTATAAGTGATGTTGAATTCTCGATTGATCTTATGCATGGTGAGTTTCAAATATCCAAGAATGTATATAGAATGGCTATTTTGGTTATTGGGGAGAAAAACAAACAACTCCAATAGAATCTAGATAAAGGTTTTACACATCCAAGTGATTCACTATAGGGTGTACGAGTACACTTCATCAAGAATAAGGATGGGTAAATGTACCCTTTCATTGATTATAATGAGCTCAAAAAATCACGATAAAGAACAAGTGACCTTTTACAATAATTGATGACTTTTTTGATTAGTTATGTGGACAACAAGAATATACAAGGTGGATATACGGTGGTGATATTACCAAGTAAGTGTGAAGAATGATGAGATCCCCAAGACTGCTTTTTGTACAAGGTACGGGCACTAGGAATTCATAGTAATGCCTTTTATACTCATTAATGCTCTATAAATCATTATTTTCATAATGAATAGAGTATTTATAGATTACCTTGAATTCTTTTAGTAATATTTATAGATTATATTCTAATAAAATCAAAAAAAAGGAGGATAATGAGGAGAATCTGAGCACTGTACAAGAGACCGTGATAAAGGATAAGCTCTATGAAACGTACATAAACTGTGAGTTCTGGTTGAAGGAAGTCCCATTCTTGGGAAATATCATCTAAATCAATGGTATATATATGGATCCTTCAAAAATAAAGGCAATTGAGGGATGGCTGGGGTTGATATCTGGGATGGATATCCATAGATTTCTGGGGTTAAATGGTTAGTATTCCCAATTTGTGGGTAATTTCTCACAATTGTCAAACACTCTTACCAAGCTAACTTAGAAGGGAGTAAAGTTTTCTTGGAATGATTAATGTGAAGAAATATTCATGGAGTTGATGATGATGATTATCACTGAACCTGTGCTCACACTACCCACAAGTGGGGATCATTCCATAATCTTTAGTGATTCTTTAAAGAAGGTTTTATGTTGTGTGTAGATGCAGAATGAAAAATTAATTTCCTATGCCTTAAGGTAGTTAAAAATTAATTATCATAACAATCCCATTCATGATTTGAAGTTGGAAGTTGTGATCATTACATTGAAAAAATAGAAATAATATATATTTGTTGAAAAGTGTGAAATATATATAAATCACAAAATTCATAAATATATATTCACACAAAAAGAGATTAACATGCACCAATGAAGATGTCTAAAGATCATGATTTATTATGAGTTCTTAATCCATTATGACCCTAGTAAAGAGAAAAAGGTGGTAGATTCTCTACGTATAGAGGACTCAGATATTCTATCATTTATGTGAACTAAAAAGGACCCAATCTTCTTATATTTGGTGAAGATTAACATGATAATCATAAATAAGGGAACATCATCAATCCTTTCACAAATTATTGCTCAAATATATATTTTGAAATGGTTAAAGGATGATTGAAATATTGATGTGGGATTCAGAAGAATGTAGAAACTAAAATAAAAGGGAAATCCATAGATTTCAATATTAATGAAGAAGGAATATTGAGATTTGGGACCGGACTATGTGTTCCATCAAATCCGGTGTTAATGAAAGAACTTTTGGATAATGAAAAAAGTTCAAATTTCTCCATTAACCTTGTAGACGCAATGAAGTATTGGGATCTATGGGATCATTATTAATGGGATGACATAAATAAAGAGATTTCCAAATATACATCAATGTTCATGGAATGTCAGCAAGTGAAGGCTGAGATGTATAAGTCTAAGAGGATGATGTAACCATTACCCATACCAACATGGAAATAGGAGAACACCAAAATCAAATTTGTCACTAGACTTCTGAAGACATCTAAAAAACCATACTATATGGGTTATTTTGTATCATCTTACAATGATTGCAAACTTCATTGAAATTCAAGAGGATTTATCATTGGATCAACTGGAACAGATATAAATCAGATAAGTGGTAAGGCTTCATGGTGTACCACATCGATTGTATCTAATCAAAATCCAAGATACACCTTTATGTTTTCGAAGAGTCTCCAACATTATCAAAATATTGAGCTGATATTTAGTATGTCATATCATCGTAAATCTGATGGCCATTATGAGAATACTATCCAAACACTTGAGTAAAAGTTGAGAGCATGCTCAATGGACTTCAATGGAAGATTGGATCTACATCTTCCTCTGGTTGAGTTATCTAAACAAAATAGTTTCTACTCATGTATCCAAATGGATCCTTATGAAGCCCAATATGGGAAGAGGTGCATAACACTAGCATGATGGGGTGAAGTCAGGTAGTGAAAACTTCTAGTTCCAAAAATGGTCTAAGAACTGGTTGAGAATGTTAAGACCATTTAGAAGTACATCAAAGATGCTCAGAGTCGACAAGTGAACTATATGGACAATTGTTGAAGAGACCTATAGTTTGATGTCAGAGACATGATATTCCTCCACATATCTCCATGCAAGAGATTTATGAGAATTGGAAACAATGGAAAGCTTAGTCCAAGGTACATCATCCCTTTTGAGATCCTTGATCACATCAGAGCAATGGTCTATCAACTAACACTCCCACCAAACCCATCTCCAGTATATGATGTGTTAAATGTATCACTCTTAAAGAAGTACATACCAGACCTTTCACATGTACTCATTCCATATGTGGTACCCTTTTAGATGCACCTCAACTATGAAGATAATCCAGTGTTGATCTTATTTTATAGGGAAAATGATATATGAAATAAGAAAATTACGATTTTATGTGTGTTATGGATAAACCACAAGTTTTTTGAATCAACATGGGAACTATAGGATGTGACTAGGTAGGGTTACCCTCGTCTATTTTAGTGCGGGTAAATGAAATTTTGAAGGTGAAATTTCTTAATTGGGGAATTTTGTAACAACCCCATCATTTATGAATAAAATTCCCTTTCTTTAAATTTATTATGGATATAAGAAACACATGAAATATATTGTTGTATTATATACAATTGATTTTATATGATCTTTATATATCATTACCATTGATGATATAATCGTTGAATAGTGAGAAAATGAATAATATAAATATTGGGTTTTAAAAAATCCTTTTGACACAGGAAAAAGGATGTGATGTCCTCGACTAGTAGGATCGTTACCTTTGAATCCCATTTACTAGATTTTTCAAGGGAGATAAAATTTATGGTATTTTCCCATGACCAATTCCAATCTGATATCCAACAACTTAAGCATGAGAAAAACCTTTTTTTGGGGTATGTTCAAGCTCATCAAGATCACAGCCCAACCCATGTTCACCGAATGACCCCATGAAATCCACACCATTTCACACCTTAAATATAGGGCGTATGATGGTGTAATAAAGTGATATTCATTAAGCCCCTGACATTACAATTTTTTACAGTATTTTTGTATTGAATAATGAATGTACTTTCATTCAATTATTGTTACTTTGTAAAGGATTTTAAAGCACAAATAGTATTTTTGGTTAACATTTGAATTCAATTAATAAATATATCTTGATAAATTAATGTATTTTTGAAATAAATATTTTTCTTAATAAAATATTATTACTTAAATAATTTTAGAAAATATAAATGATCACCTAATTTTTATGAAGTCAAATGTAGTTTTCATTAATGTTTGAAAACCATTTTTGTGAAAACTCATCAATTTTTAATAAATATATTTGTTTTTTAAGGGAAAAATCACATATTTAGAAAATAATTTAGGAAAAATGATTTTTTTGGAATCTGGACATCTAAATTATCCAATAGGGAATTTTTCATAATTTTATGAGAAAGTTGAATTTTAGCGTAAAAATTAAACAAAAAATAAATATATAATGTGTTTTATGACATTATAATGTCCCAATAGTGATGTAATAAATACCATAAAATGTATATTCAACCAAATATATAATTTAGGTTTAAAATAATTTTATTTTATATTTAGTTGACTTATTTTAGAATGCATTAGTGAATCCTCCCCATAGTATAATATATTTTATGATTTAAAATTATTTTCCATGAGGGTGTGACTAACCTCCACATAAGCAAGGAAATATTTTAATTAATTTGGCCATTGGCCTTATAAAATAATTTTTCCACTCCCCTTGGCTTGAAACTATGGGAAAAGACCATGGGATGGTTTGTTTTTTTGATTATTTTAGTGTGTAGTGTCCAAAACCTAAATAATAATGAATTCCCCCTCCTTTCCTATATAAATCCACCCAAGCATTGATTACTCTTCTGTAGAACTATTTTATTCTCATACTCACACTAATATAAACTCCCCAGAATCCTCCCATGGAGACCCCAAGTTCTCAATAAGCCTCCCTCAAGCCTTTGGGATCACACAACCTTGTAAGGGATCCCCACTTTCCTTCCTTTCTCATTTTTGTCCAAGTTTCCTTATATTAGTATACCCGTTTGTTTTTAAATTAAAAATAATGGGGTATGTTTTTGAAACTCTCAAAAACTACCCTTATTATGTTTTAATTATGAGATACCCATTTTAATCTCATTAATACCTCACATGTACACCCGTTACCATGCCAAAATTACATAAGGGGTTTCTCTCTCCTCATTTCCATTCCAGCATTTCTCTAATATTATGAATCTGAAATTCCATTTCATATGTTTGGATATTATGATTCATGAATCCCATACTTCCCATTTCATTTCTAAATGATTATAGACCACTTATCTCTCATCAACCCATTTTATAAATCCCCACGTGATGTCGTTATGCTGCAAAGATTGCACTGCGATTTCTCATACAAAAATCATCGTGTAGTGAATATCATGCCCATTTATCTATCAAGGGTATTAAAATTTATGAACATATAATTATTGATTATTTACTTTCATATATGTATTCCAAATTCCTTTATCATGAAATAAATGATGATGTTTAATGAATCAAAGTTATATGATCTATGTGGCACACTTAATCATGAGACAAAATGTTTATAAAGGGTGCGCCCTGATAGCGCTCCAATACATTGGTTAATGTTTAGTACCATGATATGTAATGTTCGGATAGGTGTTTACCTGTTTACTTTTAGGAAATCTTCCCTCCATGTTGGGATATGGTTTACCTGATTCCTTTATGTTTATTATGTAGTGTTTTAGGTTGTTTCCACAATTCCATGTCATGATGATCATGGTTTATCATGCCTTTATGTACATGTTTCTCTTATGCTATATTGATATACCAATTTCCTAACATTTATATTATTCTTCATGTTATTCTTTTTTTACTACCTTACTAGGCTTTATAGCTCGCCATTTTCTTATGCGAGTCCTTAGGTTATCTCATGCAATGCTAAGTACAAACGAATCATGTGCTCATGTAAAATAAGTTTTCAATAAAGATGTTGTATTTTATGTATTATGTAGTCATGTAATGTTCTTAATCCCAAAATAAAAATATATCTTGATATTCTGGGTTGTATTAAGTTCATTTTTATGTAATAAATTATGTTTAAATGTGTTATATAGACCGGGGTTGTTATATGAAATCCCAGACCACCCATGGTAAATCGAGGTTAGATATGAAAGATCGACGGACATGAACCATTCCAAACTTACTACCCATTTTTTGATAGTTATGAATCTTGTCTACCATAAACCTTGAAAAATGTCCTCCCACAAATACAAATTTTTAATGAACCAACCTAGGTCAACCAGACACATCACCCATGTTAGTTCTCCATAAGGCCCAAAGAAAGTTCTTGATCACCTGGACTAATGACATACACATTGGTATCAACCCATATAACCTTGTGAATGATTTAAAAATAAAATAAACAAACAAAATTTACCATGTATAAAACAATATAGATAAAAAATTAGAGTGAATAGTGGAATAAGAGGTACATAATGGAGAGATATAAAAAAGTAAATCCCAATGGATAAACCCCAAAATGGACCGAAACCAAGCCAAAACCAATCATCCATGTGACCATCCAACACCACCACCCCAAACCACCATTAATTGACATCGATGAACATAATTTATCAATATATATGACACCCTTCTCTTTTACGTAGATCTCTGAAATCCAAGTTGGTATACACCCTATGGCATATACTGGGTGTGATGGAAACACTCAGTAGTGTACCTCCATGAATCTATACAATGTTTGTCACTAAAAACATTCGTTATAACTTTATAATGGAAATATATTAATAAATTAATTTCATTTTAAAATAGTTTTCATAATCTATCCTCTGGTTTGTATTTAAAATATGTTATATTTAGATAAACCAAAAATATAACAAACTGTATAAATTATATAAAGAGGGAAGTAACAAAAACCATCCATGGTAACTCATAAGAAAAACATGGGTGAAATGAGGTCAAACAATTCCACAATAATGAATAAATATAATAAAAAATTGTCTTTAGCCTATGGGAGTATATAACTAGGAATGAAAATGATTTATATAGGGTAAAAACATGAATCATATTTATACAAATTCCATCCACAGTCTTTCTGTAATGACATAAAAGTCAAGCAATGGAAATACCTTATTATATTTATGCTATATAGTATATATCACATAAAATCACATTAATAACACAATACCAACTTTATAAATTAATATTTAATGAAATTTGAATTATTAATAAAAGTTAATGAACCTATACCGATGAAATTATTAATTTATCGTAGGAATAGTAATATGAACCTTATGAATAGTAAACCAGCCAAATGAGTAGTAACCTCACCCATGAATGTATAAATAAAATTAATTCATCTTATAAATTAATATATGATATACTTATATCATTGAATAAGTAATCAATTGTTTGAAAAATTAATAATTAAGTGTTAGTATTTTTATAAGCGATAAATAGTAAATTATAAATTTATGATTAAATTAATAATTTAAAATAAACATTATTTACATAAAATTTATTCACAAATTAATATTGTGTAATCTAATGTTATATGATAATTTTACAAGACCTTAATTAATTTTTTAATGTATTACGAAATCAGTTGTAATTTTAAAATTTTTATTTTCCATATAAATGATGATTTTAATTAAAAATTAAATATCTCATATTTGAAAAATTATTTTCATAAAACAGATTTCATTTATTAATTCAACACATTGAAAAAATATTTGGGGTGAATTTTTTGTATTTTTCTAAAATAATTGAATTTTTGGTGAATAGTAATATTCCATTATTTACGATAAAATATAAATACATGAATTATAGAGTCATAGATGATGTATGGATAATGTAACACAAAAATATTGAACTATAATTCATTATTTTAAAAATTTTGGTGATAATTCTAAAACTATTCATAGTCTTGAGGAAAAATAATAAAGTAATGAATACAATAATGAGAAAACACCACTCTCCTCCTCTATAAATAATACCCATAAATACCTCTTATTCTCACGAATCTCAAGATTTAAGACTTGTAAAAATTATTCTCAAATATCTTTCCAAGACCGTATCCCATTTATAGGATCCATTGGTCTCATAAATATACCAAAACCTTTTCCCTAAGGAGGTTCTCAAGGAGGAGAAATTGAAGAGGTGAAATCCTCTTTATTTCTTTTAATTTATTTTCCTGTTAATTTCTTTTCATATTTTATAACCACATTCCCTCATCCAAATTTTATGGTAACTCTAATACCTCCCATATACTATAATTTCATTATTATAATGGAATAATCCATCTTCATTTCTTTCCCCTCTCATTTTTACTAGAAATGAATACATCATCTGTGATGTGTTAATTTATCACATTCAAGGATGAAAAACATTTCAATTAAACTTTACTCCATTAATAATGCTTAGAAAAAAATATTTATTTTCAAAAATTAATATATTCTATTTGTTAAAAACTATTTAAGGTTCTATAAACATTATTTATACACGATACTAATAAATAAAACAAAACTAGTTCGTAACGACTGAAAAATATCAAAATAGTCTAAACAGTTATCATTAAAGAATTTTATAATGATTCATCCTAACCAAAAACGACAAAATGAATTATATGGCCATCTAATATTTTACATGTTCATTAATAAAATATAATTTCAATTCTATACAACCATTATTATTTTACATGATTTCCCATACATGTATACAAGTAAAACGATCATGAAAACCAATGAAACGATCGATCCCAAACGATGAAATTATATCTTATAACTCATCAAAAGTGATATAAATGAGATTAAAAATTATTCAAAATAAAATAAATGTATAAAAAATTATTAATTTTATAAATAATCAATTTAATATGATTATCCATGACATTAATATTATGTGAAGAATCATTTCAGACATAAGGTAAGGGTTTCTTCCCATACCTCTATTATTTCCATAGGGTTACTATTTCTCTCTCTTTTCAAAATTATAATTATTATTTTATTTTTATGTAATTCGTATAATTTATGTGTATATGTTCCAAACTCATCTATCTTGGTCAGATCCTCCATCTTTGTAAGGGAATTTCATGTTTTATAACATTCTCTTCTCAATTATTCCCGATAATCAAGTCCCATTAAAGGGAACAACCGGACTTATTACCCATTTTCAATTAGCATACATAATCATTTGTAAGACACCATTATTTTTATAAAATCACTCATCTTATCATGAAAAACTATCTTGGTTCATTTTTGGTTTTTTGAAAACAATTATTCCTTCTCAATTTAAAATAATCTTTTATATTTTCTTTAGACTAGACTACAATGGTATCTTTCTAATGTTTCTTAAACATGATTCTCACATGTATTTACTTCAGTTTGAAATCAAATATCATGATTTATTCCTATATTCCTTTAAAAAAATTTCTAATGATTTAAATCATAAATTTCATAAACACCATTATGATACAGCTTTATGTTCGAAAATTATTATGATACCCAATTCTTTCCATGGGTAACCCTTATGATTATGATTGATTCCATATGTATGATTCTTAATGTGGAACACATATTCATGAAAATTTTATTATGGGTGCTCCCAAATAGTTCTCAAATTCATTGAGTATTTTTTATTCTCATGAAACATCATGTTTGGACAAATAGTGAGCTAGATTCCTTTATAGGACTTTGTATAACATATCGTAGATGCTATCCATGATTCAGGTTTATGTCATGATATATGTTGTTTCTACATTCCTATTATTCCAAGATTATATGTTATCATGTAATACTTGTTATTTGTACTTATGTTTAATTATTTTCTATTCCTATATATCATCATGTTATTCCTTCTAACCCATGTGTGATGTTTTATTCCTATGCCCATTCCCCTACAGTTAATTTTAGCTCATTACTGTCATTCATCTATTCCCCACGTTATCCTATGTTGATTTAACGACTCAATGGAGTTATTATCTCATTATGAATATTAAATAAATGATGTTTTAATTTTTGGTTCATGATGTTTAATTATGTTTTTAATTTCCTAGACAATAGAATTTACTTTCCTTGAAATGTAATTTGATGTTTAGTTATGCTAAAAATCATGTAATAAAATGTGTAAAAGTATAGGTTCTATATAGTTGGTATCAGGGGGAAAGTTTATTTATTTTTGTGAATATGATTATAAAACACTAGAAAAAACCTTTGGGTTAAGAATAAGTATAAGAAAACAACCCTAATTTTTGTCATGTATAGATTAATTTGTTTATCATGAAAATACATTCCTATCTAGATACTACAAATGGTGATGGTTCTGGCACAAAAGTACAGAGGGGTAACAACTCCAAAAAGTTGTCTCGGGCCTAACTCAGGGTAACATGGTATATTGCATTAAGCCTTAATGAACACCTAGTTTAGCACTCCTGGGGTATATGAATTGATAAATTTATAGGCTCATTACAAGCCATTACTAAGGGAAAATGGCCACATGACTCTATGTTAGGAAATATTTCTTTGATAACGTAGATTAAAACCTAGGAATCAAAAGTTAGGATATACTTATAGTTTACAAGTTTATCCTATTATGTTCAATGTTTTTATTTAAAATATTATTTTATAATTATATAAGCCCCTAATTGCACATTCTTTTTCTTAGTAAATGGCGGGAAATAGAAGACCTCATTCCAATAGTCAATGTGATAGAAAATGTGATTATTTCCCTAATTATATTCCAAATATGATGGGAATGAGTTCTTAGAACATAATGTAAATACATACACAGCTAGCTTGGAATATTAATAAAAACTTAAATCATGTGGAATTTTTTCCTTCTTCTAACAAAGAAAACTTTGATGTCGAATCCTTTATGCAGAAAAGGCTTACAGTGTTTAGTGGATATTCCAATACCCTCTTCACAGAAAAATGGATTAACTCCATTGAGAATATATTCTATATCCTCTTGTGTTCAGAAGTAGATAAATATGTTCCGGTGGTCTATCATTTTAATGGGGAAGCTGATCAGTGGTGGAAATTGATCAAGAACACAAATTCCCAATATAAAATCGATTCCATGGATTGTGAGTATTTCAATAAAATATTTTTCAATAAATATTTCCCCTAGACCCTCTATTTCAAGATTTAAAGTGAATTACAAGAACTAAAGAAGATGGAAGATCCATCTATTGGGGCGTATGAGGAAAACTCTAAAAGGATGGAAGGATATTTCTATGGCTTTGTCAGGAAAAAAAAATTGGAATGCTTCTATAGTGGACTAATGTCAAGTATACAAAAATAATTAATGATTTGAGACTTATATTGTTATGAGGATATTTTCCATTGTGACTATAAGGTTGACATAGAGATCAGAGATTTTTAGTGGTCCTGTGGGACCTGTGAAAAAAGGGGGAAATAGAGTTCAATATTGATTAGTCAACAGATAAATCCCATTATGAAAGGAAGACCCAACATCCCACAAGTCAAATTTTTGGGAAGAAAAATCTTGGAAACTATATAAAGGTAACCAAGAGATGTATCAAATGTGGAAGAGTAAGGCATATGACTAATAACTACTAAAGGAAATTGAAAAATCCCAATAATTTGGAAGAAGAAATGAATGTTTGGATCAACACGTAACCTATAGTGTAGTGTTTCAACTACAAGAAACATATGAATTATGAAATCCATTACCCTAAGGATAGGGTTGTTATAGGAAATAAAAAACAAAAACCTATATGGAAACAATGAAGGGAATATGCCACAACTACTGCTGAGGCAGATCCTGAAAATGATGTGGGGGTAGGTACACTGGTTGATTATTAATGAATAGAAAATGTACTATTTATTATGGTTCTCTGAATTCTTTCATATATTTAATATTTATAATAACTATTCAATCCCCACCTCAAAATTTGTAGGGTTAGATATCTTTTAGAATAATAAATAGGTAAATTATTCTATCAAATGATTATAACTCCTCCAGGTTAATTTTTGTGGAGTAAACCTCCCATAAAATCCTGTCATACTACCTTTGCGGGAGGTTGATGCAATATTGGTCATATATTTTCTATCATTATATAAATACAACATCAAATGTTGGGAAAGGAAGATCACTCTTCACATATCGATGCATCCTTTAATTCTGTATAAGTGTTAGGAGGAAGATGAATCTATTTCAGAATCATAATATCAATTGTGGATATTTTTACCTCATGATGAAGCATATATAACTCAAATTATTGAGAAAAAATAGATAATCAAGGTCAAATACATTCATATTAGGAAGGAATACACTGATGTATTCAATGATGAATAGTCAGGTCTTCCTCCTGAATGAGAGGGAGATTTCTAAATTGAACATATTCTTGGATCTATGCCTATATCAAAGACACCATAGAGACCGTACATTGTGGAGTTATAAGAACTAAATAAGTAGTTACAAGTAAATATGGACATGAGTTTTACATAACCGAGTGATTCACTGTGGAGTGTGCCAATCTACTTTAGTAAGAATATGGTTGGATCAATGCGCCTAAGAATTGATTATCATGAGATCAAAAAATATCTATAAAGAAAAAGTGTATCCTTCCATGGATATATAACTTATTTGATCAGATACATGGGGCTAGTTATTTTCTTAAGGGGTAACTTTGGTTGGGATATCATTAGTCATAGGTAAGGAAGGAAGATATTCCAAATATAGCCTTCTGAACAAGGTATGGAAACTATGAGTACATAGTTATTACCTTTAGATTCTATATTTTTTGGTCAATTTTCATGGACATAATGAATAGATTATTTAGAGATTACCATGAACAATTTTAGGTAGTCTTTATTGATTATATTCTAATATTCTCCAATTGTAAGGAGGGATACAAGGTGTATTTGAATACAGTGCTAAAAATATTTTGAAGGGAGAAACTGTATGCAAAGTATAGAAACTGAGAGTTTTTGATGGTGGAAGTATCATTCTTGGGGCATGAAATTACTAGAAAATGGATATCTATGGACCCTTCATAAACTAAGGAAATTGAAGAGTGGCCTATGTCAATATCTGTAATGGGGACCCAATGTTTCATTGGTTTATCTGGGAATTACTATAGATTTATGAATAAATTATCACAAATATCAAACCCACAAACCAAGCTGACTCGGAAGGGTGAAATGTTCTTCCAGAACTGTGAATGTGAAGACTGGTTTATATAGTGACTCGAAAGGGTGAAATGTTCATCATCGGGTTCCCCTGTTACCTCTTCATACATAGTTGAAAAAGAGGCTTATCAATGAGATTTATAGTTTAAGGTTGGAGACATGGTATTCCTCAACATATATCCATGGAATTAGATCATGAGATTTGGGAAGAAAGGAAAGCTAAGTCCCAGGTACATCAAACCCTTTAAGATTTTTGATCGTGTCGAAAATATGTCCTATCAACTAAAACATACACCAACTATGTCTCAGGTACATGAAACATTCCATGTATTCCTATTGGGAAAGTACATACTTGATCCCTCAAATGTATTGAATTTATAGGTGGAAAAATTTGAGAATGACCTTTATAATGAGGGGAAGTCATTGCATATCATGGATCATAGAGATAAAGTTATATGAAATAATACCACTCACCTAGTCAATGTACTATGGTGGATCCATATGTATGAAGAGGTAACATGGGAACCCGATGAAGTGATGAAGGAGATGTACCCACACCTGTTTTCAACGTATAATGTAAAATGAAATTTTGAGGTAGAAATTTAATAAGGGGTAATAATGAAACATCTAAAAATTATATCAATGGAAATTTACTTCATATAAGTATTGAATATATTATAATTCACATAAAATCACATTATAAACAGAATATAGACTTTATAAATAATGAATGAATGAAAGAAGAATCTTTTCTAGAAGTTAAGGAACCTATACTCAAGAAATAGTAACTTAACCTTAGAAGTAGTAATATGAACCTTATGAATAGTAAAGCACCCAAATGAATAATAACTTTAACCATGAATGTATAATTAAATTTAGGCTTCTTATAAATAAATTAATGATATAATTATGACATAGTATAAGTAAAAAAATGTTTTAGAAGTTACTAATTATGTGTCGATAGTTTAGTAGGTCATAAATATTTAATTAAAAATTTATGATCAATTTAATATTTTATAATAAAATTTATTTACTTGATATTTATTAAAAATTTAATATTTTTATCTTTTGATTATAATATTATTTTATGAGACAATAATTAAAATTTAAAAGTATTACAAAAGCAGTTATAATTTTAAAATTTCAATTTTCCAAGTAAATGAAGATATTAATACAAAATGAAAATTTATCATATATTGAAAATTATTTTCATAAAATGGAGTTATTTTTTTAATTATACAAGTTGAATAATAGTTAGGGTTAATTTTTGTTATTTTTCAAAAATACTTGAATTTTTTGTGACTAGTAATGTTTGATAATTTAGGATAAAAGAAAAAGGCATAAATTATAGATTCATTGATGTTTTTTGATTGATGTAAGATAAAAATATTGAACTGTAATTAATTTTTTTAATATTTTTGGTGATAATTATAATATTGTTCATATTATTGAGTAAAAATAACAAAATAATGAATAAAATAATGAGAAAACACCCCTCCACTCCCCTGTAAATACCACCACTCAAATCCTCTTATCCTCACACCTCTGAAGATTTGAGCCTTGTCCATGATCAAATACATTACCAATACCCTATCTCACTTCCATGATCATTTTGTATCATCATAATACCAAAACCATTTCCCTAAATAGGTTCCCATGGAAGATAAATTCAATAGGTAAAATCTTTTTTTTTCAAGTTTTTCTTCTTCTTATTTTATAATCTCTTCTCGTAACCAAAATGGTATTATAAAAAAATATCACACATATACTAGAATTTTATTATTTTGATTGAATAGTCCGTCATCATTTCTTTCACCACTAATTTTTTATAAGAAATGAAAACCTCATATGTGATTTGTTAATTTATCTCATTCAAGGACGATAATGTTTTTAATATCCTTTCCCTCCCTTAAGACATCTCATAAAACAATTATTATCATAAATAAAATATTATAGTATATCTATTAAAATCTATTTAATTTATTGGATCTCTTATATTTACATTATATAAATCAATAAAACAAAACTTTTTCTTGATGATCAAAAAAATGCCAAAACAAATCTAAACACTTATCATTAATGACTTATCAAATGATTAAACCTCTCCCAAAATTACCAAATGAATTATATAGCCATTTTATCTTATTTATGTTCATTATAACATATCCTTTTAAATCTATACAACCATTCTCATTTTATATGATTTTCTTTATATGTATACAAGTAAAAGAATCACAAAAACCAAGGAAACAAATGCTCCCAAATGATGAAATTATATAATATAACACATCAAAAAGTTTATAAATTAACATGATAAAATTATTATAAATAAAATTAATTTATAAAATGTTTTTAATTAATTAATTAATATATTTACTATGCTTATCTAGGAAATTACGATCATGTGAAGAACAGTTTCAGAAAAAATGTCAGGGTTTCTTCCTAAACCTCTAATTCTTCCTTTAGGTTACTCTTTCTATCTCTTCACCACAATTTAATTCTTAATTACTTTTATTTATTTCTAATAAAATATGTTTATTTTTTCCAAACTCATGAGTCTATATCATATAATAAT
Organism: Viscum album; assembly: GCA_963277665.1. NCBI lineage: Eukaryota > Viridiplantae > Streptophyta > Magnoliopsida > Santalales > Viscaceae > Viscum > Viscum album. Next base: position 399,190,612 of record OY728138.1, read on the forward strand.
TATTTGATGGTGAAAAACAATTTTTTAAAGTCCCCTTCTCAATTATTCCCGATAAGCAAGCCCAATTAAAGGGAACTTCACGACATCATACCTATTTTAAGGTACAATCCATAATATGTTTTATGCCCCCATTATTTTTTCTAAAATTTACAATTTTATCATTAAAATATATCTTGTTTCATTTCTTGATTTATACAAACAATTTTTCCTTTTCTATTTTGAAGATTTTTTAATATTTTCCATAAACTTCACGAAAATGTTTTAATTATAAAAAATCTTGAACACTACTTTTAAATGTATTTAATTCATTTTGATATCACATATCATTATATATGTCTATATTCCCTTGTGGGTGTAAATGTGTTATTTTAATACTTTCTTTCATGTACACCATTATGGTACCTCTATCTGTTATGGATTTTTTGACATGATTATGATAAACAATTCTGTCCATTAGTAACTCTTATGTTTATGTTTGATTCATTTTGTATTATTATTCATATGGAACGTATATTCATTAAACTCTGATGATTGGTGAACCCATTTATCACTCTAATTAATTTGGAAATTTTTAGTCTCATGAGACGTCGTGTTGGGATAGGAAGTGAACCTGATTTCTTTATTGGAATTTGTTCACCATGTCTTGGAAGCAATCCTTGACTCGTGTTTATTTCATGTTATAAATTTTTTTCATATTACTATGATGCTATGATTTTATTTTTACATGTTATTAATTTTATTCTTACTTATGTTTATTCATGTTTCTGGCCTATATATCATCATGTTATTCCTTCTATCCCATGTTCTTTTTTTATTCCCATGTTTATTTCCTTATTGGGGTTTTTAGATTATTTCTTTTATTCATGTATTCCCCAGATTATCCTATGACTATATATGGGATAAATTGATTTAGGATACCATTATGAATATTAAATAATAGATGATTTTATTTATGTCTCATTATGTTTAATTATGTACCTAATCTTCAAGACACTAAGAATTACAATTCCCTAGCATGAAATTTTAAGTTTAATTATACATAAAATAATTTAATAATGTGTTTAAAAGGATAGGGTCTCTATATTATCAGTATCAAAAAACCCCTTATGGTGTTATACTAACTATGGTTTTCATATTCATGTAACCTGACACCCTCAAGGTTCCCATGTTTGACTTTTTTCTCAAATAATTCAATTAAAAAATATCCATAATTCAATAAAATATTTATACCAGAAAAAAATTAATTCTCCCATACTTGAAAAACTACCATTGAATAAAAACTATATTTGATTCATTTAATCAAACACTTGAATTTTTCAAAACAATTTTTAAAGAAAACACACTTTAAAACAATTTTCCAGGCCACAAAAAATGATGTTATAGAAAAAAACCTCAATGATTTAAAATCAAACATTTTCATAATCCAACCAAATGGAAAAAAATCAAGATAAGAAATGTGTTCCATGTGAAAGAACCATTATATCGATACACCTACCTTTCCAATAGAGGAAACATAGTTTCCATTCAAAAGAGTGATTAAAATTAAGAGATTAGGTCCTCACAAGCTTGGATCCATTTGAAAAATCAGTAATTCCCCATTAAACCTCTAGATATAGGATTCATTGTCAATAAAAGTTTCAACACTATAATTAGAAGAGATGTGGAGGAGAGGTCTATAAATAACAAGAGAAAGTGGGTGGAAATCAGAACATACCAAAATGATATCCAACATTACTGAAGAATAATCATCAAAGAACGAATTTGGGAATCTCCAAGGTCATAAAAGATTTGTTATGGTGTGAGAATGAGATATTATAGTGATATATGGGTAAAAAAAATTCAAGGGTATCAATGTGATTTTCCACATTAAATAAATTCATATGGGTCACATGACTAGGCTGCACAGTTAGAAAAAGTATGTACTTTGAATTATGTCTATACTATCCCTTGAAAAATAATTGGGAATAGTCGCATGGTTTGGAAACCATGAAATAGCCATACAACCATAATCATACTAAAAAACACAAATATTCAAATTTTCCATGAATCACTCAATGAGTGAGATAAACCATTCCCAAAATGTGAAAAATTTCACTAAAGTTAAAAAAGACAGTTCACTTGTTTACCATATGGGTACTACTAATAATTCACTTACCATGAACCATTCATGTTTTATTTACACATCCAAAATCTCAGCCCCTGAATCCTATAAAAAATACGACATGAAGAGAGAGAAAAATAGTATAATAAGTCATACCTATTACTAAGATGATTTTATGGTCTCCATCCAACAATACTCAATCTTTTTCTATTTATGAATCATTTGAATCTAGTATTTTAAAAATAAAAATACATATAAAGGTTGACAAAGAGGTAACATTATTTTTAGAGTGTCTATGTTTAATAATAACTATATTAACATCTATAGAAATGTAATACCTTGTAAAATTACATTCTCTATGTGTGTATGAATTTTACTAGTGATTGTTGATGGAATAAGTAGATGAGGAGCTACATTAAGATCATCAAAAGATGATAAAAATATTCATACTTCAATGTAACTGAAACCAATGTTCCTGGAATCATACCACATGAGTTTTTTATGAAGAAGTATATAAATGTGGAGCAATACGTTTTAGTTCAGAATAATTGTTTACGGAACCATTCTAAATAGTTTGATCATTTTGATGTATGTAAGAGCTTTTTTCCTATAGTGATTCCCTTTGTATTTTCTTTATATGGATTAGCATTGAGAATCTATTAGTGAGGTGTTGCATTGTAAATATTATAGGTTTTTATGCTTTAATTGTTCTTGTTATAATACTATTTATTTGGGGTATTTCATGATGAATACTAAGCGTTTTCGGATCATTGATATTATGAATTTATTGTGTTAAGAAGTGGGATACCATTGATCATATATTATTGAGGGTTTCTATGGTAGAATAAAAATATACCTTATAAAAATTCTAAAGTTTAGGTATTCCATTTTTGGAATAATGATAATTGTTTTTATACGTTTAATGACTAGGGATTTTGAGGATAGAGAGAAATAAAAATCTTCTAATGGGTTTATAATTAAGGGTGTTTCATTGATCGGAATAGGGAAACCTAGATAAGGTTTGTGATCCTTACACCACATGTTAGAAAAGTGAAGACCTTAATTGATTTGTCAGTGTTTTTAATAATATATATTTTGAGTTTAAGGAATTTAATATAGACTCCATTCATTATTTTGAACTTTTTTATGTTTCATTTTATTTCTACTTTGGTACTGGTTTTATATAAAGGTGTTGAAATTAGGAAAGATTTAATTTCCACTACAATTATATTATGTTATGGAGATTTATATTTTAATTGGATTTTTTTATTAATGATTATATAAAACATGAGGTGGATGAATAATTTTAGTTAGTTTCAAAAAAAAACAAATCAACCCCACTTTTTGTTTATCTTCATTTTTATTTATAGGATAACCGTTGGTATTAATGATTGTCTCTTTGTTTGAGACTGATCGTGATCATATTATTTATATTTTATCTAGTATCTTAGAATTTAGTTTTCATCTTCCATATAATAAATATTATATAGGGAAAAGATATTATTTATTTTTAATATATCAGGTTTTATTCATGTTGGAAGTTTGTATAATCTCAATCAAAATCATCTAAAAAAATTATTTTTTTATTAAGGAAAAGAACAATGTTAATGAGGTCATATGGAATTTTTTTTATTAATACCTATATGGAGAATTTTCTAATGCTTACCTAAATTTATAATATTTATAATAAATATGTTTTTGATTTTAATTAAGATATAATAAGTGAGTTTATACTAAATTCTTATGTGATTAATATGTTGTGGTGTTCAAAATAATAGAACATATATGGTCAGGTTTCTTTATGTAGAATAGATAATTGTACATGGATGCTGTTGGAAGTCACACACTTCAAAACAAAAAAGGTACATGAAAATTCTTAGGTCATTGTATATCAAGTTTTTGATTTCTTACTAGTATAAAATCATTCATAAATGCATCAATGACTGATAAATATTCCTAATAGATAATATAATCTTAGTGAGGAGGAGCTATAAAACAATTAGTCGGTTGAAAAGGTTACTAAAAAACATAATAAGGAATGGAAATCTAATATAATGACAATATATGACAAAAATATATATCTAAATGACAAGTATTGATGATCTCATCATAACCCATATGTAAAATGAGATCATATTAAAAATTGATGCTAAAAAATAAAAGAATAAAAATATTGATGTACTCATATATAGTTCTACATGATAAATTTATTGAGAATTTGATTAGAAACAATTTCAATTTAGAGGAAATAGATATACAGAGTATAGTGGATGTGAAATAGATCAATTGCCTAGAAGAATTAATCAATATAGTAGTCAAACTAATTTTTTGAAGATTAATTTTAATGATATAAGAAAGATATATGAAAATAAAGACTAATGAGAGAATATTTGTTATGAATGTAGAAAGTTTTTACATCTATGGATTGTCTATATTGAGTTTAAGTGAATAAAAAGGAAATATTCCAAGAAATATTCTAATAGAAAAGATAATTAAAGTATAAAATTGATAAACAGTTGGAGTTCTAGTTTTGGTGATACTAAATCTTATTTTCCTTTGAAAATTATATATAATAGTTGAAAAATTAGGGGTTTTAGTCCAACATTCCATGAAATGATAATTTTTTCATGGGTAATATGGAAGTTTATTCACTGTTGAATTTTCCTCTTGATTTAAATTATCCTTATACATCTTGAGGTAAAATTGGAGATGAGGTTGATTCTCTAACTTTTAATGAAATATAATTTTATATAAAAAATCATAATAAAAGATGCTGAAGAGAATTAAAGTGCAATTTGTGAAGGCTAAAGGGGATTTATCTAAATTTTCTAAAAAGTATAGTGAATATAATGTTGAATCAGTTTCATAGATGTGGGAGTAATATATGACCATAAATGTTTTATATAATGTGAATAATAATAATAATAACTTTAGTTTTGAATTAAAAGAGTTAAACAATAAGGTTTCTCTGACAGCTGTTGATAGGAAAAGAAAAAGTAATGTTAACTCATCAGAGGATAGTTAGAAGTCAATTTTATAGATGAATAATGATTCTAATTTTGAGAATAAAGGAAATAAGTTTTTCAGTTCAATGTAAGAACAAAGTGAAAATTTAAATATGAAATATGTAATTGAAATTTTGAAGACGTTACAATCTAGTTTTACAATTACAGGAATATATTTTTAGAATATGTTTTCATAACAAAGAGTTAAGATGAATACTTCCAAATATTGTTGTAAATACAGTAGAATAAAAAAATATCAATAACACTAATTCATACATAGAGAACAACATTTTTTACCATTTTTTAGTGATGAAAAAATTAGAAGAAATTGGGTTCTATAAATAAAGTTCAATCATTTAAAAAAACACATGTGTAAATATCAATGGGACATAATGACTATAAACATTGGAGAGATAAAAAAGTGGGTACTAATGATTCTATTCAAATATACTTATCTACCTAAGAAGGTATATCTTCCATGTAGCTGAAAATGAATATCTCACTTTTTTCTAACAAGAAGGTGAATTCATATATCAAGTACCTGGTAACAATTATTTTTATGTATATTAGAACATAAAACATCTATTAATTTATTGTTTGCAATAATATTAAAAAATTTAGATGTTTTTTATTTTATACGATAATTCTTTATATTTATGGGGTGTTTTTTTGCTTAATTATTAATAGATTTTCAAATAAATAACATTTAAATTTCAATTAAATATATATGTTCTTAAGATATAATTTATATGGAACCATTTTTAGAAGAAAAATATAAAGTCATTTAATTACTAGATAACTTCTAAAGGGTTCTATATTTTATTTTTAAACCTATATATTTTTGAAATATCAAATGTTTTTTATTTTTATGTTGTTTTATACCATATTTTTGTATGAATATTTTGTATCATCATAAGATAACAAATAATTTTTGATAAAATGAATTTCAGATATTGAAAATTCTGTAAATTAGATATTTAATTTTTGTAATTATTTTATTAGGTCATACATGTTGGTATAAATTTTTTTGGACCATCTAATAAAATTCAAATCGATAGGTTTTTCAACCACCTCAAACATATATATATATATATGGGGGAATTATAACACAATTCATTTTTATGTATTCTTTAATAAGGTTTTTCTAGATCTTTTTCTACAATTATAATTTAATATTTAATTTTCAATCATGAAATGTCATCTTCCAAAGAAATTTATTCTAGGGAAATTACTTATGAAATATTAATTGATTGAGATTTGTATAAAATTTATAAATTTCTACTGAATAAATTCATCAAGATTCAAGGTTGGGAATCTGTCACTATAACAAAGGAAGAATATGAGTTATTATATCCTTTTATCATCTATTAATTCTATGCATCTATTATATTTGTTGAATATTTAGTAGAGAAGTGAAAATTATTTAATATTATCAAGAAATAGTTATTTTTTAATCATGGATAATTTTCAGAGTTACTAGTACTTTTGTATGATTTTGAGTTTTTTTGTATCTCATAAAATATAAGAAGTTAGTGGTTCATTTTTAAAGTCTATAGAAAAAGAATGATTATTTCTTATGAAAGAGAGAGATCATATGATTAACCATATGTAACCATAAGTAAAAATTGCATTTCAATAGATTGAGTCATTAATTTTCCATGAGAGATAAGTTACAATGAATATTAAATATGTTTATATTATATACAATCTTGTGAATATGTATAGATTTAATCATTTAATGTTTATTTAGACTTATATCTAGCCATATATATCATGATAGGGAATTTTGAGACTGTATTGTTCTCCTAGATATTGAACAGGGTTTTAAAATGCTTTTATATGTTAATGGAGTAAATAATAAATCACATCCTGATATGGGGAAAGAACCATCTATTAACACCAAGTCCATCTCTTGAATGAGGTTGGTTTTTGACTTAAATGAAAATAAATTTGATTAAAATTTATCATATGTATCATCAACTAATGACTTAAAATTAGTAAAGAGGATTTTTTTTGAAAATGGAATAGAGATATAAAAAGAGATTAGAAAATATATAGAAGTTTTATCTTTTTTTAAGTTTCCACTAAATAAGAAGAACAATGTTTGAGGTAGCTAATTTTTTTAAAAAGGGTACTAGGAAGTGCCTAACATAAGAATTACATAAATTTGGGATATGTATAGTGATTATTTCCAGGGGAAATAAGAAGATATTAAAAATAATAAAGAAGAAAGAGATTTCTTTAAGCATTATTTTCATTTGGAAAAGGTTGAAGATAATGCCTTATGAGAATTGGTTCGTCAAAAGTTTACTTAAGAGAAGAAGATAAAAATTAATATTGAAAAGGTGAAATATTCTTATATTGTGATGATTATTTTAAATTCCATAATTCTTTGAGAACACTTCCTTAAGGATAATCTAATAAAAATAAATAATTATTTCATCATAATGTTAAAATAGATTATGATTGAAATACATCAAAAATATTTATTACACTATTTTCCTGATAGTGAAATCTATGAAGTTGTAGAGAATGATAAAGATCAAATTTTATTGTAAATTATTCTATATGATATTCATGAATCAGATTTTCCTCCAATGTATGTTCCCCTATATGAAGTTCTAAAAAATATGGATGATGTTCAAATAAAAAAATTATGAATTAAATAGAAAATTTAGTGGATAAAGAATTTTTTTAGGAAGTAAAAAAAGTTTAGTAGTAATTATAAATAAATTTTGATAAATAATTTGAAAAAAATAATTCTCTAGTGGAGTCCATAGTTTATAACTCAACAACTGTGAAATCATTCCTCATCAATAGATATTAAAAATAACTACATTCATCACAAATAGATTATTATTTATGTTCATTTTCAAAATGAATAGATAAAATAAAAAATAAGAGATCATTAGAAAAAAAACTAACTAGAATAACATCGTTGTTTAATGTTTTGATTCGAATATCAAAATTGTTGATGTTTCTATAAATTTATATAAAATTAAGTAATATCGACTATAATGTGATGAATATTATAAATTAAAATAATTTTTTTCATCAAAATCTCATTTAAGCCCCATATATTAGAGGAACGATAAAAATTTAGTTGCAAAAAACAATTCAATGAATGCGTATTATAGTTCATCTCACATTCTAATAGTAATAAATCCTAGAGTTAGTTTCATAAAAGATTATATTTTCAATATTTATGTTTCTAATTGACAAAAGCATTGTTTTTTTATTTCTATGGTTAAATGAAATTATTTAAATTATAAAGAGAAATGTGAATTTTATTCATTGATGATGAAGGATTTATCAAAATATCTTAATGATTATGTATAGAAATATTGTTTAATAATGATCAGAGTGTTTCTATGCAAGAAAAATTTGATGTGTTAGGAAATATATTAGATGACAATAAAGAAGTTGTTAAGGTATAAGTTTTAATTTTTTTGAGTAGTTAAATTACCTTGAAAAGTTTATGTATTTTGTTATTTTATAGAATTATTATATGGAATATACGTATTTATAGATACTATTTCAATGTGATAAGTTGAATGACTATTAGAAGAAAATAAAAAAGTTAAAACAAATGATCAAAAAATATAATGAAGAGATAAATTTTCAATTTAGTAATTTTTTAGATGACTAAATTATGTTTCTTGTATTATAAAATTATCATCGTGTATCTTGTTAAGGGAATAATTCATTTAAAATTGTTTAATGATGCTTTTTTAATTTTTTATTATATTTTATAATGTATGAATTATTTAGTTTAAAATTAAAAACTTAATGTGAATTATTTTAATTATCCAAATAGAAAATAATATTGTTGTTTTTTATTTTATAATATCATGTAAAAATATTAACAATTGATGTTAATCATGGTATATATTTAAAATTATGGAGTTTTCTTTATTTCTCGGAATTTATGGTTCATACTCTAGTTCTTTTCTCTTATGTTTCTTCTTTGGCAATCAAAATGTGATCCAATTTTGAGAAAATTGTACACTTGTTCTATTTCATAAAAAATAATATTTAATTGTATAAATTTATTATTATTTAACAAAGAGAGATAATTACTTCACATTGAGACAATAAGTATATTTTAAACATTTTGATGGATTAGGATAAATCAATCAAATCAAAAATTATAAAAACTATAGGAGTTATTTGTTTAAAATTCTATAGAACCTATCAATTTTTCTTTGTGAGTTGTGTTTTTTTGAAAAAATGGATATTGTTTATTCCAAGACTCCTTTTCATCCATTTAATTGAAAATTAGAACATGCATAACAAGAATTGGATTTGACTTGTTGTTTTTTTGTTGGGTTTTCATTATAATAAGAATATTAGAAAACATTGATTCTTAAAAATTTATTATTATTCTAAACTGCATTTAAATAAAGATAACTATGATTCCATGCCATATTAAATTCACTAGATGTACAAGCAATGTAAGAATGAAATTTAAAAAAAACGAAAGATGATGATGTCACATTTCGACACTGTCTCACTCTATTGTTTAAGGTAGTTTTGAGTTTCTATTGTTTTTCTATCCTCCTGGATATATTTTGATAAAATTTCCTAATTTTCTTGGGGATGCTTTATTGGAGATTATTTAGGGGAAACATTGCACCATGTCAAGGAAAGTTTGTAGCTTATTTCAGGTTCCGAGGTGTAAGGGCCTAACCCAAGTTGTCGGGAGTTGGTGTCTTATTTTATTACATTGGCTTATAAACAATGAATATGCATCCTTAAGGACCAATTAGATTAGTACCTTTTGGAAAAAAGATACACAAATAAGTTCAATATTACACATTAAAAGGAAAACAACACTAGTTTGTTATTTTAGAAACATATAAGCCTCCTATATTATGCTTGTAAGTCACACATAACTAACATATTCATATCCTAGGAAAAAGAATCATAAGAAAGGGGTGAGCTCAAATGCTCAATAAGAGTATGAAATATAGCAGAAGATAATAAAAAAATTAGACATGGTGAATAAATGGAAACACATTCCTTTACAAATAATAATCATGAACACATTAGGGCAGGAATATTAGATGAGTAAGCAATACCAACATAATCATGTGTATTATACTAATCAAATGACCACACAAACATTCAATTACAATATTCATAATGAGGGAAGTTCATATTCTAGACATTCTGAAACATTTTATCCAAGACTCGACCAAGACGTCTAAAAATGATTAAGGCCTTCGCTAAAACCACATATCATATAGGGAAAGGCCTCGTCCAATTCCACATCTATTTGTCTCATGAGACCATCTGATGTGTCACAGAGATATATCAAGCCCCACCCATCATATAATAAGTCCAATGCATTCCTCATATGTATATTATGTCCTTTATTCAAAGTTTCCCATACCACTTTTAATAATTAAATTGTTTCTTTTATTCAAAGTGTCTCATACAACTTTTAATAATTAAATGTCACATAGTCAATGTGTCCCATAAGAAGTTGAATAATTAAATTAAAATTTATCAAAATAATCATAAACCATCCAAAAAACATGGTGGATAATATCATAAGAGGTAAACAATAATGAAGTACACAATTCGACAATGGATTTTGTCATAGATGAATGTATTTTTAAATGAGACCATTGACAAATTCTTGAGAAAATATTCCTTAATCCTTCCAAAGTGTCCCATACCACCTTGAAACATTCAAATAATAATCCCTTAGAATATAATGAGAATAAGGACACTGCTGATATGATATATTGAAGGGATTTACATACGCCACAAGAATGAAATAAGTGGTGAAGATGGTATATATCTCATAAAAGTTAATGAGAGATGAGAAAAATACTTTTTTACTTTTAAAAGAGGATTCCTTTTAGAAAATCATTTATATTTTCCATGAAATAATATTTTAAACAAGAATATACCATAATATAAAATAATATAACATTGAAACTATATTTTAGGAATATATTATGTCCCACTGAAGTTGAATCATGTAAAAAGAATTTTTAAGAATCTTTATAAGTAAAACATTTTAGAGCATTTTAAATAAAGTTTTATAAAGAATTTTTAAATGGAAAATAAAATTTGTTCTCTTAAATAATGAAATGATCTAATATCATTTTCCAAGATAAAATTTGTGTTTTAATAAAACTAACTATGGAATAATATATATTCTGGTGTTCATGTGAAAAACTGTAAGAATGTGAAAATATCACTTGAATCAGGTTTGTATTTCAGAAACAATTTTAAAAGTTCATTTTAAAACATTTAACTATGCATAAAATAAGAAATATTATAGTTTATGAACATATATTGAAAACTCACACATAATTTATGTGGATTAAATAATAATACACAAGAGTTTAATTGAGGTAATTGGACAATAAAAGTAACCCGAATAAAAATGGAGGTTCTGGTGGAAGAACCCTTACCACTTAGTAATCAATCGATTCAAATGCCCCGAAATTAATAATATTAAAATGATATATTTAATAAAATGAAAATAAATATATTCAGGATATGTTTTTTCAATGGGAAATATACATACACCATACAAAAGTATTAGTAGTGAATACGGAAAATCTCACAAAAGTGGAAGTGAGATGAAGAAACCCTTACCTTAAGTCTGAATTTGTTCCCCTCTTGAACTTAAGGTCACATTATATGAAATTATACTCATTAATAACTCAATTAATAACCTATTGGATATGGATTTTTTTATCACAATTCTTTATAGTTCATTTATGCTTTTATTGATATTTTATTATATTGAATTAAGTCATTCCAGAGAGTTCATTTTCTTTATTTTTATAATCGGTTCACTTCCTCTTAAGTAGTGGAGTTCAGGTAGAATGTACATAAATATCCATAATATTTATTAAAATATCTAATTTTTAATTTTAATTTATTTCATTTGATTTACATGGAATTAGGATGAGTCATTAGATGAAATATTAATGAAATTCACATAGATTATTTGAGCGGTATTTTGATTATTAGGAACTAGTTTGGTGATATGATTTAATATTATGTACATATAATGGTTACTGAATATTAATTAGGTTATAATACATATATTATAGTCTATTTAAACCATAAAAATGGTTTCATGACCTGTAATGAAGGAGAAAATGAAGAATGATACTTTTTTGTCCATGAAGGTTATAAATTCGATCCTCATGGATGTTGATTTCATTTTAAAAAATAAAATGGAGCGAGTAAGATTATTTATTATTGTTCATCCATTAACAAGATATAATTCCATTATATAGATTATACTGTATTTATCATGGTCATTTTGATAGAGGAGGTTAGGATAGAGAAAAAAAGATGAACATGAATATAAAAGAAAAATTAAGAGATCCCTTATGAAAATTCGGCAGCCTAACTGTGTCGCTTAAAATTTCATAAAATGAATTGTTGAGAGAAAAATAATATCTCAACATTTGTAAATAAAAATTAATGTAATAGGAATACATAATATTAAACCCCAAAATTTGATAATGGAAAATCAAAGAGATGACATAAAAGAAGTGTTGAATAAAAGAGGAGGGTGAAAAGTTCTCTTACATTGTAGAGTAACTCCTAGAACACGATGTTTTGTGACCATGGGAGATTAAGGATGCGTTGGGTGGACTAATATGGAGGTAATACCTCCAGATATTCGAGTATATGGGATTTTTATTTAATGAAAACGAATTGATGAGTGGGTATTTATAGAAAAAGAGAGGGTTTTTTTTTAATAATTTCACAGGGACTCCACATTAGTGGTTTTTGAAAAACCATGTGCTTGACCACGGTATTTGCCCTTAGATATATCCATATGGGAAACCCCATGTAATATGTTACTATACACAAGTATACCATTCTTTTATTTTAATTATGTGGTCATTATGATGTTATTAAACTACCAAAAACTCAAAACTGTATTTTTACTATTCATGAAAAATTCATGTATTTTAGAAAAATACCAAAACATCACTCTGACAAATTTTCAGTGTTTAGAATCCCAAAATGAAATCATTTTTTGGAATATAATTTTCTAAATATTTTTAATTTAATTTTTAAATAAAATCATAATTTATTCGAAAAACCCCACTTTAAAACTATAACTCATTCTATAAGACCTTGAGAATTTAATCAAGGTCCTATAAAATTATCTTATAATCATAAGAAAATATTGTAACAAGTTGTGATTATGTTTTCTGAAAATAAACTTCAATTTTAAATTATTAAATTAATCAGTAATTTTTAATTTAAATATTTATGTCATACAAAAATACCAATACTTATACTATTATAGTTTTTTCACTTTTATGATATCTAAATTGTATTTATACATTCATGGGTGAAGTTTATATTCTTTAAATAATTTAATATTAATTAATATTAATTACAATTCATAAGTGTATGTCACTATTAATATGTTTTTGCTACTATTCATAAAAAATTAAGTTATTCTTATCAAACTCTAAATATCTTACTTAACGCAACCGTGTAAGTCAGTTCTTTAAAATTTAAAACACAAAGGTGGAAAAATTATGTTTACTCAAATAGGTTATAACAAAGTGTTTTTTTAGAGAATAAGTGTTTCATGCATTCTTTAATAATTATATTTTTAAATTCATGGGGTGTTACACTACGGGTGGGTGAACAATTATCACAAGGTTGAGGAAATATTTTCGGCCTTCTCTAAGAAAAATACATATTCGGACAGAGGAAAGTTTCATGGTTGGTGCATGGTTAGTCAAACTATGTGACTAAAACACTATCCTCCTCTAAGTCTCCAGAACCTTGCACACAGTTGGTACATGATTTACCAAACCATTCTTCAAAAAATTGTAAAAATAATTAATTAATATGAAAATTAATTTTAGATCCTGAATCATCTCATATTAACATCATTATTCCTTATACATATTATATTAAAAAACCTAAGGATAACTGGGGATGATTTTCTAATTTATCTTCTTTTTTGAGAGGGCCTCCAATAGATATAAGAGAATTGGATATTAGAATCCATTTTAAGAATCCATTCTTCATCATTCATCATTCATCATTTTTTATATATCTCCTCTCATTTCATCAAAAGGAAACATACACCATAGTTTCTTTCACCAGATATAAGTTTTATGATTCTATCTATCAATATTTTAATTATCATTAATATTGGGAGAGGTTGTGTCCATCTGATCCTTTGATCATTGTGAAAACTCATGATGGTTTCTGTAGTAATTTTTATACTTTGAACATAGTGTATATAGTTATTCATTTCACATAAAATTTAATTTTGGTATTTGTTATTCATAGGATTCTATTAATTACCTAGGGAATCATGGGTCTTGTTACAATGGATTGATATCGGGATCATCCAAAGTGATGGGATCTTGAGTTAGGATATCCATTCATATTTATTAAAAATGGACTCTATGATTTCTTGTGATTTTATCCTGGGTCTTCAATGTATTCTAATGGTTTTTTCTTATAAATAGTTTATATTTCAAATAATGATGATTTATTGATATTTTTATAATAGTTGGAAAAATGGGATTTATATTTTTTTCATTAAATCTATTTTTAAGTAATAATCCTTTGTTTTGGAAGTTAAAATGATTGGTTGGATCTTGAGAATTTCTCTTGATGTTGTTTTTGTTGTTGAATTCTAAAATATTGATAAAAGTGTGTTTTTAATGATTTGGGGAGTTTGGACATTTTTAGAAAGGCTGTGAAAACTAGTACTTATTTATGTAATTAAGTGATAAGTTAGGTGTTTGGTTTCTGAAGGAAATTTCATTATATTATTCTTAAGAATGATTTCAAGGCATTGTTGGAACTATTAATGGTTTATTAGAAAATAAAAAATAGGACATTCCCCTTTATATGTGATTGAAAAAATGGATGTTTGAATTATTTTAATTAAATTTCACTTTAGAGGGGATTTTAACTGTACTATTATGATTGAATAAATGGGATATTCCTATATGAGAGTATAGAGGTTTCAATGAGAAGAATAAATGAATGGTTATTTTCTGATACCATTATATGGAATGATTGATACATTGAAAAAATAACCTTTATTTATATGTTTGGGAAGACCTGGGTGGATATGTCGGAGGTATAGGTACTCTTTTGCAGAAGTTACGAATTATACTCTGGCTAGTGGCTCTAGGAAGGACATAGGTTAAACTACGGGATGTTTTCACTCAGTTAGGTCATGAAGGGTCAGACTGTGTGTTTGGGAAGGGGGAGATGGATGTGTAGTTTATTTTTTAGCATCGAGTCTTTGGTTCATTGATGACCATGTTATCCATTTTCTAATTTTATCACATTATCACCTCAAATTCCAAGATGATGATATATTTATATTTTCCAATGAATTTATAGAAATAAAATTATTATTTTTTATTATTTCCCATAAAATTGTTTAATATAAAAATTATTCTTCAATTTGTTTAAAGTAGATACATTGTGGTTTTATTTTAAATGAACCATGGTTTTTTGAAAATGGGGTGTTTTTAAGGAAAATTATTTGATTTATTCAAAACAAAATGAATATATAAAACCTATTTTTAAATTCTTATTTTCACACTTTCCTGAAAAATATTTTCTTATAATGTGTTATGCTTTGGGTTTTGAAGTGGATACCTACAAGGACTTTTAGATCATACGTTTATATATTATAAGGTTAGGAGGTTTATAAACAACTTGATATATTCAATTATCTTTGAGTTCATCTTATGGTGATGGTATGTGTGTAATTTCCTCACATTCACATGTATTTGTTGGTGTATTGTTGTGTCTATTTCATTATTTCCTATTATATTGGTCTTATAATTAGTTATTGTACTCCTATTGTATCTTTTATTATCTGATACCTCAGTTAATGATTTTTTGGATTTTATTTACACAACTTATATTTTTTCATGTTCATTTATTATTTGATAAAACATTCCCAAAGAAATATTTTTAATTATCAAGCATTTTTCAGAAACCCTTTTGGATCAGGAACACCCTTTATGATCTATCACGACTAACTTCAATAATCTATTTTGGGACGAAAATGGTTGGTTCATGAGAGTTGGTATCAATGAAATATTCTCATTATTGTCTGAGGATTATTAGCAGTTTAATAGAAGGAATTTTAAAATATTCATTATCATTTAAGGGATTACGCATGATGGCCAGACATTCATGGTAACACTTGAGTTATCAGGGTTGTTTGAGATGAGTATATCATGAATTTGAGATCAATTCTAAAATATTGTTTAGATTTTTGGTTTTTATTTAACTATTTTTTTTGTTAATAAGAATTAATGAACAATTTCATGTTTATAAAAGTATTATAATGAGTTTTTAGGGAATTTATATGGATTATTTTTACTATTCATTGTTTAGAAAACTATGCTTAGACAATGTAGCCTAATCTGGTTGAATTCTAATGAAATTATTGTGTTTGGTTAATTCTATCCAAATGTATGGTGACTGATATCTCAATAGAATTTTTTATATTTTGATTTTTTCTGTATCTAATTTCATTGCATTATCTTTTTGTTGGATCAAGATGATTTTGGGTGTTTCATTTGAAAAAATTCTTTTGTGTTTTTGTTTATCCATTTTTGATATTTAAAATCAAAATATTATATTTTGAAAAATAATTTATATGTTTAAAATAATTCTATGTAAATTTTTAATGTTTTCTTCTTCCTTTTAAATTGGTCTGATGATTTGACAAATTTTTATTTTACTTTTGTAATTTTATGGATTCTTAACAATGTTTGGTTTGATTAATGTTTCAAAAAAAATTTATTTTAAAATAATGATAGTTTTTTTGAAATAATTTTGGTATGTTGGGGAATGGTTATAGTATTAATTATTTTTAAAATTTTCATATTATGTTAATAATGATTAATTATAATATTTTAAATATTACAGTTGTTAAATTATTAAAAATCATAATTTTTAAAATATTTCAATGTTATGAGACTTTTTCCTTAAATAAGTTCCAAGGAGGAATAAATATTGTATTAAATAATGAAAATTATTTTTTAAATGAGTATTCATAAAAGACTCTTTGGTCAAAGATAAGATTTTTTTATTTTTCAATGAAAGAAAATTTCATTTTTTGGGTACAGAATTTGGTTAGTTTTAGATTAAAAAAAATTAATTGTGTGTTGAGGTAAGTTATATATTTATGTTTTTTCAGGTGGAGTTTTTGATAGATTTTGTACTCATTGCTTTTATAGTACACATCAATTTAGATATAATGGACTCTTTGGCTGATCAAGATTATCATGGTACAATTGTTCATTTTTTTGTCACAGGACTCAGTGTTATTCCTCTCATTCCTTTACATGAGGTTTTTGTTCCAATGTTTGATAACTTGAATCCTTCTGATTTCTTTCAGAACAAATATTATTTCTAAGTAGTGGTTTGGCTATTGAATATAGATCTCTTAGATAATTTTATTTTTATGGGTTCGTGTAATTTCTAGAACAAGTTATTTTGTTTCCTTTGACAACATTTTTGTCACATAAATGAATTATTTTAAAGTTAAATTCCATTTAATTTCCATTCATGCTTTTTTTTAGGGTTTCCCAAGCATTTATGGAGGAATGGGTGAGTTTTTATGAATTGGGCCAAACCGTGAGCCCAATTCTAGATTTAAAAATAAATTTTGATTCCTTTATAAGTTCTTCATTTTTTAACATTTTTCATCCATTCCAATTCCAAATTGTCATAACCTGACATATTAACACCACCATATTTATTTGGACCATTTATAAATCCATAATCATGGTGGATATGGGTTATTATTTAAGGAATTGGGCCTGCCCAAAAGCCCATTTTTTGCATTAAAAATAAATTGTAATTATTTAATATCTCCTTCACTATTTGCTTTGTTTCAGTGATTCCAACTTTCTCTAGAGACCACTTACCTAAGACGCGCGCCCCATGCCCTCCTCCCACAATTTCGAGCTCGATAGAATCGCGAAAACGGTCGAAGATTATCTGGATTTCATAAATCGTCTAGATTTGGAGAGGTAAATTGATCCTTTCATAACTCCTTCTATTATTACTCTTTTCCCCCCTTCCAATTCCTACATGACCTTCTCATTATTGTTTGAATATCCTTTAAATTTTTATCTGTTTTAAAATTCAGATTCTAGTCGATTTTGTGTCGTTTTCTTCAGGATTGTTTTGGGTAAGTGATTCCTTCTTGGTTTCTTCCTTTTCCCTTAGGGTTTCCACTCCCTTTAATTATGTTATAAAATTTCCATAAGGTAGGATTTGATCCTAGGGTTACATTTGGTGTATTTTTGGTCAAATATTGTGATCTAGGTCTGAATTTATCTTCCTTGTGGTGCGGCGGTTGTGCGGTTGACGTTTTGAACCAAGTTTTGAGGGATTTGACACTTCCGGTATGTGATTCTGTGTGTAATCATTTCTCGATGATTTAGTTTGATTGAATTACTTATTATTAATTTTCATAATATTCTGTGTGTGGTGCAAAAATTGTTTATGTTTTATTTGGTTAAGCGTTTATTTTTATAGTTTCATTTTAGCTTAAAATTTTGTGTTTTTCATGTGTAACACTTTGGGTACTGTTTGGGATTGTTTTATAACATATGAATTTGGTTTAATAAAACTTTTTTGGGATGATAATTCTGACTTGGTGGGTTATTGGTGTGCCACTAGGTCTTAATGATTTTTTAAGGGTTTAAGGTGTAAAACTTTATTATACTTCTTGAAAGTGATTTTGAAAACTTGTGCGTTTCATGTGGATCTTTTGTGCTATTTTTTGAGGTGTTTGTATAAAACATGGGGGTTGTTTAATAAATGTTTTTGGGGCTTCCAATTCTGTTTTGAATTTGTATTGATGTGATTTTGTCCTTGAAATATGGTTTTGAAATGGATTTTATTTGAAAAGCTTTGGTACACTATTTAGAATTGTTTTATGAAAGTTTTGAGTGGTTTAATGATTTATGTATGATGCGAAACCATATTGGAAAGCTATTTTGGATTGTTTATACTTTAAAATGAACCATTTTAAATATTAATAGTTCTGTTATGGGATGTTTAACATATTTTTAGGGACTTTATAAAATTGTTAAAGGATGTGTTGGATTGTGAAAGTTATGAAAAAAGTTTTGTGGGCTATTTTGGTGTGAGTTTGATTTCAAATTGAATTTGAATGAAAAGTGTAATTTGAGGCTCGTGGGATGTTCATGGGGCTGTTTGGATAATGTGTGATGTGGAAGTGATATTATCATGTGAAAAGTATATTTCTTGGCTTGTTGAACTTGTTTGAGCACAAAGGGAAAACCCTGGTATCTAGGTGTGTGGATGTGTAATAGTATGCTAGTGAATCCGTGGGGTTTGGCCTCAGTTTCACTTAGCAGTATTGATGCTTACAGCACTAAATAAACTATGATGATGATGATTGGGTACCACTAGGTTATAGGTATGTTCCCTACTAGTGGCTCGTTCACGAGAACAGATAATTTTTGTGGTTACTCTCACCGAGATACGAGGTACTTGGGACCCACAGCTAGCTAGTGCCTAGGGGTTATTTCCTATTGCTTGTGATCATTGGATCCTTTATACTTACCATCGGCATACAGTATATTTGGATGGAAAATTCAGTACCTTTTGTATTTATTTTAATAGTGGTGATTCTTTAAATTAGCCCACTTGAAAACTGTTTTTTTAAGGTGCATCTTTTAGAAATTGTAACTAGAAATTAAATGTTTTTAAAAACTTGCATGCTTTTCATCTTTGAATGTTTATCACATGGAATATCTTAGTGGTGGTATCCTACTAGGAATTGTCTCACACCCTACTTATAGCCTTGGGTGTAAGTATACTTGGTTATTTTTGTGTCGCAGGTTTGGGTATAAAATTTGTGCCAACAGTTCGGGTTTTCACCGGTCATTCATGATGTGGTGTTGTGGAGATGGCTTGAGGGAGATGCCTCTTTCCATGTTGAGGTTCTTGGGTTGTTCATTTTTTTGTTTTGTTCCTTTGTTATTGTCTTGTTGAGTTGATTTAGACTATGTAATTCAGTTCTGATTTTCTGTAAAACATTGTTTGGTCTGAAAAATCCAGATTAGTTTCATTGGATTCTTTTATTGTTTTATGTTTATAAACTCAAGTAAATCGTTCCCAATTTTCATTTTATGATACTCGGGAACTTGTGTTCGCCCGTGGGGATCGGGAACGCCCTTCGGGCCTTGTGATGGGTTGGGTATGGTGCCTATTTTGGTGGCGATCGATTCAGTTCGTGACAAAATGGTATCAGAGGAGGTTCACTCTCTTTGGGTCATTTTATTTGGGGAACAGTCAGGATAATCTGGAGTTAGGATTTTCGGGACTTGGAATTTTTGTTATGAGTAGTGTGGCTGATCACCACACCTCATGATAGGATTCAAGTCACTAGGGAAAGTCAAGACCTTTCAGATTCCTTTGGTTTTCTTGGTTTGCTGATGATTAGGGGAAATGAAAATAGAGTTGGGTTAATGGTCTCAGTGAGCTCGAAGGGCCTGACAAGCCATGTAAAGCCGTAGATATTCCCTAGAACACTCTCTGTGACAGTAAAGTGATTGGAATATGGCCGCCAACCATATTTCCATGTCACCCACTGAAACTAGTTTCATCTCGCATTGTTTTGTGCTTTAGTTTTGAAATATTAGCACTTTGGTTTTATAGTGACTTGGTTTTAAGAAGAGTAATGTTTTTATGAAATGATTTTCAAATAAAGAGGGAATGGTTTGGTTTATGAAATGACGGAACTGAATTTTCAGAATTGTTTTGAAATGTAAAAAGGTGTGCTTACACCTCTTTGAAAGAAGGAACAATATTGAATTTGGTTTTGAAAAGTGTTACCAATAGAGTTTTCTAAACAATCAGAGTGTGTTTTAATTGGATGAGATGTTTTGAAATTGATGTGAATATCTTGAAAGTGAGTTATTTTCTAAATGGTTGGGACTTTCTAAAAATTTTGGTAAGATGTGAGTTGGGATTTTGATCTTGTGGTTAGCGGTTATGAGAAGAATGGATGTGTTGGTTGACCGTTTTGGTTTTGAAAAGTGGAAGGAATTTTTGTTTTAACATTTTGTATTTCCATTAGAGACCACATGAATGGGGTTATATGGGATGATGTATGGTTGATGACACAAATGGATGAGTGTCGGGACGGATATGAGGAGGGTTTCGGGTGTGGCACAAAAACATGCATGTGTAAGGCCCATGGGGTACCATTGAACGATACTCTTACCGCTGAACCGTTTGTTTTCAAAGAAATGGTTTTAAACAAAAACATGATGTCTGGATTAATACTTTGGTATGGTTTGTATTATAGGTTTTTGAAAATGTTGTTTTTGTGGGTAGTTTTTTTTAGTCTAATAACCCCTCCTATTTGAACTGTGTTTTGGGTTTATGTTTGGTCGGTAAGCTGGGTAGAAGGACCGGTTAGTAGTCTCCTCTGAGATATGTTTCGGGACACCTTTATGGTGGTTACCTTCATGTGTTTGGATCTGGTTTATGGTTTTTTTTTACCAATGGACCATCTTGGTTGGGTTGTTGGGTTCTCCCATTGGATAAGGTACGCCCCCATTTAGGGTTAGTGCGCAACTGAAGTGAAACTTGGATTGTTTCGTTGTTGGAAAATCCTCCAGTTGTTCAATGTAAGGAATCTTTTCTTGAGATTTGTAGAATGAGTCTACACCATTAACATCCTTGGTTTTTTTGGATCCTCTTGTTGTGGAAGAGTGTTCATGGATGGTTAAAAGAGACCTTAGTTTCTTAAGCTACCTGATTCGCCGAAGGTGGAAGTTGTCTGGGGTTGTCACTATGGATAGTGTCTAAGAGGGCCTCTGAGTCCTTCGTAGTCTCTTCGAAGAAAGATTTAACAATAAACTACCAGTGTGGGAAATCTGGTCTCGAGGAGATATTTTGGCCACTTTCTAGAATTATGTGTTGTTTGGGGATGTTGTATAAGGTCCCTCTCCATGCATTGTTTATATCAGTCGTAATGGTCATGTTCAGTGATGCCTTATGATGTCATGTGCTCGATTGACCGTATAGGTGAAAGTAGTGAAATCCTCTAAGAGTCCCTGTTATGTTGGGCAAATTTCTCCCTTGTAAAAACTTCAAAATCATCCATTTTAGAGGAATGTGAGTGTAGGTTTTCTTTACTTCAATTGTTTTTCACCTAAAGAAACAAGGTGTGATGTGTGGGCATCTTCTTAGGGATCGTTTCAGTGAAATATCGGGATATGGTAAAGTGAGATTGGAATGTGTTATGTCTGGAAAACTTATCTGGGATTACAGTGTAGTTTTTGGTTGCACTGAAAGAAGAATTATCATTCAGTGGGATTCCAAAGAATAAATGCGAGGCCGAAGATGCTTCAATCATTTGATCTCCATCCATAGGTCTCGGAGAGAAGCTGGCTCGTAGTCAAGGGAAATCATAAGGTCATTTAAACCCTTGTACAAAGTACTATCCTAAATATGAAAGATATAAAGTGTTTAAACCAATGGTTTCATTATCTTTCTTCTATTATTCACGTTTGGTGGAAATATGTGGAGGGCCTTATACCCATGACATCACCCAATGTCATTACCTCCCCCTTTGGTTTCCACTGATTATTTAGAGAATGGTTGGAAATATGGCTAGGCAGGCTGAGCACATGGTTTGTGAACGATTAAGAGAGACTGTGTGCATAGAATTCATGCAGGAATATTGATCTGCACAGTTAGTTCACGGTTTCACAAACTGTGCGGAATAACCGTGCAACCTTCCCAAATCATGAAATTTTTGGGTTTTTTTGTGTCAGCACATGCTAGTCAGTTAAGATGGTTGGTTCTTATGGTGGGGAGAACCACTATGATTCTAATGTATGTTCCATCTGAAATTTTGAATGGAAGTCTACCCTATGTACCAGGGAGTCCGTTCAGGCCTCCCCCTATTAGTGTCCTATTTTTGTCTCAGAAAAAAAAATTATTGGTTGTCTCTTATGGTGGGGAGCGTATTTGTGTCCCCCCGTACCAGTAACTTACATTTATCCATTGTCTTGGTGTGGTGTAGATAGTCTTGTTTGGAGCTATCTAGCTACCAACATCATTCATGGGTAAACTTTGGGACTGGAGAGCGCCCAATGGATTAGTTAAAGTAAGGTAATTGTAGCCTTGTTCAATGTTATTGTTCATTTGGGTGAATTGCTTGATTCTTATTCGGATAGTGTTTGAGGAGTTTTCTTTTGGGATAAAGTATGAATGTGATTGATCATTTCAGGAAAGTGGTATATGTTTTTCTTGTGAGAGTAATCCTTAATTGATCAATGGAGTTATTTTGGCCTTTTGGGGTGGAACCTGGCAAAGGAGTGCCTCTTGGTTTCTTAGTTGGGTTTGGTTGTTGCTTTGTCCTTGATGTGACTTTCCTGGGCGGAAAGTTTTCATGGTGGGGATAATTTTCACATACATGACTTATTTTAAAGTTAAATTCCAAATAATTTCTATTCATGCTCTGTTTTGAGGGTTTCCCAAGCATTTATGGAGGAATGGGTGAGTATTTATGAATTAGGCCAAACCGTGAGCCCAATTCCCGATTTAAAAATAAATTTTGATTCCTTTATAACTTCTTCATTTTTCAACATTTTTCATCCATTACAATTCATAATTTTCATAACCAGACATATTAACACCACCATATTTATTTGGAACATTTATAAATCCATAATCATGGTGGATATGAGTTATTATTTAAGGAATTGGGCCTGCCCGGAAGTCCATTTTTGGCATTAAAAACAAATTTTAATTCTTTAATATCTCCTTCACTAGTTGCGTTGTTTCAGTGATTCCAACTCTCAACCAAGACCACTTACTTAAGGCTCGCCCCCATGCCCTCCTCCCACAATTTGGAGCTCGATAGAAGCACGAAAACGGTCGAAACTTATCTGGATTTCATAAATCTTCCAGATTTGGAGAGATAAATTGATCCTTTCATAACTCCTTCTATTCTAACTCTTTTTCCCCCATTCCAATTCCTACATGACCTTATAATTCTTGTTAGAATATCTTTTAAATTTTTATCTGTTTTAAAATTAATATTCTGGTATATTTTGGGTCGTTTTCTTCAGGATTGTTTTGGGAAAGTGATTCCTTCTTGGT
The DNA here is from genome assembly GCA_963277665.1 of Viscum album. Taxonomy (NCBI): domain Eukaryota; kingdom Viridiplantae; phylum Streptophyta; class Magnoliopsida; order Santalales; family Viscaceae; genus Viscum; species Viscum album. The sequence continues at coordinate 399,214,885 of OY728138.1, forward strand.
TTCTTCCTTTTCCCTTAGGGTTTCCTCTCTCTTTCATTATGTTATAAAATTACAGAAGTTAGGATTGGATCCTAGGGTTTCATTTGGTGTATTTGTGGTCAAATATTGTGATTTATGTCTGAATTTATCTTCCCTGTGGTGCGGCGGTTGTGCGGTTGACGTTTCAAACAAAGTTTTGAGGGATTTGACACTTCCGGTAGGTGATTCTGTGTGTATAATTTCTAGAAGATTTAGTTTTCTTGAATTACTTATTATTCATTTTAACAATATTCTGTGTGTGGTGAAAAAATTGTTTATGTTGGATTTGGTTAATTATTTATTTTTATAGTTTCATTTTATCTTAAAATTTGGTGTTTTTCATGTGTAACCCTTTGGGTATTGTTTGGGATTGTTTTATAACATCTGAATTTGGTTTAATAAAACTTGTTTGGGATGATAATTCTGATTTGGTGGTGTATTGGTGTGCCACTAGGTCTTAAATATTTTTTTAAGGGTTTATGGTGTAAAACTTTATTGTACTTCTTGAAAGTGATTTTGAAAACGTGTGCGCTTCAGGTGGATCTTTTTTCCTATTGTTTGAGGTGTTTGTATAAAACATGGGGGTTGTTTAATAAATGTTTTTGGGCCTCCCAATTCTGTTTTGAATTTTTATTGTTGTGATTTTGTCCTTGAAATATTGTTTTCAAATGGGTTTTATATGAAAATCTTTGGTACACTATTTTGAATTGTTTTATGAAAGTTTTGAGTGGTTTAATGATTTATGTAAGAGGTGAAACCATATTAGAAAGCTTTCTTGGATTGTTTATACTTTCAAATGAACCATTTTAAATCTGAATAGTTATGTTATGGGTTGTTTATAATATTTTTAGGGACATTATAAAATTGTTAAAGGATGTGTTGGATTGTGAAAGTTATGAAAAAAAGTGTTGGGGGCTATTTTGGTGTGAGTTTGATTTCAAAATGAATATGAATTAAAAGTGTAATTTGTGACTCGAGTGATGTGCATGGGGCTGTTTGGATAATGTGTGATTTGGGAGTGATATTTTCATGTGAAAAGTATATTTCTTGCCTTGTTGAACTTCTTTGAGCACAAAGGGAAAACCCGGGTATCTAGGTGGGTGGACGTGTACTAGTATGCTAGTGAATCTGTGGGGTTTGGCCTCAGTTTCACTTAGCAGGATTGACGCTTAAAACTCTAGCTAAACTATGATTATGATGGTTGGGGACCACTAGGTTATGGGTATGTTTCCTACTATTGGCTCGTGCACGAGAATAGATAATTTTTGTGGTTACTCTCACCGAGATACGAGGTACCTAGGACCCACATCTAGCTAGTGCCTAGGGGTTATTTCCTATTCCTTGTGCTCATTAGATCATTTATACATACCTTCAACATACGGTATATTTGGATGGAAAATTCAGTAGCTTTTGAATTTATTTTAAAAGTTTTGATTCTTTAAATTATCCCACTTGAAAACTGTTTTTTTAAGTTTCATCTTTTAGAAATTGTAACTAGAAATTACATGTTTTTGAAAACTTGCATGCTTTTCGTCTTTGAATGTTTATCACATGGAATCTCTTAGTGGTGGTATCCTACTGGGTATTATCTCACAGCCTACTTACACCCTTGGGTGTAAGTAGCCTTGGTTATTTTTTGTGTCGCAGGTTTGGGTAAAACATTTGTGTCAACAGTTCAGGTTTTCACCGGTCATTCATGATGTGGTGTTGTGGAGATGGCTTGAGTTAAATGCCTCTTCCCATGTTGAGGTTCTTTGGTTGTTCATTTTTTTTGTTTTTTTCTTTTTTATTGTCTTGTGAGTTGTTCTAGACTATGTAATTCAGTTCTGATTTTCTGTAAAACATTGTTTGGTTTGAAAAATCCAGATTTGTTTCATTGGATTCTTTTATTCTTTTATGTTTATAAACTCGATTAAATCGTTCCCAATTTTCATTTTATGATACCTAGGCACTTATGCCAGCCCGTGGGGATCGGGAACGCCCTTCGGGCCTTGTCACGGGCTGGGTATGGTGCCAATTTTGGTGGCGATTGATTCGGTTCGTGACAATTGTTTTGTGGATCATGAATATAATGTTGTTATCTAATTATATCAGTGTCAAGATTGGTCTAGTTTATAATATTTATTAGATTTCATCTAAGAGGGTTGAACATTTGGATTCAATTTGGTGTTTTAGTTCAATATTGTGTCCTTGGTTTTAATTTTCCTCTAGATCTAATAATTACTCTTTCATAAATATTAACCATTGTGCTTAAGACATTATTGGGATATAAAGAATTATGGTGGGGGATCATTTTTAGGTCCCAACATTGGATAACTCTATTTTTTTATGTATTTTATATTCTCTGGTTTAGCTATATTTTCTATTGTATTTTATTTGATTTTTTAGAAGTATAGTGGTAAGATGATTGGAATATAGTTAGGGGAAACCACACACCGTCTCAAAGTAACATTTTTTTGTGTTTTGGAGTCATGGGTTAGGGGTGGAGAACAGTTGGTTCATGGTTAATCCAAACTATGTGGCCTTCTCTAAGAAACATGAATATATGGAAAATAAAATTTCTCATGGCTAGTGCATTGTTAGTTAAATAGCGTGGCCAAACCGTGTAACTATTCCATGTTTCGAGATCTATGTGTACAGTTTACCAAAAAAATTGAACCCAAAAAATGTGATGGAAATTAATTAATCTAAAAATTATTTTAAATCTTAAAAAATCTCATGTTGATCTCATTATTCCTCCTATAAATCAGTATCACAAATATAAAGCTAACTGTGTACAATTGTTGTCTTTCCCTTTCTTTTGGATAATGTCTTCATTAAATCGATGGGTGTTGAATATTGGAAATCAAATGTATAGATATGTCCTTAATAATTATTCATCATTTCATGGGATTGTATATCTTTTCCTTGAAAGGAACATAAGATTAGGGATGTAGTCTCTCGATCTATGTTCCATGTTACGATCTACCCATATTTCTATTATATTGATCAATGTTAGAGAAATAGATCATTAGATCCTTCATTTTTTGTGCATACCATTGTAATTTTTCATGGTTTTTGTTCCCCATGGTCCTTTATTGAATAGGGAATTAATTTTCCTTGAATTTAATTGGTATTTGTATTTTTCATGGGTTCCGAATGATTCCCTTTGCAGTCTTGGGCCATGTTATGGTGTATTGACATCACAGTCAACAAAATCATAGGGATATTGAGTTTGGTGTCCCATTCATCTCTCTTTGAAATTGAATTTGTGAATACTTATTTCATAATAATCGGTCTTCAATGTATTATATTGTTTTATGATTATAACTATATGTTATTTCAAAGAGTTATTCTTTACTTATCTATTATTAAATGTGGTAAAAGTGTGTTTCATATAAATTTTTAATTAAATCTATTTTAAAGGAATAAAACAATATTTTGAAAATTCAAATGGCTAATAGGTTCTTGATGAATTATAACAAAACTAATTACGTTCCTGAATTTTAAAATGAGGAAAAACATGCGTTCCAAACTTTTTTGGTAAATTGGACCTTTTGGAAATGCTTTGAAAACCAGTATTTATTGATGTTAATAGATGATGAGTTATGTGTTTGGTTTTACAAATAGATTTTCAAGGCTTTATCATTAAATGATGATTCAATGGCCTGGTTGGAAATTTTAATTATTTATGATAAAATGGAAACCCATAATAAAATCTCTTTTATATGTGATAGAGTGCATGGTGGTTTAAAGGCTCGTAATTAAATATCCATTTAGAGGAATGTTGAATTGTACTATTATTATTAGATAACATTAATTTTCTTATGTTGGTGTTCAGATGCGACTCAAAGAAGAATGATGAAATAATTTCTTTTCTAAAATGAATATTTCATTGAAATTCATCAATTTATATATCATGGATAGACTTGAGTGGATAGGTGGGAATTCAATATACACATGTGAAATAGTTTATAATTATGATTTGTCTAGTGGCCCTAGGTGTGACTTAGGTCATTATATGGGTTTTTACTTCTCAGTTTTGCTTAGAAGGGATTGTCTAGGTATTTGGTTAGGGCTTTGTTGATGTGTTGTTATTTTCTAGAGCCTAGAAATTACTTCATTGATGGAAATTTATCTATTTTAAATATTGTTACCACATAGAACCTTGGATTTTACGGTGATGATATATGTATATTTATGTAAAAAAAATTTGAAATAATATTTTTTATATTAGTAATTGTATTAAAACTATATAAACTAGAATTTATTTGTAATTTTGTTTAAATAAGGTAAATTGAAGTTCTATTTTTAAAGAATGTTGGTTTTGAAAAAATAAGGTGTTTTTAAGGAAAAATACTTGATACTTGTTTTAAATAATTGAATATTGAAAACATTTTTTTGTATCATTATTTTAAAACATATATGAATTATATTTTTTAAATGTTCTCTTATTTTTGACTATGGGAAGTAACATATTGGGATTTTTTCTCATCCTTGTATATATTACATGTTTATTTAGTTTCTTAGATGTTTTAGATATTCTGTTAACTCTATATCAAGCTTGTGTTGGAGGTACGTGTGTTATTGACTCACTTACACGTTGAGGTGTTAGTGATTTTTTGGTTTAGATATTCTATACTTCCATTATAGTAGTCTTTTTTTAGTAATTTTACTCATGTTTTTCTTTTATTATTGGATATCTCAGTTGATACCTTGTTTTGAATGTTATTTATACCACCTACCTTTTTATGTTACTTTTTGTTGTGAAAAACTGCTCCCAATGTGTTTTGGAGGATTGATAGATGCTTTTCACCAACCTATGGAAATTAGGAATTCCCATTGGGACTTTCAATGGCTGGCATGGTTGTTTTGTTTAGGGATGACTCAAGTTGGTTTGTGATGGACGAGAAATGCGGAGTTCATCAGAAGTTAATGAATAAAATTTTGATTCCATTGAAAATGATCCCAATGTTTTCAAAGTATAACTATTGATGTTTTTATAGATAAATTTACAAATAAATACCATAAACATGGAGTTATGAATAATTTTATCTAAAATCATTTTAAAGAGTTTGATCATTATGAAGACTTATAAAACATTGCTTAGAGAACATATTGGTGAGGTTTTTCATTGTAAATGATCTATTTATTTCTATTTTAAGTGATATTGATCTGATAATACATGGTCTATATATTATAATATGAATATATATCATATTCAAATCATATAGATCATGTGCTTACCCTTTGCGGAAGTGGGACACTATCGATCTGCTGTGATAGCGGGCTTTAAGAAGTGTAAGACAAATATACCTTTTGAAAGGTCTATATTAAAGGTATACCATGCATGAAAGATATATATAACTTCAGAATGGATTATAGTAAAGGTATTTTAGGGATAGAAATACATATATACATACTAATGATTTTACAGCCGATGATTTTGGATCAATTGGAATGAGGGAACCTAAATCAGGTTTGTGATCCTGTAATATCTTGGGATAAAAGAAAATATTTTGGTTGATTATATGGAGTGGAAAATAATTACCTTTTGGAGGTTTAGGATTTAAATACATACTCTATTCATTGTTTTAATCTTTTCAATGTTTCTTTTTATTTAAATGGTTTTATTACTGTTTCCAGAAGTTATTAAAGTTCTGATAGATTTAATTTCCAGTATATTTATATTTTATAACTATGATTTATCGGATAATTAGAAGATCATATTTCTAATTATAAAAAAGTGTAGGTGGATAGAAAACTATAATTATTTTATAAACTACAATACAACCTCTCTTTTAGTTTATCTACATATATATTTCATCAACAAAATATCTGAACCCGCTATGAAATTCTCATTGCTTCCCTACAACTCTTGATCTAAATTAACTATGAAATGCCTAATGTTTTTATTTCTACTTTCTAATCACCAAACCAAAAGACCTACCCCCATGATCCAATCAACTACAACACCTATGATTGGTTTTGTGTTGTATAAAGTCGGTTTAGAAAATATTATGTGAATACTAACCTAGGTTGTAAATATAATGTTTATATGAGTATTGGAGAAAAGGATGATGATTTTTTTCCTTCTAAGAATCTAGTATATATTCCATTATAAAAGTATCCATTATACCAAAAATTATTTTAAAAACAATTTTAATTAAATTTCCATTCCCTTATCCTTTTATACAAATAATTTTATTGCATACCAAACATGGACTTATTTATAATGTGTAGTCAGTGCATTTAATATTGGGATTAAAACACTCATTCATGCCAATTTTTTAAATTATTTTATTAATGAACTATATTAAAGGAAGTAACAACTAGAGTAAAGAGTAGAAAAAAAAAATAAAAAGTTATAATCAATACCAAGATATAAAACCCTTCATTAGTGAGTGAATATAACCATTGTCAAAGTAAATATATACAACCTTTGGTAATTTGAAATATATTAATTGAGTTTAGGCATTCTCCACAATTGATGATATGTTTTCCTTCAAAAGCCCCTATTCAATCCCTTTCTTCCCCTTATTCATCTTCTTTGTCATATTTCTCATTAAAATTAAAACAAAAGTTTGAGGATGCTCAATCGGAATCATTATTTCTATCGGTGTTGAGATAGATCCACTCCTTCACTTTAGGGCCAATATGGTAAGGATTTTCTACTCAAATTCCATTAAAATTCAGTAAATCAAAGAAATTGACTATTTCATCTATATTATGGAATTTAAAGAAAAGTAAATTTTAAAATTATTTGAAATTTTATTTTTTCTTAATGTTTCTAAAGGCTCTCAATTTTCAATAGTGAGTCAATAACTCAAAAACTTTAGAGAAAAATTATAAAATTTGATCTTTTCATGCATTTCAAGTGTGTTTATCCCAATTTATATTTAAAATAAGAAATTCTATAAAATAAATAATTGTTCTTGTATTTTTTGTAAAGCATAGTATCAATTAAAGAACACTTACGACCAAAAAGCCTTGTCTTGGTTATTTTATGGAAAATAAAATATTATTTCCAAAATTTGAACAGTTCATATTTAATTTTTATTTTTTTGTTTATCTTGTGATAAAAAGTCTTTTGTGATAATTTATTTTTAATTTTTAGGGTTTTCATGTTGTTGTTACATAAATTTTGTATTTCAATTTTAATTTTTTTGAGTTCACTACTTCCGTTATGATGTTTCAAAGCATGTGTTGTAACCTAAAATATTTTTTTATAATTTAAACCCATAATAAAAAGACATAAAATGAATGACCTGGATTATATTTTGAATATTTTTTAATTATATATATTATAAATATTTATATTTTTTAAAATATTTGTGACAATTGTTTTTAATTTATTCATATTGTTTTCTGTTTTTGTGTTTTTTAGTTTCTCCAAAATTTGTAATGATTTAATTTATTGGATAAAACAAATAAATAAAAAAAATCATATATATTAAAGGATTATAGTTTATTTGATGTTAAAAACATGCATTATCATATTTTTATCCAATCATATAGATATAGAATTTATTAATTCAAAAAAATTATATCATTTTAGGAATGATAGATCTAATAGAAGCCTATGAATTTTATCAACGCTAATTTCTATCACCGATGAAAGAATTTTCCATATATTGAAATTTATTAAGACATCAAAAAACTAAAACAAATGATATAAAATGAAAAGGAAACTTTAAATTTAAATATTTCGGTATTTTCATATATTGAATAATATATTTATGTGAAATTATGTTAGTAAAAAAAATTTACACTACAACATTTCAATATAGTTACTACAATAGTTACATTAATGCACATCATTTAAACAAAAAAACAATTAAGTCAATAAAAATAGAGTCTAACTCATATTATCCCTTTTCTATGAATATATAAAGGCCCATTCTTATGAATTTTGTTACTATAATAAAAACAATGTTTATTTTACTATTAATATAATAATAAATAAAAAAGTTATAATTTAATGTTAAATAATATATGATACTTTTTGTTAATCTATAATTTATTTATTTATTAAAAATGATATATAATCAATTAAATGGTAAAATTATACATAAAAAACATATCACAATGTAATACATAAAAATAACAATAAATACCAATTATAGTTTAAAAAATACACTTTGAATAATTTTAAATGGAAAAAAATTGAATAAATGTATGATTTATTTCCACATGTCAAAAAATAATTATAACATGCTTTTCTAAATTTTTATTACATTATAAATGAGTTATTTTGTTTTTATTTAATAATCATTTTTAGAATGAATATTTTTTTAGTTTTGAAAATTCTTATTGGTTCAATAACATCATAATGTGTATTGAATTGACTTTTTGATATATTAATTAGAGATGATTCAATAACACTTCATGTAAAGACCCAATAACTTCAAGGACATTTTTTTTCTTAAATTCTTTGGAATTTTATGACTACACATTTTTTGACGGCACCTGATTTTGAGGCCCGGTGTGCCCGAAATAATTTTATAAAGGTTAGCTCTCGTACATCCAATAAACGAATGACCAGGTTTGTCTATCTTTTGAAGAGGTGCTTGGAATTGAAATCTGAGGGAACTGATGAACTCGCAGAACCGGTATTTTCTTGAGTGGAACTTTACTGTAGTTGCGTTTTATGCAGGTTGAAAGTTAAAATTGGGGTTAAATAAAGAATTTAAATAAAATTGTTAGAAAAATTTAATTTATATCTATGGAAGTTAATTTCTGCCATGGGAAGTTATTGTTGGGGCCCACAACCACCCAACTTCCCATATGTGGGAATTTGAGAGGTGGGGCCCACACGAGCCCCAACCCTTCATCTCCCCATATCCTCCCTTAAACCCCATTTAAATTCCCTTGTTTAATTCATGACAACCCCCCTTAATTATGAGGACTCTTCCTCTCCCTCTCTCCCTCTTTAATGTTTTCCAGCACATGATAATCAATGAATTCTAACTCTTCAATTAATTAAATTAAGTGGTTTGAATTTTTAATTGCATGGGTTAATAAAATAATAGGCTTAGCCTATTATTTTATTTTGGGGATTTCATTTTGTTAAGGGAAAGAGCTCTTGAGAAAGATATAATAGTGTTCTTCTTCGACGAAGAACATCAACCTTCAATGAAGAACGACTTGGCAAAGAACGTTCCCCGATTTCCAATCCTCTTCTTCCCCCGCATCAAGGGAGGAGACTCCGCCGTGGGGAAGTCACCAACGATGATGGTTCTTCCTCCAACTTCGACTGACTAACATCGCTTTCCGCGTCTAAGACGAAAAAAACTTATCTGAGGGAGGGGTTGGTTCATTTGGAAGTGTTTATCTTGTACCCCGTTCTTTATTAAAAATCATTTTTTATTTTAGGCCAACTGCTACCACCTAACACATAGGGTGCAGGCTTAATGCAGACGGCCCAAAAACCCTCTATAGTCTCTTTTGATTGCGATGGAAATAATGACAAGAAGGTGGCGATGAACAGGAGTGGCGGCAGTGCGCCGGCTGCATGCGGAAGGACCGCAACCAGCAACCGCGGGCCGCTTGACCGATGAAGATCTGGCTGGCCATAGCCGGCCGGGACGAAGGGAGGAACCGCGACGCCCCATGGCACCACGCTGCAGAAGAGTGCGGCCCGCCTTCCACGGGTCGCTTCGGCGGTAGAATCGGCCGACCTATCAGCTGGCCGGGCCGAGGAGAGCCGCGACGGTAGGAGGGCACTGCACCGGACGAACCACGGCCCGCCTGAGCAGGCCGCTTCCACCATGAAAGTCGGCGGGCTTCGGCCGGCCGGTTAGGGAGGGTGGCGCCGCTTGGCACCGCCAGTTCGGGCAGCCGGGGAGTCGCACCCCCCGCCTCGGACCGCGCAGTCGGGCCGCGCCGTGTCGGGCCGGGCCACGCCGTGCCCGACCGCTCCCCGCCAGGCCGAGCCGCGCCTCACCGGGCCACGCCGCACCCTCTTGGGCCGAGCTGCGCCACTTTGGGTCAGACCGCACCCCTTTGGCCGAGCCGCACATTTCATCGGGCCGATCCGATACCCTTATCGGGTCGGAACCGCCAAAACTCTGTTAACCCGACCCTTCGGCCCAAAGGGCTTAATGGGTCAGGTCCGTTTTCACTTAAACGTGAATAACATAAAGATCGTGCATCTGATCGACGCGATGTCTATGGTACTGGTACCCTTATGATGAGGAGGTCCTTTTTCAATACTCTAAGTGTGTTTTGTATGACTTTGGGTAATGGTCAGGTTAGAAACGAGAGTATTTTTTAACCGGGCCCCGGGAATGGAAAAGACAATATCTCTCAGACCGGGCGTCCGATTGATGTGACGTCTATCACGTTGAGTTCCTTTTGAAGAGACGGAACTTTGGGACACTTCAACTCTGGACATAGTGATCGTTGAGGTATCGACCCCTCTTGGCTCGCGGAGCGGACCCTCCTGGAATCAAGCGTGTTGTGTGCGGAACCCTAGAGCTGGTTGCGACTATGACAACTACCGTGTTGGGATCCTCTATGGGTTCGACGACAATGACCATTGTACTTGGATCCTCTGTCGGTTCAGCAGTGATGATGACTGTACTTTGATCCTCCGTGGGTTCGGCAGCGACGACTACAGTACATGGATCCTCCGTGGGTTCGGCAGCGGTGACGACTGTACTTGGATCCTACGTGGGTTCGGCAGCGACGACTTATGTACTAGGATCCTACGTGGGTTCGGCAGCGACAACTTATGTACTAGGATCCTACGTGGGTTCAGCAGAGGAGATGATTTAGAGGATACATATAATCATCTCCACCCTTCATCGTGAGTATAATACCTATGTTAGATGAGTCTTGATTTTCAATCATTATCATCGACGTGATTGATTTATTTCCTTTGTGGACTGGTTTGTATTTGGGCTCAAGAGTTTCAGTCATATTGTGGTTGATAACTTAGGTATATGTATGGGCATATACCTATGTAGGGTTGGTTGATACTTTGTGTTTGAATCTATCTTCTATAGTTTAGCCTTTATGGATTCTGGGAGACCTTCAGGGGTCTCGGGGTCTTGGGGTCTCTACTAAGCATCAAATACTCACTCCTGCACGGGCTACGCCCACACTACTTTGTGTTGGATGCAGACGACAGATAGCACTGACCGAGGTAGAGGTTTGTGGAGCAGGACGGTACCCAGAGGTGGACCACATGGCGGGACGTACATGGGGCGGATGGCCGGACCCGAGGATCTTGGGAGACCATATGTACCCACCCTTCATGTGGGATATCCGAAGGATGACTTAGTGGTTGATTCTTTACTTTACTGCTATTGTACTTTCCATTCAATTGCACGGTACAATCAGTTGGGTTTGTATACTGGCCCATTTACCTTTCAGAACTTACTTTTGTACTTAGTTTTACTTAGTGCTTACTTCACCTGTGTACTCTATAATGTTTGTTTAATATTATAAAGGAAATGACTTCCCTTTTTACGGGATTTTAGTCCTTGCTACTAGTCGCTTCCCCTGGCCTATGGAAGGCAGGCTTGGGGTAGTCACGACACGGGCCTCGAGGACGAGTCATGAAAAATTGGTATCTGAGAAGTCGGTTCTACCGCAGAACTCAGGAATCTTATCTTTCTTTTCTGAGAAGTAATAGTGTTAAGAGTATTGAGTGTGGTTATCAGTCCAGGGAGCCCAGTGTTGGTGCGATGACCTACGTATCCATACACAAGGACCCTGACTCCTAATTTCGGATTCATTGCATGAAAACATTGATTACATTTGTGTTTCAAAAGTTTTATTTGTGATTACATTGTGTCAGCTCACCAGGTATATTGTTTGACCGGGGCACACATGTTTCTTTTCTGGATGGCCCCACGAAGGAAGCGAGCTAGGGTTCTAAGTCGCGTACGAGATGGAAGCCCACCGAGCAATGAGTCCTCAATGCATGGCCCCATCACAGCAGAGGAACCATCGATACCACTACCTGCTGATCCACTGATACTACCAGCCCCAGCAGTAGAGAGTGAACACCGCCTGAGTGCGATTCAAGAGTTTCAGCGACAAGGGCAACCGAGGTTTCGCGGAGAGACAGTCCCTCAGGTAGCCGAGGATTGGATGGAGGCTATCGTCAGAGTCTTCAGATTGGTAGGGACACCAGTTAACGTTATGGTGATACTTGATGCGATTCTACTTCATGCAGAAGCAGGTAGATGGTGGATCTTGATGCTCCAGGTACACGACCAAGCATCTCTACTTTGGACAGACATCGAGAGTCTCTTCCACTCAGAGTTTGTTCCATCCACCCTTCGTGTGGTGCATATCCAGAAGTTACTTCATCTGCGTCAAGGCATCATGATAGTAGCCTAGTACTCAGAGAGCTTTACCGACCTCTCACGCTGCTCCACAGACATTGTACGAGACCCATTCCTCCTGGCCCGGACCTTCGAGCAGGGTCTAAGGCATGAGATCAGGGCTTCGATGATCTCATTCAGCATTCCGACGCAGGCAGGAGTGCTGGAGCGATCCCTTCTTGTAGAGTGCTTTCTTATTGAGCTGACGCTAGCAGTGAGACCCACCGCAGGGAGACACGTAGTGGAGTCTTCTACAACCGTCAGTAGATAGATGTCACAGAGTTCCAAGTGGACTAGGCCATCAGGAGGGGGACCCTAGGATACTAGTTTGGAGGTGCAGGGAACATGAAACAAAGCTAGGCATTCGAGGGGCATGTAGTGCTATGCATGCGGCGGGCAAGGTCACATGGCTCAAGACTACCCGACCCGCCATGCGGACGAGCAGCAGACAGTAAAGGGACCGCCCAAGAAGAGGCAGAGGTTCGACCGTGGCTGTTCGTAGGGAGTAGGAGGACGAGGCAGAGGATCTAGCCGAGCAGCGAGTAGTGGACGATGCTTTGAGGCTCTACCACCACCACCACCAGGAGGTCCACCCCGACCACAAGGAGCATGCAGACAAGGGCAGGCTCAGCTCCAGGAAGTCAAGGCCTACAACCATGGCTCACCAGAGATGATTCGAGGTACTATCTGTGTCTACTCCACCCTTGCTGTAGTACTTATAGACATAGGAGCGAGTCATTATTTTATTTACACTACCCTTGTTCGGAGCTCGAGGATTCCGATGGAGCTGTTGGCTTGATCCTTACGGCTAGAGACTCCTACATGAGCAAACTCGAAGATTACGTACTGGTGCCGGCAGTGTGAGCATACTCTAGGAGACGAGAGCTTCGGCTGGGATTGTAACACACTGAGATTTTATGAAAAATAAACTTTTTAATTTTATTGATTTCTTGTGTTGTACGCTAAACCAAAAGTAGCTTTCACTACACGCATCCCTAACTTGGCTTGTATTACACGCAATCGCAACCTTCCACGATAGCGTGTGTTGTACGCAATACCATGTTTCACTAAACGAGTTATTATTATAATATTATTATGAACTAGCCGTTATGAAGAGTAATGCACACTTTTTGAAATTTTATTTTTCCAAATGGACATCATTTTTTGATTCAGAATATCGAAATTAGCCTAGGGTGAATTTTTGGTATTTTTCTGAAAACATTCAATTTTTGATGAATAGTGAAAACACTGGGTTACTTTTCAAAAACCAACTTTTTATTTAAATAATTATTTCTTTTATTATTTTAGGTAAAAATTGATACATAATACCTATATAAGTTCAATTTAAGTCATTAGAGTCATTTTATAATGATATTAGATATATAAAAATTTTATTGAATTTTTCACCATCTTTTACCCACCTCCTAGGAAAATTTACAAATTCACATAAAAAATAATTTTACCGCTTCTGTGAGTTGAATTTCGAAAATCCAAGTGACACAGTTAATATCAAGAACTAAAATGTGGTTTAATGAGATGAAAATAATTTTTGGTGAATAGTTACTTTTTACCTTTTTTACCACTGTTAAAAGTAAATAGGGTAATTAAGGGTAAAAATGATATTATTATTACCCTAAAACATGTCCTAATTCTATTGGATAAGTGTAATTCGACCAAAATCAACCTTAAGAATAAAATATTACCATTTAGGCGCACTTGGATTAGATTAAGACATTTATTATTAATTTATTTAAAGAAGGGTTAAAATAGTTAAAATCAAAATTTAATGACTAATCATTTTTCATATAGGGTTATACATAAGATAAATTCGACAATAAATATTAATTAGAAAGCTAAAAATATTTCCTACATAATGGTATTTTTTATAATTATTATACATTAAATAATTTAATTTATTTATGACACAGTGATGATGCAGTAATTATCTTATTAGTGAAATATTGACATAATTGATGTTATAAATACCCAAATAAATTTAATTTGAGACTTTTTATGAATTAAACTAAATTTCTAGGTTACTATGAGATGTTAGTATTGATTTAGTTAACTTTTTTCGAACTAATAATTTTTTTATGATTTTCACAAAAATCAATTACCAAATATTGTCAAAATTGACATAAAATGGTTTTTAAAACAAATATTATATTATTAATTGTTATTTTATTCCTAAAACTCTAAGGTTCGGCCAAATTACTTAGATATGGTTATATATATTAATAGTAAACAACTTGGGGTTATTTTGTCTTGTTATAGTATTTTTATTAACCTTATAGTGTAAGAAAACAAGAAGACACGGTAAAAGAAATATTATTTAACTTAAAGTTAAATCTAAATGAAAAAGGTTAAAATAGAAACCTAAACTTGTCTAAAGTCTATAGGATGAGAGTATTTCGACCCATACAAACTTTATCTTCTAAATAACTCAATTTGGAGCTATTAAAAAGGGAATATGACTTTATAAAAAAATAATATTTTTAGTTTTTCCAAAGGTGCCCCTGTCCTCCCTTATAAAAGGGCACCACCTCCCTCTCTTCCTCACACCACTTTGAGCCTTCAAGATCAGACAACCCCTGCCAAATTCCCTTCTCCACTTCCCTAGAAACATTATAGAGGTCCTGGTATTATTCAAAGAACAATTTTTGTGCCCTAAAAGGAGGTCTCAAAGAGGCTCTTCAAAGAAGAGGTAATATCTGTTACCGATTCTTTCAACTTTATTTCTTCTTCCACTTCTTCTTCATTAGCTGTTTCATTATTAAGTAATAACATAAGTATCACCCATATACCGGTATGTTATTATAAGTATGAAACAACCTTATTTCATCATCTATCCATCCTATGGAAAATGAAATCACCACGCGTGCGTACGTACAGAATACTATCTCCACGCCGTGGTGAATTCTATTTTTCCACCAACACCTTACATGGATGGGTATAGTGGTGTAACGAATAACTATATATGGTTATTATAACATCATACTGATTCTAATATATTATACCATCCACTCCAATTCTATTCAATAATTATGGGAATGATATCATTGCTCGTGCGTACATACGGACTACCGTCTCCACGGCGCGATGAGATTCATTCTCCATGTTAACCATACATTAATGATCATAAAGTTTATATAATGAATAATAATGAAATATATGAAATCATAATGCTTCTGGATTTATATGTATATATATTTATGTCATCTATTTAGTTTCATTCAATTCAAAAAGGAAACGAAAACAGCGTTCATACGTACGTACGACTTACCTTCTCCATGAACGGTGTATTTCATTCCTTTTCTCGATCTATACTATATATATGTATATGATGAATATATGTTATATATAAATCATTTTTTACATTCTGGAATTATGTAAATCAGGATATAAGTAATAATATCACGAACGACAAGTCGAAATAGATACGATAAATGAAATGATTTTACCCAAATCGCTGCTTTAACATGGAATTTACAAAAGAACGGGTAATATAAAGACATAAGTGAAACATATATGATATAATAACAATGAATATTATTCTTTAATAAGTCAATGACAATATTTAAATCATTATACAGGAGGTTCAGATACGTACGAAGCATATCAGACCTAAGGTAAGGGATACTTTTTCAAATCTCCTTTTTATCTGAGATTGCTTATTCGTAAGTATTTACTGGGCTTATTGCTATCATCCATGTCCATGTTTTATAAAAATTTATTCATGTATGTTTAAATTCCTTTTTACCCATTTTGACTATTACCCCTTGGTATGGATGGAATCTTCTTCTATTTACCCTACAAGGTACTTTCTTGACTTTTCTGACAAAAGTATGAGACGAATGTTTTTCTTAACGTATACGGCATTAATGGATTTTTACAGTTTTATAAAGACTTATTTTCATGAAGCTTCCTCCAGAAGATTTCAGGACTATTTTCAACAGAATCCTTTTCTTTTAAAATTGCCTGACATTTTATGAAAAGAGAATGATTTTGAAGAAGAAAGGATATTTTTCCTCAAGAATTCATTTCATGTGTTTTATCAAAACCATTTTTCATCTAAGATGACATTATTTCATATGTGTATGTTTCAAGTATCATGTCTATATGATTTATATGGTTTCACTTTCCTTATTATGAAATGATATCCATTTATTTTATATGGATTATGTGAAGACGGGGTGATGTTTATGAAACCCATTTTATTTATTGGGTTATGTATGTTTATTTTGTGGCACAAGTAAGAATGATTTCATTATGAGATGGGTGGGACCGATTTCTACCTCCAATGCATTGGGTAAAGATTTATATCTCATGAGATAGACATGGCTGGAATGGTATGTTAATCGGGTTCAGTGTTACAGGACTGGAACGAGGAGTGAACTCAATTCAGAAAGGGACTTTGTCTACTAAGATGGTCTTGGTAGCAATTCCTTGGCTACTATGGGAATCATATCTTGTGCTTAATGGTTTCCACAATTACATGTTTTATTCCCATGATTTTTTATCATGATTGATGTTCCTTTATGATCTATGCCTTACGTACTTCCATGATTTATGTCATTGCTCAAGATTCTGATGTTTAAATATTATGTTCATGTTTTGAAGTTCAAATGTATATGATTTGTTTTATTTTATCCATGCTTACCCCTACTGAGCATTTGAGCTCACCCTTTATATGTTTTCTTTTCCCCAGGATTTAAAGAATGGTTTTAGGTAAGAAAACAAAAAGGGGAAGATCTTATGGGAGATGATGAAGATCTTTCACCACGATTAGATGATTATATTCCGAGTTTCCGAAGACACTAAACTATTAAAATCCTTGTGTGTCTGTTTTTGTTATGTATTAAGTATTCCGCTAAAGTAATGTGATGTCCATGTACATCAAGATTCGGGTCTCTAGAGTTGGTATCAGAGGGAGGTTTAGTCATCCTTTGGAAACTAGGATGCGATAACTTTAGTGAGATCCCTAGAGATATTTCTACGGTATGTCTAGGGATGTCCATAAGGTTAAGTATAAGTATAGGTTATAGTCCAAGAATTATGGTAACAATCCTTGAATTAAACCTAAGATGTTAGATATTGAAGTTACTCCCCCTTTTTTATGTTGTTTTCCCTATCATGATTTTTTCCACTCACACTATTCTTTTTGGGTTTTAGACGATGGATGGAACCCGAAGGAACCGTGTTGATCAATGTAATAGACAATGTAATGATTTTCCTCCTGAACAAACAAATGTTATGGGAGATGGAGTGAAAAATATTATTTCTATACTTACACAAGCTATGAATCATTCTGGACTTCCAAATGAGCAGAGAAGGGAACAATATTCTATTGAGTCCTTCATGAGGAAACATCCACCTTCTTTTAGTGGCTCTTTTGATCCACTTTTTTCTGAACAATGTATTAGTACCACTGTAAAGATATTTTCAGTTCTTCAATGTTCTGAACATGATAAAGTCATCTTAGCAGTATATTGTTTGGAAGGTGAAGCTGATCAATGGTGGAATCTTATCAAGAATACGAGGCCAAGAGATGAAATTATGTCCATGGAATGGGACGAGTTCAAGATCTTATTTTTCAATAAGTACATCCCTTGTATTCTTCAAACAAAGATGGAGAAGGAGTTTCTTGAACTAAAGAAAAAGGATGATGAATCTGTTGGTATATATGAAGTGAATTTTACAAGGCTTGAAAGGTATGCATCTGGCTTTATCATCAAACCTGAAATTAAAGTTGATCGATTATTCAGTGTCTTAAAACCAAATCATCGAACGGCATTAGCTATAAGATACTTCAGTAGCTATGAAGCAATTGTGCGTTGTGCTAAGGTAGAAATGGATTTTTGTGTTACATATCCATCTCATGGTTTTGACAAGAAATGAAAGATGGAGTTCAAGGAGAAATCTCAGAATAATGGCGAAAAGAAGATGAATGTTTCCTTATGCTAAAAATGTGGAAAGAAGCATGGTGGAGATTTTCTTAAAGGGACTAGAAAATGTTTTAAGTGTATAAAAGAAGGTCATCGAGCAGTTGAGTGTCGAAGTAATGGAAAAAGGGTTTCTAATGATGTGAATAAAGAAAAGACTGCAGAGAACGCACCACCAACACTTCAATGCTTCAAGTGCAATGAAATGGGGGAATTATGCTAATCAATGCCCTAATCCACGGGTTAATGATGATCAACAGGAGAAACCACTTAAGGCAAAGGAAAAAATGGAAGTCACATGTGATCACTATTGGGGATGTTGAATATGAAAACGATGTGGTGGAATGATTAAGTTTTTATGTAATGGGATTCAAAAATAATGTTTTATATAATATCGTGGAATATTGGAATATTTATGTATTGTTCTATTGTGTTTTTCAATAATTTTATGGTACTAGTAACCATGGAAAGTGATTGAGATATTTTTGGAAATAAAATGATATGCGCATAATGAAGGGATAAGGAGAAAATGAAATGTTTGACAGTATTCATGAGCTCATGACTGATATAAGGAGAAGGTTATATCGTGGTTTGAGTATATAGAATTTTTGGATTATGGTATATAGAAAGAGTTAACTTTTGACAGAATTCATGTTTTCACTAAGGTTTAATGTGTATTCATTTTTCAAGAGGACACATGATTATGGTATTCACATGATTGGAATGTGACCAAGAAGATAATGGGGGATAAATGATGGTTGGTTGATGACATTTCAAGTAATCGTATTCATTATACTATGAGCTTGGACCAAAGTATTTTAGATAAAGATTGGAATGGATTATGTTGGACATAAGATAGTATTGTTTAAAGATATAACTTTTTTGATATTATTGATGCGATCTTATAGTAATTTATTTTTAGAAAAAGGACAACCTGCAGGACGGACGACATCCCATCGCGTCGGACAAGGCTTTGGGAATCGAACCACAACCGAAGTATGACTGGCCTTTATCGCCTACCACTGGCCTACAGGAAGTCCCTGTTTTGTAGAAACTAGTTTTATTATATTAAGTAGTATGATATATGAATTATAAGTCCATTTTAGGAACCACATATGATTAATCTCACTATAGATCGACTAATGTATATTTAATAACTTTTGCTGACCTTTTGTTTGAGACAGATGGAATGACCCGTAATTCTATCACATGATCTTCTAACACTACATGAATAACAAATTCAACTTCATTTCTTTCAGAGATGAAGTGTAAATTGTTCAAGGCACGAACAATAATGAAATTGTACCAAAATAAATTAAGTATTTATTCTAATTCAAATTCTTCATCTTTGGGGAAATGATCTTCAAAACCGTAAATGTTTCCTAGTGCCCTTATATCTAATGAATCAGATGGTACCCTAGATCATCACAAATTTATGGCTTTGTGATTGATGGGTTTTTCACAGCCATGTTCTCTACCAGTCTCCATCAGAACTTGATGGTTAGATTTTCCTTCCAAATCCATATTTTCACCTATGTTCTCCTACGTGGAAACCCAGTGATGAGTTAATTTGGGTTACCATTACATTTCATACTTTAGTTTTTAAAGGCAAGTTTTGGTATTCCTTTTTACGATGTGGGTTTCTATTAATGAAACTTTCAAGTAGTAAACCATTTATAACCCCGATGAATTTTGAGGGCGAAATTCATTTTAAGGGGGGTAGAATGTAACACCCCGATATTTTATGAAAAATATTAATTTTAATTTTATTGATGTCTTGTGTTGTACGCTACCCCAAAAGGAGATTTCACTACATGCATCCTGGACTTGGCTTGCATTACACGCAATCACGACCTTCCATGATAGCGTGTGTTGTACGCAATACCTAGTTTCACTAAACAAGTTATTATTATAATATTATTATGAACTAGCCGTTATGAATAGTAATACCCAATTTTTGAAATTTTATTCTTCAAAATGGACTTCATTTTTGGATTCAGAATATCGAAATTAGCCTAGGGTGAAATTTTGGTATTTTTCTGAAAACATTAAATTTTTTATGAACAGTGAAAACACTGGGTTACTATTCAAAAACCGACTTTTTATTTAAATAATTATTTATTTTATTATTTTAGGTCAAAATTGATACCTAATACCTATATAAGTTCAATTTAAGTCATTGGAGTCATTTTATAATAATTATATATATATATATAAATTTTATTGAATTTTTCACCGTCTTTTACCCACCTCCTAGGAGAATTTTCAAATTCACATAAAACATAATTTTACCGTTTCTGTGAGTGGAATTTCAAAAATCGGAGAGAAATGGTTAATATCAAGGACTAAAATGTTTTTCAATGAGATGAAAATAATTTTGGGTGAATAGTAACTTTTTACCTTTTTTAACCACTGTTAAAAGAAAATAGGGTAATTAAGGGTAAAAATGATATTATTATTACCCTAACCCATGTCCTAATTCTATTGGAATAGTGTAATTCGACCAAAAACAAACTTAGGAATAAAATATGACCATTTGGGCCCACCTGGATTAGATTAAGACATTTATTATTAATTTATTTAAAGAAGGGTTAAAATAGTTAAAATCAATGTTTAATAACTAAATCATTTTTAATATAGGGTTATACATAAGATAAATTCGACTATAAATATTAATTATAAAGCTAAAAATATTTCCTACATAACATTATTTTATTTATAATTTTTAGACATTGAATAATGTGATTTATTTATGACACAATGATGATGCAGTAATTATATTATTAATGAAACACTGACATAATTGATGTTATAAATACCCAAATAAATGTAATTTGAGACTTTTTATTCATTACATTACTTTTATAGGTTAATATGACATGTTATTATTGATTTAGTTAACTTTGTTCGAACTAATCATTCAGTTATGATTTTCACAAAAATAAATTACCAAATATTGTCAACATTGACATAAAATGGTTTTTAAAACAAATATTATATTATTAATTGTTATTTTATTCATAAAAATATTAGGTTCATCATAATGACTTATATACGGTTAAATATATTAATAATAAAATACTTGGGGTTCGTTTGGCTTGTTATAGTAATTTTATTAACCTTATTGTGTAAGAAAACAAGAAGACACGGTAAAAGAAAAATTATTTAACTTAAAGTTAAATCTAAATGATAAGGTTAATATAGAAACCTAAACTTGTCTAAATTCTATTTCATGATATTATTTCGACCCATCCCCACCTTAGCTTCGAAATAACTCAATTTGGATCTATTAAAAACAGAATATGACTTTATAATAAAATAATATTTTTCGTTATTCCAAGGGTGCCCCTCTCCTCCCTTATAAAAGGGCACCTCCTCCCTCTCTTCCTTACACTACTTTGAGCCTTCAAGATCAGCCAAACCATGCCAAATTTACTTCTCCACTTACCTAGAAACATCCTAGAGGTCCTGGTTTTCTTCAATGACCAATTTTAGTGCCCTAAAAGGAGGTCTGAAAGAGGCGCTTCAAAGAAGAGGTAATGTCTGTTACCGATTCTTTCAACTTTATTTCTTTTTCCACTTCTTCTTCTTTAGTTTTTTAATTATGAAGTAATAACATCAGTATCACTCATATACTGGTATGTTATTATATTTATGAAACAACCCTATTTCACTATCTATCCATCCAATGGAAAACGAAATCACCATGCGTGCGTACGTACGGAATACCGTCTCCACGCCGTGGTGAAATCTTTTTTTCCACCAACACATTACATGGATGGGTATAATGGTGTAAAGAATAACTATATATGGTTATTATAACTTCATACTGATTCTGATATATTATACCATCCACTCCAATTCTATTCAATAATTATGGGTACGATATCATCGCTCGTGTGTACGTACGGACTACCGTCTCCACGACGCGTTGAGATTCATTCTCCATGTTAACCATACATGAATGATCATAAAGTTAATATAATGAATAATAATGAAATATATGAAATAATAATTGTACTGGATTTATGTATATATATATATATGTATGTCATCTATTTAGTTTCATTCAATTCAATAAGGAAACGAAAACAATGATCATGCGTACGTACGACCTACCGTCTCCATGAACGGTGTATTTCATTCCTTTTATCGATATATAATATATATATGTATATGATGAATATATTATATATATATATATATCATTTTTTACATTCTGTAATTATGTAAATCAGGATATAAGTAAAAATATTAAGAATGACATGTCGAAACACATACGATAAATGAAATGATTTTACCCAAAACGCTTATTTAACATGGAATTTACAAAAGAACGGGTAATATAAAGTCATAAGTGAAACATATATGATATCATAAAAATGAATATGATTTTGTAGTAAGTCAATGACATTATTTAAATCATTATATAGGAGGTTCGGATACGTATAAAGCATATCAGACCTAAGGTATGGGATAATTTTACAAATCTCATTTTTATCCGAGATTGCTTATTCGTAAGTATTTACTGGGGTTATTTCTATCATCCATGTCCATGTTTTATAAAAATTTATTCATGTTTGTTTATAGTCCATTTTACCCATTTTTACTTTTACCCCATGGTATGGAAGGAATCTTCTTTTATTTACCCTACAAGGTACTTTTTTGACTTTTCCGATAAAAGTACGAGAAGAATGTTTTTC
This sequence comes from Viscum album, assembly GCA_963277665.1. NCBI lineage: Eukaryota > Viridiplantae > Streptophyta > Magnoliopsida > Santalales > Viscaceae > Viscum > Viscum album. The sequence continues at coordinate 399,237,865 of OY728138.1, forward strand.
TTAACGTATACGGAATAAAATGATTTTTACGGTTTTATAAAGACTTATTTTCATGAAGCTTACTCAAAAATATTTCATTAATATTTTCAAAAAATCCTTTTCTTTTAAAATTGCATGACATTTTGTGAAAAGAGAATGATTTTGAAGAAGAAAGGATATTTTCCTCAAGAATTCATTTCAAGTGTTTTATCAAAACCATTTTTCATCTAACATGACATTATTTCATATGTGTATGTTTCAAGTATCACACCTCTATGATTTACATGGTTTCAAATTCATTATTATGAAATTATATCCATTTATTTTATATGGATTATGTGATGATGGGATGATGTTTATGAAACCCATTTTAATTATTGGGTTATGTATGTTTATTTTGTGGCACAAGTAAGAATGATTTAATTATGAGAAGGGTGGGACCTATATCTACCCCCAATTCATTTGGTAAAGATTTATATCTCATGAGATAGACATGGCTAGAATGGTAAGTTAATCTGGTTCAGTGTTACAGGACTGGAATGAAGAGTTAACTCGATTCAGAAAGGGACATTTTCCACTAAGATGGTCTTGGCAGCAATTCCTTGGCAACTATGGGAATCATATCATGTTCTCAATGGTTTCCAAAATTACATGTTTTATTCCCATGCTATTTTATCATGATTGATGTTACTTTATGATCTATGCCTTACGTACTTCCATGATTTATGTCATTGGTCAAGATTCTGATGTTTAAATATTATGTTCATGTTTTGAAGTTCAAATGTATATGATTTGTTTTATTTTATCCATGCTTACCCTTAATGAGCATTTGAGCTCACCCTTTATATGTTTTCTTTTCCCCATGATTTAAAGAAAGGTTTTAGTTAAGAAAACAAAAAGCGGAAGATCTTATGTGAGATTTTGAAGATCTTTCACCACGATTAGAAGATTATATTCTGAGTTTCCAAAGACACTAAACTATTATGATCCTTGTGTGTCTATTTTTGTTTTGTATTAAGTATTCTACTAATGTAATGTAATTTCCATGTACATCGAGCTTCGGGTCTCTGCAGGGATCTTCTTGTAGAGGTGTCGAGGCCTTATGATGTCATCTTTGGATGGACTGGTTATCTACATTCCATGCCCAGATCGACTGTATTAGGCACAACGTGCGCTGTGTCCGTACGGATGGGACCAGGTTCACCTTCACCGGCAAGAATGGAGCCTTTGCAGTGCAGGATGGACTTACATAGAGGAGAGGGAATCCAATCACACATCAGTTGGCTAGTCTCATCCTAGGAGTGGTTGATCTGCGGAGTCTGAGTATTCCTATTGTGGTGGATCAGTACGCGGTCGTTTTTCCTGACGACGTTCCAGGACTACCTCTTCATAGAAAGGTTAACTAATAAATTGACCTGTACCCCAGGAAAAAATCGATATCTACTCCAGCATATCGTATGGCTCCCACAGAGCTTTGTGAGCTGCAGTTACAGCTGGAGGACTTGCAGGGAAAGGGATTCATCTGACCCAGTGTTTCACTCTGGGCTTCTCTGATTCTGTTCGCCAAGAAGGCAGATGGAAGCTTACGACTATGGGTTAACTACCATCTCCTGAATTAGGTGACCGTAAAGAACAAGTACCCACTCTCGAGGATTTATGTCCTCTTTGATCAGCTCAAAGGAGAATGATTGTTCTCAAAGATAGACCTCAGGTCAGGCTATCTACAACTTAGAGTTCGAGACAAGGATGTGCAGAAGATAGCCTTCAGGTGTCGGTATGGCCACTACAAGGTCTTGGTTATGCCCTTCGGTGTAACCAACGCATTAGCAGTGTTCATGAGTCTCATAAACACGATCTTCTAGCATTACCTCGATCGTTTTGTCATAGTCTTCATCGACGAAATAGTGATTTACTCGACTACTGAGGATGAGCACGCCTACCACTTGCGGGTTGTACTGGACACACTCCAGGAGCACCAGCTTTATGGTAAACCCTCGTAGTGCCAGTTCTAGATTAGAGAGGTTCATTTATTGGGACATGTCATCTCGGAGGATGGGGTTGCAGTGGATGAAGTGATGATCAAGGCGGTACTTGCTTGTGAGCCACCCATGAGCGTGATAGAGGTATGGAGTTTTCTAGGTCTAGTTGGGTACTATTGGAGATTTTTTCCAGACATCTCCAGAGTTGTAGGACCGCTTTTATCTTTGACGAAGAAGGGGAAACCATTCGTGTGGTTAGATAGATGTCAGTAGAGCTTTCAAGAGCTGAGACATAGATTGGACAGTGCACCCATCTTGAGGCTACTAGAGGAGGGCATAGAGTACGTAGTTTACTACGACACATCAGGGACCAGACTTCAGTGTGTCCTGAGGTAGGAGCGAGCCTTTATCGCTTACGATTCATGGAAGTTGAGACAACACGAGCAGAACTACACTACCCATGACCTGGAGTTCATAGCAATGGTCTTCTCCTTGAAGATGTGGCGACACTATCTTATGGGCGAGCGCTTTACAGTCTACTCTGACCACCAAATTCTCAGGTACATATTCTCGCAGAAGGAATTGAACTTGAGAAAGTAGCGATGGCTCGATTTCCTCTAGGACTATGACTTTGAGATAGTCTATACTCCTGGGAAGGGGAACATTTTGGACGATGCCTTCAGCAGAAGATCGGGTATTCAGCTACAAGGAGAGGCGACGAAGCAGCTAGCCGCGTTGCAGATATCCTTTGTAGATAGGTATGGAGCATCCTTTCTATAGTCTCTCACAGTCACTCCTCCACTCCTTCAGTGATTCAGAGAGGCACAGTGTGGGGACGTTGACTGTGAGATGCGACGTGCTCAGATATCCACAGGGCAGGCGCCTGACGGGTTTTCTGAAGGAGGGGACCACGTCATCCTCTTCCGGGGACATACCTTGGTACCAGTTTCATTACAGGAGGATGTGCTGAGGGAGTTTCATAATTCCCCTATACCAGTACATCTAGGGGTGGCGAATATATACTAGGACCTCATACGACAGCAATGATGGCCAGGTATGAAGAAGGTTGTGGCATAATTCGTTTCACGATGCCTCACTTGTCAGCATGTTAAGGCAGAGCATCAGGTACCAGTGAGCTTGGTACAGCTCTTAGAGATCCCAGAGTGGAAGTGGGACAGGATATCCATGGATTTCATGACAGGGCTTTCACATACATCCAGAGGACATGAATCTATCTGGATGATCGTCGACCGACTCACCAAGTCGGCCCACTTTCTACATATGAGAGAGCAGGGCTCATTAGAGAGCTTGGGATGCCTCAAAATTCAAGAGATCGTACGACTTCAAGGTGTGACATCGACTATCGTCTCCAATCAGGATGCTCTCTTTAATTCCCAGCTTTGGAAGGGGTTGTAGGAGGCATTTGGGACGTAGTTACAACTGAGCACCGCCTTCCATCCTCAGATAGATGGCCAGACTGAGAGGACCATTCAAACTCTCGAGGACATGCTCTGTGCATGTTTCCTCGACCATGGTCACAACTAGGAGGATCATTTACCCTTCGTGGATTTTGCGTACAACAACACCTACCACTCCACCAATGGGATGGAACCATACAAGGCACTGTACGACCGACCTTGCAGATCACCTCTGTGCTGGACTGACCCTGGGGAGTCAACACTTGTAGGTCCAGAGATGGTTCAAGCTACAACAGAAAAGGTGTAGATCATCCAGGAGCGGATGAGGACTGCACAGAGCAGACATAAGTCCTATGCTGATTGGAGATGGAGACCACCGGAGTTTGAGGATGGAGACCGTGTTTTCTTATGGGTCTCAACTTGTCGTGGATTACAAAGATTTGGTCGGGGTGGAAAGTTATCTCCACGCTTCATCAGACCATTATAGGTCCTCAGCATGGTAGGCGAAGTGTCTTACTGCATGACCCTTCCACCTCAGTTGCACCAGGTGAACGACGCCTTCCAGGTATCTCAACTGAGGAGATACGTGCACGACCCATCACACATCATAGATCATGGGGAGCTGGACATCGATGGCGGGGCGACATGCATGGTGGTCCCGGTGGAGATCAAGGATCGACAGGAGCGGGTCCTACGTGGACAGTTTATTCCACTGGTACACATACTTTGGCAGCACATGAACCTCCAGGAGAGCACATGGGAGCGGGAGGCTTAGATGTGTGGTTAGTACCGCCATTTGTTCCCATAGTCTATGTTGTAGCTTTACAAGGATGTAAATCCCTGAGGTGGGGGTAATTTAAAGACCCATAAATTTCACGGAAAAGTTTTTTCTTAAATTCTTTAGAATTTTATGAGTACGCAGTTTCTGATGGCACCTGATTCCGAGGCCCTGTGTGCCCAGAATAATTTTATGAAGTTTAGATCAGGTCCGTTCAGTGAACGAATGAGCGGGTTTTTCTATCATTTGAAGCATTTCTCGAAATTGAAATCTGAGGGCACCGATGAACTCGCAATGCCGGTATTTGCTTAAGGGGACCTTTACTGTAGTTACCTTTTATGCGGGTTGAAAATTAAAATTGGGGTTAAATTAAGAAGTTAAATAAAATTGTTAGAACAATTTTATTTATATTTATGGAAGTTAATTTCTCCATTGGGATGTTATTGGTGGGGCCCAACCACACCCAACATCCCATGTGTGGATATTTTAGAGGTGGGGCCCACACGAGCCCCAACCCTTCATCTCACCATAACATCCCTTAAACCCCATTCAAACTCCCTTGTTTAATTCATGACAACCCCCCTTTATTATGAGGACTCTTTCTCTCCCTCTATCCCTCTATAAAGTATGCCAACACATGTTAATCAATGAATTCTAACTCTTCAATTAATTAAATTAAGTGGTTTGAATTTTGAATTGCATGGGTTAATAAAATAATAGCCTTATCCTATTATTTTATTTTGGGGCTTTCGCTTTGTTAAGTGAAAGAGGTCCTGTGAAAGAGAGAATAGTGTTTTTCTCCGATGAAGGACATCAACCTTCAATGAAGAACGACTCGGAGAATAACGTTCCATGATTATCCAATACTCTTCTTCCTCCGCATCAAGGGAGGAGACTCCGCTGTGGGGAACTTGCCAACGATGACTGTTCTTCCTCCGATGTTGACAAAGCGACATCGCTTTCCGCGTCTACGATGAACAAACATTATCCAAGGAAGGGGTTGGTTCATTTTGAAGTGTTTATCTCGTACCCCATGCATTTTCTGAAAATAACTGTTTATTTTCGGCCAACTGCTACCACCTAACATGGAGGTCGTGGGCCGAACGTACACAGACCGACGACCCTCCGTAGTCTCTTTTGATTGCGATGGAAATCATGACAATGAAGTGGTGATGAACGGGAGTGGTGGCCGAGCACCGTCCACATGCGGAAGGACCATGGCCCGCAACTGCGGGCCGCTCGACCGATAAAGAACCAGCCGACCATAGCCGGTTGGGCCGAAAGGAGGAACCGCAGCGCCGCACTGTAGAAGACCATAGCTCGCGTTCCGCGGGCCGCTTCGTCGGTAGAACCGGCCGGCCCATCGGCCGGCTGGGTGAAGGAGAGTCGTGGGGCCAGGAGGGCACTGTGCCGAATGAACCGCGGCCCACCCGAGCGGGACGCTTGTGTGATGAAGGCAGACTGGCTTGGCCCAGTCAGTTAGGGAGGGCAGCACCACATGGCGCCTCCGGTTCAGGCAGTCGGGGGGCCACCTCCCGCCCGCCTCGGATCGATCGGCTCCCTCGGGCCGAGCCGGGTCGGGCCGGGCCATACCGGGCTGGGCTGCACCGGGCCGGTCCACGCCATGCCGGGCCGCGCCGCGCCGCACCAGTCCACTCCGCACCATGCTAGGCGGTGCCATGCCACGTCGGGTTGCGCTCCGCCGGGATGGGCCGCGCCCTCTTTGGCCGAGCTGTGCCCCTTCGGGCCAGGCTGAGCCGCGCATTTCATCGGGTCGGGCTGACACCCCTGCCAGGTCGGACCCTCCAAATCCAGGTTAACTCAGCCCGTCGGCCCACTGTGCTTAACGAGTCGAGCCCGTTTTTACTTAAACGTGAATAACTTAAAGATCGTGCGTCCGATCGACGCGACGCCTGCGGCAATGGGACACTTGCGATGAGGCGATATATTTGGAATACTATAAGTGAGTTTTGGACGGCTTTGGGGAATGGAAGGATTAGAAATGAGCATATTTTTTAACTGGGACCCTAAAATGGAAAAGCCAATAACTCTCAGACTGGGCGTCCGATTGAGGTGTCATCTGTCGCGTTGAGTTCCTTTTGATGAGACGGAGCTTTGGGATACATCAAATCCAGGCTTAGTGATAGTTGATGTATCGATCCCTCTTGGATCGAGGAGCGAACCCACCCAAAATAGAGCTTGATGTGTGCGGAACCCTAGAGATGGCAGCGACTACGACGACTACCGTGCTGGGATCCTTCATGGGTTCGACGATGATGAACACTATTCATGGATCCTCCGTGGGTTCGGCAGCGATGACGACTGTACTTGGATCCTCCGTGGGTTCGACAATGGAGACTATGGTACTTGGATCCTCAGTGGGTTCGGCAGTGGTGACGACTGTACTTGGATCCTACGTGGGTTTGGTAGCGACAACTTCTGTACTAGGATCATATGTGGGTTCAACAAAAGAGATGATTCAGAGGCTACATCTAATCAACTTCTCCCTTCTTTGTGAGTAAAATACCTGTGTGAGATGAGTCTTGATTTTCAATCATTATCATCGATGTGATTGATTTCTTTCATGTGTGGACTGGGTTGTATTTGGGCTCGAGAGTTGGAGCCGTACTATGGCTGATAACTTAGGTATATGTATGGGTATAAACATAAGTAGGGCTAGTTGATACTTCGTGTTTGAATCTCTCTTCTATGGTTTATCCTTTGTAGATTCTGGGAGACATTTGGGGGTCTCGGGGTCTCTACTGAGTATCGTATACTCACCCCTGCATGGGTTATGCCCACACTACTTTGTGTTGGATGCAGAAGACGAAAATCACTGATCGAGGTAGAGGTTTGTGCAGCTGGATGGTACCCGGAGGTGGGCCACTTGTGGGACGTAAAAGGGGTGGACGACCAGACCCGAGGAGCTGAGGAGACCATATGTACCCACCCTTCAGGTGAGATATTTGAAGGACGACTCAGTGGTTTCCACTTTACTTTAATGTTGTTGTACTTTCTTTTCAGTTGTACTGTACTATCAGTCGGGTTTGTATACTGACCCATTTACTTTTCAGCACTTACTTTTGTACTCAGTTTTACTTAGTGCTTACTTCACTTGCATACTCTGTTGTGTTTGTTTACTTTTATAAAGGCAATGCCTTCCCTTTTTCCAGGATTTTCACCTTTCGTTCTAGTCACCATCTCGTGGCCTATGGACGGCGGGCATGGGGTAGTCATGGCACAGGCCCTGAGGACGGGTCGTGACACTTCATGTTAGACCCATATAGATTTATTAATATTTAATAAGTTTCAAAGATCTCTTTCTCCATGAAAAAATGATCTTAATAAAACTAGAAAATATTTTGATAGTAATAAAAACTTTTTTATCAATATAGAAAAATCACATGTCGATTTAATGTGTTTCTTCCCCTATAGTTTATAAAGAAATCAATGATCATTGCATTGATTTTTTTTTGTATTTTAGATATTTTTCACTCAATTTTGATCACTTAAGGAATATGTATAGAACATGTAAAAAATTTTAATCATTCTTATCACAACACTTATTATATTGATGAACATGTTTTTTAATAATTTTATAAATGAATTAAATATCATTATCTTAGTGTTTGAGGATAATATTAGCTTGTTTCAGTAGGTATTAAAATCATATTCTTACTTATAGGACTCATAAGAATTTTAATTATAAAAACCAAACTGTTTCAATAAAAAAATCACATGTTGATTTAACTTTCAACTTTCCAATAAAATTATTAAATGAATCAAGGAACATTGCATTAAATTTTTATTTCTTTTAGATATCATTCACAAAGTTTTGATAATTTGAGGAATGTGAATAATGCTTCAAAACTCACTTTTAATCCTTCGAGACACATCACACATTGGATTTATGTTAATGTATTTCAATCACTAAATATGTTAATTAAATATCATTTTATTAAATTTTCTTGATAATTTGATCTTGTTTCATGAATTATTAAAATCATACATATATTTCTAGGACTTGAAAGACTTTTAATTATATAAATAAATTTTATATCATTCTAAAAAAATACAATGTTGGTGAAAATTTCGGTTTTCCCCTAATGTTCAAAAATAAATAAATTATAATCCCAAATTTTTATGAAATTAATGTTTCATTCACTTGGTATTTAACATTCATTGAAGGTTTATATAATGTCAAAATTAACTTTTAATCATTTCAATCACAACACATGTCACACTTATGTACATATTTTTCCTTATTCTATTAAATGAATCTAATATCATTTTCCTAAAGTTTAAAGATAATATGAAGATATCTCATGATTTATTAATGAAAAACACATATTTATAAAACTAAAAAATTATTTGTTAATTTTTTTTATCATTTTAAACTAATAATACATTAAATAAATGTGATTTTTCCCTTATAGGCCACAAATAATTCCATAATAATTGTCCTAAATTTTTATATCATGATGTTTTAATTATATTTATTTTTATCATTTGGTTAATTATTATGGTACTTAAAAACTATTTTTTGATCATTATAATGACATAGAACATTATAATGATTTGGTTTGTTCCTATAATCCATAAATGAATCAAATAACATTTTCCTAAAGTTTCACATTAATCTGAAACTATTTGATGAGTAATTGATTTCAGTGTCATGTTTTTTGAACATGAATAAATTTTAATACTCTTATATCCATTTGTGTTTAAATGGCCCCTAATATAAAAATATTTCAATATTCACAATCCCCCTCTCTCAAAAGATCTAAATCATATATTTTACTCCAATATTATGAAGAAAAATTTCCATGTAATTTTGGAGATTATTTATACACAAATTCATAATAAAAAACAGTTATCATTAATTATTTGATCAATAATATTAGGAAAATAAAATGGATAGGTCCTTGGTTAAAAAATAACATAAATATTTATTTTTTAACCCAAGAGAATTCATTTTCAATACTTAGTTTAGTTTTTGTATTCAAATTTTAGTTTATATATAGTCATTATTTAGGCTATGAAACTAAAAAGAACATGCATGGATATATGAAAATAAATAAAACAAATTAAAAATTTAAAAAAGGTTGAAAATGAAAAAAATACATGAAATGAAATAAAAAAATTCGAAAAGTACATATGTGATTGGAAACAACCCTTTCATGATGTTCAAAATGTAATGACCCAAACTTTCGTTAATGGAAATTTCTCTTGATCTAATTAAATGTCTTATTATGCTAATGTAAAATGTAAACTTCATTGGTTTTATGTTCTTTGATTTTAAAAAACTGTTATGAATTGTGACGGTTGCTAATATAGCCGTTGAACAATGATCACATGATTAATATAAATAGAGGGCTTTAAAAAATCCAATTAACTCAGACAATGGAAGCGATGGCCTCATCCTGTAGAGTTACCCCATACAAAGACCATTTTTTGGAGCTCAGAAAGGAGGTGGCACCATTGGGATTCTCTCTTGACTAATCCCAAGCCAACCTTAAACACGTTAATCTTGAGTGGAACTAACTACGGGAGAAGAGGAAGTTAGTAGAGATTACCACCTGAGCGATGTTATCCGAGCCACCCAGTGAGTCTGTCACCAACGCACACCTTACCCTTCGGTCTTATGTGGGTTTTATAAGGGGTTATGTAACAAGATTCTATAATTATGAATATGTACAATATTTTTGTATAAAGAATGTGCATTCATTTTATTATAGTTACTTTGTAAATAGTTTTTTAAGCACAAATAGTATTTTTAGTTAATATTCATCTAAGAAATATATTTTCATGAATTAATGTATTTTTTAATTAAAAAAATATTTTAATAAAATATTATTACTCAATTACTTTTTATTAAATATAAATGATCATATAATTTTATGAATGCAATTGTAATATTTATTAAGGTTTGGAAGCAATTTTTGTCAAAACCCATGAATTTTTGGTAAATGAAGGTTTTTATTAAAGAAGTAAAAATTCATTTATTTATAAAATTATTTAAATAAAATGAATATTATTTTTGGAATCAGGACATCAAAATTATCCAATGGTTATTTTTTCATAATTTTCTGATATAGTCGTATTTTTGGGTAAAAATTAAATACCGTTTAAATATAAAATTTGTTTTACGATATCATAATGACCCAATAGTGATGTAATAAAATAATATAAACCTTCTTTTTGCCAATATATGTTTTATCATTAAAATAATGTGATTTTGGGTTTCTTCAATTAATTTTACAAAGCATTAGTGGACCCTTCAAGGCTTATAATTTTTTTTGTATTTTTAAATTGTTTTCCTTGAGAGTGTGACTCACCTCCACATAAGAAACCCTATTATTTTAAGATTTTAGGCCATTGGACTTGTGAAATATTTTTTTCCACTCCCCTTTTGAAAAAACCATGGGAAAAAACCATGGGCTGGTTTGTGGTTTGGATTTAGTTTAATATGAGGTGTCCTAAACCTAAATAATAAAGAATTTCCTCTCATTTCATATATCAACCCACCCAAGCTTCCACTTCCTCTTCACTCAAATACTTTGGAGTTCAACCAAACCCTTCCATTATATCTCTAGAATCTTCCCAAGGTTCCCCAATCTCTCAAGAGACCTCTCTCAAGCCTCTCCCAATCCTTTAGGATCACACTTCCAAGTAAGGGATTTCTTCCTTTCTCATTTTTGTCCAATTTTCATTAAGTTAATATATCCTTTTGTTTTCAATTAAAAATTTTGTTTTATGATTTAAAACCTCTCCCATACTAGCCTATTTATGTTTTTATTATGGTAGGTCCATTTTCTCTATCATTAATTTCTCCCAAGTACACCCATTACCATGCCGAAATTCCGTGAGGGATTTGTCTCTCCTCTTTTACATCCAAGTAATTATTTTGTATTATGAATATAAATTCCATTACGTTTATTGGTACAAGTATCTATATGCCCCCTTAAATTACATTTCATGTACATATGATGAGACACCCTTTTCTATCTCATTATGAATTTTTATGAATCCTTATGTCACGTCGTTATGCTGCCGAAGTTGTACCACGTTTTTTCCAAGCCAAGATCATTGTGTAGTGAATACCATACCCATGTCTCTATCAAGGGTATTCAACTTTATGCACATATAAATATTTAATGGACTTTCATTTATTAATTACAAATTACTTAATCATTGAATTACTTATAATGTTGATTGATTCCATGTTATATGATCCATGTGGCACACTAATGCATGAAATGAAATGTTTAAGAAGGGTGCACCCTGATTTCACTCCAATGCATTGGGTAAAGTATAGTATCATGATACGTCATGTGAAATGGCTGTTGACTAATTCTAACTCAAGTGAATCAAGTTTTTACTCATTCTTCAAGTGCTATGAGGGTTCACTCATGCTCCATGTGCAATGAGCCTTGGCTCATGCTAATTCCATGTTAAGTGTTGTTGCCACATTTCCATGTTATGATTATAATGCTTTATCATGCCATTATTGTCATGTTTCTATTGTGAACCATTGATATGCATATTTTCTAACTTGTATTGTATATCTCATATTATTGCTTGTTTATTCCCTTACCGGGCTTTATAGCTCACCATTTTTTATGCATTTCCTATGGTTATCCCATGTAATGCTATGTACGAGGGAATGTAGTGGTCATGTAAAGGAAGTTTTAAATAAAGGAATTGTGTGTTTTATGTTCTAATCTTTTATTTAATGTTCCTATGACCCAAATACACTAGTCCCCTATATCTTCTATGTTGTATCAAGTGAAGATTTTATGTAATAAATCAGGTTTAAGTGTGTAATAAAAAGCAGGGTTGTTAGAGTTGGTATCAGAGGATAGGTTTAGTTGTTTTTTGGATTAGGATTAGAAAACAATAGTGAATACTTATAAATAAGAATAAGTATAATAAAAAACATCCCTAATTATTGGTGAGTATTGAGTAAGTGGTTTATTAAGAAAATATATCCCTCTCTGGATACGAGTAGGTAGAGGCGGCTCTAGCACAAATGAATCCTAGGGGTAAAACCTGAAAACACCACTTTGAGCTAGACTCGAACAGGAAGTGGTGTACAAGAACAGGCCTTTCTACACTCTTGGTTATGACACTCCTCGGGGATTTTCTTTCGTAAATTCACAAGATTAGTATGAACCCTTATTAAGGGAATTAGAAAAATACCCCTCAGAATATATGTTAGAATGTTGACAATGAATATCATAGATTGAAGCCTATTGATTCATATGTTAAGGAAATAAAAGTTATTTATAATTCATTAGGTTTTTTATTGTATTACCCTTTATGTATTACCCTTAACTTTTCTCTTATTCCAGCCAATGGCCAGTAAAAGGAGGACTCAGGCTAACAACCGATGTAAAGATCAATGTGATTACTATGCTAATAAGATGCCCAATCCGAATGGAGCGGGAATCACAAACTATATCACACTTCTCTTTCATTTAACTCAAGATTTGAATAGAAACATGGGTCAAGAGGAACATTCAACCCCACTAAGAAAGAAAAAGTTGTTATCAAGAGATTCATGAGACAAAGGCCTCATAGTTTTAATGGATCATCTGATCTCTCAATCGTCGAACAATGGATAATCTCCATTGAAAAGATCTTCTCCATCCATCAATATTCAGAACAAGAGAAGTTTCTCCTGGTGGATTATTGTATGGAGGGTGAAGCTGGTCAATGGTGGACGTTGATAAAAAAGATGAAGCATGAGGAGGTGATCAAGGTGTTGGAATGGAAGGATTTTCGGAAGATGTTTTTCGATAAATATTTTCCGCGCACCCTCCGACTTAAGATTGAAAGGGACATCCTTTCCCTCAGGAAAAAAGATGATGAATATATCAGGGAATACAAGCCAAACGTCAAAATCCTTTCATGATATGCCTTAGGCTTTGTCGTTACCCTTGAATGCAAGGTTGACTGCTTCTTTGTTGGGATGAAACCTACCCTACGAAAAGAACTGGTGATCCGTGACTTCAACAGCTATGAGGAAATTGTCGGATGTTCCCTCAAGGTTGAAATATAGATCAGAGAATCTCAAGGGTATAATGGGGATAATAAGCGTAAGGTGGACTTTAATGCGGGTGGTCTGATGGATAAATCCAACGGTGATAAGAAGATCCATCACCCCACTTGCCAATGGAGCAGAAAGAAGAACCCCAAAAATTTCTTGAATGGGGCAAGGAAATGATTTAGGTGTGGAAGATAAGGGCGCCTAGCTATTAACTGCCAACTAGAAAAAACCGCAACTACAATAGAGTAGAGGAACACTCCATTCGAACCTCAACACATTGTTCATTACTACAACTACAAAGAACCAGATCATCATGAAAATCAGTTCCCTAAGCGAAGGGTTTTCAGAGGCAACCAAAAACCTCTAAGGCAGCAAGGGAGATCTTTTTCCATCACTACAACCAAACTGAACCTAGACAATGAAGTGGTGACAAGTACGCTAGTTATTCATTCAATAATAGCGAACATGCTTTTTGATTTATATTCTACACATTCTTTTATATCCCAATAGTTTAGTAGAAAAATCCCAGCACCACCACAAATCATGGAACTAAAGATGTTGGTGAGTACAACAAATGGGGAAATCATTAAATCCAATGAATATAACTCCTCTCCTATCATAATCTATGGATTTAGTTTCCTGAAGAACCTTGTCATAATCCCTCTGGAGGAATTTGATGCAATTCTTGGCTTGGATTGGATTTCCTTATATAGAGACAACATAAATTTTTGTGAGAGGGAAATCACTCTATATGTAGAGAATCAACCCCAAATTCTTTACAAGTGTAAGGATGAAGATGAATCTTCTTTAGCTACATCATCTCAAGAGTGGATTTTACTTCCCTATAAGCATGTGTATCTGGATCAGATGATTGAGTCTAAGGAGACAACCACCCCTGGAGACATTCCCATTGTGAGGGAATTCGCTGAAGTGTTTCCTGAGGAATTTTCTAGTCTTCCTCCTAGAAGAGATGTTTAATTCTCAATTGATCTTATACCGGGGGAATTTCCAATATCCAAGACTCCATATAAAATGGATGTTGTGGTGCTTAAGGAGATAAAGAAATAACTACAGGAGAATCTGGATAAAGGGTTTATATGACCAAGTGCTTCACCACGTGATGCACCAGTCCTCTTCATCAAGAATAAAGATGGGTCCATTCACCTTCACATCGATTATAGTGAGCTTAACAAAATCATGATAAAGAACAAGTATCCGCTCCCAAGAATCGATGACTTGTTTGATTAGCTGTGTGGAGCACAATACTACTACAAGGTGGATTTGTGGTCAGGATATTATCAAGTAAGGGTGAAGATGGAAGATATCCCCAAGACTGCTTTTTCACACAAGATACATGCACTATGATTTCGTAGTAATGCCTTTAGGAATATCTAATTCTACAGAAATCATCATAGACTTGATGAATAGAGTCTCTAGGGATTACCTAGACAATTTGTGGTAGTCTGTATAGATGATATTCTAATATACTCTAAAACCAAGGAGAATCATGAGGAGAATCTAAGAACTGTACTAGAGACCTTACAGAAGGAGAGTCTCTATGAAAAGTTCAGAAAGTGTGACTTATGGTTGAAGGAGGTCTCATTATTGGGATATATCATCACAAGAAATGTAATATCTATTGATACCTCCAAAACACATGAAATTGAGGGATAGTCATGGGAAACATCGGTAACGGATATCAGTAGCTTCTTGGTTTTATCTTGATATCATCATGGATTTGTGAGAAATTTCACACGATTGTCCAACCCTCTTACCAAGATAACATGGAATGGAGTAATGTTTTCTTGTAGTGATAAATGTGAATAAAGATTCATGGAGTTAAAAAGGAGGCTTATCCCTGTGCCTGTGCTCACTTTACTCACAAGTGGAGAACTTTTTGTGGAATTCAGTGAAGCCTTAAAGAAGGGACTGGGATATATGTTGATGAAAAATGACAAATTCAATACCTATTCTTCAAAGAAAATGGATGTTCATGAGAAAATTTTTCCAACTCCTGATTTGGAGTTGGCTGAGGTGATCTTCGATTTAAAATTTTGGTGGCATTATCTTTTTGGCTAGAAGTGTGAAATATATATGGACCACAAAATCCTCAAGTATATATTCCCACAGAAATAATCGAACATGCGCCAACGAAGATGTGCAGAGCTGATCGAAGTCTATGATTGCTCAATCCATTACCACCCCAAGAATGTGAACAAGGTGGCAGATGATCTAAGTAGAAAAGAACCCAATGATTCTATCATTGATGAGAATTTAGAAGGATCCCATATTCTTAGACTAGATGAAGATGGACATGGGAATCATAAAGAAGGGAACATCATCAACCCTTTCACAAATGATTGCTCAGTCGTCTCTTTTGGAAAGGTTAAAGGATGCTCAAAAGGATGATGTGAGAATTCAAAAGAAAGTGGAAGCTATCATAAAAGGGAAATACTCATAGTTCGATGGTAATAAAGAAGGAATTGTGATATTTGAAAAAATACTCTATGTTCCATCAATTCTAGAGCTGGAGAAGGATATTTTAGATGATGCACCTAGTTCAAATTTCTCTTTCACCCA
Organism: Viscum album; assembly: GCA_963277665.1. Classification (NCBI taxonomy): domain Eukaryota; kingdom Viridiplantae; phylum Streptophyta; class Magnoliopsida; order Santalales; family Viscaceae; genus Viscum; species Viscum album. Next base: position 399,253,651 of record OY728138.1, read on the forward strand.
GGAAACACAATGATGTACCAAGATCTCCGTGAGAATTATTTTTGTGATAATATTAAGAAGGAGATCGATGAGTATACATAAATGTGCCTGGTGTGAGAGCAAGTGAAGGAAGAGAGGTAGTAATTTAAGGGGATGATGCAACAATTGGCCATACAAGAATGGAAATGGGAGAACATCACTATGGCCTTTGTCACCGGACTTCTGAACACATCCAAAGGCAAAAATGCAATCTGGGTTATTGTGGATCATCTTATAAAGTCTGCACACTTTATTGTAATTAGAGAGGATTTATCATTGAATCAACTGGCACAGATATATATCAGGGAAGTGGGAAGGCTGCATGGAGTACCACTATCTATTGTATCCGATTGAGATCCAAGATTCACCTTTATGTTTTGGAAGATTTTTCAATATGCTATGGATACTGAACTGGTCATCAGCAGGACCTATCATCCTCAAAATGATAGCCAAGATGACCAAAATATTCATACACTAGAGGATAGGTTAAGATAATGTTATATGGACTTCAAAGGAGGGTGGGACCAACATATTCCACTAGTTTATTTCTCTTACAATAACAGTTTCCACTCAAGCATATGAACGTAACCTTATGAAGGCCTATATGGGAAGTGGTCCAGAACACTGACATGTTGGGATGATGTCGGTGGCCATAAGCTTCTAGGACCAGAAATGGTTGAAGAAATAGTGGAGAAGGTGAAAACCATTCATCAGCATATCAAGGCAGCCCAGAGATGATAGAAGCATTATGTAGATAACTTTCGATGAGACCTTGAGTTTAAAGTTGGAGACATGGTATTTCTACGAATATCTCCATGGATGAAGGTCATTAGGTTTGGAAAGAATGTGATGTTAGGTCCTAGGTGCATCGACCCCATCTAGATTCTTGACCATGGTGGGGCTCTGGACTATCAACTAGCACTTCCACCTACCATGCCCAAAGTACATGAAGCCTTTAATGTATCCCTCTTAAGAAATTACATACCAGACCCTTCACATATACTCTCTTCAGAGGTAGTACAGTTAGAGGATGACATTTCTTATGAGGAGAAACTAGTGAAGATCCAAATCGTAGAGATAAAGTTCTACGAAATAGGATAACGCATCTCGTCAAGGTGTTTTGAAAAAACAAATGCTTGAAGAAGCGACATGGGAATCATAGGAAGTGATGAAGTAGAGTATCCCGCATCTATCTCGGTGTTGGAAAAGAAAATTTCGAGGGTGAAGTTTGTTAAGGGGGGAAGATTGTAATGACCCAAACATTCATTATTGGAAATTCCTCTTGATCTAATTAAATGTGTTATTATGGTTATATAAAATGTAAACATCATTGGTTTTAAATTTCTGGATTTTAAAATACCAATATTAATTGTGATCATTTCTAATATAGTCATTGAACAATGATCACATGATTAATTTAAATATAGGTCTTTAACAAATCTTATTTACTCAGACAAAGGAAGAGATTTCCTCATCCAGTAGACTTGCCCCATATGAAGCCCATTTATCAGAGCATGGAAAGGAGGTGGAATCATTAGGATTCACTCTTGACCAAGCCCAATTTGAGCTTGAACATGTTAAGCTTTAGAGGAACTAAATACAGGAGAAGTGGAAGTTAATAGGGATTACCACACGAGCAATGTTATCTGAGCCACCCCAAGAGTCTGTCACCATCGAACACTTTACCCTTCAGTCTTATGCTTGTGTTATAAGGGGTCATGTTATAAAACCCTTTCACTATGAATAAGAACATTATTTTTTTATAAGTAATGTGCCTTCATTCTATTATTGTTACTCTATAAATAGTTTTAAAAGAAGAAATATTATTTTTAGTTAATATTCAACTAAGAAATCTATTTTGATGAATTAATGGATTTTGGAATTAAATAATATTTTAATAAATTATTATTATGAAATTATTTTTTATTAAATATAAATTATCATATGATTTTATGAATGCAATTGTAATTTTTATTAAGGTTTCAAAGCTGTTTTTGTCAAAACCCATGAATTTTCAGTAAATGTCAGTTTTTATTATAAAAGTAAAAAATTAACATATTTTTAAAATTATTTAGATAAAATTAATATTAATTTTGGAATCCAGACATCATGATTATCCAATGGTGAATGTTTCATAATCTTCTGAGACAATGGAATTTTTGGGTAAAAATTAAATACCGTTTAAATATAAAATGTGTTTAATGACCTCATAATGACCCAATAGTGATGTAATAAAAAAATATAAACATTTTTTTCGGACAATATATGTTTCTAAATTAAAATAATTTTATTTTGGTTGGGTTTTATTTATTTTACAAAGCTTTAGTGGACCCTTCAAGGCTTATAAAACATTTTTTCTTTTTAAACTGTTTTCCTCGAGAGTGTGACTCACCTGCACATAAGAGACCATATTATTTTACAATTTTAGGCCATTGACCTTATCTAATATTGTTTTAAACCCCCTTTTTAAATAACCATAGACAATAAATATGGTCTGGTTTGTGGTTTTGATTTATTTTAATGTAAGGTGTCCCAAACCTAAATAATAATGAATTCCCTCTCATTTCCTATATAAACCCACACAAGATTCCACTACCTCTTAACTCAAATCCTTTGAAGTTAGACCAAACCCTGCCCCTATCTTTCTATAATCCTCCCAAGGTGCCCCAATCTCCCAATAAGTCTCTTTAAAGCCTCTCCCAAGCCTTTGGGATCACACTTCCATGTAAGGGATTTCTTCTTTTCTCATTTTTTCCAATTCTCTTTGAGTTGTTATGAACTTTTTTTAAATTACAAATTTTGTGGTATGATTTAACACCTCTCCCATACTGGAATCTTTATTTTTGGATGAATGGAAACCCCTTTCGCTCTCATTAATTCTTCCCATGTACAATCATTACCATGCCGAAATTCTGTGAGGGATTTATTTCTCCTATTTTACATCCAAGTAATTATTTTGTATTATGCATCTAAATTGAATTACGTTTTTTGGTACATGTTTCTATATGACCCCCATACTTTCCATTTAATGTAAATATTATGAGACACCCTTTTATCCCTCATCGAACATTTTCTCGAATCCTTATGACTCATTGTTATGCTGCCGAAATTCCACCGCATTTTTTCCAGACAAGATCATTGTATAGTGAATACCATACCTAAGTCTCTATCAAAGGTATTCACCATTATTAACATATACATATTTAATGGCGATTTCATTTATTTATTCCACATTACTTGATAGTGGAATAACTTATGATTTTGATTGATTCCATGTTATATGATCCTTGTGGCACACTTATGAACGAAAGGAAATGTTTAAGAAGGGTGGGCCCTAATTGAGCTCCAATGCATTGGGTAAAGTATAGTATCATGATATTTCATTTGAAATGGTTGTTTACTCATGCTAATTCAAGTGAAATGAGGTTTTACTCACACTTCATGTGAAATAACGGTTTACTCATGATCTATATGCAATGAGGCTTGGCTCATGCTACTTCCATGTTAAGTGTTATTGCCACATTTCCATGTTATGATTATCATGATTTATCAGGAATTTATGTTCATGTTTCTATTGTGCACCATTGATATGCCTATTTTCTAACATGAAGTTTATTTCTCGTGTTATTCTAGGTTTATTCCCTTACTGGGATTTATAGCTCACCCTTTTCTTTTTCATTTCCTCACGTTATCCCATGTAATGCAATGCACGAGGGAATATAATGGTCATGTAAAGGAATTTTTAAATAAAGACGTTGTCTGTTTTATGTTCTAAGCTATTATGTAATGTTCCTAATCCCTAAAGACACTATACCTCTTGATCTTCTATGTTGTATCAAGTGATGATTTTCTGTAATAAATCAGGATTAAGTGTGTAATAAAAAGCAGGGTTGTTATACGAAATCTTTCTAAACCCATGTTAGCTACCCAATCATTAACAAAAATCCATTTCCTCATTTGAATACTTGTTCTTTATACGATCCTTGTAGTTCCAGAGAAAAATTACTTATATATGGTTAATAAATATCTTTATTGAAATAGTATTTACACTTTTAAATACCACTTTGGGGATGAGATAAAATATCATTCTTAAATTTGGAATCATAAAAACAATAATCAAACCCATTAATTCACTTTGGTCACTATAGAATAATTGATAAATATAATTAATTTTTTGACAAATATTTTGATTGAGAAATATTATTATTTATAACTTAATACATATCCATTTCTATAAAACAATAGTCTTAAAGTGTGATAAATGTCATTATACCACCATTTCTGGATAAATAATCACCTTATTCTAATTAATAAACATTTGAAAACATATAATAAAATATATATTTGGATGTTTTTTCAAAGATTGAATATAGGGCATTAAAAATTCATGATAGACATTGTGCTTGTGAAAACTCCTGCGTTTTTTTAGAAAAAATAAGTTCCATTTCTTATAAATGTTGATAACTATATTTAATTGATTCATATATAATATTTTAATTTTATATGATTTTCTAATCTTAAAATATATGACTTTATTCTAGCTAAAATATTTTTCATAAAATATATCGTTTAATTTAAAAAATAAATTGAACATTTTTAAAATTTTAACTTTGAAAAATTAAATATATTTTTGTATGTATATTATTGAAAATATATTAGGGTTAATTTTTTGGATTTTTCAAAAATGACAAAATTTTTAGTAGATCGTAGAAAATAAATATTTTTCAAAAAAATGTTATTTCTTTTAATGCAATTAAAAATCCCCATTTTGTCTTTTTATTGGTTTTATTGTGTAATAATTACCACTTTTTGAAAATATTTCAAATAATGACATATAATTCAGTATTATATTTTATTTTTGTATAAAATCATTTTTATGCCTAAAAATGAAATTCTTCTAGAAAGTGTTTTTCTTTTCCTTTTGCACACATATATTCAAATTAATTTATGAAAATTATATAACATTAATATTAAAAAAATTATTTAATATTTTTAATTATGAAGTTCATATTTTTAAATGTGGTAATTTCTTTTTTGTTCATAGTGAATAATTACCATTGTAAAACATTATATACTTAGCAAAGGTTAAATGGGGATAGCAGTGTAAAAACAATGAGATATAACAACAAATATTTAATAAATGTAATTAGTTTAGTGTATATATACATTACTATATCTTGGATTTTAAAATTTTTCATTTCGTTCCACTTGGATGTGAGAAACACATTTATTATATTTAAAATTTTAAATCATTTAAAAGATTTTCACTCCCCTAATTTATAAAGGAGCACCTTATCTCCTCACTTTGTCACACATTTTGGTCCACTTATCTTAGAAAAAACCAACCCAAACCATTCTAAACTATTCTTCCAATGTCTTTGTGGTCCTAATCTTCCCACAATACTAATCTAATAAGTATTAATGTGTATGACAATGGGTTGTATTCAAGGAAGAGGTATATATCATAACCGACCTATTTTATGTTAGTTTCTTTACAAACTCTATTAAATTTCTTAAAACAACTATAAATTAATGAACTTAGTATATTATATATAGTTAAATTTTATTTTATTGATTTAACAACTCTTTATGTCACTTTTCCATCCCATGGGAAATTAAATTATTGCCCTTGTGTATGTGCGGACTACCACCTCTACCAGGTGATGTGTTTAATTATGCGTAAACCACTCACACAGAAGGTTATAAAGATGAAAATTTTGAATGTATAACAATTTTATGATATTATTATGACTCTATAAATTTAATATATTAATTACTTTATTGACCTTTCCATTCATTGTAAAATGATAATTTCGCTCGTGCGTATGTGTGGAATTTCACCACCATGCGGCAATGCGATTCATTTTTCATTACCACAATAGATGGTTTTTTATATGGATGGAATTAATGAATAAATTTCACATTTATAACATTATTATTTTTGAAAAAAGTAAAATATTATATACTATATTTATCTACCATCCAATAGTAAAATGGGAATGACACTCATGTGCATGTGCAGACTAACACCTCCAGGATGCAATATATTTCATTTTCAACATCCATCATCGAAGTATGTTTCTCAAAATATTTTTAATATAAAAAATAATTTTTTAATAATTATCATTATTATTATTATTAAAATGTGATTCATTTTACATTATTCAACCAACCAGATTTTCCCAATGGATTGTGTAGTCACCCTGAGAGGGGGATGGTGGAAGTGGATTAGGGATGCCTACCTTTTACTGATTAATTTAAACATAAATTATTCATTCCATTTAGTTAATCATACCTCTACTAGTGGTTATGATATATAGATATTATGTACGATCCCACACCAGTTTTCACTTCTTCTATGAAGATAATTTAAAGTAAACAACACATATATTATTATGAGGTTTGGACTCATTGTCAAAACCTAATCATTATCATGATTACTATCATTAAGTCACATATTTTACAATAACATTTCCATCATAGAGTACATCTAAATCTTGTATAAATTCATTGAGTAAAACACTATCCCATTGATTAACATGTGTAAAAAGAAATGGGTTCCATAGAAGTATGTTTAAAACATGAATATACCATAGAAATGAAATGGGTTCTATAACAATCTCTTTGAAACATGAATAAACCGTCGAAATGAAAGGTGTTATATAATAATATATTCAGCAAATAATAAAAAAATTGAAAATAAACTTGTTTCAAAAAAAATATTTAGGACACAATTAACCTGTATAAAAGATGTGGGTATCAGAACAATCTCATTAGTACATAATCAACACATGTACAAGAAATAGGCCCCATAACAATCTATTTAGGACATAATCAACACACGGAAAAGAAATGGGCTTCAAACTAATCTATTTGAAAAGAAAATAATACATTCAATGAATTAATTAGGATGGTATCAATAAAAATTATCCCTAGTGGAGGATAAGTAACAATATGTTTTATTGAATTTTATGAATGTAAATGACCTTAAAAGATCATTAAAAACATTCATGAGGAAAAAAGTCTTTAAACATTCGAAAGCTTCCCAAACCACTTTAAAAATATGCATCATTAACCCCTTGAAGGTAATAACATAAAATTAGATAACTTATATCATGATAATAAGTATATTCATGATATAAAACACCGAATAGGTAGTATATTATCCTTATACAAGAATATAGGTGTACACTATGAAAAACCACACAAAGATGGAAAATTGTGACAACAATCTGTTACAACATTGAAAACATGAAACCGTAAACACCATGAAATAGTAATCATTAAATAGATGTTAGAATATCATGATAAATAAGGATATTAGTGAAAAAACACATCAAAGAGTAATTATATACACCTGATAAAATATGATAGGTGTATAACATTATACAGTTCCAAAAAAGGAAAGTTGTGACAACAATCCATTACCACCTTGGTAACTTTGAAATTGAAATCCCAATGAATTAAAGATACACAAATGGATATGTAAATCCCTCTAAAATTAAGGATAAGAATAAATAAATACATTCATGAAAATTAAATACACCACAAAACAAAATAAGTGGTGAATATGGTATAAGTATCACAAAAGTAGAAGTGAGACTAGAAGCCCTCTTACAATTGTGCTAACATTTGAATTGGTAACCCAAAAGTAGTACTCATAAAATGAAACATTTAAATAATATGAATATAAATTAATTTATTATATAATATATCATATGGTGTAGTAGATACACCCCATAAGATAAATATGTGGTGATTATGTTGAATGCCTCATAGAAGTAAGAGTGAGACAAGAATCCCTTAATACTTGAGTAACTTTGGAATCATTAGACCCATGAAAGAAAAAAATTCAAATGAAATAAAAAATAACATGATAATAAATTTATTAATTTTATAAAATAAAATAGTGGTATTATATACAGCACAAAGAAGTTATAAATGTTGAATATGGTGTATGCCTCATGGAAGAACAAGTGATTCAATAATCCCTTACCTTGAGCCCGATTTGTCATTTTTGTCATCTATATTCATAAATAATGAACATATGTAATTTATATAATTTCTTAAGAATATTTTTAGAGATTATTTTAACTTTTAATTCACTTATAAATATATTACATACAATTACATTATCAATAAGGTTCAATCTAGATGTTTTGACCATATTCAATTTATGTATCCGAAATGACTTTGATATGTAAACTATTGTCAAATGGGTCATTATAAAAACATATAAAGAAAAATATAAATGAAAATATTATCATATTTTTAAATCAATTAAACTTTTAAAAACAATCATGAATGATGGTATTGAAAAATTAACAAATGCTATAATCATGTAGATGGTATGTCGTAGTACACATGCGTAACGTTCCCATTTTTTAATGATCATTATGGAAAGAAGAAAAGTAATTTTTTATTTAAATAATTATATATATAATTTATTCCATATAATTTCATTATATAATTTTATAAATATTATTTTTGTGATGTGTAAGTAATCGTATCACGTCAAGGAGGCAATAGTCTACACGTTCATGAGCGATGTTATCACTTTTTCAATGTGTGAAAGGGTAATAAAGAAAATGATATATTATATTTCCAAAAATATACATAAGTTAATAACATAATATATATGTTATTTATGTCACATATTTTTAATTAAACTCATCATTAATACATTCTATGTAATGTGTGAACTTATAGCCTCACTTTGAGGAGGTAGTAGTCCAACATCTACAAACGATGTTATCGTATTTACAAAAAAAGTAAATAATGAGGGTATATGTTATATAATAGTCTATAAAGTATGAAGACAAGATAAATATATTATATTTAATAAAAAAATAGTGTTTACATTATAATGCGCTCCCATGAGAGATGTTAAAAGAAAAAAACGAACAATATTGTTTCGTGAGGCAGTAGTTTTCCAAACACATGAATGGTAAGTTCATTACCCATTTGATGGATGTTTGAGAAGGTGTAGGTAAAAGAATTAACATATAAACATAATGGTATATTTAGGATAATTATTTAATTATATAGTCTATTAATAATAATAATACAAGTGGTGGAGAGGGAAATAAAACAATTGTGATCATTGAATAATGTTACCTTTTTTGGGTAATACATATTTGTTTGCACCAAAAGGATAATTTAGAGGGGTTTATGCCCTATGTGAGGACTCTAGGGTGATAATATAGATTTTATAAACTTATTTGGGTAGGTTTTGTATGATAAAAATGGTTTTATATGTGTGATGATGTGGGAATGATTAGTTCCTTTTTATAGTGGAAATGGAGGGCCATTCTTGTAAAAATAAAATGGTATATACGATTAGGAGGTCTCCGTTATGTTATGTGTTTCAAAAATGGTAAAAAATTTAGTGAAATGGAGGTATTGTCTATAAAAATCACAACACATAAAAATAAATTTATTTTTATTTTTTATTTCTTAGTACTTATGTTAACTTATTTATTTCATTTTGTTTTTTCATTTTGGTAGCAAGTTTTCTAACCATTGTAATTCAACCATTAACAATAAGTTAAATTTTGATTTATTATAAAATTTAGAACCACATAATAAATAATATTAAATATATTAAATAAATAAAAATCCCATATGTCATTGAAATTAATTTTAGTATAAACACATATAATGCGCAAAAACACTACATTAACCCTTATTACAGTAAGACAGTTTTTACTATTTATGGGTCAATATGTTCATTATGAAAGATAAATTGAAATATCAATATAACATATTTTATGTTTATTAAAAATTAATAATTAATTTGAATAAATTAGTATATTTAGCAAATTTTGAATACTTAAATAAAATATCATTTATTAGAAAATTACATTAATGTCAATTTTGGGGCTATTAATTTAATTTAAATTTAAATATATAAATATAATGACTGTATTAAAATATATTAATTTCATAGATATATAGAATTAAATATTTGTACATAAAAACAAGGCAACACAATAATTCAATTAATTTTCTCCAATTTTAATATTTTTAGTACTATTTATTTTATTTTATTATTAATTAAAAAATCACTACGTTGGCGTTTCATAATCATTTAATGTAATTATATCATATATAAAAATTATAGTTAAATTATCATCATAAATAAAATAATTTAACATTATGAATAATGTTTATAAATCAAACTATATAGATTCATCCCTACTTCAAAGATTTATAGGAATTAAAAGCAAAGAAGGTATTTTTTCCCGGTTTTCTTTACGTAACTTATTATATAGGTCCCTTTCATGAGGTTTTTTCAAATAACTCAAAAAATTTAATCCAATCGAGGGATATGGTCCAAATATGGTCATCCAATGGAATTTGGATAAGTTTTTTGGTCATTTAGACGCTTAAGAATAATGTTTAACCACTAAGAAATCACATTTTTACCTTAATCGAAGTAATTAATTTTTACAACATTCAGTAGAATTTAATTTTCAAAAAATAAGTTTTTAATTTGGTATTAAAGTATAATTAGATCAATTATACATCAATGAATCAAATATAGGTCATTAGAAATAATTTCACAATGAAAATTAATAAAAAACATTTCAATCTTTTTGACCTTTCTCCTATAAAAACCCTCATTATTATCTTATCTGTGCGATTAATTTTAAATTAATTTATTCAACTAATGTGATTGGACTTTAAAAAATGGATTCAAAATTTTGTATCTATATAATTTATAATTTCTAATAATTTAAAATTAGTTTTTTAATGAAAAATAGTAGTGAAAATTAATTAAATTAATTAAAGTGACTAAGAGAAAAATTAGCTTATTGAAGGAGTAATCCTTAAACATAAGTGCCAAAATGACCTACAAACTTGTCCAAAAGACATTGGATTCCAATATTTAGACCATATAACAATTTTTTAAAACTTTTATAAGTTATTGGGACACATTTTCAAGAGTGTAACCCATATAATAAGTTCTCTAAGGAAAAAGACAAAAAATGAATCTTCCTTACCATTAACATTTATAAAGAATTAGAGTGTGGAATATGCTACATAGTTTCGGTTATAAATATTATTTTAAAATTTAAAAAATTTAATTTATCAGTATTATATATAAATAAAATTTAGATATGAATTAGTTACACTAAACACATTTCAAACGCTTACTCGTGGATTATCTAGTTTTTAATTAAATAAGAGAAATGATACTAAGAAATTAAAAGTAATGTAAATTTAATTATTTATTATGTTAAATTAATTTCATAGGTAAATATATCATTTTATGTAGATTTTAAACTAAAATATTTCAATTTAAATAATATTTTTATTTTTGATAAATTAAAATTAAATAAATAATGCCAAAATTGATATTAATGTTATTTTGCAATAAATGATACTATATTGGTGGATTTCTAATTAATTGAAATAAAATATTAAAAAAATGTGATGTTAAGTGTCAATAAATATAAAATATTGTAAATTAATGTATCAATTAATCTATTATAATTTACATATTGACCCATAAATAGTAGAAACATTGTCTATGCAGTTCGGGTTAAAGTAGTGTTTCTGCGCATCCAATGCACTTGTTTTAAAATTCATTTTTTAATTACATGAGATATATATATTTTAAATAATAAATAATATTTATAATTAATTAGTTCTATATTATCTAATAAATATCACTTTAATTTAGTATTTCTGGTAAATTACATAGGTTAGAAAACTAGTTAGGTTAATAAAAATCAAAATAATATAATTGGAAAACACATAAGTTAAGGAAAAAAAGAAAATTAATAAATTATTTTTTTATGTTGGAGTTTTTTTATCAACCATAATTCTCATTTACTCCCTTAATTTTTAATTTTGGGGGAACATTATGTAAGATTGAGCTCCAAATAATGTATACCTTTTGGTAGTTAAAAGGATTCCACTCCCCTCCACTATAAAAAGGCATTGAATATTTTCCTTCCTCACACATCATAGGAAAGCTTGGATCATCCACAAACCGACTAAATAGTCTCCCAAAATCAGTCACCTAAATTTATAATCCTCCCTTTGGGTAGAAATCTATCCATGGAATACCTTTTGTAAAAACCAAGAGTAGTTTACCAAAGAAGAGGTAACATCATGTCTCAAGCTCGTTTGTATTATTTTTATTCTCCACCACCTGAAATATTCTTATCCAATGATTATATAATAAAATAACTATCCTACATGTACTTAGATTTCTTTATTATATGATTTTTATATATACTTACAAAAACTTTCTATAGCTACCCAGTCTTGACATACATACACATTACATTTCCAGAATACTTAATACATTATACAAATAGATACCAAAAAGACCGTATTAGTTTAGTGACTTTAGAAACATGGAACCATAAACACTGGTACATATGTGATCAAAATAATCTCCCACTAGGTTATTCGTGAATAGAAACTTTTTTAGATGCGTCATACTTAATACATATCCTCATAACCTAGAGAAGGAAACATAAAAAGTGGTGATCTCAGATTCCCATTAAGGGTAGAAAATGGATACATGTAAGAATAAACATGATACTATGGGTATGATAATGGGATAAAAACAATTATAAGACCATAACCCACATGTCAATGATCATAATCATGAATCATGGCATAAATTATGGATATTCAGAAGACATGAATCATAAGGAAATAAATAACATAACCCATTAAAGAACATATGATGTTTAAGACATATAATATGTGGAATACATGTTATAAAAGAAAATATTTTGTCAGGGCTACCTTCCAAGACCTTTATGACATGTTAGTATTGGACTACGACCCACGTACCTACTTCAAGAATGGGATAACAACCCGCGTATCCCCTTAATTTTAGGCATGGACGGAAACCCATGTACCTTCTTGTTTTTGGGCTTAGGATACAACCCATATACCCTCCTATATTCAGTATTGGGATACAACCCATGTAAATTATAGTTTTTGGGTTTTGGATAAAAATATGTGCACCATCATAATTATAGGAATGGTCTACAACCGATATACCTTCTTGTTTTTAGGATTTGGATATAATCGGTGTACCCTCTTACTTTTAGGATTGGGCTAAAACACATGTAAATTTTTGTTTTTGGTCATGGGCTTACAACCTGTCTACCATCTTTCATTTATGCTTGTGCTAAAACCCATGGAGCTTCTTGTTTTTGAGCTTGGGATATAAGTTGTGTACTCTATTATTTTTACTGTTGTGTCATAACCCACGCACCTTCATGTTTTTTGTGCTTGGGATATAACCTATGTACCCTTTAAGCTAATATACAACCTATCATTACCAAATTAATTGTAGGTATATATAGATCCCACTCATCACATAAAAAAATCATACATACAAGTGCCAAAAGATATTCATCATATCATGAACCATAAAAATATATTTATTTTATAATCATAAAATCATTACACAATAAATTAAATATATATTATTAACATTTCATCACATAATAATATATAGAGAAGAGAAAGGTTTCATAACCATTTCATCAATGAATAACCTGTGAAAATAAGATGGTTTCATAAGTGTATAACCCATGGTATATAATCAAGTTTCATAAAAATTATTAATTCAAAACATAAACCATTCAAGAAAGAGTATGAATGAAACATTTATGTCATTTCCAATAAGGGTATGAGTGAAATCATAAGATGTTATCTTAAATGGGAAATATATTGGAAAGATATTTGGAAAACATTTCATGAGTTAAATATCCTTTCTACTGTTAAAAGGGTTATTTAAAACATAATACCATTAGAAACAAAATTATTTTTAACAAATATAAATGAATCTTCTAAACATATTTAAAACCACTTTCTTTGAAAATTTAAAAAATTAGCATCAAAACATTTTAAAAAAAAATTTATTTGAAAACACTTTGAAAATATACAATATAATCTTGAAAATGTTTTAAAGACCATTTATTTGGAAATAATTGGAAAAATATAATGAAATATTGAAAATTTATTCGAAAACATCTTTTTTAAATAGTTTCAAAACATTTAAAGAAATTTTTACAACATTTGGAAATCATTTTTAGAATGCCAGTTTTTGAAGGAACATAGATTTTGGACCGAAGTGAGAGGGAAAGTCAGAATTCATAAAAATTTATAAATTATCATATGTAAGAAAGAATAGAATAATGGTAAAAATAGATGTATATATCTAGAAAATTATAAGATAATTAATCTCTTGAGTGTTATTGAGGGATGAGCTAGATGATTCCATTAAAGGATGTATAATCATAAATAATCTCAAAAATCGATGAGATTATTTCAGTAAATTCATACCACATGGTATTATTGAACCATAATAACAATGTAATGAAATGAAATTAAATGAAGGATAAAATATCATGAAAATAATTATATTAATTAATCATCATGTTAATGGTAGTATATTCACCTCATATAAAATTATAGGTTGATAACAAGACATGTGTCTCAATGAAAGAAAAATTGAGATAAAATTAATTTACCAAGTTGGTAAATTTTGAAGCATAAACCCCATGAAATAAAGATAATAGAATTAATATTTAAATAACCATAAAATTATGTATAATAATCATAAAATAAATCCATGGAAATTATACAAACCACCCAAAAACAATAGGTGGTGAATAAATTATGTATCTCACGAAAATAAATGCTGACATGAAATTCCCTAACCTTGTGTCTTAAGTCAATTTGTACTTGTAAGAACCTCGTATATAATAAATATAAGTTTATTATAAATATTTTAATGGAAAATATTTTTACTTATAATTACATATATTTATTTATTATGAATTTATATTACCTTGTTAATAATTCTATGTTAAGGTTACACTTTGGGTAATATTTGCTTTGTATTTCGCATGTGTCTTAATTTGTTATATAATTGGTCCTTATACTAATATCATGATTTGAAGAATGTAAATCATGATATAAATATAATTAATATTAAAAATATGTTTATTATAATGATAAATATAATATAAAAGTATGATATGAAATACACTATTCTTTGTGATGTTAGGTCATATGTACGCATTAATGCTACATCCGTTTTATTGACGTATTGAACGATAGAAGGTAACTGACATATATTTATATGTATATATGAATAAAATATCATAAAAGTATAATTATTATGTCATATATATATAATCATAACACTAACAAAATCATCAATACATTCCATGTAGTGTGTGAACGAATCACATTGCTTTGAGGGGGCGGTAGTCCAGGTTTCCTCTAACGAAATTATCATATTTACACAAGATGGAATGAATTTAGATATATTATAAATAAAAATTACAGAACAATAAAAACATTATAAATATCATATATATTATATATAAATATATTGTCTATTATAATGTCTATCATGATTGGTGGTAAAGGAAAAATGAACAACCATCATTTCGTGAGGCGGTAGTTCATCGTACATGTAGATTGTATGTTCGTTACCCATTATATTGAAATGTGCATAAGCGTATGTATTAGTCATAGAATAAAAAAAATCCTATTATATTTACTATAATTTTTCTATTATAAAATAACATACTAATAAGATTTTAGGTAGTGGATAATGGAAATAAAAAAATGAGCTCGAGGTAGGGTGTTACCACTTAATCAGGTAACTCTTTTTGGTTTGCACAAAAGTTCTTCCTTGGTAGGATTTTGGACCAAATGGTGGATTAATGTGATATGATAGCGATTCTGGGAATTGTATTGGGAATTTAATGTCCAAACCATAGTTATTTGAGAGGTTTGAGGAATAGGGATATGTGGTGGCCTTTTATAGGGAAGAGAAAGGGCACACATGGCATTTTTGAAAATAATTTTGGTGTACCCACATTTTTATATGAAAAATTCATAAAAAATAGAAATAATTAATAATTTAAGTAATATTGAATAAATATGTCAGTAAAATGGGGTTTTGGCTAGTGGATAGATTATTTGGGCTCCTAAGATTAATGTTTGTTCCCCGGTTATGCTTAATTTTACCTTAATCACTGAAATTAATTTTAATTGCGGCCACTAATATTTTTTCAAAATAATAATTTTAACTTATTATAAATTATATATTATGATTATACTAAATATGGAATCCATATTTCCAAACTCAAATCATAGATGTGGAAGAAGAATAATTTAAATTTAATCTCATTGATGGGACAACTCTATGAGTTTTTAAAGTATTAACATTCAAACGATTTCTATGTTTTTATAATTAATATAAAAGTTTAATTTATTCAAATTACGTAAATTATATTTATTTAAATAAAATATATAATTAAATATATAAATAAATATAAATTTTTTATATATATATATATATAAAAATCTGCTGAAAAATAATTTTGAACAAATGTTCAGTGTTTTTTAACTATTCATTTAAAAATGAAACATTATAGAAAAATTCCAAAAATGTACCATAATGTAATTTTTATGCTTATATATTTCATATATAGTTTTTTTTTAAATTTATAATAAATTAATGTTTGATAAATTGGATTTAAAATAGGTTCTCTATTAAAAGGCTGTAATAGGTATTTATATGAAATATTGTATTTTATACATAAAATTATTTTTGTTTTATATTAAAGATATAAAATCAATTTGATCAATCTAAAAAATATTTTACTAAATATATAATATTTAGGTCAGATTAATATGACTCCCTAATTATTATTAATTTAATTTATTATGTTAAAACAGCTTTGTGGGTATAATAATATTTTCCTTTAAATTCAATCAGCTTTCATTTTCATTTATCATCTATTGTAAAAATTGAATTCATTTTTTATTTCTGTAGACCATATATTTTCATAATTTAGTTAACCCTTTTCATTAATACAACTTTAACTTCATTGTTATAATAAATTACATATCGTTATTCGGTAAAACTCGGTCCAGTAGGTTATAGTACCCATCGAGGTAAGTCATTATTGTGTGTAATGCAATATAACTTTGTTGTGTCGTGTAGAGAATTCTAAAATTTATGTTGTGTTTAGTGCAGGATTAATATGGGTTTTCATAAGAAAAACAGAGAGATTTAATATAAAATAAACCATTTTTATTGTCGTGTGAAAATAGAAATATCAAAAATATTTAAATTAATTCAGAAATATTTACAAAATCTCTGGGTGTTACATTCTATCCACATAAAAATAATTTCAACCTCAAAATTCATCTGGGTTTTCAATGATTTAATACTTGAATGGTCTTTACATATAAAAATACATAGTAAAAATGAATACTAAAACATTATTTAGTAATGGAATGTTGGAAACATAATAGTAAAAAAATAAGATATAACTAGGTTTCCACCTAGGAAAACATAGATGGTCAGTGAAAACATGCACTTGTAAGAAAATAGTAAATATTTATAGGGTGTTTTTGAGTTCATCAATCAAAAATAAGAGAATGATAAATGAAAATTTTATGGACTCAAATTCATAAATCTTTGATGATTTAAATAGCCACTGGTTCAACAAAATTTATGGTATTAGGACAAGATATTTTTTTCATTTTCATAACATAGAGTAATTCTATTGTAGACCAAGAATAATGAAAAATATACATAATTAATATATTTCTATAAAAAAATAATTCATTGGTTTCTATTTTTTAAATATCTAATTCAACCATTACTTCAGAAAATTGATGCACAGAAATTATCATTCGTGCCTGAATTACTAAATTACACTTTTGGGAGATCATAAGGACCATAATAGAATGAAAAGTATAACTATTTGTCTCTAAATATTATTCAAAATTAGTATGGTTAGTACATTAATCTCTAACCATAAAAATTAACTCTAATGGTCCATCACATATCTATTCATCAAAATATAATTACACATTAACCATACATCACGTAGGCTAATGTTTGGCCTGAAAAACATGTTGTCCTTTGGTATTGGCTTTAAGACTTGAAACCTTACCAGAATTGATTGGTTGTCACCTAATATTCATTATTTCCTTTTATATATTGACTTCAATATAATTTAAAAAATATGGGGGACATCCTTGAAATAAGGTTAATCACTACATATTCTTTTATCCAATATTTTAAATAAAATCTCAACACATAAATACATCATTTTAGGATTAACATGATCTTTTCAGGAATAGTTAAACATTTAACCCTTCTAAAAGATGAAATTAAAAATTTGTAGAATGAATTTCACTAAATAAGATTATAATAATCCCACATACACAAAAAAGTATCTCATAGTTGTCACATTCCCAACATGTGAATACCCTCACCATAAATCTTCTTGAAACAAGGTAATAACCTAAATAGCCATAAATTCCTATTGAAAACAAGCATGATTCCTTATTCAAAGGATTTACAGATATATTCCTTATATCTATTAATTTTTTACATCATCCATGATAACTTGAAAAACCTTTTCAACAAATCCTCTAACATTTCTAAGGTAATTAGAACCATCCAAAATAACTTTATCCAAACATCATTATCCCAACATTAGGAATAAATTATGGGTTACCTTCTCTTAATAAAAATATAACCTTTCATGAAATAATTTTTCTACCACACAATATCTTTAAAAATAAAATTTTTAGTCCTAAATGAAAAAATTTATACAGAAAATAATTATATATGTCATTATTCATATAACATAATATTTGAATTCTAAATCATAAGTACATCATTTATCCAACATTATTCTTCAACCATTACACGGGCTTCATCAAATTTTTCCTTAATACCTCTTTCCTCTAATATCAAATATTTATCATGTCATAAGGTTCATCAACCACAATATAATTATTTTTCTTATGATTAATGTAAAAAAACTAGAAGAACATCACATACCTTTCACATGTTGTTATCAATCTCATTATATTCAGAATTCTAACCAATAATCCTACCTACATACTCATTATATTTATGATATTTCCACATAGGAAATAGATTTTCATAATTCCCATACTTTCCAAATCTGAAAAAGAACACTGTTAACAATGTTCCTTTTAGTTTTATCGATCGACTAAAACCAGAAAGCCCAGGGCGAGAAGCACATTTCAAAGAAGAAAACCAAATAATAATGAAAAATATCTTATTGGATGTCTAAAAAATGACACCAATATTTTAATAAATTAAAAATTAATTTTATATTAGGTTATTCATAATCATATTCTATTAAAATCTTCCATAATGGTTTGTGAATAGTTTGTGAATTCCCAAATAATATCCCCCGCGAGTGTCATACCGGGTGTACAATAAGGTCGGGTTTCAGGTACCAGATTACCCCGATTAAAGCCTGAGATATAATAATGGAGTCGTTACCCATATGTATATTTTTTCTAGATCCACATACACTTATAGTATCTATACATGGATGTATTTATATGAATAATAATCACTCTATCCTTTACCAAAATTTCATGATATTTTCCTAAATGTTAACTCATCCGTATACTTATCCTTAGAGACATCCCTAGACATATCCTTAGAAATATTAATAGGGATATCACTAAAGATTTATCATCCTAGTTTCTAAAGTTTAAATAAACCTTTACTCTGATACCAACTATAATGAACCATTGCTACATACATAGACATTACATAACATTTACAGAATACATAAAACAACACACAAATAGACGCCCAATGATTGTATTAGTTTAGTGCCTTTAGAAACATGAAATCTGGAACAATGGTACATATGTGAGATACATTATCTAAAAATAGGATCTTCATGTCTAGAACCCTTCTCAGACACAACATACTTAATAAATATCCTCATATCCTAGGGAAGGAAATATAAAAAGGGGTGATATTGGATGCCCAATAAGGGAAAACAAGGGAGACATGTAAGCATAAAAATGAGAATACAGGTATGATAATAGGGTCAAAATAGTATAATATCATACCCCACATATCAAAGATCATAAACATGAATCATATAATAATTATTGGATGTTCATAAGACATTAATCATTAAAAAAATCACATAATCCATAAATGCATAACTGAGGATTAATACATATAATTTTTGGAATAAATATAAGAATTGAAACTCTTCTGTCAAGGATACTTACCAATACATTTATAACATGATAGGAATGGGATAAAACCCATGTAAATCCTACAATAATGTTCTAAAAAAATGTGCAACCTCTTACTTTTTGGATTGGGCTACAACCCTTGTACCTTCTTGTTTTCATGATTAGACTACAACCTACGTACCCTATGACCTTTAGGATTGGGCTATAACCCTCACACCTTTTTCTTTTTTGGGATTATTATAAAAACTAATGTACCATATTAATTATAGGCTTTGAATATAACTAATAAATCTTCTTGTTTTCATTCTTGAGATAAAACTTGTACACCCTCTTACATTCAGGCATAGTCTATAACCCATATACCTTATTGATTTTCTACATGGGCTATAACACATTTACCATCTTATTTTTGGGCTTGGGATACAAAATTTGTACCATCTTAATTTTAGGATTCTGCTACAAACCATGTTTATTTTTTTTTCAGGATTGGGCTATAACATGCATACCCTTTGAGATCATATGAAACTTATCATTACCCATTTCATTTGAAGAAGATATAGGTCTGACCCGTCACATAATAAAATCAGACCAATATGTGACACAAAACATTTATCATATCATGACCATTAAAATATATGGATTTTGTACACATCATATCATAACCCATGAAATGAAATGGGTATCATTAAAATTTCATCACATCGTAAACTATGGAAAATTGATAGGTTTCATAACCATTTCATTAAAGCATGTCCTGTGAAAAGAGGAAGGCTTCAAATGTGTATAACCCATAGAAGAGAAATAGATATCGTAATAATTATTCCTTCAAAAAATAAAAAATTTAAGTAATATTATTAATATAACCTTTGGATCATATCCTATAATGGTATGAGTAACATTAATGGATGTTATTTTATATGGAAAATACCTTGGAAGGATATTTTTAAAAAAAATATTGAGGTAAAAATCCATTCATCTATAAAAGAGGATCTTTAAAATATAAATCATTTTTAAAACCACTTTTATTAAAAAAATATAATTGAACATTGAAAACAATTTTAAAACAAATTTTCCTTAAAAACATATAAATAACCATTAATACATTTTAAAAACCTTTTTCATTGAAAACACATTAAAAACATACACAGAATGCTTAAAGAAATTTGGAAACCCATTTCAATGAAATAATTTGAAAACATGTAATGAAATCACGAAATTGTTCAAAAAATAAAAAATTTATGATATTTTAAGAACTTATAAATAAATCTTTCAAATTTTTTGAAAACATTTTTAGACAACAATTTTTTTAGAGAACGTAAATTTTTTATCAAAGAGTAAAATAAAGTCAGACTTTCTTAAACACACTTTCTCAATCATATTATGTACCAAAGAATAGAATAATGGTAAAAATACATATAGATATCATGAATAAACATAGGATACTTAGTTCATGAGTTTTACTAAGGTATGGATCACAATATTCTATCAAAGTAAAGACAATTATAAAAATATCAAAAAGTGACGAGATTGTTTCAATATACTCTTACCACTGGTTAAATTTGAACCATACTCCCCATGTAAGAAAATAAAATTAAATGAATCTAAAAATAAAATTAAAAGAATTATATTCATGATTTATCATTTCAAAAGTATTATTTACATCTCCTTGAAAAATACAGGTTCAAAACATGGCATGTGTCACAAAGAAGGCAAATTGAGATAAAAATACTTTACTGACCTTGCGTATTTTGAAACATTAACCCCACTAAATAAATATTATATAATAGATATATAGATTAAAATAAATCTACTTATAATAATTATATGATACATCTTTGGTAAGTATAAATACCGTAAAAAAGGAATTGGTGGTGAATATATCATGTATCTCACGAAATAAAAAGTGAGATGAAATCCCCTCATCTTGTATCTTGACTCTCTTCACAGGGATAATAACCTCATGTATGATAAATATAAGTTTATTATAAATATTTTATAGAAACATAATCTTATATATTGTTCCATATATGTTTTTATTATGACTTTATATTTCCCACTTGAAACAATTTTATGTTAAAGTTATGATTCAAGTAATATTCACATTATTTTTCACATGTGTTTGTTTCCCTCTGGAATTGGGGATGACCTCGTTGATTTAATATTCAAACATTCCAAGAAATTTCTAACGGGTTTGTTTTTAGAATAGGAAACATCCAATGATTCCATATCCATGTGAACCTACATTCCAAAGGTAGGTGCTCATTAGTTGGGGACTACTGAGGCTTAAGAATTTTCATCGGTCGAGAGGATGGGAGGTTGGACTCATCACACATTTTTTAGGGGAATTATTGTCTACTCCGGGACTCTCTTTATAGATTTAAGTTATGTTCGTGAATCCTTATTACATTACCAAGTATAAAATGATCTTTCCTTTAGATTATACAATCAAATATTGATATGTAGGAAATTTAGAGAATATTTTATATGTATTCGAGGTTCTTCATCGATAGAAAATGATCTGTATTTGTTATAGATTCTTAGTCAATGGTATCCTTTGATAAATAAAAGTCTCTTGGTCATTATGATGACCATACTGTTTATAAAGCCACTCAGTGGGGCACTTGCAGTTTATTGTCATTCAGAAGGACATGGATTATTTCAAAGTTGGGATCATACCTGCATATGGGCTTCCTACGTATCCTTTGTTTTGGAAAAGCAATCAGAACCCACGTAGTTCGAGAAAGGGAGTATGACGTTTATGCATGATTGATGGCTCAAAGAAAGATGTCATGATTACTTTTACACTTTAAGCTCACATGAGTCATGCTCGGTGTGAGAAACAAGAGGTATTGGTGATACCAGACAATTTTTCCACGAAAGATGAAATGATGTTGGGCTTATGTGTGTATGAATTCCTAAATAGATGAGGATTAAGATTTATTTCAGAGAAGAAATCTAGGAATAGGGTCCAAAAAGGTATTTGATATTCATGGATATTTGGATATTCTAATCTTGGGGCATACTCTTGAGAAAGATGCCCAAATTAGGAGGGGACTTATGATTGTGTTTTACTCCGGAAAAGGACACTCAAATCAAAAGTAAATGAAGACTGGTTAAGATAAATTAAGACTAGGGATTACTCCTGAAAAGGATGCCCAAGTTAAGAGACTTGAAAAATTAAGGGACTTGGGGATTACTCCTAAAGATGATGCCCATATTTTAGACTGGGGCTTACTCCTTAAAAGGAAGCCCATGTTTAGAGAATTATGGTTAGGGATTACTCCTAAGGATGATGCCCATAGTTTTTTGGAACATTGAGATTGGGGCTTACTCTTGAAAAGGAAGCCTAGGTTAAAGGAATTATGGTTGGGGCTTAGTCTTGAGGAGGATGCCCAAATTAGGGGACCTAGATCTTATTCCTGAAAAGGTTGCCCGAGTTAAGGGAAATTATGACTGGGGATTACTCCTGAAAAGGAGGACCATATTTGAGAATTTGGATTGGGTCTTACTCCTGAAAATGAGGCCCATATTTGAGAATTTGGATTGAGGCTTACTCTTGAAAAAGAGGCCCAAATTAATGAAATTATCCTATCTTTAAAGGATGAGGTTGAATGAATGAACTCTCTAACTTCAGTGATGTAAAGATGTGTAAATCACTAAGTTTTGAGATATGTTCCATATAATTCCTTTCATATAAGGAATTCAATCAAGAAAACATGTCATAAATGGCTTTGTAGAGTGTCTTAAAGATTGAATCTTGAATAGGAGAGGTGGAATGGCATAAGAGAGGTGAAATAGGAAGGAAAGGAACCCAAAAATATAGGGGCATGCAAGTCCTAGCAGGCGAGCAAGTACTGTGTTGGCGTGCAAGTCCTGGTCGCGCAGATATACCTACGTGGCGCATGTGTACTTGCATGACTGTTAGCCCTTAGGGTAATACTTGGGAGATCCTTGACCAAAGCCTTTATATTTATCCCGAGGTACTTCCAGAAGATGGAGCGCAAGTTCTGGTGAAGGATTAGGGCAGCACGTATGTGTGTCCATTTCCATTAAGGTTAAAAACACTTAGATGCGCAAGTGTTAGTGAATTATAACATTTAGACCTTATTCCTCTTATTTTGACATTCCATTCTAGGTAAAGAATTACCTTAGAAAAGTTCTGAAGACTTGAAGAAGAGACTTGGGTGTTCAGAGCTTTGTATCTGAATTCGGGAAAAAATGCTTTCGAAATGGGGGGCCCACCAAGGGTATTTATAGGATAGGGAAAACCCCGGGCAGTTTTCAAAGAGGGAGCGCAAGTCACTTGCATGACCATTATGCGGCGCACAAGTGTACTTGCGCGACAGTAAGGGAACTTGCGCGACCCAAGGTCCTTTGACTCCTTTCTCATTCCTTTGTCGATTTTTGATGTCTTCTTCAAAAGATGAATCAATTTGTGCTAAGTCATTTTCCTTTCCATTCCTTTGGACTCTGTGATGGAAAGGAGTGTCAGCAGAAGTCCCCCCTCAGAGTTGGATCTGAAAGAAATGAGGATGTGACTCTGAGGAAAAGAAGAAAACCAAAGGGAAAGAGGCGCACAGGTGTCCACCGCGCAACTGTCATCGCGCAGGTGCGAGTTGCGCAGGGCTGGATCATGCTAGCTGTAGGTGCGTAGGTGGCCGACATGTCCTATATATATGCGCTCATTTGTCGTGCATTGCACATAACTTATGATTTTTGAGCTCTCACCACGCATGTCATCTCCACCATGCATGTTTCTCTCTTTTCCGCTTTTCCATTGCTGTCACACTGCTGTCAAGGTATTTGGACATGTGTGGTGATACATGCGTGCCAAAAACTTGTGTGGAACATTATACTTGCGCGACACATTAACACTTGTGCGCCATGTTTAGACTTGCACACCTTAATGCCTTTTCCATATTTTTTGAATTATTTCACAATTTTTATGAAAAATAAACTTTTTTACGAGTTAATTATTCAACTTTTGTGTAGATTAAATGGCTCTAAAAGGAATTGGAATGGCTAATGAATTGGCAAGAAAAGGCCTTGATGATATGATGGATATCATAGGCCACGATTATTATACTGTCTATGATAGCACTCTTTCGGATTTGGATAAGTATTTGAAAAATTATCATTGCGGCTTCCCTTAAAGCATTTATTTTATGTTGTATGGCTATGGTCATCTGTAAGAAGTTACTATTCCAGAAGCAAAGAGCTATCTCCCAATTTATTGGTTTTAAGAATTATACTAACTTTGCATCAGAAAATATCTCATGTAGAGGAGGATTTATAAATGCTGGAACAGTGGAGAAGGCCCACATGATGCATCATAGCCCTTGTACGCCAGATATGAAACCTCATAAGCCTGAGTTGCAACCACATTGTCATCTTTCAATCTTCTGAAATGCTCAGATGGATCAATCCATAGGCTGGAAGAAAAGTTGGGACTTCTGTCCTGGGAGAGGTGTGAAGCCAACTTGGATGTGGGCATACTGGGTGCGACAAACCTGTGTAGAGTTTGTCGAGGATTTGAATGGAGTGGCGATATACAAAGCTGTCTGGGTTGGGAAAACATACATTTATAGAAATGATAACTTCGGGCTAGAGATAATCAGCCACTAGAGCACAGAAACCAATTCCTTCCATCTGACTCATGGAGAAGTATGCATCAGTCTATGGGATGTCCACAGGATCTCAGGGGCTCCAATTTTGGGCGACTTGTATGATGAATTCATTCCTCCTAAGGTGACATGGAATGACTCAGAGAAGACTCCTGCTTTGGCTCAGGAATTATTTAAAATCTTTCACAGGCTCAATAGTTCAGAGACCTCCTTAACTCATTCTATAAAAGATATTCATCCGGAGGTGTGGATGAATATATTTCTTATTGAGAAGAAAGAGAAGGAGCCAAAGGAGAAGGATCCGAAGGAGAAAGGATCCAAGAAAAATAAATCCAACGATAAGAGGCCCACCCATCCTACCACCTGCCCAAAACCTGAGAAGGGGGGGGGGTGCTCCTGGCACATTCTGGCCAACTCTAGAAGCAGGAGAGTTTGAGAAATGGGGATATGAGGTGAATCAAAGGATCCCAAAAAGGACTCGTCTGGCGGGCTTCTTGGCTTTGTGACTCAGCATTTATCTCTTGCCAGTCAGGGACTCGAAGGGAGGCGTCAGGCCAGGGACCTTCGTTGTTGCATCAAAGTTGTCTGAGGGAAAAAATGGTTGGGTTGGATACCCACATTTTAGCAAATATTCATAGAAGTTTACTTCATGTCTTCATGGGTAATTCTCTTTTGAGAATACTGGGACCATTCCTAGTTTTATGGGGATGGATAGCCACTCACTTCAGGAGTTATAATGTACAGAATGGACTACAAATTCCTGGATGTTCTTTTAGGACATCAGTGCAATAATTCTCTAGAGTTTCTCCATTATATATTAATGCCTATGACATGAAAGTGAGGCTGAGCATGTTTAAGGAATTCAACTTCTTTCCCTATGGAAATCCGCCAACCGGGCGGTTTGTTGATGATGGAACATACCACTTGGATTTGAGGGCATACATGTTGGCTTGCAGAGATGGTGTGTTATTTTCGAGGATTAACAGAGAAATTATATGTGAGGCCTATGCTCCATATATATTTTCATGTCAATTCAAGTGTTTGCAACAGATTGCTGTATCTCCCCTAGTAAATGTCAGATTAGGGAAACATCCGATGGTTGCTTGGAAACTATGGTTGCTGAAGTCAAGGGAGAAGACTGGGGCGGTATTTGATCTACTAGATGAAAGGGCGGCACACAACTTGACTACATGGTATGCCGAGAACTGGATAGGATCGTACCCTAAAGGAGTGATGAATCACCCAGTTTATCAGGTGGGGAAGAGGAAGAGGACTGTAGAGAATGAAACCCTCCCTCATGAAGGTGATGCTTCCCCACCTGAAGCGTATTTGCCAGATTCCTCCTCTAGAACTGGTTCACCAGATTCCCAAGATTGGGATGATGAGGTGCAACAAGTGGCAAAGCGGCCTCATGCCCGATATAATCCTCCCTTCAGAATCAAAATACCCACTCTATCAACTCCTGGTGAGTTACTTCATTGGGGTACATTAATCACTACTAATTTATAAAGCAATAAGTCTTATTTTCTTATTCTCTAGCTGTAGTTACAGGAGCTGGGAAGAAACTGAATTCAAAGATTGTAGGACCTTCCTCGCAGACTTCATATTTAAGACTAGAGGCTGTCCAAACATGGCAGAGTTTAAACTATGGTGTTGAAACTGCCTCGCTGGATTTATGCAAGGGGCTACATCTCCCTGGAATAGGGAATCTTCTGGCTTGTACAGACATCCGTTTTGAGAATAACCCAAATAAAGTGAGGATTTATATCAGAGATCTTGAAATGATCATCTATGCCACTGATGAGTCCATTCCTGTCACCAGGCAGGTGAAGGAAATGATTGATCGTGGTGCCACTAAGGGGACTGGTGGTTCGGGAGATGAGGAGTGGCTTGATTACGTGGCCCCTAAATATGTAATTTTTCATTCTTTATTTGCTTTGAAACTTGATTTCAGTCAAAGCTTTGTTACTTAATGAAATTATTTTCTTCATCCAGCAGCTTGCAAAGAAAGAAACTACTGAGGTTCCTTCTCCACAGTATAGCCCTGGTGGTACTACCATCGGGGTTGATGCTGAATCTCCTCGCGAGTTGGGTGAGAAATCTCCAGGCCAGCAGGCCATGAATGAGGAGTTGGAAATGTCATTCCATTCTCCAATTCAGGTTCCTATAAGGGAAACTGCTGATACTCCTAAAAACCCTAAAGGACAAAGGCGATGAAGGAGGAATTCTATCGCCAAACGCTTCATTAGCAGTGATAAGTCCTTCAGATAATCATGAATTTTAAACCATGAAAAATATTGCTCATTTTCCTTGGGATTGGAGGGGCTTATTCAATTTCTCCTCTGAGGGAGAGGACTGATCCTCCTATGAGGACCTTAGAGGGTGCTGTGGAAGAATCGCAAATTCAGGCTAGCTTGGATGCTCTTGAAAAGGAGCCAGCATCTGTTCCCACTATCCCTCCTGCTGCTGTTGCAATAAGAGGAGAACCTACTTCTGGTAAGTTAAAAATGCTTCATAAAATGTTGAATGAAACATCTACTTACTTCCATTCTGTGATACTTCAAGTTCAACCCCTACATTAGTGCTTTTGACATCTGTTGCAACTGATGCTGTGATTTTATCTGAAGATGCTGTCTAGGGTCAGGGACCGCAAGATGAAGGTCGCAAAGAAGACACATCAAATGCTCCCACTGGTGAGACTAACCAGGATTCTAAGATGACACTAGATGAAATGATGGAACTTGGTGCATCTTTCGATGATTTTATAAATAATGTTAAATTAACATGTAATTTAGAAGATTATGTATGTGAGTGTTATCCTTCATCCTATTAAGAATAACTTTTTATTACATGTCTAATCATGATTGGTTAAAATGTGCAGTTTTGTCTGAGCAGGATGCCGAAGTACCCATCCCTGAAGGGGGTAGAGAAGACCATACCATTTCAAAGACATTAACACAAGTGGAGCTAAACCCAATAGTGCTTCCTCAAAATCATCCTGAAAAACCCATCAAATCTAGTAAAGATGGGGAGGAGCCTTTTCAGTTTTCTGATCTACCATTGGGAAAGGAATAACAATATTTTTTATTTTACTTAATTTGAAAGACAACCAATTATCTTTTGTTATCCTTTGAAACTAACCAAAGCTTTAAATTGATTATGCAGGGCCATCAATTGCAGTGGCTAGATCTGGAGGCGGGGCCTCAGCCTCTACCCCAACGGGAATTGAAAGTGAAGAAGCACATGTTAGGGGGGAAGGAGAAGACCATGTCACTTCCCTAAGTGCATTAATCCCAGATTATACTCCCCCTTGTGATAGTGATGATGAGTCAGACCTGGAGGTGCTTAAGGCTCTCATCATTTCATGACGCAAGGCATGGAACAACATATGGAAAATCATATCTGAAGTGCCTGTTAAAGAGTTGTCGTCAAAGATTTCCCGATTATCGTCCCAGTTTATCATGCTAGGACTTGGAAGTTTTGGATATCAAGAGATCTATACCGCGGTGAAACAAGTCATCTTAAAAAGGGAGCAGGAGAAAAAGTGCCATGAAGATCTAACCTGGTTGAAGCTATCAGTTAATATTAGTGAATTTGAGGCTGCGGTATCCCGATTTGAGGCTGATTATGCTGCCAAGATGAAGGAGCTAAAGCCTAAAATCAAAGATAAAGTCATTTAGAAGATGCACCTTCAGCAACTGTTAGATGATGTCACTGGGGAACTTGACCAACTCAATAATTCACTGGAGGAAGCTCAGAAAAATGGTATGAAAGCCATTGCAGATGCCAAGAAAGCACTCCATCAAGCTGAAAAGAGTGAAGTTGGTCGAGTGCATGAGCTTCAAGTGGGTGCTGATGAAACTTGGGATGTTGTACATCAAGTGAAGACTTATGTTTACAGTCTCCTGTAATTTCATGGAAAAGAGAAGAGACTCCAGTCTATGGATGTCCTTCTAAATCGTTTGTATAAATGAAAAACACTTTCACCATCAATCATTTGGACACACATTTTTCGGCTACCTGCTTTAAATTTTACCTAATCCAATGGGCCTAGTAAGCATAGTTTGATTTTTTCTAGGATTATTATAAATAATCATTAAAACTTTGAATCTTTTAATTTCTCAATATTACCTAAATCATACAAAATGTATATTTAGTGAGCTAGAAGTTGACTTTTATTCAGATTTCCCCTATCTTTTGTGGGCATTTTAATGTTATGCATGTCAGACATAAAAAAGAATAATGTTTAAGGTCGAAATAGCTTTGACTAATTGAATTAGAATTGACTGAATTCCTTGACAATTTATCAGAAAATGTATTACCATACTCAAGTATGAGGAAAAATATGTAATCTACGACTTAATAAAATTTGAATCTAAGGAATGATATGAAGAAGAGCTAAAAAGTCATTAGAAGAAGTAGTTCCCAAGAATGAAGTTACCATTATTTAAAAAACCCATTAGGGGGTTGAATTATCCAGGGCCACCAAAGGGCATTGGTTGCATAGTCAAATAATAGTATCTTTTGGCCGACAGGTCCATTATGTAGACTACATATGCAAGGCCACTTAAGGGAACGTTCTGCATAGTCAGGAAAAAAACTCACAGAAATTTACTTTTCTAGTTCTAAGAAGCTAGTGAACGTTTATGGGGATTCAACTTTTCCAAAGTATAGAGTTTGCTGTATGGAAAGAGTTACTTGAATATAAAGAATATATTTTCAATCAAGACTGTCTATGAATTTGATGAATGTTACACCTATAAAGGTCTGACCCAAGTGTAGGGAAGGTAAATATAAACCATATACTTGAATACTTTCAGATCATGAAAAATAACATGAAATAAATATGTTAAGGATGGATATTTTTTACGGATCCTTACATATTTTTGATAAGACCAATAAGGACAAAAGAGGCTTTCTTCACATGAATGAAGTTACTAGTATCTGACAAAACCATTATGGGGTTGAATTATGCATGGCCACATAAGGGAATTGGCTGCATAGTCAAATAATAGTATCTTTTGGCTGAAAAATATGTTATGGAGACTGTTTATGCAAGGCCTCCTAAGAGCACGTGCTGCATAGTTAGGCAAAAGAACTCTCAGAAATTTGACATTTTTGTGACTAGAAGTCAATAAAAAGGGATATCATGATATGAAAATATTTAAGGTTAGGATTATGACACATAAAAAATGGGTATTGTTCAATGCATGTAAAGATACATAGATCAATGCTTACCATAATTACATCATGGCTGGGTCCTGAATTGAAATGTTGGACATCACTATGTATCCCATAAATATGGGAATCAATCCATACATAGTTCTTGAACTACAGTTTAACATCGTGCATGACAAAAGGATTGAAGATCTTAGATTAGGGTCATAGATCTTGGACCATTATAAGAAATACACTGTGTGTGTTTTCATGGGGGCTTTTCAGTCAAGGGACTGAAAGTGGAATTTGGGGTTAGGCCCAAAAGACTTGGGGCTGGATTCTAGGGACACTCGAAGGTTCCTACGTATCCCATAAGGATAGGAATCAAGCCCACGTAGTTCTAGAAATATCCTATGTACAAATTTGGTTCGTACATGTGAAGGGTGAAAGGGGACTTTAGTGCAATAATAGTTTAACCCAAAATAAAATGTTCGGGAATTTCCATGTATGCACGTAGTCTTTGAAATTAAACATGATTGAAAATCAATGTAAATAATGATTCCCTCCCAGGTGAGGGTATCAAAGAATTTTATAGTTTATTTGTCATACTGGACAAAAAGTACTGTACAGTTTAACGTCATATAGTATGGACGAAGTTGAACCAATGTAAAGATATTTATTCTGGGGGTGGTTTCACAAATCAACATCTTACGAGATGGAGGTGAACCTATGTGAAGAGATTGGTTTTGGGATTTATCCTTGGTAGGTTGCCTACGTACCTAGCCTAGAAGGCAAGGATCAAAGTCCGTGTAGTTCAATTAATGAATGAATTAGTGATCAAGTTGTTCTTGGGGACAACGACCTAAAAAATAGTGTTAGGACTTACACATGGTTAGTAGCCCAGAGAGAGTGTTATGGTTGAAGTTTGCTCTAAGCTCACGTGAATCATACTCGGTGTGAGAAACAATAGGTTGCAAAAACCCTAATGATGCATAGTTTAATGTCATGTAGGACGTATTAAAGGACATTTGTACAGTTTAGTGTCATGTAGCTAGGAAGATGGGGACAATATAGTATAACATCATGTTCGAAGAAAGGGGAACTGTGCAGTTTAATGACATGATGTAAGGACAAAAGAGTGAAACGTTTAATGTCATGTTGGATGTATTAGGGACTTTTTCACAGTTTAATGTCATTTTGGAAAAAAAAGGGGCGATATAGTTTATCATCATGTTGGAAGAAAAAAATGAAAATAGTTTGAAGTCGTATGCATGGACCGTTGGTTATGCAGTTTAACGTCTTGCTGGACGTAAGGGACTTCTGTACAGTTTATCGTCATGTAGTTAGGATGTTACAGTTTGACGTTGTGTGGGACGAATGTGCCAACAGTTTAAGGTCATATGTATGGACCCTAGATGGTGTAGTTTAACGTCGTGTTGGACGTAAGGTACATGAAAATAGTTTAAGGTCATATGCTTGGACCGTTGCTGTATAGTTTAACGTCATATAGCAAGGAGGATGAAGGGGATACAGTTTAACGTCATGTTGGACAAAAGTGAAAATAGATTAAGGTCATATGGATGGATCAAAAATGGTACAGTTTTAATGTCATGTTGGACGATGGTGCAGTTTAAGGTCAAAATGGACCGTGGTGGAGTTTAAGGTCATACTGGACCGTCGTGCAGTTTAAGGTCATACTGGACCGTGGTCCAGTTTAAGGTCATACTAGACCGTAGTGCAGTTTAAGGTCATATTGGACCGTAGTGCAGTTTAAGGTCATACTGGACCGTAGATGATATATTTTGGGTTTATAAAAAATACTTATTCAGAAATCTAGCATTGGTTGGAGTAGTGATGAGTTCTCCATCAATTTAGATTAACGAATAAGCTCCATTTGAGTAGACCTTATGTATTTAATAAGGTCTTCCCCACTTTGGTTCAAGCTTGGGAGGTTTCTTTCCTGGTATCATTGGAGTTCTGAGAACCAATACCAATTCTCCCTGAATGAATGAACGAAGACGAACTTTTTTTATGAAAGCTCATGCAATTTGATTTTGGTAGACTTCCAAGTGGTTCAGTGTGCACAATCTCTTCTCATCTAACCATTCCAATTCATCCAATCACTTTTGATATTGTTCATCTATAGATGACTGATCACAAATGGATACTCTGAGTGAAGGTATATGAACTTTAATAAGCCAAACTGATTCTGTTCCATATACCAATGAATATGGAGTTGACCGCGTTGCAGTACGGGTGGTGGTTCGATAAGCCCATAAAGCATGAAAAAGTTTATCAGGCCATGAATTCTTATCTTTATCCACCATCTTTTGTAGTATATTTGAAAGAGTCATGTTGAAGGCTTCTATCTGACCGTTGGCTGCTACATGATACTGAGATGAATGATTGGATTTGATTTTGTATTCTTGATACAACTTCTTCTCCTCGGATGAACAGAATTTGGTGCCATTTTCCGTCAATATGGTATGAAGAATAGCAAATATGGTAATGATGTTAGACTTGATGAAGGTAACAATGCATTTAGAACTGACTTCGTTGAGGGGTATTGTCTCTGCCCATTTGGAAAAGAAGTTAGTAGAAGTAAGAATATACTTAAACTGCTTGGCTGTAGCTGAAAGGTAAGGTCCCACCACATCCATTCCCCATTTAGCGAATGGCCACGAGTACATATCTGTATGAATCAATTCTGGGGGTTGACGAATGAAGTTGGAATTTACATGGCATGAATGACACTTCTTTGTGAAATCAACACAATCTTGTATCATTAAAGGACAAAAGTATCCAAACCTTCGAATCTGATCAGATAGCCTCTGTCCAGACAGGTGGGCACCACAGACTCATGCATGCACTTCTTTCATGACAACCATTGTCTCTTCACCATCAATGCATCTGAAGAGAACACCATCAAAACCACGCTTGTAGATAATTTTCTCTAGGTGATCTGGGCTATCATAAAGAGTAAAGTTGACCACATGTCTCCAGATTTGTTCTTTCCTAGCTCTATCAGGTGGAAGTGTTCCATTTTGAAGGTATTCTCTGATAGGTTCCATCCATCCTGTAGTATGACCATACGATTCAGGAATGGGACTAATTTCATTAATGTCCTCTATTCTGGTTTGAACATAAGGTGAAATTGTATGCTGTTGGGAAATGATGATGGCTGTTTTGTCGCGATTTGTATCTGCCAGAGCTATGGCTATATTAGCCAGTGCATCAGCTTGAGCATTTTTTGATCGCGAGACATAAGAAAATGTCGTTTCCGTAGGAAATTCTGTCATTAACTCTCTGATGTAATCATACAAAGGGATAAATTATTCTTTTCTGATTACATAATCCTCTTTGACTTGTTTGATTACTAGGTCTGAATCACCTTTCACCTTTATGTGATTCACTTGTGCTTAAAGCACCAACTCTAATCCTGCGATGAGAGCTTGATATTCTGATTCATTGTTTGTACCGCCTTCCAACAATGAGAAGGAATAAGGTAACACTGCCTTTTCCGGGGAAATAATAACAACTCCTAACCCAACTTTGTTGAATTTAGGATATTCTATTTTCTTCCCTGATGGACTTCTGGAAGCACCATCAAAATACATTTCCCATACCTAAGGACTATCTTGAATAGAGAATACTTCCTCATTATGGATTTCAATATTTGAAGATGTATCTTCTACTGAAGGATGTCCAAAAATTAAATCAGCCAGATCTTGGCCCTTTATTGCCTTTTGGGAAACATACTGAATGTTGAATTGCTACAAAATAACTGCCCAGCTTGCCAGACGTCCTGCAAGCATTGGACGACTCAATATGAATTTGAGCGGGTTATTGCGAGATACCAATTAGACCTCGTGATGTTGCAGGTAATGTCTCAACTTCTGAACTAAAAAGATTAATGCCAGGCATCACTTCTAAATATTTGAATACCGGGTTTCTGCTTCAAGCATAGTCTGACTGAGTGAGTAGAGGATGTTTTCATTCCCAAAATCATTCATCTGAGCAATAAAGGCACCCAATAATCACTCTAAGACTTTCACGTAGAGGATAAGTGGACTTCCTTAAATAGGTGGCATGATCACCAGTGGACTCAAGAGTTATTTCTTGAGAATATCAAATGCTTCTTGACATTCTTTAGTCCACTGGTAAGTGACTCCCTTCTTCATCAATTTGGTGAAGGGTAAACTTTTTCCTGCCAAATTGGTGATGAAACGCTGAATATAGGCTAAATGTCCTTGAATTCCTCTTAATTCTTTCAAATTTGGAGGAGGTGACAGACCATGGATTGAATTTGTCTTCTCAGGATCGACTTCGATACCCTGATGGCGTACAAAAAAGCCGAGAAATTTTCCTGAGGTTACCCCAAAAGCACATTTTTAGGGGTTTATCTTCAAATTATGTTGTCAAAGATTGCAGAATATGAATTCCAAATCATCCAAGTGATTATAATGTTGTTTGGATTTAACTAGAAAATCGTCCACAAAACATTCAACTGACTTCCCTAAAAAGGTTTGAAGATACGATGCATGGCACGCTAATATGTTTCACTTGCATTCTTTTAGCCAAAGGGCATTACCTGATAGCAATACACTCCCTGAGGGGCTCTGAAGGCTGTGGATTAATCATCTTCTAGAGCCATTAGGATTTGATTATATTAATAATATCTATCCATGAAGGGATTTTCTTCATAGACAGTTGTTGCATCAATTAACAGTTCTGTAATCGGAACTGTAAAATCATCCTTCGGACAATGCCGATTAAGATCCCTAAAATCGATAAAAACTCTAATTTTTTCCATTATTTTTCTTCACAGGGACAATATTAGCAAAACATTTAGGATATTGAACTTCTATGACAAAGTTATCTTTGATAAGCTTATCCACTTCAGCTTCAATTTTTGGATGCATAAGTTGGGTGTGTTTTTCTTGCAGCTTGCTTGAATCCTCGATGTTCTTCCGGAAAACCCAAGTGATGGGTAGCAACATCAGGATCAAGACCTGGAATCTCTGTATAGTTCCAAGAAATTATGTCTCGATTTTTATATAAAAAGGAAATATACGTCTCTTGTTCTTCAAGAGTCATGGTCGCACTGATTAAAGTGGGGCATGGATCTTCTTTTGCACCCAAATTTATTTTTCTGAGTTCATCCACAGTGGTAGAGATACCCTCTTCAAATGCTGGAGGAGAATCTCTGAGATCTTCCTCTTCTTCTTCAATATGTTCTATTTCTTCTGTCTCTACTTGCATAGTAGATGATGAAGCAGAATTTCCATGATTAGAAGATATGTTAAAATTTATACATCTTGAAGAAGAAGCTTCCATTTCTGATCCGATTGGTGATGAAAGGTCTTCCTTGGGTAATAAAGAGGAGATGATGGATTGCGAATCGATATCATTGTTCACCTCTAAAATTGCTATCACTTATTCTGGCCTAACTGGCGAAGTATAGACTTTCTGGATTTCAACAGATGAAATAAAGACATCTATATTTGGGCATTCATCATTATTTTGTGGATCACCACTTTCTTCCATGCGGTCTGGTTTGATTGTTGTAATTGACATTATGGATCTTTCCATAAGAGTATTTTGACTTGGGTCTATCTTTTCAATTTTACTGATAGGCAACACATAATCTATACTCACATGTGCAAATGGATTTATTGGAATTTTCTCCAAACCATATGGAGCATTAACTTCGGTAATCTCCCTTGTTGTGGATTTCTCCTATCCCTTCATTTGATAGAATTCCGCCTCAATGTTTTGAGACTCACATGTCTTGAACGGGGTCTTATCACCATACAATGTCCCAACATGACCATCGAAAAAATATTTGAGACATTGATGGTATGATGAAGGGATAGCCGCATGTTGATGTAGCCATGGTCTTCCAAGTAAGATGTTGAAGGCTGAGTCTTGATCAACAACCATGAAATCTGAATTGGATACAAGATCTCCAAACTGAGTTCTAATTGTAATCTCACCTAGTGGTTCTTGTTCATTTTTATCATATCCTTGTAACATCATAGTAGGGGTAGATAAATTAGATTCTTGAAGGCCCAATCGATGAAGTCTATGAATGGGGATGAGGTTGACTCCTGAACCATTACCAATGAAAGCCCTTCGGATATCCACTCCATTGACCATTACAGATAAGTACAAAGGTCTAATATTTCCATTCAAGACATCATCTTCGTCTTCATTTGTGAAAGATATCACTGCATGGCATTTTGCAGGATTATTTTCTACATGGTGGAGTTTAGCTGCAACAATTTCAGTTTCAAACTTCTGAGGACATGACAAAGCCTCAATGACTGCCTCCAGAAGATACTTTGATAAATCCAAGGCATCCAAAATTGATAACTTGGCCGGTACTTGGGCCAGGTGTTTCAATATATCATACTTTTGATCCAAAGGTCTCTGTTTCCCAATAGGAACATGTGGTTTAGTAGCTTCCTTGGATGTTGATGTTTTGGAAGTTGATGCATCTTGTATCGGGATAGGAGTTGGCAATATTCCTGGACATTGAAGATCAGACCGATTATATCTATTTACCTGCTAAGAGGATGAAGGTGGAAACTCTAACCGATCCTCCAGAATAATTGTGCCAGGACTGAATCTGTTATTGGTGGAAGAACTTTCTTGTTCATGTTGAACTCGCTGAAGTGCTCTGCCACGAGTTTGTGCTGCAAACACAGTTCTAGCAGGGGTAGAATTGGAATAGTTGCTTCTGGGATATACATGTCTTCCTCTTTATCCCAGATCCCTAGAACTTCCTCTAATTCCTATATTTGATATAGGGAACCCAGGTTCATCGAAATCAAAACTGTGACTGGCATAAGTATCTGTTAAGTGAATCAAATTAACAGAATCGATGATCAGCTCTTCATCTAATGAAGACTCTACCTGACTAGCCAATTTAGTCTGTGCCATTTGGTGGGACAGTGCCCGTGACTTTGAAGTAGATGGCAAGAAAGCTTCCATAGTCAAAGATAGCTTAGTCTTTGACCCATACTCATCTTCATCTGATTGTTTTTCTTTCTTCGAACTATATCGCCCATTTGAGAGTTTTCCCTCTGAAGAGGATTTTGTTGTGGCATCCCTATAATAAGACACAATTGGTTTCTTCAATTGAGTTCGCAAAATGACATGAGTTTGATTGATCATTTTTCTGACCATCCAATCATCATATTTCTATGCATTTTTACTCTTGACTTCTTGCCATTCGCCTTCTTCCTCTAGAACTGTAGCAGTAACACATCCTACCTGGGATGAAGAGCCTTTTATTTTGACATTTCCCGAGTCTACCATCTTTTAGAGGAGATATTTGAAGACAAAAAAATATTGGATGGGATTCCCCAACATTTGATGAATGGGGAAATAATTGGGACGGTCTTCATCTCCTTCCATATTTGGCCTTTTGGGCCTTGGTAACTGAACCAAATTATTTTCCATAGCCGAAATGAAGTAGCCAGGAACTTGTTTATTTCAGAAAGAATAAACTTTGCTCTTCAACACATCAAAATGTTTACGTCTTTGATCTCTTTGATCATCTTGACGAGATGACCTCGGTTGCTGATGCTCAGGAGATGGAGCCCTTCGGGAAGATGACAGTTTTGAAGTAAAAGCTGGTACATGTGCTTGATTAAGCATAACTGTAGAAGTCTCTTATTTACCCATTCTTCTTCCTGGAACTGATGGAATTACATGAGATTTAGCCTTAGTCTGTATAATGGAATCTTCAATCTGATTAGCGATTGAGTTAAGGTCTCGAAACCCTCTTGTGTATTTCACAGGGATCAACAACATGCGTAATTCGTCACGCAGATTTTCCACATAGATTGCAAATAGTTCTTCTTGAGGGAGTGCTAAGCTTAGGGAATATGTTAATCTCTTCTAGTGAGTAATGAAATCTGAAACCCTTTCATTCTCCCTTTTCTTATATTTTTTAAGATAAAAAACTATTGTCTTGGGTAAAGTTGAGCTAAACTGAAGAAGGAATTGTTGACGGAGATTTTCCCATCTGGTAATTGACCAGGATTTCAAGCTTGTATACCAATCAAAAGCTGGTCCTTTCAAGGTTCGCATGAAGCATCTGAGTTTCACTGCTTCTTGCTGTTCTAGAGTTCCCATCATAGGATCACAACAAGACACGTAATGCATCAAATACTATTCAGGATCACCTGATCCATTGAAAATAGGGAATAGAGAGTTCCCAAAACTTGATGGGGGAGGGATTGAATCTACCCATTCATGGTAATATTTCTTTTCTAGTTGAACCTATAAAAACAACCCTTCCATATTCTCTAAATGATCTCTTAATGACTCAATGGTAGTTATTAACTTTTGGAAACATCCGGTTGAACTTGGACTTGGGTAGGTG
Source organism: Viscum album (assembly GCA_963277665.1). Classification (NCBI taxonomy): domain Eukaryota; kingdom Viridiplantae; phylum Streptophyta; class Magnoliopsida; order Santalales; family Viscaceae; genus Viscum; species Viscum album. The sequence goes on from OY728138.1 coordinate 399,292,909, forward strand.
TAATGACTGGAGCTTGGACAGGTATGACAGCTGGTACTGCAACCAATGGCAGCATTGCTGATTGTTGTTGCACTTGACCCGTATGATTATAACTATGAGGGTGTACTGATCAAGGAGGATATTCTTGATCCATCTCAATAGCTGAAACAAACTCCCTCGGCTGACTGACTCAAGCATTCTTAGGAGGAAAACTACCCTGAAGTAATTCTGCATTCATCCTCCTTAATTCCTTCATTTCATCCTCTTGTTGTGAAAATCATTTCTCTAATGAGAGTGATTGACATTATCCAGAGGAAGGATATGTAACTTGTTTCTTTCCCTTCCCCTTGTTGGATCCCTTCCGGAGAGGGGGAAGTGGGTTATATGAAGGAATAACCAGATTCTGGGTAAACCTTTGATTTCGTGTATGCACACCTTCTTCATTTGTATCTGTGCGTACAACTTCTTGAGCAGGAACCTCTTCATCTGAGTCCCCTGAGTGAGCCTCATCTGGTGGATCAGTAACAACATCATTGATGACATTGATGGATGCATAACACATTGCATTTTTTCTATCGTCATTTTTGCGATATTGTCTTCTTGCATGCCCCTGTTGAGACAATACCTTCTGTTGATTCGATCCTTCAGGAACTTCTTTGGCGAACCGTAATCTGGAGGGAATCTCCTAATAATTTGGCTCTTTGTTCCTCCTGTGGCTTCTTCCCCAATCGATAGAAGACTGAATTTGTTGAGGAGGGGATTGATGATTTGAAAAAGTCCCCAGTCCAGTGGACTAGGGTTGTTCCTGCTGTTCTCGATCAACTCCTAGAATCCTAGTTATTGATTCTGAGGGTTGGGTTAAAAGAGTCCCCAGTCTGGAAAGCTGGGGTGGCTCTTGACATGATATGTCTGAGGCTTTCTTGGAAGCTCTCCTGATTTTGCAGACTTTAGTCTGGAAATTAGCTGGATGCATTAACCTGTATCCACTTTTATCACCTGGATCATATGAACGCTGGATGATTTCTGACATTTCTATCACTTAATGATGTGGTTTCTCCAAATGAGAGGCCTATTCAATATTCTCTTTTTCTTGATGTAGGAGTAATTCAATAACTTTTTCTCGGTATACTCGATTTTGAGAAGAACTAGTTGAGGCATGTTCTTGAGAAAACCTTTGATTACAAACAAAGCCAGTTGACTGTGGCCGACCATAGGAAATAACATTGCATGAGACCATCTTTGGCGGGATTTGCTGACTGGAGAGTACAGTAAAATGTAGTGCTCCATGAACAGCCCATCCCCTGATATAAATACTAGATGGGGAATTAGAAATTAACTAGCACAATCTTCTTAGTGCACTGAGGCATGAACGCTGAAGGGATCTCTGCTGCTTTTCATCCTTCGGATATCGAGAGATTGAGAGAGATTCCAAATCAATCTGGCGCTATAACCCCTCTATTATCTTGACATGATTTTCATATTCTTCATAATATAATATTTTTTTTTCAATTAACAATGAGTTTTCAATATGTTGAGACGAATGTCTTGAATGAAATCATCCATAAACACTATTGGAATGACATACTGAGAGTCAGCCAAAGGCCAAAACATGACTGGCACTTCACCTTTCGCCAGTTGTTTTCTCATATTCAGCACTTCCTCTTTATCATTAAATGAATATTATTCTACATGATTTGACCAGAGCTGGTGTTTCCTTGTTGTTTCATCAGATTCAACAAGATTGGTAGAGAAATCATTTATTAAACTAGAAGACGCGTGACTTAGGGGTGGTTCGGAGAATGACCTACACCCTGGGCTTTCTTATGATTGAGAAAGTATTTCACCTTCTAGCGATGAATCATCAGACATGACTGGTTTTTCATTTTCAAGTTCCTCAAGATAAGAGGGCTCTCTTGGCACGACATTGTCCACTAGAGAATTTTTCGGGCAATGTGAATCACTACTGTGAAGAGGACTTTCGCAGCAAAATTCATCATCATGGGGAGGACCACCATGGTGGGTTATAGTAAAAGATGAGATCTCTTGCTCCATGGTCTTCTTACCACATAGAGGGTTATTGTAGATCTCATTTGAAGATGAAACTTCAAGATTGACCGAACTATCATGAAGTAATCCTTCATGAGGATGTTTCTGTTGAAGTACTTCGGAATTAATGTTCCCACTATTGGGAAATGAGGGATTAGAATCTTAGATTCCAACAGATAACTGTCTGAGGGATTCAAGAACTCCAGCATCGAGCAAGGCCTTGTTACAGATTGGCTCTGGATTTCTTGACTGTGCTAGGCGGATCTTCTTAGACGCCTTCTTACTCACCTTGGAAACCACTTGTTGACAAAAGTGGCTACTCTGAGCAGGTGTATGTTCTTGATCACGAGAGATATCTAGGTTAGGATGACAATCTTAACTCAAATCAGATGTGTGTGCCTAACTTGGTTGTCCGTATGATATAGGGGAGTATGCCCCACAACCCTCTTGGAATAGAATAGAGGAGTGTATCTGCTCCGGAGTGAACTGTTGATGTGTCACTCTTCTTGTAAGGATAGAATTCTATTTCTTTCTCTGTGATGCTGTTGAAGCTGTTATAATATCATGGCAGGCATCCAGAATATGATCAGGGATTTTCTTTTGCTCTTTCACCATTGACAGAATGTGCTTGGTGGCATCAGCTACCTGAACATGGATATACGTCTATTCCGTGCTTGGAGTAGTTGTTTGTTTCTGCTCCTGACCTCCTTTTCCTGTCAGTGAATCCTGACAGTACTCAAGTGTAGGGGAAGATAGTTGAGTCTGCCTTCTGTTTTTTTTCCAGAGCTTTTTGATTGACTTCTCTAAGTACTACCAAGTGATACTATTGGTAGGCTTGATCAATACTAGCAGGTGTATGCGCCTGCTGATTGTACTTCGATGAACGTGGTTGACGAGCTCCATCATATGTAGTCAGAAGAGCCTACTGACTAGCTGATGATATATAAACAAGTGTATGTTCCTGCCTGTAATACTCCACCGGAATTGCCTGTTGGGATTGAAATGCTCTTTCCAGATGAGTCTGCTGGACAACGGGATTAAAACGAATGGGTGCATGTGCCGCTCGTTGCTTGCCACCAAGTTAGGTCGGTGGACTTCTAAGGAGATGTCAAAGATGAGAACCTACTCACTATTGACTGGATTTTGCCTCGGGCGATTCGTCTTTCCTGCTCGGGTTCGAGGGACCTGAGCCGAACGCCTGGAGTCGATACCTTCATCATGTTGAGGGCGCACTTTCGCATGAGTCTGGTAGTGATTGTTGATAGGATCCCTTGGGAAGAACTCATGTTTCTTTGAATTAAGACCCTGAGGGGTCTTCTCATTCTCCTCCTCAGAATATGAGAGTCAATGGTGATTGTGTTCCAGGGATAACGACCCGAAATGGTCGGACACGGTGGTTAGCACCACCTGCTTCTTGATCACTGGTCGTCATTGTCCGGACGACCAGTGTAAGTTGTTCACTTGGAGGGCTTGTCGGGCAGCCTCCAGAGTTGGAATGATACCATGTTAACAGTACTCCTTAACCAGTGCGTTTGATACCCAGCATTGAAGATGCTGAGTAGGTGATATCATTCTCAGAGTCGACGATGATCAAGTAGGAGTACCATCAGTGGCATTTGTAGTAGAAGTTTTCACAGCAGACGTATTCACAGATGTGAAATTAAGAGAATCCATTTTGTAAATATAGAAGATCATGTAAAAGAGTTCATGTTTGACATAATAGACATAATCATGAAATTTTTGGCTACTACATCTTTTGGATGAGAAAATATGTTATTGATTGCTTTGTTGGACCTCTCATTGAGTTTAAATATGGGCCTAACAAATAAGAATAGTATCATTTTAACATGGTTAAGGATTCACGTCAGGTTCACCATTTTTTCCCTCTAGAATTGGGGATGACCTCATTGATTTAAGATTCAAACATTCCAAGTGGTTTCTAACGGGTTTGTTTGTAGAACCGGAAAAATCCAATGATTCCATATCCATTTGAACCTAATTTCCAAAGGTAGGCGCTCATTATTTGTGGACTAATGAGGCTTAGGAATTTGAATTCGTCAAGAGGATGGGAGGTCGGACTCATCAAACCTTTTTTAGGGGAATTATTGTCTACTCCGGGACTCTCTTTATATATTTATGTTATGTTCGTGAATCCTTATTACATTACCAACTATAAAATGATCTTTCCTTTAGATCGTACAATCAATGATTGATATGTAGGAAAATTAAAGAATCTTTTATATGTATTCGAGGTTCTTCATCGATATAAAATGATCTGTATTTGTTAGATATTCTTAGTCAATGGTATCCTTTGATACATAAAAGTATCTTGGTAATTATGATGACCATACTGGTTTTAAAGACACTTAGTGGGGAACTTGAAGTTTTTTGTCATTTAGAAGGACATGTATTATTTCAAAGTTGGGATTGTACCTGTAGATGAGCTACCTATGTTACCTTTGTTTTGTTAAAGGAATCATATCCCACGTAGTTCGAGTAAGAGTGTATGATTTTTATGCATGATTGATGTCTCAAAGAAAGATTTCATGATTAATTTTACACTCTAAGATTACGCGAGTCATGCTCGGTGTGAGAAATAAGAGGTATTGGTGAAACCAGACAATTGTGCCACAAAAGATGCAATGATGTGGGGATTATGTGTGTATTATTGCCCAAATAAGTGAGGATTAAGATTTACTTCAGAGAAGAAATATAGGAATATGGTCCATAAAGGTATATGTGCATCATGGAGATTTGGATACTCTAATCTTGGGGCTTACTCATGAGAAAGATGCCCAAATTAAGAGGGGACTTATGGTTGTGTTTTACTCCTGAAAAGGAAACTCAAATCAAAAGTAAATGAAGACTTGTTAAGAGAAATTAGGACTGGGGCTTACTCCAGAAAAGGAGGCCCAAGTTAAGAGACTTGAAAAATTAAAGGACTTGGGGCTTACTCCTAAAGAGGATTTCCATATTTGAGACGGGGGATTACTCTAGAAATGGAATCCCAGGTTAAGAGAATTATGGTTAGGGATTACTTCTAAGGAGGATGGCAATATTGTTTTGGAACATTGAGACTGGGGCTTACTCCAGAAAAGGAAGCCTAGGATAAAGGAATTATGGTTGGGGCTTACTCCTGAGGAGGATGCCCAAATTTGGGGACCTGAGGCATATTCCTGAAAAGGAGGCCCAGGTTAAGGGAAATTGTGACTGGGGCTTACTCCTGAAAAGGAGGCCCATATTTGAGAATTTTGATTGGGGATTACTCCTGAAAAGGAGGCCCATATTTGAGAATTTTGATTGTCAATTACTCTTGAAAAGGAGGCCCAAATTAATGAAATTCTCCCATATTTAAAGGATGAGGTTGAATGAATGAACTTTCTAACTTTAGTGATGTAAAGATGTGTAAATCAGTATGTTTTGAGAGATGTTCCACAGAATTCCTTTCAGATAAGGAAGTCAATCAAGAATACATGACATATATGGATTTAAAGAGTGTCTGGAAGACTGAATATTGAATAGGAGTGGTGGAACGACATAAGAAAGGTGAAATAGGTAGGAAAGGAAACAAAACATATAGGGGCACGCAAGTCCTAGAAGGCGCGCAAGTACTACATGGGTGCGGAAGTCCTAGCCGCGCTGGTATACCTGCGCGGTACATGGGTACTTGTGAGATTGTCAGCCCTTAGGGTAATACTTTGGAGATCCTTGACCAAAGCCTTTATAATTATCCCAAGGTACTTCCAGAGGATGGCATGCAAGTTCTGGTGAAGGAGTAGGGAGGCGCGTAAGTGTGTCTATTTCCCTTTAGGGTAAAAACACTTAGGCGCGCAAGTGTTAGTGAATTCTAACATTTAGACCTTATTCCTCTTGTTTTGACCTTCCATTCTATGTAATGAATTACCTTATAAATGTTTGGAGGACTTGAAGAAGAGACTTGGGCTTTCAGAGCTTTGTATCTGAATTCTGGAGAAAATCCTCTCGAAATGGGGGGCCCATCGGGGGTATTTATAGGCTGGAGAAGACCCCAGGTGGTTTTCAAAGAGGGCGCTCAAGTCACTTGTGTGACCATTATGTGGCGCGCAAGTGTACTTGCGCTACAGTAAGGGAACTTGCACGACCCAAGGTCCTTTGACTCCTTTTTCATTCCTTTTTCGATTTTTTATGTTTTCTTCAAAGGATGAATCAATTTGTGCTAAGTCATTTCTCTTTCCATTCCTTTGGACTCTGTGACGGAAAGGAGTGTCAACGGTTTTTTAATTTAATATATCATTTGTCCTTATAATTATATAATGATTTAAAGAATGAAGAAATGATATATATATATATATATATAATATTCAATATATGTGTATTATAATAATCAATATAATTTAGAAGTATGAAATTGAATACACCATTCATGGAGACGGTAGGTTGTACATACGCATGAACACTGCTTCTATTTTATTGATGTATTCAAAGAATGAAAGTAAATAACATACATGTACACGTGTATATTAATATAATATAATTAAATTATTATTAATATGTCATATATATCATATAGGTTTTCTAAACATATCCTTTATAAATTCCATGTAGTGTGTGAATGAATCACATCGCTTTGAGGGGGTGGTAGTCGACACCTCCTCAAACGAAATTATCTTATTTATAAAATATGGAAAGCATAAGGTTATGTTATAAAAAAAATTATATAACAATAAAGAAACTATAAATATAATTCATAATGTAACACCCCAAGCTTCTACGGTACGTTTCCCTTCGAATAATGCGATAGCGTGTGTTGTACGCAACTTCGAGTTCTAACACACACCACAACTAATTAAACTAGCCGTTGTGAATAGTAATACCTACTTTTTGAAATCATATATATTCTATATTTCAAAATGGACTTCATTTTTGGATTCGGAATATCAAAATTAGCCTAGGGTGAAATTTTGGTACATTTCGGATAACTTTCATATTTTGATGAATAGTGAAAATTTCTAAATTTTAATTAAAAACAACTTTTTTAATCAAAATAATTAATAGTGATAAATTGTGAATTTGAGTGGTTTTAAAGTATATTTAGAATATATTTTTACCATTTAATATAATTTTGGTCATTGGACATAATTTTACAATTAAACCGAACATAAACAAGTGTCAATCTTTTGATAGTTATTACCTCTTAAAAACACGCTTTTTGTTTTGACAGCGGGAATTAATTTTAAATTAATTTCTGCCACTACTGTGTTTTGAATTTAGAAAAATGGATTCCATATTTGGAATCAGGATGTTCAAATTTTGTAAATAAGTAACTTTTATTTTTAGACATTTTGAATAATTACTGCGGTAAATATTTTATTTACCATGGTTAAAGGGTAAATCCGGTAAATAAGGGTTAACAAATAATATTATAATAATACAAAATTACCCTAAAACGTGTCCTAACCCTATTGGTGGACACATACCCGACCATGGGCATCCTTGGGTCAATTTTGGGACCCCTTGGAGCCACTTGTATGTGGTAGGGACACATTATATTAATAAAGCTTAAATAAAAATAAAAATGGCATAAGCTTACATCTTTTAGAAGAACAATTTTTACATAGGGTTATACATGTTGGATTTTCGATTATAAATATTTATTAGAAAGCTAAAAAGATTTCATACATAATGATATTTTCTTTATAATTTTTAGACATTAAATAAGGTATTTTATTTATGATACAATGATGATGCAGTAATTACTATTATAGTGAAAACTTAAAATAATTGATATTATAAATACCCAAATAAATATAATATGAAACTTTTAATGAATTAAACTTATTTTATAGGATAATATGATATATTATTATTGATTTAATTGACTTTGTTCTAAGTAATCAATCTGTTATGAGTTTCACAAAAATCAACTATTGAATACTGTCAAAATTGACATAAAAGAGTTCTTAAAACAAATATTATATTATTAATTGATATTAAATTTCTAAAAATCTAAGGTTCGTCCAAGAGACTTATATTATGATAGGTTAATCATTAATGGACCACTTGGGGGTCGCTTGGATGTATATAGTAAGTTTATTAACCATATTATATAAAAATACAAAGAGACATTGTAAAAGTGAAACTAATTAACTTAGAGTTAATACTTAATGATAAGGTTAATATAAGTACCCAAACCTGTCTAAATTCTATTGGTTGAGTGTTTTTCGACCTATCACCACCTTAACCTTTGAATAATCAACGTTGGAGCCATTAGAAACCGAATATGAATTTATTATAAATTAATATTTATAGCTTTTCCAAAGGTGCCCCTCACCCCTCTTATAAAAGGGCACTCCTCCTTCTCATTTCTTCACACCATAAAAGCCTTTTGGTTCGGCCAAACTCTGCCCAAATACTCTCTCAACATCCCTCACTACAACCTAGAGGCCTTAGTTTGATCAGAAAGCCAACCTAAGGAGCCCTTTTGATCAAATCAAAAGGAAGAACCCGAAGAAGAGGTAATGATTTCACCACCCTTTTCTAAGTTCATTTCTTCTTCCACTTCTTCTTCCTTTGTTCTTACCATTCTAAAATAATAACTCCAGTATCTCACATATATTGCGATGTTATTATAAGTATGGTACAACCATATTCAGTATTCTATCCACCCTTTGAATAACATGTCACCATACGTGCGTACGTACGGCTTACCGTCTCCACGTCGTGGTGTAATTGTTATTCAATATAATATTATTTGGATGGGTATAATAATGATGTGTAACTCATGTAAATAATAAATATAACATGTTAATGATTCTTTATATATGATATACCATTCATTTATATATTATTTTAATATCAAAATAATGATATTGTCGCTCGTGCGTACGTACGGACTACCGTCTCCACGAACGCGATGAGATTCATTCTCCATCGTATCCATTCAAGTATAATTATCATTTTATGATTTAAAAATGATGTTTAAGGACTTGATATCATTCTGGATATGAATAAGATACAACAAACATGGCTTATGTAACAAAACATATAAAAGAAAATGAGTAAGTTAACACCCGAAACGATGATAATTCTAAGATATTATTAATAAATCAATGTTAAAAGATCATATATGATATCATATTAATATATATGATTCTTGTATAATTTAATAACAATTATTTCACCATTATACAGGAGGTTAACCTACCCCAACCAAGGAAAAGTACAAGGTAAGGGTTATTTCACAATCTCTTCATTATCCGAGGTTGTTTATATGTAATAATCTACTGGGATCTCTTTATCATCCACATCCATGTTTCTTAAAAATGTATTTCAAAACATTTTTACTATTTAAAAGAATATGGGTTAAAGTCATTTATACCCTTTTTTGACTTTTTATAAGAGGTTTATAAAGGAATCTTTCCGTCGTTTTCAAAACAAGGTCCTTTTTAACCTTTTCGACAGAATTGAGGTAAGAATGTTTTTTTTTAACTTATACGGCGGGTGCGGTTATTTTACGCCGTTATAAAATCTTCAAAGCTTTCCTTACAAGCTTATAAGAATATTTTCAAAGAAAATGTTTTATTTTATATGGATCTTAAGTGATTTCAAAATAAAAGGAGATATTTCTTTAAAAAGAATTTTGATTTCATCTATGTCAACATCCTTTGATGGATTTTAAGATTATTTGAAGTTGATTTATTATGATACAAAACTTCTATATTGTATTGAAGGTTTTGTGATATGTTTGACTGTGGATGTGCTATTTTTATACCATTCATAGTTTATTGTGAAGGTATTGACATTTCGTATGCTAGTTTTAATACGAATGTTTATGTTATGTTTAAACCTTTTCATATGGGAATGCATTGGACTTAATAAGTGACGAGTGGAGCCCGCTATAGCTCCTCGATGCATCGGTAGGTCTCATGAGACAAACTAGTGTCTTGGCACAAGGCCTTGACAAAATCTTATTTGTAGTCTTGGCACGAGGCCTTGGCTATGTGGTTATGATAGTCTGGCATTATGCATTCCAACATTATGAAAGTGGTTATTTATTTTTGCATGTGATTATTCGATTAGTGGAATATCCATGTGAATAAGTAAATGGCATTATTTCATTTTATTTATGCCATACCATGTTGAAAGTTCATGTTTAAAAGACTTTTGTTTTAGTTATACATTGCCTTAAATGTTTATTCTTATTGATGAAAGTTTCCGCTATATTGTTATCCTTACTGGGCATTTGAGCTCACCCCTTTTCTATGTTTTATTTTTCCCAGGAAGTGAAGATGTAAGTTATGAATGACCTGCATGGGATATTATGAGGGGATTGTAGTGTGGACTGTGGAAACATTATGTTGTTGTAGTAGTTTTTGATTTTATGATGTAATGTAAAACTTATGAATATATCTAGTGTTTCCAAGGCTACTAAACCAATCGGTCTTTCGAGATTTGATCTTTCTTGTGACCATGCCAATGTTATGTAATAATGCACCGACTCTAGGCAACTAGGGTCGGGGCGTTACAGTTGGTATCAGAGGAAGTTTAGTACAAACCATGGAAGCTAGATTTAGATAAACTCTGATTAGAGCATGTAGACCTAAGATGAACTTTGAGGATTAGTATAGAAGAACTTCCTAGAATTTTGGTATTGTAGAGATTTTGTGAGTTTTCCGAGCAATACATCCATGTCTGGATACGAGCAGGTAGAGGCGGCTCTGGCACAGATGTACCTAGGGGTAAAACCCGAAAACACCGCTTTGAGCTAGACTCGAACGACAACTGGTGCACGACAACGGGCCTTGCTGCACTCTTTGTTACGACACTCCCGGGGGATATGCTTAGGATAACTCTCATTTTCTTTACAAATCATTTTGAAGGGATTATGAGTATATACTTCCTCAAAGAAAACATTCTTATGATTATGGATTATATCCATAAATAGTTCAATTTATGTTAAGTGTTTTATAAGTATGGGATTATGTATTTTGATTCATAAACTGATCTAGTTTATGCCATTGTTTAGAAATGGCGCCCAGTAGAAGGAATGAGAACTCCAGAAATGCACATGATACAAAGAGAAGGAAGGATCATATCTTTCATGGTCTTAAGCTAGAATTTATAAGAGAAATAGTCTCCCCTGTATTATCATCATATGAAGAAATAATATCATGTATTGATAAGATAAGTAAAGAGATTACTAAGTCCTATAGCTTTGAAGGGAAGAAAGAGAAGAAAAGGATAGAAGAGAGAAAGATGGATAAAGGGAAGAGGGAAAAGAAGAATTTTCCCATATGTGGTAACTATGGAAAGAAACACCCTGGAACTTGCCTGAAAGGAATGGGATTTTGTTATAAGTGTGGAGGAAAAGGGCACAAAGTACGTGACTGAAAGGGTGAGAAAATGGTTTCAAATGTACAATGCTTCATTTGCAAGGAGTTTTGAACATGATGAGAATTGAAAGGGATCCAATTTTCATGGATCTAGTGAAGATGGACATGGGAATAACCAGGGAAGGTGAAACATCAATGCTTTTTCAAATGGTTGCCAAACCATCTTTACTAGAAAGGATTAAGAGTTCTCAGACCGATGATGAAGAATTTCAGAAGAAGATTAAAGCTGTGAATGATGGGAAATTGAGAGACTTTGTGTATGAAGATGGAATTTTGAAATTCGGGAAGAGACTTTTTGTTCCCAATATACCTGATCTAAAAAGGGAATTGCTGGATGACGCTCATAGTTCCAATTTCTCTATACACCCTGGGAGCACCAAAATGTATAGAGATTTGAAGGAACATTTTTGGTGGGACAACATGAAGAGGGAGATTGCTGATTTTGTGTCAAGATGTATGGTTTGTCAACAAGTGAAAGCTGGAAGGCAACATCCTGGAGGAGTCATGCAACCTCTTCCCATACCGGAGTGGAAATGGGACAATATTACGATGGACTTTGTCATGGGGCTACCAAAGACTCCTAGAAGGAACGATGAAATATGGGTTATTGTTGATCGTCTTACCAAGTCCGCACATTTTCTTGCTATAAGAGAAGATCTACCCCTGGAACGTCTAGCAAGACTATACATTAATGAAGTTGTGAGACTTCATGGAGTACCCCTATCGATTGTTTCTGATCGTGATCCCCGTTTTACTTCAAGATTTTGGAAAAGTCTCCAGAAATCCCTGGATACTGATCTTCATTTGAGCACTGCTTACCACCCTCAGACAGATGGACAATCAGAACGGACTATTCAGACCTTAGAAGACATGTTGAGATCTTGCTCCCTTGACTTTCAGGGTATGTGGGATCAATATTTACCACTGGTAGAATTTTCCTATAACAATAGCTTCCATTCAAGTATTCAGATGGCACCATATGAAGCATTATACGGAAAGAGATGTCGTACACCAACCTGTTGGGATGACGTTGGTGAAAGAAAACTTGTAGGCCCAGAACTGGTGGAGGAAACGGTGGAAAAGGTGAAAGTAATCCAAAATCACATCAAAACAGCTCAAAGTAGGCCGAAGAGCTATGCCGATAATCGAAGGAAGGATTTGGAATTTCAAGTCGGTGATCATGTTTTCCTGAAGGTATCTCCGTGGAAGGGAGTCATACGTTTTGGTAAGAAAGGCAAATTGAGTCCCAGGTACATCGGACCTTTCGAAATTCTAGAACGAATTGGGGCTGTAGCTTACCGATTGGCAATGCCGCCAAGTCTCTCCAAAGTTCACGATGTGTTCCACGTATCTCTGTTGAGGAAATACATGCCTGACCCAATGCATGTACTCACCTATGAGGAATTAGAACTGGAACCCGATCTGTCTTATTGCGAAGAGCCTATCAGGATTCTTGATACAAGAGAACAAGTACTGAGAAACCGGACGACGCGTCTGGTAAAAGTTTTGTGGAGAAATCATAAGATGGAAGAGGCAACGTGGGAACCCGGGGAACTTAAGATGGAGAACCACCCGAGTCTTTTTATGTAGTAATACCCTAAAAATTGCGAGGACGCAATTATTTGAAGGAGGGGAGAATGTAACACCCCAAGCTTCTACGGTACGTTTCCCTTCGAATAATGCGATAGCGTGTGTTGTACGCAACTTCGAGTTCTAACACACACCACAACTAATTAAACTAGCCGTTGTGAATAGTAATACCTACTTTTTGAAATCATATATATTCTATATTTCAAAATGGACTTCATTTTTGGATTCGGAATATCAAAATTAGCCTAGGGTGAAATTTTGGTACATTTCGGATAACTTTCATATTTTGATGAATAGTGAAAATTTCTAAATTTTAATTAAAAACAACTTTTTTAATCAAAATAATTAATAGTGATAAATTGTGAATTTGAGTGGTTTTAAAGTATATTTAGAATATATTTTTACCATTTAATATAATTTTGGTCATTGGACATAATTTTACAATTAAACCGAACATAAACAAGTGTCAATCTTTTGATAGTTATTACCTCTTAAAAACACGCTTTTTGTTTTGACAGCGGGAATTAATTTTAAATTAATTTCTGCCACTTCTGTGTTTTGAATTTAGAAAAATGGATTCCATATTTGGAATCAGGATGTTCAAATTTTGTAAATAAGTAACTTTTATTTTTAGACATTTTGAATAATTACTGCGGTAAATATTTTATTTACCATGGTTAAAGGGTAAATCCGGTAAATAAGGGTTAAAAAATAATATTATAATAATACAAAATTACCCTAAAACGTGTCCTAACCCTATTGGTGGACACATACCCGACCATGGGCATCCTTGGGTCAATTTTGGGACCCCTTGGAGCCACTTGTATGTGGTAGGGACACATTATATTAATAAAGCTTAAATAAAAATAAAAATGGCATAAGCTTACATCTTTTAGAAGAACAATTTTTACATAGGGTTATACATGTTGGATTTTCGATTATAAATATTCATTAGAAAGCTAAAAAGATTTCATACATAATTATATTTTCTTTATAATTTTTAGACATTAAATAAGGTATTTTATTTATGACACAATGATGATGCAGTAATTACTATTATAGTGAAAACTTAAAATAATTGATATTATAAATACCCAAATAAATATAATATGAAACTTTTAATGAATTAAACTTATTTTATAGGATAATATGATATATTAGTATTGATTTAATTGACTTTGTTCTAAGTAATCAATCTGTTATGAGTTTCAAAAAAATCAACTATTGAATAGTGTCAAAATTGACATAAAAGAGTTCTTAAAACAAATATTATATTATTAATTGATATTAAATTTCTAAAAATCTAATGTTCGGCCAAGAGACTTATATTATGATAGGTTAATCATTAATGGACCACTTGGGGGTCGCTTGGATGTATATAGTAAGTTTATTAACCATATTATATAAAAATAGAAAGAGACATTGTAAAAGTGAAACTAATTAACTTAGAGTTAATACTTAATGATAAGGTTAATATAAGTACCCAAACCTGTCTAAATTCTATTGGTTGAGTGTTTTTCGACCTATCACCACCTTAACCTTTGAATAATCAACTTTGGAGCCATTAGAAACCGAATATGAATTTATTATAAATTAATATTTATAGCTTTTCCAAAGGTGCCCCTCACCCCTCTTATAAAAGGGCACTCCTCCTTCTCATTTCTTCACACCTTAAAAGCCTTTTGGTTCGGCCAAACTCTGCCCAAATACTCTCTCAACATCCCTCACTACAACCTAGAGGTTTTAGTTTGATCAGAAAGCCAACCTAAGGAGCCCTTTTGATCAAATCAAAAGGAAGAACCCGAAGAAGAGGTAATGATTTCACCACCCTTTTCTAAGTTCATTTCTTCTTCCACTTATTCTTCCTTTGTTCTTAACATTCTAAAATAATAACTCCAGTATCTCACATATACTGTGATGTTATTATAAGTATGGTACAACCATATTCAGTATTCTATCCACCCTTTGAATAACATGTCACCATACGTGCGTACGTACGGCTTACCGTCTCCACGTCGTGGTGTAATTGTTATTCAATATAATATTATTTGGATGGGTATAATAATGATGTGTAACTCATGTAAATAATAAATATAACATGTTAATGATTCTTTATATATGATATACCATTCATTTATATATTATTTTAATATCAAAATAATGATATTGTCGCTCGTGCGTACGTACGGACTACCGTCTCCACGAACGCGATGAGATTCATTCTCCATCGTATCCATTCAAGTATAATTATCATTTTATGATTTAAAAATGATGTTTAAGGACTTGATATCATTCTGGATATGAATAAGATACAACAAACATGGCTTATGTAACAAAACATATAAAAGAAAATGAGTAAGTTAACACCCGAAACGATGATAATTCTAAGATATTATTAATAAATCAATGTTAAAAGATCATATATGATATCATATTAATATATATGATTCTTGTATAATTTAATAACAATTATTTCACCATTATATAGGAGGTTAACCTACCCCAACCAAGGAAAAGTACAAGGTAAGGGTTATTTCACAATCTCTTCATTATCCGAGGTTGTTTATATGTAATAATCTACTGGGATCTCTTTATCATCCACATCCATGTTTCTTAAAAATGTATTTCAAAACATTTTTACTATTTAAAAGAATATGGGTTAAAGTCATTTATACCCTTTTTTGACTTTTTATAAGAGGTTTATAAAGGAATCTTTCCGTCGTTTTCAAAACAAGGTCCTTTTTAACCTTTTCGACAGAATTGAGGTAAGAATGTTTTTTTTAACTTATACGGCGGGTGCGGTTATTTTACGCCGTTATAAAATCTTCAAAGCTTTCCTTACAAGCTTATAAGAATATTTTCAAAGAAAATGTTTTATTTTATATGGATCTTAAATGATTTCAAAATAAAAGGAGATATTTCTTTAAAAAGAATTTTGATTTCATCTATGTCAACATCCTTTGATGGATTTTAAGATTATTTGAAGTTGATTTATTATGATACAAAACTTCTATATTGTATTGAAGGTTTTGTGATATGTTTGACTGTGGATGTGCTATTTTTATACCATTCATAGTTTATTGTGAAGGTATTGACATTTCGTATGCTAGTTTTAATACGAATGTTTATGTTATGTTTAAACCTTTTCATATGGGAATGCATTGGACTTAATAAGTGACGAGTGGAGCCCGCTATAGCTCCTCGATGCATCGGTAGGTCTCATGAGACAAACTAGTGTCTTGGCACAAGGCCTTGACAAAATCTTATTTGTAGTCTTGGCACGAGGCCTTGGCTATGTGGTTATGATAGTCTGGCATTATGCATTCCAACATTATGAAAGTGGTTATTTATTTTTGCATGTGATTATTCGATTAGTGGAATATCCATGTGAATAAGTAAATGGCATTATTTCATTTTATTTATGCCATACCATGTTGAAAGTTCATGTTTAAAAGGCTTTTGTTTTAGTTATACATTGCCTTAAATGTTTATTCTTATTGATGAAAGTTTCCGCTATATTGTTATCCTTACTGGGCATTTGAGCTCACCCCTTTTCTATGTTTTATTTTTCCCATGAAGTGAAGATGTAAGTTATGAATGACCTGCAGGGATATTATGAGGGGATTGTAGTGTGGACTGTGGAAACATTATGTTGTTGTAGTAGTTTTTGATTTTATGATGTAATGTAAAACTTATGAATATATCTAGTGTTTCCAAGGCTACTAAACCAATCGGTCTTTCGAGATTTGATCTTTCTTGTGATCATGCCAATGTTATGTAATAATGCACCGACTCTAGGCAACTAGGATCGGGGCATTACAGTTGGTATCAGAGGAAGTTTAGTACAAACCTTGGAAGCTAGATTTAGATAAACTCTGATTAGAGCATGTAGACCTTAGATGAACTTTGAGGATTAGTATAGAAGAACTTCCTAGAATTTTGGTATTGTAGAGATTTTGTGAGTTTTCCGAGCAATACATCCATGTCTGGATACGAGCAGGTAGAGGCGGCTCTGGCACAGATGTACCTAGGGGTAAAACCCGAAAACACCGCTTTGAGCTAGACTCGAACGGGAACTGGTGCACGACAACGGGCCTTGCTGCACTCTTTGTTACGACACTCCCGGGGGATATGCTTAGGATAACTCTCATTTTCTTTACAAATCATTTTGAAGGGATTATGAGTATATACTTCCTCAAAGAAAACATTCTTATGATTATGGATTATATCCATAAATAGTTCAATTTATGTTAAGTGTTTTATAAGTATGGGATTATGTATTTTGATTCATAAACTGATCTAGTTTATGCCATTGTTTAGAAATGGCGCCCAGTAGAAGGAATGAGAACTCCAGAAATGCACATGATACAAAGAGAAGGAAGGATCATATCTTTCATGGTCTTAAGCTAGAATTTATAAGAGAAATAGTCTCCCCTGTATTATCATCATATGAAGAAATAATATCATGTATTGATAAGATAAGTAAAGAGATTACTAAGTCCTATGGCTTTGAAGGGAAGAAAGAGAAGAAAAGGATAGAAGAGAGAAAGATGGATAAAGGGAAGAGGGAAAAGAAGAATTTTCCCATATGTGGTAACTGTGGAAAGAAACACCCTGGAACTTGCCTGAAAGGAATGGGAGTTTGTTATAAGTGTGGAGGAAAAGGGCACAAAGTACGTGACTGAAAGGGTGAGAAAATGGTTTCAAATGTACAATGCTTCATTTGCAAGGAGTTTTGAACATGATGAGAATTGAAAGGGATCCAATTTTCATGGATCTAGTGAAGATGGACATGGGAATAACCAGGGAAGGTGAAACATCAATGCTTTTTCAAATGGTTGCCAAACCATCTTTACTAGAAAGGATTAAGAGTTCTCAGACCGATGATGAAGAATTTCAGAAGAAGATTAAAGCTGTGAATGATGGGAAATTGAGAGACTTTGTGTATGAAGATGGAATTTTGAAATTCGGGAAGAGACTTTTTGTTCCCAATATACATGATCTAAAAAGGGAATTGCTGGATGACGCTCATAGTTCCAATTTCTCTATACACCCTGGGAGCACCAAAATGTATAGAGATTTGAAGGAACATTTTTGGTGGGACAACATGAAGAGGGAGATTGCTGATTTTGTGTCAAGATGTATGGTTTGTCAACAAGTGAAAGCTGGAAGGCAACATCCTGGAGGAGTCATGCAACCTCTTCCCATACCGGAGTGGAAATGGGACAATATTACGATGGACTTTGTCATGGGGCTACCAAAGACTCCTAGAAGGAACGATGAAATATGGGTTATTGTTGATCGTCTTACCAAGTCCGCACATTTTCTTGCTATAAGAGAAGATCTACCCCTGGAACGTCTAGCAAGACTATACATTAATGAAGTTGTGAGACTTCATGGAGTACCCCTATCGATTGTTTCTGATCGTGATCCCCGTTTTACTTCAAGATTTTGGAAAAGTCTCCAGAAATCCCTGGATACTGATCTTCATTTGAGCACTGCTTACCACCCTCAGACAGATGGACAATCAGAACGGACTATTCAGACCTTAGAAGACATGTTGAGATCTTGCTCCCTTGACTTTCAGGGTATGTGGGATCAATATTTACCACTGGTAGAATTTTCCTATAACAATAGCTTCCATTCAAGTATTCAGATGGCACCATATGAAGCATTATACGGAAAGAGATGTCGTACACCAACCTGTTGGGATGACGTTGGTGAAAGAAAACCTGTAGGCCCAGAACTGGTGGAGGAAACGGTGGAAAAGGTGAAAGTAATCCAAAATCACATCAAAACAGCTCAAAGTAGGCCGAAGAGCTATGCCGATAATCGAAGGAAGGATTTGGAATTTCAAGTCGGTGATCATGTTTTCCTGAAGGTATCTCCGTGGAAGGGAGTCATACATTTTGGTAAGAAAGGCAAATTGAGTTCCAGGTACATCGGACCTTTCGAAATTCTAGAACGAATTGGGGCTGTAGCTTACCGATTGGCAATGCCGCCAAGTCTCTCCAAAGTTCACGATGTGTTCCACGTATCTCTGTTGAGGAAATACATGCCTGACCCAATGCATGTACTCACCTATGAGGAATTAGAACTGGAACCCGATCTGTCTTATTGCGAAGAGCCCGTCAGGATTCTTGATACAAGAGAACAAGTACTGAGAAACCGGACGACGCGTCTGGTAAAAGTTTTGTGGAGAAATCATAAGATGGAAGAGGCAACGTGGGAACCCGGGGAACTTAAGATGGAGAACCACCCGAGTCTTTTTATGCAGTAATACCCTAAAAATTGCGAGGACGCAATTATTTGAAGGAGGGGAGAATGTAACACCCCAAGCTTCTACGGTACGTTTCCCTTCGAATAATGCGATAGCGTGTGTTGTACGCAACTTCGAGTTCTAACACACACCACAACTAATTAAACTAGCCGTTGTGAATAGTAATACCTACTTTTTGAAATCATATATATTCTATATTTCAAAATGGACTTCATTTTTGGATTCGGAATATCAAAATTAGCCTAGGGTGAAATTTTGGTACATTTCGGATAACTTTCATATTTTGATGAATAGTGAAAATTTCTAAATTTTAATTAAAAACAACTTTTTTAATCAAAATAATTAATAGTGATAAATTGTGAATTTGAGTGGTTTTAAAGTATATTTAGAATATATTTTTACCATTTAATATAATTTTGGTCATTGGACATAATTTTACAATTAAACCGAACATAAACAAGTGTCAATCTTTTGATAGTTATTACCTCTTAAAAACACGCTTTTTGTTTTGACAGCGGGAATTAATTTTAAATTAATTTCTGCCACTTCTGTGTTTTGAATTTAGAAAAATGGATTCCATATTTGGAATCAGGATGTTCAAATTTTGTAAATAAGTAACTTTTATTTTTAGACATTTTGAATAATTACTGCGGTAAATATTTTATTTACCATGGTTAAAGGGTAAATCCGGTAAATAAGGGTTAAAAAATAATATTATAATAATACAAAATTACCCTAAAACGTGTCCTAACCCTATTGGTGG
The DNA here is from genome assembly GCA_963277665.1 of Viscum album. Classification (NCBI taxonomy): domain Eukaryota; kingdom Viridiplantae; phylum Streptophyta; class Magnoliopsida; order Santalales; family Viscaceae; genus Viscum; species Viscum album. The sequence continues at coordinate 399,312,938 of OY728138.1, forward strand.
ACACATACCCGACCATTGGCATCCTTGGGTCAATTTTGGGACCCCTTGGAGCCACTTGTATGTGGTAGGGACACATTATATTAATAAAGCTTAAATAAAAATAAAAATGGCATAAGCTTACATCCTTTAGAAGAACAATTTTTACATAGGGTTATACATGTTGGATTTTCGATTATAAATATTAATTAGAAAGCTAAAAATATTTCCTACATAATGATATTTTCTTTATAATTTTTAGACATTAAATAAGTTATTTTATTTATGACACAATGATGATGCAGTAATTACTATTATAGTGAAAAATTAAAATAATTGATATTATAAATACCCAAATAAATATAATATGAAACTTTTAATGAATTAAACTTATTTTATAGGATAATATGATATATTAGGATTGATTTAATTGACTTTGTTCTAAGTAATCAATCTGTTATGAGTTTCACAAAAATCAACTATTGAATAGTGTCAAAATTGACATAAAAGAGTTCTTAAAACAAATATTATATTATTAATTGATATTAAATTCCTAAAAATCTAAGGTTCGGCCAAGAGACTTATATTATGATAGGTTAATCATTAATGGACCACTTGGGGGTCGCTTGGATGTATATAGTAAGTTTATTAACCATATTCTATAAAAATACAAAGAGACATTGTAAAAGTGAAACTAATTAACTTAGAGTTAATACTTAAAGATAAGGTTAATATAAGTACCCAAACCTGTCTATATTCTATTGGTTGAGTGGTTTTCGACCTATCCCCACCTTAACCTTTGAATAATCAACTTTGGAGCCATTAGAAACCGAATATTAATTTATTATAAATTAATATTTCTAGCTTTTCCAAAGGTGCCCCTCACCCCTCTTATAAAAGGGCACTCCTCCTTCTCATTTCTTCACACCTTCAAAGCCTTTTGGTTCGGCCAAACTCTGCCCAAATACTCTCCCAACATCCCTCACTACAACCTAGAGGCCTTAGTTTGATCAGAAAGCCAACCTAAGGAGCCCTTTTGATCAAATCAAAAGGAAGAACCCGAAGAAGAGGTAATGATTTCACCACCCTTTTCTAAGTTCATTTCTTCTTCCACTTCTTCTTCCTTTGTTCTTACCATTCTAAAATAATAACTCTAGTATCTCACATATACTGTGATGTTATTATAAGTATGGTACAACCATATTCAGTATTCTATCCACCCTTTGAATAACATGTCACCATACGTGCGTACGTACGGCTTACCGTCTCCACGTCGTGGTGTAATTGTTATTCAATATAATATTATTTGGATGGGTATAATAATGATGTGTAACTCATGTAAATAATAAATATAACATGTTAATGATTCTGTATATATGATATACCATTCATTTATATATTATTTTAATATCAAAAGAATGATATTGTCGCTCGTGCGTACGTACGGACTACCGTCTCCACGAACGCGATGAGATTCATTCTCCATCGTATCCATTCAAGTATAATTATCATTTTATGATTTAAAAATGATGTTTAAGGACTTGATATCATTATGGATATGAATAAGATACAACAAACATGGCTTATGTAACAAAACATATAAAAGAAAATGAGTAAGCTAACACCCGAAACGATGATAATTCTAAGATATTATTAATAAATAAATGTTAAAAGATCATATATGATATCATATTAATATATATGATTCTTGTATAATTTAATAACAATTATTTCACCATTATACAGGAGGTTAACCTACCCCAACCAAGGAAAAGTACAAGGTAAGGGTTATTTCACAATCTCTTCATTATCCGAGGTTGTTTATATGTAATAATCTACTGGGATCTCTTTATCATCCACATCCATGTTTCTTAAAAATGTATTTCAAAACATTTTTACTATTTACAAGAATATGGGTTAAAGTCATTTATACCCTTTTTTGACTTTTTATAAGAGGTTTATAAAGGAATCTTTCCGTCGTTTTCAAAACAAGGTCCTTTTTAACCTTTTCGACAGAATTGAGGTAAGAATGTTTTTTTTAACTTATACGGCGGGTGCGGTTATTTTACGCCGTTATAAAATCTTCAAAGCTTTCCTTACAAGATTATTAGAATATTTTCAAAGAAAATGTTTTATTTTATATGGATATTAAATTATTTCAAAATAAAAGGAGATATTTCTTTAAAAAGAATTTTGATTTCATCTATGTCAACATCCTTTGATGGATTTTAAGATTATTTGAAGTTGATTTATTATGATACAAAACTTCTATATTGTATTGAAGGTTTTGTGATATGTTTGACTGTGGATGTGCTATTTTTATACCATTCATAGTTTATTGTGAAAGTATTGACATTTCGTATGCTAGTTTTAATACGAATGTTTATGTTATGTTTAAACCTTTTCATATGGGAATGCATTGGACTTAATAAGTGACGGGTGGAGACCGCTATAGCTCATCGATGCATCGGTAGGTCTCATGAGACAAACTAGTGTCTTGGCACAAGGCCTTGACAAAATCTTATTTGTAGTCTTGGCACGAGGCCTTGGCTATGTGGTTATGATAGTCTGGCATTATGCATTCCAACATTATGAAAGTGGTTATTTATTTTTGCATGTGATTATTCGATTAGTGGAATATCCATGTGAATAAGTAAATGGCATTATTTCATTTTATTTATGCCATACCATGTTGAAAGTTCATGTTTAAAAGGCTTTTGTTTTAGTTATACATTGCCTTAAATGTTTATTCTTATTGATGAAAGTTTCCGCTATATTGTTATCCTTACTGGGCATTTGAGCTCACCCCTTTTCTATGTTTTATTTTTCCCAGGAAGTGAAGATGTAAGTTATGAATGACCTGCAGGGATATTATGAGGGGATTGTAGTGTTGACTGTGGAAACATTATGTTGTTGTAGTAGTTTTTGATTTTATGATGTAATGTAAAACTTATGAATATATCTAGTGTTTCCAAGGCTACTAAACCAATCGGTCTTTAGAGATTTGATCTTTCTTGTGATCATGCCAATGTTATGTAATAATGCACCGACTCTAGGCAACTAGGGTCGGGGCGTTACACATAATATATATAAATACGGTTTCCATCATAATGTCTACCCTGAGAGGTGGTAAAAGAAAAATAAACAATCATCGTTCCATGAGGTAGTAGTTTGCTTTACACATAAGCAGTATGTTTGTTACCCAATAGATGGATGTGTGTGTAAGTGTAGGTAAAAAACATATCCAAAAAAATCCTATTATATTTAAGATAGTATTATATTTATAATATCATGTAATAGGTAGAGCATAGGGAGTGTAGAATGTAAATAAATGAAAGGAGCTTGAGGGAGGGTGTTACCTATTAATCAGGTAACTCCTTTTTATTTTCCCCAAAGTTATTCTTGGGAAGTATTTCTAGACAAATGGAGGATTCAAGGAAGAATTTAGGGGTTTTGGAATATTTATTTGAAAGATCCTGGCCAAAAACAATTCTTTGAGATGTGTGAATAATAGAGAGAGGTGGTGGCCTTTTATAGGGATGGGAAAGGACACACTTGGAATGTTTGAAAAACAAGTTTGGTGTACAAATGTTTTTACATAACTAAATTCATAAAAAACCAAAAAATAATAAATAATGGAAGGTTTATGGACCAAATCTGGCCATAAAATTGGGTTTTGATAAGTATATTGGTTATTTGGTCCATCAAGTTTAAGGTTTCTCCCCTTATTATGCTTAATTTTACCTTGATAAATCTAATTAATTTTGACTAAATTCACAAATATTTTTGGTCAGAAATTAATTTGATGTTATTAAATGTTATAAATTATACTTATTCCAAATTTGGAATCCATTTTTCCAAATTATAATCACAGAAGTCGTATAAATTAAGTTAAATTTAATATCATTGATGGGATTACACTTCTAGGTTTTAAACTAAAAATATTCAAAAGCTTTATATGCTTTTATAGTTCATATCAAAGAGAAATTGATTAGAATGACATAAATTGGATTAATTTATACCAATTTTATCTAATTAAACATTTAATGTAATATAAAATAAAATTTATTATAACAAATCAATTAAATTAAAAAGCATTTTTTAGCAAAAGTTTTGTATATTTTAACTAATCATTAAAAAAACTTAACCCTATTGTGAAATTTCCAAAATTTTCCCTAACCTAATTTTTTGTTTAAAATTAAAATATAATGATTATTTTGACATATATAATCCATAAAATCTGCAAAAATATTATTTAAAAAATAAGTTTTCCATTAAAATGTGATAAAAATTCCATAATAAGAAATATAATATTTTATTTATAAAAATGGGATGGGTTTTATCTTATGAAAATGAAATATATTAGATCAATATCAAAAATATTTTATTGAATATATATTATTTATATTACATTAGTATCAATAACAAATTATTATTAATTTAATTTATTTGGTTAAAAAAACTTTGTGCGTATAATAATATTTTCCCTTATATTCAATTGGGTTTCATATTCATATTTAATCAATTTTACATAATGAATTAATTTTATATTTGTGTAAACCATATATTTTCATAAGTTGTGTTGAGCATGGTTTTCCATTTTTTGTCAATAAGATTTTAATAAGGTGTCAACATGTGTATGGAAATGTGTTGATGAAGTAGTGATAATGATTAAAGAGAGAAAATTGTTCCAAAGCACCTATCACTTGGTGAATCAATATAAAATTACGTTGGTTGTCATGATTGTACATTATCCATAGAATATATGACAATTTTGGAACCAGTATTATGTTCCCTGACTTGTATTAAGGTGATAAATTGTAACAAAACATGAAGAAGTCCATGAAATACTCAATTTCCTAAGGAAAGAAGTAAAGATCCATCCATTGAATCTAAACAGATGATGTTTACAAACTAGATGATTGTTTGTGATGTTGCTCAAAGACCAAGATATGTGTTAATAGAGAATGAATCCATCACAACAAGAATACCATGCATTATTCTTTAATGATTGAGGAATGAATAAATTTTCCATGCATCATCCATGACTGGATTAGAGGAATGTATTGAAATTATTTGGGATTCATGATCTAAAAAAGGAATGAATGATGGTGGATGAAGAAGAAGAAAAGAGGATGGGGCTTTTGGAATTTGATTATGGTCTATAATATTGGTTATAATTTTTTAAACAAATTACATCGGTTCTATTCCTTTTCCAAAAATAGTGGCCAACTTACAAGGACAACTAAAGACCTCAACATCAGGAACGTGTAAGACCCGTGGGTCAACTGCACCTAAAGGAATCCTCCAAGACAGCCCCGCAAGAGGCGCAATGTTTGATGGCCTTGCATAAGTCTGCCATTGTGCGCACAGTGGTGAACCAGTGCGGCGATTTTTTAGTGGGTGCTATGAGCATTCACGAAAGAGAAAAGGTGGGCATAGAAGCACACACACAAAACACCAGTATGGGGAAACACTCAGAGAGTGGAGAGAGATTTATAAGCTAAGTTTTCTATAGCTTGTTATTTAAAGAAGTCGTAAATTTCAGTGTTTTTCGATGTGGGGTGGGTTTTTAAAAATGTAGATGAAATCTCAATTGTCCATTAGATATCCTGTAAGATCTCAACTGCACGCTCCATCCCGCGCTCCGCAACACAATCTCTACCATCTGTGATTTATCTAAGTTAATCCAATGGCTGAGGAAAGGCCACAAGATCATTATCAACCTCTAGCCATCCTGATGCCACAGATTTCTACAAAAGCCATTGGACAACCAAGATAATGCCTCCAGCCAACATTGAAGCTCGAACCTACTGCATGCGCATCATTCAGACAAAATGATACCATGCATGCAATTACATTTTCATGCAAGGATTGAAATAAAGAAATTCAGAGAAGGCCGAGGAAAATTTTTTTTGAGGCCGCACAGGAAATTAGAAATTCATGGGAGGATTTAAAAACAAGTTAAACATGATCCTCATCACATTAACATAAGGTTGACACAGATAAAGAGGATCCCGTAGTATAAAAGGAAACACCAGTGACTTGTTCCAAATATTATATAGCATTTGAAATATTCAAACTGAATATCATGGGTACTCAAAGATTTGAATACTGTGTAATCTCATATGGATTTGAATGTGAAAGTGATCCAAACCTCACATATATGTAGTGGATCACCTGGCTGATAATTGTTGTTCAGATTATTGAGAAAGATATTGTTTTTCGAAATATAGAGCACCGAGACTTCCCACACAGCACTGCAATGTGAAGAAGAAGACATGCATGAGTTCAACAAGTGACAAACACTGTTAAACCCTACTTATAAAGAATAAACACACACTTGTGCGAAGAAACCCGCGATCATGTGACAAGTTCATTTGAACCCTCATTATGTCTTTGTGAGGAGAACCCCATGTGTACACAATTGGTGCACTTTCACCCTTACTATACTCCATGCAAATAGGACCCACAAACATCTCAGGTTTTCTGAAGGAGATACACACGCACTCCTTGTGTGATGAAGAATATATGATCCCTCTAGGTTTCATTAATTTAAGAAGAAGAGTTCATAAAGGGATAGTGTACAAATTCACTGCCCTTGGAATATAAGGGAAACCCAAACATTCAAAAGTTTTATACATGACACAAATAATGCCCCCTTAAGAAGTAAAAATCACACACACACCACCTATATACCCTTTCAGATTTTTTGTGATATGAAAATGAAAAGGAAGAGTGCATACATGGTTTAGTTCATGTGAATGCAATGAAAAAAAAAAGAAAAAAGTGTGTGTGAACATGTGAAGTAGGAGGAAGAAATAAAAAGGAAAACACACACATTGAACACAAATTAAAAATAACAAGTGTGTGTGTATTCTAAGAACCAAAAATCATGAAAAAAAGGGAAAAGAAGATGATTAATTTTGTGTGCTCAAAGAATTATACCCATTAGGGGTTTCATATAATAAATAAGAAAAGAATTGTGCAATCAAGCATGCATGAACATGCACACGTGAAGACACTTAAAAGAAGAATCAATATTGTGAGTGCATGTGTGTAAAAAAGAATAATAAATTCCATGAAACTCATTCCTAAAGCATAAGTAATTGAGATATACAAAACAAGAAGTTTGGATGTCATAAAATCAACATGAAGTAGATGAGAAATGTCACTAAAGCTAAAATGAATTAAAAAACATCTTATATATGAGTTAATTGTATTTGATAATCTAAGAAGGTAGAAAGAGATGATATTTTTTAGAATTATTATATCATTATTCAAGATGTTTTGTAAACCATTTTGACACACATAAGTGAGTCTAGGTCTTCATCATAAGAAGATATAATTTCCTGAGCATTGTTGAATTGGGTAATGGTAAAAAAGTGACTAGAGTTATTGATAAATGTCAACATACCTTATCTAAGGATGTTGAACATTCTTGAAGAGATTCATGAGAAATTTTGATTCATCAATATTGCAAGGGAAGATCAGGAGATCCATCCATAGTGATTCAGGAAGCATCACTTGTGAAATCCAGGAAGAATAAGTCTTCAGTGGGACTCTGAAGCAGGCAAGTGGGACTCTTGTAACACTATAGGAAGCAGTATAAAGAACCTCTTGTGGGACACAAAAGAGGTATAATGGGATTTTGTATTGACCATTGTAATTTATAATAATATTAGAGTGGAGAATCTATGTTTGGTAGAATAACCAACACAGTAAGGAGAAGGTCTTTGAACCGAACCTTGTAAATCCTTGTGTTCAGTGGCTTTTCATTTATAGAATCATTCAAGGTAAGGCTGAGAGACACAAGAAGAGTTGATAGAGGCTTTAACCAGAAATATTGGTTTAATTTAAAATAACAAGTTATTAAAAATATTTTAATGAATCAAAAATTCACCCCTTCCCCTATCAGTGATTAACACTGATCTGGACTCTTCTTGTTAGTTAAGTATTTTCATAAATAATAATTTAACATATAATAAAGAGTAAATAAAATATCTTTTTTCGATAAAAATTGGTCTTATGTATTACCCAAACCACCGAGTAATTTCATTACTACATGTAATTAAAGTTAACCTCAGTTTGTCATATAGAGAAAGATAAAATTTATGTTTCATGTAGTGAATGATTAACAAGGTTTAGTGGAAGTCCAACATTTTAACATAAAATAAACTATTTTTTTGTTTAGTGAAAGGAAAAATATCATAAAAATTAATTTAATTAGAAAAAATATTTCAAAAAATATCAGGGTGTTAGTATTCGATTTAATGGGTAGGGAACTTATACGACTTGTGTACAATGAAATACCACCTCTCAAAATGATGTTGTTCAATTTTTATTTACCACTTCTCATAGTTGGAAATTATGACATAAAATATGTCATTATATGATATATATGATATTTAATATTTACTTATTCTTCTTTAACTATTATATATATCATACCATCACCCATTATATTTTTTTAAATATAATAACCGATTATGTGAATGTGTAGACTACTGCCACCTCAAAGCGATGTGATTCATTCATAATTTGCATGGAATGTATTAAGGATGGGTTTAGTGAACATATATTATATATATGAAATAATAATTATACTAAAATTATGTTATATATATATATACATACATGTCATTTTCAATCTTTCTCCAAATATAAAAATAAAATCAAAACAATGTTCATGCGTAAGTATGACCTTCCATCTCTATGAACAATATATTCCATTTCATATTTACATATTTTATTTATTATGTTGAATATTTATATAAGTAATATATATAATATAAATATCTTGTGTTACATTATGGAAATAATTAAATAATAATCTATATAATAGGATCAATATTGAGAAGTCATAACATATACAAAAAATAAAACAGATATTACCTGAAATTAAACATTAAAAAAGAAGATGTTAACAAATGTGTAATATAAAGTCATAACCAAAATAAATATATAGTAATATTGTTCTATCGTAGATTTATTATAATCTTATATTTATTATACCATAGGTTTGATCATGTATGAAGAAATTTAAGAATTAAGGTAAGGGTTTTCTCGTATCACTTTTATTTCTACGATACTTCGGCCTTAATCACCACACATTTATTTTGTGTGGTCTATAAACTGACCATAAATGTATTATATGATTCTTATACATTAATATATTGGAACTTACATATCCATTATATTATATTTATTTCATTGGAATTATGGTTAAAATGTTATGATATCGGTAAACTAATTTTTTCTCCATTTGTTTTCTTCGAGTTGCATGCCATTTTTTGTACCTGTATGTTTTTATGAGATGTATATACTTAGCATTGACATGTTATATAATTAATATAATTCTTATATTTGTTTTTTAATCTTCATTTAATTCCACTTTCTTACATCGGGAGTACGATTCTATGTTTCTAAGTGGTAAGAGTTCAATGCAATTATCCGATCGTTTATTAGGATAGTTTATGATTATTCTATATTTGATTAAATTTTCTGATCCACCATTCAATATATATGATAAATGTTCTTATAATATTTATATTTATGATATTTACATGTATTATCACCATTTACAATTTTTCGTACATAGATATTTAAGAAATTATTTTTAATAAATTTTGACTTTAGTTGCCTTTTTAGTTACAAAATTGCGTTTTTTAAAAAAAATTTCAAAGGATCATTGATAAATTTTCCAACTTATGTTCAAATATATGGTTCTAAAATCTCTTTCAAGATTCCATTATGAATTTTTAATTTTAATTTCAAAGAATTTTTTTTTCAAAATGGTTTCATGATTGTTTTATAAGTTTTCACGGAATTTTTTTTCAAAAATGATTTTCATCTTATTTAATATGTTTTCCGTGAAACAAATTTTAAAAATGTTTCAAATAAACTTTCATAAGTTTTCACGGAAAATGGGGTTCAACTTTTTTTCAACATTCATTTAAATTTTTTAGTGAAAAAGGTTTTCAAAGTGTTTCTACGATAAATTTATATGTTTTGAAGTAAAATAGTTTTAAAAAATGTTTTCATGATTATTTTAAAATTTTTCATGGAAACATTATTTAATTTTTTTTTCATGATTATTTTATATATTTTCAATGGTGTTTTTTTAAAAAAAAAATTCAATATTATTTTAGAAAATTTCATGAAAAAGTTTTTAAAATGGTTTCAATCTTCTTTTATAATATTTCATGGAAAAGGTTTTTAGAATGTTTTGACGATAATTTTATAATTTTTCAAAGAAAAATGGTTTTAAAATGTTTTATATACTCCTTTATTAAAATTCTCATCTATTTTAGAATAGAATGGTTTACACACTTTTTGGGGAATGGTATTCACTCTCGTATACCCTATCATTTCAGGATAATGATTCCCTCTTGTTTTGAGCATGGGATATCCTACTGTGTACCATTTGAGCTCATAAACTATTTTTCCTTTCCCAATTAATTGGATGGAGATATAGGTCCTACCCATAAAATATTGAAATCATACATGCCTATCCTACAAGCTTACAGATCATTAATCATATCAAAATCCATAAAAAGAGATGTGTGTCATATACATCATATCATAAACCCTGAAATTAAATGGGTAACATAAATATTACATTATAAAATTACATATGGAAAAGAGATATATATCATAATAATTTCATCAAATCATAACCTAATATAATTAGTGTGTATGAAAAGAATATAACCCATGGGAGAGAAATAAGTTTCATAAGCATCAAACCATCAAAACAAATACCATTTAAGAAATAATATAAATGGTATTATTGGATCATATCCAAATTAGAGTATAAACTATAATAATGTATGTGATCATAGATGGAGAAGGATTTCAAAATATCTGTTGAAAATTCATAAATTAAAGTAACCTTTCTTTGGATACCACTTATTAAAACGTGAAACATTTTGGAAATCCATTTCATTGAAAACCACATTGAAAAAATTATAATGAATGCTTTTAAAACCCACTAAAACATTTCTTTAAGAAAACATTCTATCATCTTTGAAAAATAATTTTTGAAACATTAAAAAATATGAAACTCATTTTCATTGAAAATATCCTTGAAAACTTATAAAGGAATCCTGAAATTTTTTTGAAAACCTTTTTCCTTGGAAACATAAAAATAAATCATGAAAAAACTCTGAAACCCATTTTCTATGAACACTTATACAATATTTCTGAAAAAAGTTGTGAAACACATTTTCTTTGAAAACATTTAACACAATATTAAAAACATAAAAAATAATTTTTTAGCATAATATTTTTTTGAAAACCATTATAGAAAACATGGTTTTTAAATAATATAGATTTCTGACTAAAGAAAGATATAAAGTCAAATTTTCTTAAAAAGACTCTCATAATTAGATTAATTAAAAAATAGCGGAATAATGGAACCAATACATGAAAATATAATGGATAACCACAGGAGAATAAAATTCATGAGTTTACATGAAATATGGAACATAATATTTCATCAATGTAAGGATAATAAAAAACTATCCTGAAAATTGATGAGATTGTAGTAATAAACTATTACCTCTTTGGTAACATTGAATCATAATCCCCGTGAAAGAATAAAATTACATGAAAAATATTATATCATGAAAATAATTATATTCATGATAGAACATGAAAAGGGAAGTATATATGACTCGTTGAAAAATATTGGTTCATAACATGGAATTTATCTCAAAGAAGGAAAATTAAGACAAAATTACTTTACTGATTTGGTAACTTTCGAACCACAAACCCCCTGAAAGATATATTATCAAATGGATATTTAAATTTAAATAATTATATATATAATAATCCTAAATTAAATCCATAGGTATTATACAGACCACAAAAAATATATTTGTAGTGAATAAGGTATAAGTCTCCAAGAAATAGAAGTGAAATGAGAAAACCATTACCTTATTTCTAGACATTCTTCACACACATTCAAAGTTCCGGTATAATAATTATAAGTTTACAATACATATAAAACAGAAAAATATTACTATATATAATACCCTATATGATTTTATTACGAATTTATATTTATCAGTTATTAATAATTCCATGTTAAAGTAACATTTCAGGTAATAACCACTATGTTTATCATAGGTATTTTGACTTGTTATTCTTGATCCTCTTACATAAATCATGACATTAATATTTATAGAATGTAATAAATGATGCATATATCTTATATATATTCATTATGTATATATTTATAATAATATATAAAAAAATTTATTTGAAATGGGATAGACCATTCATGGAGACGCTATGCCGTACGTATGCATGAGTGTTATTTTTGTTTTCATGTTGTATAGAAAAGAAGTAAGTAAATAATATATATATATATATATATTATCATTGAATTATCATTATGATCTCATTTAGATCATATAATTACACTATACCAATATGTAATACATTCCATGTATAGTGTGAACGAATCACATTACTTTGACAAGGAAATAGTCCACAAGTCCATAAACAATGTTATCAAATTCTCACAAAATGGAAAGAATGTGTGCTATGTTTTCCAATACAATTTCATTATGAAATTTATTCCAATGACTTAAATTGGTTTAAATTATATACAATTTATATAATTATTATTTAAAACCAATTAAAAACATTATTTAACAATATAAATATATTTGATGAAAAAAAATTTTGACATAAAATTCAGTATTAACTTTTGATACAAACTATATGCACCGTGTATAAAAAAATTACAGAATATTGTTTTTTATTTAAGAAATTAATTTCTTTAAAATTTATGATATGTTAGTGATTATTGTTTTACATAATATGCTTATAACTCATACATAACAAAACCATAAAATATAAAGTGGACTCTTCCAAAAAGTATCCATTTATCCAATAATCTAAATTTTTTAAAATAAACAATGATTTATTATATAAAAAATATTTACAACATTAATCAAGAATTATTCTAATCCCTTAATAATCCTTAATTCTGATGAATAAAGTTTAAAATGTGGTATGAGAATAAAAATATCCGTAAGGGATATAAAAATAAAAAAAATTGCTAGTCCATTGATAATCATTAAAACCAATGAAAACATTTTTATAAATGAATAATTTTCATCCTTAATAATTATTAAATATTTTCCTTTTAAAATATTATCATTTCATACCCTTTTTGTAATAACATGGTTACCATAAAACACACAGCAAGCATAGAAAATACATGAAGGTATTTTGGGACATCATTATACTTGTGACTCTTATATATGAATAATCGTGTTTTCAACTTCCATATATGTCACTCATATTAATGTAATAGACATATGAAGGACATTCATACACATTGCAGTTGAGGTATGTCATGGAATCACTCATCATTGGCTTATCATGGAACCACCCATTATTGGGTTTTCACAAAACCACCCGTCAAATGTCCATGTACAATTATATAATCACAACACATAATAGATTGAAATTTTCAACATTAAGCTTATAAAATTTTATTTTAAATCATAAGAGGACATTTAAAATATATTTAAATAATCAATATATTTATCAGAAACCATTTTCAATAAAAAATACTTTGAAAATAAAGAAAAATGAGTTTCTTATCCTTTTAAAAACATGAAGCCTTGTAGAGGAATCGAAATACCAAAATAAGAAAAAGATATAATTTATAATCATATATATATATATATAAATATTTAAAATGATTTCAATAATACTAAAATAGAGGAAAGGAGTAGATCTTTAATCTTTTAGAGATTCCCATACCACTTTGAACATTTAAATTATAATCCCCATGAAAGAATAAAATCTTTTATATGATTTTATGGAAAATGGGATTCAAATATTTTTTTCAAGATTGTTTTATATTGTTTCATAGAAAATGGTTTTCAAAATTATTTCAATATTCTTTTTATTTTTTTAATGGTCATTTTACCTAAAAATTTCTTTTAATTAATTTAATGGTTTAAAAAGAATTTTTTAATGAATAAAGGAAATTTTCATCATGAAATGTTTTAGAAATATTTAAATTCATTAATTTAAAGTTTTTCTATGTTTATTTCAATGAAATGGAATTTGAAAATGTTTTATGTTTTAAAAAGTGATCTCTAAAGAACTAATATTTTTTTTTGAAGTGTTCCAGGTTGTCTTTCGAAATCGTTCAACATCTAAGATTACATACATTATTATAATTTATTATTTATCAGATATATGATCCTAGAATACAATTCATATTATTTATTTAATGGTTTTTGTTTTTCTTGATTGATTTTTATTACCCCCATTTCTCTTCCACATGTTATAGGCTTTTGATTCCCACTTCTTTTCACTAGTTATGCTTTGAAAAAATGATTATGATACCCATATATTTTCCCTAGGTAATGAAATTATCAAAGGATTATGTTACCAATATAATTTCATGAGTTATTATATGATGTTCATAAAACACATATCTTTTCATGGGTCATGATATGATAGATTTTTTAATATCTTGTGGAACATATATGTGTGATTTCATTATGTGATATGTGGGACCTATATCTCCCTCAAATGCATTGGGTAATGATAAATGATTTTTTTCTCAAATGGTACATGTGAGGGAAACCCATTACTGAAACAGGAGGGCATGTTAAGAAAAAAAAAGGGTACACGGGAGGGAATCATAAGAATGAAACAAGAGGGTATCTTCATACTTAAATAAGTGGGTACATGGGGAGGAATCCCAACCTCAAAACAAGAGGGAATTTTAATCCGGAAACTAGAGGGTTCATGGGAGGGAATCTGGTGCCTAAATAATTTATATAGACTATGGGACCAAGACTATAATGTTATGATGTTATTTCAAGGTAGCTGGGACATAGTATTTTCTATGCTTATCTATATGCCTAAATTCTTTGTCTTATTCTTACATTATGATTTTATGTGTTATAATCATTATTCCAATATGATTTATGTCTTATGAACAACCTATATTTATGTAATGATTCATGTTTGTGATTCCTACAATTATTTGAATGTTATTATAATGTTATGATCATGTTATCATACCCTTAGGCTCGTGTTTTACTTACACATCTCCCATGTTTACCCCTAATGAGGATCAGATAATACCTGTTTCTTATGTTTCATTTCCCGAGGTTGTGAAGAAATGTTTTAAGTAATAGTTAATAAATGGAGATGATTATTACGGTAGATACTGAATATATTTCACCATGTTATATGATTAGGTTTCCATACTTATAAAGTCACTAAACTATTACAGTCCTCAGGAATGTTTTTTTGTAATGTGCTGAATTTTCATAAAAAATGATATAATATCCTTGTATGTTAATCCTTGGTCATTATAGTTGGCATAAAAGGAATGGATTAGTCAAAATTAGGAATCCAGGGCATGAAAGCTTAATGAGATACCAAGTAATATTTTAAGGATATGTTTATGGATGTCTTTAAGGAAAAGAGTAAGGATGGGTTAAAGTATAAAAAAAATTTCTAGAATTTGTTAAAGGATAGAGAAAGTGGTTTCCAAGAAATAAATCAAATTATAGAGACAATAAGTGGATGTGGAACTGGACAAAATTTATGAAGGGGTAACAAACCTAAAAACACCATATTTCTATAGACCTTATTGAGAATTGGTGCATGACAACAGGCACTGATGCACACCTATTTTGACACTCATAAGTAATATGATTTTTATTTCTAGAAAAACTTTACAAAACATCATAAAGGGTTTAAATAGAATATGAATATGAATACCTTAGGACAAAACTAAGGTATTTAAGACTAAAAAAGTATGGTTTCATTATTTAGACATCCAATAAGTGTTTTTTATGATTGTGTGGTTCCCTCTTATAATGGTTATTTCTTACTTTATTCAATTTGGATTTAGTCAATGGATGGAACCCAAAAGAACCCTGTGAATGAGAAATTTAGTGGACAATGAATTTATTTTAATTTTAAGAAAGGAAATTTTGTGGGTGATGGACTAAAAAACATCATTTCTATTATAACGCACATTTTTTAATCTATGAATCATGGTGAACATCCATCCAAGAAAAGGAGGGAACAATGATCTGTTTAGTACTTCAAGAACAATCTACATAATTCATTCAGTGGTTCCACTAACCCATCAGTTGGATTTTAATTTATATGTACCACCAAAAATATATTTTCCATTCTCTAGTTTTCAAATCATGATATTTTTATTATGGCAGTCTATCTTCTAAAAGGTGATACAAATCAATGGTGGATTTTTATTAATAATATAAGGTAATGAGATAAAATAGTATCCATAGGTTGGGATGAGTTGAAGAAATTATTTTTCAATAATTACATTCCATTTACTATTCTTACAGATATAGAAAATAAATTAATTGAGATTAAGTGGAAGGATAATGAATCTATAGGGGCATATGAAGAACATTTTACATGGCTTGAGAGCAACTATTTGGGTATTATCATCCCACTAGAAACAAAAATTGATCTATTTTTTGATTTAATGAAACCTATTATTCAAAAGTCCATGGATATAAGACAAGTTTGCAGCTATGAAGAAGTTTTCATTTGTTATATGAAAGTGGAATTGGTGGCTGAAATTGAATATCAATATCCTAGTTTTGACTAGAAAAATAAGATAGAGTTCATAGAAAAATATAACCACTACGGAGAAAAGAAAACGTGCCTTCCATTATGAAAAAATTGCGAGAAAAAACATAGATAAAATTATATAAATGAGAATACTAAATGATTTATGTGTGGAAGGTAGGGTAACAGAGTGAATTAATATCCAGGTAATGGAAAAAATTTAGATAATTATGCGAATAAGGATAAATCACCCTATAATTCACCCCCTAAACGTTAGTGTTTCAATTACATAGAGTTTGACCATTCTCCTTACATGATCCCCAATAAATGAAATAATGTGGATAATTAGACATAATATCCATTGAGGATAAAGGAGAAGGAGAAATATGATACATTAACAATAGATGAAGTGAGTCTTGATAGTTAGGGAACACTTATCATCCCCTCATTAGTTGGTAATTTCTTGTTTTATTTTGTACGATTAAGCCCTATGAAAATATTATTGTTCATACTTATGAAAATTTTCAAGTGATTATCACCCTCTTATTAGATTCTCGAATAATAATATAACATGTGATATTCTATAGGTACAAGGATGGTCCATGGTTCTAATTATTTTTTATAAGATAAAATATGTTTTAAGGAATAAATATTTAATTATATTTTGGATAGTTCACAAGGTGAACCATTTATGGAAGGGTTTAAGTTAAAATTATGGTAAGGGTATAGATATTAATTTATTATCTCTCGAGATCAGGGTTTGTACATATTAGATAATTTTTTATAATATATTTTTAGTATAAAGACAAATGGAATGACCTGAAATTATATTTAGGGATGTCATGAATCGTTAATGATTTTGAAATAAAAAATTCAAATTCTTCTTTTGGAATAATAGATGAATTGGAAATTGATCAAGGTATAATGAACGGATGATATTGTTCTTATTATATGTAATTAAATCAAGTAAGAATACATTATCATTAATATTCTTCAACTCTAGGGAAATGATCTTGAAATATAAAATGTTATCATAGGACCTTCATTTCTAATGAATAAAATTTTTCATTAGATCATCACAGGTTTATGGAATTGGGATTGTTAATTTCTCCTAACTATGTTCATTATCACTATCCTTCTTAAAATGATAGTTATATTTATCTTCCAAGTCCATGTTATCACTTTTCACCTATGTTCTCGTATGTGGAAACCTAGTTATGAGTTACTTTGGGTAACCATTAAGTTTCTAACATTAAATTTTTAATGAATGTTTGAGAATTCAATTTTATGATGTAGGTTTCTATGAAAGGACATTTCAAGTATTAATCCTTTTATTTCCTAGAAAAAAAGTTTAGGGAAAATAATTTTATGGGGGCTAGAAAGTAACACCCCAGGATTTCATGATTTTTTTTCAAATTAATTAAAAAAATTGAGATTTTTAATTTCAGTAAACACTGAAAATAGATTTTGTTTTAAGAAATTTCTATGATTGGATTGGGATATATAAAACACCATGTTAATAATGCACTAAAAGTAACAATTATATTATATTTTAGTACACACAAAACAATGTTTGGAATGAATTACACACAATAAAAAGTCCATTTGATAGCTTGAATTATATTCAAGAGCTAGATTTACCAAACAAAATTCTACAATTAATGTTGTTACAAAAATATTATTAAAGATAACACATAGACATTTGAATATAAGTGAAAAATAAAATTAACTATAGTGTGGCAATTTTATTTACACATGTATATAAAACTATTCCTTTTTTATCAATTGTTTTGAAAATAAAGTAATTGATATTTGAATATAATGAAATTTTTTCCAACGAAAACAATTTTTATATCAATAAATTTAGAAAAACATATTTTTATGATTTTTTCAATGAAATATATATATTTTTTACATTAAATAATATTTTTCTAGTAATTTAATATATTTCAAAATGAAAAATATTATAGTAAATCAAATTATATGAATAAAACGAGGTATTTTTATAAAATGTAATTTTACCACCTTATAATAGAGAATCCATCTTGAATCCATTTTTTGACATTTAAATATTTTTTTTGAAAAAATATACTACATTTTTGATTGAATAATATTAAAATTTACATTTTTGGAATTTCTGTTATTTTTCTAAGATGTTTCATTTTTTTGATGAATAGTGAAAAAATAATGAAATGTAATTAAAAATTTATTTTTCATATGCTATTTTATATAGTAAAATTATATTTTAATTTGGTATAAAAGTTTAATTAATTAATTTTTACATAAATTAATTCAAATTAGGACATTCTCATCAATTCTAAATTGATTTTTGGTATAAAATCATTTCAATATTTTAAAACCTTTCACTTTAAAATCATTATGTGAGGACACATACGTGGGACTAACTTTATTTTGATTTACGACACTTTTATTTGTAGAATTTGAAAAAATTTATTCTATATTTTTATCAAAATTATTTATAATGTAAAATTAGGTCAACATAGTTTTTGACCAAAAATGTTAGGGAAGTTAATTAAAATTAATTATAGTGATTAGGGTGAAAATGAGCTTAATTAATAACAAATCTTAGAAAATAAGGTGTTAAAATGAATCTACACTTGTATAAAATCTATTTTATGGCTATAGTTCATTAGAAATTATAATATATAGAAATATACATTTGAAACACTTGA
This sequence comes from Viscum album, assembly GCA_963277665.1. Lineage (NCBI taxonomy): Eukaryota > Viridiplantae > Streptophyta > Magnoliopsida > Santalales > Viscaceae > Viscum > Viscum album. The sequence goes on from OY728138.1 coordinate 399,332,209, forward strand.
GGTAATTTTAAACATGGGGAGCACACAATTCTTTTCAAAAATGCCCAATGTATCCTTTTCCCATCATATGAAATGCCTTCTCTCCACACCCTCTATTTACACCTCTCAATATATTTTGGATCAGAAAAACCCTGAGCAAATATACACCCAAATTCTATAAATTCATCCTAGAATACCCCCCTTTTAGAGTAAATCTAACGAAGGAATCTCTTTTGGGGAAAATCAAAAGGCGTTACCCAAAGAGGAGGTAAAATCCTTCCACAAGTGATTTAGTTTTATTTTAACTATCCACCACCTAAAATGTTCTTATTACCTATTTAAATAATAACCTATGTATCATCAATATACAAATATATTTTTATTTAATGTTTTATATTTATTCTTGTGCACACATCCATCCAATGGGTAACAAATTACCACCTCATGAAAAGATGTTGTTCGTTGTTCCGTTACCACCTCTCATAGTTGGGAATTAGGATGGAAAATCTATTTTTATATGATATATGTGATATTCATGATGTATTTATTCTTATTTAATTATTATATGAAATACACTTCAATGATTTCCTCTATGTTTAAATATAATAACTTTGATTTTGGGCGTGTGGACTACCACCTCTTTAAAGCGATGTGATTAATTCACACTTTACATGGAATTTATTAAGGATGGGTTTAGTAAATTTATATGATATATATGACACAATAATTATACTAACGTAATATATATATATATATTATACATGTATGTCATTTACATTCTTTATTTCATTTTGATAAGAAAACATAAACAAGATTCATGCATACGTATGCTCTACCATATCTATATAGGGTATATTCTATTTCATATTTATCTCTTTTATATATTATTAAAAATATATATAAAATTAATGTATATAAATCTGTGTGTGATATATATATAATGTTTTACATTATGGAAATAAGTATACCATTATCTAAGTAAGAGGATGAAGAATAACAAGTCAAAAATACCTATGATAAACAAATAGGTCATTACCGAAAATGTTACTTTAACATGGAATTGTTAATAAATGGGTAATATAACGTCATAATAAGATAATATATGGTATTTTATATATTAATATGTTTGTATTTATATTTATAATAAACTTATTCTTATTATAGAATAGTTTCGAACATGTACAAAGAAAGTCAAGACATAAGGCATGGGTTTTACCGTATCACATTTATTTCTATGAGACATAAACCTTTTCGACAACTAATTTATTTTTTGTGGTGTTTATATTTCCTATGGACTTATTTTTTGATTATAACATTTATAATTATTCAAATTATAATATATTTTATAGTATCTATCTTTCCTGGGGTTTATGATTCACAAATAACAAACCAGTAAAGTAAGTTTATTCAATTTTCCATCTCAGAGATACCTACCATGTTATATAGCTATATTTTTATACAAGGTTTATATAAATACATTTTAGATGAAAAAATATAAATTGGGGTTTCATTTTCTTTAAAAAACTTGAAGGCTTATAGGGGAGTAAAAAACCAAAACTATGTGGGTATATTTTAGTAAGGTGAGAGATATTCTCGGCCGACCATGCCTTAGCCACCGATGGTCTTCACACAACACCCCCACCCCCCTCTATGGGATAGGGTCCATGAATGTCTCTTGACGGAGGTCCAACGATACAATTATACCCCTTCAAAAACCCATGTTTCATCCCTTCCTTCACCAGAATCGATCTCATCCTAAATGTTCTGGATTTCATTAATGGATCTCTATAACAATTGATCTCGAAAATGGAGTTCATCAAAACCTTCCCTTGTCTCCATTTGACATTGATTGTATGCTTCAAGAACCACTATCTATCGGTTGATTTTATCGATCATTTTTTGGATCTTATGGTCTATAGAAGTGCACGATAGTAGGGATCCTCAACACTAAGCACATCATAGTACACTTTTTTTTAGAGGATGATTTAATCTTGGTGTGGTCGAGTGATCCTCATACCTGTAATGGGTATCATTTAATTTCTTTATATAGACATACAATTTAAATATGAAATGTTATTTTCCAAACTTGGTTGTTTGTATAATACTTTAAAAACATCCACTTTATTTTTAGAATCCTTCAATTCTTTGTATTCTTGGAAATCTCATTGGTCATTAAATTTTATTATATAGTCAGACTCGATCTATTTGACACCAATTTTCATCTAGAATTTTTATTGATGTTGATATGTTGAATCTATCTATTCAATATTTATGGATTTTTATTTGTATAGAAATATGGTATAAGAAATAAATTGTTTTTGAAACATTGTGTGATTTATATCCATTGTTAAAGAAAATGGGGCACCTATTATAGGTTATCAAGCATGGGGAAACATCATGGAAGGATCCTGGCTTCAATTCTAATCAGGAAAACCTAGACCTATGTGAGGTGCATGTTGTTAAATACAGATCATTGAATGTGAATCACATTGGACTATCTGTGGGGTTTGAAATGGTTTTTCCTGGTCAAAATCCTAATCCGCTTAGTGGTAGGGTAATTTTGTATGATGCAGGCAAGGAGGTGACAAACTATATAAAAGATTAGTATCCTGATCGAACAATATCTGGAATCTTTGACATATTGAAATGGGACCTATGAGTTGGGGGGGGGGGGTCCTCCCTATATTGTGGTTATTCAAGGTGATATAGATAACTTAGGTGCGATGCAACCTGTACATAATGAATAAGCATAGAGAACTATTTATTTTTATCAAAACATCAGGTTTTTAGGGAATAATTTGGTTGGATCTGGTGAGGTGGAGACCTGTACATGTAATTCAACTAAGGTTAATGATGCATCTATGGTTGTTCACAATGCTAGTAAAAATTATCTGTATGTGGATCTCAAGGATACCAACATACAACCTCAATTAATGGTGACTGGATTCATCCAATCGAGTGAAACTGATTTTTTTGTATATGACTCAACTATTGACCTCAGTTATGATGCACATAAAAACAAATTTTAGGAAAATATTCCAAAATTTTACATCTCCTCAGAAATTTCAGAAAATGGTAGGATATATATGATGATGAGAAAGTGAGGAAAGAATCCCTCTTATTTCAATTATTGATGTTATGATTTCATACAAGGATATTGTAACACATGGATGGAAAACGATCATTAAAAATGATGGCTTTATATCTACCCATTCGAAGAGAAGACCACTAGGGGAATACTCCAATAGGGTAAGGATTTTGAGTACCATAACCTCCTCGAAGATGTCTAAAAGAGTTAATGCTGATATTCTCATGATCTTAAACCATGTTAACTATAATTCTGAATGGGAAAATTCTGATAAACAAATTTATGGAAATTACTTTCCATATTATGATATGTAATTATGTTTTTTCTAGATGTGGGAAAAGGTTGTCTGCCTCATCTGTTTCCCTATTGGTTAAGTTTACCTCTTTTTAATAATGTTTGTAGAAATTCATAGTAAAATAATAAAAAATTGGTATAAAATTTCTTTTATAATAATTTTATATCCCTAAAAATAAATATGTAAAATAATATCAAGAATTTTGAAATAGATGAAATGATTAAATCAATCAATATTCAAAGCCTCCCACACCACATTGGTCATTCAAATCATATGCCACAAGAACTAATTTTTTTTAAAAAAATTAAATATCATGATAATTGAAAAAATATTGATATTGAATCTCGAAGGGTCTATATATACACTTTATAAAATAATTAAGGTTCATTTCATCAAGAAATATCTCAATGGAAAGAGATTGATATGAAACCCCTTACCTAGAGTCTTACTTTTCTCATGTCACAAACCAGATATAGTCACCATCCAAACCAGCACCTGACCCGGTCAATAGAAAGTCCAAATTGGAATTCCCTATCCAAAAAGGCTGGAATAAGTGTCCAGGTATCATAAAAAAAATTTTGTTACTATTTACCCGATTATAGAAGCATTAAATAACCCATGAAAATAAATAAACATAATCTGAAAATCTACTCCAAACAAGACTTTAAAAAACATTGGAATTGAAATAAATAGTTCTAAATAAATCTCCAAGAGGGAAAAAGCTCAAAAATTTCGGAACTTCTGACTCAAGAACCACCACACGACAAGGGGACATCACCCCCAAACATTATCCACAACACCACATCTAGAAAAGAAGTTGACCACCTGAACAACCATCTCCAAGGACTATTCCCTTACCTATTTCAAACATTATCAAGTGTACTTATACCCAAAGGTGTAAGTAGGTTATGAGACAAATCCCAAAAGGATTCAACCCAAAAATATTCTATGTGATAATCATTTTAGGACAAAAATATTGCATGTTTTTATAATAAAGAATGGTAGAACAATTTCTAAAAGGTGAAACCTTAAATTATAATAGATTTTAAGAGGGAAACATTGAAGAGTGTACACATTGAAAAAAAACACACATGCTGCTTGATTTTCATGATAAACACGCCGTATTTTGATTGTTAATATGATATATCTAATGGAAACTAGTCATAGGAACACCACTAAGAACTAGCTAGTTGTGGGGCCCTTGGTACATCATATATCATTGTGTAAGTAACCATAACCAATATCCTTATAATGCATGATCCAATATGAGGGTAAAACCCAATTTCCTAGTGTTCCCCAAACATTATCAAAGTTTAGATAGTACTTTTATCGTCAAACATTCTAAGTGAAATAGAGAATATTACACTACCTGATCACTAGCATACTAGTCATAGTCTTCCCACCTAGATACCCATGCATCCATATTTAGTATCAAACATGTTACAAAAGTTATAATATATCATTTTCACATTAAATTCCATTTATTAATCATACACACACTAAAAAATTCCCAACATGTCTTTTCATCCATTGTGTAACTCAATTAACCATTTAAAATATCCATAAAACAATTTCAAGATGTAAAACAAAGCCTCTCACACAAAATCCATTCAATAACCCTCCTTCAAATCCAAATTCACAAAAATACAACACCCAACTAGAATTTTCTGCCCTGAAAACATTTAATAAACAAATATCATGTGTCATAAAATATCTCCAAATTACACAACATGTAGTACACATGGAAAAAACTCATTTTCAAAAAAAAATTATCCTTTAAAATCAACCACTTAAGTAATGCTATAAAAAATGGATTTCATAGAAAAAATGGAATAGAAACATGAATAACAGGCTAATCAAGAAAGATAAATTCATCAAAGAATTTTTACACATGTAATATCCTACTTTATATGTCAAAAACCCCAAGCCATTGTGTGAAATGTCAACCACATCACCGCCACACCACAAGGGGATAAAAATGAACCCAAATCCTCTAGATTCAACTCAGCAAGACCAAATTATACCATATAAACAAAACATTAGTTTTTGGACATTTGGTAGTTCAAGAATGCGGGAAGAAACCCTATAGAAATGATAGAAAAACAAAAGAGAAAACACTTACTTGATAAATCATGAGGTTTCCAAAAAATATACCTTTAAAATGGTTTTAAAGATAATTTTAGGGATCACGGTATCTTTCCATGGCTGATAGGGTCAAATGGGGGAAGCAATGGAAGAGATAGTTTTAATTCCACAAGGGAAAAATCGAAATAACATACAAAATTCATGAGCTACACACCTATTCCTAATTTAGTAAGTCATGCGGAAAAACCATGCTGCCTATTCTGGAAATCCAAAACCCTTTTTTATTCCAAATTTCAAGGGGAACCTAGGGGGGAATATATTCCAAGAATAGAATTGAAAAATACCTAACAAGAAGGAAATGGATGTGACATAACATCTCTCTTTATATTTTTGAATAAAAATCCAATGTTAATTATTTAGTTTCATTATAAACCTTTTCATGTTTATTATTAATTTTATTTCACTAATTTAAATTTTGTAAAAAAACTATTTCAACAATTTAGATTTTGTCTTGGTGGTTTGAAAATATTCAATCGGTGTGTCAAAAATGGATTTGGTAGGTCATCTATGGTAAAAGAGGTCATTATATAAAAATATCCACAATTATAATTATGGATAAATTATCATATTTATACATAAATTAAACATTTGTTACTAATCATGAAATATGGTTAGGAAAAATGAATAAATGTTTCAATCCTAGAGACGGTAGTCCGTACATACGCATAAGTAACATTCCAATTTTTCATGGATTGTAATAGAAATGAGGTAAGTAGAACTTATATTTAAAGATTTAACATTATATTATAAATATAATATTTCATAATCATATATACTTATATATAAAATTCTTTTTATGTAAAAATAATCACATCATGTTGAGGTGGCAACAGTCCACACGTCCACGAATAACGTTATCACTTTTCCTGTGTGTGAATGGGTAATAATGAAAAAGATATATTATATTTCCATAACGGTAATTATATCATGAATATATTATATATGTTATGTATGTAAAATATATTTAATTAAACCCATACATAATACATTATATTTAGTGGTTAAATGTATGTTATTACATTGAGGATGCGGTAGTCCACACGTCCACAATTGATTTATCGTATTTACCAAAAATGGAATGAAGGAGGGTGTGTGAATATAATAATATAAAAGTTTGAAAAAATAAAAAATAATATATATATATATATATCATATAAATTTTTTCCATCATAATGGCCAACGATGAGAGGTGGTAATGAGAATAAAAGGATATTGTTACTTGAGGAGGCAGTTTTCTTTACATGAATAATAATTTTGTTACCATTTGATAGAAGTGTGTGTAGGTTTATTTAGAATAATTTACATAAAAAATATCAGTATATTGAGGATATTATTTTATCATATAATCATGTAATAATAATAAAAAAAGTGGTGTATAATGAAAAAAAACATAAATGCATATTGATGAATGTTACCTCTTTTTAGGGTAACATTTTTTGGTTTTCACAAAAGGAACTCTTGGTTGGTTATTTTCCCAAGGTGTGGACTCTAAGGTGATGGGAGGAATGTTATAATATTATTTTGGTATGTTTTTATGATCCAAGGTGCTTAATAGTTGTGAATAAAAGGGAAGGGTAATTGCCTATTTATAGTGGATAGGGAGTGACATTCTTGTAAATATAAAAATGTAAACAATTTTGAGAGCCCTCCATTACATAATGTGACTCCAATAATGGTCCAAAACATATAAAATATGCTATATGGTCCACGATTGTCCATAAAATGGTTTTTGGACATGTTTTGAGGAAATTTTTATTTTTTAATATCAATGTTTATCAACCATGTGATCAAAATTTTACATTAATCGCTGTAAATAAGTTTAATAACATTCAGTAATATATTTTTTCAAAAAATAAGTTAACTATATTATAACTTATAAATTATTATAATTATATTTATTGAATCCATTTATAAAAATTCCAATCACAAAATTATTATAAATCAATTTAAAATTAATCCCATAGATGTGATGTGATAAGGGTTTTTTAAAGTGAATATGTTCACAAGTGTGCTCATTTATTATATAAAATTTAAATGACAAATTAATTAAAATGACATATATTTGATATAATTGATATGAAATATATCTACTTATACTTTAAAAAAAATTCAAAATATTATCTAAATGTATAAATAAATTGGATAAAAAATATGTTTGGAACTAAAATTCACTATCATTTACTCTTCATCGAAATACGATGTTCACTGAAAAAACACCAAAAATTCACCCAAAGAAAATATTTATATATCTATTTAAAATTTATGTTTATTTATTCATTTAAAAATCATAAAAAATTAAAAAATTATATTTTAAATGGGTTATCCCTTAAAAGGTGCTAAAACTACATTTTAAATATATACATATTTTTAAGCTTAAAATAAGACTTATTATTATTTGAAGCCTGTAAAATTTATTGGATGAATATAAAAACTTATAATAACCATGTGAAAATATAATATAAGTATTCCTATTTATTATTTCTGATAAAATGGATAGATCATAACTACCAGATAAAATTATTATATTAAAACTATATTATTTTTAGCGTAACTCAGTCAGGCATGAAACAGAAAATTTCAGGGAAACTCATTGTTCTGTATTGGATACAAATTTGAATGTAGAATTCCTTTTATGGTAAACTTTCTATATAATTCATAAATATTAAATAATATGAAAAATAATTTTTCTATAATTACCAAGGATGTTACATCCACCCCCCATTTTGGAAATTATGTCCTCACATATTGATCTTTAAATATGAAAAACATTGTAACCACTGTTCATGTTATAGGAGTGTTTTTCCTTGTTACATGAAATTGCTTTAAATTAAATTTTAAATACAAAAGGAATATAATTTTTTTAAATTATATTAAACATTTAAAAAATATAGGGTATATATTCTCCTCTAAATCTCAATTTAATTTATTCTTTGTGGTTAAATTACTTAGGTTACACAACTAGTCATATTAATAAAAACCAAAATGATAAAAGGGGGTAAATGTAGAAGTTAAGGACCAAAATTATAAAATTATTCTTATTTTTTTGTAGGAGGTTTGGATTGACCATAATTCGAATTACATAATTATTTTTCCACTTTAGAATCACGCTAGGTAAGGGAGATTTCTCAATAGTGTATACCTTTTGGTATTTACAAGAATGCCACTCCTCCATTTCTATAAGAAGAATTAGAGATCCCCCATCCTTGAATCTATAAATTCACTTTTTATTGAAAATAAATAGCCCAAATATCATCCATTAATACCTCCTTTTTACCTATAATCCTTAATTTTAGTTAAAATTAATCCAACGAAGAACTTTTTTGCAAATCAATAAGATTTATCGAAAGAATATGTAACATCCTTTCTCAATCTCCTTTGTTTTAATTTTGATTCTCCACCCACTAAATTATTTATTATTACATGATTATATAATAACCAAAGTATCCTTAATATTTTTTGATGTTTTAATTTTTAGGTTTTTACACACACCCAAACACACTTCCATCAAATGGGTAACGACCTTACTGTTCTTGTGTACGACAAAAAATCGTATCATGAAATGATGTTGTTCATTTTTCCATTGAAACCAATCATGGTTTGGATTATAATGGAAACTATATTTTTATATGATATATATTATATTGATGATTCATTTAATCTTATGTAATTATTATATAAAACATACCCTGTTGTTTTATATTTTATGTAAATATGATAACTTCATTTGTGGATGTTTGGAATACCTCCTCCTCAAGGTTATGTGATTCAGTCAGACTCTACATGTAATGTATTATAGATGGTTTTAGAAACATTAGATGATATATATGAAATATTAATTATAATTTAATTATTATATATATTTATATGTTTGTGTAAAAATATATGATATTTTATTTCTTTTTTCTTTCAATATGATAATAAAACGGAAACACCGTTCATGCGTACGTATGAACTAGTATCTCTATGAATAATGTATTCCCTTCCATAGTCTTATATTTTATAGATTATTATAAATATTTATATAAATAATATATATGATTTTTAAATTAATTTTTACATTCTTGAGGTATTTAAATCATGATATAAGTAAGAGGATTAATAATAACAAGTCAAACTATTATGATAAACAGAGCAGTTATTACCAGAAACATTTCATTAACTTGAAATTATTAATTAGGGGGTAATAAAACATCTGAAGTGAATATTATATGGTAGGAAATATATTAATATTTTTATATGGTATATTTATTATAAAATTGTATTTATTATATAGGAGGTTTGAACATGTACAAAGAATGTCAAAACTGAAAGTAAGGGTTTTCTCATCTCACATTTATTTATGTGAGACATATTATTTAATCACCACTTATTTTTGTTGTCTTCTATATATAGTTCCCATGAATATATTATAATAGTCTCATATTTAAATATATGGGTATTTACATATATGTTTTATGATGTTTATTTCATGGGGTTTATGTTACAAAAGTTACCAAATTCGTTAAGAACTATTGTGTGAATTTCCCTTCTTTGAGAAACATGTCTGTTATGCTACTGTATTATTATATGAGATGTATATATTGAAATTTATCATGTTATATCATGAATATACTTTTTTGAATGATATTTTAATCTTTTCATAAATTCATTTTCTTACATGGGTATTATGATTCAATGTTACCATGTGGTAACATTTTACTGCACCAACCTATTCATTATTAGGAATGTTTATGATTTTGATTAAATTAATGAAATATTATGATCCCTATCTCAATAAAAGTAATGATTTTCATTCTACTATGGTAATTAATGATATATAAATTTATCGGTACAATTTTTCACATTTTTTACTTATGGTAATTAATAAGTTGTTTTTAAGGAATCCTAATGTTTTATCCCTATTAGGCCTGAAATATGTGTTCTTTCAAATCAATGTTATCTAAAAATGATTTAAAACGGATCAACTATTATCCTCTGAAAATTAAAATATATTTTCACCCATTATTTACATTTTTCTAAAAAATAATTTTTTTATTAAAAAAGAATATTCTTGTTGTTTTTTGATAGAGGAATTTTAATAAAATTTTACAATGCAAAAAATGTTTAGCATGTTTATATTTATCCACCGTCATGAGCGCCCTTCTTTGAATATTATTTTGAATGTTTTAAATATTAGTTTTTTAATGTAAAATGGTTTCCTAATATTCTATATATTCATTGTTTTTTTAAAAGAGGGGTTCAAAGAAAAAGGTCTTAAAAAACTTTTTATGATCAATAATACTTTTAATTGATTTTCAATTATTTTATTCAATGTTTTTTAATAAATTTTCAAAGAAAAATGTTTTTAAATTTTTTCAAGATTATTTTTTTTTCAAGGAAAAAAATTAATTTTTTTGTGATTCTTTTATAATATTTCAAGGAAAATGGTTTTAAAAATGTTATCATGAATATTTTATAATTTTTCAAGGATAATAGTTTTCAATGTGATTTAAAACGTCTTTTATAAGTTTTCATAGAAAAATGATTTCAAATAATTTCCTAGATTATTTTATAAATTTTCATGTAAGATAGATTTCAAAATTTTTAAGTTTTATTTTATTATTTTTCAAGGAAAATGGTTTTTAATGTGTTTTCAATCCTCTATTATATGATTTAAACTAATTTTTTTATCAAATATTTCCAAGATTATATTATAAGTTGTCATTGAAAATGGTTTTCAATGTGTTTTCATGCTAATTTTTTATGTTCTCAAATAAAAAGGTTTTAAATTTTTTTCGGATTCCTTTATTAAATTTCAAGGTTATTTTTTTGAATATGGTATTCAAAAGGTTTTATTATTTTAAAAGGAATTTTTAAATAAAATAGGATATTTTCATCAAGAAATATCTTCAAAATATATTTAAAAATTAATTCCCATATATAATGACATCTATTGGTGTTACTCATTCATTTGTGGGGAAATTGTCTAAAGGTTCCATTAATATTATTTTTATTAATGGTTTATGTATTGATGATATTATGATTAAGAATGTTATTTCTATTTCAGAGGTTATATGTTTATGATACCTATTCTATTTGATGAGTTATTTGTTTATGAATCCCATTTCTCTTTCATGGTTTATATGCTTATGAAAATGAATTTTTCCCACCAGTTATGATTTGATGAATTGATTATGAAACCTATATCTTTTTCACAAGTTATGATATGACTATATGGTTATGATATCAATTTTATTTCATGGGTTATGACATGATAAATGTTTATGATCTTATGGAACACATATTTAAGATTTCATTATGAGTCGTGCGAGACCAATATCTCCATCCAATGCATAGGGTGATTTTTTATATAACGTGATATGTACACAGATATAAAGGGGAGAGAACTCTGTTCTGTAAAGGACTCTATCTACTAATATGGTATTGGGAGTGAACCATGATAACTAAGATGGTCGTGGTTGTGAACCATGACTACCAAGATGGTATGGGGAGTTAACCCTAAATAATAATATGGACTTAGAAGTGATAACGTTATTACTATGGAAACTATTTTTATATGCTTATGTGTCGGCCAAAAATTCCATATCTTATTCCTATGTTCTTATTTTATGGTTTATTCTCTTGATTCGTTTATGATTCATATCTTATGAAATTCCAATAATTATTCCATGATTCATCTTTATGATATTGTTTAATCTAGGTATGATCTTATATTGTCAGTATTATGTTCTCATTCACTTATTATAAAATTTATTCTTACATATCTCTTTTTCTACCCTTAATGAGCATTTGAGATCACCCCTTTCTTGTGATTCATTTAAGAAGGTTATAAAGACTAATTTTAAGATGATTAAGTGAAGGGAAAAATCATTATGAGAAACAATAAATACCATTCACCAAGTTATAATATTTTGTTTCACGTTTCCAAATACAGTAAAATATTATAGTCACTGAGCATTTATTTTTTAAATCTACTGAATATTTATCATAAATGATGCAATATCCATATATGATAAGCCTGGGTCACTATATAGGGTATCGAAGGAAATTATCCATCAAAATTTTGGAACCAAGATGAGAGAACATTAGTTATATCCTTAGGGATGTTTCTAAGGACATTTATAGGTATGTCTTTAAGGATAATCCTAAAGTGTCAAATGAAGGTGTCCTAATTGTGACATCCTAGAACTATTTTGTCATGATTATATGGGATTACACTATGCTAAGTCCAAGTCAACCTGTGATTTTTGGTTCTATACAATGGTGGGAACTATAAAGAACTTTGTTAATAATTAATGTGATTGAATATTTAACGACGAGCTTTCAAATGGTATGATCACTCTGATGAAGGATGTTGTGATCTTGCAGAGTAATTTTTCCTGGAACATGATTAATAATGTGTACCTTACCTAACTTTTTTTTTCTCACCAATGAAGATAAGGAATGATTTTTTGGGAGTTCACCTAATGGAGACCAAATATTAATTAATAATTAGTTTCCCTTGTGTCAAGAATGTGGAAACAACAAACCAACTGAATGTCTTAAAGGAACAAGAAGATGTTTTCATTATAGAAAAAAAGTAAACAAAGAAAGCAGCTACAAATGAAGTATGAATAGATAGATTAATTTAATGGATATAAATATTTTACTCAGTAATATATCATCACATGATAAATGCTTTAATTGTAAAATGAATGGTAGTTATTAATATTGATGTCCCAAGTGGAATTCCCATGAAGAAAATCATCAATGTGGTAGAATCAATAGTAATATTACTGATGATGATGACACTACAAGAGAAATATGAAATGAAATAGGTATTAAGTAAAAGGATGAGGTATAATTGTTAACGTATTAAGGATGAATTTTAATAATTGATGTTTTTATTTCGATTCAATAATTTTGTTTTATGAATAGTGGAATATTCTAGGATTGTTGAGTTTATTTTTTTCCTTTATGAATTTACCTGAATATGTCATATAGTTCTGATAGAATAGAAATGAAATTTAATGGAAATATGATATTCATGGGAAACACATGATTAGAAGAATTATATCCCTTAACTTGTTTCCAATGCTCACATAATAAATATTAGACAAATATATTCTTGATGTGTGCAATTAAATTTTTTAATATATATTTTATTGGAACTCATAATGTATTTGTCGGAATGTGGTTTATGTTATCATTTATGATGATTAAAACATTTTTGGACATAAGGAATATATCCAATAAACATTGTAATAAGTAAAAATTCATGTTTTCATTAAGTATGTATGGTAATTCCAGATATTAACATATTCCCAGAGAATACATGATAATGGTATTCACATGTTTTCAATTAGACAACAAAGTATTAATTTATGATATATGGGGGATCAATGTAAATATAATTTTGAGAAACTTAGTGAAACAATTTATACAATTTTAGACATCCTCCTTTTGGATGGTTTATAAGGTTAACCATTTATCGATTGGTGTTTGTTAAATTTTGGATGAGTTTGTAGATATTAAAGTATTATCTCCACATATAAGGATTTATGAACATTTAATAACTTTTGATAACCATTTGGGGTGATAGAGACATATTGAATGACCTATCAATCTATTTATATATCTCATGATCTGTTAATTCTTTAGGAATAGAAAATTCACCTTTATTTCTAGGAATATGATATGATTTGAAAGTCTATCAAGGAACAATAATGGGTAATGCTATCCTGAAATCATTTAAGTATATATTTTCATGGAATTATTCAAATTTTATAAAAAGGGTCTGGAAATAAAATGTTGTCATGTTATCATCATTTTGATGATATCAATTACCTTTTAAAGCCTCTTTGGGTTATGTCTTTGTGATTTTTAACCTTCTCCTAACCATGTTATTTATCACTCTCCATCAGAACATGATATTTATATTTCTCTTCTATGTCAATATTTTAACATTAAATCTTTGTTATCTAATGTGAAAAACTAGTTATGAGCTACTTTTTGAAACTGTTTTGATTCAAACATCCATTTTTTAAAGGAAGATTTTATATTCATTTTTATGATTTGGGTTTTTATAAAAGGTAATGTGTAGTATTAAAAAATTAATAACCTAGAATAATTTTTAGGGTGAAATTCATTTTAGGGGTTGTGAGAATATAACACCTCAATATTTTTTGAAATATATAATTTTTAATTGAATTAATGTTTTTCATATTTTTCATTTCATGTATCACTTAATATAATTTTTATATAAAATAACTATATTTGGATGGTGTTATATGAAACAAACCATTAATTTATTACTACATGTAACACTTATATTATATTACGGTATACAAAACATTATGTTTGGCTTGTATTACAAGACAATACTAAGTCCCTTAGGTAGATTTCATTACATACAGGGCCAAGATTTTAACAACCAACAATATACTATTAATATGATAATTAAAATATTATTATAGACACCACCTAAACATTGAAATAGATTTTACGAAAAAGATTTATAAAATTTTAAAAAAATTATTTACACATGTGTATAAAATTAATCTTTTTTATCAATTAGTATAATTGAATGAAAACATTTTTTTTAAAATGAAAATAATTTTCTAGGGATTTTTTTTTCTATGTACAGAAACAATTTTCTCTCATTAAACAAAACAACCCACTTTTGATTATTATTATCAATATAATTTATATGTTATATCAATATTTTTTATCCTCATCAAATATGTTTTATATGTATTAGATAAGAATAAATCCAATGTTAGGAATAAAAATATGTATTTCTCTAAAAGGTAATTTTACCAACTTTTAATGGATATAATCGTTAATTATAATTTTTAATCATTTATAATATTTATTTGAAAAAATAAACATCATTTTTGGATGATAAATATGAAAATTATCTTATGGTAAACATTTTTTTCTATGAAATTTCATATTTTGATGAATAGTAAATAATACTAAATTTTAGTTCAAAACTACATTTTCATTCAATTTATTAATATAGTTAAATTATTATTTCAGTTGTTTTTTATGTGTAATTAGATGAATTTTATATCATTTAAACTAATTTAGATCATTGGAAAAAATTTCACATAAAATTAATATATAAAAACATAGAAATCTTTTGAATATTTTTACATTTGGAACATTTTTTTGTCCTGTATTTCTGATTAAATTAAATAAATTATTCAAATTATGTTATTATAATTTGGAAAAAAAGATTAAATATTAGGAATCATTATAATTAAAAATTTCTATAAAGTTCACCTTAATATTTGGACCAAAACATATAGTGATAATGATTAAAATTAATTTTGGGCGATTAAGGTAAAATTAATCTTAACAAAGGACTAAACCTTAAACTCAAGGACCAAAATGATCGTGAAACTTTTCCAAAATCAATTGGATACCTATATATCTACCATATACCATATTTTTTGAGTATTTTGAGTTATTGGAAAACATGTTCATGAAAACGAAACATATAAAAATTATTGTAAGGAAAAAAGGAAAACAAGGAACATTCCTTAACATTAACATTTATATAGCGTTAGAGTGTGGAAGAAGATACATAATTTTAGAAATCAAAATTATTTCAAAGTTAAATAATTTTTTTATCATGTTAATATAAATTATATTTTTATATATGAAATAATTAAATTTAAATATTTACAAACCCTAAAAAATGGATTATTTATTCAATAAATAAATAAAATAAATTATACTAAAAACATTTAAAGTAAAGTAAATATAACAAACTATTGTCTTAATTTTTTATTGATAAATATATAATTTTAAAAATATTTTTACTTAATACATATAAATTCTGATAATATTTTTATATATTTTTTATTAATATTACATATATAATTTCAAAATCTAAATTAATTCTATTTTACAATAAATTAAATTTTATGAAAAGAATTTAAATTACTAAAAATATTATATTTTATAAATTATTTTTTAAATGTTAAAAAATATCAAATATGATACAATAAAAGACCAATTTCACTTTTATAATTAACATATTTTTATTTAAATAGAAAAAACATTGTAATCACGATTTGAGTAAATTTAGTGTTTTGTGAATTATATGAACCTGTTTAAAAAATAATTTCTATCACATAAGGGTTTTAATTTTTTAAAATTAGATATAATAAAAATAAATCTATGGGACAATAATTTATATTAAATCTCACTTCTATTTATCCTTTATGGTTAAATTAATTAGGTTATAAAACAAGTTTCCTTAATAAAAACCAAAATGATAAATGTGGGGATAGATAAAAGTTAAGGAAGAAATTATAAAAATACACTTATTTTTTAGTGGTTTTTATAAATAATAATTCAATTATTATGATTTTCTTTATTTTTAAATCAAATTATGTAAATTAGAATCCCCAGTGTTCAAAATTTTTTATTTTTAAGAATGTCACTCCTCCTACTCAGTAAAAAGGCATTGAATATTTCTCTTACTTACACCTATAATGCCACATTTTCTTGGCCACAACCTTCAAAAAAATACTCCAAAAATCCCTCCCTTATAACTATAATCCCCCATTTTTTATAAATCCATCCAAGTAATCCCTTTAGTGAAAACCAAGAGGAGTTACCCAAAGATGTGGTAACATCCTTTCTTGAGCACCATTGTTTTATTTTCAATATCAACCCTCTATACTCTTCTTATTACATGATTATAAAATAAAATTATTTTACTCAATGTACTGAAACATTTTTATTCTAATTTTCTACCTAAATCTACACACACTTCTATCAAAGGGGTAATGAACTTACCATTCTTGATTATGGAGAACTACCAACATGAAAAACGATGTTGTTAATTTTTCTTTCAATATCTCTAGGGGTAGGGAATTATGATGAAAAATAAATATTCCAATGATATATTCTATATATATGATTCTTTTATTGTTCGATAATTATTATATAAAATAATTTCCTCATTCTTTTCATTTTTTGTAAATAATATAAATTCATTTGTGGGTGTGTGGACTACTACCTCATCAAAGCGACGTGATTCATTCCCACATTACATTGAATGTATTAAGGATAGTTTTAGTAAAATAATATGATATATATTAAATAATAATTACACCAGGATGATAATATATAGTTATATATATAAATATATTATCTTTACTTTTTTACATTCAATACGTCAATAAAACAGAAACATCGTTCATTTGTATATACGACCTAGAGTCTCCATGAACGGTATATTTCATTTCATATTCGTAGAAATTATTAATTATTATAATTATTTATACACTAAATATATATATTAGTTAAATCAAGTTTTAAATTATGTAAATATGTAAATAATTATCTATGTAATAGGATTATGAATTCAAGTCAAAACATGTATGATAAATAAATTATTAATCGAAACATGGATTTAACAAGGAATTTTTAATTATAAGATAATAAAAAGTAAAAAGTGAATATTATATGCTATGATATATAGGAATATTATTATGCGGTAGATTTATAAAAAAATTATTATATATTCTTGTTGAATGTTTTGGAATAAATTCAAGACTTAAGGTCGGAGTTTTCTCATCTCTTGTTTATTTCATTAAGACATATGCTTTATTCACCACTTATTTTTGATGTGTGGTGCATATAATTCCCATGAAGAAATTAGATTAATCATATCCTTAAACTAATTTGTATTTACATATCCATTTTATGATCTTCTTTTCATGAGGTTTATGTTTAAGAAGTAACCAAATCTATTAAGTAATTTTTTCTCCATTATTCTTCTTTAAGACACATATTTTTTATGAACCTATTTAATTTTTAGAGTAGTATTTCTTTCCTATTAAAATGTTATATGGTCCATTTAATTATTTTCATGATATTTTAATATTCATGTAATTTCATTTTCTTAAATGGGGTTACGATTCAAAATTATCATGTTGTAAGAGTTTATTATAACTATATCATTGTTTATCTAGACTATTTATGACTATGATACAATTAATAAATTCATATGATAAATCTCTCAAGAACCCTAATGAGTTTTTTTCTCCAATTTTTATTCATGAAATTTACATGTATTGGTACCATTTTACCACTTTTGGTACTTAATATAATCAATAAATCTTTTTTATAAAATCCAACTTTATCTATCTCAATCTCTTTTCATCGAGACATTTCTTGATGATGTGAAAATTTATTCTTTTATAATGTTTATATAAAACCACTTTGACATTAAATATAAATATCATATATATTTTCATGTTATTTATTGTTTTTTAAATTTTATTCTTTGAGGTGGGTTATGATTTTAATGTTCAAAATGGTATGAGGTGCTTTTAATTATAAAAGATTTCATAATTTCCTCCAATTCAATATTCTTGATATTATTTTTCATATATATTTATATGAATATAAAATTATTAGAAAGGTAATTTTATGTATAATTTTTTAATTGGATTCATCTCTAAGCCGCCATTTTTTAAAATAATAATAAACCCTTCTTTCACTTTTAATAGGTATTTTTTATTGAAAATTGGTTTTGAAAATGGATTAATTTAAAATGAAATTTTATTATTTAAATGTTTAAAATTACAATCATTCACGTGTTATGAATATATAATGCTACATGGACATATGAACGGTGGTTCCATGATAAAACAATGATGGGTGGGTCTGTGATAGGGCTCCAATGCAATGGGTATGGATGTCACCCATTTGTTTATTCAATTGGTAAAAGTGAAATGTATGATAATAGATCATATGTTTATTTAATTTACAAGAGCAACAAGTATAATGATGTACCAATATATCTTAATGTATTTTTAATGCTTCCTATTGGTTTTATAGTAAAATTTTTTATATAAAAATGGTAAGAAATGAGATTATTTTCAATGGAAATTATTTACTAATGTTTAAGGGTGAAAAGTATTAATTTTGGATAAATAATCATTTATTTTAATGTTTTTAAATAGATTAAATGTTTTATTCCTTTATATCCCATACTGATATTTTGATGCGCATTCTATATTTTTTAATGTTTTTTCCAAGACCTGAGGATGAGTAAGTGATTAGATTAATTCATGTTCATAGTATTTAAGTGTTTTAATAAAAGATATCATTATTTATTTTAAAAAATTTAGATTTTGAAAAAATGGATACTATTCAAAAGTTTACACATTATATTTTATTATTTTTCATGTAAGATTAATGGCATGATTATCTAAGACTCCAAACCTAAAAAAATATTCAATGTTATTGAATGTAAAATTCTTGACTAAACTCATGATTATGTAATGTTTTTGGTACATGTTATTATAGATGGTATTATATAAAAGGTTTAGATAACTTTATAGTTTAAGTTAATATTAGTATAATTCCCATAAAATATATTAATTTTTATAGTTATTGTGAATTATTATAGAATTTCATGATTACCATGTCGCCTCATCCAAATTATGCTTATTTAGAATAGTTTTCTATATAGGAAACATGGAATATATAGTGGGAAGGAACATAGAGAAAATATCCTTCCAAAACATCATTTTATGATTATTAGAATTAGAACTGAGTAGTTTTTTCAGTGATGGATAATTTGATTCAGGATATAAACAATGGTTGTTTCCATGAAAGAGTGTAACTAGATATACCATAAAAGAACATGACAATAATGGATACATTAATATGAAAATACCCCCACCATTCAGGGGATCATCTTAACATGTGCAAGGTGAATGTAGAATTAAATCCCTAGAAAATATATTTGATGTCATTGGTTGTTTGGATCATAAAAAGGTAACTCTTTTATTTATCATTTTGTAGGTGAAGCTGACCAGTGGTGTTCAATAGTTATGATTATCAGGGAAAGTAAATGCCATGGAATGACATTAATTTAAGAATATTTTATTTGTGAAATATTTTCCAAGGGATATTTGACATAGGATAGAAAAACTATTCATGGAATTAAGACAAAAGAATAAATATTATGTGGATTCATACAAATAAAACATCTCTTTATGGGTGAGGTATGTACCAAATTTTATCAAAGATAATGATATTAAGCAAAATCTGTTTTACTTAGGATTGATGCGAAGATATTGAAGGGAATGGGATTCTTGTGAGGTCAAGAGCTAGTAGAAATATATTTCATGTGATAATAACGTATAAATAGTTTTATTTGATGGTATTGTGTCCCATAAAAACATGGAAATGAAGTGGTCTAGTTGGCAAGGAATGGGAAAACATTCACCAAAGAAGCGTGGAGGTAAGAAAACCCAATTCCCATCTTGTGAGAAGTGTATTAAAAAGAATCATGGATAATATCTTTCATTATCTGGGATGTTCTTCCAATGTGGTAATTTGGTTCATCTGTATTTTGAATACAAGTACGAGGACCATGAAAGCAATGAAAATATATTGGAAATATGTTTTAGTTTTAATGAGTTTGGTTATTATACCAATGTCTGTCCCAGGTTGATTACCCAGGGTTGATACCATGAATATAGAATGTAAAATTGAATGGGAAAAACATTTTATACAAAAAATATTTATTATAGGACATCAAATGAAGATTTAATATGTATTCAGTTGTCTTATTAGAATTTTTCCAATACTCTATTTTACTCTGGATCTTCTAATTCTTTAATTTTTTGTAAATTTTATAGAAAATTAGGAATATAACATGATGAAAGTGAGATATAGCTTTTGAAAAAATACCAACTAAGTTTATTAAAGTATCTAAGATATAGAATAATCTTACCATTATCATTAGTGTGATGGTGTTTCCTTCAAATCCTTTTCAAATTCACATTTTGGAGTTTTATATTGTTTTTGGTGTGGATTTGTTTTTGGTTTATCATGCTAAAATAGATTAATACCATTAATGTTTTATTCAATTATTTCATACATTTGAATACATACCAGGATACTGATAATTGATGGAAGATGGTAGTTAGTATTATATATATATAGTTGTTTATATGAAATAAATAGTTTTGATTAGTAAAATCCTTTTTTTGAATGAACTTATGAATGTTTTCCTAATAATTTTCGTGGTGTTATTCCTGACCAGGAAGTTGAATTTATTATTGATTCTGTGCTTAATGAAAATACTATTTATAAATCCACTTATATAATGGTTCATATTGAACATATAGAATTGAAAAACTAGGTGCCTCAATTACTTCATAATTATTTCATTTGTCCTTTCACTTCAACATCAGGTTCTTTAATTTTATTTGTGAAAAAGAATGATAGTTCCATAATACATTCTAGTGATTATTGGGCCTTGAATAACATCACTGTTAAGAACATGTATATTTTTTCCTCATATAAATGATTTTCTTGATAAGATATTGGATGAAATGTATTTTTTATATGATTTCTCTGAGGTCTGTTTACCATCAGCTTAAGTTTCATTAGGATTATGTTCCGAAGACTATGTTTCAAACTAGATAAAGAGGTAAATTGAGACACAATTACATTACCGTTTTGATAACATTAGAAACATAAATCCATGAAATAAATATAATAAAATCATCATTTGAATTACCATTAATATAAGTATAACAATCATAGAAAACCTCCATGGAAATTAAAAACACAATATATAATAAATAGGTGGTCAAAATGGCCCGTGCCTTACAGAAATTAAAAGTGAGATGAGAAAAACCTTACCTTAAGTCTTGACATTATTCATACACATCAAAAACCTATATTTAATAAATATATGTTTATTATAAATCTACCACATAAAAATATTGTTTTATAGAATACTATAAATGATTTGGTTAGGACTATGAATTATCTATTTATTAATAACTACATGTAAATGTTACATTTCAAGTAAGATCTCCTCGGTTTTTCTTATGTATTTTGACATGTTACTCTTGATACTGTTATGTAGATCATGATTTAAATATTTAATGACTATAACAAATTATTTAAATATCATATATATTCTATATATAAATATTTATAATAATATATAAATGTTATAAATAAAAAATTAAATACACCATTCATAGAAATGGTAGGTCGTACATACACATGAATGTGGATTCCATTTTATTGTTGTAAAAAAAGATAAGTAAAGGAATTTTATGTATATAGATAAATAAAATATAATTCTAGTAGAGTTATTATTTCATATAAATCATATATGTACAGTAATACCATCCTTAATAAATTACTTTTAATGTTAGAAGAAATCTCATCTCTTTGAGGAGGTTGCAGTCCACACGTCCATAAACGACGTGATCATATTTAAAAAAATAGAAAACATGAAGTTCTATTTTATTAAATTATTTTAGATGAATAAATATATTATAAATATCATATATAACATATGAAAATATAGTTACCATCATAATTAGTAACCACTAGAGGTTTTAAATGAAAAATGAACCACATCCTTTTGTAGGGCGATAGTTCATCATATATCAAAATGCTTAGTTCATTACCCATTTGATGAAAGTGTGTGAATGTGGAGTTAGAACCTTTTAAATAAAAAAAATATTATTATATTTATGATAATTATGTTATTTTATATGAATTTAATAATTATATTTTAAGTGGTGGATAATTAAAATAAAACAAAAGATCTTGAGGAAGGTTGTTACCTCTTCTTTGGGCAGCTCTTCTTGGATTTCACAAATGGGCAACCATGGATGGATTTCTTCTAAAATGAAGGATTATAATTAAAAGGTAGTAATTTTTTGTAGAGATTTGTTCTAGTTATTTCTATCCATTGTGCCTTGAGAGTTGTGAGTATGTGAGGGGTGATTTCCATTTTATAATGGAGGAGGGGTGTCTTCTTATAAATATAATAAGCTAAACACTTTTGAGAGGATTCTGTTACATCATAGGAAATTAATTGTTGATAAAATTTTATAAAATAGAGATATTTTTATAAATACGGCTATAAAATATAATCTAGACATTTTTCTATGGTATTTGGCCTATTACTATTAAGGTTTAATCATTAAGTAAACTAATTTTTACATTATTCACTTTAATTAATTTTAATTACATTTTCTAATATTTTGTGTCAAAAACAATTTTGAACATATTAGAAAATATGAACATTGTTTATTCCATATATAGAGTCTAATTTTCAAAATTCCAATCACAGAAATGGTAGAAATTAATTTAAACTTATCCCACACACATGTCACAATAGTGGGGTTTTAAGCGAAAATGATTTAAAGTATGAAATGTAATTATATATAATTTCAACGTGAAATTGGTTCCAATGGCCCAAATTGGATTAATTTATGTAAATCGGTCTAATTTAAATTTAATAATAAATTAAAATAATATTTAACAACATAAAAAATTTTATGAAAAAACACTTATGAATTTAAATTCTGTAATTTTCACTATTCATCTCGAAATGATATTTTTTTAAAAAAATAATAAAATTAACCATAAGATTATTTTAACATTATGAATTCAATAAATATTTTTATTTTATAAAATTAAATTTTTAAAAGGGTATAAAACTAAATTTTTTATATTATATAGAATGACATAAAAATAGTTTATTAGGGGAAATAGAATTTTTACTCATATAAAGACTTTAACACAAATTATATATTTTATTATTAAATTTAGATATGAAAAAAACTTTTGAACTTTTTTACTTAAAAATCCCACTTTGTTGTCCCATATGTGGGATTAAGATTAATTATATTTTTTCCACTTATGTTATTAGAATATGAAAACAGAGATTCCATATTTTCAATCAACATAATTTATAATTTATATTATGGTCAACATATTAATGGACAAAAAAATTAGTGACTGTTATTAAAAATAATTACAGCAACTAAGGTAAAAATTAGATTATTTAATTATTATACATTAATATTGAGGGACCAAATGACCTAGACAGATGTCCAAAATCAATTGGCGAGCCATATTATGACTAGGTACCCTATTTTATAGAATTTTAACAATTATCGGAGGCCGATGCTGTATGGCAGAACTCTCAATAGTGTTTATGATTCTATATTTACAACAATGTCACTCCTCTTATATAAAAGGGCAACCCTCACTTCCTTACACCTCTCAAGTGACATCAGATCTGGAAAACCCATCCCAAATATCCTCCTTACATCCCTAAATTATTTATATAATCCTCTATTTGAAAAGAAATCCATACAAGGATCTCTTTTGTGAAAACTAAGAGGAGTTACCAAAAGAAGCGGTAACATCTTTCCTCAGGATACTTTGTTTAAATTTAATTCTACACCACCTCAAATATTCTTATTACATGATTATAAAATATCCTTAATATTTTCAATATACTTATTTGTTGTCATTATAATGGTTAAACCTACACTTACAAACACATCCATCTAATGGGTAACAAACTTACCTTTTTTGTGTACAACGAACTACCACCTCACAAAACAATGTTGTTCGTTTTTCCTTTAACACCTGAATGTTTGAGAACTATGATGTAAAATTTATTTTTATAAGGTATATATTATTTTCATTAATTGTTTGTACTTATTTTATTATTACACAAAACAAAGCTTAATTATTTTTTTATAAATATGATATCATTGTTTTGGGATATATGGACAATAGCCTCCTCAATGTGATGTTATTTGTTTACATTTACCATGAAATGTATTAAAGATGTGTTTTTTAAAATTATATGATATATAAAAAATATTAATAATAATTTAATTATATTTAATATATAATTATATTTCATTTACTTTCATTTTTTTAATATGGAAATAAAACAGAAATAGCTTTGTAGCATACATACAACCGACCATCTCTATAAACAGTGTATTCAATTTCATATTTATATATTTTGTAGAATATTATAAATAAATATATAATTAAGATATACGATATTTATATCATTTTTGACATTATTTAAATAATTAAATCACGATCTATATAAGAGGATCAATAATAACACACATGTTTGAAAAAAGGGGATGTTACCTAAAACAAAACATTAACATGGAGTTGTTATTAAATAATTAATATAATTTCATAACCAAATAATACATGGAATTATATAAAATAAATTGTTTCAATATTTTAATTATCAAAAAAATATTTATTATACATGATGTTTTTATGAGTACGATGAGTGTCAAGACACATGGTAAGAGTTTTCTCATATCTCCTCTATTTCTGTAAGACTTATACTTTATTCACACCTCATTTATTTTTTGTGGTGTATATAATATTCAAGAATATATTATATGAACCTTATAATTTAATATATGGGTATTTACATATAAATTTTATGATCTCACTTTCATGGGTTTTATGTTTTAAAAGTTACCAACTTAGCTAAGTAACATTGTCTCAATTTTCCTTCTTTGAGACAAATGTTTATTTATGAAACAATATTTTTTATGAGGTATAATTATTTTTATTAAACATGTAATATCATGATAATAGTTATTTTCATGATATTTTAAGGTTCATTTAATTTATTTTTCTTACACGAGGAGTATGATTCAATGTCACCAAGTGGTAAGAGTTTATTGCAACAATCTCATCATTTATCAGGTTTTGTTATGATTAGGCTTCCATTTAAGAAATATTAAGACTATATATCAAGAAAATACATTAATTTTTTTATCTTCTTATAATTCTAGATATTTAAATTTTTTCTACCACTTTTACAATCAATTGTACTAAAGATAATTAATAAATAGTATTTTTGAAAATATGTCTTTATCTATATCTTCAGTCGGATATGTGTCTTCTTTCAATTACATGTTTTATAAATATGTTATCAAAAATATTATACTATTCAATTTTTTATAATTAAATAAAATTTTACCCATTTTTACCTTTTTATTATCTTTATATAAATATAATATATCATTTTAATTATTACCCATTCACACACTCGAAAAGAGAAAACATTGTTCATGAATATGGAGAATACTACCACCTCAAAATGACGTGATTAATTTTACATAACAAGAATTGTATGTATAATTATATATTACTAAATCATTTGGTAATTATGATATAATGGTAATTATTGAATGGGATTTTTTTACTTACTCTCCTTCCATAAGGATCATTGAAAAATGGTAATGTTACTCATGCGTATGTACGACCTACCATCTTTATAGTTGTAACATTGGTTCAATTTTGATAACTTTTATTCATGATTGGTTTTAAAAATATAATTCAGTAATTAATAACATAATTATGTCATGAATATTACTCTATATAAGCATATATAATGACCCCTTTGACCATAGTTGACCTACCAAAGTCAGTTTTGATACATAAACCAAATATGGTCAAAGCACCCAACATAAACATAATTGTTTATGTATTTGTTAATAACACTGTAACACATAAAAAATTAATTACAAACCTTACTTTTTATATTAATAAAGTGAATCATTAACATTGGATTATTTTTTAGGTGGTAAAGACACATCTGAAAAAAAATAGACTCAATGTAAGGGATATTGTCATTATATCCTTTCACCGAGACACCTCTAGATGAAATGAACATTTATTATTTTATAAAGTGTATATATATTAAATTTTACATTAAATATCCATATTTTATATGCTATTATTTTATTTATTTTTTAATGTTCTTCTATCACATGGCTTATGATTTGAATGTTGAAAGTGGCATGTGACACTTTGAATGTTTAAATATTTAATCCTTTCCTTCATTTCAATATTCATGATAATATTTCACATATTTATTTATAGGGATATAAAAGGAATAAAAATAAACATTTCTTCCTATTTTGGTATTTGGATTCCACTATTAGAATTCATGTTTTTAAAATAAAAAGAAACCCCTCCTTCCCTTTTTTCTGGTTTTTTTATTGAAAATGGTATTTGAAAATGTATTGATTATTTTAAAATATTGAAATTTTTTATTGTGATTTAAAATGAAATTTTATGAGTGAAATGTTGAAAATTAAAATCTCTCATATATGATGATTATATAATGGTACTTGGAAATTTAATGTTGGGTTCCATGTAAAAACAATGAAGGGTGGTTCTGTGATAAAACAACATAGGTGGGTTCATGATTTCCCTCTAATTCATTGGGTGTGGAAGCCGACCATATGGTTGTTGAATTTATAAGAGAAGAATCTATAGAAGTTTCCAATATATTTATTCAATTTATAAGAGTTTCAAGTATAATTACTTCCCAATACACCTTAACGTAATTTCATTTCTTTATAAGAGTTTTATGGTAATATTTTTATTAAAAAATTGGTAAGAAATAAGATTATTTTCACACTAAAGTATTTAATACTTATTATGGGTGAAAATTATTACTTTTTTACAATGTTTGATGTAATTTAGTTTTTCTTAATGGAGTGAAAGTTTCCTTCTTTTATATCCCTTACTAAAATTTTTATTCTCATCCTAAATATTTAATTATTCTTACAGGACTTAAGGATTATTTAGGGATTTTAAGAGATCGTATTGATAGTGGAGAAGAGTTTCATAAAAGTTATCATGAATAATTTTAAATGATTTCAATTATGGGATAAATGGATAATTGTTGGGATTGATTACTTTGTATTTAAGAGTTTGTTAAGTATGATTTTTGGCCTAATACTCTAAAAATATATACATGAAAGGTTGATCAACGTGAAAGAAGGTAATTTCTAGATTAAAAATCAGGATTATGTAATTTTTTAAGGCAGATCCCTTAGTGTTTCTCTGCTGAACCTGAAGGCATTAATCATAGTGTTTTCGTCTAATGTAGATTTCGTGAAGACCTGGTATAATATCCCTAGGTCTGTGGAATGGTGGTGGTTTTGCCTATATATATTGGTGATGGTGGTTTCCTCGGTATGATGTCCATTTTATAAGGTAGTGTGGGTTTCTCATCTAGGGATCCCATTACCATTACATAACTCTTCCTTTTTATGTGGGGCCAGTGACTCCTTGGGGTCATTTCATTGTGTGGGTGATTGAACTATCCATATCATGGATTCATCGATGGCTAGTATATGTTTCAAAGTAGACTTATCTCTACCAATTCTGGTGATAAAGATTCTTTGGATGGAGGGAATGGAAAATTGTTTGCAGGCCCTCATTTGTCACTTACCCCAAGCTACTATTTAACGTATCACCTCCAAGGGAACTCATTACATATTAGCCACAAGATCCATCTCTTCCAAAAATATATAGTCCAGAGGAGTACCTCTAGTTATGTTGAGTCATTTATATGGGGGGATACTGATGTCTCTGTTTTTTCGAGGTTAGATTTGGCTGAAAGATCCCAAGGTAAGGAGGTGTTCAAATCTCATCCGCATATTGGGGTTGTTTCGTCTGGACAAGAAGAGGTCCTTACTAATATGGTGGGTCCTCTATAGCTAGACATGGTCCCCTATATCCTTTATTCTCTAACTCCTAATGGTCTCTAGGAATCAAGTCACACATGGTCATTTATATATCCCTAATCACATGGAAATATTGCATTTTCGCATGTTCAGCCTTCAACATCTCCTCATGATTATTGCGTAGCTCCATTAGATGACTGTGAAACTAGTCTCCCATAATATCTTCCTTATCCTTCCTATAGGATTTATTTAATTGGTGATCTATCCTCTCAGGTCACTGTGTGTAGTTACCTCCCCCTCATTCATCATGGAGCATCAAAAAAGAAGGATTATCAGGGGACCATTTAATTTCATACGGTGACTCCCCTGCAGATTCTCCCCATAGTATGCACTAGATCATAGTAAATTTTCAAAGGTAGTATATGTTCTACTCAGGTTATGTGTTTCCAAACATATGGGGTCAAAACTAGACTGTATTCTCTTCAATTATTTCATTCCTTGTATGGAACTGTTTAGGTCTGGGTGCTTGGGTAAAGTTGGATTTCATTGCCAATGAACTTCCCAAAAATTCCGTCTTATTTATTGATATCATAGAGCCCAAACATAATGCTTATAACATAATGGAATAGACACCCAGAATGCGAGTGTGGAACTACATGAATTCCACCCCTCAAAACCTCCATATTTGGTTATTTTCGAATCACAATCTCTCGATGGAGCTTCTCACTAATTCGGATCAATTTATGACCACCAATATTATTTTGGGTGCTCATGTATTCATTTTCTCTTTTTTAATACTAAATGTGAGGCTCATTCATGATTACATTTATTTATTAATATTATATCCACTAATATGGGTGATACTCCTTGGATGGTAGATGGAAATTTTAATTTCTTTTTTGATCTAAATGAGAAGAAATGATTCAGAATCATTCCTTAGAGATCTGGCCATGATTTTATGGTCTTCAAGGCTAGTAATGGATTATCGAATGTAGGCTATATGGGAAATTTGTTCACATTGTGTTGAAACAATATGGGATCCTACCATACTAGGTTCCACCTTGACTGATGCCTAATGAATAGTCATGCTATTTCTTCCTACCTCGATATCGTGGTTTCTCATTTTAAGAATGGATTATCTGGTCCCTCCCCCTATGAATTTATTTGGCTCCTAGAAAAACAATATTTATTTTTTATTTTTTCCCATTTATAGATAGAGGACCCGGGTTATTCCCAGCTGATGAGGGATTCTTGTAGTAGGCCTACACAGTGGTACTCAAGGAAATCCCTGAAAAATAATCTTAGGAGAATTGTGAAAAATTTTAATTCATGGACAAGGAATCAACCCACCTGAGCCTTGAATTTAGAGGTGATAAAATAGGAAATTGAATGAATCAAATTAATCCAAGAGGAGTAATTGAATTATCTAGTTTCTGGTGAGTTCACAATGAGAAATAATGTCATGGAATATATTCTACTAAAATAGGATAGATTAATATGTGAATAATCAAATCCTAAATGGATTTACGAAGGTGATCACAACTCAATCTATTTCCATGATTTCATTGTGGAAAAATGACGTATCAATAGACCAAATATTCTCATGGATAATGGTCACCACATGAATTATTGGTATGTTTTCATAGGTATGAAAAATTATCACTTCATATTTCTTCTTATTGTTTCATACACTAACATGAATGGTGGATACCTAATGGGACACATTGAACTATTTCAGGACCTATTCTCTCAAGATAAATTTTCATTTTCAATTTCCACTGAGTATAGTTATTTTTGTGAAGGAAAAGAGGCATGTTAGTTGCAGCACCCTCAAATCTATTATCCATTTTAAGTAGAATTTTAAAGAACTGAAAATTTAGATATGACAGAAATTTTAAGATGTTTAAGATACAACTAAAATCACTATTAAAGAATTGGACAAATGGCACAAACTGTTAAGATAGTAATAAAAAAATTAATAACCCTTTTGATATAAAATGTTGGTTAGAGTGGAATCTCAAGAGTGGGTGAATTATGTTACTACATAAAATTTATATTAACAACATTCTTATAAAAATCCCCCAAATTTTGAAATATCCCAGTTAATTAAGGCAATATAGAAATAAATGTCTAGTTGGTTTACAGGTTTCTCAAAGAGTGATTAGTCCTCAGGTGAATCTCTGTATAATACATCTTCAACTTTTAAAAAAGGTTTACTGAATTAAACACATGCACACACTAACTAAAACTATCTATCAAAGTCAATGCAAAACAGTTTTCTGTTTTAGAAATTATAATCATTGGAAAATAGATAAAATAGAGTATAACAAAAATATAGAGCCCAATGAAGTTAAACAAGAGGTTCAGTTTCAAGCTGAGACTTATTCCTCTCCACTTGGTGATCACCTAACACCAAGAAGTTTATATTAAATATAAACTTGATACACAGCCTGTATCAGTCTTTACAATAGTTTTCACAAACATTCCAGGGTTCACACCCTCTACCACAGTTCTTCGTAGGAAAAACAAACAATACAGACCACACACAGTCTCTTCCATAGTTATATGTGGGAAGCAAGATATAAGTGATGTTTGATGTGAGGATATTTAGTATCCTCTAGTTCACACACATTAGATAGTGTGTGTAATAGAAAGACAGACACACTTCGTAGAAATGTAAATTGAAGGAACACGATAGAGATAAGATTATAAGAATGAGTTTTGAATGCTCAATGTGTTTGCAGTTTAGCTCTGGACTCTGGGGAGTTAATAATTTGGTGTTCGAGTCTTTCTTTGGATGTTGTACTCAAAATAGAGTGTCATAACTTTAGGTTCTTGCTTTGAGAATTCTACCTATGGTGTTTATTGAGAGTGGATGAGGCACAGAAGGAAGAAGTATGTTTATCCCAAATGTTCTTTGGGATGCTTGAGGGTTCACAGTGTAAGTTCTGGATGATTCTTCTTTGATCTAGTAAGTATGGTCTTTCACATTCACCTACGTGTTTCTCATGCCACCCGCCTTTCTATTCTTCATCGGTATTCTCTTTTATATTTGAGGTCCAACAATAGGAAGAAGTACATCACATGTGATCTTTCCCGTAACTCGTACTATTCAGATACG
Source organism: Viscum album (assembly GCA_963277665.1). NCBI lineage: Eukaryota > Viridiplantae > Streptophyta > Magnoliopsida > Santalales > Viscaceae > Viscum > Viscum album. Next base: position 399,364,158 of record OY728138.1, read on the forward strand.
GTCTCATGATTGGTCTACAATCAACATTAATTAATTTCAGAAGAATTTAATTTATAAAATATGACCATTATAATAATCATAAGAATTTGATAGATTATGGAGTAGAAGAGTATGGTAGACTAGTAACGGTAGCCCTCACAATTGTAGGTTTCAATAGTAGGTGCACATCGATAGCCTTCATCGGTAACCTTCATCGGTGACCTTTGCTTCATTGACTTTTGTATCGGTGACCTTTTAATTGGTGACATTTGCATCTGCGACCTGTGCATCAGCGACCTTTTCATCGATGACCTTTTCAGAGGTGAACTTTTCATCGGTGACCTTTGCATCGGTGGCCTTTGCATCTATGACCTTTTCATCGGCGACCTTTGCATTTGTGACCTTTTTACTTAGAGAAATTTTGTACTATGAGCTTAAACAAGAGAGCAATGAGATTAAAAGTACATACTTATTACATTGATATAAACATGATTTTCACATAAATGATTATCCGTTAAGAGAAAAAGATGCTTTATATAAATGAAACATGATTTGGGATTATCAAAATAGATGAGTCCAACAATCTCCCCATTTTTTATAATCAAATAATATGTTAGTATGTTTGAATTAGGGTTAAGCACATTTTCTAATAGTAAAATGGTTCCATGTTCATTACAAGTATATATATGTAGAGATAATTTAACTTAAAAACATATCTTTATTTCAGGTTTGGTATCTTAAATCATAGACTAACATAGACTTGTTTCTCCCCATTTTTTATTAACAAAAAGAATAAAATACAAAAAAAAACAAAATATGATTTTACATTAATGAAGCAATATTATAATATACAAAAATGTTACAAAGATCCCTATCAACTAAGATATCTCACATTCATTCCACATCATATATATCCATGTGAGATTTGGATTTGGAATTTGAGGAGGAAGGTTCTAAAGATGGAGGAATAGTTCTAGGTTTGGCAGTCTACATGGTTGGATGAGCTGCAATAGAGGCATCAGTTGACCTGTAGTGAGTGAATATCTGAGGAATCATAGGGGTTAAACTTCTGATGTCCTATGTAAGAGTCATAATTGGTGCAGAACTGGTAGATCCTGCAGTAGCTGAGGTAGAAGGTAGGTCTGGAGGAACAATGATGGGAGTGATGTCAACATGGAGGAAGGGTAGAAGAAGATTTTGGAAATCCATAATAACATGTCCTCCATTTTCCATAGTTGAAATAAAATCATCCTTATTCTCTATGAATTTCTCTAAGGCATGAGTAAACTCTATGAGCCTACTAACCTGGTCCTTAAATGCTTGAGTGTCAAGTGGAATCCACTTGTTCTTCAACAATAACATGAAGTGACCATCCATAAGATGCTTAGTATACACCCTTTTGTATTAGAAATCAACTTGATCTTTGATGGATTTCTGATCCTGAGAAGCATCCATTAAATAATTTCTGACAAGGATATAAATTTCTGTGGTAGTAGAAATGACCTGAGGATCAGAGGTACTGGAACCATATAACTTCTCCACTTCTTCCTTGACAGCTGATCTAAAAGCTTCTAGATCAACATGAGGAGCAACTGAAGAGGAAGCAGATTCACACAGAGGTTCCATAGTGAAAGCCACTGTATCCTTATTGGATTTGGTCAGCCCACTGATCAGACTCTTCACATCATATTCTTATTCACTCACATGTTTCTCCATAGACTTCTTAAGGCCCCCAAACATAGTGACCATTTGATAAACCACACATGTAACATATCAAATATCTTTTTCCACCTGAGCCCTTGAATCCATATAGGATTCTAAAATAGAAATAGACTACTTCACAGATTCCATAGAATCTACCAACGTTCTGATCTGATTTTGATAGTCCTTTACATCTTGTAGCAGGATGGCATGAGAGGAAAAAATTAGCCTTTCGACTTCCAAAGATACAAATTCTTGATTTTGAGTCATGTACCTCTCTAACCCCATAAGTCTCTCATCAAAGTGGCTCTTAAAATATTATGTTATGGATTCCAAATCATCATTCTTCACATAGTCTTGAGGAAAAAAACACTGGCTGCACAATATAAGTCTCTGAAACAGTTGGAATTGGAGGACTTCTAATAGGCAGGTCATCATCAAAATCTCCATAGTCTAAACCTAAAACCACAAATCCAGTGGTCTACTGAACAGTCTTCTATCCCATAAGAAACAACAACTGAAGATGTGGAAATTGGTTCCACCCCTAACTTGGAGTAATATCTTGATGAATCATACTAAATTCAGCTGTAACTCTTTGATCTACTGCATCAGCAGAAGGGTCCACTGCTACTCCCTTGACAAAATCTTTAACAACATCAAAAAAATTCCAACCTCAACCGAATCAGAAACCTCTTCATCTAAACTTTCAACCCTTTCTGTATGCCCTATCAAGGGACTGAGACTCATTCCTTTTTCTTCACTTTCACTAGTAGCTATCTGAATGTCATCATGACAAGATTAAGTGTCCTCATCCTCATTTGAGGTCTCTCTAATGTCTCTTATGAAATTTTCTTCCCCTTCTTCTTCCCTAGTCTCTTCATCATCAATGTCCCTTAGGACTCTCCCCCTTCTAGGAAATATCATTGGTGGGATGGGCTCACAAAAGGATATAGTATTGGCACAAGGATTTGAGGGGAAGCCAGGATTTCTCCTATTATCTACAAGAGAATCCTCTCTTTCTTGCACAACAGTAGCCTCTTCTTCTTCATCTGAATATATAGGCTCTAATTCATCAATCATTAGACAATGATATCTATTATCCTTAGGCCTAGTAGGATGAGTAATAGGGTTTAATTACTCATAGAGATTAGCCACATCATGCACCCATATTATTTTCCAGGGGTTCCAATTTATCTTCATCAACCTGAAAATCACCTTTGTAATGCAGAAATTAGCCCATACTACAACTATTTCCTCATTGTTTCCAGCAACTCATGTCACCTTCAACATAAAGGACATAAATTTGGCATGAAACAAGGCATTGGGCATTAAATTGGGATTTTTCATATCTTCTAATTGAATCATCAACAGCCTATACAATTTTATCTTCTATTCATGCTTCTACTAATACAATAGAAATATGTCCTGATACTTCAAGGTACCAATTTCCCCTCTCCTATGACTCAAGACATGATAGAAAACATAAACAATAGCTTGTATTATCGTTCTATCTCAACAATAATGACATTCCAAGGGGTCCCACTCCCTATCAATTCGGCTAAGGTTTCTTCATAACATAGGAACTCAGTAGTGGGAGGCACCACTCTTGAGTAGTAATCATAAATCCCTTCATGTGGTATACTCAGACACTCATCCCATTCAATAGAGGAGAAGATTACAGTTACTCCATTTACCCTTGAAGACATTCTGTTCTCATCCCGAGTCTGTTCAAACATCAAAAATTCATAAAAATCCTTCACTATCTTTGGGTAATCGGGTCCATTGTTGTTTGCAAACAATTTGACCCATCCTTGAGCTTCAAGTACCTTTAGTACTAAAGATCTCCTCATCAGCAACAATTCAGAACGTTTCTCCTTTTCAACCACAATTTCTATCTTCGACAGATGATGTTAGATCATCTTTTCCACTACCAAGCTTCCACTACTAAATATAGCTCGAGGTATCCTTGGATTTGGCACATCTCTTTCGTCACTAACCAATGTTCTCTTCAATCTTTCAATTTCAATCTAGAGTGGTGTGAGGGTTTTGACCCAAGGTGAGGTTCTTAGGTTAGAGAGAAAGAGGTTCAGGAGAGAAGTGGATCAAAATGTGGTATGTTTTTTAATTTTCTCATTTAGGGATTGAAAAACAAACCAGATATAAGAAATAAGTAATAAAGAAAACGTTTCATATTCCGTCATAGAAAACACTAAGTCCTTGAAAAGTTCAACTATCGGTAAGGTGACAACGGTGAGGTATATCGGCAAGGTCCTAATGGTGAGGTCCAATGGTGAGGTCTATCGGTGAGGTCCAATATTGAGGTCTAATGATGTGGTGTATTGGTGAGGTCCAACAGTGAGGTCTAATGGTGAGGTCTATCGGTGAGGTCCAAAGGTAAGGTATAATGGAGAGGTCAAACAGTGAGGTTCTAATGGTGAGGTTCCAAAAATTAACAGTTTATCATACCTAAGTCATGTTTGATGTAATTTAACCTCTCAGAATTCAATGGATTTTTGAATATATCCGCCAATTGATGTTCAGTGCTAATGAGTTCAAGAGTGATATGATCTCTTTAATAATGATATCTCATGAAGTGATGTCTCACATCAATGTGCTTTTTCATAGAATGACATAATAGATTTTTAGAGATGTTAATAGCACTTGTATTATCACAATTTATAGAGACATGTCTGAATGGATATCCATAGTCTAGTAAAGTGTGTTTCATCCACAGAATTTTAGCACGATAACTACCAGCAGCTATATATTTAGTACCAGCAGTAGATAATGCATCCAAATTATCATTATTACTACACCATGATACTAGAAACTTGCCTAAAAACTGACATGTTCCCGAGGTTCCCTTTCTATCTAACATGCAACTAGAAAAATCAACATCCAAATAAATTCTTAAATCAAATGATTGTCCTCTTGGATAAAATAGTCCTAATTTTCTAGTATACTTGATATATTTAATAATCCTTTTAAAAAAATTTAAATGAGACACTTTGGATTTTATTGAAAGTGAGAACAAAATCATACAATGAAAATTATATATGGTCTGCTAGAATTTTGATAGAGAAGACTCCCAATAATACCTCTGTGATTGGTTTGATCCACTAGTTTACCATTTTCATCAGCATCCATCTTACAGGTGGTACTTATATTAGTATCACTACCTTTATTGTAGTCCAAACCAAACTGTTTCAAAAGATCTTTAGTATATTTACTCTGATTTAAATTAATACCATTTTTATTTTGAGAAATTTGAAATCCATGGAAAAATTTATGTTCCCCCATTAAACTCATTTCAAATTCACCATGCATCATTTCTGAGAAATCAGTACATAAATTTTTTTTAGAGGATCTAAAAATAATGTCATCTACATAAATCTGTACTATTTGAACATCATTGAAAATCCATTTAATAAAAAGAGTAGGATCTGGTATTCCTTTTTTAAAACATTTTGAAATATTAAAAGCACTAAGTCTATCATACCAAGCTCTCGGAGCTTGTTTTAGACCATATAATGCTTTAGACAGTTTAAATACATGATTTGAAAAATGGGGATTTTTAAAACCAGGGGGTTTTCAACAAATACATTCTAAACTATGTACCCATTTAAAAATTCACTTTTGACATCCATTTGATAATGTTTAAAATTCAGATGAGCTGCATATGAAAGTAGCATCCTAATGGATTCTCGTCTAGCTACAGGTGAAAAGGATTCTTCATAGTTGATTCCATCTTATTGATTATATCCTTATGTAACTAGTCTCACCTTTTTTCTAACTATGTTTCAATATTTATCAAATTTATTTCTAAACACCCATTTATTACCTATGGTCAATGCCTTTTTAGGTCTTTCTACAAATTTTCAATCCTTATTTCTTTAAAACTGATTTAATTATTCTTTCATAGCTATCACCCAAATTTCATTATTGATTTCATCATTGATATTTTTAGGTTCAATCTATGAATGAAAGGCATGATGTTCAACCTGGTTTCTGAGAGAAGATCTAGTTTGTGTTCCTCTATTTAAATCAGCTACTACAACATCTAATTAATGATTCATCCGAGTTATAATACCTCTAGAAAGAGTTGAACTAGACACCACATGATTTTCTATAGGTTCAGATTCACCATGCACAGATTTTGAAAAATTTCCAGAACTGGATGTTTTCACTAAGGGTTCACTATCTTTATCATTATGGTCCATAATTGATATACCATCCTCATGTAGTTCAAAAAATATTTTGGGTTCATGTGGATGAGTCTCATGAAAATTTGGCATTCACTGATTCTGCCACACATTTGGTTCTCTTATTGAATACTCTATAAGATTTACTATAGATTGAGTATCCTAGGAAAAATTCTTCATCACTTTTAGAAGAAAACGTGTCAAGATTTTCTATAGTGTTAATGATGAAGAATTTGCAACCAAAAAATCTAATGCAATTAACATTAGGATTCCTATTATTCTAGATCTCATAAGGGGTCTTCTAATGAATAGGTCTAATTAAGACTCTATTGATAATGCAACATATAATATTAACAGCTTCAGCCCAAAAATAGATAGGTATATTATACTCATTTAGCATAGTCTGGGGAATCTCATGAATTTTCCCATTTCTAATTTCTACAACTCCATATTGTTGTGGTGTTCCCAGAGCAGAGAAATTGTGAGTATATCAATATTGTGAGAAAAAATATTCAAACTCCAAATTTATTACTCACGTACATGAAAACATCTCAAGGTCTTTATTCTAAGTCCACTATAGTTTTCTACAGACTCGAAATATTTAATGAAGTAAGAGAATGCTTCAATTTTGTGAGTTAAAAAGCATAGACAATTATATCTAGAAATATCATATACATGTACATAAACATGGTGATTTCCATTTAAACATGAAACTCTAGATTGTCCGTACAAATCCATGTGTACCAATTCAAGCGATTGAGATGTAGGAACTTTTTTCTTTGGTTTGAAAGAAACATTGTGTTGTTTTCCGTTTTGGCAAGGATTACAAACTGTATTATGTGGGAATTCCAATTTTGATAAGTCTCTAATTAAGCCTTTACTTGTTAGTTTCCTATGTGACTGCACATTGCACTATCCTTATATTCTATGCCATAACTGTGATTCCTTATGAAATGCATTTAAACATGAAACATTTTTCTTAGCTAATGATTTTAAATAAAAAACATATACATTTTCATTTCTAAGAGTAGAAAATATTAAATCATTTTTATTATTAAAAACGTTGCATGCAACATTTTAAAATTTAACATTGAATCCATTGTCGCATAATTGAGAGATACTTAGTAAATTTTATTTTAACCCATCAACGAAAAGTACTTTTGAAATTAATATAGTGTTAGGGTTACCAATTTTTCCTAAGTTGATGATATTTCCATTAGCATTATCATTGAATATGACATGTCCGCCATCAACTTTAATTTGGCTCTTGAAGCATGAGTGTTCTACTGTCATATGTCTTTAACATACACTGTCCAAGTACCATAGAGTTTTATAGGAGATCTTTAGACAATTTTCCTTCAAAATAGATTAAGTGTAGGGTAACTTTGGTACCTAGATTTTCATGGGTCCAGAGAGGTTATCATGTAAAGCTTTGGGAACCCATACCTGTCTCACATGCTTCCTATAATCAATGGATATGTTTTGAGACTTGAACATGTTTTTATTTACTTTAGGGAATTTTTTTTCAAAATATGGTCCAAAAATTGAACTAGCAATGAACTGTCTAGATTTTAGAGTAATTTTTTAAACAATCCTTCTTTGTCCTAGTTGATACCATAGACTAGTTGTATATTTTAGAGTAATTTGTTTTCCTAGAAACTAAGTCAGGGTGTATCTACTTATAGTAATATTTTCAGAATCTCTTTTTAATTTCTCATTTGATAATATAAGTTCAGTATTTTTTTTAACAACTAATCTCATTTTTCTTTTTCAATATCCAGATCAGATTTATAATTGGAATTTAAAGCATGTAGTCTTTTTAGTAATTTTTATTTATCCTTGAGTTCATTAAAGTTATCCTCAAGAATTCCACAGTATTCAAATAGTTCATACATAGTCATATTCTCATCATTATTTTATTCACTTTCATTCCCAGAATAGTAAGCATTAGATATAGAATAATTGGGTGATATGTCAGATGTTTAAATTATGAAACACAGATTTGCATGTTTTCTCTTCTCAATATCTGATGTGTCAGATCCACTTGAGCTATCTAATGAAGCACTCCAAGTATATTTCATAGCCTTTTTATATTCCTTTCCCTTGTCTTCATATTTATTCTTAAATTTCAGCTTGGGGAAATCAGCCTTCACTTGGCCTTTTTGTTTACACTCATAGTAGACTATCTCACTTATGTTGTCATTCTATTTTCAGTCCTTTTTTCATGGTTCTTTATTATCATACCTTCCTTTATACTGTGATTTTCAAAAAAATTATTTTTGCTGTAGAACTTCTTGAACCATCTAGCAAGATGATCCATCTCATCATCACAGTCAAAATCTGAGTCTTCACTGGTGGATGTGTCTACAACAGCTTGTCCTTTTTCTTTGTATTTTCTCTTTGAGGTAGCAGTATTGAATGCTTCATATTTTTTTTCTTATTTCTTTTTCTACTTCTTAATTTACCTTAAGATCTTCTTTATACATAATAATCTTTCTAATTAGTTCCTTTACTGGTAGCTTGCCTACGTCACCCGATTCTTGGATATAAATAGAAGTTCTTATCCATTAGTCAGGTAGGAATCAAAGCAATCTCATAATCTGATCCTTGATGTCCACCGGTTTCCCAAGAAGACTCATGGTATTTACAATTTCATTGAACCTGAGATACATTTCATATATAGGTTCATCAGGCTTTATTTTAAAATTATCATATCTAATAGTGTAGATATTTGTTCTCATTTCTTTAACATTGGTTTTTCGCTCATGAGAAATAGCTAAAGTATCCCAAATTTCATATGTGTTTTTACAGGAAGATATTCTGTTGAATTATTCATCACCTAGAGAAAAGTACAATATATTCATTTCTTTACAATTATTGTTATATGTTTCTTTAGTAAACTGAGACCATGTGTCCTTAGTAGTAGCAGGAAATGCATGTTGTTCTTCAATTGTGTCCCAGATTTCATGACCTTTTCTCTCAAGATACATTTTTATTTTCAATATCAACTGAGCATAGTTATTTCTGTTAAGGAAAAAAGGCCTATTAGTAGCTGCACCCTCAACTCTGTTATCCATTCTTAACTAGAATTTTAATGAAATGAAAATTTAGATATGAATTTTTTTTTAAATCATTAAGATACAACTAAAATCATAGTTAATGAATTTGAAAAATGGCATAAACCGTTCAGATAGTAACAAAAAAAATTAAGAACCCTTTGATACCAAATGTTGGTTGGAGTAGAATCTCAAGAGGGTAGTGAATTAAGTTGATACATAAAATTTCTATTAAAAAATTTCTTATAACGACCCCCCCAAATTTTAAACTGGCCCAGTTAATTAATGGAGTAGAGATATAAATTTCAAGTTGGTCAAAATGTTTCTCAAAGAGTGATTAGTCCTCAGGTGAATCTGTGTAAAATACTTCTTTTACATTTGAAACAAGTTTACTGAATTAAACACACACACACCCACTAACCAAAACTAACTATCAAAGTCAATGAAAAATAGTTTTCTGTTTTACCAATTATAATTAGTGGAAAATAGATAAAATAGAGTATAACAAAAATATAGAGAACAATGAAGTTAAAAAAGAGGTTCAGTTTCAAGACGAGACCTAATCCTCACCACTTGTTGATCACCTGCCACCAAGCAGTTTATATTAAAAATAAATTTTATATAGAGAATGTATCTGGCTTTACAAGTTTTTTCACAAACTCTCCAGGGTTCACACCCTCTACCACAGTTCTTCGTGGGAAAAAACAAACAATATAGACCACACATGGTCTCTTCCACAGTTATACATGGGAAGAAAGATATAAGTGAAGTTTGATTTGAGGATATTCAGTATCCTTCAGTTCACGCACAAGAGACAGTGTGTGTAATAGACAGACACACACACTTCCCATAAATGTAAAATGATGGAACACAATAAATCTAATATACTAAAAAGTAGTTTAGAAAGCTCCATGTATTTGCAGTTCAACTCTGGACTCCTTGGAGTTCTGAATTTGTTGTTCGAGTCTTTCTTTGGATGCTGTCCTCAAAATAGAGTGCTTCAACATTAGGTTCTTGCTATGACTGTTCTTCCTCTGGTGTTTATTGATAGTTGATGATTCACCGATGTCAAGAAGTATGTTTTTCCTAAATGATCCTTATAATGCTTGTGGGATCACAGTGTAAGTGCAGGATGATTCTTATTTGATCTAGCAAGTAAGCTCCATCACATTCACATATTTTCTTCCCATGCCACCCACCTTTATTTTCTTCCATGGTTTTCTCTTTTATATTTTAGGTCCGACAATAGGAATAAGTACATCACATGTGATCTTTCTCGTACCTCATACTGTTCATAAACGATCTATTGATATGTATATAATCAGCATAAATTAACGTCACAAGCATTAAATTTATCAAATATGACTTTTAGAATAAACTAAAGAATATGAAAAAGTATGGAGTAGAAGAATATGGTAGACTTTTAATGGTTGCCTTCATAATCGTAGGTTTCAATAGTAGATGCACATTAACATCCTTCATTGGAAACCTTCATCGGTGACCATTTCATCGGTGACCATTGTATCGGGGACATTTGGATCGGTGACCTTTGTATCTGTGACCTTTTCATCGGTGACCTTAGCATCTGTTACCTTTGGATAGGTGACCTTTGCATCAGTGACCCTTAAATTAGTGACCTTTTCATCTGTGACCTTTGTGTAGGCGACCTTTACATTGAGTACCATTGTACATATATAAATTTTTCATTGTGAGCGAAACCAATAGAGTAGTGAGATTAAAAGTACATAGTCATTACTATGAAATAAACAAGATTTTCTCATAAATTAGTTTCCTATAAGAGAAAAAATTTTCTTTATATAAATGAAACATGATTTGTGATTACTAAAATAATTCAGTCCAATAGTAAGAATTACATTGGTGAGTAGTTTGATCTCTTCCATCTCGATGAATTTCATTTCTACACTTAAGGTTCCAAAATGGGTCATCTCTCATCTATACAACTTCACAGACTCTTTTATATGGGATTCACATTCATAGGGTAGGCATCGATGTCTGTGTTATACCAGAATGGAATGAAATTTGTTAGGGGGGTTAATACAAGGAGTGTTTCTGTGGCCATGGAAAGAATTAACCAAAAGTATGAATGAGATGTTGTTTGGAAGAGTAATATTTGGGGAAGTCATATGTGGGATATGTATGAGACTAATACTAGAATGAAAAAATGAAGAGTTCCAACATTTGGATAATCATCCAGCCTCACATTTTGATCCTGCAATAAAACTCCCACTGCATTTTGGGATGAGGGATATAAACATATAGTGGTACAAATAGATGGGTAAAATCCTTGGTTTTTTATATCTCCCACACTAGATATTTCATTCAAGAAAACTTATTACCATATTATTTTCATTAATTAGGTTCTGGATGAGTATCAGTGAGTTTTCATTGATAAAATTATGTGGAAATTGGAGCTGGAATAATGTGTTTTGACAGAATATTCCTATAGTGTCTTCTCTACTAAATTCTTTCATAGAATGAGGTTACATCCAATGCATGTGATGTATTGGGGAAATGTTTTTGGAAAACCATATCCAAAAAACTTTAATTCTATTTTGTGGAATGTTAGGAATAGAGTTCTTCCAACTGAGGATAACATTGAGGGATTTGTTGTTAGCATGTCCTCAAGGTGTTACTACTGCAGGGAGATTCCATATAAAACCATTGACCACATTTTCTTCAAAGTTGGTTCAGACATCATGGTATGGAACCCATTAGATGGATTCAAAGGTTTGTAGTTTCATGAATCCTCAAATACAACATTTCTAAATTTGTTCTTCAAGGGGCCATGTTTTGGCTAGAAAAAGAAGGATAGAGCCCTCATTCTTTCAGTGGTATGTTGGTGGCTTTGGAAATTGATGAATGAAGCATCCCAAAGGGGATTCATGGGAACCTTCTCATGTATTTTTCTAAATACCTAGACCATATTTCTTGACCTAGTTTTCCTATGTATGGATTTTAATGATGCTCCCTCCTTGATATCAATCCAATATATCATCCCAAAATACAATAGTGTTAAGTAGTGATGATGGTTCCACTGGTTTTTTCACCAATCAAGATTAAAAACTAACATCAATGGCTCATGTAGTATGGGTTTAATGTGGGGTGGGGGTATTATTTTCAATTCATGAGGTTATGTAGTGATATCATTCTCCACTTATTTTGGAAGCAATGAATCCCTTAAAGTGGGGGATTAATCGAATATCACTGGACTTATTTTATGTTGAAAAAATAATATTCACCAAAGGATTTATAGACTAATTCGAACATGATTTATAATGTTACGCTTGGTCTAGTTCCTACATCATGGGCAACTTCATACATTGTTCCAAGGTGCGAGATGCCTTTTCTCAACCTCATGTTGGATATTAATACATGTTATGAAAGGAATATAGTTTGGGACATTCTAAAATCTATGATGAATCATGAAGAGAAAATCACTTCTTTCTCAGGGATCATAACGTTTTCCATGGAGAATATTGTCATAACCGATTACCTTGGAATTCACTACTTCAAATATCCATGAACCACTTGCACATTATTTTGATTGGATTTTAATTTCTTTTTCTTTGATATTTTCATTATGTTATTGTAATTATATAGGCCTATATAAATATAATTTATGATTATGGTGGTTATAGTATTCATTTAATTATTTAGATGAAACCATTTTAGACATTATATAGAAATCGGTGTTACACATCAACAAGTCGGGATGAAGTCGATGAGGTGAAATTATAGGGCCATAATTTGTAGAAGAGATATTTTAGAAACTAGATACTATTAATAACCTCATGAGGTTAGAGTATAGAAAGAAAAAGAGTTATGAAAATAACTAGAGGAAGCCCTTTTATTTTAGGTAGACGAAAGTTGTAGTGGGTTTGATAAAAAATGGATGTTGAGAATATGGTTCATCAAACCCTATTTTTTTAAATAATGCAGTATTGGTTTCTTAATAGGAATCCTAACATTAATGTTTATTTGAGGTACATGTTGTGTTTCATATTTCATTTCTATAGAAGTATATAACAGATCCATCTCATGTTATGATCCATGAAGGGGTACTTTTATAAGAAAATATCACTTATAAAGAAAGACTAGTTCATATTGTTGACCATAAAGATAAAGTGTTGTGGATTAATGGAACTACTATGGTATAATTTTTATAGAGAAAACATTTTAGTGAAGAAGAAAAATGATAAATGTAAAAACCATGAGTGAAAAATACCCCCATTGTTTTAATAATGAATAAAATTATGAGGGTGTAATTTCTAAATGGGGGGAAAAATGTGAAAAACCAAATAAATTTAATAAAAAGTAAATTATATTTTTAACTAATGTTTTTATATGTATATATATATTATGGAATCCTATATGCTGAGATTATATTAAATGACATTTCAGTCTGAAAATAAATGGTATTGTTATAGCTAAAATGTTTTTTCATGAAATATATGGTTTTATATAAATATGATTTTTTTTCATTTTTAATTTTATAAAATTAAATTTTTTTTATTAAACATATTTAAATTAAATTAAAGATATTTTTTGATATTTTTATAAAAAAATTATTTTTGAGTGTATAATGGATAATACTGATTTTTATAAAAACAATCATTTATTTTAATGTAATTAAAAATTAACATTTGGTCTTGGATTGGCATTAAAGTAAAATAAATCCCCTTTAATTAATCATAATCCAAATAATTCCATATAAATCAGTATTAAATATTATTTTGGTATTTAATGATTTTTTTTAAAAATGGTGTTTTTCTAAAAACATATGTTCTTTCTATTTTGTGCATATATATTGATATTAATTTGAAAGACTTCTATATATTGAATCATGAAAAAAGGAATTACTATTTTCAATAATGAGTTGAATATGTATTCATGTTTTCGAACTCATTTTTTTCATAATGAATAGTCACAAATGGTATAACTTTATCACCCTAATAAATGTTAAAAGGGGTAACAGGGAGAGTTTAACTAAGAGATAAGGCATCAAATATATCTAAAACATTTATAAATTTGTTTTTTTGAGGTATTCTGAACATTATATTTATTTTCATAGAATCTTTTTCATTTGGTTACACTTCATCTTGATAAATACATTTATTAAAATTACAATTTTAATGTATATAAAAGATTGTAACTCACATCACATATAAAAGACAACCACCACCCCTGTCTTCTTCAAACATTTTGAAATAGTTATATAAGTTAATAAATTCCCAAAAACCTTACCAATGATTATACACACGTTTTAGGTGTCTTTAATTCTCAAAAGGCCAATTCTTGAAGGCCTAAGGAGTAATCCAACGGGAGAAATCCGAGGAGGAGGTATAAGTCCAAACAAACCTATTTAATGTTCATTTCTTCATCTGCCTCCATCAAATATATTCCAACCACTATGAACAAATGGAATCAATATATTCAATATAATGAAATTTTATTATCATTTTGTAAAATCTACTTTCTATTTATTTTCATTCCTATGGGAAATAACAAAATTTCATGTGTGTCGGTGTAGACTACCACCTCTACGAAGTGATGTGTTTCATTTCCATTTACACCTTACATGGATGGTAATAAAGATGTAGTTAATGAATATATAATAGTTTCATGAAATTATTATGAATTTTAAAGATATTATATTACTTATCTTATTTCCTTATCCATTCATCGGAAAATGATAACGTTGCCCATGTGCACGTGTGGAAGACCACTAACATGATGAGATGAACTGAATTTTTCACTACAACCACCCACGTTTGGTAATAAGGATGTAAATAATGAAAAATATGATATTTATAATATAATTATGATTATGGAATATAATAATATTATATTAATTATTTGATCTCCAAGCAGTAGAAAAATGGAATGGTTTCTGTTGTGTGTGTGTGGATTATAACCTCTAGGATATTGTGCATTTAATTTTCCACATACACCTTCAAGGAATACTTAATAAAATGTATTTCTTGGATAAAAATGTATTTTTTATGATTAATGTTATGAAGGTTGTGAAACCATAATCCTTTTGATATTATTAAACCTACGAAATTCATTTAGGACTTATAAACTGAATGTCCTTGAAACATCCAATGTGA
This sequence comes from Viscum album, assembly GCA_963277665.1. NCBI lineage: Eukaryota > Viridiplantae > Streptophyta > Magnoliopsida > Santalales > Viscaceae > Viscum > Viscum album. Next base: position 399,379,227 of record OY728138.1, read on the forward strand.
ACATACCTATTTTAGAAACTAAATAAAGAAGGGTAATAAATTAAATAATAATAACAACAATAATAATCGAAATAATATGAAAAATGTTATTAATAATATACAAAACTAATATAATTTTATTACTATGTAGGGTATATGTTTGAACAAAACCAGTCGGTACGTGGGGTAATGGACTTTCTTGTAAAAATACAATTTTTAATATGTCATTTTCATTATTTTGTTCATATTAGGGTTCTTTTAAATGTTTTCAATGACTTAATTTTTTTTACATAAACATTTTATATAATTTTTATATTTATTATAAAGTATTAAATGCGAAAATTTTCAATATTTTCTATACGAATAATTTTTGACTTTCTTTACCAATGTTTGAAAATAATATTTAGTTTAAAAAATATATATTGAAATAATTTTCACGAAATCATAAATTTAATTTTAATGGAATATTATTTTACAAGTTGATAAGTTTATTTTCAGTGAAAATATTTTTATCAATATTCAATAATCTTATTTTTTTTCAATGGAAATGTTGATATCTTCTAATTTTAATTAAATAAATGAATGTTTTATTTCATATGGGATTTAATGACAATTCTAATGAGTTATAGGGTTAATGTGATATATATATATATATATATATATATATATATATTATTCATTCCATGAATATTTTTTAGTTTTAAGAAATTATGGGAGGGCCTGATATAGCTTTGATGAAGGGTGGCCCATTATAACTCTCCAAAACATTTGGTAAAGTAAAAAAGTTTAATAGTGATAGGATACTTCTAATATAGGTGGGAATTATTTGGTAGATGATTACATTGTAATAGTTATTTTATAGATTCATGTATGGATAATTTTCTATTGTACCTATATTATATGTTTTAATGTATTTAAGGAAAATCATTTGATTTGAAAAGGTATGAAAATGATAAAATGATATTTAAAAATTTATTATGAACTTATTTTTTAAGGTGAAATTATTTTTTTAAATAATTTTTTTACTGTGTTTTAATTTATTCCTAGAAAACCTTAATATTATAACATTACATTTATTATGTTGTATGAAATTTCTAATGAATTTGGTTGAAAAAGTAAGTTGTTTTCATGGATAATTAAATTGATTTTTGAGATTAGATGACTATTTTTGAAAATTTAAACATTATTATGTATTTTAATAGTTTTCCAAAGGACTAGAATGATTCATTTATATTATTAACCATACTGAGTTTTTTCCATCCCACATTTTCAAATATTTTTTATATTCCTTAAGGATAATTAAGAATACCAAAAAACACAGATTTCTAGTAATGGGAGTTACCTTGAATAAAGTAACTATGTATTTACATAAAAAAAGTGTTTTGGGAAAAATTGAAATTGTGTGGAAGTTTTAAAATTCAAATTTAGTGGATTTAATAATTATATACTCTAAATTTATATGGTATTGGGGATATAATTGTTGAAATATACACAATAAATCTTGTAATTTAAGTAACGGTTATGTGCAGATTGTTATAGTGTGTGGTCAATTTACTAGATATTCATTCAATGGATCCATATAATATGTCATAATAACTTAAAAATTGATTAAAACAAGTATCTAATGATTCTTAAGAAAACTAAAAACTAAAAATTCATTATGAGATACAATGGAATTATATTTTGTACAATTAGAGTATATAATATTACTTATTCATGGTAAGTATATATATTCTCATATGAACTATTCATTTTTTTTTTCAAGAAATGTGTATATTTGGTAATCTCATGAACATATTCCTTATTAATCTATTGATTTTTCATTTGTAAATGTTACTTTAAGACTAAAAAATCAAAATATATTTTTATAAGTTTCTTCATTTGCATAGACGATAAATATTTCTTTCTAATGTGAATAACTTTAAATAATAATAAAAATAGTATATCAATTTTTAGACACATAATTTAGAGAAATTTACCTCATATATACATTCTTGACAAATCATATAAAACATTAATTCATTATAATTTCATTTACACTGTCATGACCAAAATTTTCATGAGTTCCTATTAAATATATTTTCTCTTCAAATTCAACATTAGAAATATAATCATTTTAGAACACTATCTATACACAAATATGTACTTAAAAAAAACATGGAATTTTAATTAGTGGGGAAATGTCATCCTCAGAAATAATTTTTATACAATAACAAGTCCTTTATATTTCCTTCATTTAATTTTATATTTCCCCTTATGTGATAACAAATGTTAGTTCAAACCTTTTTTTAAATTAAAAAATATTTTTTATATAACATATTTGGAAATGATATACCTGTTTATCATTAGGTTTCTTTATAGTATTATATGGTCTTTATATAAAATTTCCAGTAGTAAGTTCCATCTTCTTAATATTAACATTATCAAGGGGAAATGATAATTCAACACTAAACTTATGAATATTCTGAATACAAACTATCATGTGACCTATTTTTAGATTTTATTCTATAGGATATAACCTAGTATATTATAACTTATACGTCTCATAATAAGGTAATGAGTATATCCTAGTAAATATAAATCAAAATCAATTTCACACTAAAATATTTTAATACAAGAAATGTATCAATAATTAGTTGTTTCATAATTAAAATAAAATATAGGGGGAAACATGATTACCTCAGACAAGTAAAGCCATTTGAATGGAATGAATATATTCAAAATTAGGGGTGTGGAACTTTATGGTGTTTTTGTATTCATGGAGACTATTATTATAGATCCCATTGAAGGATAATGTTTTATTAGTTATTTTTTATTATTTACACTTTTCATCAATGTTTCAATTTTATCCTAAATGCATATAATTTTCTTATCATAATGAACATGTGTCTGTGCTTTCTTAAATTATTCTAATGGTGAGACTCTAAAACCTTTACCACTAATGTGGAAATAATTTTTTGCATGCTTCAAATTCGCTGAGAGTAGTTTTTTATAGAAGGTGGTGACCAATGGATAATATACTAAGAATAGTCATTCATCATCTATGATAGATTAACCATATTAGTTCAATGATGGATAATAATATAGGAAACGATATAGAATTATTATTTTAAAATATATTAATATAGAGTTAAATTTTATTATTACAACTTACAGTAGATTTCCATAATAGGTATATGTTTTTGTCTAATATTTTTCACTTTTCATTTAATCAAGCTTCATTATAATGAATATGAAGTGGGAAGGACAAGGCTTGAGATTCTGATTGATCAATTTTAATATAAACCTAAAATAAATATTATTTATAATTTATATAACATCAATGTTTTACTATAGAATTAATATACATAAGATAATTTTTTCAAGTAAATCACATATCATATTTAGTTTATGATAGCAGTGTAGTGGTTTATATGCATGTTGTTTATTTTTCACACTCCATTAATATTTCATTAATTTAAATTAAATTGAAATGAACACTATACATGTAATTTCAAATAAAATAATATTTTTTATAGTGTACATTAAATTATATCTCATTTGAATGAGTAAAAAACAAATCCAAAGTTTCTTAGATAATGATGTTTGTGTATAATGTCGGTGTATGGGTATTGATATTACACTTAGCATCCCTAAGCTATATTTTTCAATGAATCATTTCTTATTAATAATTAATCTTTACAAAAACCATTATAATTAATATCATCGTATCTTTTTTTAACATGAATGTACTCTGGAAGGCATAGTGATGAGAAAATGAATACTTCATTATCTAATTATCTATTATAGTATGGAATTCATATTACAGTTTTTCTACAATATTATCATGACCCGACCTGATGGGACCAAAGACACAACTAACTCAATCTTTCCTCCAATACTTTTGGGTAAAGTGACTACCACAATAAGTCATATCATACACATGGGAGGTATTTTCCTAACATACCCCCCCCACACACACACACACATCTAATCCCATACAATGCATAAATGTAAAAAAAATGACAACAATGCATGAATTTATCTATAATCCAACAACCAGAGTACAATATAAAATAATTGAAAAGAAAAGAAGGGGCCAAATACAAGCCTAACCAAACCAGAAAGGAATGTCCAACCTACTCATATGGGGGGGGGGGTTTGTTGTTAAATGTAACTCCAGAATATACATATGTCTTGACCAAAGTATCACAACCTCTGACTATTTCACCAATTACTCAATAGAATGGTTGTTATTACACATAATACATGACATGTGAGGGTAGAACAAATGAAAGTGTGAGTATAACAATACCCAATAAGACACCCTAAAATAAACAAACACAATGCATCAAGGGTAGTCATCTCATGACAAGATATGTCAATCATAATGTGATACATACAATAAAACATATGGATATACTAGCAGAAGACAAATAGTCTCAATGTATGACCATAGCTATGAATCTATCATAGGATTCATGTTTGAGGGATCCACATAACCTTCATCTAGAATAACACACTCTGTGAATCACAAAGCACTGATAGTGTCTATCTAAGGTATAATGTTCATCTAATATTTACAAAAGAACTATACATTTTATATTTGAAGAATATGATACACGTATGTGGATAATACATATGGAATTGGGGTATATCAACAACATAGAATGTAGTGACCTTCCAAGTAGAGGATTAGTGCCCACGTAGTGTCGATCATGATAATACGAAGAACAACACCAAAGGTAATACGATGATAAAGGATCTTATTACAGGCCACACAGAAGGATTTCAATAAATCTATCTATGAATTCCCACAAAAGAGATCATTATCCTATGTGTAGTATGTGATTCCATTATAACCCTCAAGGAATGAACCAATAGAACACAATAAACTAATACTAATCCAAGTAAGATTATATAATCTTTCAACAAAGGTGAGACAAGAAGAAAGATGAATCCATCCTATATTTAAAATATTACATAGAGTGTTGATATGGGTACATGACATGACTCAATAAGAATATAATATTACATGTCTCACGCTCACATGACATGTAATTTTTCAAATTATATGGTGTGTCCCAAGGGTATACAACCTGTAGAAGTTTCCCCAAAACTCAGTGTGTCATTCTTCTTGTTCATGCGTACACTATACTACGATAGTGTACTTGGACATGTTCTGGTACACATATATAATTTGGTACTATGAACATCCTAGGTACTTCCCAGGTACACGATGTTTGCGACAACTTGGCCACCTAAGTGTGTACTCCTCGTACTTGCCAATATGTCTATATGAGTTACATGGTATACAACTAGACACAAATGGTTTGTAACACTACATGGACTCCTAGGTGTGTACCCCCTATACCTGATGAGCTATTCTACTTAGGGTCACATGAAATTTCATACATATCCTTACACAGAAACCCTAGTTCCACATAGAAGATTCTACATGGCATGTGTTCATAGGACTACACATCGTGTAGTCAACAATTTCCCAAAAATTCCAGAATTTCCATACATTCATATAATCCATCTTCTCCCACCAATTCATCCAAGAATCACGCTATAAGATACATAACTATGGGTGAACAAACTTCTTTAACTCCATTTTCCATATTCCATCCAAATCTAGTGCTCATGAACCACTTCGTCCCACCTCACCAGTGTCATATGCCCAAACAACATAGAACAACCCTTGATTCCTCCATGAATCTTCTTCAATATTCGTATACAACAATCATGTCAAACAATATCCATCTCAAATCCTGGGTAAAAATACATCATGATAAAGAGAAAATGTGTAGCAATCATTCACTACGTATTCATTGAATCATAGGCCAAATAGAAATTCAAATGAGAATGCATGTTGAACGGTGAGAGAAAACCATAAACCATAAACATAAGTACACAACTCACCCTTTGTTAATTATAGCCTTGATCTACTGTAGTATCGAAAGTGGATGAAGAGGTATATAAATCAATGAACAAGAAAATAAATCATTATCTCAAAATCCTGCAAAAACCCAATCATGGAAATGAATGATTTATGAATCAATCAATTAGTATATTGATTCGAATTCATTGTGGGATAGAAAAATAGATAAATCCAAAAATGATACATCCTTCATTAAATTTGATTAACCAATGATAAAGAAAAAAACTTCTTCATTGTATTTGGAGAGATCCTTGGGTTGCATTGGTGCCTGATCCTCGATCCGATCAGATCCGATGTTGTTTCCCATGAAATATATGATCTAACGGTCCTCGAGGTCAAAATGGTTTAGAATCCAAACATAATATCCCATCATTAACATTTTTTTGAATATTATTTTAGGTATTTATGTCGAAAAGATAAAATAAATAAATAAATAAATAAATAAATTTTATTTATTCTATTAACTCTCCTATGATTGCACATTAACAAAACTCCTAATGCCATCAAAAGTTATGTCATTCCTAGGGTAAAACAAGAATTGTGAAGTCAATGATTCCCTTGGAAGTCCAATATAGGCCCCCATTTGGTAGTTAATCCACCTTTTTAGGAAAACATCATTTTCATGATATATTTATATTTAATATATTTAAAAAATTATATACGGTCACAACAGGCCTCGGAATCTCACATTGTCTCACCAATTAGATCTATAAATATTAAAAGAAATTATAAAAATTATTACATTGAAAAAATAGGGACGATAAATTTGTTGCAACCCAACCCCAAAAATCATAGATATGATTTATAATACCATTAAATTAAGATGATTACAGGGAGATGCAACCTGAAGGACTGATCGGTTTAGTAGTCTCGGTAAACCAGATACATACATGAGTCTTTTTTTATAACTGAGTAAAATAATTACATTATATTAATTTCCATTTTTGAAAAACATTATTACAATTTAGTATATACATTAATATATTTCTATGTACATTGATTAGATTCATGGGGATGGAAAAAAATAAAGATGATCTCAAATTCTCTTTAAGGGTTAATTGATGTGGAATAAAGAATGAAGCAATGAATCTAATCAATATGGATAGATAATTACAAAAAAACATTCCCTTTAATCAATAAAATAATATAAGTGAAGAAAAAAATTATGGAAAGTTAATAACTAAAAAAAAATTCCATTCAAATAATATGATAATGAAAAATTATTATGGAATGGAAAATAACTGAAACACATAACATTTAATCAATGTACTGGGAAAAAATGTACCCATTGATGACTTCAAAACCAAAATATCATGGATAATAATATAAAAAATGATGGAAGTAAATAGTTATTAGACATAATGTTTAATATTTACATGATACCATTACCTTTAATACCTATTCTTACTATATATTAAATCAATGGGTATAAAACTGCCTCTTCTTCTAGGAAACAAAATCGAAGTGTTTTTCGCGAACTGATTTTGTCTCATTAGACTACAAATGCATTGAGGAGATTTCATTAACCAGTACAAAAATATAAATTTCAGGTAAATATAATTACTCATATATCTAATAATATATTTACTTAATTTACAACATTCCTTATCATCAAATATCTGTATTTAGTAAAAGATACCAATTTACCAACATTTCAAATAATTATCAATGTGAACACCATATTAAAAATGGTATATGTTTTAGGAAATAAGGAAAAAAAATTCATGTGAAAATGTATATTTAAAATATAATTTAAAAAAAATGATCACGAGGGAGGGATTCATTCAAGATAATGCCAACAATCATAGAATAAAGTGATATTGCAAATATAACTTTTACCACTATGTAATTTTAAAGTAAAAACCCCTTGAATGATATAGTAGAAGGTGAAACATAGAATACCAACTATTATGAGTGAATCATGATATTAAATGAATAATGCTAATTATATACACTAAATTAATGTGATTGGTGTATAATAACAAATATGTATTAATGGAATGAAAATTGAGACGAAATCCCTTACTTTGTTTTTCCTTTTTGGTGAACATCCTTTAACCACTAGTATAATAGTTTTAATCAGGGTATTAACCTATAATATTACCATAATAATATTTATAATATCATATATCATCATTTTATAACATCTTATTTCCTGTTTGTTAATAATCATTCATTATTTTCATTATTTCAGGTGTTAATTTCCTAGTTTTTCTATTATGTTTTGACTTCTTATTTGTTTTCTTCTTACATAAATCTTGATTTTATCATATAAATATATAATATATGATTTAAATTTATTATATATTCATTATATATGTATTTATAATAATCCATTATATTTTGATTTAGTAAGTGAAATTCATTGTTAATGGATATTGTAGACTATACGTATGCATGAACACTACATCCATTTTTTCTCGTATGTGACAGAATTAAAAGAAAATTATATGCATTTATATTATTAATAAATTATAAAATTTAGGAAATATATGTCAAATATAGTTATTAAAACCATTATTAATAGATTTCATGTAAATTTTGAATGAATCACAATGTTGCGAGGAGGCGGTAGTCCACACATCTGCAAACGATGTTATTTTATTACCACAAATTGGAAAGCATGAAGGTATGGTTATATAAAAAGATAAATAAGAAAAAAATAATTATAAACAACATATATATAATATATAATATATAAATATTTCATTATACCAATATTTAAGGGTGGTAAATGGAAGTACGAATGACAACAGTTCCCAAGACGGTAGTTTTCCATAGACACGAACAATGATTGCATATCTGATTTGATGGATGTGTATGATAGTGTAGGTAGAAATATTATTATAATAAAACTCATAATTTTGAATATTATTATTTTATTATATAATCTTGATATTAAAATAATTTAAGGGGTAAATAAGTGAATGAAAAAAACTGATCGTTGAAGAACTTTACCACTTATTCGGGTAAATATATTTGGTATATACCAAAATACTATCTTGGATTTCATTTCGCGTAAAATTGGGGCCTCTATGATGAGGTTAGGTATTTTTTAGCTTATTTTTAAGAGTATTTCTGATCCAAATGTCTTAAAATGTGTTAATAAGTGGGAGGGGTGAGTTCCTTTTTATAGTGGAGGAGGAGTGGAAATCATGTAAATTTTTGAAATAGGGAATTCCACCCATGTTTTCCCATGTAAACTTGTTCCAATAATAAAAAAATCAATAAAATGGATTACATGATCAAAATATGGAAATCCAATGGATTTTGGAAAATAATTTATGTCATTTTGTCTCTTATGTTATGTTTTTAATACATTTTGAGCTTAATTTTACATTAATCACTATAATTATGTTTAATTATGTTCCCTAATATTTTTGGTCCAAAACAATATTGAAATTATTAGAAATTATAAATTATTATTACTAAAAACATGGAATCAATTTTTCCAAGTTAAAATTATAGAAGTGGGAGAAATTAATATAAAAATAATCCCAAATATGGGATGATAAAGCATGTTTTTCAAGTGAAAATTCCAAATGACGGAAATGTTTTTATATCCGTAATCAATTTAAATTTGATTAAAATGACATAAATTTGATTAATTGGCGTATAAGTTAACTAATTAAACATTTAATAACATTAAAATATAATTTTACTATATATATTATTCACACGGAAAAGAAATTTTCAATTTAAAATCATTATTTGTCACTATTTATCATAAAATGAATCTTCATAGAAAAATACCAAAAAATCTCCTTAATTTAATTTTTTTGTTCCTATTTAATAAATTATTTTTATTTTTTCATATAAAATATATAAAATCTCTAGAAATTTATTTTTAAAAAGGCTCTCTATTAAAAGGCAGTAAAACAGACTATAGAAAAATATAGGTTTTTATGCGTACAATCGGGGTTGCTCTTATCTTATGTCTAGATAATCTATAGGATGAATGTACAAAATCTTTGACTGAACATTTAACACACACACAAATATATATTTCATTAATATAACTCATTAATATTAGTTTATTTACTTTATTAATAAATGAAGCTGTTGGAAGCATAAAAATAGTTCTTCATAAAATCATTTCTTATATTTTCAATTGGCGTTGATATTCATTTTTATTTAATTTGAATCCCATGAATTTGAAAATATATTTTCATAATTTATTTCATCCATTTAATAACCACAAATTTATTTTATAGGTTATATATTATTAGTTTTAATCATGTTATTAACTTATAATATAACCATAATCATATTTATAATATCATATATCATCATTGTATAACATCTTATTACCTGTTTATTAATAATCATTCTTTATTTTCATTATTTCAGGTGTAAATTTCCTAGTTTTTCTACTATGTTTTGAATTTTTATTTGTTTTCTTTTTACATAAATCTTCATTTTATCCTATAAATATTTAATATACGATTTTAATTTATTATATATTCATTATATATGTATTTATAATAATCCATTATATTTTGAGTTAGTAAGTGAAATGCATTGTTAATGGATATTGTAGACCATACGTATGCATGAACACTACATCCATTTTTTGTCGTATGTGGCCGAATTAAAAGAAAATTGTTAGCATTTATAATATAAATAAATTATAAAATTTAGGATATATATGTCTAATATAGTTATTAAAACCATTATTAATAGATTTCATGTAAATTTTGAATGAATCACAACGTTGCGAGGAGGCTGTAGTCCACACATCTGCAAACGATGTTATTTTATTCCCAAAAATTGGAAGCCATGAAGGTATGGTTATATAAAAAGATAAATAAGGAAAAAAATAATTTTAAACAACATATATATAATATATAATATATAAATATTTTATTTTACCCATATATAAGTGTGGTAAATGGATGTACGAATGACAACAGTTCGTGAGATGGTAGTTTTCCGTAGACATGAACAATGATTGCATATCTGATTTGATGGATGTTTATGATAGTGTAGGTAGAAATATTATCATAAAAAACTCATAATTTTGAATATGATTATTTTATTATATAATCATGATATTAAAATAATTTAAGGGGTAAATAAGTGAACGAAAAAAACTAATCGTTGAAGAACTTTACCTCTTATTCGGGTAAATATATTTGGTGTATGCCAAAATACTATCTTGGATTTTATTATGCATAAAATTGGGGCCTCTATGACGAGGGTAGGAATTTTTAGCTTATTTTTAAGAGTATTTCTGATCAAAATGTCTTAAAATGTTTGAGTAAGTGGGAGGGGGTGAGTTCTTTTTTATAGTGGAGGAGGAGTGGCAATCTTGTAAATTTTTGAAATAGGGAATTCCACCCATGTTTTCCCATGTAAACTTGTTCCAATAATAAAAAAAATAAATTAAAGGGATTACATGATCAAACTATGGAAAGCAAATGGATTTTAGAAAATAACTTATGTCATTTTGGCCCTTATGTTATGTTTTTAATACCTTTTTAGGCTAAATTTTACCTTAATCACTATAATTATATTTAATTATGTTCCCTAATATTTTTGGTCCAAAACAATATTGAAATTATTAGAAATTATAAATTATGTTTACTAAAAACATGGAATCAATTTTTCCGAGTTAAAATCTTAGAAGTGAGAGAAATTAATATAAAAATAATCCCAAATATGGGATGATAAAGCATGTTTTTCAAGTAAAAAGTTCAAAAGACCGAAATGTTTTTATATCCGTAATCAATTTAAATTTGATTAAAATGACCTAAATTTGATTAATTGGTGTATAGGTTAAGTAATTAATCATTTAAAAAAATTAAAATATAATTTTACTTTATATATTATTCACATGGAAATAAATTTTTAATTTAAATTCATTATTTGTCACAATTTATCATAAAATGAAACTTCACAGAAAAATACCAAAAAATCTCCATAATTTAATTTTTTTGTTTCTATTTAAAAAATTATATTTATTTTTTCATATAAAATATATAAAATCTCCAGAAATTTAATTTTAAAAAGGCTCTCTATTAAAATGCAGTAAAATAGACTATAGAAAAATATAGGTTTTTATGTGTAAAATCGGGGTTGCTCTTATCTTATGTCTAGATAATCTATTGGATGAATGTACAAAATCTTTGACTGAACATTTAACACACACATATATATATATTTCATTGTTACAACTCATTAATATTAGTTTATTTATTTTTTTAATAAATGAAGTCGTTGGAAGCATAAAAATAGTTCTCCATAAAATCATTTCCTATATTTTCAATTGGCGTTGATATACATTTTTATTTAATTTGAATCCCATGAATTTGAAAATATATTTTCATAATTTATTTCATCCATTTAATAACCACAAATTTATTTTATAGGTTATATATTATTATATTAAATAATAATATTTTAATAATATATTGTTTCTCTCTAGAACTCAGTCTTACATATAATGAAAGACATAGGAAAATATCATTTTTGCATTCGACACAAGATCAAATAGTATTATGTGCACTAAAAGTTATAGAATATATTAAATTTATTTCAAATTTGAAATATACCATAAATTATTGATAGGTTATATTATTTTCTACATTTGGTGTTTTGTTTCATTCACGTTATCCAATAAAAAGTTACTCTTTTGGAATTTTTAGGGTTTCACAATATCCCAACCTTAAATAAATTTCATCTTCACAATTTAAATGTGATCATGGTAGTAAAAGGTTTTATATTTGGAGGTTAAATTGTTAAAATCCAAAATAATAAAAGTGTTTATAAAATATTATCCAAATAAGTTAGAATGGGAATGACAAAGCCCATGGATTGACAAATAACTAGTTTTCTATATAGATGAACATTAGTTCCAAGTGAAAATAAGGACTTGGGGGGAAGTAAATATTTATAAAGAGTTATTTATTTCATTGATCACAAAAAATTTAATGATAAATTGAATGTGGAGGGCCTCAAATCTATAAATCTATAATGATTAAATATATTATCATTTCAAGAAAAATTAAGGTATTAGGATAAATTTTTATTTATTTTATGAAACTTTTCCTGTTGTTGAGGTATTATATTATTGAGAAAGAATATATGAAGATATACCTACTTTATATGGTTTAATTTCATATGGAATATTCTATCTTTTTGTTATTCTTTTATAAAATTCTAAGTCATACCTTACTATGTGAAATGGATATACTATAATTGACCACTTTTATGAATTAAAATTTTATTCTAATAGATAATAATACTAATAATGAAAGCCAGTATATTTTTCTCTAAAAATTTCCCAAAACCAACATTATTAGGACATTAAAATATAAAAGTCATACCACTGGTTCAACATTATCATTTATTCGTCAAATTGTTTAACTAAAAAAATTACACATCAACCAGGACAACATGTATGCCTTTGGTTGGTGCAAAACCCTTATCATACATTATTCATGGGTTCAAGCAACACCTCCATATTGTTTTTACTTTTTCTAAACCCATATTAATATAATTTCAAAAAATAATTATGATGGTAATCCTTGAAATTTACTCATTAAATACAACTTATCAAGGGGTTTCATTCAACAAATTTCTTTAAGCCTAATAATATAATTTAACTATTATTAAAATTATATTAATGATCATATTAACCATAATGATGATCAACAACTTTCAACTCATATATTTAAAATGTAAATTAATTATTCCTCAAATATGTTTTCAACTAAAAAAATTTCTAAACTAATTAGTTTTATTACCAAATTGTTTTTACAAAATGTTTTTATTCTTGGTAGTCTTCCATCACATTAAACCAAACAAGATATATTTAAGACATAGGACTAATTTTCAACCATAATTTTATAATTCCACAATTGTATCCATCGCTCTTATTTTAATTTAGACATATGTGCTTGTAAAATTTTATATAATCCTTATAAACTTCATGATTTGTTAAACTAATATACTATTTCTTAAAATAATTATATAATTTCATTCTAATAACATGTAAATACTTTAAACATTATATTTCAACATAATTAAATCATTGGTCTATGGTTTCACCTAGAATATTCATTTTCATTATATATTAAAATCCTTCATAATTTTATTTAATGAACATGGAAATTATTTTATGCATATCCCCCAGGAGTGTCAAACTAGTTGCATAGTAAGGCATGTTTTCATGTAGCAGGTTATGTTTGAGGCAATCCTAACACACCTTTATTATGTTTTCATTCCTAGTTATATATATTCTAGAAGCATATCAACTTTTAGTATCTATAAAGTGATTTATTTCTTGGAATACCCACATAATATCTATCTTATAAATATTCTACGAGGTTCTTATATACTTATCCTTAATTTTAACCTCAATTTTATGTTATCTAAACTATGTTTACATAACACTAGTTTAAAATGATAGTATTTAATTTAATTTTACACCAAATATAGGTCCATTAATATAGAAATCATATAGAAGGTGTCCACTACAATTACATTTCCATGATTACAAGGATATATATCTTGAAGTACCGACCAGTTTAGTAGACTAGGAAAACAAGACACATAAATGAGTCTTGTTTTATAAATGAATACAATAATTTACATTTTTTAGAGGACAAGTTTATTACCACTTATAATATCCTTTCAGGTATTCATGGTAAACTTCTTATATTTATATGGATCGAAATAAAATAAGGGTGAGCTCAAATTCTCAATAGGGTAAAGTACATCAGATGAAATAATTAATCAACGAGCATAATAAAAATATGAAGGTAAAAACTAAAACATATTCTATTTAATAAATAATATAATAAAGGAGTAAACAAAAAATATATAATTGTATTAACTAAAAACAAATTCAATTCAAATATCAAGATAATTCATAATCAATATGGAAAAGAAAATAACTGAAAAAAAATTCATTTAATCAATGAACTGAGAATGAAATGTACCCATATATAACGAAAAAGATAAAATATCATGGATAATAATAATTAAATAAATGAAATTATTAAATATTTAATTTCATGTTTCCCTTATACATTATACCTTTACAATCAAGACATATCCTCAAGATTGTTTAAATCTATGGGTAGAAACCCATATATTTTTCTTGGAAACAATCATGGTGGATTTTTCAGAAATGGATTTCATATCCTGAGACTACTAATGCATCTAGGTTTATGCATTAACTAGTCCCCAAACATTATAGGTCGTGTAATAATCATTCCATGAACACTGAATAACCAATTTATTTAATTAAAAACATGACTCATTATCAAATACCTCTATTGAGTAAAAGATATAGATGTATCAACATTTAAAAAATTACAGTGAACATTGAGTGAAAATATTTTATATGTTTTAGTAAATAAGGATATCCATTTCATGAGAATAAGAATATTTAAAATTTTATTTATAAAAAAATTATCACAAGACAATGACTCTTTCATGATAAAGTTAACAATCATGAATACAAGTTATATTATGAAGATAAATTTTAACAACTAATAATTTTCAAGTCAAACCCACATGAATGATATTGTTAAAATTGAAACATAAAATACATATAATTATGAGTGAATCATTAAATTAAATGAAAATTTTGATTTTTATTGGCCATATTAAAATTAATTGGTGTGCAGTAACAAAAATGTCTCAAGGGAATGTAAATTTAAATGAAATCCCTTACCTTTTATTTCCTGTTTGGTGAACTTCCATTAACATCTTTTATAAAAGTATTAATATTTTTATTAACCTATAAATGAAACATAATAATATTTATAATATCAGATATTTTCCTTTTACAAAAACTTATTACCCATTTGTTAATAATTCTTTAATTTTTTTTCCTATTTCTGGTTTTAATTGCCTAGATTTTTGAGTATATATGGACTTGTTACTTTTATTATTATTATGTATATCATTATATCATCATTTCTAGAATTAAAAATTATTTAAATATAATATATATTCATTATATATGTATTTATAATAATCCATAATATTTGAATGTTGTAAATGAAATTTACCATTCAAGGAGACGGATGATCGTACATACGCATGAACTCTACTTCTTTTCATTGTCAGATTTAAAAGAATAAAAAATAAATTATATAAATCTATATTATAATTACATGATAAAATTTATTTCATATATTTCACATAAGTATTCTAAAATAATTCTTAATACTTTTCATGTAATTTGTTTTTCAGAATCACATCTCTTTGAGGAGGCGGTAGTGTACACGTCCACAAACGATGTTAATGTATTCCCATAAAAGGGAAGTAATGAAGTTATGGTTATTTAAATATTTATCTAAACATAAATATATTATTAATATCATATATATAATGTATAAAATATAAAATCATCAATATTTTAACCCTTATAGGTGATAAATGGAATAACAAAAAACATTAGATCATAAAGAGGTAGTCTGCTGTACATTCGAATGATGATTGTGTATTCCATTTGATAGATGTGTGTGAATTTTTTTTGTTGAAATGTGAGAATTGAATCATAGAATAATAATTAATATAATTAGGATATTATTTAATAATGATAGAAAAAATTGAAGGGGTGGATATGTAAATGAAACAAAAGTGATCTTTGAAGAACATTGCTACATAATCGGGTAACTCCTTTTGGTTTATACGAACAAAAATGTTTTTTTCTTTAATCTCAAAGTGAGGCTTCTAAGATTAGGGGATGAAATTTTGGAGCTTATTCTTTTATATTTTGGATGATCCAAAGGTATCTATATGTGTGAATAAGGGGGAGGGGTGAGTTTTTTTTATAGTGGAGATTGAGTAACGTTCTTGAAAATTTTTGAAAGATGTAATTCCACCCACACGTTTTTCATTTCATGTGCATAAAATAATGGAGAAAACTATATAACATTGATTATAGGGTCTAAATATGTTCATAAAATGTGTTTTGGTATGTTTATAGGTCATTTTTTCGCTTAAGATTAACATTTAGTTCTTTGTTAAACTTAATTTTATCTTAGTCATTATAAATAATTTTAATTACATTCACAACTATTTTTTTATTCGAAAATAAGATGAACTTATTATAAATTATAATTTAAACTGATTCAAAATATGTAATCCATTTTTATATATTACAAGCACATAATTAATGTAAATTAATTTAAAAATATTTCAGTATATAGGACGACAAAGACAGTTTTTAAAGTAAAATGTTCAAAAGTTTTAAATGTTTTTATAACCAATTTCATTTTGAAATTACTTAAAATGATGTAAATTGGAATCATAGATGTATAATTTAACTAATTAAATCTAAAAAATAATATATAATACAATTTAACACTATAATATATATACACGAAAAATTAGTTTTCAATTAAAATTCAGTATTTTTCCCAATTCATCAAAAAATAAAACATCACTAAAAAATACCACTAATTCCCCATAATCTAATTTTTTTTAATTTATGAATAAAAAATTGAAATTTATTTTCACATAAAAAATTAATAAATGTTCTAAAATTTTAATTTTAAATATGTTCAACATTTATGGGTGATAAAGATTCATTTAGAGAATTATTGTTTTTTGCATAAAATTAGATTTTTTCTTATCTTATCTATATAAAAATACCAAGGATGAATATAATATATATTTTACTAATTAATATATATATATATATATATCATTAATAAAACTAACTAATAATAGTTAATTTAATTTAATATGACAAAATTCCACCGGAAGCATATAAATAGACCATCATGAAAACATATCATTTATTTACAAATGGGTTTGATGTTGATTTATATTTAATTTTAAACTAATGAATTAGCAAATTTATTTCAAAAATTTAGTTAATATTTAACTAATAACTAATTTAATGATTAGGTTATATCTTATTTTCTTAAATAATAATAATTTGATAATATATTTATCTTTGTAAAACTCTATCTTGCATTTAATGCATGTCTTCAAAGAATATCATTGTTGTGTGATACGCAAGATAACTTAATATTTCTTGAATTGAAAGCTATATAATATATTAAATTTACATAAAATGTTTAAAATTTCATAAGTTATCAAGATTTTATATTCATTTCCATGTTTGGTGTTATGTTCTATAAATTCTATTGATTAAAAAAGTTAACATTTTGGAACTTTTAGGATGTTACAAAATTATTTCCTCCTTTATGGATTTTCATCCCCAAAAATATCAAAATAAGAAAAAGAGAGGTATACTAAGCTCTCAAATGGGTCTCTTTCTCCCACAATCCCTCCCAATGGTTACCTACACTATCAAAAATCATGCACCTAAGGAAAATACTTTTCTGTGAAGGGTATTTTTCATATCGGTCTTCAACGTCGCCAACTCCTTGAAAAATGAAACTCAACTCTTAGGTCACACCTCACCCATGATATATAGTACAATGATTCATGCACATACCTCTACAAATGTGACAAATAGGGAACACCAATCATCCCAAAATTAATGTGTCCTTGGTGTTAAGTGTCATGCCACCTCATTAAACCAACATAACCATAAGAAACGAAAGGGCCTATGTTTCTTAAATATAGATTACATCCGTAGATAATACTCTGAAACACTAAAAATATATATTCTTCTTTCACCAGTCCGCTGGGGACTCCTAATGTTTATTGGTTATTCCACATCCTCCCCTTGATGAACGAATACCCTAATGACCATCACTATCACCAAAACTAAGACACAATCATTGTAAGTATTGTTTAGGACTATTATAAAAATATCCTTCATGGAATCTAAAACATGGAATCCAAGAGGATATACTATGGTGGTTGATTGATAAACATCATGGTACACAAACTCCACATATGGTTGATGATCCTCCCAGCATTGAAACAAACCTAACATGAAAACCCAAATAATGTTCAGTATAACCTCAATGGTCTATTTTACTTAGATAGGTGGTTGGCCTAAAAAAATGTGTCCCACTAAATGTGAGTCCCCATATGCTTCCCCCATCCTCCCCACATCATGATTTGAAGTAAGTATCATTGTCTGAAACAATTGGTCGGGGAATTCCCTAAATATAGCCTACCTCATGCATGAAAAAGTGTCCAAACCTTCAAAAATTATCCATTGGTCATCACCTATTGATATAATACACAAAAAGAGTTTTGTTCAAAACATCCTACAAATACCTTATTCAACCCATGTATTCCAAAAAACCCTAATACATCTTCAACACCACTATATGTACTATTAAGGGAAATAAACTTTGTATCACCTCTTCTTGCTTTGTAACTAAAATCATTTTTCATCCCTGTAAAAAATTTTATATGATTACCTTCAATAAGGAATCTATAATAAATATATCATGTGGATATATAGAAATTAAATATCTTCGAATCTATATTCCTAATTTGTACCTCCTGAGATCTCAAGAAGAATAAAATGGAAAAAAACTATCAAAAGGAGGAATACTGTACCATCCTCACCCACATGGGGTCATCTGTAAAGAGGCCGACTACTCTATCAAATAGATCAGAATTAGTAGTTGTAAAACCTTATTGATAGAATTTTCGTCCATGTCCACACCCATTGTGGCACTCAATCTCTTGCCACATCATCATCTGTAGGGCCCATGGTCACTACCATGTCTATGAAGAAACATTTCAAGAACTAACTCCATGAGAGATTCTATATGACTAAAACTCCTAGATTATGTCTAAAATCATTCTGTTATGACTCATATGCTCCAATTATGAAATTGAGTACATGGGGGGTACAATTATAGAATACAAATACAAATTGATCCATGGAAAGGTTAAGGATCTGACTCATATGTCTTGTGACCTCTGTGGTGGAACTCAACATGCCAAATGGTATCACCGAGGACTCAAAGAAATCATATATGATCTAGGAATCCTAAAAAATTACATACACCTTTATAACCTAATGATGATGATAAACAATAATTATGTCAAACTATGAGATCTACATCACCTCCATCAATTGGGTGAAGAGGCCATTGATTACGTGGAGTTGATATTTTACTTTGTATCTCCTTGACAAAGTTAAAACGATACACACCCAACCTCTATCACACACATGAATCTCAATAAAATAACACAGGGATGGCCTATAAAACATTCTATGTCCAACATGTCCCCTTATCAGATGACGCCTCCAACCGCACCACAATATTTCATTGCTAAATGAGATCATTTGATATGATAATATAGATATCAGGTCATCCCTAGTGAATGTCCATGCATAAATTCAACTCTTTATGTATGGTAGTCATAGAAAATATATTTTAATGATTCCCTCATACTCTTTTACCATATTAGGAAGGAAAAATGTCATAGCATCTATAACTCCATGGGTAATAATATCTAATGGATAAGTTAGAGGCATGAACCTTGTTGAAACCTTGACCGTTCGATGCTGGAAATGGAGTATGGGTTGTGTATGTCAACAATCCTCATTATATGTTCAATATATTTTCTACGAAAGGGATCATATTGTTCATGTGGGTAATAGTATAGAAGGTATCACCATTTAGAAACATGAATGAATGTCCTAATTTGGGATCAGTGCCTTAAAATGTAGAAAATGAAAAGTGCCCGTAAGGCGTAAAATTTCATGAAATATGAGGTAGCATGGAAGAATCTTATGAACCCAATGTAATGTCAAAAGGAGTTTTCCACACTCAGGGAAAATCATACTTGCATAGACAAAGATGCATAAAAAACATGCTCGTGGGTTCATTGAGGCTTATAAATAGGTGGCTACCCCATTGGAGGAATTTATAATTTTCCATCCAAAATCTAGTTTCTCTGCCAGGTGAAATATTTGCGTGTGAAATAATTGCAGAGAGTTAATCTTGCATGAAAGGTGTTCCTTTATTCTGAAAAGACCAAATGAACCCTTTGGTGTAGTTGCGTGAAAGATAAGGGTTTCTCTGAAAATAGGTGTTTCACAAAAGTCATATTTCATGAAAAATCCCAAATCATGCATGAATGTTTAGGTATTTCATGCAAGTATAGTGTTAATATTCTAAATGGATTTTGAATATATGGTTTATTTAATCAGAACTTTCAATTTCATCAATTCAAGACATCAATGCAAGAAGTTTCTCATGCTGGATAGAGACAAATACTTCATTGAAAATATGTTGAAAATACCCTCAACTCAATAAACTGAGTACGATTTCTCCCATGGAAGTTAGCACGGGAGAGTCAATCGATGAGTTCTGAGTGACTCAGTGGGATATCCCAGAATTATTTTAAAGGCAGTGTGCCTGACACAAAGTGACTATGTACGAACTCTTGTACTCCACAACCAGTGAAGATTAGTTTATATTGGTATGACTGAAACACAGTTTGTGTATGCTCCTAAGACGTATCCCTTTGTGGTTAACCATGTAAAAGTGTTGTGTGGTCTCTTCACATGTGATTGTTTAATTGCTTTTCATATCAATCATAAAGGTTTAACAAATTCTTACCAACACGGGAATAAGATCCGTAACCTTATAAGAATAATTTGAAACCATGATTCACCACTCCTCTCTTAGGGCATCCTTGGGTCCTACATGAGGCAGAAAACAGAGGTTTCTTATATAAGATTTGTCTGTTTCCATCATAGAGAATTCTTCACATGTCTAGGGAGTCCCCCTCTTTGATGGAAGTAATTTCTAGATTTTGAGGAATAGAATGAGATCTCTTCTAAGATCTATTGAAATGGAAGTCCTCTTTTTTACTATGAAATGAATACAAGTTAATGGTCCAACAAGGTTGGATGTGACTGATAAAAACAAGAAAATTCTTGATATTGATGCTAAAGTGAAAAAAGCTCTCACCGAAGCCCTTTCTGATCAGATCTATCTAAAGATGATGAGTTTCACCTCATCAAATTCTATGTGGGATAAACTTGAAAATATTTATGAAGGATAAAGAAAATTGAAGAAGTAAAAACTACTAGTCCTACACCATTGGGTTAGCGATTTGAAGATTCATCCTAATGAGAATGCATATTCCTTATTGAATTAAATTACTGAAGTTGTAGGAATAATTTGATGTCTGAGAGAAGAAATAAATTACACTGACATTGTAAAGAATATATTGAGAATTCTTCTACCCCTTTACAATGAAAACGTGGAATCCCTTGATGAAATGTATCTTTCCAAACATTCATTGGATGATTTTCTAAGAAGCCAGGTGGTATATGAAATGAGAGTCAAACCATAAGATGCTACGACTTTTTTAAGAATGGAAATGGAGTTCAAAGCCATGAAAAACTAAAAATTTCAAGAGATTTAAGTAGAGAAGATGATGAGTAAAAATAAATTCTATCTCTAATTTCTAAGATGTTTCCTAAGGGAAAAGGGAAATTTAAATGTATGTTACCTTTGGTTTTCATTCAATGTGGAAAGGATTGGAAGATTGCCTCCCAATGCTCAAGAAAGTTACAAGATGAAGTGTGTGAAGATGAAAGCATAGAGAAGCCTTAGATGAAGGTTTTTTAGAAAGGGAGACTTCAAATCTAGAACGAATGTACAAAATAAGAGTTTTTTATCATAAAAGGATGATAATGATAATGAATTCTTTGAAGTAGAAGAACCATAATTTAAAATTGGAAACCAAATTTCTATGATGGCTACCATTGAATAGTTAGAACCATCAATAAATAATGATATAGATAACCAGATGACAAATACTGTTGATCCCAAGTTTCTACTTAAGGATGCTTTTAGTAAGCTTCAAAATAAGTGTAAGAGATGCAATAAGTAGATAGAAATGGTGGAAGAATCATCAGAATATGTTGATCATGTTGAAGATGAAATTGATCAACTAGAAGAACTGGTGAAAGTACAATCATAAATCCATGAAAGGACTGATGATGTAGTGGAACTAAATCTCAGAAATAAAGAATAGGGAATGGAAAACAATGACCATACATTGAGATTGGAGAAGTCTACAACTGTTGAGGGACAAGAAGAATAATTTGTTACTCTTAGGAGTAAACTCAAAAGGGAATCAAATTTAAAATAATAAAAGATGAAAATACAATTTGGTATTTTCTCATATGTTGAGCTGATTGAGAGAGAAAATGTTGTTCTGATGGAGTTAAAAAGATTTTGAGTGATCAAAGACCTGCATGTGTAGGAAAAATATGAATCAGTTGTGATGCTAAAATTTAAAATGTTGCAAATATAGTGAACCAAAATAAAGGCGTGATGAAAAATGATCATGATGATAAATCACTACAATTGATGAAAAATAGAACCTCGAATAAACCTGAAAAAAATATTGAAGAATATCATCGGGCTTCCAGAAATGATGGGATGCCAAACTATTTTCCCAAGGAAGAAGTAATGAGGATAAGTATAAATGAGAATATATTTCCTCTCAGGAAAAATAGTTTTGTGGATATCATGATCACACCATGTCATATTTCAAAGAGGCATGTGGATATATGAATGGGGAAGTGCTAGTAGTTAAATGAAGGAGAATAAATTCATATCATACATCTTGTAGATGAAATAGTTTTTATATATACTTTTTTATTTGTTCAAACTTTTTCCATAAAGTATACATTGTAGGTAGAGGAAGGACATGATATTTTCATAAAACACTCAGAGAGAGGTGAATACCCTCCAACTAGATAGTGTTTCTATCTCAAACAGGTCTTCATCATTGGGTGAAGACTAAGAATACGAAGAACCCATGTACATGGAAGAGGGATTTTAAAGGCCATAATTGTCTTAGACTCAATACAATATCTCATATAAGGTAAAGAGAAAAATTGAAAAATCAAATCTTGTCGAATTATCCCTCTACGATACAAAGAACAACATCACTTGGATTCTTGATTGTGGATGTTTGTACCACATGAAGGGTAATACTAAACCTATAACAAATGTCAAGAAAATTTTCAATGGTAAAATGAGGTTCAGTAATGATGGTATAATGATGATAAAGGGAGTTGAATTTTGAGCTAGCTAATGTAGAGTTGAAGAAAATTGAAGTCCTTAATGCGGATGGTTTCTGTTATAATATCATGAGTATGAGTCAACTCTGTGACATAGTAATTATAGTAATATTCAATCAAAAGGGGTGAACAATGAAGGGAAGAATATGAAATTCTCTCATGAAAGGTAGTAGAACAGATGGAAAGCTATATCAAGTTTATAGTGAAGAGAACATTTTCTAATTGAGATTTGACGAAGAAAACAACATGTGGCACTGGAGATTGGGGTACATCAATACAAAAGAGATGGAAAAGATATCAATATTGAAGATTGTCATGGATATACCCAACCTAAAGCGTGAATGTGAAAAGACATGTGTTTCTTGCAGTCGAGGGAAGCTGGTCTGCAGTTCATATTGGCCAAAGGAGAAAAAGGCATCAAATCTTCTTAATCTCATCCATACCGATGTGTGTGGATCGCTAAATGTTTTCAGAACTCATGGAGAAAGGTACTTTATCCTTTTTATAGATGATTATAGCATAATGAAAGTTGTGATAGTTATACATATGAAACAACATGTTCTTAATTTCATGAAAACTTATCAAAGAATTGATGAAAACAACACTGGGGAGACAATTAAAGTTCTATGATATGAAAATGGTGGAGAATACATGTCCATTGCCTTTGAGAATTACCTAGAGAAACATGGAATACAAAATAAGGTGGATATTGTGAGAACACCATGTCATAATGGAGTTGTGGAGTGCCATAATTTCCAAGTGAATAATATGGATAGAACAATGCTGATTGAGAGCCATATCCCTCATCATTATTGGAAAGAGGTTGTTCAAGCAGCAGTATATATTCAAAATTAAATAGGGCTCTATATGGGTGAAACTAAGACACTATATGAGTTTTGGAATGAAATAAATCCCTCCATGAAGTTTTTCCACTTTTTTAGAAGTAAATGATTTATCCGAAACAAAGAAGGAAATGAAGGAAATTTCGATGATGTGGTAGATGAAGAAATGTTCATGGGATACTAAATAAATATAAAATCCTAAAAATTCTTCAATAAGAGACTTAGAAAAATTGTGGAAAGTAGTGATGTGAAGATCATTGAATAAGAAACCACAAATGCATCAACGAATTATTTTGATGATGTGATAGAATATTAGGATGGATGTGGAAATAGAATAGATCCAAATGATGATGTGGAGGAAATAGTGAAAAAAATTATGAGTTTGATGAATAATGATGATTCTTAAGGAGAATCATAAGAAGATACAATGCATTAGGAATCCTCATCTGAACCTCAATGACAAAACAGAAGAGATGAGAAGGATCAATATAATATCATTAGATATAGAACTGCACCATCCCAGAAAAGACAAATGAAGAGTAATGCACAATCTACATTCCTTTCAGTTATGGATCCATCTTCATTTGAAAAAGTTGAAATGGATGAATCATGGCTTAAATTAATGAATGGAAAGCTAGATGAGATTTAAAAGAACCAAACATGAGACCTCGTTAAGAGCCTCGAATGTCACAATGTGATTGGTACAAAGTGGATTTTAATGAACAAATTATATTTGCACGGAAGTGTTATTAGAAACAAGGAACGACTGGTATGTAAAGTATATTCACATATTGAAGGTGTTAATGTCGAGGAAACATTTTCACTTATAGCTACATTGGAGTCAATCAGGCAAATTCTTTCTATGGAAATACAAAGAGGATATAAATTATTCCAAAATTATGTCAGCATTCTGGAATGTTGTTCTAGAAGAAGTATACATTGAACAACTACAAGAATTTCTTCATGGAATGACGATTCGACAACTAAATAATTCCATCTATGGTTTAAAGAAGGAACCACATGCATGGTGTTCTTGGATCGATTCTTATTTTAAGAAACTGGAATTCAAAAGAGGTGTAGATAACAATATCTATGTGAAGAACTCTATGAAATATTAGTTCATGGTTCTAGTTTATGAGGATGATATTTTCTTTAGTAGTAGTAGGAATGGATAAATTGAAGAATTTTCTAATCACATGAAGTTATAATCTTAAATTGTTATGATTGGAGAACTCACATACTTCATAAGGCTGTTGGTGATTTAGAAGAAGGATTACCCTTTCATTTCTCCAAAAGACAATGAAAAAGATCTATTTTAGAAATTTAATATTCATGATTACAAACCAAGGGAGACTCTGATTGTGGTTGGAACAAAACTCAAAAATAATGAGGATGAGACGTATATGGAACCCATAATGTATAGGAGAATCATTGGAAGCTTATTATACAAGACAATTACACAAATATATATTTTCATTGCAAAATGTTTTGTGACCCACATTCAATGTAATCCCTTGGAAGAACACATGGAGACAGTTGAACTAATGATGAGGTACATTCAAGGTACTCAAAATTTTGGATTATTCATTTTTGTAGGAAAAGATATTGAATTAACTAATTTTTTTCGATGTTGACTATGCAAAAGATGTGTTGGAAAAAAATTAAATGAGTGGTGGATCATTCTTTATGGGAAAGAAATGTGTGGGATGGTTATTCAAGAAACTGGAATATGTATCTCTTAGTATGGCTAAATCTGAATATATCTCCGCTACTAAGGTGTGAACTTAATTACTTTGGATGAAGCAGTAACTGACTGACATCAGTGGTGAGGCGAAATAATCAATAGTGAATTATTGAGATAACAACAACAAAATTGATCATACAACGAATCCTATTCAGCATTCTCATTTGAAACATATTGAAATCATATATCAATTTACCAAGGAAAAGTTTGAACAAGGTGTGATAAAAAGAACCCATGTGGGAACCGATGAGAAGGTGACTGACATTATGACCAAGCGGCTGTCAGCAGCTGTGTTTGAGAAATATTGGTTGAACCAAAGCGTTCAACCACCTCCTAGTGTATGAGGAGTCTAAAAATTTCCATCTCTCCCTAGTTATGTTAACTTTTTTTAATCTATTTGTGGATGTGATGTAGGTTTATGGGGAAGATACTATCAATGGTTAGTGTGTTATTGAGCATTACAATGAACAAATACTGGCCTTTGGGTTTACTGCCAATTGGGGAGTAGGAATAAATTCAAGATATGTAATTATTCTATGTCACAATGAGAAATTAGTGTTATGAGGACATGGAATAAATTAATGTCATGTAATTCGTCTTTATATGATGAGAATTTGGTGTTTGGAAGAAACAATTTTGGGCATGTAATGCTTCTCTGACACAGTAAGATAATAGCTTTCACATATTTAAGAATTCCAAAACATGGGAACCCAATTCAATCGTCCCATCATTTTTTCTACACCCACCATTGGTTAGGTAGGCTTTGAGTGTTGGTTGACTAGATTATTTTGTATCAGGTTTTGATAGTTGATGGTGCTCTATTGAATTTATCTGATGATTTTTAACAAACCTAAAGTGGGATATTTTTGGAACCCCGACCGTTTTATGCTAGAAAAAGAGTATGGGTTCTCTTTGTTTTCAATCCTCATTCGATGGTCATAATGTTTTCTAGAAAAGGGATCAGATAGTTCAAGAAAGAAATAGCATTGAAGGTGTCATTGTTTCCATATGTTTACCAAATATTTTGGTCCAAAAATTTCAATATGGAGAATAATGTTTTTGGAAAAGGGAGTAGTTCGCTAGATTGAAGATTGTTTAAAAATTTTCACTCAAGGCCTAATTTGGGATCATTGCTTAAAAATATTGTAAAGTGGAAATGTGTGTGTAAGGCTTAAATGTTCATGAAAGATGAGGTTACACGGAAGATTCTTATTCATCCAATGCGATATCAAAGGATATTCTGCACGCTCAGGAAGAATATTGTGTGCACAGAAAAAGACATGTTGGAAACTTGCACATAGGGTCATCGTGGCGTATAAATAGGCGGCTACCGACATGGAAGACTTGATAATTTTCCAATGAAAATCCAGTTTCTCAATCACATGAATGATTTGCATGCAAAAGAATTTGAGAGAGTTAATATTGCAAGCATGTTATTCCTTTTGTCCGAAAATACCAAGTGAACCATTCAGTGTAGTTCCGTGAAAGATAACGGTTGTGCATAAAGTAGGGGTTGTGTGAAAGTGATCTTCCACAACAAATCACAAATATTGCAGGAAAGATCTGGTACTACACACATGTGTAGTGTTAGGATTCTGACAGGCTTTTGAATATTGAGTTTGTGTGATTAGTACTTTCATGTGCAATAGTTCTAGATATTGATGCAAGAAGTGTCACATGCTGGACAGAGAAAAATACTTCAATGAAAATATTTTTACGATACCCTCAAGTAAATTAACTAACTAAGACTTCTCCCAAGGCAGTGATCATGGGGGAGTCGATGGATGTGTTCCGAGAGATGTAGTGGTCTATCCCTAAATTATTGTAAAAAAAGTTTCCCTCGAACATAGTGATTGTGTACGAACTCTTGTACTCCAAAAATAGTGAATATTAGAGTTTTTTGGTATGAATGACACACTGTCAGTATATGATCCATGGATGTATCCCTTTATAGTGAACCAAGTAAATGTGGTCTGTGGTCTCTTCACATGTGATTGTTTAATTTTTGTTCATATCTATCATGAATGTTTAACGAGTTCCTACCAACATGGGAACAAGATATGTCACTTTAAAATAAAAATATGGCACCCTGATTCACCCCTTCCCTCTCAGGGCATACTGGGGTCCTACAGACCTCCTGTGAATGAGCTCATCCTACCCTCTCTGGGGATCACTCCACATCAAATGAAAAAAACCCCATACCATAAAACTAGAAATACTTCTACCCTTAGTGGTATCAATATTATTAGAATGGATTATAAACAACCTGTCCATACTATGAAAAACACCATAGGGTCCAAATTCTACTATATAATTATTTCCACATGAGGAAATACATATCCTCCCAGAGTAAGGTCACAATTTCAGTAGAAGTGTGCAATCACTGATCCTCTGTGCAGGATCCTACAACCTAAGGGTTTAGACCAAAATGGTTCTGAGACGGTCTATAGGTCGTGATGGCCACAAATTTAGAATTTTATCCTTCACTAGTTTAATAATGCACGGTCAGCCCACAGGGAAGACCTTCCAATGATTTTGGGTTATCAAAAAGACTAACCCCATTATTTTCAGTAGTGGGTAATCTTTTAATGTTTTTTTAAAAATTATAGTATTTTTATCTAAAGGATGTAATGAAAATAATAGTTCTTAATAAAGAGTTAACTTAATTGATAATTGGGAATTGATAAGCAGGCAGGAAAGTAGAGATTGAGACACATGATTCTACACAACTACTCTTGGAAAAAGTAACACTATGGGTTAAAATGACCACTTCTTTGAAAAAACAATTATTGAATTCAGAACCACCAATAAATATTGGGTCACTCTCCCTCACCCGAGGAACAATAATATAGATAATGATTCCAAAATTTCACCGCAACCAAAAACACCAAACTATAATGTAATTTGATAAATAATGATTCTGGAATAAATCTCACTGATCAATTTCAATAGTTTTGAATTTAAGATTTGAGAAATGTTTCTGTGATCATTATCATTGAGATATTATGGATTTACGAAATTAAAATCAAGAGCTGAAAAACAATTAAATATAAGATTTGGAAATTAATTGCTTATCAATTCCAAATGCTGATGATGAAATTTTTTAAATAATAAATAATGTATTAACCATCAATTTGTATCTCCCTTGAGGATGAAAATTTACTCAGAATTCATCACAAAAATTAAAACATAACAATCTGAATCATAGAAGAATTGAAATAAAATAGAAAGGAGAAGAATTCTACCTCACAAACATCTGAACTGCTGCTCTGTTCTATTCCCCCTGGTATCTCCAGGTCTCACCTCTCTGCCAACTCCATGAAGGTTGCTGCTACAACTCAATGTGGTCTCTTCGGAGTGTCCTCTCTCGAATGAGGAAGGGAGTGAAAATTTAATGAGTGTTATCTCTTCCTTGCAGCTCTGTTTTCTTAAACCTACATCATTTGCTGCATTTTCAACAATCTTTTCCACCGATTTTGAAATTTCTTTCATGACGTAACCACACACATGCACTTTTCACCACAAAACGTATCATTGTATCTTAACCCCTATAACTAACTCCTAACCAGTTGGTTCAAATATAACTGGATGAAATATAATGTCCTTCTTGAGTCTTCAAAATAAAAAAAGATTGGTTAGGAAATTTGATGCAAAGATAATTGTTAATAAACATTGAAAATGGTAATTAGTTATAATAATTATTAGATTAATGTAAGGATTAAATTATTAGTTTTGTTCAATTATTATTTTAATTGACTAAGATTATTTTATTTTATTTAATATTATAAAATTATTTGATTACACTATTAAAGATAATGTTTTAAAAAATTATAATATTTTATCTTAAGATTATTAAAATTTATTATTTTATTATGTTATTTATATATTTTATTAAATAGTGTAATTGTACTTACTATTATATTTATTTATTTTATAATTTATAATTTGATTAAATAATTATGATTTAATATTAATTTATTTGATTATTTTAATAAATTAATAATATTAGTAATTAATTATTATATCTTTATTATATTTTTAAATTAGATTGTTATTAATTTAAATGAATAAACAAAATTATTTTATTATTATAATTATTATTATTTTATTTAGGAATTTATAAAAATATTAATATATTTATTACAATATTAGGTTAAATATATTTATTTTAATTTTTTTATAAGTTATTATTAATGTTTTAGTTTTATATATTTTTTTAATAAATTAGTTATATAATTTTTTTTTATTTATTTATTTATAACTAATATTATTATTTTTATTATTATTTTTATTTTATCATTATCTTTTTTATCCACCCCTTCCTCCTCAATCACTATGCAATAAATAGAGTTTGTTGCATCTGAAAACCATCTCGGCCACACTTGTGGCTCTCATTCACCATCGTAGAGGATGCGGTCAGGCGACGACTGGGTGAAGCAGCTTCATCCAAAGATATTCCTTGACAACAGTAGATTCGAATTTGTAGGTGACTGGTAGAGAGGGATTGGGTGACCATCAACAGTGATAGGACTTATTAGTTGGCAGCGCATCATGGCTCTGTGGTGGTAGGGGATATCAACAGCAGTGAAGACAGGATCTCCGACCATCATGAGGTGCGATGGTGGCCTCTCCTTCTACTGATGCGACATATTTGAGAACATTGAGTTGGTTCTTGGGTTTTTTATTTTAGTTTCTATGTGGTAATGTTGTTCCTAGATCTTGTATTGAATTGAAGTAGTTTGTAACATGGATCAAGTCTGGACTTGGGTCAGTGGTTGCAAGTGATGGTGGAAGAAGGATTCATCAGTAGATAGTTGGAAGGAGTAGTGGTAGGTTAGATGTGTGTCGGTAGATAGTTCAGGTGGTTGTGTTTGTATGTTAGTGAGGCGCCGACAATGTATCTTCTCGATGTCGGTATGTTACTGGAAAGAAGAATCAGTGAGTCATGAGACATTGATAGAAGGAAACATGAGCTACCGAGGAGGAAGGGAGAAGGCATCGGTGACTAAAATTTTTTAATGGTAAAAAAAACATAAAACCTTTAATAAATTAAAACAATTAAAAAAATGAATAATGTATAAGAATTATTTTGCAAACATAATTCAATTATAAAAACAAAAGAAACATAAACTAAAAATAATTATTTAATTCAATTAGTACATTAATAAATTAAAAACATAAATATTAATTAAAATTAAAATCTAACTAAACATTAGGTTCAACAATTTACTTAATTTAAACTAGATCATAAAATATTAAAATTAATGGATTAATTTTAATAAATTAATTCAAATTAAAAATAATCAATCTGTTGTGGGTTGCGTTTGGACATGTGTCGATGATTTATTGAGTAACCAATAGTGGCGAAGGAATGTAACGAGAGGTTGAACTACCAGCACAACTTTTGTGAGAAACATGTTTGGTGACTTAAACTTACCTATGCAATTACAATATTAAACCAATAATTAATTTTAAAAAAACATGAACATAAATTAATTAAAGTAATTATTTAATTAACAAATTAAAAACATATAACAATGATTATAAGCTAAGCATATCATATAAATAAAAACATTCAAGATTATTTTTAAAATGAAATCAAACATCTAAATTTCAAAATTGAAATATTTATTGTAATCATATTCATTATTAAAATTGATTTTTGTTGAGCTAATTTGAAAATATTAAAGTAAAATATGAAAAATAGAACTAAAAATTCATTAATTAAATAAATTGATTAAACACCTAAAACAACCTAGAAAAAAACTGTTAATCATAAATAAAATTTTACAAGAATAATGAAAATTAAAAAAAATATAACCTTGAAGATTAATAATTCATTGACTAAAATTAAAAAATTAATTATCAAAATTCATTAATATGAGGAATTAAAATATTAATTTACAAAAATACATTTATTTTACAAAAATTGAAAAATTAAATAATTATATGAATAAAAATTAGTTAAAAATATTTTCCAAAATATGTAAAATTAATTCCACATCAAATTCCCCAACACATAAACTTTGTTTGTCCTAAAAAACAATGTTTTAATAAATTTTAAAAATAGAAGTGTTTTTTATTAATCAACTCAAAACGTAACATGCCAATCACTTTAGGAATAGAGGAAAAGAAACTCTAATGAGGCTTTTGAAAAATAATGTTTAAAATGAAATCATTTTTATCTTCACATACTTACTGGGTAATTAAGAAAACAAAGAATCATTTACTTTTGAGGATGACATGTGTCAAATATAAAACTATAAACTAACTTAATTATATTAATTTTAAAAATATAAATTCAAGAGTGATTGTAGGATAAAAAACATATGGAATTTCAAACATAACAAATGGAACTATGTACTTTTACTGTCTCCAAAGTTCTAAAAAGCACAAATAATGTTAATATTTCTGAATCACCTAATTCATACAACGTAAACGATTCTATACAAATATAATTTCCCATTCTTCATATGGTTTTCATTATTCCTCTCACCTTAATGGACTCATTTTTACCCTAGATGATTTATTTTATTTTTTCCTTAGAAACGAATCTTAGGCTGAGCATTATGCATGTGAATTTATTCATTATTGTTTAGAGAGATTTTATTAACATAAGTGAACCTAATTTCTAGTGACTCAATGATTCACCGTGAGATACCAAATGCCTATTTTACTCCAGTTTCAAAAGATAAATATGAATACCATTTATATTGGACAGCTAATGTGATTACTTTTTTTAAAAATTAAAAGAAAGTGAGTCTCCTATGATATAGTTAAAACTTACATATCATTAAAGTATGATCTCAATTCTACAAAAACGTTTTCTATATTAATTAAAAACATAGTTCTTAATCCTAATATTCATAAAATCACAAACAATATTCCCTCAACAATCATCCATCCTAAAATTTTATAAAGATAAATGAAACTTTTAACTTACCTGTAAATAATAATCTTTTTTAAAAAATAATTTGAACTATAATGTGAGCCCTAATGAGACTAAAATTGTGATTGGGTTTTTAAAACAATTTAGTATTTTTCTGACAAAACGTTGAAGGAGTATTGAGAATTAATGGGCTTCAATTAAGAATATTTTTTCTCAAAGTATGTTGGTCCACTCCCCCACACTTAAAACCCAATTTTGTCCCCATGGTTGAAATCAAATATAGTTAAGAACAATTGTACAAATAAACCTCAAATAATATTTTTATTTTATTAGATTATTGACATGTTTATGTGTCCCATTAAAGATAAAAAGTAAATTTGTTTTCAACAAAAAATAACTTTACAGCATGTTTACATGCACATACATTAATCCCAGATAACATATATTTTAAAAATTAAATTCCAACTATTTCACGTAAACACATGGGTGGACAATGAAATGGGTGTAAGAAAATTTGATAGATTTGTTTCAAATAGATTTTCAATATGGAAAAAATATGCATGCTAAACACCCTGACCAAAATAAGAAGAACATTTCCAAAAACTGCATCTAGAAATGTGGGTATGATCGACCCACACATATGTTCACACAATGAGTGGTTTCAACTTAAATTTTTATAAACAATCATATGCATTCGAGTTTTTTAGGACAAGAAAAACAAATTTAAGCAAAACTCATTAACTAACCATTAGAAACTTATCAGTGAGTCAAAATGAGATGGCTCACCGAATGTAGTGTAACAGTCACCCAAGTGGAATGGTAAATCAAATATAATGATGACTCAAAAATCAATGCTTTTAAACTAAATTAGGAGAAAAAATTTAAAGGATAAACTAAAATTAAAAGAACATACCTAAAATGGATTGTCAAGATATTAATGATTAAGGGAATTATACTAATTTAATGACACAAAAATCACCATACTATAAAAAAGAGTAATAAGACCAAGGAATATCTAGTAATGGAATAGAAAAAAAAAAAGAAAAGGCACATCTAATTTAAAACATATCAAGAAGGAAAGTAAATAAAAATCCTAAACTGTGGGTTGACTGCCATAATGTACTATGTTTTAATTATTCAGTTAGACATTATTTACATACAAATTGTTTTTTTGGTTTTATATTAAAACAAGAAAAATGATGGGTTGCCTTATATGTAGTGATTGTTTTTATGTCCCCAGTCAGAATCAACTAAAAATTATCCCTATTCACTAGGTGGGTGTGGTTTCTTACCTTTAGAACATCACATATTGATAGCCCAAATATTTTTAAAAGAAAATTTATATTTTTGGGAACCTAGAGATAAGAAAACACAAACTGAGTTCTCATCAATTAAAAAATACCATAAGTAACACCCTATAACATTAATGAACTTCTCATGAGAGTCATCAAGTAGAGCAGAAAATTCATCACTTAAATTAACTTTTTTAGTATTTCCATGATATTTAGAAGTAGGTGAAATGTTATGGAATCCCTCAAGATCAGTCAATAAACTTTTAAGCTTTGTTATATATATTAGATCATTAAAATTAATCTTGGAAATAATGTGGTTCAGTTCTTGTATAAAATCATATTTATCAAGATTTTAATTTTCATGAATGGACATTAGTGAAATGGATTCTCTTAAAGGTGTGTTATTATGGTCAATGATATACAAATCACTCTAATTCATCATAAATCTCATTATTTTGTGTTCTATTGGCTATGTAAAAACTAACAGGTTAATGAGAGGCAACGGTAGTATGCTAAACCAAATAAAAAATAATCTCAAGCGAAATTTTCCCTCTAAACAACTATCTGCCTCTAGATGGTAATCTGCTACTGACTCAACTAAGGATGGAGGTGAAAATCATGGAAGATAATTTATTTTAACATTCATAGATTCACGTTTAACAAAATTATAATTTTCTTTCAAAATATCCTCATCACTTAAGAGGAACTCAACATCTAATAATTCTAACTAATTTATTATTCTTAAATCATGTGTGTGTAACCTATCCCTTATGATCTAGTCCCAAATGTTCATTTTTTTAAACAATGTCTCTTGAGTGATGAAATTTAGTGATTGGGGAAGGGTTTTTCAATTCATCTTCAAGAAATTAATATTCCACAATGTTCAACTTTAAACAATTTCCCCAAGGTATAATGATAGTATTTTCAATTTCACCACACAAGGTCTTAGAAAAAATAGTTTTCATTGAATATGGAAATGAAAGCTCATAAATTAACCATTATTAAAATATTATTCCCTCATCAACATCATGCAACATTATTTCAAAGAATGATGGGTTTAAAATTTCAAAATCAGGAAGAGAAATTTCCAATAGGGGTTAAAAATTTCATATTCTTTGATTTTCTGTTTACTTTCCTCTTACAAGTTATTCCCCATATATTATATAGGCTCTTTATTGAAAATATAGGAAATATTGGATGAAGGGTTTTGAACATTAAAGTTACATTTATTCAGATTCTATTTAACCCAAGAAATTGTGTTCTTAAATCTCTCAAAATAATTATTTTCCTTAAATGTTGGAATCATGGAGAGAACTACGCATTCTTTTTCAAAAAGTTTTAATTAATTTTCTATATTATCCAACTCACCTCCATTTAAATTTTTTATGGGATCTTCAATGATTTTTTCATCATTTAGTGGGTTAGTTATTTTGAAATTTTGTTTATCAATATTATATTCTTCAAAGTAAATAGTTTATATAGAGGTTCATCCTCACTCTCCTCTTCATTTTCATTTTCCAATTTTCTATAAACATTATTTTCATCACTTATTTCAGATTCTTCTTGATCTGTAAACCTATTCTGTATTTCTAAGATCATTTCTTCTTACTTTAATTTTTTTTATCGTGATCTTGAGTAATTTTTATTTCAAATTTAATGGTTTTGGTTTTGAACTAGAGTTACTATCATCCCCCATATCATCCATGTTAGATAAAATTTGGTATAGTTTTTCTAGGATATTTGGACTAAAAAATTTTTTGTTGTTCATTCTCTTTAATGTAAGAAGTCTATTGTGGTTGGTTATAGACACACTACCAGGAAATGTTCACATTACAACCACATTAGACACAATATGGTCCCGTGTAAAATTTTGTGCCTTTATAATATTCTATTTCTTTTAAAATAAATAGATAATATTAAACACATAAAACATTAAACAGAATTTTTACATGAAACAAAATCATCTAATTAAAAAGTTTCATAAGATTTTGTGTGTGTTTTTTTAAATGTATTTCTTGTATTTTCTATAAACCCTAAATCATTTAGTGCATTCACTCCTCAAAAATGTTGCCAAATTTTTTTAGGGTTTATAGGTTTTTACATCCATCAAGATTAAATTTTTATCCTACTGTACTATAATGATGCATGGAAAAACCATAGGAAAGGAAGGTGAATGATTTTGGGTTATCAAAATAGACTAAACCCATTTTTTAGTAGTGGGTAATTGATAAATTCATTTATTTACCTACTTTTTTAATTTTTATAAAAAGAAGTAATGAAAAGACTAGTTCTTAAACAAGAGGGAACTTAATTGATAATTGGGAATTTATAAATAGGTAGGTAAGTAGAGATAGAGGAACAAAATTATAGACAACTGCTCAGTGAAAGACTAACACTGCTGGTTAAAATGATAACTTATTTCAAAAAATTATATTGAGTTTACAAACTCCAAAAATAATTACCTCACACTCCCTCGCAAGGAGAATAATCACCTAGATAGTGATTTTGGGTGTTCATAACAACTTGATACACCTATCTATAAATGAAATTGAAAAATAATTCTACTATAATTAATCTCGCTAATCAATTTCTACAGTTTCAAATATAATATTTTAGAAATTCATCTAGGATCATTATCACTGAGGGATCACAAGGTTATGAAATTAAAATAATGAGGTGCAATAATAAATAAATTTTTATTAGGAACTAATCACACCGATCAATTCCAAATTATGAAGATAAATTTTTTTAAGTAAGTTATAAAGTATGAACCGTCAATTTATAGCTCCCCTGAGCATCAATATTTACTCATAATTAATCATAGATGTAAAAAATTAACAATTTGAATCATAGAAGAATAGAAATAAAATTGAAAGGAGAAGATTTCTCCATCACAATCCTCTGAACTGCTGCTCTATTATGCTCTTCCTTGTGTCTCCAGGCCTCGCCTATTTGCCTACTCTACGAAGGATGCCGCTACTGCTCCAGGTTTTCTCCCTGAAGTGTCCACTCTCGAATTAAGATTTGTGTGAAAAGTTGATGAGAGTCATCTCTTCTCTGCAGCTATGTTTTCTTAAACCTATGTCATCTGCTGCATTATCACCACACTTATCTACAGATATTGATAACTCCTTCACAATGTCACTGCACAAGAGATCTATTTCACTTAAACACATGTCATTGTATCTTAACCCCTATAACTAACTCCCATCCAGTTCTTTGGAGTGTATCTGGATAGAATATAAGGACATGCTTTAATCTACAAAATAAAAAAATTATAGGTTAATCAATTTGATGCAATGAAAAATGTTAATAAAAATTGAAATAGATAATTATTTGTAATAATTACCATATTAATGTAAGGATTAAATTTTTAGTAGTTTTCATTTATTATTTTAATTGCTTAAGATTATTTTATTTTATTGAATATTATATAATTATTTTATTGCATTTTTAAAGTTAATGTTTTAATAAATTATAAATTTTATCATAAGATTTTTTAAAGCTTCTTATTTTATTAAGTTATTTAATTATTTTATTTAATATTTTTATTATAGTTATTAATTTAGGTATTATGTTTATAATTTACAATTAGATTAAATTATTAAGATTTAAAATTTACTTATTTAATTATTTTTTTAAATTTCTATTATTAGTATTTAGTTATTATATCATTATAATATTTTTTAGATTATATTTTTATCAATATAGTTGAATAAATTACTTTATATTTTCTATTAATTTTATTTGTATTATTATAATTATTTTACATAAGAAGTTAAATTTTAATTACTATATTTATTGACATATAAAATTTTGTTTTATTTATAAGTTTTTATTAATATTTTTGCATAATATATTTTGTTTAATTAACTTGTTCTATAATTGTTTTTATTATTTAATTGATTTTTTATTTATAAATATTTTTATTATCTATATTATTATTTTTATTATATCTTTATATTTTTTATCCCCCATTTCCTCCTTCCCTACGCAACTAGGGCGGGTCGATTCATCTGCAGACCAGCTTAGCCACCCTTGCGGCTCTCATTCACCATCGTGGTGGCAGTGGTTAAGTAGCGGTCGGGAGAAATGGCTTCATACGAGGTTCCTACTCAGGTTGATTCGCGTTCTTAGGGTTCTACGACCCTAATATCACAACGACTATGGATTC
This sequence comes from Viscum album, assembly GCA_963277665.1. NCBI lineage: Eukaryota > Viridiplantae > Streptophyta > Magnoliopsida > Santalales > Viscaceae > Viscum > Viscum album. The sequence goes on from OY728138.1 coordinate 399,418,032, forward strand.
AGTTACATAGGTGAATGGTAGGGATGGCTCGGGTGACACGCAATGGTGACTGGATTTTTTGGTTGGCACCACATCACGTCTTACTGGAGGCAGTGATTCTCAATAGTGGTGTAATGTGGATTTACAATCTTTGTGAGCATCGATGATGGATTCTCCTTCTGTGAATGCTAAAGATTTAGGAAAATTGAGAAGTATTTTGGGTTTTTGATTTTAGTTTCACTATGGGAATGTTGTTCATTGATAATATTTTGAATTGAGGTGGTCTGTTACCTGGATCGAGTTTAATTTTGGGTTGGTGGTTTCATGTGATGTTGGAAGAAGGCTACTTCAGTAGATGGTTGGAAGGGGTATCAGTAGGTTGAGCAGGGGAAGTGGGAAATGAGTTGGTAGATGGTTGAGGTAATTGTTTCAGTAAGTGAATGATAGTCCGACCATGTATCTGGTTGACTTCAGAAGGATGATCGAAAGAAGTGTTAGTGAGTTGCGAGAAACCAACATAAGGAAATGGGTGCTATCGACATGGAATGGAAAAGGTGTTAGTGACTCAAATTTTAACTGAAATCATAAAATTAAAATGGTTAATAAATTAAAATAATTAAACCAATTAAGAATGTATAAAAATAATTAAGATAACATAATTCAATTATCAAAATAAGTTAAACATAAACTAAAAATAATAATTAATTGAATTATTACATTAATATATTATAAACATAAAACATCAGTTAAATTAAAATCTAACTAAACTATTTGGTTGACTAATATAAATAATTTATATTAGATCCTAATGTTTTAAATTGACAATATTTAATTTTAATAAATGAAATCAATTTGAAAACACAATATGCGTCGTAGGTTGTGTGTGGATGTGCGATACTGACTTATTGAGTCACCAATAGTGGAAAAGAGATGTAATGGTAGGTTGAGCTGGAAACACGACATCATTGAGACACTATGTCAGTGACAAAATATTTTATCTAAAATTATAAACTCAAAACCATTAATTAAATTAAAATAAAACTACATCATATATAAATTAAATTAATTATTTTATTAACTAATTAAAATCATATAACTCAGATAACAAGCTGAGAAGATCAAATAAATAAAAAAGACGTGATTATTTTAAAATTTAAATAAAATATTCAAATTACAGAATTTAATTATTAATTGTAATCACATTAATTAAAAAAATTATTTATGTTAAAATAATTTAAAAATATTAAAGTAAAAGATTAAAATTATAATTAAAAATTCAATTAAATAAATAAATTAATTAAACACCTGTAAACAAACTAGAATAAAATTGTCCCGTAGGAATCAAATTTAATAAGTAAAAAAGAAAATTAAATAAAAACTATAATAGAAAAAATTAATAATTCAATGACTTGAAATAATGTATTAATTATATAAATTCATTTATTAATGGAATTAAAATATTGAGTAACAAAAATGCATTTATCTAAGTAAAAGTAAAATAATAAAGTAATTAATTGAATAAAAATAAAATAAAAAGAAGTGTAAAAATATGTAAAATTAAAGTCATATAAGGGCTCCAATGAAATCACTAGGTCTCACCGAGGGGGTACACTGTAACACCTGCAGATTTGGAGAATTATTATTTTGGAATTAATTTATCTTTTCAATATTTTACATTTCACATGAAATATGAAATAATTATATATATATATATATATATTAAAAAACTAAGTCAAAGATTCCATTCACACACAATACCAACTTGGCTAGCGCTACACACATACCATCTTAGCTTTCCCTATAAGAAAAAACGACTTGGCGTTCGATGCATGAAACACTATGCTTCTATGAAACATATTTATATTTATATATAATTAATTAAATGAGATAATTATAACAACACTATTAAACATAGTTATAGGAATAGTAATTACTACCTTCAAAATATTGATTAAAATTGTATTATATAAATACAACATATTGGTAATGAATGATTATATCTTTGGTAATGTACTTTTAGGTCAAAAATATCATTTTCTCGAATGATCTACTTCTAAAAATAAAATTAATTTTAGACACATTTAGAAATTTAATTTGATAAAATAATATTATCTTTTGAATTCGGAAAATTTTAATTATAAAAGGATTAATTTTAATGTTTTTTTTGAGAAACTTCATTTTTTGATAAATAATGAAAAATACTTTTTTTCGTTAAAAACTAAATTTTTTTCTGATTAATTATTAATGATACATGATATTAGAAATATGGTTTAATTTAAAATTAGAATAAAATTACATCAATTAAAACAATGTAATTCAGTAGAATCAATTTCACTTTGAAACTGAATATAAAATCTTAACAATGTTTTGAACTTCTAAGAACCCAATTTTTCTCTCACGTATAGATCCTTTAATATTTTGTCTATATTTATAATTTGGAGGTAATTTAGATTACTAATGAGTTAGAAAAGGTTCTGAGGGTGTATGGGGCTTGTTTGGAGCTCGAAACACCTCTTTTTAGGAAAACATGCCTTGTCGCATGGATTACGCATGGTTTGTGCATTGCCTTGTGGCCTAACCAAGCGAACCCCCTTTTTCCCAAGCCAAGTCGCATGGTTTGTGAACAATTTTCCTAAACATGCATATTATATAATTTAGTATAGTGGCATCTCACATGGTTTGTGCATGGGATGTACACAACCTTCTAGCCAAACCATGTGAACCACCTTTTTCGCCAGATTCGGGACGAACCATCTCATAGGGTTTGCACATAGTTTCACAAATCATGCAGACAAACCGGGTGCATGCTAAAAACAAGTGTAAATTGTCTAAAATTACCTTAATGATATATTAATCCTCCTCATCCTCCCTAATCCGATCTTATGCAAGATTGACCAAGTTCCCTCACAATGTTTGAGCATTTTGAAGATCTAAACTTGGAATCAAGAGATCTTCTTCATCTAGATTCTGATCGAGCTTATGTTCTTCATGTTAGATGCACAACGGTATGTAATTGAGTTCTCTTTAGAAGTTCCAATTCTCTTTCACTCTCGACCTAGATATCACCATGTGAGTGTTTTTCACCTTTTCTTAGATCTACTCTGATCCAATAGAATCTATTGGAACCCACTTGGATGATATTAAGAGCATTAATTTATTTTATTTAAAGAAAAGAGAAATATGACCCACTCAAAGATTATTCATTAAATTATTTTTAATATAAGGTTATACAGAATATAAATTCGATTATAAATACTCATTTTAAAGATAAAATGATTTTATTCATCATGGTAATTTATTTTTAATTTTTATGAAATGTATAATTACTTTAACAGCTTACACATTAATGATGTTGAAATTATTTATTTAGTGAAAAATAAATAATATAGATTTTATTAAAAAAATAATACCCATCAAAAAAACCAAAAACCTGACCAAACATTATTTTTCGAGTAAATATAAACCATAAGAATCCAAGTGTCGATTTTGGGACCATTTGGGGCCTTATATGATATATTATTACCTTTATATTATTTTATTTAAAATGATGGCAAAGTTATCACCTTCATAATTTAATAAAGATAACATTTTAAAAGCTTGTTGTTTTAGAAAATAAATTCAACAAAAACTGTTCTTATGAAATATATAAGATTTATATTAATCATAGTATTTTATTTTTAAATTTTATCAACAAATAAGTATATTAAATAATTATACAAAAATGTTGTAGGAATTATTTTATTAAGAGAAATATCAAATAAATGGTTTTAGAAATTCTAAAATAATTATTATATTAACTAATTAATATGATACAGGAATTTTTTAGATTAATATGTCATTTTATAAATCTATTAAATATTCTGGTTCGAATATATATTCGGTGTGGATTTTATTTAAATTCAAATAAATGAGTAGTGTCAAAAGTGACACTGTTGATATTTTATAAAAATAACATATTATTAAATTGTTTAAAAATCACAATTTTTTTTAAAAATTACAAATTAAATTTTATATGGTCTTTTATGGAATAAATTATACAATTATAGACAATTAACAACACATAAGTAATTATTTATAACAATTTAAAATTTAGAATATTATTATCACAAAAAAATAGATTAAATAAGGATAAATCAAAATGATAAGGTTCAAAATAAAGTCAACACAAGTCTGAATTTTATTTTTTGATGATATTGAAACCCTATATCATCTCATCTTCGATTTTGAGTCATTTTTGTGGTTTTTAAGTGGATTTGGTTTTTATTATACATTAATATTTTTGAGGTTTCCAAAAGTGCATTTCTCCTCTCCAGTATAAGGGAACCTCCTCCCTCCCCACTTCACTCCCTTTTGAGCCTTCAATATCTGAAAAAACCTGTAAATTTCTATTCTATACATACATATAAACATATTAGAGGTCATGGTATTTTTCAAATACCAACTTTAGTTCCCTAAGAGGATGTTTAAAAGAGGCGTATCAATGAAGAGGTAATATCCTTTAACGATTATTTCAAACTTATTACTTCTTCTACTTCCTCTATACGATTTGTTTCATTATTAAGTAATAACTCCAATATGAATTATATACCTATATGTTATTATTAATATTAAATAATCATATTCCATTTTCTATCCATCCTATGAAAAATGAAATCACCACAACTGCGCACGTACGACCTACCGTCTCCACGCCATTGTGTAATGTGTTTTTAATAACCACCCTACTTGGATGGATATACTAATTGTAGAAATAACAGTATATGATTATTTTAAAGTGATATTTTTTCTATAATTTTATACACCAAAAACTTAAATACAATTCCACAATCAGTGGAATGATATTGTCACTCGTGTGTATGTACGGATTACCTTCCCCACGATGCGATGAAATTCATTCTCCATGTTAACCATTCAAGAATGATTGTAGAGTATATATAATAAATAATAATGAAATATATGACATAACAATTTTACTGTATTTATGTATATATATGTTTTATTTAATTAATTCTATTCAATTCAATAAGGAAACGAAAACAGCATTCATGCGTACGTACGGCCTACCGTCTCCATGAACGGTGTATTTTATTTAATTTATCTATCTTTTGTATATATATATATATACTGAATATATATGATATATATATATATATCAATTTTTACATTCTATAAGTAAGAAAATAATGATATAAGTAATAATGTCATGAACAACAAGTCTAAACATGTACGATAGATGAAACAATTGTTACCCAAAATGTTGCTTCCACATGGAATTGTAAAATGAACGGGTAAAATAAAGTCTTAAGTAAATCATATATGATATCATAAAAATTACTGTGATTCATGAATAAGTAAAATACATTATTTAAATCATTATACATGTGCTTCAGACACATAAGGAAGAAATCAGAGTTAAGGTAAGGGATTATTTTGTCTTCTATTTATTTCTGTGAGACATATGCCATAATCACCATCTATTTATTTTGTATGGTGTTTATGATAAAATTAAATTTTTATGATTTCTATTATGAAGGATATTATATTTACATATACATGTAATTCAAATGGTAAGGGATAATTTTTCAATCTCATTTTTACCGGAGATTTCTTATACGTAAGTATTTATTGGGGTTATATATATCATCCAGGTCCATGTTTTCTAAAATAGTTTTCATAAAAAGTTTTCTATTCTTCCATGTATTTTTAAAGTCATTTTTACTCTTTATTGACTTTTACCACATGGTATGGAAGGAATCATTCTTTTGTTTACCATACGAGGTACATTTTGACTTTTCCAGCAAAAGTGTGATGGGAACGCTTTTTAAAAAAATATGGAATGAATGGATTTTTACAGTTTCATAACAGCTTATTTCTAGGAATATTCCTCTAATTTATTTCATGATTGTTTTCAAAGAAATTATTTTCTTTTAAAATTGCACAACATTTAGGGAAAAGAAAATTATTTGGAAGAAGAATGGATATATTCCTCAAGAATTAATTTCAAGTGTTTTATAAAAACTATTTTACATTCAAGATGATATTCATTAATATGGATTTGTTTCATGTATAATGTCCCTCTTATTAACATGGTTTTATTTTTTTAAGATAAAATTATATCCATTACTTTATATGGATTATGCTATGATGGGATGAATTCGTTAGGTTATGATGAATGATTTCTGTTTATTTTGTGGCACACGAATGAATGATTTCATTATGAGATGGGTGGAGCCTATATCTCCCACCAATTCATTGGGTAAGGATTTATATCTCATAAGATAGACAAGGCGGTAATGAAAATTTAATCCGGTTCAGTGATACAGGGATGGAACGAGTGAACTCAGTTCAGTAATGGACATTGTTCGCTATGATGGTATTGGCAGTGAGCCATGACTAATATGAAATGATATTATGTTCTTATGTGTGTATGCCACAATGTTTCATGTCTTATGTTATGATTATTGGGATTACATTTAACTTATATGATTTATCCCATGACATGATATTATGATCTCTTTTGCAGGATAAGATTTTCAAATGAATATGGTATGATTGATATTTCCATTGTTTACACTTACCAAGCATTTGACCTCAACCTTTTTATGTTTTCGTTTCCCCAGGACATAATGAAAAGTATTTGGTAGGAAAACTAAAGGGGAATATCTTTATAGTAGATGTTGAAGAACTTTAGTCACGAATAGACCCGGGTCGACCCTGAACGGGTCAGCTGAGCCAGTCCGCAACGTGGCCAGAAGGGGGATCCCGATCCCTACGGGATAGAAACTAGTGGTGGGAATAAAAATTTAATTGTTGGGAATGATTTGGACCATGAAAAAAAGAAAGAAAAATAAATAAAAATCTGATGATAAAAAATAAAACTAGCAGCATAACGAATGTAAAACCGAACATACCTCCACATGAACTTTCAAGTCACCTCCCAACCAAAGGCCAACCTTGCTCCTATAATGAGAAAATCTTCCTAGGAAACATGAGCAATGGAAACCTACAACTAAAAAGATAAATAGGCATTAGAATTAAAAATGATCAGTAGGGTTACCAAGGTAAACCATAGAATCCAATGTCTCATTTCCCGAAGCAATCGACAAACACAAGTTTGAAATACAATTTTAAATGTAGGATTTTCACATTTGAAAATAAGCAACATGTTTCTCTTATTTAAAGAAAACCAACACATGATATATACCATTTATAAAAACATTTGTAATTTTATAAATAAAATCCAAAACAGAATATATAAATAATGTGCTAGAGTAAAATAAGTAAGAGTGAAAACCAAAAATAAACTGGTGCACGAAAAGTAAACAAGAAATTAAAATAATATAGTAACCATGGGTGATCTTAAACATCCCTAGAATACCCATTGACATACTTGATTTCAGAACCACCTATCAGCGTATGGTGAAGCTCCTAATTTTATAACCAACTAGACACCCTAACTTACCAATCTAGTGGCAAAGCCCGCCTGGGCTAACAACAAATCTCGGGGGTACCAACCCGTCTAATCAGGGTTGATCAGCAACCATCAATAAATCATCTAAAAGATTCCCTGGAACCCATGGTGGTTATAATAGTACCGTGTAAGTAGGAAGTCCCTCGCATGCATGTCTCATCTCACCGCACTTGCCTTCCCCAAACACAGATGCTTCTTGTGCGTTCACCCATAAAGGGTTACCCTAGATATGAACGCCCATATACTTATATATATTCATACATGTCAAACACACAAAGTGCCAACCAGGCCGTCAAATCATTCGGTTATCAAAACCACTTTATTAAACACATTAGTTATAAATCAATCCTCTAGATTTACATATTCAAATGGCTTTATAAAAACATAGCACTAGCTCTTCTAAAACAACCATAAACACCACATTTGTATTTAGAAAGCCAAACGAGGCCTTTGGTTCCAAAATGCACACCAAATCATTTTACCACTACCAAACGAGCCTTTACCATTTTCGAACACACGTCAAAACACATTTCAAAACCACTCTATGTAACCCTTCAATCTAAAATGTTGATACACACCACAAAACCCTCTTGAAAAACCAAACACACAACAAAACACTTTTCCCCCATAATTATAATTTCACGCATCATTAAATAAATCATTCATTCATTTGGTAAAACCTTTCTAAGGACAAAACAGAGGCTTGATTTTCAATTTCACCAACTCACAAGAGATCTCAATTTTACAAATCATTGCATAACAAAACCCTTTGAAAAACTACTCTCACACCTATTAAAACAAAACCCACACCATTTACAAAACCAAATGAACTTTTGAAGACCAGAGGACCAAGACCTCCAAGAAAATAGTTAAAATCTCCCTTTGAAAATTTATAATGAATCAAATAATTAATTAAAAATAATCATGAACAATCAAAACAATTCATAAACAATTTAATTAAAAGACCGAATTATTTATAAACAACTATACAGACAACTCAACCAGTTTACATACACTTTTATAAACAAGTAACAATTTTCTTACAGTTTCACTAAACAGGCCCAACAAAGTATAAATGATTTCATAAACAAATAAATTAGTTTGCAGATGTGAAAATCAAGTAAAATAACCAATTAAAACACGGAAGCATTAAATGGATTTATTTGGAAAGAAAAAATGCGGATTTTCCTACCTCAATGTTAAGCGCAGACGTGACGACCCTGTAGTAGGAGGGGCAACAAAGCCCCGCAGATTAACCACACACCTATGAAATGTGATAAATATACGAAGCACAATCTCTATGTTAGGGCTTCAACCAAAACAAATGAAAACCCCGCACATTAAATGATGAAAAGATAAAAAAATATAAAAACAAATATACCCGGGGAGGCCGCTACAGGCAAGGGGGCGTGACAACACCACAGCAAGTCAGAGGTATCGCACATGGGTTTCAATGCATTACTTGTTGGAACAAGGAGGGTAGCGGTGTCGGGACGTTATAAGACCATGCACAGATGGGGGGTTCGGAGTAGCGGGTCGCCGGAACGCACCACTGGCTGGAGAAAACAGGCTAGAGGCCAGAGCGGCGGGATGCGGGTTGCCAGAGCTCGAGCAGGAGGTATTCTGAGGTGCTGAGGGGGTGTTGGAGAAGGGCGGAGCTGGCTGGGTCGCGGAATGCTGAAAGGCCATAGGCTTTAGCTGGTCAGACCGTGGGAGGTCAGAGCATGACCTCGCCGGAGGTGCAGTGGTTGGAAAGCATGGGGTGTAGAAGGGAGAAGGTCGAAGGGGGGTGTCCGGATCTAGCGAGGGCGAGGTTGGGGCACCGCTACTGAAGTGAGGGCGAGTATGGCTGGGGTCCGATGAGTCTGTCACCACTGGAGCAGGCTGGACACAGGAGAAGAATGGGGCGTCGGAGCAGAGGCTAGGGTGAGGCGGTGGGGGAGCTTCGGGTGTAGGAAAAGGGGCACTCTAGGGGCACGTTGTGGGGAGAAAGGGGGAGGTAGGGAGCACCGAGGAAAGGGGGTAGGGAAATGGGGAGTGTCACCAGGTAGAATCAGGGTTTTGATTTTTTTTCATTTTATAATAATAATAATAACAAAAATAACAATAACAATAATAATAATAATATCAATAATTATAAAATCATTAATAAAAATAAGTAAATAACCACAACAAAGATAATAATGATACAAATCAATAACAATAAAATAATAATAATAATAATAATAATAACAAAAATAATATTAATAATAATATTAATATTAAAACCAATTTATTTCTGATTATATTAGCAAAAAAGTTTAAATAATAAAAATATTATTCAAAATATTAATAATAATGATATTATTATTCATACAATAATATTATTATTATTACGTTTTGAATATTTCACTCACCTTACTCACATAAAAATTTATTTATTTCAACCGTCGAATAGCTGTGAGGCCATCCGGGCTGACCGTGTGGCTACCTCCCACTGTTCGGTGACCGAACACGAGTTCGAAACCCACAAAAATTGTCAAACGAAAAAAAATTTAAGTCGGAACCCCGCCCGAACCTTGGAGTGAGATCCCAAAGCCAATAATTATTAAAATAAAAATTATTTTAAAACAATGGATGTGAAAATTCTTCCCACCATAGACACTTTCTACCACCAAAAAGTCACCCAGTCGAATGATAGACAAAACCAAAAAAACATGTCTTATTGAAACCAAAATAAACCACAACACAAAATAATGGAGAAAACTAGAAGGTTCTTCCCACCAAAAGAAATCAACTACTGCGGAAATATAACACCCTAAACATGCCACCTCGAGAAGGGGGTGGGCTACCATGGGAACTCCCAACTGATCCCAACTAACTTTTGTTGCAAGAGCGAACAACACCTCCGCTGAAACATGAAACTCTCGACTCAGACCAAAGAATGCGCGATCACTCGAGAAATAAATCCTAGAAAAACATCGCTTGAGTAGTGAACCCTTGCATAACCACAACATCAATCCTTCCACAGGACCTTACATCTCCAAACGAACACAGCCAAACTGAGATTGACTCACATAATATCTAAACACACAAAAAATTCCCGATTCAGAAAACCACATCCACACAAAACAGGACAACTTATATTATAATGGAATGAGTAAATCATGACTTCACGGTGAAACAATGAACTTACAACTACTCCAGGACTTTAAAAGTAGAAAAACATGAATAAAAAGAATTTAAATGTTCTATTAGAAACACAGAACACAAGTCCCAGACCAAGGATTCAAACCCCTGACAACTCCTGATTATGCGCGAGCATTACCCCAAGACCTGTGGCTGGGGCTCTGATGGCTGAAGCATCTCCAGTCTCATAGTCATGCACTAGAATTTCACTGGTCATAGAATCTTCTTCAGGCGATGATCCCTATAGAATTTCTCTAAATGACCCAGACATCTGCAATGATGGCACATCTTCGGAGGGATGCGACATGACAACATCACGTGCCCGAACTATCCACACAGGTGTCACGCCACTGAATGGTCTGATGCACTGGAAGCCAAAACCACTACATAGGACTCTTTATAGACTGGTTCCTCTGGCACACCCTGCTCACCAAATGGGGAACCTTTGCAAGTGACCGGATACACTGGATTTCTGAAAATTTTCTCTCCAAAGACCAACTCAGCGAAGAACACGTCCTCCACCAGCTTCTAGAAACAATTTCATTTAGAAGTGAGGACCCTATTTTTGATCTCTAGATGAAGACCCCCGATGAATAGGGAAGTCTTTATCGATTCTTGCAATGCTTCTTCCGAAGAAAATGACACAAGATCTTTGAAATGGTCAACATATGTTTTCACCATCCGTTGGCCTTGTTGAATACACATTCTCTCTTACCCTTTATTTCATCATCACATCTTCTGGAATGAAAGATCGGATAAAGATGGAATCAATGAAATACCAAATCATCCCAACTTGCATTGATGGTGGGGTGAGAAACTCCCATTCGTCCTAAACCAGACCCTCAAATAATCCCAAGACCACTTGAACTATAACAGACTGGAGTTCCCAACATCCAAAAAGAACACTCGACCTCTCCAAACCACATAACTACCTTTTGCAGACCCCGACCACTGTTTAGTACAAACAATGTCCAAGAAAGACCAAAAACTTGGCATAAATTATCAGAAACCTTGGCGACTTTTCTGGGAGGCATTTTATGAACAGAATATAAAACAGAAAGCCAAAACCAATATCAAACTGAAGCAACATCAATGAAAGCACATTCATCCAAAAACAGCTAGCTCAAAACCCCAAAAAATACAAACACAACCCAAAATTCCTTTTTCAAAAACCCCATTTTATTTTATATTTCAAAACTGCTTTATTTCAAGGACATTTTCCTGATACCAAACCCACTTTTCAAACCAATTTCAATTTCCAAAAACCATTTCCTGTTTTTAAAATCACTTTAGAAAAACAAGGGCAGACCTTCAATTCCAAGTCTACACCCCAGTAATCCCATGAACCATTTCACATGTCTTCATCTGATTTCACCCATACACACCAATACACACTTCCCATGAATTTCCTCACATGTGAAAATAGTCATAAAGCATACCTGAGGTTGCACCCATACCATATCTCTACCAGTTCCAAGAAACCACTAGATTTTTAGAATAAGAGATTTCAGATTAAAAATCACATTCACAAAATTAAATCCATTGAAAAGAAATCATTCTCATTTCAAACCCCCCACCTTCATTTCCAATAATGCACTAACACCGACAAGAACCAATACAACACACAACTTGCATCAAATTACCAAAGTGAAGGACTAGTAGTCATGCATAACCTGGAGACATGGTAGTGGCCCATACTGATTGTAAGCGCTAACAACTAGGAGGATGTTAAACCATGTACTCAGACTCCACATGGGTCACTAATCCCGGTGAACTCACGAAGTGACATCGACTTTCCTCTATTTCCATCCCTAAATAAAAAAAATCAAAACGAAATAATGAATCAATTCCCAGACTACCCATGATGACTCGAGGTTCGGAACGAGCGAGGGTTCTTGGCATGCTTCTTGTACCTACCTCTAGAGTCCTGAAAGTCCTAATCTCCATCTACCAGATATCCCAAATAACAAGGGCCTCCTTTGATACAATTGTTTCATGAACCAACCCAGGTTGACCCTGAACCGGTCACCCAAGCCGGTCCGCGGCATGGCTCGAAAGGCGTTCCTGATCCTCACGGGCTAGAAACTAGTGCCAGGCATCAAAATTTAATCGTTGGGAATTATTTATCCCATGAAAAAATTAAGACAGATAAAATAAAAAACCGACGATAAAAAATAAATCTAGCAGCATAATGAAAGTAAAACCGAATATACCTCCATGTTACCTTTCAAGTCACATTCCAACCAAAGGCTAACCTTGATCCTATTATTAGAAACTCAGACAAGGAAACCTGAGAAAATAATACTTAAAACTGAAAAGATAAATAGGTGTGAGCATTAAAAATACTCAGTAGGGTTTCCAATGTAAACCACAGAATCTGATGTCTCCTTTCTTGAAACAATCCTCCAACACAAGATTGAAATTGAATTATAATAGTAGGATTTTCACATTTGAAAATAAGAAAAATGTTTCCCTTATTTAAAAAAACCACCACACACAACATACCATTTTCCAAAATGATTTGTCATTTTATAAATAAAATCCAAAACAGAATATATTAATGATGCGACAGAGTAAAACAAGTAAGAGTGCAAAATGAAAATAAACTAGTGCACATAAAGTAAACAAGCAATAAAAGTAATCCAATAACCATGGGTGATCCAAAAAATCCCTAGAAGACCCCTAGATGTACTCAGTTTTGGAACCAGCTGTCGGTGTATGGTGAAGCTCTTATTTCTATAACCAACTGGCCACCCTAACCGACAAATATAGTGGTAGAACCCACCTGGCATAACAAAAAATCTAGGGGGTACCAACCAATCTAATCGAGGTTGATCAGTAACCATCACTCGATCATATAAATTACACCCAAAAACCCATGCTGGTTATAATAGTTCTGTGTAATTAGAAGGTCCTCAAACGCATTACTCATCTCACTGCACTTGCCTTCCCCAAAAAACGGGCGCTTCCTATGTGTTCACCCATAAACGTTTACCCTAGACAAGAGCTCCATATACACTTATTTATATGCATACATATCAAACACAAAAAGTTCTAATGAGGCCATCAAATCATTCAGTTATCAATACCACTTTACTAAACACGTGATGTTATAAACTGATCCTCTATTTTTACATAATCAAATTCCTTTATGAAAAAATTACACAAGCTCTTCTAAAACAACCATAGACACCACATTTTTATTTAACAAGCCAAAGGGCCCTTAGGTTCCAAAACACACACCAAATCATTTTACCACTACCAAATGAGCCTTTACCATTATCAAACACACGTCAAAACACATTTCAAAACTACTCTAAGAAACCCTTCAAGCTTCAATGTTGACACACACCCCAAAACCCTCCTAAAAAACCAAATAGATGCTGAAACACTTTCCCCCCATGATTTGAATGCCTTGCATCGTTAAATAAACCTGTCATTCATTTGGTAAAACCTTTCAAAGGAAAAAACAAAGGCTATAATATTAGTTTCACCAAATCACAAGAGAACACCATTTTTTAAATCATTTCATAAACAAACCCTTTGAAAAACAACTCTCGCACCTTTTAAAAATTAACCCACACTACACACATAACCAAATGCACTTTTCAAGACCAGAGGACCATGACCTCAATGAAAACAGTTAAACTCGCCCTTCAAAAATTTATAATGAACCAAAAAATTATTTTAAAATATTCCTGAATAGTCGAAAAAATTCCTAAACAATTAAATTTACAAGCTGAATGATTTATAAACAATTATAAAGACAAATCAACCAGTTTACAAACGCATTTATAAATAAGTAACCATTTTTTGAAAATTATTATAAAGAGTCCCAACAGTGTATAAATAATTTCAAAAACAAATCAATTATTTAGCATATGTTCAAATCAAGTAAAAGAACCAAAAAAAATATGCAAGCATTGAATGGATTTATTCAGAAAGGAAAAATGTGGATTCTCTTACCTCAAAGTTGAGAGTGGATGTGATAACACTTCAGTAGGAGGGGAAACAATGCCCCGCAGAATAACCGCACACATAAGTAAAGTGAAAAACGTATGAAGAACAACTACGACGTTAGGGTTTCAACCAAAAAAAATGAAAATACCACTGATGAAATGAAGAAAAGATAAATTAATAAATTTACTAGAGGAGGCTGCTAATGACAAGGGGGCGTAGCCACACCGAAGCAAGATAGAGGCATCGCACAAGGGTTTGGTTGTGCTGGTTGACAGAACAGGGAGGTCAGTGCGGTCAGGTTTTCAGAAGGCCATGCACGCAAGGGTGGTTCAGAGTTGTGGGTCGCCGAAACGTGCCTCTGGCCGGAGCAAACGGGCTGGCGGCTGGAGCTGTGGGCTGCTGGTGGCTAGATCTTGAGTAGGAGGTTTTCCAGGGTGCTGAGGGGGCGCCGGTGAAGGGTAGATGCCACTAGGGCACGGAAGGCTGGAGGCTTGGGTTGGGTAATCCATGGCTGGGGCATGACCTCACCGGAGGTGCGGCGGTCGGGAAGCGTGGGGTGCGGAGCGGAGAAGGTAAGAGGGGGTGGCCAGATTTAGCGAGGATGTGGTTGGGGCACCACCGTCGAGGCAAAGGTGTGCAGGGATGAGTTCTGATGAGGTCATTGCCGCCGGAGCAGGCCAGATACTGGAGGTGGCCAGGGTGCAACTGCAGAGGTGAGGGCGAGGCGGTGGGGGAGCTTCATGTGCAGGGAATGTGGGCACAACAATGGACCACTATGGGGAAAATGGGGGAGGCAGTGATCACTGCAGAAAGGAGGAAGATAAATTGGGAGGGGCTGCCAGGTAGAAATAGGGTTTTGATTTTTTTCATTTTATAATAATAATAATAATAATAATAATAATCAAAATAATAATAATAATATCAATAATTATAAAATAATAAAAATAAAAATAAAATAACCACAATATAGATAATAATGATACAAATTAATAACAATAAAATAATAATAATAATTATTATTATTATAACAATAATAATAATAATATTAATATTAATACCAATTTATTACTAATTATTTTAACAACAATTTTTAAATAATAAAAATATTATTGACAAATCTTAATAATAAAAATATTATTATTCATACAGTAATAACATTGTTATTGCGTTTTAAATATTTAACTCACCTTACTCACATAAAAATTTATTTATTTTAGCTGTTGGGCAATTGCACGGCCATTTGGGCCGACCACGTGGCTACCGCCCACTGTGTAGTGAACGCGCATGAGTCCGAAACCGACAAAAATTATCAAATGACAAAAAATTTAAGTCGGTACCCCACCTAGACCTTGAAGCGAGATCCTGAAGGCAATAATAATTAAAAAAAATTATTTAAAAAGACGGATGTGACATCTTTCACCATGATAAGAATATTGTGTTCCAAGTTTCCAAAGACACTAAACTAACACGGACTTTGGGTTTCTGTTTGTATCTTGTATTAAGTATTCTTCAAAAGTAATGTAATGTCTATTTACGTAAAGCTTTGGGTCTCTACATTTGGTATCAGAGTGATGGTTTTGTTAACCATTGGAAACTAGGATACGAAAACATTAGTGAGATCCCTAGATATATATCTAAGGTATGCCTAGGTATGTTCCTAAGGTTAAGTATAAGTATAGGTTATAGTCCTAGAATTATAATAATGATTATAGAATTAAACCTATGATGTTAGATATTGAAGGTACTCCCCCTTTATTATGTTGTTTTCCTATAATGATTTTTTCCTCTCACACTATTCTTTTCGGGTTTTAGACGATGGTTGGAACCCGAAGGAATCATGTTGATAAATGTAGTGGACAATGCAATGACTTTCCTCTAGATCAAACCAAAGTTATGGGAGATGGTGTGCAAAATCTTATTGCTATACATAAACAAGCTATGAATCATTCTGGACTTCTAAATGAGCAAATAAGGGAACAATATTCTATTGATCCCTTCATGAGGTAACGCCCACCTTCTTTCAATGGGTCGTTTGATCCACATATTACTGAACAATGGATCAATAAAATTGAGAAGATATTTTCCATACTTCACTGTTCAGAACTTGAAAAGGTAATTTTGGCTATTTACCATTTAGAAGGTGAAGCAGACCCATGGTGGACTCCAATTAAGAATACAAGGCCCTGAGATGATTTTAAATCAATGGAAGGGGACAAGTTCATGAACATTATTTCAATAAGTACTTCCCTTGTATTCTTTGAACAAAGATGGAAAAGGAGTTCCATGAGTTTAAGCAAAAGGATGATGAATTTGTTGGTATATATGAGGAAAATTTTACTAGGCTTGCAAGTTATGCATCTGGCATTATCATCCAACCTGAAAGTAAAGATGATCGATTCTTCAGTGGCTTAAAACCAAGTCTGCGAATGGAATTAGCTATAAGAGACTCCAATAGCTATAAAAAAATGTGCATTGTGCTATCAAGGTAGAACTGGATGTTGGTGTTACATATCCATCTCATGGTTTTGATATGAAACTATAGATTGAGTTCAAGGAAAAATCTCAAAAAAAATGGGGACAAGAAGATGAATGTTTCTTTATTCTCAAAGTGTGGAAAGAATCATTGTGGATATTGTCTTAAAAGGACTTGAAAATGTTTTATGTGTGGAGAAGATGGTCATCGAGCAACTGAGTATTGAAGTAATGGGGAAATGGTAGCTAATGAATGGAATAGAGAAATGACTACAGAGAATGCACCACCATCGATTCAATGATACAAGTGAAAGGAAATGAGGCATTATGCTAACCAATTCCCTAATCCAAGGGTTAATGATCATCGACATCAAAAAACTCTTAAGTCAAAGGACAGAGGGAAGTCACAAGCGATACCTATTGGTGATGTTTAATATTACAATGAAGTGGTAGAATTATTAAGTGTTTATGATACAAGATTCCAAAATAGTACTGTCGAATCTCATTTATAGTATCATTATATATTAGAATATCTATGTATCAGTTTTCAATAATTAAATGGTACCAATAACCATGAAAAGAGATTGAAATATTTTGGGAAAGCAGATGATATGCAAATAATGAAGGGATAAGGAAAAAATAATATGTTTGATAGTATTAATGATCTCACAACTAATATAAGGACAAAGTTATATCATGGTTTGAGTATATTGAAATTTTGGGATTTTGGTATGTGGAAAGAGTTAACTTTTGAAAGCATTCTTGTTTTCACAATGGTTTTATGGTTATTCATGTTTCAAAAAAACACATGATTATGTTATTCACATGATTGTAATGTGATAATCAAGAACTACCTAGTGAGATATGGGAGACAAATGTTATGTAGATTTAGTTCACCTCCTTCAAAATTTTTATATTTTTAGTTTTCGGAAGGATTGTAATGTAATCTATTTATGGATAGTATAAGTTATTTTTCATTTTAAGACTAATTTATTATCTCACTATAGGTGGACTTATTCTTTTTTGATAACATGTTCTATCCTTTTTGTTGAGACAGATGGAATGACCTATCATTCTATCGCATGATCAGCTAACAATTCACAATTGAAAATTTCAACTTCACTTCTTTAAATAAGAGATGAATTGGAAATTTTTCATTGAATGACCAATGATGATATTATAATGTAATATTGAAATTATTTCTCCTTATGAAAAAATTCAGCGACTTTAGGGAAATGATTTTGAAAACCAAAAATGTTGTCATAGTACCCTCATATCTGATGAATCAGATGGTACCTTAGATGATCACAAATTTTTGGGTTTCTAATTGTTGGATTTGTTCATAGCCATGTTTCTACCATTCTTCATCAGAACATGATAGTTAGATTTCTCATCCATATCCATATTTTCACCTATATTCTAATATGTGGAAACGCAGTGCTGAGTTACTTTGGGTGACCGTTATATTTCTAACTTGCCCTTTTAAAATTAATTTTTAATATTCCTTTTTACAATGTGGGTTTATATGAATGAAACTTTCATGTAGTGAATGATTTATTACCCTGACAAATTTCATTGGAGAAATTCATTTTAAGGGGGGTAGAATGTAACTCCCCGAGATTTTGTGAGAAATATTTTTTTAATTTCTTTGATGTCTTGTGTTGTACGCTTCACCAAGATTTTCTTTCACTATACACAACACCGTATTTTCTTGTAGTATATGAACCACTATCCTTGTCTTGTGTTTCACGCAAGAGCGACCATCCTCAATAGCATGTATTGTACGCAATACCGAGCTTCACTATTCAACGATATATAGTTATAACATTATTAAAAACTAGTAGTTATGAATAGTATTAACCAAATTTTGATTTTTATGTCTATATCATTCATCTTACACATATTATAGAACATGGTATGAAAACAAAATAAAATTTTCCTATAAAATATGTATTTCTTAAAAAATGCAGTTTTTCCGCCTTTTGATGGCACTCCCACATTAAATCTAGTTTTTGACACTTTTATAAGTTCCATTTGAAAAAATAAATTTATTCATTGAAATATGTTTATAAAAATTTACTTGGGATAATTTTTTAATATTTTTCTGTTAAATTCATATTATGATGAATAGTAAAAATACGCTAAATTTTAATTAAAAACAACTTTTATCCTCAAGATAATTTATATTGTAAAATTATAATATTGAATGGTTTTAAAGTATAAATAGAATATATTTTTTACTATTTATTATAATTTATTTCATTATCTTTAATTTAACATTGAATTCATAGGTAAAATTTTTTCAATCATTTGTAATGTTTTAAATAAAAACCCGTTTTCTTTTTGACAACAAGATTAATTTTAAATCAATTAATGCATCTAATGTGTTTCGAATTTGTAAAAATGGCTTCCATATTTGGAATTAGGGGGTTCAAATTGTGTAAATATATAACTTCTATTTTTTGGCATTATGAATAGTAACTACGATAAATTTTATTTACCGCGGTTAAAGGTAAATTAAGTAATTAAAGGTAAAAATAATATTATAAAATTACACTAACACTTGTATTGATATAATTGATTGATTATATTTCTCTAAAATCATACTTGGGTTAAAATAGAATCTATTGGAACCCACTTGGATGACATTAAGACCATTAATTTATTTTATTTAAAGGAAAGTGAAATTTGTCTCAGTCAAACTTCGTTAATTAAATTATTTTTAATATAAGGTTATACAGAATTTAAATTTGATTACAAATACTCATTTGAAAGATAAATTTTTTTTCTTCATCATGTCAATTTATTTTTAAATTTTATGAAATGTATAATTACCATAATAGCATATACATTAATGATGAAGAAATTATATATTTATTGAAAAATCAATAATATAGTTATTATTAAAATAATAATACCCATAAAAAGGACCAAAAACTTGTCCAAACCAAATATTTCGAGAATATATAAACCATAAGCATCCAAGGGTCTACTTGGGGACCATTTGGAGCGTTATAAAACATATTATGACATTTAGATTATTTTATTTTAAATGATGTCAAAGTTGTCACCATCATAATTAAATAAAGATGACATTTTAAAAGATGGTTGTTTTATAAGATAAATTCAATTAAAATTATTCTTATGAAATTTATGAGATTTATCTTAATCATAGTATTTTGTTTTTAATTTTAATTTAACAAATAAGTATATTAAATAATTATACAAAAATGTTGTCGTAATTATTTTATTAAGAGATATATCACATAAATGGTTTTAAAAATATTAAAATTATTATTATATGAACTAATTGATATTCTCCATGAATTTTCTCGATGCATACGACATTTTAGGTATCTATTAAATATTTTTTTTAATATATCTTTTGTGTTTATTTTATTTAAATTCAAATAAATGAATATTGTGAAAATTGACACTATTGATATTTTAGAAAAATAACATATTATTAAATTGTTTAAAAATCACAAAAATATTAAAAAATTAGCAATTAAAAGTTTTATGGTCTAAAATGTCATAACTTATCCAATTATTGGCAATTCAAAACACATATGTAATTATTTATAACCATTTAATATTTTTAATTTTATTACCACAAATAAAATTAAGTAGATTAAATAAGAATAAATCAAAATGATAAGGTTAAAATAAAATCAAAACATGTCTAAATTTTCTTGTATGAGGATATTACAACCCTATCTAATCTCATATTAGATTTTGAGTCATTTTGGAGGTTTTTTTGTGGGGTTTGTTTTTATTATAAAATAATATTTTTGAGGTTTCCAAAAGGTCCCCTCTCCACACCTATATAAGGGCACCTACTCCCTCTCCAATTAACTCCATTTTGAGCCTTCAATATCAGCCAAAACCTATCCATTTCCATTTTAAATTTACCTATAAACATACTAGAGATCCTGGTCTTCTTCAAAGTCCATCTTTAGTGCCCAAAGAGGAGGTTTAGAAGAGGCGCATCGAAGAAGAGGTAATATCATTTACCGATTCTTTCAAACTTATTACTTCTTCTACTCTCTCTATGATTTGTTTCATTATTAAGTAATAACTATATTATCCCTTATACACTGATATATTAATATGTATATTAAACAACTATATTCCATCTTCTATCCATCCAATTGAAATGAAATCACCACGTGTGCGTACGTATGGCCTACCGTCTCCATGTCGTGGTGTAATATGTTTTTCATAACCAACCTACTTGGATGGGTATAATAATGGAAGAAATAAATATATATGATTATTTTAAAGTGATATTTATTCTGAAATATTATACACAATACACTTCAATACAATTCCACAATCTTGGGAATGATATTGTCACTCGTGCGTACGTACGGATTGTCATCTCCACGACGCGATGAGATTCGTTCCCCATGTTAACCATTATAGAATAATTATAATGTATATACAATAAACAATCATGAATGAAATTACATAATAATTCTACTAGATTTATGTTTATATATGTTTCATTTACTTAATTTCATTCAATTCAAGAAGGAACCGAAAAAAATGTTCATGGGTATGTACGTACTACCGTCTCCATGAACGGTGTATTTCATTTAAAATATCTCTATATTTTATATATATATATCTATATAATAAATATATATGATATATAAATCATGTTTTACATTTTGTAAGTATGAAAATAATGATATAAGTAATAATGTCAAGAACAACTACTCCAAACATGTACGATACATGAAACAATTATTACCCAAAACGTTGCTTCAACATGGAATTGTCAAATGAACGGGTAATATATAAAGTCATAAGTGAATCATATTTGATATCATAAAACTAGCTATGATTCCTTAATAAGTCAATGAAATTATTTAAATCATTATATAGGAGGTTTGGACACATAATGAAGAAATCAGACCTAAGGTAAGGGATTATTTCGTCTGACATTTATTTCTAGGAGACATATGCCTTAGTCAACCACTATTTATTTTGTATGGTGTTTATGATTCCCATGAATGGTTTATGATTTTTATTATGAAGGATTTAATATTTACAAATACATCTACTTTTCATTATTTTATAAAATGTATGTTTCCACCAATTATAAATGGTAAGGGATAATTTTGCAATCCCATTTTTACTGAGATTGCTTATACATATGTATTTACTGGGTTTATATTTATCATCCATGTCCATGGTTTTGAAATATGTTTTCCAAAAAAATTTATTACTCTTCAATGTATGTATAAATTTATTTTTACCCTCGATTGACTTTTACAACATTGTATTGAAGGAATCTTTATTTTTTTTACCATATGAGGTACTTTTTGACTTTTCCCGCAAAAGTATGGGGATAATTCTTTTTAAACTTATATGAAATGAAAAAAAATTACAGTTTCATAATGCCATATTTCCATTAAGCTTCCTCTACAATATTTCATGATTATTTTCAAGAAAATTTATTTCTTTTAAAATTGCACATCATTTTGGTATAAGAAAATGATTTTGTAGATGAAAGGATATTTTTCTCAAGAATTCATTTCTTGTGTTTTATCCAAACTATTTTCCATTTATGATGAAATTATTTAATATGGATATTTTTCGTGTGTAATGCCACTATTATTTAAATAGTTTGATTTTGTTTATGATGAAATTATATGCATTGTTTTATATGAATTATGTTATGATGGGATGATGTATATGAAACCCATTTTATTCATTGGGTTATGATGAATGATTTATGTTTATTTTATGGAACAAGAACGAATGATTTCATTATGAGAGTGGTGGGACCTATATATCCCTCTATTTCATTGGGTAATGATTTATATCTCATGAGATAGACCTGGCTAGAATGGAAATTTAATCCGGTTTAGTGATACAGGGCTGGAACATGGAGTGAACTCAGTTCAGTAATGAACATTTTCCACTTTGATGGTCTTGGCATTGAGCTTAGACTAATATGAAATGATTTTCTATGCTTATGTGTGTATGCCACAAAGATTCATGTCTTATGTAATGATTATTGGGATTAAATTTAACTTCTATTATTTCTCCCATGACATGATATTATGATCTTATTTACAGGATAATATTTTCAAATGTATATGATATGATTGATATTTCCATTATTTACCCTTACTGAGCATTTGATCTCACCCTCTGTATGTTTTCTTTTCCCCATTACATAATGAAAAGTTTTGTTTAGGAAAACTAAAAGGGAAGATATTTATGGGAGATGTTGAAGATCTTTCACCATGATTAGAAGATTGTGTTCCATGTTTCCAAAGACACTAAAATAACACGGTCTTTGGGCGTCTATTTGTATCATGTATTAAGTATATCATAAAAAATCAATGTAATGTCTATGTACGTAAAGCATTGGTAATCCGAAGTTGGTATTAGAGGGAAAGTTTTGTTAACCTTTGGAAACCAAGATGCAAAATCTTTGGTGAGATCCCTAGAGATATTTATAAGGTATGTCTAAGGATTTCCCTAAGTTTAAGTATAAGTATAGGTTATAGTACTATAATTATGGTAAGGATCTTATAATTAAACGTAATATGTTAGATATTGAAGGTACTCCCCCTTTATTATGTTGTTTTCCTAGCATGATTTTTGCATCTCAAACTATTCTTTTTGGGTTTTTGACGATGGCTGGAACCCGAAGGAATCATGTTGATCAATGTAATGGACAATGCAATGATTTTACTCTTAAACAAACCAATGGTATGGGAGATGGAGTGAAAAATTATATATCTATACTTACACAAGATATGAATCATTCTGTAATTCCAAATGAGGAGATAAGGGAACAATATTCTATTGAGTCCTTTAGGAGGAAACATCCACCTTCTTTTGATCGGCGTTCTGATCCACTTATTGTTGAATAATGGATCAGTACCATTGAAAAGATATTTTCCAAACATCGTTATTCAGAACATGAAAAATACATTTTGGTAGTTTACCTTTTAGAAGGTGAAGCAGACCAGCGGTAGACTCTAATTAAGAATACAAGTCCCCAATATGAATTTGAATCCATTGAATGGAATGAGTTCAAGAACCTAATTTTCAATATGTACTTCCCTCATATTCTTCAAACAAAGATGGAAAATGAGTTCCTTGAGCGAAATCAAAAGGATGATGAATTTGTTTGCATATACGAGGTGAATTTTACAAGGCTTGTAAGGTATGAATCTGGATTTATCATCAAACCTCAAAGTAATGTTGATCGAATCTTTAGTGGCTTAAAACCAAATCTTTAAAGAGAATTAGCTATAAGAGACTTCAGTGGTTATGAAGAAATTGTGTGTTGTGATATCAAGGTAGAACTGTAAGTTGGTGTTACATATCCATCTCATGGTTTGTACAATAAATGAAAGATACCGTTCAATGAAAAATCAACAAATCGTGGTGAAAAGATGTTTAATGTTTAATTATTCTAAATTTGTGGAAAAAACCATAGTGGATATTATCTTAATGGGAGATGAAAATGTTTTAAGTGTGGAAGATAAGGTCATCGAGTAGATGAGTGTCGAAGTAATGGGAGAAAGGCAGCTAATGATGTGAATAGAGAAAATACTATAGAGAGCGCACCACCAACACTTTAATGCTACAAGTGCAAGGAAATGGGGAATTATGTTAACCAATTCCCTAATCCATGGTTTCATGATGATCGACATCAACAACCTCTTAAGCCAAAGGACAAAGGGAAGTCACATGTGATCACTATTGGTGATGTTGCATATGAAAACGAAGTGGTAGAATGATTAAGTGATTATGTAACTGGATTCCAAAATAGTGTTGTGGAATGTCATTTATAGTATCATGGAATATTGGAATATCTATGAATTGGTTTTCAATAATTGTATTGTACTGGTAACCATGAAAAGTGATTGAATTTGTTTTGTAAAGCAGATGATATCCGCATAATGAAGGGATAAGGAAAGAATCATATGTTTGATAGTATTAATGAGCTCATGACTGATATAAGGACCGAGTCATATCATGGATTGAGTATATATAAATTTTGGGATTTTGGTATGTGGAAGGAGTTATCTTTTGGCGGAATTCCTGTTTTCACTAAGGTTCTATGGTAATTCATTTTTCAAGAGAATACATGATTAAGGTATTCACATGTTTGGATTGTGACAATCAAGAACTACCTTGTCATATAAGGGAGAGAAATATTAAGTAGATTTAGTTCACATCCTTCAAATTTTTTATATTTTTAGTTTTTGGAAGGATTATAATGTTATCCATTTATGGAGCGTATAATTTATATTCCATTTTAAGACTAATTTATTGTCTCACTATAGGTGGACTTCTGCTTATTTGATATCATGTTATAACCTTTTTTTTCAGACAGATGGAATGACCTATCATTCTATTGATTGATCTACTAACAGTTCAGGAATGAAAAATTCTTCTTCATTTCTTTAAATAATAGATGATGTAGAAATTGTTCATGGAATGACCAACAATGATATTACACTAAAATCAAGTAAGTATTTATCCTTATGGAAAAATATATCTACATAAGGGAAATGATCTTGAAAACCAAAAATGTTGTCCTAGTACCCTCATATATATTGAATTAGATGGTATCTTAGATCATCAAAAGTTTATGTCTCTATGTTTGTTGGATTTTTCATAGCCTTGTTCTCTATCATTCTTCCTCATAACATGATGGTTAGAGTTCTCTTCCATATCCATATATTCACCTATGTTCTCCTATATGGAAACCGAGTGCTGAGTTACTTTATGTGACCATTATGTTTCTAACTTTCCATTTAAAAATTCTATTTTAGTGTTCTTTTATATGATGTGGGTTACTTTGAAAGATACTTTCATGTAGTAACGATTTACAACCCCAATGAATTTCGAGGGTGAAATTCATTTTAAGGGGGGTAGAATGTTACACACCGAGATTTTAGGATAAATATTCTTTTCAATTTATTTGATGTCTTGTACTATATACTACACCAAGATTAGCTTGAGATATATGCAAAATCACATTATCATGTATTATACGCAACATTATTCTTGGCTTGTGTTGCATGCAAGAGTGACCATCCTCAATAGCGCGTGTTCTACGCAATACTGAGTTTCACTAAACAATGATATATTTTTATAATATTACAATGAACTTTCCATTATGAATTTTATTAACCAAATTTTTAATTTTATAACATTATAATTCATCTTATACATATTATATAACATGGTATGTGAACAAAATAATTTTTTTGGGTAAAATAAGTATTTTAAAAAAATGTAGTTTTCCTGCCTTTTGATGACACGTCCACTTTAAATATAGTTTTTTACACGTTTACAAGTTAAATTTGAAAAAATAAATGTATTCATTGCAATAAGGATATAAAAATTTACATGGGATAATTTTTTAATATTTTTCTGTTAACTTTCATATTTTGATGAATAGTAAACATACGCTAAATTTTATTCATAAACAAATTTTATGATGATGATAATTTATATTGTAAAATTATAATATTGAATGGTTTTAAAGTATAAATAGAATATATTTTTACCAATTAATATAACTTATGTCATTAGCATTAATTTTACATTGAATTCATTGGTAAAAGCATTTCAATCTTTTGAAATGTTTTAAATAAAAACCCTTTTTTTACAAGGGAATTAATTTTAAATTAATTAAAACATCTTATGTGTTTTGAATTTTTAAAAATATATTCTATATTTTGAATATGAAGGTTCAATATTTTTAAATAGATACCTTTTATTTTTAGGTATTATGAATAGTAACTATGGTAACTTTTATTTACCAGAGTTAATGGTAAATCAGGTAATTGAGTGTAAAAATAATATTATAAATTACACTAACACTTGTCTTGATATAATTGATTTATTATATTTCTCTAGAAAACATACTTGGGATGAAATTATATCTATTGGAACCCACTAGGATTAGTTTAAGACCTTTAGTTTATTTTATTTAAAGAATGTGAAATATGTCCCACTCAAACATTATTAAATAAATTATTTTTAATATAAGGTTATACTGACTATAAATTGGATTATAAATACTCATTTTAAAGATAAAATGTTTTTCTTCATTTTCTTAATTTATTTGTAATTTTTAAGAAAATTATAATGAACTTAATAGCTTATAAATTAATAATGAAGAAATTATTTATTTAGAGAAAAATCAATGATATCATTTTTAATAAAATAATAATACCCATCAAAAGGACCAAAAACATGACTAAAACATTTTTATCGAGTATATATAAAACATAAGAATCCAACGGTCTACTTGTGGACCATTTGTATCCTTATAAAAGAGAATATGACATTTATATTATTTTATTTTAAATGATGACAAAGTTGTCACCTTCATAATATAATAAAGATAATATTTTAAAAGTTGTTTTTTTGAGAAGATAAATTAAACTAAAAGTGTTCTTATGAAACATACTAGATTTATCTTAATCATAGTATTTTAATTTTAATTTTTATGCAACAAATATGTATATTAAATAATTTTACAAAAAAGTTATAGTAATTAGTTTATTAGGGGAAATATACAATAAATGGTTTTAAAAATTTTAAATTAATTATTATATGAACTAAATAATATTATACTAGAATTTTCTAGATTAATGTGACATTTTAGGAAGCTATTAGTTATTTTGGTTCAAATATAGCTTCTGTGTGGATTTTATTTATATTCAAATAAATGAATAGTGTCAAAATTGACACTATTGATATTTTATAAAAATAACATATTATTAAATTGTTTAAAAATCAAAAAAATATTTAAAAAGTAAAAATTGTGATTTATATGGTCGAACATGTCATAAATTATCCTATTATGGAAAATTCATAACACATAAGTAATTATTTATAACCATTTACAATTTTGAATATTACTATCACAAATAAAATTAAATTGATTAAATAAGGATAAATCAAAATGATAAGGTTTATAATAAAATCAAAACATGTATAAATTTTATTGTTAGATGATATTAAATCCCTATATCATCTCATCTTTGATGTTGAGTCATTTTTGAGGTTTTTAGGTGGGTTTGGTTTTTATTATAAATTAATATTTTTTAGGTTTCCCAAAGAGCCCCTCTCCTCTCTAATATAAGGGCACCTCCTCCCTCTCCACTTCACTCCATTTTGAGCCTTAAAGCTCGGCCCAACCCTGTAAATTTCCCTTTTAAAATTACCTAGAAACATTCTAGATGTCTTGGTCTTCTTCAAATACCATCTTTAGTGCCCTAAGAGGAGGTTGGAAGAGGCGCATCAAAGAAGAGGAAATATCCTTTACCAATTATTTCTAACTTATTACTTCTTCTACTTCATCTATATGATTTGTTTCATTATTAAGTAATAATTATATTATCAATTGTATACTTATATGCTAGTATGAATATTAAAAAACCATATTCCATCTTCTAAAAATCACATGAAAAATGAAATCACCACGCGTGCGTACATACAGTCTACCATCTCCACGTCGTGGTGTAATCTGTTTTTAATAACCAAATTAATTTTATGTGTATAATAATGGATGAAATAACTAAATAAGGCTATTTTAAAGTGATATTTAATCTGAACTATTATACACCATACACTTCCATACAATTCCACAATCAATGGAATGATACTATCGCTCATGCGTTCGTACGGATTACCGTCTCCACGACGCGATGAGATTCATTCTCCATGTTAACCATTCAAGAATGATTATAAAGTATATATAATAAATAATCATGAAATATATGACATAACAATTCTACTGTATATATATATATATATGTTTCATTTACTTAATTTCATTCAATTCAATAAGGAAATGAAAACAACGTTCATGGGTACGTACGACATACCATCTCCATGAACTGTGTATTTCATTTAATTTATCTTTATATTATATATATATATATACATAATATATATGATATATAAATCATGTTTATATTCTGGAAGTAATAAAATAATGATATAATTAATAATGTCAAGAACAACAAGTCCAAACACCTACGATACATTAAATGATTATTACCCAAAACATTGCTTCAACATGGAATTGTCAAATGAATGGGTAATATAAAGTTGTAATTAAATCACATATGATATCACAAAAATGACTATGATTCTTGAATAAGTCAATGAAATTATTTAAATCATTATACCTGAGGTTCATACACATAAGGAAGAAATCATACCTAAGGTAAGGGATTATTTCGTTTCACATTTATTTCTGTGAGAAATATGAATTAATAAGCATCTATTTATTTTTTATGGTGTTTATGCTTCCCATGAATGTTTTATGATTTTTTAGTATGAAGGATATGATATTTACATATGCATGTAATTTTATTTATTTTATGACACATATGATTCCACTAATTATAAAGGGTAAGGGATAATTTTTCAATATCATTTTTACCTGAGATTGCTTATACGTAAGTATTTACTACGGTTATATTTATCATCCATGTCCATGTTTTCTAACAATGTTTTCATTTAATTTTTACTATTCTTCGATGTATTTTTAAAGTCATTTTTACCCTTTATTGACTTTAAACACATGGTATGGAAGGAATCTTTCTTTTGTTTACAATATGAGACTTTTTCAGAAAATGTATGGGGAGAACGTGTTTTTAACTTATATGGCATGAACAGATTTTTACGGTTTCACGACGCCTTATTTCCATGAAGTTTACCCTACAATATTTCATGATTATTTAAAATGGAATTCTATTATTTTAAAATTGCGCAACATTTTGGGAAAAGAAAAAGATTTTTAATATGAATGAATATTTTCCTCAAGAATTCATTTCAAGTGTTTTATCAAAACTATTTTCCATCTAAGATGACATTATTTAATATGGATATGATTCATGTATAATGTC
The DNA here is from genome assembly GCA_963277665.1 of Viscum album. NCBI lineage: Eukaryota > Viridiplantae > Streptophyta > Magnoliopsida > Santalales > Viscaceae > Viscum > Viscum album. The sequence goes on from OY728138.1 coordinate 399,447,996, forward strand.
CCTATTATTTACATTATTTAATTTTTTTATGATGAAATTATAACCATTTTTTATATGGATTATGTTATGATGGGATGATGTATATGAAACCCATTATATTTATTGGGTTATGATGAATGATTTATGTTTTTTTGTGGCACATGAAATAATGATTTAATTATGATATGGGTGGGATCTATATCTCCCACAAAAGAATTGGGTAAACATTTATATCTCATGAGATAGATATGTCTAGAATGCCAATTTAATATGGTTCAGTGATATAGGGTAGGAACGAGGATTGAACTCGGTTCAGTAATGGACATTGTCCGTTATGATGGTCTTGACAGTGAGCCTTGACTAAAATAAAATGATTTTCTATTCTTTTTTGTGTATGCCACAACGTTTCATGTCTTCTGTTATGATTATTGGGATTACTATTAACTCCTATGATTTATCCCATGACATGATATTATGATCTCTTTTGCAGGATAATATTTTCAAATGAATATGATATGATTGATATTTCCTTTGTTTACCATTACTGAGCATTTGAGCTCACCCTTTTTATGTTTTCTTTTCCCCATGACATAATGAAAAATTTTTGGTAGGAAAACTAATGGGGATTATCTTTATGGGAGATGTTGAATATCTTTCACCATGATTAGAAGATTGGGTTCCATGTTTCCAATGACACTAAAATAACACGATCTTTGGGCGTCTTTTTGTTTCATGTATTAAGTATTCTATAAAAGTAATGTAATGCCTATATACGTAAAGCTTTGGGTCTCTAAAAAAACCATTTCTTAAATTAACATTTCATGATTATACTTGTTAGAATCATATGATTATGATATTTCCAAATATGTGATTAGTTTCTTGTTGTTTCACCAACATCTCAATCTGCCTCATTTCGAAGGCTATTCCGTAGTTGGGTTTTTAGCATTTTGTCATGTTTGATCCACAGTTTGGGTGTGCCATTACATGACCTTTCTAAAGGCGAGTCTCCTTATAAAAATAGATTTTTTAATGATAATTTCATAATGGAATGTACCATGTATGAACACCACTTGAACTATCTATGGATAGTTCTTATAAATGTTTATTAAATGTGAAATATGAAATGTTAAATGGAAGGTATATTAAGTATATAACTTGACCTTATTAAAAGAGATTGAATAATGGTTACATGTCTATAGAACCCCTTTCAATGTTGATGGAAGGTAGCGGATTGGACCTCATTGATTGATTATGCCTTAATGGATACCTAATACTTGATTAAATGGTTGAAATGCTACTTGGCCGATCCACAATAATGAATGAAAAGGCTTGGACAAATGTTTTCAACTCAACATAACATATCCACACTAATGGAAGGAAATACATAAACCAAATGAATTACTACATGATTACAATATCAAATAGGAATGGACTAACTCGTTCTCACCTTGGATTCTGAGAGGAGAATACCTTGGGTCTCGAAAACCCCATTCTGATTCAAGGATACGGTTTTCTTAGGTTGATACCCACCTAGATTCTAGTTATTTTCTATTAATCGGATTCCCTTTATACTTTTGTTGGGTCCCTTCTCCTTACCGGATACCTTAGATACACTCCTTGGATCTAGCATTGACATGTATGTGCCAATGTTAAAGCCCATAGGGCCCTGTCTTTGTTTAGCCCCGTTTTACCTTGGTCGATCACATTGGACTCGGTAGGCGCGTTATTGTGGAAATTACTTGGATTACGCTCCATGGATTACACTCTTTCCCTTTATCTAGATTCTGATACTACCAGGTCAGCATTCTATGAGCTTATGTTTCCTTGGTTTTTACCCTTGAACTCCCTTAGTGGATATCATTGTTTGGTTTCCTTATTACGTCATGGGACCTTCACGACATTTACAATCATGAGGTGTTGTATGTGTTGGCTATGCCTCACATGACCTATTAACTTTACATGGTAATTTAATAATTAATGAACTAGTTACTTGTTCAAACACTATTTGAGGGCTGAAGTAGGTACATCGTTATTTAGTTATATTGTACTGCTTTCTTTACTTTATATATGCATGCCAACACACTGCTATATTCCATTACATGGGACAGATGTTATAGACACCATTAGTGGTGTCCCACTGATATTGATCTCACACCCTCTTCCGGTGTTGTTTGGTACCTGGATTAGATTACATGGATGTAGGTGTTAACAATGTGAGGCATGAAGCTTCCAATACTTTATTGAGTGATGATAGTATGGATCTTGATAGAACATGACCGAGTATAATATCGGGATGCTTGAAGTAGAATTGTTTTCTTTTACCTTGTCGAATATGTTATGCTTATTATCTTTTATCCATGATTTCAAGTTTTCTAGTGACATTACATTACATCATCACTACTTCAGTTGATATAGTAATTGTTATTCTTTCTTATATTTTTCATTAGTTTGCTTCCCCTATTTATTTATATTGCTTCCACTGTTTACTATTAATTTATATCTATTCCGCAGTTCTACACTCTCATAATGATGGGATAGTCTTCCCATCGGCACACCATAGGTCCTCACTGCTAGTTGGCAACCTCTAGCGTTCGTGAAGATGCTCCAGGTGGCTCACCAGGCTCGGGGCACTCGTTATGTGGAATCCGAGTCCGGGTCGTCACAAAGGGGTTTCAAAGGTGGGTTTTTATTAAATTAATATTTAGAAACAAAAAATTGGAGAATCGAAATGCTTGGGATTGGTTATAAGTCATTCTTGGGCATCATGGACCCATGTTCGGGGTAAAAGCCATGTTACCCATAGTGCAATGGTGGTTCTATTTTTCCTATTACAGTTGATATTATTTCAATTTTGGGTGACTCACATGTTATTTGGTGTTATAGATTAACACTATTTGAGAATTTATTTTATCCTTGGACCGATGATATGAGGGAAAGGAGTATTGCTACATGCATCATTATAGGCATCAAGAATTCACATGTCAGGCATATTACCAAGCCATATAGGTGCATTTCACTACTCTGCATTGCTGGATATTCCTGTGATTGTTGGGTGATGTTATGGTATTTTCTTGTAGTCGTATTACTTTGGATTCGATTTAGTGATTTCCTGTCACAATTCATGAGGTTTAATGTCCCTCCTGTGATCGAATGAGTAATTTACCGAATAAAGCCATTAAGCTATAAGTAAATGAGTGTCGTTTTTTGTGATAGGTGCATGGGAACTGATTCATCGGAAATCACTATCCATTATTAAGTGAATCTGGAAATCTAAAATGAATTGGTTGCACATCTTTATCATGCCATTCTATGTTTATGAAAGGTAAAGGAGTTAACATAAGAATTAACTGCAAAATGAAATTAAACATATACTTGAGCACTTACTGATACCTGAACGTCAAAGTGGGTAGTTTGGGTAGTATTCCTTGGATAGTGAGTTTTTATATGCCAGTTCAGGGACTGTCCCCATGAGGTTGGAAGTTACCCTTTCTTGTGGAATCTCTTTGTTCTCGAGATGACGGGATTTGACGTTATTCCTATGATGGACTGGTTAGTCCACTATCACACCTTTGTAGACTATTTTGGCCCAAGGGCTGATTTTACATCAACAGAAGGCAACAACTATCTTTTCAAATGCGAGTGGGATGTACAGGATGGGAGAGACGGACCAAAGTATCTTGGTCTAGGTGGAGTGACCACCCAGATTGCAAATCCTTTCATGGAGGATCATGGTTTTATCCTAACTTATTTTCCTCTAGTAGTTGATCATTTTCGGGAAGACTTTCTTGATGACTTTTCTAAATTACCTACTAAGATAGAGGTAGAGTTTACAATTGTTCTTGTTCCAAGAGCATCTCCACTATCTATTCCTCTATATATTAGGGTACCTTCTGAGATTCAGGAGGTCAAGTGGATGATATATGACTTAGAGGACAAAGACTTTATACGGCCTAGTACATCCTCTGGGGGTTCACCCATGCTTTTAGCTAAGAAGACTGATGGAACTCTCTGTTTGTGCATGGATTACAAAAGTCTGAACCAGGTTACAGTCATGAAATGGTATCCACATCCATGAATAGATTATCACATGGGAAAACTCTGGGAAGCAATGGTGTTTTCTAAATTTGTCTTCATATCAGGTTATCATCAGGTGCGAGTCAGACCATTAGACATACGTCATACAGCTTTCTGTAGAAGTTCTGGTCTACATAAGTATCTTTTTATGCCATTTCGTCTTACAAACGCACCTTTTGTTTTCATGGATTTTATGAATAGTGTTTACCATCACTATTTAGACACTTTTGTCGTGGTCTTTGTGGATGACATCTTGGTGTATTCACGCACTCGTAATGACCATGCCAAACATCTTGAGATAATTCTGAGTACACAGAGAGAGCATCATCATTATTCCAAGTTTTATAAATGTGAATTCATGATCAACAAAGTCCACATCTTGGGTCATATTATTTCAGAATCTGGAGTATCTGTTGACCCTAAAAAGGTTAGTGTTGTAGTTTCCTAGGAGCATCCCAAGAACGTGTTTGATATCAACAGTTTCTTAAGGCTCACTGGATATTACATGAATTTCATAAAAGACATATCTTATCTTGATGCACCTCTTACTGGTCTTACTATTAAGGGTGGCATGTTCACATGGTCAAAAGCATGTGAGAAATCATTTCATGAGCTGAAAGGGAGGCTGGTATCTGCACCGATTCTGATTCTTCCAGAACATGCTAAAAATCATAACGTCTTCTGCAATGCATCATGAATTATGTAAGGAGTAGTGTAGATATATAAAGGCAATGTAGTTGCATATGGATCTCAGCAGTTGAGGCCTCACAAGAGAAATTACCTGACACACAACCTCAAGATAGCAGTAGTTTTTTATGCCTTACGTTGCTATAGACACTAACTGTTGGGTGGGCAATTTCTGTTGTATACAGATCACAATAGCCACAAGTATATATTTTCCTAGCATGACATGAACATATGACAGCGAAGATGGGTCGAATATCTACAATCATTTGATTTTTAGATTTCCTATATACTGGGAAAATGCATTGTGGTCACAGATGCACTAAGTCAGAAAACTCAAACACATGTCGTACTAGAAGTTAGTGCTAAATGGAAGTTAATGTCTCTCTTTTCAGAACATCATCTAGAGTTTCATGATAGTCATGAGAAGTCTTACCTCTCAGCCATAATAGTTACATCTTCCCTCCATGAGAAGGTGAAGAGCAGGCAGTTTCCAGATCATGAAGGTTTTGTTCTCTGTGATAGTATATCACGAGATAACCCACATTGGGATGTGTCTGTGGAAATAAATGGCCTTATGCATCTACGTAGACATATCTGGGTTCCTGTAGATGTGATAGGAGTGGATGGGAGAGTCCCACGGTTCCTAGTGGGCAGTTCTTCCAGGCATCTCAAAGATGTATCGAGATATACGACACCGGTATTGGTGGCCTGGGATGAAATGTCATATTTTAGGCTTCACCACTAGGTGTTCCACCAATCAGTAGGTGAAGGAGGAGCACCAGAGACCAGCAGGATTGTTACATCCACTTCCAGTCCCATAATGGATATGGTAAGATGTTGCTATGGATTTCATAGTTGGATTCCCTAGGTCTCCGAGAGGTAGCAATGCAATCTGGGTAGTCATTCACCAACGAACAAAATCAACCCACTCCATTCCTATTCGAGATACTTTTGCAGTTGTTGAGTTGGGAAGATGGTATGTCTATGAGATTGTACGACTACATGGGGTTCCACGTACTATCTTTTCAGATATGGATAATCATTTCACTTCTCAGATCTATCAGGGTTTCCAGAAATATTTGAGAACTCAGGTGCTTCAAATCATAGCTTTTCACCCTTAGACCGATGGATAATTGGAATGGACAATACAGGTTTTAGAGGATATGCTCAGAGCATGCATCCTTGATTTCGGATATTCTTGAGGGAAACATATCCCAATCACTGAATTCACCTATAATTATAGTTTCTAGGAAACAATTCATATGGCTCCTTTTGAGGCCTTATATGGAAGGATATGTCGTTCTCTGTTGTGCTAGCTAGAGGCAGGCGAGGCAGCCCTACTAGGTCCTCATCTGGTTTGGGGATCTTTAGAATAAGTCCAGCTAATTATGAAGCGTATGAATACTGCTCAGTCTAGAAAGAAATCTTATTCCAATCGCCATTGACGACCTCTCGAGTTTATGGTGGGAGATCATTTCTTTCTTATGGTATCACCCGCGCTTGGGCATAGACGGTTACAGAAGCTGTGTAAGTTGTCCCATCATTACGTCAGGCAGTTCAAGATTCTAAAGAGAGTTGGACCGGTAGCCTATCGGTTTCTACTACCTCAGAGGTATCATGTAATGCATGACATATTTCATGTCTCACAGATTTTCCAATATCATGAAGACCCATCTCATACCTTTGATCTTGAGGAGGTTGAGTTTGATGTCTATTCTACCTTTGAGGAGTATCCAATACAATTCTTTGATAGAACCATGAAGGTTCTCTATTGAAAGTCTATCCCTCTCATATGGGTAATATGGTAGCATGGATTAGTACATTATGATACATTGGATAGGGAAGCTGCTGTACATGATCAGTGGATAGAGTTGTTCTCAGACGGTGTCTTTTTAACCATGGAAGGAGAACTCGGGGGGGGGGGGGGGGGCTATAAGAAAAATGTTTTTCCACTCAGGTATGGATCCTTTAATTTTGGTCTAAATATTTACATTGGACCTAATATATATGCCTAATGAGTTAGAAAATGTTATGAGGGCGTCTGATGATTTTTTGGAGCTCAGAACACCTCTTTTTAGAAAAACAGGCCAAGTCCCATGGTTTGCGCATGTCCAGGTCGCCTAACCATGTGAACCCCATTTTTTCAAAGACAAGTCACATGGTTTCCACATGGTTTTCCTAAACATGTTGTTTTTGATACTTTGGAATGTGGCATCTCGCATGGTTTCTACATGTTTTGCGCACAACCATGCAGCCTTACCATGTGGACACCTTTTTTCCCAGATTCGGTTAGAACCATCTCACAATGTTTGCGCACAGTCTGAAAAATTGTGTGTAGGATAAAAACATGTTTAAAATGTATAAAATTGTAATACCCTGACCCCATAGTCCTAGATCCAGTGCATTATTTCAATATATTGGCATTATTACAAGGAATCAAGTCCCAAAGGACTGATCAGTTTAGCTGTCTTGGAAAATAGATAACAGAAATGAACATTACATTACAATTTCTAAAATAAAACACAATATAAAGAATCATTTGAGAATTCCATTATTCCCCCAGCTTAACCCTACATATCAATCATAATATATTTCTTCACATCCTGGGAAATATAAAACATAAGAAAGGGGTGAGTTCAGATGCTCAGTAATGATAAAAATAGAGCAGAATCTATCATAAATAATCTTAAACATTTAAGGCAATTTATAAGAGTAAAAAATCCTTTTAAACTTAAACATCAACATAATATAGAAATGATAAATCAAATATTTACATTTACTTATTAATATAGATATTCTACTAGTATAATGACCACATGTAATATCAATAGCTAATTTCATAATAATGGAATGCATAGTGTCGAACATCATAACTACATTGTCAAGGCCTCCTGCCAAGACTACAAATAAAGGATTTGTCAAGGCCTTCTACAAAGACACTAGTTAGTCTCATGAGACCTAAAAATGCATCGAGGAGGTATAGCGGGCTTCACCTATCACTTAATAAGTCCAATGCATTCCTTATATAAAAATGATGAAACATAACATAAATATTCGTATTAAAACTCGCATATGAAATGTTAATACATTAACCATAAACCATGAATGGTAAAAAAAATATAACATACACAATCAAACATATCATTACTCATTCAATAAAATATGGAAGATTTTATTATAGTAAATCAACTTCAACAAAGAATAATATCCAATAAAGGATTTTGACATAGTAGAAATTAAACAAAAACATTTTTTTAGAGAAATATTTCTTTTTGTGAAATCAATTAAAAGTCACACATTTATAAAGGATGTCATTTAAAAGATATTTTTGAATCAAATTGTCCAATAACACTTTGAATGTTTTCAAAGGAAGTAACATTTTAAAACAATCATGTCTATATAAATAAATCCTTAAAATCAATTTTAAAATATGGACATTAATTAAAAATATTTTGAAAAATAAATCATTAAAACATTTAAAATGATGATCTTGATAAAGAGTCCCTTCCAAAATAACTTAAAATATTTATTTTTAAAATAGTTTTATGAAAAGTGGACATTCATGGAAAAAATTTTAAAGTAAATACATACACATAAACAATCCAGGATAATAATGAGATTGGGGAATTGACCCTTGCCTTGTACTTTTATTTGGTCGAGGGTATGTTTAACCTCTTGTATAATGACCATAGAATGTTATTAAATTATACCATAACCATATTCATTTTTATGATATCATAAATTATTCACTTATGGCTTTATACTACCCATTTAATAATAATTTCCATATTAAAATAATATTTAGAGTAATAATAATTTTCTCTATTGTACATGTTCTAACTTGTTATTCTTGATCGTATCACTTATATCATTATTTAATTGAATCTAGAATATAAAAAATAATTTATGTATCATATATATTCAGAATATAAATATGTATAATAGATAGATATTTGAAATTTAAAACACCGTTTATGGATACGGTACGTTATACGTATGCATAAACGTTGATTCTGTTTTAATATCGTATTGAACAGAATTAAGTGAATGAGATATATGTATATATATATATATATATTTAGTATAATTATTATATAAAATGTTACATTATTATTAATATTATATATTTTTATAATCATCTTTGAATTGTGAACATGGAAATGAATCTCATCACGTTGGGGAGACGGTAATCCATACGTACACCCGAGCGACAATATCGTCCTATTGATGGGGAAATTGTATGTAATTGGATGGTATATCATATATAAAGAATCATTAACATGTTTTATTTATTATTTATATATACTATTATAATTATCATACCAATCCAAATAATGAAGTTTTGAATGACAAACTACACCACGACGTAGAGACGGTAAGCCGTATGTACAATCATATGGTGACTTTGTCATTAATAGGATGGATTAGATAATGAATATGGTTTTACCATATTTTTAATAACATAAAAGTATGTATAAGGTACTGGATTTATTATTTTTTTATGTAAACAACAACATAAGAGGAAGTGGAAGAATAAATTATCTTTTAAAATGGTGATGAAATTGTTACCTCTTCTTCAGGTTCTTCCTTTTGATTTGATAAAAAGGGCTCTATTGGTCAGATTTCTGATCAATGTAAGGACTTTAGGTTGAATTTACGGTTTTTTGGATGATATTTGAGTAGGTTTTGGCCAAGCCAAATGGCTACGGAGTTGTGAAATTAAGAAAATGGTAAGTACACATTATAAGAGAGGTTATAGTCACTATAAGAAAAGATTAAAATATTAATTTATTATACAATCATATTCGGTTTCTAATGGCTCCAAAAGGATTTATTTCCAGGATAAGGTGGGTATGGTTCGAAAACATCTCATCAAATAGGTTTTCTTCTACTTCAAGTCACCATATTAAACTTATCTTTTAGATTTAACTCTAAGTTAAATAGTTTATCTTTTACGAAGTATTCTTGTATTAGTATAATAAATGGTTAATAAAATTACTATAAAAATCAAAGAGAATCCCAAGTGGTTCATTATTGACACATATAACATTGTATATGTCCTTTTTAGAACCATATAGTTTTATGAATATTATATCATTTAATAATATAGTATTTGTTTTGAAAACTCATTTATGTCAATTTTGACACTATTTGAATTTTTTTTTCATGAATGTCATAACAAATTTACCAATTTTAATTTTTTTAATCAAACATAACATGTAATAATATCATTGAAAATTAGTGTAATTCAAATGAAGAATAAATTTAAATTTATTTGGATATTTATAATATCAATTATTTTAATCGTTCATTAATAAAGTAATTATTGTATCATCATTATGTCATAATTAAATTTAATTATATAATTTCTAAAAATTAATAATTTAAATATGATTATGTAGGAAATATATTTATATTTCTAATGAATACTTATAGTCTAATATTTCTTATGTATAATCCAGTATTAAAAATGGTTTTTTTATTAAAAGTTGATTTTAACACCTTTTAACTATTCTTTAAATAAAGTAATAATAAATGTCCTAATATAATCCAAGTGGATAAAAAAGGATCATATTTTATTCTTAAGGTTGATTTTGGTAAAAATACACTTGTTAAATAGAATTAGGCCATGGATTATGGTAATTATAATATAATTTATCCTTTAATTTCCCTATTTACTCTTAATGGTTGTAAATAAAATTCAAAAGTTACTATTCACAAAAAAAATATTTTCATCCTATTGAACCAAATTTTACTTACTTATTCCCATCATGTCTCTTGGTTCTTTGAAATTCAATTCCCAGAAGGGGTAAAATTATGTTTTATGAAAATTTGCAAATGTGTCTAGAAGGTGTGTAAAAGATGTTAAAAAGTACGCAAAAAATTTATATATCTAATCTTATTATAAAATGACTCCAATAAATTAAATTTGAATAATATAAGTATTATGTATCTATTTTGATGTGAAAATAAATTTAAATAAAAATAATTATTATTTAAATAAGAGTCGGTTTTAAATAATAACACTGTGTTTTTCATTATTCATAATAAATTGAATGTTTTCAAAAAAATACCAAAAAATATCCATAAGCTAATTTTGATATTATGAATCTGAAAATGAGTTCTATTTTAAAAAATTCCAAACATATAACTTTCAATAAATAATTTATAATTAATTCTCATTGACAAAACCAAAAAAGCAGGTTTTTTTAAATGTAAAAACCATCAAAAAATTGACATGTGTTTATGTCCAATTTAAATGTGAAATTACATATAATGACATAATTATATTAAATGATAAAAATATAATCTAATTATACTTTAAAACCACTCAATTAAATAATTTATCTCTAAAAATTAATTCAATTAAAAAAGTTTTTTTCAATTAAAATTTAGTATTTTTCACAATTCATCAAAATTTGAAAGTTATCAGAAAAATACAAAAAATTATCCAAACCAAACTTTTATGTTCTGATTCTAAAGAAGAATTCTATTTTGTCAAATTTAATATATAAAAGTGTCAAAAATTTTATTTACAAGGATTTTTTACATTAAAAGGTGGTAAAATTGCATTTTTTGAAAAATAATTCCTTTATCTGAAAAGTTGAATTTGATCTTATATAATATCTAAGAAACACATAACATGGATGTTAAAATTTTATGGAGTGTATAAAATTCATAATGTAGTTAATAATATTTATAACTGCTTTTTGAACGGCTAGTTTGATAAGTTGTGGTGTGCTCGAACTCGGTATTGTGTGTAGCGCAAGCTATTTAATTACATTAAAGAGATAAAGTAGTATGAAATCCTAGGATGTTAAAAAAAATAACCTTAATAATATATTAATCCTCCCCTAACTCCCTAATCCGCACTTATGTGGGGTTTTCCTAGTTCTTTCTCAATTTTGGAGCATTTTGAAGATCCAAACTTGGAATCCATAGATCTTCTTCATCCGGTATCCGATGAAGCTTCTTCTCGTCATGTTGGATGCACAATGGAACGTAATTGAGTTCTCTCTAGTCATTCCTATTCTATTTCTATCTTCACCTTGATATCTCAATGTGAGTGTTTTTTTACTTTATATATATCTACTCTGATTCCAATGAAAATCATGGGATGATATAAGAGTAGGAGTGTCGTACAACCCTAAGGTGTGTGGTCTATAACTCATCCCTAATGTTTGTTCATTTTGGAATATTCTTCTGGGCCCACTGGTTTTGTTGGAAACCATTTCTTATATTAAAATGTCATTATTATACTCATTAAAATCATATGATTATTATTTTTCCCAATATGTGATTAGTTGTCAGTGGTTTCACCCACTACTCAATCTTCCTCATGTTAAATGTTATGCCATATTTGGGTTTTTAGTCTTTCGGCGCGTTTGAGCCACTGTTCGGGTGTTCCTTTACTTGACCTTTCTAAAATTTAGTCTCCTAATAAAAATGGCTTATTTTAAATGATAGTTGCATAATAGAATATACCATGTATGCTCACCACAAGACCCTTTTAAGGAATGTTCTTACAAATGTTTATAAAATTTGACTTATGAAATGTGAAATGACAAGTATACTATTTATATAGCATGGCCTTATTAAAATATATTGAATATTGGTTACATGTCTATAGAACCCCTTCCCATGTTGATGAAAGGTAGATAAGTGAACCTAAATGATTTATTATGCCTTAATGGCTAACTAATACATGATTACATGATTTTAATACTACTTGGAATATCCAAGGTAATGGAAGACAAGTCTTGGACCAATGGTTCCAACTCCACTTGACCTATCCAAGCGAATGGAAGGAAAGAATTGAACTAAATAAATTATTAGATGAATAAAATATTGAATATTAACGAACTGAGTCATGCTCACCATGAATTCTAGGAGGAGAGTACCGTAGGTTTCGGGAACCCCATTCAGATTCAATGATACAGTTTTCTTAGGATGATACCCACATAGAATCTGGTTCTTGTATATTTCTTGGATGCCCCAGTATACTACTGTTGGGTCCCTTCTACTTATAGGATACCTCATATGCACTCTTTGGATATAGAATTTACTAGTATGTTCCATGGTTAAAGCCCATAGGGCCCTATCTTTTGTTTGCCCCGTTTTACCTTGGTCGATCACCATGGACTCAGTAGGTACCTTATTGTGGAAATACCTTAGATTACGATCCTTGGATTACAATCTTACCCCTTAGATAGAATCAGCTATACTAGGTTATCTTTCTGTGATTATACATTTCCTAGGTTTTTACCCTTAACCTCCCTCATTGGATATTTTTGGATGCCGTTATAAGTCTTAGGACCTTCAGTACTTATACTATCGCGAGGTGATGTCAGTGTTGGATATGCAACACATGACCTATTATCATTAAATGGTAATTGATTAATTAATGAACTAGTTACATGTTCAGACACCAACTGAGGAATGATGCATGTAGTTGGTTAGTTAGTTATGTTGTACTACTTTCATTACATTATATATGCATGCCTACGCACTGCTATTTTCCATCACACAGGCCGGATGTTATAGACACTATATTTGGTGGCCCATTGATATTTATCTCGCGCCCTCTCGAGGAATCGATTGGTACCCAGAGTAGACTACATATTTCTAGGTATTGACAAAGGGAATCATTAAACTTTCAATACTTGATTGAGTGATGATAGGATAGAGCTTTATAGCAGATGACTGAGTAGGATCTTGAGATGCTTGGAGTAGACTTTGTTTTCTTTTAAATTTTGGAACATGTTATGATTATTGTCTTATATCTTTGCTTTCCATTTTTCTAGTGACAAGACATTACATCATCAACAATTCAGTTGATATAGTTATTTTTATTCTTTTTTATCTAATTCATTAGTTTTCTTTCTCTATTTATTTATATTGCTTCCACTATTTACTATTCATTTATTTGTCTTCCTCTATGCTACACTCTGCTAATGAGGGAATATTCTTCCCCCTGACACACCCTAGGCCTCACTACTAGTCAAAATCATCAAGAATTCGGGATGTTGGGCTTGAGTCCATGTGGCCCACCGAGCTCGGGGCTCCCATTATGTGGCATCTGGGTCTAGGTCGTCATAAATATTTTTGACACTTTAAAATGCCGTTATTTCATCCCATGTGCAGGTTTAATGCTAATCATAATTTTGCAACTTATGTGATTTGAATTTAAAAAAATCTAATTTACATCATTGTATCCAGTCTAATATTTAATGTCTAATAAGACCATGATAATTTTTGACACAAATGATTAGTAAATGTGATTAAAATTAATCACATCAGTTTAGTCCAAATTCATCTTAATTAGCGACACAACCTTATAATTAAGTACCCAAATGACATAGAAATAATTAAAAAATCCATTGTTTGTCCACAATTCAGCAATACACCATCCATTCCTGAGTTTAGTTGATTTTTTATTACTTTTTAAAGGTAAGATCACGTGCACACCAAATTTGTTTCTAAAAATTCCATGTGAGTTCTTTTCCTTCCCTATAAAAGGCCACCACCACTACCCATTCCTCCCACCTATAAAACCATTTATGTTCATCCATGATCAGCCCATGTAGCCTCTAAAAAATCCTCTATTTGACCTTAAATCCTCTCTTTGTGTAGAAATCTTCGCGAGGAATCCTTTTGGCACAAACCTAAAGGAGTTACCCGAATTAGAGGTAACGTCTTCTCTCAATCCCCTTACATTTATTTTCACTATCCATACCCTCCACTATATTTATTACATTTTTCTGTGAAAAATATAGAATCATATATATACTAGTATTTTTTTTATTACATTTTTTTACCAACACTTAAACACACCTCCATATAATGGATTTTGAACATACTGTTTCTATGAATGGTGAACTACTACCTCACGAAACAATGATTTTTCATTTGTCCTTCACCACGAATCATGGGGGACATTATGAAGGAAAATTATTTTATATATTTCATATATTATATTTTCAATGTTTTTTATGATTATTAATTATTTTAACAACACACATCTCATTATTTTTCATTTGGTTTTAATAGGATAATCTCTTTGAGGAAGTGCGGACTACCGCCCCCACAAACCGATTTGATTCATTCACAAACAACATGGAATATATTAAGGATGAGTTTAATGAAATTATGTGATAAATATGATATATTAATGATAATTAAATAGTGATATATATATACATATATATATATATATACATATTTCATTTACATACATTCTATGAAAACGACAATAAAACCACAAACAATGTTCATGCGTACGTACGACTTACCGTCTCCATGAACATTGTATTCCATTTTGTACTCCTATATTATATAGATTATTATAATAAAAATATAATGTATATAATTTATATTTATATCATGGTTTACATTTTCATATCATGATATAATTATAATAACCAATGATGTAACAAATTAAGGCACATGTGAAGAACAAAGTGAATTTTACCCGAAGTGAAACATTAATCTAGGGTTGTTAACAAGAGGGTAATATAAGGTCATAATATAACCATATATGATATTATTTATAATAATACTATTCTATAAAATATGAATAATAAGCTTTTATTTATTATACCGGAAGCTTGTTTGAGTAGGGAGAGATTCAAGACCCGATGTAAGGGGATTTCAACTCACTTTTAATTTATGTGGGGTAAAAGCTAGGTTCACCACATTTTACATTTGTGTGGTATATGAACGACCTGTTATTGTATTATATGTATCTTTTAACTAATTTTATGTGTATTAAAATTACCATTTTATGATCCTTCTTTCACAAGGGATAAGTTTAAAATGTTGTGAAATTTGTAAAAACGTTTTGTCACAATTTTCCTTTTTTGAGGCTCATGATTTGTTATGCACCTAAAATCTTTTTCATGGTTCAAATATATAATTTTTATATTAAATATCATGAATCTCAATATATTATGTATCTTATATGCTTAATTTAATTTCTTTTCTTTACAAGGAGAGCATGATCCCATGATACCATGTTATAAGAGTTTATTGAGCCAATCTCTTTTCAATGCGAGACTGTTTAGGTTTAAGATTACTTTGATGAAATATTATTATCCATATCTCAAGAATATTCATGAGTTATTATATACTCTATTACTCTATAATTTACTCATGTATTGGTTCCTTTTTCAACTATTTGGTACATAATATAGTTTAGAAAGTGTTTTTAGGAAAGCCCGATATTACCCTCTCTTCGGTTGGAAATCTATGTCCTCTAAAAAGGGTATCCAAGAATATTATACCATTAAACTATGATATATAAAAGTAATTTTTACACTTTTTTTCTTTAAACAATATATTCATGGGAACCATCTTTCTAGCTTCTGAACAACACACTTTTCTATCATTTTTACTATTCAAAAGAAATGTTCTTTGGACCTCGTACGACATGTATGGATTTACATCACATCATTTCTTCAAAGGCCACATTGAAATTTAAAAAATATTAATAATTAAGTACATGATTTTTATAACTAATTTCCAAACAAATTTTTTAAACGAATGGTTTCAAACATCATTTATATGATTTAATGGAAATATATTTTCAAAATATATTCAATTATTATTTGAAAGTTCATAAAGTGATTTCAAAGAAATGGTTTTCAAAAACATTTTAAATCTCTATTTATAAAATGTCAATTTATTTTCAATGAAATGATTTTATAAAAGTTTTCAGGGTTTATTTTTTAGTTTTCAATGTATTTTCAATGAAATGGCTTTTAAAACATTTTCAGGATTATTTTATAAGTTTTCATGAAATATGGTTTTAAAAGCATTTTTCTATATATATTTATAATTTTATATATTTTTTTTAAGAAATGTTTTCCAAACATTATTAATAATATTTTATACATTTTCATGAAAAAATGGTTTTCAAAATGTTTTCAAGCTTCTTTTATAAGTTTTCAAGTAAATAACTTTGGAAAATGATTTCATAAGATTCAAGGTATTTTATAAGAAAATTATTTTCAATTGGTATTATGTATTAAAAAGACTTTTTCAAATAATAAAAGATATTTTCCTCCAGAAATGTTTTTAGAGTATATTTCAAAATCATCTTCCTTCTATGATTTCATGTATTTATGATTCTCATGCCTTTCTAGGAAATAATCTAAATGATCCACTCATATACTTTCTATTAATTAGTTATTCTTAATGGTGTGGTATTTATGACACCCATTTATCCTTTATGGGTAATGTATTTATGAAAACCATTTCTATTTCATGTGTTATATTCTTTTGAGACCCAATTCTTTTCATGGGTTATGTTAATGATGAAATGTTTATGAAACCTACATATTTCCAAAGTTTATGAAATGTTTACATGTTTATGATACTCCTTTCATTTTATGGGTTATGAAATGTTTATTTATGATCCAGTGGAAAATGTATGTATGATTTCATTATGTGATTGATGGGACCTATTTCTCCCTCCAATGAATTGGGAGATGATTCATATCTCATGAGATTAAATAGCTCTGGAATGAAGGTCACTCAATTTAGTAATACATGGATGGAATGAGGGTTACTCAGTTTAGTAATATAGGGTTGGAATTACGGTCACATGATTCAGTAATATAGGGCTGGAATGGGGGTTACCTGATTCAGTAAAGGAATTTTTCTACTAAGATGTTATTGGTATGAATGCCTTGGCTTCTATGGAAATATTTAAATGCCATTGCGTTGGTACAATTCAATGTTTTATTCCTATGTTATACATTCATAGATTATTATATCTATTTCACCATGATTCATGTCATATGAAATTCAAATATTTATTCCGTAATCTCGGTTATGAACTTTGATATGTCGGGTATTGTCTTCTATTTTCACGATCACGAACTCATACCTTTATGATCATGTTTATCCTTATATGCCTCAATTGTTAACCCTTACTGAGAATTTAAGACCACCAATTTTATATTTTCTTTCCCCCAGGTTAAAATGATATGTACAATGTTTGAGATGTCTAAGAAAGGTGATAGTCAAGAAAAACCTAGAGGGAGATGATGTAGCTCACATATGTATCAGTGGTTATGGTTCCATGTTTCCAAAGGCACTATACCAACTACAATCTTTGGGAATCTATTTGTATAATGTTTAATTATTTTTTAAAAAAGTAATGTAATTTTAATGTTGGAAAAATAATTGTCACTATAGTTGGTATCAGAGAAAAGGTAAATTTAACCTTTGAAAACTGTGATGGGAAGAACCTAGGGAGATCTCTGGGTTTATTTCTAAGGAAATGTCTAGGGATGTCTCTTATCACGAGTATAAAGATGAGGCAATGTTTAAGAAAATATAATAAATTTTTTGTAAAGGATAGAGTGAGTTGTTTCCAATATATATATATCCCTATCTTTATACTACAAGTGAATGTGGCTTTGGAACAATGTACCTAGGGGTAACAACTTTGATAAGATGTTCCGGTCATGACTCTGGGTAATCTGGTACACGATAGCGGGCTTTGCAGCACAACAAGTTTGGCACTCCCTTGGGGTATTCTTTGGGAATTCACAAACTCTTCATGAACCATCCTAATGGATTTTGATTAAAGTTAACTACAAATAAACTTCTATAAACCCAAGGTGTCATAGATTATGGAAGGTGTCCTGATTTAGAAATTAAATATGTGATTATTTTTATGGATATATAATTTTCTACTATGATAAGTAATGATCACACTATGTTTCTGGTTTTATTCTATGGAGGAAACGAGAAGGAACTGGATTAATATTGATTGTGATGGAGGATTTTTCGATGTGCAATCAAGTGGGATGATCACTGTAGTGAAATATGTCATGATCATGCCTATTCAATTTTCACAGAATATGATTATGAATGTTTACCTTAAATAACTCTCAAACTCACCATGGAAGATAAAGAAGGATTTGGGATACAATTCACATAATGGAGACCATGGAGGAAAGAAGATTCGGTTTCATTTGTGTCAGGAATTTGGAAATAATCACCTAAGACAATTTCTTAGAGGAACAAGAAGGTATTTTGACTATGGAAAATAATGACCCAATATAAGTGAATTCATGGAAAAAATGAAGAGTTCATTTAACAAAATGGATTGTAATTTTTCCTCCCTAAGTCATAATCTAAGTTTATGTTTTTTAAATGTTGAATAAATGGTCATTATGACACTCAATGTCCCATGAAAAATGTTCCTAGAGATAATCAACATGGTGGTGCGAGTAATTGTTACATTACTGATGATGAAGAGACTACGAATGAAATGTGAAAGAAAAACCATATTGTGTAACCGGATAAGGTATCTATGTTAATGGAATATGGATGAAGTGGAGTCATAATTGTTTTTATGTATTTGGATTGAAATGTTATGAATGATTAAATACACATGGATTGATAAACATATGGTTTTCATTAGTATTTATAAGTATATTTTAGACTGGTGAAGTGATTTATTGACAAGGTGATATTTAGACAAAGGTAAGGTAACCCTCAATATGTTCATTATCTGAAGATAATGTTTTATGGATAATGATATGTTATATATGAATAAGTAAGTTTGATAGTATTGATTATCTTCGAAATATGTAAGGACTTGTTGAAGGGTGTTTTATGAAATCATTGATGAAACACATATTTTTATTTGATTTATGGAGTAAATCAAATATACATTATAATTATGAAGAAAGGATGTTTGTTAAATAGATTAATGGTAATTCAGGTTGTTCCCTTGTTTCAAGGGAATATAAAATAAAGGAATTCCTTGGTTTGGAATGCTACATCCAGGAGATAGTTTGTGATATAAGGGAATAAATGTTTATATTAATTCATGAATCTCTTTATAATGTTTTTTATTTTCATCTTTCTGATAGTTTATGAGGCCATCCATTCATGAAATGATTAGGTTGATCATCGAAAGAAGTATTTGTGCACTGAGTTTGTGTTGGAAATCTAGATTAAAAGGATAATCAATGATTAAGATTATTTAAAGAATTTACATATTATATATTATTATACTACGGTTTGATAAAAGCAAATCATGTATGTTGGGTGATAACCAATATTGTTCGGAAAGGCTATGAGTCTTGAACCCATGACTGATGTATGATAAGGTTTTCACACCTACCACTAGCATACAAGATATCCTAGTTATTATTTATTTATTTTTAATGAATAAAAAATATTATTAACTATTAGTGTTACATTTTATTTCTATATATTATTGTATTTTTCTTTATAGAGACAAATAGTTAGAGTTTTTATTCTTTATGGGCTTTTAGATCCATTAAAATCATATTTTAGTGTTTTATTAATCAATGTTAATTTCTATACATTCATTCCACGAGGAAACAATTTTATTAAAAAAATTTCAATGAAAAGCCCAAGAATGAATTTTTTTATAGAAATTTATCATGAATTACTCAATGTTTGGAAAGTGATAAAAAATTATTGCCTCAATACATTAATTTTCATTGAGCTTATGGCCAATTAAATCATCACAAATTTATGACTTTGAGGCCTCAAAATTCCTTTGGTCTTTCAATTTTATGTGTTTGATGACCTCAATCACTCCATATAAGTATTTATGCTTTTCCTCTATGTCTAATTTTCACACCCAACCTATGTTATTCTATGTGGAATCCTAGTTATATGTGATATTGGATAACCGTTATGGTTCCAAATATTCCTATTTAAGGGAAGTATTAGTATCCAATTTTATGATGTGGGAGTATATGAACTAAACTTTATGGAATTAAAACATTGATAAACCAGATGAATTTCAAGTACAAAATTCATTTTAACATGTGTAGAATGTAACACCCCGAGATTTGGAGAATTATTATTATAATAAATAATTTAACATTTCAATATTTTTCATTTCAAATGGAACTGGTAATGGTTTTATATATATACATATATATATATATATATTAAAATAGTAATCTAAAAATTCTATTCACACAAAATACCAACTTGGCTTGCGCTACAAGTAATATCAACTTCGCATTCACTACAAGCAACACCAACATGGTGTACGATGCACGGAAAACAATGTTTTTATGAAAAATATATATATATAATTAAATTAGATAATTATAACTGAATAAATTAAACATAGTAACAGGAATAGTAGTTAATACTTTCCAAAAATTGGTTATAATTGTATTATATAAATAAAAGAAATTTATAATGAAATTTATGATTTTTGTTAACGCCCTTTATATTAAAAATACATTTCTCTTGAATAAACTTTTTATAATAATTAAAGTAATTTTAGACACATTTGGAAATTTGATTTTATAAAATAATCTTCATTTTTGAATTTCAATCATCGAAATTATCCAATGGTTAATTTTTGGGATATTTCTGAGAGACTTCATTTTTTGATGAATGTTGAAAAATAATTTTTTTAGTTAAAAATGCATTTTTTATATAATTAAGTATTAATGAAAAATGATATTATAAATATTTTTAAGGTTATATTATATGAAAACTTCATCAATTAATATATTTTAATTTATTATAATGAATTTCACTTTGAAAATGAATATAAAATCTTAACAAACTTGTGAACTTTTTCCTACTTTAAAACCCTGTTATTTTGTCCCATCTGTGGGATTAGTAATAATTTTAATTTTTTGGATTATATAATTTTAATTTAAAAATTAGAAAATAAACCATTGTATTCATTCTAATATTTAGTGTCTTACAAGACCATGTTATCTTTTGATGAAAATAATTAGTAAACGTGATTAAAATTAATCATAACTGTCGAAGCCTAATTTAGCTTAATTAGCGACTACACCTTATAATTAAGGACCCAGATGACCTAGAAAATTGTAAAGAACCCATTTTATGGGCATATTTTGGCCATACACTTTCCATTATTCTGTTTCGTTATTTTTAGGACTTTTTTTGTATGAACATGTACACACCTAAATTGTTTCTAAAAATTCCATGTGAGTCCTTTTCTATCCAAATAAAAGGTCACCACCTCTACCCATTACACACACCTCTCAACCCATCTATGTTCTTCCAGGATCTTCCCAAATAGACATAAAAAATGCATCCCTTTAACATTGAATCCATAGTTTGGGTAAAAATATTCCCAATGAAGCCTTTTGGAACAAACCAAAATGAGTTACCCGATTTAGATATATTGTATTCTCTCAAGCTCCTTAAATTTATTTTACTTCTCCACCCCTAAACCCTCTTTATTATATTATTTTGTGAAAAAACTAGTGTCCTCTATAAAATAGGATGTTTTTAGGCAATTTTTATGACATAAAAATACACACACATCCATCTAATAGATGTTGACCAACTTGTTTCTCTGTAAAATGAACTATTGCCTCACGAAATGATGATTGTTCATTTTTCCTTTACCACTAATCATGGAGACCATTACGATGGAATATATATATATATTTAATGTGTTATTTTTTCTATGTATTGAAGCTTCTGTATTCCGTTTACAACACACAACTCTTTACTTTTCTGTTAATATTAATATAATAATCATGTTTGAGGAATTGTGGACTACCGCCCCCTCAAAGCAATGTGATTCGTTCAAACAGAACATAGAATTTGTTAATAATGGGTTTAATGTACTTACATGATATATAAGATATATATGATATTTTATTTCTATTTGAATAATGATATATATCTGTACATACATACATATATATATATACATATGACAGTTACATGCTTTCTTTCCATATGACAATAAAAACGGAAATAATGTTTAGGCATACACACGGCTTACCATCTCTATGATTGGTGTATTCCATTTTGTAAACCTATATTATATAGGTTATATTAATACAAATATAATATATATACCTGATATATATATCACGGTTTACATTATTGAATTATGATATAATTATAAGTACCAAAGATGTAACAAATTAGGACACATGTGAAGAAAAAAGTGAATTATACCAAAAGTGAATTTTTTTACATAAGATCCTTAACAAGAAGGTAAAATAAAGTCATAATAAAACAATATATGGTATTATGTAGAGAACCAAACTTGACATACATAGAAATTACATTACTTTTGTGGAATACTTAATACATTACAATAACCGATGCCTAAAGACCATATTAGTTTAGTGTTTTTGGAACCTCGGAACATAATCTTCTAATCATGGTGAAAGATCTTACAAATATCCCATAAAGATCTTCCCCTTTTTTTTCTTACCTAAAACCTCTATTTATATCCTAGGGAAAAGAAAACCTAAAAAGGGTGATCTCAAATGCTCAATAAGGGAAAAAATGGAGAACTTAAAAACAATCCATAATCATTTGAACGTAAAAACATGAACATAAAACATCAAAATCTTGAGAAATTACATAAATCATGGAAGTACATAAGGCATATATCATAAAGGAACATTAATCATGATAAAATAGCATGTGAATAAAACATGAAATTTTGGAAAACCCTTACGCACATTATATGATTTCCATAGTAGCCAAGTCACTGTTGTCAAGACCATCATAGTGGATAAAGTCCATTACTAAACCGGGTTTACTTGCCATTCCAGCCCTGTATTACTGAACCATATTTTACTTTCTGTTCTAGCCATGTCTATCTCATGAGATATAAATCTTTACCTAATGAATTGGTGGGATATATAGGTCCCACCCATCTCATAATGAAATCATTCTTATCTGTGCCACAAAATAAACATAAATCATTCATCATAACCCAAAGATTAAAATGGGTTTAATAAACATCATCCCATCATAACATAATCCATATCAAACATATGGATATCATTTCATCATAAGAAGAATCAAACCACGTAAATAATAGATACATTATACTTGAAATATAAACAACTAAAAAATGACATCTTAGATGGAAAATAGTTTTGATAAAACACTTGGAATTAATTCTTGACGAAAATATCCTTTCTTCTTCAAAATCCTTTTCTTTTCTCAAACTGCCATTCAATTTTAAAAGAAAATGATTTTTTTGAAAATAATCATGAAATATTGTATAGGAAGATTCATGAAAATAAGGAGTTATGAAACTGTAAAAATCCATCATGCCGTATAAATTAAAAAAACATTGTCCTTGTACTTTTGTTGTAAAAGTAAAAAAGTACTTCATATGGTAAACAAAAGTAATATTCCTTCCATACCTTGTGGTAAAAGTCAAAAAAGGGTAAAAATGACTTTAAACATACATAGAAGAATAGTAACCATTTTATGAAAATATTTTGAGAACATATGGACAAGGATGATAAACACAGCCCTAGTAAATACTTACGAATAAACAATCTCAGATAAGAACGAGATTGGAATAATTATCCCTTACCTTATGTCCAATTTCATCTGTATGTATCTGAGAAACGTGTATAGTGGGTTTAAACATATTATTAACTTGTAACAGAACCATAATAATATTTATGATATCATATATGATTCACATACGACTTTATATTACCTATTCATTTGTCAATTCCATGTTAAAGCAATGTTTTGGGTAAAATCGTTACATTTATCGTACATGTTTGGGCTTGTTGTTCTTGATATTATTACTTATATAATGATTTTTTTAATTTCAGAATGTAAAACATGATTTATATATCATATATATTCATTATATAAATATATAATAGATTTATAAATGGAATGAAATACACCGTTTAGGGAGACTGCGTGCCTTACATACACATGCACGCTGTTTTCCTTTCCTTATTGAATTGAATGGATGTAACTATATGACATATATATATATATACATAAATAAAGTAGTATTATTATGCCATTTATTTCATTATTATTCATTATATATACTTTATAATCAGTCTTGAATAGTTAACATGAATAATGAGTCTAATCGCGTTGTGGAGACGGTAATCCGGACGTATGCACGAGCGATGATATCATTCCCAAAATTATTCAATGGATTTGAGTGGATGATAGAATATATATGAATTAGTATCATGTTATAATAATAATATATACTTATTCTTTAAACCATTATACACATCCAAGTAAGGTGGTGGTGGAAAACAGATTACAGCATGACATGGGGACGGTATTCCACATGTACGCACGCGCGGTGATTTCGTTTTCCGTAGGATGGATAGAAGGTGAAATAGGGTTGTTTCATATTTATAATAACATATCAGTATATGAGTGATGTTGATGATATTACTTTATAATGAAACAAATAAAAAATAGGAAATAGAAGGGGAAATAAATTTGAAAGAATCCCAAAAGGATATTACCTCTTCTTTGATGCGCCTCTTTTAAACCTCCTCTTAGGGCACTAATGTTTGTCTTTGAAGAAGATCAGGACCACTATTATGTTTCTAGGGAAGTGGAGAAAATAAATGGATAGGTTTTGGCCGATAATGAAGGCTCAAAATGTTTTTAAGAGGAGAGGTAGGAGGTTCCCTTTTATAAGAGAGGAGATGGGCACTTTTAGAAACCACATAAATATTAATTTATAATAAATTCAAACCCCACTTAAAGTATCAAAAAATGACTCAATTAGAAACTGAGATGAGATAGGGCAGTAATCTCATCAACCAATAAAATTTATACCTCTTGGTAATTTATTTTAAACATTATCAACTTGATTTATCCTTATTTAATCCATTTAATTCTATTTGTGGTAATAATATTCTAAATTTTAAGTTGTTATAAATAATTTCTTATGTGTTTTCAATTGTCCATAATTGAATACTTTATGACATTTTCGACCATATACATTTAAATTTATAATTTTTAAAGATTTTTGTGATGTTTTAACAATTTAATAATATGTTATTTTTATAAAACACCAATCGTGTAAATTTTGACACTATTCATTTATTTGAATTTAAATAAAATACACACAGATAATATATTCAAAAAAAATATTTAATAGGTTCTTAACATGTCATATTAAACTATAAAATTCATGGAGCATATTAATTTTTCCATAAAATATATATTTTAATATTTTTAAACCATTTATTTGATATTTCCCTTAATAAAATAATTACAATTTTTTTGTATAATTATTTAATATACTTATTTGTTTCAAAAAAAAAATAAAAATAAAATACTATGATGAATATAAATTTAATATCATTCAGAAGAATTATTTTAGTAGAATTTATCTTCTAAAACCAACTTTTAAAATGTTATGTTTATTAAATTATGAAGGTGACAACTTTGACATCATTTAAAATGAAATAATATAAGTGTCAAAATCACTTTTTTGAGGCTCCAAATGGTCAAAAATTCGACCTTTGGATCATTATGGTTTATATTTACAAGACCAATAAGTTTTGGTCAGGTTTTTTGTCCTTTTATTGGTATTATTAGTATAATATAAACTATATTATTGATTTTTCGCTAAATAAATAATTTCTGCATCATTAATGTATAATCTCTTAAAGTAATTATATATTTCGTAAAAATTAAAAATAAATTACCATGATAAATTAAAGCATTTTTGCTCTCAAATGTGTATTTATAACCAAATTTATATTCTGTGTAACCTTATATTAAAAATAATTTAATTATTAATGTTTGAGTGAGACATATTACACTTTCATTTAAATAAAATAAATTAAAGGTCTTAATCACATACAAGTGGGTTCTAATAAATACAATTTCTCCCCATTTATATTTTAGGAAGAAATATAATCATCCAATTATATTAAGACACATGTTAGGGTAATTTTATAATATAATTTTTACCCTTAATTACCTAATTTACCTTTAACTATGGTAAATAAAATTTACCGTACTTACTATTCATAATGCCAAAAAATAAAAAGTAGCATATTAACAAAATTTGGACATACTAATTTCATATATGGGATCCATTTTTCAAAATTCAAAACATAGAAGTTGCAGGAATTAATTTAAAATTAATCCTGTTGTTGGAAAATGGGTTTTTGTTTAAAACATTGTATAATATTGAATTGATTTTACCTACGAATTCGATGTAAAATAAATGATAATGAAATAAATAAAATTAAATGGTAAAAATATATTATATTTATACTTTTAAACAATTTACTATTATAATTTATCCATATAAATTATCTTGATGAAATGAGTTGTTTTTAAGTATGATTTACCGTGTTTTTACTATTCATCAAAATAAGAACGTTGTCAGAAAAATATCAAAACTTTATCCAATGTAAATTTTTATATCCTGATTCAAAAGAAGAAGTTTGTTTTTGTAAAATTTAACTTATAAACTTGTAAAAAAGTATATTTAAAATGGATGTGCCATTAAAAGTCGACAAAACGGCAATTTTTTTAAAAATAATTCTTTTATCCGAAAAATAGATTTTGTTCTCATACCTCATTCTAGATAATGTTTAAGATGAATTGTAATGTTATGAAATTCAAAATGGGGTTAATACTATTCATAATGGCTAGCACTACGGCAAAAAGGCATTTAGCGGCAGTTTTGTTTCGTTTGGCGGCGGTTTAAACCACCGCGAAATGGTGCGTCGGGAAACTATTCGCGGCGGTTTTCAAAACCATCGCAGAACGTTTCGCGGCGATTTTTTTTATTTTTTTATTTTTTATTTATTTTTAATTTTTTTAATTTTTTTAATTTTTTAAATTTTTTTAATATTTTTATAATTTTTTAATGTTTTATTTTATATATTTATTTACTTATTTATTTATATATTCATATATTTATGTATACATTTATTTATATATTTATTTCTATATTTATTTTTCGTATTTATTTATTTATATATTTATTTTATTTATTTATTTTATCTATTTATTTTATATATTTATTTTATGTATTTATTTTATGTATTTATTTATTTATTTATGTTTTGTATTTATTTATTTATTTATTTTTCATATTTATTTATTTTATTTATTTTATTTCGTATTTATTTTATTTCGTATTTTTTTATTTAGTTATTTATTTTATTTCGTATTTATTATTATTTTTATTTCGTATTTATTTTATTTATTTCGTTATTTTTTTCGTATTATTTTATTTAATTTCTTTATCCATGCATGCACATCCCATGCACATGCACATGCACGTGCATACCCATGCAATATAATGAAAATCTGCGTTTGGTGAGATTTGAACCCCTAACCTCTTGCATATTTTCCAAAGACATTACCACTCAAGCATTCTCGCCATGTGGTTAATAAACAAAATTTAATATACTTATATATATTAATTGAAAAAACAAATAATACAGAAATAATAGATATAAAGTCAATAATAATAAATAATAAATAATAAATAATAAATAATAAATAATATATAATATGTAATATATAAGGAATAACAAATATTAAATTATAAATAATAAATAATAAATAAATAAAATTAAACATAAATAAAAAATAATAATTAAATATAAATAATAAATAAATATTAAATATTAAATATTAAATATTAAATAATAAATAATAAATAATATATATATATATATATATATTAAATAATAAATAAATATAAATAATAAATAAATATAAATAATAAATAATAAATAATAAATAAAGATAAATAATCAATAATCAATAATCAATAATCAATAATTAATAATAAATAATAAATAATAAATAAACATAAATAATTAATAAATATAAATAATAAATAATAAATAATAAATAATAAATAATAAATAATAACTAATAAATAATAAATACATAATAGATATAAATAATATATAATAAATAATAAATAATAGATATAAATAATCAATAATTAATAATCAATAATCAATAATCAATAATCAAAAATCAATAATGAATAATAAATTTTAAATATTAAATAATAAATAATAAATAATAAATAATAAATAAATCAATATAAATAAAAAATAAAAAATAAAAAATAAAAAATAAAAAATAATAAATAAATATAAATAATAAATAATAAATAATAAATAATAAATAATAAATAATAAATAATAAATAAATATAAAAAACAAATAAATATAAATAATAAATAAATATAAATAATAAATAATAAATAATAAATAATAAATAATAAATAATAAATAATAAATAATAACTAATAAATAAATATAAATAATAAATAATAAAAAAAAAATAAAAAATAAAAAATAAATATAAATATTAAATAAAACTAAAAAATAAAAAATAAAAAATATATAGAAATAATTAATAATAAATAAATATAAATAATATTTAATAAATAATAAATAAATAATAAAATAATAAATAATAAATAATAAATAATAAATAATAAATAATAAATACATAATACATATAAATAATAAATAATAAATAATAAATAATAGATATAAATAATAAATAATAAATAATAAATAATCAATAATCAATAATCAATAATCAATAATGAAAAATTAATATTAAATATTAAATAATAAATAATAAATATTAAAAATTAAATAAATAAATATAAATAATAAATAAAAAATAAAAATAAAAAATAAAAAATAAAAATAAAAAATAAATAATAAAAAATAAATAATAAATAATAAATCAGAAATAAATATAAATAATAATTAAATATAAATAATAAATAATAAATAAATATAAATAATAAATAATAAATAATAAATAAATATAAATAATAAATAATAACTAATAACTAATAAATAATAACTAATAAATAATAACTAATAAATAATAACTAATAAATAAATATAAATAATAAATAAATAAATATAAATAATAAATAATAAATAATAAATAATAAATAAATATAAATAATAAATAATAAATAATAAATAAATATAAATAATAAATAATAAATAATATATAAATATAAATAATAAATAATAAATAAATTTAAATAATAAATAATAAATAAATAAAATTCATAAATAAATAAAAATAATAAATAATAAAAAAATATAAATAATAAATAATAAATAAATATAAATAATAAATAATAAATAATAAATAAATATAAATAATAAATAATTAATAAATATAATTAATAATTAATAATTAATTAATAGATATAAATAAAAAATAAATATAAATAATATATAAATATAAATAATAAATAAAAAATAAATACAAATAATAAATAAATATAAATATAAATAATAAATAAATATAAATAATAAATAATAAATAAATATAAATAATAAATAATAAATAAATATAAATAATAAATAATAAATAATAAATAAATATAAATATTAAATAAATATAAATAATAAATAAATATAAATAATAAATAATAAATAATAACTAATACCTAATAAATAATAAATAATAAATAAATATAAATAATAAATAATAAATAATAAATAAACAGAAATAATTAATAAATATAAATAATAAATAATAAATAATAAATAATAAATAATAAATAATAAATAACCAGTTATTAAAAATAAATAATATATAAATTAAAGTATATTATAAATAATAAATAATAAATAATAAAGGAAACCCATGAAAAAGTATGAAAAGACGTGATAAGGGATGAAAAATCATGAAAACACATGAAAATTGATGGAGAAGCATATGAAGAATGAGGCAATAGAAAGAATGAGAATGCCTGAAAACTCGTGACAACTCTGGAAAACTCCTTAATAATTCAACATAATCATCATAATAACCCATAAAACCCATTGATAAAGATAACAAGTCATGGAAACCCAAATAAACACTAATAAATGAAGCAACCCTTAAAACCTGTCAAAACGGTCATAAAAAAACAAAAACATTGGACTCACATTAACAGAAATAACTTATGATCCGAGAGTCCGTTTTATATCTGCAACCTGTCAAATCAAAGATCCTGAAATGATCTTCGACCTAAAAGGTGAAAGAGTTTGAATAGACAGACAGATTAGAAGTTATGACCATTTTAAAAAAAAGTTGATGGGGAACGGGTGCTAGAAACGAGGCATTGAAAAACATAACAAACCCGATACCCACTAAAAAGGTCATAACATATGATCCAGGAGTACATCTGGGCGCCGCGACCAGTCAAAATGAAGCTCATGGAAGGAGCTGTGATCTGGTAGGTGGTGGAGGCCGAACTGACCCGCGGATCGAATGTTAAGTCTGTTTGAAGACAAGTTCGACGGGACACCAGTGACGGAAACAGGGTTTTGAAGGCCTTTGAAGGGGTTTTTGGGGTTGAAAAACATGACAGAAGCATGCTTCTTTTAAATTGGTGCGTATCTCTCTTCGATGTCTTTGATTTGATATGTGGTAGAGCCCAAACGGACACCCGGAGCGAAAGTTATGGTTGTTTGAAGTTAGATAACTTTTTTCAACTTTCTTATAACTCTAATATCGTCCATACCTTAGACGATCTCACAGTTTTGATTATCTGTGCCTTTAGATCTCTTCATGAGCTTCGATTTGACTGGTCGTGGCACTTCAACGGACGCCCGGATCAAAAGTTATGGTCGTTTTAGCGATTTCGGGGTTTCTCGCGTTTTTTTATTTTTTTTTCATTTCATTTAGCGGCGGTTTTTCCGAAACCACCGCTATTTCACAGCGGTTTTTTAAAAAACCGCCGCTAATCCTTGAATAAATTAAAAAAATAATAAAATAAATAAAATAAATAAAATAAATAAAATAAAGTTTTTTCCGTTTAGCGGTGGGTTTTAAAACCGTCGTGAAATGGCAGCCCGAAACGCGTTTCGCGGTGGTTTTAAAAACCACCGCGAAAAAACCGCCGCTTAATGGCGGTTTTCTTGTAGTGTAGTTCATAATAATATTATAACAATATATCATTGTTTAGTGAAACTCGATATTGCGTACAACATACGCTATTGAGGAAGGTCTTTCTTGCGTGCAACACAAGACAAGAATAGTGTTTGCTTATACCAAAAGCTAATACGGTGTTGCATATAGCGCAATCTAATCATGTTGTAGTGTACATCACAAGAAATAAAAGAAATTAAAACGAATATTTCTCCTAAAATCTTGGGGTGTTACATTATACCCCCCTTCAAATGAATTTCTCCCTCGAAATTCATCGGGGTTATAAATCATTTTCTACATGAATGTTTATTTCATAGAAACCCACATCGTAAAAAGAAATACTAAAAAATCATTTTAAAAAAGGAACTTTTGAAACATAATCTATAGCCAATGTAACTCATCACTAGGTTTCCACATAGGATATCATATGTGAAAACATGGATATGGAAGAGAAAAAATCTAACCATCATGTTCTGATGGAGAGTGGTAGGGAACATGGCTATGAAAAAGCCAATAATCACAAAACCTTAAATTTGTGATGATCTAAGGTACTGCTTGATTCATTAGATATGAGAGTACTCTGACAAAAAATTTTGTTTCCAAGATCATTTCCCTACAGTTGATGAATTTTTTCATTTGGAGAAATACTTACTTGATTTTAGTGTAATATAATTGTTGGTAATTCCATGAACAATTTACACTTCATCTTTTATTTTAAGAAATTAAGTTGAATTTGTCATTCATGAACTGTTAGTAGATCATACGATAGAATGATAGGTCATTCCATCTGTCTCTATCCCAAAAAGTTTAGCACATGTTATTAAATATACATAAGTCCATCTATGCTGAGATTAATAGTATATGTTTCCTAATATTGACTTATACATCATCTATCATACTGATTAATAAAATAAAATTAATTTATACTAACCAGGGACTTCTTGTAGGCCAGTGGTAGGCGATAAAGGCCTGTCGCACTTCTGTTGTGGGTAGGATTCCCGCAACCTTGTCCAACGTGACGGGTTGTCGCCCGTCCTATGGGTTGTCCTTTTTCAAAAACTATACTATTATAACATTTCAGAAATAATAAAAAAAGTTCGAGCCTTAAAATATACTATCAGATGTCTAACTTAATCTATTCTAATATTTAGTCTTATCCAAAATTATTTTTTTCTATCTCATAGTAAAAAGAAAAATATTACTACAGAGGTCATCTACCAAGCTTGTAAATACCATCATTTATCCCCCATATATCATAAGATATATCTTGTTGGTCACATTAATAACATGTGGATACCATTATCTTGTATTCTCTTGAAACATGAGTTACTGTATAACCTTAGTGAGAACATGAATTGTGTCAAATGTTAACTCTTCCCACATTCCAAAATCTCAAAAATTCTATATACTCAAACAATGATATCACTTTGTCCTTACATCAGTCATGAGCTCATAATAATATCAAACATATTATTTTCCACATATCATTTCATTATTTGCATATCATCTGCTTTCTAAAAATATATCAATTAGTTTTCATGTTTACCGGTACCATTCAACATATACTTTCAAATACTCAAGGAAAAACAATAGTGTAACAATCCTTATATTTTTCTTTATTCCATAGTATCATACATTATTCTTGATAAACATGCAATCATTATACTACCTTCTTAAACCACAGACCTAGCTTTGTCATTTTATTCCTCTACAATTCTTTCATCTCATATATCATTTGTAGTCTCTTAATCATCATCAACATAAATATTACCCATTTAACCATGATGATTCTCTTTATTAGATTTTCCCTTAGGGAATTGGTTTGCATAATTCTCGTACATTTCACATTTTTGATGTCTTAGAAATACCATTATCCTTGTCCATTATTTTAACTGAACCTTTTCCTTTGCAAATACTGGCTTTGTGTCCTTCTTTTCCACACTCAAAGCATCTTCCAGTTCCTTTGAAACATTCTTCTTGATTTTTCTTCCCAAATGATTTACATGAGGGAAATTGAACTTTCTTTCCTCTATGATCATCTTGAAACTCCATCTTTCTCTTATCAGCTGAGTCTGGAAACTTACCAAAGTAGAGATTGTTGATAATATTATGAGATTTCTGATTGGTCATAATAATGATATGTGGAATTCAAAATCCAATTTAATTTGGTTGCTAATGAAGAATATCATTCCACTATCCATCATATTCTCCATTATCAGGAATCTTCCTGTTTCCGGCAATTTTTCTAAAACCCAAAAAGAATAGTGTGAGAGGAAAAAATCATGCTAGGAAAACAATGTAATAAAGCGGGTGTACCTTCAATATCTTACATCTTAGGTTTAATTCTAATATTGTTACCGTAATTCTGGGACTATAACCTATACGTATACATAACCTTTGGGACATCCCTAGACAAACCGTAGAAATATCTCAAGGGATCCCACTAATGTTTTCACATCCCAGTTTCCAAATATTGACTAAACCCTCAGTCTGATACCAACTGTATATACCCAAACATGACGTACATAGATATTATATTACTTTTTCGGAATACATAATACATAACAAAAACAGACACCCAACGACTGTATTAGTTTAGTGTCTTTGGAAACTCGGAACCCAATCTTCTAATCATGGGGAATGATCTTCAACATCTCCCATAATGATATTCCCATTTTTTCTTACCTAAAACCATTCTTTATTTCCTGGGAAAAAAAACATAAAAAGGGTGAGCTCAAATTCTCAATAAGGGTAAGCATGGAGAACTTAAAAACAATCCATAAACATTTGAATGTAAAAAACATGAACATAAAACATCAAAATCTTGATAAATGACATAAATCATTGTAGTAAATTATGCATAGATCATAAAGGATCATTAATCATGATAAAATAGCATTTGAATAAAACATGATATTGTGTAAAATCCTTAAGTACATGATATGATTTCAATAGTAGCCAAGGCATTGTTTCCAAGACCATCATAGTGGACAAAGTCTATTACTGAACCAGGATTACTTGTCATTCCAGCCATGTATTACTGAACTGGATTTTACTTTTCATTCCATCAATGTCTATATAATGAGATATAAATTGTTACCCATTGAAATGGAGGGATATATTGGTCCCACCCATCTTATAATGAAATCGATCTTATGTGTTTCACAAAATAAACATAAATCATTCATCATATCCCAAGGAATAAAATTGGTTTCATAAACATCATCCCATCATAACATAATCCATATAAAACAAATGGATATCATTTCATAATAAGATGAATAAAAAAATGTAAATAATAGAGACATTATACTTGAAACATAAATATAATAAATAATTTCATCTTACATGGAAAATAGTTTTGATAAAACACTTGGAATGAATTCTTGAGGATAATATCCTTTCTTCCTCAAAATCATTTTCTTTTCTCAAAATTCCATGCTATTTTAAAGGAAAAGGGTTTTTTTGAAAATAATAATGAAATCTTGTACAGTAAGCTTCATGAAAATAATGATTTAGGAAACCGTAAAATTCCATTCACGCCGTATAAATTTAAAAAAACAATTTCCTCGTACTTTTGCCGTAAAAGTCAAAAAGTACCTCGTATGGTAATCAAAAGAATGATTCCTTCAATATCATGTTGTAAAATTAAAAAAAGGGTAAAAATGACATTAAAATTACATGGATGAATAGTATATATTTTATGAAAATATTTTCAAAAACATATGGACATGGATGATAAAAATAGCCCCAGTAAATACTTACAAATAAACAATCTCAGTTAAGAACGAGACTGTAATAATTATCCCTTACCTTATGTCCAATTTATTACGTATGTATCCAATACTATTATATAGTAGGTTGAAACATATTATTAACTTGTAATAGAACCATAATAATATTTATGATATCATATATGATTCACTTACGAATTTATATTACCCGTTCATTTGCTAATTCCTTGTTAAAGCAACATTTTGGGTAAAATCGTTTCATTTATCGTACATGGTTGGACATGTTGTTCTTGATATTATTAATTATATCATGATTTCCATACTCCCATAATATAAAACATGATTTATATATATCATATATGTTCATTATATATATATATATATAATATAGGTAAATGAAATGAAATACACCGTTCATGGAGACGGTAGGCCGTACGTACACATGAACTCTATTTTCCATTCCTTATTGACTTGAATGGATGTAAGTAGATGACATAAATATATATATATAAATAATTCTAGTTGAATTATTATGTCATATTTTTCATTATTATTCATTATATATACTTTATAATTATTCTTGAATAATTAACATGTAGAATGAATCTCATCGTGTCATGGAGACGGTAATCTATACGCACGCATGAGCGATGATATCGTTCCCATTATTATTGAATGGTATTTGAGTGGATTATAGAATATATAACAATTAGTATCATGTTATAATAATCATATATAGTAATTCTTTACACCATTATACCAATCCACGTAAGGTGATGGTGGAAAACAGATTACAGCATGGCGTGGAGACTGTATTCTGTACATACGCACGCACAGTGATTTTGTTTTCCGTAGGATGGATAGAAGGTGAAATATTATTGCTTCATATTTATAATAACATATCAGTATATGATTAATACTACTTTTATTACTTTATAATGAAACAAATAAAAAAAGAGGAAGTCGAAGGAGAAATAAATTTGAATGAATCGGTAAAGGATATTACCTCTTCTTCGACGTACCTCTTCTAAACCTCCTCTTAGGGCACTAAAGTTGATATTTGAAGAAGATAAAGACATATAGTATGTTTCTAGGGAAGTGGAGAAAATAAATACACATGGTTTGGGCGAGCATGAAAGCTCAAAATGTTGTCAAGATGAGAGGTAGAAGGTGGCCTTTTATAAGAGAGGAGAGATGCACTTTTGGAAAAACCTCTAAAATATTAATTTATAATAAATTAAAACCCCACATAAAATCACCAAAAATGACTCAATTAAAAGACGAGATAATATAGGTTTGTAATATTATCAACAAATAAAACATTGACATGTTTGAAATTTATTTTAAACCTTATCAACTTGATTTATCTTTATTTAATCCATTTAATTTTATTTGAGGTAATAATATTCTAAATTTTAAATTGTTATAAATAATTACTTATGTGTTTTTAATTGTCCATAATTGGATACTTTATGACATTTTAGACCTTATAAATTTAAATTTATAATTTTTAAATATTTTTTTAAACAATTTAATAATATGTTATTTTTATAAAATACCAATAGTCTAAATTTTTACACTATTCATTTATTTGAATTTAAATAAAAGACACACAAATAAAATATTCAAAAAAATATTTAATAAGTTAATAACATTAAATATTAATTTATACAATTCACGGATCATATTAACTAGTTCATATCATATTTATTTTAATATTTTTAATACTGTTTATTTGATATTTCACATAATAAAATAATTACTACAAAATTTTTGTATAATTATTTAATATAATTATTTTTTGCATAAAAATAAAAATTAAAATACTATGATGAATATAAAACTAATATATTTCATAATAATACTTTTAGTTGATTTTATCTTATAAAAAACAAAACTTTTAAAATGTTATATTTATTAAATTATAAAGGTGGCAAGTTTGACATCACTTAAAATAAAATAATATAAGTGTCATAATCTCTTTTATAAGGATACAATTGGTCAAAAATTAGACCTTTAAATGATTATGGTTTATATGTACATGACCAATAAGTTTTGGTTAGGTTTTTGGTCCTTATATTGGTATTATTATTTTAATAAAAACCATATTATTGATTTTTCACTAAATAAAGAATTTCTGCATCATTAATGTATATGCTATTAAGGTATTTATATATTTCTTAAAAATTAAAAATAAATTACATGATACAGAAAAAAAATTATCTTTCAAATGAGACTTTATAACCGAATTTATATTCTGTATAATCTTATATTAAAAATAAGTTAATTATTAAAGTTTGAGTGAAACATATTTCACTTTCATTTAAATAAAATAAATTAAAGGTCTTAATCACATACAAGTGGGTTATAATAAATAAAAATTTGACCCAAGTATATTTTAGGAATAAATATAATCATCTAATTATATTAAGACAAGTGTTCGGGTAATTTTCTAATATTATTTTTAACCGTAATTACCTAATTTACCTTTAACTGTGATAAATAAAATTTACCGTAGTTACTATTCATAATGGCCAAAAATATAAAGTATCCTATTAACATAATTTGGACCTAATGATCTCAAATATGGAATCTTTTTTTCCGAATTATTAACACAGAAGTTGTACTAATTAATATAAAAATAATCCGGTTGTAGAAAAAATGGGTTTTTGTTTAAAACATTACAAAAAATTGAATTGATTTTACCGATGAATTCAAGGTAAAATTAATGCTAATGAAATAAATTATATTAAATTTTAAAAATATATTCTATTTTTACTTTAAAACAATTTACTGTTATAATTTAACCATATAAATTTTCTAGTTGAAAATAGTTGTTTTTAAGTAAAATTTAGTGTGTTTTTACTTTTCATCAAAATAAGAATGTTGTCAGAAAAATAACAAAATTTTATCCAATATATATTTTTATATCCTAATTCAAGAGAAGTAGTTTATTTTTTAAAATTCAAATTATAAACTGGTGAAAAATTATATTTAAAATGGATGCGCCATTAAAAGGCGACAAAACTGCATTTTTGGAAAAATACTTCTTTTATACGAAAAACTGATTTTGTTCTCACACCTCATTCGAGAGAATGTGTAAGATGAATTTTAATGTTATAAAATTAAAAATGTAATTAATACTATTCATAACGTCTAGTTTATAATTATATTATAACAACATATCGATGTTTAGTGAAACTCGGTATTGCGTACAATACATGTTATTGAGGAAGGTCGCTCTTACGTGCAACACAATCCAACAATAGTGTTTGAGTATACTACAAGTTAATACGTTGTTGTGTATAGTGCAATCTAATCTTATTGTAGCATACAATACAAGACATCAATGAAATTAAAAGGAATATTTGTCATAAAATCTTGGGGTGTTACATGTTATGTATAGTAATATTCCTATGTAAATGATTTATAACAAACTTACATTTATTATAGAATAATCTTGTATGATTACAGAGAGGTCTAAGACATTAGGTAATAATATTTCATCTCAGTTTTAATTTATATGAGATACAATCTATGTTCGACCCTATTTACTTTTATATGCTGTATGTACTTCCCATTATTGTATTCTATGTATCATGTAATTATGTTTATGGGTATTCACATTCCCATTTAATGATCCTTATTTCAAGGGGTTTAAATTTAAAAATTTACGAGATTAGTAAAAATGTTATTTTTCTCAATTTGACTTCTTCGAGATTCATATTTTGTTATACACCAAAACTATTTTTCAAGGTGCATATAATTCTATTTTACATGTCATTTATTGAATCTAAACATTTGAATGATATTAAATTCTTCATGTAATTACCTTTCTTTACATGGAGATCATGATCCCAAGATACCATATTATAAAATTTTATTGAGACAATCTCTTTTCATTTCATGATTGTTGATGTTTACACTTCCATCAATGAAATCTTATGATACATCACTCAATAATATTCATGAGTTTTTTTATCCTATATTAATTCATTATGTAATCATGTATTGGAAAAAAATTCTACTATTTAGAACATAAGATAGTTAATAATGTGTTTTTAGGAAAGCCCGAACATACCCACTTTTCGTTCAAAAATCTATATTCTCTAAAAAGTTTTTCCCAGAATATTATATAATTCCCCTATGAAATATAAAATAAATTTATACCATTTTTCGTTTAGTAATATATTTAATGGAATCTTCTGTTCTCTTCCTGAACTAGTCACTTTTCAATCCCTTTTACCATGAAAAAAATATTCTTTTGACCTCGTACGACATGTACTGATTTACCCACCATCATTTCGTCGAATATCCCTTCGAATGTTTAAAATGGTTAATCTTTAAAAAACTGTTTTTAAAAATTATTTTTCAAGGGAAATTGTTTGAAAAATATTTTCAAAAATATTTTATAATTTTTCATGGAATTTGTTTTCAAAATGTTTTCTAGTCATATGTACATGTTCTCAAAGTGCTTTCAAATAAATGGTCTTCAAATTGTTTGAAAACACTATTTATATGTTTTCAATGTATTTTCAATGAAATTACATTCAAAACGTTTTCAAGCACTATTTATAAGTATTTAATGTATTTTCAATTAAATGATTTCTAACACATTTTCACGATTCTTTTTCAATTTCTCAAGAATTTTTTTTCTAAAAGTATCAAGTTGTATTTATGATTTTTAATTTTTTTTCAATGAAATGGTTTTCAAAAAGTTTTCATGATATATTTATAAATTTTCAATTTCTTTTAAATGAAATTATTTTCAAAACATTTTCAATATTATTTTAAAAAATTTCATGAAAAATGGTTTTCAAAATGATTTCAAGATTCATTTTTTTCAAGGAAAAATATTTTCAAAAATATTTCATAGGTTTTATGGTATTTTATAAGAAAATTATTATCAATTTGTTTAATGTATTGAAAAAACATTTCAATCCATAATGTATATTTTATTTAAGAAATTTTTTACAGGATATTTCAAAATTATTTTCCATCAATGATGACATCTATTAATGTTACTCATGCCTTTCTAGGAAATGATATGAAAGATCCACTCATATATTTTATATGAATGAGATATGCTTAATGAAATGGTCTTTATGAAACAATTTTCTCATTAAAGTATAATATGTTTATGAAACTTGTTTCTATTTCATGGGTTATATGATTTTGAAACATGCTTCTATTCGTGGGTTATTTTTATGATGAAATGATTATGAAACTTATCTCTTTCTATAGGTTTTGATATGTTCGCATGTTTATGATACCCATTTAATTTCATGGGTTATGATTTGATTATTTAAGATCTGGTGGAACATGTAAGTATGATTTCATTATGTGATGGGTGTGACCTATATCTCTATCTAATTAATTTTGTAATGATTTATATCTCATGAGATAAAATAATGCGGGAACAATGGTTACTCTGTTCAGCAATATAGGGATGGAATGAGAGTTACTCTGTTTAGTAATATAGGACTGGAACAATGGTCACATGGTTCAATAATACAAGGCTAGAATGGGGGTTACCTAGATTAGTAAAGGACTTTTTCTTCAAACATGGTCTTAGGATGGTTTCTTGGGATACTATGGAAATCTGTATATGCTTATGTGTTGCCAAAAATTCCATGATTTATACATGTGTTATGGTTTCTTATGTTATGATCCTTATTTCATCATGATTAATGTCTTATGAACTGTTAATATTTATTCCATTATCTCTGTCATGATATTTGATACATAGTTTATCATCTTCTATTTTCAGGATCACATACTTATACCCTTATGATCATGTTTATCCTTACATATACCCATGGTTTAACCTTATTGAGATTTAAGATCACCCTTTTATTGTTTCAATTCCCCAAGGCCATGATGATATATACTATGTTTGATATGTCTATGAAGGGTGTTAGTTAAGAATAACCTATCTAGAGATGATGTATCTCACATATATGGCAGTGTTTATGTTTCGTTATTTCCAAAGGTACTATACCAACCACAGTCTTTGGGCACCTGTTTGTATAATGGTTAAGTATTCCA
This sequence comes from Viscum album, assembly GCA_963277665.1. NCBI lineage: Eukaryota > Viridiplantae > Streptophyta > Magnoliopsida > Santalales > Viscaceae > Viscum > Viscum album. The sequence goes on from OY728138.1 coordinate 399,489,224, forward strand.
TATAAGTTATGAAATGATAGTGTTTGAAAAGTGAGGGGTTTTATATGTAGTTACAGATAAGAAAACATGGATATAACCAAAATATAAACATTATACCTTGATTTGGATAAAATTTTAATGAATAAAAAATTTGAGTTGTTGTCGTTGGTGAGATCCTCAAGTGGCATCAGTGCATGATCCTTTATCTAATTTGTTCTAATGTCTTTTTATAAGAATGATATATTCCAATGGTCCTTTAGGTCCCCAAGATTAAGAATAAAGCCCTAATATCTTCACATAACTGTGTATTTAAATTGGATTTCTGGTTTCTGCATAAATAAGAATAAAATAAATAAAATAAATAATTTATATTGTTGAATCACCTACAACTGCACTTTAAACAAACTCCCAATGATGATTAAGGTTATATTACTATGAGGATAAATAAAGCATTATAAACTCAAAGGATCCCTAACAATTCCAATATATACCCCCATTCATGATTTATTCATCTTTCTCAAGAAAAATATATTATTTTTATATTAACATATTTAAAAAATTAATTCTAGGCACACATGGCCACAAAATCTCATGATGTCTCAGCTCATGGATCTGGATATATTCATTGAAATTTTTCTGAGTCTTATATTAGAAAAAACCTGACACTAAAAATATATTGCAATGTTTTTGAATTTAATTCAATAATAACATTATGATAGTAATTCTTACCATTTGGTGCATGAATTCACATATTGGCCCAAATATAACTATGAAAAATGGACTTGATTGCATCAATAGGTTGGAAAAATTAATTCTATATGTCCATTTATTTATGAGCACTAATTCAATTTATATAAATTTTTTCAAACATAATTTCATGATGATACTCTTCTAATTTTCTTGGCCAAATAACGTTTTTTTAGTTTCTGCCCTCTTGGATATTTCCCAAATTCTAATTGATACTCACCTTGAAACAATTTCTCACCTTCTAAAAGTTTTCATATAAAAAATTATTTTTATATTTCTCTTTACGATCAGAAGTCTCAGTAAGTGAAAAATATATTATTTTCTTGAAAAGTTAGGAAAATAATTTAAAATATATAAACATAGTATTGATCATATAATATATAGAGAAAAAAAATTTCTTTATAAAATATAATCAAAGAAATAAAACATCATTATTATTGAATTTTTATTTTCGATAATGATTTAAGGGATCTGGTCACCCTATAAATTATAACAAATACCCTCTCTATGTTCTCCTCATACATGCATGACACCGTTGACATTGGAACCACCATGAAATGATTGAGATATATCAGTGTAAATATCAACATTAATGGAATTATCATTTGATTCTATATTTGTTTTTTTCAATAATATAAAAAATGAATTTTTTTTTGTTTTTTGGATCTAGTGCATAAAATACATGAATTGAATATGATTTTATTATAATGAGTTCTTACTTTAACCCTTCCTTAATAAAATTCAGTTTCTAGAATCCAAATTCATTCATATTATCGAATATTCTATTATCAACACATTCTGATCAAATAATTTTCACCAAAAATGTCATATAATACAAATCCCATATTTTTTCAATAAATCCAAAGTATTGAATATTCACATAAATTAGATTTCTAAGCTTAATACAAAATATATTCATCACATCTTCGACTATAGTAACTCCATTATTTTGTAACAAACTATATCCATCGGGTTCCTTTGTAATGAATATAAAATTTATTGCATTACCATTATAAAATATTACATGTACAGTTGGTGCTATGGTGAAACATTAATGTATTCCAAAAACATATAATAAAATTTTCATATATTTATTTAAAAATATGGTCCCAAAAAATCATTATTTATTGTTAATGGTTTGTATTTGAAATCTTACTTTCAATCCTTATTTAATTCAAATCAATAATAATTTCTTTCTGAGTTTTGAAATATTTACCAACCTACAAACTATTATGTAATATATTAAGTTCAATTTTCTCCCAATCTATGGTGGTAAATGTTAGAATATCTCTTAATGGGATTCCTTAACCCAAAAAGATCCCACGTTGATGAGATTTTGGGAGTCTAATACTTTTCACATCAGATAGATATTTGGTATCGAATTCAATATTTTCTTCAATAGTACACTACACTATAAAAAAATTCTCAATAAATTTGATTTCTAAATCAACATTTTCAAATCATTATATACCATTCAATGTTTTATACCCATATTAATATACATGTCCAAATAGTCATATCTTTCTCACCAATTGAACCATTATATTAGTGAATGACACATCGAAGAACATAATCAATTCAAATAATATGATTGAAAATTCATTTTACACAGTTGTAAACATCACTACTTCAGAATCCATTATAGAAATTTATTTTAAAAAAAGAAAATATTTTTTATCTTGTGTAATAAATATTTGAAAAAATGAATCATAAAGATAAAACATTAATCCTTTGTAAAGAGATGAAAGTCATGTGATTTTAAGACCTTTAATTTAATTTCATTAACTGATACAATATTCTTGATATTTGATGAATACACCTCTAAATCATTACAACATTTTTGAAATCAAAAGACTAAAATTCCTCTTACCCAGAAAGAGTGCGGGCCACTTAAGGAGTAAAAGTTATCTTCTATCCTTTACGGGGACAAACTCCTCCCATATAAGCATATCAGTCATATCCAAATAGGTTTTATTCACTATTTTTTATAGTGTATTTAGTAATATACTGATTTAACTATCATAGAAAATCTATTTATATATGCATGACATCATTAAAACATCCAACATGAGAATAATTTCATGTTCATAATTTAATGAAAATTTATTTATTTTTAGAAAATATTTGTTTATGATTTTCAATATTGGATTACAAAAAATGGTGAAAATATCATATACTTAGTCATTTTTTCCTTTAACTATTCATGGAGATGGTTTTATGACACTCGTATAACATATAAATTTCATATCTTTAGTAAATGGATCCAAATGAACATTAATTTTATTATTTGTTTATTCCAATATGAAAATATATAGGGAAAAAATAATGTACATGTGATTCATGCATGACCATGGTGGGAAGCTATAATTTACCAATGTAACTAGCTATATACTATGAGGGATTCAATGTACACCAAAATGATTCATTCCATCTTAAGAAATCCCCAGATTGAGATTTATAATGTTTTTTACAAATTGATGTTACTGATGATAATTTTTATTCATGATTTCTACTAAACTCATGACTCCTCTATTGATAAAAACAAAAATATTGTAGGGATAAATGGAAAATGAAATTAGTAAAAATATCACAACCTTAAAAGGTGAAACAAGTTTAAGAATACAACAAAATGAGAAAAATAGGAAATACCTACCAAGAGCAAGCAGTCATCTTCAGTTTATACTCTCAAAATATTTAGGAGTTCCTTGAACCAGTAGGTATCATCTTATTTTCCTTAATGTAGTATTTTTAATGATTTATCCACACAAAATGTTTAGATATATAAAGTATCATCACTCATGGTGAAACCAAATATTCCTATAACGATATGTGTGTTTCTAAGTGTGTATATTCATATATATAAAACATATATTTTTTATATTTTATAAGTTAAAATAATTATCTATACTCACATTAGAGCTCAAATATTATAATTTTTAGAAAAACATAAATAATTAGTGAAAATGGATGAATTTTATCAGAACTTAGTTTTATCACAGAGAAATGTGTCCTCTATTAGTACTTAAGAAAAGAAATGATAAAAATCAAAACTCTTTCTCCCTTAATCTGTAGTAGTGATCAACAATTTATAAAATATATAAGATAATATCTTTAATACATTTTTCAGTACATATGTGATTATTTTTATTATTTATTAATATATATTCCGTTATTTATATATTTAAAAATATCTTAAATTTAGAATAATTCACTATATTTAGTGAAATATATTACTCAAATTTAATTATTGGTTATTTCTTTTTAATTTTTCATGAATTTTTTTAATGTAGATAATGTGATATGTCAATTCATTTTATGAATATAATTTTAATTTTTTTTATAATTATTCCAAAAAATGTTCAATGTAAGTGTATCATAAGTAATTATATATCATAAATTTTGTAGTTGAAAAATTGGAGATTATAATAACTGATGATATATGATTATTTTATTATGGAAGAAATATATTTCAAAAAAAAACGGTCCAACAAATTTATTATCGTCATTGGTTGAATAAGAAACTGGCCTAGTGAAAGAAATGATTTTAATTTTAAAAATATATTGGTTTCATGTTGTATAGATAAAATTGATCTTTTATAAATGTTTGGTCAACATTATAATTATTATTATCTCTATGACATAAGTTATATATATGTTTTTTGAAATTTATAAAATTTATAATAAGAAAGTTAATACATTTTGTAAAATTTATTATAAATATTCTAGTAGATTAGGATTAAGATTAATTTGAATGAGTTGGGTTTATAATTTTTTTTATGAATGATAGTATTTATTTCATTCCAGAGTTTATGTTCTTTTTGTGGAGACTCATACATTTATTTGGGTTTTAGATTTATTGAAATTTTATTTTTGGGAATGTTAATGGTTAGTGACATATGGCGATTAGGGGAATAAATATGAATTATTTTATTTAGATAATTAATTCATTTATAAGTTATTTTTTTAAAATAAAATGAATATTTTATTTATTATCTACTATTTTTTATTTTGATAGACATCACTGTGCTTATTTATGGTGGTTGAAAAAAATAATTTCATACCGAAGATCCCGCAGGTAAATAATGAAAAAATAAATGATTTATGAACACACCATTCATACCTCATTATCCAACTTCCAATCATTATTGGTAGTGGGTTTTATTTAGTTCGCAAATAAGAAAATGGTGATTTCATTCCTCCAATGGTATCCCCTAGCTGCTAAAATCACTAAACCCTATGGTAGGAAATCATTTCTCCAAATGGGGTGGTAACAACACCACCATGGAAAATAGAGAATATTTAATTTGAGATATCTTGGTTGTTGAGAAATGAATATCTACCTAATCAATGATGTAATGTAACCCATTATGGTACTGGACACATTCATCAAATTCATCTTCCCATTTGAATATCATATTGATTCATTTTTTATGAAATAGAAAAAAATATTTGGATCCACTTTATTGAATAAAGTTCAAACTATTTTATTGTTTGAATTAATTTTTATATATAATACCATTTGATATAGATATAAAATTATTATTGTTAATTATTTAGTATTTATTTATATATTGATATATTATAATGATATAATAATTAGCATGATGTGGGTTAAAACACCGTGATCAAACATTCACCATGGAGCATTAACCATCACCACACCACAATCTATGAATTAGTGAATATTTTCAAACAATATCCCATCTTCACTAAGTTCATATAAACTCTATTAAAAAAAGATAAATCTCAGTGAATACATTAAACTCATTTTATTATGATTATAATTATCACTCAAAATTTTTAGAAAACCCCATTATGACAAAATGAATCATCATTGTAGGAGCTTATTTGGGAACATACATGCCTTTACATTATAGAAAATAATTATGAATTCTTTAATCCAAAATTAAAATCAAAGTGTGGACACTATTAAAACATTAGTTCTACTTAATCTATGAAGGGGTTGTCGTGGCATGGATATAAAATAGTCATATATCCATATGAAATTATATTCTACATGATTTATCTGTTTAATTCAATTGAATAATTATAAAATCCCTTTATACATGGAAATTACATACCACTAGAAATTGAACATGTCAATATATCATGGTCAAACTGATACATTCATGCTTCTTAAAAATAGACATAGTAGTTTTTTTAACACATCACATGTCAATCATCTATGTCTTCAAGTGCATCACATTTATCTTAACTAAGATTTTATATCAATATCCATAGTCTAACTCAATCAAGGACCTGTATGTCTTTTATAATCATAAATTTTTATAAATCCAATCTTGGTTATTCTCTAACTAATAACATTACCCAAAAAATACCCAACTACACAGAATTTGTTAAGACTCAAGCCATGCATAATAAAGGTATCATGTATAAATGTTCAATGTTTAGGAATCAACCCATACTAACCCATTTTAGATTTATAATAATCATACAACCCAAAAAATATTACTAACAGTATTAAATATCATGGGACATACATTATTGGGTAAGTCTGTATAATACCTCTCTTCTTATTGTCTTAATATTTTCCTCTTTTTATTATATAAAACTATTTTTATCACATATAATATTATACTTGCACTAATCATAGTATATCATCGTATCCCATAATAGTCCAATATGATCATGAATTATGGAAAAATAAATGTAATATATTGATTGCATCTTATCAGTTAACTATTCTCATAATATACTTATGCATTATTTATGAATGAATGAAAATAGATATCTTATTTATTATAAAATCATGATACTTTATTTAACCATTACATTGAATACCTGATGTATTTTATACTAGGATATTCCACATAATCCTTATCAATTTTTTGTGTTTATGATTTTTTCAATTGGTCCAATATAGTATCACATATATCCACCTAATATATCATTATTCCACCCATATAAATGATCTCTTCAAAGAGATATATTTCAGGAATGATGTGAATGGATTATTAGTGATATCCGGATTCCTTAGGCTGAGAAATATATCCATTATTCTCATATTAATGCTAAAATTTTCCCTCAATTCTATGAAACACCCCTTTTATAGAAATTAAATTATTGATCAAAATATATTATTTAACAAAATTTGATGTGTTGATTTAATCTCTTTATGTTTTTCAGTCTTCTATAGTGGATTCTATGGAAATATTCCTACTGATATTTATATTATTTAGTCAAGACATGAAACTGGATTGAGAATACATGTAATATTTGTTAAATTAGAAAGTATCATGAATGTAACATCTTATAGTGGTTTCATATTCACCTCCAAATACCAAGAAAAATCCATTTATTTATTCTTAATTACTTAAATATATTCTTAACATAAATATAGAAAATCACACCTGGATTACATTAATATATAATTATTATACTCAAATAATACGAATAATTATCACTCATAAAAAACATGGAATATAAGAAAGATCCTATCATAGATTCATATGGATTCATATCCATCCTATATAAATCTTTATAGGTATCTTAAATATTTATACGATTCAAGCCATGAATCATGTGAAAAGACATATTCTTAGAGTTATGTATAATAATCATCTTTTTAACTTTAACAATATATATTTTATAAATAAGTCTTTTAAGTATTTAAGATATATATTTATTGATTTTCATATCCAACATGTAGGACACTTCAGCCTTTTATTTAATCGGGAAGAATTTTCCCATCCTGCCCATAAAACAATAAAAAGTCTTGACATCATATATAATAACTAGTAATTAATCCATATAAAATATAAAAAATTTCAAAACACTCTAGATATCCTATTATATATATAATAATCATTCACATTATTATGAAACCTATATATATTATATTTTAGAATCAAACAAGATTTTCCATCTTAGATAAGGCTAATTAAATCCATAAATACACTATTGTAACATGCAAACATTATCATGCTCATTTGGTACTTAAAAACACCAAGGTTTTATCGTAAACAATTATTTGACTAAATTAACATTATGGAAATAATATTTTACATCCTTTTGATATATCTCATAATCATAATGGTCTGTAATTAAAATAAATTTCAAAATGGATATTATCATCAAAATTGGTGAAAATGTCTCTTTAAAGTAAACCACATGAATCCATTTTGTGCCTTTACCACCGAAAATTACATAGAGGTATACACTACTACATAAATTGTAGTTTTTTTGGAAAATACACATAAATCTTATGGGTCTCACTATTTCAGGTGTATCCCCTATTTTCTATGATTTGTTAGTGTATATGGAGCCCCTTCCATATTTCATGGAGTTTTGCAATTATAAAAAATCAAAACTCTCAATGGAATATTAGTAAGTCGTATATTTATAATATATAAATATTATGTTATCATAATTTAATTATATAAATCCATATCTATTAGGTTCCAGATGAATCTTAATATACATTTAATGTTCTTGTGTAATATGAGCCAGTTCTTCTTCATCAAATATTTATAGAACTAGCTCATGTTTTATTTTAGGAACAATTAATTTTTTGGTGATTTATACTTCTCGATATTTAAATTTTCTCCCACTAATTCATCAAATTATATATTAATTATCATGGAAATTATTAAACCAAGCCAAGAATAATTTGTGAACTGTAGGAATATATAAATAGTAGTGATTAGTTTTCTTAGTATAACCATAAAATAAGTATTTAAATGACATAGGGACAAGTTTATAAGAACCCATATTTAATATGGATTCTTCATAACCCAACATATGCGAAATATATATTTGGTTGTTTTCTATGAAACTTCACATATAATTTTTTAATGACTACATTAAATGGAACATAGTTAAATAAGAATGACATTTATTATAATGAAATCCCTGGAATGATAATGAAAGGTCACCCTGACTCATCATCAACAGATTAATGTAAAAGAGGGTTATAATCCCCTACATAGATAAACAATTCCATAAAAATGTACTAGGATGAGTGATTTGTGAAACTATTCAAAAACCTCTCAGACGACCAATAACTTTTTTCTCTTAAGTATTCACCACATTGATCAGATCATAGAATCTTAATTCTTTTCGATGTTTATTATATTTTTTTTTTTAAAACCATGGGGTTTTAAACATTTAAAACTATGGTCTCATTAAAAACTCATTACCACAATGAATGATGTAATTATTAAATGTTATGAAGTAAAAATACCCCCTACATTCTTGAGTACATATTAGACCACATATATAATTATTTATAAGATCCAATACTATACTATCACTCTCTCCTCTTCCATAAAAAGATGCTTTGGTTATTTTTTTTATAAAAAATTTATATGTGTAAAATTATTCAATGTAAAAGAATTCAAAAAATTCATTTATACGGAGAAATTGAATTTATTTCTCATTTATAATTCTCTAGGAAGATTTCCAAAGTTAGGTAGTTTTATAATCAACCATTACCATTTTATTATAAATGTTATAAAAATTTTTGTCAATGTCTATATTATTTGAAACATTTACCATATTATCAATTTCATAGAAAATATAATTTATATATAGAGATAAACTCTATCTCATAATAATGAATAAAAAATAAACATTCCATGAAAATATATTCAGATAAAATTTCTATTTTTGTAAGGAATGTAATTATTATTTTTAATTCCATATCTAGTAAAAAAGGTAGGATAATATCATAATTGATTACCACCAAATGAGACAACCCTTTTACAATATCAACACATAAAACAATATCACCCTTCATATATTATCTAACATATATTTCTCTATATTTATTTGAAAAAAAGTGTGATGAACACCAATTATCTAATAAAATTGAGTTAGAGTAAGATTATTTTGTTTCTATAAAATTTATATAAATATATATAGAAGAATTATCTTTTATAATAATTATCAACCTTATTAATAAATCATGAAATTTTTTATGGGCCGAATCTAAAAAAATATAATAATTAAAAGCACGATGCATACCATAATATAAAAATTAACATATATATTTGTTAGTGTCATGTTTTATATATATCCATTAATGAATTTTAATAAATTTAATCCCACTAAAATTTTCACAAATACAACATTAGCTTTTGTTGAATAATATCCATATTTAATTAAGTAATGAGTTTGGTTTGGAGTTTCTCTAATAAAAAAGTTATTTATGTAGGATTTTATGCCAATAATATTATATATGACTCTATGATAGTTTAGTGGATTATTTTTCCCCAATTAATTATATGTATATAAACTCAACTCCTTTTATTTGAAATCCAAATTATTATGGATTCCCAACTATGTGTCACTAAAACATCATAGAACGATAAGTTTATTGAACTCTTTTGGTTATCCATTTCAACTAGGCCTTATAAATGATAATCCAAGGTCACCCTATGTTGGAAGAACCAACCCATTTGAATGAACAATTCCTTGTAATGTGTTTTCTTTAAAATGAATATCACACTTAGTATTATATCTATTTTATTATATTCACCAATTTAATATAAAGCACATCCATATGCTACACCTAACTATTTCATTTAAAGAAATCATTATTATCATGTGCTTTATTCTATTATTTATGCATGACTCAAACAATTTAGATTTTAAATCCTCATTCCATAAAAAAATTAATTTCTTAAAACCATATTAATGTGTAAATATTTATAGAAATAAAAAATAATGTTACCTTTTATATAAAATGTAGAATAAAATTTTGGTGAAAACTAAACCATATATTCTCATACACTGCATATAATTACAGTATTTTCAAATTAAAGGGAAAAATTTTACCATATAAATTTAGGAATAAATAATATTCACATTATATGAACTTTTTAGATACAGGAATAACTAAATATAAATAATATAAATAAATCATCAATTCAATTATTTAAATTGAGATAATAAAATTTATGCTATCACGATTATCAAAAATATTTTTAGGTGGTATAATGTCATATGGATTTGACATGGTCCATTGAGGCCCACAATGGTGAAAATATTTTAGAATTAAAAAAATATAACTCACATTAAAATTATCTAAAATGTCTTACACCATGACATAGTGCATTTAATTTTGGTCCATTGAAAACTCTATTTATTATACCAATTTAGAAAATTGTTTTAGATAGGCAAACCATTTTCCTAATGACTTTTGGACACCTGAGTCTTTTTTTTGAAACACCTTTTCAATTTTTACTATGTTGTGGTGGTCCTCATGGTGAAAATGACCATAAAAAAAATAAATTCTCACTATTAAATAGATCATCATTCAATGATACTCTATTTTCTATAATACTTGAGTCGTGCCTGAAATTACTATTTCATGTTGACCATGTCATATCTATGGGAAACTATGAATTAAAAACCCTATTTTGAAGAGACTATACAATTGTTTAAGAAAATTAATAACTACAACTTCTTTTTTTGATGGTAACCGATATGGTTCATGGGATGATTACATTTTAAAGATAAATAAAAATAAATTATGATTTTGATTCAACACTAGTAATTTCTATGATACCATAAATGGGGTTCATGGTACATTTTAATGACTTCTTTTAATGTAATAAAACTTTACTTCAATACCATATATCATATTAATAAAGTATTATAGAATAAATGATAAAACAATAAATCATATTTTCCTCACTATCCAAGATTTTTATGTTCCATTACTATGAGTTTGATCAAGTTTCATAAGAGAAAACCAGTGGTTAATTTCATTCAATGGTATCCGCATGCCACTGTAATCTTCAAACACATTTTTCGAATAATTTTTCCCTAAATGGTGGGATAAGAAATCCTAAAAAAATAATTACATGTTTGAGAGAGCTTACGTTTTGATTGAAAAATCTAGAGTCTGACCAATAATGTATTTGAAAAATTATTTATATAGGAAACTCACACAATGTTAAATTTTCCATTGGAATATCGCAATGTTTTATTATTTAGAAAATGTAAAAAATAATTTACTATAAATTCATGATTAAACATTATACTATTTTAACTTTGGAGTCTATGTTTACACATAATATAATTATATTTATGTATTTGAAGATGAATGATAATCATTTTGAAAGTATTTCAAAATTAATATATCCTAATAATTTTTATAAGAACAATGAAGTGTGAAAAACATCCGGATGTCCTCTATGAAATCATGACCGTCACCACACCCTCATCCATTCTTTAGTTAAATATTCCCAATAATTTTTAATTCAATACTCTTTGTTGTTATAGGAAACTAACAATATTGAATTATAGATTATTAAAAATAGTTCTTACTTGGTAATTAATTATTATTCTTCTAGATAATTATCATTTCTTCTAATTGTGAACTTATAGGTAATCATATATGGTATTCTTGATGATTATCAACTATTTTGGTGGTGTAGTTATCGGTAATTACAAATATTTACTCCAAGTAATTTACAGTGGTTTTAATTTTATGTATATATGATTACTAATGGTTTTTTTATTGGGAGTATAAAATAACAGTTATAGATATGTTGAGATATAATTTTATATTTAAACTCTTTTGATAGGTTCGTCCAAATAGTATTCAAATCAGTGGAACTACATGAATATATGAGTAATCACTTGTATGCTAGAGGGTACCAAAAGTGGAAATTTTCAATCAATAACATGAGAATTTTATACTCATATAATCAATAAACTATAATAAATATTATAAGAAATAAGAAATTATAAATTATAAATGAACAATAGAATAATGGAATTAAATATAATATCCATGTATAGAAAAATATCACATGATATAACAGAACATGATTCAAGAGTAATGGATTATATGAATACATATAGAAATAGTTTTTCCCAATTTTTGACCATATATAAATAAATATTTAAAAATAAAATATTAAATTGAATACAAAATTTTGGTATGAGGCTCTACTTGGTCTCGTCTCCCACACCAATTATCCATCTAGCTCTCCCATTCACTATAATGAAATTTCATATACTTGCATCCTAGATCATAAAGTCTATATGGACACTAAGATTTCCATTTATGGTATGTGTAAAACTCGTCCATAGACAACAATGGGTTAATGTGACAATAGAACCCAGTTCAACCTTCCACGTCACCTAGGATGACCCGCCATAAAGACCGAGGCATGTTACTGATCACCTAAATTAGGAGAATGGAACCAGGGTAACAATATTCATTAATTTTGAATGGGTTTACCCTCATCGATCCAACATGTTCATCTACGGGTTAGACATCTGTTCCGTCAAATACACCATGACCTTCACTAAAAATCAAAGCAAATATTACATAAGTAGTAGCATCATAATAAGTGTAAAATATATCTTAAAGTGGAAGTAAAAATTATAAAATATATAATTATGACATTTTAAGAATATTAGGCCATGTAAGTTAAGAAATAACCAGAATATATTAAATTATAAAATAAATGTATCAAAAAAGGTTTGGATTAAACTAGATCCATTTGGAACTTGGACACCACCACCTTATATACAAGAAAATTACATGAGCATAAAGTTACCCCACTGTGAGATACAACCCCAATTCCACTACCTATTTAAAATAAAACCAATTCATTATATGTAAAATGGAATAATCTAGGTGTGGGGAAAATCATAGTCAGATAACACCATTAATATTATTACCACCATTCACAGTTGAAACCAAATAATTATAGTTTTGAAGAAATATATTAAAAACCTTGTATTTGAAAAATAATAATAAATTATTTAGTATTTAAAATAAAAATAAAAATATAGAACAAAGGAAAATAAGAAATAAATGATGCACTCATAATAAATCCACACATTAGAATCACCTAAATGTAAGAAATAACAAATCTAATAAATATACATAACAAGGGTGGAGCTCTAACATATGTGATCTAGGTTCTTATAGATCAATTATGGATCCCTTGGATGTCCATCATGAACTTAAAAAAATATCAACATATGATCCTCTTGAGGATATTGACAATGATCCCTAATTAGAACATTCCTAAGACTAGGGTATCACACATCCTAAAACTCACCCACCCTAGGCCAACCAGTTTCACCCTAAGAACATTTATAACAATAAAAAGATACCATTTTTAATAAATATGATTTTTATCAAAATCATCATTCAATTTACCTTGTAAATCCCATTTAAAAACATTATTTTCTAAAATTAAATTATCAAAATTCTTGAAAGAATAATTTTATTTCAAATGGGAAAACTAAAAAAATACTTATTTTGTTCACATGAGAAAATCAAATCCATATTACCATCATATAAGTCATAAAATGCATGATAAATAATTAAATACCCAAGTATAAACCAAGGACACATATAATACAAAGGAAATGTCGGAGTATTTAGATACAACTATGTCAAGAATAAATAAATTTCATCACCATCACAATAGAACAGTAGAGAATAAGAGAGGTTTCATCACAAATCTAAAAATCTAAAGAAACCATCCAAACCCCACCCCACAACCAAAGGATTTTCCCTCACATTATAATTAGGTTTATAACATCAATGGAAAAATTAAATAACATGGAGTGGAAAAAGAATAAAAGTTAAAATGTTTAAAATATGGAATAACAAACCTTAATGGAATCTCGTAAAATTGAAGGATAATCACACCAAGACCAAGGGAATAAAGGAATACATGTATTAGGAGACCTTCTTCAAATGATTTAAAGAAACTATAAAGAGGGAAGAAAAAACGAAAAGGGGTATTTTTTTAAAAAAATAAATTTTTCTATTAATTTTGGGAAACATACATGATTTTATTTCATGGTAATACCGTAGCATACTAAAAAATAATGGGCCACCCTTGTCCACTATAGTAAGTCACATTGTTTCATCTAAGGTCCCATATTATTTTCAAACTCATGAAAAAACTATAAAAAATAAATTGTCTTCTCGTAACCCCATTCAAATTGTTAGGATCAGAATTACTATTAAAAATGTGTTGACCATGTCCATATACTACTTTATTAGAAATTTTGTATTTTCTATATTTAACCCTCAATAAAATCCAATAGAGTGTTTCATATAAAGAATGTATGAAAAGAATACATATCAGTAACCCTTCAGGTGGAACTATTTCCCTATTCATATCAAGAATATATAAGTACATGTGTGATGATATATGAAAATAATCATTATGAAAAATAAATACTTACCATAAACTCATATTCTATACAATCAGCCCAAGAAAGACCATACTTTAATTGGATAGAGATAATGTCAGGTTTGAATATGTTATGTAGGGATATAATGGGAAGGCATGGTTCCCTCCCACAATGACTAATTGATAAACTCAAGGATATTAGTTATAAATAAACCGAACATAAAAATGGTGAATAGAAATGATCATCACTGCACCCAACCATTATAATAATGATAAATATTTTATAAATGACACCCAAACCAAGATTTCAATGAAAAATGGTTATAATTACACCCATACAAGTAACCAATAAAGGAAACATTTGACTTACACCAAACATAAATAATAGAGATAACCATTTTCAATCTAATGAACAATATATGGCTTTACACGAAACCTAAAACCAGAAGTGGAAATAATTATAATTATTCCAAACCAACAAAAAAAAGATAATCGTTGTAAGAATTTTTACCAACCAAAAATTTAGTAAACATTAGTTAGAATTTTTCCCAATTGACATTTCCAACAAGATCTTGTGTGGAATTACACCTATTCTATAAATGCCAACAATTTTAATATGTTTTTCCATTTTAAAAAATCATGTCTATATTATAGATTTAGATACATTAAAAAGGAAACTAAAATGAAAATTTCCTTATTTTATTATGGTAGAGTTTTAGAATTGAAATGAAACACGTTACAAGTGTAATAAATGAATCAAATTAGTAAAATTTAAAAAGGAATGAAACCATATGTAAATAAGAGTACTATTGGGTTAAAATTTTGATCATCAACATATTTCATGAAGATCATACCATAAATGATAACTATAGAATGAATAATACACATTAGAAATATAATAAAAAACTCAACAAGGAAATTTTAGAATATGGTTAATGATTTTGGATATATCTGTAAGACTATATATAGGAATATAATATTGTCATTATATATATGGCCAATGAATATATGGTCATTGGACATAAATGAATTTATTAGGTACATTGAATTTTTGTAAATATTAGTAACAATTTTAAATAATATTATATATTAGAAAATTTCGGAATCGAAGAAAAATATAATAATTAATAAAAATTATTTATTATTAAAAATGAAATTTTATTCATTTCATATTACTGTTATTATTATTAGTATTATTTTTTAATAATTATTTTATGTGCCTATAAAATTCAATGAATGTATATAATAGTAATTTTTTTTTAAAATTTAAAGGGTAAAAATAGATAATTGGACATTCCATGAATAATTTAATGGTAAAAGAATATATTTATTAATGTTATTTTTCTGTGGTTTTTAATATTTTATCTTGATAAATTAAATTGACTTCTTTAAAAGTATTATTTGGATAGTATTTAATGGTTTATTATTAAAAATAAATTAAGTATCATTTAATTAGAAATTAATATTATATAATATTAAAAATACTTAATATTTAAAAATTCATTTCTATAAAAATAGTTGTATATATATTGTTTATATTTTTCAATTTAAAAATAAAAAATATTATATTTACAAATTGAATTAGATTAAAATTGGTTAAAATGTAAATCTGTATATAAACATTCGTTAATGGGGTCAATTTAATTTTTATTTAGAAAATAAATTACTCAGGACAAAATTTAGGTACTACAATAATTATAAAATGAGGATAAAGGGTTAAATTACGTGTTAAATGCCTAAAATTTCTATAAAATAAAAACTAAATTGTGATTATGATGATATTCACTATATATTTCTATTATTTTTCATTTTTGGACACATTTTCCTAAAAAATGACTAAATTACACCTTAGGAAATGGGTATTTTTGAAAATGTCACTCATAACTCACCTATAAAAGAGCCCCAACACCACCCCTCCAAAAATTATTTTTGTTTGGTTCTATAATGAATACATTCCCAAAGTACCACCCCTAAATCAATTGTATACTTTTTTATCCATTGGATCAATGAAGAAGGCATAAATATTTCATTTAAATGAAACTATTTTGAGATGGTGCGAATTAATATAATTATCTAGTTCATCAAAAAAATTTAATTACGTTATCATATATAATATTTTTAACAATAATTAACTAATATATTGAGTTTTTATTAAAATAATTATTTATTTTGAGGATTTATATTAGTATAATATTACTCAAAACACTTTCTCATTCATCTCTATAAATTGTTCTTTTTTATGTTGAATATACCATCTTCATGAATGATGTTATGAAAATTTATAAATTTATTATATGAATGAGTATTGAGAAAATAATAATGTTATTATATGAAATTAAACACCTAATCCTGTAATGAATATGGTTCTAAAACAGTTATAAAAAATAATGGTAATTATAAAAGTAAATTTTTATTGTTAAATTACATGAAACTTTCCCATCACAAATTATATTCTCATGAATTGTACCCATACCACCCATCAAATGGTTATCATAATGAATGAATAAAAAATTATAATTTATTAAAAAACTTTTAATACTCCAGTAAAGATGAAATTTTATTCTTAGAATAATACATGACATATATATTAAAAAATAAGCATACAATAATCAAAATTAGAGACATTAGATAATTAAAATATGCTAAAAACATTTGTGTAATAAATGGTTATAATTGAAGGGTATAAATGGTAAACTATATGTATAATTTTCTAAAATATTTTATTAATATTTTTATGTTAATTATACCAATGGTTACATCACTATTAATGATATCGAGAGAAATGGTAAGTGTTTCTTTTCAAATATAACATTTAAATTGAGTTTTCCTATGTCTAAATCAATATTTTGGAAAATTTCATGAAATTTATGTTCAAAATCCCATTTATTTTACTATTATTTATCTATTATCATGATTTACATGGTTCTTTATCATTCTATCTCCCATTGGTTCATAATTTAAAAGAAATGATGCTTGTTAGTTGAGTAAAACAAAGGTATTCTTTTTTGATCAATAATAGTTATCCTCCAGGTCTGTGCTTTTAAAATACCATTATTTTATGTACATATTCCAAATTAGATTAATTTTTATATTATAGTTTTATGAATTTCAATATAATTTTCAAAAGTTTTAATGAAATATTATTTAATGTTTAGACATGGTTAATTTCATCTAATGAATTCAATAATGTCAATATAAATATTTTTTTTAAGTTTCATAATTATTTAAAGTAATTTCTCTTTCATTTAAAAATAATTTTTTTGACACAATTTTTTGATAAATTATTTCCCTTTAAAATTAATGTTATTAGAATGTATGTGTTAATTATCCTTATTTTTGAAAATTATATTCTAATTCTTTTATAATGATTTGTTTGTTCATGTTAATATCCATTAATGTTTCTTAAAATTTATAGAGGATATAATTTATTTATTCCACCCATCCCGTTTCCATAGGTGTATTGTGATCATATATTATGGAAATCATTATAAACAAAGTTTATTTCTCTCAGGATAACTATGAAGTAATAAAATTATGAATATTTTTGGGGTCATGTGTTAAAAATATCTATGATTTAACATTATATCATTGGTGGGTCGAATATGTACCACCAATTAAATGGGGAAAAGATTTAAATCTCATGATATTACATATAACAAATAAGGAATTGAACCCAATCCACTATGACTATGGGAATAGGGAGTGTTCCTGATCCACAATGAGACTCTATCCACTATATTTTGATTGTATTTTTAGTGAACCTTTACATGAAAAATGTTTTTAATAATTTTATGAATGTTATATACTCTTACTCCACAGTTATATGTTATGAAAAATTTCAATGTTATTTTTATATAGATTATGATTATTTTCTCAGTATTTCTCTTTCATATGACCCATTTCACATGCTATGTCATAATTATTATGTCATGATTCATTATTTATGATCTATGTTTAATTGGGTATGATTTATTTATGTTAATTTCATGAACCTTGACAAGTTCCTCAGACAATCATGTTTTGGGTTTTCTCAATTATTATTTTGATTGATATATCTTATTTTCACCGCATAATGAGTGTATAAGCTAACCCTTTCTTATGATTGCATTCCATTGATAATGTAGAAGATTATTATGTATGATATATCTAGGACAGAATCTTTTGAGAATTTTATTTAAGGTAGATTTAGAATAATTTTTATAAAATACTTTTATTACATTAATAATATATAAAGACTATAAAATTATTGGTTCGGTGAGGTAATTTATATTGATATGTAAGGAATACTTAAGTAAAATTATGTAATATATACGTTTGTTATGGTCAGGTCATATCATTTAGTATTATATTTGTATTTATTTAATTTTTTATATTATGTGAGGAATAATATGGTAATAAAACATAAATCATCCAATGTTGCACTAAAAGTTTTGTATAATGAACTATTGGTGTCATAATTTGAACATAATATGTCTTTGGACGAAATGAAGGTGTTATAAATAAATATATCTTTGGATTGATTTTTGTTGTAATTTGATTGTTAACTAAGTATATTTTTTTCAATAATAATATAAATGTTTTTGGTTTTGCTCAATTGTTGTAAATATAACAAATATAGTAAAAAATTAGTGTTATAGAAAATGTAATGAAAAAAATGGGATGGGTGTTGTAGTACTAGAATAATAGATCATCTTACTAAACTCTCTCAAAATAGGAATAATAGCATGAACCATGCAGAATTACCATACATTCCAAAGATGGTACAAAACTATATTGAGTCCTTTATGGGAAGATGTACACATGACTTTAGTGGATCTTTCAATCCAGTAGTCTATGTGCAGTTGATCAAGGCATTTAAGAGATGTTTGGTCACTTCACATATAATAAAAAAACCTTATAGTGGATAAGGTTTTATGATAAACAATTATTCATCAATGAAGGGATTATGATGTGTTATCCTTAAAATTACATGGTGGCAGATAATGCATCATATCAATTAAAGGATCACGAGAAAACTTGTCTGAAACCTGATTTTGGGGTAAAAGTGGAAATATTTTCACTAAATATACGGAGACATAATCTCTATATTGAAAATTGTGAAATATATACTCATAAAAAAAGTTTAAAATATACATTCACATAAAAGCGGATGAACATGCACCAAATGTGTTAGTTAGAGTTGATGAAGGACTATGGGTACTTAAGACGTTATCATCCTAGAAAGGAACAAAAGGTGGATGATGCCTTGAGTATGAAGTATCATGATAGCTTATTAATTAAAAGGATTTAAAGTTACCAAATAATCATGTATTTTCAAAAGACATACCTCTAAATCATATAAAATGGGAAGAAATACTATTTTTACCTAATAACATCTCATCTGTCAATTGATATAACGATAAAAAAGTCTCCAAATGATTACATAGATTAAAAAATAAGAGAGGTAATATACCATTGTTAATGATTGACATTGATGTATTTATAATATTTTAGAAAATAAACATGTGCCCCTTTAATATCAAAATTGATGAAGTAGTTAGATGAAGAATATAGATCATCATTCTCTATCCATAAAAGAATGTAAAAATCTAGCTAATTATGATAGTAAATTAATTTAATGCCTTAATAATTTTCTATATTTGGTTTTTTTGAGTTTTATATTCATTATAAGAATGTTATCTAAGTTTTCAATTTAAAATGAAATGGTTTTATTGTTATGAAATAAATTTTTTTTGTATTATATGGTTTTATTAAAAACATAAATTTATAAATTTTATAAATATAATGTGAAAAAATTTATTTTTGATATAAACATATAATTATTATCTTAGGTTGAGATGTTGTGATTTTTAAGCAACGATAGAATTTGTATAGGATTGTGAAAAATACAGATTTTTTAAAACAATCATTTACATAATTATAAATAATAATTTAAATGTTCAATTTTATCTTGAAGTAGTTTAATTATAATTAAATTATAGATAATATAATTAATAATATAAAAATCATATTTACTCATGATTTTAGTATATAGCTATTTTTGGACTAAAAAACAATTTTCTAAAAAATATTTTTTTGTTAAGTTTTACATATTTTTCGTAAGTTTTTTTATTTCCCTTATATTGATTGAATATTTAAGAATAGATTACTTATTTTTAATCTAGAGGATAATATTTGATAAACATGTCCCTTTAATATTTTTTTCATTATGAATAGTAACTGTATTAAATACTTGTCACCACGGTAAGGGTAAATCAAGTAACTAAGGATAAAAATAATGAGATAAGGTAAAAAAAATCTCTCTAAAATGTATTTATTTTATTTTATAACTGTGTATTTACCTATAATAAAAATTATTCTAAAATGTGAACATTTTTTACAATTTCATTTCTATTATAACATTTATATTATTTTATGTAATGGATAATGTCAAAAATTTCACTCTATATATTTTAATGTATTTAATATTTTTTAGTGGGATAAAAACTATATTTGTTTTTTATATTTTATTAATTAAATTTTGAATTAATTTTATATTTTAGTTATTTTTTTTATTTTTAATGATGAAATAATTTCATTTAATTCTTACACAACACCGACAAAGTTCTTGTTTACATAATAGAAATAATAAGAAAATTAATTTTTAAAAATTAATCATAACATTATTTTGATTAATAATTGTAATCATTTTTTGGAAATATTAGATTTTAATGAAATTTTAAATGTATATATTCTATTTACATAGCTATCTTTATTCCAATGAATTTAGACTATGTGATTGCCCAATAAATAACTATAATTGTATATTAATTTCAATAATATTTATTAAATTTTTTAAAATGAGTAAAATCATTTATACATACAGTAGAAGTTGATATGGTGTATCAAATCAACTAATTTCCATTTACTGGTCACTTATCCTTTTATAGTATCTTTATTTACCCATAGCGTGTGAACAACATTGATATCACAGTAATCCTCAAAATGGTTAAGAGGGTGTCAATACTAATATATAAGGGTTAGAATGTCATCTAAACCATTTCAAATTTTAGTTATTGATTTTATTTTGTTTCATACTCATAATAACAAAAAAATATCATTTTTGTGACATTTTCCAATGAAAAATAATTTATATTAATTTAATATTTTAAGTAATTCAAAGAGTTTCTCTCCCCTTACTTTTAAAAGGAAACATTCTTTCCTCTCCTCCTCACACATTTTGAGCACTCTATCTCAACCAAGAACTTCCCTAGTGTCTCCAAGGGATCTATTCAAAATTCCAAGAAGTTTTTATCTTCCAAAAAAACCAAACATATATGGATTATGGTATAAGAAAAAGAGGTTATCTCAGAAGAAGGTATAAGTCATAACCGACCTATTTCATGTTTATTTATTTTTCTACCTTCTTCAAATAATTTTCAATTACAATTAAATAACAACATAAGTGTCTTAAATGTAAATAAATGATTCATGATTATTATATATAACTTTTTACTCTTATTTTACATCCAATAAGAAATGAAAACATTACTCTTGTGTATGTGTGGATTACCACCTCCATGAAGTGATGTGTTTCATTTTTCATTACTACCAGACAAGGATGGTTATAAAGAAGGATTTAACTAATATGTATTATATAACTGGAATATTAATGACTTATTAAGGAAATAATATTATCTATTTTTTTAACATTCCATTTATTGAAAAATGACATCGTTGTTCATGAGTAATGTGGACTTCCACCCCCACCAAGCGTTTTGAGTCTCTTTTCATGATTGTATTTTAGGGATGCCCCTATAATTTAATTTAATGTAAATGAATAATTATAAATTATTGGTTAATAATTATTATATTAAGTGACAATAACCCCTTATAACAATGATCAACCTATCATAACTTTTTAGGGTTTATGAACCGAACATGATCATTGCATCCGATGTAAACATAACTGATTAAGAAACTAAGTAAAACATGTCCACAAGTGATATAAATGTAAAAATAAGAGTGTAAGTAACATGAATTTGTATATTAATTATTTAATTAAATAATATAAATTTATTATTAATTAATATAAAGGGAATTCTTGAAGAGCTGGGATCAAGGTAAGAGATACATTACCTTAAAAACTTGTTTTAATTATTTTAATGATTTATTTTGTAAAAAATTTAATTCCATGTACATATTTATAAAATAATTTAATTTAGCATTTATATGGGCATGAATTAATTATAATGGTCAATATTTAGATTATTTCAATGTTTTTCAGAAGGAATATTTTTACAGAATATATGACCATAGGAAAAAGAACGTTCCATTTTAATGTATATGACGTCAATTGTTTCCTACCACAATAACCATTATTTATTGCTTTGATTACATTACAAGATTTCATATTTTATTTACGTAAAATACCTCAATACATTTATTTAGGTTATTTTAAAAAATAATTTTAAATGGAGTGGATATTTAAATATTCAAAAATATTTTCTTATTGGTGGAAAGAATATTAGAATTAGTGTGAAGATGGAAATGAACGATTTAATATATTATGATTATGTTATAGTTCTTGTGAAATATTTATTATTATGGGTGATCCCAATATATCTCATGATGGTGAGTGATACCGATATATCCCATGAGATATATGATCCCCATATAGCTCTCCAACATATTGGGTAAAGTGATAAAGATTACTATTTAGGTTTCTGGAAAGAGTTTATTTGAATTTACAGGGAAGGATATTCCATTTATAAGAGTGTAATGTAAATTATATCCCATGATACAAACATGGTTTATATATTAGTTCTATGGTTTTTAGGAATGTGTTATGATTTCACAAGGTAAGATAATGAGATTTGGTTAAAAGGTATGATTATGATACTTCTTAAGGGTTGAAGATGTAACAATGTGGAAATGATTTCATAATATTTTCATGACAGAAATGAAATATATATGATAATTATTTTTCCTTTAATATTTCTTATTTAATGTTTTATTAAGATATCTTGGCAGTGAAAATGATTTATTGATTAGGAAAATGATTATTTTTGTCTCAAATATTATTATTAAAACCGAATATTTGTATAATTATTATTCCTAGAGTAAATATTTTATTTATTTCCTTTTTTGTATGTCCCATACTAATAATTTTGTGTTCATATAACATTTTAAAATTACTTTAATATTTTTTAAGGATGCCTAGGGATAGGGGAAATGTAAAGAGGAAGATTTTAAAGTTAATCCATTAAACTAAAACAAGTTATATCATTAATGTATTTATTGTTGAAAAAATGGACACTGAGTGGATGTTTCCACATTGTGATGTAACATTTTTTATAAGGTTGGTGCCATAATTTTATTATACTATAAATTTAAAATATCACTTGGAATATAAAAAAATTGAATATTCGATAAGGATTCAATTTGTTGATTTTTTAATGCGGAGTCCCTATATTCAGTATCATAGGAAAGGTTTTGATAAATTTTGAGGTTAAGATAATGAATGTATGTAACCAATAGATTTTATAATTTAAAATATTCAGAAAATTTCTTTTGATGATAACCATGATGCATTATGTAATGTATTTCTATTCCGAATGGGTTTTCACATAGTAAACAAGGAAGCTAATGTTGGAAGTCACCATGAAGAAAATATCCCTCCAAATAAGAATATAAAAAAAGATTGAATCGGATTTGAGTAGTTTGATTCTATGATGGACCAGTTGAAAAAGTTTATAAATTCTGGTGGAATCCATTCTAAAGATAAATTGAATCTACAAGAGAGTAAATTATTGATAGTGAAACATTTTTATAGACAGCACCATCAAATATTAATTAGATATTCTAAATCGATATTAGTCATTGGATGGATTAAACCTATGGAAAAGATACTTGAATCCATGGGTTATTTGGATCACAAGAATTACACTTTTTTTATTTATCATTTTGAATGTGGAGGTAATCAATGGTGACTCATGGCTAAAAAAACAAGATAAATAGAATATATTTTTGACATGGAATAGGAAACATTTAAGAATATTTTATTGAAATGTAATTTCCTAAGATTGTATATAAAATGATGGAAAATCAGTTATTATAACTGATGTAGAAGAAGGAATATTCTCTAGCCATGTATTAAGGCAAGATGATTGAAAAGGAAGGTACCAAATTGTATTTGAGATATTGATATTAAAATTAATCATCATTATATAGTATTAAAGAAAATAAAACCATGACACTTGTCATATTGATAATTTAAAAGTTATGGAATTTTTTTTCATACTATGAAGGTATAAGTTGAGTTCTTATGACTATGTTTTCCTTGATAAAATATAGAAAATAGGTCTAGGTTGTCAGAAATGGGAAATAATTCATTAAATAATTCTAATGCTATAAAATTTAATTTAGCAATTTGTGATAGGTGTGGTAAAAATCACCCTGGGTAATTCCTTATGAAATCTAGGTAGTTCTTCCAATGTTTTATATTTTTTAATATGGCTCATGATTGAAAAAAATAAAACTATACTAATAATGGTATATACTGTTCTGTTAAGAAAGTAATAAGGGGTTCTAAATTAAATTATATGGGTTATTATGTGGGTGTGTGTCTGAAGAATCCCATGAATGATGGGAATCAGAAATACTACATGTATAAGGTTATGGTGAAATACCATTAAACTACTTTTATATCTACTGGTCTATTTAAAAAATTTGTAATAGGTACAATCGTTGTTTATCTGGCTTACTCTAATGTCATGTTTGATTTTAGGTCTCAAAATTCTTTTATTTATAATAAATTTAGTGATAAATATAAAATTTCACCTTAAGAAATGATGTTATTACTTTTGGTAGAAACACTTATGGTAGTATAAATAAATATTAATTTATAAATATATTTCTCTTAATATTTGTTGAAGTATTTTCCTTCTTAAACTTGTTTTCGAGGTGGTTGTAGAGTTTCATGATATTCTAGGCAGGTACTATCTTTTAATTTATCAAGATACGATATAATATAGAGACTAATAAGTTAGTTGATGAAATGAGATCCATTTATTATAAAATATTGAATTCATACATTTGATAAAATATCAAGAATCTAATTAATCATTGAAATTAGGAAAATAAAGTTATCTTAAACATATATCTAAATGTGAGAAAACTATTCATATTGATTATTTGTTAGAAGTGAATTTTTTTTGACGATTTACCAATTGATTTTCCTAGTATTAACCATTATCAGGAATTTGAATTTACTATTGACTTAGTTCATGATGAAAATATAATTTCAAAACCTCTTTATCAAATAGATCAAGTAAAAATTATGGAATTGAAAAATAAATTTCATGAATTGATTGATAAAGGCTTTATTTATCCTATATAATTATTTTGGGTAGATAATATTTTATTTTTTAAAACTTAAGATGGTTACATGATGAATTTCATGGATTATAGAGTGTTGAATAACATCACTTTTAAGAATATGTATTTCCTGCCACATATAGATGACTTGTTTGTTTAGAACTAGAGAGATCAATATTTTTCAAAGGCTGATCTTAGGTTTGGGTACCATCAATAGAAGGTTATGGATTAAGAAAAACATAAAGAATATGTCATACTAGGTATAAGAATTTTGAGTATATTTTTATTACCTTTCACTTGATAAATTCTCCACTTGTATTCATGAATCTTATAAACTGATTTTTCAAAGAATATTTTTATAAATTCATTTTTGTGTTTATTGGTGATATTTTGGTTTGATATAAATGTTATGAGGATCCTAAAAAACATCTATTTATTATTATTCAAACATATAATGAAAATAATTTATATACAAAATTTAGTAAATTTCAATTTTTATAGAAACTTCCATTCCATGGACATAAAATTAATAAGGGTAGAATAAAATATTATCCTATTAAAACCATAGTTTGTGACGAATGGAAATGACATAAAAATTTTACTAAGGTTCATATTTTTGTAGATTTGAACAATATTATCGATAGTTTGTCGAAAACATTAAAGAGTTATCTAACTCTCAAACCAAGATAACATGAAAATGAGTTTATTTCATATAGATAACGCATTTTGATGAATCTTTCCTGGAATTTAAAGGATTACTTATGAATGATCTATTTGTTTCACTTAAATCCATAAATATTTACATTTTTATCTAGAATGATACTTATTTGAAGGGTATGGGTTTTCTGTTATTGTAAAATGATCATGTACATATCTATAATTCACATAAATTAAAACCCTATGATAAAAATTATTATACATATGACCTTGAACTGGAAGTGATAGATTCATCCTCAAAAATACTGATATATCATTTCTATGGTGTAAAGTGTAAAATATATACAGACCATATAATTTTGAAGTATATATTCAGTCATAAATAGTTGAACATGAGATAGATTAGACTACTGGAATTGATAAAGGATTATTTCTTCATATTTTATTACCATCCAGATATTGAAAACATTGCAGATGATGCTTTGAGATAGAAAAATAACACATCATTAATTATGCTACATCTGGAACACGATCCTTTATTAAATGATTTGATGATTGTTGTATTAGAATTTGTGCGTATATGAACTCCATATATTTGAAATTAAGTGTCATTATAATCATATTTTTCAAATAGAATTAATAAAACCCTGAAGGGATACTATGAGTTATAGGAAAAGATAGAATTGGTTAAGAAATGTATGTTTCAAAAATTTAATATTGTTAAAGAGAGTTCTTTAAAATTCCCAAAAAGTTTATCTGTTTAATTAGACCCCTAGTTGACAAAGGAACTATTGGTTGAGGATCATATATGTCTATTTTTTATTCATATTGGTAGAAAACAAAAATATAAATACATTCAGAAATATTTTCAATTTGAAGGATTGATGAAATATATTACTGATTTTACAATGAAATATTTGAATTCTCAAAAGGATACATTGAATTGAAAATTATTTAATTGTATTATTTAACCTATTCCCGTTCTATAATTGAAATGGAAGAATATATACATAGATTTCATGGTGGTATTACCAATGAAATATCACATAAAAATTGTGATTTTTGTAATTTTTGATCGATTAACTAAATATCCTCATTTTCTTCCCATTTGAGAACATGTGTATTTGAGAAAATGCTCTCAACAAGATGTTAAATAAATAATTAGATTACATGGATTCCCATTTTTTATTATATATGAACATGACATCATATTCACCTATAATTTATTTAAATTACTATATAAGTCATTGGGTACCAAAATTAATTTTAGAATAATCATTTTCATCAATCAAATTGACAATTAGATGGAATGATAAAAAATTTGGAGGATATTCTTCAAGATTGTCCAATAGATTATCAAGGAAGTTGGTATCAACATATATTTATGGATGAGTTTTCATATAATAATATTTTTCGTTTTAGTATATAGTTGTGGGGTTTTGATGCATTATATGGAAACCAGTGTCAGACTCTATCTTGTTGGGATGAATTTAGGGAAATCATTTATCTAGAATATAATTGGTAAAATAAATGGTTGATAATATAAAGATGATTAAAAAAAACATGAATATTGATCAAACTCGGAATTATTAAATAGATAATTAGAGGAATGATCTTTCATTCGAGGTAGGTGATAATATTTTTATTATTGAATCACCATTGAAATGAGTTATGTGTTTTGGTAAAAACAGAAAGTTAATGTCCATGGTTTATTAGACCATATAAAATCCTAAATAATATTGGATCGGTTGTTTATTGATCTAAATTTCTTTTGATTTTATCTTATGTATATGACATCTTTTATTTTTTGTTGTAAAAAAATATGCTCCTAATGCATATCATGTCTTGAGCCCTAAAGTTGTTCAGTTAGCATATAATATTTATTATAAGAAATAACTTTTTCAAATTTTTGATCATAGAGACTAACTATTATGGAATAAGGTGATTCTATATGTTTTATTTTTAGGGAAAACCATATAATTGAAAAAGTAACATGGGAATTCGAAAATGTTCTGAAAGAAAAATGTGCCCACTAATTTAAATTATGAACAAAATTTGGTGGAAAAAATTTTCAAAAGTGGGGAAGAATCTAAATCCCCATTTAATGTAAATCATAATTCAACATACTGCTTTATTATTTTTCCATAATTAACTTTTATAGTGTTATATACATTTTTAGAATGTGATTTAATTTTTCAATTTAAAAGGATACAATTTTATTCTTATTAAATCATTTTTCATATAATATAATATTTTCTTAAATCATTAATTTATTAATTTAATAATTATAATTTCATTAAGTTATATTCATTTTTCTAATCATCATATTAAAATTATCTTACTATTACATTTTTATGTTTTTTACAGCTGTTGTTTTTCCAGTGAATAGTGAGTAAACATATTTTTCTATAAATTTCATTTATTTCCATAAAATAAAATAATCTAAAAGTATTATTTTATCTTAATGTTACAGAAGTGTACATTAATCATAAATAATTTAAATAATTAAATAGGAAGCATTATTTTACCTTGTTCTGGTATAACTATATATTTTTGGGCATAAAAAGACATTTATATTAACATTGTTTCACACAATTTTACATAATTATAATAAAATTTTTCTTTTAAAATTTTATAAATTGATTCATGAAAAATGGATTCAAAATTTGGAATTATGAGGTTAAAATTTTATAAATATTTCCATTTAATTTTCAATCATTATTATTATTAACTATTGTGGATATTTGTCACATCGGAAAGGGTAAATCGAGTAATTATGGTGATAAATAATTTTATACGACATATGAATATAACTACTGATGATAATTATTTTAATAGTAAAATTTTCTTTAAAAACCACAATACAAAATTTTAACAAATTACAATTTCTTACCACATTATTTTGATTCTAACATTTAAATTATTTTAATTAAATGATATAATAAAAAATATCACTCTCTTGCACTTATTATCAATAGTATTTATTGGACCAGATAAAAAATATTTATGTTATGTTAGAAATTTTTTTTTATAATTTTAATTATTTTTTATCATGGTGGTTTATTTTTAATTTTTAGTCATGTTATAATTGCCTTAAATGATTATACAATTCCCTTATAGTTTTTGTTCATGTAATAGAAAAATAATATAAATTATTTTAAAAACATTAAACTTTTCATAATTTAGATTTATTATTGTTTATTTAGAAATTTTTAGATAAATATCATATATTATTAGTTTTAAAAAACTCTTTTTTATTCCCAGAACTATATTAATGTCGTTAATGTCAAATGAAGTGAAAATTCTCAAAAATGACTACAACAAAAAATTATGTTCAATAATATTTTATTTAGTGATATAAAAATAAATAAATGGTTATCATCGTACCTCTATTTGGATATGATTTATAATATCCACCATTTTACTTTTAAGGTTCACTAACCATTTTATAATAACATTCTTGACCCATAAACAATATAAAATAATGATATCATGGTAATCATCAAAATGGTTAATAGGGGGTTAAAAGAAATAGATAAGGGAAAAACATGAGAAAAATTTGTTAAAATTTTATTAGAAGATATTATTTCAACTCATCCTCACACTATATTATATTTTTAACATTTTGGAAACATTTTTTCAATTGAAATTAATTTTTATTAATTTTATTCTTTATGTAGATCTATGAGTGTCCATCCTCACACATATAAAAGTGCATATCCTCTATTCTCTTCCTCACACCTTTTTTCTACTCTTGATCAGTTCATTATAGCCCATGTATCTCCCCGAAATCACTCCCCACAAATTATAATTCATTGTATAATGAGAAGTCCAAACATACAATGCTTAATCTGTAAGACAAATAGGTTATATGTGAAGAAGGTATATATCCTAACCAACCTATTTCATGTTTTTTTATTCTTGTACCTTATTCAAATATTTTTTTAACAATGTTGAAATAATAACAATAGTATCATAAATATTCATAAATTTTTATATGATTATGGTCTACCCCATTTTGTCTCTTTTTATATTATATGGGAAAGGAAAACATCACTCATATGTACGTGTGAATTACCACCTCCATGAAGCGACGTGTTCCAGTTTTCATCATCACTACATAAGGATAGTTATTTTTATGGATTCAATTAATATATATGATATATATGATATTTTTAATTAATTAAAGATCATATATCATCTATTTTCTTAAATTATAATTAATTGATAAATGACAAAGGCGTTCATGCTTATGTATTGAATAAAACATCTATAAAGCAATGTTATATTCATTACATACACATCTTTTAGGGAAGGTCATAAAATTTTATTTAATTCTTAATAATGATAATAATTTTATGATTAAGATTATATAGATGAAGTAATAATGATCCCTTTTCACCATGATGATCATACAAAAGCTGTTTTGGGTTTACGAACTGAACATCCTCAAAACATATGATGTAAAATTAACTAATTATTTAACTGAATAAAACATTGAAATAAGTGGAATAGAAGGGGTAATTGTAGTGTAATTGAAATTAATAATCCTATTAATCATGTTAATAACTAATATCACTTCATTATTTCTAAAGAAAATGAGAGAATGTGACAAGTCAAGCTCAAAATAAGGGATAATTTACATTAAAACATCATTTTAATTGTTTAAATGATTGATCATTTAAATATTTTTCATTCATGTCCATATAATTGATTTTTATTGAATTATATATATAAATGAATGATTTATAAATTTCACATTTTAGTTTATTTTAATGTTTCTCAATAAGAATTGTTTTACAAAACGTTTTGACAAAAAGAAAAAAAGGAATGTTCTATTATATTTTATATGGTATCAAACATTTTTACCAACATCATAATAATTATTTGATGTTTATAATAATTTTTTATATTTAATTATTTATTGAAATAAACTCCATTAATACTCTTATTCATTTTATTTCCAAAAATGGTTTTAAATGAAATAGATATTTCAATATTTAGAAATGATTTCTGATGAGTGAAAAAGAATACTTTCCTGAGTATAATTATGGTAATGAAGGATTTCATATATTACGATAATGTTATGGTTTCTGGGAATTTTTTTATGATGTTGGGTGATCCTGATATACCAAATTATTATGGGTTATGAAGATATATTTCAGGATAATGGGTGGGGCCTATACATTTATTCAATGAATTGGGTAAAAAAAACAAAGTTAACCAGTTAGGTTTCCCCTAAGAGATAATTGAAATTTACCTGGTATGTATTTCCATTTTTATGAGGGATTGTAATAGTCATATAGAAATTATGCCACATGTTACCTACCTAATTTATATATTCTTTATATTTACCTTTACATAAATCTTATTATTACATAAGTTAAGCTAATTAATCTTTGTTTAAAGGTAATTTGATGAGATTTCTTAGGGGTGTAATTCATAACATTGGGAAAAAATTCATAAGTATTTTATTGTTAAAATAAAAACATTATGAGTATTTTTTTCTTTTAAAATTTATCATGACATGTTTATTGAATACCATTGGGTAGGGAAGTTGATTTATTAGGTAGGAAAATGCATATTTTTTCAATTTTTTAATGAAATTGAATTTTTTTGTAATGAGTATTCATGGACTAATATGTTTCTCTATTTATTTATTATATATGTCCCTTATTTATATTTGAGTGCTAATCCAATTTTTTCAATTTTTTCCTAGGGTTTTAAGGATGAATTGAGACAAGGATGAGGTTAAGATAAAAATGGTGAGAATATATTTGGAAAAGAAATCAAATTATATCATAATGGTATTTTATTATGAAAAAATAGATAATGAATTGATGATTCTAATTAATTATATAATATTTTATTTTATAATTTTGATGAGTTAATTTTCATAAACTACAAACCTAATAGATATTTGAGCAAGTAATAAAATGATTTTTTTCCAATGATTCAATTTATATATTTTAGGGAAGAGTCCTTATATGGAATAACTAATATTTATAGAGATCTAAAAGAGATTTTTCTATGGTAAAATATTAATAGTGAGTTGTTATAGTATATATTTTCATTATTTTTTATGTTTAAAGTGAAGGTAAAAAAAATATAATAAGTTGGTGATGTAACCATTAATCCTACCTCAATGAAAATCAGATTACATCACCATGGATTTCATCGTAGGTCATCCAATGAACTATAAAGACCATAATAACATATGGGGTGTATTTAATTACCTTATTAATTAAACACATTTTATTTCTGTTAGATAATATTTCTTTTTTTATCTGTATTCCATGATATATATAAAAGATGTGGTAAGGATGTATGGTGTACTATTCCCAATATTATAAGATCAAGATCTATGGTTTATCTTGCATTTCTAATGAAGTATTCAACATGTAATTGATAAAAAGATGATATTTATCAGTACTAATCATATATATACCTATGGAAAATATTAGTGGAACACTAAAACCCAAAATATATGGTAAAATTCTTATTAATGGATTTAAAATGAGGTTATCATCAACACCTTCCCTATACCGAATTCCCATATATCCAAATATTCCATTCTATTATTCAAATGGAACCATATGTGGATCTATATGAGATTAGGTTCATGACATAAATATTTAGAGACAATGATGAAGATTGTAAAATTATAAGACTAGACTATTCTTAAGATATTTTAAATAATATTTAAACCATTAAAGGATAAATTAAAACCCCACAGATTTGATAGAATGGCTAGGCTGATAATTTTTGTTGATATTTGGAGTTTAACGTCCTATACGTGGTTTTCATTCCAGTATCACAATAAAAGAGTGTTATGAGATATAAGAATAATGGAATATTTATACCGAGATACATTATCCACTTCTAAATTATCAACCATGTGGGGATATCAACTTATGACATTGCACTTCCACTAGACCTCTAAAAAGTGAATTAAGTGTACCATAAATCAATTTCGAGGAAGAACATACCAAATCCATCACATTAATTATATTCAGAGTTATTCATACTAGGACATGATCTTTTTATGAGTAAAATCTAGTGTAAATACTGGATCATAAGGATAATGTACTATAAAAAAAGACCACTAACATGTAAAATGTACTAGTGAGGAATCATAATTTTGATAAAGAAATGTTGGAAACCTAAAATGTAATAAGAATAAATTACCCTCATATGTATCATCTTAGTAATGAAAATTTTAGTGTGATATTATATAAAAATGGGTAGAATGTAACATCCCTTGATTTTAGTATTTATTTGATTTTACATTAATCACATGTTTCTAATTTATTGGGATACAATTAACATTGAACTAAAATGATCAATGTTAAATTTTATTTTGGAAAATTATTATTATTTAAAATTAAATATATTACCAAATAACAATATAAAACATAATTAGTAAAATTGATAGAGGAATGAAACCAAATGTAAATAAAATTTTTCCGATGTTGACATTTTAATCATTAAAAGATTCTATAAAGACCATACCATGAATGAAAATATGGAAAAAAAATCATATTAGAAATATGATAAACATATTTATAAAGAAAATATAAAATATGATGAATTATTTTATAGATTTTTTATGACTATATATATGAATATAATACGACCACTATAGATATGGTCATTGAATATATGATCATTTGTAATATGATAATTGGATATAACTGTATCTAACATGAATATTAAATGTATGTAGTTCTTAGTAAAAAAATTAATAATAAAATAAAGTAAAAAATTAATTATTGAATGGAGTAAAGATATATTAATTAATTAAAATCTATTATTAAAAAAGTATATGTATTTTTAACCATTACATAATAATAAAAATATTATTATTAATGAATGATTTGGTGTGGTTTTAAAATTCATTGAAATATTATGATACCAATGTATTAATAATTTTTTATTCTTAAAAGTTAAATAATGGGATGTGATTAAAATAATTTATTGTCAAAAATTATATTTTTCAAAGATTCATGTTTTTCAATTTATATATAGTTTTATCTCAATAAATTAAATTGATCACTTTTAAATTATGATGATAATAGAATTTAATTTTTCCATTTGTAAGAATATGTTAATTTTCATTTATTTTTTAATTTATATAAAATAATATTAAGAACGCTTAATTTATAAAAATTCACATTTCAATAAAAACATTTTTTCTATATATTTTATTTTTTCATTTAATATTTTTTTTCATAAATTCCTATATTAATTTAGATTAAATAGTGTTCAAATTTTGAATTATCATTCCCTATTTTTAAAGTGGTTCAATGATGTTTTTGAAAAAAGAAGTTACCAAGGTGAACAATGATGTGCCACAATTAAAATAATATGAGGTAAAATTGAAAAATTAATTTATAAATGATTAATATATATCTAAATATATATAGAAATTGTTTGTAAGAGGTAATTAATTACTAATATAAATAATTGTCTACTTTTTATCCACATAACATATAAACTGAAAACTTACACCTAATGGAGTGAGTATTTTTGAAATTCCACTCAAAACTCAACACTAAAAGGATCCCTCCTATACCCCTCCCAAATAGCTATTTTCATTTAGAGACCTCTTAACTAGCTACCTACATTACCTATACTATATCCTTAGTAAATGTTTGGAAGACCTTGTTTCCAATAATAAGGAATGAATCTTTTCTTCTGATGGAACTCATTTTGAGAATAAGAGAATTTAACCAATTAAATATCATTTTAATCAACATCCATTCAAGTTAAATTATCATTATAAGATTGATATAGATATTTATACACTCTAATGATGTTTTATTTACATAATAGTAATATTTTAAAATTATATTTTTATAATATTACTGTATATTAGAAGTTATTTTTTGGTCAAATAGACCACCTACATAAACCATGTTATGCTATTTTCATAGTTCCATAAATTAATGAGTATTTATAATTTAATAATAAAAATTTATGGGATTAAAAATAAAAAATTTTAGTAAATATTGTTCTAGAAGGGTCACAAAGAATTAATGGTTATTATAAAGTTACACATTATCAATAAATTACCAAAAATATATATGTCATCAAATCTATTCTCATGAACAGTACCCATGCCTTCCATAAAATGAAAATGTTAAAAAATTAATAATTTAAACAAAAATTAAACCACTAACAAGAATAATATTGTAATTATTAACATATAATAAAATAATGTGGGTTGAGATTTCCATTATGAAACCTGCACTGAACAATCAAAACTTTTAATATCTGAAGAGGAAAAAAGCACTAAATATATAAAATATTTATAATACATTCTTAAATATTTTTATTATAATATATAATATATATTAATAAGCTATAAACAAAGTTATTAATATGGATTTGTATATTATATAAGTGGTTGAATGTCTTATGTTGAAGTCATGAGTAATGGTAAGGGTTTCATTTCTAATATCACTTTGAAGTCAAGATTTTATAAGTATAAATTCCAATTTGGGATGTTTTATGTAATTTATATTTAATAATAATATCTTTTTCAGTATATATTTATATTATATGGTTTTAAATGTATTCTTACAAATTTATCTCCAGTTGTTCACAGTTCAAACGAAAAGATACTTATTCGGATAACTGGTCCTTATGTCTTCTTTTTAGTTGGGAATATTTCTTCTCCATGTCCTTGTTTTTCATATGATGTTTTGGAGATAATTATAATTAAATATTGATTTATAATGTTAATTTTCTATTTAATTTTGTTTTGTTTTCAAATGTATTAAAGGAATCTATTTTATATTTTCTACACAGTTTATTTCTTTAACCACTTTCCTCAATTTTCTTTTTAAGGATTCCTTTTCAATTTTTCAAAATTATAAAATGGATTATTTATATAATTTTTAATTACTTTTGAAAAATTATATTTATATAAATTATTCCATTTTAAAATAACATTTATTAAAAAATAAGTGATACTTCTTCTTATTCTTCAAAATAATTTTGTAATTATCTTATAAAGATTTTTCCTATATCATAGTATTCTATAATGTTTTCTATGCTTCATTGAGGATTTTATGTATTGATTACATCCAAATTATTTATACGAATGAATTTTTGTCATGAATTTTTTAATTTTTTTAAAAAATAATTCCTTCTTAGGTGTTCACTATAAGAAAAAAGGGTACATAAATGGGTTGAAACAATTGGTATATCCCCCCAAACCATTATTATAAACTATAACAATTTTTTGATGGATAATTATGTGATTATATAATGGTATAGACATGATTCAATGGTTTGGATAAACCATAGGTATAATTATCCCATACAAACATATCTTAAAAAATGGTTCTTGAAAATATTTGTTATAGGTTTTCTGCATAAAATAATTCTTGGCAAGAATTAAACCCACAAACTCTATCTTCTAAATGAAAAATTAACCCCAATATATGAGCAATATTCTATAGATAATTATATATATATATATAACCATATAAAATGAATTATAAATTTTTATGAATTAGTTTTTTATATATAAATATAAAAAATAGCCCCTCCAATAACATCAGTTTTGGAAAATCTGGGGTATAGGTGCCCAAATGAGACATATAACATTTATTTTAGAAACCCATTTGTATATGTAATAATTTGGAACCTATATGAGTGTTTCTATGAAAAGTTGAATATTTTGGTCTCCTATAAGAATGATTTGTTAAATCTATTGGTATAGATCTCTTAGTATACACTAGATTTTTAGTAGTGGTTAATAAAACTGTGATGGATTCATTTTTATACGGAACACATATATATGATTTAGCACTATGTAATTGGTGGTTATGATTTATCCCTCCAATTTATAAGGAAAATATTTATATATCATGACATGACATGTAAATTACTAGGGAGTTAACCCAACCCACTAGGTTTATGGATATTTAGATTAAACCCAATCCACTAGGGGACTCATTCCACTATTTGATGGTGGAATAGGTAGTGGTACTTAACATAAGAAATTATTTTTATATGATTATTAATTTTTCAAATTATTATTCCACATTTTTATATTATTCTATATTTCAATGTTATGATTCCATGGATTATAATAATTTTCTCATGATTCCACATTTTTACTCTTCATTTCACATGTTATGTTGAATTTATTATGTAGAGACCCAAGCTTCACATACATGGACATTACATTTCATTTGTGGAATACTTAATACATGACCCAAATAGATTCCCAATGACCATATTAGTTTAGTATCATTTGAAACTCAGAACACAATCTTCTTACTTGGTGAAATATCTTCAACATCTTCCATAAATATCTTCCCCTTTTGTTTTCCTACAAAAACCTTTCTTTATATCCCGAGGAAAAGAAAAAATAAAAATAGTGAGGTCAAATTCTCAGTAAGGATAAACATGGATAATGTAAAGACCCGTAAGATTCAAGGGAAATTTTTTATCTTAATTTTCTTTGGGATTTTACAGGAACGCAGTTTCTAACGACACCTAATTCCGAGGCCCGGTGTGCCCGAAATCATTTTCCAATGTTTGGTTGGGGTACGTTCAGTGAACAAATGAGTGGGTTTTCCTAACATTTGAACCAGTGCTCGGAATCGAATTCTGAGGGCACTGATGGAATCGAAGCGCCGGTAATTTTTTAAGAACACATTTTCCGGAGATGCGTTTGCTCGGGTGAGGTTATTAATTAATTTGGTTAACTAAAGAATAAAATAAAATATTGTGCAACAAATTTTATTTTTATTCTATGTAGTGTTAACCTAGGAATGGTGGTTGGAGTGGGACCCACTGATATCCTAACTTTTAGTTATGATATTAGTGAGGTGGGGCCCAAATGCGCCCCACCCCCCTTATTTCCTTTTACCCCCCACGTGCATTTATTTTGGTAACTCACCCGCACCCCCTCTTAAATGCCAAGTCAACTCTCTCATTTAATTGAATTATTAAATGCCTCATTAATTGGTCAACGCTCGTTAATTAATCGTGATATTTTTTGAATTTCAAATAAGGGATGACATGAGTAATAAAATAAGGCAACTCCTTATTTTATTTTTGTTGTTTCGTTGCACGAGATGGTTTGGAGAGGATTTGCTACAAAGCCTTCGAATCATCATCCTCTTCATTGGAGAACACTAAGAATGATGAAGAATGCCGGCCTCAGACAGAAGACGATGAAGAATGCTAGTTCACCAGAGATCGATGAAGCGACACCATGTAACGCGACCCCGACGATCCTCTTCTTCGTGACGCCATCGAATCCTCTTCTCCGCGACGCCGTGTTCCGTGATGCCGACGACGCTTATGAGGCCTTCTTCTGTGACGTCCTTTTTCCCATGATGAACCTTCGTTCAACAACGATTTAGGTAGGGGGTTTGGTTTAATTTAATTTATGTGGATTATATCCTCGACATTTGTTTAATTTGTTGAAAATCGTTTGAACCTCTAACGCGGTGGGTGTGGCCCAACGAACAAGTCCTAACCAACCGATTCTATGTTCTTGATGCGCGGAACGTTGGGCAATGATGAAACGGGAACATTGAGTGATTGGAGGTCATAGTAATAATCTACGGGTCCCGAGAGGACCGTAGGCATAGACATGAGCATGAACGGACCACCAGAGCGGCTCTGGTGGCCCGCGGACTTCACCGGCGGCCGGAGGCGGCGGCGTTCCGGCGCGCCGCCAGGGGGGACCGCCGCGGATGAAGCCACGGTGGCAAGCGACTGGTCCCACGACCACACGAGACTTGAGGGTGACGTGGCGCTGGTCTGCGTCCGCTGGCAAGGAGCGGCCCCCACATGGGGGCC
Organism: Viscum album; assembly: GCA_963277665.1. Taxonomy (NCBI): domain Eukaryota; kingdom Viridiplantae; phylum Streptophyta; class Magnoliopsida; order Santalales; family Viscaceae; genus Viscum; species Viscum album. Next base: position 399,528,937 of record OY728138.1, read on the forward strand.
GCGACTTCAATCAAGGGGGGCATCCCCCCCCCCTTTCCACAGCAGCACGGCCAGCACCGAGCCGGGACAACCGGACGCCCAGGCTAGATTGGCCACACCGGTCCGGGCCGCCCAGGGCGGGCCAGGCCGCGCCCTAATGGGCCGGACCCGGACCCGGTTCGGGCCGACCCAGGGGGTCTCGGGCCGGGTCGGTCTAGGCCCAAAACCCCCTAAAACCGGACATGATCATTTTTTTCCAATATCATGGGCTACAAAATTTCGATCGATGCACCGTCAGTTGAAATGCAATCCTTGTATCAAGATGATCGTTTCGTTATATTAAACTCAAAGATTCAAAGAACTTTGGGTATATCTGGGTTGGTTCGAACACGAAACCAACCGGGCCCTCGGAGCAGAAGAACTTATAACTTGAGTTCTGGACGTCCGATTGACATGCCGTCGACTTTGTAAGATTCCTCTTATTGAGACGGACCATTTTGGATTACTACGCTCAAGGTTTGGACGTAGTTGGAGTGTGGCCAGGTTGGATTTGACTTAAAAACCAACCGGTCCCCTGAAACAAAAAAGCCAATAACTCTCAGACCGGGTGTCCGATTGACGCACTGTCTGTCACGTTGAGTTCCTCTTGTCGAGACGGAACTATGAGATACATCAAATCTGGACTACGTGTCAGCTGATGTATCGACCCCTTGGCTTATGGACCGGACCTTCCGAAAACGAGCATGATGTGTGCAGGAACCCTAGAGCTGGCTGCGACTGCGACTGTGACGACTGCACTGAAATCCTATGTGGGTTCGGCAGCGATGAAGACCGTACTGAAATCTTCCGTGGGTTCGACAGTGATGAAGACTACACTGAAATCCTATGTGGGTTCGGCAGCAATGAAGATCGTACTGAAATCCTATGTGGGTTCGACGGTGATGAAGACTGCACTGAAATCCTATGTGGGTTCGGCAGTGATGAAGACCGTACTAAAATCCTATGTGGGTTCGACGGCGATGAAGACTTCACGGAAATCCTATGTTGGTTCGGTAGCGATGAAGACTGTGCTGAAATCCTTTGTGGGTTAGACGGCGATGAAGACTACACTGAAATCCTATGTGGGTTCGGCAGCAATGAAGACCGTACTGAAATCCTCCATGGGTTCGACGGCAATGAAGACTGCACTGAAATCCTATGTGGGTTCGACAGCTTGGCTGGTTTAGTTTCCTACGTGGGTCCCATCTTAGATGAATCAGTGGCTATATCTGATAATATCTATCACTGAAGAAGTATACCTGTGTGATATGAGTCTTGACTTCAATCAATATCTTCGATATGATTGACTTGCTTTCCTATGTGGATTGGGTTGAGTTATCCTGTGTGGATTGTGTTGTACTTTTTTGTGGACGTGATCGAACTTGGTCTCGGATGTTGGAGCCGCACATGAATTTACGACTTAGGTATATGTATGGGCATATACCTAATTAGTGTGGGTTGTTACTTCGTGATTGTATCTTTACTTTGTGGATTATCCTTTGTTTATTCGGGGAGACCTTCGGTGGACTCGGGGTCCCTAATGAGTCGCGTATACTCACCCCTGCATGGGCGATGCCCACACTACATTGTGTTGGATGCAGATGACAGACATTGTTGATCGTGGTTGAGGCTTGTGGGGTAAGTCGGTACCAAGAAGTGGACCACTGGGCAGGACGTACACGGAGCGGACGACTGGACCAGACGAGCTGAGGAGGCTATCTTTACCCACCCTTCAGGTGGGACTTCCAGTGGACGGCTCGATGTTGCTGCTTTACTTTTAGTTGTTGTACTTTCTGTCCAGTTGTACCTTACTTTCTGTTTGGGTATGTATTCTGGCCCACTTCCTTCTCTGCACTAATTTTGTACCCAGTTTTACATAGTGTTTACATCTGCTTTCTTACTCTATGGGGTTTGTTTGCTTTATAAAGGCAATTCCTTCCCCTTTTTTCAGGATTTACACCTTGGTGCTAGTCGCCAACTCCTGGCCTATGGGAGGCAGGCTTGGGTAGTCACGGCACGGGTCCCGAGGACAGGTCGTGAAAAATTGGTATCAGAGGAGTTCAGTTCTACTGCAGAACTATGGACTCTGATCTTTCTTCTATGTGAAGAAATAGTGTTAAGGGTATTGAGTGTGGTTATCAGTCCAGAGAGTCAAGTGTTGGTGTGGTGACCGACGTATCCGTACACTAGGACCCTGACTTCTGATTTCTGACTCAATGCATGAAAACATTGATTGCATGTGTGTTTCAAAAGTTTTCTTTGTGATTACTTTGTGTCAGCTCACCAGGTATACAGTTTGACCGTGGCACACCTGTTTCTTTTCAAGATAGCCCCACGACGACAGCCAGCTAGGGTTCCGAGTTTTGTGCGAGCCGACAGCCCACTGAGTGACGAGGCCTCGGTGCGGGGCCCTTTTTCAGCGGAGGCACTGGCGATACCACTACCCACCGAGCCACCGATGCTACCAGCCGCTAAAAGTGCACGTCGCCTTAGTGTACTGCACGAGTTTCAGCATCAGCGACCACCCAGGTTCCACAGGGAGACGTACCCTTATGCAGACGAGGATTGGCTTGAGGCGGTTGTGCGAGTTTTCAAGTTGGTGGGGACACCAGCTGACCTCTTGCTGATCCTCGCAGCGAGCATCCTACACGCGGCAGCAGGAAGACAGTGGAGGTTGATGCTCCAGGTGCACGACAAGGCATTACTCCTCTGGACGGACTTTGAGAACCTCTTCCGCTTGGAGTTCGTCCGAGCCACCCTCCATGCGGGGCACATCCAGGAGATTCTATAGCTACGATAGGGCAGTATGACGGTCACCCAGTACTCGACGTGATTTACCGATATCTTGCGCTATTCGACGGACATGGTACGATACCATTCTTCCAGGCTCGGACCTTTGAGCAGGGAATGAGGCATGAGATCAGGGCATCGATGGTCTCCCTCGGTATTCCGACAAAGGTAGGAGTACTGGAGATAGCTCATCTCATAGAGAGCTTTCTTGCCGAGCCTACGCCAGCAGCGAGACCTACCGCTGGGCGGCACGTAATAGAGTCGTCTGCAGCTAGCAGTCGATGGATGTCACAGGGGTCCAAGCAGACCAGAACATCAGGCTGACGACCTCAGGACACTGGCTGAGAGTTGCAGGGCACAGGGCGCAGAGCCAGCCTTCCAAGGAGCAGGCAGTTCTACAGATGTGGGGGGCAGGGCCACATGGCTCTTTGCTACCCGACCCACCGTGCAGAGGAGCAGTGGACGGTTGAGGGGCCACCCAGGTAGAGGTAGATGGTCGACCGTGGTGGTCCACCGAGAGCAGGCAGACGAGGTAGGGGAGCTGTCCGAGCAGCAGGTGGTGGGCGACGTTTTGAGGCTTTACCACCACCACAACCAGGAGGGCCACCCCGACCACAGGGAGATGGCTGGTAGGGATAGGCTCAGCTTCAGGCAGCGGAGTCCTACGACCACGGCTCACCAGAGATTATTCAAGGTACTATCTGTGTCTACTACACCCTTACTGCGGTTCTTATAGACACAGGAGCGAGTCATTCTTTTATTGCAGTTGGCCTTGTTCGGAGCTCGGATATGCCAACGGAGCTGTTGGCTCGATCCTTACAGATAGAGACTCCTACGGGAGCTAACTCGACGATTACACACTTGTCCCGGTAGTGTGAGCTTACTCTAGGAGATGAGAGCTTCGGTTGTGATCTTCTTGTAGCGGCGTCGAGGCCTTACAACGTCATCTTGGGAATGGATTGGTTTTTTAGAGCCCATTCTCAGATCGACTGTATTAGGTGCAAGGTGTGGTGTGTACGCCCTGACGGTAGCAGGTTCACCTTCACCGGTGAGAAGAGAGCCTTTACAGCACAGGATGGACTCACATAGAGGAGTGGACCTACCATCACTCACCAGTTGAATAGCCTCATCCTAGGAGTAGTTGACGTGCAGAGTCCTAGTTTTCTTGTAGTGGTGGATCAGTATGCGGGCGTTTTCCTTGACGACATTACATGACTACCTCCTTGCAGAGAGGTAGACTTTTATATTGACTTGTACCCCGGGACAACCCCGATATCCACTCCAGCATATCGGATGGATCCCGCTGAGCTTCGAGAGCTACAGGTATAGTTGGAGGACTTGCAGAGCAAGGGATTCATCTGACCTAGTGTTTCACCCTTGGCTTCCCCAATATTGTTCGCCAAGAAGGCGGATGGGAGCTTGCGACATTGTGTCGACTATCGTCGCTTGAACTAGGTGACCGTGAGGAACAAGTATCCACTACTAAGGATTGAAGACCTCTTCGATCAGCTCAAGGGAGCACAGTGGTTCTCAAAGATAGTCCTTAGATCAGGCTATCATCAGTTAAGAGTTCGAAATGAGGACGTGCAGAAGAAGACCATCAGGTGTCAGTATGGCCACTATGAGTTCTTGGTTATGCCTTTCAGCATAACAAATGCTCCAGCAGTGTTCATGAGTCTCATGAACAGGATCTTTCGGCCATACCTCGATCGATTTGTCGTGGTCTTCATCGACAACATATTGATATACTCGACCAATGAGGAGCAGCACACCTACCACTTGCAGGTTGTACTAGACACACTCCGAGAGCACCAGCTTTATGGAAAGCTCTCAAAGTGTCAGTTCTGGTTACGTGAGGTCCACTTCTTGGGACATGTCATCTTCGAGGTGGGAGTTGCGGTGGATCCTGTGAAGATCAAGTGAGTGCTAGCTTGGGAGCCACCCAGGAGTGTGACGGAGGTGCTGAGTTTCTTGGGTCTAGCTGGGTACTACCAGATATTTGTGCCAGACTTCTCCAGAGTTGCGACACCACTCTCAGCATTGAAGAAGAAGGTGAAACTCTTCGTGTGGTCAGACAGATGTCAGCAGAGCTTCCAGGAGCTGAGATAGAGAATGACCAGCGCACCTATCTTAAGGCTATCGGAGGAGGGAGTAGGTTACGTAGTCTACTGCGATGTGTCAGGGACCGGACTCAGATGTGTCCTGATGTAGGATCAGGCCGTGATCGCCTATGGATCACGTCAGTTGAGGAAGCATGAGCAGAACCACGCTACCCATTACCTGATGTTAGCAGCAGTGGACTTCGCTCTGAAGATGTGGTGACACTATCTGATGGGCGAGCACTTTACAGTTTTCTGTGACCACCAGAGTCTCAGGTACATCTTCTCACAGAAGGACCTGAATCTGAGACATCGGCGATGGCTCAAGTTCCTCTAAGACTATGACTTTGAGATAGTCTATACTCTTGGAATGGAGAATGTAGTAGCTGATGCTCTCAGCAGGAGGACGGGAATCCAGCTAATCGGGGAGGCGATGGAACAGCTAGCCTCTTTGCAGATATCCTTCATGGATAGAGATGGTGCAACCTTTCTTCAGTCACTCACAGTCACTCCTCCACTTCTTCAGCGGGTCAGAGAGGCTCAGCATGGGGATGTTCACTGTGAGACGTGGCGTGCACAGATATCCTCAGGATAGGAACCTGATGGATTCTCTGTGGGAGGAGAGAACGTCATCCTTTTCAGAGGACGTACCATGGTACCTTCTACTTTATAGGAGGAGGTGCTGAGTGAGTTTCACACTTCCCCTTTAGCGGTACATCCAGGAGTGGTGAAGATGTACCAAGATCTCAGAAGAAAGCACTGGTGGCTGGGTATGAAGAACGTTGTGGAAGAGTTCGTTTCTGGATGTCTCACCTGCCATCAGGTGAAGGTAGAGCACCAGGTACCAGTAGGCTTGGTGCATCCCTTGGAGGTCCCGGAGTGGATGTGGGACGGGATATCTATGGATTTCGTGATAGGACTTCCACGTAATTCTAGAGGTCACGACTCCATTTGGGTGATGGTCGACCGACTCACCAAGTCGTCCCACATCTTACCCATCAGAGAGCAGGGCTCAGTAGAGATCTTGGGACGTCTCTACGTTCAGGAGATTGAACGGCTTCATGGTGTGCCATCATCTATCATCTTTGGTCGAGATTCTCACTTTACTTCCCATCTTTGGAAGGGGTTGCAGGAGGCATTCGGGACGCATCTACGTCTGAGCACCACCTTTCACCCTCAGACGGATGGTCAGACGGAGAGGACCATTCATACTCTTGAGGACATGCACCATGCATGTGTCCTAGTCTTTGGTCGTAGATGGGAGGACCAACTACCCTTGGTGGAGTTCGCATACAACAACAGCTACCACTCCACCATCAGGATGGCACCATATGAGGCATTGTAAGACCAACATTGCAGATCACCTCTATGCTGGACAGACCCTGGGGAGTCATCACTTGTGGGACCGGAGATGGTCCAGGCCACGACAGAGAAGGTCCCGGTCATCCAGGAGCGGATGAAGATCGCTCAAAGCCATCAGAATTCTTATGCTGACAAGAGGCAGGGGCCACTGGAGTTCGAGGATGGAAACCACGTCTTCTTGCGGGTCTCACCTCGACGTGGATTACAGAGATTTGGCCGAGGCGGAAAGTTATTTCTGTGCTTCATCGGACCATTCCAGGTCCTCAGAAGGATACGTGTGGTGGCTGATAGCCTGGATCTACCACCTCCATTACACCGGGTGCACGACCTCTTCCACGTATCTCAGCTAAGGAGATACGTGCACGACCCGACGCATATCATCGACCATAGGGAGCTGGACATTGATGATGGGGTGACTTTTGTGGAGGTCCTAGTGGAGATCAGGGATATATAGGAGTGGGTCTTATTTGGATGGTCGATACCTCTAGTTCACATCATATGGCAGCACGAGAACCTCCAGGAGAGCACTTTGGAGTGGGAGGCTCAGATGCGTGCTCAGTACCCACATTTGTTCCCCAAGTTTATGATATATCTTTACGGGGACGTAAAGTCCTGAGGTGAGAGTAATATAAAGACCCATAAAATTCAAGTGAATTTTTTTTCTTTATTTTATTTGGGATTTTACAAGAACGCAGTTTCTGACAGCACCTGATTCCGAGGCCCGGTGTGCCAGGATTCATTTTCCAAATTTTAGCATGGGTACGTTTAGTGAACGGAGGAGTGGGTTTTCCTAAATTTTTAACCGTTTCTTGGAAACAAATTCAGAGGGTACCGATGGAATCACAGTGCCAGTAATTTCTTAAGAACTCCTTTTCTGGAGTTTCATTTTCTCGGGTGAGGTTATTTTTTAATTGGGTTAACTAAAGAATAAAATAAAATATTGTGCAACAGATTTTATTTTTATTCTAAGTAGTGTTAACCTATGCATGGTGGTTAGAGTGGGACCCACTGATATCCTAAATCCTAGGTATGATATTAGTGAGGTGGGGCCCACACGAGCCCCACCCCCTTTATTTCCTTTTTACCTCCCATGTGCATTTAATTTGGTAACTCACCTGCACCCTCTCTTAAATGCCTAGTCAACTCTCGCGTTTAATTGAATTATTAAACGCCTCATTAATTGGTCAACGCTCGTTAATTAATCGTGATTTTTTTTAATTTCAAATAAGGGATGACATGAGTAATAAAATAAGGAAACTGATTATTTTATTTTTTTGTTTCATTGTGCGAGAAGGATTGGAGAGGATTTTCTACAAAGCCTTCGAATCTTCATCTTCTTCGTTGGAGAACACGAATAACGACGAAGAATGCCGGCCACTGACGGAAGATGATGAAGAACACTATTTCCCTGGAGATTGACGATGTGATGCCGTGTACCGCAACGCCGAAGATCCTCTTCTACGCGAATCCAATGAATCCTCTTCTCCGCGATGCCGTGTACCGCGACGCCGACGACGCTTACGAGGCCTTCTTCTGTGACGTCCTTTTTCCCGTGATGAAGCTTCGTTCAACAAAACTTGAGGTAGGGGGTTTGGATTAATTTAATTTATGTGGATTATATCCTCGACATGTGTTTAATTTTTAAAAATCATTTGAAACACTAACACGGTGGGTGCAGACCAACGAACAAGTCTGAACCCACCGATTCTCTGTTCTTGATGCACGAAACGTTGGGCGACGATGAAATGGGACAATTGAGTGATTGGAGGGTGTCGTAGTAATCTATGGGGCCCGAGACAACCCCAGGTGCAGACAGAAGAAAGAACAGACCACCGGAGTGGCTCCAGTGGCCCACGGACTTCACCGGCGGCCGGAGGCTGCGACGGCGTCCCGGCGCGCCGCTGGGAGGGACCACCGTGGCTGAAGCCGCGACGGCAGGCGACCGGTACGACAGCCTCGCGGGACCCGAGGGAGACGCAGCGCTGGTCTACGTCCGCTGGAAATGGGAGGCCCCCACGTGGGGGCCGCGGCTTCAATCAAGGGGGGAATCCGCCAACCCTTTTCGCAGCGGCACGGCCAGCACCGCGTTGACCGTGCGGGGCACGCCCGCGCCGGGCCCACCGGCCGCCCAGGCCGGGCTGGGCCGCACCGGTCAGGCTGGCCCATGCCCACCAGGGCCGGGCCACACCCTAAGGGGCCAGACCCGGACCTGGTTCGGGTTGAACCGGTTTGGGCTGACCCATGGGGTCTCGGGCCGGGTCGGTCCGGGCCCGAAACCCCAAAAACCAAACAGGTTCATTCTTTAGCCCATATATTGGGCTACAGACCTCCGATTGACACACCGTCAGCTGAGATGCGATCCTTGGATCGATACGGTCGTTTCTATATATTACACTCATGGTTTAGGAGAACATTGGGTAAGGCTGGGTTGGTTCGAACACGAAACCAACCGCGCCCTCGGAGCAAAAATGCTTATAACTTGAGCTCTGGACGTCCGATTGATGTGTCGTCGACTTTGTTAGATTCCTCATGGTGAGACAGACCTTTTTGGCTTACTCCAATCAAGGTTTGGACACATTTGGAGTGGAGTCAGATTGATTTTGTCTTAAAAACCAACCGGGCCCCTGGAACGAAACTGCCAATAACTCTCAGACCGGGTGTCCGATTGACGCGCCGTCTGTCATAATGAGTCCTCTTGTCAAGACTGAACATTGAGATAAATCATCTTTGGACTACATGTCAGTTGATGTATCGACCCCTTGGATCGTGGAGCGGACCCTCTAGGAAACGAGTATGCTGTGTACGGGAACCCTAGAGCTGACTGCGACTACGACTATGACGACTGCACTGAAATCCTATGTGGGTTTGGCAGCGATGAAGACCATACTGAAATCCTCCGTGGGTTCGACAGTGATGAAGACTTCACTGAAATCATATGTGGGTTCGGCAACGATGAAGACTGTACTGAAATCCTATGTGGGTTTGACGGTGATGAAGACAGCACTGAAATCCTATGTGGGTTCGGCAGCGATGAAGACCGTACTGAAATCCTATGTGGGTTCGACGGCGATGAAGACTGCAATGAAATCATATGTGGGTTTGGAAGTGATGGAGACCATACTGAAATCCTCCGTGGGTTCGATGGCAATGAAGACTGCACTGAAATCCTATGTGGCTTCGGCAGCGATGAAGACCGCACTGAAATCCTCCATGGGTTCGACGACAATGAAGACTGCACTGAAATCCTATGTGGATTCGGCAGCTTGGCTGGTTTAGTATCCTACGTGGGTCCCCGCTTAGATGAATCAGTGGCTATATCTGATCATATCTATCACCGAAGAAGTATACCTATGCGAGTTGAGTCTTGACTTCAATCAATATCTTCGATATGATTGACTTGCAATCCTATGTGGATTGGGTTGAGTTATCCTGTGTGGATTGGGTTGTACTCCTTTGTGGACGTGATAGAACTTGGGCCCGGATGTTGGAGCCGAACGAGAATTGATGACTTAGGTATATGTATGGGCATATACCTATGTAGTGTGGGTTGTTACTTCATGATTGTATCTTTCCTTTTTGGATTATCATTTGTGGATTCTGGGAGAACTTTGTGGGTCTTGGGGTCTCAATTGAGTAGCATATACTCACCCATGCACGGGCTATGCCCGCACTACATTTTTTTGGATGCAGACGACAGACAGCACTGATTGTGGATGAGGTTTGTGGAGCAAGTTGGTACCTGGAGGTGGACCACTGGGTGGGACATACACGGAGCGGACGGCTGGACCCGAGGAGCTGAGTAGGCTATATGTACCCACCCTTTAAGTGGGACTTCCAGTGGACGGCTCGACGTTGCTGCTTTACTTTCAGTTGTTGTACTTTCTTTCCTGTTGTACCTTACTTTCAGTTTGGGATTGTATTCTAGCCCACATACTTTTCCGTACTACTTTTTTTACCCAGTTTTACATAGTGTTTACTTCTGCTTGCTTACTCTGTGGTGTTTTTTATTTATAAAGGCAATGTCTTCCCCTTTTTTTCGGGATTTACGCCTTGGTGCTAGTCGCCAGCCCCTGGACTATGGGAGGCTGACATGGGGTAGTCACGACACGAGTCCCGAGGACGGGTCATGACAGATAACGTAAAACAAACCATATACATTTGAATGTAAAAAACATGAACAAAAATTATAAACATCAAAATATTGATTCAAAAACTAAATAATGGTAGTTCGTAAGGCATATATCCTAAAGAAGCATTACCCTTGATAAAATAGACATAGAATAAAACATGGAATTATGGAAAACTCATAAAAACACTATATGATTTCTATAGTAGCCAAGGAATTTCTGCCAATACCATTATAGTGGAAAAATTCCTTTACTGAACTGGGTATACATGTCGTTCCAGCCATGTATTACTAAACCAGATTTACCTGTCATTCCAGTCTAGTTTCACTGACTAAATTTACTTTCAGTTCCATCCATGTTTATCTCATGATATATAAATCGTTACCTAATTCATTGGAAGGAGATATAGGTTCCAACCATCTCATAATGAAATCATTATTTCATGTTCCCCAAAATATAAAGCAATCATTATAGCATAACCGAAGAAATAAAATGGGTTTCTTTAATCATTATTCCATCATAATATAATTCATATAAAATATCATTTCATCATTAATATAACAAAATCATAATTATAATAGGGGTAGAAACATTACATTATTTATAGAGCGTTATCTTAGATGGAAAATAATGATAAAACACTTGAACATAATTCATGTGTAAAATATCCTTTCTTCTTCAAAAACATTATCTTTTCACAAAAATTTTCCGCAATTTTAAAAGAAATCAATTTAGTTGAAAATAAACATGAAAATGTGTATAGGAATCTTAATGGAAATAATGAATTGTATAGATGTAAAAATAGATTCATTCCGTTTATGTTATAAACAAAAATTATTCTCGAACATTTTACAAAAATGTCAAAAAGTGCCTCGTATAGTAAACATAAGAAACATTCCTTCCAAACCATGTCGTAAATGTCAAACTGGGTAAAAATGGATCTAAACATTAATAGATGAATAAAAACATTTAATGAGAATATTCATAGAAAACAAGGAAATTGATATTAAATATACCCCTAGAAAATAAATACGCATACACAATCTCCAAAAAATTAACATTTTCATAGTTATCCCTTACCTAAGGACTTATATGCATCGTATGTATCTGAACCTCATGTATAATGATTTAAATAATGTTACTGATTTATTTAGAATAAAAATAACTTTTTTGATAACATTAATGATCATATTTTCATTCGTTTGTTAGTAAAATATCATTATTACTCGTTATTCTTGTATTAACTACTTTATTTTCTTATGCATGTTTTTTGAAATATGTTCTCATTCTTATTTTTATGTTATAGTTTTATTATTTACAACTTGGTATTAGTATAATATATATTATGTTTATTCATTAAATTTATTTATATAATTATGGTTTAATAAAGATTATGTAGAAAGAATCACAACACTTCATATAGATGGTAAGCCGTACGTACGGACGAGCGGCGATATTAAGGTAGTGGTTAAAAATAAATTACACCATGGCATGAAGACGGTAATCCATACGTATGCATGCACAGTGATTCAATTTTTCATAGGATGGATAAAGGTTGAAATAGTGTTTTTTTGTATTTATAATAAAATATATGTATATTAGTGATTCTTATATAATTAACTTATAATGAAAAAACTAACGAATATGATTTAGAAGAAGAACAACAATATTTGAATGAATTGGTAGAAGAGATTACCTCTTTCTTTACATGCCTCCTTTAAATTTCCTCTTAGGGAACTAGAGTTAGGAATTTTAGAAGACTAGAACCTCTAGAATGTAACTAGGGAAGTTTAGAAGAGAGATGGTAAGGGGTTGGATGAGCTTGAAGGCTCAAAATGGAGTGAAGAGGAGAGGAAGGAGGTTCCATTTTATAAGATAGGAGAGGGGAACTTTAGGAAGCTCTCAAAAATATTAAATTTTAATAATATCAAACCCAACCCAGAAACATCCAAAGTGTCCCAAATTTGAAGATGATATGACATAGGGTTGGAATATCATCATCCAATAAATTTTGGAAAACATATTTTGTCAATTTGGACATTATATTTTTAATTGACACATAGTTAATACATTAATTTTTAATTTTGGTTATAAAATTCTAAATATTGAATGGTAATGAATATTTACTTATGTGGTTTTAATTTACCACAAATGTATACTTTAGGACCTTTTAGACCATATAATTATTACTTTCTCAATTTTCAATTTTTTTTGATTTTTAAATAATTTAATAAAATATTATGATTATAAAATGACAATAGTGTCAATTTTAACACTATTCATTTATTAGACTTTTAATAAAATCCTCACAAAAGATAAATTAAAAAAATTAATACACTCCTAACATGTCATAGTCACCAATGAAAATATTCAGACACATTAATTAGTTTGTAATATATTTCTTTTAATATTTTTAAAACCATATATTTGATATTTCTATTAATAAAATAATTTTTACATCACTATTGTGTTATCCTAAATGATAGATTGTTAATCTATATAAACTATAAATAAATTAACATGATATATAAAATTTAATTATATTTATAGCGACTTTACTTTCAAAGTATTATGATTTATATCACTAAATTAAAATTATTACACTAATAAGATAAAAAAGAGTGACATGTGGTCACTTTATATTATTTTAAAAATAATTACATCATTTTCATTGAAAAGAGTAAATGAAATGAATATAATCGGACTCTTAGGTGATATAGGTCGACTTATATTCATCCAATAAAATTTTAGCAGTTGTTAGGGTAATTTTATTGTATTATTTTTACCCTTAATTACCCAATTTACATTTAACTTTGTTAATAAAAATTATTACCAACATTACTATTCATAATTCAAAAAAAATAAAAGTAGCACATTAATAAAATATGAAAATTATGATTCCAAATATTGAATTAATTATTCAAAATTCAAAACATTGAATTTTTAGTAATTAATTTAAAATAAATCCTGTTGTCAAAAAAACTGGTTTTTGTATAAAACATTGCAAAAGATTAAATTGTTTTTACATTTGAATTTAATGTAAAATTAATCAAAATGAATTAAATTGTCGATAAATATAAAAATTTATTCTATTTATACTTTAAAACCATTCAGTAATATATTTTAACCATATAAATTATTTTGATGAAAAAAGTTTTTTTCAATTAAAATTTAGTGTATTTTCACTATTCATCAAAATATGAATGTTATGAGAAAAAAATTGAAAATTCATCCAATGTAAAATTTTGTATCTTGATTACAAAGAATATGATTATTTTTTCAAATTTAACATATAAACATATCAAAATCTAGATTTAATATGGGTGCGCCATCAAAAGGCGGTAAAACTGCATTTAAAAAAATACTTCTTTTATATGAAAAAATTATTTTCTTCTCATATTTTTTCTAGAAAATGTGTATAATGAATTTTAATGATACAATATTCAAAATTTGGTTAATATAATTCTTAATGTATAGTTTATATTCCTTTAAATAATAATATTTTAATAATATATCGTTTTTAGTGAAACTTGGTATCACGTACAACACAAGCTATCAAGGAAGGTTCCTCTTGCCTATAACGCAAGACAAGTCAGTATTACATGTTGTGTAAGCCTCATTTCACGATGGATGTAACATAATCCAAACATTTTTCATATATATATGGAAAAAAATCTATAATCAATGTTGTGTGAAATGAATTCTATCAACAGGACCTGAAAATTGTGTGCTACACAAGCCAAGAATGTTGTTACGTATACTGCAAGCTAATACAGTGTTGTGTATAGCGCAAGATAATATTGGTGTAGTTTATAACACAAGACATCAAAAAAATTAAAAGGAATGTATCTCATTAAATATCTGGGTGTTAAATATTATATAACGATTCATGATTTATGAACATATTTTATTGGATGTACATTTAGTATGTTATATTCATTTACCTTGATTTTGTTTCCATACCTGAATATCCATCTTATGGCCAATTATGATCTTTGATTGATATCACTTATGTTCACTTATTACAAAACATCTAAGCTCAATCATTATTTTGACTCTATTCACTAGGTAATGAAAAAGAGTGATATTCATCATATTTCTATAGGTGTATCAAATGTGATCATTATTTAAAAAATATAATAAATAATGTTTTGTAAAATAGGTCTTTTATGTATCTAATCTCAAAAGACACTAATCTAATATTTTATGAGCTGTGATTTTTTGGGAGGTGAAGGAATATTTATGTAAAATGATGTTACATTAACTTATGTTATGGTTTTTTAATATCACAACCAATATAAACAAACCAATCATTAGAAATTAAAACGAACCTAAAACTTCATAAGAAAATATGACATTACCCCCAACCCACATATTGATTTTAATCACAGGTGGAATGAAAACATCCCACATAACCATTATTTCCATGGTTTTCATTACACCCAACCCACATCACCAAATATACATGGAAATAATGATTTATTTTATAACCCACCCAAAGGCCCGTTAATAGCTTTATATATAACACAATATTTTATTCTTCATGTCAATTTAAAACACTTCACATAATCTACTGAACATGATTAAATAAGTCATGCAAAAATATTTTACATAATACTATGATTATTGATTGACATTACCTCTGTAAAGACCCGTAAAATTCAAGGGAGATTTTTTCTTAATTTTCTTTGGAATTTTACAAGAGCGCGGTTTCAGACGGCACCTGATTCCGAGGCCCGGAGTGCCCGGAATCAATTTCCGAAGTTTGGCTCGGGTACGTTCAGTGAATGAACGAGCGGGATTTCCTAACTTTTGATCCGGTGCTCGGAATTGAAATCCGAGGGCACCGATGAACTCGCAGTGCCGATATTCGCTTAAGGAGACCGTTCCCGAAGTTGCGTTTACATGAGGGGAGTTGTAAAAAAATAAAATTGTGAAAGTTAAAATAAAAATTTAACTTCAATTTTTATTTTTATCTTCCTTAAGTGTTTTTATCCTTTGGGTGGAAGTTGGGTGACAACCCAACTTCCCTTGGGAGGTTAAGAGGGTGGTGGGGCCCACACGAACCCCACCCCTTCATATTCTCTAACCCTCCCCAACTCACAATTAATGATGTAAACTTAGGTTATAACTTATGTCATTAATAAGTGAGTTTAATTAAAGTTTTGAAATTCAAACTCTTGAATTTCAAAGGTTGGTGTTGTGTTAATAAATTAAGTATGAGCTTAATTTATTATTTTTGGTTAGTTCCCTTGTTTCTTGAGTGATTTTGAGAGCTTTCCCTTCTTCTTCAAACTTTGACGAAGAACACGAAGAACGTCGTTCTTCAACGAAGAACTTCTTCGCCGAAGAACACGGTTCTTCCGCGACGCCGAATCCGCGACGCGACGTACTTCTTCCGCATCATCTCTTCCGCGACAGTTTTCCGCGACGAACGCCATCGACAACGACTCTTCCTCCGACGTCAAAGGAATCGGCACCGATATTCCACGACTGCGTCAACGTGCGACTATCGAGGTAGGGGTTCTTGAGTTCGTTGTTTACATTTTATTTGACATCCCTCAAGTATTTCTAAGCCACTTGATATCAAACTAACGGGAGGAGGCCGGTCCGCACAAACACGGCCGATCCTCCTCCATCGTGGTTTAGTTTTATTTTGGTTTGAAGCGGGGTAACGCGGTACCATTGCACCGCGCGAAAAGAATTATTTAAGGCCAGTTTGGGTCACGACGAAGAACCGCGACGCTATTATGCCGCGCCTTTGAGAACGGATGAGACCGCGGCCAGAGTCGGGCCGTGGCGGTGGGGCGCGACGTCGTTACGCTACGAAAATCTTGCAAGGACCGAACAAGAAGGGCGGCCGGAAAAACCGGCCACCGGCGGAAAAAGAAGAACCGCGGCTGGACGGCCACGGCGAAACACCAAGAGGCGGGCGGCCACGCCGGCCGCCGGTTATCAGAACAGCCGCGGCCCTATGGCCGCGGCGGAGGAGCTAGGGGCGGCTGGCCTCGCCGGCCGCCGGGAATCAGGAAGGGCCGCGGCCCTATGGCCGCGGCGGAGCAGCCAGGGGCGCCGGCCTTGCCGGCGCCGGAGATCGGGTGGGCCGCGGCTCTACGGCCGCGGCGGAATAACCATGGGCGGCCGGCCACGCCGGCCGCCGGAAACCGAGGAGGAGCAGCGGCTACGGCCGCGGCGGAGAAGAGAAGGCGGCCGGCCGCGCCGGCCGCCGGTTTGCTCGGAGGCGGGACCCGCAGGTCCCGCGGGTGGACAAACGGCCGGCTTCAATGCCAGCCGTGCATTAATTTCCGGGGGTTTGAAACCCCCGGTAGCCGAGGAATGCCCCCCCTCACGTGGGGGGGGGGGGGGCGTTGATTGAATTCACGGGGGGGCGGCGCCCCCCGTTTCGCGCGAAACCACGCGCTCGGCCAAGCTGGCCGAGCGGTTCTGAGCGGTCGGGCCGCGTGACCGGCCGGGCCGGGTCGCGCAGGCCGGGCCGGATTGTGCCGGCTGGGCCGGACCGCCCAGCCGGGCCAGGCCGAGCCAACCTGGCCGGGCCACGCGGAACCGGGCCGGACCCGGACCCGGTTCGGGCCGACCCGGATCGGACCGGTTCAGGGGGTACTGGGCCGGGCCGGGCCGGGCCCAGACCCCCGTTTTCGGACCTTTTTAGTCAAAAGCTCATAACTTGAGCTGTAGACCTCCGAACGACGAACCGTCTGCGGCAACGCGATCCTTGGATCGAGGCGGTCGTTTCGGTATATCGCACTCAAGGTTTCGGATGACTTTGAGTTCGGCCGGGTTGGTTCGTTCACGAAACCAACCGGGCCTTCGGAGCGGAAACGCTCATATCTTGAGCTACGAACGTCCGATTGACGCACCGTCAGTCGCGTTGTCTTCCTTTTAGTGAGACGGATCTTTTGGCATAATCCGCCCGAGGTTTGGACGCAGGTAGAGTACGGTCGGGTTGGTTTTGCCATAAAAACCAACCGGGCCCCGGAGACGAAAATGCCAATAACTCTCAGACCGGGCGTCCGATCGACGCACCGTCTGTTGCGTTGAGTTCCTGTTTACGATACGGAACTTTTGGTATCCTTCGCCCGAGTTTTGGATACAGTTAGTAGAGGCCGGGTTGGATCGCTCCCGAAATCCAACCGGGCCCCTGGAACGGGAAAGCTAATATCTTTCAGACAGGACGTCCGCTTGACGGACCGTCAGCGGCGTTGGTGGTTACGTTGAGTAACAGTCCCTTTGAGTTTACCCTATGGGAGTTCGGGGTACAGTTGAGATACGGCCGGGATTGGTTTCGCTCTCGAAGCCAACCGGGCCCCAGGGACGAAAAGGCTCATAACTCACAGACCGGGCGTCCGATCGACGCGCCGTCTGTTGCGTTGAGACCCCTGTGACGAGACGGTCTTTTGAGACACTTCTTTGCGGGACTTTGTGATACTTGGAGTATCGACCAGTAGCTCGTGGAGCGGATCCTCCCGGAGACGAGCGTGCAGAGTACGGAGACCGTGTATCCGGCTGAGACCTGACGACTGCTTGACCGACTCGACTTGGAGTGAGTCGACTAGCCCAGTGGACGGAGCGCCCGGTATTAGGCGGCAGACCCACGGCGGACGGAGCGCCTGGTAGTCGGCAGCAGACCCGCGGTACTCGACAGGAGGAGTACCTCAGTAGGCTATCTGGGTAGCGCCCGGTATTTGGCAGCAGACCCTCAGCGGACGGAGCGCCTGGTAGTTGGCAGCAGACCCGCAGTACTCGACAGGAGGAGTACTTCAGCAGTCTTAGGTTAGTGAGCGGCGGCCTCAGAGTCGTGACAGGGCCACTGTACACTCTAGAGACGGAGCTCTTCAGCAGTTACGGTTTCGATAATGAAAATCCTGGTTTGAGCTGAGACTTTTGACCTTTGTGTTTCCTCATGATTGAGATGGGTTACTTGATAACTTAGGTATATGTATGGGCATATACCTGGGTAGTGGTTATCCGTTGATCTCATGATCCTTGTGTTTCCTCATGACTGAGATGGGTTACTTGATAACTTAGGTATATGTATGGGCATATACCTAAGTAGAGTTTATCTGTTGTGATCTTCTTGTGGTTATCCTTGTTGGTTTTAGTGAGACCTTGAGGGTCTCGGGGTCCCTACTGAGTATCGTTATACTCACCCCTGCACGGGCTATGCCCGCACCTCGTTGTGTTGGTTGCAGACGACGGCCAGTACTGGCAGAGGCCGAGTGTTCGAGGACTGGACGGTACCTGGAGGTGGACTATACGACGAGGCGGTACCCAGAGGCAGACCACTGGGCAGGACATACTTGGAGCAGACGGCGGGACCCGAGGAGCAGAGGAGCTATCTGTACCCACCCTTCAGGTGGGATTTCCAGTGGACAGCTCGGCGTAGCTGCTTTACTTTTCAGTTGCTGTTTTCCCTTTCGAGTTGTACTTTACAGTTGGGCTTGTATTTCCGGCCCCTTTTTACTTTCCGCACTTTTAGTTGTACTCTGTTTTTGCTTAGTGTTACTTTCCGCTTGCTTACTCTGTGGTGTTTGTTTACTTTACAAAGGCAATACCTTCCCTTTTTACTGGGATTTACGCCTTGGTGCTAGTCGCCAGCCCCTGGCCTATGGAAGGCGGGCTTGGGGTAGTCACGGCACGGATCCCGAGGGCGGGTCGTGACAAATTGGTATCAGAGGAGTTCGGTTCTACCGCAGAACTTATAACTCTGATGTTTCTTTCTGTGAAGCAATAGTGTTGGGAGTACCGAGTGTGGTTTTTAGATCAGGGAGTCCAGTGTTGGTGCGGGCGGCCGACGTATCCATACACCAGGACCCTGACAACTGATTTCCGACTTTGTCCACGAAAACACTGATTGCGTGTGTGTTTTCAAAGGTTTTTCCCCTTAAAACAGCTCAAACCAGGTCAGCTCACCAGGTATAATCGTTTGATCGTGTTACGTTGTTTCTTTCAGGATGGCCCCACGACGGCAGCCAGCTAGGGTTCCGAGAATCGAACGTGACGACAGCCCACCGAGCGACGAGGCCTCGGTGCAGGGCCCTTTGTCAGCAGTGGCACCGGCGGTAGCTCTACCCGCCGAGCCCCCGATGTTCCCAGGCAGCAGTGGACTGGATGGAGGCGGTTGCTATAGTTCTACACCTAGCTTGGATACTAGTAGAGCGGATGATGATCTTAGCTCCTGTTGTTTCCAGTGAGTGACCATGAGGTTGGTCCTTATTGTAATGAGGCTTCGTTACGCGAACCGATACCTGGGATAGTACCTACGGGTAGTGCGCCAACTATGTCACTACCTGTTGGTCAGCATACACTACCGGCGGTACCGGTAGCAGAGACTCACAGGCTTAGTGCCTTACTTATGTTTTAGCACCAGATATCCCTCAAGTTTCGAGGTGAGCCTGACTCGTAGGCAGCTGAGGACTGGCTTGAGGAGGTGGTTGTGAGTTTTCTGGAGCTAATACAGCTTCGACAGTATGACATGTCGGAAGCAGAGCACTCAACGTGGCTTACCAATCAATCTTGGTACTCGTTGGTTACGTTGTGATCAGATCTTTAGACTCGAACTTCTGAGAGAAGTGTGTCTAAAGGACATCCGAACCATTACTTTTCCTCTATGCATTCCTACCTATGCTAGGATGCTAGAGAGAACCTTTGTGGTTGTGAACGTTAGCAGTGAAAGGCACGAAACTAGCACCAGTCTCAGAGACTCGGGCGTGTAAAATGTTTTAGGAGGAGGAAGTGCTAAGGACAGATGAATCTGCAGGGTAGCAGACGTGGAATCGGAGCTTGGAGAGCAGCATGTGGTGGTGTACATTTCGACATGTTACGACCACCCGACTTAGTAGTCCCCGCCAGGCTCAGGGAGCAGGAGGGCTGGGGAGGAGAGTAGCTGCATTGCGGTCAAGGAGTGTGACCCAGGAGCTCTAAGAATGATTCGGGGTACGAATTATGTCTACTACGAGCTGCCATATCTATAGACATAGGAACCAATCATTCCACCCTTCCACGAATCATGTCCCAGACCTAGAGGTTCCGGGTAAGCCGTAGACTTGACCCTCACGTCTGGAGATACCTTTGGGAGGAGACTCGATAATCATGCTTACGCCGACGGTGTGATTTGACCTCGAGGCGAGAGTTTCGGTTGGAATCTCTTGGTGGCAGCATAGAGGCCTTACGACGTTGATCTGGGTATGGTTTTGATTCACAAATCATACCTCGGTTGACTGTTTTAGGCAAACGTCGGAATGGGTTTTCCTTGGTCGGCGAAAAGGAAACCCTGGACAGCACATGTTAAAATCAGGCATAAGAGGGTGTGGCCGATCACTCTTGAGTTGGTCAACCCTACCCTTGTGGCAGCAGGAGTTTTGAGTTTCAGTTCTAACCTAAAAAGGGAAACCTCTTGAATTCAAGGGTGACGAACACGTTCTTATACGGTCTCAACCCGATGAGGTTTCGGAGATGTGGCCGAGGCGGCATGTTATCTCCGAAGTTCGATGGACCCTTTTGATCTTCAGCAGGGTAGGCGAAGAGGTTTACCGCTTGACCCTACCACCTCAGTCGCACCGGGTGCATAATGTCCACCACGTGTCTCAGCTGTGGAGATACGTGTATGTTTCTTCACACGTCATCGACCCCGGGGAGTTGGACGTCGATGACAGGGCGACAAGCACAGAGGTTCTAGTAGAGATCGAGGATCGACAGGAGCAGGATCTACGTGAACGGTTGCTTCCTCTGGGGTGCTTCTCGGGTAGCACGAGATCTTCAGGTGAGCATATGGGAGTGTAAAGCTCAGTTGCGTGCTCAGTACTACCTTGTTTTCCCTTAAGCGTGAGTTGAAGCTTTATGGGGACGTAAAGCCCTGAGGTGGGAGTAATGTAAAGACCCGTAAAATTCAAGGGAAATTTTTTCTTAATTTTCTTTGAAATTTTACAAGAGCGCGGTTTCAGACGGCACCTGATTCCGAGGCCCGGAGTGCCCGGAATCAATTTCCGAAGTTTGGCTCGGGTACGTTCAGTGAATGAACGAGTGGGATTTCCTAACTTTTGATCCTGTGCTCGGAATTGAAATCCGAGGGCACCGATGAACTCGCAGTGCCGATATTCGCTTAAGGAGACCGTTCCCGAAGTTGCGTTTACATGAGGGGAGTTGTAAAAAAATAAAATTGTGAATGTTAAAATAAAAATTTAACTTCAATTTTTATTTTTATCTTCCTTAAGTGTTTTTATCCTTTGGGTGGAAGTTGGGTGACAACCCAACTTCCCTTGGGAGGTTAAGAGGGTGGTGGGGCCCACACGAACCCCACCCCTTCATATTCTCTAACCCTCCCCAACTCACAATTAATGATGTAAACTTAGGTTATAACTTATGTCATTAATAAGTGAGTTTAATTAAAGTTTTGAAATTCAAACTCTTGAATTTCAAAGGTTGGTGTTGTGTTAATAAATTAAGTATGAGCTTAATTTATTATTTTTGGTTAGTTCCCTTGTTTCTTGAGAGAATTTGAGAGCTTTCCCTTCTTCTTCAAACTTTGACGAAGAACACGAAGAACGTCGTTCTTCAACGAAGAACTTCTTCGCCGAAGAACACGGTTCTTCCGCGACGCCGAATCCGCGACGCGACGTACTTCTTCCGCGTCATCTCTTCCGCGACAGTTTTCCGCGACGAACGCCATCGACAACGACTCTTCCTCCGACGTCAAAGGAATCGGCACCGATATTCCACGACTGCGTCAACGTGCGACTATCGAGGTAGGGGTTCTTGAGTTCGTTGTTTACATTTTATTTGACATCCCTCAAGTATTTCTAAGCCACTTGATATCAAACTAACGGGAGGAGGCCGGTCCGCACAAACACGGCCGATCCTCCTCCATCGTGGTTTAGTTTTATTTTGGTTTGAAGCGGGGTAACGCGGTACCATTGCACCGCGCGAAAAGAATTATTTAAGGCCAGTTTGGGTCACGACGAAGAACCGCGACGCTATTATGCCGCGCCTTTGAGAACGGATGAGACCGCGGCCGGAGTCGGGCCGTGGCGGTGGGGCGCGACGTCGTTACGCTACGAAAATCTTGCAAGGACCGAACAAGAAGGGCGGCCGGAAAAACCGGCCACCGGCGGAAAAAGAAGAACCGCGGCTGGACGGCCACGGCGAAACACCAAGAGGCGGCCGGCCACGCCGGCCGCCGGTTATCAGAACAGCCGCGGCCCTATGGCCGCGGCGGAGGAGCTAGGGGCGGCCGGCCTCGCCGGCCGCCGGGAATCAGGAAGGGCCGCGGCCCTATGGCCGCGGCGGAGAAGCCAGGGGCGCCGGCCTTGCCGGCGCCGGAGATCGGGTGGGCCGCGGCTCTACGGCCGCGGCGGAATACCCAGGGGCGGCCGGCCCCGCCGGCCGCCGGAAACCGAGAAGGAGCCGCGGCTACGGCCGCGGCGGAGAAGAGAAGGCGGCCGGCCGCGCCTGCCGCCGGTTTGCTCGGAGGCGGGACCCGCAGGTCCCGCGGGTGGACAAACGGCCGGCTTCAATGTCGGCCGTGCATTAATTTCCGGGGGTTTGAAACCCCCGGTAGCCGAGGAACGGGCCCCCCTCACGTGGGGGGGGGGCATTGATTGAAGTGACGGGGGGGCGGCGCCCCCCGTTTCGCGCGAAACCACGCGCTCGGCCAAGCTGGCCGAGCGGTTCTGAGCGGTCGGGCCGCGCGACCGGTCGGGCCGGGTCGCGCAGGCCGGGCCGGATTGTGCCGGCTGGGCCGGACCGCCCAGCCGGGCCGGGCCGAGCCAACCGGGCCGGGCCACGCGGAACCGGGCTGGACCCGGACCCGGTTCGGGCCGACCCGGATCGGACCGGTTCAGGGGGTACTGGGCCGGGCCGGGCCGGGCCCAGACCCCCGTTTTCGGACCTTTTTAGTCAAAAGCTCATAACTTGAGCTTTAGACCTCCGAACGACGAACCGTCTGCGGCAACGCGATCCTTGGATCGAGACGGTCGTTTCGGTATATCGCACTCAAGGTTTCGGATTACTTTGAGTTCGGCAGGGTTGGTTCGTTCACGAAACCAACCGGGCCTTCGGAGCGGAAACGCTCATATCTTGAGCTACGAACGTCTGATTGACGCACCGCCAGTCGCGTTGTGTTCCTTTTAGTGAGACGGATCTTTTGGCATACTCCGCCCGAGGTTTGGACGTAGGTGGAGTACGGTCGGGTTGGTTTTGCCATAAAAACCAACCGGGCCCCGGAGACGAAAATGCCAATAACTCTCAGACCGGGCGTCCGATCGACGCACCGTCTGTTGCGTTGAGTTCCTGTTTACGATACGGAACTTTTGGTATCCTTCGCCCGAGTTTTGGATACAGTTAGTAGAGGCCGGGTTGGATCGCTCCCGAAATCCAACCGGGCCCCTGGAACGGGAAAGCTAATATCTTTCAGACAGGACGTCCGCTTGACGGACCGTCAGCGGCGTTGGTGGTTACGTTGAGTAACGGTCCCTTTGAGTTTACCCTATGGGAGTTCGGGGTACAGTTGAGATACGGCCGGCATTGGTTTCGCTCTCGAAGCCAACCGGGCCCCTGGGACGAAAAGGCTCATAACTCACAGACCGGGCGTCCGATCGACGCGCCGTCTGTTGCGTTGAGACCCCTGTGACGAGACGGTCTTTTGAGACACTTCTTTGCGGGACTTTGTGATACTTGGAGTATCGACCAGTAGCTCGTGGAGCGGATCCTCCCGGAGACGAGCGTGCAGAGTACGGAGACCGTGTAGCCGGCTGAGACCTGACGACTGCTTGACCGACTCGACTTGGAGTGAGTCGACTAGCCCAGTGGACGGAGCGCCCGGTATTAGGCGGCAGACCCACGGCGGACGGAGCGCCTGGTAGTCGGCAGCAGACCCGCGGTACTCGACAGGAGGAGTACCTCAGTAGGCTATCTGGGTAGCGCCCGGTATTTGGCAGCAGACCCTCAGCGGACGGAGCGCCTGGTAGTTGGCAGCAGACCCGCAGTACTCGATAGGAGGAGTACTTCAGCAGTCTTAGGTTAGTGAGCGGCGGCCTCAGAGTCGTGACAGGGCCACTGTACACTCTAGAGACGGAGCTCTTCAGCAGTTACGGTTTCGATAATGAAAATCCTGGTTTGAGCTGAGACTTTTGACCTTTGTGTTTCCTCATGATTGAGATGGGTTACTTGATAACTTAGGTATATGTATGGGCATATACCTGGGTAGTGGTTATCCGTTGATCTCATGATCCTTGTGTTTCCTCATGACTGAGATGGGTTACTTGATAACTTAGGTATATGTATGGGCATATACCTAAGTAGAGTTTATCTGTTGTGATCTTCTTGTGGTTATCCTTGTTGGTTTTAGTGAGACCTTGAGGGTCTCGGGGTCCCTACTGAGTATCGTTATACTCACCCCTGCACGGGCTATGCCCGCACCTCGTTGTGTTGGTTGCAGACGACGGCCAGTACTGGCAGAGGCCGAGTGTTCGAGGACTGGACGGTACCTGGAGGTGGACTATACGACGAGGCGGTACCCAGAGGCAGACCACTGGGCAGGACATACTTGGAGCAGACGGCGGGACCCGAGGAGCAGAGGAGCTATCTGTACCCACCCTTCAGGTGGGATTTCCAGTGGACAGCTCGGCGTAGCTGCTTTACTTTTCAGTTGCTGTTTTCCCTTTCGAGTTGTACTTTACAGTTGGGCTTGTATTTCCGGCCCCTTTTTACTTTCCGCACTTTTAGTTGTACTCTGTTTTTGCTTAGTGTTACTTTCCGCTTGCTTACTCTGTGGTGTTTGTTTACTTTACAAAGGCAATGCCTTCCCTTTTTACCGGGATTTACGCCTTGGTGCTAGTCGCCAGCCCCTGGCCTATGGAAGGCGAGCTTGGGGTAGTCACGGCACGGACCCCGAGGGCGGGTCGTGACAACCTCCAATAGAATTTCACACATTACTTTAGGACCACGGTCATTAGTTGCCTTGGGATCAAACGATAAACCTCAGTTGAATTGTAAAGGCCTTAATATTAATAACATTATCCCTTATACATTATGAAACACAATTCGATATCATGTCAGAATAATTACACAAGTGCACCAAACCCCAAAAAGTATCACACAGAAGAAATATATATAAAAACAAGAAATCCAAGGAACCTTTTCACTCACAAATAGAGGATTTATTAGTAATTAATCATAGTTTTAAATAGATCTATATTCCAAAAAATAAAATATTAGAAAAATTGGTCATACAATAAGATCCACACATGAACACATTCAAGAAAAAATAACCATAAAGTGAAAACCTAGGGATAATATAAACATTACTATGGAAGAAATCGCACTTCAAATAGTGCATCAATAATGTGATATAACCACACATGGAGTGATTGAAAATTGAGAGAAATAAGTGAGATAAGAGGTCATGTGTTTTGCGTGTTATATATTGATAAGGTAAATAGGGGGAATTAATTAAAGTTATTTAAAAAAACAATTTTTTCTTGTTTCTAATAAATTCAAAATGGATATGTGTTACAAATTGGATGTTCATCATGGACCCAATGGCCATCCTGGGTCTTCCCTTGGCATTTGGATAGTTCACTAGGTAAAGAGTATAATTATATCTTTTACCAGATAAACCAGTTAATATTTTTGAAATAAGATATGTTGCTAAAAATATCTACCCACTAGTATCAACTACCGAGTAGTAATGGCTACCGAGTACAAGATACACAATATTACTAGATACCTATATTTATTTATATTCACTTTAGAAACATAATCATATCCACCATTTAATCCCATTCTTCCTTCTAAATCACCACACCTCTATTAAATCATTAACAATGAAATACCTATACATAGAAAAATAAAAACAAAACTCTAAATTTTCCATCTAACTTCTATAAATTCATTCTATATTTTATCATCAATCTTATAAATACATACTCAAACCCAAACTAAAAATAAACCTAGTTTCAATGACACTAAAAACCCAATTTGACAATTTTCCACAAACTATAACAACATGGGTCATTAAAAACTCCCCATTATAGGGATTTTCAACCATGAGAAGCATCTATAAAAATATCATAATCCTCATTTCATTCATCAGTATTTAATATGATGATCCCTTCTAATTACAAATAATATATGTTTTTATTTAACATGTTCTTGAATTTCCAATTTTATTTCTATTAAAAACAAAAGTCCGAATCCTTTATAATAATCCATAGCTTATTTAATTAAACATTTAACTCAAATAGTACCTCATCATATTTGATATATTAGGAAAATCATTGGTTGGTCATATATTTTTTCATATTCCTCAAGAAACTACTTTCCTTTCTCACCATAACAATAAATACCATATCCAATCCTTAATTTATTCTCTCATTTGAAATTTATAAAAATTCCCATGAATATTCCAATAAGTTATATCTTGAATAATCATTCAATATTTGAAACAACATTTTAACTTATAAAAAATTGCATCATTCTCTAATAACTATTTATTGATCTATACTGAAACTACAATCACACTTATTCTATTCATTTTGTAAATATTATTTAAATCACCATGATTATTGAAATTACCTATGAATTCTAAATATTTTATAGACTTCACAAACATAGTTCTACCCATCATATGATTTCTCATATCCCCTATAAGAACTAAATTTCCTTTATTCTATAGTTAGCTAAACACTAACACTCTTGATCTTCGCTTTTTATAAATCGATAGACCTATCCCATGAGATTCATATATTTTATCATTACTCTCACATTCCAAGCCATTAAGACATCCCAATTTCACAGTCAATTATTTCATTGGTATCTAACTCACTATAGTTAAGGAACAACTCAATTTATTATTGATCATAATAATTCACCCATCTCGATTACATTATACTAATTCATTAGTCATATGAACATATATCAGAATCATTAAATTTTCATATATCACCCATATCATGATGAAACCATATCTTTTTAAATATATCATTTATAGACCATTGTATAATTACTCATAGATGTTAATGTTAGTGGACCACAACTAGTGTTAATTAATCATCATTCTGATGGATGGATGAATTTATATTTTTTGATTTAGATCAAATTTTGGATTTTTGGATAATGTTTCGGTATTATTTTTGGATGTTTCATAGTTGGAGGTTTCATAGGAAAATATTAGGAATGTGTTCTTTGGGGTTGGTGGATGATATTTTATTGCATGAAGAATAATACATCATAACATGGGGTGGTGTGGCATGGCGGGGTGCTACATAAGGTAATGTTTCTTGATTTTCGGTGGGGAGTACATTATGTGTAATGATGTATTATTCCATGATACCTCTATATATGAATAATTTATGGAGTTAGGTCAGGGTCATGCCCCAATATAGTGGTTGTTCCATTAAACCCTAAAACTAGTGAATCAATTTTATTGTGTTTGAAGATATGTCATGATATAAGTATAGTTATTTCACCATGAATTCCTTAGTCACCCTAAAATATATGGGGGGATACACAATAAATCTATTATTTTAGTTATGGGTACTTCTATGGGGAGGGGCATCATGCCATGAACCATTTTGTCACACCGCAATGTACCCCTATGAGTGGGGTGTTTCATAATAACCACCTTGGTGACTCGACACAAACCCTCATATTATATTATTTGTGGAAAATGGATTCATTTATAGTCCCCCTGTTTCACTCCACTTAATTATTTTCTTCTACTAGGTGGGTAAATCAGGGTAAGGTAGTATCACTTTCTATATATTTCCCCAATTTCCCCCTTTTATTATAGTCATTCAGACACCATTTCTCCAATATATTAGAGATCATATCCCCCTTTTCCCCATTTCTCTTCCATATTATCCACCAATTTTGTTTCACCCAACTAGGGTTTTTGATAGATGGTTACACTGAGGCATGGAAGAATCATACAACTTCCCAATGTTTCTTCATGTCATGCATTGAGGATAATTGGGAAGGGAAAATAATGGAAATTTCATTCCTTGTTAATGGAGTTATTCCACCCAATTTTTATTCCTTTGATTCTAAATTATTTTTAGTGAAATTTAAGATTTATTCAATTAATTAATCTTAGAGATTTAATATGTCATAGGAGGACTGGGTGTGTTTCATTAGTGGACAAAAACATTTTGATCAAAGTTTTAACATCATGGGATTGGCTAGTTAGTATTAAGATGATTATATCAATATAGAAATTTGGGTTTTAATGTTTATTTTATTTAATTTATGGTGTGTATGACTAATATATATTTTTGTCTTCTCATTGTGTATGGTACAAGCTCATTATTTTATTATATATATCTTTTTTATATATGTATCCTTAGATTATAAATTTTTTTACTTAATTTTATTATATTGTATCCACGTAACAATAAATATTATTCCAATAATATTTTATAAAATTATGTGATCTCACTCAAAAAATTAGAGTGATATATCATCAAACTAATAGTCATCAATGATTGTATAGTTTTCAAAATGGTTCTTTGGTACTTGGTCAAAAAATGTTTAGATACTCCAAATAATTATTTTTTTGGTGGTGTGAGTGGGTTTGGCTTGGTTTTTAGAAATAATGTGTTTGGTTTTAAATTATTGTTTTTGGATGTATACTAATATGATTCAGTATTTTAAAGAGATTTGTTTTTATGGATGGATTAAAATGTGATTTTGGACAAGGTCCTAGCGTAATTAATGATGTATGTGATAAATTTTAAAATATTATGAATTGGGGACTGTCTTTTATTGTAAAGGGATGGAACGATGGATTAGATGATATGTGATTTGGATTATTTGACCTTTTGTTGGTGACATGATGTTTCTCTAAATCTTGAATGCTTTTGTGAAACTATTTATTTGTTGTTTCATTATTTTTTATCTTCTTTTGTCTATAGATACCGGATAAAATAAGATCCATAGAAAAAACCTTCCCTTCATTAATGGTTTTTTTAGATCGTATTATTGTAATAGTTAGACTTCATTTTGGAATATGGCCAATGAACCATGGGATAACCTTGGATGATTTTGAGTTAGGGGTAATTTTTTATTGTCATACGACATTGATATTGATCTAGTGGTTAGTGAGATGTTCAGAAATGGATTTTGGGTTATTATTGACATTTTAGTGAGTTTGGTTGGACACCTTAGTTCCTTGGAGGGGATCCTCGTGATTAGAACTATATAATATGGTGAGAATTAGTCGCTAGGTAAAGTTTATTATGGAATATATAAAAATAATTATATATATCCCTAGTGGTATGATGATTCTCAGTATAGATATAATGATGGGTTGGGAAGATGTGAGGTACCTCCTCTATCACCATGAGATGTGCATGTTTGGATTCCCACATAGTTGATGTTATCCTATTACATTTGTAATAAAGAATGTATGGGCATGTATCCTAATAGTTAGTATGACTGATGTGATGGATCTATAGTTTTAGGGAGGACACCCATGAGTGGTGACATTTGAGAAGACCTTCATGATAGAAATTTAGATTGGGGAACTTTTGTTAAATTGTTATAAGGTCACAGATATTGTGTATATGACCTGTTGGGATACAATATTTCTCTATATATTTATATTCCCTGTTTAAATTTATACATGGATCAATGAATAATGAGTCTATGGGTGAGATAGTGGCAAGCCCTTAGGAGGTGATTAGTTACACCACAAAATATAGTTGACTCAGATCCCTCTAAGGAACCACCCATGTTTAAAGCATTGAAATACAACAGAAATTGAAAATTTTATATTGTTTACTATGTGATCTATGAGATGATTTTTCAGGTAAGGTTTTAAAATCATTTAATGCGATTAAACCATTATGGTTACTTGTGATACGTGGGAAAAATATGGAGGTGCTCTATGGGTCGTCATGAATTTAACACTCATATGAAAATTTGGGATGATATGTGACTTGATGTATTTGTGAAGTTTTTATTTCAAGTGGTTAGGTATCATTCCTTATTCTTAATATTATTTATTGGTTTTTTTGTTTATGTGATTCTTTATTTGGGACTTTTTTTCTCTTTATTATATTTACTTTAGGTTCATATTTTCATATTATATTTTATGGTTTGGTTATGGTTTACTAGTGAGATTACTTGAGGGTGATGTAGGAATGTGATGTGTGATTTTGGTTGATATGGAAAAACCATTATGGTGGTTACATGTGAGTATTTGATCGAAGTTTCGTATAGCTCATTGGTTAATAATGGTATGTGTGTTATAGATATCACACTGGTGGGTCTAGCTTGTGTTGTGTATGGTAAGTATAATTCTTTGGTGGTGTGTGTATATTCTTGGTGTATTTGATCACCTATGTCATGAATTTTCAACTTTTTTTTATGTTTTTAACATAGAGAGTTGAACGTTGAACTATTTTATACTCTCTTAATATTGTTGTGTATGTCCACTTAACCATAAAAAAATTATTGTTTCAAGGCGATTATGGGAACCCCACAAGGTTTTTGGACTCATAACCTACCCATGTATGGAACATGGGTTTCAATTTAAGTTGGTAAATATTTATTTTCACTTTTATAAATAGGTTTAATCTTGTATCTGGACACATACCATAAGATAATAATGGTATTGTAGACCAAGGATTTAAAATGATAAGATCATGTTATTTGGTCCAGAGGCCATTATACAATTTTTTTCTAGTCATACTATATATATACATGATGATGGTACATTTTTATTATATAATATAAATTAGTTTTGATAAGTATTATTATTAAGTTTCAAGTCTATTTATTATTGAGGAATCATGTAGATTTTTTACTGTTGTTATATTCTAGACTAATGGGATAATCCTGGATCCTTATTTGTTTTCAAGCTGATTTGGCTTTCTACATCACATGGATGTGACATGCTGAATTTTTATTAGTTATGGTCAGGATACCTATTGTTTTATATCAGGGTTTTATCCTCCCACAACATTATCAATACTTTACTTATTTTCGATAGCCTCTATTATAAGAAAGGTTTCACTTGAGGTCTTGTGTTATTGGGTGTTGTTGGATGAAATTTTCTACTCATAAAATATAACCCCACAATAAGAGGCATTGTATAATTTTTGGGATAAAAGTATAAAAATAGTTTTTTCAATGTATTTTTTCTAACATTAGTTTTATAAGTTATTTTATTATTGGAAATTTAAAAACATATTTTTTTTAGAATCAGTTATTATAATGGATGTTAAAATTATTATTTTAAAGAAATTTTAAGTTGGTTATTGTATAACCAATATAAAAAAGTTTCACACACCACTGATAATAAAAAAATGATGTTAAGTATGAGTTTTTTACTTTGGTTATAAAAATAACTGATGTAAAAACCCATCTATTCTTTTTAAAAAAATGTCATTGTCCATTACTCTATATGGTGAAAATAAAATATCAATAAAAGGTAAAAACATAGAAATTATGTGAATCCAATAAAAAAATAATTGACATAATTTTCAATATTTTCATAGTTATCTTTGACCTAATTTTCATTGGAGGACAGACCTCTTGAAGAATCTGATGCTATAATAAGGAAGCAGTTTTAGACTCTAAAGGAATTAATATTGTTTTAATGAAATATGTATAAGGATTATTAATTAAAATAAAAAATTAATCATTAATTGTTGTATAAATTGATAAAACTAATCATAAAGAAAATTAAATCATTGAAAACTATTTATAAGTACAATGATGATATTTTCAAAATATGAATTAGTGGAATGATGATTATGATCAAAAGAGTTTAATTGGTGTAACAATTATGATGATTAGAAGGGTTAATCATATAAGAAATACATGTGGGGTATGATGATATATAAATTAAACCATAAAATAAAACCATGTTATCATAAATTTTATATGGAAATTGTGAATTTCAAAGGAACACAGTAAAATAATAGAACACTACATTTTTGTGATGTGATATTTAAAATTTCAAACCTATTATATATTTACTAAAATTAAAAATGAGTTTTCTAAATCTTTTTTAAACTTTATTATATAAAAAAATAAGTTTTTCACAACTATTTTAAAATAACTAATGGTAAAAATTTGTATCTAACATCGATTATTTTTACATCTATATGAAAAACCCAACCAAAATTATTTTTACATATATAGTATTAAAAAATAGCTTTATAAACATTTTAATGATGTTAGTTTAGAAAATGAAGTCAAAAATCCAGTTTAAAATATATTTTTTGTACTAGTGGGTGAAAAAATAATATGTTCGGGAGTTTTTGTTAGGATTTTTCTCTATATAAACAAACAATATACAATGAACCCCAAATATAATATTAATTTTTAAAGTAAATATGATGTTATTATCAATGAGGTGGTTGTACTTTGAAGCCTTGGACTCAGTGTGAAACCAGTTTATTGATTTTAGAGAGGGATCACACCATCATAATGTGGGTTGCATTATGAATCCCTTGGCCACACTATAATCTATGATGAGTTGTTCCATGATGCACTATTTTTGAATTTGGGTTCTTCAATGGGGACAATCATTGCTTCATGAGACATTTTTTCATGACACAACATTTCCCCAAAGGTGGGAAATTACACTATGACCCCCTTCTTCACACTGTAAAAACCCTAAAATTTATTTTTTATAGATAAGGATTTATTCTTAGACACCATATTTTACTACACTTCATGGGATTCATCTTCTAGTCGTCCTAAAATGGGGAAGGGAGTGTCTCCTCACCTCTCCTTCTCCTATCATTTTTTTGACATGACCCAAGCATTACAACCATAAATACTACATCATTTTAGATAAATATTAAATAAACCACACAATAGACGCACCCCATACCTTTAAATGATTTGTGAATTTGGAGACTCGATTCATATTCAACTTATTATATGAAAAATAGTCAAAATATCCCAGAATTTTCTTTATATTTAGTACTATTCTTATACATAAATCATTTGAAACCATTCTTCAAAACCTAGGAAAAAGATACAAAATAGTGAATGATCTCATATTCTCATTGGTAATAATAAACATTGAATTCATCAATCAATGATTATTAATGATCATAAGAAAATAATAATTGTATGATACATGATCCTAACATATGAAATTCACTATCAATCCATTAATGATATTTAATCAGGAGTTAAAAAATAAGGAGTCTTTATAACAAAATACATAGTTCATATGAGGGAATAATCATCAATAATAAATCTTGATCCATGAGAACATATCAAAATCGTAATAAATATGTTTTAGGTATACACATAAGAATAGAAAATTATTTCCCATGTCAAGGGTCCTTGTCAAAAATATCATAGATGAATAAGTCCTATATTTGATTGGGTTCACTTCCAATTATACCATTTAATTAGTCATGTCTCAATAAAAAGTCTTTAAATGTGGATTAATCACCTAATCAAACTACATTCACTCCCCATTCCATTTCATATTATCATATGTGATATAATTTTTTAGCCAATGCATTGGATGACTATATAATTCCAAGCCCACCCACAACACAATGAAAACCATATATAAGTGTTCTATAGGATCAAAAAAACATTCAATATAGAATAACCAATAGAAAATAAATATGTTACAAATCATTTAATCATAAAATAATTAACCTAATGGAAAGTAAATGATATCATATAATTTTCCTTGAAATATCATTATCAAAATCTATACAAATAAATAAAGTGGATGGTTATATGAAATGATGTGATTAATTTTCTATTTACTGATTATATGGATGGTAACAATGATAGATTTAAATAATCCATGTTATATGTATAAAATAATATATATTTTTGATTGTTTAATTATTATTTACTTATCTTTGATTCCATCCATCGAAAATATTAATACAACCTTCATTCTTATGTATGGTCTCTTGTCCCCATTGTAATAAATTTTCTACAAAAAATATTTAATAATTATTATAAAAATGTATCTATTTAATAAATTTTGATATTTTTAACATTAATATCATTTTTAGATAACGAAACTACAACCTATGAACAAAAATTGGATCATTATTGATGAAACACAAATAAAAAACTATTTAGTTAACCACGTAAGCAATAATAATTATGATGGACTATTAATGAAGATGTGATAACATATTATAATTATATTATATTTGATATTATAAATATGAATACAACTTTATGATAAATTAATTAAAAGTTAAAAACCATTTTATATGGGTTTAAATAATAATCAACAAATTGGAAGTATGAGGTAAGGGGTCTCTTAACTCAATTTTCATTCATTAGGATACACTTCGACCTCATTAACTATGTTCTTCAATGATTATGTGTTAGACAACCTTTAATTTTATTATTTTTTGTTTCAACATTTTTTTTTACATTTTTCAAACAAGATCCGTTCATTGATTAACCATATATTAAATGATTGCTCCTTTGAAAGGGTTTAGTGTATAAAATTGTCTTCTTTGGGATATATGTTATGTTTTACACCTATATTATTTTTTAAGGTTTTATTAAAGACACTTTGATATTTTATATGATGAATATTATTATCATTTTGATATATAAGGTTTCATTTTATGTTATTCTATCATGGGGTTTATGATTCAAAAGTTTCCAATAAGCTAGGAAATTTATGTTTCAATCTCATTGAAATTGGTATTGTCTATTCCTGAATTTCTATTAAAAAAATTATATGCCCTATATCTAATAAAAAAATTTAATTTTATTATCCACTAGTTCTTTCTGTTGAACAAATGATTTCATTTAATTTTTATCACATTAAAAACCTCTACTTAGTAAAAAAATATAGTTTTTAAGGAAATTTGACATTATTTTCTATTCGGTAAAAAATATTTTTCTTCCATGTCCATTTTTAAATTAAAATGTTGTAAAAAATGTCTTCCATATTATATTTTTATTTTTATGTCATTTTTACATATGATTTTATTTATATAAAAATTATTCAAATTAATGTTCTTATCATTTTTCAAAAGAGGTATTTTTGACTTTTTACCAAAAATGTGAAAGTAAATAATTGTTTTAATGTACTCAATATGAATGAAATTTCCCACCGCTAGGACTACTCAATTAGTTGAATCTTTATTTAGATGATTCCATGGTTCATTTAAAATATATTTTTTGATAATATTATATAATTTATTAGTTTTTTAAATTTAATTCTCAATGTTAAAAGGGTATTTTCCTTGAAAACTTTTTAATGATCATTATATGGTGTTTATATTCAAAAAATTCTAAAACCATTTGTTTTAAATTTGATCCACTAGATATATATTGTAATTTTACCAGCAAAGCTACTTATTTGTATGGATAAGGATTATATTTACTTGGGAAATAATCTTCATTATATATGATTTTTATTCCAATATCTATCGTTACAGATTAAGTTGTATTATTTTATCATATCATGAATTCAAATTATTAAGTAATTGATAGATGGGGCATGTTATAGCCCTTAATTAATTAGTAGGTCTCATGGGACAATGTAGTTTGGATATTCGGCTAAAACATTACACATTTTTTTAAAATGTCTTGGAACAAGGCCTCAATGATATGTTCAAGATGTCTGACATTATGAAATCCATCATTATGAAATCATTTATTAACATATAAGTGATTATTTTAATAGTTATGATATTGATGATTTTTTTTCAATGTAATTTACTGTTTATATGTAAATATTTGATCATCATTTACCCATACTATATTATTATTCATGCTCAATTTATCAATTAAATGGAATTTTTTCACTTATTTACCTTTCCTTATTTATTATTCATAATTTACTTATGATAGACCATGTAGTACGTAATCCTTAATATAAATTCGACGTCAATATTATTTTGTTTCCTTTCCCCAGGATATGAAGAAAGAATATTTGAATGAGTTCATGTTTGAAAAATTATCATATTCAATATGTTTTTATATTTTTTACCAATGTAAAATGGGAATAATTTTTGTATCTAGTTCATCATGACTACTAATATATTTGGACTTTGGAATGTGAGAACCTGTATCTTTCACCAATGTAATAAAGTTGTAACACCCCAGGTAAATAAAGAATATGAAATTTTCACATTTATCCATATTTGTGAATAAAATATTAATATTAGTTTAAAGGGGACGCTATGCTTGATGGCATACCCAATATGCAACAACGAGTTTCTTGGGAATCTTACATTGCACACTAATAATAAAATAATATTATATTAAATGGTAGTTAATGACTAGCCATTGTAATGGCATGAATGAACATAACTAACTACAAAATGATTATATATGTTTGTCAAATAGTTTTAATTTTTACAATAAATGTTAGAAAATTAAAATTGCGAATGAATCCAATTTTAAGTGTAAACATTCTAATATTCTTTAAAAGGTCGATTAACTGCCTTTTGATGGAGAACCACTTTTAAATCCACTTTTTTAAAATTGTATGTGTTATATTTGACTAAATAAAATTCTTCTTTAGAATTGGGACATCAAAATTTACTTTCTGTAAATTTTTGGTATTTTTCTGATAAAGTTCATTTTTTAATGAATAGTGAAAAATGTTGTATTTTAATTAAAAACCTATTTTTAATCTAATTTATTTATATGATTAGATTATCTTTTGAATTGTTTTTAAAGTGAAATTAGAATTAATTTTTAGCATTTAATCCAATAGTGGCCATTGGAATAAATTTCACTTTGAAATTGGACTTCAACTAGTGTCAATCTTTTAAAATATATTGTTTATTAAAACACGCTATTTGTTTTGACCGCGGGAATTAATTATTAAATTAATTAATGAAACATATATGTTTTGAATTCTGTAAAATAGACATCATTTTTCAATTTGTAATATCAAATATAGATTAGGGTGAATTTTTGGTATTTTTCTGAAAAACGTCAATTTTTGATGAATAATGAAACCATTAAGTGGTAGTTTAAAAACTATTTTTTCGTTTAAATGAAACCTTACAACTTCTGTGGTTTGAATTTAAAAAATCCTACATACATGGTTGTCATTATTATGTTAAATTTGGTTCAATGGGTTTAAAATAATTTTTTGGTGAATAGTAACTCTTATGTTTTTAATCGCGATTAGAGGTAATTAGTGTAATTTAAGGTAAAGATAATGTTATAATAATATGAAATGACCTTGAAACATGTTCTACCCTTATTTGATGAGTCATGTACAACCATGAAAATCCATGGGTCATCTTGGAGATCCCATAGAGCCACTTTGGTTGGAAAATGACATTAATACCTTTTTATTTAAAGTTTAAATTAAAATGTCACAAACATGTGTTGTTTTACTAAATCAATTTTTACATGGGATTATATAAGTCAAATTTTTACTATAAATATTCATTATAAAGATAAAAATAATTCCAAAATCATGATATTTTTTTATAATTTTTAGACACTAAATTAATTTATTTATTTATGACACCGTGATGATGCAGTGATTACCTCATAAATGAACGATTTAAATAAAATGAGAATATAGTGTGAAATATAAGTCCTAAACTTGTCAAAAACCTATGGGATGGGTGGGTTTCGAAAACTTATCACCTTATCCTCTAAATAAATCCTTTTGGGACCTTTAAAATCCGAAAATGATATTATAATAAAGTAATATATTATAACATTCCAAGAGTGCCCCTCCTCTCCTCTTATAAAAGGCCCCCACCTCTACCACCTTACACACACCTCTCAAGCCTTTGGCTCGGCAAACCCCTGCCCATAGAATCTCTCCACATCCCTATATTCATCATTGAATCCTCACTTTGGGCATAATCATTTCCGAGGAAGCCTTTTAGCTCCAATCAAAGAGAGTTACCCGATTTAAAGGTAATGTCTTCCCTTGTGTTCTTTTGTGTTATTTTGCTTCTCCAAACCCCTAAAATCCTTTTATTACTTCTTTTTGTAACAACACCAGTATATTAAATATACAATGATGTTGTTATATGAATGAGTCGAGCTACACTTTCACATACCACCGTCTAATGGTTAAAGAACATACTGTTTCTGTGGATGGCGAATTACTGCCTCACGAAACGATGATTGTTCAATATTATTTTAACTCATTCAACAGTGGCCATTAAGATGTCACTATATTTATATATGATATATAATATGTTTATTTTTTTCTTTAGCTTCTGTATTTTTCATTTATTCCAAACCTTTATGGTTTCCATTATGGGTAAACGCGATATCTTCATTTTAGGAAGTGCGGACTACCGCCCCCTCAAAGTGATTTGATTCGTTAATGCTATATATGGGACGTATAAAGGATGGAATTAATGGTATTACATATGATATCATAATGGAATAATAATATACCTTTATATCATTATTATTTCATTCCATTTAGTGAAAAAAAATGAAAGTAGTGTTCATGCGTACGTATGGCTTACCATCTCCATTAACGGTACATTTCATTTCATATCTCCAAATGTTATGTACTATTATAAGTACATATATATAATGAATATATATGTAATATATTACATCTAAATTATGTATATAATTCTGGAATTATAATATCTATATATATCTCATTTTTTTTTAATTCCATTAATATGATAAAAAAATAAAAGTAGTGTTCATGCGTACGTACGGCCTACCGTCTCCATGAACGGTGCATTTAATTTTTTATCTCCAAATTATATGGAATAGTATAAAATGAATATATACTGGATATATGTGATATTTAAAACATCAATACTATTCTGGATATGATGTACCTATAACTACATGGAAAATCCTTTTCCAACAAGTTCAATTTTTACTCATGTACCGAACATCAACAAAAACGTCTGATATGAACTCACTTTATTAACCAATTATTATAACATTATAATATGTGATATGAAATGAATAATAATATTTAAAGGAGGTCCTTAATAAATTATAAACTGACAAAATTTTATTATTCAGGAGATTAAATAATGATCGAGTCATGTTGGACACGAGGTAAGGGATCCTACCCCTCTCTTTCTTTTTGCGTACAATCTTTTATGTCATTACTTTTAAGCTCATATTTCTTATGATTGGGATGTCCTTTTATATTACTATTACATTAATTTTTGTTTTCATATGATGAGAGAACCTACATTCCCTCATCAATCAATTTTGGATGTTTTGAGTGGCGCCGTTAGGCTGCCGAATTTTCGTAAGAGATCCAACCTCTCTCTTTCTTTTTAAGTACTCTCCTTTATGTCACTCATTTTAAGCTCTTCTTTATTATGTTGGGGGATGTTATATTATATTACTATTGATGTAAATTTTATTTTAATATGATGAGAGACCCTATTTTATCTCATCAATCCATTTTGGGAAGTTTTATGTGGCGTCGTTAGGCTGCTGAGTTTTCGTAAGGGATTTTTCATCTCACTTTTATTCCCGTGAGATTTATGCTACATTTGCCACCATTTCCCACGACTGGTATATATACTGCCCATTATTCTACTCTTTGTGTAATATAATTTCGTTTATGATTATTACCTCAATGTTGTATTGTCTTTCTTTCTTGAGGTGTATGTTTCGAAAGATACCCATGTCGGCAAGGGAACCTTTCACCCTCTTTTTTTAAAAGACTTATTTTGTTGGGTCATTTAATTTACATATTGTTATGTTGGGATATGTTCTTCTATATCCTTATTGATATAAATTTTATGTCCAAGTGATGAGATACCCTTTTTATCTCTAATCAACTCATTTTCTTAATTTTGAAGTGACGTCGTTAGGATGTCAAATTTTTGAAAGGGAACTTCTTAACCCAATTTTGATTCTTTTAGATAAACATGAACTCCTTGAATATATCGTTCTATGAATATGTGTGAATAACCTCTGATTGTTCTAAACTTAATATCCACTTATATTTGGTGTATTTGTTTGTCACACATAATTATGCAATTGATTTATACTTAATCCAAGGATACCATCTTTGTAAGGGAATCTGTCTCAATCTCATTTCATTGAGGCATATTTTGTTTTATATACAACTTTCTTTTATACGGTGTATAAAACCCTTTGACATTTATGATTATTCAAAAGGAATCTTTTTATATGAAGCTTTACTAAATGACAAAAGGAAATGATTTTTTTGTCGTACGTATGCTCTCACACCCCATTTCAAGAATTTTTTCTATTCTAATTATTTTAACTTTCTCAATCCTCGTTTTGATTGCGATCCGAGCCTGAGTTGAAATTTGTGCGCTTTTTCTGATAAACTATTGTTTTGGCTTCGCAAAGTCTGACGCACTGGAAAGGCACAAATGAAGCCATGTGACTTCGCCAGACCACCGTGCAGCCTACCTCATGTTCAAGGAAAATTAAGAAAATGAGTATTAATAATGTATTTTTCATAATTATAATATTGGCGATAATTTTTATTATTATTATGGTTAATTATATAATTATTATAAAGTTTATCATATTTTTTATTATTATTATTAATAATAATATTATTATTTTTTAGTTTATAATAATTATTATTAAGTTATTATTATTGGAGTTTATTAAAATCCTTATTAATTTTATTATTATTATTTATTGAAGTCTTATTTGTTTTATTTTATTTTCTTTTATTTTATTTCATGTCTTATTCAATATTTTTTTCCTCTTTTTTTTCTTCATTTCTTGTTTTTTTTCTCTCCTTGTTGTTCTGTGCG
Organism: Viscum album; assembly: GCA_963277665.1. Taxonomy (NCBI): domain Eukaryota; kingdom Viridiplantae; phylum Streptophyta; class Magnoliopsida; order Santalales; family Viscaceae; genus Viscum; species Viscum album. The sequence continues at coordinate 399,570,034 of OY728138.1, forward strand.
TTGCGCACATCTCTCCCCCTCTCTTCTAACCCTACACGACCCCCCTTTCTCTCCCTAACCCACTCGCGGTCGGCCCCCCTCCCTCTCCCTCTCCCGTTCGCGGCCGACGCCCCCCCCCCCCCTCTCGACCCGCTGCTCTCTCCCCCTGCTAGCAGCCGCCGCGCGCCACCTCCCTCTCCGGCCGCCGCCCTCGCCGTCGTCCCGTCCTCCCGATCTGGCCACGCCGCACCTCCGGCCAGCCTTTCCGCCCTCCGCGCTCTCCGAGACCCCCCTTGCCATCTCTGGTACCCTACCGCCTCCCGCAACCACCGCCTCCCTCCCTCTCGGACCCACACACCCCCCTTCCAGCAGGCCCTTCGGCTGGCGCCTCCTCCCCCTCTCCCTCCAGCGAATGGACTCTTTCCGGCAAAAACCCTCCCCTTCCCTTCGCTATCCCCCGTTTTCCTCTTAGCTAGGGTTTTAGTTCATTTTCCTTTGGAGTTTGATTTCATTGTTTTCTCCGTGTGTGATTTTTTTTTGATTTAGGGTTATTTGATGATGTTTGTGATGCGTTTGGTCACGATTGGAGTTTCCCTTCGAAATTCGGGGCTTTCGACATCGATGGTAAGCGTTTCCTCTTATAAGCACTGTTTGAATTAATTTGCTTGTTTAATTAATTTAGGATGTTTTTTTATTAATTCTTTGAGTGCGAATTGTGTTTATTTGGCGAATTATTTTACTTTCTTTAATGAATTTTGTGTTCTGTGGTTGATCTGTTTGGTGCGAAACTGGTTTTAAAAAAGTTTATTATGACTTTGATATTTTATAGCATGTTTGTATAAAATTGGGTGTGTTTTTGAAGAAAACTCATGTTGTGTTATGTGATGTTATTTTAAAAATCATGAAGTTTTTTATTTAAAATTTTGTAAGTCATGAAGTTACTTTATTAGGGTGTGGAAGGGGCACAATTGGTGTTTTGGGGTAGTGTCGGTATGAGTTCTGTCATAAATGAGCATTTGAGTGGGTTTTCATTGTTTTAGTTGTGTGGCGTATTGTCAAATGGGTTGGCAAGTTTTTCTGGTGGTTTCTTTAATTGTGTGGGTGATGTAGATGAAGTTTTCAAATGTTTTTATTGTGCGTTTTTTTTCAAAATGGAATTGGGGTTTGCGTGTGTTTTGTTGTGAATTCATCAATATGTATTGTAAATTCTTTTAAATTATGTAAGGTATGTTTTAATGCCTATTTGTTGTAAATCTGGTTTCAAAGTGGCTTCCCAACATGAAGTTGAGTGTGTAATTGGTGTGATCCTTTTTTGTGTTATTTTGAAATGTTTTATAGATTATTTTATTTTTTAATTTGTTTTATTAAATTACATGTGTCGTGTGTTGGACTTTGCTGCGATGGTTTTGGGTCGCGGGTGTCGAAGTACCCTACACGTACATGCATAGGGTAAGATATATATATATATATGCCCTCTTTATACATATTCCCTCATGGCGCGGGGAATATGTGCAATGCAGCTAGGGGTGTGTATATATATATGTATAAATGCATGGGTGTGTGTGCGCCAAGTGTCTGTTCGAGTGGCCATCGACAAATAGCGACATGTTTGAGGTAGGTCCCCTATGCCTAAGCTTTTAATTTGAAATTAATAATTTCTTGACTGTTTTAAAAATAAGTTTCACACTATGCTATATATATATATATATATGCTCTGGAATTTGATTTCGGTTGCTAGAAACTATTATTCCTTGTATTGGTAAATTGAAATGTATTTCAAAGCTGTTGGTCTTAAGTGACTTTTTTGGGAAAATTGATTTCTTAAGTGGTTTTGAATTGGTAATGTTTATTTCCAAAGGTGTTTGGCCTTTTGGTCGGTTGATTTTAAAAAGTGTTCCCTTTATGTAATTAAGCATGTTTGGCATTTTAAGAATGTTTTATGAAATAGAAAATCCTCTATTGAGGCCCGTTTGGCACTTTAAGATTTGGTTTGAGAAAATAGAAAACCCCTTTTGAGTCATTCCCCTAAATTTGAAAATAAAAATGTGATGCAAGCGTTAATGAGTGGTTTGTGATATGTGCCTAGTGTAAAGGCTTGTGCGTAATTGTGTGATGTAAAGAGGGGGAATGCACTTAAGTAGGGAGTTCGCTGGTGAAAGGTTTAATGAGTTTTAGATAAAGAAAGCGTAATGTACTTGTTTGATTGCTTAATAAAGAAAACTCACCACCATTTGAAATAGAGCACAATGGGAAACCCATGTATCTAGGTAGGTGACTAGGACTAGTACGCTAGATGGTATGGCAGTGGTTTGTCCCGGTTTGTCTAGCAGGATTGACGCAACAACACTATCTAAACATATGAATTTCTGAGGGTCGTGGCCTTCTAAGCCACGTTTTCTGAGGGTCATGGCCTTCTAAGCCACGTTTTCTGAGGGCCGTGGTCTTCTAAGCCACGTTTCACTGAGGTACGAGGTCCCTAGGTTCCCCCTTGTTCTAGCTGCCTATAGGGATTACCCATAGTGCTCATTTGTGACATGCTGCTTGTGATGTAACTTCCTTTTCAGTTGTTTCATACCTGATGTCTTGTTTGTAAAAATCACATTTTATTCCAAACTGGCTTCTTTTCATTTTGAAATGTTAATGCACGCTTGGAACCTATTTTGAAAATTTAGTAAGAGTGAAATGCTTTATTTAAAAATGCAAACTCATTACTTGAATTTCAAAAGAAGGGAAAACATTATTTTATTATATCTTATTTTCAAACTGGTATAGTTGGATTTCTTAATAAAGGAGGAGGCATAGGACGTTGTTTTTTTTTGGCTTTCCTACTAAGCATCTCGGTGCTCACGCCTACATTACTTTTCAGTTGCAGGTTTCAGTCTTGGATCGCTTTTGGGAGCAAGTGTGGTTGTCGTACCGTGGTGATCCACGGGGTCACCTGAGGTATGTCACGTTTCTTTGTTTATTCCTTTGTCCGCTGCCACATTGTTCAATTTATTTTCCTTTATTTATCTTCTTGTTCAGTTTATGTTTACTAATCTTTGTCGTGGGCCAAACCATTCCCAACTCGTTTGTTTTGATGCCCGACACTAGTTTCCAGCCAGTGGGGATCGGGAACACCCTTCGGGCCATGTCACGGACCGGCTCGGGTGGCCAGTTCAGGGTCGACCCGGCTTGGTTCGTGACAAAATGGTATCATAGGTTCCCTTGTTATTTGGGGTGTCGAGTAGCTTGGTGATTAGGTGTGTTGGGACTCGAGAGGTAGGTGCAGGAAGGACGTCATGAACCCTTGCCCGTCCTGAGACTCGAGTTGCTAGGGGTAGTTCGGGATTTGAATTTTCTTCTTTGGATAGGTAGGTGTGGATGAGGGATGACCAAGGAAGTGAGCTAGTGTTACGCGGCAGACTTGCATGGAGTAGCGACCCATGTACAACCCGAGTGCACGGTTCAAGATACTTCCTGTGGTGGATGCCCGCTCGGATCATGGTCTGCTAAGCCATGTTACCGGGTTGGCATAGCCACTAGTCCCTTATTTTTTGAAAGTTTGATGTGATTTATGTTTGACCTTAATTTTGGTTGATGTGAGTAGATCTCAAAAATGAAAATGGATTTTTGTGAAGGTGGTTTCAAATGGGAATGTGGTGTTAGAGTGGAAAAGTGGTTTTGAAATGGAAATTGTTTTCTTTTAACAAATGTGTGGTTTCAAAAGGGGAAAATGGGAGGTGTTTTGGAAGTTGTTTTGGAATCTCCTTAACACTTTTTGGAATGTGAATTGGAAAATGTTTTGGAAACTAGAAATGTATTGCTTTGATGATAAGTTACTTTTTCAAATTGGTTGGCAATTTGTGCTTTATGCTGAATGATCTGTTTTGAAAATGAGAAGTGTCTTGAATTAACCCTTGGTATTCCTATGAGTGATCACATACATTGAGGTGCGCATGTGGAAGGTGGAGGAATTGGTGATGTGAGTGGATGAGTTCTTGAGATAGCACATGGATATGTATGTGTGAGACTTCATGGGATATCAATGGTGGATATTTAAGTGGTTTTGGTTGCTGAAAAAAAATGGTTTTCAAAAAGGGTTTTTCAAATGTTTAGAAAAGTGAGCGAGAAATTGTTTAGCGTTCCCTTTTCGTGTGGGGTATTATTTTTCGTGGGTTCTTGGTTTTGACGTACTGAATTGTGGTTGGAATAGTGATTTGAGTTTGAGCTTTCGTTCGTGATTGAGGTGTGGAATTTTGATTTATGATGAGTTTTGATTCGGATTTGTGCCTCTTGTTTTTGAGTATGCTGCCCAGAAAAGTCCCAAAAGTTTCTTGTGAGCCTCTTCTAGTTGTTGGTTCTACCCAGACTCTTAGCGGAGTGGTGGAATTGAATTCTTTTCAGTTGTTTTCCATCTACCGTGGTGATCATGATCTATTGAATGTAGCATACTGGCATGGTGAAGTCGTTGGTGTTTTCAGGTTATTGGGAAATCGTAAATCTAAGAGAGTCTGTGTTGGTTCAGGTCCATTTGAAGGTGCAAATTGGGATTGGTGGAGGAAATAATCCCAGTGTCGTTGCATGATGGTGTGTCTTGGAAGGTGTTTAAGGCGACTCTCATCCGATGGTTTATACCCGAGGAAGTGAAGGTGAGGGAAGTGGCAGAACTAGTGGGTGTAGAGTAAGGCCAACAAGCAGTGAAGGCCTACGTGGGACATGCCAAGGGGTTGATTCCATTCTCTCCCGAGGTAGCGTCGCGGAATCCGTTAAAGTTTCTCTTGTGTGGGGTTTTCGTCCAGGGTTCTAGGACCGTTTCTTTTCAGTGCTCGGGAAGGTTCCCCATCTGGTGACGAGAGAGAATCGGAGGAACCCATCTCAGACAAGTTTTCTTATCAATTCCATATTCTATTAGTCGGGCCACTCTCTTGTTCGCTTCTTGTGTGGCCGGTTTGGGTACATTAGGTCTCCTTATCGTCATCCATTGAAGACTTGCTGTCGGTGTGACCTGTTGGGAAACTTAGAGAGGTTCCGCTAGCAGCTTCGTCAGGAGGGCTCTCGACAGGAGAATGTCAGCTCCCGACTGCGGGGCAGTAGATGCTTCAAGACATCAGAGCTCCAGCCACTGGTCTTGGAGTGAAGCCTTTCACGCAGTCAGGAATCGTTGGGTATGGGGCACCTTGGTCTAACTTTTGTCTTCAGTGCTAGAATAGGGACGGTATAAATTCCTCTGTTGTAGCCTCCTCATCTTTGAAGGTTCAATTTTTCTGTAAGAGGCACAAAGGTCTCTTTTTCTCGTTGTGGTCTTTGTTCCTTGAATACCCCACTGTGGATGTAAAAACAATGCATGGTGATCTTGTTTTCATGTAATTCCAGTAGTTTCCCTCCTCAAGTATGACCCGTTTTGTTTTAGTACATGCTCGTTTTGGAGATGCTCACCTCTTGTGGAAATGATGAGTAATGGTTAAGTTTGTCTTTTAGTCGAATTCTTCTGTGGGTTTTCTCATGTGTCCGTGGTTTCTGTTTTGGGTTGGAAGTTCTCATGTCAGTCTATACAGGTGGGTTTAAGCTGGTCAATTCTTAAATGGTGGGGAGACCCACCACGGATCTTGTCGTGCCTTCTTCGAGGTTTAGTATATGCGGCGATTCCTCTTGGATCAAGTTAGCAGTTCCAGAGTTAGCCCATACTAAGAGTCTCAATGTCGGTTGTGCTAGTCGGGTTCTTGTGGTGGGGAGAACTCTCCTCGTTTCCTGATGGTTCTCTTTTCAGTTTCCTTCAGAGTTGGTCGGGTGTGACTGATGGGGTGGAAAGTCATACCGAGTTCGGGTTTTTGTGGGCCTTGTTTTGTTTCAGACTCGAGTTTGATTCCTCATTCGGCTGAGTGACTTTCTGGGGGCATAAAGTTTTTGTGGTGGGGAGATTTGTCACACCCCATTTCAAGAATTTTTACTATTCTAAGTATTTTAACTTTCTCAATCCTCGTTTTGATTGTGAGCCGAGCCTGAGTTGAAATTTGTGCGCTTTTTCTGATAAGCGATTGTTTTGGCTTCGCAATGTCCGACGCACTGGAAAGGCACAAATGAAGCCATGTGACATTGCCAAACCACAGTGCAGCCTGCCTCATGTTCAAGGCAAATTAAGAAAATGAGTATTAATAATGTATTTTTAATAATTATAATATTGGGGATAATTGTTATTATTATTATGGTTAATTATATAATTATTATAAAGTTTATCATAATTTTTATTATTATTATTATTAATAATATTATCATTATTTAGTTTATAATAATAATTATTAAGTTATTATTATTAGAGTTTATTAAAATCCTTATTAATTTTTTATTATTATTTATTGAAGTCTTATTTGTTTTATTTTATTTTCTTTTATTTTATTTCATGTCTTATTAAATATTTTTTTCCTCTTTTTTTTCTTCCTTTCTTGTTTTTTTCTCTCCTTTTTGTTCTGTGCGTTGCACACATCTCTCCGCTCTCTTCTAACCCTACACGACCCCCCTTTCTCTCCCTATCCCACTCGCGGTCGGTCCCCCTCCCTCTCCCTCTCCCGTTTGCGGCCGACACCCCCCCCCCCCCCTCTCGACCCACTGCTCTCTCCCCCGGCCAGCAGCCGCCGCGCGCCTCCTCCGTCTCCGATTGCCGCCCTCGCCTCCGTCCCGTCCTCCCGCTCCGGCCACGCCGCACCTCCGGCCAGCCGTTCTGCCCTCCGCGCTCGCCGAGACCCCCCCCCCCCCCTTGCCGTCTCCGGTCCCCTGCCGCCTCCCGCAACCACCGCCTCCCTCCCTCTCGGACCCGCACACCCCCCTTCTAGCAGGCCCTTCGGCTGGCGCCTCCTCCCCCTCTCCCTCCGGCGAACGGACTCTTTCCGGCCAAACCCTCCCCTTCCCTTCGGTATCCCCCGTTTTCCTCTTAGCTAGGGTTTTAGTTCATTTTCCTTTGGAGTTTGATTTCATTGTTTTCTTTGTGTGTGGTTTTTTTTGATTTAGGGTTATTTGATGTTGTTTGTGATGCGTTTGGTGCACGATTGGAGTTTCGCTTCGAAATTCGTGGCTTTCGACATCGATGGTAAGAGTTTCCTCTTATAAGCACTATTTGAATTAATTTTATTATTTAATTAATTTAGGATGTTTTTTTATTAATTATTTGAGTGCGAATTGTGTTTATTTGGCGAATTATTTTACTTGCTTTAATGAATTTTGTGTTCTGTGGTTGATCCATTTGGTGCGAAACTGGTTTTAAAGAAGTTTATTATACCTTTGATATTTTATAGCATGCTTGTATAAAATTGGGTGTGTTTTTGAAGAAAACTCATGTTGTGTTATGTGATGTTATTTTATAAATCATGATGTTTGTTATTTAAAATTTTGTAAGTTGTGCAGTTACTTTATTAGGGTGTGCAAGGGGCGCAATTGGTGTTTTGGGGTAGTGTCGGTATGCGTTCTGTCATAAATGAGCATTTTAGTGGGTTTTCATTGTTTTAGTCATGCGGCGTATTGTCAAATGGGTTGGAAAGTTTTTCTGGTGGTTTCTTTAATTGTGTGGGTGATGCAGATGAAGTTTTCAAATGTTTTTATTGTGTGTTTTTTTTTCAAAATGGAATTGGGGTTTGCGTGTGTTTTATTGTGAATTCATTAATATGTATTGTAAATTCTTTTAAATTATGTAAGGTATGTTTTAATGCCTATTTGTTGTAAATATGGTTTCAAAGTGGCTTCCCAATATAAAGTTGAGTGTGTAATTGGTGTGAGACTTTGTTGTGTTATTTTGAAATGTTTTATAGATTATTTTATTGTTTAATTTGTTTTATTAAATTACATGTGTAGTGTGTTGGACTTTGCTGTGATGGTTTTGGGTCGAGGGTGTCGAAGTACCCTACACGTACATGCATAGGGTAAGACATATATATATATGTGCCCTCTTTGTACATATTCCCTCATGGAGCGGGGAATATGTGCAATGCAGCTAGGGGTGTGTATATATATATGTATAAATGCATGGGTGTGTGTGCGCCAAGTGTCAGTTCGAGTGGCCATCGGCAAATAGCGACATGTTTGAGGTAGGTCCCCTATGCCTAAGCTTTTAATTTGAAATTCGTAATTGCTTGACTGTTTTAAAAATATGTTTCACACTATGCTATATATATATACATGCTATGGAATTTGATTGCGGTTTCTAGAAACTATTATGCCTTGTATTGGTAAATTGAAATGTATTTCAAAGCCATTGGTCTTAAGTTACTTTTTTGGAAAAATTGATTTCTTAAGTGGTTTTGAATTGGTAATGTGTATTTACAAAGGTGTTTGGCCTTTTGGTCGGTTGATTTTAAAAAGTGTTCCCTTTATGTAATTAAGCATGTTTAGAATTTTAAGAATGTTTTATGAAATAGAAAAACCTCTATTGTGGCCCGTTTGGAACTTTATGATTTGGTTTGTGAAAATAGAAAACCCCTTTTGAGTCATTCCCCTAAATTTGAAAATAAAAATGTGATGCAAGTGTTAATGAGTGGTTTGTGATATGTGCCTAGTGTAAAGGCTTGTGCGTAATTGTGTGATGTAAAGAGGGGGAATGCACTTAAGTAGGGAGTGCGGTGGTGAAAGGTTGAATGAGTTTTAGATAAAGAAAGTGTAATGTACTTGTTTGATTTCTTAATAAAGAAAACTCACCACCATTTGAAATAGAGCACAATGGGAAACCCGGGTATCTAGGTGGGTGACCAGGACTAGTACGCTAGATGATACGGCAAGGGTTCGTCCCGGTTTGTCTAGCAGGATTGACGCAACAACACTAACTAAAAATATGAATTTCTGAGGTTCGTGGCCTTCTAAGCCACGTTTTCTGAGGGTCGTGGCCTTCTAAGCCACGTTTTCTGAGGGTAGTGGTCTTCTAAGCCACGTTTCACCGAGGTACGAGGTCCCTAGGTTCCCCCTTGTTCTAGCTGCCTATAGGGATTACCCATAGTGCTCATTTGTGACATGCTGCTTGTGATGTAACTTCCTTTTCAGTTGTTTCATACCTGATGTCTTGTTTGTAAAAATCACATTTTATTCCAAACTGGGTTCTTTTCATTTTGAAATGTTAATGCATGCTTGGAACCTATTTTGAAAATGTAGTAAGAGTGAAATGATTTATTTAAAAATTCAAACTCATTACTTGAATTTGAAAAGAAGGGAAAACACTATTATATTATATCTTATTTTCAAACTGCATAGTTGGATTTCTTAATAAAGGCGGAGGCATAGGACGTTGTTTTTTTGGCTTTCCTACTGAGCATCTCGGTGCTCACGCCTACATTACTTTTCAGTTGCAGATTTCAGTCTTGGATCGCTTTTGGGAGCGAGTGTGGTTGTCGTACCGTGGTGATCCATGCGGTCACCTGAGGTATGTCACGTTTCTTTGTTTATTCCTTTGTCTGCTGCCACATTGTTCAATTTATTTTCTTTTATTTATCTGCTTGTTCAGTTTATGTTTACATATCTTTGTCGTGGGCCAAACCGTTCCCAACTCGTTTGTTTTGATGCCCGGCACTAGTTGCCAGCCCATGGGGATCGGGAACGCCCTTCGTTCCATGTCACAGACCAGCTCGGGTGGTCGGTTCAGGGTCGACCCGGCTTGGTTCGTGACATATGCGGTGACAACGACTTCTCCACCGCCGTGACCATTATTTGAGTTTCATCTTCCTCTACAAGCCATAACTTTTTTTCAATGAAAAGTAAATACCATGTTTTACTTTTCTATTATGTTGGTATTGAAAATGGTTTTCATAATGTTTTTATATCAATGTGTTCTGTTGATAACTTGTGATTGAAAAGTGGAAATGTTATGTTTCCTTTATGCATGTTTTATGTGATATGATTATGTTATGGTTCTTGGGAAATGTTATGAAGATGGGTGGTTCCGTGATAAACTAAGGGTGGGTGAGCCCGATATAGCTCTCCAATGCATTGGGTAACGCGAAGGGGTTAAATGTTAAGGTTTCTCGGAAGAGATTTAGGGAATATATTGTGATGGGTATTCCAAACATAACCAAGAGGGTTACTCCCTACCTAAGAATGTTATGAATGCCTCAAGTTACCTTCATGCCTTATAATTTCTATGATTTATTCATGATTTGATGAGGTATGTTAAAATGATTATTTTTTTATGAGTAAAGTATGATTTCATACATGGAATAATGTTTTATTTTCGTACTGTTATATACATTACTGAGCTTTTTATGCTCATCCCACGTTTTTGGAATGTTTTTCCCCAGTCAAGGGAAAGGTGAATGATATGATGATAGTGTCAAGGAGGTGTCATGAAAGAATCCATGTTTTATTTTAAATATGTTTTTCGTTGATGGGAAAAACGAATACTATCTTTTATGTAACCACTTTGTTTAAATGTGGAATGCAATTCATTAATTATGATCTAATTATCTAAAATTCTAAACATGAAAAGATCCTCAATGTGAATTATTCATTTAATTCAATATTAAGTAAGGTTTAAGGCCGATGCCATATAGTTGGTATTAGAGGTCGGTTTAGATAACTTTAGAGGATAGGGTATTCTCTAAGCATAAGTGACATTAACATAATGGTTAGGATTTAAGAAAGAGTCCTAGTTTTAGATAAAGTGAATGAGTAAGTATATCTTAATGTTTATCTTCCTCATTAGTACATGATAGTTTTGTTGATATACTCACACTGACAATTCTATTTTTAGTGAATATATGGATGTAGTAGGCACCAAAGTGACAATAGGTTTGATGGAAATTGTGGTGGTTTTATGATTAAGAGACTGGATGAAATGGGGGATTCAATTAGGTAACTCGTGGTTGTTCTAAACCAACTATCAAGGAGTCATGATCAAACACTTGAACCTTGGTATGTTCTATACTGCATCATGTACGAGATGACCAATCGATGTGGATGTTCAGGTAATAATTATAAAGGTAACCATTATAGTTTATATGATCCTTACTTTTGAGGTAATTATGGGTTATTTTATGTCATGATGGAAAATGAAAGGCATGAGATAAACATGAGGTTAAAATATGTTATGATTATTTTTGAAGATTTTATCTCATTTTGGGGAAAGTTTTAAGAATGATATAGTTTTGGAAAAAGGACAACACACAGACTGTGTGACAACCCACCGTGTTGGACAAAGCTGTTGGAATTGAACCCACAACCAAAGTGCGACTGGTATTTATCGCCTACCACTGGACTACATGAAGTCCCTGGTTATTTTCACTAATTCTTTTTAGTTAGATGATTTTAGGAATCAAGAGTAAGTTTATTTTGCGTTATCTATGGAAATGATTAACCTATCATGTAGGATATGTGATTAGGATAATTACTTTTCAATATGATAATTTAAGAGCAACTGATGTTATTTGGAGATAAAAGTTAATTTGTACCTTGGATGACTATGTGATTAAATCCTTTAAATATTTGGGTTTCAATATTAGTTTGGTTTACTTTGAGGAATTTTATGGACAGTTGTTTAACAAATGGTCTTCATTGATCTTTGGGGTTTTTTGGGGAAAAATTTTGGAGATTAAGAATAGATTTTCTTTTTATAAAGGATTATACTTTTGTGGATTATCTGATCTCATAATATCAATTTTGGTTTTGGTTTTTTTCTAAATACATGGGAAATATATAGTTCTCTTTTGTGGATTAGGGGATTCTCAAGAAGTTGATTATAGTACTCTTAATGCGAACAAGTCTTCCTATATACTCGTCTTCTGGAGAAAATATGAGTTTGATTAAGGAATCTAGTAAAATTTGAAAGTCTAAGTGACAAGTAAGTATATTTCATTATGATTTAGTTAAGCTCAAAAATAAATTCCTCAATGAAGATTAACTAATTTTTTTTGTATGTTAACTTTTCCTACTGAGGAATCGAATACCGTTTAACCCATCACAAGATTGTGATTTTTGTATGGTTACCTTTCTCCTAGACATGTTTACTATCACTCTCCCACAGAACATGACCCTTTTTTTCCTCCATATCCATGTTTTCCTACATGGAATCCTAGTATGGGTTAACTCGGGTGACCTTTGTACTTCTCTTTCCTTATTTTAAAGTGATTGTTTTACTGACTCTTGTTCCAATGTGAGATTTTAAATGAAGTTTCCAAGCCCAATTTTAAAATTGTGAGGATGCAATTCCTAAAAGGGGGGAAGGATGTAACACCCCAGGTAAAAAAAGAATATGAAATTTTCACATTTATCCATATTTTTGAATAAAATATTAATATTACTTTAAAGGGGATGCTATGCTTGATGGCGTACCCAATACGCAAAAACGAGTTTCTTGGGAATCTTACATTGCACTCTAATAATAAAATAATATTATATTAAATGGTAGTTAATTCCAAGCCGTTGTAATGGTGGGAATGAACAGAACTAACTAAAAAATGATTTTATATTTTTGTCAAATATTTTTACTTTTTACAATAAATGTTATAGGATTAAAAAAGCGAATGAATCCAATTTTAAGTGTAAACATTCTAATATTCTTTAAAAGGTCGATCAACCACCATTTGATGGAGAACCTCTTTTAAATCCACTTTTTGACAATTTTATGTGTTATATTCGACTAAATAAAATTCTACTTTTGAATTGGGACATCAAAATTTACTTTGTGTAAACTTTTGGTATTTTTCCTATAATGTTAATTTTTTAATGAATAATGAAAAATGTTGTTTTTTAATTCAAAACCACTTTTTAATATAATTTATTTATATGATTAGATTATCTTTTGAATTGTTTTTAAAGAGAAATTAGAATAAATTTTTACCATTTAATCCAATAGTGGTCATTGGAATTAATTTCACATTGAAATTGGACTTAAACTAGTGTCAATCTTTTAAAAGATATCGATTCTTAAAAACATGCTATTTGTTTTGACAACGGGAATTAATTATTAAATTAATTAATGAAACTTATATGTTTTGAATTTTGTAAAATAGACATCATTTTTTAATTCGGAATATCAAATATAACTTAGGGTGAATATTTGGTATTTTTGTGAAAAACTTCAATTTTTGATGAATATTGAAACGATTAAGTGGTAGTTTAAAAAATATTTTTTCGTTTAAATGAAACCTTACCACTTCTTTGGTTTGAATTTCAAAAATCCGACATACATGGTTGTCATTAGTATGTAAAATGTGGTTCAATGGGATTAAAATATTTTTTGTGGTGAATAGTAACTCTTAAGATGTTTATCGTGATTAGAGGTAATTAGTGTAGTTTAAGGTAAAGATAATTTTATAATAATATGAAATGACCTTGAAACATGTTCTACCCTTATTGGATGAGTCATGGATGACGATGAAAATCCATGGATCAACTTGGGGACCCCATGGTGCCACTTTGGTTGGAAAATGACATTAATACATTTTTATTTAAAGTTCAAATTAAAATCTCACAAACATGTGTTGTTTTACTAAAACAATTTTTACATGGGGTTATATAAGTCATATTTTTTACTATAAATATTAATTAGAAATCTAAAAAAACTTCCTACATCATGACATTTTTTTTAATAATTTTTAGATATTAAATAAATTAATTTATTTGTGACACCGTGATAATGTAGTGATTACCTCATAAATGAACGATTTAAATAAAATGAGATGATAGGGTGAAATATAAGTCTTACACTTGTCACAAACCTATTGGATGGGTGTATTTCGAAACCTTATCACCTTATCCTCGAAATATATTATTTTGGGACCTTTAAAATCGGAAAATCATTTTATAATAAAGTAACATTTTATAACTTTCCATGAGTTCCCCTCCTCTCCTATTATAAAAGGCCCCCACCTCTACCACCTTACACATACCTATCAAGCCATTGGCTCGGAAAAAACCAGCCCATTTTATCTCTCCACATCCCTCTATTCATTATTGAAGCCTCACTTTAGGCATAATCGTTTCCACGGAAGCCTTTGAGCTCAAATCGAAGAGAGTTACCCGATTTAAAGGAAATGTCTTCCCTTGTGTTCTTTTGTTTTATTTTGATTCTCCAAACACCTAAAATTTTTTATTACTTATTTCTGTAACAACACCAGTATCTTAAATATAATATTATGTTGTTAAAATAAGGATTTGAGCTACAATTTCACCCACCACCGTCTAATGGTTAAAGAACATACTGTTTCTGTGGATGGCGAATTACTGCCTCACGAAACGATGAAGGTTCAATATTCTTTTTAGACCTTCAAAGGTGGCCATTAATATGTCACTATATTTATATATGATATATAATATTTTTATGTTTTCCACTATCTTCTTTATTTTTCATTTATGCCAAACCTTTATGGTTTCCATTATGGGTAAACACGATATATTCATTTTAAGAAGTGCGGACTACCGCCCCCTCAAAGTGATTTGATTCATTAATGCCATATGTGGGGTGTATAAAGGATGGAATTCATGGTATTACATATTATATCATACTTTAATAACAATATACTTTTATATCATTATTATTTTATTCCATTTAATAAAAAAAAGAAATGAATGTAGCGTTCATGCGTACGTACGACTTACCGTCTCCATGAACGGTACATTTCATTTCATATCTCCAAATGTTATGTACTATTATAAGTACATATATATAATCGATATATAAGTAATATATTACATATAAATGATGGATATCAATCTATAATTATAATATATATATATATATCATTTCGTTTTAATTCCATTAATATGATAAAAAAATGAATGTAGCGTTCAGGCGTACGTACGGCCTACCGTCTCCATGAACGGTGCTTTTAAATTTTTATCTCCAAATGCTATGGAATAGTATAAAATGAATATATACTGGATATATATGATATTTAAAACATCAATACTATTCTTGATATGATTTACCTATAACTACATGGAAAATTCTTTTCCAACAAGTTCAATTTTTACTCATGTACCGAATATCGACAAAAACGTTTGATATGAACTCACTTTATTAACCAATTATTATAACATTATAATATGTGATATGAACTGAATAATAATATTTAAAGGAGGTACTTAAGAAATTATAAATTGACCAAATTTTATTATTCAGTAGATTAAATAATGATCGAGTAATGTTGGACACGGGGTAAGGGATCCAACCCCTCTCTTTCTTTTTAAGTACACTCTTTTATGTCATTACTTTTAAGATCATCTTTCTTATGTTTGGGATGTTCTTTTAAAATACTATTAATTTAATTTTTATGTTCTTATTATGAGAGACCCTACATTCTCTCATTAATCAATTTTGGATGTTTTGAGAGGCGTCTTTAGGCTTCCGAATTTTCGTAAGTGATCCAACCTCTCTTTTTTTAAGTACTCTCCTCTATGTCACTTCTTTTAAGCTCCTCTTTGTTATGTTGGGGGATGTTATTTTATATTCCTCATTATTTACATTTTATGTTAATATTATGAGAGACCATATTTGATCTCATCAATACATTTTTGGATGTTTTAAGTGGCGCCGTTAGGCTGCCGAGTTTTCATAAGTGATTTTTCATCTCACTTTTATTCCCGTGAGATTTATGCTACATTTTTCCACCATTTCCATTGAGTGGTATATATACTGCCCATTATTCTACTCTTTGTGTAATATAATTTCGTTTATTGGTATTTACATCAATGTTGTATTATCCTTCTTTCATGGGGTGTATGTTTCGAAAGATACCCAAGTCGGTAAGGGAACCTTTCACCCTCTTTTTTTAAAAGACTTTTTTTGATGGGTCTTTTAATTTACATATTGTTATTTTGGGATATGTTATCCTATATCCTTATTGATGTAAATTTTATGTCCAAGTGATGAGATACCCTTTTTATCTCTCATCAACTCATTTTCTGAATTTTATGTGACGCGGTTAGGCTGTCGAATGTTTCCAAGGGAACTTCTTAACCCAATTTTGATTCTTTAGGATAAACATGAAATCCTTGAATAAGTCATTCTATGAATATGTGTGAATATCATCTGATTGTTATACACTTAATATCCACTTATATTTGGTGTATTCGTTTGTCACACATAATTATGCAATTGATTTATCCTTAATCCAAGGATACCGTCTTTGTAAGGGAATCTGTCTCAATCTTCTTTCATTGAGGCATATTTTGTTTTATATACAACATAATTTTATTCAGTGTATAAACCACATTGACTTTTATGATTATTCAAAAGGAATCTTTTTATACAAATCATTTACTAAACGACAAAAGGGAATGTTTTTTTGTCATACGTATGCGGTGACAACGACTTCTCCACCGTCGTGACCATTATTTGAGTTTCTGCTTCCTCTACAAGCCATAACCATTTTTGAATGAAAAATATATACCATATATTACTTTTATTTTATTTTGGTATTGAAAATGGTTTTCATAATGTTTTTATATCATTCTGTTGTATTGATATCTAGTGATTGAAAAGTGGAAATGTTATGTTTCCTTTATGAATGTTTTATGTGATAAGATTATGTTATGGTTCATGGGAATTGTTATGAAGATGGGTTGTTCCGTGATAAACTAAGGGTGGGTGAGCCCGATATTTCTCTCTAATGCATTGGGTAACGCGAAGGCGTTAAACGTTAAGGTTTCCTCGAAGAGATTTAGGGAATATACTGTGATGGGTATTCCAAACGTAACCAAGAGGGTTACTCCCTACCTAAGAATGTTATGAATGCCTCATGTTACATTTATGACTTATGATTTCTATGATTTATTCATGATTTGATGAGGTATGTTAATGGGATTATTTTTTATGAGTAATGTATGATTTCATACATGGAATAATGTTTTCTTTTCGTACTTTTATATCCCTTACTAAGCTATTTATGCTCATCCCATGTTTTTGAAATGTTTTTCACAGGTCAAGGGAAAGGTGCATGATATGATGATAGTTTCAAGGAAGTGTCAAGAAAGAATCCATGTTTTATTTTAAATATGTTTCTTTTGATGGGAAAAAACGAATACTATCTTTTATGTAACCACTTTGTTTAAATGTGGAATGTAATTCATGAATTATGATATAATTCTCAAAAACACTATACCTGAAAAGATCCACAATGTGTATTATTCATTTAATTCAATATTAAGTAAGGTTTAAGGTCGGTGCCTTATAGTTGGTATCAGAGGTCAGTTTAGACAACTTTAGAGGTTAGGGTATTCTCGAAGCATAATTGACATTACCATAATGGTTAGTATTTCAGATAGAGTCCTAGTTTTAGATAAAGTGAATGAGTAAGTATATCTTTGTGTTTATCTTCCTCATTAGTACATGATGGTTTTTTTGATATAATCACACTGACATTTCTATTTTTAGTGAATGGATGGATCTAGCAGGCACCAAAGTGAAAATAGGTTTGATGGAAATTGTGGTGGTTCTCTGATTAAGAGACTGGATGAAATGGGGGATTCAATGAGGAAACTCGTGGTTGTTCTAAACCAACAATCAAGGAGTCATGATCAACCACTTTAACCTTGGTATGTTCTGTAATACATCATGTACGAGATGACCAATTGATGTCGAAGTTCAGGTAATAATTATAAAGGTAACCATTAGAGTTTATATGATCCTTACTTTTGAGGTAATTATGGGTTATTATATGTTATGATGGAAAATTAAAGGCATGAGATAAACATGAGGTTAAAATATGTTATGATTTTTTTTGATGATTTTATCTCGTTTTGGGGAATGTTTTAAGAATTATATAGTTTTGGAAAAAGGACAAAACTCACATCGTGTGACAAACCGTCGCGTCCGACAAAGCTGTGGGAATGAAACCCACAACCAAAGTGCGACTGGTATTTATCGCCTACCACTGGACTACATGAAGTCCCTGGTTAGTTTGACTAATTATTTTTAGTTAGATGATTTTAGGAATTAGGAGTATGTTTATTTTGGTTTATCTATAGAAATTATTAACCTATCATGGAGGATATGTGTTTAGGTTAATTACATTTCAATTTGAGAATTTAAGAGCAACTGATGTTATTTGGAGATAAAAGTTAATTTGTAACCTGGAAGACTATGTGATTAAATCCTTCAAATATTTGGGTTTCAATCTTAGTTTGGTTTACATTGAATAATTTTATGGAAATTGTTTTATCGAATCGTCTTCGTTTATCCTTGGGGTTTTTTGGGACAAATTTTGGAGATTAAGAATAGATTTTATTTTTATAAAGGATTATACTTTTGTGGATTGTCAGATCACATACTAACAATTTTGGTTTGGTTTTTTTATAAAGACATGGGAAATATATAGTTCTCTTTTGTGGATTAGGTGATTCTCATGAAGTTGACTATAGTACTCTTAATGCGAACAAGTCTTCCTAAATACTCATCTCCTGGAGAAAATATGAGTTTGATTAAGGAATCTAGTAAAAGTTGAAAGTCTAAGTGACAAGTAAGTATGATTCATTATGATTTAGTTCAGCTCAAAAATAAATTCCTCAATGAAGAGTAACTTAAAAAAATGTTGTATGTTAACATTTCCTACTGGGGAATCGAATACCGTTTAACCCATCACAAGTTTGTGATTTTCGTATGGTTAACTTTCTCCTAGAAATGTTTTCTATCACTCTCCCTCAGAACATGACCCTTTATTTTTTCCTCCATATCCATGTTTTCTTACATGGAATCCTAGTATGGGTTAACTCGGGTGACCTTTGTACTTCTCTTTCCTTATTTTAAAGTGATTGTTTTACTGACTCTTGTTCCGATGTGGGATTTTAAATGATGTTTGCAAGCCTAATTTCAAAATTGCGAGGATGTAATTAACAAAAAGGAGGGAAGGATGTAACACCCCAGGTAAATAAAGAATATGAAATTTTCACATTTATCCATATTTGTGAATAAAATATTAATATTATTTTAAATGTGACGCTATGCTTGATGGCGTACCCAATACACAACAACGTGTTTCTTGGGAATCTTACGTTGCACTTTAATAATAAAATAATATTATATTAAATGGTAGTTAACGCCTAGCCGTTGTAATGGCGGGAATGAATAGAACTAACTACAAAATTATTATATATGTGTGAAATATTTTTAATTTTTACAATTAATATTAGAGGATTAAAAATGCGAATGAATCCAATTTTAAGCGTAAACATTCTAATATTCTTTAAAAGGTCGACTAACTGCCTCTTGATTGTGAACCTATTTTAAAACCACTTTTGAAAATTTTATGTGTTATATTTGACTAAATAAAATTGTTCTTTAGAATTCGGACATCAAAATTTACTTTGTGGATATTTTTTGGTATTTTTCCTATAAAGTTCATTTTTTAATGAATAATGAAAAATGTTGTATTTTAATTCAAAACCTATTTTTAATCTAATTTATTTATATGATTAGATTATCTTTTGAAATTTTTTTTAAAGAGAAATTAGATTAAATTTTTACCATTTAATCGAATAGTGGTCATTGGAATTAATTTCACTTTGAAATTGGACTTAAACTACTGTCAATCTTTTAATAGATATTGTTTCTTAAAAACACGCTATTTGTTTTAACAGCGGGAATTAATTATTAAATTAATTAATGAAAATTATATGTTTTGAATGTTGTAAAATAGAAATCATTTTTGAATTCAGAATATCAAATATAGCTTAGGGTGAATTTTTGATATTTTTCTGAAAAACATCAATTTTTGATGAATAGTGAAACCACTAATTGGTAGTTTAAAAACTGTTTTTTCATTTAAATGAAACTTTACCACTTTTGTGGTTTGAAATTCAAAAATCCAACATACATGGTTGTCATTAGTATGTAAAATGTGGTTCAATGGGATTAAAATTATTTTTTTTGGTGAATAGTAACTTAAGTTTTTAATCGCGATTAGTGGTAATTTGTGTAATTTAAGGTAAATATAATGTTATAATAATATGAAATGACCTTGACACATGTTCTAACCTTATTGGATGAGTCCTGGACGACCAAGAAAATCCATGGGTCAACTTGGGGACCCCATGGAGCCACTTTGGTTGGAAAATGACATTAATAACTTTTTATTTAATGTTAAAATTAAAATGTCACAAACATGTGTTGTTTTACTAAAACAATTTTTACATGGGGTTATATATGTCATATTTTTTACTATAAATATTCATTAGAATGATAAAAATATTTCATACATCATGATATTTTTTTATAATTTTTAGACATTAAATAAATTTATTTATTTATGACACCGTGATGATGCAATGATTACCTCATAAATGAACGATTTAAATAAAATGAGAAGATATGGTGAAATATAAGTCTTACACTTGTCACAAACCTATTGTATTGGTGTATTTATAAACCTTATCACCTTATCCTCGAATTATATTCTTTTTGGACCTTCAAAATCCGAAAATCATTTTATAATAAAGTAATATTTTATAACATTTCAAGAATGCCCCTCCTCTCCTCTTATAAAAGGCCCCCACCTCTACCACCTTACACACACCTCTCAAACCTTGGGCTCTGCCAAACCCTTCCCATTCCATCTCTCCACATCCCTATATTCATCATTGAAGCCTCACTTTGGGCAGAATCCTTTCCAAGGAATCCTTTGAGCTCATATCAAAGAGAGTTACCCGATTTAAAGGTAATGTCTTCCGTTTTGTTCTTTTGTTTTATTTTGCTTCTACAAACCCCTAAACTCTTTTTATTACTTCTTTTTGTAAGAACACCAGTATCATGAATATACTATTATGTTTTTATAAGAATTATTTGAGCTACACTTTCACACAACACCGTCTAATGGTTAAAGAACATACTGTTTCTGTGGATGGCGAATTACTGCATCACAAAATGATGATTGTTCAATATTCTTTTAACACCTTCAAAGGTGGCCATTAAGATGTCACTATATTTATATATGATATATAATATGTTTATGTTTTAATTGAGATTCTGTATTTTCCATTTATTCCATACCTTTATGGTTTCCAATATGGGTAAACGCGATATCTTCATTTTAGGAAGTGCGGACTACAGCCCCCTCAAAGTGATTTGATTCGTTAATGCCATATGTGAGACGTATAAAGGATGGAATTAATGGTATTACATATGATATCATACTGGAATAATAATATAACTTTATATCATTATTATTTCACTCCATTTAATACAAAAAAACGAAATGAAAGTAGCGTTCATGCGTACGTACGACTTACCGTCTCCATGAACAGTACATTTCATTTCATATCTCCAAATGTTATGTACTATTATAAGTACATATATATAATGGATATATATGTAATATATTACATCTAAATGATTTATATCATTCTGGAATTATAATATATGTATATACATATATCTCATTTTGTTTCAATTCCATTAATATGATTACAAATTGAAAGTAGCGTCCATGCGTACGTACGACCTACCGTCTCCATGAACGGTGCATTTAATTTTTTATCTCCAAATGATATGGAATAGTATAAAATGCGTATATACTGGATATATGTCATATTTAAAACATCAATACTATTCTGGATATGATTTACCTATAACTACATGGAAATTGTTTTCCAACAAGTTCAATTTTTACTCATGTACCGAACATCGACAAAAACGTTTGATATGAACTCCCTTTATTAACCAATTATTATAACATTATAATATGTGATATGAACTGAATAATAATATTTAAAGGAGGTCCTTAAGAAATTATAAATTTACCAAATTTTATTATTCAGGAGATTAATGAATGTTTGAGTCATGTCGGACACGAGGTAAGGGATCTTACCCCTCTCTTTCTTTTAATGCACACTCTTTTATGTCATTAATTTTAAGCTCATCATTCTTATGATTGGGATGTTATTTTAATTTAATATTACTTTACTTTTTATGTTCATATGATGAGAGAACCTACATTCTCTCATCAATCAATTTTTGATGTTTTGAGTGGCGTCGTTAAGCTGCCGAATTTTCGTAAGAGATCCAACCTCTCTCTTTCTTTTTAAGTACTCTCCTATATGTCACTTCTTTTAATCTCCTCTTTGTTATGTTAGGGGATGTTATTTTATATTACTATTGATGTAAAGTTTATTTCAATATGATGAGAGACTCTATTTTATCTCATCAATCCATTTTTGGAAGTTTTAAGTGGCGCCGTTAGGCTGCCGAGTTTTCGTAAGGAATTTTTCATCTCACTTTTATTCCCGTGAGATTTATGGTACATTTTCCACCATTTCCATTGAGTGGTATATATAATTCCCATTATTCTACTCTTTGTGTAATATAATTTTGTTTATGAGTATTTACATCAATTTTGTATTGTCCTTCTTTCATGGGGTGTATGTTTCGAAAGATACCCAAGTCGGTAAGGGAACCTTTCACCCTCTTTTTTTAAAGACTTATTTTGTTGGGTCTTTTAATTTACATATTGTTATGTTGGTATATGTTCTTATATATCCTTATTTATGTAAATTTTATGTCCTTGTTATTAGATACACTTTTTATCTCTCATCAACTCATTTCATAAATTTTGAAGTGACACCGTTAGGCTGTCGAAATTTTTCAAGGTAGCTTCTTAACCCTATTTGATTCTTTAGGATGAACTTGAACTCCTTGAATATGTTGTTCTATGAATATGTGTGAATAACCTATGGTTGTTCTGAACTTAATATCAACATATATTTGGTGTATTCGTTTGTCACACATTATTATGCAATTTATTTATCCATAATCCATGGATACTGTCTTTGTAAGGGAATCTGTCTCAATCTCCTTTCATTGAGGAATATTATGTTTTATATACAACTTTCTTTTATAGGGTGTATAAACCCATTTGACTTTGACGATTATTCAAAAGGAATATTTTTATACGAATAATTTACTAATCGTCAAAAGGGAATGTTTTTTTGTCATACGTATGCGGCGAAAATGACTTCTCCACCGCCTTGACCATTATTTGAGTTTCGACTTCCTCTACAAGCTATAACTTTTTTTGAATTAAAAATATAAACCATGTTTTAATTTTCATTTATTTTGGTATTGAAAATGGTTTTCATAATGTTTTTATATCAATGTTTTGTATTGATATCTTGTGATTGAAAAGTGGAAATGTTATGTTTCCTTTATGCATGTTTTATGTGATACGATTATGTTATGGTTCTTGGGCATTGTTATGAAGATGGGTGGTTCCGTGATAAACTATGGGCGGGTGAGCCCGATATAGCACTCCAATGCATTGGGTAACGCAATGGGGTTAAACATTAAGGTTTCTCTGAAGAGATTTATGGAATATACTGTGATGGGTATTCCAAACGTAACAAAAAGGTTTAATCCCTACCTAAGAATGTTATGAATGCCTCAAGTTACATTTATGCCTTATGATTTATATGATTTATTCATGATTTGATGAGGTATGTTACAATGATTATTTTTTATGAGTAAAGTATGATTTCATACATGGAATAATGTTTTTTTTCATACTTTTATATCCCATACTGAGCTTTTTATGCTCATCCCATGTTTTTGAAATGTTTTTCACAGGTCAAGGGAAAGGTGCATGATATGATGATAGTGTCAAGGAACTTTCAAGAAAGAATCCATGTTTTATTTTAAATATGTTTCCGTTGATGGGAAAATATTAATACTATCTTTTATGTGACAACTTTTTTAAATGTGGAATGTAATTAATGAATTATGATCTAATTCTCAAAAAATCTAAACCTGAAAAGATCCTCAATGTGAATTATTCATTTAATTCAATATTAAGTAAGGTTTAAGGTCAGGGCCTTATAAAAGTGACCAATGAATTTAGGCTATTAGGGGGATCTTTGTGATTTGAATCATAGAATGTTTTTTAGAAACCTCATGAACATGATTTATGAAAATAAATATATGGGAACATGACCCTATTAAATAATTTAACGACATCTATTATTTTATATTAAAATAATAATGTTTTTTCTAGTTATATTTTATGTGGTTTTCCTAGAAATACATCCATGTCTGCATAATACAATTTGATCTTGTTTTAGAATAGATGCATCTATGGGTAATAACCCTAAAAAGAGTTGGTTGAGTATATCTCAACCATCATTTCAGTGCATGATGAATGAAACCTTATTTTACACCAGGTATTCCACTACTATTATGTATACATTGATTAATTCCAATTTTATCTATGAACCATTGGGATAAATGGGATGATAAAACCATTAGAAAAATTAAACATTCCATAGTAAAATCAGATAAAACTAATTTTTCCTGATTTTATATGTCTATAGTTGATCATAAGTTTAAACTCAAGGATGACCCTTCTGATGTTTTCAATGATTAATGTTTAAAAATATTAAAAATATTTTCAAATGAATTTATGAGAATAAAACCCTTGGTTTAGTATGTGTTTTAGTGAAGATATTATATGGGGAATAATGATTTTTTATTTTATTAAAAAAAATTTCATGGCATTGAAAAAATTTAATTTTAATATGACCTTTAATATTAATTTGGATAATTTAGAGAAACAAGTTATCATATAATGGGACCAAATTTTTTATCATATAGTTAACCTTATGATTTTGTTTTAATATTTATTGTTGAGTTATATTTTAGTATCTTTTATGCTTTTATTGTAGCTTTATGATGATTTATGTTATTTTGGGGAAATATTAGAATACCTTGAATACTATGTGATAGTGTTTATAACTTTTTGGTATATGACATTATGAGTGACTAATGTGGTTTAGAGTAAAATGTTAAATTGATCTCATAAGAGTATATGATTAATGGTTTATGTTTTTTTGTTATCAAATCAGTTAATAATATTTTGTAAGAGGCTTGAATATAGTTATTTATGACATTATTTAATTTAATATTTTATGGATATTATTGACGTTTTAGTGATTAATGATTTATATTAATCCATATTGGAAAACTTTTTATAAACAATTTTTCTTCAATAAATATTTAAGAAAATAATTATTGACTTTTAGTTATTTTATAGATATTATTATCTATTAAAATTTAATTCTATTACTTTAGGAATAAAAAATTTATCTTTAATATTTATTTCATGGAATTAGAGATAATGTAGAAATTCATCAATTAAGAACCAATTAATGAAATTGTGTATATGAAATAGAAAATGATAAATTAACTACATTTTATCTTGTTCATATATTATGAATTTAAATTAATCCTTCTAACTTAGAAAATAATTTTGAAATAATTGTTTTTATTATTTTAACTTCATTTTTGATGATTTTATGGTCTTTTCCCCCTCTCTAATTTATTATTTTGTGGTTTTTAACATTCCCTTAACCATATTATATATAACACTATATTAGTAATTGGTTGATTTTTGTCTTATATGTCTATATTTTATCTTTCCACCAATTCTCTCCAAATAAGAGAACCTAATTATGTGTTATTTTAGGTAACTGTTATATTTACCAATTCCCCCTTTTAAAATAAGCGTTCTTATAACTCTATACGATATGGGTTTCAACATAGGTATTATAAAAAATAGAAACTTTGGTGAATGAGATAAAATTATTAGGATAAAATATATTTGGGTAGGGTGGGGGAACGTAGAACCATAAAAAATTATTTAAAATAATAATAATATGTAAAGGTTTCTTAATACAAAAAACAAGCAATAAGTTAAAAGAGAAATATTATGAAAATAATATTAATTAAATGTAAACTAGATGTTGATTTGGTGGGTAGGAGAATGATTAACTAAATTTTGAAATATTTATATAATTTCTCTAGTCAATGCAAATGTATTAACATTTTCTTAGGAAATAAACACTCAATATTTAGTGGTGTCATTTATGCTTCAAAACATCATTCTTTCGTAACAAATGAATTTATTGTTTTTTTCATAGAAATTTTGTTTATTTTATTCCAATTTTATAAATTATAATTTTAAAATTAACATCATTTGTTATTTGTTATATATAATTTAAACTAGATTCTAATTCTTGTATTTTTTGGAAATGATTGACTTTTGGTGAATAGTTAAAAAATACAATTTTTCAAAAAAACCATTTGTTGTCATTAAAATAAATTAATTTAAATGTACCGTTATATTTTTTATTTAGTTACATAGGATCCAATTAATTTATAATAATAAAATTAATTTTATTTTATTATGAAATAATCATTTTTTTGACATATGTTAATTTTTTGGCTTTAAAAAATTCTTCTAAAAACTATTTTTTGTTACATTTTTGAATTAATAATAATATTAATTACATCCACTTATAAATATTGTATATATAAAAATAGTAACATAATTGTAATTATGATTTTCAAATTTTATATGTACTTCCATTTTATTTTTTTCATTATCATTCGTAACTATGTAAAATATTTTTCACCTCTGAAAGGTTAAAAAGAGTTAAACAGGATTAAAACCATTAGATAAGGACTCAAAATCAACCAAACACTTGAAATATTTTCATTTGACTGGATTAATTCTACCATATCAATAAAAATTCAAATATATGGTATTATTTTTCCATTTCACAAGATAATGAAATTTATATAATTTTATGTAATGGAAATTCCCAAAGGATACTCTCTGGACATGAATATATCAAAAATTTTACAAAATTAAAGAAAGATGAAAATTTAAGTCATAAATTATTATATTAAACATGAATTAATATTTTTATAATATTAATTTATTTATAATTTTATGTGATGATATAAGGTCTTTAAATACTTGCACAACACTGACATAGTGCCTATGCAAGTAATAGAAAAACCATGTAAATGTTTTAAAAAACACTTAAATTAATATTGTTTAAGTGAATTATAGTTAGTCATGAATTTTAACGGTTTATATAACATATTCTAAATGTTTTTAATGGTTTATATTTGAATCCTTTAGTTTTTTAATGTCTTTAAATCCAAATTAAATTTATAGTAGAAAAAATGACATCATTGATATTTTGTAATAAAAAATATTTTATTAAATGATTTAATATCTATAAAACTCATATATTTGGGAAATTTAATTTTATATGGTTTTAAATTACCAAAAAAATCCATTTATGGTTTAATTTTCTTTTTATAATAACTTTCCTTACCCCTAAATAGAAAAAACCATTAATATGATGTTAATTGTTGAAAGGGTTTATAAAGGATTAAAAATAAAAGAAAATTGTTAAAACATAACAAAAAAATTATCCAAATTTTATAAAGAGAGATTATTTTCAATAATAATAATATTATCGTGAAATTATTGTAATTTTGAGAAATTATTCAATGAAAATTAATTTATATTAATTTAATAATTTAAGTAATTCTATGAATTCCCCTACGCTAACTAATGAAAGGAAACTCATTCTTTGCTTAATTTACACCTTCTAGAGAAACAAATCATAAAAATAACTTGAAAAATTATATTATAAACATACATATTCATGAATTAGAGGTTATGGTTTTTTTACTAGACCATTACCTATGTCCTTAAGATGTGATATAGAGGATTTAGACCAAGGATGAGGTAGTCATCTTTACCAACTCCATTTTTTATATTTCATATTAATATATAATAAAATAGTTGTAACTATAATAATATAATAATTATATTATAAAAAATAAACATATATGTCATTATTATTGTGGGGTACCCATTTTACACCTGTCTTTCATTCTACGGTAAGTGAAAACAGCACCCGTACATATGTATGACTTACCATCTCCACGTATTATTGTAATTTATTTTTCATCACCATTTTTATTTTGTAGTTATACTGATGAAACTATTGAGAATAGATGATATTTATGAAATAATAATTTTTTTAGATATACTATATCATACACCATATTAGCTTTCATTTTTTTTTGAAAATTATCACGTTACTCCTATATAGGTGTGCATCACTACCTCCACGTAGCAATGTGATACGTTTTTTCATTTATGTTAGACATGGAAGGTATTGTGAATAGATTTAATGAATAAGTATGGTATATAAGAAATATTAATGATGATATAAAGTTAATTTATTACTTAAATTTCATTATTTCCATCAATCCAATAGTAAAATCTACACTCATATGTACTTATGTACAACCATCAATATGATGATTGTGAATAATTTTTCTATTTACACCCTTTAATAAAGATTCAAAAGTTTTATCTAATGTATAATTATGATATTCATAAAATTAGAGTAACTTTTCTTAAAATAAAAA
Source organism: Viscum album (assembly GCA_963277665.1). Lineage (NCBI taxonomy): Eukaryota > Viridiplantae > Streptophyta > Magnoliopsida > Santalales > Viscaceae > Viscum > Viscum album. The sequence continues at coordinate 399,598,175 of OY728138.1, forward strand.
TATGACACATTCCCAATAACTAGAATGTTTGTACTGAAGGATACATGAGAAAACAAAGCAGTTAACATCAAAAGCAATGCTAATAATGAATGGTTATTCAAAATAGTAGATAAGATGTTTTTAGAGAAAAATATATGATATTATAAATATGGATATGGTTATGTTATAAATTAATAACAAGTTTTAAGCCATTATATATGAATTTAAATCATGATCAATAATTTGGAAGTGTGATGTAAGCGCTTTCGTGACATTATTTCCATTCATTGTGTTATGAATCTACATAATTGACTATTTTGTTCCATGATTAGGTGAGAAATGACATATTATTGTATTATGTTGTATTTCTACTTTTTTTCTATTTAACTCTTTCACACGTAATTATTTCACTGAATTATTATTACTCTAATGATAAGATCTTTCTAAGGGTTTACCTTCTCAAATTATCTTCTACGAGACATATGTCATGATATACACCAATATAATCTAGGGAGTTTTGAATAAAACCCCATTTAAATGTAATATCATGAATATTTTATTTATCAGTATATATATAATATCATTTTATGTTTTTATTTTATAGTTCTTATGATTCAAATGTTACCAAAGAGGTAATTGATTTATGATTCAATATAATTCTATTCTGCATTTTCTATGCACGGATTTCAATTAAGGGAAATTATATGATCCATATCTGATAAAATTAATTCATTATATTATCAATTTATATTTATCCAAAATACATTTGTTTTGTTTAAATTTTCACATATTAATATACTCAAGAAGCTGAATGTTTTTTTATAGAAAATTAGATTTTTTTTCTAATTCATCCAGGAATATTTTTCTTGATTTTATATATTTTTGATGAAATTTTTTCAAATTTTTTTACCTATAATAATACGAGTGTTTAATTTCATTTTTACAAATGTTTTTACTTTATATAAAAATGATTCAAATTAATATTCTTATCATTTTCTAAATGTATTATTTTTAAATTTTTACACAAAATGTGCATAGAATATTTGTTTCAAAACTCTCAGTGTAAATGTTATTTTCTAAAAATATGAACACTCAATTATTTTAAACATCCTTGAAAATATTCCATAGTTCTTTTGAAAGAATTGTTTCCCAAATATTCTTGAATTTTTAAATTTATTAAAATTAACAATCAAAGTGTTAAATCTATTTTCCTAAAAAATATTTTTAATGATTTTTATGCTCTTTATATTCATAAGATATAGTAAAAATTGATTTTAATTATTTTCACCTAGGGATATGTTCTAATTATACCATCCTTATTATTTATCTAGATGGTTTGTTCTTATTTTGTGTAGAAAATGTATTTATATTATCTATGATAGTACATAGAACACATAATGTTATTGATTATTAAATAATGTTGATTAAACTATATTATTTATTCATAAGATGAATGAGATGGACTTATTATGTGATGTGAGGGGCATATTATATTCCCTCGATGCATTAGTAGGTCTAATGAGATAAACTAGTATGGGTAATTTGTTGAGGCCTTAAAAGTTCATATATGGTGTCTCAACGTGAGGCCTCAATAATATGTTTAAGATGTTATAAATAATTTATTCCATAATTATGAAATCTTTTATTTATTTTAATGTAATTATTTGAATATTTATTATATCTACGGAATGTTTTAAATTTCATGTGAATATTTATATGAAATTATTTTATCACCATTTATTCCTTCCATATTATTCGTTGTGCATAAGTTATTTGTTAAATGTAATGCTATTTTAGTTATTTTTTCAATCCATATTGAATATTAGATATTTAGTAAAGGTATATTTAGATTTATTAAACACTGAAAACATATTTTAGTTCACTCTTATCTTTTTCATTTCCCTTGTATTTGATGGAAGTATCATTGAATGAGTTTAAGGATAAAGAATATTTAATTTCACAATGTTTTTATATTTTATTAAAAATATATAATGATAAGAATTTTTGTATCTAGTTATATAATACTAATAAACTATTCAGTTATTTGGTAGTCGATCTCTTATATCTACTACCAATTAAATAATGTGACCACCCGCTCCGGGCTTCTTGGGTTGGGGTCATTTCAATAATCCCTTAACTTCAGTTTCGTATTTCAACACATGAACTCAAAACAAATTTAAAATAAATATATATTTATTATAAATATATTCTAGAATCATATTCATATATATTTCTTTATATCATTCAAATATAATTTTCAATTTCACTTTAATTTACAATTCTTTTTTGAAATAATTATTCGGGTGACAACTGATCCATTTTCTAAGAATGTTTCAATTTGATGCTTATGATCCTTGAACCATGGTAATTAATTCATCATAAATAGAGTATTTATCATGTCATTAAAATAATATTTTTATATTATATAGACTTTTATATCCAACAGTATAGGGTGGTTGTGAAAAATTAATTTCATCATGATGTAGAGATTTTAGTCCGTACATACGAACGAGTGATATTTCCACATTCCATTGTATATTAAAAAAATATAAATATTAATTCATCTTTTTAGAATCCTAATTGTTTCATATATTGAATATAATTTAATAAAATTTATTTTTATTTTCATCCACGTGATGTGAACATGAAAAACGAATCACATTCCTTTGTGGAGGTGGTTGTCCACACGTATAAATGAGAAACACTATCCTTTTCCAACAAATGGGAAGGAGAAATAAATTGAATATATCATTAACAAAAAAATTCCAATATAATAAATATAAATATTATGATATGATAATATATTTATATAATATTTACAAGATTTTTAAGAAGAAATAAACCTGAAAACGGCCAGTAAGAACATATACATCTTCTCTGAGTATGATCTTTTAAAAAGAACATACGTATTGTCAGATGGGTACTTTGGATAAAAAAAGATTAAGGTCACTATATGGGTATTGGGATATTATTTGGTTAAATATTGTTCATGATAATTTTATCAATAGTGTGTGAATATGGGAGGGGATGTGGATCCATTTTACATGTGAGGGTAGTGGCACACTGATAATTATTATAATCCTTAAACTAATACATGTTCATTTTCATGGTTAAGTAGATACAAATTGGATAAATTTATAATTTTTGATGAGATAAGGTATAAAATATTTCAATTAATTATATTTAGACACGCTTTTTTGTTATTTTAAAACATTTTTCATTATTTTAGCACCTCATTAACCCTTTAACCTCTAAGTTAGTGACATATTTTTACCTCGATTTCTATTCTTTTTAACCAAAAATGAAATTTTCTTATTTAGAAAATTTTTTCATGATGATTTAAAATATGGAATCTATTTTATAAAATTAAATTACTCTATGTGTAATAAGTAAATTTAAAAATAAACCAATAAAATGTGATGAAAAAAATTATTAAAAACATTTAATTAGTAACTTCAAAATGAACTTACACTAATTATTTTATAAGTAATAATAATTAGATGAAGTTAAATTTATATAATTTAATATATAAAATATAAATTAATATATTTGAGCAATATATATTATTTTTTACTTATTAAAATAAAAATACATTGTGCACTTAAAAATAATTGTATGATAAATGTCAATTTTTAGCTTCTAATGACTATGTATTTGTTTCTATAAAATTGATAACCAATTTATAAATAATTATTAATTTTTTAATTTTTTAAAATATAAGTTAACTAGTGATCACTTGCCATAATTAATAAAAAAATAAAATATTTTTAAAAATGCATAATTTAACATAAATGATTTAATTCGTTACATTTTAAATTGAGTAATCATTATTCTTTTAATTGGTCAATGCATTTCTGTAAGGGAAATGAAATTTTTAATAAAATTAGTAATATTATTATTCAAATTCATAACCTAAAATTCAATTGATAGGTTACCAATAATATAATATTCCAACCATAGTTCATTTATGTTCAATATTGCAATTAATTCTAGCCATCAAATACTTTGAATATATATATATATATTCTAAAATCCTAGGGTTCTAAATTCTATTTCCTTAAAAAAAAATTTCCCTGAAAATATATTATTATGATACAAGCAAATAATGATACTTATACCTCATTACATCCTTAGTTTTCGGGCTGCATCATCAAATATAAGGGTTTTCAAAGCAAATGTGACCTTGTAAGAGGTATTGTTCCACAAAACATTCTCTCTATAATAAAAAATAATAACGAGTTATTCCTCATAAGAATCATCATGATCTAGTGGTACAACATTTGAGTTCATTACATGTGAAGGATCAGGTATGTACTTTCTCAAAATCAATAAATAGAACACATCATGATCCTTAGAGAAATTCAGAGGAAGTGTTATGAGATAAGAAATAGTCATAATATAATAAATAATTTAGTTGGGGATGATAAATCTAGGGATCATTTATCACTTATTCAAAAATCCAATAACATTATTCTGAATATATATTAATAAGAATATCGTATCACTAACTTTGAAATCTAGATAACACTAATGATAGTAATAAAAACTCTTATATAGACTCAATATTTTTCTGATCTGCTGTTAAATGGAACTAAACTTATCTTCCATTTCCCAAACCAAATTATGTCCTAATAAATTTTGTCCCTAAACATCATCCTTTCACATTAGAGTTCAATAGTTCATGCCATAACAGTCTACATAAGGTCCCCTCAGAATAATTGAGAGAAATATATTGTCATAACAAATTTTACTAGAAGGAGTTGTTAATCCCAACCACATTTGAAATCGATATAATATTATAAAGTCACTGAAGTTTCAATGGATTATCCTTGGAATTACTCTCTATCTATATCTAGATTTATCCTCATATTTGGTGAAAAATTTTGTTATCTCAGGACCCTATAAATAATATATAATAAATATATTAATATATTATATTTCACACTCACACACATCATTTCTGTGGAAATTGATATCATCACTATTTAGAACCTCGGAGGTGAAATCCTAAGACAACTTTTGATTCTAAAATTTAGGGTTTACCCTAAGCACAAGAAAAGGTTAGTTGGAACTAGTCATATGATTGATGAAAACATTGGAGTGTGCATTTAACTAAAATAAATAATTAAATTTGATTATTTTAATTTCAATGTACTAAATTAAAACAAATATAAATATCTATTTATAAAATTTTTCTTGTATTAGACGCATAACCTAGGTAGATTTGGAGAGGAAACCAACAAGATTTATTCAATGGTCTGATTGAGAATGTATGATGAATGATGATCAGATATATGTAGATCAAGAGGATGTGATTTTAGTCGATTATATTCATGTCTGGTGAGAACATTCTCCTCAAACAATCAATCCAAATCGAAGTAGGAATCCTAAATTTTTGTTCTCTACATTTTGATTAAAATATTTAGAATGGATTTAATTATATGATTTTGATCTATTATTTTTTGATCCCTCACATGAAATCATTCCATAATTTAGTATGATTATATAATTTTTTTATTTTAATGACTTGTTTTCACCCCCAAATAACCCAGGTTTGAAATAGTTGGCCATGAAATCTTGGCTAATGAAGGATTCACTTAATTATGGGATTTTCTACTCACTGTTATTTACAGTGGTCCCACAAGGTCATGGATTGACATTGTCGGGGTAGGATTGAGCATTATCAAACCACTATATTCATTAAGGTTGATGGGAAAATGATTGTGATGATTATTTTATGATGGATCAAGAAGATTTTTGGGTGATACTTCATGGATCTGGGACTTCAATTAGCTACATCAATATGACAACTGTGGTGATGTTTTGAGGAGATGCATGAGGGCCCGTGAGGTTTGAATTCGGCTAGTAGTGGAAGAATGGGATTGAAGGAACCCAGATATACACTGCCCAATATATTTAGATGAGGAACAAGTGGAGATATTTGCATGGTAAATAATGTGAAGTCTTATTATGGATTCTATGAAAAACCATATTACTAAGCATCCCGTCTAGGAAAACACAAATTTTATCCCCTAGATTCATCGGGTATGGTTTTTTGGAATGATAGGATCAAAAGTCATGTGGCTGGGCCCATACACTATGTGGAATTCCCTAGGAACCAGTGCCTTGTTCCAGTTGTACATGTCTATGACCACACTTGGGAGGAAACACTGTGTACTCCAGGAGTAGACATACATGCCCATGGATACTTTGGAATAACTCTGTACCTGAGAATTACATGGTACATAGACTTGGCCTGAAGTACATGTGAACAACCCAGAGCACATGAAGAATTCCCATGTGGATGAGACATTCCAGGTATTATTGTTACACATTGTGTTGTACTACATAGCCAAAAAATCTATATTCAAGTAGGGACAAAGCCAGAAGGCCTAGTGATCCCACATTCCATGTGATCCCTAGTACATTCTATACAATTGTCTTATGGATATCCAACCTACTTATATCCTTTTTCTAGACTCAAATATCATCCCAATAGTACCCTACCCTAGGTAATTTTCTATGCCTAATGAAATGGTGTTCATTATATTGGCTTTTTAGATACACATGAGGTTTTGATAGTGTGATGATTCCCCAATTTATGTTTAACTAATGTAAATGATTATGAAGGATTATTAGATAGAGGAAAGACTTGGAAGCCTTCCTATATCACTAGTGTGTAGGCCCCTCATACTTCTAATACTAGATAAGTGTTACCCCTAACACACTAGGCCGTGAGTCCCATACCCTTTGAGTGACACCCCTATCATACTAGAACTTGATTCCACTACCCATAGACTAGACCCCCTTGAGGCACTAAAGTGTGGGTCCGATATTTACAATAACCATTGGCACCCCATAACATGCTAGGGAATGATTCCATAATGCTATGGACGGTGCTTTTAATTTTTTATCTCCAAATGCTATGGAATAGTATAAATGAATATATAATGGATATATATGATATTTAAAACATCAATACTATTATTGATATGATGTACCTATAACTACATGGAAAATTCTTTTCCAACAAGTTCAATTTTTACTCATGTACCGAACATCGACAAAAACGTTTGATATGAACTCACTTTATTAACCAATTATTATAAAATTATAATATGTGATTTGAACTGAATAATAGTATTTAAAGGATGTACTAAAGAAATTATAAATTGACCAAATTTTATTATTCAGTATATTAAAGAATGATCGAGTAATGCTGGACACGGGGTAAGGGATCCAACCCCTCTCTTTCTTTTTAAGTACACTCTTTTATGTATTTACTTTTAAGATCATATATCTTATGTTTGGGATGTTCTTTTATATTACTATTAATTTAATTTTTATGTTCTTATGATGAGAGACCCTACATTCTCTCATCAATAAATTTTGGAAGTTTCGAGTGGCGCCGTTAGGCTTCCAAATTTTCGTAATAGATCCAACCTCTCTCTTTTTTTAAGTACTCTCCTTTATGTCACTTCTTTTAAGATCCTCTTTGTTATGTTGGGGGATGTTATTTTATATTCCTCATTATTTAAATTTTATGTTAATATTATGAGATACAATATTTGATCTCATCAATACATTTTTGGAAGTTTTAAGTGGCGCCGTTAGGCTGCCGAGTTTTCATAAGGGATTTTCATCTCACTTTTATTCCCGTGAGATTTATGCTACATTTTTTCACCATTTCCATTGAGTGGTATATATACTTCCCATTATTCTACTCTTTGTGTAATATAATTTCGTTTATTGGTATTTACATCAATGTTGTATTGTCCTTCTTTTATGGGGTGTATGTTTCGAAAGATACCCAAGTCGGTAAGGGAACCTTTCACCCTCTTTTTTTAAAAGACTAATTTTGTTGGGTATTTTAATTTACATATTGTTATGTTGGGATATGTTCTCCTATATCCCTATTGATGTAAATTTTATGTCCATGTGATGAGATACCCTTTTTATCTCTCATAAACTCATTTTCTGAATTTTGATGTGACGCGGTTAGGCTGTCGAATGTTTCCAAGGGAAATTCTTAACCCAATTTTGATTCTTTAGCATAAACATAAACTCCTTGAATATATCATTCTATGAATATGTGTGAATAACCTCTGATTGTTATACACTTAATATCCACTTATATTTGCTGTATTCGTTTGTCACACATAATTATGCAATTGATTTATCCTTAATCCAAGGATACTGTCTTTGTAAGGGAATCTGTCTCAATCTCCTTTCATTGAGGCATATTTTGTTTTATATACAACATAATTTTATACAGTGTATAAACCACTTTGACTTTTATGATTATTCAAAAGGAATTGTTTTATACAAATCATTTACTAAACGACAAAAGGGAATGTTTTTTTGTCATATGTATACGGTGACAACGACTTCTCCACCGCCGTGACCATTATTTTAGTTTTTGATTCCTCTACAAGCCACAACATTTTTTGAATGAAAAATATATACCATGTTTTAATTTTATTTTATTTTGGTATTGAAAATTGTTTTCATAATGTTTTTATATCATTGTGTTGTATTGATATCTACTGATTGAAAAGTGGAAATGTTTTGTTTCCTTTATGAATGTTTTATGTGATAAGATTATGTTATGGTTCATGGGAATTGTTATGAAGACGGGTTGTTCCGTGATAAACTAAGGGTGGGTGAGCCCGATATTTCTCTCCAATTCATTGGGTAACACAAAGGGGTTAAACGTTAAGGTTTCTCCGAAGAGATTTAGGGAATATACTGTGAGGGGTATTCCAAACGTAACCAAGAGGGTTACTCCCTACCTAAGAATGTTATGAATGCCTCAAGTTACCTTTATGCATTATTATTTCTATAATTTATTCATGATTTGATGAGGTATGTTAATGGGATTATTTTTTTATGAGTAATGTATGATTTCATACATGGAATAATGTTTTCTTTTCGTACTTTTATATCCCTTACTAAGCTTTTTATGCGCATCTCATGTTATTGAAATGTTTTTCACAGGTCAAGGGAAAGGTGCATGATATGATGATAGTTTCAAGGAAGTGTCAAGAAAGAATCCATGTTTTATTTTAAATATGTTTCTGTTGATGGGAAAAAATGAATACTATCTTTTATGTAACCACTTTGTTTAAATGTGGAATGTAATTCATGAATTATGATATAATTCTCAAAAACTCTATACCTGAAAAGATCCTCAATGTGAATTATTCATTTAATTCAATATTAAGTATGGTTTAAGGCTGGGGCCTTATAGTTGTTATCAGAGGCCAGTTTAGACAAATTTAGAGGTTAGGGTATTCTCTAAGCATAAGTGACTTTACCATAATGGTTAGTATTTTAGAAAGGGTCCTAGTTTTAGATAAAGTGAATGAGTAAGTATATCTTTGTGTTTATCTTCCTCATTAGTACATGATGGTTTTTTTGATATACCCACACTGACATTTCTATTTTTAGTGAATGGATGGATCTAGAAGGCACTAAAGTGAAAATAGGTTTGAAGGAAATTGTGGTGGTTCTCTGATTAAGAGACTAGATGAAATGGGGGATTCAATGAGGAAACTCATGGTTGTTCTAAACCAACTATCAAGGAGTCATGATCAACCACTTGAACCTTGGTATGTTCTGTAATGCATCATGTACGAGATGACCAATTGATGTGGAAGTTCAGGTAATAATTATAAAGGTAACCATTAGAGTTTATATGATCCTTACTTTTGAGTTAATTATGGGTTATTATATGTTATGATGGAAAATTAAAGGCATGAGAGAAACATGAGGTTAAAATATGTTATGATTATTTTTGATTATTTTATCTCGTTTTGGGGAATGTTTAAAGAATTATATATTTTTGGAAAAAGGACAAAACGCGCACCGTGTGACAACCCGTCGCGTCAGACAAAGCTGCGGGAATCAAACCCACAACCAAAGTGCGACTGGTATTTATCGCCTACCACTGGACTAAATGAAGTCCCTGGTTAGTTTGAATAATTATTTTTAGTTAGATGATTTTAGTAATTAGGAGTATGTTTATTTTGGGTTATCTATAGAAATTATTAACCTGTCATGGAGGATATGTGATTAGGTTAATTACATTTCAATTTGAGAATTTAAGAGCAACTGATGTTATTTGGAGATAAAAGGTAATTTGTACCCTGGAAGACTATGTGATTAAATCCATAAAATATTTGGTTTTCAATCATAGTTTGGTTTACATTGAATAATTTTATGGAAAATTGTTTATTGAATGGTCTTCGTTGATCCTTGGGGGTTTTTTGGGACAAATTTTGGAGATTAAGAATAGATTTTATTTTTATAAAGGATTATACTTTCGTGGATTGTCAGATCTCATACTAACAATTTTGGTTTTGGTTTCTTTCTAAAGACATGGGAAATATATAGTTCTCTTTTGTGTATTAGGTGATTCTCAAGAAGTTGACTATAATACTCTTAATGCGAACAAGTCTTCCTAAATACTCGTCTCCTGGAGAAAATATGAGTTTGATTAAGGAATCTAGTAAAAGTTGAAAGTCTAAGTGACAAGTAAGTATGTTTCATTATGATTTAGTTAAGCTCAAAAATTAATTCCTCAATGAAGAGTAACTTAAAAAACATGTTGTATGTTAACATTTCCTACTGGGGAATCCAATACCGTTTAACCCATCACAAGTTTATGATTTTCTTATGGTTAAATTTCTCCTAGAACTATTTTCTATCACTCTCCCTCAGAACATGGCCCTTTGTCTTTTCCTCCATATCCATGTTTTCTTACTTGGAATCTAGTATGGGTTAACTCAGGTGACCTTTGTACTTCTATTTCCTTATTTTAAAGTGATTGTTTTACTGACTCTTGTTCCGATGTGGGATTTTAAATGATGTTTCCAAGCCTAATTTCAAAATTGCGAGGATGCAATTACCAAAAGGAGGGAAGGATGTAACACCCCAGGTAAATAAAGATTATGAAATTTTCACATTTATCCATATTTATGAATAAAATATTAATATTACTTTAAATGTGACGCTATGCTTGATGGCGTACCCAATACGCAACAACGAGTTTCATGGGAATCTTACGTTGCACTCTAATAATAAAATAATATTATATTAAATGGTAGTTATCTCCTAGCCATTGTAATGGTGGGAATAAATAGAACTAACTACAAAATTATTATATATGTTTGTCAAATATTTTTAATTTTTACAATAAATATTAGAGGATTAAAAATGCGAATGAATCCAATTTTAATCGTAAACATTCTAATATTCTTTAAAAGGTCGACTAACTGCCTTTTGATGGTGAACCTCTTTTAAAACCACTTTTGACAATTTTATGTGTTATATTTGACTAAATAAAATTCTTCTTTAGAATTGGGACATCAAAATTTACTTTGTGGATATTTTTTGGTATTTTTCCGATAAAGTTCATTTTTAATGAATAATGAAAAATGTTGTATTTTAATTCAAAACCTCTTTTTAATCTAATTTATTTATATGATTAGATTATATTTTGAATTGTTTTTAAAGATAAATTAGAAAAAAAATTTACCATTTAATCGAATAGTGGTCATTGGAATTAATTTCACTTTGAAATTGGACTTAAACTACTGTCAATCTTTTAATAGATATTGTTTCTTAAAAACACGCTATTTGTTTTAACAGCGGGAATTAATTATTAAATTAATTAATGAAACTTATATGTTTTTAATTTTGTAAAATAGAAATCATTTTTGAATTCATAATATCAAATATAGCTTAGGGTGAATTTTTGGTATTTTTCTGAAAAACTTCAATTTATGATGAATAGTGAAACCACTAAGTGGTAGTTTAAAAACTGTTTTTTCGTTTAAATGAAACTTTACCACTTCTGTGGTTTTAATTTCAAAAATCCAACATACATGGTTGTCATTAGTAGGTAAAATTTGGTTCAATGGGATTAAAATTATTTTTTGGTGAATAGTAACTTAAGTTTTTAATCGCAATTAGTGGTAATTAGAGTAATTTAAGGTAAAGATAATGTTATAATAATATGAAATGACCTTGACACATGTTTTAACCTTATTGGATGAGTCCTGGACGACCAAGACAATCCATGGGTCAACTTGGGGACCCCATCGAGCCACTTTGGTTGGAAAATGACATTAATACCTTTTTATTTAATGTTAAAATTAAAATGTCACAAACATGTGTTGTTTTACTAAAACAATTTTTAAATGGGGTTATATATGTCATATGTTTTACTATAAATATTCATTAGAATGCTAAAAATATTTCATACATCATGATATTTTTTTATAATTTTTAGACATTAAATAAATTTATTAATTTATGACACCGTGATGATGCATTGATTACCTCATAAATGAACGATTTAAATAAAATGGGAAGATAGGGTGAAATATAAGTCTTACAAATGTCACAAAACTATTGTATGGGTTGATTTAGAAACCTTATCACCTTCTCCTCGAATTATATTCTTTTGGGACCTTCAAAATCCTAAAATCATTTTATAATAAAGTAATATTTTATAACATTTCAAGAATTCCCCTCCTCTCCTATTATAAAAGGACCCCACCTCTACCACCATACACACACCTCTCAAACCTTTGGCTCGGCCAAACCCTTCCCATTCCATCTCTCCACATCCCTATATTCATCATTGAAGCCTCACTTTTGTCATAATCCTTTCAATGGAATCCTTTGAGCTCATATCAAAGAGAGTTACCCGATTTAAAGGTAATGTCATCCGTTTTGTTCTTTTGTTTTATTTTGCTTCTCCAAACCCCTAAACTCTTTTTATTACATCTTTTTGTAAGAACACCAGTATATTGAATATACTATTATGTTGTTATAAGAAGGATTTGAGCTACACTTTCACACAACACCGTCTAATGGTTAAAGAACATACTGTTTCTGTGGATGGCGAATTACTACATCAAAAAACGATGATTGTTCAATATTCTTTTAACACCTTCAAAGGTGGCCATTAAGATGTAAATATATTTATATATGATATATAATATTTTTATGTTTTCCTTGAGCTTCTGTATTTTCCATTTATTCCATACCTTTATGGTTTCCAATATGGGTAAATGCGATATCTTCATTTTAGGAAGTGCGGACTACCGCCCCCTCAAAGTGATTTGATTCGTTAATGCCATATGTGAGACGTATAAAGGATGGAATTAATGGTATTACATATGATATCATACTGGAATAATAATATAACTTTATATCATTATTATTTCACTCCATTTAAAAAAAACGAAATTAAAGTAGCGTTCATGCGTACGTACGGCTTACCGTCTCCATGAATAGTACATTTAATTTCATATCTCCAAATGTTATGTACTATTAAAAGTACATATATATAATGGATATATATGTAATATATTACATCTAAATGATGTATATCATTCTGGAATTATAATATATATATATATATATATCTCTCATTTTGTTTCAATTCCATTAATATGATAAAAAATTGAAAGTAGCGTCCATGCGTACGTACGGCCTACCGTCTCCATGAACGGTGCATTTAATTTCTTATCTCCAAATGCTATGGAATATTATAAAATGAATATATACTGGATATATGTCATATATAAAACATCAATTCTATTCTGGATATGATTTACCTATAACTTAATGGAAAATTCTTTTCCAACAAGTTCAATTTTTACTCATGTACCGAACATCGACAAAAACGTCTGATATGAACTCACTTTATTAACCAATTATTATAACATTATAATATGTGATATGAACTGAATAATAATCTTTAAAGGAGGTCCTTATGAAATTATAAATTGACCGAATTTTATTATTCAGGAGATTAATGAATGTTCGAGTCATGTCGGACACGAGGTAAGGGATCTTACCCCTCTCTTTCTTTTAATACACACTCTTTTATGTCATTAATTTTAAGCTCATATTTCTTATGATTGGGATGTTATTTTAATTTACTATTACTTTACATTTTATGTTCATATTATGAGAGACCCTACATTCTCTCATCAATCAATTTTGGATGTTTTGAGTGGCGCCGTTAAGCCGCCGAATTTTCATAAGAGATCCAACCTCTCTCTTTCTTTTTAAGTACTCTTCTTTATGTCACTTATTTTAACCTACTATTTGTTATGTTAGGGGATGTTATTTTATATTACTATTGATTTAAATTTTATGTCAATATAATGAGAGACTCTATTTGATCTCATCAATCCATTTTTGGAAGTTTTAAGTGGCGCCGTTAGGCTGCCGAGTTTTCGTAAGGGATTTTTCATCTCACTTTTATTCCCGTGAGATTTATGGTACATTTGCCACCATTTACATTGAGTGGTATATATACTTCCCATTATTCTACTCTTTGTGTAATATAATTTTGTTTATGAGCATTTACATCAATGTTGTATTGTCCTTCTTTCATGGGGTGTATTTTTCGAAAGGTACCCAAGTCGGTAAGGGAACCTTTCACCCTCTTTTTTTTAAAGACTTATTTTGTTGGGTCTTTTAATTTACATATTTTTATGTTGGTATATGTTCTTATATATCCTTATTTATGTAAATTTTATGTCCATGTTATGAGATACCCTTTTTATCTCTCATCAACTCATTTCCTGAATTTTGAAGTGATTCCATTAGGCTGTCGAATTTTTTCAAGGTACCTTCTTAACCCTATTTAATTCTTTAGGATGAACTTTCACTCCTTGAATATGTAGTTCTATGTATATGTGTGAATAAACTCTGGTTGTTCTAAACTTAATATCCACTTATATTTGGTGTATTCGTTTGTCACACATTATTATGAAATTTATTTATCCATAATCCACGGATACCCTCTTTGTAAGGGAATATGTCTCAATCTCCTTTCATTGAGGAATATTTTGTTTTATATACAACATTCTTTTATAGGGTGTATAAACCCATTTTACTTTTACGATTATTAAAAAGAAATATTTTTATACGAAGAATTTACTAATTGACAAAAGGGAATGTTTTGTTGTCATACGTATGCAGCGACAATGACTTCTCCACCGCCTTGACCATTATTTGAGTTTCGGCATCCTCTACAAACCATAAATTTTTTTGAATTAAAAATATAAACCATGTTTTACTTTTCTTTTATTCTGGTATTGAAAATGGTTTTCATAATGTTTTTATATCAATGTGTTGTATTGATATCTTGTGATTGAAAAGTGGAAATGTTATGTTTCCTTTATGCATGTTTTATGTGATACGATTATGTTATGGTTCTTGGGCATTGTTATGAAGATGGGTGGTTTTGTGATAAACTATTGGCGGGTGATCCCGATATAGCACTCCAATGCATTGGGTAACGCGAAGGGGTTAAACATTAAGGTTTCTCAGAAGATATTTATGGAATATACTGTGATGGGTATTCCAAACGTAACCAAAAGGGTTACTCCCTACCTAAGAATGTTATTAATGCCTCAAGTTACATTTATGCCTTATGATTTCTATGATTTATTTATGATTTGATGAGGTATGTTAAAATGATTATTTTTTATGAGGAAAATATGATTTCATACATGGAATAATGTTTTCTTTTCATACTTTTATATCCCTTACTGAGCTTTTTTATGCTAATCCCATGTTTTTGAAATGTTTTTCACAGGTCAAAGGAAAGGTGCATGATATGATTATAGTGTCAAGGAAGTGTCAAGAAAGAATCCATGTTTTATTTTAAATATGTTTCTGTTGATGCAAAAAAACTAATACTATCTTTTATGTGACCACTTTTTTAAATGTGGAATGTAATTCATGAATTATGATCTAATTCTCAAAAAATATAAACCTGAAAAGATCCTCAATGTGAATTATTCATTTAATTCAATATTAAGTAAGGTTTAAGGTCAGGGCCTTATAAATGTGACCAATGAATTTAGGCTATTAGGGGGATCTTTGTGCTTTGAATCATAGAATGTTTTTTAGAATCCCCATGAACTTGATTTATGAAAATAAATATATGGGAACATGACCCTATTAAATAATTTAACGACATCTATTATTTTATATTAAAATAATAATGTTTTTTCTAGTTATATTTTATGTGGTTTTCCTAGAAATACATCCATGTCTGCATAATACAAGTTGATATTGTTTTAGAATAGATGCATCTATGGGTAATAACCCTAAAAAGAGTTGGTTGAGTATATCTCAACCATAATTTCAGTGCATGATGAATGAAACCTTATTTTACACAAGGTATTCCACTACTATTATATATACATTGATTAATTCCAATTTTATCTATGAACCATTGGGAGAAATGGGATGATAAAACCATTAGAAAAATTAAATATTCCATAGTAAAATCAGATAAAACTAATTTTTCCTGATTTTATATGTCTACAGTTGATCATAAGTTTAAACTCAAGGATGACCCTTCTGATGTTTTCAGTGATTAATGTTTAAAAATATTAAAAATATTTTCAAATGAATTTATGAGAATAAAACTCTTGGTTTAGTATGTGTTTTAGTGAAGATATTATATGGGGAATAATGATTTTTTATTTTTTTAACAAAATTTTAATGGCATTGACAAAATTTAATTTTTAATATGACCTTTGATGTTAATTTGGATAATTTAGAGAAACAAGTTATCATATAATGGGACCAAATTTTTTATAATATAGTTAACCTTATGAGTTTATTTTAATAGTTATTGTTGAGTTATATTTTAGTATCTTTTATGCTTTTATTGTAGCTTTATGATGATTTATGTTATTTTGGGGAAATATTAGAATACCTTGAATACTATGTGATAGTGTTTACACCTTTTTGGTATATGACATTATGAGTGACTAATGTGGTTTAGAGTAAAATGTTAAATTGATCTCATAAGAGTATATGATTAATGGTTTATGTTTTTTTGTTATCAAATAAGTTAATAATATTTTGTAAGAGGCTTTAATATAGTTATTTATGAAATTATTTAAGTTAATATTTTATGGATATTATTGATTTTTTAGTGATTAATGATTTATATTAATCCATATTGGACAACTTTTTATAAACAGTTTTTCTTCAATAAATATTTAAGAAAATAATTATTGACTTTTAGTTATTTTAAAGATATTATTATCTATTAAAATTTAATTCTATTACTTTAGGAATGAAAAATTTATCATTAATATTTATTTCATGGAATTAGAGATAATATAGAAATTCATCAATTAAGAACCAATTAATAAAATTGTGTATATGAAATGGAAAATGATAAATTAACTACATTTTATCTTGTTCATATATTATGAATTTAAATTAATCCTTCTTACTTAAAAAAGAATATTGAAATAATTGTTTTTATTATTTTAACTTCATTTTTGAGAATTTTATGGTCTTTTCCCCTCTCTAATTTATTGTTTTGTGGTTTTTAACATTTACTTAACCATATTATATATAACACTATATTATTAATTGGTTGATTTTTGTCATATATGTCTATATTTTATATTTCCACCAATTCTCTCCAAATAAGAGAACCTGATTATGTGTTATTTTAGGTAACTTTTATATTTACCAATTCTCCTTTTTAAAATAAGCGTTATTATAACTCTATACGATATGGGTTTCAACAGAGGTATTATAAAAAATCGAAACTTTGATGAATGAGATAAAATTATTAGGATATAATATATTTGGGTAGGGTGGGGGAACGTAGAACCATAAAAAATTGTTTAAAATAATTATAATATGTAATGGTTTCTTAATAAATAAACAAGCAATAAGTTAAAAGAGAAATATTATGAAAATAATATTAATTAAATGTAAACTAGATGTTGATTTGGTGGGTAGGAGAATGATTACCTAAATTTTGAAATATATATATAATTTCTCTAGTCAATACAAATTTATTAACATTTTTTAGGAAATTAACACTCAATATTTAGTGGTGTCATTTATGCTTCAAAACATCATTCTTTCTTAACAAATGAATTTATTGTTTTTTTTCATAGAAATTTTGTTTATTTTATTCCAATTTTTTAAATTATATTTTTAAAATTAACATCATTTGTTATTTGTTATATATAATTTAAAATAGATTCTAATTATTTTATTTTTCTGAAATGATTGACTTTTTGTGAATAGTTAAAAATTAAAATTTTTCAAAAAAACCATTTGTTGTCATTAAAATAATTTAATTTAAATGTACCGTTATATTTTTTATTTAGTTACATAGGATCCAATTAATTTATAATAATAAAATTAATATTATTTATTACGATATAATCATTTTTTTGACATATGTTAATTTTTTGGCTTTAAAAAATTCTTCTAAAAACTATTTTTTGTTAAATTTTTGAATTAATATTAATATTAATTACATCCACTTATAAATATTGTATATATAAAAATTAGTAACATATTTGTAATTATGATTTTCAAATTTTATATGTACTTCCATTTTATTTTTTTCATTATCATTAGTGTAACATCCCAAGTAAGTAATGAATAATAGATATTTTTATCTATGTCTATAAATGAACTAGATAGTGTTTTAGAGGCTTAAAATGAAAATAAATCCAATCATAAGCATGGAATACACTAATATTTTTAAAAGATTGTTTTACTGCGTTTTGATGGAAAACCCTTTTTAAATCTATCTTTTGACAATTTTATAATCTATGTTTGTCAAAATAAACTTATTTTTTATGATTGGGAAATCAAAATTTACTTTGTGTGAATTTTTGGTATTTTTCAGACAATGTTCATTTTTTAATGAATAGTGTAAAATACTGCATTTTACATCAAAACTGTTTTTATCTAATTTATTTATATGATTAGGTTATCTTTTGAATCGGTTTGGAAGTGTAATTATAATATATTTTTACCATTTAATCCAATTGTGGTCATTGGAATCAATTTCCCTTTGAAATTAGACTTAAACTAGTGTCAATCTTTTGATACTTATTGTTTCATAAAAACACGCTATTTGTCATGACAGCGGGAATTAATTATTAAATTAATTAATGTGACTTATATGTTTTGATTTTTTTAAAATTTACTTCACTTTTGAATTCGGAATATCAAATATAGCTTAGGGTGAATTTTTGGTAATTTTCTAAAAAACTTCAATTTTTGATGAATAGTGAAACCACTAAGTGGTACTTATAAATACTGATTTTCCGTTTAAATGAAATTTTGCCAGAATTGTGTTTTTAATTTCAAAAGTCCGACATACATGGTTGTCATTAAGAAGTAAAATGTGGTTCAATGAGATTAAAATATTTTTTTGGTGAATAGTAACTTATTAAGTTTTTAATCGCGATTAGTGGTAATTAGTGTAGTTTAAGGTAAAAATGATATTATAAAAATATGAAAACACCATGACACTTGTCTTACCCCTATTGGATGAGTCATGGCCGACCAAGAAAACCCATGGGTCGATTCAGGGGACCCCATGGAGCCACTTGGGTGAGATAATGACTTTAATGCCTTTTTTTAAATAACGGTGAAAATGACACTAACATAAATTGTTTTACTAAAAAAAATTTTAGAAGGGGTTATACTAATCATAATTTTGCCTATAAATACTCTTTGGAAAGATAAAAATATTTACTACATCAGGATAGTTTTGTTATAATTTTTAGACATTAAATAAATTAAATTATTTATGACATAATAATGATGCTGCGATGACCTCATTATTTAACGATTAAAATAAAATGGAAAGATAATGTAATATCTAAGACCTACACTTGTCCAAAAACTATTGGATGGGAATATTTCGAAGCCTTATCATCTTATCCTAGAAATATATCAATGTGGGACCTTATAAATTCGAAACACTTTTGAAAATATAATAATAGTTTCATGATTTCAAAAAGTACCCCTCCTCTCCTCTTAAAAAAGGCCCCCACCTCTACCTCATTTCACACATTCCTCAAGCCTTTGGCTCGGCCATCCCCTGCCCATTTACTCTCTCCACATACCTCTCCTCATCCTAGAGGAATCCCTTAGGGCATAATCCTTTCAAAGGAATCCTTTAGGCTCAATTCAAAAGGAGTTACACTTTTAAATGTAATTCATTCTCTCATGTTCATTTGTTTTATTTTGCTTCTCCAACCCCCTAAACTCTTTTTATTTACTTATTTTGTAAAAACACCAGTATCTTAAATATACTAGGATGTTGTTATAAGATTTATTCTAGCTACACTCTCACACAACTACATCAAATGGTTAAAGAACATACGGTTTCCGTGGATGGCGAAATTCTGCCTCCCGAAACGATGATTGTTCAATACTCATTTAACACCTTCAAATGTGGCCATTATAATGTCACTATTTTTATATATGATATATAATATGTTTATTCTTTCCTTAAGCTTCTGTATTTTTAATTTATGGCATTCCATTATTATTTCCATTATCGGTAAACACGATATCTTAATTTTAGGAAGTGCGGACTACCGCCCCCTGAAAGTGATTTGATTCGTTAATACCATATGTGGGATGTGTAAAGGATAAAATTAATGATATTATATATGTTATTATACTGGAATTATAATATACTCTTATATCATTATGATTCCATTCCAGAAATACGAAATAGAAATGGAAGTAGCGTTCATGCGTACGTACGGCTTACCGTCTCCATGAACGGTGCATTTTATTTCTTAACTCTAAATGTGATGTAATATTATAAATAAATGTATATGCTGAATATATATGATATATATGTTATCCAAATCATTAATATCATTCTGGATATAACGAACCTTTGACCAAATTAACGACATGTATGTGTAAGAAGTCTATTTTTGACTTAAGAACCAAATACCAACAAAATGAACATTATTAACTTAAATGATTACATGATGTTCATAACATGGTATAAAAGGAATAATGAACTTGAAAAAGGTTCTTAAGCAAGTAGATATTAACTCAAATTTAAAATTGAGGAGATTAACGAACGGTCGGGTCAAATCGGATATGAGGTATGGGACTTCATCTCAATCTCCTTTCATTGAGGCATATTTTGTTTTATACACAACCTTCTTTTATACAGTGTATAAACCCCTTTGACTTTTACGCTTATTCAAAAGGAATATTTTTTATACGAAGCATTTTACAAAACGAAAAAAGGGAATGTTTTTCTTGTCGTACGTATGCGGCGACAATGACTTCTCTACCGTCGTGACCATTATTTGAGTTTCGGCTTCCTCTACAAGCCATGCCTTTTTTTAAAATGAAAAATAAATACCATGTTTTAATTTGGTATTATAAATGGTTTTCATAATTTTTTTATTATATAAATGTGTTGTATTGATATCTTGTGATAGAAATGTGGAAATGTTATGTTTCGTTTATGCATGTTTTATGTGATATGATTATGTTATGGATCTTGGGCATTATTATGAAAACGGATGGTTCCGTGATAAACTAAGGGTGGGTGAGCCCGATATAGCTCTCCAATGCATTGGGTAACGCGATGGAGTGAAACGTTATGGTTTCTCCAAAGAGATTTAGGGAATATACTGTGATGGGTATTCCAAACGTAACCAAGAGGGTTACTCCCTACGTAAGAATGTTATGAATGCCTCAAGTTACCTTTATGTATTATGATTTCTATGATTTATTCATGATTTGATGAGGTATGTTAATGTGCTTATGTTTTATGGGTAAAGTATGATTTCATTCTTATGTATATATGTAGCCATGTTTCCTTTCCATATTTTTTATATCCCTTACTGATATTTTTATGCTCATCCCAAGTTTTTTTGAAATGTTTTTCACAGTTCAAGGGAAAGGTACATGATATGATGATAGTGTCAAGGAAGTGTCAAGAATGAATCCATGTTTATTTTAAATATGTTTCCATTGATGGGAATGAAGAATACTCTCTTTATGTAACCACTTTTTTTATATGTGGAATGTAATGCAAGTTTTATGATCTAATTCTCTAAAACTCTAATCCCGAAAAGATCCTCAATGTGTAATCTTGTAATAACTCAAGATTAAGTAAGTTTTAAGGCTGGGGCCTTATAGTTGGTATCAGAGGTCGGTTTATATATCTTTAGGAGTTAGAATTCTATTAAATGATTATCCAAAAATATTTTTTATGGTTAAATTAAAGTGATATAGCATTTGAAGATTACCATGTTGCTTCGCCTAAGATATTTCTTTGTTAAGAATGGTTTTTTTTAGAGGAAACAAAACATCTTTTCTGGGAAGGCATACATAGGGAAATGACCCTTCAAATCAGTATACAGAGATTGTTAGAATCAGAATTGAGTAGTTTACTGCAGTGATGGCTCAGTTGAATCAGGTGATAAATTTTTGTTGTGTTATTGATGATATTTTGGTGTTTTCTAAAAGTAAAGAGGAGCATGAAATTCATTTAAGGGTTTTATTGAAAACCTAAAAGAAATGAAATTGTATGGGAAATTCCGCAAGTGTGAGTTTTGGTTGCAAAAAATTTATTTCCTTGGTCACATTGTTTCTAAAGATGGGATAACTGGTGATCCTGAAAAAACAAAATTTGTGGAAGACTGGCCAAGACCCACAAATGTAACCGAGATTCGTAGGTTCCTTGGTTTGGCAGGCAATTACCGAAGGTTTGTTAGAAATTTTTCACGGTTATCTAGTCCAATGACTAATCTAACTCGGAAGGGTGTTAAGTTTATCTGGACAAAATAATGTGATGATTGTTTTCAGGAATTGAAAAGAAGATTGGTGAATGCTCCAGTTTTGGCACTACCTTCCAGGAATGGTGAGTTTGTTATCTTCATTGATGCTTCATTGAAAGGACTTGGTTGCGTCATAATTCAGAATGATTAGGTAATTTCTTATGCTTCACGATAGTTGAAAACTCATGAGGTAAATTACCCTACACATGATTTGGAATTAGCTGCTGTTGTTTTTGCTTTATAAATTTGGAGTCATCATTTGTATGGAGTAAAGTGTGAAATATATACCGATCACAAATGTTTAAAGTATATATTCACTCAGAAAGAATTGAACATGAGACAAAAGATATTGCTAGAATTAATCAAGGATTACTAATGTACAATTATTTACCATCCGGGAAAAGCAAATAAAGTGGCTGATGCTTTGAGTCGAAAAAGTAATGCTTCATTAAAAATGTTGCATTTGGAACGTGATCCTTTGGTTAAGGATTTGATGAAATTTGGCATAGAAGTTGTTGGTGCAGGAAGTTCTTTTTTTTTTGTTTTAGGTATCAGTGAGATCATCTCTATCAGATAGAATCATGCAAGCATAGAAGCAAGACAGTGAGTTGTAGAAAAAGGTAGAGCTGGTTCAGAAAGGTAAGTTTCCGGAATTCAACATTGATAGTGATTGTGTTTTGAGATTTGGGAAGAGATTGTGTGTGGCTTGTGATTCACAGTTGAAGAGAGAGTTGTTATGTGAAGCTCATAGTTCTCCGTATTCAGTTCATCCTGGCAGTACTAAGATGTACAGAGATCTGCCGGAGTATTACTGGTGGGATGGAATGAAAAGAGATATTGCTGATTTTACTGTGAAGTGTTTGACATGTCAACAGGTTAAAGCAGAGCGACAATTATCGAAAGGGATGATTCAGCCTTTACCAGTCCTAGAGTGGAAATGGGAGAATATATCCATGGACTTTGTTGTGGGATTACCGAAGACATCTCTAGGTAATAATGCAATCTGGGTTATTGTTGATCGCTTGACCAAATCTGCTCATTTCCTTTCTATATGAGATACTTTTTCCCTAGATCAACTTTCCCGTTTGTATCTTAAAGTCGTAGTCAGTTTACATGGAGTTCCCCTCTCCATTGTATCTGACCGTGATCCCAGGTTCACTTCTAACTTTTGGAAAGGCCTTCAGAAGTCGTTGGGTACTGAATTAAATTTTAGTACAAATTTTCATCCTCAATCAGATGGGCAGTCAGAACGAACAATTTAGACATTGGAGGATATGCTACGAGCTTGTTCTATGGATTATCAGGGAAGTTGGGGCCAACATCTTTCTTTGGTTGAATTTTCATATAATAACAGTTTTCATTACAGTATACAGATGGCATCATTCCAGGCATTATATGGGAAGCGGTGTCGAACTCCAGCTTTCTGGGATGATGTGGGTGAAAGGGAGTTGATGGGACCAAAATTGGTAGAAGAGAGGGAAGAAAAAGTTCAGATGATTCAGAAGCACATGAGAACAACTCAGAGCAGGCAGAAGAGTTATGTGGATAACTGGAGGAAGGATCTATCTTTCGAGGTAGGTGATCATGTTTTTCTCAAGGTTTCACTATGGAAAAGTGTGATGCGATTTGGTAAGAAAGGAAAGCTGAGTCCAAGGTTTATTGGACCATATGAAATTCTGGAGAGAGTTGGATCAGTTGCTTACCGAGTGGCTTTACCTCCGAGTTTATCTCAGGTACACAATGTTTTTCACGTTTCGATGTTGAGAAAGTATATGCCAGATCCATCTCATGTTTTGAGTCCAGAGGTAGTTCAGCTGGAAGAGAACCTATCTTATGAGGAACAACCAGTCCAGATTCTTGACCACAGGGAGCAAGTGTTACAGAATAAGGTGATTAAGTAGGTAAAGGTTTTGTGGAAAAACCACATGATGGAAGAGGCAACATGGGAATCTGAAAATGCAATGAGGGATAAGTACCCCCATTTATTTGATAAGTAAATAAATTGCGGGGCCGCAATTTTCTAAAGGGGGGAAGGATGTAACATCCCAAGTAAGTAATGAATAATAGATATTTTTATCTATGTCTATTAATGAACTAGATAGTGTTTTAGAGGCTTAAAATGAAAATAAATCCAATATTAAGCATGGAATACCCTAATATTTTTAAAAAATTGTTTTACTGCCTTTTGATGGACAACCCTTTTTAAATCTATCTTTTGAAAATTTTATAAGATATGTTTGTCAAAATAAACTTATTTTTTATGATTGGGACATAAAAATTTACTTTGTGTGAATTTTTGGAAGTTTTCAGACAATGCTCATTTTTAAATGAATTGTGAAAAATACAGCATTTTACATCAAAACTGTTTTTATCTAATTTATTTATATGATTAGATTATCTTTTGAATTGTTTTTGAATTGGAATTATAATATATTTTTTCCATTTAATCCAATGGTGGTAATTGGAATCAATTTTACTCTGAAATTGGACTTAAACTGGTGTCAATCTTTTGATACTTATTGTTTCATAAAAACATGTTATTTGTCATGACAACGGGAATTAATTATTAAATTAATTAATGTGACTTATATGTTTTGAATTTTGTAAAATGGACTTCATTTTTGAATTCATAATATCAAATATAGCTTAGGGTGATTTTTTGGTAATTTTCTGAAAAACTTCAATTTTTGATGAATAGTGAAACCACTAAGTGGTACTTATAAAAACTGATTTTCTGTTTAAATGAAATTTTGCCATCATTGTGTTTTGAATTTCAAAAATCTGACATACATGGTTTTAATTAAGAAGTAAAATGTGGTTCAATGAGATTAAAATAATTTTTTGGTGAATAGTAACTTATTAAGTTTTTAATCGCGATTAGTGGTAATTAGTGTAGTTTAAGGTAAAAATGATATTATAAAAATATGAAAACACCATGACACTTGTACTACCCCTATTGGATGAGTCATGTCCGACCAAGAAAACTCATGGGTCGATTTAGGGGACCCCATGGAGCCACTTGGGTGAGATAATGACTTTAATGCCTTTTTTTTAAATAAAGGTGAAAATGACACTAACATAAATTGTTTTACTAAAACAATTTTTAGAAGGGGTTATACTAATCATAATTTTGTCTATAAATACTTTTGGATAGATAAAAAGATTTCCTACATCAGGATATTTTTGTTATAATTTTTAGACATTATATAAATTAAATTATTTATGACATCATGATGATGCAGCGATGACCTCATTATTCAACGATTAAAATAAAATGGAAAGATAATGTAATATCTAAGACCTAAACTTGTCAAAAAACTGTTGTATGGGAATATTTCGAAGCATTATCATCTTATCCTCGAAATATGTCAATGTTGGACCTTAGAAATTCGAAACACTTTGGAAAATAAAATAATAGTTTCATGATTTCCAAAAGTGCCCCTCCTCTCCACTTATAAAAGGCCCCCACATCTACCTCATTTCACACACTCCTAAAGCCTTTGGATCGGCCATCACCTGCCAATTTACTCTCTCCACATACCTATCTTCATCCTAGAGGATTCCCTTTGGGATGAATCCTTTCAAAGGAAGCCTTTAGGCTCAAATCAAAAGGAGTTACACTTTTAAAGGTAATTCATTCTCTCATGTTCATTTGTTTTATTTTGCTTCTCCAACCCCCTAAACTCTTTTTATTTACTTCTTTTGTAACAAAACCAGTATCGTCAATATACTAGGATTTTGTTATAAGATTTATTCGAGCTAAACTCTCACACAACTACATTAAATGGTTAAAGAACATACGGTTTCCGTGGATGACGAAATTCTGCCTCCCGAAACGATGATTGTTCAATACTCATTTAACGCCTTCAAAGGTGGCCATTATGATGTCACTATTTTTATATATGATATATAATATGTTTATTCTTTCCTTAAGCTTCTGTATTTTTAATTTATGGCACACCATTATTGTTTCCATTATGGGTAAACACGATATCTTCATTTTAGGAAGTGCAGACTACCGCCCCCTGAAAGTGATTTGATTCGTTAATAACATATGTGGGATGTGTAAAGGATAAATTTAATGATATTATATATGTTATTATACTAGAATTATAATATACTCTTATATCATTATGATTCCATTCCTGAAATACGAAATAGAAATGGAAGAAGCGTTCATGCGTACGTATGGATTACCGTCTCCATGAACGGTGCATTTCATTTCTTACCTCTAAATGTGATGTAATATTATAAATACATGTATATGCTGAATATATATGATATATATGTTATCCAAATCATTAATATCATTCTGGATATAACGATCCTTTGACCAAATTAACAACATGTAAGTGTAAGAAGTCTATTTTTGACTTAAGAACCAAATACCGACAAAATGAACATTTTTAACTTAAATGATTACATGATGTTCATAACATGGTATAAAAGGAATAATGAACTTGAAAAATGTTCTTAAGCAAGTAGAGATTAACTCAAATTTATTATTCATGAGATTAAAGAATGGTCGGGTCAAGTCGGATATGAGGGATGGGACTTCGTCTCAATCTCCTTTCATTTAGGCATATTTTGTTTTATAGACAACCTTTTTTTATACGGTGTATAAACCCCTTTGAATTTTATGCTTATTCAAAAGGAATCTTTTTTATATGAAGCATTTTACAAAACGAAAAAGGGAATGTTTTTCTTGTCATACGTATGCGGCGACAACAACTTCTCTGCCGCCGTGACCATTATTTGAGTTTCAGCATCCTCTACAAGCCATACCCTTTTTTTTATAATGAAAAATAAATACCATTTTTTACTTTGGTTTTAAAAATGGTTTTCATAATTTTTTTATTATATCAATGTGTTGTATTGATATATTGTGATTGAAGTGTGGAAATGTTATGTTTCCTTTATGCATGTTTTATGCGATATGATTATGTTATGGTTCTTGGGCATTATTATGAAAACGGGTGGTTCCATGATAAACTAAGGGCGGGTGAGCCAGATATAGCTCTCCAATGCATTGGGTAACGCGAAGGAGTGAAACGTTAAGGTTTCTACAAAGAGATTTAGGGAATATACTGTGATGGGTATTCCAAACGTAACCAAGAGGGTTACTCCCTACGTATGAATGTTATGAATGCCTCAAGTTACCTTTATGTCTTATAATTTCTATGATTTATTCATGATTTGAGGAGGTATGTTAAAGTGCTTATGTTTTATGGGTAAAGTATGATCTTATTCTTATGTATATATGTACCCATGATTCCTTTCCATATTTTTTATATCCCTTACTAAGCTTTTTATGCTCATCCCAAGTTTTTTTGAAATGTTTTTCACAGGTCAAGGGAAAGGTACATGATATGATGATAGTGTCAAGGAATTGTCAAGAATGAATCCATGTTTATTTTAAATATGTTTCCATTGATGGGAATGAAGAATAATATCTTTATGTAACCACTTTGTTTATATGTGGAATGTAATGCAAGTTTTATGATCTAATTCTCTAAAACTCTAAACCCGAAAAGATCCTCAATGTGTAATCTTGTAATAACTCAAGATTAAGTAAGGTTTAAGGTTGGGGCCTTATAATTAGTAACTATGTAAAATATTTTTCACCTCTGAAATGTTAAAAAGAGTTAAACAGGATTAAAACCATTATATAAGGACTCAAAATCAACCAAACACTTGAAATATTTTCATTTGACTGGATTAATTCTACCATATCAATAAAAATTCAAATATATGGTATTATTGTTCCATTTCACTAGATAATGAAATTTATATAATTTTAAGTAATGGAAATTCCCAAAGGACACTCTCTGGACATGAATATATCAAAAAATTTACAAAAAGACAGAAAGATGAAAATTTAAGTCATAAATTATTATATTAAACATGAATTAATATTTTTATAATATTAATTTATTTATAATTTTATGTGATGATATAAGGTCTTTAAATACTTGCACAACACTGACATAGTGCCTGTGCAAGTAATAGAAAAACCATGTAAATGTTTAAAAAAACACTTAAATTAATATTGTTTGAGTGAATTATAGTTAGTCATGAATTTTAAAGGATTATATAACATATTATAAATGTTTTTAATGGTTTGTATTTGAATCCTTTAGTTTTTTATTGTCTTTAAATCCAAATTAAATTTATGGTAGAAAAAATAAGATCATTGATATTTTGTAATAAACAATATTTTATTAAATGATTTAATATCTATAAAACTCATATATTTGTGAAATTTTATTTTATATGGTTTTAAATTACCAAAAAAATCCATTTATGGTTTAATTTTCTTTTTATAATAACTTTCCTTACCCCTAAATAGAAAAAACCATTAATATGATGTTAATTGTTGAAAGGGTTTATAAAGTCTTAAAAATAAAAGAAAATTGTCAAAACATAACAAAAAAATTATCCAAATTTTATAAAGATAGATTATTTTCAATAATAATAACATTATCTTAAAATTATTGTAATTTTGAGAAATTATTCAATGAAAATTTATTTATATTAATTTAATACTTTATGTAATTCTATGAATTCCCCTACACTAACTTATAAAAGGAAACTCATTCTTTGCTTAATTTACACCTTCTAGAGAAAAAAATCATAATAATAACTTGAAAAATTATATTATAAACATACATATTCATGAATTAGAGGTTATGGTTTTTTTTTCTAGACCATTACCTATGTCCTTAAGATGTGATATATAGGATTTCTACCAAAGATGAGGTAGTCATCTTTACCAACTCCATTTTTTATATTTCTTATTAATATATAATAAAATAGTTGTAACTATAATAATATAATAATTATATTATAAAAAATAAACATATATGTCATTATTATAATGGGGTAACCATTTTACACCTGTCTTTCATTCTACGGTAAGTGAAAACAGCACCCGTACATATATATAACTTACCATCTCCACGTATTATTGTAATTTATTTTTCATCACCATTTTTATTTTGTGGTTATACTGATGAAACTATTGAGAATATATGATATTTATGAAATAATAGTTTTTTTAGATATACTATATCATACACCATATTAGCTTTAATTTTTTTTTTAAAATTACCACGTTACTCCTATATAGGTGTGCATCACTACATCCACGTAGCAATGTGATTCGTTTTTTCATTTCTGTTAGACATGGAAGGTATTGTGAATAGATTTAATGAATAAGTATGGTATATAAGAAATATTAATGATGATATAAAGTTAATTTATTACTTAAATTTCTTTATTTCCATCCATCCAATAGTAAAATCTACACTCATATGTACTTATGTACAACCATCAATATGATGATTGTGAATCATTTTTCTATTTACACCCTTTAATAAATATTGAAAAAATTTATCTAACGTATAATTATGATATTCATAAAATTAGAGTAACTTTTCTTAAAATAAAAATTTGACACATTCCCAATAACTGGAATGTTTGTACAAAGGATACATGAGAAATCAAAACAGTTAATAGCCGAAGCAATGCTAATAATTAATGGTTGTTAAAAATAGGATATAAGATGTTTTTAGAGAAATATATATGATATTATAAAAATGGATATGGTTATTTTATAAATTAATAACATGTTTTAAGACATTATATATGAATTTAAATCATGATAAAAAATTTGGAAGTGTGATGTAAGTGCTTTCGTGACATTATTTCCATTCATTGTGTTATACATCTACATAATTGACTATTTTGTTCCATGATTAGGTGTGAAATTACATATTATTGTATTATGTTGTATTTCTACTTTTTTTCTATTTATCTCTTTCACACGTAATTAGTTCACTGAATTATTATTACTCTAATGATAAGATCTTTCTAATGGTTTACCTTCTCAAATTATCTTCTACGAGACATATGTTATGATATACACCAATATTATCTAGGGAGTTATGAATTAAACCCCATTTAAATGTAATATCATGAATATTTTATTTATCAGTATATATATAATATCATTTTATGTTTTTATTTTATAGTTCTTATGATTCAAATGTTACCAAAGAGGTAATTTATTTATGATTCAATATAATTTTATTCTTCATTTTCAATGCATGGATTTCCATTAAGGGAAATTATATGATCCATATCTGATAAAATTAATTCATTATATTATCATTTTATATTTATCCAAAATACATTTTTTTTGTTTAAATTTTCACATATTAATATACTCAAGAAGGTGAATGTTTTTTTAAAGAAAATTGGATTTTTTTCTAATTCAGCGAGGAATATTTTTCTTGATTTTTTATATTTTTGATGAAATATTTTCAAGGTTTTTTTACCTATAATAATATGATTGTTTAATTTCGTTTTTACAAATGTTTTTACTTTATATAAAAATGATTCAAATTACTATTATTATCATTTTCTAAATGTAGTATTTTAAATTGTTTACCCAAAATGTGCATAGAATATTTGTTTCAAAACTCTCAGTGTAAATGATATTTTCTAAAAATATGAACACTCAATTATTTTAAACATCCTTGAAAATAATCCATAGTTCTTTTAAAAGAATTGTTTCCCAAATATTCTTGAATTTTTAAATTTATTAAAATTAACAATCAAAGTGTTAAATTTATTTTCCTAAAAAATATTTTTAATGATTATTATGGTCTTTATATTCATAAGAAATAGTAAAAATTGATTTTAATTATTTTCACCTAGGGATATGGTCTAATTATACCATCCTTATTATTTATCTAGATGGTTTGTTCGTATTTTGTGTAGGGAATGTATTTATATTATCTATGATAGTACATACAACACATAATGTTATTGATTATTAAAGAATGTTGATTAAACTGTATTATTTATTCATAAGATGAATGAGATGGACTTATTATGTGATGTGAGGGGCATATTATATTCCCTCGATGCATTAGTAGGTCTAATGAGATAAACTAGTATGGGTAATTTGTTGAGGCCTTAAAAGTTCGTATATGGTGCCTCAACATGAGGCCTCAATAATATGTTTAAGATGTTATAAATAATTTATTCCATAATTATGAAATCTTTTATTTATTTTAATGTAATTATTTGAATATTTATTATATCTACGGAATGTTTTAAATTTCATGTGAATATTTATATGAAATTATTTTATCACCATTTTTCCTTCCATATTATTCATTGTGCTTAAGTTATTTGTTAAATGTAATGTTATTTTAGTTAGTTTTTCATTCCATATTGATTATTAGATATTTAGTAAAGGTATATTAAGATTTATTAAACACTGAAAACATATTTTAGTTCAATCTTATTTTTTTCATTTCCCTTGGATTTGATGGAAGTATCTTTGAATGAGTTCAAGGATAAAGAATATTTAATTTCACAATGTTTTTATATTTTATTAAAAATATATAATGATAAGAATTTTTGTATCTAGTTATATAATACTAATAAACAATTCAGTTATTGGATTTTCTATCTCTTGTATCTACTACCAATTAAATAACGTGACCACCCGCTCCGGGCTTCTTGGGTTGGGGTCATTTCAATAATACCTTAACTTCAGTTTCGTATTTCAACCCATGAATTAAAACCACATTTAAAATAAATATATATTTATTATACATATATTCTAGAATCATATTCATATATATTTCTTTATATCATTCAAATATAATATTCAATTACACTTTTATTTACAATTTTTTTTTGAAATAATTATTCGGGTGACAACTGATCAATTTTCCATGCATGTTTCAATTTGATTCTTATGATCCTTGAACCATGGTAATTAATTCATCATAAATAGAGTATTTATCATGTCATTAAAATAATATTTGTATATTATATAGACTTTTATATCCAACAATATAGGGTGGTTGTGAAAAATTAATTTCATCATGATGTAGATATTTTAGTTCGTACATACGAACGAGTGATATTTCCACATTCCATTGTATATTAAAAAAATATAAATATTAATTCATCTTTATAGAATCCTAATTGTGTCATATATTGAATATAATTTAATATAATTTATTTTTATTTTCATCCACGTTATGTGAACATGAAAAACGAATCACATTCCTTTGTGGAGGTGGTTGTCCACACATATAAATGAGCAACACTATCCTTTTCCAACAAATGGGAAGGAGAAATAAATTGAATATATCATTAACAAAAAAATTCCAATATAATAAATATAAATATTATGATATGATAATATATTTATATAATATTTACAAGATTTTTAAGAAGAAATAAACACAAAAACGGCCAGTAAGAACATATACATCTTCTCTGAGTATGATCTTTTAAAAAGAGCATAAGGATTGTCAGATGGGTACTTCGGATAAAAAAATGATTAAGGTCACTATATGGGTATTGGGATATTATTTGGTTAAATATTGTTCATGATAATTTTATCAATAGTGTGTGAATATGGGAGGAGATGTGGATCCATTTTACATGTGAGGGTAGTGGCACACTGATAATTATTATAATCCTTAAACTAATACATGTTCATTTTCATGGTTAAGTGTATACAAATTGGATAAATTTATAATTTTTGATGAGATAAGGTATAAAATATTTCAATTAATTATATTTAGACATTCTTTTTTGTTATTTTAACACATTTTTCATTATTTTAGCACCTCATTAACCCTTTAACCTCTAAGTTAGTAACATATTTTTACCGCGATATCTATTCTTTTTAACCAAAAAAGAAATTTTCTTATTTAGAAAATTTTTTCATGATGATTTAAAATATGGAATCCATTTTATAAAATTAAATTACTCTATGTGTAATAAGTAAATTTAAAAATAAACCAATAAAATGTGATGAAAAAAATTATTAAAAAAATTTAATTAGTAACTTCAAAATGAACTTACACTAATTATTTTATAAGTAATAATAATTAGATAAAGGTAAATTTATATAATTTAATATATAAAATATAAATTAATATATTTGAGCAATATATATTATTTTTACTTATTAAAATAAAAATACATTGTGCACTTAAAAATAGTTTTATGATAAATGTCAATTTTTAGCTTCTAATGACTATGTATTTATTTCTATAAAATTGATAACCAATTTATAAATAATTATTAATTATTTAATTTTTTAAAATATAATTTAACTAGTGATCACTTTCCATAATTTATAAAAAAATAAAATATCTTTAAAAATGCATAATTTAACATAAATGATTTATTTCGTAACATTTTAAATTGAGTAATAATTTTTCTTTTAATTGGTCAATGCATTTCTGTTAGGGAAAAAAATTTAATATAATTAGCAATATTATTATTCAAATTCATAACCTAAAATTCAATTGATAGGTTACCAATAATATAATATTCCAACAATAGTTCATTTATGTTCAATATTGCAAGTAATTCTAGCCATTAAATACTTTGAGTATATATATATATTCCAAAATCTTAGGGTTCTAAATTCTATTTCCTTAAAAACTTTTTGCCCGGAAAATAAATTATTATGATACAAACAAAAAATGATACTTATACCTCATTACATCCTTAGTTTTCGGGCTGCATCCTCAAATATAAGGGTTTTTAAAGAAAATATGACCATGTTAGAGGTATTGTTCCACAAAACATTCTCTCTATAATAAAAAATAATAACGAGTTATTCCTCATAAGAATCATCATGATCTAGTGGTACAACATTTGAGTTCATTACATGTGAAGGATCAGGTATGTACTTTCTCAAAATCGATACATAGAACACATCATGATCCTTAGAGAAATTCAGAGGAAGTGTTATGAGATAAGAAATAGTCATAATATAATAAATAATTTAGTTGGGGATGATAAATCTAGGGATCATTTTTCACTTATTCACAAATCCAATAACATTATTCTGAATATATATTAATAAGAATATCGTATCACTAACTTTCAAATCTAGATATCACTAATGATAGTAATAAAAACTCTTATATAGTCTCAATATTTTTCTGATCTGCTGTTAAATGGAACTAAACTCATCTTCCATTTCCCAAACCAAATTATGTCCTAATAAATTTTGTCCCTAAACATCATCCTTTCACATTAGAGTTCAATAGTTCATGCCATAAAGGTCTACATAAGGTCCCCTAAAGAATAATTGAGAGAAATATATTGTCATAACAAATTTGACTAGAATGATTTGTTAATCCCAACCACATTTGAAATCGATATAATATTATAAAGTCACTAAAGTTTCAATGGATTATCCTTGGAATTACTCTCTATCTATATCTAGATTTATCCTCATATTTGGTGAAAAAATTTGTTATCTCGGGACCCTATAAATAATATATAATAAATATATTAATATATTATATTTCACACTCACACACATCATTTCTGTGGAAATTGATATTATCACTATTTAGAACCTTGGAGGTGAAATCCTAAGACAACTTTTGATTCTAAAATTTAGTGTTTACCCTAAGCACAAGAAAAGGTTGGTTGGAACTAGTAATCTGATTGAGGAAAACGTTGGAGTGTTCATTTAACTAAAATAAATAATTAAATTTGATTATTTTAATTTCAATGTACTAAATTAATACATATATAAATATCTATTTATAAAATTTCCCTTGGATTAGACGCATAACCCATGTAGATTTTGAGAGGATACCAACAATATTTATTCAATGGTCTGATTGAGAATGTATGATGAATGATGATCAGATATATGTAGATCAAGAGGATGTGATTGTAGTCGATTATATTCATGTCTGGTGAGAACATTCTCCTCAAACAATCAATCCAAATCGAAGTAGGAATCCTAAATTTTTGTTCTCTACATTTTGATTAAAATATTTAGAATGGATTTAATTATATGATTTTGATCTATTATTTTTTGATCCCTCACATGAAATCATTCCATAATTTAGTATGATTATATATTTTTATTATTTTAATGACTTGTTTTCACCCCCAAATAACCCAGTTTTGAAATAGTTGGCCATGAAATCTTGGCTAATGAAGGTTTCACTTAATTATGGGATTTTCTCCCCACCGTTATTTACAGTGGGCCCACAAGGTCATGGATTGACATTGTCGAGGTAGGATTGAGCATTATCAAACCACTATATTCATTAAGGTTGATGGCAAAATGATTGTGATGATGATTTTATGATGGATCAAGAAGATTTTTGGGTGATACTTCATGGATCTGGGACTTCAATTAGCTACATCAATATGATAGTCGTTGTGATGTTGTGAGGAGATGCATGAGGGCCCGTGAGGTTGGAATTCGGCCAGTAGTGGAATAATGGGATTGAAGGAACCCAGATATACAATGCCCAATATATTTAGATGAGGAACAAGTGGAGATATTTTCATGGTAAAGCATGTGAAGTCTTATTATGGATTCTATGAAAAACCATATTACTAAGCATCTAGTCTAGGAAAACACAAATTATATCCCCTAGATTCATCGGGTAGGGTTTTTTGGAATGATAGGATCAAAAGTCATGTGGCTGGGCCCATACACTATGTGGAATTCCCTAGGAACCAGTGCCTTGTTCTAGTTGTACATGTCCATGACCACACTTGGGAGGAAACACTGTGTACTCCGGGAGTAGACATACATGCCCATGGATACATTGGAATAACTCTGTACCTGAGAATTACATGGTACATAGACTTGGCCTGAAGTACATGTGAACAACCCAGAGCACATGAAGAATTCCCATGTGGATGAGACATTCCATGTAGTACTGTTACACATTGTGTTGTACTATATATCCAAAAAAGATATATTCAAGTTGGGACAAAGCCTGAAGGCCTAGTGATCCCACATTCCATGTGATCCCTAGTACATTCTATACAATTGTCTTATGGATATCCAACCTACTTATATCCTTTTTCTAGACTCAAATATCATCCCAATAGTACCCTATCCTAGGTAATTCTCTATGCCAAATGAAATGGTGTTCATTATATTGGCTTTTGAGATACACACGAGGTTTTGATAGTGTGATGATTCCCCAATTGATGTTTAACTAATATAAATGATTATGAAGGATTATTAGATAGAGTAAAGACTTGTAAACCTTCTTATATCACTAGTGTGTAGGCCCCTCATACCTCTAATACTAGATAAGTGTTACCCCTAACACACTAGGCCGTGAGTCCCATACCCTTTGAGTGACACCCCTATCATACTAGACCTTGATTCCAATACCCATAGACTAGACCCCCTTGAGGCACTAAAGTGTGGGTCCTATATTTACAATAACCATTGGCACCCCATAACATGCTAGGGAATGATTCCACAATGAATTTAGTATACCACCCCCATCATTCAATGATCTAGGTCTTATATCTTTTGAGTGATATCACCCAATCATTTTATAGAGTGGACCCTCTATTTACTAAGTGGAAATACCATATCATACTTGATATTAGTTCCTAAATTTGATGTTTCCCCCCTCACGACATGGATCATTATTGAGGTGCATGTCATTCACATGGATTTCCCATATAAACACGTGGGATGTAGGGTATTTGACATGGACCAATGGAACAGTAGG
This sequence comes from Viscum album, assembly GCA_963277665.1. Lineage (NCBI taxonomy): Eukaryota > Viridiplantae > Streptophyta > Magnoliopsida > Santalales > Viscaceae > Viscum > Viscum album. The sequence continues at coordinate 399,635,364 of OY728138.1, forward strand.
AAGTCATCATCTTGGGAAACATTTTGAGAAAGAGATCCTCATTATTTCTCATCTTGGTTTCTTTTAGGGAATATATTTATATTTTTGGGTTATGATTCCCTCTTTCATAGAGTTAAGACAACTTCAATCATATATTTCTATTTCTCCCTTTTTGATTCCCCAGCATCCTATGACCTATGTTTATTCTCACCATTTCAAGGGATTTCACCGCACATGTATTGTCTTATGTAGACAACAGATATTTCTATAGTGACATCAGTTTAGCATATGGATACAAGAGTTTATAGGCCATGAACTCTGGTGGGGATTTAATATATGTATCAAATATCTCTCAATATTATTTTATTGTAGTAGTTTTTTTGTTTATAATTTATTTATTATTGGATGGGTTTTCCCCTTTAAACATTGGTTGTATTCTATAATAGTTTGATATATTCTCTATATAAATTTCATTAATGGATTACTTTAGATGATACTATCTTTTAATCATATACCCATGAATTTTTCCATGAAGATAGTTTGGTTCATGAATATAGAAAAACTCGGAAAATCACACCCCCTTACATTTACATTACTCGTTGTCGATGATTGTCTCCAGACCATAGCATATTTGATGCAGGCATGGAGTTGTGATGGAATTACCTTCTTCCAGCTAGGTGGGCCTCAACGAGTTTGGTCATTATAGATAGATTTTAGATAATTAATTTCCTTTGGATAGTTTGCAGAATTTCCCACATGTACAGATTTATTAGTACTTATGAAAATAATGTAAAACTGTCTGAATTAAATATTTCATGTTAGATAACCCAGTGTTGGTGTGGTGGTCTATGTATCCATCCCCCATGACCCTGACTACCTATTTATCAACTCAAAATATTGGGGCATCAGTAGAATGTAAAAAATGGTACCTGAAAATTAATGTATTTAGTCTTTGGAATTTTTGTATTGAGTTAGCTAACCATATATATATTCTTATAATACTATGGTATGTCTTAATAACTTTTAGGATTACTATTTAAATATATCCAACCATTTTATCGATTTAGGATCATGAAAAAGATGTGATGAGAGATGAGGAATCAACTTAGTGGTTATCCCGAATGTTTTTTCTTCTAGGAACGAAGGGAGAAACACCTCAGCCTATCTAGCATAAATTGTGTAAGTAGGATAATATGATTATTTTTATAGGAGTAACATGATCAATATGTTAAATTATCATAGACTACTGAGGTTATATGGTGGGTAAGATCCATAGGTAGTAGATTATTGGATTAATTCAGTGATCCATGTTTATAGGTTCATGAAGACCTAAAATGATCATATAGTTGTGCTGAAATCCAATATTTTCGATGGTGTAAATGGAATCTTGTAGAGTCTAGTCATGAAAACAAATGAAGAGACTATTTTATCACGGTATGACTTCAAGTAGATGTTCCTAGAGGATTATTACCCAACACAGTTATGATCATGTTGGATATAGTATATTATTGATCCCTAGCAGGTTAGTGTGATACTTTATCTGTATAATGTGAGGTTCAATGAAAATAAATGGAACTCACTTGATATGGTGAGGGATGGTTACTTTCGATTATCGAAGTTTGAGTGTGGTCTCTATAGAGACATCTGTTACAGTTTGGTCCCCATGTGCATTCCCACCAATGATAGAGTACTAGAGAAGGATCTAGTGTAGGAGAGATTCATATTATAGGGACACCGGGAAGCTATAACTAGTAATGGTAATCATGGGGAAGAGTAATATATAGAAGCTTGTAGCTGTTAGTAAGTTGGATCTTGGCATAGAAGACCAAATCATTATCATATATTATATTGTGGGAATGAGGTGATGTTTTTTCATAGTGGTTCTAGTCATACTGGAAAGGGTAACTTCAATGATCATGGTGGGTGAGGTCACATGGCATGTGATTTCCTAGATTTTTTAACTTAGGTGGGTAGGTGGGTAGGAGATATATCATGACGATAAAGGAAGCATCATTTTTTGGGATCCCCCATGTCTGACCACATAGGCTCCTAAAGTGGTAATGTGGGAAAAGGATTAGGTGTAGATCTAGAGGTTGGAATAACTGATGGGTTATGGAAATATGAGATACTCCCACCAGTAGTACCAAGTGGATTTGCTAGAGGTCATGGTTGTGGAAATATTCTAGGTATGAAGAGCTATGACCCGGCTCCATGCAAGATGATCTAAGGAGGGATATAAGTTTACTCAACTCTTTATTCATTATTCAATATCACTTATATATCATTAGTAAGGGCTGGATCTTAGTGGATACAGTTTATCATAAGACCTCAAGGTCAACATGATGAATCCTTATGCCATCATCTTGGGTAAGGACTTTTTGATCATATTTTGTGATTAAATTGACTATTTTCACATGAAATTTAGAAACCTTTATATTGATGGTACAAGATTATCCTTTTTAGTTTAGATTTATCTCATGGTGGATTGAGTGGGTCTTACATCTAGGTAGCTACAACCCATCACACATCAGTTTTTGAGTTTATCCCTTAGTGGAATGGGATCTTTAGGAATTTTGATTCTATCGATAGTCGAGTAATTTATAGACTTCAACCTTGAAGATGTTCTAGGACTACATATGAGGTAGGAGATGGACTTTTACATAAACTTCTTCCAATAGACTAAGCAAATATCTTCTGTGGCATATGATATGACCCATATTGAGTTCTGAGATATGAGGTTGTATTTCGGGTACCTTGGAGAGGAGGGAATTATCAGACATAGTCCCCCCCCCCAAGTAGCTCTATTTCTATTCATGAAAAACTAAGATAATGGTATAGGGATTTGTGTTGATTATAATATCCTAAACTAGTAAGTGATAAAAATGTAGCCCCTTTATGAGGAATGATGACTTATTTGGCCAGTTTTATGGAGTATGTTGGGTCAAAAAATAAGTATCATGTTTGGATACCACTGGTTGAGGGTTTTTGAAGCTACTATTTCAACGATCGAATTCTAATTTCCCTAAAAAAAATTTGTGTTCTTGGTTATGCCTTTCAGCATGAGGAATTCACAAAAACTGGTTACGGATTTGATGAATCATATATTTAAAACATAATTTGACAGATTTTTTCCTATCTGCATTAATGGAAGACATGATTACTCTATGTTAGTGTAGTATCACTCAAAAAATTTGACATTGGTTATAAACTAATTCTAGGAGAACTAAATTTATGGAAAGATTTTATTTTCCCATTTTTTGTTCAAAAAGTTTTAATTTTTGATCCATTTAGTTTCTCGAGCACACATTATTTTTCGACCCAGTGAAGATTGATAATTTTCTTTATTGGGAGACACTCAAGAATGTGATTTAGGTTTAATCTTTCATGATTGTTAATGTTACTACAAGAGGTTCATGAATGACTTTTATAGAGTACCATCAACTTTTACTTCCTTGACATAGAATGGGAAGACGGTTAATTAGAAAAAGCTATTTTATGGTGACTTTTAGTAGTTGATGCCGAGGTTGACTAGTGCTCCTATGTTTAGACTAGAAGAAGATTTTATAGATTATTTGGTGATTTTTTATTCCATTGGAGCTAGGCTTGGTAGTTTTCTATGTATACACATGAATTTATCTCTTACAGGTCATGGATTTTTCGACCCCATGAGAAAAACTATGTGTCTCATGACATAGAATTGGATGTGGTAGACATCATTATGATGATTTAGAGGCACTGTGTTATGAGAGAGTTCTTTGTTTTTTACACATACAACTAGTGTATTAGTTATATCTTCACTCTGAGGGATCTAAACCTGAGATAGAGTCTTTTTTATAGTTCATATTAAACAATGACATCGATATAATCTCTACTCATAGGAATCTAAATGTGTTCAAAGATACATTTATTAGGGAGTCTTATTTTCTTTTGGTGGAAGAAGCATCTGAGTTATTTTCTTCTTTGTAGTATACCCTGATGGTAGATATCGATGTAGTATTTTGTCTAGTCAATGGTGGGGACTCCTTTTCTTTTTTAGTGTGTGAGAGAGTCCTAATTGTTATATGTCTATGGTTACACTGTACGCAACTAGATATCTATAGAAGATTCCCAAGATAGATTCTATGAATGAGGGTATTACATCATCCGTTAGTTGGGATGGATAGTGGTTACAGTCTTGTTTAGAGAGGATATGATGAGGGATTTTATCACTTCCCCCTCGGTTGTACATACTAAAATGAAAAATATTGATTTAGAAGTTATACATCATATTTTTTCATTCCTTTAGTTTTGTAAGTGAAAATGTATTTCATATAAACGTGTTTCACTAACTATATATGGCCTATTTTTTATATTATTTTTTAAGAAAACATTTCAATTTTCCATATGTAGAATAATTTCATATTTATTAAGGGTATTACACATACATTATTCATTATGATTATCATAATGAGTATGTGTTCGATAAACATCAGACTCACCTTTATCAGATCCGCTGTTAAAATTTATTTCTTTTAAATTGTACTATCAATGTCTTAAACATTGGATTGACAACGGTATTGATAATATCTTATTTATACTCATAAGGAATAGCACATTTAAATACTTAAGGTATTCCATTATACAAACATATGATTGTAATTGGAATATGAAAAACATATTCCTAATGTAAGTAAAAACTTTTATACTATAACGGTATAATCCAATATGATGTCTGAGATTCAGTTACTCCAGATCATTATAAGTTGTCAAGTGCCAAGTTTCCAAGTCATTGTATCAAACTTGGAGAAATATTACCATTGGGATATCAATATTATCATTTGGAGGTTTCATAAAAATACTAGGTTATATGAAGAGTCTATTTATAGTAAATTATAATTACTCTCTAATATGTGGATGGATAATCTGTGTGAAATACTCTATCGTAATCTTTGTATTTATTTTAGAGAATATCCTTCTTATGGAAACATTGTCATGTTGTCTCCTTGTGAATTGTTTTTTCATTGTTTCAATGTCCAATCAATATATCGATTGAGGTATTACAAGAATATGAAGATAGATAATCTAATCCATTAGATCATGTTTTTCTGCTCTCAGTAGATAGTGTATCGAATCCTCATATAGGGAGATTTCAGGGATAGGAAGATAGATCCATTTCGATCATCGTATCATGGGATTTCCTTGGTAAGTAAATATAGACTTTGTTGTATGTATAACTTAGTTGATACCTTTAATCTGGGATATATACTACATTTCTCTTATGATTAAAAGGGTTACATTTCAATCTCATGGAATTCATTCTTTATTTTTTATTCTATTGTATTACTTATTGGTTAAATATTTTTATATTCCCCTACACATTAAATAGAATATGAATAATCATATTGACCTTTATATTCTGATTGTTTTATTTGGATGAATATGATAATGATAAAATTGGTACCTCTAAATTAATCTTATCTTTCCTGATTAAGATTCTTATACTCTGATTAATTGGATCTATTTTGATTAAAATAGGCAAATTTAATCAGACCATAGCAAAGTTCTGATTTTGTGACTTTTCTCATCAGACTTAGTCTGAGCCTGAAAACCCACTATAACAGTCTTATGTATTTTTTTTGTTTAGTTATTTTAAACTATGTTTTAAACTAATATTTAACCCTCTATTGTAAGTATTCCCATTATAAGAAAATTTTTATTATTCGATAATTAGTAATATTATATATACTTATCCAACAGATTGTATCATTGGGTGTTTCTACTAGTATATCTTATTATCTTTTTATGTCATTAAAATTGAATGTTTCTTAATGTTTTTGATATAAAAATTGCAACAATAACATGTTGGGGGAAAAAAAATTTTGTGTTTGTTTTTTAAAGATTGCATGAATGGATGTTGGTTCAAAAGAAAATCTCAATCCAAATAGACATCCTATCATTGATAGTGCTGACTATGAATACTAGAGGGATTAGATAATGACATTTGTTATCAACATAGGAGTTGAAAAATTTTTATGCTTAATGAAAATTATAAAATTTATAATAATTATTTTACTTCTACCACCAATCATGAGAAACAATAATATCAATTAAAATAGAGTAAGGAACTCATTTTTATATTCAATGAATAAAGGAAACTATTGTCATATTTCTTCTTCTGAAGAAACCATCATGATATATAAAAATCATGATATTAAACATTTGGTGAATCTATTGTTGTTGATAATCATTTGTAAATTATTAGATATTTCTATAAATCGATTTAATTATGATAGGGTGAAACTGTAGTGAAGGTGCATTTGAGATTCATGATAATTATTAACATTTTATAAGCTATTGGTTAGAAATATTTTCATGATGTCATTATTTTGGAAATGATAATTATTATCATTACCAATGAGTGGGAATCAAAGAGAACATATTTTGATGAGAACGTAACATTATATCATTGTAGCTTTGATGATCATATTGGTACCGTTATACAGTACAAGGGTAGAAACAAAAGGGATACTGATAAAAAAATAGTGGTGTATCCTTTGTTATAACTTATTCCCTACCTTATAAAGTTCAATCTACTGAGAATGTTGTTATGATTTCAAAAATGATGAAAGTGGTTGTCCAATCCAATTCAACTATTTCAGAATATTATACGAATGAATTAACTAACAAGGAAAAAAGGATGAATAATATTATTGGAAATAAATATTTCCAATATTGATAAACAACGTCATAAGGATATAAGCGACATAAAACATGACATTACTTTTTATGAATTCAAAAATGTGGGACATAGCAGACCAGATTGTATAAAGATGAAGAGGAGGGATTGAAAGAATAAGGATTAAAAAAGGGATTCCAAGATGTATTATAAAACTAAAGGAATGAATGTATGGAAAGGTACCAATGCATGGAGTTATAGTGGAGGTGATTATTCAGAGAATTAGTCTGAAAATGAATGTTTCAGTCAGAGAAACATAAGTCTTTTAACAAATGTACCTAAAGTTAATCAATGTTTTATGGAAAAGGTAAAAACATATGAAAACCTTAGCAATATTGATTAAATTTCTAATTACCATGATGATAAAGATTATTCATCTTCTGATGAATAGTCTTCATCATCCTATGCTGATAATTCTTAACATTCTTATGATGATCTTTCAATATTTTCTAAACATTTAGAAATGTAATGTGGTAAAATTTAAAAAAAATTGTTAATGATAATGTCAAAAATTCTATGGTTGATTCAATAATAAATGGTTTGAAAAATTAGATATAAAATCATTTATAATAATTTATGAGATTACTTCTGAGAATGAAACAATTTCAAATGATTTTAAGAACGTAGTTTCTGAGAGAACAGGTTTTGAAAATAAATTTAATTCTAAAACTAGTACTAATGAGGATAATGATTTAGTTTTAAAACAAAAATATGAAATGTCTAGTTTGAGAAATCATTTTCCAACATTTATTATTAGAATAGAATGTTTTTATAAAATATATAAACAAATACATCATCATAGTAATGGTTCTATAATGTGTTATACTTATAAAAACACATTTTTTAGTAATAACTATTTTGTTCTTAAAAATGATCATTTTTTACCAAGTGTAAAAGAGGTGTTCATTAGAAAATAACTATTCATTAAATAATGTTCAATTGCTTGTATTTTAGAAATATTATTTTTATAATCAAAGGTGAGTTCCTAACATTTTATTTCGTAAAATTACTGAACACAAGAAGGATTTTGTACGTAAAATAGAATCTTTTAATTTTTAAGAAGACAATAATAGTACCAAAAATAAAAATATATGTTACATGGATGTTGGATATTCTAGACACATGACTTTATACAAATCATTCTTCCAAGATATTATCATGATAAAGGGTGGTAATATGAATTTTGGAGACAGTTCTCAAGCATGTATTTTTTTTATAAGTAATATTGTTCTTCTAGCAGAATCTATTATTTCAAAAAACAAACTGTTTATGGTGTTATCAACAACCATATAATAATATTTCAATTATTTTATGAGGTTTACAATGTGATATGAAAAAAATAATAAATTCTTAGTATATCATTCCAAGGGTGAATTTATTCATTCTATCAATTAGGAAGACAATGTATACACACATAACCTAGAAGAACATAGGGGCCATAATTTACCATTCCTTAGTGCATTGGAAGATCAATCTTGGTTATGGAAGAAAAGGTTATGAAACATTATCCTTAGAAACTAATCTAAGTTGACTAATAAAGGACTAGCTAAGGAACTATCATATCTTAGCTTTGATACTTCAAATGTTTGTGAAACATTTCAATTTAGTAGTAAATCTTATTAAATTATTAAATATAATAGTGAAGTATCACATTGTGATGATTTACAGTTAGATCACACAGACTTTTTGGCCTTATAAGAATGAGAGTATTGGTGGAAAATACATCTTATATGTTATAGCTGTTGATCACACTAGATAAAAATGGGTTTATTTTCTCACAATGAAATATGATGCATATTGTTATGTTAAAACATATTTATGATAAGTTAAAAATGATAAAAACCATACCTTGAAAACTCTTCATAGAGATCATAGTGGATAATTTCTATGTTATGATTTTGAAATTTTTTTTAGAAAGAATGGCACTGACCATAACATTTTAGCTCCTAGAACCCTATAACAAAATAGTTTATTTTAAAGGAGAAGTAGAATTATTCATGAAATAACTAGATCCACTTTGATTGAATACTCAATAGATAATTTTTTTTGGGATGACGTGGTTAGTAAAACATGAGATACTGTAAATTGAGTTTCAACTAACAATTTTATTAACAAAACTATTTATGAGTTACAGATAGGTAGAAAACTAAAATTTTCTTACATAAAAGTATTTGGTTGAAAAATATTCATCCTAAATATGTAATATAACATACATAAATTTGATCCCAAATCTAATAATGTTATATTTTTAGGAAATTAATTTACATACAAGTATTATATAATTTTTTTTTAAAATTCATCTATTTTTAAGAAACAATTACTGTTAAATTTTATGAAATAGATCATTTTATTTTTAAACAACCTCAACCAATATCCTCTAATGTTATTTAAAAATCTTTTTTTCAAAGCTTGTTAGAAAGTTAATCTCATAAGGTTATAACTACAGAAATTGTTAATTAATTTTTTCTTTAGGATTATTTTCTAATTATTTTTTATGAACTACCTTTTCAAAACAAAATAATTCTGTTGTTACGTAATAATTTTCTAATAGATAGTATCATTAGTGATGTAGATTAATATTTTTGACTTAAAAGTTCTTTAAAGAACGAAATTGAACATATAGTCTTTTATCCCAATTTGAACATATGAATCATGATGAGAAATTAGGTTATGTGGATTGGATTATATCAATGCAATATGAGATCAATTAATTTGAGAGGAAAAAAGTCTAGAATTTATTTGAACGAACATTAAAATCATATAGAGTCATGGTAAAATGTGTTTTTTATAATAAGTTTGATAAGAATATTATAATTCTTTTGAATAATGATATGATAGTTTAAAAGAGATATAATAAATATAATTTATTGATTATGAATAAACCTATTCACTAGTAGTAAAACATTAATCTATTTAAATACTTATAGCATTTTCAACATTCTTTAATTTCAATATTTTTCAAATATATGTGACGTGTTCTTTTCTTATCTGATATAATCATGAATAATTTTATGTTTAAAAACCTCATATTTTTTAAAATAAAAAACATCATGAAGATGTTTATAAATATACCAAAGCATTATATGAACTTAAAAAATTACATCGATCATGGAGATAAAGGGTCAGATGCAGACTCAGTACCCCACCCCTTTTTACCAGGTTATTTTTTAGGAAAAAGTGATTGATGCAAGGTTGAATATTTCAAATCATGTATTGATGCATTATCATTTGAATATATGTAAATACATATGGATTTATCCTCAGAGTCCGCATGATGTTTAAGCATCATGGGGCCCCAAAAATAATATATATTAAAAATATTAATATATTTTAATACAGGCATCTACATTATATTACTCAAAATTGATTTTTCCATCATTTCATTCCTTGGATGAGAAATCAGATACAATAAATAATTAATGAATAAGGGGTTCTCCCTCAGTGAAACCTAAGGTTATTCAATACCAAACGTCCAGTTACAGAATTCATTTCTAGATGAATTTAATTTAATTAAATAATTAATTTTAATGATTTTATTTTCTATGGCCTAAATTAAAACCTCTACAAATATTTATTTATTAAATTTCTCCAAGGTTAGTTTCATAACCATGGGGTCTTTTGAGAGGATTTCAATGAGTATTCTTCGTTTTTAAATCGACATTAGATGATGAATAATGATTGGATCAAGATGGATCGATAGGAATCAAACTCAATATATCATTCTCATCACTAATGAACACATTCTTTACCAACGATTGATCGAAATCAAGGCCGAACTCATCCATTATGGTTTCTTCATGTTTTATTAAAATATTGAGCATGGTTTTATTTATATTCTTTTGATATATGATTATTTTATCCCTCTCATGACACATTCCATAATTATTTTCGTTTAAATCAAATTAATATTTTTATTCCTTATTATAACCATGGATATCCCTATTTTCAATAGTTATCAAGGAAATATTTTTCAATGTAGGATTCAATTTGTTCATGTGAATTTATACCCACCGTTCTTCATGTTCTTCTTTATTATCCCATAGTGTCACAATTCGATATTGCCAAGGTGGGTTCAAGCATGATTGAACCCTTGTATTCAGGTAATTGGAGTGAAAAATGATTTGCATAGTGATTAGATGATGAATTTGGTTGATTAATGGGTTCTTCTTCATTTATCTGGGATATAAAGTGGGAAAAGAATGGGATTGACACTTTGGAATTGTGCGGAGATTCATGAGTGGTAAGGTGGCTGAAATATAGCCACCGATGGAGGATCAGTCTTGGATGAACATAGTTCCACACTCCACAACATGTGATATGATGGACCTATTGGTGGCAGCTATGCGGGGAAGCAGGTAAAGACTTAATTACGATCCTGTAGAAAAATCGACTACACAATGTGTAGTAAATGAACACATTCACTATAGTAATCTATATGTGGAGACAACAGGTTCAATGAATATAAGGATCATAAGCCATAAAGTTGGTCCCACACATAGTGTAACCCTCTCATGGTATCCAATACATGTTATAAATACACACACTTTGACCATGTTGAATAATAAACTCCATTTACTCCGGTGGTATATGGGCACACCCAGGGGTACATGGGCACAACCCGATACTCGAGAAAGGAAAGGTACAACCCCAGGTACAGAGGCATGTCCCATAGTACATGTTCAAAATCAAGAGAACACAAACATGTATTTAGTGTCCATGAAATTTCATTTAGTACCCATACACACCAAGTAGTACTACAAGTCCATAGAATCCATTTACATGAGAGGAGACAACCAGAATGCCAAGTGAGGTCACATTCTATGTGACCCCTCGTATACCTCGGTAAGATTTTTCAAAAACATAATCTATTCATATATACTTCTTATGGATATTAATTTGATATGATTAATATAATTTCCTGGATATTTATCCATATATAACATGTTGGTGGCCATCCTTGTGGATTTCGGGATACAACACAAAGTTTAGAGAGAATTATATTTCTCTTGGTGACATTGAATCATAAAAAATGATCAGAAAAAATAATCAGAGAGAGGTATGCGATGGAAACCCACATGTCACACTAGGGTGTGTGTCCCAATACTCTTTAAAATAGATATGTGTAACCCCATGATATACTAGGGTATGTGTCCTCTACCCTCTGATTGGCATACCCCGTTAATTCTATGGTTCATGGATTCTACACACTGAGTGACACCCCCTATAAACCTAGGCCATGATCCCTATATCTACATCTATCAAGTGGAATACCTACAATGTTATGGAATGTTTACAATATGATTTTAGGTAACCCCATATGATTTTAGGGAGTGGGGACTCTATCTACTGAGTTTAATCCCTCTATTGTTCTAGGGAATTATCCATCTATATGATGATTGGAATCCTCCTATCATACTAGGTCATGTTTACTCTATTGGATGTTGTGCCTCCTTATGATGTGGAGTAGTGGAATGGTGTGGGAACTCTAAATGTATTTTGTAGACATACACGTGAGTTTTTGAGAATTAGATATGATCCTTTGGAGATGTATATAGACTCATCTTCATAGGTTTGGTTATGAGATAGAGATCCCTTTTTTCTCTCATATAGGTTTCTTTGAGAAAATATACACATATATATATATATATATTATTGGGATTCATTTCCCTCATGATTTAGGTTGAGATGAATTATATTATATCTTTATATTTATACCTTTGTGGCTTTCAAGGCTTCATATTAGGTATATTTACTCTCTACCTACATGGGATTTCCTCAAATGTGTCATGTATTTAGTAAATTATGAATAGTTCAATGATGGCATTGGTGGTTAATTGTGATCTTTGGGGGAATTATCCATGAATAGTAGTCAGGGTTGGAGATCTAGAGTCATTATCTCTCAAACATATGTTATTATAGTTTTTTTATGTTGGGAATTTATATCTTATTAGACATGTATTTTTTCCCATTACACTTTTGTTGTATTCTGGTGCATACTGATGTATTCCCTATAAGTGTCACATGCATGGATAAATTTTTATGTTACTATCTTTTAATATTATAAATCAACACTATTTCATAGATATGGTTGGGGGAATGAATACTAGTACAATATGAAGTTATCTTACACTTACATTATGCATTGTTGGTACTTGTCTCGATGCCCAGCCTATTAGAGGTGGGCTTTGAGATGTGGCGTCCCGACATCCCACTAGTCAGGAGAAAACAAATGGTTTGGGTAGTTACATAATCTCTCAAAAAAATCTTCTTAGGTTTTAATATCCCCAAAAAACCTCTATTTTAGTTTGATATTTAATTCCAACGGTCAACCTCGCATTCAAATCTTGAAGGAAAATTCATCATAACATTGAGGGAAACATTGAATTTTAAACAACTATAAAAGCATTTAGTCTGATATTTAACCTTAATACTTCCTTAATTAATATCCTAATATGTTTATTGAGAGAATATATTCTAAAATAGTAATAAAATATGTTGAATTAATAAGATCATCAACTACAACCAGAATAATATTATGGATTTTAAATGTTTTGGGGAGTCAAATGATGAATCCCAGGGAGGTGTTTTCTTATTTCTATTCTGGTACTAGTAATGGTGGTAACACCCCCTTATACATTTTCTCTAAATTTTAACTTTCCAACATACCTTGAAATTACATAAATACTTCATAAGATGCCTTTACATGTCATCCCATAAGATAAGGTTTTTCATATCCCTACACATATTTATACTTCTAGGATGGATAGAGAATGATGAACCATCAACTTTGTCCAACATGTCCTACATCTTGTTTTGTATTGCTGGAAATCCTTTTTTTTTATTTTCAATAGCCGGTTTAATGGGTTCCGGTGCCCAAACATACAACCACCAATTAAACCAAGAAATATACTGCAACACACAAATACAGAATTAAAAATCGTCAAAGGCATACTCCTCTCTGCATCCCCTCCGGACTCATCTTCTCTAATGGCTGAGGCCGTTTCCCAACCTGGTGTCCCCCAATACTGAACACTTTGCACCCGATTCCTGAGTTTCTCCAGAACTGGGTCCGGAGATGTCCTCTCAGTCACTATGTCCTTCGCAAAAGACACAGTAACCTTTCCTTTCCTCATAGAGGCGGAACAAGTCTGCATTGGACATGGAAGACAGGAGTAATACTTCCTTGGACAACGTCTTGCAGTGGGAGAACCAGACCCTCCGACTGGTACAAAGTTCTTCCCACTCTGAACCACCTCGCTGAACGAACGACCACCTAATCCTCTCACATTCTCTTTCCCTACCCTAGAGATCTCCCTTCCTTTGTCATCTTGACCAGTAGATGTGTTCTCCATCATAGGAAGAAGCACCCCCACTAGGAAAACTTTATCCACGGTCGCCGCAGGAGATTCCTCAATGCCATGCTCATCCTGACTCCCATCCGCTTCCACCGCATTGGAGCTCCTGACCTCAGTGCAGAAATCATCCAAGTATAACCCCGCAGACCCAAGTCCCCTGTCACCCTCCTGAAGATCCTCCAAAGCCTCTACTCTGACCAAACCAGCTGTAGTCTCCAAACCTCCTGCCAGCTGATCTTCTAAGACCAAGCCACCATTCTCCTTCTTGAAAAATCATTCTCTTCTAGGCACTCAGATCTAACACCCTCAGAAATGACATCAAATCTATTACTCAATGGAAGAAAGGGGGGAGCCACAGGATACAAACCCCTGGACTCCTTCGAATTATCCAATTTTGGGAGATTATCTGGCCCCTTTCCATCCAAAGTTCCATAACCCAGATCACCCTCAAAAGTTACCTTACGAGCCTTGGCTGGTTTACCATCCAACGTCAAGGCAACCACCCCAGAGCACCTTCCTCTGATAGTAGGCTCCATTGGTCTCAATTAAGAACCCTCCTCAGCCTACAAACGATAATTCACATCCATGGTCAAAGGAAAATACTTCCCTTTACCACTTCCCTCCCTCGACCAAGGAGGAAGTCCCCTTCGACAAACCTCCTCTGAGTGCCCCAACCTCCTGCAAGAACTGCAAAAATCTATCCAATCATCATAAACCACCCACTTTCTACAGCGGAAGTCTTCACCAATTGTGACAAAAACATAATCAAATTGGGATCGAGATGCGTCTATCTCAACACACACTCGAGGATTCACTGGATGACAGAGCGCCTCAGTTCGACTATCCGCGCAATGAAATATACCTACCATATTTCCGAGCATCCCGATAATTGAAGGGTTCTAAAACCGCAAGCGGAGCTTGGGAAAACTTACCCAAACCATGATTGATGGCAAGTCCCTTATCATGTGGAGGTCAAAAGACCAGCGCATTAACAGAAAACGGGATCCTTTGAAGTAGCGAGGAGCCCTCGACCATGCTTTGATCAAATCAGCCTCCGTCTCAAAGAGAATCATTATCTGCCTATTGTTGAGCAAACCTACCACCACACGTTCTTAGATATCCCACGAACCGAAAACAAATCGATCGAACTCATCAACCGAGGGACTCTTTTTCTTGAAGCGAGCAACAAGAGTGAGATTCAATAGGCTAATCAACTCCGTAAACTCAGTCGAGGATAAAGGATGATTCGACACCCCGTCCACCAGGTCCGGGACCTTAGGGTTTAATGAAACTTTCGGGAAAGAAGGGAGAAACTCTGGGTTGGAGAAAGGTTGAAATATCCTCACCCTCCCAAGAGACGACGATTCTCCCTCCCCCATCGAAGGGGGAGGAACCGACGTGGTGGCCGCCGTTGTCACCTAAAGAGGAGATTCATCGAAAGATCTCTGCCATACTTCTTGTTTTGTATTTATAGGACGCATAATTAGTTCTTGAATATTAACACTCCATCACAATAATGGATATTTTATGGAACATTTCTCCCTTTATTCAAATGTTGTATATCCTAATTTTTTCACTTTTATCATTACATGGAGGGATGATTGATCATTTATCTGAGAAAGATACAATTTATACCTTTTCTCCATGATTTTAATATGAATATTCTTAAAATCAATTTTATTGGATCTCTTTCATCCCTAAACATGGAAAAAAACCTAGAATGTTTAACTCATAGAATCATTCATCTTGTTTGTCTTCCCAAGGTGGAAAGGATGTGGTCTATCATAACTATTAATCAACCCCAACTACCTCCTTTGGTTCATATTCAAATAATTTAGTGAGTATATACATCAATATTTTATGACTAGTATATATATTAATATATTCACTATAACGATAATTCATTCATATTTCCAATGGATAAATACTATTACCAACTCCAAATCACGAGTCAGGTAATTTAATTAGTAATTTTCAATTTTCATGATGTATAAGATATAACCATAACATTCCGCATGAATATTTTATCTATTAACTTATTCAATGAATCAAGATAGATCACAAAACCTTCTACACAATAGTGTACTGTGTGTACAGGTGCAGAAGACAAACTTATTTTCAACTGCTTCAAATTTTACTCAAATTAATTCATCTAATGTAACATGGACCCCCTGTATGTCGATATTGTTATAATATTAGATATTCAAGAAAAAAGTCATACAAATAAATTAAATTTATCCATCATATAAAATAACACTAATTGTAGTGTGGTCCAAGGGAGGTGAAAGGGATCATATATGGATGTTGAAGGAGGTGAAAGTGCTCCTAGGGTTGCATCCTATGTAAATGCAGTACTTTCTGGTGGCAGAAAAAAAAAATATTGGGATCCCATAGGTCTAGTAATTTGTGGGGCCTTGATTTGTTCAATGAGATAATGAAGGGTACTCTACAAGGTGTAAAGGGTCAGGTGAAAGAGGGGGAGGTGATCTAAACAAATTCGGGGATGGATTTGATGGATATTAATCTTGCTAACTACTTTTAAGACTTAGTGTGTGAAGGGAAGGATCAGGAAACATCATCTTGGGAAGAGAAATCCAATGATAAATATAAAATCCCCAAAGTTCAGTCTAATGGTGATTCATATTGTCAGTTCTTAAAAGAATGTGAAGCATATTTTAAAGGTAGTGTTGTTTCTAGTCTAATAAATAGAAATTTTCATAGAGTTAATAGGAAAATTTGAATTAAATATTCTTATTTACCCCTACAAATAGATACAAGAACCGCGAAAATGAAGAAATGTAAGGTGATGGAAAGAGATCCAAGGGTTTTTGGAAATTCAGACCAGAAATAGGTTGAAACTCATGGGGTAGTTCCACCTAAAGGTATTTTATCTAGAAAGTAGTGGGTGTAAGATATAGTTTCTAAAAAATAATGTATCTGATAATTTATTTGAATGAGCCTGTAGTGGATGAGATTCTTTTGAATAATTCCACCCCAAAGGAAGTAGAACAAATGATGGGAAGACTAATTCAGGTGGACAATAATCATGCGTAGAGTGAAAGGATTGATAAAAATGACGTTATTATGGTAAAATGATTCAATGAAGTAAATATCATCAAATAAGAGTATATGAAGACTTGGAAAACTGGGAATATAACATCTAAGACCTTATAAAGGATGATCTATCCATACAGGTAACCATTCTTTCCAAGAAATTATTTATGGGGAACACTTAGTGTAGTCTTAAGTTATCCTTTAAAAATTATGTATTTTCTTTTAGTTCTTGACTTGGGTGAACTTTTTGGGTTTTATCAAATATTCTGTAAATGTTTTTTTATAATAAATAAGTTAATTTTCGTTGAAATATATCCATATTTTGGATTATATGACACAATAATGATATAATCTATATATAAAACTCACACCTGTAAGATTTGGAATAAAAATTATTTTTCTTTATGGTCTTCAATGTAATAAAAAAAATTATATTCATGATTTCCCTTTATCCTTGAATATATAATAATATAATATATAAAGTCTTCTATAATGTGATCAAGGTAATCTCTAAAGACTCTATTCATTGGTTTCATAAAGATATATGATGAATTTGTAAGTCCAAATGACATCATTGTAAACTAAAAATGACTATACCTTGTATGTTTTCTTGTGTTGGGAATAACATTCTTCTTGACCCACAATTGATAAAATCATGAATGAAGGTAAATCTTTGAAAATTATTTATCTCCTCGTAGTTGGTTAAACAAGTCATCGATACATGTTCTTAATAGTGATCATGTTAATTTCTTGGCCACCAATGAAAAGATGCTTTACCCCATAATTATCCTTAACAAAGAATAGCCGCATCTTGTGGTGATTTAATCAAGCATATGAATCAATTTTATATATTCTCTTGGATTTTCTTCTTCAATTCCTATAACTAAGTAGAGGATATCCTATAAGGACACTCTCAAATAGGTGTAGCACTAACTGTATATTATACTGAAAACTCAACTTCATGATTTGAGGGAAGATTATTAATTTATTCTAGATAATTATTAATTAAAATTATAAAAATAATCTTAGCTTCATTATCTTAGATTCTCTCAAACAATTTGAGATATATATCCCTCGTGAATATGTATTAAGATCGATTAAATACAAGTAATTTATATTGGAGGTATGTATTCATCCTCTCACAGATTGATAATCATAGGTATATTTAGAATATCAAACATAAATTCCCTTCTATAGTAATTGATTTAGAATATATATAAATAAATCCAATCATTTCCCAAAATAAAATGAAAATTAAACTGTAGGAGGAAGAACAAGATTTAGGAAGAACATTCCAACAAAATTCTTTTAGAGGGGAGCTATATACATGATATGTGAGAGCAATAAAATTTATTGTTTTTAATACTGAAAAAATATAATAATTTAGGTGTTGATGTAATACCCTTAAAATAATTATTACATATAAAATAGTTGTTAGATATAAAGAAAAAATAATACTAATTTTTTTTGAATATTAAATAAATATTGATTTTATAGATAAATATATATTCCATTCGAGTATTCAAAAATTCCCCAATTATTTTAAATTTATTTTAAAATTTAATTAGTCCATTTTTATTATAAATAATCCAATTACTATATTTTTAAATGAAATTAGACTTAATTTTTGTATAAATACATTTTTATACTTAAAAGGTATTTTTATGAAAAATAGTTACTCATCATGTTTTGCATGTTTATTAAAAATGTAATTTCAAATTAATATACGGATTGAATTAGACTAAATCGATTAAGTATTTTTAATCATATTATATAAATTTTTTAAATACATTATCTGTATTTGTATCCATAATAAAAATTAACCTTGCTAAAAAAATTCACCACCATAAGGATAAAATAGGTAAAATAAAGTCAAAATTGTGAAATAAAGATTCAAAATAACATATACAATTGTGTATATATATATATATCATATCATATTATGAGTTTAAATAAAACAAAAATTCATGTAATTGATAATATGGTACTTTTTTATCATGTTTATTCGATAAATACCTATTTACTATTTTATATAAAGAATAATTTTAAAAGGTATCATTATTAATTTTAATATCTATAATAGTTATTACGTGAAAATTGGTTTTGAATGTTTATTTAAGGTTATTTTTAATATTAATAAATTTAATTCAGGAATTATTTTAAAATTTTTAATAATGGAATAATTACATTAAATTCTTAGCTTTTCAAACATAATGCTTGTGGAAGTAGTAAAATAAATTGTGTAAATGATTTTAAAAAATCTAGAATTAATATTTTTTATGTAGATTATGGTGTTCTAAGTAATTTTTAGATAAATATAATTTATTTTTTTGTTTTATATTATTATATTTGAATTCAATTATATGATTTATATTTTTTAATGTGAAAGTACAGTGATAGTTCTAAAAATGACATTAATATTATTCTATGTTATGTAATATTTTATTAAATGATTTAAAATTAATTAGAATATTATATTTAGAAATTTTAATGGAATATTTCATATCATTTATGTTATCATCCATTTATGGATCACTTTACTTTAAATAGAAAATTTCTTGAACCGTAATTAGTAAGAAACCATTATTGTCCTAGTAATCATTGAAGTGGTTAATAAAGGTTTAAAACTAATAGTATGGGTAAAAATATCTCCAATGATTGTCTAAATTTTATTTTATAATATTATTAAGGATTATATACATTGTATATTTTTAATATATATATTTATTTCCACATTAACATGGAAATTAATTTATATATATATAATACATTCAGTATTTCCAAGCTTGCCACTAACCTCTCTTATAAAAGGACACCAGTTATCCTTTCCTTCCTAGAATTCTTGACCCAGATATCTCAATCAATACCTACCAAAATCCATTAAATTCCTTATGACTTTTTGGTTCTATTATAAAAAAATTACCAACCTATAAGGCTTAAGGGGTATACCAATGGTGTTTTTTTGAAGAAGAGGTATAACTCTTAACCGAGTGTTTTCATTTTAGTTAATATTATGATTCCATATAATTTTCAATAATCATGATCATATAATAAGATCATTATAGTCTATATACTACAATATTATTATTCTTGTGGCATAATCCTTATTCATCTCCATTCCATCCTATGGAAAATAAAAACATCGCTCGTGCGTATGTACAATATACCTATTACACATTGTAGTGTCATTCATTTTTCATCACCACTTTACCTTGATGTTTTTAAATATGGAAATAAGGGATATATAATATATTTATTAAACTATTATTATTAATTTTAATTTTAAAATTTCGTTTAACTTCTTACCTTTACACACGTTCCGAATGATTATATTACTCAGGCGTACTTGTGGAAACCCACATCTATGAAATAATAATATTAAATTTTCTTGTAATCATTTAATGAATGATTATAAATATGTTTAAATTGACTATATATGATATTTATATCACTTTTATATGTTTTCTATCTAATAGAACCATGTGCAATATACAATGACCGAAACAACAGAACCGAAACTTACATAAAAATAAATAGTTAAAAATAAAAAATAATGATTTTAAAAAATAATTATTTATAAAAAGGTGTTGAAATATTATAATTAGATAATTTATGATATTAAAAGTATGTATATAGTTATTTATATAATTTTAATAAATTTTAATTTATTATAAATGAGTCAAAAATCACTTTTGAAGAAACTCGCAGCTCAGGTAAAAGATTATTTTTCAATCGTATCCAGATTTGGGATTTTTTTATATTTAACAATATTTTAGGGATTTGAATGATATTTTTATATAAAACCCAATATATTTTTTATTTTCTAGTTATTTCGAAAGTTACATGTTTTTCTTTCATATTTTTCCTCTACATAATAAAAATTCTGAAATAGTATTATTATGAAATATTGTCTTTGTTTTTCTATTTGATCGATAATATTTTCCTTGTTATACATTTTCTAATTAATGTTTTTTCATAAAGTATTTTTTTATTATCCAATTATTGTTTCAATTAACTTTTAACCACATTTAAATTTATATAAATCATTTTTCAAGAAATATTTGTTCATTTTTAGAGCGAGAAACGTTTTTATAAAAGTGTGGACACTGTTGTTATTTGAACTCCTTCCAAATGAAAATGTTTTCCCACCAAAATGAACATTATTTTACATGATTTATAAATTATATTTTGATATTTTTCTTTCAAATGAAAAGATTTTTCTTAAATTTTTTGAAATTTTTAATTTTCAAATAAGTGATTTCAAATTGAAAAAGACAATTTCCTCAAAAAAATTTCGAGTGATCATTTAAAAATATATTAATATATTTCATCATCCTCTGATGAATACTATAATTTATGGATGATATATTCAAAAGATATGTTTCAAATTATTTCTCTTGATTTGTAATGATAATTCTTCTATATTTATTGATTTTAGAAAATTAGGGAAAATTTATGCTTGTTTTTTTAAAATATGAATGCTTAGTTTCATTATTTATTTAATTGTAATTAGACCCTTTTATATGATGAATTTTATATAAATAGTATGTGATGATAAGGGATTTATAGAATCTTGATGCATTGGTAGGTATCATGAGACAAACTAGTTTGAGTATTTTGTTTATTATTTACCAATATATGTATGATCCCACAGAATGAGGCCTCAGTGATATTTTTATAATGTACATCATTATGAATTCCTTAATTATAGAATAAGATATTAATTTACACATGATAATTTTAATTTTATTTCATATGTATGGATATTTTCGATGATTATTACAATATTTATATTACGTTATTTGATCATCATTTATTACAGACATGTTGTTTATTCCATATTCTTGTTATGATAGGTTATGATTTACACCTCCCCTCACTATGTATCTATGTTCACCCTTTTATTTTTATTAATTTACCTAGTAATCCATGAAGTTTATTATGATTGATATATAAGGATATTCTAGAGGGAATAAATATATTCTAAAAGAAAATTCTATGTTGAATCTTATGTTTTCAATGGAAATGTGAGATTCATATCTGTATCTAGTATCAAAATAAAATTAAACTATTTGATACTATTAGATGATATATATTGTATATTATTCCCATATAATAAAATAACCCCCAACTCTAGATTACTATATTAGGGGTGTTATAATTATAGGATTGGAGTTTTGGTTCAATATTTGGTTGAGATTTTGCTTCATAAATTTTATTGGAAGACTTATTCACATCACTTCGAAATTCATATTATTGAAGGTATTCAATTATAAACCAAAAAATTACCATACAACATAAGTCAATATACCTATTCATATTTCAACACTTTTAGAATCAAGGAAAATTAATTATCTTTCCTCCATGGGTCTTACTATTATATTTTTGAAAAAAAATATATCTTTCTATTTATATATCCTAATCAATGAAAAAATGAGTGTATCAAAAATATATTTATAGCTTGAAAACACCTCAAATAATTTATTCATAGTTATCTCATTCACTTATAAAGAATTATTTTCAAATACCTTGTCTTAAGACACTAATTAATTAGTTAAGTTTTCTTTAATGATTGATGATAAAACTAAATGCATTTGTTTATAATATTATAAAATTTTCCACATAATTATTAATCAATTATTTAAGAGTTGGTGACCTAGAACGAACTGGTTGTAATTTGATTACATGGATATTTAATGTCTTTAATTATTAAACATATTATTACATATTGTTAATTGTTCTTCATGGCTATAATGTAATTATATCCGAGAGTATTTGTTTCATTGATAAGGTCATAGAAGCTCCCCTCTATGACAAAAACCATGAAATTTTATATTAATAATATTAAGTATAGATATATGTTTTGATGAAAAACTATGATGGTACTCATATCATTTAGGCTATTAGGTGCGAGTAATCGTATGTAGATGATACTTCATCTCATGAAGTTCACACATGGTAATCTCCAAGACATGAGATTATGAGAACAGACCTGCAAGTAGAAATTCCACATGTTTTAGTGTCATAAGATATTTATATCTACGAGCATGTTTAATGATCCTTATACTTTATGCTTATCCATAATATCTGTCACAACTCATGCACTTTGATTAACTGATGAAAACTGTCACAAAGAAAGCTGGCTAGAAGTAGGGTACGTTGGGTACATCACAAGGGGAATGTTATTAATGGATAAGTCGAGAAATGATTTTCTATTTCATTTCTCAATGTTTATATGTTGGACCTATGATTTAAATATAACTTTCATGCAAAATTCGATGGCCCTGGTATAACAATGAGTTTATTTTATGTAGTTAAAGAACAATGATTCAAGAATAAAAGTTTATGACACTATCATGAAACTGGCTAGATGAGATATTGCAACACATATATTATATTTTAGAGTAAGAGTTTTTATGTGGATGTCATTTTTGAGACTATAAGTTATTTCTCATAGGTTTCGTGACCCATTAATAGATAGTACTCTTGGACTTTGGTCAATCCCATCTTATGTCAATGAGAAAGAATCCTAGATGGTCACACAGTAAGTGTTATTATTGGTCTCATTTAAATTGTATTTGAATTAAATTAATAAATATCATTATCAACATAGTGGAATAATTTTATTCACGTTAAGATGAATGAATAAATTAAATAAATATTTAATCACTAGATTGTGGGTTAAACATATTTTTTATAGAATATTTAATAAATATATATTTTCTATGATTTAAATAAAATATTTATTTATGAGAATAAATTATTTATTTATTCATTCTAGTGTTCAATAAATGGAAGTGGAGTTCAAGCAGACCAAAGTTGGTCTGGTAGTAATATGATTATTTGTAAGATGATAAATAATTATTTAACTAGTTGGTATGAAAATAAAATAATTCCGCTATTATTTTGTGACGTGAAATTTTATTTATAATTCTATTTTTCCCAATTGGTCCCACCATAAATAATGACACAGTATTATTATTAATAGCATGGGTTTTATCTAAGAGTATGAATGTATTTAGTTGTTGTTAGGCAATTAAATACTGTAAATGAATCATGAGGTCAATAAATAGACACGTGTGTCTATTGTGAAATGTATCAAACCACACACCTAGTGAATGGAGAATTGTTGAGCTAAACAATTCCACTCTCGAATCCGCTTCCTGTCCCACTCAATAATGAAATAAGTTCTTCAAGGATGAAGAAAAAGCGATCATGAATGACTGAAAAAAGAAACTTGCTCCATCGTGCTAGCACTCAATGAATGAGTGGTGTGTATTAGAGGCCATTAAAGCATGTTTAGTTCACCTATTGAGGGATTATAGTTTGTATCCTTACAATAACAATGAGATAGTCGAGAAGGGTCATCCTGAATGATAAACATCATCAATGAAGAAAATACCTAATATCTAGGAATTACTTTCTTTATAAAATTAATTAAATTATTTATAAACAAGATGTGCAAGATCCTCTCTAAATGTTTCAGGCCTCTTCTGTCTATATATAAATCTTTTATTCTTTTTTATGAAGACTGGAATTCAAAGTCGTATTTATCCCTGAATAATAATTGATCGTGGTAAAATTTAATGTTGGGTGCTGGCCTAACCGCACTTCCGAAGTTCCCAGAACCTTCAAGTGGTATCAGAGTAGTTACATTTTAGTTTATAATTATATAAATATTAATTTGATGTTTTATGATTTTAATAATTTAGTTGTTTCAATTTAGGTTAATCGTTATGAATATTTGAATCTAGAGATCTGTTCCTCCTCTTTCGTTTATCATTCACCTTACAGAAATAGAATTTTCTTTTAATTATGATGAAAATAAAATATGAGATCTCATCTAAAGGTTCCAAAAGATCTTGGCCATACGACACCAGAATACACAATGGGTATTTGGTAGTACACAACGTGTAGTCATGGTTCAATGCACTGGGTCTGGTCTACCAAGCCAAGCAATGCCATTGGAGTTTGTCTATGTCTTAATTACTCCGTGTTTTGACAAGGAACATGTTGCATGTGGTTTCTGCATTACATATTGTATGGACCACTAGACGTGTAATGTAGTCCCATCGAGTTAGGGTTTTACCGTGTACCCCAAATACAACTTTCTCGGCTGAAAACCATGTAACATAGATACTACATGGCATTTGGCCCCCTGGACACGCCGTATACTATGATGATTTCTGAAGTACACTTACATGCTCTATCCCTAGGTGTGTACTTCCGAAGGATAGTGAACAATAGTACATGATGTATAATTAGAACTATATGTTGTGTACTCATACAAATTACGCATATTTATTAAAATTTATTATTATATTATAAAAACCCTTGAGTTGAGTTCCATGGTGTGGGCATCAAGCAGAGGCACAAAAGGTGATAGGTATTTAATATATATGGGTTTAATTTAACATATGTGTAATTTTCATTTCTAATCATTGGTTAGTTATGAACAATAATTAACTAGGTTTCCTCCATAGTACATGTTACATACAAAGATAATTTTAAATTAATTTTCTGTTTAAAATTATGATGGATGAGAATATCAAGTAAATTTGGAAAAGTGTTCAAGATAAAAGGATTAATTAATTAAAGATAATAAATAATGATTCAAGCATGATTTATCTTAAAAAATAATGATTAATGAATTGAATTATAGTTTTATTTATTCTTAAATATCTTTTCTTGTTTGGATGGTCATGAGCTAGAATAGGACCTTTATACATGGATGGTTTTCTTTAATTTATTTATTTAAATTAACTATTTTGGCTGGCGAGCCTTATCATCAGTAATATATAGGGTCTGCATGCCCAAGGTTTCTTTTAGGTAATCATGTACTTTACCCCTCACCTGTGTGTGAGTTTGAAATCATATGTAATGGATGGGACTCCAATGCTAGTAGAGGTGGTTGAAGATGGATCTAAGATGAATCCAATCCCAAGGGATAAAGAGGTGGATAGGTGGAAAGCTCTAAACATGAACCTAAAAGGATCATAATGTTTCTCCCCTAGGATAGGGTTAAATTATCAATTGTTAGATTAAATAAACATTAGAAAATCTCATGATCGTGCAATTTGCATTATTTTATTTCTTTCAGTTGCATGATTTATCATCATGGGTGTATTTTCGTGATCACTTAATTAATGAATTTAAAAAGCATGCATGATGAATCTAAAATAAACCAAGACTTATGCATAAATATTATAAAGAAATGGTTAATCACTTAAGTATGTTCCACATAATATTAACAAGAATGTCATAATGATAATAAGAAATTCATGCATAAGAGATAAATCCATCAAATAAAATATTTAATCATATCAAGCCTTCCATTACTTGATTATGGAAAACACCCAATAAAACTATATGTTTGACCAACCCTTGTTGGGACACTTACATTTATATAAAAAGCCATTATGAAAGGATTCTGGATGACTTAAACATATTACATCAAGTAGAGTATACCTTGCAATACATGGTGTAATATTGGAAAAAAGAATTGAGGAAATCCAAAGTCAGGTTTTCAGGATTGGGGAGTCCACTCAATAGATAAAGGAATTGCAAGCCCACAGTTGGAAAATACCTACATACCTAAAAACCTTCATATAGCTTCACCAACACTTATTGGGGTTATGTGAAGGGGAATATGGATCCTTTCCACTAGAATGTCAGGGGAACAGGACATTCTGAGTTCCACAGTGAGGTCAATTGGGACTAGATAAAATAATGGTATAATTAATAAAATTAATTTATTATATCTCATAAAATTTAATCAATAAATTAATAATGATCTGATCATTTCTCTGTAGAATGAAAATGAGAATCTCTTTAACCATACTATCCCTATGATAAATTATAGATAAAGACAATATCCTCACCGGAAATAACTTCTATGAATGGGTTACACACATTTGGGTTATCCGACACCAGGAATAGAAGACTTAAGTGTTGGTTTTAGCATTACATAATCTTCCTATCAAAGAGGCAAGTGAAGAAAATTTTTCAGGTCTATGAGAAACATATGAACGATGTGGTCAACATTCAATGTTTGATGCTATCATCAATGTCTAATGATCTTATGAAGTCTCACGAAAACATGGATGCTTATAGAATGCTCAAGAACCTCTGTGGTTTTTTCCAGGAGAGAGAATGACAAGATACAATTGAGATCTCCAAGACACTCTTTCAGAGTACGTTTGGAGAGGGTTCCCCATCTTGTCCACATATAGTCAAGCTCATTGGCTACACTGGGCACCTAGAGGTTCTAGGGTTTAAACTCCTCAAGGAACTAGGCATCGATCTCATTCTCACATCACTCCCCCAGAGCTTCTCCAACTTGTTGTCAATTTCAACATTAACAACATTGTAAAGTCTCTATCAGATCTTCTTATCCTCATTCAACAAGTAGAACAAACAGGAAGTGAGAAAATCCTTCTATCCTTATGGCGAATAAGAGTAAAAGGAAGGTGAAAAACTGTAATCCCAAAGCTTCTTCACGGACTTCCATAAAGAGGAATATCAAAGGGGAGGCAAGTGAATATGATGTTGTTTGATTCACATGTGGCAGGAAAGATCAATAGAAGAAGAACTACACCCAGCCTAAGAAACAAGGTAATGTTTATGGTGCATTTATTATCAAATACAATATATATGTTTTAACAAATTGGATATTAGATACATCTTTTGGTTCTCACATATGTATCAAAATATAGAAAACAATATGTCCAAGAACATTCACTAAAGGGAGGTAGATATGTGAGCAGCCAATGAAGCCAAACTTGCTATTTTATCTATCAGGCACTACCGCCTCACTTTTCTAACTGGGATGATCTTGGTGTTAAATGGTTGTTATTATGTGCGTTCTATTACCAAAAACATTATTATTGTGTCCATATTAGATATATATGGATTAGTTTTCAGGGTTGGAAAAGAATGTTTCTTATTTTACAAAGATAACATTTTTTTGTTGGGAATATTTACATAATGATATTTACGTGTTAGATTACCCAAACCAAGTAACATAAATAAATAACAAAGATACTTCACATGACTCATAACACACTCAACATAGGCATCACCGACTATGTCATGTAAACAGGAAATTCTTGACAAATTTAAATCTAGATGGATATTTAGATTCTTTTGAACTAAAACCAATTGGTGTATGTTTTTCAAGTTTATAAGGAAAAAATACCAAAGCCCCATTTATTGGGAAAGGTTAAAGAGATAAAGAACTTCTTGATTTGGTTCATACCGATGTGTGTGGACCATTTCTAGTCGAAGAAATGGGAGGGTAATCATACTTCATAACTTTTACTGGTGATTTTAGTATATATGTATATATCTAGTTATTGAAGAATAAGTCAGATTCTCTTGATAAGTTCAAAGAATTCAAGAATGAAATTGATAACCGGCTTGGTAGGAATTTTACGAAATGCTGCTCAGAAGGAGGTGGAGAATATCATAATCCAAACATCATTGATTACTTATGGGAGTTTGGGATCCTATCTCTACTCACTCCTCCTTACAATCCCTAGTGGAATAGTGTGAGGAAAAGTAGGAACAACACCCTTTGGGATGTAGTGAGATCAAAGATTAGTCATGTGACTCCCATTATCCTTTTTGGGGATATATGTTACAAACAAAAGCATACATACTAAACCAAGTACCAACTAAATCGATAAATGGTATTACATATGAGTTTTGGAGTGGAAATAAAGTCATGTTATATAATTAAAATTAGTGTGGGAAGCAGTGCGTTTGTTAAGGCCTCTTCAGGTAACAAAATTTCACCCCAAGTAACATAGTGTACCTTTATATGATACCCCAAGGAAAAATGTATATTACCTATACAACCCCTCATAAAAAAAGGTTATAGTGGCTAGAAATGAAATATTAATTGAAAGAGTGAACATCTCTATAAAATATAGTGGGAACGATATAGAAGTTGGTGATGTTAAGGCTCAAGGTACACAAAATTTGGTACAAGAGAAGATTCCACAAAGAACTGATGGAAGAAAGAACTATTTTAGAGACACAAGAACTGAGTAGGAGTACCAGAGAGGATAGTGAACCAAAATGGTATGGTTTTCTAGTTTCTAAGGACTGTGACTCATTACTAGTTGATAATAATGATCTTCTATCCTACAAGGAAGCAGTAAGTAGCATAGATGTTTCTAAGTGGCAAAAAGCCATGAATTTTTAGATGGATTCTATGTATGAAAACCAGGTATATATTTTGGTAGATCCTCTATTTGATGTGAAGACTATTGGTTGTGAATGGGTATTCAATAAGAAATTGGACATGGAAGTACAAGTCAGTACCTATAAGGTATTACTAGTTGAAAAAGGGTTCAAATAGTTTCAAGGCATTGAATAAGTTGAAACCTTTTTAGTAGATGCAATGATGAAATCCATCAGAATTTTATTGTCCATTGTCACTTACCATGAATATGAGTTTTGGAAAATGGATTTCAAAATATTCTTCCTTAACAGGACCCTTAATGAATATGTCTACATGACACAACATGAAGGGTTTATGACACCAAAGGATGCTAATATGTTATGCTAGTCGAAGAAAAACTTTTATGGATTAAAGAAAGCATCCAGTTCATGGAACATTGATTTTGATGAATCCATAAAAAAATTTGGTTTTATTATGAATGAATATGAGCCTTGTGTCTACAAATGGATTCGTGGGAGTTCTGTCTTATTCCACATAGTTTGTGTTACTGAAAAATTAATTATTGGAAATAAGATACTGGTCTTACAATCTATTAAGTTATGGTTTAATTAATGATCCTCCATGATGGAAATGGTAGAGACAACATATATTCTAGGGATCAAGATCTATTGTTATAGATCCAAGAGATTTATAGGCCTAATTCAAAGTACATATATTGATAAGATACTAAAGAGATTCAGTCGAGAACAATCCAAGGGGGATTGTCTCCAGCGTCACATGGAATTCATCATTCAAAGAAAATGTCTCCTCAAACACATGAGGAAAAAAATATAATGTCAAGAACACCATATGCATCAACAATTGGGTCAGTCATCTCTGCCATGCTATGTACTGGGCTAGATGTTGCCTACGCTTTGAGTGCGGCAGGAATATATCAAGCTGACCCAGGTGGTCTCCATTGGATGGAAATCAAGACTATCCCAAATACATGAGGTGTAATAAGGCTATATTACTTTTTTATGGAGGATATGAGGAACTAGTTATCAGAATATATGAAGATTATAGTTTCTAGACTGACCAAGATGACATGAAGTCACAAACGGGATACATCTTCACTTAGAATGGATGTGCAGTGAGCTGGAAATGCTCAAAGAAGAGTGTGGTCACAGATTCTATAGGAGAGTCTGAGTATATCGCATATTATGAGGTAGCTAAAGAATCATTTTGGATGTGAAGATTCTTCTAAGATCTAGATGTGATACCTATAATTAAATATCACATCACATAGTACTCTGATAATACTGCAGTGTTGGATCTTGAAAAAGATCCAAGATCGCTTTAGTGGACAAACAACATACTTCATAAGTATCATATCTTGAGGGATTTTTCTCAGAAAGGTGAAGTATCAGTGAACATTACTTCCATAGAAGGCAATGTAGAGGACCCCTTGAATAAGGAATTAAATCAGCAGAAACATGATCATCATGTGAGGTACATCAGACTGAAAGTCATAGGCAGTTGTCTCTAGTCCAAGTGGGAGTTTGTAAGAGTTTGTGTCTTAGAACCAACTTGTTGTACATTTATTACATTGATATTTGATGTATTAAAATATAAAACATCTTATTACACATTGTTCATTGTTATGCCTGACTATGATGTAATAATGTATTAGAGTATATGTTACATTGATAAGGTCATGGCAGTTTTCCTCTATAATGATAACCGTGAAATGTTATAACAATATTCTTATATATAGTTATACAGTTGTATGACATACTATGTTGGGACACATAGCATGAAGACCATCAAGTGTGAGTACTTGTATGCATATGAGTCTTCCTATCATGAAGTTCACACTTGGTAATATCTAAGGTAGGGGATTAGGAGAATAGAACCACTAGTAGGAATTCCAAATGTTTTGGTGTCGTCATATATTTCTATTTGCAAGCATGTGTAATGATCCTTAGACTTTAAGACTGTCCTTAATACATGTCACAACTTGCGCACTTTTATTTAATGATGAATACCATCACATAGATAGTTGGCAGGAATTAGCATACCTTGGGTGCGTCATAAGTGGCATGTTATTAATGGATAAGATGAGGAAGGATTTGTCCCTTCCATTTATGGAAGTTAATATCTGTACTATTTGATTGAAATAGAACCATCCCAAGATATTCTATGGCTATAGTGTAATGACTAGTTTATTTCAAGTATTCAAAGAACAACATATCAAGCATAAATGTTGATGACACTACCATGAAATCTTCTTGATGAGTTATTGTGACAAAGGATTTATATTACATAGTGAGAATTCATACGTGGATGTTGTTGTTGTGACTTTATATTCGTTCTCTTGGGTTACTTGACCCATTTCTTGATAGTAATCCTAGAATTTAGGCAATCCCTTCTAATGTTAATGAGAAAGAATAATATAGGGTCCCACAATGAGTGTTTATGGTATTTTTAATTAAATTATATTTGAATTTAATTAATAAATACTATTATCAAGGCAGTGGAATAATTTTAAACAAGTTAAATAGAGTGCATAAATTAAATAAATATTTTTTCTCCGGTTTGTGGGTAAAATATATTTATTTATATTATTGAACATTTAATAAATATATATTAACAAGTATGTAAATAAAATATTTATTTAATATAATAAATTATTTTTTTATTTATTCAGGTGTTCAAAAAATGGATGTGGAGTTAGAGTGGACCAAGGCTGATCCATTTTTAAAATAATTATTTGCGAGGAGATAAAAGATTATTTAACAATTTGGTTCAAATTAAAAAGTTGTTTCTATTTTATTGTGACGTAGAATTTTATTTATAATTTTGTTTTGTACAAGTTGGCACACCATAAATAATGATGCAGTATTATTATGAATATCATGAATTTTCTTTAATGCTATGAATATATTTAATTCTTGTTACGCAATTAAATATTGTAACTAAAGACCCATGTTAATAATAGACACATATTTCTATTATACCATGTACCAAACCTCACACCCAGTGAATTGAGAATTGTTGAGATCAACATTTTCTCTCTCGTATCCTCTTATTGTCCCTCTCAAGAACGAGAAACGTTCTTCAAGGTTGAAGAACAAGAAAGCAAGAATGACTGACACAAGACACTCGCTTCACCGCGCTAGAACCCGGAGAACAAGTGGTGTCGATCGGAGTCCATTGGAGAATGTGGGGATCACAACTAGATGTATTCTAGTTTGGATTCTTACAAGTGCAACATGGTAATTCAGAAGGGTCATTCTGGAATATAAATAACATCAATGAAGAAAATATAAACGATCCAGGTATTATTTTGTTTATGAGATTAATTAAATTGATTCTAAATATGATGTGAAAGATCCTCCCTTATGGTTTCAAACCTCTTCTTTCTTTATCTAAATCGTTTATTCTATTACATGGAGATTTCCATTCATTGTCGTATCTTTCACAGAATAATCATTGATTGTTGTAAAAATTAATGTTGGGTGCCGACCCAACCGCTCTTTCGCTGCACCCAGAACCTTGAAGTTCTTAATCCTCCTACTATATTTCATTAAATTCCCCTATATTTTATTGTGAGGAGATATATTTAAATACTTATTGATATATAAATTTTTACACTTTTCTTATGTTATGGATTCAATTTACCCTTCTTTCATAATATTCTTAATTAGAGTACACCATTGATGATCTTCAAAATCCAAATGATAGAGTTTAAAACAACAATTTCATTGTATAATTACTATAGAATGAATAATAAATTTTCTATAGAATTAATCCACTTATCAATAATAAGTGGATCAGAAGAACAAGTGGAGGAAATTGGACATTACAACATTAAAAACTCAACAGTGAGTTGTCCCTTCCATTAGTCGTTTGGAATTTCCATATGATTCGTGTTATTGTTTTTATCATAAAATATTTGTGTTATCATAGACATAATATTTCACATCCCATTTCTCATTTAATTTGGTTTCTAAGGAGTCTTATTTTTTATAGGTCATCATATTAATTGTTAACATGATTTATGTTGGTTCGAACCATTGTCTATACCAAAAAATATTATTGTGAGTATCAAACATAAATAATCAAAGTAAGAAATAATATTTTTATGAAAATAAATATTATTTTGCCCCAAATTATGAAACCATTTATAAACTCATGACACAAAAGGTACATCCCATATTAAATTGGTTTATCGTATGATTTAATAGTATTTAATAATAATAATGGTTTATTATCAGTGTCAAACTAGGGGTTTAGTTAGGCCTCATTTTTTTGGAACAATGTGATGATCAATTTAGTACCCAGTTAGAATTTTCAGGTCTATTATCCAGAGGTTCATCTATTCAGAATATTTTATCCACTTGATTATATCTAAATAGAGATTTAATTTCTTTGAAACTACATAATCTATATCCTACAAAAACATTATGATTTTATCTTATACATATACATATCACGTAGTTTTTCCAAATTTTTTTTTCTAATCATAATATCTAAAAATAACTAATACCAACTATAATTACAACATAGGTTACCCAATCATTTCATTCATAAATAATACATAATTTTAGTTGATTATTCAATACATCACATAAAAACAAACACCATAGAAACTTAATGGGTTAATATTTTTATAGGGTATATATATAGTCAATATATTTCATTATAAAACATTAAACTATCCCCATTCATTTTCTTAGATTGTAAACATGTTAAATTTTTCTTATTAAAATATTTCTTCATTACATGGGGAAATAGAATCATAATAAAGGGTGAGATAATATTCTCATCATGTGTAAACATTGGGGATATCAATCAATGAGCATAAATGAGAATTAGGCAAGAAAATGTGTTTGATTACAAGATCATAGCTAATCAATGTAATTCCAAATTAGTCAAATATCATTAATCATGAGTCACAGAATAATGTTTTGACGTAACATAATACTTAAGTTATAAGAGTAAGTATTCACTGATAATCAATCCCAATCCATGAGAAAATATCATCAGAATAAAACATAATTTTTGGAAAACACATAATCAGAGAAAATTGCTTCCTTAGTAAAAGCTCAATGCTAAGATGATCATAGAAGTTAAATTCCCATGTTGGATTGATTTCACTCTTTATTCTACCACGTCCATAGCTAAGTCCCACTTCTAAGACTATCATAGTGTAAATAGCCCCTTACTTAACAGTTTTCACTACCAATTCCAGTTCATATTATCTCATCAGATATCATTATTTAACCAACTCATTGGTGGGAAATTTAATTTGGATCTCACACATAACATAATTAAAACCATACAAAAGTGTAATACATGACCATAAAAACATTAATTATATCATAACTCATGGAAATAAGATATATTTTATTAATATTTTTTTATTACATAATTAACACGTGGGAAAGTAATGTGTTTCATGGAATCATCCTTAAAATAATTTCGTAATAATACATTTAGATAAAACAAGTGATAGTATCTTAAGACTATATACCTAGTTATTCATAACAATACTTAAAAGAAATTTACATTGATGAAAAATCAAGTATATAAATTTGTTTGAAATAATCAATGAAAATAATGATAATTCTTACCTTTTCTTTTGTTAACGAATATTTATATATAATTTCTAAAGAATTGGGAATATGATTTTCATTGAAAATAAATTATAAACATTATAGAGATATTCATGGATAATAAATTACATGATAGTTGGAAACATCTATTCATGTCATATTAGTTAAAATAAAAATATTTCTTTTACGATTTTTTGAAAAGTCTACAGTTATTAATATAGAAAAAATTTGAAAAGATTATTTTTAATAATTTTTAGTGAAATAAAATATATTAAAAAAAATATTTATCATGTATTAATGTATATATAAGATGATACAAAAAAACAAATTTAGAAACATAGATAAGGAGGAGAAATATTTTCAATCCATAAAGAAGAAATATGGTCGTTATTTCTCAAAACCATTTCCTCGATCATTTTTAGTACCAAAACAGATAAATGGAAAAGATAGTTTTATAAAACCTATAAATAACCATAGGGTAATAAAATATATAGGCATGAAATGGAAAGGATTATATAATTTCCCTCAATGTAAATTTAGTAGAGACACTCCCAAAAGGATAAGATATTATAAGATAAACCATTACCTCAAGTCTTGTCTACCTCTGTATGCATTCAAAATTCATGAATAAAATAAATATTTCTTATAAATATATTTTAGAATAATATACTTATATAATATACCATATAACATTCCATTATAATTTCTAATTACCATTTTTTAACAATTCTTCTATAAAATCATTATTTGGGTCAATAATAGTAAGTTTTCAATGCATGTTTTTTGTTTGACGGTTGTGATCCTTGCACCTTGGTCATGATTTCATCACCTAAAAATATTAACTTTTTCATAAATATCCTAATTATTACTGAAATACACGTTTATAAAAAATCATTATTTTTTGGTTATGAAAAATTTATTGCATCACACTTTGGTATCAATTGTCCACATGTATACATGCGTGATGTTTTTACTTTTCAATGGATGGAATAAAAGAAAGGTAAATAATAAATAAAATTTACATAATAATATATAAACCATATATATGATATATATTATTTTAATATATCCAAATTAATATGCATTTAATGTGGAAATGAAAAATTTTCTACAACTCCTCATGGCGGTGGTATTTCAAACGTATACATAAGAAAAATTATCATTTTCCAATAGATGTGAATAAGATATAAAACAGATATAAAATTAACATAAAAAATAGAATTATAGTAAATATTTTTATTTCAAAATGTTAATATGGGTATAGAAAATTTTGATGAGTTTTAAGAAAGAAGAAACTTGAAAATGGTTAGTAAGAATATATAACTCTTCTTCAGGTATATTCGATTAAAAATTACATTATAGATTCTTGGATTAGTATTATGGTAAGTACAGAACCTCAATGTTCTAGATAAGAATTTAGGTAGATTATTTTGGTAGATATTTTTCCATATTAATGGATAAATAAGAAATATATAAGAAATTATGAGTGGGGACCTTTTATAATTTAGGGGAGTAGAACATAAGTAATTATTCTAAATATTAAAATAATACAAAGTCACTTTGATTTTTAATAATTTAAAATTGGAATAATATATAATGGTGTACAGGATATAGTAAATTCAACCAATTGGATTTATTTATATTTTTACGTTATTTTCACACACATATATATATTAACCCTTAATTAACCCTTTCATACTCTACCGTAGTAATGAAAATTTATCTCAATTATTACTCATTTTGAAAAAAAAATTAAATCACCATATTTAAGAAATTATAAATTTTGATTTAAAATATATAATTCATTTAAAAAAATTTAATTCCTTTATGTGTTATATGTAAATTTAAAAATGAACCCATGAAATGAGAAAAAAAATATTTTTAGAAAAATATCTTTTCTAGAAAAAATGAACATATAAAAATTATTTTTCATCATAATAATCATTAGTTTTGTGATAATTTTTTTCATTGAACATATAAAATATACATTAAAATCAATAATAATTTGATATGATTTACTTTTTCAAAAAAATTTATATATTGTACACTTAAAATAGATTTAATAAATACATACATTTTTCATTTAAATCATTAGGAATTAATTTATATTTAATTGATAAAAACTATATGATTTATTATTCATTCATTAAAAATATATTTTATCAAAATAAAGGTTTATTTGTAATCAAGGAACATATTTAGTAGAAACACACAATATCTTTAAAAATAGATACTTAACTGTTAACTGATTTACTTCTTATCATTTCACATTGAGTACTCATTTTACCAAGCATTGTTTAATAAAATTTTATTGGGGAAATATTTTTTTCATGTATTTAAAAATTCATTTAGTCCTATTCATAACCCTTAATATGATTTCTATGTTATGTATAATATTATATCTCAATCATTGTTCATTTATGTTCAAATTTCTATTTGAAAAAATTTATCAAAAACATTGAAAAAATGAAATATATATTCCAAAATATTTTGGTGTTATATTTCATCCTTTAGTCTAGGTTATTCAGGAAACAATTTCTCACAAAAAGTTGAGGTTATATCCCCTAATTTCCCCTCCTTGTTCAAGAAATTTTTTCTCCTCTGATTTTTCTTCTCTCTATTAAGGTTTTAAAGATATTATTCCACTACACCATTGTAAAATCATCACACATAATTGATATTTTGTGTGTAGTGTATAAAGGAGGCTTATAAAGGGTGGATTATGGTTTTTTAGGTTGTGTGAGTTGAGTTATTTCAAATCATTATTATTTTTGTGTTTTTAGTTATTATGGTAGAAATTAATGAATAATTTATGTAAAATATATTTGTTTTTTTATATCATAGTCCTTGATGAATGTAAATAGTTTTCCTCACCTCATTACCTTATGTTTTGGCATAATGGGGTAACTTGGGGAATATGACCCCTATTATTCAAAGTATGAAAATTAGTTATAAATAGTTAAATTAATTAATTTTATTGCATTATGTATTGGGATAATTTCTCATGGGATCTTGGGATCATGGTGGAT
This sequence comes from Viscum album, assembly GCA_963277665.1. Taxonomy (NCBI): domain Eukaryota; kingdom Viridiplantae; phylum Streptophyta; class Magnoliopsida; order Santalales; family Viscaceae; genus Viscum; species Viscum album. The sequence goes on from OY728138.1 coordinate 399,673,283, forward strand.
GGTACATTATCAATATTTGGTTATGGGTTATGTATTGATGTAGGAATAGTTTAAATTATTGTTTCTCATGTCTTATTATATTATATTACGTTTTTAGGGTTATTATAATTCCTAGAATATGGTATGAGATTATGGGATCTTACCTCATCAATTAGGATTAGCTCACATCATCCTAATACTCAACAAGGCTATATAGTGTCATAAAGGGTATTTCAATGTTTCATTAGTCAAATTTGTTTTTATCCCCATTTCTGTATTTATTTGGCAGCACATGTTTTTATAAAATGGGTATTCAAGTAAAAATACATAATTTTTAAATATTTATTTTTTATTGGGATTTTAAAGTGAATATGTGGTTTTAATATATCAGTTTCCAATGATGGGTACAAATGATATTTTGGTCAATGGTTTAGAGTGAGTAAATCCAATATGTTTTTTATTTTTAATGTTTTAAAAGGGGTTTCTTAAATGTTATATGAAATTTATGAGGGATTACATTATAATATATATGATCTCTATGACCTTTTTTGGGTGATACATTATTTTTCTCAAACATTTATTATTGTATAAGGCTCTTTTTTATGGTTTTCATGAATATTATCTCATGTTGTATATGGTTGAATAATAACATAATATCCCTTTAGATGAAGAGTTGGTTATATTATATTGATGTTATGGTTGGGTTTCCTTTATTTTTAGGTCCATAGGATTATTGGGATGGGTGTGAGTAATAGGGATATTTTTTAAATGTGTGTGGTCCCTTAATATTCACGGGGTGTTGGTGAGATGCCTACCACTTTCATTCAGTATGTTATTGAAAGTCTAGTGATTTTAGATGGACTCCCCAATTACTTGAGTAGGATACATGTGGTTCACTAAAATGGTGGAGGCTTGATTTATTCAATGATTATTTGAGTGATGGATTATATTGGGTGATTATGTTTTTGTCCTGGTGGAATAACTTTAATCGGTATTGATATAAAGATTTGTTATGGAGAATTAAGGTACCTCCTGTATGATATTATGAGTATGATGTATATTTTCCCTCTTATTTAGCATTTTATTGATCCATTTTTGAGACAAGGGGATAAGGAACATAGCCTAAGAGGTAGTGTTACTTCTGTGATGGTCCTCGAGATGGAGTGTCAACGCACAAGGGAGGTGATGTATCAAATGGACTTCGGGATAAATGATTACATCAAGGATCTTGTGTTTTCTATTTTTAATTTGCACATGTTATTGATTTTAATAAATGGGATATAAATCACTCTAGATATCTCTCATTCCCATCGGCATCCTGAAAAAGGGTGACCACTAACAAGTATCTATCCAATATTGTTGTTGACCATCAGCAATTGGTAACAGATTGCATAAAATTGATCTAACTGGGATCATTCTATGATAACACCAAAGGTAAAACAATATCCATGGCACAAACATATTTTATTGGATGATAATGTTTTGACACGTGATTTGAATGATCATGGTACAAATGATTCTATAAAATCAGTCATTAAGCTTCATCCCTTATAGTGAGTTGTGATACATGGGAAATAGATGATGTTCCTTGAAGGGAAGCCTGATGTATAGCTCTTTTAATAACTGTTGAGATGAGATGGTTCTAAAATTGAGTGTTAGGATTTTATTTTAATTTTTTGGGAACCATAACATATTTTTTCCAATTGTTTTATTGTGAATTCTATTACTGTGATTTAATGGTTGGTACCACCTTTATTTACATTGGTTTTATTCCATTTTATATGTTATTTTAAAATGATATTTTTGGGATTTTATGTGGCTAAGAATTGAGCTTATTGATGGGTTTTACGGGATAGTGATGTCTATGTTTTGTGGATATGTTTATGAAATTATGGTGTTTACATATGAAGAGATAAAAGATATGTGGTATACCTAATTGGTTTATTATGGTGTGAATGTAATAAATTTCATAGTTGATGGTTATGGATTGAGTTGGGTATGGTTTGTGAAAGTCTATGGGATATGTGTCTCCTCTAGCCACATGGGATCACGTATAGTTTTCATTAGAATATTTTTTTTAATCTGTGTGGGTGATTTCAATTGAGCACTATTCTGTAACCTCAAGAGATTTACATGAATTTACATTTGATCACAACAACAATCAATGGTTATTGGGATGTAGGGGAATTGTAAATAGTCAATTAACCCACCCAACATGTTTTCACACATGGGTTTCAACATACATTGGTAGATATTTATGTTTTATTTCATGTATTGGTATAATATTGGATTTGGATATATATATCATAATGGAATTGGTATTTTAGGATATAGATTTGATAGTAATTGATCATATTAGTTGTCTAAGAGGCGATTGTATTTTTATTTTCCATTTTTTATTTCATGTGTACTAGTCTAAGGGTTGTTTTCAAAGTATATTGTATTTAATTCATGTTATGTACTGTCCTCTTATTTGAATATTTTATTATTTATGCATCATGAAGATTATTTACAACATTTATATTATGGATTATGGGAGGCCCTTGGATCCCTATGTGTTATTTATATTATTTTGGATTTCCTCTACACAAATGATTCATGATAAATTTTAATTAGATTCATGCATGATCCTTGGGGTTTTATATCATGGTAATTATCACCTCAAGGATTGTTTTGGTCATATATATGTACTAGTCTCCCTTAGAGTACACAGAGGTTCACCTAAGGGCATTATGTTCCCATTGATCACATATTGTTTAGATGATCTAGATAGGGAATTTCACATTGTTCATGTCTTCATCAAACAACAAAGACCTTATCTCATACATAACACAGAACTCAATCCCCTGGTTCCCACTAGTTAATTCACACTTGACTATTACTAGGGAAGTTTCAACTCAAAATAAAATAAAACAAATAATTTAAAAAATAATATTCCATAGATTTCCAAATCATGTGATGGTGTCTCTAAACTTTAAGGGATTTTTTCATATTGGATAAAACCAAATGTTTGTTCAGTCCTTGAGTTTCATTGAAATACCATGACCTATATATGAAAAGTATGGGTTTAGAGTAATTCAAAACCCCCTGATGTTACTTTGGATCATCTTAAGGCCATACCCCAATACAGATCATAAGTAACTGAGAACGTTTCCCAGCATAAAATAACCCACACACTAAGATGTCTTGTATAAAAGCACTATTATGAACTACTCCTTGAGTTAATGTTACCATAAAATATAAGTTTTATACCTTATATATTCTCTCCATATATTTTAATCCTTATTTCCCATATGCTACCCAAAGATAATCATGTATAACCCAATCTAATCACACCATCAGGAAACATTCATAGTTTGAATTCATCGCATATATCTCCCAATCATCATCAAATCCTACCCACTTCACCCCACTAAGAGAGGGTTTTAAAATCCTAATCTCAATGGTATAAAATTGGAGACATTTTTCATAGAATATTTATCTGTGTAGACTATACCACATATAGTGTTTTCATAATCATAAATACACTTGGAATATTCATGTCTATGATGATACATAGTCACCCATGTGACATTTACTTTTCTCAAATCGTCAATCAGTCTATCTCATTTATTAGGAATCTATATACATATAAACCCCACTATCTCTTGGGATACCCATTAATACTATCATATATATATATATATAGAAAAATAGAAAATCAACCTATAAATATGCCTACATATTTGAATCACCAATATTTTTACTTATATCGCATCATTTATAGGTTCTCATACGTTCTTTATAGGTCATATCCCATATAAATAACATATATTGGGAAAAAATATATTAATTCAATATAAGCCTAATTAAACTCATGTGAAACTACCCAACTCTTATGTCTATCACCCACCTCAGGTGATACTCCTTCCCATGTAACCCTATTTCTTGGGAAATTATGACATTCGTATATATATATATATATTGAATGTATTAAAAAACCCAACACACATTAAAGAAATGTCATAGTTCATAGAAAACTAAAACAAGAAATACATCACATAAAATGACTCTCACCCTAGACTAGTTCCCAAAATGATTATAAATATCAATCATAGACTCATATCCAAACTTAACCAAGGATCCATGGTGGAATATAACAAAAACACCATACACATGTCTGAGAATAAATAAATCACTATTAATGATAGTATGATATAAGGAATATAGAAACATGCATCATGTACCTCAAATCAACTGACATCCCCATTACACTATAGGGTCTTATACTATAAGGGAACACATATTTCCCAAAAAAACCACCATCAAGGTTTGGTTTATAATATATATAGGAGTCACATAATCATTCACTAGACATTGATAATGGATGAATCAATAATTATGGTTTCAGTTATGTAGAGTGAAACTAATAAATTATAAACAAAAAATATGCTTAATGAATATTTAAAAATTGAAATAACAAAACAAAAAATCATAACCGAGTGCTAAATTATATATAAGAATATTAATTTAATTTTAAACCTATGTTTCAAACATGATTCTATATCACATGCCCAGTTTGCACCAAATAAAATAGGAATACCGTAAACCATACATGTAATGACCGTAACTCTTTTGGCTCAATAATTTTCTTAAATTTCATTATTTAAATAAAATTTTAGGTATTATTATAGATTACTGGGTTTTTTTTGAAATTAGGTGGGGAATTGAAGGTAAATGAGAGGTTCCTATGGGGTTGAATAATAATGAGTACCTACTAGACTAATGCAAGGAACCCAATGTAAGATGCAATGTTGTGGATCCACTATATGAACCATTGAGTACTTGATGGTCCTAGACTAGATACTTAGTAGAACTAATTTTTTTTGGAAAAATGTTTTTTTTTATTTTTAAAATTTAATCGGGTACCCAATGGAATTACACAATTGTTTTTTACTTAAGGGAAAATATATAATCATTTTAAAAATTATTCCATAAATATAAGGGGGTCCATAATTAGGCCCACTCCCAAAAAATTGAATCATTAGTATCCATGTCCTATTTATCCTAACTCTCCTCATGTTATCCATATTAATTCAGTATTTAGATTTATTCCAGGTGATTTTTAGTGCTTATTTCAGCTTGGGACTTATTGAATATCCATTAATCGTTTAATTTTTTCATTCATCTGTTAAATCAGTTGTAGGTCCCCTATTATAAAAAATAATGTTTGATATTTTCATGTCATAATGTATTATTATTCAATCTAGATACATATAGAGTTTATTCATATAAGTATATAGGTATTTATTTTATTTTTTGAATCAAATTCTATTTTCTTTTATAGTAGTAGCTTAAGGCCTAATTATCTTCTATTAAAGATTGGTTTATTGGATTGATTGGTGTCTTATCATAGATATTTTTTCCTAAAAGGAACTTAATACACTTATAATGATAGGTTAACCCCATATTCATCTTATAATCATAGATAGCTATCCTATAAATGGATTAGATAGGTTTATTATTTGGATTAATGGATTACCATCCCTCTCTCGACCACATCAAAACTGAAGACACTAATCTTGCTAGGTGACCTCATTCGTCCTCTCATACTCATAAAGAGTAATCTGGGAAATTGTTTTAGGGTTAAGATAACCCAGTTGTAAAAAACGATTATCTAACAAACGCATTCCAAATGGTTTTGGAGGAGAGATAAAAAAATTGGACTAATTGCATTTCCCTTTTCAGTTCAATATTCCATGTTGATGTTTTGATGTTAAATATTATTTTTATGAATTTAATTGGAATTATAATTTATTATTACTTTATTTTCATGTTTATTGAAATTATAAAGAGGAATATACTTACTATAAACTCCATGAAATTTTTTTAAATAGTATATTTTACTAATGCCTCATTCTTTGGATTATAAGAATATTTTCAAGCCTGTTGGTTAGAGTTATTTTTATGATAGGAATATTTCTATATACATATATTGTTATCAATATATTATCATATGTATAATTTTATTTATATATAGGTGAAATTTGGGGGATATTACCACAAAAAATCCCCATGGATATGTGTCTTGGTTTGAGGAAGCTTGAAGGTCTCATGGATCTTAGTGTGTATGGGTTGTTGTGTTAAAAAACATACATGAGATGATCAAAAATTGGCACAATTATTGATGTGGTTATTATGAAATAAAACACCAGGAAAGGATAATACATGTTGTAAAAAGTGTTTTTCGAATTGATAGAGGTTTTTTGAAATGGTTATATTTATGTTTGAGTAGATTCTGAATCCACATAGCTAATTTTAGGAAGGGAAATTCATTTAGGTGAATCATGTGTCCATTCACCCTATGTAGTTAATTCACATAACCATTTATAAAATATATGTATTTGATATAGCTAATTAATTCACTTAACCGAATGGGTCACATGTCTAAATGATTAACATATCTAATTATGGAATTCATGTAGCAGTTTTAAGTGTTTTAGCTAAATGATTTATGTATCTAATGTCTATTAATCATGCAATAGATAATTGGCGATGTATTATAGTTTTTTCTCACATTGGTGAATATACTACAATGAAGATTCCTGATGATATCCATGTTACTCATTGTTACATATCTATTTTTCTCCTCATAAATGAATGATATTCTTCACTACAGTTACACTATATTTAATGATTTTCCAAATTCAAATATTTTGATGGGTTTTAATTATGATGTTTTATAAACGGTTTTTCATGTATCCACTTTAATAGGCTTCATTTTCTAAATCCATGTTGTAGATTTTTTATACATTGTTATAGTGATAATGGGGATTTAATGATTAAATTTTTTTGATGGTATCAGCGAAAGGTAGGGGAAAACATTTAACACACAACAATGAGTTGATAGTGAAAAAACAAATGAGGGTTGTCTAAAGCAAAGGATTAGTTTTTAGTAATAAATATATGATGAAACTACCGTATTCAAATTCTTTATTATGAGTATAATAATATATTGAGAAATTCTTCAAATAATAAATTGTGGTAAATACTTTCTTGAATATCTTGTAGGCTCATGGAAGTGGAATATTATTCTTTATTATTGAAGAAAGATGTTTTTTATCATCTTATTATTTTTTAATCATATGGTTTACAACAGTGTGAAGTTAGGATATTTTGTGTGACTCCAAACATGTGTGGTGTGTTGACACATGAATTCTTATAATAAAATTTCACTTGGGGATATAGTAAAATGTATTCGTGTTTAGGGGTAATAACAAATTATGGAAAAGGGTAGGATTCCTAATGGATTCAAACCTTGTAAAAACATATGAATTCAATACTGTCTATATTTATACACGATTAAGTGAAGATATGTCTTTTTATCTTTAGTGGATCATATTGTAACATCTCATGGAAGATATTTTATATTAAACGATATAATAAAAACCATTCTATAGATATTAAAGCCCTATATCAGTGGAGATAACTAATCCTACCATCTAATTAAATTGGTATCATAAGAAGGTTCAAATTGAATGATAAAGGAATTTATCATTTGATCAATTGATAATATAAATTTCATTAATAGAAGGGTTGTACAAAAATTCTGGGGAAAAAATTATCTCATTAGGAGAATAAAATTTTTCTATGTCATTTATCATTAGTTAAGGAAGTACGTGAAGTAGTGAGAGTGGTTTTCCACCAATCATAAATAATGGTCAGATGACTTTTATTGGAAAATGGAACTTGTATGTGGATGTAAAGTTTTTAAATTGTATTATCATTTAATTATCAAATAAATTTTATATTAAACATCTAGGTCTAGAATGTGTAGAATATGTATAGGACAAGATGGTGAGTATTTTCTAAGTTAATGTGAATGTCAAATAGAAAATTCTATTGATCTAGATAAGTAAATTGAAGACATAATGATAAATTTTGTTTATTTTTTAATGATTTATTTACTCTAGTAAAAGAAATAGTGGAAGTTGTTTTAGGCTTTGGTGAGAAACATGACGACTAGACAATTGACATAATATTTATATGAAATTTCATTGATAGATTTGATCCCAAAATTTCAGCACTTGAATAACTAGATGATATTTATCTTAATTTTTTATTCAATATTCTCATTTATCATCAAATTAGAAAACATCCAAAATTTGTAAATATTTTTAATGATGAGATGGATTTTTAAACCATACAAAATATTAAATTTTTAAATGATGATGGTGTTGCTAACATAAGTGATTCCAAGAATAAAAATGAATATCAAAGGGTTCATGAATTCATTTAAAAAATGTTTCAGAAGTGAAAAAACCAGAAGAATGGTTCATTCTCTATTATATTTAATATAAGAAATGGTATTGCACACTATATAATTAATTTTATAAATAATAAATTATTATATTTATAATATGAAAATGATGAAAATAGTCAATGCAAAATGTAGAGTAAAAAATCAAAATGGAGTATGAAATAATAGTGGAAGAAGTATGTGATTTCAAGGAACGAAAAAAAATAAAGTTGATAACCAAAGAATAGGAAGTTGGTATTATGTAAAGAAATTATTTTTATGAACATTCAAAAGAAAAACAATAACTTTTTATGTCTCATGTTCAAAATACCATTGATTTATCTAACCATGATGATGTTTTTGGAGGGAAAACATATTATGAACACATGCTCAATGATGAAGTTGAGGAATGCATTAATAAAAACCCCATGATCAAGATATTAATGAGTTTATGGTAAGAGAGAATGTGAAACTGGATGATTTAAAAAGTGATTAAGATAAAAGGGAGAAAAATCTTGTAGAAGAATATAATAATTTCATTGTAAATTCAATAGAATATGAGAAAATGATTAAATATATTATTGAAAACTCCCTTTGAAGTATGATCTGTCATTAATGACACAATAAAAACGTCAGGAAACTAGTAAATATTTGTAAGTCGTCATGCAGGACTTCAAAATATCCATTGATGTAAAGTGATAATTCTCATATGATGATATAAATTTTCCAGTAAAGTCTTTATCGGAGAAATCTATTTCCAAAACTACTGTAACCAACAAAATGAGTTTAAATATTATTTATGGTCGTAAAAGACTATAAAAATGAAATAAATTACTTATAAGGGTGCCTAAAGCATGAAGAATATTGAATTAAACTCTTATTTCAAATCAGATATGAAATGAGATTGAAAATGTTCACCAGATATCAAATTATAGACAAAAATGTAATAGATAATACTATGGGATTTCAAGGAAATTCAGATTTTAGGGTTGTAGGTGTTGTGTATTGTTTGTAAATAACCCATATACATAATGGAATAATAAGTCCTTAACTAGGATAAGGAATGAAATGAAGGGGGCGGGGGGTTTGTAATGAGAATAAAGATGACACTTGATGAAATCATCCTAAAAAGGAAAATGGATACAAAATATGTTTGATTGTATTTAAAAGATATGTGGAAGGAATGACAAAAAAGAACTTAAATTAGGGAAGTGCATGAAAATATTACATGGTTAGTCCCCTCTTAGAGATAAAGGAAAAGATGTTCAAGTGTGAAATGTTGAAACTTAATTCTCAAAAAAAGATGATTTTAATGAAATTAAGAAGGAAAAATCATGGATAGTATATAGTGGGTGTTCCTCTAAAATTATTGGTGATGCTAAAAATTTGAAGAAAATTGAGAAACATAAAGGAGGTGTAGAAACATTATGTAATGACTCTTCCTTTAAAATCAATGGTACTGGAAAAACTCAAACTGTGAAAAAGAAGTTGAAATCAGATGATATTATTAATGCTGAAGGGATACAAAAAACAACCTATAGAGTGTTAGGAAACTTTTTGAAAGTGGGAATGAGGTAACATTCAAAAAAATACATGCATCATTAAAATAATATTTTATGGAAGAACATTTTCTCAAGGTAGGATATTAATTTAAATTTATTCTTGATTATTGGTCTGTCCCATACATTTTATATATGCATGAAAGATAATAACATGTTTTGGAATGTAATGAATGGAAATCATGGTCAAATAAGCATAAGTAATACAGTGAAATATAAATTGGTAAGAGATTTACCATAGATGAAAAGAGACCATGATGAAAATTATGGAACTTGTCAAAAGGGAAAGATAAATCAAAAGGATCACATGAAGGTTGATATTAGTTCCACACCACAAATGAAATAATTACTCATAATATTTGTAGACCCAATGGATAAAACTCTTCCACATGTGATATTTATTTCATTACATTCATATATTACATTACTAGGATTGATTAATGTTTCCTAATAAAGCACAATTCTATGTCTGTTTGAATGTTCAAAATGTGTAGAAGGAATGTTGAAAAGATGCCCAGTTTGTGTATAAAAAAAATATATCTGATAATGGGAAATAATACACATATGAGGTTTTTGAAACTTAACTAAACAAATGTCAAATCATGAATCAGTGTAGCATTCTCTATACACCAGAACATAGTTCTGTTTGGAGTGGAAGAATAGAAACATTTCAGAAATTAGTAGAATAATGCTTGCATGGAATGATGTTTCCACATATTTATAGGTAAAATAATTGTATAATGTGGTTCCCATTTAGGATAGATGTATATTCTGTCCTAAACCTAATTTTACACCCTATGAGACGTGGTACCAAAAGAAGACTATAGTGCAACATTTTGTGGTCTTTAGTAGTCCTTGTTATATAAAAATAAATGGATTTAGGCTAGGAATGTTTGAATAGAAGGTTGATTATGGAGTATTTATGGATTAAGTTTCTAATGGGAATGGATATAGTTTCTGAAAAAAGAGATTATTTAAACATTTTTACTGTTTAGATGTGAAAAATAATGAAAATCATGGAAACACAAGTCAGAATATTTTGAGTATCTAACGAAAATCTATAAGATGATTTTTGATGAAATGAAAAGAAAATTTTCTTCAATTTTACAATAAATAGTTTATTCTAGTATTGAATTCTCTAGTGATAATGATTAAGGTGATGGTGGTATGAAATTTTATTAGATATTAAAGAATCTTTTTAACATACATAATATCATTGGGATTTAGAATGCACCTGTTTAGGCATGAAAAAGAATATGATTTGAAAACGAAATACCTCTTGAATCCCATGTTGAAGAAATAAAAGTGGTTAAGGATTTTGAAGATAATGAATGGTTGGTATCTTTGAAACACTAAATCAATACAATTGAGAATAACCTTATATGGTAAAATTGTAGAGACCAGATGCTTGACGTACATGGACATTACATTACTTTTGTGGAATACTTAATACATACCAAAAACAGACACACAAGGACTGTAATAGTTTAGTGTCTTTGGAAACTCAGAATATAAACTTCTAATCATGTTTACAAATATTCAACAACTCCCATAAAAATCTTCCCCTTTTTGTTTCCTTACATAAAACCATTATTTATTACTGGGGAAAATAAAACATAAAAAGGGTGAGCTCAAAAGCTCAGTAAGGGAAAACATAGATAACATAAAACAATCCATAAACATTTGGAAGAAAAAACATGAACATGAAATTTAAACATAAAAATCTTGAGCAAATACATAAATCGTGGAAGTACATAAGGCATATATCATAAAGTAACATCAATCAATATAAAATAGCATAGGAATAAAACATGTAATTGTGGAAACCATTTAGCACATGGTATGATTTCCATAGTAGCCAAGGCATTGCTTCCAAGACCATCTTAGTGGACAACGTCCCTTTCTGAATCGAGTTCACTCCTCGTTCCAGTCCTGTATTACTGAACTAGTTTAACTTTCCATTCCAGCCATATCTATCTCATGAGATATAAATCTTTACCCAATGCATTGGAGGGAGATATAGGTCCCACCCATCTCATAATGAAATCATTCTTACCTATGCCACAAAATTAACATACATAACCCAATAAATTAAATGGGTTTCATAAGTATAATCACATCATCACATAATACAAATAAAAGAAATGGATATCATTTCATAATAAGAAAAGTGAAACCATGTAAATCATAGAGACATGATACTTGAAACATACAAATATGAAATAATGTCATCTTAGATGAAAAATGGTTTTGATGAAACACTTGAAATGAATTCTTGAGGAAAATATCCTTTCTTCTTCAAAATCATTATCTTTTCACAAAATGTCATGAAATTTTAAAAGAAAAGGATTTTGTTGAAAATAGTCATGAAATATTTTGGAGGAAGCTTCATAAAAATAAGGCTTTATAAAACCGTAAAAATCTGTCCGTGCTGTATAAGTTAAAAAAACATTCTTCTCGTACTTTTGCGAAAAAAGTCAAAAAATACCTCGTAAAAGAATTATTCCATACATACCATGTAGTAAAAGTAAAAAATGGGTAAAAAGGATATTAAACATACATGAAACCATTTTTAGGAAACATGGACATGGATAAGAACAATAACCCCAGTAAATACTTACGAATAAACAATCTCGGATAAGAATGAGATTGGAATAATTATCCCTTAACTTAGGTCCGATATGCTTCGTATGTATCTGAACCTCTGGTATAATGATTTAAATAATGTTATTGACTTATTAAAGAATCATATTAATTGTTATGATATCATATATGTTTCACTAATGACTTTATGTTACCCGTTCTTCTGTAAATTCCATGTTAAAGCAGTGTTTTGGGTAAAATCATTTCATTTATCGTATGTGTTTTGACTTGTCGTTCTTGATATTATTACTTATATCCTGATTTACATAATTACATAATGTGAAACATGATTTATAATATATATTCATCACATACATATATATATTATAGATCTATAAAAGGAATGAAATACACCGTTCATGGAGACGGTAGGCCGTACGTACGGATGAACGTTGTTTTCGTTTCCTTATTTAATTGAATGAAAAAATAGATGACATAAATATATATATACATAAATCCAGTAGAATTATTATTTCATATATTTCATTGTTATTCATTATATAAACATTATGATCATTCATGTATTGTTAACATGGAGAATGAATCTCATCGCGCTGTGGAGAGGGTAGTTCGTATGTACGCACGAGCGACGATATCATTCCAATAATTATTGAATAGAATTGGAGTGGATGGTATAATATATCAGAATCCGTATGATGTTATAATAACCATATATAGTTATTCTTTACACCATTATACCCATCCATGTAAGGTGTTGGTGGAAAAACAGATTTCACCACGGCGTGGAGATGATATTCCGTACGTACGCACGCATGGTGATTTCGTTTTCCATAGGATGGATAGATGGTGAAATAGGGTTGTTTCATACTTATAATTACATATTAGTATATGAGTTATATTGATGTTATTACTTCATAATGAAAAAACTAAAGAATAATAAGTGGAATAAGAAATAAAGTTGAAGGAATCGGTAACAGACATTACCTCTTCTTTGAAGCGCCTCTTTGAGACCTCCTCTTAGGGCACTAAAATTGGTCTTTGAAGAAGACCAGAACCTCTAATATGTTTCTAAGGAAGTGGAGAAGATAATTTTTCAGGGGTTGGCCTATCTTGATGGCTCAAAGTGGTGTGAGGAAGAGAGGGAGGAGGTTCCCTTTTATAAGGGAGGAGAGGCACACCTTTGGAAAAACTAAAAAAATATTATTTTATTATAAAGTCATATTCGGTTTTTAATTGCTACATATTGATTTATTTTTAAGATAATGTGGGGATGGGTCGAAATCATCTCATCCAATAGAATTTAGATAATTTTATGGTTATATTTTAACCTTATCATTTATATTTAACCTTAAGTAAAATAATTTTACATTTGCCGTGTCTTCTTGTTTTCTTACACTATAAGGTTAATAAACTTACTATAAAAAGCCAAAATAACCCCAAGTTGTTTACTATTAATATATATAACTTTATCTAAGTCATTTGGACGATCCTTAGATTTTTAGGAATAAAATAACAATTAATAATATAATATTTGTTTTAAAAACTATTTTATGTCAATTATGACACTATTTGGTAATTTATTTTTGTGAAAATCATAACAAAATGATTAGTTCGAAGAAAGTTAATTACATCAATAATAACATTTCATATTAACCTTGAAAATTAGTGGAATTCATAAAAAGTCTCAAATTTCATTTATTTGGGTATTTATAACATCAATTATGTCAACATTTCATTAATAAGATAATTACAGCATCATCATTGTGTCATACATAAATTAAATTATTTAATGTATAATAACTATAAATAAAATACTATTATGTCGGAAATAGTTTTATATTTCTAATGAATATTTATAGTTGAATTTATCTTATGTATAACTCCATATTAAAAATTATTTACTTATTAAACTTTGATTTTAACTATTTTAACCTTTCTTTAAATAAAATAATATTAAATGTCCTAATCTAATCCTAGTAGGCCTAAATGGTCATATTTTATTCCTAAGGTTGTTGTTTTGTCGAATTACACTTATCCAATAGAATTGGGACATGTGTTAGGGTAATAATAATATCATTTTTACCCTTAATTATCCTATTTACTTTTAACCGTGGTAAATAAAAGTAAAAAGTTACTATTCACCAAAAAAAATATTTTCATCTCATTGAACCACATTTTAGTCCTTGATATTTACCGTGTCTTTTGGATTTTCGAAATTCCACTCATAGAAGTGGTAAAATTATGTTTTATTAGAAATTCAGTTTTTAACTACCACTTACTGGTTTCACTATTCATAAAAAAATGAAAGTTTCCAGAAAAATATCAAAAATTAGGCCTAAGATATATTTGATATTATGAATTAAAAAATGATGTCTATTTTACCAAATTCAAAACATATCAGTTGCATTAATTAATTTAAAAATTAATTCTCATCGTCAAAACAAATAGCGTGTTTTTTAGAGATAATAACTATCAAAAGATTGACACTTGTTTATGTCTGGTTTAAATGTGAAATTACATCCAATGACCAACATTGTATTAAATGGTAAAAATATATTCTAAATATACTTTAAAACCACTCAAAATAATAATTTATCACTATTAATTATTTCGATTAAAAAAGTTGTTTTTAATTAAAATTTAGTAATTTTCACTATTCATCAGAATATGAAAGTTATCCGAAAAGTACCAAAATTTCACCCTATGATAATTTCAATATTCCAAATCCAAAAATGAAGTCCATTTTGAATGATAAAATTTATAAAATTTCAAAAAGTGGGTATTACTATTCATAACGGCTACTTCATAATAATATTATAATAATATCTCGTTTAGTCAAACTCGGTAATGCGTACTACACACGATATCAAGGAAGGTCTTTATTACATGTAATGCAAGCCATGCCAGGGATGTGTGTTGTGCAAGATCCTTTTGGTGTAGCATTCAACACAAGACATTAATGAAATTTAAAAAAATATTTTTCATAAAATCTCGGGGTGTTACATTCTACCCCCCTTAAATTGAATTTCGCCCTCGAAATTCGTTAGTGTTATAAATTGTTTACTCCTTGAAAGTTTCTTTAATATAAACCCACATCGTAAAAAGGAATACCAAAACATGGCTTTAAAGACTAAAGTATGAAATGTAACGGTTACCCAAATTAACTCATCACTGGGTTTCAACGTAGAAGAACATAGGTGAAAATATGGATATGAAAGAAAAATATAACCATCAAGTTCTGATGGAGTGTGGTAGAGAACATGGCTATGAAAAATCCAACAATCACAAACCCATAAATTTTTTATGATATAGGGAACCATCTGATTCACTGGATATAAGGGCACTAGGACAACATTTTTGGTTTTCAAGATCATTTCCCTAAAGTTGAAGAATTTGAATTAGAATAAATACTTACTTTACTTTGGTACAATCACACTGTTTTTAATGCCCTGAACAATTTCCACTTCATATCTTAAAGAAATGAAGTTGAATTTTTTATTCGTGAAGTGTTAGCAGATCATGTGATAGAATTTCCGGTCATTCCATCTGTCTCAAAAAAAAGGTTAGAAAAAGTTATTAAATATACATAAGTCGATCTATAGTGAGATTAATCATATACGGTTTCTAAAATGGACTTATACTTCATATATAATAAAACTAGTTTCTACTAAATAGGGACTTCATGTTGGCTAGTGGTAGGTGATAAAGGCCAGTCGCACTTTGGTTGTGGGTTCGATTCCCACCGCCTTGTCCGACGTGATGGGCTGTCGCCCGTCCTGCAGGTTGTCCTTTTTCTAAAACTACATTACTATAACATACCATCAATAATATTGGAAAAAGTTCTATCCTTAAACAATACTATCTTATTTCCAACATAATCCATTCCAATCTTTATCTAAAATACTTCATTCCAAGCTAATAGTATAAAGAAAACAATTACTTGAAATGTTATCAACCAACCATCATTTATCCCCCATTATCTTGTTGGTCACATTCCAATCATGTGAATACCTTAATCATGTATTCTCTTGAGAAATGAATACCCATTTAACCATAGTGAAAACATGAATGCTGTAAAAAGTTACCTCTTTCCCCATAACAAAATCTAAAAATTCAATATACTGAAACCATGATATAACCTTCTCCTTATATTAGTCATGAGCTCATGAATACTACCAAACATTTAATTTTCTCCTTATCCCTTCATTATGCATATATCATCAACTTTCCAAAAATTTTCGTACCATTCATCACACACTTTCAAAACTTAAGGAAAGACAGCAGTGTAACAATCCTTAGATGTCACTTTATTCCATAAAACCATGAGATTACTTATACGACATTACACTTGATAAACATGTAATCATTCCACTACCTTCTTAAATCATTGACTGAGCTTCAACAATTCTTTCATCTCACATATCATTTGTAGTCTCTTAATTATCATCAACATAAATATTACCCATACTACCATACTGATTCTCTTCATGAGACATTCCCTTAGGGCATCGGTTTGCATAATTCCCATACATTCCACATTTAAAACATTTAACCATTATTGATGTCGTAGCAATACCATTATCCTCATCCATGGTGTTAACTGAACCTTTTCTTTTGCACTTACTGGCTTTATGTCCTTCTTTTCCACACCCAAAGAATCTTCCAGATCCTTTGAAACATTCTCCTTGATGCCTCTTCCCACATAATTTACATAGGGGAAATTTAACTTTATTTCCTCTGTGATCATCATGAAACTCCATCTTTCTCTTATTAGCCGAGTCAGGAAACTTACCAAATTTGAGTTTATTGATCATATTATGAGATTGATGATTCGGCATAATAATGATGTTTGGAATTCCAAATCCCATTTCATTTGGTTGCTCATGAATAATATCAATCCATCGTCCATCATATCCTCCATTATAGTGAATCTTCCTGTTTGGAGCCATTTTTTAAAACCTTAAAAGAATAGCATGAGAGGAAAAAATCATGCTATGGAAAACAACATAGTAATGGGGGAGTACCCTCAATATCTAACATCTTAGGTTAAATTCTAAGATCATGACCGTAGTTCTAGGACTATATCCTATACGTATACTTATCCTTATGGACATCCCTAGACATACCATAGAAATATCTCTAGGGATCTCACTAACGTTTTCGCATCCTAGTTTCCAAAGGTTGACTAAACCTTTTCTCTGATACCAACTGTAGAGACCCAAAGCTTGACATACATGGACATTATATTAATTTTTCGGAATACTTAATGCATAGAAAAAACAGACACACAAGGACGGTAATAGTTTAGTATCTTTGGAAACTCAGAATAGAAACTTCTAATCATGTTGACAAATCTTCAACAACTCCCATAACAATCTTCCCCTTTTTGTTTCCTTACCTAAAACCTTTCATTATTTCCTAGGGAAAATAAAATATAAAATGGGTGTGCTAAAATTCTCAGTAAGGGAAAACCTACATAACATAAAACAATCCATAAACATTTGGAAGCAAAAACTTGAACATGAAATTTAAACATCAAAATCATGAGCAAAGACATAAATCGTTGAAGTATGTAAGGCATATATCATAAAGGAACATCAATCATGATAAAATACAATGGGAAAAAAACATGTAATTGTGTCCACCATTTAGCACATGGTATGATTTACATAGAAGCCAAGTCATTACTGCCAAGACCATCTTAGTGGACAAAGTCGCTTTTTGAATTGAGTTCACTCCTCGTTCAAGTCCTGTATTACTGAACCGGTTTAACTTGCCATTCCATCCATGTCTATCTCATGAGAAATAAATCTTTACCCAATGCATTGGAGGGAGATATAGGTCCCACCCATCTCATAATGAAATCAATCTTACTTGTGCCACAAAGTAAACATACATAACCCAATAAATAAAATGAGTTTCATAAACATCATCCCATCATCACATAATCCATATAAAAGAAATGGATATAATTTCATAATAAGAAAAGTGAAACCATGTAAATCATAGAGACATGATAATTGAAACATACACATATGGTATAATGTCATCTTAGATAAAAAATGGTTTTGATAAAACACTCGAAATAAATTCTTAAGGAAAATATCCTTTCTTTTTCAAAATCATTCTCTTTTCACAAAATGTCATGCAATTTTAAAAGAAAAGGATTTTTTTGAAAATTTTCCTGAAATCTTTTGGAGGAAGCTTCATGAAAATAAGGCTCTATAAAACCATAAAAATCTGTTCGTGCCATATAAGTTTAAAAAACATTCTTCACGTACTTTTGCCGGAAAAGTAAAAAAGTACCTCGTAAAAAAACGATTCCATACATACCATGTAGTAAAAGTAAAAAATTGATAAAAAGGACATTAAAAATACATGAAAACATTTTTAGGAAACATGTACATGGATTAGAACAATAATCCCAGTAAATATTTACGAATAAACAATCTCGGATAAGAATGAGATTGGAATAATTATCCCTTACCTTAGGTCCGATATGCTTCATACGTATCCAAACCTCCTGTATAATGATTTAAATAATGTCATTGAATTATTAAAGAATCATATTCATTGTTATGATATCATATATGTTTCACTTATGACATTATATTACCCGTTCTTTTGTAAATTCCATATTAAAGCAGTGTTTTGGGTAAAATCATTTCATTTATCGTATGTGTTTCGACTTGTTGTTCTTGATATTATTACTTATATCCTGATTTATATAATTCAAGAATGTAAAACATGATTTATAATATATATTCATCATATACATATATATATATTATAGATCGATAAAAGGAATGAAATACACCATTCATGGAGACGGTAGGCCGTACGTACGCATGAACGCTGTTTTTGTTTCCTTATTGAATTGAATGCAACTAAATAGATGACATACATATATATAAATACATAAATCTAGTGGCATTATTATTTCATATATTTCATTATTATTCATTATATAAACTTTATGATCATTCATGTATGGTTAACATGGAGAATGAATCTCATCACATCGTGGAGACGGTAGTACGTACGTACGCACGAGCGATGATATCGTTCCCATAATTATTGAATAGAATTGGAGTATATGGTATAATATATCAGAATCATTATGATGTTATAATAAACATATATAATTATTATTTACACCATTATACCCATCCATGTAAGGTGTTGGTGGAAAAACAGATTTCACCACGACGTGGAGATGGTATTCCGTACGTACGCACGGATGATGATTTCATTTTCCGTAGGATGGATAGATGGTGAAATAGGGTTGTTTCATACTTATAATAACATATCAGTATATTATTTATAATGATGTTATTACTTCATAATGAAAAAACTAAATAACAATAAGTGGAGGAAGAAATAATGTTGAAAGAATCGGTAACGGACATTACCTCTTCTTTGAAGCGCCTCTTTGAGACCTCTTCTTAGGGAACTAAAATTGGTCTTTGAAGAAGACCAGAACCTATAGGATATTTCTATGTGAGTGGTGAAGAGAATTAGGCAGGGGTTGGCCAAGCTTGAAGGCTCAAAGTGGTGTGAGGAATGGAGGGAGGAGGTTCCCTTTTATAAGGGTGGAGAGGGGCACCTTTGGAAAAACTAAAAAATATTATTTTATTATAAAGTCATATTCGGTTTTTAATTGCTCGAAATTGATTTATTTCCAAGATAATGTGCGGATGGGTTGAAATCCTTTCATCCAATAGGATTTAGGGAAGTTTATGTATCTATTTTAACCTTATCATTTAGATTTAACCTTAAGTTAAATAATATTACTTTTACCGTGTATTCTTGTTTTCTTACACTATAAGGTTAATAAACGTACTATAACAAGCCAAACGAACCCCATGTTATTTATTATTAATATATATAACCTTATCTAAGTCATATTTCTTATCCTTATATTTTTAGGAATAAAATAACAATTAATAATATAATATTTGTTTTAAAAACTATTTTATGTCAATTTTGACACTATTTCGTAATTGATTTTTGTGAAAATCATAACAGAATGATTAGTTCTAAAAAAGTTAATTAAATCAATACTAACATGTCATATTAACCTATAAAATTATTGGAATTCATAAAAAGGCTCAAATTACATTTATTTGGGTATTTATAAGATCAATTATGTCAATATTTGATTAATAAGATAATTACTGCATCATCATTGTGTCATAAATAAATTAAATTATATAATATCTAAAAATTACAAATAAAATACTATTATGTATGAAATAGTTTTATCTTTCTAATGAATATTTATAGTCGAATTTATTATATGTATAACCCTATATTAAAAATTATTTACTTATAAAACTTTGATTTTAACAAGTTTAACCCTTCTTTAAATAAATTAATATTAAATGTCCTAATGTAATCCAAGTGGGCCTAAATGGTCATATTTTATTTCTAAAGAAGTTTTTGGTCGAATTCAACTTATCCAATAGAATTAGGACATGTTTTAGGGTAATAATAATATCATTTTTACCCTTAATTATCCTATTTACTTTTAACCATGGTAAATAAAGGTAAAAAGTTCCTATTCACCGAAAAAATATTTCTATCTCATTGAACCACATTATAGTCCTTGATATTAACCGTGTCACTTGGATTTCCGAAATTCCACTCACAGAAGTGTTAAAATTACGTTTTATGAAAATTTCAGTTTTTTAACTACCACTTAGTGGTTTCACTATTAATCAAAAAATGAAAGTTTCCATAAAAATACAAAAATTAGGCCTAATATATATTTGATATTATGAATTCAAAAATGATGTCTATTTTAAAAAATTCAAAACATATCAGTTGAATTCATTAATTTAAAAATTAATTCTCGTCGTCAAATGAAATAGCATGTTTTTGAAAGACAATAACTATCAAAAGATTGACACTTGTTTATGTCTGGTTTAAATGTGAAATTACATCCAATGACCAAAATTGTATTAAATGGTAAAAATATATTCTAAATATACTTTAATACCACTCACATTAATAATTTATCACTATTAATTATTTCGATTAAAAAAGTTTTTTTTAATTAAAATTTAGTAATTTTCACTATTCATCAGAATGTGAAAGTTATCTAAAAAGTACCAAAATTTCACCCTAAGCTAATTTCAATATTCCACATCAAAAAATGAAGTCCATTTTGAAAGATAAAATTTATAAAATTTCAAAAAGTGGTTATTACTTTTCATAACGGCTAGATCATAATATAATTATAATAATATCTCGTTTAGTGAAACTCGGTATTGCGTACTACACACACTATCGAGGAAGGTCTTTATCGCGTGTAATGCAAGATAAGTCAGGGATGTGTGTTGTGCAAGCTACTTTTGGAGTAGCGTACAACACAAGACATTAATGAAATTAAAAAGAATATTTTTCATAAAATCTCAGGGTGTTACAAAAATGTTCCAAGATGAAAAACTATGTGACAGAAAAATTGGGTCTTTAATAATAAAAGAAAGAAGAAAGAAGATGTTACAGGGAATAAAGATATTCTAGTTTTAAAAGGCTATTATCAAATGGAAGGTATTTAATTTGAAGTTACTTATAATCTTGTTTCTATACCTGAGATAGTAATAATGTTCTTGGCATTGTAAGCTCATAGTAATTATAATGTTTATCAAATGGATGTAAAGTGTGCATTTCTAAATGATGATCTAGATGAAGAAGTTTTTGATGAAAAACCAAAAGGTTTCATTATAAACAAATATGGAAGAATGGTCTCTATATTTATGAACGTTTTGTATGGATTGAAATAGAATTTATTGAATTGGTATTCTAAAATTGACGACTGTCTAAGAAAAATGGGGTTTGCTAAATGTAATAATGACATCAACATGTACTTAAAGAAGAATTTATATGAAGTACTAGTGGTGATAATTTATCAGTATGAAATGCTTTTTTCTAGTAATAACAATTTCATATGTGTAGATTTTTTTTGGAAATGAAATATCTGTTTTTGATGTATATATTGGGGGATCCAAATTATTTAGCAGGCTTACATATTGAGTAAAACTCGGATCATATCCTCATTTCACCTGAAACATATGAAAGTGTATTATTGAGAAATTTTGTAATCAGTGAATGAAAAGGGGTGTTTTGATACATATCTACTATCATGAAGTTATGAAAATATGATCAAGGAATCAAGTTTTATCAGAAGATTTTCATAATTAAAATTTCCAAGCTCTTGTATCTCATACCATCCAAATGAGATATAATATATGTGGGATTGTAAGTAAATGTTATCTCAGTGAACTGAGGGATTCAAAAATTATATAAATTAAATTAAATTTCAGATATCTAAAAGGAATAGTGAATTAGGGGTTTCTATATAGGTGCAATGGGGGTCTATGTTTTCTTACTTATATTGATGCAGAGTAGACAAGTGAATATTTAGATCTTAGATACACATTAGGTTGTGTGTTATATTTTTGTTATTTTCATTTCTTCAATTATAATAAGAAGAATATTTTAATTACCTTCTGTATATTTGAGTAAGAGTTTTGTTGTGGTTACTAATGTAGTTACAGAGTCATTATGGATACATGTTCATTCAGAATTTTTTTGGGTTTACATTAATATACCATTAAATATAATATATGATATTTATAATGATATTGATCTTTTAAAAAATCTAATTCAACACAGTTTTTCTAAATATATATTCATTAGATTTTTTATCAATCAAAAGATTGGTTCTGGTGAAATAAAACACTTATAAAATTTCACAAAAGAAGAAATTCCATACATATTTAAAAAAATTATTCTATATGACAGGTTATTAGATTTAAGAGTGAAATTAAAAGATTAGTATTTCCAATACACTTGAGAATTTGTTTCTTGAGTTCCCCCATAGACCTTTGGATTATATTTATAAAGGGGGAGCGAATTCCATGATTTACGGTGAGTGTATGTAACCTGGGAGTTTTTTTTCATGATTAGAAGAGGTTAGAGATGTTCGCTCAATTAAGAATAGTCCTAGAGGGAAATTATTATGAATTCAATAAAGAAAATTAGTTACCAAATTTAACTTATTTATTATGGAATTTAAACCATTATTCTTCATTCTTATGAAGACGGTAACCCCCAACAGTTATTGTACTTGGTGGAAGTGATGTAAGTGGCACATTAGAGTAGAAATAGTGGTTTTCAATATTTCTCACTCTTTAAATAAAATGAAATGGTTTTGTTACTTGAGGAACAAAGTGTTTGTTTCTGGTTTGAAAAGTCATGTGGTTTCTAATTTATTTTCCACAAATTCGTAGGTGGACACTAATGATGTTCTTGTATTTGTCCCTTGGTTTGAATAATGCTAAAGATGCTATAGTTTATGTTGAGTTTGAGTAGTTGTATTTTTTAAAAAATGTAACTTCAGGTGCTGCAAATTAATATGGTGCTTGATATGGTTTTTAAGACGTGAAATATCAGTTAAGGATGTTTTATAATAGAAGAAATCGTTTTTTGAGAAGTGCTACAGGTTAGTTGAATCAATTTGGTTTGATTTTGAGTGGATTTTGAATCCATGTACTCGATTATATAAAGGGGAATTCATGTAAGTAATTCGTGTGACCTTTATTCCAACCTAAAAAATCCACATTATCATTTATAATATTTTAGTAGTTCATTTAGATGATTAATCTACATATAAAAACTTGACATATAGCCAAATGACTAATGCATCTATTTTTGGAATTCATGTAGTTTACTTTTGTGTGGTAGTTGAAAGAGACACATAGCAGAATTATACTATGAAATATATATCTTATTGGTGACTTATCCAAATGTCAAATAAAGTAGGAAATAATTTTATTTATTTGATTCTTGATGAGATCTAAATGTTATTATTACATAGTAATTGTTTCTTTATGTAGCCAAATTAGAATCTTCATTATAGACAAACAATATCTACATGTTTTTTGAATTCAAATATTCTGATGAGTTTTAATTATTAATTTTTTTGGATGGTTTATATATATCCAAAATCATAGGAATAAGTATATAAATATATATGTTGATGTGTTTTTACCATAATTATAGAGATCAGTGGAATTTAACTATTAATTTCTTCTCATTAAAAAATTAAAGATGGGGGAAGGCTTTATATGTGTAGTGGATGATTGATTGTGAAAAAAAAACATAAGAGGGTCTTCTAAATCTGAGGCTAGTTATTTAGTGATCAATTATTGGTAATACATTCTTTAATATCTTAGAGTATTGTGTAATTTTATCTTCATTAATTATTTCTAAATAAACCATGTTTTAATGGTGATATTTTTAATTTTATAATTACCTATTGTACTATAGTGTGAATATGTGATGTTGGGTGCGACTCCTAACAATTATGGTGTGATGCTGCTTGAATGATTGTAAGAATATTTTTGTTGGAGATATAGTGAAAATAATCCTTGGATGAGGGGAATAACTATCAATGATAAGAAGCTTGATTCCTCATTCGATCCAAACCTTCTGAAAATCTATCTGTTCCTTAAAATCTCTAACTCTGTCCACTTCTATCTGACCATGTGAGGCTTAGATTTTCAAAATAAGATGGATAATACTCTATCAAGACACATAATCTTTTAAAGAAATTTTAAAAACCAACCCCCACTAATTCAACCCCCGTTCTCATTAGAGATAACAGATCTTACCAGTTACTTCACTCAAAACACCCTGTCATTATATACCAATTCTATTATTCATAAAGGGATGTGATGTGATAGTTCCTTGAAAATATATAAATGATTTCCATTCCATGAGATGGGTCATTGTGAACATACTTGGTATATACACATATATGTACTTGTGTTGGTGCCTATATGTAAATGAGTATGGTATTTAAAAGTGTACATACTTCCACCTTTTGAGTATGGAACCTGTGATAAGCATCATATTCTTGTATTTGAAAAAAGTATCTATACCGGGTATATAGGGTTAATTAAAAATCAATATCCACAATAAAATACATGTTCAGTCATGTTGTTTTCAGGACTCTTATTCTATAATCTTAATATTTTTTCCTTGTGCACAGATTTTTACAAATGTAGTTAGTGTGGCTGGTGATTACCTAATCGGTATGATTTACTCCCTCCCATCACAAGACCTTATTAGAAGTGTGCATACACATTTATTCATGAACTAGTTAAATTAATAACACCCAATTATAAGAAAAAACATGACTTTTAATTATGATCCTAATAGGTATTTCATGGATGTTTTAGAGAGATCATGGAGTGAACATAGAGGGTATGTTTGTAGTACTTTTTGTGGTACTCTTACATTTTTTTTTACTTTTAGTTCTTTCGGAATTATGTGGCTATGATTTATATGAATATTTTTATTATTTCTATTCAAGCATACATTATGGGTGTTATGAAATATATTGGGCCTTTTATGCTTTTATTTCGTGTCCATATAACCTTATGAACCCTATTTTATGTAATACACATCTTCTTATATCATTTTTACAATTATAATTTTGTATGATTAATTGAAAATTGGGTTACATCTAACATAGGTGTAGACTAAAATGGATAATTTTAATCTATAAGGGGGAAACCGTCTCCCACTAACATGTTCTTCAACCCCCAATGTTCATGCAAGTCGATAGTGATCATGAGATACACCTAAGTTGTTATGGTAACCCAATCCAATGCCATTTTAGTAATAATTTATTCATCCTTAAAAATGGTATCAGGGAACACATTTAGGGAACATGGGTATGGTACTTTAGAGTATCCAAGATATAGTATTTTTAGGAATCCAAAAGTAACCCAAAAATTTTAATATCCTATATAATTATGGTGAATTTTTGAGTTACTTAGGTAGTCTGAGATCATTATTATCCTCTTTTTTCATTCAAAATATTCTCAAGTCTCATGAATTATGATGGGAAATGATAGGCATGAATATCTAGGATAATATGAAATACAATGGTATTTCATATGTTTATTTATACTATGGTTAGAGCTAATTCATGAATCATATTAAATTCAATAAAATAAATAAATAAATAAAATATTAATATATATTTAGTTTATATGACTTAGATTATAAATATCAATAGTAGACTCATTTTGTTTGTATCCCTTTTGTGCATTGATGATAACCAGTTCCTTTCATGTTATGAAATAATAATGATTTTATTTGTTCTATATGATATCTTGATCTAATAAAAATATTTAAAAAGGTATAAAAATTTATTCATAAATGAAATGATTTTGATAAAATGAAATGGAAATAAAGGAGAGAGGAATGGTTATAGAACCAATTATTTTAGTTGGTTTAGAACATTGAGTAATTTATTATTATAAAAATGATTTTGTTGTCCCTCACTGTTTTATAATAAAGGATTCCACCTAGATGACTACCACCTTACATTTAAAAAGGAGTAGAAAAACATGCACCACCAATTTGTACTGTGGTTGATCCTTTGGTTTTTATAATGACTTCCTCGACTTCATTATACTGAATGATAAGGAGGTCCTCAATGTATTCTTAAGGATTATGATATTATGATTGATTACAACATCCATCATCCCCCAACTTCTAAGGGTGATTCATCTCATAAATAATTCTAGGGGTGTATTTATCACCATTAATTCATCTTTGAGTGTATAGAAACACCTATGAAACACTTGGTTATATTAGGCACCTTTATATTAGAATTGGTAGATCACTAGTGGTGGGATGTTACACACAAGAGTAAGAAAGACTAGCATCTTAACAGAAAAATCTTGGTATAGATAATATTTGATCAGTTATACCCTAACATACAATATTAGATAATAGCGTAAAAATTCCCTGACATGAGGTAGTGTTCGATGTCTATTACAGAGTACGGGAAAAAAAATTTATCATTATTCTCAATGTTACCCCATATTTGATCCAAGATGATTAGTAAAGGGAGATACATTTTGAAATGGGTTTAAATAATCCTATTCAGAAACAAGTGTCATATTTTAATCTATCTCCCTTCATTAAGGTGGAAAAAATAATTTCATTTTAGAGATAGGTTATAAAGAAAGTTCTAACATTGTTAGTTACATTCCTATTAATTCCATTGGTGATAGTTCTTATAGTATCTAGAATTCCACAATGGGAAGATGAGATAAAAGATTGATCTCATTAGGGAATACATGGTGTGTGACCCCGTCCCCCAAAACTGGAACACCACCTATTTAATGTCACATGTGTGCATGATTTGGGAACATTACCAATAATTGTACAATTTAAGTAATGAAATTTCATTCCCATGGTATGTATGATAATCATAAAATATTTTACCATAGGATTGAATCTAAATGTTTCTGGAACTGACCTCACCTGACCCAAGCATTGTAGGCTCAATCAGAAACCCATACCACCTGAGGTAGTTGACCACAATATCTAAGAACTTGTCAGTGATGATAACCTGGCAGTTAGAGACTCTTAACTGAGGTAAAATCTAAAGATATTTGTCTCTTACCACAAGAGTATCACATGTTAGAAGGAATAATATATTCCAACCAAAAATCTACTATTGATTTTAGATAAGGATTGTCTACTATGAGAGGTAATATTCTGATTTATTCAATTTTATCTTATGATTTATTCAATATATATTTGTTTTATAAATTTATCATTGATAAACTAGTATCTCATCTTCCATAAAAAGTGGAGGCCTCACCTTCTTATATGAGTCATGATACTCCTTTTGGGAAACAAATATAACCAATAAGGAATCATTTATTTTTTCCCCTTATAGTTGTCTCTTTTGGGAGTATTTGTGTTCTAATGTTTCTTAATATGAGAGACCTTGGTGACATTCTTTGGATTCACTAGTTGAACTAGGTTCGATATATTAAGGATTTATATGATAAAATGAAATATTTTTACACCATATTTTTTTGTATACTCTCCATGGAGAATGGATGTCTCAGGATAGTTTGATACGTTCTGATCAAGGGTATGTTTGATTATTCATTAGAGTTATAGGTAGTTTGGTATTTCTTTCTATTAAAACTAATGGGTGGATGGATTTTATAACCATGGTATTTCATTACACTGATATATCCCTTTACGATGTCATATTATCATATTGCCAGGGGTATGTGGAATTTACCATTGCTATACTTCCTTGAATTGAAACTAGAATTTTTCTATCATACCAACTATATCAAACTTAATTAAGAGATTTAAGATTCGATTATAAGGTATTAAGTTTAAATTATTCATTTAGACAATCACTTCAACATGGGTTGAAATGCAATTCATTTCTAAGAACACTACTACTGATCCAGATTTTAGTGTTTGATCATTTAAATGATGCTTAATTTTTTCCATTCTAGAAAAGATCAGAAAAAATGTGTGTTTATTAGTTATAGAGAAAAAATAATGAAGGGGGCCTTTATTGGAATTTTTTAACTTTGATAAAGGTTCACATTATTTTTGGCAGTTTTATTAGCATTAAAAATATTTTTTTCCAAATAATCTTGCAATTATGTTTTAGCCCCCTCACCCTATAATTTTTTAGCACAATATTCCCCTTTATCAGTGTTATCCCCCCTTTATGTGTTCTCTTTTAACCTTCTCTCTGCTTCACATATCCAATGACACCTCACACTTTTCAGTATTATTCCCCACCCCAACCCCTTTAACTATATATCTAGCATCTATAGCTATAATCATTCCATGATTCAAATCGCATACCTTTGATATTCAGTCCTAACGTTATTACCTCTGCTCCATCATAATTTATTCAATATTTTAAGAATTATATATTTACATATATATATATATACAATTATTTTTTTATATTTATTCACATATATATATAATTATTTTTAAATATATTTATTAAATATGATTGTATATTAATATATTTATATTTTATATATTTATCTATATAATTAGTATCAATCTATTTTATAAATTATATATGTAATTATATATATAATTAAAAATATTTATAAAAATTAAAAAAAAATTTCTATGATTATATATATATAATTATTTTTATATAAATCATTTTTAAGAATATATTAATATTCTTATATAAAATTGACATTAATGGTACACTTTGTGTGTCTGTATGTTCATTTTTTTATATTACAATAAACACATAAATATATATTAATTTATTGATACAACCCCTTACACATATTTATACATAACATTATATGTTCATTTTTATTGGTATATTTACATTAATACATTTTAATAATGTAAATAATATAAATATGTTTTTATTTCAAATAAAAGAGAAAAAATTACACATTGTTTATATATTTAAAAATATATTTTATATGTCAATATTTTTGAATTTTTATTTATATAATAAAATTTTTATATATAAATATATATTATATTATATTCAATTAATAGTAATAATATATTATTAAAATCATTAAAATTTAAACACTTTAAAATCTATATGAATGTATTCTATGGGAATAAATTATGTTTTCAATGAAAAATTTAAATAAGACTATCTTAATCGAACCATAATATCCATAGAATATTCAAAAAGTTTTGTATCCCATCTAAAACCCCAATTTTAAAGGATTTCAAGGCATCTCTTGATATAAAAATGACTCGTACCATCGTTTCTATACTTTAAACAATGTAAAACTTTTTACACTATTTGATTTAGAATCTCATGGAGCCCAAATAGACACCCGAATGAAACTTTATGGATTTTTAAAGTTCAAGTGTTTTTGTTAAAATAATCTTAAGAGATTAATTAATTAAATAATTTTGGATAATTTTTTTTTTATATTTCAATTACTTGATACTAATTATATTTTTAATTAATATTAAATTTTATAATTTTGTAAACCATTTTCACTAAATATATTATATACTATGTGTAAATAAATATTCAAGATTATATAAATCATATTTTAAAATATATATACAAAATCATATATATAGATATATATTTTGTGTTTAAATATGTTTTTGAAAATTATATAATCTTATTATTCAGTGCCACTTTTACGAGAACTAAAAAAGCATTGATAATGGGGGTCTTTACCGGTGTTTATCAAATCACTTATAATATGTGGCCTTTATTAGGCAAAAAAACCACTGACCAATGGGGACTTTTATTGATGCTAAAAACATCACTAAGAAAGGGCTCATTTTATCATTTCAATTTTTTATAATCGATTAAAGGAGACCTTTAGTAGAACTTTTTACCACTAATAATGGGTAGTTCTTAATAAGTTGAAATCTATTGCAGTGAATGGTTGATGATTGAATGTTCCTTTGTATAGAATATCATAAATTAAACCAGGTGAAGATTATGAATCATTATCAATTTACTAGAATTTATAATCATGTTGATTAATTAAATGGGGAAAATGGTTATAAAATATAGATATATATATTGATTTTCTTCATCTATGACTGAGGAATGAATACGTACAAAATAATCCCATTAAGACATTTTATAATCAGTTAAATTATTATTGTTTTCCCTTTTTAGCTAACCAATGCTCCAACCATCTACATAGATCTAATGAACATGATCATCCATCTCTTTCCAAAATAATTATTCACAGTCTTTTTAGATGAAATTATAGTTTATTATAATTTCTTAAAAAACATGTTCGACATCTCTGTATTATCATAAATAATATGATTGAACACCTTCAATTTTTTAATCTATAATATTTCTCCTTCGCTATAAAGGATGTAATAATCCATGGGAATCTAATTTCAAAATATGCCATATTTTTTTATACTAGGAAAGTAGAATCAATGATTTCCTAGAATGTTCCTTACATCATATTTGAAAACAATAATTTCCTTAGACATAGATGATATTGCCACCACTTCATGAAAAATTTCTCAAAGAGTGATTCTCGAATGAATGATCTTACTAAAAATGAGGATTAATTTATATGGTCCAACTAGGGTGAAAATTTATAACAAAAAATGAATAAAAAAATAACCTCATCCCAATTTAATATATTATATTATATGGGACAATGTGTTGTGGTATAATGTGATACCTAACAAGTCAAATATACCATATTCTCTTGTATGATCATATAGTCCTGGTATATGGTTTCAAGTAATTATGTTATCATGAAACGAACAACCCTAAAATGATGTAGAGTTTTTTTGGTAGTCCATGCTTTCATGTGACAATATAATTTTATAATTATTGGATTAGTTTTGGTATTTACTAACTATAAGATTCTTAAATATATATTTTTTCAAATAGGTAATCATTTTTTGAATTATCGCTACAAGAAATAACAACATATAGTTGATTTTGATAATATATATACACCTGGTAAAGGATAAATGGGTTTTGACATCCTTAGTATAATGATTCACCTCCAGTGGGTGTATAAATAAAATAAGGAATATATATTAATGAGTTTCTTTACAGAAAATCATTTTTACATTAGTAAGGATCATAATGGTGTGAATTTGAACCACATAAACCTTACATAATCTATAATGGATTATTTTTAGGAATCCAAAGTATATGATCTTAAATATACCACTATTTGGTTGGGGATACTTTTTTACTATCCAAACTAAAAAATAAATAAATTCTTTATTATATTCATAATTTATTCATTACACCTCACAAGTAATATCATAACCAAAAAACCGGAGGTTTTTTTGTCTTTAGATATAGGCTATAATCAATATCTTATTTTTTACATTATTACAAAAACAATATTCATAATAAAACTGATATAACACTAGAATATACACATATTCCATTATATAATTCCCATTTACATGGATGAAATAATTGGAAAGTTCAATTGTTTAATAATGTAAATATTTCTTTGAGCCATAATATGTTAGACCACAAACCTATGAGAAAACCTGAATCATTGGAGAAATAAATGATTAATGGGTACATGGAATCAATAGAGATAATGATAAGAAATTAAGAATCATAATCTATCCTGTCATGAGATAACAAAAAATCATGAGGGCATAAAACATATTCCATGTCTTGGTAAAATGTAAAAAAAATCATAAACCATTGGAATATATCATAGGAATGAATTATAACATAGAAAAGGGGAGTAATATTAATCATTGGTAATCAAATATTTGTCAAAAACCCCAATAATGCTCATATATTACGTTTTGAACAACCCCAATCATGTCTACACATTATGATGTGATGAAACCCCATCATTCCCAAAAATTATATTGTGACAAATCATAATGAAGTTCATTCATCATCATTATATCACGAGATATAAAAATTTAACAAATTCATTGTAGGGAGATATTGGACCCCACCCATCTTATAATTATATACCATAATTATGTAATATATATAAAAATGTTCAATCATTTTCTCATGTGAAACCCCCCTTGAAATGAATAATTAGTTTATATCATTAAAAAAATGGAATCATACAACATGACATATAAATTATATTATATGTCACCATAAATTAAATATTCTAAAAGGATTATAATTTTTTTATATATTGATAATTAACATTACAATGTAACAGATATATCTTTTATAGGAACATAGTAAAGTTTATTTGAAAATAATAAAATGAGTTCCTTATGGATTTTTTAACATAGTTCTAAAATCTCAAATGATATTTCATAAATCCTTTCTAGGAGGTGACCAAATAGTAGATTAAGAAACTTAATCTTGTGATAATTATAATTATGTAACCCATTAAATAAATTTACATTAACGATTAGAAAGATGGACTGAACGATTAAAATTCATGGTTGAAAAAAATTCTTTATTAGATAAAAATTATTTATTAAAGACTACATCATATAAAATGATAAAAAAAACTCTATTTTAATAAAACAAAGTCAAATAAAGATGATAATAAGAGATAAAACATGTTTTTGTTTTAAATATTGAATTGATTTCATTAACAGGAAGAATAAAATGGGCATGGATGAAAATTTTCCATTATGAAGGTTATGGATTATTCTTAATAGCATAGAATTTTTAGGAAGGAGGAAAATATTCAAAGGGTAATAATTTTATACGAAAACATAAATTCTATGGATCAAAATAAAAACATCATATATTATACACATATGGAATCACATTATAAACATAATATATATTATTCATGGAATGTACTTTATGACATAATGAAATAAAATTGAGTCGATGAAGCATTTACCTCAAGTCTAGACTCTCATGGAACATACATATAACAATATGAATAACAACATTAGTATGATATCTCTAAAATAATTATTATTATGTAAATAAAAATCATAATTTACCTTCTATTTCATCCATTTAATAATGAGAACGTATCCCTTGTGTATGTGTGATCTACTATATCCACCAATAACACATATCATTTTACATCACATATTTACATGGAAGGTTATATAAATCAATTTAAGGAATATATATGATATTTATAATATTAATATAAATATTGAAATGTTATTTGGTTATTAAATTGATTATATTAACAATAAATGTTCCTTATGTATTTAACCACCTAAAAATAGGCACATCGAGATCCCTTTCCTAAATTTGAATATAGTTTTAATAACCCTTTAAACTATTAAATAATTGTGCTAATTTAATGATCAATAGATTATATATATAATTAAAATTTTATTACAACTATTCTAAAACCCCTCTGGCCATAGTCAATAAATAGGATAGGATTTGGAGGAAATTATTGAACAACTCCTAGCAGTCAAGGAAACAAAACAATATAAATGCGTAACATATAACTACAAATAAACCATATATAATAAAATATATTTTTAAAATTTTCATTATAATGTTTTTATTAAACATAATATTCTTATTTATATAGTTAGATACAATAACCAAAAAATGATAGACTTTAGATGAATCTTTCTCAACTAAATATTATGAGTATATATAAGATTTATACTCCCCTCACTTATAAAAGCATCCCTTAACCCCATCACTTATCCAAAAACATATAGAACCACAAATCAACGCATTTCTACCAAAATCACTTACCAAAACCCATATACATATCCTAAAGATTATCACATCACTAAAATACAATCATAATAAGGCTTAAGGATGTATCTATTGAAGGTTATCCAAGGAAGAGGAAATCATTTCAAACTTACAATTTCATGTTTTATTTGTTATTTAACCTCATATATATCTTTTATAATAATCTAGATATAATGAAATTGATATTAATTGTATAAAAAATGTAATTATCTTTTTAGAACAATCATTTTTTACCTCCCATACACCAAATAGAAAATGTATACTTTTCTAAACAATACATGCATACTCCCACATCTTTGAGGTGATGTATTTCATTTTTACTCACCGCCTCACATTATTGATTATAAATATGTATTTAATTAATAAATATAATATCTATGACATAATTTTAAATTTAAAAATTCAAATTATAATTTACCTTCTCTTACATAATTTAAATGATTATAAAGTCTCTCAGGTGTTTGCATAGACCATTATCTCCACCCAATATGCATATAATTTTTCATCACTACCAAACATAGATGGTTAAATAAGTTAATTTAATGAATAAGTGTAATATTTACAACATTATTATGATACCATGGTCTTAAATAATGTATCCTTTTTATGAAAATAAGGTATTATCAATGGAATGGGAAACCTGGAAAACACCCTCAGTCTTTAAATATGTGTTTAGTTATCCTTTTTAATGATTTGGAATTCATTAATGTATTTAAAAATAATAAAAAAATTTCATTTCATGTGAGAATTTTTTACAACGTAACATTTATATGAAGGATGAAATTTATCATTGAGGAATAATATTATGAGAAAAATAAATTTCTCTAGATAAAAAGAGAAATAACAATCTATAATACAGAAATGGAGACACCGAATAAACCTAACATATATTTTTCAAGGAAAGTAGTTTGTGACTTAACAAATGGAAAATGAGTTGACGAAACCCCTACCTCAAAAAATGAATCACATGGTCCTTGCATTAAAATTATCAAATAAACAAATTGTTTTTATTAAATAAATTATTGAGAATTGTTACCATGTATATTTGATTTTTACGGTCTATTTATTTTTTATGTTATATATTTATTTTAATTTTTATCTTACCAGTCTTTAGGGGTCCTCTAGTGAATTCATCCAAGACTACCTCCATGTGATTAATATAGTCAAAGGGGTTATATAACAGTTTCAAAATCTCTAATATTGTAGATATATAATTCATTTACAATTAAATTGGAACATAATTTAAAAATATTAATTGGTTTTTAAAATTACATTCATATTAAGAAAAGTGAATTAGTGAGATTATTGTTAGGAGATTAAAAAAATGAGTTACTTTTTTTGAATATAACTAATAAAATAGCCCATGATCTTTTCAATAATCATATAAAATTAACCAATATCATAATTATTCATTAAACAGATTTATATAATCATCCATTAAAGGTGGTGAAGGAAAATGTTATGAAACATTTTTAGAGGTTTTAGTCTATGGATAAACCTTAGGGTTTTTCTCATAGTTCAATGGCTAAAAATAAATCAAGGTAAATAATGATTTATATTTCAGCAATATAATTATGTGTAAAATACTATTAATATCTTTTATGAAATTCTATCCCTTTAAATCATCCATTGTTTGAATTTTATTTCGGGTTATTATTTGAGTTTTTTAGAAACATTTGGATGATTTTGGACCATGAAAGGTTGTAAGACATTTAGAAAAAACCATGGATCTTTTTCTAGCTACCTTTGTTCTTTTGTAGTAGTTTTTAGTGGGGGTTCATGGTCAATGAAAACCATGTAGCCTCCCTCTAAAATTATGTAGCATGGAACAAAGGGAATTTCAATGTTGGGGTATGCTTGTCAGACCTTGTGGAAAAATCATGCACTATATTATATTGTCCTAGGAGGGAATTCGATGGTGGCATAGGTTCTTCCTAACCATGCATCCAAAAAAGTAAAAATCTCTCTGTAAGCCTAGTAGGGTTTTATAGTTCAGTGCACAATTAGATATAACTGTTTGACCAATCCCATGAAATTATGTTATGTGATTATTAATCATCCAATACTTTTAATTAAGGACATGGAATAATTGTTATAAATGTTTTAAAACTCATAAATGATCCCATTTAAAACCATTATCTTTAAGAGGATCTCTATTGTAAATTTTTTATCCTTGAATTTTTTTAATCTCATATAAAAGTGTATGTGGATACGATTGATCCCTCTTCGGTATGTATAATCCCTTTGATTTAGAATTATCCATGGTTCCCATCTATCCTCCTTTGAGAATAATTGATCTTAATAGTTTTTAAGTATCTAGATCTATACTTTCTTAATTTTAATTTAATAGATTCTACATTGATATTCCATAGCATTAACTCTCCATTAGTGGTTTCTCTTTCTTGTGACTGCTTGATCATGGGAGAAAATATAGGTGTTCTAATATGTATTTTACCTAAACATTAATCCTTAATATCTTTCATTATTTGAAATTAATTATAAATTTATTTATAAACTGGGATTTTAGAATATTTTGGTGATTTTTTTCAAATGAAATGGAACTTTGAAATAAAACCCTTTATCAATGTATTTGAAAATATTTATTGGATTTTCAAAAATAATAATTTCAAATGAAGTTGAATTGATGAGATGATTTGATATTGATTCATTAAGAAAATTTATTTAAAAGAAATATTATTTCGAAAGGAATGATGTTTATGAAAACATATGATTTTATTTAAAAATTAAATGCAAAGTTGAAAATTGAAATTTAGTATTTGAACTATGAGTTTGGAATTGAATTGAAAAGAATATTTTATAAATAACTTATTGATTTTTTAATCGAAAACACATGTGATCCTATGTAGTAAGTAGGTTATTAGGAAAAGAAAACTATGACATGGGCCCCCTATAAATGGAGTGATGATGAAAAATATTACTAAAATAGATTCGATGCGAATTTCCTCAATTGGTTGTTGATTTATTTTATCATCAGGGCTTGATCCATAGAGACATGTGCATTCATTGAAACATGATTGATTGAATGTGTAGTGAGATTATCTTAAATCCAGAAACTAAATAATATTAGGAAATATAACCATAGAGATTTATTATTATTTGATTATTATATTTCCATATTTATTTAAAAATTTCATCCATTCCCTTATATTTATTAAAAAGTTTCATTTAAGAGTCTTTTGATATACTTTTAATATGCTGATTTGAAATCATTGCCGAATAAAAATATAAAAATGCTTTTTCGGAACTGAATTTATTTACAATAAATTATAAATAATTTATTTTACATGAATCTTCTTATAGAACATTTCTTGAAATCTTACATGTCAATTATTTATAAAACTCTTCATTTTCCTTCAGGTGTTTATGATTATGTCATACTATTTCCAGGTAAATGAAAAGAACCACTTTAAGTTTTCTAGTGTGCTTTAATTGTGAGACCTGTGGTTTTTAAGGTGACTGGTGGACCTATGATCCATTTGTTATACAATGAATTTTGAATTTTATCTATATGGATATTATTTCCATTATTGAAAAGATTTTCCATTTATAGAATTTTATCTATCTTCGTGTGGAATTTTTTTCCATGGGGACTATTTGGAATACCATTGGTTAATTATTTTTTGTTATTTATTATATTTATTGGTTTTTCATGGGGTCAAATCATTTCCTTTGACAATTTTTTTATCCCCTTTCACTTGTCACTGGCCTGTGGGGATCTAGAATTCCATTCTTACCATGTCAATTACATCTCAAGTACTAGTGTACTGTGGTATTTGGGTTGGTTCATGAAAAATTGGCATAAAAAGGATGTTCACTATCTTTCTTAAATGTTTTAATTATGTAAGGGATTTACTAGTAGGTATGATGTTGGGTATTTGGACTTAAGTGGTAGTTTATGAGTGAGTTCTTATCCAACTATCATTGTAGCGGGCCTTGAGTCCCCATGGGTGTTTGGGCCATGCATCCTTGAGGAATAAATTGATATAATTTTATCAATTTCCAAAACATGATTGGATTATTTTTAAATCCATGTAAATTTAGTTCTATCTAATGGAGTTGATATTCCTATAACACTTGATTTATTAGATGATCTAAGTATATATTCTGATGTTTTAATATTACCCATTAATGTTTCTAGTGCCACTCCTCCATGAAGATGTTTAAACATAGATTTGAAAGGAGTAATAGAAGAAACATATTATTAAAACCATCTAGTTGTTCAGATTCTCATTGAGATGTTAGTGTGTATGGTCTAACATCTGTGATAGTTAGACACACCTATTCTTGTTCAAGCTACAGTAGTGGAACCTTGAAGGGGTGAAACAATAGGTCATAATTAGGGTATTCATCAGTAGAAACCACAAACTTCACAAGTTTCAAATGATAATAAATAGGTTGAGGATTTGTTGAAAAAGATTTATTTTATATTTGTGTTCTTGGAAATTATAGATTCAAAAAAAGTTGCAATGTGATACCTTTAAGATTTATGGTCTTAGAAGGACACGGTGTATTTTAATGTATCATTGAAGGAACACGTAGGTGTTGAGTGGAAATGATTAATTGATCGTTTTATGGGGTAGTTCTATATATATTTAATGGTTTTGGATAATCCAATGGAATTATTCATCATCTAATAGGGTTATAGTACTCTGAATCGGTATATAAAAAACATAGAGGAACTAGTGTAGTTTTATTTCTAGGTTGTGATGAATGAGAATCTAAAGGTCCAAAGAATAAAAATGGTTCTTAGATCTGATATCAAAAATCAAGACTTCATATTTAAGATCACATATTATTTGGATGTTTTAAATAGATAATTTATGGAAGAGCTTGACCGAGATGAAGATTCGGGGACAGAGTGAGTTCCTCAAAATGCCTCTAGAAGTTTCATTAGTTCCCCAAAATGAGGGAGGAAGAAGGATGAGTCTCATGATGGTTAATGAAAGAAGGAATCATCTAGAACATCAATGGTTTTGAGAAAAGGCATATTATCATGCTTTAAATGATGGAAGATCATGAAATTGAAGTGTCATTACACTTAGGCACCAAGTATTTGTGGATTTTATGATCACTGACACAACGTGTAGAAGTTCAATCATGCTATTTATTTCCCACATAGTATAACTATCTCATTAGCAACTAAATTTAAAATTGTGAAATAATATGTTTTAAGATATAAGGGGTTTCAGCCACAATAAATAGGAATAAAGCTTCTTCATGTAGTGTACGAGTCTTTAGAGGATGCTTATATGGGTCCTACAATAGTGAATCATTATTAATATATCTATTTAATATCTTTTCATCACATTATTTTCAATCTAATTTAATTTTAAATTTTTTTAAAATTCCTATGAATATTATGTATTATGTTCTGTATATATCTATGTAACTCAAAATAATGAGTGACTAGGGTGTCTAATTCCCCTATTTGTACATTCACATTATCTGAGATCGAGAACAACTAATATACTCTAGTTATTGATATATAACATTTCGATTTCATCATTCTAAAGGATTGGTTAATTTCCCATAAATCATAGATTGACTATTATCCATGTAGGATCTCCTTTACTTCACCTGAGGGGGTGTGATGTGTTTTCATAGGATAATGGGACCCAAGATCTATTTTAGATAGAACACCTATTATAGTGTTGGGAAAGGTGATATCTCTGTTCTTTACCTAGTGTTAAAATCTTTTTGTGGTGATCTTCATCTAATGTTCTTTGTGTTTCCTATTTTGTTTGCTATATTTTTCTATCATACCACTAATAAGGGAGGTATATTTTCTCATCGAATTTAAATCTAGTACCAAACTTATCGTTATTTCCTCTTACCATATGAAAATAGATCAATAAAAGGAGTTAAAGAACAAGTTGTATGATTTCAAGGATAAAGGATTTATTCTCTTGAGTGTGTCATCTTGGATAGCGTCAATTCTTTTTATGGAGAAATGTAATGGAACACTTCGATATAGAATTGATTACTGAAAACACAATTAAGACAGGATAAAGAACAAGTACTTGTTTCCTTGAATTGTTCATTTTTTTGATCAGTTGAATGTGTTGAAGTGGTTCATGATAATTAGTCTTCAGTATTTTTATCAACTATATAATGTCAAAGAGTTTGATATCCCTAAGACAACCTTCAAGAGAATGTATGTCCATTATGATTATGTTTTTACAACCTTTTATGTAATCAATGATATTACGATTTTTATAGAACATATAAATAAGATATTTCATGAGTATCTTGATTCATTCATTATGGTATTTATTGATGAAAAATTGGTTTAATATAAAACTAATAGATATATAATATGGAATCCAAGTGATATTGTGTAAATTATTATAGATTATTGACTTAATGATCTAATGTCAGAATTTAAATTTACGATTTCACAAGTGAATGTATTGGAACTTGTGGTCTTAGAATGTTGTATTTTAGTTGATCTTGAAAAGTTGAATGTTATTATGGCATTGTAATAACATTGAAATGTTTTTTATATTTGGATTTTCTTTCGATTAGTAAGTAATTATCATATTTTCATTAATGATTTCTCAAATATAGATTCTCCCATGATTTTTACCCACTATAAAATGTTTAACGTTCTTATAATATTTGAAATTTCAGAATTATTTTGATGAATTTAGGAAATTTTTTTTTCTACCCTAATGTGGACTCTTTTAAAGGATGTAATGGCTATGTTATTTTTTGGAATCTAGTTTTATTTTGTGTCACATTCTCATGTAGGGCGATCACATAGTGGCCTATGGTTTCCAACAACATAGGCCACAGAAGAACTGTCATACTCTTGTTCGAAAAATCTTAGTTGTGATGCATGATCTTAAGAGTTATAGGCACTATATTTTCAGTGAAATTTATACTATTTATTATAATAAAAAACACTGAGTTATATCCTCTCAGAAAAATATTTGAATCTTTTTTCAGAGGTGAGGGAAGAGTAACTACAATCTTTTAATTTTGAAACATCCAATACCCTTGGTAAGGGGAATCTCAATACTAATGTCTCTAGTGGAAACATATGTCCTAGTTAGTCAAAAAATCATTATAAGAGTAAAAATTTATGGATCTATTTACACATAAAAATTTGGGAGTTTTGAGACAATGAGATAAATATTATTTTGGGAATCATACGGTTGACCTCCG
Organism: Viscum album; assembly: GCA_963277665.1. Lineage (NCBI taxonomy): Eukaryota > Viridiplantae > Streptophyta > Magnoliopsida > Santalales > Viscaceae > Viscum > Viscum album. The sequence continues at coordinate 399,714,888 of OY728138.1, forward strand.
TTATTATGAGATGTTTCTTCAAAAGATCCATCAAGATGATGAGTTTCGTTTTATTAGGGACTCTCTTTATACATATTATACCATCTATGAGTGGTCATTATCAGTAATGGGTATCTTATTCTTCCAAAGTTGGTGTATCATACCATTTCCAATGGTAATAGATGTGATGGGGGATTTACATAATTCTCATTAGGTGATACACTCTAGCACTTGGGATATGAATTATTATATGAGGTGATGATTATGGTCTCTAGGTATGAGATTAGATATCAATGATTTTGTTTCTCATTTTTATATATATCTACAGGTCAATTCCATGAAATAGAAGCCTCTTTTATTCCCTTATCTGATTTACGCCTCAATATGGAAGTGGGAAGAAATTACAATGGACTATGTTCTCAGGATTCCACATACCACTCGAGGGATGAATATGGTATGGGTATTGATCAATCAACTAACTAAACAATCTAATATTATTCCCATTAATGATGTAGTTAAAAATAAGGATATGAGAAGCCTATTTGTGGGGGGATATCATCATATTACATAATGTTCCATATGTTATAGTGTCTAATACAGATCCCTAAAACATTTCACATTTCTTGGAGAGGTATCCAGGAGGTGGTGGAATCATAGTTTAAATTGATAATAAAAAATCATCAAAATATGGATGTAAAGATAGAAAAATCTATAATGATTCATGAATTCATGGTTCACTCTTGTGTTCCCATATTTGGTGGAGGTTGGGATAACCACATGGGATGGGTTGAGTTTTCTATGAAAACAATTACTAGTTATCCATTAATATTGAATAATATGAGGCCTCGTGTGTTTGACCATGTTATTCTATGTTGTGTGTTTTTACTGATTGGTGAAGCTTCCTTGGTTGGGATTAGTTTATCCCAATAGATGATATAAAATAATTAAATTGTTCATTGGAGATTGGTGATGACTCAAAGACTTTATAAATAATATGATAATCTTCTTTGATTCCCATCAGAGGATTTAGTTTATAAACATTTCTTTTGGAGATTTTCACCTTCATTTTTTTATTGAAATCATTGAAAATAATGGATGTTAGCCATGAGGTACAAGGAGCCATTTGCGGTTATTGAGAAGATGAGAAAGGTGGATTGATCCCTGGATTTTTAACCTTAGTTGACATCAATTCACAATGTGTTTCGTGTGTTATATATAAAATAGTATCTATATGAATCATCTTATGATTTGAGGTAGTAGAACCTTAATGTGGAACCTAATTTATTCATAACTATGAAACCAATATAGATTATTGATTTTGAGTTGAAGCTGATTTTAATAAAGTTCATACCTTGGGTTTGAGTGCTTTTGAAGCATGAAATTGATTCATATGAGGCATGGGAGCATGAGACATGGATGTGATAGAAACGTACTCATCTATTTCGAATGATGTCTTATTGACATGATTTTTGGGTGACAATAAATTATGGTTAGGTGATTGTGACATCTCATTACCAACATGCATGTAAATTTTACACTTTTCATTGATTGTCCATAAATTAGATCTTATTTTTATTTGTTTATTTTTTTAGAAAATTCGGTATTTTTTGGGCTTGTACATATTTGGGACACATTTTGGAAAAATTGTGAAGGTTGGACTAGGAAATTGTGCACCTTTATGTGAGGTTCTAGATGGGGGTGCCTATTTAGTTATAACTACTTAACTAACCCCTAAAATCATGTGATATGGAACAATGTGGATCACATGGTAAGACCATGGTAGTTAAACCATACATCCAAATAATAAAACCGTATTTAGTTGTCTAAGATAGAGAACATTTTTTAACAAAATATGTATAACCATGTGTCTAAACCGAAAAACTCTCCCCAAAATCTTTATAAGGGTTTATGGATAGGTTCTTGGTTAGATCCAATAATGTGGACTAACCTAAGAAACTATGATACACAATTTTTAATCCAAAAATACTTTTAATTATGAACATAAAAACAGATTATAAGTACTAGAAAACATTTAAATGAAATAAAAATCTACCATTTTAAATTTAGAGGCTCTCTAAAGAGGATTTTTCTTCCTTCAACCCTATTATACATAGATAAAAATTTAGGTGGATAAAATTGATCCATCTATTGTATATGTAACCTCTTCGGTTTAGAATATTTTTATCCTCCGTTATAGAATTAGTTGAAAGTGATTTATCCTCATGGTTCTGATGGATCTAATCTTAATTTGATGATATTTAATTCTTGGGGACCTTTTGTGATATCCCTCATATTAAACTAACTATTGTTGGTTCACATTTAAAGAGACTACTTTATCATGTGACTACAGGTAGGTATTTCTGTGAATTTTTTCCCAACATATACATCCTTTTCCCTTTCTTTATTTGAAATAAATTTCCAATTTACATAGGAAACATTATTTTAGAATACTTAGATGATTTCATATGAAAGGAATGAAATTGTGAAATAATTTTTTTACAAAGCCTTTGAAAATAATACGTAAAATTTGAGAAATAATTTCTTGAAATGATAATTGATATACTAAGATGATTTGAATTTGATTCTTGAGAAAAATGGATCTAAATGAAAAATGATTTTAAAAATAATTAATTTGATGCTAACCTATGATTTTTTTGACATTGAAATACCACGTTAAAACATGAAATTTGGAATTTAAAATTTAATTATTAAATTAGATTGAGAATAATGAATAGTCCATGATTAATTGATATATTTATTGAAAGAACATGTATTCCTGAGTAGTAAGTGGGTTATTAGGACAATAATGATTGGACTCTAACTCCATATAAATTCATTGATAATTAAAACTCCAACTATACCAATTTTCTCATGATTTATACCAGTGGGGTGTTGATTAATTATATCATGATGGCCTGACCCTTAGGGATGTGTGCAAAGTTTGAGTTGTGATTAATTGACTGATTTGTTCAATGATCCAAGAGAGATGAAATAACTAATCATAGGGCATATGATAACAGTGATTTGTTTTTATGTTTTTATTATATACATGTGTTTATTGAACTGTTTATTTATGCTCATATATTTATTTAAAATGCTTATATATGCTATTTTTTGATATAAAATCCCTCTAATGATTTCTAATATTTATTGATTTATAAAGATACATTATTATTCAATGAATTTTCATTATTTAAATTGATGAATAAATCCTTTATTTGATATTGAACTACATATGGAATAGTTTTTTACTAGATTCTTATTCCCCATACTGTACATATGCCTTCAAGAATCTATAGATTATTTGATTCATGGTTAGGGTGAAAGAAATGTTCTATTTATATGTGTAAGGTTTTCTTTAAAATATGGTCTTTTGGTGATGGTGGGGATTGGTGGAGCTTTAATCAACTCGTTACATATATGCTTTGGTATTTTATATTGATCTATATTATGTTCTAAAATTGGTATGACATAAAAATTGTTATTTTTATCTATTTTTATGTAATTTTTAGCTCTGAGGAGTGTTTTAGAAACAAACTATTTATTGATCTTCTTCCACTTTTCTATAAGGATTGGTTGTTCTTTGGGTGAAAAAAGTCCGTCGAACCATTTTTTGATTCTCTAGTATTAGTAACCAGCCCATAAGGAATGGGAATACTCTTCAAGCCATATCATTTCCAACTTGAGTATCAGTGTACCTGATTGTTTTTAATATTTAAGAAAATTATATCAAATAATTCATATTTATTCATTAAACTCATATTTATAATCATCAATTTGAGGTAACTATTTAAAATGAAATGCATCTCTTAATGGGGGAAGTAGTCTTTTCAAACACATGAAATATTTTTTTCCATTTGACCTAGAAGAGGTATAAAATGATTTTCTAATAAAATTAATAACATTTATGTATATTAATGATACTGAGTTCATTATTTCATAGTGGTTATAGACTATTTTGAGGAGGTTAGAGAAGAAAAGAACCTGAAAGCATGAGGTTGACATGATTACGTCTTTCTTGGACATCCTCCATTGGATATCCTATTACCCCTTATTAGGATAGTTATTTGGTAATATAAGAACCTATATGACATTTATATTGGATTTGAGAAGTTTTTTTAGATATATGTTGTGATAAGGTACTTGATAATTGTTCCACCATGTGTTTTAATAGATAGTTCAATATCTAATGTTCTAGGTGATGTATCAATATTTTTAAAAAATCAAGATATGAATGAATGTAAAGAACATAAAAAAATATAGATCCATAATGGATAATAAGTGTACCTTGAACTACTTAATTATCATGGTCCAATTCAACAGTAGTAAATTCTTTTTCTCTTACTCATTACCTTTATTGTATAAATTTTTGATATTTTTCATACTCATTATACCATGGATTGGGGAATTTGTTTTCATAGTTTCCAAACTCACTATATTTAAAACACAAAATTAGAAGTGATACATTATGAAGAAACTCATTTCTCTAAATATTGTTAATTGAACTATTAATTTTTTATAAATTATTTGTTACTATATTCCATTTGTTTATGCACATAAAACATATTCATATCTCTTTGAGACATTTACTTGGGTGATTCATCCCTTGTTCATGAGATGATAGTTGTTGAATCATTTTTCATCCATGAAACATATCATATTAACATCCATTAAACACAATTTGTTTTCTTATTTGGTGTTTTTTGAAATTCATTTAGGTTCAAATTGTTAATCATACATTTAGATAGATGGTTAGACATAAGAAAATGATTTTACATTGAACTCATATCCTATTTGGTTGCACATATAAATAACCCCGCATTATCATTCACACATATTGTGAACACAATTACTCCTGATTCTAAAAAATTCACTAAAAGAAAGGAAAGTCAGGGATAAAAATACTAGTATAATAAATAATATAAACTTATAATAATTAACTCATTGATAAAGTGTATACCATAAATTATAAACTTATTAGTTTCAATATATGTTTTTTGGTCATTTTGTTTTTTTATTTCTAACCTAAATATATTAACATCCCTCATAATAGTCTGTCACGTTAAAGTGAATTAATAAATTAATATCCCTCAAGAGTGTCAAACCAAGTGTTCTACTTAGGAAATTTATTATACATCGAGTGAGGATCGAGTTAATACCCATCATTATATTTTAGTGTTACCCCTTGTGGAATATGTGCTAATAAATGCATCATCTTGTTTGTATCTGAATAGTGATTTCATTTATAATAAACCACACACTCTATAATTCAAAGAAATTTTAGGATATTTAATTTATTTATATATACCCCCAGGGTAATCAATAAAATTATCTTATTCTAATAAAATAATAATAATTGAACCATGACCTATTTGAATTTTTTTATCCATTCTAATGAACATATAAATTTTATATTATTTTCAATAATATAATCATCACGCCTCACATGTAAAGTCACAATCTCATAATAAAAACACTTAGTATCTTTGATTATATGCTATAATAAATATCCTACTACACATTATTACTTCCAAATAATCCTTAATAAACTCAATATGATACAAATTTATCTGCATATTTTATATATAATTTCTTTTGAAGTAGAAAACATATTAATAGGAGAGCTAATGTTAACATTAAATAAAATGTATCAACGAGACACAATAAGTTAGAACGTACACATACGAGAACAAAAATAAAAGGAGAAATAACTAATTAAAATGAACCTGTAATCATAAGGTATAATCATACGATATGATTTAAAATCATCGATCATGGTTTTCTATAAAAAACGTCTTGGGATTTGGAAACATAGTCCATGGATTGGAAATAAATGCATATAATCATAAACCATATGAAGATATCCCTAGAATGTAAAAAACATAGAAAACTGTCAATTTCTTAATCCATGGTAATCATAAAATTGGGAGATTACCGAATCATTTATACAAATTATGTTGTGGACAAATCTAATAATTTAAATGATTTATGGTGTGAGAAAACAAAATCTTGAAAAAAAATTATGTTGTGAAAAAACTCAATCCAATTTATGCCACTTCATTATCACATGTGATATAAAACACTAAAAAATAGATTAGAGGGTGATATTGGACACCAATCATCACATAATGAAATACTATACTTATATATTCTAGATGAAAATAATAAATTAGTTTATGCTGAAAATACTTATAAAAAATAAGGATGGGTTTCTTATAATTTCCCAAAGTATCACATAACATGAGATCAACATCAAATATGTTTTACCCATAAATTGAATCATCCAAAAGGAGTATAAAATAATTTAAAGGATTAACCTGAAAATTATTCAAAATAGACATATTTTTATAAGAATAAAGGAAAATGAATCAAAATCAAGAAAAAATAATCACATTAATTATCCAACATTTTCTAAAAGAAACTTTTTAATTCATTTCATAAATACATTTATGGTGGGGTAGAAGGAGGAAATTAAAAACCATAATATTTTAATAATTACGGTAATCTAAACCATTAATAAAATTAAATTAGAGACAAAAAATTCGGATAATATTATAAATATTTATAATCATTAATAAATTTATTTATTATTTTAGAATACACTATTAAAAAAATCAGTACAAATGGTAAAACCCCATATATTTAATTAAATTAGAGGAAAATATAAACATTAATGAAGCTAAAAATATTTTTTCTTCTAATAAATAATGTTTAAAATTAAAAGGAAGATAAATATGGACATGGATGAATAAATTTCATTATAGAGGGTACGGTTTATTGATAAAAATGTACAATTTTCAAAAATGATATAATTGATAGAAGTCGATTATTTTGATGACAAAATATAAATTTTATTTATAAAAATAGAGCATAATATATAATAGAAATAAGGGAACATAACATGAACTTTAAAATGTAATGTTCAGGAATATAGCTAATGACCTTTTTAAGGAAATTTAATCCGATTAGTCCCTTACAACAAGTACCAACTCACTTGATGTGTATGTGTGGCTAACGTCGTGAATAAAAATATCGAGAATCTAAAATAAATAATTTTGAAAAATTATAAAATATATTTCTATTTTTAATGTCTATTTAATATTATATGATAATAATTTATACAACTTTTCACTCTCCTTGCCCATTAGGGGTGGTAAGATCTATTCCTTTAAAGCTGCTTTTGTTTGTTGACCACGGTAAGAGGAGTTATATAAAAGTTTCCTCATCACTATAGTTATATATGTATATATATACACACACATAATTCATTTATCATTATAGTAGCTCAGAATGTTCATATTTCAATAAAATTATTAAAGATATATTTAAATTAAGAAATTTTTCTCGGTGAGCTTTTCTTTTAGGCAGTTAAATACATAAGAAGCATTCATTATTAAGATATTCAATGATATTTAAATATAATATTAAATAATAATATCCATATTAGAAATACCATATTTATTCATTAAATATATTCACAGATCCATCCATGTAAGCGGTGTTGAAAAATTATATGTGTCGTTCTAGGGGTGACAGTTTGCACATACACTCGAGTGATGTTCGCATCATACAACGTATGGAAGAGAATAAAGGTAAATAATCATTTATATTCCTAGAATTATAATTATTTCATATATTTTTTCATTATTCTTAAAAATAATTTGTATAATCATAAATTTAAGGTGGTGATAAAAAATTAAATACATTTCATTTTAGTGGTGATAATCTACACATGATATATTTTCATTTTACATTAGATGGACCAGATAATGTTAATTGTAATTCGATAAAAATTATGAAATTTTCGTATACAAATTATTATTATTTTTATATTATAATGGTTATATAATATTTTGAGGAGGTTTAAGAATAAAGAAATGTTAAAATCATAAGGTTGACATGATTACCACATCCTTTGAAATCCTCCTTTAGATCTCTCTTTATGCTATCATAGGTTGGTATTTCAGAGAGTATAACACCATTATAACTTAGATAATGGGGTTAATAAGTTATTTAATTATATATATATATATCAAAGGTGCTTAAAGTGTGTGGATAAATGAGGGGGTGAAGGGCTCCATTTATTTGTGCGGGGAGTGGCATAAAATAAATTCATTTTTTGTAATAGTGGTACAAAATAGTCCCAATTTAAAATATTAGGTGGGGAGTGTTTATAACTTCTCAAAGAATAAAATCTTGTTGCGTTTTATTGATAATTTTTTATTTTTTCTTAGGATAAAACCTCTTTTTAATCCTTTTAACATTTATCATGTTTACAACCTATTACAATGATTATTTATTTCATTGAACAAAAATTTAGTTGAAAATATTACCTAATATTGAATATTATTAAATAAAAAACGAAATAAAATTTAAAATAGTCAAATTCTCATGATTATAAAAATTAATTTCAATATATGTGTCAAAAATGATTACAAATAGTTTTTAAAAAAGGCCTTATAAAAATATTGATGAATCTACACCGAAATAATGTATAATATTAATTATTATGAATTTTTTATTTAAAATTTAACCTAGAATACCTATGAGAATTTAAAAAACATAAAATTGAATGATTTATTGTAAATATTTAATTAAATAAAAGGAAAAAAATATGCATTATTTGAATAAATCATCACTTGAGTTCTAAAATATCAATCATAGGTTTAAAAATTCAAGATATTATTTTTGAAGACTTTAATTTACTTATTAAAAATGTACTTTATCTACAAAAAGGTTCCAATAAAATTCAATTCATTCTTATATAATAGAGATTTGATAAAAGTTAAAATATTTGTAAAATGTGTATTTTCTCTATTCACCAAAAAAATCTACAATTTTTGAAAATTCAAAAAAATTAACTTAAGAAGATTTTGACATTATGAATTCAAAAATTAAGTGCATCTTATAAAATTTAATAAAAAATATTTTATCTATAAAATGAAAATAAATAAAAATACCTTTATAGAAATAATGAAACATTAATACTCTAAGTGTTCTTAATCATTCAATATACGAATTAAAAATTGAATTAATACATCCAAATTTTATATATTATTATAATATTATTTTAAAAGTGATCAATTTGATTAATTTGAATAAAATACACATCATTTTAAAAAAATTTATTAAAAAACATGTTCATTTTAACACAAAAAATTACTAATCACATTACAGTAATTATTTTTTATAAATCTATAAAATATTAATTACTTTATTGCTATCAGAATAATAAAAAAATAATATTATTAAAATACATGATTTTTATAATGAATCATTTTAATTTATTAATATATTTGTATTACATAGGGATTTAATCTTCTTTTTATTTGTAACCATTTTTACATTGTATTCTCATAATTTATTAATATTTATCATATATTGTGATAAAATATATTTTATTTTAGTTTAGTTTAGTTTTATATGTGATACGATCTTTTCAAAAGTGTTTTTATTTAAGAGAATATACCTCAACATAACAATATTTTAATATACAAAATTATATTAGATATCTTAAAGGACACGCAACACAGAGTATGTCTTTCATTTAATACAATAATCAGTTTACCATATGTGACATGTTGCCCCATGATTTTTATGTTCGATGCCATTTTCAACATGAAACATCGAACATAAACTAACTATGAAATATATTACCATTATAATACATCCATTGGAATAGAGGATATTAAAATTATTAAACTAATTATGAAAATATGGATTAAACCAAATTATTCAGTGTCTAATTAATTACAAATTTAAATAAAACACTTTTTAAAATAAAATTAAAACTTTTTCTAAAAAAATATTGTAGTGAACAAAAGTTAGTTTTATATAAATAAATTAAAAAAAATATTTTTGGTTTATATTGATTAATTTTTTTTTGCAATAAATTCCATACCATTTTTAACATTCAATTATTTTTTTTCTAAATATGATAGGGAAATAAATCAAATTTTACAATTATAATTGTATATTTTTTAAAAATTCCGGTTTTTTCTCTTTTTATAGAGAACATATTTAAATAATAAAGTTTAATAGTTTTATTGAATTTAATATAATAAATAACCATACTTTTTTATAATATTTATTTTATTTACTTTTAATGATATTTTAGGATTTTTCGTAAATTACCGAATTTTCAATGAATAAGGAAAATAACGATTTTCCAAAAAAATTATATTCAAGAAATTATGAAATTTAAAAGTCCCAATTAGTTTTCAACATTCTCTATGGTATAATAATTTATAAATAATGAAATTATGTACTTTTAATTAACATTCTTATTGGTTTTTAGTATATGTTTGTCTTTGGGTTTAAAAGTGGATTTTTCTAAAAATTGTTTTAAAATGCATAATATTTCCATTTTTTAATTAATTAAAATGAAACATAATTGAGAATGTATTAAAATAAATCTATAGAATATATATAATTTTATATATTTTTACTTTAGTATAATTATTATTATTAATCATATAGTTAATATAGAATCATTTTAAAAAAAGTTTTTTTAGAAACCCACTGTTTTGCTATGTCTGTGGTATTAATATTAAAATAAATATTAAAAATTATGTGATTGAAATTTTCAGGAAAGAATTATATATTTTCATTCATCAAAATTTTTAATTTCTAATAGGTATAACACAATTGTTTTACCAAATATAATAATGGAACAAATTAACATTGATTACAATGATTAAGGTAAAAACGAGTTAACTTTATTATTAAACATTTAACATAAGAGACCTAATAACATATTAAATTATCCGAAACCCATTTTATAGACATATTTAGACCTAAGAAATTTTTCATCCCTAGTTTGTGTATTATTTTATCCTTTTAGGTAAAAACATGGTTTCATCTAACTTCTTTTTTGAAAAATACTAAATGTGTCATCTCTGCCATTTATAAGAGGATACCACTATACCCCTTTTCAGACCTTCAAAACCAATTTCATATTTAAATTCTTCCAAAATAACTTTTAAATTATCTTTTATCATTATAGGAGCAATAATTTCGGCATAAATATAACCAAATAAGTCATTTCGTACAACCCAAAAGGAGTTACCTGAAGAAGAGGTAGCGTTCATCAACACGTGTTTTTGTTTTATTTATTTCTTCACCCACATACCTTTTTTTTACTATGATTATATAATAAAATCTTTATAATAAATATAATGTAATTATATTATTTAATTGGTACATCCTACATCCCAAAACACATCCATCCATTGAGTTAAGAAATCATCATTCGTGTGTACAACGGACTGCCGCCTCACGAAACAAGGTCATTCATTTTTCCATTACCATATCTCATGGTTCAGAATAATGATATAATTACTTTTTATAGATTATTTTTATTATATTTATTACATAATATTACCTCTGTATCGATTATATCATATTCCCCCCTTTTTACATTCCATATCATTGGGGATACGATAACGTTTCTTGTGTGTACAATGAACTACCACCTCGAGAAGTGATTTGAAGTGTTTTTCACTAACATGTAACATGGAAGGTAATAAGGGTAAGTATAACAAATTTATATAATATAACTAAAATATTTATTAATTTTTAATCAATATTATCATTTAATAAGTGTAATATTCCATTTTATTCTTACTATTTAACACACTGAGAAAGTGATGGCAATATTTGTGGATATGTGGACTACTGCCTCCTTGAAGTGATGTGATTCGTATGTTTTCATCAACACATAACATGTATTATATATGTAATGATATATAATTTAATAAGATTTTATTTTTGATTCAATGATAATTCCTCAATGATAAAATGTGACATACCATTTTTTATAATGATCATTGAAAAAATTGAAACGTTACTAAAGCGTACGTACGACCTGCCATCTCCATGTTCAAAACAACAACTCATTTTTCAAAATACATATCCATAATTGGTTTTAAAATAAAAATTTATGTATAAATATGATAACTATATAATTATTATTGTTCATTATATGTTTATATAATGACACCTTTGGCCATAGTTGGATTAATAAAGTTGTTTTTTACAAATAAACTGAATATGGCCGAAACATCGAACATAAACATAATTGATTAGTTAAGTATATATAACATGTTTATAAGTGAAATAAATGTAATAATTAAATTTTAATAGGTTATAAATAAATTATATAATTGACATAAGTTTATTATTCATGAATATAGAGAACATACATGATGAATTAGACTCAAGGTAAGAGTTTTTCTCGTTTCACTTTTATATCTGTGAGATAAATGCCATATTCAGCACTTATTTATACTGTGTGGTTTATAAACATCCTATTAATGTATTTTATTATTATTATTATTATTATTATTATATTTATGTTTATGTTTATTTATATATAAATTTTATTCTCTTTTTCCCTTGGGTTCTATGGTTCTAATGTCACTAAAGTGGTAAGAGTTTTTTGTCACAATTTTCAGTCATTGAGACGTCTGTTATGATATTCATATATATTAATTTATGAGATTTATATAATTTAAATCTGACCTGATATATCATTAATTCACTTATTTTTATGAAAATATAAGTTTCATATAATTTTATACATTAATGGTTATTACAGTTCAATGTTACCATAGTGGTTAGAGTTTCATGTTATAACCTCATCATTTATCAAAATTGTTTATGATTAAATATATAGTGTTGAAATATAATGATATACATCTAAAAAATAATATTTTATTTTGTTATCCTATATTTATTTAATTAGTATAAAAATTTTCCCTTACTATTTCTTCCTTTATATACTCATGAATTTAAAAGATTGTTTTTATAAAAAATCAACTTTTTGACTGAAAACTCATTTCTAACACAACAATATTTTAAAAAAATTGATTTAAAAAGTTTTCTTCAAATAAAAATGGGTATCATCATCTAGATTTTTTTTAAATTATTTTTAAAATCTTCATTTCTAATATTTCACGTATATTTTAAAATAAAAATGATTCTCTAAATGTTGTATGTTTTAAAAAGATATTTTCAAATTAAAATTGGTATTTTACTCAAAACATATTCAATGATATGTTAATAATATTTATATTCTATAGAATAACTGTGATTTTTATAATATATGTAAAAATAAATATATTTTTAAATTATTTGATTATTATTCTTTTTTTGGGTGGATTAAAATTTTTTAATGTTATTATTATGCAGCACGTTTCTTTTCCATGGGTTAATGATGTTTCAAAGAGATAATAATGGAAACAATTTCTTTTCCATGATTTAATGACATATCAAAGTTATTTTCCTGAAACTAATTTATTTTCTATTGTTTAATAAATTTTCAAATAGATTATGATGGAATATGTTTTATTTCCACGGGTCAATCATAATTCAAAGAGATTGTTATAGAACATATTTATTTTCCATGAGTTAATCATGTTTACAAGAGATTATTATGGTATCCATTTCATTAATATGGTTAAAAAAGTTCTAAAAATAATAAATGTTGCCTCAATAAGTTATGATGAAACTAATTCTCAATATTATTTATTCATATAGTTGTTAATGGACATTATAAATGATGTTTACTTACATATAGTGATGGGTGAGCCCATTATAGAATATATTACGGGTTCTCCCAGATAATACTCTAATAAATTAATTAAAGATTTCATTCTCTAGAAAATTATACTCGAAGTCAGTTGTATGGTAATTCTAGTTTTAGGTCTCCTATAAGGGTTCCATAAGATGATTTTACATGTTACCAATTAGTGTAGTCTATGCTTACTATGGGTTTATAATGTTTCATTTTATCATGATTGATATCACATTGATCATTATTATTTATTATTATGACAATTTCCATTGATAAATCATTATTCGATGTTATCATGTTTGAAGATCCATGTATTTATGGGATGAATTTTCAAACATAATAGCCATGTGCTTTGAGTATGTCATCATACAATTATTATCTTCTTAAACTTAGTAATGATTTTCATTTTTTAATGATTACATTTTCCATTAGTGATCTGTTGGGCTCGTCTCTATTATGCTATCTTTTCCCCAGGTTATAAAAAAATAGGTTTATTGAATTAGGTAAATAAGGGGTTTCATAGAGATTATGATGATATATTAATGTGAAAAATAAAATATGGTTTATGTTAGAGAAATTATTATTTATTGTCATGTGAATTTTTTATGTAAGAGTTTTTCTAAATTACATAAAAATATAAACTCAAAAAGTTCTATAAGATGTATGTGATCTAATTATTACTTTTTATGTTTTAAGGTTTAGATTGAGAGAATCGGCCACCCTTATCCGAATTAATGTTGGAAATGAAAATTTTATGATTTCATCACTGAATTCGAGAGTCTGTGTTCCAGAATTTTGTTGTAAGTATCAAATGGAATGTTTATTGAGATTTTGAGATTATAATGTTTTCATGTGAGGTTATATTAATGGTTATGTATACCATAATAGGTCTATAAAATTTAGGATTATTGTGTTGTAAAATTCCAAGAATCCCTATTTAGGGGTTTTAAGTAGTAAATTATTTAGGTGTTTAATGAATTTTTTAAGGATTATTTTGAGTTGTGTTATTTATAACACCTTGAATCAACATGAATTGTGTTTAGAGAAGACTTATTTTTCAGGATTAAATAAAAATGATGAAGACATGTATATTGGGTGGAAACCCGTTGCATCTGGCTATGCAGTGGGACTTAAACCAATAACCAAAAGACGATAAGAGTTTCACACCTACCATTGGCCTACGTGATGTCTAGGTTAGGTTATGATTATGTATATTTCCAAAACATATGGAATTACATTTGAGGAATAATGATTGATTTATCTTCGAAGAAGATATTATGAAATACTTCAACTAATTGGGTTTTCAACTTAGTCAGGAAATGATTGTGAATTTTAAGGATAATTATTTATGAAATGATTCATTTTGAATTTTTTGTTTTACTATTGAATTTTGATGATTAGTTTATCATATAAAGGTTTATTCATTTTTGGGAATTATGTTACTTTTCTATAACCATTTTTTTGGTTAATGAATAAATATAAGATTAATTGTTTCATTAACCATTTTATGGTTATGTGATATATAAAATTTTTTTAGTGATTTAGGTGTGAAAAAGTCATCTTGAATACTCATCATTCAAAAAAATTTATTATATTTTATTCAAAATTTTCCATGGGATGGAACTCTTCTATACAAGTAATTATATTTATATATTTTTTCAATAATTATGTTAAGAGAATTACACAACTCTATGAAAAGGATATGGAAGAAACTATTATCCTAGTACCTCGAATTACGATGAACTAATGGTCTTTTTGATAATCACATATTTATGGTTATGTGGACTTTAATATTCAATTGGTCATTCACTTTCTTGTGATAAATCACCTCAATCACTCCCTATAATTATTTAAACATTAACTACATTATCACTTATATAATCCTATTTTAAATTATAATTATGTTCTATTATATATGACATTTTTACTTCTATGTCTCTATTATTAAGAATTTTTTTCATTGACCATTTATAGTATATTTGTTTATTACAAAAGTATATTTAATGCTAATCATTTGATTTATGAGAAAAAGTTAATATTATGATGATGGATTTTTTTGAAGGGGAAGGATATAAAACCCAAATATTTTAAAAGAATAAATTTATATTCAATTATGTAAAGGACAAAAACACTAGTTTTATCTTGTATTACATTCCACACGTACATTTTCTTGCTTTCCTCGCATCCATGATATTTTTATGTTCGATGGCATTTTGAACACACAAAATTGAACATAAATGACCCTTGATAGATATTAAATATATAACCAAAAAATTTTAATGTATGGTATTTCCTAGATTAATTTAATTAAGAAATTATGGTTCACACTAAATTATTTTTAGACTGGTTAATTAGAAATAAAAATAAGACCCTTTGAAAATTAAAGGAAAACTGTTTCTGAAAAACTAGTTTAATGTGGAAAAAAGTTTTATATAAAAAAATTAAAACAAAACAAATTTATGGATTATAATAAATTAATATGTAATTAATATATTTAATTTATCTACTATCATAATCCCCTTTTTTCAAGATATGATATAAAAATATGTTTAATATTAGGGTTAAAATTTTAATTTTTTCAAAAAAATTCCTTTTTATGGTGAAATTGTTTTTAAAATAAATTTTTACCCATTTAAAATATATATTTAAAATAATTACCATTATTTATTGAATATAATTGTCAAAATTTATTTTAGGTGGAATTTTGTGATTTTTCAGAAAATATTGATTTTCAGTAAATAGTGGAAAATAATGATTTATTAAAAAAGTATTGAATTTTCAATAGATTAATAAATTTAAATTAATTAATATGTTCTGAATATTGTTTCAAGTAGCCTAGGAAATATATGATCAAATTATTTTTTTTAATCTACTTTAAATTTGATTTTATATTAGTTATTTTTTTGGGTTTAAAACGTGTTTTACTAAAAAGTGTCCTAAAATGAATAATGTTTCTCTTTTTAAATTAATTAAAATAATACCTAATGGGGAATGTTGTAAATTAATTTTTTATAAAATATATTAATTGATATATTTTTATTTTTATATAATTATTATTATTATCCATTGATTTAATAAAGAATCATCATTTTCTAAAAAAATATAAACTTATCAAAATCCCACTGTATCATTGCATCCATGGGATTAGTATTAAAGTAAATTTTCACAATTACTTGATTTTGATTTGGAAAAATGTATTCCATATTTTTAGTCCTATTAATCTTTAATTTATTACAGGTTAAAGTTTTTTTAACATTCAAATTATTGAATGGAATTATAATTAATTACAACAATTAAGGTAAGATCGAGTTTACCAAGTGGTTAAGAATTAAAAATAAGGGAAAATTACATAGAAACTATTACAAAACCCATCTAATCGATATATTTATACATAAAACATAATATTATATTGGTTTTTGAATAATGTTTTACATTTTGAAGGTAAAAACATTGGTTCACCAAGCCTTCTTTTAAAAAATACCAACTGTGTCCTCTCCCCCACTTATACAATGCTACCACCAATGATCCTATATTCACACATTAAACCAATTATATTAGACAATATATACAAAAATAACTTACAAATATCCATTAAATCTTACAATACACCTTATATTAGTCACAAATCCAACCAATTAAGGTCATTGATAAAAACCGAAACGAGTTATTCGAAGATGAGGTAATGTTCATCAAAATGAATTTCTGTTTCATTTCATAATCCACCCACTTAAATTAATCATATAAAATGATTATATAATAACCTTATTATAATAAATATAGTGATATTTTTTATTTTTAAATAAAAATTCCATACACACTTCCATCAAATGTGTTACAAAATTATCCTTTGTGTTTGTAGTATACTATCACCTCACAAAATGATGTTGTTCGTTTTTCCATTACCACATATTGTGGTTGGGAATAACGATATAAAAACTATTTATACATTATATTTATGATATTTATAACTTAATAATACATATTTGTTCATTATATTATATTAAACTTTTTTTTATTCCTTGTCTCTTGGGATACAATAAAGTTTCTCATGTGTACAGTGGACTACCCCAACACGATGCAGTGTGCAGTTTTTTTCACTAACATTTTACATAGAATGTAATAAAGGGAAATATATTGAATATATACAATATAAATTAAAATATATATATATTAATGAAATAATAATATTTAAATAAATATGTAAAAACACTTCATTAATAATATTTCACAAATTGAAAAGGTGATAACGTCTTTCTTGAGCAGGTGGAATATTGCCTCCTTGAAATGATGTGATTCTTATTTTTTCATCACCACATCACTATAATGATATATTTAGGTATATATAATAAAATAATATTTTATTTGTGATATAATTATAATTATGTAATTATAAAATTTTCTATACCTTCTTCCTATAATGATCCTTGAAATAAACAGAAACATTACTCATGTGTACATACGACCTACCGTCTCCATGATCACACCATTAGTTCCTTTTTCAAAAAAACATTAAATGATTGGCTTTATAATATTAATTAATGATTGAATATTATAGTTATTTCAGTATTATTATTCTAAATTTGTTACCATAAAGAGCTATTTGACCATAGTCAACCAACTAAAGTTGGTTTTTGATATATAAACCGAATATGGTAAAAAATATGATATTAACGCAATTGATTATATAATTACATATAACATGTTTATAAGCTAAATAAATGTAATAGTAAACTTTTATATTTTCTCAATTAATTAAATAATTAACATATGTTTGTTATTCATGATGATAAAGAACAAGCGTGATGAATCAGACTCAAGGTAAGGGTTTTTCACATCCCACTTTTATTAAATTGGGTTACAAGCAATATTCAGCTCTAATTTAGGACATTTGGTTTATATCCTAAAAATGAATTAATTTTATGATTTTTATAATTAAATTTATGGGTATTTACATTTCCATTTGAGCATCTATATTTCATGGGAATTGCAGTATCAGAGTTTCCAAAGCTGTAAAGGATTTTTTTCATAATTTACCTTCTTTGATACATTTGTTATGTTATATACCAATATTAATTTATGAGGTTTTCATACTACCCATTTTTAAATTTATATAATTAATATATTTATTTTGATGATATTTTATGTTTAGTTTAAAGTCATTCTATCATGGGGCTTACAGTTTAATGCTATGGATGTAGTGAGAGTTTCATGTTACAATCTCCTCGTTTATTTGGATTATTTGTCATTAAATTTAAAATGAGGAAATCTGACAATATAAGATTATTCTCTACTATTAATGATATTAGAATACTTGTTTTACATTATTTTTCTCCTCCATTTTTGTACTAAATATTTTATAATAATGTTTTCATGAGAAATTATCTCTTCTATTGATAGTTATTTTTTTCGAAGAACAGGTTTTTAGAATATGTTTTCAAAAGTGTTCTAATTTTTTTTAAAATATTAACATTTATTTTCCTCAAGAAATGATTTAACTTATATTTTAAATATTATTTTATAATATATAAGTTTCATTTTCAAATAAAAATTCATTAAAAAAACTATTTTAAAAAGTGATTTTCAAAATAAAAATGGTATTTTCCTCAAAAATGTATTAAATGTTTTTAGGGTATTTTTATTATTCAATTTATAGAACTTATGTTATTAATTATGATAAAATTTGTATATTTTTCAATAAATCTATATACATTATTTCTATAGATAAATTATGATTCTTTAAAATAGATTTTTAAAGAATATATTTCTTTTCCACGGTATAAACAGGGTTCAAAGAGATTGTTTTAGAACACTTTTCTTTTTCACAAGATATTCATGATTCAAATATATTTTCATGGACCATTTTCTTTTACTTAGGTTAATCATGTTTCAAATATATTTTTATGGAACCCGTTTATTTTCCATAAGTTAATCATCTTTCCAAGAGAATATTTTAGAACTTGTTTCTTTTGAACAGATTAATAATGTTTCAAATATATTGTTATAGAACCCTTTTTTAGGAGTTAAGAATTCAATGAAGATAATTTTTTTTCAAATAGTTAAGATAACAAAATTATCTATATTAATTATTCATTTTTTTGTTATTGGACATTATAAATGATGGGAGCAATTATATTGTGTTAGGTGAGCCCATTATTACTTATATTATGGGTTAACCCAAATAGAACTCCAATTCATTTCATAATGATTAGCTTATTTGTAGAATTATTTTGGATTTTTTCCATATTGTTATTCTAATTTTAAGGGTTATATAAGGGTTATATATGGGTTATGTAAGATGATTTTCTAAGATAACAATTTTTTAATCTATGCTAACTATTGGTTTATGATGTTTAATTTAATCTTGAATGATATCACATACCTCATGACTATTGAATCTTATGACAATTTCCATTGATAAATCCTTTTTCTACATTTTTAGGTTTTATGATACAAGTATTGATGTGTATAAATATTATTATGTTATACACATTAACTTTTATTATTTCATCATACCCTTGTTCCCTTTATATTCACACAGATGTCTTTCATTTTCTAATTATTATGTTTTCCCTTGTTGAGAATTTGAGCTCCCCTCTCTCAAATTTCATTATCCCCATGTTATATAGAAAGTGGTTGGGAAAATTATGACTCGATGGGGTTTTATATGTACGATGATGATGTATTAATTTGAAAAATAGTAGTTGTGTTAAGTGGGATAAATTATCATTTATAACAATGTGAATTTTTTATCATGGATCTTCTTCCAATTATTTAAAACTGCCACCCTAAAAGGTCTTCTCAGATTTATGGGATTTGTTTTTTCCTATTGTTGTTGTATGGGTTGGATAGAAAAATTGTTTCACCCTAATCAACATCAACGAAAAAATTATCATTATGATTTCAGTACCAAATCCAAGAGTACGGGTTCTAGGATGTTATAAAATCATACTATAATCTTGTATTGTTAAATATTCTGTGGGGAGATATAAGATATATTGTTCTATGTTTCCACCTCATCTTTTTATCCCCATAAGAGAAAAATTGTTCCTACAAGAATTAAATTGGATTTGATGAAGTAATATAAAAATACATTATAGGTAATACACCTTAGTTTCATTAAGATATACCACGATGATCATTGGAAGTTCTGGTGGAAAACATGAATATTATATAATTCATCATTATATGTCTCAATTTTCAAAAGGTTAAGTCATAAAATCAATCACCTAAAAGTAATTTTCTACCAATTTCTTTAAAATTTGGAAAATGAAACCAGATAATGATTGATTTATTCACTATTATTCCACTGTACTCTCATGGTAATGTTAAAGTGTAGGTGACCAGAGGTTATCTAATTGAGATGGGCCAATTTTTATCTTTAAAAGAGATGTTTTTTACTCATAAAAATAGAAATATATAGGTCAAAGACATGATAAAATATTTTTTATATAACACATAGGATCATCGTAGGAAGAGACATGTAGTTCAGATATTGGAAGGGATTTAGTGAGATATTGGTTCCCATGTAAAATTGAGTACTAATTTTCTATCATAGGCTGATGAAAAATTGTCCAATACAATTTATATTATCAAGGATATACATTCAGTCTATATTTTTAATTTTTTCATCACATGGGAGGATCATTTTTCATTGAAATAATTTTCATAAAAATATAAATATTATTCATCTATTATAATGCCCCATTTAATTATTTTTATGGTTTTCTATTTCATTCCCCCCATTATTAGAGTGATGTTTGTGAATATTTTGTGATCAATCCATGGGTAATATATGATCTCATAAAAAATTATATTTGTCTTCGAAACAACTCATTTATTCTCAAAAAAGGAATTTTTTAGGTTTATCATAATAAGAGACCCTTATAATTCAAAATGGTTGGCCATATATTTCTTCAAATTTCATTTATGTAGAATAATTTGTAGATCATTATGTAGGGAAAGTTATGGATGATTTTTGTTATGATTTAATAAATTTAGTAACAAATCAAAGAGAAAACATTCTATATTTATTTACACATAAAATTCCATTATATATATAATGACATTTGTGTTTCTGATTTGAATACTTTTATACCAGGTTCATCACATTACATATGATATAATGGAATTAGGCCTGAAGGTAATTAATCCTATATGGAAGATCCTATTTTTATTGATTACTAATGTTATGAGGTATTGTGTAAAAATTTGATAACTATATTTTAGGTTAGGTGAAAAAATATAATTCTACAAGATGAAACATAGGAAAGTTAAAATAATGTAAAATATCTATTTATAAACAATATTTATTGGGAAATGAGTTGAATATAGTCATGGATGAGATGCTTGATGGGGCAATGTCTGTTAAGACCCATACAAATTTTGGAAAAAAATATCTATAATTTTAGTATTGAAATATCATTTCACATGTAATTATGGATCAAAGAGGAGTTATGAGAGATTAAAAGAGGTAGTAAATTAGTTTTGGATGTATATATGCTAACTGAAAGCACATGCTACCTAATAGAACAACAATTTCCAAAACACCACTAGGTAACCATATGACCTAGAATGTGTATCTTATTACACTACATTTTTCTTATATATTTGAAAATTTTTATTTCCATTTCAAAATTGAATCAATCAATATATGGTGATGGGGTTGGAAAATTTCCTCCCTCTTCCTCAAACCACATATTAACTAGTCCATTTTCATTTTTAGTTTAGATTATTTACAAATAACTGTGGGAGATTTAATAAGCTTAGAGTAGGTTGGAAATCCTTTAATACCCCCTCTTCTTCTTCAAAAACCATGGAACAAAATTCCATGTTCTCAAATTTATGGTTTTATATTGTTGTTTAATTTTATAGTATTCTTCATGTCAAGCTACTCTAGGAGTGTAGTATTGTAAAAGTAATGATAATTCCTGAGTTTCAGTTATCATAGTCTCCCCTTTTTAATAGTAGAATATTATGCCCAAATATTCATCTATTTTTGATTGGTCCATTTTTTCAATTGGTGAATTCTAGTATCTCTATAAAAATAAAATAATATAATTTTTTTCTAATAAATTGTTAACCACTTATTCTTATTGTAATCATAGAGAGTTCTCCTGTAAAAAATTTGGGAATGAGAGAACCTAATGGTAATGAAACAACGTTGCCAATAAATGTTTACGAAAATAATTATGGAAGATACAGAAAATTTCTACTAAATCTATATTTACTTAACCTACCATTATTCCATTCCTATGGTTTGAAATTATTTATTCCTTATATTTTGTTATCTGATCATGATTACAAATTATTGATTTTTTAAGAAATGTGAAAGTGTAATAACAATCGTCCATACTATATCTTTCTACATTTTTAAGTATATTTTTTAATTTTCATCATTATCTTGTTATAAATCATGTATTATAGATTGTTTGTTGGTTTTATTTTTTTATGTGTTGAGATATTAGTTTTATGGATTTTGAAATTTGAGCATAAATTCAAATTTTGGTACTTGGGTGCTCTTGAGGGGTGAAATGGCCATTTTAATCTAGTATAAGGTCTTAGATAATGATTATCACCACTATTTTGGTCATGGAATAGGGTTTTTACCATAGTATATGAGTTTTGCGGAGTTCTATGTAGTTACAGTTTTGGTCGTATATTTAATATTTTAATTAATTGAATATTAAATTATTAAATTAGTTTTGGGTGGCTGTATCACATGAATGATGCATCAGATTGAGATTCATATTTTTTGGTTGAGTCTAAAATGGGGGGATTTATTATTAAGGGTATTAACACTCTTGGGATTCTAGGACTTAGGATGGGTGTTAAATATGTGATTAATTAGTTAATTAATTAATTAAAAGAGTATTTTCCCCACATTTGGGGTTCCCACACAAGGAAAAAGATGGCAGAGGAATCTCTATCACGTGTGATGGTTGGATAAAAGGGTTAGGAGGAGGAGATACCACTAGACAACATTCTTGGAGTAGATTAGGTCCAAATCAAGGTTTAACAGCTTCTGGGAGAAAATTTGAAACCAAGGATTCAATGTTTACAACATGGTATAGCCCAGTTTTTTAGTTTTCTTTTTCTATCCCTATAAAATAGTCATTTTGATGTTTTAATTCATTTTTATTATTTCTAAGGACACCAGGGAGGTCGATCAATGCTAATTTGGGGGATAATGGGGCTTTCTGGTGGGTTTAGAGGGGATTCCTATCATAAATCACATCTACATGGTGTGTAGTTATAGGAAAAAAAATCCATGTGTCATTACCATTTGGTAAATAAGGTCATTCCATAAGTAAATTCTATGTACTTTATGTACACACTGTGTAGTAGAATATTACTTTTTTTCTTTCCTTGTGAAAAGGTACACCAGAAGATGGTTTTTGGAAATTACACACCATATACTTTGGGTACACACCATGTATTATTATATTGGTATAACCCGTGTTTGTCAATGCATATTAAAGTACATGGTCATGTGTCTGGATAGGTGAAAAAGTAAATGGGAAAATGGTTTTTGGAAGGTGCACATCGTGTACATTGGGTATACACCAAGTAGTGTTACATAGGTCGACCCCATGATTCTCTATCCCTGTAAAAGTATATGGCTATGAGGAGAGAAGAGAGTACACAAAACATACTCAAAAGTAATTTCCAAGAATTTTTTCTAGCATAGAGGTATTTGGTTTTTTGTTCCAAAGAAGTCATAATTTGGAGTGTGAGTTGTAACACCCAAAGCTTCTATGGTACGATTCTCTTTGAATAATACAGTAGCATGTGTTGTACGCAACATCGAGTTCTAACACACCAGAACCAATAAAACTAGACGTTATGAATAGTAATACCAACTTTTTAAAATATTATAAATTTTATCTTTCAAAATGGACATCATTTTTGGATTCAGAATATCAAAATTATCTTAGGGTGAATTTTTTGTATTTTTCTGAAAACATTCAATTTTTGATAAATAGTGGAAAACATTGAGTTATTGTTTAAAACCAAATTTTTATTCTAGTAATTAGATATTCTATTTAAATTTATTTTACTTCAAAATAGACACATAATACCTATATAATTTCAATGTAATTCATAGGAGTCAATTTATAATAATTTTAGACATATAAAAATTTTATAGAACTTTTCACCGTCTTTTACCCACCACCTAAGAGAATTTTCAAATTCACATAAAATTTAATTTTACCTCTTTTATGAGTTGAATTTAGAAAATCCGAGATACACGGTTAATATCAAGGAGTAAAATATGGTTCAATAAGATAAAAATAATTTTGGGTGAATAGTAATTTTTTACTTTTAATTACAACGGTTAAAAGTAATTTGGGTAATTAAAGGAAAAAATGATATTATTATTACCCTAACACATGTCTAAATTCTATTTGATAATTATAGTTCGTCTGAAAACAACCTTAGGAATATAATATTAACCTCTTTGGTCCACTTGGTTTAGATTAAGACATTTATTATTATTTAATTCAAAGAAGAGTTAAAAGAGTTAAAATCAATGTTTACAAACTAAAACATTTTTAATATTGGGTTACGCATATGATAAATTCAATTATAAATATTCATTAGAAATATAAAAAGCTTTCCTGTATAATGGTATTTTATTTATAAATTTGAGACTTTAAATAATTTAATTTATTTATGACACAATGGTGGTCCAGTAATTACCTAATTAATGAAATTTTAAAATATTTGACATTATAAATATCCAAATAAATGTAATTTGAGAATTTTTATGAATTTTACTAATTTTCTATGTTAATATGACATATTAGGGTTGGTTTGATGAATTTAATTCTAAGTAATAATTCTGTTATGAATTTAGTAAAAACAAAATACCAAATAGTGTCAAAATTGACTTAAAAGAGTTTTTAAAACAAATATTATATTATTAATTGATATTCTATTCCTAAAAATATAAGGTTTGGCCAAAATACTTATATAATGATAGGTGTATCATTAATGAACCACTAGTGGTTAACGTGGAAGTTTATAGTATGTTTCATAGTGATATGATATAAAAATACCAAGAGACATGGTAAATGTCAAACTATTTAACCAAGAGTTAAATCTAAAAGATAAAGTTAATATAGTTACCCAAAATAGTATAAAAACTATTGGTTGAGTGGTTTTTGACTCATCCCCACCTTAGCATTCAAATAATATATTTTTGAGCCATTAGAAACCGAAAATTATTTTTATTATAAAATAATATTTCTAGCTTTTCCTAAGGTGCCCCTCACCCCTCTTATAAAAGGGCACTCCCCCTTCTCTCAAATTCACACCATCAAAGCCATTTCGATCGAAAAACCTCTGCCAAAATACCCTATAAACTATCCTAAATTCATCCTAGAATCCTTCCTTTAGTCATAAATCCATCTTAAGGAGCCCTTTTGATCAAATTAAAATGAAGAACCCGAAGAAGAGGTAATAATTTCACCACCCTCCTTCAAGTTCATTTCTTCTTCCACTTCTTCTTTATTTGTTATTTCCATTATAAAATAATAACTCCAATATCTTATACATACTGTGATGTTATTATAAATATGTTACAACCATATTCATTATTCTATCCATCCTTTGAATGACATGTCACTATACGTGAGTACGTACGGATTACCGTCTCCACGTCGTGGTGTAATTGTTATTCAATACATTATTACTTTGATGGGAATAATAATGATTTGTAATTCAACTAAATAATAAATATAACATGATAATGATTCTGTATATATGATATAACATCCAATTACATATTATTTTAATATCAAAATAATGATATTGTTGCGCGTGTGTACGTTTGGATTACCGTCTCCACGAACGTGATGAGATTCATTCCCCATCGTATCCATTCAAGAATAATTTTCATTAGATGATTAAAAATAATGTCTAAATACTTGATATCATTCTAAATATTAATAAGATACATCCCATCCATAAAAAATGTGACTCGTATAACAATGAATATAAAGGAATACGAATCCGTTAACAACCGAAACGACGATAATACTAAGATATTATTAACAAAACAATGGTAAAAGATCACATATGATATCATATTAATGTATATGATTATTGAATAATTTAATAAAAATTATTTCCCCACTATACAGGAGATTAACCTACCCTCTACCATGAAAAAGTATAAGTTAAGGGTTTATTTTACAATTTCTTCATTATCTGAGGTTGTTTATGCATAATTATCTATTGGGACCTCTTTATCATCCACATCCATGTTTCTTAAAAATGTATTTTAAAAAATTGATTACTATTTTATAAACTATGGGTTAATGTCTAATATATCCTTATTTGAATTTTTATATGATTTTTATAAAGTAACCCTTCCTTCATTTCCCAAACAAGGTCCTTTTTAACCTTTTCGATAGAATTAAGGTAAGAATGTCTTTTTTAACTTATATGGCAGGTGAAACTATTTTCTGCCGTTATAAAATTTTGGAAGCTTCCCTTAAAAGCTTATATGAATATTTTCAAATAAAATGTTTTCTTCTATAACTATGAGACTTATAAATGATTTGAAAAAAGAGATTTTTCTCTCAAGTAGTTTTGATTTCATCTATTTCAAAATCCTTGGATGGATTTTAATCTTATTTGAAGTTGATTTAATGTGATACAAAACATCCATATTGTATTGAAGGTTTTATAATATGTTTGACTGTGGATGTGTTATCTTTATACAATTCATTGTTTATGGAGAAAGTATTGACATTTCTTATACTAGTTTTAATGTGAATGTTTATGATATGTTTAATCCTGTTCACATTAGGAATTCATTGGAATTTGTAAGTGACAGGTGTATCCCGCTATAGCTCCTCGGGGAATCGGTAGGTCTCTTGAGACAAACTAGTGTCCTGGAACAAGGCCATGACAAAATTTTATTTTTAGTCTTGGCACAAGGTCTTGACTATGTGGTTATGGTAGTCTGGCATTATAAATTCCATCATTATTAAAGTTATTATTGATAATGCATGTAATTATTTGACTAGTAGAATATCCTTATGAAAAACTAAATGGAAATATTTAATTTTATTTTTGAAATATTATGCTGAATTTCAAGTTTAAAGGCTTTTGTTTTAGTTATACATTTATTTAAAATTTTATGCTTATTTATGAATGTTTCCACTGTATTTTTATCCTTACTGAGCATCTGGGATCACCCCTTTTTATGTTTTATTTTTCCCTAGATGTGAAGAAGTATTTTATGACTGACCTGTAGGGATAGTCTGAGGGGATATAAGTGTGGACTATGGAGACTATGTTGTTGTAGTTTTTCACTTTTTGATATAATGTAAGACTTATGAATGTATCAATTGTTTCCAAGGGTACTAAAATAATCGGTCTTTCGAGACTTGATATTTTTTTATCATGATAATGTTATTTAATAATGCACCGACCCTAGGTAACTTGGGTCAGGGAGTTACAGTTGGTATCAGAGGTATTTTAGTAAAATCCTTGGAAGCTGAATTTAGATAATATCTGATTAGATCACATAGACCTAAGATGGACTTTGATGATTAGTATAGAAGATCTTCCTAGAATTTTGGTATTGTAGAGATTTTGTGAGTTTTCTGATCAATACATCTCCGTCTGGATACGAGCTGGTAGAGGCGGCTCTGGAATAGATGTACCTATGGGTAAAACCCGAAAACACCACTTTGAGATAGACTCAAGAGGGAACTGTTGCACGACAACAGGCCTTGCCGCACTCTTGGTTATGACACTCCCGGGGGATATGCTTAGGATAATTCTCATTTTGTTTACAAACCATTATCAATGGTTTATGAGTATATACTTCCTCAAAAAAAATTATGTTTATTTATTATATCCATAAACTATTAAATTTATTTTAATTGTTTTAAAAGTTTTTATTAATGTATTACAATTCAAAAACTAATCTAGTGCATGCCATTGTTTAGAAATGATGCCTAGTGGAAGGAATGGAAACCATATCAATACACACACTCCATGTTTGGATTTCCCTCCTACTAAAGATAATTATAGTGAAGCTGGTGATGCAACTGGTGTTGATCAGCTAATCAGCATACTAGGAAAACTCACTCAGGTTATGAATAATAACCATACCCATATAGAGCACCCTGATCCTCATCGTGGATGATCAAGGTTAGATCGCTTCATGAGGCAACAACCACCATCATTCAATTGGTGTACAAATTCACCAGTATCTGAGAAATGGATATATTCCTTAGATAAAATATTCCACACCATGGGGATTCGGGAAAGGGATAATGTTGTCATTGAAGTTTACCACCTCACTGGAGATATTGATCAATGGTGGTCATTGATTCAAAACACGGAAGAAGTTGATGAAGTATCAGATATGGAATTAAGGGAGATTAAAGATATTTTCTGAGAAAAATACTTTCCTCATGACCATCAAGCAGAAATGGAAGGAAAATTTCTGAGTCTGAGGCAAAAGGGAGGGTGAGAATATCTCAAAGTATAAGGCTGACTTTACAAGGTTATCAAGGCATGTTTCAGATTATATACGTATCCCAAGAAATAAGATTGATTGTTTCTTTGAGGGGTTAAAACTTTTTCTCCATCAAGAATTAGTTTCACAATCCTTCACATCATACGAAGATATTGTCTCATCTGCTATCAAGACCGAAAAGGATTTTTTAAAGTTTTACAAATTTAAAGCAAAGAAAGAGAAGAAGATATCATCTGCTTACTTAGGAAATGGAAATAAGGGGAAGAAGGGAAATGTTAAATATCCATCCTGTAGTAAATGTTGTAACAAACACCATGGTACTTTCTTGAATGGAATGTGAGTATGTTAGAAGTTTAGTGAAAAAGGCCACCAAGCTCATGATTGCAATGGGGAGAAGAAAGCTACAGGTGTTTAATGCTACAATTTTAGGGAGATGGGACATTATGAAAATGAGTGTCCTAATTGTCTGGGAAACTTACCTCCGAAAAGGCCAAGGGATTAAGGCCAAGTTTATGTGATCACTACTTCTGAGGTTGAAGCTCCGAAAGATGTGGTGGTAGATAATTTAATGGTTTCTTCAAGTTTTTCCAATTCTTTATTTGATTCAGGATCATCGCATTGTTTCATATCTTCCCAATTTTCTAAGAAAATTAGATATTTCCAATTTGATTTAACAATGGATTTGTCAGCTAAAACTCTTAAGGGAAGTATCATTGCTATAGGGTTCTGTGAATCAGTTCCCATTGGGGCATATAAATATTCTTTATCTATTGATCGCATCGTCATACCAATGATTGAATTTGATATAATCCTCGGTATGGATTGGCTTTCAGAGCTTGATTCAATTTTTTTTTGTAAGATGAAGGTGGTTACTATTTTTTATGACAATGAAAAAAACACCTTATCTTTAGAGAATAATCGTCACCACCTAATTATTATCTAAATCCACCCCCAGTAGCTCAAATAAATTCAATTATTGGGGAGGAAGTGAATAAAATGACTATGGGTGAGGAAAGGAATTTTCAAATAGAGGATGTACCTATTGTGAGAGAATATGTTGATTTTTTCCAGATGATTTACCTGGACATCCTACAGAACGAGAAATTGAGTTTTCCATTGATTTAATTCTTGGTTCAAGGCATATATCGAAAACCCCTTATAGAATGGCCACTGTGGAATTAGTGGAACAAAAGAAACAACTAGACGAATTGAGTAATACGGGATTTATTAGCGAGAGTGTTTCTCTATGGCGAGCCCCTATTCTTTTTGATAACAAAAAATATGGATCTATGAGGTTGTGCATTGACTACAGGGAGATCAATGCTATAAAAATAAAGAACAAGTATCCCATACCTCGCATTGATGATTTATTCGACCAACTTCATAAAGCTCCATAGTTTTCAAAGATTGAACATCGATTTGGATATCATCAGTTTTGTTTGAAGATAGAAGACATTCCCAAAATAGAATTTCGAACCACGTATGGGCATTACAAGTTTACAGTAAAGCCTTTTGGGCTAACTAATTCACCCTGTATTTTCATGGATCTAATGACCATAGTTTTCAAGGAATATCTTGATGAATTTGTAGTGTTATTTATTGGTGATACCCTGGTATACTCCAAAAGCTATGAAGTTCATGAAAATCACTTGCGCATTATGCTGAAGACTCTTAGAAGACAAGAATTATATGGGAGGTTTAGCAAGTGTAAATTTTGGCTTTAGGAGATTTCTTTTCTTGGCCATATTGTCTCTAAGGATGGAATCTCTATTGATCCTTCTAAGACAAGAGCAATCCAAGAATGTCCAGCACTAACAAATATAACCGAGATACGCAGTTTTATTGGTTTACCAGGTTATTATAGAAGTTTTGTCTAGAATACTTCCCGATTGGATAACCCATTAACAAAGATCACATGTTAAGGTGTTAAATTAGTTTGGACAGTAGAGTGTAAAGAATTTTTCGAAGAAATTAATAGAACATTATTCAATGCTCTTATCTTGACTCTACCATCAGGGAATTGTGGGTTCGTTATTTATAGTGATGCTTCAATGAAAGGACATGGTTGTGTCCTTATGCAGAATGATAGGGTTATTGAAAATTCATCACGATAGCTAAATATTCATGAGCAAAACTATCCTACTCATGATCTTGAGTTAGCAGCTATAATCCATTCTTTGAAGATATGGAGACATTATCTGTATGGTGAAAAATGTGAGATATAAACCGATCACAAGAGTTTGAAGTATATTTTCTCACAGAAAGAACTCAACATGAAGTAAATGTGATGGCCTGAACTACTCAATGATTATGATTGCACGACACACTACAACCTGGGGAAGGCAAATAAGGTGGCCGATTCATTGAGTAGAAAAGATCATGGGGTTTTGAACAAGATGAGAGTTGAAAGGGATCCTATTTTCATGGATCTAGTAAATATGGATATGGGAATCACTATGGAAGGTGAATCATCAAAGCTTTTTCAAATGGTTCCAAACCATATTTACTAGAAAGGATAAAGAGTTCTCATACCGGTGATGAAGAGTTTCAAAAAAAGATTAAAGCTGTGAATGATGGGAGATTGATTGACTTCGTATATAAAGACGGGGTTTTGAAATTCGGGATAATAATTTGTGTTCCTGACATACATAATCTAAAAAGGGAATTTATGGATGATGCTCACAGTTACAATTTCTTTATACACCATGGGAGCACCAAATTGTATAGATATTTGAAGGAACATTTTTGGTGGGACAACATGAAGAGGGAGATTGCTGATTTTGTGTCAAGATGTATGGTTTGTCAACAAGTGAAAGTAGGAAGGCAACAACCTAGAGGAGTCATGCAACCTCTTACATACCTGAGTGGAAAGGGGATAATATTACGGTGGACTTTGACATGGGACTAAAAATAATCCTAGAAGGAACGATTCAATATGGGTCATTGTTGATCATCTTACCAAGTCAGCACATTTTCTTGCTATAAGAGAAGATCTATCACCTGAACATCTTGCAGGACTATGTATTAATGATGTTGTGAGACTTCATGAAGTACCCCTATCAATTGTTTCTGATCGTGATCCACATTTTACTTCAAGATTGTGGAAAAGTATTCAGAAATCCCTGGATACTGAACTTCTTTTGAGCACTGCTTACCACCCCCAAACTGATGGAAAATCAGAAAACACTATTCAAACCTTATTTGACATGTTGATATCATGCTCACTTGACATTCATGGTATATGGGATCAATATTTACCTATGGTAGAATTTTCCTATAATAATAGCTTCCATTGAAGTATTCAGATGGTACCATATGAAGCATTATACAGAAATAGATATCGCACACCAACTTTTTGGGATGATGTTGGTGAAAAAAACTCATAGGCCCATAACTTGTGGAGGAAACGATGGAAAAGGTGAAGGTAATCCAAATGCACATCAAAGTATCTCAAAGTAGGCAGAAGAGCTATGCTGAAAATTGAAAGATGGATTTGGAATTTTTGGTAGGATATCATGTTTTCATGAAGGTATCTCCATGGAAGGGTGTTATACGTTTCGGTAAGAAGGGAAAATTGATTCCTAGGTACACCGGACCTTTCGAAATTCTAGAATGAATTGGGGTTGTATCTTATCATTTGGAAATGCCGCCAAATATCTCCAAAGTTCACGATGTGTTCCACGTATCATTGTTGAGAAAATACATGCCAGATCCAACACATGTACTAAACTATGAGGAATTAGAACTAGAACCCGATATGTCTTATTGCAAAGAGCCCGTCAGGATTCTTGATACAAGAGAAAAAGCGCTGAGAAACCAGAAGACTCGTTTGGTAAAATTTTTATGGAGAAACTATATGATTGAAGAGGCAACATGGGAACCCAAAGAACTTATGATAAAGAACCACCTGAGCCAATTTATTCAATAATACTCTATAAATTTCGAGGATAAAATTATTGGAAGGAGGGGAGAATGTAACACCCCAAGCTTCTACAGTACGCTTTGCTTTGAATAATATAGTAGTGTGTGTTTTACGCAACTTCGAGTTCTAACACACCACAACCAATCATACTAGACATTATGAATATTAATACCCACCTTTTGAAATTTTATAAATTTTATCTTTCAAAATGGACTTCATTTTTGGATTCGGAATATTAAAATTATCTTAGGGTGAATTTTGTGTATTTTTATGAAAGCATTCAATTTTTGATGAATAGTGAAAGACACTGAGTTATAGTTTAAAACCAAATTTTTATTTTAAAAATTATTTATTTTATTTAAATTTATTTTAGGTCAAAATAGACACATAATACCTATATAAGTTAAATTTAATTAATTGGAATCAATTTATAATAATTTTAGATATATAAAAATTGTATAGAACTTGTTACCGTCTTTTACCCACCTCCTAAGAGAATTCGCAAATTCACATAAAATTTAATTTTACCACTTCTTTGAGTAGAATTTAGAAAATCCTAGTGACATGGTTAATATCAAGGAGTATAATGGGATTCAATAAGATAAAAATAAATTTTGGTGAATAGAAACGTTTTACTATTATTTACCACGTTTAAAAGTAAATAGGGTAATTATGGGTAAAAATGATATTATTATTACCCTAACACAT
This sequence comes from Viscum album, assembly GCA_963277665.1. Taxonomy (NCBI): domain Eukaryota; kingdom Viridiplantae; phylum Streptophyta; class Magnoliopsida; order Santalales; family Viscaceae; genus Viscum; species Viscum album. Next base: position 399,748,575 of record OY728138.1, read on the forward strand.
GTCCTAATTTTATTGGATAAGTATAGTTTGACTAAAAATAACCTTATGAATAAAATATGAACCTCTTTGGTCCACTTTGATTAGACTAGGACATTTATTATTATTTAATTCAAAGAAGAGTTAAAAGATTTAAAATCAAAGTTTAATAACTAAACAATTTAAATATAGGGTTACACAAAAGATAAATTAGATTATAAATATTAATTCGAAATATAAAAATCATTCCTATATAATAGTATTTTATTTATAATTTTTAGACATTAGATAATTTAATATATTTATGACACAATGATGATGCAGTAATTACCTAATTAGTGAAATATTAAAATATTTGACATTTTAAATATATAAATAAAAGTAATTTGAGACCTTTTATGAAATACAATAATATCATATGTTAATATGACATATTAGGGTTGGTTAGATGAAATTAATTCGAAGTAATAATGCTGTTATGAATTTAGAAAAAACATAATACCAAATAGTGTCAAAATTGACATAAAAGATTTTTTAAAACAAATATTATATTATTAATTGATATTATATTTAAAAAAATATATGGATTGGACAAAGTACATATATAAAGATAGGTTTATCATTAATTAACCACTTGGGGTTCTCTTGAAAGTATATATTAAGTTTATTAACCATATAATATAAAAATACAAAGAGACATGGTAAATGTCAAACTATTTAACTAATAGTTAAATCTAAAAGATAAAGTTAATATTGTGACCCAAAACTGTCTAAAACCAATTGGTTTAGTGTTTTTCGACCCATCCCTACCTTCTCCTTTAAATAATCCATTTTGGAGCCATTATAAACCGAAAATGTTGTTATTATAAAATGATATTTCTAGCTTTTCCAAAGGTGCCCCTTACCCCTCTTATAAAAGGACACTCCCCCTTCTCTCTAATTCACACCTTTGATTCCATTAGTCTCAGCCAGCCTCTACCAAAATACCATATAAACTATCCTCAATTCATCCTAGAGGCCTTCCTTTGGTCATATATCCAACTTAATGAGCCCTTTTGATCAAATCCAAAGGAAGAACCAGAAGAGGAGGTAATAATTTCACCACCCTCTTTCAAGTTATTATCTTCTTCCACTTCTTCTTTCATTTTTATTTCCATTATAAAATAATAACTCTATTATATTAAATATATTGTGATGTTATTATAAATATGGTATATCCATATTCATTATTCTATCCACCCTTTGAATGACATGTCACCATACGGGCGTACGTACGGATTACCGTCTCCACGTCGTGGTGTAATTGTTATTCAATACAATATTATTTGGATGTGTATAATAATGATGTGTAATTCAGGTAAATAATAAATATAACATTATAATGATTCTTTATCTATGATATACCATCCAAATATATATTATTTTAATATCTAAAGAATGATATTTTCACTCATGCGTATGTACGGATTACCGTCTCCACTAACGCGATGAGATTCATTCCCCATCGTATCCAATCAAGAATAATTTTCATTAGATAATTAATGATAATTTTTAAAGACTTAATATAATTATGTATATTTATAAGATAAATCCCATCCATAAGAAATATGACTCGCATAACAATTAATATATATGAAAACGAATCCGTTAACACCTGAAACGATGATAATACTAAGATATTATTAACAAAACAATGTTAAAAGATCATATATGATATCATATTAATGTATATTATTGTTTTATAATTTAATAAAAATTATTTCACCACTATACATGAGGTTAAACTACCTTCGTCTATGGAAAAGTACAAGGTAGGGGTTTATTTCAAAATCTCTTCATTCTCCAAGGTTATTTATACGAAATTATCTACAGGGACCTCTTTATCATCCACGTCCATGTTTTTTAAAAATAAATTTCAAAATATTCTTACTATTTTATAGACTATGGGTTAAGGTTATTTATACCCTTTTTTGACTTTTTATAACATTTTTATAAAGAAATATTTTCATCATTTTCCAAACAAGGTCCTTTTTAGCGTTTTCGACAGAATTAAGGTAAGAATGTATTTTTTAACTTATACTGCGGGTGCAGATATTTTTTGCCGTTATAAAATCATTGAAGCTTTTCCTACATGATTATAAGAATATTTTCAATGTAAATGTTTTCTTTTATAATTATGTGACTTTTAAATAATATCAAAAAAAGATATTTTTCTCCCAAATAGTTTTGATTTCATCTATGTCAACATCCTTTGATGGATTTTAAGCTTATTTGAAGTTGATTTTTTATGATACAAGACATCCATATTGTATTGAAGTATTTGTGATATGTTTGACTATGTATGTGTTATATTTATACCATTCATGGTTTATGGATAAACTGTTGACATTTCGTATGCTAGTTTTAATACGAATATTTATGTTATGTTTAAACCTGTTCAAATGAGGAATTCATTGGACTTATTAATTGATAGGTGGAGCCTGCTAGGTCTCCTCCATGCATCAGTATGTCTCATGGGACAAACTAGTGTCTTGTCACAAGGACTTGACAAAATCATATTTGTAGTCTTGGCACAAGGCCTTGAATATGTGGTTATGATAGTCTAGAATTATTCCTTCCATCATTATGAAAGTGGTTATTGATATTGCATGTGATTATTTGACTATTAGAATATCCATGTGAACAAGTAAATGACATAATTTAATTTAATTTTTTCCATACTATACTGAAGTTCACGTTTAAAAGGCTTTTTTTTTAGTTTTACATTGCCTTAATTGTTTATGCTTATTTATGAATCTTTCTGCAATATTGTTATCCTTACTGAGCATTTGAGCTCACCCCTTTCTATGTTTTATTTTTCCCAGGATGTGAAGAAGTATTTTATGATTGAATTCCAGGGATAGTATTAGGGGATATGATTTTAGAATGTGGAGACTATTTTATTGTAGTTTTTCAAATGATTTAATTTAAGACTTATGAATGTATCAAGTGTTTCCAAGGCTACTAAACTAATCGGTATTTCGAGACTTGATCTTTTGTGATCTTGCCATTTATATGTAATAATGCATCGAATCTGGGTAACTGGGGTCAGGGCGTACATGTGTAGTACATTCTGAGATTATTTAAATGTTGATTATAGTGGGGCAATTTTTTTGACATTTATAGGTGATATTAATAGTATTTCAGACACATTTAGTTAATATGGATGATTTCCTTGAGTTCTGGATTCAAAATCCTTCAATGGGTTTGGTTTTGAGCTAGGAGACCTGGGTGAGGGTTGTAAGGCCATTGATTGACATGACCTAAGAATTCAATGGTGTTTTGATTGATAATTTTTTTATTATTAATCTCAAAATGTGATATTTGAGTAGTATCTATGGGAAGATCATGTTTTACCATTCATATTAAGACTAATGGATCAAGGTTAGAGTAGTTGAGGTTTGATACCAAAGTTTGAGGATCAGGGTGGATTGAGCTTGCAAGGCTTGGTTGACACCATTGGATTTCCGTTTTGGCTAAATTCCATTATAGTGTTGATTTGATTTTGAGATCTCTTGATGATGCGCATAGTGGGTAGGTTTCTAGTAAACTGATCATTTTATTCCATGGTTGGTGGTTAATAATGTCCTCATGGAATGTGATTTAATTTTTGTTCACTGGTGGCATATTATTTATGATAGATTGATTAGATGCAATTTAGGGATGCTTGAGGATGTTTCTTGTGTTAGGGATTTGCCTTAGAGTTTTTGGGTTACATGGGTTTAGAGAGGAGGAACATTCATCAGTGGTATTTTTAAGGATCCATGGAGGGATTCTTTTTTTTTTATGTTTGGATCCATAGGGAAATCTGCGGGCCTGATTTATTGAATGACATAGAGTGGGTGGGAATGATTTTAATGTTTGGTTATGGGTTTTCCTTAGGAACTAGAATAATGTATGAACCGATGGGGATAAGATGATATTGGATTAGATGGACTTCTAACCAGTAATTTTCATATTCTAGTTTGTTGTTGTGGAGACCGGGAATACCCCATGGCATAATTTTATAAGGTTGGGTTTCCATGTTTTAGAAACCACATGTTTGGTTAGGGGTGCAATGGAAGAGAGTGTTGGACAGATGATCCACACCTATGGTTCTAGATATCTGTAATTGTGATTTTTTGAATGAGGCTCTGTATCCATTCCGATATATGGACAATATTTTTAGTGCTTGGCCGAGGATCCATGCATGTTGATTTATACAATTGGGTATAGTGGATGTGATAACACATGTATGTTGTCTGGTGCTACACTGAGGCTCTAAGAATGTGTAGTTTATAGCTAGATTTGGATTCCAAAGGGAGTATATAGTAACCACTGATGTGATGTTTTGAATGATTATGGAGGTTTCAAAAATGGAATTTCAAGTCCCAATTGGATTCATGGAGTGTTGCTCTATGATTTCTGACCAGCGATTGGTGGTTTTGAGAGGATGGAAAGAGGATCCACTCCCCAGTTCACTGTGGTTCTGGGGGAATGAATGAATATCTTAAACCCAAGGTAATGAACATTTCATTCCATATCAAGGATGGTATGGTAAGACATGGAATTCCGAGTCCAATTTTGATTCATTGACTTATGATCAGTGTTTGTTGACTTGTGACCTAGTGGTTTGGATGGTTGAACATGGTGTACTAAATCCTAGTTGGAATCATGGAATGATGCTCCTTGTGAGTTTACAAATGACCCTAGTGAATTGTGTTTAGGATGTTAGATTGATTAAATATGCACTTTTTATTAGATATATATGGTTTATGTGTTGGACTGATTCTTTGTGCACTATTTTTATGATACATGAGATAGATTTCAGGTTGAATGTATGGTCTTAGTAGTACTCTTATGTAGAAATAGGTAAATATGTGTTGAGTTTCCAAGTATGAGGCATTCTTTGCTTATGAGTACATGGTTTGGGATGACATAGATTAGCAACTCGGATGATAGGACTATCTTAGGATGGGTCCCCAATTTTTTCAAGTATTGTTGCGGCATCCATGGATATGGATCCAATAGGTTATTTTGGGATGCATAGTCTTGCAGAGAAGCCCACAGATATTCCTACATTGGCCGAAGAAGGTTTGGTTGATTGATGTCTTAGACCTACGTATCTATGGCTATTTGTATATATTTTATTTTTTCCTATTGTATATTGGCTAAGATGAGAATATTTTAAGAGTATGCACATATTACAACAGTTTATAGGTTCACCATTGGGGGTGTCCTACTGAGATTTTTTCTCACTCCCTATATGTGAACCTCAATGTGTGTGAAAAAATTCTATTCGCTTTCATGTTGAGCACAAATTCACAACGAATCAGGAAGAGGAATCAGTTTGCATGGTGGAGAGAGATGCTCATGTGGAGTTGACTGGTCATGCTGCAGTAACCTGATATGGTATTGGAGACCTATTATATGTTACAAATATGATATGTAAGTATTGACTATTGTATTTAATTTTCTTTTGTTTGTTTTTAAATATGTAATCATCCCAGTGGGCGATCTTGGTTTTATGTATAACATGTTTGTTCAGGCCTTTACTATATTTTCATTTTAGTACGTCATTTGTAGTTTCAGTTTATTTTTTCGTCTATATTCCCAATTGTGATTGATGTTTTTTTATTTACATAAAATTGTTAAGGGGGGTATAGTCTCCTCACATATCCACTTTAGAACCCCCCCTACTAGTTGGCATCTTCTACTATATGAGGAGGAGAGATTGAGGTCTTGTGGTGAATCAGCTCAGAGAACCATTTTATTGGAAGCTGAGATAGGACATTACAAAGTGGTATTGGAGGTGTTACATTCCTATTATTTCACTAATTGGGGTTTGGTAGATATTTCATATAAGAATGTGTTAAAACTAGTTTATGTATACCAGATTGGTGTGTCGTGGGCACCTATATCTGTAAGAAATCCAGGATACTAGGGATTGGTTTTGATGTTATGGATTTTTTATGTTACATTTATACATAATTTTTTCTTTTAGTGATTCACATGTTGTTTGGATTAAACGGTTTATGGAAGATTTCAGCTCGTAGCATGTTGGCATCATTCTTGTGAGTTGGTGTTGAATCATCATGTATTGATGAGATGTGAATATCATGCACCATGATAGGTATGAAGGATCTATATGTTATATGTCCTCTAATATGTGATATTATATATTTCATTCTGATGGAAGGTTCTATGAATATAGGGTGAGATTTTCTATGGTGGGTATGCTATTGTGGTTTTTTGCGGCTTGTGTAAAGACCATTATTGGTCAACATGGTATAATATTAGGGTTGTGGACTAATTTTATATAGTTTTTTGAGGTTGTTAGTATGTATCTGTTCTCCAAGGAGTGGTCTACTGGGAAGATGCTTAGAGAGGAAAGATGTTGTAGATGCAGATATTTGATTGGTATATCACACCTTTATAGTGAGGGACCCTAGCAGATGGTGGATTGTTTTTAGGACATTGTGAAATGATGAGATGGGTGTAAGTTTATGCCCTTTGATTTTTCTCATTCGTTGATATTTCATAAGCCTTGGGGGTTAGACATACTGGCTTGACAATAGACTTGTTTGTAAGGGATAGGTGGGAGAGCCAAGTAGCCTTCGTGACATGACTCCTGACATAGAAGTTAGATCCATTTTATCTTGATGGTGAGTCGTGAGAGGGGCTGACCAAGTTATGAGTGAAATAAAGTGTTCAAGGAACATATGGGTTTTCTGGGAATGTAAAAATGGTGCACGATGGTTTTATCTGAGATTGAGGTTTGGGATTGTTGGATGACATTTTTTTTATGATGGTTCACTTTTATGACAGTGTTTCCACATTGTGGTCTGTTTCAAGAGGGGAAGCTTCATTTTGGAGGATAGACTAAGAAATTGTTGGGTAGTTGATTTGAGCTCGGTGGATTTTGGTTATATTAGGTGAAAAAGAAGTACATTAGGTTTCATGGTATAGTATTTTGAGATGATTTTTGTGAGACATGACGTTCTAGAGTCAGAGTAAGTTTTCTAGTTAGTTGAGTAAAGAGTGTGTGATGGATAAGTGATAGTGGAACCATAGAGACGTGAGAACTGGTGATGCACTATTTTTTTCATCATTGGATAAGAAATTATGGGAGTGTGTTCCCGAGGTTCTAGAGTTTGGATAATGGTCACGAGTGATATGAGAATTTTTGCGGGTGTAATAAGTGGGTTGTGGTCAAGGTGACCTAAGGCCTTGGGATAAAACTATGATTTTATAGGATCTATAAGCCTACGATGGTATTGATCAATGAAATCATAGTATTGTACCTGTTTCAATATGATCATGACCATTATCCTAACATCATTCCGAGTATTCTAAAAGAGCATGACCTTTATTCCATGCTACAACAATATTTCCTTGGGATGATAAGGGGACTCTCAGGAGGTTTTTCCCATGGAAAGATGTGTGTGAAACCCTATAGTGGGTGGAAAACCATAATATTTTTGTGTGTTTTGTCCCTTTGATGGGCCAGATATCAAAAAATATCATATATTCTATTCTTGATGTTGGGAATGGGCAATAGTAAATGTTTAATTTTGATGCTATGGTGGGGGAAAGGTGTCCATGTCCATCTCCATGGTTTATCATGATTAGGCCATGGACTGTGAAAAACGATGTTAGGTTATGATGTGACACTAATGAAACTCATATGGGGGGTTTTAGATCATGTATAGTGGTTTGAACCTTGTGTTGGTAGGTTTGGGGATGTTTTGAGGACCATGTCGAGCGGGTTTGTGGAACATTGATAATTTTTTTTAATGACGACTTCCATGATGGGAAGAATCATGGATATAAATCGGTATATGTGGATTGAGTTTTATAGTGGGGATCACCATGAGTTTTATTAAGAGTTTTAAATTAATTTGTGGCATTTTTAGATGGATGGGTGTGGTTAGGCACAACCTTAGTGGGTTTTAATGAAAAACGTGGTGTCTTGGCCTTTGGATGTGTTTCACTCCATCTCTTAGAGGATATGCATAGAAATTCAGTTATCATTAATGAGTAGAGTACAACGTGTTGTGATTGGGTTGAAAACCAATGTGGGTTGGTTTTTTTGGTTGGATGATCATCAAGGCTTCCTGAGGATGAGATGGTTTATGGTGGGGAGGTTGTCGAGAGCCGAGATTTCAAGATTTTTAAATGTGGGAATCAATTTAGTTTTTTTTATCGGGTGCTCATTGTGGGTAAAAGGGACATTTTTAACCTAGGATATGGTCTCAGACAATTTTTCTAACAATTCAGTAGGTCTCAGAATTTTCGGTTTACCTTAGGATAGGACTTTGGCGTAGTTCCTTAAATTAGAGTTTTGATCTAATATTTAATATTTAAATAATTGAATATCAAATTAGTTTGGATGTTTTGGGTGGAGGTATCTCTTTAATGGACCATTAAATAGATTTTATGACTCTACTGTTGATTCATTAATGGGGGGTATTTCATAGGTGATATATTAAATCTCTATGTGTTTTAAGACTTGGTATGGGCGTTAAATATGTTATTAATTAATTAATTAAATGATCCCCCCCCCCAATTCGGGGTTCACATGCATGATATCAGTGGGAAGGGGATTCTACCTCATGTGTGATGGCTAGGTCAAAGGGGAAGGGGAGGAGATATCTCTACACTTCTTCCTTGGCATAGATTAAGGCTAGATCGTGGTGCAATATCTTATGGGAAGGAGTTTTAACCCATGGCCATAGTGTTTGCACCATGAGGTAGGCCATTTTTTTTGTTATATTCCCTGATCGCAACTGATTTTATTTAAATTCCATTTTATGAGTGAAAAGTACCCCATGGGGGTCGATTTATGCTTATTTGAGAAAAAGAGGGTTTTGGGATGGTTTGGTGGGGTTTCCCATAAGAAATCCCATCAACACAGTGTGTGTTTATAAGAACATATGCCATCTGTTTTTCTCGTTCTATGAATAATGACTTTCTAGAAATATAGGTTCTGTACTTTATGTCCACACCATGTAGTAGTTTGTGGCCATGTTTCTGGCCATATTATAAAGTACAGAGGAAGATCCCATGTTTCTATATCCATGAAATAACACATCTCTAGGAGGAGAGATGAGGTACACACCATGTACTCAAAAGTACACACCATGTACTTTTTCCAACATTGATGTTTTTGGTGTTTTGTCCCATGTAAGTCATAACTTTGCATGTGAATATTCAGTTATGAGTGTTTGTTTCACATAGATCATAATTTTGGGATCCTTTTGACATATATGGGTTTATATACATAGTTTATTTTGAATAAATTTAGTTCATAAAAAATATTTCTTTGAGGTGAGGATTCCGAATCATTTAGTGGGTTGGGTTTTGAAATGTGTGATGTAGGTGATGGATGTGAGCCCAGTGTTTGATATATCCTGAGCATACCATGGATTTTTTCTTCGGGATTCATGGATGAATATCATAATATGGAATTTTAGTAGTATCTCAAAGAAGATTTTTTTTTTCAGTTCATATTCAGACTAGTTGATCGAGGTTAGATCAGTGCAGGCTTGGACCCTATGATTGAGGATCAGGTTAGATTGATCCTTTGGAGATTTATTGACACTATAGGATTGTAGTTATGGATGAATTCCATCATGGTGTTTATTTGAGTCTGAGGGGCTCTTGGTGATTCCCATGGTTGTAAAGTTCTAGTTAAGTGAACATTGTATGTCGTGGTCTGTGGTGGAGAATGTCCTTGTTTCATGGGATTTATTTTGGATGCCTTGGTCACATGAAATTGATCAAGGATGTCTTGGATCATATTTAAGGATTTCTGAGGATGATTCTTGTGTTTGGGATTGGCCAAAGAGTTTTTTGGTTTCTAGGGTTTAGAGAGGATTCTCTTACATAAGTTTTATTTATCAGGATCCATGAATGAATTATTATTTTTATTTGGGGATCATAGGGTAATGTGTAGGACTGATTGATAGGATGACCTAGAGTGGGTGAGGGTGACTTCATTGTTTTGTTATTGATGTTCCTTGGCGTAGGATCTAAGAATAGTGGAAGCGTGTTGGTGGGTGTAACCAACATTTATTTTTTCCATTTAAAACATTTTATTTGAGATCTCTCACGATAATAAAATGCAGGATCTTTGGAATAGAACGATGAATGAATGAAAATAATGGAGTCTCAGAACCATAAATAAGTTCATCATATGTTGGTTATAATTAATTTAATTAAAAGGCAAGAATTAACTTGATGGAATTCTATCTCCATTGGTGTTTTCGGTCACGATCCGATGTGATCCATCGTTGCATCATTGAATCCAATTGTATGGTTCTTCTAAAGGTGATCCACACATGCTCTAAATATTTTTCGACGTCAATAAAGGGATCTCTAGGTGCTAACACTGAAGAGCCTTTTCATGTGATGTCCACCTTCAATCTCCTTGATTCTGTGGAGAAGGATCTCTCTCCCGTAGTTTGAGAGCATTCTCGGATAAAAGAATTCTATCTTGGATTGAGAGATTTTTCTAGATCTATTGTGTACAACCCCCAAAACTGTCTAGGACAATGATAAATCTATAAAAGAGATTTTAATTACATAGAATAATGAAAATAATTAATTACCTAAACATATTTATTAATTTCATTTAATTCTTAGCAATACCCCGTGTCAAAGAAAAACAGTTGACTATTATTATTACTTGACATGTGCCCAGAGAATTACACGTAATATTATTTAATTAAATAAATAATTTTATTTCTCATAAAATTCACAAAAAAAATACAGGGAATGTATATTAATATACATGATGTGCACTTTTTTTTCTATTCTCTTTATTTCCACCACCACATCTATTATACCTCGAATAATGTCTAATTATTTCCAAAATAAATATCACTACATTACTCGCTAATAAATATATTATTTTTCTCATAATATATTCTCTCGAATAACTAGTGTAAAAAAAATGTTATCAGGCATCCTTAAATATTTATTAAACCACAATAGGGAATAATCTATATTCAACTTCCTAAATTAATATTTAACTAAGATACTTGGACACACTTAGTGAGTGACCCTCTACATCTCTTTATCAGTGACATTAGGAAGATCCTATCTAATGTCCAAGGATAGAATTTGTACATACGCCAAGGCGCCCAGACAGAAATAAGTTAATGCTGCAATGATCTGTCACCTCCTACAAAATGCTTATCGTGTAATGTAATCCCTTTGTCACAATATCTCAAATCAAGTAGGTTTTATTCTAGGGCCATCAACGCATTTTCTCAATTATTCATTCTTCGACTTCCCATAATTGGAATCTCACATTATTTTCCATATACATTTATTTATTATGTCTATATCAATTCCATCAAAAGGCCTGAGATATATAGTTCCACTGTTGAACAAAATTGAAAATTCCTTTCTCACATTATCTATTAATGCAATATTTCTTTTGATGCAACCAAAAGATACTTCCTCAGTGATAATTGTGTGTTGTCATATATGTCGTCAATACATTGAAGTGCATGAGTTTTAATAAACATTAATAATAATCTTAAAGTCTAAGGACCAATACACATGTCCGTAGATAAGAACATCCAATGACACTATCAAATGTGGATTTCAAACTGGTGGGTCTCCTTCTTATAATATCCTCTTGGATATCACCAAGGGAACACACCATGAGATGGTTCTTCAATGTTTTATGAGTCCTCGCCCTTAATGGACTGTATTATTTTTGTCCCTCAAATAAAATTATCTGTCCATATAACAAACATTCAAGAATAGTGTTATGTAACTTCGATTTTCTCATCATAGTAGGGATCCACTATGACCCTTTAATGAAACAGGAATCCTTAGGACATTATCACATGCATTATCACGCACAAGAATAATCAAGATGATATAAGGAAATTATTAATGAATATTGTACATAGTAGTTGGTTCTATGCCACCAACTCCAACAAACTCCCACTTATACTAGAGCCATCTGCAAACAACCATTAACCCACTAGATCTCACATGATTTTAATGCCTTTTCTGAGATAGGTATTTATTCATGGGTTCCACCACATTCTCTTCCACTAACACTCTGCTCACTGCAACATCACCCCTTTGATAGAAATCCCTCAAGAGGTGATACATTAGGAGTATGTGTTTTTTCCATTGATGTATACTTGGTTCTTTTGAAAGAACCACTACTATAGTATTATCACAAGAAAATGTGATGCGATCTTTACTACTAGGCACCAAATCAATCTCTTGGACAAAGTTAAAAATCCTTACAACTTCCTTAGCTATATTAGAAGTCGCTATATATCGAGACTCTGATACATAATCAGTGAAAAATGGTTTCTTTGAACTCTTCTAGCTCACAGATCCTCAATTGAGATAGAAAACATATCCATATTGTGACATCAGATCATTGTGATCTGTCTGAAAGAAAACATTAGCATTCCCTCTAATGAAAAGCTCCTCGTCTCCTCCATACACCAGGAACATATCATTATTTCTTCTCTGATACTTAAGGATTGTCTTAACAACAATCCCATGCTATTATCCTGGATCTACTTGATATCTTCCTACCATGCTCAGTGCATAGGAAACATCAATCCCGGTACATAACTTGGAATACATGATGGATCATATAGCTGAAGCATGTAGGATCATACTCATTCTATCATTCTCCTGTTGTGTATGGGGAAATGTTTCTTAGAAATAAGTAGGCCATGTGACACTGGAACCCATCCCCTCTTGGATGAATACATACTGAATCTTTTTAGTAAATAGTCAATGTATGTACCCAGACATAGTCAAGGAAGACTGTTGGATCTATCATGAATGATCTTGAGCCATAGAATGTAGGCTGCTTCAACCAAGTCCTTCAGCGAGAAACACTTGTTCAACCAGTCCTTAACTGACTATAAGACTGGTACATCATTTCCAAAAATTAATATGTCATCACCATATACTACTAGGATAATGACTGCATTCCCATTTAAGCGTATATAAACACATGGATCACATTCATTATTAATAAAACCAAATTTCTTTTATAAATTCATCATATCGAATGTTCCATGACCTAAAAACTTCTTTTAATCCGTAAAAGGTTTTTTGCAACTGAAAAACCCATTTTTCTTCACGTGTTGTCACAAACCCTTCTGGTTGTGTCATATATACATCTTCTTAAAGGTTCTCATTAAGGAATAATGTTTTGACTTCCATTTTACAAATCGTGTAGTCATGGTAAGCTACAATGGAAATTATGAATCTTAAGGATTTAAACATGGAAACTGGAGATGCGGTTTTGTCATAGTCAATTCCTTGACGCTGTCTAAATCCTTTATCCACTTGTATTACTTTATAGGTGGTAACTTGACCTTCCATGTCCATTTTTCCCTTGAATACCCATTTTCATCCAACAAGATTTACAACTACTTGCTCATCGACCAGAACCTAGAATTGGTTTTCATACACGGAATCCATCTCAAAATTCACAACTTCTATAAATTTTGTGGATTTTGTGTTTTTTACTAAATCCTTGGGTGAGAGAGGTTCATAATTTTCCATTAATATTGATTCACCATCCTCGGTGACTATGATGCCAATTCTCTCTGGTTTCCTTACCCATCTTGAGCTCCAACATAGTACTTGTGTTTCGGGAATCTCTTCCATGGGGACCTGTGGGACTTGTTCTTGTACCAAATCTTTCGTATATTGAGTATCAACTTCATAGTAGTCAAATATTCACCCACTATCTCATTTGAGGATTTTCTCCATCTCAAGAAATATGTCTTGTCGGGAGATATCCACTTTCTTGTCTAAAGGGTAATATAGGTAATATCCTTTTGCTTCCTTGGGATATCCTATAAAGATACACCTCATGCCCCTGGGTGCCAGTTTGTTGCCAGAGAAGGCATTAACGAACTCCTCACATACCCATACACGTGTGTGCAAAAAATGGGTTTCTTTCCATTCCACAACTCTTAGGGAATTCCCTTTTCCACCATTGATGGTACTCAGCTTAATGTGTATGCCACAATTTGTAATGCATATCCTCAAAAGGATATTGGAAGATCTGCATGACTCATTTTCGACCTCACTATACCCAATAAGGTTAATTTCATCCTTTCACTAACACCATTCCACTATGTTGAATAAGGAAGAGTGAGCTGAGATAGAATCTCAGACTACCGTATAAGATTGATGAACTCTTTTTTAATATATTCTCCACTTCGAAGTGATCAAAGTTTCTTTATCTTATTACCAAATAGATTCTCTACCTCATTTTGGAATTCCTTAAATTTTTCTATGGAACCTGACTTATACCTCATTAAGTATAAAAATCCTTATCTACTCAAATCATCAATAAAAGTAATGAAATATGAATATCCACCACCAAATTCTATGGGAAATGGTCCACACACATCAGTGTGCACCAATCCTAGAAGCTCTGTGGCCCTTTCCCCCTGTCAACCAAAAGGCTACTTGGTCATTTTACATTGTAAACATGAGTTACATCTATCAAGTGGTTTTAGTTAAGTATATTTTAATTATCCATCGTTGCATAGGTTTTTCAATTACTTCTCATTTACATTAACAAGATGGTGAAGCCTGAACTGGGTGATGTATGATTCACGTTATTTTATTTCATTATCGATTTCCAACACTGGGTTTTCATAATTTAATACATACAAAACATTATTTAAATGTTCCATACCATAACATACATTGTTCTTATGAAAGAATAAAATCTTATTTTAAAGCGTGAATAAAAATCCATCTATATCCAAACATGATACGTAAATTATGTTTTTGGTAACAATAAGAACATAATAATAGTTATGTAAAATCAAAATCATCCTTGTTGGAAATGAGAGATGGTAATCATCAAATGCCAACACTGCTGGCCTCATGACATTGGCTACTCAAAGATCCACCTATCCTCTTGAAATCCTTCTAAATATACTTGGTTCCAACATTTTAATACAGATGTGTGCCCCACAAGCTATATCTAATACACAATGTCTAGAAATGGAATGATTAAAATCGATAACGAATTCACTATTAGCGTCTCCATGCTTCTGGGTGTAGTTCCTCTCCAGTGGCCTTGCTTGCCACTTGAAAAACATAATTCTTCCAATTCCATTCCATTACTTTGGATCTTCCCCTTCTTGGAAGGTTGATGCTCAGGGGCTTCAGATCATTTTTTTATCCTTGGCCCCTTTTCCTTGTCCTTCATTTTCTTATTAACCGTAAGGACAGCTAGTTTGACACACCCTATGTCCTTATCTACATGGAAAATTAAGTTCAAAAGTTATAATAGGCTCATATCATTCTTTGTTCATGTTATAGTTGACAATAAATCCAAAGAATGTATTGGGAAGTGGTGATAGGAGTATATCTGTAAGCAACTCATCCAAAAACTTAATTCCTAAGATGTCTAGGCATTCAATATAGCCAATAAGCTTGATACATGAGGTCCAACTGGTGCATACTATACAAGATTAATTTTAAAAAAACCATTGAAGTCTCATATCTCACCTGTCTTTCCTTCTCTTGGTAGATATTCTTATGGTGAGATATCATTCTATACACGTCCATGTTTTTATGTTGCTTCAAGAGCTCATGAGACATGACCGATAGCATGAAACATTAGATATCTATGGAATCATCTATATTTTACATATAGAGAGATACTTCCTAATTATTGGACACTTTTATTGATGCAACTGGAATAGGCTCCTCCAGCACGTACAATTTCCTATCGACGCGAAGGATGACATGTAAACGCGTCTGTCATTCTGGGAAATTGGTGCCCGTGAAAAGGTTTTCCTTCTTCAGTAAGGTTTTCAATGATATGTTTGAAGTTATTTTTCAGGTCATTTATACAAACTAAGATGATCAAAGGTTTAGTACATTATCATGATAAAACTGAAATAAATAAATTAATACTTATTAGTCTCCCACTATTTTATTGAAATTAAATAGCCCTCACCATTGAAATCAGAATATTCTGCTTCCTGAATATTCTAGTGGCAAGTATCCATATTTCCCTTCACATAACCCCAAATAGGGTTGTTCAAGAAACATGGAGGGTTTTAGGTTGGCATTCCAAATTCCAACTGCATTATCTTGCATCTCCTTGATCTGTTGAGTGGATTCCCCAATCCTAAAATCCTATTATTTTAGATTTCCTCAACCTTGGCCTCTTGGTCACACCATGTCTTGTTTTAGTAGTCAACCCATGATGCAAGCCAAGTCATGTAATCCCAAAACATTGAATTATACTTCCCTGATAATTAAAAGCACCCAAAATTTGGTTGGTCAAGAACTTTGAACGATGTTTCAATTCTAACCAAGATTATGGAAGGCTGTAATGACTTAATACTTTCTTTGAGGGATTTTATCCTTATACATAATTTTCAATTTTATTATCTTTGGTTACATGCTTATTAATATTAAGTGGGATATAATTAAGTGATTAACCATATCTAAGTTAATATTTACACCTAAGCCGGTCTAATTTTAGTTCTATCTTGCATGCATTATTAATTCATTAATTGTGTGATCATGACAACACACCCATAATAAATAAACAATGAAACTGATAGAAATAAAATAAATTATATGATCATGAGTTTTTTCTATTGGTTAGTTGATCTAGCGGCTGTTAAACTAACCCAAGACCTAGGGGAGAAACACATTGAACCTTTTGGGTTCGTGTTTATAGCATTCCACTTGTTCACCTTTGTATATCCTTGAATTGGATTCACCTTGGCTCTTAACTTGAGCCACCACCACCAGTTTAGGAGCTCCATCCACAACATATGCTTTTATCTCACATGAAGGTGTTGGGTAAAACATGGTTTTACATAAAATAAACCTTAGGAATGTAATCCCGACATATTAATGAGGTGAAGGCTCACAGACCAACAAAAATTAAAATATATAAATTAAAATAAACCATTCGCATACAAATGTCTTGGTCTCACTCATGATCATCCATATATGCAATGATATTTATGCATTATGAAAACTAGCATTAAATTATTCAATCATTATTGTTTAAGATAAATCACGCACCAATCAATTAATTATCTTTAATTAATCAATCATTTTATCTGAAACAATTTTTTTGGAATTTCCTTGAGATTCTCATCCATAATAATATTAAACATATAAATTCATTTAAAATTATATTTGTACGTAACATGTTCCATAGAGTCAACCCGGTGAATTCCCGTTCATAACATCCCAATGAGTAGAAATGAACATTACACAGATGTTAAATTAAAAAAATATATATAAAACACATATCACATGATCTGCCACAACTTTATGCCTGCACTATAATTCATGTCTCAAGGGTTTGTATAATATAATAATAAATTATAATAAATATGTGTAATTTGGATGTGTACACAATGTGTAGTTATGATTACACAGCGTGTACTTTTGTTCGCCATCCATCTGAAGAACATGCACGAGGATATGACATGTAGATGTACTTCAGAAATTTTTCGGAGTACCCAACGAGTTCAGTGAGAGACATGTCGTGTAGTATCTGCGTTACAAGATTTCTATCCTGGAAAGCTATGTATGAGGTACGCCATCGAACCCTAACCAAATGGGACTACACACCATGTTCAGTGGACCACACGACATGTAAACCAAAAATTGTTTGCCACCTTTTCTTGGACAAAACATGGTGTCATTTAATACTTAGAAATACTCCAAGACATAACCAGATTTGGTGGACCAATCTGATGCATTGAACCTGGACTACACAACGTGTACATCTGAATGCACACCGTGTATTCTAGTGTTGTACGGCCAGGAATTTTTGGATCCTTTGGATGACACCCTATATTTTATTTTAATAAAAATTAACAGAAAATGTTGTTTCTGTATGATGGGCGAGAAACAATAGAAGAGGAACGAATCTCGAGATTCAGATTTGCAGAACGATTAACATGAATTGATACAACTAAATTATTTAATGTGTAAATTACCAATGGAAAACATAATAATTATAATCAATGATATGACAACTATGATACCAATTGTAGGTTTCGAGTGCATCAGAAGAGCATTGGGGGGTGTACCCATCTATGATTTATTCCATTAATGATGTTTAATCCGATATCTATCATGATAATAAAACGCCGGATCTTTAGAATAGAACTTATAATGAATAAAAATAAGGGAGTCTTGGAACCATAGAGAGTATCATCATATGTTGGTTATAATTAATTTAATTAATATACAATAATTACATTGATGGAATTCTCTCTCCATTGATGTTTTCTGTCAGATTAGATGTGATCTATCAATACATCATATAATCCAAGTGTAGGATTCCTATTGCGGTGATCCACATATGATCTATGTATCTTTGGATGTTACTGAATGGATCTTCAGGTGCTAGCGTGGACAAACCTTCAATTGCGATGTCCGCCTTTGATTGCCTTGATCCGTTGGAGAAGGATCTTTCCCTCATAGCTTGAGAGTGTTCTTGGAAGAAAATTATTCTCTTTTGAATTGATATATTTCCCTTGATTAGTTGTGAACAACCCTCAAAAGTGGCTAGCCCAATGAGAATTATATAATTTGTATTTTAAGTACATAGAATAATAATATGAATTAATTACCTAAAGGTATTTATTCATTTCATTTAATTTTTTGCAATACACCATGTTTAATAGTAACTATTGACTGTTATTATTACTCGACATGCACCCAATTAATTACAACTCATATTATTTAATTAGATAAATAATATTATTTCTCATAAAATTCCAAGAAAAAAATTCAAAGAAAGTATATTAATATACACAATGTTTGTTTTTTTCCATTCTCATTATTTCCCCCACCACATTTATATGACCTTGAATGACGACTATTTATTTCTAAAATAAATAAAACTGAATTAATCACTAATAAAGATATTATTTTTTCCAAAATATATTTTCTTGAATAACTAGTGTCGAAATAAATTCAATCAGTCATCCTTAAATAATTATTAAACCACAATCAGGAATAATCTTTATTCAACTTGCAAAATAAATATTTAACTAAGATAATTGGAAACACTTAGTGTGTGACCCTCTAGGTCTTTTTCTCAATGTCATTAAGTGTAGCCTTCCTAAATTCCATTGTTAGCATCTGGAAACATTCCAAGGAACCCATAGAGAAAGAAGTTAACACTGCAATGATGTGTCACCTCCTATGAATACTTACCGTGTAACGTAATCCCTTTGTTAAGATATATCGAATCAACCCAGTTGCATGCTGGTACCATACCCATGTGATCGATTATTATCTCTTTGGCGTCCCAAAATTGAACTCACCCATTATTTACCATGGACATGGATTTATTTTGGCTATATCAATTCCATAAAAGGGCCTGAGATATCTATTTCTGTTATCGAACCGAAAGGACAAATCTTTTCTCGCATTATCTATTAATGCAGTATTACTCGTGACACACCCAACATATCCTACATCACTGGAAACAGCGTGTCATCATAGTTTTTGTCAATATATCCATGTGTGTGAGTTTTAATGTCAATTAACAACAATATTAAAGTCTAAGGACCAATTCACATGTTCGTAGATAGGAACATCTGATGACACTAGAAATGTGGATTTCCAACTAGTGGGTCCCGTTCTCATAATATCCTCCTAGATATTACCAATGGAGCACACCATGATATGCTACCTCAATGTTTTATGAGTCCTCGCCCCTAAAATCCATTATTATTTGGGTCCCTCAAATATCATCATCGGGCCATAGAACATATATTCATGATCATTGTAATGGCACTTCTAGGTTCCCATCATAGCAGGGATCTGCTATGACCCTTTAATGAAACAGCTATCCTTAGGAAATTATCACATGCATTATCACAAAGAAGAACAATGAATATGTGATAAGGAATTTATTAAGGAATAAAGTACAAACTAGTTGGTTCTAGGCCACCAACTCCAACACTTGGGACCCAGGACAATTTATGAGCCAATTGGAGTAAGATGATATTGGATGATATGGATGTACTGCCAGCCATTATCATGTTTTAGTTCTTTGAGGTGGAGAATAGGATTACCCCCATTGGGAAATATGATATGGTTGGTTTTCCATGTTTTAGAAACCAGTTGTTTGATAAGGGATATGATGGAAAATAGAGCTAGACATATGATCCACATGTATGGGTCTAGGTATCCATGATTCAGATTATTGGAATGAGGATATGTATCCATACTGAAATATGGTTTATGTTTTCATTACTGTACCATGTTTCCATGAATGTTGATTTATAATATTGGCTATAGTGGAAGTGACAAAACATGTATGTGGTTTAGTACTGTACTAAGGCTCAAGGTAGGTGTAGTTTACAACATGGTTTGGTTTCCAAACTGATGATCTAGGGACTGCTAATGTTATGTATGGAATCAGTAGGGATGGTCAGAAAAGGAGTTTTGAGTACCGGTAAGATTAACGGACTGATGCTCCATTAGTATGGAATTGTGATTAATGGATTTTGGAGGTTAGATTAATCGTCTGCTCCCCAGTGCACCACAGTGTTTGGGGGAATGACTAAGGTTATTGAACACAAGGGTACAGACACAATGTTCTATATAGATTCTGGGATGGTTAGTCATGGAGTTCTATGTCCCAATTAGATTGATAGAATAATGGTACATATTTTTGAACTTGTCACCTAGTGGTTAGGATGGAAAGATATAGCATACCAGATCCAGATTGGACCCTTGGACTGAGGCTCCTTATGTGTCAACCAGTTAAACATGTGAATTATGGTTAATATGTCAGAATAATTATCCATACATGGTTGATTTAAAAAATATGGTATATGTGTCAGACTTATTCTTCACACCCTATGGTTATGATACTTGAGATAGATTTTAGACTGATGGTCTTGTCTTGGTATTACTATTGTGTGGCACTGGGGAATGATGTGTCAATGTTCCAAGAATGACACAATTTTTGGTTATGAGGACATGGTTTGGGATGACATCGATTGGTAATCATCATTATATAACTATCATAAAAAGGTTCCCTAGTTTTGTGAATTTTGGTTGTAGCTCCAATGAATATAGAGCAAGTTAGTTATTTTGGGATGCAAAACCACAGAGATGAGCATAGAGATATTATAGTATTGTCTGAAGCAGGTATGGTTTACCAATGTATTGACATAAAGATCAACAATTATTTATTTTCATTTTTTTTCCAATTGTATATTGGACAGGATTAGAATATTGAATGTCAATGCTCATATGGTGAAAATTTATAGGTTCACTGTAGGTTGTGGATTGCTATGATTTATTATCTACCCTGATACAGGCAACTCGGTGTGCTTACATACCTTATGTATGATTTTGGGTTTAGAAATGATTCAAAATGGATCCGGTTGAGGACTCGGGTTTTATGGTTGAGGTAGATGCTTATGTGGAATTTCATGGTCATGATTGTGTAGCTTGATAGGGTACTGGATACTGGGTAGGTGTTACGGCCCATAGTTGGTCATATTTCCTATTTTTTTTAATTTTTAGTTTTTTTATTGTTGTATATGTGAGCGTCCAAGTGGTTGATCATGGTTGTAGAGTGACATGGTTTGTTGGTCCATTTTATCATTTTCATTTTAATACTGCTTGTTTAGTTTAATTTTTTTTATTCTTCTAAATTATCTATTGTATACGATGTTTTTTTATTTATATATATTTCTACAATATAATGTGGGGTTATAGTCTCCTCACATATGCAGTATAGACCACCACTATTTGTCGGTATCATGTTTCATATGAGGATGTGCACTTCTGGTCATGTGGGGAGTCGACTCGGAGAATAGGTTTAGTGGATACCCGGACAAGATGTTACTTGATTCATGTTGGTGGTTAAATATATTATTGTCACTAGGTTTCAAGATGTATCTTAATGTTTATGAAGGGATTGATGTTTTTAGACATGCTCACAATTCCATGACATGGTATTCCCCTCCCTGTATTCTAAAAGGGACATTCTATGAGGGTTACTCAACTACAAATACACAATTCCCTTTCCCAAGGATATATAATTTATCCATGAATTAGTATTCACACATATACATAAATATATATGTGTGTGTGTGTGAGAGTGTGTTTGTGTGGGTGTGTGGTTTTAGTATTTATATTTGTGTGCATAGCCACATGTTGAGGATATCACCAGCACTACATCTCATATTTCGGTATAGCAATGAAGCAGGTATAAGAGGTATGGATGCTATGGGAAAATAGAGTGTATTGTATCACTTATATCCATATTAACTAATGTTTTCAAGAATTTTGTATAATGTTTTTCTTATTAAATTATCATGGAAATTTATTCATGTACACAATTATTTGTGAATGTAAGTTAGGGAGGGTAGTGATTTTGTAATGAGTATGACTACACACACCTTTTATGGTCCACTAAAGGACATGTGTAGAAACTTTTATATGTGATACCAGTAAAGAAATGAAACCCACATATAAGATCCAAAATCACATAGAATAGAGATCATGGGTCATGTTCCGTGGAGTTTTAACAAAGATCATGGAATGGATGTATAAGTGTTTTTCATTGAGGTTTTTCGATACTCTTACTCATGAGACCGTATCTAATTTTTAAGGTATTTTTTTTACATTATCTTCTTTGAAATTTTGGATATTTTTTCTAGAGAAACATACTTTATAAATTTTATGAATTATTTATTTGAATTATATGTATGTATTTCGTGTTCATATCATATCATGCCCCTTATGTTATCTTATACTATCCCACATCAATCATTTTTTCAATTATCCTTAAGCGATCTTTATGGTAATGAGGGTTATACCTAATATTGGTGTGAAAATAACATGATTAATTGTCAACTTAAGGGGGAAACCATCTATTACTCATGTTTTCTTTATCCCATAGAGTTAATTCTAACCTCATATGACTAAAAGTTGGGAATGATGTGTCATGATAACCTAACATGATTTTATTCAAGTAATTTGGTCATGATCATTATAATAAATCACATTCTAACAATATAAAACATCTAAAAATAAAGAACAACAATCCCTCACTTGATAACTTAATTTTCCTCTATAAATGGGTTACATACACCCAATCACATGATATATTCTATTATTCAACATTTTAATATGTCTATCTACCATTTTACAAACAATAAGTCGAATCAATACAATGATCTGATGTAACATTTTAATTCCCCACCATGGTTCACATGAGTAGTGACTAAATTTATGGAACTTCATGATCTCAAACATACCTACATGTATAGTAGAAGTTATTAACTAGTGGAGAGTGTTTATTAGTAACATGAGGATACTCTAAACTCTTGATTGGACAACCAAAAATTATAGTCATTGTAATAAAAATCCAATAATCATAATTGAAATACCTTATATGGATATTATAGATGAAATAGAACCATAAAAAATAACCCATTCTATAAGACAGTATGATTTATTTTAAATTTACATAATGGCATACATATGGATTTTGGATCACTTAGGGGTCTGTCATATATAATGTAGTCCCGAAGAATAAAATAATGGTTTTGATTAAAAAATTACGTTTGAGGATTTCTTTACTCCCACCTATGACACTATATAACCACCCACCTCACCCATCAATTAGAGATCTATTTACCTTATGTAGTGTTTTTCTAATAAAGTATACCTGTACACCATGATTCATTTTTTGGGTGTTAGTAAAACTCAAAAAAGAGTCACTAATACTGTATATAAAAAAATCACGAATATATAAGTCAATTTGAAAAAAGATATATAAATAAAAATATATTAAAAATAAATACACATGGCATCAACAGGTTCTAAAAAATACAACTAGAAGTTAAATCACTACTTTATCAAGTGTTATTGGCATGTTTAAACATGTTAGAAAATGGATACAATGGGTTAACATGGTGTCTCATCAAAATATATTACCAAATAACATAAGAGGTTTGGTTATAAATACATCCAACGTAGATACCATAAAAAATTTTCATTTTAATTACACCTATCCTAATATTCTAATGAGCAACGATTGGAATTACACCCAACAAAGTAACCTTAACAGGAATGGATCAGAATTACACACAATATATAAAAAAACTATGACCATCGTTAGTAATTCACCCATATCAAACATTTAATAAAAAAATTTAGCATTAAACCTAACTTATACCCATTTGTGGATTGGTTTGGAATTATACCAAACATAATTAACAAAATAACTATCGAAAACATTACACCCATCTCAAATATACAATGAAATATGTTTGGCTTTAGACCCCACCTAGATGACTAAAATGATCTATGATTGTATTAAAACTATCCCGCTAAACTATACCAAGTAGTTGGTATTACACACAATTTCTTACCTTAGCATAATAGTTATCATTACACCCATTACATATATCTGTGACAATTATGGTTCAAATTATTCCCAACCATCAAGATATAATTTATCAGGATTAGAATTACAAATAACACATATCAAAATATATGCATGAAAAAATGATAATAATTACACTCAAACTAAAGGGCCATTTGTATCATTATATAAAATTTGAGAAATTATTATATATTTTATGTCAAAACAATTCACATTACCCCTCACATGTGATTATAGAAGTCATGTTAAATAAGTTATCATCAAATTATGATTATGTATTTTAATTCCCATTAATCCTATATCATACTTTACGTGAGGCCCATGGTAATCAACGGTCATATGTTTGAATCAAAACCCTCGAAAAAAACTCTTAAGGAATATGTTTACATTACACTATTTTTAGACATTAATACCCACAATTTTGGAATTATGTTCAATCATTAAAAATTCATTTAAAACCCCTCACTCCACAACCCATGTGCGACACATATAAATTAGTATGAAATTGTATGTATGTTAATCATCATGTTTTTTGGAATTATCTCATCCAGTATCGTGGTTTAATTCAATTTTGTTAGCCAGAAGTTGATATATCAAGAAAATGGAATGAAAATGGAATATACACATAAATAGTGGTTAGACACATTAAAGAATGAGAGAAACCCCGGTGTTCACATTAATCATAATAATAAAGACCTCCACTTTTATATGGGGGGTCAATAGGGTGAGAGAAGAAATATATGAGTGATTGGAAGTATGGAGCGAGAGAGGAGAATGAGAGGGAAGGGGGTTGGTGTGTTTGATCTAATGAGGGTGAATATTGAGGTAAAGAGATAAAATATTGTTAATAAATATCAATTTCAATAAAATTTTAAAAAATATCCTAAAATATCAACAAGTACTTGGTATATGGAAATTGAGTACTTAGTGTCCAGCTAGGGTCTTCTCTAAGATATTTGGAAACCCACTAGGTATTCAATACACTTATATTAGGTACTTAATGAATTGTTTACAAATTTTTTAATCAATTATTCTTATCTTAATAGTTATATAATAACATATTAAAACTAGTTCTTGAGCTCTAGTAATACCAACTACCATGTATGATCCATTACCAATTCAAAACATTACTATATGCACCTATAAATTTGATGCTTCCTCCTAAATCTCAAAACCTCTCTTAAATCATTCCCAAATCTATATCCTAATACCGAAAATTAAATCCAAAAAATCACATAATCCTCTATAATACTATAAATCAATTCACAATTTTATCCTATGGGTTTCAAATTGAAATTAAATATAAAAACCCCCTTAACACCAACCTCACATGAGCACATTTTTTTTCTAATTTCATTAACCCATCAAATCACGGATTATTATGTTAGTATACATAAACATTTATGATATATGAGCGGTGATGAACACTCATAATATGTTTCACTACCACCTCTCACGATTTGAGGCTAAGTGTGACTAAGATCAAATGAGAGATATTACAGATTGTATGTCCACCTATTTAATTTCTAGATACCCCTTTGGTTTCATATTTTTGGAATTTTGGTCATATATCTCGAGACAATAGGTATTATGTGGAAATTATTTATTTATTGATGAATTATTATGGCATTAGATATATTTGAATTATATTTTATTTGTTAGAGGGCGTTTGTTGTGAGATATGAGTAGGCCTTTAGAACCATCTCAATTATTATCATATTTTATCACATAATATATTAGATTAATTAATATGATCTATACACATTGAAATGTGTTGGTCTAGGGGATAAATATACTAAATATTTTTATTCTCACCATATTCTATAAAAAATATTTTTCTTATTACCAAGATCACATTAGAGGTGGAATTAATGTCATTTTGTAACACAAAATTTTTTCAATAGTTAATTATACCCTAATTAATATTATGTTTGATAGTGTGTATCACACACAATACCATGTTTTAATGAAAAATAATATACTATATAAATATTAGTATTTTAATATCTAGTCCAATTATAATATATTTGTTTAAGGATAAAGGCAGAACTAAACAATCAAACAACCAAACATAATAACTCAAGGGGGCCGAAAGTAGTGATGTCCCAGGGAGTCTCCATGAATGATTGACTTACACACATCCATATGAGAACCCATATTATCGTAAACAATCAAGGATCCCTCCCAAATTTTCCTATGAGTTAGAGAGTCCACTGAAAAGTTTGATTACCTCCAACTATGATGGTGAATTTTTCTTTTCTTGTATTCTCTAGTACATTTTAGGATGATATATCTCAAATTCCATGGAAACGCATGACTCCCCTGGACTGTGCTAACAGGAATATCCGAATCAAACTCAATATCTACTACCAGTAGACTACAACTCCTACATTTTATTATGATTGTATAACCTAGCCTTGTTTTGGAAAGTATGAAATGGAATAACCATATAATTAATTATATAAAGATTTTTTTCCTTAATAAAATGAATAATCAATCATACAATGATTATCAAATGGTTACAAATAAATATAAAATCATTTAAAGGAAGACGATATATATATTATTAAACAATTTTTGGGTATAAAAAATATATTTTTTTATTAAAAGATTAAATTGATCACTATTTTTAAAAAATTACAATGAAATGAGTAGGTTATATATCCTTTAAAATGAATTTATAGTCTTTTAATTATGGTAATTAGTGAAAGGATAAGGTCAAAGTCATTTTATTCTCTATAATAATATTTTCTTCAGAAATAGTTTATATTGAATTCTGTTCACAAATATTATTATAAATTTCGAGGAAATTTAGAAATTTAGTTTGAAAAAATTGAAATAGTATTTAGAATAATCATTAAATAATATTCTTGCGATTATTTTTATAATTTTTCTAAAAATGATTATTTTTAACTGAATATTTACAATGCATTTTTTGGAAAAAATATCATTTTATTTAATTAAATCAAGTGGCAGAACTTTCACATTACGTTATGGATTGAGTAATATAATAACATAAATATACATTAATTATAAAAAGTCTAAAAAATTAAAAAAATATTTTAATCTTATTAAATTTTTCTATAATCTCATTATTAGGAATAAAATTTGATTTTTTTTCTAAACACTCCTTTTCATATCATTTTATTCATTTATATAAAAATTGATTTAAGTAAATTATTTAAAATGAAAATTGAATAATTTATTCTCTATTTGGAATTTAGAGGATCATATTTGGTAAATATTTCCCTTTTATTTTTTTCAATATAATTATTTACCTTGGTAAAAATGTTTTCATGATGAGATGGGTAAACTAGGTAAAACAACACTAAGACTATGATATAATTCTTAAATGTAAATACCCAGACCCCGGTAACCCATTTCCAATGCCTTAATTTACATTATTTTTATATATACAAGATAAAATTATCAAAGGATGGTCAGTTTAAGAGTCTTAAAGAATTTAAAACACATATAGTAGCCTTATTAAATTGGTAATTAAATATTAAAATTAACAAAAAAATGAAACTAAATCCATGATATCAATCAATCATTTCAACTTTATAAAATGTGTAAATGAGAAAAAAACTGTTAGATAAAATGATCAATAAGGATGCAATACTATAGAATATTTCATTAATAAATAATAAATGAAATATAATCTATATGTAAATATATAAATAACTAAAATAAATTCAATTTAATTAAATGAGATAATCCATTAGAGGATAAATCATAAAAATTGTGGCAATGTAAATGATTAGAGAAATAATAATTTAATCAATAATATTATAAAAATCAAAATTCATGGATAATATCATAGTTAAAATCACATGAATAATAATAACTCGAATCATATTGAATTCATTAATTAAAAATTTGTATACCATGATCTCAGAAATCATGTTACATTTACCATGATGTCCTTTCACAAGGTACTTTAATCATTATGGGTAAAAACCGATTTATTATTTCCAACGTTGTCATCTCATGATATTACTGCTGCATTAAGGGGCTATCTATAACCAGGCTCCACCTGTATGTGCATGTCTAAAGCATTATTCAAATATTAAAATGTTTTTTTAAATTCCTGATACAATATTCCTTATCAATAAAAGACTATATTGATTAAAAGACACGTATTTAGATTTATATCACTAATTAATCATATAAATTTCAAAGTAAAACCCATATAAAAAATTGGAACACAGATTAAGAAATAAGGGCAAAAATGGACTAAGAAATATGTATGTTTAATAAAATCTTCAATTAATTATGATCATAAATAAAAATTGCTAGTACATAAACCATAGAAAACAAAATAGGTGTATAAAATAAAAAATATACCTGAACAAAATAATATTGAGATGAAGTCCCTTGCAAGGGTCATATCATTATTCAGATGAATAGATTATTTTTATTCATTATAAATCAACATATAATAGTTATAAATAAAAAATAAAATAATAAAATGTAATTTTACACAGAACCTTAGAATTACATAATCAATGAAATACATGTTTAACCTAATGAATGAAAATTGGGTTAAGAAATACCCAACCACATTGTAATCAGTTCAAGTGTATGCCCCAAAAAAATTAATGATTCAAAAATGAATCATAAAATAACATGAGAACAAATAGATTTATGATATGATATATAAATGGTCATTATTTACACTACACATAAGAAATAGGGGTTGAATAAAGAATATCCCACAAAAATAATGAGTGTGATGAGAAAAAACCCAACCACTTGTAATCAATCGAATCGCATGCCCCATTAAATTAACAATAATAAAATGAAATATTTAATACCATGAATATAAAGATATTAATTTATGATATATAAATTGGTAGTATAAAAACACCACTCATAAGAAATAATATTTGAATAAGGAATATCCAAAAAGAATAAAAGTGAGATGAGAAACCCCTTAACACTTTGTAATCAATCGAGTCGTATTCCCCCTAAAATTAATAATCATAAAATTAAAAATTAAATACTATGAAAATAAATAGATTAATGATATTATATATTAATGGAAGTATAAATACCCAAAAAACAATAAATATGTTGTGAATAAGTCATATCTCAAAGAAATTATTGTGAGATGAGAAACCCCTTGCATTATGTATGAAGGAATTATGAAATTGCGATTAATCACATGGATAATCAATATAGATTTATTAATTACTTAATTAAGAACCAATTAAACATTTATTTTATTTATTATAATTTATAATGTTTATTTATGGTCACTTTGGTGAATTATAACGTTCAATTTTGTTATATGGGGAGGGGTCATTTCATGGTTTCATGGTTGGATTCCTTGTGTACAATTATGTATGTTATTGTGAAATTTATATAATCCATTAGATGTGAAATTATATTTAATTATTTCACATTAAAAATTTCAAATGGTCTCATATGCCATTTTCTATTTTTGATGTTTGTTTCATTTTTAAGATAATGTGTTAATGAAAAACGATTAGTTTATATTGGTAATTTTGATGACCATCATGAACTAGTATATTTTTCATCAATAGTATGTTTATATAATGGTTATATATAATTATAGAAGTTCTAATACACATATTACAATATTTTTTAACTATAAAAATAGTTTTATGACCATTATTTAAGGCGGTAATGAAAAAAGGATACACATTGTGCACGAATGTAGTGAATCAGCACCTCAAAGATGATGTTTTCATTTGTACGGTTAAAAGGAGAGGAGAAAATTTTTATTATGGATATAAAACTAAAAACTTATTATATTATATATAACACAATGTGGTTACCATTCCACTTTGGAAAGGGGTGTAAGGATGGGATAAGAAAATAAAAGAAACTAAAAGAGAAAGAATGAGGGTTTTACCTCTTGAATATTGTGCCCTTGGGAACCCCCTTAAGGAACATGTATTTAGTATTATGGTATGAAAAATTGGTCTAGGATATGGGGAAGTATCATGGAATGTTTTTCCCCTGAATTTAGACATGAATCATGTCTTAGAAGGTGTGATGAGAAAGGGTAGTGACTGGTGGTATTTATAGTTAGAGGAGAGGGGTGTTTTTGATTATTTTATTTATTTATTTATTATTTAGGTTCAAGAAGATCTTGTGTTGATCCTTATAACTAAATATAATAAATATTTCAAGTTAGTTCTATTTAATGGTTTCTTAAAACTTCAATGACTCCAAAATTCATGTATGTGGATTAAAATGTTAAATACGACAAATTACTGTATTTCACTATTCAACATAAATTCAACTATTTCAGAAAAATCCCACAAATACAACATAACCATTTTTGAAGTTTAGATTTAAAAAATACAATATATTTAAGGAAAATAATTTTATTAATATGAGATATTTAATTAATAATTTACCTCATCATTTATTTTAAAAATACTAATTTTAAAAATATAACAGATTTTAAGATTCTTTGAAAAATTTAATTAACGAATCATAAAATAACATTATAATTATAGAAAAAAAATTTATGAATCCATTTTAAGAAAATATTATTTCATTTAAATAATTATATTAATTATAAAATTTTAAATAAAAAAATACATTTCAAAATAATAATAATTATAAATTTATCTTTTTTAGAATATATTTACACATTACACCATATAAATGTATCATATTTTCATTTATGAGATACCTAAATTTCATTTATACTTTCATAGGTGAGGTTATTATTCTAATATCCAGTTTACTATTCCTCAAAGTTATATTACTATTCCAATGAACATCTTAATATTTCATAGTATATCATAGTTTGTTTAAGATCAGTGTTGCATGCAATGTAAAATATCAAATCAATTGAATTTATATAAGAACATAAAAAACATAAAATATTGGGGTGTTATATTCTCCCCAAATTAAAAAATTTAATGCTCAAAATTTTTCTTCACTATTTACTTCTAAAAACGACGAGGGTGCTTCTTCTTCATAACATCCTTATGTTCCCACATCGCTTCTTCCATTTTGTGGTTTCTCTAATATAATTTTACCAACATAGTCATTATGATTCCAAATACTTTCTCTCTGTTGTCATGAATGATGATACAAATTTCACAGTAAGATAAATAATATCCTAGTTCTATTTAATCATTGATGAGTACATGTGTTGTGTCTAGCATATATTTTCTTAACAGTGATATGTGGAAAAAATCATTATCTTTTGGTAGAAATTGTGGAATTTGTACTTTGTACGTTACAACACTAATAAGTTCAAGAATTTCATATGGACCACTGCATTTTTAGTTTAGTTTCTTTTTCTTACTAAGCCTTGTGGTACATTTCCATGGAGATACATTCAAAAAAACAAGATATCCCACATGAAATGTCAAATCCTTGATATAGTGGTAAGAACGAATATTTTTCCAACATTATGTTTCTTTAATATGATTCAGAATAGTATTTAAAATATTCATTATCTATTTAATAACATCTAGGACAACATGTTTCATTTGACCAACACTACTACAAAATAGGCATTTAACAGTACTAGAAATTTCCTTTATCAGTGCTAGACAAGCGCTAACTAAATGAATGAGGTTAAAAGCCCTTTTCTTTTATCAGTACTGAAAAATAACTCATAATGGTGTCCTTTAATAGTGCTAAAACATAAGTAATAAATGGGACCTTTATCAGGACATTTAAAATAAGTGATAAAGGAACAATTTAATAGATCTTACATTTAGCCCCACTAAAAGAACCATTTATCAATGATTTTAAAATCATTTATAAAGTGTCTTATATCTTCACTTATTGAAGCAAGGATAATGTAGAAAATTATCAACTCTTTTGAAAGTGCTTATAAATATTTCCTTTATCAGTTCTTTTAAAATGGTTTATAAATATGTCCTTTTTCAACACTTTTAAGTGTGAATAAGGAACATATTGTAGTGTGATGTAATAGTACCTTAGAACACCACTTCAATTTGTCTTAACTACACACAATAGCACTAGAGACACAAAATATATAAAAAAAACCCAATACAAGATTTAAATGAAATGAAATTTACAAAAGAAACAAATGAAAATAATATTATATTATAGACATTTCAAACAATGGTTTGTACAGTTAAAAAAATACTATTTATTACATACATTAAAAATCATCAATGTTCCTCATTCTTTTAATCCTATCCGGACACATGGAATTGCTGAATAAACCACCCCTTTTGAGGAAAAAATTTCACCTTAGGAAACCCATTAATATGACAGTAATAATATAAAGAAATAAGTGTACAAATATTGTTAATTTTAATAACATTGATTTTAATTTAAAATAAAAAGATGCACAGAGAGTCATACAGGACACACCATGCATCAGATGAGGTTCGTATGGATCCAACACATCTCAAATGAATTATCAGTAATTTTCATAATGTATCAAATCAATCTAAATTTTCTTTCTAGGTTTTAAGTACGAAAACAGTCTTTTTTATGAAAATATAATTTTTAATGGGAAACACACGCTTTTGATTCATTTTGATAACATAGTCTATCATTTTGATTTGAAACCAATTCATAAACATCATAAATGAATTATGAATCATTTTCATAATTTATCAAGGATATCCTAGCATGTTTGTTCAGATTTAATTGAGTCACAAATTTTGAACTAAAATGTTGATTTTAAATAGATAATGAACACATTGAGTCATACAAGTCACATCATGTATCATATTGAGGTGTAATTGATTCATACATATCACAAATGACTTATGGATCATTTCTAAAAATTATCAGATCAATATGAATTTTTTCCTTAGTTCTGAGTAGGAAAATTTTCCATTATACTAAAATTAATGACAATATTAAATAAAAACACACACTTTGAGTCATATAGGTTACAATGTGTGTCAGATTAAGGTGTTTCTAATTCTTACACATCCAAAATGGCATATGGATTTTTATCTAAAAATATCAAAACATTATCAACATGATTACTTGGATTTGAGTATGTCACATTTCTATTGTACTAAAATGTCATTTTAAAATCGAAACATGTTATTTGATTCGTACTGATCACATCGTGTATTGGATTGAGGTGAAACTTATTCCTACACATCAAAAAAGACATATGGATAATTTTATGAAATTATTTAACTAATTTTAATTTTTTTTATTGGTTTTGAGTAGGTCAGTTTTCATTTTCCTCCATCTATCCAATAGCTTAAAGGCCTCAAAATTATTTGTTCTGATAAGACCCCCTTTTATGGGATGATGGGGGGACCCAAACTGTCCTCACGACTTAAGACAAATAATATCCTGATGGTCAAGGATAATAATATCAGACTGACAACATCAAATGGCCCCTACATAACATTTGAACATGATGATGCTCTCCCACATTGCATGAAGATCATGAAATAAAGTTTATTGTGTCAAAGAACATGCATGATAGGATGGCTGATGCCATACCCACTAAAACAACCAAATCAAAAAAACTCTTCAACGAGGAACACCCAGCTTTGAATCCTCATATGGGACTCATTTCATGAAGTTGAATATTATTTCATAGAATTCCCATCCTCAAAAACAATCCAAGAAAACAATAAAAGTTACACCAATCAAAATCTACCAACTCAATCTAGGAGATTCAACACCGCAATACCTTCACAGCTAGACACTTTTTATCTACCATAAAGTCATCATGAAGAACTCTGTATCCGCTAACAAGACCGCCTATAGTGACACCAACAACCCATCCAACGTACCCTGACCAGAGCATGACGCAGTCGATGGATCACGACCCCTTTGCCACAGAAGAGAAATTACCCTAGTTATGAGGAAGATCGGATCCCGACTCACATGGTAAGACTCCAAAGCTGCTGAAGAAGAGGACGAACCCAAGAGGAATACTGATGTGGATCCCTGACATCTAAGGAGGACATGCCTCAGTCCCAACACCTTACCAGATCATGTAGCCACACCGCACAGAATCGTGACCCCAAGGCTACACTCTAGATCACCACCAACTCCATAGAACAAACAGATCTCGACCCCAACACACCTCATCGAAGCCCCTTCACCACATAGAAAAAGAACAGCAACCCCGACACACCATATCCAAACCCCATCTCCATAGAGAACATGACTATAACCCCGAACCACCAGATAGGAGATCACTTCTCCACTGAGAAGGAACGCAACCCTGACACCACAACAGATCTCAACCCAACACATAAGAATATTTGGAACATGAACTCAAACCATAGAAGAATTTACCCCACTCACCATGATAGAACAAACCACAATCCCCTAGATCATGGCCACCCATTACCTAGGAAAAAGCCTCCATACCATGAACATACCAAGAACACCAAGGAGGAACTGCAGTCTGAACAAAGCGAAGGAGAAGAAAAACGATGTTGAAAAAGAACCCTAAGTTGTTTTTCCCCTTAGGGGATCATCCCAATATATGCATTTTTTATAAAATTGTTGTCAATTTTAAATTAAAATACACACTTTTATTCCTACTGGTCACACTATAAATTGAATTGAGGTGTGTCTGATTCTATCACATCTCAAATCACATAAGTACTATTTTTTTATATTATAAAAATAATCTGATTGTTTTTGTTTGGTTTTGATTAGTTAATGTTTTTTTTACTAAAATTGATTCCAATTTTAAAAAAATGTAGTTAGAGTTATAACTGTCACACCCTACAACATATTGAGGTGCATCTAATTCCTACAAGTTTAAAAAAATAATGTATTATTTTCATAATGTATCAAAAAAATATGATTGTTTTTCCTCATTTCTCAGTACGTCACATTTATTTTTTTACTAAAATATCATTTTAGTCATGATACACGCACTTTGAAAACATATAAATCACATCATTTATCATTTTTTTAAGAATAATTCCCATATGTCACAAACGATTTATGAATCAATTCCCTAAATTATTTAGAAAATTAGACTGTGTTTTCTTGGGTTTCAGTGAGTGACACTTTTTAAAGTCAAATGTAAATTTTAAACAGATAACAGACACATTGATTCATGTCGAACGCATAGTTTATTGGATTGATTTGTCATTGATTATTACACATAAAAAATGACTTATGGATCATTGTCATAAATTATCAGAACAATATAAATTTTTTTCCCATATTTGAGTATGTAAGTTGTATTTTGAAATGAAATTAATATAAATTTAAAATAAAAATATGTACCTGGATATATACGTGTCACATCATGTGTCGTATTGGGGTAAGGATGGATCATACACATCCCAGTGTCTCAAATAAATCCTAACTATCAATGTGACCCTGAATTCAATTGATTTTATTTTTCAAACTGCCAAAACTACATATGAATCTTTGAACAAACCATATGAACTCAAAAAACGAATAAACCTATATAACAAAAAAATAGTTATGGGTAATGATAAAAAGAAATTATTTAAAAAGAAATATGTAATAATACATTAATTATATAGATAATTATATTACAATGAAAATATAAAGATTACCTCTATGATTGAGAAGTGGAGGGAACATGAAGCAATGTGATAAATTTTAACACTATATGGGTGAAAGGTTCTAATGGAAAATAATTCTGTGGACGTTTTAGTGAAGAATGACATGAATGATGGACATATCACCCCAACCTTATAATATATTCCACCAATATAAGACAAAAAGGTATTAAATTTGTAATACTAAAATAATAATTAAACTAAACTATTAAACCATCCGTTATTTATATAGAAAATTAGTTTTTTATGAATACATCAAGATTACCTCTCTAATTGATTAGAGGAAGTGATGTTTCTCTTCATGCAAAAGATGTGGAGAGAACTAGAAGGAAAGTGTTAAATTCAACATTGTAGGTGTGAAAACGTTTTGAGGGACAATATGTTTGTGGAATTGTTAGTGCATAAAGGCATGAAAGATGGATAGACTACACCAACTAAAACAACATAATCCACTAGTATAAAAAAATAATTTTATGAGTAATACAAAAAATAAATTAATTAATCCCAAATATGAAACAATACATTAATTCAATGGGAAATTATTTCATGTTGAAAACATCATGATTACCTCTATAAATGAGAAGATGCAGCATTATTTCCCTTCCTTCAAGGGAAGTTGAGATAACATGAAAGAATGTGATAAATACAATACTGCAGGGGTGAAAAGGTTTTTGGGGAGAATTAGTTTGTGGATGTTATGGTGTGGAAAGGCATAAAAGTTGGACAAACCACCCTAACTTGTACCAAATAATCTAGTTTTGTAACAAAACAATTATTTTGTAATTAATTATAATAATATATTAATTCAACAAAAATATGACAAAATACATTAATTGTATGGAAAATGATTTTACTTTGAAAAAACAATATTACCTCTATGATTGAGTAGAGACAACATTATTTCTCTTCCTGCAAAGGCATCGCGTGCGGATAATAATATTCTAAAAATATGACTTCTAAAAATAATACTAATAATTTAATCAATGTTCTGTTATATAATTTTTCAGTAAAATATAGAAATTATAGCATAACATTACCTCAATATCTTTCCCAATGGTTTCCTTCATTATAGTTTGTTCTTGTGAGGGATTGGTAACATCATTATATGTAGAAAATATTGTCTTCATGAGTAGTCAAAATTTTAATTTAGATTTTGTTAACATAGTAGAGAACATGTAATATTATTATGAAAATAACAGTATATTAATGGTTTCCTTAATATACTAAGAAACAATTTACCTTATCATTGAACTCTATTTCATTTTTTAAAGGCTTCATGTATTTGGTTCTTCTATCGAGAATCCAAATCCCCTCTATGTGTTCCCCTATAACATTGATGATATTTTCTATTTTTGGACCAACATTAAATAATTGTGATGTCTCAATGAAAAAGCCACCTTCGATTGAATTTTCATCTGACATGACATTTTTTTGGTCACATGCCAGAAAAGTGACCATTTTTTTTATTGGACCAGACACATAAAATAAATGCACTACATTTGAATCCATTATGAATCTCTTGTATTTTTTCCCATCCACACCGAAATTATCCATTTAAAACCCCACTTTATCAACCTTCAATTAATCAATAATTTCAACCCATTAGAAATGAAAATCGACAATTGATCTTCTGTATAATACCACTCACATATTTGTATGATAATTCCAAAATATAACATATTTTCATAAACTATATTTCAATCTATGGAACTAGATATGTGTATCTCTTCAGCCACAAGCATAGTACCACTATTTTTCATCATAATGAAGTCAACATGTTCTTTGGTATAGAATGGAAAAAAATTTATTAAAAAACCAAAGTATGATATAATATTTTCTCTTGGCCTTACGACTAGCCATTGATGTCATTTGACAAGTGAATTCAGATTATCTGATAACAACTTATAAATTTGATATCTGAACCATCCTATAAACTGTTGATTATGTGAATTTGATATCCATCCTTCATCCTTTGATGGATTAAAATCTCTATGAAATTTTTTATGGAATTTAATTTATTGAAAAACATATTCATGATTATGTAATAAGTAAAGGTGGACATTATACTTCTCTATCAATGTAAATATAACAACATCTCTTCTCGAAATCCCTTCTATTAGAAGGCATTGGCTATAATGATACTTTGAAGGACCGATGCATTGAACATATGATATGTAATCGGTACAGAATTCAATAGATTCATCAACAATATATCATTCTTCAATACAACCTTCATTCTTAATTAGATTCTTTACAAAACCTTTGAAAATATTCATATACCATTAAATGGGTTAAATCAATCTGTAATTGACATGACCACATAGTTGAGCCCCTCTAAGAAAGGAATCCATTAGGTGGACCACTATATCAATGAATGAAAGTGGGAAGAACTTACCAAATTCACATAATATAATTTCAATATCATTATTCATGATTAAAAATGTTACAAGTTCTACAAATTTACTGCATATGTATTTGAAAAATAAGTAGAGTATGGTAAATGTATATCATACAATATAAGGAAGAATACTACAGAAAGAAAAAAACATTAAATATTTCATGAAAACATGAAAATCATCTGATTTTAGTCATTGAAACTTCTAATTATTCATTGATAAGACAATATTTATATTTGATTAATACCCTATGGAAATTTTACACAAGTAAGGAAAAGGAAAATTTTAAATTTTTTATGATTGGATAGAGTGTATGGTACTAGAGGAAGAAAAGTATTCCATTTAACCTTCATTTATGCCAACTCTCCCATTATACCCATTTCAATCAATTCAAAACAATAATTGACCCCATATTTCATTTTTATATGATCATTTAGTACGTGTCTAAAAACACTAACAAATAATTTTGTTTCTATATTCATGACATCAAAAAAATTTATGACATACAAATAATTCAAATACAGTAATTGAAAGAAAATTGATCACTTATTATAACCTTATTTTGTATGTTTTTTTTAAAATGGTTTACCAAAAATAATTTCAATACTTATTACGTTATTGTATAGTTAAACACCCATTACTGGAGACAGTGTTGTACCTTGTTTGATATTCTAGTTGAATGATGTCATCCATGAGAAGTATTTATATTGTCGAGACTAAAAATTATGATGTCCTAAGAACACAGTCTTCGAGGAATGTTTCAACCAAACTATGTATATGCATTTTTCACAAATGAGTCACCCCAAAATTATATTAATTATATAGCCTATTAAATTTAATTAACTAGGGATCTATATGACAACCCTGCTTTTTATTACAACTTAAACATGCTTTATTACATAAAACTTCACTTGATACAACAAAGAAGATCGAGAGGTTTAGTGTCTTTGGGGATTAGGATTATTACATAAAAACTTTAAACTTGAAATACAACATCCTTATTGAAAACTTCCTTTACATGACCACTACATTCCTTCGTACCTAGCATTGCATGGGATAACCTGAGGACATGCATAAGAAAAGGGTGAGCTATAAAGCCCAGTAAGGGAGTACATAATGAATAACATGAGGAGTACAATACATGTTAGGCAATAGGCATATCAATAGAGCATAAGAGAGACATGAACATAAAGGCATGATAAAGCATGATAATCATAACATGGAAATGTGGCAACAACACTTAACATTGAATTAGCATGAGCCAAGGCTCATTGCACATGGAGCATGAGTAAACCCTCATTGCACTTGAAGCACGAGTAAAACCTCGTTGCACTTGAATTAGCATGAGTCAACACTCATTTCACATGACGTATCATGATACTATACTTTACCCAATGCATTGGAGCGCTATCAGGGCGCACCCTTCTTAAACATTTCATTTCATGCATAAGTGTGCCACATGGATCATAAAACATGGATTCATAAAACATAATCATTTCTTCCACGATAAAGGAATGTGGAATTCATACATGAAACTTTACAATCAATACGTATATGTGCATAAAG
Source organism: Viscum album (assembly GCA_963277665.1). Taxonomy (NCBI): domain Eukaryota; kingdom Viridiplantae; phylum Streptophyta; class Magnoliopsida; order Santalales; family Viscaceae; genus Viscum; species Viscum album. Next base: position 399,788,486 of record OY728138.1, read on the forward strand.
GTGAATACCCTTGATGGAGAAATGGGCATGGTATTCACTACACAAAGACATTGGCTTAGAAAATTGGTGCGATTTCGGCAGCGTAACGGCGTGACATAAGAATTCATAAAAAAGGTTGATGAGAGAGAAAGGGGTTCCTCATCATATTTACATGAAATGGACAGTAAGGAGATCATATATATACATGTCCCAACAACAGAAATGGAATTTAGATTCATGATACAAAAGTATTGCTTGAATATAAAAGAAGAGAGAGAAGTTCCTTTCGGAATTTCGGCATAGTAACGGGTGTACATGGGAGGCATTTAATGAGAGAGAAAGGGTTCTCCCATCATTCAAACAATAATAGGGAAGTATGGGGGAGGTGCGAAACCATACCCCAACATTCACAAATGAAATTAAAAGGTCAATACAACTTAAAGAAAATTGACAAAAATGAGAAAGGAAGAAAAAAAACCCTTACTTGGAAGTGTGCTTCCAAAGGCTAGAGAGAGGCTTGTGAGAGGCTTCTTGGGAGCTTGGGGCACCTTGAGAGGATTCTAGAGAGAGTAGGGCAGAGGTTGGACGAACTTCAAGGGCTTTGAGTGAGGAGGAAGTGGGAGCTTGGGTGGGTTTATATAGGAAAGGTGAGAGAATTCTTTATTATTTAGGTTTGGGACCCCTTATATTAAAATAATCCAAACCACAGACCATCCCATGGTATTTGCCCATGGTTTCTAGAAAAGGAGAGAGGAAAACAATATTTTACAAGGCCAAGGTCCGAACTTATTAAAAAAATTAGGGTTGCTTATGTGGAGGTGAGTCACACTCCCATGGAAATTAATTTAAAAAGGCAAAGTGTTGAATAAGTCTTGAGGGCTCCATTAATGCTTTGAAAAGTGATTCAAACAAACCCAAAACCTCATTATTTTAATGATAAAACATATATTGGCCGAACCTAAGGATTATGGTATTTTATTACATCACCATTGGGTCATTATGATGTCATAAATCACATTATATATTTAAAAGGTATTTAATTTTTACCCAAAAATTGGACTGTCTCAGAAAATTATGAAAAATTCACCGTTGGATAATTTCGACGTCCTGATTCCAAAAATAATATTTATTTTATCTAAATAATTTTCTAAATATGTGAATTTGCACTTTTAAAATAAAAACCGACATTTATAAAAAAATTCACGGGTTTTGACAGAAATGGCTTTCAAACCTTAATAAAAATTTTTATTGCATTCATAAAATTATAAGATCATTTATATTTAATAAAAATTAATTTAATATTAATAATAATATTTTATTAAAATATTATTTAATTCAAAAATCCTTTAATTTAATAAAATATAATTCTTAATTAAATAATAACTAAAAACATCATTTGTACTTTAAAAACTAATTACAATGCATCAAAAATGACTAGAAATTATATTCATTATTATATACAAAAATAATGTACATGAACATGGTGCTACTTATTTGTTACATAACCCCTTAAAATAGTCGCATAAGACCTAAGGGTAAGGTGTGCGATGGTGACAGACTCTTGGGGTTGCTCGGATAACATCGCTCGAGTGGTGATCTCTATCAACTTCCATTTTTCCCGTAGACGATCACGTTCGAGCTTGACTTGATGAAGCTCAGCTTGGGCTTGGTCAAGGGCAAAGCCCAAAGACGCCACCTCCTTTCCGAGCTCCGACAAATGGGCTTCTTAAGGGGCAATTCTACTGGATGAGGCCATCGCTTCCTTTGTCTGAGTAAAAATGGTTTCGTTAAAGCCTTATATTTAAACTACCCAGATGATCAATGTTCAACGGCTATAAAAGTAACGGTCACAAATCTTAACGTAAAACTAAAGAAGTTGACATCTTATAAAAACATAAAGAAACATTTAACTGGATCAAGAGGGATTTTCCATTAATGAAATTTTGGGTCGTTACAACATTCCCCCCTTAAGAAATTTCGCCCTCGAAATTTTCCTTTTCCCACACTAAAACAAATGTGGGTAACTTAGCTTCATCATATATTCCGACTCCCAAGTTGCTTCTTCAAACTTGTGGTTTCTCCACAACACCTTGACGAGGGGCATTGTCTTATTTCGTAGAACTTTTTCTCTACGATCTAAGATCTTCACTGGTTGCTCCTCATAAGAAAGATCGTCTTCTAATTGTACCACCTCAGAAGAGAGTACATGTGAAGGGTCTGGTATGTACTTCCTTAAGAGGGATACATGGAAGACATCATGCACCTTGGCCATAGTAGGTGGAAGTGCTAGTCGATAGGCCACAGCCCCAACACGATCAAGAATCTCGAAGGGGCCGATGTACCTTGGACTTAACTTCCCTTTCTTTCCAAACCTCATGACCTTCTTCCACGGAGATATGCGTAAAAACACCATGTCTCCGACTTTAAATTCAAGGTCTCGTCGACGATTATCTGCATAACTCTTCTGTCGACTTTGGGCTGCCTTGATATGCTGCTGAATGGTTTTCACCTTCTCCACCATTTCTTCGACCATTTCTGGTCCAAGCAGCTTACGTTCACCGACCTCATCCCAACATGCCGGTGTTCTACACCTTTTCCCATATAGGGCTTCATATGGTGCCATTTGGATGCTCGAGTGGAAACTATTATTATAAGAGAACTCAACTAGAGGAAGATGTTGATCCCATCCTCCTTTAAAGTCCATTGAGCACGCTCTCAACATATCCTCAAGTGTTTGGATAGTCCGCTCGGATTGGCCATCAGTTTGAGGATGATAGGTCGTACTGAAGTTCAGTTCAGTATTCAGAGCATGTTGAAGACTCTTCCAAAACATAGAGGTAAATCTTGGATCTCGGTCAGACACAATAGATAGTGGTACTCCATGCAACCGTACCACTTCCCTGATATATATCCGTGCCAGTTGATCCAAAGAGAAGTCCTCTCGAATAGCAATGAAGTGTGCAGTCTTTGTAAGATGATCCACAATAACCCAGATTGCATTGTTGCTTTTGGATGTCCTTGGAAGTCCAGTGACGAAGTCCATGGTGATGTTCTCCCATTTCCATTCTGGTATGGGCAATGGTTGCATCATCCCCTTAGACTTCTGCCTCTCTGCCTTCACTTTCTGACACACCAGGCACTTTGATGTATATTCAGCGATCTCCTTCTTCATATTATCCCACCAAAAGTTTTCTTGGAGATCTCGATACATCTTTGTGCTCCCTGGGTGAATAGAGAAATTTGAACTATGTGCATCATCCAAAAGTTCCTTCTTCAGCTCCGAACTTGATGGGACACATAGTCTTTTCCCAAACCGCACAATTCCTTCTTCATTAACATTAAACTCTGAGGATTTTCCCTTTTTGATAGCTTCCACTTTTTCTTGGATTCTCGCATCATCCTTTTGAGCATCATTTAACCTTTCCAAAAGAGATGGTTGAGCAATCATTTGTGAAAGGATTGATGATGTTCCCTTCTGTATGATTCCCACTTCCATCTTCATCAAGTCTAAGAAGATTGGATCCTTCTCAATTCTCATCATTGATAGAATTGCTGGATCCTTTCTACTTAGGGCATCCGCCACCTTGTTCGCCTTCCCAGGGTGGTAATGTATTGAACAGTCATAATCCTTTATGAGCTCTATCCATCTTCTCTGGCGCATATTAAGCTCTTTCTGTGTGAATATATATTTAAGACTCTTGTGGTCCGTATATATCTCACATTTCTCTCCATATAGATAATGCCGCCAGATTTTCAAGGCAAAGATCACCGCCGCCAACTCCAGATCATGCGTTGGATAGTTTCGCTCATGGATTTTCAACTGTCTTGAGGCATAGGATATCACTTTATCATTCTGCATCAGCACACATCTTAATCCCTTCTTTGAAGCATCACTGAATACCACAAAAAGCTCCCCACTTGTGGGTAAAGTGAGCACAGGTGCAGTGATAAGCCTCCTTTTCAACTCCTTGAAGCTTTCTTCGCATTCATCACTCCAAGCAAACTTTACTCCCTTTCGAGTTAGCTTGGTAAGAGGGTTGGACAATCGTGAGAAGTTTCTCACAAATCGTCGATAATATCTAGCTAACCCCAAGAAGCTACGGATATCAGTTACCGATGTTGGCCTCGGCCATCCCTCAATTGCATCTGTTTTGGAGGGGTCCACAGATATCCCATTGCTTGTGATGATATGGCCCAAGAATGAGACCTCCTTCAACCAGAACTCACACTTGCTGTACTTGGCATAGAGCTTCTCCTTGCGCAAAGTCTCCAGTACAGTTCTTAAATGCTCCTCATGGTCCTCCTTGGTTTTTTAGTATATTAGAATATCATCTATAAAGACTACCACAAATTTATCTAGGTAATCTCTAAAGACTCTATTCATCAAGTCCATGAATATTTCTGGAGCATTGGTGAGTCCAAAAGGCATTACTATGAATTCATAGTGCCCGTACCTTGTACGAAAAGCAGTCTTGGGGATATCTTCCTTCTTCACCCTTACTTGATAATATCCCGACCGCAAGTCGACCTTGGAGAAGTATTGTGCTCCACGCAGCTGATCAAACAAGTCATCGATTCTTGGGAGAGGATACTTGTTCTTTATCGTGATTTTGTTAAGTTCACGATAATCGATGCAAAGCCGCATTGACCCATCCTTCTTCTTGACGAAGAGGACTGGTGCACCCCATGGTGATGCACTTGGGCGTATAAACCCTTTATCCAGATTCTCCTGTAGTTGTTTCTTCAGTTCTTCAAGCTCAACCACAGCCATTCTATATGGAGTCTTGGATATTGGTAGCGCCCCAGGTATAAGTTCAATTGAGAACTCAACATCTCTTCTTGGAGGAAGACCAGGAAGTTCCTCGGGAAATACTTCAGCGAATTCCCTCACAATAGGCATTTCTTCAAGGGTGGTTTCTTCCTTGGACTCAATCATCTGAGCCAGATATGCGTGCTCATAAGGTAGTAATATCCATGCTTGAGATGATGGAGTTAAAGGAGATTCATCTTCCTCCTGACACTTGTAAAGAATCGGGGGTCGATTCTCCATATGGAGTGTGATTTCCCTCTCCCGACAATTTATGTTGGCTCTATATAAGGAAAGCCAATCCATGCCAAGAATTGCATCAAATTCCACCAAAGGGAGTATGACAAGGTTCGCCGGGAAATTCAATCCACAGATTATAACAGGGGAGGACTTATACTCATGGGATGCAATGATTGCCCCATTTGCCGTACTCACCGACATCTTTACTTCCATGATTTGTGGTGGTGCAGGGATTATTCTACTAAACTTTTGAGATATAAAAGAATGCGTAGAACCTGAATCAAAAAGTACGTTCGCTATTCTTGAATGAATAACTAGCGTACCTGTCACCACTTCGTTGTCGGGGTTCACTTCGGCAGAAGTGATGGCAAAAGCTCTTCCTTGCTGTCTTGGAGGTTGTTGATTGCCTCCGATAACCCTTGGATTAGGGCACTGATTCGCAAAATGACCCGGTTCTTTGCATTTGAAGCATTGAACAACGCGTTGAGGATCGAACGGAGCGTTCCTCCCCTCCGTCGCAGCCGCGGGTCCTTCTTGCTGACAGTTAATAGCTAGGTCCCCTTCTCTTCCACACTTGAAGCATTTTCTTGTCCCCCTAAGGCAATTCCCAGGGTGCTTCTTTCCACACTTTTGGAAAGTGGGGTGCTGGAATTTCTTAGCGCCGTTGGATTTATCCATCGGACCACCAGCATTGAAGTCCACCTTCCGCTTCTTGTCCCCATGATACCCCTGTGATTCTCCGATCTCCATTTCAACCTTAAGGGCACATCGGACAATCTCCTCATAGCTGTCAAAGTCACGGATCGCTAATGCTTTCCGCAAGCTAGGCTTCAGCCCACCAAAGAAGCGGTCAACTTTGCATTCGGGGGTAACGACAAAGCCGGAAGCGTATCGTGCAAGCCTTGTGAAGTTTGCCTCGTACGCTCCCACAGATTCTTCATCTTTCTGCTTGAGGTAAAGGAAGTCCCTTTCCATCTTAAGACGGAGGGTGCGTGGAAAATATTTATCGAAAAACATCTTCCGGAATACCTTCCATTCCAAAGCCTCGATCTCCTCCTCAGGCTTCGTATTTTTGATCAATGTCCACCATTGATCAGCTTCACCCTCCATACGATAAGCCGCCAGGAGAACCTTCTCTTTTTCAGAGCATTGGAGGATGGAGAATATCTTCTCAATGGAGTTGATCCATTGTTCAGCGATCGTGGGATCAGATGATCCACTAAAAGTAGGAGGCCTTTGTCTCATGAAGCTTTCAATAGCGACTTGTTCTTTCTTAGGGGGGGTTGAACGTTCCTCTTGACCAGTGTTTCTATTCAAAACTTGAGTTAGCTGAGATAGAAGCGTGACAAAGTTCGCGATTCCCGCTCCCATCGGATTGGGCATCTCATTAGTACAATCATCACACTGATCTTCACAACGGTTGTTAGCCCGAGTTCTCCTATTACCGGCCATTGGCTGGAATAAAAGGAAAGTTAGGGGTAACACATAGAGGGTAATCCAAAGACAAAAGTTGATGACTTATAAATAAACTTTGATCTCTTTAACTCATGAGTCTATAGGATTCAATCCAGGCTTTTCAAGATCTTCCTTCTAACATATATTCTTAGGGGAATTTTTCCCTTAATAAGGGTTCATACTAAGATTGTGAATTTATCAAAACATATCCCCCGGGAGTGTCGTAACCAAGAGTGCAGCAAGGCCCGTTGTCGTGCACCAGTTCCCGTTCGAGTCTAGCTCAAAGCGGTGTTTTCGGGTTTTACCCCTAGGATACATCTGTGCCAGAGCCGCCTCTACCTGCTCGTATCCAGACAGGGATGTATTTGTTTGATAAAACACTTACTTAGTATTTACCAAAACTTAGGGATGTTTTTATTATGCTTAGTCTTGTATCTAAGGCTTTACTAGGGTTTCCTAATCCCAAAAATAACTAAACCTATCCTCTGATACCAACTATGACAACCCTGCTTTTTATTACAACTTAAACATGCTTTATTACATAAAACTTCACTTGATACAACAAAGAAGATCGAGAGGTTTAGTGTCTTTGGGGCTTAGGATTATTACATAAAAACTTTAAACTTGAAATACAACATCCTTATTGAAAACTTCCTTTACATGACCACTACATTCCTTCGTACCTAGCATTGCATGGGATAACCTGAGGACATGCATAAGAAAAGGGTGAGCTATAAAGCCCAGTAAGGGAGTACATAATGAATAACATGAGGAGTACAATACATGTTAGGCAATAGGCATATCAATAGAGCATAAGAGAGACATGAACATAAAGGCATGATAAAGCATGATAATCATAACATGGAAATGTGGCAACAACACTTAACATTGAATTAGCATGAGCCAAGGCTCATTGCACATGGAGCATGAGTAAACCCTCATTGCACTTGAAGCACGAGTAAACCCTCGTTGCACTTGAATTAGCATGAGTCAACACTCATTGCACATGACGTATCATGATACTATACTTTACCCAATGCATTGGAGCGCTATCAGGGCGCACCCTTCTTAAACATTTCTTTTCATGCATAAGTGTGCCACATGGATCATAAAACATGGATTCATAAAACATAATCATTTCTTCCACGATAAAGGAATGTGGAATTCATAAATGAAACTTTACAATCAATACGTATATGTGCATAAAGGTGAATACCCTTGATGGAGAAATGGGCATGGTATTCACTACACAAAGACATTGGCTTAGAAAATTGGTGCGATTTCGGCAGCGTAACGGCGTGACATAAGAATTCATAAAAAAGGTTGATGAGAGAGAAAGGGGTTCCTCATCATATTTACATGAAATGGACAGTAAGGAGATCATATATATACATGTCCCAACAACAGAAATGGAATTTAGATTCATGATACAAAAGTATTGCTTGAATATAAAAGAAGAGAGAGAAGTTCCTTTCGGAATTTCGGCATAGTAACGGGTGTACATGGGAGGCATTTAATGAGAGAGAAAGGGTTCTCCCATCATTCAAACAATAATATGGAAGTATGGGGGAGGTGCGAAACCATACCCCAACATTCACAAATGAAATTAAAAGGGCAATACAACTTAAAGAAAATTGACAAAAATGAGAAAGGAAGAAAAAAAAACCCTTACTTGGAAGTGTGCTTCCAAAGGCTAGAGAGAGGCTTGTGAGAGGCTTCTTGGGAGCTTGGGGCACCTTGAGAGGATTCTAGAGAGAGTAGGGCAGAGGTTGGACGAACTTCAAGGGCTTTGAGTGAGGAGGAAGTGGGAGCTTGGGTGGGTTTATATAGGAAAGGTGAGAGAATTCTTTATTATTTAGGTTTGGGACCCCTTATATTAAAATAATCCAAACCACAAACCATCCCATGGTATTTGCCCATGGTTTCTGGAAAAGGAGAGAGGAAAACAATATTTTACAAGGCCAAGGTCCGAACTTATTAAAAAAATTAGGGTTGCTTATGTGGAGGTGAGTCACACTCCCATGGAAATTAATTTAAAAAGGCAAAGTGTTGAATAAGTCTTGAGGGCTCCATTAATGCTTTGAAAAGTGATTCAAACAAACCCAAAACCTCATTATTTTAATGATAAAACATATATTGGCCGAACCTAAGGATTATGGTATTTTATTACATCACCATTGGGTCATTATGATGTCATAAATAACATTATATATTTAAAAGGTATTTAATTTTTACCCAAAAATTGGACTGTCTCAGAAAATTATGAAAAATTCACCGTTGGATAATTTCGACGTCCTGATTCCAAAAATAATATTTATTTTATCTAAATAATTTTCTAAATATTTGAATTTGCACTTTTAAAATAAAAACCGACATTTATAAAAAAATTCACGGGTTTTGACAGAAATGGCTTTCAAACCTTAATAAAAATTTTTATTGCATTCATAAAATTATAAGATCATTTATATTTAATAAAAATTAATTTAATATTAATAATAATATTTTATTAAAATATTATTTAATTCAAAAATCCTTTAATTTAATAAAATATAATTCTTAATTAAATAATAACTAAAAACATCATTTGTACTTTAAAAACTAATTACAATGCATCAAAAATGACTAGAAATTATATTCATTATTATATACAAAAATAATGTACATGAACATGGTGCTACTTATTTGTTACATAACCCCTTAAAATAGTCGCATAAGACCTAAGGGTAAGGTGTGCGATGGTGACAGACTCTTGGGGTTGCTCGGATAACATCGCTCGAGTGGTGATCTCTATCAACTTCCATTTTTCCCGTAGACGATCACGTTCGAGCTTGACTTGATGAAGCTCAGCTTGGGCTTGGTCAAGGGCAAAGCCCAAAGACGCCACCTCCTTTCCGAGCTCCGACAAATGGGCTTCGTAAGGGGCAATTCTACTGGATGAGGCCATCGCTTCCTTTGTCTGAGTAAAAATGGTTTCGTTAAAGCCTTATATTTAAACTACCCAGATGATCAATGTTCAACGGCTATAAAAGTAAAGGTCACAAATCTTAACGTAAAACTAAAGAAGTTGACATCTTATAAAAACATAAAGAAACATTTAACTGGATCAAGAGGGATTTTCCATTAATGAAATTTTGGGTCGTTACAATCTAAGATTCGAGATATTTCCTAAGGTATAAATTTTATTATGTTTTAGTTTAAGTCCTTTTTATGGGTCAAAAACATGTTTCACAATGTTTGTGAGAATGATATGGGGTGTTTCGGGGGTTATGAAAAAAAGAAGGATAAAGAAGTTTAAGGGAATGTTGTACAGATTGTCCAGAGTTAGTGAAAATCGTGCGGATCATCCCAGGTAACCACGCAACCTTTGAAAAAGGCTTTCACACTGTCACTGCATGGTTAACATAAACTTGAATAATTCCAATGAAATTGTGAAAAAAATGGATTATGGGATAGTAGCTCTCCCATGATTTTCACACAGTTTGAAAAAACCTGTGGGTAAACCGTGTGACCTAGTAACTTTTGGAAATTTAAAAAACATCCATTATGGGATTTCATATACCAACTCGGGATTTCTCCCCATTATTCATCCTTCAACCCTAGTGATGATACATGGTTTCGATAAACTCTAAAAGGTGTTTCTCCATTGATACTAGGTTATTTGGAGGTACTTCAATTGAGGATTAAAGATCTGGGTATGGATAATCCCCTCATTACACCATTTTTATTGATTATGGTCTGTATAATCCTCTTATCTCTCTCAAAATCCCTAAAACCATTCTTTTTCTATGAAATTTAGGGTATTGTTTTGAAGGGGTTTTAAATCGGGATCTAAGGGATCGATTAAGGGCGTGTTCACCAAATGATTCATGGTAGGTGGTCTACGAGTGATATCACTTAGTGTATTCTTGGATTTGAGCATATAAGGTTATGTTCAATATTTTCACATATTGTTTACTTCGATTAATTTAAAACATTTAACATAGTGGGCATCAAATCAAAAAATTGAACCCATCATGATCCCCCTCAGTATGCATGAAGGAATACTAGACAAATTTAGGGCCACCCATGGGGTCTGTCGGCCCTCCAGACTATGCTAACAAAAATGTAAGGTGTGAAATTGATTTATAATGATGTAAAGACTTAGAGAGTGGGTTAATTTATTTATGTAATGTGTTATAATGGATGATGGATACTTACGTATAATGTGGCTAAAGGATACAGAATTATTTGGTTGAAATTTATATAGGATTAATTGGATTAACATGGATATGATAAGAAATTATGTTTACACTTGTATATGATTAGTGACATAGTCATGAGAAATGGGGAATGTGGATAAAAGGTAATGTGAATTAAATGAGGAATGTGTTAATGGATTTATTCATAATGTAAATTTTCCATTTATTTATATTGTTGTGATGTTATAAATGATTATGGTTATGCATGTTTTGAGGTGGTTAATAATGGTGAATGATAAATATGCATGTGCACATGGATTGGTAGAGTGGGGTATAGACTTGAGGTTCTATGCACATGGGTCATGTTTGAATGAGGTTCTAGTTCTACCCCTAAATGAATGGGTTAGGGAAGGGGATGGAGTTATATTCCTCTAATGTTTTCATTCAATATAGACTCAAGCTTCGAGGTTACGATTATGAGGTTATTATAATCTGATTCATATTGAGAGAAGTGTCAATTTTATTCCCATAATTTTGAGAATATTTAACATGGATAATCCATTAAACAGATGAAAAAGGTAGATTGATCCATGATATTTCTATGTAGTGAACTTGGATTCAACGATAACATAATATAAAGAATCAATGTCTATAATGTTTTGAACCATTTAACTTTACATTCCATTATTTATCACTTGCATGAACTATATACTTTTACTGGATATTTTATAGAATCCATTGGTTGTGGCCTACTATGTTATATTTACACCCTACTCGGGCCGCCTTTGGATACCCGAATAGATTTCATGGTTGCAGGTTAAGAAAAAGAAAAAGGGCCCCATGCTTAGGAAGTGAGTCAGGTTCAACATGTCTACAGATGAGGTCTGGGACATAGTGGTAGAAAAATTTTGGGGATTCCACTATTTTTTATTCTTTTTGGTTTTGTTTACATGTAACTATATCATGGAACGACATGTTAACTATTGGATATGGTTTGTACCCTGTTTTCGATTTGGTTATTTATGCATGTTATTAACTATTTCCTATTATTTCTGCTAATTAAATTGTTTTATTTTGTGGTTTACTCTAGTGAAAAGGGTATAATCTCCCCATGTATCCTATTAGACCCTCGCTGCTAGTCAGAAACCTTTGGCATGCAGGGATTCATGCTTAAGGTCATGTGGTGAACCGATTCGGGGTACCAGTTTAGTGGCTCCCGGGTTGGAGACGTTACAAAGTGGTATAAGAGGATTTCTTTTCCCATTCTTTCTATTTGATGTTAGTAGAAATGTTGTTAGGACAGTGTCATTATTTTGTAATGAACACATTATTATGATTATCTATCCAATGTTTGAGGAAAAAACCATGTCACCTTGGGAGGGGATTGTCAATCTTATTGTTTGTTGGTATATTTGGTGATATTTCCCCATTGACTAATACACTTATTGTGATATTTAATTAATTTGGGATAATTTTCTTGTGGCCGGAAGGGTATGAAGTTTTGACTTCATGCATCATTCTAGGATATTATGTTGATAAGGGACATACATCATTGTATGAACACACATGGGATGGGTGTAGGGATATAAAGGTTAAGATGAATTTGTTTTTCAAAAAAGTAATGAAATTGTTCTTAAATAGATGGCGTGAATGGGTAAAAAGGATAGTGAAAAGGGTAAGTAGTAATTATAAAATGGTGTTTCATATAGTAGTAAAATTTTATTAACATGTTGTAAGAGTAAATTGGGATGTGGAAAATTTTTTTAACTGTTGTAAAAGATAAGGCTTGTAACCATGTGAATTAGATACCTGTGTTAGCCATTGCCTTAGGAGAGATGGTGAAGGGAAGTGATCCGGTTGTGAGTGGTATTGTTTTAGTAGTTTATGTGAATTATTTTGGTTATAGAATTTGATGATGCAACATATATATTTTTCCTTATTGTAAAATTGTTATGGTTGCATTTTAAAGCTCATGTTTCAAATTGAATGGAAACTCCACCTCGAAGATGTGTTCCGACTGGGGGAAATGAGTAAATTGCTGAGAACGATCCTCCTGTAGTGAATCAATAGAATGTGGTGACCTATGAGGATTAGGAATAACAGTTCCATGAAAACTTTTCTCATTTTTTGTTGATGATGGAATGAGACCTAGGGCAGGTGGCACTAAGTATGTTTGATATAACAAGGGAGTTTCACCTGCCAGACCCTCCAATAATTACTAGATTAGGTGGTCCATGGGGTAGTGGGGATCTGGATAGATACCATACAAACAATTCATGACCATCTAGAGACTCTTTTTGAGATGCAATTCAGGTTAACAGCCTATTTTTGAGAGGTAAAGGGAAGAGTTGGTGGGACATCATGGTTCTGACAAAGCAGGATGAATGAATGATGTGGAATGATTTTAAAGGGAATTTTCATGATCACATTTACCTATAAATCATGTAGAAGAAGAAGGATATAGTTCTTATGAGGTTGAACTAGGGGACAATATCGATAATGGACTATGATATTCATTTCACTGATTTGAGACACTTCATTAAGGTGTTGACATGAGATAAGGCACCCCTGGTGGAATACCTCTAAGAGGGGATGAGATTCGAGATAAGGTCTCAGGTGAATATCTTCCATGTGAAAAAGGTTTTTTGAATTGGAGTACAAAGACCTTATCTCAGAGGGGAACCTGAATAGAGCTTTAGGTAGTGAACTTGTGGTTCCAGCTGGGTAGACATGTTGTGTAGCTTTTGAGAGTTGGATGTGTCGTTTTGGAAAATTTTAGTATGGTGGAATTGCACAGACTTGTCAGAAGTAGGGGTCCACTTCTCAGGGTGGTGAAGAAGTATTCAATTTGTAGTGCGGATGTTCCGGTCAGAAGCGTGACAAGTTTCCCCACCCACTGGTTCAGTGTCGAGCGTGTGGAAGGTTTGGCCACGTGGTTAGTTTCTGCAGGAATCCATGGTAGTCAGAGAATGATGTATGTCAAAGGAAGATACAGAGTGTAGAAAGGGGTTGGTAACCTCATATTAGATAGGCATTTGGAGCTCCATGGGTCATACCGGTATGGTTGGTGGATGTGAAACTCCAGGGAAAGATCATCCTTCCCAACATGGTAGTGTATTGCAGTGTACTCTGGTAGGGACCTAGGGTAAAGGGGCATGTCAAGTCCATATAGTTCATACTACACCAGATATTGGTGGGTTGGGACTTTCAACAATTCGAGGTACGGTTCTTGTAGCTTCTACACTCACTAATGCTTTATAACATACAAGTGCTACACATTCTTGTGGGATCTATTTTTCCTTGATATGTTAGCTTTTGACCTAATCTTGGGGATGGATATGTTGGTGTTATATCAACCCCATATGACTGTTACCCATGTCGAGTAACGTTCATATATCTTTTTGGAAGCACTTATGTCCTTCGTGGTGAGTGGGATGCTCGAGAAGGTCATGCAAGGATACTATACCAATTGATGGGAGAACTCACAATACAACTAGTATGCCTTATGTTGGGTTATGGAGGGAAAGAGTAGAAAATCATCCCTCTTATTGTGGAATAGTTTCATTATGTCTTACGTGGGAACTTATCATGGTTACCACATGAGATAGAGGTTGAGTATACGATTGAATTTTTGTTGAGGGAAGAGCCAGTTTCCATTCAAGCATATCATATGACACTAGTCAAGATCCAAAAAATGATGGTTCAACTAGAGGAGTGGGATCATAAGGAGTTTATTTGTCCGAGTACATCACCTTGGGGATCACCATTTTTTTACTAAGAAGGTTGATAGATCACTATGGAGATTTGTCGATTATATGAAGCTAAAACAGATGATGGTTAAGAACTGATACCCTCTTGCTTAAATTGATGACCTATTTGATCAGGTAAGAGGTGATCCGTGTTTTCTAAGATCGATTTTGGATTAGGATACCATCATTTGAGGGTGAAACATTCTGAAATACCCCAAATATCTTTTATATGTAGGTATGGGTTGTATGAATTTATGGTGATTCTATTAAAATTAACCAATTCACGAGCTGTGTTCATGGGCCTGATGAATATTATATTCCACCCATACATGGATCGATTCATAGTAGTCTTTGTTGATGATATATTGGTGTACTCCATAACTCAAGACTATATTTCCAAACATCTTGACATTGTCATGAGTATACTAAGGGAGAATTTGATTTATGCCAAGATGTCAAAATTTCCATTATTGATTGATAAGGGACACTTTCTAGGACATATAATTTTCATGATAGGTGTGTTGGTGTATCTAGAGAAGGTGTAGTTTATCGTGTCTTGGGAGTATCCTAAGAATGTTTTTGATGTTCATATTTTACTGTGTTTAATTAGTTATTACTAGATGATCATTAGATAGTTATCTCATTTGGTAATTCTACTCTCATGATTGAAGAGGATTGGGGGGGTTAAATTTGAATGGTAAGAGGCCTGTGAGAATTCCTTTCAAGAGCTGAAAAACAGTTGACTGCTGCACTAATTATTTTCATACTTGAACCAGGTGAGAGGTTCACCTTGTTCAGTGATGAGTCTGGTGTTTTCCTTTAGGTAAATATTGATGCATGATGACCGGGTTATAGCTTATGGGTCAAGAAAATTGCAGCCTCATGAATGGAATTACGATTCTCAGGACCTTTATCTAGATGTTGTGGTTCATACCTTGAAGAGTTTGATACATTACATGCTGTGAGAAAACTTCACAGTGTTTACCAACCATAAAAGTCTCAAATACATCTTCTCATAGTGGGATTTGAATATTCAACAGAAAATGTGGGTTGAGTAACAAAAATCCTTCGATTTTGAGTTAGTATACACACTAGAAAAAGGGAATAGTGTCATTGATACTCTGTGCTAGAAGACTCGGAATCAGGTATTTTGGGAATCTAGTTCACAATAAAGGATGATATCATTTTTTATTGATATACATATGGAGGTATAGGATGGACACATGATGATTACCCTAGCATCTATATTAGTTGAGTTTATAATTCTTAGCCGAGTAAACGAGAGTCAGTTGGTGGATCAAGATTGTTTGTTTATGAAGGAATGTCATAAATGTAGGGAGTCACCTTCTAGTATGACTTTTGGAACTAATGGAGATTCTTATGTTCATGGTCATGTAGTGGTGTCGGTAGTTGTATGGGAGGGGTTGATGTTTGAGTTTTATGAATCAAAGTTTGAAGTTTATCTTAGATTATACAAATATGTACCACGATCTTGATATGTAGTTTTTCTGGCTGGAAATAAAGAAAGAAGTTGTGAGTTTTCTAGCATGATTCATTACCAATCAATAGGTGAAGGTGGAACATCAACATTGAGGTGGGTTTTTGGAGTCATTTCATTTTTTTTATATTTTTTTGAATGGTGTAATGATTGATTTTTTAGTGGGTCTTTTGAGGATGACTCGATATAATGACAAAACATGGGCGTTGGTATATTGGATGACAAAAGTTGATCAATTCTTGTCGATCTAGGAGACCAATACAGTCAACCGGTTGGGATAACTATATGTTTGAGAAATAGTTTGGTTATGTGGTGTTCTGAGAACCATAGTTTCTGATCAGGATCCGTGTTTCACATTGCGCATATGGAAGGGATTACAGAAAGAACTTCGTACCTAGGTAATGTTGACTACTTCTCATCACCCACAAAAGGATAGGAATCTTGAGCGTACGGTTCATTATTTCGAAGACACATTGAGAGATTATGTCCTAGAATTCAGTGATTAATGGGAAAAAACTCATATCATTCTTTTTTTTTCTTAAAATTATAGTTTTTAGTATACAATTATGATGGAACATTTTTAGAAAATTTGTGGGAGACTATGTGGATCTCCAATTTGTTGGTTAGAGAATGGGGAATCTAATCGGTATGGACCAAGTCTTGTATAGGATTCATCAGAGATGGATCGATTGATTCAGAATCGTATAACAATGGCTCAATATAGAAAGAATTCACATGCGGATTGACATCGTAGATATCTTGATTTTTTTGGTGTGTGATAGTGTTTATTCAGATGTATCCAAAGGCGGGTCACCATCGTATCTAGTGGTAGGGCAAGTTAGCACCTAGGTATGTAGCGCCATTTGAGGTTGGGGAGAAGATTAGACTGGGGGATTACCGATAATATATCCCACAATAGTATAGTGGGATGCATAATGTTTTTCATGTCTCACAACTCCAAAAGTATCACACTGATCCATCCCATTTGATAAATGATGAGGATGTGGAGATTGAGACTGATGCATCCGCTGTGGAGAACCCAGTCAGTATTATGAATCATAGTGAGAATGTCTTTTGGGGAAAGTGGTTCCTTTGGTTCATGTTCTATGGAATCATAGAAACAT
The DNA here is from genome assembly GCA_963277665.1 of Viscum album. Taxonomy (NCBI): domain Eukaryota; kingdom Viridiplantae; phylum Streptophyta; class Magnoliopsida; order Santalales; family Viscaceae; genus Viscum; species Viscum album. The sequence goes on from OY728138.1 coordinate 399,805,516, forward strand.
TCAAGAAGATTCTAGGGAGTGAGAATCTGATACACGGGCCTAGTGGACCAATCCCTTTTCTTTGGAACCAAATTATTCTTTGACAAAGCAGTTTGAGAATGAACTGTCCTAAGGTGGGGAGGTTGTATGATCCAAGATTTTTCATAAGGTATTAAATTATATATTTCTTTAGTTTATTATCTTTATATTTTTCATATAATTGTTACCAATGTATAGGAGATGTCTTGGGGGTGTTCTGGGGGGTTGAGACAATAAAATGGAGGAAAAAGCCATGTATGGTATCGTTTCACATTTAGCCCACGAATAGTGAAAACCGTGTAGATCATCCTAGGTAATCATGCATCCTTTGATAGAGAATTTTGAATGGTTAACATAAATTTAAGTTAACTGTGTATAATTCCTGAGAAACCATGTGAAAGGGAGATTTTAGGATAGTCTCTCACACAGTTTGTGCACGGTTTAACAAACTGTGAGGGTAAACTGTGTGGCTAAGTAACTTTGGGAAATTAAAAAAAATGCAATTATGGGGTTACTTATACCAACACCAGATTTCTCCCCATTCTTCCTCCTTCAACACTAGTGACGTTACTAGGCTTCAAATAACCCCCAATGGTTCTTATCATTCAATCTTAGGCCTTTTAGAGTTCCGTCAATTTTGGATTGATGATCCGGGTGAGGTAAAACCCCTCCTTGCATCCTTTTCTTGATAAGGGTTTGTATCATCCTCTTCTATATATCTAAATCCCTAGAACATTTTTTTTTTTGAAATTAATGGTGATGATTTAATGGGGTTTAGATTTGGATACAAGGCCTTGATTAAGGGTATGTTCTCCAACATATTGAAGGAAGTTGATCTACGAGTGATATCTTATAGTTTTTTCTCGGACTTGTAAATATAGGGTTATATTATTGATTTTCCTTTATTATGCTCTGAGTTTCTATTGTATGGCATGAAATAGTGGGTTTAAAATCAATGAGTTTAACCCCTCATGATCCCCATGGGATACATGAAGGATGACTTGACCAATTTAGGGCCACCCATAGGGTGTTTCGTCCCTCCCGACTAGGCTAACAAAAATTTAAGGAGAAAAAGTGACCCATAATGATTTAGAGAATTAGTGAGTCGGTTTATTGGTTTATGTAATGAGTTATAATGGATGGTGTCTCGTTTTGTATAATGTGTAAAAGGATAAGAGATTATTTAGTTGACATTTAACTATGTTAAATGGTATTAATGGGAATATGATAAAGAATTTTGTTTACACTTTAATATACATAGTGATATACGAAAGGGAAATGGGGAATGATGCTAATGAGTTAAGTGATGTAAATGATGAATGTGTTAATAGATTGAGGCATAATGATAAATTTTCATTTATTTATATATTTGTGATGTTACAAAAGATCCTAGATATTCTTGTTGGGAGGTGGTTAATTGTGGTGATTGATAAATAAGCATGAGCACAATGCTAGGTAGATTGGTGTATAGAAATGAGGTTATATGCTCGTGGGTATTGTTGGACTGTGGATCTAGATCCACCCTTAAATGCAAGGGTTAGGGAATGTGATGGATTTATATTTCCTTAATAGGTTCATTCCACCCAGACCGAGGTTTCGAGGTGAAGATTATAAGGTTATTAAAATGTTATTTTAGTGACATAGGTCTAAATATTATTTCCATAAGAATGAAAATATTGAACACGAATAATCCATTGAATAGATGAAAATGGTTTATTAATCCATGTGATGCCTAAGCAGTGAACCTGAATTCAATTGTAGAATAATTTTATTGAATATAGTGTAGTATGGCTTACTAAACTATTTACCTTAACTGGAAATTATTTAACACATTCATGCACTTTATACTTTTATAGGATATTTCATAGACACTGTTGGTGGTGGACTACTCATTTATACTCACACCCTACTCGAGCAACCATTGGGTTCCCCAACAGATTTCATTGTTGCTGGTCATGAAAAGGGAAAGGTCCCCATGATTGATAATTGAGTCAGGTTCGGTATGTGCACAGTTGAGTATTGGGACCTGCAGATAGGACCGTATTGGTGTTTCCACATTTTTCTTTTGGTTGTTGTTTAATTGGGACTATAACACGGTATGACATGTTTATTGTTGGGTATGGTTTGTTTTTAGTTTGGAAGTTAGTTATTTATGAATGTTATTGATTTTTTACAATTATTTCTACTATTTAAAATGTGTTCTCCTATGAATTAATATTGTAATGAGGGTATAGTCTCCCCATATATCATATTAGACCCTCATTTCTAGTCAGAAACCTCGAGTGTATGGGGAGGCACTCCTGGAAAATGGGTCTATACCCACAGTTTTCCAAAAAAACTGTGGGTATAGACTCACCAATACCCACATTTTTCATGAACTGTGGGTATTGGTGACATTTTCTAACCTATTCCCATGGTTCTTGCTAAACTGTTGGTATAGGGTGCCCACGTAAGCACGGTAAACCAAAAACTTTTAGGAGAAAACCACGGGAGAACATATGACCCATGGTTTATAGTGAAGCGTGGGTATAGGTGGCATCTATACCAACGGTTCTCATGAACTGTGGGTATAACCATCAGTATATAATCCTATAACCATGGTTCCCATAAATCGTGGGTATAAGTGGCATCTATACCCACAATTTTTCTAAATCATGGTTTTAGCCCTTTGTATAAAATCATATTCCCACGGTTTTCTAAAACCGTGGCTATAGCATGGACCTATACCAATAGTTTTACTGAACCGTGGGTATAGGGTCCCATATGTTTTAAGTGAGAACAAATATATATAATATTTTAAATGTTTATATATGTGAATTTACGCTTAATGTAGTGGGAAGACGATCCTTCCTTGTATGAGAAACGCGGGATCGAAATTTCAGTGGATGATTTTATTTAATCTAGTTATTTTAATATATATATATATCACAACATATTTCTAAATTTCATGATAACTCTATATACCATAGTGGTATAGGAGATTAGTGGGTATCGCAACAACGAGGGTTCGAAACAAGGCATTATTTTTTTCTAGTGTTAGTTAAAATAATTATTGTTAATAAAATATATAAGAATATAAATGTAATTAACCCAACATAGTTGGTGAGATGGCGTGGTTTGGTGCAGAACATTGCCAGATCAAATCCCACAGATAGATTTTTTTTCCAGGATTGATGATATATATTAATATATATTTGGATATACAGATATTTATATACAAATGTTTAGTGGCTTAATTGGTTAGGCTGTAGGATCTCAAGAATTAGGTTGCGGGATCAACATTTTGTTATAGCGTTTTGTTTCTCATATTTCATCCGTTTTCATTATATTTTCTACCCACGGTTATGTGAACTGTGGGAATTATAATTTTCATGATATTTATACCCATGATTCAAAACTGTTGGTATATGTCTATGACACGGTGGAAAATAGTGATACCCAAGGTTTACAAACTGTGTGTACAGGTCGGGGACCTATCCCAACACATCAGTTTCCCACGGTTCCCAAAACTATGGGTATATCATATACCAATAGTTTTGGGGTCTATACCGAAGGTTTAAAACTATGGGTAAAGGAAATTTTCTAGTAGTGAGGTGCACTTTAGGTCATGTTGAACCCCGGCTCGGGGCACCGGTTTAGTGGATCCTCAGATGGGGAAATTGTAGAGGAATTCATTTATCATTCTGTACAACCTAGACCACAATGTGAACTCTTATATTATATGAGTATCATAAATTATAGAAATAATATCCCATATCAATTTCATATCTTTGATTAATGGATCAAAATAGAGATAAATATCAGTACTGGGTTTCTTTGTTCGAGATATAAGAATAGAGAAGCTAATGTATTTGTGCTTTATACATAACCATGGAGGAAAATTATAATTTACCAACATGATGGGTTTTCTACTATGAGTAACACTATATACACCCAATTAATTTATTCTATCTTTATATAGCACAAGATGAATGTTTCTCAGCTCATTTCAAAATTCAAGAAACTCTTAATCGTTTTTCTTCCACTGAGGAAAATCTACTGGATAACACAGGTTCCCATCATTAATTCCTATATCTAAATGCCATGCTAATGGTCTCACAGTTTCTTAATATTCATATATTCTTCTAATCCATATAATGATATTAAAGAACCATTCATATTTCAAAGGGAATGATTCATTTTTCTTGTATCGTTCTATGCCACACTTATAGAATTGTATGGGCGATTCATGGTTCTTGCGAAACAACAATCAATAATTTGGAAAACCATGTATTTTTTTTGAGATCATGCCCATTAAATGTAACATTGCTTTAATGTTATGTTTTAACATCATATTTTAATTTTGGTAGTTCATTTTCTTCTGGTATCATATCATTCGAGAGACCATGTTGTTCTTTAAAGCTAGGGTCACTGTATCCGCTCCCAGCTTTGAAATTAAATAAATTCAATAAAGATGAAAATGATGTTTATTAAGTACAATAGGTATAAATTTTTTTCTTGGAACAACTATTTCACTCCTCAAACGTCTTTGTAAGATCATGATGTTTATCTTCAATTTCCATTTTAATCTATTCCCTGAAATCACTATTATCATTTACAAATGTATTCATAACAAATGATTCATAAATTGCACTATCATCCCTAAATGGTGTCCAATTATAGTTTTCCCCTATGATTAGTCAATAATTTATAGATTTGATCTATTCCATGACAAAAGAAATTTTCTTCCTACTCATCTAGAATAATTTTTCTTGAATAAAAAAAATTTAAACACGAATAAGGGATTTAGAAGGGTAGTTTACATTCTCTCTTGAAAACATGATGAACTCTTTAACTCCATATTCAATCTTGTTTATGAAACGATTAATGTGCATCAATTTTTTATTTATATCAATCCTATTGGGTTCATAAAAGAATAATATTGTATAATATATAAATAAATACACATAGGATATTGTTTATCAAAGGGGGAAGTTATAGAAAATTCTATTAAGTGAAACTCAACATTTGATTCTTTCAAATAATTTTAGTATGTTGAAGAAAAATCTTAATTTGATTTATGAAAATAATTACATCAGAATGGAAGGTGTTATACTATGAATTCATTGAAAGGTGAAAGTTATCGACAACTCAATCTCATCACCTTATATCCCAGATATTTATCATTTCTTTTTACAGTTTGATGAATCATTTATCTATTGTGGACAAGCACATGTGTTGCTCGAAATAATCAAAGAAGTAGTCATCCAAGGTATAAATAATGATCAGATTAGTACAAGAAACACTATTGGGATGGGGGATGAGTTTAAAGTAACAAATTGTGATAATGGTTGTTCAGGAGATGTTAGTGATGAGGTTAATAGTTTTTTATAAAAGAGACCAGGGACAAGTCTCAATAATCAAATTGGAATAATTTCTATTATATATATTTTGATAACACGAATTATATTTTTTCGACAAGTGATGTAGAAACCTATAGAATTATTACAATTAAAATGAATGATATATGAAAATTTTGAAAACATTTCAGGAGTCTTGGGATGCTATATCACTACACCAACCCATATGAAGGATTCTAGGGAGGTTGTCACTTCAGTTCTACCCATATAAAAGATTATAGAGAGGCCACCGAATACACATTGTCATATCCTTGAGATTATAGGGAAGTCCATAAATAAGTTGTAATAAAGAAATAAAAGACATCAATAAGATGTATCACATACAAGGGTGAAAACACACAATCACCTGCAACATCTATCCCATTCAAACTTTAACACACACGCACACACATATAAAATGGAATTTACAAATAGGCATAATTATAAAATAGATGCACATTTAACCATAATTTTTAGTAAAAATAAATACAATATTTTCCTAATTTGGAAATCCATAACCATAATTTGTGAAAAAGTAATTATAATATCACCCTTATATTATATGTTCAGAGAAAATATATATATATATATACATACATATATATAATTTCCCCAAGGGTCCAAATCGGTTGGTACCAGCTCTGCAGGGTCTCGGCGAGGTCTCAAGTTCAAGTCTCACTGATTTATTACATATTAGTATAGAGTTGTATTTTAATTATATTTATCCCCTATATGAACTATTGTAATTATATATATACATATATATGTATATATATTTTAAAAATGAACATAAATTGATAAAATCTATGTATCCCTTATTGTATAATATTACAACATAGTAAGACAAATACAACCACATAATAATTTCGGAAATTGAGAGCCATTGAGAAGAAATAAATATGTTATCACCCTTACTAAGGTTTCTCTAAAAACAAAACAAAAAAATTCTCAAAAATTACACTTTTGAGGAAAAATATATACACCAAAATATTAAAATATAATGTAAATAAATAAATTCCTAGACATGAATTGCATAAAATAAAATTTGGTTATCGTTTCATGCCATCAAGACATTGAGAATTTGTTTTCTAGATCAATTTTCTCATTTGTTTATGGTTTTTATTTCCAAAACCTAACATGTTTATATAGTGGCATAAATATTTATTTAATTGCATTATCTGTGGGGCAGAGAACATTCTCTAGGAATTTAAAACAATTTTTAAATTAATATTGTAGAGTACGCTGGTGTACAAAAGTATACGAAAATGAAAATTGATTCAAAACAAAATTTAAAAAGACCAAAACTACATATCCAAATCGGTAGTCAATCATAAAATAGAACATAGAAAAATAATTATATTCCTAATCAAAAAGAAAAATAATATACAAGGATCAGACTAAAATAACTCCTAACATCATAGAACAAGAAATCAAAAACTAAATGTAAAATAAACAACGAAAATCACAAGGCCAAATTCACTATGATGAAGAAAATATGCTTCAAAAACCCAAACTAAAATATAACACCAGATGTTAGAAGACGTTCTAGAAACTGGAGTTAGTCGAGTGATGTGATTCAAGCTTCTTTTCACAGAGGAGGAGTGTTGATTCTGGGAGGATTCTATGGAAAGCATCTGATATCACGACGGGATGAAAAATCATATGGGTTTTAAAAAGATTGGGGAAATTTTATTAGCACTTAAAAAATAAGCATTTATAAAGAATAATTTTATCATCTCTTAAGTAATATGTTCTAATAAGAACAATATTTATCAACACTTTTGTAGCGTAGATAACGGTATGGATTTATCAACGCTAATGTTTTATTACTGATGAACATTGATTTTATCATTGGGTTTTTAGTGCTGATAAAGCCTCATCTTTATCAGCATGAAGAAAGAATGGATAAAGACCTACCTTTATCACTACATAATACATAAGCACTGATAAAGGATTTATAATTATTATTATAAATAAAAAATTATAAATATATATATACTTAATAAAAAATTATAAATATTAATATAGTAAGTATATTACTTTTTAAATATATTTACTATAATTTATAATTATATATTTATAATTATCAAAATATTTTAAAAAGATATTTATATCTAATTTTATGTCAATTAAAGCATATTTGTTAAACCTGAGTGAAATTGAATAAATAAAAAATAATTACACTTTAACAAAATCGAAAAAATGGATAGGTTTTGGGTGGATGAATTGTATATAAAAATACATTACATATTTATATATGAAATCAATATAACACACATTTGAAGTATGTTAAATTAAAAAATCAAACGACATTCAATTATATATCCACCACACTATGAAATTTGTTTGTATTTTTAATTCATATTAATTTTATATTATAAACCATCATTCACTAAATATATTACTATATAATGTAATGTGTATAAATATTTTGTAATATATCATTAATATTTGTATACATTAGTATATATCTATATTATTAAGAAATATAACTATTTACCAACAATTATCATAATTAACTAATTATTAATTTTTTTAATATTTAATAATTTATAATCAATTTATTCATTTTAATCAATAATTGTTTAATTAATAAAATTTGTTATATTTTTTTAATAAACACACTATTTATTTTTAATTTATTTAATTATTTTATTTTATTTATTCAGACCATTATCAGTACTAAAAATAAAGCGCTGATGATGATTCCATTCATATGTTCAAAATAAGTGTTCATTACAGGTTAAATTTAACTGAAAATTATTTAGAACTAAAAAATATTCAATTTATTAGAACTTTTTGTGGGGCTGATAAATACTTGCACTATTAAACGATGGTTTTGTGGTAGTGAATCTTCATCCCATCTTTTTGTATTATGACATCACTTTTCATATAATGCTTAATGTGGCGGCATTTTAATACATGAATAGAAAATATTAATGTATGAAAACAATACTAAAGTTAAATACTAATCCCACATAACTTTATATTCAAGTGAGAATTGTCTCAAAATTTATTCAAATGTTTGAATAGTCTTTTCATACTATCTGTCGGTTTGAGGGTGATAATTAGTACTCAAATAATGCTCTGTATCCAAAGTCTTTTGAAGACTCTAACATAATTTTAATGTAAAATGGGTATCTCAATTAGAAAAAATGGATAGAGGTTCACCGAAATGTATTACATGTTATCTAATATATAATAATTTTAGGAGATCAAGAGGTAAATCTTCTATTATATGTATAAAAGGTTCTGATTTTGTAAGGCCATCAAACAATAATCCATATCACATTATTCATTCTGGGGGAATTTTGTAATCTGGTGAGGAATAATATTGTAATTCCATCCCTATTACACATAAACAAAATATAAAGGTTTCATTATTCCTATTGAATATTTTCTCCCATCCTTCATGTGTTGAAAAACTAGACATCGTGACACGTGGTTTTCAATTTTCTTCTTCATATTATCCAACCAAAAAGGTTCATTGATATCTCTATAAATCATTATACTACCAGGGTGTATAGATAAATGTGAGCTATGATAATCATAAAATAGTAACCTTTTTAGATCACATATGGATGGAACATATATCCTCTTTCCAAATTTTAGAAATCCATCCTCAAATATGAAGTCATCTAATTTTCCATCCTTAAAGGGTTTAATTTTTTTTAAAATCTTCATCATTAGATTGTAAAAATTTTATCTTATCCAATAAATATGGATTATCAATAATTTAAAAAATACACAATGTATCCCCTTCCTTAACTATTTCCATACAGATATTTACTAAATCTGTGAACCTAGGGTGTCTCTATATCTTCATTTTATTCAAAAAATCACGATCTTTCAAACTCAATGCATCATCTACCATATTGTTTTTTCATGGGTGGTTGTTTGTGTTGAGAAATCATAATATTTGAGAAAATCAAGAATTTTTTTCTTCATGTTGAGTTATTTCTATGTAAATATTTTTTTCAAACTTTTGCGATCAATATATATCTCACATATTTCACTATAGATACAATGTCCTCATATAATCATAGTAATGATTATAGATTATTACTCAAGATCACGAGATATAATTTTTTTTTCTTGAATCGTCTATATCCTTGATTCATATGAAATTAAATTATGATCATTAATAAGTAAAAAACCTTATCCTTTGTTTGATGCATCACTCTATATCACAAACCCATCATTTCCTTGTGGTAGGGTCAAAATTATAGTGTTAAATGATATTATATTAAATTATCTAAAAAATCAATCACATTATTATTTCCATTTGAACATAAACCCTTAATATATGAGATTGTTTGATCGGTATTACAGTGTAGAAAAATTACGAACAAAAAACTAATAGTAACCAGCTAAACTAATGAAACAACATACCTCAAATATATTCATCGGTGTAGGACATTATAGGACTATCTTTATCTTTGTAGGATCAACAGAGTTTCCATCTATATAGATAATATGTATAAGAAAATAAATTTCCTGATGCCATAATTGAAACATTCTTAATTTACCATATCACACTTTCCACATGAGATTATTAAGAATTATCATCAATCGATTATCTTTTTCTTTATAGATTTTAGATTATACAAGAATATCGTCAATGAATACAACAAAAAAATCATCAATATATTATTTTAATATTATTTTCAAAATATCCCTAAATATTGAGGTTGTATTAGTCAGTCCAAATGGAATTACTATAAACCTATAATTCCCGGACCGCGTTTGAAAAGAATTATTTGAAATTTCTTCTTTCATTGCTTATAATTGATGACATCCAAAAAATTGGTCAATATTTGAAAAAATATTAAGATTCATGAAGTTGATAAAATAAATAATCAATTTGAGGTAGTGAATATGTGTTCATTATTTTAATTGAATTGATTTATCTATAATCATTGGACAAACTCATTGATATATCTTTCTTGTTAACAAAGAAAACATGCTCTCCCCATAGAGAATCACTAGGGAGAATAAATCCTTTATTACCAAACTAATATTGTTTTTTCATTAACTCCATTAATTTCTTAACGGTCAATCTATATGGAGCCCTTGATATTGGTTTTTCACCTTGAATTATATCAATGGAAAACATAACATCACATGTTTGAGTGTATCCTGGTAATTCCACAAGAAATACATCAATGTAATCTTGTATATTAAGTACATAATCAATTAAAAGATAACCTTAATCATACCTAGATATGGTTTTCTCTTCCAACTAAGGAATTTCATTTATTAGAGAAACCATGGGTGTATCTAGATAAGATTCTGATGAAAAATATTTTTCAATAATGATATGTAATTATATATCTTCCTCAAAAATAATAATTTTCTGCTTCTTTCAATAAATGTTCTCTTCATATTTTCATAGTCAGTACATACTAAGGACTATATAAAATTCAAACATAAATTTGATGATAATTATATCAAATAATGTATTTTTCATATTCCATAAGGGGGAACTGATGACACATCTTTTTTGCAATGAGACCTTCCAAAGGATTTTTAACAGACAACTCCCTTATTAAATAAAAAGGAAAATATATAATTTTCCTGAAAAACTACATAGATTTAAAAGTGTGTGATGATTCAAAATAAAATAATGAATTTTCTAAATTTTAAGACAGTATTAATGTACCCTATACAAGATAATTGGGTACTTTTACCTCAACTTTAGTGATTTTCATAAGCTTGTCCACCTACCCTTGGAATCATCAATGGTAGAATACAACTGTTCTTAAGACATTTGTTCGAATAATGCCCAATTTCATTGTATTTGGAGAAATTTATATCATTAAATTGTATCCCCTTGAAATGTTTAGATATATAAACCTTTTATTCTCACTTGTTACATGCTATAGTGGCCTTAAAAAATTTCCCTAGATGATTCTTCCCCCAATTTCCACAACATTGAAAATTCTTCATTCCCGTGTTCTTATTTTTTGATATACCTTCCACATGGTTCCCAAATTCTCTATTATTATATTTCTTTTCATATTTATATATCTGATCTAGATACTTATTTCTCTATTTTGATGGAACATGGTACTATTTCATCATTTGATGGAATTTTTTGAGAATCCAGTGCCCTTCACAGACATGGCTTAAGACCATATAGGAAATGGTCAACCTAGTTTTCCAAATAATGAATATAATTTGTAACACACCTATATAGTCGTGTGAAGGTATCCTCATACTTTTTAATACATTCTTATTATTTTTTCATTATGATAAATAATTTTATATTCATTTTATTTCATTTATTATAAGGGAAATATTTATTAATGAATATTTCTTTAAATTTTCATTTTTTCATGAATTCTTTTTAATATTCCTCAATATTTTGGATCAATGACAAACATTGAATGAAATATCCCTTGAGGTAATATACTACTAGTACAGCCATTTTGTTTTCATGTTATCTCATTAAGAAAAGTATCATTTCAAGTGACTTGATCCATTACATAGATACCACTGGATTTGTTGTCCCACAAAAATATTGGGATTTCTTCCACATGAAACCATCCAAGATAGTTGTAGTATGGTTATTCATCATAAACTAACCATGTTGTGATAATATGGTTATGATCTCCTCATGTAACTATGTTCACTATCTCAGTGGTCGAATCTCTACATTATCTATAGGTACTGATTATATTTCTTCCATTAGGATCGATCACTAAATAATTGCACATATGGAGTTTTACATTAATTATAATGATAATTGAGCCACCAAATAAACAATCCTATACGGGTGAATATTGTTAAATACTACAATCAGTTTTAATAGATCTCTTATTGGTTTTTAAAAAAAATTCAAAATCTAGTTTTCGTGTTTTTTACTAAACATTATTTGATACAAAATTTAATGAACTAGACCACAGTATCTTGGAGTCAATGCATTTATCACATTAACATAGATACAAGATTTGATTCTGAATTTTCTGATTAGTTTATTAGTCTTGAAGAAAAATATAAATATATATAGTACCATTATTATATTATTAATCAAATATGAAACATAAAAAAGTAATGTAATTGAATCTGTGAACTCATTCAATCATTTTAACTTCATAACTCAGGGAATGGGGAACAAATAAAAGGGGTAGATCAAATGTAAGGGTTAAATAAAAAGGGATATTTCATGAATCAATAATTAATGAAACATAATATATATGGGAAGCTATTTATAACTAAAATAAATTATATTTAATAAAAAAATGAATCATGGTAGGATAATTCCTAAAAAATATGGCAATGTAAATGGTTTGAAACAAATTCCAATAATCAACAACTTGAGATCAATCTAAATTCATGGATAATATCATAGTGAAAATGATATGGATGATAATGACTAAAATATTAATAAAGTCAACTCTAATAATTTTGGACACCATGATCTGAGGCATTATGTTAAGATTATTTTCAATACCTTTCACAAGATGGTTTAATCATTATGGGTAAAACCCCATTTAATTTGGCCAATTTTGTCGTCTCATGAGACTTCTGATGCATCGATGAGATTTTAATAATTAGGCCACACCCATTTATGTATGTCTCAAGCATTCCCAAAATATAAAAATGATATATCTAATTTAATAATCAATATTATTTAGTAATAAATATCATTATTGACTAAAAGATATAGATTTAATAGTTTTTTCCAAGTCAATCAAATAACTTTTAAAGTAAAAAATGTATGAATAACTAGTAAAAAATATCAGAAAAAATCATATCCATGATATAATAATTATGGATATAAAATGAAATACTCAATTAATATTTATCAAAAATAAAAGGGTAATTATATATACCATATAAAATGAAATAGGTCCATAACATCAAATATATGTCTCAATGAAAGAAAATACAGATGAATTCCTTTACAAGGATTATATCAATATTAAGATTAAAATAGAAAGTGTATTAACTCTAAATCCAAATAAAAAGTGGTAATAAAACAAAAGATATTAAAAATACATTTTACACATAACCTTAGCTGGAAATAATCATGTTAATATAAATCTTACTAAATGAATGAAAATTTAGTAAAGTAATACCTTACCACATTGTAATCATTCGAACCATATTCCCCAAAAAATTAATGATTACCAAATGAAACATTTAACCACATGGAGATAAAAATATTCATGATATGATATAGTAATGTATAGTATGTACACCACACACAATAAATAAGGGTTTAATAAGGAATATCTTATTGAAATAAAAAGTGAGACAAGAGAAACCCTTACAACTTGTAATCAATCTGATCATATTACCCATTATATTAATAACAATCAAATAAAAAATTTAATACAATGAAGATAAATATATTCATGATATGATATATAAAAGGGATTTATACATACAATACACATAAGAAATAAGTTGTGAATATGGTGTGTCTCATAAAAATAAAAGTCAGATTATAAAACCCTCAACACTTTGTAATCAATTTAATTTTATACCCCATAATACTATTAATCATCAAATTTAAATTTTAATATCTTAAAGATAAATAGATTCAAGATATAATATATACAAGTGATTTATAAATACACCATGAACAAGAAATAAGTGTTCTATTAAGCATATCTCATAGAAATAGTAGTGAGATGAGAAACCCCTTACCTTCTGTCAAAACGCATTCTACACATTTACATAATGTCCAAGATAATCAATTTAGATTCATTAATTACATAATTCCAAACCTATTAATAATATTTTTTATTTTTATATAAATTAAAAAATTATATTTGTGGCATGTTTAGTGAAATAAAATGTTTAATTTCATTGTTCTGGGATAGTTTGTTTCGTGGTATTATGGTCGGTTCTCCTGTTCATTATTAGGGAAGTTTTTATAAAATATGAATGATTATACAGAAGTGAAATTATATGGTATTAATTTAATTAAATAAATTTAAATGGTCCTATATATTATTTTAATTTATTTTAAAGGGGATGATTCATTAGAAAAAACATTAATTAAAATTATAAGTTTATTTTAGCAGTTTTTATGACCATCAAGAACTAATAAAATTTAATTAAATATTATGTTTGAATATTGGTTATAGAACATTATATAATTTTTAGTACACATATTATAATTTTTTTTATACATAAAAATGGTTTTAGGAACGTTTGGGATGATGGTACTGAAAAATGAAAACTTGTGAAGCATGAAGGCGGTGAATCGACCCCTCACAGACGATGTTTTAATTTTAGGGTTAAAAGTAGAGGATAAGAGATTAAAGGATGGATATTAAATTTAAAATATAATATTTTATTTTATATATCATACTATTGTTTCCATTCCACTTTGTACCAGGTAGGTGAGGATATGATAAAAATGGTAGAAATTAAATGAGAAAGGAGGATTTTACCTCTTCAATATCATCTCCTTGTAAACCACATTAAGACACATAGATTTGATAATGTTTTAGACTAGTAGGTATTGAATATGGTTAAGAGTTTATTATAGATATTGATTAATAATTTAGAAAATATTCGAGGCCTAGAAACTCTGATGATAAGGGGTGTTGAGGGGTTGTATTTTTTATGGGAGGATATGGGTGTTTTTTTAATTTTATAAATTTTTTATTATTTTGTCTCAACACAATCAATAATGTGGAATATTGTTTCTAAATATATTAAATATTTAATTTTAGTTAAAATTAATTGTTTCTTACATCATCCATTACTCCAAAATTCGTTTAATAGGATTAAAATGTTAAATACTACAAATTACCGTATTTCACTATTCATAAAATATTCAATTATTTTTGAAAAATACAAAATATAAACCCTAAAACATTTTTCGATGTGTAGAATTAGGAAATGGATTAAAATTTGTGAAAATATTTTTCTAATTACATTCAATTTAATTTCTAAATAAAATAAACATTTATTCAAAAAAAAGATTGTAAAATTATAACTACTTTTATGACTCATTGAAAATTTTATTAAGGTATCATAAAATAAAATTATGACTATAAGAAAAAAAAATTGTAATTTGTGAGTCTATTTTATGAAATTAATTTCCCTTTTACAACATTATATTAATTATAAAATAGAAAATAAATATTTACATTTCAAAAATATATCAACACTTAATTTATCATTTACAAAACATTTATTTACTTATCTGTGGTATAAATATATCTTATTTTCATTTATGAGTTAGCTAAATTTTCTTTATAATATAATAGATGAGTTTATTATTCTAAAAGAAATTTTACTATACCTAATCGTCAAATTTCTATTCCAATGGTCATGTTAGTATTTAATAGTATATCATTATTTATTTAAGTATGGTGTTGCATGAAATATAAGATATCAAATAAATTGAATTTATTTAGGAAGATAAATCACATAAAATTTTGGGATGTTATACTAAAAATATTATTAATTAATTAATTTATATTATTTAATACATTTAATTCGGACCAAATTATCAATTATTAGAAAATGTGGCAATTTATTTACACTTTCAATTGATTAAAAAGTACTGAAAATTTTGATGTAAAGAATAAATAAAAAAATCACTCTTTCTTTTCATATCTCTAATATATTTTCATTGAGAAATAAATATGTTATGATCAGTTAAAAATTACTATTTTTAATATTAATATATTATTTTTATGATATTAATTCAATATTAGTTATTATTTATGGTATAATTACCTTAAAATCTTAAGAAATCCTAACATTGTGTCTCAGCAAACATTATTAAAATCAGTATAAATGTTTTTAAAAATAAAATATTTCAGATGAAATTTTCATTCCATGAACTTCATAGGTAATCATATAGTATAATTAATTTATTTTTTAATATTTTAATTCCATTTCATTATGTACGGATTTGAAGTTAAATAAAATGAATAGTCTAAAATTTGATTGTATTGATATTTTCAGTTAAATAATATATTATTATATAATTTTAAAATAAAAAATTATTGAAATTATAAAAATGGAATGGTAACTTCTCTAACATTTCATCTAAGTAATTTTTATGAGAGGCTTGACCACATAAAAGTAAATTTATATCCCTCAAATAGAGAAAAAGTGTTGTCACTCTTATAGACAAAAAGTGTTGACAAGGGTTAAACCATAAGATATTGATAAAAATGAAACATAAACATGTATAAATTTTATTTGTGAATGTGATTTAGACCTTATATTGTCTAAAATAATGTCTATTTAATTCCACATGACTTCATTGTGATATTTTCAAGATTTTAATAATCTTGCTATTTTCAATTCCGCACCCCAAACTTATGAATGGGAACCCCCATTCCTCTATTCCTCAATCCTTTTGAGGAATTTATCTCAACCATGATTATCTCAAATCCATTTTCAACCAATATACCACAGACCTAGTGTCTTTGTTCTAAAAAAAATTCCATCCTAGAAATATTAATTTTTACACCAAATGAGGTTCCTAAATAGTAGGATATAATTCTTTTACATGGTGAGTGAGACTAAAGGTAATGGTTATATTAACTCAATTTATTTCTATTGGGTTATACTACATATTCACTAGCCATGTTATTTAAAGATTATGGATTTAATTTTATATGATTTTTTAATATTTTATTTATAACTTTTTATGAGGATTTATATTTTTTACATGGACTCAGTTCATTGATTAATTCTCACATCATTATTGTGATACTTTTAAGGGTTTTTCGTCTAAATTTTTATTCTCTTATACCTATTCAATATCGAAAAAAATTCCATTCATGTGTTTTATTTAAGTAATATTTTATATTTTATACCATGAATCATTTTATATTCAAAATATTTTATATTATTTATTTCATCGTAGTTATTATTCAAAAGCTACCAAAGTATTAGGGTATTTCTTATCTCGATTTCCTTTCATCGAGACTTACGAAAATTTGACCAGAAGTTTTAATTTTCAGGGTGTATGATTTACATTATGGATTTATTTTATAATTAATTTAATAAAACTAAATTTGTTAATAAATCCAATTTCATGTTTTGTCATTAATTTCATTTTCATCAAAAAATTATGTATGTTGTAAGGTATTTCTTATAAGACCTCAATCAAAGGTTTTCTTTTCCAAATATTTCTCCTCTATGCCAATGTTCATAAACTAATTCAAGATTATTTTTTTATCATTGATACTTTTTTATTTTTTATTTTTAGTTACCTTTTGATTTCATTACAAATCATTTAAATGATAATTTTCAAAAAAAATCTATACGTCTTGCTTTTTGAATTTTTAAAAATGTGTAGAATGAATGTTATATTTTAATTTATAAAACATGAATGGTTTTTTATTAAATCTTGATCATTAGTTTTATTGAATAATACATTATAATTTTCATTAATTATTTTCAAATAAATAAATTTTCTCAATATTTTGGGAGTTTCTATTTAATATATTATCAATAGAAAATAATATTTTTCTCTTATTTTCAAAGAAATGGTCAAATTTTATTCTAAAGGTATTTTTATCTATGTAAACATAAATTAATGATTCATATTACTCCTAAGAGAGAGAATCTAGTGATATCAACCACCTTATTTCTCTACATAGATTATGATCATTTTTTCTATTTATTCACTAGGGAAAATATTAACATTTCATATGATAATTTTTCAATGTGAATTTTATTTTGGTTTTGTGTTGGATTTTATTCATTTCTGTAATATGATGTATACATTAGATGTATTAAGTGATGGTTGTGGTACATTATATCCCCCCGATGCATTATTAGGTGTCATGATACAATCAATATTGGGTATTTTGTGTTTGTATTCACAATTATATATGATACATTTTCATGATACGTTGATGGAATGTTTATGAGGTCTTGGATCAATTCCATGAGGGTACGACTATAGTTTCTAGTATTAGATATTAAATCATTATAAAATTATTTATTTTTACCCTTTTTATTATTTATATTATTATTCCATCCATTTATATATTATCCTTTTTGATATTAGTTATCTGGAATATTTGATTACTCTTATTTGTTCCATATTATACAGGATTTATTTATTCTATTCGAAGTTATATTGTAAATTTTCCTTTACCAAGAATCTAACATCAACTTTTTTTTTCTTTTACACAAATACTAATAAGGGATCTTTGAATTATTTCAATGATTAGCTTGAGGAAATTTAAAATTTCTCACTAGAATTTGTGTCTTGAATAAAATGGGAGTTTAATTTTACAAATCATGTTTTTGTGGAATAAAATTAATATTGTCCGGAAGTATGAAATTTTTATTTTATGGATATAATATGTAACAGATAATATTATTTATATAAAAATCCAAAACTAAAAGATCCATAAAATGTAAGAAATTGAAAACATTGTTATAAATCATGTAATTATGGGTTGGTTAATTTATGATGCATTAAAATTGGAATCATTGGGAAGGTTTATATAACTATATATGATTGGATTTCTTAGATGAGTTTATTTTAAGAGATATAGATACCATCATGAGTTCATAAGAAAATGGTTGAAAAAATGTTTAAATGAATAGATACACCTTTTGGGGATTTATTTGATGGTATTAAAAAATGATTCTAGATATTTTGTGAGACATTTATGGGAATATAAACCTTGTATTTATTATCAATTTTAATGAAAAGTGATTTTGAGTAATGGTTATTTTATATTCTGTGGACATTAGAGATTGACACCCATTAGGGTTATTATGAACATTGAGGTAAAGGTTAATTTGATAAAAGGGTTATTAAATTTATGGAACATATGCTTTATCATAAATATAACCATGGGATTGAAAAGTGATTTGTTGAATGCATAATTAATGATATATTTTAATATGTTCTCTACATTCAGAATAATATATTGTTAATGTAAATATAAATATTATTGGATAAGATGAAATTTTAATTGAATAATAAATGTTGAGTTATATTTTGAATGCATTTATCATTTAATTATGAATTTATGGTGATGTTGTTATGTTGTGTGAAATATAATCATATATTAGAGATTATATGATTAGGGTATATATATATATGTGGTATTGTACTTTAGGAGTAATTAAATTTGATTATTGATAAGTGATAAATTGATCTCAGATGAATAAGTGGTCAAATATTTCCAATTTTATGGTTTTCAACTTGGTGAGGAATATTTTGAATATTTAGACGGCCAGTAACATATATAATGATTTGTGTTTAACTTTTGGTTTTACTGTTGAGTATTTTTAGATTAATTTTACATTTAATGATAATAATATTTATTCATAATAAAAATTACAAAATCATGATCTAACCATTATGGTTTATATTAATAAATATGAACATGAGAAATAACTTTTTATTATTTTATATGTCTTATGATCTTTTAGTGATTGAATCTAGTGCTTTAGAAATGAAAAATTCCACAAAATCATGACACTACACAAAAAAAAAGATAAATCATACTAATAGAATGGGATTTTATCTGGTCAGTAGATTTTATTATATTTTTTATTTGAATGGATAAATAATTTTTCAAACTCGAGAAAAATAAAGAACAATCTATCGAGTCTCATGTGACAAGTTACACTCATAAACCTAGGTATTTTTTAGATCCTAATTTTCAATTTTTAGACCAATTTAGGTATACAAATAATAAGTTTCATAGTTATATATATGAAATTAAAAATCATCATAAAATATATATTTGATGTTATTACAATGTAAATATAAATTTATTTTGGGAGATCTAATTCAAATTGTAAGGAATCAATTTTTTATAAGATGGTGAGAACGTAACAAACCAATATTTCAAATTTTAATTCTATGTGAAATATATAATACATCATCCTAGGATCCATTGTAACGAGTTCCCCGATCCAGTCTCCACATGACCTTTAGCGCACCACCTCAAATTCTAGAGGCTATCGACTAGCAATGTGGATTTATAGTGATAAAATATGTAGACTATACACAATTATCAATGTAAAAAAGACAACATAAATAATATCAAAAAACCTAATAAACAAAAGGAATGATAAATGGCCAACATATATAAAAATTAAACAAGTATCCAAGTAGCACATGCTTCAACCATTTGATGAATACAATACATGTCAAGAAGTAAAAAAATCCAACAGGACCCAGAACTAAAAAAGATATTGAACACAGATCCGAGTGAAAACCTAGTCCTGTCATCCCATACTCCAGCACATAAGTGCATGCATAGACAATAAATCATATCCCTAAAATTAAATGGAACTAGAAAAACATGAAGAAGATGATTGGGTAACAAAATCCCATGGAGCCCTGAGCAAGGTTTGAGTTCAACTATGTCGGACAACAACAAAAGTGGGTAATGTAATAGCTAGTTTACATACCAGTTCAAACAGGCATTCAAATAAAAATAAATAAGATATTAAAAAGGAAGTCCCATTATTTAACTATATTAATATTAGACAATTTTTCTGTTAGGTTCCAAGTTAAACCTAAACCCTTCAAACCTTCTTCAGCTATGATTGAATTTCATGTCCTGTTCCAAGACGGTAAAACTCTATAAGTTACAGTTGCATTCATTTAACAAAAAAAGTTATCAACATACCCCAGATCCATAGACCCTGTAATCAAATCATTATCATATATTGGGATCATAGATCCTTAGTCCGAAATCCAAACCTGTGAAATAAATAAATGGGGACTAGTGCATCAGACTAGACATACCCAATAATGAGGATCCACACTTTAACATTCTATTCACGCAATACATTGGTGGGTCCTAGAAAAATAGTATATCCTGAACTATGGGAGTAGAACCTCAATCCAATGACCAAGTTATAATATTTACACATATAGACATGTCTCATTAATGTTTTATCACATTACATATATAATCATATAATTTACTATGTTCATAATATACCCTTAAAACCAAATCTTTTAAAATAACCAAAAACTTTTTATCATAGAAAAGAACTCCAAAACCAAATACACTTTTAAAATCACCTTGAATCCACCCATTAAAGCAAGGGTCTTCCTCTTTGAAAAAATAAATCATTACATAATACCATCTTTTCTATTTTTAATAATTTAAAAATGTCATTTATGTATTCTAAAAATAAGGTAAACCACACCCTCATTTCAAATCATCATTTGAAATAAAAAAGAAACCCATTTTTAAATCACTGTGTTCAACACCTCCTTTGAAAACATAACCCACATTAAAAACATCATTTTCCATCATTGAGAACCATAACCAGATCAAAATCCAAAACATTCCATTAAAACCATTTCAAAATCCTCATAGGAAATTCAAAAGGCTAGCATAGGAAAATATCAATCATTCCATTAACTATTCCCACTTTATAAGATAAAACTCATATATATTTACCCTCATAATTTTCCTAAATCAATGTTTATCAATTCATTTATCCATTTTCAATGGTTTTCATATGCCATATTTAGCCTTAGATATAGTTTTACATCATCAACAAACTCAAAGGAACCCACGACGGGTCCCTCAGATCAATCTAAGGCCCACATTACATTACATGGACAAGTACATGGAAAACATAAAAGAAATTTTATTAGGAAAACTACATAAACATATAAAAAATCATTATGATGGAAAAATATTTATGACCACTTACCTCAATCTTATAGGCATACACTTGTCCAACCAAAACCCTTGATTTGAGATAAAATAGACCAAAACACACCAACAAAGAACACTATAGAATATAAGTGTTCATGGATTCGAAAATAGAAGAAACAAATCCGAAATACTATTCTAAAAAAATGGAAACATAGTCAAAGACATACCATGATCTATAATTCACACTAAGTGGTACTCTATGTAAATAATAATTTAGGGATATTCATCCATGGAGGAGAAAACAACTCAAGGTTCGTAACCCTTTCTATAAGGGGTTGAATGTGGCATACATTATAAGGGGGAAGAAATAACCGTAGAAGTGAAAATAGTAAAACCCCAATTTGTAATTCAGTGCACAGCTTTACTGCATAGTTTTCCAAACTATATACCAACCTTTTTGTTCCCTACCATTGAGTATAAACCAAGTCGTTTGGTTTTTGGGCCACCCACATGGTTTGAAAAAGCATGTGGTGTCCATTCACTCCCAACTATCAATGGGGAGCATAACCCGCATGGTCTCATGATCCACCCATCATAGTTTCTATCAACCATGCTTCCCATTTTATAGGTCAGATGATTATGGTTCACGACAACAAAAAATAGTGATCCAACCATGCTCTTAGCATATATTGGCCAATATTACTTATTTTTCATGCCATGATCCTCCGAGTAATCCCTAAAACCATTCATGCACATGGGAAACGTTGAATTAATACATTAAGAAGTATTTTAGCCAAAATTTAAAATTTAAATGTACTCTGTCAATCAATGGGATATTAAAACCTCCCCACCGTATAAAAGCATGTCCTCGAGTTTCACTTGCAAACATTACAAAACCCATAATGAATCAATTTCAAGCCATTAGGCCAACATATTAGATCCTCTCTATTACTTTTCCTCTTGAACACAACCATTCCCTAAAAACATTCAGTTAAAAGCACAATCATACCCCATAAACCTTCCTACTGTGATTCATAACCCAAGTTAGGTGAACCTCAAATGACTCATCGTCATCAATACAAACATTAACAACATCAAACATATAAATCATTTTTTGGTGATACCGCTAAAACTACCACACAAATAAATACTCAAGAAGGACATTACTCTACCACGGGAGAGCCAATTGGTACTCCATCGGTATAATTCTTCCCACAAACCCCAGAAAAACCTACAAACAAGGTTAACAACATTCCCAGCTCTTTGAACCTAATTATGACAAAAACATAGCTTCAATTGAAGGAACATATAATTTAACAACCACATCCCCTAAACTACATTGGTCCATAACTCAATGATCAATGGCCTTATTCTATATTTGAAATCCTATAACAAAGCCCAAATAAAACCTTCACCTCATGAACATAACCATGTAAAACCTAATCCAATGTTAACCACCAAAACCATGACACTAATACGGTTCATACTCAGACCCAGCTAACCCATACCACTGATGATGTCATCAATTGACCACTTTCCCTGTATTGTTCTCTACAATATATTATTTATCTCATAACCACTATCTTCTGATGTTCATCAGTTACGCCATCATATAAGGCCACTAGATCCACCAAATCAAGCATCCATAGTGTACCTGGAGCGTTTCGAAACTCATCACACATAAACATACCGAAGACATCCCACCAAAAATATCATGCATTCTTGCCATCAAAACCACATAGAATGGTCACCCATTCTCCATCCATACACAAACCAATGGAAAATCAGATTTAACTCAAAGATCACTCCCATTTTAGAAATGCATCCTATGTTCCCAAACATTCATGTCAGAGGTGGTTTTCAAATGGACTCAAGCATTCTACTCACTATCGTAGGTGGGAGAATCCTCGACCAACTCAAGAAAAAAATTCTCAACATCCGTTTTTGGCATGCTACCCTGTTACTTAACCCACAATCCATATAATATAATGAATACCTCCATTATCTAATCACACCTAACGAATCTTATCCCTGATTTTTTATTATGATCCACCTTTAAGGAATCTAATAATTCCCAAACTATCCTCATGCTCTACCCTAGCCACTAACAAATATTTTACATAAACACTCAGATTAATTTTAGAACCACCCCGAGCCTAAAGACAATCATTGGCCTAATCAAAAACCTCACCAAAGTCCCACCTGACCTTCTTTAGGAATCAAATCATAAAACACAGATGTTCCTCATTAGAATCCTGATTCCACCAAATGATACATGTGACCATTCCATATATCTATGACTGATATATCATTCCCAACCTTAGGAGTGTCATTTTAAACACTTTAGTCAAGAAATTACAACCACCCTGACTCATTCCCCCTCACTGTAGATCCTAGGAATTGGATGTGTCCATCTCACCCCCATTTTTGTGAAAAAAATAACAGTAACCATCGCATATCCCCAGCCTCTGGGAATCCCACGTTTAGCATTCAATGACGTGAAATCCATCACATGAATCTCATTTGGAGATGACTAGTAGAGAACCTCCCACATTATGGATTCACTTACAATGCTCCAAAAATGAAAACTATAAGGGTTTATCCATCCAACCAAAAGGAAAACCTCCATGTAGCATGGAATATATCCAATAATATATTGGTGTAGCAAAGAAGATATCAAGATGTTGATCATGATAATTTTGAGTATGTTTGTACATGAAGATGTCATTGACAAATACAACCACAAATAATCCATCACTGATATCAACTCCCACTACAAGGACACCATACACAATCAAATGTTTTGGCATTCCCTACCAGAAGACATCAAATCATCACTTAACTGCAATATCTCAAGTAGGATTTCCAACAAAAATAGACCACTGCTTCATAATCATCTCTAAAGAATTTGTGAACAAGAATTCACTTTCGCACTACTACCTCCACACCACCTAAGTTATTCCAACATGATCATGGTGATTCAAAATGAAAACACAATGATATATCACACAAATTTAAAAATAAATGGTCCCTCATATAAAAAGATCATTACACTTTGGTTTAACAAAATACAATAGATGATTACTCCAGAGAAACCAATTTACATGTCACAAATTTCATTGAAAGTTCTAGAGTATTCATAACATTCAGTCCTCTTCCGAACCCTCAGGGTATCAAACATTTATATGGATACTCACTAAAAATAAATATATATTCCCTAAGCATTACAACATTGGAGTTATGACCAAATGCTCACATACACAACAGACTAAGCCTATTGGATCGTTATCCTCCTATAACTGAAGTTATTCTCAACATTCCCATCCAATAACCTAAAAATTCACACAATAAACCTCAGAACCTGACCACCCCTCAGCCTAAGTTTCACTTCCATATAAAAATAATCCATACTTTATTTGGCAACCTTTATCATTTTAACAAAAATTCAACATCATTAATTCATTAATCATTATCAACACTATCATTTCTAGAACACTAATGACCATTCCATCTGAAACCAACCTTACAACCAGCCTCAAGAACTCAAGTAGTTCACAGTGAGTGAATCCAATGTGTAACCATTCGCTTCTCACAAGAACCCATGATTTTCATTCCAAATAACCCTCCATGATGGACTGACCTCCCATAATGCAACTCTTGATTACTCAAAACCATCAACGCAGGACCACAACCCATGTTGAATCTGAAAAAATATTATCTTTCCCACCATTCCCACTAGGAAAAACCTAATATATGTTGTACCCTCTATTTTCAACTCCTAAAATCCTAAATGAAATCATAATCCAAACGCACCCCAAATGAACTAGCAACATAGTTGAATCCTCTCTCATGTAACCATAAAAGTTAATATGGCACAAACTCCCTAAAATTGGTTCACATCTAGAAAAGGAAACTAGATTTACCTCTATTCCATACACATAATGCATCTTAAAGGTCATATCTCATTGTTGAAACTCTTATTACCATTCGAAAACACATAACAAGTTGACAAATGGATTTTAGCAACCGCCAAAAGCCGTCGCTAAAGGCATATAGCGGCCACCTATAATATACCAAACGGAAGATGCTTTCAACCCATATGTGTGCCCTATAGTGTCTATCATTTGGTGTAATATATATATAAGATCAAGAGAACTTATGGCAGCCACCAAATCACTATCGTAATAGACCATCCTGAGTTGGAATGTAGTGATTGTAGTTCAACAGTCTCTATAGCCCATGTTGAGATCACCTATAACGACCGCCAAAGGGTGATCACTATATCTCAACTAGGCATAGTTATAGGGTCCACCAAATTGATAATTCTATCGGAGTTTGTTTTTTTAAAACTCAATGAAACATTATAAAAACAGCTATATCTAAACAATAAAAAACATTCACTCCATCTCATCATCTTCCAACATCCAAATACATCACAAAAAAGAGACATGAAAAAAATTAATAAAATAATTATTACATAAAAATATATCAATTGATAACTGAAATGAAATTAAATATTTCAATTAATGCTTTGTACAATAGAAAAAAGTAATATGATTTTGAAAATATTTTAATAATTTTTAATAGTTTTCTAAAAATTTAAAACAGATTATTCAATATTTTTGAGCAGAATGCATGTCTAATTGATGTGTCATGCACTTTCACATATTACCAATAATAATTAGTCACATATCTTCTTATTTCATGTCATTTTGAGATCTTGTGTTGTGCATCTGACTTCTAAACACACATTTTGGTGTTTTATTATAGAAATAATGTTTTTTCCATCATCCCAGTCAAATAACAACATCGATGAGTATACCATCTACATGAAAATTTCACAATTCCTTATATTATTGTTTTCTTCTGATTTCACATCATTTGATGGTCATTGGGATGGTTTTCACCCCAAGACGCAACACTTTGATGGGCATTAAGTATTTAAAAACCGTAGATTCAATCATATCTGATACACTACATGTATGATTAAAATATCATCTTCTCTTACACATCAAAAAAATAAGGTGTTCCTATATTATCATGTCATTGCGTGGTTTTTTTCTATAGATCTATCCATTAAAAACCCATTTTGATGTTTTGTGTAATTAAAAGAGTGTTTTCCAACATCACAGACAAACAAAACCTCTGATTGATTTACCATCAACTATACCTTTTCCAAATTCAATCTATCATTGTTTTCGTGTGATTTCATGGCATTCTGAGTTGGTTCGTCCGGTTTTGTCTACCTAAAGGTCATTTTTAATGAACATAAAATATTTAAAGACTACATATTCAGTTATACAATGTACACCACAAATTCGATTGATGAGTAGTCTCCTCGTACACATCATAAATAATAATAATTCAGGGTTCCGTGGATTTCATGCCATACTGAGGGTTTCTAATACTGATATAATCATTAAAAACACATTTTTGTGTTTTACAAAACCAAAAGTTTGTTTTCAATCATTGAGGTCAAAAAAACCTCTGATTGATATATCTTGTTTTGGACCAATTCACAATTCACTATACGGTGGGTTTCATCTAATTTCATGAGATTCCAAAGTCGTTTGGCTAGTTATTAATACCTGACTCACCTTTTTAAAGCATCATATATCCTTAAAAAACACGCATTCAATCATACCATGCGAACTGCATGTCTGGTTGATGTTCCATCCCTTCATACACGTCATGAATAATAATAAGATGTTTTACTATGATATTAAGACATTATGAGGTCTTTTTATCTGGATATGACAGTTAAACATCCATTTCGGTGTTTTAAGACACTATGAATGTTTTTATCATCTTCAGAGACAAATGATACATCTAATTAATGTACCACATTCTTGGCCATTTCGAAATTAATTCCATGGTTTTTGCCAACGAATTTAATGGAATTCTGAGGTTTTTTGGCTAGTTTTGACCACATGAAGCACCATTTTAATAGGGATTAAATATTTAAATACCACATATTTAGTCATATTGTGCTCACTAGTTATTCAGTTGATGTGTCGTCTGCTCGTACACATCACGAATAATAGTTAGATGGTTGTCATCTAATTTCATGTCATTCTAAGATCATTTTCTATATATCAAACAGCTAAATGCGCATTTTGGTATTTTATGACACTAAATTCTTGTTTTAAATCCTCACAGACAAAAGAGACCTCTGATGGATGTACCATCTACTCAACCGTTTAACAATCCACACTATAATTATTGTCCTCTAATTTCATCGCATTTCAATTTCGTTTGACTGGTTTTGACCACCCGACCAATATTTTTAAAGGGTGTCAAATCTTTATGAAAAACTATTTTGTCGTACCGATCACATATCTGATTGATGTGATATCTCCCCACACATGTCTAAAATACTAATTATATATTTTTTCTATGATTTCAAGTTACTCTGATTCCACTTTCTTTATATCTGACTATTAAACATAGGTTTTGGAATTTTAAGACACTAAACATGTGTTTTTCGCCATCACTGTCAAATGACACCACTGATTGATGTACAATCTACTCAGCCACTATGTAATTCACTCTTTTCATAATCCAATTTCATGAAATTCTAAGGATTTTCTTCTGGTTTTGACCACTCAAGACACCTTTTTGACATACCTCAATTCATTAAAAACCAGAAATTAAATCATGCTACGCACACCACATGTCTGATTGATATGTCATCTCATCAAATGCATCACAATTAATAATAATATGTATTCCACTGATTTGATTCCATTCTGATGTCTTTTGTAATGGATATTACTGTTAACACTTGTTTTGGTGTTTTATGACAACAAAAGTGTGTTTTTCCATTATCATGGACAAATGACACCTCTGATTGACATACCGTCTTCTTGACCATTTCAGAATTCACTGTTTCATTGTTTTCATCTAATTTCAAGGGAATCCATGTTTTTTGGATGGTTTTGACCACCCTCCACACCTTTTTAAAGGGCATCAAATTTTATAAAACCACAAATTCAGTTGTACCATGCACTCTGCATATCTGATTGAGGTGTCTATTACTTTCATACCTTACAAATAATAATAAGATGTTTACCCAATGATTTAAAGTCATTCTGATGTTTTTTTCAAGGAATATGCCTATTAAACACATGTTTTCAGGTTTTATGACCCTGAATGTTATTTTTCCACCATCTCGATAAAATTTCACCTCTAATTGTTGTACCATATACTCGACCATTTCGTAATTAACTCTATAGATGTTGTTGTCTGATTTCATGGAATTCTGAGGATATTTGGTTGTCTTTGACTACCCGATGCCCCTTTTTGATGGGCCACAAATATTTAAAAACCAAAGATTATGTCATACCAAACACACTGTACATTTGAATGATGTATCTTCTCCTTTTTCACATAAAAATAATAATAATATTGTTTTAAATTTATTTCATGTCATTATGAATTCATTTTCTATTGATATACCCGTTAAATACCGGTTTTGGTGTTTTATGACACTAAATGTATGTTTTTCATCATCGTAGAAAAACAAAACCTCTGATTGTTGTACCATATACTAGAATAATTCATAGATCACTCTGTAATTATTTTCTTCTAATTACATGGAAATACGAGTCTATTCGGCTAGTTTTGACCACTCGACAGACCTATTTAAAGGGCGATAAATCATTAAAACCCACATATTTAGTCGTACTGTGCACACCACAAGTTTGATTGTCATGCCAAATATTTTCCCACATCAGGAATAATAATAAAACTATTGTGCTCTCATTTCATGTCATTAAGATGTCTTTTTCTATGTATCTGACTGTTAATCAAACGTTTTGGTGTTTTATGACATTGAACATGTATTTTCCAACATCGCAGTCAAAAAACACCTTAGTTTGACATAATGTTTTCTCAACCAGTTCAAAATTTACTCCACAGATGTTGGCGTCTAATTTCAAGTCTTTCTGAGGTCGTTCATCTAGTTTTGAACACCCTAGACACCTTTTTAAGAGTTTTAAATTCATTAATGACCACAAATCTAGTCACCCCATGACC
Organism: Viscum album; assembly: GCA_963277665.1. NCBI lineage: Eukaryota > Viridiplantae > Streptophyta > Magnoliopsida > Santalales > Viscaceae > Viscum > Viscum album. Next base: position 399,835,541 of record OY728138.1, read on the forward strand.
ACCACATGTCTGATTGAGATTTCATCTCCTTATACACACCAAGAATAATAATAAGGCTCGTTTCCTATGATTTCATTTCTTTCTATAGTCATTTTCTATATATATTACAATTAAATTCCCATTTTGTGTTTTATGACACATGTTGTTCTTTTTCGTTGCGTTCAAATGACTCGTAGGATTGATGTACCATCTACTTGAACATTTAAAAAGTCACTCCACATTTGTTTTCGCCAAATTTCATGGCATTCTGACGTCGTTCGGATGGTTTTGACCACTTGATACACCTTTTTGTAGGGGATTAAATCTTTAAAAATCACATAGTCTGTCATACTGCCCACACCAAACATCTGGATGACATGAAGTTAGATCAAACACATCATGAACAATAATTAGATTATTTCCACAGATTTGATTACATTCCATGGTTATTTGTTATTTATCTAACCCTTAAACAATAGTTTTTGTGTTTTGTGACACGAAAAGTGTGTTTTCCGTCATCACAGACAATACAAAACCTGTTATTGATGTATAATCTACTAAACCATTTCAAAATTATCTCTACGGTTTTTGTCCTCTAATTTCAGGACATTTTGAGTTCGTTTTTCTGGTTTTGATCCCTCGAACCACCTTTTTAAAGTCTGTCAAATCTTTAGAAACCAAATATTGAGTTTTAGCGTGCACACTACATTTCTGACTGACATGTTGTCACCCCACACACATAATGAATAAAAATAATATTGGTTTCATATGATTTCAAGTCATTAGGATGTCATTTTCTATGAATCTAATAGTTAAATGCACATTTTGGTTTTTTATGACACTAAATATGTTTTTTTTCATCATCACAACCAAACAACAGGTCTGATTGATGTACTTTATACTCAAACATATTGCAATTCACTATGTCATTTTTTTTTAAAATTTCATTTCATTTCTAGTTCATTCTGCCGGTTTTGACCACCCGACACACCTTTTTACAGAGCATAATATCTTTAAAACCCACATATTTATTCGTACCATGTACATCACACATCTGATTGACGTTTCATCTACTTGAACCCATCCAGAATAAAAATAATACAATATTCATATTATTTCAAGTCAATTTGATATTGTTTTCTATGGATCTCATTGTTAAACACACTTTTTGATGTTTTAAAACACTAAAAGTGTGTTTTTATTATCAAGATAAAATAGAACCTATGAATGACGTACCGTTGTCTCGACCATTTCTTAATTCACAAGACTATTTTTTCCTCAGATTTCATGGAATTTCGAGGTTTTGAAGCTGGATTTGACCACACGACGCACCTTTTTAAAGGGAGTCAAATCTTTAAAAAACACATATTCAATTTTACCATGAACACCGCACATTATATTAACCGTATTTTAACTAGAAAATGTTAATAATAATAATAATATGGGTTTCCTTTGATTTTATGTTATTCCAATGATGTTTTCAATGGATCTGAGAATTAAATGCACATTTGGGTGTTTACTGACACTAAATGGGAATTTTCCATAATCGCAGTCAAATGACACCTACGATCCACATATCATATGCTCAAGCATTTAAAAATTCACTCTATGGTTTTTTGTCTGATATCATGGTATTATGATGTTTTTATTCTGGTTTTGACCACCAAAAACACCTTCTTAAAGGGAATAAAATCTTTAAGAACCATAGATTTAGTAATACCATGAACACTGCACATCCTCGTGACATTCTATCTCCTTTTACACATCAAAAATAATAATAAGGAATTTTTCCTATGATTTCAAGTCTTTCAATTGTTATTTTATATGGATGTGATAGCTAAACACTCGTGTTGTAGTTTTATGACCTTAAAAGTTCATTTTCTATCATCGCGGTCAAATAAAACATTTTATTGACATACTGAATGCTCAACCATTTCACAATCCATGCCACAGTTGTTGTCGTCTGATTTCATATCATTCCGAGGTTGTTCAGCTAGTTTTGACCATATGAAACACCTTCTTAAAGCGGATTGAATCTTTTAAAACCACATATTTAGTAATACCACACACAACAGATGTCCATTTGACATTCCATATTCTCATACAAATCACTAATAAAAACTAGATGGTTTTATAATGATTTCATGACATTAAAAGGTTGTTTTATATGGATCTGACAATTAAATTCCCGTTTTGGATCCAAAAGTGTGTTTTCCTCCATTACCGACAAATTAAAACATCGACTAATGTAATTTCTTATTAAACATTTAAAAATTCACTCTATTTGATGGAATTTCAAGTTCATTTGGTTTTTTTTAACCACCCGACACACCTTTTTAAAGGGATTCAAATCATTAAAAATCATATATTCCGTCGAACCACACACACCTCACCTCCAACTGACATGTTGTCCTCTCATACACGTCAAGAATAATAATAATTTGGTTTTCCGATGATGTTAATTGATTCCGATGTCATTTTATATAGATGTATATTTAAAAAACAATTTTGGGGGTTTTATGGATCTAAACATGTGTTTTCTATCATCATTGTCAAACGACACCTCAGATAGATGTACCGTATGCTCAAGCATTTCAAAAATCACTTTTTTGATGTTGTTTTCTTATTTCATAGCATTCAGTGTTCATTTAGTTACTTTTGACCATCGTACAAACCCTTTTAAAGGGCATTAAATCTTCAAAACCCACATATTTAGTCATACCACACAAAAAACTCATTCAATTGACATTCTAGAAACCCTCACACAACATGAATAAAAATAAGATGGGTTTCTTGTTATTTCAAGTCATTTAGAGCCTATTTTCTATGTATATGACTGTTAAATATCTATTTTAGTGTTTTATGAAACTAAAAGTGTGTATTTTATCATTGAGGAAAAATGACTCCTCAGATTGATGCAACGTATTCTTTCCCATTTCAAAAGTCACACCATAGTTATTTTCCTCTAATTTCTCAATATTCTGAGGTTGTTTGCCTAGTTTTGACCACACAACACACCTTTTTAAAGGGAATCAACTCATTAAAAAAATATATTCAGTTATACTGCAAGCATTTCTTGTCTAATTGATGTGTTGTATACTCACACAATTCATGAATAATAATAAGATGGTTCTCCTATGATTTCAAGTCATTATGAAATTGTTTTCTTTTGATTTGATTGTTAAACAAAAGTTTTGGTATTTTATGACACTGAACGTGAATTTTCCATCATCATGGTCAAATAAACCCTCTAATTTATGTACTTTCAGTTCGAACATTTCAAAATTCACTTCATGGTTGTTTTTGTCTTATTTAATGGCATTATGAGGTTGTTTTTCTAGTTTTGACCACTCAATACACCTTTTTAAGGGGCCACTAATATTTAAAAACAAAAATTCAATCATACCACACACCACACATCTGATTGACATGACATCTCCTTGCACAATTCACTATTATTAATAATATGGTTGTACTATTATTTAACTTCATTACGATAGCTTTTTCTATTGATATGACTGTTAAATGGTTGTTTTGGTGTTTTATGACACTAATCGTTTATCATCCATCATCATGGTCAAACGACACCTCGGATTAATGTATCATCTACTAGATCATTTAAAAAATTACTCCATAGTTGTTTTCTTCTAATTTCATGACATTCAATGTTCGTTCGACTAGTTTTGACCACCTGATTAACCTTTCAAAAGGGGGTTAAATCTTTTAAAAACCACATATTCATCCATGACAAGTACATTAGACATTTGATTGATGTTCCATATGACCATACATTACATGAATAATATTTATATGATTTTCCCCTTATTTCATGACATTATGGGGTTACATTCTATGGATTTTATCGTTAAAGGACCTTTTAGGTGTTTATGACCCTAAAAGTGCATTTTACATCACCATAGACAAACAACACCTCTAAATGACCTAATGTCTTCTCGGAAACTTCAAAATTCAATTTGTGGTTGTTTTCCACATATATCACGGCATCCTTATGTTGTTCTAATGTTTATGATCACCCGATGTAACATTTGAAAGGGCATAAGATCCATAAAAACAACATACTTAGTGATACTACACACACCACACGACTGATTGATGTGTTGTGTTCTCAAACACATCATGAAGAATGTTAAAATAATTTTCTTATTATGTAATGTTATTTCGATGTTGATTGTTATATATGTAACCATTAATCTCACATTTTTGTGTTCTATAACACCAAACATTCATTTTTCATCATCATAGTCAAATGACACCTCTAATTGGCATATCGTCTACTTGACCATTTGATAATTAACTCTTTTATTATTTTTAGCTGATTTCTTGGAATTCTTAGTTCGTTCAGCTGGTTTTGACTACCAAAAAAACCTTTTAATAGGGGTTAAAATATTTTTAAACAACATATTCAATTTTACCATGCACACCACATGTCTGATTGATGTGTCATCTACCAAAACATGTCATCAATACCAATAATACTATTTCTTATGAATTATTTTCATTACAATGTTGTTCACTTTGGATCAAACCAGTAAACATTGATTATGGTGTTTTATGACACGAAAAGTGAATTTTCCATCATCACTGTCAGTTGACACCTCCAATGGATGTAGCGTCAACAAAAACATTTCAATATTCACTACACAATTGTTTTCATCTAATTTCTCAAAATTCTGAGGACATTCAGATAGTTTTGACCACCGAAAAAACCTTTTTAAATGGTGTTAAATCATTGAAACCCACATATTCATTCGTTCCACACACACACACACACAATTCTGATTGACATTTCATCACCTCAAACACATCAATAATACTATTAAGAATATTTTTATTTGATTTCAATTCATTCTAAGGTCATTTTCTTTGGATATGACTATTAAACGTCTGATTTGGTGTTTTCTAATGCTAAATGTGTGTTCTATTGTAGAGGACAAACAACAACTCTGATTGACGTATCGTCTGTTCGAACATTTCAAAACTCAGACTGCTATTTTTTTCATCTGATTTCATGGCATTCTGAGGTATTTCAGTTGGTTTTGACCCCCCTGGTGTTCTTTTAAAGGGTGTTAAACCTTTTTAAAACTTAATTAGAGTATTGAATGGATCAAGGATCCAGGGGCAGTTTTTCAGTAGATATATATGATTTTGGATTAGGTTTAGAGGTTAATGGATGAGTAATACATATAATAAAAATTCTACTTCCACTATCTATTGGTCTTAAAATATTTTTTTATTTTTATTCTTCATACCTATATTTAGAAAAAGTCTTAGTTGAAAGTGTAAAATTACATGGGACACTTTCTAAGAGACTCAATCTTATTTTCTTATGGAACTCCATTCTTAATACTTCAAAATATTTTATGTGAGATGTTTTAATTGGTCATAAGGGAACTATCTGTTTACTCATTGTTTAACTTGATAAACATAGTTTCTGGAAAATATTATCTGATTCTATCAATATATTTCCATGATTACAACTTTATTTAGCACTATATATCCATTATCTCTATAATATATCATATATTTCTACCTTTATAGTTAGATTGTTGTGCTTAAATTACATATAAAAATTTTTATAAAATCATGCTAGTATGATCTAGTAATGTCGCAAATTTCATCTTTTGTTTTAGAAAAGACAGATTATCTGTTGGGGTTTTGTGGCTAATGCATGTCCTTTATGTGAAAACAGATTCCTAGTGCTCCTAGATTTGGATTTGAAACTTAATCATCCTAAATTTTACAAGATGTTTACAATAATATTTATAATTCCATTTTTCATGATCTAATTTCAGTATATGTACATAGATTCAACAAAATATAATATTGATTTCTTCAAGGTGATAGATTCATCAACATTGATCTACCACTTGTATATCCAATAAACTATCATAAATTATTAGAAGAGATTATGTCAATAACTAAATTAATTTTAGAAATTATATATCTTCTTGAAAACAACATTTCATCAATAATTTATTTATTAACCATTTTTAATATAATCCTCACATTATTTTATAGGTATAGAACCAAAAATATAATCAGGAATATGTTCAGTTGATAAATTAATGTGTTAATAAATTGATGTTTTTTGTAATATATCATGATTAAAAATTACGTAAACATTAAAAGAATAATTAAAATCTAAATTATTAAAATAAAAAAAAACACCATGAGGTCTAAATCGAAATAAAATTTTGTGTATAATTATCAATTACTAATTCAAGTATGATATTAAAATGGTAATATAAAATACCTCATTCATGAGGCTCATCCTTATCTAGATCACTAATAAACTCATTACGATATACACCAGTTATATTTGGATCCTACATCATGTATAAATATTATGTATCTTTATCATATCAATAAAATTCAATATGAGTATGGTTTATTTTCTTTTTTACCTGTGGCACCGCATTTGTACCATCTATAAGACGTTGGTTAAATTCACTGGTGAAATCCACAAATCTCTTAATTTTATCATAATGAATGATGAAAACCTATCTGACATATCAAACCAAATCTTATCCTTATCCTTATTTAATGGAAGAAAATAATTGAAAACAATTATTTAAATTCCGAAAAACTCATATTATTAAAACATTTGAACTAATGAAGGCACGTTCTGAATTTTTTTAAAGATGATGAAAAAATAGTCAATGATATCAAACTAGATGAGAAAAGAATCAAATCCGACAGAATAATATTTGGAAACACTATTAATTACAATAATTAACATTAGATTAACCACTATGCGTACTTATTAGAGTATAATAATGTAGATCCTATGAATTATATTGATCAAATAAATTGAAACAAATAATACAATATCTTACACAAATTTACTATGCATATATGTACATTAACCAATACACACATACATTCAATTAATAATTGATTCAAATAAGTATGACAGGTCAGGCAATGTATGAAAGTAGTGGACCAAATCACACTAAGAAGTGGTGGATGACAATGTGGTTTGGACTTATAAGGATTGGATTCATTGGACTATGGGGGGACATCCATGGAAGTCGTGTAGTGTGGAAATGGACAACCAAAAAAATATTGATAACCCTTAATCCTTGGTTGGGTGTTGGGTGAGATGTCTTAGAGAAGGATATTTTAGATCTTTAAGGAGGGGATAAGAGAATTGGAGGGGATGAATGAGGCTGATTATCCCTGTGGGGAGTGGGAGGATATCTTCATGGTGTCCAAGTAAATATATACCCCAATCAAGGATGTATAATTTTTTAAATTATAATTTCATCATTATATCAAAATACTAATTTGGGAGTCTTTTTTACAATGGACCCACAAATTTTTACTCCCATTATTTACATCAACTAATTAATTGCATATTTATTTTAAAAAAAATTTCAATTTAAATATAAAATGATAAACTATCATGTAAAATCGTATGGATATGAACAAGATGCACTACATAATGAAATAGGGAAGGCCACAAAAATATGAAAAATGTTAACTATCATGATTTCCCAAAGAAATATTAATTTACTTGACTTCTAGAATTTGTCATATAAATGGAAATGTAGACAATTAATGCCCAAAAAATTATCAGAATGCCCTAAATTACTAATATAAAGAAGTGATACATTACTAGGAAGGATCAATAGGTCCTATAATCCACTACCCATAGGGCCTCTGGTTGTGTGAATATGAACCAACATTCACGAATCCATGTTAGAGGTTTCACATCACTTATATTTTTTTCATAAATTATATGTAATGGTTTTTCTAGGGAATGGGGTATGGGATGTGGTAATGTCCTACTAGGAACTAAATCACCTGCTTTAGGTTTGATCCATTATCCAAAATCATTGTTTTGATAAGAATAATGATATTTATTTAAGTTTAATTTATATTAGGTTTTTATATTTAAATTATAAATATTGTGATGGACTTCAAAATATTTAATTTTCAAATCCTCAAGAAAATTTTATTTCCAACGAAAGTTGTGATATTCCTAGAGATTACATCAGAAGAATTTTTTTATTATCTAAAAACACTCTATTTTTATTTTTATTCTTGGGTTGGATTTAGATTTATGTATTTATATTTTTTAATACCTTAATTAAATTAATATGTCAATGTTTTTTTTTGTTTTTTTATGTGTTGAGTAAAGAGAGTTCCTTAAAATAACTATAATTGAAATAAGACAATTCAATTATATCCTTATTGGTTTAATTTATTTCATAATTAATGCAGATACAGAAAAATCACTGCATAATGTGGGCATTGGGTTTTCATTTCATTACGTACTAAACTATGACTATATTTGTGATTTCCACCATGCATTTCTATGAGTTTTTTGTTTCATCTAAGGTAGTGTGGGGGAGTTCACGGAGTAATGTGGTCTAACATAGATATAGAAATATGTAACATTACACAAGGAAAAAACATAGACTATAAATATAAGATAATGCCTTCTTATTTATTCTGATGAAAATTTTGTACTATTTTAAAACACAATTTAAAATAAATGAAAGAATACATTTTCTATAGAATTCAATATTGACATTAAAATAATGAAAAAAATTGACTATCTAATATACTACCTATATATGAACTAGAAAAATGATATAATGTGAAAACATACTAAAACTCAACATAAAAACACTAAATTTCATGACCAATTCCATAAGGACTTGTGTCGCGACTACCCCATGCACGCCTTTGATAGGTTAGGGGCTGGAGACTAGCACTGAGTAGGAATATCCCACAAATGGGAGGTGTTTTTACATGCACTTGTACACAAAGACACATCTCCCATCCCAAAATGTTGAACTGTTTAAAAACACTAAGTAGAAAATAAAGGTGTTGATATCAACAACATAGTAAGATATGTAGGAAATTAGTAGTAGATAACACTAGAATACTAGACCACCAAAATAAAAAATCTGTCAATTTGAATGAAAAAATTCCTAAAACTCATCAATAGAAAACCATAAGTGAAGGGTATGTGTAGGATTATTGTCTGATTTCGTAGGAGCACACCTCTTCTGCCTAATCACTCCATGAACCTCCTAGTCCTAGTCCACAAAGAACTATGTCAAAGCATCGATCATCCACACATTAAATGACATGTGTAGACAAAGGTTGTGTAGGGGTGAGTAAAACAATACTTAGTAGAAAACCCCAAAACCAAAAAAATACAATAAAAATACATAAAGTACACAACATAGAAATACACGAGGTATCCCAAAACTAAATACATGAATTATACCAAAATGGAAAACACAATTATCCCACATAGTTATAAGTCTATAGAACGGAAATTACGATTACCCGACATAGTCTGTAGGAAAACTAGTATCTATTAGACATGTAGTCTCGGTAAGAAACAATGTATTTGTAAGACATAGAGTCTTGGTATGACATATAGTCTTAGTAAGAAAAAAATTCTCGGTATGATCTAGAGTCTCGGTAAGTAACATACCCTCAAAGTGACATAGTTTTCAAGTCACATAATTTCAAGATCACAATCAGCCAAAGGATTCTGCTCATTGCATGCTTGTACTTAGAGAACCGAATCCTCATGAAAAAACGTTCATACACCATCATCCAAAAAATATTGCTTAGAGTATCTCAAATGATCCATCTCATCGTAAGGGTCCCAATTATGTAAACGACTTGTCAATCATACACATGGTTTTAATGTTACGACGATTTTTATAAAAAGGCCTCACCCATCATACCTAGGCCGACCCACACCATCCCAGCCTGCTGGGCTACTAGGTCTAGCCGGTTGGGCCATTGGAGTAGCCTGAATCCCTTATCCATCCCCCAATGTGGGGTAGTTCGTTGTGTCACATGTTGATTACCATGACTGTGTGCCCCCCGTGCTGACATGATGTCGTACCGAGTTCCATGCAACTAGACCACCGTGACACCCTCCTCATGGCCTCGCAACCATAAGCCCCTTGGATGTGGCATCGAGTGATTTCCCCTAGTCAATGAGGTGGCCTCCTGCAGCGGCCCATGACCATCGACCAGACCAGCTCCTACGGGGCCCCACCAGTCATGCTCTGCCTCCGTTGTCCACCCCACCAGCAGTCTCACCCTCATAGTCTTCATGGACCGACCCTGCCAGGGCAGGTCCATCTACTTCCAGTGGCCTGCCATCTTACCCTCATGCTCCGCCTAGACCGATAAGAGTCATGCCTTCACCGTACACCTCCACAGTGTCTGCAGGTGTTAGATCTTCAGTCTTGGATTGTTGTGCCGCGAAACGAAGGTCCCACAATCATACACCCATAAAATCATGAAAAATGAAAATAAAACAAATAATATGTTAAAAAAGAGAATAAAAAAGCACCCGAATGATGGATTTTTGCCTTTTTTCATATCGGCCTCAATTCGCCCATGTTTTAGGGATCATGAAGAAGGAATCAATCGCAGAGATCTAACCCCCATTTAATTCACACAACATAACTCTCATCCTGCAAGTGATCAAACTGTTGATCAATATGTTCGTGGGTTGGTCTGCATTCATCATCGAATTTTTGAATGGGAAGAAAATCACAATGAAACAACATCATACAGGGGGTTTGGATTGGTTTTTGATGAAGAGAAAAGGTACTTCGTCGTTGTCTTGAAATCTGTTGATCTTTGATCCATGTTATGATCTTTGATCCGGCATTTCCATCAAGAGAAACTCATTCTCTTTGTCATAGGGAAGCTCCAGGATTATGGTTATAACACTGGGAGCTTGGAAGACACTAATATAACAAAAATGAGTTGTTGCATTGAAATAAAATATTTTTATTAAATATTTTATTACCAATACATCTAAAAACATACTTTCATGGGTGATCCACAACAGTTGATTTTAGGCACCACCTATGGTAAAGTCATCTCTCTGAACATAATTATGCCTCATATTTTTATTTAAGACATTAATTTAGAAGTTATTATATTTTTAAATAAAATTTCCATGATGATTTATTAAAAGAGTAGCATTTTTCAATCAATTGACTCCGGAACACCGGGCCCCAGAATCACACACTGTCTCAACATCTAGTGTCAGAATTTTTTCAATTAATTTATAAAACTAAAATGATAGAATTAATAGTTATTACATTCCCCCAAATTAGGCATTTATGTCCCAGAAATCCAAATAAATGGCTTCTCAATAAAAATATGAGGATACTTAACATGAATATGATCCTCCCACCCCATGTGATATCCTAGAGATTCTCGTGATACCACTGATTGAACGCTTGGGAAATCTACCTCACATGAAGGATCCTCTCCTATAAATCCTCAATATATACTGGTTAGTCTATAAATTACACTCCATCATTGATTTCCATCTTTCCCCAGTCAATGATGTGTGATAGAACATTCATGTAGCTTATCAGCTACAACACGTTGAAGATATCATGTACCTAATACAATTGGGGGGGGGGGGGGTAGATATGGGTAGTACGCCACCTACAAACTCTAAACGAAATCTAAAACGGGCCCTTGAATCTAAAAGATAACATGTCACCTTGAAAAATATTCAAAATCACCATCAACATGAGACCCGAAGAAACAAAAGGTCTCCACCCCCAAACTCTAAGGGCCTCTACCTACAATAATAATGCGACTACTTCTAGATCTGTGTAGTCTTCATCCTATCCAGGATGATTTTCACCTTCTTAGTGGTAGCCCATACCAACTCTAGACCCATGAATGATGATTCTCCTAGGTCAATCCACCTGAGTTGTGACATGAATTGTCACTCATACAAGGCCTCGAATGGTGCCATACTAATTGTAGAGTGGCAGTTGTTGTTGTAAAAAAATACACCAGTGGTGGTTGATCCTCCCTTTGATGACCAAACTCCAAGATGTAGGCCCATATCATATCATTTATAACCCAAATGGGCCTCTCCTTATGGCCATACATATTGGGATGAAACACTATGTTCAAGAAAAAATGAGTCCCAAATTCCTCCAGTAATCCCTTCCTTAACTGGGATGTTAAACGAGAATCATGATTTGAAATGATGATCGATGGAACTCCATGAAGCCAAACTATCTGTTACACATAATGTTGTACCAAGATTTCTGCTGAACCCTACTCCCAGATTGGTAGGAAGTGGGCCAACATGGTGAGTCGATCAATGATTACCCAAATGATATCGTGTCCTTTGGACAAGGGTGTTAAACCCATCACGAATTCCCAAAAAATATCATCCCACTTCCAAAATGGAATCACAAGTGGTTGGGTCATGAACGCTTGAACCTGGTTCTCATCCTTCACTTACTAACAAGAGGGACATCAAGAAAGGAACTCTTCCACTGCCTTCTTCATCCCCAGCCACCAGAACTAACTTCAGATGTCCTGTTATATCTTCACCACACCAATATGTAACACCAAAGGGAATGTTTTTAAATCCCTCAGAACCTCCTCCTGCAATGACACTAGTACAACTATAAACCCTCTGAAAATAACAACATTCTCCACAAAATATTGAATGCCTATTAGTTTCATGTCCTGTGGACATCTGAGCACGTCAGGTCTCACAGTAGGCATCCCCTATTTGTGTATCACTGAATCACTATAAGTGTGGAGGGGTGAAAACCATTGACTGGAGGTAATATGCCTCATATCCATACAAAAACGATATCTAAAATGAGGCCAACTTCTAAGACACCTCACTTAGAAACTTCAAGATGGATCTCTTATTGAGAGCATGTGCAACCATGTTCCCTTTCCCAGGAGTTTAGACAATCTTGTATTTATAGTCCTTTAGGAACTGTAGAAATTTCCTCTATCTCACATTCAGATCCTTATGAATGAAGATATACTAGAGAATCTTGTGGTTATTGTATATGACAAAATAATCTCCCATTAGGTAGTGTTGAAACATCTTCAATGTAAAGACTACCTCTGTTAGCTCATGTTCATGGGTCATATTGTTCTACTCATGCTGTCTCAACTATCATGAACCATAGGCAATCACCACTTTCCTCTAAATCAGAAGACAACCAATCCATATCCTTGATGCATTGTAGAACACAACATACCAGACACCCTCCTCTAGTATTCTAAAAATTGGATTTCTCTTCAACCTCTAGAGGATCTCTTAAAAGCATTATTGTTACTTCTCTATCCACACTAAGTGTTTCACCTGACATGTCAAAACATACAATGGTGTTGCTACTCTATAAAAGTTTGGTAAAAATATATGATAGTACCCAACCAAACCCAATAAACTCTATAACTTGTTAACACTCTTGGGTACCTCCCATGAATGAACCACCTCAATATTAACCTAATTCATTGCAACTCTATCATTTAAAATGTCGTGTCCAAGAAAGTGCACCTCTCAAATCTAAAACTAATAGATTGATATATTTTAATAAATTTTGTGCTATTGGGGTTTGTCTAGGACCCTAATAATGTGTATCGTATGCTCCTCCTCAGTCTCCATGTACACTAGGATGTCTTCAATAAATACCATCACGAACAGGTATATGTAAGGCGTTAAGATGATGTTCCTATGTCCCATTAACACTAATGGAATGTTCGTCAAAAAAATGGAATCACTAGGTAGTTCTGGTGGCCTTACCTATATCAGAAGGTTGTCTTCGGTACATCAACACACTATTCATGAAGTTAGTGGTAGCCAGACGGAAGGTCAATCATTAAGAACCACCTCACTCCCATAACCTGATCTAAGAGGTTTTCGATCCTTGTAAGTGGATAATTATTCTTCACATTAACCTGATTCAGGGGCCCAAAGTCCATACAAAACCTCAAGCTCCCATAATCCATCTTTGAAAACAAAATTGGGGCTACCCAGGGTGAAACAATGGGTCTCACAAAGCCCATCCATTGTAATTCCTCTAACTGTAACCTCATCTCATGAAGTATTGTAGGATCTGTCTCATATGCAGGAGATGATATCGATTTCTTTCTAGGGTATAGGTAAATATATAATTCTACCTCCCTTTGGATAGGTAATATGTGGGAATCTATAGGAAAGATTCCATCATACTCTGCCACCCCAGTAAGAATATGCAGTGTCCTATAATCCACTGCACCAATGGTGAGGCTAGCCAACTGGAGAGTAATTACCTAAACCCTCCAAAGAGTAAGTCCATTATAAACTACATGCATTTCATTTTCACCAAAAATGGAACACCTGGTCCCATTAATACAGACACACCACACTCTGCACCTAATGTAGTCAGCCTAAGCATGAGTTGTGGATAATTAGTCCATACCAAGAATGACGTTGTAAGGCCTCGATGATGCTTCCAAGAGATCCAAATAAAAACTTTCACCTACATGATTATGGTCACACTATCCGTACTAGAGTGTGATACTAAAATCCCTTCCAATAAAATTCTCTAAACGTAATGGTCGAGTCAATGGTTCAAGAAGAATATCTATGCCCCTAACAAGGTATGCGGAAAAAAAGATGGACTATTACATGTGTCTATCAAATCTACTACTAGGGTGTAAAATAAATAGATCACAACTATAATCATAATTGGAGCATTAGGGTTATAATACTTGATTGACCTCCCTGGTCCTCATCCCAATCCACCATCCCTCTATGCCTAGTATGGACCACATGGGGGGTTGTTGTGGTGGTAATATGTAGAACCTCCATCCACCTTCTACTACCCTACATGTTCTTCTACCACATCCTCCAACCTGTAGACCACCCTGCTCATTACTCCCCCACTACCTCTACAGTCCCTCTACCATCTCCAGATTGTTCACAGAGAGGGTTGGGTAATATCATTCCAGATGTCCCCGATCATTGTATGAGTGAAAAACCATTTCCTTCACCTCACTCTCTCTTCCCTATGATCCCCTCACAACTATTCCCATTTCCGGGGGTTGTATCTGGGAGATGTAGACTCATTTGGGTCCCTACAACTAATGTCATCTACCTACCATCGACAACTCAACTGCCTGGTGCCAACTGGTAGCTCCGAATGCTGGTGTCTTCTCCGTCAGAAAGCTATCCACCAGAAGAACCCACTTTGCTACCACCAAAATTTATAGAAATTTTATGGGATATCATGGATTCCATGACCTCTCAATGTAGCCCCAACTCTAAGGTCCAATCCTTGAATAATGGGTCTCACACCATATCCTTACAGTAGTAAGAATGATTAATAAACCTCATGGAGTACTCCTTCACGGTCTGACTACCCTGCTATAGATGTTGGAGCTCTTGTATGCGCACTGAGCAAAAGCTAGATTAAAATAACTCATTTCTAAAAAAATTCTCAAATTATGCTGAATGGTGAGTCTCTTTATCGTGTGTCTAGGTCACTAAGCTCCACCATCACCACACTATGCTCTGAAAAAGACTCAAAACTAGGACTGCCATCTGGTTGTAAATGTCATCCAAAGGCGGAAGACATGAGTAACTAACTCTATCCAATCCTCAGTTATATGGGATATGAGTCACAACTAATCCTAGGAGGTCACTACCTATGGAAATCATGAAATGTGCTAAGTTTGTGTGAATCCTCATCCAGTAGCAATTGTAGTATCTATTTCCTGATGGTTGGAACTACAATAGGAAAACCACCAATATGAACCATCTTTGGTACATGTCATTACACTGACACCTCATCGCTACGCAGATCATCCTCAAGATCACAGAATGGAATTTTGGCATGTTGTCTATGTAGAGGCATCTACAAATAGATCCAGATCGACCTTAGTCAATATTGTATACATGTTGATCTTACTAAATAAGTACCTCAGAACAGACCCAAATTCTATATGATTCGTGTACCATAATTTTCTGTTCAACATGTGTTTTTATGTACCATGTTGAAAAGAAGGTGTCCAATGTCCGATTTTATGGATATGTTGGCCACCACACCAACACTAGATTCCCTATTCTGATATCCAAACTGGTAACCCTTAACACTTTTCCCCCAAACCAACATCTCAAACTCCCACTACATAAGTAAAATTTATCCCCTGTAATACCACTCTTTCAAGACCCATCCCAGAGGGTTCCATTTCTTAACAACAAAATGCCCACCTTAGATAGTCCAGGTGCTGAAAACTATTACTGAGTAGGAATATCCCACAAGTGGAAGGTATTTTCCCAAGTACCTGTACACATGGACACATCTCCAAGACAAAAATGTTGAACAGTAAAAAAACTAAGTAAACAGTTCATGAATACACCAAGATAACAACCAAAGAGTATGAAAGTAGAAAAATAAAAGTAAACACCACAAGAATAACATCCCACCATATGAAAGATTCTGTCAAAGTGAATGCGCATGTCTCTGAAACTCATCCGTAAAAAACCACACCTAAGTGTAGGTTTAGGACAGCTATCTAAAGCCACAGGAGCACACCTCTTCTGCTCGATCAATATATGTACCACAAGTTCTTGTTCCACCTAGATCTATATAAATGCATCAATCATCTTCATAAGACATGACACATACAGGGAAATCCTGTGCAGGGTTGAGTAATATAATACTAAGTAGGACACCCCGAATCCACAAAGGAATACCACTGAGAATTACATGAGGTAAACCAAAAAGTAATACATGAAGTATACCACAAGTAAATACATGACAAATTACACAAATGAGAACATGGTATGCTCAAATATGTATAATTTTATAGAATGAAAAGGTGGAATATCAGGCGTGGCCCATATGACAACTGATATCAATAAGACATGGAGTATTGGTAAGACACAGAGTCTTCGAAAGACACAGGGTCTTAATAAGACATGAAGCCTCAGTAAGACACATAGTCTCATTAAGAAGTAGATTCTTTGGAATACATGGAGTCTCAGTATGTCATGCATCTTCAAAGTCACATAGTCTTCAAGTCACATAGTTTCAATATAATATATTTCCAAAAGATTTCACATATAGCATGCTTGTTCCATAAGAAAATACTCCTAAATCAATAAATTAAGTATTGAAACATCCTCAAAAAAATCTAATAGAGTATCTAAAATGGCCCATTTTGTAACAAGGGTATCAATTCCATAAACAGATCATTAAATGGACACAAATTTTGAATTTTATGACTGTTTTTATATAAAGGTCGAACTAGGGTCCGGTCTAGGACTGACCCAATACTCACCTATGAAATTGGCCCGCCCCAAACTAGCTTGGTCCTCTAGGCCACTGGGTCTCACCTGCTAGGACGTTGGGTCCTACCCATGAGGTCGCTGGAGTGGCCCAACTCCCCTGTCTGGACCATGTTGTGGGATGGTTCACTACGCCATAAGTGGTCGTCCCTGACCAAATGCTTTCATACTGACGTGGTGTCATTCTGCATTCCACACAACCACCTCACTACACTGACTTCCCCATTTCCTTACCAAAATGGGTTCCTATGATGCGGCATCGAGTCACATCCCATGAGAAATTTCACAACCTCCTACCTTGGCCCATGCCCGTCGGCCACGTCGACTCTAACAGGCACCCCTCCTAACACGCTCTACCTCCAAAGGCTGTCCCACCTGAAGTATTTACCTTGCACTCCTACTACAAAAACCCCATAAGGTAGTGTCTTGTGGCCACCACTGGCCATCCCTCCAGTGTTCCACCTTCCAATACTCACTTTCTCCTAGAAAAAAGTGTCACACATTCACCATAGTGCCATTGTGGTATCATGGGGGTGTCTGATCTTATGTCTCAGATTGTTGAAGAATGAAATGAAGGAATGAAAAATATCATTCCATACAATCATTAAGAATGTGAAGAATAAGAATAGAGGAATAAGAAAATCAAAAAAGAACATGAATGAAAGATATTGGCATTTTTTCAAGTTGGCTACAATTCGTCCTTGTTAGAGGGATCATGATGAATGTAGAAATAAAATATATTGAACCTCCAATTAATTCCTTGATGAAAAATCCAATCACATTATTGATTGAATCACGTATAAACATGTTCATGTTTTGGTACATTTTTTTCCTCGAATATAAGAACAAAAAATTTATCTCAGAGAAAAAAAACCCTACCTGGGGTTTGGATCTGTTGTTGATGAAGGGAGATGTTGTCTCGTTGTCATTTCCTAGATATATTTTATGATCTCTGATATGGAATTTCCGTCAACTAAACCTCCTTTTTTTTATCCCAAGGAAACTCTAGGGTTTTGGTGATAACCCTAGAACCCTGAAAATTCCATATATAAAAAGAAGAGTTGTCACATCAAAATAAACTATTTTTATTAAATATTTTATTATAGAAACGTCCAAAACCTAACATACATGGTCGACCTAGGCAGTTCGAGGTTAGGCCCCACCTAAGGTTAAGTTTCTTATCTAAATACAATGATGCCCCTTAATTTTTAATCCAAGAATATGTTTAGAAGTTATTCCAGTTTTTAAAGAAATTCCACCCATTTACATTATACAAAACATATCGTTTTTAACTAATTACTCCCAGGGCCTCATAATCACAAGTCATCTTAATGCCTAGTCTCATAATTTTCTTACTTAATATAAATGAATAAAATCATATAAATCCACCTAATTACACTAAATTGGTTTCTCTATTTTAAAATCATACATAATAATGGATCTTTTATAATAATTTGTTCAGTTTTTTCATAAAAGAGAATCATGCACTTAAGGAACTAAAACTAAATAATTACTAATTTGGATAATGCTTTAAAACCCACATAGAGGGACCATAGCTAACGAGGGTGACATGTTTGGGTATCCACGATGGTGGATTAATGGGATTAATGGGATTAATGGGATTAATGGGATTAATGGGGTTGGGATCCCTTGTCACAAGGGCTCGAAAACACAGGTCGGATGACTCTATGGGGATGAAAAATATCATCAATGGGGCGTGATGATGATGAAAGGGTTTAACAGCATTGTCATGGAGAATATGGGAGGGGGTTCAAGAGGTCTCACAAAGGGGGTGAACTAAATAGAGGGAGTGGGAGGGATTTTAGGCGGGGAGAAAAAAAGCGACCACCATTTGGAATTCACCTGAATCCCCCCACTAATGGTCATTTTGATATCATTACATTGCATATAACAAAAAAAGTGATCAATTAATCAAGGTATATAACAAAATAGAATATCCCACATAAATTTGTACTATGATCCAAACATCCACACAAGGGCTTGAAACAAGATTCTAAAGGTCTCAATCCTCTAAGTTCTCCACATCCACATTAACAGAAGAAATATCACTACCTCATGGTCACAACCTAATTGATGGTAGAGAAAGAAACACTACACTATTTGGCACACCCAAAACCCTCAAGGCCTCATAGCCAATTCTGTAGGGTCTCAAAACCTATGCAGTTTCACTGAAAAGACCACACATACACAGGTTTTGATCATAATAGTATGGATAAAAATTTCAGGAATCCCTATAGGTCACATAGATTCCCATTTTCCATTTTAATTTTAACATTTCCATTTTGAACATAATGAATCACCTTTAGAAAACCATTTTATTTCCCAACATTTGAGAAACAAAAAAATTAATAAAACCCAATTTTTTTAAATAATTTCATTAATAGTCATTTCATGATATGTATAACATGAATAAACCAAAATCATAAAATTAAACTACCAGAATAAGAATCCAAAGGAAATATGAATAATAGGAAACATACAGATGAACTATCAATCACATGTTCCTAGAATGAAGAATTCCATAGAAGGCAAATATATAAAACATCATAAATCAAAAACATCACAACGAAGTGGACCACTTGACATGAAAATATTAATCAATGTTAATAGAACCATATTTATCATGAATTTCTGACCCTGGTAACTTGGGTTTTCCCCCTTCTATGGTGATGGTGGAACCCAATAATGAGCTCATAACCAATCCTATACAACACCATCATACCCTATCTACCATTACCAAATATCATGAAAAATTACAATATCCTTGGATACCCCTTTACAATGCCTTGTCCCAAGAGCCCCTATAATCAGTGACTCGATCTGGGTCCCCACATGACCTTTGGCATTCTTTCCCAAATGCCAAATCCTCTTAACTAGAAGCGTGAGTATATAGTGATACAATGGGGAGACAATATCCACTTATAAGAGTAGAAAACAATATAAATAATATAAAAATATTTAATAACTTATAGGAATGATAAATGGATAGATTACAAAAAAATAAAACAAGTAAAATAATAATACATGATATAACCAAAAATGTATACACTACATGTTAGGAAGACACACAAATAATTATATTAGTACCCAAAAATAATTTTTTTTGGAACAGAGATCCAAGTCTAAAATTAATCTTAACATCCTATGATCAAACCCATCATTCCATGCATAAGCCTAAAATCTTGTCCCTATCCCAAACATGTACCAAAATATGAGTATAATATTATTAGGTAGCCAAATACCCTGGCTTCTAGAGAAGGGTATGAGTATAACTCAATAGGAAACCACCAATAGTGTATACCAAAATAACTAGTCTATAAATTTGTTCATTCAAGTGTGAAAATAATAGAAAATGCGGTAGTAAATAAGTCTCATTATTTAATTTTACTAAAATTTAAAACTTTTCTTTCTCGGGTTCTAACTGACACTTGAACCCATCAAACCTACTTAAACCATAATATAAGTCTTTGTCACATTACAAGAGGGTAAACCTATTAATTTAATATGGAAATTAATTTTAAAAAATAATTTATCTACGTTGCTCAAAGCCTCAATCCTATAAATCATATTGTGTCGATAAATTAAGAACGTAGACCCTCAGTCTGATATCTTAACCCTTGAAATAAATCAATGGGGCATAGAGAATAAATCTAGACTGACCCTAAAATGTAGACACTCAGTCCATGATTTTATTCAGGAAAAACATTAATGGTTCCTAGAATATTATAATGGACCATCCTGAGGGAGTAGAAACTATTTCCAATACCCCACTCATACCATTTAACCATATATACATGCCTATTTAACTATTTAAAACATTACCCTCATTATCGTGTTATTTAACAGGGTCCCAATAGACTATTGAAACTAAATCAAAGAATAAATAAAAATAAACCATTTTTATCATGGAATTATACACCAAAACCATATACTCATTTAAAATCCCCATGAATCCGCACTTCGAAACATTGGCTTCCTATTTGAATAACTAAATCATTCCCCAAGGTGCTCACTTCCATTTCCAACCATTTAAAGGAGACATTAATGTAATTTTGACAAAAATGTAAAGCACATCATCATTTTAAATCATCATTTTAAATCTAAAGACAAAACACTTTTTAAATAATATCAATGTCAAACCCTCCTTTGTAAACATTATCCACTTTTAAAAATCATTTTCAATAATTAAACTCCATAACTAGATCAAAATCCAAAACAAAACATTGAAACCATTTTTAAATCTTATGAGGAAATTCAAAAAATCTAAAATATGACCATTTAAACCTTCCCTCTAAACATGCCCATTTTCAATGTACCAAATACTACCCATTAACTCTAAAAATTTCCATAACTCAATGTTTACCTATTTATTTAACAATTATCAAGGGTTTTTCATACCCCTTGAGTTGACATAGGATCGGTCTCACATAATAAATAGAAAAAAGGGTCCGGTGAAGGGTTATACACCTAAATATACCACCGAAATTACATTTATTTTTTAGTGACATGATACATAGTAAGAGAATTAAATGGTACAACTAAAAACACTTTAAAAACCTCAATAATATGGTAAATGTTTTTGAATACCACATAATTGAATCTCGTAGACAACCACTTTTACATCCATGACTCTTGATTTGAGCTAAAACAACATTATACCCCACATCAATGAACAACCTATAATACAAGGGTTTAGATCTTTAGAAGGAGAGGAAAATATAGTAAGACTCTTCCATAAAATGGAAGGAACCAGAGTCAAATACATAACAATATATTAAACTCTCACTAATAACACTCTAAACACCAATGAATTTTGGGTGATTCATCCATAGAGGAAGAGGAAGATCTTCCTTCAAGACCACTGTTGTAGGGGGTCAGATGGGGGAGAAAATCAGGGTAAGAAGAAATAATACCAGGAGGAAAATTAAAATAATTCAAATTTTAATAGATATCATGGTATGGTCACATATTTTTAGAAACCCTAGAAAAACATGTGGTTCCCTTAATCTAGGTTTAAACTATGATTCATGGGTTTCTTGTACACCGACATGGTTTGACAAACCATGTGTTGACCATGCACTTTTAACCATCTAAGGTGAGCTCATTCCTCACAGTCTGTAGGTCCACCGTCTATAGTTGTCCCCAAACATGCACCCCCATATGACATCTACATGATTATGGAACATAGTTAATAATAACCAAGCCTTAACCATTCTCTCAACACATATTGGCATATTTTACATCTTTTTTGTGCCTTGACCCCCCTGGACACACCAAGACTCTTCATACCCATGCGAAACCATCCATTATCCCATATAGAATGACATTAGAAAAAATTTAATATTCAAATTAATTCCATACAAGATATTGTTCTTATGAAATAATTACATTTTCAATATCATTGACCATATGCAACAAAAATCATAAACGAACGATGATATACAATAGAAATGTTGTTATAAAAATAAAACCATTATAACATTGTAGTTTCTTTAAAGGGTTTTAATTGGAATGAAAATATTATGAAATAAATATAGAAATATGTTTCCTAATAAAATTACAAATAAATAATATATTTATTATATATTGGTTATAATTAATGAAAAAATCTTTTATATGAAAAATTTATATTTTCATAAAAGTGTTGTTAAATGTACGATGAATTTTTTGAGATTAGATAAAATTCCTCCGAATTTCTAAATTAATCAAATAATATTTTTATATTATATATCCAATAAATTTAAATAACAGTCATTTAATTGTCCTTATTAAGAATGAAATAAAGATAATGTCATTTCAGAATTCAAAATTACTTTTTCTTGATTAATGGGGTTTATTGATTTTTTTTCATGAATATTGTTATTAATTGCTAAATCCTCTATAAATTATGTTTTAAAATTTTAGAAATAATTATTAGAATAATAATTTCATAATATTTTTTGGTTTAATTAGTTGCTATATTTCTTAATAGGTTTCTTTTTGAGTAAACAATGAAAAATACTGTTTATTTTCGAAATAATAATTTATTTTCATTAAATATTGTAATTTAAATGTCTCATTATGTTTCAGAATTAATTTTAACTTAAATTATTAATTATTTAACTAGAAGTAATATAAATAATTAAAACATAATTTTAATCATATTTAATTTTTTTATAAGCTCATTTTTTTCTTAAAAGTTTATTTTTTTAAAAATGTTTACATTTTGTTTTATGAATTTATATTTAAATTTATTTTTGTAACATATATAAATTGAATATTTCAAAATATATTCCTTAATTTTAATGAAGATTTGAATATTTTATAAATAGTT
Organism: Viscum album; assembly: GCA_963277665.1. NCBI lineage: Eukaryota > Viridiplantae > Streptophyta > Magnoliopsida > Santalales > Viscaceae > Viscum > Viscum album. The sequence goes on from OY728138.1 coordinate 399,858,988, forward strand.
CCTTTATATTTTTTTATCATTGTTAGTGGTAACATTACAAAATATGTTTTCACTTTGTTAATTTTAAAATATGATTTAAATATAACATGACACCAAATTATTCCCCTAAAAATAGGTATTTAGTATTATTTTGAGTGTAATTCAACCAATTACATCATATATTCAAGATTTTTGAAATTTATTTACACATTCATTTGATTATATCCTTCATATTCTTTCATGTAAATAATAAATTAGAAATGTCACACTCTTTCTTTTAGTAATTATAATATATCTTCATTGAGATTAACATATTTATTATTGGTTATAAATGGTTATCTATAAAATAATGATTTTTTTGAGATATTAATTTATTTTTATGTTTTAGTGACGATATAATTTACATAAATAATGAAAAAATGATGATATATTTCTTTTTCTTAGAGTTTACAAATTAAATTATATCATTTAAAAGTTAATAAAATAAATATTTTTTGGATTGATTGAGGTATAATTTGAATTTAATAGGAAATTATAAATTATTTTTATCATAGTTTTATTTATATTATATTTCCATTACATTATTGATGGATTTGAAGTCAAATTAAACAAATAGTCTGAAAATGAGTTGATGGATAATATTTGTTATATAATATTATATTAAATGATTTAAAAATACCAAGAATATTAAAGGAGAGACATTATAATGGGTAGTATCCTAAAATTTCAGCCATGGACCATATGTTATCCATATTCCACCTTATAAGTAAATTTACAACCATTAATTATTGAAAAATGTGTTTTTAGGGTTATGGTTAAAAACAATTAATGAGGGAGTTAAGGTAGGATATGAGGTTGAAAATAAACCCTAAAAAGGTAAAAAAAATTATTGATAAAGGTTATTTCAACCTTATAGTGTAACACCATTGAATATATTGGAATTTTGTTAAACATTACGTGATTATGATATTTATGATATTTGTAATTTTTAATATCTACAATTATACCACTCTCCTCACTTATAAAAGGTCACCTACTCTCCTCTCTTCGTCGCACCCTTTTTGAAATTTAGATCTATGAAGATCTTATCAAATACCTTGAAGTCCATCCTACGTATTACCCAAAGGATTTGGAATCAGTATAAGTCCATCCCAGAAGTATTAATTTGTAATCAAAAGAAGGTTACCCAATAATCTAGAGATAATGTATGCACGTGGTGAGTTAGACTATGAGTAAGTGTTATCTTAACTCAATTTCATCCCATTTTGTTATATTACATATTATGTGACTATGTTATCATGATATTAGGGGTTTAATTAACATTTAGTATATTATGTTTTATTTCCACTTGTTTGATGTAGATTTACATTTATTAAATATATTGAATTCATCGATTAATTATCACTTTAAAGTTTTAATTTTTTAAGTATTTACCATTTCAATTTTTATTATATGTGGCAAATGAAATATTCAAAACATATTTTTTCGATGTTTTTTAGGTAATTAATCTTTGATATGTTATATTATGAATCTAATTAAATTTATCATATTTTAATTATAGATTAATTTTATTTTATCATTGAGGATTGTAATTCAAAATTTACCCATATGGTAAGGGATTTCAATCTCAATTTCTTTTCATTAATAATTTTTTCCATTTTAGCACATTTTTTCTTTTGATTAGTGTATGAACATCATTATGGTAGTATTTTATACATAATTTAATAAAAATAAAAATGTTTATAAATCAATTTCGTGTTCTATTATCTAATTTCATTTTGATAGAAAGGTTATGAATGTCATAATGTATTTTACCATTAATTTTTTTTATGTTTTAATTTAAAAATCATTATCATCCATATATATTTTTATGAATTTATAAAATTATTATCATATTCATTTTGAAAGTATTATTATAAATTATTTTATAATACTATTTAATATCATTATAAATGATTAAACGTAATATTTAAAAAAAATTGGAATATTTTTTGAATTTTTAGAAAACTGTGAAAATAATTTTCACTTTTAACATATACGACATGAATGGATTTTCCCACCATCCTGAAGGAAGTATTATTTGAATCGTATTTCATAATTTTTAATTTTTATATTCAATTAAAGTAATTTTTTCAATATTATAAAAATTATCATTTAGAATGTCATCAAAATAAAAGGATATACTCTCATGTTTTCAAAGAAAGGCTCAAATATTACTTCAGAGGTATTTCAAACAACTAAAACATAATTTAATGATTTTTATGGTTAACTATGGATATAATATAATGATACCATCATCTTTATTACTCTATATAATTTAAGATCATATTTTTCTATTTATTTTCTATGGAAAATTTAAGCCTTTATTATGATATTTTTTCAATGTGATTATTTATGTTAATTATGTATTAAATTGTTTTGGATTTATTTTATAAAATAATTTTATTAAACTTACTATTTGATGGGTGGCGCCAGTTATTTCCACTTGAATATTCAATAGGTCTCCTTAGACAAACATTACATTGTATATGGTGTATGCCTACCAAATTATTTATGATATCTTGTCATAATTAGTTAAAGGTATGTTTATGGTGTATTGGAACCAGGACTTGATTATACAATTAAAATTTCATGAATTATGCATTCAATATTTATAAAACCACTTATTTTTTCAATGTGATTAATTTTGTTTTTATCTCATCCATGCATATATTACAATTTTATAATATTATTTATAGAAGTTATTTGATTATTATTTATCTCTTCTGTATTATTTGTGGTTTATTTATTCTATGATTGTCATTATTTTACTCTTTCCATTGTTGAACAATTGATCTCATCCTTCATTATGTTTTATTTTACCTATGATACCATGATGAGATCCATGAATGTTTTTAGTGTTATATTTGATGAAATAATAACATTATCAATAGAATTCATTTTTTAAATGAAAAATGAGTTTAAATTTAAGAATCATTTTTCTATGGAATAAAATGGACATTTAGTGGATGTTTAAACTTTTTATTGTAAAATATTTATTTTTAATTGTTTTTCTTAACTATCCAAACCACTAATCCCAAAAGATCCGTGAAATATATAAAATAACAATGCATAATATAAATAAAATAGTCGTGCTTTGTTTAATTTATGGGTTGGTACATAGTAAGCATAAGATCATGGAGAATTGGGTAATGGTGGAGATTGAAAGCATTAATATGATAGTTTATTTCCTGGGACGATTTCATGATTCCTAATAGCTATTCGTGTTTTGGTATTATTTATGTTTAAAAGTATCATGATTTTTAATTATATTTGTATCTATCATTGTGTATTTTATTTAGTTGGGGGTTTAGTTTTTATCTTAGAGCCTAATACCATTTATCTATTGTGATTTATACCATTGGTGCTAAATGCGAACCCCTTTCCTCTTGAAGGTGGGAATGCAAGGTCATAATCAGTCTCATTACTACCACTGATGCATTACCAAAAAGGTTTAAGCCCTAAAATATTTTAATTCACTAATTTGATATTTTAGAGTTAAATAGTTTAATGATGCTTATTCTTACACATTTGGTTTAATTATATTAAATAACAAATTTAGGTTGAGTGATACTACTATTGTACTTATATATCAAAACACTTAGTAGAACTCAATAAATATTTAAATATTTTTTTAATTTGTTGGAAGAAAATTATGAAAATGGTTTGTCCTAAAAATATTCTTAGAGGATAATGAAAAATAAATGAAAAAATATATATGCATCTCCATTTATTTGAATAAAAATTGTCATATGAACACATGAATATTCTATATACGAATACTTTAATCTCAAAATAAAAAATAAAAAACATTATGAAGACATCCATAGTATTTTTAATGGATTGGGTATTCAAAAAAATGAAAAAAATGAAAAAATTAATTTATTCTTGGATGAGATTTCATCAATTTTTATGGTTTTTAGTTGAAAAAAATTTCATCTATATATGATTTTGTATAAATCAATTAGTGATTCAGCCTAGTGTAAATATCAAACCATATTTTCAATTAAAATCTATATTTGTATTATCTAATATCAACAAAAAAACATCTAATTTCCAGATGAAACAATCATGATTTGAAGGATAAATAAAAATGTTCGGATGATTTTGTCAAATAAATGCCTTTTTCTTTCACACCATTAAATGTTTCTAAAAATTAATACAACAAAGTCAATATTGTAATTTACCCTAATTATTATATTTTACAAAATAAACCATTATACCATTTATTATTAAGGGATGCATAATCTTTAAAATAAATATTTAAAAATAAATTATGTAAATATATGAATCCTAATCAAACAGATTTATAGAGAACATAAAAACAAAATAAGTAGACATTAATATATAAATCTACCTAAAATTATTAAATTTATATGGTGTATATACAATGGAAAAAGTCTAAAATAAAAGGTATACATCATTATTATAGGGGAAAAATAATGGGGGACCAACATCATCCAAAACAATACAAACTCCCAAATGTACTGATAAAAATACCCCCATTATGTCACACCACCTCACTAACCCCACTTGAAATTTTTTGATCTATAAATACTGAACAAAGTATCAATTTCATAACCTCAATTATGATAAACAATAAAAATATACAAACCAATGGTACAAATGTATGGATTGAGTAAATCATACTAAGTGGAATTCTCTATATGTTCACAATGATTTTTCATTAACATGTAAAACTAAGAATTATTTTGAAAGTGTCATGTGAGTATAAAAATATAAAATGTAAAAGATAAATTAATGAAATTTAATTTAATATTTCAATAATATTTTGAATAAAAAATAATTAGTCATAATTTAAAAATAAGGATAATCAATCACTAAAAAAATATTAAACAATACAATCTATACCAAACTCACCAATAACCCCATAGTCATAAACACATCCTATTGGAATCATATAGAAAACTAAGATCCTTTTATGAAAAGGTTTATGTGTCCAAAGTGAAAATATATGAACTTATCTGGACACTATTTCATCCTCTAATGAGAACATAAAAATATTCACTCTTTGATTGAATATGAAGAAGAAATTTTAAAAAAGTTATAAGATATTAGAATTTTTTATTTATTCTATAAATAATGATAAAATATAAAAAACCATAGAATAATATCCAATCACCCATAATATTTAATGATAAAAATTCACCCATTCTAATTATTGGATAGAAAAGAATTTCTAAAAGAAGTGATTATCATTTAAAATACAACATAATGATTTAATTTATTCTCAGAAACCCTAAAAACGTTTCTGCCATGATTTTTTACACAAGAATAAATGGATTATCCACATTAAAAAAACATTAAAACCCAAAACCATAAAATAATTATAATAGACAAATAAATATCCCTTATAAAATATCATATGTTATTTTATTAATAGTTGGTCCTAGGAAATAATTTGATAAATATTTATGTCAAAACTAACATAATTTTAAAATGTAACAGTATAATGTGTGTTTTAAGAGAGGTAAATTGAATCAGATAGAGAAGGAAGTTTCATTTAGAATTCATACATTATATTCAAACATTTTTTCTACCTAAAATTTAATATAAAGTATCAATAGGATGAAATAACCCCAATGGATTTCTATCCCATGGTCATTGTATTCATAGAGTGATAATGTGAATATTATATAGAATAGAAAATGATTTAAAATATATTTAGATAATTTTAATAGCTACATTTTTTTTGTGATCAATTTCTATATTTTAAACCTTATTCAATAAATTTAACATTATATGACCCAAAATTTCGGTTCGGTTGATGTACTTAATTTAAAAACCATGTAACATATTGTTGCTTCAATATAATCTAACTTATTATCTATTTTTATCCAAAAATTAAATAAATTTTATGAAATTAATCATTTACCAAAATTAGAGTATCAAAACTATCCAAAGCATAAGAATTTTCTCCCATAGAATCTTTCCAAACACATCAATTATCCAAAAATTTAGTTCAATGCTATCTCCTGATATATTCCCTCACATATGTATTGTAACAACCGAACCTCATTAATTTTAGATCCCAGACCAAACTATTGTATACCATAGGATCTCCCATGATCGTTTGGTGTTGGTGATTAATTTTGAGTGTATAATCTTATAGTTGAGGAATCATTTATCCTATTTTAGGAATATTCATGTACTATTAGTGTATTTTACCAAAAATCAGACAGGACATATTCACAAATCAGAAATCCTCACCAATAGATATATTATAAGGAACATTCTTATGATCTATAAAGTTGTTGTATATTAACAAAAAATAATATATTATATATAACAAATAACACACATAGTATATTTCTATATAAAAAAATAAATTAGTGGGAATCTGAGAAAATGAGAATCAAACTTTTATAATGATAATCATTATGAATTCCTAGTGGGGGAATTTATCTACTACATTTTCCAGGTACCATTTTAGAGAATATCCAAGTGGATATGTCTATGTATTTTCATGTACCTATATTTACACTTATATATCTTTATGCGTTCTAAGGATCCCTTGAAGGGTGTTATCACAATGACCCAGTAAGTACCCTCGTGATATATTTACTCCCAAAAGTGTATATATTTTGGTTCATATATATATGTTTGTATTAGAAAATCATAATAATAATTTATTAGATTAAAATGAATAACAAAGAATATATTTCTATATATAACCCAATTTAAATCACAAAAAAACAACATAACACACCCACACCACCAAAATTATTTATATTGAAACCATAATAGAACCCTCGCACACCACCAAAAGTATTAATAAAAAATTGAATAATAACTCCCACACCATTAATTGGATTTATATTTACATTTAATTTATTCATAGAATCCAAATAGAGAAATATAAAAATCTTCAAGGTAATTTAAAGGGGAAAATAACATATGGGAACCTTTAATATAATGGTAAATAACTATATACACATTAATAGTAGGATGAAAAATAAACTGGGTACATATATTGTAGAAATTAATACAAAATTTATTCCTATAATAATAAATGGAAATTGAGAATATACAATTAATAAATCAACTATATATATATGTGTGGAATTCATGATAATTTTCCAAGTAAATGACATTTTTTTATATTTCTAACTATCTAAGTGTAAAAAAGTATTCCATATGGAATTTTATGGAAAAATAAAATTTCAATTTTTATTAAAAAATGTTATAAATATTAATAGAAAAAATCAAGAATGTATTACAAAAACTCAATTCCTCTCATATCCACTCACAATACAATAAAAAATTTCATGAATAAAGCTACTTCTTAAAGAATCATCATTTATGAAAACCAATATTAACAAACCCTACCTCACCATTAATATTTCCAAAGATCATTCCAGCATTCATAAAAAAACTCAACCTATGAAAATATATGCCATAAACTAAACTTTAATCAAATACTTTTATCTAAAAGAAATCCCATATCTATCGTGGATGAAATAAATATACACCAAAAGAAAAAACACATCTCATAACAAAGTTCCAACAATAAAATATTATCCTTTCAATCACTAATTCAAAAATATTCGATTCCTTTGACACTAAAAAGGTTGATACCCAAAACACATAATACATAGGACCATAAATTCTTCATGCATACCGTATAATATCATCACGGTTAAGGATCTCATGGTTAATTTGGGTAATGTTTTAAAGAATATATCCATGTAATTTAAAATTATTATACTATATATATTCAAAACCCAAATTAGCCACACAAGGGAAGATATTGCATACAATTTTTTATTCATATTTTAAAACCATTGGTGAAAATCTTCTCTATATCTTCTCTCTTTTTTTCATACTTCATTATTTATTTCACTACTCTTCATTGGATCTTCCCCCAGAAATCGTCTCTGAATGTTTGTTTTGATCATTTCTCAATGTATTATTTCACACTACGAGTGAACGTTATCTGATTTTATTTCTTTTTCAAATCGGGAATATATTCTTTTATTATTATTGGTTATTAGTTATTTTTTATATTTTTTAATATTATATCCTTGGTCCCATTGTTCCTATTCCCACTTTGTTATTTCTTAATCAATTGGGGTTTTACATTTTTCTTGTCTTAGTATTTTCCCCGATCTTATTTATCAATAGTGAGGTCTTGGAAGATGTTGTTTAAACATCTTTATAATATATTATTCTTGTGGGATTGATAGTTTTTGATATACTCTTAGAAAAACTATAATTGATATATTGGATGAGGTAGAAGGGATGAGATAGTAGGGATGAAGGTAAAATATCAGGGGATGTCACAGTAGTTTGATATGGTTTATGATGATTTTTTTATATGACCACACTTAATTTTAACGTTATCTCTGATCCTTCATAGTGTTTTCCATTTATATAAGACAAAATGGATTCTTTGGCTACAATTCTAATTTTATTAGGATCGATGTATTATTTTTTATTCTACCCAAAACAATTTACTTTTTATCAATTTATTATAGGTGATGGGATTAGTGCTCTATGGATTTATCCACCACTCCATTGATGGATAAATGTGGTTAAACTATTGATTATATATATTTATCGTCATTGTATTGGTGGAGGGGGTGTTATAGTGGCTCAAACATTAGCATTTTTTGGATATGATGGATATTGGTATGGAATTTTATTTCTTTGTTATGGATTTAATAATATAAAATATGATATAAGTTGATTCTATAATGGTGGATCCTTCTACCTAGGAAGTGATGGTTAGACTCTTTTCATTTTTGATAGTGATTTTTTATAGGGAGGTTTTGGGTTTTGGATAAACATTAAATCCAATGAAGTTGAATTCAGTATATAGTGGTTTGATTTATATTTAACCCTTTGATATTTATTAATCTAAGGTATTTGTGTCTATTTGATTTCTCTTAGTAGTTAATTAATTCTTGGTGATAGTTGATAGTGATAGTGACTAGTGGTGTTTCAAGAAAAAAGGATTTCCTAATTTTGGTGGATTAAAATTGAACTAGTAGTGTCTGTAATTTGACTTTTTCAATAAGTAATGATTGTGTACATATCAAGGATCTCAATGGGTGAGATGAAAAATAGGAACCAAGGTGTCACTAGGCAAAATGAACATACAATCACTACGTGGATGGTCCTTAAGGTTTAATTTTCATCAATTATTGTTATGTATTTATAGAAATTACTTTTTGGGCTATGTCAAGATTAATGGAATTTATTGGGTGATTTTTAGGGGTCAAAGGTTTTTCAATTTTCTAAAACTCAGGATACCCATAACCCTACCCCTTCTTATATTGATCCCACTCAATCACGTGTTCCGTTTAAATATTAAAAAAGGAATTTAACGATTAATAGAGTCAATGAGAAAAATAATGAGTGAAAGACTGGGAATCCTAAATATTATAAAAATAAAACCAAAAATAATCCAAGACTATTATGTTAATTTTACCAACTAAATAATAAACTATAAGGTAAAAAAAAATAGGAATAACAAATATGTAGGGAACTAATACAAAGCTACAATGCATCCATTTAACTCATCGATCATTATAAGAACCTCTCTATATAATCATCTCATCCTAACAACCCAAGAAGAAGACACTATATCATTATTCAACACTGATCATAGATCATTATAACTCTTTATATAACTCTACTTCCTATAATCTGTTACATTAGTTACCCACAATTAGGGAGAAAAAGTTTCATAAATAAAATTACTGAAATTATATTCCAACACACCTTAAGTGGGGAAGGGTGAATTAGGGTGTGAATTTATTTTATCTTTTTTGATCTTGATACCATGTTTATAAGTTCAATATGAACCTATAAATATTCCATGAACATATACATTGTTATATGCTGGAAAATTAAAGATTGGGAATATATATATTACTTGGTTTATCAAAAACGCCTAGTCCAATGGTAAAAAAAATGGTCTTTTAATGTGTTAGTGTTGTAACACTGTTCAATAGGGTTATTATTGGGATTTGAGAATGGATCACTATATATCAGTGGTTATATGCCTCCTATTGTGATCTCCCTCACTATTCAAGACAAAGAATTTCAAATTATATGCAATATTAAGTTCCTTTCAAAGGATTTTTTAAATGAAAATCAAACACCTTGGGGGTCGTGTCATTGTACTCCTCCTGATACTCGTCATATTTCTTTTTTAGAAGCCAAATCCTCAAAAATAATTTAATCAGTTTTTCAATGTTTCTCTATATTTTACAGGTCAACTATGAATTGTATTTATGCCACGACTCATCCTCTTGCATTAGCGCTGATGATAATTCTCCATTCTTTATGATCCTCCCAATCATTTATAACCGTACCTACCATGAATTGAAAAATAATTATTCAATATGATTTATCGCATAATTATTGCAACTATAATCAATTTATTTTCCATTTTTATCAAAAAGAAACTTCCCATTAATCAATTGATAATACCAATATAAATTGAAATAAAAAATCCATTTAAAAATTTCTAGGATTTTTATGTCATAATTCATTTCTGAAATTTTTATGATATTTATCATTTTAAAATTTATTTCAAGAATACATCTATTATCTTGAGTCACTTTTCATCAAATAATCCATAAGAATTATCCTTCATATAAATTTGAATTCTCTACCAAATCTATGCTTTAGAACCAATTAAAATCTTCATGCACATGAAATAAATTTTTCTATCATGTGGACCTCCAATAAATAATATGGAACACATCTGAACACATTATTCACTCCTTTATACATCTTAAATATTCCATTTTATGAAGGATTATGTAGAATTCATACACTAAAAAAATATTATTCTAATCCCATTATAATTTTAATCCCAAATGAAGTCATTGACTATGTAATACACTTATTTTAAAGCCTTACACTCATCTTATAAAGAATTACACTCATGCCTTTCCAATTTCTCTATCTCTGTTAATTCATACACCTAAGTCATACTATAAGGAAAAAATATGCTCAGCATTAGGGTCATATAATTATTGAACTAAATTTTGGTTAAAATTCAACATACCACTCATTAAAAATCATTTTAATGCATGTTGATCTCCAACCAAACATCCTTGAAAATTCAATGAAGTACTGAACTAAATGCACAATGAAAATAATATTGAAGAACATTGAGATACAACTAACCATTAATGAAAAAATCTGTTTATCATTGATATTAATTCATGTTTAAAATAAAACTAACCACACGCTGAGATCCAACCAGGGATGCTTATTTTTTAATGAATTACTAAACTGAACACACATTGAAATCCATTCAATCGTGAGTGAAATTTTTACAATATCCTAAAATGGTCACATGATTATCCTACTAATTGAATAACTCTAATCCAAAAAACATTACCCATCGTAAAACCATATTAAATTCCAAAATATAAGTACACATAATTGAAATTAAATGAAACATTAAACAAGACATGGTTCTATAAAAAATGTTATAATCTAAATAATTATTCCTTTTTAAATAAGTTCCATTACTATTAAGGGATTAAATTACCCATCTAAAATTATCCAATCATAGCCACTAAATATATATATATATATAACCTCCTAAATAATGGATAAGTGTTATTCCTTATCTTTTAATTATATCGTGTTTTTTATGGAAGTGAATGATTTCCCATTTTAATTTTATATTAGGCTGTTGAAGAAAACATTGTCAATACTGCTAACTAGTTACTATTGGGACATGGTTTAATTACATGGAACATGTCAAAATGTTAATACCATGATAATATAAAATTTATAATGAAGATAAAAATGTAAAAATAGGTAAACAAACCATTTTAAACTAAGAAAATAAATAAAACATTAATCCTGGATTTTTGAGACAAATAATTTTTTCAATAATAATTAAAAAACTCATATAAAAACAATAAAATAGAACATAAAGGTAACATATAATATGTGAATAATTTTCATATTATAGATTCATTTAATAATATATTTAATAAATATGACATCCCATGTCAAAACACTTTCTAAAAATTAAATATATATTTCCAAATCATAATTTCAATTTGATAATAGTTTTCAAAAAAATGTCAATAATTGAACAAAAACAAACACCATGGGGTTTGATAATATAAAGATAAATAAAATATTAGCATGTTCCTCTAAACCTAGATATCACAAATAGTATTTTTTAAATACATAAATAAAAACTATTAATAAATAACAAAACTAGTTTTCCAAAATTCACATAGAAAGCTCTCAATGGAATCCCATCTAAGATTTGGTAGTGATTCCTAAATCTTAAAACCAAAATTACTAGTAATTTAACCCAAATAAGATTAAAACCAAAGGAAATATCATTGAATGATTAACTAACATCAAAATAGAAAACATAGATATACATTCTACCTCTATTGAACTCATTTAAATAGTTCACGTGAAAACCCCTTTACTTCAAATGGATTTTCAAATGGTATGGTGTAATAAAATATCAAATACATAACCCATATAATAAAAAAAATATTTATGAATATAGAATAGTAGTAAAGGAAAGAGAGTGGAAAGAGAATTACCTCAAATTATGAAACCAAAATTAAAAATACCAAAAAAAAATTAGATATGAAAAATGTTTATCTCTAATATACGTGTAGTATAATATATAAATAATACACATTCAAAAATAATTTTGATACATAAAAATAAAAAATTACATAGAATGGATTAATATAGTCCATATAATTTAAAATACTTCAATGATACTGTAGACAAAAGAAAATAATAAAATTAGAATGTCATATTCTGTTTTGTAGTAGTCTCCTAAAATCACTACGCCTACGTAAAACATTATAAAAATAAATAAATATTTTAGAAATAATAATAGTATTTTTAAATTATATATAAAAAAAATTAATAGAAAAATGAGTGAATGAAAATTTTATTAAATGAAATTCATGTTAGTTCCCCCCCAGGTCATGAAATTCCAATAGAGGGATTAAATTTTAATCTTAAAAATTAGAGTTAAATAAAATTATTTGTTGAATTTAGTGGATTATGATATTGAACAATTGATCCTTTAAAAAATTAGTGTATGTGTTACAAGTGAAGGTGGAATAAAATAAAAATGATCATAATGATTTTATATTAGTCTAGATCTAAATGATCCATCATCTACTCTTCACATAACATAAATAAGATTATACATATACACTAAAAAAATTTATTATTAATGGTTTAAAATAAATTGTTTATATTATAATGTCATAAAAATTATCCTAGAACTTTTATTAATGGATTAAATTCAAATATAACTATCCTTTTTGCAGGATCCAAAAAAACCAATGCTTTCCAAAAAGAAGTAACCAGAACCTCGTATTTTTTATCACAATTAAGTGAAATCAACATCACTACCCTCTTTAGGTGGTAAGAACTGATTAGTACCATTTATGGTCAGTATAACCAATATAATATATAGCGTAGTGGTGAAAACTATGCATTCAAAAATAAAAAAATAATGAAACTGTAGGATAGTTTCATTCTGAAATCCAAACATATGAATGTTTTTCTCAACCATTCGTTGAGTTAATAAAATCAATATCAAGTGATCGAGAAATTCCTTAATACCATTATGATGTTGAATTTCCAATAACTAAATTCGAACAGTGAGGTACATTAAATATAAAGCACAATTTCTTGTTTTAGTTGCATTGCCTTGACATTTCATTGACCTTTAAATAGAGAAAGAAGAAATGAACATTTTCCCCCTTAAAAGTAAATTATTATCCTTAATAAATAAATAATCATAAATTATTTATGTGGATATAGAAATAAAATTAACTCATAATCAATTGATAAATTTCAGGGTTGAATTCCTGGAGTTTTTATATAAGACAATGGATTTCTTGAGGCATTTTATTTGCATTTCATAGGTGTTAAAGGTATAAAGAGATTTATTTAGGGTTCCCTAAAAGATAAGTGTTGCTTTTCAAACACCTATAGGGACACTACATTGTGGGGGTTCATTTTTTTATGGCCTTGGCACTTTTTGATTGGGAATATTGAGTGTAGTGTAATGGAGTTTTTGTTCTGGTGAGGCTCGGAGATAAAAATCCTATGGAGAGTAGTGTTTCAGTGAGTGTGGCCATTGGAGATATGTATGTGGAGAACTTCTGAACCATGGATATTAGAACAATACCAATTTATTCTTCCTTATAGTCTATTATGTTGAATCCCACATCCATTTTATGAATGGGTTGTGTAAGTGGTCACCATGCCTAGGAAAAATGACCATATTATTCAAGAGATGCTTGGGAGTTTCACATATGGAATATGGTAAGGAATCCTGAATGGTTTGTTTATTATGGTGATTTATGTTAATTTTGTTGCCAATTTTTCCAGGGAGGATAGAAACAGAGAGGGAAAACCCACTAATCCATATAGGGTGAACATAGTGTCAAGTTTGTTGTTTGGGGATACAACATGTTGACCACCATAATCAAGGTTTCAAATGTTTTGATGAGTTATTTAGAGTTGTTGATTCCTTTTAAAAAAATTATACCACCACAAAATTTTAATGTGTGTGGTGGATCATGGTTGGGGAATTTTCATTCTCTTCAAGAGTTATCGAAATAGTAAGTGTGATTACACCACCTCATGGTAGAATTCATGGTCAGTCCAAAATTGATATAGGATGTCCCCTACATCATAGTCACTCCCTAGGGAAAGTCAAGGTCATTCCCACCATGAATTTAAAATGGTTATGGAAATTATAACATTCCATGGATCTCCCCATATTTCGATTGTATGATTCCCCCATGACCATTTTTGTGACCACCAATCCATAGTGGTGACCTAGAAAAAGTTCATACATCTTGTAATTGTAGATTCAGCCTCATTTGTTTTATTCCCACTGCCCATGATAATTTGGTACTTCAACTAAAAAGTTTTATTGGGGTTGATTCATATATGGAAACACCCCACATTTTTACTTTGATTATTTTGATCTTATTTAGGAGTTAGTGATTCTAAATGTAATATGTTCCCATACCCTCTTTTATAAATTTTAATAATCATCCTTTTACTATTAATTCTATATTAATATTATATATCCTTCCTCTAAATCATTTGTAATCTCCGGGGGTTTTCAAGAGAGTTTCTCCATCCCATGAAGGAACATGACTTTGTCAATTCATGGTGTTTCCTATTCATGGATTCAAGGGTATGCATAAGTAATTTATAGAATATTGTGAACATGAATCAGTTGATTTGTAATTTTTTTCAGAAATATTTTGGTAGGAAATTTCAATCATTTTATTTTATTTTATAGAGTAAATGTGCATGAATTTTTTTGAATTCATATAGAACCCATGTTAAAATTTTATAGAACCCCTCAATGGTTTTCCAAAATAAATTAATAGAAAGAAATATCATAATACAATATCTATATATACCCCTTTATAAAGAGTGATTATATAAATTCCTAGTCACTCTATTAAAAACGACATTATATGTTGGAAAGAAATGTATATGAAGATAGAAAAATACAAGAGAGGGTGAATTATAAGTTAAAAAACATTCATTTTTTATACATAAATAGAATTTAGGTTAATAAAATTAAGAATAATTTAATTCAAAAAACCCACTTAATGCATTAAAACAACAATCAGGTAGGGGCACTTGGTCTGAATGACAGATTTTCATAATCAGTAGGTTACGATATGTGTTCCACATGTATTATTTGAAATTAATCATATTCAGAACAATAAAAAGATTTAATCAGAGTAAACATGATAAACACCGTAAAAATAATGGTTATGATAATCAGAGTAAAAAAATAAATGATTATATCATAAAGTTTATAGAGTCATATTAAATAAAATAATTGATCGTAATCACTAAAACCATAATTTCAAATATTGAAATTAATGAATATGGAATATAAAGATGAATATTAAAAAGATTCACTATCTATTATAAAGAAACAGAAATGTCATGAATAGAAACAATAGAATTACATAATTTAAAGAGAATGGTATCTAATAAATTTGGATAAAGGTCTGCAGATTTATACATTCATGAAATCATATCTTACTCGTGCAAGGATAATCCATCCATATAATGATGAGCTTCTGTCTTGCTATCCCCACAAGCCCTCGATCAAGAATGTAACATCCCAAGTAAGTAATAAATAATAGATATTTTTATCTATTCATATTAATGAATAAGATAGTGTTTTAGAGGCTTAAAATGAGAATAAATTCATTCTTAAGCATGGAATACACTAATATTGTTTTACTGCCTTTTGATGGAAAGAAATTTTAAATCAAACTTTTGAAAATTCTATAATATATATTTGTCAAAAAAACTTATTATTTATGATTGGGACATTGAAATTTACATTGGGTAAATTTTTGGTATTTTTCTGACAATGTTCATTTTTTTAATGAATAGTGAAAAATACTGCATTTTACATCAAAACTGCTTTTTCATCTAATTTAATAATATGGTCATATTATCTTTTTAATTGGTATTAAAGATTAATTTGAATATATTTTTACCATTTAATCCAATTGTGGTCATTAGGATTAATTTCACTTTGGAATTGGGCATAAACTAATGCCAAACTTTTCATAGATATTGTTTCAAAAAAACCTGCTATTTGTTTTGACAACGAGGCTTATTTGTAAATAAATTATTGAAATTTATGTGTTTGGAATTTGGTAAAATGTATTACATATTTGGAATCATAATTTCCAAATTATTTAATCAAGACGCTTTTGTTTTTGGACATTATAAATAGTAATGACGGTAATTATCTCTAATTATCTTGATTAATGAGTAATCGTGTAGTTAAGGATAATAAAATAATTTCATAATAATAAATAAATTACACCAAAATGTGTCCTAATTATACTGGTTGTCTCCTGGCCGACCATGGAATGCCTTGTGCCAAACTTGGGTACCCCATGGAATCACTTTTGTGGAAAGTGACTTGTTATCTTTTTTTTTTTTTAAAGAAAGTAAATATAACAAGAATGTATCACCTGATTAAATTTTTTTTAATTTTGTCTACATAGTTGATATTTTAGACTATAAGTATTCATTGGAAATATAAAATGATTTCCTACATCATATTAATTTTTTTCATAATTTTTAGACATTAAATAAATTAAATTATTTGTGACATCATGATGATGCAGCGATTACCTCATTAATAAAGGATTTAAATAAAATGAAAAGATAATGTAAAATATAAAACCTACACTTGTCAAAAACCTATTGGCTGGGTATATTTCGAACCCTTATCACCTAATCCTCGAATTAAATCAATGTGGGACCTCTTAAATCCGAAACTCATTTTCAAATAAAGTAACATTTCTTTACTTTCCAAGAGTGCCCCTCCTCTCCACTTATAAAAGGCCCCCACATCTACCTCTTTACCCACAATTCCAAAGCATTTGGCTTGGCCAACCCCTGCCCATTTTGACTCTCCATATAACTCTCTTACTCCTTGAAGCCTCAATTCGGTCATAAGTCTTCCCAAGGACGCCTTTGAGCTCAAACCAAAGGGAGTTACCCGATTTTAAGGTAATATCTTCACCTGTGTTCTTTTGTTTTATTTTGTTTCTACAACCCCCTAAACTCTTTTTATTCATTTATATTGTAATAACAACAGTATCTTCCATATACTAGGATGTTTTTATAATAAGGATTCGAGCTAAACTTACACACACCTACATCTAATGGTTAAAGAACATACTATTTTCGTGGATGGCGAATTTCTGCCTCCCGAAACGATGATTGTTCAACATTCTTTTAACCCCTTCAAAGGTGGACAATAAGATGACACTATATTTATATATGATATATAATATGTTTATGTTTTCCTTAAGCTTCTGTATTTTTCATTTTGGGCATACCTTTATGGTTTCCATTATGGGTAAACACGATATCTTTATTTAAGGAAGTGCGGACTACCGCCCCCTCAGAGTGATTTGATTCGTTAATGCCATATGTGGGACATATAAATGATGTAATTAATGATTTTATATATTATATTATACTGGTATTATAATATGACATTATATCATTATGATTCCATTCCATAAAAAACGAAATAGAAATGAAAGCAGCGTTCATGCGTACGTACGGCTTACCGTCTCCATGAACGGTGCATTTAATTTCTTACATCTAAACGTTATGTAATATTATAAATGCATGTATATACTGGATATATATGATATATATGATATCTAAATCATGAGTATAACTTTGGATATAACGGATACATGAACAACTTGTTATTATAAAGAGCATATTTTTGACTTAAGTACCAATGATCGTTAAAATGACCGTTAATAACATAAATAATTACATAGTGTTCATGAACTGGTAATAAGTGATATAAAAGGAATAATGAACTTGAAAAAGGTTCTTAAGCAAGTAGAAATTAACTCAAGTTTATTATTCATGAGGTTAAAGGACGATCGAGTCAAGTCGGACCCAAGGTGTGGGACTTCGTCTCAATATCCTTTCATTGAGGAATATTTTGTTTTATACACAACCTTCTTTTATACGTTGTATAAACCCCTTCGACTATTACATTTATTCAAAAGGAATCTTTTTTATATGAAGCATTTACCAATCGACAAAAGGAAATGTTTTTGTCATACGTATGCGACGACAATGAATTCTCCGCCGCGGTGACCATTATTTGAGTTTCGGCTTCCTCTACAAGCCATACCTTCTTTTTAAAAGAAAAATAAATACCATGTATTACTTTTCTTTTATTTTGGTATTGAAAATGGTTTTCATAATGTTTTTATTATATCAATGTGTTGTATTGATATCTTGTGATTGAAATGTGGAAATGTTATGTTTCCTTTATGCCTGTTTTATGTGATACGATTATGTTATGGTTCTTGGGAATTGTTAAGAAGACGGGTGGTTCCATGATAATCTAAGGGCGGGTGAGCCCGATATAGCTCTCCAATGCATTGTGTAACGTGAAGGAGTGAAAAGTTAAGGTTTCTCTAAATAGATTTATGGAATATACTGTGATGGGTATTCCAAACATAACCAAGAGGGTTACTCCCTACGTAAGAATGTTATGAATGCCTCAAGTTACCTTTATGTCTTATGATTTCTATGATTTATTCATTATTTGATGAGGTATGTTAATGTGCTTATGTTTTATGGGTAAAGTATTATTTCATTCTTATGTGTATACGTACCCATGTTTCCTTTCCATATTTTTTTTATATTTTCTTTACTGATCTTTTTATGCTCATCCCATGTTTTTGAAATGTTTTTCACATGTCAAGGGAATGGTATATGATATGATGATAGTGTCAAGGAAGTGTCAAGAAAGAATCCATGTTTTATTTTAAATATGTATCCATTGATGGGAAAAATTAATACAATCTTTTATGTAACCACCTTATTTAAATGTGGAGTGTAATGCATGTTTTATGTTATAATTATCTAAAACTCTAAACCTGAAAAGATACTCAAGGTGTAATCTTGTAATAACTCAAGATTATGTAAGGATTAAGTCTAGGGCCATATAGTTGGTATCAATGGTCAGTTTAGATAACTTTAGGAGTTAGAATTCTATTTAATGATTATCCAAATTCTTTTATTGTCAATATGAAATAATATAGCATTTGAATATTACCATGTTTCTTCATCTAAGACATGTTTGTTCAGAATGGTTTTCCGTAGAGGAAACAGGGAAGCAGTTCTAGGAAGGCATACAAAAGGAAATAACCTTCCGAATCAACATCCTGAGATGGCCAGAATTGGAACTGAACAGTTTGTTGAAGTAATGGCGCAGTTGACTCAAGCGATAAATGGTGGTGGTATCCATGCACGAGATCAGCCAGATTAACCACATAGGAACATGTTAGTGGTGGAACATTTCATGAGGCAACATCCCCCATCATTCAGAGGTTCATCTGACCCTGTGCTAGCTGAAGGGGGGGGTTAAAGCACAGGAGAAGATTTTCGATGTCATGGGGTGTTCAGAAAATCAAAAGGTTAGTCTTTCTATTTACCGTTTTGAGGGTGAAGCAGATCAGTGATGGTCGATGGTTAAAAATATTAGGGACGCTGATGAGATTGATGCTCTCGACTGGGATGAATTTAAAGGTTTGTTTCTTGAGAAGTATTTTCCTATGTCTGTTCGACTTAGGATGGAAAATCAATTTTTGGAATTGAGGAAAGAGGAAGACTTAGTGGCTTCCTATGAAGAAATTTTCACTCGATTAGCAAGGTATGCTCCAAATTTTATCTGAGACCTTGATAATAAAATCAATCGTTTTTACTCAGGGTTAAATCCAATATATCGAAGGGCTTTAGCTTCTCATGAGTTTGAAAGTTATGAAAGGCTTGTTCGATGTGCTGAGAAGGTGGAAATGGAGTTTTTCGATGATCAAGTGTTCTATAATAACCAGCAGAAGAAGAGACCGAGGTGGTAGGAGAAAGGAAGTAATTCTTCAAAAAGGTCTGACGGTAAGAAAACTATGTTTCCATTTTGTGATAAATTTGGTAAAAAGCATGCTGGGGAATGTCTTTTGAATTCTGGAAAGTGCTACCGATGTGGTAAGATGGGACATAAGGCTCGTTATTGCAATGAAAAAGATCAAGGTGATGGTATGACAAAATTTTATTTATAGTTAGTGAAATTTTTTAAGTGCAATGAGATGGGTCACTATGCAAATGAGTGTTCGACAAAGTGCTTGAGTGATGGGAAGCAGTTAGACTACAAGCAGAAAGGGGTGGTGAAATCCTTTGCAACTACTTCAGCAGATGTCGGGCCATCAAATGAAGTTGTATCAGGTACTTTGTTTGTTTTTTCAGATTATGCCATTGTGTTGTTTGATTTGGGGTCTACACATTCTTTCTTCTATGAAAACTTTTCTAGTAAAATGGGAAAACCATCTCAAGAAATGACTCCTGAACTTTTGGTAAAAACACCTGTGAGAAATGTTGAGGCAAAAAGAATTTATAATAATCTTCTTATCCTTATCTATGGAAAGAACCTACTTGTGAACCTTATTGTTTTACCTCTAGTAGAGTTTGATGTTATCCTGGGTATGGATTGGCTCTCTATTTACCATGCTATGATTGACTATAGAGCTAAAGAAGTTTCTTTTCAGAAAGACTTTGAGTTTGTGTACAAGAATGAACCCTTACTGTTGATAACTTACCAAGAGGCCGAGAAACTTGTAAAAGATGGAAATTAATGTTACAATGCACATATTGTTGAAAATAAGGGAACTGTTCAGATTAATGATGTGCCAGTGGTAAATGAGTATCCTAATGTTTTTCCTGATGAGTTGCCTGGAATAATACCAGATCGAGAAGTTGAATGTACTATTGACTTAGTTCCTGATGCTAAGCCAATTTCAAAACCCCTTATCGAATGGATCAAATTGAACTTTTAGAGTTGAAGGAGAAATTTCAAGATTTATTAGAGCAAGGTTTCATTCGACCTAGCACATCACCAAGGGGTGCTCTGGTTTTATTTGTTAAAAAGAAAGATGGTTCAATGAGACTTTTCATTGATTATAGAGCCTTAAATAACATCACTGTTAAGAACAAATATCCTTTTCCTCATATCGATGATTTGTTTGATCAGCTCTAGGGGGATCAGTATTTTTAAAAGATTGAATTGAGATCGGGGTACCATCAGCTGAAGGTAAAGGAAGCAGACGTTCCGAAGAATATGTTTCGTACAAGATATGGCCATTATGAATTTGTAGTAATTCCTTTTGGGCTAACAAATGCACCCGATGTATTCATGGACTTAATGAATAGAATTTTCCATGAGTTCTTGGATAAGTTTGTGGTGTTTTTCATTGATGATATTTTTGTGTTTTCTAAAATTAAAGAGGAGCATGAAAGACATTTAAATGTTATTTTGAAAACCTTAAATGAAAAGAAACTATATGAGAAATTCAGCAAGTGTGAGTTTTGTTTGCAACAAATTTCTTTCCCTGGTCACATTTTTTCTAAAGATGGGATAACTGTTGATCCTGCAAAAACAAAGGTTGTTGAAGAATGGACAAGACCCACAAATGTAACTGAGATTCGTAGCTTCCTTGGTTTGGCAGGCTATTACCGAAGGTTTTTTAGAAATTTTTCACAGTTATCTAGTCCAATGATGAAACTAACTCAGAAGGGTGTTAAGTTTATCTGGACAAAAGAATGTGATGATTGTATTCAGGAACTGAAAATAATATTGGTGAATGCACCAGTTTTGGAACTACCTTCCAGGAATGGGGAGTATGTTATCTACAATGATGATTCATTGAAAGGAATTGGTTGTGTCCTAATGCAGAATGATCAGGTAATTGCATATGCTTCATGATAGTTGAAAACTCATGAGGTAAATTACCCGACACATGATTTGGAATTAACTTCTATTGTTTTTGCTCTAAAAATTTGGAGGCATCATTTGTATGGAGTAAAGTGTGAAATATATACTGATCACAAAAGTTTAAAGTATATATTCACTCAGAAAAAATTGAACATGAGACATAGGAGATGGCTGGAATTAATCAAGGATTGTGATTGTACAATTAATTACCATCCGGGAAAATCAAATAAAGTGGCTGATGCTTTGAGTCGAAAAAGTAGTGCTTCATTAACAATGTTGCATTTGGAGCGTGATCCTTTGGATAAGGATTTGATGAAATTTGGCATAGATGTTGTTGGTGTATGATGTCCTTCTTTTTTGTTTCAGGTATCAGTGAAATCTTCTATATCAGAAAGAATCAATCAAGCACAGAATCAAGACATTGAGTCGCAGAAAAAGGTAGACATGGTTCAGAAAGGTAAGTTGCCTGAATTCAACATTGATAATGACTATTTTTTGAGATTTGGGAAGATTTTGTGTGTGCCGTGTGATTCACAGTGGAAGAGAGATTTGTTATGTGAAGCTCATAGTTCTCCTTTTTCAGTCCATCCTGGCAGTACTAAGATGCATAGAGATCTTCGGGAGTATTACTAGTGGGATGGAATGAAAAGGGATATTGCTGATTTTACAGTGAACTGTTTGACATGTCAACAGGTTAAAGTAGAGAAGAATCTACCAAAAGGGATGCTTCAGCCTTTACCAGTGCCAGAATGGAAATGGGAGAATATATCCATGGACTTTGTTGTGGGATTTCCAAAGACACCTCGAGGTAATAATGTAATCTGGGTTATTGTTGATCGCTTGACTAAATCTGCTCATTTCCTTTCCATACGAGATAATTTTTCCCTAGATCAACTTTCTCGTTTGTACCTTAAAGAGATAGTCAGGTTTCATGGAGTTCCTCTCCCCATTGTATCTGATCGTGATCTCAGGTTTACTTCTAACTTTTGGAAAGTCCTTCAGATGTCATTGGGTACTGAATTAACTTTTAGTACAGATTTTCATCCCCAATTAGATGGGTAGTCAGAACGAACAATTCATACTTTGGAAGATATGCTACGTGCTTGTTCGATGGATTATCAGGGAAGTTGGGGCCAACATCTTTCTTTGGTTGTGTTTTCTTATAATAACAGTTTTCATTCCAGTATACAGATGGCACCATTTGAGGCATTATATGGGAAGCGGTGTTGAACTCCAGCTTTTTTGGAAGAAGTGTGTGAAAGGAAGCTGATGGGACCAGAATTGGTATAAGAGATGGCAGAAAAAGTTCAGCTGATACAGAAACACATGAGAACAGCTCAGAGCAGGTAGAAGAGTTATGCAGACAATAGGAGGAAGGATCTCTCTTTTGAGGTAGGTGATCATGTTTTTCTCAAAGTCTCACCATGGAAAAGTGTGATGCGATTTGGTAACAAAGGAATATTGAGTCCAAGGTTCATTGGACCATATGAAATTCTGGAGAGAGTTAGATCAGTTGCATACCAAGTGGATTTACCTTTGAGTTTATCTCAGGTACACAATGTTTTTCATGTTTCGATGCTGAGAAAGTACATGCCAGATCTATCTCATGTTTTGAGTCCAGAGGTAGTTCAGTTGGAAGAGAATCTATCTTATGAGGAACAACCAGTCCAGATTCTTGACCACAGGGTGAAAGTGTTACGGAATAAGGTGATTCATCAGGTAAAGGTTTTGTGGAAACATCACATGATTGAAGAGGCAACATGGGAATCTGAAAATGCAATGAGGGATAAATACCCCCACTTATTTGATAAGTTAATAAATCCCGGGTCGTAATTTTCTATAGGGGGGAAGGATGTTACATCCCAAGTAAGTAATGAATAATAGATATTTTTATCTATGCCTATTAATGAATAAGATAGTGTTTTAGAGGCTTAAAATTAGAATAAATCCAATCTTAAGCATGTAATACACTAATATTGTTTTACTACCTTTTGATGGAAAAACATTTTAAATAAAACTTTTGAAAATTTATAAGATCTATTTGTCAAAATAGACTTATTCTTTATGATTGGGACATTGAAATTTACTTTGGGTAAATTTTTGGAATTTTTCTGATGATGTTCATTTTTTAATGAATAGTGAAAAATACTGCATTTTACATCAAAACTGCTTTTTCATCTAATTTAATTATATGGTCATATTATCTTATTAATTGGTATTAAAGTTTAATTTGAATATATTTTTACCATTTAATCCAATTGTGGTCATTAGGATTAATTTCACTTTGGAATTGGGCATAAACTAATGCCAAACTTTTCATAGATATTGTTTCAAAAAACCCGCTATTTGTTTTGACAACGGGGATTATTTTTAAATCAATTATTGAAATTTCTGTGTTTGGAATTTTTTAAAATGGATTACATATTTGGAATCAGAAGTTCCAAATTATGTAATCAACACTCTTTTGTTTTTGGACATTATCAATAGTAACGACAGTAATTATCATTAATTATCTTGATTAATGAGTAATCGGGTAGTTAAGGATAATAAAATAATATCATAATAATAGAAAATGACACTAAAATGTGTCTTAATTCTACTTATTGTCTCATGGCCGACCATGGGATTCCTTGTGCCAATCTTGGGGACCCCATGGAATCACATTTGTGGAAAGTGACTTGTTATCTTTTTATTTTTTTAAAGAAAGTAAATATAACAAGAATGTATCGCCTGATTAAAACATTTTTTATTTTGTCTAAATATATGATATTTTAGACTATAATTATTCATTGGAAATATAAAAAGATTTCCTACATCATAGTATTTTTTCATAATTTTTAGACATTAAATAAATTAAATTATTAATGACATCATGATGATGCAGCGATTACCTCATTAATAAAGGATTTAAATAAAATGAAAAGATAATGTAAAATATAAGACCTACACTTGTCAAAAACCTATTGTTTGGGTATATTTCTAACCTTTATCACCTTATTCTAGAATTATATCAATGTGGGACCTCTTAAATCCGAAACTCATTTTCAAATAACGTAACATTTCTTTACTTTACAAGAGTGCCCCTCCTCTCCTCTTATAAAAGGCCCCCACCTCTACCTCTTTACCCACACTTCCAAAGACTTTGGCTCAGCCAACCCATGCCCATTTTGTCTCTCAACATCTCTCTGTTACTCCTTTAAGCCTCACTTTGGGCATAAGTCTTCCCAAGGAATCCTTTGAGCTCAAACCAAAGGGAGTTACCCGATTTTAAAGTAATATCTTCACTTGTGTTCTTTTGTTTTATTTAGTTTCTCCAACCCCCTAAACGCTTTTTATTAATTTCTTTTGTAACAACACCAGTATCTTCCATATAGTAGGATGTTATTATAATAATTATTCGATCTACACTAACACACACCTACATCTAATGGTTAAAGAATATACTGTTTCCGTGGATGGCGAATTTATGCCTCCCGAATCGATGATTGTTCAAAATTCTTTTAACACCTTCAAAGGTGGCCATTAAGATGAAACTATATTTATATATGATATATAATATGTTTATGTTTTCCTTATGCTTATTTATTTTTCATTTTGGGCATACCTTTATGGTTTCCATTATGGGTAAACGTGATATCTTCATTTAAGGAAGTGCGGACAACCGCCCCCTCAAAGTGATTTGATTATTTAATGCCATATGTGGGACGTATAAAGGATGTAATTAAGGATTTTATATATGATATTATACTGGGATTATAATATACCATTATATCATTATGATTCCATTCCATAAAATACGAAATAGAAATGAAAGCAGCGTTCATGCGTACGTACGGCTTACCGTCTCCATGAACGGTGCATTTCATTTTTTACCTCTAAACGTTATGTAATATTATAAATGCATGTATATACTGGATATATATGATATATATGATATCTATATCATTATTATAACTCTGGATATAATGAATACATGAACAAATTGTAATTATAAAGAGCATATTTTTGACTCAAGTACCAATGATCGTTAAAACGACCGTTAATAACTTAAATAATTACATAGTGTTAATGACATGGTAATAAGTGATATAAAAGGAATAATGAACCTGAAAAAGGTTCTTAAGAAAGTATAAATTAACTCAAGTTTATTATTCAGGTGGTTAAAGAACGATCGAGTCAGGTCGGACCCAAGGTGTGGGACTTCGTCTCAATCTCCTTTCAATGAGGCATATTTTGTTTTATACACAACCTTCTTTTATACGGTGTATAAACCCCTTTGAATTTTATGTTTATTCAAAAGGAATATATTTTATACGAAGAGTTTCCCAAACAACAAAAGGGAATGTATTTGTCGTACATATGCAGCGACAATGACTTCTCCACTGCCGTGACCATTATTTGAGTTTCGGCTTCCTCTACAAGCCATACCTTCTTTTTAAAAGAAAAATAAATACCATGTTTTACTTCTCTTTTATTGTGGTATTGAAAATGGTTTTAATAATGTTTTTATTATATCAATGTGTTGTATTGATATCTTGTGATTGAAATGTGGAAATGTTATGTTTCCTTTATCCATGTTTTATGTGATACGATTATGTTATGGTTCTTGGGAATTGTTAAGAAGACGGGTGTTTCCATGATAACTAAGGGCAGGTGAGCCCGATATAGCTCTCCAATTAATTGTGTAACATGAAGGAGTGAAACATTAAGGTTTCTCTGAAGAGATTTAGGGAATATATTGTGATGGGTATTCCAAACATAACCAAGAGGGTAACTCCCTACGTAAGAAAGTTATGAATGCCTCAAGTTACCTTTATGTCTTATGATTTCTATGATTTATTCATGATTTGATGAGGTATGTTAAAGTGCTTATGTTTTATGGGTAAAGTATGATTTCATTCTTATGTGTATATGTACCCATGTTTCCTTTCCATATTTTTTTATATTCCCTTACTGAGCTTTTTATGCTCATCCCAGGTTTTTGAAATGTTTTTCACAGGTCAAGGGAAAGGTACATGATATGATGATAGTGTCAAGGAAGTGTCAAGAATGAATCCATGTTTTATTTTCAATATGATTCCATTGATGGAAAAAATGAATACTATCTTTTATGTAACCACCTTATTTAAATGTAGAATGTAATTCTAGTTTTATGTTCTAATTCTATAAAAATCTAAACCTAAAAAGATCATCAAGGTGTAATATTGTAATAACTCAAGATTAGGTAAGGTTTAAGACTGGGGCCTTATAAAGAAGGTGACCAACACCTCTATCTTCCAAGCCTCAGAAGCCCTTGATATGCAAATGATCATCACAATAGCCTTATTATCCGTGTATTCCCCCAATTGTAATCACCAACAATCGATTTCATAGTAAAAAACTAAACTCTTTGAAAGTCACAAGAATGTAGAATGATTAGTTCACAACATTTACTCCTTATCATTTTCTCTAGAATAAGAAACTTGATAGAGTTCTAAAATATTGTCTTGAATTCATCAAAGAATACTGACTTCATTCAAATAAACTAGTATTTATTGGAAAATATCTCAATGGTAATCTTGGATTCCAATGATAATTTTTTCTCCTAAAAATTTAGAGGTACTTAGAAACATGGAACTCTAACAGTCATCTTATAACTAAATGAACAATATCATTTTATAATTCATATTTAAAAATAATACACAACATCATTTTGATTGAAGGGCTTTAAAATTCATTATGTTATAGTATTTTGGTTATTATAAGATTGAAATTTATCCATACCAAGTTGTTATCATCATACTCACGTCTGAATCCTATGATACCCATTTTGGGATCAAAATGTATTTTCATGTGGAAAAATACAAGAGGGGTGAATTGAAGGATTAAATACCTTTTTTTAGAATTAAAGAGAATTTTGTTTAATTAAATTTAAACTAATTCAATTAATAAAACCCTTTTAAATTACTGAAATAGTAATTAGATAGGGCCATGTTTCTAATGGATAATGTATCATAATCAGTATGTTATGATAACTGTTCCCAATGACATATTTGAAATTAATCATATTCTTAATAAAGAAAATGATTTAATCAGAGTATGAATGATATAGATCGTAATCATAATTAACATGATAAACACAGTGAAACAATCAATGATTCTGTCATAAAGCATATAGAATCCAATTGTGTAATTGAGTTGATCATAATCACTAAAATCTTAATTACTAGAAAGAAAATAGAATGATTAATATTATAATGATTCAATTTATATTACAAAGTAGAATTAATGTAAACAGTTGAAAGAATAATATTATTGTATCCCAAAGAGAAGGGTATAGAATAACCTTAGGTAAACTACCCTTGATTTGTATATTAAAAAAAGTGAGTGTTACCCAAAAAAAAGTTAAAACGTTCATACTATGATCGATGTCTATCTTTCTGCCCCCATAATCCATCAATAAAGATTGTGATCGATCCCACTTTCTTCCTTTCTTCAGAAGCACTAGATCTAAAAATGATCGACATAATTGTCTTCATATCCCCAAAATCCCTTGATCGTAATCACTAATGATCGATGTCGTAGTAATAAAAAACCTCTTTAAATGTAAAAATTATTTTTAATGAGAAGTTGTAAACTTGTACTCTCAAATGTTTTCACACAAAAGAGAAATTTGACAAAGCTCTCACACAACATCTCGAATTCATCAAAAAGTTCTGAGCTCATTCAAATCAGCCAGTATTTATAGTCCAATATCTCAACTATCATCTTGGATTCCAACGGGCATATTTTCTTTTGAAAATTCAGTGGGACTTAGTCTCTTAGCACTCAAATGGACTTCTTATAAATGAAATAATGACATCATTTTATAAATAACATTGAAATATAATACACAACATCTTTTTATTTAAGGTTTTCGTAATTCATTATGATACAATATTTTGGATACAGTGATATTAAATAGGTCTGATAATTTTCGTTACAAGAGTCAGTATGATTTTTATCATTATGAAAATAATTTCATTACAGAAACTATACAGTGTGTACGATAAATATTTTCATCAATGTATGCGATAAAAATAATATTCGGTGAGTATGATAAATATTGTATCCAGCCTTGATATGATAATAATTGAATGAATATTGGCTAAATTATTCAAGAGAATGATTGTTATCACATTCATGTGAAAAATCATAATTATAAAATTTAAAACAAAATGGTAATAATATGATTTTATAAAAATAGACTTTGTAATTTTCGAGTCAATAAAATAATAGAATAGTAAAAAAAAGAAGACTTTGGAATCAACATTATATTCCATAATCAAAGATTCTTTCTACCACTCTACCATAATTGATGATACTTCTTACCATAACCTCAGAGAGATAGGTATAGTAAACTCCCCCCTTAGGCTGGATTTGAATGATATGCTCTAGAAGACGGATTTTTAATTTAAATTTAGATTTAATATCATGCTCTCATCTTGGGCTCAATGGTATATATTTGGATTGGGGTAGGGGCTTTGATTTACTTGTTTAATTATACTATATAAATCTTCTCTAGGGACCTTATTAGATATGAGGGGTGGGGTTTCTGAATTCCCTTATTTTATTTTATTTCATCTTATGGGTGGTTTATTGTTATGATTATGTGTTAATAAAGGATATCATTATCTAATATGATTATGTGATTATATGTGAATTGGGAGTACATAGAATGTAGTGGTGAGTGGAAAATATGGAATGTTGGTGTTAAAAACAAAGTTGAATATGATTCCCTTTTTTGTCATGTGTTTATGAAATTTTGATCTGTGTTAACATTATTATGTGATTTATCATGAGAATTAGGAGATGTTGTTGAAATTTAATCGGAAGGGGTTTTGGAATGTGAATTATATCTAAGAGGAAGAAGTATGTTTCCTCAACATATTTCATTTATTATTTATATAACATGATCATTTAATACATGTGCTTGTCACTGCTGAAATATGTTTTCATTCACTTCCATCATAAATGTTCCAATATTCCCGATTTTATTTGTAACCACTTTATTTTCATATTATGATTATAAATGTTATGTCTAATGAGATGTAAATAATAAAGGTTAATATAATTAATGTAAAAAGCATAAAATAATTTCAACATCCCATCTAATAATATCTTTTAGTTGATGATAATTATATTGGTCTCATTTCAAAAAATTGATATCGGAATGTGGTGATAACATTTCATTTGTGACTAATCAAGATGCAAAAAATTGATGTTTTTTATGTGTTACTACAAAAAAGATAATGGTAGTAAGAATCTATCCCATTGTAATTTTATTTATAGATTATATGGATGGTAGAATTGGTGATGAAGTATAAATATAGAATTGAAAATATAGGGTTAAAATAAAGAAAATAAGAAGATGAATATAATTTCTAAAATCCAAATCAATGTGGTATATAAAAACATAATAATGAATATAAACATATAAGAATATTTGGGGGGAAATATATACTGATTTTCATGAAGATATTTTATAAGGATTACAGAATGTTATGAATTATAGGTCAATATTAATTAGGTAAATAATCATGTGAAATAGGGAATGGAATCATTAATAGTCAATAATTGTTAACCTGTGTAATAATATTTAGTATTAGAGACTATGATATTAATTGAAATAGAGTAATTAGTAAAAGGAAGATAAAAATATATTATAGTTTGATTATTATATGATGATTATAATTGGTATATTGGATAGATTATTGATGGATCGAAGATTAATGTGTTTTACTTATTATCTAGTACATTATTTATATCCCTTTATTGAATATTATTATGTTTTATGTCTATTATTGTAATTATTCCTGCCTATTTTTTAATTGATTGAATGTTTTGGGGATTCCCTATAGTATGATTACTTTTTTTGTTTACTTGACACAGTATATGAAGGTTGTATTGCCTTACAATTTTATGTATACACACGGTGTAATGGATTGAGGTTAAGCACACCTATAACTAAGAAATCATGGCTCATGATGTTGCATTTATAGTTCACAGAGGCTATAATGGTTCGTAGCTACAACTCATGCATCTACTATAGGATGTAATTTTGTGTGGTTAACATGTGCACATTTTCTTGGGCGTTTATAGAATAATGATTATGGTATGTTTTTGTTGTGATAGATCATGTTTATAAGATGAGTTATGATGGTGAAGTGGTGATGAAAATGATTTGATGTTGTTGTGGTAAATATATGACTACATAGGGTAAAGATTGTGATGATGATGAGATGTATGAGGTTTATAATTTGATAATGATTCTCATGTGGTGAGTTGTATAGGGATCATAATGTGATGTAAATGGGATGATTGGAAGAAGTT
Source organism: Viscum album (assembly GCA_963277665.1). NCBI lineage: Eukaryota > Viridiplantae > Streptophyta > Magnoliopsida > Santalales > Viscaceae > Viscum > Viscum album. The sequence goes on from OY728138.1 coordinate 399,890,729, forward strand.
AAAATTTGGGAATGACTATTTTTCATACTTTCCTCGACATGAGATCTATATGGAAAGGAATATTATTCGTGATGTGATGATTTATTTATGTTTGGATGGTGAGGGGTGGATTTTAATACCCATTTATGACTATGAAATTAACTATAACCCATTCTATCACCATATTTTATTATGGTAGTAATTTTTAATATGAACAATTAGTATAGGAGATCTTAATTTTCATGTTCAGTATATGAAATACCACATTTTATATTATCTCTATCCATATTTAAATCTATTTAGAAATTTTTGACATTCCTATCTAGGATGCATTATTACACATAGATATAGAACTATTTAATTAGGTGATCCTATTGCGTAGTCCCAAGTGCCCATCCCTATATAGTTTGTAGTGTTCCTTTTTGGAAAGTCTAATTCATATTTGGGAATATTGTTGTTTAGGTAGTTTGAGTGGAGTCTAGATGTGTGTTCCAAATTATCCATTTTTGTATTTTATATGTTCTTGTAGTATAATTCAATATTTTAATTGGAACTTCTTAAATTTTATATATGGATGATATTGGTGATTTTGTTTCTTTCCTTAGGATTCTATAAGTTAATTCCTCCCATTTTAGAAAAATTAACCTCAATGATAGTCACCAGCCCGGGGCCAAGTAGAGGATGGTCTCTGAGAGGTCACACTCATCTACACTAGGGATAGGTCAATAAAAAGTAGTATAATAGATTTTTGATAAGATGTATGATAAAAATTGCAGTTACACATATTTGATGTTTGTATGTGTTTATAGATAAATATTGTTATTTAACTAACCATATGGTAAATCTGAGGTACAAGTTGGTACACATGAATTAGAGGACACTTTTTTCAATATACTATACAAATTCAATTTATGGAGTCACGTTATTATACATGTTTTTGGCCCCAAGAGGTCTAATGCGAGGACAATGATATTCAACAAAGAATGTTTACTTTAGAATTCACTAATTATAGGTTAATTTAGGATATATGCATGAAATATTTTCAAAGGTTACATATTGATTTTTGATTATGATTTTTTAATGTATGCTATCCTATATTTATATTGGTCATGATTAAAAATTATCTTACAATAAATTCTAATAAATTGATTATTTCCAATTAATAAACTAGTAAGAGCATGTTATAAATTAAAAGTTATTGTTTTTAATCTATACTATAGAATGATAGTATGATTTTATTTTTTGAGAATCATGTGTAATGTTGTGTATAAGATCTGTTATTTTTTATTGTTTAATTATTGATGCATCTTAACTATATAACTAACAATAATGGATAAATTTTGAAGTGCTATTTTAAACATTAATGCTTAAATGTTTTCATGAATAGTAAATCAAATCTAATGGATTTCTTGGAGTAAAAATTTTCTGAATGATTTCTTTTTCACGACTAATTTTATATACTATTAAGTATATTTATTAAATTTAGAAATGACATGTGTTACTATCATGGTTTAAATACGATCAATTATTAAAATGAATATTATTTAATTTCTTTAGATGAATTTGAAATTTTAATTTTCCATGAATTTATAGAAATTTGTAATCTGAGTTTAATTAGTCAATAGGAATTTAAAAAAATTAAATTTTTGTTACTTTTCATGGGTAACATAATGTAATGTAGTGATGTACGTATAGTATATGGCATGAAAAAAATTACTGATGATCCATGATTTAATGAAACATAATGAAACATGGTGTAATTGTAAAAAAATTACATTTAATGAACACTTATATAAAATTAATGTGAACCATGTTTAATACATTTTATACTCAATAAAAATTTGATATGGAATGGAATTAAATGAAAAGGAATCCAATGTAGGATAAATTCTTGATTTTTGAAATCATGTTTATGAATGAAAAATGATATAGATATATTTTTATATACTGATGATATATTAGGTGATATATTTATACTTTCCAAGAAATGTTAATTATGATAAATGTTAATGAATAATTTAAAGAGGTGTCAGATATTTTTCTAAAGGTGTTTAATAATTATTTGATCATTGAAAAGGATGATTCCATGTTTATGAAATGTTTTCTTAAACCCCCAATATTGGTTTTGTGTTTTTTGATTCTTCATCATAATATAATTCATTTTAAAACCAATAATTAAATAATATTATTGTCTCCTTTAGAGTTAATTGGGTGATATTATGTCTAGAGGAATGTTTTATCTAGATATACATGGAGCATGAGATGATGGTTTTCTCGATATTGGATAAATAGTTACAGTTTTTTGTAGTTATAAATTGTTTAATAACCATTTTATCTCTTAATTGTTTTATGATAGTTGAATATTTTATAACAGATATTTATTTTTCAACCATCTATTAATTAGTATTTTTATTGGGATGACATAATTCTTTTTGAGCATGTTTATTTATTTTATTTTCACTCATATTAATATTTTTAGCATAATGTTCTAAGATATTAACTATTTATGTTAATCATGTTCAGAATCTAGATTTTGTGTTGACTTATGTGATTTATGAGATATATGTGAACCATTTTTATTCTCCATAAATGTCTTGGAGATAATGGATGAAAAAACAAGGTTACTGAGATATGTGTGATGAAAAATGTCACAAATCACAAATGAAATTCTTTCATTCTTCATCACTTTTTCTATTTTTGGTACTAATATTTGAGGCTACGTGTGTCTCATAGTCATTTATGGTTGATCAGTAATGGTATTTGGACTGGGGTTTGTTATAGGTTTTTTCATCTAGTCCCCTATAATAAAATTCAAAAATTAATTTTAAAGCTAATATATATTTTTTATTAAAGTTTTATTTTTGTAAATATTTATATAAATGGAAATGATGATTTTCATTACCATGAATTTAAGAAATAATTTTAAGGGTTTGATTATTGAAAGAAATTAGTGTGTATTATTTTCAAATTCTCTTCCTGATAAAGATAATTCCATGACCTCAAAAGTTTTTTTAAAAAAGTTTTTTGCAACATTGATGGTTTTAAACCACCTACAACCCACTCCAATTTTTTTTATTTTTAAAACTAATCCTAAATTCAGATTTATAATAAATAGATTTGTATTAATTGTTGTTAGATAAATAAGTTATATGTTATCAGATTTTATTATCTTCCATTTAAAAGTATAGTGTGGTTTATTTTCATGAATTTTGAATTACTTTAAATAATTTATGGCCCGTTTTAAAAAGATATCAGTGATTTTCCATGGTTAAAATAAAAGGAGTTTTTATAATGGATTGTTTTTTATATCTCTCAGAGTTTTCGAAATTCATTTATAGTTGTAACCTAATTCTCATCATAGATTTTTTTGATAGTGAATCCAATATATTTTAGAGTTATGTTTATATGGATATGAATATTTAGGTGTCTCAATTCATTTATTTTTATTATTAAGGAAGAAAATGACTTGAAATGTATTTTACGTATGGGCATGAGTTTTATGAGGCATTTTCTTTATATTTACATTGTGTTAGAGTCATCATGAGTGTATTTTGGGATTTTTCGGCTAATAGTTGTTTTTTTGGCTAGCCATATCATCGCCACACTATGTTGTGTTTCTGTTGATGGTCATGGTTCATGTAATTTGGGAATGGTGGGTATAGTTCATTTAATTTTCATTTTTATTCAGGCTTAGTGATGAAAAAACACATGTATCTAGGTGTTTCATTAAGAATGGGCATTTGAGATATCTTGGTGGTGGCACATATAAAACATGGGGAGGAACTATATACCAATTTTGGCACTCATAGTGGTCCATAATGTAGTAGATGTTAACCAATTAATGGATGGGTTTCTCAAAGGATCATCGTGCCAAAAAATACCCAAGTTGTGGGTGTGGGTCTTGTATGTTTCCCCTTTTTGAAATGTGACAGACATCATGGAATTTTTGGTGAGTGTTGTGGTCTATGATGAAGGTGAGACTAAGTTGACCAAGGAGGATATAAATTGCCATGAGGTCTCACCATTCTATAGAGGCTGAGCATGCTGGAGATTTTAGTTCTAGGGGATGGATGATGGTGACCATCATGCTCACGATTTATGGTGTTTTGTTGTATCAGGATCCCACGGAGGTGCCTATGTGAAACTAAGAGATCAAAAATCCATGTTGAACGGCGTGGAGTTTCTTGGTAGAATAATTTGTGAAATATGAATACATTATTGAAATGTGGAAGAGGGATCCACCTCAATGAGGATGGAATCATCATAGGTCCCAAAATGACAGGGGTGATGTTTCCTACACCATGGTCCCACACAATGGTGAGCCATGCTCTCAATAATGACATGTTAAAAATTCTTAGGGGTATTACACTATACTTTGGAGTTCCCTATAATGGTCAGAGCCAAATGACGCATGGCTATTATGGTCTCTTCCATGCCATGGTGATGACATGTACATAGTCTAGCCTTCATTAAATAGGGGTTCTGGCCTTATTTGTTTTGTTCCCACCACCCATGATCATTGAGTGCATCAACTACCATAGTTTAATGGGGTGGATTATAACATAGAAACTCCCTGAATTGATAATTTATATTTATATATAATTTGGTATATAATGAGTCTTATATAAATATCTTACCATACCCTCATGTCAGAATTTTAATAATCATAATTTACTCTATTAGACTATGTTTTAGTATTCTTCATACCTCCTCTCAAAAATATATATAAGGACCCAAAAATACAAAATGCATAAATTAAATTCATAGAATAGAATTTATTTTCTTTCATTTCTGAAGATCTATGGGTTTAAAGATTTTTAAGATTAGGTAATCATCATTTGGAAATAAAAAATTACATCAAACATTGGATTCTTCCACTTAGTATTTATTTTTCTCACAATAAAAAACATATAAGATATAAAGTCTTTTATTTTCTTGACATATATTCACATTTTTAATATTGACCTCATTATTATCCATACTTATCTAAAAAACCCTGTGAAAATCATGTGAAAAAGAGGGATGAGGCCAAAAAAATATTATTAAAGGACCTATAAAACAATGAAATAAAGAATATTGTTTGTATATGTACACATATTATAAATTAATTTCATATTATAATAAACATTAATATAATACGAAAAAATTTATAACCCAATATATCAACTTCACTACCCAAATATTTTAATAAAATAATTTCTATGAAATTTTAAATGAAAAATAAAACCCTTAATGTTTTTTAAATCATGAAAATATTTTGAAAACATTTTCACAAAGATATAATTTTCACTCTAAATAAGTAGGATAAAAAAACTAAAAACTAATATCATTATCTTACCATATGAAATCATAATATTTCCATGAAAACTAAAAGTATAGTGAAATCATATTGGTATCTTAGGGATTCATTTTAATATCATTCATAAAATCACTATTATAAATATAATTACCTACTTTATAAATTCCTATAATCACTTAGGTAAAACCTAACAATCTTACTTTTCCCATTTACCCAATTCATTGGAGAGATATACCAGGCTCACCCATTATCATTAGTTATTTGTGGATAACCCATCATCCTGTTCAATATCAGTCTCACCCATCATCATTAACAATTACCATGAACTATAACATAATCATAATACATGATGTATTTCATCACCATCATCATACTAATATAAATATTCTTTGAACCCAAAAGAAATAATTTTGGATATTGAAATATCCATTTCATTTAAAACCCTATTTGAAAATACCCAGAAAAAGGGGAATACATTTTTTATAGAAAATATTATTTCTTCTAAAGTAAAAATAAATAAAAATGGTTACAATATTGCGAAGAATAATGGACACCCAATAAATTAAAATAGAATATTTATTTTTTCATTTTTTTCGAAACAACTAATTAAAATATTCCCCTTAAAAAACATTAGAGGAATGAATAAATTTATTTTATAATTAATTCACCACCAAATTAAAATTAAATAAAATAATTTTAAGAAAATCGATATGGAAGGAAAATATTTTAAAAATAATTCACTAAAATAATTAAAATGAGATTGTTAGTGTGAAGTGTACCTTACCTCGAGAATCCCTTGTCATGAAGGATATTTATCATCGATAATAAAAAAGGATATATTAGTTATTTACATGATTTAGAAACTAATTCATGTTAATTAAACTACCATTATCCATTTTATTTCACTCTTAATATTTTGTTACATAAGCATTAATGTTTACATCAAAATGTTTGAGGGTGTTCGGTTCAAAAACCCCAAAAAGATTCAGTAGGTTAATAATTGTCAAAATGGATCACCATTCCATGATATATTGAATCTTAATCATAAAATTATTTTCATTATTATACATAAAATAAAATTTTAAAACCATCCTTAAATGACATACATGAAATGAGAATCGCATCGCTTCATGGAGGGGGTAGTCCACACGTATGCACGAAGGATGTTTTCATTTTAAATGAATGGAAATGTAAGAAAATAGAATATATATTTTCTTTATATTCTTATAATTATTTATTTTATATCATATATATTAATTAAATCCCTCAAAATAACCATCCTTATGGTGTAGGTCTGAAAAATGAAATACCTCACTTTGTAGAGGTGGTAATCCACAAGTACATAAGAGTGAATGTTTCATTTCCTATATGATGTAAAAGGAGATGAAAAATTGTTTTACCATAATCATAATAATAATTTTTTATTCAAGATACTTATTTTTATTATTTCATGATTGTTAAAAAATATTTTAAGAACATAGAAGAAGAAATAAACATGAAATAGATCTGTCATGAAATATACCTTATTCTCAGATAACATATTTGCATTACCCATTAATCCTTATTGGTTTGGTATTCATGAAATAACATGACCTATTCACTAGTACAATCATGACATTTCGCGGCTGCCAAAATCCGTCGCTAAAGGTCTATAGCTGCCACCTAGCATCCGCCAAGTGGCGGCCGCTTTTTCCCCGTCGCTGTTGCTATTAGAGGCCGCCACTTAGTGGCCGTTGTAGGAAAGCTGGGATAGGCTTGAGCAGTCACCATTTGGCGGCCATTGTAGACAAGACCTTTAGCGGCCACCGAATGGTGGATGCTACAGGTGGCGATGGAAACAAGTATAGCGGCCCCCAAATGGCGGTCGCTATATGCTATCCCTTTAGCGGCCTCCAAATGGCGGCCGCTATAGATTTTACTATTGTTTAAAAAAAATCAATTACACAATAATATATACCCAAATAAATCTCATCAATCATCTTCCAAGATCCACATCCATCATCAAATATAACTGCATAAAAAAAATTTAATAACAAAATCAGTACCAAATAAAACCTAGAAAACAAATAATTGAAACAAATTAACATATTTCAATTCAAACCTACAGTAACAGATATAAAGTATTTGATTTTGAAAATATAATAATAATTTTGATTACGATTTTAAAATTTTAAAATCATTAATTATATTGTTCTAATTGGATTGTTGCATGGTAGTTTCAGGTCAATCCGAGGTTGTTCGCTATGAATTTGACTGTTAGACACCCGTTTTGGTCGTTTATGACACCAGAACTACGTTCTCAGTCACCACAGGCACACGGCATGTCCAATCGACGTGACGTCTCCTAGAACACTTCACAATTCACTCACCTGTAATTTTCGTCTGATTTCTGGCCATTCTGACTTCATTCGGCCCATTTGGACCCCCCCACGCGCGTTTATAAAGCGCGCGTAGCACATAAGACATGCATATTGAGCTGTACCGTGCAAACCACACATATGAATGGTGTGACATCTATGTGTACAAGTAAAAAATAATAAATATATTTTTTCACAGTGGTTTCAGGTCAATCCGAGGTCGTCCACTATGAATTTGACCGTTAGATGCCGGTTTTGGCCGTTTATGACACCAGAACTGCTTTCTCAGTCACCGCGGGCACACGACATGTCCGATTGATGTTCCGTCTACTCGACCACATCACAATTCACTCACTCGTATTTTTAATCTCATTTCAGGTCATTCTGACTTCATTCGTCCCATTTGGACCCCCCCCCCACGCGCGTTTATGAAGCGCGTGCAGCACTTAAAACACGCACATTGAGCCGTACCGTGCAAAACGCACGTCCGACTGACATGCCGTCTTTGAATACATGTCAAGAATAATAATTAGATGGTACCACGGTGGTTTCAGTAAATCCGAGGTGGTCCTCTATGAATTTGACCATTAGACGCCCTTTTTGGCCGTCTATGACACCAGAACTACGTTCTCGATCACCGCGGGACACAACACGTCTGATTGACGTGTCGTCTTCTAGACCACATCATAACTCACTAAACCTTATTTATTGTCTGATATTAGTCCATTTGGACTCTGATCGGCCTATTTGGACCCCGCCCCCCATGCGCGCATTTTTGAAGCACACACAGCACTTAAAACACGCATATTGAGCTATACTGCGCACACCGCACATCCGACTGACGTGCCGTTAGTGAATACACATCATGAATAATAATTAGATTGTTGCACAGTGGTTTTAGGTCAATAAGAGGTCGTACGCTATGATTTTGACTGTTAGATGCCCGTTTTGGCCGTTTATGACACCAGAACTGCGTTCTCGATCACCGCGGGCACACGGCAGGTCTGATTGGCGTGCCATATTATCAACCACTTCACAATTCACTGAACCGTATTTATTGTCTGATTTCAGGACATTAAGACTTCATTCATTCCGTTTGGACCCCCCCCCCCCCCCACATGCGTTTATGAAGCCCGCACATCACTTAAAACACGCATATTGAGCTGTATCGTGCATACCGCACATCCGACTGATGTGCCGTCTGCGCGTAAATGCCCCGAATAAAAATTAGATTTTTGAATGGCGGTTTCAGGTAAATCTGAGGTCGTCCGCTATGAATTTTACTGTTAGACGCCCGTTTTGGCCGTTTTTTACACCAGATTTGGGTTCTTGGTCACGTGGCCACACGGCATGTCCGATTGACGTGTCGTCTGCTCGACCACTTCACAATTCACTCACCCATATTTTTCGTCTGATTTCATGCCATTCCGATTTTGTTCGGCCTATTTAGACCCCCCATGCGCGTTTATAAACCGTGTGCAGCACTTAAACCACGCATATTTAGTCGTACCGCCCAAACCGCACGTCCGAATGACGTGCCGTCTGCTCGTACACGTCACGAATATAAATTATATTATTGCACGGTGGTTTCAGGTCAATCCGAGGTGGTCCACTATGAATTTGACCGTTTATGACACCATAACTGTGTTCTCAGTCACCACGGGCACACGGCACGTCTGATTGACGTGCCGTCAGCTAGAACACATCACAATTCACTTGCCCTTATTTGTCGTCTGATTTCAGGCCATTCTTACTTCGTTTGGCCCATTTGGACCCCCCACACGCGTTTATGAAGCGCTCGCAGCACTTAAAACACGCATTTTGAGCTGTACCGTGCATATCGCACATTCGACTGACATTCCCTATGCACATACATGTAAGGAATAATAATTAAATTGTTTCAAGGTGGTTTTAGGTCAATCTGATGTTTTCCGCTATGAATTTGACCGAAAGACACCCGTTTTGGCCGTTTTTTACACCAGAACTGCATTCTCGGTAACCGCGAGCACATGACACGTTTGATTGATGTGCCGTCTGCTCGACCACTTCACAATTAACTCACCCATATTTGTCGTCTAATTTCATGTCATTCTGACTTCGTTCGGCCTATTTGGACCCCCCCACGCGCGTTTATGAAGCACACACAGCACTTAAAACACGCATATTGAGCTGTACCACGTAAACCACATGTCTGATTGATGTTCCCTCTATGCGTACATATCACGAATAAATATTCTATTGTTGTACGGTGGTTTCAGTTCAATATGAGGGTATCCTCTATGGATTTGACCGTTAGATGCCCGTTTTGGCCGTTTCTGACACCAGAACTGCGTTCTCGGACACCGCGGGCACACGGAACGTACGATTGATGTGCCATATGCTTGAACACTTTACAATTCACTCATCTGTATTTGTCATCTTATTTTAGGCCAATCCGACTTCATTCGGCCCATTGGACCCCCCACGCGCGTTTATGAAGCGCGCACCGCACTTAAAACACAGATATTGAGCCGTACCGCGCAAACCGTAAGTCCGACTGATGTGCCGTCTGAGCGTAAATGTAATTGATAATAATTAGATTATTAAAAGATGGTTTCAGGTCAATAATAGGTGGTCTGCTATGAATTAGACCATTAGATGCCCATTTTGGCCGTTTATGACATCAGAAATGAGTTCTCGATCACCGCGGGCAGACGGCACGTCCGATTGATGTCCTGTCAGCTCGTCCACTTAAAAATTCACTCACTCGTATTTTTCGCCTGATTTCAGGCCATTCCGATCTTCGTTCGTCCTGTTTGGACCCCCACCTCCGTTTATGAAGCACACACAACACTTAAAACACACATATTGAGCCGTATCGCGCAAACCGCACATCCGACTGACGTTCTGTCTGCGCGTACACGGCACGAATAATAATTATATTGTTTCACAGTAGTTTCATGTCAATCTTAGGTCGTTTGCTATGAATTTGACCGTTAGATGCCCATTTTGGCCGTTTCTGACACCAGAACTACGTTCTCCGTCACTGCAGGCACACAACGCGTCCAATTGACATGTAGTTTTCTCGACCACTTCAAAATTCACTCACCCGTATTTGTAGTCTGATTTAAGGTCATTCTGACGTCGTTCGTCCAGTTTGGACCCCCACACGAATTTATGAAGCGTGTGCAGCACTTAAAACACGCATGTTGAGCTGTACCGGACAAGACGCATGTCTGATTGACATTCTGTCTGCGTGTACATGTCAAGAATAATAATTAGATTTTTTTACGGTGGTTTCAGGTCAATTCAAATTGGTATGCTATGAATTTGAACGTTAGACGCCCGTTTTGGCTGTATATGATACCAGAACTGCGTTCTCGGTCACCGCAGGCACACGACAAGGCTGATTGACATGCCATCTACTCGACCAATTCAAAATTCACTCACCCTTATTTGTAGTTGGATTTAAGGCCATTTCGACTTCGTTCAGCCCGTTTGGACCCCCACAACGTGCGTTTATGAAGCACACGGAGCACTTAAAACATGCATATTGAGCCGTACTGCGCACACCGCACATCCGACTGAGGTTCCGTCTGTGCGTACACATCACGAATAATTATTATATTGTTTGACAGTGGTTTCAGGTCCATTTGATGTCGTCCGCTATGAATTTGACCGTTAGTCACCCGTTTTGGCCGTTTATCACACCAGAACTGTGTTCTCGGTCACTGCGGGCACACGGAACGTCCGATTGACATGTCGTCCAGTCGACCAATTCACAATTCACTCAACAGTATTTTTCGTCTGATTTCAGGCCATTCCGACTTCATTCAGTTTGTTTCGACCCCCCCCACGCATTTGTGAAGTGTGTGCATCCCTTTAAACACACATATTGAGCCGTACCACGCAAACCGCATGTCCGATTGATGTGTCATCTATGACTACAAGTCAATAATAATAATTATATTTTTTCACAGTGGTTTCAGGTCAATCCGAGGTTTTCCACTATGAATTTGACCGTTAGACCCCTGTTTTGGCAGTTTATGACACCAGAACTGCGTTCTCAGTCACCATGGGCACACGACACGTCTGATTGATGTGCCGTCTGCTCGACCACTTCAAAATTTACACACTCGTATTTTTTGTCTGATTTTAGGCCATTCTGATCTCGTTCGCCCTATTTGGACCCCCCACGCGCGTTTATGAAGCGCGCACAACACTTAAAACACACATATTGAGCCGTACCGTGCAAACTGCACGTCCGACTAACATTCCATCTATGTGTAAACATCAGGAATAATAATTAGATTGGTTCACAATGGTTTCAGGTCAATATGAGGTGGTTCTCTATGAATTTGACCGTTAGACGCCCGTTTTGGCCGTTTATGACACCAGAACTGCGTTCTCGGCCACCGTGGGCACACAGCACGTCCGATTGATGTGTCATCTGCTCGAACACTTCAAAATTCACTCACCCGAGTTTTTTGTCTAATTTCAGGCCATTATGACTTTGTTTGGCTTGTTTGCCCCCCCCCCCCCCACGCGTGTTTATGAAGCACACACAACACTAAAAACACGCATATTGATCCGTACCACACAAACCGCATGACCAACTGATGTTCTGTCTTCTTATACATGTCATGAATAATAATTAGATTTTTTCACATTGGTTTCAGGTAAATCCGTGGTCGTTCGATATGAATTTGAGCGTTAGACGCCCGTTTTGGCCGTTTATGACACTAGAACTGTGTTCTCGGTCACCGCAGGCACACGACACGTCCGATTGATGTGATGTCTGCTCGAACACCTCACAATTCACTCAACCATATTTTTCGTCTGATTTCATGCCATTCCAACTTCGTTCGGCCCATTTGGACCCCCCTCCCCCACGCGTGTTTATGAAGCGCACGTAGCACTTAAAACACGCCTATTGAGCCGTACCGCACAACCCGAATGCCCCACTGATGTGTCGTCTGCACGTACACATCACAAATAATACTTATATTGTTTCATGGTGGTTTCAGGTCAATACCAGGTCGTCCTCTATGAATTTGACCGTTAGGCGCCTGTTTTGGCTGTTTATGACACCAGAACTATGTTCTCAGTCACCACGGGCACACGGCATGTCCGATTGACATGTAGTCTGCTTGACCACTTCATAATCCACTCACACATATTTTTTGACTGATTTTAGGCCTTTCCGACTTTGTTCTCCCATTTGGACCCCCCAAGCGCGTTTATGAAGTGCGTGCAGCACTAAAAACACGCTTATTGAGCCGTACCGCGCAAACCACACATCCAAATGACGTTTTGTCTACGTGTACACGTCAAGAATAATAATTAGATTGTTGTACAGTGGTTTCAGGTCAATCCGAGGTTGACTGAAATGAATATGACCGTTAGAAGCCCGTTTTGGACGTTTATGACACCAGAACTGCGTTCTTTGTCACCGCAGGCACACGACATATCCGATTGACATTCCGTATGCTCGACCACTTCACAATTCACTCACCCATATTTTTCTTCTGATTTCTGGACATTCAGACTTCGTTCGTCCCATTTGGACCCCCCCCCCCACGCGCGTTTATGAAGCGTGCACAGCACTTAAAACAGGCGTATTGAGTCGTACCGCGCAAACCGAACATCCGAATGACATTCTGTCTGTTCTTCCACATAAAAAATAATAAATAGATTGTTTCATGGTGGTTTTTTGGACAATACGAGGTGGTCCTCTATGGATTTGACCATTAGACGCCCGTTTTGGCCATTTATGACACCAGAGCTATGTTCTCGGTCACCGCGAGAACACGACATGTCCGATTGATGTGTTGTCTGCTAGACTAATTCAAAATTCACTCGCCCTTTTTTCGTCTGATTTCAGGTCATTCCGACTTCATTCGGCCCATTTGGACCCCCCCCCCCCACGTGCGTTTATGAAGCGCGCACAACACTTAAAACATGCATATTGAGCTGTACTACGCAAACAGCATGACCGAATTACATGCCGTATATACGTACATGTAAAGAATAATAATTATATTGTTTAATGGTGGTTTTAGGTCAATCTGAGGTCGTTCGCTATGAATTTGACCGTTAGACGCCCGTTTTGGCCGTTTATGACACCAGAACTGCGTTCTTGGTCTCCGCGGGCACACGGCTCATCTGATTGACGTTCCATCTACTTAACCACTTCAAAATCCACTCACTCGTATTTCTCATCTAATTTCAGGCCATTCCGACTTTGTTCGGACTGTTTGGACCCCCCACTTGTGTTTATGAAGTGCGCAAAGCACTTAAAACACGTATATTGAGTCGTACCGCCCAAACCGCACATCTGAATGATGTTCCGTCTACGCGTACACATCAAGAATAATAATTATATTGTTTCACGGTTATTTCAATTCAATCTGAGGTGGACCACTATGAATTTGACCGTTAGATGCCCGTTTTGGCCGTTTATAACACTAGAACTGCGTTCTCGGTCTCCACAGGATCACAGAACGTCCGATTGACATTTCGTCTACTAGAACACTTCACAATTAACTCACCCTTATTTTTTGTCTAAATTTAGCCATTTAGACTTCATTCAGCCCATTTGGACCACCCACATGCGTTTATGAAGTGCGTGCAACACTTAAAACATGCATATTTAGCCGTACCGTGCATACCGCATGCCCAAATGACATGTCGTCTGCGCATACACAACAAAAATAATAATTAGATTGTTTCACAGTGGTTTCAGGTCAATCTGAGGTCGTCCGCTATGAATTTGACCATTAGACGCACGTTTTGGCCGTTTATGACACCAGAACTGCGTTCTCGATCACCACGGGCACGAGAAACGTCTGATTGACGTACCGTCTTTTCGAACACTTCACAATTCATTCACCCGTATTTTTCATCTGATTCAGGCCATTCCGACTTCATTCGCCCCATTTGGACAACCCACGGGCGTTTATGAAGCCCGCACAGCAATGAAAACTTGCATATTGAGCCGTACCGTGCAAAATGCGTGTCCGATTGACAAGACATCTGTGCGTACAAGTCAAAAATAATAATTATATTATTTCACAGTGGTTTCGGGTCAATCTGAGGTCTTCTGCTATGAATTTTCTTGTTATATGCCTATTTTGTTCGTTTATGACACCAGAACTGCGTTCTTAGTCACTGCGGGCACACGACACGTCCGATTGACGTTTCTTCTGCTCAACCACTTCAAAATTCCATCATCCATATTTTTCGTCTGATTTAAGGCGATTCTGACTTTGGTCAGCCCATTTGGACCCCCCCCCCACGCGCATTTATGAAGCACACGCAACACTTAAAACACACATATTGAGCCGTACTAACAAACTACATGTCCTACTGACATTCCGTTTGTGCGTACATGTCATGAATAATAATTAGATTATTTAACGTTTGTTTCATGTCAATCTGAGGTGGTTCGCTATACATTTGACCATTAGATGCCGGTTTTGGCAGTTTATGACACCAGAACTGCGTCCTCGGACACCGTGGGTATACAGTAAGTCTGATTGACGTTCCGTCTACTCGACCACTTTAGAATTCACTCACCCATATTTTTTGCCTAATTTCAGGCCATTACGACTTCGTTCGGCCCATTCAGACCCCCCCACGCGTGTTTATGAAGCTCGCGTAGCACTTAAAACACATATATTGAGCTGTACCGCGCAAACCACACGTCCGACTGATGTTCCTTATTTGCGTACACATCAAGAATAATAATTATATTGTTTCATGGTGGTTTCAAGTCAATCTGAGGCCATCCTCTATGAATTTAACCGTTAGACACCCGTTTTGGCCGTTTATGACACCAGAACTGCGTTCTCGGTCACCGCGGCCACACGACACATCTGATTGACGTGTTGTCTACTTGAACACTTCACAATTCACTCACCCTTATTTGTCGTCTGATGTCAAGCCATTCAGACTTCTTTCGGCTCATCTGGACCCCCCACGCACATTTATGAAGCGCGCACAACACTTAAAGCACGCCTATTGAGTCCAACTGCACAAACCACATGTCCAACTGAGGTTCCATCTCTTCGCACATGTCATGAATAATAATTAGATTGTTTCATGGTGGTTTCAGGTCAATTTGAGGTCGTCCTCTATGAATTTTACCGTAAGACGCCCGTTTTGGCCGTTTATGACATCGGAACTGTGTTCTCGGTCCCCGCGGGCATACGACACGTCCGATTGATGTGTCGTCTACTTGACCACATCACAATTCACTCACCGGTATTTTTAGTCTGATTTCAGGCCATTCCGACTTAGTTCAGCTCGTTTGGACCCCCCCCCCCCCCCCCCCCACGCGCATTTATGAAGCACGCGTATCACTTAAAACATGCATATTGAGTCGTACCGCGCAAACCGCACGTCCGACTAACGTGTCGTCTGCGCGTACACATCACGAATAATAATTAGATTGTTGCATGGTGGTTTCAGGTCAATATAACGTGGTCTACAATGAATTTGACAGTTAGATGCCCTTTTTGGCCGTTTATGACACCAGAACTGTGTTCTCGGTCACCGCGGGATGACGGACGTTCGATTGACGTGTTGTATACTCGACCACTTCAAAATTTAATCACCCGTATTTTTTGTCTAATTTTAGGCCATTCCAACTTCGTTTGGCTCGTTTGGACCCCCCACGTGCGTTTATGAAGGGCGTGCAGCTCTTAAAACATGCATATTGAGCCGTACCACACAAACCACACGTACGACGGACGTTCCATCTGCGCGTAGACATCACGAATAATAATTATATTGTTTCAGTGTGGTTTCAAGTAAATTCGAGGTCGTCCGCTAGAAATTTGACCGTTAGATGCCCCTTTTGGCCGTTTATGATACCAGAACTGCTCTCTCGTTCACCGCGGGCACACGACACGCCCGATTGACGTGTTGTCTGCTCGACCACTTCACAATTCAGTCACCCTTATTTTTTTTTCTGATTTCAGGCCATTTCAACCTCGTTCGGCCCGTTTAAACCCCCACACACATTTATGAAGCGCGCACAACACTTAAAACACGCATGTTGAGCCATACCGCACAAATCGAACATCTGACTGACGTGCCGTCTGCGTGTACATGTCACAAATAATAATTAGATTCTTTCACGGTGGTTTTAGGTCAATCCAAGTTGGTACGCCAAGAATTTGACCGTTAGATGCCTGTTTTGGCCGTTTATGACCCCAGAACTGCGTTCTTGGTAACCGCGGGCACGCGGCACATCCGATTGATGTTTCGTCTATTCGACCACTTCACTATTCACTCACCCTTATTTATCGTCTGATATCAGGCCATTCCGACTTCGTTTGGACCGTTTGGACCCCCCGCCCCCGCACGTTTATGAAGCGCGTAGAGCACCTAAAACACACATATTGAGCTTTACCACACATCCAACTGACATTCCGTCAATGCGTACAGGTCACGAATAATAATTAGATTGTTTCGCAGAAGTTTCAGGTCAATATGAGGTCGTCCACTATGAATTTGACCGTTAGACGCCCGTTTTGGTTGTTTGCGACACCAGAACTGTGTTCTCGGTCACCGCGGGCACACGACATGTCCGATTGATGTGACGTATGCTCGACCACTTCACAATTCACTCACCCGTATTTTTTGTCTGATTTCAGGCCATTCTATCTTAGTTCTGCCCATTTGGACCCCCACGCGCGTTTATGAAGCTTGTGTAGCACTTAAAACACACAAATTGAGCTGTACCGCACAAACCACACATCCGATTGTTGTGCCGTACCTATGTACACGTCACGAATAATAATTATATTTTTTCATGGTGGTTTCAGGTCAATAAGAGGGTGTCTGCTATGAATTTGACCATTTTATGCCCGTTTTGGCCGTTTTTGACACCAGAAGTGTGTTCTCTGTCACCGCGGGCACATAGCACGTCCGATTGACATGTGGTCTGCTCAACCACTTCAAAATTCAGTCAGCCATATTTTTCATCTGATTTCAGGCCATTCTGACTTCGTTCTGCTTGTTTGGACACCCCCCCCCCCACATGCATTTATGAAGCACGCACAGCACTTAAAACACGCATGTTGAGCTATACTGCGCAAACCGCACGTCTGACTGACGTTCTGTCTGTGCGTAAATGTCACGAATAATAATTAGACTATTTCACGGTGGTTTCAGGTCAATCCGAGGTGGTACACTATGAATTTGACCGTTAGAAGCCCATTTTGCCCATTTATAACCCCAGAACTACGTTCTCGGTCACTGCGGGCACATGGCACATCCAATTGACGTGTCATCTCCTCTACCACTTTAAAATTCACTCACCCATATTTTTCCTCTGATTTCATGCAATTACAACTTCGTTCGGCCCGTTTGGACCCCCCACGGGCGTTTCTGAAGCGTGAGCCGCACTAAAAACACGCATATTGAGCCGTACTGCGCAAACCGAACATCCCAATGACATGCCATCTACGCGTACATGTCACAGATAATAATTAGATTGTTTAACGGTTGTTTAAGGTCAATATGAGGTTGTCCGCTCTAAATTTGATTGTTAGACGCCCGTTTTGGCAGTTTATGACACCAGAACAGTGTTCTCGGTCACCGCGGGTACACGGCACATCCGATTGATGTGAAGTCTGCTCAACCACTTCACAATTCACTCAACAATTTTTTTAGTTTGATTTTAGGCCATTATGACTTCGTTCGGCCTGTTTGGACCCCCCACGCGCGTTTATGAAGCGCACACACCACTTAAAACACGCATATTGATCCGTACTGTGAAAACTGCACGTCCGACTGACGTCCGTCTACGCGTACACATCAAAAAAAATAATTAGATAGTTGTATGGTGGTTTCAGGTCAATCTGAGGTCGTCCGCTATGAATTTGACCGTTAGACACCTGTTTTGGCTGTTTATGACACCAGAACTGCGTTCTCGGTCACCGCGGGCACACGACTCATCCGATTGATGTACCGTCTGCTCGACGACTTCCCAATTCACTCACCTGTATTTTTCGTCTGATTACAGGAAATTCCATGTTCGTTCGGCCCGTTTGGACCCCCCCCCCCCACGTGCGTTTCTGAAGCGCTCGCAGCACTTAAAACCCGCATATCGAGCCGTACCGTGCGAACCGCACATCCGATTAATGTTATGTCTCCGTGTACACATCACGAATAATAATTATATAGTTTCACAGTGGTTTTAGGTCAATCCGAGGTCATCCTCTATGAAATTGACTGTTAGACACCCGTTTTGGTTGTTTATGACATCAGAACTGCATTCTCGGTCACCACGGGCACAAGACACGTCAGATTGACGTGCCGTCTGCTCGACCACTTCACAATTCACTCAACCTTATTTGTCGTCTGATTTTAGGCCATTCAGATATCGTTCGATCTATTTGGACCCCCCATGCGCGTTTATGAAGCACGCGCAGCACTTAAAACACGCATATTGAGCCATACCGCGCAAACCGCACGTCCGACTGATGTGTCGTCTGCGTGTACACATCACGAATAATAATTAGATTGTTAAACGGTGGTTTTAGGTGAATATGAGGTCATCCTCTATGAATTTGACCGATAGATTCCTGTTTTGGCCGTTTATGACACCAGAACTACGTTCTCGGTCAACATGGGTACACGGCACGTCCGATTGACCTGTTGTCTGCTCGACCACTTCAAAATTCACTCACCCATATTTGATGGCTGATTTCAGGCCATTAAAACTTCGTTCGGCCTGTTTGGACCCCCCACACACGTTTATAAGGCACACACATCACTTAAAACAGGCATATTGAGTCGTACCGCGCACACCGCACGTCAGATTGACGTGACGTCTGCGCATACATGTCAAGAATAATAATTACATTGTTACCCAGTTATTTTTGGTTACAAAAACTAAAACAAACTAATATAGGTAAAAAAGGAAAATTATATTCATCAGGGATATAAAAACTTTTAGAGAATTCATCAACACAAATGAAATTACCTCATGCATGGGGATCATTCTCATCTAGATCACCAATATCACTGTGATGTCCACTAGCTATATTCGAAGCCAAAATATATATCAATATTATGTATCTTAAACATATCAATAAAATTCAATCTGAGTACGGTTTGTTTTATTGTTTACCTATGGTGCCACTTGTTGCGTCGTCATATCATCGATACGTGATGACATCTGTGACAACCTCTCCTCATACTCTGCACGTAACTGCTGAAACAGTGCATCAAATTTGCAATGCAGATCATTAAATTCCATGAAAAACACATATCATAAAATATAAAAACCAAATTTGAGGGATAAAAAACATTACCTGCGGAGGACTCGACCGCGGGTAACGTGGTGTGACTCGATTACAGATCCATGACGGTGTAGTGACTTGACAACATGGGTTCGACGGCTAGACTCGAAAGGAGTGGAACCGTTGGCCAAAGCGTTGGGGGGTTCTACATGGCGGGGCACAATGGATCGGGAGTGTCCAACGGAGGCCGGAGGACTTGCCGGAGGGATGCAACGGGGCTGGGAGGGGAAGACAGCGGTGAGACTGTCCAAAGGTGCAATGCTGAGGTAGGGGTGGGGGTTGTCGGGTCGCGGGGGTGTTGGGGTCACGGGGGCGCAACACGGAGGCAAGGCGGTGGGGGTCATCGGGGTTGCGGGTGTCGCAGCACGGAGGCAAGGGGGGTGGGGGTCGTCGGGGTCGAGGTCTCCGGGGGTCGGGGTCGCCGGGGGCTACCGGGGTTTCCTGGAGGTCCGGGGTCGAGGGTCGGGGTCGCCGGCGGTCGGGGTCACAAGAGTCACCAGAGGTCAGGAGTTGGGGTCGCCGGGGGTCGTGGAGGGGTCGTCGGGGGTCAGGGAGGGGTCGTCGTGGGTCAGGATCGCCGGGGGTCGGGGTCGCCGGGTCGAGGGGTCAGGGTCGCTGGGGGTCGGGGTCGTGGGGTCGCGGGGTCGTGGAGGGGTGGTCGTGGGGTCGGGGAGGGGGTGAGAGGAAAATTAGGTTTTTAGATATTAAAGTGCAGCAGGTTCTAAAAGTCCCCCACCTCGAAAGCTAGAAATTCTAGTAGTGATTAGACATTGGGAGGGATTATTGAGAGATACCTTGTCCAATATTGTTTAAATAATAGTGCAAAAAATGTTTGAGTAAGATATGAGAGGAGGTAACATTTTATATAAGTGGAGGTACACTCTTGGAATTACTTAAATTACTATATTAATATAAATAATTTTTCATTTTAGAATGAAACATAAATTATATATTTAGAATATTGTGTGAGGATATGTTTTAATCCTCTATTAAAGTAAAATTTGGTAAAATATAAGTGATTCATTATCCCTTGTCTGTAATTTTTAGAATTACATTGGCCCTTTGCAAGATTACCGTGATATAAATATTTTTCACTCTTTATTGGTAATGATATTTATATTAAATGGACTGGTAATCCATAAATTATCCATGGATAATATTCTAGATCATATTCAGTTCACTTAGAAGATAATAATTTTTTTATTAATTAAATGACATAGAATTTGACATATTATACTATATGGTAATTTTTGATGCAATATTATTTAACTTTAGTGAAACACATATATTAATGGAAATTGAATATATACGATTATCGCATCAGTAATATGTTATATTAATCCATAAAATTCTTGGGACACAATAATTCATCAAAATTATATTACATTTAATGTTGTTAAAATGATTTACATGATTTTTCTATTACTTGGAAAAGAATGATGTAGTTTTTGAGTAAATATTCCAGCTAATTATTGATAACTTCAAATTAAAAAAATAAATTACCACGATAAATTTTTTTAATCCTTTAAATATCCATTTTGGAATAAATATTTCTCATTTTTATCCCTATAAAAAATATTAAATAAATTAAAAGAATGGGATTGAAGTTTTTGACATTATCCTTTATTAAAACTAATATAAACATAATAATTAAAATAATGTTTCATGGTATTTCTACATTTATATTTCATATAACTTTATTCTAAAACTTAATTACCCAATTTACCATTTCCAAGGTGAAAACAATTTACTATATTTTATATTAATAAAAAAAATTGGACCTATTAACTATATATATACCTCATGATTCCAAATATAGAACTAATTTTCAATAATAAATTTCTATAATTGAATCAAATATGTTATTACATTAATGTGTAAAATGAATCTAAAAACTATTTTAAGAAAAAAATATGTTTATGTTCAGAAACAAACATATAAAAAATTCAGGTATAAAAATGATATGTAATTAGTTATATTATTGAAGATTAAAAGATTCTAATGATTCATTAAGAATAAATTTCACTTTTCAATTATTTTATCTAATGAATAAAACATTAGTTTTCACTATTCACTAAAAAATCAATATAATCTAAAAAATGTCAAAATTACATACTAATATATTTTTGATATGGTAATTTCAAAAATAATGTTAACCTTTTTGAGTTAAAATTCTAATATTTATAATCTGATGTTTGAAAAACCCATCAGATATATGAAATGGAATTTAATAAGAATAAAAACACTTTATTTTTTAATAAAAAAATTTACCTAATATTATTATAATTAATATAACTCTATGAAATATAATTAATAAAATTAAAATGGAATAATTTTTTTTTACTATTATCATTACATATGTTTTTTACATTCATTCTTCCTTTTTGAAGTTACATCATCATAATTTTGTTTAATACTCAAATAAGTGGAGATATTCATTCATACCATTTTAAAATTACCAAGTTTCTTATTCAATAATATAGTTGTTTTAAAAAACCTTAACTAGGTGTATCACCTAATTACATAACATATTCTATATACAATAAAGAATTTAAATATTTTTTTCTTATATGGAATATTTTCTCCCTACCAAACTGATTTAGGGATCAAAACCTAGGATGCATCCATAACATATTTTTTGAAAATAAATTAAATACATCATATTCATATGAAAAACATAGAGAAAAATACACATAGTAAGAAACCAATCCAATATTCTGAAGAATCCTATAATGTCCAATAAACCATTTCCATGACTTTTTCTTTTTTTAAAAACACATAACACGTCTCCATGGTCATACATTAAGAAAAACATGATCCACTACCATGAATGAAACATCATTCCCCTTATTATCTATATAAATTTTAGGCCATATATGAAATTTAATTATATGTTACTGAATAATTTTCACCTTATCAACCATTTCTTATACCAATTCTAGGGTCCAAACCCTTATTCCCAATACTTCATCCTAACACGCTACTGTATGACACTAAATTAAAGATAATGATTCAAAATGTTTCATCTATATACCATAATCAAATCTATTATTATATGGAAACTCAAAGACAATGAGATATCAATCTAGAAAAACAATAAAATCCTTGTAAAAATCTTTAGTTATAATCTACAAATAACAAATTATTTTCTTTGAAAATCTATATGACTGGGGATGAAAGGTTGTACGCAAATTTAATTCAATATGCATTGACTTCTGTAGTCCTTTCTAGGAACAACAGAAGATTCTAGGATGATAATCAGATACAATGAAAATGAGGATCCATGTAATATAATTATCTCTTTAATTATTTGTTTGGAAATCTGATCAAAATAAATATTATCTCAAATGATAATAAAATGAGTAGATCTATTAAATCATTCATCAATTATCTAAGTCAAAATATTACCTCTAGATGTCTTTGGTAATTTCACCATGAAACTCATGGATACTATCTCTCATTTCCATTATGGAACTAGAAAAGGTTGAAGCACCCCCTTCTGCAATTGTTTTTTAAATTTAACCTTTTTATAAGTCAAAAATTTTATTATAAAATAAAATATATTTTTCTTTACTCTATCCCACCAGAAATTTTCTGGAAGGTATTCAAACATTTTTTTTCTACCGATAAAAAAATTGAAATATATCAGCCTCACTCAAATGTTATTTCATTGACTAAGGGTCACCTAAAACACATAATCATTTTCAGGATCTCAATACACAGTTTTAAATATGAAATTACAGAAACATACATTTATTAACCAATTCTACATTTTCCTATAACCCACGATCATCCTTATATTCATTATCAATTACATCTAACAAAAAAAATTTTACTAACACCTTAAATGAATGATACAGAGTTCTTAAATTAGTAATTGTTATCCAAAATTCATCAAATCATTAATCAAATGATCATGTTATTAATTTAACACAGTTAATGAATAATTTTATTTTTGAATAAAAGTAGTCACTTCACTGATTTCATTATCTAGATAGTAATGAACTATGAATTCATAATCATTTATCAATTAAATCTATATCCTCTATCTCATTTTCAACTCATTCTGAGTGAATATATACTTCAATTCTTGATTATTAGAATATATTTAAAACTTTACTCAATATAAATTATATATCCAAGTCATTAAATCATACAATCTATTATTCAATTCAAGAAAATATGTCAGATAAGATTTATCATAGTGTTTCAATTTGTCACATACATGACTTATTTTGAAGTTAAATTTCATTTATTTTCCTTTCATTCTTTGTTTTGGATGGTTTCCAAAGGTTTTATTGAGAAATAGAAGAGTTTTAATGAATTGGGCCAAACTGTGAGCCCAATTCAAGATTTAAAAATAAATTTTGTTTCCTTTATAAATTTTTAATTTTTTAATATGTTTCCCTCATTACAATTTCTAAATGGTATCCTCTGACCTATTAACACCTAAATATAAATTTGGAGCCTTTATAAATCCATAATCATGGTGGATATGGGTTTTTATTTAAGATATTGGGCCTGCCCGAAGGCCCATTTCCTGCATTAAAAATAATTTTTAATTTTTTTATATCTCCTTCACTATTTGCATATTTTCGGTGATTACACCTCCCCCTCGACACTAAGAAACCCAGGCGCACTCCCATTTCCTTTCCCCCTCCTTGGAGCTCTTTGAAATCACGAATTAGGGCTTATCTTCATAGGGTGTCTCAAATCGGCCAGAATTGAAGAGGTATCTTCATCCCTTCTTTACTCTCTCAATTCTTAGTCTATTCCCTCCATTCCAATTCCAAAATTACCTCCTAAATCTTGTTTGAACAATCCCTGAATTTTGGCTATTTTCAATTTCATAAACTAGTGTTTTTGGAGTGATTAATTCAGGATACTTCAAGTAGGTGAGTCTATTTCTTTCCTCTTTCAAATTGCTTAGGGTTTCTTCCCTAATTCTTGAATTATAAAAATTCCAGAAGTTAGGGTTCGTGCCTAGGTTCTAAATTACTGTATATTGGGTGAAATATTGAGGTTTTAGGTTTATTTTAACTTCCATGAGGTGCGGCGGTCGTGCGGTTGATGTTTCACCCCAATATTTGAGGGTTTCAACACATTCGGTAGGTGATTCCGCGGGTAACCATTTAATGATGAGTTTTTTTGCTTGATTAAATAATGTTACATGTTCCTTATGTGCTGTGAATTATGAGAAAACCATTTTTGGAAGCAATAGTAAATCATTTGTTTTTAAAGTTACATTTTTTTTGAAGTGTGTATTTTTCAAATGTATTTCATGTGTTATCTCTTCTGGTAGTTCTGTAAAATGTGGAAGTGATTTATTAGTTGTTGAAAGGGGCTGCCAATTATGGTTGGTTAATGATATAGTTACATTTGGGCCTAAAAATGGGGTGTATTTAAATGGTTTTATTTGTATAACCTTGTTATTCTCCTTGAAAGTGTTTTATGGATTTGTGTGTTATCATGTGTATCTTTTGTGATATTATTCAAGGTGATTATATAAAATTTGAAAGTGAATTATTACATGTTGATTGGGCTTCCAATTCTGTTTTGGTAGGGTCTTGGTGTGCGTTTGGCTTAAAAAGAGGTTTTTGAAATGGATTTTATGTGGAAAGTTTGGGTATACTCTTTATAATTGTTTTATGAAAGTTTTGAATAGTTTATTGGGTTGTGTAATAGGTGAAACTATATCAACAAACTGTTTTGGTAGGAGTATATTTTTAAAAAGTCCATTTCATTTGTGAAAAGGCTGTTATGTGATATGTATCATCTTGGAAATATTTTATTAAATTGTTTGAAGGAGATATTGAGGAGTGAAAGTGATGTGAAAGTGATGTGGAGTGTTTTGTGTGAGTGTGATGTGAAAAATTGAATTTTTGATTATCAAAGAAGTGTTATTTTTCATGTGTGTGGGTTGTTATATGAGTTTAAATATCTTATAATTGTTTTATAAAATTGTTTAATGGTTTTGTGGAAGTGTTGAAGAAATGTGAAATGTGTTGTGGGCTATTTTGGTGTGATTCGGATTTCAAAATCATTTTGAATGAAAAATGGATTTTTGTGACTTGTGTGGTATACATATGGGCGGTTTGGTGAATTTAGATGTGGAAATGATTTTTTCATGCTCAATGTATATTTATTGACTTGTTGAACTTGTTTGAGCACAATGGGAAAACCTCGGTATCTAGGTGGGTGGACGTGTACAAGTATGCTAGTGAATCCGTGGGGTTTGGCCTCAGTATCACTTAGCAAGATTGATTCTTACAACTCTAACTAAACTATGATGATGATGATTGGGGAAAACTAGGTCATGGGTATGTTCCCTACTAGTGGCTCGTGCATGAGAATGGATATTTGTGATAGTTACTCTCACTGAGATACGAGGTACATGGGATCCACAGCTAGCTAGTTCCTAGGGGTTACTTCCTATTTCTTGTGCTCATTATTTAATTTGTACTTACCTTCGGCATACGGTATAGTTGGCTGGAAAATTCAGTAGTGTTGAAATTATTTTTAAAAGTGTTGATTCTTAATGATAGCCCACTTGAAAAATGTTTTTATTCAGTGTTGCATCTTTTAGAAATTGTAACTAGCTTTTCATGTTTTGGAAAACTTGCATGTTTTTTGTATTTAAATGTTTATCAAATGGAATCTATTAGTGGTGGTTTCATACTGGGAATTGTCTCACACCCTACTTACACCTTTGGGTGTAAGTATACTTGGTTATTTTTGTTGTCGCAGGTTGGGTACAGTTTTTTGTTCCAGTGGTTCGGGTTTCTAGTAGGTCCTTGGTGGTGAAGTCTTATGGAGGTGGCTTGAGGGCGGTGCCCCTTTCCATGAGGGTTCTTGGGCTATCCTTATTTGGTTTTTTATCTTTGTAATGGTCTTTAAACATAGTTTTAACTTATGTATTTCAGTTCATAAATTTTTTTAAAAGACGGTTTTAGTTAAAAAAATCCATATTTGTTTCATTGGATTCTTTTGTTGTTTTATGTTTATAAAATTGGGTAAATCATTACCAATTTTCATTTTATGATACCCGGGCACTTGTGCCAGCCCGTGGGGATAGGGAACGGCCTTCGGGCCTTGTCACGGGCTGGGTTTGGTGCCATTTTTTGTGGAAATCGATTCGGTTCGTGACAAAATGGTATTAGAGGAGGTTCAGGTTAACTCTTTGGGTCATGTTATTTGGGGAAGAGTCAGGATAGTCTGGAGTTAGGATTGTTCGGACATGGAATTATAGTTATGGGTAGTGTGCCTGATCACCACACCTCATAATGGGATTCAAGTTTCCTAGAGAATTTGGTATTTATCTAAGTCCTTCGGTTTTCTTGGTTCGATGATGATTAAGGGAAATGAAAATAGAGTTGGGTTAATGGTCCTAGTGAGCTCGCAAGGCCTGGAAAGCCATGTGGAGCCAAGGATATTCCCTAGAACACTCCCTGTGATAGTTAAGTGATTGGAATATGGCCGCCAACCATATTTCCATGTCACCTACTGAAACTAGTTTCCTCTCACACTGTTTTGTTCTTAGGTTTTGAAATCTTGGGACTTTGGTTTTAAGAAGTGTATAGTTTTTGTGAAATGATTTTCAAATAAAGAGGGAATGGTTTTGTTTAAGAAATGGCGGAACTGAATTTTCAGAATTGTTTTGAAATGTAAAATGGTGTGCTAACACCTCTTTGAAAGAAGAAACTATATTGAAGTTGGTTTTGAATATTGTTTCCAATAGAGTTTTCTAAACAATCAGAGTGTGTTTTAATGGGATGAGATGTTTTGAAATTGATGTGAATATCTTGAAAGTGAGTTATTTTATAAATGGTTGTGACTTTCTGAATTTTTTTTGTAAGATGTGAGTTGGGATTTTGATCTCATGGTTAGCAGTTATGAGAAAAAAGGATGTGTTGGTTGACCATTTTGGTTTTGAAAAGTGGAAAGAATTTTTTTTTATCCTTTGGTATTTCTATTAGTGACCACATGCATGGGGTTATATGGGATGATGGATGGTTGATGGCACGACTGGATGAGTGCCGGGACAGATATTAGGAGGGTGTCTGGTGTGGCACAAAAACATGCATGTGTGATGCCCATGGGGTACCATTGGTGGATACACTTACTGCTAAACTGTTTGTTCTCAAAGAATTACTTTTAAAGAAAAACACGATGTCTTGATGAATATTTTTGCATGGTTTGTATTATGGGTTTTTGAAAATGTTGATGTTGTGGGATGTTTTGATTCCATGAACCCCTTCTGTTTGAACTGTGTTTTGGGTTTGTGTTTGCTCGGTAAGCTGTGTTGTAGGGACGGTTAGTAGTCTCTTTTGAAAAATGTTTTTGGATGCCTTTATGGTAGTTACCTTCATGTGTTTGGAGCTGTTTTATGGCTTTTTTTGACCAATGGACCAGATTGGTTGGGTCCTTGGGTTCTCTCATTGGATAAGGTACGCCCCCATTAAAGGTTAATGCATAACTGAAGCGCAACCCAGATTGTTTCTCCATTGGAAAATCGTCGAGTTGATCAATATAAGGAATCTATTTCTTGAGCTTTTTAGATTGAGTATACACCCTTTCCTTTATTGGTTTTGTGTATCCTATTGTAGTGGGAGATTGATTATGGATGGTTGAAAGTGACCTTAGCCTCTTAAGTTTCCTAATTTTTCGAAGGTGGAAGTGTTCTGGGGTTGTTAGCATGGATGAGTATTTGGATAGTGTCTAAGAGGAACTGTCGGTCCTTCACAGTCTCTTCGAAGAAGGAGTTCATGTTAAACTACTAGTGTGGGAAATCTGGTCATGAGAGGATATTGTGGCCACTTTCTAGAATTTTGTGTTGTTTTGGGATGTTGTACAAGTTCCCTCTGTATTCATTGTTTATATCAGGCGCAATGGTCATGTTCGGTGATTCCTTGTGATGTCATGTGCTCGATTGACTGTAAAGGTGAAAGTTGGGCAATCATCTGAGAGTCTCTATTATGTTGAGAGAATGTCTCCCTTGAAAAAAAAGTAAAAAAATATTCCATTTTAGAGGAATGTGAGTATAAGTGTTCTTTACCTCTATTGTTTCTCACCCGAACAAACAAGGTGCGATGTGTGTACATCTTCTAATCCCTTGTTTCAGTGAAATATCGATTTAGGGTAAAGTGAGTTTGGAATGTGTTATGTCTTGGAAAAACTTATCGGGGATTGTGGTGTAGTTGTTGTTTGAAACGAAAGAATAATTCTCATTCAGGTGGTTTCTAAATCCTAACTGTGAGGCCGAAGATGCATCAATATTTTGAACTCCATCCATAGGTCCTGGAGAGAAGCTGGCGCGTAGTCAGGGGAAACCCTAGTGTCATTTAAACCCTAGTGCAAAGTCCTATCCTCAATATGAAAGATAAGAAGAGTTTAAACCTATGGTGTCATCATATTTCTTCTATTGTTCATGTTCGGTGGAAATAGGTGGAGGGCCTTATACCCGTGTCATCGCCCAATGTTATTCCCTCCCACATTGATTTCCATTGAGTCTTTAGAGAAAGGTATGAAGTTTGTCTAGACAGGTTGACCACATGGTTTGCACTTGGTTAGTAGTGACCATGCCCCAAAAAACCATTTAGATAGAATAATCACCACTATTAGTTCATGGTTTCCCAAACCATGCAGACTCACCATGTGGTCGTCCCAAAACTTTATATTTTGGGGTCTTTCTGTACCGGCCCATGCTAGTCAATTAATATTGTTGGTTCTTATGGTGGGGAGCCTATTTTTTCCCCTCCGTACCAAAAACTTAGTCTTATCCATGGTCAAGGATTGTTGGTAGGTAGTCTCATTAGGATCTATCAAGCTACCTAAATCTTCCTTGGGTAACCATTGAGATTTGAGAGTGCCCAATGGCTTAGTTATAGCAAGGTATGCGTAACCTTGTTCGATGTTGTTGTTCGTTTGAGTGAATTTCTTGAGTGTTGTTCTGATAGTGTTTTAGAAGTTTTCCTTTTGGATAAAGCCTGAATGTGATTGATTGTTTCAGGAAAGGGGTGTATAATTTTTTTGTGAAGTATTCCTTCCTTAATTGATCAATGGAGGTGTTTTGGCCTTTGGGGGCGAAACCTGGAAAGGGAGTACATCTTGGTTTATCAGTTCAGTTTGGCTTTTGTATCTGCCCTTTCTGTAGCTTTCCGGGGACGAACATTTTTCATTGTGGGGATAATGGTCACATAAATGACATATTTTGAAGTTAAATTTTATTTATTTTCCTTTCATTCTTTGTTTTGGATGGTTTCCAAAGGTTTTATGGAGAAATAGATGAGTTTTAATGAATTGAGCCAAACCGTGAGCTCAATTTCAGATTTAAAAATAATTTTTGTTTCCTTTATAACTTTTTAATTTTTTAATATTTTCCCACATTCCAATTCCTAAATGGTCTCCTCTGACCTATTAACACCAAAATAGAAATTTGGAGCCTTTATAAATCCATAATCATGGTGGATATGTGTTTTTATTTAAGATATTGGGTCTGCCCGAAGGCCCATTTCCAGCATTAAAAATAATTTTTAAATTTTTTTATATCTCCTTCACTATTTTCGTTTTATTGGTGATTCTACCCCCCCCCCCCTCGACCCTAAGAAACCCTAGAACGCTCCCATTTCCTTTACCCTCTCATTGGAGCTCTTCGAAATCGCGAATTAGGGATGATCTTCATAGGGTGTCTCAAATCGGCTTGAATTGAAGAGGTAACTTCATCCTTTCTTAACTATCTAAATTCATAGTCTTTTCCCTCCATTCCAGTTTCAAAATTACCTCCTAAATATTGTTCGAACAATCCCTGAATTTTGGCTGTTTTCAATTTCAGAAAATAGTGTTTCTGGAGTGATTAATTCATGATAATTCAAGTAGGTGAGTCTATTTCATTCCTCTTTCAAATTGCTTAGGGTTTCTTCCCTAATTCTTGAATTATAAAAATTCTAGAAGTTAGGTTTTGTGCCTAGGTTCTAAATTACTGTATTTGGGGGAAAATATTGGGGTTTTAGGTTTATTTTAACTTCTTTGAGGTGCGGCGGTCATGCAGTTTATGTTTTGCCCCAATATTTGAGGGTTTCGACACATTCAGTAGGTGATTCCGTGGGTAACCATTTAATGATGATTTAGTTTGCTTGATTAAATAATTTTACATGTTCCTTATGTGCTGTTAATTATGAGAAAACCATTTTTGGTAGCAATAGTAAAGCATTTGTTTTTAAAGATACATTTTTGCTTGAAGTGTGTAT
The DNA here is from genome assembly GCA_963277665.1 of Viscum album. NCBI lineage: Eukaryota > Viridiplantae > Streptophyta > Magnoliopsida > Santalales > Viscaceae > Viscum > Viscum album. The sequence continues at coordinate 399,921,906 of OY728138.1, forward strand.
TTTTCAAATGTATTTCATGTGTTATCTCTTGTGGTAATTTTGTAAAATGTGGAAGTGATTATTTAGTTATTGAAAGGGGCTGAAAATTATGGTTGGGTAATGATATAGTTACATTTGGGCCTAAAAAGGGGTGTATTTGAATGGTTTTATTTGTATAACCTTGTTATACTCCTTGAAAGTGTTTTATGGATTTGTGTGTTCTCATGTGTATCTTTTGTGATATTTTCCAATGTGATTATATAACATTTGAAAGTGGATTATTACATGTTGATTGGGATTCCAATTATGTTTTGGTAGGGTCTTGGAGTTCTTTTGGTTTGAAAAGAGGTTTTTGAAATGGATTTTATGTGCAAAGTTTGGCTATACTCTTTATAATTGTTTTATGAATGTTTGGACTGGTTTATTGGGTTGTGTAATAGGTGAAACTATATCAGCAAACTGTTTTGGTAGGAGTATATTTTTAAAAGGTCCATTTCATTTGTGAAAGGGCTGTTATGTTATATGTATCATCTTATAAATATTTTATTAAATTGTTTGAAGGAGATATTGAGGAGTGAAAGTGATGTGAAAGTGTTGTGGAGTGTTTTGTGTGAGTGTGATGTGAAAAATAAGAATGTTTGATTATGAAAGAAGTGTTATTTTAGATGTGTGTGGGCTTTTATATGAATTTAAATATCTTATAATTGTTTTATAAAATTTTTTAATGGTTTTGTGGAAGTGTTGAAGAAATGTGAAATGTATTGTGGGATATTTTGGTGTGATTCGGATTTCAAAATCATTTTGAATGAAAAATGGATTTTTGTGACTTGTATTATATAGATATGGGCTTTTTGGTGAATTTTTGATGTGGAAATGATATTTTCATGTTCAATGTATATTTCTTGACTTGTTGAACTTGTTTGAGTATAAGGGGAAAACCTGGGTATCTAGGTGGGTGGATGTGTACTAGTTTGCTAGTGAATCCGTGGGGTTTGGCCTCAGTTTCACTTAGCAAGATTGACGCTTACAACTCTAACTAAACTATGATGATGATTATTGGGGACCACTAGGTCATGGGTATGTTCCCTACTTGTGGCTCGTGCATGAGAATGGATATTTGTGATGGTTACTCTCACCGAGATACGAGGTACCTGGGACCCACAGCTAGCTAGTACCTAGGGGTTACTTCCCATTTCTTGTGCTCATTATTTACTTTGTACTTACCATTGGCATACGGTATAGTTGGCTGGAAAATTCAGTAGTGTTGAAATTATTTTTAAAATTTTCGATTCTTAATGATATCCCACTTGAAAACTGTTTTTATTCAAAGTTGAATCTTTTAGAAATTGTAACTAGCTTTTCATGTTTTTGAAAACTTGCATGCTTTTCGTCTTTAAATGTTTATCACATGGAATATCTAAGTGGTGGTATCCTACTGGGTGTTGCCTCACACACTACTTACACCCTTGGGTGTAAGTAGACTTGGTTATTTTTGTTGTCGTAGGTTGGGTACAGTTTTTTGTTCCATTGGTTTGGGTTTCTAGCAGGTCCTTGGTGGTGAAGTCTTGTGGAGGTGGCTTGAGGGCGGTGCCCCTTGCCATGAGGGTTCTTGGGCTTTCCTTATTTGGTTTTGTACCTTTGTAATGGTCTTTAAACATAGTTTTAACTTATCTATTTCAGTTCAGAAATTTTTTTAAAAGATGGTTTTAGTTAAAAAAAATCCAGATTTGTTTCATTGGATTCTTTTGTTGTTTTATGTTTATAAAATCGGGTAAATCGTTCCCAATTTTCATTTTATGATACCCGGGCACTTGTGCCAGCCCGTGGGGATCGGGAACGCCCTTCGGGCCTTGTCACGGGCTGGGTTTGGTGCCATTTTTTGTGGCGATCGATTCGGTTCGTGACACAATTGATGTAAAAAATAAACAATTACTGATCATTATACATCAAATCACATCAGAAACCCTTCAATGGAGAATTTCTATTGATAAAAAATTTACCATTTCAGGGTGCAATTGCCAGAAGAATAGAATTACCTAATCTTATTTTCAATTCCTAGAAACATTCATCACATTCATTTGACCAAATGAACCTAACTTAATCTCATATTAACCTGGTTAGTGGGCTTGATTCCAATAAAAAATATTTAATAGACCATTGATAATATCCCCTAATACAAGAAAACTATGAATTATTTTAATATGTGTCTATTTTTTCGTTCACAATCACATTCATTTCAGAATGATCAAGTGTTATGTTATATTTCATTAAAATATTTCCTTGTAGTGAAATTTGTTTTAAAAGAAAAATAATTTTACTAAATTTTCCATATAAATTATTTTTTTCTATGTTTTAAGAACAACACGTATATGTAATTCAGGATTCCTGTAAATTTTATATTCAACCACAATATAATCGGTAAAAAAGAAAAAATATACTAAATATTCATGAGAAAATATATTCATAAGATCTATGAATACAACTAAAGTATTTTTTTCATACTTAAGGTAATAACAACAAACTCTTAATTCCAATACATTATTTGAAACCTTTTTTTATTTAATCCTGCTTAAGCTTCATATGATGGTATTTGAGTATGAGATTATCCTTTAAAAATATAATGAACCATATTTTTTAAAAGATATATTATTTTTTAGAGATTACAACTCAATAAGGGGGTTGGGTTAATTAATATTCCAATAAAATTTCTAATTTAAAAAATTTAAAAAACAAATTCCACAATTTATTAAAATCTCAATGTTAATAAAAATAATACAAAAAATATAATTATATCTTTTGAATTTTTTTTCAAATGCTAGATCACATCTCAGATAAACTACGTTTGAAAAAACATTATCATTTGAAACAAATATACTCATATAAAAAATAATATATAAAAATATATATTAGGTAAAATATCATAGAATTTGTTTTTGGTTAGAATCTTAAAAATATGAATCTTTTTTTATTTAAGAACATAAAAAACAATATAGATCAAGGGGAACAAAAAATTTATAATGAATATTGCACAACATAATTTAACAAGGGATACCATATTAAACCAATACTTAATAACCTCTATATAGAAATAACCTACTATAATTTAGTTATTTGTAATGTTGATCTACAACATCAAATAGGTTTTACAATCAATATCTCTCACGACCTTCCAGATAAAGAGCCACTTCCATAGTTATTCATGGGTTACAAAATGATAACAAGTCACATAATATCTCTCTATATTTTATTTGTGGGTATGAAAATGAAGTGTTTTTGAGAGTATCAAAAACTATAAAATTTAATACTGGATACTATGTTTTAAAAATAAACAGAGTAATATAGAAAAATTTCTAAAAGGTAAAGAATAAATAGAACGTGATATGAGATATGAGATAATAAAATGAAATGTTTCTCAATCTAAAAATAATGAGTTTTCCATTTTCCATGATTTTTTATTTTTAAATAGAATAGATATCTTTTATAGAAGGTTTAATAAAATAAGGTGTCATAGATTATTCGTTTCATCACAAGTTCATGTGTAGGATCCTTAGTTATTCTCCATAATAGAATGTATCATCTAGTGAAATAAAAACATTTTATGGATGTATATATTTTCTTATTAAATAGATATTCATTGGAAGTATCATTTTAAGAGTTATCAATTTAATATTTAATACATTGAGAGTTCTTTTAGTTCTTCAAAAACATGAAATTGATGTTTTTAAATGCTCCATTAATAAGTTAGACTTGGAATGTTATCTTCACATGAAATATATAAAGTTGACATGGAAACATCACGTGGAAATCTTATATGGTTATTTGATGTAGAAACTCTATCATTATAGGGTCACCACTGCATTTTTTTGTTCATTTTCTCATGTAGTGGTTCATGAATTCATAGAGTTAATTATTTCATAGTATAGTAACTAAAATAATAGACAAAGATGATATATTAATTTATGAAAAATTATAAATTTATTGTAATTTTAAATTTATTTATTCATGAGTAATGCACATCTATGTCTCATATTAGGATGGTTTTTCATGTGTTATGGTGATTCCCAAAACAAGGTGATCTAAAAATCAATACATGGTGAGTTTATGAAATAAAAAAATATTCCCTTATGACTCATGGTAAATAGTATTTTCATCCAGTCAGATGGTGTAAAATATAGGATTGGGTGCACATGATTATCTGATCTTCACGAAAAGTTCAAAATCATTATATAGTATGTTCATGCTAGATCCAACAAGGTTGGCATGATCATTTCAAGACATAGCTATTTATTCCCATTTATTCAAGTAATCCATTTTCTAATTCGAAAATATGGAATTAATTAATAAAAATATACACATGTTTTGGGATCATTAAAATAATGAGGCACTGGTCTATGAAAAAATATATTACATCCGAATAGTTGATTTTTTATTACATAAAATTTTAATCCATTCCAAAATTGTATAGGTCTACTATCTTTGGAAACATGGACACGTAAGCAACTAGTTCATGAATGATATTTATCATCACTAAATATGTTCTTCAAACCTAGTACCCTTCTAGGAAAAATAAATCTAAAACCATTCTTAATAAATGTGGGAAAGGAAATATAAGAAAAGGTGATCTCAAAAGCTCAGTGAGGGTAAACATGGGTGATGTCAATGATCGTATAAGATAAACATTTTCAGAAGATTCTGAGAACATGACCTTAACATTTTAAAAGTAAATAATGGATATCATATATCATAATCTTGAGTCATGGAAATAATATTGGTAGTTCATAATAAATGATTCATCATAGTATCTATGAACATGATAAACAGGATAATAGCATTTGAATATGACATGTATTAGTGGTATACAAATAAACTTTTATCTTTTTGAACATGTATAAATTGAAATAGGTTCACTCATTATGTTTTTGATATAAATCATGCCCTCCAATAGACTTATGGAATGAAACCAATTCCAAACATGATATTATAGGCATTAAATAAATCTCCATTCATGATATTATGGATATAATATCTATTTCCATGCATGATATTATGTAAATGAAAATAAATTTCACATATAAATGTATGAACTTGAAAGCCCAATCTAGGTAAAAAAAATTGAATATGAAAATCATGTTCCCTAATACTATATTTATATCATAGGTTATCCATATTTAACTAATCAATTTTATGGATGTATAGGTCTAAAAAATCACATAAATAAATCTATACATATGTGATCTATTTAATTTTAAGATATCCATCATCTTCGTTATGTGAAAAATAAGTGGTTTTTATAAAAACTACATTATAGTTTAACCTATGGTAAAGGGAACAGGTTTCATAAAAATATTTTCGTAATAAATATAAAACATATATTTAAATAATAAGGATGGTATATTTGGATTATATTCGAATAAAAACATAAGTAACATCAATAGATGTCATATTAGATGGGAAATTATTTTAAAAGATCACTTGGAGTAATTCATGAGGAAAACAATCATTCCATTTTGAAATAAATTATTTAAATAAATTGCGATATTATAAATGAAATTTTTTTATTTTGGAATAACCATGTAAACGTATAAGGTAATATTCAAATAAAATATTATTCATGATGTCTGAAAAATAATTTAATTAAGTATTAATTAAAAACATATTTCCTTCATATTTTTTCAAAAAGTAAAAAATAACCTCATTAAAAAAATGATGAGAAGATTACAGGAGAAATATTTTTTTTAAAAAAAATTGTATAAATTTATTTGAATTATCATAGGATAATATTTACAAAATTGTTTATAAAAATTTGTAGAAATCAGATAAAAATTATTATAGAACAATGAGAGAATTTGTTTTAAAAAAATATTTTTTGATCTGTTAAATAATCAAATTGAGAAAGATGAATAGAAAGAATATAATCTCAAAAATAACCCTAAACAAAGAAAATTAAATTTATTCTTTATAAAAGTATCATATAATTTCCCTAATGAAAAATTATGTATAACCAATCTTGATTAATGTAGGTTTAAAACACAAATCTCTTACCTCAAGTTTCACCTTTCCCCAATAATGTTCTAAACACATGTATAATAAATATTGATTTATTATAAATTTATGAATTAACCATATTCATATCTATCATAACACATATTATTTATTTTTCACATCTTATTACCAATATATTAATAACATCTTATTAAAATCAATGTTCTGGGTGATAACTACTTTATTTTCCAAGCATGTTTGGGTTAAAATGTATTGAACCATATTCTTTGATTATATTACCATTATTTAAAAGTTTTATTCTTGTTATAAAAATCATATATATCCATTATATACATATTTTTAGTTATACAAAAAATTAGACATATAAAACACAATTACACTAATCAAAGAAATGATCGGTCGTATGTCCGCATTAACAATATTGTCATTTTTTCATGTATGTAATGATAGAATGGTAAATATTTATTTAATTTATAGAATAATTATTATATGATATATATATATATATATCATATATTATAATTAAACCATTCCATATAATTTTCCAATTTAAATATAAATGCAAAATGAATCACACAACTTCATAGAGGCGGTAGTTTACACGTACACACGAACAACATTATAATATTAAAACGGTTTGGAAGGTAAAGTGGTAGATGTTATAATATAATTCAAGATTTAAATTTGTTCAGTTGTCTAATATATATAAATAAAACTCTTAATCACATACATCCATTAAATATAATTATGTGAAATGAATTTTATCGTTATGTGGAGACGATAAGTCATATGTACGCATGAGAGATACTTTAACATATCATTTGATGGGAAATGGATTTATAATGGTGTTTTCATAATAATTATAAATTTTTAGTATATTTATGACAATTGTTTTTTCATTTATTGATAAATAGAATATAGTAAGAATGGGTTGAATAATAAATAAATTGAAATTGTTCAGGTTAGACGATTATATCTTCATTGGGAGACCTCCTTTGGATCATTTCTTAAGGAACCAATGGTTCGTCTTTTGAGGAGAAAATAACTTCTAAAATGTAGATAATGATATTTATAAGAGTAACGAGTGGAATTTGGATGAGATATTTAGATTAACTTGGTGTAAATAAGTTATGGAGGATGATCTCTTTTAAAAGTGAGGTCTGAGGTATTTTTTTAATTTATTTAAGAAATTAAAACATATTAAAAATATTACAGAGAAAAATGAATCAAAATATTCTTGAATATGAATAAAGGTTTATAGGGTAGATATAAAATAATTCAATTAAATTTTTAATAATATCCAAAACATTTTAATCCTTATTTATTTATTAACCTCTTGGTTAATTATTATTGACATTATTTGTGGTAAGCATTAATTAAACCACAAATGGTTAATATTGTAACTATAAATGTAAAAGGGGATTATAAATGGGAAATGGATAATTTTTTTAAAACTTATTTCCATCACATGTTCAAAGATAATATTTTTATTAATTGTAAATAATTTAGTAATAAATTATTCGGTTAAAATACTATTAATATAAATTTTGAAACAATTCATTTAAATTTTCTTTAAATACAAATAGATAAAGGGTAAAATAGAATATAATACTCTAAAACATACCGAAAATGATATATATATATCAATAAAGTTTTTGGGACACATTATTTCTTTTAAATTATTTTAGTTTTATAATATTTAGTTCTATTGTTTTAGTTTTTTCTTAATTACAAAATATTGTATAAGTGTTTCATAAGAATTTATGGTATTTATATAATAATAAATTAAATATAAATAAATTATTATCAAGAAAATAATTTATGTAATGTAAAAATTGATATTTTGGTTCATTCATATCATTATTTTGTCCTCATATGGGTAAATAATAATTATCTAAAACTAAGAGAGTGACATTTTGTAACTTTCTTTACATTACATTGTATAATAGTCATTTTCCAGGAAAAGTATTCATTAAACAATTATATTTTTTTCTTACGGTTATGAGGGACATATTAATTTCATCCAATGAGAATTAATATGAAAAATTATTGCCTTGTCACGTGGTTTTAACCAATATTTTCTTGATTTACCCTTTACTAAGGTGAATGATTTTACCAGAGATCAAATTAAAAAAAATAAAAGGGACCTATTTACCAATATTGAATCTCAAGAATCAAAAAATGGAATTCATTTTATCAAACTATTTACCAAAATTTTCTAGAAATAAATATTAATTTACGTATGAAACAAAAGGTAAAAATTTTAATATCCATGATTTTTTTTCAGGTCGAAAACAAATCCAAATTTGAATTCTTCAATTAGTGGGTATTCCATTTTCTTTTTCATTGATCATAATAAAATTCTTAGGGTTGTTGTAGCTTTATATCATGTTTTTACATGGTGTTAGGGTAATTTTTTAAGTCATCAGTGGCTAAAAGAGGTCATGGGAGCATCAGAGGCCCAAAGGCCTATTTTTGAGTTATATGTTAAGGAAAATGGTTTATGGTAATCCATGAATCCTCTTCTAGGTAATAGAGCACCCATGTTTTTAAGTACTACATGATGTGGATAAATTATGTGGGGTGGCACATGGCCATGGGGCCCTGTCTAAAGATATTGTAGAGGGATACCACATGGTTAGCATATGACTAGATAAAACCATTTGGTAATACACATGGGTACTACCACATATGTAGTACCTATTACATTTAGTTGACACTGTTCATGCACAGTTTGGAATTTTTTTTGAAAACAACTGTGTGGCCCTGTAAAGGTATGAAAATAACTTTTTTCCCTCATTTTTATTTTAATTTTTCATCATTTCCACCCTTCTTCTCCCATACGTCTCACCTAGTAGGAGGAATTATCCACCTACACTCCTCTATTTGGGATTTCTCTCCATTTTCCATTAGTGCTCCATTTTCATATAAGTCATGTTCATTGGATCCGCCTTGGTAAGGCTTGCCACAACCTATATTCATTTTATCCTTTCCTTTTCCTCCAGGGTTTCTAAATTTGGCTTAGCTATTTTACCCTATTATTGGGAAAACTTTCAAAAAATCTAATTTCTCTAGATCCCCTTGGAGCTACATCTTAATACTGGACATGCCAATGTCTATGAGTCCAAGGATGGCTATCAATATCTTCAATTTCATACAGACGATTTGGGGCTCTATATTTTAGTGTGCATATGGTTAATTGATTGAGACCATTTGTTTCATATTAAATTGATAATTTATCCCTAATGGACTCCCATAAGCATGACTTAACACGATTTATATGAGAGATTTCATGTTAGAATTTGTTACTCAATTAATGGTTCGGCTGGTGGGAATTATTTATATCAAATGGATTTTTTTTGGGTTTCTAGTTATTAAAATCAATGACATTGAATTTTTATTTAATTTTTTTGGTAATTTATATATACATAATATTTAGTTGAATTGATCTATTCAATGTAATTGAATTATTAATTTTTTTTAAACTATACAATTCAAATGTTTTAAAGTGAATTGATCACAAGAAATGAATTATTTTTATATGATGGTTGTGACATATTTTATATACCCGTGGGGTCATGAAGTGCTTGGCATGAGGTTGGGATAGAGTAAGACATTTGGAATTGAGGTGATGTGATCATTGGAATGGGTTTGTCCTATGTTTCATGGGTGATAAGATCATCGGTTTGGCTTTGGCCGAATTTGATTGTGTTGTGTTAACTATTAGTTGGGTGCCATAGTTGTCGGATTGAGGTATAAAGGCCATAAATTATAGGGAATGGCCCGAGATATGGAATATAATTCCCATAAAATTTGAGAGGCATGGTTTTCGGGGTAAGAGGTTCCAGATTGATGTGGTTTAGGAATTACTTTTGTGATTCTTGATCACTCAAGAGGGTCATAATGCCGATTTGTGTATGGTGCACACAGGTTGTCTCTGTGATAAGGAGTTTTTGAACACTCTTGTGGGTTGTGCCCCTCGGTAGTGCGACTTTGAATTTTTTTTGGGGGTTTATTATTGTAGAAATCCACATGGAAGGTTTGGATCCTTCGATTAATAGTGATGATACTGTCAGTTGGGCGATGAGGCTCACTGTGACTGTGGCTGATGGGCCAATGTTTATATTAGAGGAGATATATCTTCATTATTCGGGATGATGTTTGATCGACCGATGTTGAAATTTATTTGAGGATATATATCGATTTGACTCTAGATATTGGGCTTCAAGTTGATGAGTGCTTTTGAGTTGGGGTTTTGAGGGACATGATTATTTTACTTGGGTTTGAATTTAGGATACTGGTGGATTGGTTTGAGACAAGTGGTGTTAGGAGGCATTAATTTCAAGTTATATTACTTGAAGGTGTATCCATATGGTTCACCTTGGATATTATACATTAGAGGGTAACCTTGGGAAATGGGCCGAGGGTCTTCTCCATCTCAGTGATTACAATATAGGCAGAAGTAGTTGAGAACTTCTTTTTGGTTTTTGAGCATTATGTAATTTATTTTTGTTTTGTTAAGAAAAATTATTTTCTCTTTAATTATTTAACTATTTTATGCAACTACATTAAAACATTGGTTGGATACACACACATGGGTGGTAACCTACTAAGACACACTCTCACACCAAACATGGTCCCTTTGGGATGTGTGTAGATTTTATGTTCTTTTGTTTAGGTAATGGATAAACTTCATATGTTGGGTCTTAATGGGTTTTTGGTATAGAGATTTTCAGAAGACCTTGATTTGTTTTCTTAGCTATAATTTGGTTTTATTTTTCCTTTTGTATTAGTATACTTCTTGTTATAGGTATTGCATTGTGTTTTATCAATGGAAACACTTGTTCATTTATTTATACGAGCTATTTGGGTATGAATGCTCTGCTTGTTTTAGTTGTTTATATAAATTGTATACTGGAATTTTTTTTTTGTATTTATACGACTTCCTTATTTATATTTCTTCAGCTATATTAATTTAATTAGTTGTCTTTACTCTTTCTCTGGGTTTGGTTGTGTTTTCCGAGTCATTTAATTTTAACATCATGTTATATATTACTACTCATAAAATTATTATATCTATTCTATAAGGGTACATCCCCCCATATTCCCTTATTACACCATTTATTCTAGTTTATTGACTTTGAAGTATGAGTATGATTTCCTACGGATAGTCACCCCGACCCGGTCACACTTTTCAGGTGGCTCATCATTCATGGATTTTACAAGTGGTATCCAAATTGTTCTTAACTATGATTTAGAAGAAGTGTTTATCTAGATAATAATGAGAATGAGAATGAATTTTATTTTATTTTATCCTGGTCTTAATATTTGTGTTATGGCAGATTTGAGACTTGGTTGTGGTTTTTAATAGGATTATAACTCGTGCATGGGTTCCTCCAACCCCATATACCACGAACCAACCAATTTACTATGGGTGTGAATTGTATATTGGGTTTTCTTAGTGTATAGTTTGTTTGATTTCCACAGAAGGTGGATTTTTTGAAAAGTGTATTTTTATTGGTTTTGATACGTGGACCTTGAATTTGTAAATTATGCAGGAACAAGGATCCCTATGCAGGTAGGACAAGGAATGATATTTTGAACCTTGGCCTAGTGAGGCAAGGTGTGTTTGAAATGCTTATTATGCTTTTATTTAGGCACATATTATGATGTTCCTATTATGAATATCTTTGATAAATGATATCCAATGATTTTTTAAATGTGACATTCCATGAGATATATAAATTTAAATTCTATGTGATGTTTGAATGGTATTGGATCTTATAAGAGCAGGATGTTATGGATTGGGGGGATTTTGATCACTGGGTTCGGTGATGAGGTCGTCTCTTTGAGGCAATGTTGGTTGTCATGATGGGAATGAATGAGTATATTTTGATAAATGGATCTTTTGAGGGTGGGTAAGGAGTATAAGATCCCAGGATTCGTTGATCCATGGTTTTAATATAAAAGGGAAAGGGTAGTGAGGTTTTTCTTCCGATTAATGCTTTCCATATCTGTGTTTAAAAATATTTGTGTCTGGGTGTCTATTAATCTATATAACCATTTTGATGGAATTTAGAATGTTCCTACATGAAGGTGTGAATGGAGAATCATATGGTTGATGGATCGGGGACATATGATCCCTTCAAGTTTAGTCCCCTGAGGGTTAGTAGAGGATGAGCCATAGTTACAACCACATGTGCTAGCTTAGGTAAAAGTTATACTATGGGAATAGAAGCTGATGAACATAACCACATTTCAGAAATATCTAGATGAAAAACTCTGATAATGCTTTGAAAATGTGTTATAGGTGATTTATCGGGGTTCTCAGGGAGAATTTACATCAATCCCTTACCGTACTCGAGAGTTCCAATCGCATCACCTGCACTTTTCTTGGGTTATGGTGGTCTACAAGAAGCTTAGAACTATAACAAGAGTATGTAGATGGTAATTGAGTATATTGAGATGAATATAGGGTATATGGTCATTGTTTCCACCTATATGCTCAGAGGATCGGTTAGAACTGGAGGCATGTGTAGGTGTATGCCAGAAAGCATGAGGGACTCGGCTATATAGACATTGAGGCTAGGTTATTCAAGAATGTTTTTCTCGAAGACACTGAGGGAAGAAAGGGATCATATATTCCTGAGCCTTTAGTAGGGAGAAATTTCTATCATGTGCTATGAAGAAAATTTTAATGAGCTATATCACATTTCACCTAGCATGGTGGGTGATGAAATATCGAGGGTGAGTCACTTCAAGTATGGTTTACGACATGCCATTCAGGTATAGGGAATCATATTTGGATTGACCTCATTCTTAGAGGTAGTGAACCAGGAACTCAAAGGAGATGTAAATATAAAGTATATTCCCTACTTGAGATGGGAATTAGCTTCAGGTTAGTTAATTGGTTATTCTACAGATACCAAGAATTAAGGTTAAAATGAGTTCTAGCATGACAGTTAGGCCAAGGACTCGATAAGACAACCTTAGAGTGAATCGTCTTTATTGTTATTTCAGTGTGGGTATCCATGACATGTTTTTACATAGTGTTAGAAACTTCCAAATAGTTCCTAACATGTGTATAGTTCAGGAATCCCAAGAGGTTCTGGATGAAGCCTTCATAGATTTCCAACATTTAGGGACCCAGAAAGACACAAAGTTCTATGATCAGTTCAGGGTCAGCAGCAGGTGAAGGTAGTCGAGCTTCAACTACACATGATGGATATTGATGAGAATGTGGAACCCAGCAGATGGGTGTGGAGTTTTTGGTGGGTGAAACACCACCATCTCGTTAGGATTTATTCCATAGAGCTTTAGTCCATGTGTTCACCGTAAAGCCAGTAGGGGCTGAGTAGGCTAGTGAACTGATAATGGTTATAGTTATTCCATGATCATAGCATATTTATTTTGATTTAATTTGTCATGGCCTATGGAGGCATGTTTTTATGCGTGTAAAAGGTAAAATGGTTGTATATATGGACTAAACAGACACTAGTCATTAGGATAGAATTGTATCATATGCATCAGATTTAAATATGAGGGTCAAAAAGCCATGATTAATGTTTGAGAATCAGTAGACATGGGGTTATTATGGTTCATAGAATTAGGTAATCAAGGAAATTTGGGGCTTGATTGAGGGTCAATGGAATATGGGAACTAATGTGGTGTTGTACTTGATTGAGTTCAAAGGCACCAGGTTTGATTTTGACTATCTTTTGAGATGTGGGACCTCGTTGTTGCCATGTGTGACATGGGAATGAGTTAGGAATCAATTCCTTGCATGATTTTCATGTATGTTTGGTATGACATAAGATAACCATATATAGTGTGGTAGGGATATTGTGTCATCGGAGGAAAATGAGTTTTGGAATTGTTCAATGGGTCCTTGATGGTTTGATTTCTTCTTAGGTTGTGACTGGGGTAGGTCACTCTGAAGGATGGTAGCCCCCACATGACTTAGTTGGCATATACAATTCAAAATAATATATTATGGGTTTGTTTTAATGGGGTCGGTAGGTTTGGTACCATATTTGTGTTTGAATTGTTATATTTGGTATGATCTATGTTCTGTTTGGGAGATTAAAACATCCCATGTTTTTTCGTTAGGTTGAAAAAAAGTTCCCATTTGAATTTTCCAGTTGGTGGTTGAGTCTTTTTCTTGTTTATTGATCAAAATTAAATTCTAAGAGATCTATTATCTTCATAACATATATTTATAGGGTTTAAGGGGGGTTTTAAAAATCCTCGAGTTACAAGAATAGGTTTCATGAGAATTGGTGGCCTATGCTGAGTTGCAGGTTAAGGAACATGATTTAGAGTAAAGCATGCAACATCTTCCAAGTAACCATATACCCATGTTTTTATTTGCCACTTGGTTTGGATAAACTTAGTGGGGTGGCACATGGCTGTGCATCCTTGTCTGCTGATATTTTCATAGTGCTACCACATAGTATTTTCATAGTTAGGTAAATTCATGTGGTAAGACACACCTATACAACAAATTTTGTAGTAGCTATAGACTATATCCCACAATGTTTGTGCATGGTTTGGAAAACTATTCAAGATAACTATGTAGTCTAATAAAGGATCAAATTTTCATTTTTCGCCTTCCTCTTTATTTTCCTTTTATCTCCAATTTTATTCCCTTATTCTCTCATGGGTTTTGTATGGAAAGTGGAATTATCCTCCCCCTCTCCTCCATTTGAGAATTCTATCCCTCCTCTATTAGTGCTATCTTTTCATATCGATTGGGTGCATTGGAACTACCTCAAAAAGGATTACCACACCCTAGCCACGTTTTCTCTTTACCTCCACCTCAAAAATGATAATTCCATCCCATATGATTTACTCTATTTTTAGGGTGGTTGATGGGATATCTTATTTCTCTAGAACCACTTGGAGTTAGAGCCTAATACTGTTTGTTCCAATGTATACACGTCCAAGGTTGGTGGTGCATATTTTCTTATTCGGATGATTTTGGGGTAAATATTTTATCATTCAAGTGGGTAATATTGAGAGAACCCTTTCTTAATATTAAATGTTTTTAGACAATAAGGGATGAACTTATGCATTCCCTAGGACAATTTACAGGAGTGAGGTTGGGTTAGAGGAGGTCGCTCCGTGGGTGGTTTGGTCAGGTGGCATTTTTTATATCAAATGTATATTTTTTGTTTTCAAGTTATTTAATTAAATATAAATTAATTTTTATTTATTTTTGGATGTAAATTATACAAACATGAAGTATGTTGGATGTGAAAAATTCAATTTCATTGAATTTTAATGTCTATTTAAATTTCTCCATTCAATCATTTTAAATTGAATTCCTTTCTTGAAGGGAATTATTTATATATTATTCTTGTGATATATTGTGGAGACCAATGGGTTCATGAAGGGATTGTACTATGTTTGATATGGCATTGACCATTCCTAATTGAGGCTATGTGATCATTAGGAAGGGATTTTCTATGTTACATGGGTGATGAGATCACCAGTTAGGCTTGGAATGGATTTGATTGGGTGGTGTTGAACATCAGTTTATAATCATAGATGTAGGATTGATATGGTGAGGCCATAAGGTTGATGGAATAGCCTGTGATATTAGATCTAATGGCTATTATATTTGAGAAACATCGTCTCACGTGAACATGGTTCTAATTTGATGTGTCTTCATAATTAATTGGCATATTAGGTGGTTTAGACAACCCAGGAGGGTAGTGGTACCCAATAGTGGGGATTATGAAATGTTGGTGGGGGGGGGGGGGTTCATTCCATAAAATCAATGTGGAAGGTGAGGAGTCTTTGGTTGTTGGTGATGAGGCTATCAGTTGGGGGTTGAGCCTCACCGTGAGTGAGGCTGATGGTCAATGATTTATAATAGTGGATGAATATTGTCATTCACAATGATTTAATTTCATAAGATGATGATGAAATTTGTTTTATTACATGTATCCTTGTGCCTCCGAATGTTGGGCTTGGAGTCGACGAGGGCTTTAGATAAAGTGTTTTAGGGACAAGATTGTTTTTGTTGGACATTCCTTCAGAATGTTGGTGGGTTGGATTGAGGCACGATGTGTTAGGAGGCATGATGTGACAAGTTTATTTTTTTGAAGGAGGAACCTGATGGTTCACTTGGGAAGTTATAAAAAAAGAATTTCCCAGGTCAATTGGCCAAATATCCTATCATTATTAATGATTCCATCATTTTTTGAAGCAGATTAAAACTTCTTAGTTGATTTTGAGTACCCGTGATGTTTTTTGTTTGATTAAAAATAATAATAATATTATTATTTATTTATTCATTTAATTTTTTTAAACCTTCATGCGGGTTATGAAATCTTGTATGGTAACATACTGAGACATATGATCACAACCTAAATGGGTCCTTCGAGGAAAGTGTTCATTTTATGTTCTAACATTCATGTAAAAAGGTCATCTTTATGAGCAGGGTCTTAGAAGATATTTTGAATAGATGTTGGAATAGAACCTTGTGGTATTTCCTTAGCTAGAGTTCTATTTTAGTTTTTATTTTGTATCAGCATAATTCTTTTTATATGTATTTTACTGAGGTCTGTAATGGGAGACCCTTTTTTATTGATATGTATGAGTGGTTTGGATATGCATTCCCTTCATGTTTTAGATTTTTCAACATGTGGTATACTTTCATGTTTTATTATTTCTGAAACATTTGTTATTATATTTCGTCCACTATTTTAAAACTATTTATTATGCTTCTCCGTTTGGTGGTTCAGGTTTTTAGTCTATTGAATCATTAATTTACACTACATGTTATATATTTTTACACAAACTAATATCATATCTCTTTCATGAGGGTGTAAAATCTCAATGTTCCCTCCATAAACCATCTCCTCTAGTCATAAATTATTGGAGTTTGGGTATGTTCACATGAGGCCAAAGGAACATGTCTTAAGAGAAATGTTCTGATTGCTAATTCATCAGGGACGTTACAAAAACCACTTTATATAAAAATATATTTTTCATAAACATAACTTTTTTGTATAAAAAATGTTTGTATAAATAAATTAAAATATGAAACTGATTCAAATGAATGTAAATATATTAATAATAATATTATATAACTAATTTTACATTGAATCCATTTTAAAAGAAAATATAACATTCAAAATTTTTGAACCAAAATATAATTTTCAATAAAATTGGTATATTCACTATACACTGAAAAATAATACTTTGAAAATAAATCCCAAAAAATCCACGCTAAAATAATTTTTATTTGGTTATTTCCAAAATGAAATTATTTTTTCTGAAAAAAAATTAAAAAATCTCTAAAAAATAACTTTAAAACATTTTCACAAAAAGCAGTATGATCTTTTTTTAGGAAGACATATTTTTTTAGGAAAAAAATATCTTTACACAAAATGAGTGATTATTTACTAAGAGTTTATCAAAAAATATATATTGAGTATTTATTTTATATATATTTCATAAATTTGTAAATAATATTTTTTACCATGAAATTAATTGTTAGGTTTTAACTATCTCATTAAATAATAATTTTTTAATTGAGTGTTATGGTTCATTTAAACTCAGTGTTTCATTTGATGAAAACTATCGAAGAAATAATATTATTTAAAGAGAATTTTTTTTAAAAATTATTTGGTTGTTACAATACCCCAAAAACCCTTAATAAAATATACCTTCACAATTAGAACTTGTGCTCAGTAATCAATGGTCTGATATTAAAAAAAATCCTTTTTTGAAAACACGTATTGTAAATGAGTTTAATAAAACCACATCTTAAAAGAGTGAGAGGGGAGTATAAATTTCATATATAATAACTCATAACTATGTTACCAAATATTAGAAAAAAGGTGGGAATTGAAAACATTTAAATGAAATTAAACCTTATCTTCCAAGTATTGATTGAGAGTGATAGAGACTATAGTGAGGAGAAAGATAACCATAAAAAACTGTAAACTAGTGAAAATGTTAATTGACCATTGATTTTTCAATTAGAAAAGTAAATGGATAAATTTTTAATTTCAATATCTTTTTATTTATATTGAAGGAATATTTTAAAATCATGATAAATTCATGGAGAGAGAAAACATACATGGAATTTTCCATGTCATAAGCGTAATCTCAACATTTGATTATACTACAATCTACTTCAAATTCCTCTCTTACTCCTGAAAGAAGGATATTTGACATATATTTTTCATGCATAATTAAACGTTAATGAATCTTAAGATCCATAATTCACTTCATAGGCCTTCAAATTTTTACCAAAATTGAACTGGTTAGTACATGTTTTTGGTAAATCATAACTAAAAATCAAATAGTAATATCCAAATTTTAACTTAATCCATTCTACAGCTACATAACCTTAAGTCCCCTAAAAACTATTACTGACCTTATTGAAAACCCAAAAGTGATTTAATCTCTTACCCTTCCATGATAAATATAAAAATAATTTTAATTACTCATAATATGTCACACCAATATGTATATATATTGATCAAATATTCTACAATGTACACTAATAATTCCCAAAAAGGGAATAATAAAATCATATTTGATTCTAAAATATAATACACACATTATTGTTTAACTAAAATATTATCCTATGAAATGATATTTTAATTATAATTTTGGTCTCATCCTTGCACTGGTAGATGATCATAGGTTGATATAGAATATAAAATATGAATTCATTTTTTCCAAAATATTTATGGAATATATGTAGGGGGGGCTAATCAATTCTCATAATCACATAAAATTTAACTAAAGGATAACATTTTCATAGATATTTTTCATAAGAATATAAACATGGAATCCTCTATTCTATTGTGGGGGAGACTATTTCTCTAACATCCATGATTCACATCAATTATTTTAATTTCATAAGATTTACCTTTGTTTTTTGACATAAAAGGTTGTTTTAGCTTATTATATTCGTTGTCCCTGAGACTATGTATTTGAATCACACAGTTCCCAAAATCTATTCAATTGTAAAATTGATGTGTGTGTGGTGAATTTTTTGTATCTATATCCTTATTCAGTTTAGGGATTTCCCCCGTTACATCACATTGATATTAATTTTCATGAAGGCCCGACTTACTACACATGATATTTATTCTTTTTTCATTCATGATTTAAACTAAGTACCCCTTCTAATAAATTTGTTATGAAGAAGATTAAATTTTGTTTCTTCTATGAAGTTGAAAACAAATAGAGTTTCCATGAAGCCCCACCATCCTTTTCATATCACCAAAACCATGAGGGTTTCTAGGTTGCATTTCTACTATCAATCCACATAAAATTATTTCCTTATAAATAACAATGTACCTTATAGATAATTGATTTTTGATGAATCAGTTTCAAACCACTAATGAATTGTTCAATTTTGATTTTAGAAAAGTTGATTAAACAAGATGCATACCTTGAAATTATAGTAAAAGTTTCCCCATATATACCACTGGATTTATAATCCTTTTTCTAAATCTTAATGAATTACTTCTGTATTTTTTTATACAGAATAAAAGGGAAGAACATACTAAAAAATATTCCCTAAAAATAATTTCAACTTTCCTCCTCATTCATTGTATTCTTAATAATATTCCATCATTTATAAGATTCTCTGTCAAATTGACAAATAACATGGACTAATTTTACATAATCTAATCACTACAAATAAAAAATATATTTGCATCACATTTAACCATATCTGAGAAACTGGTGGATAAAAATACCAATATACGGATATTGGTTATTATTGAATTAAAGGTTCAATTACATGTTTCTCCCTCATTTGTGCATTTAGATGTTCAACATGATTTACGTTACCACCGATATCTTGAGAGTGTTAAGTGACAATAGTCAGATGATATTGCATCCAAACTCCAATTCCGATCGATTTATAATATGGGAAATCATTTTATGTACATCACATTAGTTTTTAACATAATTACTTTGAGTTATATCCACTGATTAAAACCAAAATGCATAGTTTGATAAATAATGATCTTACAAGAAAACCACACAATAATGAAACATCCTTAATTCGATGTATAAATCAAGAAACATTATTTTCAATATATTAAATATTAGGTTTAAATTATATAATCCATGATCAATGAATTTTTGGATGTTATCTTATACATCAAACTATCAATATGGTTGTTATTAATGTTTTTTTCATCGAGGTTTTCAAAGTATAACTAATCCTTTCACTAATATAATCTGTATTGACCCATACATTATAGACAAGATATAAAATCCAAATTGATTAGTATTCATTAAATAAAATTTTGATCCATTCCCCAGCCATATAGGAATAGTTTCTTTTAAACATGGACACAAAAACAAGTAGTTCATAAATGAACTATATTTTATCCCATTAAGTTATTCTTAAGAACTAAATTTATTAAAAATATCATTTCTAAAATCATTCATCATAACCCCGGGAAAGTAATCATAAGAAATGGTTAGATAAAATTCTCAGTAAGGGTAAAATGGATGATTTCAATAGTTATATAAGTATAACACGACAATAAGTGTGTGGGAATATTTTCTTAACATTTTAAATCTACATCTTTCATATCTTATATTTTAATCATGTTTCAACAAATAAATATTTGCATTTAATATGACATTAATCATTAATGTATCAAAGAACACCATCAATAAGTGATTATTATTGGTACAAGACATATAATCTTGTTATAAAAATAAGATTATAACTTATTGATCATTTATAAATAGAAATAGCTTAACTCATTAAGTTAAGGGAATGATATTGTGCCCTGTCATTTACATATGGACATAAAACCAAGTCCATGGATGATCTTATAGACATAAAATCTAGTTTTTTTCATGATATTTTAAACATGAAAGATAGGTCCAGACAAGATCTTATGGACATGAGATCCAATTCCATTAATAAACATATGGACTTGAAAAATACGTATATTCATAAAATTGTGAACCCCAAAATATGGTTCGCACATAACATATTTAACTAATTATTTACCAATATTTTCCCAATGAATTGTATGTAGATATTGGTACCATCCATAAAAAAATTAAAATCATATATATATGCTCCCAAATATTATAAAACATTAATTATATCAGATCCCAAGAAAATAAATGATTTTCCAAAACATTTCACTAATCTATATCCTATAGAAAAGGGAAAGAACCTTAATCAACAACTTTTCATTATAAACATAAACAATCCAGACAAATATAATTGATGGTATCCATGGATCATATTCCTAGTAAATATTATGTAACATCAAATGATGTCTACATAGATGGAAAAGGGGTTTGAAAGATCACATAGAATATTTATTGGGGAAACTAAAATTTTCATATAGAAATATATTATTTTAAAGAAACCATTAAATTATAATGGAGAATATATTCTTTTAAGATAACCTTGTAAAACTATAAAATAATATTCTATGATAATATTAGTCTTGAAGGTGGTAAAATCTTTCTGTACTGTGAACATTAAAAAAAATTCCTTTCACACTTATTTGTAAGAAGTCAAAAGGTACCTCATTTGGAAAATGATAAGAAGATTCCTCATAAAACATTTTAATGAAAATTAACCCAGGGTAAAAAAATTCATAAAATAATCATTGGATAATCATTAAATTATTTTCAAAACAATTTTAGAAAATATGGATATGGAATAAATAAATATAGGTCAAATAGATAATTAAAGATGATTTTCATTAAAAGAACACATTCGATCCCTTAAATAATTAAATTGAGTAAAATAAAAGGAAAAATATAATCTCATGAAATAAAAAGAGGAGAATATAATGAATGTGATTTATCATATAAGGATCATGTAGTTTCCTCATTAAAAATTAATGTACAAACAATGTTGATTAAAATAAGATTGAAGCATAAATCCCTTACCTCATGTTTTTTCTTTCCTCGTTCACTTTAAAAAATCATGTATAATAAATATGGATTTAAAATTAATATACTCCATCTCCATATATTCATTATTTATTTCATCTTATCACCCATTTATTAATAATTTGCTATTAAAATCTCTATTCTGTGTAGTAACTACTTTCTTTTATAAGAATGTTTCATTTCAGAAGCCCCATTACTTAAAAATTGATTATATTTAGATAATTTATAGATGTTTATTATTTTAAAAAAATATTTATATTCATACATTAAATTTAGAGATTAGATGAAGTACACAGTTCATTGAGATGGTTGGTTTTATGTATGCATGAATATTGTTTTCATTTTTCAAAGGATGGAAAGAAAGATAGATAAGTATTACTTAATATTTATAAATAATTGATATATCATATATGATAAAAAAATACTTCATCATTACTATCCACATAAAATATAAATGAAAAAAATCACTTCTCTTCGTGCAGGTGGTAGTCCACACGTACACAAAAAACAACGTTATCGTTTTCTAATGGGTAGGAAGGTAAGAAGGTAAGAAGTTACATGTTATATTATAATTTAGAAAGTATAATTATTTCATAAATTTCATATATAAATATCCATCCCATAATAACACCATCAATTAAATATAGAGTTGACAAATGAACAATATCACTAAGTGGATATGGTAAGACATACATATGCATGAGTAATACATTAAAATATTGTATGATGGAAAAAAGGTCTGTAATGGTGTTTTTATAATCATGAAACGGTTTCAATATATTTAGGACACTTATGCCACCATTTTATGATAAATTATATATGTTTAAAGTTTTAATATGTAGAAATAATATGATATACATTAGGTAATATAATTACCATATCATTTGGAGACATCCATCAAATCATTCCTTAATGATCAAAAGGTTTTTCATTTTTGGAGAAAAGTAAAAAAAGAATTAGAATAAGGATTTTTAATAGAGTTAATGGTATTTTTGTCAATATATGTGGATCAATGTGGTGTAAATAAGTGAAGGAGGAGGTTCACTTTTAAAAATTAGGTGACATACACAATTGGAATTTCTTAAAAAAATAAATTATAATAAGGAAATTCTAGTTATGAATGATTCCAAACAGTCATTAATTAAAAGAAAAATATTTAGTCTTGAAAAAAAGTCTTCCAATTATATTAATACAAGTTTTTATATAATTTTAATACTTCTATTTTTTATTAACATCTCGATAAATTGTTTTTGAACTTAACCATGGTAACCAGTATTTTAATCACCACTGGTCATTAATTTTACTATAAATGGAAAAGTGAATAATTAATTTACCATTAATGATATGTTAATTCATTTTAAATTAAAATTTTCTAAGATAAAATTATATTAAATTGTAAAAAAATTAATAAAATATTATTTTTACAAAATAATAATTTCAATTTTACAAAATTCATTTAATTTGACTTTAAATAAATCAAGAAAAGGTGGGAATTAAAATATAATCCATATAACGTCCCTAAAATGTAATATATACTATAAAATTCATTGGATATATTAATTATTTTATACTATATTTGTCATTATTTTTAAAATATTTTTTTAATTTTTCTATTATTTAAAAAAATATTACATCTGTGTTGTATAAGAAATGAAGGTAGTTTTATAATTTATAAATATAAAAAACTAATTTATGTCTATAAAAAAGTTTTATTAGGCTCAAAAATTATTTTTAGTTTCATTCATATATTTACTTTTTCCATAGGTGGACACATAATTGATATTTAAAACAAATAGAGTGACATTTTGTATCTTTCATAGCATTAAGTATTATACAGTCTTTGTTGTGGACAAGTGTCTAATAATCATATTTATTTTGAAACTCCGATGGTTAGGGTCGAATTAAATTACTCTAATAAGAATTAAGATAAAAAGTTATGGCTTTATCACTTAGTTTTAAAGAATATTAACCCATTCTTCCTTTTATCGAGGAGATACATTTCACTAATTGTCCTAATGCCTATAAATAAAATTGACCAACATTCCAAATTTGAACACTATGATTCAAAATTTGTTATAAATTCGACAATGTAAAAAACATTTATGTATCAAAAATTAATTATAAAATAATTTCCCAAAAAGTGAGGAAAACCACCTTTTAGAAAAACAATGTCTGTCTTAAACATGACTTTTTGTATATAAATGTATTTATACCAAATTCAATTGTCAAATTAATTTAAATTAAAATAATTAGATTATTAATAATATAATATAACTAATTTTACATTGAAACCCTTTTAAATTGAAATGGATCTTTTCAAATTGTTGAAACATAAATACATCTATCAATAAAAATTGATATTTTTACTATACATTAGAAAATCAATCTTTTAATAAAAATCCCAAATATTCATCCTATTCTAATTTTGATATTATGAATTAAAAAGATGTATTATTTAAATTAATCATAATTTGAAAAAATACTATAAATTGATTATTATATTTATCAAGAAATGAAATGAAATAAATTTTGAGGAAAAAATATATTTTTAAAGCATAAAATAACTTTAATAAATATTCAAGGATAATTTACTAAGAATTTATCAATACATATACCAATAAGTCAGATCCAAGAACGCTTGGATCGCAAATTTATTAATTAAAAGAAAAGTGTAGAGACAAAAAAGAGAAAGGGGACGACATTACATGTCAGAATAGTCATAAGCATCACATTCAAACCTAGTCATATCATCTGCATCGGCTGATTCCCACTCTGATTGGGGCTCATATTGTTTGAGCAACTTGATCCTTCACTCCAATTGCTCTATAGATAGCTTATCCTTAGCCTTCATGGAGGATGACCTGGTGGACACCATCCTCGGAACTGCAGAGTAATCTTTCCTTGGTTTCCTTTTAACTGGGGTATGCAATACACCCTCACTGTCAGAGATTCTATGATTTTCCCCACGAACAATATCACTGTATGATGTTTTAATCATATTCATATCACTTTACTCATCATCCTCGTGTGTGTCCCCCCACATACAGGGGATGGACACTCCATTTCCCGGAGTGGAGACCTCAACCCCTTTCTGCCCATATATATTGAGTAGGAAATTAATATAAACTTATTAATAAGTCAATCATATGCATACCCTCCAACTTAACAGATATGTTATAGATGTATCAATAAATAATAATATTTTAATAGTGCGGTACAATTTGTTTAAACATGGTGGTGTATGTAACAAAAGCTATCATATAATTAAAAATATTTAATGAAAAATATTATCTAATATATAGGGGTATTATAGACTAATAATAATCTCCCTCGCAGTGACTCGACAAATAATCTATATGATTCAATGGATACTAATTCTTACTATTGATGTTTTTCAATGCTATATAATTAATGAAAATCTTTATTAAAATGTATTTCATTTTGAAATATAAAATAGGAGCACCACATAGTGAATTACTAGGTCGAATGAAAACCATATTAGTCAATTTTTATAAATAATTTTTCAAATCCATAAGTTTTAGTATGTCCATTCATAAGTGGTGTTTTAAAATTTTCAAAGAATTAAAATCTAATTTAATATTATATTTAACTTCCTAGATAGGTATAATACCAATCTACTAATTAGTAAAAACTTCAATATAATATATTACTAACAGACATCATTAATATGAAAAAAACCCATTATTATCCACAATATAAGGATGAAAACATTAATTTATTTCCTTTACTGGTATCTTAGCTTATTGATATTGTATAAAAAGTTTTAATTCATTCTCATTTACAATATACGACTAATATTAGTTAATAAATTATAAGGATATAAAATATATCATTTCATGATAATCTAAAAGATGATACATACCCAAAATAATATAAAAATATATAATTAACAAAACCACATTTTTTTATAGGAAAATATTTCTACATATGTTAATAGAAGGATCATTGTAATATATGTTTTCCTTAGTACAACCCTAGCTGTTTTTATAAAAATTTATGAATTCATTTCATGAGGTGATCATTTCAGTTTACCAGTAAATTTCATCAAAATGGAAAAATGTGTAGACCCTGAATCAAACAAGACATTAGAATAATATAAATAAATAAACAATGTAGCTGCTAGCACTCTGTTTGATCACTCAATATCTACTAAATTAGTTACAAATTATATCATCACACCATTTTTCAAACATTCATTCTGATTACCATCATTCTTTTACTTTGTTAACACTCATATCTACATAATGACCCATATCATTAAGTATAAAACCATTAATAAAATCTTATCAAAATTATCCTTAACATTACCAAGATCTATTTATTTTAAATCACATGCACTATTCCCAAACATACCACAAAAATGAATTTTTATGATTTTATAATTCATTACCTATATTTTTCTTTACAACACCTATTACAAATTGAAATATATATTTTCTTACCTTTAAATTTATTTCATGGATTATTTCATATTTTCTACCACCTAGACCTATTTTTCACCTTATTTTCATGGAAAACATAGTCATTATAAAACTCCACTTTAGACTTCTCAACACAATGAACATGTTTTTTTAGAAATTTAAAAATCATAAGAGGACATTTATCTTTTGTATCTTGGATTTTATCCTAAGTAAAAATACTTAATTTTACTACCAATATTTGGGATTCAATTTTGTGTATACATTGCCAATCGAGTGAGTTTTTTTCATTCCAAACCACTAAATCTTCCTCCTTCATCCTAAATTCCATTAAATTTTTCCATATACTATTAAACAAACATAGGAATATATTTATCAAAGGAAACATTCATAAATGTGTCCCATTCCATGGAATTAGTCTCTTCAACTTATATAGTATTCTTAACCATTAACCACCATCGATCGTATTTAACTTCAAATTGGTAAATATAAAGAGTTACATTTTAATTACTAAAAAAACCATTGATTTCAAATATCATTTCCAGTTATTAAATAAATCTCTCAGATACCATAATGTTAAAATATCCATTGAATGTTGGAGGGTGTTCTCTTATAAAATTCTCCACTATTGACATTTTTTACGTGATAGGTGTATTTTATTTCTAATATGGATACCACAACCATTTAAATAATAAATAAAACAATCCATCATTGAAAATAATAAATGAATTCCAATTCCACCATTTTAGGTTAACAAATTTGAATGATATTTTCCTCCTAATGCCTTCCTACTTTAGCTTCAATGATTCCATAAGGGAAAAAATCTATATAGACATACATTAGTTGATAAAACATGGTAATATTAAAATTATATATCATGTTAACCATAAATTAGAATCTGTTAAGGGAACTTACATATATTATCTTAACCTCTAAAATTATCTAATCCTTTTCCTAAATTCCAACAATAAGTTCAAAAAATTAAACAGTGCATAAATTGAATCCTTAATCAATAATTTATTTTATTGAATTTGCAAAAATATTTTATGTTTATAATTTTTTTTAAATTTTTTAGTGGACGTATAAAATAGAATATTACATAACATAGATGACACCTCCACTCAATATATATTCTTTTCACAATATAAAACTCTCAATGTATTACAAGTTTAATTTTCCTGAAATATCCACACAATTTTCAATATAATATCATACATGTCCCTACTAATCCATAAAACATTTTGAAAGGAAATTGAAACTGTAGGATGAGAATTAAAATCCCATTAATGGGCATACATAGAAAGGAATAAAGAATCTCCTTAGTCCATGAATGCTCACTATAAAAATTTACATTCTTCATAATATCCCTTAGGCTCAACATTATTGTTCTATTGCAAATTAAATAAACTTCACAACAAAAATATATTCAGAAAAACTTTTCTTAATAAATATTATAGGTAAAATACAAAATATATGGCTTCCTTATAATCATTAGAAAATTATGAAATGTTTTTTACAATGTTATACATTCCACACATAAGTAGTAGAATAAATTTCCCTTTAAACATATTCTCATCAACATATATTGTGATATCATTTGAATGTCAAAAATAAAATAGATGAAATAGATAAATCATATACGTAACATTGGACATAATTTCCAAATTACTCTTAAAATTATTGTTAAATATATAATAACCAACCAAAAAATTCTAAAAATATTTTTGAAGAATCATAACAGGTTAACTTTGTCCCTTTACCTAATGCAATGAAGAGATATAATAGGGCCACCCTTCATTTTGATATATATTAGGCTCACTCATCATCATGGGATATATCAAGATCATTTATCATCTTAATAAATGACCAATAACCATAGCACAATCCTAATGCATGAAATATTTAAATTACATTATCATACTCATAAAAAAATTTGTTTCACACATAAGAATAAAAACCAGGATACTAAAATATCCATTCTATTTAAAATCATTTTAGTGATTACATAGAAAAAGGTAATTTGGGATTTTCTTTGAAAAAAAGGGAAATATTATATAATAATCTAAACATCAAATAATAGTTACAATGATGGGAAAACTCTTAGTTCCTTATATATTAAAATTGAGCATTCCTTATTCTTTTTATAAAAGGGTTCAATAAAAAGATTCTATATTAATAAAATAATGTAATGAATATGGACATGGATGAAATATATTTAGATATTAAACCATTAAAATAATTAATATTATGTTTTAAGGTAAAGTGTCCCTCACCTGAAGTGTGAATTTTCACATACAATCTTTATTTACCAGTATAATAAATTCATATTATTTATTTAAAAGAATAATAAATATTTCATGTTAATTCAACTATAATTATCTCTTTTTTTCACTTATGAAATTTTTTTATTTAGTCACCTAATCAGTTATGTTTTCATCACACACATTTGGGACATTTGGTTCATAATACCAAAACAACATTGGTGGGTTGACTGTAATCAAAAGGGTCCACTGTTCCATCATCTAAAAAATATTAATCGTTAAATTATTATAAATCTTATACACTTATTCCAATTTTATAACCATACCTGAAAAAAAAACATGAAAATATAATCACATCACTCCATTGAAGTGGTAGTACACATGTACACATGAAAAATGTTATCATTTTTTCAATTAATTGAAAGGTAATAAAATAAATGATATATTATATTTATATAATTATAATTATTTCCTTAATATCATATATATTTATTAAATTAGTTATAATAACTATACATATTTTTTGGTGATGAAAAATGTAACACATCACTTCGTATAGGTGGTAATCTACACGTACAAATGAGTGATACTTTCATATCCCATAGGATTGAAAAGGATATTAAAAGAGGTTATTAAATAATAACAATAACATTTTATTGTATTTGATATATTAATTTTATTGATTAAATATATTAAGGAATATATAAATAAGGAAAAAGAAGAAATAAATTGAAATTGGTAAGCATGGACTTATACCATATTCTCAGATAACCTATTTGGATTACACATTAAGCATTCTAGGTTTTGTATTTTAGTGATATGAGGACCTCGAGCACAAGGGGACGGATTTTGGGTAAATAATTTGGTATGGATTATCTGAAATATTTTCCATGAATGTTTTTAGGAAGACAAGAGCAGAGTTTCCCTTTTACAAGAGAGGTAACTGGAACTCTTGGGATTACATAAAGTATTAAATTAATATAACTCAATTTTCAATGAAAAATAGAACCAAAATGAAATATTTAGATTAAATTATTAGGTTAAGACAACATTATCTCATTATATAAAATTTTTCAAAGTTTATTTTATGTTTCAGCACTTATCTATTAGTTTTAATCCCAAATTAACCCTTATGACGATTACCGTGATATCAATTATTTGTACTCTTTAAGTGTTAATAATGTTAAAAAAAGAAAATGTGACTAATAAATGGACCATGGTTCAAATTATAAACCATATACAAATAAAATTTCAAACTCTATATATTTTTTAAAATTATAAATATTTAAATAAAATATTTTTTTATCAAAAAATACCATTATTTCCATTTTCAAGACTATTCATATTATTTAACATTAATAAAATGAAGATAGTAATAGAAATTTAATAAAGATTTAAATTTTTTAATAATTTATAATTATCTAAAAAATATTTATTTACAATAATTTTTCATGAATATATTATTTTTTATTTTTAAAAAATCATCAAATTGATTTTTCTATTATGTGGAAAAGAACTCTATGAGAAGTATGTACATATTTAAGGAAAGAATTTCATTAGAAAAAATTAAAACTAAATTTACATGAAATAAATTCATTATAAAATTAAATAAACCTTCAAAACCTAACCTAACTAGTTTATAAAATTGTCACACAATATTAAAGATATAAAAATTATGAAAATGAAAATTTTGACATTATCCTTTACCTAAAATAATAATATGTAAAAATAAAAATAATGAGGAAAGTAGTTAAAATGTTTTGGAATATTTAATTATAATCGTGAAAAATGTATCTGATAAAATAAATTCAATATTTTGGGATATTTTTAAGCATTATCACATTTTTATCATTAATTACATGATTTACCCTTACTAAAGTTCAAACATTTACTATGTTTACTATTAATAATGACCAAAAATAAATGTGAACCATTATACATTATTTAAAGTCATGATTTTTATTATTAAACTCGTTTTTAGATTAAATTTATATAAGTGGAAGAAAAAAATTATAATATAAATTTATACATCGAAATGAATAAAAATTTTATGGAAAATGCATTTTCTAGATAGAAAATTTTATTATACCAAAATTAGATTTTAAGATGGTTCCTGTGTAATAAATTATATTATTTCTAAATAATTGATAATTACATTACATGAATATCAAATGTGTCTTTAAAATTTATTATCTAATAAATATAAAGCATTATTTTTCAAAAATAGATATTTTTTACAATTCACTGAAAAATAATTAACATCAGAAAAATCCTAAAATTTCACTATAAGATAATTTTTATATATTTATTTAAAAATTGATTTAAATTTTTTCAAATTCAAATTATTAAATTTATAAATAATTTTTTTTAACAAAACAATAAAATATATTAATATTAAACTAATATGAATAAAACTCTTTTATTTCAATCTGAAAAATATCATATCATCCTTATAATGATTATAAATCTTCAAACTCTAATTAATTAAATTTTATGTAGAAATGAACTGATTTTTGTAGACATTAACATGGTAATTACACCTTATTCATCTCTAGGGATTTTATAGATCATTACTCATGAAGGACCTTGACCTTTTAAATTCTTGGAGTTGCTTATTATTTTATTCAAGGGTTAGTAGAAATCTTTGGTGGAATAATTGGAACTTGACCTAATTACCTTGGACCATGTTGTGTGACATTATCGAGGTTGGAGGATATTCATGTTTTCCTTTTATGTTGTGGAATTTATATTCATTTAAATCATTTAATTCATCAAGAAATCCCATTTAATGCTTGGAAAACCCCTAAATTGACATCCATTAAAATTAAGTGATTTTAAATAGCATCACTCGAAAAATACATTTGTTATTTAATAATGACCAACCAAACATTAATTCAAAAGATAAATAATGACAACCACATCTATAGGATTACATTATGAAACTAGAAGACCAAAATAAATAAATAAACATTCAAAATTAAAAATCCCCCCAACCATCAACAACCATCAAGAATTCCAAGCTCGGGATACAAAAGTTGCAGGTCATTGGTAAATAAGTGTTAATAACTCAAAAGAAGTGCATGGAAACCTCTTATTCATCTTGATTAAAACAAACCATTATATTATATAATAAGATATTCATTGTACCACTCTTAAAAAAATTAACAATCATCCTTTAATTGACCTTAGATAATAATGAATGTTTATCTCTTAACATGACCCAACCCACCCCCCTAATCTTAGGTTAGCATAAAATTTTGATTGACACCCAAATCCCAGCTCTAATAGGCCAGTTGTTGGAAACTAGTTCCGAGTAGGAATATGTGTTAAGACTTAGCCTGAGGTACCTATGAACAATCATACAACTCCACAAAATAGTTAATGGATAAAATAATGACAAAAACAGGTTGTAAAAAAAGAATGATAATACATCATGATAATAATATTATTATAGAATATAATCCTTGTAGAAATGAGGGGAAAATACATTCCCCAAAAGACGAAATTAATTCATCCTAAATAATATATTGAGGGTGAATAATACTACCCTAATCATGATTGTGGAAACTAATCATCATACATGATCACAATCTACTCATATAACAAAGCACCATCTATTCCAGTCCACCAATGTCTCTTCCAAACTATCAATAAACTTCATAAGACACCTAATGTGTTGGAAAAGGCCATGAAACACTGAGTATATATATACCTATTAGGATTCCATGAGAAATAAAAGGGGTAATTAAAAGGAAGACAGTCCACTCAATCCACCATAAAAGAGGGAAACAAAACCCAATATATATAAGGCCAAAAAGAAGACATATTCAAAGAGAGACGAATCTATATCTTTATAATTAGATAAGAAATGAGAGTTTCCTCGTATATCCAAGATCCATTTTTTGAAAATGCTAATATCCCAACACAAACCATTAAAAATTATAGTGGATGAAACACACCCCTTTAGAAGATTCCCAAGTTTGGGGATTATAGATGTTCATTGTAAAACATGAATAACCTCATGAGAATATAATCGAGGACTCAAACCTTACTAGAAGTTGAATTAATCAATCCAGTTCATATATTATAATAGGAACCACTCCCTATTAGTTTTCAATGATGAGGGAGTTCCACTCCACAAATAGAGGAATCATGCCCTCAATAATATAAGGAAGTACCAGATCAACCTGTATACAAGAAATAGTGTTCCCACAAACTAGAGAGAATTATTGTGTCATGGGAGTACCAAACCTAGAAATACTATCTTGATCATACTTGAATAATATCACTAGAATATGGTAGGATTCACATGGATCATGTGAAAACCCATGGTCTGGGGTGTCTCCTTCCCTGAACATGCCTTGGGTTGATGGATAGCTCACCATGATATTTACATTCAGTGAAACTATGTTTTTGGTCAATCTAAGTCCTGAGCGTCTACTCTATGTTCATGGATCAATTATATAGGTATTAAAACATAGTATATGGACCTATATACATGAAATTTGATATTTATCTTAGTATAGATACCCTATTTTCTTTAGATAGTGAACTACACAGTGTTTTTTCTTCCAAAACACGTGGCGTGTAGTGGGGGTTTTTACAGACACTAATGTATGGTCTCAAAAATATTAACTATTCTCACTGATTAAACCTTGAATGATTCCCAATATCCTTCCAACCCAATTTTCCATCATCTGAACCGAGCTATTGGTCAGGTTTAAGTTGTTCTTCATGATAAAATCATCTATTGTTGCCTCCAATGAGACCCACAAATACCTATTCAAAAAACAATCCTCCATGATCCTTTCCCAATATATTTTCATCAAAATATCTCTTTTTTATGCTATGAAACTCTATTAAAAAACATTAAAAATGATCCATGGAACCAAAATCAAATAAAGATTGATTTTGGTTCCAGGAAATTGTTAACCACCCTTTGAAATGAATACTATGGATTGACACAAATGGAATATAGGGGCAAATACATAAGATACCTATGAGAACAATTATCAATGGATGTTTTTTGTTTGGAAAACATTAATTAATTTATAATTAATGATAATTATGAATATAAAAATCCTAATAAAAAATTAGTTAAACTATAATATCAAGGATATATTTTGGGTAGCTATTAAGAGTTCAACTATAATCACAAAAAAATCAAAATAAATAGAAATAATTCATATTAAAATATTTATATCAATAAATGATCAATCAATTTTAAAGAATTAATTTTCTACCGATGTTGTTGAAGAGTTTTCTGGGTTCATCCCCATTTCCATTATTTCCAAGGATGACAGTAAATCAATATTCAAGTACTTATTCATTTTATCACTGATGGTCACGAATTTTTTTTGGATTTTTTCAATGGGTTACATAAATATTTTCCCTTCATTTAAATTAATTTGTGATGGGAGTTATTCTAAATAAACCAACCGTGGAAAAATAAATAAATTATAATAGTTTTATCAATGATTCATTGTGAAAAAATAATTCATTATGGTAGGTTGTTTCTATAAAAAATAAGTTCATAAAAATAATTAAAAACTAATTTCAATGGATATTGAATCTATCTATAATAAGTTAGTGTTAAAAAATAAAAATATAATTAAGAAAAAAAATATATGTTAAATATTATATATATAAAACATGCATAACATATTTATAACATTTCACGCATAATATGTTTATCAAACCAAAATAAATGATAGTCAATATAATAATGGGGGACCAACTCATATCAAGGGGAGGAGGATCACATGAATAATAAAGGTGTGTAAACTCCATATAAACACCATGTGAAAGTCATTTCATATACTCAAATATATTCTCATATCTCAGGAAGTCATGCTCATGCCCTTACTCTTCCTCTCTTTCCATTCCACGTATAATATCATCCTCACCATGAAACACCTCACTATATAGTGTAGTGGATATTTATAACTCTACAAAAGAACCCTTAGATCAATCCAATTACATAATGGACGTATCATAATAAGTACAATGCATAAATTGTGAACCAAGACTGGTCACACAACCTTTCTCGGAAACATGAATGGGTTCCCATATCCAAGATGAATCATAAAATCATAACTCACACATAACATATCTTTTGGACTCTAATGGAGTCTATCATGAATGATAATTCATTTTCTTATATGTTTCCTTCAAATATAATTATAAATTACAATAAAAAAATAATAATTTAAGTACTTTTTTCAAAATAAAATTTCAATAATCTTGAACTATGTATCTTTAACAGACAATATCATACTAGGATCTTTTTATATCTCCCAGTAAATATCAAACATTGTTATAATGGGATTTAATGTAAGGCGCCAACCTTAAACATTATATAATCATGAATTATGTTAATAATTCACATTGAGGATATTTTTAGGTTTAGAGCATTAGATAATTAAGTCATTACATATAAATAAAAAATTTAATATTACATGTAGACACTTTTACTCAGTATCCATTTTTTCATAAAACAAAAAATATTAAAAAAAGAAATATGTATAGTTCCATGTTTTAGACATCAGAAATTTTCCTTGATCTCATCCTTCACCCTATTCATATTTAAGTCCTACAAAAAACATTTCAAAACATGGGACGGGCATAAAAAATCTCAGTAAAGGATAGAAAAAGAAAGAAAACTCTTATTCTTGGGATAATATGATGATAATGAATACTTTATCATAATGTAATACTTTTCACCTTTAAGAAGTAGTAAATATACATAATTGAATATAAGCTCATTACATACCCTTTTTGTAAGCAGAATATTAATATAAATCCCATAAAAAGAAACAGATTTCATATTAGGGTAACATGAGATATACAAATATTTAAATAGAATAATTATTTAGTGTTCTTTCACACCTATCACTAAATAGAAGAGCTATACAACATACTTCCATACACAATGAATTAGATTTTATAACGTAACCACCCATTCTTAGATTATCACAGAATTGCATGTCATTTAGTTTATCACATAACACCCAATCATTGGATTATCACATTACTACACATCAAATATCCAAGTACCATTATATAATCATAACATATAACATATGTCCATGCATGATCATACACCATGAGACCACATCTACATGGTATGTAGATTTCCTAATAAATTCTACCTTGTGAATTTCCATTATCAAAACATGGATTGAGGCCTAGGATTTCCCTATCATGAGATATTTATGAGGTAGAATGTGGTGTTGAACTTTATTTCTTCATCATAGGTAGGATGCTATGGTATGTAAGAAGGACCCCTTTAATAGTGATTCTTACCTGAAGTTCGTGATCATCTGAAATCATTGGAGTGTTACTGGGGAAAGTAGTCCAGGTATCTCTAGGTGGTGGATCCTCTTTATCATTTGTACATGTACATATGGAAATCCCCTACATTATAGAGGATGTAGTTCCTCTATCTATGGGGCGATAGTCCCCATCACTGGTCTCTCGTAGTGTGTGGGTCCTCCATTTGTGTAGTGCTCCCTTGGATACACTAGGATGTAGAATGTTATAGGCCATCCTTTCTCATTTTACCGTGGTTACATGTGATGCTAAGATAGGATTTGGGTCTTTTAGAGTTGTGGGTTGACTCTTCATTCATGCTAGCTGTAAAAAAGGATATCCACTTTCTCTCTTTTCATTGGTTTATTTTTTAGATATTCTTATTTTGGGTTTCTATATCGATAAAGTTTAGGGTTTGGTTTGTATTTTTTTATTCAATTACATCCCATTTTGTTTTTGGATATTTTACTATTTATATATACAATCTCCCCTAAATTGTATATTTTCATATGTGTTATGTCTTATGTAGATGATGGATAAGTCAACAGATATTTTACAGGACCTGGTTTTGAATGATCTTATTGGTGTTTGTGGTGATGACTATATTAGGGGGTTAGCCTCAAATATTGTTATTCAGACCCTCCTCAATTTCCTTTTTTTAAGTTTTTCTCAGGCTGGGACCTTATTTTTGAGTGCACATGTATTTTAATCCCTTATATCCTTTATATCTAAATGATTTAATTTTTTATTTTCCTCAAGGTTTTTTATGAATTTATTACATTCTAGTCATCTCAGTATTTTATTATATCATAGCACAATTAGATGGATATTGATTCAAGTGTACATATAGATATATTATAATAAGGACTACATTTTAAATGGTTCTCTTAATTAGTTCTTATCTCGGGGCCTAAGCTTATTAGATTCAAGCTTGAGTGTCACCCTTAGCTTACTGTCAGCCCATGAGAAGCCCCGCTGGGTTGAAACATGATAGAGTGGTAATAATAGTTGTTATTCTAGTAGATGGTGTTTGGAGTAAGACATGTTGTGAGGATTGGATTGGAAACATAAGTGATGTTGTATTTTCCAATGTTTGTCTCTCAGGACATGGAATCCATTGGTGGTGTGATAGTTGATTTATATATACACTAGGACTCTGACTACTTATTTTATGGCTTTTCATGAAGATTTATGGGTTGAAGTGATAAAAATGGTATATACATCATATAGGATTGGGTCTTTTGACATTCAATTCCATCATGTGTCAACAACCTAGATATTCTCAACTGACTGTGGTATTCCTTATTATCATTAAGGATACTACCAAAATGGAATCAAGATTGGATAATGATACAATGTTTAAATGATGAATATTTTAGTGGGGACTCCCCAATGTAGGGTAATTGTGATATCCAATTCGGTATCACGGATCTAGTTTAGGATATAGTTCCTAAGGTAGTTTCAATAATCGGTAAGTGCAAA
This sequence comes from Viscum album, assembly GCA_963277665.1. Taxonomy (NCBI): domain Eukaryota; kingdom Viridiplantae; phylum Streptophyta; class Magnoliopsida; order Santalales; family Viscaceae; genus Viscum; species Viscum album. Next base: position 399,959,299 of record OY728138.1, read on the forward strand.
ACATTTCCACCCATCAATATGTTAGAGGGCTGACACTAAATGTGTCATTATTTTATTTATCACTAGATTCAAAATATGTTCATTCAAACATTTTAAGACGATGATATTAATATACTGAGCATGCTTCTACAGTTCCAAGATTATGGGTCACCCAAATTCTAGGTTGATATAGACCCTTAGTCGGAAGACTCTTGGATTGAATGTATAGTTTGAGTCGTCCATTATATGCGAATTCAATGTAATGTGATTTTTATGATGGTGACAAACCACTTTCACATTATATAGAGAAGTTGGTGTGGTTTGGTCACTCAGATGTTTCATGAGTTGGCACTCTCATGGAATGATTTTGATAATCTATTCTCCAATGAGTTTTATCCCACTAACATACCAAAATTTCATATAAAATATCTTCATAATATATCCTGTTATATAGTGAGAATCCACGAAAGAAGGAATTAGGAAACTAGAGCTAATAGTTTTCATCATCAATTGGAGTAATTTTCACCCTCTAATAGGTATCAACTATCAAGGTCTTAGAACAGAAGGCATAATCATTCATGAAATTAGGGATGAGGATATAGCAAATAGAAAAATCATGGTGTGAAAATTTATATTTGTAGTTCATTATCTTAAAGTTCTCTTATAAGACACATATATCATAATCATGGGTATTGTTTTTCCAATTATGGACAAGGTCACAAAACTCAGGACTATTAGACCATTTATGTCGTAGTGGGAGGACAAATATTAGAGGCCACTAATCTAGTGGATCCAAACAACATAACATGTGTGGCTACATCTCTAATCCATTTTTATTCAATTCTATTACCATAATCACTTCTTCCTTATTTTATAATCAATCCCTAGTTTTGATCATAAATCCCTATTAGGGTCTTCGCTAATCATCCAGTTTTCATTCAAAGTGAGATTCCTCAAGATGAATGATTTTTCTATAGGACACCATAAATATGACCCCTCCTAGATATATGGTGTCCTTAATGTATGCACATTTTTAGGTATAAATTGGGTGTTTTGGGTCTTTATTTTAAAAATGGGTTTTTTCATGTATCCAAGGAAGAGTAATTTGTTCCCCAATAAGATATGTTCATTATGACATGGATTAATTTCATGTTGGTGAGTCAGTGTCACCCATTATAGAATGATTCAAGATATGGTGGATGAGTTCATTTATTTTTTACGTTTGAGAATGTTTGGGTGGTTCTAGGGTTTTAGTGTGAGATCTAGTTATTGGTATCTGGAAAGGATATGGAAGTGTTGATTTTTGAAGTGGAGGCTTATAACCTAAGGAAACATAAGTGATCTGAGGTATTAACCATGACTTATCAACAGTAGTTGTAGTCTTTATTGGAATATATAGACATTATTAATTTTTAATCATATCCCATATATTACAATTAGAGCCTCATATTGAGACTTTGTCCCATGAGATGTAGATATATGTATTTATATAGAGCATTTCTTAGATTTCTCTCATGTGTTAGTAGTATGAGTTGGTGGATCTGGTTTTTTTCATTAAATTTAGGAATGAATAATTGAGGATTTGTGTTTATTATCATCTCATAGGCCATATAACTATCAATACAAATTTCTTGTTTCCAAGGATTGTTGACATTTTCAAAAATATGAATGGTGTGAGTTTCTTTGTCAAATATTCTTATGAGGTCATACAACCATCAATTGATAGTTCATGAGGATGATAATCAAAAAATTAAATTATGATGTATCTATGGTAAGTATGTTTTTCTAATTATTCCTTTCTATTTTATTAATTTTCTAATTATGTTTATGTATCTTGTGAACCAAATATTTCATCCATACTGGGACCAATTCATCATTTTATTTATTTATGTTAGTCTCATATAGTCTATTTATATAGAGGATCATGAAGAATATATTAAGATGTTCATAGACATAATAAGGGAGATCTATCTATATGGTGTGTTCTCAACGTGTCATTTTTGGATATGAGATACTCACATTAAAAGGAATGTCAACTCTGATCATTGGGTAGTTGTAGAACCATAAGATGTTGATGTAGTTATTTTATTTTGATCCATCCAATATAAGGTTAGAAATATGAAGTTTTCTCAATTTGGTAGGAAATTATTAGATGTTCATATAGATATTTTTAGGATAACACTCCCATTTTCTATATAAACATTTAAGTAGAAACAATTTTCTTGGACTAAATATTGTTAGAGATCCTTCAAGGAGTTAAGAAAGAGGTTCAACAATGACCAAATTTTGAGATTACCCGAGGAGGGTGTTGAGTTTTTGATGTTTTAAGATGCCTCTAGAGATGGTCACAAATGAATGATGATGTATTGGAAGGTATTGATCAATAATGGGATAAGGTACTTGAGACCCCGAGAAAAAAATTATGTAACACACAACATAGATTTGGATGCAATTGTTTTCACCTTATAGATGTGGATGAATTTTCATTTGGGAGATAGTTTAATTATTTAATCAATCTACCATATTTTCATGTAAATATTCTCCAACAGATATCCTTTACTGAAAAATAGGCATTGGTTGGAGTTCCTTTTTGACTACAACATCTGTATATTCTCTACTCCAAGGATGGGTGATGTAGTGGAAGATTCACTTTGCAGTAAATCCATTTCTCTCTTGTAAAGGAGGATTCAAATTAGTTGGCCTCATTTTAGCAAACCTTAACATAGGATACAGTTGTAACATATCTTCAGTCAATGGTAGTGACTCTCCCACCCCTTCATTGTGTGAAAGAATCCCAATTTCAAACATCCCATCTATTTTATAAACCTTTTTTCATGAATTATTACATAAATTCATATATAATGTAAGCCAAAAGATGTAATGTCCTAAAACTATCGGGTAATTATATACATAACATTTTAATGTGAAATATTTATATGACTGTATTATTTTCCACTCATTAACATGATTTTAAAATTCAACCACTCTTCTAAAAATGCATGGGATAACAGGGGGACGTACATATAAAAGGGGTGAAATATAAATCCTTGTAAGGGAAAAATAAAATCAAGAGATAATGAGTGTAAAATTTTTTTGTTAACATTTATATCATGGTCACATAAAAGGGGCATTAATAATTGACGTGAACATCAAATAATAATTAAAGATGATCACATCATGGAAATGTATGATTGGGGAAACAATATAAATCATGACCTCTTAAACATATGTTAAAGCTATCCACCAAGACATACTGAAATAGTTTTCTTAGGGTAACCTCCTATGAATCATACATGGTATCTCATGAGCCAATAATATTACCCAATTCATTGTAGGGATATATAATCCTTGGCCCACCCATCTTATTTGTATCTTGTAGATGTATAAGTGTGCAACGTAGATAATAAAACAAAAAAATTACCTTTCTCGTGTTTGATCACATGATTAAGGTGTTTGGGTTACATAAATGTAATTCTATAATAAATGAAGTATATGTACATCATAGTGAATAAAATTAAATTGAAATGGCACTGGGTATTCAAAAAGAAAATTCTTCTAATGTAATATCACATGATATTATTTTCAGCATAATGATTGTACATAATGATTAATGTAAGAGTTAAATGAGAGTGAAATTTGGTCTATCATTACATATAATTCATGAATATTGTTAAAGTTATTTAAAAAAACATTTTATCCTGATTAATGGGAAATAAAATGGAATAATACAAATATTGTTCTTGATTATTGATGAGGGGGAGTGAATCCCCTTACTTAATCATAGTAACAGCATTGGTAAAGGTTACAAGTGGGAGGAAAATGATATACCATTATTTTAAAATATATTTTAATGTATAGGGATTTATATAGAGGATATAAAATATAATCTTCTGAGATTCAAAAGGATAAATTTTTTAAAGTTGCTTGAATGAAAAAAGATGATAGATAAATCCCTATCCTTGAGTGGGAACGTACAAAGGCTTGAGTGGAGCTTCTTAAGAGCCGAATATCCCTATGATAGGGATTTATAGAGGGATAAGGATATTAAATTAAAGATCATTGATGTTTTAGTAATAAATATTGGGTTGTTGGGTAGGTATTTTTAGCAAAATATATGGGATTTTATTATTAATTTCTAATCATTGGTTGTAGACTCTATGAAAAAATAATCAAAATTTCAAAGCCTCCCATAGTTTTTTCCTATAATTTAAACAAAATACGATAGGATTTGAATATTTTATATGTAATGGAATCAAAAATATTATCATAATACCCTTGTTTAAGTGGAAATTATCTATGCTCCCGATGAATTGATTTTAAAACCTTAAAATAAAATATAGGTTTTGGAAGAATCTTTAATGGAATGTATAATTAAATAAATTATTTAATAAAAAAATTATTTTAAAGAGTAATAATATATTTCATTATGTATGACATTTATATAATTTATTACATCACTATTGTGATATTATGATGTCATGGTATATTCTATATGTTTATTACGTATGTATTTTTTACACAAGAATTCCACTATATTTGAAAATATTGAAAAATACTCAGAAGAAAAATTATAAATGCTGATTTTAAAGTAATATTTATTTCATCAAAATTATTTTATAAATATTTACTATTTTTATTCTATATGAATATCCAAATTTACTGTAAAATACATGTTTTATGACAATGATAATTTTATGACCTTTATAAAGATGAAATTGAGCTTCAATAAATTACATTATAATTTCTATATAAAAAATTATATTTAATAATATTAATATATAAAAGTAATATTTTTTTCAAAATTCATTAATTTATTAAAAATAGTGTTCAAATAATATATTTTTTAAATAATTGGTTGTATCAAAATTTTATTTTCATCAACTCATATAATATTTTATATATAAAGTAATCATGAATAGTGAGAAATGAAAAACTAATTTTATTACAGAGAAAAAAAATAATTCCTATTAATAGAGTTTAGATAAAAAACACCTTATTGCACTATCAAACACTCTAAGGGTATGGTGTATGATGATGGTACATTCTTATTGTAATTCAATAAACATGGATGGAGTCATGATATTGATAATCATGAAATTAAATAGTAAATTGTTTTTTTAAATAGTTATTGAATCTTGACAATATCATGGTAAAGGTAAAATTACAGTGATGCCCTCTCCCTAAAAAACACTGATTTATAGGATTCATAGGTTATTAACCTAATTGTTAATGCTATAAATTCTTGAACTTAGGTCAATTAGAGTTTATCATAACTGTTAATATATACTAATCTTGATGATAACTATATAATTACCATGTTACCAATACTTAAGTTGTTTAATTAAATTTTAAATTGAATCTACTATATTTTATATTGGTTCAAAACTACTAGAGTGGTGTATGTTTTTCCTATTATTATATTGACTAATAATGGATTTATTAATTGAAAAGGTAATTAATTTTATAAAAGTTCAAGTTGTTGATTCTTCCCACCATCTGATATTTCAACCACAAAAATTAATTTCGTGTACTAAAATAGATTTGGTTACTTTTGTTTCATTTCCTATTTGTGTTCCCATATTTATTTCTCAAACTTGTGGTTCCCGCATAAAAAACCAACCTTATTTTTTTCTTATTTGGCAAAACTTTTTCTCAATATTATATGATCTTCACCGGCTTCTTTTCATATGAATGATAATACATGAAGGGTACCACCTTAGGATTTAAAACATATGATGTGTCATGTATGTACTTCCTTAAGAGGAATACATGGAACACATCATGTACATTGGATAAGTCTAGTGGGAGTTCTAGTCGATTGACCTGACTCTAATGCAATCAAAGACATAAATGGGGCCAATGTTTCTTGAACTAAGGATTATGTTCTTACTAATATTCATCACATTGATACATGGATATATATGATGGAACCCCTTATCTCTGACCAAAAATTTCAGGTCTCAACTACGATTGTCTGCAAAGATTTTCTATTAATTATTTTTATTTCATATGACATCATATAGTTTGAACCTTCACTATTATCTCTTAGATAATATTTTTTCCCATAATATTTCTCTCTTTAACTAAATCCCAACATATTTGATTTTGAAACCTCTTACCAAATATAGCCTCATAAGATTCCATTTGAAGATATATTTTAATCAATTATTATATGATAACTCCACTAGGGGAAGGTGTTGATCCCAAAATCCTCAAAATATATTACTCATTATATCAATATATCATCTAGATTTTGAATTCTTATCTTAGAATAACCATCTATATGAGTTTTATATATAGTACGGAACTTCAATATGTATCCAGATCTTCCTGAAGGATTCTCTTGAACCTCAAGGAAAACATCGAATCTCTATCAGCTATATTGAAGATGTGTAGTACATGACTTTTACCACCTCATTTTTGTATTTCGTAGTGATTTGTTCAAGATATAAATATTCTCTAATAGAAATGTAATGTGATAATAATATAAGGATATTGAATACCACACTGATGAAATTATTTCCATTATATTTCTTTAGGTGTCCAGTAATGAAATATATGGTTATTTTTCCCATTTTCATACTGGTATGGAAAATTGTTTCATTATAACCCTATACTTATGGTGTTAATCATTGACTTGTTGTCATAACGATAATAAAAATATATATTCTTTAATATCTCTATTAATTTTATCCCACAATATGTTTTTTGTGGATATCTATGCATATTAGTGATTCTGTGATGAATAGGGAAGGATCAAATGTTTGAATCCCCCAGAATCTCAATCTTTAGTTCGGGTTTTTATGTGGATCATAATTAGGTTTCGAAACTTATAAATATATACTTAGTAAATTTTAATTCTATACTATTTTATTCCTTTTTATATAGCTCTCCATTATCTTGTTAGGTCTCCATGATACTCTCAATCAGTCATGGTTGAGCATATATTTGAGAAAATTCAGTTGTATATCCTTTTTTATTCTCATTTAAATCATTTCATATCCATAAATATTTGATACCTTTTAATCCTCATCATGGATCGGGTTTTGGGATCCTTTTAACAGAGAGATTATTCCACGCTGTTTTCCTTCCATTGATGGTAGTGAATTAAAAAATCATATTTCATCATCAACTATAATGAGCATTTTTTGAGCATATTGATATATATTTACGTGAATATATAATTGAGACATTTATGATCAGTATTTATGTCACAATTATCCCCTAGATAAATTGTAGTAAAATATTCAACATGAATACCACTACATCCAAATCTAGATCATGTGTTGGGTAGTTCTACACATTGATATTTAATTAGAAAGAGGAATATGCTATTACTTTTTCATCTTGCATTAATATACAACCAATGTCCATTTTAGATGAATCACAATAGATGATAAATACTCTCATAGTGGTGGGTAATTTGATCTTATGTTCATTAATTAGATTCTTCTTTAACACATTAATTCTCTCCTCACATTCATCTGTCTAGAAAAAAAACAATGCCTTCTTTGTTATTCTATTTACTGGGAATGAAAATAATGATATTTTTCCCACATATCGATGATGTTACACATATATTCCAAGGAAACTACATATCACTATCATTGATATTAATCTAGGACATCCTTTATTTCCCTCCATTTTTAAAGTATACATAGATATCCCTTTTTTTAAATATCTATATGAATATTTCTTGATCCATCCAAAAATTTTAATTTATGTACCTAAAATATACATTTTCCGTTTACAATGTCTTGATTATAGTGTTTAAATACTTCTAATGTTCCCCATTTCTTTTGTAGTAGATTGGTATATCATCTAACAATACCATGAATTTTTTTGAGGTAACACCTAAAGATTTTATTTGTCATGTCCATGTAGATATTAGAAGCATTATAGAGTAAAAATGAGATTATTAGAAACATATATTTCTCATAAAATGTATCAAAAGTGGCAATGGGGATACCCTCATTCTTCAATTTTTCTTAATAATATCATGACTGATGATCCAACTGACATAAGTTCTAGGATCGAGGTAGTAGATCAAACAATCATAAATCCATAGAAGGGGATAAATATTCATTATTGTAATCTTGATTATCTCACTATAATAAATACATAGTCACATTATCCCATCATTATTATTGAATAAGAGGATCAGTGCACCCTATGGTGAAGCACATTGGCATATAAACCCTTTACCAATATTTTCATATAGTTTATTTTTCATCAATTAATGTTCATCAATTTTCATTCTATATGGTCTCTTGGATAAGGTCAAATGACTATGTATGAATTTAATTGAGAACTCAAACTCAGAGATAGGAGGAATCTATAAAATAATTTAGGAAACACGTCAGTGTATTCCTTCACAATCAGTGTGTCATTAGTGATGATCTTTTCCTTAGTCTCAATGATTTCATCTAGATACCCATTCTCATAAGGTAGAAATATTTATTGATGAGATATTTATTACAAAATAGATTAATCCTCCTCAATTCATATGCATAAAATTAGAGGGTAATTTACAATACAGTCAGATATTTACTTCACAAATCAATTTATGGGTTATCTATATACGGAATTCCAATACATTCCAGGAATTTTAACAAATTCTATTAAATGGTGTATCACAATGTTTGTTGGTACTTTTATCACAAAAATATAGACATGGGATACGTTATATAATAGAGATACAATATTTCCCCCATTTAAAATTTTCATAGATAGCTATGCTTCCTGGATTTTTGGTGGTGTTTGAATAGTTCAAAAATACTCTTGTAATATAAATTAATGGTTAGATTCATAAAAACATAGGAAATTTTATGTTGATCAATGGATGATAAGGATGTATTTCCAAATTTTACTATGGTCTAATCATTTTATATATCCAAAATAATCTTATGAATGAGCATATTTAAACTATGAAACCTATGAGAGGAAAAATATGATCATATAAGGGATAACTCATAAATTATATATATTCATTAACATATTTATTTCTGGTTATCAATAAAAGTTATTCATAATATATTTCCTTGAATAAAATTTTACAGTAATTTATCAGCTTGATAGTGGTTTGTAAAGTGCGTCTGAATTTACCATATAATACCACCCCAGAAGTGTCAATATTTTTGTGAATCAATTCCCATTTTGAATGCTCCATGTTATGATAGATTTAACTCCCAATGAAAAAAAATTCGGTGTTATTACTCATTTTAATGACTTTTTTAGATCCACATCCACTTGTGGTATCCATATAAGGAATTTGTTTCATAGAAACCATTAAAACTATTAGTTACCAAAATTTAGAGTTGTTTTCCTAGGTTTATCCTTATCCTTACAGATTTCACTAAAGATTTATATTCCTAATCCCCAAAATGACTAGATCTTTATCTGATTACAACTATGAAAACACATATATTTTATAAACATTATTCTTGACTTATTACATAGACATTCATAATACAATCCAAAAAGATCAAATAGAATATTTTATTTTGGTAATTAGATATACATAACATTTTAAAATGTAACATGGGTAGGATAAAATTTTCTAAAACTCCTTTACAAGCTTTTAAATCTATATGTCTCCTCTAAAACTGCATAAGATAACCTAGGGATGTAAATAAGAAACATGCGAGATATAAATCCCAGCAATGGAAAAATAAACGTATAACATGATTAAATTCATAGGTATTAGTCATGATTTTATCAAGGTGAAATAAAATTGGTGAGAATTATAAACATTAACACCTAATAATGATATAATATGAAAACATCAAGGAAACATAGGAATATGGAGACAACAGAAAACATGAAATCATAAGAAAAAATCAAGGGTAACCATAGAGACATCATAACACAGTGTGATTAAGTTAACCTCTTGGGAACCATACTTGGTATCTCATGATAAAAAAACATAATCCAATGCATTATAGGGCTATATAATTCTTGGATCACCAATCACATTTGTATCATGTACATTCATAATAGTTCAACATAGATCATACAACATAGGAACAACATTCACCCATTTAATTCCACGAATAATGATTATATGTTACATACAAAAAAATCATTGAAGGATATTTAAATCAATTTAAATAACCCTGAGTGTAAATGGGGATGTTTATTTAATATAAAACTGATTGGAATGGAAAATCACATGATAATTTCTACAATATAACACGTGTACATAATACTTCACCAAAGAAATAAAATGAAATTAAAATGTGGTCTGTCATTATATGTAAATCATAAGGAAAATAATAGTAATGTTTAAAAACATATTTCATCATGATAAATTAGAATTAAAATGTCATAATACAAGGTAAGTTATTGAATAAAGCGGATGAGGGAAGAATCCCCTTAATTCAGCATCATAATGGATTAGGAAATGGGTATAAAAAGAAACAATAAATGAACTCTCATTTTTAGAACATCAAAATTATAGTAAAGGGATATTTATAAATTCATGAAAATATATCAATTTAGATTCATAAGGATAAATACCAAGAAGGATCTTGAATGGAAAAATGGTGAGAGAAGTATGTTACCTTGAAAGAGCGCTTATAGAAGCTCAGGAGGAGCTTATTTGGAGATTGGGAAAAAATGGTAGTTGTTGAGTCAATAAGGTTTCATTAAGACCTTTCCATTCCTTCTTGTTTTGAAAATGACAAACACTATCTTAAAGAAAACACTTTTCATAAGGAAAATTTTCCTTCCCCAAGAAAATTTATCCTTACCTTGTTTTCATTGTTCATATCAAATTTTTTATAAACCTAACTCATTTTTTTCTATGTATAAAATTCGGTTTCATATGTAAAATCATGGAATCTTATAAATACTTATATACATAGGATTCTGTTTTCCGGATCCAAATTCAGGTTCTGAATTCTCTGAATTTAGACTCTAAACTTTCAGAATTCATGTTCGAAATTCTCTACATTCTGACTTCGAACTTTCTGAGTTCAGACTCTGAATTTTCAGAATTCAGACTCCAAACATTATGAGTTTGGACTCCGAATTCTCTGAATTCAAACTCTAAACATTCTGAGTTCAGACACCGAATTCTATGAATTTAGACATCGAACATTCTTGAGTTCAGATTCAAAATTCTATAAATTTAGTATCTGAATTCTAAGAATTTAGACTCCGAATTCTTATTAATTCAGACTCCGAATTTCCATGAAATTTAGACTCTGGATTTATATAGAATTATGGTTCCGAATTATTTTGAAGACAGAATCTGAAAACCCATGTATTATATACACCAAAAGAGATTTTGGTTAGACTTAGAACGTTTATTTTTCCATACATTCTGAAAATGGTTTTGGTTTAGCAACCATATTTTTTCTTACTCAGTTTATAGTTTTAAAATGATTTTGTTCTTTCTGTTTGTAACCAACCGTTGTTTTTGTGACACATGTACAGGTCCCTCCAAAATTCAAGGACACATATGACCATTGGAGGTGGGAGCCAACCGTTGAAGATGTTCCTATAAATTGAAGCTCATTTTAAAGAGATCACAACTTTGATGAACTATTTTTTTAATATAGTGATTACATGATTTTCATGTGATTTATATAGAGATACATTCATGCTTTGTGTTTATTGGACATCTTGTTCATAATTACTTCGTGCGAATCCGAATGTTAATGAGTAAATTCGAGGGTTTTTGGGGATAGGAAGACAGAGGTGTCGACTTCCATGATGTTCTAGGGCTTGTAGGGATAGCAAGATAGACTCTGATATTCATATCGAGGGCTTACCCTAGTGTGTGAAAGACAAACATTCTTGAAATTATAAATGAAGGGACCTTTATCCAAGGTTTTTAGATTCCCTTCTCTTTGGGTTAAAATAATTACTACTGTTTACGTGTATTGTTTCATGTTTTCCACTGCATTTTGGTTGTTGAGGAAAGTATAAAAAGTTTACACTTTCTTATTTTTGTACCCTGATTAATCAGATTCTATAATCTTTATGGTAGAATATTTATGTTTGTAAAGTTTTCTTAAGTTTCATTTCTAGAATCTAGAATGTTTTTAGAACTAAGAGGTTTTTGTTAATTTACCTTATTTAACTTTGTTAAACATTACCATCTTTAAAAGTTCCAAAGGAATTTTATAAAGCATACAATTCACACAACCTCTTGTATATTGAGAATCTACATCATCATTTCAATATTATAATTGGAATCAATGGAGGTCTGTGAAATACTTATATTCATATATGTGTTTTCTTGCTCAATTTTTTCATTGTTCTATAATTTACTTGCTTAGGATATTTTTATCCTCTTTTACAAACTTTTATTAGTGAAAAATTCGTGTGGACAGATTTTCTTTAAAATGGTAGGAATGAATGTTGGTTGAATTGACAATATTAATCAAAATAGACCACATATTTTTTATGGTAATGGTTATGAATATTGGAGAGATCGTATGAAGACGTTTTTCATCAATACTATCGTGGAAAACTTTTTTATGATTATTGGAGATTACAGGATTCCTGATAATGAAGTCCGAACATTTACTAATCAATAGAAGTCAGATTATCAAATTAACTATTTGGTATGCAATACTTTGTTGTGTTCCATGACCAAGAATATATATAGATAGATTTTTTCTTGTGATGTTTTAAATTGTATTTGGAAGAAGCATGAAGATACACATTTTGGTACTTCCAAAGTTATTGAAACTAGATGAGATATGCTTAGAGATGAGTACCATGGTTTTTTTCCTTCCTTATGGAGACCCTATATGTAAGGTACAATAGAGATTTATGACTATTTTCAATATCTTACAATCCATGGGTGAAATTTTTTTGGATAATGAGGCACTTGTAGACAAGATTATAGAAATCATGCCTAATGAGTGGGAATCCAAGAGAGCATCTAGAGATGAGAATAAGAAAGTCTCACATATCACTCTTGATGAGATTTGGGGAACTCTACTTCAACATGAGACGAGAATTTAGAGAGATGATGAAAATGTCAAGAAGAAGAATGGAAATGGACATGTTGCTTTTACAACTACTTCAAATCATATGAAAGCCCATACTCCTTAAGGAATTACTAGATCTAAGTCTAAGAAGGTTACTATTTTATCTGAATCATGTGAAAGTGAACATTCTGAGAATGAACTAGCTAATATTTCTTGATGGATGAACAAGATATTTGGGAAGAAATACTTTCAGTATCAATATAAGAAGAAAGAAAGAAAGGATAAGAAATAATCTAAATTAACTTGTTATGAATGCAAAAGAGCTAGTCATATTAGTCCAGAATGTCCTATGCTTAAGAGAAAAGATAGAAATGAAAATTATTACTAGTGGAATAAAAAGAAGTTCTACAAAGCTAATTCTATGAATGTTTTGAAAGCTAATGACTCTTGGAGTGCTAGTGGTTGAGATTCTTTTGATGAATCCTCAGATTATGAATCTTCTGGATAAAATAGTCTTGGTCTAATAACCAAATTATATATTAAAAATTATAGTTTGATTCAAAGGTACACAATGTTGATCCATCACCAATGTATCCTTGAATGTAAATTATAGTGATAGTAAATACTATGAATCCTCGGATGAAGAATCTTCTTCTGATGACGATAATAACTTACCTACCTATGAAGAAGTTTCTATGTTTTCTAAGCTCCTTGAGAATGAAAATTCTAAAGTCAAGAAACAACATGATAAGGAAAATTATATAATTTCTATTCTTACTAAGAAAATATCATACATTTCTAAATATCTTGATACGAAAGATCTTGATTTTGAATGGATTTCAAAAAACCTTAAGGAAGTTAATTCTGAGAAGGATAAACTTTCTAAGGATCTAGAAAAATTAATTTCAACAAAAAAATTTTTTGAGCCTGACTCTAGTACTAAAACTGATGTTTTTTAGGATAATAACATAGTTATTAGACTAAAGTCATAAATATTTTCCTTGAGGAAGTGTTTGTCAAAAATTACCTTGGTTATGGAAAATTTTGATAGAATGTATTCTCAAATTCGACCTCTAAGGAACAATTATGGATTTGGTTATACTAGTTCAAAACTAATTTTTAGTAACAATTATTTTGTTCCTTAAAGTTATTTTTTCTGCACTAATTATCAGTGTGTGGGAATTGGGAAATAAATTGTTCCCTAAACAAAACTCAGTATTTAGGTTTACATAAAGCTTATTTTTCAAAGAAAATGTGTATTCCAAAAAAAATTCTTTCTGAAGTTTCTGAATCCAAGAAAGGTTGGGTTCTAAAAGAATAACACTCTTTTTTTTCTGGATTGCAATGAATGTACCAACATCAATACTTGGAAAATGGGTAGTGTATGTTCCCAACATATGACTGGTAACAAAAACATCTTTGAAAAGATTATCCTGACAAATAGAGGAAAAGTAACTTTCGGAGATAATGCTAAGGGAGAAATTAATGGTATAGATAACATTGTTCTTCTTGAAAAAACATTGATTTTAAATGTTTTATTTGTTAAGGGTCTTAAGCACAACCATATTAGAATTAGTCAATTATGTGATGAATGTTACCTTGTGAATTTTAGGAATGAAAATTTCTTAGTACATAATTCCAAGGAAGAGTTTATTCTTTCTGCTAATAGGAAAGAGAATGTTTAAACACTAAATATAGAAGATGTTAGGAGCCAAGATCTACCTTGCCTTATTAAAATGTAACATCATTCATTGTTGTGTAATAAAAGATTTCAACACTGTAACCTTAGGAACATATGAAAACAATCTATGAAAAGATTATTTAAGGATCTACTGGATCATTGATATGATTGTTCAAAAGTTTGTGACCCTTGTCAATATGGAAAGCAACATAAATAAGGTTTTAAATTAGTTGGTTATGTCTCAACCACTAATGCATTATAGTTTGCGCATATGTATCTTTTTGGTCCAATGCAAACTGGATGAATTAGGGGGAAATATTATGTATTTCTCTATGTTGATGATAACACTAGATTTACGTGGTTCTAATTTCTAGAAAATAAATCTGAAGTTTTCTGTTATTTAAAATGTTTTAGAGCCCAATTTAAAAATGAGAAAAACCTTCCTTTGATAACTATTCATAGTGACAATGGAGGAGAATTTCAAAATTCTGATTTTGAAACTTTTTGTAGTAGAAAAGGCATTACTCATAACTTCTCAGCACCCAAAACACATCTATAAAATGGTGTTGTTGAAATAAGAAATTGAATTATTCCAAATATAACAAGAACAATTTTGAGTAAATATTTGGTAGCCAAACATTATGGGGCTGAAGTTGTATGTACTTCTTGTTATACTATAAATCGTGTTTTTATTAGACCTTTTCTTAATAAAACTCTTTATGAGTTATGGAATTGTAGAAAAACTACACTTTCCTACTTCATGGTTTTTGGTTTTAAGGAATTCATTCTAAATACTAAATATAATCTATATAAATTCGCACCAAAATCTAATGAATGAATTTTTGTAGGCTACTCCACAAATTCTAAGGATTATAGAGTTTTCATTAAAAATACATGTACTGTTGAAGAAATAGTACATGTAAAAATTGAGGAAACTTATCCTTTTTCTTTTAAACAACCTCCACCAACAACTTCGGATGTGTTTTCAATAACTGATTATCATCCTTTGTTAGAAGATTATTCGGATAAAGAAAAATTTCAAGAAAATATTTCTGAAACATTTAACCTAAAATATTTCCTACGCTACATTGATGAACATGTTTCAAAAAACCCAAATCAGTTGTTTCTAAAGAATCATCGCAGTTATAGTATCATTGGTGATGTAAATTAACCTATAAGGACTAAAAGTTCCTTACGAAATGAAGTTGAACATCTAGTATTCCATTTTCAAATAGAACCAAAAAGAAATTATAAAGCTTTAGGTGATGATGATTGGATAAAAACTATGTAAGATGAACTAAATGAATTCGAAAGAAATAAAGTATGGACTTTGGTTGAAAGACCAATAGAAACTTCTATTCTTGGAGTAACATGGGTCTTGAGAAATAAATGTGATGGAAATGGAATCATAGTAAGAAATAAATCTAGATTGGTTGATAACTTATATAATCAACAAGAATGAATTGACAATAAAAAACCAATTCTCCAGTATCTATACATGAATCTATTCGTATTCTACTTGACATTGCATCATTCTTCATTTTCAAACTTTTTCAAATGGATGTTAAATGTGCTTTCCTTAACGGTTTTGTACAAGAGGAAGTTTTGATTGAACAACCTCATGGTTTTGAAGATTCAAAACATCCGGAATATGTTTAAAAACATACCATAGCTTTGTATGGACTTAAGAAAGCCCCCTGAGCATAGTATGATCGATTTACATGATTTTTTCTTCAAAATCATTCTGCTAAGGGAAATGCTGATCCAACCCTTTTTATAAAGAAATACAATAAAAATGTTTTGATTGTTCAAATTTAAGTTGATGACATTATATTTAGTTCAAGTCAGCAATCTTTAACTGATTCATTCTTGGATCAAATGAAATATGATTTTGGAATGAGTATGACGGGTGAGTTAACATTTTTCCTTAGTTTTCAAATTTCTCAAAAACCATAAAGAATATATATATCCAAAAATAAATATATTAATAATATTCTTAAAAAATATGGATATGAAAACACTATGTGTATAAGTACTCCCATTGGTACCTCAAATTCGCTTTATCTTGTTGAAGCTCCGAAACAATTAGATCAGAAATCTTTTAGAGGTTCAATATGAAGTATAATTTACTTGACAGATAGTCATCCATACATATTGTTTTCAGTATGCTTATGTGAAAGATATCAATCCAATTTTAAGGAAATTCATTTAAAGGTAATGAAAAGGATTTTTTTCTACTTAAATGAAACCATGGATTAAGGACTCTTATAAACTTCTGGAAATTATTTTGTTTTAAAAAGTTCATCAGATAATGACATTGGTGCATGTAGAATGGATAAGAAAAGTACATTAGAAAATTTTCATTTCATAGGATAGTCATTAGTTTCTTGGTCATGAAAAAATTAACACTGACTATCACATTCCACTTCTGAAGATGAATATGTAGCATTTGGAAGTTGTTGTGCTCATGTGTTGTGGTTGCAACACACACTCACAGATTATAGTGTTAGTTTTACCAAAAACACAATTTTTTTTTGATAATACTACTACCATTGCTTTAAGTAAAACCCCTGAACATCACTCTCGGGTAAAACCCATAGATATTAGGGATCACATTCTTAGGGATCACACAAAAAAAGATATAATTATTCAATTTATTGGAACACAATATCAACTTGCTGATATTTTCACAAAATATTTACCCTCCAATATATTTGAATAAATAAAATAGAAGTTAGGAATGATAACCATAAGGTAATATTCCATGTTAACTTCATGTTGAAACCAATCTCTTTATAGTAAGGAACTATTTTTCATAAGAGAGTACATTTGATTTAATTGTAGTCTAAATTTTTTCGTAGTCTAAAATTTTTCGTAGTCTACAAATTTTTCCGAAATGTAAAATTTATTTCGTAGTCTATATTTTTTTCTCTCAAAGTCTAATTTTTTAATTCAACATTTTCGTAATGATGATATGCGTACTTAAAATTTTCGTAATAAATATTTTTGTACTTAAATTTTTCGTAATGAATATTTTCGTCCGTAAACGTTTCATAAAAGAGACTATTTAACATAAAATTTTCGTAATGATGATTTTCGTACTTAAAATTTTCATAATGAAGATTTTGGTACATAAATATTTGTAATGAAGATTTTCGTATTAAATTTTTTTTAATCAAAATATTTGGAATCTAATGTTCTTTTAGAAGAATTTCCCTCATTATGAATAATCTTCCTAGAAATCCAAAAGGTATGTTTCCTTTCTTAAATTTTTGTAAACCGCATTTAATTGTTGGTATTTCTATCTGTTTTTTAAATTATCATATTATCTTTTCCTTGAATCCTAATGTTTTTATTAAAAACATCAAAATATCAGAATCCATCAAAATTCTTCTTCGGTCATTTTTAAGCTGTCAGATCTGATCAAAAGGTTTTATAACAGTTGGATTGAGTATGGAAGCTGAATCGTCTCCTCAAATACCTATATAGAGTACCCTCGATGGTTGTACCGCATCGAAACTCAAGCCTTCACGTGCTCAAACTCTGACCCTCTTACATAAGCTCATTATGAATCATCATGGAATCCTTAGCTCCGATTGCCTATTGAAGGTTCGTCTCAAAAATAAATCTCATCAAAAAAGGAAATATCTGAATGGAAGGTTTATAGAGAAAGGTTGGTTCATCCTAATTTATTCACTAAGTATTATTATAATATTTCTATGAATATAAATGAAGAATGGGTGGGAGAGTGTTTCCATTTCAAAACCGAAAGCACAAGGCATGGTGTATCCGGAGTTGCTAATTGAATTCTATGAGTTAGTAACATTCCTCAAGGAATAAGGTGGGAGAATGTTTTTATTCAAGTGTTATGGGAAGACATATTCACATTCCTACACCAAGGTTGTAATCTTGATTGGTATTTCTTATGAAGGATAAGTAGAGTTCTGCTCACATAAGCTACCTGATGTTCAAGGGAGTTTTATTAAAGAAAAAGCAATGGCTTGTCTTCGTCTTTTAGAGGTAAAGACTCTGAAGATTCTTCACCTGTCTACAAGTTTTCAGATTCATAAATCATGGGTTCAAGGATTCATCATTCTAAGAAAAGGTGATATGGATACATTAAAGAAATGCGACATCTACATTATGGATTTCATGGTAAACATAATAATGGTAAACTTGATTAAGCATATCCATCCATTCTATCAATGATGATTGTTTGGTTTTTAGAATTATTAAAAATTCCTTGAAAATCTATTACATGAAATTGAAAAGCCATGTTACTGAATGAGGACACCTTGAAAAGGATGAAAGTTTGTTTTTCCAAAGAATCCAAAGAATTCAATGATTTTCCTGAAGAGGAAGTTGATACTCTTTCAATGAAACAGAAGGTGGCTAAATCCTCTAAAAAGGGTAGAAGGAAGAGGAAGGTAAAGGAAATGGAAGAGAAGGGAAAACCCCCAAAAAAAAGGAAACTCATTCTGCACCCCTGAAGCCAAATAAACAAAAAGACCATCCTGATGAGGTTGTGTCTAAGTGAAGGGAAGACAAGAAAAATCAGAAAGAAGAAGATCCTAAGTTTGTACTAGACCCTGCTGAGGAAAAATATTTGAGGGAAAAGGTAGCCGAAGAGCATGAGAAGAAAGGGAATGAAAAGAAGCAGAAGAAAAAGGTGCCCAAGGTAGAGATTGTCCAATCACATCTGAAGGCTCCTGAGAAGGCATCTGAGAATATATCGATACCATAATACTTTATGATAGAATCATTACAAGAGACTCCGGAAAATGAGTTTGTGACTCCAGAAAAAGTCAAAGAAAAAGGCTTATAAGAAAAATAAGTAGTATAAGAAGAAAAATAAGGTAATGGTGATACTAAAGATTTGATAAAGCAAGTAGAGTATTTTCATGAGAAGGAATTAACTTCTGAAAAATTAACATTTGGAACTTCTGAAGATGAGTATTCAAAACTTTATAACCCAAGGAAATAT
Organism: Viscum album; assembly: GCA_963277665.1. Classification (NCBI taxonomy): domain Eukaryota; kingdom Viridiplantae; phylum Streptophyta; class Magnoliopsida; order Santalales; family Viscaceae; genus Viscum; species Viscum album. Next base: position 399,978,890 of record OY728138.1, read on the forward strand.
GAGAAGAGTGGAGAATAAGTTAAGAAAGTATCTGAAGATGAAAGATCCTACTATGATTTAATTCTGCCAGAGGATACTAAGGCATGAGAGCAGAAGGAACATGTAGATGAAGATAAAATTGTGCAACTATCTAATAGTGAACACGAATCACCCAATCAAGAAGAAGTAATTCTAGAAGATGATAAGGGAAAAGAGGTGCTTGTTGATTCACTTAGCAGAGTAGTGTTGAAGAATAAAAAAGTGTGTGCTTCATCGAAGAGGAAATCTGCTGATATTGAAAAATAATCCTCACCATGCTAAATCTCATATTCAGAATCATCCTCTCTTGGACATGATTTTAGTTTCTAATCTTTGAAAAATCTTGTTGGAACTAGAACTCTATTTACAAGAATATACTCTATATTCCGGATTCTTTATAATTCCTTAAATCATAAATTAGATTCAGTATGCATGGAGATGGATAAGTGCCTCAAACTCGAGGTTGATTTCAAAACCTTTAATATAAAATATGAAGCTCAGAAAATATCTCGCAAGAAAATGACTAGCTGGTCAAAGAAAACTATAGAAGACATGAGAATTCTTGATTATTTCCAAGAATATGTCATGGATGCATTTGACATTGAAGATGTGAAGATCAAGGATCTCAAAAATAGTTTTGAGGAAAAGCTTACTCTAGAATAGAATTCTCAAATCTAAGAAGTGAAATACCTGATTGGGAAGTTGTATTCAGTTGCAAAAAGTTGGAAGAGGGAAAGAGATCATAAAATTGAACTTTAGAAAAAAAATATCTAAGAAGAAGTTATAAAGGGTCAGTCCAAATCCCTTAAGGCTTAGGAAGAAAAAATCAAAGCCTTTGAGAAGAAAATAGAAGACCAGGATCAGCTTCTCATATGTGCAGAGGATAATCACAAAAAACTGAAGAAGCTCAAAGCCAAAGTAAAGAAGTTGACGCCGAAGGAGAAGGTATGATAATCCTGTTCGATTCTGAACTTTTGATGTATTCCTTACTTGTATAAATTTTTTCAAATCCTAATGAAACTTTTCCTTGATCATCTTTTGGTGGTCTAGCACTAATATTTCAGGTACAATGTTTCTTTTTCCATTCCTTGTAATCCTTTTTGAAAATCAAAAAGGTGGGGAAATGAATAATAATAAATAATATAATGTAAAAGATGAAATTTCCCTAACTAAGGGGGAGTTCATATAAGTCGGAGTTCTTATCCAAGAAGATTTCCATATGCAATAAAATACTAAGCCTCAATCGGAAAATCAAGAACATGATCGTTAATGTTTCTGAAGCCTAACAGAGAGTTAGTCATATTCATCCTTACCCTTGATTTAAAGGAGATAAGTTTGATTATCTAGGCCTAGAAAAATATTTTCTAAGTCCCAATATTCTTTTTTCGTAAGGATTTTTGTGCTTTTTAGAATGGGGGAGGTTGTTGAGTCATCAAGGTTTAAATATGACTTTTGAATTACTTCTTGTTTTGAAAATCACAAACACTATCTAAATGAAATTTTTTTATAAGAATAATTTTCCTTCCCCAATGAAATTTATCCTTACCTTGTTTTCATTGTTTATATCATATTTTCTATAAACCTAACTCATTTTATTTCTATGTGTAAAATTCAGTTTCATATCAAAAACTGCAAAATCTTATTAATACATAGATATAGAGCATTCTGTTTTTAGGATTCGAATTCAGGTTTTAATTCTCTAAATTCAGACTCCAAATTTTCTTAATTCAGGTTCTGAATTCATTGAATTCAGACTCTGAACTATATAAGTTCAGATTTCATATTCTCTGAATTCAGATTCTGAACTTCTTGAGTTTATACTATGAATTATCTGAATTATGTCTCTGAACATTCTGAGTTCAAACTCCAAATTCTATGAATTTAGACTCTGAAATTTATGAGTTCAGATTATGAAAACTAAGAATTCAGACTCCGAAATCTATGAATTTAGACTCCGAATTCTTATGATTTCTGACTCTGAATTTACCTGAAATTCAGAATCAATAATTCTATAAAATTTAGGTTCCGAATTCTTTTGAAGACAGAATCAGAATACCCATGAATTATATACACCGAATGTGATTTTTGTTAGACTCCGAACTTTTAATTTTTCCTTACTTTCTGAAAAATGGGTTTGGTTAACCAACCATAATTATTCTTACTCTTGTTATAGTTGTAAAACGATGTCGTGCATTCTATTTCTAACCAACCATTTTTTGAGTGACACGTGTAATGGTCCCATTGAAATTCAAGGAAAAATATGACCATTGGAGGAGGGAGCTGACTATTGATGATGTGCCTATAAATAGGAGTTCATTTGAAAGAGCTCACAACTTTGATGAACTATTCTACGACCCTAGAGATTACATGTTGCTTAAGTAATTTATAGTGGGAGGAATTCATGCTTTGTGTGGGCTGAACATTTTTTTTAGAATTTCTTCTTGAGACTCTGAATGTTGCTGGGTACATTTGAGGGATTTCTGGGATAGGAAGACAGATGTGCCGACTAACTTGAAGTTCGAGCACTTATGGGGATAGCAAGACAGACTTCGATATTTGTATCAAGATCTTAACTTGGTGTGGTTAAGACATACTTTCTTAAATGTATAAATCAGGGGCCCTTTATCCAAGGTTGTTGGATACCCTTCACTTTGGGTTAAAATATTTACTACTTGTTACGTGTATTATTTCAAATTTTCTAGTGCATTTTGGTTGTCGAGGAATGTATAACTATTTGATAATTTCTTTTACTTGTACTCTGATTAGTGAGATTCTTTATACATTAAGGTATAATATTTATCTTCTTAAACATTTCATATGTTTTATTTCTGGAACCACATTTCCGGAATCAAGAATGTTTGTCAAACTAAGAGGTTTTTTGAATTTAACATGTTTTACTTTGTTAAACATTACCGTCTTTAAAAGTTCCAAAGGAATTTTTTAAAGCATACAATTCACCCCTATTGTATATTAAGAATCTACATCATCATTTCGATCCTAAAGTAGGGATATATTGACGTATAGGGAGATAAAATCCATTATAAATGGGTTTTTAGTAATCAGTGGTGTGGTGGAGAGAATTTTTGAAAGAAAAATAGGATTTTAATATTATTTTCTAAACAAATTTTTTGGACTCTTTATGATAAAATATTCAAATCCACAAATTTTGTCATGGTTTTTTAAATGGGTTCTTTAGAATATGAGTTTATTTTAATATTTTATATGTATAAGAACTAAACATATTAAAATAATTCCCTTGGTAATTGAGATGTCAGTTATGCTTAAAAAGAATTTCTTTTGAAACATAAATATACAATATAGATTTTTGAGGATTCATTAAAGGATTATAAATTCATTAAATAAGTAAAAAAATTATTCTTAAGTAGAAATATGTATTTTTAATGGATTCTATTTATATAATATTTTACAACAACTTTATTTTTTAAGATTTTATAATATATAGTATAAATTTATACCAAATTTAATTTTTACCAAAAATTTGATTTTTTCTTAAAATTATTAAAAATTCCCATTAGATAATTTCAACATGCTGATTTAAAAAAATATTTATATTATTTTTTTTATAAATATGAGAATGTTACATTTTAAATAAAAATCACTATTTATAGGAAAATACTAGTTTTTATAATGATAATTTTTTTAATCTTTATATAGATGACGTTGGACTTCATTAAATACCATTAACTTTTTTATATAAATAAATTTTATTTAATATTAAAATTATATGAATTTATTATTTATTCCAAAATTCTTAAATTCATCCAAAATGGAGTTAAAATATATATTCTATACAAATACAATTTTGGTTATTTCGAAATCAAATTTCCATCAACTCTTATGTATTTGTATATATAAAGTAATAATATAAAGAGATAAATGTAATCATAATTTTTATAAATTAAAATATAATTATTATTATTATTACTAGGGTCTAGAAACATAACCCCTTATGGAACCAGTGTATTCTTTGTGGGTATAGTGTTCCATGGGGATTCTTTTTGGTTGGTTTTTTTTAACATGGTTTTCATCGTGATCTCGATAAGATTGATCTTCTAGGGTAAATAGTTTAACTTGAGCTTCAAATATTTAATCGCATCTTGATCTTGGTTAAGAGAAAACTCTAATGATACCATATCACATGAAAGATTTGATATATGGTATTCATAGGGTATAATAATTCTTAATAAGGATATCACTTCTCCTATATGTGTCAATTAGAAATTATCATTACCCTTAATATATACTAATCATAACAATCAATTATAGAATTACAATATTATTAATGGTTATGATTCTTAACACATCTTTAAATATGATCAGATATATTTTATATCGCTCCAAAATAAGCATAGTATTTGATGTGTTTTCTATAACTATATTACTTATTAAGGCGTTTATCCATTCAAAAGTAATTTCATATATAAATTTTAGGTTTATTGTATACATGGGAGATGCTGAATATGAGGTTTTTTATGACCAGATATCTTTTAGAGATACACCATATGGATTTTCTAGATGAAGGTAGCATGTCAATATTTTTCTTGGAAGCATAATAGTTCGAGTAACATTTCATGACGTGTTTTTCTTGGGGCTTTATACTACTACCTTGGGTATATATCTGAGTGTGGAAAAGATGTAAAAGGGTCCTCAATTATTTTTTAGTTGGTTGACATGAGGCAAATCATTTCCATGTTTTTCAATCAATGACTCACATTTTAGTAGGTAGAGGATAAACACCATGTTAAATCAAGTTTCATGTAGCCCCTAGAGATCATATAATGAATGTGGAATGGTATATCGATGTTTTTTTATCAGTTCATTTTTTAATAGTTGAAGTCCACGACTCTATATTTGGTGATTATAAGTAGACTTACCAAGTTGTCACACATACATTCCATTATAGGAAAATGTTCCACTAACAATTTGGGGAGTTTGTATATGAAATGAAATAAAATAATTTCATGGGGTACCTACAATGATCATCTCAGACTGTGAAGCTCATTTCAGATCCCTGTTTTGAAGGAATTTTTATGAGCATTTTTTAATCTAGTTATGGATGAACATAGTGTTTCACCCACAGATGGATGAGTAGAAAATGTGAACCATCTAGCTTTTTTAGGACACGTGTAACACCCTAGTATTTTATGATATTTTTAATATTAAATAATTTTAATTTTGTCAATGTCTTACTTTTCACGCAACACATCATTTAAAAGAATTGTGATATACTATAAAATACTATTATTTTAACACTATCCGTAAAGTTGAAATGAATGAACAATATTAACCAACATCTGAAACTTATATATTATTTACTTAATAATATGTTTTAAAATTCATTTATTTTTTTTAATAATATAATAATGAATTAAATTTTATGTATTAAAAACATATTTTTTTTAATATAGATTCACAACCATTTAATAGGGAACTTATTTTAAATCAAATTTCTTCACAATTATACAAATAACATGAAAAAAAATAAAATTCTTATTTTAAAAATAAATATAAAAATTTAATTTGGATTAATTTTTGGAATTTTTTTGATAATTTTAATTTATTTATGAATAGCGAAATAAATAAATTTTAATTCAAAAATCCATTTTCAACCAATTTATTTTTATAGTGAAATTATGTTATTATTGGGTTTTAAATTAGAATTAGACCAATTTTGTATTTTTTTAAAAATTTATGCCATTGGAAATGATTTCACATTAAATTTAGATATAAAAACCAAGACATGTTTTGGAAAGTTTTACTTTAACCTGCTTTATCATCCCATCTATGGGGTTAGCATTAAAACCAATTTTTCAAATTTTGTGAAATTAATTTTTAAAAAAAGAATTATATTTTTTTAATCAATATTAATTTTTTAGTCGTATATGATCAAAATAGTTTTTTATATTATGATTAGGAAGTATAATAATTTTTTATTTACCTGTGTTAATGGTAAATTGATTAATTAAAGTTAAAAATTATATTATAATACTATAATATTTACATAACAATTTTTATAATTTAATTTCATAATGGGGTTAAACCAAAATTAAGACTTTGGAGAAAATTATACCCTTTTTATACAACATGGGTAAGAATTATGACCTTTATAATATTTTATTTAAAGATATGTTATAAATTTCATAATCATGTTTTTTAATATGTATTACATTTTTAATACAAGGTTATATAGGAGATAAATTCAACTATAAATATTAATTTTAAATCTAATAATTTTTTTTGTATCATGATAATTTTTTTTATTTTATAAGGAATTAATTATTTAATTAAAAGCTTTCATAAGAATGATGCCTTAATTATTTAACTGACAAAAATATAAAATTAATTGTATTAAAAATTTTCAAATAAATATAGTTTTATATAATTTATGACATAAAATAATTTCATAGATATTATATACATATTTTTAATATATTATAAGTGTTTTCAGATGTTATCATGTTTTTATTATATTTTGAAATGAAAAAATAATGAATTGTATCAAAATGACATAGATGATACTTTAAAAGAAATAATATTGTATTACATGATTTAAATATAATAATAATATAATATTTTGCCAAATTAATATATTAAGGTTAAATATTTTTTCAATGATCCATTTTGGGTTATTTTGGAATTTTATAGTAACTATATTAACCCTACAGATTAAAGAACTCGAGTTTCCATGGTAAGAGTTGAAGGGTTTAACTAACGCTTAAATCCATTAAATAAGTTTATTATTATGACCTAAACATTTCAAATTTTGGTTGAGATGATATCAACACATCCTAAACTTATATTCTAAAAAACTCACTTTGGAGTTATTTTTAATTGTAAACCAATTTATATAAATTTAATATTTTAAATAGTTCCATTAGTGTTCCCCCTATCTTATTAAAAGAACCTCCTCCCTCACTACCTCAAACCACATTGAGCATTATATATCAATAGATTACTTCCAATTTCTTCGAATAAAAATACTATTTATTTTTTTTAGTTATTGGTATTCTAAAAATGCCAACCATAGTGTCCCTATGAGGAGATCCAAAGGAAGTCCACCGAATAAGATGTAATTGATTAAACAATTCCATTATATTCATTTCTTCTTCTACTTATTCATACTATAATGTTTCTATAATAACTTAATAATTATATTATCATATATATTATGAGATGTTATTATGATTATGGTACAACCATATTCCATCTATTATCTATTATATGAAAAAAAATCACCATGCATGCATATGTACGACTTCCCGTCTCCACAGTGTGGTGTAATTTGATTTTCATCACCACTTTATTTGAATAGTTATCATGATTAATATAATGGATAAAATAAATTTATGAAATGGTTTTTATTATTTACAATTAATATGCCATCTAATTATTTCCCACATTACCATTATGAGAATGATATCGTCGCTCTTGTGTAAGTACGACCTAATATATAAAAAATTAAATGAGATTAATTATTCATGTTAACCATTCAATAATGATTATAAAAAATATATAGGATGATTTAATATAATATTTATGAAATTAATATCATAATGGATATGATTAAAACTTTTCATATTCATAAAAACATGAATTACATGGAAAAACATTCATGGGAAAAGAAAGTTGTTAACACCTGAAACAATTATAATAATGAGATATTATTAAAAATATTATATAATTGGATAATATATGATATCATATATATTGATGTAGATAATTTATAATTTAGTAAAATTATTTAACTATTATAAAGGTGGTTAACTCACCCTTAAATAATTGAAATTACGAGGTAAGGTTTAATCTCACAATCTCATTATTATTTTGTTTTTTTATACTTATGTATCTATTGAGGAATATTTATCATCCATGTACATGTTTCTTAATAATATTTAAAAAAATATATTTACCCTTATCCAACAGTGTTATTAATTCATTTTAATATTTTCCACTTTATATAAAATAGTATTTAATAGAAACATTTTTTCTTTATCCTAATATGGTACTTTATGAATTTATCAACAAAAATAGAGATATAATATTTATTTTTATCTTATGTGACATGACCATATTTGACAGATTTCATGACTCCATGTTGTTTTGATGCTTCCTTCACAATTTTATAAAGTTATTTTTAAATAAAATGTTTTTCTTTTGAAAATCAATACATTGAAAATAAATGATTTCAAAGTTAAATGGTATTTTTACAAGATATTTCTAATGATTTTATTGTACTATTTTAATCGATGTAAAAATACATGATTGAATCTTATGTTTTATTTATTTTGATCACTTATGATACATTCTGCCATTTTCTTAATATATTATATCAATATTATTGTTCAATGTGATTTTTTATTAGTTATAATATACATTTTTATATTTCATAGATCGTGTGATTATTTAAATGTGATTTTTATCAATTGTTTACATTTCAATATTTTTTTATTCCATTTTTACTCATTTCTTTCTTTGTATGCTTAACCTTACTAAGCATCCGAGGTCACCACTTTTTTAGGTTTTATTTTTCCCAGGATTCCATGTTGGGTATTATGACCAGTATGTAAGATGAGACTAAGGGTATTAATGTATTGATCTTGGAAGACTCATTGTGTTTTCAATGTTTTAAACTGTTATGTCGTTTTCATGTAAATATATAGTTTTCCAATACTACAAAACTACTCGATACATCATGATTTGATTCCTTTTAATAATGCCAATGTAATATGTTAAGGCACCGGCTCCAGGATTCTTGGGTCGGGGCATGATATTTAGTATAAAAGGAAGTCTATTAGAATCCTTGGAAATTATTATTTTGAAAAAATAGATTATGGATCATAACCCTAATATATAAATTGATGTGATTCACATTAGAACATCATAGAATTATTGTAATGTAGATATTATGTGGGTATTCCTAAAAATAAAATCTTGTATGGATACTACAAGTGGATGTGGTTATGACACAGATGTTCTTTGGGGTAATAACTCTAAAAAGTTGTGTCGGACCTGACCCAACATAACATTGTACAAGACAATACTGAACACATGGTTTGAAACTCCCAGGATATATTCTTAAGATAATTTATAAAAAATATGCATTTATTTAAAAGTAAATATGTCCCCAAAAAACATTTTTAGGATTAAGATATTATCTATGTGTTAATAATCAATTTTTGTTAAGTGTTATTTTCTAATTAATAATGATTAATAACCTAATTTAGTATTGATCATTATTTATAAATTTCACCTGTAAAAGGAATGTGAACATCACCAATGTATATGATTCAAAGAGTAAGAAGGATAATTTATTTAATGGTCTTCGGGAAATAATTTGAAGGTAATTCGTTCCCTAACCATCATCATCATATGAGGAAATAATATCATGTGATAATGATATGGTTAAATAATTCTACGTGTCTTATGAAATTGATGGAATGTAAGAAAATAAGAGGATGGTTGGTCAAAATACTTATAAAGGGAATATTTGAAAGAAATATTTTCCCACATTTTATGATTGTGTAATGAAGCACCTAGGTACATTCATGAATGTAATGTGACTTCAATATTATTATGGAAAAAAGGCCACAATTTTCTTGATTGTAATAGAAAGAAACAAAATTTCAATGTGCAATGATTCGACTACAAGGATATATGAAACTACTCAAATCAATGTCTCATGCATCAAAGTAATATACCCCAAAATAGGCCAATGGATTATGTTCAATATTATGCTACTACCTAGGATAAATAGGAATGACTAATGTGTTTATGATGTGAATCTATAATTAGGACATTTCATTATTTTATCAATGATGTACCAGTTATAAAAATATTGGAATATATAAGGATTGTACTACATTAGTTTTTTATTTTGGATTTAATAATATATTCTGAATGGTAATAATAAAATTTATTCAGTATCAACATCAATTTTTTTAAAAACACAGATGATATAAATATTAACCTAAATAGATTCCAAATGTTGAGACAGCTATGTTTGTATAAGGAAATGATTGATTTGGATACCGTTAATTGGATAAGTGTTAATTACCTTGAACTGATTAATGATTTGTCAAAAAAGTGGTTTATTCTATCATTAGTAGAGTGTATGAAATTTAGGATATGAGTAATATATCTAATATCTTATTTTTTAGATATGTAATATGGAAGCATGAACACATTCGATAAGGCTTTATGGTTATTCATGTTATCACTATGATTTCAGAGAGTACAACAAGAATGTATTCATATGTTGGTATGTGATGATTAAGATACACCTCATGTTGTTTAAAAAGTTTATTTCATTATTTCATTTCCCTTTTGATAATGTATTGGATCATAATACTTTGAAAAATTTTACGATTTATGAAATGGTTTATGAAATATTTTGAACTGGTTTTAGGGATTATTTTGTTATATCATTTTATGATTCATCTTCTTCTATGAGATAATGTAGAATTAATACATGGAGAAATATGAGGAAATAATTGTGTCTATAGAAATGTATATTTACTTATATTCACTGAGTGTGAAATAATTACTCAACTCTAAGAAAAAGGCATTGACAAAAAAAGTCCTAGTATCATTATTTTTATGATATTAATGTCCTTTTTCATATTACAAGTTTGTGATGTCTAGGTCAACCATGATCAATGGAAAATGTTCTCTTTCACTCTCTATCAAAACATCATAGATATATTTATCTTATATTTATAGGTTTTCTCATTTCTCCAATGATATACTTTTCAAAAACCTATTGTTTTGTTGTCCTTCACATTTTATTTTCACTCTAATTAAGAATATATTTCATTTACCCTATTTTTAATGTGGGCTTTCCATTAAATTATTTTCTTATATCCTGATTTTTTTCGAAGTGCCATTTAAAATTGAGTGGATGAAACTTATTAAATTAGGGGATAATTTAATAACACAATATTTTATGATAAGTCTTCTTTTAAATAAGTTTTCATTTTTGGAACACCTACAATTCACACAACACATGGCTTAAACGACCCATGACGTACAATTAAATATTATTATTCTAACACTATAAGTTTATTTGGGGGGAAAAGAATTGTATTTAAAAACTATAAAATTTATATATTATATATTAAATAGTATTTTTTAACATTCATCCAATTTATTTTATAGTCATTTGATAAGAATGTATCCAATTTTATGCATTAAAAACATATATTTTTCAAAAGGTAGTTTTACCGACTTTTAATATCAAATATTTTTAAATCCAATTTTTGATATGTTAATATAAATTATTTGAAGAAAACCTTGTCCTTTTAAATAGTAATATAAAATTTACTTGGGTTTAATTTTTTGTTTTTTTCATAGAAAATTCATTTTTTGATGAATAATCAAAAAATACAACATTTTAGTTCAAAAAAACATTTTTTCTAATTTATATATAGAGTTAAATTATGATTTGATTTTATATAAATTATAATTTCAATAAAATTATATAATTTAAAAACTTATTCTATTGGAATCAATTTCATATTAAATTTAGATATAAAAACACAGCAAACATCAAGTTGTTTTACATTAACCTGTTTTGTCGTCATGTTTGTAGGATCTGCATTAAAAATATTTTTTCAACATCTATGTTATTAATGATGAAAAATGGGAATACATATTTGTAATAAGTAACAAATTTTTAGTCTAATAATATCAATATATTTTATGGATATTATGAATAATAACTATAAGAAATTTTTGTTAAACACGATTAAAGATAAATCAAGTAATTAAAGGTAAAAATAATAATATAAAATTTTAATGTTATCCTACCAGTTGTCCTAATTTTGTATTATTAGTTGTTTTGGATAATTTTAAACCTTATTATGAAATTATATCCTTTTTACTTCCCCTGGTTAAGAATATCATATTTATAATATTTTATTCGAAGATAAGTTAAAATTGGCATACTCATGTTTTTCAATAAGAATTACATTTTTAATACATAGTTAAATTGAATATATATATATGATTATATATTGTAATTTGAATTAATATAAATTTTTAATCATCATTATAATTTATTTTTAATTTATATAAAATAGATAATTTAATTAATGTATTCCATCGTAATGACAGATTAATTATTTCATTAGTGGAAATGTCAAATAAATGATTTCAAAAATATTAAAATAAAATTTATATGACATAATTAATGACATCCAAAAAATTTATGTTAAACATTGATATGTTAGGGATATATTAGATGTTTTTTCTAGAATTTATCATGTTACATTGATATTTTCTAGAAAACACATAATGCGTAGTATCAAAAATGACATTAATGAGAACTTAAAATAAATAATATTTTATTAAATGATATAAAATTAATAAAAAAATATTGGTAGGACAAAGAACAATAATTTTGTTATATATTTCATCAATTATGCATTTTGGTTTCGTTTGGAATTTTAAATTTAATATATTATCCCAGAAGAGTAAAAACCTAAAGTTGTCACTATAAGGTTTAAAGGGTTTAACTAAGGATTAAATCCAAATGATAAGGTTAATATTTCACATAAATTGCCTAACCATAATTGGATGAGAGTATTTCTACACATACTAAAATTATATTCTAAATTACTTTCTTTGGAGAAATTTTAAATTGAAAATCAATTTATATTAGTTTAATATTTCAAAGGACTAAAAGAGTACCCCTCCAATATCTCATAAAAAGTCACATCCTCCATCACTTCCACACATCACATTGACCCTTGTAGCATAGAAAAACACTAAAAATATATCCTCAAACTATTCTTAGTTAATTTATTGATGTCTTTGTCGTTTAAAAATATCAACCCTAGTGTTTATAAGGGGAGATCCAAAGAAATTCTACTGAAGAAGAGGTAATTGGTTTACCAATTCATTTAATCTCATTTCTTCTTCTACCTCCTATTCTAGTATTTTTTCCATGATAAAAAAAATAAATATAGTATAATATATATGATGATATGTTATTATGATTATTCTAAACCATATTCTTTATTTTATCAATCCAATGAAAAAGAAATCACCATGTGTCCATACGTAAGACATACTATCTCCACATTGTGGTGTAATTTGTTTTTCATCACCACCATATTTGGATAGGTATAATAATGAATATAATTGATAAAATAAAAAATATGACAAAAAATTTATTATTTATAATTAGTATAACATCCACTTTCTTACCATTATAGGATTAAGGTAATTATATTGTCGTTCGTGGGTACATACGACCAACATTCATCATGACACAATGATATTCCCTCTCCACATTAACAATTAAAGATTTATTATAAAAAATATATATGATGACTGAATATAATATTAATGAACTTAATATCATTATTTATATGAATAAAATATATCATATTATTAATAAATTGGTCTTTCTCAATACAAAAAATATAAGAAAATGAAGCTGTTAACACCCAAAAAATGGTGATAATAAATTATTTTAAAAAAATGATATAAGAAGATCTTATATAAGAGCATAAATATGTATAAAATTTTTCTATAATTTAATAACATTCATTAACCTTTTTACTATAGGATAATACACCCACAACTAAAGTGAAGTACAAGGTAAGGGTTATTTTCAGAATCTCCTTATTATCTGGGATTGTTTATATGAATGTATCTTGTAGGAATTATTTATCACCCCAGTCCATGTTTCTTAAAAACATCTTCCAAAATAGTTTTTCTATTATTATACTAATGTTTTTATTATTTTACAATGTTTTTATTTTTATAAAATGGTTGTGAAATTAATCTTTATCTCATTATGAAAATGAGGTACGTTATGAATTATTTGACTAAAATATAAGAAGAAAGCTTATTTTAAACTTATACAGCATGAGAAATTTTTTACATAATCTTGATGAACAGATGTATCAAGAAACCTTTATATGTTGAAAATTTTATTTTTATGTAATATGAATTTATTTTATAGATACACAGAATTTAAATAAATTATTTCAAAGTAAAAGGGTATTTCGTTGATGATGTTTCTAATGATTTTGTTAGAGTAATTTCATCTATTTCAGTATGATTTGTGGAATCTTTTTTCTGATTGAGGTTTATGTCTTATGGTAAAATACAATTTATTTTATTGATGGGTTATGATTAGTTTGACTCTTGATGTGCTATTTTGATTCCATTCAGGGTTTATGGTTAAATTATTCACATTCTGTATACTAGTTTTACAATACAAATGTTTATGTTGTCTATGACAGTATATGAGTAATTCATTGAACATAGTAATTGATGGGTGAGGCCCACTATATCCCCTCGATGCATCGGCATTTCTCATGAGATGAAATTAGTTTATGAAAAACCCTTATCATTTGTTTCTAAGAAGATTAAATTTTTGGGAGGATATATCTTGACATAAATTAGATAGGATTATACCCATATACATAAACTATTGTGAGGATAGATCATGATCGTAACTGTCTTATGGATAGATCTGGATAGTGTAGATGTCCAACATTACCCTTTCCATCATTATTATTATTCCATTAAATTATTTTATTAGTTAGAATATTAATGGTTAATTTTCATATGTCATGTGATTATTTAAATCATTTTTATCAATTATTTATCTTGAAATATTGTTTCTTCCTTATTTACTCATATATTACACTATATGATTACCCTTAGTGAGAAACTAAGCTCACCCCTTTTTTATGTTTTATTCTTACCAAGATTCCAAGATCTGTATTATGACAGATATGAAAGGTTGTACTAAGGTTATTAATGTCATGATTGAATAAAATTATTAATATTATTTTATGTTTTAAAATGTTCATTGTAATTCAAGTATATATCTATTTTTCCAAGACTACTAAGTTGTTAGATCCTTCGGCAATTGGTTCATTGTAGTAATGATAATATAATGAAGTAAGGCACCAATTCTAGGTATATGGGGTCAGGTATTTTCAAAATACTAAGACAATATATGTGTGACTTTATCTGGGGAATGGAGTATCATATAGCATTAGTTTATTTTTTTTAATAATAGCTACAAATCAACTATTGGAAAAAAAATTAATGTCTAGTACAGGTGACCCTAGAAGTCACCCTTATGACGGACTAATACTAGAAAGTAATCTTTTATAGGTATAAAACTAATTATTTCATGGGACTTTGGATTTTGAGAAGAGGGTTATGTTATCTATAAAGACTCTCCAAGACCAATATTTTAGATAATTGTTATGGTAGAAAATTATCACAGCTTGTTATGAAATTTCAAAATCTATGAATGGTTAGAGTGTTTTATTACCATTTGTTAACTACCACCAATTTTTATTGAGTATGAGAAATCATCCTTGTGTTGTAGATATTAATAATCATTCATGGGACATTGAACATTATTGATTAGGGTGAGATGGATATTGAGGATATATCTCTATTCTCAGAGTACTCGATGGTGATCAAGGATCAAATGAAGAATAACATGTATAGGTAAACCATTTCTTTAGTTTGAGTGATTTGGTAGTAAATAAGTGTCTAGAGGGTCTCCAAGAGATGTGAGGGCTTGATACGGGCCCACTACCATGCTCTTTTTTTTAGTTTGTGGTTTTCGAAGAAAAAACCATGAAGGAGGGGGGAAGGTAATGACTCCAAATCTGTAGTTTGATACTGCTAATACATCTATATACATATATCTGGATTTTTTTTCAAGAGTTTCCAT
This sequence comes from Viscum album, assembly GCA_963277665.1. Classification (NCBI taxonomy): domain Eukaryota; kingdom Viridiplantae; phylum Streptophyta; class Magnoliopsida; order Santalales; family Viscaceae; genus Viscum; species Viscum album. The sequence goes on from OY728138.1 coordinate 399,994,641, forward strand.
TATGTTTGGGTGTCACATATACCCAAAATGAATATATCAAAAATAGTAATATATATATATATGTATGTATATGAATTTACAATCCAATTTTTGGAATTAGTAGTTTTTACTTTGACCATGACATTGGATGTAAAATATGAGAGAACATATTTTTTCATAAATGTGTAGTTTACACTTGTGACATAATGTTGGTTGGTATTGGGAATTCAATGGAAGTATGTCATTGGTGGGTTGATTGACTAAATAAATAATTTTTTTTATTTATTATACTTAATATCCCAAAACATAAATCTCCTTCTATAAATATTTTTTTCATGAATTTTTTAGTGTAATCTACATAACCATGGGATTTTAGAGTGGGGAAACATAAATCATTATGGTTGTTGTCAATATCAGGATCATAGATCGACGATTGGCAATCAAGGGAATTTGTGAGATAGAAAATGAATGCAGTGGGATCTTCATCATCATGTGTAATAGAAAAGTTATTCCACAATAATTGATCAATTTTTTTGGAGGACACCTTACATTTTGGACTTCGTATGTTTGATTTAATTTTTGACAATGGATTTCAAATATAATTATTTTGTTGCGAATTTTTCTCTATGAAAGATCCCAGTTTTACTAGTTGGACTTGAACCAATTTTTTTATAATTATTTCACCTATATTCCACATACTTCGGTTTTTTAATTTGTGGTAATTAGAAAAGATCACATAAACTAATGATTATTTTTACATTGTTTTTAAGATTTCCCAACTCAATTCATTGTGTTTTATGTTTTTGGATCATAGGGTCCTGATTCAACATTGTTGGGATATATTTTAGAGTGATCAAATTCTAAGATTCATAATTATTGCATGATAAATTAATGGATCACTTTTTTTTAAGATGGATTGATATGATTTTGTAGATGTGGGTGATGGGTTCATGGATCAGGATCCCGAATAGAAATGGTAGTTAGGATAGTTTCTGCAGTAGTCATTGGAGTTCCTATTTATATCCACTTAAGGATAAAAATAAGTAAGTAGATATAAATCCCATTGTTTTTAGTGTACTTGAGTAGATAAATGGTGAAAAATGTAGTTGGAATGGATTGCATAGAATCAAGGTGAATTGAGAGTTCACTGGTATTAAAAAATATGACTACATTCCATGTATTTTGGAGGGATACACATCTCGTATCATGGGTTCTCAAAATGGATAGGGTTCCTCCTGAGTTAAATATTATAAGTAATGTGGTTGGGCCCACATTTCTCTAGAACCTACCAAGCCATCCATCCTGTGTGGTGATGTCACACACCAAGGGACCCAAATAGAAAGACAAGTTATGTTCTCGAAGTGAAATGTTGTGTGAATGTACATGGATAGATAATACATGTATCAAAAGTACAATCCCAATAACCCTAGAGAATGTACATGACTTGTCCCCATGGGGAAGTATTTTTTTGACCAACATGTATGGCCTATCCATGTCTTGGGTATGACATTCTCAAGTGTTCAGGAAAGGTCACATGTCATGTGACCTCTTGAACATATCCTTTATATTATTGAAGATATTCTACCATGCATATATCCTTCTATGAAACTAATTTTTGGGCCCATGAATAGCCTATATTAGTTAGTTTTTCATATAGGATGTGGTGGTGACCTTCATTTCAGCAATAGAGTAATGATAGATTGTTTTTTAAATAGGATGATTCTATTTTTTATTCTTATCTGATTGATGCAATCATATGTTATCATCAGAGTGATAGATGGGTTAGTACTACCCTATCTATATATATTGTGGGTCCCCATATCCACTACATTAGTTGAGATTGAACTCCCCAACATTAGATTTGGAATAAAAAATCTTTCTATAAAGTTGTAGTCCATGTCATTGAGAATTAGTGGTACGTTAGGAATCTATTAAAGTAGTGGGGTCTCGGCTACACCATGTAATTGAGATCTGTGGATCCTCCATAATCATTCTTGAGAAGTCTCTAATTACTCTTGTCTAGGAAATTTATACTTTTGATCCACGGGAAAATATTTGTTCATAGCTAGCTGTGGACATGGAGATCCCATTTCACCCTTCACCAAGGATTCATTTTGGAATATCAAATGTTATATTTATGTACCCTCATTCATTATGGGTTGAGATAAATATTTTTTCCTATTTATTATCTATTGGTATTTCATGGGTTATTTATAGTCAGGATTATACTTATCCATAAAATGGATATTCTGGAATGTGTTGTGCATTTTGAAAATGATAGGGAGATTAGTGTTAATTTTGGTGGACCCAGTTAAGGAGGATCATAACTTTGTTGGTTTCAATAACAACATTCAGAAGATATCCTTGGTGATTATGATTAGTTAACACTTTAGTATTTACAATTTAATGTTTTTGTCATTTTTGGACCTCATTTCTAGTTAAGAATGTATTTACCCCTTTATATTTTTTATTAACCTGTTCTACTATAAAGTTTTCGTAGAGAATATTTCATACATTTAATAATCAATAGATGTATCAATATTTTATTATATTTTTTTCCTACTACATCGAGTTCGTTGTGTGCATGTGTACATGAACATAAGGTTAAGGCATCCCATTTTAGTTTTCCCCCAACAAAACTCTTTTTTTCCTTCCCCTTTCCTATTGGAAATGGGCTAGGGGTGTCACTCTTAGCTTAATATTGGCCCAAGCGGTGTCACAGTGGGTCATGTACTAACATCCCCACTATGTTAAAAAACCCTAAGTGGGGTTCTGAGTTTGATTTTCACTAATTAAAAAATCCATATTTTGAGATTATATAATTACAAAAAAGCACTATTTTCTTTTTATCTTACAACAATTTATGATAGACGAGACACATAAAATTTGACTCCGATTAACAAAACTAGTCTAATAAAATAGGCATGAAATGATGATGTTTTGAGGTACTACAATTACTAGAAGGCAGGATCAATTTTCCCAAGGTTTATAACTACTAAATTTGAAATATCTATTTACACTATCAATAGAAGTGTACACATGGATCCTTTACTGTATTTCTCAGATAAAATAAATCAATTTTTTACACCATAACTTGAGTATCACAAAGATCTAATTTTTTCAAAATGAAGAGTTATAATTTAATATAAAAAGTATATCATATTTTATTTAAGATAACAAAACCTCTTTTTACACAACTGGTGTTTACATAAATAACTTATCCACAAAAAAATTTCATAACATCAATTCTATATAAAATTGTTGGACATGTAAATTTATTTCTGAAAGAAATACCTTAAACAAGGTAAAATATGAAAATAGAGACAAAAAACACTAATTATCACCCATTAATTATTTATTATCCTCAATGATATAATGAATATCGTTTTTATAAGAACAACCAAATTGTAAATCATGTGTTATGTAAATTCTCCATGATTCCAGACGATGCATCTCCTGAAGATCATTAACATCATCATGTTCACAAAACTAGATGCATGGGTCCACATGATTCATAGAGATTTCTACCTGATTTGGACAAAAATACTTCCTTTCCTTCAAATATTAGTGAAATATTGTTGAATGGACTTAAAGATCACCAAGATATATACCTTCATTAATACCCCATATTCCTCCGCACGTATGATCATTTTCAATAAACACAACCCAAAATATCTTAAAATTAAACATAAAATGGTTTTTTCCAATAGTTGGATTGTAGAAAAAATCAATCATTAATCATTCATAAGTTGGACATCCTAACCTCTAAATTTAAAAAGGAAAAAAAATTATTGACTTGTTAAAAATTTATATGGAAATAAAATGGAACAGTATATATGGTGAAAAAACAAACATGACTGGGGTCTATATAAAAAATATAAATAGTAGGAATACCCAAATAAGAAAAATAAAACAAATATGATTATGTATATGAAAATACAACGGGTATACACTTTTCACTATTAATATACTACCTCATGGATCCATCCACTATAATATTTGTCTAAGATAAGTTTAGAGTTGATCCAAGAACCAATATCCCTATATATTATTGATCCTTCAATATTATATATATACATATACATGTAAGAATTAAAGTAAATGTATGTTATAGGTATAAAGAACCAGTAAGAACCAATAAGAGATCTCAACTCTCATAACTATAGATAATTAGTCGAATACATCTTAATGTGTTTTTGTTATTTAATATAAAAAATTAATTGAGAACAAATAACCATTCATAGAATTCCAATGTTCAAAAAATATTAATCATGAAAAGATAATATAATTATCTCACACCACTAAGTGTTGTTACTCTAAATAAAATTCATAAAACTCCCATACTAGTATGATAATTAATTCTAAAAATAATGAATAATGAATCTCAAACAATAATAATGAATTGCACTAGATTCAACTCCCATATAATAATCCCATTAAAATAATATGTACATCCTCAAATTAACCCCAAGATGGAAATTAACATCTTTAAATCATCAATATAGAGAAAAATAACCATATAAATATTCCCAATATGAGGGAAAATAACCGAGGAACGTAAATGACCATAAAAAATATCATTATCCGCATCGATATTATTAAAAGAAAATATAAAATATTTAATTAACATGTCAAGGAGAAACGTAATAAATTTATGTGAATTCACCAAATATAAATATGATATTTTAAACTATGAAACATTGAAGGTTCAGAAAAAAGAATAAATTTGAAATTGAAAGAAAAATGTATTTTTTAAATGAAAATAACATAAATATATATATATATATATATATATCCAAAAAAACATATAATAAATCTTGTTTTGTGATAACTCAACAAAACCTATAACCCATCACATTACTACTATATGTGACATAAATAATGGTATTAATTAAGAGACCTCCTTTCACATAACCTATGTAAACCCATCCTTCCAATCCATATGTATTTATAAAAAAAAACATAAATTAGTCATGAAAAACCACATCCTAAAGAAATCTATTTCTTAATCCAAACATGAATAGAAAATATTACCATTATTTAATCTCATGTCATCCAAGAAAAAAATATCACTAAAACCACAAAAACAATTTATTTAACATCCCCAACATTAAATTCTATAATTCTAAATTACAAAAAAAATATATTTCACTCTTTAGAAACTCCAATGGTTTATTCTGTAACCAAATCACCCCTAACACCACTCATACCTCAAATATCACCCATTAACCATCCATAAGAAATGATACCAAAAATAAATAGGGTCAAAGTGAAAAAATTAGTGATAATGAGATAGAGAGAGTCACAAATGATATAAAACCTCTAAAAATATAATAATACATGACTAGTAGTTGGGAAGGATTTAAATTAAAATAAACCATGATATAAGTGATGAATAGGAATAAGGACTAAGAAGGGAACTGACCCAAAGTAGAAATACATACATCCACATTATCTATAATGAGATGAAAATATAACTCTAAAAATATAATTATCACTTAATAAGACTATGATACTCTGTAATCATTCATGTTATGTCATACATTATTATATAATTCTTTATCAATCACCCACATATAGTTTTTTTCTCCATTACACATTGATGGGAATAAAAAGGTTAATATATCACACAATTATTGATTGAAAAATTATTTATTCAAGATAAATAAATTTATAATTAAGTTACTTAATCATCTATAAATTAGTTAACAAATAAATATATTACAACACTAATGATGAAACATATTAACTAAACATTATGTTTTATTTCTTACTTGCAAATCATTCATGTTTTCTATGGAATAGAATTACCTACATGAACTGAGCATATAATATGTAGTTAAGGAAAAATCTATAATGAAGATCAATAGATACTAATGAGACTTAGATTATAAGCCAATCCTTGGTTAATAAGTTAATACATTAAATATCAACTAATATTCATGGATACAAAATGTATATAAATCATGTTAAACATGGATGTTTTAATAATAAAAAATATAAGTGTGACATTATAATTATGAGAAAATTATGGATAGAAAGGGTTTATAAAAGTTTAAATAATTTATATAATAATATAAAAATATTAAATTATAATAAAATATAAATAAAAATCAAATTATATATATAAATATATAAATTTGTAAATATGAATTATAATTTTTAATATCAAAACTCTAATAAAATATTCTATTTATTTTTTGAAATCATCATTTAAATATTAATAGAGATATGGAAATAGATTAGAAGGAACACCATATGAAATACCTAAGTTAACACAAAGGGGTTTCATACTACCTACCTAAACAACCCATTAATTAGATCCACCAAACCCAAAGAGTTATTAAAAAATCCTTAACCAAATACCTTGACGAAATAATTTAAAATGTTATAGGAAAACAATAATGGAAAAAATTAGTGGGATCCCAACAAAAATAATGGATAGATCCAAAAATACCCAAACTATAATGATAATAAATTTCAATTAAATACTTTAGAAAAAAATGAAAAACTCTCTAGGGTAATCACCATCATTAAAATAATTAAGAAAAATATTCACATTAATTCTATTTGGTCTCCTATTACTAGTACACATTAAAACCATTTCATCTTGAAAATATCTATCCATTATTTGGAGAAATAAAATTTTGAATCTATAATCCAATTGGTTAAAATAAAATATGAAAAAATAGGAATATTGGAGGAAGTATGTGAGGAATAATGTTACCTCAAATTGATGAAAGAAAAGCATTATAGACTACTAGTATTAAGGAAGGACGATGGTATGAGAAGAGGGTGAAGAAAATAAGGCCCTAACTTTATCAATTAGTTCATTATATGGAAGACCTAAAAGGAGGATTTTAATGAAATACCTAAAAGTATAAAAAATCACCATTTCAAAAAACACTAGATTGAGAACTAGTAAGTACCCAATGGCTCTCCACTATCTACTCTTTGGAAGTTCATTAGGTACTTATCTATTAATTAGCTGATATGTTACCTTATAGAATAACAATTAGTATTTTATGGTTTCACCCCATCAACTAACTCTTTTTTTCCAATTTTTATGCCCCAAAATTCCTTTTATGTAATTCGTTTAAAAAATATTACCATCTCAAAAAAATATTTTAATATATCTAAAAACACTATTATTGACCACTCTCAAAATAATATTTAAAAAAAATAAGAAAAACATAAATTCTCAACAAGATTAGTTATCTATTTAAATCAAAATTATCCTTTTATTAATTAACTTATACAATGGTTTTTTACAAACATACATTTTATCTTGATAATGTCACCATAATACATAAACTAACAAAATAACATTCCTACACAAACTATTTTCTTATTGGTCTATAATCTTAGAAATATTTTTATAAATTTTGATTCAACCTAATGTTGAAACATATCCTAACTATTGATGTGATAATAATTAAACTAAAATTTATTCAATTGAGAAATACGTAAAATTTCATGAAAAACACTATACAATCGTGAAAAGGATAAAATATAAGTCAATGTTCAAGAATTATCAATCATATTGAAAGGTATGAGATAACTAGGAATAGGATTCTATAGTTACTCTATGAAAATGACCCAAATGGGGAGAAATTATCAAAAATAAATGATCTCCTATGAAAAACTCAAATAGCCCTTGACAATACTCTATGTGTTATTTATTTCGTTTTATGTTTTTTTTCACCAAATTGTTGATCAACTAATCATATTACATCACTTATTACAAAAAACTGGATCTTAAAAGAACCTTCTCCCATAACCTATTCAAATAATAATAATGTTATCATAATATTGGGAATAGTTATTCAAATGGTTCCATATATATTTATGTTCAATAAATTTTATTATATGTGGATGATATTCCCATCATCCCCCATAATATTAAACACCTGGATAATGAATATACTAAAAAATAAATATCTCCCAATCCCGTTAGACATCTATTAAATGATGGTAAGTTGTTGTCATCATCAAATATATTTTGGTGATGCCTTAAATTAATTTCAGAATACTAAAAGTAAAAAAATAAAATAAAAATATTAATAATTGTTAAGTTGTTCTTTGAATACCCAAATTATATTATTCACTCAAGATAAACAAAATAAAACAATAATTAAATCCATATAAATTTCAAATAATTTTGATGTAATCATTAGAAAAAATTATAACTTATATTATGGTCCTTATTTCTCATCCTTTACTTATTGGAACGTAAGAAATGAAGAGATAAAACCAGTTATCTAGTTCATTATTCCGAGACACCAAAATAATTTTTTATTTTTTAAATACATTTTAGTCTCTCTAAGATAAATTACCTCAATATAATGTTGTAATTCGCTTATAACTTCCTCTTTTAAATGAGAAGGAAACAAAAATATGGTTTTAAATTAAATGGTGAAATAGGACACCTACATATACCCATTAATGTTTTCTTATCTATTTACTAATACTTGGATCTTTTTACACCCATGACCAAATAGATATCCCTCATTTATTTATTCCATGAGTGTATAGGTTTTATTTTTCCCACATAAAAACATTCGACCCCTTTATTCTGTAAGGTCAAAGTGATCATCATATATAATAATCATCAATTTATTTTTTTTGTTAAATATGAATCAAAATTACTGTTAAAAACATCAATAAACATATTTCATTTTCCAGGTATACAATCCAATTTCAATTTAAGGCCCTATAAGTATTCCTCAAAACGTTTACACTATATATTAATGTATCACTAACATAAGGTGTATTTTTGAATTATATGATTCATGTACACCATGATCTTCCCACCAAATAAATAATGTATTCAATATTTTAATTAAAATATGATAAGTATTTCATGTGTGTAAATTATTTTCATTCACCCTATACTACCTAGAAATAAAAGCATCCAATTTTATTTTTGAAATAGCACAATCCCTGATCCCACACAAATTATTTCACAATACATAACATGGCTATATTCTAGATCATAAAATAATATAATTAGATTAGAGTTAGGCATTGTTTTTAAAAATATTTTTATCATTTTTAATACCATAAAAATTTCAGATAATTCTTGGTTATTGATTTTATATGTAAGGTCAATTTTAATTGATTAGAAACAAAATGATCTTGGACGCAATCCATCCCAAGGAACATTGAAATATCGAATACATACATTAGTATTTACCGATTCTTGAAAACATTTTTATTATATAGATCAAACAATATACACTTCTTTGAGACAATGTGTAAAAAACAATTCAATTTTTAAATCCAATAGTATAATTATAAGAACAATGTAGATATATAATGTTATGGAATGTTCTCTAAGATTATTAAAAATATTTTTTGTGTCTGTTTCCCGTAAAATAAACCAGAACATTATCTTTAAATACAAATATAACAGTGTTATATTTTATTTGGAAGATATAGTGCATTGATTCCATACACACTATGTGATTATTTATAAATCCAAATGATAACTATTACAATAAAATAATTAGAAACTAGTTAAATTAAACCTTTTCACAAAATTATCTTACAATTGTTTCAATTATTATTTCATTACTAGTTACATGTGATATGATGAAAATGAAATCACAATAGTTTTAGGTGGTATATTATTAGAAATATCAACCTCCATTTTTGGTTATATCCCATAAAAATACTTAGGGAATAAAAATATATATAATTCCACTAATATAATAAATATGGTTCACTTTCCAAATTCCAATCATCTAAGGACCAATATAAACAATGAAAAATATATGGATATGAATTTATTTAATGGTTTTGGTTCGAATACCCGATTGATAATGTAATTAACCTTAAAATGGGATAATTTATATATGGAAAGGTGAAGCAACAATTTATATATTAAAATAATGTGTGATATTTATACTTAATTAGAAAATCCATTCTAATATGAGGATAAATTTCTCAATTACATTAACTAAAAACTCCTAATGGAATTTAATATTTCATTCCATGATAGTACAACATAGAGTAGGAATCCACGATATCTGTTCTCTTTTGAATGCCTAATGAAGCTAATAAAATAATAAATTAACTCTATATGTAAACTCAACCAGTCCAGTACCCATACAATGAAAAATTGATGATCGTACCATGTATCAAAAAAAGATAAAATCAAAGTAGATTCAATCATTAATGTTCCTAATATAGAAGTTTGAATTATTTCTAACTCTACCATAGTTTTTACTTTTAATGAAATATTAATCTATTATCATAGTATTTTTGGTGTGTTTAACATATCTATATTCTATTATATATGTTATTTCAAACCAATTAAATAATATGTACTACTTTTATTACATCCAATAATGCATATCATGGATATCGTGCATAACACACTACATCAAGCATCATCGAACCATGAAATAATATAATTTAAAACTAGTTGTTATGTAGTAAATTATGAATAGTATTAAATATTTTTTGAAACATACATGTAAATTTAAAACTAAATATAAATTTACTTATTAATGATTATTCAATAATCACAAACTTTTTAGTATTGTGATTATATTCATCAAAAATATATTTTCATCAAAAAATATTTGTATTGTTTTTATGAGAAAATATTATAGATATTCAACAAAATTTATATCATAAAAATAAATTCATTCTTGAAATTATCATATCTAAATTAATATATGGTGTCATTTTGGGGTTTTTGGAAAATGTTTATTTTTTTAGTGAACTGTGAAAATACTAATTTTTGTAGTTATCATATATTTTCATTTAATTATTTAATTAATAGAAAATTATATATTTGAAAGTTCAATAAATAAAATTTCATAATATTTAACATAGACAATTAAATTTTCTTCATATTTATATTTTAGTTTAGTATATGTTTATTTTTGGGATTAAAACAAGGTTTTTTTGAATCTTTTTTTAAAGTTCATAATGTTATTTATATTTTAATTAATGAAAATAATCCCTAATGATAATTTTCATTAAATGAAATCTATATATTTTATATCAATTATTTTCAATTTATTCTAATTCAATTATTATTCTTTGACTTTGAGTTCATATAATATCTTGTTGTTCTTGAAAAATACACTACACGAACCCTTGATTTTTCATCACGTTTGTAGGTTTTGTTTTGAATTTTATTTTTTCAAATTTTAGAAAATATATTTTTAAAAATAAAATTATTTTTAAAATAATAATTTTAATATTATTTAATAGTAAATGTTAAATAATTTTTAAAAAATAATTTTTATAAATAGTAAAAAATAATTTATTTTAATGGAAACAACCTTTCAATTTAAATTATTTATCAGGATAAGTTATATTTTAAATTTTATTAAAAATTAAAATTGTTAAATTATATATCTATAAATAAAAGTTTGGTCAAATTAATCAATTTTATATTAATTTTTTATATAAAAAATTCAAACTTATAAATATATTCTCTCTTAAAAAACATTCTTTCTCATTACCTCTCCATGATAAATTTTAAATTAAATCTTATATATTATATTAATGAAATTAGGAAAAATTAATTCCATTTTTGGAATAATAATAATTCATATTATCTAATAAGGTCAACATATTTTTTAAAAAAATGAATAGTAAAATAAGAAAAATTATTTATCATGGTTATGTTAAAAATGGGATTACCATGGTGGTTAAAAAAACAAAAAATGTATACAACAACAATTTCATATGAATATTTGGAACTTATATATTCCATTTTCGATAATGGTCCCTTATTGGACCCTTGTGACATAGAAAATGAATGGGTGGAATTCTTTCTCTCAAAAAATTACTTGTGTGCCACTCACCACACTTATACAAAGAGACCCCCTCACTTCTCATATTCAAGTCATAAAACCCATTTAGAATAGAAAATAAAAAAAATAATGTTCTAAATTTCTAAAATAACTTCCTAGAATAATTAGTTTGTAAATAAATCAAACATAGGAAGGATTTAGGTGAAATCCTAAGAAGGATGCCAGAATATAATGTAACGCTCAACAAAATGTGTTTTTTAATATCTTACCTTGCATCCTTACAATATTATTATAAGATAGTAATATAATAACCTCAGTATATACCATATTATAATAACATTTTATTTTATTTTCATTACCTAAAAACATATCCACTTCCAAAAAATGATTCATAAAATTATTATTCTTGTGTATGGTAGTCTATCATGTCATGAACTCAAGTCATTCATTTTTCCATTACCACTTAGCAAGACTTGAAACAATGATGTATTTATAATTTATATATATTATTTATTATATAATTATACATCCTTAATTAATAAATCAAACAAACCTTCATAATATCCATTTTGTGGGAATTTTATAAGGTCACTCATTTGTAAGACGGACAACTACATCATGAAGCAATGTGATTCATTCATCTAATACATTAATGGTACAAAGGGTGGTTTTAATGAAAATAAGTAATATATATTACATAGAAATTATTCTTTAGTGATTATATATCATTTACTTGTGTTTCTTTCAATCCTACAAGAAAATGGAAACAACGTTCATGCGTACGTAAAGGCTTCCATCTTTATCAATAGTCAATTTCATTTTCTATCACAAAAATCATATTGAAAAATATAAATAAAATAAAAAAATAAAATTCAAGATAAATATGGAAAACAAGATTGTTATTATCTGACACATAACTGTAACATGGAATTGTTAATAATGGGGTACAAAAATTTCATAATAAAATAAAATAATATATGATATATATATATATATATATAAATTTCTATTATAGACATATAATAAACATGTATTTATTATATAATTGGTTTGAATGTGTACAATGGAATTTAAGACTTAATGTAATGGATTTTCTTCTCACTATTTTAATTCTGTGAGACACAAGTCATATTCACAACCTACTTCTTTTATGTAGATTATATTTTTCCCCTGAAAATATTTTGTCAATAAAATAAATATAATTATGTTTACTTAAATATAATCTTTATTATCTCTCTTTAATAGGGCTTATAATTCAAATTTTTCCAACGTAGTATGGGATTTTTGTCTCAAATTGCCTTTATAGATATTTATGTTATGTTATGCACCTATATTATGTTATGAGGTGTATAAAATAACCCTTTACATGTTATATCATTAATATCTATAAATTAATGAGATTTTATGTTTTATTTATGGTTATTACTTTAGGGGGATTATGGTTTAAAGTTACAAAAGTGATAATAGATTTCTGTTAAAATCACATCATTTATTAGGATTTGCTATGATTAAGTCACTAATGTTGAAATATTATTGTCTAATTCTCAAAAAATCTGATGAAATTTCTTATTATTTATTTACTTAAGACTTTTTAATGTAACAATACCATTTCTTCACTATTAGGTACTTAAAATAAATGGTAAAATGTTTTTAAGAAAAATTTCAATTTATTATCACTTTGGTTGAAACCCCTTTTTCTTCCAAAATCAATTTTTTCAAAATATTTTCTAATTTTTTTTAACACTTAAAAAATTATTTATTAAATACATTTTCATTAATTTTTACATTTTATATAAAATATCGAATGTAATCCTCATGTGGGTTTCAAAACAATTCTTATTTGTATTTTAAAGAAAATGTGAAAATAATATTTTTTTAATATTCACAAAATGTTAAATATTTCTCACTATCATGACTGGTCAATGATTTCAAGATTCCCTTATATTTTTTTAAAAAAATAAATTAAAATTAATTAAACAATACTTATTATTTTTGATATGTTTTAAAAAAAATATTTCAAAATAAAAAATGGATTTGAATATTTTCTTTAATGTTCTATTTTCAAAGTAAAAATGATAATTTAATTAAAATATGTATTAACTTATTTTTAATGCTACTTTTATAAGTTTTCAGAACGATTTTCTATGAAAATGACTTCCAAAAGTTTTTATAAAGTTTATTTTTAAATAGTGATTGTCAATGAAATTTTGTTTTCCTTAAGAAACCTTCCATGTAATTTTATTTAAAAAGTCATTCTCCATATAATTTGAAATATTTTGAGTTTACTTAGGATTTATAGGGGATATGATCCAAGGATACAAATCTTGTTATTTCTTTGATTTTTTATGTTTCTGATGAAATGATTTTAATGAAACCATTTACACTTCCATGGGTTTGACAATGGTAAAATTCCAATGAATCCCACTTATTTCCAATGAGTTATTCTATTGTGAAATGATAAATGGAAAATGAAACCTTCCTATTTTCCAATTGCTGTGATATACAGAATTTGTTTACGAAACCCACTTAATTTCATGGATATGATTTGATCAATGTTTTATTATCTTATAGAATACATATGTATACTATTATTTCTGTAAATGGCGGGACTTATAACTTTATATAATGTACACGTTAAATATTTATATCTCATGAAATAGAAAGGAATAAAATAATATGTCAAATCAGTTTAGTAAGGTACTTTTTTTGCTATGAGTGTGTTGTGAGGGAAACATTGCAACTATATTGGTTTTTAAGTGCACCCATTATACTAAGATAGCCTGGTTAGTAAGCCCTTGCTACTATGGAAATTAAATTTTATGCCTTATTATTTAAGTTCCATGTTTCCAAAGGCACTAAAATATTATGGTCCATTGGCTTGTGTTTATATAATGTAACGAATATTCACATAAAAATATTAAATATCCATTCATGAGAATCCTAGGTTTCAAAATTTTGTATTATATTAAAAGTTTATTTGACCATTGGAAACATGGATGAGAAATATTTAGTGATATCCTAAGAGCTATTACTAAAGATATTTCTCATGATGAATCTAAGGACATGTATAAGGATGCTTCAATGTTAAGGATTTTGTTTAATTATAGTAAAGGATAGAGCACATGTTTCCACAAAATTACATCTCTTCTAAGATACGATAGGTGTATTTTTATCTGGAATAAAGGTACCTATGGGTAATAATAGAAAAAGGGAGAATTGAGATATAATCGATCATCACCAGATACATGAAAATGAACAATCAGCAGAACTGGTAAGGTAATCTCGGGAATATACTTTGGATTTTAATAATTTTTTTATCAACCATCATTCATGATTTAAATAGATAGTGAATTTGAAAAAACTAGGATAATCCTATGGTTTTATATATTAAAAATCTGTTTTCCTGATTTAGAAATATTATAAGTAATTTTTGTGATTATTTTGATGCAATTATGATCTTCATTACACACACATCATTATTGGTTTTTATTGAATATAGGGAACCAAAAGGAACTGGGTCAACATTGAATGTGACTGGAAATTTTCTGATTTGCAGCTAAATGGGATTATAACAGGGGTAAAGTATGTTTCCATTGTCCCCAATCAGTTTTCAAGATATATGATTAACAAAATTCACATTATCCAACTCTTAGACTCACCAAATCTGTGAATCAGAGAGTTCACTTAATGTTTTAGTAATGGAGACCATGAGGGAAAGATGATTCAGTTTCCTATATTATAAGAATATATGGATAATCACTCAATGTAATGTAATAGTTGAAATGAATTATGTTTTTATTATAAATAATAAGGAAACAAAGAGAGTAATAATATCGGAAAAATTGAAAAGTTCAGTTAATATAATGGATGAGAATAATTGTCTCCCTATGATATCATTTGAAATTGAATGTTTCAAATGTGGAATGTATTGGTAATCTGAAATTTTATTTCCTAAGGGGAAATATCATAATGATTATTAGAAAGGTTGTACAAGTAATGTTTTATTCTAATGAAGAGACTACAAATGGCATATAAATGGGTGTTTTAAAGAATATTATTTCGAATCATATTTAATTTTGTAATGGAAGTGGTATGGTATAAGTATTTATGTTTTTTAATTCAGTAATTATGAACTACAAAAGGATTGTTTAGTATAATTATTTTGTTAAGTATTTTAAATAATATTTTGAATTGTGTTGATGAACTAGAAAATGTTTTTAAATGGAAAGGAGATATTTGGATTCATGATAGATAACCCTCAATATGTACTTGATGTTAAAAAATTGTGTTTAGGTTAGACATAGAGATGATTGATGTAATGGCCCAGACCTCTTCGGTCCATTACTTTGTGAAATGTTTGTGTTGGAGGTGTTCTGGGAGGTCAAGGGGACTTATCCCCAACACTTTGCCAATTTTTTTCCAGTTCTATGAACAGTGTTTCCAGTTTTATGAACAGTAACAGATCGGTCTCACCGATCGGTTGGACAGATCGGTTTCACGGATCGCTGTGACAGATCGGTTTCACGGATCGGTCTGACAGATCGGTTTCACATATCGGTGTGACAGATCGGTTTCACAGATCGGTGTGACAGATCGGTTTCACAGATCGGTGTGACAGATCGGTTTCACAGATCGGTCTGAGAGATCAGTTTCACAGATCGGTCTGAGAGATCGGTTTCACAGATCGGTGTGACAGATCGGTTTCACATATCGGTCTGACAGATCGGTTTCACAGATCGGTTTCACAGATCGGTTTCACATATCGGTGTGACAGATCAGTTTCACAGATCGGTGTGAAATATCAGTTTCACAGATCGGTCTGACAGATCAGTTTCACAGATCGGTGTGACAGATCGGTTTCACAGATCGGTATCACAGATCGGTGTGACATATCGGTTTCACAGATCGGTGTGACAGATCCGTTTCATAGATCGGTCTGACAGATCGGTTTCACAGATCGGTTTCACAGATCGGTTTCATGTACAGTAACAGTGGGTGAACAGTGTTTCCAGACTCCTACAGTTTTTCCCCTTTTGACATTTCCTTTGACGTAAAATACATTTAAAGACTTATTTTAAGGGCTCTTAAGGCCGTTTAAAATGCCATAAATCCTATATTAATTATTCCTAAGTCATGGAATGTTTTACTTGGTCAAACCGCATGGGTTAATGCGATCCGTTTTTAATGGAGAATTAACTGGATCTTAAACCGTCGCCCCATTTAATCTTCAAAAAGGTACGAGATATCATTCTCCCTTGTTCTTTCCCTTTTTTCTCAACTAGGAGGCACTAGAACCTTTCAATCCTTTCCGTAGGAGTTGCACAATCAATCTTTACTCCTAGGATTGGTTCTGCTCTGTTTTGGATGCAATTGAGTCGTGTCGATCAATCTTCAATATAAGGTATGTTGTATCGTCGTTCTTTTGGGGTTTATCTTCTCCTATCCTCTTTTCCATAATTATACCATGTAATTTCCAGGATTCTAATGGGTTTTCTTGGGGTTGGTTGGTACTGCCGTACCGCAGCATCCTCCGGTGGATGCAGTTGTCGCGAGGGGAGGATCGTGACCTGTTGTGTGGATAAAGAACGTGAGGAACTGTTTGAGGTAGGGGATTCATGGCTTCTCTAATTGTATATGTGCAATCGTAGAATTATCATGATTTATCCCTTTGGATCACAATGAAATTGACCTAATTAAATACTTGAACCGGATTAAAAGAATTGGTTGATCGCATGTTGTTGCTTTATACCGTGATAACGGTCTGCCTCATGTTTTCCTAGATATAGTGATATCTATGTTTTCTTTGATTTGTTGTTCGTTCATGATAGAAATTGATAACGAACGTAAAGCCAGAATTAATTGTTAATTAATTGGCTAAAGATAAAGAGGCATGTAAATTAATCTAGTTATTACAGTTGTTGTAGTTTTTCTAATTTTAGGATAATCAAATTAGGGAAGTAAGCATGGTTATTCAATTGTGATAGCTTACTAATTAGGTATCCATGATTGGAACCTACGAATAACAAATCTGCTAATTCAATATGGATTAGAGAACAGATTATGTGGAAATTTCAAAAAGGGTTCTGAGTTACCCTCTTGTTTGTTAAAGGGTCAAGAGCCCATGATGTGATGTTTGTTTTCCTGCTACTTGTGCTGTGATGTGAGCCTGGATGGCTGTTGTGATATGTGGAGGCATGGAGGACTTGTGGTTGTGGCAGCGGATGACGCCTAGTGTGGCGAGATGCATCAGTTTATGCATATGGGTGTCGGGGAGGACACCAAGGGTGATGGTATGAGATGAACGTGATGGTTTGATGTTGGTGGTTTGGTTTGGTTGTTTATCTAATTTACTTTTCCCCATTGCTCAAGGCAGCTGGTCTTGCTTACCCTCTTTCTGAAGGAGGCGAAGACATGCGGGGTATGCCACGTGCTTTCCGTGTTTATCCTCTTGATGTAGGATGGGTCTATGCTCTTTCTATAGGCGGCAAAGACTCGATGGGTAGTATATCTACTCACCGTGTTGAGCCTCCTTTGTGTTTAGTAGCATAAGATGCTTTTCTAGAATGCCTGGGAATGCGGAAAAGTAATTCTGTAATGAATGTTTGATTAAATGGTGAAAATCCATGGGGATGGAGATACTGGAATTTAAAGGTGATGTGAATCTTAAAAGGAGCAGTTGGTACTGAATGTGATGCCAATTCAGTTTAATGTGGAATTGTTCATTCTTAATTAATGTTTAAAGAATTAATTAACGTACAGTGGAACTGATAAAATGAGAATGGAGTAATCTAATAAATCTCTTCAAATGTTTGTGTGCTTATAGGATACCTAGTCTTAGAAGTAGAAGCCTGGAGTCTGAGAGACGTTATCTGTAGTTGTATCTAAGACTAGGTAATGCCTATAGTGTGGATGTGAGTTACATATATATTCTGTACTTTTTGTGTTTCTATACGCTACTCCACCCTGTCGGTAAGGGAAACTGACACCTTGGGGATTTTGAGCCCCGGGGGGGTGTTTTCCCCAACATTCTGATGGGAGGTCAAATGGCTGACTACCCCCTTTGGCCCCGCTTCTTCTCTTGGTAAATACTTGTGCCATGAGGCACAACGGTTAGTTACCCCATATATGTGTGTAGAGGGCTGTAATGGCTTGTGGTTATTCACACGCATATATTCTGGATGTAGTATCCTACAGACTACTATAGGT
Organism: Viscum album; assembly: GCA_963277665.1. NCBI lineage: Eukaryota > Viridiplantae > Streptophyta > Magnoliopsida > Santalales > Viscaceae > Viscum > Viscum album. The sequence continues at coordinate 400,013,603 of OY728138.1, forward strand.
GTAACGTGTATAGGATATGCTGGCTTGAGGATCCTTACACGGAGTATGGGTTGTAATGTCTTGAGGTATTATACCCGACGTATGATACACGTTATGCGAGATGTGGTGGCTCCCGGAGACTACCTGGTTACTTTTGGTTGTGAGGACGGTGTGGTGCTTCTCCCAGGTGTCTGTGGGCATGCCTATGTGGTGCATGGGGTGCAGATTTTAGAGCTTCGCCCAGGTGTCTGCGGGCAAGCCTTTGGAGAGAGATGCACAGGACGTATGTCGTTGGGGAAAAGCGGCCAACCATTGCGGAAGTAGTAGTGGGGTACCCTTGATATTCTTTACTATATTCTATATTCTTGTATGCGTTACTTGGTGAGAGTATCCATGGTGAGGTTAGGAACATAGTATACCTGTTCAGGTGACGAGTTAGTTTCACTTGATGTTCACTGGGCTTTAGCATGCTTTCTTTACTTTTGCATGAGAGGCTTGAGGAGGATCCTACTGAGTATACTATTATACTCACCCCATGTACCTATAAACTGTTTTTCAGGTCACTTGGAGCAGGTTGGAGATCAAGTGGGTTACTACTAGCTTGTGGTTGGAGGAGGAGCTGTTCGGGCTCGTGGTCACTGCCATTTTAATTTTTTTTGGTTACTTTTAGTTTTCCCTTTCAGTTGTGGTACTTTTGCATGACATTTCATATATGTACTTGGTTTCCTTTTATATCACAGTTCTAAGTTGGAGTTGATTGGAGTCTATTCTATCTCTCTCTTCTGCATGTGTTCTCTTAGAGGGTAATGCCTCCCATTTGTATGTTATTATACCCTCGGTGCTAGTCGCCTACCCGTGGCCTACTGGAGGCGGGACTCGGGGGTCATTATCTCCCTTTTCACATTGCCAGCCCAGGAGGGGTACACTTTGTGGGGAGGGGGTCATGATAGAGTGGTATTAGAGCCAGGTTGAGGGATAGGATGGAGTTTGGAGTTAGGCACATGTAAGGATGCATGGGATGGTAGGGCAACGGTGTCATTCATGTTTAGCAAGTGGGGTAAACACTGGAGACCGGCAGAGACATAGGCGTTCAGGGCCCCCTATGATCTGTTTCACGGACCTTTAAGTGTATGATGACTACTAAACAAAGTGATACTGGTTCCAGGGTAGAGACCTAGGAAAGGATCATGCATCATTATTATTTGCGCCTGTGTTTGAATGGGTAGACCTTGGGATAGGTAACCAAAAATTAATAAAACAAAATAATTAATTAATTAATGTTGAGTCTTCCATATTCTAGGATTAGGAGCTCTAACGATTGTTATTTTACAGGTATGGCTCCAGGTCGACGTCCTCATCAGGTTTGTGCAGAAGGTGACCAGCAAGCTGTTCCAGCAGATCGCCGCCGGGTAGAGGTTGACGACGATGACACTTGGAGGAAGACACTCCGAGAGTTTCAGTGCCCAAGTCTACAGAAGTAAGAGGGCTCCATTTCAGATGCAATCACAGAAGACTGGTTGGAGGAGGTCGAGATAGGCTTCAGTTCGATTCGTGCTCGGAAGGAACACTGGGTCTCCTTGGTTGTGACAATGTTGCGTGGAGTAGCGAGACAATGGTGGTTCTTGTTCCTCGGGGATCGTGAGGAGTCAGCGATCTCATGGGAGGAGTTTCAAGACAGGTTTAGAGTCGAGTTTCTTTCATCCACTGCGAAGGAGTCCAGTCGCTAGGAGCTTCTCACCCTTCGACAGGGGAGCTCAAGTGTTCGAGAGTTTGGAATTCGTTTCAGGAACATTCTACGTATGCTTTAGACCTGTTACCAGATGAGGAGGCTAGGGCGAGGCATTTCAAGTAGGCATTGCGTCCAGAGATCCAGCGCCATGTCACCCCATTTATGCTGAAGACATATCTTGATGTGCTGGCAAGGGCAGAGGTTGTTGAGAGGACTTTGGCTAGGATCGGAACGTCACGAGAGGGGAATCGTCATGATTCCTCACGAAGTAGAGCTGTGGTCCGGGGTTCCCGGTTTTCAGGACAGAAGAGTTTCCGTTCACCTGGGTGTAGGTCCCAGCCCTTCCCATCTCATTTCTACGGAGGCATAAACTCTTAGGCCAATGCCAAGGGATCAGGCTCTTGTTTTTCTTGTGGTGGTCGTGGTTATCAGCAGCGGGAGTTCCCGACTTTTCAGAGCAGTCATCATGCACCAGGCACTCCACTCCAGGTTCCTCCATTGAGACAGTTCCAGCTGAGGCAGCAGCAGCAGGTTGCTCCAGCTTTTGATCAACAGAGGGTAGATGGAGCAGGCAGAGGACAGCCCCATGACGCTCCCCGTCCTCAGACAGCAGAGCGCGACCGTGGTGGTGGTCGTCATCAGGGTCAGAGAGGCCATGGATGTGATCGTGGTCATCTTCATGCTCTAGTGTTGCAAGCTCCAGGCGAGCCAGACGTCCTCCGAGGTACCCTTTGCTTGTTTTCTACCTTGGTGTATGCCTTGTTTCATTCAGGAGCGACACACTCCTTTATATCCCCCACCCTTGTCCACGCTTTCGGACTTGAGGTAGAGAGGCTTCCAGTGCCCTTGGCATTGACTACGCCAGTTGGAGGTCGAGCTAGCTTGTTTGAAGTATGTAGAGACTGTGAGCTAGTGTTGGGGCAGCACCGCTCTTGGGGAGATTTCCTATGTTTACGAATACAAACATATGATGTCATCCTCGGCATGGATTGGTTGTATTCGGTGCAGGCTATTGTGGATTGCTTCTGGAAGGAGGCTATCTTCTTCGATGTAGATGGAGAAACAGTGGTGTTTTCTGGTGAGCGAGATCCTTGGATGGGTCATAGGAAGGTTTCATCCTTATCATCCATGATGGCTGAGATGATGTTATGTTCTTCAGATGTTGAGCAGTTGGCGTTTCCTAGGGTTGTGGAGGAGTACCCCGACGTCTTTCCAGAAGAGGTTGTATCCTTAACCCCTCGACGAGAGATCGACTTTGGGATCGAGCTACAGCCGGGAGCGTCTCCTATCTCTATGTCTCCGTATAGGATGGACCCTTCTGAGTTACGAGAGCTACGTATACAGCTTGATGGTCTGTTGTAGTGTGGTTTTGTTCGGCCAAGTGTGTCACCGTGGGGTGCACCCGTTTTGTTTGTGAAAAAGGCTGAAGGAAGTTTGCGGTTGTGCGTCGATTATTGTCGATTAAACAAAGTGACAATAAAGAACCGCTATCCTCTTCCATGGGTTGATGACTTATTCGATCAACTGAATGGTGCAAGTTGGTTCTCAAAGATCGACTAGAGGTCAGGATATCATCAGATGCGTGTAAAGGATGAGGATATCCCGAAAACTGCTTTCCGTTGTCGTCATGGGCATTATGAGTTTGTTGTAATGTCATTCGGTGTGATGAATGCTCCAGCTGTTTTCATGGGGTTGATGAATGCTGTGTTCCGTGAATTACTGGACAAGTTTGTTGTGGTTTTCATCGATGACATCCTTGTGTACTCCACATCTGAAGAAGAGCATGTAGAGCATCTATGAGTCGTTTTTGGAATTCTTCTCCAACATCAGTTGTTTGGGAAGTTGGCCAAGTGTGAGTTCTGGGCTCAAGAAGTGCGTTTATTAGGTCATGTTGTGTCCCAACAGGGAGTAGCTGTGGATCCATCTAAGATAGAAGCAGTACTATCTTGGGGAGCCCCCAAGACAGTGTCAGAGGTGCGAAGTTTCCTTGGTCTCACAGGCTATTACAGGAGGTTCGTAGCAAATTTCTCACGGGTGGTGACTCCTCTAACAGCTTTGACCAGGAAGGATCAAGCGTTCATGTGGACTGATCAGTGTCAGACAGCATTCGGGTATCTAAAGGAGAAGTTGGTAAGTTCTCCTGTTCTTAGTCTTCCAGCTGAGGGAGTCCAGTTTGATGTTTTCTGTGATTCTTCACATCTGGGGCTAGGCTGTGTTCTTATGCAACAATGGTCAGTTGTTTCTTATGGGTCCTGACAATTGCGTCCCCATGAATGCAACTACGCCACCCATGATCTTGAGTTGGAAGCTGTGGTGTTCGCTCTGAAGTTGTGGAGACATTACGTCATTGGCGAGCGCTTTGTGGTTTTCACCGATCATAAGATTTTGAGGTATGTTTTCTCTCAGCGGGACTTGAACTTGCGGCTACGTCGTTGGATGGAGTTATTGCAGGAATACGACTTTGAAATATCGTATACTCCTGGGAAGGGAAATGTTGTTGCTGATGCGCTGAGCCAAAAGTCACGTAATGATGTTGTGTGTGAATCTGGTGATTCCTGGAGAGTGATGGAAGAGCTAGAAGCTTTGCATCTTGATATGGGAGAAGTTGGGGGTAGAGGTTGTCTTTTCCAGATGACAGTGTAGTCATCTCTGATGCAGAAGGTGGAAGAGTCTCAGTTGGGTGATCTAGAGGTGGAAGTTTGGAGAGACAGAGTTGTTTGTGGGGAGGCCCCTGATGGTTGGTCGGAGGATGAACAAAGCCGAGTGTTGTATCATGGCAGGCTTTTTGTTCCCTTGGAGATGCGTGAGACGGTTCTCCGAGAGTTCCATAGATCACCCTTGGCGGTACATCATAGTGTGACGAAGATGTACCGATCCTTGAGGAGTCAGTTTTGGTGGCCTGGGCTGAAGCGTACAGTTGCAGAATGTGTGTCTCGATGTTTAGTCTTCCAGAAGGTGAAGGCTGAACACCATGTTCCTGGTGGTCTTCTCCAACACATAGATATTCCACAGTGGAAGTGGGAGGACATCTCAATGGACTTTGTTACAGGTTTACCTCGAGCTCCGGGGGGACATGATGCTATATGGGTGGTAGTGGATCGTTTAACTAAATCGGCCCACTTCATAGCAATCAAGGAGTCGAGCTCAGTGGAGGTTTTGTCGAGGCAGTATCTGGAGGAGGTAGTGAGGCTTCACAGAGTACCTAGGACGATCATTTCTGATCGAGACCCTTGTTTTACATCTAGTGTGTGGAGAGGTCTCCAACATGCTTTTGGCTCTCAACTGTGCCTTAGCAGTGCTTTTCATCCTCAAACAGATGGTCAGACAGAGCGAACCATCCAGACTCTTGAAGACATGCTGTGCTCTTGTGTTCTTGATTTTGGAGGTTCATGGGTGAATCACTTACCCTTGGTAGAGTTCTCTTACAATAATAGTTTTCACTCTACCATCAGTATGGCGCCGTTTGAAGCCCTGTATGGCAGGCCTTGCCGTTCTCCGTTGTGCTGGACTGGGGTTGGAGAGTCAGCAATTCACGGACCAGAACTAGTGCAGAATACAATAGAGATGGTACATGTGATTCGTGAGAGGATGAAGATAGCACAGGATCGTCAGAAATCATATGCTGATCAAAGAAGGAGATCGTTAGAGTTTAATGTTGGGGATCATGTGTTTCTAAAGGTGACTCCCTGTCGTGGGCAGCGAAGGTTTGGTCGTGGAAGTAAGCTTTCTCCCCGGTTTGTTGAGCCTTTCGAGGTGTTAGCTCGTGTTGGAGCTGTGGCGTATCGAGTAGCACTCCCCCCCTCAGATGAGTCGGATACATGATGTTTTCCATGTATCACAGCTCCGTCGTTATCTTCATGATGAATCTCATGTTATCGATTGGGGAGAGATCGATATTGACGATGATGCAAACTTTGAGGAGCGACCTGTGGAGATCCAAGACCACAAGGAGAAGGTGTTGCGTGGGCATTCTATCCACTTAGTTCCTATCTTGTGGCGACACGGTGGCATGGAGGAGAGTACCTGAGAGCATGAGTCACAGATACGTGCTCAGTACCCAGAGTTGTTCAATGTTTAACTCCTTTCATGTAATGATGTTTCCTCTCTGGTTAGACCTTTCATGTTTTATTTATGTACCTTTGATGTGATGTTATGAATGAATTGTTTGGGTATGGATTATTTGTTCCTGGATGTCGTAGTTTTGTTCCAGCTTTTGAACAAATCATGGTGGTTTTCCCTTGAGAGGTATCTTATGGGGTGGTTGTTCGGACCCCTCTTTTCTTCTGGGTTGGTTTTTAATTATCGAGGATGAGAATGTTTTGAGAGGTATCCAATGTAATGGCCCAGACCTCTCCGGTCCATTACTTTGTGAAATGTTGTTGTTGGAGGTGTTCTGGGTGGTCAAGGGGACTTATCCCCAACACTTTGCCAATTTTTTTCCAGTTCTGTGAACAGTGTTTCCAGTTTTATGAACAGTAACAGATCGGTCTCACCGATCGGTCTGACAGATTGGTTTCACGGATCTGTGTGACAGATCGGTTTCACAGATCGGTTTGACAGATCAGTTTCACATATCGATGTGAGAGATCGGTTTCACAGATCGGTGTGACAGATCAGTTTCACAGATAGGTCTGACAGATCGGTTTCACAGATCGGTCTGACAGATCGGTTTCACAGATCGTTCTGACAGATCGGTTTCACAGATCAGTCTGACAGATCGGTTTCACAGATCGGTGTGACAGATCGGTCTGACAGATCGGTTTCACAGATCGGTTTCACAGATCGGTTTCATAGATCGGTTTCACAGATCGGTGTGACAGATCAGTTTCACAGATCGGTGTGACAGATCGGTTTCAGAGATCGGTCTGAAAGATCAGTTTCACAGATCGGTGTGACAGATCCGTTTCATAGATCAGTCTGACAGATCGGTTTCACAGATCGGTGTGACAGATCGGTTTCACAGATCGCTGTGACTGATCGGTTTCACATATTGGTCTAATAGATCGGTTTCACAGATCAGTTTCACAGATCAGTTTCACAGATCGGTTTCACAGATCGGTTTCACAGATCGGTTTCATGTACAGTAACAGTGGGTGAACAGTGTTTCCAGACTCCTACAGTTTTTCCCCTTTTGACATTTCCTTTGACGTAAAATACATTTAAATCCTTATTTTAAGGGCTCTTAAGGCCGTTTAAAATGCCATAAATCCTATATTAATTATTCATATGGCTTGTAATGTCTTACTCGGTCAAACCGTGAGGGTTAATGCGATCCGTTTTTAATGGAGAATTAACCGAATCTTAAACCGTCGCCCCATTTAATCTTCAAAAAGGGAAGAGATATCATTCTCCCTAGTTCTTTCCCATTGTTCTCAACTAGGAGGAATAAGAACCTTTCAATCCTTTCCGTAGGAGTGGCACAATCAATCTTTACTCCTAGGATTGGTTCTGCTCTTTTTTGGATGCAACTGAGCCGTGTCGATCAATCTTCAATATAAGGTATGTTGTATCGTCGTTCTTTTGGGGTTTATCTTCTCTTATCCTCTTTTCCATAATTATACCATGTAATTTCCAAGATTCTAATGGGTTTTCTTGGGGTTGGTTGGTACTATCGTACCACAGCATCCTCCGGTGGATGTAGTTGTCGCGAGGGGAGGATCGTGACCTATTGTGTGGATAAAGAATGTGAGGAACTGTTTGAGGTAGGGGATTCATGGCTTCTCTAATTTTATATGTGCAATCGTAGAATTACCATGATTTATCCCTTTAGATCACAATGAAATTGACCTAATTAAATACTTGAACCATATTAAAAGAATTGGTTGATCGCATGCTGTTGCTTTATACCGTGATAACGGTTTGCCTCATGTTTTCCTAGATATAGCGATATCTATGTTTTCTTTGATTTGTTGTTCGTTCATGATAGAAATTGATAACGAATGTAAAGCCGGAATTAATTGTTAATTAATTGGCTAAAGATAAATAGGCATGTAAATTAATCTGGTTATTGCAGTTGTTGTAGTTGTTCTAATTTGAGGATAAACAAATTAGGGAAGTAAGCATGGTTATTCAATTCTGATAGCTTACTGATTAGGTATCCATGATTGGAACCTATGAATAACAAATATGCCAATTCAATATGGATTAGAGAACAGATTATGTGGAAATTTCAAAAAGGGTTCTGAGTTACCCTCTTGTTTGTTAATGGGTCAAGATCCCATGATGTGATGTTTTTTTTCCTGCTGCTTGTGCTGTGATGCGAGCCTGGATGGCTGTTGTGATATGTGGAGGCATGGAGGACTTGTGGTTGTGGCAGCAGATGACGCCTAGTGTGGCGAGATGCATCGGTTTATGCATATGGGTGTCAGGGAGGACACCAAGGGTGATGGTATGACATGAACATGATGGTTTGATGTTGGTGGTTTGGTTTGGTTGTTTATCTGCTTTACTTTTCCCCACTGCTCAAGGCAGCTGGTCTTGCTTACCCTCTTTCCGAAGGAGGCGAAGACACGCGGGGTATGCCACGTGCTTTCCGTGTTTAGCCTCTCGAAGGAGGATGGGTCTATGATCTTTCTATAGGTGGCAAAGACTCGACAGGTAGTATATCTACTCACCGTGTTGAGCCTCCTTTGTGTTTAGTTGCATAGGATGCTTTTCTAGAATGCCTGGGAATGTAGAAAAGTAATTTTGTAATGAATGTTTGATTAAATGGTGAAAATCCATGGGGATGGAGATACTGGAATTTAAAGGTGATGTGAATCTTAAAAGGAGCAATTGGTACTGAATGTGATGCCAATTCAATTTAATGTGGAATTGTTCATTCTTAATTATTGTTTAAAGAATTAATTAACGTACAGTGGAACTGATAAAATGAGAATGGAGTAATCTAATAAATCTCTTCAAATGTTTTTGTGCTTATAGAATACATAGTCTTAGAAGTAGCAGCCTGGAGTCTGAGAGACGTTAGCTGCAGTTGTATCTAAGACTAGGTAATACCCATAGTGTGTATGTGAGTTACTTATATATTCTATACTTTTTGTGTTTCTATACGCTACTCCACCCTGTCGGTAAGGGGAACTGACACCTCGGGGATTTTGTGCCCTGGGGGGTGTTTTCCCCAACATTCTGATGGGAGGTCGAATGGCTGACTACCCCCTTTGGCCCCGCTCTCTTCTCTTGGTAGATACTTGTGCCATGAGGCACAACGGTTAGTTACCCCATATATGTGTTTAGAGGGCTGTAATGGCTTGTGGTTATTGACACGCATATATTCTGGATATAGTATCCTACGGACTACTATAGGTGTAACGTGTATAGGCTATGATAGCTTGAGGATCTTTACTCGGAGTATGGGTTGTAATGGCTTGTGGTATTATACCCGACGTATGATAAACGTTATGCGAGCTGTGGTGGCTCCTGGAGACTACCTGGTTACTTTTGGTTGTGAGGAAGGTGTGGTGCTTCGCCCAGGTGTCTGCGGGCAAGCCTATGTGGTGCACGGGGTGCAGATTGTGGAGCTTCTCCCAGGTGTCTGCGGGCAAGCCTTTGGAGAGAGATGCACAGAACGTATGTCGTTGGGGCAAATCCGCAAACCGGTGGGGAAGCAGTAGCAGGGTACCCTTGATATTCTTTACTATATTGTATATTCTTGTATGCGTTACTTGGTGAGAGTAGCCATGGTGAGGTTGGGAACATAGTATACCTGTTCAGGTGACGAGTTAGTTTCACTTGATGTTCACTGGGCTTTAGCATGCTTTCTTTACTTTTGCACGATAGGCTTGAGGAGGATCCTACTGAGTATACTGTTATACTCACCCCATGTACCTATAAACTGTTTTTTAGGTCACTTGGAGCAGGTTGGAGATCAAGTGGGTTACTTCTAGCTTGTGGTTGGAGGAGGAGTTGTTCGGGCTCGTGGTCACTGCCGTTTTACTTTTTTTTGGGTACTTTTAGTTTTCCCTTTCAGTTGTGGTACTTTTGCATGAAATTTCATATATGTACTTGGTTTACTTTTATATCTCAGTTCTAAGTTGGAGTTGATTGAAGTCTATTCTATCTCTCTCTTCTGCATGTGTTCTCTTAGAGGGTAATGCCTCCTATTTGTATGTTATTATACCCTCGGTGCTAGTCGCCAACCTGGGGCCTACTAGAGGCGGGACTCGGGGGTCATTATCTCCCTTTTCACATTGCCGGCCTAGGAGGGGTACACTTTGTGGGGAGGGGGTCGTGACAATTGATATGAATAATGTAAATTTTATAGTTTTGATGGCCTTATAAGTAACTAATTATTTATAGACAAATTATTTTTTATCATTGATGGAGTTTATCAAATAATCTGATATATTGAATATGTTCTGAAATATTTTTTTATATATGGAATGAAAAAGATTGCATGTTTTTAATATTGTTTTATGGTAATTAATTTTTAACCTTTTTTCTAGAGAATATGTGATGAAGGTGTTAACATTCTTGGTATGTGAGAGTTAAGAGGTACTTTGTGTTGTTTAGGGGATCAAGGAGAAATTTATTTATAATTTTAGTGACCTCTATTATAAATTTTTATATTTGAAGGTTTATAATGTGAAACATTTAAGGAATTGTCAAAATTGATCTTTAGATGAGGTTTTAGAGATTAATGTATTACATTACCATATGAATGTTTATTTATATTGGATAACTTGTGTTATACAATTTGTTTTGATGATAACTAAAGGTAGATGGAATGAATTGACATTATATTTTAGATTTTTATGATTCATTAGTACTTTAGTCATAAAAAACATCACCTTTATTTCGTTACGTATGAGATGAAGTGGAAATAGATTAAGGCACAACAAAATGGTGTGATTGTGATTATGAAATGAAATGAAATCAAGTATGTTTATATTTATCTAATAATTAATCAACTATAGTAAAATGATCTTCAAATAATTTTTTTTCATGTTCTCATTATTTAATATGATATCAATGATCATTTTCACACCTCTTTGGTTTATGGATTTGTGGTCATTAACAGTATCCTGACCATGTTCTCTATCACTATACATCTGTATTTGGGTGTTATTTTTATCCTCTACATCTAGGATTCCACTTTACAATTATGATAAACTATTTCGAAACATATTATGTTTTATTTCTGATGAATTCTACTCATCCATTTATCTTTTTAAGAGGTTGTTTTATTAACCCTTCATGTGACGTGAGTTTCTATGAAGGAATTCCAAAATGTAAAAAATTGAAAGACTATATGAATTTATTGGGAGAAATTATATTTAAGGGTGTAAGAATGTTATATCCCTATATTTTATGAAATATTTATTTTTCAAATTAATTTATATTTATATACATCTTGTGTTATATGAAATATTGAGTTTCTTCGATAAAGTGTGTGACATTCAACTTCGTGCTTCAGCGAACCACGCAATGATATTATTATAACATAGCTTTTTATTACTTGGGTATAAATAGTATAGTCTAATTTATTAAAAATACTTATAATTTTCCTAATCAATATAATTTTATTTATAAATTCTTAATCTGTAATAAATAAATTTTTAATAAAGTGATTATATTGAACAAAAATATGTTTTCTAATAAATGATTTTAATTGGTTTTTATAATAAAATATTATAGTGATTTTAAAAGAATATTTTATAAAATAAACTTATTTTTTGAAATAATCATATAATAATTTTCTTATTGATGAATTCTTTTATTTTCAGAAAAATATTTATTTTTCAGTGAATAGCAAAAAATACAGAATTTTTTGAAACTATCATTTCATTAATATATATTTAGAAAAATAATTTCACCAAAATTTTTGAAATATACATATATATTATTTATTTATATTTAAACCATTTAATTACTTTTGAATCAACTTTATATTTTATTTTTTTATAATTTTATTTTTTTCTTAAAAAGGGTTTTCATAAAAAGTATTTTAAAGTTCATAATGTATCTACATTTTAATTAATTTAAATAATCCTTATTGAGGAATGTAAATAATTTAATGGGATGATTATATATTAATTAATTTTAACTATGATTCTTACAATGATTATTTTTACATGTATATTTATTATAAAATCATCTTACACTTGAAAAATACTGTTATCGAAAAACCTCTTTTTCATCACATCCGTGGGTTTTGTTTTATATTTATTTTTTATGACATTTTAGAAACATTATTTCAAAAATGAATTTAATTATTTAAATAACCATTTATAAGTTATATTACGGGGGTTTTATAAATTTTCTTAAAATATTTTTTTATGAATATTAAAAAATAGTGAATATTAATTACAAACTACCATTTTTTTTAATTATTTATAAATATAAATTATATTTTAAATTGGTTTTAAATTAAAAATAGTTAATTTATAGATATTCTCATAAAATTTTGGTCTATTTAATATTTTTTATTTTTTATTTCAATATAAAAACATATCAATCATTTGAATGTTATTTCTCTTTAAACCAATGCTTTTCCATTATATCTATGAGATTAACTTTAAATTATGTACTTTTACTTAGGCAAAAAGAATTTAAAAATATTTTCCAAATTTTTTATCATAATAGGCAATTTTATCTCAGTAGCTTAAATAAAAATTTGTCCCTAAAAATAGTAAACATTGTAAATTTTATTTACCACGGTAATGGTAAAAATGCGTTTATCGAGGGTTAAAATAAAAAGATAGGGGTTAAATATAATACTGAACATTTCCAAAACCCATATAATAGCTATATTTTGACATTGTATCTTCCTTTTGAAATTATATTTCATTATTAATTCCTTTTGAAATGAAACAAAATATGGGTGGAATTCATTCTTTAAGAAATTTCCAAGTGCATCACTCACCTCACTTATAAAAGGACTCCCCATCTCATATAATATTCAATCATTCAAACTCTTTAGTTTTAAAAAATAAATACCCAAAACAATTCTTAAATTACCTTCTATAATTTAATAAACTTTATATTTTACATAAATCCAACCCATTAATGCATTGTGTGAAACCTTAACGAGGATTCTCGAAGAAGAGGTCATGTTAATCAACAACATTTTTTGTTTTATTTATTCAAAAAAATCACTACATTATTATTATACCATGATCATATAACACCTATATTATCTACCATATATTGTGATGTTTATATGTTAAGTTAATTACCTAAAAAATATACACTTCAATAAAATGTTCTTTAAAATCGTCGTTTTGGTGTATGGTGGACTAACGCTTAACGAACTGATGACATTCATTTTTCCATTACAACCTCACAATGATGGAAATAATGATGGATTTATTATTTATATATGATATTAATTATATTAGTATACTTATCTGAAAAATTTATCATGTATACCTTTATACTATCCCTTTTGTGGGAGTATGATAATTTCCCCTGTGGGTACGACGGACTATCACCTTGCAATGTGATGTGATTCGATCATGATTTAAATGTAATATAATAAAGAAGGTACTAGTGATAATATGTGATATATATGAAATTAATATTATTCTATAATTATAATATATCATTTACCTTTCTATCTTTTTATCTGATAAGAAGATAAAAAAATCATTAATGCGTACGTACGACCTTCTGTCTCCATAAGCGATGTAATTCATTTTATATTAAAAAATATTGTGGATAACTATAAATAAATTTAAACTGAAAACAAATTAAATGTATATAATGTTTAAATATTTTAATATGATAAATTCACGTTCAATATAATAGTAAAAAAGTAAAAATCAAAACATATATGAAAATGAAGTGGTTATTGCACGAAACAAAAAATTAACTTGTAATTGTTAATAAAATAGTAATAAATGATCATAATAAAATAATATATGGTATTATATTTATATTTATATAATTTTTCAATAGTATATTTATAAAAAAATTAACTTTATTATGTATGAGTTTTAAACATATAAACCAAAATTCTGTACTTATGGTAATAAATTTTCTTCTCACTCTCTACTTTTTTAAGACTAATACCATATTCACCACCAATTTAATTTGTTTGGTTTAAATACTTCAAATTGTTTTTTTATAGTTAATCTATGAAAAATTATTGGGATTTAAATAGCCATTTTACGTTCAATATTTTATGGGGTTTACAGTTTAAATATTACAAAAATGGTATAGTATATTGGTCTCAATTTACCTTCATAGAGACCTATCATATGTTATACACCTATCTTATTTTATGAGGTGTATATAGTGCCTCTTTTCCATGATATATCATGCATATATGTATTTCAATGATATAAAAGTTTTCATTTTAGGTTTTTATTTATAGAGGATTATGGTTCAAAATTACCAAATTTATAAGAGTATTATGTTATAATCTCATTGTTTTGTAGGATTGTTTATGATTAAGTCTCTAATGATGAAATATTATGATCTAACTCTAATGAATTATATTTTATTTTCTTTTCAATGAATTATTCAAGAATTATTAATTTAATTGTACCATATTTACACTCATTGGTATTTAAAATAACTGAGAAAATGATTGATAATAAAAACTTGCATTGTTTATCTCCTTAATCGAAAGAAAATTTTCATCAAAAATCATGTTTTCACAAATGTTTTTTTAAAAAATTATCCTTTAAAAAATATTAATTAAATTAATTTTCACCAATTTTTACATTTTATATATTTTTATGAAAGGAATATTCATGCCAATTTCTAAATAAATTGCTCGGTTCTCTTTAATTAGAAATGTGAAAAGAATCGTTGTTTTTAACATGCACAACACGAAATGTAATTTTTGCTATGAGGATTTCCCAATGATTTCAAGTTTCCCTTATATGGTTTAAATTTTAATTTCAAATAAAATTATTTCAATAATATTTGGGAAATGTTTTATTTTTTAAATAAATCATTTCAAAGAAAAAGAAGTATTTTGAAAATCATTTAATATGTTTTTTTCTATGTGGAAAGGTTATTTTCAAGAAGAAAATTTTTAAACATATTTTAAAGACAAAATAATAAGTTTTGAGATTTATTTTAAAATAAAATGATTTCCAAGATATTTTATAATGTTTAGCTGTAATATTTTATTATCAATGAATGTTTATTTTTCTCAAAAATACTCTATGTGGGGTTTTCCATCATAATCATTCTCCATATAAGATAACATCTTTTGAGGTTAATTATGATTTATTAGGGATATTATATATGGATACCATTCTTCTTATTTCTTCAAATGGTTTATTTTTATGATAAAATAATGTTTATGAAACTTGTTTCTCTTCTACATTTTATACCATGATGGAATTCTTAAAAAACCTGTTTCTTTTCCATAGGTTATAGAATGATGAAATAATTAAACAATTATTAAACCTATCTATTTTACACATTTTATTCTATTATGAAATGTTTATAAAACAGATTTAATTTCAATGATAATGATATAACGAATGTTTTACGATCATGTGGCATATATATATATATGTGTGTGTGTGTTTTTCATTATTTCAATGGTGAGACCTATATCTCTTAAAATGCATTGGATACAGATTTTTATCTTATGGTATGAATACGACTAGAATGGGGTGTGAAACTGGTTTAGTAAGGGAATTTTTCCACTATGATGGTCTTGGGATTGAACTATTACTATTATGATTGTTTGGAGAGTATACCCATTCAACTATGATATCCTTTATAATGATCCTGAAAAAATATGTAAATTATTTTCTATTCTTGTGCATAAAACAAAAATCTATCACTTATGATATTTTTATGATCTAACGGTTCATGATCTTTTGTTCCCCAATAATTCATGTTTTATGAACTACCAATATTTATTCATGACTCCATATTATGATCATTGATTTAATGGGTATGGTTTTTAAATGTTATATTCTTGTTCTCATACCCTTAGGTTCGAGTTATGCTTAATTATCTGCCTTGTTTAACCTTATTAAGAATATAACCTCACCGAATATTATGTTTCTTTTCCACACGGTATTAATATAGGTTTTTATTTATGATTACTATAGGGTAAGATCGTCACTGAATACATTTAGGATATTTTATGAATTAAAAAGATTATTTTCACAGTTTCCCATGACATATATGTATTATGGTCATATAGAATGTGTTTATGTAATGTAATTATTATTATTCTAAAATGAGGTAATATTTTATTTATTACAGTATAAGTAATTTGTAGTCTATGATATTGATAATAATTCCATCTAGTTACTGGTTTATTTAATTACATTCAAATATTAGATAATAGTTTCACATGTTTAGGATTCACTGCCGATAATTATAATCCTTGCATTGTGTTCCATCCTCCAAAACCTCTATTGGGATTGATAAATATTCTCATTAGTTGAAACAACATTAATTATTTTTGATATAGATTAATATTTATTATAAATTAGGCTACACGTGTCTAAAGAATCAAATCTAATAATAACTCATTCTAGACACCCATGAGAAAGAGAAGATTTATTACCCATAAATTTCTTATAAAATAAACCTTTTCTCATTCTATAAGACTTATTTAATCTCAATTTACCTATAAAAAACACCACTCATTAAAGTTTCATAAACATGAAAAACAAATTGAACTACATTTATAATCAAATTGGATTCATTATCACTTATTTTCTAATCACTTCGATATATGTTTTTTTTAAAATATCAACATTGAATTAATCCATAGTTTAAACCCCATTATAAAACATTATTATTTGATATTTTCATTACAAACTAGATTAGGTAAAATTCCAGTGATATCATAATGTAATGTCACATTCAATATACTATATTTTATTTACTTATTTATATTTAAAAAATACCGAACCACAACCGTCCTTAAAATATTAAAATAAAATTACTGAATAAGTGTATTTTGAAATCATGAATATGTAATATCATTATAAAAATTATATTGAAAAAAAGATTGCCAATTATTATAATATGTCCCATAAATTTTATAAGTGGATAAAATAACATTATAAGTATCATTAATCAAAATAAGCACAAAAATATGGTTAAACCTCCCATATTATACCCCACCTCCCAATGTAATAATTCAACAATATAAACAAGATGATTATATAATAAATATTCATAAATACAATACATATAAAAATTCACTTAAAATTTTTTCACCCCTTATAGAATATAGAACAATTTAATTAAAATTTCTATGAACTATGGATTCAATAGAGGATCCCCTAGTTAAACATTATTTTTTCCCCTTTCCAATGATTGGAGGAATCCATCCTTTTTGAATTTTTCAACAATACCCAATTAAATTAATCAAAACCCTAAAATAGTAACGTTTAATCATCAATTGGTAATAAAATTACTAATTTAAACACATTATGATTCTTCAAAAGTAATCTTCAGTGTTTTCCTGGGTGTTTCTTAATGAAGTAAATTTTAAAAAACATATTTTGAATTTATAAAATTCACCATGTGAAGAAAATATTCAATTGAGATTATTAGGAAATATTTACTAATTATGTAGATTATTTTTAAATAACTAAATAAGAACTTAATATCTAAAAAGTTACATAAACAGGGAACGACCAATGTATTGTATGTTTCATTATAGAAACTGAATCGCCAAACTATTTCTTGACACTATTCCTCATAATTTTTTATAATACCATAAATATTCACCCATATCCTATAAGTATCACAAAAACCATGTTTATCTTTAATAAATATATTTATTAATTGAAATTAAATCAAATTTTTTCAAGATAACCATCTCATCCAAAATTTCTCCAAGGTTTTTCATAAAATTAAATTAATGAAATATATATTCAATATTTTCCAAAAACATTATGAAAATTATTTTCATAAATCATAATCTATGAAATCATTAAAATATGCACATGGGAGTGAAAATAATATCCATTATTATTATGATGAATGTATATTATTCTCATTGTCATCCTCAATGAATAAAGATACTGATCAATATAAAACATAGTAGAATCCATTTTGAGGTGTTCATTACCCTATAGTTCTACAAAAAAAACCTTAGTAACAATATTATAACTACAAAGATTCAAAAAATGAATTTTTATATCATATATTTCAAATTATTACCATGGTATCTCTTTTAATTCTATTAATTACCCACATTAAAGAAACATGGGTAATAATACCATTTTATAATTATAAGACCAAATCATGGAGTATAGAAAATTAAAAATCCTTAAGGCCATGAAACTTATTTTTACACCCTTATAAAATTAATAATTTTGAACAACATGACCCTTTTTTTGGTATACTTGACCAAATTAAGTTACTCCAAGATGAATAAAGAAATAAAATATAGAATAAACCTAATAAATAAAAAATTTATTTATATATATTAAATAATATATAAGAAAATCTCTCTGATTAATGAATAATAAATTTATATTATATTTTTAAGGATCAAAATAATTTATAAAAACAAACAATTCTCATAAATGAAAAAAATAGTTTAATAGATGCACAAAGACATTAATAATTCTTTTAACATTACATATTTTTCCAAAAAATATATAAATTTCCCACATTTTTCGAATGAAACTAGATCTTCCAACCTTATACGTGCTACTAGAGATCAATCATGCTCTCTTGTCAAATATTATATAACCATTTTAAGAATTATAGGGCCTTATAAAAAACATAAATATTATAAAAATGTTTGATAAAAATAACCTACTTCCCTATGAATATAGTTATAAGATAGGGCAGGAAGAATATAGGTAATGATTACTGATTTAGGACCGATACCATAAATATTAACTGTGATCTACATAAACAGATTTTAAAGAAAATTATTTAAGATAAAACAAAAAAATGGAGTCCCCTATATAGTTAGAATATGTGGGGGTGGAAAAATCATTGATATTTCCTTAAGGATACCCATTAAAAGTCATTTATAGTCATATTTTTTATAAATTCATGATTATTATACATGATTTTAATGTATCATATCATAACTATCTAAGGAATAATTAAAATAAATAGTGCTGGAAAGGTTATTATTCATGGTTTATAAATTATTGACCACAACCCTTATCCAATTATACTGATAACATATTTAGGTTATGAATTTTACAAACTACATACCTTAATCATTACTAAATTCTATTTTCCACTATGTTCTTCATTTTGAGAGAGAGAGGTAGAGATATCACTTTAAAAGATAAATCCATTGGAGATATCAATACATGATATCTCTAAACACAAAATATTGAGGATTTATATTATAAATATAGAGGGAATGAGAGAAGTGAATCATGTAAATTGGGTATGATATTTTGTCCTCATTTGATATATAAAATAATAAATCCCCACAATGATCACCCTTTGTTCCACCTTCTATTTGAGTAATTTAAGTATGGAATTTTTATAAACAAATCAAGGTTTTTTGGAATATTTTCTCTTTGTGTAGTTATTTAAAAAACATGTAAATAAGTATACTATAATATATTTATTTAATAAGAAATATATAACGAAATAATTTTATATTATAGTTAATTAGTAAAAAAATTACCTGAATAAATTAATTTAAAATTAGTTAATCACATTGAATAAAAAATCATATATTAATTTATATTTGTGTGAAATATAAGACACTTTTTGGAATTATAGGTTGTATGCTAATATTATAAATAAAAAGTGTTTTTAAAAATTATATACTTTCCACAAATTCCAAAATAGAGTTTTCCTTCATCCGAACAGATGTTGTGTATACATATAATGATTACAGGTTTCTTTATTATCAACATTGTGAATATAATTGGGCCATGGGTCAACCATTCATATGAATATCGGCTCATAATATTTATGTTACCCTATAGAGAATGATCTAATAAATATTTTCTCAAATAATGTGTTATGAACACACACTTCATTAGCATATCTCTATAATTTTAACCTATCATATAGGTGAAAAATATCATCTAAATTAAAATAGTTTTCTTTAAAAAATTATTCGTATAACTTGAAAACCCACTTTTGAATCGAACACAATAATGAAAAAATATGGTCGTTAATATATATAATTGTTCATGTTTGATATTTATATAACTTTATATTTAAGGAATGATAATATTTCAAACAATGTTTTTATTATATTTAGGATATAATAATCAACACTCACCATAATGAGATTAAATTAATGTTACAAAACCTTCCATGTAATATCAATATGTAGGGTCTATAGATATAATTCCTTAAAATTTATTTCCATGTGAGAATTGATAATATCCCAATACAATAGATATCTGATGCCTATATTAACACTAAATCACAACCCAAAACACTCCATGATGTATATTGACATGGATAAACATAGATAAAATGTATTTAATGGATTATTGTCCTTACATCTATATAATAAATTAATTATAATTGTTATTTAGAGATTCCATACATAATATGACAATAAAATATATATAATTACAATATACTAAATCTATGATCACAGTGTTTGATATATGGTATGTATTTCTAAAATGTTTAATTTATAAATGAGATGAATCTAAGAAGTTTTTCTATAAATTGTATAACATCATTTAAAATGTTTAAAATATTTTTGTTTCATTTTTACATGAATTATTATTACAAGACCCCCATTTATTCCCCACCTTAATCCAATAATGAATTCAAGGTTAACACCCTAAGCCCTCCTTCAATAAGGTGGGGATAAAATTCAAAACTAGGTATAAAACGAACAAACATATGTGGGAGACATTTCCATCATAATAAAATATCTATATTTATGTAAATAATTAACTAAAAGTGAATATAATATATCACTAAATATTAAAATAATTCAACATAGAAAAATGTATAAAAAATCCCTATATTTTCAAATAAAAATAAATAACCCCCAAATTAACGGAATACCAAATTTCTTCCAATATACCTCAGTAATGGTATATGTATATTAGACTCCAAAACCTTATATAAACTAATTTTCAAGACTATCCTATTTTAAATTAAAAAACATGAACTTTATTATTTAAAAATATATAAGAAGTTGGGATGAGTATAAACACACATAGTAGGTTCCTCCACTAGTCAGTAACTATTTATTTTATTCAAAATATATGGATGAATCTATGAGTGTAAAAGTTAAACTAAAATATAATCCACCCAATGTTATGTTCTACAACCACAAGAGTTAACTGATATATTTTTGATTTTATTCTACCCAAATCATATGATATATATATATATATATATAATTCACCCCATTCAATAATTAAAATAAAGGTCCCTCACAAATCATTCCACTAAATAAAAAGAATTCTCGAAATGTAACATTCGATAATAACAACTAATATATGTCTAATTAAACCATAAACATTTTTAAACTTATAACCATATATTATAAACCATTATTGGGGATGACAGAAATTATTACTTATATAGTCACTGATTAGACCACTCGTTACCTAAATATGTTTTACAACAATCCAAATCTTATTTCCGTGGTGATTTATATAATTAATTAAGTATATTCCATCTTCTAAAATAACACATCATATTGTGGGATATTCATAAACCCATTGCCAATATCATTAACAGACCAATGGTATTTCCATAAAAGTTTACTATGGTATTTATTTCACTACATCTCTGAAATTCCTTAAATAAAAACCTATATGAATTACATAACATTGAACCAAATAATAAAACGACGCATCACGTAGAAGTTAGAAATATCTTATAATGAATAAACACATAAAACACCAATCTTAGGGAGAAGAATTAAAATGATCAATTCCCCATATGAAAGAAACCGAATAATACTCAGATATCTTCATTTGAATTCGAGTTTCTATATTTAAACCATTAGATCCACCTTTTATAATCATAGTCTAAACAATGTGACCCACCATAATGAATATATAATACAAATGTAACATCACATAATTCGTATTGAGTAGGAAATTCTAAGGGAATTTGAGTTTTTTTTTGGTGGATAGGCTAAATGTCAAACTGAGATTTAAAATATAATCCCAAGGGTAGAATTTTGTTTTTTGATGGTGTTTAAGATTCAAGAGTCTTCCCTATACTGAAATGACATTTATGATCTTTGTCCAATTAAATCATAGTTTTGAGAGAGAAATACCTCAACACATGATTGGGGACTTCTTATTATTAACCATACATTATATCCCAGGATATTTTTATTGTATAGGTATGCAATTTTAATGAACTCCGTGAGGGGGTTTTTGGTAACCTTGATGGTTATATATTAAAATTTAGATCCATGCACCTGGTTGGATCACTGTTTATTTAATAGGGTCCCCTAACCATGTATGATGGGGTTCCTATTACCGTGGTCCCATCATAGGTGTCACATGGTTTTCCTAACATTGCATCATAACCCTACACATCATTAAAAGTGGAAAATTTTAAAATTTCCCCTTGTCACGACCCGTCCTCGGTGCCCGGGCTGTGACTACCCCATGACCGCCTTCCATAGGCCAGGGGCTAGATACTAGCACCAAAGGAAAATCCCCGATAAAGAGGTAAGGCATTTATTTTAAACCTGTAACACACATAGTCTAAACATAAGCAATAAAAGTAACAAGTACTAATATAGAAAAGAAAGGTGTGCTGAATGTAAGTGGGCTAGTATACACACCTAACTGAACAACAAGTAAAAGTACAAGTAAAAAGGGAAAACATCTCCTAGATCGTCCATCGGGGAGTCCTACCTGAAGGGTAGGTATAGAACTCGAACAACATGTCCCTGAGGCACCTATCACCTTGTCCAGCTCCGAGCAGACTCCCATCCGTCACCCTCAGCCTTGATCACCGCTGATTGTCGTCTACACAGAGCACAATAAGGGGTGGGTGATGCTCGTGCATGGGTGAGTATAACAATACTCAGAAGGTGACCCCGAGACCCCATAAGGTCTCCCAGAATCCTCCAAGGATAATCCATAGTATAAATATACAATCACAAAGTATCATTCATCCCTTCTTAGTTATATGCTTATACAAATACATATGTTACCAATCACAGTCCGGCTCCAACACTCGAGCCCATGCACAACCCATTCCAAAAAGGATGTAAAGTAAATCATCTCAATGATATCAATTTAAAGTCAATAATTAGCTCACATAGGTATACAACACATGAAGAGGGGTACAGATGATTAGATGTAGCCTCTGAATCATCTCCTCTGTCGAACCCATGTAGGATCCGAGAACAATAACAGCGCTTTCGAACCCACGGAGGATCCCGGTACAGAAGTCACTAATATTGAACCCATGGATGATCCCAGTATAGAAGTAATCATTGTAGAACCCACATAGGATCTTGGTATAGTATCATTGTTGTCAAACCCACAAAGGATCCTGGTACATTAGTTGGTCCACATAGGATCCTATCGTCTCAGTCGCAGCCAGCCATAGGTTTCCCACACATAGCACGCTCGATTCTAGGCAGGTCCGCTCCTCAAGCCATGTGTCTATGAATCAACAACCATGAAGTATTTAGTTGATGTATCATGTAGTTCCATATCATCATAAGGAACCTGACGCAATAGGCGGCACATCAATCGGACGCCTGGTCTGTGAGTTATTGGCTTTTCCGTTCTAGGGGCACGGTTGGTTTTTAGGTTCAAACCAACCCAGTTGTACCCCAACTACATCCAAACCTCATGTGGGGTATTCCAAAAGAACCATGTAACTCTAATCATTCTTCCACCACAAACGGTTCCTCGATAGGATACCTGTATCCCGAGTTATGGACGAATAGGTGTATTCGGGTCTGACAGGTCCGGGTCCGGTCCGACCCAGTCTGACTGACCCGACCAGACCTGGGTCTGGAGCAGGGTCTGACCCAGTCCATGAGTCCGACCCGGTCCAAAGGGGCATCCCGGTCTGAAGGTATGACCTAGCCCATGGGGGTGGCCCATTCCGGAGGCGGCCCTGTCCGAAGGGTGGCTCGACCCGAAGGTGAGGCCAGGCCCGGCGGCCCGCGTGGCCTGGTGGCAACCCGCATGGCCCGGCCCTGCTGGCCTTGCAGCCCAGCCCTGATGGCCTTGTGGCCCGACCCGGCTGGCCGGGTGGCCTGGCCCGGATGGCTACGGGGCCCGGCCCGGCTGGCCGTGCGGCCCAGCCCGACTGGACTTCTCTAGAACGGCGTGATGGCGCCGGGCCCCTGCTCTCCTGCCATAGACCGCAGGTCTGACCTCCACCACCAGTGCGGTGTAGCGGCGTCGCGCCCCTCCTCTATGACCCGCTTTGTTCGCGACCTCCTGCTGCCCACCATGCGGCGTGACGGTGTTGTTCGCCTCTGCCACTGCCCATCATGGCTGTGGCTCTCCTCTTCGTAGCAAGGCGGTGTTGCGCCCTCTTGGAGACCCAACGTCCTTTGCACCACTGGTTTCATTCGCAGTCACCTCGTCACCAGTCTCTATTGTTCGACACGGTCCGTTCCTCCATCATCAACAAACAAGATCAACCAAAGGGGGAGGGTCGGCCATGTTGCTATGGTTTGAACCACCCATGTTATGTTGATAACATTCGGCATAACGAATACCAAAATATTAACAACGTAAAATGGGAACAAAACTACTCAAATCCCCATACCTTGCTTGACAATTGTTCGTTGATGAAGTCACAGGAAAAGGCGGCTTCATTTGGTTGATGTTAGGAAAGAAGAAGCTAAGGATGGCATCGATGTTCTTTGTGGGTGATTCTTCCCATTCATTTCTTGGTTGAAGAAGGAAGAAGATGGTGTTCGTTGATCTTCGGTGGAAGGAGGGTTCTTTGCATTCTTCATTGAGAGGATGAAGTGTGTTGAGCCCTCTGGAAGATTGTTGAATTCTTCCTATGATTGCTGTTTTAATAATCACAAATCATCAATTACTTAATCCGGTTGGATTTCTCATATACATACTCACAATCTCTTAGTAAATCTGTCTATATTGGTTGGCTCATGTTTTATCTCTTTGTTATTGATTTACAAGTCTTCTGAAAGTCCTCTGGATCAAAGAACAACGGTCTCACCGATCCATGACAAAGGACAATGGTCACACTGATCCATATCAATGGACAACGGTCGTACCGATCCATATCAAAGGACAACGGTCGCACCGATCCATATCAAAGGACAACGGTCGCACCGATCCATATCAAAGGACAACGGTCTCACCGATGCTGATCAAATGAGTCACCGAAGATGTCTCACCGATGCTGATCAAATGAGTCACCGAAGATGTCTCACTGATGCTGATCAAATGAGTCACTGAAGATTACACACCGGTGCTGATCAAATGAGTCACCAAAGATGTCTCACCGATGCTGATCAAATGAGTCACTGAAGATGTCTCACCGATGATAATCAAATGAGTCACCGAAGATGACTCAACGATGCTGATCAAATAAGTCACCAAAGATGTCTCACCGATGCTGATCAAATGAGTCACCGAAGATGTCTCACCGATGCTGATCAAATGAGTCACCGAAGATGAAACACTGATGCTGATCAAATGAGTCACCGAAGATGTCTCACCAACTAATGCTGATAACCTACCGATCACTTGTCACACTAATAGTCATAAACAGCTGTTTGAATTTCTTTATAATTATTTAATCTAACCAACGGTCATATTTGGAATATTTTAAATGCTCTGTCATTTATTTAATGTGTGTTGTTGGTTGTCAGGAAACCATACCTCGTACCTACAAAAAGAAATCATATCTTTTGCCGGAGCTTGTGCGTTAAATAAGAGCTTCTTTCAAGCTGAAGAGGTGCGCGCGTGTGTTGCAAGAAAAAGTGTTGAACATGAGGACGAATACACAGAGTGCTGAACAGAGCGTGAATGCAAAGCGACGATTGAACTTACACGAGGAACTCTTTCATCAATGCTAACCAGTGAAGAGCTGAGAACGAGAACATAAAACAAGAACTTCATCGACTACTTCTTCTCTATCTATGAACCTGGATGTCAAGGAAATAGACGATACTCTGTTTTATAGACAAAAATCAAAAGAGGACTCAGAGCGAATTCTGATCAATAAAAGGAGTCCAGAACTGCACGACAATCACTAGAGCCATTTCTATAATCAAAATATTTTCTCTGTGATTTATCTTTTTACATATTGAGCAGTGTGTGTTATATGTTGTATTTTAAACACACACTGTCTCCTGTTCATTAACTGGAGGATTTGTAAATCCTCACTCAACTCTCTTACTTCTTTTGTTCCAACAAATAACTGTGGTAGTGGTCGTGTGACCTAAACAGCTGGTTGCTGTTGTATTTGTTCCCATGAATAACTATGGTAGAGTTCTTGGACCTGGACAGCTGTTTGCTGTTGTTATCCCCGATCCAGGGTGTGGATCATCTTTTTATATAATCTTTTGAGAGGACTAAGTCTCGGCTTGAGACTGAACCTCTTGGTTATATCTGCTGTCCTATATCTGTCAAAGTTATTCTTTTATTCCGCTGCTAAGTTCTTTAAAACCAAAACTGTTTTAAAGTCACTCTGATAATTAAACTCGTAAGTTTTTATATTATTTGTAAATCAGTATGTTAGTTTCAAAAGTTAATCAACTCTTCTGACTAGATTAACTGTGAAATAATCAATCCCTTGAGAACCTAACAGAACCTTTACTTTGGTATAAATTCACTACAGTTTAATTTTGTATTTTAATTGGGGGATTTTAAGACAAAGCTTTAAAAAACAGAAATTTTAATTGGAACTCAATTCACCCCCCCTCTTGAGTATCCACTCCGACCAACAATTGGTATCAAAGGTTGATTTAAAATATTTTCTAAAGTACTCTGTCTTTCAACTGTGATTTTATTTGTATTATAAAGTTCTTAAAATTTCTGTTATTTCTAAATTTTTATCTATTTAAAATCTTTACTTTAATTTAGTTATCATGGATAATAGACTTCAAGGTTTTTCTACCAATAGACCACCCTTTTTCAATGACACTAACTATGCTCAGTGGAAAATCAAGGTTTTGATATTTGGACTTCTATAGAATCAGAATATAAAATTCCAACTACTGTTAGAACTACTTTAAATGAAGCTACTAAGACAACCTACAATAATAACTTCAAAGCTATGAATGCCTTGTCCTGTGCTTTAGGAGATGAGGAATTTAACAGAATATCTTCTTGTAAAACTGCATATGAAATTTGGGATACCTTATCTGTTTCTCATGATGGAACAACAAATGTTAAGGAAATGATATTGAACACTTATACTATTAAGTATGATAATTTTAAGATGAAACCTGATGAATCCATTTCTGACATGTATCTCAGGTTTAATGAAATTTTCAACACAATGACTTCTTTGGGAAAGGATGTTTCATCAAAGGAACAAATTATGAGAATTCTGAGATGTCTACCAGAAAGATGGAAGGGAACTTCTGTCTCCATTAGAGAATCATGTGACATTGGTGAACTTCCAGTCAAGGAACTAATTGGAAAGCTGATGATGTATGAAGAAGACGTTAAGGTGAATAATGAAGAAGAAGAAGAACCTAGAAGAAAGTATGTTGCTTTCAAATATTCAACATCAATGAATAAGGATAAGAAAAAGCTTCAAGCTATCAATGAAAGTTCAAGATGTGAAGATAGTGAGAGTTATTCTGACAGTGATACTGAGATAGATCACACTGCCAGAAGATTTAAAAAGTTTTATAGGAAGAAGAAGTTTTTTAGAACGTCAAACTACAAAGGTAAGTATGAAAACAAAGGACATTGGAAAAAGGATTGGAAGAAGCCTGATAAATCAGATGAAGTTGTCTGTTATGAGTGAAAAAAGGAAAGGACACATAAAAGAAGACTGTCCAAAGCTGAAATACAAGAAGAAGTATGAATACAAGGATAACAAGTATAAGAAAGGCATGAAGGCTACTTGGAGTGATTCTGAGGACAGTTCTAGTGAATCTAAAGTTTCTGAAATAGAACACAGAAATAAGGCAAACATGTGTTTTATGAAAAACACTTCTGAGGTAACATCAGAAACTCCCGCTTCTAATTCATATTATTCTGGAGTTGATTCTGAATGTGATAACATGTCTAAATATGAACTGTTTGAATATTGTGATATATTAGAAGAAACCTGTAATGAGCTGAAAGACAAATACAAAGGTTTAAAGAAACAGTATGCTTTAATTGTTAAACATAAACTTGATCTTGATATTGATGTAGAAAAGAATGCTCAGTTGCTTAAAGAGAATACTGAAGTAAAATTATCCAATGAGAAACTCAAGAAAGACTTAGAGAAAATTAAAAATGGTAAAGATACTCTTACTCAAATTCTAGGTAAGAAAGTTTCACCAGGATACACTACTGGTATAGGATATCATCCTTGACAAAGGAAAATTACCAAAACTAGATTCATTCCTAAATCTGGATAGAATGTAACTTGTTCTGGAACTTTATATGCCTCAACCAGTTATTATCATAGTTATGGATCTAATAAGGTTTATCATTCAAAGTATGTTGATTATACAAATTATATGAGACCCATTAGACAAATATGGGTACCTAAAGTGCTATTGGATAACCTGTCTGGACCCAAGAAAATCTGGGTATCAAAATCATTTCTTGTTTAAATCTGTTTTGTAGGAAACCAGCTTAAAGAGATCCTGTAAAAAGACCTGGTACATGGACAGTGGATGTTCAAGACATATGTCAGGAGACTTCTCATGATTCAAAAGCTTAGTCAGAGTAGATGGAGGGTTTGTCAGTTTTGGTGATAACTCAAAAGGGAAAATCATCGGCTCATCCAAGATTTGTAACACTGACTCAGTATTGATTTCTAAAGTTTTATTTGTTGATGGACTGAAATACAATTTGTTAAGTATTTCTCAGTTATGTGATGATGGTTTTTATGTTAAATTTGAAAATGAATCTTGCAATGTTTTTAATTCTAAAAATGTCTTAGTGTTTTCTGCTTTAAGAAATGAAAATGTTTATGCTGTTGATCTAAATTCTTTAGCTAAGAAAAATATTACCTGTTTAAATGCTTTTCATAAAGAGTCTTGGATTTGGTACCGAAGATTAGGTCACTGCAATGTGCATTCACTTAGAAAACTTTCTAGAAAAAACTTAGTTAGAGACCTACCCAAACTTGAATTTCCAGTAGACAAAGTTTGTAATCCCTGCCAAAAGGGAAAGCAACATAAAGTTTCTTTTAATCAAAGAAAGAGGTGTCAACTTCTCAACCTCTCGAGTTGGTTCACATGGATTTATTTGGAGCTTATAGAGTTTATAGTTTAAATGGGAATAATTTTTTCTATGTTCTTGTAGATGAATTTTCTAGATATACATGGGTATACTTTCTAGCTCACAAAAGTGAAGCTTGGTCTTGCTTTGTAAAATACTCCAAGTCTGTAGAGAACTTTAGTTGACTTAAGATTAAAACCCTGAGAAGTGATCATGGCCGTGAGTTTTAAAATCATGAGTTTGAATCTTACTGCTCACACTATGGGTATAGTCACAATTTCTCTGCCCCTAGGACACCTCAACAGAATGGTGTAGTAGAAAGGAAGAATAGAACCCTGTAAGAAATTTCTAGAACTATGATTAATGAGTATGATCTACCTATTTATTTTTGGGCTGAAGTTGTAAATACATCTTGTTATGTTATCAATAGAGTCTTGATCAGGCCTGTTCTTAAGAGGACCCCTTATGAGTTATGGAACCATTGGAAACCTATGGTTAACTACTTCAAAGGTTTTGGCTTCAAAGTCTTTATTCTTAATACTAAATACAATCTTGATAAATTTGCATCCACGATTGATGAAGGAATTTTTCTACGTTACTCAACTTCCATTAAATCCTATAGAGTTTTCAATAAAAGAACCAAATGTGTGGAAGAATCTGTTCACATCAAATTTGATGAAACTGATCCACATGAACCTAAGAACTCTCTTGAAAATATTGAAGATGATCTCTCTGGTTTAAACCTTGATGATAAAAACAGTGGACCTCTAATTAAAACATCCAGTTCTGGAGATTTTCCAGACCCTGCTTCTGTTGAACCCCATCCTGTAGATGAACCGGAAATCTCGAGCCCTACCTTTTCTAGATCAACTAGAATTCTGAAGAATCATCCTTTAGATGTTGTTTTAGGAAATCTTGATAGAGGGACACAGACTAGAGCTTCTCTTAGAAATCAGGTTGAACATCAAGCCTTATTGTCACAGCTAGAACCTAAGAATATCAATGATGCTATCAATGATGAATTCTGGGTAATGGCTATGCGAGAGGAACTAAATCAATTTGAAAGAAACAAAGTCTGGAAATTAGTAGAAATACCTAAGGACACTATAACCATAGGCACTAAATGGGTGTTTAGAAACATTGTTGATGAATCTGGAAACATCATTAGAAACAAAGCTAGCCTAGTTGCACAAGGTTACAATCAAGAAGAAGGAATTGACTATGAGGAAACCTTTGCACCTGTAGCTAGATTAGAGGCTATTAGGATCTTACTTGCCTATGCATCACATCTGAATTTCAAGTTATATCAAATGGATGTGAAAAGTTCTTTTTTAAATGGTTTTATTATTGAGGATGTTTTTGTAGAACAACCACCTGGTTTCACAAATCATTATTTTAAAAATCATGTCTTTAAACTTTCTTAAGTTTTATATGGTTTAAAACAAGCTCCAAGAGCTTGGTATAAAAGACTATCAAACATTATTATTTCAAATGGATTTACAAAAGGAATAGCTGATCCCAGTCTTTTTATAAAACGGATTTCAAAAGATGTGTTAATAGTACAAATCTATGTTGATGATATTATTTTTGGATCTTCTAAAAATTCTTTATGTACTAAATTTTCAAAGGTTATGAAAAATGAGTTTGAAATGAGCTTAATGGGAGAGCTTAAGTATTTTCTTGGATTTCAAATCTTTCAAACTAAAGACGGTATTATTCTAAATCAAAGTAAATATATTAAGGATTTATTAAAACGCTTTTGTTTGGATAGTATTAAGGAAAGTGATATACCCATGAGTACTACGTGAAAATTGGATGTTGATGAAACTGGGAAACCAGTTGATCAAACCTATTACAGAGGTATGATTGAGAGTTTACTTTATCTTACTACTAGTCGACCAGATATTATGTTTAGTGTGTGTATGTGTGCATGATTTCAAGCTAATCCTAAATAATCACACTTACTAGCTGTTAAAAGGATTTTTAAATATCTTAAGTATACTATGAATTTAAGTTTGTTTTATCCAAAAGGAAAATCATTTGACCTAACTAGTTATTCAGATGCTGACTTTGCTGGATGTAAGTTAGATAGGAAAAGCACATCTGGAACATGTCATTTACTTGGAAAGTCCCTAGTATCATGGTGTAGTAAGAAACAGAACTCAGTTGCATTGTCTACCGCTGAAGCAGAATACATTGCCACGGGTAGTTGTTGTGTACAGATTCTGTGGATGAAACACACTTTATTGGACTATGGATTTGTTTTTAAACAAGTTTCAATTAATTGTGACAATACTAGTGCGATCAACATATCTAAGAATCATGTGACTCACTCTAGGACTAAGCACATTGATATCAGACATCACTTTCTAAGAGATCATTATCATAAAGGTGATATTTCTCTAAAATTTATTAGTTCTGAACATCAATTAGCTGATATTTTTACAAAGCCTTTATTCTCTGAAAGAATGAATTTTATTAAACAAGAATTGTGTATGAGAGATCTGTGAAACCAATCTGTGAAACTGATCTGTGAAACCGATCTGTGAAACCAATATGTGAAACCGATCTGTGAAACTGATCTGTGAAACCGATCTGTGAAACCGATCTGTGAAACTGATCTGTGAAAACGATCTTTGAAACTGATCTGTGAAACTGATCTGTGAAACTGATCTGTGAAACCAATCTATGAAACCGATCTGTGAAACTGATCTGTGAAACAGATCTGTGAAACCGATCTGTGAAACCGATCTGTGAAACTGATCTTTCTATTTATTAATTTTTATTTTGTGATTAATTAACTTCTTTTATCTTTATTATGGGGACCCTAAATGATGAATTAAATGATACGCGACTATTCATATTCCCCAAACTGTCGACCTTTCATTTATTTCCCACCAAACCTTATTTCCTCTCTTCTCCTCCACTTCGAACCTTCAAACTCCTGCTTTCCCCAGAATCATCAAATGGCTAAGCAGAAGAGGCCGAGCAAAGGATCATAAATTCATGTACCTTCAAAGTGTGCTCGAGGCGAGTCAAGTAGTACAACTAAAAGATCAGTAAATCCTAACCTGGAAACTCAGATTGTTGCTGTAGAAAAGGAAGTCAGATCCGCCTGGCTTTTGACAAGTAAGTCGCTGTTGTTACAAGTTTTAGATTCGCAAGGATGGAAAACCTAGTTCTCAGATAACACTCGTGTATACTACCCAAATCTAGTGCATGAGTTTTATATAAATCTTCAAGTTACATTAGACGGTGTCGAGGCTGCCAGAATGTCTTCTGTAGTGAAAGGATAGAAAATATCATTTTCGTCTAAACAATGGGATGAATGTTTGAATGTACCCCACGAGGGTCGGTATGAGGATTTTTCTGGAAACATTCCTCCAACCACTGAAGATTTCTCTTATGAGTTAGCTTTAGTGATTTATTATGGAAACAGAGAGTCAAGGAGAATAATAGCATAAGAGCTGGATGGTGAATGTAGACTTCTCTTTATGTTTATTCAGCACCAAATTTGCTCCAGGAAACCAGATTTTGCTGTTGTTAGATACCAGGATGTTTTTCTACTATTTTTACTAAAGACCCATGAGATGATCAACTTGTGTAGGTATCTAATTGTGCACATAGCTGGAATGGTGAAACCTTCTAAGAAAGCCACTTCCCTGTTCTATCCCAAAATGATCTCTGCAATGTTAAAGAATCTGGAATGTGTTGATGAAGCTGATGAGATAGCTAAATCTGATAATGATTTTTTTATTACCAAAGAAATTTGTAAACTGATGAAAATAAATTGGAACCCATGGAAAAAATGCTGGGTTGCTAATGAGGACAAGCTGTATGAATCTTACAATCCCTTTGATCATGGAAAGAGGCCGAAGGGTTTGAGAGACCCTGGTTTGAAATCCGATGAGGAGTCAATTTATTCTGATGATGAAGAAGAAGCCAATGTTGAAAGGAATAAAGACAGTAAAGAGTCTGGTAAACAAGGGATGGAAGAAGCTGAAACAGAAGAAGGAAGTATGTCACCTCCTGATTATAGGAGTGATCCTGACACTGTGAGTCCTAAAAGAAGAATAGACTTTGGATCTTCCAGTCCACCTTTACCCCTACCTGAATCAGAACTAGTTCTTGATGATGAAGAAGCTAGTGACACTAAAGTATCTGACAGTGAAGTTTCTGTGAATAATGGAAATGAAAATGGAGATGATGATGGTGATGATGATGATGATGGTGATGATAATGATGATGCTGATGATAATGATGATGATGATGATGATAACCGACCAGTGGATGGTCTTGTTGTACCTCCAACAGAAACACATCAAACTATACCAGAAACAGATGACAATTGTAAGAGAGAATCTCTTGAAAACAGTGGAAAAGCAAGTTATGAAAAACCGAAATATACTCTGTGTGCTGCTATCTTGGATGATTATCCTGGTTTTGGCTGTTTGGGGTTTAGAGTATTCTGATGAAGAAGAAGAATCAGAATCAGAATCTACTGCGGTTATGATGGAAAGCCGACCAGTTGAGACAAGGTCTGCTCATGTTGTTTATGCTGCAGGTGCTCATCTACCTAGTTCTACTGTCTCTCAGTCTGATTTTGACAAGTTCAAAAGGGAGTTGCTTACTGCTGTGAGAGATACAATCAGAGAAGAGATTTCAAATGCTATTAAACTATACCTGGCCAATACTGGTGAGTTTATTGGCAGGCACATAGCCTCTCTAAATAAGATTCTGAAGGATCTAAAATTTGGCTTAGTTTCTTTATCTAACGAATTTAGATCCACTATCTCTGGTATGATGGAAGTGTTGAGAAATCTGATTGAACATCTTAAGAAGTCTGATCTCAAAAAGTTGAAAGCTGAGATAACTCAGATAGTTGCTCAATCCAGTACAGCCAAAGTAACCAAGATCACTACTCGTGAGCTAGAGGCTCTAAGGCAAAATGTGCATGAGGAATTGGCCGCCATTCGGTAAGTTCTTGATTTGGAATCGTTGAGGAAGATAAAGGAACACAATGATAACATTCATATGATGGTAACAGTATATTCAGAAGATGCCACTAAAGCTCAGCGAGAGATCATGGAAATGGATGATCACTACTTTTCAAAAATCTATACCAAGCATGAGATGACCGCAAATTTCAATGTGTTAGCTGAAAATCTAAGAATACCTCCAGTCACACAAGCTTTCAAGACTCAAGTTCGACAGTTGCAAGATTTTACTCCACCCTTGGAACAGTTCATGGAAAATAAGGATGATTTTGAGAAGGCTATACAGTATGGTGCAGAAGTTATTCAGGATTTCATAAATCTTTTGAAGCCTTATCTGAATGCACAAGCCACTGCCATTGTGATTCCTACTGCTGACCCTCTCGGTGCCTCTGATGTTGCTCCAAATCAGATCTATGTTGCTCAAGCTCTCTCTCAACTCCGACCAGTCCCTAATCAATCTTCTCAACACGCTTCTACAGCTCCACAGCACATCCCGGTGGCATCCTCTTCTCCAACTTCCAGATTTATCTTACCACAGTTTCAAATTCGCTCGGTTCAACCTTCCTCCAAACCTTCCAACTTACCAACCATTGATCCTAAAGATAAAGGAAAAGCCCCTTTGTTTCCCCAGAACTAGTTGTGACTCGTTTTTGATAGGGTGAACACTGTACTGATTGTATTTCAATATTATTTCTAAACTCTTTTCTATCTCTCTATTCTTTTTGTTTACTTCCGTTAATCTCTTATCTTTTTATTCTCACTGATGTCTTCTTTTACTCACTTCTTTATATGTTTTCCCTCCTTTTTTATTATCCCAAAGGGGGTGAAATCTGTATATATCTAGATCTATGAGAGATATGGGGGAGATGGGAGAAATTTTTATATCTCTGGATCTATGGGAGCTATGGGGGAGATGCATCTCTAAAGGGGGAGATTTATATCTTTTTATAGAAATGCTTGCATAAGTTTTTAGAGGCATAATTTCAGGGGGAGATTTATATCTCATTATGTGTTTATTCTTATTATTCCTTATTATTGACGATATCTTATATTTATTAATGGCTAAGTTTTCTGATTGGCTATGATTTTTGATTATCAAAAAGGGGGAGATTGTTGAGCCCTCTGGAAGATTGTTGAATTCTTACTATGATTGATGTTTTAATAATCACAACTCATCAATTACTTAATCCTGTTGGATTTCATGTATACATAATCACAATTTCTTAGTAAATCTGTGTATATTGGTTGGATCATGTTTTATCTCTTTGTTATTTATTTACATGTATTCTGGAAGTCCTTTGGATAAATGGACAACGGTCTCACTGATCCATGACAAAGGACAACAGTCGCACCGATCCATATCAAAGAACAACGGTCACACCGATCCATATCAAAGGACAACGGTTGCACCGATCCATATAAAGGACAATAGTCGCACCGATCCATATCAAAGGACAACGGTCTCACCGATGCTGATCAAATGAGTCACCGAAGATGTCTCACCGATGCTGATCAAATGAATCACCGAAGATGTCTCACCGATGCAGATCAAATGAGTCACTGAAGATGACACACCGATGCTGATCAAATGAGTCACCGAATATGTCTCACCGATGCTGATCAAATGAGTCACCGAAGATGTCTCACCAATGCTGATCAAATGAGTCACCGAAGATGACTCACCGATGCTGATCAAATTAGTCACCGAAGATGTCTCACCGATGCTGATCAAATGAGTCACTGAAGATGTCTCACCGATGCTGATCAAATGAGTCACCGAAGATGACACACTGATGCTGATCAAATGGGTCACCGAAGATTTCTCACAAACTGGTGCTGATGACCTACCGATCACTTGTCACACTGATAGTCATAAACATCTGTTTGAATTTCATTACCTTTATTTAATCTTACCAACGGTCATATTAGGAATATTTTAAATGATCTGTCATTTATTTAATGTGTGTTGTTGGTTTTCATGAGACCGTACCTCGTACCTGCAAAAAGAAATCATATCTTTTTCCGGAGCTCGTGCGTTAAATAAGAGCTTCATTCAAGCTGAAGAGGTGCGCGCGTGTGTTGCAAGAAAAACTGTAGAACACAAGGACAAATACGCAGAGTGCTGAACAGAGCGTGAATTCAAAGCGATGACTGAACTTACACGAGGAACTCTTTCATCAATGCTAACTAGTGAAGAGCTGAGAAAGAGAACATAAAACAAGAACTTCACCGACTACTTCTTCTCTATCTCTGAACCTGGAAGTCAAGGAAACAGACGATACTCTATTTTACAGACAAAAATAAGAAGAGGACTCAGAGCGAATTCTGATCAATAAAAGGAGTCCAGAATTGCATGAACATCACTAGAGAAACTTCTAAACTCTAAATATTTACTCTGTGATTTATCTTTTTACATATTGAGCAGTGTGTGTTATATATTGTATTTTAAACACACATTGTCTCCTGTGCTTTAACTGGAGGATTTGTAAATCCTCACTCAACTCTCTTACTTATTTTGTTCCCACGAATAACTGTGGTAGAGGTCGTGTGACCTGAATAGCTGGTTGCTGTTGTATTTATTCCCACGAATAACTGTGGTAGAGGTCTTGGACCTGGAAAGCTAGTTGCTGTTGTTATCCCCGATCCAGGGTGTAGATCATCTTTTTATAAAATCTTTTGAGAGGATTAAGTCTCGGCTTGAGACTGAACCTCCTGGTTATATCTGTTGTGCCATATCTGTCAAAGTTATATTTTTATTCCGCTACTAAGTTCTTTAAAACCAAAACGGTTTTAAAGTCACTTTGATAATTAAACTCGCAAGTGTTTATATTAGTAGTAAATCAGTAAGTTAGTTTCAAAAGTTATTCAACTCTTCTGACTTGATTAACTGGGAAATAATCAATCCCTTGAGAACCTAATAGAACCTTTACTTTGGTATAAATTCACTACAGTTTAATTTTGTATTTTAATTGGGGGATTTTAAGAAAAAGCTTTTAAAAACAGAAATTTTAATTGGAACTCAATTCACCCCCCCTCTTGAGTATCCACTCCGACCAACAAAGTGTTTGCTCAAGACCCACCCAAATGATTTTCCAACCAAATGAAATGATAGCTTTGTCTATTGTTTAATCGTTGGATTGAATTCAAAAGAATTCAAAAGTTGAATTAAATAAACAAGGGGGTTGAATTAATTCTACATGTGTTGGCACATTTAATTAGTGGGGGATGTTCAATGGTTCCCCGCCCACTTTAGGGATAGTTACAAGGGGTTAAAGCCAGTGTGGCCCCCATGCTAAATATCCTCCCATGGGTGGTTATGTGCAGGTGGGAACCACCTCCATAACCTCCAATGGGAGGTTATGGTGTGGTGGCCCCCACCACTAACCACATCTTGGAGCTTATAACCACCATGAAATAAAAATAAGCTATCACCTTATTTTTATTTAAATTTATTAATGAATCCCAAAAATCTATCTTCCCATCACATTAAAATGCAACTGCTGTGAAGGTCTTAGTAAGAAATCACCAATGCTACAAGTTCAACGGTTCCCTATAAATTCAATTCCAAGCATCAGTTCAAGAGTTATAAAATCCCACTCACACGTTTACTAAAATTACAAGAGAAAAACTTCAGAAATTGATTCCAGACACACCGGGGATCAGAGTCAAGGGCCGTTAAAAACTGCAGACTTGTAAAATTCGCTTGTATTTAAGAAAAAATATTTCCATGGAATTTCCATGTCTTTACATTCTCCCCACCTCTGAGATTTACGTCCCTGTAAACTAAAACTCAAACTGAGGGAACAAAAGGGGGTTTTAAACACGCATCTCAGTCTCCCGCTCTCATGTGTTGTCCTAGAGGTTCTCATGCTGCCAGCAAACATGCACTAGAGGTATCAACCATCCACGTATGAACTGCTCTTGTCAATCCTCAATCTCCACTAGAGCCTCCATGAATGTCACACTGTCATCGATATCAAGCTCCCCGTGGTCGATGATGTTGGATGGGTCATGCACGTATATCCTTAGCTGAGATATGTGAAAGACGTCGTGCACCCTGTACAACTAAGGTGTAAAATCCAAGTGGTAAGCCACCTCGCCTACTCTGCTAAGGACCTGGAAAGGTCCGATAAATCGTGGAGACAACTTGCCACCTCAGACAAATCTCCATAGACCTCGTCGAGGTGAGACCTATAGAACGACATGGTCGCCATCCTCGAACATCTGTGGTCTCCATCTCCTATCAACATAGGACTTCTGGAAGCTCTGCGGAGTCTTCATCCACTCCTGGATGATCTGCACCTTCTCTGTCGTAGTCTGTACCATCTTTGGTCCCATAAGTGATGAATCTCTTGGGTCAGTACATCACAGAGGTAGTCTATAAGGTATGTCTTAAGGTTCCTAGAAAGGTAACATCCTGATGGTGGAGTGGTAACTTTTTTTATATGCAAACTCTACCAAGTGTAAATGATCCTCCCAACTGCGGCCGAATTCAAGGACACAAGCATAGAGCATGTCCTTGAGAGTCTGAATGGTCCTCTCAGTCTGACCATCTATTTTAGGATGGAAGGTGGTGCTCAAGCGAAGCTACGTCCCAAAAGCCTCCAGCAACCCGTTCGATAGCCGAGAAGTGAAACGAGAAACTCGATCGGATATGATCGTTGATGTCACACCATGAATCCATACAATCTACCGTACATAGAGGTGTCCCCGTCTCTCTACTGAACCCTTCTATCTGATCGGTTGGAAGTGGGCCGACTTGATGAGTCGGTCAACAATCACCCATATCGAATCATTTCTCCTGGATTTACATGGAAGACTTGTCACGAAGTCCATGGATATCCCATCCCACTTCCACTTTGGGACCTCTAAGGGTTGAACCAAGCCTGCGGGTACCTGGTGCTCTGCCTTCATTTGCTGACAAGTGAGGCATCAGGAGACAAACTCTACTACCTCCTTCTTCATACCCGGCCACCAATACTGTCGTTGATGGTCCTTGTACATATTCTCCACCCTTGGATGTACAACTAGAGGGGGAGTGTTAAATTCCCTCAACACTTCCTCCTGAAGTGCAACAGGTACCATAGTACGTCCTCTGAAGAGAATGACGTGCTCCCCACCTTCAGAAAATCCATCAGGTTCCTGCCCTGTGGATATCTGAGGACGTCTAGTCTCATAGTTATCATCTCCATGTTGTGCCTCCCTGACTCATTGAAGAATTGGAGGAGTGACTATAAGAGACTGAAGAATGGCTACTCCATCTCTATCCACAAC
The DNA here is from genome assembly GCA_963277665.1 of Viscum album. Taxonomy (NCBI): domain Eukaryota; kingdom Viridiplantae; phylum Streptophyta; class Magnoliopsida; order Santalales; family Viscaceae; genus Viscum; species Viscum album. Next base: position 400,052,794 of record OY728138.1, read on the forward strand.
GGATAATTGCAATGTGATCAGCTGCTCCATCGCCTCTCATAGCAGCTGAATGCCTGATCTCTTACATATAGAATCTACTACAACGTTACCCTTCCAAGGAGTATAGACTACCTCGAATTCATAGTCCTAATGGAACTGAAGCCAACGCCGATGTCTCATGATCAAGTCCTTCTGCGAGAAGATGTACCTGAGACTCTAGTGGTCAGAGTAGTCTATAAAATGCACGTCCATCATATAGTGCCTCCACATCTTCAAGGATAAAAACACTACTGCTAACTCTAGGTCACGGGTCATATAGTTTTTCTCGTGTTGTCTCAGCTACCGAGAACCATATGTGATCACTGCACACTTCTTTATCAGGACACACCCATGTCTGGTCCCTTATGAATCGCAGTAAACTACGTACCCCATGCCTTCCTCTAGAAGACTCAGAATGGAGGCACTAGTCAACCACTACCTCAGCTCCTAAAAGCTCTGCTGGCATCTCTCTAACCACATGAAGGGTTTCCACTTTTTCGTCAATTCTAAAAGAAGTTCTGAAACCTTGGAGAAGTCATGCACAAACCTCTGATAGTACCCAGCCAGTACCAGAAAACTTTGTACCTCCGTCACACTCCTGGGTGGCTCCCAAGCAAGAACTGCCTAATTCATCACTGGATCCACTTCAACTCCAACCTCCAAGATGACATTTCCCAAGAAGTGAACCTATTGAATCCAAAATTGGAACTTTTAGAGCTTACCATAAAGCTAGTGCTCTCGGTGTGTGTCCAGTACTACCTACAAATGGTAGGCATGCTCCTTATTAGTAGTAGTATGTCATCAATGATTACTATGAAAAATCAATCGAGGTATGGATGGAAGAACCTATTAATGATATTCATGAAGACTTCTGGAGAATTGGTTAAACCGAAGGGCATATGAAAGAACTCATAGTGTCCATACTGACACCTAATGGATGTCTTCTTCACATCCTTGTCTCGAACTCTGAGCTGGTGATAGCATGGACTAAGGTATATCTTCGAGAACCATCGTGCTCCCTCTAGCTGATAAAAGAATTCATTAATCCTCAAGAGTGGGTACTTGTTATTCATGGTCACCTGGTTCAGGCGACTGTAGTTGACAGAAAGCCTCAAGCTCCCATCCGTCTTCTCGGTGAACAGAATCGGGGCTGCCCAAGTAGAAACACTAGGTCGGATGAATCCCTTCCCCTACAAGTCCTCCAACTATACCCACAACTCACAAAGCATAGAGGGAGCCATCCTATATGCTGGAGTTGATATTGGTGCCATCCCGGGGTACATGTAAATGTAGAAGTCCACCTCTCTGTGAGGAGGTAGTCCAGGAACATCGTCAGGTAAAACATCAGCATACCGGTCCACCACTATAGGATAAGTCGTACTCTCCACATCAACTACTCCGAGGGTAGGCTAGGCTAATTGATGAATGATCAACTGCACCCTCCTCCATGTAAGTATGTCCTGTGCTGAAAAGGCTCCCTTCATTCCACTGAAGGTGAACTTGGTCCCATCCGTGTAAACACACTACACATTTCACCTAATATAGTCAATCTGAGCATGGACTGTAGCTAACCAGTCCATTCCCAGGATGATGTCATAAGGCCTCGACGTTGCTATGAGGAGATCCCATATGAAGCTTTCACCTCCTATAGTAAACTCAAACTGTCAGCACCAGTGCGTAATCATCAAGTCTACTCCTGTATAAGTCTCTAGCCATAAGGATCGAGCCAACGACTATGTCAGAATCTTCGAGCTCCGAATGAGGGAAGTGGCTATAAAATATTTACTGACACATATGTCTATAAGAACTATAGCTAGGGTGGATTAGACACGTATCATACCTCAAATCATCTCAGGTGCACCGTGGTCATAGGCCTTGACTGCCTGGGGCTAAGCCTGCCCCTATCTGCTAACTCCATGTGGTCGGGGTGGACCTCCTGGTGGTGGTGGTGGTTGGACCTCGAAACAACATCCAACACCAGCTGCTCGCCTGCTCATCTAACATGTCTGCCTACTCCCAGCATACTACCATGGTCAAACCTCTAACTCTGCCTGTGAGGTCCCTATACAGTCTGATGCTCATCTACTCGGCGGGTCAGGCAGTCACGAGCCATGTGACCCTGCCCACTGCAGGTATAGAACTGCATGCTCCTCCTATGGTTGGCTCTATCTTGTGTGCCCCGCACAACCAAACCTGTATCATGGGGTGACCCACCTGATGGCCTGGTCTACTTAGACCTCTACGACATCTGTCTACTACCGGCTTCATAAGACACCACTATGTGTCACCCTATGGTGTGTCTCGCTGCTGGTGACTGCTCAGCAAGAAAACTCTCCACAAGAAGGGCTCGCTCCAACACCCCCACCTATGTTAGGATGCTGAGGGAGAACATCAAAGCTGTGATCGCATGCCATAGTCCCTACTCGAAAGTCTGGGCCCTGAAGAATGGGTCTCGTTCCATATTCATGGAGTAGCGTGAATGGTCGGTGAACCTTGCTGAGTACTGAGCTACTGTCATGCTACCCTGTTGTAGATGTAGTAACTCTTGAATCCACGCTACACGAAGCAAGGCTAGAATAAACTCTTACTGGAAGAGACTCTCGAAGTATGCCCAGAGTAGAGATGCCTTTTTTTGCACCTGGACCATCAGGCTCCACCATCTACCTGCTACTGCACGCAGGAGACTCTCGGTAAGGATCACCATGAGGTCGGCTGGTATCCCTACCAATATGAAAACTCTCACAACATCCTCCAACCAATCCTCAGTTGTCTATGGGTCTGTCTCTCCACGGATCCTTGGTGGTCTCTAGTGCTGGAACTCGTGCAACACACTCAGATGACGTACACTCTCTAACACTTGAGCAGGTGGTATCGGTGGACTAATGAGTAGTGGTACTGTTGGTACCTCCGCTGTGATGGGGCCCTGCACCGAGGCCTCATCGCTCAATGGGCTACCATCTCATACAAAACTCAGAACCCTAGATTACTACCTACGTAGGGAAATCCTAAAAAGAAACAGGTGTGTCACGGTCAAAACAATATACCAGGTGAGCTGACAAAAAGTAATCATGAAGAAAATTTTTCAAAGGAAACACACATGCAACTAGCGTTTCAGTGCACTGAGTCGGAAATCAGAAGTCAGAGTCCTAGTGTATGGATACGTCTTCTGCCGCACCAACACCGATTTCTCTAAACTGATAACCACAACCATAACACTTAACAATATTGCCATTAAATGAATCTAAGTCCACGTTCTGCGGTAGAACCGACTCCTTTGATACCAATTTGTCACGACCCGTCTTTGGGGTCCATGCCGTGACTACCCCAAGCCCGCCTTCCATAGGCCAGGGGATAGTGACTAGAACCAAAGGAAAATCCCCAATAAAAAGGGAATGCATTTCCTTTAAACTTATAACAAAAACAGTATGAACACAAGAAATATAAGAAAAAAGTACTAATATCGAAAAGAAACGTGTTCAGAAAGTAAGTGGAGTAGTTTACTAATCCAACTGAACAACGAGTACAAGTACCAGTAAAAGGGGATAACAACTCTTGGATCGTCCCCTGGGTAATCCTACCTGAAGGGTAGGTATAGACCTCGAACAACTCATCCCTAAGGTACGTCCCGTCTAGTACAGCTCCGAGAAGCCTCTTGTATGTCACCCTCAGCCTTGATCACTCCTGACCGTCATCTGCATAGAACACAACAAGGTCTGGGCGATGCCCATGTAGGGGTGAGTATAAAAAAACTCAGTACGGGACCCCAAGACCCACGAAGGTCTCCCATAATCCACCAAGGATAAACCACAGTATAAAGATACAATCATGAAGTATCAATCATCCATACTTAGGTATATTCCCACACATATACCTATGTTTCTGATCACAGTCCGACTCCAACACTCAAGCCCAAGCACAAACCATTCCACAAAGGAAGTAAAGTCAATCATCTCTATGATATGAACTGAAAGTCAAGACTCAACTCACATAGGTATACAACACATGAAGTGGGGTAGATTTGATTTGATTTAGCCTCTGAATCATCTCCTCTATCGAACCCACAAAGGATCCTGGAACAATAAAAGTGATGTCGATCCCACAGAGGATCCCAGTACAGAAGTCATCACTATCAAACCCATGGAGGATCCTGGTACAGAATTCATCGTTGTCAAACCCACATAGGATCCGTGTACAGTATCGTCACTATCGAACCCACAGAGGATCCTGGTACAGTAGTAGGTCCATGTAAGATCCTATCGTCTTAGTCAAACCAAGCCATAAGGTTCCCACACATAGAACACATTATTCCGGGAGGGTCTGATCCTCGAGCCAAGTGTCGATACATCTACTACCACGAAGTCTAGAATTGATGTATCCCATAGTTCTGTCTCATCATAAGGAACCTAACTTGACAGACGGTGTGCCAATCGGAAGCTCGGTCTGCGAGTTATTGGCTTTTCCATTCAATGGTTTTTGTTGGTTTTTAGGTTCAAACCTACCCGTCCGTACCGAAACTATATCAAAACCACAAGTGGGGTATGCCAAAATAATTGTCTCCCTCTATGATTTTTGTCACCACAATCATTTTTTCGATAAGACACCTGTAACCCGTGTTATGGATGAATAGGTGTATTCTGGTCTGATGGGTCCAGGTCCGGTCTGACCTAGTCGGACCGACCCAACATGAACCAGGTCTGGACCACAGTCCAACCCTGTCCGAAGGGGCGGCCCGACCCCATGGTACGACCAGGACCATGGGGGAGGTTCATCCCAATTGTGACCCGACCCGATGGGTGGCCCGACCCTAAGGTGTGGCCAGGCCCAACGGCACGCGTGGCTTGGTGGAAGCCCGTGTGTCCCTGCCCGGCTGGCAGTGTGGCCTGGCAAGGCTGGCTGTGTGGCCCGGCTCGGCTCGCCGTGGGGCCTGGCCCGGCTGGCTGGCTGTGAGGCCTAGCCCGGGTGGCAGTGCGGCCTGGCGTCGGGCCAGGGGGCCTGGCCGGCCGGCCACGCCGGGGGGGGGGGGGGGGGTGACGCGCCCCACCATTGTTCCTAACGGCCGATGCATGGTGCTGAAACCTGTAACCGCGGAACCCGAAGGGTCTCCCCTGTGAGTGTGCACCGGAGGCTAGCTCAAATGGATGCCCTCCCCTATTCACCACAGCCTTAGACTGCAGGCCTTCTCCTGCGTGGCGCGACGGCGCCGTGCCCCTGCTCTCCAGCCGTGGTCCGCCCTGGCCGTGGTCTTGCACCACCGGCGCGGCGCGCCGTCGCCGCGCCCCTCCGTCGCAGCCCACATTGGTCGCGGTTTCCTAATGCCCTTCGCGCGGTGTGACGAAGCCACGTGCCTCCACCACGTCCCATCATGGTCGCGGCTCTCCTCCGCATAGTGAGGCGGTTTCATGCCCTCTTGGCGACCCGGCTATCTTTGTGCCGCCGGTTTCTTTCACGGCCATCCCGTCACTGGCCACCGTTTTTCGCCGCGGTCCATTCCTCCATCGTCAACAAACAAGATCAGCCAAAGGGGGAGGGTCAGCCATGTTGGTGCGGTCCAAACCCCACCATGTAATGTTGATAACATTCAGCATTACGAATACCAAAATAATAAAGATGTAGAATGGGAACACAACAACTCAAATCTCCATACCTTGCTTGATGATAGTTCGTTGACGAAGTTGTGGGAAAAGGCAGCGACGTTTCGTTAACATCAGGAAAAAAGAAGCTGAGGATGGAGTCGTCGTTCTTTGTTGGAGATGCTTCACTTACTAGCACCGGTTGAAGAAAGAAGTAGACGGTGTTCGTCGATCATCGGTGGAAGGAGCGTTCTTCACGTTCTTTATTGAGAGGATGAAGTTATTTTTAAAGTCCCTCGAAAATGAATTGCCAACCAAATGAAATAATAGCTTTGTCTATTATTTAATCATTGGATTGAATTCAAAAGAATTCAAAAGTTGAATTAATTAAATGAGGGGGTTAAATTAATTCTATGTGGGTTGGAACATTTAATTAATGGGGGATGTTAAAGGGTTCCCCCCCACTTTATGGAGAGTTACAAAGGGTTAAAACCCGTGTGGAACCCATGCTAAATATCCCCCCAAGGGAGGTTATGTGTGGGTGGGACCCACCTCTATAACCTCTCATGGAAGGTTATGGTGTGGTGGCCCCACCACTAACCTCCTCCTGGAGCTTCTAACCACCATGAAATAAAAATAAGCTATCACCTTATTTTTATTTAACTTTATTAATGAAACCCAAAAATTGATCTTATAATCACGTTAAAACGCAACTGCGGTGAAGGTCTTACCAAGCATTCAATGACACTCTGAGTTCAACAGTGCCCTCAGAATTCGATTTCGAGCACCAGTTCAAGAGTTATAAAATCCCACTCGCAGGTTTACTGAATGCACACAAGAAAAACTTCAGAAATTGATTTCGAACACACCGGGCCTCATAATCAAGAGCAGTTAGAAACTGCGGGCTCATAAAATTCTCATATATATATGAAATACAATTCCACAGAATTTATGGGTCTCTACACCCCTGCTCGGATTAAAATATTTTCCCTTAATTCCTATATCATTCGACCAAAAGTTATGATGCATTCACTATTCTCCCTTTTCACTTCCTTAGGATAATTATCCCTCATTATTGTTTGGATTTCATCATCATCAAATTTTTTTGAATCCTATATGTGAGATTACTACTCTTATTTACACATTTATCAACTTACTTTACACATAGAAATGTGATCATTTCACGTGATAATGTACTATATTTTTTCTATGTTCATTCAGTTATTCATATACACTCATTTTGGATCAAATAAATAGATCATATCATAGGATAGAAGATTCTAAGGTGGAGTTTAATGTCCTATTATTTTGATTAAAAGTGTCACATTTTTATAAAGTATATTCATTCTATTGCACACTGGCCCTTTTAAGAGGTGGTTTCCTAGAACAAAATATTTGCACATTGACTACATGGATACATAAGGTATTTTAATAGTAAACATCTTATAACATATTGTTCATTGTTCTGAATGACTAAGATGTAATAATATCCTAGAGTATTTGTTACATTAATTAGGTCATGGAAGGTCCCCTCTATGATGAGAAACTTAAAACAAACAATATTCTTAAATATAGTTATACGGTTGGATTACATACTATGATGGTATACATAGCATACAGATCGTCATTTATGAATACTCATAAGAAAAGGAGACTTCCTCACTTGATGTCCTCACTTTTTAATCTCCAAGACAAGATATTATGAGAAAATACCTGCCGATATGAATTCTACGTGTTTTGTTTTCATCAGATATTTCTACCTATAGGCATGTGTAATGATCCTTAGACTATAATGTTATCATTAATATGAGTCATGACTCGCGTACATTGATTTATTAAATAAACCCATCTTGAAAATAGTTTTCTAGAAGAACAGAACATTGGGTGCGTTACGAGTGGCATGTTATTAATGGACAAGTCAGTGAAGGATTTTTCCCATCCATTTATGGATGTTTATATCTTCTCCTTTGGTTGAAATCGAACCGTCACGAGAAATTTCATGGTCATGGAATACCGATGAGATTATTTCAGGTAGTCCATGAATGAAATATAAAGCATAAAAGTATATGACACTATCATGAATTCTTCTTGATTAGATATTCTGAAGAAGATATTATATTACACAAACTGTGTTCATATGTGGATGTCTTTTTTGCAACTTTAAGTTCATTCTCTTGGCTTCCTTGACCTGTTTCTAGATAGTTTTCTTGGACTTTAGGCAATCCCGCCTAGTTCCTATAAGAAATAATCCTAGAGGGTCACACACTAAGTGTTTCTGGTGGTCTCAGTTAAATTATATTTGAGCATAATTAATAAATATTATTCTCAAGATGATGAAATAATTTTATTCAAGTTAAACTTATTTCATAAATTAAATAAATATTTATTCACTGGATTGCGGGTAAAATATATTTAATTATTTTATTGAACAATTAATAAATATTTTTTTACTAGACTGTAAATAAAATATTTAATTAAGAGAATATATGACTCATTTATTTATTCGAGTGTTCAATAAATGGAAGTGGATTTCAAGAGGACTAAGGCCAGTCTAGTAGTAAAATAATTATTTACAAGAAGATAAATAATTATTTATCTAGTGGAAAAAAATTAAAATAACATTTCTATTATTTTGTGACACAAAATTTTATTTATAATTCAAGTTTGTTCATGTTGGCACACCATAAATAATGACGTGGTATTATTAATAATAGAAATAGCTTTCTATAAGGTTTTAAATTTATTTAATTGTTGTTACACAATTAAATATTGTAACTAAATCCCATGTCAATAAATAGACACATATATCGATTGTTCCATGCACTTAACCACACAACTAGTGAATTTATAACTGTTGAGCTAAACAATTTCACTCTCGAATCATCTTCCCACTACTCTGAAGAACGAGAGATTCTCATCAAGGCCGAAGAACAGGCAATCAAGAACGACTGACACAAGGCACTCACTTTACTGCGCTAGCACCCAAAGAAATAGTGGTGTCAAGTGGAGGCCTTCTAAGCACCTGTGGATCACCACTATTTGGATTCCATTTTGGATCATTTAAATATCAATAAGAAAATCTGGAAGGGACATTCCAGTTGATCAACATCATCAATGAGTAAAATAGTTATGATCTAGGTATTATTTTATTTTTGAAATTATGCTAATTAATTATAAACATGATATGAAATATAATCTCTTAAAGATTCAGGCCTCTTGATTATTTATATAAATATCTGATTCTATTTTTGAGAGACTGTCATTCCTTGTTCTATTGATCCTGGAATAATCATTGATCATGGTTGAAATAAATGTTTTGTGCCGGCCCAACCACGCTTCCACTACACCCAGAATCATCATGTGATTTCATAGTGGTTATTTCATGGTTTATAATTATTTAAATATTTTGTTGATGATTAACGCATAAAATAAATTTTTTGTTTTAATTCATGTTAATTGTTATAAAAATATATATCTCAAGATATGTTCTTCTTTCATATATCATTCACCTTACAGAAATAATTTTTTTGTTTACTTTTTATCAAAATGAAATAGGGGATCTCATATGGAGGTGCCTATGGTTCCTGGACATACAACACCAGAACACATAGCATGTAGTCGGCAGTACAAACTGTGTATCCAAGGTTCAATGCACCGGGTCTGGTCTGCCAAACCAAGCTATGTCATTGATGCTTGTTTATGTCTTAATAAATCCTTGTGTTGAGCAAGAATATCTGGCACACCGTTTCTAGATTACACTCCGTCTTACCCAATAGACATGACATGTAGTCCCTTCGGGTTAGGGTTGGACCGTGTACCCCGTACACAGCTTTCCGGGCTATAGATAGTGTAACGGGGAACTACACATTGTGTGGCCCACTAGACATACCATGTACTCCAATGATTTCTGAAGTACACTATTGCGTCATTTACCTGGGCGTGTAATTTGAATTGATGGTAAAAAATAGTACACCCCATGTTGTTGGAGCTACACGCTGTGTACTCATCCAAATTACACATATTAATTAAAATTTATTTTTCTATTATACAAACCCTTAAGACGTGTACCATCATGTTGGCGTATAGTGGAGGCAAACCACGTGATAAGTGTAATATATATATATATATGTTTTTAATTTAACATCTTTTTATTGTACATTTCTAATCATTAGGTAGTTATGAATAGGAATTCCATGGGTTTCCTCCAAGGTACAAGTTAAGTACAAAAATAATTTTAGATGAATTTATTTGTTTAAAATAATGATGGATGAGAATATCAAGGAATTTTAGAACAGGGTTTAAGATAAAATGATTTATTAATTAAAAGTGATATTTAATTGATTCGGGCAGGATTTTTCTTAAGAAAGAATGATTAAAGAATAGAATGCTTGTTTTATTTATGTGTAAATATCGTTACACGTATGGATGATCATGAGCTAGGCAAATACTATTTTATGTGGATGGTTTCGTTTAATTAATTTATTTAAATTAAATTTGATTGCATGTGATTCTTCTTCCTCATTAATATGTATGGCCAACATGTCCAAGGCTTCTTTAATGTAAAATCCCTTTTTACCCCTAACCGGAATGTGAGTTAAAAATGCATATGTAATGGATGGAACTCCCAATATAGTGTAGGCGGTTCATCCTGGAGTCAGGATGAAACCAATCCTAGGAGATATATATGATGACAGGTGGAAAGATATAAACAGGAACCCAAAAGGTTCAATTTGTTTCTCCACTAGGTCAGGTTTTGTTTAGCAGCCTCTATATAAATTAACCATTAGAAAATCTCATAATCATTCCCATTAATTTATTTTATTTCTTTCATTTTCTTGATTTATCATTATGGATGTGTTATCACAATCACATAATTAATGAATTAATCAAACACACGAGATGAAACTAAGATAAACCAGACTTATGAATAAATATTATCAAGAAATTGTTAATCACTTAAGAAAGTTCCAATTAATATAAACATGAATGAGATAATTATAATAATAAATTCATTTATAATAGATATAAATCCATCAAATAAAATATTAATTCAGTACATTCCTTCTATTACATGATTAAGGGAAAAACTCAATAAAACTATGTGTTTGACCAACCCTTGTTGAGACATTACTTTTATACAGTAATACCTAATGAAATGTATCGGTATGAATTAACTATATTACATTAAGAAGATTATATTTTTCTAGAATTGGTTTAATATTAGAGGCAAGAGTTGAGGAAATTTAATGTCATGATTTTAGTATTGGGGAGTCCACTCAACAGATCAAGGACCTGCAAGCCCATAATAGTCAAAGGCCTACCAACCTAAATACCTTCTAATTGATTGACAAACCCATGTTGTGTTTATGAGAAGGGGAATATGGGTCCTTGTTACTATAATTTCATGGAAACTAAACATTATTGAGTTCAATATTGAGGGCCATTGTGACATGATAAACAAGTGGGAGACTTAATAATTTTATTATCTCTCATAAAATGTAATAAAAAAAGTACTAATGACCTACTATTTTAATTGTAGTATCAAAATGAAAATATCGTCACCCCAACTATCTCAATGATAAATTATGGATACAGAAAACATCTTACTAGAAGAAACTTCCAAGAATGGTTTAGACACCATCGAGTTATCCTACACAATGAACAAAAGTTTTACCTACTAGAGTCAGTTGTTCCTGATCCGCATTCCAAAGAGGTGAGTGAAGAGGATTTCCTAGTCTCTGTGAAACATATGAATCACATGGTAGATGTTCAATGATTGATGATATCATCAAGGTCTACTGAGATCATAATGTCTAATGAAAAAATGGATACTTATAACATGCTTGAGAACCTCCGAGGGATTTACCAGGAGAAAACAAATCAGAAAGGTTTGAGATATCTAAATCACTCTTTTAGAGTATTATTGGAGATGGTGCCCCATTTGGGCCTCATGTAGTCCATCCCATTGGCTAAATTGAGTGCATAAATGTTCTAGTGTTTAAAATCCCCGAATAACTAGGCATTGATCACATTATCAGATCACTTCCGTAGAGATTCGGAAACTTTGTTGTCAATTTCAATATGAACAACCTTGAGAAGTCTCGATCTAATCTTATTATATTCATTCACAATGTGGACAAATATATGAAGCTCGAAAAGCCTTTTGTATTTTTGCTGTATAATAGGACAGGGAAGGAAAAAAATATTTAATCCCAACGCTTCTTCCCAACCTTTGTTGAAAAGGTTGATCAAAGGAAAGGCATGGGAACATGAGGCTGTCTGTTTCGCATGTGGTAGAAAGGGTCACTGGAAGATGGACTGGACCCATCCTAAGAAGTAAGGGGAAGCATCTTGGTCATTTTTTATCAAGTAAAATCTACATGTTTTTAAAAATTGGCTATTAGATATAGCTTGTGATGCTCACATATTTTTCCAAATATAGGAACCAAATATATTCAGGAAGAGTGACCGAGAGTTGGTAGATCTATGAGTAGCCAATGGATCCAGACTTTAAATTGATGTTTTCGGGGTCTACCACCTCATGTTGCCAACTAGGACAATCAAGGTGTTAATGGGTCATTATTATGGGTCGTCTGTTACAAAATACATTATTTCTCTATTCAGATTAGATATAGATGGATTTGTCTTCATGTTTGGAATTGAATGTAGCTTCATTTATAATGAATGATTTTGTTTTGTTAGGGAACATTTACACAATAGTTTTTATGTGTTGGATTTCAAAAACCAAGTAATGGAAATCGATAATAAAGATACTTTACCCCACTCATACCACTCCCAACATTGGAATCACTTGATATGTCTAATAAATGAGAAACACTTGATAAAGTTACACCAAGATGGATATTTAGATTCATTCAATCTAAAACCACTTAGCATATGTCATGCATGTTACAAGTGAAAATTTCCAAATCCCCATTTAGTATTAAAAATGAAAGAGCTAAATAATTTCTTGAATTTGTTCATACGAATGTCTGTGGACCACTTCCAGTTAAATCAAGGGGAAGATACTCATACATCATAACATTTTCTAATGATTTTAGTAGATAGGGATATATATACTTAATGAAGTATAAGTTTTACTATTTTAATAAGTTCAATGAATACAATAATAATGTTGAGAACCTTCATGATAAGAATATTAATAAACTACACTCAGACCGAGTTGGATAATATCTTAATCATGACTTCATTGATTACTTACGGGAGTTTGGGACCATATCCCAACTCACTCCTCCATACACACCCCAGTGGAATGATGTGAGAAAAATGAGGAACCACACCCTATTGGACATGGTGAGATCAATGATGAGTCATGCGAATATTCTGTTATCCTTTTGGGGATATGATTTAAAAAAATCCACACACAAACTGAACAAAGTACCATCTAAATTGATAAATGGTATTCTCTATGAGTTCTGGAGTAGAAAGAATTCCATATTATTAAATTTACATGTTTGGGGAAGCGATGCATTTGTTAACGAATCTTTAGGTAAAAACATTGCAACTTGAGGCTCAAAGTGTAACCTTATAAGATACCCTAAGGAATGAAGGGGATATTACCTATACAGCCCCTCAGAAAAAAAGGTTATAGTGGGAATACTTTCCATATTCTTTGCGAGGGATAACATATCCAAAAGAAATAGTGGGAGCGAGATAGACATCGATAAAGTTGAAGCTAAATTTACACAAGAGATGGTACAAAAACAGATTTCACAAAGCCCAGTGGAAGAATGAACTATCCTAGAGACATAAGAGAATCGTAAGAGAACAAGAGAGGTCAGAAAATCAGAATGGTATGGTTTTCTAGTTACCAAGGACGGTGACTCGTTATTAGTTGATAATAATGGTTTTATAACCAACAATGATGTAGTAAGAGTCCTAGATGTTTCCATGTGATAAGAAGCCAAGAATTCTATAATGGATTTCATACACCAAAACTAATTCTGGATTTTGGTAAATCCTCTAATTGATGTAAAGACTATTGGTTTCAAATGGGTATTCATGAAGAAAATGGACATTGAAGTAAAAGTCAGTACATATAATCCATGATGGGTTACAAAAGGTTTTGAAAATCATCAAGGCATTGACTACGACGAGACCTTTTCAGTAGTTCCAATGCTGAAATCCATAATAATTCTATTGGCCATTTCCTCTTACAATGACAATGAGATTTGGAAAATGGATTTCAAAATATCCTTCCTTAATGGGAACCTTTAGGAAGATTTCTACAAGACACAACCTTAAGGTTTTATGACTGCAAAGGATTTCGATAATGTATGCATGTTTCAGATATCCCTTTATAGTTTAAAGAAAGCATCCTTATCATGGACCATTCTTTTGGATGATTCTATACCAAAATTTGGTTTTATAAAAAAACAAATGTGATCCTTGGGTATACAAATAGTTTAGTGGTAGTGTAGTCTCTTTCATAATAATATATTTTGATTAATTGTTACATATTAGAAATGAGATACCATTATTATAGTATATTAAGGCATGGTTGATTCAATGCTTCTCTATGAAGGACTTGGGCGAGGAAACATATATTCTTTGGATCTTGATCCATCGTGATAGGTTCAAGAGATTGTTGGGCCTAAGTCAAGGTACATGCATTGATAAGATACTAAAGAGATTCAGTATGGAACAATCCAAGAGGGTATTGTTACGAGCATCACATGTCATTCTCCATTCTAAGAAAATGTGTCTGCAAACACATGAAGAATGGATAATAATGCAAAGGACTCCATAAAAATCATATATTTGGTCAGTGATGTATTCCATGCAATGTAATATGCTAGATTTCTCCTCCGGATTTAGTGCGGTAGGCAGATATCAAGCTAACCCATGTGACCACCATTGAGTGGAAGTCAAGACTATCATAATGTATCTGAGGCATACTAAGGATATGTTCCTAGTTTATGGGGGATATATGGAACTAGTCATCCGAGGATATGCAGATTCTAGTTTCCAAACTAATAAAGATGGAATTATGTCACAAATGGGATGTATCTTCACTTTTAATAGAGGTGTAGTGAGTTGGAAGAGCACAAAGTAGAGTGTGGTCATAGATTATACAACAGATTCTGAGTATATTATAGCTTATAAGGTAGCAAAAGAAGTGGTTTGGATGTGAATATTCATCTAGGATATGGATTTGTTACCTAGCAGTAATGATCCCATCCCACAGTACTATGATAATACTGCACTGGCGGCTCTCACAAAAGATCCTAGGCCACATCAGCTGACAAACCATATACGTTGGAAGTGTCATATCTTGAGGGATTTTTATCAAAGGGGTGAAGTTTTAGTGAGTAGTATTTCCACAGAATAAATCACGTTGGAACCATTGACTAGAGCCTTGACTCAGTAGAAACAACATCAACATGTGTGGTCTGGTGGAGTGAATGACGTAGGCAGTTTGATCTAGTCAATGTTGGAGATTATAAGAGTTTGTGTTCTAGATCCAAATGGTTGCACTTGGATTTAGTGGATATTTAATGTATTTTAATATTAAATATCTTTTTACATATCGTTCATTATTCTGTATGACTGTGATGTAATAATTTCCAAGAGTATTTGTTCCATTGATAAGGTCATGAAAGCTCCCTGCTATGATGAGAACCATGAAATGTGATAACAATAATTTTAAATATAGCTCTAAAATTTGATGAAATACTATGATGGGACACATAGCATGCATACTTTTAGGTGTGAGTACTCATAAGCAGTTGAGACTACCTCTCATGATGGTCACACATGGTAATCTCCAAGATAGATGATTTTGAGAACAGACCTACCAATATGAATTTCGCGTGATTGAGATTTCATCAGATATTTCTTTCTGCAAGAATGCGTAATGATCCTTAGACATTAATATTATCATTAATATTTTTCAGGACTCTCCCATGTTTGATTTACTGATGAAAAATGTTACGCAGAAAGTTGGCTGGAAGTAGGGTGCATTGGGTGTGTCTTGAGTGGTATATTACTAATGTATAAGTTGAGGAAGAATTTTTTCCATTCCATTTATGGAACCTGATATCTCATCTATTTTATTGAAATAGACATGTCATGTGAAATTTAATGTCCATGGTGTTATGATGAGTTTATTTTAGGTAATCAAAGAATGAAATATGAAGCATACCAATTGATGACACTATCAGGAAACCTGCTTGGTGAGATATTGTGATAAAGAGATTATATTAAATAGTGATTGTTCGTATATGGAAGTCATTGTTGTGACTTTAATTCATCTATCTTGGGATCCTTGACCCATTTCTACATAGTAACCTTGTACATTAGCCAATACCACCTAATGCAAACAAGAAAGAATATTATAGGGTCACACACTAAGTGTTTCTATTTGACTCCGTTAAATTCTATTTGAATTTAATTAATAAATATTATTCTCAAGACAATGGAATATTTTTATTCATGTTGAAATGATTACATAAATTAAATAAATATTTATTGACCAGATTCTGGGTAAAATATATTTATTTATTTTCTTGAACATTTAATAAAAAATTATTTATTAGATTGAAAATAAAATATTTATTTAAAAGAATAAAGTATTTAATTAAGTATTCGAGTGTTCAATAAATGGGATTGGAGTTCAATAGAACCATATCTAGTCTAGTAGTAGAATAATTACTTTCAAGATGCTAATTAATTATTTAACTTGGGGGCCCAAATTAATATGACACTGCTATTTTTTTTAACATAAAATTTTATTTATCATTCCATTTTGAACATGTTAGCACACCATAAATAATGATGCAGTATTATTATTAATAGCATGGGTTTTCTATAAGGTTATGAATGTATTTAATTTATTCTATGCTGTTAAATAGTATAACTGGATCCCAATGTCAAGAAATATACACATACGTCTATTGTTCCATGCACCAAACCGCAAACCATGTGAATTGAGAATTGTTGAGCAAAATAATATATATATATATATATATATATTGAATCCTAATCCCTCCCCTCTCAAGAATGAGAGATGCTCATTAAGGCCGAAGAACAAGAGATTAATAACAAACAAGAAAAGACACTCACTTCATCGCACTAGCACCTGGAGAACGAGTGATGTCGATCCGAGGTCATCAGAGCATGTGTAGATCACCACTAAAGGGATTCTAGTTTGGATCATTTCAAGCAAAACAAGATAATCTAGAAGGGTCATTCTGAATGATCAACATCATCAATGAAAAAAATAACGAAGATTCAGGTATTATTTTCTTTATGAAATTAATTATATTAATTATAAACATGATATGAATGATCCCATCTAATGGTATTGAGCCTCTTCATTCTTTTTCTAAATATTATATTCTATTTAGTGGGGACTTAAGTTCATCACCATATTGATCCCGAAAAAATCATTGGTCATGGTAAAAATAAAAAGTGGGTGTTAGCCTAACCATACTTCTGTTGTGCCCAGAACGTTCATCCCTTCCGTTAGTTTCGCTAAGTTGTGAAACATCTAATATTAATTATGTATACCATGAACTAGAACCCTTATTATACTTCTTGACATTATTTAACGATTTATTACCTCATCTTTGATTTCCCCATTTTGTTTTGTCATGTTATTTACCATCATCAGACATTTCATGTTTTTGACCAAAACACCACCTATGCATGTTTGAATTCACTTCTATATAGGGTTTGAGTAATGATAAAAGATGACTCATATGAATCAAAATATGGTAGGTGTACATAATTTTCCTCCTGTCTCTTGTGAATGAGATGACTAAGAAAATTATTTTATTTTATAAATTCATGGATTTTAATTTTCCTTAGATTACATCATCAATTTTTGATTAAATCCTTATGTTTAAACCACCTTTGTGGTGTGTCTCTTATGTTCCCTTAACCCTTATACCTTGACATTGTGATTGAAAACCCTTGAGGTTGTATGTAATTGTCCATTATTAATGATTCATCGATAAATGATTATGAAATTGAAAAATTTCACTTGCTAATATATGTATCAATAATTTACGAAGATCCTTCCCCTTGTTAGTATAAGATATAATCGAAAAAAGTGAATTGTTAAATGGATCAATACAATAATATAGTCCTTGGTTGTTATCGATGAATGTGTTGGTAGAAATATTTGAATGAACTGTAGATGAAATAATGGTTTGAATCATGATGATTATAAATTTGGAATAGATATTTATCATGGACTATGCTTAACTACTAAATGTAAGATGACTAATTTTTTTTTTAAATCTTGATGAATAATTGGATTAAAATATAGAATACCTAGGATGGGATAATATGGGTCTTTAAATTAAATGTTTATTTGCTGATGGAAGTGAAATTCCTCATTATTTATATTAATATAGTTTCAAATGGTGTTCCCTGTTATTTATATTGAAATAGTTGGCCATGGTGGTCCTCATTATTTATATTTAAATGGTTTGAAATGGAATTACTCTTAATTTATATTGGTTTTTCTAGATATGGAATTTATTATTAGTAAATGAAAATTTTCAACAAGGTTATCTTTAACATTTATTTTAAATTTTTAGAAACGACGCTCCACCTCCCCTTGGTTTTGGTACTTGTAATGATGATCATTATCTCAATGGAAACAACCAGTTGTGATTATATTTATAAATTGATTCAATTGTTATATACCATAGATCATAGGTCCATTTTATTACATGTAAATTCTCATAGACATAATATCTTTAGCTGAAACATGTGTTTGGAATCCTTAAAGGGGTATGATCCCAACATGGTTTGATTTAACATTGCTACATTACTTTTCAAATACTTGAACTCTATTATAGTTTATGTTGACAAACATTATTAAAATTAGAGAGCATTGGTTGTGGCCTATTGAGTTTTAATCACAACCTTTTGGGTCACAGTTTATTACCTACATAGAATAATTGTTTGTAGGTTGGGATTAGGGATATGACCTATAAATAGAAAATAGATATTCCATACTAATATAGAGTACTTGAGTAGAGTAATGAAGTAGTCCTCAAGATTGTAGTGGTGTTTAGCTATCAGTTGTCGTTTATTTTTTGTCGTATGTATTGTATTGTATGTTTACTCCTTATTTTTTACAGCATCATGATATCATAATTTGTATATGATACTGGTTATAGAAATGGGTTTTTTATTATTATTGGGACTATTTTATTCTTATACCCTATTTATTTTTTCTTATATTATTTCATTGTATGGATTATGCTGAAGATAACCAGTCATGATCTATGTATCACAGGGGGGAGTCAGTGATATAGTTTTCTTTTACGTTTCCTTTCTTTTTGAATCAACCCTCACCACTTGTTAAAGAGTTCTTTACCTACTGAACACACACAACCCAATGAACACAAGATTTACTAGGTTCAATACTTAACAACAATAGTTACGTCCTTGGTATGGTATGGAAATAATACATTACCAAACAATCCACTAGAAGACAATCCTTTAATGTGGAATATAATGTGTAGGTTATACCATAACAGTCGTGTAGCACTTGGTAAAAAATCCATAAGTGTTTCTGCACCCTCTTAGCACAAATAGAAAAGAAATGTTTTAGTGCTTCTTAATCAGATTTCACAGTTTATTTCAAAACAATTATTCTCATTCCTATACAAAAGATGGTAAGAAATACCTTTCACACAACATACATATTATACTAAACTCAAATATTTCATACACCCTTTTAGATGGATTGTGCATAACTTTTATACCCCTTTACCAATATTTGACATGTATTGTGAAACACCTGTTGCGCACGAATTTTATATTGCACGTAAATCCATTCATTCATGCAACATATCCTTATTACGTGCAACCCAATTTCATTCACGAAACTCCATTCACATAAAATTCTTCCGCACTTCCGAAATTGGTATTTCTCTATGTGTTGAGCTTCTAACATGAGAGGTGGTCATAACTTATTTATAGGACTCATCGAACCCCACACCTAAAAACCCTGTCACATCATGAAAAACCCAGACATATTGCGCAAAACCCATATGACATCACAATAGACGCATAACTCTCTTTCACTCTAACCATATCTTTCACACTCTTTTTGAATATTTCACACACTTCAAGCCTTTTCTATTTTTCGATGTTCTGACCTTGAATCATGCCTTGTGTGCAACATTCCAAACTCCTTTAAATCTTGCATGCAAAGATCTAATATAATGCCCGAGTGTTTACTTTTCAAATTTTTGATGTTTAGATCTTGGAACTCCACTTGAATGCCAAATAATTTTCCCAAATCATATTTCTCCATCTCCTAATTTTTAGCCCCCAAATTTTTCCAAACACTAGGAAATGGTGCCAACTTAATATATACTTCTTCAAGAACACCAATGCTAATTTACTGTCATATGGGTTATACAATAAACAAAGACAATCATCATGAACCTTCTCTACCATTATATATATTATTTGATCGAAAAACTTTAGCAACATCAAATTTTCCTCGAAAATTACTGAAACATATCTATTTTACAAAAAAATCATTTCTTCCAATAAAAAATAAATATGATTAGAATAAACATTTATCCCTATTAAATTGGTAAGGATTGAATCAGAAGTTGACCAAACATATAATATTTGGGAAAATGCATATCAAAAAAGAATCGTATTGGTTTTCAAGACCTATACAAAGTGAATTAATTTATCTACTTTAACAACAAAAGACAACACTCTGCAAAAGAAAAATATTCTTACTACCTTCTCCATCCAACTTAGTCCCAACATATGCTACATTATTATTTTTATAATTTACCACTATTATATAAATTGAATAAGAGTGTATAGTCTCCCCACCATACCATCATTAGACCATAACTACTAGTTGGCATTGTCTAGAGTAGGAGCCACCATGTTTACAGACTTGTCTCTACTCATTCGGGTTAATATTTATAGAGTAAAATAGAATGGGATATGAAATGGTCGAATTAGAGCATTATTTTTATTTCTCATACAATTTAGGGATGGTATAAAAGAGAGTATTAATGTTTTGGAACTTGGTAAATTATTAATCTCTAGGAATATCTAACCAAGCCTGAGGGGAAGGTCATGTTTCCATGGATGTGACTTTGTTTTATGGTTAATTATTATAGATGATTATTAATTCAACTTGAGAGATTTATGTATTTATAATGGTTTTTAGTTTATGCAACTTATGTATTGTCCTGATATGTTAAGAGAAGAGTGTGTCCATTCATTATTGCAGTCACATGGGATTTACATGTTTTTATCATTCTTATCTATATACCATGCATGTGGTATTTTGTGGCATTTTTATTTTTATACAATGATTTTATAATTTTTTTATTCATATATGCATACCATGCTTATATGATTTTCACCATCTAAATATATAAACCATTATTATTTTATTAAGTCTATCTTCACCAATATTCTCTAGGAATTTGATTGTTTTCCTTATTATTAGTATAATCTGTGGTTACATAAATAATGTTTATACATCAATCAAAAGGGTTTTGTCTTGTATATCATGATGATGAAATTATATATAGACAATTGGATAATAATTAAATAAATGAAATAGTTTTAAATGAGATAATAAGTAATTCACAATTGAATCATAGAATAAGAATGTAAATGTTTTTCGGAAACAATTAAAGTCATTTAATATGGATATAATATAAATGGTGCTTCAATTGAAACTTACAATGGAATGTACCATAATAACATTGGAATAACAATATATATAACTTAATACTCTTATACTTAATTCATCCCTTAAAATTCAGTTTTGGAATAACATTCATATGATATAACCCTGCTAAGGGTGTGTTCTAAATTATGATAAATTGACAGTTATTGGGTTGAAAATAATTTAGATTTCAATTGTAATTTATATAATTATTCCTCGCTAAATTGGGAATGGATATTGATCTAACTGAACCATATTTTGAAGGAAGGGACTCTCATATATCACCTCTATTCTTTTATACCGTGGTACAAAACCCCTTCTGGGCATTCCTATGGTAAATTGGGATATTTATTTATACTCTCAATATCAATTTATATGGTGCTTGTATAAATTTATGGTGGAAACTTACATAACCCACCCCCCTAAATAATAAAAGGTATTTTGGTTACTTAACCACATTGGTGAAATAAGGTGTTAGATAATTAAAAATCTATTTACAACCTAAAGGGTTGTTTCCTTTAATGATTTTGAGTGACATTTTCATTAACTATGTTATTTATGAGAATTTTTGGATTAATAAATGGGTTAATGGAAATTTTGTGCTAATTATTTTATAATTCTATGATACATCATCTAAATAGAGTACCAAATGTCATTGTACCTCTATTTTCATTACTTTATATATCATATATTAGAGCCTCTTTAATGTTTTAAATAAAAATTAATTTAATGTAATGGATTAAATAAAAATATTAGCATTTTTCTTTGTATAAAACTATATAAATGGTAAGTTTTAATGTTATCTTGATAGATTATTTGAATGGGAATGTGAAAATTTCTCATGGGTGTCTTCTGGATTCATATTTAGTTTTGCAAGACCTGGAGATTAGGTGGTATAGCCTCATAGATATAGGGTGTGACTCTAGTATTTTAATTTCATGATTTATACTTAGGTGATGTTTAGTGTGTTGTGGTATTTCCCTTTTAAATGAGAAACATGTAAACTTTTGATAAGATCTTATTGTCACTATGAGTTATGGATGTTTGACTAGTTGAATTGAGTATGACAAATAGATAATAAAAATAAACCCCTAGGTAGGTGGGTGGTTACCTTGTAAAATTAAGGTGGTATTACTATATATGGATAACATGTGATTGTTATCTATTTATAATTTTATGTTATCTTTGTGAAACTTTATGGAGAACTACCCTATAAATATTCTTGTAGAGGATCAAATCCTTGTAGGCTAATGCTTTATAGGTGATTTTTTACATCTATATTGATAGGTATTGGCCCTTATGTGTGTATTATTTGTTAACTTATCTTTTTTATCTCTATCAAGGGGGTTTTCAGGCACATTGGATGTCATGAATTAGAGACCCATATATGGGATATAGTTCTCAGGTGGAAAATTTTATGAATAGGGGGATTGAAATAGTGGCCTAGTTTGAATAAACGATCATTAAGGTGTGGTGGGATACATAAAGGTCCTTAGTATTTACTTAGATCCATGTATTTATATGGATATAATGATTGAGGGAAATATACGAGAGGGTTTATATCTGGTTTGCACATTCGTTAAGATGTCGTACTCATGGAAGTGAACTAATTTCGAAACCAATGTATATAAGGTGATTGTATTTCGGGATATAGGCTTGGAGGTGCATTCATTTTTTATAGGAAACAACTATAGTGCTTGGGTATCGATATTGGATTTGATGGAAGGAATGTTTGGGTGTTGGGCCTTGTTGACCAGTGGTTATGTGGTTAAAACATTAATTTTTAAAATAACACCATAAGGTAAATAATTTTTCAATAAATCAGGGTGCACGTTAGTGAAAATTTTGTAGAGGAGTTCCAAGTGATCTCCTAGAATGTTGAGACTGATCTTTCATATAACATGGATAACTTGACCTTATTATTGAATGAATTGAATTATTATGAGTAAGATCTTAAACAAGGAGGTATGGGATTACTCTCCCACTAGTAAAGACATGATTAGGTTGTGGTCGATGCTCATTGTGAATTGTTAATATGGAAAATTGGTGAGAGATAGAGTACATGTATAGGATTTATGATATAAAAAGTGGTGAATATAGGCATTAAGACCCATATCATTGGTCAAATTAATTAATTTTCCCCTATGATGAGGGATTTTTTGGAATTGAACAAGGTACTATGAGATAACTGACTCCTAGGAGGAATGTGACATGAGTTTTCAGAAGATGTGGTATTAGGGGTCGGTTAAAGACAAATATAGGCTATTATATTTGAGTATAGATCGAATGAGAGATACATTCCTATCGATGGAATATTATCATTATCCAAGTTTATACACAACAATTCCTTATGTCTTCATATCATCTTGATTATTTTTGGGGAAATAATATATAATCTAAATCATCTAAATATCTTTTAGGGAATAAAGTAGAGACTCCTTGGGAGTTTGGATAAAATATCAGCTTAAGGTATTTCATAAGGTGGGGAGTACACCATTGGATGTCTGAGGGTGGTCACCCTCATTGTAAATTCAAAAACTAAAAAAATTTCATAAGTCCCATTCTCAGTAAGAAATTTTTTTTCATGTCAGATGTTTCTTTTATGGTTGTGGATAAGCTGGTATATAGACATGGTCATTGTTATGTCTAAGGATAAATGGATCATGGAATGTGATAACAATGGAATCATTTAATTGGTGGAGAGACATGTATACTTTTAAGGTGGGAAGTGAGACATCAGTTAATGGTGGGTGCCCCTCATGTGAGAAAGGTAATGGGAACTTGAGGCCATTTTTTATGGTATTTCTGTTTCTCTTATTCATTTGAATAAGAGGAAAAAATGTATGGATGGATTCCCTAGTGATATTTGTATACAAGGTAAAATGTATACTAGGGAAGGGTTTGAATACATGTGTCTACCCTAAGATATCATGTGACGATCCAACGATATTGGATCACAATTGTATTGGTGTTCATGGAGCGGTAATGTTGTGGAAATGTGAATAAAATGGTTTTTCTATGAGACATTACTAGAATATGGTAATGAGGTTTTGTGAGCGTGATTGAGATCAAAATAATTTTGGTATGGGCATTTTCAAGGAAAATCATATGTGACTAGTCTAATATCAGTCAATTATATTTTTATAGATCTAATGAAATAAATAATCAAGATTCAAACATAAATAAGATGCCAAGGACGTATTTCAATTGGAAATTTTGAAGGTGGGAGTACCTGGACAATGAATTTCCCTATAGAATCATGAACATTTACTGGGGAATTACATGGTCTTGTTAATCAAATATATGATGATTTGATCATGTCTCGTTTTATAATGTCTTGGGTAAACACTATCTCAATGAGTCAATAGTTTTTATGAGTGTTGGATCAACTTTCATCAGTTGAAGTTCTGTATTATTAAATTGAATCTTGGTTGAATGTTTGGAATATGAAAAAGAAATTTAATTATTTGATCATGAATTTCTGTCTTAGTTGGGTCAGGTAGTTCATTTTCATATCCACGATGTCTTCTTGGGAACTATAATGTGTATGTTTGGAAGGTTTTAAGATCCCACATATTTGATCAAGTTGGAAAATCCATGGGAATATGTGTTTTTCAAGTATTGGATGAGCTAAATTTCTAATCGAGGTTTTGAATGAAATTATGAGCATTATAACCACATAGAATTTTATTAATGGTTGTTAAATTGTGAGAGGTGTTTAGGGATCCAGACTGATTTTCCGAAGCATCGATATTCAAAAGCTCAGTTTTGGAGAGATATACATAGTTATGGAGTTGCTACATAGTTAGTACATACCATACAACAAAATCTTGCAACCATTTTGGCATATGGATGTGGCTTGTATAAACCACATAAGGGGGTTAGTTCTAATTGTAAAAGATCTGTAGTAAACTACACAACCATGCACATGGTTGGCATACAGTTTGATAATTTGTGTTCCCAGATCTTATGGGATGTAGTGCTTAAGACTGTGGGCGTTTCATGGTTGGCACATGGATTACATTACCATGTGACCTAATCATACTCCGCCTTTAAAGGGGAATATTTGTTGTATTACCATACTTACCTTAATGTATTTTTCCCTCTTTTCCACCTCATTCATTAGGGATATCCCTTGTGTACCCCTCCTCCTTATCCAATTCCATGGGATGATTCTGCCACATCATTGGTCTATTTTCATCATCATAAAATGTTTCGAATTTTTATAGGTGATTTTATATAAAATATTTCATCTTTTCTATACATACAATACTTATAGAAAAAAAATAATTCTATGATAAAATATTCCCTATGTTTTGGAATTTATTTGGTTCTTTGATTTCTCTCATTTCAGCTTGAATCAAATGTTGATATCAGATGAGTGAATTTTCATAATAATGAGGAAGTGTTATATTAATTTCAACTAAATGTATCTCATGTATATAAATTTTTTCCATAGTTAAACACACCAGTTATACCATGAATTTCCCCTTCATTTAGAAACTCCTTAAATTAATTTTCAAGACCATGACCTAAACCCCTCATTAGACTCGTAGACATTATTGGAGGGTTCTGAAAGAAACACAGATAACCCCATATGGGTTAGTCATATTATATATACTCATTGGAATTTTTTTTTGTTTCTGAACAAAAAACAACTTTTGAATGTATGGATTTACTATTATAAGGGATTTTTTTGAGTGATAATAAATTAATCAAGTGAGTCACAATATGACATGTGTACTAACTCAGCCTTGCATAACACGTGAGTCAGAGGAACTATGAAATGGATTCATTTTATAGATATATAGATACATTCCTTCCGTATGTTAAATCATCATTTTTTAATTCATGTCTTATGATTAAACAACTATTAGGGTTTGTTACTTATGTATCCCAGACCTATATATCTTGACAATGTGATTGAACACCCTTGAGGTGGGTTGGACTATTTTATTATTAACAAATATGTCACAATGAATTATTGAATTGAAAAAAGGAATTTTATTATGTATGAATCATTAACTTGTGTAGAGATTTATCCACATTAGTAGAATCTCTAATTGAAATTGTTGAATTATTAAATGATTGAATACCTTCATTTATCTCCTTAACATTTTAGTTGAATGTGTTTAATGAATAAATTGAATTGATTGTAGATGAAATAATAGATTTAATTATGATGATAGTGAATTGGAAATAGATATTTTTGTTGGGATATGTTTAATTATTAAATGTAACGTGCCTTATAATTATTTTATGCATTTTTTATACTTTTATTCTGATAAGTAATTACTTGGATGGTCTCATATAGAACCTTGAATTAAATTAATATGTGATGTTGGACATGACCCTCCTCATTATTTATATAGAAATAGATAAACATAGCCTTCCCAATTATTTATATTGAAATATATAGGAATGGAATTTCTCATTATTTAAAATGAAATAGTTATACATGACATTCCTCATTATTTATATTAAAATAGTTAGACATGGAATTCCTCTATATCATTATTAATGTTGTTGGGCATCTTATTCCTCATTATTCATTGAAATTGTTGGACTTTTAGCTCATTATAATTTATTTTAAATTGTTAGATATAATTATATACTTTCCCTTGTATTTAAAACATTGATTGATGATCCTTATATAAATGGGAAACCCCTATATAATTATCTTTGCACATGAATTCCTTGTTTATTTACCATGGGTCCGGAGTCTATCCATATAACATGTAAATGCTCATATACATTTCAGTATAGACCAAAGACGATATTGTGAGTTAGAGATCCTATTAGGATCCTAAGACCAACATGTATATATTTTACACTACATCATTAATTTTGGTGTAATTGTACATTGTTACCTTTTAAATTAACTATATAAATTTACATTACACATCATTGGCGGTGGCCTACTGAGTTTTACTCACACCCTATTTGGGTTCTTGTTTTGTACCTAAATAGACTGCTCGTTTAAAATTTTGGATTAGTGAAAGAGGCTTGGAATGGGTGACACATATTCTACACTATTATATATTATGATACCATAGGATTGAGCTAGTGCTCACAAATCATGTCGAGTTTTTCTATTTTATTTGTTTATTTTTGTGCATCATTTATTTTATTGTATTCCTTATCCCCATTTTTGTATAGAATCATGAAATAATCATTTTTATATGATAATTTGTGAGGATTTTTTCACCTTATTATTTTTTATGTGTTTTAATTTGACTTCCCTATTTATGTATTCTCATTCTGTTATGTTTTAAGATAACTGTTGCATTCTTATTGATATAAATTACCAATGGGTTATACTATGATAAAGAGGTTATAGTTTCCTCATCATACCATAATTAGACCAACAAAGTTATTCGATATCTTCTAGAATATGGGGTGGTGTTCTTGAGGACTTATCACCAACTGGTCTGGTTACTATTTATATTGTTAATGGGCCCAGACGTGACAACAAATAATAAAAGAAACCATTATGAAAATAAGATCCATATATCAAGATCTAATATCTAGAAAATACTTATTAAATAAAAAACCTATTAGAGTCGCCCTTTGTATTTATAGAGTTTAGATCAACACCCTCTAAACCTAGGAATTTATAACCACAATTATTTATTCGGTCCATGAATATAACAGTTTTTTGATACTTCCTTACCAGAATATGAGAAACCAAATATAGGAAGAAAATAATTAATTATTCTTCAAGATCAACATTAAATTAACCCTATAAATTTTTATTGACTCGTCATCAATAAACTGTAACGACCCAAAAATTCATTAATGAAAATCCCCCCTGTTCTATTTAAATTCCTTATTATGGTTATGTAAAATGTAAACACTTATTTTGTTTTATGTTTTGGATATTAAAATATCGTGAAAAATTGTGAACATTGATAATATACACATTGAACAGTGTTCACATGATTAGTATAAATATAGGGCTTTAACGAATCCAATTTACTTGGACAAAGGAAGTGATACCCTCATCATGTAGACTTTCCCCATACGAAGCCCATTGGTTAGAGCTCGGAAAATAGGTGGTTTCATTGGTCTTCACTATTGAACAAGCCCAAGATGAGCTTTAACACATTAATCTTGAATGGAATCACCTCTGGGAGAAGTAGAAGGTTATTGAGGTTACCACTCGAGCAATGTTATTCGAGCCACACTAAGAGTCAGTCACCATATCGCACCTTACACTAAGGTCCTATGTTGGTGTTTTAAGGGGTTATGTAAAAACGCCCTAGTACTAAAATTATGTACATTATTCTTGTATAAATAATATACATTTTGTATAATTACATTGTAAATAGTTTTCAAAACACAAATAGTTTTTTAATTAATATTCACCTTACAAATCTATTTTGATGAATTAATGTATTTTTGAATTAAATAAAATTTTAATGAAATATTATTATTATTATTATTAAATTTATTTTTATTAAATATAAATGATAATATAATTTTATGAATGCAATTGTAATTCTTTATTAAGATTTTAATGCTGTTTTTGTCAAAACCCATGTTTTTTTTGATAAATCTCACTTTTTATTTAAAAGGGAAAATTAACATATTTATAAAATTATTTATATAAATGAATATTATTTTTGGAATCAGGATGCTGAAATTATATAATGGTGATGTTTTCATAATTTTCATAGAGAGTCAATTTTTTGGGGAAAAAATTAAATACCGTTTAAATATATAATGTGTTTTAGAAAACAATAATGACCCAATAGTGATGTAATAAAATACTACAAATAATATGTTCATCCAATATATGTTTCACCATTAATATAATTTTATTTTGGGGTTTTTTTGATTTATTTTGCAAAGCATTAGTGGACCCTTCAAGTCTTATAAAACATTTGGTATTTTTAAATGGTTTTCCATGAGAGTGTGAGTCACCTTCACATAAGTAACCCTTTTATATTAAGAAGTTTGGATATTTTTCTTATAAAATATTTTTTTCCAATCCCCTTTGGAAAAACCTATGGGAAAAAACCATTGGCTGTTTTCTGGTATCGATTAGTTTAATGTGTGGTGTCCCAAACATAAATAATAACGAATTCCCTCTCATTTCATATATAAACCCACCCAAATCTCCCACTTCCTCCTTAATCAATGCCTTTAGAGTTCTACCAGACCCTTCCCAATTTTCTCTAGAATACTCTCAAGGCACGTAAATCACCCAATATGTCTCTCTCAATCCCTCCCAAGCCTTCAGGATCAGACTTCCAAGTAAGGGATTCCTACCTTTCATATTTTATCAAAGTTTCTTAATATTGATATTCCATTTTATTTCCAATTATAAATGTTGGGATAAAATTTTTCACCACCCCATACTGACCAATTTATGTTTGAATGACGATATACCCCTTTCTAACTCATTAAATGCCTCCCATGTACACCCATTACTATGATGATGTTCAGAATGAAATTTCTCTCCCCTCATTTACATTCAAGCAATTTTTTTGTATCATGAATCTAAATTCCATTACAATTGTGAGGACATGTATCTCTATGACTCCATTTACTATCCATTTTATGTACATATTATGAGACACTCCTTTCTCTCTCATCAACCATTTTTTATGAATTTTTATGTCACGCCGTTATGCTGCCGAAATTGCACCACATTTTTCAAAGCTTATGGAATTGTGTCATGAATACCATGCCCATTTCTCTATCAATGGTATTCACCATTAAGCAAATTTATTTATTGATTATATAGTTTCATGTATGAATTTTATATGCCTTTATTGTAGAATAAATTATGATGATTAATTAATCCATGTTCTATGATCCATGTGGCACAGTTATGCCTAAAATGAAATGTTTAAGAAGGGTTTGCCCTCATAGCACTGCAATGAATTGGTTAAATTACAGTATCATTATATTTCATGTGTAACGAGTGTTGAATCATGATAATTCAAGTGAAATGTGGGTTTACTCAAGTTTCATGTGGAATGAGGGTTTACTCATGCTCCAAGAGCAATGTGCCTTGGCTCATTCTAATTCCATGTTATGTGTTGTTTCCGAATTTCCATGTTATGATTATCATGCTTTATCACTCCTATATGTAAATGTTTCTATTGGGCTCCATTGATATCCCTATTGTCTCACTTATATTGTATTCTTTATGTTATTCCATTTTTATTCCCTAACTGGGCTTTATAGCTCAACTTTTTCTTATCCATGTCCTTAGGTTATCCCATACTATGCTAAGTACGAAAGAATGTAGTGGTCATGTAAACGAACATTTCAATAGAGATTTTTTGTTTCATGTTTTATGTTGTTATGTAATGTTCTTAATCCCTAAATACACTATACCTCTCGATCTTCCATGTTTTTTCAAGTGAAGAGTTTATGTAAACAATTATGTTTAAGTGTGTAATAAAAGAAGGGTTTTCATAGTTGGAATCAAAGTATAGGTTTAGTTATTTTTGGGATTGGGATTAGAAAACCCTAGTGAATCCATAGAGACAATACTCTGTATAATAAATACATTCCTATGTTTTTGTGGGTATTGAGTAAGTGGTTTATCAAGAAAATACATCCCTGTCTGGATACGAGCAGATAGAGGTGACTTTGACACAGATGTACCTTGTGGTTAAAACACCAACAAGGAGTTTCAGGCTTGACCCAGGGTGTCCTGGTACATGACAACCGTCCTTGCTCCACTCATGGTAATGAAACTCCTGAGGGATATGCATTGATAAATTCACATTCTTTGTATGAACCATTATTAAGGGAATTAAAAAAAAATCCCCTGAGAATATATATTAGATAGTGTATCATGGGTAACATATATTGAATCCAATAGATTCATTAGTTAAAGAAATAAAATATATTTATAAGTCATCTGTTTTGTCCTTATATTATCTTTTATGTGTTACCCATAACTATCCTTTTATTCTAGCCAACGATCGGTAAAAGAAGGGCTCGTGTTAACATCTGATGTAAAGACCAAAGCGATGACTATGCTAATGAGATGCCCAATCGGTTGGGAGTGGGAATCATGAACTATTTCATGGTTTTATCTTAGTTAACTCAAGATTTTTATAGAATCCCGGGTCAAGAGGAGTGTTCAACCCCCCTATGAAAGAATAAGTCTATATAGAAATCCTCTTGAGAAAAAGGCATCCTACGTTTAATGGATCATCTAATCCCTCAATTTCCGAACAATGGGTCAAATCCATTGAAAAGTTCATCTCCATCGTTCAATGTTATGAATAAGAGAAGGTTCTTCTGGATTCTTATCATATAGAGGGTGAAGTTGATCAATTGTGGAAATTGATAAAAAATACGAAGCTTGAGGAGGAGGTCAGGGCTTTGGAATGGAAGGATTTTGGGAAAATGTTTTTCGATAAATATTTTCCACACACCCTCCGTCTTAAAATTGATAGGGACATCCATTCCCTCAAGAAAAAAGATAAAAAATATATCAGAGTGTATAAGGAAAAGTTAACAAGGCTTGAAAGATATGCCTCCAGCTTTTTCATTACCCCGAAATGCATGGTTGACCGCTTCTTTGATGGGCTGAAACCTAGCCTGTGGAAATCCCTAGCGATCCATGACTTTGACAGCTATATAAAAATTCTATGATGTGCCCTCAATGATTAAATGGTGATCTGAAAATCTCAGGGGTATCATGGGGATTACAAGCCTATGGTGGACTTCAATTATTGTCATCCGATGAATAAATCCAACAGGGCTATGAAAATCCAACACCCCACATGCCAAAGGTGCAGAATGTAGCAGCCCAGAAATTGCCTAAAGGGGATGAGGAAATGCATTAGGTGGGGAAGATAAGGTCACCAGACTATTAACTATCGGAAAAAACCCCATGGTTGTGATAGAGGAGAGGAATGCTCCATTATACTCTCAACGTGTTGATCATTGGATCACTTGCAAAGAACCAGGGCATCCTTCTATATATTACCCTAAGCCAAGGGTTTTTGGAGGCAACCAAAAACCTCCAAGGCAGGAAGGGAGAAATTTTTCCATCACTATTGCTAATGTGAATAATGGAAACAAAGTGGGGGAAAGTAAGCTAGTTATTCATTCAAGAACAGTGAACATACTTTTTTATTTTTTATGCATTCTTTTATATCTCAAATGTTTAGAAGAACAATCCCGACACCACCACAAATCATTGAAGTAATGATGTCAGTGAGTATGGAGAAGGGGGGAATCATTGCATCCCATTAATATAACTCCTCCCCTGTCATAATTGGTGGATTTTACTTCCTGGAAAACCTCATCATACTCCCTCTTGTTTAATTTGATGCAATTCTTTCCAAGGATTGTATTTCCATATATAAAGCCAACATAAATTTCTGTGAGAGGGAAATCACTCTCCATGTGAAGAATCGTCCCCTGATTCTATTAAAGTTCAAGGATGAAGATGAATCTTATTTAGATAAATCATCTCAAGCATGGATATTACTACCCTATTAGCATGTATATCAGGATCAGATGATTTAGTCTAAGGATTCAACCATCCATGAAGACATGCCTATTGTGAGGGAATTCACTGAAGTATTACCCAAGGAATTTTCTGGTCTTACTCCTTGAAGAGATGTGGAATTCCCAATTGACCTTATACCTGGGGCATTGCCAATATTCAAGAATCTATATATATTGGATATTTTAGAGCATCAAAATATGAAGAAACATCTATAGGGGAATCCTGATAAAGGGTTTATACACCCATGTGCTTCACCATAGGGTGCACCAATCCTCTTCGTCATGAAGAAGGAAGGGTTAATGCACCTTTTCTTCGATTATCACGAGTATAACAAAATCACAATAAATAACAAGTATCCTCTCCCACGAATTGATGAATTATTAGATTATATACATGGAGCAAAAACCTTCTCTAAGGTAGATTTGCGGTTCAGATATTATCTAGTGAGGGTGAAGATGGAAGATATCACCAATACTGCTTTTCGTACAAGATACGAGCACTATGAATTCAGATTGAATCCTTTCGGACTCACTAATGCTCCAGAAATGTTCATGAACTTGATGAATACAATCTTTGGAGATTACCTCAACAAATTTGTGGAAGTCATTATAGATGATATTCTAATATACTCCAAAACCAAAGAGTATCATGAGGATCATCTAAAAAATCTACTATAGACCTTGTGAAAGGATAAGATCTATGTAAAGTACATCAAGTGTGAGTTTTGGTTGAAGGAGGTCTCATTCATGGGTCATATCTTCATAAGCAATGGGATATATATCGAACCCTCCAAGACAGCTGCAATAGAGGGATGGCTGAGGCCAACATCAGTAATAGATATCGGTAGCTTTTTGGGGTAGCTGGATATTATCGACGATTTGTGAGAAATTTTTCATGATTTTCCAACCCTCTTAACAAGGTAACTCAGAAGGGAGTAAAGTTTTATTGGAGTGATGAATGTGAAGAAATCTTCAAGGAGTTGAAAAAGGGGCTCATCACTGCACCCATGCTCACTTTACCCGCAAGTGGAGATCTTTTTGTGGTATTAAGTTATGCTTTGTAGAAGGGAATGGGATGTGTGTTGATGCAAAATGACAATGTCATAGCCTATGCTTCAAGGTAATTTAATTTTCTAGAGAATAATTAACCAACACTTGATCTGGAGTTGGCTGCAGTGATCTTCACATTAAAATATTGGTGGTATTATCTCTTTGTTGAGAAGTTTGAAATATATATAGACCACAAAATCCCCAAATATATATTCACTTAGAAAGAGTTTAACATGTTCCAACAATGATGGTTAGACCGAATCAAAGACTATGACTGCTCAATCCATTACCACCCTGGGAAAGCGAACAAAGTGGATGATGCTCTAAGTAGAAAGGACCTAGCGATTCTATCATTGATGAGAATTGAAAAGGATCCAATCTTCTTATATTTTATGAAGATAGAAATGGGAATCCTAAATAAGGGAACATCATAAATCATTTCACAAATGATTTCTCAACTGTCTCTTTTGGAAAGGTTAAAGGATTCTCAAAAGGATGATGTAGGAATTCAGAAGAAAGTGGAACCTATAAGAAAAGGGAAATCTTCGGTGTTCAATGTTAATGAAGAAGGAATTTTGAGATTGGGGAAAAGACTATGTGTTCCATCATGTATGGAGCTGAAGAATGAACTTTTAGATGATTCACATAGTTCCAATTTCTCTAATCACCTAGGAAACACAAAGATGTATCAAGATATGAAGAGAATTATTTGTGGGATAATATGAAGAAGGATATCACAGCGTATACCTCTAATTTCCTTGTGTGTCATCAAGTGAAGGAATAGATGCATGATTCTAAGGGGATGACGCAACAATTTTCCATACTAGCATAGAAATGGGAGAAAATCACCATGGACTTGGTCACCGGACTTCTAAAGACATTAAAAGGTAACAATGCAATATGGGTTGTTGTGGATCGTCTTACAAAGTCTGCTCACTTAATTGAAATTATGGAATATTTCTCATTGGATCAACTAGCATAGATATATATCAAGGAAGAGGTTAGTCTATATAGAGTACCACTATATATTGTATCCTATCGAGATCCAAGATTGACCTATACGTTTTCAAAGATTCTTTAATATGCTCTGGATAATGAAATGAAATTCAGTATGGCCTATCATCCTAAAACGGATAGCCAATCTGAGAGAACTATTCATACACTAAAAGATATGTTAAGATCATGTTCAGTGAACTTTAAAGGAGTTTGGGATCAACATCTTCCTCTGGTTGAATTCTCATATAATAATAGTTTCCACTCGAGTATGTGAATAGCACCTTATGAAGAACTGAATAGAAAGATGTGTAGAACAACAGCATGTTGGGATGAAGTCAGTGAGCGTTTGTTTCTAGGTCCTGAAATGGTTGGAGAAATTTTATAGTAGGCGAAAAACATTCAGAAGCATATCAAGGTAGCCCAGAGTCATTAGAAGAGTCATGCAGATAACTATCAGTGAGAGCTTGGGGTCAATGTTGGAGACATGGTATTTCTATTCATATCTCCTAGGTATAAGGTCATGAGGTTCGGAATGAAACATATATTATATCCTGGGTACATCGGCCCCTTAGAGATTATTGATCATGTCAGGGTTGTGGCCTATCGACTTGCACTTCCACCTACCATGGCCAATATATATGATGTCTTTCATGTATCCCACTTAAGGAATTACATACCAAACACTTCAAATGTACTCTCTTCATAGGTAGTATAACTAGAGGGTGAACTTTATTATGAGGAGAAACCAGTGAAGATCTTAGATCGTAGATAAAAATTTCTACGAAGCAAGACAATGCCTCTCATCAAGGTGTTTTTGAAAAACCACAATTTTGAAAAAGCGTCCTGGGAATCTTAATAAGTGATGAATCAGAGTTAACCATATTTTATTTAGTGTTGGAAAATGAAATTTTGAGGACAAAATTTTTTAAGGGGGGGGGGAGGATTGTAACGACCCGAAAATTCATTAACGAAAATTCCTCTTGGTCTATTCAAATGTCTTCTTATGGTTATATAAAATGTATGCACTTATTTGGTATTATGTTTTGGATTATAAAAAAGAAGGAAAAATTGTGACCATTTCTAATATTTTCGTTGAACAGTGATCACATTATTAGTATAAATATAGGGCTTTAACGAATCCAAATTAGTCAGAAAATGGAATTCTAGGCCTCATCTAGTAGAATTTACTAATATAAATCCCATTTATCCAAGATCATAAAGGATGATGTGTCATTGGGCTTCACTCTTTAAAAAGCCCAAGCCAAGCTTCAACACGTTAAGCTAGAACATAACAACCAATTGAAGAAGTGGATGTCGATAGAGATTACCACTCGAGCGATGTTATTCGACCCTCCACAAGAGTCAGTCACCATCACACACATTACCCTAAGGTATTAGGAGGGAATTTTAAGAGATTATTTATCAAGACCTTTATACTATGATTATGTACATTATTCTTGTATAAATAATATACATTCTTTTTATTATTGTTACATTGCAAATAGATTTTAAAGCACAAATAGTATTTTTATTTAATATTCAACTACGAAATATATTTTGATGAACTAATGGATTTATGAATTAAATATTTTTTTAATAAAATATTATTATAATTAAATTATGTTTTATTAAAAATATATTATCGTATAATTTTATGAATGCAATTGTAACTCTTATAATGGTTTGAAAGTTGTTTTTGTCAAAACCTATGTTTTTTTGATAAATGTCTCTTTTTATTTTAAAAGATAAAATTCACATATTTAGAAAAATATTTAGATAAAATGAATAATATTTTTGGAATCAGGACTTCGAAATTATCCAACGATGAAGTTTTCTTAATTTTTTGAGAAAGTCGAATTTATTGGTAAAAAATTAAATACCCTTTAAATATATAATGTGTTTTATGACATCATAATGACCCAATAGTGATTCAATAAAATACTGTAAATAGTATTTTCATCCAATATATGTTTTATAATTAAAATAATGTGATTTTGGGTTTTTTTTATTTAGTTTACAAAGAATTAGTGGACCCTTCAAGGCTGATAAAACATTTTGTCTTTTTTAAATGGTTTTCTTTTAGAGTATGACTCACATCCACCTAATAAAGCCTATTATTTTAAGATGTATGGCCATTGGTATTATAAAATATTGTTTTACACGCCTTTTTGGTGAAAACCATGGGAAAAATCCATGGGTTGGTTTGTGGTTTTGATTAGTTTAATGTGTGGTGTCCCAAACCTAAATAATAACGAATTCCCTCTCCTTTCTTTTATAATCCACCCCAAGCTCCCACTTCCTCCTCACTCAATGAATTTTAAGTAAGACAAAACCCTTTACTCCTATCTATAGAATCCTCCCATGGCACCCAAATCACCCAAGAAGTCTTTCCCAATCCCCTCTCAAGCCTTTGGGATCACACTTCCAAGTAATGGATTTCTACATTTCTATTTTTATCCAAGTTTTGTAATATTGTTATGCCCTTTTATTTTCAATTATAAATGTTGGGGTATGATTTAGTAACTCCCATATACTTACCTATTTATGTATTAACGATTATTGGCCCCTTTCCCTCTAATTAAATGCCTCCCATGTATACTTGTTACTATACCGACGTTCCGAATGGAATTTCTCTCTCCTCATTTACATTCAAGCTATTCTTTTGTATCATGAATCTATGTTCCATTATATTGTTGGTACATGTATCTATATGACCACATTAATATCCATTTCATGTATATATTATGAGATACCCCTTTCTATATCATCAACCATTTATTATAAATTCTTATGTGACGCCATTATGAGGCTGAAATTGCACCACGTTTTTCCACGCCAAAGACACTGTGTAGTAAATACCATAACCATGTCTCTATCAAGGGTATTCATATTTATAAAAAACATTATATTGATTATAGAGTTTCATTTATGAATTCTACATTCCTTTATTGTGGAATAAATGATGATTTTTATTAATCCATGTTTTATCATCCTTGTGGAACACTTAAGCATGAAATTAAATGTTTAAGAAGGGTGGACCCTCAATGAGATCCAATGCATTGGGTAAGGTATAGTATCATGATACATCATGTACAATGAGTATTGTCTCATGATAATTCAACTATAACGAGGGTTTAATCATGCTTCTTTTTAAATGAGGGTTTACCATGCTCCATTTTCAATGAGCCTTGGCTCATGCTAATTCCATGTTAAGTGTTGTGGACACATTTCCATGTTATGATTATCATGATTTTTCCAGAATTTATGTTCATGTTTCTCTTTTGATCCATTTATTTTCCTATTGCTTAACATCTATTGTATTCCTCATGTTATTCAATGCTTATTCCCTTAATATGCATTATAGCTCACGCTTTTCTTGTGCATGTCCTCAGGTTATACGTAACAATTATAAGTATGAGGGATTGTAGTGGTCATGTAAAGAATGTTTTCAATAAAGATATTGGGTTTCATGTTTTAAGTTGTTATGCAATGTTCCTAAGCCCCATATACACTATAACTCTTGATATTACATGTTGTTTCGAGTGAATAATTTATGTCATAAATCCTATTTAAGTGTGTAATAAAAGCAGGGTTGTCATATAAACACTAGACCAAAATAATATTTGATAAAAAATAAGATAGAATGGGAAGAAGTTTTGTAGTAATTTTGACCACATCAGCTAATCCTACCCTATAAAATCATCCTACTAAAAACCACACTAGAAATTTATAACCATTTCTATATCGTTCACACCATTATTACTCTATGAAAATAAATAAAAAACTATAAAAATAAAAATTATCTAAAAACACAAGAAAAGTATGATTGAATATATGGAATTATACTCCACCATTTCAAATCAGTCACGTGAAACTTCAGTAAAGTTCATCTTTTAAAAAAAATGAGACTCAATCCTAGAAGCAAGTTTTGTCATCATGAAAATCCCTAGACCCCCATCAAGATAGAAGAAACCCATCTAGAATGAAAAATCATTCATCCATCTTATGTCCTTTTAAAACCCAA
Source organism: Viscum album (assembly GCA_963277665.1). Classification (NCBI taxonomy): domain Eukaryota; kingdom Viridiplantae; phylum Streptophyta; class Magnoliopsida; order Santalales; family Viscaceae; genus Viscum; species Viscum album. The sequence goes on from OY728138.1 coordinate 400,091,642, forward strand.
CCTCAATTTTTAACTATCATCCACATGTATGAAAAGGACAAAAATGTAAAATTACATTTAAATCCGATAAAAAATTTGAAGTATATTGTCTAGTGTACTTGTATATTAATAAAAAATATAATAATACTCATATCACAATGGGAATATTCAATAAAAATATAAGAATTTGTTCCCCAAAATAATAGTTCATTCCAAAATAAGTAAAGCATAATAAATCCTTCCATAATTATATGTTTTACTGAAAATCTAAAGTACATATTTCAATAGTAACTAAATTAGAAGGATTATGACTAGGAAATTAAAAAAATACTTTATATTCTCAACTAATCCTCTAATATTATATAAAATAAAATTATTCCTTTAATTTTCCTCTTAATACAGAGAGTAGAAACTTAAGATAGAGAGTGAAATTGATAAATAGGCCCCTTAAGTCCAAAGTTATAAGAAATGGATATCTATATTGTTTGAAAAAACTATCCAATAATGTCTAGAAATAATAAAACACCTCTGGATGGTGTAATATTCGCACTCATGGATAAAAAAATATTTTGGTCACACTAATGCAAATGAAATTTAAATCAATGTTTAATGATATGGTAAAATGTGTAATATTTTCTTTAATTTGTTAAATGATAAAATTTTCCCATGAAACAATATAAACTATGATACCACCATTATGGAATCAGTACATCCTCCAAACCATTAAATGGTTAATCCTTGAAGTAATTAAATACAACAAAGATCACCTTCTTAAATATAAATGTATCTCTCTTAATTATCTATATTTTTTATTTCAATAAATCTAAATTCTATAATAATATCACATAACATCAAAAATAACCTTATATAATTTTTTGACCTAAACTCTTATAATATCATTCTTTACATTATGTTTAAAATTTAATAATTATTGATTTAAACCAACTAATACTCCAGTAATTTAATTTGAATCACTTACACATACAACCAAAATAAATACATATGCCATTGGTTTTTTTTCACAATCAACATTGACCATAACCATAGATAACTTACCCTAACAGTTGATATTGACCATTATTGTTAGTTGAAAACCCAATAATGGTCATTGTCATTTGTGGCTATAGCGCCTCTATAGCCATGGTGAAAGTTGACCATGGTCATAAGGCCCCATATTGTTTATTTAAATATATTAAAATAATAATAATTAAAAATAATGATTAACTCAATTATGTTGGGTATAAATCATAAGGAAGATGTATAGGCACCCATAATACAAAATTTGGTTAGGTTATCATCCACTATTATGGTTTGACAAGTACCCTTTCAGACCCAAGTAGTGACCCATAGTACAAATACCAATAGTTACGAATTACTAAACCCATATCTATAATGAAACTACAATGAAACCCCTATTATATTTCTCCAATGTTTCCAATAGAGTCAGATCTATAATGCACCTCCTACTATGTCCTCTAATAACAACCATCCAATTAATAATTATAAAATATAAATTATTTATTGATTAAATTTTAATTAATTATAAATTATATATTATTAATATATTATTTATTTATTTATTAATAATATTTCAGAAAAATAAAAATGTTCAATTTTAACATATTATTTTTAGTTACACATTTATATTCACCAAATGTAATTTTAACTATTTATTAGTTATTATTTAGTAATTATAAATTATTAATTAATAACTATTTTTATTTGTTATTTGTTATTTATTTGAAATGTGTATTCATTATCAAATAAAAATAATTAGTAATTAGTGAATAATTATTCATTATTAATTATTAGTTATTATTTATTAGTTAATATGGGTTACTTATTATTAATAAATAATTAATAATAAATCATTATAAAATAAAATTTAATTTCTATTTATTTTTTACATTTTATTAATGATTTTTTAACACCTAATGGTTAATAACTAATTAATAATAATTAGCTATTATTAAATAAATGTTATTAACTATCGAGAATCAATAATAATCATTAACCATTAAATATTTATACATTGTAGAAAACTAATAATTATTAAATATAAATTAGATATTAGAGATTATTATTTTACTATTAATTTTTATTTATTGTTAATTAATTAATTAAAAATTAAGAATTATGAATTATAACTGAATTATTTATTATTATTATTAATTAATTTTATTTTTTATTGGTTATTTAGTAAACAATATATATTAATTATTAAAAACTTCATATCGATTATTATTTATTATTAATAAGTAATTATTATTTATTATTAAAAAGTAATTTTTTAAATTAAGAAGTACTCCCTAGTCTTTATTCATTAATCATTAATTAGTAATTAGTATTTACAATTTTACAATAATAGAGTAGCCTTAGTTTTTAAATTTTTAAATTTATTTTTTTCAATAATTATTTATTTTGTAATAATTATAATTTAATAATAATAATTGATTTTTAATTATTAAATAATAATTATCAATAATAATTATTTATCAGGTATTATAAATGATTAATTCAAAAATTTATAATATTGTTTTTTATTTTTTATTTATTAATTATCACAAATTAGTAGTTAATCATTATTTATGAGGTATTAAATATTAAATATTAAATAATAATAATTAAATATTAATATTGAATAATAACTAATTTATTAATAGTAATAATTAATTACTAGTTATATATGTTTTATTTTTATTTTTTGATTTATTTTGATAATGTAATATATTATTGAAATAATTTTAAGAATATTTATAACATACAAAAACAATTTATTTATTTTAGAGTATCTAGTTATGGATTATGGAGCTAAGTATACTTAGGTGAGAGTATGTTAATGAAGCGAAATCGTTGGGGAAGTAGTTGTGTTGTATAAAAATAAAAGGTATGAAAACATGTATGTCAATAATAAAATACTTATAATTTATTTATTAAATTATAAAATTAAATTATAATAACTAGTTTATTAAATATATATATATATATATATATATTCGGTAGGCACCTACGTCCATGGTCACCTTTTTTGGTCATGGACCTAGTACCACAATGATTCCCACATTGCATTAGGTTTATGTACCTGATTATGGGGTAAGGATAGAAATATCCCTACTGGCACTCCAAACTCAACCATGGGTGAAATGACTTTGGACATAAGCAACATTCATGGTCGTGAATCCTATTTCCAATGTATTATATCAGAGAAATAGATAAGTTTTCATGTAGTTTCACAATGGTTATTATCCAATTATTCCATTACCATGTTATTAATACCCATTCAACTAATTCTACTGGCCACATTAAACCGAAAAGGGGAAATATATAATTATTTATTAATATAATTCAACATGTACTTAACCATCCAAAAAAATCCTCATTCAAGAAAACAACTTTATACTCATTAAAAATTATATACAAAAATAAAAAAATTATATTAATTCAAATGTTATAATGAATTGCCACACCAAACATGAATTTAACAAAATAAATATGTCTAATATCAGAAAAAAACATTAAGACCAACGTATAACCCATACATAAAAATTATGATAAATTCAATAAATTCAAAAAAACAATTCTTGCCAAACTAGTTTCAAATCACACAACATTTATCCTAATAAAATTAACAACAAATTTTTTTAAAAAATATGGATTTTATCAAGGGATAAAAACATTAATGAATAGTTGTGCGACTAGAAAGTGGTGGAATCAAAGAGTACTTCCCCATGTGGATTTTTCTTGTATATAAGTTGGAGGGTTATTGAACTAGAATATAAATTAATTGAGTTTTAGGGGGGGCCTTTAGAATCAATGGACTAAAGGAAATGAAAGGTATACCAATGGTTTAAAACCATTGGTATAGGCTGTAAAACCGTTGGTATAAATTATACCAACGGTTTCAATGAAACCATTGGTATCTGGGAATAAATCTATACTATACCAATAGTTTTATGTAAACCATTGGTATAGAGATGAGATAATTTTTTTTCCAACGGTTCTAAGGGAACCATTGGTAAAAAGTGAATAGAGTACCTATACCAATGGTTTAAAACCATTGGCATAGGCTTAACTATACAATTCACATAGCAGCCTGCTGCTCTGTGTGCTGCTATGTGAATTGTACCGCAAGATGTTATATAATCAATTATGAATACAATAACGATACATAATTTACTAATAAATTATGAATACAATACAATAATCCATTGTGAATATAGTACATTAAAAACTAAATACATAATTATATGTTATACAGAATTAAGAATACATAAAATTACATTTTATATAACACATGCATGATTGAGTTCATAAATTAGAAGCTAATAACACAAAATAAGGAAATGAATAAATTAATTCAACCAAACAAAAATATAATTTTCCATGGTTTGGGATGGGTTCCTTTGAACATAGTGATGATGATAATGGGTGTGTATCACTGAGCTTGTGTGACTTAGGGAATATAGTTTTCCTTGGAATATTAAATGTCATGTGCTTTAGAATAGGGTTAGGAGTTCCTCACATGAGAAGTAGATTTTGTGAGGCTGGACCATGGATTGTTGTGCTTAATTATCAACACAATCCGAATACATTTGGTTGGTTTTCCGTATTCTAGTAAATTTTACATAAAATGATGTCCATTTTAAACAAAAGAGAGACAGTTAGAGTGATACCACCCATACTGTGCCTCAGATTGAGGCGGGGTTGACTCGTACACGTCACATATGACCCACGGATCATTTTCCTACAGTTTCAACACAATCCAAATGCATTGGGTTGGTTTTCTATATGCAAGTTGTTGTTTTCACTTATAATTTTGTCCATTTCAAATAAAAGTGAGACACATTGAGTGGTACCATCCACACTAGTCTTCGAGTTGAGGCTCGGTTGACTCATACATGTCATAAATGACCCAGGGATCATTGTACTAATGTATCAACACAATCAGAATATGTTTGGTCGATTTTCATTATGTCTATTATTTTTACTCAAAACTGTGTCCATTTTAAACAAAAGAGATACACATATAGTGCTACCGGCCCCAATGTGCCTCGGATTGAGGTGGGGTTGACTCATACACGTCACAAATGACCCGTGGACCGTTGTCCTAATGTATAAACACAATCCAAATGTGTTTGGTCGGTTTTCTGTATGTCAGTTGTTGTTTTCATTTAAAAAGTTGATCATTTCAAATAAGGGTGAGATACTTTGAGTGGTACCAGGCAGACCATGCCTCAGATAGTGGTGGGGTTCACTTGTACACATAAAAAATGACCCATGGATCGTTTTCCTAATGTATCAACAGAATCTGAATGCGTTTGGTTGGTTTTCCAAATGTCAGTTATTGTTTTCATTTAAAATGTTGATCATCTCAAAACAAGGTGTGACACTCTGATTGGTACTGGGCACACCGCACCTCAGATTGAGGCGGGGTTGACTAGTACACATCACAAATGACTCATGGATCGCTATTCGAAATTATCAACAAAATATGAATATGTTTGTTCATTTTTCCATATTCCAGTTATTTTTACATAAAATGATGTCCATTGTAAACAAAAGTGAGGCACTTAGAGTGATACCCTCCACATCGTGTCTCATATTGAGGTGAGGTTGACTCACATACGTCACACAAGACTCATAGATCATTTTCCTAAAGTATCAGCACAATCTGAATGTGTTTGGTCGGTTTTCCGTATGCCAGTTGTTGTTTTGACTTAAAATGAAGTCCATTTTAAACAAAAGAGATACATTTAGAGTGGTACCGGCCACACCATGCCTCGGAATGATGTGGAGTTGACTCGTGCATGTCAGAAATGTCCCATGGATCATTGTACTAAAGTATCAACACAATCAGAATGTGTTTGGTCAGTTTTTCGTATTCTAGTTTTTGTTTTCACTTAAAATGTTGTTCATTTCAAATAAAGGTGAGACACTTTGAGTGGTACCAGCCACACCGCGCCTCAGATTGATGCGGGGTTGACTCCTACACATTAAAAATGTCACATGGATTATTGTGATAATGTATCAACACAATCCGCATATGTTTGTTCAGTTTTCTATATTCCAGTTGTTTTTACTTAAAAGGGTGTCCATTTTAAACAAAAGAGAGACACTTTGTGTGATACCGGCCACACCATGTCTCAGATGGAGGTGGGGTTGACTCATACATGTAACATATGACTCATGGATCATTTTCCTAAAGTATCAATGCAATCTAAATGTGTTTGGTTGGTTGTCTGTATTCAAGTTGTTGTTTTCACTTATAATGATGTCCGTTTTAAATAAAAGAGAGACACTTAGAGTGGCACCGGCCACACTGTGACTTGGATTGTGGCGGGGTTGACTATTACACATCACAAATGACCAATGGATCATGGTCCTAAATTATCAACATAATCTAAATGTTTTTAATCAAATTATACCAGTGTTTCAAAATCATTGGAATTGTGTATTTCCAGAACTATTGCACATTGGCACCTCCATTAGCCCCTAAAGTATACACCTGCATAAAAATTAGCAAAAAAACACATACAAAGTGACTTAAAATAACATAAAAACACCTGAAATAGCACAAAAAACACAAAAAACCATCAAACTCTTCCAACCATGTCATGTACTACAATTCCCTATTTTAACATACTTATGACAACAATCTTCTAGTAGAGTTGAATAATAGTATCAATAACTCAAACATTATTTACACCCATTTCAATCATTATATGAAAACCACTCTTCCAGTAGTAATTCACCTCACCCTTGCATACCCCCAACTAGCACAGCCCCCACCGCTCCATCAGGACTAACCTGATGAAACTAGGATGAAGGCTCTCCAATTTAATAGAAAATTGTGGGAGCAGGACAACCTGGGTATCTGATCCCTTCCCCCGCCCAGTTTCGGTGCCAAAACTGGATACTACCCTCTCCAATGATCCATTTCGAATTACGTCATAGAGTTAGAAGAAGGAGGCTAATGGAGCACAGAGGGGGGAACCTTGCATGGGCTCATTGTGCTCATTCTCGCCCGAACATCGAGCCATGATCTTCCCCAAAAGAAAACGCTCTTCAATCAATTCCCACGCCAGTTTCACAAGCATCCATAGTAAATTTCCTTCTAAAATTGTCACGCTGATCCCTCCATCCTGAATTGTCCCCACCATCCTCTCCCACGACACCAAACATCATCCCCCCTCTAACTGAGAATCATAAATAAAACCCGAGAGAATTTTGTCAATGAATTTAATGACCCCCTTTGGGACATTAGTGGAATCCATATCATGAATTGGGATCGCTATTAGGACAATGTTGACTAAGGAAACCTGACCCATGAAGGACAAGATAATAGTTTTTTCAGTTGAGCACTCTTCCTATAATCTTACTCACCACCCGATCAAAATCCCGAATTCTTGTCCTTCCAGGGGATAGAGGTGTGCCAATTTATTCTATTGGGAAAGACCCCTGATTCATCCCCATCCTATTACTCAGATGAGTCATCCTCCTTTCATCACAATTTTTAGAAATATAGAAACATATTTTGTCTTTGTTGATCACATGGCCACTCCAATGACATTAATCCTCCAGAAATCCATTGATACCTTGCATCGACCTCTTCCCATGTTTCATGAAAATAATTGTGTCATCCGAAAACATCAGATGGGAAGCTGATGTGAGATTCAGTTTCCTACGGCAGGGCTGAATGGCCCCATTGGAAATGCATCTATTGATCATGCGGCTGAGAAGGTCCTAAACTAGGATTAATATGCTATGGGAGATAGGATCCCCTTGTCAAAGGCCTCAAAAATTCTTACAGAAACCGCGGGTTCTCCCCATGAAGGGGACATCCATCCATACCGATCTATAACAATGGAAGAGGATACCTCATGCCCATGCTGAGAACCCCATTAGGGAGAGTACCCTGTTAATGTATCCCCATTCCACTCAGTCGTATGCCTTATTCATGCAATGTTTTATTTCTATGTTCAAACCATGGGTTTTGATTTTGTGGTCCCTCAGCATCTCCTGCGATAGCGCGATAACCACATGAATTGTGTGGCCTATTTCAAAGTCGTGTTGTTCAAGGGATATCCACCAGGGAAAAAGCTTAGACAACCTAGCATTAAGAATACCATCCAGTATCTTGTAAGGGAAATTGCATAAGCTTACTGGTCTATATTGGATGAGAGAGGATGGATCCATGATCTTTGGGATAAGAACCAAAGATATAGCACATTCCACCCACGGCAGGCCGCCGCTGCAAAAGAATTCTTGGATAGAAAAGAAGATATCATATTTAAAAACATCCCAGGATTCCCTGTAAGATGTTCCTGGGATGCTATCGGGGCCCGGATCTCTCTCTGGATTGAGCCTCATCATGTTGTTTTGAATATCCTCTTCCCTAGGTATTTCTTCCACTGATTCATATACATGAGATGAGATGATGGTAGGAACCTGTCCCCGAAAATCCTCACCCCCTACCAGATATCCATTTAGCATGGTCGAGCTTGGTCCTGCCAAGAGTTCTTTGAAGAAATTGTGCGCCATCTCCCCGACCACATCCCCATCGTCTGTGTACAATCCATCCTCCAGAACTATTTTTGGTTTGATAAACCTCCTCTTATCCTTAATGAAAGCATGGAAGTATGCGGTATTTTTGTCCCCTTCACGAAGCCACTTGATATTTTCTCTCTCCCAAGAGCTGCGCTCGTGGGAAGGATCAAGTCAACCACACCACTCTTCTGAACACAGAGCTCGATGAAAATTAAATCATCCCAATACTCCTCCAGACTGGATTCCAAATGCTCTACATCACTCTTGAGAACCTCCAAATTCTGGTCACTAGGTGGTATATCCCTAGACCAATGCTGCAACCCCTTCTTTGACTTCCTCAGCTTGTTGTGAGTGGCCACCCAGGTGTGCCCTTGGATTGATACCCCCCATAACTCAGTCACAATCTAATGATAACCTGGTAAACCACTCTATTGTCTCATAAACATGAACCTTTCTTGAGTGTCCTGTCATGGAGACAAGGAGAGGTGAAGTAGGGAAAGGTCAGAAATCCTGCGAACCAAGTGACTCACCTTGAAATATGGAAACATATAGAGAGCATGGATATTTGGTCAGTTTTCTGTATGTCAGTTGTTGTTTTCACATAAAATGTTGAACATTTCACTAAACTATGTGCCAACCATGAACCACATATTTTTGGGTAAAAATACTATATTTTCCCAAAAAACACTCAAATAAATACAAGGGAAAAATAAAATACAAAAAAAATATAAAAATTACCTCATAATTAAATAATGGTGGTTAAACATGGCCAACCATGAACCCACTTGGAAAACCTAGCCCCCAACCTGGATATCCCCCCACCCACCCCATCCCCCACCCCACCTGCGCACTCCCCCTCCCCACCCTGAAAACATGATATTGAAATTAAAAATAAAATAAATAAGTTTTTTTTCTTCACAAAACCGCAAATATTTTGCCTCTACTCCAAATGATAAAAACGATGACATATTTTTTTTCTATTTTGATGTTGTCCAAAACCTTCAAGGATGACTAAAATCAAGTTTCTCTATGTAAAAAAACTCTTCAGAGTGTTATAAAATCAAATTGGTGGGTTTAGATATGAAAATTAAAGTGTTAGAAGTAGGATTTATATGGAGGGTTTTGAAATTTCTAATTAAATAGCTCCAACTCATATAAAAGATAATGATTTCATAATATCATATAACCAACAAATAAATTTAGATGAAGAGATTCATCAAAGTGGAGTTAAACAAGGATAATTATATCTGAAATCCAATAAGGGATGTATCGGGAGGACACCCTAGTGGATTAAGAATTACTAAGGAAATCTATTAATGATACTGATATGAATCAGCATTTATATATATATATATTGGTTTTATTGATGGATCATGATATTCTTTTTCATTTTTGGAGTTGGGTTGACCTCAAAACACCGAATGGGCTTCCACTCTATAGTTTTGAGAATATATTTTTCAAATATATGAATCATCCACCTGTAAACATGACAACTTTATATCAGTGCCTACTTGAATTTCATGATATTTGAGGGATATGTGGTTTTGTGAATAGCCTATTCATTATAGGTATGTTCATGAATGATGGTTTTTTTACATATGTGTATGGAATTCAGTAACAAGGATGGTTTATTACATTTAACCAATGTTATAGTGTATGTTTAGGATGAGTTCTTGCATTTAACCAGTGTTCTAGTTTATGTTTAAGAGAGGTGAGTTAGAAACAAGGTTAAGCATTTCATTAGAACATGGGTACTTCATTTTACCCACGTAGTCTTGGATTTCAGGGATAATAGTGTTTTTGTTGACCTAATTACTACCCACTCTATAGTATGGCCAACACATCATATAGGTATACCCATGAAACAAAGTCATGTTCAAATGGGACGTTTTCTGCACCCAATTTGGCCCAACATACTTTTCAGCATAAGGAATTAGCCATGTATATTTACATGTACATCCAAGTCATGTACTCTATGTAAATTCCCAAGACACTGGATTATCTTAGACACCATTTGAACTCTTATACAATCCATGTGAACCCTTATACCATATAGTCATTAATACCACCATTAAAAACAACTTATTAAACAACATTATTTGTCATTGATAATAAAATTGAACATAAATCAATAATACTATTAGATATATAAATTAAAATGAAGGCATACTATCTTACATTCAAAATTACCACCCATAACCTTGATTACTGTCCATAGATCTCTCCTTTCTGACAGATCAAAAGGGAAAAAAAGTTGCAGAACAACAAAACCACGGTATAAAAAATAGTTCCAAAACCACAAAACAAAGGCATCACTTTCATATATGAAGTGTAGAAGAAAACTTTTCCTTGATTGAAGATGGATCAATCAGTGGAAGAAGTTTGGAAGGATGCAGAAGGGGGAGATTCGATTTAGGGCACCAATCAAGCAGAGGGGGACCTGTAATCGAGCAGAGACGGAACTAGATTTTGAATCTGTATTTAGGGAAAAACATTCCCAATGGTTTTTAAGAATCGTTGGGATTGTATGTATTGTAAGGCCTATACCAATAGTTTTGACAAACCATTGGTAAAAAGACACTATACTAAGGCCTATACCAATGGTTTTACAAACCGTTGGTAAAAAACGTTACAAATTCTTCTATGCAAAAGGTCATAAGAAAACTGTTGGAATACATAACCATTCCTAATTGTTTATCTAAACCGTTGGGATATAAGCGTTGGTAAAAGTAGGATTTCCAGTAGTGAGGATATCATCTACATTTTTTCCTTCTCACAAGGCATATAGAATAACCACATCATTATCACTTTTCCCCCAACACTCTATTACTTTGTAGGTTACAGAAAAAAGGTTATTAGAAGACTCTCTAAGGAAATAAATTAGAAAGGGAGAGTCTGATTTAGTAAAATATTGGGAGATATCATAATTCTATTGTATGAGAATACCGCTGAGCATGTCCATAACTTTAGTAATGAATAGTTTCCCCTCGCCATAATAGATAATAAATTCTAGCAACATTGAACCCCTATAATGATGGATGATTCCCCCCCCTAAAAAACATTTTTTAATACCCACACAATTAACGTTTAATTTAAGGACCACATTGTGCTTATTCCACTGAATCCAGTGACCTTCCACTGCACCATCCTCACTCGAATGTAGCTTGATAAATAATCATGTGAGATTATGGGATTGGGGAAAGTGGATACTCATTCACTATAGTGATTCTATTTCCATGATTAGAGTGATAAAATCAAATTTTATGCATTATAATTTAGTGTGATTACCTTGATACATTTTTTAATTTTTTATATCCTATAAAGGCCGGCAACCAGTGGAGAGCACTATTATATAATCCCACCCTTTTCTAGAAGTTATATCCAAACAACCAAACATACTGAAATAAAATTATGGATAAAGCTAATATAAATTGATTTTCCTAGAAACTCCGCCAGTAAATACAAAATGGATCAAAAACACCCTCTTTCCAATAGCATGTGGTCTTTTGTATTCATCTTTGAGTGTGAGTAACATTATTACATTACTGTGAACTAAAATCTTTTATACCAGATATGGAATTCAATAGGATAATTCTATATTGAATGAAAAAACAATTAATCTATATTTTATGAGAATATATCTCTTCCAAATTAATGTTTCCCATTGGTATGGACTATGTTGAAAAATTTTAGGCTACTAAAATTATGAAAACATATTTGCACCTTGCTTGTAATGGTAAAAATACAATAGTGAAACTCTAGAACTAGATTGATATATATGATTGTGATCATTTGATCATCAATGAGTATAGAAAAGTAAAACCATGGGTTTTCTAATTCCTCATGAATTTTCTGGTAAATAATATACCACCTATTGAAGAAAACATGCTAGAAAAGCCAATTATAATTTCAAACAGAAATATCACCATGGTCGATGATCCTACATGAATGCTTAAAGAGAATACAGAACATACCATTAAGGATATTTAATATTAGAGAAGTTAATTTCCTCTCCCTTGGTAACACCTCTGTATGTATCAAATATATTTCAAGAATATTATTGACATTAAGGAATGTACCATGAGATCACCCCATGATGACATGTATTTCTTTGCTTACATGATTTCATCCATGCCCTTAACACTAACCTCCATCATCAAGGGGTCTATCTACACTAGAATAAATCACACTATATATATTTTCCCACATAGTGGGAATCCTATATAAAAAAATTGATGGCATCTTAGATTCTCATGAGAACTACCTTGGGAACCCTAATAATCAAGAGAAAACTCTTGGTAATGGAATTCATGATGCTTATAATGAGGTTAATTATAACATGGAAGATGTAAATTTTCTTTTCTTGTCCATTATACTATATGTTATTATCTCCACTAGACCATGGAAATGCTCTCTATTAATACTACTAGTAGAAAGTGGTGACCTGAAGTATAATATTGGTGTTTCTTTTCATAATCCTAATCCATTATTTAATAATAATATAATATCTATATGAGTGTCTCATAAATATGAATAGTATAATTTTGGGGGTGTTGATTATTTGACAACTCAATATTCAATTCATATTTAGGTGGACTTTGAGGTATTATATGAATTTGTATCATAAATTATGCTTCATAATCATATTATTAGTGAATAAAATGTTTATAAAACTAGTGAATTCACAACTTAACTATAATGATATCACATCACTATGTGGAATCACATTTTAGAAGTTCTCATTATGCATGTCAAGTTCAATAAAAAAAGACAAGATGAGATAAGGTCTTGTTTATAAAGTTCCATTTTTAATATGAAAAATATCTTTACCAGGAGAATTATTTAGAATCACCTAGAATAATAATATTGAAATATCACGTCATACAGTCATTTTGAGAAGAAAAATTAACTAATGAACTTCAAGATAAAGTCTTACTCTATGAAATCTATATATATATTCATTTCCAATTTGATGATGATATTGGACCTTGCAACTTTGTGATCAATATCTTCTGACCTATCATATACTAATCAAGTGGATCCTTTAATATTCCTACCAATCAAGAAAATTTGTTTCTCTCCCAAGACATGGTTGGATGATGATATTGGAGACTGTATCATTAAATATTTTTTAGAGGACTTTATAAGAGAAATTTTTCATATTTGATCAAATGATACTCCCTAAAGGAACTGTGTCTTTTCACCATGGGAATCAAAACGATTTTAGTAGATAAAGGGGGACTTAGTAGATTCCCCCCAATAATATAATACTGAATGGAATCAATATCCACTTGCTTCATGATATCCCTTTGAGTCACATACAATGCTTCTAGAAATGTATATTTTCGTAATTTACTATTACAGTTGAGATTATAGACCACCACCTTGATTTCCTTTTTTTAATGAATGAAATACCATAATTACGGTGCACATTAGTTAATCATAGTATATATATGAATAGATATTTCTCATCCTCCTCTTTAGGATAAGCATCCCTATATCCTAACCATAAACCTTCGAGAAGCAATGATAAGTAATTGGAAACCATCTATATAAAACATTGATTACATTGGAATATTATCTACAATCATGTTTCATGTCGATCATGCTCATAAACATAGTTTTACATGCTAAATTAATGAAATATGAAGAATTTATACCTTTCTCTTTAATCCATGCAACCCCAAAAATGTTTTGTGAAATCCCCTCATCTTCTAATAGGTAATCCACCATAAGTCTATAATTTATAATAAGTGTATCAAAATATTGAAGAATCTATATCAATTATTAACCATAATCCAGTTGAATGATTCCAATTATAAGATATTCTCTTCAAGATTTATTATTAAGTTGAGCATTTATGCATTCCAAAATGACTCTTTTAATACCTAAAATTAATAACGTAATATTCATAAAATATATAATTATTTTACAGTAGTATTAATGTACACCCTAATAGTGGGATGGATTATGGTGAAAAAACATTTTCCAATTTAAAACTAAAATGTGATATTTTCTTCTAATTTACAAATAAAAATTTAATATGATTTTAATTCATAAATTAATGTAAAATATGATTATTTAGAACATAATTATTTTAATTTTATCACTAATAAAAGGTTTCATCAAGGATCACATATCAATGCTGTGTCGATATTACAACAAACTGCTACTTCAATAGTAAGTGATGCAACTTCAAAAAGATATCATTATTCCACTAAGTTCTACAACCTTTTCCTCTATCCCACTATATAATTTTTTGAGGGATAACATGATGAAATGAACTTCGTAGTCTATATTATTATATTTAAATAAAAGATAAATAATACTAAACAATAAGGTTGTTCTTTATGATTCTCGAGTCTATAAATCCAGATGTCTCATAGATATGCATAGAGGAATCTCATTTCAAGAATGATATTAACTGAACTATAGTCTGGTGACACTTAACTAATAAGTAACTAATATCCAATAAATATTGATTTTATACCATTTATTCTTACTCCTTACTAATTTCCTATAATATTTTTGAATGTGGGATAATCTACATTGTAATGACGCTGACCCTAGATTCTACGATATGGTGACTCTCTTTAGTAAGTTTGGAATATATAAAAGTGTCAAATCCCAAAGGAACAACCACTTTAGTGGTATGGGAAGCCATATTAAATATGTTAAAATTACATACAATTTATAACATGAAATAAAACATAGAATATCCTTTAATAATTTCTTTATTATCCTATATTAACCCAACAAATTAGTCATGTTACACATATTTCAATCCTAATAGAAAAAATATAAGAAAGGGGTGAGGTTAGATTCTCATTAAGGGTAAGCGTACAGTGGATGCTACGAGTAAATATAGCATAAATAGTATGGATAAGTAAATAAATTACCCAAATTTTATTTAAATAATCACATGAACATAGAAACCTAACCATGTATATTCAAACTAAACAAATAATCACTTGTAATATTGATGATGATGAAATGAAAAATTAAAGACATTTACACTATTAAGATATATCCGCAATATAGTTACTATCATGATATATCTTCATGACAGTTTTAGTATGTGGCTAGAAACATGTCTGATTTGGGTCAAGATCTATCATCATGATATTTTAAAACATCTTGGAAATGAACATGAAGGGTATTCATCAAATAGATATTTTCTTATGAGATCTATCGATCCATTAAGGGGATATAGAACGCCCTACTCATCACTTATTTAGTCCATTCGATTCTCCATATTAAAGCATAAACAATATAAACATTTTAATTGAAAAAATAGAATAAAAAATGTGAATACTTTAACTATAAACCATGAGTGGTATTAAAATAACATATTCACAGTCAAACTAATCATAAATCCTTCAAAAAAATATGTTACGATTTATCATAAGAGATCAACCTTAATCAAACATAAGATCCAACAAAGATGTTGAAATATATAAAAATAATATAATAAAATCGTTTAAAAAGTCTTGATAAAAATTCCCATTTACGTTGGAATGTTTTATTTAGAAGTATAAATTTATAATAGAAAACGTTTTATTAATAAATAAATTCTTCAATTTGTAATGGAATATTCCAAACATCATGGAATCACGATGGCAGTAGAATCCGGTCATACAATATAAGATAAAAATAAACATAATTTCTGTAATATTTTGGAAAATGGTTATAAATTACATCGTTTATATAATGGAAGGAAGATTCCTTTCAAAACCATTTTAAAAAAATATGAACCGGGGTAAAATATGTAAAACCATGGTAGGATAACAGTAAAATTTTTTTTGAAATTATTTTTAAGAGGCATTGAAATGGATAATGCGAGTACTAGTTTGGGATATGTCTAACACAGAGATAGGGGTTAATCAGTGAAGGGGATTTTTAATCCAATTATAAATTTAATCCCTTTACTTATTTGACCAATTTGAATCTTGATTCAATAATTATTTCATCATTATATCACACATGAATATTATAGTAGTAAAGACAATCACCTGATATTTTTACAATGTTCACTACTCAATAAGTGTTTCTAGTCATTAGAATTGTATGTAATAATCCTGAACACACCATCCACTAGAACACAGTTTTGTGTGTGGATTATAACGAGTATGAAATAACCATACACAAATGAATAACTGTAATAAAAATACAATATTGCTTATTTTATGACACCTAGATGGATCTTTATACTTCCTCCTTAGATAGTTGTCTCCTAATTGATAAGGGATTGTAACACCAAAAAAACCTCAACATGTTGATTCATGTCTGATTTCATAGTTCTACTTTGTTCTTCCACTCTTCACTTGTTACTTGGCTAGCAGCATGCAACTAACTCTTCTTACGAATTCCCAGTAAAAAAATAAGAGCTATCAAATATTATTATTCTATCCTTCATAATAATGTGAGTGTGGTATAATAATGGACTGAATTCACCCTTACTCCAATGATAACCAACTAATATCAATTTGACCAGTCACTTTCTCTTCTCCCTTTAATTTATGACACACACATATATGCTGTAGTATATTGAATTTTATTAATCTCTCTTTCTTCTTTAGCCTGAAACCAACATCACTAAATCACCTTCTTCCAATATTTATATAATGATAAAAACTCTATTGTGATTATAAGAAATGATCAGCTCAACATTGAATCATCATAATTGATATAGCCTAAATAATCTGAATATATATTGGATACTCTCCTATTATTAAATGACCCACACTAATTTTGAATAATAGATTAGTTTCTTATTTTCTTCCTTTAATATTCTATACCAAACAATTATTGCATCAGTAAATATTACAATTTATTCTTCCTTGGTTTATATATGAGTTTAGATTCATGTCTGGATCTTCTTAACACAAAAAACAGTGTGAGTTTTCACTTAAATATCAATAGTGCATCAAAAAAGTACACCCATGGTATCACTTCTCCCCATATATTGGTGCTATTTTACCCAGACATAGCTTCACCTAAACTATATATTCCAAACTGTTGGTCACGAATATCCCTCGTGAATACCGCAACCTTTGTGAAGGAACCTACCTTCTCGGTAGTAACTTTCTTCTCAATGCTCACTGGGTAAACATGAAAGATCTCATCCCCATGATAAACCCATTACATTGATGTATTGGAATTAATAAAAAATTGTGTAGTCTTTTATTGATGTCCATGCTTGCATGGAAATCTAGGCTTATAAATCACCTCTACCTTCTTGAAATAAATGTGATTCAAAATATTCTCTAATTATTTTCATTACAGAATAATTGGTGGAACACCTCATATTCATAGGATAAAGCATTGAATATTATCTTCGTAATCAAAGATATAACTATCAAAACATTAACGCATTTTTGGACCACCATTCATGCAGGAAAATCTTCATGGAACTCTTTCCTTTTCCATATTTTCCCAACGCCTCCATGGAGATCCAATTTTCTACATGTAATCCATCCTCTAAATTTTAAACCCCAATAATTTGGAAGAAAATAGGAAATGAAAAAACATTAAGAATATAATTCATAATCATTGACAATACTAATTTCTAACCATCTTATTTCATCATAGACTCCATCTATTGTGATATACAACCATTGATTGACCGCAGTTAGCCTGGTCAGATTTTCCAAGGGATGTATTGCAATTCCGCAGTCTTTTATAAAAATCGTTCTTTCTAATAAAACCAAAATAGGATTAAGGTTACCAATTATATTAATTTTTTCATTATGATTATGATTTTTTATAAATCAAAAATCATAATATAATCATCTTTCATCACTTTATACAAATTTGAATCTGAATTTTATTCAAGATATTCCATGGTTTTCATGCAGTAGTGAAATATTTAATGAACCAAAATTATTTTTATTCTTTTATTATTTTTGGAATTTAAATTCCAAAGAACTCTAAATATTCCAATCATCCTTATACTATTTTTTCAACAATTTATCACATCTTGAAACTGAAATTCTTCCTCATATGTTTCTTATATTATCATGACATTAGGATATTATCCATGCTCCGTTAACTTGGGAAATACTTCATCATATTAACTGAAATGAGATTTTTTTATCTCATTGTACACCATTGGAAACAAATGAAAATTAGTTTAAAATTATTAAAATCCATAAAAAATCTATGATCCTCAGATGATAAATACTACCCAACAAATACTTTTAAACAATCCTGGATAATAGCTAAGTTTTGAAATAAACCCTTACCATGAACGTTCCTTTAGTTTAATATTATTTGAAATCTGGTATAATGATTTAAATCTTGTTAGTAGTATATTCTATAAATATATTTATAATTATGACATCAAATATGTTCCTCTTATATAATTTTATTTAAAATATTTCATTATTACCCTTATTTCAAGTGTTAACTACTTCATTTTACTATGTATGTTTTTTCATGTATGTCTTATTTATTATTCCTAAAAAAATATATTTATTTTATATCATGAATTATATTGAGTTTATATATATTTAATTTACACTATATTTATTTATATCATTCATGAATGGTTAAAGTGGAAAATGAATCACATCACATCGTGTAGATGGTATGTCATATATATATGTGTGCAATGGTATCATTGCCTTAATGGTTTAAGGGTAGGGAATTGGGTGGTATATCAAAAATAAATAATAAATATTTTGTAATAATTACTAAATATATCCTTTATTTCTATCATTATACCTATCCAAATAAAGTGGTGATGACAAAAATTTTACACCACGGTGTTGAGATGGTAATTTGTACATACACATGCATGTTGTTTTCAATTTTTAGGATGGATAATCCAAAGAATATGTGTAGAGAACCGTATCCTGAAGTACATGGACATTACATTACATTTGCGGAATACTTAGTACATAACAAAAACACACACACACAAGGATCGTAATAGTTTAGTGTCTTTGGAAACCCGGAACATAATCTTCTAATCCTGGTGAAAGATCTTCAATATCTCCCATAAAGATCTTCCATTTTTTTTACCTAAAACCTTTCTTTATATCCTGGGGAAAAGAAAACATAAAAGGGTGAGCTCAAATGCTCAGTAAGGGTATACAAAAGAAATAAAAATCATATCATATCTTTTTGAAAATCATAACCTGCAAAAGAGATCATAATATCTTAACATGGAACAAATCATAGAAGTGAAAATGAGATCCCCATAATCATAACATAAGACTTGAAACTTTGTGTCATGCACACATAATCATGGAAAATCATTTCTTGTTAGTCATGACTCATTGCCAAGACTATCTTAGTGGACAATGTCCCTTTCTGAACCGAGTTCACTCCTCGTTTCAGTCCTGTATCACTGAACCGAAATAACCTTCCGTTCCAGCCATGTCTATCTCATGAGATATAAAATCTTTACCCAATGCATTGGAGGGAGATATAGGTCCCACCCATCTTATAATGAATCCTTTATTATGTGTGCCACATAATCATAAAACATACATCATCGCATAACACATGAAACAAAAATGGGATTCTTGAAACATCATGACATCATAAATCAATTCATATAAGATAAAGGAATTCATAAAAATAATTCCATCACAACATGATCAAATCAATGTAATAATAGGGATAAAAACAGAACCCTTTATTATCTTAGATGGAAAATAATTTTGAAAATCACTTGAACTCCATTCTTGAGGAAAATATCCTTTCTTCTTCAAAAACATTTTTCCTTTCATAACATGTCATACAAATTTAAAATAAAAGAAGTTTATTAAAAATAAACTTGAAAACTTGTAAAGGAAGCTTCTTGGAAACAATGTTTTAAAAATCCATTCATGCCGTATAAGTTAAAAAAAACATTCTTCGTACTTTTGTCGGAAAAGTCAAAAAGTACCTCGTACGGAAAAACGACAAAAGATTCCTTTCATATTCTTTACTAAAAACTCACCTAAGGGTAAAATTGGATTTAAACTATTGCAAGTGGATTTAAATAATATTACATATTGAGGAAACATGTATGTGGATGATAAAATACACCCCAGTAAATACTTACGAATAAACAATCTCGGATAAAAATGAGATTGTGATATTTCCCTTACCTTAGGTCCGACTTGCTTTGTAAGTGTCCGAACCTCCTGTATAATGATTTAAATGATGTTATTGACTTATTACAGAATCATATTCATTGTTATGATATCATATATGGTTCACTTATGACATTATATTACACGTTCTTTTGTAAATTCCATGTTAAAGAAGCGTTTTGGGTAAAATCGTTTCATTTATCGTAGGTGTTTTGACTTGTTGTTCTTGACACCGTTATTACTTATATCATGATTTACTTACTTCCAGAATATAAAATATGATTTATATATCATATATATTCAGTATATATATATATATAATAGGTAGATAAATAAAATGAAAAACACCGTTCATGGAGACGGTAGTCCATACGTACGCATGAACGTTGTTTTCCTTTCCTTATTGTCTTGAAATGGAAGTAAGTAGATGACATACATATGTATATATATACATAAATCCAGTAGCTTTATAATGTCATATATTTCATTATTATTTCTTATATATACTTTATAATCATTCTTAAATGGTTAACATGGAGAATGAATCTCATCGCGTCGTGGAGACGGTAGTCCGTACGTACGCACGAGCGATGATATCATTTCCATAAATATTGAACTGAATTGAAGTGGATTATACAATATATCAGAATCAATATGATGTTGTAATAACTATGTATAGTTATTCTTTACACCATTATACCCATCCATGTAAGGTGGTGGTGGAAAATAGATTACACCACGGCGTGGAGACGGTATTCCGTACGTACGCACGCGCGGTGATTTCTTTTTCCGTAGGATGGATAGATAGTGAAATAGGGTTGTTTCATACTTATAATAACATATCAGTATATGAGTGATACTGATGTTATTACTTCATAATGAAACAACCTAAGAAGAAGAAGTGGAAGAAGAAATAAAGATGAAAGAATTGGTAACGGTAATTACCTCTTCTTTGAAGCGCCTCTTTGAGACCTCCTCTTAGAGCACTAAAATTGGTCTTTGAGGAAGACCAGAACCTCTAGGATGTTGCTAGGGAAGTGGAGAAGAGATTTTGGCAGGGGTTGGCCGAGCTTGAGTGCTCAAATTGGTGTGAGTAGGAGGGGGAGGAGGTGTCCTTTTATAGGGGAGGAGAGGGGCACCTTAGGAATATCTCAAAATATTATTTTATATTAAAGTCAAAATCGGTTTATAATGGTTCCAAAGGGTCTTATTTCGAGTCTAAAGTGGGGATGGGTCGAAATCCTATCAACCAATAGAATTTAGACAAGTTTAGGATATTATTTTAACCTTATAAATTAGATTTAACTCTAAGTTAAATAATTTAACTTTTACCGTGTCTTTTTGTTTTCTTTCACTATATGGTTAATACACTTACTATAACATGCCAAACGAACCCCAAATTGTTTATTAGTAATACATATATCCTTATCTAAGTCATTTTGCCGAACCTTAGATTTTTAGGAATAAAATAACAATTAATAATATAATATTTGATTTAAAAACTATTTTGTGTCAATTTTGACACTATTTGATATATGATTTTTGTGAAAGTCATAACAGAATTATATGTTCGAACCAAGTTGATTAGAGAATCACTATTATATCATAGTAACCTAGAAAATTAGTGTAATTCATAAAAAGTCTTAAATTACATTTATTTTGGTATTTATATTATCAATTATGTCAATATTTCATTAATAAGATTACTTACTGCATCATCTTTGTGTCATAAATAAATTAAATTATTTGATGTCTAAAAATTACAAATAAAATACTATCATGTAGGAAATCTTTTTAGCTTTCTAATTAATATTTATAGTCGAATTTATCTTATGTATAACCCCATATTAAAAATGATTTACTTATTAAACTTTGATTTTAACTATTTTAACCCTTCTTTAAATAAATTAATAATAAATGTCCAAATCTAATCCAAGTGGGCCTAAATGGTCATATTTTATTCCTAAGTTTGTTTTTGGTCGAATTACACTTGTCCAATAGAATTAGGACATGTGTTAGGGTAATATTAATATCATATTTACCCTTAGTTACCCTATTTACTATTAACCGTGGTAAAAAAAGTAAAAAGTTACTATTCACCAAAAAATTATTTTCATCTCATTGAACCACATTTTAGTCCTTGATATTAACCGTGTCTCTCGGATTTTCGAAATTCCATTCACAGAAGCGGTAAAATTATGTTTTATGCAAAATTCAGTTTTTAACCTACCACTTAGTAGTTTCACTATTCATCAAAAATTGATGTTTTTCAGAACAATGCCAAAATTTCATCCCAAGCTATATTTAATATTCCGAATTCAAAAATGAAGTCTATTTTACCAAATTCATAAAAGTTGCATTAATTAATTTTATAATTAAATCCCGCTGTTAAAACAAATAGCGTGTTTTTAAGAAACAATATCTATCAAAAGATTGACACTTGTTTATGTCTAGTTTAAATGTGAAATTACATCCAATGACCAACATTGTATTAAATATATTCTAAATATACTTTAAAACCACTCAAATTAATGATTTATCACTATTAATAATTTCGATTAAAAAGTTGTTTTTAATTATAATTTAGTAATTTTCACTATTCATCAGAATATGAAAGTTATCCGAAAAGTACCAAAATTTCACCTTAGGCTAAATTCGATACTCCGAATCCAAAAATGAAGTCCATTTTGAGAGTTAAAATTTCTAAAATTTAAAAAGTGGTTATTACTATTCATAATGGCTAGTTTTAATAATATTTTAATAGCATATCATTGTTTCGTGAAACTCAGGATTACGTACCACACACGCTATCGAGGAAGGTTGTGATTGCGTGTAATGCAAGGCAAGTCAAGGATGCGTGTTGTGCAAGCTCCTTTTGGTGTAGCGTATAACACAAGACATTAGTAAAATAAAAAGAATATTTTTTCATAAAATCTCGGGCTGTTACATTCTACCCCCCTTAAAATGAATTTCGTCCTCGAAATTCGCCGGGGTTATAAATGGTTTACTATTTGAAAGTTTCTTTAATAGAAACCCACATCGTAAAAGGGAATACCAAAACTTGGCTTTTAAAAACTAAAGTATGAAATGTAACGATTACCCAAATAAACTAATCACTGGGTTTCCACATAGGTGAAAATATGGATATGGAAGAGAAATCTAATCATCATGTTCTGATGGAGAGTGGTAGTGAACATGGCTATGGAAAAGCCAGTAATCACAAATCCATAGATTTGTGATGATATATGGTACCATCTGATTCATCAGGTATAAGATCACTAGGACAACATTTTTGGTTTTCAAGATCATTTCCCTAAAGTTGAAAATTTGCTTAAAATAAATACTTACTTTATTTTGGTACAATCTCACTTTTGTTCATGCCTTGAACAATTTCTACTTCATCTCTTAAATAAATGAAGTTGAATTTGTTATTTGTGAAGTGTTAGCAGATTATGTGATAGAATGATGGGTCATTCCATCTGTCTCAAAAAAAAGGTTAGAAAAAGTTATTAAATATACATAAGTCATTCTATAGTGAGATTAATCACATATGGTTCCTAAAATGGAGTTATACTTCATATATCATACTGCTTAATATAATAACACTAGTTTCTACTAAACAGGGACTTCCTGTAGGTCAGTGGTAGGCGATAAAGGCCAGTCGCACTTCGGTTGTGGGTTCGATTCCTACAGCCTTGTCCGAAGCGATGGGCTGTCGCACGTCCTGGAGGTTGTCCTTTTTCTAAAACTACGTTACTATAACATCCCATCAATAATATCAAAAAACTTCTATCCTTAAACAATACTAACTTATATCCAACATAAATCATTCCAATCTTTAGGCTCATAATACTGCAGTCCATTCTCATAACATAGTGAAAATGATTACCAGAGATTTAATACCATCGTTGATCCCCATATATCATAAGATATATCTTGTTGGTCACATTTCAAACATTCAAAGGCCTTAATCTTGTACTCTCTTGAATACCCATTGAACCTTAGTGAAAACATGAATGCAGTTAAAAGTTAACACTTTTCACATACCGAAATCCTCAAAATTCTATATACTCAAACCATGATATCACTTAGTCCTTATATCAATCATGAGCTCATGAATACTATCAAACATTTAATTTTCTCTTTATCCCTTCATTATGCGCATATCATCTACATTCCAAAAATATATGAATAACCTTTCATGGATACTGGTAACATTAATCATACACTTTCAAAACACAAGGAAAGACAACAGTGCAACAATCCATAGAAGTCTCTTTATTCCAAAATTACACATGATAAACATGTAATCATTCCACTACATTCTCAAACCATTGACCGAGCTTCAAAAATTCTTTCATCTCACATATCATTTGTAGTCTCTTCATCATCATCCACATAAATACTACCCATATGACCATACTGATTCTCTTCATGAGTCTTTCCCTTATGGCATTTGTTTGCATAATGCCCATACATTCCACATTTAAAACACTTAACCATTTTTGATGTCGTAGCAATACCATTATCCTCATCCATGGTGTTAATCGAACCTTTTCCTTTGCACTTACTTGCTTTGTGTCCTTCGTTTCCACACCCAAAGCATCTTCCAGTTCCCTTGAAACATTCTCCTTGATGCCTCTTCCCACATGATTTACATAGGGGAAATTGAACTTTCTTTCCTCTATGATCATCATGGAACTCCATCTTTCTCTTATTAGTCGAGTCAGGAAACTTACCAAATTTTACTTTATTGATCATATTTTGAGATTGCTGATTCGGCATAATAATGATGTTTGGACTTCCAAATCCCATTTCATTTGGTTTCTCATGAAGAATATCATTCCATTGTCCAGCATATCCTCCATTATCGTGAATCACCTTGTTTCCATCCATTTTCTAAAACCCAAAAAGAATAGTGTGAGATGAAAAAATCATAATAAAGGGGGAATAACATCATTATCTAACATCTTAGGTTAAATTCTAAGATCGTTACTGTTGTTCTAGGACTATATCCTATACGTATACTTATCCTTAGGGACATCCCTAGACATACCTTATAAATATCTCTAGGGATCTCACTAACGTTTTCGCATCCTAGTTTCCAAAGGTTGACTAAACCTTTCCTCTGATACCAACTGTAGAGAACCGTATCCTGACGTACATGGACATTAGATTACATTTGCGGAATACTTAGTACATAACAAAAACACACACACACAAGGATCGTAATAGTTTATTGTCTTCGGAAACCCGGAACATAATCTTCTAATCCTGGTGAAAGATCTTCAATATCTCCCATAAAGATCTTCCATTTTTTTTACATAAAAACCTTTCTTTATATCCTGGGGAAAAGAAAACATAAAAGGGTGAGCTCAAATGCTCAGTAAGGGTATACAAAAGAAATAAAAATCATATCATATCTTTTTGAAAATCATAACCTGCAAAAGAGATCATAATATCTTAACATGGAACAAATCATAGAAGTGAAAATGAGATCCCCATAATCATAACATAAGACTTGAAACTTTGTGGCATGCACACATAATCATGGAAAATCATTTCTTGTTAGTCATGACTCATTGCCAAGACTATCTTAGTGGACAAAGTCCCTTTCTGAACCGAGTTCACTCCTCGTTTCAGTCCTGTATCACTGAACCGAAATAACCTTCCGTTCCAGCCATGTCTATCTCATGAGATATAAAATCTTTACCCAATGCATTGGAGGGAGATATAGGTCCCACCCATCTTATAATTAATCCTTTCTTATGTGTGCCACATAATCATAAAACATACATCATCGCATAACACATGAAACAAAAATGGGATTCTTGAAACATCATGACATCATAAATCAATTCATATAAGATAAAGGAATTCATAAAAATAATTCCATCACAACATGATCAAATCAATGTAATAATAGGGATAAAAACAGAACCCTTTGTTATCTTAGATGGAAAATAATTTTGAAAATCACTTGAACTCCATTCTTGAGGAAAATATCCTTTCTTCTTCAAAAACATTTTTCCTTTCATAACATGTCATACAAATTTAAAATAAAAGAAGTTGATTAAAAATAAACTTGAAAACTTGTAAAGGAAGCTTCTTGGAAACAATGTTTTAAAAATCCATTCATGCCGTATAAGTTAAAAAAAACATTCTTCGTACTTTTGTCGGAAAAGTCAAAAAGTACCTCGTACGGAAAAACGACAAAAGATTCCTTTCATATTCTTTACTAAAAACTCACCTAAGGGTAAAATTGGATTTAAACTATTGCAAGTGGATTTAAATAATATTACATATTGAGGAAACATGGATGTGGATGATAAAATACACCCCAGTAAATACTTACGAATAAACAATCTCGGATAAAAATGAGATTGTGATATTTCCCTTACCTTAGGTCCGACTTGCTTTGTAAGTGTCCGAACCTCATGTATAATGATTTAAATCATGTTATTGACTTATTAAAGAATCATATTCATTGTTATGATATCATATATGGTTCACTTATGAAATTATATTACCCGTTCTTTTGTAAATTCCATGTTAAAGAAGCGTTTTGGGTAAAATCGTTTCATTTATCGTAGGTGTTTTGACTTGTTGTTCTTGACATCGTTATTACTTATATCATGATTTACTTACTTCCAGAATATAAAATATGAATTATATATCATATATATTCAGTATATATATATATATAATAGGTAGATAAATAAAATGAAAAACACCGTTCATGGAGACGGTAGTCCGTACGTACGCATGAACGCTGTTTTCCTTTCCTTATTGTCTTGAAATGGAAGTAAGTAGATGACATACATATGTATATATATACATAAATCCAGTAGCTTTATAATGTCATATATTTCATTATTATTTCTTATATACACTTTATAATCATTCTTAAATGGTTAACATGGAGAATGAATCTCATCGCGTCGTGGAGACGGTAGTCCGTACGTACGCACGAGCGATGATATCATTTCCATAAATATTGAACTGAATTGAAGTGGATTATACAATATATCAGAATCAATATGATGTTGTAATAACTATGTATAGTTATTCTTTACACCATTATACACATCCATGTAAGGTGGTGGTGGAAAATAGATTACACCACGGCGTGGAGACGGTATTCCGTACGTACGCACGCGCGGTGATTTCTTTTTCCGTAGGATGGATAGATAGTGAAATAGGGTTGTTTCATACTTATAATAACATATCATTATATGAGTGATACTGATGTTATTACTTCATAATGAAACAACCTAAGAAGAAGAAGTGGAAGAAGAAATAAAGATGAAAGAATTGGTAACGGTAATTACCTCTTCTTTGAAGCGCCTCTTTGAGACCTCCTCTTAGGGCACTAAAATTGGTCTTTAAGGAAGACCAGAACCTCTAGGATGTTTCTAGGGAAGTGGAGAAGAGATTTTGGCCGGGGTTGGCCGAGCTTGAGTGCTCAAATTGGTGTGAGGAGGAGGGGGAGGAGGTGTCCTTTTATAGGGGAGGAGAGGGGCACCTTAGGAATATCTCAAAATATTATTTTATATTAAAGTCAAAATCGGTTTATAATGGTTCCAAAGGGTCTTATTTCGAGTCTAAAGTGGGGATGGGTCGAAATCCTATCAACCAATAGAATTTAGACAAGTTTAGGATATTATTTTAACCTTATCAATTAGATTTAACTCTAAGTTAAATAATTTAACTTTTACCGTGTCTTTTTGTTTTCTTTCACTATATGGTTAATACACTTACTATAACATGCCAAACGAACCCCAAATTGATTATTAGTAATACATATATCCTTATCTAAGTCATTTGGCCGAACCTTAGATTTTTAGGAATAAAATAACAATTAATAATATAATATTTGATTTAAAAACTATTTTGTGTCAATTTTGACACTATTTGATATATGATTTTTGTGAAAGTCATAACAGAATTATATGTTCGAACCAAGTTGATTAGAGAATCAATATTATATCATAGTAACCTATAAAATTAGTGTAATTCATAAAAAGTCTTAAATTACATTTATTTTGGTATTTATATTATCAATTATGTCAATATTTCATTAATAAGATTACTTACTGCATCATCTTTGTGTCATAAATAAATTAAATTATTTGATGTCTAAAAATTACAAATAAACTACCATCATGTAGGAAATCTTTTTAGATTTCTAATTAATATTTATAGTCGAATTTATCTTATGTATAACCCCATATTAAAAATGATTTACTTATTAAACTTTGATTTTAACTATTTTAACCCTTCTTTAAATAAATTAATAATAAATGTCCAAATCTAATCCAAGTGGGCCTAAATGGTCATATTTTATTCCTAAGTTTGTTTTTGGTCGAATTACACTTGTCCAATAGAATTAGGAAATGTGTTAGGGTAATATTAATATCATATTTACCCTTAGTTACCCTATTTACTATTAACCGTGGTAAAAAAAGTAAAAAGTTACTATTCACCAAAAAATTATTTTCATCTCATTGAACCACATTTTAGTCCTTGATATTAACCGTGTCTCTCGGATTTTCGAAATTACATTCACAGAAGCGGTAAAATTAAGTTTTATGCAAAATTCAGTTTTTAACCTACCACTTAGTAGTTTCACTATTCATCAAAAATTGATGTTTTTCAGAACAATGCCAAAATTTCATCCCAAGCTATATTTAATATTCCGAATTCAAAAATGAAGTCTATTTTACCAAATTCATAAAAGTTGCATTAATTTATTTTATAATTAAATCCCGCTGTTAAATCAAATAGCGTGTTTTTAAGAAACAATATCTATCAAAAGATTGACACTTGTTTATGTCTAGTTTAAATGTGAAATTACATCCAATGACCAACATTGTATTAAATATATTCTAAATATACTTTAAAACCACTCAAATTAATGATTTATCACTATTAATAATTTCGATTAAAAAGTTGTTTTCAATTATAATTTAGTAATTTTCACTATTCATCAGAATATGAAAGTAATCCGAAAAGTACAAAAATTTCACCTTAGGCTAAATTCGATACTCCAAATCCAAAAATGAAGTCCATTTTGAGAGTTAAAATTTCTAAAATTTAAAAAGTGGTTATTACTATTCATAACGGCTAGTTTTAATAATATTTTAATAGCATATCATTGTTTCATGAAACTCAGGATTACGTACCACACACGCTATCGAGGAAGGTTGCGATTGCGTGTAATGCAAGGCAAGTCAAGGATGCGTGTTGTGCAAGCTCTTTTTGGTGTAGCGTATAACACAAGACATTAGTAAAATAAAAAGAATATTTTTTCATAAAATCTCGGGCTGTTACAATATGGTTATAACATAATAATCATAACATATAAGAATATACATGATAATAGAGTTATTACATTATTATGAAAAAAACACATTAAGAGTAAGTAGAAGAAGAAATGAATTTCAAAAATTTGGTAAAATAATTTTCTCTTCTTCAATAGACTACCTTTGATTAACACCTTAACACCTCTAAAAAGAATGTTCCACCAAAAATATGAAATGTAGAATGTGGGGAGGGATTATACAAAGGAATTTGGGTAGATCATGGATGAACCGAATTTATTTTTATGTTTGATTGGATGAGAATAATGAGTTCTATTTTTTTAGAGAGTGGAGTGTCACTTTTAGAAATTCTAAAAATATTAAATTCGTATAAATTAATTTTAAAATACAAATGGATCCAACAAGAGATATACACAAGATAATGTGAGCATGGGTCAAAATCATCTCATAGAAAAAACATTAGATAGGTTTATCTTATATTCATATAATTATAATTTTGATTTAACCCTAACTAGTCAAAGTCATCGAGAAAATTCATGGATAACATTTATTATATCAAATTATATTTAATTTAATATTCCTATAATTAAATAATAATACATCATCATTTTATAATACATTACGGATATTATTTATTTCCAAAAAATTAATGATAAATTACCATGTCAATGAAAAAACCATTATCATTCCATTGATTATTTATAGTTGAATTTATCTTCTATATAACAGTATATTAAAAATGATATAGTTGTTAAAATTTGAGGGTGCCATCATTAACAATTTTTAAAAATAAAATAAATGTCATACTATAAGACATGTGTCTTCAAAAAGTTTATAATTTCATCCTAGTGAAGATTTTGGTAAAAATCCACCCATCAAATGAAATTAGGACATGTTTTAGGGTAGTTTTTCAGTATATATAATATTATATTAACCCATAATTTCCTGATTTTCCCTTACATGTGGGAATTAATGTATTTTTGAATTTACTATTTATATGTCCAAAAAATAAACATATTTACATAATTTGGACCCATAAAATCAAAATATGAAATCTATTTTTATAAATTTGAAACAATGAAGTTGTAGTAAGTAATTTAAAGTTAATATCATTGAAGGGGTGAGAAAACAGGTTATTAATGTTTAAACAGGTAAACAATTTAATATTTTTATATCTAAATTCAATATAAAATTAATTTCACAGACCTAAAAAAATTAAATGATAAAATAATAATCTTAATATACATCAAAACTAATAAAAATTATAATTTAACCGAAGTAAAATTGGGTTATAATTTAGGGAAATATAATTTTTTATGGATAAAATTGGGTTTGGTCATATCTTATGTCAATAAAATGTATTTTATGAATATAAAAAATATTTTCTTGAATGTATAAATAATATATTTCATTAATATCATTATCTAATTTCAATGAATTTAATTTATTAAGGGAAAATGCCTTTGGATGAGTTAAAGGAAATGCATTTTCTTTATATTAAGATGCCTTATATTATCATTTATACTAAATTCTTAACCAATGGATTCATTTAATATTTTTATAACTAGTATATTTTAATAAGTTAGATAATACTATTCATAACATCTAATTTAATAGATGGGTTATAATGTTAACATAGTAATATTTTGTTATTGTTTAGGCTCACTATTGCGTGCATCCAATTCTATCAATGAAATTGAATTTATAAAAAATATACATACCATAAAAATATAGGGTTGTTACATTATCCCCTACATTAATAAATTTCTTCCTCGTAATTTTCTTATATTGGTTCAGTAACGAAGGTTTGACTATTGAAAATACTTTTATTGAAATCCCAAAGTGGAAAGAGGCTCGATTAAACTTCCACATTAAAATAATAAAAGGGAAGTATGAAGTTAATGGGAGATAACACACACTAATGTTCTATGAATGAAAAAAATGAACACCTATGAGTAATATAACCATTATCTTCCAATAGATATTTATGGATAACGTGATCCAGAAAAGGTTAGCAATCACAAAGCTATAAATATTTGACGATCGAAGGGAAAATTTGAATCATTAGAAATGAATGGACTACACTATTTCTATGTTTCAAGATCCTTTCCCAAGAGTTGATGAATTCATTTACATCATATACTAATAACATAAGGAATATTACAAGTTTTACAAGAATAGTTTTATATTGTAATTAATATCTACCAAAAAATCATCTTTATCTCTAAAATATAATAAACCTCGAAAATATGTTATCTATCTTAATCATCTGGGGTTCTGAAAAAGAACGTATACTTCATGTATCAAAACATTTAAATAATGAAAACTATGTTATACAAAGCATGACATCATGTATGATAGTCTTAGGTTATGCACCCTTTCTTCCCTTTAGTTGATGGTTCTTGTATCACGACCTTGTCAGATGCATTAGGTTGTCACCCGACTTATAGGTTGTCCATTTTCTAATACTATATTATTATAACATTCCATAAATAAGATTAATTTATTCAACATTAAAGGAATATTTAACCTCAGAAAATAATATCTAAATTTTAACTGAATCCATTACATAAGTAGTTACCTTAAGACTCTTGTAAAATACTTCTTTCTAAATTCAATGTCTATTTGATTATTAAAAAGTTCACTAAATATTAAAAATTATATTCCCTAAACTACATAACATAACACTTTATATCATATACCAAATGTATTAATACTTTGATATACATGAATTTTTCCAAATCCTTGAGAAATAATTACTACTGCAAAATCCTTTTATATGTCTTGATTCTTATAACCAGAGTCTCATTGATAAAATACTTTTATGACATAAATCACTATACTATGAACAAAAATACTTTAATTATTACCCTTATAATGTAGTAGCATCATAATCTTTATATTGATCAAAATTATTCTTCTTCAGTATATTTCAATGACTCTTAGAACATTTATAACTATAATGCCCCATTTCACTATTGTTGAGACACAAAATATCAGTATTTTATTTCCTCTATTTACATTCTTTTTTCAGATGACCCTTCTCTCTACACCTATAAAAAACACCCAATCCATTCAAGAAAATCCTATGATGAATATCTATACAATTATCATGTGTATGAAAATCCATTTTTCCGTTATTCCCTTTAACAATTTTTTTAATAATTTTTTCCACTTCTCCTCTTTCTTTCCTTTAAAGTCAGAAGACATAAAAAATTATTTTTCTGTGTTGATAGGACATGAGACAACATATTTATATGATGATAAATTTTGGGATAGTAGTGCCCTTTAGTGGAATGGATTTAACCCAGAAAATAAGTGACCAATCTTCCTACTTGCTCTTCGTATGTAATTTGTAAAATTCCTTTGTAACCTTTTAATGTTTTCTTCATATTGAGGAAGGTTCTCTCCCTAATTTTTCATAAACCTCAAAAATTACCGCTCCATATTTTCTCTCTGTTTGTGAGGAAATTTTATTTTTCTAATACATTTTACATAAAATATTTTCATTCCATGTTTTATAATTCCTCAGCCTCTATAGTGTTTTGAAATAATAAAAAACATCAATACACATGCCCATAAAGATAATTAAATCCCAAGACAACTATCTCTTTTTCCTTACATCCCAAAGTGATAAATATATTTTCTATGAAACCTTTCAAATTCTCATACACAAATGGTTTTTTAGAAACATTTAATGTTCATGGTGGATATCTCATGAATTGGATTAACATTGTTCCTCCATGTTGTGGTTAGCATACTCTACACAGGTAAAGTTATTTTTTATAACTTGATTCATATTCCAGAGTATGGTTATATGTATTTTAGCACAAGTTGCAATAAAACATCCAACATAGTTATATTTCATTGACGTAACGTCTCTACCTAGATTATGTGCATTGATATGGTTTGAATTCATTCTACTAGGTTATATTTTTAAATAATATAATACAGTAGATTAGGTTATGAATAAAAATCCATAATTTTAGTCTAGAAAAATAGTTATGCTAAATTGATAATTTAATTATAGTTAATCCAATAATCATCAACATGGTTTATTTGGGGATGTTATTAATTTTCTAACCTTAATAATGGTTAATAATGGATATTTAAATTATCCAAAGAAAATCCCTGAAGATAGTCAAATAATTTTTGTAGCAAGGCCCATTATTGTGTACCCGGTAACACCATGTTAGGGCTGATAAACCTTGTAAGAGATTATAACCCTAAGAAAATATGTTCAAGAACCACATCAATTTTTAGTATCTATAAATGGACTCATTTCAAAGAGTACCCAGATAATCTGTACCTTTAAAAAATTATAGGATTTTTTATGATAATCCTCAATATCTATCTTTGGGTTATGTCCCTTAATATTTTCATTCTAAATCTAGTTTCCATTGATTTTATAAAAAATCCTCAGATACCAACTATAGTGACCCCAACCCAAGTAGCCTAGATCTGGGGCCTAATTTTATTACATTATAATATATATATATATATAAGTGTCAAATACCAAAGAACCAATCATTTCAGCTACTTTGGAAGCCAGATTATATATATGAAAAATACATTACAATATAAAACATAAAATAAGAAATAGAAAATAGTATGAATGTTCTATTATTCTCCTAGTTTAACCCTTCATATCAGTCATAATACAAATCTTGGAATCCTAAGAAAAATGAATCACGGGAGAGGGGGGAGACCATATTCTCAGTAAGTATATGTTTATAATGGAATCTATTAGTAAATGTGGAATAAACAAAATTTCAATGTAAATAAATAACATAAATTCCATTTAAATAATCACATTATCATGGAAGCGTAACCATGTATATTCAAAAAATCAAATAATAACATGTAATAATAATAATAATGGAATGTATAATGTTGGATATTTGAACAATAAAGTTTAATCATCCTGATAGCGTAAGTATTTTGATTGAAACCCATCAGATTTTTGTCAAGATCTATCATCCGAATAATTTAAAATTGTTATGAAAAAAATAAGAAGGGTTTTTATCCCACTAATTTCATATCATGAGACCTACCAATGCATTGAGGGGATAGATTGGCCCCCACTCTTCACGTACTATTTTCAATTCATTCCTCATATGAAAACAGAAATAATATAATCATTTGTATTGAAAAAATTGCATATGAAATGTAAATACTATAACAATAAACCATGAATGGTATTAGTATAACACCTCTATAGTAAAAAATATCATAAAACTTTCAAAAAAATAAGGTAGATTGAATCATTAAATATCAAACTCAATTAATCACAAGATTTAAAAAATGATGTTGAGATTGATAAAAATATTCTAATAAAATATTGAGAACTATCTTCAGAAAAATACAATTTTAAATTAAAATAATTTTTTTCAAAGACATGAATTTAAAAATAAAACTTTTTTGTAAAAAAAACCTTTTAATATATTAAAGGATGATTCAAAAAATATAGACATCATGATGGTGGTAAAATCCTATCATGCCTTATAAGTAAAAAATATACTTTCTTTCCTTATTTTGGATGAAAAAGTTATAAAGTACCTCATTTGGATAACAGAAAAATGATTCCATTCAAAAAAATTATAAAAATTATAAAATGGGTAAAAGATGAAAACAAAATTGAATGAAATAGTAAAAATATAATGAAAAATATTTTTAAGATACATGGTCATGGATGATAAATATTCCTTAGCGGATATGTATATATATATAGACACTCCCAAATAATAATGAGATTTTTCAATTAACCCTTACCTTGAAAATTACAAAACAAACATTTTAATTAACATAATGTATAATGGTTTATGTATGGTTATTAATTTATAATTGAACCATACTCATATATATGAAATCATATATGATCCTCTTATTTTTCTTTGTTAAAAATATTTTTTATTACCCTTGTTTCAGGTGTCACCTACTTCATTTTTCTATGCATTTTTGTCACGTATCTCTTATATATTATGAATAAAATATTATTACTTTATCTGATTAATTTTATTATGTTCATATATATTATATTTAATCTATATGTTTTTTAAATCATTTTTGAGTTGTTATCATAGAAAATGAATATCATCGGGTAATGGAGACGGTAGGTCGTACATACACATGAGCGACAATGTCATTCCATTAATGGTGAATAGGTAAGGAATTAGATGGTATATTAATTATACATAATGAAACATATGTCATATGTATTAAATAATTCCATTATTTCCATCATTATTCACATATAAATAATGTAGCAATGAAAAATAGATTACACCACCTTGTTGATATGGTAAGTCGTATATACATATGAGGGGTGTTTTTATTTTTCCTATGATAGGAAAATCATGGTATATAGTTATTCCATAATAATATTCAATTATCATAATATATATGATATGATATTTTTTAATTTTTTATGGGAACAACGCATGAAGAATATGTAGATAAATAAATATACTTGAATATGTGGGTAAAACAATTACCAATTTATCAGTGGACTTCGGTTCATTAACACCTTAACACCTATAAGGTGGCTATTATGCATAAAATTTGTATTCTATAATGTGGATAGGAACTATGGGATGGAATTTGGGACGGTCTTAGTGAATCTACTAGGTTTTTAAGTGTGATGAATGTAAAATAATGCGAGCCCTTTTATAACAAATTTGATGGCCACTTTCTGAATTTCTTAAATTATTATATTCATATAAATTAATTTTCAAATACAAATGTCTCCAAAGTGGGATATTTAGAATATATGGGGAGTATGGTTATAAATACCCTCAATTAATTTTATTTAGAAAATATTATTTTTTATTTTAACCTGTATCACATCGCTTAAACCGTAAATTAATTCCTTTAACACTTACAATGAAAACATGTGTTATTATTTATAAGGGTTAATATTAATATTCTAAATAGAAAAACCCAAAAAAATAAAAAATTTATGAAATTTAGAAATTCATACTAATCGGTTTTCCAATGTTTATATATTTATGAATTTATATCATTTAATAAAGTATTATTTATTTTAGAATATCAATAATGTCAAATTTGACAATATTTATTTCATGACTTTTAAAAAATATATAAAAACACAATATAACTTCAAAAAAACATTTAATAAATCCCTAACCTCTCAAAATCTTCCATAAAATTTTTGTGATCATAATTATATCAAATTATATTTATTTTATTATATTTATTACCATTTATTTCATTCGTCCATTAATTAAACAATTACATCATCATCATTGTATAATAATTTATGGTAATTATTTATATTCTAAATTTTAAATATAAATTTTCGTTTAAAAAAATCATTATCATTCCTATGACTATTTATAGTCTAATTTATCTTCTAAATGATTGTATGTTAAAAAATTTATAGTTATCAAAATATGTGAATGATATTTTTACCACTAATTTAAATAAAATATAATCAATGTTATAATCTTATCCAAGTGGACTAAAAAAGGTTATAATTTATTCCCAAGTATAATTTAGGTCCAAAATAACCCATGAAAATAAAAGAGAACAAGTTTTATTATAATCCTATATTCTTTATAACATTATATTTACCCATAATTCTAGGATCTAAATACATAAGTAGATGCTTAGATCAAGAGGGGGTGAGTTGTATGAAAAAAAAATTCTTTTTTAACATTAAAGAAAAATATTTATAATAATGTTAAATAAATATGATTCACTAAACACACTTTTTTAAGGTTAATAAAAAACACCTTAGCTTTGATAATGAAGTGTAATGAACTAAGTACATAGGTATATTTGTATAATATTCCACCTTAATGTTTATAGAATCATATATTAGAGTACCAACAAAAGAGAAATTGTAATAATCCCTATCTTATTGTTATAAATTTCTGCCAAAATTAAAAGTAAATATAAAGGAGTAAAATTATTTTAACCAAAATAGTAGGATGTCCAAAACAACATGGATAAAGGTACCTTTATTTGTAATTTCAAGAAATTTTGTCTTACTAACCCCAGGGTAATCCCTCAATAAAATGATCAGTGTCAATATGGTTATCCCTGGAAGCCCTCGATCTATATGGTGGTCAATACCTCTTTCTTATTCCAGCTAGAATCTCTCGATTAAGTACCTAATCGGCCCCTCTGTCTTCATTCATCATAGAATCCCTCGATCGAATACAATAAAAGTTAGTGTCTCATAAATCATAAAAATGATTATTGGAGATCTTAAGTATGTGAAACATGTAGCTCAAAACATAATCACATCAAGTCTTTCATACAAAGTTATTTTGGCAGAGCAATTCCAAAGTATCAATCCAACCAAAAATACAAAGCATTGAACATGTTCAAATGTCTATGTATTTAAAGGTTAGATCTTAATCAATGAAATTTTCCTCCAACTGTAAAATTTTTCCCAAAATATCAGAGGGACCTATAAAAATTGAATGTACAATAACCATATATTAAATAGAATATAAAACAACATTTTTTATAACAAAATATCACAAATAACATTAAGTGGGTATGAATATGTTTATATAAATCATTATGTTTATGAAAAATGGTAACTTTAAGACAGTAATCAAAAATTTCATTACTGAAATATAAGAATGAGATATTAAAAAATGAGAATTAGAATTGAGAAGTGAGAATTTGATTAAAAAAATTGCGAGATTTGTGAATGAGAAACCAAGAATCTGAATAAAAATTTATTTAGATTCATTATTAAGAAACATAAAGAATCAAGATCATGATTGGGAAGGAATCAGAATTGAGAAGAAAATATTGGAATCCAAATTTTGGAAAATTCAGAATTTTGAAAGTAAATCAGATTGGATTATCTATGTGATTTATATTTGAGAAACGTGATGAATCATATTTGAATTTTTAGGAGAATAAAAATTGAAAAACATAATTCAGATTCAATTTTCTGGATTATTCAGAAATGAGAAAGTTAAGGATTTCGAGTTTTATTAAGGATCTGATTTGTTCCCATAGTTATTCTATTTGAAGAACATAATGACTATATTACCTAAATTAGTTAACAGACATGCATAAAAATATCTATGAAGATAGACAGTATTATAAAAGAAATGTTCATGTGATTTCAAAAACATAATGTAATGGAAAATTTCATAAGGAAACAATTGAATTAACAATTTCCCATTTTTGGAAAGAACAAAAAATCTATTTAAGAAGATAATATTAAGACCAAAATTCTTCTATTTTTAACATAAAATAAAAAATTATGCCACCCTTAGCTTACGAATCAAGAAGAATACTACTAACTCCCCCTTAGGATAAGAAACCCCTAATGATAGTTTTATGATGTTATATATTTATCATCCCTTTATGAGAAAAAATATCCACCTTATTGAACAATGTATTATTTAATAAATCCCCCTATTATATTCTCCACATTAAAGAAATATTATTTTTAGAACATTCTTCTCCCCCTCTGTGATTTTCAAAAAGGAATTGGAAAAAGTATAACATGCTTGAAAAGTTAAGATAAGGATAATACAATAAATGTATAAAAAAATTTAAAAATTGAAAAGATTACAAAAAAATATTATAAATATATGAAAGACAAACTCTTCTTTGGCAGTAAGGTTTTAACTATTTCCTTTATCTTTTTCAGGTCATTGTGATCATCTTGAAATATCTTGTGGAGTACTTCCTGATCTAGACTCATCTTCTCAATATTTGTAATATTTTCTTGTTGGATGTTAATTAATTTTTCCTAGGATATAAGCATCTCATCCACCTCATCTTTTTAAGATTTAACTCTTTTCACATCATGATAAAGCGAATTTAGTTTCCCATATAATCACAATATTTATGTAATTCAATAGCTTGTTCTTCCTTTATCCTTTTTTGAGAAGATGTTTGATAGATTTTTTATTTTGAATTCTTATTCTTTGGAGGAACCTTTTACTATCTCAAACATATCATCTAAAACGTTTAGGTCTATATTGATATAAATTTACAACTTTTTCCTATATCTGAGATACTTCATATAAAAATTATAATTCTATTAAATGGTTTTGAAATTGGATCCAAGTTCTATTGTCTTTTCCATGAAAAGGGGTTTTGAGTTTGATTTTTGATTCATGTGAGATTGAATAATTTGACATCTTGAATCAAGGTTTAGGGAATCAGGGATGGATTTCACCATATTCATTAAATAATGAACAAAAAATTCTTCTCC
Source organism: Viscum album (assembly GCA_963277665.1). NCBI lineage: Eukaryota > Viridiplantae > Streptophyta > Magnoliopsida > Santalales > Viscaceae > Viscum > Viscum album. Next base: position 400,131,793 of record OY728138.1, read on the forward strand.
TATAGGGGATGAAGATCATTCTCACTCTGATTCAGCTTGCATAAATGTGAAAATATGTGATTTCTTCTGTTTGTCTATCACTGATGATATTATCTCTGTGGTTTGATTTTTTTTCCTTTCATCATATATTTGACCCATATTATCATCATCATCATAACCACAATCTTATTTATCCTCATATACATTATCACCATCATCATCAACATAAACATCACCATCATATGGGATTTGATGAATTTTAGTATCAACAACATTTCGTTTTTGAGATGATTTATCTACTAAAGAATATTTAAGAATATGATGTTTGAGATGTTCTTGTTGATAACTTTTCAGATTTAATAAGCCTCTATGTTTATTCAGTTTTATTTATTTCATCATCGCTATCTTTATCTTGGGTATTTTCTTCTTCTTCTTGAGACAATTCATGAATAATCAAAACTAAACATAGAACAACATCCTTTCTTTTTTTTGGGGTAGCCTCTACTTACACTTTTTGTTATTATTGATGAAGTAAAATTTCTTCAAAAAAGGACTCTAGAAAATGAATGTTTTTTGTGATTTTTCTGTATCTTTTATCACATTCTGAATGATCCCTGGTTCAATTATATGTTTCATATGCTTCTTATCCTTTTCTTGTTTTTAAAGTTATTGAGCTTCATGAATCTTTAAATTTTTACCTTCAACTATATCTAACCTAAAATATTCAATCTTCTAATATCCTCAGCACTTTTTATTTTATTAACTATTCTATAACATCAACTGGGTATGACTTCGGTTTCTTTGTATTTGGTGGTTAAGATTCTTGAGTTGTTTTTTGTGGTTCCAAGATATGAGACATTCTTTTCTCTAAAAACTGTTTCTTGGAGCTCTCTCAAACTTATCTTAATTTTTTATATATTTCAACAAATTCATTTGTTTTTTCATTAAAAGAAAATTTCATTCTTTTTTGTGTGTTATCACATAAAATAAGAATATTTAACTTTTTTAGCTTCGACTTGCATGTGATATAGTAAAAGCTCAAACAACATACTATCATCATGGAAAATGTATCTATAAACATAAAAATTTGTGACATGATGGAGTCATCTTTAATTTTACTGATTAAGTGAATGATTCCCTTGACTAGATTAGTCTTCCTTAGATTAATATGAAAATCAATCATGAAGAAATCTATTATTTTAAAGGTGTCCTTGTCTATTTATCTTAGTATTAATATACCTTGATTCCATAATTCCAAAATCATGTAGTTAGCTAAATGGTTTGAATCCATGGGATTGCTTAATCCATGAAGACCTAATAAATCAATAGCATTTACACTATTGAGATATCCTTTAGAATCTAGATACTTAAGAGATGGATATTAACCTCCACCATCATACAGTAACCCAATAATATTTTCGGTTTTCTTATAGGGAATAGAATACATTTCCCCAAAACACTAAAAATAAAAATTATCCTTTCTTACTACAATGAATAATTTAACTGATTCATAAAATTAAAACAACGTGAACACATATACTGGATCTAGTACCCCCATCTTTTGGCAGTAATTTTTTTCCTAGCCTTGAATCTTAATAATATTTCTTATCAAAGAATCATATCTCAGGTAGAAATTCAAATCAATTAACCTTCCTATAAAAATTATCCAGTCATGGAATGCATTGGCAGGTGTTGAAGTATGAGAAGATATTGACAGAGACATATAATGCTAAAAATGATCTCTGAAACTTAATAAAGGGATTTGGATATTGGAATAGAGACTTTTAAGGGTGGAAGAAACTCGAAAGAAAATCTATGGAATTCAATGAGGGACATGATGGGGGGGTCCCATCCTTTATATAGGCATTGAGATGACGGTTAGACTTCTAGGGTTTATCAAATGATTGAATACACATAGATCTAATCTCGTGGTTGAGATTAAGCCAATGAAGGTTTACTAGTTCTAATCTTTTGAGTTTTTATGTAAACAAATAGTATTTAAGGAAAGGTGAATCCAATAAACATTTTATAAAACATGTTTGATATACCAACAAACAGAAATTAATGTTAATAAGTATTAGCTAAGATAGAGTACATGTTAGAGATCCCAAAATGTTTGTTAGTGTTTTATAATATTATTATTAGAAATCTTAGACTAAAAAATATTAGAGTCTTAAAAGATTTTTTACATTTCAAATTTTGTTTTAGTTTTTTAAAAAAATATTATGGAAACCAAGTATACCCCCTATTAAAAAGAGTAACATAATGATTGGAGATAGTTTTAAAAAATTCTTATGAATGATTACCTCATAGTAGTTATTATTATATTTTTTTAATGTATTCAAATCTTTCAAATGGTAATGATATTGTAAAAATATCAGTATTTTGTTCTTACGTTCTGATGAATTGTAAAATGGTTTCTCCAATAATTGTGTGATCCGTATGGATGTGATGCCTAATATCTATGTTTATTTCACAAGAGTGAAGTGATGGGTTTTTTTATAAAGGCTATGGCACTAGCATTGTCACATATTATTTTAGTTTTAGTAAAACTCATTCAATAATCAGTGAGTGTGTGTTAAATCCACAAAAGAAGATCACAACAACTTCCAACTGCTAGATATTCGACTTCAGTAGTGGAAATTGATATAGAATGAAGTTTCATATATTACCAATAAACTAAATAATCTCATATGAAATGAAAAGTAATGGATGTATTCTATCTATACATTTTACAACCAAAAATATATCATCTGATAAAACATTTTAAAAAAATCATTTCCAGAAGAATAGATAAGTCCTAAATCCATAGTTCCCTTTAAATAGAGAAAACATATTTTGAAGTATTTTAAATGGGATTATTTTGGATTATATTGATATATTTCACATAATTATACTGAAAACATAATGTCTAGACCACTAGCTATTATTTATAGTAAACATCTTATTATACAGCTAATTTTTGTGTGATCCACTGGTTGTCTAGTTTATCTATGATCAAAAGTATTATAGGTATCGTTTGGTGTGCTTATATTGGTCGTTTTTTCATATCCATACTTTTTAAGAAGATATTTAATATACTTATGTTGATATATATAAGTTATTTTTGGTTTATGAGAAATTTTAAAACCACGAAAAAAGTTAACTCACCCATGAGACCAATTTGAAACATAGATTTCATAATAATCTCAAAAAAATAGTTACTGAATACTAAACTGGTCCGAATTTAATTTTATAAACAAAACATTGAACAACCAAATGATTTTTTCTTACATTATAAAAGGTTTGGACCATATGTTCCCTTAACCAAAATGTTTTGTAAAACAATCCTATACGTTTGTCATACCAGGCTCTAGGGGTCTATTTAAGACCATATAATGAATTGGTACATTTAATAACATGTCCAAGATGTTTTGAGCCTTCAAGACTAGGTGGTTCTTCAACATAAACATCCTCTTGAACATATCTATTATGGAAAGTACACTTTACATCCATTTGAAAATGTTTCATGTTAATGAATGGGGAAAAGAATAAAGGAATTCTAATAGATTCAATTATAGTTATCATAGTATAGGATTCTTCATAGTCTATTTGTTCTTGATTATAATATCCTTTAGAAAATAATCATTTTTTATTTTATACAATGATTCCATTTTCATCACATTTATTTCTAAAGACCCATTTTACTCCAATTAAAAATTTTTAATCTGGTCTATCAACCAAGATCCATTATTTTTTCTTTTTGAATTCATTTAGTTCAATTTTTGTTTCTTTTATCCATTCTTCATCATAGAAAGATTCATCTTTAGTTTTAGGTTATAATTGGGAAAGATATTCTAGATGATCGACAACATTTCTTAACAAACTTATAGTACTTATGGGTTAATTTTCATCATTAATGATACTATCCCTGGTATGATTCCTTAGAAACCACTAACTTTGGTTTTCTAAAACATTATCATTAACATAGGGTATGAAGTCTTCTAGATTATATTATTTAGAAACATTTTCCTATGTATTATCTAGATTAAAATATTCTTTTATCAAATATTGATAATTATTTTTTGGAAACACATCCAAATACATTGGACAAGGTTGTTTAAAATAATGGTAATAGTTTCATCAAACATAACATGTACTATTTCCTCAATAGTATGAGAATTTTTTTTGTAAATTCTATAATCCTTAGAGCTACTAGAATAGCCTAAATAATTCCTTAATCATATTTGGGTGTGAATTTATGTAAATTATATTTTGTATTAAAATTTTACTTTTTTCATCCAAATACTCTAAGGTATGATTGTTTTGGTTTTTTTCCTTTTGATAACTCATAAGGTGTTTTACTAAGAAATGGTTTGATTAATCCTCAATTTATTGTATAAAAAGTAGTATATAGCACTTCATCACAAAATTGTCTAGAAATTGAGTATTCAGTCAACATGGTCTTATTATCTCTTGATGAATTTAATTTATTCTTTAAATAATTCCAATTTACTTATCATTTCATGGAGATAAAAAGTTATTAGTAATGCCTTTATTACTAAAAAATGTTTCAGAATATTAATTTTCAAATTATCCACCATGATCACTATAAATAAATATGAATTGAATTTTTTCTCATTTTTTACGTTGCAAAAAAAATATTTGAAATTAAAACATGCTTTATATTTAATTTCTAGAAAATAGACCCTTGTAAATATAGTGTAATCATAAAATAAAACAAATAGTGTTTTTCGCACACACTTCTAGTTTCTGTAGGACCAAAATGTCGATGTGCACTACATATAATGAACCAGAAGTTGATACTTCACTTATATTTTTCATGATTGACTTATGTTGCATTCCATATTGAAAAGGGTCACATACTTTTGAAGAATAAAATCTAAGATCAGGTAAATCCTTAAAAAGCCCATTCATCGATAGTATATATATGTTTCATATGTTATAGTTTCCCATACTTATATGAAATTACTAGGATTGGTCTTCCATTTCACTTGGGAAAGGTAAGTATTTGATCCTATGGTCTTCTATGTTATGTGTATAAACATTCTCATGCCGATGGGCCAAAATAATGAACCCATCTTTGGAATTGAGTAGCAAGAATTTATAATTCCTAAAATTCACAAGGTAACCTCAATCACATAATTGGATTATGATTATATGGTTATTCTTAATATCTTTAACAAATATATCTTTTGAAATTAATTCTTTTATAAGAAGAATGATGTTACCTATACCAACAACGTCTCCTTAATCATTGTTTATGAATGTGACTCTTCCAAATTTCATCTAATTAATATTTTCAAAGATGTTTCTGTTAATAGTCATGTGATTGGAAAATTTACTATTTATTAACTATATATTATTGTTGGTGCTTCCATTGTTTTCCTGAAAATAAAATAGTTCTGTTTTTTGAATCCAAACATTCTTGGATCCAGAAATGTTGGAAAGTAAATTTTTAGGAATCTGCATTTGCATTGAAGAGGTATATTTATGAAATCCTAATGATTTAATATTATTTAAAGAACAATTTTTCACCCTGTTTCCACCACATTTAATCTTAACATAGAATGGGGTAATTTTAGGAACAAAATATTTATGTCTAGGAATTGGTTTTTAATGAGGATAACCAATTCTAAAACTATTCCTAAGAGGATGAATTTGGGAATACATTTTATCAAATCTTTCCTTAATGGAAGGAAAAAGGAAAAATATTTGTTTGAAGAATATATTTCGTATTTTAATATAAAGACTAAATTATCATGCTCAAAATCATTGGTTTCAGAATTTTGTTTAGTCTCTAAAACATTTTTCTACGAAATAATATTTCTAAAATCCTAAGAAATCTTATCCTTTTTTGAATTAACTGATTCAATTTTTTATAAATTGAATCACTTTTAAAATATTTTTCCTGATGATATTTTGAATGATCTGATAATTCATTTTTTAAAATATTTATTCTAGAGATTTCTTTGTCAATATTCATATTGATCGTACAATTTTTATTTTCAACCAACTTAAAAAAATAGATACTTCATCCAATGAAGGTTTGGTATCTTATTTTAAGGATGATTATTCATATGAAGAAATATATCCATTATTTTCACGGTAGTTAGAAGAAAATGACATATTGGTTACTAATTCATCTGTGTGTACCACATCAAAGAAACATTTATTTTCAAAATGAATTTAGAATATAAGATGATTTTTCTTTTATTTAAAAGATTCATTATCGGAAGATTCATCAGATGATTCTCCACCACTATCACTCCAAGAATAATTTTCCATCCATAAGATCTTTCCTTTTGGATTGAAATATCATTTCTTATTGCACTCAAAAGGCTATATTTCATGTCCTTTCTTTAAACATAGTAAAATCAGGTCTGATATGTCATGCTTCATTTCATTCATAACACATGACCTATGGGTGTTTATTATATTCAAAATTATTTTTTATATATCTATATTGGAAGTCCTTCTTGCCAAAAATATTTTTCATCAATCAAGGAATAATGGATAAAATATTCTCTAACAATTTAGATTAACTTGAGTCTGATTGAATAAAAAATTTCTTAGACTTTTTAAACATAAAAACATTATCCAGAGTTTTTGATTTCGTTTAATTTGAAGTAGTAGTAAAATAAACACTCCCATTATTCTTCTTTATATTATATACAATCTTCTTTAATTTTTTCTCATGTTGTAAGAGACTTCCAAATAACTCATAAAGGGTTACATTTCTAACTTTTCTTGACTAATAGATAGCAGTTCCCTTCGATTCCCATTCACTAGGCATGATGTCTATAATCATATCTACCAGAAACTCATTATCAGGGAATTTTTATCCCATTGACAATAGACTATTTACAATAGTCTTAATTCTATATTGAACATTAACTACAAGTTCCCTATATGAAAAAAACACCATGATATCATTCTTCAAGAATGGATCTTCTTGTTTTAATAACATTAAAAGTACCAAAAAGTGTAAATTCTCATTTCTTCTATAATATGTTAGCTTCATCAGAAGAAGATATTTGGCGGTGTATATTCCTAATCCTATGAAAATGAAAAGTATTCAGTACCATATTTTTTCAATGATATTATTTATTTTCATGATTAGTAAAAGTTATAATACCCTTATTTGGTATCTTGTAATCTCCAATAAGAATAAAAAAGTTAACTAGATGAGTATTGATAATAAAAGTCTTCATTATATCTCTATAGTATTCATAATCATTTTCATTCAAGATAAGTGGTCTTGTAGGGTTCAGATTATATATGGCTCCAATATTAAATCAAGAAATCTAAGAATAAAATGAAATACTTTTCCTATAACACAAGACAGTGTAGAAGATATTTATAATCAAAACGTCTAAAAAAGAAATCATAAAAACCAAGCAGAAGAAAAAGAAAGCGTAAGTAAACTAAACAGTTAGAATATGCCAATGATACTATGTGTATGTATCAATATCACAATGACATACTCTTATAAAAATTATAGGATCAAAATTTGTATGTATATACTTTAACATAATAGGGGTGAATTGTAATATTAAAATCATTCATTATAGCCAAAATGAAATCTTTGATTAACAATATTAAGAAAATATGATTCACTAAACCCTCTTTGGCAAGGTTAATAAAAATTACCTTAGTTTTGACAAATTAGTGTAATTAAATAATTACATAAGTATACATTAATAATATTATACCTTAAATCCTATAGAATCTTATATTAGAGTTACTACAAAAGAAAACATATAAGAAACACTTTCTTATAGTTTCAAATTACAATGGAAATTAAATGGACATAAAAATAGGATAACTCATTAACCCCAAAGAGTATGGTATCCAAAAAACATTGGATAAATGTCTCTTGATTAATATTTTCATGAAATTATGTCTTACCCACACCTAGGTAAGCCCTGGAAACAATGATCGTTGTCTATATTGCAATCCTTATAAGCACTAAATCTGTAAGGAGATCTATACCTCTGTCTTCCTTTAACTAGAATCCCTTGATTAAGTAGCATATTGGGACCTCTAGCTTCCTTCAACATGGAATCCATCGATCATATAGAGAAACAATTGGGGGTGAAAAAAGAAAAAAACATCTTATTAAAGATCTTATGTATGTGGTACTAGTTGTTCACAACTTAATCACTTCAAGGATTTGGCAAAATACAATTTTTTTATAGATGTCATATTGTATCAATTCATCCAAAAATTGACTACATCAAACGCACATAAATGAATTGGTTTTTATAGGCCATATCTACAACAGTCGAATTTCCCTCCAATAGTCATATTTATCTTGAACTTTTGAAGGGACCTATACAACTGGAACATACATCGGTCATATAATAATATATTAGATGAAATATTTTAGCATAATAAAATATCACGAGAAACATTATGTTTTTACGAATATATTTATATAAAACATTAGTTTATGGTAATATATTAACTTTCATACTATTATAAAAAATTTCCATTAAGGAAACATGAGAATAAGATCTGAAAAATAATGAGAATCAAAATTGAGAAAGTGAGAATTAGATTAATAAATTTCTGATATTTGGAATTTTGAAACATAGAATCATAATCACAAATTTGTGAATTTCGATATTATGAAACCTAAATAATTAGAAACATGATTCTGAAGAAATCAGAATTGAGAAGCATAGATTTGAATAACAATTCTAAAAGATTTAGAATTGAGGATGTGAATCACATTCAATTTTCTATGAAATTAGGATTTAAGATACGGGATGAATCATATTCAGATTTTTAGGAAAATTGGAATTGAGAAACATGAATCAGATTCGATATCTAGATGATTCAGAATGGAGAATATTAAGGATTCTTTATTTTATTAAGGATCTGAATTCTTTTAGTAGTTATTCTATGTTACGAAAATAAAGTTATACTTTGCTAAAATAGTTAACTAACATGCATATGAATTCCATTATATATAGAATGTATTATTATGGAAAAGTGTTTGTGATTTCCAAAACATAAATGAATGGAAAAATTCATAAGTTTTCTTTTGAATTAATAACAATTATTTGATTTGCCCTCATCGATGATAATTAATATACTAATAAATTTAAAATTAATACAACAAAAAATAAGAGAAAACTATTTACCTAATTTGGACCCATTAATTCCAAATAAGGGGATATTTTTCAAAATTGAAAACACCAATGATTCTGTAATTAATATAAAATTAATCCTTATAACGGGGTGTGAAAACTAGTTCTTGAAGATTAAACATGAAAAACATAGAAACAAATTTATATCTAAATTCATTGTAAAATTGTTGTGATTTAACTAGGTTGGAATAATAGATAAAAAATAATCATTTTTTACTTAAAAACACATGAATTTATAATTTAAGACTACTAATTATTTTGACGATAATAGTTTTTTTCAAATAAAAAGTTCGTAATTTTCACTATCCATCAATACGTGAACCTATCATAAAAATACCAAACCTTTTACCCAGGTAATTTTTTTAAAATCTTCCTTAAAATTGAAATTTTATTTTTTAAAATATAATATACTAAAGTGTCATAACTGTTATTTAAAATAGTTTCTACATTAAAAGATGGTAAAACTTTATTTAGAGAAATATTATTTTTTTCCATAAAAATATATTTGTTCACATTGTATTCCTATAAAATATATTGGATGAATATAAAAAATATTTTATTGAATATATACCATATATATTTCATTAATATAAGTTACTAATTTTTATTTATTAAATTTATTAAAAAATGTCATTAGGAGAATAAAAAGGCAAAAATTTCCTTTATATTCAATTAGTTTATATTTTTATTTTTAACTAATTGGTATCAAATGAATTCATATTATATTTTTATAAACCATATAATATAATAACTTAGTTAATAATGTTTGTAACTGTTAATTTAATATCTAGGTTAAAATAGTAAAATAATAATATTTAATTGTTTGTTTAAACAGATTGTATCATCCAATGTTAGCTATCAAATAAATTGAATTTTTAAAAATGATACATACCATTAAAAATTTTGGGGTGTTACATATGTATTCAAAAATATTCATTTTATATTCAATGAATTTTTAAATTTAATATTTAAAATTCAAATATCAATTAAAATTACATTCAAATAAATCCATTATATTTTTTTCTCATACAATTTACCACATTCAGTTTATAATGGGAAGTAACTAGATATTTAAATAACTAAAACTCATCAAGAATATGTTGCATTATCACTATAGTCTTAACTCTAAATAAACCCATATTTGTAGTGTTATCATCTTATGTATCACGTAATGGAATTGTTTCATTGTAACTTCACTTTAACTGTTGAATCATTCATGATGTGACAGGTGACTTCATGGAATATGAATTTATAAATAAAATTTGTTTTCATATGATTGTGAGAACCACTGGGAGGTGGGGTATATCAGTAGTGGTCTTTTACTATCTCATTTCTCTTTAAATCAACCCCTATAACTTTTTTAGGGCATTATCCTTAAAAAATCTATATAACAACCTCACAAACATGTAGGGAGAAGAATGTAAAATATATAACACAATATTTACATGTTTTTTCCTCAACGTGGGATCCAAAATACATTCCATGGTGACTCATGTGGGTCTATGAAAATTCAATATTAATAAGAATTGATTACAACTTGATCCAACTCCCATTGTACTCATTAGATATCATGATAAGAATTATTTTACTGACTTTTATCAATTATAATATTTTGATTATAAAAATGTGAAAAAATATATTATTAAATTTTCTATAAGATATCTAGATGTTCATCTTTAGAAATCCCCATCTAGATTTCTCTATTTTGTTAGTGTACATTTCATACACCCTTCCTTCATCCAGTATTCTCCATCTGGTGTAGCTCATAAAAATGAACCTATTATTACAACCATTATTCTATTTTTTTAAAAACTATTTTTCCCCAATCCCTAATCAGAGACATTATCTGATATACATTATCTAGTATCTTAGAATGACTCTTCTGTTCAATGTCCAAACTAAAACTATCTCTAGTAATATAGATCTGAATATTTGTGGGATTATCCAAACTGGTTCCTCTATACTTCAACCAATTCAGGTTGAAAAACATACTTCTCAACTCTTCAGTTTGATATCATTTCTCACATATGAACAATGTTAGTTCTTAATATAATTCCAACAACTATTTATATTTTCTCAAAAAATAGAATTATAATGAACTCAATTTAATTTTCCCACCCATCTAAATATCACAAAATTGTTATCAATCATTATAAAGTCATCTAAAATCCTCTCGAGGCTTCATGAAAACTCGTTGTCCACAACCTTCATTGAACATCCTCTAAACTTGGTATTTAGGAACTTCATAAGAATTTCATACCTCTTATAGAAAAGTAAATATTTATATATTAGAATATAATCATAAAATTAATAGTATTTACAATGTTTTCTAAAACTTCTTGAAATCTCATTATGGTTGGATTTTTATCCAGGGTCTTCTTTAGTAACTCTACAATTTGGAAACAACTCTTAACTTCATCATTTTACTTCATCCTGCTGATTCTATTTGCTGAAATTTCCACATATTAGACTTCATATAATAATTTGATTAAAAAAACATGGTATTGCGAAACTACTTTATATTTTCTATCTGATGGGATCATTAATGTTTTTGTAGTATCCTCTTATCTAATGAATGTTCATATGATATATCATTGATCCAATGGCCTTCCTTCCGTATCATTCTTCAGAAATTTGAACATTATACAACATGTAACAAACTATTTTTATTTAAACATCATTTATAATGTCTATACCTAAACTCTATTTTATCTTTCTATTACACTTGATAAATTTATGAGAAATAAATTCGTTAACATTTCTAAAAACAATAGTTACATAAGACATTCCCCATCTAGTTACAAATTTCATACTCTATTTGGTATCTCTATTTAGATTCTTCCACTTCTAGAAATCAGTTACAATTATGTATAATTAATACTAAAAACACATATCATCTTTGTTACCTTTTTATATCTCACACTCTTCTATATAAACAATTTTGAAACTAATTACAGGCTATTACAAAACTCTTGTACAATAACTCTGAATTTGTAAAAAATATTTGTCCAATTTCTTGATTTTTTTTCATTGAGTTCTTTATATAGAACTATACCCTCTTAGATTATTACTTCTCCACTTTTACACAATTTTTGGTAATATCAACATGTTATATCTACAATCATGATCTGATTGAATTTATTCAATAACAACTTCATCCGATCACCTTAGTCTGATGATCAATGTCGGTAGCCATGATCTTTCTCTTTGAATAAAATCTTGAATCGGGTTATTTTTTATGATATTGGGAACTTTTTATAACGTCTTATAATCATATAGAATTAAATAAATTCATCAAAACATATTTAAGGGAAAAAATCATTCACCTACATTAGAAAAAAAATATAAAAAACATTCATAACTTTTCCATGAACTATTTCTCAAAAGTTTAAAATATATCATAAAAAATGTGTTCATTACCAATATAAAATATATTAAAAAAATATCCCACAGTACATTCAAGTTTCCCATATGTATTTGTTAGAAACATTTTTAAATAAATTTTAATAAATCAAATATATTGACAAGACATTTTTTAATCTTTCACCAAATTGAGACCTTTCTCATAGAAAAATTCATGACACCAAACTATCAGAAAAATAAATTCTTTTGGAGTAATTTCACCCCTTTGTGGAAAGAAATTATGTGGTCATGATAAGATAATCTCCACCTCAATTTTATCTTCTTCTAAATTTTATAATTACAGAAATCATTAAAATCAATATAATAAAGAGTGGAACTTCACCTTAAAAATCTATACACACTTCCCACTTTGATAACATATTCAAATTAGTAGTGGGGGACCCTAATAAGAATTTTATGAATACATTGGTGGAGGATAAACATGTAATCACACTCTCTAATTCATAAATCATTCTCATGGCATATGTTTTTTGAAAAAATAAGCAATTCGTTTTAATATTTTAATGTACTTAAGTGTAATATATAAAATTTTAAAATTCTCTATAATGAAATTATAATTAATATAAATGTTCATTCAACTTGATTTTTTTTAAATTTCTGGAAATATCCATGGATCTTTAATTATAAAAAAGAATCTTAAATTGTTTTATAACACTAACTCTCAAATGATCCAGCTGATATTTTATCCATATAATTTATGTACGAGATTTCTTGGTGGAACCCAATTCATCTTCTTCTATACTAGAAGTAACTAAAATCTATGTTGTAATATACCTGGTCACACAACATTATCCCATGAAAAAATTTCCACATAATTTTTATTTTCTATCATTATAATCACCAACCGTGTTTGCATTAGTGTATCAAAGAATGATTGTTTCACAACATATTTTCTATAACATGCCAGAATAAAATGTTCCTTTTATGTAACACCCCAATCTTCTATGGTACGTTTCCCTTCGAATAATGCGATAGCGTGTGTTGTACGCAACCTCGAGTTCTAACACACACCACAACTAATTAAACTAGCCGTTGTGAATAGTAATACCTACTTTTTGAAATCATATATATTCAATATTTCAAAATGAACTTCATTTTTAGATTCAGAATATCAAAATTAGCCTAGGGTGAAATTTTGGTACATTTCGGATAACTTTCATATTTTGATGAATAGTGAAAATTTCTAAATTTTAATTAAAAACAACTTTTTTAATCAAAATAATTAATAGTGATAAATTGTGAATTTGAGTGGTTTTAAAGTATATTTAAAATATATTTTTACCATTTAATATAATTTTGGTCATTGGACATAATTTTACAATTAAACCGAACATAAACAAGTGTCAATCTTTTGATAGTTATTACCTCTTAAAAACACGTTTTTTGTTTTGACAGCGGGAATTAATTTTAAATTAATTTCTGCCACTTCTGTGTTTTGAATTTAGAAAAATGGATTCCATATTTGGAATCAGGATGTTCAAATTTTGTAAATAAGTAACTTTTATTTTTAGACATTTTGAATAATTACTGCGGTAAATATTTTATTTACCATGGTTAAAGGGTAAATCCGGTAAATAAGGGTTAAAAAATAATATTATAATAATACAAAATTACCCTAAAACGTGTCCTAACCCTATTGGTGGACACATACCCGACCATGGGCATCCTTGGGTCAATTTTGGGACCCCTTGGAGCCACTTGTATGTGGTAGGGACACATTATATTAATAAAGCTTAAATAAAAATAAAAATGGCATAAGATTACATCTTTTAGAAGAACAATTTTTACATATGGTTATACATGTTGGATTTTCGATTATAAATATTCATTAGAAAGATAAAACGATTTCCTACATAATTATATTTTCTTTATAATTTTTAGACATTAAATAAGTTATTTTATTTATGACACAATGATGATGCAGTAATTACTATTATAGTGAAAAATTAAAATAATTGATATTATAAATACCCAAATAAATATAATATGAAACTTTTAATGAATTAAACTTATTATATAGGATAATATGATATATTAGGATTGATTTAATTGACTTTTTTCTAAGTAATCAATCTGTTATGAGTTTCACAAAAATCAACTATTGAACAGTGTCAAAATTGACATAAAAGAGTTCTTAAAACAAATATTATATTATTAATTGATATTAAATTCCTAAAAATCTAAGGTTCGGCCAAGAGACTTATATTATGATAGGTTAATCATTAATGTACCACTTGGGGGTCTCTTGGATGTATATAGTAAGTTTATTAACCATATTATATAAAAATACAAAGAGACATTGTAAAAGTGAAACTAATTAACTTAGAGTTAATACTTAAAGATAAGGGTAATATAAGTACCCAAACCGGTCTATATTCTATTGGTTGAGTGGTTTTCGACCTATCCACACCTTAACCTTTGAATAATCAACTTTGGAGCCATTATAAACCGAATATTAATTTATTATAAATTAATATTTCTAGCTTTTCCAAAGGTGCCCCTCACCCCTCTTATAAAAGGGCACTCCTCCTTCTCATTTCTTCACACCTTCAAAGCCTTTTGGTTCGGCAAAACTCTGCCCAAATACTCTCCCAACATCCCTAACTACAACCTAGAGGCATTAGTTTGATCATAAAGCCAACCTATGGAGCCCTTTTGATCAAATCAAAAGGAAGAACCCGAAGAAGAGGTAATGATTTCACCACCCTTTTCTAAGTTCATTTCTTCTTCCACTTCTTCTTCCTTTGTTCTTACCATTATAAAATAATAACTCCAGTATCTCACATATACTGTGATGTTATTATAAGTATGGTACAACCATATTCAGTATTCTATCCACCCTTTGAATAACATGTCACCATACGTGCGTACGTACGGCTTACCGTCTCCACGTCGTGGTGTAATTGTTATTCAATATAATATTATTTGGATGGGTATAATAATGATGTGTAACTCATGTAAATAATAAATATAACATGTTAATGATTCTGTATATATGATATACCATTCATTTATATATTATTTTAATATCAAAAGAATGATATTGTCGCTCGTGCGTACGTACGGACTACCGTCTCCACGAACGCGATGAGATTCATTCTCCATCGTATCCATTCAAGTATAATTATCATTTTATGATTTAAAAATGATGTTTAAGGACTTTATATCATTCTGGATATGAATAATATACAACAAACATGGCTTATGTAACAAAACATATAAAAGAAAATGAGTAAGTTAACACCCGAAACGATGATAATTCTAAGATATTATTAATAAATCAATGTTAAAAGATCATATATGATATCATATTAATATATATGATTCTTGTATAATTTAATAACAATTATTTCCCCATTATACAGGAGGTTAACCTACCCCAACCAAGGAAAAGTACAAGGTAAGGGTTATTTCACAATCTCTTCATTATCCGAGGTTGTTTATATGTAATAATCTACTGGGATCTCTTTATCATCCACATCCATGTTTCTTAAAAATGTATTTCAAAACATTTTTACTATTTACAAGAATATGGGTTAAAGTCATTTATACCCTTTTTTGACTTTTTATAAGAGGTTTATAAAGGAATCTTTCCGTCGTTTTCAAAACAAGGTCCTTTTTAACCTTTTCGACAGAATTGAGGTAAGAATGTTTTTTTTAACTTATACGGCGGGTGCGGTTATTTTACGCCGTTATAAAATCTTAAAAGCTTTCCTTACAAGCTTATAAGAATATTTTCAAAGAAAATGTTTTATTTTATATGGATCTTAAATGATTTCAAAATAAAAGGAGATATTTCTTTAAAAATAATTTTGATTTCATCTATGTCAACATCCTTTGATGGATTTTAAGATTATTTGAAGTTGATTTATTATGATACAAAACTTCTATATTGTATTGAAGGTTTTGTGATATGTTTGACTGTGGATGTGCTATTTTTATACCATTCATAGTTTATTGTGAAAGTATTGACATTTCGTATGCTAGTTTTAATACGAATGTTTATGTTATGTTTAAACCTTTTCATATGGGAATGCATTGGACTTAATAAGTGACGGGTGGAGCCCGCTATATCTCCTCGATGCATCGGTAGGTCTCATGAGAAAAACTAGTGTCTTGGCACAAGGCCTTGACAAAATCTTATTTGTAGTCTTGGCACGAGGCCTTGGCTATGTGGTTATGATAGTCTGGCATTATGCATTCCAACATTATGAAAGTGGTTATTTATTTTTGCATGTGATTATTCGATTAGTGGAATATCCATGTGAATAAGTAAATGGCATTATTTCATTTTATTTATGCCATACCATGTTGAAATTTCATGTTTAAAAGGCTTTTGTTTTAGTTATACATTGCCTTAAATGTTTATTCTTATTGATGAAAGTTTCCGCTATATTGTTATCCTTACTGGGCATTTGAGCTCACCCCTTTTCTATGTTTTATTTTTCCCAGGAAGTGAAGATGTAAGTTATGAATGACCTGCAGGGATATTATGAGGGGATTTTAGTGTGGACTGTGGAAACATTATGTTGTTGTAGTAGTTTTTGATTTTATGATGTAATGTAAAACTTATGAATATATCTAGTGTTTCCAAGGCTACTAAACCAATCGGTCTTTCGAGATTTGATCTTTCTTGTGATCATGCCAATGTTATGTAATAATGCACCGACTCTAGGCAACTAGGGTCGGGGCGTTACATTTTATATACCTAAGATTTATTTTATCTCCAAGCATATAATATTACATTCGATCACTCTGATATATTATACACAATGTAGAAAAATTAAAAAATATAGCTTTTATGTTTCAAGATAGTGAAATCTTCCAATCAACTTCCTAAACCATTTTTGATTCACCCTTTTACCTGTTTCATCTTTAATCAACTTCATCCCATAAAAAATGTGAATATAATCCCCTTTATAATATTCTGTCACAAAATTCTGTAATAACTCTTTCACATACTTTTCATACGATAAATAAACATATGTTTCCCTCTGTTTAAATTATAATCCCAGAATAAAAGTTAATTCTTTGAGAATTAATATTTCACAAATTTCATTTATTTGTTCTACTAATTATTCACAACTTTTATGCAAATAAACTAGAAATCTTTTATCTTAAATGTGAATAATGATAATAAGAGTAGCTATTCCCACTTTTTTGACATACAGACTACTCAAAACATTTCCATCAAAAATGATTCAACTATTTTAGGAAACTATCAAGTTAACAGTACCATGCACGAGGAGCCTATTTCAATACAATAAAATATTTATTCAATATACACACAATAAATCAAATTTTTTAGTTAGAATCCACTTTTCTTTCTCATTGTGAACTTATTTTACAATTTAAATATTTAGAAATCTAACTTTACATCAATATCCCAGACATTGTAGAAAATATGTGTAGAAACTACCAAGAACATTCGTATAGATTCTATTCCCATAAAAGGGGAAAATTTTTCTTCAAAATAAACACATTCCACCAATGATTATTCTTTAAAAACATTTCATACTTTTATTAATGATATTTATACATGTTTATTCTAAGTGTTATTATTGAAATACCTTATTTGGATAACATTATTTCAAATTGATAGTGGAACCAGATCCCATATTTTATTTTTCCTAATCTGATATAATAATTTATTTACAGTATCAACCAACTATTTATGGAAAACATCATCTAAAACTAGATTTGGTTCTGCCTATGAAATGAGTGATTTAATATTATTTAATATCAATTTTCTTTATGTATGAACATGATATTTCATGTTTCAAATTTTGTTTTTAGATTCAACCCATTTCTATAGGGTTTCAAATTTCAAATATTTTCATCATGTTTAATTTTTCTCATCACCAAATTGATTTGAGACTTGTTGTACATGTTTTGGATTAAATTTTACCTCTAATTTATTATTCTACTTGGAAGTATTCAATTTATATTAAATGACATTTTCAATAACTTTTGTTAAAGAATTATTATTTTCATCAGCAATCACATCATAAGAATCCACAAACTTATATATATATTTATTAGAAAATTTAAAATTTATTCCATTAGAATAATATCCTATTAAAATTCATTACACATCCTTTTAATCAATCATTAAAATATAAGTAGTTTTATCTTCCATAATAATGGACTCTTAAAAACGTTGGAATATTTCACTGAAGTTTTTTATTACACCACATATCATATGAATTTATTTTTTATTCTAGGAACAAAAGAAATCTTTTTTTATATGAATAGTAGTACTAATACACTCTCTCCATAGTAACATTGAATGTTTATAATCATTCAGCATACTCCTTCCCATTTGCAATAAACATATATTTTTCCTTTCATCACTCAATTTTTTAAGGATTGTATAGAGAACTCTATTCATATTAGATTCCATGTTTCATAATAATGTATTTGAAAAAAAATTCTTCTATACTCTATTCTATATTTAGTTCTCTGTTTCGACATATAAACACCCATATCTCTTTCCACAACCATTTTAAAATGTATAGACTTCCCTATAATCTCTGATGTTTGCTTCATTAACATTATGTTAGTTATTTGAGTGATATTTTTGATAAATGTGATAAAGTAGACCCCCCCCCCCAAATTATTTGTTAATGTTTCATCAATGAAAAAATATGAATGTATATAAGCTCATGTAGTCAGATGGATTAGATTTTATCTTTATTATTCCTTCTAATAATAATCTTCTGTTTTTGAAATTTTATTGAAACCTCATCTTCATTACTTTTATGTGGTGGTATGTTTCTTATAGAATCAATGTTGGAATGATATCGTATTATTTTTTCCAAAGCCTTCTAATTATTAAATTCCACAACTTATTTTCATCTTTAATGGTTTACTAACATTACATACAATGATCTCCAGTATTGAAAATAATTATACTGTTTCTATCCATTAATATCAATATTCACATCATTCATGCATATAATGATATAAAAATATTTTCTAATCATAACTTCTTTACCATCATCCCAAAACTTTTAAACACCCAGTATGTTGTGTTTGAACGCAAAATCATATAAAAAATTATTATTTTTTATTCTTTGACTGAAGAGGTTCTTTTTATGATATTTCTTGAGAAATATCATTTCATAATGTAATTCAACCATCATCATGTTCTACAATATTTTTCTAGAAATTTATATCACCTTCCATGATTAATTAATAACCACTATAATGAATCCAAGGTTTTTTGTTATCATTTATTGTTTTCTTAAAATGAAAATCTATTTCAATAATTTTTTTTGCTTCCCTTTCCTTCCTAACATAGGAATATTTTATTGAAATAGTATTCAGTTATAATTTATCAAAATTATCTGATTTGTTAAATATTTAAAAAACGTACTCTATGTAATATCCTGGCCTGAATGACCATAAAACCTATTTCCAAACCAGTCAGTCAAATGACCTCAAGCACATCTCCTCGAATGCTAGAGGTTTCCATCATGTAATGTTAGCTTTGGGTGTGTATGTTGTGAAACTATCCCCTCATAAATCAAATTACTCCTAGTGATTAAAAGTATATAATAGTTAGTGCATGTATAATAATAACAGACTATTGTGGATATTGTACTAGATAATTTACAAAACAAAAGAAGAGAGATATGACATAATTGAGAAAACGTAGCCAACTCTATTTTTTACAACAGATTAACTTAAGATATGGTAATGATACATGATGAAAAGTATTAAAAAATAAAACATGCTATACAATATATTTCAATACTAATGAAAAGAAACAAGATCCCATTGGGAGATCTCCCTGAGCATCTGGAGCTCCATATGGGTCATTTTTTCCTAACTCCTAGGTATAAGAAAAATAGAAAAAAACATAGATCCACAAAATATAACATCTACCTAGGTACTAAGGGTACCTTATATGTGTGTGAGAGATATATATATCAAAAGGCTGTAACCCATGGAGTCTATACAAATCCAGAAAATTCATTATGAACATAAAAGAATTTTATATAAAATAAATGTAGAAAGATGATAAATTAAATTATAGAAACTTGGTTCAGGTTCCTAAATCGATTGAAATCCCATAATTCCAGCTATGAACTAATCTGAATGTCTGAAAATTATAGATGTTCATGGAATAATATATAAACAAATAATTCAATAAAAACCATCCAATCATGTGGTGGAGTCTAAGATCGTCCCTAATGATCTGAAAAGAATCCCAGTTGTTGATATGGAACATATGATATAATTCAATACCATATAGTTAATCCCATGTGACACATCAGAATTCCTTGTTATCACTTGAGGTATGGTGACTCTAATTTCATTATATGTATCTGACTAGAGGACCGAGTATCACCCAAGGCATGTTGTATCTATCTTTCCAGATGTTCCATCGAAAGATGCTCCCCCCTGAACCAATTTCACTCAGAAGTATAATAAACCACCCGACAAGCCCTCTCTTGGCAATCCAAACAACTCCCATATTGCATCATGGAATAACCTCCTGAGCTTGAGAGTCCATCCATAAGTCCTTAATATGAGACCCTTCTTCACACCTGGCCCGCATTAGGTGAACCAAGTCACCAAAGAAAATTTTAAGGAAAACTTCAATACACATTTCAAATATTAATAATAAATATATACAAATCTAGCAGTCAAACAATCACCATGATCCACAAGTTATTCAATCTATCAAGTAAAACGATAAAAATCATCAACATATAATAACACATTTAGTTGAAAAGTAACTAATGTGTCTAATCCAAAAAACTAGGAAATAAGAAAAAAACCTAAGGAATGTTCAACCAAAAGGCTTGGTTACAAGTAATAAGCTCTAAAAATTAAATTAAACTTATTCCATAAGGAATTAGCATGCCTTTAACTATAATTTATCAATGACAATAAATAAACAGGCTAACCAGATTGTTTATACAAATCATTAAAAAATGTGTTTCTCATGCCACCCTCAAAATTTAATTATATATCAACCACTTAATGATTGGAAATAAATTCATAATGAATAATCCATTTAATCAAAGATATGTTATTAAATTATAACATCCAACGAAATTTATTTTGTTCTAACAAGGCCTTCAAAATTGAAACAATCAAGGATAGGCATTCCTCCATGACCAGGAATTCCATCCAAATCATTCTACATACCTTATCAAGACAAGGATATCAAATTTAAAAAGGGAATAAAGCACAGAGAATATGAAACAGTCAAGATGGAATATTTCAACTTGGGTAATCCATAATACAAAGAAAATCCAACAATTAGGAGCTATTTGGTTATAATTGGACATTTAAAACTTTCCAATAAGTCAATTCAAATGTGGAGTGAATGTAAACATGCATAATCCAGTATTTTTATTCATTCCACCCAATTAAAAATTATAAATGAGGCATACTCATTTACATAATTCAATATTTGAGGAATTACCTCTCATGATCCAAGTTAACCTTATTCAGTTCCATTTAACTTATTTAATACATTATAACATGTAAATAACATTTATAAGATAAAAAGGGAGTCACAAAGTGGTGAGTTAGTCATTACAACACTTGCCAACTAAAAAAAATTTCAATCTTAAAGGTCTAACGACACTTAATGGGTGTTTTGGATCCAGAAACTACCATATTGAAAAGATGAAACCCCCTTCTGCAATATAGAGTAGGGCTATCTATGATGTGTGATTTACGAATAAAAATTAATCAAGTGCAGACGATTACCAATACAATATGTCATGAAATCAAGAATAGATATTATTTCTTTTTATTATGATGGAATATCACCTCACATTGGGGAGTTTTATTATAAAACATGTCATAATGTATCCACACATCACTTGTGCATATTTAAACATTCATTCTATAATTCAACATTTGTTCTAGAATTATAACTCACATCGACGAGGTTTAATACTAATAGGCCATGTGTAAGTATATGTAATTAGAAACAAAAGTAATATAATCACAAAAAACATGATACAAATATCTATTAACCACTTTTTAATTTTAAGGAAGCACACCTCAATGGATGAGTTTTATTATAAAAATGTGACATAGATTATTAAAAAAATCTTTTAGTAGGATAATAAATTTATGCAAAATAAAATATCAACACCATTAATAAATTGAAATGAATTTGTGAAAGGATGGACATTAATTAATTAATGCACTTTTAAACATAAGGGTTTATTATAAGGGATCCTACATCAAAACTAGAAAAAAACTGAAAACTCATCACTTGAAAATATGATCAACGACTATCCAAAGTAACAAGGTAATTCCCAACACCCTGAAAATTAAATTATCTGGGATGCTAAAATAATTAAAGACTCAGAATTAGATGTTGAATATCCAAGAAAAAAATGAAACCTAACCATAGATGTCAGTAATTTCTCAAAATTATTGGCAGATGGACCAAAACACTTGGAAATGTTACACCTTCGATGTTGATTGCCGAAACATGAACAAACAAGACCCAATAGGCCATAAAATACCCAAAACAAGAGGAAACATGAAACAAATAAAAACATGACGTAGGGTATTTACCAAGTGGAATCTAGGAAATAGGAAACCTCAAACATTCTGAAAATAAAGAGGAGAAGGAAGAGAATGACTCACCATGACAATCTGACCTTGATTCCTCAATAGATCTAAAAAAATGTTGACCGAGAAGGATAATAAGGCAGAGGGATTGCATGCTTCAAGGTTTCATCGAGGGGGGGTGTCATGCCTAAAAGAGGTTTGTCCATGTGCTCATTGTAGGGATTATTAGCTGAGGAGGGGAGTGATGTGGGAGAGGGTTCTGCCATGGTGGTCATACTGACCAGGTGGGTAAGGGGATGTGGTGTTGTTTGATCCAAGTCGAAGGGGTAAGGGAATGATCATAAATGGGAGAAATAAAAACTCTCATGGGTTATTAAAAACCATAAAATTATATTAATAAAAATAATAATAATAATAATAATAATATTCTTATTTATGTTGTTATTTAATTAAGTCATTTTTCCCAAATCTATTTCTTTAAACATTAATTTAATTAACTTTAAATTTAAATTTTAATATAATTAATTGAACTTTTTTATGAAAAATACAATATTGTGACAAAATTCAGAAATAAAAATTTTTGATGCTCGGTTTTAAGAACAGTTGGCCGAGCAAATGCAAAAATTTATTTTCATTCACTTTTTCATACGTTTCAAAACATGGGACATTACAACCTTCCCATCTTAGAAAATATCATCCCTAATAATCCTTCAGGAATAATGAATACAAAACCCACCCTACCAGGGTTATGATGTCCCATACAAATGGTCGTGCTGTGTCTCCAAACGTCCAATGCACTTTCAGGCATTGATTTGCAAAGTGTCACAAAATCCTTTAAGATCTAATTCAAAATTCATTTTCCAATCGAAACACAAATATTACACTTAATTGAGCATGTTCACCAGGAGACATGGCCACACCATAGTCTCAGTAAATATCTAAAACAATTTACTTCCCACCTTGGCCATTAATGCTTGAATGAGGAAAATTCCAAGCCACGACACCTTCCACCATCAGAATTTCACAATAGACACACACTTAAGTATTTTAGTGGAACTTCTCATTTGATTTATGAAATAGTTAAAATTTTCAATTTCCCATTGACCTCAATGCCCAGGTTGACCCTAATTTTCATGAAAATCCGTGTCCGATACAAACCACACATGTCACATCTGACAACATAGGAGAAATGGTCCATTAATGAATGCTCAATTGAACAGGAGATAAAATGCATCGAGGTAGTCTAACTGACCGTTAAAGAAGATTATTGGATTATTCAATGATCATTTTACGATATAAATTATGATTTAATCTTATAAGGTGTCTCACATTAACTATGAACACATCAACCAATGTTCAAACCAGACTTCCATTGACATTTCTTGATTTATGCATTATTGAGACGGAAAAAAGTTTCGGATTACTTTAGATTGTCATTACATGGGTATAAAGAACTATCCTAAGGTAGTAAATTCTCCATGTTTATGAGTGAGACGTTTGTTAAAATCCAAGATGTCTACACTTGAGAATTAATTGATCTTAGAGAAGAATCCTCCTGACAGTCATGTCAAAAGAAATGGTTGGTGTCGAATAGTCCATCCAAATAATTCCAACATGGGAATCTATGGGTCAATCAATACTAAAAATGATTTGATATGGACCATGTGTCCAGCATGCAACTAGATAGTGATTACCCAACTTATTTTAAAATTTGTGTATGGCGTAGGACTGATGCTCTCGTAGTGAATCAAGGATGTGGACAAGATAGGGGAAATTCTCATAAGTAAATCAATGTAAAGATGCGGGATTTTTATGGTCACCATAATGAAAAAGGATAAACCACAACTAGTAGATACCTTAGAAGATACCCAACTTCACCTACTGATGTACAAACATTAACCAATCACCAAGCATTTACCACCCGAGGAATCCCATAACCATTCAAGCCTATCCTCCACAGTCCACCCATAACCAACAGTGTTACTCAATGGTTTCATACACCACCAACCACACCAACATCATGTTTTCTAGCAAGAAATGACATGATTTAATGTTTACAATCCTCAAGGAATTTTTTCCAAACCATCTATTTTCTAATGGTCCTCTTTGGTTGTGTTCCTTATACATGAAAGGATATGTATTTCAAAAAACCGACATGAATCTCCCCACCTTAGGATTGTCCTACTTGTAAAAATGATTAGATATGCTAGCCTCTAATAAATACACTATGTCAGTGCATCCATAAGCTAAAATGTTTAACCAATTTTCATGAAAACCAAACCAAACTAACCTGCATGCCAAAACACCTAAGTATCTGGAAGCCATCATGAGCATTAAAATGAACATTATTGCTTTAATAAACAAGTCACTCTAAAACAAATATGACATGAGACGTATTTAATACCACAAGGTATAACGAATACACATTACTCATCATATTAATAACAACATTATGCAATCGACATGCACCACATATGTGAAGGCAAACTACACCAAGGTGATAACAAAGAAAGATGACTATTAACTCAGATGACCATGCTGGAGGAATGTCTAACCTACTAAAAATTATCATTTCCCTATGATCAAGATGAAAACAAAAGTCAAAGATACCATGACCACTCATCTAAACAATGGGGGTCATTGAAAATGGATTGGTACTACACGGTAAAGTGGTTCATGAATGACATTAAAAAAGTAAGACAAATCATTGAATTTTAAATTATTTTTTGTTTTATGGGTGATACCTTCCACAAGATAGCCTCTAACAAATGCAACACATCTAATTTAACACTTGGTCATGCTAAATGTAGTCACTATACTCAAAGTCCAATCATCTAGGCCGTTTCTAGACAAATGAGCGCCTATAGAAAACGCATGCACTTCCATTCCTAGGATATTAAAAAATATTTATCTACCATTACATGATGATATTAAATAGATGAAACTACTATAGGTTCCATTTTCAAGCCCTTTATATATAAAATTATTTCTTAATACAACATGAACATCTTCAACAGTACTATCATATAGATGGCCATCTAGCAATCCAAAAAGCTCCCATACCCTTTAAAGGTGAAATTTGGAACCCCTTTAATTACAAAAAAAATATTATTTTAAAAATCAACCCATTTTATATCAATAAAGATAGAATGACAATACACGCATCTAAAGGAGAGAAAAACGATGTAATCATAGTAGCATAAAATTTAGATCACATAGACATATAATTAGCACATAATCAGGATTGAATGAAAACATACTAGTAAATAGGTATAATTGAAACTTTCTAGCTTGAAAAATATATGACCAAAACAATGTATCTCAATAAGAATGCTTAATAAATACAAGACATGGAAAACATTAAAGGAGCACAATTTGAATCAATATGAAAACTAAAATGCGACTACATAGAATGAAATTATGCATGGAATGTGAATTTACATATGCCTAATATGATGTATTCAAGGTTTATATAAAGACCGTAAATTTGAAGGAAATTTTTTTTCTTAATTTTTTCATTGGGATTTTATGAGTACGCAGTTTCTGATGACACCTTATTCCGAGGCCCGATGTGCTCGGAATCAATTTCTGAAGTTTAGCTCGGGTATGTTCAGTGAACAAACAAGCGGGTTTTCCTAACTTATGAACTGATCCTCAGAATCAAAATCTTAGGGCACTGATGAAACCACATCGCCAATAATTTCTTACGAACTCCTTTTCTGAAGGGGCGTTTGCTCGGGTGTTGATGTTAAAAAAATGTGGGGAATAAAAATATAATTGTTTTATTTTTAATCCTTTACTAAGCGGTTTATGTGAAATTAAGTTGTGTCACAAAGTAATTTCTCTCTATATTGTGGTTTAGCCCATGTGAAGGAGATAAAGTGGGACCCACTGATATTCTGACTCCCCTTAAGATGATTTAAGATGAGGTGGGGCCCACACAAGTCGCCACCTTTTCAATTCTCTAACTCCCCATTAATAACCCTCACTTTTAATTTGTAACTCACCCTCATTAATTGCATGCCCATTCACTTAATTAAATTAAGTGAATAAGAATTTGAATTTTGTATTTTTAAATTCATGGCATGAGTTAATAAAATAATGATATAACTTATTTTATTTGGGTTGGTTGTTTTGGATGGAATTGAGGAGAGAATTCTTGGGTGCATCCCTGAAGAACTTCATCTTCTTCGCGAAGAACGTCAAGAATTCGACGAAGAATGCCGTCACCGCAAGGGAATCGCCAAGTCCTCTCCTCTCCTATCTGTAGCCGGTGAGAGATGCCTTCTTTGTAGAATGACAATACGCCGTATCTTTCTTCGGGCGAAAGCTGACGCCGCTTACGAAGCATCGATCCACAATGCCATCTTTCGTGACCTTGTCTTCCACAATGTCGTCTTCCGCGACATCCTTTTCCCACGACGAACCTCGTTCAATGACTTCATTGTGGTAGGGGTAAACTTTATGTTCGTGGATATTTCTTTACAGATTATCGTCTTTACATTTGGGCGTTCAACGTTAATGATCTAGCCGCCTTTTATCAAGATAACGGGAGGAGGTCAGGCCGCACGAACACGACCGAACCTCCTCCCTCTACTTTGTTCTTCATTATTATGTGGTTTGGAACGAAGGCAGCGCGGTGCCGTCGCACCATGCGAGAATGAAGAGGAACGCAGGTGAAAAAGCATGGCACCGTCGCGCCGCGGCCGGAGTCGGGCCACGACGAAGGGGCATCGCGCCGTCGCACCGTGCCGGACAACCACGAAGGGACGCACCCGGGGCGGGCCATGGCGTAGGGATGCGGTGCCTCCGCGCTGCGCCGGTCGGACCATGGCAGCGGACTTTGGCTGCGGTGGAGTAGGGAGAGGCGGCCGGAACCGCTGGCCGCCGGCGTGTCAGAGGGGCGGGACTGCGGGGTCCTGCGGCGGCACCGGCCGACCGCTCGGAGAATGCCGGGGGTCGTAACCCCCGTCTGGAAAAGGGAGTAGACCCCACGTGGCGGTCGCGATTTCAAAACAGGGGGGCAGCCCCCCCCCCCCCAACTTCCGCGGTGGCTCGGCCAATGCCGAGCTAGCCACACACAGGCCGCGCCCTCACCAGGCCATCTAGTCGCCCAGGCCGGACGGGCCGCACCGAGGCGGGCTGCGCAGGCCGGGGCGGGCCGCTCCGGCTGGGCCGGGCCGTGCCCACGGACCCGGGCTGCGCCCTAATGGTCCGTACTCGGACCTGGTTTGGGTCAACCCTATTCAGGCGGACACAGGGGGTCTTGGGCCTGGTCGGTCCGGGCCCAAAACCCCCTATTTTCGGACAGTTCCGTTCAAACGCCCGTATCATGGGCTATAGACCTCCGATCGACGCACCATCAGTTGAGATGCGATCCTTGGATTGATATGGTCGTTTCGGTATATTACACTCAAGGTTTTGGAGAACTTTGGGTACGACTGGGTTGGTTCGAACATGAAACCAACAGGGCCCTCTGAGCAGTTTCGCTTATAACTTGTGCTCCGGACGTCTGATTGACGTGTCGTCGAATTTGTTGGATTCCACTTAGTGAGACAGACCCTTTTTCTTACTCCTCTCGAGGTTTGGACACATTTGGAGTGCGGTCGGGTTGGTTTTGACTTCAAAACCAACTGAGCCCCTGGAACGAAAAGGTCAATAACTCTCAGACCTAGCGTACGATTGACGCGCCGTCTGTTACGTTGAGTTCCTTTTGTCGAGACAGAAATTTGGGATACATAGACTCTAGAATACGTGTCAATTGATGTATCGAACCATTTTTGCTCATGGAGCGGACCCTCCTGGAATTGAGCATGCTGTGTGCAGGAACCCTAGAGCTAGTTGCGACTGCGACGACGATGATGACTGCATTAAAATCCTCCGTGGGTTCGGAAGCAACAACGAATGCACTGAAATACTCCATGGGTTCGGCAGAGATGAAGACTACACTGAAATATTCCGTGGGTTCTGTAGCGATGCATACCGTACTAAAATCCTTCGTGGGTTCTACGGCGATGAAGACTGCACTGAAATCCTCTAGGGGTTCAGCAACGATGAAGACTGCACTGAAATCCTTCATGGGTTCGGCAGTGATGAAGACCGTACTGAAATCCTATGTGGGTTCGACGACGTTGAAAACTGCATTGAAGTCCTCCATGGGTTCGGCAGCGATGAAGAGCGTACTGA
This sequence comes from Viscum album, assembly GCA_963277665.1. Taxonomy (NCBI): domain Eukaryota; kingdom Viridiplantae; phylum Streptophyta; class Magnoliopsida; order Santalales; family Viscaceae; genus Viscum; species Viscum album. The sequence continues at coordinate 400,161,093 of OY728138.1, forward strand.
AATCCACTGTGGGTTCGATGATGATGACTACTGTTCTTGTATCCTACGTGGGTCTGACAGTATTGACTATGTTCTTGTATCCTACATGGGTCTGGCAGAGTGGCTGGTCTGTATTCTATGTGGGTTTGACAACTTAGCTGGTTTAATATCCTACATGGGTCCTAGCTTAGATGAATCAGTGGCTATATCTGATCATCTCCATCATCTTACGAAGATGTATAACTTTGTGAGCTGAGTCTTGACTTTCTATCATTATCTTCGATATGATTGACTTTCTTTCCTATGTGGATTGGGTTGTGCTTTCCTATATGTATTGGTTTGTGTTTTCCTGTGTGGATGTGATAGAACATGGGCTCGGATGTTGGAGCCGAACTGAAATTGGTGACTTAGGTATATTTATGGGAATATACCTAAGTAGTGTTGGATGTTCCTTCGTGATTGTATCTTTCCTTTGTGGATTATCCTATGAGTATTCTAGGAGACCTTCAGGGGTCTCGGGGACCCTACTGAGTAGTGTGTACTCACCCCTGCACGGGCTATGCCCACACTAAGTTGTGTTGGATGGAGACGACGGACAACGCTAATTGTGGTTGAGGCTCGTGGATTAGGTCGGTACCTGGAGGTGGACCACTGGGCTGGACGTACACGGAGCGGACGGCTCGAGCCGAGGATCTAAGTAGGATATCTGTACCCACCCTTTAGGTGGGACATCTAGTGGACGGCTCAACGTTGCTACTTTACATTCAGTTGCTGTACTATCTTTCCAGTTGTACTTTACTTTCATTTTGGGTTTGTTTTCTGGCCCATTTACATCCTGCACTTACTATTGTACCCAGTTTTACATAGTGTATACTTCTTTCTTTCATACTCGGTGGTGTTTGTTTACCTTATAAAGGCAATGCCTTCCCCTTTTTGTCAGGATTTACGCCTTGGTTCTAGTCTCCAGCCCCTGGCCTATGGGAGGAGGGATTGGGGTAGTCACAGTACAGGTCCCGAGGACGGGTCGTGACAAATTGGTATCAGAGGTGTTCGGTTCTACTGTAGAACTCTGGACTCTAATCATTCTATTATGTGAAGCAATAGTGTTAAGGGTATTGAGTGTGGTTATCAGTCCAGGGAGTCCAGTGTTGGTGCGGCAGCCGACGTATCCATACACTAGGACCCTGACTTCTGATTTCTGACTCAACGCACGAAAACATTGATTGCATGTGTGTTTCAAAATTTTTCTTTGTGATTACTTTGTGATATCTCACCAAGTATACTGTTTGATCGTGGATCACCTGTTTCTTTTCTGGATGGCCCCACGATGGCAGCCAGCTAGGGTTTCGAGCTTTGTGCGAGAAGACAGCCTACTGAGCGACGTGACCTCGGTGTTGGGCCCTATTACAGCGGAGGCACCGGTGGTACCTCTACCCGCCAATCCACTGATGCCACCAGCCCCAGCCACTGAGAGTGCACGTCGGCTTAGTGCACTGCACGATTTTCAGTGTCAGAGACCTCCCAGGTTCCATGGGGAGATGGACCCTCAGGTAGCCGAGGATTGGATAGATGGTGTAGTTCGTGTTTTCAGGTAAGTGGGGACAGCAGCTGACCTCATGGTGATCCTTGTAGCGAGCCTTCTGCATGCGGAAATAGGCAGATAGTGGACCTTGATGCTCCAGGTGCACGACGATGCATCACTCCTTTGGACGGACTTTGAGAACCTCTTCCGCTCGGAGTTCGTCCCAGCCACCTCCCTGCGGTGCGCATCCAGGAGATTCTACAGCTGCGGCAGGGCAGCACGACGGTCGCCCAGTACTCAGAAAGATTTACCGACCTCTCGCGATATTCCACAAACATGGTACGTGACTCATTCTTCCAGGCCCAGACCTTCGATAATGGACTCAGACATGAGATCAGGGCATCGATGATCTCTGTCAGCATTCTGACGCATGCATGTGTACTAGAGTGAGCCATTCTTGTGGAGAGCTTTCTTGCTGAGCCTACATCAGCACCGAGGCCTACCGCAGGGCGACACGTAGCAGATTCTTCTGCAGTCAGTAGTAGATATATGTCGCAGTGGTCCAAGCGGACCAGGAAATCAGGCGGACGACCATAAGATACTGGCTCGGAGGTGAGGGGAACACACAGCAGAACCAGTCATACGAGTGGCAGAAAGTGCTATGCATGCGGCGGGCAGGGCCACATGGCTCGTGATTGCCCGACCCACCATGCAGAGGGGCAGTAGATGCTTGAGGGACCACCCAGGAAGAGGCAGAGGTTCGACCATGGCGTTCCGTAGGGAGAAGGTGGATGAGGCTAAGGAGCTGTTCGAGCGGCAGGTGGTGGGCAATGTTTTGAGGCTCGACCACTACCACCTCCTAGAGGTCCACCCCGACAACAGTGGAGAGTACATCTTCAGGCAGCTGAATCTTGCGATCATGGAGCTCCGGAAGCAGGTGGAAAAGTGCGGGACTAGCTCCAGGCCTGGAGGCCTTTGCCCATAATACCTCTAGATTCATTGTTTTTGTTGCTTTGTGTCCTTTTACTTTGAGTTGCAGCAATAAAAGACACTTGCAATAGTGATGTTTGCTTTCTTGTGTTATGTATGTTAATACTAAGAGGTTCTGGTTAAAAACTGTTTACTTGACCCTCACATATGAGTTTCCTACTGGAGGAGACCCAGTGACCACACACTGATGCCGACAGTGTGGCTCAACCCTTTGAGGCGAGAGTAACAGTTGGATCTCTTGGTAGTAGTGTCGAGGCCTTTTGACGTCATCCATGGCATGAATTAATTGATCATGATGAGATGAATGTATTAGGCAAGGAACATGGTTCATCCAGGGGATGAGACCAGATTTCTCTTTTCGGCAAAGGAGAAATCTATGCTGCTTTGCAGAATGTTAAGGAAGAAGGGGCAACACTTTGTGTGGTCAGACAGATGTCAGCAGAGCTTCCAGAAGCTGAGATAGAGATTAACCAGTGCACCTATCTTGAGGCTACCAGAGGAGAGAGTAGGGTACGTTTTCCACTACGATGCATCAGGGAACAGACTTGGATGTGTCTTGATGCAGGATCGGGCAGTGATCACATATGGATCACGTCAGTTGAGGAAGCATGAGTAGAACTACGCTACCCATGACCTGGAGTTAGCAACAGTGGTATTCACTCAGAAGATATGGTGACACTATCTGATGGGTGAGAATTTTAAAGTCTATTTTAACTACCAGAGAGTAAGGTACATCTTCTTTACAGAAGGAAATAATCTTGAGACATGGGAGATGGCTCGAGTTCCTCCAGGACTATGACTTTGAGAAAGTCTATACTCCTGGAAAGGGAAACATAGTAGCCAATTCTCTCAGCAGGAGGACGGGAATTTAGCTACTCGGGGACGCGATAGAGCACCTAGCCGTTTTGCAGATATCCTCCATGGATAGAGATAGAGCCGCCTTTCTTCAGTCACTCACAGTCACTCCTCCACTACTACAGTGGGTCAGAGAGACACATCGTTGGGATGTTGACTGTGAGACGCGGCGTGCGCAGATATCCTCAGGACAGGCACCTGATGGATTCTCTGTAATAGCAGAGCACATCGTCCTTTTCAGATGATGTACCATGGTACCAGCTTCTTTAAAGAGGAGGTGCTGAGGGAGTTTCAAACTTCCCCTTTTACGGTACATCCATGAGTGGAGAAGATGTACCAGGATCTCAAACGACAGAACCGGTGGCCGGGTATGAAGAAGGATGCAGTTGAGTTCGTTTCTTGATGCCTCACCCGGCAGCAGGTGAAGGCGGAGGACCAGGTACCAGTAGGCTTGGTGCAACCCATGGAGGTCCCATAGTGGAAGTGGGACGAGATATCTATAGATTTACTGACAGGACTTCCACGTACTTCCAGAGGTCACGATTCCATTTGGGTGATTGTCGACCGACTCACCAAGTTGGCCCACCTCTTACCGATCAGAGAGAAGGGCTCAGTAGAGAGCTTGGGACGTCTCTACATTCATGAGATTGTATGGATGACCCTGAAGATCATCTCTATGCTGGACAAACCCTGGGGAGTCAGCACTTGTGGGACCAGAGATGGTCCAAGCCACGACAGTGAAGGTCCTGGTCTTCCAGGAGCGGATGAGGATAGCTCAGTGCCGGAAAAAGTCTTATGCTGACAGAAGGCGGAGACAGCTAGATTTTGAGGATGGAAACTACGTTTTCTTGCGGGTCTCACCTCGACGTGGATTACGGAGATTTGGCCAGGGTGGCAAGTTATCTCTACGCTACATCAGACCGTTCCAGGTTCTCAGAAGGATAGGCGAGGTGGCTTATCGCCTGGCTTTACCACCTCAGTTGCACCAGGTGCACGACGTCTTCCACGTATCTCAACTGAGGAGATACGTGCACGACCCGATGCATATCATCGACCATGGGAAGTTGGACATTGACGATGGGGCAACTTTTTCGGAGGTCCCGATGGAGATTGAGGACTGACATGAGCAGGTCCTACGTGGGTGATCAATTACTCTAGTTCGCATTTGATGGCATCACTGGAACCTCTAGGAGATCACTTGGGAGCGGGAGGCTCAGATGCGTGCTCAGTACCCTAATTTGTTTCCCTAGTTTGTGATGTATCTTTACAGGGATGTAAATCCCTGAGGTGGGAGTAATGTAAAGACCCGTAAATTTGAAGGGAAATTTTTTTCTTAATATTTTCTTTGTGATTTTACAAGTACACAGTACTGAAAAACACCTGATTCCGAGGCCCGGCATGCCCGAAATCAATTTCTGAAGATTAGATCGGGTACGTTCAGTGAACAAACGAGCTGGTTTTCCTAACATTTGAACCGATGCTCAGAATCAAAATCCGAGGGCACCGATGAAACTGCAGCGCCGATAATGGCTTAGGAACACCTTTTCAAAAGGTGTGTTTGCTCGGGTGTTGATGTTAAAAAATATGTGGGGAATAAAAATATGATTGTTTTATTTTTATTCCATTACAAAGCGGTTTAAGTGAAATGAAGGTGTGTCACAACTTAATTTCTCTCTACTTTGGGGTTTAGCCCATCTGAGGGAGTTGAGGTGGGATCCACTGATATTCTAACTCCCCTTGAGAGGATTTAAGATGAGGTGGTGCCCACATGAGTCCCCACCTTTTCAATTCTCTAACTCCCCATTAATCACCCTCACTTTTAATTTGTAACTCACCCTCATTAATTGCATTGCAATTCACATAATTAAATTAAATGAATAAGAGTTTGAATTTTTTATTTTTAAATTCATGGCATGAGTTAATAAAATAAGGATAAAACTTATTTTATTTGGGTTGGTTTTTATGGGTGGAATTGAGGAGAGAATTCATGGGTGCATCTATGTTGAACTTTATCCTATTCGCGAAGAACGTAAAGAATTCGATGAAGAACTCCGTCACCGCACGGTAATCATCGTTCCGTCTCTTCTCATATCCATAGACGGTGAGAGACTCTTTCTTCGGAGAATGATGACATGCCATATCTTTCTTCGGGCGAATGCCGATGATGCTTACGGAGCATCAATCCGCGATGCCGCCTTTTGTGACGTCGTCTTCCGCAACGTCGTCTTCCGCGTCATCCTTTTCCCATGATGAACCTCGTTGGACGACTTCACCGAGGTAGGGGTTAACTTTATGTTTGTGGATATTTCTTTTTCGATTATCATCTTTACCTTTGGTCGTTCAAGGTTAATGATCTAGCCACCTGTTATCAAGATAACGGGAGGAGGTCGGGCCGCACGAACACGACGGAACAACATACCTCTACTTTGTTGTTGATTATTATGTGGTTTGGAACGAAGGCAGCGCGATGTCGTCGCACCGTGTGGGAACAAAGAGGAATGTGGGAGAAGAAGTGTGGTGCCGTCGCGTCGTGCTGTTGAGGCTGAACGAAGCCGCGGCCGGAGTCGGGCCGCGATGAAGGGGCGCATTGCCGGAAAACCATGAAGGGCAGCAGCAGGGGCGGGCCGCGGTAGAGGCACGTGGCGTCGTCTCACTGCGCTGGTCGGACAAAGGCCACGGCCTTTGGCCGCGGCGGAGCAGGGAGTGGCAGCCGGAACCACCGGCTGCCGGCGTGTCGGAGGGGCGGGATCGCGGGGTCCCGCGGCGGCACCGGCCGGCCAGCCGGGCCTGCCGATCGGAGAAGGCTGGGGGTTGTAACCCCTGGATGGAAAAGGTAGTGGCCCCCACGTGGGGTTCGTGGTTTCAAAACAGGGGGCAGCCCCCCCCCCCCTTTCGCGGTGGCTCGGCCTGCGCCGAGCTCGCCCCACACGGGTTGCGCCCGCGCCAGGCCAACCGGCCGCCCAGGCCGGACCGGACGCACCGGGCCGGGTTGCACCGCGCAAAATGGGCCGGACCCAGACCCGGTTCGGGTCAACCCAGTTCGGGCCGACCCCGGGGGTCTTGGGCTGGGTCGGTCCGGTCCCAAAACCCCATATTTTCAGACAATTTTGTTCAAACGCCCGTACCATGGGCTATGGACCTACGATCGACGCACCGTCAGTTGAAATGCAATCCTTGGATCGAGATGGTCGTTTTGGTATATTACACTAATGGTTTCGAAGAACTTTGGGTTTGGCCGAGATGGTTCGAACAGGAAACCAACCGGGCCCTCGGAGCGGAAACGCTTATAACTTGAGCTCCGGACATCAGATAAACATGTCGTCAACTTTTTTGGATTCTTCTTAGTGATACGGACCATTTGGATTAATCCGCTGAAGGATTGGACACAGTTAGAGTGTGGTAGGGTTGTTTTGGACATAAAACCCAACCGGGCCCCTGAAACAAAAAAGCTAATAACTCTCAGACCGGGGGTCCGATTGACGCGCCATCTGTCACATTGAGTTCCTTTTGTCAAGACATAACATTGGGATACATCAACTCCAGACTATGAGTCAATTAATGTATCGACCCCCTTGGCTCATGGAGCGGACCCTCCCGGAATCGAGCATGCTGTGTACGGGAACCGTAGAGCTGACAGCGACTACGACGACGATGATGACTGCACTAAAATCCATCGTGGGTTCGGCAGTGACGGCGAATCCACTGAAATCATCCATGGGCTCAGCAGCGATGACGACTGCACTAAAATCCTCCGTGGGTTCGGTAGCGATGATTACCATACTTAAATGCTTCGTGGGTTCGACGACGATGAAGACTGCACTGAAATCCTCTGTGGGTTCGGTAGCGATGAAGACTGCACTGAAATCCTTCGTGGGTTCGGCATTGATGAAGACCGTACTAAAATCCTCTGTGGGTTTGATGGTGATGAAGACTGCACTGAAGTCCTCCCTGGGTTTGGCAGTGATGAAGAGCGTACTGAAATCCTCTGTGGGTTAGATGGCGATGACTACTGTTCTTGTATCCTACGTGGGTCTGGTAGTATTGACTCTGTTCTTGTATCCTACGTGGGTCTGGGAGAGTGGATGTTCTGTATCCTATGTGTGTCCGACAACTTAGCCGGTTTAGTATCCAACGTGTGTCCCAGCTTAGATGAATCAGTGGATATATCTGATCATCTCTACCACCTTACGAAGAAGTATACCTGTGTGAGCGGAGTCTTGAATTTCAATCATTATCTTCGATATGATTGACTTGCTTTCCTATGTGGATTGGGTTGTGCTTTCCTATGTGGATTGGTTTGTGTTTTCCTGTGTGGACGTGATCGAACATGGGCTCGGATGTTGGAGCCGAACTGAAATTGATGGCTTAGGTATATGTATGGGAATATACCTAAGTAATGTTGGATGTTACTTCGTGATTGTATCTTTCCTTTGTGGATTATCCTCTATGGATTCTGGGAGACCTTCGGGGGTCTCGGGGTCCCTGCTGAGTAGCGTATACTCACCCCTGCACGGGCTATGCCCACACTACGTTGTGTTGGATGCAGACGAGGGGAAACACTGATCGTGGTTGAGGCTCCTGGAGCAAGTCGGTACCTAGAGGTGGACCACTGGGCGGGACGTACACGGAGCGGACGATTGGACCTGGGCAGCTGAGGAGGTTATTTGTACCCACCCTTCAGGTGGGACTTCCAGTGGACGACTCGACATTGCTGCTTTACTTTTAGTTGCTATAATTTCTTTCCGGTTGTACTTTACATTCATTTTGGGTTTGTATTCTATCCCATTTACCTCCCGCACTTACTATTGTACCTAGTTTTACATAGTGTATACTTCTTCTTGCTTACTCTATGGTGTTTTTTTAATTTATAAAGGAAATGCCTTCCATTTTTGTTGGGATTTACACCTTGGTGCTAGTCGCCAGCCCCTGGCCTATGGGAGGCGAGCTTGGGGTAGTCACGACACGGGTCCCGAGGACGGGTCATGACAGTTACATCCTCATCGAACTAGGCCAATAGGAAATTTTTATAAATTCCACAAATCATAAGCAGAGGAAATTATACACAACAGTTGAGGTGAAATCATATCAACGGTAATATCAAAAAACCTGACAATCAATTCCTTGCCTTGGAAACATGGCCATTTCCTATACGTGGGGTGATCAATCCCAGACATGACAATTTACCAAGAGCTGGCATATTTATAATCTCTTATACAAATTTTTAATGTCCTGGACCAGTAGAACATCAAACCGGTATCCAGACTGGTGGGTCACATGACCTAAAAGACATCTCCCTATATATCAATGGTTTTTGACTAGTAGTGAGGTCCCTTATTGTGTTTGCGGGGAGAATATTCCAGCATAGATCAGTTTATGCATAGAAATTTACAATATATAATATTTTGTGTAAGTATAAAAATAATAGATAGCAACATAAATAGTAATTAATAATTTCCAAAACAACATAGGACGTATTTGAAAAAACTGAACAAAAGTATTGATTTATAGTTTATAAAACTGATAAAACCAAGAAATGGTATTGATACATACTAAAAGTAGTAAACAAGATATCATGTTGTACAATATAGTACAATAAAAAAGAATGGGTAGTAGAGCCCTACAGCCGGACTCTATGAGAATTCCAAACTCCCACCCAGTCTTTTTATCCCAACTACTATGTACAACTGAAACAACAAACAACCGAGATCCTACAAATATTAGGTATACTTGGGTACCAAGGGTACCCGAGCAGGGTGTGAGATATAAATATCAATATTCTAACACCCACAGTGTTTATCCCAATCTAGAAATTTCATTATGATTGTAAATGTGTTCCATATAAAATAAATGTATAAAGATGATAAATTAAATGATAACAACTGGATTTGGGATCCAAAATAAACAACCATCCCATACAACCTTCTTCATCCTAAGCTGAATGTCTGAAAATTATTGTTGATCCTGTAATAATATATCAACAAAAAATTCAGTAAAATCCATCAAATCATGTGGTGGGGTCTTATCCCACCTCTAGAAAACTAAAAATAATCTCATGTATAACTACGATACATCCAATAAAATACAATACCACTAATTATATCCCAGGAGATCCATAATGTGTCCCTAGTATCACTTGAGGCATGGTGACACGATGCCCATCAAATATATTTCACTAGAGAACCATGTATCACCCATGTCATGGAATAACTATCTCGCTAAAAGGTCTTTCGATAGTTTCTCCCATATGGAACTGGCATCACTCATGAGTATAGTAAACCGGCCAAGATGCCCTCACCTAGAAGGCCAAAGCATTGTCCGAAGCATGTCATGGTAAAACTACCTGAGAATATGAGTCCATCCACTAGTCTTTAATATGGAACCCATGTTCTCACCAGGCCCACATCAAGTGAAAAAAGTCTGCAATGAACATTGCATAGATAACATAATACCCATATCTCATATGAGAGAATATGTTTATATAAATCATGATATCAAACAATAATCATGACCCACATGATATTCAAGTTATCATGTAAAAAACCTTGCCATCAACATGCCAGAAGGCATTTTGAACAAAAATAATTCAAGTCTCTATTCCATAGCACTAGGAAATAAGAAGTAAACATAAGGTTCAATAAAGAGTCTTATCTATAAGGAATAATCCCTAAAAATAAAATTCAACTAGAGACACATGGAATTATCATTACCAATGAGCCTGTAACCTAGTGGTACAAGCTCTTTCTTGGCATCCAAAAGACCTAGGATCATATGCGGGTTGGGGTGAATTGCTGGGTACTATAGTAGTACTGTAGTAGCAGCGGGACAGTAGCAGTGATGACACTGTAGTGGCAGAGGGAATTTAGAAGGAAGTATAGCGGTGGTGGTACTGTAGCAGTTACTGTAGCAGCGCTGGTACTATAACAGTACGGTTCACTGAGGGGTCCTTTGGGAAAAAAATGGGCTTTCAATCCTTGTATTCTTGCTAATTGGACTTTGGACTTTGGGCTATGTAATGGTTCACCCTCTACCTAGTCCAAAGAGGTCATTGCTTTAAATAATAAATTGAGGTTTTGGCCCCAACCTTTCAAAAAATCATGTGGAATTATCATTCTGTTACTCATATTTCATCAACGATAATAAATAAAACAAGGCAACAAGCTTGTCTATGAAAACCATTAAATAAACATGTTTCTCATGCCACCCTCCACATTTCATTCTTCATAAACCACATAATTCACGGAAATGTAATTTATAATGATTAAACCATTTAATCAAATACATGTCATTAAATTCCACTATGAATATCAATTCATTTTATTCTGATAACTTCATCTAAATTTGAACAATCAAGGGAAGGATATCTTCCATGACAATCCATTCTATCAAAATCATGCTATTTTTTTAGACAAAAGTGATTTTATTTTAGGTGGAAATAAATAACTTAGAATGTGAAACAGTAAAGAGGAATGTTTCTTACATGGGTAATCCCTTAAACAAATCAAATCAAACACATAATAGGTGTTTGGTTATAATTGGGCATTTACCGCATTCCCTTAAGAAATATTAAAAGTGGGATTCAAGTCACCATGAATAAGCCACTATTAATTTCATGCCATCAAATTAAAAATTTTAAATTATGCACAACCATTTAGATATTTCACTATGTGAGGCATTACCTTCTATGTTCCAGGTTAACCATGATCGGTTCCACATAACTAATTAAATTCATTATGACATGGAAATAACATTTATAAATCAAAAGGGGTTCACTTTGAGGTGACATGGTTATTAAACCACATTCATACATGGTAAATTTCCACTTTAAAAGTCTAAAGACTCTTAATGGGTGTTTTCGTCAAATAAATCACTTTGATGGATATATGGGAACCTCCTTCAGGGATATATAATGGTCCATGTAGAATGTATTCCTTATGACTAATAATCAACTAACATGCAGAAGAATACAAATAAAATAAGAAAATCATGTATTAATTTCTATTATTTGTTTTTATCATGATGGAAGCTCAACTCCACTGGAGGAGTTTTATTAGAAAACATGTCATCATTTTTCAACACTTCATTTGTGCATATTTAAAAATGAAATTTCGTAATTAAACATTTCATCTAGAATTATAACTCATAAAAAAAATAGACAAATAGTTACATGTCATGTGTAAATAAATTTAATAGTAGTCACTATTGAAATATTTACAAAAATATGATATAAAAAAGATTGAAGTCAGTGCAACTCAACATAGGGGTTTCATTATGAAACCATTACTTTGTTTATTAAAAAATAATTTAATTAGATTACAAATTTATTCTAAATAAAATATCAACAACATTAATTAAATTAAATGATGTTTCAAAAAGAAGTTAATTAATTAATTAATTCACTTTTAAACTTAAGGGTTTATGGAAAGGGATCCTACCACAAAAGTGGTACCAAGCCGAACAATTGGTGCTTTAAACTTATATCATCGACCACCTAAAATCACATAGAAAAGTATAACAGAATAATAATTAAATTACTAGGGACCCAAAAACAATTAATGATCCTCAATTAGATGGTGTGAATCCAATAAATAAGAATAATGCCTTACCTCAGATGGTGGTGGTGGATCCAAATCATTAGTAGGCATACTGAAAGAATCCTAAAAACATCATCTATAGTGGAGTTTGGCATAACATGAATGAAATAGAACCAATAGGCCATTCGCATACCCTAAAATAAGAAAAAACAAAAACCATACCTACCCTAACATAAGGTTTTGACAGAGTAGAAATAGAGAAATGAGAGACCTCAAACTGGACAGAAATGGAGAGGAAAGGAAAGATAAGGACCCACCATGATGACATAACCCAGATTCTTCAAAAGATATGAAAAAAAGTATTTAAGATAAGGAGTCCAGAGGAGGGGGTTCATGTGTTTTATGGTCCTAGATAGAGGGTGCATCGTGTCTCAGGGGCGTTCATCTTGGGGGCTCGCGGTAGGGAGTATCAGCTAAGGATGGGGATCGCACGACCTGGGAAAAGATTCAGTTGAGGGGTGGTGTAATCCAGGTGGGTATGGGGATGGGGTGGCGTCCAATCCAAGAGGAAGTGGGAGAATGAAAGGATAATATAGGAGGAAAAGGTAACCTGACATGGGTTAGTAAAAACCCAAAAAATATATATAATAATAAACATTATATTAAAAATAATAATATTATTATATTTATTACCATTAAAATATTTCTTTATTATTTCTTTTTATTTTTCGTTTTTCGGTTTCTCTTTTCCTGTAATTTCATTCAATTAATCTCATTTTAAATTTTCATTTAATTATTTTAACTTATTTAAGAAGAAACCATTATAGTATCAACTCTTGTAAATAAAAAGTAATGATGCTCTGTTTCAAAAATGGCATGCCCATATAATGGAAAAAATTAAATTTCCATCTATTTGTTTTGTCAAGTTCACAATATGAGACCTTACAATTCAATCTATTTAGTCCATTATTCAAAATAGAAGTTATAATATATGATAATTTATCCTTTATTTCTCCCTATAATTTCAGAATATTGCTCTATTTTCTTCCACTATTTCACCACCTTAGTTCATACCTATTTATATGGAGAGAAATTTTTTTACAAAATTTATAATCTTTAGGAACATAAATTCCACATAAATAAAAAAATATGTCGACTCTTAGTCTTCTATAGAATAATGATATTTCTCTATAGAATGTTGGTTGAGGTTTTACCTAACATTATGAGCATGATACCCCCTATCAGGAGAAACCATTCAAATGGAGGTCAATTTCAAAATTTATTTTGTGATGGGTTTCCCACATCCTATATTAATCCATAAATTACCAATATTGTTCCTAACACCAATATGGTAAGAATGATTAAATTCAAATTTATGTTTAGAGGGTAAATATTTAACCTGATTCTTAAGAAGTGTATTCTCAACAACTCAAGATGTTCATTATTTTACCAATAAATTATAGTTCAAATATTCAATCATCTTGTTCAATGAAATTTAAATATTAATAAATTTTTATTTAGATTTAAAAATGTCATTTTCCTTATCATCATTTTTGTTAGTAACATCTTCCATTATCTTTACTCATTCAAAAACATTCATTTTTGTGGTTATTAATTTCCTTATTGTGAAAATACTATTTTTTAGAAGATTTTCCTTTTCTACATTCTTTTTTATAACTTATTACATCATCATTACAAATTATTTCATGAGTTTTGTGTTTACTCAACATATTCCACAAGTTATGATCTCAATTTATATTATTTGTAATTTTATTCACCACCTTCTAATTAATTGTTTTATTAATCATTATTTTTCATAAATTTTCATATAATTTTATAAAATCAATGTTTTTCATACTCAAAAGAATTTTTTTTCATAAATTAATTTTAATATTCATGATTTAATATTTTACTTTTCATTTAATTGAACTTATCCTTATTGATTTTGTATTTTTCATTTTTGAAATAGTAATCCAATTCATCCACTGATATTTTTCTTTATAATCAAATTCATATTATCTAATTTTCATATTATAAATATTCATTGAAATATCGATAATACATCCACACTAAAAACATATAATTGAGAGTTTTCCTCCATAATTTATTGTACATCTCTAGTAATTTTTAGAGATAAGACACATGAATTTCTCATTCATTTAATCATCTTACTTGTCTTCTAAATCACTGACATTAACTGGTTAATAATCTTAGATTTTTATCGTTCTCATAAAATAAAAAAATCATTATTTATTTTATTTTAAAATTTTCTAACCATCCTCATCTCATACAAAATAATAAATTTAGGTAATTAATTAATAGATAAAGAATATTTATCTTCTAAATTGGAGGTTTTTGGAATCAATCTTATGTGAGAATCTTTAAATGAGTTTCCTAATAAAGGTAAAATCTTCCAATGCATATATGAATACTAAAATATTATAAAAATCATTAACTATAGTGAAAAAATCAAAAATAATTTCTTCATATACGATTCATATATCTTTGAATGTTCTATACCATATATGTTGGTTTACCTCATTCACATTTTTACATACATTAGAAAAGGTTTCAAGTTTGTCCCATGTTTTTTAGATGTTTTGAGACCCGTAAACATCACAGAAATGTTTCTTGATATAAGAAATATATTATAATTTTTATCTTTTCCATACACTTAAATATTTATTTTTTTGGAAACTGTCTTAGTTGTATATTTATTAATCAGTGGAAACCTAATTGTTGCAGGCTCAATTACCATGAGACTATGATAAAAATGATACAGTCTCATTCTGTTTTCTAAACATGATACTTTTTTCCATAGGTAGGAATACCTATGTTGTTAAATGAATTGATTTTTTCTATGATAACTATAAAATAAGTGATCCTTGGTTCGGATAAATTTGAAGCTCTTTGTTATTATGAGATCTATAAAGAAACACTGGTGTTATGTGGTGATATTTTACATTTTTTTTTCTTTTGAAATTAACCTCTATAAAATTTTAGAGATAGTATCCTTATAAACATTATATAACACCCTTTCAAGAATGAAAATATATGAAATTAAAAAAAAAATCACAAAATATTTAAAAGGTTCTTCCTCAGCGTGAGATCATATATCATTTCTATGGAAACACATTCTATCCCAATAAATTATCTATTAAAAATAATTGAATGCAACTTGATCGAAATCCTATTACACTCATTGTATCTCCCAATATTTAATATTACACTAAATCAAATTAGTTAAAAGTTTTTATAAAGAATCTAATCAATAAAAAATCAATGTTACAACCATCCTTATGATGTTAATCCGAATGAATCTTCATCAGATTTTCTCTACCATGTAGGTTTCTATTAAATGATCCCTTCCTTCCTCCGTTATTATCAATCAGGAGTTCTTCATTGAAAATACATCTATTTTCTAAACAATTTTCTATTTGATAAAATAATTTACTCCAAAATACATACTCAGAAACTCAATTTGATATACTCTATGAGGTATCTTGAGTCAACTTATTTTCCTGATGTTTGAGAAAAAATCATTCTGTTAACACTACTCCAAATATTTGTTAGATTACTTTGACTTTTCCTATCTTCCTCATCCAATTTGGGTGGTAACTCATACTTCTCAAAACATTAATGTCTTATATTTTTATATGGTTGAATAGTTTTAGTTCATAGTATACTAGATTATTATAGAATCCTATTGGGGCTTCATGTAAACTAGTCATCTTCAACTTTCCCTAAACACTATTAACTTCAGTGTTAAGGAACCATTTCATATATCCTTATCACATCCACATTTATAATCATTTATATAACATCAAATCATCATTAAAGTAATAGGATAAAAAAATATATGTACATATTCTCAAAATATCAATACAGTGGAATGTTTGACTAATGTATTCATTAGGAAGTACATCAGAAAATGAAAAATAATCACTTCTTCATATTGGTATTTCTGATTAACTATGTCTAGTAATCCTACCTCAGTACAAAATTTATATATTATTATTCTCAAAAATCAATATGGTACAACTTCTAAAAATTATTCATCTGATTATATAGTGAATGATTGTTGTATTCTCATCCATCTAATGGATGCTTACATGATAGAAAATTAATCTAATGTCCTTCCTTATTTAGTTATAATCATGACATTCTATTTCACAGAGAATATAAAAAACTACTTTTATTGGAACATTACATAGAATTTCTTTCTAGATACTCCATTTCCCTCAACACATTTGACTCATGTAGTTGATGAGAAATAACATTTTTGTAACCTCCAATGACTTATTCCTTTGAATAATTTTCCTGCCTAGCTAAAATTGTTATACTGTATTTGGTTTCATTAGCCAGATGACATCAACTACATTTATTCTTATGGATTACTACCAATAAATTTTTCATTTTCTAGCATTATATTGTTAATATAAATTGAGTGTTACAATTAGGTAGAATCCACAATTCTACTTGACCCTGTATGTAACTAATGATGGAACATTATGAAACTATTAGACTATAGTTCAAAATTTATACAAAATCATTATCAAGTATCTTGAAAAATGAATTTATTATTCTTTATCTATATATTTCTATCCCCTATTGTATTATTATGCATTCCCATGATTACATTATCTGGTAGCAACACCATGTTTCATCATGAATCATGAATCGATGGACATAATTCTACAACAACATCAACTAATCACCCCAGTCTTTTGATCTATGTCCAGTGGTCATGATCTCTACAATTAAAAAATACTGGGTCCTTAATCATGACATTTTTCAAGATGTTCAGAAATTTTTTACAATGTCTTAGATTTATTTGACTTTAAATATATACTTCATAAAAATGTTAATGGAAAAAATCCTTAACCCCCTTCAAAATATCCATAAAATCCCTTTTTGAACATTTTTGGTAACTCTTTCACAATTTTCATAAAAAGAATTATTCATAAATTATATTGACGATAAATAAATAAAAACCAATTAAAAAAATACCCCAAATGATATTAAATAAATCAAGATAATAATCTAATAAATTATCATAGTATAAATTGTCTTTTTCGTAGAAAAGTAGATTATTCTCTAGAAAAACATGAATCTATACTTATTCTTTCAAAACATGATCACATCTTCCATATTGAATATTCATCTTCGATAGGTTCATTTAAATCCTTAAAATAAACATAATTTTGATGCAATAAATCTATATTAGTGCACATCAATTAATGGAGCTTCTAATATCTACTCATATATCATTCATATCATGATGTATTATGTCATAATATAACTCATTTAACACATATCACATATAAAAAAATATTAAAATTCAAAACATCATACCTGTTTTAAAAAAGTAATGTATGAAATTAATTGTGTCGTAAAAAATAATAATGACATCATGATACTTGCAGAAATGGTGTGTATGAACATTCAAAAGGTGTACTTCATTACATGGAATTTTGTTTCTTTTCATGTACCATTAACTTGATATTCCAATTTTACTCCTTACATAAAATTTAATTTTAAAATTTTAAGATGAAAAAAACATGTGGTAGTAAAATGATTATCGTTGAACATCATCTATAATTTCAAGTATTTTGTTTTTAAATATCTGGAAAACATCAACAAATTTCATGTATTTCCACAATATATACAATGTTTAAAATAATCATAATTAATATAATCAGATTTCACCTTGAAAAAAAATCAATCCATAAAATGTTGTAATAACAATCAATCTTTTTGGATTATATTATCAAGCTTCAGGACCAATATTCTTAATTAAATATATTCCCTCAAAAATTTTTGTTATGGAAGGATCCCATTAATGTATAATCCCCCTAAAGGGTTATAAACCACCCTTCTCTATTTTTTCACTATAAATTATTTCCCTCTACTTTGAAATAAAATCAAAGGTTTCTATTATCATAGTTCAAAATATGATATGATATTTTTTTCTTCTTCCATAGATTCAAACCATAGTAAGAAGTATTAAATATATCTGTACACATATATAAGAAAATTATCTATGTAGAAAATAATATAAATAATATAAATGAATTAGTTTCACCTATATCACCCTTGACCATATCCAAATTTGTGGAACGCCTTCCACCTTAATTAAAAACCCCGTAAATAGTATCCCACGTATCTTCTACCTTCCTGTAATCAATATATTACCACAAACACAATAATATACCAAATTTAAAATTATGTTCATTGGTGAGAGGGGATTTTCCGAACCATATTTATTTCAGTATATTTGTTGAATTTCGTGGTTAATCCTATGATTTTCAAATAAATGTGTTTCTATGGTTTTTGAAAATATATCTATTACATGATATTGAGATCCTATAAGATCCTTGCCTTAAACAATATGTATTCTAGTGAATTTTAACTAGAATTCCCAAATAATATTGAAAATATTTTAGGATTAGTGTTTTAGAAATTTAGGACTAACTCAGACATGGTACCCCATACATTATAGGTGGAAACATATACATGGTTTCCATTTTTTCCATAAAACAACGTTTTTTAAAATAAATCATTTTCTCAATTAATGAAAATATTTCCCAATTTTTCCTTTACATCATACTTGTCCCTATTCACCATTAATTCATATGAAACAATTTTAAAACACATGAATAGATTAAATGTTAGTAAGGGAAATAAAATAATTGAAATCATTAGTCCATTTAAAACCCATAAAAACATTTTCTTTAAAACATATCTTCTAACCCTAAAAAAGGAATCATCATTTAAAAAAGATCATTATCTTAAAATTTTAAAATAAAATTATTTTTATGAAAACTAATAAGAACGAATATAAGAGTAACTTCAATAACCTGGGACATCATTTTCCATACTGGTCTTATAAATGGAGTAATGAATTTAACCAACCTCTAACTCTGGAGTACCCAATTTATTGGATGTTATAACGTAACAACTCATATATAATTTAACAAGGAACCACCCATCATTGGTTAATAACATAACCACCCATCCTTGGATTATCATGAAACATCACATCATTGATTTATAAAATAACAACCCTTAATCAGAAACAATTAGAAAGAACAATAAAATCAAAATAAATAATTAAATCTTCCGTCATAAAATACTTTAGAATGAAAATAAGATTTCCATTTTGAAATCAGTCATTTTGAAAAACTATGAACATATAATTGAAGATATTATCCTTGAATAAACCCATATAATAATGTAATATATTCTTCAAAATATTAGTCTTACATGAATTTGGGGATTTCAGTTCATTCTATATATGTAAAAAAAATTAAATTTGTGTTTTTTTAAAACAATATTTTTAAAGAAGTTTTTAAAAAAGTAATGTCCCATATAAATATCTTTCCATTGAAATGAGAATTTATCAAATGAATTTATTATGTCGATCAACTATAAATAAAAATTAAAAATTAAAATAAAACATAATATATTGAAAAGTAATTTAACATATAATCTTCGCACAACATAATAAAGAAGTAGAAGTCAAATCTATTGAATGGACATTGGGTTAAGAATTACATTACCTCATGTTTAACAACCATAAAACATGTTCAAACAGACTATATTGTGGTATAATGAATGTAATTAATTTATTAAATTAGTATATTAAATTAATATATTAATATTTATAATACCTTATCTAATCCTTTTAAAACATCTTTTTACTCGTTTGTTAATAATATTTATTTATTTTCATGGTTTTGGGTTCATTTGATTCACGGTTTCATGGTTTCATGGTCAGTTCATTTGTGTTTTATTATGGATTTTCATTTCAAATAGAAATAATAAACTATAATTGGAAGGAAATTGTATTATTCGACTTCCATAACTATAAATGATCAGATATATAGTTTTTTCAAACATGACGATGATTCATTTGATTAAATTTTAATGATAAATATTTAGTTCATTTGGTCGGTTTTTAGAACATCTAGAACTAGTTTTGTATTTTAATATTATGTATATATGATAAATCCATAAGATTATTTAGTATATAATATATATATTAAAATCTTAATTAACCATAATAATAGTTTTATGAACATCATTGAAGGCTGTAATGGAAGTTGAAAAAACATTATCCATAGAGACGGTTAACTGCCAAAATTTGGATAATGGTTTTGTTTATTTGAATAAGAGAATATGAAAAATGAAATGGATATGATATTTTAGATTATAAACATAATATTAAAGTATATAAATGATATTGTAGTTATTAATATTATATAGATGAATGATTTGTGTAGAAAATAGAAGAATAAATAAAATTAAGAGAGGTGGTTTGAGAAAATTTCCTCTTGAATATCACCTCCTTGAAGGACCCCTTAATGACCATGGAATTAGTCATGTGGTGAGACAAAAAAACATGGATGTGGGGAGAGTGATGAAGATAGGTTTTGTTATATATTTCATGATATTAAAGGATTATAAAGATAATGGGGGTGGTAAGGAGTGGTATTTATACACGAGGAAGGGTGTTTTAAAGTGATTAAATAATGATTTTTTTAAATTTAATGCCATCCACATTTGGTTGGAATTAATATCTAATATTGAGATTGATCAATAATGTTTTAAAGTATTTTTATTTTTTTTAAACACACAATAAAACGAGTTAATGTTTTATTTTTTTTGTTATTTTACACTTTTACACAAATCATTTCATTATTTTACATATATTGCCGTATTTTAATAAAACAATTGTAACGTTTTTGTACATAAAATTGAAAATGAACATAATAAAAAAAAATTAATTTATTATTATCTATATGTAATAAATTTTACCAAATTCAATTATCATAATTTTAAATAAATAAATTTAAAACAAAACCCATAGACAAGATAAAAAATTGTATTTTCAAGAATTGTATTTCTCAAGAAAAGGATGATATAATATTGACTCTTTGACTAATAATTATAATTATATGAAAATGAATTTATATTTATTGATATATAATCTATAAATATAATTTTAAATATTCCATAATAGGTATTATTTTAATATATTAAAAAGGAGAAACAATATGTACTTTAATAAATTTTTCAGAAATATCATATTCTTGAAACCAAATATAATCTAATTCAAAAACAAAATATAAATTTGTATCAAAAATATTTAAGTGAAAAAATAAAACCAAATAATATTTATTTTACTTGTAACCATATTCAAAACATAATTTAATATATAAATTTATTAATTTATTTGAAATAAATGACATTTTTAAAAAATTGGGAATTGATCACTATTCACTAGAAAATTAATCTCTTTAGAAAATTATCCAAAATTAATCCTAAGGTAATTTTTAAATTATGAATCCAAAAATGAAATAAGTTTTTTAAAATAAAAATAATGAAATTCTAAAATTTATATTTTAAATATATCATTATATAAAATTTGTTTAATAAGGATTTTTCCAAACATATTAATATTGAATATGACCATTTAATACGAGAATACTAATAAACATGAAAATATATATTATATATGTAACTAGGTTGTAATATCTCTAGTGAATTACAAAGTCACTATGGTTTTCTCTACATTATCTTTTGTAAAAAGATATCAGATGTCAATATACATCATTTGAGAGTAATGAACTAGATTTATATTCCACTCAATAGTACATTTATTGTCCACTTTCATCATCATTGGTTGAAGTGCCACATCAAAAATGTATTCTAACCATTTCAGTATCCTTATAAGATATTTAAATACATTAGGGACTAAAATGTGTTATTCCTTTTCTATTTTTAATGAAATAAAATCTTGTTTCCTACTTGCCCAACCAAATAAATTATTCCCAATATTGAATGTGTATCATCACAGGTAAATTAAGAAATAATACATTTTCATTTTAATTAATATTTTGTGAATTAAATATTAATTTTACTTTAAAGAATTTGTTATGTTTGATGGCGTACCTGATATGCAATAATGGGTTTCATTGAAATCTTACGTTGCACAAAAATAACACAATATTATTATTTTAAATGGTAGTAAATGTCTAGCCGTTGTATTGTCATGAATGAACAGAACTAACCAAAATATTATTATACATGTTTGTTAAATGTTTTTACATTAATCCAAAAAATGTTAGAGGAATAAAATATGAATGAATCTAATTTTAAGCATAATTTACTTTAAAAGGTTGATTTACAATCTTATAATGGAAAACCCTCAGTAAATCTAGGTTTGGTCACTTTTATATGTTCTATTTGACAAAATAATATTCTCCTTTAGAATATGGTCATAAAAAATTACTTTGGGTTTAATTGTAGTATCTTTCTGATAAAATTAAATTTGGGATGAATAGTGGAAAATATTGTATTTTAATTAAAAACTCCCTTAAAATATAATTTATTTATATTGTTATATTATCTTTTTAATTGGTTTGAAAGTGTAATTAGATTATATTTTTCCAATTTTATCCAATTATGGTCATGGAAATTAATTTTACTATGAAATTGGACATAAACAAGTGTCAATATTTTGATAGTAAATATTTCTTAAAAACATGATTTTTTGTTTTGTCAACGGGAATTAATTTTAAATTAATTAATTCAACTTATATGTTTTAAATTTGGTAAAATATACATCATTTTTTAATTCAGAATATCAAATATTGAATAGGCTGATTTTTTGTATTTTTATAAAAAATATCAATTTTTGATGTATAATGAAACAACTAAGTAGTAGTTAAAAACTAACTTTTTGATTTAAATGTTAATTTAGCACGTATTTTAATTGAATTTCAAAAATATGATATACCTGGTAGTTATTATTAAGTACAATTTTGTTCAACATGATGAAAATAATCTTTGTAGAATAGTAACTTTTGACTTTTATTTACCACAGTTAAAGGTAAATAGTAAATTCATGGTAGAAAGAATATCACAATAATAAAAAATTATCTTAACACTTGTCCTAACGTTGTTTGATGAGTCATGGATGACCATGGAAATACTTGGGACTATTCTATATCCCCATGGAGCCACTTAAGAGTGATAATGACACTTTATTTTAATTAACATAGAGTAAAGGCAAAAATAAAAAAAAAACAAATATCATTTAGTAAATTAATTTTTACATAGGGGTATATAAGTTATACATTCAACTAAAAAAATTATTTGGAAAGATAAAATTATTTCCTACATCATGGGGTTTGTTTTATAATTTTTAGACATCAAATAAATAAAATTATTTATGACACAATAATGATGCCCTGTTTACCTCATTAATAAATGATTTAAATAAATAATATTATAAAAAATAAAAATATATATTTAAAAACTATAAATTTATTATTGGATGATTTTATTCCAACCATCAGTCATCTTATCTTTGACTTTAATTATTTTTGGACCTTAAAAAACTGAAAATTTTTATATAATAAAATAATATTTTCACACTTTCGTAAAGAGCCCCTCCTCCCCATAATAAAAATCACTCACCTATAACCCATTCCTCACACATCTCAAGACCCTTAGGTCATCCAAACCTAGACCAAATAAGCTCTCAAGATGCTTATCTTCATCCTAGAAGCCTTACCTTAGGCATAAGTCACTTCAAGAAACCCTTTTGGTTCAAACCGAAGGGAGATAACCGATTTAAAAGTAACATATTCTCTTAAGTTCCTTTGTTTTATTTTACTTCTCCAAAACGCGAAAATATTATTATTATAATATTTTATAACAAAAATAGTATCATCAATATAACAAGTTGTTTTTATGAGAAAAATTATAACTACACTTACACACACCTCCATCAAATCATTAAAGAAAATATTGTTTATGTGGACGAAAAACTAATGCCTCACGAAATGATGACTGTTAAATCTTCTCCTACAACCTCTTATGTTGGAAATTTTGATGGAACAGTATTTTTATATGATATATAATATATTTATAATGTTTCTATTCTTCTTTATTTGTCATTTATTGTCTACCTTCATGGTTTCCATTATGGGTAAACGCGATAATTTCATTTTAGGAAGTGCGGACTACCACCCCATCAATGAAATATGACACTTTAATGCCATATGTGGGAAGTATAAAGGATGGAGATGATGTTATTTTTATATGTTATTTTAACGTAATTATAATATTCCTATGTATCATTATTTTTATGTTTATTATAACAAGAAATAGAAATGTAAGTATCGTTCATGCATATGCACAGCTTACCGTCTCCATTAACAGTGCAGTTCATTTATTACCTCAAAATGTTATGTACTGTTATAAATGCATATATATATACTAGATATATAAGATATATATGATCTCTAAATCATTAATATCATTCTGTATATAATCAAATTTTTACCACATGGACAACATGTAAATATAAGAAGTTCATTTTTGACTCTAGTACCAAATATCTACAAAATGACCGTTATTAACATAAATGATTAAATAATGTTTATAAAATTGTAATATGAGATATAAAAGGAATAAAAAACTTGGAAAAGGTTCTTTAGAGATTTTTAATAAAAATAAATTTAATATTCTAGAGATTAAAGAACGAATGAGTCAAGTAGGACATGAGGTAAGGGACTTCGTCTCAATCTCCTTTCATTGAGGCATATTTTGTTTTAATACATTATTTCTTTTATACGCTATATAAACACATTTTATATCTCATTTAATTCAATGGGAATCTTTTTCTACTATGGTTTTTACTAAATGACAAAAAATGATTCTTTTTAACATAAGCAGTGACAACAACCTTTCAGTCGTCGCAAGTATTATTTGATCTTTGGCTTCCTTAACAAGACGTAACGTTTTTTAATGGAAAATAAATACTATATACCATTTTTATGTATTTTTTTTATACAAAATGGTTTTGATAATTAATTTATTATTTCAATATCTTGAAATGATATATTGTGATTGAAATGTGGAAATGTTATCGTTCCATTATGTATGATTTATATGTTAAGGTTCTTGGACATTGTGTACGTATCTGGGTGGTTCCGTGATAACCCTAGGGCTAGTGAGCCTGAGATAGATCTCCAATGAATTTAGTAACATGACATAGGTAAACATGAATGTTTTTCTATGATATTTAGGTAATATAATGTGATGGGTATACCAAATGTAACTCCTTACATAGTAGTGATAGCTACAATGTAATTATGATATAGATGCCACAAGTTACCTTTATGATTTGTGTTTTCTATGTGTGATTCATAAATATTATGGTTTTATGAGGTATTTTAAAGAGCATATGTTATGTATGTAATGAGGAACTAAAGTTTTCTTTCTTTGTTTTATAACCCTTACTGATCTTTTTATTCTCAACCCACATTTTGAAAAGTTTTTCACTGGACTTAAAGATCAATAGGGTCAAGGATGGGATCAAAGAAAAGTCATTTTACCTAAAACATATAACTAGACATGACTCTTTTTTAGGAGTTTTTATTTTGTGAAAAGAAATTTTAACTGAGTAGAAGTGTCTACATTGAAACTTTTAAGATGAAATTTAATAGTTGTGACCTAATTCTCTAAAACTCTAAACCTGAAAAGAACCTCAATGTGAATTGTACATTTAATTCAATATTATGAATTGTTTTAAGGCTAGGTCCTTATAGTTGGTATCAAAGTATGGTTTAGATAAACTTGGGAGTTATGGTATTGTTAAATTCATATCCATAAATTATTTAATGTTAATATTGAAATTATAGAATTTACATATTACCATGTTGCATCACCTAAGATATCTCTTTGTTCAGAATGGTTTTCTATAGAGGAAATATGGAATATATGTTGGGACAATAGCAGGAGGAAGATAACATTCTAAATCAACAACCTGAGATTGTAGAATCGGAACTGAACAGTTTGTTGCAGTGATGGAACAATCGACTCAGACTATAAATGGTGGTGGTATTCAAGCATGAGATCAACCAAAGCGACCATAGTGGAACATGTCAGTAGTGGAGAATTTCATGAGGAAACATCCCCCATAATTCAGAGGATCATCTATCCTAATGAAAAAAAGGGTGGATTAAAGCACTGGAGAAGATTTTTGATGTTATGGGGTGTTCATAACATTAAGAGATTAGTCTTGTTGTTTACTATTTTTAAGGTGCAGCTAATCAGTGATGGTTGACGATGAAAAATATCAGGGATAGTGAGGAGATTTATGCACTTGATTGGGATGAATTCAAAGTTATGTTTCATGAGAAATATTTTTCTAAGGTGGTTCATCTTAGGATGAATAAAAAATTCCTGGAATTGAGGGAGGAGGAAGAATTAGTGGATACTTTATGAATAAAAATTCACTCGACTCGCAAGGTATGCTCCAAATTTCTTACGAGATCATGATACTAAAATCCACGGTTTTTACTCAGGATTAAATCCAAAGTATTTAAGGGATTTAGCTTCTAGTGAGTTAAAAAGTTATGAAAAACTTTTTAGATTTGTGGAGAAGGTGTAAATGGAGTTTTTAGATGATCAGGTGTTCTTTAACAAACAACACAATATGAGGCCAGGGTGGCAGGAAAAATAGAAGAACTCTTCAAAAAAGTCTAATTGTAAGAAACATAAGTTTCCAGTTTTTGAAAGTTGAGGTAAAAATCATAATGGGGAATGACATTTGAATTCTGGTAAGTGTTACCGATGTGGTAAAATATGACATAAAGCTCATAGTTTCATTAAATAAGATCAAGGTAATGGTAAGAAAAAATCATATTTACAGTCAGTAAAATGTTTTATGTGAAATGAAATGGGTAATTATGAAAATGAGTGTCTTACAAATAACTCAACTAAGGGAAAGTAGCCAGACTAAAAGATGAATGGGGTGGTGAAATCCTTTGAACATACTTTAGTAGATGTTGGGCCATGAAATGAAGTAGTATCAGGTACACTGTTTGTTTGTTTAGATTATGCCAATATGTTGTTTGATTTGGGGTCTACACATTCGTTCATTTCTGAGAATTTTTCTAGTAAATTAGAAATTCTATATCAATATTTGAATCCAGAACATATGGTAAAAACACTTGGAGTAAATGTTGAAACAAAAAATATTATAAGAACCTTATTTTCCTTGTGTGTGGAAAAAATCTACCTACAATCCTTATTGTTATTCTTCCAGTAGATTTTGATGTTATTTTGGGTATGGATTGGCTTTTTGTTTATCATTCTACGATTGAATACAGATATAAAGTGTTTTATTTTTAGAAATATTTTCATTTTGTGTTCAAGAATGAACCCTGACTTTTGATAACATATCAGGGAGCTGAGAAACTAGTAAAAGATGGAAATTAATTTTGGAATTCACATATTGTTGAAAATAAGGGAACTATTCAAATTAATGATGTGCCAGTGGAAAATGAGTATCATGATGTTTTTCATGACGTGTTTCCTTGTATAGTACATGATCGGGATGTTTATTTTACACTTGACTTATTTCCTGATGCTAAGCCAATTTCAAAACCCCCTTACTGAATAACTCAAATTGAACTTTTAGAGTTAAAGAAACAATTATAGGAGTTATTAGATAAAGGTTTTATTAGACCTAGCACATCACCATGGGGTGACCCTATCTTATTTGTCAAAAATAATTATCTTTTATTGATACTTGTTATTGATTATAGAGTATTGAATAACATCATTGTTAAGAACAAGTATCATTTGCCTCATATCGTTGATTTTTTTGATCAGCTCCAGGGAGCTCAATATGTTTCAAAAATTGACTTTAGGTTGGTGTACCATCAGTTTAATGTAAAGGTTGCAAAAACTCCAAAGACCATGTTTTGTACTATATATGGAAATTAATAATTTGTAGTTAGGACTTTTCGTTTAACCAATGCACCTGTTGTATACATGGATCTTAGGAATATAATTATCCTTGAGTTCTTGGATATGTTTGTGGTTGTGTTTATTGATGATATTTTGGTTTATTCTAAAGGTAATGTGGAGAATGAAAGTCATTTGAGGGATGTCTTTCAAACCATAATAGAAAAGAAACTATTTTTTATATTCAGAAAGTGTGAGTTTTGGTTACAAAAAATTTCTTTCTTTGGTCACATTATTTCAAAAAATGGCATAATTATTGATCTTTCTAAAACAAAAGTTGTTGAATAATGGAAAAAATGAAAAAATATAACTGAAATTCATAGATTACTTGATTTGGAAGGTTATCTAGCCCAGTGATGAAGTTAACTCAAAAAGGTGTTATGCTCATTTAGACAAAAGAATGCGATGATTATTTTTAGGAATTGAAAAGAAGATTTGTAAATGATCCAGTTTTGGAACTACCTTCTAGAAATAGTGAGTTTTTATTTACAGTGATTCTTTATTGAAAGGACATGGTTGTATCCTTATATACAATGATCAGGTAATGGCTTATTCTTCACACTAGTTGAAACCTCATGAGTTAAATGACCCTACACATGATTTTGAATTAGCTCATGTTGTTTTTTGCTTTAAAAATTTTGAGGCATCATTTGTATGGAGTAAAATGTGAAATATATACTGAATAAAAAAGTATGAGGTGTATACTCACTCATAAAGAATTGAACATGAGACAGAGGAGATGGTTGGAATTAATCAAGGATTATGATTGCATGATCCTTTAATATTTGGGAAAATAAAATAAAGTGGCTTATGCTTTGAGTTAAAAAATTAATGCTTCATTAACCATGCTACGTTTGGAATGAGATCCTTTTGTTTTTGATTTGATGAAATTTGGTATAGATTTTGTTGGTGCATGAAATTATTTTGTTTTGTTTCAGGTGTCAGTGAAATCATTTCTATTAGACATAATAAAGAAAGCATAGAAAGAAGAAAATGAGTTTTAGAAAAAGGATGAGTTGGTTCAGAAGGGTATTTTTGCAGAATTTATCATTGATAATGATTGTGTTTGGGGATTTGGAAAGAGATTATGTGTACCTTGTGACTCACAGTTTTAGAATGAGTTGTTATTGAATCTCATAGTTCCCCGTTTCCAATTCATCCTTGCAGTGCTATGATGTACAAAGATCATTAGGAGTATTACTCATGGGATGGAATGAAAAGAGATATTGCTAATTTTTTTGTGAAGTGTTTGACTTGTCGGCAAGTTAAAGCAGAGTGGCAGATACTGAAAGGGATTCTTCAGTATTTAATGGTGCCATAGTGGTAATGGGAAAATATATCCATGGGCTTCATTGTGGGATTACCAAATAAATCCTGGGAAAATAATGCAATCTGGGTTATTGTTGATCGATTGACTAAATCTGCTCATTTCCATCCTATTTGAGAAATATTGTCCCTAGACCAACTTTCTCGATTGTATGTTAAGTAGATAGTAAGGTTGCATAGTGTTCCCCTCTCCATTGTATATGATCGTGATCCCAGGTTTACTTATTAATTTTGGAAATGCCCTAAAAAGTAATTGTGTACTTTAGTAAATTTTTGTACAGAACTTCATCCTCAATCAGATGGGCATTCAAAACGAACAATTCAGATCTCGTTGGATATGATACGTTCTTGTTCACTGGATTACAAGGGAAGCTGGGACCAATATCTTTCTATGGTTGAATTTTTATACAATAAAAGTTTTCATTCTATTATACAGATATCTCCATTTGAGGCATTATGTGGGTAGCGGTGTTGAACTCCAGCTTTTTTGGATGAAGTTGGTGAATGGAAGTTGATGGGACCGGAATTGGTAGAATAGAAGGTAGAAAAAGTACAGTTGATTAAGAAGAACATGGGAAAATCTCAGTGTAGGCATATACGTTATGCAGATAACTGGAGGAATGATCTTTCTTTTGAGGTAGGTGATCATTTCTTTTTCAATGATTCTCCATGGAAAAGTGTGATGTGTTTTGGTAAGAAGATAAAGTTGAGTCCAAGGATCATTGGACCTTATAAAATCATCGAGAATGTTGGATCAATTGTATACAGAGTGGATTTACCTCCATGTTTGTCCCAAGTACACAATGTTTTCCATGATTCAGGATTGAGAAATTATATTCTAGATCCATCTCATGTTTTAAATCCTGAGGTAGTTCTGTTGGAAGAAAATATCTATTATGAGGAACAATCGGTCCATATTCTTGACCATAGGGAGCATGTGTTTCGGAATAAGGTAATTCACTAGGAAAATGTTTTATGTAAAAACAATATGGTTGAAGAGGCCATGTAGGAATTTGAAAATGCTATGAGGGATGCATACCCTCGTTTATATGATAAGTGAATAAAATTGCGAGGAAAAAATTTCCAGAAGCGGGGAAGGATGTAATATCCAATGTAAATAAAGAAATAATACATTTTCAGATTAATTATTATTTTGTGAAGTAAATATTAATTTTCTTTAAAGGGTTTTCTATGTTTGATGGCATACCAGACACACAACAATGGTTTTATTTGAAATCTTATGTTGCACAATAATAATATAATATTATTATATTTAATAGTGGTTAATTCCTAGCCACTGTATTGGCTGGAAGGAATAATACTAACTACAATTTTATTATACACGTTGGTTAAATGTTTATACATTTATCAAATAAAATTTCGAGGCACAAAATGCGAATGAATCTAATTTTAAGCATAATTTATTTTAAAAGGATGATTTACCACCCTTTGAGGGAGAACCGTCTTTAAATTTGTTTTTGGTCACATTTAGATGTTCTATTTTACCAAATAAAATCCATCTTTAGAATGAGGACTTCAAAATTCACTTTGCATAATATTTTGGTATTTTTCTGTTAAAATTCAATGTTGAATGAATAGTGGAAAATATTGTATTTTAATTCCAAACTACCTATTAATATAATTTATTTAGATAGATATATTATATTTTTAATTAGTTTTAAGGGTTTGTTATATTATATTTTTACCATTGAATCTGTTGTTTGTCATTGGAATTAATTTCAATTTTAAATTGGACATAAACAAATGTCAATCTCTTGATAGTTAATATTTCTTAAAAACATGTTTTTTGTTTTGAAAATGGGAATTAATTTAAAATTAATTAATCTAACTTATATGTTTTAAATTTTGAAAAATAGACATAATTTTTGAACATGTAGTATCAAATGTAGCTCAGGCTAAATTTTTGGTATTTTTCTAAAAACCTCAATTTTTGATGAATAGTGAAACCCCTAAGTAGTAGTTGAAAACTAACATTTTAATATAAATGAAACATTACCACTTCTGTGAATTGAATTTTGATAATCCTACGTACATTATTGTTATTAGGAAGAAAAATTTAGTTCAAAAAGATGAAAATAATTTTTGGTGAATATAAACATTTGACTTTTATTACCATAGTAAAAGGTAAATAGAGAAATTCAAGGTAACAAGAATATCATAATAATATAAAATTACCTTATAACTTGTCATAACCGTATTTTATGAGTCATGGCTGACCATGGGCATCCTTGGGTCTATTCTGGGACCCCATGGAGACACTTAAGAGTGATAATGACCCATTATTTCAATTCACTTAAAGTAAAGGCGAACAAGACATAAATAAATATCTTTAAGTAAATTAATTTTTAATTATGGTTATATAAGTTATCATTTCGAATATAAATATTACTTGGAAAGATAAAAATATTTCCTAAATAATGGTAATTTTTATTAATATTTTGTGACATGAAATAAATAAAAATATTTTTGACACAATAATGATGTAGTGTTTACCTCATTAATAAATGATTTTAATAAATTAAATTATATTGATTAAAATAGTATTCGAAACGTTTCAAATTCTTATTGGATAATTTTATTTCGACCATAAGTCATCTTATCTTCAAATTTAATTAGTTTTTGACCTTTAGAAACTGAAACTCATTATATATGAAAATAATATTTTCACACTTTCTTAAAGAGCCCCTCCCCCCTTATAAAAATCCATCACCTCTAACCCATTCCTCAAACATCTCTAGCACCTTGAATCATCCAAAACCTTCCCAAAAAAGATCCCATGAACCCTCTCTTCCTCCAATAAAACTTACCCTAAGCATAAGGCCCTTCAAGAAACTCTTTTGGTTCAAACCAAAGAGAGTTACCTGATTTAAGGGTAACGTCTTCTCTTAAGTTCTTTTGTTTAATTTTACTTCTCCATCCCCCTAAACTCTTTTTCTTCCATTATTTTATTACAAAAACAGTATCCAAAATATAATAGATTTTTTTATGATAAGTATTCAAACTACACATACACACACCTTCATCTAATGGGTAGAAACATGTAGTTTATGACACGGCAAACTAAAGTCTCACGAAAGGATGATTGTTCAATCTTCTCCTACCACCTCTTATGATGGAAATGATGATGGATATGTATTTATATATGATATATATTATATTTATATTGTTTCTATGATTATCTATTTTTCATTTATAGCATTCCTTTATGGTTTCCATTATGGGTAAACATGATAATTTAATTTTAGGAAGTACGGACTACCACCCACTAAAAGTGATATGACTCATTAATGCCATATGTTAGATGTATAAAGGATGAAGTTAATGATATTATAAATGATATTATACATGAATTTTAGTATAACTATGTTTCATTATGTTTTAATTTCATTAAAATAATAAATATAAATGAAATTAGTGTTCAAGCGTACGTACGACTTACCGTCTCCATGAACGGTGCATTTCATTTTATACCTCCAAATGTTATGTATTGTTATAAATATATATATATATTGGATATATAAAATATATATGATATCTAAATCATTTATATAATTCTTTTATATAAGGAACATTCGACCACATGGACAACTTGTAAATATAAGTAGTTCATTTTTTTACTAAAGTACCAAATATCGACAAAACAACCGTTATTAACATAAATGATTGCATAATGTTTATGACATGGTAATATGTGATATAAAATGAATAATAAACATGAAAAAGGTTCTGAATCAAGTAGAAATTAACTTTAGTTTATTATTCAAGAGATTAAAGAACTAACGAGTCATGTCGGACACGAGGTAAGGGACTTCGTCTCAATCTACATTCATTGAGACATATTTTTTTTTAACTCATGACTTTCTTTTATATGTTGTATAAACCCCTTTGACTTTTAGTTTCATTCAAAGGGAATCTATTTCTACAAATTGTTTTACAAAATGAAAAAAATAATGTTTCTTTTTAACGAAAGCGGTGACAAAGACCTTTCTCCCGCTGCAAGTATTATTTGATCTTTGGCTTTTTTTAATAAGTTGCAGTGTCTTTTTTTAAGGAAAATAAATAATATATAGCATTTTTAAATATTTTGGTACTGAATATGGTTTTGAGAAAGAATTTATTATTTCAATATCATGAAATGATATATTGTGATTGAAATGTAGAAATGTTATTGTTCCATTATTCTTGTCTTATGTGTTATGTTTCTTGGGCATTGTTTATGTATACGGGTGGTCTCATGAAAATACAAGGGCAGCTGAGCCTGAGATAACTCTTTAATAAATTAGGTAACATGACAGAGGTAAATGGGAATGTTTCTCCAAAGAGATTTAAGGAATCTACTATGATGAATATTCCAAATGTAACTCCCTATGTATTTGTGATAGCTACAATGTAAGTATGATAAGGATGCCACATGTTACCATTGTGATTTATTTTTTTTATGTGTGATTCATAAATCTTATGATTTGATGAGGTATGATAAAGGGATTATGTTATGTATGTAATGAAGAACTGATGCTTTCTTTTTTTATAACCCTTACTGTGCTTTTGATGATCATCTCATGTTTTGAAAGGTTTTTCATGTTACATAGAGATGAATAGGGCCGGGGATGGGATCCAGGAAAAGTCATGTTGTCTAAAACATTGAACTAGACATGATGCTTTTTTATGTTGTTTTGTAAAAAATGTGAACTGAGTAGAAGTGTCTACTTTGTATCATTTGAGATGTAATGTAATAGTTATATCCTAATTATCTAAAAATCGAAACCTAAAAAGATCCTCAATGTGAATTATTCATTTAATCAATAATTATGTATTGTTTCAAGGTCTGGTCTTATATAAAGAACCTCTACATGTGGATTTTCAATCCACGATATGATCATCCCAATCTACATAGGAATATGAAAATAAATCCATGTTCTTTCCATTTCTGGACAAGAGACAATATGTAATATTCCTCAATCAAACCTTATTATTTTTATCACTTACATGAGATGTTCTTATTTAGATCAAATTTAAAACTTTACTAATAAGAATATAGAATATAAAATATCTCCCATGTTAATGGTATGATAGAGTAAACTTTCAATGATAATTTTAAATAAAATTTGACTCCACCCATTCACTATCCCCATGCTTACCAATATTTTTCCAACTACTATTGGTGTTTAAATAGGCTTGCACTCATATATGCTGAATTTTTCAAGGTGTCCATTTCATAAATAATATTGGAAATGGAAATATCCTTTCTGTAATGATCTAATTGCATGCCTAAATAATTTTTCATCTCTATGATCATTAAAATTTAAAACTTACAACACATTAATTATGAAAATTTATCAGTATATTTCTATTTATTTCTATATAAAATTATGTATTCTTTGTAAATGGACACAATGAATAACCCTTATATAGAATTTTCACATTAGGGATATAATAAAACCCTCTAATATTTATTTACACCTTCTATAGAAATGTATCCATCCCTAAATAAAAACCATGATGTGATATATCTATTATATAAAATGCATATATCAATATGAAAAAAAATTAATTACTATCTGGATAAACAAATCCAAAAAAATTCTCATATATAGCTATTTAATCATGACCCCATTAAATAACATTTTAATTACATCCTTATAAAACACATGAGATTTCTCTAGAGATCCATCATAAAGAGGAGTGTTATATATTTCATTCATTCCACTGAGGAAAATGATTCCTCAACCTCAATGCCTTTAAACATATTTTATATCTTGAAAAATACAATTGTTTTATTCGTGAATTCCATTCATTTTCCATGAATATTGATTTTGAAGACTCAAGTCCTTCAACCAGGATTTATCCTTTAACTCTTATTCAGAAAATTTCATTTCAATCTCAGATAATATGAATTTTTCTCCACTCAATTATTTATTTGATTTTGAGTTGGATTGTATTTTCCTCTAATGATGTTTCTTGGATCAATGTGAAACATTTTCCTCCTTAAATAATTCATAGGTTCCTTAACAAATTCAAACATTCGATCAATAGATTCATTATCATAAATAATATTAACCGAATAATCTTTAGTTATCCCAAATGTGTAATTTTTTCTTTAGTTTCTTCAATAATATCTTTAGAAACAAAAAATATAGAATTTACATTTTCTTGGTTATCAATAAAATGTACATCACTTCATCCAATAATCTTATTATGCCTATTATTGAAACACTTGTAAGACTTAATAATTTTTTATTTTTCTAGGAAAATACATTTATCTACTATATAAAAAAGTTTTCCTGATTTATTTGTTTTTTATAAGAAAAAATTTAAGAAATATTTGGGGATTCATTAAATAATGTTTCCTACCATTCCACATTTAATAGGACATTTTCTCTACCATCATATAGAATATTACTATATTTTAAGAATATAAAACCACTTTCATTACTTCTTTCTATTAATGACATAAAATTACACCATATATTAATAAAATATTTGATATATTATTGATCAGGAAATTTTATC
The DNA here is from genome assembly GCA_963277665.1 of Viscum album. NCBI lineage: Eukaryota > Viridiplantae > Streptophyta > Magnoliopsida > Santalales > Viscaceae > Viscum > Viscum album. Next base: position 400,196,658 of record OY728138.1, read on the forward strand.
TCTCCACATCCCTATTCTATTTGAGAGACCTACGAGAATACACTTCATGAATAATACTATTTTTTCAAGGTAATTTTCTGCTTCATAATATTGTAATCAATTACATTATCTAATCTTAATATTTTCAATGTTCTTTTTGTTTCAATTAATACCCATCCATAGAACATCTTGATGAAATCCATTTCATTTTTATTTAATTTTACAATAATGTAACACCTAATCCAAATGTATACATTAAATAATATGATGAAATACCTCTCATTATAGGTCCCTTATTGATTAATCATTCCAAAAACATCAATTTACGACAAATTTATAAAAACCAATTCACCCTTCTTCATTATAGGATATGGATTTCAGAGCATCATTCATCATATACCAGTATCATAAATCTTTTCTTAGTCATAATTTATGTTAATAATATCTACTACAACTTTTAATTTTTATAATATCTCCATTATTTTTTGATTGAAAATCTATAGCCTCCAATGCCATGAATCATTTTCATCGTCAATACTAACAATACATGAAGTTTATTTTATGTTAACCAGATATATATTGTAATTTTTACTCCATCCCATTATTATAGAATAATCATTATTTCATTGATGTTACACCCCTACCAACTGAATATGACTTCTTAACATGAGTCATAAAGCTAACTCATTCCCAATAAATGATAACAAATACCATCAACATATATTACATACTTATTCATTAATTCATCACTTAAGATCTCAGTCTTTCACCATTCATTAATCTTCATTTTTCTATAATTTTAATTTCTAACAATTCCATTGACTATTCCATTAATATTATTCCACAAATTCATGTTACCATTCATATGGAATCAATACCCATTTTCCAGATTCTAGGGACTTCTATTTTTTGTTTCTTTTAAATTAATATCAATTAAATTTTACTTATCTGTCTTCATAATTTCCTTCAATTAAATTTTTGAATGAGTTATTATTTTTATTATCATCTTCTCATTATATTAAAAACAAGACAAAAAAATGTATCCTTATTTTTCAATAGTATAAAACATGTTCTCCACGGGAACTCAATTAGACTACCTTGTATAAATTTTTATTTTTATTTCATAACTAGATATTCCACTTCAATAATTGAAATATATATCTTTATATCCAATTTACGCAATAATATAATTGTTTGAGTAGAAATAATTTCTTCTCTAATATTTATATAATTTTTTAACTATTATCTTGTTGACTTCTATTCACTTATCCTCTCACATATATTTTAAATTAGTCTCAATAATATTTATTTTGACCAATAAAACCATATATTTTACATTTAATAAATTGAAATAACATTTTTCTTTCACCGATCTACATATATATATCCTTTGAAATGCATATTGACCTTTGATAATTTCTCATTGATTGAGATATTTTTTTATTCATATACTCCCCTTTATTATTTATAATTTTTATATTGTATACTTATGACTAGTAACATTAATCCATGTTCTATTTGATCTTTAATTACAAATAATTTCTTCAAAGGGTGTTATTTTTCATTTAAATCTCTCTATCCTGAAAACATTCAAATGATCCTTGAATTGAATATTCTTCTTTAAACCATTTGTTTTAATTTAAATATGAACATTCTTTCCCAAGGATACAATTTCTTCATCATGAGTTTCAATCTTTAAAATTTTCCAATTGATCGAGGTGTCATGATCATTAATAATCTGGACATATTCTTCAATACAAATAAAATAATATTCACTATTTATCCATATTTTAAATGATTATTTCCATAATATCCGAAAAATTAATCAATTCTATCAACTCTAGTTTAATTTTCAACATTATATCTTGAGGTATCCTACAAAAAATCACTAATTCATTATTATTATTCCATTATATGTCATTTTGGTGAAGAAAACCTTCTAATTCATGTTAAAATTACACACTTACCTTTGGCTGAACATTGTCTTATTCAACATCCCTTTTTTCACTGATTTAATCATAGAATCTTCCCTGACTAAGATAAACATAGTTTCAATTCCATCCAAAAAATAACGAACAATTTCCTTTGAAACTTATTCCCACATTTATTTCTAATTTTAAAATCATTCTTAAGGGAATATTCTAATTTTGTTATATTTAGAATTTACACAAACCATTAAAATTAAAAAACATTTTTGGTTTCCTTTTATTGAAGTTTTCAGCATTTCCAAAATAGAAAAAATAAATAGGTATCTTACCAATAAATCTCCCCATGACCCATTTAAACTTCTTTGTAAGAAGTTATAATAGTCCATGATATTTTTATATATTTACACATAAATAAATATTATTAAATAGGGTGTTTCATATAAAACACTAATCCATGATTAAATGTGATATATTAATAAGATAACACTACTAAATTTTATTGTTACAAAATAATCATTGAAATGGTGGGTAGAGTTAACCTACTATTATTGTGAAATATATGTTGAAAGGAGAAGAAATGATATAATGAACTTTGAGTCCTCAATATGAGTATCACATATCTATGTTTTTAAAGGAGGTAACATCACTAGGGTTTTACCGAGACCAATACCAATCATAACATCAACAGACATTTTTTATTAGAATCTCTTGCAAGAGAAGTTCACGCTCATGGAAATCACTATGAGATCCATGGTTTCTAAATCATCACCCTTATGTAACCCCATTTATTATTGTACCTATATATTTTATGATGAGATATTGATGGTTTTTAATTTATATTTAATGATGATATAATAAATTTAATATTAATGAAAAATATATTATTTTTGTTACTAAGTATCTCGATGCATTTTAGGCATAATTATTTTCTAAAAAAAGTTTCATCTACATTATGTTTTATTATACTAAAATTAATTTTTATCTCATTTAGAAATTACATTCGATAAATATAACTCTATATTTTTCATTCAACATGTCAATTTTATCTTTTGGTGAATATTTTTATTTTTATAAAAAAATATCATTTTTAAGTGAATAGTGCAAAAATTGTTTATAAAAGTAATATAATTTTATGAAATAATTATAATATAAAAATGAAAAAAAAAAATTTGAAACATTTTTCATAACAAAAAAATAATTTAGGGGTAAATAATGAATTTATAATTAATATGTTGGATTTTTGAATATATGCTTGACTTACAAAAACTAAAATATATTATATTTTAATAAAAAAAATCTTCCTTTTCAATTAATTATGTATTTAAAATAATCCATTCACTTTTAGAATTATTTTAAATAAAAAATTATTTTTAAAAAGAATAATTCAATCATTTTCATGTGAATCAATATGATATTCCATTTTAGTGTAAATGCATTTTTATACGTAAAAATGTAATTTTTCTAAAAAGAATATTTGTTATGTTTAGAATAATTTTATTATATTCAATTTTAAAAACATATTGATATAAATTATATAGAAATTGTTTAATAATTTTTAATCCACACTGTCAAACTAGTTAATAATTATTGTTCCATTTTTATACATAGAAATAAGTTACCATTGTAAAATTAAGTCACCCCAAAAAAGAATAAAAATAAGGTATAATTGTCAAATAATGGATTACATCCTTAAAATATCTCAAACTATTTTCTAGAAATTAGTTTATATAGGACTTAGATAATCACCCTTATCCCATTTTAGCTTCTATCCATTTTTACCAACATTCCCTAAGACTGACTTCTGTATTATTTTAATGAATAAATATATTAACAAAAACTCACACCTCCCACTTATAAAAAGATCCACCCCCCGTGACCTCAAAAGAAATCCAAAAATTTAAATCCCTATTATTAATCTTCCATATTTCATTCACAAATCATTCTCTCCTACTTTATGTAGTTTTTGGTCACTATAGATATTTTTAGACATCTTCTATCCATGAGGTCCTTCAAGAGGATATGAAAAATCACAATGTAAGAATTATATTCTTCTCTATTATTATTCTATTTTTTATGAATACACCTCTTCTATAGATAGAAATTTTTTTTAAACTATTAATCTTCTGTAAAATTTGTATTTTCATTACATAATATAATTTTTATACTCATTCAATCCTTATAATTTATTTTTTGGTTGGTTTTTCCACCTGCTTGTATGTTTTTATAATGTTTATATCATGGATTAATTATGAAAATTAAATATTTGTAAAAATATTTAATATAAATTAATTTAATAATATTTAACATATATGAATTTTTAAAAAAGTCTATAAAAAATTTAATTCAATTTTTTTATTAAATGGTCAACGAATAACTGAATTTTGAACTATTTAAAGAGAACCATCACTATTAGTTACAAGAAATTACTATGGAATCTAGAAATATAATAAACATGAATTATTTTATAATAGGAATTATATAGTAGACTAATCCATGGATGTGGATCAATTACAAGAACAAAAAAACAGAAGCATATAAGGGAAATAGAATGGTTAACAATTAAATGTTAATCTTTATAATAAATAGTTAATGTGTAAAAAGTTATTATAAATTTTTGTTATAAAGTAAAATAAATATTCATATTGGAAATATTCATGTGAATAATAAATATAATTTTATTATATAATGATGTTTGATCCCTTTTTAATAAATAGAAGATCAATGTAATAGGTTTTTAACTCAAATAATTTCATTTAGACATAATATTTATCACTCATGTTCATTATTCTAAATTTGGTTTCTTGTACTATGATATTTATATATATTTCAACTATTATATCATTTCTATGTATTAAAATTTATTTTATATAAATTACTTTCAAAATAATTATTATATTAAAAATATTATGAAATTCAAAAGGGGTATTTTATTTATTCCACATGGTTTAGACATAGTTCACATTATGAACCAATTTTTATTTTTATGGTGTATATAAAACCAATTTTCCATGATTTATTAGTTATAACTTCATACTCTTGGTATTTTATGTTCCTCCACCACTTATTTCTTTTAATGATAATTTTATTTTAAGAGTCAAAATATTTGTTAGTTTAAACCATCACATTAAAAATCTTAAAGGCTTTTACCCAACAATATTTTCTAAATTTTAATATATCCTATATTATTAAAATAATATTCATATATATACTCAAATAATTTCCAAATGAATTTCTCAATTATCATTAACTTTTACTAAAATTGTTCAGAATGAGTCTTCTTAATGGTTTTCATATGAGTCATATTTGAATTACCTTAAAAGATGTGAAATGAATGTTTTTAGTATTTTATACTCAAGTGGATAATACAAAAATCAAAAATAATCTTGGTTTCTATGAATCCTTAAAAATATTAAAATTAAATTCAATGAAAATATATTTCAAATTTCTCATTGTGTTTTTAATTTTTATTAAATTTACCCAAAGAAAAATATATTTCTTCTTGTTTTACAAATCATATTTTTAATGATTTTATAAAATTATTTTCAATCTATGTATACATAATTTAAAATTTTTCATTCCTCAGAAGGGATATTTTTATAGTCATACCATGCAACTTATTTCTTCTTATGTATTAGAATGAGGTTGAAAAGAATTTTTTCGAAATCCATTTTTACATTAAGTGGGACAATCCAAATACTAAGGAACGATGGATTCAATTATTTAATTGGAGAAATAATAGGTATGGTTTATCGTTATATAATGGTTGGGGACTATAAATCCCACTAATGCATTCATTAATTTTTTATGTCTCATTATATAATATTTTTTACATGGTAATTTTATTATGTTTATAACTTGATGCGGGGGAATTATCAATAGGTTCACAACCTTATGCATGTAATTTATTTTTATGATCATTTTTATTTTTCATAAAATTAGTTATAGATTGATTTTTCCATAATATTTTGATTTCTTATACATATAATTATATATAAATTTCATATTACATTTATGTGATATGTTCCGTGGAACATATATATTATCTAATGAATTGAAATTCTTAAACCATTGTATATTCATTATATTTTAGGTTTTTATATCGTTATATCATGTTTTCTAGAAAAAATATCATTCCTTGTTACTTTTAATCAGATATTTAACTTTTGTATGCCCTATACAAGATGTTTATTGTGGATCATTGCTATGTTTTTGCTCACTGAGAATTTCAGCATACACCTTCCTTTTCCCCCATTTTATTAGGTAATAATATAAAGGATTATATATAAAACGATATATTATAAAATATTTTCTGTGATACATGTCAAAATAATAGTGTGTAATATGTTATATATATATATAACATTTAAATACAATACACTTCTTTATTTGGGTATTGACATATTTTTTCTATGTAATATTAATAATATGAAATGAATTAAAATATATATGAATTTATAAATCGGGTCACCTCATTAGTGATATTAGAGTAGGGGTTATTTGTTTTTTGTATATTAGGTTAATATGTAGTAGATAAGCCAACTTAACGTAACCAAGGATAATCCAAATATATATTAGTTAAATCAAAAGTGATATTGACAAATCCAAAAGTGAACTAAAATAACCTAGTCAAAGATTAATTTGTTTTGGAGTAAGATATTCATAAGATAGAATTTTCAAATTTAAATTGTTTTTTACATTAATTATATTAATATATTATTGTTTACTAGTCATGTTCACAACTTTTTGTTTTAAAAGATTGCATGAATAATGGAATGATTAGTTTAAAATTGGTGTGAATGAGAATGTGGTGATTATATCATTTTGTAACCAAATTTTATTGGATATAGAGTTAAAAAACTAACAGAAATGAAAAATCAACTATATCAAAAAACGAACCTAATTCAGCTCCCAAACAGACCATGAAATGGCCAACATTTTATATAGTCTCTTATGTAGAAACTTTCACTATCATTTAGTGGGTCTCCTGACCCACTAATTTTCATGAAATAAATTAATAAAATAAGGAATATATTTTCAATTATATAGTACGTAGACAATGAAACCATTGTTTTATCCATATATCACATAGTAGTTAAGCCTGAAAAATAGTGTACCATCATTAAAAATATAAACCAATAGTAAAATGTTTTCTCTTTATATTTGAATGAGTTAAAGATAGTATTCTTCAACATACATTTACACTAAACTCATCATATAAAAAAGATGAAATAATTCCAAGAGATAAAAAATTAAATTATGGATCGATGGGAACCTATGAAGAAATCATCATGATTCTCACAAGGTACACTTATTATTTTATTATTGGATATAAATAAAATATTGGATAAATATTTACTCAAAAATAACTAAATAATACAAATAAATGGGATATAAGAGATTTTAGTCTCTATGGAGAAATATCTCTATGTGTATTTATGGTAGAAATGGAAAAAATGGGTTTCCATCATTCCCATGGATTTAGATAGAAGAAAAGAAAAATATAGATTCATTATAACTCTAGAGAAACGCATATAAAGAAAATAAATTAAAACCCCATGCATTCTAAAATTATTCAAAGAATAAATATATAAATTTCCTAAAGGAACAAGAAAACGTTTCAATGTGTGGAAGTATGGGCGCCCAAGTACATAATTTTCATAAACAGAGAATATTATAGACAATTAAATAATGGAAAAGAATGCCAAACTAATGCACAACACACACTCAACTCATTCAAAATCAATAACATTAGGATTTATGAAAATAAATTTCAAATTGCAAAGGATAATGAGGATTATATACATGAAAACCCAAAAAAATAAAGGAATAAGGAATGGTATATGAAATCACATACCCTAAAGTAGACTGTGATAAAAAAGTAGTTAATGGTATACTTAATATCCCCTCCAAACCTAAAGTTGACCGTGACAACAAACTATTGACATTTAGTGAGAAATTTCTCCTGAATATCAAATCCACTGTCCAAGTTATCATATAATGGAGTGAAATTACTATTTGTCGAATAATGGGAAGAATGATTCTAAAATATTAATAAGAGGTAGGTCACCACACCGATATTTAGATTACCCATCAATAGGGAAGTTTTTTATCTATATTGATTGTTTAAATAATCACATAGGATACATCCTCATGAAAAATAATAAGGTATTATCCTATTTATAATGTCAATTAATGACCCATGAGAAAACTTATTTGATGTATGATATAGAACGTGAAATTGATATCATTATAGTAAATATTTGGCAGTATTATAACTATAATGAAAATTATGATATATATTATAATCGAGAGAGTATAAAGTATATATTCACATTGAATTAGTTGAACATATGAAAAATGATATCAAAAGAATTGATTAATGACGAATAATACACTATAAATTACAATCCAAGGAATGTATACAAACTTGTGGATTCTTTAAATAGAAATTATCACACTACAATATCCTTGATGAGGATTCAAAGGTACCAAATCTACTAGGATATTTAAATGATGGATATAGAAATAATTAATGATATGTTAAAATCCATTATTTCTCATATGATTATTCATCCAACCATCCTTTTGAGATTCAATGAGGTTATTAATGGTGATATAGATCTATGGAATAAGGTAGGGAATATTTCAAAGCTTAACCTTGATAAATATGGAATTATATGGTTCAAAACCTATATATGTGTACAATAAAAACTATAAATAAATAATTAATTTTTTTGTAATGAATATAAGTCATCATTCTTTATTATTATAGGAATATTTGAGATGTATAGATATCATAAGAAATACTTTTGATATGATAACATATAGATGGATATTGTAGAGTATGTGTCTTGAGGCTTGGTATGTTAATAAGAAAAGGCTTAACATCATAAATCTATGTGGATTATTTAATCATTTACTATAATATAATTTAAGTGGGGGAATATTATTCCCCACTAATTTAACCTTTTTAATGATGAAATCTTAAGGGGAGGTGAGAACCATATGATAATACATAGATCAGATAGAAACAGAAACAATACACTTGTTAAATAAAAGATTAAGATGGTTGGAATCTATCACCCTAAGAAATTTTTAAGGCAAAAAATTTACCTTAGAGCCTGGATCATCTTTTAACATGTCTTCATAATGGAATTATAAATAGTCCCATGATTTAAAGTATTAATATTTGTTAATCAAGCCCATGTTGAAACCTCTAATTAGTATATGGTCTTTTATTTCAATTCAGTCACCTTGATCCCTCATAGTATCCATACAAAAAAATATTCCCATCATTTAATCAATATGGTCCTATGTCGCATTAATCTGATGAACCTCATACAACATCTCTTTACCTGAGTGCATGAAAAACCAATAATCTAGTTATAAACCTCAGCATCCTATCACTAGGGTCCATTATGGGACTTTTCCTATCGCATTTTTATGGGAGGTAGAGTATCCTCCTTCTCCAGATGTGTATCCTCTCACTGAGGATGAATCTCCCTTACTGATCCATGGTCAAAAAATTTTCACCCCCTTGATGAATATCCAAAATATATGAGGCACCCTTAGCCTACGAAACCGTCATTCCATTATTTGAGGACCTATGCAGTCATATTTAGTGACCCTCTATGTCACCTTCCACTAGATGAGACATTAGTTCATTGGGATTACAACCCTTTTTGGAAAACCTAGAATCTATATGACTAGGTACTTATGAGTAGTCTTTACATCCCTTTGATTTAAACCTCATAGAAATAATGAAACACCTCAGGTCCCTATTTTCCTTATTTCCAATCTTTCCTCTTTGGTTGAGCAGGCCATTACCAAACACTGTAACTGCATTATCATCTGAGGGTTTCCTTTCTTCATCTAACTCTACTTATAAGGGATAACTGGAAGCCCCTCCATTGACACTCAGTCTATCGAAGCAGTTTCTCAGCATGATAATTGGTGTGTTTTTTCTCGGATTGGACCCATGAGTGACAACCCTTTGGTTGAAGGCACCATGGAGTGAATGTCTCTCACAATATGGTGCCAAATTAACCTTCCAATCAATGGAGTTGTTTCTCTCAGAATTGACCATTTCATCGGCTATAAATCCACTATCCCCGACATGTGTTGAATTAATGGGTGCCTTCCTAGTCCTCAATCCTCTATCAATGACTATATCAATTATGATAGGGTGAACCATCAGACTGGACTCACCCTAGACCAGCTCCAATGGATTGGGAGTTCCAAAATAACATCTTAACCTTTCATTTATGTCTTCTACAATTGGATCAGTATGAACAACTGTTGTCTTAGAACTGGTAGGTCTCATGGTGTGTGCACACATTGGAGGCTCCCAGTCTATAGGTTGAATAATGAGGGAAGTGGCATATGTCTTGGCAATATAACACGAGAGGAAAATCCACCCCCTTGATGCCATTAGATCACACACCTTCGATTCATGATGAAGTGACTGAACCTACAACCAAAAGGGGAAACAATTTCTTAAATGTTCTAAAATACTAGTAGAGTAAGATTCCATATGATCCGGGCTACGAGATGATCAACTGCCAAATTGGAAGTGGCCCAGATGAAAACAAAAACTACAATAGTCGAACTACTTTTCGAAGACCCCTGGTTGATGGTAAGAGAATTCTTCACCTACCTCAATCCAAACTATATCCACTTGAGGCTTTGAAACATCCACTTCAACAAAAGTCCTGGGAGAAATCAGGGGGAATAAGGCATGAGATCACTCCTCTAAGGAAAGTATCCTCCCGAAGAGGTTTACCATAATTTGTAGACTAGAAGGATTTTGTAAGGGGGGAGGGTGGTTCAGAAAACATTTCCTAATTTCTGTAGAGGGGAGGTCATGATTCTAGTGGAACTCATAAGTCTATATTAGAAGGAATAAGTAAGAGCCAGTGGATGAATGCCTTCATTTAGACCACAAGGGATCTAGATCATATGCATAACCAATGAAAAGAAGAAATTGGGGAGGATTTATGAGCCTAACCATGATGCAGTCTTGTAGGGGCTAAGTGCTATTGACAAACCGGTCAATGAAGTCTAGGGATGGTCGTCAATTCCTAATGTGGGTTACAGGGGATATTACATGTAGTGAAGAAGCCTCTGAGAACTCCTTTAGTGAAATTAGAAGACATGGATAACAATTATGGAGGGTAGGGACTTTGTTGAAAAGGATGATTTGAGGGTAATTGAGGAGAATGGTAGGATCAGTGAAAGGGGAAAACATTTGCAGGGACAGGGGGAAGGCAGGACGACCATCACCACTACAAGATGGGCGAGTTACACAACATGGATTTCATAGGATAATATCATCATTGATCTTATCATTGGCCTCCCATAGTCTCCTAAAGTGGATAATTCCATCTAGGTAGCGGTGGGTCGACTAAAAAATTCGAAACACTTCATCACTACTCTGGAGGATTTATCATTTAATAAACATTCCAAAACGTACATAAAGGATGTGATAAGGATATGTAGTGTACCAATTCCAATTGTATCTGATAGGGATCAAAGGTTCAAATAAATATTTACAATTATTTTACAACAATAACATGATATTGATTTAAAATTTATTTTTTATTACCACCATCAAACCTAAGTATAATATTTATGGACACAATATAAATTGTAATATAATCTATAATCATACTCAAATGGATTAAAATGATTTTAGGATCAAAATTTTACCAATTTTAATTTCCATATAGTAACAGTTTTCACTATAGCATAAAAATGGAATAATATGTGGCTCTATATAGATATATATATATATATATATATAACTCTCACATCTAAATATGACATTGAATATAAGAAACTTATAAAACAGGTTTTTAGCTAGGAAATGGAAGATATGTTTCAAACCATCAAGTGGGAAATCAAATAATAATGTCTATAGAATAATTTGGATAATAATATTCTATGTGATCTATATTTTTATGTTGGTAACAAGGTGCTCCTCCTGATATGTAGTTGGAATCAAGTTGTGAGATTTTGGAAGAAGGGGAATCAGATCCCAATGTATATCATTGAAATTGAGATTATAGATTATGTGAGAACTATATAATATCTCTTAGAACTCCATACACATCTATATAAATCACATAATGTGTTTCATATATCACTTTTGAGGAAGTACATGCCAGATGCATCATATGTTTTAATCTCAGAGGTTGTGTTATTGGAACATGATTACTCTTATGAGGATGAACAAATAGATATCTAATATCTAAGTGGTGAAGTGCTATAGAAAAAGACCAACAACCAAGTAAATTTTTTGTTGCAAAATAAAAAGCATGAGGATTCTATGTGGAATCTTAAAGAATTAATGATATAAAATCTCCCTCATGTGTTTTCATACATGTGATTGAATTTTGAGGATTGAATTATTTTTAAGAAGGTAGAATGCAACAACTATGGATTTTATTTTATATTTATCCTTACATAAATAGTTTCACATATCTTTTTTCACATGAAACACCGATCTAAAAAGATCCATGATATACTAATTAGATAAAATTATTTAATGTGATTGTTATAAAAGGGTAATTGAATTGGTTAGTATAAATTTGTGTTACCTTATTCTAAATATATATAGATATGATAGATAATGAAATCATATATTTTGAGTATTCATTATGAGGACCATAATTCTATGATTGGATGTAATTTAGCATCACTATGGTTATCCCTAGACCAATTATAATAAAAACATTAGCTAGTACTAATTGAGTGAAATTCCCTATAGGTGATGTTTAAGCTCATATAAATCACAATTAAATCTAGGCTATTTGAATCACCACTTATGAAAAACTCTATAAAATATATTACCCTTATATCTAATGAAATATTCTTCATTGGATTTGTATGTCAGATTTAGTATTTCAAATTTTTTTTATCAATTTAATAAATTATCAATATTTTTTATAAGAATGTTTCTTCATTTTACGCCTAATAATATTGGTCTAAAAAATAGTTCGAATCATTATATGTTCTGATATGAAAATTATTTTTTTTCACTTTTATAATTTTATTTTTATTTAAATAACTTCTTTTTAGGACTCATAATTTCTAAATTATATTAGTTTTAATTTTTTTGTATTCTCTAAAAAAATATACTTTTTAAATGAAAAGTGAAAATGATGTTTTCAGAAATACCATAAATTGTATGAAATCATCATGATATAATCATGACATAAAAATATATGAACCCATTTTATAATAAAAAATGAATTTATAAAGTAAGATAATGTATTTAAAATTAATATTTTATACGAATAAGTATGATTTTTTCGTTTTGAAACATAACATATAGTTTTTTCTAATAAAAAAACTATTTTGGTCCTTTTCCAGTAATCAAATGTTCACAATGATCCATTTGGTTATATATTTCATAATATTAAAAAAAATTATTTATTCATAAATTAATAACATTCACAAGAATAAATATTATACTTCATTTCGGTGTAAACCCAATTTTCTGCATTTTTCTAAAAAAATTATTTTTTAGGCGTAAATTTATTAAAATTTTCTTTTTATACATATAGATATTGAATCCAATAATAAATCATTTTCAAATTTGGATATTGAATTAGAATATTATTTAATATTCTCTATTTCATTTTTAAGAATAAATATATGTTACCTTGGTAGGTGTTAGCCCCCCATTGAAGGGTAAAATATGGAATAAGTGTTAAATAAATGGATAAAGCTTTAGAATATCAAAAACTATTATCTAAAATGGGTTAATATAGGATTTATCCAACATTATATTATCCACTTTTATTTTTAATCTAATTTGGATCCAATTAACTTGGGTATTACTTTCCATTTATTTTAATAAACAAATTATTTATAAAAAATGAACTTCTCTAACATGTAGAGGATCCCTAAACAACCCCTTAAAAGCAACACCAAATTTTTTAATTCCTCTCATAAATCTTCCTTATTTCCTTATAATCCTTTCCCACTTTATCATGCTTCTTGTCCCAACAAGAAGTACTTATCCTCTCATTTCTATGATGTATCAAGAAGAGATTCAAGATCTTAGCCTAAACATTGTATTCTTCTTATTTATTCTTCTATTAAATCTTTGTCAATATATTTTTGAATTTTATTTACCACATAAAAAACATTATTTAGAAACCATTGATATTCTATAAAAGTTTTATTATCATTATACCCAAACATGTTCTTACTCATTCAACTATTATTATGCGTTCATATTTTATTTGGTATTACCACCTACAAATACATTCATTATTGATAATCTCATTAATGAAAATGAAGAATTAAATATTGGTGATAATACTTAATTATTATAAAATTTAATATGTTTTCAAAATTATAGTGTTTTAATTTTCAAATTTTTACTTAAAAATATATTAAAATCTTTTATTAATTAAATAATCAATGAAAACATGCCTTTTAAAGCATTTCAAGAGAACCATCTCCATATGTTTCAAGAAAATACTTTGTAACTCCATGAAATGAAAATTTAAAATTTTTTAGGTGATAAACCCATGAAATATTCTCAATGATCGATACCACCGAACTGAATCATGGAATTGGAAGAGAATGGTTAACAAATGAATTTTAAATTTAACAATAAAAAAATAATTGGTAATAATGAAATATAAATTTATGTTATAAATTAACATAACTGCTAATAAGGTTCCAAAAGTTTTTAATAGTAATCCTAAATTTATTTTATGGGGAATTTATATAATTTTTATCTTAGAGGAAATACAAGGTACGGTTTTTTATTAACTAAAATCTTTTTTATTGAGTCATATTATTTGTCCTTCACCATAAATCTTATTAGTTTTGTTTATTCCCTGATAATATTTCATTATATATTACCCCCTCTCACATTTATATGTATTTAAATATCATTCTCATATAATTCTTTCAAAAAATTCTTACATAAAAAATTATGATGTTCATAGGAGATACGTTTCATATCAATTTTACTTTATTGAATCTTTTTTCAATTTATACCATTATTTTCATTAATATATTTTATATACTTCTTCTATAAAATATTATATCATGAATCTATTTATACTCTTAGTTTTTTAATATTCTTTTAATTTATTTTATTTTAAGTGGATTATGATATTAAAATTTTAAGGTGTTTAATTTGAAATTATATATTTAAATGTTTTAAATTTATATAGCTACATATATTTTATCTATATATTCATTCTATTTATTATTTAATAAATTTACATTAATATACTCCAATAATATTCAGTGTTAATTTCAAATAATCTTTAACTTTCTTTTAAATGTTATTAATGGTGTCATCTTCACGTTCATTCTATGAGTAACATTTTACTTTCATTACAAATATGTGTATATAAGGTTATTTAACATTTACAGCTTAACCAAACTTCCACACAATCATGAAAAATCATTATTATTAATATTAAATTAAAAGTATCCAAATTTTTCAAGTAAAATCATATTTCATTTATATAGTGATTTTTATTTAAGGTTTTAATAAAAGACATTTATTCTTGTCTTTTGAAGAATATTTCTAATGATTTTATAAAAGATATTTCATCTATTTAAAAATAATTTAATTATGTTTATAATTAAACAATGATATCATTTTATGATAACATCTAAATTCATTATTTTGATTTCTTCATATGATGTTTTGATGAAATTTTCATAAAAGAAATTTTTTCGCTCGTAAATTTTGTTATAAAGGAAAGATGGATGAACTTTTTTCCATATGGAATAAAGAAGTGTAATCTTTAATTTAGTGATGATCGAGGTCATATATATCCCTCCAATTCATTAGGTAAATATTTATGTATCAGGAGATAATAATTTTTATGCCTGATTTTTTTATATTGGATACTTATTAAGTGTAATTGTTGTTAAGTGCACAACATGATGTGTTGACATTATTTTAATATTAAAAAATTTATACAAGGACAAGGTAAAAAATATATTATTCCAAAATGATATTATTTCTTATATATAATTCTATTCAAAAATCATATGATTCGATTCATGGATATTAAATATTTGATCATGTATATTAATTATTATGTGATGGTGTGTTCATGATATTTTGAGTTTATTTATCCATCTATTATGTTTAATGTAAAACTCTTAAAAATGTGTGTTACTTTTAATTATATATATTTTTCCCATCCCCCCTCTAACTAATGTCTATTTTTACATATGGTAATGTATTCCCTTACAGAGCATTTAAGTGAAACCCTTATATTGTTTACCAATTTCCTCACCTAATTATATACCGGATTATATATAAATTGTTTTCTTCTGTATTGATGTTTGTACAAGATTCTGAAGTGAAATTTTGTATTATATTTTGTATATAGATAATCTCAAATGAAACAAAAACTATGTGTTCCATGATTATGATATTATTTCTAAGATTTAATTTTAAATGTATGAAAATGAAGTAAAATATATGAATTTATATCTTATGTCACCTCATAAGTGATAAAAAATCACCACATACACATTTTGTTTTTGTACATACCTAAATCCATTATTCTCAGCATCCATGAATGAAATATATTTTAATAGATTATCTAAATTTTTATTTGGCTTTACCCATATCACATATCAAACAAAAATAATTTATAAGACTTCAAGAGAAAAGTCACTAATATTTTTATCCTCTAGTGTTGAAGCACTTCGGTTGTACACATGTGGGTATCATCTAATCACCAAAATAATATAACTAATGTAACCAATAAAATTAATACAATAATTAAATAATCCAAATATATATTTCCATTGCAAATCACCCACTTATAAATGAATCCATTCCAAAAAACATCAATTTTGATTCCATTATATTTGTGTCATGTTTATTGATATTAGAATGTTTATCCCAAATATCATTATACAAAGAACATTAAATCACCTTTATGTTTATTTGGTTTATTAATACTCTAAATATATAATTATGGGACTTATCATCCCTATTAAAAAAATATTATCAGGTTCCATCATTTATCTTATAGTAGGATCCCTTACTTCAATCCCATGTAACACTTTAGAGTAAACACTGTGTAGAAGAGATCACACATCTGTTCTCTTTATACTTATTCATATATAATAAATATATCCAATTTTTATTTTCACTCTAATTAAATTTACAATATTCTCAATTACAACAAATTATCTTTGAAAGATTCAACAAATAACTAGTGGATATGATACATCTTTTTGTAACCTAGACTCATTGTACACCCTAATAGGGGTGAATTAAGGTGAAGAAACTACTTTCTTCCATTTTAAAATTTTATATGATATTGTATTTTTATTTTCAATGGAAAAAAATAATATTTTTAATCCCAAAGGAATAAAAAAAATAATAGTAAGAACATGTTCTTTTCATTTGGTTCACCTATAAATGTCTAATTAAAGGATAATAATTAATTATGCGTAGAGATACCGACTAACCAATACATCACTTGTAGATTATTATAACTTCATGAATATATCATAGCCCTACCAAGGTATATAACCTCTTCCTCTCCCCCACTAACTTCTCCCAATAGAGATATAATAATGTAATCAACTCATATGATGGTTTTACGAAATTTCAATTATTGATAAATGACATAAAACAAAAATGGGAATTCCCTATGATTCTATAGTATTCGCATACTTATATTTTATAGATATTAATATTTTAATAATCCTTGAAGGCTAATATTTAAGGCAATATAGTCAAATCACACATCAAAAACCAATAACATATATCTAATTAATGTCATCATTATACCATTGATTCACGATCTTTTAGATGATCCTATTATTTTTCAATATATATGACAGTAATCATCTCAATAGAAACTATCTCTATATTTAGATAAATTATGAATTTATGAATTGAAATTAAATCTCTAATTTATTTCCCACTGAATTCCATCCTTCAAATTTTAGTCTCAAAAAATATTTACCAATGAACTTCAAATGGGTTGTTACTAGTCGATTAAATAACTACCAAAACACCATGCATCTTCCATATAATCAAATTAGTTTATGTTATACAAAAACCCATATTCATAGTGTGATGATATTATTTATATTGTGATGGGATTGTTTATCTACAACTTTACTTCAACTACTGAACATTCCAAGGGTTGACATATGTATTAACAGTGTGTAACTTCACCAAAAATCACCAAAATCTACTGAAAATTATCATGATGCGACATTAAAATTTCTACGAATAAGATATTTTTGTCCATAAAAATTTAAATTGGTATAGATTCCTTCACATTGTTATCATATTATGGAGTAACCCATTCATTTCTATGTTAACTAACATCATTAAAATCATATTTTTGGAATATAATTAACTTTGTATTGTATCACTTCAATCAATAGAGTTTCCATAATCTTCTTGGATAACTTTTCTGATGTGACCTATTGGGCTATGGTGCACCTCACATATCGAGAAATCAAAAAAAACATCAATCAATTTTCAAAAATCATCATATTAAATAATAGGTATCATAAAAAATCCTAATAATGGACTGATTCTGTTGAGTCAAATGTTTCCTAATGGGTTTTTCATTACTTTAATTTTTGAAAATTAGAAAAAAAAAATTATATAAAAAAAATTATTTCTATATTTTAAATTTAAATAGATTTTTTTAAGTTTGAATACAATTAGACATATTCTACATAATTTTGTTTCTACTACTCTTCATCTATGTCTAACATAGTTTATCATAAAACCAATTAGATTTTATAATAATTGAAAAATGGTTCCATAGTTATAAATTCGGATTCACTATTTCTTAGAATCCTATTCTCACATTTAAATGAATCTAATTGACCATGTTTCTAAATTTTGAATCACTGATATTTTTTAATCTGATTCACCGTTTTTCTCAATTCCGAATCACTCAGATTTTTTAATCTAATTCAACAAGTTTCTCAATTATGATTCTCTATGAATCATGAATCAGATTCTCAGTGTCCCTTAATTAATATTCTCCTAAAATTTTGAATCCAATTCATTCAGAATATAAAATCTAATTCTTATAGTTCATTGAATATTATTAATACACCTTCTCAATTATGAATCTCAATATCTTTAGAATCTGATTCTATGTTTTTGATGAATCCAATTTTTCATTATCCTAAGAATTTGATTTCATAAATAGAATATTCTTTACTATATTTTCCTTATACTTTTAATTGTATTATTGTATATTACTGAAAAGATAATTTTTCACATACTATTTGACCTTATAGTTAATTATTTCATCTAATTAGTAATTTTATGATCGTTGTAAGAGAAATCTATACAGGTCCCTCCAAAAATTCAGGAAAAATAAGACCATTAAAATAAAATTTGATTATCGGGGATATAGAATATATATACATTGTCATTTGGATGATCTCACAACATAGAAACACTTTTGGAATTTGAGACACAAGATATCTCTTCCAAATTGGGTTTTATAAAGCCATGAAGTGATAAAGTTGTGAGCAGTTTGTTCAACGTACTTTAAATCTTCAAGAACCATTGTTTTGATTTATGTGACACCATTATTTGTGATTAATATTGTGCTATTCCGAGTTAATGGATGATAGAGGTATTTATTACCTATTTAATCAAATAATTACCACTAATATAAAATAGAGGTTCTTATTACCTACTTAATTGAGGGCTTATATATATATTAAGTCAAAATCTAAATATGATATTTCATGTATTGAGGGATTATACTGGTTTGGTTAAGATAGAAATTCTTGAATGTATAAATCAAGTTAACTTTATACAATGTGGTTGGATACCATAATCTTTGGGTCAAAATAATTTCACTCTTTCAAATGTACTTTAAATTTCTTATGAGATTTGTTACATATAAAACGTGTTTATTATAATTTCACTTTTTTAATATATCTGTTATAATATTCGATATGCCTTATGGTATAATATTTAAAAATTATACCTCTATACATACATCATTACACATATTTACCAAACATAAATTTATTTTTATTAACCTTAAAAAAGTGTGTTTAGTGAATCCAATTTGTTTAACATTACTAAAAAAAGATTTCCTTAAGGTTAAAAATGAATGTTTTTAAACTTACAATGCACCAATCCCCTCTATGGTATTTAATAATATTCATAAATATTTCTATCATAAAATTGTTATTAGAGAAGGTGTCTGATATATTGATACCTACACATAGTATAAAAGGCATGTTTACACTACTCAGTTTACTTACACTTTCATTACATCTCTATGTTATTTATAATTTCATTTAAAACATTTTGTTTATAAAAATTTCCTACACAAAATATTTTTGTCGGAAAAGGTATTTTTGTATCATTAAAAAATGGAAGGACTATATGTTGGATATATAGACAATATGAACCCTATAATACCACATATCTTTTATGGAAATGAATATGAATAATAGAGAGATAGAATGAATAATTTTTTTATTAATATGGGTGTTTATAATTTTGTAATTCTCACATGATATGATAATTTTTTTGGAAAGGAAGATTTAACTTTTACTAATAAAATATCATAAAAATCAGCTGAACTATAAGGTACACAATACTTTTATTTATTATATGATGAGGAATATCAACCATATGTCTACTTGGGAAGGAGGTACCAACATGTGGAAGAAACTGGGGGTTACATATTTTGGTACTTCTAATGTAATTGAAACTAAAATACCCAGGCTTACAGTAGATTATCATAGTTTACCTTTTCTCTATGGATAACCTATAGTCAAATATTGATAGATATTTATGAATCTTGTAAATAGTCTACAGTCAATGGGATAAAAGGTACTGTATGACAGGAATTTATTAGATAAGAATATATAAACCATCCCTAATGAAAGGGAGTTGAAGAGAACTGTTATTGATTAGTCAAGGAATGTAAAAACCATAACTATTTATGAATTATTTGGATCTCTCTTAAAACATGAGAAGATATTAAAGAGAGATGTGGAGAATATAAAGAAGTAAAATGTGAGTGTTTCTTTTTCCACTACTTCAAATCATACGAAGTCCAAAACACTTGAGAAATTTGTTATGTCCACAAAGAAAAAGAAAGTCGTTATTCAGTGAGATTCAAGTGATATTAATCAATCATAGAATGAATTATCCAATATTTCTTTAAGGATGAAAAATATTGTTGGAATTAATGATTTTAAATACAAATATAATAAAAAGAAAAATAAAGATTATAAATACTCTGATGTCATAGGCTATGTGTGAATAAAAGTAAGTCATATCAGACCAGATTTTACATGTATTAAATGAAATGATAATAAAGATAGACATTATGAGAGAAATTAGAAAAGATATTACAATTCTAAAGGATAAAATGTCTTGAAGGAAAATGATTATTGGAGTGCAAGTGGTGGATACTCATATGATGAATATTGAGATAATGAATCTTCTGGATAGAAGAATATTGGTCTCATTGCAATAATAAGCCTTTGGAAATCAATATTTCATGGAAAAGGTATAGACCACTAAATATTTAACCAACATGTCCTAAAATTATAACTATCCTGATGTGAATGGATATATTTCTTCAGAGGAAGAATCTTCCTTAGCAGAAAACAATTTTGACATTCTTCTGAAGAAGTCTCTAGCTATTCCAAGTTGCATTAAAATGAGAATAGTAAGACAAAAAAACATGATAAGTGAAATTTTAAAATCAATGTTTTACCAAAATAAGTATCATATCTTTCTAAAGATCATAATGAAAAATCATTCAAAAAAATATACTTCAAAAAACAATGATGAAGTCAATTTAGAAAAGGATAAACATTCCCTGAATCTGGAAAAAAATATTTCTGGGATAATTGATTTAGAGACAAAATCTAGATCAAAAATTAATTCTAATGAACATAATAATTTAATAATTACACTAAAATATGAAATCTATTCTTTTAATTTAAATTTATCATACATTATTTTCTATAAGTATGAATTTGATAAAATGTATAAACAAATATTCCCTCCATGGTATAGTTATTGAATTTGTTATTCTCACTCCAAACCTATTTTTAGTGATAGTTATTTTGTTCCTAAAACTTCCGCATTCCACATTATGATTAAATGTAGTGGAAAATAGAAGAAAACGTGTTCATTAAACAAAATAATATATATAGTTTTTATATAAATCTCATTTTTCTAAATAAATTTGGATTCCTAATATATTATTTTCCAACATTCCGGATCCAAGATCATTAGATTCTAAAAATCTATCTTTTTTCTTTTTAGGGAAAAAATGAAGTACCAACAACAATACATAGTACATATATAATGGATATACCCGACACATTATTGATCAAAACCTATAAATACTTATTTATCTTAATCTCAACCATCAGGTCAGATCTATTTGTTTTAAACCATTAAATAACAATTAAAAGATGAATTGATACCTCGATTCCTATATAATAGTAGAGATTCCCTTATGTCCCAAATTGATCTCCAGCTTTTTCTAACTGATCATTTTCCCTCTTCAAAAGTCTATATTCTGATTTCCAATCATATTTCATAATGTTATGAATGGATCAAGCAATATCTTCTAAAACTTCAATACCCTCACTAGATGAGCTTAATTATTGTTCTGTTTTCATAGAGTGGTTTGTTGATCAAAATTTCTTTCTTATGTATTATTATTTAGTGAGAAATATCACAAAATTATAAATATGGGAAATGTTTTCATTGCAGAAAAAATGGAGAATAAGATCCAGTGTATGCGGATTTGATAATTAAATTCTATCAATCAGTTGTGTTCTTCATTGATGTTTTAATGGACAAACATCTTTTTAAGCCTTATGGAAAAGTCTATTCTATATCTTATAGGAATGCATCATATATCCTTGTAATTCCATATTAATACAGGATTATTATCCCTCTCAAAATCTGTTGTATTTAGATGTGACTTTTAATAAAGATTAGGATATTTATTTCTTAGGACATCATGGAGTAAAGATTCCCAAGCTTACCCATCTTTCAGCTAACTTCCAGATTGGTTCCTTATGGATGTATGGTTTTTTCATACCAACAAAAGGTGATAAAGACACTATAAATGTTACATACATCTTCATGTTAAATTTTCTTGTTTATATAAGAAATATTAACTTAGTGAAGTATATAATTCTCACAATATTTATTATATATGATGGGTGAATCATGTCACAGATTCAAATGATTACAACTATATTAACTATTTGTTGATAAACTACTTGAACTATTTCATTATTTTTTGTATGAAGAAGAAAAAGAAGATCATAATTATTATTTTAAATGATGACCCACATAAAATAATAAAAAACACTCTTAGGGATAATAAAAATGAGTATTTTTATATTGTGATAATGTAAGGGAAAGAGGGGGATAGTTCTAATTCGGAATGGAAGAAAAGAAAATCTCATGGCTAGGAACGAAACAAAACTCAATATTCTAAACCATCGATGTCGAATAAATAGACGTCCTACCCAGATGATGTTCTAATTAAGTGGAGAAAAGGCAAAGAGAAAACAATGGAGATCCATTGTTCTCATTAGATCACTGAATCTTGAGCTTTATAAATTCATGAAGCTCGAGTACATGAAAAAAATACAAGAAGAAAGGTCATATAAAAATGATAATTTAAGCATTGATAAATAAATCCATGTTGAAATATACAAAAATGGAATCATACCAAATTTTTGTTCGGAAATATTTCCTATAAGAAACATAACATCCCTAACAATCCCAACCACTGCCAGTAGAGGAAACCCTAACAAAAAAAGGAAAGGAAGTAGTTTCAGGCTTAATTCTAAATGTTCTTGAACAGTCTCTAGAAGATAAATAATGTTGAGAAAATATCCATGAAAATTTATTGATGATAAGATTCAATAAATTATATATTATCAAAGAGAGAGTCAATATAACAATCTCTCAATAAGATCTTTTCATGCCTCATCTTCTAAATATGTCTTAGAAGACAAATCATTTCACAAATCCAATTGTCTGAAAGACAATGTTGATGATACTAAAGTGTATAAATTTCTATCTTATGAGGATGTTAATGGGGGTGATGATGATAAATAAAGTGATGATGGAAATGATAGTGTTAATAGTAATAAAAATAATGGTGATTATGAAAAAAATCAATGAATTTTCTGATGAAAGGAAAATATTTTAATTGTCAGTGAAATCATAATCTTAAAATTAAAAAGAAAAGCAGGTAGATGTTGGAACATCTAAATAAAATTCATTGGAATAAATTAAGTCATTATTTTATAAAGGATAATACAATTTCTATCAATCATTGATGTTTTTTTTGTAATTTCCATTTTATACTTCCCAAAAATTGAGTTAAGGTGTCAACTTATTCAAAATTCCATAAATCATAAATCAGGGTAAATAAAATTTTTCATTGAGAAGCTGAAAAATATTGAAGCTGATTTCAATACCCTTATGCTAAACTATGATCCTAATAAATAATCCTACAAAGCGATGACAAAGGGGTGGAAATATATCAATATTGATCATACGGTGTTTGATGATATATTTGAATCAGTCAATAATTCTTTCAAAGAATTAGAAGATTCCCTTAATGAACATTCACACAGTTTTCCTGAGAAGATGAAGGAAGAATGAGGAGTTTGTCTCCAAGAATATAAGTACATGTAAGAGAAACATAATTCTATAATAGCATTGGTTAAGAGGGTGAAATATTAAAATGATGTGGTGGTTGAAAATATTATGTCCCCAGAAGAAATTATTAATATCCAGGAAGAATAGATTCAGAATCATGAGAAGAAGAATTAGAATCATGAAGAGATCCATGAAAATTTATTGATAACCCCAAAGTGTTGATGGAATTTAGGTATATGGTATAAAAATTAATGCTGAAGAAGGATTTTTTTTTCTTGTATTTGTGATTGTTTGTTGCAAAAACGTTTTCTATATCAAGGAATTATTATCGATTGGTTTGTATAGTTTTTTTCTATCATTTCTAGTACAATACATTCAATCAATTTCTTTTGGAAAATCACAAATGGGGGTAATTTTATAAAAAGAATATAAGTCTAAGGAGGAGAATTTATATGTAACGGGTTTAATTATTAGATAACAAATTCTTATGTATATATTAAATATTTCATTCAAAAATTAAGGAAAATACGTAATGAAAAGAATACGATGCTTATGGGATTTCATAACATGGGGGGTTAGTCATATTCATTTTGAATCATATAACCATGATGAGATATGTATATATTCTAAGTCTAAAGATGAAATATTTCATTCTAAAAAATATTTTCATAACAATATATTTACGCACTCAAAAAAAGTGGAGATTATTGAGTAGAAAATTTGCTTATGGACTTTTGATTTTATTATGTTTTGGAAATCACAAACATGTTTCCTTTAACAATAATTTCTTTCAATATGTTTCATATAATGAAATTTATATCCATTCGACTTTATTTAGACTTATAAACATTAATGTTTTTTTTGATGCATTTAGTTATGTCTAACAAAGTTTACCTTTAGACCAATTAGATTCTATAATCTATGAAAATCGGTTCGATACTCATGAAACTAGATACACTATTTCTTATAATATGATTCTCAAAATTAATAGAATCCAATTCTATCATTTCGTTGAAACTAACTCACTATGATTCTCAATTTCAAATCACTCAGATTTTTGAATCTGATTCACCCGGTTTCTCAAATTGGAAGCACTCATATTTTTTAATCGGATTTAGCATGGTTCTCAATTCTGATTCTCTATGAATTTTAAATCATATTTTATTTGTTACATAATTATGATTCACATAAATTTTTTAATCCCATTAGATCAGAATTTAGAATTCGATTCTCATATTTATGTGAATCTCATTCATAAACCATCTAAAATATGATTCTTAATATATTTAGAATCCAAACCTCATTTATACTAGAACTTGATTTTTCATTATCATATGAATCTGATTTCTTATATAGCATATTCATTAATCTATTTTACCCATTATTTTAATCAGATTATTAAATATTATTGAAATGATAATTTCTCTCATAATATTTTTTCATATACAAAAATTTTTCTTCTATTTAGTTATTTTATGACTATTTTAAGTGAAAATTGTACAGTTTCCTCCAAAATTTTACAGTAAATATTACTATTGGAGGATAATTTAATTGTTTGTGATATCACATATAAATACCTGATCATTTTGATAATCTCATAACACAAACACATTTTTGGAATTTCAGACACAATAGAGGTCAACCAAAATTTCTTTTTTCGAAAGCCTTGAAGTGATCAAGTTATGAACAGCTTGTAAAATATAATTGAAATCATCAAAAGGATTTGTTTTTCTTTATATGACACCAATAATTTGTGATTAAAATTGAGGGATTTTGAGCTGATTGAATACCTATGTGCATATTCCCTACTTAATCGAGGTATTTTTGTTGATGTAAGACAAAGGTCTCGATTAACTGCTTAATCGAGGGCTTGTGTGGATAGAAAAATTGAAGTTGCATCTAATCATTCATGGATAAACAGATTACTAAGTTGTGGGTAATACAAACTTGTTTTACTTCAGAATTAAATTTTTATTATTATCAAACACTTTTAAGTAAAAAGTGAGAAACCAAGTCAGGCACTGAAGGGGAGAACAAAGTCATTAAAATTGAATTGCAGCCTACCCGTGTTAACCTCTCTAAACAGTTTCCATGATATAGTGTTTACCTGGATGTCTGGTTGCTCCCTTAGAAGGTCTTCAAATGGGAATGCTAGATTATCCCATGGTTGTATGTACACCTATACATTGATCTTTCTATTTTTGAACCCCCGAACTAGAATCAATTCCTGCTTGTCCATCCATTCAGTCTGCTCATCATTGGTGTCCACATTGAGGGTCTTCATCATCATTCATTCTATCTCCTCATCGGGAGCATTGATTGTCAAAAAAATTTCAATCTTAACCTCATCCGAGCTCATAAGCATATCAAGAGTGTTATCATCCACCTCCTGTTGCTGGCTGGAACCCTTGGGAGGATGGGGCTGCAATCCTTCAGCTTGTCCTTCGACTTCTTTGTCAACCGGGTCTCCATCGGTAAGGGTAAATATGAGTAGTCATTTTTCTCCCTCCATTTTCCCCTTCTATTCTTGCTCCGCCTCTGAATAGGGTACCTTCTCTCCTGATCCTCGTCCTCTATATCGCTAGAAAATCAGCTTGATCGTTTGTCACTTGACGCTCTCTCAGAAGACGTCTCCATATTAGCATAGGCTCGATCCAAGTCATTTCCAACATCTTGGGCGGGGTCCTCAACTACCAGAGCATCAAACTAATTTACCAGCTCAATACCTTCAACCGCTATAGAGCATCCCCTGACTGAAACCACACTCTTACCTACCTATCCAAAAGGAATAACACCTCTGCCGCTCTGGCCACCATCCGAGCACAGCACCTCTACATAAGAGGCATTGTCGTGCAACATGTAGACTCAATCATCCACCATTTGTAAAACATCACAATTTTTTACTCCTCCAAATGCTTCCTCTACCCAAAAAGTTCTCCCAAGACCCAAATTAGCCTACTTCTAGAGTTGAAAGGCACAAAAATCAGTCCTCAGTCGGTTAAAAACATCAATCCCCATGGGGGTCACCTCCTGCGATACATTCTGAAGGCCCCTTTCCTCGGCAGGGTCAGGGGCCTCACCCATTGGGTTCTGATCAGACACCTCACCCTCAGTCACCACGGGAACCGCCTCCCATGGTCCACTCGGTGAGCCACTTGCAGCGGTACATCCAGGATTCCAACCCACTGAAATATGCTCAGGCACTGTGAGCTTAGTGTGAGATTGTGTCCCCTTGCCGCTAACTATAGTCATCTCCTTGGAAAGACTCGTAGCCCCCCATAGACAGAGAGATTGCGGATGGCCGAGTCTCTTACATCCTGAATAGAACTCAAACCAAGCTCTATATATCATCGATAACTTCTACCTAAATTCTTCTCCCACTATAATCGTTAAATACTCAAAGGGAACCCTGGAAACATCAACCTCCACACAGACGTGCGGGTTAACTGGATGGCATAGGGACTCCGTTCCACTATCGGAGCAAAGGTATCTCCCGACCAAGTTAGCAAGCATACAAATCACAAAGGGATTTTTAAACGATAGGGTGATATTAGGGAATCTCACCCAGGTCCCCATCGATGGAGAATCACACTGTATATGAAAGTAATACAACCAAAGAAAAATATAGAAGCGGGTTCCGTTGAAGCTTCGAGGAGCCCCAAACCAGGCTCTGATTAGATATTCCTCCGACAAGAAGGATATCATGATGTTTCTGTTCTTGAGAAAACCCACCATCGCTCTCTCCTGTAAATCCCACAATGCGAAGACATGTCGAGCAACCAGGGTGAGGTTTAGAAGGGCAGAGGCTCCATTAAACTCTGAAAGAGAAAGCGGGAGATTATGGCTCCCTTCGAACAGATCCTAAACTTTTAGGAATAGCGGAGCATGAGATAAAGGAGGATGAAGTTCACTGTTAGAAAAGGTGGTGAAAGTGGATCTTTCCCACTTGTAGATCGACGAAGGCCCCTCCCCCACCAGGGGGAGAAGGGATGGCGCAGTGGCCAGTGCCGTCACAGGATCCCTAGGAGAGAAGGTATGAACCGTCAGCTGTTTACTTATAAAAGTGTAAATTAAGGTACCTTTATCCATGGTGTTTGGATACCATACTCATTAGTTTAAAATAAATTTACACTTTTATAGGTACATTAAATTTCCGCTACAACTTGTTACACATAGAAAGTGTTTCTCATAATTTTCCTTTTGTAATAACTGTGATACATGATATTATATGATTTAACTTTGATTTTTTTTTGTATACCTATTTACTAATTTCATTAAAAATATTTATCAAACCTATGGTGAATATTCTTAAAATTAAAGTAGAGGTTTTGGTGATCCAAATTTTTTTAACAATTTCTAACAAAGATTTCCTTGATGATAAAAAAACATTTTTAAACATACAATTCATCCCCGTTTTTAATTTGATAATTTTTAAACATATATAGATCATAAATATTCTTGTAGTCATGACCCAAAGAAACATTATGGTAGCGACATTACTGGTTCATCCTTTTGTTTCGTGGATAATACTTTGCATCTAAAAATCATATTTTACTCTTACGTAGAACATCCCTATTTATTTCATGAACTGAAATCTATTTCATAGAATGAAAAACCTTTTTATTATAAGACCCCTATAATTAATAGGATTCTTAAAAAAATACCAATATAATTTCCTTAAACATAAATTCTATTCATAATACATCATAGGATTCCCAATATTAGAATAAATCTAATCAAATTTCACTTTAACAACAAATCCAACCAAAACAACAAGTGATCGTAACAATATCCCTCTTGGGTTTTATGTTCAACCATTGTATCAAATATTTGAAATTATCATTATATTCGATTGACGATGATGTACATGATGTATCCCAATTCAAGTATACTACCCCATTAGGGTTCTCAACCATCCTTCAATATATTTTCGCTATTCATGATTTCCCCCTCCTGGAAAATAAAATTAGTATTGTTCATTTTGTTTATATTAAACCGTAATTTAAAAATTATTAATAATTATATAGATTTATGTTTGTAAAATGACAATTTAATTATTCTTTAATCCAAAATGATACAAAGCTCATTAAAGAAAATAATAGAAATAATAAAATTTCTGATTTTCTTCTATATCTACCTTAATCACAACCACATTTTTATAACTCCTACCACATTATTTTAATACCATATGAATAGTATCTAACCCAATTTTATCACATCCAATAACATATATAATCCTAAAAAAACAAGTTGTAACCAAATATATCACTATTTTCTCCTCTAATATGTGTTATTTTGAAAATATTTAAGATGAAAAAATTGGTTGATCACAAAGTTTTAAATTTTTCCTTTCAAATGAATGAGTATAAAATGGGTTTTAATGATATTTTACAAATGATCTTCAGTTCTTGTGAATTCCTGCCTCAATATGTTGTTCTCAACTTTTCCTTTCTAAATTTTTACTGAATATCAATGTGATTTATGTGAGAATGTAGAACTAGATTTTTAGACAACTCAATAACACCGTTTATCCACCATTTAGTGATAATTGTATGAATTTAAACTTAAATAATGTCTTCCAATCATTTATTCATCCATATAAGGTATGTCAAATATTTTGTGCCTAAAATTTACTTAGAAACTACTATTTTTACATAAAAAATAAATTTTCATGACTTTTCAAACATACAAAATTATTCCCAATATACAAAGAACCTCATTTTTTTATTTTAAATTCACTATATCATTATCCCCACCAGCACCCAAATATTCCAATTAATTAACATTCTTTAATTGTATGGACAAAAAACCATTATTTATAATTCTTTTAACAATATTCTTTCTCATAGCCATCAAATGTTCATTCTTCAGAAACTATTGAAACCTTACATCCAGGAATGTGACATATAAAATATTCATCCCATTTGTAGTAATTTAGTGTAAACTACTATTAATTGTTGTACATAATGATGATTATACCCCTTCACAATATTCATTCTTATAAACATCTTTTCCAACTTTCATTAGAGTGGAAACAATATTTTACTCCTTAGCTCTTAATTTTTTTATGACATCTATTTAAAAATTAATCCATGATAAGAATTTATTCCCTTCATATTTATGATATTTTAGCATCCAAAAATATTTCAACTCTCTAATCATGGACATTTCAAACTCGAAAATCATTAATTATTCCAATTTATAAACATATTTATGTTTACTTATACTATATATGATCTCATCTACACACACCAACACTATGGACTTATCATATTCAGAAAAATACATAAGGGATATTATATACTACTACTATTTTTAATTCCAACATCTTTAGAAATGTAACCATACTTTTAGAAGAAGCATTAGGTTCTTGGTAGAGGCCACAAAAATATTTTCTCCAAATATTCAATTTTTAATCAAATTTTCAAGAACAAATCAAATAATGTTTTTGATAAATAACTCTCCATTAATGAATATGTTCATTAACTTCATCTTCGTATCCATATGATACAATTTTAGCATTCTCTGGATAAAAAATGCTAAAAAGAGTCAAATAGATCTTATTATATTCAATTTTGTAGAAGTATCCTCAAAAAATATCTTTAAATGGATTATATTTGTTGATATCCAATCATTCATAATTCTGGGATAGTTTTTCAATTTAATAGGTCATGTTCATGAATACTCACATTTTACTAATTAAATTGTGAATTTCATGTCTATCCCCAAAAATCCAACATTGAATTTATAATTAATTATGCTTTATTCATTATAAAATTACATAATTTATAACAAGGGGTTCACCTTATTAAATTTACAAAATACTTTTCATTTAAAGTGTTAGAGAGTTAGGTAAAAAATTATATAAGAATGAGAACACTTTCACCGAGTTTACATCAATTCAACCAAAATAGGGCACTAAGATAACACCCATATATCATTAAAGAAACTTTTAATTTGTTTAATATTTTTCAACATAGAGTAAGCCGAGACCTCATTAAAATTTTTACACATCCTTAAATCTGCTGAAATATAGTATAGAACATGTGTTAAAAAAACAAATCTTAGTTGGGATAAAAAAAAAAATTAGTTTAGTGAATAACATTAATCCCCAGTTTGAATATTAAAATTTTCAAATGAAAACATTGATTACATAAATAAAACATTTCTTTTAGTGAAAATCTCTATTTACTCAAATAAAAACCTTCAAACACGTTATAAATAGTAATAAATCCAATTAAGGCATCCTGATGCATAGGGAAACTCATGATAACATTCCCTTGAAAAATGAACCATTCACATTTAATCATTAAATACCTCGTAAAATAAAATTATTTCAATAAATATTTTTTAATTCCATTATAATATATGTAGCTTGGAGCATTATATTCATAAAAAAATTCAGTAGTTTTTAATCCATTTGAAAATAACTGAAACTAGTTAATTCATTTTGAGAAACCTTACTTGTTATCTCCCTAATTTGTTTCATTTAAATAGTATTCCTTACCCAATTTATTTGAGATATATATCATTCTCATCCATTATCATGGGAAAATTCAGGCCCACCTATCATTATTTATATTGTTCAAGTACATTTGCATGAGCATACCAATTGAAATATTTAACTTTTTATTCATAAAACATGTTGGTCGAAGTAGGAAACTCAAGAGGGGTGGATTGAGTAACTATAATTATTTCTGTCTAAAAAAATATATTTGAATTTCCCCTAATTAAATCAAATTATGGCCAATTAACCAATGTATAAAATTTATAAAATATGTAATTGTAAGAAAGAATTCACAAACAGTAATTAGTTATCAGTTAAAAAACTTTGAATAATTATATGAACATTTGAATTTAGTCTACTAAATCAAACTTCAAATAAAAAACTATCTAAGATTAAATATCATACTAATGTAATGTTTTCTAGTTTTGTAATGGAAACATATAAGAAAACTAAATTTGAAATAACAAAACGGATTTAAAAACAAGATTTTTAGTCTCAAGGAAAGACCTAGTCTTCTTCACTTGGTGACAACCAACAACAAATTATTTTATATTAATAATCATGATCTACACCCTGGATTGGGGTCCACAGTAGCATATAAGGCTGTCTAGGTCAACTAGACATCTACAATAGTTATTTGTGTGAAACAAAATACAACCCGGTCACACAAGGACCTCTTCCACAATTATGTGTGGGAGTCAAGGGGTGTGGAAAGATGAGTGAGTGAGGATATCTTTAATCCTCCAATATAGATTACAAGATAGTTTGTGTTTGTGATACAGACACACATACTACCCAAAATTAGAGTAAGAATATACACAACATAGTAGAAATAATGAGAAAGGGGTTATAATGCTCTATGTGTTGTGCTTGATTCTTCTAGACTTATTGGATGTAGTATATGTTAGGCTTCATTTCAATTATGCAAAAAGACACCAAAAATAGAGTTTTATAGATGTTCTATGATCTAGTTTTTAGTGGTGTGAAATGATCCTCATAAGTCCTCTTTACTATAGGTTTTTCTGAATGAATGTTGGAATTGTGATTCTAATAAGATTCTTTATTATTCACACCATGAAGGATGAGTTTTCTTACTTATTGTGTGTATTTTTTCTACTTGGTCTTTTATCCATTAATATAAACGCATTCCCCTGCTTTTATTCTTGGTTTTTTTCCTTTTTATGCTAAAGGGGCTGACAATTAGTTTGAACACTATCAAGTATAGGTATCTCGTACTGCCTACAAACAAGGTCATTAATATTTTCTGAAAAAATCATTAATAAAATTAGTATCAATAAATAAATCAAACATGGAGATTTTTAATAATTTTTAATTTAAATGGTAAAGGAAGAAATGAATGTCTATGGAATAGTGTTGTAGGAGTGGTGTCACATGATCAGTGATTAGTCCTTTTTCTCTGAATGGTGTCTGAAGAACGGAGTCTTAGTCTTTGAGGAAAAATATAGACGGTTGGAACGATGTCATAAAAATTTCCAAAAAATAAGATCATTTGGAATGGTGTGTGATCCTTTGTGAAATTTATAATCCAGTAGGTCACTACAATTATGTCTTATCCTTCATGGAAATTAGGATCTAATATGTCCCTACAACAGTGTCTGGTCCTTTACCAATTTATATACATCACAGTGACTGTGTGTCCACCTCAATGCTGAATCATGCATGGTCAATTATTTGAAACCAATGACTGTGAGTTAACCTCAACGTTGAATCATAGTAAAATATTTGAAACCTTTCTTATTAAGTAATACAAATCATAATAGATTTATACTACCCATAAACATAATTTAACTTAATAAAACTAGATTAAACATGATTTGTGAGAATGAAAACTAGAGTAGTCCAACAATCTCCCACTTTATGATGATAACAAAAAATTGGCATTTAGAAGCCATACATAATGATCAAAGTAATGTATAAATATTTTTTACAATAGATTAGACAGATTCTGTGAAATTAGGACACAAACAAAGATCAATTAAATTCTGCATAAAAAGAATAATATTTGAGAAATATATTATAGCATTAGAGAATATATGTAAAATATCAGGGAACATACTTAAATGTTAGTTTCAGAGCTTAGATATTATAGGCATAACATCATATAGTGAAGCTTTTAAATACCATAAAGACTGTTTAAATTGTATTTATGTGTTCTCCCCCTTTTGGGATTATAAAAAAAGATAACAAATAAGGAAACAATTATATAAATCAAAATATAAAAGAGTAGTGATATTGAAATAATTTTCAAAATAGAAGTATAATAGATAAAAAATAACAAAAAAACATCCCTATAAAGAAGTGATCAATTAATTTCTTGGTTACATATGAGTCTATCACCAGCTTTCCCTTGTCATAAGAAAAGGAATGAGTAACAGGAGGTGCAGAAGTGGTAGTAGGGGAAGGGAAAGAGCCAATTGAGAGTGAATGCAGAGGTATTCATTCAAGAATATATTTAGAATGGCTTATTCTATAGGAGGAATGAGGCAGTGTCTTCTTACTTATGATTGGTATGATCTATCATAGAGCCTGATTAAGGGTCATGGATACATGTGAAAAAAGGGTAGGTGGAGTGGTAAAAGGAGTCAATCTAGGTCTCAAAGGAGTATCTACTAGTGAAACATTGAATGTGTTGAGATGATATAAGTACAAATTGAGTATATTAATAAAATATCCAATGATCACCCCACTATAGTCTATTTTTTTCTCAAAATCATCCTTGTTCTCCATTAACTCCTCATGTGTAAGAGTAAAATCCATCAAATTATAAATTAGATCCTTAAAGGTATTTTTTATATGAGGCAAGGAAATATTCTCCACCAAGTATTAAAAATGATTTGTCAGCTTGTTCTTGGTATAGATCCCCTTAAAATATTTATTAAATTACATTAAAA
This sequence comes from Viscum album, assembly GCA_963277665.1. Taxonomy (NCBI): domain Eukaryota; kingdom Viridiplantae; phylum Streptophyta; class Magnoliopsida; order Santalales; family Viscaceae; genus Viscum; species Viscum album. Next base: position 400,231,659 of record OY728138.1, read on the forward strand.
TTTCTTCTTGAGCAGAAGTAGTATCTTTTGAGTAAAACCTTATCATGTCATGAAAATTGTTATTGTGATTTTGAATTTTACCAATATTTTTCTAATCAAATCCACCAATAAAATACTAAAACTCTTATATGATCACAGATCTAATCATTGAACTATCTAAAGGAAGAGAGGTCTGGGATGAAGCAGATTAAGTTGGAGTAGCAAATGTAAAAACCATATGTTTTTTAAGAACCGTCCCTAAATACCCTTTATATTCATCGGTTAGTCGATTGATAATATACATACATCCATGAATTTCATTGGTTAATTTTTTGTTGTTCTTAACCACTTATTCGACCATATAAATAAAATTAGGTTTAATCTGTGATATAACCATGCCCGAGAGCCTAACGGCATCAGCCTCACATAGACTAACACGCAGAGATAGAGTTGGAGAATCTTTCAAGTCCCTTATCATTTCCTCGACTAATGAATTTATAGACTTCATGTCATCACTTTACTGTTTATTTTAAATCCTTTCCACTTGTATTCTATAAAAAATTTAGGTTTCCTTTTCTATATTAACTTCTCTTGAAGGATTCCAGCATCACTTTCACTAAGGTTAGTCACATGAGCAGGATGTGACATCATGATATTACCAATACCAAATATCATATTTTCACCAAAATATATTAAATCTTCATGACTCACATAGTTTTGGGTCTTTTGTGCAGGTGCAGAGATAGGAAAAGATATTGTTACTATCTCTTGAATAGATACCACTTCTTCTTTTTTCATGTGTTTTAGTTGGAATATTGTTGTAAGGACTATTTATATAACTGAGGATGTCTGAGAGTCATCAAAATCGAAATAAACTAGAAACATGTAACCAGAATCCATTGGAATTGGATCAAGTAGATTTGGTACTTCAATATTCTCTAGATTGAGGGTTCCCCCCCCCTCAACATATGATTAAATTTGAGAATTAAATGAGTCCATTAGATGAACTATTTATAAATATTCTACTTTAACTATATTAATTTCATGCTGACCCACATTTCCTTCTAATTGATAAGAATGTTCAATACTTTTTATAGTAGATAAAGAGACTAATCATACTGTAGTTTCTCCTTCTACGTGTTTCTCATTATCAACATTTTATTCCCTAGTATATTCTTCCCCAATGGTAGCATTATCCTTAATTAAATTAACTTCACATTCATCATCATCACCATAACTAAGAATAAATTTTCTAGAGGTTATGGTTTGAGAGGGTTCAAGAGATTTATGGGGAGGTTCTTCATATCTGAATAAATGCCTTCTCTATCAGAATCATTCTCAACTTCAAATCTAGAGTCATCATATTAATTTCCTCATATGAATATTCTACAATTTAATCTAGTTCAAAATTAGGTTTTCTATTATCCATGGGTCTCTAGGGATGATGAATATGATTAAATTCCTTATATATCTTTTCATTGTCTTCAACCCATATATTATTTCACGGATTCCAACTAATCTTCATCTATTTTCATATGTCGTTAGAAAAACAAAAATATTAATGCACAATGGTTTCTTTATTCTCCCTTACCAATAATTATGCCTAAAACAGTGCATGGATAAACCATAAATAAAATATGAATGTGGATTTGGAGGAGGTTTTGATCCTATTACACATATGAAGGGTAAAATATTTTCACAAGTTTATATTATGTCCATTTCTAAAAAGGTGTATCGTGAAATCATCTTGATACATCAAGGTATAAAAATAACCATTCCACAGATAGATAAGGTTTTCAATAAACTTGAATAACATCTTGGTTTTTCCATCCAAATTTGTATCAATAGGTCTTCTTTTTATTCCAATTTATGTTTAATCACCCAAATCATCTTCTAGGATGAATATATCACACAGAGGTGGACTAACTCCAAGAGGATCCTCAACGATACCTTCATAAAGAACTTTGAATAAAGAATCCCAGAGCATTAATGAATCAAAAAATCATTGTCCATTTACCCAACCTCTGACCATGATATCATCCTTTCCATTGAAAATAAATTCTAGGAACTGATAAAGCACAAAAAGAATTTGTTTTATAATCGTATCTTTTCAATGGTAAACCATTCTAGGAAACCCTAATCTTACAATACCCCAAGAATAAGACACGTACTCTAAAGAAACCACATTATACAAACATCTTTTTCCTGCATGATTACTCAGTCTGTGATACCATGGTTCAGAGGTTCCCCATGCATTTTGATCAGATGTCATTTTAATATCTTTATTGAACAAAATTTCTCTAGGGTCAATGAAAATGGATTCTTCTTACTTTCCATTCTGAACATGTTGAGAGGGTTTATAGGGGAAAGGGGTTTGGGAGATAAAGGTTTGGTTTTGGGTGTTGAGAGAAAGTGTGATGTTATAAGTGATATGGATTGACCTATTTTTCTCTTTTATGGATTTCAAAGTCGTAAATAAAAAATTTGGTATAAAATAAAATGAAATTATTAAAATAGTGATGTAGAAAAAATACTAAGTAGATAATGGTGGGTCAGAATTGTGATTCCGGGTGGTGTTTTGTCAGCGATTTCATCATAATGGCGTGAAATCGATTCGTGAGATATCAAACGGTGAGGCACTAAACAGTAAGACATCAAATAGAGAGTCATCAAATACAGATACATCAAACAGTGATAAATCAAATAGTGATACATAAAACCAATTACTCCAAATCGACCATTCCCAAGTCATGTATGATATAACTCATTATTTATAAATTTAATGGCTAAGTAAAAATGTCAGCAAGTTGATGTTACTTGCCAATGATTTCTAAATAAATGTAAATTTTTTGGTAATGACCCCTTCATAAGTTTTGTCGTACATCAATTTGTTTTGTTTTAGATTGAGAAACTCAATTATTTTATATATTTATTGCACTTGTGTTATCAATGTTTATAGGGAAATGTCTAAATTGATAACCATAATCTATTCAAGTGTGTTTCATTCAATAAATCTGACCACAACAATTAGTACTAGCTATGTATTGAGATTATATAGATGATAATGCAAAACATGTTTTCTTTCTACTACTCCATCATACTAGTGAATTTACCAAATATTGAAATGTTCCAATGGTTTTTTTTCTACCTTAATTTCAACTAACAAAATAATAATAAGAATAGATAACTATGTCAAATGATTTTACTTTGGGATATAATAGTCCAAAGTTGGTAGTATGCTTGAGGTATTTTAAAATTAATTTTATAGCAAGAAGATGTGACTCATTCTGATTTTCATGAAAACGAGTACACATACATACACTAAACATAATACCAGACCGGCTAGACATCAAGTAGAGAAGACTTCTAATCATAGATCTATAATTGGTTTGATGAACAAGTTTTCCAATTTTATCCAGATCCAATTTATAGGTGGTACTCATTGGAGTATCACTATATTTAGTCCTATCCAAATAAAAATATATTAGATGATATTTAGTATAATTACTTTGATTTAAAATTGTACCTTATTTATTATAATAAAATTATAAACCAAGAAAGAATTTTAGTTCACCCATTAATCTAATTTGAAACTATTTTCACATCATTTTTCAAAAATCGACACACAAATAATGCTTAGAAAATATAATAATAATATCGTCAAACATAGATTTGACCAACTAAATAATCTTTTGAATTTATTTTTATAAAAACTCTAGGATTAGATATACATTTAGTAAATCCTTTTTAAATAAGAATATTGATGAGCCTATCATACAAATCCCTTTGAGCCTATTTTAAACACTAAAAAATATAATGCTAATTTAAATATAACATTTTGTAAATAAGGGTTTGAAAAACTAGGGGTTTGTTCAAAAAAACACCCTCAACTATTTAACCATTTAGGAAAGAACTATTGATATCCATTTGATATATCATTATATTCAATTGTGTTGCTTAGGATAATATGATTATAAGGGATTCAAGTCTAGATATAGGTAAATGGTTTTATTCATAGTCAATTCCTTATTCTTCATTATATCCTTGTGAAACTAGTCCTTCTTTCTTACATAATATGGTTCTAACTTCATCCACTTAATTTATAAACACCCATTTAGTGCCTATAGTCAAGACATCATTAGTTATATCCACTAGTTTCTCCACATTATTTCATTCAAATTATTTTAATTCTTCTTACATATCCATTTCCATAAATAATCATCGATTTCATCATTGATGTTCTTATATACAATATGTGAGAAGAAGGCTTGATGTCCAATATGATTTCAATGAGAATCTCTATTCTAAGTCCCCTAATCTAAGTCTCCATCTACAACATCTAAAGTATGGTTCTTAAAAGTTTAAATAGGTCTAAAAAAAGAAGGGATAGTGAATTCAGGTTCATCTATAGGTTTAGGTTCTCAATTATTAGAATCTGGCGATTATCCAAAACAATCTAAATATTTCACAACATAATTAGATGGTTTAGGATTTGTGTCTAAAATGGGATGATCAAACTCGAGGTTTTCATTAGGGATTTTTAGATCATGTTGATTTATTTCATAAACTTTTATATGTGTATATTCTTCCACACATTTTGTCCAATTATTAAAAACTTTATAGTCTTTCCTAGAGACTGAATAACCTAGAAAAATTACATTATCACTTTTTGATGAAATTTATTAGAAATTGTCCTTAGTATTATGAATATAAAACATGAAACCAAAAAAATTAAAGTAATTAACCTTGGGATTCCTATTTTTTCACAACTAATAAGTGTTTTCATAAGGATAGGTTTCATTAAGAACATACTAATTATATAAAAATTTGTATTCATAGATTCATCCCAAAAATAAATAGTCATGTCATATTCATTAAGAATAATCCAAGTTATTTCTCATAATATTATATTTCTCCATTATATAACTCCATACTACTAGGGTATCTTATAAGAAAAAATGTTATGACACTATACATTTTATGAGAAAAATATTTCAAAATCTTGATTTTAAATCTCATAGTTATGGTCACTTAATTAGGATTTAATTATGAAGCCCCTTAGGTTTCCTACTTTTCTAGAATACATGATAAAGTGGGAACCAGATTCACATTTGTGAGCTAAGAAACAGGTCCGAGTATACCTATAAATTTCATCTACTATAAAGTAGACATATTTATTACCACATTAACATGAAACCATGTAAGGTCTAAACAATTCCATGTTTACCAACTCAAGAGGTTGAGAAATTGAAACATATTTATTTGGATTGAAATATATTTTGTGTTGTGTTTTATTTTGACAAGGATAACATACTTTATCATTTCAAAGCTCATGCTTAAATAGATCCTTTACTAAAAAATTTCTAGTGAGATTTCTTAGATAGTGAATATTATAGTGTCCTAGACAACTATGCCTGATCTAAGACCCTTTGATAAAGGAACTGAAGCAAGAAACATTTTGAGAAACTAAGGAATCTTAATTAACAACATAATCATTTTCAGTTCTAAAAGCAGTAAAAACTAAATCATTTTTTAAATGAATAATTTTAAAGAATCATTTTTAAATTTATCATCTAATCCATCATCACATAACTATGAAATTATATGAAAATTGTATTTTAAACCATCAACAAAAAGAAATTTTGAAATTAAAATTGAGTTAGAGTTACCAATTTGTCCAAGGAAAATTGTATTTCCTTTTTCATTGTCACTAAATGTTACATGAGCAAAATCAAATTTGAGAAATTTTTTAACGATAGAATAATCCCATATCATATGTCTTGAACATCAGCTATCCATGTTCCACAAGCTCTTATATGATCTCTTCAAGCAACATACCATCAAAAAATAATTTAACCAATAAAATACACTGGAACCCATATTTTACTGGTTCTAGTAACATTAAAGATAAATTCATTGGGAACCTAATTTATTTCATGGGTTTTATATAAATAGTTTTTTAGGATTTGGAAAAATAAACCTTATCCATTCTTCAAATACTACAATATGTTAAAGCTTGTCTATTGCTGGAACTAGCAGATAACTTATCAATTTTAGGCACAAAAACTAATTTTCTAGATCTTGTGGAAATCTTCTTCTATCTAGGAAGGTATCCAATACTAGTTGTTTATTATTGTGGAGCTTGTTTACCATGAATTTTTGTGAGGGTTTTTTTCCATTGGTAATAGTTTTTTAGTCCCTCTATGATTTTTTTATTTGTCAATTTGAGTTTATTATTTTCTATAATAAATTGATATTTATTTTTTTCTCCATTATATGCTTGGATTTAACACTAGAGGTAAGAGAATATTTTATTTATCATTTTATATCTATATTTTAACTCATTACATGTATCCTTGAGAATTATAAAATATTCAATCATTTATTGATTTTCCGTAATTTCATAATCAGACTCATATTCATTATAATAGATATTTGAACATGAGATTTAAGTGTAACCTCATAAGTGTTTGTCATGAAACTCTTATAAGATTTTTCAACCCACTTATCATGTGATGACTCTAAGTCACTTGAAATATCCTTACAAACACTCTATATATCCTTCATTTCATTTTTGAATATTTTTTCCTTATCTTCAAATTTCATTTTGTACTTTAATTTTGTATAATCATCCATTGCATGTCCTTTCCATTTGAAACCGTAACAAACTATTTCAACCGTATTTTCACTTATTTTCTTGTCCTTTAATAATTTTCTATTATTGTCATATTTTACATTTTAGCTAGTATTTCAAAAAAAAAATTATTTATATATATTTATTTGAATATTATAACTATTTGATCTATTTCTTCATCACTTTCAGATGGGGATTCTTCATTTATTGAAATATCATAATGAGTTTATTACATATACTTTTATTTTTGTTAAGAATTTGTGGTCTTGAAAGACACTAAGTTTCTCTTTGGTTCATCATCCTCTTCCTTGTTTACAATCAAATCTTCCTCACACATCATTAGCTTACCTATCTTGTCCTTCACAATAAAATTATTATTGTCACAGGATTCCCTTAATGACACTAAATTTCTTCTCCATAATTCTAGTAAACAAATGTGAATTTTCATGATTTGTTCTTCTTTATTAGAATATTTCTCAAAGAGATCATAGCATTTATAATCTCATTGAACTTGAGATAAATGTCATAGTTAGGTTAATTAGCCTTAATTTTGATGTTCTCATATTTAATATTATATTTTTATGTCTCATTTTCATTACATAAGTTGTTCCTTCATGTGAAACAACTAATGTATCCCAAATTTTAGTGTTTGTTTTAATGTAGAAATCCTATTGAATTATTCATCTCCTAAGGTGTAATATAAATCATTCATTTCCTTTTAGTTATTGTTATAGTCATCCTTGGTTGGGTTGTCCCAGATAATCCTAGTAGTAGCCTTCATTTTGTATTCAACAACAATTAAAGACCAAATAAAAGAACACATATATTATAAATTCATTTTCAACATACCATTCAAATGGGAATTATTAGTTCCCTTAAATTAAAAAGGTATCTTCATAGTAGAACCTTCATATCTATTTTCCATATGAAATTATTATTTATAGTTTTAATTAAATATAAATTTAGAATTTTCAAAAATTTAGAGAAAATTATAAAAACTCAAATCAACATTTTAAAATGGTATTGAATAATCATTAAAAAAACCTCTAATTCAAAATGTTTGGTCAGAGTAGGACACTCAAAAGAGGGGTGAATTGAATTCCTATGAAAACTTTTATCGTTAAACATTTATTTTAAATTCCCCCAATTAAAACAAATTCTATCCAATTAACCAATGTATCATATTTATAAATGATTTAATAGTGTGAAATAATATTCAAAGAGTAATTAGTTCTTAGTTTAAATACCTTTAATAATTTTATTCACATTTTAATTCAGTCTATTAAATCAATTTCAAAGAGTGATTAGTTTTCTTGTTTGGCTAAATAAAACTGTTAATAAAACTAAATTCGAAATAACATAGGGGATTTAAAAACAATAGGTTAATTCTCAAGCAAGGACATAGTCCTCTCCACCTTGTTATCAAATAACTCAAAGAATTCAATATTAATAGACATCATCCACACCCTAGATCGAGGTTTAGAATAGCTCACAAGGATTTCTTTGTCAAAAAGACCTATACCACAGGTATTTGTGGGAATAAAATAAAATCAGGCCACACAAGGATCTCTTCCATATTTATATGTGGGTGTAAAAAGGATTAGAAAGATGAGTGGGTGAGGATATCTTGTATCCTATAGCTGAGCACAACATACAATATTTTTTAGTGACATAGACACAGATAATGATCTAATGAATTTTATTAATATATACCATAGAGAAAAAATAATGAAAAAGAGTGTATAATCCTCTATGTGATGTGATTGATGCATCTGGACTTCTTTGATGTAGCAGATGTGAGGCTTGAGCCCACTTCTCCAAAAAGATAGAAAAAACAGAGTCCCATGGATTCACTGTGTTCTGATTTATAATATCATGAGATGCTCCTTGTAGATCCTCTTCACTAGATATTGATGGTCAAAGGATGCTGGGACATTGATTCTATGAAAATTATTCCATGTTCACTCCTAGAAGGATAAGTGTTCTTCCTTTTTGTGTGCAGTTTTTCTTCATGAACTTGTATCCTTTAAACTGCTTGCATGACCATGCTTTTATTCTTGGGTGATTTTAATTTTATGCTGCATTTTCCAAAAAAAGTATCAACTCTATACTAGTTGGTACCTCATACCTCATACTATCTATAGACATGGTCAGTAATATTGTCTGCAAATATAATTAATAAAATCAGTATCTATAAAATACCCAAATATGATTGTTAGTAAAAATTTTAATTTAAATGGTAAATTTCAAAATGAAAATGACTATAAAGGTGCCATAGGACCAATGACATAAGAGAGGTGACTTGTACTTTGTATCTAAATGGTGTAATAATAACGGTGTCATAGAATTTAAAAAAATTCCTGGATGGTTGGAATGTTGTCTTAGACATTGTGAAAAAATTCCGGAATGCTCGGAATGGTGTTTGGTCGTTTTTGATTAGTATGAACCGGTAGGGCACTATAATGGTTTCTGGTCCTTTACTGATTACTAGACTGAATAGTTATTGTAAGTCCACCTAAATGAAGACTCAAAATTGGTCAAATATTTGAAACCGTTCAATGTGAGTTCACCACAATTGAAAGTCATACTTCATCAAATATTGTCAACCTATCTTATAAAGTAAAACATAACATAATGAATTATTACTATCTATAAACATAATGAAACATAATGAAACAAGATTAAACATGATTTTTGGGAATTAAAAATAGTGGATTCTAACAAAACCATTGAAAATTTCACTTGAACCCATTAGATAATCAGATTATATTTTCTTATAAGGATGATAAAAAGTTCTTATTTCCATAAAAAAGTTCATAAATTCAAAATTTTGAAAATATTGGAAAAATAATTTCATCAAAAACAACCAGGGAAACTTGTAATAAAATCCTAATAATGTATAATAGCTTTAATGAAGGGACAAATCAGTCAATAAATCTATATTAAAAACGATACTATTTATATAATTTGGTAAAAAAGTAAAAATAAACCATCTAGTATATGATAAATATATTTTCCATTAATCATTTTTAATTAAATAAAAATATAGTAGAAATAAATCTTTAACAAACATTATGTATAAATAATAATATAATGTGAACATTTTGAAGAACATGGATATAGAGAAAATAACATGATGTAACATCCCAGGTAAATGAAGAACATTAGATTTTTCATATTTATTAATATTTTTGAATTAAATATCAATTCTACTTTAAATGGGATTATATGTTCAATGGTGTACCCGATACGAAACAATGGGTTTCTTTGAAATCTTACGTTGCAAACTAATAATATATTATTATTATTTTAAATGGTTTTTAACGCCTAGACGCTGTATTAGTTGGAATGAACATAACAAACTAAAATATTATTATACATGTTTGTTAAATGTTTTTATATTTATGAAATAAAATTAATAAGATTAAAATAAGAAAATAATTCGATTTTAATCATGAATACTCAAATATTCACTAAAAGGTCGATTTACTGCCTTTTGAAGGTGAACTCGCATTAAATCGTGTTTTTGTCACAGTTCTCTGTTCCATTTCAAAAAATAAAATTCTTCTTTATAATAGGGACATCAAAATAAACTTTGGGTAAAATTTTGGTATTTTACTGATAAAATTCATTTTTTGATGAATAGTGACAAATACAGTATTTTAATTCAAAACTGCCTTTTAATATAATTTAGTTATATGGTTAGATTATATTTTTAGTTGGTTTTAATGTGAAATTAGATTATATTTTTACCATTTAATCCAATGTTGGACATTGGAATTAATTTCACTTTGAAATTGGACATAAACAAGTGTCAATATTTTGATTGATATTGCTTCTTAAAAACACGCTATTTCTTTTGACAACAGAAATTAATATTAAATTAATTAATAAATCATAAATGTTTTGAATTTTTTAAAATAGACATCATTTTTTAATTCAGAATTTAAAATATATCCTGTGCTTATTTTTTGGTATTTTTCTGAAAAACATCAATTTTTGAAAATAGTGAAACCATTAAGTAGTAGTTAAAAAACTAAAATTATAATTTAAAAGTGATTTTAACACTTTTGTTTATTTAATTTTAAAAATCTGATATACACGGATGATATTAGTATATAAAATGTGGTTTAATAAGATGAAAATAATTTTTTGGTGAATAGTTACTTTTGAATTTTACTTACCACAGTTAAAGGTAAAATATGGTAATTCAAGGTAAAAAGAATATTATAATATTAAAAATTTACCTAAATACATGTCCCAACATTATTGGATGTGTCATGGCCGGCCATGGGCATCCTTGGGTCAATTTTGGGACCTCATGGAGCCACATGGGAGTCATAATGACACTTTAGATTAATTAATTTAAAGTAATGACAAAAAATGACACAAACAAATATCCTTTAGCAAATTAATTTTTACAATTGATTATATAATTTATCATTTCAATTATAAAAAGTAATTCTAAATCTAAAATGATTTCCGACATCATGGAATTTCTTTTATAATATGTAGACATCAAAAAAATAAAATTACTTATAACCCAATAATGATGAAGTATTTACCTCATTAATAAATGATTTAAATAAATTATTTTATAAATATTAAAATAACCTCTAAAACCATCCCAATTATAATTGGATGAATTTATTTATACCATGAGTCATTTTAGCTTCGACCATAATGAGTTTTGGACCTTTAGAATCTGAAATTCATAATATAATAAAATAATATGTTCACACTCTCTTATAGAAACCCATCCTCCCCCTTATAAAAAGTCCTCACTTCTAACCCATTCCTCACACCTCTCAAGCCCCTTGGCCCATCCAAAACCTACCAAATTAATCTCTCAAGATCCATCCCTTCCTCTTATAAGCCTTAACATAGGCATAAGTCACTTCAAGAAGTCTTTTTGGTTCAAACCAAAGGGAGTTACCCAAATTTAAGGCAACAATTTCTCTTAAATTCCTTTTATTTTACATATAAACCCCCTAAACTCTTTTCATTACTATATTTTATAACAACACCAGTATTATAAATATACTAGTATTTTTTATGTGATGTATTCAAACTACACTTACACACACCTCCATCTAATGGTCTAAAGAACATACTGTTTCTGTAGGTGGCAAACTAACACATCATGAAACGATTATTGTAAAATTATATCCACACACCTCTTATGGTGACCATTATGATAGAACTATATCTACATATGATAAATATTATTTTTATGTTTTTTTATGCTTCTGTATTTTTAATTTATAACATACCTTTTTGGTTTCCATTATGAGTAAACACGATAATTTCATTTGAGGAATTCGGACTACCACCCCCTCAAAGTGATATGACCCGTTAATACCATATGTCGGTCATATAAAAGATGGATATTTTGAAATTATATACTATATTATACTGGAATTATAATAAAAATGTTTATACTTATGTTTTCATTCAATTCAAATTCGAAATAAAAATGAAAGTAGCGTTCATGCGTATGTACGACATATCATCTCCAGGAGCGGTGCATTTGATTTCTTATCTCCAAATGTTATGTACTGTAATAAATACATATATATACTGGATATATATGATATATATGATATATAAATCATTAATATCATTCTAGAGATATTGGACTCTTGACCACATTGACAAGATGTAATTATAAGGTGTTCATTTTTGACTCAAGTACCAAATATCGAAAAAATGACCATTATTAAATTAAATGATTACATGATGTTTATAACTTGGTAATAAGTGATATAAAAGGAATAGTAAACATGAAAATGGGTTCTTAATCAAGTATAAATTAACGTAAGATTATTATTCAGGAACAACAAGTTACAAACAAGTCAAGTCGAATACGAGGTAAGGGATTACATATCTCACTTTTAATTCCATGAGATTTCCATTGTTAGCCACTGATTTCTTTCATGTGGAGTATTGTGTACTGACATTTGATATATAATATCATGATTATCTTTATATTCATGTTATTCTATGATTAATTTTGTGGTTATTAACGTTTGGTCATATGACCCGATTGAATTACATCATGGTAAGGGGTTTTCTTCTAACTTTTTTATTCCCGTGAGATTCATGCTACATTTGCAACTATTTCCATTTGTGTGGCATACGTACTGGACATGATTTTATTACTTATAGAATATATGTCAAATTATGGGTATATAAATCTTCATTTTAGGATCCATCATTCATGGGGTTTATGTTTCATAAGTTACCAAATTGGTAGGGGAAACTTTAACCGTATTCTTTTTAAAATTATTCTTTGTTTGTTATGTCTTTTAATTTACATCATCATATATTAGGATATATTCTTATATATCCTTATTGCTATAATTTTTATGTCCAAGTGATTAGATACCATTTTTCTCTCTCATCAACTCATTTTATGAATTTTAATGTGACGTTGTTAGGCTGTCGAATTTCTATAAGGGAACTTCTTTACCCAATTTCAATTCTTTGGTTCAAACTTCTACTTATTCATTATGTCATGCGATGAATATGATTGAATAAACTCTGAATGTTTTACACTTAATATCCAATAATATTGGGTTTATTATTATTTTTTACACATAATTATGCCAATGATTTATCCTTAATCTAAGGATACCATCTTTATAAGTTATTTCGTCTCAATTTACATTCCATTGAGACTTAAATGTTGTTATGCACCAATTCAATCTTATATGGTTTATATACTGCCTTTTGGCATGTCATATCATTAATACATTAATTCTCATGATATTTCAAAGTTCTCATTAAATTTTATTCTTCAATAATTTGTATTCAAGCGTCTCTCATTTTATTAAAAACAATTTAACTAAAATAACATTTTAAATTTTTTATTGATTTATTTTCCAAAATATTTCTCAATAATGTCCATGTTTTATAAATGGTTTTAAGGATTTATTTCTATGGATATTAATGTTTTAAAATGTTAATTTCTTTAAAATCTTCAATGTGGTATGAAACACTTTGATTCCAAAATCTCTTTATTAAATTTTTTAAATGGTTTGGAAAATGGTTTGATAAAGAATTGATTATATCAATATCATGAAATGATATATTGTGATTTCAATGTTGAAACGTCATTTTCCTTAATTATTATTTTACATGTTCTGAATATGTAAGGGATATTTGTCATTTTTTACGTATATAGGTGGTTCAGTGATAAACCTAGGGCGGGTGATCCCGAGATAGCTCTCCAATGAATTGGGAAACGTAATAGAGGTAAACGTGATATTTCTCCTAAGAGATGTATGAAATATACTATAATGGGTATTGCAAGTGTAACTCCCTACATATCTGTGATAGAAACAATTTAAGTATGCTATGAATGCTATAAGTTCCCTTTATGATTTATGATTTGTGTGTGTTATTTATAAATCTTATGATTTCGTAAGGTATGCTATGATTGAAATGTATGGTTTCGTTGATTTGTATTTATTGATGGTCTAATGATTCTTTTCATTATTTAATTACCCTTACAGAGATTTTTATGCACATCCCATGTTTTTTAATGTTTTTTACAATCCATAAAGATGAATAGGGTCAAAGATGAGATCAAGGAAAAGTCATGCTATCTAAAACATTGAACTAGACATGTCGCTTTTTTTAAATGTTTTTATTTTATGAAAAATAGATACTGGGTAGTAGTGTCTACTTGTAATATTCAAGTTGTTATGTAATAGTTATGGCCCAATTCTCTAAAACCCTATTCCTAAAAAGATCCTAAATTTTAATTCTGGACATAATTCAAGGTTATGTAATGTTTAAAGTCAAGTTCTTACAGTTGGTATCAGAGGTTGTTTAGATAACATTAGAGGTTAGGGTGTTGTTTATGAAATTGTGATATTACCATAATGGTTAGGATTTTAGAAATATTCATAGTTATTTTAGATAGAGTTAATGAGTTTAAGATAACATGAATAAGTATATATTAGTATTTAACCTCCTAATAAGATACTATATGATGATTTTACTGATAGACTCATAATGACCTTTTTGGTTTTTGTAAATGGATGGAACTAGAAGGCAGCAAAGTAACAGTGTATGTGACGAAAACTGTGATGGTTTTCTGGATGAGCAATTGAATGAAATGGGAGGTGCAATGAGAACTCTTATGGTTATTCTCAACCAACTATCTGGAGTCATGATTGACCACCTGATCCTTGGTGATTTTTATAAGGCATCATATGTGCGAGAAAACAAATCCCAACGGAAGTTCATGTAATAATCATAAATGTAAGTATGTTCAAAAACCTATGTGTTAAGGATGAGGAAAAGAACACATATGAAAATGCTTCAAAGGGATGGGAAGATTCTATAGATGTGCAAATCATGGTCATAAAGCAGGAACCTCCCATGAAAAAAAGGAAGCATCCAGTTGACTCTAGGAAAGGGAAAGATGTTCTGTTTGAGAGATCAATTGAATGTTTTAAATGTGGTGTGCATGGTCATTATACAAACAAATTTCCGACAAAAAAGTTTCAGGAATGGAATCACTAGGACTTTAAAAATATATATTTACCAATACAAAATGCAATTCTGATTGAGGATGAAGAAACTATCAATAACCAATGAAATATATTGATTATTACTTGACATATGTTCTGATATTATTGAATCTTATGTTATTATTCATGATTTTGTTTTATAGGCAAGAAGTATTTAAGAATAAGTTGTAAAATAATTGTTAATGGATCATGAATAACATTGAATGAGTAAGAAGTCAACATATGATGGATTAAAGTGTTATGGTAGATTTTAGGATGGTGAAATCCTTAAAATTATTAAGGATCTTTTGATGATGGGATTACATTAGATGAGTTTTTATAGTGTGTGTATCCCTGAAGTTTGATATATGAAAATTTTATTCAAGTAATAGTTATCTATTCTTCTTTGGATATAGTTATAATGAACCATTTGGGTTTATATGATCCTTGAATTTGAGGCAATTATAGGTTAATACATTTTGGGATGGAAAATGAAAGTCATTATATAACCATTGTGTTTAAAATATGTTATTGTTATTTTTGATGAAATTATATCTTTTTTGGAATTTTATAAAATTAAATAGTTTTTCAAAAAGGAATACACATAGACCGCCTAAAAACCCTATCACGTAGAACATAGCTGAGGGAATCGAAACCAAAACCAAAGTGCGACTGCGACTTATCGCCGACCACTATAGTACGTGAATAACATTGTTATTATGACTAATTATTTTTATTTATATGATTTTACGAATCAATAATAATTTGATTTTGGGTTATATATGGAAATTATTAACCTATTTTTGAGAATTTGTGATTTGATTGATTACAATTCAGTATGAGACTTTATGAGTTGATGATGTATTTAGAGATAAATGTTAAGAATTCTGTGGAAGACTATGTGATCAAATCCTTTTGAAATATTGGGTTTCAATAATTGTTTGGGTTACATTGAAGAATTTATGGAAAATTGTTTATTGAATGATCTTTGTTGAATTTTGGGAATTGTTAGACAAATTTTGGAGATTAAGTGTAGTTTTTATTTTGGTAAACATTTATCTTTTTGAGGGGTTATCTGGTCTTCTACTAAAAGTTTTGGTTTTGGTTAATGTCTAAAGACTGGGGAAATATATAGTTCATCTTTTGTGGATTATGTGATACTGTAGAAATGGATTCTAGCACTTTTACTGTGACCAAGTCATATTGAAAACTCATCGTTTGCAGAAAATATGCATTTGTGGTATAAATTTAGTAAAGGATGAAAGTTTATATAGAATAGGTAGTATGTTTCCATATGTTTTTAGTTATGCTCATAATTAAATTCCTCAACTAAATGAAAATTAAATTAAAACAAAAACATTGCCTATAAATGTTTCCTACCGGGGAATCAAAGACCGTTTAACCCATCACATGTTTGTGATTTTCTGGTGGTTAACTTTCCCCTAATCATGTTCACAATCACTCTCCATCAGAATTTACCTTTTTTACCTCTTCTATATCCATGTTTTTCTACATGAAATCCTAGTACGGGTTATCTCGGGTGACCTTTTTACTTCTCTTTCATTATTTTACAATGATAGTTTTATTGACTCTTTTCCTAGGTGGGACTTCTAATGATGTTTCCAAGCCCAGTTTTGAAATTTAGAGGAAGAAAATTCCTAAAAGGGGGAAGGATGTAACATCCCTGGTAAATAAAAAACAAAACATTTTTCATATTTATTAATATTAGTGAATTAAATATTAATTCTACTTTAATGGGTCGCTATGTTCAATGTCGTACCTGATACGCAACAATGGGTTTCTTTGAAATCTTACATTGCACACTAATAATATAATATTATTATTTTAAATGGTAGTTAATTCCTAGAAGTTTTAATGGTGGGAATGAACATAACTATGTAAAATATTATTATACAATCTTGTTAAATGTTTTTACATTTATCTAAAAAAAATTATATGCTTAAAATTAGAAAATATTTCGATTTTAAGCATGAAAACTCTAATATTCACTAAAAGGTCAATTTACTTCCTTTGGATAGAGAAACCTCATTTAATATAGTTTTGGTCACTTTTATATGATCCATTTTAATAAATAAAATTCTTATTAAGGATCAGGACATCAAAATTTACTTTTGGTAAAATATTGGTATTTTTCTGATAAAAATCAATTTTTGATGAATAATAAAAAATACTGTATTTTAATTCAAAACCTAATTTTAATATAATTTATTAATATGGTTATATTATAATTTTAGTTGTTTTTAAACTATAATTAGATTATATTTTTAACATTTAATCCAATGGTGGTCATTGGAATTGATTGCACATTGAAATTGGACATAAACAAGTGTCAATCTTTTGACAGATATCGTTTCATAAAAACACGCGATTGTTTTGACAGCAGAATTAATTTTAAATTTTATAATGCAACATCTATGTTTTTAATTTTGTAAAATAGATATCATTTTTTAATTTGGGATATCAAATATCACTTAGGCTGAATTTTTGGTATTTTTCTGAAAAACATCAATTTTTGATGAATACTGAAACTATTAAGTATTAGTTAAAAAAGTAACTTTTTCATTTAAATGAGATTTTACCACATTTGTGAATTGAATTTCGAAAATCCAACAGATATGGTTTTTATTAGTTAGTAAAATCTAGTTCAATAAAATGAAAATAATTTTTTGGTTAATAGTAATTTTTTACTTTTATTTACCACGGTTAAAGGTAAATAGGGTAATTCTAGGTATAAAGAATATTATAATAATACAAAATTACCTTAACACTTATCCTAACCTTATTGGATGAGTAATGGACGACCATGGGCATTCTTGGGTCGATTCTTGGACCCCATGGATCCACTTGGGGGTGATAATGACACATTAGATTAATTAATTTAAAGTAATGATAAAAATGACACAAACAAATATCTTTTAGTAAATTAAATTTTACATAGGGTTATATAAGTTTTCTTTTTGACTATAAATATTCATTGGAAAGCTAAAAAGATGTCCTACATCATGGATATTTTTATAATTTTTAGACATCAAATAAATAAATTTACTTATAACAAAAAAATGATGCACTATTGACATCATTAATAAATGATTAAAATAAATAAGATTATAAATAACAAACTAACATCCAAAACCTATCTGATTCTTATAAAAATCCCTCAATTATAACCCATTTCTCACACCTCTAAATCCCCCTGTATTGTCTAAACCCTACCCAAATAATCTCTCAAGATCCCTATCTTCCTCATATAATCCTTAGCTTAGGCAGAAGGCACATCAAGAAGTCCTTTTGGTTCAAACCAAAGGGAGTTACCTGAATTTAAGGTAACCGGTTCTCTTAAATTATTTTCTTTTTTTTTTACAAATCAAACCCCTAAACGATTTACATTACATTCTTTTATAACAAAACTATTATCCTCAATATACTAGGATGTTGTTATGATAAGTATTCTAACAACACTTACACACATATCTATCTAATGGGTAATAACATACTGTTTCTGTGGGTGGCTAACTAACACCTCACGAAATGATGATTGTTCAATTATATCCTACCACATCTTATAGTGTCAATTATGATGGAACTATATCTATATATTAATTATATTAGGTTTATGTTTTATTTATGCTTTTGTATTTTTAATTTATAGCATACCTTTACGGTTTCCATTATGAGTAAATGCGATAATTTCATTTGAGGTAGTGCGGACTAGCGCCCCCTAAAAATGATATGACTCGTTCATACCATATGTGGGTCAAATAAAGGATGATGTTATTGAAATTATATATGATATTTTACTGGAATTATAATATAACAATGTATCATTAAAATTTCATTAAATTAAAATATTAAATAGAAATGAAAATAGCGTTCATGCGTTCGTACAACTTACCATCTCCATGAACGGTGCATTTCATTTATTATATCAAAATGTTATATACTATTATAAATACATATATATAATAGATATATATTATATATATGATATTTAAATCATGGTTATCATTCTGGAGATAATGGAATCTTGACCCCATGGAAATCTTTTAATTTAAGGTGTTCATTTTTTTACTTTAGTACCAAATATCGACAAAATGACCATTATTAAATTAAATGATTACGTGATGTTTATAACGTGGTAATAAGTGATATAAAAGGAATAATAAACTTATAAAATGGTACTTAATCAATTATAAATTATCTTAAGTTTATTATTCAGTATGAACATGGAATAAACTAGTCATTTCAGACACGAGGTAAGGGATTTCTTATCTCATTTTTAATTCAATGAGATTTCCATTGTTCGCCACTTATTTATTGTATGTGGTGTATTATGTACTACCATTTCATATATAATATCATTATTCTCTTTATATTCATGGTACTATGTGATTAATTTGGTGGTTATTAACTTTTTTTCATACAACTCGATATAATTACCACATGGTAAGGAGTTTTCATCTCACTTTTTATTCCATTGAGATTCATGAAACATTTTACACTATTTCCTTTTGTGTGGCATAAGTACTGGCCATGATTGTATTTATAATGGAATATAATTTAATTTATGTGTATTTACATCTTCATTATATGATCCTTATTTCATGGGGGGGTATGTTTCATAAGATACCAAATCGGTAAGGGAACCTTTCCCCTTATTCTTTTTAAAATAATTTTTTTATTATGTCTCTTAATTTACATAGTCCTATGTTAGGATATATTTTTATATATCCTTATTTCTGTAAATTTTATTTCCAAGTGATTAGATACCCTTTTTCTCTCTTATATACCGACTTTATGAACTTTAATGTGACGTAGTTAGGCTGTTGATTTTCTATAAGGGAACTTCCTTACCCAATTTCAATTCTATGGGTAAAACATATACTTATTCATTATTTCATTCTATGAATATGTGTGAATAACCTATGATTTTTTTACACATAATATCCAATAATATTGGGTTTATTATTATTTTTCACACATAATTATGTCATTTATTTTTATTTAATCTATGGATACTGTATTTAAAAGGGATTTCTTCTCAATTTACATTACATTGAGACTACAATGTTGTCATGAACCAATTCACACATATATGGTGTATATACAGTCCTTTGTAATATTTTATCAATAATTGATTTATTCTCATGATATTATAATGTTCTTATTAAATGTTTTCCTCAATTGTTTGTATTCAACCGTCTTTCATTTAATTAAAAAATCTTTAACTAAAATATCATTTTAAATGTTTTAATGATTTAATCTTCTAAGTATTTCTCATTAATGTCCTTGTTTTAATAATTGTTATAAGGATTTAATTATATGGATAATAATTGTTTAAAATTTTAATTCCTTTAAAATCGTCCAAGTGGTATGGGACAATTTGATTCAAAAATCTCTTCATTAAATGTTTTAAATGTTTTTGAAAATGGTTTGATAAAGCATTTATTATGTCAATATCTTAAAATGAAATATTGTTATTGCAGTGCAAAAATGTTATCTTCCTTTATGATTGGTTTACATGCTCTGAATATATAATGTATATCTGTCTTTGTTTATGTATATGGATGGTTCTGTGATAAACCTAGGGCGGGTGAGCTTGAGATAGCTCTTTAATGCATTGGGTAATGTCAATGAGGTAAAACTGATGTTTCTCCTAGAAGATTTAGGAAATTTACTATGATGAGTATTCCAAGTGTAACTTCCTACATATCTATGATAGATACAATTTAAGAATGTTATGAATTCCATAAGTTAACTTTATGATTTATGATTTGTGTGTGTTATTAATAAATATTATGATTTGATAAGGTATGTTATGATTGAAAATTATGGTTTCATTTTTTTGTATATATTGATGGGATAATGATTTTTTTCATTATTTTATAACCCTTACTAAGATTTTTATGCTCATTCCATGTTTTGAAATGTTTTTCACAGGCCATAAAGATGAAAATGGTCAAGGATGGTATCAAGGAAAAGTCATGCTGTCTAAAACATGGAACTAGACATGTCTATTTTCTTAGAGTTTTTATATGATGAAAAATGGATACTAGGTAGTAGTGTATACATGTAATATTCAAGTTTTTATGTAATAGTTATGTCCTAATTCTCTAAAACTATAGACCTATAAGATCCTCAATGTGAATTCTTGACATAATCCAAGATCATGTAATATTTATGGTTGAGTCTTTACACATAATGAAATTATTTATAACCTGGTTTTAAAGAAAAAATTATTACCTTATGTCTTAAATGGTTTCGTACATTCTCTAACTCTTGAATAGAAAAATTATATTAGTATAAATTTTTTTTAATAACCTTTTTCATTTTCATTTCTTTATTATTAATCATTTTATTTCATTTATTGCCATGTTTTATTTAGAAACTGAAATTAATAATCTCAAATTGGACATTTTGGGTTCATTCGGGTTAAAACATGAAACACATATCAGTGAACTGATCAATTACAGTGGGATTTTGTCATACCTATGTGTGTCCACCATGGTCAAATATGCAGTTTAGGAATTATACCATACCCTATGATATATCCCATTAGATTACACATTAATCCTTCTTGGTTTAATCTTTTTATAATACAATGACTTTTATATCATAAATAGATATATTGGGGAGACGCTTGGTTAGGGATTGGTTGAACTAATGTTCCCAAAAGGTGTGAATTATGGAGCATAAAGGTTCCCTTTTATATGTGATGGGATTTGAAATAAATTATTTTTCTAAAATTTTAAATATTTTAATGTTTTAATCAGGGGAAAGTGCATTAAAAAACGATCAAATATAGAATACAATGATATAAGGGATAAAATACCAACACCCAATAATAAATACAATATGAGTTGGTGGCCTTATCAATTAGTTTTTCCTTAATTAACTAGATTTACCCTTTATCACGGTGAAACATGTTTACCGTGGTCACAATTCATTATGAAAAAAATGAAATCGTCCTCGTTACAAAATTTGGACCCCAAAATTCCAAAATTTTAATCTATTTTTCATGATTAAGTGTTTAGGAGTGTATTAAATTACATCTAATATAAGTGTGAAAAATGAGAAGATTTGTTTTTTGAAAATTGTGTTTTTAAGAATGTATGTGAACTTATTCAAAAATAAAAAAACATATTTATTCTGATGAAATTATTTAAATCATATTTAAAAATATTTTCTTGTTTTCATTTAACAAAATTAAAAATATAATTGGACATTTAAATTTCATTATTTAATAAAAAATTAACGTTCAAAAAAAATTAGTTTGTTTAACAATTCACTAAAAAATACATATTTTCTAAAAAAACAAAAAAAATACATCCTAATTTATATTTGAAATTTTGATTAAAAAATTAAATGCTTTTTAAGTATTTAAATTTCTAAAAAAATAAATTAATCCTATAAATAATACCATGTAATTCATGGAAAACAATTTTGTTAAATAAAAATGTCCTTTTTCGACAAAAGACATTTATACAATTATCTGTAAAAATATTATGAATATGAATCCATAAAATGATTATTTATAAATCATAATATTTTGTTATTTCTAGTATTAAATAGGTTTTTACATTCTTCACCCTTATGAAATTGTGTAATAAAAATTTTATTCATTGTGTAAAAAAGAGATGGTATGTCCCCTTATATTATTTTTCAATTACCCTTTAGCTTCCTAATTCATGAGATTCATCCACAAATACATTACATATTTAATCAACATATTTCACAATATATTTTCTGTATGATCTAATATATAAACTTAATTTTCATCATAATATATATTATCCTCTAATATTACTGCCTTAGTGATCAAAACATGTTATGTATCAGGTATGTACTTTCTTAACATAGAAACATGAAAAACACAATTTACATGAGATAAACACAAAGGTAAATATTATATGTAAGAAATTGATAATAAATTTCCCAGAATTTCATATTGACCAATAACCACTATACCTAACATTCCCTTTCTACCAAATCACATAACACTTTTAAATAGAGATACTTTAATAAAACATTATAACCTACCTCAAAATATAGATCTTCCCACATATGATCTAAATAATCCTTATTCCTACTTTTTCTTGATCTCATATATTTTTGAATAATCATTACATTCTCTATAATTTATTCTACTATTTCTTTTCACAATAACAAACTTTCAATGAATTTTTCCAAACATAAAAGAGTTCTACAAAACTTTAAATATAACTCCTTGAAGGGTACCATATTTATACAGGAATGAAAATATTATTATAAGAAATTTGTACTCTTAAAATATGTTGATCCCAAAATCCCTGACAAACCAAATATAAATCCCGAATAAAATATTTCAAATTATGAATTTTTCATTCTAAATATACATCAAGTTGTGGAAAAAATTTTGTGTTAAAATTTAATTCAGTAAGCAATGGATTTTGAAGAACTTTTCAAAATAAAATTTGATGTCGATCTAGGATCCCTATTTGATAAAATAGAGATAGGTTATCTATGTAATATTATTATCTCTTTAATATAAATTCTAACAAGTTTGTCCAAAGATATATTTTCTTTAATAGGAATAAATTTCATATTTTTAATCAAAAATACATCAATAAAATAAATTTAAATGTTTCCTTGATTTTTTCTTTAGTAATCCCAATAAGAAATACAAGGATATATTCTACCATTCTGATTTAAAAACTATAAAATGATTAATGATCTACCAATTTATATGTCTTAGAGATTTAACTAGTTGAAATGTAACACATTTCGTGGGAAATTTTGAAATATATTTCATCATAACTTGTGAAAAAATAGATTTAAGATCACTATTTATTGTAGTACGCCCATATTGAGATGAAAATGGACATTTGTGAGCTCAAATTAATAATTTCATCATTAACTATGAAAAACGTGGAAAACACAACCTCTTTTCATGAATGATATCACATACTTTATCAATATTTAACTCATGTACCTTACACTTCTTTCCTGATTCTACTATTTCTTATAAACCAAGATATTCCTTATGATCCTTCATAGTTATTTTTTACAATGTTTACAACACTCATTCTGGATCTAAAATAGGTGAAATTTTTTCATGAATTATTTCCCAGCCAACATTAATCAAATCAGTAACCAAAAAATCATGTTATAGTCATAACATAATTAATGATTCGTTATATTTTCAACTCAATGAATCAGATTTCTTGTTAATTTTACATTAATTATAGCTAACTATATAATCATATTCATTAATCATTTCTAACCTTATTTACTACCTCATATTCAACTCTATTTGAGTGAATCCGCACATTAATTTTTTTGATCATTTTTTATTTCATATTTTTTCCAATATAAATGATACCTCTATATTTTTTGTAACACCCCCTGATTTTGAGAATTAATTTTTTCAACTAATTTATCTTTACAATATTTTTCATTTCACATGAAACTGGAAAGAGTTCATTGTATATATATATATTAAAACACTATGTCAAACATTCTTTTTACATGTAATACCAACTCGACTTGTGCTACATGCAATACCAACTTCTATTGAACTACAAACAACACCGACTTAGAGAACGATGCACGCAACACTAAGTTTCTATAAAACATCATTATATATATATAATTAATGAAATGATATAATTATATCATAATCATAAAAAATATTAATAGTAATATAAATTAATACTTTAAAAATATTTTTTTAAAATTATTTATATCAATAAATCATATTTATAATGAAAGATATGATTTCTGGTAATGTCCTTCTATATTTAAGAACATCATTTTCTCGAATGAACCGCTTCAAATAATGAACATAGTTTTATACACATTTAGAAATTTAATTTGATAAAATATACTTTATTTTTTAGTTTATAATTTCAAAATTATCCAAGGTTGTTTTTTTTGGATTTTTCTAAGAAACATCGGTTTTTGATAAATAGTGAGAATTATGGAATTATGTTAAAAATTTATTTTTTCTTATAAATTATTAATAATAGATGATATTATAAATGTGATTTATTTTCATAGTATATAAATATTACTTCTACTAATATAATTTAATTAATGAAAATCAATTTCACTTTAAAACTGCATATAAAAATTTAACATGCTTTTGAACATTTTCGTACTTTAAAACCCCATTATTTTGTCCCATCTACAGTATTAGCACTATCCTCAAATTTTCCACATTTTGTTATTTGATTTTAAAAAATTATTATGTACCCCAATTTATTAATTCTAATATTTTTATTCAAATAATACCATGTTCAATTTTCACCAAAATGATTAGTAAATGTGATTATAATTATTCACAACATTTAAAGCCAAATTAAGCATTATTAGAGACGAAACATTGAAATTAAGGTCCCAAATGACCTAAAAACATGTCCAACACCCATTTTATATTATTATTTCATCCAAAAACCATCAATTACTGTGTTTGGATTGTTTTATATATTTTTAGGTAATAAATTGTGTGTAGCTAACTTGTTTCTAAAAATTACAAGTGAGTCCTTTTTATTCCATATAAAAGGCCACCAACTCTACCCATTCCTTACACCTCTCAAACAATTTATTTTCATCAAATATCTACAAAAGTAGCCTCCCAATAATCCTTCCTTTGACCTTGAATCCTCCTTTTGTGAATAAATCTTATAAAGGAATCATTTTCACACAAACCGAAAAGATTTATCCGATTTAGAGGTAACAACTTTTCTCATCCTCATTCCATTTAATTTTCATATCCAGAACTCCATTATCTCTATTCCATTTTTTTTGTGACAAAGACATTATTCTCCATATACTTGAAATTTTTTTTATGCAATGGTTCTGACCTAAACGTACACCGACATCCATCTAATGGATGTTGAATATATTATTTCTTTGAATGGCGAACTGATGCCTCACAAAACAATGACTGTTTGTTTCTCCATTACCCCCAATCATTATGAAAATTATGATGGAAAATCAATTTTTTATATCATATATTGTATTTAATGTTTATTTAAGAATATTTATTCCTTTTACAACACACATATATTTACATTCTGTTTGGTGTTAATACGATAATCTTGTTTGAGGAAGTGGGGACTACCTCCCCCTAAGAGCGATGGATTTGTTCAGACACTACATGGAATGTATTCTATATAGTTTTAATGAAATTATATGTCATATATTATATAGTAATGATTATATAATGGTATTTTAATAATGATACATATATATACATATTTCATTTACATAAATTATTTCAACAAGTCAATATAGAGGGAAATAACATTCATTCTTATGTACGTCTTACCATATCCATCAATGGTTTACAATCTGGAAACCTGATATACGTATAATGACCAATGATGTAACAAATTAAGTCACATACGAAGAATAATGTGAATTTTACCAGAAGTGAAACATTAACATAGGATTGTTAACAAGACTGTAATATAAGATCTTATATTATATTATCTATATAAATATTATTAGGTAAAATATTTATAATAAATATATATTAATTATACATGAATCTTGTATGAGTACGGAGTGGGTCAAGGAACAAGGTACGGTGATTTCAACTCACTTTTAATTCTTGTGAGATATAGGCTATGTTCGCCACACATTCCTTTTGTGTTGTTTATGTACTAAAGAAGATTTTATTATATGTATATAGTACTTAAATTTATATGGATTCACATATCCATTCTATAATCCTTCTTTCCTTGGGTTTAACATTCAAAGGATACCAATTCGGTAAATCAATTTTGTCTCAATTTGTCTTCTTTGAGATTCATGTTTTATATGCACATAAACTCTTAATTGATGTGTATATACATAAATTTTATATTTAAAATCAGGAATATACTTATTTAAATGATAAATTAATATTCATGTAATTTTTTTTCCTACATGGATAGTATTGTCCCATGATACCATGTTATAAGAGTTTATTGAGACACTCTCATCACTTTTCAAGATTGTTTATGTTTATGATTCCCTTGATGAAATATTATTATCCATCTCTTATGAATATCCATCATTTTACTTTTCATCTATTGTTTATTTATATGATCATGTATTGGTACCATATTCTTCTCTTTAGAATATAATATAGTTAAGAAAGTGTTTTTTGAAAATTCGAACTTTACACTTTATTTGGTCTTAAATATATGTTTTCTAAAAAGGGTTTCCAAGAATATTATTCCTTTTTCAAATAATAATTAAAAGAAATTATTACCAATTTTGTCTTTTAAAAAACTATTCAATAGAATATTCTTGTCATTTTCCAATCAATGAACGTTTCTAACCTTTTTTATTGTGAAAAGGAACGTTCCTTTGACCTTATATGACATATATTTATATACATGTCATCATTCCTTTAAATATTACTTTTCATTTTTTAAAAATGATAATCTTTTGGAAAATGATTTCAATATTATTTTTCGATAAAATAGTTTTTCAAAACGTTTTCAATCTCTATTTATATGTTTTCAAAGTATTTACAAATAAATTTTTTTCAAAACATTTTCAGGCTTCTTTTATAGGATTTCTAGATAAATGGGTTTCAAAGCATTTTTAAGAACAATTTTAATGTTTTCAAAGTTTTTAAAAGAAATGGATTTCAAATATTTTTCAATATTCTTTTATAAGATTTCATGTGCAATTACTTCCAAACATTTTCAATATCTTTGTATATGTTGGAATTTGTTTTTAAATTAAAAGTGTTTTAAAATGATTTGAAGATTATTTTATATATTTTCAAGGGAAATTGTTTTCAAAATGATTTAAAATATTATTTATAAGTTTTGAAAGATATTTTTAAAAAAATGTTTCAAAAATGTTTTATGTTATAAAAATAAATTTTTAAAAAATAAAGGATATTTTCCTTGAGGAATGTTTTAAACGATAATTCAAGATTATTTCACAACTAATATAACATCTATTGGTCTTTCTAAATCCTATATAAGAAAATTATTAAATGTTTCCGTTGATATTCTTTCTCTGAATGGATTATGTTTTGATGTTATGATGTTATAAAACCCATTTTTTTCATGGGATATATTCATTTGAAACCCACTTCTTTTCATGGGTTATGTTTATGATTAAAGTATTTTGAAACCTTTTTCTATTCATATGTTATGATATGTTTACATGTTTGTGAAAACCATTTAATTTTATGGGTTATGATATGTTTATTTATTATCTTGTGGTGCATGTATATATGATTCCATTATGTGATGGGTGGGATCTATATCTCCTTACAATTAATTAGGTAATGTTTTATATCTAATGAGATAATCTATGATGATCTTAGGAGTGAACATTGAGTACTGTGATATCCATTGGGAGAGACCCATAATTACTAAGATAGTATGCGGAGTGAACTCATGCTATTATTATGGCCATGAGAGTGAACCATGACTACTATAATGGTTTAAGGAGTGTACCAATACTACTAAAATCGTCTTGGCAGCGATGCCTCGGTATTGTAGAAATCATTATATGATTTTCTATTTTCCACAATTCCATTTCTTATTCCTATTTTATACATTAATGTCAATTGATTTTAATTTCAAATGGCTCATCTTTTATGAACTGCAAATATTTATGCCATGATATCAGTGATGATTATATATATGTAGGGTATGATCTTCTATTTATGGTATCAAGTTCTCATACCCTTAAACTAAATTTATGCTTACATGTGACCATTTCTTACCTTTATTGAGCATTTGAGATCACACCTTTTCTATTTCCTTTCCCCTCAGGTAATGATGATATGTAGTATGTTTGATGTGTCTATGAAGGTGTCTAGTTAACAACATAATTATGAGAGATGATGTATCTCACATATGTACTGGTATTTATTTTTTTATGTTTCCAAATATACTATACCAACTATGGTATTTGGGAGATATTTTGTACAATGTTTATGTATTCCTCAAAAGGTTTTTTAGGTTAATGTTTGTAAATATAGGGTTGTTACATTTGGTATCATATAAAAGGTATAGTTTACATTTGGAAACTGTGATGGAAAAAACATAGTGAGGTCCCTAGGTATATTTATAAGTATATTTCTAGGTATGTATCTAAGGATAAGTATGAGGATAGGTTAACATTTTGGAAAATTTCCTACAATATTGGTAAAGGATAGACTGAGTGGTTTCCCAGAAATACATCCTAGTATTGATATTACAAGTGGATGTAGCTCTGGAATAGATGTACCAAGGGGTAACAACTCTGATAATATGTTGTCGGATCGACTTAGGGTAATATGGTATACAACAATGGGCCTTACTGCATACCTAGTTTGTCACTCCTAGGGGATATATTTAGGGAATTTAAAAAATCTTCACAAACTATCATAAAGGATTTAGATAAAAGTTATTTATTAATTACCTAAGATAAAACAAAGGTTCCATAGATTATGGAATGTTCCATGATTTAGAAATCCTATAAGTAACTATTTTCATGTCAATGTGGTTTTTTATATTATATTCAATGTTCACACTATGCTTTTGGTTTTAGTAAATGTTGGGAACAAGAAGGAATTGTATTAATGTTGAATGTGATGGAAGGTTTTCTTGATGATATTTTAGGTGGGATGATCACTATAGTGAACTATGTCATGATCATGCCAAATCATTAATCATAGAACATGATTAACAATTTTTACCTTAACAAACTATTGGACTAACCAAGGTAGATAAAGAAGGTGTTCTCTGAGATTTTGGATAATGGAGACCATGAAGGAAGATTATTTGTTTCCCTTTGTGTCAAGAATGTGGAAAGAATCACCTATATGGGTATCCTATAAGAATAATAATGATTTTTTACTATGGAAAATAATAACCCAATGAAAGTGACTGCAAGGGAAAAATGAATAGTTCAGTTAATGAAATGGATGGGTACTTTGGACTCTCTAAGTCATCGTTGAAGGTTGTGTATTTTAAGTGTGGAGAAAATGGTCATTATGCAACACAATGTCCCAAGAGGAATGTTCCTGAATAAGATCAATAGGGTGGTGTGAGTAACGGTTACATTGTGGATGATGATGAGACTATAGATAAAATTTGAAAGGGAAGTGGTATTATTATTATGGGATGGTGGATGAAGAAATCAATGTATTTAGGCATTCAGATAAAAAAGTTATGGATGATTAAATATACAAGAGTTGTTTTAGTTATATTTTTCAATATGTATTTCTGTGTTTATGTTGAATGTTCTATATGGACTGGTGAAGAGATTTAATGACAACATAATATTATTTCTATTAGAAGGTAACCATTAAAATGTTCTTTATGATAAGATTATGTTCTATTGATAATGATACATGCAGTATAAATAAATAGATTAGACATAATTGATTTCTTTAGAACTATGTAAGGACTTTTTTATAAGTGGAATATTATACCCCTAATGAAGTTTACAAAATTTTATGATTTAAGGAGTAAATCCAATATACTTTTTGATGATGAAGCATGTACTTTTTTCAAAAGTATTTATTGTAATCAATGTTGTCACAATGAAAAAAGAGAATATATGATGAGGGTATTCAATGTTTTCAATTTGACAACCAATATATACTTTTTGGTATATAAGGTTATCAATGTTAATAATATTTCATGAATCTATTTTTTATGTTATGGATTTCCCTCTTTGAGAAGATTTATAAGGTTATCTTTTCATGAAAAGTCTGAGTTAAACTTTAGAGGAAGTATTTGTGTACATATTTTGTATTGAAAACCTTGGTTAAAAGTCTAATTAGTCATTAATTTATTTTAAGGATGTACATCTTAGATATTATATTAGTGTGTATTTAAAAAAGTTCATCATGTGTGTCAGGTGACCACTATTCATGTCCGGTAAGGTAACATGTCATAAAACCTCAACTGAAGGACGATAATGGTTTCACACCAACCATTGGCCTAAGTGAGTCCTAGTAAATTTATATTTATTTTTAATCCATAAATATTTATTATGAACTATTAGAGTTAATTTTTATTTATATATAATAATTCATGTTAATTTTTTGAAATCCAATAGTTCGACTTTTTATTCATTTATGGTCATTAAGATCGGTTAAAAGCCTTTTTTAGGGCCTTATTCATCAATAATAATATCTCGACATTCATTATGGGTTGAAATTATTGTATTAGAAATTTTTCAAAATAGAACACAAGATTAATATTTTTTATTGAATTTAACTAGAATTACTCAATGTTATAAAACTGATCAAAAATAAATGTTTTCCTAATACATTAATTATTATTGAGCTTGTAGCCTTTTAAATCATCACAAATTTATGACTTCGAAGCCATAACATTTCATGTGATCATTCACATATTTCAGATTTATGACCTCAATTTCCACCTATAAATATTTATATATTTCATCCATGTCCAATCTTCACACCCAACCTATGTTCTCATATGTGGAAACCCATTTATATGTTACTTTGGTTAACAGTTATGGTCCCAAATTTCCTTTTTTAAGGGAATAATTAGTATCAATTTTTATAATGTCGGTTTCTACAAATGAATCCATCAAGTATTAATCCTTTGATAACCCCGATGAATTTCAAGAGTGAAATATGTTTTTAGGTGGGTAGAATGTAACACCAACAGATTTCTAGAATTAATATTTTTTGAATTAATTTTTCATTTCATAGTTTTTCATTTCATATCAAACTTGAAATAGTTCTATATATATATATATATTAAAAAAATATTTAAAACATTCAATTCACATGAAATACAAACAGGTATTGTGCTACATGCAATAACAACTTTGTTTTCACTATAGGAAACACCGACATGGCCCACGATGCACGCAACATTATGTTTCTATGAAACATATTTTAATATATATATATATATAATTAATTAAATGAGTTAATTATAACATAAACATTAAAAATATTTATCGGAATATTGATAAATAATTTCCAAATATTGTTTATAATTTTTTATATGAATAAAATATATTAATAATGAATGATATGATTTTTTGGTAAAGTCATTCAATTTTTAAAAACATTGTTTTCTCAAAAAAATTGCAACTAATAATGAATATAATTTTAGACCATTTATAAATTAAATTTGATATAACAAATTTCATTTTTAATTCAGAATTTTAAAATTATCTAACCATAAACTTTTGTTAATTTTCTAAGAAACTTCAATTTTTGATGAATAGAGAAACATACTACTTGTTATTTAAAAATTACCTTTTTTGTAATTAATTATTAATTATAAATGATATTATGAATATGTTTCAAGGTAATATTTTAAAAATATTAAATCTATAAATATAATTTAATTCATTTGAATCAATTTCACATTGAATCTAAATATAATTTCTAAATAATATTTTGAGCTTTTTCCTACATTAAAACCTTGTTATTGCATCTCGCCTGCGAGATTAGAACTATTATTAATTTTTATACTTATGTAATTTTAATTTAAAAAATCCAATATAAACTATTTAATTCTATCTCATTTTTTCTTCTAATGAGAACATTTTATGTTTTGACCAAAATGATAAGTAAAAGTCATTAAATTTAGCACAATAGTTAAGGCCAAATTAAGACTAATTAGGGAATAAACCATAATATGAGGGGGAAAAATGTCCTATACACTTACAAAAAACCCCATTTTATGTCCATATATCGTCCATAACACATCCAGTTTTGAGTTTCACTATTTTGGTATGAATTTTTTGAGGTAAAAACATGTGCACACCTAAGTTGTTTCTTAAAATTCCAAGTGAGTCCTTTTCATTCCCTATAAAAGGCCACCACCTCAACCCATTACTCACACATCTCAATCCTTTTAAGTGCCTCAAGGATATCACCATGTAGCAAAAACAAATCATCTCTTATATCATTAATCCTCTATTTTTTATGAAATAATCTCAAGGAAGTGTTTTGGCACAAAATAAAAGGAGTTACTCGATTTAGAGGTAACACCTTCTCTTAATCTCCTTCCATTTATATTCATTATCCACCCCTAAACTCTATTTATTTAATTATTTTGTTTCAAAAATAGTATCCTATATATACTAGTATTTTTATAAGAAAATTTTCTAAACTATACCTACACACACCTCCATCTATTTGATGTTGAATATACTAATTCTTTGTACGGCTAACTAATACCTCACGAATCGATGGTTATTCATATCTTCATTACCACCAGTAATGGTTGTAATTATGATGGAAAATATATAAATATATTTTATATAGTAAATTTATTATTTATTTAATCTTCTTTTTTCTTTTAAAATAAACATCTCTTTACCTTCTATTTGGTGTTAATACGATAATCTCGTTTGAGGAAGTGTAGAGTACTGCCTCCTCATAGCGATGCGATTCACCCACAAACCACATGGATTGAATTAAGGATGGTTTTAATAGTATTATATGAAATATTTGATAGTTTAAATCTAATTTTATAATTAAATATATATACATACATACATATACATATGTCATTTACATTCTTTCTATCAATATGAAAAAACGGAAACATTGTTCATGCGTTAATACGAGTTACTTTATCCCTGAATGGTGTATTCCATTTAGTACTCCTATATTATATATATTAGTGTAATACACATATAATTAATATAATTTATATTTATATCACGGTTTACATTTGAGAATCATGATTTAATTATATGGTAAAAATATGTAATAAATGAAGACACAAGAAATGAACAAAGTGAATATTACATGAATTGAAACTTTAACATGGGATAATTATCAAGAGGGTAATATAAGGTAATATATGGTATTTTATGTAATAATATTATTATATAGAATATTTATAAAAAAATTTATTTATTATACAGGAATCGTGTATGAGTACAAAGATAGTCAAGACACAAGGTAATGGGATTTCATCTTACATCTTATTTCTACGAGATACAAGATATGTTCGCATCTCAATCCGTTTGGATGGTCTATGTACTTTAAATGATTGTATTATATGTATCTATTAGTTAAATTTATTGTTATTCACATATCTATTTTATGATCCTTCTTTCATTGAGTTTAACTTTCAAAGGATACCTAATCGGTAAAACAGTTTTGTGTCAATTTTTATTTCATTGAGATTCATGTTTGTTATACATATAAACTCTTCTATGATGTGTATATACATACATTTTACATGTAATATAATTAATGACCTTATTTTCATGAAATCTTATGATTTATTTAATTTCCCTTTCTTACATGTATAGTATGATCCCCGGTTATCAATTTATAAGAGTTTATTAATAAAATCTCATCGCTTTTTGAGATTGTTAATGTTCATGCTTCCCTTGATGAAATCTTATGATCCATCTCTAAAGAATATTCATAATTTTAATTATCCTATTTCACTCCATGAAATAATCTTGTATTTGTACCATATTTGACTCTGTATAACATAATATAAATATTAATTTGTTTTTACGAAAGCCCGAATTTACCTTTTCTTCAGTTGGGAATAAATGTTTTTTAAAAATGGTTTCCAAGAATATTATACCACTATCTTATAATCAATAAAATAATTTTTACCCTTTTTTATTTTACCAATCTATTCAATTAAATCTTCTTGTCCCTTTACAACCAAGGATATTTTCTAAAAATATTATCAGTGAAAAATGGAATGTTCATTTAACATCGTATGACATGTATGGATTTACCCATCGTCATTCCTTTAAAGATTCCTTTTCATTTATGAAAATGGAAATATTTATAAAAAAATTTAAATGAATTTTAAAAGAAAAATTGTTTTCAAAACGTTTTCAAAATATGTTTCTATGTTTTCATACTATTTTCATGGAAATGGTCTTAAAAAAATTTTATTTCTATTTTTATAAGTTTGCAAGAAAAACGGTTTTCAAAATGTTTTCTTGATCTATTTATAATTTTTCAACGTTTTTTCAAATAAAAGGGTTTTAAAACTATTTCAATAATCTTTTTAGGTACACTAGATTTCAAAATTCATTTAAGCTATTTTTATAATTTTTCAAATTGTTTTCAATGAAAATGGGTTTCAAAATGTTTTGAATCTTTTTTTAAATGTATTAATAGAAAATGGTTTTAAAATTTATTTCAAGTCTTCTTTATATGATTTAAATTATATTTGAAAAAAAAATTCAAAATCTTTTATGTTATAAAAATATGTTTTCGAATAAGAATTATTATTTTCTTCAAGAAATGATTTATATGACATTTTAAAATTATTTCCCAACTAAGATAACAACCATTGGTGTTAATCATTCATTTATTGTGAAATTATTAAAATTTTCCCCTCATATTATATCAATTAATGTTTTATGGTTTGATGGTACTCGGTTATGAATTCCATTGATCATTCATAGGTTATATGTTTTCAAAACCATGTTATTATCATAGGTTGTGTTTACATTTAAATGATTACGAAACCCATATCGTTCCCCAGGTTATGATATGTTTACATGTTTATGATTCCAATTTTATTTCAAGGGTTATGATATGTTTATTTATGACCTTTTGGTACACGTATATATGATTTCATTATGTTATGGGTGGGACATATATCTCCCTCTAATGCATTGGGTAATGCATTATATCACCAAAGATAAACATAGATAGTCTTGGGAGGGAACCTTCACTAATCTAATGTATATTGGAGTGAACTATGACTTATAAGTTGTTATGAGGAGTGACCTCATGGTAAAATTAATTCCATGGGAGTGAACTATGACTACTAAGATGGTATAACGAGTGAACTCATTAAACAATGATGGCCAAGGGAGTGAACCATAACTACTATGATTATATGGGTTGTGAACCCATACTAATATGAAGAATTTTTCAGCAATTTATTTTCTATTATGGATATTATTATATACTTATGTGTTTTCCACAATTCCATGTCTATTCCTATGTTATGCTTTCATGTCTTGTACACTTTATTTCATATGATTCATGTATTTTGAACATCCAATTGTTATGGCATGATTTCGGTTATGATAAATGATATTATATTTATATTATCATTTTCTCATACCTATATACTCATGTTTATGGTTACATGTATCCCTTATTTACCCTTACTAATAATTTTATATCCCCACTTTTATGATTACATTACACCATTTTATAGTGATATGTAGTATGTTTGATGTGTCTATGAATGTTTATAGTCAAGAAGATCCTAGTGGGAGATGATGTAGCTCACATATATACCAATGTTTATGATTCCATGTTTCCAAAGGCACTATAACAACTACGGTCTTTTTTCATATGTTTCTATAATGTTTAAGTACTTTGAAAAAGTTATGTATTGTTACTATTTATAATGAGATGTCCATTATATTTCTAATTCAAAATAATATTGCATACAAATAATGTTCAGGTGTAGGATATTTATTCTCGTTGAGTTTCACTTGAATATATACATATGTGATAATATAATAATTCTACATCAGAAAACAAAGAATTTTTTTTCAAAGATACATCAGTATTAATGAAAAATTAACCATTGGTTATCAGTGAGGATAATACTAGGTCATTAAAATGTTTTATTTTAAATTAGTTATGAATTCAAAAAATTCACTTTTCTACATGAATTTAAATCCAATTTGAGTTAAATATGTTAGTTGGCTAGATAACCAAGAATTGTTCTAAAAATAACTATTTATAGTAACCCACCAATTCAAGAAAACATTGTGTCAATGAATATTTATTACTTTACAATTCATCTAAAAATTCATTTTTAGTAGGAGAAATAGTTATTCCATATTTAGAAACAATATGACTGATAAAAGAAATATGTTGTAACCAAAATTCCAATCTAATAGATTTTACATACAAGTTATTTTCTTTTAATGTCAAAAAAATAATACATATGTGTTACTAATGATCTTCATTGTGATTAGAGTGTAACAAAATATCATTTGTAAAAAAATCAATATATTTAGGTAAATAATCAAGGTTCACTTTATTATTTATATCAATAAATAAAGATGATTTATTTTTTTACATCAATGCAATAACCACATGCAACTAATGACTGTACCGAGCTCTAAATGTTCTCCTTAGAATTTCCTCTTCATTTTCAATTAGCTGATTTTACCCAAACTAATGACCAACATTTAAAAAATATTATACTCCATATAGCTGACCAAATGTGTAATTAATATGTGAAAAATAATATATTTTCATAATATTAATGTTATAAAATACTCAATAATTAGTATGATGTCTCATGAAACCGTCCTTCTTATTGAAAAATAGAAGAGGAGAACCCCAAGGATATGTGTCGGGGAGGATTAGACCCTTATCCAGATACTTTAGTTACTTATTTTTTTGTTCTATCAACTCTAATGAAGCCATTCATTGGGGAGGTTTTGAGGTTATCATCGAACCGTGTTATATTTTTATAGTAAACTGGTCTTCCTATTCAGGAAATACACAAAGAAAATTGTTAGCGAATAAATCCATATATTTATTCACAACTAGAACAACAATAAATTATATATATTATTTATTTTCAAAAAATGAGAAATATAAATTTATATCCCATATGTATAAAATGTTATATCTTCTTCATACATTATTGAATGTATGAACTAATTCATAAATAAAAATTAAAAATAACTAAGATCGCTGAATACAAATTATTTAGTTATGAGATCTAGCATATCGAGATAAATTTAATTACAATCCATAACCAAAATAACACAAACTCTAAAATGGGAAAGAAAATAATGTTTTCATGAAAAACCATTACACAAATAATTTCAAGAAGATTTATGTATATTTTAGTTTACATTATAATATTCCCTTGTGTTTTTTTCAGAAGTTATGATTTCATTTTTTAGATGGTATTTCCATTTTACTTTTGAATTTCCCAAAAATAAATAAAAAAATTTAATGAAAAATTAATTTGGAATAATCTTAAGAAAAATAGTAATATACCTAATACCACATTATTTCATGGTCAAGTATATTCTATAGTATAAGAAAATGGAGTTACAACACCTTTATGATTTTCTTCTTCATTATTACCTCCTTGAGTAGCTAAATTTTAATATACATTATTGTAATACCCCAACTCATTGTAACTACAAAATTTACCTACCAAATGATTATCTCTTTTCCATTTACTTATCGGATTGAAAATCATTTACGCATAGTTATGAACCAAATGACTAATCTTACCATATTTTTATCACATTACTAATATAGATAACATTTAATTTGAAATTTCTTTTTCTATGTTTTTAAACATCTAGATTATTACCTCCATATTTCATGTCTGAAGTTTTCACCGATTCATTATACATTGAGTGATTCATACAATTTTCATCACAAATTAAATAATTTTCAAAGAACTACATCTCAAATTTGTTAGCATAATTAAAAACTCTCCCATAATTTTTAAATTAAAAAAATTCCAACACTCATTAAAAAAATTATTTTAAACCTATGTAAAATATATATATTATAATCTTGAGGCTAAGAAATATATTCAGTACAAACCTGGAAAATCAGATAAAATTATCCTCATAATCATCCATTGAGTCTTCTTTGATTGGTTCAACTCTAGAAATTATCTATCTATTATAAGATGAATAATTTTAGCAAAAAAAATATGAGGAAAAATATCTTTAATTTTTTTTCACTCTATGATAGTAGTTTCATGTTTTTTATAGTATTTTTATTCAGAGGGCACCATCGATCAACTTCACATTTAAAATGAAAATTATCAAGAGTGACCTTTAGATGTTCTGTATATCCCAAAACAAAAATATTATTTTACAACAAACATATCCATACATCATCTCTTAGTGGGTCTGAGGATCCATTGAATGTAAGAGGGTGATGTATAATGAAATGCTCCAATTTAAACATTTTAATCCGTTGAGATCTTGGTTGGTCTTTTTCATTGGTGCCACCATTAATATCCTACATCAACTGAGTAAACACTGACACAAACAACTATGTTCTAATAATTACTATTTTCTAATTAAAAATAATTTTATCATATATATCCCTTCATACCTTAATTTACATATTAATATTATGGAAAATAAATCATAATAGACAATGATAGGATAAAAAATGTACAAATCATAAAAATCTAACACATGATAATATAACCACAAATTAAATTCTTTTTAAAGCATGTTTTCATATTCTCCAAACAATTAAAGGTATCAAAACCTTTTCTCTGATACCATCTATAATAACTTATTACTTATTAAACACATTATTACATGATTTATAACAAGTGTTACACCTTATTATATTTCAAATATATTTTTAGTCTATAGTTTTATATAATGATACAGAAATATTACATAACAAATAGAATAATTTCACATAGTATACTTATTTTCCCCAAAAATATATCATTATTTTTATACTCTAATTTCATTCAAGATACTTTTGCCTATTTATGATGTTTCATGATTGCAGGAATCTTGACCTTGTTTAAATTCGTAATCATCCTTTAATCGTATTGAAAACATTTTAAAATTTGGTATGGGAAAAATATCATTAGTTAATATAAAAATAATGGAATAATATTTTTCTATTAAAAAACATGAAAATCTGATAAGAAATTTACGTTTTTCATAATAAATATTTTAGCACATAAATATATCATTTCCGCAAGTGAACATAAATATTCGATCAAATAAACCTATTAAAACCCATTAGAATGAAAATTAAAAAAACATAATTTATCCTAATGCTTGGGGAAAATCATGAAAACATTCATTTGAAAAAAAACATTATGCTTTAAGAATTTATTAACTCTTGAAAAAAAATATTCAATAAAATAATTTTCATTTCCGGAATAATATAGGTATCCTGGTGAATTAAATTCACAACCCATGATGACACATTTTAAATCCATTACAGAAGAACAGAAACTAGAATAATTCCATATAATAAACATGTATTGTTATTGAAATTATATTTCACCAATGGGGCTATTCAGTACATGATGCATTATAGAGCTATATCAGGCTCACCCATCATCATGCGATAAACTAGGCTCACCTATAATAATATATTATTTTAAATTTTTATATAATAAAAAATTATATTAATTCACATTTTCATTATAATACCCTCGAAAAACACATTTTACCTCATAATAAAAACACATTCAGTTATTTCCTAATGAAGAGAAAAAAAATTTTTACTTAAAAAACTAAATATTAAAATTTCCTAATATATTTTGAAAACATTTTGATTTAAAAATAAATAAGGAAATATGTATATGAATATTTATAATGAATAATCACTATGAATGTGGGGGAATTTTTTCAATCTGTATATATTAAAAAATGTAAACTTTTTCCTTTTGGTAAAAAAGGTGTAAAAATGAATTGTACTGCAAATATTAACAAGACTCCTTTTTAAATACTTTTTAAATATTTTAAATGGAATTATAAAATAAACATTAACAATAATTTATGTTTCATAAAAACATGTTATGGAGGAAATATAGTTTTAAATAATACATTAAAAAATGGTATTAAAAGAAAATCCCTTTCATAAAGACATGTATGGTTTTTTATATTCTATAACTGTTAGAAAATAAAATTATATAAGTTAAATAATTTAATATTGGAATTTTTATTTATAATTTAATTAATATAAGTACATTTATTTCATATATTACATAGTTTTTTTAGTTACTAAAATGGTTACGTTCATAATGGATGTTTTTTGGTCGTTCGGTTTAATACCAAAAAACCAGATCAGTGTGTTCACTATGGTAAAATGCATTATATTCCCATTATCTATATAATATTAAACATCATATTTTTATCATACTTATAAATTAGATAAATTTTTAACTTCAACCATGTAAGATATTAATGAAAAATTCTCCCCATCGTTTAATGGTGACGGTTGTCCATACATACGTATAAATGATGTTTTTATTTTTCTAACGGGTTGAAAATAAATAAAGTATAAAATATTTCATTATTAATGTAGAAATTGTTTTATTAAATATTATAATTATTAATTAGGTTCATCCTTATTACCATCCATGTATGATTTAAATTAAAAATTAATCATAACGCTTTATGTAGGTGGTATTTGATACGTACAAATGAATAGCATTATCAACTTCCAATGAACTGTAATGTTAAGAAGTTGAGTAATATATTAATATAATAGAATAAAAATTATTTAATAAAAAATAAAAAATATTAGTTTTTTAATAATTATAATAATCTGCATGATATGATTAAAAAAATGCATCACTTCGTTGAGATGGTAGTCCACACTTATGCTTGAGAAATGTTTTTATTTCCCATAAGATGGAAAATAAGATTATTACAGGTTGTACCATAAATGTAATAAATTTAAATTATATGTAATATACTTATTTTAATATTTATTCATGTTTTAAAAATATTTTAATGAGTTATAAGAAGAAATTAACTTGAAATTGTTTTTTTATGTCTTATAAATTCTCTTCAGATATCACCCATTTTATTACACCTTAATCACTATATGATTAATATTCTATGAAAATAAGTACCTCTAGGATGTATGAGGGTTTTTAGGGAGAGTTTCTAGAAGTTATTAGCTTATTTAGAGATCAAAAAAGTTTTAAATAATGGAGGAAAGTATCTTTCTCTTTTATAAATGATGGGAGTAGAACATATGTAATATTTTTTATCTTTAAAATATAATTTAAAAATAATATGAATGTGGATTCCAAAATATAACATTTATAGTTTTAGGTATTAATGGTTTAAATATAATCATCTAATAAGAATTAAGATAATATTTGGAAACATTATCAATCAGTTTTTACATTGATTAAATTCATTTACACTTTACTGGGGTGACAAATGTTTACCACGGTTAGTCTCTATAAGGAAGAAAAATGAAATTATCCTTAACAAAAAAATCATTATTAAAAAAAATAATTTCTTTTAAATATTTACTTTATTTAATTTTAGGCTGTTACATTTAACATAAGAGTGTAAGACGACTTGAAAAATAGGTTTTAGAAAGTTTTGTTATATGTATAAAAACTAACATATTCCAAAATAAATATTTTTATTGATTATTATGGAATTATTTAGATTATGGATAATCAAATGTGTCTTATTTTCATTTAAAGAATGGATTTTTAATTTAAAATTACATTATATAATGAAAAATTGATAGTTTTACAAAACATAGCATTTTTACTATTTAATAAAAAAAATCCACCTTTTATAAAAAATATCGAAAATCAACTTATGATATGTTTTATAAGATATTTGATAAAATTATTACATTTTTATTATATTATATTTATAAAATTAATATATTTAGTTTTAATATATAACTATATAATTTGTGGATGAATAATTTTGCTAACTAAAACTATTCCATTTTTGACTAAATCATTTTATGAAATTGTTTATAATACAATGATTAATATATATGCATAAAATAAAAGTTTATATATAAATATATTTACTTATGACTAGTATTAAATAAGTTTTTTATTAATTTGAACCAATTTTTCAGTCATGGATTTCACCCATTATTCATCCTTTTCCACTTATTTGAAAGAAGTAGGTTTAATCTCATATAGTAGAGAAGTGTAATATAATATTCTCATTCTTAGAGACATAGTTAGAAAATATTTATATCTAATAAAATTTATTTAATAAAATTGATTCCCTTACCTTATATAATAAGTCATATTCGTACTCAACTCTTCATATTTACCCTTATACATTTTCTTTCACAGAATCATCACTTGCCTAATGATTTTTTGTTTCTACTAACTCATTATTTTTTCTTCATTGTTATCAAGGAATTCTTAATATTAAATTATAGAATTTTTTTGGAATAATTATCTAAAACCATTACATTAATGAATTTGATAATATTTTCATCATCATATTTAAATAATGATAAGCCCTAATCATTATAGAGTATCTTAGGAAAATAATTTTATAAACTAGATTCTATTAATTACCATGATTTATATACTAATTTTGGATGAAAATATTTCATCGAATTTTTTTGTGATTGTTTAAAGATGGATTCATTCCATGAATCATTTCATATGGTTTCTTCTCTAACCGTTGTTTGATTAATAATATATTATTAAAATAGAACGTGACATGAGTCACTTCATTCTAGTAATTCCATGAAATTAAATTATCTATAAAAAAATATTTTCCATGTTGTTCTCCATGGAAATTATTCTCTCCACAACAATATTCTTTTGGGGAGCCATATCTAAAGATATTTCATTCTAGATACTATGATAAGGAATTTTTCAAACTCATAACATGTTCACTCTATTGCATTATCCAATATCAAAATTTCTAGTGTTCTTTTCTTTTTGTTTTCTTCCCATCTCTAAACATCATAACGAAATCCATAACTTCCTTATCTATTTTTATGAATCGGGAAAACTCAATCATATTATAGTTATACCAAAATTGGATAGAATACCTACAACCACTGTTTTTTTCAAGAATCATCGAACACCATACATTTATGTGAATAAAACTTTGGAAAACATTATTTCATATTCATTATTAACGGATTTATATTTTAAACTATCATTCCTCACATACAAGTATCAGAAATATTTTCCAAATATCACTTCAAGATAGTATTATCCAATTAACATTTTAATATTTCTATGTTATCCATTATTTTTCATTAACGCACCCTTAAATAAGCTTCAAAAATATTATTTATGCTTCAAAAGTATGGATGATTTTATTTTCATTATTAGGAACCTAATATATATTTACATTTACCCACTAGAGATTTAAAACTGAATTACCTGACTTTACCGGGATGATACAACCATTATGACTAAATATAACTTCCAAACCTGAGTTTAAAATACAACTAAATTAAAGAAATTTCAATGAAGTCCATAAAAAATATTATATCAGTATTCTTCAAATAATCACTGCTTTGTTGAGTACTTCAGCTTCCCTTAATATTCAACACTAAATAATTTTTAATGTGAAATACTCTTTGAAACCTACCCTAAAAAATTATCAAATAATTTATATTATCTATTGAATGAAACAAATACTCTCTGAGTAGAATCTAGATATTGATATTATTTGTTTCTTTTAATATAATTTTGTAGAATTTTATAACTCATAATTCATTATTTATTTCAAAGATATTCTCAAATGATTGTAAACCCTATTTTTTATCTTACAATAATTTTTAGAATAATCCAACAGGTAAAATTATTATTCATTGAGATGATAAAACATTTTCTTCATGTGAACATAATTAAAATATATTACATACAATGGATTTTTTCTAATATAAAATAATATTCTTCTTTACTTCATATTAAATATATATTAATATCAAAAGTTTGAACAATTATAATTATATCCAAAAAACGAATTTCTTCCCAGATATGAAGAGTCTGTTCAAAATCAACATTTTTGAACTCCAAAATATTCTCCACAT
The DNA here is from genome assembly GCA_963277665.1 of Viscum album. Taxonomy (NCBI): domain Eukaryota; kingdom Viridiplantae; phylum Streptophyta; class Magnoliopsida; order Santalales; family Viscaceae; genus Viscum; species Viscum album. The sequence continues at coordinate 400,276,291 of OY728138.1, forward strand.
AGATTAATTTCAACATCAATGCAAACAGACATACAATGGAATAGAAAAACAAATAATTGAAATTTAATCAATAAAAATATCCTACTTTGAATACCTCTCTACATATCTATTTCCTTCGAAAACGTTATTAAATTTTGATATGTTGTCATTTGTAAGATCTTGTATTTTCTTGGTATGTACCTCTTTATGATTTTCCTTAGTCCTAGGGGGTTGATTCTTGTTCATAGATGTGGATACTTTTATGGATAAAATTACATAATCTACAAGAAGATATGATTATTTTAATTAATATATTCTTGGTAAAAATATGTAAAAATGGATTATGATATTTTCCCAAGTGTTGGGAAGGAATTATAGGTGGTTCAAGAACTTTCATATAAGATAGGAGGAAAACTGTTTGTTGTAAAATTACCCAGCATGTATATGTTACACGATGTGTAACTACCTACAGACACATGTTGTGAAATATTTCATGACATGATGTGGCAAAAAAATTTATACCTAATTGACATTTTGTAAATATCAATCAGGGAAAAATATTTACCTAAAGAGATGGGTTTTTCAATGCAAATTAAAAATGAGGAAATACATGACATTAAAATATTACAAAATATGTCTTCCTGAGAACCTATGGTTTTAAGTGGGTAACATGAACTATTATTTCATTCCATCTCTTGAAATACTATCCTATCGACCATAGGTTTATTTTTAGCTGATTTTGGTGTCTCATTTTACTTTCCATATTTTTTTTATTACACAACCAAACCTGGGAGAGAGTTTCCCCTTAGGACTCCCTTCTCTTTTTTACTCAATTATACTTGTGGTGTAAATATTTTTACGTAAAGTTTTTTTGAGGTTTTTAGCAATATCATGGTTGATCAAGGTTCTTATTTTGATATTTTATTCCTTCTTCCCTGATTTCCTTTTCTATTGGATGTGATGCATTAATTTCTAGTCAATGGTAAAAATTATGAACCAACCCCTATGGTGTGTTAAATTTTGAAGTATATGAAATATATTTACTATTTTAATATCACATATACTCTAATTAACAAGTTTATTTAAGTAGAACATTAGAGTTTAATATTTTTTCTATTCTTTTCTATTCAACTATTGACGAGACTTGGCTTTTGGCTACCCAATGAGTGAGAAAACATTTGAGTAATAAGAACATTTATAATGGTTTAATTTGTGTATAGCATGAAATTATAACTTTGGTGATTGCATGATATAGAATCTGTTTTTAATCGAATATTTCTTATTGATATGAATTTAGTCAATTTGAAATATAAATTTAGTTGTTATTGAAAGGAAAATGGTAATTTTCATAAATAACCATTGAATCTTATGATGTAATATTGTGATATCCCTAATCTAATGACATGTTTTGTTTGTCCGGAAATTATTATATATAGGGATTTTTAGAGGCTAAAATTATAATATAGTGGGGGTATCCCGTAGATACATATTGAAATTATTATATATTGATCTTTTCTTGGAGGCTGAAATTTTAATATAGAGGCCCAAGTGTAGTGAAACAAGCTAAAATGCATATATAGCGGTCATGGCCCTGTGTTACTGTAGAGACCCGAATCTTGACGTACATGAACATTAAATTGCTTTTGCGGAATACATAGTACATAACAAAAAAATACACACACAAGGATCGTAATAGTTTAGTGTCTTTGTAAACTCGGAACGTAATCTTCTAATCGTGGTGAAATATCTCCAATATCTCCCATAAAGATCTTCCCTTTTTGTACCTAAAACCTTTCATTATGTCCTGGGGAAAAGAAAACATAATAGGGTGAGCTGAAATTCTCACTAAGGGTAAACAAAATAAATATAAATCTCATCGTATACACAAGCACATAACTTTTGGAAGTCTTAACCTGCAAAAGAGATCATAATTTCATAACATGGGATAAATCATTGCAGTGAAATGTAATCACAATAATCATAACTTAAAACATGAAACTTTGTGACATACACACATAATCATATAGAATCATTTCTTGTTAGTCAAGACTCATTGCCAAGACTATCATAGTGGACAAAGTCCCTTTCTGAACCGAGTCACCCTCGTTTCAGTCCTGTTTCACTGAACCGGTATAACCTACCGTTCCAGCCATGTCTATCTCATGAGATATAAAATCTTTACCCAATTCATTGGAGGGAGATATAGGTCCCACCCATCTCATAATGATATCATTCTTATGTGTGCCACAAAATCATAAATCATACATCTTTGCATAACTCATGTAATACAAATGGGAATCTTAAACATCATGACATCATAAATCAATTCATATAAGATAAAGGAATTCATAAAAATAATTCCATCACAACATGATCAAATCAATGTAATAATAGGGAAAAAAACATAACCCTTTATTATCTTAGATGGAAAATAATTTTGATAAAACACTTGAACTCCATTCTTGAGGAAAATATCCTTTCTTCTTCAAAAACATTTTTCCTTTCATAACATGTCATACGACTTTAAAATAAAAGAAGTTGATTAAAAATAAACTTGAAAACTTATAAAGGAAGCTTCTTGGAAATAATGTTTTAAAAATCCATTCATGCCGTATAAGTTAAAAAAACATTCTTCTCGTACTTTTGTTGGAAAAGTCAAAAAAGTAACTCGTACGAAAAACGACAAAAGATTCCTTTCATATCTTTTTACTAAAAACTCACCGAAGGGTAAAATTGGATTTAAAAAATTTTACATGGATGGAAATAATATTACATATTGAGGAAACATGGATGTGGATGATAAAATACACCCCAGTAAATACCAAAGTATAAACAATCTCGGATAAAAATGAGATTGTGATATTTCCCTTACCTTATGTCCGACTTGCTTTGTAAGTGTCTGAACCTCATATATAATGATTGAAATCATGTTATTGAATTATTCCAGAATCATATTCATTGTTATTATATCATATATGGTCCACTTATGACTTTATATTACCCGTTCTTTTGTAAATTCATGTTAATGTAGCGTTTTGGGTAAAATCGTCTCATTTGTCGTTCGTGTTTTTAACTTGTAATTATTAATATGATTACTTGGATCATGATTACTTATATCCAGAATGTAAAACATGATTTATATATAATATATATTCAGAATATATATATATATATATATATATATATATAATATCGACAAATGGAATGAAATACACCGTTCATGGAGACGGTAGTCCGTACGTACGCATGAACGCTGTTTTCATTTCCTTATTGAACTGAATGGAATTAAGTAGATGACATACATATAAATTTACATAAATACAGAATCATTATTATGTCATATATTTCATTAGTACTTATTATATATACTTTATTATCATTCATGAATGGTTAATCATTGAGAATGAATCTCATCGCGTCGTGGAGACGGTAGTCCGTACGTACGCACAAGCGCTGATATCGTTCCCATGGTCGTGGAATTGTGTTGAAGTGTATGTAGACTGTTTCAGTATCAAAATCAATTTATAATAATCATATATAGTTACTCATTACACCATTATACCCATCCTATTAAGGTGGTGGTGGAAAATAGATTACACCACGGCGTGGAGACGGTATTCCGTACGTACGCACGCGCGGTGATTTCATTTTTCCGTAGGATGGATAGAAGGTGAATTAGGGTTGTTTCATATTTATAATAACATATCAGTATGTAAGTAATACTGATGTTATTACTTTGTCATGAAACAACTAAAGAAGAAGAAGTTGAAGAAGAAAGAAATTGAAAAGATCGGTAATGGATATTACCTCTTCTTTGAAACGCCTCTTTGAATACTCCACATAGGGAACTAAGATTGGTCTTTTAAGAATACCAGGACCTCTAGGATTATTCTAGGGAAGTGGAGAAGGGATTTTGGTAGGGTTTGGATGAGCTTGAGTGCTCAAATTGGTGTGAGGAGGAGGGGGAGGAGGTGTCCTTTTATAAGGGAGGAGAGGGGCACCTTAGGAATATCTCAAAATATTATTTTATATTAAAGTCAAAATCGGTTTATAATGGTTCCAAAGGGTCTTATTTAGAAGATAAAGTGGGTATGGGTCGAAATCCTATCAACCAATAATATTTAGACAAGTTTATGTTATTATTTTAACCTTATCAATTAGATTTAACTCTAAGTTAAATAATTTAACTTTTACCGTGTCTTTTTGTGTTCTTATACTATAAGGTTAATAAACATACTATAAGAAGCCAAAATAACCCCAAATTGTTTATTATTAATATATATAACCTTATCTAAGTCATTTGGCCGAACCTTAGATTTTTATAAATAAAATAACAATTAATAATATAATATTTGTTTTAAAAACTATTTTATGTCAATTTTGACACAATTTAGTAATTGATTTTTGTGAAAATCATAACAGAATGATAAGTTCGAACAAAGTTAATTAAATCAATACTAACATGTCATATTAACTTAGAAAATTAGTTTAATTCATAAAAAGTCTTAAATTACATTTATTTTGGTATTTATAACATCAATTATGTCAATATTTCATTAATAAGATAATTACTGCATCATCTTTGTGTCATAAATAAATTAAATTATTTGATGTCTCAAAATTAAAAATAAAATACCTTTATGTATAAAATCTTTTTATCTTTCTAATTAATATTTACAATAGAATTTATCTTATGTATAACCCTATATTAAAAATGTTTTAGTAAATAAACTTTGATTTTAACTCTTTTAACCCTTCTTTAAATAAATTAATAATAAATGTCCTTATCTAATCCAAGTGGGCCTAAATGGTCATATTTTATTCCTAATTTTGTTTTTGGTCGAATTACACTTGTAAAATAGAATTAGGACATGTGCTAGGGTAATAATAATATCATTTCTACCCTTAATTACCCTATTTACTTTTAACCGTGGTAAATAAAAGTAAAAAGTTACTATTCACAAAAATTATTTTCATCTCATTGAACCACATTTTACTTACTGATATCAACTGTGTCTATCGGATTTTCGAAATTCCATTCACAGAAGCGGTAAAATTATGTTTTATGCAAAATTCAGTTTTTAACCAACCACTTAGTGGTTTCACTATTCATAAAAAATTGAAGTTTTTCAGAAAAATGCCAAAATTTCACCCTAAGCTATAATTGATATTCCGAATTCAAAAATGATTTCTATTTTAAAAAATTACCAACATATATGTTTCATTAATTAATTTTATAATTAATTTCCGCTGTCACAACAAATAGCGTGTTTTTAAGAGATAATAACTATCAAAAGATTGACACTTGTTTATAACTGGTTTAAAGGTGAAATTACATCCAATGACAAACATTGTATTAAATTGTAAAAATATATTCTAAATATACTTTAAAACCACTCAAATTAATAATTTATCACTATTAATTATTTCGATTAAAAAAGTTGTTTTTAATTAAAATTTAGTAATTTTCACTATTCATCAGAATATGAAAGTTATCCGAAAAGTACCAAAATTTCACCGTAAGCTAAATTCGATACTCCAAATCCATAAATGATGTCCATTTTGAAAAATAAAATTTACAAAATTTCAAAAAGTGGTTATTATTTTTCATAACGGCTAGTTTTAATAATATCTTAATAGCATATCGTTGTTTAGCGAAACTTGGTGTTGCGTACAACACACGCTATCGTGGAAGGTCGCGATTGCGTGTAATTCAAGACAGGTAAGAGATGTGTGTTGTGAAATCTCCTTTTGGTGAAGTGTATAACACAAGACATTAATGAAATTAAAAAGAATATTTTTTCATAAAATCTCGGGGTGTTATATTCTACCCCCCTTAAAATGAATTTCTCCCTCGAAATTCGTCGGGGTTATAAATGGTTTACTATTTGAAAGTTTATTTAATCGAAACCCACATCGTTAAAAGGAATACCAAAACCAATCTTTAAAAACAAAAGGTAGAAACGTAACGGTTACCCAAATAAACTAATCACTGCGTTTCCACATAGGTGAAAATATGGATATGGAAGAGAAATCTAACCATCATGTTCTGATGGAGAGTGGTAGAGAACATGGCTATGGATAAACTAGCAATCACAAATCCATAAATTTGTGATGGTCTAAGGTACCATCCGATTAATCAGATATAAGAGTACTAGGACAACATTTTTGGTTTTCAAGATCGTTTCCCTAAAGTTGAAGAATTTGAATTAGAATAAATACTTACTTTATTTTGGTACAATCTCACTTTTGTTCGTGCCTTGAAAAATTTCCACTTCATCTCTTAAATAAATGAAGTTGAATTTGTTATTCGTGAAGTGTTAGTAGATCATGTGATAGAATGACGGGTCATTCCATCTGTCTCAAACAAAAGGTTAGCAAAAGTTATTAAATATACATAAGTCATTCTATAGTGATATTAATCATATATGGTTCCTAAAATGGACTTATACTTCATATATCATACTGCTTAATATAATAAAACTAGTTTCTACTAAACAGGGACTTCCTGTAAGCCAGTGGTAGGTGATAAAGGCCAGTCACACTTCGGTTGTGGGTTCGATTCCCACAGCCTTGTCCGACGCGATGGGTTGTCGCCCGTCCTGCAGGTTGTCCTTTTTCTAAAGCTATATTACTATAACATCCCATCAATAATATCGAAAAACATTTTATCCTAACTTATGTCCAACATAATCCATTCTAAGCTTATCTAAAATAATTCGGTCCAAGCTCATAGTATAAAGAAAATGGTTACTTGAAATGTCACAGAACAATCACGTGAATGCCATCATTTATCCCCCATATATCATAAGATATATCTTGCTGGCCAAATTACAAACATGTAAATACCTTAATCATGTATTCTCATAATGAATGAATACCCATTGAACCATAGTGAAAACATGAATGCAGTTAAAAGTTAACACTTTCCACATACCAAGATCCTCAAAATTCTATATACTCAAACCATGATATCACTTAGTCCTTATATCAATCATGATCTCATGAATACTGTTAAACATTTCATTTTCTTGTTTTCCCTTCATTATGCGCATATCATCTTATTTCCAAAAATATATCAATCACTTTGAATACCACATTAGACCAATACATAAATATTCCAATACTCCATGATACAACATTATTTTGGAATCCCATTACATAAACACATAATCATTCCACCACATCGTTGTCATATTCAACATTGCCAATAGTGATCGCATGTGACTTCCCTTTGTCCTTTGCCTTAAGAGGTTTCTCATGTCGATCATCACTAACCCTTGGATTAGGGCATTTATTAGCATAATTCCCCATTTCCTTGCACTTGAATCATTGAAGTGTTGGTGGTGCGTTCTCTACAGTGTTTGCTTTGTTCACATCATTAGAAACCCTTTTTCCATTACTTCGACACTCAGCTGCTCGAAGTCCTTTTTTTCCACACTTAAAACATTTTCTATTCCCATTAAGACAATCTCCACCATGCTTCTTTCCACACTTTGTGCATAAGGAAACATTCATCTTCTTTTCACCATTATTCTGAGATTTCTCCTTGACCTCCATCTTTCGTTTCTTGTCAAAACCATGAGATGGATATGTGACACTAACTTCCATTTCTACCTTGATAGCACAACACACAATTTCTTCATAGCGACTGAAGTCTCTTATAGCTAATGCCCTTAGAAGAATTGGTTTTAAGCCACTGAAAAATCGATCAACTTTACTTTCAGGTTGGATGATAATGCCAGATACATACCTTGCAAGTCTTGTAAAATTCTCTTCGTATATACCAACAGATTCATCATCCTTCTACTTCAGCTCAAGAAACTCATTTTCCATCTTTGTTCGAAGAATATGAGGTAAGTACTTACTGAAAAAAAAAGTTCTTGAACTCGTCCCATTCCATGGACTCAATTTCATCTCTTGGCCTCGTATTCTTGATAAGATTCCACCATTGATCAGCTTCACCTTCCAAACGATATACTGCTAAGATGACTTTATCATGCTCAAAACATTGAAGAACTGAAAATATCTTTTCAGTGGTACTGATCCATTGTTCAGCAACAATTGGATCGGAAGACCCACTGAAAGAAGGGGGACGTTGCCTCATGAAGGACTCAATAGAATATTATTCCCTTCTCTGTTCATTTGTAAGTCCATAATGATTCATAGCTTGTGTAAGTATAGCAATAATATTTTTCACTCCATCTCCCATAACATTTGTTTGTTCAGGAGGGCAATCATTTCATTGTCCATTTCATTGATCAACACGGTTCCTTCGGGTTCCAGCCATCGTCTAAAACCCAAAAAGAATAGTGTGAGAGGCAAAAATCATTCTAGGGAAAACAACATAATAAAGGGGGATTACCTTCAATATCTAACATATTAGGATTAATTCTATGATCGTTAGCGTAATTCTAGTACTATAACCTATACGTATACATAACCTTAGGGACATCCCTAGACATACCTTTGAAATATCTCTAGGGATCTCACTAACGTTTTCGCATCCTAGTTTCCAAAGTTGACGAAACCTTTCCTATGATACCAAATGTAGTGACCCGAAGCTTGACGTATATGAACATTACATTACTTTTTCAGAATACTTAGTACATAACAAAAAAATACACACACAAGGATCGAAATAGTTTAGTGTCTTTGGAAACTCGGAACGTAATATTCTAATCGTGGTGAAAGATCTCCAATATCTCCCATAAAGATCATCATTTTTTTCCTAAAACCTTTCTTTATATCCTGGGGAAAAGAAAACATAAAAGGGTGATCACAAATGCTCAGTAAGGGTAAACAAAATAATTATAAATCTCATCGTTTATACAAGAACATAACTTTTGGAAATCTTAACCAGCAAAAGAGATCATAATTTCATAACATGGGATAAATCATTGCAGTGAAATGTAATCACAATAATCATAACATAAAACATGAAACTTTGTGGCATACACACATAATAATAGAGAATCATTTCTTGTTAGTCAAGACTCATTGCCAAGACTATCTTAGTGGACAAAGTCCCTTTCTGAACCGAGTCACCCTCGTTTCAGTGCGGTTTCACTGAACCGGTATAACCTACCGTTCCAGCCATGTCTATCTCATGAGATATAAAATCTTTACCCAATGCACTGAAGGGAGATATAGTTCCCACCCATCTCATAATGATACCATTCTTATGTGTGCCACAAAATCATAAATCATACATCATTGCATAACTCATGTAATACAAATGGGAATCTTAAACATCATGACATCATAAATCAATTCATATAAGATAAAGGAATTCATAAAAATAATTCCATCACAACATGATCAAATCAATGTAATAGTAGGGATAAAAACAGAACCCTTTATTATCTTAGATGGAAAATAATTTTGATAAAACACTTGAACTCCATTTTTGAGGAAAATATCCTTTCTTCTTCAAAAACATTTTTCCTTTCATAACATGTCATACGACATTAAAATAAAAGAAGTTGATTAAAAATAAACATGAAAACTTTTAAGGGAAGCTTCTTGGAAATAATGTTTTAAAAATCCATTCATTCCGTATAAGTTAAAAAAACATTCTTCTCGTACTTTTGTCGGAAAAGTCAAAAAAGTACCTCGTACGAAAAATGACAAAAGATTCATTTCATATCTTTTTACTAAAAACACACCGAAGGGTAAAATTGGATTTAAACAATTGTAAGTGGATGGAAATAATATTAAATATTGAGGAAACATGGATGTCGATGATAAAATACACCCCAGTAAATACCAAAGTATTAACAATCTCGGATAAAAATGAGATTGTGATATTTCCCTTACCTTAGGTCCGACTTGCTTTGTAAGTGTCCCAACCTCCTGTATAATGATTTAAATCTTGTTATTGACTTATTCCAGAATCATATTCACTGTTATTATATCATATATGCTCCACTTATGACTTTATATTACTCGTTATTTTGTAAATTCATGTTAAAGTAGCATTTTGGGTAAAATCGTCTCATTTGTCGTTCGTGTTTTTAACTTGTAATTATTAATATGATTACTTGGATCATGATTACTTATATCCAGAATGTAAAACATGATTTATATATAATATATATTCAGAATATATATATATATATATAAAAAATATCAACAAATGGAATGAAATACACCGTTCATGGAGACGGTAGTCCGTACATACGCTTGAACAATGTTTTCGTTTCCTTATTGAAGTGAATGGAATTAAGTAGATGACATACATATAAATTTACATAAATACAGTATCATTATTATTTGATATATTTCATTAGTACTTATTATATATACTTTATAATAATTCATTAATGGTTAATCATTGAGAATGAATATCATCGCGTCGTGGAGACGGTAGTCCGTACGTACGCACGAGCGATGATATCGTTCCCATGGTCGTGGAATTGTGTTGAAGTGTATGTAGACTATTTCAGTATCAATATCACTTTATAATAATCATATATAGTTACTCATTACACCATTATACCTATCCTATTAAGGTGGTGGTGGAAAATAGATTACACCACGGCGTGGAGACGGTATTCCGTACGTACGCACGCGCGGTGATTTCATTTTTCCGTAGGATGGATAGAAGGTGAATTAGGGTTGTTTCATATTTATAATAACATATCAATATGTAAGTAATACTGATGTTATTACTTTGTCATGAAACAACTAAAGAAGATGAAGTTGAAGAAGAATGAAATTGAAAAGATCAGTAATGGATATTACCTCTTCTTTGAAACTCCTCTTTGAATCCTCCACTTAGGGAACTAAGATTGGTCTTTGAAGAGGACCAGGACCTCTAGGATTATTCTAGGGAAGTGGAGAAGGGATTTTGTCCGGGGTTGGCCGAGCTTGAGTGCTCAAATTTGTGTGAGGAGGAGGGGGAGTATGTGTCCTTTTATAAGGGAGGAGAGGGGCACCTTAGGAATATCTCAAAATATTATTTTATATTAAAGTCAAAATCGGTTTATAATGGTTCCAAAGGGTCTTATTTCGAAGCTAAAGTAGGTATGGGTCTAAATCCTATCAACCAATAGGATTTAGACAAGTTTAGGTTATTATTTTAACCTTATCAATTAGATTTAACTCTAAGTTAAATAATTTAACTTTTACCGTGTCTTTTTGTGTTCTTATACTATAAGGTTAATAAACTTACTATAAGAAGCCAAAAGAACCCCAAATTGTTTATTAGTAATATATATAACCTTATCTAAGTCATTTTGCCGAACCTTAGATTTTTAGGAATAAAATAACAATTAATAATATAATATTTCTTTTAAAAACTATTTTATGTCAATTTTGACACTATTTAGTAATTGATTTTTGTGAAAATCATAAAAGAATGATAAGTTCAAAAAAAGTTAATTAAATCAATACTAACATGTCATATTAACCTAGAAAATTAGTGTAATTCATAAAAAGTCTTAAATTACATTTATTTTGGTATTTATAACATCAATTATGTCAATATTTCATTAATAAGATAATTACCGCATCATCTTTGTGTCATAAATAAATTAATTTATTTGATGTCTAAAAATTACAAATAAAATACCATTATGTAGGAAATCTTTTTATCTTTCTAAGTAATATTTACAATAGAATTTATCATATGTATACCCCTATATTAAAAATGTTTTAGTAAATAAACTTTGATTTTAACTCTTTTAACCCTTCTTTAAATAAATTAATAATAAATGTCCTAATCTAATCCAAGTGGGCCTAAATGGTCATATTTTATTCCTATGTTTGTTTTTGGTCGAATTAAACTTGTAAAATAGAATTAGGACATGTTTTAGTGTAATAATAATATCATTTCTACCCTTAATTACCCTATTTACTTTTAACCATGGTAAATAAATGTAAAAAGTTACTATTCACCAAAAATTATTTTCATCTCATTGAACCACATTTTACTTACTGATATCAACCGTGTCTGTCGGATTTTCGAAATTCCATTCACAGAAGCGGTAAAATTAAGTTTTATGCAAAATTCAGTTTTTAACCTATCACTTAGTGGTTTCACTAATCATCAAAAATTAAAGTTTTTCAGAAAAATGCCAAACTTTCACCCTAATCTATAATTGATATTCCGAATTCGAAAATGATTTCTATTTTAAAAAATTCCCAACATATAATTTGCATTAATTAATTTTATAATTAATTTTCACTGTCACAACAAATAGCGTGTTTTTAAGAGATAATAACTATCAAAAGATTGACACTTGTTTATAACTGGTTTAAATGTGAAATTACATCCAATGACCAACATTGTATTAAATTGTAAAAATATATTCTAAATATACTTTAAAACCACTCAAATTAATAATTTATCACTAATAATTATTTCGATTAAAAAAGTTGTTTTTAATTAAAATTTAGTAATTTTCACTATTCATCAGAATATGAAAGTTATCCGAAAAGTACCAAAATTTCACCTTAAGCTAAAATCGATACTCAGAATCCATAAATGAATTCCATTTTGAAAAATAAAATTTACAAAATTTCAAAAAGTGGTTATTATTATTCATAACGGCTATTTTTAATAATATCTTAATAGCATATCGTTGTTTAGTGAAACTTGGTGTTGCGTACAACACACGCTATCGTGGAAGGTCGCGATTGCATGTAATTCAAGCCAGGTCAGAGATGTGTGTTGTGAAAGCTCCTTTTGTTGTAGCGTATAACACAAGACATTGATGAAATTAAAAAGAATATTTTTCATAAAATCTCGGGGTGTTACAGTTACATAATAAAATGATTATATATAAGGCTATGCCTGAATATTTAAATTCTTAAATAGAGGGATGTTCTTATATGATTGATAATATCCAAGAATATGTTTTTGGATGGAATGGTTTTGTTACACGCTAAGATGCAGTCATGTATAGTTTTAAAGAAGGTTGATTAATGTGTTATATTAATTGGTTAAATAATACACCAACATATAACTGCATTTCCTGCACTTATTATCTGACTAGTTTTGATTAGAAATTGTGGTCTTGACCTAATTATTTTTAATCAAACCTTATTCAAGATGTCATTTGGTATGAGAGATGATTACATAGATTAAATTTCGAACTAGGGAATGAGAACTTATTTCTAATTATTTTGTTGCTTACTGGTTTGGATGGAGTTTGGAGATGGGTATGACATGGGGTTCTGGACTAGGGTCTTTTGGAATTATTTAATGTAAAATAATTATTGTTTTTGTATTATTTTTAGTTTGATATTTATAAGCTTATCATATTGTTATTACATGATTCACCATTATTGGTTATTGGTTCCAAATTTTATTTTTGTAATTATATGATATATTTTTTTCATTTTTTTATTACTAGCATTTTTTGTTATTATATATTTATTTACACTGTATTGTACTCTATAAAAGGGATTATAGTATCCCAACAATACATATCACACCCCTGATGCTAGTCTCCTACCTCTAACATGTGGGGTGGCATGATGGAGGTCCAGTAACCAAATTATTTCGGCCATGTGAGAGATTTCTAGATTTGGTTACATTACAAAGTCTTATTAGAGGAGAATGTTTTTATTTTCTATTGATTTAAAATTTCGAAATGGAAGAAATGAGACTACGAGGTGTTGGTACATGGTAATAAGCTTGTGCATGGGAGTATCTAACACATGTACGGGGTAAAATACAAGTGCTTATGATTGGGATTTTGGTTTCACTAAAAAAACCTGACTTATAAAAATAGTAATCTATTGACAAATAATAATTTTTTTTGTAAAAATGAGTAATTACAATAGATATTTAGTTTTATTAGTATTAATTTTATATACCAACACTTATTTTAGATAATATATATATCTGTTGACATTGATTGTTCAATATCAAAATATCTTTTATTAATGGTTAAATCTATCACGTTATCATACCAATACAAACATTAATTTACCAACACTTGAATTTCTTAGCAATAATTTCAAATAAAGAAAAATTTCATAACATTAATAAAATTTGTTTTAATAATCCATTCAATAATAACAAATATTTGATTGATAAAAAATAAATATTAACTAAATTTATTATATTTTTATTTTTATAACCAAAATCAATATCCATTTTTCAGTCTTATTAAAAATACCTCATTAATTTATGTTAATATTCATTTTTTCTATCTTTAAATAGTGTTTATATTTTTTAATATTGTTCTTTTAATGAACATATAAATTTTTTTTAAAATATAGAAATTCAAATCATTATGATATTTGATATCATTACATACACTTTTTATACTCCCAATATAAACGATAATTTAACGTATAAATTAAAACATAATAGGAATAATTAAATATAATAAAAATAATTTCAAATAATAAATTATTAAAATTTTCTAAATTAAAAAACCCAACATTCCATTTTTTACTACTTCTTACTCCCACTTTAAGGATTCTCCTATGATGTTGTCCAGGTCACCCATGTGACCTCCCTTTACTGAGAGCTCCATAAAAATGCTACCTCAGATTCTAGATAGACTTTAATTTATAGGAATCATTCAAATATTTAAATTGGGTCACAGTTTATGGATGTTTCTATGAATGTTCTGTCCATAGTAGAGGCTACTAGCATTGGAGTCAATCAGTTGAAAATCCATCTTTTTCACAGATAACATTGGGGATGCCCCATGATGGTGTACACATCATCATCATTGGGTTAGATGTTTCAATAAAGAATATAGATATCCCAATTAAGTCATATATGGGGGCTTTAGATAGGGTCATGGGTGCTTTATCTCATCCATTATGGAGTTTATTAGTGATTACCTGTCATTCATACTATGATGGATTTCAAGATCTGGATGGTCACCTAGAAATGATGTTCTCTAATATGGAATTTAGTGATTCCAATTACGGAATTCAACATCCCAACTGACCCTCACATTCAGTTCCACAAGTGATCATCTATTCATGATGTATCCATCCCAAATTACCAAAGTGTATGTTGGTTTTTAGTGAGGAATCCATGAGATAACATTCTAGGAGAATTTTTCCCTATTTTGATTTAAAATTTCATAATGTTCCTACTGGGGTCGTGTTCCCCAATGTTAGGAAAATGCGAAATGAGTCCAACAACCTTCTTTTCATTCATCCATTTTCTCGATACAGAAAGCTGTAAAAATAGCCCCAAATATACAAATAGATCCTTTTTCATTATGAACTAAAAAGTTGTACCATTCTCAATTGAATGAGGATTTCATACATTATAGAAATTGATGTAGTGTGACTTGATTATATAATTCTGTGTTATGTTTCACAATTAATTAAAATAGAAACAATCTTGATATTTTTATATCATGCTGTTGGCATTGGTCATCTTCAATTAATGTGGTCACATGCAATTTTTTTCATAGTTTGTTAAATTAATTTTTCTATTATTTTCTTAATTGGTCTTTTTTATATCATCTGTTATGGGAGTTCCTATTGAAATTTATTTTATGTTCTTGTTGTAGTCACTAGATATATAATATTATGGTTTTGGTGGTTTTAACTGGTTAGAAAGTTCTCTGGTATTGGTCATAGGTTAGATAATGTTGTCACTTTTTATCTTCTATTAATGTGCTCATCAGTTATATTATGGTTTGTTTTCATAGGTTAGATAATATTATTGTTATTTATATATCTTGTATTTTTATTTTCAGTTTTTTTGGTAACTAGTTATCTTGTGACATAAAATAATAGGTAAAAAATTATATATCATGACAAATGTAATGTCAATAATGTTTGATATTTTAAATGTTTTTAATGTTTTATGATTTTTTTTGAAGAATATGAGCATCATTTGAATCATTTGGCATCATTGGTTTGTTAAATATTACAGTTAGAGTTGTTGTTGTTTGATACGGTATGTCTATGATTTTTCAAAATGGATTCACTAGTGGTTATATATTCCTTCTACAGTTTGCATTAATCTTATAATTTTAATATGTGGATATCAGTTTGATGTAGAGTTTCAAATGCATCAGTTGGGTTCACACCTATTTTAGTTGGTTTTTTCTATACAAGAGTTGAAAGTTGTGCATTGGTGTGGAAATTTCTACTATTTCAAGGGGGTGTTCCTTTTGAAGAATAACGAGTTTCCATGAAAAATCTGTAACATGATGAATAGATGCATGATGGTTGAATTTATACATGATTCTACAAATATTTTAATTTAATTTTCATTTATATCGATACTATGGCTAGATTGTTTATCCTGATAAAGCCTCTAATTTTTTTCTTGTTT
This sequence comes from Viscum album, assembly GCA_963277665.1. Lineage (NCBI taxonomy): Eukaryota > Viridiplantae > Streptophyta > Magnoliopsida > Santalales > Viscaceae > Viscum > Viscum album. The sequence continues at coordinate 400,292,540 of OY728138.1, forward strand.
TATTCTTTGTATTTTTATTCTCTATGATCTATATTTTTTAATGTTTGTTGAATTTTAAAATTAGGAATATTTATTTGTGAGGGTTCCCACTAAACCCTTAAACTTGGTCAATCTAGATAATAAAATATTTATTGGAATGGTTATCTATTATTAATTTGGTAACCATAGACTATGATTTCACAATTGAAAAGTAGTTCCATTATAAATTAAAAGTATCCCTACAAGTATAAATAACGTGTTTTTATGACATGATATATTATGCGTTATTATTTTTATATCATGTATTTAATTGAAAAATATTTGTAAATTTTTGTGTCTGTGTGTTCAGAATAGTTTTTGTGTTGGTTCATGTCTAATGTGGAGGTAGTAGGGTAAGGTGTTTCTTCAAACATAAAACGGTGTTCCAATATATTAAAAGAGATTATGGATAATTTTTTCATGTTTGGATCCACTATAGTAGATAATAAATCATGTAAACTAATGGGGATTCCATGAAAATGACGTCTGATGTTTGCGAGGAATAGATTACAGAAGAAGTTTCATTGAGTTCAATGTAAAATATCTTAGTGTTTTAACATGTTTAAAAATGACATAAAAATGTTTCCTGGTTCATTGACTTTCATGAAATCTAAAAATGTATGTAAATTATATTTGATCATGTATTTAAAAACAATATTGTGTTTTCTGTGTCCCATAAAAGCGAATATTATGATTATAATATAATAAGTAAATAATATATTATATATAATTATATTATTAAACATAATATAAAATTTTAAAATATATTTAAATACCAACAAATCGTATTTTATTTAAAATATAATTTCTAAAAATATATTATTTGTTTTAATTGTACTAAAATGTTAATAATATTATCAATAAATAAATTTGTCATATTAATATGTTTCTAAGAATTTTAGCAACATATATATTATCTATTACTATTATTATAATTTAAAAAATCAATTTATTTATCCCTACAATATTATGTGACAAAGTTTTTACCAATAGTTTATTGACATAAGATTTTTTGTGGGTAAAATGTTTACCAACATAAAATTCACTTTTACCCTTATATATACCCATGATGGAAAAAGATAAGTATTTTGTACTATTGATAACGTAATCGTGTTAACGTTGATGTTTTTCACCCTGAGTGATTCCCAAATTATATGATGTTATTGTTTTAATTTTTTATTAATTATTGACATTTATGATCATGGACCAATATAACATGAGATGAGTATCCATGTATCATGATAGGCACATAAGGATATATATTTACGTGCATTCTTCATGATAGACACTTATTTATTGCATATGTTATATACATTCCTATATGAACTATGGTGTTGAATACTAGATATTTTTTATAAATGGAATTAAATGAAATTTATGTCATGCTAAAATACGTGTAAGTCATGTTTAGAGAGACTATGAGTAATTGTTATCTGTTTATGTAACATGTTGAGATTGAATATGTTTTTAGCTAGTATTCTATGTATTTTTACCCTTGTTGGAAAAATTCATCCTCGTCATCTTGGAGTTGAGTATTAGCAGAGTGGCAATCAGTACACTCCTAAAATAGATGAACTGAAGATTTATATGGATCTTGAGGGTCATATGGATTTTCATTTTCTCCACATATTGATGAGTGTCAGTGGATCAATGGAACAAGAAAAAATTCACACCCTACCTTCATTATTTGATCATAAAAGAGAGTTTTTATTGAAGCATATACCTACCTTCACTAGGGAGGGAGGTCCGTTAGAAATAGAGTTATGGATTGAGGTAGTCCATACAATCTTCAATCATCTTGCGACACCCATAGATCGGGGTGTAATTCTTGTTGTGTATATGTTATGTGGACCTTCTAAGAATTGGTGGGATATTATATAGTAGGATGGTCAGAGGGATGAGTTATCTTATAAGGACATCATGGATAACCTCTTGGGGAATATTTATCAAGAGACATTGAGGGATGAGAATGCATGCAAGTTTACACATCTGACATATGAGGAAATGTTTGTGGTGGACTATGTGAATGTTTGACCAACATTCATCTCTTCAAATTATCTTTATCTCCTGATTAGATCCCCGAGGAACAATGTTTTTTGAAATCACTATCTATGAGATCTGGTCACATATGAACATTTTTTGTCTGAGTAGTTTTTCTCAGATGCGATGAATCTGGTACCCATCATGGAAGATAATATAAGCTAGGACAAGTGTAATGTCCATGTTGTTTCAGCAGGGAAAACAAAGAGCTCTTATTTGGGTATTAAACAATGTTTTTGTGATAGTTTCTACCAAGGAAACAATGTGAAGTGAATCCAGGTTAGTGGGTAGATATATGAAGATCATTTTCTATTACAATAATATCATTGTGGAATGTTTGGAAACAAGTGTCCTTAGTGTCTGTACCCCATTTTGGAGTTCCATTATTGCATTAGGATTGGCCATCTTCGAATGTTTTTTCATAACTTCTTACAGTAATATAGCGGTAGGGGATAAAGTTAGGTACATAGTTTCGGATATTCTCAGCTACTCCCCTGTAGACATGTAGTTGGAGTTCCATTGTATGTTGATGTGGAGGTAGGGGACATGGTACCCCAATGTAAGACCCTATGTACCTGGAAAAAGTAATAGCTTATGGGAGTCATGATAGAGCCCATGGTAGAAGGGTTGGTATGCTAAACAAATTAAATAAATCTTCATCTATTTTGGATGTAGGGACATCTGCCATCATAGGTATGATTCTCATATAATCTACCCATTATTGTGATTTGTTTGAAATAATAGAATCACATTCCTTTGGATTTTATATCTTTAAAAATGATTTTGGAATTGTTTTTGAAATATTTAATGGTGTTTTGACCATCGATACATAAATCATATTACAATCATATAATATCTAATGCTGTAAGATGTGTTCACAATATATCATAATTTACATATTCTTTGGGGAACTGTTTTTGCTTGATATGACAAGTTTTGATTAGATTCCTGGTATGGATTTTTTATTCCTATACCAAACTTATATTGTTTGTTAATAGAGAAGAGTTATATTTTTATCTATCAAAGGATATGGTTATTCTCACCTAGTTGATTTGGATATTTACACTATTCATGTAGGAAAATTCAATGTATATAAGATTGTATCATGACACATATGCCATGCCTTTTTCTATAAGATGGTGGGATACATGAATATTAACTTTCTCCAATGGTAGAACATTTTACGATTTCATTCCTAATGAGTTCTAAGACATACCTATTGAGTTGGAGATTGATTTGACTATCATGTTGGTGCTGGAAGTAGATCCAGTTTCTACCCTCCCATATAATATGGGACCAGTAGAGAATCAGGAGTTTAATGTTCAAGTAGAAGAATTGGGTGAGAATGCTTTCATAAAAACTATTATGTCTCCATGGTGGTCTATAGTTCTTTTCACCTATAAGTCTAATGGTACCTTACACTTATATGTGGGTTATTAAAGATTGAGTCATCTGATGGTCAATAACTTGTATCCTATTTCATGCATTGATGATATCTTGAATTAGCTAAGAGGTGGTATGATGTTCTCTAAGATTGATTTGAGGTTAGGATATCACCATTTGAGGGTAAAAACATCAAACATACCTCAAACATCTTTTAGAATTTTTTATATCATGTACATGTTTCTAGTGATGATTTTTGGTTTGAAAAATAAACCAACGGTATTCATGGACTTGGTGAATCATATATTTCAACCTTTTATGTACCTGTTATTTGGTTTTTTTCTTCTAAATCCTAAGGTAATCCCAATCAATATAAAATCATTCAAAACACCTTAACATCATCTTGAGTGCATCAGGGGACTAAATTTACACCACTAAAACCTAGTTCAATTTATAGATTTATAAATTTCACTTTTTGGGCCATGTCATCTCAGAGGAAAAAGTGTTAGTAGACCTAGAGAATGTTGATGTTGTGGTATCATGGGAGTTATATAAGAATGTATTCCAAATTTAATGTTTTCTTGGTTTATCAAGAAACTATCAGTGCATTAACGAGGAATTATCCCTTATGGTAGCACTAATGTCATGACAGACCATGAAGGTGGTGAAGTTTATTTGGTTACATACATGCAAGAGATACTTTCAGAATCTGAATGGTTAGATGAACTAAAAACCTATTCTCGCTTTTCCTATTTTTCTTAAATCATATACTATGTATTTTGATTCCTTTGAAGTTTGAATTAGAGAATTTCTAATGTTGGGTGACTGAGTGGTTTCTTATTTCTCCATGCAACAGTGACTGAATGAGAGGGATTACCATACTCTTGATCTAGAGATAGCTATGATGGTACATTCCTTGAGATGTTAGAGACAATATTTTATAGTAATGTTTTTTTGGTATACATAGACCCTAATATCATTAGGTACATTTTACATGAACCTTCAGCAAAGGAGGTGGGTCTATTACCAATAATCATTCGACATTGAGTAGGCTTATTAACTATCCAAGGAAAATTTCAATATTGATGATTTTATAAATAATATTTAGATAATGGCAGTGTGGGAGTCTTGTAGTGAGTGGTGGATGATGGAACTCTTTGAAGAAATTCATCTATATGTTCAGGATTATTAGGGACAAATAACTCCACCTTTCACATCTATTATACTCATAATTTTAATGAAGGTAAAGATAAAACAATTATCTAATTTAGAGGGATTAGTTATGATAGATTTCTTATATGGTTGGATACACCATCAGGATGGTTTCGTGGAAGTAAAAATTCTCTTATATTTCATGGATATGTATGGGTTCCTATGGTATTATGAAACATGATGATGAGAGAGTTTTATGCCTTAAAATGGGTAGTACATACAGAATTGATAAATGTATATAATTATATTTATATAAATCAATTTGGGTCTACAATGAAGAGGGGTCTAGATTAATTTTTGGCTAGTTTCATCACTTTTCAATTGTTGAAACTCGAGCATTAGAGGCCAGGTAATATTTTTCAGCCTTTACCCATTCCTATGTAGAATTGGGATGATGTCACTGTATATTTTGTGATAGGATTAAACTAGACAACCCATATGAATGGTGTAGTATGGGTGATCATGGATCAACTAATGAATGTATCACATACTATTCCTAAAAGGGAGACATTAAAAGATGTTGATCTATATAGTATGTACATGGAGACATAAATCATTTTCACATTTTTCTAAAGAGTATATTATAATATAAAAAACTACATTTGACATCATAGTTATAGAATGTTCTTAATAAGGATTATGGGTCATAAGTTTTTTTTATCACAACCTATCATCCTCAAACTGATGTTAAATCTTGATGAACTATTCAGGTTCATGAGGATATATTATGGGCTTTTATTTGGAATTCAATGGTTCATGGCAGTATTATATTGAAATTGATGATTTTTAATAAAATAATATCTTCCATGAATTGATACATATAGAAACATTTGAGTCCTTAAATGGTAGGCCATGATGTAATCATATTTTCATATTAGATGTAAGTGAGATAGCACTAGTTGGGTCTAGCCTCATGTTGGAAAAAACTGAGTCAGTTTATTTTTTTCATGAACTAGAATACAACTGCATAGAGCAGGTAGAAATTATATGATGACAATCGAAGATGACCTCTGTAGTTCATGGTTGTTTGTCATGTTTTCATTCAGATATCACCTGGGATGGGGAAACTCTGTATTAACAAACAATAAAACCTATAACCCTGGTTTCTCTGACTGTTTGAGATAGTGGATAAGGATGATCCCTTGGAATCCTTTTTATCCCTTCCATAAAGATACAGTTCTATACACAACATTATTATGTGTTGAAACATCAGTTATATTATCCTGAACCTTCTCATGTGGTTGATGTCGAGGATGTCGATCATTTTTTTGATGCATCCTCTAATGAGCATCTGATACATATTTGTCCCATAGTGGGAAGTATCTCTAGGTTAGGGTTATACATCTAGTTTAAGTGCGGTACCAACATGGGCGTGTTCAGAATGAGATATGGTAGAGGGTGTATGATATGCATGCATTGTGGTTATATATGTTCATCGATACCCCACAATGATTCTCAAAGAAAAAACATGATAAGTTGTTATATGGTGGGGTGGTTGTAAGATCCCATCTTTTTTCAGGTACATCCAACTTTGAGTTTTTTATTAAAATGTGGTGGCTGGATATTATTCATATATATAGGGTCTTTTGGGAAAAATGACTTAATTTTTATGGATCTAGGTTAATTTTAATTAATGTAGTCAAGGTATGAATATTTTAAATGGTATTATGAGGGTTACCCAGGAGTTTTTAAGGCGTCAAAGGTGGTTTGGGTGCTTTCATAGAAGCAATGATGAAAACTATTTGCAAGAAAATTACACATAATTTTTATCTTACATAATGGGTTACTACCCTAAGAAACATGTTTTGAGATGGGTCATATAGTAAAGTGGCTGCATTTGATGTACAGAATTCACATTATCAAAATGAAAATCAGTATTAAAATATTAATATGATGTGACATGTTTTTTTATGTAACTTAAAAATTGGGAAATATATTACGTGAATGGATTGCATTCCATGTATTACTTGGACCCAGTGGTTTTAAGTCAACATCACATATAATTAATTCATTCAATATAGTTCATAAAATCCTCTCAATCCTTGAATTACTTCCACTAAATTTTAGATTCTCCTCTTTTATTTTGAACATCCCAATTACAGATCTGATCCCAAGTGACTTTTTCTTGTTAGGTTTTCATTGTAATTTTCATAACTTGTAATTATTTTGTGAATCCTTTTATTTTGGGTTTGTTATTTGGGTTTTTACCTTGAATTGGGTATATCATTGTTCCACTTGTGATTATTCTTTCCATCATATTTTTTGGTGTTTATCGTTGGAAGCAATGTGTTTATCACCGGTTAAAGATTGGGAGTCTGAACCAAAACCTATTTGTCTATTTAATTGTGAGTTATATTTAATATGTTTAATGTTCCATTGTAGAATTATCTCTAATTAATTGTTTTATTTAATTTATATCAAGGCTTTTTTGGGCTGAATTCCTTTGGGTTGAACTATTGGTGCAACCTTGGTTTTGGCTACCCATTGGGTGAGAAAACATTTGAGTAATAACAACTTGGATAACAGTATAATGTTGGTTTATGATGACATGAGACCTTAGGTGATTTATTTATATATTGTCCCTATGTAATTTATTATTCCTTATTTATAGGATTTTTGATAATTTGATATACAAATGAAATTTTATTTGAAGTTAAAATAGTAATTTTCATAATTAATCGTTGACTCTTATTTTTTGATCGTGTGATATCCTTGCAATTATGACTTTTTGAGTTCATTTAAAATTTCTTATATGTATGGATTTTATTATTAGGATAAAATTATTTTATAGTGGGTGGGGCCTAGTGATACAGGATGAAATATATATATATAGGGATTTTATCTGAAGCTAAAAAGCGTACATAGCATATTATGCATAGTGGAACATGCTGAAATTAATATATAATGGGCTTTTCCTAGTGTTACATGCTTGAATTATTATATATATATGGAAATTCGTGGATACGAAAATTCATATATAGATGGATATAACTGGTATTATGCCATGGTATATGGATATGGTCGTCATGGTTTTCCTAAATGCTCAATGACATTCTGGAATGGTACCGTAGAAATATTTTTGATATATTATATTAATTGGATAATTAATACTCTTATTTATATCTTTATTAAATAAACTTACTAAAAATATTTTGTAAAACATAATGGTGTCGACCTAATGAGTTTTACTAACACCATATTTGAGTCATTGTTTGGACCCCTACAGATTAAAGGGATGCATCCTTGGATAAGGTCATGTTACCTTGATATTGATTCTTTTTTTTCTTTCATGATGGGCATGATTTTTAAGATGGGTACTACATGGGGTTCACGACTAGGGACATTTTGGATTATTGAGTTTTAGTTAATTATTTTGTTTTTTTTAATGTTTTTAGTTTAACATTTAGATACATCTATACTAGTAATTCCAATATTCATTATTATTCAATATTGGTTCCCCGTATAATTATCCTATTTTTATCATATACTATTTTAATTGTTTTCCATTAATATAATTTATATATTTGGGTGTACAGGGAGTCATTCGTGAGGTACAGTTACCAACAAATTTATTTCATGTGAGAGAGTTCCATATTGGGGGACATTGCATCATTGGTTTAAAACTATTTCCCTTCCTATGTTAAAAATTATTATTTTCACCTTAAATGTTATTTTTGATAAAAAAACCTCATAAAAAATCTTCTCTTTCCCATGCCATTTATACTCTGATCACTAATAATTTATCCAATGGTTCTAATTCATTATTTTCACCTCTATTTATGAAAATATTTTGATAATTTCCAAAACTCAAACTTCGTCATTATAACACCAGTTTTAATATCCATTTTAATCTTATTTCACATGATTATATTTTTTTATTTAGGATTTTTGATATTCTTAACTTTCTCTTGAGATAAGGTATAAAAATAATTAATGATATTAATCTGTTAGTAAACCTTTAATATTCCATTCACCACTTATTTAGATTTCATAGTATTTCATTCCTAATCTCCAATACATTTTTTCAACATGACTAACATTAGTTCATGCTTATAAACATAGCTTCAAAACTACTTAAATAAACAATAAATATTTATATTTTCCTACCTTTTTAGTTCAATTTTTTTATGATCCTATTTCAATTCCATTCCTATAAATACATCCAATTTATCATTTTCATTTTATTGTTTAGTTTGGAATTTTTAGTTATTCCAAAATAAAATCTTACATTTTATGGAAAAATATTATTTTAAATTAATTCAATTAATATTCTACCATAACTTCTTCTTCTATGATGATAAGAACTTTCATTTGAAACTTCTTTCCACATGAATTTCCTGAATAGAATTTAATTTGAGAATAATTATTCTTATTCAATTTTTTTGAGAATTAAAACTCATCATCTGCATCATCAAACAAATTGACACCTAGTAGTGAAGTGTAAAACCTTCCCAAAATGGAAACAATCTAGAGGCAGGTATGCCACAAACCTACTATTTCATATTTTTAACTTTTTTAAAATAAGTGATAAGTGATCATAAAATACATATTATTCATTTTCAAACTCCTGATACTTTTATTTCTCATAATATTTTAATAAATTAGCTTTAAATTCTAGTTCTAAATAGATTGTAAATTCCCCTGTACTGTATATGCAACATATTTTTTTGTATAAGCCTTCATGATATAACACTCTGTGCTTCATAACCTATAGTAATAAAACCTTTGGATTTTATATAAATTGATATACTCTAATCATTATATTCAAAATATTTGAATCCACGATCATTGGACCATGTCATAAAATGGAACCAACAACTTTTGTAATAAGATTAAATAGATCATCTATATTTTCATTAAAATTAATCATCAGATCATCAAATATATTCTAGAAATCCTAAAATTTTTCCACCACCACCTATGTTTCACTTTAAAATATTCTAGAAATATTAACATATATACCTTCTTATATTATACAATTAATCACATTTATATATATATTTTTGGAAGATATCATGATAAGATATTTTTAGCCTTATCATACTCATTAATCAAATTCTTATCAACTTCCATATTTTATCTTTCAATATGATCACTTAAATTAATCCCATATATTTTTGTAGAATAAAAATAATGACAGAGAGATCATAGATGTGATCTCATCATATTCATAAAATTTTAATAATTTTATACATCAAATAAGGGGACTATCTTTTAAATTAAAATATTCAACATAACAAGAACTTCTATCCAATAGATATAAGAAAAAACTATCATATCTTAATCCACATATTATAAACTGGTCCCACTATACACCCTAATACTAGGGGGAATTGTGGTGGAAAACATATTTTTCTTTTATACTAAAAATTGGTCTTCTATTCATGTTTCCAAATTCAACATAAATATAATTTCTAATCAAAATTGAAAGAAGAAATGTTAAGAGTAGGAATTTGAAGAATTTAATTATTTAATCTATTAAAGGTACATGAATGATTATATATCAATGATGTGTTGATGTTTTGACTAACTATGACTTCATTGGTACCTGATTAGGACTTCAAAAATAGATCCATACTCCACTAAGGACATATGGATCTTCCTCTATTAAACTAAATTCTTTTAAGAGGAATATAATGATGGAATCATGCAATAGGTCAATCATATATGATTTCAATAAAATTTTAATTAAACTGAAAAATAAGTAGGTTCTCTATTAATTTCATAATTTCAATTCCATATATTTTGTATATATATACATCAAAATCTTCATTCAAGACTAATATTTAATTAACTATTTTCTGATCACACTTCACCAATCAATACATGTTATCCAATATATCTTCGCATTAAACTCTTTATTTTTTATCTTAAAGATTTTATAATGAGAATTTTGTATGTTTGATAATATAATTTTTCCCAAAAACACTCTCTATATTAAGAGTATATTTGAATTCCTTTTTCTAAATTCATAATCCAATTAAATTACCTTTAAAATAAATCATTTAAATATGGTACCCAAATAAACCACACTATTAAATGTTCAATGAAAAATTACTAGCTATTGAAATGACAACAAAAAAATATTTAATTTTACATATAATTACCATAGTTTGAAATGAATATACACCCATAATAATCGAACAACCACATTTATCATAGTGTGATGTAATGGTTTCACTATGAATTATCATTAAATATCAAATAGGTCATTGTGATACCTATATATTTATGATGAAAGGATTTATAAATGAAACCATTAAAATCTACCTGAAAGTCTCATGGTGTTAATTACATTTTCATGAAATTAGAACGTATTATTTTAAAATACTAGAATAATTCAATACTATATCATGGAGAAATCATGTGTCTCTCAATGTGCCACCATGTTTTTAAACTTCGTTAAAATCCATCACATCACCTTCATTAAGCATCATTGACATTTCAACATGATAATTCAATCAACTGAGCTACCAAAATCTTGATGTGTATCCTTCTCGGTGTGATGTACTATGTCATTATGAAAATTTCATATCTCAAAAGATGATAAAATTAATCGGTGTTTGTATTTCCAAAACTGTCATATAAACATAAAATTATCCTATGAAATAGTGATAATGAAATGATAATTGTACTCATGAAATGTATGAACCTTATGAAGATTTTTTTATGGAATGAACAGTAATTACATGGTGTGTACAATTCAAAAGAAGTTCCCATTTTAGCCTGATGAAAATTTTCATTTTTTTAGAAGGAAAATATTTTTTAGGTTATTAAAATTATTGTCATGGAATTTCATATATTATTTCAAGAATTCATAGAAAAATCTCTAGAAAACTTTGGAAAACATTAAGGCTCCTTACGAGAGATTAAAGGTTTTCTATCCTCACAAAAAATACAATAAAGATTCACATTCACAAAAAAATTCATCCAAAATAAGGCTATGGTTGTTAAAGTAATATTTTTTCAAGTAAATAAAAAATTTCGTAATTTTAAAATTCTTTAAACTAATCACCCATACCTAATAACTTATTTTTTAAAAACCTTTATAAAAAATTAGGTGTTTATCATAACATAGTTTTTATAAATAATGAAAAACACCTTTAAAACCATACTTTTAGAAAACAACAACAAACATACCAAGAAAAAAATTCAAATTTTAAATGACATGTTTTCTAAATAAATGTCCAAAATTAAAGGCTGAAAATTTATAATTTTATATAACTCATTTTTGTTCCTAAACAATATTCGTTGTATTTTTAATATAATTCAAATTAAAAATTTAACTGATGATTTCCAAATGGAATGAATTTAATGTTTTTGATCATTATTCCAAACACCCCTCAATTAGAACAACGAAAATTTTATAATCAAATCACATTTAAAATTTAAAATTACATTGAGTAGAATAATATGCTTTTAAAATACAATTTATTTGATATTTCATGTAGATTTAAACTAACAAAAGACCCATGAATAAACATCACCTTTCAGAAATGATATGATAACAGTTAACCAAAAAAATATTACTTCAAAAAATATTTAAGGAGTCAAATGAACACATTTAAAAAAATAAAATAAAATAATTACAAAATTAAAATATTTCGATTTTAAAAAATTCCATAAAACTTATAATCATAAAAATCAAAAAAAAATCTAAAATTTAATACACAATGGGAAAGAATAATAATATTACATGTTTTGATTATTTACAAAATATAAACATTATCCTAAAATATGACTTATTAACACATATAAATTAAAAAAACACTTTTATAAAAATTATATTTCCCTTAGAATCCTATTTTTACAACAAAAACACATTTTAACTGCTTTAAATAACAATATCTATTTTAACCATCAAATTAAAATCATGTTATACCATTTTTAACTAATTTAAAAAGAATTATATGAAAACAGTACACCAAAATAATTACATCTCCCATAAAGTAAAACTTGGAGCCCTAACCAATTAGTTCGTTAATAATGAGAAACATTTAACCCCAATTACATTATTGTCTAATGAATTTAAAATTGTCCCTAGATCAATCCCATATTATGGTTTCAAAATGGAAACCACATACATGGTGTGAAAACAATCATTGGGTTGTTGAAGGAAATTTTATCATATTGAATCCCCATTTTCATTTAAGAAAATATATAAATTATATTGTTTTATTTTTTCTTTTATACAATGAAAAAACCACTGAGTTCCATTTAGTCATATTCATTGATGTGAATTACATTGCCTTCTTATGAATTTTTATATGATGAAGTGGATGAAAATACCCATATTTTCCCTATAATGGTAAAAAAAATCACATTATGGAAGAATATAGGAAATTGTGTGACCTATTTTGGGTCAACAAACACCTATGTCACCAAACATCCAATCGTAAATCATAGATCACTACAAAAATTATTAACTAAAAATATTTTAATAGAATGAACCTCAAGTTATGAAATTTTTGTCCCTAAAATTGGATCAAATTACAAAATACTTTAACTATAAAATGGTATTTTTAACATTTTCAATGAACAATCTTAGATTATCTCAAACTTAATAGGAAACACTATTGAACTATGAAACATTCCAGTGAATTGTTATAGTTTTTAAACAAGTCATAATGTTTTTAAAATTTTTTGAGGTATATATTTTAATAAAAGAAAAAATTTATATATATTGTACATCACTAATTACAATTATAATAAAATTAACAAGATCAATATCAAACCAAAACCATTATAAATAAATGAAAACATCAAAAAAGGAAATTAGTGATTCCCCATGTCAATCATAAAATCCAATAATGATAAAAATAGATTCATGTATATAAAAAATCTAAATGAGAACTAAAATAAAATAGTGATGATTCATTGGTTGAAAAGAACAATAGATAACAACCACCCACTGAACTCTCTAAAATCAATGTGAAATTAACTTAATGATAATTTAATGAGTAATACACATCACTAAGGAACACATTTAAGGGGATTTTATATCCATGTAATCAGTAAGTTTTCACAATGTTAAAAACCACAAAAACCCATTCAAAAGTAAACCAATAATGTGGGAAGATTGATTCTTTAAAAATTATCTAAATGATGATTTACAAATTTTAAACATGGTTATTTTAAAATATTTCTCTAAAACCTTGAGTGGGAATAAAACTATAAATCACCATTGAAAAACATTTCCTGAAAATTTACATGGGAAAATGAAATATATATACATGAGTTAGAAATCAATCAAGATGATACAAAAGAAAATATAAGAAAAACTATGGATATAACACCTTTTTAGGATCCCATTAGGACACAATACACTCAAAAAAATTGACACATTACACAACAACACGTAGTTTATCTTGATAATGAAAAATAGTAATCCAATGTAATGACCCCCCCCCACCCTAAATCAATCATGAGGTGACTTTTATTTATAGAATGAATGTTTTTCATTAATATTAAATGCTAAAAACCATTGATATATATTTTTAATAATTAATAAAATTAAAAAATAATATATGGAAGAAAAATATAAAAAATAAATTGGAATAAACAGAATCAATAAATTTCCAATTTGTTTTATTGAATGTTAATTACCTTAAAAACATTAAAGTGATACACCCATATTTATATTTAAAAAATTAAAATTTATATGAAATGTATTTTAATTCTAGTAAAAACATATCCCCTATGAAATTTATTATCTTAAAACCAATTTCAAAATAAAAAACAAAAATTCATTATATAAATTAATTAATATTACGATACCTCATTTAATTGATTTATTATCTAAACACAAAAAAGTAGAGAACATTTATTGTAAAGTGTATATATATTTTGAAGAGTAATATAAAATGGTTTTCAGCCAAATATAAACCTAAACCATCAATGATCATAGTAACTTTATTAATAACTCCCCCAACCAAATATTCTGAATCAATATAAATAAAATATTTAGAATAGCACCTAAAAGTGAAACAAATGTAGGAATACTCACCATGATCCATAATGATGACTATTAAATATAAATAATATGAATATAAACCCTCTAATTATCCTCTCACCACTGATAAATAAATATTGAGCCATTAAGTTGGTTTTCCATGCTCTGGGAGAAAAGTTTAAATCCCTTTGAGTAAAACCCCCCAGAATAAGAGGAGTAAGAAAATAATAGAAAAAATTGTGAAATGATAGAAATCAATTTAATACATAAAATAATTGAGTTTAAAAAAACATATTTAAATTTAAATGTTAGAGTCAACCCCATGGTATTCTGGGATCCTAAGAGGGGAATAATAGAGAGCGAAAAGAGAGAGAAACAATGGAAAAGAAAAAATATAGGGTTTTAAATGGAATAATGTTTTTTAAATTATTCCAATAACCAAATTTTTTCATTTACCATTTTTGAAACACTATCATAGTTTATGGAAACCATACGTTATTTTTAAACCACATCAAAAATCATCTATAGTCTAGAAAACATTATTTTCCCTCACTTTATCCAACCAACTTCACTAAACTCATTCCCAAATAATGATTACTTACCCATTGGGTGATTTTATGAATTTTTAAACTAGTAATATCATACAATTTGTAACAACACATATTTTTAGTGTGAAACTACCTATAAAAAATTATGTTATAGATATCTTATCATAGATGAAACATTGCACTAAATAAAATTAATCATTTTCTCATTAAGGTATAACATTAAAAAATATAACGAAATTTATAGAAATATATTTCAATATGTATAAGTAAGAAAATTTAGTAAAATTATATATGGAGTAAAATTAAAATAAATAAAATTCCCTAATATTGAAATATTCATCACCATGATATCCTTAGAACATGCAATATCACATGATAAATTTTGAAATTATTTAAAACCTTACAAACACAAAAATGATATTTAGTAAAATTTTAAGGGAATTAAATTAATGATTATTATTGATGTATGAGTGGATATATACAGAAATAGTATAGGGTAATATAAATATTATATATTTGTAAGATATAAGGTCATTAGATATATAGTCATTAAGAGTACATGTATCTAACTAGTATGTTAAATATTTTATAATTGGAATTGATAAGTACATAATGTTTCATATATAATTTATTTTACATATAACTAAAATAGAATAAATAATTATGGAATAAAATAAATATATAAAAGTTCATTAATAAAAATATCATTTATTCTGAAAATTATATTTTAATATATAATTTTTTATTGTAAAATTTTAATCTATTAATTTTCAAATTATATATTTTAAAAACAATTACTTTAATAAATACAAAAAATAATAATAAATCAGGGATACTTATTAATTAAAAATAAATAATAATAACATTAACTAATTAAAAAGTTTCTTTTCAAAGAAACATTCCTATTTTATGGGTTTTTTTATTTTAAAGATATTTTCAATAACTTTTAGAAATAGAATATATAAAAATATAGTTAATATTTATATACATCATATTAAAATTATGTAAAATTATCAATTTTATTTTGATGAAAAATTTAAGATTCCAAGGTAAAAATTGAGTTAACACATTTGAGGATAAAATTAGGTTAAAACAAAATCAATGAATAAAATGTTAAATTATCCCTACACCTTATAAAAAGATTATGTAAATGAGATATTTCATTACCCTTTTCCAATATGTTTCTTTTTTTAATCCATTTTCCTTCTAAAATTACATTATTTGTATATTATGGAAGTGTATTTGAGAATATACCACTCAAACTCTCATATAAAATGACCCCTCCTATAGTTACTCCAAACTACACCATGGATTATGTTTCCAATAAAAAATATTCCATATTTCCCATTGTAATTAACCTGTATCATGATCTCCTGATTCTGTTCATAAGGGCACCTAAATCATTCATTTCAATGAACGCCATTAAGAGATGATTTTACTCATCAACATGAGAACTGCCTTTTATTTAATTATTTTCTTAATCTTCTTCATTAGCCTATTCTAAATTATTATTAAAAAATAAAATGTAAAATAGTATTTTTCTTGTAAATGTTCTTATTATTACAATAAATAAACATATTATTAGTCTTCTATTTGTTATAACAAATTACTTTTTTGGTTGGTTTAACCACTGACATGGAAAATATTAAAATATATTCATCGTTGATGATTAATAAGACCTAAAAATGGTAATATATGGTATCAATGGTAGATTTATAAATTTTTTATAGTCACTAAATCTTAATATATATAATCATATTAATTAATAAAATTAATTTTTTATAGATTCAATATTCACCAAAGAGACGAATTTATAATCGTTCTTTATTAATGAATATCATAACATATATTGGAACAACATGTATATAAATAACTGTATCACAATTATCTACATAATATCCATTAACTTTATAAAGGTGATGAACACATGATAATGGATCAAGTTCCTAAACCACCATACCAAATAAATATAGAAGAATATAACAATTCATATGTGTTGGTTAATTTTAAATTTTAATATAAATACACTAGGGTGGATGTACCCCTATTGATGGAGGTTTGAATTAGTGGTAACAAAAAATTGTCACTTTAAAATAATTTCATCTTGATAATACATGGAATGAATAATATTCAATATAAAAATACACACTCCATTTTATTATCAATGTAATGGAGGAATAGTTGAATCATATTATCTTGAACAATAGTTGATAACAAGTCAAATAATATTCATTTACAATATCTTTGGTGGCTAATGAATTTGAATATGTTGTGAACCATTGTTTTCATACATAAAATATTTCTAAATCCTCCCACTAGAATAATATAATATCTTATTGTTTTGTCACACACACATGTCGCGGCTAGTCAATAAATATTTATTAAATGAACCAATAGTACAACATGATTATCCTGGTTAGAGAGTGATCCAAATTTCTAAAAGATATAGAAGAATAAATCTTAATGGTCTATATGTATCTTATAATATCATTGACATTATTTATAAAAATATTCATAGAATATACTGTTGAATCATTGATTTCCCTATAACAAACAATCTATTGACATTCCCTAGTCAGTTGCTTTGTGTCATGGTTTATGCACTGTAGTGTTATATATCTCGAATCTATAGAATATTTAAAACCATAATCCACTATCACCAAGGTAGTAGCAATATAGTATATTATTTTTTATCGATGTATTCTTTAAAAAACAACCCATTATAGTTTTAACCACAATTAAATTGAATGAGGCCACAAGACTTCCCAAACATGACTCAAACCTAACATTTATATCATTACATCATGTTGAATTTGACTCCTTCATAATGACCTAGAATAACCTTTATGGTACAAACTATATAGATATGGAATTAAATTCTCATTTTTGATTAATTCCTTTATCACATCATGTTAACCTTGAAACACAGCCTCTCACAAACCATTAACTCATTCCCTATTCTACATTAGCATGAAAAATTCTATGTGTTCACAGTGTGATTTATCTCCAATGTGATAAAACCATTTATACATAGGAGTGACTCATTAATCATTATCTCTCACAAAAATTAATGTATTCACTAATTGATACTATATCAAACAAGTTGTGGCATGACCATCTCATTCATGATAAGATTTAGAAACTAAAGTAGAACATTAGTCATTTCATTCCTATGTAGATCCACTAAACATAAAATTAGTTAAAACACAGAAATGATAAATTTTATAGTAAATAGAATATGAAATAATCCCAAAATATTGAATCAATTTCTTTAAGAAAAAATTCATATAATTATTCCAATATGAATGGAATCTAAACAGCACACCAAAGGATAACATAGTGATTGTGAGAGAACTTCATCATCTATATAAGATGAGTTCCATATTGACCTTGTCTAAATTGACATTAACACAGTGAAGAATATCATAAACATTATTAATTCCACTACATGGGGGTGCTTCAATGATCAGTCCCTCAAAATGATCTTCAATACCCCCCTTTGTATTTGTTATCAATAAATGAATCAAAAAATGGGATTTCTCAAAACTCGATATTCCATCACCTTAATATGTCCCTAATTTGGAGCATTTCATATCTCCCCTCTACTTTGATGATTTTTTAAAATGAACCTAGAGACACTCCCCATTTCCATGAATATATCCTTTTGTATTTGCCCACTATGTTAAAAAATGAATGAAAGATGAAATGTAATCAATTGAACATATATAAATTTTTAAAATCATGAACTCCCAAAAATAGTCATAAGTAATAAAAGACGTCATTGGTCGAGGGTTTTATCAAGATATCCATACATTCTCATTATTAAAACAATATTCTTATCAAAGATCACTCTAATGAGCATTTTCATTGTGAAGTGGTAGATGATGTCAATATTTTTTTACATTGAATGATGCATGAACTTCATTGATTAGTTGAATACAATAAGATTGTCAAACCAAATAAATAATGGTTATGAGACATCACCCCAAATGGGTGACATAAATTCAAATGTTTCATTATTCTCAATTTTTTTATCTATTCTTACATCTCTATGATTCAACCCTCGATTGTAATCCCTCATTTACCATCTTTGGTTTAACTTGTTAAAAAATATAATGGGATTACAAATTCTCAATATTATTTGTATTTTTACCACCTATATATGATATGTCACGATATTTTAAGCCCGAAAATGTTTTCTAAATCGCTGGAGCTCAAAAAATTCTCACTCTAATCCCTCCACATAGATATAATTTTCATAATAATCATAGGAAGTATTAAAATTTGTCGATATTCCAAAAATACCCTCAAATTATCCAATTTTATCTTTAAGGGATTACTCTATGTTATCATAAATATGAAATTATGTTTGTGAGGCCTTTTAATTCTCTAATAAAATAACTTTAAAGATGTAAATAATATACCTCATATTCTTCATGTAGTACCTGAAACTCCTTCCACCATGTTTATTCCAATGAAATATTCCTTTTTTACATACTTTAAACTTTTCTAATATATTTTATTTTATTCTTAATAAAAAGATTGTTTTTGAATACTTTAATGTTTTTGAATAATGAATTATTCAAAAAACAAACCACAATAATGATTTTAACAAAATTAGTTTATAGTATGAAAATATTTGGAATATATAAATTCTTAGTTATGGATGTTATCTAAAATAATTATTTTGTTCCATTATTTAATTGAATTATCCATCCCATATCCACTAAGCTACAATTCTTCCCCTTAGTAAATCAAATTCATTGGGTGTATTTATTGATATATATACTCATGTTTTATGATATTATTTTCGAAGATATCCTATAAACACTTCATTATTATATTCAGATCCTTTATCAGATTTTAATATCTTGATGAAAATTTATATTTATTTCTCATAAGTCCTCTAGGATAATTTACTTTTCTAAAAAATTATTATTTTATTGATATATTATAGATATAACCCATATGTGTAAATTAATCGAAAAAATCATGAAATATTAATGTCCATTGGTGGTATTCAATATCATTGGTCCGCACAATTATGAGTGTAAAAACTCAAGAGGATTTTTAGTTTCAATTTTCACCGAATTGTGAATCATGCTCAAATCTTTTCCATTATTACATGTGGAACATTTGTATAGTATATCATGTTGAAATTTTGGTAGATTTATCATTACTCAATTATTGATAGAATTACCTATATTCTTCTACTCTTTATGAAAAAATCTAACTATCCTATGTTTTGTTGTCTTTTATGTTCATGAAATGTAAATTTTTATCATTAAATTTCTATGACAACATTCCATCTATTCACCATCCCCATCATTATAAATGTCCCACTGTTAAATATTTTCATGGAACACTCATTATTATAAAATATCCCCTAATTAATATTTTCACTATGTTGATTAAAAATGTTGATAATGTGGCTCAACCCACAAACAAATTGATAATTTCTAAATTATTCTTAAATTTTTTGTCATAATGAACGCCGTAATCATTAATTTAACGGTATTTAGAAAGAAACAAATCCTTGATAATAATTTATAATGTATTTTTGGATATCTCTCTTCCCTACACATGTGGAATGAAACAATATTAAGGATTTTAAGAATGTCTATTTTTCACAATTTTATGTCATTAAAACCACAATTGGATGCTCTTTATGATCTTTTCTTAGTTGAAAATTATACATTTTATATTTACTCCCCCTAAATTCTACACCTCTCCTCTATTGAGGGAGTGAAAGATTACATAAAAAAATATATTTTTTGTGTCCACAGATCTTTTTGCACTATCATCTTCCTTTAAGAAAAATATCCTTAGATAGAAATTATGATCTACATAATATAATCATTTTTTTCTTATATATTTTATATATGTCAAAAAATTTCAACACTCACATGTTTAGAATAATTCTCCCATACATTAAATTTTCTATTAAAATTTACATCAATATCCATTTCTATACACACCTCTTTAAATTGTTAATTTCAAACACTATCATTAGAACAAGTAATAGGTGTATCATTATTCATGAGTAATCACATCAACTTCTTCTGTGTTTTTTTATTTCATCCAGTAATATATTTTCATTATCAAGTGTAAATATAAATTTTTATAGGAACCATGGAGAAATATTGAGGATGACCAGTTTTATTAACAACATTTTCCACATTATTATATATGTAACCAACTTCATTAACTAAATTTATTAACTTTATAACATTATATTATATCAATTATTTTCAAATTATATTATATCTACTTAACTATTATACAACTACTCATTGTTGAAAGTAAAATTTTGAATGGTAATCTCAAGAATTTTATCTCTTATATTAATACATTAATTGAGTTCTTCCAAATTTATTTTAAACTCAATTTCTATATCTGTTATGTCTTCAACATTTAACTCATCATTTTATTTATTTATTAAATAATTTTCAATATCCATTTCCTTGGTCTCTCTTTTGAGTCTTCTATTTTGTTTCAAAGATACCATGATCTTCAATATTTGTTTAAAATAATTTTCTTTCCTCATCACTACTTACATCTTAACTACTCCATTCCTCATCATTAATTGAGTGTTCTTTGGACAAATTTTATTTTTCCATGAGATATATTATTTATTATCCCTATGTATCTTATTTTTCATTTTGAATTTTCTCACCATAATATATGGAATCATGTTATGAGGAAATATTTTTATTCTTTAATGAATTTTCACTTCCATTTCCATTGAATAATATTCCTATATTATGAGTACCAACTATCTTGTCCTTCCTGTATAATATATTTTTTACTTATCATTCCTCTGTTATGATTCTTTTTTATAAAATGAAGCTTTCAAAAAATGGATAATTTTTTCCCAAATAGATAAATTAAATTGAATATTTCTAATTTATTTACTAGTTTTTGGATGCCTGAAATTTGATAATAAAAAAAATCCATCAAATTACAAGGTATCTACTTTGGAATTGGTTCCATCAACATTAAAATTATTTAAGGCAGCATGATTTTAGCCTTATATGGTATTAAATATTGTATCATTATTTTTTACACCTTTTAGATAGAACTATTCCATTCTCATGGACAATCAAAACATTGGTGAGTTTTTCAATGGTCCACACTTACAAGTCGTGATCCTCAAGGGATGAAGCCACTATATTGAACATATTTTTGGGGATTTAGATAAATTTCATTATGAGATAGATTTTCAGGTTTCACCCTAAATTGGAATCCACATTTCTATATTGTTTACTTGAATTATGAATTCACCCATAGATTCATTTACACCCATTTCAATGTCCTTAAACTGATCGTGGTAGGTTTCTATCTGAGTCTCTATCACATTATTATATTCATTATGGATATCATGGTGTAATGAACCGTACTATTCTTAGTTGTTAAAAAATTTGGGAGAATATAATGTTTTTATCTTTATATTGGTATTTCATTAAAAATTTGAATTATAAATAGGGTTAAAAGGGCTTTAAAGAAATGATGAGGTGTTTTTTGATCTAATAAAAGGCATGAGAGGTTTCACAATTTCTTGGGTGATTGTTTAGGGATATGGAGGACATGATTTTATTGTATTCACTACAGGTGAAGGGTCATTCCATGATGGATGAGTGTGGAACTATGGTGTGCTTTTTTGGAATATAATATTATAAGGAGATGGGGAATGTATTCATCATGGGAGAATAAAAAAATCATGAATCTTATACATGAGATTGAAATTTGGATTTATTATTCAGAGGGTATGATTGTTGTGTATCTAGAGTGTGAAATTGGAAATCCCATTATCAATTAGTAATAAAAGCTATAATATATGAGACATCACAGGTTACAGCTAAAATCAAGGGAGTTTTAGAATTCTGAGAAGAGGGATAAGTACTTGTACACATGTTACAGTATATATGGATTTATTTTTTGTACACATAATAGTTAACTATGAGATTCATAAGGGTTAAACATTTAATGTATAAGGGTCCTTTTTTCAAAAAACTGGTTCAGTCCAAAAACAAAAGGGTCACCCTTGGAAATGTAAAAGTGACCCTTTAATGTGTAAGGGTTACCCTGTGATACGTAAGGGTTACATTATGATTCATAATGTTAACTATTATGCACTAGTGTGTGATTATGATAATGTATAATATATTTAAGGGTTACAGTGTGATACATATCGGTAACTCATGCGTAAGAATATGATAATTGGTATTCCTAAATATATAAGGGTCACCTTATGATATTTATGGGTAATATAGAGATTTTTACTAGTTGTACGGACCTTATGGGATGAAATTTGGAATGTTAACATATTCACTTAATTATACTCAAGGGTACCTTAACTTATGGAGGTTGATATGTATGGCTTACTTGATAAGTATGGGTTATAGAATTTTACAAATTGAGTGTATTGAATTGTTCATGTAATAATGATGAGGTTTACATTATGATGGTTACTCAATGTGAAATTATGTTGTTATATTCGTTAGTATACACCGTGTATAATCCTTTAAAGGTATTGTAATTGGGCAACACTAAATGGTTATTTTCATCGAAAATTGTAGGTACACACTACAACATGAGCCTAGATGGTGACATTGATATTGGGTTCCGGTTGAAGGTAATTGTATCATTCTATGAACCAATGGGTTATTCCATAATGGGTGACTATATCCATATAATTTAACCAAATGGAATGTGATTGAACCCTGATGATGGCTATTATAATTTTTATTTAAAATAAAATTTAGGAATTTCTTTTGATCATTTATATTTAAAAATACCCTTCATGATTCTTCAGATTAAGAATGTTCAAAGAGGGGGATGTTAATCTTCTCTACCCATAATGTTATCCCTTTCTACCATTTGATTCATGATGATGGATGGTGGTTTGACTCAATGTTTAAGGTAATATAGTAATGTTATTTGTCATTTATTCTTCAGTTTTTTATATTGAATTATTGCAATTTTGCATAGAATTTGATATTGGTTCCATTAGACCAAAGAGAAATGGGTCCTCAAATTATGGAGATTCCATTTTACATAAAAATAGGAGGAATTATGATGACTAACAAACCATATTTTGTGTGGTTTTATGTGGTATGAAATTTCCCAAAATTGTTTTGTGTTATTTACCCGGAAATTGGAATTTAGTTGACTGATAAATTGACATTGATTGTTAGGGATTTGGTCTTCCATGGGATTGGGGATGTACTAAAAGTGATCATCGCCTTTGTAACCAAGGTTTTGGTGTCATTAAATATTTTAGTTATATATTTCATCATTTTTCAAAAATAATTGATTATGGGTAAAATGTGTTAATTGATTTTGATTGTATTATAATTTTGGAAAGAAAATGTTGATTAATAATGGGTGTATTGTTAATGGTTGATGGTCAGTTAATATTTGATTATCTTAGTCGATGGTTTATAAGAATTTACTAAAGTAAATACCATTGAATGTTTTATGTGGATCTTCAATATATATTTATGGTTATGCATTTTTTATGTAGGATGCGAAATACAATATCATCACTTTTTCTGATTTTAAATTACATAAAGATGATTTTTTTCCTATAAATCCCTATGAAGCGGACAAAATTACATTTTCCATGATTGAAATTTTGACACTATGATTGATTCCAAGTATATGGTGGTCATTGTATTGACCATTACAGTTTTCATTTGATATATGGACCCTAGATGGGAATAAATTCATTGAATGGACATAGTGGACCGTGGAACAGATGCATTTAATTTCCTTCAATTGGGAAAGATTTATAAATTGGAAATGGTCAACCTGTGGGTAAACCATATATAAACCTAGTTTAAAATGCATTCTTTTTTAATGAGTTGATTAATGTGTGGGATGAGTGATCTTAGTTTACCATCATGTGTGGGACTAGGTCGTTACACCACATATGTTGTATGTATGATGGGTGTGAGAGAATTTAACTAACATGAATAATAAAGTATGTTGTTTTTTATTATTCATAATAATGTTTTAGTTTATTATATTTCCCATGTTTATAGTTAATTTATGATCAGAATATTCTTATGTTAAATAACACAAACAACATGGGGTGATGGGATTTTTACTGGGATTTTAGAAGGAGATAAGAAACCCATAAGGGGTATCAATTACATGATGTAATATAGGGGACCTGATTGTGTTCCAGATCATTTGTAGAACATGGAAGGGGTTATAATTGAAGGGATAAAATTATATTAATTGAGTAGTAATATGGTGATGAGAATAGTTTAACTATTTTAGAGAACAACCTTTGAAAAGTATATTGTGCTCATGACTGTGTCTAACTCGTGTGACCCTTGTGAGATATTTATTACCCTATAAATGGTGATGTATGGGAATACCAAAGATCCACCAAATGATTATGATATATTGTGATATCTAGTAAAGCCACTAATGCTTCTATTATTATGATATATGATGACATTTGGGTAGGCTTTTAATCCCCTAATTACTACGATATATAGTGATATCGGATTATTATTCATATCCCCTATAATATTATGATATATAGTGATATAAGTTTAGTAATAATATTTCCCCAATGAATATGATATATAGTGATATTCATGTGGGATTAATATCCTTCCAATGAGTATACTATTTTTTTATATTCGGGTGGGTGGCTTATCCTACATATGATTGTGATAGATGGTGATATCTAAGGTCACTAATTATACCCCTAATGAGTAAGATATATGGTAATATCTAGGTATGATATTTATCCAATCAATGAGTATGTTATATCTCAATACCATAGAGGGTTGTTTATTCCCCTAATTATTATGATATTTGGTGATATTTGGTCATGATGCTATTCCCCTCGATAATTAAATGGGGTGGGATCTATCTTCTATAAATGTTATGATACATCATAGTTACAATGGGTTGGTGTTATTACCCCAAATAATTAAGATATATTATGGTTATATAGGATGGGATATATACTCTTTGATTATATATAATGCAATACATTATGGTGTTATTCCCCTAATGATATATGGTATATGATATGGTTGTAGGGTAGTCTTAGTGTTCCCCCTGGATGTTGAAATAACTTCTTTAATGATATTTGGCAATATCTAAAGTTGATATTGTCACTCATAGTTACTTGGATAGTACCTATATATGGGACATGTATTATGGTTATAGATTTAATTAAATATTTTTGATAATATCAAAATTTTTATACATTGCTTATCCTAGATATTAATAAGGACACCCTTGGCACTGGTATATTGAGATATAATCCCAATCTACTCAGGAATCCTAGTAAATTTAGTACCTGAGAATATATCATCATAAATGGCACAAATTGTGTAGTGGGATGATGTGTGATGGTTAAACTCGATAGCTTGAATGACGTTATGAGTTCAGACAAGGTGGGTAATCATGATTATGCTAATGTTATTTTATACTTTATATATTTTAGTTTGGGATGAATAAGGTTTACCAAAGAGAGATTTTTTTTGATTTATATTAGAATAATGTAACATTTAATATAGTTTATAATATTTTTACATTTTATATTTTCTTATTTTTTTTCTCTCATCTATTGTAGTAGTAATTTTTTATGTTGGATATTTGGATGATAGGTCTAAGTTATCTACACTATTCTATTCTACTATAATATAAGGTTATATCCTCCCCACAATATCATATTAGAACATCACTACGAGTTAGAAGCCTTTGTTCTACGAGAAGGATGTTTATAGGCCTTTTAGTTCTTTGATTTGGTTACTATAGAGTGAGAAATGTACGAATGTTGCAGATTGGTATCAGAGAATTTTTTTTATTTTTATTACATTTTTTTATATAGGAAAAAACATATATAAATGTTCATAAATTCGTAGAGATGATTTTTATTATGCCTGACCATCACTTACATGAGATAAATTCCATGTTACTAGGGAATTGGGATTGTAGTTCTTGGATTTTTAGGTTATAGTTTTGTTTATTCGTGTCAGGAATGATATTTTGTATTTATTTATTTCTGGTTATTCCTCTTGGTTCGTAGTGGGATAATGTTGGTGTTCTTCCAAATTATAAGGTATGTACATTCAGATAACATATTCATGATTTTTTGTCATTGAGATACTAGTTTTATAAATGAAAAATGATTTCGTTTCCATTTATTGAATGTGGCAACAATAAATTATTTTCTCCCCAATAAATTGTTGGTGTAATTCTAACTAACTTAACCTAGTCGTGATTATTTTCATGATATGAATCATAATGAGTTGACGTAAATAAAATGTTCATGGATGTGGCATTTTTTCTTTAGTGTTTATTCTGGTATGTGGATTCTAAATGAGTGGGTAGTTTATTAGAGTATTTGGTTTATAATTTTTCAGTGTATGGGAACACAAGAATGTGTTTATAGACATATGAGTTTTTTTGTGGGACCAGAAAAGGCGCATGGATGATTCCCAATTAGTTCCAACATACCAGGGTATGTTTGGGGACTATGTGGTAGAAACTAGTGATGTTGGGATGTCAATAATGATATGAGTGACCCAATTGTTATTATTTAATAGAAATATGTTCTATAATTATTATTCTGCATGAATTTTGGAAAATGAGGGTATCTTGAGAGAGGGGTTATCTCAATCATGTCATCGCATTTGGATATGAGGATCATGTGAAAATTCATGGTGTTTTATATTGATTCATGTGAGATGTTAACAAATGTGTTTCATAGGAATTGAGATTCCCTAGGGATTATAGATATTAAATCATTCAAAATGTTTGTGTTTTGAGGGATTTCACAAGCATGAGACACAAAGTTATCTGGTTAATTGGGATAGTGTCCCTAAAATTGATGAGGTTAACATGTCGATATTGTTTGATTTGATGGTGGATTAGGCATGTGATCCAAGGACTGATGGAGGTATTACTCTATATTTTTTTAGTCAAATGGTACAATTCCGAAACATATGGTTGCATGCCTATTTGGGTGTTCTTTTTTGAAATTGGGGTTGTTGAACCCCATTGTGATATTTTCTTGATAGATACTCTATTTCCATGGATTAAGAGAGTGAGATATTGCTTAAACTATATAGCAAGTGGATTGGTGTGACCTAATACTATATAATGGTAGGTAAGTTAGGTGTCTAATTAAGCATTAATATCCTTAGATAAAATGCATTTCATGTCGATTTTTGGATTGTATAAAATATTAAGTATAAGGGTATATGGTTTGGTAAGTTACATGAATCCATGGGGGAGGACATAATTATAGCTTAATATTAATGGTGGTTGTATATTATTTCATACTAATGTGTGAATATATCATTTTGGTATGTATTTTTTGGTTTCATTAAACCCTTACCAATTCAATGACCTTGAGAAGTGATAAAATGTTGTGATAGAATCCCGAATTCATTCGTTCCTAGACTAAAAAGGTGTTAGATTTTGATTTATATATGGGATTGATGGTTTATGACACATGGATGGTAATGAGATATGATATGATAGTTTAATGGTGTGATATTACTTTCATCAATAATGATACGGAAAAAAGAAATTGGTATTTAACCTTAAGTCTTTAATATATGTTGGTTAGAGTATAGGATACTCTAGGGAATGGTATAGTTTGATTTACCATTGTCAACTGCTGCATCAGAATATGTCTAGAACATGATACTTGATATCGACAATTATATAAAAAAGGTCCAAGGGGTCAAAATATTATAGATGTGTAAATACAGTCAACTCATATATGTGAGGAGTTGTGCTCTTTTTTGAAATTGGCTTTTAATATGATGATCACTATGTATTTTGATAATTATGAAGTTAAGAGATATGGTGTGATGGATAAGGAATATATATATTTCACTAACTATGGTGAGTTGGGCACAGTTCCTAGTGGGACTAAGCATGGTCTATATTGATATGGAACATGTGATTCCTATGATGGTGATAAGGGTCAAAAACCTTGAATTTAATTCATCGGGAGTAGACCTAAAATATCTTATTATCATTATTATAGGATAAGGGTCTTTTGAAGAACCATAGTATTATTGAACCCAAGTGTGGGTCTTGTGATGTGGAACGATTAAATAAATATGTAGGGGGTTTAGATGTGTTAATGTTTGGTTGGTGGTGGATAATAGATAGACTCATGGTCATGGATTAATTATAAAAGAGGTGCTATAGTTGGGGATCACACCATTGGTTATCTAAATGTGTAGTAGTCATTTCTATCATTTTTTCATCCAAATGTATGGGTGATATATTATAAAATCAACCTGAAGGCGGTTTCAATTTTATGATAGTGAATTAATAAAAGAAGGCTGGTTATGTGTGGTAAATTTTTATTCAATGATGTGGGTAGTGTTTAATGATAATTTATTGTAGTTAGTATGTTTGATAACTGATATCATCTATATATGGGAGATTTTAGAGTGGTGAGATTGAGTGTCTCTTTTGGGAAAATAGACATGTCGGGTGATAGGTTCTATGAAAAATCATTACTCATAGATAAGTATGATGGTTGGTGCACTGGAGTAAAAAAATTTATTGTGGGTATAGTCTTTTTTGTGAGACTACAGGTTATAATGATAATATTCAAGTGATCCTCAGATGTGAAATCAAGTGATATTTGGTCTAGTGTATACTAATGAAATCAATTGATAGTGTGATTTCAAAAAATTAGAATTCACAAGTTCCAATGAAAATTGGGAATCATCATGTAGTTAGTAAGAATAATTATCAACATGATGCATGAGTTGGTAGAGTTTTGAGTATTGGACTTATTTGGTTATAGTTTTGGAACGATCATAACCAGTGATAGACTAAGAGGTGTTTTGAGGTATCTCTTGGTGTGTTAATAACTGAGATTTCATGTGGCATAATCATCCCAAAATGCCAATGGATGACTCAAAGATGTGTTAGTATGGTTTTGAACCAGGAGTAACAAAATTGTTTACTCTTGTATATGGAATGTTTAGTATGTGTCAATATCTTGTGAGAACTGGTTAATATGGAACACTAATGAGAATCTGGGTGCATGATAAAAATCAACAGTTTCATTTTGATGATTTCATGCTTAGAGACCTAAGTATTTGAGTAAATAACATAAAATTAACATTTTTAGGAATAAATTTCAATTTCAATTAGGTAACGTGAGATGGTTGGCCCATGAGAAGACTATGATAATCATTGTTGGGAGGCATTGTGTGAGGAGTTGTTAAAAGAATGTATTTCCTAGTTTGACATTAGCCTAGATTGGGGATTGAAATGCACTTTTATCAAGGATATCATATTGTACTCTTGGTTTATATGTGATCAATCCCAATATCATGAACTCACCCTGAGTATGTTGGGAGATAATAAACTATATTTCGGTCAATCTATCTACACATATTTTATGATTTGATGGAATGACTCTATAGTGAGTTATGCTTGAAGAGAAAAATAAGGTAAGAGATAAGGTTGGGAGTACATATTAATCCTTCTAGGGGATGGTGATCCTTAATATGTATTGCAAGTTGATGAATGTAATGGATAACCATAAATATGGGAGAACGATGTTGGTCACTAGTTTTTAAACATAATGTGATAAGTGTTGTGGGATTTTGAGATCAATCATTTCATGGTCATTTTAGTTTCAGTATTTTATTGGGTAAATGAAGAAATATAAATCAGGTTTTCATGCTAAATTATAGTTTATATAATGGATAATTGTTTCTTGAGCATTTTCATAGACCAAGATCCCTATAGTGGAATTTCATTATAATGAAGAATGAATTTCAAAGAAGGAATTCATTGTACGGGCTCCCAAACACAAGTCGATTTTTTTATATGACCACCTGGTGATATTCCACATTTGGGAAGAGTTAGTGGATCAAATGTGTGGAATCCTTAAAAAGGTATAAATGTTTTTATTTTAAAATATAAATTATATAATATCTTTTATAAGATCCATGGAAACCAGTAGTTCACTCCAAGGATACCCAAGACTTACATTCAAGATTGATATATAGTTATATTGTGATGATACAAGAATTTAGGATTAGAAATGCACTAGTTTTCATGTTGTGGCACAATAAATAGAATTGTAATGAAATGGGTTTTCTATTAAATGTAACACAAATTTTTTTATGAGGTTTGTTGAGTATTCTCAATTTTAGTGTAAGGGATTTCTGAGTATTTTCATGGAGAATACGGAATGATTAGTTTGGTATTAGTTGTTTGGAGTTCAGTCATTTTAACCACATTACATACCGAGGGAAGTGTGGTAATTGGTATTATAATAAAAATAATTCCCATATCATCTCTTGTATACTAAGAGTGTTCTTTAATAGGAAATTATACTGGTGTGAGTGCCATGATTCGGAATTATGCAAATTAAACTAGAGCCTCAAGTGGGGATCACCATGGGCCAGATGATTGAAAAGATGGAGGAAAGATCATGTCTCAGGCTATAGAGGATCATATATGTGAGGAATTGATGTTTAGTGTTTTTTATGATAATTATCTATAATTCTAGAGGATTATGAATGTTGTGATATAAGTATCCATTGCTGGCATGTTGGGTGTTCAAAAATGATATGTTTTCATTTGAGAAGAAACTGACAACCCATGTAGGCCAGGGGATGTTTTAATAGTTCACATAGGCTTTTAAGGGATAAGATTTTTTAAGGTTGTTAGGTTTTAATTCCATGTGTTATTGGATGATTGTATCATTACAAAAGATATTTGAATTTTATTTGGGTGGATTAATGTAATCCTATACTGATCATTGTATTAGAACTCTATGATTTGGGACTCTTTAAAATAATTATTTTGGATTATGTGTCAGGCCTAGTATTTTTCTCAAAATATTTGATGGGTTTCAGAAGAATTTTAATTTGAAAATTCATTTCATGTAGTGAAAAACACAACGACATGGTTGGAATACAATTAAAAATAGCCATAAATCTCAACAATGTAAACAATTTTGATAAGGAACATGGTTTTACATAACCATGGAGGAGATCTTAGAAAACTGTTTAGGCTTGGAGGGAGTCATATAGCTTTTAAAATTGTGCACCTGAGGTTTTATGACTCTATAAAACTCTAATGATTATTATAACGGATGGTACATGGGACGCACTTGGTTTTTCTAACATTAGGCCAAGACTATGAAAGGTGTGAAGTGTTAGGCTTCCAGGGCCCGTAGCAAAAGCCGGGGGGGCCTAGGATTTTAAAATTTTTGTCTGTGGAATGACGACACTTGTCGTCGCCGATGATCCGATCCCCGAAGAGGTCTGAGGATCTCACGTAGATTATTAAGAGCAAAAAAATTAAAATGAAAACATACATGTTTTAAATCCAAAGGTGCGGTCGACTACCGCTAGCTGGTGGCGATCGTCGCTTGAAGGATCCAAAGCAGGATCCCTCTAGATTGTCCACACACACTCC
Organism: Viscum album; assembly: GCA_963277665.1. Lineage (NCBI taxonomy): Eukaryota > Viridiplantae > Streptophyta > Magnoliopsida > Santalales > Viscaceae > Viscum > Viscum album. The sequence continues at coordinate 400,325,144 of OY728138.1, forward strand.
AAAAACCCTCAGGAACGCCAATCATCGAACTCCGGGTGCTAGCGCGGCGATTCAACGATATCTTCGATGCCCCTACGATCACCGCATCGTTGATCTTACGATGCGTGAAGACGAAAATGATCCGAGCTCTTGGATCATCAGCTTCTCTCTTTACGATGTGGGAAGAGAGATAGAGGATCTCTATTAATCATTCCATAAATGAATGAATAGTAATATGCATACCAAAGTGAGAGAGAGAGCCACCTCTCTTATTTATAGATACATTGATAAAATACCCGGTAGGGTTCCTCGGACCCCATTAATATCAACATTCTGTAAATAAATAATTTCGACAGACTAAATTGCGCCGATATTATTTAATATTTTTTCAAATTCTTGTAATATATAAATAATATATTACATGATAAAATAGAGCCATTTAACTCGACTCGATGTCCCTCTTAACATTATACGAACCTTGAATATTACATAATATTTGTTCGATTAATATTTTTCAGGTATTTACTAAAATCATAAATACATTAAATGAATTCAAACCCAAATATTCATAACTTGAATATTAATGAATTTATATAATTCATTTGGTGATCGACAACTTGGAAAATGCTCGGACCCCGTGGCGAGGCCCACTATGTCCATATAACTGTTCAACTGAATATGTGCATATTCTTGAATACGCTATTGTGTGTGACCCTCTAGGCCCTTATCTCGATAGTAGTGATTAAAATCCACAGACCAAGAGCGGTGTCTAGAAACTCTTCATAGAACCTAAAGAGATATGAAAATTCATGGAAATTACTACCATCCTATGAACACTGACTGTATACTATAGTCTCTTTGTCATTAAATATCTCATAAAGCATGACACACTCTTGTGTCATCGTCCTTATCTTGCTTCATTATTTGTTGATCTATCCGGATGGATTCACCTTTCTACTACTTTGGCCAAAGACTTATGAAGGCAGCAACATCCTAATCAACCAGGCCTGAGATATAAAACTTCATAAACTTGGAAGTGACAAATTCTTTCTTGACCATTCAACCAACGTCATACCACCAACGACGCACCCAACACAAACTACCTCGCCACGACATTACTACCATGGTTTTCTCCTTTCATTAAAGTACATAGTTAAATGATATATATTGGTAATGGTGTCATGTTAGGAGACCGATACACATGTCCATAGATATGAACAACCAATGGAACCCAAAACATGTGGTGTTCCTATTAACAGGTCTATCCTCATGATCTCACTACTAGAGATCACCAAGTGTGAACTTCATGAGAATAATTCTCAAAGCTTATGAGCCCCCAACACCTGATAGTCAGACATCTACTATGTCCAGTCAGTAATATGTATCTAGACTATAGAAAATATATTTAAGATCAATTTCATTGTATCTCGAGGTTCTCATTATAGCATGGGATCTGCTATAACCACTTGACACGATAGTTAAGCTTTGGAAATTTCCATTATTATAATGGATGCAGAAAAGTCTCCACTATAATGGTAAGATATCATCATGCATATATAACTGTAAACATGATACGGTAATCAAAAGTACTATATAGTTGGGTCTAGGGTACCCACTATTTCAACACTCCCACTTGCACTAGAGCCAACATTCTAACTAATCTCGCTAGCTACTCACATCATAAATACCATTCTTCTATTGAGTAATGGATTTAACTACTGGGCCAGCCATGTTTTTTCCACGTGGCATATCTACTATATGCGACCTCAACTACTTGAGTGTAACTTCTCAGGATAGGGTATCCCTGAGTATATCACTTTTTCCATTGTCATATCTTGACAACTCGGCTAGAAATAATACTTTTCTCACTAGGATCGAATCCATGAATTGGAGAAAATCATTGCGATTTATAACTTCTTCTTAGCTTCCTTTGATGCTGGAACGTACTCGGAATTTGTTGGTTTGTCAACCACAAGATTTTATGAGCTTAACTCACTCATCTCCTTTTCCTAACTGTGATACTAGATCAAATTGATCTAAGGACTAATAGTATGTGTCCCACCATAACTATTATACTTTCCTCTCCATATTCTAGGTACATATCATTTGTAATTACCAAATTACAAGCTGATAGTTCTGACAGCATCACATGAAGTGATATTGGAAATAATTGATATCCGCCTATAATAAATTATATATTGGCAGAATCAATTATTGTCCATAATATGGAATATGTGATTGATCCATCGATAAAGCATATAGAATCAATTCACAACTTTAATCTCTACACATGCTCCGAACATGTTAACCTGGAGAGATTAAGCCATATGACATAGGCAATAATTCTGAACTGGAATTGTTCCAACTTGTATTTTTCAATATAATGTCACTATATGTACGATTGACTAGGACCAAGAAACCTTTGGATCTACCTGAGTGGATCATGTTTCCTTGGACATATGTTTCTACTAGAATTCAATCATTGGATAATTTATTTTAACCTGATCTTATCTAACCATAAGATCAAAAACTGTTTTTCATATGTTTCCGAACATATTACATTTGGAAAACATTGGTGCTCACACTAACCTTTGGTAGACACAAGGAAAAGAACCATTTATAATGAATTCTCTAATATCTTGTTGCATACTTTATTCCAGAATTGGATTTCAGTAACTTGCAACCTTTATTGGAATAAACATAATCTATTTTTGGTTGCATCGTATAGACACCTTCCACGAAAGATGATATTGACATCCAATGACTAATAAAAAGATCTTTGATGTTTAGTTATGACAAGTAAAATTCTAAAAGATTTAGGCATACCGACTTGGTGTAACCCATCGATCCTTGTTGGTACCATTCTTGTACCATCCATGTATCATTTTATTTGAATACCCACAACATTATTCAATTTATAATCCCCTTTTCAATTTGATACATGGAATCCATTATTGAATTTTAGTTGATCTTGTCAATCTGAGCTCATTGCCTTATACTACTTACATGTAGGATTTATTATTCTTAATGAATAATATATCACCGGCCACGGTGAATATAAAACCATTACAATGGTTTCATTCTTCTTACGCAGTATGTGTCTCTAGAACACTCTTATTCCACACGTACTTGTGGAAGTTATTCCCTATGGCAACCATTTGTGCATATCGAGTATTGACTAACTCCAAGTCAAGTCAGCTCCCACTATCTCTAATAGAGATGTGCACCCTTGTATAGAAATGTAGTCTAATACTTGACTACATCTTATATATCTTAGGGATTTAGGTAATATCTTAAGAAACTGTTAGGATAATTAACTTAGATGCACAACATGTTTAACTTGATGCAGGTTTGTTCAAATCCTAACAAATGATTTGCATCTAAACACATCCTATGACATAATGGTTTTAGATCATACTATGACTCGTATGATATCCATTTTTCATTTTAGTGGGCATATTGGTTATGGGTTTACGCTATTATTTGAAAATCACATTTTGAAATTTGATGGAAGTTTCTACAAGTTGCAACATTGATACAACTTACATTATAAATTTGATGTATAACATATCCATTTTGGAATTCCTCCATTCAGCATGTTTGTTTATCAATGTTAATATATGATACTAATCATAGATCCTCCTTATGAACATCAATACGGTGATGCGAATAAGGTAACATGCATTTAGGAATTACTCCACGCTATATTATCATGATCGATGATTGTTTGGTCAAGATATTATTCGGCCTACCGATCCAAAGAAACTCATATCTTCTAACGAAACTTATAATTCACTATTCCTTAATGACTTAAAGGAATATTATGAAGTATCTTTACCCCTTGTTGTCTTTGGAATAGTTTACATTGTCTTGTTGAACTAACCTCAGAAGGCATTGTGTCATACCTTTATTTCTAAAGGATTCTTTGTCTAAACTAAGGGTGTCAATAATACCCTAGGTGTTTAGTTGTGTCGAGCCTAAATACCATACTGGGTATATAGTTGACGTCCTCTTTTAGTTTTACTTTACAAATAATCACATTTCCACAACTAGGTAGGTTTTACATTTTATATTCATCATGTATTTCCATTGATTCAAATAATAGTGAATTATTTGTTGAGTTTGTTACCACAAACAACATTCATTCTAAAACATGGAATAATGGATCATCATGTACAAATGGGCACATGAGATAATTTTTTTTTGTTATACTCCACAACTTGTTCAATTTGAATCAATCACTTATAAATTAGAAGTTATGTGTTTCTCCCCGCTGACTTAGGAATCACCCTTTCTCACCTTCTTAAAGAAGACACTTTACTTCTTGTAATGTTTCACTACTTACTTTCTTATTGTATTTCAATAAATATATGTGAAAATCAAATTGTATTATAATACCCAAGAAGTATTCAAGAAAAAAATAATTTTATTTGATGAATATAAACTAAATGATAAGTGGCTACTTGCTTCTTATATTTCAGTTTTTTAAACTTCCAGGAATTTATTTCATTATGTGATGAAAATAATCTCATGTTAAATAACCAACCACTTTTCAATGAAGTACATGACGAAGGTGTCTTCGGTGTATCTTTCCAGAAGCCTTTTTTGCGTTGTCATTCAATGTATTCTCCATAAAAATAAAAGATGGTGTTATCTCCAATATTCTTATTACTTGGAAAATGTTACCCTAACGGTAATGAATCTCTTACTCTATACGGTTTTTCTGTATCCTTACAAAAATTAGAGTAATTGAGTGTAAAAGGTATAATAATGGGATGATATGAATGATTGTTAATTGTCTTTCACTTTACACTAACCAAGTGTAATCATCACAATCAAATCTTGCTTTGCTTTCTCCTCGAAAGGATCATGGAGATGAGACTACATGTAAAATAAACCTTGTAATGATGTAGAGGCCGCATCTAACATCAAACATTGATGATAGAATTATGATAGAACCATCATATGCATGATTTATGAGTCTCCTGTAAGCAGGTTTACACCCTCGCTTCTTAAGGTTTCTTAACAGGTTGGGACACAAGAACCTTGAATTTCCGATATAGTAGTAATGTGCAGAAGCACCTATACTACACATGGAATTTCATGCTTGTTTGGACGTTAACTTTGTCCAATGTTTATCGTAGGTTTATTATGGTATTTATTTCCATTATCTACTAATATAATTTGGCATATTGTACTTTTATGTGATTACCAGTTTAGACATAATTGATTAATTTCATCATTAAATGTCTCTCACTAATTTTTCAAACTCTAGGAACCCTCTATACATGAATCAGAATACTCTGGAGTATTCTAGTGGCCAGGATCCCCGAACCTCCCTCATAGTCTACAGGATAGGGCTACACCACTACTCGGAGGGTCCAAGTTAGACCTTTGACTAGCCAACCGCATTAACTTGCGGTTCCTTAATCTGTTGAGTGAAGTCCCAGCTTCATAAAACATTTACCGATTTACTCAATGCTTGCCTCTAAAATTACAAAAAACTAGCTAAGGCTATATATTTGCTGTAATTTTTGTTAAGTCGACCCACCACACAAATAACAACTCCCAGGCATTAAGATGCACCCTCATCTAAGGCATGAACCGACACATCGAACACCCGGTTTTGTTCAAACTTGAATGATGGAAGGCTATTTGTGACTTAGTATTTTATTTGAGGGTTTTATTGATTTCTCTTGACGAATTTAATCCATTTATATTAATCTTGTTCATCTATGTTGTCGTGCTCACAACTGAACATCAATAGAAATCAAATGTTGATTTTTTATGCATTTTATTATTTATCATTTTATGTATTTTCCTGCTGTTCTAAACTGTATAAAGTAATAAATAAATGCATAGAGTTCATACTATTACTGAATGGCCTTGAGCATCTAAACGACCTAAGGGCGTCTTACCTGAGTCAAAACTTGACTCAAAATGAAGTTTTCCCCTTGTCTTGTATGTTTTGTGGTCTTCTACAGTGTCGTCATGTCTTGGCAAGGTCAACGTCTTGTCTTGGAGTACCGCCTCGCCTTGGTGGAATCCATGCATCGTCTTGCACCTTCGTACACTGCCTTATCTTGGCCGGGACTACATCGCTCGTCATCTTTGTCCGAAGTAAAAAAGTACTCGCGCCCATGCGAGGGGAACTCGGGTATAAATGTACATAAAATCAATTGGACAAGCAGGTCCTTATACATTTTAACCGAAAAGAAGACGATGCGCAGACCGTCATTTATATAATTACAATCATCGCACACATTTAAATAATTAAATAAATAAATAAATGCAGACAAATGGGGTTGGTGCTCAAGACCAGTAGTCGGGTAACTACAGTATGATTAAAATTAAAATTCATAAATAAGAATGGGGGTTATTAAATTAAATGAATTAATAAATTAAAATAATTTAATTAATTATCGGTCATGTATTTATTTTAATTTTAATAATTAAAATTAAATTAAATAATTAATTAATTTAATTACAAAAATTAAATTATTTTAAACCTCAGGTATATATTTTTTTCAGAGTAATTAATATATTAATTAATTTAATTAATTATATTAATTGATTTAAATAAAACCATGTTTGGTGTTACCTTCCCGCTAGGAGGACTGGGCGGCGGCCGGGTAAGCTTGTCCAGGGTGCTGCCGGGGAGGAGTCAAGGCAGGAGGCCGGTTGCAGCTGTGCTGCCTGTGCATGTGCTAGGTGGGTACATGGGCGAGTCCAGGGAGGGTCGGCCGGGGCATGGCGAGGCCGTAGCGGACAGACCGGCGGCCCTGGACTAGTGCCGGTCGGCCGAGATCCTACCGTGGCCTGGCTTCAGAAGCCCCAAACTACATGATGCAGTATGGGAAGTGGCATGGAGCAGGGTGCACCTCCTGCAGCGGCGTGTGGAGCCTGGTGCAGTGCCTGCAGGGCTGTGTGGCACCGTGGCCAGTAGAAGCAGGGGTTGACCGGGAGAGGTCAGGTGATGCACACTGCATGGAGGCCAACATGCGTGGAAAGCTACTGCGGTGGCATCTGGGAAGGGAGGTGGTGTCCAGGAGCTACATCAAGAAGAAATTGTCGTAGTGCGCTGCTTGGGAGGGTGCACCATCCGGGAAGGGAGGCGGTGGAGAGGAGGTCGTGGAGACCTTGGGAGGAAGGCTGGCAGGTGGCAGGCCGGCCTGCTGTGCACAGGGTGTGAGCGCTGCTAGAGGGAGCGCATGGAGAGGGGTGCGGCTCCTGTGGAGGAGAAGCAGACTGGAAGGGGGCTCGGCTGGGGTCTGGTCCACCGGGAGAGGGGCATGCGATGGGGTCCGGGCGGCCCTGGGCTGTGCGGCGTGGAAGGGGGGCAGCTGGCAAGCCTTCATGGGGCGCCCTCCTGTCCGGCGTCCCAAGGGAGGAGACGCACTGTGGCCAGGCTGGCCTCGACTCCTTTTGTTTTTTTCATTTTGTTCTACTTTAACACGACATCCCCATTCTCTCCATTTCATTTTTTTCTATCCACGCGGTAGCCCTCCCCACCTTTTTTTAATTTTTTATCACATTAATACTTCTTTTAAAGTCTCTTCTTTTCCCATTTATTTTATTGAGTCAGGTCTTCCATTTAATTTTCCAAAAATCAATATATTAGCCTTTAATAACAATAATTATTATTATACTAATAATTATAATAATAATAATAAAATAATTATTATTTTAATAATTATAAAACAATTATTTTTATTTTTATTTTATGATGATAATTATAATCATTAAATAATAATAATTATCATCATTTGTTGTGTTTTAGGAAAAACCAAAACAAGAATGATGATCGGAAACGATAGGAAAAATAATACCCGTGATCATATCGAAAATGTGATCCTTTCTGAAAAATTCAAATGACCATACCATTGCCGTTGGAAATTGGATGGGCGCATGGTTTAAACCGTTGTGACCGATTTTGTACCCTCTACTTAATTTCATGCTAATTAATTTTATTTGGCTCAAAAAATCTACGCGACTCACTCTGATACCACTGTTAGGTATCCGGGGCCCACAACGGAAGCCGGTGGGCCGGGGTTTTTAAAATTTCAGTCGGCGGAACGACGGTAATTTTCGTCACCGATGATCCGAGCCCCGGAGAGGTCTGAGGATCTCTTTTGGATTATTAAGATCACAAAAATTAAAATGAAAACATACCCGTTTCAAATCCAAAGGCACGGTCAAATTCCGCAATCCGATGGTGATCGTCGCTTGAAGGATCCAAACTAGGATCCATCTATATCATCCAAACGTGCTCCAAAAATCCACAGGAACACTGATCGTCGAACTCCGGGTGCTAGTGCAGCGATTCAATGATATCTTCTATGTCCTGATGATCACCGCATTGTTGATCATACGATGCTTGAAGAAGAACATGATCCAAGCTTTTGGATGATTAGCTTCTCTCTCTAGGAAGCGGGAGGAGAGAGAGGCTCTCAATTATTGATTCCATAAATAAATGAATATTGATATTCATAACAAAGAGAGAGAGGATCTTCTCTTATTTATAGAGTCATTGATAAAATACCTGGTAGGGTTCCCCGACCCCTGTTAATATCAACGTTCTCTAAATTAATTATTTCGATGGACTAAACTGCACCAATATTATTTAATATTTTATCACATACTTGTAATATATATATATTATTACATGATAAAACTGAGCCATTTAACTCAACTCTATGTCCCGCTTAATATTAAACGAACCTTGAATATAAAATAATATTTTTTCAATTAATATTTTTCTTGTATTTACTAAACTCTTAAATACATTAAATAAATTCAAACCCTAATATTGAAAACTTGAATATTAATGAATTCATTTAATTCATTTAGTGATTGACAACTTGGACAACGATCAGACCCCGTGGCGGCACCCACTATGTCTATATACCTGTTCAACTTAATAGTTGTGGATTATTGAATACGCTATTTTATGTGACCCTCTAGGCCCTTATCTCGATAGTAGTGAATAAAATCCACTGACCAAGAGCGGAGTCTAGAAACTCATCATGGCCCCTAAATAGATAAGGATAGTCAGGTAAACGACTACCATCCTACGAACACTGACTTTGTACTATAGTCTCTTTGTCATTAAATATATCATAAAGAAGGATGCACTCTTGTGTCATCATCCTTATATTGCTTTATTATTTGTTGATCTATCCAGATGGATTCGCCTTTCTACTACTTTGGCCAAATACTTATGAAGGCGGCACCATCCTGATCAAACGGGATTGAGATATACAACTTCTTAAACTTAGAAGCGACAAATTATTTCTTGACCATTCAACCAACGTCATACCACCAATGATGCACCCACCCCAAACTACCTCGCCACGACATTACTGTCAAGGTTTTCACATTGAATTAATGTATGTAATTAAATTATATACATTGGTAATGGTCTCATTTCAGGAGACCAATACACATATCCGCAGATATGAACAACCAATGACACCCAAAACATGTGGTGTTTCTATTGACGGGCCTGTCCTAATGATCTCACTACTAGAGATCACCATGTGCGAACTTCATGAGAAGAAGTTTAAATTCTTATGAGACCCCAACACCTGATAGTTAGACATCTACTGTGTCCAGTCAGTAATATTTATCTAGACTATAGAACATATATTTATGATCAATGTCATTGTATCTCGAGGTTCTCATTATATCCTGGGATCTTCTATAACCTATTGACATGACAATTAACCTTTGGACATTACCATTATTATAGTGGACGCAGAAAAGTCTGCACTATAATGGTAAGATATCATCATGCATATCTAACTGTACTCATGATACAGTAATCAAATGTAATATATAATTGGGTCTAGGGCACCCACCATTTCAACATGAAGGTGAACTTGTTCCAATAGAATGGTTTATTCATGGTGTATTGAATAATTTCCATTAAATATGCGAGGTGTGGCCCCTAGAAAATGGGATCCACATTGTTGGAACACTATTAGTCATATTGTGTGGAAACAATGCGATTCCCTTTAAAAAAGGTAAATTTAGTTTTCCCTTTTGGCCTTTTAAATATAACCCTCCGATATCCTCTCACTCATGAATAGTAGCGTGTATTGTTGTTCACCCTCTTCTCCTCCTCAAGGATTGGATGGATCTCCTTCATATGATATATGATTTTACCACCGTTCATCATATTGGATATCTACTAGGTATTTATTGATTTCTCTTACATTCATTCTTCATTTAACGTTTCATATTGGTTGTTATTTTATTGAATGATCATATTCCCTATTTATAGATAGTTTATCTATTAATTAGATTAATATTTTTTTATTTGATTCAATGTATGAGAATGGATTAGTGATGATTTTTTTTGTATAAGTTAGGTGGTCTAGTTTCCATTCCCATAATGTTTCATTGTTTATAAAATTAAGTGGTTTTAAGAACATTATATTATCCATACATTTCTCTAAAATTAATTGAAATACCTTAATTAAATTAGTTAACACTTTTTAAATTTATTGTTCCAGTCCTTTTCTATTGTATAGGGTTATCTACCTTGATAATTTCCACCACATTGGGTGTGTTTAATGAAATTCATTGACACCATATAAATGAGTATCTGACCAATACACCATCCTTGTGTGTTTATCTTTTCTCCTGGTTGATTTGGTTTAAAATAACGTAAATGAGTTGTTTAATGGTTGAATATATTTACTTAGTCTTTAATACAACATGAAGATGGATTGAATGATAGATTTATTAGTAATGTATTGTTGAATGGAATGTATAATTAAATGGACATAATTACCTCTTGAAAAAATGAAATGAATAATGAAAATATCTAGGATGATGTATTAATTGGAATGCATACTCACTTGTATTTTTTTATCACATATAAGTAATTTGGTTTATTAAAATAAATCTTACATTTGAATGAATGTCTTTATCATGGCCCATGTTTAATTATTAATTTTTTTTTCTATTTTAAATCATATTCATTAGTGATACTTGGATTCTAATATGGAATTTCTTGGATGTTCATGTAAGGAACCTCAACATGAATGATTATAAATGTTTAAGAGATGTTAAGAATGGTTCTCTTAATCACTTGATAATATTATTGGACATGAAATTGAAATTTTTTAAAGGTGAGGTAGGACCCGAACAATACAGCGAAAGCCTTTTTTTCTTTAACATGGATGGGATCATGGGATGCAACTAATTTATTAATTCATCTTCCATTTATATTAACACCCCAAGATTCAGTCTGTGTATTAAATTTTGAATTCCTTATTTTTTCACAAAGGGTTCATATACATTTCTCGAAATCTAATAAATCTAAATCTTCTGATTTATCTCCTTATATTAATCGTGATATTACGGATATCCATGGTTACTAACTTGGGATCCTTTCAAGTATATCACTATGTCTACCTAGGACATGCTCTGAGGGATCAGGTAACACACTCCCTAATAGCTAACTACCGAGGGTTAACCCTTATAGGATTCACTACTTAATAAAACATAAAATCCCTGGAATTTATAGAACCTTACAAAATTACCACTATTAATATATCCCATTGTTTTATTTCTTTGGTCTGAAATTTATATTTATAAATATAAAATTTTAGATCTTTATAGACATTCAGACTTAGGACAAGGTAGGTTGAGTCAACTGAGTTTCCCATTAGGATCGTGAGCCGACCTGTTTATATTTTAATTCACTACATTATATTCATATACACGAACAGTACTTCATTTTATACTAATGTACTAGTTATGATTTAGATATCATTGGTGGGGACCTTCTACGATTTACCCATACCCTATTCAGGTAATTGTTTCGTACTCAGAAAAAACTTTTGGTTTCAGGATATGATCTTAGATTATGTTTTCTTACTATTTATCTTTAATATGTATGGTGTATCATGGATATGAGGGCCAATCGTGACCTAAATATACCTAAAAGATTTTGGAATTTTATGTACATCTTCTTTTGTTAGTGTTGTAACAAATTATGTACTACCTATGGTATGATGACTGATCTATTTATATGACTCAGTATGTTCTTTCATTGGTGGATTTTTTGGTTTTTTTCAGTGATGAATTGATAATTTATGTTGTTGTGTCATTTATATATTCCACTACCTTATTATTAATTATTTTGTATGCTATACTTTTTTAATATTATAGGGGTAATAGTCTCCCCATTGTACCACTCTTAGTCCTTCACTATTAGTCAATGTCCTATGGATTATAGGGAGGAATGCTTGAGCCTATGTGTCCAACCATTTTAGCCACTTTTATTGATTTAGTTGGATTGGGATATTAAAAATAACATGGAAGAAAAAATAATTAAACTTCATACATTATAAAAAAGTTTTTTTATTTTTTAATATGTGCATTAAATCACAAATTCAATGTACAATGAAATTTACCATTCCATGGTTAGTGTATTCCAATGGTATTTTATATGACATTATAGTGATCATGTGAAATGAAATATTATATCATTTAGTCATTTATCCCATGTTAAGAATCATGATTATTTTATCATATTGTCACATTAGATGATGATATATAGATAATATGTTTATTATTAAAAGAGTTGAATATTTGGATTAACAAAAAAGGTGGTATACAAATGGTTTCTTTATTCAATAATGTATGAAATTATATATATCCATGAGGATCCTTTAATAGATTGAATATGCCTACAAAATAGAGATTCTTGGGGCTCCTTAAAAATACAAGAGTTCATTCTTATTTGGTTAATGATATTTATGATTCACTTATCTACATGTTCCTTTATAGAGGAGGTAATTACACATAATTATGATGGTGAATTATTAAAAAAGAGTTCATTGATTCTAGTGGTTGGTGGATAACAAAAAATGTGGGAACACATTGGTTTCAAATGAATCAACATCATCAATATCATTTCCTATTAAGATTAATAACATGGATAGTGATTTAAACTTATTTTAGGGTTTTCATTCATAATACTTTTGATTCCACTCATTGAGGATATTCAAATGGGTTTTATGTTTTATTATATTATTTATGGAAAATTTTATGACTCAAAAAACCCATCAGTGATATTTGGTCCCTTTTCAATAATTAATTTATGGGATGAAAATTGAAATTGAAAATTGATTAGAGTTTTTTCTTATAAGCACAATCATGATTGAAAAATTATCCCTCGGCATATGGTATTTTTTCTAAAAATGCTGTGGTAATATAATCACTATATAATAATATAAAAAATTTTATTTGCAAACCATAATTTTAAATTGAAATCACTCATGGTTATTGTAATTGTAATATAGGGTTTCATTTTTAACATTGTCACAATGTTGTTGGATGGTTACTCTATCATGGTTATGCTACTAATGGAGAAATTTGTTTCATACTAGATGTTATCATATTATACATTAATCCACCATAAGACAAACTATACTGTGGTGAAAAGATATTCACTATAGTTTGGGGTACAACAAAACAACTAAGACATCAAATGATTTTTCATTATTCCTTGGTCCAATTTTTTTGTGAAATTTGACCATGTAATGATGGATATCCATGATAAATAGAAAAACTATAAAAATATATTTCATTAAAACCGATCATCAGTACAATCCCAAAAGTCATGTGCTGAATCAATATGATTTTAGACCACATCAAAATTTGTTTTAATAAAATTGATTGTTTAATATTGACATATCTGATTTAAATAATTGAGTTCACATTTTATTATGATATTACTACTTAAATTTTCATGTATATAATTTTTTTATATTAGGTGAATATTATATTATTTAGTTAATGAAATTAAACAACATCATATGAATTATTATACTATGATTTTAAGAGTTACATGTTACATATTACAACATAATATTTAGATTTACTCAACCTTAATATAAGTTTTTTATGGATTTATCAGCTTATTTTTAAATGTTAAAGTAAATTTATATATATTAAGTGAAATAATTATGATAAAATGAGTTCTATATTGTGTAAATAATAGTGGATAGAAAGATTTTGGTTCAGATTACTCATTGGACTGAATTATTAGTTTTTTCAAGACTATTTAGAATTAAATACCTATTGATCCATGTTTACTCTAGTGGGGATTGTTTATTTCATATAATTATAATAAAATATAGGAAATAATATCATTTACGTTATGAATTTAATATATTTGGATTCTATTTTTTTTTTCAATACAAACTATGAGTTTGTTAAAGAGTAAGGCATTAATATAGTATGAATGTGTTAATATTTTTTTTAATAGAGAGGGATTCCAAAATTTAATTTCGAGAATCAAGATTACAAAAAAGTGTTTAAATGAGATATGATTATTATATAGGATTAAATAGAAAGAAATGATATATATAAGATGTATATGTAGATGGTAAGGCTAAGATAACCCTCTAAAAACAAAGTGTAACATTCCATCGAAATTAAACACATGTTATGACCATGATAATTTAATATTATTAACCCTCATGGTTAAGTACCAATGGACTATATTTTATATGGAAGAAATGATGATGTTAAACAAAAAATGTTAAACGACCATGTCATGTTATTATCATTGGGAGGCACATATCTAATAAGCCCTAAAAGTAAGGATACTTAAAGAATAGAACTGAGTTTATCTATATGATAATTTTTTAAAAGGGTTATTCACCCAAAAATCAAAAAGTCATATGTGATATGGTTTCCATGATGTGAAAAATATATAGTTATTAAAAGGGATAAAGGTGTAAATAGTTCAATAAATAGTTAAATATGGATCTTGTCTCACTAAATGGATATGATATGTCTAGTCATAATTTTTAGTGGGAGTACATTATATAGTAGTTCTTATTGAAATGATGAAAAACATGATACTCACCCAAAAATATTTATTTATTATAGAATATATCATGAATCATGGTTATCAATTTTAGGTAACTTATATGTGTAATGTATAATAAAATTATATATAGGTACCTAAGATTTATTAGTATTCTCAAAGAGAATAATTCTAATTATATGGACATGAATATTATATAAATCATTTTATTTAATTTGGATGTATGTGTATTAGATACATGGTGTTCATCACAAGTATTTTCAAAAAAATGAAACATTGAAACAAGAGCTAATTGAAAAAATAATAAGTAGATTTACGTGTCAATAATAAAGTCAAATTTGTTTCAAAAGGGGTCATCATTTTTGATATACGTCTACCGATTGGATTATTTATAAGAATTAAAAAAATATAACATTATTTCGTCCATAAATAGGAATTTTATTTCTATATTTTTTTTAACAACATGGGATTTTTTTCATTATTAAGAAAAATATTTTAACTTTATATATAAATGAAATGTTTTCATATAATTATTTATTTGGATAATAGTTTATATATTAATTATATGGACAATACTATATAGTGAAGATATGAAGAATAATGTTGAAACTAACTCTATTTATCGATGGCCTTATATCCTATGATATATTAAAAAAATCATATCCAAAGAATCCATATAGATTGACTATTTTACTCGTTCAATTAAGAATCATTCGATTGTTTTCAATTTTTTTATTAAAAAAATAACCA
The DNA here is from genome assembly GCA_963277665.1 of Viscum album. NCBI lineage: Eukaryota > Viridiplantae > Streptophyta > Magnoliopsida > Santalales > Viscaceae > Viscum > Viscum album. Next base: position 400,340,727 of record OY728138.1, read on the forward strand.
ATGAACTTCTTTGTATAAAAGTTGAATAGGCTAGTGGTAAATAAGTTTTTATACATAATGATGAAAGTGGACTACATATTTCACAATAAAGTGGTGAGTATATGTACTTCACAACATTTATTGATAATTTTTTTGTATTTTTATTTGTTTTAATGAAAAAAAACGTTTAAAAACATTTCAAATTTTCGAGCTATTCAAATGTGAAGCAAAGAATAAACTGGGTAATAGTATTATTCTTATTCAATTTCACTGGGTGGTGAATAATCAATCAATGAATTTATTAATCATCTGATATAATTTTTAATTTTTTATCAAATCACTATTCCTAAAACTCCTTTCTGGAATGGTGTTTCTGAGGGGAGGAATCATTCCTTGCTTAGACATTGTTTTATTGATGATTTGTTAGCATGAAATTCTTGAATAATTTTGGGGATATTCTATAGAAGAACTATCATTCACACTAAACCATGTTCTATCCAAGTAATTCATAATTATGTTGTTTGAAATATGTATTTGGAGGAGTTTTGATATATCTTTTATGAGATTTGGGGGGGGAGGTTTAATCACACCTATGATGTTTGGATTTTAACAAACTTTCCTCTTGATTTGAGTTATGTATTTTTCTGCTTTTATAAATGAAATGATGGTGTAATTTTCTATAATAACAATAATAATAAATACTTTTTTATTAATTTTTTATATTTATTGAGAAGAGATATTTAAATATAGATGTTAGTGAGAAGAAAATTATAATTTGAGAAGTACTGGACAAAAAATCATGATTTATTGTTCTGAAAAAAAGTGAACTAGCTTTATCAGATGTTATAGATGAGGAACCAACTATAATTACAAAAGAACATCATTGTATTAGAGTTATAATTCATGTACATCAGTTATATGGATTTAGTATAGAAAATTAAAATAAATTAATACACATATATGATGAATCTTCTACTTATAAAGAGGCCACTAAGGGTTCAAATTATGAGAAATTATTTGAGGGACGGAAAATTATGATGGGATTTGTTGTACTCAAGAAAAACCTGAGAGGGGAGGGGTAAATAAGGTTCTCAAATTTTTCAAATCCTTTTTTAATGGATATGTTCACACTATTGGAAGAAACTCATTAAACCTACCTGATGAAACATGTATTCACAGAAAAAAAAAACAGAACTTGAAAATTTTACTTAGTTCTCCACTATGGACGAATCAAGATAGTAAATATAATAAGTGAATGTTTAGAGAATTAATGTCGTATTTACTGTCATTATATCATAAAAATGTATTAGGAATACTTACATGAGTATCTGATGATTCTGAGGCATTATATGTCATTACTGATAAATTATCAAGGTAAGATAATATGCTAATTATTGTACTATCATGATATATAAAAAAGAAATATATGGATTCTTCCTTGAATAATACAATTGAAGTTTAATAAATAGTAAAAATGATTATTTTAATTATTCTCATACTGATGATATGCTCCAATACATTTTTCAATATTGCTAAAGAAATGAGACAAGTTTTACAACATTATTGGGGATATTGAAGACTCATTGTTTATCGAAGAATTATAATGACCATGAAAAATAAATTCCACATGAAGAATTGATGAAGAGTTAAAGAATAGGAGAAAATAGTAATTTGAAATTGATAAATTGAGTAAAATTTTAAATAGTTAATCAATATTTAAAAAGTAGAACATCATATTGTATTACAATGGTGGAATTGTAGTTGGGGTTTGGTTTAGTGGTAAACACCCCTTAATTCAACATGAAAAATGGGGGTTCAAAACCCATTGAGCGCAGGTACTATAGTAGTACTATATCGACTGTAGCCATGGAAACACTCTTGTAACGCCGAGCACTAATGTAGTGGCAGGTCACGGTAGAGGGCGGCAGGGCACTGTAGCAGCGGCGTGTACTGTGCGGTACTGTAGTAGTGCGTGTACCGTAGTAGTAATATTCATAGAATAGGACTTGGGCCAATAAAATGAGCATATGGGCCAGGTAATGGGCTAAATGGCCACTGGGCCTTCGGGCTATATAATGGGTCTCCCTCTACCCAATTAAAGAGGTATTTGATTTGATTTAATAATAAATGGGGCATCGGCCCCATCCTTTAAAAAAATGGTGAAATTTCATAAATAGTTTTTAAAATGTATTTTGAGTTAGACTTACAAAAAACCAAAAATCCCTTGTTCATCCAAGTAACCACCTCAAACACACATACGGGACTTAGGTCTCACACATGGGATATGGTTCATCCAATAAAACAACATCAGAATGATTCCTATGGATTGGAAGGCATAATGTGAACATAGAACACATGCAACAACAAGTGATGCCACCCTGCATAGTGGCACAATGGTAGAGTGGTGTAATCACGAGTAGATGCTAGCAGAAGCGGAGAGTATAACTCATTACATTATACTGCTATTATCTAATCATGAAATTGCTAATAAAATGAAGGGTGTATGTAATTCCCCAACCCCAGTTACCTAAATTTAGTAAATTATTTTAATAAATTGATATGATTACAAGGAATAAAATCCCAAAAGACCAATCAGTTTAACAGTCTTGGAAAATATATTACATATATGAATGTTACATTAACATATCTAAAATAAAACACAACATAAATAATCCTTTCAGAATGCCATTATTACTCTAGCTTAACCCTTCATATCAATCATAATACACTTCTTCAAATCATGGGAAAATGAAACATAAGAATGGGGTGATCTCAGATGTATTTAATGGATAACAATACAGTAGAATCTATCATAAATAATCCTAAACATTTAAGGCAATATATGAGAGTATAACACTATCCTTTTAAACATAAAATTCAATATAATATGGAAAAGATAAATCAAATAATGTCATTTACATATTCAAATGGATATTCTAGTAGTTGAATAATCACATGTAATAACAATTGCTAATTTTATAATGATGGAATGCATAATGTTGGACATCATAACCACATATTCAAGGCCTCGGGCCAAGACTACAAATAAAAATTTTGTCAAGGCCATGCGTGAAGACACTGATTTGTCTCATGAGACCTACTGATGCATTGAGGAGCTATTGTGAGCTCCACAAATCACTAATTAAGTTTAATGCATTCCTCATATGAAAATGTTAAAAGATATCTTAAACATTCGTATTAAAACTATCATAAAAACTTTCAATACTTTTTCCGTGAAACATGAATGGTATTAAAATATCACATCTAGAACCAAGCATATCATAACTCATTCAATTCAATAAAGAAGATTTTATTATAATAAATCAAACTCAATCAAGAATAATATCTAGTATAGGATGTTGACATAGTTGAAAATGATCAGTAAAACTCTTTTAGAGAAATATTTTTTTTTTGTGAAATCATATAAAAGTCAAGCATTTATAAACTAAGTCACTTAAAAAATATATTTGAATCAATGTGTCCCATATCACTTTGAAAAATTTCAATGGAATTAACATTATCATTTCCATATAAATAATTCCTTAAAATCAATTTTGGAACATGGACATTAATTAAAATATTTTTTAAAAAATATCATTAAATCATTTAATATGATGATCTTGATAAAGTGTCCCTTCCACAAAACCTTAAAATATTCATTTTGAAATCATTTTAATGAAACATGGACATGGATGATAAAAATTTCTATGTAAATACATACACCTAAACAATCTATAATAATAATGTGATTAAGAAAATAACCCTTACTTTGTACTTTCTTTTAGTCGAGGGTACATTTAACCTCCTCTTCTGCGGGTTCTTCCTTTTTATTTGAAATAAGGGTTCATAGGTTGGATTTTTGATAAATGTAAGGCCTCTAGATTTAATTGAGGGTAGTTTGGAAGATATTTCAGTAGGGTTTGGCTGAGCCAAAAAGCTTTGGATGTGTGATTTTGTGAGAAGGGGATGTACCCTTTTATAAGAGAGGTGTGGGTCATTTTAGAAAAGCTTGAAATAATATTTTATTATAAAATATTTTTTCGTTTTATAATGGATCTAAATGGATTTATTTCGAGCCTAAGGTAGGGATGGGTCGAAATCCTCTCAACCAATATGTTTTAGACGTGTTTATGTCACCATAATAAACTTATCTTTTATATTTAACTCTAAGATAAATAGTTTATCTTTTACCATGCCTTCTTGTATTTTTATATAACATGGTTAATAAACATACAATAAAATTCCAAGAGAACCTAATGTGGTTCCTTAATGACATATATATCATTACATAATTCCATTGACTGAACCTAATATTTTTAGGAATATTATATCATATAATAATATAGTATTAGTTTATAAAAACTCATTTATGTCCATTTTGACACTATTTAGTATTTATTTTTTGGGAAAAACCAAAAAAATTTATTACTTGGAAAAAGATTTATTAAATCATCCCTAACATGTCATATTAACATAAAAAATTAGTGTAATTCATCAAATATGCCAATTTACATTTGTTTTCAAATTTATAATATCAATTATTTTAATATTTCATAAATAAGGTAATTACTACATCATTATTGTGTCATATAAAAATTAATTATTTAATGTCTAAAATTTATAAATAAAATACCATGAAGTAGGAAATTATTTTATATTTCTAATGAATATTTATAGGGAAAATTATCTTCTGTTTAACACTATATCATAAAAAATTAGTTGTTAAAATTTTAATTTTACACTTTTAACTCTTATTTAAATAAAATAATAACAAATGTCATAATCTAATCCATGTGGATAAAAAAGGATCATATTCTTTTATAAGGTTTATTTTTGACAATAAACACTGATAGAATAGAATTAGGACAATTTTTAGGGTAATTATAATATCATTTTTTTCTTTAATTACCATATTTACTTTTAACCGTTGTAAATAAAATTCAAACATCACTATTCATAAAAAAATTATTTTAATCCCATTAAACCACATTTTACTTATTAATTTCAACCGTGTCTCTTATATTTTTGAAATTCAATTCACAGAAGTGGTAAATTACGATTTATGAAAATTTACAAATGTTCCAAGAAGGTTGGTAATAGATGTTAAAAAAGATCAATTAAATTTTGCATGTCTAATCTAAATATAAAATTACTCCAATGAATTTCATTGAACAAATATATTTATTATGTATCTATTTTTACGTTAAGATAAATTTTTAATTTAAATAATTATTTAAATGAAAAAGTCGGTTTTTATCAACAACGTAGTGTTTTTCACAATTCATCAAAAACTGAATGTTTTCAGAAAAATAAAAAAAATTCCCCCAAAGATATGTTTGATATTAAAACTACAAAAATTATGTCTATTATAAAAAATTATAAACAATGAAGATAAATTAATTAATTTACAATTAATTCCTGTAGTTAAAACCAGAAAGCAGGTTTTTAAGAAGTAAAAGCTATCAAAATACTGACACGCCTTAATTTCCGATTTAAATATAAAATTACATACAATGACCTACATGATATTAAATGATAAAAATATAATATAATTATACTTATAAACAACTAAAATTAGGGTTTCAAAGAAGAGAATATTGGTGGTAATTATAGACATATAATTTGAGGGAAAACATAAATATTTATATGAAGTTATTGAGGTAATCAATCACATTCAAGTGAAAAATAAATGTAAAATTTAGGGCTTCGAAGACATAAATTTATGATGTGTTAAAATATCATCGGTTTAAAAAAACATAAATTATTAGGATAAATTTTTTGGGTTATAAACTGATTTACCAGAAATCCATATTTAAATATGTATGTAACTTCTTATTCCTTCTATGAAACATAGAATACTAGATATATTTCGTAAATCTAAAAATGATGTAATCAATAACAATGATGGAAAAAAATTCATTAATTAGTTCTAATATAGTCAATAATATCCAATATAATTTATCCAAATCAATCATCTCTGATTGAAAAATCAAAACCTTTGTATCAGGACCATATTAAGGTCTATCTTTCCTTCAACCATGTATTTTCCAAAAAATTTAACTTGTTATTGAGTCACCTTTCTTGGTACCACACAATCTCAAATCCTTAATGAAATAGAACTGGAGTACAATCCTTATATACTCCATAATTCTTATAACCATTACATCATTAACCAAACACTCAAATTGAATAATTATTTATCAACATGATAAAAACACAAGTAATTCCTCCTCATCCATGGTAGTATCATAACTTGATTATTTTCCATCAAATTAATTTTTGTTACACTATGATTATTTGGACATTGATTCGTTTAGTGTCCCAACTCCTTGTAGATGAAGAATTGTATATTTGAATCCTCTTCTTACCCTTTAAATCACAAACTTGGTGTCAATTGTTTCCACTCTTTTAACAAAATCTCATTCCTTTCAAGCACTTCCTAGTGTGATTCATTCCACAGTTATCCAATATAATAAAATCCTTCTTTCCCTTCTTCTCATTATCTATATTTTTCTCTACTATACTCGTATTATCTATCTTTCTTCAAAGAGAAATGACTTAGATAATTATTTACTTATCTTTTTAACACACGATACTATTTCTTCATATGATGATAATTTTTGGGAGACTATTTGCCTTATAAATTTTGGCTTAATACCATGAAATATATGACCCTTATTACTCTTTATATCATGCATATTTCTAGAGTTTTCATTCATTATATTGGGCTCCAGTTATAAATGGAGACATATACTAGGTTAGATAATATCATAATTTATAATCCAAAAACATTAAAAAATTCTCAACATTAATTGAATATTATAACACATTTAGTATAATAATCATAAAAATGGTTTCTTTGGTAACATATTTAGTCATAAATTATTCATAATTGATTGTAAAGAAAAATATAAATTATCCTATGAATATCCCCCGAGAGTATCAATAACAATTATGAAAAAAGGCTCATTTTCTTGTAACAGCATACCCCGGGTCAAGCCCCATACTCCTTGTCAGAGTTTTCACTCCTAGGTACATCTCTGCTCGTGCCACCTCTACCTGCTTGTATCCATATAGGGATATATTGCATGGAAAAGTCACAATTCTCTACATTACCAAAATTCTAGGGTGTTATTCTATACAAATCCTTAATGAATATCTTAGGGTAATGTTTCAAAATCAGATATTATCTAATTATATTTCAAAATATGTTGCTAATCCTCCTCTAATACGAACTGTAATTACCTGAACCATGTTACCCAATGTCAGTACATTATTTTAATACATTAGCATGATTTCAAGGATTCAAGTCCAGAATGACTGATGGGTTTAGCAGCCTTGGAATATAGATTACATATATGATCATTAAATTACACATTCTAAAATCAAACAGAATATAAATAATCCTTTGAGAGATCCATTATTCCCCTAGATTTAGCCAGTATATGAATTATAATGAAATTCTTCGCATCCTGGGAAAAGTAAAACATAATAAAGGGGTGAGATCAGAAGCTCAGTAAGGATAAAAATGTATCACAAACTATCATAAACAAGAATAAACAATTTAGACAATGTATAAGACTAAAAAACAAGAATTCTAAACATAAACATCAACATAATATGGAAAATATAAATCAAATAATTCCATTTACAAATTCAATTGGATATTATACTAGTTGAATAATCACATGTAACATCGTTATCTAATTTTATAATGATGGAATGCATAATGTTTGACATCAAAACCACATATTCAAGGCCTTGTGCCAAGAATACAAGTAATTTTTCTTTTCAAGGCCTTGTTCCAAGGCAGTAATTTGTATCATGAGACCTACCGATGCATCCAGGATATATAGCGGGATCTACCCATTACTTACTATGTACAATGCATTCATTGTATGAAAATTTTCAAATATAACATAAACTTTTGGATTAAAACTAGCATACAAAATGTCAATACTTTAACCATAAACCATGAATGGTATAAAAATAACTCATCTACAGTCAAACATATCATAAATAATTCAATAAAAATGGATGATTTTATTATAATAAATCAAAATAAATAAATAATAATATCCATTAAAGGATGTTGACATAGTTGAAAATGATTTATAAAACTCATTTAGATAAATATCCCTATTTTTGAAATCATTTAAAAGTCATGCATTTATAAAGGAAGTCATATAAACGAGATTTTTGAATCAATTTTTACCATACCACATTGAATATTTTGAATGGAATTAAAATTTTAAAAAATTCATTTCCATATAAATAAAAACTTAAAATCATTTTAAAAACATCGATATAAATTAAAATATTTAGAAAAATAAATCATTTAATCATTTAATATGATGATCTTGATAAAGAGTCCCTTCCACAAAACCTCAAAATATTCATTTCAAAAAAAAATATGAAACATGGACATGGATGATTAAAATTTCCCAGTTAAAACTTATACATAAACAATCTCAGATAATAAATAGATAGAGGAATTACTCCTTACCTTGTATTTTTGTTTGGTCGAGGGAACGTTTAACCTCCTCTTTTCAGGTTATTTCTTTTGATTTGAAAAAAAATGGATCAGTAGGATGGATTTCGGATCAATGTATGGCCTATAGGTTTATGTTAGGGTAGTTGGGAAGATATTTGAGAAGGGTTTGGCCATTCCAAAAATCATTGGAGGTGTGATTTTGAGAGAAGGGGAAGTGCCCTTTTATAAGAGAGGTGAGGGCCAATATAGGAAAAAACTTGAAATATTATTTTATTATAAAATAATTTTCGGTTTATAATGGAACCAAATGGATTTATTTTGTGTATATGGTGGTTATGGATCTAAATAATCTAAACCAATAGGTTTTAGACAGGATTATGTCACTATATTAACCTTATCTTTTTTATTTAACTCTTTGTTAAATATTTTAACTTTTACAATGGATTCATGTATTTTTATATTAAATTGTTAATAAACATTCTATAAAATGACAATAGAACCTAAATTGGTTCATTTATAAGATATCTATTATTATATATGTCATTTGTCTAAACCATATATTTTTAGGAATATCATATCATTTAATAATATTGTATTAGTTTATAAAACACATTTATGTCAGTTTCGACACTATTTAGTATTTGGTTTTTGTAAAAGTCAAAAAACATGATTAGTTTGAAACAAAAACATTAAATTAGCTATAACATGTCGTAGTAACCTATAAAATTTGTTTAATGCATCAATATCCTCAATTTACATTTATTTGGATATTTATAACATCAATTATTTTAATCATTCATTAATAAGGTAATTACTGCATCATCATTGTGTAATAAATAAATTTAATTATTTAATGTCTAAAAATTATAAATAAGTAACCATGATGTAGAAAATATTTTTATATTTCTAATATATACTTATAGTCTAAGTTAATTGATGTGTAACCCATTATGAATAATGTTTTAGTTATTGAAATTTGAATTTTACAATCTTAACTCTTTTTTAAATAAAATAATATTAAATGTCCTAATCTAATACATGTTGGTCAAAGACAATCATATTTTTTTCCTATGGTAGATTTTGGTCGAAAAAAACTTATCCAATAGAATTACGACTTGTGTTAAGGTAATTATAATATCATTTGTACCTTTAATTACCCTATTTTCGTTTAACTGTGGTAAATAAAATACCAAAGTTACTATTCATCAAAATTTATTTCCATCCTGTTGAACCATATTTTACATACTGATGTCAACCGTGTCTCTCGGAGTTTTGAAATTCACTTCACATAAGCTGTAAAATTACGTTTTACTCAAATTTTCTAAAGTGCATAAAAGTTAGGTAATAGACGTTAAAAAAGTTCAATAAAATTTTATATGTCTAATCTTATTCAAAAACGAATCCAATTAATTAAGTTGAAATAATATATTTATTATGTATCAGTTTTATTTTTAAGATAAATTTTTTATTAAAAATAAATTTTTAAATGAAATAGTCGGTTCTTATATACAACATAGTGTTTTTCACAATTCCTCAAAAATTGAATGTTTTCACAAAAATACCAAAAATTAACCCAAAGATAATTTTGATATTAAAAATTCAATAATGATTTATATTTTACCAAATTGAAAATATATAATCCGTATTAATTAATTTAACATAAATATCCGTTGTCAAAACCAAAAAATGGATTTTTAAGAAGTAAAAACTTTCTAAAGGTTGACATGTTTTTATGTCAAATTTAAATGTGAAATTACTTAAAATAACCTAAATTATATTAAATGTTAAAAATATAATCTAATTATACTTTTAAACCACTCAAATTTATAATTTAACACTATAAAATTTTTCAATAAAAAAGTTGTTTTCAATTAAAATTTAGTATTTTCACTATTTCTTAAAATATGAAAGTTATCAAAAAAGTAATAAAAATTTGTCCAAACTAAATTTTACTATCCCTCTTATAAATAAGAATTTTATTTTATGAAATTGAATATATAAAAGTGTCAAATATTTTGTTTAAAAAGGGTTCTCCATTAAAAGGCGGAAAAAATGTCATTTTATGAAAAATACTTCTTTTATTTGAAAAATTGAATTATTCCTTATATTAGGTCTAATAAAAACAAAATATGAATGTTAAAATTATATAGGATATATATAAAATTCAATATGTGTTTAATACAATTCATAACTATTTTTTGAACAGCTATTTGTGTAAGTTGTTGTGCGCTCAAACTCAGTGTTGCGTGTGGCACAAGCTATTATATTACATTAAGGAGATGGTGTACTATGAAATCATAGGGTGTTACAGTATACATGTAGGAGATCAATATAGTATAGGCACTATTCATTTATTGTTTACCAATCATTTAATAATTACAATTATAACGTAGTTGTCCGATCTGTTTGACATATGTCATGTAATTGAAATAGTGATCATTTTCTTATTCTTGTATTCATGAGATATTGAGACAATATATATTAGAATATCTTTGTTATCCATTTCTTAGTACATATTTTATGATAATTCTAAAATAATCATGAATACTTAATCAATTGAAAACCATATATTCAATCTTATTCTTGAATTGATGTGATTATTCAAAGGACATATTTTAATTAAATTAAAAACAATGTTATAAGAGTCCATTTTTTAATATATATAATTTCATGGAGTTGATTGATTTTTTAATGTGATAACCATAACATGCACTTGAGAATTTCACGGTTAATAGAAAAATTAATCATGTGTAAGAAGAGGCGCCATCATTTTTTAGCATGATGTTGGATTAAAATATTTTAGATATATTAAGACATGTGTGGGTTTATAAAAATCTACAACTCATCATTTTAATTATAGAAATTAATTTTGATCCTTGACACATAATGAAACTCAATTTATAGGTTGTGATCATCTCATATATACATATCTAGGGACCGTGGTTGAGATGAGTTGTTTTCATTCTATATTTTTGAGGGATCTCAATTTCAAAAGCTAAAATGGGAAACTTTTCACATCAATTTGTGTGGAGAATAGAATATCTTGTGAGCCTATTATGATACATGATTAAACAATAAGTTACCATACATTTATGGAGTTGAAATAAGCATTGGATCATGTCAACCACTTCAATAATTCATGTAGTGATTTGAGAACTAGGCATTAGAAATCAAGATAATGACAAATTATATATATGAGATTGATTTGAAATATAGAAAATGCTTAAATATAGCCTATATTTGTGAATAATAAGGAGATAGTTTTATTCCAAATGAGTTCATGAAGTGGAAATTATGATATACTCTTTGTTTTTTAACATCAAGGAGAACAGTATTGTGTACCTTACATGGTTATGAAAATAACATGCTTGGTATTCATACACAATATTCATGAATAAAGGAGAAGATGATACATTTTTATATATTATAGTGTATATGAGTAAGATAATGTGAAATAATAATAATGTTATCAAATTCACTAATACATTCATTATAGCGACCTAGGGTTAATATACATTGATATTACACCATTTTAAAGGAATATCAGTAAATTAAAAAATACATTGCAGAGGAATGTAAAAGATTATTGCCTTTAGAAACATGGGATAACATATTCTAATATTGTGAAAGACCATAAAAGTTTTCCAAAAAGATCATCCTCTTTAATACTTCAACATAAAACCCTGTTTACAATATAGGAAAAAGAAACATAATAAATGAGTGAGCTCATGTTCTCAGTAAATGATAACAAAAGATATACATATGCATTACATGAGAATAGGGGTATTAGAACATGGTAAAAACATTTCAAGATCATTCCATACATATCAAAAATTTTATATATTAGTCATATAATTGATATTGGATGTTCATAAGACATGAATCATAAGGGAATCCAGAGCATAATCTCTGAGTGTATAACCTCGGAATATCACATAGCATTTGTGGCAGACACATAATAGTATCAATTTATTTCCATAGTAGTCAAGGAATCACATTAAATTCAATCATAGTAGTACGGATTAATGGTAGTCATGGTTCACTCTAATGGCCTTACTAATAATAAAAGATCACTCCCAAGGGTATCTTAGTAGGGAAAGTCATTTACTGAACTGACTTCACTCCTCCTTCCATCCATGTATATCTCATGAAATATAAATCTATACCCAATGCATTAGGGGTAGATATAGGTCTCACAAAAAAACATAATGAAATCATACATGTGCGTTCCAATATATAATAAACATTCATCATATCCTAACCCCTGGAAGGAAATAGGTATCATAATACATATTCTTTTCCTAAACTGTGGAAAAGTGACTGGTTTTATAATCTTGTAATCAATAAAAAATATATTAAAGGTATTAGGTTTCAAAAACATATAAGATGTGAAAATGAAATGGGTTTCATAATAATCATTCCATCAAAACATATACCATTAAAAGAATTAATATGAATATATTATTTGGATGGTTTCTCTAGAATCGAAAGAGTAACAATAATGGATGAAATCATCGATAGAGAATAATTTTGACATAAATTTTAAAACATTTCTTGTGGAAAATAACATTTCTTCCCTGAAAATTTATTTGTCAAATATAAAACCTTTTGAAAAGAATATAATTTCAAAATAATCCAAGAAATATTTAAAGGAATATATGAAATCAATTTCCCTAAAAACATATAAAAATTTGAAATCATTTTGAAAACCATTTTCGTTAAAAAAATTTATGAAAAAAAATTACCATTAGTTTGAAAACATATAATTGAATCATTAAAAAAATTAAATCCATTTATTTTAAAACATGTGAGAGAATATTGAAATCATTTTTAAAAACCATCTCCTTAAAATAACATGAAACATTATAAAATAAATGTCGATATAATTGATATCCATTATTTTAGGAAAATCCTTTCAAAACATATAAAGGAATCAATGAAAATAATTTATAAACATTTTTGTCATAATAATATTTCTAACAACCCTTTTAATTTAAAATACATTTTTAAATAAAAAATTTCAGAAATATTAGGAAAAAATTTCCAATAAAACATTATACCTAGAATCATACAAAGGAATCATTAAGGAAATATTGGTTATGATGGAGGGTAAGTCTATACATGATTAACATTCCATTTTCACATTAAAACTTTTGAAAAGTGCATTGATTCAAAAAATACAAAAAGAATAATTTTAAAACTATTTTATAGAAATTTAATACATTAAAAAAATTTCATTTAAATATTATATTATAAGAAGAAATAAATTGAAAATATTTTTAGAAAACAGTATTTTGAAAGAAAAAATATTCCCAATGAAAAGGAAATTTTTTTTTCTGATTTTCATAAAAACTTTTTATTAATTATTGTAAGTACCAAATAGTGGAATAATGGTACCATTACTTATATATAACATAAATAAATGTAAGGTTATAAAAATATTTAGTTTTCTAGACATATGTACCATAATATTTCATTATTGTATGATAATCATAAATAATATCGATAAATACTTAGGTTGAAGAAATAAATTGTTTCCACTTCAGTAAAGATGAATCTTAATACAATGGAAATAACTACATTAAAAAATATGAAAATATAATTCAATTATTTTACATAACAATATAACACGACTATGTAATTATTACCACATCATAAAAAAATATAGGGGAATAACATGGCATGTGTCTCAAAGACAAAAAATTGAGCTCAAATTACTTCACCGATTAATTTATTATTGAAACTAAAAATCCATGAAATTATGATCATAAAATGTATATGTAAATAACAATAAATTTAATTATTAGAATAATATAATATATACATGTTAATTTTATACACAAAAAATATAATTTGTGGTTAATAATTCATTTATCTCACTAATATAAGAAGTGAGATGAGAAAACCCTTACCTTCAGTCTTGAATTTCCTCAAACACCATGAAAAATCATGTATTATAAATATATGTTTATTATAATTCTTCCATAGAACTGTTTTATTGTATCTAATACCATATATTATTTTATCATGACTTCACATTACATGTTTATTAACAACACCATGTTAATGTTATATTTCGGGTAATATCTGCATTGTTTGCGTATATGTTTTTGCATGTTATTCCAGATCCTCTATCCTAGATCATGATTTACATATTTAGAAAATTAGAATCATATTATACATATAATATATATTCTATATATATGTATTTATAATAATAACATATCTATATTTGAAATGCAATTCACAGTTTACATAGACGGCTGGTCATACGTACGTATGAACATTGTTTCTATTTAATTATATTTTTGAAAGAAAGAATTATGATGACATATGTATATATATATATATTTTCATAGAATTATATTTATCATTTCATATATATAATATATTTTTTCTAAACATATCCTTCATACATTCCTTGAAAATTTTAACTAAATTACATCTCTTTGAGCCCCAGACCCAAAAACCTCTTCCCTATACCATAATATAAAAATTCTAAACTCTAAAACATAAAACATAAACCCTACCCCTGAAATCATAAACCAAAACCACAAAACTGTACCGAACAAATCCTGAATCCTAGTCCAAAAACACTCTATCCTAAACCCAAATACCTAAACTCTAAAACCTAAAAGATAAAAAATGAACCTAAAAACCTATAACCTATACCCAAATCTGAAAATAATAAACCCTAAACCTCAAAATCTAAACCCTAACCTTGAAATCACTTTTTGGTTTTAGGGTTTAGAGATTAGGGTTTCGGATATAGGGTTTTTGGTCTAGGTTTTGGGATTTTTTGGGAATGGTTTTCGGGTTTAGGTTTATGACTTCAAGGTTAGGGTTTAGGTTTTAAGGTTTAGGTTTTATTATTTTAAGAGTTGTGTATAGGGAAGAGGTTTTTAGGTTCAGTCTTCCAAAAAAATCTTCCCCATATCATAATATAAAAATTCTAAACCCTAAACTTTAAAACATAAATCCTATATATGAAATCATAAACCAATACCACTAAATCAAACTAAAAAATCCTAATTCCTAGTCCCAAAATACTATATCCAAAACTATAATACATGAACTATAAAACACATCGTCAAACGAAGTTATCGTATTTACAGATGATGGAAAGTAGGAAGTTATGTCTCATATAATAATTACAATATCATAAATTAATCACAAATATAAAATATATCTTATAAATAACTGATTTTCGATTATAATTCCAAACCATTAGAGTTGTTAAAAAATGAACATCGTTGTTTTGTGAGGTGGTAGTTTGTCATACATAAGAACATTATGATTGTTACCAATTATAAGGATGTCTATGTAAGTGTTTATTTAAACCTTACAATAAAAAAATTAAGGATATTTATATTATTTATTTTATTATATAAAAAGGTAATAAAAATATTTTAGGGGTGGAGAATAAAAATAAAATAAAGGAACTTGAGAAATGTTGTTGCCTATTCATTGGGTAACTCGTCTTGGTTTACAGTATAGAAATTCCTTGAATGGATTTCTACCCAAATAGTGGATTATATTATTAAAGGATGTATTTTTTTAACATTATTTGAGTAAATTTTTGGTGACCCAAATAAATTTATAGGTGGGAATAAGAGAGAGGGATGAGTGCCTTTTTATAGTATTTAGGTGGAATTCTTTTAAATTTTTTAAAATTGAATACCACCCATGTTTTCTATTTTTCAAATGGATATAATAATGGTAAAAATTATATCTAATGTATTAAATGGTCTTAATATGGACATAAATTGTAATTTGGATATGTTTCTATGACATTTAAGGCTTTATTTTTAATGTTTTTTCCTTTGATAAACTTATTTTTTATTAATCTTTGTAATTAATTTAAATCACACTCACTAATATTTTTGGATAAAGTTTTTTTAATTTATTATAAATTATAAATTGTTATGATTATAAATTTTGAATCCATTTTTTCAAATTAAAACCACATAATTATGTGAAATTAATTTAAAATTAATCATGCAGACGGGATGAAATGGCTAGTGTTTGATGTAAAAATGTTCAACAGATTCCTGTGTTTTTATATAAAATATCAATTTTAATTTTATTATATATTAATTTATTGGAAAAATATATCTAAAATTTATCTGAATATGATTTTAATCCAAAATAAATATAATTTTATTATATAAATAATTTATTAGAAGAAGCTCTTTTGAATTAAAATTTAGTTTTTTCACTATTCATAAAAAAGTAAAATTATAAGAACAATACAAACAATTATCCCAAAGTAAAATTTTATATTAGGAATTCAAAATGATTTTTAATTTTTCAAAATAATTTAAAAAAGTGTAAAAGGAAATATTTAGTTTGGGTTCTCCCATAAATGGGGGAAAATTTACATTTTTGAAAACAACATATATTTATACATAAAATTTAATTTATTCTTATATTATACCTATAAAAATATATAATGAGTACCATAAATAATTATTTAATAAAAAAATATCATTTTAAAAAGTAACAAAAAGTGGTTTTTTATTTATTGAGATATTACTATGCTTGTAGAAAACAAAATATTAAAAAAGTAAATTCTTTATTCTCAAATAATTTTTTCATCCACTTATAAGAATTCATAACCAAATGATTCATTTGGTATACATGAAAAAATAATATATTTATAATTTATTTAATGTTATTTATGACTTCTATTCCAAGGGATAAGTATTATATATAATAATATTTTAATAAAAATAAAAATATTATATTGTAGTTCAGTAAAATTCGGACTTGCGTGTTATTTAAGGTATATAAGGGACAATGTATTTTGTGTAATAGAAGACAAAAATAATGTTGTTTGTAACAAAATATAATATAATTGTTGTGTGGTAAATACATATTCCCCAGTTACCCAAATCCAGTGACTTTCCTTATTATATTAGTATAATAAACAAGGAAGTGACATCCTGAAGGACCGAATACATTAGTAATTTTTTAAAAATAGAATCTAACATATATTTTACATTAAAACAATAAAGGAAAAACATGATACAAAAACCATTGGGAATGCATGTAACTCTTGAATTATCCCTATAAGAAATTCTTAATATACATCCTTTCATCCTGGGGAAAAATAAAACATAATAAATGGGTGATCTCAGGTGCTCGGTAAAGGTAAATAATACATCAAAATATATAAAAAATAATTAAAAAAACAAGGCATGTTGAATAACTAAAATCGCATTCGATTAAAACATAATCTTGACAATAACATTGTTGAAATAGAATATTAATAATAATTAAATATAAATGATCACATGAAACATAACCATGGATATGTTACTAGTAGAATAATCACATGATTTATCAATTATTAATATCATAATGGGGGAGTGCATAAATCCTGATATCATAGACATATCATCGAGGCCTCGACCAATATGTCAGAAAATTAATGGTTAAGTCCTCAGCCAAATCTATATCTATTTTGTCTCATCGGACATACCAATGCATCGAGGGGTTATAGTGGGACATAGACATCAATTAAAAAGTATAATTAATTCTTCATATGAATGTGGGTAGACATAAAAAACATGTACATATGAAATTTAAATTACTTTCCCCGATCTATAAACATATTCACTAGCCATTCTGAGTAGTATGGTGAATGGTAAGATAGCATATCAATAGTCAAAATGATTATAAAACATTAAATAAATTAAATTGGATGATAATTATAATAGTTAAATCTAAATAAATCATTATATTCCACAAAGTTGTTGAAATAGTTTAAAATACTCTAAAAATCCATTTGAAATTCATGAGAGATATAATATTTTTACTTAGTGGAGAAGAGATCTCTTAAAAAAATATTTTGTATATGTAAAAAATGTTTTTGTAATCCATGATATTATAAAACTTATTTTTTCATAAAAACTTAAATTTTTTTATATGTATAATGGTGAATAAAAACATATTATTAATGGTACATTAAAATGGTCATGAAATCGATAAGTTCCCTATAATCAGGCTTGTATATTAGGAAGATTTGAGAAGGGAACCTTGTAAAACATGTATTTCCAAATAAAATACAGATGAACCACTCTTAATTAATGATTTTGGAATATATAAACAAAATTTATAATAAATATATAAAAATAACTAATAATTATAGTGGTGCAAATAGGGAGAAAATATAACCTAAATGAAAATGGAAGTTCGGGAAGAAACCACACCTTTTGTTTTGAATGTGGTCTTCACATGTGGTTGATGTACAAGATAATGAAATTAAATTAATTAACTAATTAATTTATAAACTTTTAAAAATATATTTTATTTATTATAATTTTATTAAGTTCATTTTCGGCCTTTTTGATGAGTTATGAGTTTCAATTTCATCATTTTAGACTGTTCTTTTCCTTGGTTTTCAAGACCGGTTTACTTATACAAGTATATCGAAGATCATGTAAAATGGAAATAATTCTAAATATTTGAGATATATATTAATTTATAACATATAAAATATTGAATGGTATAGTATATTATTTTTTCAGATATGAAGATTATTCATTAGTTATAACTTTAATGAGAACTATTTAGATTATTTCGGTGGTTTTTCGACCGTCATGATCTAGTTTTGTCTTATTAATTAATATCATGTATATATACTAAATATAGAAAAATAATTAACTTATAATATTTATCATAAAATATCTTTTAAACATAATTATGGTTTTATAAGTAGCCTTGAATATAGAATTGAAAAATGAAAACATGTCATCCACAAAGGTGATAAATCAGCACCTCTCCGACGATGTTTCATCATTACAATAAAATAAAAAAAAAGAGAATTGATGGTGGATTTTCCATTAAAAAAATAAAAATATAGTATATAAAATATACTAAAATTCTCATCTGTCTTTTTATAGGTTAGGTGAGTTATGTAAAAGAGAATTAGTCAAATCGAGAAGAAAATAAATTAAAATAAAGAAGATTTTTACCACTTGAATTCGCCTCCTTGATAATCCTTTTAAGGGAATTGGTTTTTGTCTATTGTTGAGTAAAATACTCCTAGATGTAGTGTAGGGGATTGGTAATAGTGTTGGGAAGAAATTAGAAAAGGTAAAAAGCTTTGATTGTGTGAGAAGAGGATGTGGTGAGGGGTGGTTTTTATTGTGGCGAAGAGGGGTATTTTTTTATTTAGTCATTAGTTTATTATTTTGGTTCAAGAATATGCATACTTTCACCATTTTCACTAAATATATTGAAATAATTTAGGTGAGATTGATAATATGGTTCTTACATTATGGACGAATGAAGGAATAGTTTATTTAACAAATAATGTATTTCTACTGTAAATTGCTATATTTTACAATTCAAATAAATTCATGTATATTAAGAAAACTCCCAAAATTCACCGTAAGCATATTATGATGTGTAGAAATTAAAAATGGCGATAATTTTTTCAAAATAATTTTCTAAATAGGAGAAATTTAATATTTAAATAAAATTATCATTTATTCAAAAAATACATATTTTAATATTATATCTAATTTTATGACACATACAAAAATTAAATATGGTCTCATATAATTATACAATATGATAATATAATATTAATATATTAATCGATTTTATGAAAAATAATATTTTTTATAATTATATCATTTATAAAATTGTAATTTAATATTTATTTCTTACAAAAATAACAACACATAATTTATCATTTTTAACATATTTATTTACTTATTCCAAGATATATAATTATCATATTTTGATTTATAAGATACCCATAATTTATTTATACTTTTATAGGTATGGTTACAATTCTATTTTCAATTAAATATTCCTATGTGTCAAATAACTATTCCCAATTTCAAGTTACTATTCTATGGGTACTGGTTCCATTATGTCTATAAATACATCTTCATTCATTAATTCATATTTTATTAAGTTTGTATTATATTTTATATGTGATATTATGTGGTTTACACCATATGAAATAATTATAAGATGGAAAATTTCATTGATAGAATTTTGGTTTGTTACAGTCCCCCCACTAATAAAAATTTCACAACCATAATTTCAATAATATAAACAATTAAAAATATTTGTGTAGTTCTATAAAATAACATCCTATATATCCCCAGTCTCTTCTTCTATTTGATGATTTTTTCAATGTACCATTACCAGACGAGGTGTATGATTCCTCTACACATGTTCTTTGGTTTCCAGAATCTTGGCAGGCTCTTCATTATAATATAATTCAGGATCCAATTCAATCTCTTTTGAAGTGAGGATATGTGTTGGGTTTGGAATGTACTTCCTTAACAACGAAATTTGGAAAACATTGGGTGTATTAAAAAGGATAGGTGGAATAGTAAAATGATAATCCATAGTTCCAATTGTCTCTAGAATTCCAAAGGTCCAATGTACATGGTGTTTAGTTTCCCTTTCTTTTTAAATCACATATCACCCTTCCATGAAGACAATTTCAGAAAAACATGATCTCCCACTTGAAACGCACAATATTTTCTTCAATTGACATTGTAGATTGTTTTCTACATTTTGCATATTTGATATGGGATTTAATTGTTTATACCTTTTTCTATATATCCTCTACAGGATATGGGCCTACAAGATTCCTTTCTCTAAATTCATCCCCACAAGATGGTGTACAACATCTCATCCCATACAATTCTTCACATGGTTCAATTCGAACACTAAAATGAAAAATAATGTTGTATAATCACTCTTACCATGGTAAATATTGATCCCACGTACCTTAAAAGTTATGTAAGAAAGATCTCAACATGACTGTTAATGATTGGATCATCCATTCTGAATACCTGTCTATTTTATGGTGATATCCAATACTCAAATGAAGGTCATTATTCAAATATTTCTAAATAATTTTCTAAAATATTGATGTAAATTATGGATCATGGGTATACATAATAAGAGTTTCCCCATGAAGTCTTACAACATCATTGATATATATTCATGCAATGCTCTCTCATGGATTGTCCTCCCTTATATAGTAGAAATGAGTAGATTTCCTAAGTCGATCAATAATTACCCATATTACATTATTCCGTATTTGAATTTTTGGAAATAAAATGTAAAAAATCCATGGTGATGTCATCTAATTTCCATATAAGAATATAGAGACATTTCATGACTCTTCTAGGATGTTGCATTTCAGCCTTCACCTACTGATAGACTAAACATCTAGATGCATAATCATCAATTTAATTCATCATATTATCCCTTTGGAAAAGTTTCTTTAAATATATATTCATCTTAGTGCTGCGAGGGTGTTTAGAGAAATTTGAGATTATGGAATTATATAATAAATCAATTAGTATCCTAGGTATATAGGGAACAAATAGACTCCTCCAAAATTTTATAATTTTATATTTATACAATGTCTGTCAACATTCATTCATTCAAATCTTTAATTTCCTTTTGAATATTCACATCATCGTACTATGAAATTTTAATCCTTTTCATTAAATATGGTTTGCAAACCAATGGAAAAGCTATTATGTTCCACCTCCCATGATAATTCCCATATCCATGATTACTAGATCCATGAAAACAAGATTGTTTACATCCTCTTTTTGTTCATAACTCCATGATCATTCATGCTCAATGCATATACTACTTTATTCACCATCCCTATATGGTAGTATATTGAACAATCATAATACCTGAGAAGCTAGATCCATATCCTATTCCACATGTTGAGTTCTTTCTGTGAGAAGATATTTGAGACACTCTATCAATCTTTAAATATCTCACATATTTCACCATAGAGATAATGTCTCCATATTTTCGTAGAAAATATTATGTCTTCATACTCAGAATCAAGATTTTGATAATTCATTTCATTAAATTTTAACCATCTTAATGAATAAGAAATAACATTATCATTCCACACATTGAAGTATCATTATCTATTATTTGATGTGTCACTATAAATCATGAGTCAAACATTACCAAATTGTAGATTAAAGATAGGATTATTCACGAATATCATTGTTGGTTATTCAAAACATTATTCACATTAATTTATCTATTGAACGAAACCCCTTTATGATTATTCTTCATTAACAAGTTTTCTAATCGGTAAAAATTATGAATGAGATGATAATAGTAACCTACTAAACCAATGAAACTATGTACCTCAGTTATGTATATTGGTGAATTCCAATCCTAGAAATCTATTATCTTTACAAGACTAAGATAGATTCTATCCTTAGAGACAATAAGTCCAAGAAAAGAAACAATTTTTTCCAAAGAATCACACTTGATAAACATCCCATATAACCCTTTTCTCATAAGAGTCTTTAAAATAATGCACACATGGTTCTCATGATCTTCATTGATTTCTGAGTAAAGCAAGATATCATCAATAAATATGACTAAAAAGTCATCAATATATTCCCTGAAAACTCTGTTCATAAGATCCATGAAATCGATGGTGAATTAGTTAGTCCAAATATGATTATTGTAAACTCATAATGTCAAAACATAGTTCTAAATGTTGTATTTATAATTTCTTCCTTCCTCGCACGAAACTGATGATATCTTGATCAATTTTTAATATTCAAAATATATTGAGCTTTGTGAAGATGATCTGATAAATCTTGAATGTGATGTGGATAATACGTGTCCCTTATTGTAATAACATTGATTTCTCTATAGTTTATGCAGGGCCTTATAGATCCATCTTTCTTCGTGACCAAAAAAACAAGGGATCCCCATGGAGAAACACTAGGGAGAATAAAGACCATATTTATTAACACGTCTATTTTTTCATTATCTCCACTAATTCTATAGTTTACGTTCTATAATGAGTCCTTGATATAGGTCTTTCACCATGAATTATGACAATTGAGAACTCAACCTCCCACTTAAGAGGATGTCTAGGTAAATCCTCTTGAAATACATTAAACTATTCTTGCAAATTAGGTACATATTCAATTTAAAGATACATATATAATGTTTTCTTTTACTCCCAAAGAAATTCCTTTAGAATAGCTACTTGAGGTGGATCTGGATGGGAACTAGATGATGAAGTTTCTACTCTAAAGATTAGGGATTCATCATTTTCCTCAAAAAATTATCTTCCTTATTCTTAAAATATATTTTTGAATCATATTTTTAATGAATGTACATATAATGTGTTATATCAAAATCTATAATTATTATGATGATATGGTTGAGAACTAATCAAAATTTATCTATCATAAATGGGAATGACCAACACATCTTCATTGCAATGATAATTCCCTTATGAGTATTGAGTAACAACACCATTATTAAATCAAATGGAAAATGTCTAATTTTCATGGAAAACTAGGAATATATATAAGAGTGAGATGATCTAGAATAAAATAAAGTATTGTATATGTTTGGGGAAACAATTAAAGTACCTACCACCACATCATTGTGAACTTCTACCTCTACAGTTACGATTACAAAATCCCGACCTTACTCCCTTTTCCATTTATGGGTGCATGTTTCCTTTAAACTTAGGAAAATCATTTTCATAGTGTCCAATTTATATACAATTGTATCATTGAACATTGGTATCATCAATATTTAATTTTCAGTCATGGGATTAGTGGCTTTTTTTCATTACATGAGTAATACCATCTTTTTACTTTTAAGTATGAACTATGGGTTTCCTTCCATAGGTATCAAACATTGGAAAATTCCATTTTTATTCCTCCCTTTGTCCATTATTTCCTCTTCCACCATCTTCTTCTATTTTTCCCCATAAATTCATCTGTCAATGAGAATTATTTATTTGTCCTGATAGCACATGAGACTATATCTTCATATAATAATAAATTTTGGATGACCAGTACCCCTTGGAAGAATGGTTTTAAATAATCTAAGAATCAATAAATCATGATCCTTGGATTATATATATAGTCTATGGAATGAATTTTAATCCTCATTAGGTTTTCATCATACTTCACAATTTTTTCATCCACTTTTTTTAAAAAATAATGAAAATCTTCTCCATATATTCTCGTTATTCGCAAGGGAAATATTTTTCTTGTGAATTTTACTTATAATGTTTCTATTCCATATATGAAATTTTTACTCTGCCTTTTTGTTTTAAATCAATAACCAGTAATGATGAGAATTTCTTGAGAGATTATAAACATCCAAGATAATCTTCTTCATTTTGTTACCACTCGGTGAAATAAACACATTCTCTAAAGAACATAACCACTGCTTAGCTTCAAATGGGTATGTAGTACTATTTATTGATAGAGGTTATTATCACCAAAATTGGTCTAAAATTTCTCCTCCATGTTGTGAATCAGCATATTCCATATGGGTAATATTATTTTTCATAACCTAATTCATTTTTCCTAATATTGTTTTATATTGCTCATCTCTAGCTGCAGCTCCTACTAAAATATCATTATCCAACATAGGAGGTAAATCCCTACATGGGATATATTCATTGATACATATTCCACTCCTTCCTCTAATATTCATTTATAAATAATGGAATACACTAAATAATGTTATAATGCATAATTTTTACTATCAAAACTCTTAACATATATTTAAAACTTATGCATAAAAAATATCATAATCTTAAACATGGTTTCTTTGGGGACATATTTAAATCTAAATCCTTAAAAATGGTTTGTCAAGAAAATGTGAATTATCCAAATAATTTCCCTTTGGAGTGTTAATATAGGTGTGTATTGAGGCCCATTTTCGTGAACGTGATTAACCCAAGTCAGGCCTGGGACATGTTGTCTACGTTGTTACCCCTTGGCACATCTTTAACAAAACCACATTCACTTGTAGTATCTAAATTGGGATGTATTGTAGGGAAGACACATATAATATAATCCATAAAGAAAATTAAAAGTTGTAATTCTATTCTTATCCTCAAATTATATATTAGATTTATTTTCCCTAATATATATGTTTTAAATCTTGTTTCTAAGGTTTCTATTAAAGTTATTCCTTTACAAACTATAATGTCCCCAACCCATGATACCGATTTTCATCTTCTTAATTTATTAAATTGGTAAAATAAAAAATGAATTCACAAAAAAAATGAATGAATAGATTTTTAGTATTGTAAAACTAAATGGAACCATGGATTTTACATAACAACATGAAAGTAAAAACAATATAGAAACACCATTGGAAACATCTATAACTACCAGATTATCCTTGCATGTTTTTCATAATATACATGTTCAC
Organism: Viscum album; assembly: GCA_963277665.1. NCBI lineage: Eukaryota > Viridiplantae > Streptophyta > Magnoliopsida > Santalales > Viscaceae > Viscum > Viscum album. The sequence continues at coordinate 400,366,429 of OY728138.1, forward strand.
ATCCTGGGGAAAAATAAAACAATATAAAGGGGTGATATAAGATACTCCATAAGGGTAAACAATAAGGAATAGGCTATAAAAAATAAACATAATCAATAATACATTGTCAATAACTAAAACAACAAGCCATTGAAACATAATCTTGAGCATAATAAGATAGGAATAAAATCTAAATAAATAAACCAATATAAATAATCACATGAAATATAACAATCGATTTTATATAAGAAAAATAATCACATAATTTTTCAATTAATAATTTCATAATGATTGAATTCATAATGTCAAATGTCATAAAAATATTATCGAGGCCTTTGCCAAGGCAACTAAAAAATGGTTAAGGCCTCACTGAATTCATTTCTGTTTCATATCATGAGACCTACTGATGTATAGAGGGGATATAATAGGCCCCAAATATCACGTTATTTTTCAAATTCATTCTTAAGATTAATGTATTTAAATAAAAACCACATTTACCTATGAAATGTAAATAACATTCCCCAATCTATAAACACAATCACAAACCATTCTAAGTAGTATGTCGAATGGTAAGATAGAAAATCGACAATAAAATTTGTCATAATTCATTTAATGAAATATAGTTGATGATAATAATAATAGATAAATCTTAATAAATCATAATATTAAACATAATTGTTTAAATAGATGAAAATATTCTAATAAATGTTTTGAGTATTACTTGAGAGGAATACCCTTTTTACTTAGAAAATAAGTGTTCTTTTGGAAAAATCATTTGTATTTATTATAATTTTTTATAAAAATCTATGAATGGAAAAAATTAATTTTCATGAAAAAATTAGTGATTTCATAAAAATAATTTTTTCTTAGAAACGAGTATGGATGGTAAATTAAAGTGGTTATGAAATCAATAAAATCCCTTTAATTGGGATTTTGTGTTGGGAATAATTGAGAAGGGAACCTTATAAAACATATATTCATGCATAAAAGAATGATGAACTAATCTGGATACATTATTTTAGATTATATAAAAAGTATGTATAATAATTATAATAAAATAATGAATAATGAAATTTTTGTAAAGAGGGATAATATATAACTCGCATGTAAATGGAGGTTTTAGAAGAAACACATACCTTATGTATGAAAGTGTTCATCACTTGCACTTAATCTATTGGATAAGGAAATTAGATTCATTAATAAATTAATTTAGAACATTTTTAAGATATATTTGATTTTTTATAATTTTTTTATGTTCTTTTATGGTCTATTTTATTAGTTATGAGATTCAATTTCTTCGTTTGGGAGTGTTCTTTTTCTTGGTTTTCAGATCGGTTTACTTATACACATATATGGAAGATCATATTAAATGAAAATAATTATCGATAATTGAAATTATATGTTATTAATGAACATAAATATTATTAAATGGTATTATTTATCATTGTTTCCATATTTGAGATTCAATTGTTAGATACAACTTTAAGGACTATCATTTAGATTATTTTTGTTTCTATTCGATCGTCACAAACTAGTATTGTCCTATAGGTTAATATGATATATATAATTGTTATAGAACACTAAGTAACTTATAATATGTATATTAAAACATTTTTTAATCACAATTATGGTTTTATAACCCACAATTGAGGTGAAATTGAAAAATGAAAACATTTCATCCACAAAGGTGGTAAATTGGCACCTCTCGGAAGATGTTTTCATCTTTAAAATAAATTGAAAATGAGAGGACAATTAATGGAGGATTCTACAATGAAATAATAAAATTAATGTATAAAAAAGATACTAGAGTAATCATTTCACTTTTTTAAGGTGAGGTTATGTAAGGATAATAAATGAAAACAATTTGAGAATAAAATGATAGAAAAGAAAGAAGATTTTTACCTCTTCAATTGTCCTCCTTTGCAACCTCATTAAGAGGATTAGTTTTAGTCTTTTGTTGTTACCAAAGTAAAGTGGACATGGGGTAGTGGCATGGAATGTGTAATGGTCATAACTTTTATGAGGATAAAATCTTTTTTTCATGAGGAGAGGAGGTGGGGAAGGGTGGTATTTATATTGGAGGGGAGTGGTGTTTTTTGATAGTTTTCATCATTAGTTCATTATTTTGTATCATGACTATAAATAGCTTGAAAATTATAAATAAGTATATTAAAATAGTGAAGTGTTGTTCTAGATTATGTTTCATACATTAGTTATGACTCATGTAATAGTTTATTTCATTTATAATTTACTTATACCCTAAATTATTGTATTTTACAACTCATCGAAAATTCAATGATATTAGAAAAAACAATAAATTCACTCTAAACATTTTTCAATGTATTGAATTAGAAAACAGACTTCATTTCTGATAATAATTCTCTAAAATTGAGAAATTTATTTTTTAATAAGAATCATCATTTATGTAAAAAATACCAATTTTAATATTATAACTTATTTTATAAAACTTTCAAAAATTAAGTAAGGTAACATAATATTATCATAGAATCATAAGACAACAAAAAAATAATATATGAATCAATTTTAGGACAATACATTTTATTTTAAATACTAATATGTATTTTAAAATTGTAATTATATATTTAATAAATAACAAAATACCAACACTAAATTTATCATTTTTAAATTATTTATTTTCTTATTCCAAGATATAGATATTTCATATTTTTATTTATAAGATACAGAAATTTTATTTATTATTTCATAGGTGAGTTTACAATTTTATTAGTCTGTTTATTATTTCTAATGGTCTCATTACTATTCCAAGGTTCAACATACCATTACATGGGTATAGGTTCATTAACTACTGAATTACTTCTTATTTCATTCATTCAACATTTATAATGTTTGTACTATGTTATATATGTTATTTTATGTGATTTATACAATATAAATTAATTATATGAAGGTAAATTTCATTGATAGAATTCTTGGTCGTTACATGCGTGAAGTGAAAAATTAACATTATGTTGTGTAAAATGCATGCCAATCATAGATATTTAATAAAAAAATAATAATAATAGTTGTGTGAAATGAAAATTTTCACAAGATTAAATGATTTAAAAAATTAATAATGCCCTGGGGTGTTACATTTTATGGCCATTAAAATGAATTTCACAGTTAAATCTTTTTTGGATTATCAATGATCTAATACTTGAATGATTCTTTATTATAAACCCACATCACATAAATAAATAAAACAAATTCATTAAAAATATAATGTTTAAAACATAATTGTTACCCAAAGTAATAGATAACTTGGTTTACACATAGGAAAACATAGGTGGGATGTGAAAATAGAGACATCAAAGAGAATTATAACTATTTTGTTCTGATGTAGAGTGATAGAGAACATTGTTTGGATAATGTTAACAATCACAAAGCCACAAATCTGAGATGTTCTAGAGGCCATTTTATTCATTAGAAATGAAGGTATTATGATAACATTATTTTTTTTCAAGATCATTTTTCCTAAAAATAAATTTTTTTCTGGAAAAGACATAATAAAATGGTTTCTAGACAACCATACCATTTATTGTTCATTTATCAGCTTCCACATCATCTCTTATTGCATGAAATGAATGTGAAATTTTCATTCCTGAAGAATTAGAAGATAATGAGATCAATGTATTGAATAATAGGTGATTCAATATGTCATAATTTATCAACGAAAAATTATAACATGTTATCTAAAATTAATAAATCCTCATATAGTGAGATAATGATTTATTCTCTAAAAACTCATCCGAGGTTTAACATAAAACATTCCATAAATGGTTAAACTTATGACCTTTCATAATGGTGGGAGTAAAAATCATTAGATCTAAGGTTAATGAATCATTTTAACATTTATCCCCCATATATCATATTTTTTCTCTTAGTTGACACATTCAAAACATGAGAATATGATTATCATGTATTTTTGGAAACATGGTAATAACATGAATTACCAAAAATCCTTTGGGAAAACATGCATGCATCATTATTATGAAAATTATTGGATATAATCCTTAAATGAAAATTGTTGTAAGCTTTATCCATGATAACATGGGGCAATTTTCCCACAAATCTATAGTAATTTCCAAGGTAATAAGTACCATTAAATTTACTCATTCATGTCAAACATATCTATTTACAAACATAATTATCCAAAAATCATGAACATATTAAATGTTATCTTTCCCTTAATCATGTTTTTTCAATTAATATCACATTGCCACTAAATCACATTTCTTGTCCATCCGAACCATTCAACATATTCATGTAAATTAGTAACAAAAAATTATTAAACCATTCTTATAACATAAATCTTGAATCCTAATACAAGACCACATCAATTATTCTTCAATTATCATTGCTATGGAAAATCTCTTTCCTTGATTTTGAGGTAAATTATTTGGTTGTGGAATTTAGTAGGGAAATTCCCAAGTTATCTATAAATAATACATTAAAATCCATGAAAATTATTTATTCAATGACCCTTTTTCACAAATAGATAACATATTTTCCTCCATTGGAGGTATTCCTCAAGGTTCTTCGTCCATTTTTATTGACAAGTATGAAGCTGAATCATCTTTCTTCAATGCTACTTACCATGTGAATAGTAATAAATGTCCATATTGCAATTATTCAATGTGTTACAAATATCACCAAATAACACTTTATTAATCATATATCACAATAGTTTACTTTTAATAACATCAATTTATTTCTCTCAGGTCATTATCCAATTTCATTGGTCATAATCAGCAAATTTTTCATCATATTCAACATTAATTGAATTCCTTTTTCATCCTACCATTGAATGAAAATAGAAAGTGTAGTAAGAGAAACACCTATCAAATAGGAATGTAATATTGTCATGAAAAACAACTTAAAGGATGTCTAATTTATGACTCCTTACTATAGCACTGTAATATTATCCTTAGAGACATCCCTAGACATATCTGTAGAAATTTTCCTAGGGATCTCACTACAGATTTCTCATCATATCTTCAAATGGTTTGACTAAACCTTTTATTTGATACCAACTACAGTGACCCATTATTAACATACATTAACATTAGATAATTTAGATGAATTTTTATGAAATTACAAAAAAAAAACTTCCTGAGGACCATAATAGTTTAGTGTCTTTGAAAACAGAGAACCAAATGTTATAACTCGGTGAATGATCTTCAATGTTTCTCCCAATGATGTCAAGAACTGTCCCCTAGGGCCCGTGTCATTTTTACCACAAGCCTTCTTTCCATGGGCCAGTGGCTGGTGACTAACAAAGAATAGGAATATACCAAAAAAGAAAGGCATTTTTCTTTCAACCTATACACATTCACAAATCTCAAACAATAGAAAGGTAAACACTAAGTAAACCACAAATATCACTGATAAAACAACAAAGAGTACAATACAAACTAAAAAGGAAAATGGGCCAGAATAATACCACAAAACCACATAGGAATAAACAACTCCCAATTTTTGTCTACTCAATCCTTACCAAAAAGGTAGATGGTGGGTATCCGTTTGTAGCCATATATGTGTTGATTCATTGCCTCGTCTCACTGAGAACTACCTGTTGGCAATCCACCAAGGACTTTTTCAAAGTTTTGATAACCTACACAGGACATGACACATGTGGGTAAAGCATGTGCATGGTTGAGTAACACATTACTCAGCAGGGATCCCCAAATACAAAGAAAATACCACAAATCAAATCCCCAAAGCCTGATCACAAATAAAAATAGCTCACATGAGGTATTACTAATAGTATATAAAGTATAATAATCAGTGGTAAAGTTGAACATTCAAACTGTTGAGGTATTTATCTTCTGGTCCCACTCATCAACTAGTCTAACTAGAACACTGAGACCCATTAGTCTCTAAGGATAGTTGTATCAGATAGACCTGCTCGTCTTTGGGCTTGGAGGATCACTTAGACCCCTCGTCTTTTGGCGAACTGGATCACAAAGACCCACTCATCTCTTGGGAGACCTGGATAACTTAGAACCACTAATATAATGTAAATATCAACCACTAATACCATATATCCTCTTGGGATAGTAGGATCAATTAGACATGCTCGTCTCTAGGCCGGTTGGATCACTATGACTCACTCTTCTATGGTCCAACTGGATCACTAAGACTTTCCCATTATTTCCTTCGTCTCAAAGACATTCATAGTATTTAAGCTCATAGGACGATTTATTCTGGGAGAATCTACTAATCAATCCATTGGTTTCATATCATCTACCATGAAAACTCACATAGAGTATTCCCAATGTATTGTCTCCTCTCAAGGTCACAACGTTGTAGACGGCGTATCAAACATACACCTGGTCTGAAAGCTATTAGTGTTTTAGTAAAAAGGGACCAGTAGAGTTCGGGCTTGGTCTAAGCTATTCAGTCCGACCCGACCAAGACAGCTCGGGGGTCTTGCATGACCCGATGTGGTTCGGCCAACCCGACCAGACCTTGTGGGGTCTGGGCTGGCCAGGCCCATTGGGCCTTGTTAGGCCCGACCTGGTTCGGTTGTGAGTGTAGCCCACTCGGTCACCCACTGACCGTGTTTCATTTGGCTTGTCCTGTAACTGGTGGGTCAACTCTTCTCATACCAGGGCCACCTAATGGTGTGGTTCTCATCTTCATCTCGACCCTTATGGCATGCCAGTTCTCCCCCTACATGTACACCTCCTGACAGTTTGTATCGTGTCAGCCACCCCTTCTCCACAAACAATACTATGAGGATAGCTTGATAGTCGCCTGCTATGGCTAGACAACACGGAACCCTCTCGGTTCTTCCCTCCTGCAACATACCGCTCATATGGACCCATTTCCACCATTTGGCCCAGGGATTTATCTCGAGTCCATCTCACCGACATGGTCTATAGACTGAATGGCACCTCCGTCATGTCTAGCTGGATGCATCCGCCTTCATATAGACACTGAACTTCTTGTCAAGGGACCCTTTCACCAACGCAGTGTGCTGGAAGTGCACTGCCTCTAACTTGTTTCCGCATTCGAGTGCCTCCTTTATGGTTCCACATCTGGGGTGTTGTGGCCTAGTGACGTTGTCGTGGCTGGCAGCCTCAGACTGCTGCAACAGTTGTAGCCTCTCTCTGGTGTCGCAGCCTTCCTGGAAATGTAATTTTTTCCTAAAAACTCCCCAGCCAATGTTCCACTACTGCTTCATCACGAAGAATTGGACAGACGTAAGGAGAGAGTAGGGGATGAAATCACATAGAGAAACACCCAAAAATGATCCTTGTATTTTTTCATGTTGACCTGGATGTATTCTTGTTATCAAAATCATAGAGAGCCATAAATAAGGTGGAAATATCACTAAGTTAATGATATACCCTTTTTATTCTACATTATTAGCCATCCCACATTAATGATTGATTTATGGGTTAACTTGTTTGTGAGTTACCCCACATTCTTCGTTTAAAATCAATAATTGTCATAATAAAAAATTCACATAAAATAAAACACCATACTTGGGAAATTATTCTTGGTCGAGAAAGAATGGGGTCGCACACCTCTGTTATTAGTTCTTGATCCATAGCCCACATTCACTCATGATTCATTGAATGGTGGTAGAAGGTGTGTTCATCATCACCACCCCCAAATCCATAGAGAAATTCTTGTATTGTGCCAACAATTCTTCATTTCATCTAAGCCTATTAATTGACCAACATGAATCAGAGTTTCTGTTACTCTATGTTATATCATCTTTATGATGACTTGTTAATGATGTTCGTTAATAAGATTCATTGTCTCCTGGTTGTTGCACCGCATCACAAATTTTCCACTACTCGAAAATGATGAAAAAAATTAAAATAACTTTTTACATTATTTTATTTTTCTTTTGAAAAGTCGGAAAATAAACATTCACTCATGACCTTCACCAATTGAGTTTTAATTATGCCTAAGGGAAACACTCCTTCATGAGATCAATGGTACTCTTAGATTTCCAATATGAGTTATGGTTTTGGAGTTATAAAGAGTTGAAGTAAATAATTTTTACTTTATTGTTTTATGGTCAAACACTACATTCCATTATTGGCCCATGTCGGCCAATGTTAGGAAATTTTAAGGTGAATCATGATGCTCTATGTTTGACATTACCCTCATATTTTGGAACTGGGCACTGGTTTAAAATTTAAAAAACCCACTCATAGATTTATTTATTGAGCCATAAAATAGTTCAAAAATACGTTTTGGCCACTCCGAGCCTTGGAATTTTATGTCATTTCAGATCCTGGTCTCGAAATAATCTCATTTACTTTTCAAAAAAATAATAAAATGTTGGGGTGTTACATGACTCCCACCATTAGGTATTTACATCCTCATAATCTAAAATAAGGGATAACATAACAAGTGAATGTACTAATCACGAATATGAGCCTTCCACTCCCACGTGCTCTCTTGGATATTCCTATGCTGCCAACAAACACGAACCAGAGGTATCGACTATCCAGGAATTATCCTCTCATATTGATCCTCTATCTCCCCTGAGTATTTGAGGAATTTCACCTCATCATCAATCATCATCTCTATATGGTCGATGATGTGAGATGGTTCATGATCGTATCTCCTCAGCTAGGGTACGTGGAAGACGTTGTGCACCCTCTCTGACTATGGAAATATAGAGAAGTTGTATTCCACATCACCCACATTACATAGTATTAGGAAAGGTCTGATGAACCGAAGAGATAACATATTCCCCTGACCAAATCTTTGTATCCCTCATCGACGAGAGACTCATAATAATATGTGGTCCCCCATCATCGAACTCCAACTGTCTTCATCGACTATCATCATATGAAATTTTTGGCTCTGTTCAGTATTCATCATCTCTCAGATGACTTCCACCTTGTTAGTGGTAGCATGTACCATCTCTAGAACCATGATGGATGACTCCCATAGGTCTTTCAATAATAACTATGACCTTCATGGTCGACCGTTCTGTGGCACGAATGGTTCCATACTGATGCAGGGGAGGTAGTTGTTGTTGTACGTAAAATCCACCAGTGGTAGGTGGTCCTCCCAACTGTGATCCAAATCAAGGATGCCAGCATGAAGAAAGTCCTTTAAGGTCTATATGGTATGCTCTATCTGACCATCAGTATGTACATGAAATGATATTATAATGTGTATATGAGTCCCAAAATCATCCTACAATCCATTCCACAACTAGTATATAAGACAAGCATCATGATATGCGACTATCTTAGATGGGACTCCCTGGATTCAAACTATCTCCAGCACAGATAGTAGTCCTAAGCTTACTACTGAGCCCTACTCTCAAATGGGTAAGAAGTTGGATATCTTATTGATTCAGTCTGTGATCACCCAGATCATATTGTTCCCCATGTTCATATGTGGTATGCCCGTCATGAAGTCCATAGATATCTTGTCCCACATCATATTCGGTACCTCGAGGGGTTATTTCAATCCTTCTAGAGTAGGGTGCACCGCCTTCACCTAATGAAAAGTGAGGATTCTTTGGAAAACCTCTGCTGCCACCTTCTATATTCTCGACCACCAGTACCAATGTCATAGATCCTAGTACAGCTTTGCGACACCTAGATGTACCATTGAAGTGGATGTATGGATCTCCCTCAACACCTTCTCCCGCAAATCCACTGGTACTATAGTGCATACTCTAAAAAGGATGAAGTGCTCCCCGCCTATTAAATATCCATCATGAACTTGCCCTAAGAAAATCTAGGCACGTGTAGTCTCATAGAGGGAATCTCTGAGTTTCACCTCACTGACTCACTATAAGAGTATAGGGGAATCTACCATTGAATGAAGATAAGATGCCCCATATCTATCCCCAAAGGATATCTAAAGTGAGGATAACAGCTATGAGGCCTCATTCAATATCTATAAAATTGATCCCATGCCATTATAATATTAAAATATGTTCCCCATTAAGGGATATAGACTATATAGATGCGTAGTATTGGAGAAACAGTAGCCGACATCACTGTCTCATATTCAGATCATTCTGGGAAAATATATACTTGAGAATCTTGTGGTAGGAGTAGATAATGAATAGTTCATCCATAATGTTGTGTCTCCACATCACCAGTGTGATGACTAATGATGCCAACTCAAGGACTTGAGTTTCACAGTTCATCTCAGGTGGTGTCAACTATCTTCAGCAATAAGCAATCATGGCTTTCCCCAACATTCGGAAACATCCAAACCTGGTTCTGGACATGTCACAGTAAACCTTGTAGTTGGTGCTCACCTCTGACAACCTCAAGATATGAGCACTCATCAAGCACTTCCCTAGTGTCAAAACACACTTATAGATTTCTTCTATCCACAAGAAGGCTTTTACCTTCACCTTTAATGTCATCATGGGTGTTTCTACTGTAGAGAAGTCTAGTACAAACCTGTGATATTACCAACCAACCATAGGAAACTCCACATCTCAGTACATCTCGTGGGTGGTTCCCAAGAAATAACCACCTCAATCATCACTGGATCCACCGCAGCTAAAACTTCTTAGATGAAATATCTGAGGTTGTGGACCTTTCTTATCCAGAACACGCACTCTGAGAGAATACTAAAAAGCTATTGATCTCAGAATGTATCCAGAACCATTTTTAGATGTATCGCGTTCTCCTCCACTAAAATTGAATACACTAAGATGTATTCAATGATGACCACTATAAACTGGTCTAGGTACGGATGCAAGATCCCATTCATGAGTCTCATGAACTTTTATGGGTCATTCGTCATTCCAAATGGGATCATTATGTCCTCATAGTGGTCATAGAGTTGTATGAAAACCGTCTTCAAGATTTCCTCATCTTGCATTCCAAACCAGTGATAGCCTGATCTGAGGTCTATATTTAAGAACCATCTTGCTTATTTTAGTTGATAAAATTGGTCATCGATCCTCCATATGAGATACTTTTCCTTCACGGCCATCGTGTTTAGGTGCTGGATGTCCATGCATAGCTTCATTTTTCTGTTTTCCATTTTGTCGAACAACACTGGGAAAACCCATGGTGAAATGTTGGGCCTTACAAACCCCTTCCTGTGAAATTACTCAAACTACACCTTCATATCTCAGTTCATTGTGGTATCCATACAATATGCAGGTGTAGATATCATTGTCGTCTTAGGGTACAGATCAATGCCGAAGTCTACCTCTCTATGAAGAGGTTTTCCAAAAACATCCTCTAGAAAGGCGTCCTCACACTCATCCACCACTATAGGAAACTATGGACTCATCTCATAAAGTACACATGGGTCATGTTATCCAAATAATGAGTAATTTGTTGCACCCTCCTATGTGAAAATCCATCATGTACTTTTTCTTTTTCCATCTCTCAAGAAAGGAAACATATTCCCATCTCTATGGACACACAACATTGTGTGCCTAAAATTGTTGATCTGAACATGGATTGTTGATAACCAGTCCATAAGCAAGATGATGTCATAAGACCCTATAACCACTACTAAGATATCCTAGCTGAAGATCTTGTTGCCCTGAGTAATCTCACACTATCGGCACCAGTTTGTAATCATCAAATACCCTCCATTAAGAGTCCCCAACCATAATGATCCAGCCAACAGGTTCTTCGGAATATCTGAGCTCTGAACAAGAACCAAGGAATGAAAATATTGACTAGAACCTATGTCTATAAGAACAAAAACCAAGGTGGAGAAGACACATATCTTATATTTAATCATCCCTGGAGTGATGTGTTCATAGGAATCCATCACTTGAAGCTGGCCTTGTCCCTATCCACCAGCTCTCGAAGCCCATGGGGGACCACCTAGGGGTGGCGTAGGTAACACCTCAACCCTCCATCCACAACTCAATACTCTTCCCACTCTCCTTCAATGTATGCTACCCCATAGACCACCTTGCTCGATCCTCTATGGCTGCCTCGAATACAATTCAAGTGTCTGTTGATCATCTGTGCGGTGGGCTGGGCAGTCACGAGCCATGTGTCCCTACCCACGGCATGAGTAGCATGCCTTACTCCTCTGGTGACTTCTACTTCCTCAGTGGCCTTGTCCTAATAACCATGAGTCCTGGGTCATCATTCGGAAGGTATGTCCTGGTCAGACCACTTCGTCAACTGTCTGCTACCCACCATGGATTACTCGACCATCTGTCGCAAAGTGGTAGCTCCCACTATTGGTGCCTACACAACGAATAGTCAATCCACTAGTAGAGCTCGCTCGAGCAATGCATCCTGTATAGGGTTACATATGGAAATCATTGATTCCTCGATCTCCTGTCGGAGTCCCAGCTCAAATGTATGGGCCCTGAAGAAAGGGCCACACACCATATCCATGAGTAGTGAGAGTGGTATGTGAACCTCATAGATTACTCAGCCACTTAGAGTTTTTCCTGATGTATGTGAAATAGGTCATATATGCACAATGACTACAATTTCACTAGAAATAATTCCCCTCTAAAAAGTCTCTTGAACTCAGACGTGGTGAGGGTCACCTCTCCAAGAGTCTGGATGGTCAAACTCCACCATCTCCCCACCGAGTCTTCAAAAAGGATCCATGCTAGAACCATAATTAGGTCATTTGGCATCCTATATATATGTAATTCCCTTATCACTTCATCCATCCAATCCTCAGTGACCTGAGGATCTATCTCTCCCTTGAACATATGAGGTCTCTATTAGTGGAACTCATGTAAGACATTATTCCTATGTGCTTCCTCTACTAGTAGTTCCTGTAGTAAATTATGTCCATCGGCTGGTGGTATTGCTAGGACACCATCCAAAAGATTAATCTTGGGAAATGATACCTATATCAATGCCTCATCACTCTGTGGGCCATCCTCATGGTCACGCACAGGAATCCTAGATGGATGTCTGCATAGGGGCATCCTAAAAGGGATCAAGATGAACCATGATCAATTGATTATACTTAGTGAGCGGATTCTGACACAAAAAGATCATGAGAAAATATTCAAATACTTATGTTACCAGTGTTTTCATTCACTAAGTAGGAATGAAGAATTCACAGTCCTAGGGGAAGTGACTAGAAACTTATAGGCATATCAAAAAAAGTGAAGACAATTTTATTTTAAACATGTACATATGTACAAAGCTCAAACTCTGGATAGGTATACACTATGTAAACTACAAAAATCGTAGAGATAACTACTAGAAATACAGTACAAACTGAAAAATAAAAGGTTCCAAAATACAATCCCAACAACCACAATTGAATGTAAAATTTCCAAGGTCCTTCTCATCAAATCCAATTTGAAGGGTAGATTGAGGGTAGCCATCTATAGCCATAGAAGTGCAACCATTCCTTCCCTTATCACCATTCACTACCTGGTATCCATCCATCAAGGACTCCATTGATGCATTGATCACCATCACAGTATACAACATGTATGGGAGAATCCCATCCAGTGGTGAGAAACACAATACTCAGTAGGGACCCCAAAACATTAATGGAAGACTGCAAAGATAGAATAAAATGAATTATCATAATGAAAAACATCTAACCCCAGGTATAACTCAAATTTTAAGAAGTAGAGTCATTAGTCGTAAATATGGACATTCATATTGAATGGGGATTTATCATATAGACTAGATCATCACCTAGGACAACAAGATCACCAAACCGGTTTGTCTGTAGGACCAACTGGATCACTTAGGCCCAATAGTCTCTAGGATAGTGGGATCACTTAGAAAAACTCGTCTTTGGGCACACTAGATCACTATGACCTGATCGTATCTTGGGCGAGCTGGATCACTTAGAATTACTCATCTCTGGGCTAGCTGGATAACTAATAACTGGCCATCTCTTGGTCCAGTTGGATCTTATAGACCTGCTCATCTCTGGGCCAGCTAGATCACTAAGACCTTCTAATCTTTAGAGTAGTTGGATCACTATGACCCACTCATCTCTTAACCAGCTAGTTCACTATGACCCGCTCATCATACCCATCACGTCATAGCCAGCTGTTGGATTCCTACTCGTAGCGTGCTTGATTTTGGGATAATCTATTTATATAGACATTAGTTTCATCTAAACCACCCTGAAAACCCACATAGAGAATTTCTAAGTGACAGTATCATCATAAGGAACCCAACACCACAGATGGAATGTCAAAAGGACACTTAGTATGAAAGATATTAGCGTTTTAGTAAACATGGGTTGGTTGTGTCTAGGCCTGATCTGACCTATTGAGACAGACCCGACCAACCCAGCCTAGCGGTTCCGCAAGTCCCGACCTAGTTTTCCAACCTGAACCAACCCATTGGGGTCTAGGCCGGCTCGGCATGGCTTCTAGTCCAGGCACATTGGGTGTTACTAGACTGGGACTGATTCAATCATGGGTCCAGCCTGCTGGGTCGCCCAGCAAACAAATTTAATCCAGCCCATCCCGTAATACGCAGTCCGGTTCATTCCCAGTCAGGGCCGCCTAGTGGCCCAGTAGTACCACTGGCACAGACATTATCTAGGCATCTGGTTCATGCTCCATGTGAACGACTAAGGACAAACACCTCTTCTCTACATGTTTTCCCATGGGGACCACATGCCATCCACATGTTGTGGATTTTCAATGAGGGCAACTCCTCTAATGCGGGACACCCCCACCTGTGCTGATCCATTCATGCAAACCATTTTCCCCCACATTGCTTGCGGCTTTTCTGTTGCTTTAGCTCACCGTTGCGGTCCACCATCCATGCGATATCTCCAACATGGCCAAGAGGTCTCGTCCGCCTACCACAAGCCTCCAGCCACTATGCCAATGATCCCTTTCACCAACACTATGAACTACTAGCATGTCGCCTCCCTCTTTTCATCATGGATGGGTTGTCGTGGCCTGGTTCCACTACTATGGCTAGGTACCTAGTTCTCCTAATATCGTCATAGCCCACCTGGTCACGACCCATTGGCTTGGCCTCTCCTCAGCCGATGTTCCACCACCGTTGTGTCATGAAAACAGGAAGGAAAAAAGGAGAGAGTCTCACATAGAAACACCCAATGAATGATATAGTCCATTGTTCATGTTGACCTAGATGAATTCATGATTGTAAGATCATGATGAACCTTTAGTAGTGCTGAAATATTATTATGATAAATACATCCCCATTTAATTCTGCAACATTAACCATCCCACACAAATGATTGATCTATGGGTTAACTTGTTTGTATGTTAACCCAAATTCTTCATTTCGAGGAATGAACATGGAAAAAGTTCACTTAAAATAAAACCCACTATAAGGGATTTGATTTTTGGTCATGAAATAATAGGATCACTTTCCTTCTTTCTTTGTTCTTGATCTATATCCACCCATCTCTATAGATTACTCAAAGTGTGGAAGAAGGTGCCTTCATCATTCCTCGTCCCAACCCCCCAAAACCCTCAATGTAATTCGAGGATTGTGCCAATAATCCTACGAAGGAAACCATTAAAATAACTTTTTATGTTATTTTATTTTTCTTCCAAAATGTCCAAAAATTAACTTTCACCCTCGACCAAGTCGGTCAAGGTTATGCTCTGCCTAAGGGAAATATACCCTCACGAGCTCAATGGTACTCTCATACTTCAAATATGAGTTTCCATTTGGTATTTATAAGAATTTTAAAATAAAATAAATTTTCCTTATTTATTTTATTTATTGCCAAAAACTAATTTCCCCTTTTGGCTCGTGTCGGCTCCTGTTAGGACCTTTCTAGGTAAATCCCAATGCTCTGAGTTCAACGGTTCCCTTATATTTTTGATATGGGAACCAGTTTAAAATTTATAAAAAATCTCTTGAACGTTTATTTTATGATCCTTAAAATAGTTCAATAATATGTTCTGGCCACTCTGGGCCTCATAATTTCGTGTCTCCTCAGTTTGTGGTCTTCAAATAATCCCATTTAATTTCAAACAAAATCATCGAATTCTAGGGTATTAAAAATGATCTTCTCCCTTTGTACTTCTACATAAAACTATTCTTCACCACCTGTTGGAAAGAATCGTAAGAAAGGGGTGAGTTCAAATTCAAATTAACGGTTAAAAAGAGAGATACATTAGAATAAAATTTGATCAGAGGTATTAGAACAAGGGAATAACAATTTACGACAATACCATGTATATCAAAGATCATATACATGAGTAATTTAATAGATATTAGATGTTCCTAAGACATTAATCATAAGATAACGTAGAGGAAAATCCATGAGATCATAACATAGGAATAAGACATTGGATTTTTGGTAGACACATTATCATATAAAATATTTTCCATTGTAGTCAAGGAGTTCCTTTCAAAGCCATATTATTTGAATGGAATTACTCTAAAAACCATCATGGTTGTTAGGGTTCACTGCAATGCTAAAATTAGAATTGAAGATTCACACTTGAAACCATCTTGGTCACCATGATTCAATCCCATGACATCTGTTGTAGTCACGGTTCACTCCCAAGACCATATTAGTGGCCAAATGTCCTTTATGGATCCGAGTTCGCTCCTCATTCTAATCATGTCTATCTCATGAGATATAAATATTTACCTAATGCATTGGAAGATTTTATAGGCCCCACCCATCTCATAATGAAAACATACTTATATGTTACACTACATCATAATCATTCATCATATCCTAATCCATGAAATGAAATGGTTATCAAAAACATATAATCGTATTATAACCTTCATAAAAAAGATAGATTTCATAATCATTTCTTCAAAGCATAACCTATGAAAAAAGCATGTTTCACAAACATATAACACTGTAATAGAAATAGGTTTCATAACCATAATCCAATAAAAACATAACCCATTTAGATATAAAATATGAATGAAAACATTAGATATTTTCCCCATAATGGAATGAGTAACACCAACAGATGTTGTCTTAAATGGTCAATAAATTTTTAATATATTTTAAAAACATTTCATAAGGATAATTTTCTTTCTTATTTGAAAAATAATCATAAATACATAAAAACTTATGAAACACATTTTCATTTAAAATAAATGTGAAAAAATATGTTAAAATATAGAAATACATTTTACTTTAAAACATTAAAAATTAACATGAGGAAATATTGAAAACCCTTTTCCTTGAAAATGTATTCTCTAAAATATTTTGAATATAATTTCATTGAAAACAAAAAATGGAATATTGAAAACATTTTTGAAAACCATTTGTTTGAAAACATTAAATGTTATCCTGAAAACATCCTTGAAAACCATTTATTTGAAAATAGTTTTGAGACTTATAAAATAATCTTTAATATCATTTAAATCCTTTTCATTGAAAACTACCACTTGAAAACATATAATGAAATCTTTGAAAAAGATTTAAAACACTTTTTAATCATAAAACCATTTTTAAGATCCATTTTTCATTAGAATAAAATTTAATATAAACAACATTATACAATATTAGAATAAAATGATTCAATTAAAAATTTATCCATGTAAACTTTACAAGGAATAATCAATGAAATTATGGTCTTGATGACAGATATGTTTGTACGTACCAAACATTCCTTTTTCACATTTAATGTTTTGAAATGTTCTTTGATTGGAAAACCACAAATATATTAATTTTAAAAACATTTTTTAAAATGGAAATCAATGTGTAAAAATTCTTTTTTAGCATCATATAATTTTATTAAAACATTTTTTAAAACACATTTATAAAACACGGTTTTGAAAGAATAGTGATTTCCAACAAAAAGGAGAATCAATGTTGAATTTTTATAAAAACATATTCTTAAAAATGTTATGAAACAATGGATGGAGAATGGAACTATTACATGTATATTAAATGAATAAATATATGTTAATAAAATTCATTATATTTATTGAGATATAGATCATAAGAGTTCACTGGTGGATGTATAATTATAAACAATCTCAAAAAACAATGGGATTGTACCAAACCATTATAGCCACTTTGGTAACATTAAATCATAATAAATTGGAAATATTAAGATTAAATGAAACCTAATATATCATAAAAACATGTATATTCATCATATAACATTTAAAATTAAGAATATACACCCCATAGAAATATATTGGTTCATAACATGGCATGTGTCTCAAATAAGGATAATTGAGACAACATTACTTTTTAGAGATGGTAAATTTTGAAACATAACACCCATGAAAGATAGATCACAACATGCATATTTAAATACCCATAAATATCGGTATAAGAATCATATAATACATACATGGTATGTATATTCACCATACAAAAGAAATTATGGTTGAATAATGCATGTATCTTATGGATATAAGATGTGCGATGAGAAAACCCATATCTTAAATCATGACATTCTTCATAAAAATTAAAACCTCAATTTATAAAAAAATATGTTTGCTATAAATATTCCCCAAAAACATATTATTATATTTAATAAAATATATTATCTTTTATGTCTTTATGTTACCTATTTATTAACAACACCATATTTTCGTTACGTTTAGGGTAATACTTACTTTGATTTTATATATGTTTTGGCTTTTTATACTTGATCATTTCACTTTGATCATGATTTACATATTTCAATATTATAATTAATGATACAAGTATCACATATATTAATTATAAATGTTTTTATAATAATATGTAAAATATATAACTTTGAAATGAAATAAACCGTTCATGGAGATAGTGGGTCATTCGTACGCATAAATGCTGTTTCAGTTTAATTATATTTTTTAAAGAAAGAATGTAAATTAAATATATGTATATATATATTATAATTACAATATAATTATTATTTCATAGATATAATATAATTTTACTAAATCCATTTTTAAAACATTCCATGTAAATTGAGAATGAATCATATCACTTTGAGGAGACAGTAGTTCACACGTCTTGGAACGAATTGTTCATATTTACACTAAATGGAAAACATGAAGGTTATTTTATATAATAATTTTAAAATTTTAAAAACATAATAAAAATCATATATATAATATAAAAAAATATTCTCCATAATAATTACAAACCATGAGAGGTGGGAATGAAAAAAATAAACCAAATGGTTTCATGAGGTTGTAGTTCATCGTACATAAGAATGCTATGTTCATTACCAATTAGATGGATCTGTGTGTAAGTGTAGGTAGAACAAGAAATAATTAAAAAAATATTAGAATGTTTATAATATTATGTTTATTATATTATAATGGACGAAGAATATTTTAGGGGTTTGAGAATGAAAAATAAAACAAAGGATCTTGAAGAAGGATGTTACCTCTTCATTGGGAAAATCTACATGGATTGCACCAATGGATTACATGAATGGATTTATTGACATAGAGAGGATTTTGTAGTAATTTATGTCCTTTGGGAGCTTATTTAAGTATCTTTTCAGAGATATTATGGGCTTGATATGTGTAACACCCCCATTTCCTAGTAAAAAACCATTTCCTTATGCTTTTTTAGTACATAATGTTGTTCGGTGATGTTTGGGAGAGATTGGGGAACAATTAATATTTTATGGGTATTTTATATATGTTCTCTAGTGGTGAATTGTTTTTGAAAACTATGCAACAATTTTAGAAAATTATTCATAGTGAGATTGGGACACAATAGATGGAACATGGGCAACAAATGGTGTGTCCAAACTATGCTGTTTGAAAGTTTTATTTGGTATTTTTGAGGGAGTGGAATTGGATTAGTTTGTTCATTTTTTGTAGATAATTTAAGGCCATCATGATATATCTACCTTTTATGTATAATTATGAGCATGGATAGCGCATGGTTTTCCTAACTATGTGACCAAACAGTTTGCACGTCAAGGTTAGATCCTTAAATTGTGGATAAGAATTGGATTTACATCAAAGTGTTTTTTTGTCTCCAAAACGGACCTATCATATTAATTATACCTCTATAAGGTTGTAAAACCACTCTCCATAAAATCATAAGGGATCTCGATCTATGCCATCATGCTTTGAATATTGATTCCTATGGTATGTGATCGTTTTTATCATTCATTATATTTTTATTAAATCTACTTCACCTAATATATAAGTTTCATAGATCTATGTTGTTTGTGGGTAGATAAAAGTTTGTGGATTGAAATTTTGTTTATATTAAGAAATGATTATTATATAAGAGGATATATAAAGTGGGTTCCTAAATATTCAACCCAGTTTTGTGACATTTTTCATGTCATTTATAATTTTCGGAAAAACTCATGATGTAGGTGGCTTCACTCTAGACTCCTATTACTAGAACGGATTGGATTAGTTTAAAATAGATTAAATTTCATGAAATTGGTTGTGAAATTGGTGTGAATGTTATGTTATAAATCCTCTTTAGTGATGATTTTTTTATTTTGTGAGATTGTGGAAATTGTGGATTTTGGTTGTGTAATATACATTGATAACTGACTTTAAATTGATAATTTTAAAAATGTATATTTGATTGATTTATGGAAAAAAGGTATTTCAATAAAAATGTTGTTTTAATGATTTTTTTGGGTATTGAAATGATTTTGATAGTTTTTTTTGGAATGGATTAGCATAATGGGTTGGTGTGAGTTCATATAACATTTACGAGGCTTCTTTGAAATATTACCTCGTGCTCCATGCTAAAGATCTAATGTCATATGGGATATAATTTCCTCATGATGACTTTTTATATTGGGGAGAAACCTCTCCTGAGTATGGAACTACCATAAGGAATCTTGCAAGCTTGGTTGTGGTGATATGTGAAACTGGATGGGTATGCCAAATCAAAAATGTTAAATGATTTTAAAGAATAGTTGATTTCATTATTAAAAAATGAATTTTTATGGAGAACTATTTGACATGGTGCAATTTTATATTTAGTTATAATTTATTCTAAAAATTGTTTTAAATAAATGGTTTTATAAAAATGTAGCGGAACTTTCTATCCTAGTGGAATGTGTATGAAATTCATTTTTGAAAACCTATTGATTTTTAGTACTCACCCCATCTTGGAAACATTGATGATTTTGCATATGTAATCTATCGTTACACGGGAAAAGGTAATATATCATATGTTTTTAGCACTAATTCATGATACATGGATTGTTCGACAATGTTGGAGCATAGAGCTTGTGGAGCATAGAGTCATGCCATATTCATAGAGTTTATTAGTTTTTCGTTCACTATCTAATTTGATATTCCTATATTCCACTATGGCATGTGATTTTAGTTTGATTTCGATAAATGAAATTTGGATTTTTATTTTATTGTAATCATTCATAAAATATTTGTTTTTTGTAAATTACCTTCTTGGGTAGTTTTTTTATTAAAGTGAAAATAATCCCCCACGTGTATTGAAGCCCTCTAGCATTTATTGTCAGCCTTTGGCATCTTGGGACGTCTCTTAAGGTCGAGTAGAAACTCCTCTGCTACTCATGCCAATGAGAAGGGGTGGGATGTTAATAATGGTATCAGTTTTTTTTGTTTAAACTATGTTGGATACAAATGGCATAAATTTGATCCTTTCCATGTGAAAAAAATAGTCATTAGTTGTTTCGCTCGTGGTGTTGAAATTTATTCTTGTATATTCCTTGATTTGGGATCATGGAAAGGAGTAGTATTTTTGGGACATGAAATTTAGAGCTTAAAAGGATGTATCTATCCTTTTTATATAGAACATTATGTTACCAATGATTTGGGTACATAGTTGTTTTTAGTCACTTATAGGATTTTCAATCTCATTGACATGGGTTTATCCATTGAGCCGACCAGGAAATGCATTAGAGGAATTACTTTCCACTAGGAGTGTGTACATCATTTTGAGTATGGATTTATTATTTTGTGAAAAAGAGTTTAATTTATAAAAATTGTTATTTTTTTTCAAATGAATGATTTAGAATAAGAGTATGGTAGTGGTATTTTTAAAAGGGTTTTATTTTCAAAAGGAATTAATGATTTTTCAAAAATGGTTTAACATGGAAAATATTGATTTTTTAATGCATCTGTGTGATAGTTTATGTGCTATAATTTGAAATTATATTCATTAAGTTTATAGAGATGAATCATATGGATTTTTCTGTTTTATATAAAATAGAACATAGTAGGCATCATAGAAACCAACAAGAAGAAGATACTGGGATCATGGTTTCACCCGAGCTGCAGGTGAACCAACAATAGGTGGAAAGTATCATCTAGGCATATCAATATGTAGACACAAGGAACCATAGGGATGAACAAGTACAAGTGGATCATTCTGTTCTGTTCTGGAACAAAAATACACCCATATTATGGGGTGATTCTGAACCATAAAAGTTAGAGGTGTGGATGAACTACATGAATTGTATCATTGTTATCATCACAAGACCAATATAGCTGGATGATAAGTTGGTGACATTTATTCTAGATTATATTTCATGTTAGTGGTGGGATTTAACTATGTATGATATAGTGGTTCTAGTTCTTGGTAGGGATTATTTTGAGGAGTTATTCCACCAAAAATTCCATCCTCACAAATTCAAGATTTAGAAAACAACAAACTTCTTTATCATGAAGTATGAAATCATATTTTTTACCAAGTATGAAAATAAATTCATGAATTAATTGTTCTTTACAAATGATGAACAATAAATTTCTTCCTTAGAGGTACACACATTAGAACCAGGTATGAAATAGGGGTTCATTCCAGCATTGTTGTTTCTATATTAATGAATATACCGTGATGGTTAATAGAGAGACTATGGTTGAAAGGGACATCTCAAGATATATGGGGGGAGGATAAATGTTGGTACCTATTTGAATCATTGGGAACTCAAATTCTTGGATAAAGTGGAATAGGGACACATACTTTTAAGGTGGGAGTGTGAATTATAATTAAATAGTAGGATCAGTAAATCGTCTTCCAAGACCCATGACATATTCTAGATGTTTCCAATGTGGTTCTTTTGACCACATGAATCTGGTGTGTATGAATCAACAAATATCATACCATAATTGAAAACAATATGGGAAAACTTCACTGTTGTTGTCATAATGCTCGAAGTTTTGGTGATTGAGACACTTCTTTGGTATCACATGCATTGTATTCTTTGAAAAAGAAAGGACAAAAGAATCAATCTCATTAGTAGAATAGATATATTCTTAGTGATTCCAAGAATACCATGACTCCTTAGGTTGGGAAATCTCAACAAGGAAACAACGAAAAAGGAGCATCGTTGAAGCAATTATATGGAGCTGAGCAGATGATTATGGATGATCATGGTGGACCATCTATAGTGAGAGGTACAATTATTTTGATTTCTACACTTATGAAAGTTCTTTTAATACTTTTGAATCAAATTCCACAATTTATTATTATACTATTTATTTCCAATATTTAAAACCTGATATGATTATTTCTATGATAATACATCAAACTCCTCTTTGAAAAAGAGATTCTAGAGTGTTTCTGTGTATAGAATGTTCTATAATTATTGATGGAGTTGACCTGATATGTGATTTTACTTTTTTAGAGATGATTGTTTATGATATTATACTAGGAATGCATTGTTTGAAAAAATTCAAGGCCCACATCGACAGTTTTAATAGAATAATTAGTTTCAATATTGAGAATGGTGTAGAACATCTTTTTAGAGTTGAAAGGGTTATAAAGATTGGTGTAACGAGCTTGTTCACCCCAGATGTCAGAATGATCTCTTACCAATTTATATTGTTTACTATTCCATCAATATAAGATATCTTGAGTAACAATTTTTCTATATTGGTGCATCATTTTCCAGATATATTTACCTATATTTTCTCTAGGTTACCAATGATAAGGGAAGTAGAGTTTAAAATTGATCTCCACCTGGGGACCAATCTTATCTCACTTCCATTTAATCTAATGTAAAATAATAAGGGAGATGAAAGGAAAGTTGGAAGAATAATAAAGCAATGGTTTCATTCGGCTGAGAACATCATTGGTGGGTCAGTTTCACTCTATCAATTCTCCATCTATTAAGCCCCAAAAGTGAATCTTCTTTTTTGAATCACATTATTTCATTACTGATTCACATTTCATTCTTAATCACACTACCTATTATTCAAAGTAATAAAATTTCATTGATCCCCACTTTATAATTTAATTAAATTCAATGATCATGGTAAAATATTCTTTAATTTTATGTTTTATATCACAATTTCATATGATCCCACCAGACTAATAGAATTTCCTTACTATTTATTTTTTGTCAGAAAATTTTTTCATTATATTAATCAATATAATATATGGATTATTATAAAAAACCCATTTATCTTTCTATTGTTATTCTATTTAATATAGAGATCTTAAATGTCTCCATCAAGTTATACCCTCTGATAAACAACACCATCAAGATCATTCCTATTTTCCTTCTTGGAATCAACCTTTTAAAAAGTATCTATCGAGGCATATTTCATTTATAATTTTAATTTCTTATAAAATTATACTAAATAGTATTCATAATCATTTTTTCTTTACTCAAAATGCTCTTCCTTTGAAATTTATTTATATATGATGTACTAGTTTTAGATACTCTTCTAGGATGGAAGCCTGTTCTTTTATTCTGTGTAATTTCTACTTTACTTTCATCATCATCAAATATTCATGGGAAACCTATTTCAATATTCCCAAATATATCATAGTAGTAATAGGATGAATATAGATTTACCTTAAATCTATACTTTATTCTATTGAATTTTCTCTCTTTGATAGAAAATGAAATTCATTTTCAATATAATTTTCTATATTTAATGCATTGGTTATACCACGATTCTATATGAATTTGAATTCCATATCCTTACTTGTATGAATTGATGACCCTTATAGAATGACTCACATTTTTTATAGCACTAAATGTATTAACATATCACACAAATATTTCATAGAAAAATCCTTCCCATATATAAATGATAATTTTTTATTTTAAAATAATAGGAATGACTATAATATTTTATTAACAATATTATTATCCTTTATATATTATCCATGCCCTTTAATGTATCCAATATCATTAGTGATTTGATTGAATAGGCTATCTATATTATCAACTAATATAATATTAAAATAATAAAATCTGTTATAAATGAACTATTTCTTGGCCACCATCACTTGATTATAACCATTGTAAATATTTTAATATTTATCCCACATGCACATTCCCCTTTTTCAACACATAATGTTTCATATAGATTTTCTATGCAAGCACTCCAGATAAATCATATTTATATTTAGAATCATTATTCATGCATTTTATATCATATTTTATCATGATATGCCCTATCATATCACAAAATCCAAAGCCATGTAATTTAGCATAAAGATCATCCAGTTCAAGATATAAAAGATTTGATATCATTTTTTTATTATAAATATGTTGGTGTCTAACATAAAATAGAGTTACTAATTTATCATTTACTCAATTTTCTAATGAAATTATGATGATATATTAATTACATCAAATGTATAATTTTATACCACTTGTTGTACATTGGGATGACCTAATATGGGATGGGAAAATTAGGGTTTCAAATAGTCCTTTTTTTATTTAATGTATCTCATCCTCATATTTTTAGGCAATAATTAAACCAATCTGAAGGAAATTTTATTTCCCAAAACAAAAAAAAAAGAACTAAAACGGAACCCATCAATTTAATTGTATCACTGCTAAGGAGTAGTATAAATAGAAAACACCAAAGATGTGTTTTTCAAACCAAAATCCATTAACCTTAAACATATTTTTTAACTAAAATTATTTATCCAAGATCACACTATGCCAAAATAACTACATTTACAATTATGTCATTGATAGCAAATTTCCCCCCTTGTACAACTTCCATCAACTCCTAGTCGCATAATAAATTAGAGGAAGTCTTCTATAGTTTAACGAACATAATATTTCTTCCACGTCATTAATAAATAATTATTTTACTTGAATCATGATAGATTGAATTTTATTCTCAAACAAATTCGATGATCAATTGAAAATTCCAACATGTGATCTTTATGTGAAAAAAACTACATGAAATTATCATAAAAAAAGTAACAACGTGGAACCTAGTTTACAATCTACTCAACCACAAGGACTGCACAATCATATTTTTTGATCGTGTGCTACACTTCATAAACCACCCTCACCAAATTCCCTACCAACTATTATATACAAACCTATGAAATACATACTACACTACATGTACCTCTATTTTAATCTACCTTCATCAACCACATACTCACCTTACCAACCACATACACTCCCTTATGGACAATATACTCACTAAAAGATTCCAACTATTTTCCCAGAATTCAATTTTCTTCCTTATATATACAATCTATATTTTCCTTAACTTATAATTGTTTTTGTTAATGAATTGGTTATTTGTGTATTTATTGGTAAAGACCTCTATAATATTTGTAAATCGCTATATTTCATTTTTAACCCTTAGATAAATAACCTTCAAAAAATACTATACAACCAATGTAATCATATATATTAGGAAATTATGTTCTCTTATATTATTTGACACATTATCCTCTCATGTATTTACCATGAAATCTGTTATCAAAACTATTACATGACTTCATAGTCATTCCAAAAACAATGCTCTATCACTGCATACTCTATCCACACAGTAAAATAAATATTTCCTTACACCAGGTAGTTATTTTATGAACCATTTACACCAATAGTAGGAAATTTACTCAACTATATGAGCTATAAGATTTTCCATGTGATTATCATTCATGAAAATGAGGGTTCCATCCATTTTACTCAAATCCTTATTATATCATATCAAAAAACAATATTATCGATAACTAAAAAAATTTCAAGCACTTGAACAAAATTCATTTAAAAATGATCCTTAGGCATCCATATTTTGAAACAATCCATCCTTAATGTTCAAAATACTTGGAAACCCAAAAAACTTATTGAAAACAAACACAACTCACTATCAAACACTAGCTGGAATCACCTTGATTCCAACATGATTCATGTACAGTGACATTGTTTTTATGTTTTTGGATTCACATAAAGGGATGATACCTATAGGTTGTAAGTGGGGTTTCCACACAAAAAAAAATAAAATGGATGTTATATTATCTACCTATAAATCTCATCTGGTATAAAAATAAAAAAAAATTATTTTTTTCAATAATTTTTTCCCTAGTGGAAATGGAAAATATTATTCATATATTATTTTTATTGAACATCATTATAATTATGAGATATATAAATGGATTTCAAACCCACATTTATTAATGTGAATTTATTAATGGATTCATTTATAAAATAAAATAAAGGTCTTAATTCTCCAAATGGTTCTGATGAGGTTTGTATATGATAATTGTCAACTTATGGATTGATGGAAGATTCTGAGAGTTAAAAAATATGATTTTATAATGGGGATAAAGAGTATTCTATCATAAAGGGAATATATTATTATTTTTATATAATTTTTTTAGTGTTGGTGTTGTGGTATTTTTATTTTTGTAGGTAGATCATAAAAATCATATTGGATGTTTTATCCCAATGTTATATTTTGAAAAAGAAAATTTAAGAAAATTCTTATTGATGAAATACATGGATAAATTAGCATTTATACAAGCTATAATGATCTATTTAGATAGATGGAAGAAGTTTCTTAGACTGAGTCAAAAACAAATTTATTGGTAAGGTGTTAATGTGTTTTAACATAGAGAACCCGAATAAGGGATATTTACTTGAGATATATGGTATGAATCTTAAAAAGATTTCATATACATATAAGTAGTTTAAAATGGTGAATAACAATAATTATGTGTCTAAAACAAGAATCTCTAATGTATTCCATGTTATGTACTCGAGTTGGTGTCTCTTATTCTTTGAGAATAAAAATTATATACCATTATAATCTTAGTGGGAGTTACTGGATTTCTGTTAAGAATATTCCGAACTACATGAGAATAATCAAGGTTATAATTTTGTTTTTTTAGGGATGAGATCATTATAAGAGGTTATATTGATTATAGTTTCCAAACCAACAAATGTGATATGAGGTATCAATCTAGATTTATGATTTCTCTCAATGGTGGAGATATCACTTGGAAGAGTTCAAAAAATACCACTACAGAAGACTCAACAACAAAGATAATGTACATTTTTAAATCCTATAAACTGAAGGAAGATATTTGAATAAATAATTTCATTATTAAAATTTTATTGGATCCTATAATTGATGGATAATATTATATTTAATTTGATTATAATGTTTTTGTTTCTCAATCGAAGGAAACCCCATCATTAAAAAGGGACAAACACATCCTTTCAAAATACCATCTTATTTCAAAAATATTTGATAGGGTAGAAATAATGATATATTTGGTAGATACATATGAAAATATATCAGATTAATGGATAAAACAATTAGCACATATGTCTAGTTTAATCATTGGGTATTGGATACATGAGAGATTAGATATAATGGTTATAAAATGTATCATGGTTTTACTATAAATGAAAACAATGATTATCAATTATTAATGTTTGTAACATATAAGAGAATAATAGTGGAAAAATAAAGAAACATTAATGTATAACCATAATATGTTATTATAATCATGAAGTATTATGGGTTTTGATATTATGTTAAAATTCACATGAGTAGAATTCTATATGTGATACCAAGTACCTTATTAATATAATAATTAGACATATTATCTGGAATGTCCAATGAATGCGTGTCATATATAATTACATATGGTCATTGATATAAATATGGTTGTATACATAATATAAATAAATATTAAATGATGTTTAAAATGTACATACAATGTTAATATTTAAACACTGATACCCATGTTCTTCCATACTTTAGGATAACTATTCAAAAGTTACATGGGTATATTGTTTATCATGTCATCATTTTAGTTTAACTAGATGGTATTTTTCCTCATATATGAAAAGAATGATGTAAAATCTCATGATAGAATTATACAAAGGAAATTAATGGTCTTGCTTAGTCAGGTGTAACATTATTTCATCAACTATATTGATGAATGAAATATGATTTATTCATTAAAATTATGGGGAATATTTTTGAGAATCATTAACATATGAGATGGACTATATTAAATTGATATGTTATGTTCATAGTTTTTAGTCAATGATATAGATAAATGGATTATTTAAGAATGAAAATTATGTATATATATGTATATTATAGATTAAAGGTATATATAGAGATAAGGGTGTGTTTGATTATTATCATACTAGACCCCACTGTTTCTTTTATCGGAATTAATATTTTTAGTAGGTCTCTATTTTCAAAAAATTAAATATTAGACAATTTATAATTATTAGAAATACTATAATGTCCCACAAGGTCACATAGCCCCTAAATAAAGGTCATTAATGTTACTTTATTCAGATAATCCAATTTCTAACTTGGTTTAGAGGTAACGCATAAATGACCTGAAGGCCCAAATCACATGATCATAATTCCTAGTGGAATAAATGAATTTTTAAATATTTGAATCCTAAAACACATCCCTTATATCCACTTATTTTTGTGTATTCCTCACTCACCACCAACAATGATATTTTGATTATCTTTTCCCCATGAAGACAGGCATGAGACCAATACAGAATAGGTATTTCCATTTCCCTCCTAATACACTTCATTTTCATTGATGGTGACTTTTATTTGATTTTTCTCATTCCTCTAGGTTGAAATCGGACATAGCTACATCACCTTAAATTGATGTCTTTCAAGGTCCATTATCCCAAAGGCTCTAGAACATAACTTGAAATCACAAATTAGATGAATAGTTACATTACTAAAGAACCCTACTACAATATTTTCTATAATACCTACATTGCTACAGTTCTACAACATTTCTATAATAACACAATAATTCATTTGTGTCCAGATTTGATCTCTAGTTCTCAAAGTTGTATCACATGTCTTTAGATAATGAATAATTTTGGTAAAAAAATTGTCCAAAATATGAGAGTGATAAGGATCGTCACATGAAAATGATTTTGGATTGATTCAAATTGAGTTTCAAAGTTGTGAAAAAAGTGTGAGAGGCTTTACAAAAAGTGTGATATTATTTAATTTTGTGCACTAAATCTCATACAAAAATGTGGGTAAAGTTACAACATTATGGTTAGTGCCTCCACATGGTAATATATACCATGTTGTTGTGCTCTTCTGTAAAAATATATGATATCCTTTATTAATTTCCCTCATGCTGATTATAATATGTATTTAATATTATTAATGAAATAAAAAGATAATTTTTAGATAAAATATTGATTGTTTACAGAGTTTAATTATTAAATTAGTAGATAATGTGGAAGCTAATTGATTTTGATATTTTATATCATATAAATGTTATAACTTCAAAATGCTCCAATATTCAATGAAAAATATACTATGAATGGTTATTTGTTGACATATTTCAACACAAAATAGTTAGTTATCTATTTTATAAATAATTATCTATTTATATTCATTCATTTTTTTAAAGTAGGAGGTGTTAACACTATTTTTTGGATAAGAGCATCTATCAATGTGTCCGGTAAATCTGGACATTGGTGCATACTATTGTAAATGAATGATTTTTCATTTATATATTTAAAAAAATGATCCCATAAAGAACACAATATAGTATTACCTAGGTCTTCTCATGGGGAGGTAGTGGTCTATGTTAAAAATCCACCCCGTTGATTTCTCATTCTGAGAAATAAAATTAAAATTAGGTATGTAAAAAAACATTGAGAATAAAACAAAATCTAAAAAAATAGATTTAAATGAAAAAAAAGATTTAGTGTTTTAGATAGCTAATGATTATATTGTTAAAAAATATGAAAATTACATCTTAAAGATAATAGTAATTACTAGTGTAAACCATTAAACACTTTCTCATTCCATATTTAGAAAAGTTATATGATGAAATTTCTCAATTCACAATTCCAGACCATAAATTATAAAACTAATTTTCTTAGACATCATACCAAAACCCTTTTATGGTTGGTGATTCCCCTATAGAGGTTATTTAACTACTCCAAGAACAATATGTAGTCAAAACAAATAAAAAATAGTATCCTTAAAGGAAAGGCCCCACCTAAGAAATTAATATAGTGATACATATTTTATAACAAAATTTATTATAATCCCAATGAAAGATGATTATAAAAAAGTTCATTCAAAATATAAAATGTCCTATTTCATTAAATAACGCATTTTACATACAAATATAATTAGATTACAAAGAAAATAAAAACTCAGATAAGAAGAGTCATTTGGCTTCTAATTATGGAACCACTTGGGGTGTTTATTCAAGAATGGATAATTAATTTCCTACTTTCTTCCTCTTCTTTCTCTCATGATTCCACAAATATTACATAGATATATGTGAGTCCAACCAGAAACCCCCATCACCTAACACTTGTATTAGATGCACCTTAACTAAGTCTCCTCAAAATTTCCATTGATTTGAATACCCATATTTTAATTTCCACATATTGGGGGGATATTTGAACTGACTGTAGACTATAATTTGTTCCTTGGAAAACTCATTTTTCAAAGAGAATCTCTTCATAATCATATCCATGTAATAGAAAAAACAACTAAATATTCACCTAGATGTTTTGTAATAAGTCATTTTTTATGTTCAAAACATGAATTTTCTATCCTTTGGATCCCACAATTTATTACAGATCTTTATGGATTATTTGAATAAATCCAGATGGATATACCAATATTCAGAAAAAAAAATATTTCTTGAAATTTTTTATGAATACTAAAATTTTTAGTCTTCATATATTTATAATGTCTTAGTTATTTCATAACAGTTTACTAAAAATCATAGTCCTTCAATATGGTAAATGTTCAAAAAAATCATAGGAAAATGGTTTGAAAACCTAAGGGATTTCCTAAAATCACATAACATTTTAAAATCCATAGGAATCCAATTTGAATTTTTTAAGACTTATAAAACAACATAAATGATTCAATACAAATCCATGTGAATTTCTAAAAAAATGTAAGCCTTAAACGAATTGAAAATTTTCATTTCCTAGGACGGCCCCCACTCATTAGAAGTCATATGAGTATTTTAACACATGTCCACAATTACTCAATTAAAATAAAAAAATTGATCGAAGGAATTAAATAAAACTACATCTAATTAAAAAAATTTATAAATTTGATTAAAAATACTTAAAACTCATGAATTAATCCTTTTTAATTGTAATTCCCAAGAAAAATACTTGAAACCCAAAAAATGCTTCAATTATAATCAAGAAGAATAATTGGTTGGGATTTATTCATTGAAATACTCGTCAAAATGTAGAAAATAACATCTTTATCAATTCCTTGACACTTAAGATGCGTACCTCAAGACAGGTGATTATAAAAAATAATACTAAATAAATTTCAAAACACATTCCTCTAAGATAAAATAATTTAACACTAAGGAACTAAAAATTTTCATGAATCCTTAATAACAATAATTTTCAATTTTCAATTTAGTTCATTCAATACATTTCCTCTTCATTATTCATTCCATGGACACAAAACACATACCATATATTTATTTTATCTAATCACATAAATTTCTATTTTCAAAAAATATTTTCTCATACAAACAATTGAATGGTTCATTATAGGTTTGATAAATTCATAAATCTCTATCCAATTGAGTCAATTACTTGTGTTTATAATTAATTATTTCCTAGGGTTATTCAAATTATGATGGTTTCTATGATTTAAATATGAAAAATTCATGGGTGTAATAAGAGGGACAACCACATTTTAATGAAAAAAAATTCATGATTCCATTTATACTAAAAGACGTTCTTATCATTACTCTACATTAGGAATGATTAATAAACAACTGTCTTGATTTTTTTTTTAAAATCCACTCCTTCTTAACCATTTTAGCTGCATTAGTTAATATATTCAACTAACTTAAACAAAATTTATTTATTTATTTTTTGATGACTTCAATTTCTACAAAACATTATATTTGATGGTGGTGTGGGTTCATTGAAATTTAAATAGATTTTTACTTTCCATCCCTTATTTTAAATTATTTTATTTATTTTAAACTCTTTCAGAATTATTTCTCTTGGGATTATACCATCTCCAAAACAAAAGA
Source organism: Viscum album (assembly GCA_963277665.1). NCBI lineage: Eukaryota > Viridiplantae > Streptophyta > Magnoliopsida > Santalales > Viscaceae > Viscum > Viscum album. The sequence goes on from OY728138.1 coordinate 400,399,513, forward strand.
TTTAATTTTCATTATTATAATCTAATATTTAGGATTAAAAAATATTCAATAGTAGAACCCTTAAAACTGTATCAAAAATTCTTATTAATTTCATTCCATCTCAAAGAAGACTAATTTTGTTTTTTACACACCACAAGATAGCTCCCCCACACATAAATTTAAATATATCAAATTATTTCACTTCTATATAATTTTTGGATGTGGATTATGGGCTTGTAGCGTGGGTTACTAAATAGGTCATTCAATTAAACTAAGAGATAAAATGTATAAAATGTAAATTTAAGTGTAAATAAGAATTTTTATTGAAAAAAGGGGGTTTAAAAATTAAATTAAATTACCTAAATCATATTAAATATAGGTTTCTCAAAACCTCATATTTTTACAGAACATAAACAAACTCGAGTAAAATATGTAATGTTAGGATCACTCAAGAAATTAGTTGAAGGTGAAGACTATATAAAAATAGTATTTTAATCCTCTAACATGGGTGTTTTCATAATCATGATGGTTAATTGAGTCAAAATATTAATTTTTTTTGGAATTCTAATAAATTTAAAAAATGAATTTTTAATAATATTATTTTAGTATTCATTTTATATCTATTTGATGTGTTAAATCAATTCTATCATTGAACTGAGTTTCAAAATTAAAAAGATATAACTATTTAGGAAATAATCCCCCAATAATAATTTAATATAATAATAAAAAAAATTGAATGAAAAATTGAAAAATATAATGGAAAACTAGAAAATAAATTAAAAAATACTAAAGCCTTTCCTCCCCAAATATTTATTTACTAAAATTTATTATTTGTGCACCATTTCATATGTTAAGTGAAAAAAAATTATGGAAACAACCAAACAAATTAAAGAAGGAAGTAACCTCGTTTATAGTTTAATAACCTAGTGTATGAATCATAACTACTACCACATTAAATTAATTATGAAAAAAGGAATAAAACCATAAAATTTTATTGAAACCATTGAAAAAAATCTAAAAAGGAGGAGAAACTTGGTCTGAACACCCATGTGGGTGCTATATTTTTTGTTTTATGTACCTAGACTATGGAAATAGGTTATCCCTATCCTAAAGGAGGATAACTATTCTTTCACAAAAAAACACAAAATATTATTATATCTAATCACTTTTATCTTAAAAACATTTAAAATATCTGAAAAACAAATGTTGACATGTCTCCCTCTATGAAATTTCATTTCTCATAATGTAGTAGAAGAGGGAGAAAATTTAAGGTAACTATATCAACACCACATCATTAGAGATGACATCCAATAGTTCTTATATTTTGTCATTGTGAAGTATTTATCAATCAAGTTTATATTTAAATATTAATTCTCCTGGGAAAATTTATTGGTACTACCATCCTCATTTGAAAAATTGCATAACTAAATTGGACACACCATTTTTTCTTCAATTTCATCCAGTACTTCCTCTTCACCTTCTTCTAGTATGTTCTAATATAATGGTACTATATTTTCACTCATAATATAAGGGATTTATGTTTTCAAACTACAATAAATATAATAAAAAATTATTATTTTATCTAAAAATTTATATCCATTTGAAATTTCATCTTCAATATTTTTCTCTTAAAGAAAGTACCTATTTAATACATTAATTTTTTTGGTTATTGTATATTCCATATTTTCTTAAAAATATTTAAAATTAATATTAATATATTATAAAATAATAATGATTTTCAAAGGTATTGATTTACCATTTCCAAAATTTAGAGATTCGTATGGAATTACATTCAAGAAAAAAATAACACCAAACATTTCTAAATAATTTAGGTTTACTACACTAAAATTGACTAGTAAATCATGGTTAATGAATTATTATCACTTTACAGAGAATGAAATGATCTAATCATTTGACAACTCATCTTCACATGCTTTTCAAATGTTAAAACATATAAGGACATTATTTTTCTTTTCAAAATATTCTGTATGGACAGCCAATTCCTTCATGACATTTATAAAGTAAAAAGAAGTTATGTTTGTTTAATAATGATTTAAAGCATTATTAATTTGTTTTCTACTCATTCATTCTATGATTTTTCCATATTGCACTCTTAAAATTGTTGATAAACCAGCAAAGCATAAGAGTAGTCACTTTTAAGATCAATTTTTTAATGTTTTAAATTACTGGAGAAAATTATAGTGATGAAAAAACAATTTATAATAACATGGTTAAGATACTTGGTAAATGTTTCATTTCAATTTGTGGATTTATTATTTTCCATTTTCAAATTTTATCCCCTAAGGAATGAACCTCAATAGTCCCTTAGTTATCTCTCAGGGAGGCTACTTGATGAATTAATAAATTGTCACTTTGTTTTCCAGTTTTTCAAAATTAAATCTAAATTAGGGATTTTGTAATTTTTATTAAGCTTTTTTAATATATATTTGAATAAAAATAAAATAAATAAAAGTTTTAATTTTTTAAAGAAAAGAAGGATATTATTGAAAAAATTTGAAAATCATGTCCCAATGGTTGGATTATTGGAAAATATTGGGCTATAGACACTTCTCCATATTTTGAAAAGATTATTAGATGTATGTTTTCTATTAACACATCAAGAAACCAAATTATATAGCTAATATTACTTGAAAATACTACCAATAACTCAGTATGGTTTTTGTTTCCCCAATAAAAGTGATTTAACTACTTGAATACCTACATACATCTAAACATATTCAAATTCAGTATGATGAAAAGAAGAACTCTTCCATGGAATTTAAATAGTTATATGGAATATTTTTAGTCCATGGATTGTACAACTATTCAAATTACATAAGAATAATATGAATTCAATAAAGGAAGGGTATTATTTTACACAATAATATATTTTTGGATACTAATATAACTAGATTATAATAATCAAAAAACATAGGGATGAAAAGACACTAGGATTCCACTTCCATAGGTACTTGGGTAGTTTATACAATAATGGTTATATCATATCACATTTTCTTCTCTATTTATATCTCTCCTTGTCTGTATGTCTCTCTTGTGACTACACAATGTTAATAGTATCCGGTGTGAATCAAAAAAGAAACACGTGGAACCTCTTACTAGTATGAAAAACCCATCAACTAACTCTCCTCATTCTTTCTATCTATTTTAGTTTTCATTCTTTTATCAAAAAAATTGATGGGAAGCATTTTCAGTGATTTCATCATTAATGTAGTTCCTCAATAAACAACATTATCATGGAAAATATCTTCTCAATCAGTTCTATGTGTCACTATAAGAATTTAATTCTATAAGTTAATATGTTGGAAGTATTTCATTACAATGTTTATGGAATGATTTATTTCCCCTTTTAATACCCTATTTTTGTGGCATTTCATCACTTCTTTGAATAAGGTAGTCTGTATCTGACGAAAATAAGTTGTGAAAATTTCTAGTTCTTAAACCTTTAAAAAATATTAAAATTGAATGGAATCATATATTTCATAAGGGCTTATTTATTTTTTATTAATTCCATGAAAATCATAAGCATTTAGCCCAAGTAGAGTATAACATTGAGTTTCATATGACTTACGTTTGAAAATTGCGATTATTTCCTAAAATCATATGGAATTAGCCACTTTATAAGGATTAAATTATAATTTCAAAAGACATATATGAAACATAAGGTTTTGAATACTTTTTCAAATTAGTTCATTAAAAATTTAAGGCATCAAATCATTAAAAAATATTATTATGTAGGAGGATCTCTATTTTTTTCATTCATATGAAAAATTTATAACATAGAAAAAAATAACTCAACTAATATAAAAATAGAGTTTTCCAAGAGAATAAAATAAAATAAAATTTTATTCTATTAATTCCAAAATGTTTTAGAAAACATAAAACCCATAAATTAATCCATTGTCATATAATTTCATTAATAATGAATAAAACCCGAATATGATTCGGTTTCACTCAAAAATATGAATCGATGGGTATTTATTCATTTAAATATACATGAAACTGATGAAAATAAAATCTCTATAATCGAAAGTGGTTATACCCATTGGATACTACTAAGAAAACACAATAAAGCTCACTTTAAAAGAGGATAAATTGAATGCACCTTGAGGTATGATTATTTCAGGGTTTTCTTATATAATATTATTGGTTCTTCTCATAATCTAAAAACCCTAAATCTAGTTAAAAGATAACTAACAAAAATGAGTGACACAAAATGAACAAAGTTGTGGTTCCCATATTCTAGATATTTTTAATTAATTTTGAGTGTCTAAATTTATGGTTGGGAGACTATACTCTGGTTATCTCAATATAAAATAATAGTAAATAACAGAAACATCAAATAAAACATCAAAGTAAACACATATAACTATACATAAAGGCTATTAAATAGTAATTAGTAAACATCAATTGTTATAGTAATCTGTAATACAATAATGATTTCCTATAAGTATGAATAGTATAGCCTAAAAAAACTAGATACACAACCATAATGTTGAGTCCCTCATTAAAAATATCTTTCAAATATCTATCATTCTACTCCAAATAGACCCCCATATAACATGTTTCCTAAAATATGCTAATAAGGTATGCACACACAATAGGATTCCAGTATAGGTAATGAAAATAGAACTCGATATTTCACCACTAACATGTCCTATATAAATTCTGTAATATAAAATCTGTTCATGTGTGAGAATGATAAAAAAGAAACAACATACAGAATACATGAAACCATATCAGGTCATCATGTGTTAACTGTGACACCATTACACCTATCCCCACATACTTCATCCAATGTTGGAAAAAATACTTTCCTAGTTTTAACACAATGTAAACCCATAATATTAAAGCATAATATATCCCATGTCTTGTGTTCAAATAAACTGGGGATTAACTCATGATCTAAATATCTGATTATCACTTAGTAATGATGAATGCATCAGTGATATAATCACAACACCCTGATTCTAGGGTGCTATACCAATTCCAAGGAAAAATATTTAATCATCATATCCAGAACATTATAAAATAAATTCATCAAACTATGGAATAACATAGCTAGGAACATATTATAAATAATTAAATGATCATATAACACTCTGTTGAACTATTAAGGACTTGGGAAGTATGTGTGTTTGGTCAGTGTACTATTACACCGCAATCTTTATGTATCCAGGCTGAAACATCATAGTATATTCCCAATAAGGTTAGTATATGTAATAGAAAATAAAATATAATAGAAAAATAGTATTCAAAACAATCAACACTAACCACATCCACTCAACACTCAAGATGATCCAATACCCTTATGATAGGCAAAAATAAAAAATTTGACTTGTGGTCTCACATTTTTAGATACAACACTAAAACTCTCTTGTTTCATGCACTATCTTATGGGGCCTTGAGTAAACTCATTCCCATATATATTCTAATGATCAAATCACTAGTACCCAACCATGCCTAGTGGATTATCCAACCGAAACAAGACCTTATCACTCAAAAAAATGGAGGGTAAATGGAACAATATATTATATCCACATTTATACAAGAAAGTTATATATTTTATTTTATCTAATCCTCTTAAAGCTCTCCACTAGATATCTATTGTCATTAAATGATCCAACTATGCTCCTTTAAGAGATATATACTCATGGATTCTCATGCTATCACTTTACTTTCAGGGTGTACTACTAGGTTTTCTAAAATTGAGTGGATAACCTCTCTATAAATAATACCAAATTGTTATACTAGGACCAATGGATTAACATAGACCCTTGGAGTAATTTACAACATGTTTCTCTGGTCATTCTAGGAGTCTCCAGGTATTAAGGATAATTCCATACTATTTCCAAGGCCCTCCCAAAACCAAGACTATTTCCCAATAAAAAACAACATGGAATCCCTTAACCCACACATTATGTACATCATTAGTCCAATCAAAATATATCCCAAAATTCAGACAACTATGGTGTCCAGTAAACATAATTCGTAGTATCATCCCTTGGGAACATTGTCTTCATGAACCCCTAAAATACCCAACCTATTATCTGTCTACACAATTCAAACTTTCTATCTTTTATGCTAGCCTATCACACCCAATGAGTCTCACCCTACCACTTTAAAAAAGTCTCAACCCCAAAACCGCAACTATTTTTCATGAAAAGATAATACATACACATACATATTGTTGAGTATTAAATGGACCACATACCTAAAGATTAATACTTATCCTCTTTCTATATCCCAATAGGACTTCACCATAAAATATCAAACATAGTATCACCATGCTCTATATCCCCAATATAATTTCATAAGGCTCCTATAATTTATTATAATCATTTATAAAAAATTACTTTATTAAAGTTAATGATAAATATTTGATGAAACCCTACCTAGTGACACTATGGAATTGAGACCACAACCAATGGTTAGAGTAATGATTACTTCACACCATCAACAATCCCACAATAAAAATACCCATGAATCATCACCAGTACAATTTCTTATTTATAACTGATTTGGTAATTTTCGAAAAACCCATAAATGAATTAACATTAATAAAATGGTGAGAAACAAGTCACTTAAACCAATATATTTTAACCACAACACCAAAAACCCTATCAATTGTTACAAAATTCACCATTATATTATAAAATCTATCATGAATACCTATATAAAAATCATATAATAATGGGAGGAAGGATGATTTGAAGACAAGGCGAAGAAAATGATGGTTTACCATGATCAATCATGATGATTCCACATCCTATCAAACTCCAATTGAAGAAGAAAAGTCTTATAAAATGTGATAAACAAGGGATTATGAGATTAAAAAATACACTATCATTTTAGAAAATTCAGTTGAAGAATAATGAGGGTTGACCCAAAATGCTGGGTCTTCCCCTTTTAAGATAACTCGAGTTGGAGCTCAGTTGTGGCGTGAACCAAGGGGGTAACAGGGCAATGTCGTACCACTAAAAGTTAATTTTTAATGAACTAATGGGTCGTAAAACAATACTCATCTCCAAGAAAATAACAATAATTCACAAAAACCCATTTGTGGGGTAACATAATTCTTCTTAATGTAACACCTCTCTTAATGGAAGAATTGAAACACATAATCAGCCACTACATGTAATAATTTTTCATAGGTTATAATGTGATAGGTTCTACTCAATTAACCCCCATGGAATGATTCTTTGGGAAAATAATCATATCCCCATAATTCAAAATTTAAATCTTGTGTAGCCTCTAGGCCACATTCGTAATCCCTCGTTACTGCTAGACCCATCAGCACAAATAAAAAACCATCATCCTAACAATACAATACCATGACATAGTCTACCCCTAAATGAATAATCCTACCCTCCACATCAAAACCCATCATATTATAGTGTGAGCATCAAATTTCAGCCAAAGTTTATCCTAGATAAAGGCCAACTCCCTTAAAATAAATTCTAAACTCCACACAAACTATCAAATATATATATAAATCCCTTATATTTGTTTTCACTCTTGAATATCATATTGAAAATAAAATTCTAAAAACAACACATTCTTTAGAACATGAAATAAAAAATTACCTATGAATTCACTAACCCATAATCCCATGGGTAATTAAAAACTCCCCATTATATAGATTCTTATCCCTAATAGTCATTCATGTTGATTTATATCTCTCAATTGGATGATCCAATTTTGATTCCACTACCTGATATAAATTAGGAATGGTAAGAACTACACTAAATAAATGCCTCAACCCACCCAATCATCATTTCTACGAAATATTTTAATCTGACAGCGTACAAATATAAATCATCACATAAATGATGTATCTATTTCCCAAATTTATTTCCCAAACACAATTACAAGAAAAATTGTCATTGAATTCCTTATGAACTGATTTTATCAATAGAGAAATTGTTCCCCATGACAAAAACGTTTGATCCCCTATGAGATTCCTTCCCTAGATGAAATCATGGGTTTTAAGAGCATCACCAATCCTATTCACCAAAACATAGTTTGTGTCATCTACCAAATGTACTGAAAATATCAGCCATTGTAGATGAATCACCATATCTGTTATGTTTCTAAAAGAATATATGAATGGTAATACCTCCATCCAAATAATCACACAATTCATTAGCCTAATAAATTCACTTATCATTCTACAAACTAGAGATTTACCAACTCTATCCTAATTCATGGTTCGATTTAAAAATTATTAGTTGGATTCTCTCTTCCATATGATTATCTATACTATAATCCCATGGGTACCATCTCATTGGGAAACCAATATTCCACAAAACCAAATATACAAGAACCCTTCTCAACAAAACCCATCAACCAAGAGTCACATTTCCTTATTCTATATCCTATAATTAAAAAACATAGAATATATTACCAACCCACCTAATTTGACTTTTAGTCACTTTGTATAACCATCCACATGCTTCACCCCCTTAGGTCATGTGAAAATTCGTCCACAAAACCAATCTAAACTAGCCGTGAATCCTCTGTTAATCATCGAATACAGGCCATTAAAAACTAATAATATACTTCACACCATCTTATGGAGATCTATTCTATGATACAACAATATCCCATCACTATTTATCTAATAAATTCCCATAATCCATACCCAACTAGTGAAACTCCATAACAATGAAGTCTCACCTCTCATTTCATATTTTTGGTCAGGGTAGAGTACTCAAGAGGGGAGTTAATTGAGTATCTATAAAAAATTATTATTTGAAAATATTTCTTAAAAGGTTCCCCAATAATAATAAATACAGTCTAGTTAATCAAGGTAATGTGGTTATGAATGTTTGACAGTTCAAATAAATTCTCAAATTATTGATTATTTATCAGTAATAACAATATATGTTATTGATATTACCTTTGAACCTATAATAATAATGCAAACCAATTATAACTTTTTTCAAATATTAACTTTCAAAGTAAATTTTGTTATTTCTGAATTATAGAGTAAATCAGAGAAAACTAAAGTAAACAATACATCAGATATAAATCAAGTTGTTAAGTCTCAATATGAGACCTAATCCACTCCACTTGGTGATCACCTACTACCAATAAGTTTATATTAATAAACTTGATCCACACCCTGGATCAGAGTAAAAAAAAGTGCACAAGACACTCTAGGTCACACGACCTCTTCAACTGTTATTCATGTGTATAAACTTCTAGGTGACATAGAGACCACTTACATAGTAATTAGTGAGAGTAAACATGTGTAAAAAGTTATGAGAATAAATATATCTTGTATCCTTCAGTTTAGTGCAAGAGACAGTGTGTCTTTTAAAACAGACACAGACAAACTTCTCAAAAGCTAAAAATAACACCCAACAGAGAAAAGATGATGAGATTAGGTTATAAGTGATCTGAGTGTAATTCTATGTAGCTATGGACATCTGGGATTAAGCATCTTCAAGTATCAATCCATCTTCCGAGATTCTGAGTATCACAATTCTGGTGTTATGGTTTCTAGTTAGATCTGGCTTATGCTCTTCATGGAGTTTTTATTGAGGAGATGTTATTGACTCGGATCTAAGGTATCCCAACTTTTGGATTTGTCAATGCTTCGTGATTTCTTTAGATTTATCTTATTTCACATGTCAGTTACTTTCTCAAGAATTATCCCACTTCTACCACCTTTTTGTTGTAGGGATGTGACTTTCTATTTATTCTTTGATTTCATGTTTCGATGCCGACATGATGCATGTATTCTGCACCTCGTACCTCTTACTGTCAGGTTACATGCCTACAAAAAATATTAATTATGTCAGTGCATTTAAATGACACAAATATGAATATTTAAAATTAAATTGAAAACAAAAAAACTTGTTAAAGAATAGTGTCACACTCTGTCTAGAAACCATGATAATTGGAAATGGTGTCACCGCGAAATGGTTTATTCTTCTTTTACTTTGATAAGTGAGCTAATTATGATGGAATAGTTGTATAGAGACCAGGAACTTTTAGCACAAAAGAGGTGTTAGGATCACAGTGTCTGGTCACTTGCCAAACATCGAATGGTGTCTTATCAAGGAACTAATGTCACAAAATTCAACAAATAGGAAATTGGTTATGGTCTCTGGTCATGGTGTCTGGGTCATGGTGTCTAGGTCCCAGTGTATGGGTCACGGTGTCTGGGTCAATGTGTCTGGGTCATAGTGTTTGTGTCACGGTGTATGGGTCACAGTGTCTAGTCACAGTGTCTAGGTCACAGTGTCTAGGTCCTTTTCCAGAAAACTAGAACTGGTGGGAGACTCACGGTTTCTAAGACTTAGCCAAATATCTATATATATACCTTAAGTAGTAATATTCACTTAATTAATTAGACTTAACCATTCATAAAAATCGTTATATATTTATGTTAATTATAGTTTATAATAATCAGTCCTGATTTATAGAAATCATGATCGTGAGGGAATTTATTTGAAGCCTCAATAAACCAAGCACATCTACACATGATATGAGATATATTAAATAAGAGTAAAAATTTATGATCACTAAAACATGATTAAAGCATGGGGTGTCAAACAATAACACCCTTTTTTATGATCCCATATTATATGAGTGATATATCTTTTATTATTTTGTTGTGTACGTGTCTCTCCCCATTTTGGGATTATCAAAAAGAGTGCAAATGTAAATAAGAGAATAAACAATAATAGTTCATAGTGCATTAGATGGAGAAGGATGTGTCATTATAAAAAGTAGGCAAAAAAAATTAAAAAAATATCCCAATCAAAAATAGTGTTCACTATTCATCAGCACTGGATGTCTTCTCTTTTCCCTTGGCAGCATCATTAGGAGAAGCCACAAGAGCATAGGTAGAAGTTGAAGAAGGGAGTGATCCAACTGTCAAAGAAGGAAGATGTTTTTCTTCCAAAACAATAAGGGGCCAAGGTAGGTTTGGTGGAAGACTTGGCTAATTTTTAGTCAAGGATAATAGGTCTGATCTAACTTAGAGCATGAGGGACAGACATAGAGGTAGAGGAAAAAGAAGTGAAAGTGAAAGGAGGAAGACCAGGCTACAAAGGTGAAACTGTAGGATCCATCATAGTAGTGTTATGTGCATGAAGATAAGGCCTTAATAACTTGATTAGGTCATCCATAATCTCACCACCATTCAGCATTGCTTTCTCAAAGTCATCTTTATTCGCCATGAACATTCCTATCAAAGGAGTGAAATCATTCTGCTTTTGAACTGGAGTTTTGAATGCTTCAGTTATAGGAGTGATTTTCAAATTCACTACAACGTACATGAAATTGTTTGTCATATCATGATTAGAGAAAAACCTATTGATATAGAAATCCACATTCATATTTATTTCTTCCAGATCATCATTTAAAATCTTGGAATGAATTTTTACTAAAACAAGAACATTGTTACTATTCTTGTTAACCACATATAGAGACTCTTTGTCAAGTCCACTTAGCAGTAATTAAAGAACTTCCGTAACAACCATTCTGAGCATATCATAATTAAAGGAGTGTTGAGATGACTGTCAAGAGGTACCAGAAGCTGTATCATCTAATTTAAGGGATAGTAGTTGATTTAGAACTTTTTGTATACATCCCTTATACTCATCAATCAATTTGTTGAGACCAATAATATGCGCACGCATTTCTTGAACTGTTTGCTTATTTATTTCAGTCATCTTGTGTGATAAGGAAGATAGGTTAAGTTGATTTTGAGAGAAAACGTCCTGTATAATCTGACCACCAACATCCTCAATAGGATGAGCAACAGGATATGATTTTGATTTCAACACTCTCTGTATATCATTAAATATAGCTCTGAGAGACTTCACTTCATCACTCAGCTGTTGGTTCTCAATTCTGCCCACTTGAATTTCATGAAGAATTTTGGTCTGAATCTGCCATGTGATCTTTTCTAACAATATGGAATCATCTCTTTCACTTGGGTTTTTTTATAAAAGAAGGATGAGTGTTCATGAGAGTTTCACCTCCAGCCAAAAAAATTAGCTCCAAAGTCTTTCAAATCATCCTTACTCACTAAGGTAAAAGGTTATTATGAAGGTTTAGGAACAAGAGCTAAGACATGATTAGGTTCCATTTCATAGATAACTTTATGAGCAGATACTGGTTTCCATTGAAACACAATAGATAGATCTATAACTCTAACCAAGTCTTCTTCGGAATCGTTCACATCAAAGTAGATAATTAATTCATATGACGTATCAACAATGCTTTTATCAAATGGATTAGTAATTTAATCACTTTCCATATTATGGTTCTTCTCCCCCTAAACAAGTGCATCTCTCGAAGGACTAAGATATTTATTTATTTGTTCTATTTCCAAAATTTCATCCCCAATAGCTTCACCAATGTCTTTTCTAGACAACTGAAATGATTGCTCCATTCTTTCCTCAATAGATTGGATAATCATAAAAAAATATTTTTCCTCTATGTATTCCTGAAGAGATTCAATTTTCTCAATAGAAATATCTTATTCTAGATTCTCCTCCATAAAAACCTTTTAATTTACATTACCAAATAGACTCTTCTCTAGAAGCAGGTTCTTCTCCCAAAACATCAGTTCTTTTAAGAACATGTACATCATTTTGAACTACGAATTGATGAATAGGTCCACTATCTTCCTTATGTTAGAATAATTAAATTGTAGGTGCAACAACTTCCTCTTCTTCTTTGTCAACAGGATAGTCAACAATTTCATCAGGTTCCAAACTAGGATAAAAAATGTTCTTAGGTCTATAAGAATGCTCAACCAGGTTGAACATTTCTTAAACCCTACCACTATCCACCACCCATGATTTTCTCTATGGATTAAAATTGATGTTTATTATTTGGACTATAACCTATGAGATAGAATATTCATAGCCCTTAATGACTTATTCATCAAGTATAACCAACCTTTTATCATGAATCATTGAAATGAATAACCTTGAGTATATCAAGGAGGCTAACTTTGAGGTTGTATTTATCAACTCACACATATGCAGTATGACATACTTACATAAGTTAATCTTGTTTCCCTTCTTCATAAGATGTATAAAAAATACATACTAATGCTTCAGTGTAGTGAAATATCTTTTTCTTGGACTAATCGTATTCTGAACAATCTTAAAATATAATTTGGTTTCACCATCTAGATCAGCAACTATAACTTTTTTCTTTGTTTTATTTCTAGTCGAGATTCCTAAGACTTCTTCTAAAACAATGATCCCACATGGAGGAGGAGGACCTCTCTGTTAGTCCTCAAAAATTCCCTCATGATGTATCCTTAGGAAAGCATCCCATAACCCTGAAGAAAAGGCACCTCTTTGGCCATTGATCCAACTTCTTAAAACAAAAAAATATTCTATATCAAAAGATAATTGAATGAACTAATAAAACTAAGAAACTAGGATTGGGTAAATTTGCCTTGTCACCTTTGGGGGAAAGTCCATCCATCCTTATAATTTCAACACTTTCAGCACTATAGACATACTTGGAAACAGCCACTTAGGGATGATTTCATTTTCTGATACCACAATTCTGTTAACAAGGTTTGGATTCAGAGGACCATGAGGCACTATCTTCAATGATATTTTCATTTTCATATGAGATCTATGCTTCTTAGGAGTCGAAGAAGATGGGCGATTCATCATGGTCATTCAACGAAGGATCAAGAGAAAGAGAAAGAGAGAGAGAGAGAGAGAGAGAAAGAGAGAGAGCTCAAGGTTTATGGAGATCATACGGTTTAATTGAAGATAGCTCATGTAAACAAAAGAGTGAAACTTATTTTTTTATCATTTAGTGTTATCAAGCGTTACAAATATAAATGTACAGGAATAAAAAAGAATAAATTAATTAATTACAACGATACGGGTTATAATATGTAAATAAAATAAAAAATTCTTTTTATGGTGAGACTAGAACATACATTCACAGTGAGACTGTAAAAGGTTTTCACATTGAGATTGTAATATGTTTTTAGGGTGAGAGCTTAAAAGGTTTTCATGATGAGACCATAAACATGGGAGAACAAAATTAAGATGGTAAACTATAGAACTGTAATATTTAGATAGTAATCTTAATAAAATGACTTGTGAAACCGTAAGTTGTAAACAAATATGATGTCAAATAGTAGACTAACTACTTAAGATATATCATTCCCAATTCATGGATGATGTGATCTATTCTTTCATAAGTTAACGGTTTGGTGAATATATAATCTAGCTGATATTCAGTTCCATTGAAATCAAATGTGATTTCATCTTTTTGATAATGGTGTCCCAAAAAGTGATGTCTTACATCAATATTTTTTGTCCGAGAGATTGAAGTAGGATTTTTTGAGATGTTAATAGAACTTATATGGTCACAATTTTTTGGTACATGCTTGAATGGATATCCATAATCTAGGAATGTGTGTTTAATCAACAATATTTGTGCACAATAACTAACAATAGCTATGTACTGCACTTCAGCAGTAGATAATGAAACAAAGTTTTGTCCCTTACTACACCCTGATAGTAGTGACTTGCCTAAAAATAGACATGTTCCAATGGTTCTATTTCTTATATAAATTAGAAACACTGAAATCAGCAACAGAATAGAAAACTAACTCAAATTATTGACCTCTGGGATAGAACAACCCTAGATTGGGTGTATGCTTGAAGTATTTTAAAAATCTCATAAAAGAATTTAAATGAGATTCCATTGGGTTTTTTTTTAAAATAAGAACACATACATACACTAAACCTAATTTTAGGTTGGCTAAAAATTTAGTAGCGTAAGCTTCCAATCATTCCTCTATTAGTGTTTTGATCAACAAAAATTTCATCTTCATCAACATCCAACATACAAGTAGTACTCATTGGAGTGTCACTATATTTATTGTTATCCAAGCTAAAACATTTTAGAATATCTCTAGTGTATTTTATTTGATTTCAAATAATTACATCATTATTTTTAATGATTTGAAATCCAATAAAAAAATTTAGTTAACCCATTAAACTCTTTTGAAATTCAATTTTCATCATTTTAGGAAAGTCAATACCTATTGATTTTTTTAAGATCCAGAGATAATATCATCTAAATAAATTTGAACTACTAAAACATCATTCTAAATTTGTCTTATAAAAACGGTAGGATCAGCTATTCTTTTTTTAAAACCATTGGAAATAAGAAAAGTAATTAATCTATCATACCAAGCTATTGGATATTGTTTTAAACCATATAATGATTTTGATAATTTAAAAACATGATTTATAATGTGAGGATTGGTAAAACCAGGTGGTTTCTCAACAAAGACATCCTCAGATATATACCCATTTAGGAAGTCACTTTTAACATCCATTTGATATAGTTTGAAATTCAGATGTCTAGTATAAGAAAGCATATTTCTGATGGCTTCAAGTATAACTTCTAGTGCAATGGATTGTGAATTCCATCTTCTTGACTATAGCCATTTGCAACCAATCTATCCTTGTTTCTAACTATGTTACCCTCTCCATCTACCTTATTTCTAAACACCTACTTAGGGTTTATTGTAAATGTGTATTTGGGTTTGTCAACAAGTTTCCAAACATTGTTTATTTCAAACATATTAATTTATTCTTACATATCCACCACCTAACATTCATCATTGATTGAATCATTAAGGTTTTTATGTTTTGTTGTGACAAGAAAACATGATGTTCAACCTGATTTCTAAGAGAAGCTCTACTTTAAGTTATTTTGTCTAAATCTCCTTCAAAAACATCTAAAGGATGGTTATTAAGTGTTCTAACTTCTCTAGAAAAAAGAGGGACTAGTGATTTCATGTTAATCAGTAGGTTCGGGTTCATTATGACTAGAATCTTGAGAATCTATAGAACTATAAATTATCAGAGATTCCTTTACATGATGGTAAGAGGATATTGAATTGATGTCCATATTTGACACATCATCCTCTAGGTTCTCTAGAGTGGCCTTAGGTTCATGTGGGTATGTCTCATCAAACATGACATAGATAGATTCTTCCACAAATTTAGTTCTTTTTTAGAAGCTCTATAGGATTTAATAGAGATTGAATATCATATAAGGATTCCTTCATCACTGTGGGATGAATTTTTTTCAATATTGTCATTAATATTAAGGATTTAAACGTTGCAACAAAAAACATTGAACTAGCTTACTTTGGGTTTTCAATTATTCCATAACTCAAATGGTGTTATTTTATGAATGGGTTAAATAAAAAACCTTTTATAATATAGCTTGTGGTGTTTATAGCATTATTGAAAAAAATAAATAGGTAAGTCATACTCACTAAGCATGGTTCTTGCAATCTATTTCAATGTTCTATTTCTTCTTTCTACAACTCTATTTTGTTACGGTGTTCTAGGGATTGAGAAATTATGACTACATCCATTTTTTAAGCAAAAGGATTCAAACTCGTGATTTTCAAATTCATGACCATGATGAATTCATAAGGATTTAATTCAATATCCACTGGTATTTTCTATAGTTTTATCACATTTAATTAAATAAGGGAAGGCTTCACTTTTGTGAGCCAAAAATAATTTCCAAGTATATCTCAAAAAGTAATCTAAAAGAACAAAAACATAGTAATTCACAATTTTTCTAGAAAATCTAGATGGTCCAAAGAAATCGATTTGAACAAATTAGAGGATGAGAAGTAGACACTTATTTCATTGGTTTGAAGGAAATTTTTTGTTTCTTTCCCATTTTACATGGATTACAAGCTTTATCATTTGGAAACCCATGTTTGGGTAGATCTTTGATTAAGATTTTTCTTGTTATCTTACTAATGTAGTTAATATAATAGTGTCATAGTCACCTATACCAAAGCCAAGACTATTTGTGAAATTCACTTAAACATGAAGCAATTTGAGAAACTTAAGAATCTATGATAACATATTATACATTTTCATTTCTCAATGCAGAAAAAACTAATTCATTTTTAGAATTAAATACATTGCAAGAATCATTTTCAAATGTAACATAAAATCCATTATCAAATAGTTTTGAAATTCTAATAAGATTATATTTAAACCCATCAACATAAAGTACTTTGAAAATTAAAACTGACATAGAGATAGCAATTTGGCCAAGGGTAATGATTTTTTCTTTGCCATTGACCCAAAAGTGACATTTCCACCATCAATTTTCATTAAGTTCATGAATCATGAATAGTATCCTGTCATGTGTCTTGAACACCCACTGTCGAAGTACCATAAGCTTTTATAGTATCACTTTAAGATATTTTCATACCGGATAGTAAAAAAAACAGACATTGGTACAAATATTTTTTGGGTCAAGTAATATTACTGACTAATGCTTTAAGAACCCACATCTGCTTCATTGATTTCCAGTAAGAATTATGTAATTTGCATAAAAAATAAACTCTTTTTGGTCAAGAAAATTTTGAAATAGTATAGAGTGTATCATAATTTGAACTAGTATAATGTTTTCCATAGCTTGAGTAAATGGGTATGTCCTAGACTTAGAAACCAAATTGGTTTTTAAAAAATTTCATTTTCCAGGTTGATATCCAATAACTGTTATATATTTAAGATCAATTTGTTTACCTAGAAATTGCTTCAAAGTATCTTTTCCATTAGTAATTTTTCTAGGCCCTTTTTCAATGGCTCATTATATAGCTTTAGTTCATTGTATTCTATGAGTAATTGAACAATTTTCTCCCCTTTTATAGTATGTTCAAATTTAATAGTTGAGGTAAGAGCATATTGTTTCTTTAATGACTTTTATTTATCTTTCAGTTCAATACATGTATTGTCAAGCATATTACAGTACTCAAACATTTATTTTTTAGACATATTGTCATAATCACTTTCGTCTATAAAATAATAGGAATCTTGTACAAGAGATTCCAGTGTTACCTCAGATGTGTTTTTTATAAAACACATGTTGGCTTTGTTATCCTTTTCATCATTTGAATATTCGGAGTCACTTGAACCATACATAAAAGCACTCCACATTGCTTTCATTTTCATTATATACTTTCTATATTTGTCCTCATATTTTTTTGTAATTGAGTTTGGGATAGTCAGCCTTTAAATATCCCTTTCACTTTAATTTATAGCATAATATCTCTTCATACTTGTTTCTTCTTTTCAAATATTTCTTCCAGTTTTCCTTTTGATCATATATTCCTTTGAAGTTCACCATTTTGAAAAATTTCTTCTTCTTATAAAATCTCTTAAACCTTCTGGATAATTGATCCATCTCTACATCACTATCAAGTGATAATTTTTCACTGCTGGAAAATTTTTCAGATACATTCAATTTCCCTTTTTCTTTGTGTTTAGAGATGGTGGTCTTAAATGAATCAAATTTTATTTTGGGTTCATCCACCTCTTCCTTATTGACATTAATCTCCTCTTCAAATACTATTAGTTCCCTACTGCGTTATTTTACAGGTAACCTGTAGATGTCGAATTACTCTCTAAAAGAGACAGGGGTTACTCTCCATCTATCAGGTAGGCATCTGAGAATCCTCATGATTTTTTCTTTTGAAGTAACTTCTCTTCCAAGAGAAATAATTTTGTTGACAAGTTCGTTGAATCTAAGATACATGTCAGAAATAGGCTCAACATGTTTCATTTTAACGTAATCATATTTATTATTATAAGTATTACGTCTCATTTCATTCATACTAGAAGTTCCTCCATGTGAAATAGAGAAAGTATCCCAAGTTTTATGGGTAGTTTTACATGCAGAAATTCTATTAAATTAGTCATCTCTTAAAGAGAAATATACAGAATTATTGGCCTTGTAATTTTTGTTGAAAGCATTGATGGATGGGTCATCCCAATTTATTATATCAGTAGCAGGAATCATATACTAATCTACAATTGAAGACCAAATTTCAAAACACATAATTTCTAAATGCATTTTCATTTTAATTTTCCATTGGGAATAATTAGTTCAATTAAAGAATGGTGGTTTGTTTGTTGCATCACATTTTAGTCTATTATCCATTATAAGTAAATACTTTGAAATATTTTGAAATTTAGAATTAACAAAAATGAACATATATATAAAGTACAACTAAAATAAAAGTTGAATAGTTTCAAAAACAGAGACTTAACAGGAATAAAAACACTTATGATACTAATTGTTCGTTAGAGTAGAGTACTCAAGAGGGGGGGGGGGTGAATTGAGTATCTATAAAAATATCTATTGAAATTTTTTTCCTAAAAGGATCCCCAATAAAAATAAGTACATCCCTATTAATCAAGGTAATATGGTTCTGAAAGTTTGACTGTTCATATAACTTCTCAATAGATTGATTAATTCCCAGTAATCTCAATATCAGTTATTAATATTACTTTTGAATCCATTCTAATAAGGAAAAATAATTATATCTTTTTTCTGAGATTAACTATCAAATTAAGTATACTGATTTCTAATTTATACTATGAAATGGAGAAAACTAAATTAAACAACGTAGCGGATATAAAAGAAGTGGTTTAGTCTCAAGTCGAGACTTAATCCACTCAACATAGTGATCACCTGCCACTAAGTAGGTTATATTAAATAACATGATCCACACCCTAGATTATGGTAAACAACAGTGCATAGAACTATCCGGGTCACCCGACCTCTTCCATAGTTCTTAGTGGGTATAAACTACTATGTCACATAGTGACCTCTTCCACACATATCAGTTGGAGTAAAAAAGTGTAAAAATATTTGATAAGAAGGGTGTAACATCCCAAGGTATTCTAAAAATAATTGAAAATGCATGAAATTTTGTTTATGGTATATATTTATAAGTATCCATGAAACATAATATTATTTCTTCTATGTTTTAAATTCCAAGAAACTGTCATCTACAATTGGGTTCAGTATGTTATTTAGAGTCTGATGAAACAAACATGTTTTTTTAGTGGATAGAAACTTACCCCTATGAATAGTAATATGAATAGTAATATGAAATCATGAATTGTAAATAATAATAATATTTTATTTTCCCATGGCAATAGGATAATGGGATCTTAATTAATTTTTCCAATGGCACATAAAACTAATTGCACATCAATATTGTTATTTTTCGAATTAACTGTGACCTTATTTAAAAATTAAATTAATAATATATAGAAAATTATTTTTGAAAAATGGAGTTCATTTTTTAATTCTACATATCGAAAATTGGTGGGGGTAAATTTTTGGTATTTTTCTGAAACTCTTGAATTTTCGGTGAATAGTGAAATACAATAAAATATCGTATAATAAATTTATCAGTAAAAATGCACAATTTATGAGATCATAAGTGATGAAAGACCACATGCTTTGAACTCACATGATATTATCACTATTTAGGGCCACTTTATTTGAGATTATTCATAGTATTGATAAAAATATTATTATAATGATAAAAATAATCTAAAATACCTCCCCTCCTCCACTATAAATATCACCCTCACTCCCCTCTTCCTCCCACACATCTCAAGCCTTGATAATTGTCTAATTTCTGCCAAATTCTCTCCCCAATATTCTTCGCCATGTCCTATTGCTTCTGGTCTCACCAAAAGACCAAAATCAAATCCCTTAAGAAAGATCTCAAGGAGAAGAGATCAAGAGGTAAACAACCTCTTTTATTTTCTTTCTTTTCATTCATTTTTTTTGTTTTCTCTTCCATTCCCTTTGTCTTTTGTTGGGATATTTCATTAAATATCCCCCCCTTACTGTCCATATTTTTTATGAATGATTATATATTCCATTACACTCATCAATCTTTTTTTTATGAAATTTTAAGAGACGCTGTTAGGCTGCCGAATTTTCGTGAGAAATTTCTCAAGATTTTCTTTTATTTCGTGATTCGTTTTTTCTTCTTTCCTCACTCACTCTTATCCAAGAGGCATGAAATCTCCAAGAATCATTTATATTCATTATGTTCTCATGATTATTGAAAATTCCTCATCAGTATTCTTCTCCCCTTCTACTTATATAAAGAATCAAAAAAACATTGTCCATTTGTGTCGAATTACCGACATCGTGGATGATGTATTTTCAATTTCCATTAATTCTTTCAAGTCTGGCCATGAAACCATTTATATGTTTGAACCAGGTAATAATATATGTTTCATGACTCATATATAGTTCTGGAATTCTTTTGTACCCATGGTCAAATTTATAAGACTAAATGAGGTTGTAATTATCAAAGAACCACTTAAATGATCTAAACGAACATAATTAATGTTTTAACTTATGAATCATCATCATATAAAGCACAAAGTGATAAATGGTATAATTTATGGTAATGGAAATATGTAAATACTACTACATTCCAATTCTGGAGTTTCAATTCCAATCAACAAGAACGATTCATCATGAACCGGTCGTGAAAATCACAAAAGAACTCACCCAAAATAATGCAAGGAACAAAATACTAACAATTAAGGGGTGAAATGAGGTTTAAATGACCATATAAGAGGTTATAAACATGAACATGTTTCATTAAAATACTAATAACACTCTTTTAACCATTATACAGGAGGTTTAAACAAATTTTAAGTAAGACAAGCCTAAGGTAAAGGAATTAATAACCCGATTTCCATTCTATGGGTTAACCTTCTACTTTATTATTTGTGCGCTATTTAAATTGTTTCTCTGATGGGTTCTGTTTATATTATGTTTAATTATGTGTATTTAAAGATTATATACATATTCCATCTACTCTATTATGTCTCTCTTCAAGTATAATATTCTTATCAGGGACTTTTCTTCTAAAATCCTCTTTAAATTCTGTTTTACAATATTCAAAAGCAATGTTTTATGCTATTATTTCTCTTGTATGATTATGTTTTGGTTATTGGGAATTATTTATGATGAAGGGTGGGACCTATATTTCCCTATAATTCATTGGGTATGAGTATGTTTGAGGTCGGCCGTATGGTTACTCCAAGTGTAACTGCGATGGTTACACAAAGTAAGGTAGCCGTGAGGGTTTCAAATTTTAAGGTCGCCAAGATGGTTACAAGATTATGTATGTAATGCCACAAGATATCTCTATGATTATATTAATGTTTGTTTGGATCTTGTGTAAATCTCATGTTACACGAAGTAAGTATTTATGGGTGTAAAGCATGTCTTTTGAAAATGTTTTCATACGTTATGAGTATTCACGGACTAATGTGATTTTTCCTTCTTTTTCATACCTTACTGAGCTTTTGTACTCATCCCAAGTTTTTAAATTATTTTTCACAGGTTAATGGATGAGTGATATAAGGAAGGAAGACATGTTAAATGTTGAAGAATTGTCAAGGAGTCTTGTTTTAAGTTTTACTGTTTTATATTCTGAGAAACATGGAGACTGATTTTATGGTATCCACTATGTAACAATGTGTAATGTTATGAATGTTTTGTCTTAATTATCTAAATCTATAAACTTGAAAAGATCCTCAATGTAAAAGGAAGTGTTTTCTTGAATAAATTCAAGGTTATGTATGTAATAAGTGCGGGTCGTTATAGTTGGTATCAGAGGATGGTTTAGATAACTTTAGGGGTTAGGGTGATGCTAATAGAATACCATAAATAATTTTCACTATATGTTTAATTTGTTATAGCATTTAAAGATTACCATGCTGCTTAATCTGAGAAATGTTTGTTTAGAATGGTTGTCTGCAGAAGGAACATGGATGCAGAAGAGGAGAGGCATCGACATAATGACATCCTTTTTGATCTACAGCCCGGAATGGTAGGGATTGGAACCGAGTAGTTTGTGTCAGTAATGGCTCAGCTAAAGCAGGAAATAAATGGTTGTGGCATCCATGAAAGAGAACAAATAGAGGTACCCCAACGGAACATGACAGTGGTGGAACATTTTATGAGACAATATCCTCCTGCATTCAATGAATCTTCTGTCCCAGTGGCAGTAGAAGGATGGATTAAATCACTTGAAAAGATATTTGATGTTATGGGATGTTCAGACAATCAAAAGGTAAGCCTTGCCCTTTATCATTTTGAAGGGGAAGAAGATCATTGGTGTTCAATGGTAAGGAATATCAGGGGTAGAGAGGATTTTGATACCATAGTGTGGGATGAATTTAAAAGTCTTTTTCTTGAAAAATGTTATCCTAAGGTGGTGAGACTTAGAATGGAGAAGCAATTTCTTGAATTGAATCAAAAGGAGGAAGATTCAGTGGCTATGTATGAGGCGAACTTCACCCGACTGGCGAGGTATGATCCAAATCTTATTCTAGATCTCGATAGCAAAATCAACCGCTTTTACTCACGATTGAATCCAAGGTATCGAAGGGCGTTGGCCTCCCGTGAATTCAATAGTTACGAGAAACTTGTCCGATGTGCTGAGAGGGTAGAGATGGAGTTTGCTGACGATCACATGCATATTAGAAACAATGAGAATAAGAGGTCAAATTGGCAAGCAATGGGTAAGAATCAACCAAAGAAATCTGATGGTAAGAAAATCCAGTTTCCAGTTTGTGAAATGTGTGGAAAGAAGCACCCTAGGGAATGTCTTATCAAAACAAGGATGTGTTTTATATGTGGTAAGTTTGGACATATGGCCTGAGATTTCAATGAAAATGATCCAAAGACTAATCCTGATAAGAAAGATGTAAAGGGTTTTAAATGTGGTGAGATGGGTCACTATGCAAATGCATGTCCAAAGAGGGATCCAAAAGATGCAAAGAATCCAGAGTACAAGCAGAAAGGTGTAGTGATATACTTTGCGACTACGTCAGCAGGTGATGGGCCATCCAATGAAGTTGTATTAGGTACATTGTTTGTTCACTCAGATTTTGCTAATGTTTTGTTTGATACAGGGTCTACACATTCCTTCATCTCTGAGAAATTTTCTAGTAAATTGGAATTATCACCTCAACAAATGAGACCTGGACTTGTTGTTAAAACACCAGGGGAAATGTTATAACAAAGGGGAATTATAAGAATATTTCTATTGTGGTATGTGTAAAGACTATACCTGCAATCCTTGTTGTTTTAACATTAGTCGAGTTTGATGTTATTATTGGGATGGACTGGCTCTCTGATTATCATGCTAAGATTGACTGTAGAACTAATGAAGTTTTTTTTTTCAGAAAGAGTTTCAGTTTGTATTCATGAATGAACCCATACAATTGATAACATATCAGGAATCTGAGAAACTACTGAAATATGGAAATGAAAGATATCTTGCACATATTGTTGAAAACAAGGGAACTATTCAAATTAATTATGTGCCAGTGGTAAATGAATACCTTGATGTTTTTCCTGAGGAGTTACCCAGTGTCATACCTGAATGAGATGTCTAATTCACAATTGACTTAGTTCCTGATGCTAAGCCAATTTTAAAACCCACATATCGTATGGCTCCAATAGAACTTCTTGAATTGAAAAATCAGTTATAGGATTTTCTTGTCAAAGGCTTCATTCGTCCCAGCACTTCACTATGGGGAGCCCCTGTTTTGTTTGTTAAAAAGAAATATGGTTCAATGAGACTTTGCATTGATTATAGAGCATTCAATAACATCACTGTTAAAAACAACTATCCTTTGCCTCATATTGATGACTTGTTTGGTCAGCTCTAGGGAGCTCAATAGTTTTCCAAGTTTGACTTGAGATCCGGATACCATTAGCTGAAGGTGAAGGAGGATGACATCCCGAAAACAGCCTTTCGTACTAGATATGTGCATTATGAGTTTGTTGTTATGACATTTGGGTTAACTAATTCACTTGATGTATTCATGAATCTTATGAATAGAGTATTTCATGAGTTCTTGGATAAGTCTGTAGTTGTATTTATTGATGACAATTTGGGGTTTTCTAAAAATAAAGAGGAGCATGAAAAACATCTAAGAGTTGTTTTACAAACATTAAAAGAAAAGAAACTATATGGAAAATTCTGTAAGTGTGATCTTTGGTTGCAACAAATTTCTTTTCGTGGGAACATTGTAAATAAGGATGGAATAACAGTTGATCCTGCCAAGATAAAAGTAGTTGATGAATGGCCAAGACCCACAAATGTTACAGAGATTCGTGGTTCTCTGGTATTAGAAAGTTATTACCGAAGTTTTGTTAAGAACTTTGCACGGTTATCAAGCTCGATAACTATGTTAACAAGGAAAGGGGTTAAATTTGTTTGGACAGAAGAATGTGATGTTTGTTTTCAGGAACTGAAGAAGAGATTGGTGAATGCTCAAGTTTTGGCCTTACCTTCCCGGAATGGTGAGTTTGTCATCTACAGTGATGCTTTTTTGAAGGGACTTGGTTGTGTTTTGATGCAGAATGATCAGGTAATTGCCTATGCTTCGAGACAACTTAAACCTCATGAGCTAAATTATCCCACACATGATTTGGAATTTGCAGCTGCGATTTTTTCGTTGAAAATTTGGAGCCATCATCTATAGGGAACCAAATGCCAAATATATACTGACCATAAAAGTCTAAAGTATATATTCACTCAGAAGGAATTAAACATGAGGCAGAGAAGATGGCTAGAACTGATAACGGAAAATGACTGCATGATCAATTACCATCCTGGAAAAGCAAACAATGTAGCGGATGCCTTAAGTCGAAAACATCATGCATCATTAACCATGATATGTTTAGAACATGATCCCTTGATTAATGATTTGATGAATTTTGGATTGGAAGTTGTTGGTGCAGGGAGTACCTCCTATTTTGTTTCAGGTTTCAGTGCAGTCTTTGTTGTCTAACAGAATTATGAAAGCGCATAGGGAAGACCGTGAGCTACAGAAAAAGTTAGAATTGGTTAAAATGGGTAAGTTGACATAATTTAATCTTGATAAAGATTGTGTTTTAAGATTTGGAAAAAGGTTGTGTGTGCCTTGTGATTCCCAGTTGAAGAAAGAATTGTTGTGTGAAGCTCATAGTTCTCCATTTTCTGTTCATCCTTGATGTACTAAGATGTACAGAGACCTTCGAGAGTATTAATGGTGGAATGGGATGAAAGGAGATATTGATGATTTTACAATGGAATGTTTGACATGTCAGCAGGTTAAAGCAGAGTGGCAGTTACCGAAGGGGATGCTTCAGCCTTTGCCAGAGCCAGAGTGGAATTCAGAGAATATATCCATGGATTTTGTGGTGGGACTACCAAAGACTTCTCGAGGTAACAATGCTACTTGGGTTATTGTTGATTGGCTAACAAAGTCTGCGTATTTTCTTTCTGTTCGAGATACAGTGACATTGGATCAGCTTTCTCGATTGTACCATAAGGAGATTGTAAGGTTACATGGAGTTCCTCTTTCCATTGTGTATGACCGAGATCCCAGGTTCACTTCTAAATATTGGAAGGAACATCAGAAGTCATTGGGCACATAGTTGAATTTCAGTACAGCTTTTCATCCTCAATCACATGGGCAGTCAGAACGAATGATTCAAACATTGGAGGATATGCTTCGAGCTTGTTCAATGTATTATCATGGAAGTTGGGATCAACATCTTTCATTAGTTGAGTTTTCTTTTAATAACAGTTTCCATTCCAGTATTCAGATGGAACCTTTTGAGGCCCTGTATGGAAAGCGGTGTCAGACTCCTGCGTTTTGGGATTATGTCAGTGAAAGAAAGTTGATGGGGCCAGAATTAGTAGAAGAAGTGGCTGAGAATGTAATGATGATCCAGCAACACATGAGGACAGCTCAGAGCAGGCAGAAAAGGTGTGCAGATAACAAAAGGAAAGACTTCTCTTTTGAGGTAGGTGACCATGTTTTCCTTAAAATCTCTCCTTGGAATAGTGTGATGCATTTCGGTAAGAAAGGGAATCTAAGTCCACGGTTCATCGATCCTTTTAAAATCTTGGATATAGTTGGAACAGTTTCATTCCTTGTAGCTTTGCCTTCGAGTTTGTTTCAGGTACATAATGTGTTTCATGTTTCAATGTTGTGATTTTATGTTCCAGATACATCACATTTCATGAGGTCGGAAGCAGTTCAGCTAGCAGATAACTGTTCTTATGAAGAAAAACCGGTTCAGATTCTTGAATGTAGAGAACAGGTATTGCAGAATAAGGTAATCCACCAGGAAAAGGTTTTGTGGAGAAACCACATGGTTGAAGAAGCAACAAGGGAGTCTGAAAATGCTATGAGGGAAAAATACCCCCAGTTGTTTAATAAGTAAATAAAATTGCGAGGACGCGATTTCCAGAAGGTGGGGATAGTGAAACATCCCAAGGTTTTCTAAAAATAAATTGAAAATGATTGAAATTTTGTTTATGGTATATAATTATAAGTATCCTTGAAACATAATTTTATTTCTTCTATGTTTTGAATTTCAAGAAACTGCCATCTATAATTGTGTTCAGTATGTTATTTAGAGTCTGATGAAACAAACTTGTTTTTTGGTGAATAGTAACTTACACATTTGAATAGTAATATGAATAGTAATATGACCTCATGAATAGTAAATAATATTATTATTTTATTTTCCCAAGGCAATAGGATAATGGGATTTTAATTAACTTTTCTAATGTCACATAAAACTAATTGCACATCAATATTGTTATTTTTAGAATTAACTGTGACCTTATTACAAAATTAAATTCATAATATTTAGAATTTTTTTTTTTGAAAAATGGAGTTCATTTTTGAATTCTATACACCGAAAAATGGTTGGGGTAAATTTTTGGTATTTTTTTGAAACTCTTGAATTTTCATTGAATAGTGGAATACGATACAATACCATATAATCAATTTATCAGTAAAAATGCACTATTTATGACATAATAAGTGATGAAAGACCACTTGCTTCAAACTCATATGATATTATCACTATTTAGGGCCACTTGATTTGAGATTATTCATAGTCTTGATAGAAATATTATTATAATGATTATAATAATCTAAAATACCTCCCCTCCTCTACTATAAATATCACCCTCACTCCCCTCTTCCTCCCACACCTCTCAAGCCTTGAGCATTGTCTAATTACTGCCAAATTCCCTCCCCAATCATCTTCCCTACGTCCTAGAGCTTCTGGTCTCACCAAAAGACCAAAATCAAATCCCTTAAGAAGGATCTCAAGGAGAAGAGATCAAGAGGTAACAACCTCTTTTATTTTCTTTCTTTTATTTTTTTTATTTCTCTTCCATTCCCTTTGTCTTGTGTTGGTATATTTCATTAAATATTCCCCCCTTACTGTCAATATCTTGTATGAATGATGATATATTCCATTACTCTCATCAATCTTGTTTTTATTAAATTTTAAGAGACGATGTTAGGCTGCCGAATTTTCGTGAGAAATTTCTCAAGATTTTCATTTATTTCGTGATTCGTTTTTCTTCTTTCCTCACTCCCTCTAATCGAAGAGGCGTGAAATCTCCAGAATCATGTATATTCATTATGTTCTCATGATTATTGAAAATTCCTCATCAGTATTCTTCTCCTCTTACACTTATTTAATGAATCAAAAAACATTGTCCATTTGTGTCGAATTACCGACATCGTGGATGATGTATTTTAAATTTCCATTAAATCTTCCAAGTCTGGTCATGAAACAATTTATATGGTTAAACCAGGTTATAATATATGTTTCATGACTCATATATGGTTGTGTAATTCTTTTGTACCCACAGTTCAAATTTATAAGACTAAATGAGGTTGTAATTATCAAAGAACCACTTAAATGATCTAAACGAACATAAATAATGTTTTAACTTATGAATCATAATCATATAAAGAATAAAAGTGATAAATGGTATAATTTATGGTACTGGAAATATGTAAATACTACTCAATTACAATTCTGTAGTTTCACATCCAATCAATAAAAACAATTCATCATGAACCAGTCGTGAAAATCACAAAAGAACTCACCCAAAATAATGCAAGGAACAAAATACTAACAATTAAGAGGTGAAATGAGGTTGAAATGACCATATAAGATGTTATAAACATGAACATGTTTCTTTAAAATATAAATAACACTCTTTTAATCATTATACAGTAGGTTTAAACAAATTTTAATTAAGACAAGTCTATGGTAAGGTAATTCTTAACCTGATTTCCATTCTTTGGGTTAACCTTCTACATTATTATTTGTGCTCTATTTAAATTTTTTTGTGATGAGTTATATTTATATTATGTTTCATTATGTTTATTTAAAGATTATATACATATTCCATATACTCTATTAAGTCTCTCTTCAAGTATATGGTGTTTATAAGGGACTTTTCATCTAAAATCCTCTTTTAAAATTCTGTTTTACAATATTCAAAAGCAATGTTTTTATGCTATTATTTATGTTGTATGATTCTGTTTTGGTTATTGGGAATTAATTATGATGAAGGGTGGGACATATATTTCCCTCCAATTCATTGGGTATGAGTAAGTTAGTGGTCAGCCGTATGGTTACTCCAAGTGTAACTGCGATGGTTACACAAAGTAAGGTAGCCGTGAGGGTTAAAAATTTTAAGGTAGCCAAGATGGTTACAAGATTATTTAAGTAATTCCACAAGATACCTCTATTATTATATTTATGTTTGTTTGGATCTTTTTTAAATCTCATGTTACACGAAGTAATTATTTGTGGGTGGAAATCATATCTTTTGAAAATGTTTTCATACGTTATGAGTATTCATGGACTAATGTGAGTTTTCCTTCTTTTTCATACCTTACTGAGCTTTTGTTCTCATCCCAAGTTTTTAAATTATTTTTCATAGGTTAATGGATGAGTAATACAAGGAAGGAAGGCATGTTAAATGTTGAATAATTTCCAAGGAGTCTTGTTTTAAGTTTTAATGTTTTATATTGTGAGAAACATGGAGACTTCTTTTATGGTATCCACTATGTAACAATGTGTAATGTTATGAATGTTTGTCTTAATTATCTAAAGATTTAAACTTGAAAAGATCTTCAATGTAAAAGGAAGTGTTTTATTGAATAAATTCAAGGTTATTTATGTAATAATTGTGGGTTGTTATAAAGGGTATCTTATATCCTTCTATTTGGTGTTTGAGACTGTGTGTGTTTTAATACAGACACCCAAACACACTACTCAAAAGAAAAAAATAATACAAAATAGTGAAAATATGGTGACGTAAGGTTAGAAGTTCTCTAAGTGTTATTATACGATGCTCTGGACATCTTGGATGAAGCATATGCATGTATCAAGTCCTCTTATGAGAAATAGAGTATCGAAAGTTTGGGGCTTTGGTTTCTAGTTCGATGTGGTTCATGTTCTTCATGGAGTTTGTATAGAGAAGATTTCCTTGACTCTGATCTATGGTATCCCAACATTTTGATTCATGAATGCATCATAATTTCTTCAGATGCATCTTGTTTCATGTGTCGGTTCTTTTCTCTGGAATGCTTGTGCTTCTACAGCACTACCACCTTTTCTGTTTCAGTGACATACCTTTCTTTTTATTCTTTGAGGGCATATGTAGAAACCCACATGATGCATGTATTCTACTACTCATACCTCATACTATCAGGTGACATGTCTATAATTAAATATTAATTATGTTATGGAATTTAAAAGAATCAAATATGACCGTTGGAAATTAAATTCAAAACTTCAAAACAGATTAAAGAACGACATCACAGTCTGTCTGGAAACAGTGTCACATGGAAATGGTGTCACCAAAAAACAATGTCTTCTTATATTCCTTTGATTGGTGAGATAATTATGATGGCATAGTTGTATAGAGATCAGGAATTGGTAGCACAAATGTAGTTTAAGGATCATGGTGTCTGGTCCTTTTCCCAACTTCAAATGATGTCTAAGCAAGGAACCAGTGTCACACACATCAACAGATCTGAATTTGGTTACAGTGTTTAGTCACAGTGTCTATGTCTAGGTGTTTGGTTCATGGTGTCTTGGTAATAGTGTCTTGGTCACGGTGTCCAGGACACAGTGTCTGGGTCATGTTGTCTGGGTCACAGTGTCTGGTCACGGTATCTGGGTCATGGTTTCTGGATCACAGTGTCTGGGTCCTTTGCCAGAAAATCAGAACTGGTGGTAATCTCACGGTTTCTCGGACATAGCCAAATATCGGTATATAGACATAAGAAGTAATATTCATAGAATTAATTATTCTTAATAATTCATTAAATAAATCATTATAGGCAGAAGTTAAAAAAATATTATAATACTTAGTCCTGATTTATATGAATCAGGATCTCGAGATAATTTATTTAAAGCCTAAAAACCCTAGCACATCGACATAGGATATGAGATAGATTAAACAGGAGAAACAATTTTTGATCATTAAAAAATGATTAAATCATGAGAATTCCAACACATACAATCCTCATATGTACCATTTCTACGACAAAATGATCATTTGTTAAAAACGTTTACAAATCACAACATACCAACACCCATGTCATTTTCACCATGGAAAAAACCATCAAAGATATTATATATAAAACTTGATGTTATAGAAGCAATTGTCTTTCAAATTTCAGCCTTTTATTCTATTCTACCAAATTGATTCTCATTATCTAATTAAGCATCCATTAAATTCATACCAAAATCAACTATGATCTCTTAATGCAAACCACAATCCAATATCACACATTAATCATTAATAGAAATTATGAACATCTCTTATAGAGCATTAATATTTCTTTTTCAAGAACAACCTAATAAATACCTAAAATATAACCTATCAATCTAATCTTTATCTATCACTAGTATAATTTCAAAATCGTATACCTATTCTAAAATCAACATATTAAAAATCTTCCTCAATTCCTAGTACCTTATAAAAAATCATACATTCTTCAATTAGGAAAATGAGGATCAACCAATCCCTATTAGACAACCATAACTAATCACCCAAAAAATAGTCACCCAACACATCTCATTGGATGGCACACCTCACTACCTAACGACTCAATAACATCGACTATGATGTACTCAAGCGTCTCTTCTACTCCAAAAAAACTCATACCAACACACCTATATTACAAAAATGACATCTCTAGAGCCTATAATGAGGCACCTCGTATATAGAACTACTCAATTTAAGTTTTCATCTAGTATAGGTACAACAACAATCGTTATGATATAAAAACCTCAAAAAATAACCATTAAGGTTTTAATTAATTAATTATTCAATAATAGGTTATTTATGAAATCTTTAATTAAATTATTATTGATGTTTAAATAATTGAATCCTTTTTACATCGATTTTTTGAATACAATTCATTTTTATCATTTTTTTCAAAACCATTTTACCCTTTTAAAAATCATTTCCCATACACAATAAATCATTAAAATTTATTGTTATTCCTATGTTCCATGTATAATGAGTAAACTCAAAATGAAATTCCATTCTAGGTCAATCATGGAAATAGTAAATAATAATCTCACACCAGAACATCATTCTTGAATAATAATTACAATCATATCAATGGAAAATAATGAATATCAATGACTTCCATATTGGAATAGTCTTTCTCATTACATAGGATTTATATTCTTAAGCATAATATTTATCCCAATATACATTAATATTGAATATCTAACTACCATACACAAATAGTATGTCAATACTAAAATCATTGATTCTCTTTTTCAATGCCCTTGACGTGCTGATTGGTTGTCGGTTTGGACCAGTTAAACCAAATGTCCTCGAGAATGCCTCCCTATATGACAAAGTCTGTTGACTAACAGAGAGATTCAAAATCCAATATAGAGAGACTATTCTCTCAATATCACAATGTACAATAATAAGCCAAAATAGAAAATGTAAAATAAAACATTAGATTAAAATCATGTAATTACAACTATTTCCAAATAACAGAAATAGGTAAACATCAACTACAATAATAATTTTCACAGATGTAAATAAAATATACATTAAAATAAGTATCATGCTTACAAGTATTCAGTATATAATAAAAAAATATCAAAAACATTACCAAAAACATAGGTACATCTTTATATCGAACCCCAAAAACTCAATCTCATTACTCCAACTTGATCCCCCTTTATACAATCTATCACCTAAAATCAAATCATAAGGTCCATATGCACAATTGGGGATCCCACTAAAGGGTGATCATATAACTAAATAAGACTCCACCAACACATCCCTTTTACTCACCATCATATTTTGTGTTTTCATGTATGTGAAATTATAACAAGTAATAACATAAAATATGACTACAACTGTGTTATATCATCATGTGCTAGGAAGACCAATGTACCACCAGAGGCCCGATTATTTTGAAAATTACATTAATATTTATTTTATAATCAAACACATAGTAATCCCAAATGGTAAAGGAATAGAAAAACAAATCCCAACCATAAAAACTAACTACGTATTATCTCAATGTCATGTGATCGGATCAGCACTCATGAATGATGAACACCTGCGTGATGTAATCTCTACACCCTGATCCTTAGGTCTGATGCCCATCTATACATAGAGGATTATAAAATCCCAAACAAGGTTTCACCAGGAATAGGACATCAATAGTATAAAAAATCATATATCATGTACCATTATACCCATGGGTATACCAATTTCTACAGGGGTCAATCCTATAAAGAATCTCTATTAGTGGTTCATACTCATCACAACCACTGTCTTTACTGCCTTATTAACTTTATACTAAATGAATCTCGTTCCAATACTTTATCGTCACTAAGTGAAACCAAGAATAGTAAGGGATAGTGAGTAATTTTTCCATCAAACCATGAACATAGGTAAACCAATCCCAATGTTTTACCATGAACAACAGGACCCATTTCCAATATCTTAATCCTCTCATTAAATTATTCTCAAGGACTCAATTATATTCCAATACTATTACCAAGGCCCCCATGAATTGGAGAAATTTCCCAAGTTATAACACATTTTAATCCATTTTTTTCTCATTGGTGCTCACACACTACAATTAGCACTTTATTCCACAATCCAATACTATATTGGGGTCCATTAAACATAACTAGAGTTCACTCCCCTGAGTGATGTACCTACTTGGCATTCCAAAAATTCTTAATCCATGTTCTTCCAACATAATTTACACATATAATCCTTCAAACCAGCCAATAACACTCTTCTAAACAATTCTTGCCCCTTTCTATGCTTATCAAACCCAAAACTACACCAACATACATGTAATACACATACATAAAAATGTATATGGTTTTGTTTGGAAGCTAACACTTACCTCCAAATCAAAACATGTCACCTTTATTTATCCATTATATTCATCACCATAAATTATTATATTAATCCTCCCCACATTCATGATCCAAAATACCATACCATGAATCTTTACAAATTAATTATACATATTTATAATTAATTATCTCATTTGATTTAATGAACAAAATTCAATAAAAACTCTCCATGTGACACTATGTCCCCAAAAACACAACTAAAAACATGTGGAAGGATTACATCATTCCTATAGAACTCCTATAACCAAAATTACAATGAATATTCACTCATATGATCACCAATTTATAAACACCTTGGGGGAATTACAAATAGATAGCTAATGAATTACTGTTAGTTATATAGTATGGAATGAGTAACATCATTACCCTTTTGACATACTCCATCAACCAAACCATGGTCCCTGTAATTTGTGATGTATTTCATAAACGACCAATGAAATATTCTATAATCTCTTATAAAAATATATACAAAATCATAGGAGGAAGCAATATGGGAAGAATATTTGAATAAAGGGAGGGTTTATCTTGATCTATCATGATAAAAATACCTCTGATACACCAAAAAATAATGGGGGAAGAAGTATAACGACCCAAATATTCATTAATAAAAATTCATCCTGGTTTATTTAAATGTCTTATTATGGTTATGTAAAATGTAAGAACTTATTTGGTTCTATGTTTTGGATTTTAAAATACCAAAAAAATTGTGATCATTGCTAATATAGTCATTGAACAGTGATCACATGATTAGTATAAATATAGGGTTTTAACAAATCCTATTTACTCAGACAAATGAAGTGATGTCCTCATCTAGTAGACTTTCCCTATTAGAATCCCATTTTTTGAAGCTCAGAATGGAGGTGGCATCATTGTCTTCTCTCTTGGCGAAGCCCACGAGGATCTTAAATATGTTAAGATCGAGCAGAACTTCCTACGAGAGAAGTGGAAGTTGATAAAGATTACCACTCGATCAATGTTATCAGAGCCACCCCCAGAGTCTTTCACCATCATGCACCTTACACTAAGGTCATATGTGGGTGTTTTAAGGGGTTATGAAAAAATACCCTAGTACTAATATTATGTACATTATTCATTTATAGATAATATACATTCTTTCTGTTATTGTTTCTGTGTAAATAGTTTATAATGTACAAATAGTATTTTCAGTTAATATTATACTATGAAATCTGCTTTGATGAATTAATGGATTTTTGAAATAATTTTTTTTAATAAATTATTATTATTATTATTATATTAGTTTATATTAATTAGAAATGATCGTATAATTTTATGAATGAAATTGTAATTTTTGTTATGCTTTGAAAGCTGTTTTTGTCAAAACCAATGAATATTTTATAAATGTAGGTTTTTATTATAAATATAAAAATTCACATATTTATAAAATTATTTAGATAAAATGAATATTATTTTTTTAATAAGGATGTTGAAATTATCCTATACTGAATTTTTCATAATTTTCTGAGACAGTCAAATTTTTGGGTAAAAATTAAATACTGTTTAAATATATAATGTGTTTTATGACATCATAATGACCCAATAGTGACATAATAAAATACTATAAACATTATGATCGGAAAATATAAGTTTTACCGTAAAAATAATGTGTTTTTGTAATTGTTTGAGTTATTTTACAAAGCATTAGTGGACCCTTCAAGGCTTATAACACATTTTGTCTATTTAAATTGTTTTCCTTGAGAGTGTGAGTCACCTCCACATAAGAAACCCTATTATTTTAAAAATATTGTCCATCTGCCTTATAAAATATTTTTCCACTACACATTGGAAAAATACATTGGAAAAAACCTTGGTCTGGTTTTTTGTTTTGATTAGTTTAATGTGTGGTGTTCCATACCTAAATAATTAAGAATTCCCTCTCCTTTCCTATATAAACCCATCAAAACTCCCACTTAATCTTCACTGAATTCCTTTTTAATTCCTCCAAACTCTTACCTGATATCTCTAGAATCATCCCAAGGTGGACAAAGCTTCCATGAATCCTCTCTCAAGCCTCTTCCGTTCTTTTTGGACCACACATCCAATTAAGGGATTCCTTCCTTTCTCTTTTTATCCAAGTTTCTTAATATTGTTATGTCCTTTTATTTTCAATTATAAATGTTAGGGAATAATTTATCACCTAACCTATACTGTTATATTTATGTTTTACTGATGATATACCCCTTTCACTTTCATTGATGCCTTCCATGTATACTCTTTACCATGATGAGATTCTATAAGGAATTTCTCTCCCCTTATTTACATTCAAGTAATTATTTTGTATCATGAATCTAAATTCCATTAAAAATGTTGTGAAATGTATCTATATTACCCCCTTACATTCCATTTCATATAAATATGATTTGACACCCCTTTCTATCTCATCAACATTTTTTATGAGTTCTTATGTCACACAGTTACGCAGCCGAAATTGCACCGCGGTTTTTCAAGCCAAAGTCATGGTGTAGTGAATACCATGCCCATTTATTTATCAAGGGTATTCACCTTTATGCACATATACATGTTGTTTAATGGTTTTCATGTATTAATTCCACACTCCTTTATCGTGGAATAAATGATGATGTTTAATGAATCCATATTTAATGATCCAAGTGGCACACTTTTTCATGAAATGAAATCATTAAAAGGGTGTGCCCTGATTGCACTCCTATCCATTGAGTAAAGTATAGTATCATGATACATCATGTGAAATGAGTTTTGTCTCATGATAATTCTTGTTCAACGAGGCTTTACTTGTGCTTCATGTTCAATGAGGGTTTACTCAGGCTCCATGTGCAATGAGCCTTGGCTCAGGCTAATTCCATGTTAAGTGTTGTTTCCACATTTCCATGTTATGATTATCATGTTTTATCATACCTTTAGGTTCATGTTTTTCTTGTTCTCAATTTATATTCCTATTGTCTAACATGTAATGTATTCTTCATGTTATTCCATGTTTATTCCCTTTCTGGGAATTATACCTCACCTTTTTCTTATGATTGTCCTCAGGTTATCCCATGAAAGGCTAAGTACGAGGGAATATAGTGGTCATGTAAAGGATTTTTTCAATAAATATTTCATTTTTCATGTTTTATGTTTTTTTATTGATCCTAATCACCAGAGACACCAGACCTCTCAATCTTCTAGGTTCTATCATGTGATGTTTATGTAATAAATCATGTTTTAGTGTGCAATAAAGAGCAGGGTTGTTATATTTAGTATACGAGGATATGTTTAGTTTTTTTTGCGATTAGGACTAGAAAACTCTTTTGAAAGCCTTAGGGATATGATTATGTATAATAAAAACATTACTACATTTTGGTGAGTATTGAGAAAGTGTTTTATCAAGAAAATACATCATTGTCTCGATACGGGCAGGTAGAGGCGGCTGAGGAATATATTTACATAGGGGTGAAACCCCCGACAAAGAGTTTTGGGCCTGACCCAGGGTTACCTGGAAACACGACAACGAGTGTTACTACACTCTTAGTTACAACACTCGCATGGGATATACATTGTTAAATTCAAAATAATAGTATGAACCATTATTAAGGAAATAAAAACCCATCTAATAATATATGTTAGAATGTAGATCATTGATAACATAGATTGAATCCCATAGATTCGTAAGTTAAGGAAATAAAAAATATTTATAAGTTGCGTGTTTTTGGAATACCCTTTATGTGTTACCCCTAACATTCCTTTTATTCAAACCAATGGCCATTAATAGGATGACTCAGGCTAACTACCGATGTGAAGACCAATGTGATGACTGTTCTAATGTGACAACCAATCCAATGGGAGCGGAAATCACAAACATTGTCACGATACTCTCCCAATTAACTCATTCATTTAATAGAAACATGGTTCAAGAAGAACGTTCAATCACCCCCCCCCCCCCCCCCGAAGAAAGAACAAGTCACTATCAAGATTTTAATGAGACAAAGACCTCTTAATTTTAACGGATCATCTTATACCTTAATCTCCGAACAATGAATCAACTCCATTGAAAAGATATTATCCATCCTTTAATGCTCTTAACAAGAGATGGTTCTTTTGGATACTTATCTTATAGAGGGTGAATCCAATAATTGGTGGAAATTGTTAAAAAATATGAACCTTTAGAAAGATATTGAGGCGTTTGAGTGGATGGATTTCCAGAAGATTTTTTTTGAAAAATATTTTCCGCGCACCATCCAACTTATGATGGAAAGGGACATCCTTGACCTCAAGTAAAAAAGATGAAAAATCAGTCATTGTGTATGAGGAAAACATTACAAGGCCTGCATGATATGCTTCCATATTTTCCATTACCTCCGAATGCAAGGGTGACATTTTCATTGTTGAGCTGAAACCTAGCCTGCGGAAATCCCTAGATATCCATGACTTAGATATCTATGAAAAAATTGTCCTATGTTCCGTCATGGTTGAAATAGATATTTGAGAACCTCATGGGTATCATAGAAATTTGAAACATAATATGAACTTCAATTCTAGAGGTCCGATGGATAAATCCAACTGTGCTAAAAAAATCCATTACCCCACTTTCCAATGGAGTGGAAAAAACACCATGGAAATTTCCTAAAGGGGGTGAGGAAATTATTTAGGTGTGGAAGATAACAGAACCTAGCCATTAACTCTAGACAAGAAAAACCAACAGCTGCGACAGTAGAGAGGAACACTCTGTTCGACTCACAATGTGTTGTTCATTGTATCAACTGCAAAGAACTATAGAATCTTTCGAATCTATTCCCTAAGCCATGGGTTTTTAGAGACAAACAACAACCTTAAAGGCAGTAATGGTGAGGTTTTTCCATCACTACTACCGAAGTGAACCCTAATAGTGAAGTGGTGATATGTATGCTAGTTATTCATTCAATAATAGTGAACATACTTTTTGATTTAGGTTCTACACATTATTTTATGTCTAAAATGTTTAGTAGAGTAATCCAAACACCACCAAAAATCATGAAAGTAAAGATGTCAGTGAGTACGACTAATGGAGCAATCATTGCATCCCATTAATATAAATTGTCTCCTATCCTAATCGATGGATAGAAGTTCTTGAAAAGAAAATTATACTCTCTCTGTTGGAATTTGATGCAATTATTGGCATTGATTGGCTTTCCTTAGATGAAGCCAACATAAATTTCCATGAGAGGAAAATATATCTCCATGTGAATAATCAACCCCCAATTTTGTACAAGTGCAAGGAGGAAGATGAATCTTCTTTAGCTCCATCATCTCAATCGTGGATATTACTACCTTATGAGCATGTGTATCTATCTCAGATGATTTATTTTTTGGTGGAAACCATCCTTGAAGACATTCATATTGAGAGGTAATTCGCTGAATTTTTTCCTGAGGAATTTCATGGTCTTCCTCCTAGAAGAGTTTTTGAATTATCAGTATAGCTTATACCTCAGTAATTGCCAATATCCCAGAATCTGTATAAAATGGCTATTGTGGAGCTTGATGAGCTGAAGAAACAACTACAAGAAAATTAAGATAAAGGGTTTATACGCCCCAGTTCTTCACCATGGGGTCCACCGGTCCTCGTTATCAAGAAGAAGGATGTGTCAATGTTCCTTGGCATCAGTTATCATGAGCTTAAAAAACCACGATAAAGAAAGAGTATCATATTCCATGAATTGATGACTTGATCGATCAGCTGCATGGA
The DNA here is from genome assembly GCA_963277665.1 of Viscum album. Classification (NCBI taxonomy): domain Eukaryota; kingdom Viridiplantae; phylum Streptophyta; class Magnoliopsida; order Santalales; family Viscaceae; genus Viscum; species Viscum album. The sequence goes on from OY728138.1 coordinate 400,439,351, forward strand.
TCACAATACTTATCCAATGGTAGATTTGTGATCGGGATATTATCTAGTATGGGTGAAGAAGGACGATATCCCCATGGCGGCTTTTCATACAAGATATGGGCACTATGAATTCATAGTAATGCCTTTCAGACTCACTAATGCATCATCAATATTCATGTAAATGATGAATAGAGTCTTTAGATATTACCTCGACAAATTTGTGGTAGTATTGATAGATGATACTCTAATATACTTCAAAACCAAGGTGGGTCATGAGGAGCATCTAAGAAATTTACTAGAGACATTACGAAAGGATAAGATCTAGGAAAAATATAGAAAGTTTGAGTTCTAATTGAATGAGGTATAATTTTTAGGCCATATCATAACAAGCAATGTGATATCTATGGATCCCTCCAAGACAACTACAATAGAGGGATGGTTGAGGCCAACATCGAAAACGTATATCCGCAGCTTCTTGGTTTAGCTGGATATTATTAATGATTTGTGGGAAATTTCTCACAATTGTCCAACCCAATTACCAAGCTATCTCGGAATGGAGTAATGTATTCTTAGATTGATGAATGCCCAGAAAGCTTCAAAGAGTTGAAAAGGAGGATTATCACTACGGTCGTTCTCACTTTACACAAAAGTGGAGAACTTTTGGTGGTATTCAGTGATGCATAAAAGAAGGGAATGTGATTTCTGTTGATGCAAAATTAAAAATTCATTGCCTATGCTTCATGGAAATTGAATGTTCCTGAATATAATTATCCAACACAAGATCTGGAGTTGGAAGTAGTGATATTCGCTTTAAAAATATGGAAGCATTATCTCTTTGGGGAGAAGTGTGAAATATATACATACCAAAACAGTTTCAAGTATATATTCACATAGAAGGAGTAGAACATGCATCAATGAGGAAGGATAGATATGATCAATGACTATGACTGCTCAATCCATTACCTCCCTGGGAAAGAAAAAAAGGTGGTAGATGCTATAATTAGAAACGACCCAATGATTCTATCATTTATGAAAATGGAGAAGGATCTAATTATCGTAGATTTCATGAAGATAGACATGGGAATCAAAAAGAAGGGAACATCATTAATCCTTTCACAAATGATTTTTCAACCCTCTCTTTTGGAAAAGATAAAGGATGCTTAAAAGGATTATGTAGGAATTCAGAAGAAAGTAGAGCTATCAGAAAATCGAAATCCTCGGAGTTCAATGTAAATGAAGAATGAATTGTGGGATTTGGGAAAAGACTAAGTGTTCAATCAAGGTTGGAGCTCAAGAAGTAAATTTTGAATGATGCACATAGTGTAAATTTCTCTAGTCACCCAGCAAACAAGAAGATATATCGAGATCTCTGAGAGCATTATTGGTGGGATAATATGAAGAAGGATATCCCTGAGTATACATCAATATGACTGGTGTGTCAGCAGGTTAAGGTAGACAGGTATAAGTCTAATGGGATGATGAAACCTTTTCCCATACCAACATGGAAATTGGAGAACATCACCATAGACATTGTCTCTAGACATCCAAATACATCCATAGAAAACAATGCAATCTAGGATTTTGTGGATCATCATACAAAGTCTGCACACTTCAATGAAATTTAGGAGGATTTCTCATTTGATCTACTGGCATGGAAATATATAAAGTAAGTGGTAAGGATACATGAAGTACCACTATCTATTGTATCAGATTGAGATCCAATATTCACCTATTTGTTATGGAAGAGTCTTCAACATGCTCTCGATACTGAATGGAACATCAGTACGGATTATCATCCTCTACTAGATGGCCAATCAAATCCAACTATTCAAACACATTAGGAAATGTTATGATCATGTTCTATTGACATCAAAGGAGGGTGGTACGAACATCTTCTACTGGTTGAATTCTCCTACAATAACAGTTTCCACTCAAGAATCTGAATGGATCCTTCTGAATCCATGTATGGGAAGTGGAGAATAACACTGGCATGTTGGGATGAAGTCGGTGAGCATAAGCTGCTAGGACCAGAAATGGTCAATGAAATGGTGGAGAAGGTGAACACCATTCAGCAACAAATCAAGGCATCCCACAGTCGACATAACAGTTATAAAGAAAATTGTCAGTGAGACCTTGAGTTTACAGTTAGAGACATGGTGTTTCGATGCATATCTATGTGGGAGAATATCATGAGATTTGGAATGAAGGGGAATTTAAGTCCTCGGTATGTCGACCCCTATGACATTCTTGATCGTGTAAGGGTTGTGGCCTATTGACTAGAACTTCCTCCTACCATGGCCAAATTATATGTTTTCATTCATGAATCCATCTTAAGGAAGTATATACTGGACCTTTCACATGTACACTCTTCAGAGGTAGTACAACTTGAGAATGATCTTTCTTATATGGAGGAACCACTGAAGGTCTTAGATCATAGAGAACAAGTTATACAAAATAAGACAATTCCCCTCATCATGGTGTTGTAGAAAAACCAATAGTTTAATGAAGAGACATGGGAATCAGAAGAAGTGACGAATCAGAGTTACCCACATCGATTTTAGTGTAGGAAAAAGAAATTTGGAGGGTGAAATTTCTTAAGATGGGAAGATTGTAACGACCCAAAAATTCATTAATGAAAATTACTCATGGTTTGTTATGTTTATGTAAAACATATTCAATTATTTGGTTATATGTTTTGGATTTTAAAATACCATTAAAAATTGTGACCATTGCTAATATAGTTGTTGAACAGTGATCAGATGATTAGTATAAATATAGGGCTTTAACAAATCCAATTTTACTCAGACAAAGGAAGCGATGGACTCATCCAGAAAACATGCCCTATATGAAGCACATTTTTCATATATTGGAATAGAAGTGGAATCATGGGGCTTCACTCTTCACTAATCCCATGCTGAGCTTGAATACATTAAGCTCGAGAGGAACCACCTATGAGAGATGTGGAAGTTGATAGAGATTACCACTCGAGCAATGTTATCTAAGCCACCCCAAGAGTCTTTCCCCAACGCATACCTTACACTAAGGTCTTATATGGGTGTTTTAAGGGGATATTTAACAAGACCCTAGTAATATTATTATGTACATTATTCTTGTATAGAGAATATACATACTTTTTATTATTGTTACTTTGTAAATATTTTTTAAAACACAAAGAGTAGTTTTAGTTAATATTCATCTAAGAAATATATTTTGATGTATTAATGGATTTTTTAAATAATATATATTTTAATAATTTATTATTATTTTTATTAAATTTATTTTTTTAAATATAAATGATCAAATAATTTTATTAATGAAATTGTAATTTTTATTAAGTTTTAAATGCTGTTTTTTTCATAAACCATGTAATTTTTTATAAAGTTCGGTTTATATTTTAAAATTAAAAATTATAATATTTAGAAAATTATTTAAATAAAATGAATATTATTTTTCTAGTCAGGATTTCTATGTTATACTGTGGTGAATTTTTCGTAATTTTATAATACAGTCGAATTTTCAGGAAAAAATGAAATACTGTTTAAATCTATAATGTGTTGTATGACATCATAATGACCATATAGTGATGTAATAAAATACTATAAAAAATATGATCGACCAATACATATTTTACAATGATTTAGTGGACCCTTAAATTCTTATAATAAATTTTTTCTTTTAAAATTGTTTTCCTTGAGAGTGTGACTCATCTCTACAAAAGAAGCCCAATTATTTTAAAATGTTTGGCCATTGGTCGTATAAAATATTGTTTTCCAATCCCATTTACCATAAAACATCGACTAAAACTAGGGTATGGATTGTGGTTTTGATTAGTTTAATTTTTGGTTTCCTAAACCAATATAATAAAGAATTCCCTCTCCTTTCCTTTATAAACCCTCCCAAACTACCCCTTCCTCTTCACTAATAACATTTTGAGTTCATCCAACCTCTTCCAAACACGCTCTAGAATCCTCCCAAGGTGCCCCGAGCTACTAGGAAGCCACTTTCAAGTTTCTCCAAAGCTTTAGTGATTACACTTCCAAGTGAGGGATTTCATCCTTTCTCTTTTTATCCATGTTTGTCAAAATTGTAATGCCCATTTTATATTCAATTATAAATGTTGTGGTATGATTTTAATGCTCTCCTATAACTTACTATGAATGTTTGAATAATGAGAGACCCCTTTCTCTCTCATCAATTCCTTCCATGTATACTCATTACCATACCAAAATTCCATAAGGAATTTATCTCTCCTCATTTACATTCAACTAATTATTTTGTATCGTGAATCTAAATTCCATTAAAATTGTTGGTACTTATATCTTTATGACCCCCTTACTGTACATTTATTGTAAATATGATGAGACACCACTTTCTCTCATATCCACCATTTTTATGAGTTCTTATTTCACGTTGTTACGCTGCCAAAATTGCACTGCGATTTTTCAAGCCAAATTCATTGTGTAATTAATACCATGCCCATTTCTCTATCAATGGTATTAAACATTATGCACATTTTCAATTTTTTTTAATATTTTAATGTATTAATTCCAAACTCTTCTATAATTTAATAAATTATGATGTTAAATGAATCCATATTTTATGATCCTTGTGGCACGCTTATGCATGAAATGAAATGATTAAGAAGGGTGCGCCCTGATAGTGCTCCAATGCATTGGGTAAATTATAGTATCATGATACGTCATGTGCATTGAGTGTTGAATCATGATAATTCATGCACAATGCATGTTTAATTTTTATTCATATGAAATGAGGGTTTACTCATGCTTCATGTGCAATGATCCTCATCTTAGGCTAATTCAATGTTAGGTGTTGTTGTCGCATTTCTGTGTTATGATTATCATTATTTATCATGCCTTTATGTTCATTTTTCTCTTGTAATCTATTGATATTACTTTTGTCTTATCTGTATGGTATTCCTCATGTTATTCCATGTCTATTCCCTTGCTGTATTTATATCTCACACTTTTCTTATGCATGTCCTCAGATTATCCCATATAGTGCTAAGTATGAGGGAATATAGTGGTCATGTTTAGAAGTTTTTCAGTATAGATGTTATATTTCATGTTTTAAGTTGATATGTAATGATCCTAATCCTTAAAGACACTATACCTCTAAATCATCTTTGTTTTACTAAGTGATGTTAATGTAATAAATCTTGTTTTAGTGTGTAATAAAGAGCAGGGTTGTTATACGAAGGGGATAAAAGGGGGAAAATAATATTAGATATGTATATCCAAATTCCCTATTATTAGAGTCGACCCAACTTAGAAAGGAAGTGGGTTTTCCAATAAATAATAGGTCTTCTCCTTCAAAAAAACTAGGCATGCATTCAATTGTGGTGTGACCTGTGGGGTCACATATCAACACCCTAATTAGTGGTTTCTTTATAGCATGACCCAATGAATACATATGAAACACCCATCTATATAATAATAAAAAGAATTAATGATCATCCATATATAGTTTTCCCTAAGGATTCATGGAACTATGCAATTATAAAATAAAAAACAAGATAACTGAATTGAGTACATCCTAGTACAATGATCCCTAGGCTGTGGTATTCGACTTCTCCCTCGATTAACCCTCATAGAGCTTCACCTTAGGATATGGTGTGATCATACAAGACTAAAGTACTGTAATTTTATATAACCTATAAAAATGTTCCAACACCCTCATTGTGGCATGATCCATTAAATATACAGAAAACCATGACCAAAAAAACATGGGACCATTGAGTTGTCACCCACTCCACATTCTTGCCATATCACCATGGAGTAACTCCAATTATTAGGACATGAGCTTAATTCAGAAAAATTTAATCCCAAACTAAGAACAAATCCTAAAAACCAACCATTTAACTCAACAGAAACACTTTAAAATACATTAAAATATACATTACAAATGTTAAAATAAAAGAATAAAATTATAAATCCAAATTCTCAAAATGAACTCTACCTAAAAAATAAAAATGTAAAAATCTATTAGAATTCATAGACCAATAATGTTGAGGGTTATTACAAAATTAATATGGGAATGGGTTTTGTGTTTCTTTTCAAATATTATCGGCATTTTTATGGCCCGTGAAACCCTTATACAATGAAACCATGAAATTATATAAAAGAAATGGTATAATGTTTAAGCGTATAAGAATAAGTAACAAATAACATTATTGTTAATGATATATGAAGATGTCAATTACCGAAATGCATTATAATAATTTCCCACCCAATTCACATATAGTAAGTAAATGATTAAAATTTAATGATGTTGACTATTATATTGATAAACGAACCATTTAGAGGGTTAATGAGAAAATAAACATCAGTAATCTCTAAAACAATGGGAGAAAAGAAGAGCTTAGGAAATTTCTATCGTTGAAGTGGATCCTGATAAAAATTTAGTGAAAGGTATTGTTATTTTAAATTAAATAATTAAAAATGAATTATTTGATTATGTTTGTTCACATTTCTTTGATTCATAAAATATTGAAAAAAATTAAATCACTAACTCAAAAATTAGATATAATGTTATCGGTGAAAACACCTATTGGTTTTTTATTAAATCATAAATATATAAATATTCTTCGATTGAATATTATGGGAATATACATCTTTAAAATTTAATTATTATTCCCATTATATAATTTTACATGATATTATTCATTGATTTGAATATTCAATATAGATATTATTAAATAAATGGATAGTGAAATATGATTGTATATCCAAAATCATCCAATGATCATATATCTATAAAAGGATAATATGAACTTATGTTGTTAACTAATTCCATTATATGGGTATTGATAAAAAATGAGGGATATTTTGATCAAATTATTGGAGATAAAGTCATTATTAAATATATTATAATTGTATGGGAGTATATCAATATATTTACCGAAGAGTGGTATTGTCCATCCCCAGATCAAGAGATTGATTTTTCAATTGAACTCATACATGGTGTTATGCCTATATTGATGAGTCCTACTAGAATAAATCTAATTTAATTGGAGGAATGCAAGAAGAAAATCCATAATAATTTATAAAATGGGCATATATTCTTATGTTTCTTCAACATGAGGAGAAGTATTCCTCTTTATTAAGATGAATGATGGGTCAATGAATCATTGATTTTATTATCATTATCTTAATAATATCATCATCATGAATTCGAATAATATAAATCAAATTGTTGAATTATTTGATGGTATTAGATAGATTCAATACTTATCAAAGGTAAATATTTTTTCTAGATATAAAAAACATGGATGAAAATGCAGGGTATACCTATGACAGCCTACTATAAAAAATATGAACACTATGAATTTTTATTTTTTAATCCATATTTAAAAACTACCTATATATATTTGTTGTATTTATTTTGATATTATTGTATATTCATGTATTGATAAAGAAGAAATATATCTTTTATGCTACAAAGGTCTTAAAAAGGAGGAATTATATAAAAAATTTATAAAGTGGGAATTTTACAAGAAAAAAGTATCCTCCTTGGGTACTGTATTCAAAGATATATAATATATATCATTCATAAAAAGTGGTGATTAAGGAATTATCAATACCAACATCTATAAAAGTTATCTATTTCATTAATATATTGTCCAGGTAATATTGTTTTTTTATGTTAAATTTCACTAGATTTACATATCAATTATATATTTCATTGTGAAATTGTGAATACTTTCTTAAGATAGAAGAATGTAAAGATAAACTTAATGGATTTACTAATAGGTTAGACACTACACCATTACTTACACTACCTTGTAGTTGAGAAGTATTTTTGATATATTTTGATATTTAAAAAAGGTTCATGGGTTGATTACTCATGAAAAAAACAAATGGTTGTTACTTATGACTCGTATCTACTAAATACACAAGAGTAAAATTACAAAATTCATGATCCAGATTAACTAGTGATATTATTTTAATTAAATATTCAGTTGTATTATCATTATTTAATGAATCTTGATATATATATATATATATACGGATCCTAGTATTATTATATAAATATTCACATAGGGGGGATATGGACTTTCACCAAAAGAAATTGTTCGAGTTGATCAATGATTATGATTACTCAAAAAATAATCATACTACGAAATAAAAAATGCTGTTAAAACTCTTTGTAGAAATAATTACACTACCATATACATGTAGAGTATTTAATGTGCCCAAATATTCCTGGATATTTAATGTATGGGTATGGAAATCATATAGTTGGTGATTGAATTATATATTTTCCAGATATTTTCTCAACAATCTTTCAATGTGATGATCATGGAGGTACAAATAGACTATTTTGAACTATAGAAAAATGTGTGAAATAATTCTATGTTTAATCTTGATAATGATGGAATTGTATGATTTGTATCATGAATACATTAATCAACTATACGATAACTCCATCAAAAAAATGTGATATTATTACATTGTCAATAATCATCGACAAGAAATGATATTTGAAGTAGTAGAAATGAACTATTTTAAATATCACAATGAAATAGGTTTATGTGATTTAGTAAGAATGGCCAGTAGAGTCATAGATACATATGTCCCATTGATATTATTGATTATATAATAGTTTTTTTATTTTAAATAAGAACATACTCTAAATCTATCCCAAGTGAATGAGGTGTTTTATTTATCACTATTAAAGTAGTATATACTAGATTCATCACATATACTAAACAGAGAGGTTATATATTTAGAACATGGTATCTTTTAGGAGGAATAATTACTATATTTCTTGGATAATATAGACAATCTCTGATGAAGCAACATCACTAACTTGGTCAATGTTTTATAGATAAATAATAATAATGAGGAATCAATATGGAAAATGTAAGATGTAATAAAAGAAAATTACCCTCTTTTATTTTATTCAATGTAATGAAATTTCAAGGGTATTATGTTTTAAGGGGTAGAATGAAACACCCCATATTTGTAGTATTAAATTATCTTTAATAAATACCTTGTTTTGGATGGTTTATCTTACACCAAAAATTGGATGAAAATGAAATATGGGTTATGAAATTAATGTGGAATATTACAATACATAATGATTTTTTTAAAATATTTTAAAAACTGATAAATGATATAGAATTTGTAAAATTAAAAAATTATTAAAAACAAATTTAAATAAAAATACTACATAGTTAAAATGTTTTTCATCATCCTCCCCCAGGACTATAATACATCCAATGATAACTGTATAAATAATGAAAATAAATATAAATATGATAAAAATAATAATTTTAGAAATGAGGAAATGGGACATGAAATTTTTATTAATGTTTTTAATTTTATATATAGAAATAGAAAAGGATAATATAATTCTTATTAGATCATTTATATATGGTCGTTGTGTATACATGTATCCAATATGTATATTGAACATTTTTTAATTAGAATGTATAAGTATTAATATGTTACAAATAATATACTTTTCATTAAATTAACTTATAATAAGTAACTTCTAAATTAAATAAATTCCAAATAACTCATTCTTAAAAATATCATTTAATGTAGAAATAATATTTATACATAATTAGTTTGCTATAAAAATAAAGAATATTACTTTTAAAAGGGGTTTTAATAAAAATAATAATAAATATAAATAACTAAAAACATTCATTTCATGACTATTCATTTTTAATAAATAAAAATTTATCCAATTAATAAATAAAATGATTCTTTTCTAAAAAATTATTTTTAGGCAATAAGTTTTTATATTAAAGATAATTTTTAACCACTTTTAAAAAACAAATTTAATAAAATGGATTTCAAATTTGAAATCAATTTTTTTAAATTAGGTAGTAATCTTTATTTTCTTTGTATTACAAAAATAAGTTATCAAGTTAGAAAGCGACGGACTGAGGTAAATCCTAAAATGAAGTATAAGATTTAAAATTGTGGTAAACTGATAAAATATACCAAAAATGTATCACAAAACTATGTCTATGAGGTATTTAAATTCAAATATATGTTATTTTATCATTTTATATCTATATACCATGTAAAATTTCATTCCATAAACATTAATGAGTGTATATTTGTGAATATGTCACGCAAAATAATATAAAAATGAACCTTCCATGACACACTCCAAACCACACATATCCTTTGGTTTTATATCCAATATTTTCTTAGTTATTCACACTAATAATAATATCACATGTTTTAGATATTCATTTCACAATAATGATTCCCAAATCATTTATTTTAATGAAGGTCAACAAGGGAATATTTCAAACCCTATCATAAGTACTACATTATATTTATGATTTTTAAAAAAAATTCAAAACAATATTATTGATTCATATCTAATAATCAAATGGAAGGTAATTAACATAATTATTATTCAAAAAAATTATATTATAATAATAAAATAACATATAGAGACTCATTATCTTATATAATAAGTTATTTTTTGGTCGGATTAACATCATATATGAATGATGTTATGTGTAATGTCCTGGGTTCTCAGAGGTCCATTACATAGTAAAAATCTGATGTTTGATGTGTTGGGTGACTCCTAGCGGTAGCATTGATCAACCAGTATCTCTTGGCCATCGGTCGCTCTAGGATACCGGTATCCTTGGCCACCGGTGGCTCTCGGCTACCGGTCGCTGTCATCCACCCTTAGCTCTCGGCGACCGGTGGCCAGCTACCAGTGGCTGTCGCCAACCGGTAGCTCTCGGCTACTGTTAGCTCCTACCTACACCCCATGGGTTTTCCAATAGCACCTCCTTTTTGCACGAATTGGGTTTTAAACCCTGTTTTTATTCCATTAATATAGTTTTAAATCCCATTAACAACCATTAATGGTGATTAATTAAGCGTTTGATGAGGTACCTCGTTTGCGTTGGTTTAAACCGCCCCTAAAGGCGGGGACCCTTTAATGACATGTGGGGAAACGTTTTCAACCCAAGACCCCTGTTGCTTACATCGTTTCATATCCTTATCTCCGTATCTCAACCATAACCATACAATATAAACCAAAGGGTTCTCCCTGGGTTCCTTTTTCTCGGCCACCCCACGATCGATTTGTCTGCCCGTCCTTGTGTTCTCAAGGTTCCACCCCTACAATTTGTGCACCCCCTATTCCTGGTATGTGAAAGGAAGCTTTGATCGTTGATCAATCAAGTATGGATTTCACCATAATCTCTCTTTTATGTGTATCTTGCAGGTTGCAAACACAACTACTTCTATATAATTGGATGAACCAAACATTAATGAAGATAATAAAAGGATTCTAATCGATGAAGTGGAGGGGTGTGACCGATGATGCTGCTATTTTTATCTCCTTTTTCATGATTAATGATTTCTGAATTGTACGGGCTTATGCCTACTGAAAATCATGGCTGTTAGTGGTTTTTATCTGTGAACTAATAAACCCTTATCTCTTGTGTTGGTCGTGTAAGGGAAATTGGTTAATTACGTATATTCATCAAAATAAATTGAAAGCACCAGGATCAATACTTTTTTGTGATAACCCGCGTTAAAGTACATCGGAATTGGAATCATGGGGTGTGTTAAATCTTTTAAACCTGAAAATACAGACATGGGCCTGGTTTGTGTTGGTGGTAGTGGTTTGGTTGTTTTTATTTCACAGGAGGATTGCTGGGTGATGTGGGTGGGGATGGGATCCCTTGTTGATATGGTTTTGCTGGTTGTGAATTTGGGGTCGTGTCTTTACATTGCTTATATCTTGAATTGGGGTGGAATCCTCTATTGTTGAGAAACCATTGGCTCTTTTGTTTTGGGATCATGGGGTAGTATCTTGGGGTTTTCCTTGGTTCCAGTACTTTGAGGGATCTCACTTATCCATTTTTTTGGTTGTGACTTTACAAGAGAACTGGGTGTGATTGTTTAAGTTGATTTTTGACTGTACTCTTTCCTTGGATTGTGCTTATGCTTGCTAGTTTCCCAATCTGGTGTAGAAACTTATTTAAACATCATTACTGAATACTAAAAGAAGGGTGTAACTAATGGGTTTTGGTTTGGTGCGAGTTGTGACATGGACATAGGTGCTGATTGTGTTCTTTAGGATGGTTGAAGAAAAACCTAGATTTGGGTGAGTGCTTGATACCTATACATATACCTGTAGTTTTGTGTTACTTGTTCGCGCCCCACCGAAGTTGAGCACTTAGTGCTGAATACCCCCATTTCATGGGGGAGGGTGTTTTTTCCAACACTTCTATGAGTAGTTTGTTATTAGGTCTTTTTCTTCTCCCTTTTTCGAATAACCCATGACACTACGTGTAGAGACCCAAAGCTTGATGTACATGGACATTACATTACTTTAGCGGAATACTTAATACATAAAAAAACAGACACACAAGGATCATAATATTTTAGTGTCTTTGGAAACTCAGAATATAATCTTCTAATTGGGGTGAAAGATCTTCAATATCTCCCATAAGATCTTCCCCTTTTTGTTTTCTTACCTAAAACCTTTCTTTAAATCCTGTGGAAAAAAAAACATATAAAGGGTGAGATAAAATGCTCAGTAAGGGTAAGCAAGGATAAAATAAAACAAATCATATATATTTCAACTTCAAAACATGAACACAATATTTAAACATCATAATCTTGAGAAATGACATAAATCATGGATGTACGTAACGAATAGATCATAAAGGAACATCAATCATGATAAAATAGCGTGGGAATAAAACATGTAATTGTGGCAACCATTAAGCACATTATATGGTTTCCATAGTAGCCAAGGCATTTCTACAAAGACCATCTTAGTGGACAAAGTCCCTTTCTAAATCGAGTTCACTCCTTGTTCTAGTCGTGTAACACTGAACCGGATTAACTTACTGTTCTAGCCATTTCTATGTCATGCAATATAAATCATTACCCAATGCATTCCAGGGAGATATAGGTCCCACCCATCTCATAATGAAACCATTCTTACTTGTGCTACAAAATAAACATACATAACCCAAAAAATAAAATGGGTTTCATAAACATCATCCCATCATCTCATTATCCGTATAAAAGAAATGGATATCATTTCATAATAAGGAAAGTGAAGCCATGTAAATCATAGAGACATGATTATATAAACATACACAAATGAAATAATGTCATATTAGATGAAAAATGGTTTTGATAAAACACTTGAAATGAATTCTTTAGGAAAATATCCTTTCTTCTTCAAAATCATTCTCTTTTCACAATATGTCATGAAATTTTAAAAGAAAAGGATTTTTTGAAAATAGTCATGAAATCTTTTGGAGTAATCTTCATGAAAATAAGGCTTTATAAAACCGTAAAAATCGTTTCATGCTGTATACATTAAGAAAAACATTCTTCTCGTAATTTTGTCAGAAAAGTCAAAAAAGTACCTTGTAGGGTAAATAAAAGAAGATTATTTCCATACCAATGGGTAAAAGTCAAAATGGGTAAAAAGAAATTTGAACATAATGAGTAAATTTTTATAAAAAATGGACATGGGTGATAGAAATAACTCCAGTAAATACTTACAAATAAGCAATCTCGGATAAAAATGAGATTTGCAAAATTATCCCTTACCTTAGGTCTGATATGCTTCATACGTATCCTAACCTCCTGTATAATGACTTAAATAATTTCATTGACTTATTACAGAATCATATTCATTGTTATGATATCATATATGTTTCACTTATGACTTTATATTACCCATTCTTTTGTAAATTCCATGTTAAAGAAGTGTTTTGGGTAAAACATTTCATTTATCATATGTGTTTCGACTTGTAGTTCTTGATATTATTACTTATATCCAGATTTACATAATTCCAGAATGTAAAACATTATTTATATATAATATATATTCATCATATTCATATATATATATATATATATTATATATCGATAAAAGGAATGAAATACATCGTTCATGGAGACAGTAGGTCATACGTACGCATGAACGCTGTTTTCGTTTCCTTATTGAATTGAATGAAACTAAATAGATGACATACAAATATATAGACATAAATCAAGTAGAATTATTATTTCATATATTTCATTATTATTCATTATATAAACTTTATTATCATTCATGTATGGTTAACATGGAGAATGAATCTCATCGCGTCGTGGAGACGGTAGTCCGTACGTACGCACGAGCGATGATATCGTTCCCATAATTATTGAATATAATTGGAGTGGATGGTATAATATATCAGAATCTGTACGATGTTATAATAACCATATATAGTTATTCTGTACACCATTATAACCATCCATGTAAGGTGTTGGTGAAAAAACAGATTTCCCCATGGCGTGGAGATTGTATTTCGTACGTACGCACGCGTGGTGATTTCGTTTTCCATAGGATGGATAGATGGTGAAAGAGGTTTTTTTCATACTTATAATAAAATACCAGTATATGAGTGATACTGATGTTATTACTTCATAATGAAACAACTAAAGAAGAAGTAGTGGAAGAAGAAATAAAGTTGAAAGAATCGGTAACGGACATTACCTCTTCTTTGAAGCGCCTCTTTGAGACCTCCTTTTAGGGCACTAAAATTTGTCTTTGAAGAGGACCAGGACCTCTAGGATGTTTATAGGGAATTAGAGAAGATAATTTGGCAAGGTTTGGCCGAGCTTGAAGGCTCAATGTGGAGTGAGGAAGAGAGGGAGGAGGTGCCCTTTTATAAGGGAGGAGAGGGGCACCTTTGGAATAACTAAAAATATTATTTTATTATAAAGTCGTATTCGGTTATTAATAGCTCCAAATTGAGTTATTTCGAAGCTAAGGTGGGGATGGGTTGAAATAATCTCATCCAATAGAAATTCGACAAGTTTAGGTTTCTATTTTAACCTTATCATTTAGGTTTAACTTTAAGTTAAATAATTTTTCTTTTACCGTGTCTTCTTGTTTTCTTTCACTATAAGGTTAATAAACATACTATAACAAGCCAAAATAACCCCAAGTTGTTTATTATTAATATATATATATAACCTTATATAAGTCATTTGGAAGAACCCGAAATTTCAAGGAATAAAATAACAATTAATAATATAATATTTGTTTTAAAAACCATTTTATGACAATTTTGACCATATTTGGTAATTGATTTTTTTGAAAATCATAAAAAAATGATTAGTTCGAAAAAAAGTTAAATAAATCAATAATAACATGTCATATAAACCTATAAAATTAGTGGAATTAAAAAAAAGTATCAAATTACATTTATTTGTGCATTTATAACATCAATTATGTCAATATTTGATTAATAAGATAATTACTCCATCATCATTGTGTCATAAATAAATTAAAATATTTAATGTCTAAAAATTATAAATAAAATAAAATAATGTAGGAAATAATTTTATCTTTCTAATTTATATTTATAGTCGAATTTATCTTATGTATAACCAAATATTAAAAATGATTTAGTTATTAAACATTGATTTTAACTATTTTAACCCTTCTTTAAATAAATTAATATTAAATGTCTTAATCTAATCCAAGTTGGACTAAATGGTCATACATTACTCCTAAGGTTGTTTTTGGACGAATTAAACTTATCCAATAAAATTAGTACATGTGTTAGGGTAATAATAATATCATTTTTACCCTTAATTACCCTATTTACTTTTAACCGTGGTAAAAAAGGTAAAAAGTTACTATTCCCCAAAAATTATTTTCATCTCATTGAAACAAATTTTTGTCTTGATATTAACCCTGTCTCTCGTATTTTCGATATTCCACTCACAGAAGCGGTAAAATTACGTTTTATGTGAATTTGCAAATTCTCCTAGGAGGTGGGTAAAAGACGGTGAAAAATTAAATAAAATTTTTATATATCTAATATTCTTATAAATTGACTCCAATGACATAAATTGAACTTATATAGGTATTATGTATAAATTTTGACTCAAAATAATAAAATAAATAATTATTTAAATAAAAAGTCGGTTTTTGAATAGTAACCCAGTGTTTTCACTATTCATCAAAAATTGAAAGTTTTCCGAAAGATGCCAAAAATTCACCCTAGGCTAATTTTAATATTCTGAATCCAAAAATGAAGTCCATTTTGAAAAATAAAATTTCAAAAAGTGGGTATTACTATTCATAATGGCTAGTTCATAATAATACTATAATAATAACAAGTTTAGTGAAACTTTGTATTGCGTACAACACACGCTGTCATGGAAGGTCGCGATTGCGTGTAATGCAAGCCAAGTCAGGGATGCATGTAGTGAAAGCTCCTTTTGGTGTAGCGTACAACCCAAGACATCAATAAAATTAAAAATAATATTTTTCATAATATCTCGGGGTGTTACATTCTACCCCCCTTAAAATGAATTTCGCCCTCGAAATTCGTCGGGGTTATAAATGGTTTACTACTCAAAAGTTTCATTAATAGAAACCCACATCGTAAAAAGGAATACAAATACATGGATTTAAAAACTAAATTATGAAATGTAATGGCTACCCAAATTAATTCATCACTGAGTTTCCACGTAGGAGAACATAGGTGAAAATATGGATATGGAAGAAAAATGTAACCATGAAGTTCTGATGGAGAGTGGTAGAGAACATGGCTATGAAAAAGCCTTCAATCAGAAAGCCATAAATTTGTGATTATCTAGGGTACCATCTGATTCATCGGATATAAGTGCACTAGGAAAACATTTTTGGTTTTCAAGATCATTTCCCTAAAGTTGAAAATTTTGAATTAGAATAAATACTTACTTTATTTTGGTACAATCTCACTGTTGTTTGTGCCTTGAACAATTTACACTTCATCAGTTAACGAAATGAAGTTGAATTTGTTATTCGTGAAGTGTTAGCAGATCATGTGATAGAATGACGAGTCATTCCATCTTTCTCAAACAAATGGTTAGAAAAATTTATTAAATATACATAAGTCGATCTATAGTGAGATTAATCATATATGGATCCTAAAATGGACGTATACTTCATATATCATACTGATTAATATAATAAAACTAGTGTCTACTAAATAGGGACTTCTTGTAGGCTAGTGGTAGGAGATAAAGGCCAGTCACACTTCGGTTGTGGGTTCGATTCCCACAGCCTTGTTCGACGCGATGGGCTATCGCCCATCCTGCAGGTTGTCCTTTTTCTAAAATGACATTAATATAACATCCCATCAATAATATCAAAAAAGTTCTATCCTCAAACAATACAATCTTATGTCGAAAATAATCCATTCCAATCATTATCTAAAATACTTCGTTCCAAGCTCATAGTATAATGAAAACGATTACATCCAATGTCATCAACCAACCATCATTTATCCACCATTATCTTGTTGGACACATTCCAATAAAGTGAATACATTAATAATGTATTCTCTTGAAAAATTAATTCCCATTAAACCTTAGTGAAATCATGAATGCTGTCAAAAGTTAACTCTTTCCACATACAAAAATCCAAAAATTCTATATACTCAAACTATGATATAACCTTCTCATTATATCAGTCATGATCTCATGAATACTATCAAACATTTCATTTTCTCTTTATCCCTTCATTATGCGCATATCATCTTCTTTCAAAAAATATCTCAATCGCTTTCCTTGGTTACCAGTACCATAAAATTCTTGAAAACCACAATAGACCAATACATAAATATTCCAATATTCCACGATACTATATACAACATTATTTTTGAGTCCCATTACATAAACACATAATCATACCACCACATCGTTGTCATATTCAACAAATCCAATAGTGATCACATGTGACTTCCCTTTGTCCTTTTCCTTATGTGGTTTCTCATGTAGATCATCATTAACCCTTGGATTAGGGCATTTATTAGCATAATGCCCCATTTCATTGCACTTGAATCATTTAAGTGTTGGTGGTGCGTTCTCTGCAGTCTTTTATTTATTCACATCATTAGAAATCCTTTTTCCTTTACTTCGACACTCAGCTACTCGATGACATTCTTTTCCACACATAAAACATTTTCTAGTCCCTTTAAGACAATCTCTACCATGATTCTTTCCACACATTGAGCGTAAGGAAACATTCATCTTCTTTTCACCATTATTCTGAGATTTCTCCTTGAACTCCATCATTCATTTCTTCTCAAAACAATGAGATGGATATGTAACACCAACTTCCATTTCTACCTTGATAGCACAACGCAGAATTTATTCATAGCTACTGAAGTCTCTTCTAGCTAATGCCCTTCGAAGATTTTTTTTAAGACACTGATGAATCGATCAACTTTACGTTCAGGTTGGATGATAATTCCTTATGCATACCTTGCAAGCCTTGTAAAATTCACTTCATATATACCAACAGATTCATCATCCTTTTTCATTAGTTCAAGAAACTCCGTCTCCATCTTTGTTCGAAGAATACAAGGGATGTACTAATTGAAAAATAAGTTCTTGAACTCGTCCCATTCCATGGACACAATTTCATCTCTTGGCCTTGTATTCTTGATAAGATTCCACCATTGATCAGCTTCACCTTCCAAACGATATACTGCTATGATGACTTTATCATGTTCAGAACATTGAAGAACTGAAAATATCATTTCAGTGGTACTGATCCATTGGTCAGCAACAAGTGGATCAGATGACCCATTGAAAGAAGGTGGACGTTGCCTCATGAAGGAATCAATAGAATATTGTTCCCTTATTTTCTCATTTGGAAGCCCAGAATGATTCATAGATTGTGTATGTTTAGAAGGAAGATTTTGCACTCCATCTCCCATAACATTTGTTTTTTCAAGAGGACAACAATTGTATTTTCCATTACATTGATCAACATGGTTCCTTCGGGTTCCAACCATCGTCTAAAACCCAAAAAGAATAGTGTGAGATGAAAAAATCATGCTAGGGAAAACAACATAATAAAGGGGGAGTAACTTCAATATCTAACATCATAGGATTAATTCTAAGATCGTTACCGTAATTCTAGGACTATAACCTATACTTATACTTAACCTTAGGGACATCCCTAGACATACCTTAGAAATATTTCTAGGGATCTCACTAATGTTCTCGCATCCTAGTTTCCAAAGGATGACTAAACCTTTCCTCTGATACCAACTGTAGAGACCCTAAGCTTGATGTACATGGAAATTAAATTTCATTAGAGGAATACTTAATACATACCAAAAATAGACACACAAGGATCGTAATAGTTTAGTGTCTTTGGAAACTTGGAATATAATCTTCTAATCGTGGTGACAGATCTTCAACATCTCCCATAAGATCTTCCCCTTTTTTCTTTCTTACCTAGAACCATTCTTTAAATCATGGGTAAAAGAAAACATATAAAGTGAGAGCTCAAATTCTCAGTAAGGGTAAGCATGGATAAAATAAAACAAATCATATACATTTGATCTTCAAAACGTGAACATAATATTTAAACATCAGAATCTTGAGCAATGACATAAATCATGGAAGTATGTAAGGCATAGATCATAATGGAACATCAATCATGATAAAATAGTATGGGAATAAAACATGTAATTGTGGAAACCATTAATCACATGATATGATTTCCATAGTAGCCAAGGCATTGCTGCCAAGACCATCATAGTGGATAAAGTCCCTTTCTGAATCGAGTTCACACCTCATTCCAGTCCTGTAACACTGATCCAGATTAACTTACCAATCCATCCATGTTAATAAGATGAGATATAAATCTTTACCAAATGCATTGTAGGGAGATATAGGTCCCACCCATCTCATAATGAAATCATTCTTTCTTGTGCCACAAAATAAACGTACATAACCCAAAAAATAAAATGGGTTTCATAAACATCATCCCATCATCACATAATCCATATAAAAGAAATGGATATCTTTTCATAATAAGGAAATTGAAACCATGTAAATCATAGAGACAAGATAATTGAAACATACACATATGAAATAATGTCATCTTAGATGAAAAAATGGTTTTGATAAAACACTTGAAATGAATTCTTGAGGAAAGTATCATTTCTTCTTCAAAATCATTCTCTTTTCACAAAATGTCATGCAATTTTAAAAGAAAATGATTTTGTTGAAAATTTTCATGAAATCGTTTAGAGGAATCTTCATGAAAATAAGGCTTTATAAAACCGTAAAAATCCTTTCATACCGTATACGTTAAGAAAAACATTCTTCTCGTACTTTTGTCGGAAAAGTCAAAAAAAATACCTTGTAGGGTAAATAAAAGAAGATTCCTTCCATACCAAGGGGTAAAAGTAAAAATGGGTAAAAAGGACTTTAAACATACTTGAATACATTTTTCTAAAACATGTACATGGATGATATCAATAACCCCAGTAAATAATTACGAATAAGCAATGTCGGATAAAAATGAGATTTGCAAAATTATCCCTTACTTTAGGTCCAATATGCATCATATGTATCCAAACCTCCTCTATAATGATTTAAATAATGTCATTGATTTATTACAGAATCATATTCATTTTTATGATATCATATATGTTTCACTTATGAGTTTATATTACCCGTTCTTTTGTAAATTCCATGTTAAAGCAGCGTTTTGGGTAAAACCATTTCATTTATCGTATGTGTTTCGACTTGTCGTTCTTGATATTATTACTTATATCATGATTTACATAATTTTAGAATGTAAAACATGATTTATACAGAATATATATTCATCATATACATATATATATTATAGATCGATAAAAGGAATGAAATACACCGTTCATGGAGACAGTAGGTCGTACCTACGCATGAACGTTGTTTTCGTTTCCTTATTGAATTGAATGAAACTAAATAGATGAAATAAATAAATATATATAAATAAATCCAGTAGCATGGTTATTACATATATTTCATTATTATTCATTATATAAACTTTATGATCATTCATGTATGGTTAACATGGAGAATGAATCTCATCGCTTCGTGGAGACGGTAGTCCGTACGTACGCACGAGCGATGATATCATTCCCATAATTATTTAATAGAATTGGAGTGGATTGTATAATATATCCAAATCATTATGATGTTATAATAACAATATATAGTTATTATTTACACCATTATACCCATCCATGTAAGGTGATGGTGGAAAAACAGATTTCACCACGGCGTGGAGACGGTATTCCGTACGTACGCACCCGTGGTGATTTAATTTTCCGTAGGATGGATAGATGGTGAAATAGGGTTGTTTCATAATTATAATAACATACCAGTATATTAGTGATACTAATGTTATTACTTCATAATGAAAAAACTAAATTAGAAGATGTGGAAGAAGAAATAAAGTTGAAAGTATTGGTAATGAACATTACCTCTTATTTGAAGCGTCTCTTTGAGGCCTTCTTTTAGGGCACTAAAATTGGTCTTTGAAAAAAACCAGGAACACTAGGATTTTTCTAGCGCAGTGGAGAAGAGAATTTTTCAGGGTTTTGCCGAGCATGAAGGCTCAATGTGGTGTGAGGAAGAGAGGGAGGAGGTTCCCTTTTATAAGGGAGGAGAGGGGCACCTTTGGAATAACTAAAAATATTATTTTATTATAAAGTCATATTCGTTTTTTAATAGCTCCAAATTGAGTTATTTCTAAGATAAGGTGGGGATGGGTCGAAATCCACTAATCCAATAGAATTTATACATGTTCATGTTTCTATTTTAAGCTTATCATTTAGATTTAACTTTAAGTTAAATAATTTTTCTTTTACCATTTCTTCTTGTTTTCTTACACTATAAGGTTAATAAACACACTATAACAAGCCAAACGAACCCCAAATTGTTTATTATTAATATATATAACCATAGATAAGTCATTTGGAAGAACAATATATTTTTAGGAATAAAATAACAATTAATAATAAAATATTTGTTTTAAAAACCATTTTATCTCAATTTTGACAATATTTGGTGATTGATTTTTGTGAAACTCATAACAAAATAATTAGTTCTAAAAAAGTTCACTAAATCTATACTAACATGTAATATTAACCTATAAAATTAGTGGAATTCATAAAAAGTCTCAAATTAAATTTATTTGGGTATTTATAACATCAATTATATTAATATTTCAATAATAAGATAATTACGGCATCATCATTGTGTCATAAATAAATTAAATTATTTAATTTCAAAAAATTATAAATAAAATACCATTATGTAGGAAATTATTTTAGATTTCTAATTAATATTTATAGTCGAATTTATGTTATGTATAACCCTATATTAAAAATGAATTAGTTATTAAACATTGATTTTAACTATTTTAACCCTTCTTTAAATAAATTAATAATAAATGTCTTAATCTAATCCAAGTGGGCCTAAATGGTCCTATTTTATTTCTATGGTTGTTTTTTGTCTAATTAAACTTATAAAATAGAATTAGGACATGTGTTAGGGTAATAATAATATCATTTTTACCCTTTATTACCCTATTTACTTTTAAACGTGGTAAAAAATGTTAAAAAGTTACTATTCACCAAAAATTATTTTCATCTCATTGAACCAAATTTTAGACCTTGATATTAACCATGTCTCTAGGATTTTTTAAATTCCACTCACAGAAGTGGTAAAATTATGTTTTATGTGAATTTACAATTTCTTCTAGGAGGTGGGTAAAAGACGGTGAAAAATTAAATAAAAGTTGTATATATCTAAAATTATTATAAAATGACTCCAATGACATAAATTGAACTTATATAGGTTTTATGTATCAATATTGACCTGAAATAATAAAATAATTAATTGTTTAAATAAAAAGTCTATTTTTTAATAGTAACCCAGTGTTTTCACTATTCATCAAAAATTGAAAGTTTTCAGAAGAATACCAAAAATTCACCCTAGGCTAATTTCGATATTCTGAATCTAAAAATGAAGTCTATTTTGAAAAATGAAATTTCAAAAAGTGGGTATTACTATTCTTAACGGATAGTTCATAATAATATTATAATAATAACTCGTTTAGTGAAACATGATTTTGCGTACAACACACACTATCGTGGGAGGTCGCGATTGCATGTAATGCAAGCCATGTAAGGGATGCGTGTAGTGAAAGCTCCTTTTGGTGTAGCATACAACACAAGACATCTATAAAATTAAAAGGAATATTTTTCATCAACTACGGGCAGGCTGTGATGGTCGAACTAAATTATTAGACAAAGAATCTTCGAGCAGGGTAGTGTGGTGGTTGGCCTAGGTGTGTGTGGGCAGGTGGTTTCCTAAGTGCCTTCAGAATGATGCCTAGGTGTATACGGGTGTGGCAGTAGATCTTCTAGCCTAGGTGTCTTCACGCGTGGCGGTGGTGGTTGTGGCCCAGGTGTTTGCAGGCGGGGTTTGGCAGTGGGACTGCCTAAGGATATGGTCCAGGTGTGTGTTGGTGGGGTGTGGCAGTGGGACTGCGGGGAGAATGACAGGATTGGTTCAATGCGTACGATATCTTCAATAACTAGTGGGAAAGTGGCATGGGGTACCCAAACATCGATGTGATTTATTATACATTACTGCTTGCGTTATTTGGTGAGTATGTCCGGTGAGTGGGATGGATATACTCTTTGTTAGTGAATAGTTTTCTACTTCTCATGGGACATTAGTACGTCTCCCCACTTGTGCACGAGAGCTTTAGGTTTTTCCCTACAGAGTATACTTGTATGCTCACCCTACGTTTACAAAACTACTTTCAGATTTCCAGGAGGACTTCAAGGATCGCACGGGACCATACTAGCTTGGACCATTGGGACAGTTGCTTTTGTTGTTTTCTTTTTATTGGTATTCTTTTGCCTTTGGAGATTTGTGACTTGTATCTTTTACCTTCGAACATGCATATGGGAATGGTTTACTTTCAGCTGTACTTGCACTTTTATTTTTGGTGTTGTGGGAATTTTCTATATTATCTCTCGATCCTATTAAAATAAAAAGGGTAATTCCTTGCATTTAGTGTGTTATTCTATACCCTTGGCGCTGGTCGCCACTCCAGGACCTATTGAAGGTTGGTTTCGGGGGTCATTGTCTCTCCTTCAACTTAAAGAAGGAATGGGTTAGAAATCTACCGACCCATCCCCCCTTTTGGTGAAGGCGGGTCGTGACAGAATGGTATCATAGGAGAGGTTATGGTTGAGTGATAGGATGGATTTTGGAGTTAGGCAGAGTGAGGATTGCATGGTATGGTTGGGAAACAGTGTTGGGTGTCTGTGGTGTGTGAATTAGGCCACAGAAGATAGGCTATGACACAGGATTTTAGGGGCCCCCGTGATCCGATGCAAGGAATCTGGACCTACCGAACGACCAAGTGAGGCCATGCTGATTGCAGGGTAGAGACCCTAGGAAAGGTACATGCATTATAATGATATGTGTTCTCACGATTCATCGGCTTTTCGGGAATTCAAATCAATAAGAAGTTTATGAAATTTAAGAACAATATTCCGCACTACTTGGGCTTAGGCATTCCTTGTTTACCTTGCAGCTATGGAACCTGGGAGGTGACCACGAGAGGTACTGGTGATCTAGGCCCAAGAGGTTGACTAGGCCGATCGGCAGAGGTCAAATCAAGAGGAGGAGGACGACCAGTGGCAGAAGATGCTTCGAGACTTCCACTGGCAGTCCCTCGAGATGTATGAGGGAAACACCTCTGACATGAAGACGGAGAGCTGGCTAGAAGAGCTGGTGATATCTTTCGGCCTAATTCGGGCTCCTACTGAGTATTGGGTTCCTCTGGCCATCATCTAGATGTGGGGAGCATCACGTTAGTGGTGGACACTTTACCAGGGGGAGAGGAGAGAGGCTGAGGTGGCATGGGCTGATTTTGTGAAGGAGTTCCGTGCGGAATTCATCTTTTCTATGATGAAGGCAGAGAAGTGGCACGAGCTACTCTCCCTCCAGCAGAGGAGTATACCAGTAAGGGAGCTGGGAATCAAGTTCAAGGACCTCCTACGTTTCACTCCGGACCTCTTTCTAGATGACGAGTCTCGGGCCAGATGTTTAGAGGAGGCGCTCCGACCCTCCCTCCAGTACGCTATTACCCCGTTCACCCTGCCGATATATTTGGAGGTCCAGAAGGAGGCCGAGGTGGTGGAGAGGATGCACAATATAAGAGGTGTGTCATGAGAGGGGATCCAGCGGGGATTATCGAAGGGGAAGTCTGTCATCACCAGACCACCAGCATTAGGACCCTCTCGGTTCCGACCAGCAGGGAGCAGGCCACAACAGTTCCAATTTCGGTCCCCCGGTCCTCGCCCCTTTCTTTCGAGCCCAAGACCGAGGTGCTTCATTTTTGGGAGACATAGACATCTCCAGAATCACTGCCCGGACCGAGTACAGTACGACGGTGGCTGACAGGCCCTGCACCCGCCCCAGCAGCAGCTTCTAGCTAGGCCCTTCCAGCAGCAGCAGTAGGGACCACGAGCTCCCGCTTCACCGAGGGCAGACGTTGCAGGAGGAGGGCGACCTCAGGGTGCTCCTCAAGGACCTCGACCAGGGTGTGGTCAGGGAGGTGGCCGACAGCCGAGAGGCAGAGGATCTGGGTGTGGGTAGTTGCACGTCGCTGAGGCAGTAGTCCCAGCGGGACCAGAGTTCGTTCGAGGCACGATCAGTTTGTTTAGTACCCTTGCTTACGCCTTGTTTGATACTGGAGCATCTCACTCTTTCGTTGCACCCAGTATAGACAGTGTTTTGGGTCTAGATTTCGAGAGACTTCCAGTGCCCCTATTGCTGAGCACACCAGTCGAAGGTCCGACCGATTTGTTATATGTTTGTCGATGATGCAGACTGATGATAGGGCCACATCAGTCGGTCAGGGATCTTCTACTGCTACAGATACGACCATACGATGTCGTCCTAGGCATTGACTGGCTATTCTTTGTGTGTGCCATCATCGACTGCTTCCGAGGAAGGGTTGCGTTCTCAGAATAGGGCGGCTGACATGTTATATTCACCAGCGAGCGAAGCAGTCAGAAGGGCAACAGGCGTGAGGATCCCCTTCTTTCTTTGTTAGCCGAGCAGTCAGTAGAGTCAATAGATTCTGAGACGGTGGAGGTACCAGGAATCATCAGTGAGTTTACGGACATCATTCCTGTGGAGGTGACGACTCTACCCCCTAGACGTGATATCGTGTTTGGGATAGATTTGCAACCTGGTGATCGTCCGATTTTGATGGCTCCTTACCAGATGGCACCTTCGGAGCTACGGGAGTTGCGGATTCAGATTGAAAATCTGATGAAGAGGGGTTATGTTCGACCAAGTAAGTCACTATGGGGTGATCCAGTCTTGTTTGCAAAGAAGATAGATGGTGGTCTCAGGTTGTTCATAGAATACAGAAGGCTGAATCAGGTGACGATCAATAATCGATACCCTCTTCCGAGGATAGACGATCTTTTTGACCAGCTGAAAGGGGCAGGATGGTTCTTAAAGATCGACCTGCGGTCTGGTTATCACCAGTTGAGGGTGAAAGAGGGTGACATCCTAAAGATGGAATTCAGGAGCAGATATGGACACTTCTAGTTTGAAGTCATGCCTTTTGGTGTTATGAACGCCCCAGTTGTGTTCATGGGGATTATGAACTCCATCCTCCAGTAGTACTTGGATCGGTTCGTAGTTGTGTTCATCGACGACATCCTGATCTATTCAAGATCAGAGGAGGACCATGCGGAGCACCTGAGGATGGTTTTGGAGGTCCTCCAACAGCACCAACTCTGTGGGAAATTCTTGAAATGCACGTTCCGGATGTGAGAAGTGAACTTCCTTAGGAATGTAGTGTCCGAGCAGGGGGTAGCGGTGGACCCATCAAAGGTTGAGGCAGTTGTTTCTTGGGGAGCACCCAAGAATGTGGCAGAGTTTCGCATTTTCCTCGGGCTAGCGGGTTACAATCGGATGTTCGTACCCAACTTCTCATGAGTTGCAGCCCCTTTGACAGCGCTGACCAAGAAGGACCAGGTTTTTGTGTGGAGTGAGCAGTGTGAGACACCCTTCATCTATCTGATGGAGAAGTTGGTTAGTGCCCCAGTGCTGAGACTACCAGAAGAAGGGGCGACGTATGAGGTGTTCTGTGATGCTTTAGGGAAAGTCCTCAGATGTGTGTTGATGAAGTAACAAGGGGATATCTCTTATGGGTCTAGGCAGCTATGCCCTCATGAGTGTAATTATGCCATCCACGACTTGAAGCTTACAGCGGTCGATTTTGCGCTAAAGTTATGGCAGAATTATCTCATCAGAGAATGCTTTACGGTCTTCATAGATCACAAAAGTTTGAGTTATATCTTCTCCCAGAGGGACCTAAACTAGCAGAAACGAATGTGGATGGATTTCCTCTAGGATTACGACTATGATATTTCCTACACTTCGGGGAAAGGGAATTTAGTGGTCGATGCCTTGAGCAGGAGGTCGTAGAAGGATGCGGTCCTAGAGTCAGCAGTCACCTAGAAGGCAATTGAAGAGTTAGCTGCCTTGCACGAGGATATGATAATGGATAGCAGGATAGGTTTCCTGTATTAGATGATAGTGCAATCATCTCTATTTCAGCAGGTAGAGGAGTCTCAGTGGGGAGACCCGGAGTGTGAAGTGATGTGTGACCGAGTTGACCAGAGCAATGCTCCTGAAGGATGGATGGAGGATGGTCAGAACCAGATGCTTTTCCGGGGAAAGTTTTTTGTCCTAGAGGAAATGAGTGGAAAGGTTCTTAGTGAGTTCAAAAAATCACCCCTAGCGGTACACCCAAGTGTTTTCAAGATGTACCGGGGTCTGAGGAGATAGTTTTGGTTGCCCGGGGTAAAGCAGGCGGTGGTAGAGTTCGTGGCCATGTTCCAAGTGTGTCAGCATGTGAAGGTTGAACACCGTGTTCCAGGTGGTTTGTTGCAACCCTTATATGTACCCAAGTGGAAGTGGGATGCCAACTCGATAGATTTCATTACAGGAATACCCAAGGATCAAGGGGTATGATTCCATCTAGGTAGTAGTGGACCGGTTGACAAAATCAGCCCACTTTCTGGTGATTAAGGAGTCGAGTGCAGTGGATGTTTTAGCACGAAGGTACATGGATGAGGTGGTGCGGTTGTATGGAGTTCTGAGGTCCATAGTCTCAGATAGGGATGCATGGTTTACCTCACGAGTCTGGAGAGGATTGCAGCATGCTTTTGGAACCCAGCTACATCTTAGCACTGCCTTCCTTCCCCAGACAGATGGACAGACAGAGCGGACCATCCAGACCATGGAGGATATGCTATGAGCATGTGTTCACGACTCAGGAGGATCGTGGGTACGACATTTTCCTCTGCAAGATTTTACCTACAATAATATCTATCACTCTACCATTGGTATGGCTCCGTTCTAAGCCTTGTACGGGAGGACGTGCCGCTCACTTTTGTGTTGGACTTAAGTCAGAGAGGTGGGCATCCTTGGCCCGTAGGTGGTGCAAAGCACGAAGGAGAAGGTTCAGCTTAAACGGGGAAGGATGAAGGTGGCCCAGGACTGACATAAGTCGTATGCGGATAGCAGGAGAAGACCCTTGGTGTTCAAGGTCGAGGACCACGTATTCCTGAAGGTCTCCCCTCGGCATGAGCAGCGGAGGTTCGACAAGGGGAGTAAGCTTTCTCCCATGTTCATCAGACCCTTCGATGTGTTGCGACGGGTCGACAAAGAGGCTTATCATCAAGAGCTACCACAACCTCTACTGAGGATACATGATGTCTCCATGTGTCTCTACCCCGCCGGTATCTGCACGACGATTCACACGTCCTTGACTGGGGAGAGCAAGAAATCGAGGACGACATGACCTTTGTGGAAAGACGGGTGAAGATCAAGGATCATGGGGAGAAGGTGCTTCGTGGGCGAACCATTCCCTTGGTATATGGGTTATGGAGACATGGTGGGCTTGAGGAGAGTATGTGGGAGAGGGAAGCACATATGCAGGCCCAATACCAAGAGTTGTTTTGAGTTTGTACTATTGTAATCATACTTGTTGTGGTGGAGTGTTTAACCTTGTTGGCTATGAAATATGTGGTTTTTCATTCCTATTAATGTGTGTAAAAAGTCATGGATATGGGGAGGGGAGGACCCGAACACTAATAAATATGAATTAAGGTGGATCCGATTAAACCCGTGCGGGCGAGTAAGTGCCACCCAAAGAGGATAATATCTTGACATAGGGGAAGAGACTCCCATACCCACATGACTGGGAAGTTTGACATAGTATGTTGATTGGTTCTTGAGAGGGAGGTGTTTTTAGTTAACAATGAGGTTCACCCCTAATAGGTATCTTTCGAGGTGGTTGTTCGGACCCTCTGTTTCTTTCTAGGTTGTTTTGATTCTCGTGGGCGAGAATAGTTTGAGAGGTATCTGATGTAATGGCCCGGGTTCTCGGAGGTCCATTACATAGTAAAAATCTGATGTATGAGGTGTTGGGTGACTCATAGTGGTTGCCTCGGTCTACTGGTGGCTCTCAGCCATCGGTAGCTCTCAGCAACGAGTATCCTAGGCCACAAGTGGCTCTCGGCTATCGGTCGCTGTCAGCCACCGATAGCTCTTGGCTACGGCAGGCTCTTGCCTACCCCCACGGGTTTTCCAATAGCACCTCCTTTTTGCACAAATTGGGTATTAAACCCTGTTTTGTCCCCTTTATGCTTGTTTTAAAGCCCTTTAATCCCCATTAATGGCATTTAATTAAGTTTTTTATGAGGTACATCATGTGCATCGGTTTAAACTACCCTTAAAGGCGGGGACACATTAATGACATGTGGGGCCGCATGGTCAACCCACGACCCCCGCTCCTTACACCATTTCACATCCTTATCTCTGTATCTCAACCGTCCTCGGCCCTTATAAACCAAAGGGTTCTCCCTGGGTTCCTTTTTCTCGGCCACCATGTGATCAAGTTGTCTTCTCGTCCTTGAGTTCTCGAGGTTCTACCCCTGCAATTTGCACACCACGTATTCCTGGCTCGTGAAGAGAAGCTTCGATCGTTGATAAATCAAGTAGGGATTTCACATTCGTCTCTCGTTTATGTGTATCATGTGGGGTGGGAACGCTTCTATTTTTGTAGAATTGGATGAACCGATCTTTAATGTAGATAATAATATGATTCTAATGAATGAAGGTGAGGTGTGTGGCCGATGCTGCTGCTATGTTTTTCTCCTCTTTCATGATTAATGATTTATAAAATGTACGGGATTACGCCTACTGAAAATCATGGTTGTTGGTGGTCTTTCTCTGTGCATAATAAACACTTTTCTCTTGTGTTGGCAATGTAATGGAAATTGGTTAATTACGTATATTCAGATAAATAAATTGAAAGCACCAAGATCAATACTTTTCTGTGATAACCCCTGTTAAAGAACAACGAAATTGGAATCATGGGGTGTGTGAAATGTTTTAAATCTGAAAACACAGGCATGAGCCTGCTTTGTGTTGGTGGTAGTGGTTTGGTTGTTTTTATTTCACGGGC
This sequence comes from Viscum album, assembly GCA_963277665.1. Lineage (NCBI taxonomy): Eukaryota > Viridiplantae > Streptophyta > Magnoliopsida > Santalales > Viscaceae > Viscum > Viscum album. The sequence goes on from OY728138.1 coordinate 400,469,732, forward strand.
CGATTTCTGGGTGATGTGGGTGGGGATGGTATCCCCTGTTGTTATGGTTTCTCTGGTAGTGAATTTGGGGTCGTGTGGTTACATTTCTTACATCATGAATTGGGGTGCAATCCTCTGTTGTTGAGAAACTGTTGTCTCCTGGGTGTTGGGAACATGGGTTAGTATCTTGGGGTTTTCATTGGTTCCAGTACTTTGAGGGATCTCACTTATCCCTTTTTGTGGTTGTGACTTTACAAGAGAACTGGGTGTGAATTTTTAAGTTGATGTTTGACTATACTCTTTCCTTGTCTTGTTCTTATGATTTCTAGTGGCCCAAGTATGTGCATAAACTTATTTAAAAATTATTACTAAACACGAAAACAAGGGTGGAACAAATGGGTTTTTGTTTGGTGTATGTTGTGACTTGGACACGGGTGTTGAGTGTGTTCTTTAGGCAGGCAGAAGAAAAACCTAGATTTGGGTGAGGGCATGTTACCTATACATATACTTGTAGTGTTTTGTTTCTTGTTCACACCCCACCCAAGTTGAGAACATAGTGCCGAACACCCCCATTTCATGGGGGATGGTGTTTTTCCATACACTTCAATGAGTTAATGGTTATTAGATCCTTTTCTGCTCCCTTTCCCGAATAGCCCAAGACTCTATGGGTAGGATGTGATAGCCAGAAGTCCATTATTAGCCCAAGAATCTTTGGGCAGGGTGGTGTGGTGGTTGGACCAGGTGTGTGCGGGCATGTGGTTTCCCATGTGTCTTCGGGATGAGGCCCAGGTGTCTTCGGTCCTGGCAGTAGATCTTTTAGCCCATGTGTCTTCGGGCCTAGCGGTGGTGGTTGTGGCCCAGGTGTTTGCAGGCGAGGTTTGGCAGTGGTACTGTGTGAGGATATGGCCCAGGTGTCTGCGGGCACGGTGTGGCAGTGGGACTGCGGTGAGAATGGAGGGATTGGTTCGATACATAGGATATATTAAATAACCAGTGGGAAAGTGGCGCGGGGTACCCAAACATCGATGTTATTTTATTATACATTACTTCTTGTGTTATGTAGTGAGTGTGGCCGGTGAGTGGGATGGATAGACTTCTTTGATAGTGTTTGGTTGTTTTCTTCTCAAGAGACTTTAATACGTCTCCCCACATGTGCACGATAACTTTAGGTTTTTCCCTACTGAGTATACTTGTATGCTCACCCAACATTTAAAAGAATGATTTCAGGTTTCCAGGAGGACTTCAGGGATCGTATGGGATCATACTAGCTTGAACCTTTGGGACAGTTGCTCTTTTTGTTTTCCTTTTCCTGTCATTCTTTTGTCTTTGGATATTTGTGACTTGTATCTTTTACCTTTAAACATGCATATGGGAATGGTTTACTTTTAGCTGTACTTGTACTTTTATTTTTGGTGTTGTGGGATTTTTCTATCTTATCTACCGATACTATTAAAAGAAAAAGGGTAATGCCTTCCATTTAGTGTGTGATTCTATACCCTTTGCAGTGTTCGCCACTCTGGGACCTATTGAAGGCAGGTTTCAGGGGTCATTATCTCTCCTTCAACTTAAAGTAGGAAGGGCCTGGCAATCTGCTGAACCTTCCCCCCTTTTGGTGAAGGCGGGTTGTGACATTATGACATTTTACTCATTATTTATTCAGAAAAAATAAATATTAGAAATATATGGAATTAAATTTTTATAATTTATGTTTATAATTTTACAATGGTAATAAAATTATTTATATTCATTGATAAAATCAATTATTTTTATTGATGTTGTGTTCATAAAAAGAGAGAATATATAACCATTTTTTTAATGAACTCTTACTCTAACATCCCAAAAATAATCATGGGACTCCATAAATATTAAAAATTAATTGATATCATCTAAATGATCATTTCCTAGGAAATTGACACATGATAAAGGGGAAGGACTAAAACTGTCATATTGATAAAATCATGGAATAAATTGAACAAGTAACACCAAAAGATTAATTTTAACTAGGAATGGTAAAAAAATGGGTAATTTAAAACAATTAAATGTGTATAATTATGTAAATTAAATAAAAATTATAATATTATATAAATTTATATTTTACATAATTGGTTATACATGAATTTTGAGTGCATCCAACCAAGCATTAATTCATGGTAAGGGTTTCATTGACCTGATATCCTTTCATCATGTCTTACTATTTTTCCTTTGAATTTATTCTTATAAGATATAAATATAATAAAACAATTATAAAACATATATTTTTTCTCTTATTTATAGAAAAAAAATTTCTTTTTTAAAATATTTTTTTAATTTACTTTTTACTCTATAAAAATATAAATTTTTAAAGGATGGTTCATAGTATCTACTTTTTACCCTATACAAATATAATGTTTTAAATTATGGTTCATAGAATCTATATTGTGTATTCCTCTTCAATTTTTATATTCTTTCTTTCCAAAAATTATTATTTTTATTATTTATATGGTAAAATATGTGTTATTTTTTATAAAATCTTCATGTGAATTAATTTATTTTTAAAAGATTATTTTATATCCACATAACAAATTGTTTTACTTTAAAATCATAAAAATATTAAATAATATATTTTTCAACTTATCAGACATTTATATCTTTCCATCCTCGTTTCTTATATAATTAATTATTTTATTTCAGGGATCTATTTTTGAGATTTTCTAATTAAAATAAGGTAATTAGTTTCATTTTAAAATTTTTATAATGATTTTTTAATGTGAATTATTTTATTGATTTTATGATAGTAGTACTGAAATGTATGAAAACCCTTTTCATGATTTCTATTCCCATTTCCTTTTCTTTCAAGAGAATATACATTATCTAGGAAATTCATATAAACTTTGTATCACCCTCTAAATTTTACTATGATATGATTATTTTGAGTGATTTAACATTGGGTATCATCCATTCTTATTTATGACTCCATCATATATGATACCTAGTAAAAATGTTTTTTAACTCATTTTATTTCCCTAGGTTAATGATGAGTTAATGTCAGATGTATTTCTTCTGAAAAATATATATATGTATTTATCAATGTTTGATGATTGGGATTAGAATTTTATAATCCTCTAATTCATTTAGTAAATCCTTGTTCTTGATACGACTAATATAAAAAACATGTGGTTACCTTAGTGCACTATGTTATAGGACATGGGTTGTTAGCACTGTCAGTTATGTTTTGAGGCATAGGTGGTTCAACTAGTCATATATTATATAAATTACTTAGTCCTTAACCAAATCATTTGTGATGAGTTTTTATTTTTATTTCTTTACATATTCTAATGTTATGTCTCTAAATATTATGATTATTTTCTTATTATTTTTCATTCCTTTTTCTTGGTACATGTTATTCTTATAGGTTGATACTTGTGTAGGTATTATAGGGTTTTAATGAAATTATAAACCCTTGGTAAATAATTTAAGTGGAAATAAAATCGACCTAAGAACAAAAAAATTAACTCAAAACAAAATAATAAAAAAATATAATTACAAATTCCTTTTTAAAATTGTTAATATTATTTAGATCAAACATGAATTAAAAAAATTGATTCTCTATTACTATCTATAGATAATTCTAAAAATTTACAACTTAGTAGTATTATGTTACAATTAATGTGAAATTATTTTCAACTATAAGTAAATGTATAGAGGAAGAAATATAAATACACTAAATAACGTCTTAAAAGAGGGAAACTAGGGACCACACTTTGATAAAGACACTAGAGAATGCCCAAAACCAACTTAGATTTCTATAAATGTTATTTATATGAACCAAATTTTAATAAGAAGTTTAATTAAAATGGATTTAGAATTTTGAATCTCAATGCATGGGGTATTTTTAATTGGTATTCATATTTTGATTTTGGTGGTTCACTCATTCCTTGGAGGAATTTTTAAACATTATTTGTGTTCTAGTGATTTCTAAGGGGTGTTAGAGAATGGTTTTTGGAGTTTATTTTGGTGAAGAATGGAAATAGAGGAGGAGGTGGAACCTAAAACCCTAGTAAAGGGGGTTTGTTTCATTTTGGTATCACATAGGGGAGTTTTTCTCCATGAATCATCAGATCAAGTTATAATTTATTATCAGGATTTATTTGTTCATCCTTAAAGAATTGCATTGATGCATGACCCTTACTGTCATTTAAAAATGTGCTCCTAACATGTTTCTTATGTTGGGACCCATAGGTCAAAACATAATTCACCCCTTAATGAAAAATTATTTTATTTTTTATTTTAAATTAGTTTTCCCCCATGTTGGACACTCGACACAATCACACAAGCCCTCTAACCCCTGTGATTTTCCCTTATCCTTATTTACTTTTTAGAAGCCATATAAACTTTTTGTGGTATATAAATGAGTAATAAAAAAGGGATGATATATATATATATTATTTAAATTTAATCCAAAATGGACCTCATTTTTTATTTCATTTCATCACTATTTTGACATAAACCACATTTTATTGACTATTTCTATGATTTCTCAACATCTGGTTAATGGATCAAGATAAAACCATGGTATTATATGAGTTAAATCTTATGATATTGAGTAGGATTGTTTCATTCATATTTCAAAAAAAATGTCTATTTTTATATGACATTAACATGTATTATTGGGTTTTGTGATCATGAATTATATGAGGGTCTGGGTGAAGCTGAACTTGGGTAATTTGATAGGGAAATGCCTCTTATGACTGAATTACATGTTTTTTCATGTATTAGTGATTTTAGAGTGTCATTATTACTACTACACCAAGGTGTGTGGCATCATGATATTTCAATTGGATGCAAATGAGGTTGGCATTATGAGAAAAATTGGGTTTATCATAGTTTTAGGATATATGATAGAATTTATAGCATCTCATGAGTTAATATACATAGGGAGAGGTTTCATGAGTAAAGGGATATGATAATTACATTGGAGGAGTCTTAGTGTGTATTTGTACCTTTTAACACCCTTTATAGTGGTATATTTATATAGGTGCGGATTTCATGGGTGGATATCATGCTTCTATGAGAAAATATGTTTATTCTCATGATCGAGGGTTGTGGTGGCCTTCCATAGTGCCACTATGGAATACCTTATTTATTTTCAGTGATTGTACGAATTAAGGGAATTTATATAAGTGTGTTATATTTTTTATTCCTTTTAATCATAAAAAATGATATGTATTTTTCTTGTCTTGGGAAGTATCTTGGTGTGATACTTGTGATCCAATAGATGTTTGGAATCACTTTAGAACTCTTATGGGTATATTATATTGGAAGCATAGTAAAAAAGGATTAATGTATTAGGTATACCATAGAGTGTCATTTTGGGTGCTTGTGGTGTAATAGGGGAGTTAAAATATGAGTTTCATATGGCTATAGGGTATAGAAATTTGTAATTGGGGTATTTTATAAAGTAGTGACTGCACATGACCATCGTGTCACGAATTTTTGATTAAAAATTATCAATTGGCCTTGGGATCATCATTGAATATTATTCATCATCCTAATATTAATGAGGAAATAATGTATAGTAAGACTATTTTGTCTGTTCACGTATGATCCTATATGGTTAATCCACTAGATAAGAACTAGTTATATATCTGTGTCTAGTAGAAAGATTGAGTATAATATATAGTTTCTAAAAAATTATTATTATCAATTCTTAACATTTTTTGTATTTTTGATAATCTATAAGTTAGGGACGAAGTATTTCAGAGATAGGGTTTCACTATGTGTCTAGACCTATATATTGTTATGTATGTGATTTTATGGTTTTTTATCATGACATGGGATCTCACCATAATAGATAGGGTTTCTGTATATGACCTTGTTATAAGAACTCACCCTATGTGTGATAGTGACAGTACTAGATATGATTATGATACAACACCCTGAGTAATAGGGTGTTTTTTTGATACTCATTTTATATACAACACACTAAGTGATAGGGTATTGTTATGATATAGGAATATGAGACCATACCGTGAGTGGTTGAGTGATGGTATGTGACATGATGGCCAGACCACAACTTGGGTGATAGGATATTAGTTGATTCATGTGGAAGGATGGATACAATATTAACTCCTTGATTCCATTTATTATATTATGATGTGACTATTACATATTTATTTTCATCATTGGATCTATAAGGTGGGGTTAGGTGTTTGGTTATCCATGTTTCCATAATATGTCTTTACACAATTTATTATATAATATTTTTTTCATGATTAAATATAGTAAATATGATGGTATATGTAACGATCAAATATTTTATCAATGAAATCCCTATATAATAAGTATACTGTAAAGTATAATACCATTGGTAAGAATAATTACATATCATTATACAATATACAATGTGAACATTAAATATAAATTTTCCACTTCTATGTTTTGAATTTCGAAAATCTGACATACACAGTGGTGATCAGTAAGACGTTGTGGAGTCTGACAGGACAAACATATTTTATTTGGTGAATACTAACCTACCCTTATGAATATTAACATACACTTATAAATTATATGATATGTAAACCCTCCAAAAAAGTAACCTCACCCATTAATGTATAAATGAAAATTAGGCATCTTATAAGTTATAATATGAGCGTAGTAAAGGTATTGGTTTTTTTATGTCATAAATAATTACTTATAATTAATTAATTATTTTAAATGAAAATACATTTTCCTAAAATTTTTTAATAAATTAAAAAATCTATGACATTGGGTTTTAGGAAAATTTTATAAGACCATATGTAATTTTGGAAATCACTATGAAATCGGTTTTAATTTTAAAAATTTTATTCTCCAAGAAAATTATATTTTTAATTACTAATTAAATTAATTAAATTTATTAAATTAATTTGGAAAAATGGAAATCATTTTTTGATTCTATGCCTTGAAAATGGTTATAGTGATTTTTTGGAATCTTTCTGAAATACTTGAATTTTGTGTGACTAGTAAAATACGATAAATTATGATAAATGCTAAATACATGAATTATGATTTCATCAGTTGATGAATGGATGATGTAAGGACATTATATCTAAATCACACTGACACATTATTATTATTTTTAATTGAATCATCACTGTTACTTTTCATGTGGATAAATAATAAATTAATTAATATTATTTTGAGAAAACCACTATCACCTCCACTATGAATATCACCCCCACACTCTCATTTTATCACACCTCTAATTATTTAATCCGTTTCTAAACCCTACAAAAACATCTTCCATATCCCCTCCCTTACTTTAAATAGCTTTTGGTCTCATCAGAAGACCAATTCAAGGTGCCTTAAGGAGGATTCAAGAGGTAATTCACTTCTCTCCCTCTCCTCCTTTAATTTCCTTTCAATTACTAGTTTGTTTCTTAATCTCTCCCCACAAATACTCATCCACATGGTATGGTAACACAATTTTCATACATATAATTTTATTTTATTATTCTAATGGTATAATATATCATCCAACACCCATCTCCTCTTTTTTTATTTTAGAAAGGAAAACATTGTTCGTGAGGTGTTAATTTATCTCCTTCAAGAATGACATGTTTCATTTTTATTTACCGCCTTCTAATCTGGTTTTAGAACCATTTTTATAGTTGAACCAGGTTATTTTATATGGATTATATCCTATTTAATGTTTTGGAACTATCTTATGTACATATTAGTAAACAATGAAACTAAACATGGTCATTGTGATCCAAAAACACCAAAATTTATCTAAATCAATAATCATTAAATTTTAACTAATGATTTTTCCACATAGAATATAACATAATTCATTATAAGATCATTTAAAATTATTTATATCAATAATAAAAAGTAATATTAGTTCGTCATGTTTATCTATGTTCTAGAAAAACTTACATTCATGTGTAAAAGTGAACCATTCATCAAAACTATGAAAAAGTATAATCCCAAAAAATGTATTTAAAATCTATAACTCATCCAAATAAACATAAACGAACATAATCAAACCCTAATGAACTATATTCATGTATAAAATGTTCTGGAATTTTTAATTAATGAATATATTGTCATTATATGAGATATTAATGTGAAGAAATTGTTCGGATACAAGGAAAGGGAAAATTCTCCAACCCAACATTCTTTTTTGGGTTCTCAGTATTTCATTCCATTCTCAGCTTGGTTACTCCGTAAAAATTATTTTCTCATCATTAAATTACCTTTTATGTGATATGCATGCTTTCTAGTAGTGTCTATGTTGAACAAATATTTTTCCAAAATACTCTTCTTACAAAACCAGACCTTTTACACGTCAACCGTGGTTGGTGCTTCCTGTATCAAGTTTGTAATTCCCTATATGTTTTGGGAACCCATTGTTTATGAATGTGTTCATATGAGATTAAACTCATTACTTTACATGGTTTATTTATGCTAATTATTGATATATGTCTTATGTGTCAAGCATGATAATGAAAATGTTATGATGTGATAGGTTCACCCGGAATTATATAGTGCAATATGAACGTTTGAATGTGATGGGTGTGCCTGAAATTAGACAGTTCTCAAATGAATTAGGTAAAGTGACTATTCTCATGATATAAGGGGAAATTATGTGTGAACATGATGCTAGTATTTTCACATCAATGTGTTTTAGTTAACCACTAATACATGATGTTTAAAGTTTTATGCATTGACACATTCCAATTCTTTTATTAATGTATTATCTCATGATTGTGGTTATTTTCCCATGTTATGATGATAATGATTATTATAATCCCATGTGATGTTGTTTCATGTAATTATTTATCCACTTACTAGGCTTCTATCTCACCCATTTTTGATGTATATCCTAAGGCGACTACATGTACTAAGGAGAGGTCAAAATCCAATAAGAAGCTAGATAAGAAGGAAATAAATAAATGTTTATGCTTAATGTTGTAAATTTTTTATTCAATATTAGTTTTCCCAAGACACTAAACTATTTTATTCTCATTTTCTATTAATATTATATTGTTTATTTTTTCAAGGATGTAATAGTAATGTAAGAAAATGCCAAGTCTCTATAGTTTGTATCATATGCAAGGTTTAGTTAATTTGGGAATTAGGATTAGTGAACCCTAGATACAACCTCTAGTGTAAGACTAAGTACAAATACACACACAAGAATATTTTTTATACACAGGTATCCCATAAGATATAATTTTAGTATAAATTTCACAAATTAACATGTTATTTATTCATTAAATGTTGACATATGTTTTCCTCTAAACTTTTCTATATTATGAAATATTGGGAATGAGGAGAAACCATCCCAACAACCCCTGTGAGGGCCAATTCCATGATTTCCTGAATGACATACACAATAATTTGGGGGGTGGAGTTCCAAACATCATGGTGATACTTTCTCATATATCTCAGGTTATTAATAATAACATGAATAATGAGGAATGTTCTCCTTCAAAAAAGAGGAAACAACTGGCTATTGAGTGTTTTATGTGGCAACAAACACCGAAGATTAGTGGATCATCTGATCCAGTAGTTGTAGAATAGTTGGTCAAGTCCATGGAGAAGATCTTATCTATCATTCACTATTCTGATTTAGAGAAGTTGACATTATCTTTTTATCATCTAGAGAAAGAGGTTCATCAATGGTGGGATTTTATTAAGAACACCAAGCTAAGAGAAAAAATTGAGGAGATGGAATGGGATGAAATTATGATCATGTTTCTTAACAAGTATTTCCCACAAACAATTCATATGAATATGGAGAGAGAATTCATAGAGCTAAAAAATCGAAGGAGAATCAATCATGACTTATGAAGAGAATTTCATAACTCTTTCCAGGTACACATCGTCTTTTGTTATCAACAATGATAGAATAATTGGTAGAATTTTTAGTGGGATAAAAAAACCTTTGAAAGGCTCTTGAAATAAGAGACTTTGGGAGTTATGAGGATGTTGTTTAATGTGATCTCAAAGCCTATATTGAGTATGGATAATGGTCCTAGGACTATTTTGATAAGAAAAGAATGATGGATATTCAAGTCGAATGATCTAATTATAAAGGTGGGAAGAAAAATCAATGACCCACATACCAAAATTGTGGGATGTTACATTATAGGAACAACTTCAAAGGACGGGGAAATAAATCAAGTGTGGGAAAGAAGGCCACCTTGCTCAAGAGTTTTGAAAAGACATGAGCAGGATGGATAATGATGTGGAATACTGGGGAGCCCCACCCATGATTCATTGATAATACTGTATGGAGAAATGTCACTATACAAGAGAGTACGCTATACCTCGAGTCTTTTAGGGTAATATGTGTATGTAGCCACCAAGGAAAAAGGAAAAAAGGAAAGGCTTATTCCATCACTATTGCAGAATTGTATCATTATAATGAAGTTGTAAAAGGTACAAATTCTATTCACTCATGAATGGAAAAAATCTTATTTGATTCTAGTTCTATGTATTCCTTTATATCTTCCATTTTTGTTAGAACTATATAAGTGAATCCCCAAAAACATGAATTAGAGATATCTATAAAAACACCAAGTTGTGAAATCATTACAACCCAATTGTTTGACTCTTCTCCAGTTGGTTTATGTAGGAAAATGCTTCCATCAAATCTCATAATTCTAACCTTGGTTGAATTCGAGAGTATAATGGGAATAGATTGCCTCCCGTTATATAGAGAACATATTAATTATCGGGAAAAAGAAAATATATTTTCATATTTCAAACCATCCTGCACTCCTCTAAAAATACAAATACATTCATCAATATCCTTTGAAAAATCCTCCATCTTTTTGGGTGTTCTTACCCTATGAAGAATCATACCTCACCCAAATAGTTGTGTAAGGAATGTACTAACCATGAAGAAATGAAAATCATGAGGGAATACATTGATGTTTTTTCTGAAGAGTTACCAGGACATCCCCCATATCGTGGGGTAGAGTTCTCAAAAGAAATCATTCTCGTAGCTACTCATATTTCAATGGGACCCTATAGGATGGATCTAATCAAACTGGATGAGTTATAGAAGTAGTTGTATGTGCATTTTCACAAAGGGTTCATATGCCCTACTGTATCACTTTTGGGTGCGCTGGTTCTCTTTGTGAAGAAGAAGGAAAGATCAATGAAACTGTGTATCGACTATCAAGAACTCAACAAAATCAATATAAAGAACTAGTATCATCATATAAGGAATGATGACTTGTTCCATAAATTAATAGGATCTCAATAATTCTCAATGGTGGATGTTCATTTTAGATATCACCAACTAATGGTACATAAGGAATATATTCAGAAGGATGACTACCGTAAAAGAAATGGGAACTGTGAGTTTCTGGTGATCCCTTTAGACTTACTAATTCACCTTCAACCATAATGTATTTGATGAATATAGTCTTTATAAATTACCTTGAAAAGTTTTTGTTAGTGTTTATCAATTATATTCTCATCTACTCTAAGATCAAGGAGCAATTTGAAGAACATCTGATACTTATGTTAGAGACATTGAGAAATTAGAAGTTTTAGGCCATGTTCATAAAGTGTTACTATTGGATGAACGAAGTCACATTCTTGGTACTCGTGATCACATGTTAGTGAATTAATATGGAACATTTAAAACAATGGTGATTTAAGAATGGTCTAGATCCTCTAGTGTCACCGAAATTTTATGTTTTCTTGGATTAGCTGGTTACAACTGACATTTTGACCGAAATTTATCATGATTGTCAAGCCATATATATAAGTTAACAAGGAAATGGGTAAAGTATATTTGGTTGGAAGAATGTGATGGAAGCTTCATGGAGCTAAAGATAACATTGATCACTGCATCTATACTCACACTATTAGAAAGTGGAGAATGTTTTGTGATATATAGTGACAATTAAAATAAAGGTATGAATTGTGTACTCGTTCAAAATGATAATGTGATTGCCTATGCCTCACTATATCATCATATCTATGAGAAGAACTACCCAGCACATGATCTAGAGCAACAAGCCATGATGTTTTCCTTTAAAATATGGAAGCACTACCTTTATGGTAAGAAATGTGACATATTGTAAAGACCCGTAAAATTCAAGGGAATTTTTTTCTTAATTTTCTTTAGAATTTTACAAGAGCGTGGTTTCAGACGGCACCTGATTCCGAGGCCCGGAGTGCCCGGAATTAATTTCCGAAGTTTGGCTCGGGTACGTTCAGTGAACGAACGAGCGGGAATTCCTAACTTTTGATCCGGTGCTCGGAATTGAAATCTGAGGGCACCGATGAACTCGCAGCACCGATATTCGCTTAAAGAGACCTTTTCGGGAGTTGCGTTTGTTGCGGGTTGAAAGTTTATTTTAGGGGTTTTTAGTTTGAGTTAAATAAAATTTGTATAGAACAAATTTTATTATAACTTGTTAAAAACCTACCAAAGGAGGTTGGAAGTGGGACCCACACCCACTTAACCTCCCTTGGGAGGACTAAGTGTTGTGGGGCCCACACGAACCCCTAAACCTTTCAAATTCTCCCAACTCCCTTAACGCCTCATTTATTGGCTTGAGTTACCTTTTTAATTATGTGAGTTAAACCTTTTGAATTTCAAACTTTTGAAATTATAATGTGTTATGTGATAATAAAATAAGATGTTGTCTTATTTTATTTTGGGGTTATTTGTTTGTCTTCTTGAGAGGTGGAGAGCTCTTCTTCTTCTACAAACTCAACGAAGAACGCGAAGAACGTCGTTCTTCAACGAAGAACTTCTCCGCCGAAGAACACGGTCCATCCGCGACGCCGTATCCGCGACGCGACATACTTCTTCCGCGTCATCTCTTCCGCGATGGTTTTCCGCGACGAACGCCATCGACAATTACTCTTCCTCTGACGTCAAAGGAATCGACACCGATATTCCACGACTACGTCAACGTGCGGCTATCGAGGTAGGGGTTCTTGAGTTCGTTGTTTTCTTTATTATCTGACTTTCCTCAAGACTTGACGAAGAACGCTCAATTTCCGACGAAGAACGCCGCTCCGCTCTTCTTCGTCTCCCGTGTCAACGAAAGAGAACACCGCTTCCTCCTCAGACCTTCTTCGTCGGCATACGAAGATTCGCCAACGTCGTAACTCTTCGGGCATATCTCTTCGTCAACGGATTGACGAACGACGACCGCGACGCCCGACCCCCGCGACGTTGTCTTCCGCGGGACGTTGTCAAATCTTCGATCTTATACCCGAGGTAGGGGTTGTTGATTCAATATTTATTTATTCCATTTCTTGAACGTGGATCTCGCATGTCTAACATGAGGCTTTGAATGTTTAAGTTCAGTTATTTATTTAACGTGAGGGGGGGGGGGGCGGACCGCATGAACACGGCCGAACCCCCCTCCATCGTTTATGTTGATTTATCTTGCGGGTAGAAGCAAAGTGGCGTGGTGCCATCGCACCACGCGGACATTCGTATAATTATTTTACGCGGCGCCGTCGCGCTACGCCGAGGAGAATCTTCAAGAACGCGACGACGTCGCGCCGCGTTGAATGGAATCAAGACACGGCGAAGGGGCGCGGTGCCGTCGCACCGCGCCGGACGACGAACGCCGCGGCCGGTTCCGGGCCGCGGCGGGACGAAGAGACCGCAGCCGGTTCCGGGCCGCGGCGGGAAGAGAAGACCGGCGGCCGGGCCGCCGGCGTCGGAAGCCGAAGGGGGGGACCGGAATTTCCGGTCCCGTTGGAGAAAACCGGCCAGCCAGCTGGCCGGCCGGAAGGCATTAAACCGGGGGAATTAATCCCCCGGCCAACACCCAAAACCCCCCTCTTTATGAGGGGGGCGTTTTTTTTAAAGGGAAGGGGGCATCCGGCCTCCCCTCCCCGGTTTCCGCTCAAATCAGGCCCCCCACGTGTGGGGGGCGTTTTAAAATTTTGGGCGCGGCACAAAGGCCGCACCGCCTCTTCCAGGAAGCGGGGCTTAGCCCCCGCGTGCGGCTCCTCGCGGCACCCTGAGCCACCGCGGCACCCCGCGACGCCGCGCCGCCGCGCCGCCGCCGGCCACCGCGCCACCCAGGGGGGGGTCGGGCCGGGTCGGCCCAGACCCGGACCCCCCGTTTCGAACCAGAATCGGTTTTTGGGCCATATCTTGAGCCTCGGACCTCCGAATGACGAACCGTCTGCGGCAACACGATCCTTGTATCGAGACGGTCGTTTTCGTATATCGCACTCAAGGTTTCGGTTTACTTTGAGTTCGGCCGGGTTGGTTCGTTCACGAAACCAACCGGGCCTTCGGAGCGGAAACACTCATATCTTGAGCTACGAACGTCCGATTGACGCGCCGTCAGTCGCGTTGTGTTCCTCTTAGTGAGACGGATCTTTTGGCATACTCCGCCCGAGGTTTGGACGCAGGTGGAGTACGGTCGGGTTGGTTTAGCCTTAAAAACCAACCGGGCCCCGGAGACGAAAATGCCAATAACTCTCAGACCGGGCGTCTGATCGACGTGCCGTCTGTTGCGTTGAGTTCCTGTTGACGATACGGAACTTTTGGATACATCAACTCTGGTCTTTGTGACAGTTGATGTATCAGCCTCTCGGCTCGTGGAGCGGACCCTCCGAACGAGCTTGCTGTGTGCGGGAAACCTAGTGCTGGCTGCGACTGCTACAACTGCTACGACTGCTACTGTGACTGCGACGACGACAGTACAGAGATCCTGAGTGGATTCGACGACGACAGTACAGAGATCCTGTGTGGATTCGACGACGACTACTACAGCACTCAGCGATCCTACGTGGATCAGTGCTACAGGTCCTGTGTGGGCCCGATCCTGTGTGGGTCCGCGCTCAGCGGTTCTGTGTGAGCCAGCGCCTACAGGTCCTGTGTGGGCCCGATCCTGTGTGGGTCTTTGCGGGGGTTAGTTACCTATCGATCCTTCGTGGGTCCGACGACTTAGATGGATCAGTGATCATCTTTATCGTCCTTGAAGAAGTATACCTGTGTGAGCTGAATCCTATTGCTTTCCTATATGGATTGTGTTGTGAAATCCTGTGTGGATTACGTTTTGCTTTTCTGTGTGGAATACGTTTACTATCCTGTGTGGACTGAGTTGTACTTGGGCTCGGAGGTTGGAGCGTATTTGAATTGATGACTTAGGTATATGTATGGGCATATACCTAAGCAGTGTCGGTTGTTACTTCGTGATTGTTATTTTCTTCGTGGTTTATCCTTTGTGGATTTTGAGAGACCTTCAGGGGTCCCGGGGTCCCTACTGAGTAGCTTATACTCACCCCTGCACGGGCTTTGCCCGCACTACGTTGTGTTGGTTGCAGACGACGGACAGCGTTGACCTTAGCTGAGGCTTGCACAGCGGGACGGTACCCGGAGGTGGACCACTGGGCGGGACGTGCACGGAGCAGACGGCGGGACCCGTGGAGCAGAGGAGCTATCTGTACCCACCCTTCAGGTGGGATTTCCAGTGGACAGCTCGGAGTAGCGGCTTTTACTTTTCAGTTGCTGTTTTCCCTTTCGAGTTGTACTTTACTTTCAGTTTGGGTTTGTATACTGGCCCATTTACTTTTCCGCACTTTCAGTAGTACTCTGCTTTTGTTTAGTGTTTACTTTCTGCTTGCTTACTCTGTGGTGTTTGTTTACTTTTCAAAGGCAATACCTTCCCTTTTTACTGGGATTTACGCCTTGGTGCTAGTCGCCAGCCCCTGGCCTATGGAAGGCGGGCTTGGGGTATTCACGGAACGGACCCCGAGGGCGGGTCGTGACAAATTGGTATCAGAGGAGTTCGGTTCTACCGCGAACTATGATCTTTTCTATGTGAAGCAATAATGTTTAGCGTATTGAGTGTGGATATCAGTCCAGGGAGTCCAGTGTTGGTGCGGCGGCCGACGTATCCATACACCAGGACCCTGACTTCTGATTTCCGACTTAATACATGAAAACATTGATTGCGTGTGTGTTTCAAAGTTTTCTTTGTGATTACTTATATCAGCTCACCAGGTATACTGGTCTAACCGTGGCGCACCTGTTTCCTTTTCAGGATGGCCCCACGACGGCAGCCAGCTAGGGTTCCGAGAGTCGAGCGAGACGACAGCCCACCGAGCGACGAGGCCTCGGTGCAGGGCCCTTTTCCAGTAGTGGCACCGGCGGTAGCTTTACCCGCCGATCCCCCGATGCTTCCAGCAGCAGCCGCTGACGATGCACGTCGCCTCAGCGCACTGCATGAGTTTCAGCGCCAGCGACCGCCCAGGTTTCGCGGGGAGACGGATCCCCAGGCAGCAGAGGACTGGCTGGAGGCAGTAGTTCGAGTGTTTAGGCTAGTGAGGACACCAACAGACCTCATGGTGATCCTCGCTGCGAGCCTACTACACGCAGCAGCAGGACGATGGTGGAGCTTGATGCTCCAGGTGCACGATGAGGCATCTCTACTTTGGATGTACTTTGAGAGCCTCTTCCGCTCGGAGTTCATCCCAGCCACCCTTCGTGCGGTGCGTATCCAGGAGCTTCTACAGCTGCGGCAGGGCAGCATGACGGTCGCTCAGTACTCGGCGAGATTTACCGATCTCTCGCGCTACTCGACCGACATGGTACGGGACCCATTCTTTCGGGCCCGGACCTTCGAGCAGGGTTTGAGACACGAGATCAGGGCATCGCTGATATCCCTCAGCATACCGACTCAGACAGGAGTACTGGAGTGGGCCCTTCTGATCGAGAGCTTCCTTGCTGAGTCTACACCAGCACAGCGACCCACCGCAGGGCGGCACGTGGCAGAGTCATCCGCAGCAGGCAGTCGACGGATGACTCAGGGGTCCAGACAGACCAGACCTTCGGGCAGACGATCTCAGGGCACTGGCTCAGCAGTGCGGGGCACACAGCGCGGAGCCAGTCTTCCGAGAGGCAGACAGTGCTACTCGTGCGGCGGGCAGGGCCACATGGCTCGTGACTGCCCGACCCGTCGTGCCGAGGAGCAGCAGACAGTTGATGGACCACCGAGGCAGAGGCAGAGGATCGACCGTGGCGGTCCGCAGGGAGGAGGCGGATGAGGCAGAGGAGCTGGACGAGCAGCTGGTGGTGGCCGACGCTTTGAGGCTCTACCACCACCACCACCAGGAGGTCCACCCCGACCACAGGGAGCTGGCGGGCAGCGACATGCACAGCTCCAGGCAGCAGAGGCCTACGACCACGGCGCACCCGAGATGATTCGAGGTACTATCTGTGTCTATTCCAGCCTTGCTGCAGTTCTTATAGACACATGAGCGAGTCATTCTTTCATAGCCGCTGCCCTTGTTCGGAGCTCGGAGATTCCGACAGAGCCGTTGGCTCGATCCTTACGGCTAGAGACTCCTACGGGAGCAGACTCGACGATTACGCACTGGTGCCGGCAGTGTGAGCTTACTCTAGGAGGCGAGAGCTTTGGCTGGGATCTTCTTGTAGCAGCGTCGAGGCCTTACGACGTCATCTTGGGCATGGATTGGCTATCTACGGTCCATGCACAGATTGACTGTTTTAGGCGCAAGGTGCGATGTGTACACACCGACGGGAGCAGGTTCACCTTCACCGGCGAGAAGGGAGCCTTAGCAGCACAGGATGGACTTCCGCGGAGGAGAGGACAACCCATCACTCATCAGTTGGCTAGCCTTATCCTTGGAGTAGTTGACGTGCGGAGTCCTGGTTTTCCTGCAGTGGTGGATCAGTTTGCGGACGTTTTTCCCGACGACGTTCCAGGGCTACCTCCTCGCAGAGAGGTAGACTTTTATATTGACTTGTACCCCGGGACAGCCCCGATATCCACTCCAGCATATCGGATGGCCCCCGCCGAGCTTAGAGAGCTACGAGTACAGTTGGAGGACTTGCAGGGCAAGGGGTTCATCCGACCCAGTGTTTCACCCTGGGCTTCCCCGATATTGTTCGCCAAGAAGGCGGACGGGAGCTTGTGACTTTGTGTTGACTATCGTCGCCTGAACCAGGTGACAGTGAGGAACAAGTATCCGCTACCGAGGATTGATGACCTCTTTGATCAGCTCAAGGGAGCATGATGGTTCTTGAAGATAGACCTCAGGTCAGGCTATCATCAGCTCAGAGTCAGAGACGAGGATGTGCAGAAGACGGCCTTCAGATGTCGGTATGGCCACTATGAGTTCTTGGTTATGCCCTTCGGTGTAACCAATTCTCCAGCAGTGTTCATGGCTCTCATGAATAGGATCTTTCATCCATATCTCGATCGGTTTGTCGTAGTCTTCATCGACGACATTCTGATTTACTCTACGACAGAGGAGGAGCACGCCTATCACTTGCGAGTTGTTCTTGACACACTCCGAGAGCACCAGCTTTATTGTAAGCTCTCGAAATGCCAATTCTGGATACGTGAGGTCCACTTTTTGGGACACGTTATCTCTGAGGCGGGAGTTGCAGTAGATCCCGCGAATATTGAGGCTGTGTTAGCATGGGAGCCACCCAGGAGTGTGACTGAGGTTCGGAGTTTCTTGGGACTAGCTGGATACTATCGGAGATTTGTGCTGAACATCTCCAGAGTTGCGGCATCACTCACAGCTTTGACGAAGAAGGGGAAACCCTTCGTGTGGTCAGACAGATGTCAGCAGAGCTTCGAGGAGCTGAGACAGAGATTGACTAGCGCACCTATCTTGAGGATGCCTGAGGAGGGAGTAGGGTACGTAGTCTACTGCGATGCATCAGGGACCGGACTCGGATGTGTTCTGATGCAGGAGCGGGCCGTGATCGCCTATGGATCATGTCAGTTGAGGCCGCATGAGCAGAACTACGCTACCCATGACCTGGAGTTAGCAGCAGTGGTCTTCGCTCTGAAGACATGGCGACACTATCTGATGGGCGAGCGCTTTACAGTCTTTTCCGATCATCAGAGTCTCAGGTATATCTTCTCGCCGAAGGACCTGAACCTGAGACAGCGGCGATGGCTCGAGTTCCTCCAGGACTATGACTTTGAGATAGTCTATACTCTTGGGAAGGGGAACGTAGTAGCCGATGCCCTCAGCAGGAGGACGGGCATTCAGCTACTCGAGGAGGCGACAGAGCAGCTAGCCTCTTTGCAGATATCCTTCGTGGATAGAGATGGAGCAGCCTTTCTTCAGTCTCTCACAGTCACTCCTCCACTACTGCAGCGAGTAAGGGAGGCACAGCATGGGGACGCTGACTGTGAGACACGGCGTGCACAGATATCCTCGGGACAGGCACCTGATGGTTTCTCCCTTGGAGCAGAGCACGGCATCCTTTTCAGAGGACGTACCATGGTACCTGTCGCTTTGCAAGAGGAAGTACTGAGAGAGTTTCACACTTCTCCTTTAGCGGTACATCCTGGAGTGGCGAAGATGTACCAGGAACTCAGACGACAGCATTGGTGGCCGGGTATGAAGAAGGCTGTAGCAGAGTTCATTTCTCGATGCCTCACCTGTCAGCATGTGAAGGCAGAGCATCAGGTACCAGCAGGCTTGGTACATCCCTTGGAGGTTCTGGAGTGGAAGTGGGACGACATATCTATGGACTTTGTGACTGGACTTCCACGCACTTCCAGAGGTCACGACTCCATCTGGGTGATTGTTGACCGACTCACCAAGTCGGCACACTTCTTACCCATCAGAGAGCAGGGCTCAGTGGAGAGCTTGGGACGTCTCTACGTTCAGGAGATTGTGCGGCTCCACGGCGTGCCATCATCTATCGTTTCCGATCGAGATGCCCGCTTTACTTCCCGACTTTGGAAGGGGTTACAGGAGGCGTTCGGTACGCAGCTACGTCTTAGCACAGCTTTTCACCCTCAGACGGATGGTCAGACGGAGAGGACCATTCAGACTCTCGAGGACATGCTCCGCGCATGTGTCCTCGACTTTGGTCGTAGCTGGGAGGACCACCTACCCTTGGTGGAGTTTGCGTACAACAACAGCTACCACTCCACCATCGGGATGGCACCGTACGAGGCGTTGTACGGCCGACCATGTAGATCTCCTTTGTGCTGGACAGACCCTGGGGAGTCAGCACTGGTGGGATCGGAGATGGTCCAGGCCACGACAGAGAAGGTCCAGGTCATCCAGGAGCGGATGAAGACAGCTTAGAGCCGGCAGAAGTCATATGCTGACAGGAGGCGGAGGCCACTGGAGTTCGAGGATGGCGGCCACGTCTTCTTGCGGGTCTCACCTCGACGTGGTATTCGGAGATTTGGCCGAGGCGGCAAGTTATCTCCGCGCTTTATCGGACCCTTCCAGATTCTCAGCAGGATTGGCGAGGTGGCTTATCGCCTGGCTCTACCACCTCAGTTGCACCGGGTGCACGACGTCTTCCACGTATCTCAGCTGAGGAGATATGTGCATGACCCGACGCACATCATTGACCATGGGGAGCTTGACGTTGACGATGGGGAGACTTTTACGGAGGTCCCGGTGGAGATAGAGGATCGACAGGAGCGGGTCCTGCGTGGGCGATCGATTCCTCTTGTGTGCATCAGATGGCAGCACGGGAATCTCCAGGAGAGCACATGGGAGCGGGAGGCTCAGATTCGTGCTCAGTACCCTCATTTGTTTCCCTAGTTTTTGATGTATCTTTACTGGGACGTAAAGCCCTGAGGTGGGAGTAATGTAAAGACCCGTAAAATTCAAGGGAATTTTTTTCTTAATTTTCTTTAGAATTTTACAAGAGCGCGGTTTCAGACGACACCTGATTCCGAGGCCCAGAGTGCCCGGAATTAATTTCCGAAGTTTGGCTCGGGTACATTCAGTGAACGAACGAGCGGGAATTCCTAACTTTTGATCCGGTGCTCGGAATTGAAATCCGAGGGCACCGATGAACTCGCAGCGCCGATATTCGCTTAAAGAGACCTTTTCGGGAGTTGCGTTTGTTGCAGGTCGAAAGTTTATTTTAGGGGTTTTTAGTTTGAGTTAAATAAAATTTGTATAGAACAAATTTTATTATAACTTGTTAAAAACCTACCAAAGGAGGTTGGAAGTGGGACCCACACCCACTTAACCTCCCTTGGGAGGATTAAGTGTGGTGGGGCCCACACGAACCCCTAAACCTTTCAAATTCTCCCAACTCCCTTAACGCCTCATTTATTGGCTTGAGTTACCTTTTTAATTATGGGAGTTAAACCTTTTGAATTTCAGACTTTTGAAATTCTAATGTGTTATGTGATAATAAAATAAGATGTTGTCTTATTTTATTTTGGGGTTATTTGTTTGTCTTTTTGAGAGGTGGAGAGCTCTTCTTCTTCTTCAAACTCAACGAAGAACGCGAAGAACGTCGTTCTTCAACGAAGAACTTCTCCGCCGAAGAACACGGTCCATCCGTGACGCCGTATCCGCGACGCGACGTACTTATTCCGCGTCATCTCTTCCGCGACGGTATTCCGCGACGAACGCCATCGACAACGACTCTTCCTCCGACGTCAAAGGAATCGACACCGATATTCCACGACTACGTCAACGTGCGACTATCGAGGTAGGGGTTCTTGAGTTCGTTGTTTTCTTTATTATTTGACTTTCCTCAAGACTTGACGAAGAACGCTCAATTCCCGACGAAGAACGCCGCTCTGGTCTTCTTTGTCTCCCGTGTCAACGAAAGAGAACACCGCTTTCTCCTCGGACCTTCTTCGTCAGCATACGAAGATTCGCCAACGTCGTAACTCTTCGGGCATATCTCTTCGTCAACGGATTGACAAACGACGACCGCGACGCCCGACCACCGTGACGTTGTCTTCCGCGGGACGTTGTCAAATCTTCGATCTTATACCCGAGGTAGGGGTTGTTGATTCAATATTTATTTATTCCATTTCTTGAACGTGGATCTCGCATGTCTAACATGAGGCTTTGAATGTTTAAGTTGAGTTATTTATTTAACGTGAGGGGGGGGGGGGGGCGGACCGCATGAACACGGCCGAACCCCCCTCCATCGTTTATGTTGATTTATCTTGCGGGTAGAAGCAAAGTGGCGTGGTGCCATCGCACCACGCGGACATTGGTGCAATTATTTTACGCGGCGCCGTCGCGCTACGCCGAGGAGAATCTTCAAGAACGCGACGCCGCCGCGCCGCGATGAAAGGAATCAAGACACGGCGAAGGGGCGCGGTTCCGTCGCACCGCGCCGGATGACGAACGCCGCGGCCGGTTCCGGGCCATGGCGGGACGAGGAGACCGCGGCCGGTTCCGGGCCGCGGCGGGAAGAGAAGACCGGCGGTCGGGCCGCCGGCGTCGGAAGCCGAAGGGGGGACCGGAATTTCCGGTCCCGTTGGAGAAAACCGGCCGGCCAGCTGGCCGGCCGGAAGGCATTAAACCGGGGGAATTAATCCCCCGGCCAACACCCAAAACCCCCCTCTTTATGAGGGGGGCGTTTTTTTTAAAGGGAAGGGGGCAGCCGGCCTCCCCTCCCCGGTTTCCGCTCAAATCAGGACCCCACGTGTGGGGGGCGTTTTAAAATTTTGGGCGCGGCACAAAGGCCGCGCCGCCTCTTCCAGGAAGCGGGGCTTAGCCCCCGCGTGCGGCTCCTCGCGGCACCCCGAGCCGCCGCGGCACCCCGCGCCGGCGCGCCGCCGCGCCGCCCAGGGGGGGGGGGGGGGTCGGGCCGGGTCGGCCCGGACCCAGACCCCCCGTTTCGAACCAGAATCGGTTTTTGGGCCATATCTTGAGCCTCGGACCTCCGAATGACGAACCGTCTGCGGAAACGCGATCCTTGGATCGAGACGGTCGTTTCGGTATATCGCACTCAGGGTTTCGGTTTACTTTGAGTTCGGCCGATTTGGTTCGTTCACAAAACCAACCCGGCCTTCGGAGCGGAAACGCTCATATCTTGAGCTACGAACGTCCGATTGATACGCCGTCAGTCGCGTTGTGTTCCTCTTAGTGAGACGGATCTTTTGGCATACTCCGCCCGAGGTTTGGACGCATGTGGAGTACGGTCGGGTTGGTTTAGCCTTAAAAACCAACCGGGCCCCGGAGACGAAAATGCCAATAACTCTCACACCGGGCGTCCGATCGACGCGCCGTCTGTTGCGTTGAGTTCCTGTTGACGATACGGAACTTTTGGATACATCAACTCTGGTCTTTGTGACAGTTGATGTATCAGCCTCTCGGCTCGTGGAGCGGACCCTCCGAACGAGCTTGCTGTGTGCGGGAAACCTAGTGCTGGCTGCGACTGCTACAACTGCTACGACTGCTACTGTGACTGCGACGACGACAGTACAGAGATCCTGAGTGGATTCGACGACGACAGTACAGAGAACCTGTGTGGATTCGACGACGACGACTACAGCACTCAGCGATCCTACGTGGATCAGTGCTACATGTCCTGTGTGGGCCCGATCCTGTGTGGGTCCGCGCTCAGCGGTTCTGTGTGAGCCAGCGCCTACAGGTCCTGTTTGGGCCCGATCCTTTGTGGGTCTTTGCGGGGGTTAGTTACCTATCGATCCTTCGTGGGTCCGACGACTTAGATGGATCAGTGATCATCTTTATCGTCCTTGAAGAAGTATACCTGTGTGAGCTAAATCCTATTGCTTTCCTGTGTGGATTGTGTTGTGAAATCCTGTGTGGATTACGTTTTGCTTTTCTGTGTGGAATACGTTTACTATCCTGTGTGGACTGAGTTGTACTTGGGCTCGGAGGTTGGAGCGTATTTGAATTGATGACTTAGGTATATGTATGGGTATATACCTAAGCAGTGTCGGTTGTTACTTCGTGATTGTTATTTTCTTTGTGGTTTATCCTTTGTGGATTTTGAGAGACCTTCAGGGGTCTCGGGGTCCCTACTGAGTAGCTTATACTCACCCTTGCACGGGCTTTGCCCGCACTACGTTGTGTTGGTTGCAGACGACAGACAACGTTGACCTTAGCTGAGGCTTGCACAGCGGGACGGTACCCGGAGGTGGACCATTGGGCGGGACGTGCACGGAGCAGACGGCGGGACCCGTGGAGTAGAGGAGCTATCTGTACCCACCCTTCAGGTGGGATTTCCAGTGGATAGCTCGGAGTAGCGGCTTTTACTTTTCAGTTGCTGTTTTCCCTTTCGAGTTGTACTTTACTTTCAGTTTGGGTTTGTATACTGGCCCATTTACTTTTCCGCACTTTCAGTAGTACTCTGCTTTTGTTTAGTGTTTACTTTCTGCTTGCTTACTCTGTGGTGTTCGTTTACTTTTCAAAGGCAATGCCTTCCCTTTTTACTGGGATTTACGCCTTGGTGCTAGTCGCCAGCCCCTGGCCTATAGAAGGCGGGCTTGGGGTAGTCACGGCACGGACCCCGAGGGCGGGTCGTGACACATATACACCAACCACAAGAGCCTAATGTATATATTCACAGAAAATTCGCTCAATAGGCATCAAAGGATATGGTTACAGCTAATAATGGGCTACGATTTCTCTATTCACTATCATAATGGAAATGCGAACAAGGTAGTAGATGCTTTAAGATGAAAAGAACATACTACTCTATCCATGTTATGGATTGAGAAAGAACCGATCTTCTTGGATACAAAAATAATGGATTTGGAAATCATAAGTGCAGGGGATACATCCTACCATTCCCAAATGATTGGACAATCATCAATCCAATAGATGATTAAGAAGGCACAATGGGATGGTTTGGATTTACAAAATAAGGTTACTAAATTGAAGGAAGCGAAGCTGCACGACATACATATCAATGATAACGGTGTGATTCAGTTTGAAATGTAGCATTGTGTGCCTTCATCACCCTAGATAAAGAAAGATCTACTAGAAAATGTAAATATCTCATCAATCTCAATCCATCCTGGTATCACCAAGATATATTGAGATCTATATCCACAATTATGGTGGGATAACATGAAATAAGATATTGAGAAATATATATCAAGGTGCTTGGTATGTCAAAAAGTTATAACAGAGTAAAAAAAATACAAATGTATAATGCATCCATTGCCTATAACCATGTGCAAATGGGAGAATGTCACTATGGACATTGTCATAGGTCTCACGAATACGTCCATGGTAAATAATATCATATGGGTTATCGTTGACCGACTCACCAAG
The DNA here is from genome assembly GCA_963277665.1 of Viscum album. NCBI lineage: Eukaryota > Viridiplantae > Streptophyta > Magnoliopsida > Santalales > Viscaceae > Viscum > Viscum album. Next base: position 400,494,701 of record OY728138.1, read on the forward strand.
ACAACCCATTTTTTCGATATTCATGAAGATATATAACTTGAAAAAATCACAATGATATATTTGATGAATGTGGTGAGATTTCGTGGTGTTCCACTCTAGATTGTCTCTAACTATGATCCAAGGTTCACATCAAAATTCTAAAGGAGTCTTCAACATTCTTTCAGTACTAAATTAAATTTTAGCACAATCCCTCACCCCCAAACTCATAGCCAATCTCAAATGACTATTCTAATGCTTCAAGATAAGTTAATAGTATGATCATTAAAATTCAAATCTGGATGGGATTAGCATCTCCTATCGGTGGATTTCTCATACTATAATAGCTTCAAATAAACAATTCAGATGGATCCATATGATGATATGTATGGAAAGTGATGTAGATCTCCAAACGACTGGGATAATGTTAGAGAAAAAAAGCTACATGGACCCAATCTTGTGTATGAGATGATAAATAAGGTTCATGTCATCTAAAAACACATCAAAGAATCTCAGAATAAGAAAAAAGTGTTATGTTGAAAACAGTCGAAGTGACTTGGTGTTAGATGTTGGAGATAAAGTTTTCCTTCGAATATCACCATGGAAGAGAATAATGCAGTTTGGAAAGAAATGGAAGCTACGAACAAGGTTAATTGACCCATTTGCGATCCTTAAATGAATAGGAGACGTGGATAATAGGCTATCACTTCAACTGAATATGGTTCAATTTCATTATGTGTTTCACGTATCACCCATGAGGAATTACATACCATATCACTCACATGTAGAGAACTCAGTGGTGGTATAGCTGGATGATGATATCTCTTGTGAGGGGCTGATGGTAAAGATTATAGACTAGGCAGATAAGGTTCTACACAACAAGATAACCCACACTGTTAAATTTTTGTGGAGGAACCATAAGTTTGAAGAAGAAAACTGAGAACTAGAAGAGGTGATGAAGGAAAATTACCCACACCTTCTTATGTAAAACAAAATTTCCAGGGTGAAATTTAATAAGGGTGGAAAAATGTAATGACTGAATGTTTTATCAATGTAATCCCTTTATTATAATTATTCTTTAATGTATAATCACATTTGGATGCACAATGACAAATCTTGATACTAAATACTATGTGACAAACATAATTTTTCCACTTCTATGTCTTTAATTTAGAAATTCTAACACACATTGTTTCGATCAATAAGAAGTTTGGTGTCCAATAGGAGAAACATATATTTTCTGGGAATAATAACCAAAATTTATGAATTGTAAAAATAGTAAAACATCCAAAAAAAATTAACCTCACCCAGGAATGATTAAATAAAATTTAGGCATATTATAATGGATAATATGTCCCTAGTAAAAGTATGCGTATTTTTGTATGTCATAAATAAATATTTTAGCTAATTAATTAGATTAAAATAAAATTAATATTCCTAAATCATTTTACTAAATTAAAAATTTTATATCTTCTGGTTTGAAGATAATTTTAGAAGTCCAAATGTAATTTTTGAAAGAATTATGAAATCAGTTTTAATTTTAACAACAATATTTTTCATGTAAATTATTATCTTATTTAAAATTTAAATAAATCATATTTAGAAAATTATTTTTGAAAAATGGACATTATTTTTGGATTCTACAAATCAAAAAAAAATATAAGGGTGAATTTTTCGGATTTTTCTGAAATACTGAAATTATTATGAATAGTAAAATACGACAATTTACAATAAATGATAAATACATGAATTATGATGTCATGAACTAAATTTTTGCTAATTTAAGGACATTGTATCGAACCCACATGAAAAAATTAATATTATTTTTCATGGAATCATCACTATTTATTGTCTTGTGGACTAATAATAACTTAATTAATATCATATAAAGAATACCCCTCTCCCCTCCAATATAAATACCACACTGACCCCCACATTTCTTCACAGCACTCAGGATTAAACACATTCCTAAAATATACCCAAACATCTTCCCTATCCATTAAACAACTTATAAGAGTTTATTGTCTCATCAAAATATAAATTCAATGTTCTATATGGAGGAGTCAAGAGGTGATTCCCCTTTCTCAATCTCACTTCCTTTAATTTCCTTTCAAATTAAAATTATTTTCATAATATCTCCCCACCAATTTTCATCCACATGGTTTGGTAACACAATAATCATACATATAATATAATTTTATGATACTAATGGGATAATATATCATCCAACCCCCTTATACTCTTATTTTTATTTTATAAAGGAAAACATTGTTCGTGAGGTGTTAATTTATCACCATCAAGAACGAAATGTTTTCATTTTCCTTTACGTCCTACAGATTTGGTCATGAAACCATTTTTATGTTTGAACCATATTATATTATATGTATTATATCATATTTAATGTTATGGAAAAAAATTATGTACATATTACTAAATTATAAAACCAAACAAGTTCATTATAATCCAAAAACCGCACAAATTTACCAAAAACGATCATGATTAAATATTCCCTAATGATTCATCCACGTGGAATATAACATAATTCATTATAAAATCATTTAGAATATTTTAGTATCATTAATAATGTTTAATATCAGTTTTTTATTTCTATCCATGTTCTATACAAACATCCAATCATGTCTACAAGTGAACCGTTCATGAAAACTTAAAAAAGTACACTCTCAAAAAATAGATGGAAAATATATAACTCATCCAAAGAACCTTAAAATAACATAATGAAACCCTAATTAACCATATTAATTTATAATTAATTAATACTGTTTCATTATACTAGACATTTAGGTGAAGAAAGCATTCAGGTACAAGGTAAGGGGAAATTCTCGATCCCAAATTTCTTTCTTCGGGTTCTCCCTCTTTCACTCCATTCATGATATGGATACTACTTAAAAACCATTTCTTTATAATATAATAACTTTTATGGGTTAAATTTTTTTTCCAATGGCGTTTATTTCAATCAAAATTATTTCCAAAGAACTCTTTTTTCAAAATAACACCTTTTACTTCACAATCAAGGTAGATGGTTCTTGTATCAAGTATGTGATTACGTATTTCATTTAGGAACCCGCATGTTAATAATGTATTCTTATGAGATGAAACCTATTACTTTAAATGGATTATTAATGTTCATTATTAGTATATGTTCTATTTGGAATGAATTAAAATGAATATGTAATGATGTGATGGGTGTACCCGGAATTATATATCACAATATGAATGATTGAATCTGATGGGTGCACCTTGAATTATACAGCACTCCAATGAACTAGTTAATGTGTTGCCACATTAATGTGAAATCATTTGTGAACATAATTCTTCTCTTGTTCAAAACTATGTGGGGTAGTTAACCACTAATACATGATGTTTCATCTTTTTTTGCATTACCACATTCCACAACTTTTCATAATGTTTCCTCTCATGATTATGATCATGTGACTATGTTATTATGATAATGATTATTCCCATACCATGTAATGTTGTTTCATGTTATTTTTTATTCACTTACTTCGCTTTTAACTCACCGATTTTTTGATGTATATCCCCAGGTGACTACATATACTAAGGAGAGGTAAAAATCTAACAAGAAGATAAATGAGAAGGAATTAAGTGAATGTTTTTGTTTGATGATGTAAATGTTATGTTTGGTCGTAGATTTTCCATTACACTAAACCTTTATATCCTCATTGTGTAATACTATTATGTTTTTTATCTTTTTATTTATGTAATAGTAAATTATGGAATGACTGGGTTGTTGAAGTATATTAAAAGAACCCCATTGGTGGTTCATTGATGTTATTTATTTCCCACACCCTTCACAAGAACCTTGATGCATGTGTAGACTATGTGTTAGATTTTAGTTGATAGATAATACTAGAAATGTAGTTAGAGTAGTTATATGGGTTGGATAATTGGACCATGGAGGGGGTCATGATACAATGGTTCCTATATTATCTATTTTCCCCTTATTTCTGTAACACTTGATAAGTCAAGTGAGTGATCCTTATCATTTAATTATGTTTTATGATGAGTATGAGTACATTTTTTATAGTATTATATATGTAATAAGTAATTTTTCAATGGAATTAAGAATTGATTCTAGGAATTAACTTTATTATATTATGTTATTTTAATTATTTATATGGTAGTGTATGTGATGATTAAGGTGAGACTATAATCTACTAATGATAGTTATTGAATCAACTTGTGTGTTTATGGATTGTAGGATATGGACATATATACTTGAGGTCACATGATGACCTTGACTCTATTTGGAATCCAATTACCTAGGCCAGGGAATTATACAAATGAACACAACACACCTCATCCTTATTATTTATATGAAATTTGGAATTCAATTGACCCAAAGGATCCTAAATTCATAAAAATACAAATGATGTATAACAAATATCCTCAAATGGTCTTTTGGATAATTTAATAGCCTCCAAAAGTGTCTTATGTCTCAAAACACATTGAAAGGTGCATTAATGAGCCTTAAAACTTCTAACAACTTCGAAAATAGGTTCTCAAATGGTCTCTCTATGTGGGATTAATAAATTTTCCCAGGTAATAGGCTTTGGAAGCCAATTACTCAACACATAATACCTAGTCCCATATATAATTTTCCATGTCCTCATGTTTATATATTAAAAATAAAAATAAATCATTATTTATATTATAAACCAACATTAATTATTTAATTAAATAAATATTATTTAAAAAAATTTTGAAATGTGAAAAATGAAAAATCTAATGTCTGTTTATAATAAATCTTCACATTTTTAGACATTGAATAATCACATTTGTCAAAAAATACTAATTACAATTATCATTTGTTTGAACCCAATGGCCCTTTTTAATATTGGAAATTATTTTTAATATTATTTATAATTATAAAATTAATGTTTTCTCCAGAAACATTTCCTAGCTACCCAAATTTGACAGAGGGTTTGGTGTGATCGGATCCAATAGAGGTCCATTAGCTCAGTTCTTTTACCCTGGATATTATGATGAAGTTGGTGATAGGGATAATTTTAATCCTCTATATATAATCTATTTTTATCAATTATTGAGTGGACTAAATATTATATAATTTCATCAGATGTTATTATCATGGAATTTTTATGAAAGTACTTATGAAAACTCAGTAAAAGTCCCCAATGTCATAACAATTCAAAGGGGAAGACAAATTATATATTCATTCATATAATCCCTTCACTATGTTAGTGTCATTCCCAATTATCATATATTTATAAAAATTATAAAATGAATTTATATAGGTGTCAAAGTATAAAACCACACATGTAGGGAACCAATTTGATTAAAAAATATGAATAATCCATATCTAATGTTCACATTAGTAACATAAATTTTTAAAATATGATAATAAATTTCATGTAGATTAAACTTGAAAATTAGAAAAACATTTCACCAATTTATATACTATGATTGATCAATTTTATCTCTATATATGTGATCCTAGTGATACTTATGTTAACACATCATCAGAACCCTAGATGATGAATTTAAATAAGGGATAACCTTGTAATTTATATATTATATGGGTTTTTTATTATATAATATCCCATGTTCTAAAAAACATAGATAAATGATATAGTGTAAATATTATGTACATTATTTGATACAACATGTCCCAAAGACAACATTACTCGACTAGATTTAGGGAATAAACACTACCAATTCTATTTTACTTTACTATGATTTATGGTTATGTTATCTTTCCAACAAATCAGAACATATGATTTTATGATATTATTCTATTTATAAATACTTTTCTCACATTTTGAGGTTGCTGTTATTTTTATAATCTAATGATGTGTTCACCCTAATTCATTGATATACCTTTTCACTTACTGAGCAATTTATCCCTCCTTTTTTCTAAATTTTTTACACTTGTAATAAATATGAATAATATATATATTGTGTATATAGGGTAATCATGTATAGATAGTGGGGTTTTCATTAATGTAAACAAGTATCTTGAAATAAGTAGGTTGTGTAGCTTACCTCCAAATATATTAAACATCAGTTTTATGGGACTGTGTTTTATTTGTCCCTTATTATATAAAAACATGTCTACTGATTTAAAATATATGTATATTATGATTGGGTTATCACATATTTAGAAGTTTTTACCCATTTCAAGTAATAATAAAAAATATTTCTCAATCTACTTATTTAATTAATTTCCAAAATGAGTGTTGTTAAAATATAAGCAGGAGAAATGATTTTATCCCATAAATATCTAGTTAAAATTTATTAATTTAATCACCTTAAATGTAAAAAGGAGTAATAAATTCCAAATAAAAATATCTCTCCACTATCCATTCATCCTAATCCATATATCCACCAATATAAATAATTTTCCACGTTGAATTAACATATAAAACACTACTGAAATACATGGAAAAAGAATAAATGTCATTGAAATATTCATTAAGTATCTTTTCGAATTTTATAATCACTAATATATGAATTAAAAATAAACATATAGGAAATAATGTAATAAACATCACATATCCAACCCAACTGCAATATAAACATATCCTTCCCAATCAAAATTTTCAATTCAATTCAAGATACAACCAAATGAAAGTATCAGAATAAAAAACAATATCTATATTCTATTAATATATAGATATAGTTAATGTTTTATGATGTTAGGGAGACAAAATCTAAATTTAACTTAAATTCACATGAAAAAATCAACTTTTTATCTAGTTTATATAGTTTTCTCCAAGGATAATATTCCTTGATTTCTCAAATCATAAATATTAAAAGGATATAACTCCAAAATAGTAACTCTAGATGTTCTCAAATGTAAATTTATGACCATTCATTCACTATATTGATATTCCAGTACATATTACAAAATTTAATGACCCTGAGTTGAAAAAAAATTCTAAATGGTCATCCAAAAAAACATTTGATATTTAAAATCACCTTCTAGGAAAAAATTGGTTTCTATGGGAAACATTTTATTTCAATAGATTCTATTTGAACTCTTGTGGACCTAAAACATATGTAGATGTTGAAATTTAAGGTCATTTGATGTTTATTTCATCTTTTAAACATATGTTTAGGCCTTTTACTCACCTAATAACTTAAATATATCTATATAAAGTGTTATTAGGGCCAAAAAAATAACCAAGTAAAATTTTTTCAATAGTTACCCTCAAAAATGATTTTTGGAAGAATTTATAAACCATTTTGAAGACACTAATATGTGTTTCACCTATAATTGTTTGTGTCATGGTTTATAAAACCTAATATAAACAATGTTAAATCAAATAAACCTTGTTTCCCACCCTCTATAGTTTCTAAATTAGGATTCAAATGATGTTTTCATACTTATAGACCATAAATATTCTATAAATGTAATTATTTATGCTAAAACATCATAATTATTTCCCCAAACATCATAGGTGATGTTAGAACTCTTAAATAAGACTAAACATGGAAACTTGAAACCATTATAACTTAATTTGGTTATGTTTTATAAAATTCCCAATTTCAAACATAATTACCCATTATAATTCAATTGAAATAATAACATCAATTGAGGTTTACCTTATTCTCAAAAATTTATCCCCAAACAATAGATAAATAATAATCAATTAAACATTTATACATAATATATATTTATTATCTCAAAACTCAATAATTTAAACCATCAAATTATGTAAGAAAAAAATTAACAATATCAAGACTCTAAATTAAAAAATTTAATTTAGTAATTCTATTTAGTGAAAACAAACATCATCTGTATCAATTTATTTTAAAAAAACTACATGTAATGTTTTACATTTTTTTCTATAATCCTGGACTCAATTATAAATTCACAATAATTAAAAACATTATCATTACAAATTTTCTTCAATAGGATCTCTTCAATAATCAAATTTTAATTTATGTAACCAAAATTCAAAAATAACCATTTAAAGTTGTTAATACTCCCAAAATTTAATCCAAATCAATTACCCACAATAGTTCCAACCAAATAATATTACTTCTTTGTAACTAAATACCATCACAAAAATTCTCAATGCTATATTAAATCAAATACAGTAAACTAAAAATTTTATTTTAATATTATCTAAGACGTCCATAACTCTAAAAAAACATCATCTTTCAAGTAATCCATTTTAATTTATAAATGAAAAATAGTTCAAAAAACCAAATTTCTATTAATTAAACCATTTCCATGATATTCTCTCCAAACATTAATTATGGTACATAAATGAGTATGATATCAATATAATGACATTAATACAATAATAAATTCCATAATAATCCATATTGAAATTTTTAATGGATTTAAAAATGATGTTTTCACTTTATCCAGGTAAAATATATTCCAAAAGATAAAAAAATAATGTTCAAAGTAATATATAAAATTTTTTACTATAATATTATTTAATTTAAAAACATTTAAACGAATCACTAAAACATAATTATCTAATTTTTAAATCACCACTAAAGGATAAATTCTAAAAAAAATTATAAAAATTCATATAATTTTAACTCATTTGAAGTAGTCATTAAAACTGTATTATATAGTTTAAAAAACAACTTTTAAGGATTCATTATAATTTAAACACAAATTTTTATAAAATTCACACAATCTGTAACACCCAGATTTTTTAGAAAAGAAAACTATGTTTGATTTCTTATTCGTCACGCAACAACGAGCTTAAATAGTCAACGAAATATATAATTGCTACAACATAGCTATTAAATTGATCGACATGAATATTGTTAACTAATTTATGAAATAAATTTGTATATATACTTCTTACTTGATATAAATTATTAATAAATTTTTTTAAAATACACAATTAATTTTTAGTAAACTAATTTTATTCTTCAAAATTGTTTTTCTTCAAAAATGGGTTTTATTATGGTTCATTAAAATATATAACAATTAATTTTTTGTAAAATTTAGAAAATTTACTTGATAAAATGAATTCATTTTTCAAATCCAAATATCAAAATATACATTACATTCAATGATGGAATTTTTTGAAAAATAATAATTTTTTAGTGAATACTGAAATTATTGATTTTTGTAAAAGTATCATTTATTTTCAATAAATTAAGTAATATAAGATTCCAATTATTTTTTGAAATATAATCTAATATTTAATGGTTACTATTTATTTATATTTAAAGTCAATTAATTTCATTATTATCATCATTATAATGGTTTTTAATATAAGTTAATTTTTAGGTTTAAAAACAACATTTATCTGAAAAGAGTTTTAAAGTGAAAAATATTTTTATTTTTTAATTAAATAAATAATACCAAATGCGGAATGTTTTAAATTACATTCACAACTACAAAATTAACCTACGACTATGGTTTAGAATAGTGGACATTGGTCCAAAAACTGTGGAAATAGCTTATGGCCATGGTTTCAGAAAACTGTGGTCGCTATTACCATGGAAGTAGGGGCATAGTACCATAGTTTTAACTAGGTATTAGGGGACCTATTTCCACAGATCTAACTGTGGCACTAGCCCCCATACTTCCATAGTAAATACCTTTGATGTATCATTTATATGGTATAAAAAATTAATTCATCCCCACACCCCCCCATGAACACCATCATGCACCCCCATTCACCCATGGATAGACCCCTTAAACAACTATGCACCCCTGTACAGACTCCTTTCACCCCCTAGACAGCCCCCTTGCACCCCCTATAACACCCCCGACACCCTCATGCCCCATGGGAAACCCCCTTGAACCCCTTGAACATCCCATGAAACCCCATTACCCTGGATATTCCCTTACACTCCCTAGATAGGCCCCTATGCATCCCCCTAGACAGCCACCTGGCACCCCCCTGGACACCACCACTAAACCCATGATTCCCCCCCTGGACAGCCACATTGCACCCCCTAGATAACCCCCTTGCACACCATTGAACACCCACCACACCCCAATGCCCCCTGGACAACCCCTTGCACCCCCATGAACACCCCCTAGACAACCCCCTTTAACAACACCCTACACCCAATGCCCCCTGGACATCCCCCTTACACCCCCTGAGACACCCCCTACATCCACTTGAACACCCCCTGCACCCCATGCACCGACCCCTTGGATACCCCCACCCACCCCCCCCCCTCTTCTGGACACCCCCTACACTCACATGCCCCTTGTATCCCCATCCTCGACACCCTCTTCCCCCTGAACACCACCGGTAGTAGCCCACCCCCCAGACAACCCCTTGCACCCCCTTGAACACCTCTTGCACCCCCTTACAGTATCACACCCCTGGACATCCCCTTGCACCACCAGCCCTGCAAAGATGCCCTAGAAATCCCCCGACCCCCCTCCACCCCCCCCCCCGCAGTAGCCCACCCCTAGATAGCCCACTTGCATCCCCCTAGACAGCCCCCTTGAACACCCCCTTAAGCACACCTTTCACCCCATTCCCCCCTGCACCCCCTCCTGGACACCCCCCGGTGAAACCCCCTGGATATCCCCCATGCCCCCACATGAACACCGCCAATCACCCCCTCCCTACAGTTTCCCTCCCCCACTAGACAACCCCCTTACACCCCTCCTATACCCCCTACAACCCCCTGGACGACCCCACCCCCTTTCCCCCCTTGAACACCCCGCTGTAGTAGCCCACCCCCTAGACAATCCCCTAGAACACCCCCCTTGAACCCCCCCCCCCCCCCATAGTATCCAACACCCCCGGATGACCCCCTTGCACCCCCAACCCAGCAACATCACACCCCCAGCAAAGACCCCCTTGAAAAGCCCCCAACCTCCTGGAAATCCCCCTAGATACCCCATAGATAGCCCCCCTCTGAGACACCCCATGTACTAATCTATGAAATTTTTTTATTATGTCCAAGATTTTATGAACTGAACTAATCTAAACCAATTGCGTGGTGAATGATTAATGAAATTATATTTAACTACACACCTACTCAATAAAATAATTCAATGACTTACACATGATTACATAATTACAAATTACTTCCATATTATGTGTTGCATGAAAATGAACCCCATATTATTAATCCAATGTTTATTAAAAGAAACATCAATAATTTAAAAAAATATATTCTATAATTATTAAATGAAATTTCATTTGTATTGATATAAAATTCACTTTTAGTATATTAAAAACATGTTATTCACCAAACAATGTCAAAATAACACCTAAAAGTAGGGAAAAATAAACTCATCATGCATTATGAATTTAAGAGGAATAATGAGACAATATAAAATAAAATGATGTAGAATAATTAATTGATTGAAAAATTCCATTCCCAAGACGCTTTACTCTTTATCTCTGTTAAAAAAATCAGGTCTAAAAATGATTCACCTATAAACCAGGAAATAACATCCTTTTTGAATCTTATTCACATATATACAGTAGTTGAAACATTCAGAAAACACCAGATTTAGAAATTATAATTCAGCTTGATATTGCACATGATTATAACTAATTAAAATAAATATCAGATTTCAATAAAAAATTCAGGTAATGTATCCATGAAAACATGGAATTGGACATGACACTCCAAATTATTTCCAAACAAACTAGTAGATTTTCAATTTTCTAGGATGTTTGAAATAAGTGCAGCGAGCATGCATACAATTTCATTGTTTAAGAAAAAAAACACAATAACCAAAATACAATAAAATGAAATATTATCTCAACAACTAAACATGTAGAAATTAGTTTAGAATGTTTTAGATAGTACATTAAATTTTCTATGAATTATTGACTCTTTCTCCATGGAATCTAATCTTCTACTCTTATTGGGAAAGGAAAACAAGCTTGATTTCTTATAGACACACCAGGGAGGCTGAAGGCAATATTATGTAACCATATACTCTTGTAAGGAAAGGAAAACAAGCTATATTTCCTTCATCCACACTATGTAGGCTGAAGATAATATAATCTAAACTTCTACTCTTATAGTGAAAGGAAAGAAATCTGGATATATTTTAGAAGCTAAAAATAGTAGTGCCCACGAAGAACATACATAGGCGTGACTTTGGTCTCCAATTGTAGTCCTCAGGTTCAAGAGAGACCTCCCTGAACTCAGATCTGGAACTACTCAAGAATGATATCTACCACCAAATTGGTATATTGATTTCAATTTACACTATTTTGGTCTAAACTATTCTTCTCACTCGAACCCAGAACATCGTATTCTCTGTCGTCCTTAGTATCCATTTTCTCCCCTCAAATGTAAGAGTTTCTCACCCCTAGATGAACCTCAAGAGATCTGATGCTGGGATTTCTGAATGAAGGCCACCCCCAATTCTAATATTCCTCCATCTGATTAATAGGATATCACCCATGATGTACACGAACTCAAATATGTTTTATGGAGAGTCATGTATGTCATAAATAACCTTTGAGAACTACCATAAAGATAGGACTAGGCTCAAGAAGTGCCCTCTACTCATCATTGATTTCCCTTATAGATGATAGGGAAACAAGTTCACTCCTCTTGTATATATACACCTACTTATGTTGTCACCATCCTCTAATCTACTTATACATGTATGATTTGTGATGGGGAACATGAGCATGGGTTGGGATCGTTTCCCGGTCTCTTCTCGAGTGAGTCGCACACATGACATAGTTAAACTAAATTCATATTAAGTTTTTTAAATTACATTCTATGTCAATATAAACTGATGTTTAAATAGATAATTGAAATTTTATACTTTTACTAAGTAAATGGTATTAGAAACAATGTAAATAGATAAAAATTAATATGTATATTATGTAATTGAAATCTCAGGTTAATATTTGTTAAATGAAATTATATTTTTAATTCAAATTTAATAACACTGAATACATTTGGAAAAACTACATATATATTATGAAAATAAAAGAAACAAGTTTTTTAATAAGTTAATGAAACTGTTTAATATAGAAACTACAAGTATATGAAGAAAATAAGGTAACATACATTTTCAGTTCAAGATACTATTTTTTGTATAGTTGATTCTATTCAACTCTATCAGGATATCCATACTAGTACATGATACCCAAAATTTTACTTATAAACGCATATTTTCATGAACATATTTAAAATAGAATCACTAAAACATAAATAATTAAATAGAAATACTAAAGGAAAGTAAAATATTTGAATGAGTTTATAATATAGAATTAAATGATACATGAAATAAATTATTACATAATGCATGGAAAACACACTTCCCCCCCCCCCCACAACCACCACAATCTCATTCACAGCCCCTGGACAACCTCTATAGAATCAACCCTGCCCCTGGCCACCCCCAACCCCCACCACACCCCCAAACCAACTACAAAACCCCCAAAACCAAAACCCCACTGCCACCCCCAACCCCTGGCCACCACCATCCAACCACAGTAGCCCTCCTACCCCTAGCCACCTAACCCCCCTCCCCTGTACATCACCCCCACCCCCACTACTGCAACCCCCACACCCCACTACCAACCCCAACCCCAACCCATGGCTACCCCCTACAACATCCCTACAGCCCCTGCCTCCAGCAGTCCTCCTTCCCCTCGACACCCCCAAACCCCTATAGTAACCCCCACAACCCCCTTATACTGTCAAATTACCGCCCCCAACCCACTATAGAAGCACCCGCACCCACTACAATAGCCCCCAAACCCCACTACAACATCCCCCACAACCCCCTTCCACCACCGAACCCAATAATTGTCCACCCCTTTATCCCCCTTACAACATCCCTCCACCACCTAGCCACCCACCCCAAAACCCCCAACAACCTACAAACAGCCCCTACCACTGGAAACCCCCAACAACCTGCAGCATCCCCCTACCCCTGGCCACCCCCCACACCCTTCCCCCACTATACCCCATGACAGCATCACCCACAGTCATAAAAACATATACACATCATATATAGATAAGTAATTAGTTGGAATACATCGTTGAGTTGGGGAAATATCCAATAATGATTTAATGAGACAATAAATTGCTATTGAAATATAAAACAATCCAGCACAACACTTATAAGAAACACATTGATATCCACTATAATTTTATAGTGGATAATGTTGATAATAATGATATACATCTTAAATATGTTATTAATCAAGATCATGTGTTGTATATATTTACCAAATCATTGGGATGTGTTTTTTGAATAATATTCTAGGGAGGTCTCAAAAGAAGAAACATTGTCATTAAAAAGGAATGAATGAGTTAGAAATGTTTTGCTAGCCTTCTATACAAGGGAGAAGATTCATTGTGATACCTATGGTCACTACAAAACCTTACCAAGGTACGTGATAATATCTATGGTGGATGGACATTGGGAAGACACTTTTGTGATAGAATCCCAGAGATTTAGGTGGGTACTATTATTCATTAAATTGGGAATAAATGATTTAAAAAAATTCCCTAATTTGTATGGATAATATGAATATTGAAAGCACAACCGATTTTCACCTATCATCCATTCATGGTTCTGATGCACTGCTAATGTGTATATCAGCACTTAGGTTGAATCCTAGGAGATAATACTTTTAAATAGTCAGTAGTTTTTAGATGATTGTATTTTGATTGGGGGGTTTGTTTGAATAGATAAATTGAAATTATTGATTGATTAATGTTTCTTTAACAACTCGATAAATATTGGGGTGAGGTCATCATTATGTAGTTAAGCTTGTGATATCCTTGTACTTTGCATTATATTTCTTTAAATTAATCACCACGTCACAAGTTGACGTTAATAGGTATTCTTAAGTGTCGAAGAATAAATCCTAGCCTTAACATAACTAGGATTCTAATCTAAATTAGTTCTTGATTTTGGTAGTGTACTTTTGGTTCCAATAATCCATAGAATCCATGCGTTATATAAAATATTTCATTAATCCATGACATGTTATGTCCAACATACACTATGTTAAATTAAAGAATACTCAATGAGAAAATACTCTCAATCACTTAACATACCAAAATTTTGACTCACCCCAAAGGTATATTTACAAATCCATAAAGATTATTAGAAATTTGTTTTATTATATTTATTATGATGAGTTAATCATAGAAGAAAAATAAGGGGATAAGAAAATAGTTGTGTTCTGAACAAAAACACACAAATGGTTATGAGAATTAAAAATAGAATTTAGGTTGAATGAGGAAACAAAATAAGGGAAGGGTTTTCATCTTAATTTAAAATATTTTAAGAGAAATAATATTTAAGAACAAAGTGTTGAGAATTAAAAAAAATTAATAAGAATCTTTCATTAAAATAGAATTACAAATCAATGACTTAGAAGATAACAAATGAAGAAAAGAACAAAAGTGAATGAAATGAAAGAGAGGAGGAAGGGTATCTCAAGTGAAAACATGATTATGGAAGGTCTTCCAAAGCCTTTGGAAAGGCTTTTTCTGTCCCAATATATGCTCCTCTCTTCTGAAATCTCAGCCATCTTGAAAGGATAGGAGGGAATGTATTTATAGCACAATGTGGTCAACTATTTTTATTCCAAGAATATATCTCCAATGACATCAACAATTGGGACATCCCAATAGATGAATATTGAGATATATTATTCTTCAAAGTTGTAGATATTAAACTTTTCAGTTGGATATCAAAATCTGGAGCCATTTGTACTTACAGAGCAACTTTTATGGCTATTTTAATAAAAAATTAGAAACTGTACATTTCTATCCATGTTTTCTTGATGTTCGAAATGTGAATGGATTTTTGAATTTGACGATGCCTTCAAATCCGAATGATTTATTCAAAAAAGTTAGTTGTATATATCTCCTACTCCACACAGCAAAAGTGGAACTCAAATGGATATCTTTATATGGAAAAATATCATATTTGGGGTGATGCTCTGAATTCTCGAATTGAAATGTGGGATATATTTCAGAGAATCATTTGTCCCCCTTTTTATGGAGTTGGGCCAGGGAATTTTTATCCATGACTCCATGAATTGTTCCCTGAACATTGGAGGATAATAAAGAAATTTGGACATCTTTATTGAGCCCAATAATTATATCCTCATGGATGGTCCAGTTTCATCACAGATTTTGTGGGATTTCTTATGTGGATCATATGACACTGTAAATGGAAGATTTTTCCAAATGTTCCTTCTAAAGAATTGTTTTAATTTGTGTAAGGAACCATACAATACCAGAGTCACACAATTTGGATAATTTGGGTGATATTTATTAATAAAACATTAAACAGACATGAATCTGGATGAATTCAAATAGTGCTCTATCATATTAATACACACTAAAGCTATAAATTTAGATCGAAGGTCCATAAACTCAAGACTCAGAAATTGGTGTGAAAAAACACACATTTTGAATAGATGACCAAATGTGGCCTTGGTATGAAATAAAATTCTGTTCCTCATGGGTGGGAAAATCATTTTCCAAATAAAAAATTGAGCATTCAAATGTTTTGTATTTTTGACACAATATTCTTGATCTAAATTTATGAACAAAACACAAATTTGTTTTGATGAAACCATGTATTTTGAATCCCCAAAATGGTTGGAAAATATTTGAATGTTTGAAAGTGAGTATGTATGACACTTTATTTTACTTATATATTTTTAAAAAGTTTTTTTTTAATTTTATAGGTTTTTTTAGTTTTTCATAAAGATGCACCCATACTAAAGAGAAAGATAAAAAAATGGTTCGATAAAGAAAGTGGTAATTAATGAAATATAGGGGAAGAAGATGAAATTGGGAGAGAGAGTAAGAGATATAGAGTTAAAGGGAAAGAGGCCCACCCGGTTTGGACTTGGTGGGTTACCATCTCTATCTGGTGGTGGGTCTAATATAGATGTTGTGGATGCGATGGAAGTTGATGTGGTTCCCAAGATGTGTGTCCTTTCATGGTGATTTATTAACTAATGTCCATTATCTATGAATTTCCTTTTGGAATAGGGGTATGGTACTTGATCTTCAGAAAATGGGTAAACATTAGTAATAAAAAAGGACCTTCCCAATGAGAATTAAGATTACCAAGGTGAAGAAGAAATTGAGAGTTGAAAAGTAATAACTTTTCACCTCTATGAAATACCTTTCTGAGGATGTGTTTTTTCATTGAGTTACTTATATATTTCATTATTGATATTGTAATTCTCATAAGAATCAAGTCGAAGCTCCTCCATTTTAGCCAATAGCACCAATCTTTCTTCACCAGATTCATCAAAATCAAAATTACAAGATTTAACAGCCCAAAATGACTTATGTTGGATTTCAACTGGTAAGTGACGTGCTTTACCAAAAACTATCCTAAAAGTAGACATGCCAATGAGTGTATTATAGGCTATTTGATAAGCCCACAGTACTTCACCAAGTCTCCCTGGCCAATTGTTTCTGGTGGGCATAATAATTATCTCACACACTCTTTTGACTTATCTATTAAAAAGTTCAGCAATTCCCTTTGTTTGGGGTGATATTATATTGAGGTTTTATGTACACCACCATTAATTTTCAAAATATATTCCATGTATTTGTTACAAAAATGGGTTCTTAAGTCACTTAGCAAGGCACATGGTTTTGCAAATCAGTGGAAGATATATGTCTTTAGGAACTCACAAAAAGTATATGAATCATCCTTTCAAGTGGGTTTGGTCTCAACCCACCTATAAACATAATCAACAAAAAGAATAATATATATAAATCTATTGGAAGGGGGAATATTCGCATGAAATTGATTCCCCAAACATTAAAATCTCACAGAAAATTAAAGGGTTTTGTGGAATTTCATTTCAATTTGAAATTGTTCCTAACTTTTGGGAAGTGGAACATGATTGAAAAAAGTCAAGTGAGTCCTTAAAGAGTGAAGGAAAATAGAATCTAGATTATAGGACCTTTTGGGAGATCTATTTCAGTCTAATGTGGTCACCTCCTAGAAGTGAGTGACATAATTATAAGATAGAGTAATGTTCATCTTCATCAACACATCTCCTAATTACCATGTCATCCCCAATTTGCGAAAGGTTATTACCATTCGAAAAATATATTTTTGAATTGCTTTTCAGCTTCATTTCTTGTTCATTGGAAATTTATTTAGGAAAAATACTAGTAACCAAGTAGTGTAAAATTGGGGCATAACATGGTAACTTTAGAGTGAGAGATGAAAAGTGCTCAGTGGCAGTATTCAGGTTCAATGATTTCTGAATGAGAAGAATTAGGAATTCTACTCAAGAGATCAGCCATAGGGTTTTCTTTTCCTGGTCTATCTTTGATTTCAAGGTCAAACTCTTAGGGCATTAGGTATCTTCATATTAGCCTTAGTTTGGAATCACTTTTCTTGAGTAAGAACTTTATAGCAGAATGGTTTGTGGAGATGATTATTTAGGCACCTAAGTGATAGGTCTAGAATTTATCTAAAACAAAAACCACTGTTAAAAGTAATTTTTTAGTGGCAGTGTAGTGATATTGTGTTTCATCCAATGTTTTTTAGAAATAATATATTACAAGAGAAAATATTCCTCTTATTTTACCAATAACATCCCCAATGGCTCTGTCAGAAGCATCACACATCAATTCAATAGTTAAGGAAAAATCTTGGGGTTGGATTATCAGGGGAGATGTAAGAGAAATTCTGAGTTCAACGAAGGATCTCTTGAAAACCTCATCAAAATGGAAAGTAACATCATTTTTGGAGCAGCTAAGTGAGCAGGAGGGAAATCCTATTGAAGTTATGGATTAATCAACGATAGGAACCATTATGACTAAGGAATGAACGAATGTCTCAAACAGAGGAGGGTTCATGAAGTGAATAGATAACTTCAATTTTGGCAGGATCAACTTCAATACCATCTTTTGAAACTATGTGGCTCAGAACAATCCCATTTGCAACCATGAAGTGACATTTTTCAAAATTTAACACAAGGTTTCACTTGAAACACATTTGAAGGACTAGAGAGAGTGAATTCAATAATGATTCGAACAGCTCACCATAAATGGTAAAGTCATCCATTAATAATTCCATGCATTGTTCAATGAATTCAGAAAATATACTCATCATACACCTCTATAATGTTGCAAGATCATTTCAATGGGAAAAAGGCATTCTACTATATGCATATGATCCAAAGGGGCAAGGGAGTTTTTTATTTTCTTGGTCTTGAGGTGCGATTGAGATTTGGAAGTAGCTTGTGTATCCATATTGAAAGCAATAGTGTGACTTTCCGGCTAATTGTTCTATCATTTGATCAAGGAGTGGAATAGGGTAGTGATATTTTTGTGTTTCAACATTCAATTTTCAGTAATCAATGCACACATGCCATTTTTTCTACACTTGAGTTGTGTCTACCTCCCCATGTTCATTTGTGACAACATTTATCTCACCCTATTTATGTATAACTTGAATTGGAATAACTCTTTCACTATCTTAAATTGGGTAGATAATACCAGCTTGAAGAAGTTTGGTGATCTCTTCCCTAACTACCTCAAGTATGAGATGATTTACTATTCTTTGTGGTTGTCTAATTGGGATGGATGATTCCTAAAGAAGGATGTGATACATAAAAATGGCAGGGTTGATTCCTTGTATGTCATATACTGTCCAACCAAAGGACTTTTTGTTTTCATCTAACACCTGAACAAGTTCATACTTGTCAGTTTCAGTATGTTAAGTGGAGATAATTTCAGGATAAGAGTGATCATGGAAAACGAATTCATATTTAAGGTGTTCAAGAACATGATGAATATGATGGATTTGAGTTTAGTTGACTCTTAAAAGCTTCCTCAGAATCATGGATTGAGAATGGAGAGTGATCCTCAAATGGGAATTTCATGGCTTGAAAATGTTGAACTTGACCAGTTGGTCACCAAATTCCATAGATAAGATGAATGAATGGACATCAATTTTGGTTTTTCTATCATTAAGAATGTTCTTGATAGAATTTGGAGAGATCGAGAAGAGATCCTCTAACCTCCCATGTTGAGGACATAGAAATTGGCTTGGAAGATAATATCCCTAACAGGAACAAGGAAATCCTTGATTATTACATTAGGACTGGCTATGCTTCAATTTGATAACTGAATGAAAACACCCGTTGGGAAAAAGGGATCATGAACAATGTTGGAGGAGATAGATTTGGGCATGACATTAATTGAGGATCTTAGGTCCATGAGTGCATCATCAATGTTGGAGCTTTCAATTTTTCATGGAACCTTAAAGGTCCATGGATGTTTGAACTTTATGGGAATAGGCTATGCTAACGAGCCCATACCCTAGTGGTAAAGGCTCCTGCTTGGCATCTAAGAGTCCCATGTTTAAAACCGGGGGAGTCAAATTTCCGGGTTACTGTAGTAGTTACTGTTTTGTACTGTAGCAGTTAGAACTATTCACCCGATTTGGGCCTTCGAGCCACCGGTTTGGGCCTACGGGCCTCCAGGGCCTTCGGGTCATCAAAGGCTTTCGGGCCACAGAGACCATGGAGTAGCTCGGTTCACATAGAACATGCCCCAGAAGAGGAACAGAGCAACAAGAGTATTAGCCAACATAAGTAAAGCTAATCGGATTGGAAGAATGAGAGGGTATGGTAGCCGCCATCGGGACCAGGCACCATGCAGCTTTGTACGGGGCAATGCTATCCAATCAGAAATGAAAGGTGTGGTGAAAGTTGATCAATGACGTAGAAGCTGGGGAGGGGTAGTTCAAGTGGGTTGGGCCTACGAGTCATGCATTTGGAATGGTTTGCCTCTGGGGCTTCAGGTCATGTATTGTGGGTCAGTCGGCCCATGTTCCTTGGGCCTACATGTCATGTAAGGGTTCCCCTTAAACCCTTAAAAGGGGGAGTATCCATAATAAAATAAAAAAGAAGGCCTTAGGTCAATTCGGGCTATGGGAATAGGCTACAAGGTGGAAGCATTTTTGAAGGTTCTAAGTTGCCTCTTATGGGTGAAGAATTCCTTTAGAAACATAGCATATTTTGGTATTTTTTTTATGGATTCTAAGAGGGGATTATTGACTTCCACACGTCTAAACCCGTCAAGAATTTTAGGATAGGGTTTAATTGACTTATTTGGATTAGAAAAGGCATCAGGAAAATGATATTGGTTCCTAAGTGGAATAGAAGGAGCCGAGGGAATGGATTTAGGATCCTTTTCAAATTTCTTCTTCATTTAAATTTCTATGTCAAAATTTAAAGGGTAGTGGGAGGTCTCATCATGAGGTATAACAAATTTCCTTCCCCATATAAGTGAAATTACACTTATGTTACCCTTGGGGTGGGTAATGGTTGAGCTGGGAGTTGTGAAGAATTTTATTGTTGTTGCTGGCTTAGGTGGGAAGCAAGTTGACCTATTTGGATTTCAATGTTCTTGAGGCTACAATAGGTGACGGAGGAAAGGTCCAATAAAATTCTTTCCCATTACATCATGGAAGAAGAGGCTAGTCCCAAATTGGGATTACCTTGATTTTCTTTCTTGGGAAAGATATTTTATTGTTTTTTTGAATTGAGAAGGATCACTCGAATAGTGAAATCCAGGAGGAGGAAGATGAGGATTGATCCTTTGATGTCGAGGAACAAAAGGGTAAGATTTTTCGAAGTTACCCCTACCTTGACCATATTGGAATTGGTTTGGGCTTTGATTTGGGTATTGAGGGGGATGAGAGACGGGGTTTCCATACCTTATTCCTTGGATATAAGAAAAATAGAAGGGATTAGAGTGGGTTTTGTTGAAATTTCTAATGAACTGACCGGATTGTTGAGGGTTGGTGTTCCTCTGAGGATATGCTACATTGAGATCCATTGGTCTGGATGATTCAGATGGATCCTCTTGATGTTGTGGACATGTGTCAGTTGGTTGAGATGTGGAGCTGTAGATTCAATAGTTCTTGATAGGTCCATGGAAAAAATGATTGTAAAGAAGATGAGGTTGGGGATTTGGCAGCCACAGCTTGTTGTCACACAAGACCTGTAAGTTCACTCATCCACATAGTCATGTTATTAGGCTCTATAGATTTATTATATTGATCTTTTTTGACTTGATCTTGTGCTCTAGTATGTAATTATTGTGTGTTTTTAGCCATGTTTCTTATGAGATCTCTTGCAGCTGTAAGAGTTTTATCAACAAAAGAACTGCCACTTGCGACATCAATGAGGGTTCTCTCCATAGCATATAACCCCTCATAGAAGTATTGGATCAAGAGTTGGTCAAGTATTATGTGGTGTGGGTAGGTTGGAACAGGATTTTTGAACCTCTCCCAGTACTCATGGAGTGATTAATTTGGGAATTGATGAATATAACGTATTTCCTTTCAGATAGAAGCAGAACGAGAAGTAGGAAAGAATTTCCATAAGAAGAGGCATTTCATGAAAATATATGAGTTTATGGAACCAAGAAAAAGGTAGTAGAGACATGACTTGGTGGTGTTATCTAAGGATAAAGGGAATTCTTAGAGTTCTATTTGTTCCTCATAAACCCTTTGAGGATTCATGGTAGATCACACCACTTGAAACTCTTTAAGGTGGAGATGTGGATCCTCACTAGCTAGCCAAAGAAAATGAAGGAGAAGATGAATCAAACCTGATTTGAGTTTGAAGTAAGCCTATATGTTTGAATATATAATATCAAGGGGTTGGTAATTCATATTAGGAGAAGCAAGATCTTTAAGAGCTTTTTCCCTAGGATTGGCCATTTCTAATTCAACTTGTTAGACAAGGACTGGTTCTGGAATTTTTTGACTATGCCTAATGTTCCTCCTAAGTTGGAAAAGCGTTCACTCAATTTCATAGTCAAGAAAATCTGAAGAATTTTTTGGGAGGCTTGGGGAATTCAGTAATATTTTAGAAGAAATAGAAAGAGGGATTGTTTTGTGTTTTTTCCATTTATAATATTTATGAGAAGGTGGGTTTTTCTTTGTGTTTTGTTCAATTTTTTTTAATTTTTTTTGTTTTTTTACCGTAACGAAAAAATAATGACTATTTAATGTA
The DNA here is from genome assembly GCA_963277665.1 of Viscum album. Taxonomy (NCBI): domain Eukaryota; kingdom Viridiplantae; phylum Streptophyta; class Magnoliopsida; order Santalales; family Viscaceae; genus Viscum; species Viscum album. The sequence continues at coordinate 400,517,653 of OY728138.1, forward strand.
ACTATCCTTGGAAACAGTTCGATTTGAATACATGGTCAATTATCTCCTATTGACAGTTCATGGTTTTTATGCTCTTCTAATGTGAATAGCCGCACTCAGGTTGAATCCTCGGCGATTATACTTTTTAATAGTTGGTTGTTTTAAGTTTATTGTATTTTTATTGGGGGTCTGTTTACAAAACATAATTGAAATGATATATTGATCAATATTGATTTAACAATTAGATAAATATTGGGGGGTAATTCATCATTAGGTAGTTATTTTTGTGATATCCATGATCCTTGCTTTATATTGCTTTAAATTGACACCCATGTCACAACTTGACATTAATTGGAATTCTTAAGTGTTAAGGCTTTAATGATAGAATTAATTTAACATGGTTTATAATGTCAATCAGTTCTCGTTTTTGGTAGATTACTTATGGTTCCAATAATCCATTAAATCCATACCTTATACAAAATATTTCATTAATCCGTGAGATGTCAATTCCAACAATTACAATGTTAAATGAAAGAATAATCATCGGGATAATACTCTAAATCACTTAACATCCATAAATTTTGACTCACCCCAATGGTATATTTACTCATCCATTAATAAGATTATAAATTTGGTTTATTTTTATTTATGATGATGAGTTAATAAGAGAACAAAAAGAATAGGATAAGAAAAGAGTGGGGCATTGTTGACGCTCCTTTCGTCACAGAGTCTAAAGATTGGAAAAGGGTAATATCTTAGCTCAAAGTGATTCAACCTTTGGAGAAATCTCAAAAATTGACAATGGAATGAAGAAGAAAATTGATCAAGGGTCACGCACATTCTACCATGGTCTCACAAGTGTACTTGTGCGCCGCCTAATGGTCGTGCAAGTCACTTGCGCGACCTAAGTGATAACCGCTCAGGGTCTTCTCAAGCCTACAAATTGCCCCGGTGGGCCCCATATTTCAAGAGAAATTTTTCCAGAATTCATATACAAAGCTCTAAATTCCCAAGTCTATTCTTCAGGTCTACTTAACACTTCTAAGGTAATTATTTTCCTATAATTGAAGCTCTAAACAAGAGGACTAAGGTCTAAGTGTTAGAATTCACTAACACTTGCGCGCCTAGGTGTTTTACCCTTAAGGGAAATGAACACACTTGTGTGACGCCCTACTTCTTCACCAAAACATGTGCGCGACTCTTCTGGAAGTACCTCAAGATGATTCTAAAGGCTTTGATCAAGAACCTCCCAAGTATTACTCTACTGGTCAAGGATCGCACAAGTACCCATGTGCCGCGCAGGTATAGCTGCGCGACAAGGACTTGCGCGCCTACGCATTACATGCGCGACCCCTCAGGACTTGCACACCCTTCTACTTTTGGGTGTCCTTCCTTCCCATTTAACCCCTCTTATGCCATTCCACCTCTCCTATTCAAGAAGTAGTCTTCAAGACACTCTTCAAAGCCATTTCTGGCATGTTTTCTTGATTTACATCCTTATCTGAAAGGAATTCCGTGGAACATCTCTCAAAACCTAGTGATTTACACATCTTTATGTAACTAAAGTTAGAGAGTTCATTAATTCAACCTCATCCTTTAAGATGAGAGAATCCTTAACCTGGGCCTACTTTATAGGAGTAATCCCCAGTCCAAATTCTAATTAATATGGGCCTCCTTTTTAGGAGTAAGCTCCAATTGTAAAATTCCCAAATATGGGCTTCCTCTTTAGGAGTAAGCCCCAACCATAATTCTATTAATTGGAGCCTCCTTTTCAGGAGTAAGTCCCACATCCTCATTAACCTAGGACTCATTTTCATGAATAAGCCCCGGTCTCAAATATGGGCATCCTCCATTGGAGTAATCCCAAAGTCCCTTAATTTTTACTTAACCAGTCCTAATATACTTTTGATTTTGGCTTCCGTCTCAGGAGTAAAACCCAATCATTAGTCCCCTCTTAATTTGGGCCTCCTTTTCAGGAGTAAGCCCCAAGTTAGTGTATCCAAATCTCCATAAAGTACATATAACTTTATGGACCCTGTTCCTCGATTTCTTCCCTGATGTAAATCATAATCTTCATCTGTTTGGGCAGTCATACATACATAATCCCCACACCATTTTTTATGATTGCATATTTCATGGCACAATTTTCTGGTTTTACCAATAGCTCTTGTTTCTCACACCGAACGTGCCTCACGTGAGATTAGAGTGTAAAAATAATTATGACATCTTTCTTTGATCCATCTTTCATAAACATCATACTCCCTTACTCGAACTATGTGGTTTCTAATTCCTTTTCCAAAACAAAGGATACATAGGTAGCCCATCTGCGGGTACGATCCCATCTATGATATAATCCATGTCCTTCTGAATGAAAATAAACATCAAGTGCCACACTGAGTGGCTTTAAAACCAGTATGGTCATCACAATGACCAAGAGAATTTTATGTATTGAAGGATACCATTGGCTAAAAATCTCTAAAACATATTCAGATGATTATCTATCGATGAAGTACCTCGAATACATATAAAATATTATCTAAATTTCCTACATATCAATCATTGATTGTTAGATCTAAAGGAAAGCTCATTTTATACTGGGAAATGTAATAAGGATTCGCGAACATAAGTTAAATCTATAATGAGAGTCCTGGAGTAGACAATAATTCCCCTCAAAGAGGAGTGATGAGTCCGACCTCCCATCCTCTCGACTAATGCAAATTCCTAATCCTCATCAGTCCACAACTAATGAGCGCCTACCTTTGGAAAGTAGGTTCAAATGGATATGGAATCATTGGATGTTTCAAGTTCTACGAAAAAACCCGTTAGAAACTGATTGGAATGTATGAATCTTAAATCAATGAGATCATCTACAATTCTGGAGGGAAACAAAAAATGGTGAACCCGACGTGAATCCTTAACCATGTTAAAATAATTCCTTGCTTATTTTTAGGCCCATATTTAAAACTCAATGAGAGGGCCCAAAAAAACAATCATTGACATATGTGCTCATCCAAAAGATATATTGGATGAATTTATCTTAACAACGTCTGTTATATCAATCAGGCACTCTTTTCCATGATTTTTTGCATTCTATGAAATGGCTGCTCTCATGTTCACACCTGTGAATACCGTTGCTGCGAATGCCACCGCTGCTACTCCTGCTGGATCATCGTCCACTCTGAGGACGATATCACCTACTCAGCATCTTCAACGCTGGGTATCAAATGCACTAGTTAAGGAGTACCATCAACACGGTACCATTCCAACTCTGGAGGCAGCCCGAAAAGCCCTCCATGTGATCCACTCACACCGGTCATCCGGACAACGACGGCCAGTGATCAAGAAGCATGCGGTGCTAACCACCATCTCCAACCGTTTCGGGTCATTATCCCCATAACTCAATCACCATTCACTCCCATATTCTAAGGAGGTGAATGAGCAGTTCCCTCAGGGCCATAATTAAAGGACACAAGATTCCTTCCCGAGTGCTCCCATTAACAATCACCGCCGGACTCATGTGGCAGTGTGCCCTCAACATGATGAGGGTACCGACTATAGGCGTTCGGCTCAGGTTCCTCGAACCCAAGCAGGCAAGAAGAATCTATAGAGGCAAAATTCGATTAACAGTGAGCAGGTTTTCATCTCTGCCATATCCGGAGATGTCCACCAAGCTAACTTGGTGGCATGAAACGAGCGTGCATACACACCTTCCCATTTTAATTCCACTGTCTAGCAGACTCATCTGGCAGCATCACGCTAATCCCGCCAGGCAATTCCGATGGAGTACTATAGGTAGGAACATATACTTGTTTATATGTCATCAGCTAGTTAGTAGGCTCGTCTGACTAGATATGATGGAGCTTGTCAACCAAGTTCGGTGAAGTACAATCAGCATGCACATACACCTTCTAGTATTGATCAAGCCTACCAACAGTTTCGCTTGGTTGAACATGGAGAAGTCAGTCGGAAAGCTCCAGTGAAAAACATGAGGCATACTCAACTTTCTACCCCCACACTTGAGTACTGTCAGGATTCACTTGCATGAAAAGGAGGATAGGAGTAGGCACATACACCTACTCCAAGAACGGAATTGATATATATCCATGTTCCAGCAGCTAAAGTCACCAAGCATATTCTGTCAATGGTGAAAGAGCTAAAGAAAATCCCTGCTCATATTCTGGATGCTTTTCAGTATATTATAACAGCATCAGCTACATCTCAGGGAAAGACACATAAATCTATCCCTACCAGTAGAGTGACACATCAACAGTTCACTTCGTAATAGACACACACATCTGTTTTAGTCCAAGAGGGTTGTGCGGCATACTCCCCCATATCATACGGACAACCAAGTCAGGTACATATGCCTGATTTGAGTAGAGATCATTTGCTTAACCTAGCCATCTCTCATGATCATGAACTTACACCTGCCCAGAGAAGCCAATTTCATCAACAAGTGGTTCCCAAGGCAAGTATGAAGGCATCCAAGAAGAATACCCACCCAACACAGTCAAGAGATCAAGATCCAATCTATAATAAGGCTTTGCTCGATGCTGGAGCTCTTGATGCCCTCAGACAGTTATCTATTGGAATTCAAGATTCTACTACCTCATTTCACAATAGTGGGAACATTAATTTTGAAGGACTTCAACCGACACTTCCTCATGAAGGCCTGATTCATGAAAATTAGGTCAATCTCGAAGTTTCATCTTCAGATGAGAGCCACATGAACCCTCTGTGTGGTCAGAAGACCAAATAGCAAGAGATCTCATCTATTTCTGTAACCAACCTTGGTGGTCCTACCCATGATGGTGAATTTTGCTGCGAATGTCCTCTCCGTAGTAGAGATGCACATTGCCTGGAAAATGCTCTAGTGGACAATGTAGTGCCGAAAGATCCCTCTTATCTTAAGGCACTTGAAAATGTGAAACCAGTCATGTCTGATGTTTCATCACTAGTAGGTGAAATACTTTCTCAATCGGAAGATAGCCCAGGGTGTAGTTCATTCTCCGAACCACCCCTAAGTCATACAGCTTCTAGTTTGATCAGTGATTTATCTACCAATCCTGTTGGATCCATTGAAGCAACAAGGAAGCCCCAGCTCTATTCAACACCGGTAGAAGAATCTTCATTGAATGATAAAGAGGAAATGTTGAACATGAGAAAACAACCGGAGAAAGGTGAAGTGCCAGTCATGTTTTGGCCTTTGGCTGACTCTCAATATGACATTCCAGAGATGTTGATGGTTGATGGGATTCATGATATTCATCTCAACATATGGAAAAATCTTTGTCAGTTGAAAAAGAAAGTATTATCTTATGATGAATAGGAAAATCATGTTAATATAATAGAAGGGTTACACTTCCAAAATGACTGGGCATATCTATCAGTCTCTCGATATCTCGATGCTGAAAAGAAACAAAGAGCCCTTCAGAGTTCATGACATGGCGCACTAAGAAGATTGCGCCAATTAATTGCCAATTCCCCTTCTGGTATTCATGTCAGTGGATGGGGTGTTCATGGAGAACTACATTTCACTATGCTCTCTAGTCAGCAAAGCTCGCTGAAAATGGTCTCATGCAATGTTATTGTCCGTGGCCGGCCACAGTCAATGGGTTTTGTTTGTAATAAAAAGCTTGCCTTAGAACATGCCTCAACTAGTTCTTCTCAAAATCAGGAATATAGAGAACAAGTTGTTTAATTACTCCTGCATCAAGAAAACGAGAATATTGAATAGGCCTCTTGTATGGAGCAATCCCATCATCAAGTGACAGAAGTGTCAGATATCATCCAACAGTCTTTCGAGCCGGGTGATAAAAGTAGATGTCGATTGATGCATCCACCTAATTTCAGAACTATGGTCCGCAATATCAGGAGAGGTTTTAAGAAAGTCTCAGAAATAGCATGTCAAGAGCCACCCTAGCTCGCCAGACTGGGGAATCTTTTAACCCAACCCTCGGAATCAAGAAATAGGATTCGAGGAGTTGAGAAAAGACAATAGGAATAGCCCCAGTCCACCAGACTGGGGACTTTTTCAAATCATCAACCCCCTCCTTAGAGAAATTCATTCTATTCTGGATTAGGGAAGAATCCTCAAGAGGAAAGAAGCGCCAAATTATCTGGAGATTCTCTTCAAATTACAGTTCACCAAGAAGTTCCTGAGGAACCAAACAACAAAAGGCAATGTCTCATTAGGGGCATGGCAGAAGACAATATCACAGAACTGATGATGGAAGGGATGTAATGGATTATGCATCAATCAATGTCATCAATTCTATTGTTACTGATCCACCAGATGAGGATCACTAAGAGGGATCAGATGAAGAGGTCGTTGTTCAAGAAGTTGTACGCACAGACACAAATGAAGAAGGTGTGTATACACGAAATCAATTGTTTACCCAAAATCTGGGTGTTCCTTTAAATAACTCACACCCCATATCTGAAAGGGATCAATCAAGGGGAAGGGAAATAATCAGGTTACATATCCTTCCTCTGGAGAAGGCCAATCACTCTCACTAGAGAAAGGATTTTCACAACAAGAGGATGAAATGAAAGAATTGAGAAGGTTGTATGCATAACTCTTTCAAATTAGTCTTCCTCCTAAGCGTGCTGGAGTCAGTCAGCCAAGGGAGTTTGTTGCAGCTACTGTTATGGATCAAGAATATCCTCCTTTATCAGTACAACCTCACTGGTCTAATCCTATGGGTCAAGTGCGCCAACAATTGGCAGTGCTTCCATCAGTTTTAGTACCAGCTTCCATACCTGTCCAAGCTCTAGTCAGTGCACCTATTCAGGTCCAAGCTCAACCAGATGTTTCTCATAAGTTAATAACTACTATTGAGTCATTAACACCTTGGTTGGAAGCTATAGTGGGAAAGCATGCTCAGGTTCAACCAGAAAAGGGAGATTACCCAGAATGGGTAGATGAAATCCCTCCCCCATTAAATTTTGGGAACCCTGTATTCCCTAAATTCAATGGATCAGGCGATCCTGAACAGCATTTGATGCATTACGTGTCTTATTGCGATCCTATGATGGGAACTCTGGAGCAGCAAGATGTAGTGAAACTCAGAGTCTTCATGAAAACCTTTCAAGGACCAGCATTTATCAGGTACACAAGCTTGAAATACCAGTAAATTACCAGATGGGAAGATCTCCTTCAACTATTTCTTCTTCAATTCAGCTCAAATTTTCCAAGGACAATAGTTTTTTATCTTACAAACTATAAGCAAAGGGAGAATGAAACGGTTTTAGATTTCATTGCTCGCTGGAAGGGATTATCATATTCCCTAATCTTAGAACTCCCTTAGGAAGAATTGATGCCAATCTATGTGGAAAATTTGCGTGAATAATTACACACACCGTTGATCCCTGTGAAATACACATGAGGGTTTCGAGACCTTACTTCAATCGCTCAACAGATTGAATATTCTCTTATACAGACTAAGGCTAAATCTCGTGTAATTCCATCAGATCCAGGAAGGAGAATGGGTAAAGCAGAGACTACTACAGTTATGCTTAAGCAAGCACCTGTACCTGCTTCTACATAAAAAACATCATATTATCGAAGGGCTCCACCCATTGAGCGTCAACAATAGAGGCTGTTTTTTCAAGATGATCAAAGTGATCACAGCCGAAAACAATTTGAGGATTTGAAAAGAAAAGTTTACTCTTTCCAAAATGAATAAGTTCTTGGTTATTTCATTTCAGCTCTGGAAAATAATTTTGTTCCATTTCCAAGGTCCAAGAGGCCAAACAAAGAAGGAGATTAAGACCATCCCAATTATTTCCCATTTCATCAAATGTTGGATCATCCCATCTAGGAGTTTTTTGCCTTCAAAGACCACCTGCAAAAGATGGTCGACTCGGGACAAGTCAAATTGAAAGGTTCTTTAGCTCAGGTAGCATGTGTTAATGCTCCTGTTCCACAGGAGGAAGGCGAGTGGCAAGAAGTCAAAAGAAAAAATGCCCAAAAATATGATAATTGGATGGTCTAAAAGACGATCAACTGAAGTCATGCTATTTTGTGAACACAACTGAAGAAACCAATTGTGCCTTATGCCATGATTGCTGCAGGAAAACCCTCTTCATCAGAGGGAAAATCCTCAAAGAAAATGCACAATTAATAGGAGGAACAACTATAAGAAGATGAGTATGTGTCAAAGCCTATGCTTTCCTTGACTCTAGTAGATTCCATTCCATCTACTTCGAAGAAACAGGCACCGCCCCACCAAATGGCATAGCCTAAATTGGCTAGTCAGGCAGAGTCTTCATTGCATGAAGAGTTGATTTTCGGTTTTGTTAATATGATCAAATTAAAAGATCCATATGCCGGTTGCTGTTTCGATTATGATGAGCCCGAATTCCCTATATCAAATAGAGGAATCAAAGGATGTTCCAAAGTCTCAGGATACTTGGGAAGATGTGGATCATTAAGAAGACACTATTCTAATTCTACCCCTGCTAGAACTATGTACGCAGCAGAAACTCATTGTAGAGACCTTCAGCGATCTCAGCAAGAACAAGAATGTTCTTCTACAAATAGAAAATTCAGTCATGGAACAATTATTCTAGAAGACCGGTTGAAGGTTCCATATTCTTCCTCTAAAAAAGTAAATGGATATAATCATTATAATATTCCAAAACCAGGAATATTTACAACTCCTATCCCAATACAAGATGCATCAACATTCAAAGCATCTGCTTTCGAGGCACCTGCTAAACCACATGTTCCTGTTGGGAAACACAGACTTATGGATAAAAAGTATGATGTATTGAAACACCTGGCCCAATTACTGTCCAAGTTATCAATTTTGGATACTTTGAATTTATCAAAGGATCTTCGTGAAGCACTCATCGAGACTTTGTCAAGTCCTCAGGATTTTGAAACTGATGTTGCTGCAGCTGAAGTATATCACATAGAGAATAATCCTGAAGAATGCCATGCAGTAATATCTTTTACTGATGAAGATGAAAATGATGTCGTGCATGGACATATTAGACCTTTGCACTTATCTGGAAAGGTCAATGGTGTATACATCTGAAGAGCTTTCATTGATAATGGTTCAGGAGTCAACCTCATGTCCATTCACACACTTCGTTGATTGGGCCTCACAGAATCAGATTTATCTCCTTCTACCATGATGTTACAAGGATATGATAAAGATGAACAAGAAACACTGGGTGAAGTTACACTCAGAACTCATTTTGGAGATCTTTTATCTAATTCAGATTTCGTGGTTGTTGATCAGGACTCATCCTTTAACATCTAGCTTGGAAGACCCTTACTACATAAACATGCAGATATCCCTTCATCATACCTTCAATGTCTCAAGTATTGTTTCGATGGTCAAGTTGGGACATTGTATGGTGATAAGGCCCCATTCAAGACATGTGTGTCTCAATACATTGAGGTGGAATTCTATCACATGAAGGGAAAGGATAAATCCACAACCAGGTAGATTACCATAGTTAATGCTCCATATGGTTTGGAAAAGATTCCAGTAAATCCAATTGAGCATGTGAGTATATATTATGTGTTTCCTATCAGTCAAATTGACAAGACAGACCCATATCAAAATAATCTTATGGAAAAATCCATAATTTCAATTAAGACAATCTAGCCAGACAATATGTGAGAAATTGATGATCCTCCAGGAAATGATGAAAGCTCAAGTGGAGATGTATTCGTTTCATCTGCTGAAATACAAAAAGTCTATACTTCGCCAACCAGGCCAGAATAAGTGACAGTGACGTCTGAGGTGAACAATGATGTCGATTTTCAATCCATCATCTCCTCTTTATTACCCAAGGAAGACCCTTCATCATCAATTGGGTCAGAAATGGAAGCCTCTGCTTCAAGATGATCAAATTTTTACATATCTCTTAATCATGGAAATTTTGCTTCATCGTCTACTATGAAAGTAGAAATGGAAGAAATAAAACATGTTGAAGAATATGAGGAAGATCTCAGAGATTCTCCTCTATCATTTGAAGTCAGTATCTCTACCCCCGTGGATGAACTCAGAGAAATAAATCTGGGTACAAAAGAAGATCCACGCTAGACATTAATCAGTGCGGCCATGACTATTGAAGTGCAGGAGATGTATATTTCATTTCTAATGAAAAATTAAGATATATTAGCATGGAAGTATACAGGGATTACAGGGATTGATCCTGATGTTACTACTCCTCAATTGGGTTTACCAGAAGAACATCGAGGATTTAAGCAAGTCGCGAGAAGAACACACCCAACTTATGCTTCCCAAATTGAAGCTGAAGTGGATAATCTTATCAAAGATAACTTCATCAGATAAGTTCAATATCAACAGTGGTTGGCTAATATTGTCCTTGTGAAGAAGAAGAATGGAAAAATTAGAGTTTTTATTGATTTCAGTGATCTTAATCGGCATTGTCCTAAGGATGATTTTCCAGTTCTAATTACAGAACTGTGAATCGATGCAACAGCTAGCTATGAAGCACTTTCCTTCATGGATGGACATTTTGAATGTAATAAAATCTGAATGGCTCTAGAAGATGAGGAATCCACAGCCTTCAGGGCCCTTCAGGTTGTGTTTTCCTATCGGGTAATTCCCTTTGGTTTAAAGAATTCAGGTGCAACGTATCTGTGTTCCATGCCTCGTATCTTCAAAAACATTTTAGGGATATTTGTTGAATGCTATGTGGATGATTTGGTGGTCAAATAAAAACAACTTTATAATCACTTGGCTGATTTGGAAGTCATAGTCCGCAAGCTTCAACAACATAATTTTAAGATGAACCCCTTAAAATGTGCTTTTGGGGTAACCTCAGGAAAATTTCATGGCTTTGTTTTACGTCGTGGTATTGAAGTAGATCATGAGAAGACCAATTAATTCCTTGGTATGTAACCTCCTAAAAATTTGAAATAATTAAGAGGACATCAAGGAAACTAAGCCTATATTCGGCATTTGATTGCCAATTTGGTAGGAAAAAGTTTACCCTTCACCAAATTGATGAAGAAGGGAGTCACTTACCAGTGGACTGAAAAATGTCAAGAAGCATTCGATAATCTCAAGAAATACCTCTTTAGACCACCAGTACATATGCCACCTATTGAGGGAAGTCCACTTATCCATTATGTGACAGCCTTAGAGCGATCATTGAGTTCATTTATTGCTCAGAGGATTGATGTTGGGAATGAAAACATCCTCTACTACCTCAGTCATACTATGCTTGAAGCTGAAACCCGGTATTCAAGTATTGAGAAATGCTTCCTACAATTAATCATTGCAGTTTATAAGTTGAGACACTACCTGCAACATCACGAGGTCCAATTGGTATCTCACAATAACCCACTCAAATTCATCCTTAGTCGTCGAATGCTTACAGGACATCTGGAAAGCTGGGCAGTTATTTTGAAGCAATTCGACATTCAGTATGTGTCTCAATGGGAAATAAAGGGCCATGCTCTGGCTGATTTCCCTGCTGAACACCGTTTAGTGGAAGACACATCTTTAGATATTGAACTCCATGATGAGGAAGTCTTCTTTATTCAAGAAAGTTCTCTAGCATGGGAAATGTATTTTGATGGTGCTTCCCAAAGTCCAATAGGGAGGAAAATGAAAATCCTAAATTCAACAGAGTTGTCTTAGGAGTTGTGCTAATTTCTCCAGAAAAGACAGTGTTACCTTATTCCTTCTTATTGTGGGAAGGTGGTACCAATAATGAAGCAGAATACCAAGCTCTCATCGTAGGCTTGGAATTGGCAATTCAAGCACAAGTGAATCACATAAAGGTGAAAGGTGATTCAGACATGGTAATCAAACAAGTCAATGGGGATTATGCCATCAGAAAAGCAGAGCTAATCCTTTTGTATGATTATATCAGAAAGTTAATGGTATAATTCTCTTCGGAACTGACATTTTCTTATGTCCCGCGATCACAAAATGCTCATGCGGATGCACTGGCTAATATAGCCACAGCTCTCGCAGATCCAAATAGGGACGAGACAACCATCAGTATTTCCCACCGTCGTGTAATTTCACCTTATGTTTGAACTAGAACAGAGCAGATCAATGAAATTTGTCCCATTATTGAACTGTATGGTCATACTACAGGATGGATGTCACCTATCTGGGAATTCCTTCAAAATGGAACACTTCCACCTGATAGAGCTGAGAAAGAACAAATCCAGTGACGTGTTCTCAATTTTACTCATTATGATAGCCCATATCACCTAGAGAAAATTCTCTACAAATGTGGTTTTGATGGAGTTCTCTTCATATGCATTGACGGTGAAGAGACAATTGCTCTCATGAAAGAAGTGCATACAGGAGTCTCTGGTTCCCACCAGTCTAGACATAGACTGTCTGATCAGATTCGAAGGCTTGGATACTTTTGGCCTTCAATGATACAAGATTGTGTTGATTTCACAAAGAAGTGACATTCATGCCAAGTACATGCCAACTTCATTCATCAACCTCCATTTTTTCTTCATACAACTAAATACTCGTGTCCATTTTCCACATGGGGAATGGATGTAGTGGGACCTTACCCTTCAGCTACATCCAAACAGTTTAAGTATATTCTTACTACTGCTGACTTCTTTTCCAAATGGGCAGAGGAAATACTTCTCAAAGAAGTTAGTTCTAAAATCATTGTTAGCTTCACCAAGTCTAACATCATTACCAGATTTGGTGTCCCTCATACCATATTGACAGACAATGGCACCAACATCTATTCGTCAGAGGTGAAGAAGTTGTATCAATAATACCACATTAAATCCAATCATTCAAATTTTTATCATGCAGCGGCCAATGGCCAGACAGATGCCTTCAACAAGTCTCTTTCAAATATACTACAAAATATGGTGAATAAATATAAGAAGTCATGTCTTGATAAACTCTTTCATGATTTATTGGCATATCAGACTACCACCCGCACTACAATGCAGTCAACTCCATATTCACTGGTATATGGAACAGAAGTAGTCTTGCCTATTGGAGTTCAACTACCCTCGCTCCGAGTATCCATTTGTGATCAGTCATCTACAGATGAAAAATATCAAAAGAGATTGAATGAATTGGAACAGTTATATGAGAAAATATTGTGCACTTTGCACCACTTGAAGTCTATCAGAATCGAATAGCACGAGCTTTCATCAAAAAAGATTGTCTTCATCCATTCACTCAGGGAGAATTGGTATTAGTTCTCATAACTCCAATGATACCAGGAAAGAAACCTCCCATGCTTGAGCCAAAATGGGAAGGACCATATTCAATACATAAGGTCTACTCCAATGGAGCATATTCATTAATCTCAATGGATGGAGAACTCATCACTACTCCAACCATTGAAAGATTTCTGAAGAAGTATTTTGTATAAACACAAAATACATTGTTGCGGTCCATACATATGACCTTAAACTATTTTTAATATTTTCATCCCACACGACGTTAAACTGTGACATCCTAACTACATGACGCTAAATTGTACAGAAGTCCCTTACGTCCAGCAAGACGTTAAACTGCACCATCCACAGTCCATGCATACGACTTTAAACTATTCACACTTTGGTCCAACATGACCTTAAACTGTATCCCCCTTCATCTTCCTTTCTATATAAAATTAAATTATATAACAGTCCCTTACTTCTAGCAAGAAGTTAAATTGCATAACCAACGGTCCATGCATACGACCTTAAACTATTGGCACTTAGATACAACATGACGCTAAACTGTATAGTCCATTTTCGTGTGACATGACGTTAAACAGTGAAAAAGTCCCTAATACGTCCAACATGACATTAAATGGTGTACTCTTTTGTCCTCACTACATGACATTAAACTGCACAGACCCCCTTTTGTCCAACATGATATTAAACTGTATTGTCCCCATCGTCCTAACTACATGATGCTAAACTATATAGAAAGTCCTTTAATACATTATACATGACATTAAACTGTACTTTGTCCCTACTACATGAAATTAAACTGTGCATTTTTAGGGTTATTTCTACCTCTTGTTTCTTACACCGAGTATGACTCACATGATCTTAGAGAAAAATTCAACCATAACACTCTCTCTGGGCTACTAACCATGTTTAAGTCCCAACACTAGTTTTTAGGTCGTTGTCCCCAAGGGCAACTTGATCACTAATTCATTCTTTAATTGAACTACATGGACTTTGATCATTGCCTTCTAGGCTAGGTACGTAGGCAACCTCCCAAGGTTCAAGCGCAAAACCAATCTCTTCACATCGGTTCACCTCCATCTCATGTGATGTTGATTTGTGAAACCACCCCCAGAATCAATATCCTTACATTGGTTCACCTTCTTCCTTGTTATACGATGTTAAACTATACAACACTTTTGCCCAATATTACAATAAACTATTATATTCTATGATACCCTCACCTGAGATGGAATCATTTCTTACATTGATTTTCAATCATGTTTAATTTCAAAGATTATGTGCATACATGGAAATGCTCGAACCTTTTATCTTGGGTTAAACCATCATTTCACTAAGGTCCCCTTTCACCCTTCACATGTACGAACCAAATTTGTACAGAGGGAATTTCTAAAACTACATGGGCTTGATTCCCATCCTTATGGGATAGGTAGAAACATTCAACTGTCCCTCGAATCTAGCCCCAAGTCTTTTGGGCCTAACCGCAAATTCCTCTTCCATTCCCCTGGCTGAAAAGTCCCAATGAAGACACACTCTATGTATTTCTTATAATGGTCCAAGCTCTATGACCATATACTAAGATCTCCAATACTTTGGTCCCGCATGACATTAAACTATAGTTGAAGAACTATGTATGGATTGATTCACATCCATATAGGATACATAGTGAAGTCCAGCATTACCATTCAGGACCCATCCACAACAAGATTATTGTTAGCATTGATCTATGTCTCTAGGCATACATTGGAAAATAACAATCTTTTTGTGTCATAATACTAACCTTAAATATTTTCAGATCTTCCTAACCCTTTTATTAACTTCTAATCACAAAAGGCTTGAAATTATGAGAGTTATTTTTCATGACCATGAAGCATGTGCCCTTAGGCGGCCTTGCATAAACAGTCTACATAACGGACCTGTCAGCCAAAAGATGCTATTATTTGACTATGCAGTCAATGCCCTTAGGTGGCCCTGCATAATTCCTCAGCCTAACGGGTTTGTTAAATAGTGGTAACTTCATTCTTGGGAGGAAAACCTCTTTTCTCTTTATTTGTATTGATAATATGTAGGGATCTGAAAAAAATATCCATCCTTAACATATTTGTCCCATATCCTTTTTCATGATCTGAAAGTATTCAAGTCTATGGTTTATATTCTCCTTACCGATTTTTGGGTCAGACCTTTGTAGGAGTGATATCCCTCCAGTTCTTCGATAATTTTGTTCGGAATTATATTCTCCATATCCAAGTACCTCTTTCCATACAGAAAACTCTATACTTTGGAAAATTTGAATCTCCATAAACTTTCACTGGCTTTTTAGCACTAGGAATGTAAATTTCTGAGAGTTTTTTTTCCAGACTATGCAGTATATGCCCTCAGGCGGCCTTGCATAAGTAGTCTACATAACGGACCTGTCAGCCAAATGATGTTATTTATTTGACTCTGCAGCCAATGCCCTTAGGTGGCCCTGCATAATTCAACCCCCTAACGGGTTTGTTAAAAAATGGTAACTTCATTCTTGGGAACTACTTATTCTAATGCCTTTTATCTCTTTTTCATATCATTCCTCAGATCCGAATTTTCATAAGTTATAGTTTACATATTTTCCCTCATAATTGAGTATGGTAATATATTTTCAGATAAATTGTCAATGAATTGAGTCAATTTTAATTCATTCGGTCAACGCTATTTCGACCTTAAACATTATCCTCTTTATGTCTAACATACATGACTTTAAACTACCCACAAAAGATAACTGAACATTGAATAAAAGTCACGTTCTAGCTCACTAAACATACATTTTGTATGATTTAGGTAATATTGAGCAATTAAAATATTCAATGTTTGTAGGGAGATTTATAATAATCCTAGTAAAAATCAAACTATGCTTACTAGTCTCATTGGCTTAGGTAAGATTTAAACCAGGTAGCAGGAAAATACGTGCACAAATGATTTAAGATGAAAGTGTTTTTCCTTGATGCACAAGAGTTTTAAGGACATCCACAGACTGGAGTCTCTTCTCTTTTTCAGGAATTACAAAAGACATTCAACATAACTCTTACTTTGATTTACGGAATCCTGAACTTCATCAGCAGCCACATGTAATTCATTCTTTCAAAGGGATACCATAAGGGATGCAGTGATACGAGCTCTTCTTCGAACAATTGTAAAAGAATATTCTTGAGTGCGGTTTGAGAAAATTTTCTACTGATCAAACAGTGACTCTGTTTCTATCTAAGAAACTTGGAAGATGGATACATGGATTTGAGAATGAAGCATTGGATGTAAAGATCCATTTGGAGAGGGTACTCTTTTCAGATATTGTTCTAATACCATATTTGTCTTCTCTCTACCAAATGGCAGTGGAAAACATTTCAGCCCATGGGTTTGCCATTTTCTTATCTGCAAGGAAATGGAATGCAGGAAAAATCTGAAATTTAACACCAATGTTATTTCTCTTAATGTACAGAATAACCGAAATAGAGGAGTAGTAGTGCAGATGCATCTCAGGCATATAGTTCTTTAAATTTGGAACATTGACTCCTTGCTGATGACCATGACCATATAGAGGCAGGTAGTTGCTTTGTGAGAAATTAAGATGATATTTCTTCAAGTACATAGCCAATTCTGGGAGAATGCTGTCGCATATATTATAGTAATAATGTCCAAAAATGTTCATCATGTCATCAATCCGCTTCCTAGCAAATCAATCAGCCATTCCGATTCTCTTGGGAGCCATTAAATCTGCATAATAGATGTATAAATTAACTCTTAAATAAGTTGATTCTTCATAAAATTTGTGAAAGAATTCGATAAAATGTCAAAGTCATTAAGGCGCGCAAGTCTAAACTTAGCGCGCAAGTCTGATGTGTCGGGTAAGTATTTTGCACGCAAGTATCACCTAACAAGTCCAAATACCTACACAGCAGCGCGACAACAAAGAAACATTGGAAAAAAGAGCAACTTGCGTGGCAAAGGCAACTTGTGCGGTGAGTGATCGAATGTTTGAAATCCAGATGCTTTGTACAGAAATGAGGCCTCATATTTATAGGCTAGGCCGTACCCTTGAATGCCGATGCCTGTGCACTCAACACATGCACACCACCCTCTGCGCCCTGAATACATGTACGCCTCTCCCCTTTTGATTCTCGATTTCCTCAGAGTCAAATCCTCATTTCTTTTGGATCCAACACTGGGGGGGGGGACTTTTGTTGACCCTCCTTTCATCACAGAGTCTAAATATTGGAAAAGGGGAATATCATAGCTCAAAGTGATCCATCCTTTAGAAAAATCATAAAAATTGACAAAGGAATGAATAATAAGAACATTTCACAAGGGTCGCGCAAGTTCTACCATGGTCGCGCAAGTGTACTTGCACGCTGCCTAATGGTCGTGCAAGTCACTTGCGTGCCCTATGTGAAAACCGCACGGGGTCTTCTCCAGCCTATAAATAGCCCCAGTGGGCCCCCCATTTCAAGAGGTATTTTTCTAGAATTCAGATACAAAGCTCCGAACGCCCAAGTCTCTTCTTCAGGTATTCAATGGTAATTCTTCACCTAGAATGGAAGGTCTAAATAAGAAGAGTAAGGTATAAGTGTTAGATTTCACTAACACTTGCGCGCTTAAGTGTTTTACCCTTAAGGGAAATGAACACACTTGTGCACCGCTCTACTTCTTCACCAAAACTTATGCGCCACTCTTCTGGTTGTACCTCAGGATGATTCTAAAGTCTTTGATCAAGAATCACCCAAGTATTACTCTATTGGTCAAGGATCGCACATGTACCCATGTGCCGCGCAGGTATACCTGCGTGACCAGGACTTGCACGCCTATGCAGTACCTGCGCAACCCCTCAGGACTTGTGCACCCTTCTACTTTTGGGTTCCCTTCATACCCATTTAACCCCTCTTATGCCATTCCACCACTCCTATTCATGATTTAGTTTTCAAGACAATCCTCAAAGACATTTATGGCATGTATTCTTGATTGATATCCTTATCTGAAATGAATTCCATGGAACATATCTCAAACCCTAGTGATTTACAAATATTTAAGTCACTATAGTTAGTGAGTTCATTCATTCAACCTCATCCTTTAAGATGAGAGAATACATAACCTGGGCCTCCTTTTCCAGAGTAATCCCCAGTCCAAATTCTCATTAATCTTGGCCTCCTTTTTAGGAGTAATCCCCAATCTTAAAATTCCCAAATATGGGTATCCTTTTTAGGAGTAAGCCCCAACCATAATTCTCTTAACCTGGGCCTCCTTTTCAAAAGTAAGTCTCAAGTCCTCATTAAACTGGGACTCCTTTTCAGGAATAAGCCAGAGTCTCAATTATGGGCATCCTCCTTAGGAGTAATCACCAAGTCCCTTAATTTTCTCTTAACCAGTCCTAATATAATTTTGATTTGGGCTTCCTTATCAGGAGTAAAACCCAATCATAAGTCCCCGCCTAATTTGGGCCTCCTTCCCAAAAGTTTGCCCCATGTTTGAGTATCCAAATCTCCATAAAGTACATATACCTTTATGGACCATGTTCTTGGATTTCTTCCCTGAGGTAAATCTTAATCTTTATCTGTTTGGGTAGTCATACATACATAAGCCCCACATCATTTCTTATGATTGCATCTTTCATGGCACAATTGTCTGGTTTTTACCAATACCTCTTGTTTCTCACACCGATCATGCCTCACATGAGCTTAGAGTGTAATAGTAATAATGAAATATTTCTTTGAGCCATCAATAATAAACATTATACTCCTTTACTTGAACTACGTGGGTTCTGATTCCTTTTACAAAACAAAGGATACGTAGTTAGCCCATCTGCGGGTACGATCCCAACTCTGAAATAATCCATGTCCTTCTGAATGACAATAAACTTCAAGTACCCCACTAAGAGGCTTTAAAACCAGTATGGTCATCATAATGACTAGGATACTTTTATGTATTGAAGGATACCATTGGCTATGAATCTCTAAATAAATTCAGATGATTCTCTATCGATGAAGAACCTCGAATACATATAAAAGATTCTCTAAATTTCCTACATATCAATCATTGATTATGATATCTAAAGGAAAGCTCATTTTATAGTGGTTAATGTAATAAGGATTCACGAACATAACTTAAATCTATAAAGAGAGTCCCAGAGTAGACAATAATTCCCTTAAAAAAGGTGTGATGAGTCCGACCTCCCATCCTCTCGACCAATGCAAATTCCTAAGCCTCAGCATTCCACAACTAATGAGTGCCTACCATTAGAATGTATGTTCAAATGGATATGGAATCATTGGATGTTTCCAGTTCTACGAAAAAACCCATTAGAAACTGCTTGGAATGTTGGAATCTTAAATCAAGGAGATCATCCTCAATTCTAGAGGGAAACAGGCACCGAACAAAAACACACAAATAGTGATGAGAATAAAAAATAGAATTTCGATTGAATGATGAAGAAAAAGAAGGGAAGGGTTTCCATTATGATTTAAAATATTTTCATATAATTAGTATTTAATAAGATGTTGTGGATGATTAAAATAGGATATGAAAAAGAAACCTTCATTAAAGCAGAATTACAAAACAAAGACTTACAAGATTAAAAATGAAGAAAAGAACAAAAGTAAATGAAATCAACGAGAGGAAGGGTCACTCAAGTAAAAAAATGAGTATGGAAGGTCCTCCAATGCCACTGGAAAGGATTTGGTCGTGCCAATATATGCTTTTCTATTATGAAATTCCAACCTTTTTATAGGAGAAGAGGGAATGTATTTATAGCCCAAGGTAGTGGACTGTTTTCATTATAAAACTATCCCTCCACTTTCATCACCAATTGGTCCATACATATAGCCGAATCACGAGATATATTCTTCTTCAAATATGTAGATATTAATGTTTTCAGTCAGCACTCAAAAATTGGAGCCATTTGGACTTATGTATTCAACGTTATGGCAGTTTTAACAAACAATTATAAACCATCCATTTCTATCCATGTTTTTTTGATTGCCGAAATGAGAACGGATTTTTGAATAAGAATATTCCATTAAATCTGAATGATTTATTCAACAATGTTGGCCAAAAATATCTCCACTTTCACTATGAAAATTTTCAACTCAAATGGTTGTTTCTATCATGAGTAAGATCAAATTTTGTGAGTTTATCTCAATTCACAAACAGAAATATGGGATAGAATTCAAAGCTTCATTTGGGTCTATTGTTATTAGAGTTGGTCCCTTGATATTTTATCCAGGACTCCTTGCATTTTCCCTCAAACATTAGAGTTTAAAAATAATATGGACATCTGGATAGGCCTAGTAATTCAATCTTCTTGGATGGTCCAGTTTCTTCACAGAATCTATGTGCCTTCTGGTGTGGACCATATTACCCTCCATATTGACGATTTGGACATAGGTTCCTTATAAATAAATGTTGTAATTTGAGTAGGGAACACTATAAACAAGATTCATTCAATTTTGTTAAGTAGGGTGAGAGTTATTATTAAAATATTAAATAGACTTGAATCTAGATGAATTCAAATAGTGCTCTAAAATATATTTAATGTTTACATAGTAATATTCTACACAAATTATGCACATTTTATATGAAATCATTAAAGGGAGTATATAATAATTAATGAAAATATTAATAACATCAAATTTTCATACGAGTTACGAAAATATTTGTAAAATTTATTATCAAGGATATTAGTCATTCTGTGAGGATATTGACCACTTCATGAAGAAATTATTTCTAGAATTCAGTGTCACTCCCTACAGGAAGCAATATCATGAGATGAGGGTGTTACACCGTGAAGAGTCGATATACATAATAATGATTTTGAGGGATCATGAAGTCACACTGTGAAGACACATGTGATTCCATGTTTCCTCACTATGAGGAAACCTGCGATTCCATGAATCAAGGCTCATGAAGATTTAGTATTGCTATAATTTAGAAGGTGTATGAACTATGAAGTTAGTGAAGAACTGTGATGGGTATTGTAGAGGTATATGTTGTTTTTGTCTATATATCATGACATGATATAGGATATAAACAAATTATAGTGTTTATATCCATGTACCGATCACAACATGGATGAAATGATCATTCTCTAGGAAATATTTTGAGTCACGGAATATTAAATGATCCTCCTAGATTTTGTAGGGACATAAATATAATATATTAACTAGATTTTTTGAATCTGGTTGCTAACTCATGATTAAATGTGACGGAATAGGTCTCACAATGAAAGTATATAATTTGAGACATGTCACACCATGAATAAAGGTCTCACACTGTGACATGATTTTTTCTAGAGTCCTATATAAAAATGATCAT
This sequence comes from Viscum album, assembly GCA_963277665.1. Classification (NCBI taxonomy): domain Eukaryota; kingdom Viridiplantae; phylum Streptophyta; class Magnoliopsida; order Santalales; family Viscaceae; genus Viscum; species Viscum album. The sequence continues at coordinate 400,539,137 of OY728138.1, forward strand.
AGAACAATAAAATTGAAGCGATATACAAAGGGAAAGAGGAGAGACTAAAGAGAAAAGTGGGATTTTTAGGTCAGTACTTAAAATAAAATGAGTATTGAAAATGCCATAAACTACTAATAACATGTATGTGGTTTATTGGACAAGACTTATCTTGTCCATATGTAAATGCTAATAGAGTTAGGAGGTATGGAATGAGATCAACACACATCAATGAGCCAACACCATTTGAAGAAAAATCCAAACATCACCATTTTATTCTAACTCAAAATAATTATTCTATAGAATTTTCCAACCATACAACATAATAAATAGAATAAAAACCAAAAAACACCTAAATCACATCACCACCACCAACAAGAAGAAACTCCACACAAAGAGTCATAAAAAACACTCGAGAATACAACCGCCTCCCTACAAAAGAATCTGGGCGACCTTAGGGTAAAAAAGTTTGTGAAACCTAAATCTTTTTTACTCAAAGACTACAACAACCCAATAGATGGAATCCGCCATGAAGGAAGAAATCATCCCATAAAAGAAATGAAGAAAAATCAATGAACAAAAAAGAGGTGATGAAGAACCCAACCAAAATGATGAAAAAAACATATATTGACACATGTACCCCTCCAAAACCATCATATGTTTCCCTAAAATTCACATCAATCCTATACAAAATGGGTTCTATCTAGCCAGATAATATAAGATAACAACCCAACTCTTCATTAATATTTATGAAAATGTATGGGTCACACCTTCTTCTCCATTGGGTTAAATCTAAATATATCATCTATCTTCACCAAGATATACATATTAAATAATATAAACAACAAATAAAACAAAAAAAAACATTGGGAACATTAGTTAAGTTATAAAAAACATTCTACTTATAAGAAAACATTAATGGAATATACGTTAAATTAGATTGAAAAGAATAACATGTTCGATTTAAGGTTTCTCTGTTTGGATAAAAAGTTCACAGTTACAAAGTATTGTTTCTAGAATAATTTCAATATGAAAATAGAAGTATCACAAAATGAAAATAAAAAATATAGTGAAGCCCAAAATCACAAAATCCTTAATTAAAATTGGTCCAAATAATAAAAACGAAAGAAAACTTACATGAATCCATTGAAAAACTCACTACCTTCAATGGTGGTGGATGTAACTGGAATCATAATAAGAAACCACCAATAAGAAAATAATTGGAAAAAGAGGGAGATATAATGTGATCTTATACATATGTTATTAGAGATTCAATTGTACATGATAAATGATACATGAGTCCATAAAAAAAATGAATAAAGAATATTAAGATTTATATGTACATCCTAATACTAAATAACATGATCATTAATAATGATTTTTTTGTCAAATGATATCCAATGTCATTCAAAACATACACCATGGAGTGACCTATATCAAGTCTTATAATACAATAAAAAACCAGACCAAATTGAAAATATTTTAAGAGAATATATGGATAGGTTTCATAATAAAAAATAAAAATAAAGTAATATTTTAACATTATTGGGAATCCAATATGTCATGTCCATAAGTTTGACTACCATGATAGTAGAAATAAGTAGTTTTAAATACAATTGAAGTCAAAATACCCAAATTTTAAATAAATTACCATCTCACATTCAATATAACAAAATAGAGATATAGTAAGAAGAAATATCAATCCCAAAATACTATTTACGATTAATTGGGAGGAATATAAACTGTAAAAATAGAAACATTTTAACCAATAATACTAATCATGAAATTTGACCATGAATCAAATTATTTATTCAATAAAACCAACATGGTATAATCAAAGAGTTACCTAAGACAAGGATTCTAAAATGAGATTATTAAAATCATTATCTCGTACATGAAAAGTCCATAGAGTCTAGAAACAATGAGTGGTATATATAGGCTGTGAGAAACATTTACTAGTTTGATTACATAGAAAATTCATTGCATTTCCTTTTTCAAGACATTTTATAAATTCTTGTTTGAAATTAAATAATGAAAATAAATATTTAATTTTTTAAAACTACTCATGCTCAGTCACTATATTGTTCTTTTTAAATCATGTCGTGTGCAAAAAAAAATCCTTCATTTGAAATAAAAAGTTCAAAAAATCATATATTTTATTGAAAAAAACCATCCATATCGAATTACCTTCCAAAATTCCATTTCTATACTAGTTTTAAATATCATAAAAAATAATTTCAAGTATTCTATTAAACAAATTGTTGTATAAAAATATGGAAAATTAATATATAAAGGTAAAAACCAAGTGAGATATGTACCAAGATGTACTCAAGTAGAATAAACATTCAGAAAATCAAGGAACATTCTAATATATAACATCACAGGATTTCTCCAACTAGCCTTACCTAGTGGAGTTACCTCTACATAGATTCTCTCCATGCATTAAATGATCCTAATTAGTATATAAAAATTTATAGCAAAGATAAAATTTCTCAAAATCCCACTGAGATACTGAATGATCCCATAAAGAATTATATTGGAGGTGGGGAATACTTTTATAGCACATCTCCCATATATATAAAGTATAATTAATAGTAAGGAATCATAATATCAATAATTTATCCCTTCCCCATACAAATTTTTTATGAAAAACACCATTTCATTGCACATAATATCATTTCATAATAAAATTCAATTCATAAAATATATATTCTATTATAGAACATAATATCTAGCGGGATTAAACCAAGGGTATAAATAATTAAATGAAAAACATGTTATAAAAAATATAAAACATAACTTTTTCCATCAAGTTAATATCAAAACACATTTAATCCTTTATAAAAAATATTTTGAAATCTTATTTAACAAAAAACCCTCATTGAAATCAATAGAAACAAAAATTTAATACAATAATTCCTAATATAAAATTTTTACATTAACACAACATCATTAAAAAATAAATGGAACAACATAAACAGATGTTATTTATGAGAAACATAAGAACATATCAATGAAACACATACAATTATAATAGTAATGAAATAATAATGGTTATAGAAGACAAAATAATCACATGTTTTGAGATGAAAATGAAATCACAAGGAAATATCCATCACTATCATGAAAAGATGGCATGAAACCATTAATTAATAGTTGAATAGAAACAAAGAAAAAATATGAAGAACCTTGATAATAAGAATAATAACGTGTGCTCAAAATCTAAATCTAGTGTTTAGAAACAATTAACCTATAATGAAAGTGAGACCTAATGAAGCCTCAATTTGAACCAAGGTATCCCAAAATAGAGAATAAACCCTAGCTACAAGGAGAACTCACAAAAATCTGAGCATATGAGTACGTTAGGGCTTGGCCAAACTCGCATCACATCGATGGAACTGCATCAGTAGGATGGTTTAGAGGCCGCATAGGAGCCACATCAGTGGGGAGGTAGGATGACTGTGGCATAGCCGCTTCGAAATAGGAACATCGTTAGAGGCAGTAAGTGGTCTGGCTATATCGAAATGGCATTATAACTATGTTGGATCTGCGTTGGAGGAGGGAGATCACCAGAGGTAGGTGGTGGGATTGATCTGTCAGAGGATGAAGATCGATGCAGATGATAGGACTCGATAGGAACCACACACAGAGATGAGGAACCATGTGAAGGGGGTAAGGGGATTACTGAGAGAAGGTGAAATGGGGAAATGATGGGTATTTCCAAAATTTGAATAATATTGTAGCCCCATATAAAACTATTGTCACATTTTATTAAAACTATGAAAATATATGGGAGGCAATAGACCACATTTCAATTTTTGATTTATATATTATATATCCCCAATATTTACATTTTATTCATAAAAAGATTATTATTATTCATCAAGTAAATATAAAATATTCTTTTTCTTGAAATGTATACTTTTTGAAAACCCGTTTGTTTTTCATGTCTGTGAGTTTAATATGAAATTAAAATTTTCTAATTATGTGAATTAAATTTGTTAAAATATAATCCAAATTTCTAATAATAATAATTTATATTATCTTATAATTTCAACTGAATTTTTTACTATAACAAATAGTAAAAATAGAAAAAATACCTTAGTTAAGGTAAAAAAAGTTTTACTCAGGGATAAACTAAAAAATAAGTGTTAAAGGGGCACAAAATCATGTCTAAAAAACATTTTATATACATATTTAGAATTTATCATGTCTAATTATATAAATCTGTCTATTTTTTCCATTTGGTATGTGGAAAACATGGGTACACCTTTTTCTCTTCAAAAGTTACAATTGTGCCACTCACATAACTTATAAAAGGTCACCCCTATAATCTCTTATACAAATATTCAAATAAATTTGTATCAGCCAATAACTATTCCAATGTAACTATTAATTCATAAAAAACTTTATTGTTCCATTATTATGATCATAAATCCTTTTTAATAAGTATTGTGTTGCTAACCTAAGGAGGTTGTCTAAAAAAGGTATTGTTCTTAAACGATAATTTTTATTTTACATCATCATACACCACCGTTAAATATTATTAAGTTATTATGATATAATAACACCACTATTTACCATTTATTTTTATTGAATTTTATTAATTTCAAAAACTACATCTATATCCTCTTTTATCAAATGGGATATGTAATAATCATTCTTGTGTATGGTGGACTACCGCCTCACAAACTGATGTTATTCATTTTCCATACTCACCTATCAGGACCTATTATACTGATGGGTTTAAACTATAAATTTTATATTGTTAACATATTTAAAATTATTTTGTTGTGATATCACATATACCTTCATAATATTTATCGTGTGGTGTATATGCTAACATTCTCTTATATATAGCAGACTACTGCCTCACAAAGCTTTGTGATACATCCTTCACCAATGATTTACATGGAATTTAATAATGATATATTTAATTAGTATATATTCTAAAAATGAAATAATTATTATATCAATTCATTATTAATAATTATTAAAATTCAATATATACTTTTTTTGTACTCTGAAAAATGATAATGTCATTTGCGCATACATGTGGATTGCCACCTTCACGAAGTGATGTAACACTCTTTTCATCCCTAAATCACATGGATGATATATATATATATATATATATATATGATTATGTTTAATTTAATAATATTTTTTTTCATATTATAACTATCATTATTAAAATTAAATATAATATGTACCATCTTTCCATAATGATCATTGAAAAATGGAAACATTACTCATGCAGACGTGCGGCCTGTAGTCTCTATGACTATAAAATACTTCAATTTTTTTATAACCATGTTATATGATTGGTTACAAAATTTTTAATTATGTATACAAATATTATTTATTTCCTATTATTTATTTTTTATATGTTCAAAAAATGGATTCTTTGACCATATTAATCACACAAAATATGTTTTGAAACAATGTATCGAACATCCCCAAAACATATGATGTGCACTTAACTAATTAATTATTTAAAAATGATATCAAAAAGAAATAAAAATAAATGATTTAATTGTAGGATGTTAATCCTATAAAAATCTATTAATAATTAAATAGTTTATATATTATTATTATCGAGAAGGTTTTAACACATACGATGGAAGTTAGACCAAAGTTAAGGGTTTCTCATCCCACTTTTATTTCTATGATACATTTTCTATATTCTCAACTTATTTAAATAGTGTGTTGTATATAATTATACTATTATAAGTAATATCATTAATACTTTATAAATCATGGTACTTTATGTTTTAATTTTAATTACTTCATTCAAGGGGATTTGACTCAAAAGTTACCAAGTGATAAATAATTTCATATCATAATTTCTTTAAATTTGTTTATAATACTTATTCATTGTATTTGATATTATATAATTATGTGTGTAATGATTTTATTTATATTATGTTTTATTTTCACTAGTTTAATGTGAATTTAAAATATATACACATAATTGATTCATTTATTAATTCTCAAATTTAGTGGTATGATTTTTGTCGTTGTTGTTCATTTAAAATTCTAATTTTTAAGACATTCATTTATAATAAGCACATATATTCATTTTCAATTTTAATATAATTCCCTTTGAAATGTTATATCCTGAAAATAATTATGTTTATGATACGTAATGTATCATTTGAATAAATTATTTCTTGGGTTTTTGTATTTAAGACTTACTAAATTGGAAAAAACTTTCTGTCAAAATCTCATTTATTTTAATATTGTTCTTTGTTCATAGTTTCTTTAGTGGAAATAATGTGATATCATTTTCTTAAACCACATATATTTTATTATACTCTGGTTTTTTATTTTTTCTACATGTTTAATTTCCATTATGTATATTAGTAATAAAATGAATATATTGAAATTATTTTACAAGTTATGTCAATATTGTATTTTCTATTAGATTGGGTACCTTTCTATTCCATATTCTTGTATTAAAAAATTTTCTTTTGTAAAAATAAATTACATCCTAAATAAATTTCTCATGCTCTTTTACCTTATTTTAAATGGTTTTATAATGAAATTTCTTAACATTCTCTAAATGTGTCAATTTTTACTCACTTTTTAATTTTTTTTGAAAGGATTGTTTATTTATAACATTTATGAAAGGAATAATGTTTTCTGAATTCATATCAATTATCTTTCTTGAATATTAATTTATATTTTTATAATTTAATTTTCAAATAAAAATATTTTCTAAATATTTTTTGATTTTTTACTTTTAAAATTTTATTTTTAAAGTAAAAAGGTTATTTTCCTCAAAAATGAAATTAATGATAGTTTTATGGTATTTCCATTCAACAACACCAAAAACCATTCATGTTACATATTCTTAAATAGGGATATATTTTAATTATATCAACCTCATTCTTTCTCAATGTGGTTTAATATTATTTCAATGAGATTTTAATAGAACCCATTTTCATTCAACATGGTTAATCATGTTTCAAAGAGATGGTTATGGAACCTATTTCTTTTTAATGGGATAATCATGGTACAAATATATTATAATGTAACCTATTACATTTATATGGGTTAATAATATTTTAATTACATTATTATGGAGCTAGTTTCTTTTCCACGATTTAATAATGTTTCAATGATATTGTTATAGAACCCATTTCTTTTCTACGGGTGAATTGAGCTATAAATGAATATTGATTATTGATATGATTGAAAAGTTAAGGCCTCTAAATGTTTAATTAATCCATGGTACATAGATATTATAAATTATCATGAGTGATCATAATACTTCCTATATAATGGATTCACCCAGATAGCACCAGGAGATCCCAATACAGCTTATATGATGGGTTCACCTAGATAGCATCAGGAAAGCCCAATATAGCTTATATGATGGGTGCACCAAGATAGTACTCAAATTCGTTGGGTGATTTTAATTTTATATTGTATAAATAAGGGTGGAGTTACCATAGGGTTTATCCAATGGATTTAATAGGGATCTAGTTATTTTTCATATGTTTTTGATAATGGTTATGATGTTAATATTCCAAGATACAACTACATTTAATTTATCATTATTATGGTTGTAAATGTTTTTTATTATCAAGACTGATATCATATTGATCATTGTTATTTATTATTTTTATTATTTCCTTTTTTAATGATTTATTTCAATATTTTATGTTTTATTATCCTTGTATTTATGGTAATGAAAATTATTATGTTATGCTCATATAATTTTATTATATCATCATAAACTTATGCTCATCTTATTATAATTAATTTCATTCAATTGTAAATTCTTATATTTACCCATAATGTGAATTTGATCTCACCCATATTATGTTTCCTTTTCCCCATGTTATGATTAATGATGTTAAATGAATTATGTCTAGAAGGGATTCATATGGATGATGATGACCGAATGTGGAATATGAAAAGGCTAGGTATAGTAGGAGATGTTATTCATCATTATGAACCAGTTTTTTTGTGAATCCATGATATTAAAGGTTTTCCATTGTTCTCTAAAATTCTCAACCTAAAATGTCTTTGAAAATTTTATTTATACAACATTTCCTTTTGATGATGCATATTTTATATGGAATAAATTGGATCACCCGTATCATTATCATACCAAAAAATGCAATGTTTAAAATTTCCGCACCATATCTTAGAGTGTAGGTTTTGGGATGTTATACAACCCCCATTAAAACCTACAATATGAAAACCTTTAACATGATATTAAAACACGGGCATTCAAATTATGACCAAAAATATTTCAACACCATGTCCAACACATTTAGAATAAACAATGTTTTTAAAATTATATATCTATGATTTTTTTGAAAACTAAATTTATATAATTTGTAAAATTATATTCAAAAATAAATTCTTCTATTATTTATAATATAAAAATGTTTCATTAATTTTATATCCAATATAAACACCACTCATTAAAAATAATTCCAATTTTAAATAACAAACGAAAATTTAATGGAATGAAAATACATTAAAATAAAATTTATTTTTTATTTTTTACCAATTAAAAAAAACAAAACACTTTTATCTTAAACTAACATATAAAAAGTACTAGAGTGATATCTTATAGGAAAAAAACTAAAATAATTCAAATAAAATGAATACATTTGAAAAAATAAATAAATAATCAATAACCAAATAAATCTATTTTTGTTTCAAAAACACCCCTAAAATGAAAACACTTAATAACATAATTGGTTTCTAAAATCATAATAAAAAATAAAATTTTGCTTTATTTTTAAAATTTATAATCAATTTAATAATTTTAATTTGACCTGAATAAATATTTTCTGTCACATCTAATTAAATACATTTCTCTTATAATAATATATACCTAAAAACTTATTTAACCAGGTAAAACAAAATTTTAAAGCCTAAAAAACCATATAAAATTTATCATTCATATTAAATAAAATGTATAAAATATTAATTTAAGGAAACATGAATTATATAAATATAAATACACTATAATATACACAGTATGTGTTAAGTGGACCGATGGCCCATGGTAAACTTAATGATCATTATATCTTACTGTATAACCACATTTATATGGTTCTTCTATGAATTTTAAATTATCACCATACCCATATTATTTTATGGTGTCTTCATAAAAATTTTATACATGTTATAACCAAAATAATATAGTTCAAGAAAAAAATTAACCAGCATGCAAACCCATTTTCATTTACAGGAACTATTATATTAAGATATTCAATTTATTTATGAATCTAACATACAAGTCATAGAATTTTATGTAGTCAATAACATTCAAAAATATTTTAATCCATTATTATAAATTATTACATGATGCATGAGGAAAAAATGAACATCTTTCTCTATCATGGGTTATGGAAACTAACATTACTCAAAAATAAAATCAATAGTGTGACCTCTTTAGGGATGACTGACTCCCCTCACACCGAATATCCCATTGTAACATAACTTCAATTACTAAAATTTATATCCAAAAGTATTTAATATTATACACCAAGAGTTTCTTCATTCCAATACCAAAAACTACTAATATTTACTAGAATACTCGATAGAAAAATAGATTAGAGACCATATGAAATAAGTTATATTTTTTCCCAAACTCAAATCTATCATCCACCAACCTTTGATGTTTTCCCTGGAATTATCAAATGCTATTGAAAGGTAACTAAGGTTTAATAAATCATTATGTGACCAATTTACTTCAAAATATATTTTCCTATATATTATAAATAACCATAAATTTTAAAAATAAAATACTGAAAACAAATACTAAAAAATAACTAATATAAATAAAAGTATTCACGACCTTTTTACATATATAAATTTACACATTAATTAAAAATCCAATAAATGTAAATATAAAAAATTATTACATGTAAAATACTTAATTAATATTATAATTCAAAAATAAGACTTGTATTTTAATAAGATCTATGGATGGAAATCACTTTTTGAAATCACTAAATTCATAGTGAAAGTATCTTCCAACAAATACCATGAGAAATTTTCATAATGAAGCATGTAACTCAGAAAATAGACAATTACATGTTCATTGGATTACACATGCAGTGGGTTAGTATATCATTATAGGTAGGAAACTCTTTTATTGATACCTTATAAAACCCATTCCGATGTAACATATGATAGAATGAAAAAATATGGATTAAAATTAATCCACATTATGATTTCAAAAAATTTAAACATTAAATCTCATTAAACTATCAAAACAACTTACTCACACCTCATGTGAGAATAATATCAATTATAATCATAAAAACCCATCATAGCACAAATATCAAGCCAAAAAGAAATATTTACATGATGTGAAAGTTAATAAGTGGGTCATGGGACAAAACAAAGAAAATTATGGGAACAACTATGGGTATAAAAATAGTTTAAGGCTGCATGAGTAAAAACTAGAATTACCACTGTCTAATTCATCACTCAATAAAATGAAAACCAACCTACTAGCAAGGAATAAAAAACAAATATTGTAGTCATGCCACAAGAAATCACAAATGTGGCACATTTTATGAATGGTAAGGTAATTTTTCATGCATGATAAAATCATGATAACCCAAAATAGAAACATATAATAATTATCAACACCCAAATGTTGTTTTTAATGAATTAGAACAAAAAAATACCTCAAATAAAGTAAAAAATGTCAAATAAGGTGAATTATACCCTACAAAATAACCCTGAAAAACTGTCAAGCAGTATACCCATCTTAATATTTAATAAAACTTATATTTTTATCCAAAATATATTAATTTATAATGATAAATATCGTATAAAAAATTTAATATTTTAAACTTATCTTAGATGTAAAAACATCAAATTATATATATATGAAATCAAATTTGAATTAGTAAATGAATCCTCAAAATTTCAAAAAAAAAATATTTGATCAATTTATTTTTAGAAAACATTGAAGGAAAACAAGGGGTTAATAACGTAATAGTTATATTGAATTGAAACATACCATTTATTACATATATAAATAAATATAATCTCAAAAATAATCTTAAAATCAACATATGATACTCCCTATGCCAAAATCTCTAATTAATATGAACTATATATATGATAAAATTATAAAATAGACTAAAATTATGTAACACATATTGACTTATGTGATGATTCTAGAAAATATAAAAATATTTTAAAAATTTATTGTAAAATAATCCTTTAATAAAGAAGGGAAAAATTCTAACCTTCCAGTAGGATTATCTGATGTCTTTTTACAATTACTGTCATGTTTCTCAATGTAATACCCCAAAACTGAGAGGAAAATTATAATAATATAGGATAAGTGTGATAGAATAAATATATCATTAATATAAAAATAATAAAATTAAAACCAACAATAATAGAATTAAATAGAGGATAAACACCCCAGTCATCAAGGGACATTAAGAGGGGAATGTGAGAGTGAAATGAGAGGAATGTGAATGAAAACAAATTAAAATTGAGAGTTTAAAATGGATGCCAGGTTCGCACCATTATTTATATAATATGACAGATAAAGTCACCATCATACCTTTTTTGTACTCAACATGATTTATGGACCCCCTATACAGTTTTTAATCCATCCCAAATACGATTTTTGGTCCACATAACTTTTTTCATTCCCTTTCACTACCCCAAATTTCAAAACAACTTATTAAAAAAATAAATCATTTTAATGGTATTCTTGCAATTAATAAACTATAAATCATATATAATTAACTATAAATTTCTATTTTAACTAAATATGAAAAAAATTCACTCAACATCACTATTAAAAATAAATTATAAAATTCAACACATTACCAAATATATCCAACATAGTATAGATAATCCTATAAGTTTGACCATATTTATATAGATAAAATAGTGTGATCTAACATAACTATGTATGATATGAATAATGAAACACTATTCATATATAATACATAAACAATAATTACAATTCGATATAACTGGCTAAGTAACTCAGGGAAATACTTCTACCACTAACATATATACAAGTTATAAAGCCCCAAGGAATATTACAATCTGATTTCTTAAAAATATGCTGGGATATAGAATTGATCAACCACTACATATATAATATTGTATAATCTAGATAAATGTGTAATCATGGTCACCAAATCTATAGATATATCCCCACACTTCTACTATACTATTGATAACATTTTCAAAAACCATACAATAAAATATTTCAAGGCCTTTATCGATTCATAAGAAAAGAATTTATCAATAAACTCTAAATAAATTATTATTTATATTAGAATAACATTACTAATTCCCCAATAGATGATATATATTTTTATTTCTAGATATATAATTTTAGGTTACCTATGAAAGTCATACAACAATTATTTATGCAGACATTGCTGTATAAAAATTATTACTTTAAAACACCTAGTGCTCCCCATATGTTGTCCAACCATCAATTGTATCCCCCTGAGTAATCAAATCATTCAATTATTCAATCAAAATATATTCTAATGAATATTCTATCACCTATTATACAAATTAAGATACCAGTAACTTATTATATGTAAAATATTTAATATCCTCCTAGCCAAATTTGAGATTCCAATCTATTAAGTCCTTTATTATCCTCCACTATTCAATTGATGTTTCAACCATATAACCATAATAATATTGGATAAATGAATCTATAACTATATTAACAATGATTTTGGAATATGTATTCTAATAATCATTATTTTGAGGGGTCTTGATTGAAATATTCTACCACAGATTCAATTACCCATGGGAAAAGATATAATGTAATATCTTATGATTCATAAATACCGTAATGAACTTTAGAAATAGTTAATTCCCCGAAATACATAAAGAAAACATTATGAATATTACATTAAAATATTTGGAAGTATAGTTGTGTTAATGGGAGCAGATCGTTATACATCTATATGTATTGAAATCATGCCTCATCATTGACAGAGAAAAATAATTACATAATTACACATGTAATTCATGAAATTAAACTCCATCATAATTGATAAATATTCATAATTAAATATGATTTAGGATTTATTTTGTTCACATTGAATTGATATGAACATTCTATTTATTATTAAATTATTATTATTTTATTATAATTGATATTTTAATTGAATATAAGCAGAACCTAATTTACGTCACTGTATATGTTTTTCAAGTTGAATAGAAAAATAAAAAATTGTAACACAATTGAAAATGATTGAAGTACTATTATGTAGAATTGATTTAATACATATTGTAGAAGGAAACAAAGAGAATTTTCCTATAGAGACAAACATCATAAGTTATTTTTGTGTGATGAGTTTAGATATTTTATAAAGATACATATACTTATTACGGGTTATTAGAGGGAATACTATTTTATTATAGTTTTTATATAAATATATCATTAACTGTGACATAGAACACATATGAATAACCAAGGTATTGAGAATAGTGATATATATTTATCACTCCCCATGAATAAATAATTAAATGTTTTATGGGGATACTGCTGTTCACAATGTAGTATTTGGATTTGATGTAAGGAAATCACATTCATTGGTTGTGATCTTTTGATGAAAACTAAAATATCATCGAATATAATAAATTTTTTCATATAATAAGAAGGAATAACATATTATGATTTTACAATTATATTAAATAACCATGATTCTATGTTTTTATAGAGTAGTTATATGAAACCTATCGTTAATTAAAATATTTAGAATTTTCTATTATGATAAGAGTGTGAGAGATGAAATTCAAGGAATCATTGTTATTTTTACAAGAGATAAGAAAATATTATCATCAGTGATATAATCATGGGTTGTTTTGTAATATGATTCTAAGATAAAAATCATGAAGGAAATAGGCATGTTGTAATAAATTATATTAATGTATCAGTGGTGTAGATAAGACCATTGATAGTGAAATCTTTATTTTTAAATTTGTGAGAAGGGAAAGTGGAATATCGTGTTTTATGTTTTGGAGACATCCTTGAGTTTTAGATATATAGTCTATTGAATGTTTATATATCAAAAAATATGTTATAATATATTATAAGACATGAAATTTTCAGAAAAAATGATTAAGATATCATAAGATGAAAAATAAATCTTCCACTTACTTCAATTAAAAAATTTACTAACTATTCGATAATATCAACAAAATATGCATTCCACAGTTTTAATCAAGTGATGGGTAAATATCATGATATATGTGGATGGCATCCAAGTCCATAGTAATTTTTGGGTAGTCATCATCTAAATCAAAAAAGGTAAATATTCTAATAGCATGGATAAGTGTATACCAATAATGTAGAGAGATATTTTTTGCTGATTATGGGTGGAGCCTAATGTTATTAAAGTAATAGGTAGTAGATATATAATGTGAAGGGATAAAAAATTCACACTACACATGAATAAATCGTAGGATATGGGATAATTTAAAAGTTAGTAATATATCCCATGGATGAAATTGTTTCTTAATAAAATAGATAGAGATCCTAATGAGAGGAGGAATTATAAAATTCTTAATATTTTAGAAAAAATAATTTTTATGGATTTTTTTAGATATATATATTATATTTTTTGTTATGACCATGTACCTCTATAACTCATGAAATGGATAAATAACCCACTTTGGTTTATTTAAAGAGGATGAAATAGAATATATTCATATGATATTATTATAATATTTTAATGTTATGTTTTATTTCAAACTATGAGAATTTGTTTGCAAAATTTAGAATATAGTGTTGATGATTTTTCCTCATTCACACTTATTACATTGTTTTATTTCTATATTGTCAACATATTTTTAATTTAGTATATTTAATTGAATTTTTCTATAAATGATATAGTTAAATTAATCATGGAATGAGTGGTTCAAGATTTTACTCATACAACACAACTAGTTTGAGGTATTTAAATGTTATTTAATTTATTATATAGATATTTTGAGGTTGGGGTTTTTCTGAAAATTTTAAAAAAAAAATATGTTTTCTGATAGTTCTTGATGGGATCTCTATTGGTGAATGGTTTGGGTACTTATGGGATTTATATTTGGGGGTTATGGATAGGTATACAATAATTTCATAGTTTGGTAAAACCATATATTTATTGTGAGGCCTTCGAAGAAATTTAGGCAGTGGTGATTCTCCTATTTGGTGAACTCTTTTCTAAAATGTGCATCCAAACAAGAAATTTGAAGGGTTCAAGTAGTAGAAATCATATGGAATATTCATTGTTTTCCAATCATATATACAAACCATATGAGATATTTAAAAAAAACATTTTAACCCAATCCCACCACGAAAAATATCATTTCTCCCCTCATGGAATGAGGCCATGAATTGGAGGGATTACTTGGTTGATTTTAGTGACCTTATTCATTTTTTTATCCCTATATTCAAATCATGGAGGGTTTTCTTACGGATTAAGGGAAATACATCAATATATCTTTCTCTTATCCTCTAATCTCATTGTTTTTTGGGATTAAACATATTTTTGGTATTTTATGCTCATATCAGTTGTTATGTGTGTATGTTGATGCGTATTTTTTGTGTAGTTTCTTGGGAGGGTTGTGAGGGGTCAAATATGGGTCTACATGGGGTGGTTTTGATTTAGGGATCTGGTTTAGTATAAGTAACTTGTATTCTATATACTTATATGAATAAATATAAGTATTGTTCATTTATAATTATAATTCTTATGTTTATTATACTAAATAATTCATAAATATCTTTTTCAAGAGTTCTCTTTAAGTGAGAATTGTTTTGAGTAAATTGTTTTTTGATTCTCACAATGTTTTTGATAAAATTATTATTTGGTGATTTAGTTTTAAAGGGATTTTTAGCATGTATTGAAGTTAAATTAGGGTAGATTTGGTGTGAAAATTATATATTTCAAGTAATCTAATTCACCATTACTCACGGGGATTCCCAAACCCAATAGTAGGGGCCCTATCCCCCTCCTCCGCGTTGGATGATGGGGAATATTTTCCGGCATCCTCCTTAGATCCTAGGACATTCCCCTTCACCCCATTCTCAAAACCTAAATTTTTACCACATTTTCAATCTACATAGGTTTGTTTGAATGTCCCATATCTCTTCAATGGTTCACCAGAAATCTTGATTTTATCCTCAGAATTCACTATATCTTTGGGTTGTCTGGATCTGAATTTTCTCACTCAATTCTTGTATCTTTATCCATCAGTGTATATTTTTGATAGGATTGACTTGAGACCCTAGGGTTTATAATAATTCCCAATTGTTTTTCTTCTTGATTAACAATATACATTGATCCTATTTTCAATGATAGAGGACTGTATTATCTCTTAGTCCAGAGCTCCCCAAAAATGAAATGGAAATCATTTTTAACTCTTTCAGTTGTCAAAATAATTTCATATTAAGTGGGATATTCCTACTACAGTCATGTGGGTATGTTTCCACAAATATTTGATGTCATTTAGGTAACCTGGTTTGTCCGGATTTGTGTTCAAATAGTAGAACGATTTTATTGTGTAACCCAATGTTCCCCCCATTTGTGTTGAAGTGGATGTCTTCATTCCACCGATGGAATAGGTCCGAATCCCTATTGGGGAAAATTTCTGATGTAAAAAAATCATTGTTTTTTAATCATGGGCAGAACAATGTGTGTTGGGAAAGAATTAGGGCACCAGACTCCATATTATCACTAAGGTTGTCAAGGGGATCTAGAAATTCCTAATTGAGGTTTTAATAGTAAAATTCAGCTGACAAGGCCATTAGAAGTCCAATTACCGACAACCCCATTCATTTATTGGTCAACTAAAATAATGTTAACCTGATGGTTTCTGATATTTTTAACAGGATGAAGAATAATCTATTCGAACCAAATCATTTCATGATCCTTTAGCGATAGTGTATGGTGAGGGAGTGGGCGTATTCATGGATCCCAATCTCAATTCTTCAAAATCTACATCTTACACTAGTGTTGTTTACACAGGGAGTGCTCATAAGAAATAAATGGTGTTATAGGGAACAATCATGGGAGGATATAAGGGATGTGAGGTCTGGGAGTGATCAATGTAGTGTTTCATGGGAGATGTGAAAGTAGTTAAAGTGATTAATCATAAAAGGAAGGTTCCAATGACACATCTGGGTAACTAGTTTGAATACTTATGAACTGAAGAGATGGACGTGGATAAATTTGAACTATAAAAGTATAATATATTCAAGCATGTACATGAAATATTTATTGCTAATTCAATTGAATAGTTCATTAGTCCAAGTGATGGGGTGGAGGGAGATCACAACAGAGGGATTTACAGCCTGAGGAGGGAAATGGGGGAGTAGTTCAATGGATTTTAGAAGCTAAACCCTTGTTTAAATACTAGAATGGTAAAGGGGGGAAGGAATAATTCTATATTCCAAAGACAATGGAGATGATATTGACCATGAAGGAGAGGTCTAAATGGATGATTTGTGGATTCTCTTCCATTGATCATGAAACTTAAGGTAGGAAACCTAAATGGAAATTGATCATTGTAAAGACAAAGGGAGACATTAAACCAATACAGGGATTATTTTTTGTAGAGGTTCATGACAATAGTGAGGCTAAAGCAGCATGAGATGATCATGTTATACAACATCTTGGTATGCAGGGTAAGAATGCTCCGAACTTGAATGATAGGGATGAGTATGAACAAATTGATAGTATCATGAATTCATAATTCATAGGGGGGGGGGGGGTCTTAGGAAGACAGGTAAAGCATCCTAGTACCTATCCTAGCCTCAAATGTTATTTTGTAAACATGTGTCGAACATGAGGTTATTAACAAAGAATCTATTTTGGAGGTTCTCCTTCATTCTAATGAAGAGACAATATAGGAAACATTCATGATCAACATATATAAGGAGGATTCTCAACAAATGTTTGAAATAATATGTCATGACAATTTGAAAAATTAATATATTTCCTAGATTAAGAAACATAATCGAATCATGATACAAGGCTTCATTGAATGGAAAACAGTCTTGGGAGAACTCATATTGGAATGAAAACAAAAAACTATATAAATTTATGAGATTAACAAGGAAAATCAAGACATTGTAGTAACATCAACACAATGGAAATTATATATATTTCGTAATTATAACTATTTTAAATTTTTTAATGACTAGTATTACCCCTTTGTGGTTTGATTTTCCTTGGTTTTCATGTACTTTGTTCCCAAATTTTCTATAAAAGTACTTTCTTGAAATAAGAAAATTTAAATTTTGAGGATAATTGTAGAGTTGGTGTGATTGTTTTTATTCATACTTTGTCTTGATTAATATTATATATGGTGAAATGTTATTTTCAATGTTTATTTTAGGGTGATGGTGTGTTGGAATTGGTGTGAGTTTGTGTGATTTCCTGGTGCATATGTATGTGGCCTTATTGGTTTGAAATGTATATTGATTGTAAAATTGCGGAACATATATTATACCATAATGTAAAAAATTTGGATAGGGGTAATGCTTTACGAATGATGAGTTTGTTTTATTCACTTAAAATTTTTTTGATGAAGGATTCATTTGGTTGGTTGTGTGGTTCACCAAGGGGATGGGTTGGTTCATTTTATGAGTGGGAGAGCTTGTGTCATGGGTGTTTAAGTTGTGGTGTGGATTTATTTAGGAAATTAATGGGTAAAACGGATGGATTTTTAATATAGTTTACTGTATGACTTATAATGAGATTGTTTAGGTAAATTATTCTTCCCTTTTAATTCATACAAAATGATTTCTAATTAATATTTTTTGTATACTCTGAATGAGAAGTACTCGGTGTTTTATAATGGGTTTTTATACTCACCCAAACTATATTTGAAACATGGTGTATATTAAGATGTTTTTAATTTGATATAGGTAAGAATATGATATATTAATTCACTATTAGGGTGAATTGATGTTATTTTATTTGGCAATAGATCTCGGAGCCAATGTTTTCGGTCTTGCGGAACATGTGTTAATACCATGTTTGAAACTTTGAAATCACATACGAGATGGTTGGTCCTGTAGTCTTATATGGGGATATTGTTGGTTGATAAAAGGAAAACCCACTCATCATTCTAGGGGATTCAAGGCCCCATGATATAGAAACATGGATTGGATGGATAAATAGGTTCTTATATTTCCTTATAACTTTATCATATGATAAATTAATGTGTGTTGTGTATATGATTTATGTAATTTCATGATAATGGAGGGATATAGTTGTTCATGTAAAGTATGGTCAAGGACTTATGGGCGACGGTTTCAAGGGATTGTTTAAAAATAATTTTATCTACACATTTCAGTTATCAATGATAATTGAGATATTTGATAAAAAAATGGTATCTATAATTTCTAGAATATGATGGTCAATTTACTTACTATTCTTTATATTCACCAGAAGGGTCATTTCTAAACTCTCTTATGGTTTATATATTCATATCCTGCCTATGACCTAAGATTCAATAAAGGGTGATGATGTTTTATATTTACAATTACATTTAGAATGTGATCAATACAATGGTGTATGAAAAATAACTTATGGGGACACATTGTTGGGGGAACACTTCCCCCTCCTCAGTTTAGTTTGGAACTCTTACAGTGACATCAAGCAGAAGAAGGGAAAAAAATCTCAGGGTAGAAAAACATCAGATAATTATTGTATAAGGTTGGTTTTTATTCTTCAACATCATTACAACCAACCTATATTATTTGGATGTAACTATTTTGAGAACATAAAATAATTGGATTATATAGTATAACCTTGAGAGTTTAATGATTGTTTTATAATGAGATTTCCCAAGAATATATGAAGCTATCAACTAAGGATATAGAATGTGGACTCTTATTATCAGATATTGGCATATCATACTCAACATGATATATCTCAGTAGATAATTTCTCATCTACATAGTTTATTTAGTGGTATTCATTCTAAAAGCTCCCAAATATATTAGTATCCACCAAATTAATAACAGGTAAAACCCAATTTTGGTCGATTTGACCACAATTATTTTGGAATTTAATAAGCTATGTGATCTGAGGATTTAGTTCCACTGATGGTGTGGAGTACTATTCTTATAAATTCGACTTTATTGTGTGCATTTTTTAGGATAATAAAATCCCACACATTTATTAATAATGATGTAGTAAATATAATTGGTTTAAATGTTTAATTTATTCCACTACGTATAATCATCAAGACACCTCCCAATAAACAAGATATAAAATGATTTATGTGTTTAGTAGGTTCAATTTATTTTACCACAATCCAATTTTTGTGGGATCTCATTATATTTGATATGGATATATTTGATATAATTTTATGGGTGGATTTTTTGGTTCCATTTAACGCACATATTGATTGATTTTCTTGGTCATTCACTTTCACGTATCCTAATGGAGTTATTCATATTTTCATATGGTAATTGGACATTAATATTGGAAGAGAATTTACTTTTTTGATATATATTGTATTCATTAATTATTATCTATAAACCATAAAATTAGGGGTTACCTATGTAAACAAAAGTAAATGTTTTTCTTACATAGTAGATCAATGTCTACATACTTCCCAAGGAAACATTCATAGACATTGAGATGAAAGAGAATATAAATTTTATATCAACATACTCTCTGGAATGAGTATTATTTAACTACAATTTTATCAATTAGATCATAATAAACTATGTGAGACTAATTTTAAGTTGTGATAATTGAATATAAAGAAATATATTAGACTTATCATGTCACCTTTGGACACACTTGTTTTATTTATGAAGAATTTGTATAGTACCCTTTGACTTTGTGATAATTATCAAAAACTAAATCAAGAATCAATTAAAAATTAGTACCCACTACCTACAATTAATGATCTATTTGATTAAATAAAGGGATACAAGTAGTATAATTAAATTGATCCTCTGTAGTTATACCATTGACTACGATTTAAGGAGGGTTGTCTTAAAAACTATATTTAAAAGTAACTATAACCAATTATAACTCTTTTTCATGACCCATAGTAATAAAAATGCGTGAAATATCTTCAAGGAGTTAATAAACTATATCTTCAATAAATACCATCATCCTTTTTAAATTTAATTTTTTATTTATATCATTTTGTACACTCACATAATTGGTGATTATGAAAGACACTTATTCATGTGTTACAAGACCAATTCCTATATTAAAATTTATAAAATAATAACTTTTATAAATAAGATGTTCATGTCCTTGGGAATGTGATTTAAAAAAAATTCATATCGATCAATCCTGAAAATATTAAAGCTCTCTTTTATTAGGATCATCTAATAATGTCTCTAAACTATAATATTTTATATGATTATATGTTTATTATAAATATTATTTCAATAATTTATCATTTCCAGCCTCTTTAATGATAACTTTTTCAAAGAAGGGTGATTTATTTCCTTGTATGTGAAATTTCTGGGAACACTATTAGGATCTTAATCCTTACATTTAAGTTGTATCTATTTATATAATTCCATAACAAAATTATTTAATCATCATTTTTTATAATGATAATAAAATTTTATTGTGTTGTGTTCTTCTGTAGGGAGACCACATCATAGCTTGTGGATTATGAAAAGTATGATCACATGAAATGAAATATCTGATATATTATTATAAATTATTCATAGTGATGTATGTTTTTAACAACATGGATCCACTTTCTCTTGTGTTAAAATAGTTTCATGTTAATGAATCTTAACAATTAAAGAACACACTCTCTCACAATTAGAGATTTTTTTATGGATGAAGCTTCCAAAAGAATAGCCACTAGGGAGGTTTTAAATGTTGGTACCTAAGGGTATCCACATGCGAAATATCTATACAATTAAATGAAATGGAACCTATGATTCAATAAATAATAAATGTTTTTTCTTTATTACCTTTGTAAGAAACAATGTGTTCCGCTATATTCCCTTATTCTAATGATTGAAAAATCTCCAAACCCTATTCTGGAATACCATTATAGGATCATATTTAGTAGGTAGTAGAAAAATGAGAAGATATCTTCCCTAACATTTATTTATCGAGTACAATATAATTACTTTTAAAATTTGAAAAGGAAAAGATTTACTGTTTGACAAGGATTGATCTCCGAGCAAGGACTTGGGTTCCCCAAAGAGGGTGCTACCACGAGCAAAAAAAACTGAAAAAAATCATAAACGTATCCCTATATTCAAATACTATGCCTACTCCATGCATGGTGATATAATCTAGTACCACATATATATTAAAGTTGAGGACTATCCAAGTAGCTCTCCATCAAATATAAATTCAATGAATAAAATTTTACACAAATGTAATTAATCATTTTTTTTCAATGTAGGATGGAGTGCCCTCAAATATTTGACTTTGACTTGGGATATACAATAATTATGGTAAATTTAGTGGCCTAATACTTTAGTCAAAAAAATTTAGGTTTAATTGGTTAAGAAATAACGAGATCATTGTAAACTAATGGGTAAATTTTGGATATTAACCTGGATTTAACATGCCAATGGGATGTTATGATTCATTAAAATTAAAAATATTTCTTGTACTAGTTGAAATCATCAAGGAATATAAGTAATATAACTTCTATTAACAAATCAATAGGGTAAACCTCAATCCTGGAGATAACAATGATTGATCGATAGAGGATTCAATTTCAAAATTGTAGTTTTAGGATTGAGTTACAATTCCTTCTGTGTGTAATGAAAAATGGATTTTTTTACTTATCATTTCTCAAAGTTACTTTTCCATATAGGAATTGGAAAGATGAAAAGGAACTAAAATTCCTCTTTGGGTGGTCTATTATAAAGAAAACAATGTTAGAATATTTCATAAAGGGCCTCACGTATAAAGGGGTAAAGAATAGACAATGAGGAATATAAGACATGCTGTAATTATTAGTGATTCATTTGGGTGATAGAAAATTTATTGGTAGTTTTTCTCCATCTTGACAAAAAATATTTATAAGTATGATTACATATAAGTGATTTTTTACCAAATCACCAATCCATAACACATCATACCAATCTAGGAGGCCAATTCTATAGATAATTTTGTAAAAAAAATATTTCTAGTAAGTGGTGAAGTATTACATTTTGAAATTTCTATCATCTCTGACAAATTATCCTATATTTACATCATGGTTTTACTGGTCATTGAAATAATGTTTAGAGACATAATTAATCTGGAGAATGAAATACCATCCTCAAATTTATTGTTAGTCAGATCAAGCAATTTATACATTAGGGTATATCCCCATATAATGTGTGAGTAACTTCGGTTATTCCTAAGAAGAAAATTTCCAAAATGTAGGGGTTTTGTATAATTATAGATATGAGGATATTCTATATATCACTTTGTTGGAATCATTTTTCATTGATTAATATCACTCTCCACATTATGTGGTGGTGTCCAAAGAAACATATCAAATTAGACCCAGTTTTATGATAGAGAAAATTGAGAAGATTTAATTGATAATGTAATAAATGAAAACATCTTAGATCCATAATATAACTTTTTTAGATCATCATAATAATTCACTATATTTTGAGTTTGTAGATCATATATACTTGAGGGTATATCTAAGGTTTGTATGTCAATGCCATGGAAAGAAAGGGAAGTAATCTCCAAGATATATCACGTCATTTAATATTATTTATTATATCAATAAATTTTCGTATACAATTGAATTACATATAATATTCCTATAATTTCATTATTTATTCCATATATGTAAGATAAATAAGTATGAGTTGGACCATGTCATTTGATTTGTTGCGATCATGTCTCTCTTGATCTAGTTGAAATATTTTTCCATAATCTGATTCACATTCATGGAATGTAATACAATACAATGATAGGTTGATGTAACAATTTAGTGAATTTGCAATGTAATCATGTTCATTTATATGAGGAGACTTTGTAGTGGGAGAAGTTTACATAAGAGAAATAGAAAAATATTTTATAACACACCTCACACCTCCACATTTCGATGGATAGAAATATCAGTTTTCGGTAGAATGGGACACCCTATATTTAAGGTATCTATATATTTGAATTTTTTTAAAATGTGAATGTTATGTATGGTTTTGTAATGTTTTAGAGGAGGGTCAAGGGTTTTGAGAGGGTTTTTGATGGGTGTGTTTGGCGCATTGTTTTGGTAAATTTTTCATAATTCCCAATTATATCGTTCGTTAAGAATTGGGGCTTCCAGGAGAGGTTTTAGTTTGGTTAAACAGTTCACTAATCTTATAATTCTCCTATAATAAATTTTTAATGGTGTTATCTCTAATTATGTAATATCTTAAATTTTTATATGTTTTTTAGTCTTAATTTTGAAAATATTAAAAAATTTCCCATTCACATAGGTAGAGCACTACTAAGGGTAACTGTTCCCTATAAACTCGAATAGTGTGAATTATTTATCCTTTCATTGATTCCTGGATGGAACATGGATGGATGAATGATAAATCCTGACTCTTCTATAGTTACAATTCATGTGCAATAATTGCAGTATTATTGGAACACAATTAACCTAAATGTGAAACCAAATATTCATGTCTTTGTGAGTTTTTATATTTCATATTATTTTTACCATTAATATTTTTGAACCCAATACTCCTCCAATATTCCATAAGACATCACTAAATGATCTCCTAACTTATATCATACCCTCTCCTACTTCATTTTCATAACTTGTCTCTTGAACTTCATGTAGATATTTCATGGAAAACCCCTTATTCCATATTTTTTATTACTCTACTATATCATCTTCTATTTATTTTAATTTCTATACCTTCCTCTAACTGTAATATTAATTATCGTGAAAACCTTATCTAGGGTATTCCTATCATTATATTATTAGTTTCGAAGGTTGATCAAGCTCCATTATTAAACTAATGTTTTTATCGTCATTGAAGGTGTAATGATTTCATCATCCCTTGGTGGTGTTTATGTGAAAATTTTTATATTAAATATATTATTTGATGCATGTGATTTATAAAACCATTTTCATCAAAAAATGTCCATATATTCTATCCAAGATTCAGTAATAGATTTTTTCTAATTACTCATTGATTTATTAACTAGACCAAAATTGGTTTGATATGAGTACATAGTTTATTATTTTTATAAATTAAATACATATACCCTAGGTGTTCAAATAAATTACAATAAATTATTTCCTAAGTGATGTGTTATTGAAAGTGGGGTTTTGGCATTATTTTTTATTTCAAATAAGAGTGTTTTATATTAAAATATGTTATTTTCAATTTATGGGTATGTTAATCATGTACTAAACTATCCCCATGTTTTATTGGTCATTTGTTATGTTTTATGATATTTACGTATTATTGGAATTTGTTAATGATTAAACTGTTTTTTAATTGACCATTTTAATGTTTTTTTCACTGGAAAATTTTATTACTTGGTTTTAGAAATATTTCATTAATCATCCTTTTTAACTTTGTGAATGGTTTTAATGATACATGTAACAATGTTGATTTTGATCCCCTTGGGGTTATGTTTTAGGAATTATTTTTTATTTTTTTAGGTGAACATGAATTTTATTTATTGATTATATAATTATAAAATGGTTCATTCTCTTGAAGTGTGGATGAATATACGATAATGGATTATTTGATATGTTAAACTATGGACATTTGTTGATATTATTATTAATTGTACCCACACATCTAAATAGATTATTTCATGGGATCCCTATTTTACTAAGTATTAGATTAGAGATTAATCTTAAACTATTTTATATTTCATGTTAGCTTGTGTCCCTTAGCTAGGATTTCATTCTCCCTAAGGATGTCCCCCTAATGATTTTATTTAAAAGTAATACTGGAAGAAACATTTTTAAAAACAATATATATTCTTGTAGTTAGTTCCACCAATGTATAGCTAGGGTCATTACATTACTTTATGTTGAGTTTCCCCTAATTGACTTTATATTATATTTTTTAAAATAATTTTTTTAGTGCCAAAGTTATATTTATTTATTCTTATATTTAAATCTGGGTTATGGATATTAATTCATGTAGCCTTAAATTGTGGAAGAACATTCATTTATTCATGTATATCTAATTATTTAAAAAAACATATAAAAATAGGGTAACACACTTTTTAATGGGAAAAGGTATGTTATATTATTTTATCAATACAAATTCATCGTAAAATATTTTTTCAAATTGAATTTCAAACTGTCTTTTATAAAATTTCGTATAAAATAGGATGCATGGTCTTTTTAGAGAAATCTTTCAGGTTTAGTACAATTAAAAACATGTATATTCACCCTATTTTTGTAAAGACCCAAAGCTTGATGTACATGGAAATTAAATTACTTTTTCTGAATACATAATAGATAACAAAAAAAACACCAAAGGATCGTAATAGTTTAGTGCCTTTGGAAACATGGAACATAATCTTCTAATATTGGTGAAACATCTTCAACATCTCTCATAAAGTTCATCACTTTTTTTTACCAAAAACCATTCTTTATATCCTGGGGAAAAGAAAACAGATAAAGTGTGAGATCAAATGCTCAGTAAGGGTATCTATGGAGAAAATAAAACAACGATATACATTTGAACTTCATAACATGAACATAATAATGAAACATCAAAATCTTAAGAAATGGAATAAAACATGGCAGTACGTAAGGCATAGATCATAATTGATCATCAATCATGATAAAATAGCATGGGAAGAAACCATGTAATTGTGTAAAAACCATTAAACACATGATATGATTTCCATAGTAGCAAAGGCATTACTGCCAATACCATCTTAGTGGATAAAGTCCCTTTCTGAATCGAGTTCACTCCCCGTTCTAGTCCTGTTACACTGAATCAGATTAACTTACCGTCCTAGCCATGTCTATCTCATGAGATATAAATCCTTACCCAATGAATTGGAGGGAAATATAGGTCCACCCATATCATAATGAAATCATTCTTACTTGTGCCACAACATAAACATAAATCATTCATCATAACCCAACAAATAAAATGGGTTTCATAAACATCATCCCATCATAACATAATCCATATAAAAAAATGGATATCATTTCAAATTATGAAAATTGAAACCATGTAAATCATAGGGGCATTATACTTGAAACAAACACAGACTAAATAATGTCATCTTAGATGGAAAATAGTCTTGATAAGACACTTGAAATGAATTATTGAGGAAAATATCCTTTCTTCTTCAAAAACATTTTCTTTTCACAAAAATGCAATGAAATTTTAAAAGAAAAGATTCTTTTTGAAAATAGTCATTAAATCTTGTAGAGTAAGCTTCATGAAAATAAGGCATTATGAAACCGTAGAAATCCTTTCATGTCATATGTGTTAAAAAACATTCTTCTCATACTTTTGCCGGAAAAGTCAAAAAATTACCTCATAACGTAAACAGAAGAAATATTCATTACATAATATGTAGTAAAATTAAAAAATGGGTAAAAATTACATTAAACATACCAAAATCCATTTTTAGAAAATAGGGACATGGATGATAAATATAACCCCAGTAAATACTTACGAATAAACAATCTCGGATAAAAATGAGATTGGAAAATTTATCCCTTACCTTAAGTTTGATATGCATTGTATGTATCTGAACCACCTGTATAATGATTTCAATAATGTCATTGACTTATTACAGAATCATATTCTTTTTTATGATATCATATATGGTTCACTTATGACCATATATTACCCGTTCTTTTGTAAATTCCATGTTAAAGATGTCTTTTGGGTAAAATCGTTTCATTTATCATACGTGTTTCGACATGTTTTTCATGATATTATAACTTATATCCTGATTTACTTAATTCTAGAATGTAAAAAAAGATTTATATATAATATTTATTCCACATATAAATATATATGATAGATCGATAAATGGAATGAAATACACCGTTCATGGAGACAGTAGGTCGTACGTACCCATGAACGCTATTTTCGTTTCCTTATTGAATTAAATGGAATTAAGTAAATGGAACATATATGTAAATAAATACAGTTTAATTATTATTTAATATCATTCTTGATTATTTATTATATATACTTTATAATCATACATGAATGGTTATTCATGGAAAATGTATCTCATCGCGTTCGTGGAGACAGTAGTCCGTACGTACGCAAGAGCGACTATATAATTCCCATGATTGTGGAATTGTATTGAAGTGTATGTATAATATTTCAGAATCAATATCACATTACAATAATAATATATAGTTATTTATTTACACCATTATACACATCCAAGTAAGGTGGTGGTGGAAAACAGATTACACCACGACATGGAGACGGTATTCTGTACGTACGCATGCACGATGATTTCGTTTTCCATAGGATGGATAAAAGATGAAATAAGGTTGTTTCATATTTATTATAACATATCAGTATATGAGTGATACATATGTTATTAATTTATGATGAATCAAATAAATAAGAAGAAGTAGAAGAAGAAATAAATTTGAAAGAATCTGTAAATGATATTACCTCTTCTTTGACGCACCTCTTCTTAACCCCCTCTTAAGGCACTAGAGTTGGTCTTTTGAGCAGGCCAAAACCTCTATATTGTTTTTAGGGAAGTTTAGAAGGAAAATGGGTAGGTTTTGGGCGAGCTTCAATGCTCAAAAGGGTGTGAGGAGGAGAGGGAGGAGGTACCCTTTTATAAGGTAGGAGAGGGGCACCATTCGAAAAACTTAAACTATTATTTTATAATAAAGTCATATTCGGTTTATAATAGCTCCAAATTGATTTATTTCAATGCTAAAGTGGGGATGGGTCGAACTCCTCTCAACCAATAGGTTTTGGACAAGTTTATGTTACTATTTTATCCATATCATTTAGATTTAACTCTAATTTAAATAATTTAACTTTTATCGCGTCTTCTTGTTTTCTTACACTATTTGGTTAATAAACATAGTATAACAAGACAAACGAACCCCAAGCGGTTCATTATTAACCCATATAACTTTATCTATGTCATTTTTCCAAGCCATACATTTTTAGGAACAGAATAACCATATATAATTTAATATTTGTTTTAAAAACTATTTTATGTCAATTGTGACACTATTTGGTAATTTATTTTTGTGAAAATCATAACAGCATGATTATTTCAAAAAAAATAATTACATAAATAATAACATGTCATATTAACCTCTAAAATTAATGTAATTCATAAAAAGTCTCAAATTACATTTATTTGGGTATTTATAACATCAATTATGTTAATATTTCATTAATAAGATAATTACCGCATCATCATTGTGTCATAAATATACTAAATTATTTAATGTCTAAAAAGTATAAATAAAATACCATTATGTATGAAATCTTTTGAGATTTTTAATTAATATTTATATTCTAATTTATCTTATATATATCCCTTTATTAAAAATGATTTACTTATTAAACATTGATTTTAACACTTTTAACACTTCTTTAAATAAAATAATAATAAATGTCCTAATCTAATCCAAGTGGACCTAAATGATCAAATTTTAATCCTATGTTTGTTTTTGGTCGAATTAAATATATCCCATATAATTAGGAAATGTGTTAGGATAATAATAATATCAATTTTAACCTTAATTACCATATTGACTATTAACCGTGGTAAATAAAATTAAAAAGTTACTATTCACCAAAAATTATTTTAATATTATTGACCCACATTTTACTCCATGATATTAACCGTTTCTCTCAGATTTTATAAATTCCACTCATACAAGCATTAAAATTATGTTTTATGTATATTTTTAAATTCTCCTAAGAGTTGGAAAAAAGATGGTGAAAAGTTCAATAAATTTTTTATATATCTAAAATTATTATAAAATGACTCCATTGAATTAAATTGAACTTATATAGGTATTATATATCAATTTTACCAAAAATAAATTTAAATAAAATAAATAATTATTTAAATAAAAATTCGGGTTTTAAATAGTAACCCAGTGGTTTCACTATTCATTAAATACTAAAAGTTTTCAGAAAAATACCAAAACATTACCCTGGGCTAATTTTGATATTCCAATCCAACAATGAAGTCCATTTTGAAAGATAAAATTTATAAAATTTCAAAAATTGTGTATTACTATTCATAACGGCTAGTTCATAATAATATTTTAATAATATCTCATGTAGTGAAACTCGGTATTGGGTACTACACACGCTATCGAGGAGGGACTAGATTGCATGTAATGAAAGCCATGTCAGGGCTGTGTGAAGTGAAAGCTCTGTTTGGTGTTGTGTATAACATAATCTAAACTTATTTCATTTATACATTAAACAAAATCTATACTTGATGTTGCGTATAATAACATCTATCATAAAAACTTGAAATTTTGTGTAACATGATCCAAAAATAGTGTTGCGTATACTACAAGCTAATACAGTGTTGTGTATAAATGCAAGATATTCATGGTGTAGAATACAACAAAAGACATCAAATAAATTACAAAGAATACTTCTCATAAAATATCGGGGTGTCACATTCTACCCCCATTAAAATGAATTTCGCCCTCGAAATTCGTCGGGGTTATAAATGGTTTACTACTTGAAAGATTCTTTAATAGAAACCCACATCCTAAAAAGGACTACCAAAACATAACTTTGAAAACTAAATTTTGAAACTTAATGGTTACCAAAATTAACTAATCACTGGGTTTCTACATATGAGAACATAGGTCAAAATATGGACATGTAAGAGAAATCTAACCATCAAGTTTTGATGGAGAGTGGTAGAGAATATGGCTTTGAAAAATCCAACAATCACGACGCCATAAATTGTTCATGATTTATGGTACCATCTGATTCATCAGATATAAGAACACTAGGACAAAAGTTTTTGTTTTCAAGATCATATCCCTAAAGTTGAAGAATTGTAGAATTAAAAGAAATACTTACTTGATTTTGGAACAATCTCACAGTTGTTCTTGCCTTAAACAAATTCCACTTCATTTCATAAATAAATGAGGTTGAATTTTTCATCTGTGAAGTGTTAGCAGATCATGTGATAGAATGATAGGTCATTCCATTTGTCTGAAACAAAAGGATAACAAAAGTTATTAAATATACATAAGTCCATCTATAGTGAGATTAATAGTATATGGTCCCTAAAATGGACTTATACTTCATATATCATACCACTTAATAAATTAAAACTAATTTATACTAACTAGAGACTTCCTGTAGGCCTGTGGTAGGTGATAAAGGCCTGTCGCACTTCGGTTGTGGGTTCGATTCCCACAGCCTTATCTGACATGACGGGTTGTCTCCCATCCTGCAAGTTTTCCGTTTTTCTAAAAATACATTATTATAACATTCCAAAAAATAATATCAAAATGTTCTAGCTTTAGTCAATACTAACATACGTCCAACATAATATATTCCAATATTTATGCTTATCCAAAATACATCTGTCCAATCTCATAGTAAAAAAGAAAATAATTACCAGAAATCTCTTATAACAAACATGTTAATACGATCATTTATCCCCCATATATCATATGATATATCTTTTTGGTCACATTCCAAACATATGAATACCTTAATAATGTAATCTATTGAAAAATGAATACTAATTGAACCATAGTGAACATATGAATGCTGTCAAAAGTTAATTCTTTCAACATAACAAAATCCCAAAAATTTGTATACACAAACCATGATATCACATTGTCCTTATACCAGTCATGAGCTCATTAGTACTATCAAACATCTCATTATCTCCTTATCTGTTCATTATGCACATATTATCTACCTTCCAAAAATATTTGAAGAGCCTTTCATGGTTTTCGGTACAATTTATTATATACTTTCAAAAACTCATGGATAGAAAAAAGTGTATCAATCCTTAGATTTTTCTTAATTACATAGTACCATACATTATTCATGATAAGTATAAAATCATTCCACTACCTTCTTAAACCACTGACTAAGATTCATCATTTCTTTCAACTCATATATCATTTGTAGTCTCTTCATCATCATCCACATAAATACTACCCATATGACAATGCTGATTCTCTTCATTATATTTTCCCTTAGGGAATTGGTTTGTATAATGCCCGTACATTCCGCATTTAAAACATTTAACCATTGTTGATGTGTTAGCCATACCATTATCCTTGTCCATGGTGTCAACTGAAACTTTTCCTTTAAAATTACTTGCTTTGTGTCCTTTATTTTCACACACAAAGCATCTTCCAGTTCTTTTGAAACATTCTCCTTGATGACACTTCCCACATGTTTTACATGAGTGAAATTGAACTTTATTTTCTCTATGATCATCATGAAACTCCATCTTTCTCTTATTAGCTGAGTCGGGAAACTTACCAAAGATGCGATTATTGATCATATTATGAGATTTATGATTAGGCATAATAATGATATGTGGACTTCCAGATCCAATTTCATTTGGTTTCCCATGAATAATATAATTCCATTGTCCATCATATCCTCCATTATTGTGAATCTTCCTCTTTCCAGCCAATTCCTAAAACCCAAAAAGAATAGTGTGAGAGGAAAAAATCATAATCAAGGGGGAGTACCTTCAATATATAACAACTTAGGATTAATTATAATATCATTACCATAATTCTAGGACTATAAACTATACTTATACATAACCTTAGGGACATCCCTAGACATAACTTATAAATTTCACTAGGGATCTCACTAAAGTTTTCGCATCCTAGTTTCCGAAGGTAAACTAATCCTTTCCTCTGATAGCAATTGTAAAGACCAAAAGCTTGACGTACAAAGACATTACATTACTTTTGTAGAATATATAATACAAAACATAAACAGACACCAAAGGATCGTTATAGTTTAGTGTTTTTGGAAACATGGAACATAATCTTCTAATCATGGTGAAAGATCTTCGAAATATCCCATAAAGATCTTCACTTTTTTTACCTAAAACATTTCTTTATATCTTTGGGAAAAGAAAACATATAAAGGGTGATCTTAAATGATCAGTAAGGGTATGAATGGATAAAATAAAACAACCATATACATTTGAACATCAAAACATGAACATAATATTGAAACATCAAAATCATCAGAAATGGCATAAAACATGGCAATACGTAAGGCATAGATCATAATAGATCATCCATCATGATAAAATAGCAAGGTAATGAAACATGTAATTATGGAAAACCATTAAGCACATGATATTATTTCCATAGTAGCCAAGGAATTGTAGCCAAGACCATCATTGTGGACAAAGTCCCTTTCTGAATCGAGTTCACTCCTCTTTCCAGTACTGTTACACTGAACCGGATTAACGTACCATTCCAGCCATGTCTATCTCATGAGAAATAAATCTTTACCAATTTCATTGGAGGGAGATATATGTCCCACCCATCTGATAATGAAATCATTCTTACGTGTGCCACAACATAAACATAAATCATTCATCATAACCCAAAGAATAAAATGGGATTCATAAACATCATCCCATCATAACATAATCCATATAAAACTAATGGATATAATTTCATCACAAGAAAAGTGAAACCATGTAAATCATAGAGACATTATACTTGAATCATACACATACTAAATAATGTCATCTTAGATAGAAAACAGTCTTGACAAGACACTTGAAATGAATTCTTGAGGAAAATATCCTTTCTTCTTCAAAATCATTTTATTTTCAGAAAAATGACATGAAATTTTAAAAGAAAATTAATTATTTTGAAAATATTCATTAAATCATGTAGAGTAAGACTCATGAAACTAAGGTGTTATGAAACCGTAAAAATCGGTTCATGCTGTATGTGTTAAAAAACATTCTTCTCGTACTTTTGCTGGAAAATTCAAAAAAGTACCTCGTAACGTAAACAAAACAAATAATCCTTACATACTATGTATTAAATGTAATAAGATGGGTAAAAAAGAAAATTAAATATACATGAAACCATTTTTACAAAACAGGGACATGTATGATAAATATAACCCTAGTAAATACTTACGAATAAACAATCTCGGATAAAAGCGAGATTGGAAAAGTTATCCCTTACCCTATGTCTGATATGCTTCATATGGATCCGAAACTCCTGTATAATGATTTAAATAATGTCATTGACTTATTAAAGAATCATATTAATTGTTATGATATCATATATGGTACACTTATGAATTTATATTACCCGTTCTTTTTTAAATTCCATGTTTATGTAGTGTTTTGGGTAAAATCGTTTCATTTATCTTACGTGTTTCGACATGTAGTTATTGATATTATTACTTATATCATAATTTTCATACTTCCAGAATGTAAAACATGATTTATATATAATATATATTCATCATATAAATATATTTTATAGATCGATAAATGGAATGAAATACACCGTTCATGGACACGGTATGTCGTACGTACGCATGAATGTTTTCTTCGTTTCCTTATTGAATTAAATGGGATTAAGTAAATGAAACATATATGTACATAAATTCAGTGTCATTGTTATGTAATATATTTCATTATTATTTATAATATATACTTTATAATCATAATTGAATGGTTAATCATGGAAAATGAATCTCATCTCGTTCGTGGAGACGGTAGTCTGTACGTACGTGCGAGTGATGATATCATTCCCATGATCGTAGAATTGTATTGAAGTGTATGTATAATATTTAAGAATCAATATAACTTTACAATAATCATGTATAGTTATTTATTTATACCATTATACCCATCCATGTAAGGTGGTGGTGGAAAACAGATTACACCACGGTGTGGAGACGGTATTCTGTACTTACGAACGCGCGGTGATTTCATTTTCCGTTGGATGGATAAAAGATGAAATCAGGTTGTTTCATATTTATTATAACATATAATTATATGATTGATACTGATATTATTAATTTATGATGAAACAAATAATTAAGAAGAAGTAGGAGAAGAAATAAATTTGAACGAATCTGTAAA
Source organism: Viscum album (assembly GCA_963277665.1). Lineage (NCBI taxonomy): Eukaryota > Viridiplantae > Streptophyta > Magnoliopsida > Santalales > Viscaceae > Viscum > Viscum album. The sequence continues at coordinate 400,574,142 of OY728138.1, forward strand.
GGATGTTACCTCATCTTTGACGTGCCTCTTCTTAACCATCTCGTAAGGCACTAGAGTTGGTCTTTTGTGGAGACCAGAACCTATATAATATATATAGGGACGTTTAGAAGAGAAATGGGCAGGTTTTGGGTGAGCTTCGCGGTTCAAAAGGGTGTGAGGAGGAGAGGGAGGAGGTGCCCTTTTATAAGGGAGGATATGGGCACCTTTGGAAAAACATAAAATATTATTTTATAATAAAGTCATATTCGGTTTATAATAGCTCCAAATTGATTTATTTATAATATAAAGTGGGGATGGGTCTAAATACTATCAACCAATTGGTTTTATACAAGTTTTGGTTTCTATTTTATCATTATCATTTACATTTAACTCTAAGTTAAATAATTTAACTTTTACCGTGTCTTCTTGTTTTCTTAAACTATATGGTTAATAAATATACAATAACAAAACAAAACGAACCCCAAGTGGTTAATTATTAACAAATATAACCTTATATAAGTAATTTGGATGAAAATCAGATTTTTAGGAATATAATAACAATTAATAATATAATATTTGTTGTAAAAACTATTTTATGTCAATTTTCACACTATTTGGTAATTGATTTTTCTGAAAATCATAACAACAAGATTAGTTCAAAAAGAATTAATTACATCCATACTAACCTGTCATATTAACCTCTAAAATTAGTGTAATCTATAAAAAGACTCAAATTACATTTATCTGGGTATTTATAACATCAATTATGTTAATATTTCATTAGTAAGGTAATTACTACATCATCATTGTGTCATAAATAAATTAAGTTATTTAACCTCTAAAAATTATAAATTAAATACCATTATCTAGGAAAACTTTTTACCTTTCTAATTAATATTTATAGTCGAATTTATCTTATGTATAACTTTATATGAAAAATATTTTATTTATTAAACATTGATTTTAACTCTTTTAACTATTCTTTTAAAAAATAAATAAATGTCCTAATCTAAACAAAGTATACCTAAATGGTAATAGTTTAATCCTAAGGTTGTTTTTGTTTGATTTAAACTTATCAAATATAATTAGGACTTGTGTTAGGGTAATAATAATATTATTTTTAACCTTAATTACCCTATTTACTTTTAACCGTGGTAAATAAAAGTAAGAAGTTACTATTCACCAAAAAATATTTTTGTCTTATTGAACCAAATTTTACTCCATGATATTAAACATGCCTCTCATATTTTTGAAATTCCACTCACAGAAGTGGTAAAATTATGTTTTATGTAAATTTTCAATTTCTCTAAAGAGGTAGGTAAAAGACGGTGAAAAGTTAAAAAAAATTATATATCTAAAATTATTATAAAATGACTCTAATGACTTAAATTGAACTTATATAGGTATTATGTATCAATTTTGACCTAAAATAAATTTAAATAAAATAAATAATTATTTAAATAAAAATTCGGTTTTTAAATACTAACCCAGTGTTTTCACTATTCATCTAAAACAAAATGTTTTCAAAAAAATACCAAAAATTCACCCTAGGATAATTTCGATATTCCGAATCCAAAAATTAAGTCCATTTGGAATGATAATATTTATAAAATTTCAAAAAGTAGGTATTACTATTCATAACAGCTAGTTTATAGTAATATTATAATAATATATAGTTTAGTGAAACTTGGTATTGCGTACTACTCACGCTATTGAGGAAGGTCTTGATTGCGTGTAATGTAAGACAAGTCAGGGATGTGTGTAGTGAAAATTCCGTTGGGTGTTGTGTTTAACAAAATCAAAACTTATTTCATTTATAAAATAAACAAAATATATACTAAATGTTGCGTAGAATAACTTCTATCAAACGAACTTGAAATTTTGTGTAACATGATCCAAGAATAGTGTTGCATATACTGCAATCTAATACGGTGTTGCGTATAGCAGAAGATAATATTTTTTTAGCATACAACAAAAGACATCAAATAAATTAAAAAGAATACTTCTCATAAAATCTCGGGTTGTTACAATTTTATATGTATATCTCAAGATTCATATAGTTATCCCTTTTGTGGTCTCTATGTTTGATGAATACTTCATTATTCTAGTTTATGAATCATTTTTGGATTTTTAGGTAACCTTTTGACACATATATATTATCATATAATGGTTTGGGTCTTATGTTTTTTCTCATGTTGTCCATGTGTTGACCACTACTCCAATTCTATTATTTTGGATTCTTTTATATACCTACTTATTATATATCCTTCTTGTTGTTTAATAATTATAAGTAGATTGAGATGTTTGTGTTAGTTATTCCTTGTTTGGTTTACAATATTTATTTAAAACAATATATTTTATATTCATGATGATTCAATGAATAGACGCACCATAATGGATTTTCAAAAAGATTATATGGAAAATTATTTCATATTTGAGGGTGAAGTCATTTCTACATTCCTATATTTGATTTTATGGACCTATTTTATATCTTCTGATGATCAGTAAAACACCTAGATCTTCAGGGTATTCCAACATGAATTATGTAACAATCTAAACCTAGTTGGTTCATTAAAAAATGGTACCAGATACCTATTACTATTTTAGGAATAACTTTAGGCTACAGGTTGGTTTTTCATGACTCATGATATAAATCAGGATTATGTTTTTAATCAATACAGTTCATGTTGATTCTGTGTAACAATTGGTTTAGGGATACGATTCATAAATTTTAGATTTTTTGAGTATGTTGATCTAAATTATTGTTTTCATGATCCATATTGTGAATATTTGGTTTTCATTAGAGTGTTTTGAGTTTTGTGGTTGATATGGAAGGATAACCCAAGGTTCAATACAATCACATAATCTAGAAAACTATTTTCAAGACAATAATATGTTTTTGGACAAAATTCAATGAATGTCCCACAGTTAGAACATGGTCTTCCAAACCATGTAAGAAATTCATGCACAATCCTTAAACCCTATAACATAGGAAATTTTACTTGATATAATTTTTAAATAATGTATTATATGTTTCCCAATTTTTTGAGGATAATCTAAGGGAGACTTTTTTATTTGATGATGTAATTTTATTGAGAAATGATTTGTATTTATTATTGTGAGATTTTTTTTCATGTTTTGAAGGAGAAGTATCATGTTGAAAATGACTTTTTTTAAATATTTTTTTAGATTTTTATAATGATATTTGTGGACTTTTTCATAAAAATACTATGAGTTGAATAAATAAATTGATAGTGGTTGATTTTATAATAGTGTTTTAGATGTTTTTTAAAATAGAGGAGAGTTTCAAGAAAGCATTCAAATGATGAATTTCATAGTTTGGTAACCATTATATGATATTTTTCAATGTTTTATACTAAGGTATTAGGATTGTATTATATGTCTTTGTCTTATTAGGAATATATTTTAGGATGTTTGGGATGAAAGTGAACTCTAAATCTTTAACATATTTCTTAAAGTTATAGTTTGAGATTTTAGAGTTAACGTAAATGTTTTTGAACTCTATTATGGGGATTTAAAATATAATGGATGTTATGTAGTTTAATAAATAGTTTATGTTTTTAAAAACATATATTCTTTTCTAAAATGAGCTTTTAAATCCTTAAAAATTGTATTTGGTGAAAGAAATTTTATCATGTTATGGTTATGTTTTATTATGGTGGGTGGTGCTTTTATATATAATTCATTAGTATACAATAGGATTGTATTGTTTAATTTTTTTAATATTTGGTTTTATTTATATTATTCATCCAATAAGGGTCTCAATAAATCATGGAAATCCAATTTCAGGGTAATATTATCAGAGTAGTCTCCTTTATGGTCTGACATTGATCCTTCCATTTGATGAAACTGCCAGAACAATGAATAGTGTAATAGATCCACATAATTCTCTACTAATGGATAAAATAAAATATTTATCAAATAATTTACTAACTAATTTTTACAGTGATCAGAGGTCACTATAAAAAAAATTTTCTTGAAATTAGTTAGGTAACATTTGATTCTTTGAGAACTTTTGGTTCTAAAAAGAAAATTTCCAGATTGGTATGTTCCAAGTATGTGAGTCATGAATGGTGGTAAACCATCATTAAACCTCCAATACAATATTACATGTCTTTGGAATTATTCAGGACTATTTTCATCAAATATAGTTATCCAATGATCATTAAATTGGAGAAATAAATGGAAATTATAGGTCTTAAAAAAGGAAAAAATTATTAATGTATATGGTGGACAATTCACTATGATAATGCTTTTATCTACTCAGATAGATTTTAATAAAAATCTAACTGATTTGATTTTCGAAATATTAATTCATTCGACCACTAGCTCATAATTATTTTCATCAAACTACACCTTTTTATTTTTTATATAAGGATATGATGATGGAATCACTCCTATAGAGGAATCTACGGATGGATTGTGTTTTTCTTTTCTCTTGAATAATTGATGATATTTTGTCTTATGGGAAGAAAATTTAAGTTAAACACAATAAAGATATTCATGTTGATATATTTCAGTCCCCTCATCCTACTACCATTCCTCTAAAATGATACAATCTCTTATATATTTATTATGTGATAAACTTGAATACTCTATGAAATCCTACACAATAACTCCAAAGTCCTATCATCAATGAGGTCATTTGGATCATCTTTATAAATTATAAAAAAATTACTAACATAATAAAAAATCATAGGAAAAATTTAATATGGGTTTCATTTTATTATAATGCTTATACGCATCATGAACAAAGTTGATCGTAGCCTATTCAATGTACCTATTATTAAATGTATCGTTTTGGGGTATCTTCTTTCTTTTTAATATGAATAGTATTATTGAATCAATCGGTCAAATATTATGGAATTTATAGTATTAACTTATAATATATCTCCTTCAAAATTCATTAATTGGTCTCATGTATGGATATAAATGGTTCGATGAAAGATTATTGATTACCTTTTTGACCACCATGATTATGGGAATCTGTTTCATCAAGATTATGTTGTCTTTTGGTGAGGTAGTATCATCCTTCCACCATTATATGGTAAATTTTAAATCATGGGGAGACCTAGGAAGATCTCAACTTTATAATTAATGGATATAATGTGAGTAAAAAAATTATAATTTTTGTTATCTCATTTAGATAGGAAATGATGGGGTTTGTATGTCTTTATATTCCCTTCGATCTTTTCTAATGGGTCATTTATTAAATTCCCTTATAATAGGATCTGAAAAATTGAACTTATTTTATCATAGTTCATAAATTGGGATTTAAATTAGATTAATTTTGTGATTTTTTTTTGATTAAATCAATTCATTATTGGGATTCATTGTGAAATATATTAGCATTTCGACATACTGTTATTCATAAATTCATAGCGGTTTGGGAAATTGTATATCATACTAAATAATTTTTTCATTAAAATTGCCTATTATTTATCCCACATATAACTCCTTAAAGCATAGTAATATCATATCAGTATCTATATCTGATAGTAATTTTAGATATGGATAGAACGTTTCTTTCATATAATGGGATATTCATATTCTAATTTCTAGATTGATCCTCATGGGACAATACAAAATCCTTACTAGGATGAGGTGATATATACTAAAATAATTTCATAATTTTTATAATGAATTTATAATGGAAAAAAGTGTCATTATGGTTATAATTGTGACACCCCAATTTTACTTTGTGTAATATTATATTTATTTACTAAATATCATGAATTTGGAGAAGTTTTGTATATGATGATTGAAATTTTATAATATTTTCTTGGTAGTATAGTTGGTGCACTGTTAAGAGTAACCATGAAGCCTAAAAATGTATAGTCTTAGTTCCTCATCTAGTTTTTGGTACATTGCTAGTTCATGGTTTGAATAAAATTATATGCTAATAATGTGGGTTCTATGGATCAAGTCTGGTTGTTTCTATATGCCTATCATGGTGACGTGATGTGATATTTATTATTTTTGTTTTCCATATTTACAAATATTTTTTTGTGTATAATGTGGTATGGTTTGGAGAATTGAAGCTCCCCTATGTCATATTTGTGTATTATTGTGTCTAAATATGGAATATCTTGAATTATGATTTGTATTTAATTTAATGTTTAATTTTTTTAAAAAAACATCATGTCACATGGTTTACACATGTTTAAGAGTAATTGTGGATCCAAATTGTTCCTAATAAGAATTCATTTTCCGATTGTTAATGTATATCTGGCATAAAATTTGAAGAACCCTAAAATACAACCATTTGTGTACTGCCGCAATATTTTATAGGTTTCATTATGGTTGGTGAATGGTTGACCTAACCACGTAAAAACAAGGTTGGTTTACTTGAATTTTTAAATTTAATTTTATTTTTTCCTATCTTATTTGGGAACACACTCATCCCCATAACACTCATACAATTCAACTAGAGGATCTCCTAACCAAGATCTTTCCCTCTCCTTCATGGTTCTAAACCCATATCTCTTAATATTTATATGGACCATCTATGGTAAACTCGTTCATCATTTTTTATTCATCCTCTCATTTTGTCCCTTGTTTTATTTATTTAACATTTTTATATTACTCTAAATTTAATGGCCATTATAATCAATATCTTATTTAAGTTTTTTCATAATATTGTTATTCATTAGGTCTTGAGAAGGTGAATTTTCCATTTTTACCTCATCATCTGTTATTTTTTAATGGAGTATTGATTTTCTCAACCCTATGTAGGTATTTCTATGGAAATAAAATTATTAAACAGATCATTTATTGATTTTGATTATGAAATTAATTTTTCATTAAAATACCCCTATATGTGATATCCTCGATTGGGTTATATATTTTTGTTGGTCTGATTAACTCTAGAGGGGGTGGATTGACTTCCTAATAAAATTTGTATTTTAAAATATTTAAAAAACTAAATCCCAAATTTTGAAAAAATTTCAAATTAATAAAAAAGTTGAAATATATAAATTTTACATTTCATATAATTTCTCAAAAATGGAAGTCAATAATAGTTAAAATATTTGTTAAATACATTAACATTCTAAATGAAGTAACATAATCGAGTACTTTATGTAGACACAAATTAATACAAGGAATCAAAGTAAACATTTGTTACATTTTAAAAATGGAAATCAATTTGAAATTTAATTTAGAAAAACTAGAAATAATTACCAATGAATATAAATAGGGGGTCCAGTCTCAAGATGAGACATAATCCCCACCACATGGAAATTAAATAATACCAAGAATATTAATATTGAATAAATTTATCCACAACCTAATCGAGTTATACAAATAGTAGTACATAGGATTGTCCATAGACAGATCCTCATCCGAAGTTGTATGTGTGATGAAAATGATATCAGGTCACAGAAGATATCTTGCAAAGTAATTCGTGGGATTACAAAATAATGTATTTGACATAATATCATGTATTCTATAATTTTTAATAAGATAAAATGTTTTTAATGTTAAATAGCTAAATATAAAATAAATCTCCATATAATAGTCACAATGTAATTAGGAAGAGATTAAAATATAAGAAATGTATTTTCGCTCCATCTTGGAATATTTAATTGTCTAGAGTCCTTGATTTTTTAATTATAAATAGGTTAGAAAATATTCTTATAAAATTTTGGGAATCAGAACTTCATAAAGTCTTCCCTATAGCATAGAAAATTGTGTAAATGATCCTCTATTATTGACTATGTGAGAGATAATTCTTTCAATATTTCAAACTTCACTTTTACACATAATAGAATTATTCTATTGAAGATATATTCATCATAATTATCCATTAGAAAATAATAATAATTCTTTAAGTGAACTGATGCTCTATTTAATGCTTCAAATGTAGCTACTAGAGATTTGAAATGATTTAAAACTACTAGAGACATATAATGTCATATTTACTTAAAATAATGACTAGATGAGCTCATGAAAAAATAACATACACAATTGATATAGAAAGGTGACCTGATCAATTCATCTTTTAATGTGGTCGACACATTTTCACAAGTTGAATGTTGAAAACTTATGGTTGTAAGATGTTTCATTATATGTTTAATTCATTATAAGATGAATTCAGTGTATTACATTAAGAAAAATTATACACACTTTGAAATGGAAACATGAATTTTCCATTTGTTTTGTAATTTCATTCATGAGGCCACTTCATTGAGTTTAACAATCATGACATTTTACCTCAAAGTAGGTAGATTGTTCTTGTTGCAATGTTATTCTCAATGCACGGTATGTTGTATCATCAATGTGTAGTCAGTTCATGAATTAGACAAAAAAAATCATCCGAATGATGGAAATAAGTATCTTCATATGGTAAGCTAAAGTAGAAAATGTGGTATTTTGAAGTATATAATTCATCCAAGTGACATGGTAACTTGAACGTCACATGATAGGGTTGAAAAGTAAGCTCCAAACATAGATATATTTATAATTTTCTTAAGTAACCCATTATCTAAAATAATATTTGGAAATCAAGAATAATAATATTAAAATGATTTTTTAACATCTCTACCCTCCACATTTTCTTAAGCCAATGAATAATTTATACCTAGTATTAAGTGACATCCCAATGGCACCAATGGATAGCAATAAATGCCAAGCTCTTCGATATAATTTGGGGAATATTATCCCTTTGATAAATAAAAAACACAACAAAACATATCATAACTAAAACAACTACATGATTCATGATAAAAAGGTCAAACAACCCATTTTAATGACATTGATATCAAATCTCAACTACAATAGAGTACTGCAGTGGATGAAAACTATTATCAAAGTAGAAATAAGAAGGCAAATCCAACAAATCCCAAGGAATCTAATGACATTAATCCACAACCCCAAACATGCTTCATGATACAAATCCGCAATACATCCCATGTATCAAGATACATAACTAAATAAGTGTGATACTTTACATTTTACCATGTCCCGAAAACAATATTTGTATAAGAACCAATGTAACAATGTAGGGGTGAGTAATGAAACTCAGTAGGCTTTCCCCAAATTTCATCCCTACTCATGATACTACAATTAATAAAGTAATCACAATTATAAAAATAAATTTATATATAACAATTTGAAATCGATTATAACAAATCCAAAAATATTTATAGACAAAGTAGTTTTCTAAGATCAATTTATTTCTAAGGAAATAAACCAATAATGTTTTTCAAACCGTTTCTCTATCCAATTTGAAAACCCTATTTCAATATACACATCAACACATTCATGCCTAGGTGATAGTTCCAAACCAATGAGTGGTCTCTTTTCAATCTACCAAGTCATCAAAAGTTAACCAATATACCATGTGACATTAAACCATTGACATCGAGCAAAAATTCATATTTTAAAAAGGCCTCATAGAATGAAACATGAATTCACACCACCAAGTATACTAATAGATTATTCCAATACAATCATAGCAACAACATTTTAATAAAAAAAAGTTTTTTATTGAAATATTTTCCACAAAACCTTTTTCCACAAATCTAACCAACACGAGAGATTAAAATCAACATTTTAAAATCATTTATCATATAACATTGCACTATAATTCCACAATTGCACTAGAATCCAGAAACCATCAACAAAGATGATTTATGTAATTTTTTTACACAACAATATAAACAAATTCAGTAAATCTAAAATAATTAAAACTAAGACTTCTAATTATATTAATTGGAGTTGAGATTGAATCCGCCTTTATTAGGAATTATGGATAAATGAATAAAGGAATAAAAACTGGCACAAAACTAGGTTGAATATCCAAATAACAACCTTATTTCTCTTCCTCTAACTAAAATAATATAAAAAATAACCAATATTGTCATAAAACACATTAGATATATTCACATCAGAATAGATCAATGAAACTAAGATATGGTAGAAATTTGAACTAAGTAATACAATGAAAACCCCCTATAAATGAACACTTACAATGGATATCAAGCTTCGAGACACCAAGAAAATCCTTCAGATCGCAAATGATTTAATGGGGAAGAGATATAAATCCTTTGGGAGGAAAAATTTTCTATTGATGTCAGAAAAGAAGTGAAAATAATGGATTAAAAGTTAATCTAGACCTATATCCCATTTTTAGAAGCTAGTTTTTAAACTACGCTTGGTTAATAAAATGGTTAGGAAAAAAATATGCTAAACATGTTTGGACACTACCTTAATGATCATCTCACACTTTTGGCATGAACATCTAGAAAAACTATGATCCATCAGTTAAAAATCTCTCAATCAAACGTATTATGTTTTCTCTTGGGTGGCCATATAGTTTGGAAAAATCATTCACCTAATTATTTACCTTCTCCATAGTCCATGTCCCACTGTATAGGGTTTCTTGATGAAGTTTCACAGTTTCCACAAATCATGCTCAATCTATGAACCATTGTAAATGTCCCAAAAACATTCAACAATTATTCCAAACCTTATAAACATCACTCAAATACATTACATAGATAGAAATTCTAATGTAAGGGTTACATACTTGAACCCAGGGGGTTCTACATTCGCCCCACCGATGGCCTTTCCATTCCTAGAATGTAAAAATCCACTTTCGTCTCAAAATAGTTCCATCCATTTATTGACCATTTCCTCCTCCCTTCCCTATGCCTCTTCCTAAATCAGACCATGTTTCCAATAAACCTACACTAGTTTGATTATTTTCCAATGGTTTAATTTCTCTAGCCTATCCACAATCTGTACTAGCACATGTTCTAATAAAGCATATTGCTCTTGGGAAATATGATAACATTGAATTACTTGGTCAAAATTAGGATAATAATTATCCAACCAAGATACATGAAACATATTATGACATACATTAACCACGGTGGAAAATAAAACTGATATTCCATCCCCACCAACCCATTCATATATCTCAAAATGGCCTTAGTATCAAGGAGATAACTTTCATTTCATAAAAAATGACATTTTTCAAGCCTTAGAGAGATCTTAAAATACGCATGATCAATCACATAGAATGAATATAGCCATCGATGATGGATATTCTTATGATTTTCGATTACTTTGATTTGTCCCCATCCATTTCATGATCAACTAAATCTTCACTATTATCTCTGGTACAATGCTCGATCCAAGCAGTGAAGTCTCACATATTCCCATCCAATAGAATGGATAACAGAAATGATGCATATAGAATTCTTCAATAGGAACCATATGTTTCAAGTATTGAAAACTTTTATTATATGTGAAGTCTACTAATGGTACATGCTCCACCCATGTGCACCAAAATCTAGTACACAATCCCACAAAATTTCATCCAACTTCTCTATCATCCTTTTGGATTTACCAACATCTGAGTATTATACATTATACTCATAATCAACTTATTCTGAAGGACATTTTTTAAAGACTTCAAAAAATGAGACATAGACCTTGGATCTCAATCCGACACAATTGACAATCATACATCAGGTCTCTTAACACATATCATATATAGATTTTAGACATGTTCTCTACCATATGAGACTCCTGATTATAGAGAAATGTGATTACTTTCTGAGTCGGTCCACTATCACACAAATGGAATCATGTTTCCAAACTATTAATCAAGGAAATTTTTCTAAATTTATAACTTTCTACTCCCATTTCCAAACCTAGAAATTTAAAGGCAGAAACATACCTATTGGTCATTGATTCTCTTCCTTTACTTGCTAACAAGTTAATCATCTCAAAATAAACTCAATCACCGTCATTTTCATAACAAACCTCCAAAAGTAATATTTCAATGCCTTATACATATTTTGTATTCTATGATGAGTAGTCCATATCAAATAGTGATAAGTATGGATTATTTTTTCATGAAATGAAATAGGTATTATTATCCACTTTCTGAACCACAACAATGAACTCCCATCATGCATCCAACCCTCAATGGTCTCCCAACCATGGAGTTTTGACCTTATTGCAAAACATTTTGAATCAGATGCCTATAATTCTTTTCTTGCACAACTATATTGGTAATATAATGAAATTGGAATGAAAATAAATTCTTCACACCAGTATTCACATTCTAAATTAATTCTGATAATCACTAACACTAACATCTATTGGTATAGAGCCTCATTTTCCAACAGAGCTGATGACTTTCTACATAATGCATATTGTATTAAATTTACTTTACCCTATGTATAAAGCAAGTCAAATTATAACATTTGTAGATACTTCATCCGTATTCCATGTCTTATATTCATGTCTCTTTGTAAGAAAATATGTTTCAAGATCTTATGATCTGTAAACACTGTGAATTTCTCACTAAAGAAGTAATGATTCCTTGTCTTCCAAGAATGGACTACGGTAGAAAGCTATAAATCATTGGATGGGTTATTCTTAATATGAAACCATAACTATATTGATCCATAAGAGACAATATTTTATCCTTTCCTGATACCACATCACAATCTTGATCTTAAAGAATCATAATTCACAATACACTCTTGTCGTGATTATGAAAATTCAAGATTGGTGATGATTTAAGGAAATCCTTAATATATTGAAATGTCTTGTTAAATTCATAATTACATTGGAATGGAACATTCTTCCTTGTAAAAGCTTTAATTGGTGAATCCATTCATGAAATTTTCTGAACAAATCATTGGTAATAACCAGCTAAACTAAGGAAACTGTATATCTCAAATAAATTCATTGGAAGTTTCCAAGAGATTATATCTTCTTTCTTTTATGGATCCATAGAAAACTCACTTCCAAATATTACATGTTAAAGTAAACATACTTAATTTATCCAAAAATTAATCATTGATAATTTTACATATATATTATTGTCCCATATGATTCATAACACTATCTCAAAGTGTTTTTCTTGGTCAACCCTTGTCCCAAAATACTCCAATATGTCATCCACAAACTGAACTACAAAAGAATTCAGAAACCACTAAAATATCTGATTCATCAACACCATGAAGACTACTGGTGCATTCCTAAGACTGATAGTCATTTCCACTGATTCATAATGTCCATATCAACTCTTGAAAGTTGTTTTTCGAATACCCCCTTCTAATCCTGAAATTGATAATATCTTGAGTTCAAGTCAATTTTGGAGAACCACTAAGCACCCCCCAATTGATCAAATAGATAAATAATGTGTGGAAGTGAATATTGATTCTTCATCATAACTTGGTTATGATTATAGTAATCCACACCCAATCAAATATATTTATCCCCCTTTTTGACAAACAAGACTGGTTCTTCCCAAAAATATGTGAAATGTTGAATTAAATAGTTTATTATGAGCTCTACCAAAAAAAAATCAGTTCCCTTAAATATTTTTCTATCATCCGATATGATGGAAAGGAAACTATCCTGGTCCCCAAATGTGTATCAATTATAAACAACACTTTTCTTTTTTTGTGTTATCCTTAAGAAATACATGGGAAATGCTTTGGAAAACTGGTCAAAACCAATAGAACACTACTATTCTTGATCTATTCCATTGGTTCTGAATCCAATGTTTCTATATGGCATGAGATCATTCCAACTACTAGTTCTAACAAGCCCATTCTACCTTCCATTACATTGTTGTACCCTCAAAAGAGATTTTGGATTCCATCCTCAGTCATACAATTGGACGTTTGGGTATAATAGTCGATGGGAGACTTGATCATTATCAACGAATCCATACCCATGATTATATCATAGATATTCGGCCCATGCACTAATAAACCCCATATCAGCTAGTATCCATTGAAAAATATAGAACATGATCTACACATAAAGACACTTTGTTCTCTTTGACCGAGAAGAGTTTTCAGTTTCAACACAGAAGGAATCATCTCAACATTTAAACACAGAAAATAAATATCATGAGAATAAATAAAACAATAGTATGTACCCATTCCAATAAAAATATTTCATAATTGTGGAATTAAAAAGAATATCACCTCACACCATTGACGGTCAAGATTCATCATCTATAATAACATGATCTCCTTTATACAACTACATACTCATTGCATTTTGATCATTGTTTCCTTGCTGAAATTTCCGTTGTTGATGAGTCATGGTATTCTTATAATCACCCTATATTTCTCAGTTTTACTGATGAGAATTGTTCTATTACCCTCATTCGACTAAAGAATATGATTTCGATGACACCTGAGAAGTTTCTCAAACACCAGAACTCAGAGCTCTTAGATAGTAACATTGAAGATGTCCAATATTGTTAAAATTATGGGATATCGTTGGTGGTTTCATACACTTTCTATTCATGTTTTCAAATGAACCTGATTAGAAAGATCCATCTATATTTATGGGTCTTGGAGGAATATTTTTTGATATAGTCATCTGATTTAGTGATGTCCTCATACCTTGGGAATAGTTATCCCACTTTTTATTGATCCGAGAATTAGAGTTCCCACTATTTCTCATAGGTATCAACATATTCCATCCACCTATATCACTGAAGATTTTCTATTCTTACACCATCAATCTATTGACCATTTCTATATAATCTTTTATACATAAAATTTCAATCGTTGAGAGAATATCCTTCCTCATCATCTATTTAAATTGTTTTCCTTCAAGGAAGCACTAAAATAAAATTTAGGAGGAAAACAGACTAAATTAATGAATTAATTCATGTATAATACCATAGTACGACTCTCCGAATTCAATCATATGAAATCTATTATTCTATGAATTCTGAATGTATGGGGATTGTAACACCCCGAGCTTCCACGATACGCTTCTCATTCAATAATACAGTAGCGTGTGTTGTAAGCAACATCGAATTCTAACACACCGTGACAAATCAATGTAGCCGTTATGAATAGTAATAACCACTTTTTAAATTTATAGAAATTCTATATTTCAAAATGGATTTCATTTTTGTATTCGTAATATCGAAATTAGCCTATGTTGAATTTTTTGTAACTTTCTGAGAACTTCCAATTTTTTATGAATAGGGAAAAAATACTTAAATTTTTTTTTAATCAAAATAATTTATTGTGATAAATTATAATATTTAGTGGTTTTAAAGTATAATTAGAATATATTTTTACCATTTTATCCAATGGTGGTCATTAGAATTAATTTAACATCGAAATTGGGCATGAACAATTGTTAATCTTTTGATATAAATTGTTTCTTAAAAACACGCTATTTGTTGTGACAGCGGGAATTAATTATAAAATTAATTAATGCAACTTATATGTTTGTAATTTCATAAAATAGACATAATTTTTGAATTCGGAATATCAATTATAGCTTAGGGTGAAATTTTGGCATTGTTCTGAAAAACTTCAATTTTTGATGAATAGTAAAACCACTAAGTGGTTGTTAAAAACTGATTTTTCATTTAAATGAAATATTACCACTTCTATGATTTGATTTCCAAAAATCTGACATACATGGTTGTCATTAAGAAGTAAAATGTTGTTCAATGAGATTAAAATAATTTTTTGGTGAATAGTAACTTTTAAGTTCTTAATCGCGATTAGAGGTAATTAATGTAGTTTGAGGTAAAAATAATGTTTTAATAATATGAGATGAGCTTGACACATGTCCTACCCTAATTGGATGTTCCATGTCCGACCAATACAATCCATGGTCAACTTGGGGACCCCATGGAGCCACTTTAGTTGTAAAATGACATAAATACCTTTTATTTAATGTTAAAGTAAAAAATGACACAAACATGAAATGTTTTAATAAAACAATTTTTACATGGGGTTATACAAGTCTTATTTTTGACTATAAATAGTAATTGGAAAGATAAAAATATTTCCTACATCATAGTATTTTTTTTATAATTTTTAGACATTAAATAAATTAAATTATTTATGACATCATGATGATGCAGCGATGACCTCATTATTTAACGATTTAAATAAAATGGAAAGATAATGTAATATCTAAGACCTACACATGTAAAAAACCAATTGAATGGGTGTATTTCGAACCCTTATCACCTTATCCTAGAATTATATAAGTGTGTGACCTCTAAAATCCGAAACTCATTTTATAATAAAGTGACTTTTTTTTACTTTCCAAGAGTGCCCCTCCTCTCCTCTTATAAAAGGCCCCCACCTCTACCACCTCATTCACACTTTCAAGCCATTTGGCTCGGCCAACCTCTGCCCAAATACTCTCCCAACTTTCCTCCCTTACTTCTAGAAGCCTCACATTGGGCAGAACTCTTCCCAAGGAAGCCTTTGGCTCAAATCAAAAAGAGTTACTCGTTTTAAAGGTAGTGTTTTCTCTTATGTTCTTTTTTTATTTTTCTTTTCCAACCCCTTAAAATCTTTTTATTCCTTTATATTGTAACAACACCAGTATCTAAAATATACTAGGATTTTGTTATGACAAGGATTTGGTTTACACTTACACAAACCTTTTTCTAATGGTTAAAGAACATACTGTTTCTGTGGGTGGCGAAATACTGCCTCACGAAACGATGATTGTTCAAATTCTTTTAACACCTATAATGGTGGCCATTTTGATGACACTATTTTCAAATATGATATATATATTATGTTTATCTTTTCCTTATCCTTCTATATTTCTCATTTATGGCATACTTTATGATTTCCATTATGGGTAAACGCGATAATTTCATTTTAAGAAGTGTGGACTACCGCCCCCTCAAAGTGATTTGAATCGTTAATGCCATATGTGGGATGTATAAAGGATGGAGTAAATGATATTGTATATGATATTATACTTGAATTATAATACACCTTTATACTATTATTATTTCATTCCATTAAATACAAAATAGAAATGAAAGTAGCGTTCATGCGTACGTACGGCTTACCGTCTCCATGAATGGTGCATTTCATTTCTTACCTCTAAATGTTATGTAATATTATAAATGAATGGATATACTTGATATATATGATATATATGATATATATATCATGAATATAATTCTGGATATAATGGATATTTCACCACATGAACAACTTGTAATTATATGAAATTTATTGTTGACTCAAGTACCAAAGATCGACAAAACGACCGTTATTAACTTAAATAATTACATACTGTTCATAACATTGTAATAAGTGATATAAAAAGGATAATTAAATTGAAAATGGTTCTTAATAAGGTAGATATTAACTATAGTTTATTATTCAGGAGGTTAAAGAATGGTTGAGTCAAGTCGGACACAAGGTAAGGGAATTTCTTAACCCAACTTCCATTCTTTGGGTTAATCTCCTACTTTCAAATTATGACATGATATTATTATGTCCTATTTTGTATTTTTTACATTCTTTATGTGTACCTATAGTGAATACACATAATAGATCTATTTTATTTTAAAAATTATCTTTTTATGGACTTCGTCTCAATCTCCTTTCATTGAGGCATATTTGGTTTTATACACAATTTTTTTTATACGGTGTATAAACCGCATTGAATTTTACGTTTATTCAAAAGGAATCTTTTTTATACGAAGTGTTTTACTAAACGAAAAAAGGGAATGTTTTTCTTTCCGTACATATGCGGCGACAATGACTTCTCCGCCGCCGTGACCATTATTTGAGTTTCGGGTTCCTCTACAAGCCATCACTTTTTTTTATGAAAAATAAATACAATGTTTTACCTTTCATTTATTTTGGTATTTGAAAATGGTTTTGAAAGTGTTTTTATTATATCAATGTGTTGTATTGAAATCTTGTGATTGAAATGTGGAAATGTTATGTTTCCTTTATGCATGTTTTATGTGATATGATTATGTTATGGTTTATGATATGTTTAAACCCATTCATATGAGGAATGCATTGGACTTAGTAAGTGACAGGTGGAGGCCGTTATAGCTCCTCGATGCATCGGCATGTCTCATGAGACAAACTAGTGTCTTGGCACGAGGACTTGACAAAATCTTATTTGTGGTCTTGGCATGAGGCCTTGGCTACGTGGTTATGATAGTCTGGCATTATGCATTCCATCATTATGAAAGTGGTTATTGATATTGCATGTGATTATTCGACCAGTAGAATATCCATGTGAGTAAGTAAATGGCATTATTTAATTTTATTTTGTCCATATTATGCTGAAGTTCATGTTTAAAAAGGCTTTTGTTTTAGTTATACATTGCCTTAAATGTTAATATTTATTTATGAAAGCTTCCGCAATATTGTTATCCTTACTGAGCATCTGAGATCACCCCTTTCAATGTTTTAATATTTTCCAGGATATGAAGAAGTATTTTAGGAATGACCTGCAGGGATAGTCAGAAGAGGATATGAGTGTGGACTATGAAGACTTTGTTATTAGTTTTCACTTTGTGATGTAATGTAACATTTATGAATGTATCTAGTGTTTCCAAGGCTACTAAACTAATCGGTCTTTCGAGACTTGATCTTTTGTGATCATGCCAATGTTACGAAGTAATTAACCGACTCTGGGTAGCTGGGGTTGGGGTGTTACAGTTGGTATCAGAGGCAGTTTAGTACTAACCTTGGAAGCTAGATTTAGATAAACTCTGATTAGAGCACATAGCCCAAAGATATACTTTGAGGATTAGTATAGAAGAACTTCCTAGAATTTTGTTATTGTAGAGATGTTGTGTGTTTTCCGAGAAATACATCCCTATCTAGATATTAGCAGGTAGAGGCGGCTCTGGCACAGATGTACATAGGGGTAAAACCCAAAAACAGCGCTTTGAGCTAGACTCGAATAGGAACTGGTGCATGACAACGGGCCTTGCTGCACTCTTGGTTACGACACTCCCGAGGGATATGCTTAGGATAATTCTCGTTTTCTTTACAAACCACTATGAACGGTTATGAGTATATACTTCCTCAAAGAAAACCTTTTTATGATTATGGATTATATCCATAAATAGTTCAATTTATGTTAAGTATTTTATAAGTATGGAATTATGTATTTTGATTCATAAACTAATCTAGTTTATGCTATTGTATAGAAATGGCGCCCAGTGGAAGGAATGGAAACCGTATCAATGCACTCAATCCGTGTAGGGATTTCCCTCCTGCTCAAGATAATTATTGTGGATCTGGAGATATAACTGCTACTGATCTACTTATTACCATACTGGGACAACTCACTCATGTTATGAATAATAACCTTACTCGTATGGATCACCCTGATCCACAACGATGAGGATCAATGTTAGACCGCTTCATGAGGCAACAACCGCCAGCATTTAATGGGGGTACAAATCCATTAGTAGCTGAGCAATGGATAAACTCCTTAGAGAAAATATTCCATGCCTTGGGGAGTAGCGAATGGGAGAAGGTTGTCATGGCAGTTTACCGCCTCACTGGAGATGCCGATCAGTGGTGGTCGCTGATTCAAAACAAAAAGGAAGATGATGACATATCGAATATGGAATGGAGGGAGTTCAAAGAGCTTTTCCTAGAAAAATACTATCCTCGTGACCATCGAGCAGATATGGAAAGACAATTTTTGAGTCTAAGACAAAAGGAGGATGAGAATGTAGCAAAGTATGAGGCCAACTTTACAAGGTTTGCGAGGCATGCTGCAGATTATATACATAACCCAAGAAGTAAGATTGATCGTTTCTTTGATGGGTTAAAACCATTTCTCCGTCGATCATTAGTCTCACAAACCTTCTCGTCATACGAAGATATTGTCTCGTGTTCTATCAAGACAGAAAAGGAATTCTCTAAGTATTATGAAAACAATGTAAAGCAAGAGAAGAAGAGAACGGTGGAACAAGAGACAGATAAATGGAAAAAGGGAAAGAAGGATTTTTTCATTATGTGATAATTGTGGGAAAAATCACCCTTGTACTTGCCTAAAAGTAATGGAAGTTAGTTATAAATGTGGGGAAAAAGGTCACCAGGCGCGTGATTGCAAGGGAAAGAAAGAGGCTATCAATGTCAAATGCTACAATTGTAGGGAAATGGGGCATTATGCAAATGAATTTCCTAAGCGTCAGGGAAACTTACCTCAGAAAAGGCCAAGGGATCAAGGACAATCTTATGCTGTTACTACAGTTGAAGCAGAATAACTAATGTATTGGTGCTTTTGGACCCATGGATTATATTCTGGTTATTAGAATAATGTGATATATATAAAAGGATTGTACTGTAGTACTTGTTGATTTCAGTAAGGGTTTAATATGATGAAGGTAATTATATTTTTAGTATGTTAAAATAAGAGAAACTTTACTTTTTTTGGGGAATCTGGTAAATTGATTTTGGAATTAAGAGACCTTTTAGAGAAATTCTGGACAGAGGTATTTTGGATAACTATAAAGTTGGAGTGGATTAAGATGATATTTGGATAGTATTGTTTAAGGTTAAAAAATTTATGAAGATTATTTTTTGAATATTATAATACTATAGTTTTAGGAAAAGGACAACCTGCAGGGTGGGGCATAACCTGTCGCGTCGGACAAAGCTGCAGGAATCGAACCCACAACCATAGTGCGACATGCCTTTATTTCCTACCACTAGCCTACAGGAACTCCCTGGTTATTACAAAACAATTTTACTAATCTAAATGGAATGTTTTAACTTTTGGAACCTTATACAATTAGGATAAGTATAATATTTTTGAGTTCTATTATCTTTTTGAGTGAAAGATGAGTTGAAGGATGAAACTGTAATTGTCAAGCATAAATATATATATACCTATCTCTTATTCAATGAATAAATTAATTCTTAAACTTTAGTAAAGGGATATTAAAACAAAAAAATGTGTTATCCTAATACCTTATGTCTTGTTGAACTTATGATATTTTAAATCAGCATAGATTGAAGGCTTTGAGGCCCTCAATATGACAGTTGATTGTGATTGATGACCTCAATAACTCCCTACAAATATTTACGTTTTTCCTCTAATTATATGTCTCTAATTTCCACCAATGTTCTCCTTATCGAGATCATAGTTTAGTGGTGACTTTCTTATTTCCATTTCCCTATTATTAAGGCTAAATTTTATTAACCTTATTTCCGATGTGGGTTTCCACAAAGGTATTTTCTATTCTCAACCTTCTATTTTCTAAGAAAAATTTCAAATTGCGAGGATGCAATTTTTTGAAGGAGGGGAGAATGTAACACCCCGATCTTCCACGATACGCTTCTCATTCAATAATACAGTAGCGTGTGTTGTACGCAACTTCGAATTCTAACACACCGCGACTAATCAATGTAGCCGTTATGAATAGTAATAACCACTTTTTAAATTTATAGAAATTCTATATTTCAAAATGGACTTCATTTTTGTATTCGTAATATCGAAATTAGCCTATGTTGAATTTTTTGTAACTTTCTGAGAACTTCCAATTTTTTATGAATAGTGAAAAAAATACTTAAAAAAACTTTTTTAATCAAAATAATTTATTGTGATAAATTATACTATTTAGTGGTTTTAGAGTATAATTAGAATATATTTTTACCATTTTATCCAATGGTGGTCATTAGAATTAATTTAACATTGAAATTGGGCATGAACAATTGTCAATCTTTTGATATAAATTGTTTCTTAAAAACATGCTATTTGTTGTCACAATGGGAATTAAATATAAAATTAATTAATGCAACTTATATTTTTGGAATTTCATAAAATATACATCATTTTTAAATTCGGAATATCAATTATAGCTTAGGGTGAAATTTTGGCATTGTTCTGAAAAACATCAATTTTTGATGAATAGTAAAACCACTAAGTGGTAGTTAAAAAACTGATTTTTCATTTAAATGAAATATTACCACTTCTGTGATTTTATTTTCAAAAATCCGACATACATGGTTGTCATTAAGAAGTAAAATGTGGTTCAATGAGATTAAAATAATTTTTTGGTGAATATAAACTTTTAGTTCTTAATCGCGATTAGAGGTAATTTGTGTAGTTTAAGGTAAAAATAATGTTTTAATAATATAAGATCAGCTTGACACATGTCCTAACCTCATTTGATGTGCCATGGCCGACCAATACAATCCATGTGTCAACTTGGGGACCCCATGGAGCCACTTTAGTTGGAAAATGACATAAATACCTTTTATTTAATGTTAAAGTAAAAAATTACACAAACATGAAATGTTTTAATAAAAAATATTTTACATGGGGTTATACAAGTCATATTTTTGACTATAAATAGTCATTGGAAAGCTAAAAGGATTTCCTACATCATAGTAGTTTTTTTATAATTTTTAGACATTATATAAATTAAATTATTTATGACATCATGATGATGCAGGGATGACCTCATTATTTAACGATTTAAATAAAATGGAAAGATAATGTAATATATAAGACCTAAACATGTCCAAAACCTATTGGATGGTTGGATTTAGAACTCTTATCACCTTATCCTCTAATTATATAAGTGTGGGACCTCTAAAATCCGAAACTCATTTTATAATAAAGTGACTTTTTTTTTACTTTCCAAGAGTGCCCCTCCTCTCCTCTTATAAAAGGACCCCACCTCTACCACCTCATTCACACTTTCAAGCCATTTTGCTCGGCTAACCTCTGCCCAAATACTCTCCCAACATTCCTCCCTTACTCCTAGAAGCCTCAATTTGGGATGAACTCTTCCCAAGGAAGCCTATGGCTCAAATCAAAAAGAGTTACCCGTTTTAAAGGTAGTGTTTTCTCTTATGTTCTTTTGTTTTATTTTGCTTCTCCAACCCCTTAAACTCGTTTTATTCCTTTCTTTTGTAACAACACCAGTATCTAAAATATACTAGGATGTTGTTATGATAATAATTTGGTTTACACTTACACACACCTTTGTATAATGGTTAAAGAACATACTGTTTCTGTGGGTGGCGAAATACTGCCTCATTAAATGATGATTGTTCAAATTCTTTTAACACCTATAATGGTGGCCATTTTGATGAAACTATTTTCATATATGATATATATATTATGTTTATGTTTTCCTTATCCTTCTGTATTTCTCATTTATGGAATAATTTTTGATTTGAATTATGGGTAAACGCGATAATTTTATTTTAGGAAGTGCAGACTACCGCCCCCTCAAAGTGATTTGAATCGTTAATGCCATATGTGGGATGTATAAAGGATGGAGTAAATGATATTGTATATTATATTTTAATTTAATTATAATACACCTTTATAATATTATGATTTCATTCCATTAAATACAAAATAGAAATGGAAGTAGTGTTCATGCGTACGTACGGCTTACCGTCTCCATGAATGGTGCATTTCATTTCTTAACTCTAAATGTTATGTAATATTATAAATGAATGGATATATTGGATATATATGATATATATGATATCTACATCATAAATATAATTCTGGATATAATGGATATTTCACCACATGAACAACATGTAATTATAAGAAGTTTATTGTTGACTCAAGTACCAAAGATTGACAAAACGACCGTTATTAACTTAAATAATTACATAATGTTCATAACATTGTAATAAGTGATATAAAAAGGATAATTAAATTTAAAATGGTTCTTAATAAGGTATATATTAACTCTAGTTTATTATTCAGGAGGTTAAAGAACGGTTGAGTCAAGTCGGACACAAGGTAAGGGAATTTCTTAACCCAACTTCCATTCTTTAGGTTAATCTCCTACTTTCAAATTATTTCATGATATTATTATGTCTTATTTTGTATTTTTTACGTTCTTTATGTGTACCTATAGTGAATACACACAATAGATCTATTTTGTTTTAAAAATGATCTTTTTAAGGACTTTGTCTCAATGTTCTTTCATTGAGGAATATTTGGTTTTATACACAATTTTCTTTTATACGGTGTATCGACCCCTTTGACTTTTACGTTTAATCAAAAGGAATATTTTTTTATACGAAGCGTTTTACTAAACGACAAAAACGGAATGTTTATCTTTTCGTACATATGTGGCGACAATGACTTCTCCGCCACCGTGTACATTATTTGAGTTTCGGCTTCCTTTACAAGCCATGCCTTTTTTAAAAGAATAAATAAATACCATGTTTTACCTTTCTTTTATTTTGGTATTTGAAAATGGTTTTGAAAGTTTTTTTATTATATAAATGTGTTGTATTGAAATCTTTTGATTGAAATGTGGAAATTTTATGTTTCCTTTATGCATGTTTTATGTGATATGATTATGTTATGGTTTATGATATGTTTAAACCCATTCATATGAGGAATGAATTGGACTTAGTAAGTGACGGGTGGAGCCTGCTATAGCTCCTCGAGTCATCGGTGGGTCTCATGAGACAAACTAGTGTCTTGGCATGAGGCCATGACAAAATATTATTTGTGGTCTTGGCATGAGGCCTTGGCTACGTGGTTATGATAGTTTGGCATTATGCATTCCATCATTATGAAAGTGGTTATTGATATAGCATGTGATTATTCGACCAGTAGAATATCCATGTGAGTAAGTAAATGGAATTATTTAATTTTATTTTTGCCATATTATGCTGATGTTCAAGTTTAAAAAGGATTTTTTTTAGTTATACATTGCCTTAAATGTTAATTTTTATTTATGAAAGCTTCAAAAATATTGTTATCCTTGCTGATCATCTGAGCTCACCCCATTCAATGTTTTAATATTTTCCAGGATGTGAAGAAGTATTTTAGGAATGACCTGCAGGGATAGTCAGAAGAGGATATGAGTGTGGACTATGAAGACATTGTTATTAGTTTTTCACTTTATGATGTAATGTAACATTTATGAATGTATCTAGTGTTTCCAAGGCTACTAAACTAATCGGTCTTTCGAGACTTGATCTTTTGTGATCATGCCAATGTTACGAAGTAATGCACCGACTCTGGGTAGCTGGGGTCGGGGCGTTACAGGGATAGAATTATTTGTTGAACAATTCTTTAAAATCATCTCAGTTATACCCTTGATGTAATTTAGCCTGAAACTATAAATACCACAATTTGTTTTTATGCCCCCTAATATATATTTCTCTCTATTGACTTTCAACTATTTTAGTGCTCCAAGGAAATCATAGATTGGATTCATCCTATTTAGTCTCATTTATTCCTTCCTTGGATCCAAATCACTCCAAAATATTTGTGGATTCTACTTCTCGAACTAGAAATAATGATACACTTTCACTGAATTATCCCACATAATCCCTCTATACATATCATGAAAAGCATTAAATGTACTCTGAACCCATTATAGGTTCACATGTTGCTCAAGTGGAACCGTATTCTCAATAGCTTCTAGCAGTTTGTTTCTGTGATGCATTCTAGGTTCCATTTTCTATATGGAAAACATATTCTGTAAGTCTCACTATCTATAAATTTAACTCTTAAATTGTTTAAATTATACCACATAAAAAATATCACAACCATTATTTTCAAAATTTTAAAATTTTATATGTCAAACAATTCTTGAAAAGTTTTCCACTCTATTGAAAATAATACCATTTTAAAAATAACCATTTCATTTTGTTTCAAAATATCACATTTGAAAACAACTTTACCATTTATTAAAAATCAATACTTTTGAAACAAATAATATATCATTACTAAAAATGAAATATGTAGTCATGGTGGGATGTCATTTCTAGGATGCATTTCATGCTCGTCTCATTAGTTAAACACATAAAAATGAGATTCCAATTCATATAAATGTCTTAAAAAACTTATTTACCCTAATCCATAGTATCTTGAGGTTCATCAAAGAAAACAATTATCTATTTATTTTTATTCTCTACATTTCATGTCCTAATAATACTACTCATTTTTACTATCCCAATTCAAGGATTAGACCATAATGAATGTCAACTCCATGACTGAGAAACGATTACTCAGTTAAAGACCAACCAAGACTAATACCAATTTTAATTCAATGACTGAACACCTTAATACCCCTTTTTAAATCCCATCTCTCTTAATTTACTTGATTTGAGATGAAATTTTTAATTGGCATTAAGCAGAATCCCTAAAGAGGAAAAGGTTGTCAGTAAATACCAATGGAATCAATACAATTGGGGGATGATTTTCCCAATCAGAAATAGACAACCCATCAAAAATTTTCATAAATGAAACCACTACATGAATAATGATAACAATTTAAAACAACTAAAAATAAATCCATTAATATCAAAAGTGATCTACAATAGAGTACAATAGTGGAATACAACTAATATTAATGTAAAAAAGTAAAAGACAAAACCCACAAAAACCTAGAGCTATAAAGACCTTACTCTATAGATCCAAACATACCCCATACTCCAACTACACAATACATCCCATGTATCATGATTCATCACTGTAGAGACCCTAAGATTGACGTACATGGACATTAAATTACTATTGCAGAATACTTAGTACATAACAAAAACACACACACAAGGACCGTAATAGTTTAGTGTGTTTGGAAACTCAGACTATAATCTTCAAATTGTGGTGAAAGATCTTCAACATCGCCCATAAATATCTTTCCTTTCTTTTTACCTAAACCATTCTTTATATACTAGGGAAAAGAAAACATAAAAGGGTGATCTCAAATGCTCAGTAAGGGTAGAAAAAAGAAATATCAATCACATCATATTCATATGAACATAACATTTTGGAAATATTAACCTGCAAAAGAAATCATAATTTCATAACATGGGATAAATCATAGTAGTGAAATTAAATCCCAATAATCATAAAATAAAACATGAAACTTTGTGGAATACACACATAATCATATAGAATCATTTCTTATTAGTCAAGACTCATTTCGAAGACCATCTTAGTAGACAAAGTCCATTTCTGAACAGAGTTCACTCCTTGTTTTTGTCCTGTTTCACTGAACCGGTTTAACCTGCCGTTCTAGCAATTTCTATCTCATGAGATATAAAATCTTTACCCAATGCATTGGAGAGAGATATAGGTTCCACCCATATAATAATGATACCATTATTTTGTGTGCCACAAAATCAAAAAGCATACATCATTGCATAACACGTGTAATAAAATAGGATTCTTAAACAACGTGACATCATAAAACAATTCATATAAGATAATTTAATTCATAAAAATAATTCCATCACAACATAATCAAATCAATGTAACATTAGGGATAGAAATATAACACTTTATTATCTTATATGGAAATTAATTTTGACAAAACACTTGAACTCCATTTTTGAGGAAAATATCCTTTCTACTTCAAAAACATTTTTCCTTTCTTAACATCTCATGAAATTTTAAACTAAAAGAAGTTAAAAATAAACTTGAAAACTTATAGGGGAAGCTTCTTGGAAATAATGTTTTAAAAATCCATTCATGCCGTATAAGTTAAAAAAACATTCTTCTCGTACTTTAGTCGGAAAATTCAAAAAGTACCTCGTACGAAAAACGACAAAAGATTCCTTTTATATATTTTAATAAAAACTCACCGATGGGTAAAATTGGATTTAAAAAATTGTAGGTGGATGGAAACAATATTACATATTTAGGAAACATGTATGTGTATGATAAAATACACCCCAGTAAATACCAAAGTATAAACAATCTCGGATAAAATGAGATTGTGATATTTTCCTTTACCTTAGGTCTGATTTGCTTCGTAAGTGTCTGAACCTCCTGTATAATGATTTAAATAATGTTATTGACTTATTCCAGATTCATAATCATTGTTATTATATCATATATGGTCATATTTTTAGCTTCTTATTAGTAATATTTCATTGTTACTTGTTATATGGGTGTTTATTGCTTTTTTGTTCTAATGCGTGTTTTGTCGAATAAATTCTTATTCTTATTTTAGGTTATAGATACCTCTTTTACAGAATGGTATTAGTGTAATATATGTCATATTTATTCATTCAATTCATTTATATAATCATTATGCAAATGAAGATCATGTAGAACAGGTCGCATCACATCGTGGAGACGGTATTCCGTACGTATGCACGAGCGATGATATCGTTCCCATGATCGTGTAATTGTATTGGAGTGTATGTATACTATTTCAGAATCAATATAACTTTACAATAATCACATATAGTCAATATTTACACCATTATACCTACCCATGTATGGTGGTGGTGGAAAATAGATTACACCATGGCATGGAGACGGTATTCTGTACGTACGCACAAGTCGTGATTTCGTTTTCCGTAGGATGGATAGATGGTGAAATAGGGTTGTTTCATAATTATAATAAAATATCAGTATATTATTGATAATGATGTTGTTACTTCATAATGAAACAACTAAAGAAGAATAAGTGGAAGAAGAAATAAAGTTGAAAGAATCGGTAACAGACATTACCTCTTCTTTGAATCACCCCTTTGAGACCTCCTTTTAGCACACTTAAATTGCACATTGAAGAATACCAGGACCTATAGTATGTTTCTAGGGAAGTGGAGAGGAGAAATTGGCAGGGGTTGGCTGTTTTGAAAGCTCAACGGGGTGTGAGGAAGAGAGGGAGGGGGTTCCCTTTTATAAGGGAGGAGAGGGGCACCTTTGGAAAAACAAAAAATATTATTTTATTATAAAGTCATATTAGGTATTAAATAGCTCCAAATTGATTTATTTCGAAGCTAAGGTAGGTATGGGTCGCAATACTCTCATCCAATAGAATTTGGACAAGTTTAGTTTACTATTTTAAACTTATCATTTTGTTTTAACATTAAGTTAGATAATTTTACTTTTACTGTGTCTTTTTCTGTTCTTACACTATAAGGTTAATAAACTTACTATAAGAAGGCAAAAGAACCCAAAGTTGTTTATTATTAACATATATAACCTTATCTAAGTCATTTTTCCGAACCATAGATTTTTAGGAATAAAATTACAATTAATAATATAATATTTGTTTTAAAAACTTTTTTATGTCAATTTTGACATTATTTAGTAATTTAATTTTTTGAAAAACATAGCATAATTATTAGTTCTAAAAAAGTTAATTAAATCAATACTAACATGTCATATTAACCTAGAAATTTAGTGGAATTAATAAAAACTCTCAAATTACATTTATTTGGGTATTTATAATAACAATTATGTCAATATTTCATTAATAAGATAATCACTGCATAATATTTGTGTCATAAATAAATTAAATTATATTATGTCTAAAATTTATAAATAAAATACCATTATGTAGGAAATATTTTTATATTTGTAATGAATATTTATAGTCGAATTTATCTTATGTATAACCCTATATTAAAAATGGTTTAGTTATTGAACTTTGATTTTAACTATTTTAACCCTTCATTAAATAAATTAATAATAAATGTCCTAATCTAATCCAAGTGGCCCTAAATGGTCATATTTTATTCTTAAGGTTGTTTTTGGTCGAATTACACTTATCCAATAGAATTAGGACTTGTGTTAGGGTAATAATAATATCATTTTTACCCTTAATTACCCTATTTACTTTTAACCGTGGTAAAAAAAGTAAAAAGTTACTATTCACCAAAAATTATTTTCATCTCATTGAACCACATTTCACTTACTGAAATCAACCGTGTCTCTCGGATTTTTGAAATTCCACTCACAGAAGCGGTAAAATTATGTTTTATGTAAATTTTCAAATTCTCCTAGGAGGTGGGTAAAAGACGGTGAAAAGTTCAATGAAATTTTTATATATCTAAAATTATTATAAAATTATTCAAATGAATTACATTGAAATTATATAGGTATTATGTATCAATTTTGACCTAAAATAAATTCAAAATGAAATAAATAATTATTTAAATAAAAAGTCGGTTTTTAAATAGTAACCCAGTGTTTTCACTATTCATCAAAAATTGAATGTTTTTAGAAAAATACCAAAATTTCACCCTTGGCTAATTTTGATATTCCGAATCCAAAAATGAAATCGATTTTCAAAAATAAAATTTATAAAATTTCAAAAATTGGGTATAACAATTCATAACAACTAGTTTTAATAATATTTTAATAGCATATCACTGTTTAGCGAAACTCGGTAATGCTTACAACACACGCTATCATTGAAGGTCGCAATTGCGTGTAGTGAAAGCCAAGTCAGGGATGTGTGTTGTGCAAGATCCTTTTGGTTTAGCGTACATCACAATACATTAATGAAATTAAAAAGAATATTTTTCATAAAATCTCGGGGTGTTACATTCTACCCCCTTCAAATAAATTTCGCCCTCAAAATTCATCGGGGTTATAAATGGTTTACTACTCAAAAGTTTCATTAATAGAAACCGACATCGTAAAAAGGAATACCAAAACCAATCTTTAAAAACAAAAGTATGAAATGTAACGGTTACCCAAATAAACTGATCACTGGGTTTCCACATAGGTGAAAATATGGATATGGAAGAGAAATCTAACCATCATGTTCTGATGGAGAGTGGTAGAGAACATGGCTATGGAAAAGAAAGCAATCAAAAATCCATAAATTTGTGATGATCTAAGGTACCATCTGATTCATCGGATATAAGGGCACTAGGACAACATTTATGGTTTTCAAGATCATTTCCTAAAGTTGAAAAATATGAATTAGAATAAATACTTACTTTATTTTGGTACAATCTCACTGTTGTTCGTGCTTTGAACACTTTACACCTCATCTCTTAAAGAAATGAAGTTGAATTTGTTATTCGTGAAGTATTAACAGATCATGTGATAGAATGATGGGTCATTCCATCTGTTTCAAACAAATGGTTAGCAAAAGTTAACAAATATACATATGTCCATCTATGGCGAGGATAATCGTATACGATTCCAAAAATTAACTTATACTTCATATATCATACCTCATAATAAAATAAAAGTAGTTTCTACTAACCAGGGACTTCCTGTAGATCAGTGGTAGGCGATAAAGGCCAGTCACACTTCGGTTGTGGGTTCGATTCCTACAGCCTTGTCCGACGCGATGGGCTGTCACCCGTCCTGCAGGTTTTCCTTTTTCTAAAGCTATATTACTATAAAATCCCATCAATAATATCGAAAAAACGTTATATCCTTAAACAATACTAACTTATGTCCAACATAATCCATTCCAATCTTTAGGCTTATCTAAAATACTTCTGTCCAAGCTCATTGTATAATGAAAATTATTACATGAAATGTCACATAATAATCACATGAATGCCATCATTTATCGCCCATATATCATAAGACATATCTTATTGGCCAAATTACAAACATGTGAATATCTTAATCATGTATTATTTTTAAGAATGAATACTCATTGAACCTTAGTGAAAACCTGAATGCAGTTAAAATTTAACACTTTCCACAAACCAAAATCCTCAAAATTATTTATACTCAAACCATGATATCACTTAGTACTTATATCAATAATGAGCTCATGAATACAATAAAACATCTCATTATCTTCTTCTCCCTTCATTATACGCATATCATGTGCTTACCAAAAGTATCTCAATCACTTTCCATGGTTACCAGTACCATAAAATTATTGAAAACGACAATAGATCAATACATAAATATTCCAATATTCCATGATACTATATACAACATTATTTTGGAATCCCATTATATAAACATTTAATCATTCCACCACATTGTTTTCATATTCAACATCGCCAATAGTGATTGCATGTGACTTCCCTTTGTCCTTTGCCTTATGTGGTTTCTCATGTCGATCATCATTAACCCTTCGATTAGGGCATTGATTAGAATAATGCCCAATTTCATTGCACTTGAAGCATTGAAGTGATGTTGGTGCGTTCTCTGCAGTCTTTTCTTTATTCACACCATTAGCAACCCTTTTTCCATTAATTCGAGACTCAGCTGCTTGATGACCTTCTTTTCCACACTTAATACATTTTCTAGTTCCATTAATAAAATCTCCACCATGATTATTTCCACATATTGAGCATAAGGAAACATTCATCTTCTTTTCACCATTATTATGAGATTTCTCCTTGAACTCCATCTTTAGTTTCTTGAAAAAACCATGATATGGATCGGTAACACCAACTTCCATTTCTACATTAATAGCACAACACACAGTTTCTTCATAGCTACTGAAGTCTCTTATAGCTAATTCCCTTAGAAGATTTGGTTTTAAGCCACTGATGAATCGATCAACTTTACTTTCATGTTGGATGATAAATCCAAATGCATACCTTGCAAGCCTTGTAAAATTCGCTTCTTATATACCAACAGATTCATCATCATTTTTCTTTAGTTCAATAAACTCCTTCTCCATCTTTTTTCGAAGAATACGAGGGAAGTACTTATCAAAAAATAAGTTCTTGAACTCATCCCATTCCATTTACTCAATTTCATCTATGGGCCTCGTATTCTTGATAAGATTCCACCATTGATCATATTCACCTACCAAACGATATACTTCTAAGATGAATTTATCATGTTCAGAACATTGATGAACTGAAAATATATTTTCAGTGGTACTGATCCATTGTTCAGCAACAAGTGTATCAGAAGACTCACTGAAAGAAGGTGGACATTGCCTCATGAAGATCTCAATAGAATATTGTTCCCTTTGATGCCCATTTGGAAGTGCAGAATGATTCATAGCTTGTGTAAGTATAGCAATGAAATTTTTCACTCCATATCCAATAACATTTGTTTTTTCAGGAGAAAAATCATTACATTGTCCATTGCATTGATCAACAGGGTTCCTTCAGGTTCCAGCCATCGTCTAAAACCCAAAAAGTATAGTGCGAGAGGCAAAAATCTTGCTAGGGAAAACAACATAATAAAGGGGGACTACCTTTAATAACTATCATCTTAGGTTTAATTCTAAGATCGTTACCGTAAGTCTAGGACTATAATCTATACTTATACATAACCTTAGGAACATCCCTATACATACCTTAGAAATATCTATAGGTATCTCACTAAAGTTCTAACATCCTAGTTTCCAATGGTTGACTAAACCATTCCTCTGCTACCAATTGTAGAGACCCCAAGCTTCACATACATGGACATTACATTAATTTTGCAGAATACTTAGTATATAACAAAAACACACACACAAAGACCATAATAGTTTAGTGTCTTTGGAAACTCGGACTATAATCTTCTAATTGTGGTGAATGATCTTCAACATATGCCATAAAGATCTTCCCTTTTTTTAACTAAAACCTTTCTTTATATCCTGGGGAAAATAAAACATAAAAGGGTGTGCTCAAATGCTCAGCAATGGTAAACAAAAGAAATATCAATCACATCATATTCATATCAACATAACATTTTGGAAATCTTAACCTGCAAAAGAGATCATAATTTCATAACATGGGATAAATCATAGTAGTGAAATGAAATCCCAATAATCATAACTTAAAAATGAAACTTTGTGGCATACACACATAATCATAGAGAATCATTTCTTATTAGTCAAGACTCATTGCCAAAACTATCTTAGTGGACAGAGTCCATTTCTGAACCGAGTTCACTCCTCATTTTTGTCCTGTTTCACTGAACTGGTTTAACATTCCGTTCTAGCCATGTCTATCTCATGAGATATAAAATCCTTACCTAATGAATTGGAGGGAGATATAGGTCCCACCCATCTAATAATGATACCATTCTTATGTGTGCAACAAAATTAAAAAACCATATATCATTGCATAACACATGTAATAAAATAGGATTCTTGAACATAGTGACATCATAAAACAATTCATATAAGATAATGGAATAAATAAAAATAATTCCATCACAACATAATCAAATCAATGTTACAATAGGGATATAAACAGAACCCTTTATTATCTTATATGGAAAATAATTTTTATAAAACACTTGAACTCCATTCTTGAGGAAAATATCCTTTCTACTTCAAAAACATTTTCCCTTTCTTAACATGTCATTCAATTTTAAACTAAAATAAGTTAAAAATAAACATGAAAACTTTTAATGGAAGCTTCTTGGAAATACTGTTTTAAAAATCCTTTCATGCCGTATAAGAGAAAAAAACATTCTTCACGTACTTTTGTCGGAAAAATCAAAAAGTACCTCGTACGAAGAACGAAAAAAGATTCCTTTTATATCTTTTACTAAAAACTCACCGAAGGGTAAAATTGGATTTAAACAATTGTAGGTGGATGGAAACAATATTACATATTGAGGAAACATGGATGTGGATGATAAAATACACCTCAGTAAATACCAAAGTATAAACAATCTCGGATAAAATGAGATTGTGATATTTTCCCTTACCTTAGGTCCGATTTGCTTTGTAAGTGTCTGAACCTCCTGTATAATGATTTAAATAATGTTATTGACTTATTACAGAATCATAATAATTGTTATTATATCATATATGGTCATATTCTTAGCTTCTTATTAGTAATATTTCATTGTTACTTGTTATTTGGGTGTTTATTGCTTTTTTGTTCTTATACTTGTTTTGTCGAATAAATTCTTATTCATCTTTTAGGTTATTGATACCTCATTTAAAGAATGGTATTAGTGTAATATATATCATATTTATTCATTCAATTAATTAATTTATATAATCATTATGCAAATGAAGATCATGTAGAACGTGTCGCATCACATCGTGGAGACGGTATTCCGTACGTACGCACGAGCGATGATATCGTTTCCATGATCATGTAATTGTATTGGAGTGTATGTATACTATTTCAGAATCTATATCAAATTACAATAATCATATATATTCATTATTTACACCATTATACGCATCCATGTAAGGTGGTGGTGGAAAATAGTTTACCCCACGGCGTGGAGACGGTATTACGTACGTACGCACGCGTGGTGATTTCGTTTTCCGTAGGATAGATAGATGGTGAAATAGGGTTGTTTCATTCTTATAATAACATATCAGTATATGATTGATACTGATGTTATTACTTCATAATGAAACAACTAAAGAAGATGAAGTGGAAGAAGAAATAAAGTTGAAAGAATCAGTAACGGACATTACATCTTCTTTGAAGCTCTCCTTTGAGACCTCCTTTTAGGGCACTAAAACTGGTCTTTGAAGAAGACCAGGACCTCTATAATGTTTCTAGGGAAGTGGAGAGGAGAAATTGGTAGGGGTTGGCCGATCATGAAGGTTCAAAGTGGTGTGAGGAAGAGTGGGAGGAGGTGCCCTTTTATAAGGGAGGAGAGGGGTACCTTTGGAAAAACAAAAAATATTATTTTATTATAAAGTCATATTCGGTTATAAATATCTCAAAATTGATTTATTTCGAAGCTAAGGTGGTGTTGGGTCGAAATAATATCATCCAATAGAATTTGGACAAGTTTTGTTTACTATTGTAACCTTATCATTTAGATTTATCTTTAAGTTAGATAATTTTACTTTTACCGTGTCTTTTTGTGTTTTTACACTATAAGGTTAATAAACATACTATAAGAAGCCAAAAGAACCCCAAGTTGTTTATTATTAACATATAAATCCTTATAGAAGTCATTTTTCCGAACCATAGTTTTTTAATAATAAAATAAAAATTAATATTACAATATTTCTTTTAAAAACTATTTTATGTCAATTTTGACACTATTTAGTAATTGATTTTTAAAAAATATTACAGAATGAATAGTTTCAAAAAAAAGTTAATTAAATAAATAATAACATGTCATATTAAGCTAAAAAATTAGTTTAAGTTATAAAAAGTCTCAAATTACATTTATTAGGGTATTTATAACATCAATTATGTCAATATTTCATTAATAAGATAATTACTGCATCATCATTGTGTCATAAATAAATTAAATTATTTAATGTCTAAAAATTATAAATAAAATACCATTATGTATTAAATATTTTTATATATCTAATGAATATTTATAGTCTAATTTATCTTATGTATAACCCTATATTAAAAATAGATTATTTAATAAACATTGATTTTAACTATTTTAACCCTTCTTTAAATAAATTAATAATAATTGTCCTAATCCATTCCATGTGGGCCTAAATGATGATATTTTATTCCTAAGGTTGTTTTTGGTCGAACTAAACTTATCCAATAGAATTAGGACATGTGTTAGGGTAATAATAATATAATTTTTACCCTTAATTACCGTATTTACTTTTAACTGTGGTAAAAAAAGTAAAAAGTTACTATTCACCAAAAATTATTTTCATCTCATTAAACCACATTTCACATACTAACATCAACCATGTCTCTCGGATTTTTAAAATTCCACTCACAGAAGCGGTAAAATTAAGTTTTATGTAAATTTGCAAATTCTCCTAGGAGGTGGGTAAAAGACGGTGAAAAGTTCAATAAAACTTTTATATATCTAAAATTATTATAAAATTACTCCAATGAATTACATTGAACATATATAGGTATTATGTATCAATTTTGACCTAAAATATATTTATATAAAATAAAAAATTATTTAAATAAAAAGTCGGTTTTTAAATAGTAACCCAGTGTTTTCACTATTCATCAAGAATTGAAAGTTTTAAGAAAAATACCAAAATTTTACCCTAGGATAATTTCGATATTCCGAATCCAAAAAATGAAGTCCATTTGGAAAAATAAAATTTATAAAATTTCAAAAAGTGGGTATTACTATTCATAACGGCTAGTTTTAATAATATTTTAATAGTATATCGTTGTTTAGCGAAACTCGGTATTGCGTACAACACACGCTATCGTGGAAGGTCGCAATTACGTGCAGTGAAAGCCAAGTCAGGGATGCGTGTTGTGAAAGCTTCTTTTGGTGTAGCGTACAACACAAGACATTAATGAAATTAAAAAGAATATTTTTCATAAAATCTCGGGGTGTTACAATCACAATGAAGTGTGATACATTACATTTTACAGTGTCTTATTAAACAATATCTACAAAATCATCAATGTGCTAAAAAAGGGGTGAGTAATGATAATCAGTAGGATATCCCCGGGTGAAATCCCTACTCATACCACTAGGATTGAAAAACTTATCACATTTATATAAAAACATTCATATATACAATATATAAACAATAATTTTAAATAGAGTATCACAAAACCAATAAGACTTCTAATAAAATAGTTTCCAAAACAAAATTTTTTCATGGAATTAAACCAAGAATGTTTTCCAAACCATTTTTCAATCCAATCAGTCAAACCGATTTCAATCCACACATTCTTTCCAAGGTGATAGTTCACTATCCATGAATGGTTTATCATTGATTTACCAATTCACAAAAATGTAAACAATTTCCCATGTGCCATTATACATTTGGCACCAACCACTAAGTCATTTGTCATAAAGGCCTTGTAAATTCTAACGTGAACACACACAACCAATTATACCAAAAAAATGCCAATATAATTCTATCAATGTAATTTAAATAAAAAATAGTTTTATTAAATATATTCCCTAAAAACTTTTTTCCATAAATCAAAACAATAAAATATTTTAAAAGAAACATTTCTAAATCATTTACCAAATCACTTTTCACAATAATTCTAAAATTAAAAAATAATCCCCAAACCATCACAAAGGAGGACTTACACCATTCTTTTCAAAATAATTTCCAAAAAAAATTAAATAAAATTAAATAATTTGAATATAATACTTCAATTTCTAGAAGGAGGAGTTAAGAGTGAAGCCACCTACCTTCGGAATTATGGAGAAAATGAAGAACGACACAAAAATGCTCACAAAAGATGATTGAATCTCCAAAAACTAACCTAAGATCTATTCCCATAATATCAAAATGGAAAAAACTAACCATGACGGGCATCAAAAACATTATATCTATTATCAGTGGACTATTACAATGAAACTGAGAGGGGGAAGAAATTATATCAAAAGAAAAACCATGAATGAAATCCCTAAACGAAGGCTTACAACAGGGATTAGGCTTCAACTCCCCAGGAAACACATCTGGAACACATTTAATTCAATGGGGAATGCTTCCAAAACCTTTGGGAGGAATGATTCCTTATTTTTGTATGAGAAAGGGTAAAATAAAAGTTTAAAATTTAATTATGACTTAGATCCACTTTTGGGATCTTGTTTTTAAATCGTGCATGGTTAGTCAAACTATTAAGAAAACCATGCACTAACTATGCTCCATCCAATTTCATAAAAATTACCTCACATGGTTGGACCACACAGTTAGAAAAACACCATGAACCAACCCTAAAAAATCCCTCCATACCAGTTTTCACGGTCTATCCTGGGTGGGCACATAGTTTGGAAAAAACATGCCCCTAACAATGTAACCTCCCCTAAGAATGTGTCTCACTATGCACGACTTCTTCAAAAATTATGATGGATTCCAATATTCTTAATCAAACCATTCAAAAATAGAAAATTCCCCAAAAAATGAAAAATTATTCCAAACCCTCCCAAACTGAACCCAAACACTTTACATACTTAAATATCCAAATGTTAGGGTTACCTACCTAAAACTAGGGTTGCTACAATTTAAGATCATTTAAATAAGGAGGTGTTTGTCTAATACAACAATCTACCCTTTTTTATGATCATAAACCATTACATTAAAATTTAAATGAATTCAATTAATTGGGATCATGTTTTCAAGGATTGAAATATTTTTGTAATATGTTCATGAAAGCATGAAAAGTTATCCAATGAATTCAATTAGTTTTAATTTCATAAACCATTAAATTATTAATCTCCCTTTTGATATTATCAAAAATATATAAAATAAGGGATAAGATAAAAGTTAGATGATAACAAAAGAGAGAATGACATTAATATATTACAATATATAAAAAAAGTTACAAATAGAATGCAATAAATACATATCAAAATCCTAATTTGATTCTAAATTAA
The DNA here is from genome assembly GCA_963277665.1 of Viscum album. Classification (NCBI taxonomy): domain Eukaryota; kingdom Viridiplantae; phylum Streptophyta; class Magnoliopsida; order Santalales; family Viscaceae; genus Viscum; species Viscum album. The sequence goes on from OY728138.1 coordinate 400,612,797, forward strand.
GGTTATATTTGATTTTTATATAAAGGATATGATCCTTTCCTTCGGATGTAGATGCAGAATAAGTTGTTTTCTTTGTATTATATGAGGTGGTATCATCTTCAATAACTACACACTTATAAAATGATTTAAGCTTCTAAATGGATTGGTTAGATGTAAGCCCAAAATGATTAATGGTAGAGGACGTAGTTGGAAGATATAAAAGAATTTAAAATGGGTCTATGACAACTATTAGAGTTGTATAATTATAGGCTTCCATCCACCAAGTGAAATAACTAACTTCATATGAATCATGCTCTAAATCTTGAAGTAAATCATCTTGATTCTTCATGAATGCTTCCAGAATAAGATTCCTATATTTATGATTATGAAATTGTGACTTAAAATCATTAGTCAGACGGGGAATCTTCAAATCCAATGAAATATTTATATGCATCCCTTTCATGTTATACTTTGTGAAGATCCTACTTAGATAATAATCAATCCCACTATTGATTTTCTCTCAGTCTTGACTAGCTTGTTTGACATCCTCCCAAACTAAATATTGGGCCTTAGCAGCAAGGGTTTGAAACCTGTAATACCCAGCTTCATGAGTGATGTTGATATCTTTGAATAAAATTTTAAACTCATCCTTTATGAACTATTCGATATTTTTTATCAAAAACATACCAGATATGAGAAGGAATAGAAAAACTAACTTGGATGAAACCCAACCTTAATGATTTTTTATAACTAAATCATCATTTCAAATATATCATCTGGATTAAAACCAACCTAAGATCTCAAATTTTCAATCTCATTCTACATAATCTATATTATAAAATTTAATCAATATTGAAAATGATTGATTACAAATGTAATAGTTTTATAAATATGAGCTTTTCACACTTACTTCAAATTGTTGTTCAAATGAATAAATTCCTATTTTAATATATCCAACACCTATTATTTTAGAACATACAACTCTTATTTAGTGAAAAATGAATAATATGGAATGAATTGTGAAATTTCAGAGGATGATTAATCACTATCCATATTCCTACCATCTACACAACATTGTCTTCCATATATCTATCTCTCATAGTTTTATCCACATTTCTAGAAAAATATTCAACATTATTTTTTCATCATATTCGAAAATTTTCCCATGAACATTAGGATACGAACCCTCAATTATCTATTGAATTTTAACCTAAACAATTAAAGATACATCAAATGTTCATTATAAAGATATTGTGGTTGTTCCACCATGTCAAAGTGGACTGCCTCTATGATCTTTATCATGCTAATCATGATATTCTAATCCCATTATATGATATATATGGGACTTCCACCTCTTAGAAGGTTCATTATGAATAAATAGTCTCTAGGTACTCTCAATAAAAGTTAATAATTATAATATATTCATATATTTATCAGATCCAAATAATTTATTATACTATATACTATCCTCAAAAGATAATCTACCATGTCTATTAAAGAATATTCCATCTATTTATTCTTATTATTCCTCTTTTTTCAAGGATATTTCCTCTTATTTATCATTATAAGGAGAAAAATATCATTTTTATACTCCACAACCGTACTATGATTATAAATTGGATTTACCATATCACTAGGTCTAGTAGGATACTTCAATGGGTTAAATTATTCATATAGTTTCTTTGGGTTACTCTCGAATCCCTTTTTCCACGTATTCTAGTTGAAATTCAATTTTTGAAAAGTATTGTGGGTAAGAAAAAATCTATCAGAAGAATGTAAATTTTCTTCTCCAATAAGAACTAATACTATGTACTCAAGAAAAACATAAACAACCTTAGGTTGTGGAAAGGAACTAAATTTTGATGGTGGCTTGCACATATCATCCAGGTGTCCCATAACATATATATAAATATTGATTTGAACATCATTATTCAAAAAATCAACCAAAACAGGTCATGAGTCCTCAAGATTCTAAATTCAAATTTTATTGACCATATTACATGCTGAATAAATTTTCCATTGATCCGACATTAAACACTAAATTTAACAATAGTGCCTCTTCTAGGAGTCTAATTCCTAGTGAGATCATCTAAATAATGTTTTTATTTAATGCATGATTGATTAATAGGATTTCAATTTAGATAATCCTCATATTGTTGAATGCTCGAAATTCATAACCATAGTTTCCTGTGATTTCAATAGAATTAAAAAATTTCTCTATTTATCATTGATTTTACTGTATCCCTCTTTTTTATAGGGAAGAACTCAAGGTTTACATAAAACTACTCGATTATATTGGCATGAAAGGTCTAAAATTTTCTTTAAACCAATCCATACAAACATTTTCCATAATTGCATTCCAAATAAGTGATAATATTTCTATTACCCATTAAGCATAAACATATTTTCCATTGAAACTGGATGATAAAACGGATAAAAATTCTTTGACTTCACTTACGTAATTTATCTAGGTTTCAAATTCTATGAAGGATGAAACCGAATAGGTGATTTGGTTTCCAAAATTATCATAATTATAGTCAATCTGATTCAATTAGAGATATCTAAATGTTAGAAATTAAGAGGTTCAATAGAGAGGTTTTATTTTTAGAGATTGAGAGGTTCTGGATGAGAGAAATTTATCCTCTTAAAAGATCCTAAAAGGATATAGGGGTTATTAAGTAAAAGGTACATAATTATTTAGATTTGGATTCATATTTTAATTTAAATCCTTTATATTTGAAAATAATAATTAACCTAAAATAAATCCTTCGAAATTATTTTCATTAAAATTTCAAAGTAAATAGATATATTACATCTGTTTTATATAGATTTTAAAATCACATAGACATTATAGGAATACTATTGAAAATATTACGTCATTTACACATACTATACATCCATGATATTCAAAATAATTACTAAATTCATGAATAGGTTTTCATGGTAATCATAGTGTCATTGATAGTAAATACTGAAAGTTAATTCTAGAAAAACATAGAGAGTAGAAGTAAAAACATTTTGAAAAATAATTAATAATTAAAAATAGATTATAATAATTAGATATAATTTATCATTCCCAGTTCATGTATAATATAATGTATTCCCATAATATTCATAGTCTTTGTAAATATATCGGCAAGGTAACATTTAGTAAATATATATTTATGGGTTATATCACCTTTCTGTTAATCATATCTCATAAATATATCTCTTATGTTAGTATGATTTGTTCATGAATGTGATATAGGAATGTTAGAAATATTTTTCACACTTTTATTAGATAAAATTAAAGTTACATGTTCGGATTTATATCCACAGAATAGTAATGTAGATTTCATCCATAGAATATTTTCACATCTAATTGTAATTATGTACTTATCTTTAGTAGTGGATAATTCCATAGAGTTATGTTTATTATTGCATCATGACATTATATAAATTTCTAAAAACTGACATGTTTCAGAATTTTTTTCTATGAAACTTACAACCACCAAAATATATTTATAAAAAAACTAATCAAATTAAATTCTTTTCCTCTGGAATAAAAAATCACTAAATTGATTGTATGCTTTAGGTTTTTGAAAACTATTTTTAATTATATCACAAGTGACTCTTGTGGATGTTTTTGAAAGTGAGAACCCATGAACACAATAACCATTATATTAGGCTACATAGTAGTTAATTATAGTAAACATCCAATCATACCTCTATAAGTTGTTTAATCAACTAATTTCTCAATTTTATCATAATCTAAATTTTAGGTATTACTAATTTGAGTATCACTTCCATTTGTATTTTCTAGGCCAAAATGATTTAAAATATATTTTGTAGACTTGATTTTATTTAAAATAATTACTTCTTTATTTTGAAATGATTACAATCTATGAAAAAATTTATGGTCACCCATAAACCTCCTTTCAAATTCACATTGCATAATTTTTTAAAATTTACTACACAAATAATTTATTAAAGATCCAAAAAGAATATCATCAAAATAAATTTTTACTCCTAAAACATATTTTTAAACTATTAAAATTAATAGAATATGTTCATTTATAACTTTAGTAAAACATTTAGAAATTATAATGTTGTTGAGCCTCTCATACTATACTCTAAGAGATTGTATTAAACCAGAATTATATTTTAATAATTTAAATATATGACACGGATAGAGAGGGTTTTTAAATATTGGGGTTTGTTCCAAAAAAATCCACAAAAATAAAACTATTTAATAATGAACTTTTTAAATACATTGGATATGATTTGAAATCCAAATGTGCTGAATATGCATGAAACATCCTAATAACATTATGTCTCACTACCAGATCAATGTTTTACATAAAATCAATAACATCTTATTGACAGTATCCTTGTGAAACTAACCAAGGTTTATTTCTTACTATTATTACAAACTTATAAACATTATTTATTAACATCCTATTAATTTCAATATTTAGTTAGTAATTGGGAATTTCAGCTATTTCCTAGAATCTATTTATTTAAAACTGATGATGTTATTTATTCCATATAAATTAACCATAATTCATCATTGATATCATCAATGTTGTTCTTAGGTTCAAGATATGATAAGAAATCATAATGTTCAACCTGTTTTTTAGAGAATCTATAGTCTGAGTTCCTTTATCTAGTTCACCTACTACAACATATAAGGGATAAAACATATGAGTCCAAATATCTCTAGGCATAGAAGTGTTGGACAAATCATTCTCTTATACAGGTTCAAGTTCAAGATGTTCATCAGAACATGATGAGTTCCTTAAAGAGTTCTGGAAGAATTGTCACCAGGTTTTATATTAATGTCTAGACTAGAACAGTCATACTCAATATTTTCTAAAGAGGTTTTAGGCTCATTGGATCTATTTGGAAAAATATTATTGTATATATGATTCTAAAATATTATTTCATTTATTAAACACTCTATAAGATTTTATAGTCGTAGAATATCCAAGGAAAATTCTTTCATCACTCTTTATAAAAAATTTGTCTAAATTTTATTTTGTATTGAGTATAAAGACATTATAACAAAAAAATCTAAATTAATTAAACATTTTTTTCTACCAGTCCATAATTTGAAAGAATTATTTTTTATAATATATCTAATTAAAACTCTATTAACTATATAATCAGTAGTGTTAATAGCTTTTGATGAAAAATAAAAACTGAAATCATACTCACTGAGCATCGCTTGAAAACTTTATTAAATGGTTATATTTATCCTCCCTACTACATAATTATATTATGGGGTCCTAAGAGTAATCAATTTATTATTATACCAATGTTATGAGCATAATGATTCAAAATATTGGTTTTTAAATTCATTGACATGATAAATTCATAAGATTTTAATTGAAATCTAATAATATTTCTTATTGATGTATAATATTTGGAAAAATATACAAACCTTATATTTTATGATAAAATAAAAAACACCCATGAAAATCTTGAATAATCATTTAGTATTACATAATAATAATGTTTTCCTATTATACTAGAAAATCTAGATGCTCTAAAAAGCCCATTTGAATAAACTCTAATGGTTTATGAGTTGAAAATTCTTTCTCTAATTTCAATGGTATTTAATGTTATTTCTATTTTGATAGGGAATATTGAATTCGTCTATTTAGAATTCAATTTTTGGTAAATCTATAAGTAAACATATATTAGTTTTCTTTCTAATAAAGTTAATATTTAAATTATCTATTATTTTATACTAAATTCAAGATTCATTGTGAAAGTCACATAAATGATAAAAAATTTAGAAAACAAATAATTTAAAATTATAATATAAATATTTTCATTTTTCAAAGTAGTACAAACTAAAGCAGTTTTTAATCCAAAAAATTTACATGCATTATTTTCAAATTTAACATGAAAACCAACATAATGAAATTGTGAAATTATTATAATATTATATTTCAATCCATATCCAAATAATATTATAGATAATAAAATTTTACTAGAGTTTCCAATTTGAAAAAGTCCAATTATGTTTCCTTTGGAATTTTCACAAAAGTGAAATTTTACATAATCATCATTAAATAAGTTTTTTAAGAATTACTTTTATTCATTCATGTGTATATATAATCAACTCTCAAGGTAGCATAGTTTTTACTAGAACTATTTAAGAAGGATTCCTACAAAATAGAGTTAAACCAAAAATGATTTTGGTACCAAAATTTTCATAGGTCAAAAAATGTTAGAAATAAGATCTTTTAGAATCCCTATTTGTTTTACTAGTTTCCCATAATTAGACTATAAATTTTTTAAAATAAAGTCATTATTTTGACTAGTATAATAGAAAAGTATAATAAAACAAGTAGAAGAGAATATAAAAATAAATATCATTTAGAAGTTCTTCTATATTCATGTTGATATTCTATGTGAGTCCTCTAATTAAGATTTTTTGATTAATATGAATTTTAGAAATATATTTTCTTCCACTAGAAAATATCATTCAATCATTATTTACATGTTCATTAGATAATTTCATCTCATTGTCCTCATTAACAATTATAGCATTTTTTCATTCTCTACTATGAAATAGGCTTTAGATTGAGAAATAATAGAATACTACTTCTTTAAACATTTGTTTTTATATATTAATTTATTAAATTTCCTATCCAGCATGTTAAAATATTCAAACAATTATTTACTTCACATATTTTCGGAATAATTTGTAGTTATAGAATGATTTGAAATGTGAGCATGAGATTTAAGAAAAACATTTAATACATCAGATGTGTTTTTCAGAAAACATATATTTGCTTTATCATTTTGTTCCCCTATACTTTAGTCTGGTTTACATAAACAATATTATAAGGAACTCCAAGGGAATTTTATATCCTTTTTCTATATATTGAATTCTTCCTCATGGTTTTTATTATATTACAACTTAGTAGAGTCTTATATGATATGATGTTTTCTTTTACATTAATAACATAGTCTTTCATTGGAAAATAACCCTTTTACAATATTTTCTACAATTTCTTTTTTCATTGCTACATATATATTTAGTTTTCTTGAATAACTTCTTATTTTTATAGAACTTTTTTGTATTTATATCCATATTTTATAGTTCTATATCAATATTAACAAGTGATTGTTTATTCATTGATCTTTTGTATTTAATCTTCTATTTTTGTTTTGAGTGAGTGTTAACAAAATGTTAGAGTTTTTATCCTCATTTCACCAACTTCTTCTTTGATTACTTGTAGTTATTCATCATACATCATTATATATAACATTAGTTTCTTCATAGAATGTGTACCATTGTATCATGATTCTCTTATGGATACAGATGTTCTCCTCCATCTTTTTGGTTCGCACATGATAATTCACATGACTTGATCCTTTAATGTGATTATCTTTCCCTGCACATTAATCATGTTAACTTATCTAATAGAAAAAGAGATATTTTTAAGATATATATTCGTTAGGATTCTTCTATGAAGTACCATATTTAATAGTGTTAGTGTTTAAATGAATTTATGTAACATTAGATGTTTCTTTATGAGGAATTGAAAGGGTATCCCAAATTTCAGAAGCCGTAATATAGAAAACTATTATGTTAAACATTTCTTCACTTTATCATATTTCAATGAATTAATATTTTTACTATTAAAATAATATGATGCTTTAATATCATCAATCCAAGAAGCTCTAGTAGATTTAGGTTTTCAAATTTATCATCAATTTCCATCCAAATATCAAATCCCATACATTCTAAGTGAATTTTCAACTTAATCATCCATTGAAAAAAATAATTTCCATTAAGTTAATGAGGATAATATTTTGGAGTTTCTTCTTAACTATTGATACATGAAAAAATTAAATTTAGAAATTAATGAAATTTTAGATATTTAAATAAAACTAAATCACTGTTAAAAATATTTATAAAAATACTCTAATACGAGATGATTTTTATAGTGAGTAACTCAAGAGTGTGGTCAATTGAGTTCTCAATATAATTTCTATTTAAAAAACAATTAAAAATTAAATTACCAATTTAATGAAAACACATAGTTAATCCCAGAAGTATCAATATATAAATTTGATCATCAAAATAAATTTGTAGTAGTGGGATTAAGGCTTTGTTAAGATATATTTCAAATAATTAAAATACTGAAATGAATTTACATTATTAAACACATTAAAAAAATTAATAATAAATTTCAATTTAATGTTTTGTTACAGTTTTTAAAATAAAAATCAATTTCATATTTAAAGTATAAAAATAAAAAATACAAAGTGGAATTTAAACATGTGTTTTGGTACCAAGATGAGACTTAAACCCCTAAATTTTGTAGTCACCTGCCACCAATTATTATATTTATTAATAAACTCGTACACTACATGGATCATGTTTTACAAATAACAGTGCATAGGAATGTCTAGTAACTGATCCTCTTCCAAAGTTTAATGTGAGATGAAAAAGATACAGGGTCACATAGGACCTCTTCCATGGTAATTTGTGGGAATATAAAATAAATTATTTGAGAGAATATTCATTATTGTTCATTATAAAAAAGGATACTGTGTTTTTACAAATAAATAGATTAATTTTAAACACATCTCAAAAGAATATTTAAAATTTAATGATCATGAGATTAAAAGATAGGAAAAGAAAGGTAGATCAATTTGAGTAGGTTTGATTATATAGAGTTCTTGAATTTTTATTTATTTGGAGGTTCGACATACTTCTCATAAAATTCTACAAAACATATACCTGTGGAGTCTTCTTTAAAGAACATGGTCTCATGTAAGGGATCCTTTATTATTCATTATCTAATAGAAAATGTTTTAGCACTGTACACATTTATTCTCCACATTATCCAATAATTTTCTTAAGGAGAACATTATCTAAAGTAAATAATAGAGAATAATCATCTTCATTAATTGTTTTGAAGCTCCATTTAATGATTCAAAAATATTTTTTGGAGATTTGAAATTATCCACATCTAAGATAGACATGGAAGACAATATTTACTTAATGAACCGTTAGTTAAATTCCTGGAAACTTGACATGGTCGGTTGATAAGGAATGTTAACATTATTGGTTTATCTCTTCATGTTGTCAGCTAATTAGCACATGTGGTAAGTTGATAACCTTATGTGGTATGAAATTTCTTCAGGGAATCAATACATTATAAGACCTGTATGTGTATTACATTATAAAAAACATACCTTGGTTTGGAAACATGATCTCTCCATACGGTAGCTAATTTACTTCATGTGTTAACTTTATTCATCTCAATTTTCATATCTTTTAATCACATGGTAGGTTGATTGTACATGCATTAAAGTGATTCTCAAAGCTTGGTAAAATGAATCACCAATCTAATGTTTGTTTATATCATAGAAATAAAAATCATTTGACTCTTGGATATAAGTTTGTTCCTGTTACAAGGTGATGTATAATGTGTGGTAAGGTGATGGACAATGTGTGGTAAGGTTACATAGTGACTTGAATTTCACATGGTAGAGTGGCACGGTAACCTCCAAACTTAGTAATTTTTTCATTTTTTAATAACCATTTTTCTAATATAAAACCTGAAAATAATTAATACAAATATAAACATGAATTGGGATCATTAAAACAAGGTGATGATAGGCTAATATGTCATAAATGTTTTCCAAATATTTAATTATCACTTATTTTTTCTTTGTCAATTATATTTTATTATAAAACATAATATATTCTAATCTTAATTGTACTATGGAATAGATATATTAACAATTTCATGAAGCTTAATATCATTTTATGAAAGATATAAATACTATAGATATATTTTATAATAGTCAAAAATTGAAAATGAAATATATTGGATGTTTTATCTATTGCTAGATTACATAATAAGGATTATTTATTAATCCCTAAGGTGGTTTCTTTTATAAAATATTGGGTTGTTATATTCTTCCACCCTTCAAAAATTTCACTATTGAAATTTTATTTCTATGCTAAAAAATATGAGGATACTTTTATTCCATCACCTCTTCTGGTTCCCATGTTTCCTCTTAAAACATGTTGTTCTACCATAGTACATTGACCATGTATGTTTTCTACTTCACATAGATTTTTATATATGATATAAATTCTTATGTGGAAGCTCGTTATATTAAAGACCATTCTCTAGTGGTACCACCTCTGGATATAGTAAATATGATTGTTCATGTATGTGATTTTTTATGAAAGATACATTGAACACATCATGTAATTGAGATGGGTTAGGTGGGATTACTAGTCTATAGGCTACAGATCTAATGTGATCAAGGATCTCTTTGGGAATTATTTATATAGAGACATGATTTCCCTTATTTCCAAACATCTGAGCATCTTCAATGGTGATAATGAAAAACAACAACTTATCTACATCCTCAAAATCTAGGTCTTGTCAGTGACTAAATATATAGCTTAGATATTGACTATTTTTATATTTCGTATAAAAACGAATAGCTTTAACATTATCTATAATTTCCTAGTTATGATATGGTATTTTCATCTTATACTTATAACTTTATCCAATCATTTTGGAGTTTGAAACCTATTCCGATACATAGCCTCATAAGGTGCCATTAGAACTCTAGAATAGAAATTTTTGTTATATGAGAACTATACATAGGAAATATGATGATCCAAAAAAATATTTAAATCCATTTTATAGGATCTCAAAATTTCCTGTAGATTTTTTATGGTACTCTTGGATTGATCATCTATATGAAGGTGATATGTAGTGGTGATGCATAGTTCTATATCTAATGCGTGTTGAAGGCTTCTCTAGAACCTTGAGGTATCCCAAATACTATGATCATACACAATGAAGATTGGAACACCATAAAATCCTATTACTTCTCTTAAATATATCATATGGAATTTCCCAATATATAAATCATCATTGATTCAAATATTATAAGCCGACATTATAAGGACATTAACTACAACCCAAATGGAATTATTAAAATTAGATGTCCTAGGGCATCCTATGGAGAAATCCAAAATTATGTTTTCACATTTTCATACATGAATAAGAAATTTTTTCATTAAAACCATAGAAATATTTCATTAAACAATTAATTTTTTTCATACCAAGCATTGAGAAATAAATTCAATAATATATCTCTTTGTTTTCCCCTAGAAGTTTTACTCCAAATCTCTGTGCATCATAAAGATTCCTGGATCTCTAGAGAAGGATGATATATTTGACTCATACATTTGTATCCATTATATATATTATATTTATGGGACATATATCTGGGTTCCAAACCTCTTCACTCCATCTGTAAAAAATCTGAACTCTGAAATATTTACTATCTTTACTTGTAGCTCCCCATCATCTTGTTGACCTCTTTGTCCTCCCAATAATAGATGGTTGGAAATTAGTTGAGAAAGGTGGGATGAATTTATTTATATAATTCAAATGTACATATTTTTCATGCCCATGAATATATGATCCCATTTAATCCACATCATGGATAGGGTTTCAAGATTCTTTATACTCAGAGAATCTAACAAATTATTTATCATCCCATATTGGTGATTAATTGAATAGACAAAATCCTTAATCTGGTATAAATATTTTCATTATATTATATTGAGATACATTTGTGTATGTATACTCTTGAGGCCATTATGATCTATATATATGTCACACTTCTCCCTATATAGATAATGTCACCAAATCATCAATGTGAAGATCACTGTAGCCAATTATAGATCCTTAATTGTATAGTCTTATCCACGATTCTTTAATTACTGGGTGGCATGGGCAATTAATTTTTCATTTTTCTTCATTACAAAACCCAATCACTTTTTGGAAACATCCATTTAGATCATAAATTCTTCCCCAATGATGGGTAATGTGAGTTTAGAGGTAGCCTATTTTTAACAATGTAATGCTCTCCTCGCATTCACTAGTCTTGAAAACGTTACTCAAATCTAAATTAGTTTTGTTATAAGGTTTTACAATTGTGATCAGTTTATCACAAATCATAGATAGAACCCCAATAATCTAAGGAAACTACATATCTCTATCATAGATTTTTCCATAGTCTATATTTTAATTACATATATAATTAAAGGATCTATAGGTAGCCGTTTTCTAGAGATATCATGCCCCAGTAATTTTAATTGTTCTATCAAATATTACATTTATTATAATTTTCATAAAATTTTTTCATTTAGATGGTCATCAGTATAACATTAAAATTCTCATCATTTTCCTCCTTTGTTTTGGATTAGAAATGATTGTGTTTTATAAAGACTACAAAAAATTTTCAAGAAAATTCCTAAAGACCCTTTTATAAATTACATAAATATTGCTAGAGCATTTGTGAGACTTAATGGAATCACTGTGAACTCATAGATCTCATATATTATTTGAAAAAAATTTACGGGGGTATCAACATTATTCATCATTACATAATAACATCTTGACCAAATATCAACCTTAGAAAACTATTAGGCTATACGTAGTTTACTAAGAAATTCATAAATATATAGAAGAGGATATTATTTCAATATCATTATTTTATTGAGATCTTGATAATCAATGCATAGGCACATTGATCCATCCTTATTCTTAATGAAAATGACCAGTGTTCCATATTATGAAGCACTTGAGCATATACACCTTTATCTGGATTTTCCTATAGTGTATTATTCAACTATTAATGTTCAATATTGGTAATTATGACAGGAGTATTGGATATTGTAAATGATATGGTGCACGTTCGATTGAAAAATCAACCTCTCGATTATGAGGAAGACCAAGAAACTCTTAGGGGAACACATCAATATGTAACCCTATAATGGGAATGTCTTTTAGATTGATATTTTCCTTATTAAAATTCACTTATATATATATTTTTTTCATGAGACAATAATATCCATAGTTGAGATGATAATTCCAAAGGAGACACATACTCCTCTTTACACATGTATATAATCAGAGGGTGATTCATGATACAACGACTGATTTTATTCTCACTGAAATTTATGTTGGATCTATATAAGTAAAGCCAATCCAAATCGAGGATAGTGTATGATTTTGATAAAGATAGTATCACAAGTTTCACCAAAAAAATTGAGTACAAAAATATTAATAGTGGAGTGGTTTTGTAAATGGGATACTATAATTTCCACATTTTTTATTTTCACCAGTATCTCAACATCCATGTTTTGATATGGTATTTTAATAGTTATATTAAACTTATGTGATACAAAATAATGATAGATATATAGACACATAGGACATTTCAAGATCAAGAATGGATAATAAGCATACCATTTACTATTTTATTCTAGTTCTAATCATTTACTTCATCCAAAATATACATTGGGATGATAATTTTCAAACTATATATCATAAAAATTGGAAATGTGAACATTGAAGGGATAACCCATAAATGATATATATTCCTTAACCTATTGATTTTGAGTGTTTAATCACAATTATTCATGATCTTTTTTTTTCAAAAATTAATTTTCATTAGTATTTTTCCACTTCATAATAGATCAAATATATTTTGTGAATTCCCAAAATAATATCCCATGGGAATATCATAACAGGTGTGCAATAAGGCCTCATTTTCAGGCACTAGGTGCAGGTATAGTCAATATAAAAATTTCATATTCATTGTCACTACCCCAATGGGAAAATGTTCTAGATCCACTTCCACATATAGTCTACAAATAAGGATTTTATTTCTGTTAATCAACTTGAAATATACATTAACAAAATTTATGGAATTTTTCCCTAGTTTAGTATTATCCTTATGGTTTCTATGATGGTTTTATAATGTCAATTCCCAAACATAACGCGACCTATCTTTGATACCAATTATTACCATTCATGTATTTTATAATCTTTATTTCATGATTTATTACATAAATATACACATAATAAAATATCAAAGGATTGAGAGGCCTAGTGTAACTAGGAAATTATACAAAAAAAAATTACATGAAAGAGGGAAACAAACAAATATATAAAAACTTTATAACATTATCTTATATTCCATTGCTCTCCTAATTTATATGGGATATATTGGGGACATACATAAGAAAGGGGAGGGTTAAAAATCCCAGTATGTGAATAAATTAAGCATAGAATAAATTTATGTAGTAAATCTGAGTGAAAATCCATTACATGATGACATATAAATGTGATAATAAATAATAATGAACATCAAACCATGTTATAAGGTGATAACATCAATACCTTATAGGATTATGGAAACAATATAAAACATGATATCATAAGAATAAGTTAAGGATAACTGTTGAGATATCATAACATAGTGTGATTAGGAAAACTTCTTATGCTCCATACATGGTATCTCATTATATAAAAAAATTACCCATTGTATTGGAGGTCTATGTAATTTTGGTGCCCACCCATCATATTCATATCATGTATAGTCATTTATGTGCCACATTGATCATTCAATATAAGAAAAAATTTAATCATTTTTAATCTAATTGTTAAGGAGTGTGGGTTAAGTAAATATATATTCCAAATAAATGAATTATCGATTCATCTAAGTGAATACCCATGACTCGAAATGACTGTAAGTATTCATAATAAAAAAAATTGGGCTTGGAATATCACATAATAATTTCAGTAGTACTAAGGGTGTACATAAAGGTTCACAGAAGGATTTAATGAGAGTGAAAGGGGTTATATAATTATATGAAATAATATGGAGAATAATGGGATATATAATTATTGATTATAAAATTAACAATTTTAAATTAAATGTCATAATAAAAATAAAGTAAATGAATGATAATGAAGAGGAATAGAATACCTTACCTTGAGATGGTGCTTCAAAAAGATTTGTAAAATTGTATTAAGTGACTGGGAACACAATGGTATGGCGTCATAAAGGGGGAGAGATATGAAATTTGTGATCAATGGGTTTGATTGAAGAGAAATTGGTAGTTGGTTGTGTATTTATAGCAAAATTGTGGGTAATTATTTATTAATTTCTAAAAAAATAAATTGGACTCTACATAATAAAAGAATCAAAAGAAACATCTTCCTATGGTTTTTCCCATGGTTTATACTAAATAAGAGTGATTTCCAATATTTTATTAGGTTATGAATTGAAATCCTTAAATTAAAATAATTTTTCATTTCGAGGTGAGACATGTCCATACATAATTGTTTTTATATCCTACAAACATAATATAGGTTTGGAGGATTCATTATAGGTTTTTAAAATTAATCAAATAACATAAAAATAAATTATTTTAAAGTGGAATTGTATTTTTAGCCATTCAATCCTTTTATATTAGTTGTAACTTCAAATTTGGGGAATTATGATGTCATAATATATAACATATATTTATACTGTATTTAATTTTTATGAAGAAATTTTAATCACTCCAAGAAATTATGAATTTTTTTGAATGTTCCCAGTCATAATAATGTATCACTAAGAGGGGTTAGGGTGAATCAATGATAATCTTTTTCTTTCATGTTTCTTTTCAATTGAAACAACCTTCACCTCCTATTAGAGATATCAATTCCCTTCTGAAAACAATGTAAATACACATCCACAGGAACACAAATATTTACAAGGTTCACTATTAAATAAGAATAGCTACGTCCTAGGAATGGTTAGGAAATGATCCAATACAATACAATATACTATGAAAAATATTGTTGGATTTCAATGAGTTGGAACTACCCTTACACCTGTGTTGCACTATGAAACAATACATCAAGTTCATTTAGCATAATAAGGTAATACAATTGTTTTGTAACAAATCATGTAACATGTATTTATTCTACATTCAACAAATGTATTAAAATTTTGATACAATTACTCAATTACTTACCCAAATGAACGGTAAGAACAACTAGGACTTTGTTATAAAATAATAATCCCAATTCATTTAAAATAGATCACCCTGCACGATTCATTCAAAACAAAGATCCCAATATAATTCATTCAAAATATAGCTCCCAATCCGATTATTTAAAAAAAATCTCCCAATACTTTTTTCATATAGAAAAAATATAGTAGAATCGACCTCACTTCAATTCCTGAATACAATTTTTATGCCGAATTGAATATGAATGAATCGGCTCCACCCTTGAAAATTTAAAAATCTGAATAGAATTGAACTCGCCTTCTCTATAGAAACCCGGAGCTTCTCTATCAAAAAAGAACAAAAGTAAAATATACATAAGGTCATTTATAGGTGACCCAAAACTTGTTTAGTTGGGAATCCCAAAACAGTTTCCCACTCACATAAATTCACCAAAATTTGAATTTCTCCTAAAATATATGAGCAATTATGACTTCTTTAACGCTTCTAGATTCTTCTAAAATATTTTACAATATTTATCTCTTCTATTAAAGAATCCCATATTAAATGTCAACACAATTAAAATTGATGAGTAATACATCGGTCTGAATCCAATTTTCTCATGTTGGTTTCTTCAAAACAATGAATGATACCATGCCAATTGAATGTGTATGTAGAAATGAAATCCTCCACCTGATATGCAATCTCACTTTTATATGAATGTCCCCCTTGAAAATTAATTCATCTATCTCCTCATTCTTTTATTTTCTCCCGACCCTCATGATAAAACACATCATCACATTCAAAATAAAATGTTTTAATCAGGAATACCTTCAAGACTTAAATTCATTGAAGATCAGCATTATCATCATCTGACTTCAATTGGAATGTATTATAACTTTCCATTAATTCTCGCTTCTTTCTTTTCATCTCAATCCAATCATGATATTTTCTAAATATAAATGGTTTGTACACTATTTGTCTTGAATACGATCATATATGGTTATGATCATTATGTTTATGATCATTCTAGTTTTGATCCTTATATATATGGTCATTGTGGTTACGATAATCCCCAATATGATCATTCTGGTTAGGATTCTTGTAGTTAAACCCATCCTGGATAGAATAATTCTGATTAGGATCATCAAGGATACGTTCATTCTAGTTACGATCATCTAGATAAAATCATTCTAGTTATGATCATGTTGGATATGGTCATTCTGGATATGATCATTATTATTACAATAGCTGGATATTATCAAATAAAATCTGAAAGAATATATCTTCCTGGATACGATACTATCACTCTTTTAAGGATGATCCTCCCATATACGATACAAACCAATCTAAATATGATTTGTTCCCAATCAAAACCATCTCTTTCCTTTCATTATATTTTAATACAATTGTTTTGAAAATCAATCAGTTTCTCAACATCCATCATCATCACAACTTCCATTGAAACCACTATGATCAGAACCACTTTCCATTGGAATCACATTTTCCATTGCAATCACATTTCCATCGGTACCACAGACATCTACACCAACTCTACATTGGTACAACATTGATTTTTTTGAAACATAGTCAGTATTGCCACTTCAATCTAGATACAATTGTGTTCTTATTGTTATGAAAAAAATCTATACCACTTCTTTTCTAATGGTTTTGGAAAAAAATTTGAATACAATTCTTTTCTAATTATTTTGAAAAATAGTATGAATAAGATTCTTTTTCTGATTGGCATCATCTCTATTATAACTCTTTCTATATATCAATCTTTCATCATGTGTTCTTAATACAACTCTTGATTTATATGAAATACAAATCATCAAAGCATCGTCAGAATTCACGTGGGTCTGATTCATTTCAAAACAATCCCAAAACAATTTTTTCTCAAAACAATGTGAAGTGATTTCCATTCTTCAAAACCAACCCTGACAAAAAAATTAATCTACTGAAAACTTTGTCAACTTCATCATCATCTTGGTACGAAAAATATCCCCCTTTGGATTTTGTTATCAACAATGTTTCATAAATCACTAAAATTTATCAACTCAAGCAATGGATTACATATCAATAATATAAAACTATGTGTGCTACATCATCTTGAACACCTATTTAATTTCTTCATTCTACATGGAAAATAATTCAATTTATCTTCCTAATACCACTCCAACAAACAGTTAAAATAGTTCACACAGTAAACAATACCGAATTCATAGCTTACCCACAAATCTCTCTTTTGTACAATAGATTTATGAAACAAAAAAATACCCCCCCCCTTGAAAAAACAAACCAATTGTATGATGATAGATGGGATAGATGTATATACTCAACCTTGAAGAGAAAGGGGTTGGACACCCATTTTAAACCTCATCATTTGATAATAATACCTTCGATAAATTTTTTGTGAAGATATCAGCAACTTCATCCGATGTTGGAACATACTCTTGCTTCAATTCAGTCTTATCCCCATTATCTTTAAGAGATGATATTTTATATCAACATATTATGAATGAGAATTTTTCCTTGGATTATTGGTGAGATTGATTATATTTTGATTGTCACAACCCAAGAGCAAGGGAACATCACATCTACATGTAAATATTCTGATTGTTCTTTCATCCACATAATTTGAGTAGTAGCTTGAGTAGAAGAAAAATACTCAACCTTAGCCATACTAAGAGTCACTGGGTTTTGTTTCTTCGAATGCCAACTAACATAATTCTTTCCAAAAATAATACACCACTAGATATAGATCTTCTATCATCAAAATTTCCTTCCCAATCGCCACTAGAATACCTTGATAAATCAATACTATCTGATCTATAATACCTGATTTTGAATTGAATTATACCTCTGATGTATCGAAGAATTCTTTTTCCAGAAATATGATGGGATTGTCTTAGATCACTCTTAAATGTTGCACATAAGTTAACAACATAAACAATATCATGTTTTGAGACAGTCAAATACGTAGACATCCAATCATCTTTCGATACTCTTATTGATCAACTTCATTTACATCTCCATCTTTACTCAGCTTTGTTCCCACTAAAATGGTTGTGGAGATAGGTTTTGAATTGTCCATGCCAACCCTCTTGATATGTTATTCAGCATAATTTTCTTGGGAGGGGAAAATAAATTCTTTCTTTTTCTGGACATGTAACATATGAAATTTTTTTATTTCTCAAAACATGAAAATTTCAAATAAATTATTCATTTCTTGAGAAAAAATCTCACAACATACTTAATCATTCCCAACAAAGATAATACCATCAACATAGACAATCACAAGGAGGTAATACTCTTGAATTTCTATGATGTAAAGATTGTAATACACTATTTTTTTTTAAATTCATCATTCTTAAGCATGTATCCAATTTGGAATACCTTGTCTTAGAGAATTTTTTAGGCTGTACAATTCCTTTTTCAATCAGTAAACATAAAATTCATATTTTCCAACCACAAAGCCATATGGTTGTAAAATATAAACCACTTCATCAAGAACACCATTTAGGAATGCATATTTTACATCTATTAGAAATATATTGTAGCCTCGTTTTGTTGCAATTTCAAGAAAGATTATAATTTTTTCATGTATTTCCACCAGATAAAAGGGTTTGTCAAATTCAACACCTTCAATCTATGAATATATTTTTCAAATAAATCTTCCGTTATTTCTTATAACTTCACCATTCTCATTCATCTTGTTTTAGAAAACTGATTTTGTGCTCGAGTTTTTTTTCAGGCATGGGTACGAGTTCCAATGTATTATTATTTTCAATCTAATAAAATTATTCATTCATGGTTTCAATTGATTCTGAATGCTCAAAATTTTCTTTAACATCATTCGGTTCCACTTTGAATAAAATAAAGTTTGTGCAATGGAATTGGTTGTTATTTTTGTTTTAACATTTTGATGATGATCACCAAATATATTTTGCGCTTCAACATTATTCCGCATCCTTGGATAATAATTTAGATTGTCTTCCTCATCATAGAAAATAGATTAGTATGATCCTTCACTTTTATTAGGAATACAATTTATGTATCCTTATCAAAAATATCATCTTCAAATTTGGTAACTTCATGTTCTTCCTGAACATGTTTCTCTTTCACAGATACATCAATCAATTTTACATAAACTGTATCAACAATTATTTTTGTTTCTTGGTGGAATAATTTGTATCCTATTCAACCTAGAGAATAGCCAAGAAAGATTCCATCCTCACATTTCTATGTTATCTTACCATATTTTTCACCATTCATCTTTATAATACAAGGACTCCTGAAAACTCTAAATTGCTTCAAACATGGTCTTTTTCCATTAAACAATTCATAGAGAGTCATTACTAATTGAGTCTTGTAGAAACAACGGTTTTGAATATAAATAGAAGTACTCATGGGTCGCCACCAAAAGTAATGAGAAAGATCATGCTCAAGTAACATGGTTCATCCCACTTCCACCAGGATTCTATAATTTCATTAAGCAAGCCCATTTTTTGGGGAGTGTATGGAGATCTAGACTCATTCCAAATTCTATGCTTCTAAATATAGATTTCAAACTCTTCACTTCTGTATTCACCACCATTATCATTTCTCAACTTCTTCAAAGAATATTCACATTCTTTCTCATATTTTCTTCGAAAACATTTAAAACATTTCAAGGAATCAGATTTGTGTTTCATATATATAACATGAGTAATGAGAGTAAAATCATCAATGAATGTAATGATCCAATTTTTTCCATGTGTTTATTTTTTTTCTCATTATCCCACATATATCCAAATGGATCATCTCTCAGGGTTGTTTTGAACAAATGTCAACTTTCTTATGCACATAATTTGAAATCATTCCTTTCAGGAAAATAATGCAACACCAATCTCTACTTCTTTACAAGCCTGGACTATCTCAGATGATATCTCTTATGAATAAATTGCTCATGTTTCTTTGAAACGTATGTACTAATATTTAATTTCATAACAGATTCTCTTCCACCATACTTATGTAACAAGAGTTTTGTGAATCACCAACCTGAAACAACTTTCCTTTTGTGCGTTGGCCTCTTGTAAAAAATCTTACCATCTTATTCACTCTATAAAAAAATATATATTTCATAAAGTTAACCTTGTTACCTCCATCACACAATTGAGAAACTATTAGAAGATTGTGTTTCATACCATCAACATAAAATGTTTTCTTAGAATTAATATTTTCATTTCAAATGATGGATAACCCCACACCTTTGATTTTCAACGATTCATCATTTCCAAATTTCATGGTTCTTTGTTTAAAATATGTCACATCCTTCAACAATTATCAAGTCCCCTATCATTTGAGAAGAACACCCACTATCAAGTATCAAGGGTCCTTCTCCTTTCATGGATTTTAATACAGTTTCAACAAAAATCACATTTTCTGTATTCTTTTCATTATTCCCCTTCTGCTTTTGAGAATTTAGAATCTTTTTCTAATCCGGTAACAAAAAAATATATACTTTTTCAAGGTTTCTATATTTTTCACACATTTCACAAAATATTTTTCAAGGGTTGGATCCTATTTTCAATTTTCACTTCATTCATTTCATATTTCACCAAGACAACCTTCTCATTTTACATTCTTGGTGGATGTTGACTCCCCATAAAAATCATCCTTTCATAACCTGTGGGATAATAGAAATTTTGTTGATTAAACTAACACATACTTTATGTGTGCCCGAATCCCCCACAATACCAGTACTACCCATAGAAAGAGTATTTTCCTATGATACCTTTGTACTGAACTGAATTGTGAAAACATTTCTCAACCATCTTCTTTTCAATTTCATTCAGATTATTCTTTTTCTTTTCATCTGTGATATGATCTGATGTATTTGAAACTTTTCCAGATCTAGATAAAACCTTTTTGGACTCAGTATGTTTTCTAACATCTAAATTCTTCACTTTCACCACATACATAACTTTCTTAGCATTCTTCTTTTCAGTCAAAATTCCATTCATCATATCATCCTTTGAAGGTATTTTTGTCGAACCATCTCAAGTTTCTCATTATGAGAACATTCACCAACATTAGTGATAGAGTTTTGGAAACATATAGTATTCTATTTAGCTTCAGAGATTTTTTGTTGGACATGTTCAAACTCTTATTCTGTTGCCTCCTACTTCACTTCCAAATTCTCATTACGAATATTTTCATCTTTAAAAGAATTATTCAAATCCTTAATCTCTTTTACCAGATTTTATTTCTCACTACATAAACATTCTTGGTTTCATGAGAATTCATCTTCAAACTTTTTGTTTTTAATTCAAGTCTTCTTAACTTTCTAAAAAATTCATTTAAACTCTTCATTCAAATGTATTTCAATTTATGTTTCTTCTTCTTCATAACTACTTCATATGAATTCTATAACATTCACTATTACAATGAATGTATTTTCATTACCCTACTCAATGTATTTTTCAGCTTCAACTTCACTCTCTTCATCTTCATCATCATTGGAAAGGAATATTTTTCTTTTTCATTTGAATATTTTCTTTTATTTTCCTTTTTCATCATTTTTATTCCATGATCGTCTTGTTTTTTTCTTCAATATCACTATTAGATTCATTATTTATTCGAGAATAATTAGCTAAAAAGTGACCAATACCTCCACATTAAAAACACAAGGGGTGTTTCCCTTTGTATTTCCCTATACTTATTTTCACATTATTAGAGAACAAGGATAATATTTTATTGAGATTTTAACATGCCTGATATTTAGAGTATGAATCACCAGCATCATCATCAATAATAGTTTTATTTTACTTTTCCTTATTCATAGCCTTGAAATACATTTCTCTATAAACAATTGTTTTTATATTAATAGCATTCCATCTTCTCATTTCATAAGTTATAAAAGTATTATATAAATATCAAAAGATAATGTTTCAGGATCTATATCTTCTAATGAAAAAACTTTTCATCGAATATGTCAGGTAGTATTATCAAGAACATTTCAACAATTGTAGATTCTTTTAGAGTTTCACCAAGACATCTGATAGTACTCACAATGACATTCACCCTGGTAAAGAATTCCTATATAGATTAATGGTCATCCATATTCGAATCTTCATACATCAATCTCCATATTATTAACATTGCCTTCTTCACTTATTTATTGCTTTCATATTTTATTCAACTAATCCCATATACCTTTTTTTGTGGAAACTCCATTCACTCTCATGAATTCACTTCAAAAAATGGATGATAATATAGAATTCTTGGCCCTTACATCATTCTCAAGAAACATATTGTCAACAGGTGTAAGTTGATAACCAACATCAATGGGAGGAAACCCAACTGTGGAAACTTAAATAACATTATAACTGATACACATATGGTATCGATGCATTCCATGTTTCTAGATATGATCGGTTTTTCCATCAAATACTGGAATACCTTTACTGTTCACATAGTTCATGTTCTCCATCAGTAAAGAATAGAAAAGGAAACTAGGAATTGATACCAAATGAATGTGCCCAGCATGAGTAATGTATCTCTGAGATGAGGAAGGGGTGAATATGTGATAATCTTTTTATTGTATATTTCTATTAATTTGAAACAACATTAACTTCCTATTAGAGATATCAATTCTCTACTGAAAGAAAACTCAACACACATTTACAAGAACATAATGATTTATAAGGTTCTCTATTCAATAAAAATAGCTAAATCCTTAGAATGGGTTGGGAATGATCCAATAACATAATATCCATTAAGAAAACAATACATGAATTATAATGAGAAGGAAGTACCCTTACACCCGAGTAGCACTATGAAACAATAAAACTAGTGTATGTGCATACTATTAGCACAATAATCTAATACAATTGTTTTGTAACAACTCATGTTACATGTTCTTCATTTCAATTAAAAAAATATATTAAAATTATAATACAATTCATCATTTACATACCTAGAATAAAGGTAAGAACCACGTAGACATTGTTTCGAAACACTGAGTCTGATTATTTCAAAACATATCTCAAAGTCCAATTGTTTGAAAACAAAGCTCCTAGTCAGATTCATTCAAAACCAAACTCCCAGACTGATTATTTAAAAACAATTCCCCAATAAGATTTTCAAATAGAAAAAATATAGTTCAATCGGCCCCAATTCAATTATTGAATACAATTGTCATGCCAAATAGAATATGAATGAATCAGAACCAACCAAGATAATTTTTAATTATAATGGAATTGAACTTTCCATCTCTGTAGAAACCTGGATCTTATCTCTCTACAAATCACATAAGTACAATTTACTTAATGCCTTTTATAGGTGATTAAAAGCATGTTTAGGTTGGAATCCCAAAACACTTTCTAAATCACTTAAATTCACCCAAATCTAAATTTCTTCTAAAATATCAGAGTAATTTTGACTTCATAAATGTGTCTGGATTTATCTCAAATCTTCTACAATCTTCATCTCTTCTTTTCCAAAATCACATTTAAAATTTAAATACAATTACAATTGATGAGAAATTCATGGGTCTGAATCCAATTTTCTCATGTTGGTTTCTACAAAACAATGATTGATAACATGAAAAGTGAATGTGTTTGAAGAAATGCACTTCTTTACTTAAGATATAATCACTATTTTAAATGGATGTATCCCTATGAAAATTTATTCATATATCTATGATTTATTTTCTTTTCTCTTGACCCTCTTGATAAAACACATCATCAATTTCAAAAAATAGTTCTTCAATCATGACAACCTTTATGGCTCTGAATTAATTGAGGATCAACTTTATCATCGTCTGTCTTATATTGGAATGTATTATAACTTTATTTTCATTACCACTTATTTATTTTCATCTCATCAAAAGCATGATCTTTTCAAAATACAAATAGTATGTATACTATTATCCTAAATACGATCATATATATTTACGATCATTTTGGTTACGATCATTCTGGTTACGATCATCCTAGATACGATCATTCTTGTTACAATCATCTTGAATAAATTCATTCCAGTTACGATCATTCTCGTTCTGATCATGCTGGAAATAATCATTATGGTTATGATCATCCTATATATGATCATTATAGTTGCGATCATTATGGATATGATCATTCTTGTTAAGATCATGCTTGATACGAACTTTCTAGAAACGATTATTCTAGTTACAATTATCCTGGTTATGACTACTGGGTACGATCAAATACAATCTAAAATAAAAGACCTATCGGGATACAAT
Source organism: Viscum album (assembly GCA_963277665.1). Taxonomy (NCBI): domain Eukaryota; kingdom Viridiplantae; phylum Streptophyta; class Magnoliopsida; order Santalales; family Viscaceae; genus Viscum; species Viscum album. The sequence continues at coordinate 400,637,864 of OY728138.1, forward strand.
AAAATAACTCATATAAGGTTTATCTATCCAGATACGATACAAAACAATTTGAATCTATTTCATTCTCAACAAACACCGTCTATTACATTTTATTCAACCCAAATACGATTGTTTAAAAAAAATCAGATTCTCAACTTCCATCACCATCACTTATTCCATCAGCACCACTTTGATTGGAACCACCTTCCATCCACATCACCTTTCTCATCAACATCACTTTTCCATTGGTACTACTTTCATTAGCACCACCTGTCCATTAGTACCACTTAGATTTCTTTGAAACACAATCAGCACTGCCTCTTCAATCATGATATGATTGTTTTATGAATGTTTTGAAAAACAATCTGTACCACTTCTTTTTGGATTTTTTTTTGAAAAAAATATATGAATACAATTGTTTTCTGATTACTTTGAAAAACAATCTAAACATAATTCTTTTCAGATTAACATCATATATTTTACTCTCCTTTCCTTCTATCAAGCATTAATAACATGTTCCCAATATAACACATGATTTATATGAAATTAAAATCAAATAATAATCTTCAAAATTCACATGGGACTAATTCTTTAAAAAAACACAAAAAACAATTATTTTCACAAAAAAAGTGAAGTCAGTTCCTTTCATCAAAACCATCCTTTAAAACAAAAGGAAACTCTCGAAACATTCATCACCTTCATTATTAGATGTGTCCCCAAAAAATTTCATTTTCTAATTTTGGCATCCAAATTTAAAGAAAAATATTTTATAATTTTTTTTTTATAAATATGAGAATTTTTAGTTTTAAATAAAAAACATTATTTTTGGGAAAACAGTACTTTTTTTACAATACAAACAACATTATGAACCGTATAAAACCTAAATTGGAATTCATTAAATTATATTGTCATTGACATTTAAATAAATATTGTTTAATTAGAATATTTCATGAAGATGAAATTTACTTAAAAATATTGAATTTATCTAAAATATATTTTAAATTAAAACTAAAGGTTTCCCAAAAATTAATTTTATATTCTTTGTATCAAAATATTATTTTCATCATCTCATTTAAAATGTTATATATATATATATATTAATAATGAAAAGGTGTAAATATAATCCTTATTTTATTGAAAGAATATAAAAATTCAAACTATTAAAATCTAAATACATAACTCTTTATTACAACAGAATACTCCCTAAGGGTAAGTTGTTTGATGGTTGTACTTTCTTAGGGTGTTTCATCAAACCTAGTTTGGATAGTGATCTCTATAAGCTTAAACATCTCCCATTAAAGGATTCTCTTGAGTTTTTGTTGTTGAATCTCGGTATGAACTAAGCCAAGAGAAAAACCCAATTATTTCATCTCCTAATGAATCTTTAATAAATGGGATTCATAGGGTATGATCCTACAAGTTGATTTCATCTATTATTCCTTCTATGTTAGATAGATTATATCGTAACCCTCAGAATATATTAACATTAATATTCACTACTATATCAATAATGGTTATGATGTTAAATGGTCTTTTAATCCCAATATAAAAAATTATTGATATATTTTATAATGGTCTAGAATAAAAAATGAAATATTGTTCCTATGTTTTCTATAATTTCATAAAATAAAAAATTTTTTATTAAAAATATAGTTTCATTTATAAAATCTTTGGCCATTACACTTATTTTTTTCTTCTCATCTTTTTCCTCAATGGTTGGTGACTATCAAAAAAGTGAGGGATGAGTTCCTTGGTTACTAGTGAAGTTAAATAGGGTGATCAAAGCCATAATTGTGAGGGATATGATTCATGACCACTATGATGATCAAGGGAGTGATAAAATAATATTCTCAATTAGAGGGGAGGATACATAGGGGCTCAAACTGATCTATTGTCATACTCCTTTATCAAACCATTTTACGCTCTATTTAAATTTATGATTTTCATCATTCATATACCTTACAAATATTTTCAAAAACATGATACAATTTTTTCCACTGGGCATACACATTTAGTTAATATTTAAAATAATTTTATAACACATATTATATTTATAAAAATATCACTTTATCAATTTATAATTTAATCATATTATAATTTTATTTTAGTTTGTCACTTTATCATTTTCTCATATCAAAATAATTTTTTTTAATACCCAATTTGTAGTAACTATTATGAATTTTAAAAAGAGATTCACCAACGACCCTCTTTTTTTCTTTATTCGAGCAATAGTTTATGATATTTATACATTGTTCAATTTGTGACTTTATTTAAAACTATATATTTTATAGGCATAGGATATCATTGTGTGAACACACCATACCAGAATGGGGCGGTTTGTAATTCACTTAATGCCTTATGGTGGTCCAGTGTGGGGGATTTTGCGGGTTGGCTTGGGTTCATTATTTAGAAACCCTAAGTCCAAGGAAAAAAATTACGTAGTTTTGATTAACATGGTTGGCACACAATTTTCCAAATTAGGCATACCTATGTTTCATGCAATAGAAATGATATTGTAGGTGTAAAATGTTTCCAATTATGCAGCCAAAAAATTCCATGACATTAAAAGGTCAAAAAATTACATATTAGCATGATTCCCCCAATTAAAATTTCTTCTCTCTTGGAAAATATAGTGGAATGACTTTCATGGGTGATTTGGATGATCCTTTACATTATGTAGCTTCCAAACACAAAATTATGGATTATCTTCCCAAATAATTGAAGTTCAGGCTTCTATCTCTCATCCTATACTCTCATCGTATATTTTTTGGATGAGACACTATTCCGGGGATATCATTCTATAATTCATTATTTGTGGGGTGTTTTAAAAGGTATTTTAATCTAAACCTATATAAGAGGGTTGTGAAAAGTCAGTTCTTGGAGCCCGAGGTGTTGTTTCTTTTAAGGTTCCTTATTTGATGTAGGAGGCTTATCCACAGTCTACTAATGTTAGTAACTTAGAGAACAGTTTCATTAAGATTATAAATCATGTATATGTTCAGATAAATAGTTCTTATGAATCTTAGTTTTGTGTTATCTTGTTTTAAGAATGGTTTTTATGTATAGGTATTGGGTGATTCCCATGTGCATGATATAATGTTTTTTGGAAATATAGTTTAAAAGGGTATTTTTGGTAGGCATTGAACATGACTCAATTTGCTGTTTGTATGAGGGTGATTTTTCAATATTTTAATTGATCAAATTTTAATTTATAGATAATATTTTAGAAATGATATAAAATAATACTATCATTAGAGGGGGTAGAATTTTCAATTATAAATAGTTATAATCCCTTATAAATACCTTTTAAACAATTACCTAAAATTAATTTAAAAATGTGTTAGTTCAGAGTGTAACATTACCATTTAGTAGTGGGTGATATAATAAAATATGTTTTAATTATAATTTCCCATAACTATTACTAAGGATCCTTTATGTAAATATATATAATTTATTTATTTAATATATGAAGAAATGAATACATGGTATTTGAAAAAAAATCCGTAATGAATGTAGATAATCTGAATAGAACATTCCCAAATGCCTTCATTTCTCTATGTTAATCCAAGGATTGAGTCTCTTTAGCATTAATCCACACATTCTCATATGATCTCTAAGAAACATCACTCAATCTTCATGTTCTAGCATGATGAATCGAATGCCTTTCACTATTCATTATTGATCTCCTATTGTTATTTATTGAAGAAATCACTGTTATGTTTCTCGATATTGAGAGGGAGACAAAAAAATGAGTCGAGAGAGAACTCATTGTGAAAAACAATTATCCCTTTTGATTAAGTTGATCGATACTTCACACGATAGACATAAACGTCTACTTATAGAGATGAGATTTATGTTAAAGTAACAATTTATTTTCATGATAGATATTAAAGAATATTATTTCATTTTATTAAACCAAATTCCATGTAACAATAATACTATTATTATTCTATGGAATGTACAAACTTGGACACATTGATAAACAATTTTTACCAAATTTTAAATAATTATTTATCTCTGAATGAGGTCTTGGAACATCTGATCTCAACAATATTTTTTGAATACCTAAATAAGTAATTTATTCATAAATAAATATTTCATTCACATACCAGAGAATAAATATTTATTAAATATTCTATAAAATAAATAAATATTTATTAAATACTCAATAAAATAAAAAAATATATTTTTATTCACTTGTTTATTAATAAATATTAATTAAATTTATGTGATCAATATGACTCCAATACAATTATTCCTCATTCTTGAAAATTATATTTTTTCCCTTAATTAAATTCAAATACAATTTAATCGAGACCAAAGAAACACCTAGTGAGTAAAACACTATGATTATTTCATATTATAATTAGGTGGGGTTTACTAAATTCCATGATTAATACCTGGAAACAGATCAAGGATTCTAAGAGAAGGAACAAAATGCCTCAACATTGAAAACCACATAAAATCACTCACTGTGTAATATAACCCCTTTTTTACAATATCTCATCACGAAGGTTGTAAGATGGTCTCATCAACCTATATGATAGTTAGATATTTATTTGAATCTATGAAAAAATTATCATTAAAAAATGTCCCTGGAATTTAGGTGATGGTTCTATTCTAATCAACGGGATTAGATTTCAAATTCCATAAATATTGAAGTGAAAATTCCTTCCTCGATTAATCCTTTAATGACATGTCAGTCATGAAAATCCCAACATACCATACTTATTTCCAAATTATGGCATGATGGTTTTGGTCTGTAAATATAATTTTGATATTTAAGATGTGCACCAATGATAATATTAATTTATTCAAACTATTATACATGCTCAATGATATGAATAACTAACTACAAAAAAATATCAAGAATTATTACTCATGGGTATGTTCTTATAATCGTCCATATTGGATATTACTAGGTGAAAAATTTATTATAAGAATCCTCTTCCACTTACGATTACTCTAAAATAAATGTATAAATATTATTTGTCTCATCATAGTAAACTACTATAATCTTGTTCTATCATCATGCATGTATACGAATGGTTTAGTGAAACTTTGGGTATAGATGTCCTGCCAAAAGTTATACCTACATTTATTAGAAACCATGGAAATATCGCCATCAAATAATTGGCTACCATTGGGATCCCCTCCCCTCCTTATTAATCCCGAAACCCCACCCCTCCTACAACTCAGTGTTCCCACTCCTCTCCCTGAGCGACATTTCCCCCCATCGACGGGTGATATCCTCCATTTATATCATTTTTTATTGTGTCCTGTAATATTTTTGTCTCTCTCATTCTTTATTCTCCCCTCAAAAAAATTGATGGCAGGTGCTATTCTGAAAACTTATCCCATAATTAAATAAATTTTTGTCCCTGATCTTATTTAGCATCATATTGGTGAGTTTTAAATCCATATTGTCTTCTACCAGCTACTTTTTTCATTTTTATCTATGCATGTTATTATACTAAAGCGTGTCAGCATCAATAATATCATCATGTTTTCATGTTTAGAGTATAATATATATCAAATGTATTCCATTAAATTCTTAAAATTACTATTTCAATTTTTTTTAAAAAAATTATATTAGGGATTCCTATGAATTTATCTTAAATTTGAGTTTCTTTTAGTAGATTAGTTCACAGATGTATATATATTTTTCATGTTGGGAGTCATATATAAGTTTAATATAGGGGCTAATTTGGTTTTTAATATCCCATATTTATGGATTGAAATTATTAATTTTTTTTATTATATCATAAAAAATGGTCAAAATGTTTATAAGATTGTTTTAACCCCAAAAAAATAATTGTGCGATAATGTACATGACTATACTATAATATGTATATGAAGGGTATTGGTTTGTCCATGAATGTTGGAGTGTAGGTAATTCCCTACTGTATTTGTTGTAAATTTAAATCATGTTTATTAAAATTCCTAAATATTATTTAAACATGAATGAAAGATAATTTAATATTTCATATACTTAAATATTTAGATTTCAAATGTTTCAGAATTTTAAGCCTTTATAATGTACAGATTTTTATATATAATTTTGTAAACTTCATGAAATAATAATATATGTTATAATGGGAAGATTATTCGATCATATTAATTTTAAGAAATATGGTTTCCACTAATAAAGTTTTACATGAGAGTTTAGTTCTTTAAGAAAACATTAATGGTTTGAACCTTAGATTCATCTATTTTGATTAACTTTTGAGAATAACATAGTTATTTGATAAGAATGATTCATTGGTACTTTAATCATGTATTGATTAGTTAACAGTTTATTTATATTACATTTTAAAATAATTAAAAACCTCATAAAAACACAATACCTCAATTATTGGGTTTCATTAGTGGTGAATTAATTTATGGGTTTCATAATGTGGGTTGTAATGGATTAATTATATAGTCATGAAGGATCATCCCCAAATTAAATACTTCTTAAATTTAAATAGAACATCAATAAAAATAAATTTTCCTTCTATTTGAATAATATAAGTATTTATAACCCTAAATAAAATAATTCCATGACCCAATGTTATCATCAATTATGCTTTCAGATGAGAAGACCTCTATGGATAAGAAATATACATTTTAATTCTAGTATTTCTTAGTGGTTAATTATTGAAATACATATAACTTCTTCGAAATTATATAAGAATTACATGGTTTTTTTATGATATTACCTATTCATTGTTTTTGGTGGATATTAGTGTCTTTTATAATGGTCACTTACATCATGCATTGTATTCCATTTGGTTTCTAATTAGAGTTCTTTAATTTCTTATGCACTATACATCTAATTTTTCATTGAATTTGGATATCATTTTAATTATGGTTTACATTTTTTTGTTGGAACATAATTTTTTCTATATAATATAATTTATAGAATATAGATGTATCGTACCGATAAAATTTCAACCGTAATTCAAAATAGTTTGCATTTTTTTATTTTTCCATTAACAAAGATTCCGATGGATGTCGTATACAATTTCCATGCTATAATTGTGTTGGAAGTCCATGTCTAATATTCAAGGAAGTTAGATACCATTTAATTAAATATGTATCTCAAATAAACTTTTATGATTGGTTTTATAATAGAGAGATGATTCAATCTTCTACTATTCCGGAATAGAAAGATAGAAGTGGTATGCAGAATTTTATATTTGATCAGTTTCCATTTGTGAATCATCATGAGAGAAATAGTATTTTGCTGAAATGAATAAATGATATCAATACACATGAAAAAATACTAAAGATGATGTTTTGGAGAGATTGAATATTTTAATGGATCATTCCATGGCTCTTGTATATCATGAATTTACTAAAATGAAAATGTTGTAATTTTTAATCCGGTTATATCATAGAAAATACATGTATGTAATTTATAATATAACCATTGATTATATTCCTACCGCTTTGAAGAAATTTCTTCCTCATGGTAAAGATATTCCCTCAAATCATTATATGGCATGAAATTTAATTAAGCAACACCACGTTTCTATTAATATAATTCATTCTTGTACGAAAGATTACATTCTATTTGGGGGGGGGGGAATAGAAGACCTTAATAACTATAATGAATTTAGTAAATCTCTATCGAAGGAAAATGTGAACAGAAAAACTTCTCATGTGCCAAATTTAGTCATGTGGCACTTTCTATTGATTCCCATGCAACAATATATATTCATGTATGTAGAAATATCATCAAATATGAGATGGAATGATACAAAGAGAACTAAAGGTAATTATTAGTTAGTTCATACTAAATACATATTATCATGGTGGTCATTTGGTTCATAACATCCTAATTTTTCTGTTGTGATGTTTAGTGCCATGTTGGGTATATCATGTGATTATTTTAATCTATTTAGTCAAATAATTACTACACACATAATGTAACCAATTTACATTAACCATTATAATATTCCTCCATGGATGTGTATGAAAAAACTATTCACTTTATGGTGTATACTACCCTCTGGACCATATGATCCATGAAATGCTATAGTTGTCTACTTGAAACCTTTAATAAGATATTTTAAGCATCATTAGGATATGGGTGTGTTAACAATCAATGATACTTCAAAAAATAAATTTCAGATGAGTTTTTTCCTTCAGTATGTATTGAAGAATATAATGGTTTTTAATGACTATTCCAAAAACATATCGAATTGAGTCAATAGAATAGATTTGAAACTAAAATCACTAAAAGCTAATTATTATCACATCCTTAATTATTATGTGATTATAACAGCAATCTGGAATCTATTATAAAATAATGTAAGGGTGAAATAATTCAATTGTGCAATTTTTAGAATACATTATGATAAAAATTTATCAAAGTATTTATAGATAAAAATGTACCATGTGTCGCCATTATTTATGTTTTACTTGAAAGAAAACCCTCCATTATTTTCCACTAGTTCACTTCATTTAATAGTTCATCATTTAATTTGAACACTTCTTTGGGGACCCATTTATTTTTAGTGCATGTATCCTCTTGAAAAAAAATGTTCACAAGGAAATATTATGTCAGAAACAAGAATCATCTTAAAGGTTCTATTTTTAGAGGTTATCTGAATCAAGAATGTATGTATTTTTTATTAAATTTACTAGTTTAATGTGAGAAAAATACATAAATTTTCCTTGATAAATTTTTATGAGTGGTACAGGAAGACTCAACCCTAATTCACATTTATTCCCCAAACAATTGTATTTGTTTGGGTCATATATATTTTCTATATTGAGCCTTGAAGAGCAATATATGGCACATCACAAAAACCTATTTAATTGTATTTTTTTATCAATATATCAAATAAGTAATTTTACTATGTATATGTTATCTCATATAATGTCATTTCACATAAACCATAAACTTTTATTATCATTTTTTCTTAGGAACCTAAATTTTTTTTAATTATAGTTCATCGATCATTACCTTGGAGAAAGATTGAGGATTTTCATAGGCAAGAGTTTCCAGATTTGTTGAAATAAAATTTATGACCATTAATTTAATTAAATTTAAATATAGATATTTATTTGGTTGAATTATCTATATATATATTTCATGTATTGAGTTTACTTAATCACTTTGATTCTCAAAAATTAAGAGTGTTATATTTTTCTCCCAATTTATTGCTTCGAGAATGAAAATCTTTCATAATAAATGGGTATAAATTTGATACAACTAATTTAGTGGAAAACATGAGAAAAAAACCATTATAGTGTTATGTTAACTACTAAAATGGATTTTTATGCTAGTTCATCAGATAACTAGACTCAATATGAAAATTTTTATTTTTATGGACTAGTTGAGAAACTATTATTGTTAAATTACGACACTCATTTTAGAATATCTATGATGAAATGTAAATTTTTGGATTTATTGATGTGATATGGTGACTTTATCAATGATTGAGGATTTAGAGTTATTGACATAATTCGATTCTTGGCTACCAATGAACCAAACTTTTTGGCATCAACAGCCTAACAGGTTCTTTATGAGAAAGAATGTCTTACAATTGATTACAATGTCATTAATGAAGTAATCCAACGAAATATTTTCCATGATGATGGGGATGAAATTTAAAAAATTGATGCCCCCATTTTTCTTAACCAAAAATATTTCATTTTATGACTCAAATTTTCCCATTCTGAGATTTGATGTAGAACATGAAGTATGGGTGGGTAATATATAGAAGCAACCATATATGTTCACAGTTTATTCTATTTACATTGACATGGGTTTCTTATTTTATTATTAATTTAATTAATTAAATTTATTTTAAGATTGTAATGATATATTTTTTAGTATTGTTTTGTATCTCTTCAATTAATTACATGTAATTCAATTTTTCAAAACGGGTTTAAAATAGGTTTTTTAAAATGCAGAAAGTGGTTTTAAATTGTTATTTAAAAAACATGTTAGACATTTTTTGAATTATTTGACATATAAATTGAATTTATTTTTTTGAAAATTGTTTGTAGAAATGTACATTTTTATTCCTATGAATATTATAAAAAATATTAAAGAAGTTTCAAGGAATCGATTATTTTATATTGATCAACAGATGGGTAAGCGTAGGATACCTCCCTTGGTTACCATAGTTAGTATAATAATTGAAATATTTTCTTATATATTACATATAATTTAATATTGATATTCATTATCAATTTTATAGGGATATACAATTTAACCAGAGTTGTCTCTTCCTCATCCTTCTAACAAGGCTCCATGCAGGGGTCCTCTAAGCCCTATAAGGATCACTCTTCATACTCATTCCCACTTTGAACCACATGTGGACATCCCATATACATCACAATTACATATTCTTCGTGAGACTCCGAATATGTTCCAAGCCATGCATCTATCATCATCTCATTTATCTGATTCTTACCATACGATGTATATTCCCCCTCCAGGGATGTTCTTACCATTACCATATCCATATACTTTTATATATCCCTAACGCTACTATGAATATCCTACAATCTCTACAACACCTCCATTTTCTTCTATTTATCAATAATATGATTATTATAATCCATTAGATTCCAATATAGATCTTGTAGATAACCCAGAGAATGCATTAGAATAGAAATGTATTTTCGTGGCTGCAGATTTAGGACAACCCCTAGATCCATATGTGCCTATTGAGGAACCCAATTCAGGTTTTTTATTATATGTGTGTCAAATTATATCTTGTAATTTTATTCCTATTTTATTGGGACTGGTTTTTTATTTTTTCACGTTTACTTTATTTATTTAGTTCTTCTAGTAGGATATTTGGGTGAACCGCTCTGAAATACGTTAGGAGTTACAAATAATAAATAATGCTGGATTACAATGAAGAAAATAAGGTGATATTTAAAAATTACTAGGAGTGTAAAAGGCCATGGGAACTTTATCCAAGTGAAATGATATCATTCTAGTGTGACTAGTATCATTGAGATATGTCTGTAATGACATCAAAAAAGATTCATGGGTGGAGATATGGGTAAGAATACTATTTAAATTTATGTCTATATTATTTTTGAATTTATATGACTTATCATATTTGTTGCAGCATCAGTTTAAATATTCCCATGGTGATGGTGCTATGTTATCAATGTTGATGGATCTTGTGGAGTTTCAGTGATTATATAGGCATGAGTTATATGTTGGTTCTAGGAGTATATTCAGTTTTAATTTAGTGGGCATACCAATATTTCTCAAATTTCCAACAACACAATATCAAAAAACGATCACATATTCTTAGAGTAATGTGTCTAAGCTATTCACAACCGTTAATGGTTTTCATATAAAATTTATTTATTATAAATCTTATTAAATTAGTTTTTTTTGGATGTTTCAAGAAAATTAAGAAAAGTGATTCAATGACTTATGAGCATAATTTGGGGTTCACTATAATGCCTGAGCATGATAAGCACAATGTACAGTAATTTAAATAGATACAATATATTGATCTATATTTTTACTTAGTTTTATTTTCATGCTGAAATTTATGTTTTATAATCATTAATAACATTAATATAAGGCTGTAATACAGATTTTAAATGGCCTAATGACCAATTTTACAAAAGGGATAATGGCCTAATGATCAATTAACCTAATTTCCTAATTTCCTTATGGCTAATTGGACTAAAGGCCTAATTTTCCTAGTGGACTAATGGTATAATTGCCAAATTGGACTAATGTACTTATTTCCCTAATGGCCTAAGGTCTTAATTGGCTAAATGATCTAATTGGCCGAATAACCTAATGGCTTAATTCCCAAATGGCCTAATGAAAATTTAGTCTAATGGCCTAATGGAAAATTATCCAATTGGTCTAGTGTCCAATTCACTTAATGGATTAATTACCAAATGGCATAATGGACAACTAGCATAATGTCATAAGGACCAGTTGGTGTAATGGCCTAATGACATTATGGAAAATTTTCCTAAATCCAAATTATCCTAATGTCTTAATGTCTAATTGGACAATTGGCCTAACATCCTAATTCCCAATTTCTAAATTGACCTATTGACCAATTGGCCTAACTGTCTCAAGGTCCAATAGCTTATTGTACAATTTCCCTAAATGAAAAATAGGAAAATGGCCTAAATGCCTAATGTTCTAATATCCTATTTAACTAATGGTCAAATGGCCAATTGGCCAATTGACATAATGTATTGATAGAAAATTTCCCTGATTACCTAATGTATTAACGACCAATTGGTGTAATGGAAAAATGTAAAATTGTCCAATTGGCCTAATGACCAAATTTCTGATTGGCCAAATTTCCTAATAGTCAATTTTTCAATTTTTCTAATGGTATAATGACCTATTTTCATGTTTTCATATTACCCTAATGTCCAATTGTCCAATTTTTATAATGGACTACTCGTCTAATGGCTAATTGGATTAATGTGATAATGGAAAATTTGTTAAATGGCCTAATTCCCTAATGGTATAGTGAAAAATTGTCCTAATGGTCAATTGTCAAATTGGCCAAATTTCCTAATGGCAAAATGACCAAATGGGCTAATGTACTGATTGGCCAATAAGGGTATTATCCTAACACCATAATGAACAATTGTCCTGATTCCCTAATAATCAATTGGTCTAATGGCCTAATGGAGAATGAATATAATAGCCTAATGGTGAATGGGAAAATTGGAGTAATGGGCTAATAGAAAATTGGCCAATTCGGCTAATGGCCTAAATTCAAAGCGGAATAATGGCCTAATGGCCCATTAGCCTATTGGAGTAATGGAAAAATATCCAAATGGAATATTGTCCAATTTTCTTAATGGTCTAATGGCTAAATATACTAATGGCCCAATAGCTGATTGGCCTAATCGACTAACTGCCAATTTTCATAACGACCAAATGACATATGGTTCCTAATTTCCTAATGTCCAATTATTAATTTGGTCTAATGGTATAATAGAATAATGGAATAATGGCCTAATGTCCAATTGGACTAATGGTCTAATTTCTTATTGGACAATTAGTCTAATTACCTAATGCCCAATTGATCAATTGGCCTAATGGTCTAATGTCCCAATAAGTCAATTGGCCTGATGGGCTAATGGAAAAGTAGCCAAATAGCCTAATGGAAAATTGTAATAACATTATAATGACCAATTCCCCTATTAGCCTAATGGACTAATGTATTAATTAGAAAATTGTCCTAGTTTCCTAATGGAAAATTCACTTAATGGACTAACGGACTGATATAATAAATGTAAATTGGACTAAATGGAATGATTCATCTAAATTTTCTAAATAAATAGACTAGTTAGATTATATTGGATGGAATTGGAAAACTAAATTTCAGAATTATCCTAATTTTTCTAATTTATCTAAATTTCATGAAATAGAAGAAATGACCTAATTAGTCTAATTTTCCTAAATGGGATAATTTGCCTAATTTTCCAAATTGGCCTAAATGGATAAATGAAATAGTAGGAATAAATGCACTAATTTTCATAAATGGAATAATTTTCTTATATGGCACGAATGGACTAATGGATATAATTTTCATAATGGTCTTACTTGACTATTTGGCATAATTTTCATAATTTTCCTAAATAGAAAAATTATCTGAAATGGTCTAATTTCTTAAGTAGAAAATTGGCCATTTTAAAAATTTAATAAAGAACCTAACTTTAAAATGAACCTTATGACCAAATGATCAAAATTACCAAGTGATTTAATAAACAAATAATATAGTATAAAGACAATTGGAGAGAAATAAATATAAATGAGGAATTCATAACATATCCTTGTTTAGACTACTAATTTGTATCTATATTTATGTTGTTCTATAAGAATTAAATTTCTAATTAAATGTATATTTAGATAAATTATCATTCTATAGATTTCTTCAACATTTGCATTTTTAATTCATTGTTTGTTTATCACTTTTACGTTATTCAATACTATAATACTATAATAATCAATTTCATTTGTAGAAAGTGGTATTGGGCATCGATGTTTGTGTGCCTCAAGAAATATTATTTTCCTTGAGTAGGAATGAAAATATATCGAAGTGTTGTAAATACAAAAACACATGGAGATATTGTAAAAAAACTATTTATATTGAAAATAATTATACAAAACACTTAATTAAATTTCATGATTATATTCTCAATAGTCTTCCTAGAGGCCCTTGATTATATACAAGATGATAAAATTGGGCCAAATGATCATTTCAGTCACATATTAGGTGACGAGAACTAGGAGTGTTTCTGATGTTTACCTTGGAAAGAAAAAATCCCTAATAGGAATTAGTCTTAATTAGGATACACTCAAAACCCTTAGACAACCAAGTATCCAATATCCCATAGAGAATCTACTGAGGCCCAAAAAATAACATTACATTAGAATGAATGAAGTGAACTAATCACTGAAGACTTCTTAAAAGTTATGTTAGTTATAAGTGAATCACTTAGATCAGAGGCTTCCAATACTATTTATTGATATATGGATACAATTAACACTTCAAATTTAACCTCGAGTTATTTAATTGAGTGTCCTAGTGGATGTCGAGATGATTGTAGTGGTGAAGGTGGTGGTGGTGGTGGAGATGATAATGATGATTGCGATGATTCTAATCTAGAATATATTATTTTTGATGAGGATGTTTTTTATGGTGATGAGGATGAGAATGTTAGTCATGGGGGGGTTCTTGATCCCCTCCATTTTTGACTGAGCAATAAAGTGACATGTGGATGATTATTGATGACATGAATTGGTTGGTTGTATGTCTATACATTTATGTTATGTCATTATAAATGGTTGGAAAATTATTATAGCATGTTGGGTGAATGATAAGTATACAATATATGAATTCCAATAAATTTACACGAGTTTTGATATTTAATTTATAATTTTTGGATGGGCTGGAAAGGTTGCGGCTACCAAATGGGGATAGATAGATATACCTACGGTTCAATGAACCATGGGTTTATGTTTTCTTTTTAGAAAAGCTACATCGATGGTTTCGAGAAACATGTGTATAGATATATACCAATGGTTTAAATGGTAATATGTTATGATAAAATATAGTAGGCTATACCCATCGTTTTTATAAAAACTATGGGTATAGATCTATACCAAAAACTTCATAGTCCACAGTTCATAAAACCTTAGGTATAGGCTATTTCCAAAATTTTGAGGGCTATAACCGTGGCTCTAAACAATGGGTATATGGTTTGTTTATAGTAGTGGTACATTATCCCACCATATATCAGTAATAAAAATATTTACACATCACTTCATGGTTTTAATTATAGAGTGTAACTAATATTCAGTACATCGAATATACATGTAATGTAAGTATAAACAGTTGGTCATAGGACACCATCTCTAAAAATATGTATTCTTACTTTGTTTGGTGGATGTTTTTTAGAAGAATTGGTAAATTATAAATTTTATAGATTTTTTTAGTACTTTAAACCTTCTCAAAATTTAAAAAAAAATATTGGAAAAATAATTGATGCCAATTTCTATTATAGAATTTTTGTCAAATAAAAATATTTTCAATAGTAAACAAAAATACCTCAAAATAATTCCTATGAATCTTGGTTTAGTATTCTCTTAGAGTTAAAATATTTTGTAATTTTTTTTGGGGCCTATAACCTATATGATAAAATTCTAATATGGTTATTTTGTTTAAATGTATTCTTTTGGAATGCATTGAACTTGACATGGTGTGGAATTAGTATGAGTATGTGTATTCCTTCATTGTTAAAAAGAAATATTCATTTGGTGAAAATAATTTTGAAATTATAAGAAATAATACTTTCATTAGATTGGGTAATTGGTGGAAGTTATGGCATCTTTCAAATTAATTAGAAGCATTTTTGGATTTAATGGAAACTTTTTTTTGAGATAGTTTTTTGTCATCATTGGTAAATGATAATTTTAAGGATATTTATATTAGTGATGGTTTAAAACTCTCCAATTTCATTAAATAAATATTTGAAAAAAATAAACAAAACTTTCTTGTGTTTTTTAAATGAATTTACTTAGTTTCATGTCATATTCCCCATTTTTACTTTTCATAGCCTCTCTTAAATTACCTTATTATGCACAATGAATCCCGAATAACATCACATTTATTTACAAGAGGAATTTTGAATTCACACTTTATAGATACCACATAAAGAACCCAAAAAACAATATATTGGTATAATGTTGATCATTTGTTTTTGAAAAAGGTGGGGGATTATTAATTTATTAAAATAATAAGAATGATAGGAACACATATTATAGGTTCTTCAATGGTCGGGATTCCCTTATCATATAAAAGTCAAATACCTCATTTATCTATATTTTTGAAACATATCCTGCATTCTTATTCAAGCATGGAATTCTAATCAACTCAACTACCTCCTTGAATTTTCCCATGACTTATGGAATAACAGCCTCTCCTCCAAGATCTCACCTGATGCAAGAGGCATTCTATATCAGTACTCTCAGTGTCAGCACCAGCATTAGGTTTGGATTCTACGGTCTTTGGTAGGGAGTCTTTAGTTATGCTCATTATGGGTGTCTTCAGATGTACTATCTCCATCTAAAATAATTCCTCATTGTGTTATATAAGAGATCTAAAGAGGTTTGATTTTGTTACCAAAATATCACCTAGAAAACCCAATTTCTTTCAAAATTTAATAGGATGTGTTCCTGAATCATCTCTTTGTGATGCATCCTCTTGCATAGGTTTAGAGAGAGTTCTTTATTTTCTAAAAGGAACCATTTGGAATCCTTTATCATCCACATAGACTTTGGGTGAATGTTTCGTCCATTATTAAGAATCATATACTTTTTGTGTCACCACATTGCAAATGGGAGAAGTAGAAAATTCATTTACATTTCTATGGATCAATGGAGCATCCCATCTGAGACCAAAACATTTTCAGCCATCCTCCTCGAAGATTCCAATGCACTAGGCTGCCATGTTTTAGAATAAATCATTCTCACTGCCTTCTTATTTTTAATAAATATAAGAGAATAAGATTTAAATTTTTTCATTCCATTATTATTTCTCGAAGAAAACATTTTTTCCTATAGAACATGTTGGTACACTAAATTTTTTATAGTAACCTTGATGATATCTTGCCCATCCATATAATTCAACTCAGCATTTACTATATATTCTAATTCTTCAATGCACTCCCTTGATGTAAGGGATGTTATAATCACCTCCTTGTAATATAATTCTCTTATAGATTTAACAACATCGACAATATAATATTCTAAAACATTAAATTCACATAGTTTCATCTTATATCCAGGTCTCTACTCATCATTTGAATTATCCTACTAGAAGTTAACCACAAGATGATCATTAACCACTTATGTGTATCACTTAGATGTATTCAATATTTAAGTAGTATTATATATGAAAGAATAATCATGTATCATATGCATTCTTTCATCAACCATTAGATAAGTGACACAATCTTTGTGAAAAGATCCTACATTCTCATCTGAGGGATCATGATTTTGAATACCCTTCTAGGAATAAACCTTCTCATCATCTATTCAACTTTGAGTTCTAGATTTCATCCACTTCAACTTTTGGTATCATGATTTTTCATTAGGTCCATGGGTATCAAAAAGAATATATAAAGTATGAATTTTTCAATTCAATGTGTCATTAAAAATGGTCTATGATATTGGAAAAAATTAAGGTACATTTTCACACTCTTGTCTGAGATCAAATTCCTTATCATCTATTAAAAGAATGATTGTCTCAACCAATGAAGAAAAAATATTGAATTTAGCCCTAAATCACATTATGTGATTGAATTAAGAAAATTCTGTCACTTAATCCATTTTGATGGGGATCTTGATAGATAATAAAATATTATGGAGTATTTTCTAATTCCATAACAACCCGGGTAATCAAAAACCTTAACTCGTAGCTTTATAGAAGTGTTACTGACCTCTAGAGGATTGAATCTTTTATCCCATTCATAGTTGTGAAGAAGACCCAACATCAGGTAGACTAAGCCAAAAACCCAAGCCTTCATATACATTTATTTAATGTAAAATAGGATTTGGAAAAATACAAATGTCGTAGATTTTCATTTATAGTTGGAGAAACCCAAAATTTTTGAGAGATGATCTTCATGATCCTAAATTTTAAATGTCTTTAAACCTCATGGAATTATTTTTCAAGAAACAATCAAATTTTCTACTTGTTTTAATCATTCTAAACACATTACTAGATTCATCTGTATTTGGGAAATTTTATCTCTAAAATGGATACATCAAGTAGTGAATCCTATGAAGAGGGAGAAAGATCAGTTCTATGTGCCCTCATCGATGTAAGATGAATTTAGATCCCTTCCAAGTGAAGATTTCTAATGTCCACCTTTAGCATTGATGTTTTTGTTTTAATAAAACATGCCTTTAATAAGAAAATTAACATTCATATTATGATAGGAGGAGGAATCCATCGAGGTGATCCCTAGTCGCCTTCACGATTTGGAGCGATAATCTCTCTGTTCATCCTCTCAATGATAGTTCATTATATATCTATATATTTGTACAAAAATACATATGTTATATTTATGTGTATATATATAAAATTATTTATTAAAAACAAATTCTCATAATGTATTTATATATTTACATAAATAAATATATCTAATATATATTCATATTTATATATTATATTTAAATATACTTATTTTTGTATGTATATATTTATATAATGCATATATTACAAATATATTTATAAATATTATTTATATATTTATTGTTATATTAATAAGATATAACTAATGCCATTGATATAATGTTTATTTATAAACATTTTATATAATTTACATATTATGTAATGATATACAAGAACCCTAATTGTTATTATTATAGAATTATGTTTAATAAAATAGGTCCTTTAGATTTTTTTTGATCCTTATGAGGAGGGTTGTGTGTTGATCAATTGAAATGTCTAGGTGCTTGTGTATTTGGGGTTTGTAACCCCACATGTATAATATAAATTATTTTTATTTATATATTTAACTATATATATGTATTTTATATTTATATAAGTACATTTACATAAAGAATTTAGATACTCACATATATCATTAAATAGTGTGTTTATAGATATGTTATATATTGTTCTTGTATATTTACATGAAAATAAATAAATAAATACATGCATACATATATATATAATAATTATAAAATTATTCATGTACATTTATATTTACTTATGAATTTGATTAGTATATATATATAAATATATCATAACAATATTTATATATATTTAAAGTATTTATATGATGTATTCTTTCATACATTCACATAATATATTACATTTAAAAATGTGTAAAATATTCACATATGTAATTCAGAAAGGTTGCACGGATAAATAAACAAAAAAACATATGTATATATGTAACTATATTTATATATTTATATTGTATTTAATTCATATATATTGGTCTATATAATTTTTATTAAATCAATATTTTTAATTATATAGATTATAGGGAGGCATATTTATTTTTGTTTTTATGTGTTTAAATTAAATCAATATATTTATATTAATATAAGTTTTAGATATGTGTGTAAATATATATACATATACATGTAATAATATATAAATAAATATGTTTCTATATAAATATATTTAAGAATATATAGTTTTATATTATATTTACTTATTTTTATTATTATATTCATTTTTAATTCTAAATTGATATATGTATATTAATATCAATTTACATGTGTATGTATAGTTAAATACATGTGTATGTATGTTTTTATATCAATATTTGGATATTTAAACATAGAAATAATTTATTTAATTTTTATTATTATTCTTAAATGTTTATGTTCAAAAACAATTTACAAAAAAATTAGAGACAATTATAAATCCCATCAATAATAAGTGATGAAATCTTGACTAATTTTTTAATATTTTTTATGTAAATTGATAACAAATTTAGCCATAGTTTTTTCATATCCTAGTCCTAAATACTAATTTAGCAGTTATTTTGAGGCAATCATCACTAAATATATAATTAATTAATTAAAAAATATTTATGGTTATAAAACCCTTATAATATTAGATATTATCATGAGTTTCAAAACCCTAGTAAATTTACTTAATATTCTTTATAATTTTTGTAGAAATTTAGTGGAAAGTGTGTTGTAACCGCAACTATTTACTAATTTACTAATGGTCTTGAGAGATTTACAACAATATTTTGATTTCTTAAAAACAATATAAAAATTTAGTATGGGTTATAAACCCTGCTAATATAAGTGATTTTTGGGGATTGATAACCTCAAATAAATTTTTTCATATAGAATTTTTAAAATGGATTATATATTTAATGGTGGTTTTATCCTAACTATCACTAAATTAGCATTTTTTTACAAAACCAAAACTAAATTTATAATTAATTGATTCCAAATAATTTAAAATTTTAACAGAATTTATAAACCTCTTCCAATGTATGTGATTATTGGGGGTTGTTACACCCTGCTATTTTTTTATTTTATTTAAATAAATTAATTATAAATTTTGTAGTCATAGTATAGAAAAAACTAGTAAATTACCTTCACAAATAATTTATATGGGTTTCTGTATAACGCAATATAAAAAACAAAAAATTTTTTGTGTTTCCCCTTTTGTGTTTTTATTTAAATACTGATTTAATATGTTTTTTTGTTGTATTCCTCTCCCATTCCTTGACATTAATCTTACATGAGTTTTGATATACCCTTATGTGGTATCTAATTCTTTTTCATTACCTTTATATACCCTCATTAATGTTTAATCTACCCTAATGAAAAATTGTCTTACCCTTATGTACCCTTGAGTTTACCCATACATGGGAATTTTGTTCTATATTAACCATTATGTAAGACCCAATTTACACATACATTAGGTTTTCACTTTGCTATTTTACCCTTAAATAGGGTCCCCTAACCTTTACATATTCTTACTCTACACTTATGTGGGGGATGTTGGCCCTTACGTTGCTTGTGTGACACTTATGTAGCAAAAACTAGCCCTTACATTGTAGTTCCTACACTTACGCAGTGGCCATATTACCCTATCATTGAACCCTTACACCATGGGTATGACCCTTACACCATAGTTTTGTACCATTATAAAGTATTTTTGGACACTTAGAACCTATAGATGACACAACCCTTATAGGAATGTGGTGTGACATATTCAATGATGAAAAATATGGCCATCAATGATTATAAAGACATTGGCCTTCAAAGACATTGGCCATTGAGCAATTATTTCATTGAGGAAGTTTTCTTTCAAGAATATCACATTAATTATATCAGTGGTTTCTTGAACCTGGTTCATCAATTTTTTTATCAAACCTCTATGAGGGAGGTTTAGTCCTGTTTCAAGTTTTATTTACTGATTTTTTAGAGCTCTCATGTTTACTTCTTTTTTATTCAATATATGTGTTTTTTAATTGTTTTATTGTATAGACTTTATCCCTTCTTATATTTCATATAATCTCATTTTTCATTTCATAGTAAAATAACGATAATGATCATGCCCCATGCATATATAAAAATTCCTCAAACTATGTAAATCCTCTTCCTTTTCAGAAAAATAAATTATTGGATGTATTGATATATCTTGAATTTAATTCAAATATGTTTTGGACTAATGATTTAATAGAAGATTTTTTTCCCTCATTCTTTTCACATTTTTATCTATACATTGTTTTTTCTTGTTGTCGAACCTTTTATGGTTTTCTGTCATTTTTGGAATGCTGTTATTTATGTGTTTGAATCTGGATTTAGGTTTTGGAAATAATATTTGTGAATAAATTTTCTTAACTATCGATTTTTTTATTTATTTGGATGAATCAGTATGTATAGAATTTTTTTATGTTTTATGAAAATTTTTGCAAACATGGTTTATGTGATCACCACTTGCAATGTGACATTTTTCACGTCCATGTTTTTTTATCACTGTTTTAGTCATTTTTACTTCCATATTGTTTGAAATAAAATAACAGGAAACTTGTTTTTATTTATTAATTTTTATACTATTGACAGAAAAAATCCTTGTTTATCAATTTTATAATTTTAAATCCAAAATAACCAAAGGCGATATTCACAGTTGGATGTTATTAGACTCTAGAAGCGCACATCCACCATACATAAAATTGGTACCAAATGGAGGTTGAAATTATTTTTGAATCATTTAAATTTGAAATCATTATTTTTTTTGTTTAATGATTTTCTAGTGGATTTTACATTGTATCATGTATTTATTTTCATTAATCATGGTATATTTCACTTTTTTGAATTTTATTTTATAGTATGTTGTTTGATTGTTTTTGTTATAGCTCAATTCAATATTTTTTTCGTCTATATAATCCTAAGAGATGCCAATGTTATGTGTTACCTATGTGTTAGTTTTAGGTGGAAAATGATTTTCTATGAGGTTAGCTTTTATGAGAGGTTTCTAGTTGGTTGGTTGGTGTTTTGTGAAATTCGTATGCCTCTCATACCTACAATTTTTATAATAGTTGAGATTATTTTATCTCTAGTGTATTAACCCGTTAGGAATTTTTTTGGTGTGGACCTCTAGTGAGTATAGTGATTGGGATTGGGTAATTTTTGGGTCTAGTGTTCCTGTTTGTTGTTTTTCTAGCCACTGCGATTCTTAGATTTTTAGTTTGTACATTTTAGTATATTTCTTTAGGATTTATAGTGTCATGAACCATTTTCTTATAAGATGCTAGAACAGGATTTTCCCTTTTATTGGGTTTTCCATCTCTTAATTATTTAGAAAAATCAATTTACTTTTTATTGTTTTAGAGATTTCCAATGATATTGGGATTGATTTCATGTTTCTTTCAGTCTACCATTATTTAATGATCTATCCATTTGATTTTTTAGGTGGTCATCTACTTATATGGAGAGCCCAGATACATATTTTAAGGATCATTTGAAACCTTTTCTCAAGAGTCTTCATATCTTGTTTTCAGGTGGTATGTCATTGATTTACATAGATTGGGCATGGTTCTTTAGTCCTCTTGTGTTTTTGTGGGTTCATGTCGTGACTCTTTTATTATGTTATCATTAATATGTTTTCTCTCTCTATTTCATTCCATTATTCTAGTTGGGTGATTTCAATAGTTTTAATGAGTTTCGTAATTTGAAACTTTTTAAGATGTGTTTATTCATCCATGTATTTGTATGATGATAGATACTGATCTATTTGTTCAGGTTCTATAGTCACTGGTGAGCTATTTCAGGGACCACTATTATCATGTGTATTTTTGGTCTTAACTTATTCATTGGAATTATCTCATAGTGAATAAAAAGTAATTGTAGGTATGTATTTTATCATGAGGTTGTTTGGAATTATTTAAAATCTGATAATGTTCAGTAGCTTTAAAATATCATTAAATTGTTGAGAACATGTGTCATTGTTGATGCATGTTAGGGTTATCTTAATCGATATCATTACTAAGGTCATATAACAACTATTCACTATATGTGATTCATATTTAGGATGATATGTCTAAGTTGATGATAGGATATGTAGTGTAGATTCATCATGTAGTTTATGTTTTTAATTAACAAGGTGGAAATTGTGATCATGTTTCATATTAAATCCCATTCTAAATTTAATTTCTGTAGTGGAGATTTGTTGTTTCCCCCCTTTTGGGTTGTTAATAACATTATAACATTATATTCTTGTTTTCTTTGTTTTATTCCGCTTTTGATACTTTCATTTACCCTTATACACACATTGATATAACCTTATATTGGATTTAGTTCTTTTTATTTACCCTTATGTTGGTTTCCCTTTACCCTTATGTAGCCTCATTAATGATTGGTAAACCCTTACAAAAGATAGGATTACCCGTAATAGCCTAGGTTTTACCCTTGTGTGGGCATGTGTTTTTATCTTTACCCTCATGTAAGTCCAACATTACCCTTAAGTGTGGTTTTAGTCGTTCTATTTTACCCTTACATAAGGTCCCCTAACCTCTACATATCCCGAGTATACCCAAACGCAAGAAGAAGATAACAATTATACAGCGGGTGTGAGCCACACATGGTCAAAGTCGACCCTTACATAACTCATGTATGACACTAACATAGAAGATCTTACCCATAATCAACATTCTTGGTAGCCTTATATGGTACCCTTATACCAATGTTCTGGCCATTACGTCGTGATTATAAACAATTACATAGGGAATATTGACCATTAAATAGTAGTTGGTTTGTACCCTTACATCGTAGTGGTGTTGATCAATGGATCCTTATTATGCAGTCAATTCTCCCCCTTTACCCTCTTATTCTAGTCTTGTTAACCATTACATAATATCATATTCCTAGATTTATCATACTATCAGGTTATTTTCTTCGCATCCATTAATTTTTCATGTTTTTTTTGTCATTGAAACTAGCTCAGTTATTATGGGTATATAATCATATTCATCTTCTACATTGAAGTGTTAAATGAAGAATCATATTCCCCAAAGATATTCTTATCAATGATGACAGTATGTGAGAGAAAAAATTAAATGAGATCATCAGTTCTCTTGGTTTTAACATGTTGAAGGAGAAGTTTTATGAAGGTTACTTAGTGGGACATTACCTCATATCCCATATATGTTGTGACACTTATTTACTTAGAGAATTCTATCTATGCTGATGAAAAATATATAAAGTGATAATCATGAGAACATCAACCTTTTAGGACATCACATTAACGAAATTAGAAGCTACTTCAACCCTGTTCATCAAAAAATGTTTGAATAAACATCAGTAAGGGGGTTTTAGTCATGTTTCTAAATTTCATTAACTATTTTTTGGGGTCTCATGTTTGATAATTTTTTATTAATTTTATGTGTCTTGTAATTTTTTCCTTTTACATACATTCTCCAATCATATATTTCATACTCCCTCGTTTTATTTTATTAATAAAACACTCCTCATGATCCTTCCATTTGCATGTTGTCTAATTAGACTAAGCACATAAATAATTTGTTTTCCTTTTACTATTTTTTTGGACAAACTATAAATTTCATGGTCTTTTAATTCATCTTTAATTTATTTCAAATATGTTTTGTATGTATAGTTTAATATAAGCTATTGAGATATTTTTTTTCATTTTTATTGATGTATTTTTACTTATTTTTCATAATCTTGTTGTGGATTGGGTTCATTTCTAGAATGAGGTTCTTTATGTTTTTTAATATTTTTTTTATGTTCTAGAAAGTAATATTTTGAATTTTTTTTGTAATTATAATTGTATCAATTTTTTATAAATCAGAGTGTACAAAATTTTGTTTTGTGTTTTATGATAATTTTCAGAATCTTAGTTTCTTTTAATATTCATTACAAGTATGACATTCCTTAATTTCATGTCTATTTTCTATGTCTTGTAATCTTTTATACTTCCTTTTTTTGTAATACTTCAACGTGAACAATTACTATATTTATTAGATTGTATGTTATAATCTTAAAAACCCATGTTGTTTAATTTCGTATTTTTAAACCAAAATTCTAAATAAATATCTCATCGGTTGGATATAGTTTTCCTTTAAAAACACATCTCAATTGGACATCAAACTACTAATATACCATTTTTGTAGTGAATGTTGATTCAGGGATGATGATTTATTGACATTGGTGGGAGTTAGTGAGTAATCATGATATATATGGACAAGATTTTTTCATTTATAATTTTCTATCATTGCAAAAATTGGGGAACATGTATTGTACCACCAAGTGACAACATTGATTAGGGGTTAGTTTTATCTCAGAAATTTAGTTCATTTAATTAGTACCGCTTTGATTCGGGATGAATTTGGTCAATGGTATTCCTCTCATATGGGAGGTTTTGTTAAATTTCATGGGTAATAGAGTTGTTATAATTAGTTTATAAGTTTTATGGTGGGTTACATTCTGAATTTAATTGGTAAAAAGGATATTTTTTTAATATGAGTGACTATGTTCATTTTATTCACATTCTTTATATGAATTATTCTTTACACTAGTTTTATATAAAATGTGAGATGACTTGTTTTTGTTTAAGTAGAATTTGTGGGATTTCATGGGAGTTCTAATACTAAATTTTTATACATACAACCATACATATTCATCATGGAGAATATTAAAAAACAACTGACATGATTTAGGTAAGGGAACGGACAATTACATGACTATTTAGGGGTCTTGATGTTGTGGTCTTTAGTTAAAAAGCTTGGAGATGGGGGTTTCAAACATTTTTAGATTTTTTAGTGCCACATTTGGGAAAAAAATTATTTCGTTTTGATATGGTTAGTATTGGGGTTTAATATGAGGTTGTTATTGGTTTATTCAGTTCATGTGAAATCATATTTTTATGTTTCATTTGTACTGATCTTAACCTGTTTTAGTAGGTTTTATTTTTTTCACATGAATCACATATATACATATTATCTTTGATGTTCCTCTATTGTATGATATGTTCCGCATAAGGGTAATGAATCCCTCAATGGTATTGTCAACCATAAAAATTAATTTTCAACCGTTAGTTTCTAGAGGACTCACTTAATGTTAGTGAATTTTGTATCCTAGACAAGGTGTAGATTTAGGAAATGTTGTTACAACTCATGTGTTTAGTGATGAATTTATAATAAATAGTTTGTTAATATACACTTCACATGATAAGGAGTTGTTTCATGTATCTATGATCAATTTTATCTGTTAATTATTATTATGTAGTTCTGTCAGTACACATCGGAAAAATAAGGACCTAATCATTCATGGATCATAGTGTGTTGATACTTATCTTTATGACATAGACATATGTGACTCAATTCAAGATATTTGTTATAATTAAAATTCCACAAAATAACCAATTAAATTTTTTTATTAGTTGTATTTGTTTTATGTTCATTATAGTTTTTATAATGGGTTCATTTTATCCAAGATGTTCCTTTTTATTTTTTAATGGATAGAGGTGCATGAGAAATTATTAAGAGAGTATAAGAACTACTGATTCTAATGATTCATCATAAGGATAAAGATTTTATAATAGCATTCTAGGAAATTATGTGGTATGGTTTTAGGGATTTTTGTTTATGGATTATTTGTTGTATCTATGGCCTGGAGTATCATGATATTGTATTTTATGAATCTTATACTTTGGAAACTATTATGTCATGAATCCTTAGTTTCACCATGTATATGTGGGGTAGAGATCTATGTCTTTTTATTCCTGATGGTTATTTTGGAATTATGGTTGGGTTGTATATTATATGGTGAAGGATCAAATTCAATGATTATTCCAATTTGAGTGTATTTTGTCCTGGTGTATGAGTTTCACCAATACTTTCTGGGGGTTGGGCCATGTGGATCTAATTATTTAGGGACCCTTTCAATGTTTCATATTTGATATGGAATAGTTTCTTTCCATTTTCATGGTATTTGGTATTAAAATAGTTTTTTAAATGAGTTTATTCAAGGGGATTTGAATCATGTATTTTTTAAAGAGTCTTTAATAGAGACCATTATGGTGTGGTCGCCCTGTGTACATCATGGTTTGGGTTAACGACCTAACTATTGTGGTATGGTCAAGGTAGTTACATTGTGGTCTTAACACCCTTGTTTATAGAGATCAAGTCATGGGAGATCTAAGGTTTTTTTTCCGTATTTGTTGGTTCTATTCTACAACATTATCTCTCTTCTATGCTATGGAAGAATTTTTTCTTTTATGTTAATGTGTATTCTAATGATGATTCATGTTAGATTCATAGTGGGATGATATTATTAGGGGTAATGGGTTCCTTATGGGAATGTTTAATGGATATATTTTCTTATTCATCCATTCATACACAATTAATATTTAATGATTCATATCAAGGTAGGGGATTCATTACCTCCCTTTATTCATATGTTTATGTGGGATTTTCATGTTTTATCTTATTTGTTTAATAGTAGGATTAGACATATGAAGATAAAAATACGAAAATTACATAACATTTAAATATAGAGTGGGATGCAATGATAACATGTTCATTATGATATATTGGATGCATATTTAAGTTTTTTATAATTTTTGTAATTATATCCGGTTATTTTTTTTGTTTCATTAGAATGAATGATATGCTTGATTTTTTTATAAATACATAAATATGGTAATATAATGTAAATGATGGATGATACAAGTGTAATTAATTACCATTCTTCCGTAAAAATGTTTGAATCATTTAGTGATAAATAAATCATGTCTATAGTTATTTTGTAGACATGTTAACTACATCATTTTAGAATGTTTTTGATAAAAAAACTCATAAAGAATATATTAATACATTACAGAAAAATAATGGGTTTTTAAAAAAATAAATTCTTGTATTTTTTAAAACCACATCCATCTTTATTATTGGTTTATATGCCTTTATTTTTATAGCCATTATCACACCTTGAGTTTGTTATATGGAAATTATAATAGTTTTTATGTGTGTGCCTTAGCTTGTTTGAGCCCATGTTTTGAATTTTTTAAAACCAACATGGTTTGGATATTAGATGAGGATTGGATGAGACATGTTGATAGATGGGATAAGACAATTTGATAGATGGGATTTATTTTTGTTTATTCTTTAATAAGGGGATGATGTTGAAATAAATGGAATAGTTTGAGAGATAGGATTGACTAATTTCCATATAATTGAATTGTGATGTTGACTGGATATTTAGTATGAATTGATAGATATAATTTTCTGTTTTTATTAATTTTACCACATGGTTACTAATTCTCTTGATGCTCAATTATCATGGTTTTCAACTACCTATTATCATTGGTCAGTGAATCCCTATTTAACCTTCCTTGTGGTATATTCATGTAGAGTCTTATAATAATAAAATTATGTATTTATAAATGAAATGTAAAATATCCCAAGGGATTGGTTGTTGATGATGGAAGTAATAAATTATTAAATAAGAACCATTGTATGGTCAGATAAATTATATATGAAAATGAAATGAAAATCTAGAAATTGTAATATGATGTATAAATTCATTGGATTATGATAAAATGTAACAATTAAACAAGTATTTGAATTGAGGTTAATGAATGATTGATAATTTTATAAATCAATATATTTAAATGATTAATGATGTTTCATCATAATTATTGTTTGCTTATATAAAATATAGTTTCCTATACCTTAGAGGTGCCATCATTATGTCATGTGGGAAGATATTTACCCTTTAGTCTAAGAATAGGTAGTTTCCTTTAGTGTGGTTTTGTGATAAAATATTCATTTTATTTTCTAGTTTCATATGCTCCATCATCTGAGTCAGGTGAGTATCCAATAGCCAAATGTTTTTTTATTTGGTTATTTTCCCCAACATATAGGTTTGTGGGAGAATGAATGGATGACTCCTCCCCCGTCCATGCTCTACCTTCAGATGTAGCATGATGTGTAGGATTTCCCAAACTGTGGTTACATTAGGTATAAGATGTGCATCTATATGGTCTATAATGGAACTCATATTTTCCATGCATGAGACGTAAAATCCTGAGGTCATAACACAAATATGTATTCTAGATATAGTAATTGTCGTCTCATAAATATTTACATGCATGGGTTGTATTTAATTGAGGTGTATTGTATAATACATATGATATAATGTTTTTTTGACTAGTTATATTATTATGAGATGTGATTGGGATATGTGTGTATAGGGTACATAATGAAATGTTGATTTGGATATGACATGGTTTCCTAGAGGTAGAATGAATTATTGAAAGGATTTTAGTATATATTGTTGGGATTTGGGTTGTGTGAGAAACAAAACATTAGGGATGTGGGTGTGGGGTTCCTCTCATGTGTATATTATTTTTATATAGGATTTTTTACTCTTATACGTTACATATTGAGATAGGATTGGTGTTTATAATATGTTTTTACCTATTTACTTGATGCGTTGGTTTCCTCTTTTTATACATTGACATTAAGTATGATTCTATCACATTACATGAGTGGTTTCGAGGAATATTCTACTAGGGATGCCTATACGATCACCTTATATATAAGTAAAAATATTTTCCATGTTCGTGGGAGATAGTTGGAGATCTATATTTTCATTGAAATATTTTATAATTTTTTCAAGAGATGTTGGAGTTCATAGTAACTTCCTATTATTTTTCTTGAACCTTTTTATTTCTTCATGCTTGCATGAAATTACATTTTCGTATTGGGAAACATTATCTATTATTTATGTGATGGTTTTGGTAGGTGGAACTTATCTATAAAAATAGTAAATTATATATTGAGGTAAATTCCTCCCATTTTATGAATTTTAAACCCTTTGTGTTATCCTCTAACTTGTGACTTTTTGGAGGCTATATTTTGTGGTTATCATTGTATTTACTATTGGACCATGAGGTGAACTAGTGGAAATGGTGAAATGGAAGATTTGTATTAGAGTAGATGGTTGAGAGATAAGATAAAACTGAAGTAAATGCAACAGAAAGTGTTTCATAGGATGGTAGGGAAATAATATCGACGAGAAATAGCATGTGATATATGAAAGGTATAAAGAGTATGACAATTGATTTTAGGGAACCATATAATTCAACATAGGTATAATAAGTTTAATTAATAAACTATGAGAAGTGATGTTTCCTGAAGGGGTATAAATCTACGTAAAAATCATTCATCATAATTTTATTTTCTTATGTTATAATTATTATACAATGATAATTATATAAAATATTAATTAATTAACCGTAAATATTACATATTTTGGGTTTAGGGAAACCATAATTGTTTACTCTTTTGGAGTTATGTATCTAGGTTTCTTCCCTCATCAGGTACATGATAAGTATGTTAATTAAGATGTTTTAATATACCACTATATCATTGAAATAGGAAAAGATACTTTTTGAAGATATATTCTTAAAAAATTTCAGTGATAGAGCTTGTAGAAAAATTATGGCTCCCTTTAATATAGGGAGTGTGATGATTTTGTTGGAATATTTAATGATTTCTCATACCTTTATCCTTGATCAGAGGGAGTGTTGTGTTATGTAGGTAGTATGTATACTTTTTTAGGGAGAAATAAAATGGTGGTTTATATTTCTAGATGATGTTGAGGATTTGGTTGCTTTATAGTAAATCTTTTGTGATTTCTATGATGTTTGGTCTCATTCATTGACCATGAAGGATGCATTTTTATTTCATATATTTACTCTATGTTAGGGGATTTCTAATGCCTCAGAGTTCATTATCTAGTATAAGAACATATTTCATAATTCTTTATACCTTCTTCCAAATTAGGAGGACAGGGAGAGGAAACTTAAGAAATATTTTCATCTTGATATACATCACTAGGTCACCCCATTCACATTTCCAACATATCGTGAAGAGATATAGAAGAAACATTTCATCAAGATGATATTGGGTATGAGTAGGATTTCTTGTCAGGGGAGTCTTTTAGACTTTCCATAGAGTATACTCAATGAAATATGTTCTTATCTACTAGGTATGGTGAAGACTTAGTAAATGTGGAATCAGTTTTAGCCTTCTTCATACTCATTAAATAGATCTATTGGCCCTTGAACACCTACTAGTGGAATGTAAATGGTGTTTTATACATAGATAATATCACTCACAATATTGAGTTAAAACCCTTCCTATTAATGTTTTCATGGATATGGAGACCCTATTGGCTTCATCAATTACAAATATTTCCTCTGAGGTAGTGGAAATAAGGTGATCTATATTTTTATTAGTGTAGAGGATATGATGAAATTATAGGGATGCTCTATGATTCCCCTTATCCCTAGGGAAATCCAGTATAGCATGACTATAGAGGTAATCTCTATCAAGGAAAGAGGAGTTATGGAGTCAAACGTGGAAAGATTCATGATTTAGGTTTACAAACACCATAAAATCATGATATTGGCAGAGGTGTAATATATTTATATTCTACCTGAATATATTTTTTCTTTGATTGAAGTCAAATATACTCCACAACACCCAACCAAGTCAATGTTCTGGGGTTTGAGGTAGAGGGACGTCCAATTCACATGGAATTGCATACACTAATTATAGGATTAGATGTCTTTTGTGATGTTTTAGATTTTATTTTCTAATGTTAGGGAAATATCTCTATTGGGGGGATTTCATATGTTTGTGGATACAATTATATGAAATCAACCTTAGCATGGATTTACTATATTGTATGGATTATATTTGTTGATTTATTTAAGTAATTACTTACACTTTATGACACTAATGGAGAGAAGTTTTTGTATATTAGAATGTGATACCCTCATATGGGTCCAAGGCATGTTATGTACCTATATACTTTGATGGGTGATTTAATTTTGTGTACAGTGGAGGATTATCTGATGGTTTTTCCAAGGGTTTGGGAACAATACCCTAATATATTTTCATAATATTTTTTAATGTTACTTCCTTAATATGTGATCATGTTTTTGATAAAGTTGTGGTCAGGTGTTACTGTGATATTCGTATCTCCATGTTGTATAATTCCTCATAATTCAATATATCTATAGATTAAGATTAATTATATTATTAAATAGTGTATTATTTATCCCATTGTGTTTGCTTTGTGTTCTTTTCATTTGTTTTTAAAGAAGGTAGATGTTATTTTTTTATGTATTTTTTACCATCACTTGAATTAGGTGAATGTAAAAACCGCTATCACCTCCAATACATTTCTAATTTATTCAATCAGTTAAATGGGGGATAAATGGTTCTTGAATATCAATTTTCATTCCATATATCAACACATTTAGGTGTAGGGTGAGGATATTACAAATAATTATTTTAGATATAGTTATAGAAATTATAGATTTTTTGCAATGTAATTTTGTTTTACAAGCACTATAGTTGGGTTATTGGGAAAAATAAATACAATGTTTCATGAGATTACGGATCAATTCATGGCGCTATATATTGATTAAAGTTTAGTGTATTCTATGTAGAAGGATGGGTAAAAAATTTATCTATGTGTTTTTTGAGTGTAATTAGATATTTTAGAATCCACCAATGTGTTTGTTCGTAGACAAAGAGGTTAATTTCTTAGGTTATGTCATTTCGTACTATGGATTATTCTTAGATACCTTAAATATAGAGGTTCTTGTTTATTTGGTGGCCCTAAATAATTTTACCACATTGAAGATCTTACTTGGTCTATTGTGATATTAAAGGAGGTTCAAAATTAAATTATCTCATATTATGAATCCACTAATAGCCTTGACTATAAAGGATCATGCTTTTTGTTGGACTAGCTACTACTAGGGTATTTATAAATATTTTAAGGAGAAGTTGGTTAGTGATTTGATTTTTCATTTCCCATAAGAATCTGTTTTGTTTGAGTATTGTTATGATTCTACAAATCATATCTTGGGATGAATCTTGATATAAAATATAATAGTTATCTCCTATGGATCGAAATAATTAGGAAATATTGAATATAAATATGGTACCCATGATCATGATATTGATGTGGTTTAATATTCTCTAATGTTTTGGTTGTATTAATTCATCGATGAGTACTATGTGGTCTTCACATTTCACGAGAGATTGATGTTTTTATTTTCCTAGAATTATCTGAATTTGAATCACTATTGTAAGAATAAATTCATATAATTTTATGACATTAAAATTAATTATATGTCAAGGATAGGGAATTTTGTGGATGGTTCATTAAGTAGGAAATTAGTGGAGATTCCATGCATGTGTCTGGTGATTCGTGGAGGGTGATGGAGGATATTTCCATAATGCACTTTTTCATTGGAGAAGATGACGATAGAGGGTGTTTTTTATTAGTTGATAGTGTTTCTTATTTTCCTAACAGGTTATTAGTCCCATCCATTTGGTTCCAATGTAGATTTATTTTGAGGTCAATTTTTTTACAATGATGTTTCTAATAGATGTTCAGAGGATTATTTGCATTGGGTTTTATTTTAGGAATGTCTACTCATTCCTTTGGTTATGTGTTATATATTTATCTATGATTTATAAATTTTTCCTTTGCCAATATATATTAATGTGGATAATATGTAACATTTATTTAGAGTTTAGTTTTGGTGTTCTAAGATGGAGTGATCAGTTGTTGACTTCATGTCTGAGTGATTGATTTTTTAGAGGGTGAAGGATGAGCACCATGTTCCCAGTGGATTGCTTCATTTATGTGTTATTTCCCAATAGAAGTGGTAATACATATCGATGGACTTAATCAGTCATTTTACTAATGATCATGGAATGTTGTGATCCTATATGGGTGGCAATGGATTGCATGAAGATTTTATTTCATTTGATGATGACTTGGAGTCATGATGAGTGGATTTTTTGTTGAGGTGGTATCTATTGGAGGTGGTGAGGGTTCATGGGGTTCCTAATATGGTCATATCTAATCACCGTCCTAATATCTCAAATATAGTGTGGAGGGATCCCCATCATGCTTTTAGTTCTCACTTATGTCTTAGGACCACTTTTCATCCAATGGTTTATTTTGATAGAAATTGTCATATACAATATCTATAGTACTTTTTTAGCATGAATTATAGATTTTATTGATACATGGTAGAGGCATTTACCCTTTGTAGAGGTGTATTTCCGTAAACAAATCCACTCTACCCTTTGTATGGATTTATTGAAAGAATTTTTTATCTGACCCTAAAAATCTACATTATATGGGAATGAGGGTATATAGTTAGATATTCTCATACAATAATATCTGTGGAGTATGACAGAGAAGGTGAAATTGGTTTGTGAGTTGATGAAGGAAGTACAATATCTCTAGAAGTCCTATGCTAGTCATGGGATGAGTCATTTTAACATAATTATTAGATTTCATGTGTTCCTAAAAATATCTCCTCGTTGTAGGAAGTGAATGTTCATTCATCAGAGTAATTTCCCCCTTGATTTATTGTGTCTTTCAAGGTGTTTATAAGTATTGTATTTATCGCATATTAGTTATCACTTCCACCAAAGATGAGCTAGAACCACAATGTATTTCATGTTTTGATGCTTCATAGGTAACCTCATGATGATTACCATTTCATTAAATAGGGTTAACTACAATACGAAGATGATGTAACTTTTGAGGATTGACCTGTAGAGATCTAGGACTATCATGAGAAGTTGAAATTCATGTGTGTTAATCCTTTGTTTCATATTCTGTTGTGTAATTGTGGCTTTGATGAGAGTACTTGAGAACAAGAGTCTTATACGCACAGTCAACATCCCTAGTTGTAATATGTTTGTTTTTGAGATTCTATGAATAGAATTTATTGATTTATGATATGCTTTTAACATTTCATGCCTATGTGTCTTGTTCCTTTGATGTGTGTGTTTTGTTCTAGTTAATACAAGATCCGTACAAGGAATCATGCAGTTGTAGTTTTAATGTTTTCCATTTTCCCTTCATTCCAGAGTTTGTTCAAAATTTCAAGGTAGATAATTGTTTTAAAGTTATATAATATAAGTTTTTGGTTTTTATTAAGCCATTATATTTGTTTGTTTGTGGTATAAGGGAGGTGTTTGGGAAAGGCTGAATGGCTTGAAGTGTTGTTTGAGATGAAATCACATATAGAGATGATGAATCGTGCTCTGATTTAATAGGTTTTGTAATGGTGTGGTTTTAGAGATGTTCGTATTCATTATATCAATGATCCTTATGTTTTGGAGTCATAGGATGAATGATTTGGTGGTTCTTCCATTTTGGACACCCCAACACCACAGACTCTAAACTACACTTTGGATATTGGGGGAAAAGATCTATGTGTTTATTTTAGTAAATTTTTCGAGGGTGTGTTGGGTAGATTATTCTATAAAACTCATGAGGATATAATTCATTGATTATAACTATTTTAGTGTCCATGTTGTGTGGTTTATGGGTTTTTTTGTAGATTCCTATGGGTCAAGTCCCATAGATATAAAAATTTTGTGACCCTTGAGGGATGGCTTCTCAGAGGCATCGTCGTGCTTTCACAAGATTATAGGATTTGTGATTGACTATGTTTTCGAAATGGGAGATAGATGGGGATTTGTATCATGAATTCTAGAGGGTGAATTTGACCGGGATGATTATGGAATTTCCACCATTGGTGAATTGTGGTTTTGAATAATTTCCTAACCATTCGGACATAGTTATATTGGTTGTTCCATGTTATTATCTTTTATTCAACCAGTATAAAGTCATAGGTGTTTCTGACGATTTCACTGTGGCGTGCATTCATCTGTTTTGGAGGATGACGTGCAATTATTTCCCCACATACCCACTTTCCAAAGGCGGTCAGCATCCAACACCTGTTAATGGTCATTTTACCCTTTATTGAAATGGGATGATGGGATGTCAGTTCCTTCTTCTATGGATTCCACCTCTGAGATCATTACCTAGTTTGGGTCTCCCTCATAGATTTAAGACATTGTTCATGAAACTATTTACGGTTCCATGTCTTTATGGGCTCCGGTTAATTATGTAGCTTCTGTTAAGAAATTCCGCGGGGTCTAGTGAGGACCTCAACCTTTGGTTGGGGGAGTATTCATGTTTGAAACCACTAGCGTGTCTTGACACTGGAACACCGATATGTATAGGTTTTATCCCCTTATTATAGGGCTTCTCTAGAGTGAGGAAGAATAAATAAACTCATATAGAATGCAAAAAAAATTATTCTAATGGCATGTCTCTGAGGTTTTCCTCAACTTACCATTTTTAATATAGGGTATTACTCGATTTAACATCCAGTGGAGATAGATCAGACTGATCAAAACACTGATGGGAGTGGATGAGATGGGTGAAACCCCTAAATGGGTCGATGATTCTAGGTCTAACATGTGTTTTGTTTCCCGATTACTAATAGGAGAAGTGAGAAAGTTGGTGGCATGATATCACTGGGATGTGACGATGCGAGTAAGAATCCAGATGGATATGTATTGTTGAGTGGATTGATATTGTGATAGGAGCACAGTAAGAGTGATATTTATGTTGGTCTTGAGTCTCGAGGAGACTTCATATATATACTTATGGCTTGAAATCGAAGTCGATGAAGATTAATGGGGTGATGGGACACCTTAGGAGGTGACCTGTATGGAAGGGACCCGGAGGAAGACGAACCATCGAGTTGGCGCGTAACCCTCCCGAAACATGTAGGATTGAGGGAGAGACCATGATGGGACATGATTGATGGGATTTAACATTAGTTAGTCTTCCTATGTATCCACAAGGTAGGGAATCCATGTTCTCATGGTTCAGGATGGGGTTATGGAAATGGGGTCTGCGCAGGGGACAACGACCCAACGACATACTAGGGCTTATACAAGGGCAGCTTCCCGGGATGGTGTGACGCCATTGGGGAGGACTGGGGATGTGGGTCCCAAAAAAGTGAACAACAATGGATTACCATTGATTGAGGACCAAAAATTCTTACCACAGGTTGGGTGTATCGTCTTACCTCTGAATGGGGTTCCAATGGCTTACCGCTGGTTGGGGTACATAATAGATTACCGTCAATTGGGGTTGACAATGACATACAAATTAATGGGGTTCCAACGGCTTACCACAAGATGGGGATCACAATAGATTATCGTCGGATGGGTATCACAATGGAATACCTTCATATGGGGATCAAAAAAACTTACCCTCTGAGTCGTATCACAACGGCATGTCGTCATATGGGGATCACGATAGCTTTCCATCAGATGGGGTTCATCCTCATGGAGGCTTCCAACACACCCTACCTTGGAGACAGGGATCAAATTCCACATAGTTTGATTTGGTACATTTTAGCTTCTTTTGGGATGAAAAGAGGTCATACAGTTTAATGTCTTGTGGAATGAAGGTGGGTCGATGTGGAGTGGTTGGAAACAATGGGTGATGTGCTTGAACCTCATGGAGGATTCCTATATACCTTGACTGGGAGACAAGGATCAAAGTCCATGTAGTTCATAAGTGTCTGGTGAATCAACATGATGGGGTTGGGATTAGTAGGTGTTGGGATTGATCTTTAGAGAGGCTTCTTACATTCCTTTCCCTAGAAAAGATCCATGTACACATAGTTGGTGGTTTTTGGTAAACTGACGTGAAGGGTCTGAGACCAGTAGGTGTTGGGATTGACACTCAAGGATGCTTCATATGTACATTTCCTTATAAAGGATCATAGTCCGTATAGTTCGGTGGTGCTTGGTGAATCGATGTGAAGGGGCCAGTACTAGTAGGTGTTGGGATTGAACCACAAGGTGTGTTCCTATGTACCTTGCCTTGGCAAGGATCAATGTCCATGTAGTTTGGTAGTGTTTGATGAATTGATGTGAAGGATTAGGGACTAATAGGTATTGGGATTGAACCTCACGGAGGCTTTCTATGTACCTTACCATGGAAAGGATCAATGTCCACGTAGTTATGTGTTGTTTGGGGCTTACACGCTAAGGCATTCCAAGAAGGATGTCATGGTCAATGCATACCACTATAGGCCCACATGAGTAATGCTTGGTGTGTGAAAAAAGAGGAAGCAAATACCTGATGATCACGTCATGAAAACTTCATTTTTGGGAAGTGGAATAGGGATTATAGCTGGTTAGAGACCCAAAGGGGAAACAAGTGCTTATGAATGGTTATCATCCCAGGGAAAGGGAGATTGGGTCTTATTCTAGGGTGGAGGCCCGGGTACTGACAATGCCCAATAGGAGAGGGACCAGATTACAAAGGCCCTAGTTCCCATATTTCTGCCGGTCTTTGGCATGGATGAGAGGAGGGGGACAGGAATGCTACCTCCTGCATGAGAGGCTAGGGGATTACATAGAGATGTTTTCCCTCCATGCAGATAGATGCCTCTCCAACCGTGAGGATCTCATTCCATGTGAATATGATCTCACTCCCGTGGAGATGATTGGGGATAGAGAATGTATGAGATGGGGCACCGTGCGTGTGATACACAAGGGAGTCCATAGTTTAACATAATGTGATGGGGATGATGGTGATTGGTAGTTTAACATCATAAATCTCAGATGAGATGGGGTCACACAACACCCCTTGGACTTACATAACCAGAACGCTTTAACACGGGGTGATGGGAAGGAGCCAACAATGTCATGGGGTTGGGGTGTTTTGGAGTCATCCACCGAGGGGTCCACACAAGCATAGATATGTGAAAAATAAATTGCCTTTAGTTTGCCTATGTGATGAAAAATAATGGTAAGAAACATAATGTGAACCACCCCCCAAGGGACTCAGAAATCACATTGTATGAACCTAGAGGGTTTTATGGTAGAAGGGTGTGTATCATAGGTGATCTATGTGTAAGAATTTCATAAAGATGTTGCACAAGAGAGTGACATCACACACTTGCTAAATGGATGACACACGAAGGAGGGTTTGCACCCAAAATGAGATATTTTGGCTCAATAGGCACCAAATAGGAGACCATCACGTGAAAAAGGTCACGTTGAGCGGAAAAGAAGTTGTGCATGCAAATAGAAGAGGTTTGAGTGAACATGTGGCTAGATGTTATTTGAGTGCAAGTGGGAGGATTTTCCCTCAAAGGACCCAACACTTATGGACTTGGGTGAGGTTCAATCCCATGTGGTCTTGCGCACAGGAGGACCCTTGGGAGACATATCACGGAAAATCATGTACCTATAAGTCATCTTTTTCCCATGGAAGAGATAAATTCTGCACATGGGAGATGGTTTCTATTCTTTAGTGATGAATGGGGGTGAACTTCAATTTAATGGTGATTGGGGGACGCAAGTGCGTGTGTAATTCGATATGTGCAGGAAAAACGACTTGGGGTGGGTGGCGTGGATGTTCCCGCGTCAGCACACAAAACACACTTTGGACAGTGACTACATTCCACATGAGGAAGCAGTTTTCCATGTGAGGAAGTGGTTTTCCACAAACCACTCAGGTTTTCTGTGCATCTTTTTGTCTCTTCCCAAAATCGGTTGCTGAGTTGAATTATGCCTCTATTTTATCCAAGAATTCCTTCTTGAGTCCTTTGGTCGATTTCAGCTACTATTATATGTCAATTAAATTTCCAATTATTTCATACCTTTTCCATTAAACCTCAAGTAGTCTGAGTAAATAATTCAGATACTTTTATCCCCCTTTTCTAGACCGTACGACCCTATCTCTAGAGATCAATTCATCTATATTGACATTTTCACTCTTTTTTATTCTATGGAAGATTAGTTCTTATGATTTTAATATGGTTTTATATTTACCATTCATGTAATATTCATGCTGGGATGATATCAATTGAGATATAATGTTTTTCCTAGGATAAGTGATTAGATATTTTTTCTTTCTCTTCAATTCTAGCTCAGAAAAAATTAAATGATTTATATCCCGGTAAAGAGTACATTACCTCTCTTTATTTAAATGTTTGTGTGGGATTACCATCACATAGATTATTTGGGTAATTCTTTTATAATCATAATAAAGATAGAAAACCTAAAATTTTGGATGAATGAAAAAAAATGGGATGTAGTGACATAATGTGGTTAATAATATGTTAGATTACTCTTGATGTTTATAGGATAGTTTCTAATTCATTGCTATGATTTTTGTTATTTTGTAGAATTAATGATATTCTTGAAATTGGATAAACAATATAAATATGGTAAGATAAATTATATTATGATAAAGGTATGTAAATTTAATTAAAAATCTTCTTATAGAATTTCGGAATTTGTAGGTCATGACTAATGCATGTCTTTGATTGATTTTTATAGATATTAACTAATATATTCTGGTTTTTTTAGACAAAAAATACTCATAATGAATTAGTTAATCCCAGACAATAAAAGAAAAAAGGTTTCGTTTTTTGTAATTATATAATCGGGATTGTTAACATCCAATCCCTGTGTGTTATTGAATTTTAAACCATATTGTTTTGTTGGTTTCCCCTTAATTTCTTTATTCTGAAAATTCAATAAATGTTACACATGTGCATTAGCTCGTTGGATCCCTTTCTGTGTTTTGTTTTGAAACTATGTATGGTATGG
Source organism: Viscum album (assembly GCA_963277665.1). Lineage (NCBI taxonomy): Eukaryota > Viridiplantae > Streptophyta > Magnoliopsida > Santalales > Viscaceae > Viscum > Viscum album. The sequence continues at coordinate 400,678,862 of OY728138.1, forward strand.
ATGCTAGATGAGGATTAGATGGAAGAAGTTAATAATTTGGTTTTCCTATTATGTATTCATTATGAAGGGGTTGATATATAAATAAAAAACACAAGTTATGATATGAGATTGTTTTTTATATATAGTTGTTTTGGGTTGTTTATTGGTGGGATGGTATAGGTTGAGAGATTGTATTCCCCATTTTTCATATAGGTTTATACTTAGTGGATGGTTCTTTTGATGATCGATTTTCCTAATCTTGAAAATCCTACTCTAGTTGTCCTATGCACTATGAGTGCACATTCATTATGGTATTTTCATTATGAGACCAAAAATACTTGGATTATATAATAGTAAATTAATGTGTATATGAACTAATGAGATTTGGTGGTGATGATGGAGGTAATGAAATATTATATAGAAATCAGGAGATTGTTGTATAAATTCTACAAGATCATGGATTGGAAATCCAAAATTTAAAATATGAATTATAAAATAGATTTATTCTGATGAAATATAATTATTAAGAGAATATTTTTAATACTGTTAATGAATAATTTGTAATTTTTCAAATCACTAAATTAAAATGGATAATGATGTTTAATATTGATGCTTGTGTGCTTATATGAAATAAAGTTTCCTAGACCATATTAGTGGTAAATGGGTGTAACTTGGTAAAATATAATTATTAATGTTTAAGGATAGATATTTTCCCTTAGTTTGGTAGTGTGATATATTAGTCGTTATATTTTCTAATTTCATACACCCCACCACCTATGTATTATGGGTAGTTCATGCCAAAATGTTTTAGTTTCTATCTATTTTCCCAAACATCCAAGCCAGTGATGTAATGGATGGTTTAATACTACCTCTTCCCTAATCTCCCATAATATATATCTCAAGGTGTAGAAAAATATAGGATGTTATGGATTAATGTATAGGGTACGTGTCTACATGGGTTGTGATGGATCTTATTTTCAATATACATATGTGTGAAGGTTATTATGGATTGATGTTATAGCTCATATATATATATATATATATTCTAGATATAGTTATTTTGGTTTCATATAGGTGAACATGTGTAATATGTAGTGGCTTGAGGTATAGTGCATGATACACAAGCTATATTGGATTTTAGACTAGCTACTTGGTTATGAGAAGTGATTGTGATATCTATGCATGAGGTGCTTGGTGAGATTATGATATATCTATGATATGGTTTCCTATGGGAATTATCTCCTATATAATGGATTTTATCATAGGATATTTTTATTTGAGGTATTAGAGTGACAAGCCAATGGAGAAGTGGATGCACGGAACCTCTCTTATGTATATTAATTTGATATAGAGTTCCTTACCTCTATGTGTTACACAGTGAGCAAGCCATGGTGAGGGTGGAATATTGTTTTACCTTTTTAGATAATGAGTTGGTTTCCTCTATTTATTCATTGGGATTTAGAATACTTCTTTCACATTACAAGAGTTGTTCTGGGTGGAATCCAATTGAGTATACAAGTATACTCAAACTACATTTATTAAAACTCTATTGGTCAATTGGAGTTTATTGGTGATAATGATTTTCATTAATAGTTCAAGGAATTTTTTAGGATCTATTAGAATTCATGGTAACCACATAGGTTTTTTTGCTTAATTTTTAGTTTTTTCCCTCGTATTCCCTTCCATTCATGTATTTGGATGCTTTAATTATTATTTATGTGATGGATTTTATTGGTGGATCATATCTCTTATTCTTAAAATTTATATATTAAGGGTAATGTATCCCATTTTTAGGTATTCTATACCCTTGGTACTAGTTTCAAAATCATGGCCTATTATAGGCGGGCTTTGGGGGCTATTATATATCATTAATACTAGTTTAAAAATGGTTCTGATTGAGGGTGTTTGGAAAATATATATTAAAGACTAGAAAAGTAGTTATATTATTTTAAATAATTTTTCAAAAAAATGTGTCTGTGTCTATATCAATTTTTTTTGGAATTTAAAACAATATATTAAAACTCTTCATGTGTTTTTTTCAATAAAATATATTATGGGTTTTAATGAACCATATTAAAAATTAATTTTAACACAAATTCATTTATATAAATTTTATTAATAACATCATAAAATGTTATGTGAGTGGGATTCCTTCAGATAGACACTAGTATTTTCACTACATTTCAATCTTAGTATCACCAGTTTTGTTATCATTGGTGGATACTTTGTTAGAGTTATGATCCTTCATGTCCAACGTTCACATTATCTAAAAAGTAATTTCCACCAAATGAACCCCACTAAGTCCACAATGTGTATTGGCCTCACTCTAAGGTATCTATACACCCCTTGTTGGTATTATATCTGAAAAGGAATATTTTTATTCAAACTATCTCCCGATTCTTCCTATAGAGTCATTGACGTGGTGGTGGGGAAACATAAATCTTATATTTATGAAATATTGATCCTTTACCCCCCTTTCTTGTAACATGAAAAACCCAAACCCATAAATCTAGTCTGAAAAATATATTCTTTACATATTGTATTAAAATTGACTACCAGGATACAATTGTAATGATCTGTAATCAAATGAAACTATTGAGTCACTTAAATACCAAAGACCATTTTTATGTTTGAATACATAGAGAATTAAGAAAAAATTTCTTAAAAACCAATATATTTCAAACCCAATAGACAATTTTCTCATTACACCTATATATTATTACTCTATAATATTCCTTGAATAGCTCCCATTACATTCTCCAAACATGATACACTTCAATACATATCAGGTGTATTATTATTCTTCATAAAATGGGAAAATAGAAACCTAAGAATAGTGAGTTCAAAAGATCAGTAAGGGGTACTGTTTCTTAAAAATATATAAAATAAAAACCAATGAACGAATAAAATGAAAATAGTAAATGAAAATAAAATAATTTCATATAACAAATAATATAATTTTGAAGTATATCAATTGATAATAGTACAAAAAATCACATGGATGTTAATGGATGATTTCATTGTTATGAAATGCATAATTCTAGATATCATAATCATACGTTCATGTATTATACATGACATAGTACATACAATCAAGGCCTTAGACAAAAACTAATGTCCATGACCTGAATTCCACTAAAGGTTTCCAAATCCTAGTTGGCCACATGGCCTCAAGAACTTCTCTCCAAATGGAAGAGGTTAGAGACATGTAATAAATGACTAGGGTCTATTTATGGGGATACTATGACCTCATTAAAAGAGTTTACCTGATATTATATATATGAGATAATATGAGATAAGTATCTGAATCAATTTAATAATAAATTGAACACCTAGAAGAAATGAATATGAATAATATTACAGCATGTGAAACTGATATAAATATAAAAAATTCTATGATGATATGTCATGTATCAATAAATCTGGAGAATATGGATACATATCAATATAAAATAAATTATGTACAAAAGTAAGAAAAATGAGTCTAAAAAATATCTGAATCATCCCGATCTCTAGAATGGTCATATGCTACTTGCTCCATCATAAGAAAGAATGAAATAAAGTGTATGATACGACATAGTTCCCTTCGTAAACAATGAAATACATGTAGTATGCTCGTGTTCCAATAGAAACTCAGATAGGGTGTAAGATAAATCTCAATAGGAAACCACCATCGGTGTCTATAACATCATATTTGGGTAATATAAACAGAAACACTATGGAATCATGCATATATAAATGAAATTTTTAACAGTAATGTAAATACCCAAGTAACTGCTTGAGCGCTTACTTTCTGTCAGAACAAGTAACTAATTAATTTAAAAATTAATTTCTAGATTATATAATTATAGCATCTGAGGAATATCATGGACTGACATGATGAAATGATAATAGAAGTATAGTTTCCATGGTGTAACAACGAAACCGTGAGAATTATAATATTTAAGAGGTTACATGGTAATAGGTAATGAAACCATGACCTCAAGGGTCTTCAACTCTGTAGTAAATTCAGCCTGGAAATGTGGTAACAGTTTAATACAATGATCATCATCCAATGCAATCCACAATAGATATGATCTGACCAATTCTAAGGAATACATCCAATTTAAAATGGGAAAATCTATGGATCGACTCAAGGATGTAACCGTGGAACATTGTGTCCGTAAAAGCCATGCTAGATCCATGGAGTATATCTTAGGAATCATATATAGTAGAGAGATCCTATGAATTCATACATCGTATCCACTAATAGAAGTGGCTCAAATTCCAAGGTGGGTCTCAACCAAGGAATCTTGCATCCATGAATCGGAATATCCTCCTTGAGTTCTCAATGAATTCCCATGGGTGTCTAAAAGCATACATGGGTCCAACCACACCTATAAATATTTCAATGTCCTTATAAATTTATAAACATTCCATTTAATTCATTTAATATGTTGGACCATGTTATATCATGCCATTTTTATAATCAAGATGTAATCTATTTCCTTTTATTAATGTGAAAATCCCAAAGGAGAATTCAACCATTTAATCCATTTCATATTTAATTACATGGTCCTCTCCATTGTCTTTCATGACATGACAAAAATTGTCTAACGATGAGAAAAAAAATAAATCCATTTAATATAAACTAGTCCAAATCATATATATAGAATATTTTATCAAAATTACAATTTAACACTGATTAATCATGTTTAATCACTTAACTTTGGTGGGTCAAGTGATTAGAATACAATTTACATGCTATTATTAATTAAAAATTAAATCTTATTTTAATTTATGAACGATTTTCATTAAATTGGTCAAGCCAAAACACCCCCAAACAGTGGCACAGATTCACATAACAACATAAAAAAGGAATAAACTATGGAAACACCCTATATAGTGTGGATGGCATTGCGTATGTAACCACCAATGATGAATAAAATGTATGAAATGGTTATTAGAACACAGTTATAATGATTACATGAAATTAATATAAATTAAATAGACAATGGCCATTGAAATCATCACATGCACATGGTAATTCATAAAATGATGAATCATTATGACTGTGTTAGGGACCACCTACCTTATACTCATTTGACTCTCCTCATCTAGTATCATCCTATAGTTTGGATTGGATTTAAATACATATGAATAAATATTCAATTCCATAAAAATAGGTTATATGTTCTTGTATCTTAATTGCATCATTGATAAGAATTAGAATAATGAATGATTAAAATGTTATTTAGAACGTACTGACATGAATCCAACAAGACAAACGGTGAACAAATCATACTCTAGATTGATTCTTGGTTCCAAATCATGGTTTAGTCTTGATGAGTACTCAAAATTGAATATAATAAAAGGTTATGTCCATTAGAAAATAAATAAGAAAGAATGATCGATTTGATAAATCCATTAATGGAATATCATAAAATCACTCAAAAATGGGCATTGCATGGTTTGGTCGCATGGTTTTCCAAACCATGAACCAAAAATACATGGTATATTGTAGGATGGAGGAACAATAATGGTTATGAATAATGGTTAGGGAAACCATGTTCCAACCATGTGAATCACCTTTGCACTTTTTTTTGTGCAGTTTTCACATGATTGTGCAGCCACTTGTGCACGGTTATGGAAAATATATTACCCTATACCAGTCCACTGTCCATCCTCTCATGGGTAAAACTAGCCATGAGGCATTCCCCACAAAGTTTCATCTAACCATGGGACCACCATATTATTTCAACCAAATGGGATTCTATGCTCCGAAGAAGCACTAAACAATGATGAAACCTTATCAATCTCATGAAGAATCCATATTAGGACCATAAAATAGAATTACACCTAAATTTGAAGGAATCATACCTATGTTAAAATATGGGAAAATATAGTCATTAAACCATAAAGGAACTTATCCATGAGTTCACCACTGAAGGTCGGAGAAACCATTTATGAGAATAACTAAGGCCATTGGTCACATATGATGACCTCCTGCTCCCAAGTCTCATACTATACATGGATATGCATCCATAGTACACATTCTAGAGGGATATACTGGCCCCATAGAGCCATTGTTCTCTAGTCAACGATCCGTATAAGATAATACTCAATGGTAGAATCAACATAAATTTCAACTTATTAGGATAAAAATTATGATATGGGTCTTCATGATACTGAAGAATATTTGAGTCATGGATGACATCATGCATGGTATGGTATCTCTAATGTAGTAACAACAAATAGTCTATCATCATGACATTCTCAAAAATCTCAAATATCCCAACAATATGTGTGGATAGATTCCATCCCTCTATATACATCTATTCTCTAACCTAAGTGATACCCGCAAGAAAATAATATCCCCCACCCCAAAATCTAGAGGTCATCAGAAGTGATCAACATAATCTTTTAGTATAGACTGAGTAACATCCATATGATTCCCTATTAACTGAACCTGCTGTGGTGTATTTTTTATGAAATAAGGACCTAGTATGGATACCTCTCTTATCTACATCCAACATAAGGATGAATGAAATGACCTTCCATTCAAGTCCTCAAAAGGATCCATTTGAAAAGTCACTTGGAAGCTATTATTATAGGAAAACTAAACGAGAGGGATATGATTGTCCCAAGAACCACTGAAATCAAGGATGCATCTCGGAGCGTGTCCTATATAGCCTATGTCATCAATTTTGATTTTCAATCTGTCTAAGGGTGAAAAACTGTGTTCAGAAGCACCTGTGTACCCATAACATTCTAAAACCTATATTATAACCATGATGTGAAATGAAAATACCTATATGAAATGATTGTATGCAGGGCCTCATATAGTCATATGATCTTAAAGACATATAGTCCTCCCAACTCATCAACTGATATTGTCTCCCATATAGGAATGAAGTGGGCTACTATCATCAGTTAGTCAATGACAACCCATACAATGTCAATAACTCTAGAAGAACATAGTAAACAGACTACAAAGGCATAAGAAATTTTTTTCTATTTCCATTACAAGAATAAAAGAGGCTTTAAAAATCCTAAAAGCCTCTGGAACTCCTCCTTCACTTCTTGATAGGTGTAAAACCTAGTGATAATACATGTTATCTAATGTTTCATCATAGGACACCAATACTAAAATTGCATGTCTCGATAAATTTGGGAGATTCCTAGATAAACATCCCAATAAGAAGTGTGGGACTCACACATCAACTCTTCTCTCATATCTATAAGAACACATTCATGTCCTTGTATACTTTGTGTTCATTAAATATCCCCATAAGAACCCAATGGTGGGTTATCTCCAAAAATAATATCACAGAGCACAAATCCCTCTAGATCTAACAATTTCCCACTCATCACCTTCTCAAAGAGGGAAGAGGTAACTTTCAAGTATAATAGATAATAATTCTTGATTATATCGTTATATTATATATGTAGCTCAAAAAATATGAGCATCAACTTCCATTCATCACTAGCTTCTAGTATGTCTTGTGACTGTGTTTTTGAACTTAGTGCATTTTCTATCGTATTATCTTTCCTATGGATAGAAGAAAGCTAAAAATTGAATGACTGAATATATTAACCCCAAATTCACTATAGGAGATTCAATTCACATTATGAAAAGATATATTTTTGGCTCTTATAGTCTATATACAACACAAATCTCTCACCCAATAGATAATGTCTCCATCAATGTGAGGCACTGACAACTGTTTCTAGATCAAGGTATTGTTTTAGGTAGTTCGTCTCATTAGTCCTAAACTACCAAGATCTATATGTAAAAAAAATTCCCACAATATCAGCAGATCTCCTAGGACGATATATGATGCATCACCAAACACAATTTAACCTCTTCTATGTTCTAGAAGAATCAAAATATGTGTCGATAAAATCCTCCCTTCTAGCTCCTAAAAGGATTTCTGACACTCTTCTGACCACGTGACCTCAACACCATTCGTTGTATGACCTGTATGTGGTGCATAAATTCATGATAAGTCATAGATGAAAAACATGTAATATCCAACCATCCAGAAGACAATCCATACATCGAATGAGTTCTTGGTCTGATCCCAATAAACCACAACACTAACCCTGTTTGGGTCCACATTGACTCCTGATTTCTGAATAATATGACATAATAATCAATATTTTCTGATCCATAAGTGGAACATAGAAAGCTCTGCATTAAGTTGTTTCTCTTTTAGTGTACTCAAAACAATTTCCGGATGCTTAGCATGGTCTTTACAAGTGTGATAATACACCAAGATGTTGTCAAAAAATACCTTGAAAAAGAATCAAGATAGTTATGGAGTACCATATTCATCTATTCCATGAATATGGTGGGTGTGTTCATGAGACAGAATGACATAACAAGGTGCTCGTATAGACCATAACTACAACAAAAAGTTGTGCGAGGTATGTCTGACTTCCTGACTCACACATGATGATAGAATAATCAATAGTTAATCTTATAGAAGACACTAGATCCTTTGAGCTGGTCAAATAGTTCATCAAATCAATGTAGTGGATAATGGTTCTTGTTCATTATTTAGTTCAATTATTTATAATCCATGAATTTAAAAAGGTATTTATCTTATTTCATGGAAAATAACATGGGAAAACCCTAATATGGTTTATTGGTATGTATAAAACCTTTGGACTACATATCCTCTAACATTTTCTTGAGCTGTTGGAGGTCAGTAGGTTCCATCCTATACAGAGGAATAGACACTTGAGCTACTATTGGAATGAGATAAACTGAATACTCCACCACTATATCACAGGATATCATCTATAAAAATCAAAAAGAAACTCCCAAGATGATATACTACTGGATTAAATTGATCTGATTGCAAAAAATGATCCTATTTGATGATATTGGAAATATTGGTGGTCAATCCACCTAGGACATGATGCTCTAGTATAGATCTAGTATTATAAGGCCCCAGCCTTAAACCTTACTTAATCTTGAGTTATCACAAGATTACACGTTGAGGATCTTTTCAGGTTTAGAGTTTTAGAGAATTATAACATAACTATTACATCTCAAAAGATTAAAAAGTAGTCACTTCTACTAAGTTTCCATAATAAAAAAAACTCTTAAAAAGTAATGTGTCTAGTTCCATGTTTTATATAGGATGACATTCCCTTATCCCATTCTTGACCTTATTCCACATTAAGTCCTGTGAAACATTTCAAAAAAAACTTGGGGTGAGCATAAAAAGCTCAGTAAGGGATACACAAAGAATGAAAACTTTTAGTTTTTCAGAATCAAGTAAACCATGTATACTCTATCAAAGTAATACCTTAACCTTCATGAAGTAGTAAAAACTCTTCACTGAATAAAGTATCATTACTTACCTTTTTGTAACCAAAGTATTACCATAAAACCCATATAAAGAACACATAACATATATAAAGGTAACTTGGGACATAAACATACTTAAGTGGAATAACCATACGGTCGACTTCCACACATATCACTTAATGGAATATCCATACGGCCAATTTCCATACATACTTAATGGAATAGCCATACGGCCGAATTTCATACCCAATGCATTTGAGGTTATAACGTAACCACCCGTCCTGGTATTCACGGCACCACCCATCATATGGTTTATAATGTAACCACCCGTTAAATTGTCCATGTACCAATATAAAATCATATAACCAATACAAAGGAATGATAACATTTCCACATTTCAATCACAATATATCATAAATATATTGACATAATAGAATCCTTTTTGAAAACCATTTTCAATACCAAAATACATAAAAGAGTATACGGTATTTATTTAATTCTAAAAACATTACGGCTTTCTGAGAAAGCCGAAGACCAAATAATACTCGCGGTGGCGGAAAAGGTCGTTGTCGCCGCGTACGTTAAAAAAACATTTCCTTCTTGTCGTTTAGTAAAACGCTTCATATAAAAAGATTCCTTTAGTATAAAAGTAAAAGTCAAAGGAGTTTATACACCGTATAAAAGAAAGTTGTGTATAAAACGAAATATGCCTCAATGACAGGAGATTGAGACGAAGTCCCTTACCTCGGGTCCGACTTGACTCGATCGTTCTTCAACGTCCTAAATAATAAACTTGAGTTAATTTATACTTGATTAAGAACCTTTTTAAAGTTCATTATTACTTTTATATCACTTATTTCCATGTTATAAACATTATGTAACCATTTAAATTAATAATGTTTGTTTTGTCAATATTTGGTTCTTAAGTCGAAAGTTGACTTCTTACAATTACATGTTGTTCGTGTGGTCAAAAGTTCTTTATATCCAGAATGAAATTCCTGATTTGGATATCATATATATAATATATATCCATCATGTACATGTATTTATAATATTACATAATAATTTAGAGGTAAGAAATGAAATGCACCGTTCATAGAGACGGTAAGCCGTACGTACGCATGAACGCTACTTTCATTTCTTTGTCATATTAATGGAATTAAAACTAAATGAGAGGTATGTATATTTTAATTCCCGAATTATATTCATCATTTAGATATATCATTAATTATATATATCCATTATATACATGTACATTTAATAGTACATTACATTTGGGGATATGAAATGAAATGCACCGTTCATGGAGACGGTAAGCCGTACGTAAGGATGAACGCTACATTCATTTCTATCTCATACTTTAATGGAAAGAAATAATAATGATATATAGGTATATTATAATTCCAGTATAACATCATATATAATAACTTTAAATCCATCCTTTACACGTCCCACATATGGCATTAACGAATCACATCACTTTGAGGGGGCGGTAGTCCGCACTTCCTTAAATGAAGATATCTTGTTTACCCATAATGGAAACCATAAAGGTATGCCCAAACTGAAAAATACATAAGCATAAAGAAAAAAATAAACATATTATATATCATATATAAAAATAGTGACATCATAATGGCCACCCTTGAAGGTGTTAAATGAGTATTGAACAATCATCGTTTCGGGAGGCAGAATTTCGCCATCCACGGAAACCGTATGTTCTTTAACCATTTGATGTAGTTGTGTGAGAGTGTATCTCGAATAAATCTTATAACAACATCCTAGTATATTTAAGATACTGGTGTTGTTACAAAAGAAGTAAATTAAAACAGTTTAGAGGCTTGGAGAAGCAAAATAAAACAAATGAACAAGAGAGAATGAATTACCTTTAAAAGTGTAACTCCTTTTGATTTGAGCCTAAAGCCTTACATTGAAATGATTATGCCCAAAGGGAATCCTCTAGGATGAGGAGAGGGATGTGGAGAGAGTAAATGGGCAGGGGTTGGCCGAGCCAAAGGCTTGAGGAGTGTGTGAAATGAGGTAGAGGTGGGGGCCTTTTATAAGAGGAGAGGAGGGGCACTTTTGGAAAGTAAAGAAATATTACTTTATTTGAAAACGTGTTTCTGTTTTAAAAGGTCCCACATTGATATAATTCGTGGATAAGGTGATAAGGGTTTAAAATCCACTCATCCAATTGGTTTTGGCCATGTGTAGGTTTTAGATTTTTCATTATCTTTCCATTTTATTTAAATCGTTAAATAATGAGGTCATCGCTGCATCATCATGATGTCATAAATAATTTAATTTATTTAGTATCTAAAAATTATAAAAAAACTACTATGATGTAGGAAATCTTTTTATCTTTCCAATGACTATTTATAATCAAAAATATGATCTTTATAACCCCAAGTAAAAATTGTTTTCGTAAAACATATTATGTTTGTGTCATTTTTACTTTTACATTAAATAAAAACTTATTTATGTCATTTCCCAACCAAAATGTCTCCATGGGGTCCCCAAGTTGTCCCGTGGCTTGTCTTGGTCGGACATGACACAACCAATAAGGTTGGGACATGTGTCTAGGTCATTTCATATTATTAAAGAATTATTTATACCTTAAACTACACTAATTACCACTAACCGCGATTAAAAACTTAATAAGTTACTATTCACCAAAAAATTATTTTAATCTAATTGAACCACATTTTACTTCTTAATGACAACCATGTATGTCGGATTTTCAAAATTCAATACACATTAGTGGTAAACTTTCATTTAACTGAAAAATCAGTTTGCTTGATTACCACTTAGTGGATTCACTATTCATCAAAAATTGAAGTTTTTCAGAAAATTACCAAAAATTCACCCTAAGCTATATTTGATATTCCGAATTCAAAAATGAAGTCTATTTTACAAAATTCGAATCATATAAGTCACATTAATTAATTTAATAATTAATTCTCGTTGCCAGAGAAAATAGCGTGTTTTTACAAAACAATAAGTATCAAAAGATTGACACCAGTTTAAGTCTAATTTCAAAGTGAAATTGATTCCAATGACCACCATTGGATAAAATGGTAAAAATATTTTCTAATTTCACTTTAAAACCAATTCAAAAGATAATATAATCATATAAATAAATTATATTAAGAATCAGTTTTGATGAAAAATGCAGTATTTTTCACTATTCATTAAAAAATGAACATTTTCAGAAAAATACCAAAAATTCACACAAAGTAAATTTTGATGTCCTGATTCTAAAGAAGAGTTATATTTGGTCCAATAGAATTTATAAGATCGATAAAAACTATATTTAATGACGGTTCTCCGTCAAAAGGTGATAAGTGGACATTTCGTGAAAATTAGGGTATAAATGCCTAAAATTGAACTCTTTCCATATTTTAAGACTTTATCATTTATTAGGTAAATGTAAAAACATTTAAAAAACATATATAATCATATTTTAGTTATTTCTATCCATTCCTGCCAGTACAACAGCTACTCGTTAACTAACATTTAAAATGATATTATTTTATTACTTGTGTGCAACGTAAGTTTTCAAAGAAACTCATCATTGCGTACCGAGTACGCTATCGAACCTAGAAACCCCTTTTAATTAAAATTAATATTTAATTCGTAGATATTAATAAATATGAAAATTCCTTATTCTTCATTTACCTGGGATGTTACATCCTTCTCCCATTTTGGGAATTGCGTCCTCGCAATTTTATTCACTTATCAAATTAAGTGGGGGTATTTATCCCTCATAGAATTTTCAGATTCCCACGTTGCCTCTTCAATCACATGGTTTTTTCCACAAAACCTTTACCTGATGAGTCACCTTATTCCGTAACACCTGCTCCCTGTGGTCAAGAATCTGGTCCGGTTGTTCCTCATAAGATAGGTTCTCTTCTAGCTAAACTACCTCTAGACTCAAAACATGAGATGGATCTGGCATATACTTTCTCAACATTGAAACATGAAAAACATTGCGTACCTGAGATAAACTCGGAGGTAAAGCCACTCGTTATGCAACTGATCCAACTCTCTCCATAATTTCGTATGGTCCAATGAACCTTGGACTCAACTTTCTTTTCTTACCAAATCTCATCACACTTTTCCATGGAGAAACCTTAAGAAAAACATGATCACCTACCTCGAAAGATAGATCCTTCCTCCGGTTATCCGCATAACTCTTCTGCCTACTCTGAGCTGTTCTCATGTGCTTCTGAATCAACTGAACTTTTTCTGCCATCTCTTCTACCAATTCTAGTCCCATCAACTTCCTTTCACCCACTTCATTCCAAAATGCTGGAGTTCGACACCGCTTCCCATATAATGACTCAAATGGTGCCATCTGTATACTGGAATGAAAAATGTTATTATAAGAAAACTCAACCAAAGAAAGATGTTGGTCCCAACTTCCCTAATAATCCATTGAACAAGCTCGTAGCATATCCTCCAAGGTCTGAATTGTTCGTTCTGACTGCCCATCTGATTGAGGATGAAAAGCTGTACTAAAATTTAATTCAGTACCCAATGACTTCTGAAGGCCTTTCCAAAAGTTAGAAGTAAACCTGGGATCACGATCCGATATAATTGAGAGAGGAACTCCATGTAACTTGACTATCTCTTTAAGATACAAACGGGAAAGTTGATCTAGATAGAAAGTATCTCGTATAGAAAGGAAATGAGCATATTTGGTCAAGCGATCAACAATAACCCAGATTGCATTATTACCTCGAGATGTCTTCGGTAATCCCACAACAAAGTCCATGGATATATTCTCCCATTTCCACTCTGGCACTGGTAAAGGCTGAAGCATCCCTTTCAGTAACTGCCGCTCTGCTTTAACCTGTTGACATGTCAAACACTTCACAGTAAAATCAGCAATGTCTCTTTTCATTCCATCCCACCAGTAATACTCCCACAGATCTCTGTACATCTTAGTACTGCCAGGATGAACTGAAAACGGGGAACTATGAGCCTCACATAACAACTCATTCTTCAACTGTGAATCACAAGGCACACATAACCTCTTCCCAAACCTCAAAACACAAACACAAACTTATCCAACAACTCATGGAAAAGTTTATTCCTAAGGTCCATGAATACAGCAGGTGCATTGGTTAACCCAAAAGGCATAACTACAAATTCATAATGGCCATATCTAGTACAGAACGCAGTCTTCGGAACATCTTCTTCTTTTACTTTCAACTGATGGTACCCCAACTTCAAGTCAATCTTCGAAAAATACTGAGTTCCCTGGAGCTAATACCACTTCATTCGATGGCCCAACATCTGCTGAAGTTGTTGCAAAGGATTTTACCACCCCTTTGTGCTTTTAGTCTGGCTGAATTCCCCCAGTTGAGTTCTTCGTTGGACACTCGTTTGCATAATGACCCATTTCATTACACTTAAAACATCTTACCGTTGGCTTTTCATTTCCTGCTTGATCATCTTCCTTACAGTTACGAGCAATATGACCAGACTTACCACACTGAAAGCACTTACCAGACTTGGATAAACATTCTCCAGGATGCATTTTACCACACTTCTCACAGGATGGATATTTGGTTTTCTTACCTCCTTGCTTCTTCGATGAATTCTTCCCCTTTGCCTGCCAACTAGACCTCTTATTCTGTTGTTTGTCATAGAACACCTGATCATCGGAAAACTCCATTTCCACCTTCTCTGCACATCGAACAAGTTTTTCATAACTTTTAAACTCACGAGAAGCTAAAGCCCTTCGATACTATGGCTTTAACCCTGAGTAAAAACGGTTTATTTTACTATCAAGATCTCGTATGAAGTTTGGAGCATACCTTTCCAATCGAGTGAACTTTTCTTCATAAGTAGCCACTGAATCATCCTCCTGCCTCAATTCTAGGAACTGTTTTTCCATCCTAAGACGAACCACCTTAGGAAAATATTTCTCAAGAAACATACCTTTGAATTCGTCCCACTGAAGATCCTCAATCTCATCACTATCCCTTATATTTTTTCACCATCGACCACCACTGATCAGCTTCACCTTCAAAACGGTAAACAACAAGACTAACCTTTTGATGTTCTGAACACCCCATGACATCAAAAATCTTCTCCAGTGCTTTAATCCACCCTTCAGCTTGCACAGGGTCAGATGATCCTCTGAATGATGGGGGATGTTGCCTCATGAAATGTTCTACCACTGACATGTTCCTCTGCGGTTGATCTGGCTGATCTCGTGCATGGATACCACCACCATTTATTTCCTGAGTCAACTGTTCCATCACTGCAACAAACTGTTCAGTTCCGATTCCGACCATCTCAGGTTGCTGATTTGGAAGGTTATCTTTCTCCTGATGTCGTCCCAACATTGCTGCTTTGTTTCCTCTGCGGAAAACCATTCTGAACACAGAAATATCTTAGGCGAAGCAACATGGTAATCCGTAAATGCTATATCATTTCAATCATATTATAATTTAACACTATTCTAACTCCTAAAGTTATCTAAACCGACCTCTGATACCAACTATAAGGCCCCAGCCTTAAACCTTACTTAATCTTGAGTTATCACAAGATTACACGTTGAGGATCTTTTCAGGTTTAGAGTTTTAGAGAATTAGAACATAACTATTACATCTCAAAAGATTACAAAGTAGTCACTTCTACTAAGTTTCCATAATAATAAAAACTCATAAAAATAAACGTGTCTAGTTCCATGTTTTATATAGGATGACATTCCCTTGATCACATCCTTGACCTTATTCCACATTAATTCCTGTGAAAACATTTCAAAAAAAACTTGGGGTGAGCGTAAAAAGCTCAGTAAGGGATACACAAAGAATGAAAACTGTTAGTTTTTCAGAATCAAGTAAACCATGTATACTCTATCAAAGTAATACCTTCACCTTCATGAAGTAGTAAAAACTCTTCACTGAATAAAGTATCATTACTTACCTTTTTGTAACCAAAGTATTACCATAAAACCCATATAAAGAACACATAACATATATAAAGGTAACTTGGGACATAAACATACTTAAGTGGAATAACCATATGGTCGACTTCCACACATATCACTTAATGGAATAGCCATACGACCAATTTCCATACATACTTAATGGAATATCCATACGGCCGACTTCCATATCCAATGCATTGGAGGTTATAACGTAACCACCCGTCCTGGTATTCACGGCACCACCCGTCTTATGGTTTACAACGTAACCACCCGTTAAAATGTCCAAGTACCACTATAAAATCATAAAACCAATATAAAGGAATGATAACATTTCCACATTTCAATAACAATATATCATAAATATATTGACATAATAGAATCCTTTTTCAAAACCATTTTCAGTACCAAAATACATAAAATAGTATACGGTATTTATTTTATTCTAAAAACATTATGGCTTGTTGAGAAAGCCAAAGACCAAATAATACTCGCGGTGGCGGAAAAGGTCGTTGTCGCCGCGTACGTTAAAAAAAACATTTCCTTCTTGTCGTTTAGTAAAACGTTTCATAGAAAAAGATTCCTTTTGTATAAAAGTAAAAGTCAAAGGAGTTTATACACCGTATAAAAGAAAGTTGTGTATAAAACAAAATATGCCTCAATGAAAGGAGATTGAGACGAAGTCCCTTACCTCGGGTCCGACTTGACTCGATCGTTCTTTAACGTCCTAAATAATAAACTTGAGTTAATTTATACTTGATTAAGAACCTTTTTAAAGTTCATTATTCATTTTATATCACTTATTGCCATGTTATAAACATTATGTAACCATTTAAGTTAATAATGTTTGTTTTGTCAATATTTGGTTCTTAAGTCGAAAGTTGACTTCTTACAATTACATGTTGTTCGTGTGGTCAAAGGTTCATTATATCCAGAATGAAATTCCTGATTTGGATATCATATATATCATATATATCCAGAATATACATTTATTTATAATATTACATAACAATTTAGAGGTAAGAAATGAAATGCACCGTTCATGGAGACGGTAAGCCGTACGTACGCATGAACGCTACTTTCATTTCTTTGTCATATTAATGGAATTAAAAATAAATGAGAGGTATGTATATTTTAATTCCAGAATTATATTCATCATTTAGATATATCATTAATTATATATATCCATTATATACATGTACTTTTAATAGTACATTACATTTGGGGATAAGAAATGAAATGCACCGTTCATGGAGACGGTAAGCCGTACGTACGCATGAACGCTACTTTCATTTCTATCTCATACTTTAATGGAAAGAAATAATAATTATATAGAGTTATATTATAATTCCAGTATAACATCATATATAATAACTTTAAATCCATCCTTTACACGTCCCACATATGGCATTAACGAATCACATCACTTTGAGGGGGCGGTAGTCCGCACTTCCTTAAATGAAGATATCGTGTTTACCCATAATGGAAACCATAAAGGTATGCCCAAACTGAAAAATACAGAAGCTTAAAGAAAAAAATAAACATATTATATATCATATATAAAAATAGTGACATCTTAATGGCCACCCTTGAAGGTGTTAAATGAGTATTGAACAATCATCGTTTCGGGAGGCAGAATTTCGCCATCCACGGAAACCGTATGTTCTTTAACCATTTGATGTAGTTGTGTGAGAGTGTAGCTCGAATAAATCTTATAAAAACATCCTAGTATATTTAAGATACTGGTGTTGTTACAAAAGAAGTAAATTAAAACAGTTTAGAGGGTTGGAGAAGCAAAATAAAACAAATGAACAAGAGAGAATGAATTACCTTTAAAAGTGTAACTCCGTTTGATTTGAGCCTAAAGGCATTCTTTGAATGGATTATGCCCAAAGGGAATCCTCTAGGATGAGGAGAGGGATGTGGAGAGAGTAAATGGGCAGGGGTTGGCTGAGCCAAAGGCTTGAGGTGTGTGTGAAATGAGGTAGAGGTGGGGGCCTTTTATAAGAGGAGAGGAGGGGCACTTTTGGAAAGTAAAGAACTATTACTTTATTTGAAAACGTGTTTCGGTTTTAAAAGGTCCCACATTGATATAATTCGTGGATAAGGTGATAAGGGTTCGAAATACACTCATCCAATTGGTTTTGGCCATGTGTAGGTTTTAGATTTTTCATTATCTTTCCATTTTATTTAAATCGTTAAATAATGAGGTCATCGCTGCATCATCATGATGTCATAAATAATTTAATTTATTTAGTATCTAAAAATTATAAAAAAAATACTATGATGTAGAAAATCTTTTTAAATTTCCAATGAATATTTATAATCAAAAATATGATTTTTATAACCCCAAGTAAAATTTTTTTTTGTAAAACATATTATGTTTGTGTCATTTTTACTTTTACATTAAATAAAAAGTTATTTATGTCATTTCCCAACCAAAATGTCTCCATGGGGTCCCCAAGTTGACCCATGGCTTGCATTGGTCGGCCATTACACAACCAATAAGTTTGGGACATGTTTCTAGGTCATTTGTTATTATTAAAGCATTATTTATACCATAAACTACACTAATTACCACTCATCGCGATTAAAAACTTAATAAGTTACTATTCACCAAAAAATTATATTAATCTCATTGAACTACATTTTACATCTTTATGACAACCATGTATGTCGGATTTTCAAAATTCAATACACATTAGTGGTAAACTTTCATTTAACTGAAAAATCAGTTTGCTTGATTACCACTTAGTGGTTTCACTATTCATCAAAAATTTAAGTTTTTCAGAAAATTACCAAAAATTCACCCTAAGCTATATTTGATATTCCGAATTCAAAAATGAAGTCTATTTTACAAAATTAAAATCATATAAGTAACATTAATTAATTTAATAATTAATTCCCGCTGCCAGAGCAAATACCGTGTTTTTACAAAACAATAAGTATCAAAAGATTGACACCAGTTTATGTCTAACTTAAAAGTGAAATTGATTCCAATGACCACCATTGGATAAAATGGTAAAAATATTTTCTAATTTCACTTTAAAACCAATTAAAAAGATAATCTAATCATATAAATATATTAGATTAAGAAGCAGTTTTGATGTAAAATACAGTATTTTTCACTATTCATTAAAAAATGAACATTGTCAGAAAAATACCAAAAATTCACACAAAGTAAATTTTGATGTCCTGATTCTAAAGAAGAGTTATATTTGTTCCAATAGAATTTATAAGATCAATCAAAACTATATTTAATGACAGTTCTCCGTCAAAAGATGATAAGTGTACCTTTTGTGAAAATTAGGGTATAAATGCCTAAAATTGAACTCTTTCCATATTTTAGGCCTTTATCTTTTATTAGGTAAATGTAAAAACATTTAAAAAACATATATAATCATATTTTAGTTATTTCTATCCATTCCAGCCAGTACAACGGCTACTTGTTAAATAACATTTAAAATGATATTATTTTATTACTTGTGTGCAACGTAAGTTTTCAAAGAAACTCCTCGTTGTGTACCGAGTACACTATCGAACGTAGAAACCCCTTTTAATTAAAATTAATATTTAATTCGTAGATATTAATAAATATGAAAATTCTTTATTCTTTATTTTCCTGGGATGTTACAAGTATCCTGGACATCTCACTCTCCCTTGTGTATATAACCATTGTCTTATGGTTAGGTTAAGAATACCCTAGAGAAATATCACTCTACCAAGGAATGATATAGAAATAACCAATCCATTTTGAGAATAAAATTGAATCCCTTCATCTCAAGAACAAAGAGGTCCCATAAGAAAGGGTTACTTCCTACCTCAAGGGGATATTCACTACACTAGAATATACCCTCTGAACATACTTCCAATGGTGTATCTAGAGTCATTACCCCATAGTAATACTATATTTCCTGCCTAAGAAATTATATAACTGATATACAGATGAAGGAGTTTAAATATCTTGTATCAAATAATGTAGACACAATAGTGGAGGCTACTAGAATAGTACCTCATACTATTGATGGTCACATAGCCCAGTCCTTGGGTATCAGTTTTAATTCAAGAAACTGACCGGATCTATATAATTATGTCGTAGAAAGACTACCATGATCCCAAGTTATTTTCCTATGATATTGGTGATAAATAGAATGGATAAAAAGTCCATGACCTTCATATTGACTAGTCCTACCGGTGCTACTCAAAATAAATTTCTGAATAGGAAAAAAAGAACCTTCCCAAAAATGAGGGGTTGGTGAGGAACCTATTTCACTAAAATCTAATGGAAAGGCCCGACATAATCCTTGAATATACCCTATATGGTTGTAATCCTATCACTCAATAGGGTATCTATCTCATTAAGGATTCATGTTCATCTATCATCCATGCTAGTGATAAATTATAGAGTTTACAGCATTGGTACTCTATCTTTCACTACCATGATGAGAAACACTTATCAATCACTTTCTACTACAAGAATAACAACTATAATGCCTCTGAATTGGTATGTAATGTTCGGTTCTATCATCCCCCATCAGGCTAAGCTTACTGATAAGAGCACGATTGGCTATTTTTTAGAATGTTGTTAGAAGAAAGACATTCACCTGAGTACAAAATGCATAGATGAGACCATGCTCGATGTGTCTTGCATGAAAAAATCTCATCACCAGCTAGAATCATTGTAAGTCACTGTAACTCAATGAAAAACGATAAATAATACTTAACAAATATATAACCCTACTCGACATTCATGAATTCTTTATCCCTTCCATCTCTCAATGTTTGAGTAAAGAAGTATTCATAGAGGGTATTCTGAATGTTATCCCATATCATTCCATGTTTGATACAATCCTCGGTAATCATATCACACTAGTGCTTGGCTGAATTATGCAACACAAAAACAACAAGCTTGGCCCTCAACTTTGAAGGAACCTCTAGATGATCAAATATAGATAAGGTGGAATCTATTTAAGACCCATTAGATTGTGGAATTCTATCCCCTAAGATTGAAGTATGATATTGCTGCTGAAAATCACATGTCAGATCACCCATCAAAACTGCAGGACTTAAAAATCCTTTCATGGGCTACATCAATCATAGGAAACTATAACCAAGTAGAGTGTTGGTTCAAAATCAAGTACATAATATGGTTCCTCAAGTGGAAGCCCTGGAGGAAAGATAGGAAGTTCATGACCCACCATGTCCAGGGCATGGTAATCACCACCCTCCTAGAACATGAAATGATGATGTCATGGTAGAACTGATCTAAAAATGCCAATCCTATGCCTCTGAACATTCTAGAGGTAGATAGATAGAAACACTAGTGGAATATAAATATATGAAAAGGTCTCACTACCCATGGTATATTACCCCCACTAACCACATAGAATACTATGTTTCAGTAAGGGAGATTTTTTTAAATTACATAGGTTTCAGTAGATGAATCGTCAACTGTTCATTGCCTCATCGTTTATTGGAAACAATTTCTCTTAATAAGTCAGTTTCGCTTTTTTAGGTTTCATTTTCGTATTTCCATATATCACATTCATATATAATGGATCATCATTCCCCATGAATCAGGGAACATACATCTTATCATTAAACGAATAACCCACTTAATTACATTCTAATGCATCGACTCAGTAATTTTACCATTTAAAACCACGAGGTCCTATAACTCCTCATGAATTGAAACAAAAAAAACACCCAATAAAATCCAAAGAAAATAACATGAAAAATATAACTACCACTTCATCAGTCAAAAATAACAAGAATATTACGAAATTAAAAAATTGAAATTCACCTATAATGTATGAAAATAAGGATGACATGAAAATTCTGGGTGCCTATAATGATGCATGTAACAATTCTCCATTCCATCATATCATTGTCCACGTATGAAATAAAACCTATAATAAGAATAATAATAATAACCACAACACAACATGTGTTTTAACCAATACTAAAATGGTATTAATTGTAATACGAAAAATAGAACAATAATTATAATTCAGGAAACTTGACATTTACCCCAAATATGGGTTCATGAACCCCAAGAACAGCTTATGACCAAGTTCAAATATTCCGTAGACTCAAATATATTATCTTCAAGGAGTATTTCAATAAAGGAAACCTATTATAAAAATTATTGAATTCCTAGACCAAGATTCCACTAAAGGTGCCCAAACCTAGTTGGCCACATGGCCTCAAGCACATCTTCCCAACTACCAACAGTTGCTGACTAGAAGCAAGGGCCTAGGGTGTCTCTGTGAGGATATAATTCCATATTTACCAGATTTTATAATAAAGGAGATATAAAATTTAATAGGATATATGTAATAAATTAAATTTAATAATAAATATAACTCCTAGAAAAAAACATGAATAATAATACAATAGGTGTGACCATTATAAATATAAAAAGATGATGATGATATTTGATGTATCTATATAGCTGGAAAACATTTAAAAAATGTAGAAGACAATAAATACAATAAAATGTATCAAAAATGAGTATAAAAAGCTATCCCTAGTATCACATTATCCACCTTAGTCATTTACTCCCCGACTTATACTGTGAAAAAAAAGAAACTGACTGAATAAAAACAGTTTCCTTTTTCAAAACCTGCATACATATAGTCCTCCCAGGTGTAAATGGTGGCCTATATATGGTGTGAGATAAATATCACTAGGCCACCACCAACAATATCTCTGTCATCCAGTCTGTGTAATATAGACTAAAACATTGTGCAAGAATTCATATATAAAAGTAATGTAGTACGATAATGTAAATATTCATGTTCTTACATAATCCCTTGGCTGGTGTATGAACATGAAAACTTTTTAATTTATTAATTATATTCCAATTAATATAATTAATTCATGTGTGGAATAGCCCGAACTAGCATCCTGGCATGATAAGTGTAGTAAAGGTTCCAATGTGTAACGAGGAAACCATGATGATTATAATATTGAATAGGTTCCAAGGTAATAACCAAGGAAACAAAGACCTCCAAGGTTAAGGACCCAGCAAAAAATTTAGCATAGAAAAAGGGTATGAGTGTAATCCAAGGATCATTGTCTAAGAAATCCCACAATATTGATTATCTAACTGAGTCCATGAAATACATCCAAGGAAAATTTAGATTGGATATGGCTAGCCCCAAGGATGTAACCAAGGCTACTCGTGTTTGTACAATTCATTCTGGATACAAGGAGTGAATCCCAAGAAACCTATAGAATAATTTAGATATCCTATGGTGTCATAATGTAGATCCACTTATAGAATAGGATTGGGTTGCAAGGTTGGTCTCAGTAAAGGCAACTATCATCCTTGAATCAGAATGACTTCCATGAGTTCTCAAGGAATTTCCTCAAGAATCCAAAAGATAACTGATGT
The DNA here is from genome assembly GCA_963277665.1 of Viscum album. Lineage (NCBI taxonomy): Eukaryota > Viridiplantae > Streptophyta > Magnoliopsida > Santalales > Viscaceae > Viscum > Viscum album. The sequence continues at coordinate 400,702,481 of OY728138.1, forward strand.
CTGACCACCTTATAAATACATCATGGTCCATATATATTTATAAATCTTATATTTATTCCTTTAATAAGTTAGGGCAGGAAATATATGGAAATATATATCATCAAGGATCAATAAATTTCCATTCATTAGTTTTATATGAAAAAAGTGTCCTGAAACCATTTATTCCATTTCATATTTAATTACTTGTTTCCCTCTTTTACTTTTCATAACATGATAAGGTTGTGCAAAGGATGGAAAACCACATAATAACTATTTAATATAAACCATTAGAAGTCATTTTATACCCTATAGTTTCTAATTTACCATTTAAAATTGATTAATCATGTTGATGCACTTACTATAGGTGGGTCAAGTGATTATCATAAATGGTACTTTCCGTTATCAATTAACAGTTGTAAATTAATTTAATTAAGTAAGGTTATCAATTAGAAGGTTCTAGCCAAAGAATACATGAATGGTGATGTAGACAGACATAAAAACCTAAATAGGAATAAACTAGGGAAACATCCTATATAGAGTTGATAAATTTGTAAATAGAACCACGAATAATGAATTAAATATATGTCATGAGTTTTTTATTACAGGTCTAATGACTACAATAAAGGAAAATAAATTAAAAGGATGACTCATAATGAAATCAGCATGTGCACATGACGATTTATAAAATGAGGAATCATGAGGAGTGAGTTATAGACTATCTACATCATACTCATATGAATATCATCTTACAGTATGACCATCTAGTTTTTCCAGGATTAGAAGAGACCTAAATAATAGATCAACTCCCAAAAATAGGGCATATGATCCAACATCTAAATAACATCATTTATGGGATTAAGAAAAAATAAATATTAAAAATCTATTTTGAACATACCAGCATGAATCCCATGAGATGAAGGGGGAAATAATCAGTCTCTGGATGGAATCTTGGTGTCATATACTAATTTAGGCACACTGAGGGCACAAAATGGGAGAGAAAGAGAGGTTTTGTATGCTGGAAAGGAAATATGAATGAATGGTTTATTTAAGTAATAAATTAATGGAAAACCTGTAACATATCCCAAATTGGGAATTTCACAGTTTAGGAACTTGGTTTTCAAAACTGTGTCGAATCTAGGCATGATCTACTATTAGAAGGTGGACCCGTACAGTTAGGCCACATGGATAGGGAAATTGTGAACCAGCCATGCGAACCATCTCAACAATTGTGTCTGTATTTTTTTCATGGTTATGTAGCCCGTGAAATATTGTTAAGGAAAATAGTGTGCATTATACTATCTAATTTTCCGGCCTCATATGATTAAAACAAATTGTGAGGCCTTCCCCACACAGTTTCTTCTAACCACGCTTCTGACTTATTTTCTACATCAGTCATGGTTCTGAGCTCCGAACAAGCTTTAGAAAACCAGAAAACCTTTTTTAATTTATGAGTAATCTATATTTGGTCAACAAACAAAATAATTAGATATAAATTAATAGGATCCATACCATAGTGAAAAAATTGTTTCTTACAAAATAATTCATAAGAACTATCAAGGAATCAACTAAGATATCATAAATAATTTGGTAAGCATAGACAGAATTCCCAGACTAGATTGTCTCATGAGACTAATATATGCCCAAAGGTGATATATAATTTTATTTATCACCTCCACTAGATCATTCCAATGAATTATTAAAATAAATATAATGAGTTATCCATGGAATTTATAATCAACAATACTCAATAATAAACATTCATACAGAAAAACTACCATTTAAATGTAAATATTTACAAAGTAATAATAACGTTTCATTTGTATCCAATAATCACCAATATATTACCATAAAATATATATATATTCAATGTTATACAAATCAAAAAATTATATAAAATTCTTGGAAAATACCTCCTATCTGATTTATATAATAGAATGCTTGTACAATGTATAAATTAATTTTTAAATAAATAATCTAATATATGAAATTATGTAGATTACATCCATGATAATAAAAAAACTTTTAGATAAAGGTATAAAATAGTAATAAATAATGTTGTGGTATAAAATAAATGTATTTAAAAAAATATAGGGGAAAATGAAAGAAAAATTTTAAAATTACATTTTCTTTAAATATTTTCTAGTATTATTCAAAAAATAAAGTAAATAAATTCACTTTCAAACATATTCATAAGTGATTCAAAGATGATCTTTAAGAAATATTTAAAAAATAATTTATAATATTATAATCTTTAAAATAAACAATTCATAAGACATAAATGTGGTGTGGAAAATAAAAATATACATTAGTTTACTGAAATCCTTTCATGAAAATATTTAAGATAATAAAATCATTTTCTTTAGAAAAAATTATATAGTATTGTGAATATATATTACATAATAAAACCATAAAAATTGAAAATTTAATTTAAATAATGAATAATTTTCATGATGATATAAAAGATAATTCAATTGAATAATATTAAAAAGATATTCTTTTCAATCTTTTATAAATAAGGTAAACAATAACTTGTACTAAAAGCATTAAAATAATCCTTTTAATTTTTTGAATAGAATGTAAAAGTTAAAATAATTTTAAAACAATAAATAATTTAATTATATAATACAATATAGTCGAATAAAAATAAATAATATGGATATAGAGAAAAAATATTCTTGACTAAAAATGAGAAATAAAGCCAGTTTTTCTTATAAACATTTTGACAGATATTTTGAATACCAATGAAAGGGAAAAGGAAATAATAATTGGAAACCCTATAAATAAAAATATGAGAAAAATAGATAAGGCTAATGAGAAAACACCGATACGATTCCCCCATATTCAATGAAAACATAAATAATCATGAAACGTGAGATATGTTAAAATAAATCATTACGACTTTGGTATCTTTTAAATAAAAATCAAAGGAAATATAGAAAATGATTTGGATACAAAAGTAACATTAATTAAAAGAAATATAATTTCAGAATATATTCATAGTATAATATGTAGACCACATAAATGAAAACATTTTGAAAAACTGTAACACGTCATAATGGGTTCATATTAAGACTAAAAACCCTTATGAATCTAAAAACATTTGATTCCAAACCTATTTAAAGGGATAAATTGAAATGGTAACCTAATTAAAATGACTAAATAGTGGATCTTGATATAATATTTCAAATATTATGTATACCCACAATGTAAATGAAATTGGTTCATAATTCAAAACATGTCTCAATGTATGTAGTTTTTGACAAGAAAGACTTACCATGAGCATAATAAGAGATGTAGGAATATATTAATGAAGATATTGTGTAAAATAAATTTATACCACAAAAATTGGAAATTAAAAACAAATAATTATATTTCATGACACAAAAACAAATTTCATAACATAGTCAATTTAGAAGTTATATAACCTAATAAAAGAAAATTAAATTATATATATCCTTACCTTGAATTCCAATTTTATTGTATATATGAATAACGTCATGAGGAAAAAAATTAATAACATAATTTATTCATAAACTTTTTTATTTTCATTAGTTAATTTTAAATCATTTTATTTAATTTATTATCACGATTAATTTAGTTAGTAAATCATCAAAGTTAACATTTGTTATTTTGGGGTCGTTCATTTTATAATTTTTAAAAAATATTTGGTATATTTTTAAAGGTAAAGAAAAATACTCTAGTGGTTTCCTAATAATTATATACATCAATGTATATGGTTCATGTTATTCCAAAAACAAAGTATTTAAATAAAGCAGGAAACAATTACTTTTCCTTGCAAATTATTTAGTAAAGTTGTTTTAATCGGATCAAATAAACATAATTACACAATTTTAATTACATTGATTTAGGGATGTTCAATATTTCATCTATTAAAAATAAAATTGATGTAATCATAATTACAAATTTTTTACTATTATTTATGTTTCCTTAATAATTCATGACAAATTATAACATTCTCATGTATGTGCTAAAACTGACCCAACTAGAATATTTAATAACGGTTCACTGAGAATGAAAACATTACCATATACTAATCATTTCAATTTTATATAATCTTAATTATTTTAAATATTTTTATTAAATTTATAACTCATGTTCAAAAATATTTATCTTATATATAAAAAATTAATGGTAACATGTTATTACTTCCAAAGTGTCTCAATATGTTCGCTTCAAATGGTTAAATTTGGATTGGACAGTTATTATTAATATTAATAATTGAATCATAAAATTATATTAAAAGGATTAATAATATAATAAAAGTTTCCTTAAATATATTTTTTCCATCCATGTAATTCGGAAAGGAAAAATAAAAACCATCATTCATAGGTGTGGTATTTCGTCAATACACACGAGTGACATTTCCATTTTCCAATAGATGATAAGGAAGAAGATAATATTTTATCATTCAATAATTATTATTATATCATCAATATAATATATATTTATTCAATATATCTATAATACCATCCCTATAATGAGGTTACAAAAAATGAAATATGTCACTTCATGGATGCAGTAGACAGCATGTATGCATGAGTAACAATTTTTGTCTTCATTGGATGGAAATAGATAGATAATGATTGGTACATTAACATATTATCATTTCAGAATTATAATGAGAAATTATAATTTATTTTTAAGTAGTTATAGATGATTTGAATGATGTATAAAAATTATGTAACTTGAAATAACTTTATTAATTAAAATACATATTCCTTGGGTATCTTTCTTTGGATCTCTTATTAAGCCTTCTTCGGTCAGTATTTTGAGAAGGCCATAATCTCTAGGTCATGTATAAGGGTGTTGTTAAGCTATTTGGGAAGATATTTTCAATCTAAGGTCCCCAAAATAGGGGGATAATTTGTAGTTAAAGGAAAGAAGATAAAATGGAAATAAGGATGGTGAATTTCAATTTAATAATTTTAAATGAAAATAGTATAATTTAGAAAAACATAGTTATAATATAATAAAAGAATAAAATTATTGGAAGTGAAAAAATATAATAAAAAATAATTATTAAAGGGGAAGAAAAAAATATGATTTATTTTCATAAAAAACTATTAATCACATTTTATGGATTAAAAAAATATGAAAAGTTATATTTAAATCAACAAATAAAATAAATTATGGTATGTAAAGAGGACAAACTATTTTGAATGACATCTCTGTGATAGTACCTGAAGTTACCCCTTCCTCTACTATAACAATACCAAGTGTATTTATTGACATAAAAGATACCAACAATTTCCTTACATTTTAGGTTATCATAAGAAACCGTATACAAAAATATAATCTCACTAATGGTGTCTCTAGAAATCAAAAAGAGATAGTTCCTTGTATTTTATAAGGAAAAATACCAATAAATCTTAGTCCATCACAATAAAATTATAGATAACCAATAATAAAAAAATATGAGGAGGATGATATTTTTTTTCTTATTCATACTTCTCAGAATAAATATGATAAATACATGTGGATAAAGAGAATATAGAAAGTTATATAGATATTATAGTTTTAGAACATACGCTTTAGAGGTAGAAAATAATGTATAAAAGATAGTGTTTTTGAGGACGTGGAGTTTTTTAAAAATCATTGTATAAATAAAAGAGAAAGATATTGTAGATGAGTTTTACATTTCCATGTATCCATGGTTCTCTATTTATAAGATTAAATTCCTTTATAATCATTCTCAAATAGTTCATGGCATTAAATCACAGAACATAGAATTCAAAGAATATTGAATGGAATTATTTGTAAGCATGCCCTATCCCCATTAAATAGGAAATAACTCAACAAAACCAAGGTAATCATTAGATAATAAAAATTCAAAATAATAATAATATTATTCTAGGATAATCGAAGAGATAATAAATTTATAAAAAATAAAATTACTTTTTTTAAGAAAATATTTAATCAATTTAATATATTTTGAAATAAATCAATATATTTTTTAAACAAATTATATAATAGTAACTTAAATATAATTCACAAAATTCACATAAAGGAATTCTATAATATAGAAAATTAGGAATTCAAACCACATTCTATATTTATAAATGTGATAATATTATTATTTTAAAAAACCTCTTTAAAATAATTACAACTAGATTGAATATCAAAAATTGGATTAAAAATGATGATATAAATAATATAATAGAAGAGGATTACTCAAAATAATAAAATCAATTTGTTTTAGTTTCATACTATAAAAATATATGGGAATGAAGAACTTATTTAATCTATAAAATAAAAAAAATGTACAAATAATTCATACAGAATATATAACATTAATATGAATTTATAAGTAAAATTTGAATAATTTAAATAATTATTATTACCCTGAAACAAATTTATATAACAACAAAACCAAAAAACTAATGTAAATTGGAATTTCCAAATTTAGGTAAGGGTAATTTTTCACGATGCATAAAGAGAGAGAATAAATTTCATAAGTTCCACTATGATAAAATGAAAAACTATAAGGACCCAGCCTTAAAACATTACATATTCATGAATTAAGTGAGTAATTCACAATGAGGATCTTTTCTGGTTTAGAGTTTTAGAGAATTAGACCATAACAATTACATTACATCTCAAGATTACAATGTATAAACTTATTCTCCGATTCCATTTTTTTCTCAAAATAAAAAGTCTTAAAAAAGTGTCATATCTAGTTCTATGTTTTAGAAAGAATGAATTTTCCTTGATCCCATCCTTGACCCTATTCATCTGTATGTCCTGTGAGAAACATTTCAAAAGATGGGATGAGCATAAAAAGCTCAGTAAGGGTTATAAAACAATGAAAGAAAACATTATATCATCAATACATACATAACATAAGCTATTTAACATACCTCATGAAATCATAAGATTTATGAAATACACATAGAAATCATAAATCATAAAGGTAACTTGTGGCATCCATATCATACTTACACTATAGTTATCAAAGCTACATAGGGAGTTACATTTGGAATACCCATCATAGTATATTCACTAAATCTCTAAGGAGAAACATTCACGTTTACCTCCATCACTTTACCCAATGCATTGGAGTGCTATCTCGGGCTCACCCGCCCTAGGATTATCACAGAACCACCCGTATACTAAAATAATACCTATGAACCATAACATGATCGTAACACATAACATAAGCCTAAAGAAAATATAAAATTTCCACATTACAATAATAAAAAATATAATTTCAAGATATTGAAATAATAAATACATTATCAAAATCATTTTCAATACCAAAATACATAAATAGATTATATGGTATTTATTTTTCCTTTTAAAAACATTCTGGCTAGTTAAAGAATCCGAAGATCAAATAATACTCGCGGACACGGAAAGCTCTTTGTCGTTGCTTACATTAAAAGAAACATTCATTTTTGTTGTTTAGTAAAAAACTTCATAGAGAAAATATTCCTTTTGAATAAATGTAAAAGTCAAAGGGTTTTATACATCGTATAAAATAAAGTCATGTATAAAACTAAAAATGCCTCAATGAAATGAGATTGAGACGAAGTCCCTTACCTCGTGTCCGAATTGACTCGATCGTTCTTTAATCTCTTTAAATATTATAAACTAAAGTTAATTTATAATTTCTTAAAAAACTATTTCAAGTTTATAATTCCTTTTATATAACTTATTACCATGTTATAAAGATTATGCAATCATTTAAGTTAATATCATTCATTTTGTCGATATTTGGTACTTGAGTCAAAAATGGACTTCTTCTAATTACATGTTGTTCATGTGGTTAAAGGTTCATTATATCCAGAATTATATTCATTATTTGAGTATCGTATATATAATATATATCCATCATATACATGTTTTTATAATAGTACATAACATTTGGAGGTAAGAAATGAAATGCACTGTTCATGGAGACGGTAAGTCGTACGTACGCATGAACGCTAATTTCATTTCATTTTCTTATTTTAATGGAAATAAAACACAATTATACATAGTTATATTATAATTCCATTATAATATAATATATAATATAATTAACTATATCCTTTATACATCCCAAATAAGGCATTAACGAGTCACATCACTTTAAGGGGGCGGTAGTCTACACTTCCTCAAATGAGATTATCGTATTTACCCAATATGGAATACATAAAAGATTGATATAATAGGGAATTACAGAAGCTTAAATAAATCATAAATATAATATATATCATATATAAATATAGTGCCATCATAATGGCCACCATTAAAGGTGATAAGATATAACTGAACAATCATCGTTTCGTGAGGCGTTAGTTTTCCTTCACAGAAACATTATGTTCATCATCCATTAGATGGAGGTTTGTGTAAGTGTAGTTATAATAATTCTCATAAAAACATCCTAGAATATTGAGGATACCGGTGTCGTTACAAAAGAAAGGAAATAAAAAGAGTTTAGGTGTTGGAGAAGTAAAATAAAAGAAAACAATTTAAGAGAAACAGTTACCTTTAATTTGGGTAAATCACTTTGGTTTGAGCCAAAGGACTTCTTGAAGTGCCTTTTACCTAGAGTAAGGCTTTTAGGAGGAGTATATGGATGTTAGGAGCCTAATTTTTCAAATTATGGATGAGACAAAAGGCTTGAGAGGTGTGTGGAATTGCATAGATGTGGTCTCCTTTTAATGTGGAGAGGAGGGGCTCTTTAAAAAAGTGTGAAACTATTATTTTATTATATAATGATATTAGATTTATAATGTTCCAAAAATCATTATAGTAAATTATTAGAGGATTCATAATCGAAATAAAATCATCCAATCATAATTGGACATGTTTAGGATAATATTTTAATCATTATAATCTTATTTATTTGAATCATTTATTAATGAGGTAAACACTACATCATGACTGTGTCATAAATAATGTAATTTATTTGATTTCTATAAATTATAAAACAAATACCATGATGTAAAAAATATTTTTATCATTCCAATGAATATTTATAGTATAAAATATAACTTTTATAACCCCATTTAAAAATTAATTTACTAAAATATATTTGTTTATTTCATTTTGGCCTTTACTTTAAGTTAATCAAAATAATGTGTCATAATCACTTTTAAGTGGATCCATGGGGTCCAAAAATCTACCCAAGGATGCCCATGGTCGGACATGACACAACCAATAGTATTATGACACCTTTTCGGGTAAATAAATATTATTTTTTTACCCTTATATACCTGATTTAACCTTTATCCACAGTAAATAAAATATTTACTGAGGTAAATATTTAAAATTCCTAAAAATAATAGTTACCTATTTACACAATTTGAACCTCCTGATTACAAATATGTAATCCATTCCTCCAAATTCAAAATATATAAGGGGCAGAAATTAATTTAAAATTAATTCCCGCTGTCAAAACAAAAGGCGTGTCTTTAATAAATATTAACAATCAAAATATTGACAGTTGATTATATACAATTTAAATGTGAAATTTCTTCTAATGAATGATATTAGATTAAATGGTAAAAATATAATATATTTACACTTTAAAAACAATTAAAAGGATAATATAACTATATAAATAAATTATATTAAAAGACATTTTGGAATTAAAATACAATATTTTTTACTATTCACTAAAAAATGAATTTTATAGGAAAAATACCAAAAATTTACCCAAAGTGAATTTTGATGTCCCAATTCTAAAGAATAATATTATTTTGTCAAATATAACATTTAAAAGTGACAAAAATAGATTTAAAGAGGATTCACCATCAAAAGTCGGTAAATCGGCCTTTTAGTGTAAATTATGCTTAAAATTAGATTCATTCACATTTTAAGCCTATAAAATTTATTGGATAAATGTAAATACATTAAAAAAATATTTATAATCATATTGTAGTTAGTTTCATTCATTCCCGCCTATACAATGGCTATGAGTTAACTACCATTTAAAATAATAATATTATATTATTAGTGTGCAACGTAAGATTTCCAAGAAACTCATTGTTGCGTATCAGGTACGCTATCGAACATAACAACCCCTTTAAAGTAAAATTATTATTTAATTCAAAAATATTAATAAATATTAAAATCTATTATTCTTCATCTACATGGGATGTTACAAAAACAATAGCATGCATGAACATAAGATTAATTAGGAAATGGTATACAGTAAATTATTGTGCTTCATAAGTGTAACATGTGTAAGGATATCTTACATGACGGTTTCTTGTGTAATGGTAATGAAGTGATACCATGAGCTAGGTAAGAGTCAAATATATACTAACATAATGGGTCACATAGACACGTGTATAGTAAATCTTTTGTTTCATAAGGGTACAACGTAAATTTAAGCACTGTATAAAGGTTTCTTAAAGATCTATATAAGGGTAAGCTTAAATATGTGTATGTTTAAATATAAAAAGTCATTCCATGCAGATAGTTAATTCATAATTAACATTTCATGTGTAAGGGTATATGATATATGTGTAAAGCAACAGAATAAAACAGAAATATTACATAAGGTTAATAGGGATGTAATGTAAGGGTAACAAAAGAAATCCAAAAACAATATAAGGGTAAAAACCATCTTTTGATATCTCATATAAAGTAAAATATAATTTTATATATGATATATAAGGGTGAAATTAAAAATTAAAAAATTAATTTCTCACTATAAATAATGAAATAAAAAAATATATAATATAATATAATATAATATAATATAAAAATAATATAATAAAATATATTATAATAAAATAATGGATCACAAAATAAAATAAAGAATATTTATTATTATAAATAAAAACAATAGTATTTGTAATTATTAAAATCATAAAAATAATTAAATTAAGAATTTTTATGATAATTAAAATAAAAGATGGTGAGAAGAACAATAATCCCCCCATTTTTATGATTATAAGCATTTAAATGAAAAATTAAATTAAACAAGATTAAATAAATAAAACTACAAACATAACATCCCATTATTTGGTATGGGAAGATAAAAATTCTCCACCATTGATATTATCAAAAATAAGTTATACATGTGGTTAGATAATAAAGAGGTTAAAAATAAATCTAATTTTGTTATCATTAGTACTCTTTTGAGTGAGACAAAATTTAATCTTTTGAAAATATTTTAAAAACTTGCAATAATTTAAAGAAAATATTATTAAAATCACTCATTTTTTTTCAAAATAAGTTTCAATTGATAAGAAATATTTTATTATATATATATTTTAAAAACATATCAAAATATTTTTATACTGAAAAAATATATATATTTGAAAAAAAATTGAAAAGAAAATTTCTCTTCATGATCATTTAAATATTGAAAAAATTTGATACCCCTCAACTAATTGGTTAGGATATTTTAAAGGGATCCTAGAAATTAATCTAAACAAAAATAAATAAATAAAATACATAGAAAAAACATTTTAAAAAGGAAATTTCATTGGTAGGGATCTGAACATATTTTATTAATAAACCATAAAAAATTCTCCATGACTGTTAAACTAAGTGTTTTGTAAAGTCTCACTCTCCATTCACGGGAAAGAGAAAGAGTAAACTAACATAATAAACTCTTTTAGACATAAATTCCTATGATTATTTTAACAATAACCACATAAATTTGATTGTATGAAAACATTAATATTTTTCATGGAAATTCATACCTGCTTTAATTTTCCAAAAGTATGAAAAATATTTAATTATGTATTTTAATAAAATTAAATTTGACATTCATTTTGGAAAATTGTTGTGAAAATATTATTTTTGAAAAGAAAAAAATCTCAATCATTCTATGTTATTAAGGGAATATAATCCTAATCTAATTTACCCAACTCACCTTTAATGAAGTTAAACCAACCGAGAGGAAGGGGTTTGTTGATGATTTTAGCAATTTAAATGTTTTTACAGAGAAATTCAAGAACCTTATCACCTTTTTTAATGTTATCTAATATAAATTGGGGTATGGAGTCAATTTTTTAGTGTGAGTGTATTAGATCGATTTTTAAAAATACTTATCACACAATTTTTGTCACACTAGAAATGAATAGAAGAAAATCTTACCCTAAATTTTAAGAGAATGTGTTTTATACGTATATCATGGACTCAACAACTCTTAATAATAATTTATTTTACATTAACTATAGAATTATAAATAAATTTTTTATTTTCACTACTCCATGACATGACGTATTTTCTTAATATATGAAAAGTTCCACTAATAATTTTTGTATATAGTAGGAATCCTACAAAATAAACATCAAAAAAATAAAAATGTTCAAAATACGTTTCCATAGGATAAGATAATATAAGGTTTTTGGTTCCTTTGAGATAACATAAATTTTTTTGATGTATTTTAAATTATATTACCTTGGTTTCGAATTTAAATGTGAAAAAGATATACAATTTACATGATGTTCAAACGGGTCATAGTAAGGTAATATATAGACTTCAACTAATTATTAGATAAATCATGTAAACAATAAATTGACCATATTCATCCAATGTTAGCTTACATATTGTCCTTAGGGGTTTTCTTATGTCCTTAATATTGTCCATTCAAAACTTTTATATATGTTTATTAGTGTATTTAGTTTTTTTAAAAGGTTCCATCAATATTTCTGGAAAAACTTAATCCAAGGAAGAATTTGTGTTTACTCATAAAACTAATTTCATATAATTTCATCATTAAATCAGAATATTATTTGCTAAGGGTTTCTTTATTTGATCCAAAAATAACATTGTAAATATATATTATAATGATTAATAAAACATTTGAAAAGGGTTTTAGAAAGATTTTGGAATTATTTTTTCCCATTTTTATGTAATTTGATAAAAGAAATTTTTTTATCCTCTTATACCAGGCCCAAGGGTAATTTTTACAATTTATAGATATTTGGATAACATGATATAGAATTTGGAAATTTGGGATTTTCAAAACTATGAGGTTGTTCCAAAAATTATTTTTAGAAATAAAATTATTTAAAAAATCTATTTTCTCATCCATTTGAAAATATCTAAATTTAAAATCTGTGGTGAATTCAAATAGAATTCTAATAGATTTAAATTAAAGAAATAGTTTAAAATGTTTAACCATTATCAATGAAGTGTTCTGGATTATATCATTTTTCAAAAAGTCTAACCTTGTTGTTCAGGAAATTTATTTTTAAATTATGTTTTTAAAACCCCACTTGGTTCAAAATATATGATTATTAAATATTCAAAATATTTTTAATTTGAAAGTGGTTCAATTCCCCTTGCAATAAAATTATACAACATTAATCATTTATAGAGTCGTCAATGGAATGGCGATCCAGATGAGAGATAAGATCATTATTTTCAACTTCATTTAACAATAACCATCCCATACGAGTTTCATTTTGCAATTCTTTGAAAAAAATATTAAGAGTATAGTCTTTGGATTGAGTCCAAGACATAAAAAAATTAGAGTTTATGGTTTATATAGAATTTTTAATTATTTTATAACATTATTAGTGTTGAAGGGTTGAACTAGGTTGGTCAAAATTATCATAACATTGTTATTTAGGAGTATTCTCATCAAATTTGATGTTAATGAAATCATCTAACTTATTTTTCATCTTATTGATGATCAGAAAGGATTTACTCAAGATTCAAGACCCATGGAAGATTCCTTCATCATATTTTTTTTAAAACATAGCTAAATTAACCTTGTTATTAAGAATAATTAATTTACAACTGAAGACTCTAAATATTCCAACTTTTATAATTTTCCATTTGGAAATTTCACAAGGTTTTTGTTCAAAAAACGTGTCTTATAAATACATTCTTAACAATAAAATATGTGTTATTTAATTATACCTCCCAAATTTATTGAGTAAGAGAAAAAACGGTGAGTATACTCCTAGAAATTTCTTGGAGAAACCTATTATATCTTTAGAGTACCTAGTATTGAATTGATTTTCTAGGAGAGAAAAATTATTAATGGAGACCCTAAGAAGAAAAAAAATCATCAAATTATTTTTTTATCAAATTATACACCTCAGATACTGATATGGTTAAAGAGTTTGTATCCTTTTTCAATGTTTATTTTTCATTGAGATTTAATAAAGAAATTACAAGTCCCATTGTTATGATCTAAGAATAACACCAATAAAATTTTAGTAATGTCATTCATAATTAAAAAGGTGTAATATTTCCTCTGATACTAGAATCTTTAATTAGTCCCAAAATATTGACGTAAATTAGTTCTAGGTATTTAGAAGAAGAAATAAATTATGTTTTTAGGAAGACATGTTTTTTCTTGTAAATTTTTAAAGGTTCACAAACAAAGTTATATTTATTGACAATTTTGATATGTCCCATATTTGTTGGTTATAGTTTAGTTTGACAAGATAATGATTACTACAATGATATAGGTTCCAATATTTAATCCAAAAATATTAATCTTATACATATAATCACTTATCATTTTGACCTGATATAGATTTTAAATATATAATATAATCATGTTGAAAATGAAATTTGGTAAATATAATCTTTTTTTTTTGAATTAATAGCATTGAAAAAAATAATTTTGAAAATTTCATTCAAATAAATGACAAATAGTTAGTAAATCACGATTCAACCCATTATAAAATATAAAATATTTGATCAGAGTAGTGTTAGAGAAACAAATTGCTTCAATATCAATAATTTTTCATTTTTAATCACCTCCAAATGTGACATGTCCTCCTTTATGATTTTCCAGATGATTTAATTTGGAAGGATCACCATATATATGTCTTGAGAACCCATTATAAATATATAATAATGTTTCTCAGGGATTATCATTATCTAAATAACATTAAGAGAGTGTAGATTTGGGTTCCCGTATCAGGGGTCCACTTAAGTTAGTTAATAATGATTCCAAAATTAACACTTATTGGGAACAACATATTTAACTGTAAATATGAGAAGAATTATAAATTATTTTAGGAACACAATATCTATTAATTGTATAGTTTCATTCATAAATTAAATTAACCACCTTTTGGAAATAATTAAAAATATATATTGATAATTTCAATTCAAAAAGGTAAATTTTTTATTTTTTTTTGAAAACTATATTGTTTTGAAAAACCTAAAATATATAAATTTTGTAAAGTTTTTATGAACCCAAAATTTTAATCAATCTTTTTATCCCTTGGTGAAATGAAAAAAATTTCTTTATGATCTTTAATTTACAATTCTAAATTTTAAATATATGGTTTATATTTTAATTTTAAATTAAAATTCTTTTTTTAATTTAAAATTTAATCTTTTTAGGAAACAACAATGTGTTCTTTCATTTTAATGTCTTCTAATTTATAAAGAATAACACAAACACCATTCTAAAGTTTATTTTTTGGATTGATAATAAATTGATAAGTTAAATAATTTGTAGAAGAATTAAAAGAGTAAGAAGATGAATGATATGGATAAAGATATATTTTTGTATTAACCTTTCTTCCATTATCTTCATGTTTTAGGAGAATCTTGGGACATTCATCACTTGATTCAAATATGGAAACTGAGTCCAAAATAGCACTCCAAAATAAGACCATTATTGCTTTTATGCCTTGGTGGTAGTCTTTTGAATTTTCCTTATTTATGGTAAAATCATGTCTTATGTGGCCCTTCTTTTCAGAAATCAAAATAAGTTACCTAGATTTCATTATTTTTATTTTTTATGTTCTAAGTGGATCTATTTTAATAGAATTTTTATTCTTATTGGTATATATCAAAAGGTTTGAGTCACTCCAAAATGTGTCCTCATTGTTTCCCCAAAATGAAATTGTTTGGTTAGTATCATTAACCCCATTCACCTCATTTTTTACATTTCATATTAAATTTTATCTCATATTTCCTGATAGAAACCATGAGTTCCTCAACCATCATGTTCTTCATATACTATGATTTTCTGATCATGATGAATTTTTTAGCCCAATTTTTTGGTAAAAACTGAAGGATCATTCTGGTTAATGTTTTTATTGAATGTGAATCAGAAAGATATTTTTATAAATTACAAATTTTAGTGAATATGGTAATCATAGAGGTTATATATTCTTTAGGATTCATGGAGAAAATCTTAATGTATTGTCTAAACATGTCATGTATAGTATCCTAATCATTATTAATAACATCATGCTTAACTTCTAAAATTTTTATGATTTCATGTGTATTTTTAAATGAAAAATATTTGTTAAACTCAATATCATATAAACCAAAATGAAAATCATTCATAGTTGTACAATATAATTCAAAATTAGAAATATCATTCAGGGTCTATTTATCTTCCTTTTCAATTATAGGACCATCTCCATAGATACCAATATTATAAAAAAGAAATACAAGAGATATACTAAAAGTAAACCAGATAGTTTTATAACAACCATAATCAATTCAATAAAAAAATTGAGAACGAACAAATTATTTTTCTTTTAGACCACTCTTGGTGTATGAAAAATCGGTATTTGAAATATATCTTTATCTGATAATATGGTAAAGATTTTCAAAATAAAAACAATGATTGAATTAGAAATAATAAATAAATTAAGGAAATAAAAACTATTCTTATACCAAATTAAGTTCAGAGATTGAAGATAAAATGGAATGAATGTGGTGAATTTCAATTTAAAAATTTGATGAAAAACAATCTAATTTATAAAAAATTATTTATAAAATAAAAAAAGAATAAACATATTGAAATCACATAAATATAATTGAATATATTAAATAAATATTAATAATAAAAATAAAAATGGTTCAAATAAAAAAATTATTAATCTTATTTGAAGAATTAAACAAATTATGAATAGAACACTTTATAGAGATAAATATAATAAATTATGGAATGTAAATAAGACATATTATTGGGTAATGTATTTTTTCATGATTTCCTTTTGGTACACCTATGTTTACCACATCACTCTCTTGAATATTTATTGTATTAGTCCCTTGTCGTTATTGGTCTCAATGATACATAAAAAATATTTCTTTATTTTTTAGGTTATAGTATTAAAAAAGATACAACGACACTATCTATTTGATGGTGAAGCTAAAAACCTCAATGAGATATCCCCTTTTATATTGAAAGGAAAAAAATATAATCATTATTCCTTAATATTAATTGTATTTAATACCAATAATATGAAATAGTGTGAAGAGGTTTTTTTAGCTTAGTATCAGGTTTCCGATTAAATTTAACAATCATAATGGAATAAAGATATTACGAAGAGATTTAGAGAGATATTAAAATTTTTACACACACTCATTGAGTACTAAGATAATTTATAAATGGATTATTTTTGAGAACATGAATAACTTTAATTATCATTGGAATAAAGGATGAGTAAGTTGTTGTATATGAGTTTTAGTTTTCCAATAATATAAAGGTCTCTATTTATAGGCTTAAATCCCTTTGCAAATGGTCTAGACTCATTTATGTCTATTAATAATTGAATTCAACATTCTATGAATCTTGAATTTCATTATTTCTAACCATACCACAACCCATTTTAAGAATAAATAACTCCACAATACAAAGGTAATAGTTAGGTAATAAAAAATAAAAATAATTAAAATATTATTCTGGGATTATAGAAGAGAGAGAAAGTATATAAAAAATACTATCATTTTAATTTTAATAAATTTGAACAATTAAAACCAATTTAAAATCACTAATTAGAAATTTTAATGTAATTCTATAATAACAAGTAAATGATAATACACAAATGTCACACATAGTTATTCAACAAAATTCAATATGTGAAATCCAAACTATTTTTCTATATTTATACATACAATAATATAAATAATTAAAGATACTTCATTAAAATAATGAAAATAAGTGTTTATATCTTCATTTAGATTAAATATTATTTTAGAAATAATAAAACCAAGAAACAACTAAAAATATTAAAATTGAGTAATTTTAGTTTCATGTCCTAAAAATATTTGATAATGATGAATAGATTTAATATATATAATAAAAGAGTTAAAAATGTAAAAATACTTTTCATAGGTTCTATAACACAAATAAGAATTTATAAATCCACTACAACAATTAAATCTACTGTTATTAGCATGATGAAAGTCAAAATATGAAAACAAAATCACAAAATAGAGAATCTGGAGTTTCTAGATTCATGTATTCGTCATTCCCTGTACTATCTAATGTAATATAACAAAATCATGAAGTTTTATAAGGGAAAAACAAAAAAACAATAACATGTGTAAATGTAACCTGTGTTGTGTATGTGTATACAAAAAAGTAATGCACTGCATAAGGGTAAAATTCATAAGAGTATATTGTGTGAATGTAACTTTCGAAAAGGTAAATAAGTGAAACATTGTGCTACATAATATTCAAATACATACCTAAAAATGGTTAAATATACATGAATAGTGTTAAAATGGAGATTTTTTGTGGTAAAAACTAAATTTAAGTGTTGCGTAATGGTATCTTAGAGTGATATGTAAGGGTAAGAATAAACATTTGTAGGGGTAAAGAGAATAAATCATAGCTCGTGTAATGGTAAAATTTAATTAACAAAGAATTCATAAGGGCACTTCCAAGGTGTGTAATGGTAAATAATAAATTATAAATCTAGTTTAGTTTTATATGGGAATTTTTGTAAGTTTATCAAAAAAAATAAAAACAAACATAAAGTTAAAAACCATTTTATAGAATCTCATGTAAACGTAAAGATAATTTTATAGAGGATATGTAAGGGTAAAAAAGAATACTTAAAAAAATTCATCATCAATAATAGAATGACATAAAATAATTAATAATAATAATATTTTTAATTAATAAAATAATAAATATAAACATTTTAGGAATGTTTGTTGCCATTAAAATTATTAATTGTGAGAGGAATGATACAAGTGATGACAGGAGGGGTCCTATCTTATGTCAGGGTAGTGTCGATATCGTAAATATTCACAACATTAAAAATATATAAGGTTATTCCATTTTGGAAGATAAACTAAATAGACATAGTTTTTAAGATAGACCAAGGGAGGGTTGAATTCAATCATACAATTATATTTAGAAACATTTTAGGGATTTTTTATTTCATATCTCATGGTTTTACTACATTATTGTAACTTTTAACCCTTACCGTGATCTTTAAATTCTAATATGGTAAATATTTATTATCAATAAAAATGAAATAGAAAAATTAAATAACTACAATATGATGATTCAAAATATATAATCCATTTTACTATATTTAATTTCTATATGTGATAAAAATTTCAGTTCATATATTCTTACTAAAACACAATGAAAAGTTCTTATAGAAAAATGCTTTTTATGGATAACAATATAAACCATAATCTTGTACGGAATTGAATCTCATGGAATTAATTTAATTATTATTAAAAAATATTATTCATAGGAATTTAATAATAAATCTATCCTTTCAATCACTTAATTAATAAAATTGATAAAAAATCATTCATTTTATTAAATCAAAATGTCACTTGGGATTTAAAATAACAAACATATGTTTCTAAATTAAACATACTAATTTTGAATTATTTATTTTATTTATTAAATTTATATTTTCTCCATTAAAAATGTTTCCAAAACATTAACTTCATTCCAATTTCATCATGATTTCATAAAAAGTGGCAATATTTGTAAAAAATGGTATTTTTAACTATTTACCGAAAAATACGACATTTTAGAAAAATCATAAGAATTCATCAAAATAAAATTTTTACTTTATGAATTCAATAATTAATTTCAGTTCATCAAATTAAAATTAATGAATATATAAATTTTTCTTTTAAATGAAAATATTAAATATAAATAAAAAACAACTTTTATAAAAAATGACCTTTTGAACCAAAAGGTGTTATTGATATTATTTAATATTATTTACTAAATAACTTATTATTAATCAATTAAAATATATAATATAATTTTTAATGTTGATAAATTTAATTTTTTAATTTAAAATAATCAACATTTTAAAATAAATTCTTCTAAAAAATATCCCTTTTCAACATAGAATAAATTTAATCATATCACATTAATTAATTATCCTCTAATCATTAAAATTATTCCACAAATAATAATAATAATATGTAATTAACTAATTCATTATCATCATTTTATTTACATTGAGCTTCTAAACTTCATTTAATTTCCTAAAAATGTTTCACATCGAATTCTCATATTGAATTACAAAAAATATATACTTATTTTTTTAGATTGATGTAGTGTGTAACATTATATATTGAAAAAAGAATTATTTAAATTATAATTACATATTGATATCTCATTGTGTTATATTCTACCCCCATAAATAAATTTCATCCTTGTAGTTATAAATTGTTATAAACAAAATGAGTGTATCATTAAATAGTAATAATTTGATGTAGAACATATCAAGATAATTTATTTATAATTCACTACCTCAAAACATAGTATTTAGTATTTAATTATTTCTATATTAATGCATGTATCATTATATGACTCATACATTTGAGTGATTTTCCAAAAGTTTACTTTGATATCTGAGTGATATTTTTTATATGAAACTCAATAGAGTTATATTATTATTTATTAAAATTTGGAATTATTTTACAATCATTATAACGAATATTTGAAAACATACATAATTTCTTTATTTCAATTCTATAAGAACAGTTTTATCCTACGATTATGTTTTGATCAGTTTTCAACATCTAATTCATCTCATATTCTCGATGAAAAATAATCATGATGAATTTTTCCTATTTGAAGCACTTGAAATAAATTTTTAACATATCCTAAGATCTAAAAAATCGAAGAAATGTTTTTCCACCTATCTCTAAAAAACCATTATTTAAAAAATAGTTTGAAAATTTAACGATATTTTTATGAGTGGACAACTCAAGAAGAGGGGGTGAATTGAGTTTCTAATAAAATTTATATTTCAAAGTATTTTAAAATCATAAATCCTCCAATATAATAAAATTCACCATTTAAAAATAGTATAAATATATAATTCTAAATTTTGAAAGGATTGTTTAATTTTAATCACATCACAGTTAAAAGACTTTTGAAAATAATTTATTTTTTGAAAATACTATACTCATATAAAACACTGTATATAAAACACTAGTTTATGTTAATTATCAGGGTAATGATTTTTTATAAGTTTAATTCAAAGTAAACTGATTTAATTTAAAATAGAGTGAACAAGACAGATAAAGTAGAAAATTAGTTACAGAAAATATTACTTGGTGTAGTTTAAAATGGAGTTTAATCTCAATCTAATACAGAATTCCTCTCACTAGGCCATCACTCATTTCCAAGAAGTTTATTATAAAATAAAATAATCCAAAATATTAATTGGGTTTTAAAAACAACATATATCAATGTTGTCCAGACATAAAGCCTCTTCCACAACTATTCATGGTATTAAAAAAGTAGATGTCACACATGAACTCTTCCACTATTGTTCATGGGAATACAAATGAGAAAAATAGAGAGTGTGTTTCAATAAAACTCTAGTTTATCACATGAAACATTATTTTGAAAATATAGTGTAAAACAAAAAAAATACTTGAATACAAATCCCAAAAAAGATAAAAGGTTTGTGTATGATGAAATGAAGTGATGGTCAGTCCAAATAGATTTAGTTGTTCATATGTCCTCTAAATAATCTATAGAAGTAGCTCCAACAGGTTTTAGATATGAAGTTGTATAACAAGGGGTTTTGTAAGTTTGGAAAAGCTTTTTTTTATCAGTCTCTAAAAATGTATATGTTATTCAGTCACACAAGTATTTCTTGTTACATTTTTTCCAACATGGTAGGGTTATTGATTTGGTGTTCAAGAATGCTCCTCTTAATTACATGTGATTCCCATGCATGAGGAATGTTATTCAAAATTTATAGCACCCCAGATCCATTTATATGAAGTAAAATAATATTAAAAAATAGGATCCTTATATTAATCAACAGACCGAGAAAAGACTAAATTTATATTTAAGGTAACTTTTTATCTGTTTAAGAATAATAATTCATAAATACTAATTTTTCGGTACATTATTAAATTATTAAACAATCAATTGATAATTAATTTTGAAATTAATTTTTCAATGTTATGGTAGCACTCGGGTGAAATTCTTTTCAACATATGATACTTATTGGTGGCTGGTCATTCCAGAGGTAGCTATTTTGAATGGTACCTTCAATATGGTTGAATCACACATGAACTAATGGTATCATCGAGAGATGGTACCATCTCTTTGCGGTGGGATCACTTGATGGTGGCACCTTCTGATTGTCATAATACTAGAATAGTAGTAAATCAATATGATGGTAGATTAGTTTGATTGAAGTATCATACAATGGTAATAAATCTAAATTGCATCTCTTTTGATATAACTATAGCTTATATGTTCTAACAATAACACTAAGATAATAATGGGGTATCTCCACTAAACAGTCGCACAACCTGACTGTAGATCATGGTGGTTGAAGGATATAACTAGTAGTAGCTACATGAAATAATGTTCTGATGGATTATTTACAATCCTTAAATGATGGTAGGTCGTTATAGCTAGCATTAGATCAACACTTCTAAATATCACAATTTTTATTGAATGTATATTAATATCATAAAACATTGAATTTATTATAATCATAACAAACTTTATTTTTGATCATTAAAATGTTTAGGTTCTCAACATTCTCCGCCTTTTCAAAGATCACAAATCATATCATTTAAAACCATGTATATAAAAACAAACATTAACATATCAGAAAAAAATAAATAATATTTTTCTAAACTTGTTAAGTCATTATGTGATGCAAAAAGGTAACCATTAAATACATACACATGCTGCTTCGATATGAAATGTTATTATTTATATGAAATTACAATCAATTATAGTATCCCTTTTTAGATTATCATTATGATAAATAGAATATAAAACTAAATCAAAGACATACAAATGAATAGAAAGTGAAGTTTCATTATATATATAAATTTCAAAGGGATTACAGAAAAATACCTATAAAAACAAATAAGAATT
This sequence comes from Viscum album, assembly GCA_963277665.1. Classification (NCBI taxonomy): domain Eukaryota; kingdom Viridiplantae; phylum Streptophyta; class Magnoliopsida; order Santalales; family Viscaceae; genus Viscum; species Viscum album. The sequence continues at coordinate 400,725,498 of OY728138.1, forward strand.
TGATGATTCCATTGTAGTTTGACTAGTAGAAGGATCCACTAGATCATTATCTTCTTTTTCTACTAGAGGTGCAAGAGGAGGATGATGTGTAGAAAGATGAAACATAATGGATGATTCCACTGGCCAATGTTTCCTCACAACCTCAATTGTATTAATTCTAAATGGACTAACTATAATATATGTAGTTTATAATGGGGACAACAGGGGTATAGAAATGAATCTAATAAGAATAATGGTATCCTAAGATGTTTTGGGATCTGTCACTTTTTTCGCATGGTGTAGAAAAAGGGTTCCATCAACTTCAACAATTGGGTGATGAATCGACCACCATGCTCTATATCCTTTAATAAATCCAATATATATTCCATGAAAATATTTATTATAGGGTAAAAGGTATTCAGTCAAGCAACCATCTCCATGAAGCCCTCGATCATATGAGGAATCCTTAAGATTTAATATAAGAACACGAAATGGTAATTAGTATCTTGTTTGGTATAATCTTATGAGTGGTATAAATTAATATATTTAGTGATATTATCTCTATTAATCAATGTCTCAATTAAATATTCTCTAACCAACTGGTAAATATTCTCACCATGTCACATGATGTAGTGAAGCTCATTATTATGAGGAGAAGAATGATCATCCATCAAAAAATGAATCTCCTCACTGAAAATATAATGGATCAGGTTAGCATCAATAGAATAAGGAGGACGAGGAAGAGGAGTTGGATCTCTAGAAAATGATTCTCTAGGTGTCAAAAAACACTCTGACCTATCCAAATGAGATATCTCACTCTAATTAAATCATGAACTCATTTCGTCCATGGTGATGAAAATGGGATCCATATAATATTATAATATTTTATTATAAATCTCATGATTTTATATCTTCATTAACATATTAGACAATATATGAGAAATTACCAAGGTTTGGATCAGAATGGTTTCCTCTTCACTGAGCTTAGTCTCTATAATTCAAGAAGTCCTAAGAATATCACAAAGCTCTATCAACAGACTTTCCCTAAAGTCATCCATGTCATCCTTAGTAATATTCATAGATTGAGGAGGTGTGGGAGGAGGATGATCCTTATATGGATGGTTAAAACAATATTCTCATGTCATGTGTCCATATTAAATACCTCTGAAGTAAAAGCATCCAACTACCATTATTTATCTATCCTCTCTATAAATGATCTCGCAGGGTATCTATAGAGAAATGATATTGTAGTTCTACCATGATCTTGTGGACTTACTAGATCATAACCATCATCCTATAACTCATAATAGTCTAAAATATTATTGTCATCTCTTGGGGATTTCTCCCCCTTAATATGGGCTCCATACTTATGTATATTTGGTATCGCTAGCTCAGTATGGCCTCCTGTATCCTGATAATTTGGATCACCTCTATTTTTGTAATCCTAGATAGCCATATAATATGGTTATAAACCCTACCTCTCACCACTATTAGATCTATTGGGCTTGGTAATGGACTATAAAGTTTTAGACTTATCATCCTTATCACATCTATCATCATCATCTGATGAGTAACCTGAAATCACTACAACATACTTAGAAGTCTCATAAGAATAACTATCTATTTGATCACCATTAGAGACCTCTATCTCTTATTACTCAACATATTCCCTAAAAAAATACTATTTTTTAGGATGATCAAGAGAAAAATACCTAATCCAATAGGTAAAAAAATAGATCGTAGCCTTATATTGTTCACTAACCTCTTCAATGCAAATTCCCACATAACCTTTTCCTCATCCCTTGATTATACATCTTATTCAAATTAATCATCATAAGAATACACACATATAAGGCCCCACGTTGATGTATTTCGAGGATTTGGTGATAGTAGTTCGAAATCCTCCCGTACAATAGGTTTTTTACATCTGTAGGTCTTAGATTTTACATTATCTTTTCATTTTATTTAAATCGTTAAATAATAATGTAATCACTCCATCATCATGATGTCATAAATAATTTAATTTATATAATTTATAAAAATTATAAAAAAATACTATGATTTAGCAAATCTTTTTATCTTTCTAATGACTATTTATAGTAAAAAATATGACTTGTATAACCCCATGTAAAAATTATTTTAGTAAAACAATACATGTTTGTGTCATTTTTACTTTTATTTTAAAAAAAGGCATTAATGTCATTGTCATACCCAAGTGGCTGCATGGGGTCCCAAAAATATACCCATGGGTTGTCTTGGTCGCCATGACTCATAAAATAGGGTTAGGAAAAGTGTCAAGAAATTTTCATTTTATTATAATATCATTTTTACCTTAAATCACACTAATTACCTTTAATCGCGATTAATATTACTTAAAAGTTACTTTTCATCAAAAATTATTTTAATCCCATTGAACCAAATTTTACTTAATAATGAAAATCATTTATATTGGATTTTTGAAATTCAAATCACAGAAGTGGTAATGTATCTTTTAAACGAAAAATCAGTTTTTGTAACTACCACTTTGTGGTTTCACTATTCATCAAAAATTAAGGTTTTTTCGAAAAATACCAAAAATTCACCCTAAGCTATATTAGATATTACGAATTCAAAAATGATTTCTATTTTACCATATTCATAACATATAAGTTTCATTAATTAATGTTATAATTAAATCCCGCTGTCAAATCAAATAGCGTGTTTTAAAGAAATAATACCTATCAAAAGATTGACACTCGTTTATGTCCAATCTCAAAGTGATATTAATTCCAATGACCACCATTTGATTAAATGGTAAAAATATATTCTAATTTCACTTTAAAACAAATTAATAAGATAATCTAACTATATAAATAAATTAGATTAAAAAGTTGTTTTGAATTAAAATACAACACTTTTCACTATTCATTAAAAAAGAACATTATCAGAAAAATACCAGAAATTTATCCAAAGTAAATTTCAATGTCCCAATCATAATTAATAAGTTTATTTTAAAAAATATAGCTTATAAAATTTTCAAAAGTTAGATTAAAAAATTGTACGCCATCAAAATGCGGTAAAACAATCTTTTAAAAATATTAGAGTATTACAGGCTTAAGATTGGATTTATTCTCATTTTAAGCCTATAAAACACTATCTAATTCATAAATAGACATATATAAGAATATCTATTATTCATTAATTACTTGGGATGTTACACCACAACCCTATCTGTCACATATATTGGGTCAACCATTTCTCTAGGTAAGATATGATATAACACTGGGATAAACATCTCATAGATATTTTCATTTTTTTCCACCCATTTCATAAAGCAAGGGATTCAAATAAACCAAAATATCTTATAAGTCCCAAAAATTTGTATGAATATACCACATTTCCTCTTTATTTCTTAACCTTTGGGTACTAAGGCTCTAGATTTTAACATATCCAAAATTAACATGGGGTAGACAACATATTATGTCATTGATATGGGATTTATTAACTCCATCATATAGACTATTATTAATTATCCTATATTTATATTTTCTTCATTTTCTTAATAAATATGAAAAATAAATCATAAATCTCATAATAGTAAATTCCCCATTCATAGGATAGACCATGTGTTGTATGAAGTTGAACTACAACATGTACTCACTATAAAGCTCTATTATCAAAGCCTTCACACATTATGATTCCCAGTTTACTCTTGAAATGTATCCACAAATACAGAATGCTCTATTTTAATTATAAAAAATCCTTGATCGTTATGATAAAAAATTTCAGATAAATTCCAAACATCTGTCCTACTACATTGACGAAAACATGAGTTCTTTTCCACTAATCCCAATTTTCTTTACATCCTTCTTTTCATCGAAATCATTCACTAAAAACCAATAAAACTCATGAACCAAACTATTGTAGATTGGTTTATCATTAATCAAAACTAATAATCCTATCCCTTGTATTTTATCATAGTCTATATAAGATACATTCTTGAAAATAACCACATGAAATATAACTATTTCTCCTTGATTGGAACACGATATTTGAATTGATGATTCATCATTTTTATAACCTACCAACTGGATTATCCACTATATTTCATTGAGTGTTTCTATTCCTCAAGAAAAATACATTATAACACTAGAATCTAACCATTATCACATAGGTTTTATAGAGAAAGGAGAAATATAGAATGTCACAGTTCAATAGTGAAATAAGAGGAGGAGGTTCAAAGAAGGATCATGAGAGAGAGAGAGGATGGTTCTCAATTTTTATTTTAATATTAATTTATCATATAGGGATTTGAAATTAAGAAATTCAATATAATACTAATAATAAAACTAAATAAATCCACTAAAAAATTTAATTACATATATATTTTAATGGTAGGTCTAGGGATGGTAGATTTAATGGTCGGTTGCATTGGTAGCATATGAACAATACTATATGAAAGTTTCATCAAAATGATAGCGTTAATAATGGTGGTATCAAATGGTTGATTAGAATAGTAGAACATATAAATGATGATCACAATGGTAGAAAACTGAATGTGCATCACTAGTTGTAGACCACCATTGGTAGATCACCAACCGTAAATCACGAATGGTAGATCCCCCATGGTAGTACCAACAATAGATTTGGTCTTGTGAATTCACTGTACGAGAACGAAAATAAATCAAAGAATAAGCGTCTTAATAAAAAATTATCATTCCAGGTTGATGTATAATATAAAATATTCTCTCAATATACAAAGACTTTTTAAATGTTCCAGAAAATTGATATTCTATACATATGAACCCAAGAGTTATATCACCCTTTTGAAAATGATTCCTCAAAAAGTGATGTATTTTATCAATGTGTTTGGTTATAAAATGGCACACATTATTTTTTAGAAATTATAAAATAGTCGTATTATCGAAATTTATATAAAATTATAATAATTGATAACCATGGTCCAATGAAGTGTGTTTCATCAATACAATCTATTCACAATAACCCCTTATGGGAATATACTCAGCTTTACCAGTTGATAAAGAAACATATTTTTTCTTCTTACTACACCATGTAACTATATTTTTTCCCAAACGTTACATGTTCCATAGGTAATTTTTATATCTAATTTACAACCACCAAATTCTACATCTGAATAACTCGCTATTTCAAATTCATGTCTTCTATTACAGAACAGTCTTAAATTATTTATATTTTTAGGTATTTGAAATTGTATTAAAAAAAATGTGACTCTTTTGGGTTTTCATATAAATGGTCACACATACACACACTAAAAAATTTATTAGGTTGGATTGTAGTTAAATATAGTAATTGTCCAATAATACCTTTGTATGAGGTTTGATCAACTAGATTCCTAGTTTCCTCAAGATCCAACATGAAGCTAGTACTCATGGGAGTATCAATACATTTATTATTATCCATACAGAAAATTTTTAAAATATCATTATTTTACTTTATTTGGTTTAGAATAATTCTATAATTATTTTAAAAAAATTTAAAAACATTAAATAATTTAATTTCACCCATTAATATCATTTCAAACCCCTATACAAAATCTTTGAAAATTTATTACACAATTAAGTTGATGAAGATACAAAAATAATATCACCAACATTAATCTCTACAATTGAATAATCTTTTTAAAATATTTTTATAGAAAATATAGGGTCATAAATTACTTTAGTAAAACCATTGGAAATAAAAAATAATATGAGATTATCAACCAGGCACTAAATATTTTTTAAACAACATATAAATAATTTTTAATATGGGGGAAATCATAATTATCACTAGGTTTGTTAATGATTTATATGTTATAAAGATCACCTCCATGTTCTCCAATGGGGTCTTATGTTTAGGTAGATATGTTTCCTCAAACGTGACATGTGATGTTTCATAAAAATTCTGTGTTCCTTTATTAAATACAAAATATGATTTAATAAATGTATAAAATCCATGTAAAATACCTTCATCCATTTTGGAAGGAAAATTATCTAGAATCAAATTTTTGTTGAGTATAATGACTATAAAACAAAAAACACTAATATAATTAACCTTTGGTTTTAAACAATTCTATAATTAAAAAGTGGTATTCTTTAAAAGACAAATAATTAATACAATATTAATTATATATCAAGATGTGTTTATAGATTCTAACAAAAAATAAATAGGTAAATAATACTCACAGTGAATGGTCAGTCTAATTTCGGGAAGGGTTTTATTTCTTCTCTCTATAACACCATTCTATAGTGGGGTATTAGGTGTAGAAATTTTTGGATTGAATCCATGTTTTGAGAATAAATATTCAAATTCTTTATTTTCAATCTCATAGACATGATCACTTTTTAAGGCCTTAATTTTATGTTTACTAAGAATTTCAACAGTCCTAGAATATTTATAACAATAGTAAAGAGCTTCAAATTTATGAGCAGGAAAAAACACCAATGTATATCTTTAATAGTCATCAACTGTAAAATAGGCATAATTTTTTCCTTCTTAACTATAAAGACTAAATGATTCAACAAATCCATGTGAACAAACTCCAATGATTGAGATGATGAGACATTATTCCTTGGTTAGAAAGGGAATTATTTCTACTTTTCTTTCTGATATGGGTAACACTCTTTGTCTATTGGGAATGTTATTTTGGGTAAATCCTTGACAAATAATTTTCTAGTTAGATTTATATGAGCTTATATATTGAAATTTCCTTGTACTCTATTCAAAATTTATGATTCGTTGAGAATGAAACTCAAACATGAAACATTTTGAGAAAATAATCTATTTTATTCTACAACGTAACAATTTTCATTTCTCATAACAGAAAAAATTAAAACATGTTTGGCATCAAAAACATTTCAAGAATTACCATCCAACATGACATAAAAAACATCATCACCCAATTCTGAAATAGTAATAATTTTATATTTTAATCCTTCAAAAAATAAATATTTAGAAATTAAATGTTTCCTCGAGTTACTAATTTGGCTGATTCCAATAATAATTTCTTTGGAATTGTCACCAAAACAGACATGTCCCCCATAAAATTTAATTATGTTCTTGAAATATCAGTGGTCGTGAAACTAATATATTGAATATTAACTTTCCAAATACTATATTTCTTACTGGAATATTTCACTTAGTTTTCTTATAGAATATATTTAAACAAAAATAGATTTTGGTACCAATATTTTCATGTGTCTATTGATTTTTGTAATAAATATATTAGGAGCCCATAATTTTTTAACGGTTTTGTTTAAGAATATCTAAGACCCATTGAAATAAACAATTAAATAATTCAATTTTAATAATAAATATTTGAAGAATAAGAAGATCTATAACTTCGGAAAAACAATTCATAAATATTTTCTTCTATATTGGTTAATAACCTATTTCAGTGGTATACTTAGGAGTATTCTATTTACTAAGATTCTGGGTAAGGGTTTTTATTCAATTTTTAAATCCCTATATATGTTTATTTAGTTTTTCATTAGTAAATTTATTATAATTAGTTTTCTTAAAATGTATATCATCCTTATATTTTTCAAGAGTAAGATTATTTTTATGATGACTAAACATAGCATGCTACTTCTATAATAATTTAAACATATCTTTGAATTCATTGAATGTATATTTCAACATGAAATAATATTAAAATAAATAATCAGTAGATATATTTTTTCAATCATTATTATTTTCATAATTATTTGAAATAAGAATAGGAGATTAATGAAAAAATTAAGTACCTAGGATTTGTTTCCCATGAAACATATATAGGTATTATCGTTTTTTTCTTCATTACTAGAATCAAAATCACCCAAACTATCATCGGAGGCACTCTCTGTGTCTTTCATAACCTTTTATTCACCCACATACTTATTTTTTTTTGAGATTTGCATAACATTATTTGATGTGCCCCTTCCTTTTACACTCATAAAACGTCCTATCATTTTCAAAATCATAATTTTTCTATTATTTTCTCCAATTCCATCTATTACCTTATTTACCACAGTAATTGGTTTTATTTGAGAACCATTTCCTCCTATAATTTTTTTATAATGGGTTTAGATGTGTAATATTTCTTCAACACTATCATATGGTGAATCGTTATCACTCAAATCTTCATCATTGATATTCTCCTTTTGCTTTGATTTTGAGGATTTAAAATCTATTTCCTTCCTTTTTGGTTCTTACACATTCTGTTTTTTGCACATGCATTCCTTTACATACATCATGAGCATTAAAATTATCTCTTCAAATAGAAACATGATTATATAATATGAATATCTTATGAGATCATAGGTCCTTTATTTTTCATTCAAAAATCTCAAAATAATCTTGACTTGATTTTTATCCATAACAGTATATTGAACGTCATGAATCATACTGACTATTTCATTGAACCTGAGATACATGTTCTGAATAAATTCATCATGTTTATTCTTAAATGTATTATAATAAACATTATATGTATTTATAAACATTTATTTTATATTTAATTTTTCATTAAAAAATCCAGTGTATCAAAATTTTTAAAAGAAGTAAAACAACATAATATTATGTTAAATTCATCCTCACCTGAAAAACATTAAATAGCAATAATAGATTTAAGGTTATAATCATGTGTTTCCTTATTCTATTCACTCCAATATTTTCAAGAATCTTGAGGTATTATTTATTTATCCTCAATAGTAGACCCATTATATAACCACATGGTGTCAATATGAATTTTTATTTTAATATTCCATTGAGCATAGTTGGGTCCATTAAAATAAGTCGAACAAGTAGTATAAGTTCCTTGAAGATTAATATAATCCAAAGAGGTATAAATATCTATAAAATTAAATTTATGATATTAAAATAAAACTAGATCATAATAAAAAGTATTTTTATATTCCACTAATACCAAATATTAGTCATAATAGAAAAATTATTAGGGTTGAATTGAGTTTCCATTCAAATTTTAATTTAAAAATATTTTAAAATCATAAATCCCCCAATTTAATAATAATTTTTGATTACAAAATAGTATAAATATATAATTTGATCGTATGAAAATATTCTATAATGTGGGAACAGATATCATTTAAAATAATTTTTAAAATACACTAAATTTTGAAACAAATATACTCCTATCAAACATAGTATATAAAATAATTGTTTAACATAACTGTGAGAGTAAAGTTTTTTAAAAATATTGAAAATATTAGAATAGTTTTATTTAAATTAAATAATTGATAAATTGATAAATTTGTATATCCATTACAAAAAATATTTCATGATGTTATTTAACAATGGGTTTTGTCTCACACTATGGCTCAATCCCGTATACATGGAAATCACCCACTACCAAATAGTTTTATATAAAATAAACTAATCCATAACCTGGATTATGTATTAAAAATAATGTATCTCAGTGTTTTATAGGAAAACATATTCCCCCATAGTTATACATGTGATAAAAAAAGGATGGGTCACGCATAACATCTCCCACTATTGTTCGTGGGAATACAGATGAGAAAAAAAGGGGTTCAGAGTTAAAAACTCTCCAATTTCTCACATGAGACTATGTTTTACAAATATATAGAATTAAAAAATACACACCATGAATTTAATTCATAAACATGATGATAAATAGTATAGAGATGATGAAGTGAAGTGTTTATCAATCCATGTCTCTTTAGTTATTCTAGAGTCCTTGAAATCTTATTTATATAGAGCATGGAAAATTTATATAGAAAAATCATCAATATTGGGGTCATTAAGTCTAGAAAATTATTCGATTATCATTATATGAAAATGTTATGGTTCTTTGAAACAAACTCATATCTCTTATTTCTTATATTTTATCATGAGATAGTCATGGATTCAGTGTTCAAACATGTGGCTCTCATACATGTGTATTTCCAACATAAAAGGAAGGTTATTATGAATTTATAGTACTCCAGGTCCAAATATCCTTTATATGATCACATTAAAATAAATTGGATCCCATAACTGATCGACAAGTCAAGAAAATAATTACTTTTTCTTTAATACATCCATGGATTTATTTATTGATAATCATTATTTAGTCCACATTCTTCATTATAGTATTAAATACTTAAACTAACTATGGGATAATTTGTTTTGAAATTAATTCTAGAAATTCAAGGTAGGACTCTGGTGGAAACCATAGTCATGGTAGATAGTAAATTTTTATAGATATTTCAAGTTTTATCTCTTATTTAGGATTGATTTTTTCTAGAGGTATCACTATTGAACTAATCGTATCATTGACCAATGTTTCCATCTGTGGGTGGTAGGATCGTTTGATGACAACACTATCAGATGGTAATGGTAGAAAACTGGTTATTGATCAATATGATAGTATATTAGTTTCGATGATGTATCATATTATGGTATAAGTTCTTGTCGGTAGCTCTGTCAAACTATTGACAGGATAGATTTTCTGATAGCATCATGATATAACAGTTGTTGTAGCTACACTTTACAGTTGCACAACTGATGGTAAATCCTAGTGATCACATGATTAAACTAGCAGTGGGTACATTGACTCACTATATTATGGGGTAGAAAAATTTCATAACTAATTGTATCTCATTATAAAAACTGATAAATACAAACTTACCTATATTTTAAAAAAAATCCATAAAATAGAGTACTATCATAAAACATTGAATTCATTTGAATCATAATAATCATCATTTATGATCATTAAAATAAATATGTTCTCAAAAAATATTATGCCCTGTGAAAAATGAATAAAACATTATATGAATAAATAATACATCAATCTCTAATGCCTCAATAATAACACCTAATGTTCATCTTAGATAATTTCATAAATATTTAACACTAAAACACCTAAAAATATTCTTTACCAAATTCAATACAAAGAAAACAAATAGATTTGATTCTATATTCTTACAAAATCAACATAAAATTTATATAAAAAACAATTCATAACTAATAATGTTACATACCATATATATAATTCACAATCATATAATCTACAAAATAAATTAATTTTTTCCCAAAATAACCTAATTCCTTTAAAAAAATATACTCTTCCATAAGTTAACTCAATATTTATTCCTCATATAATATCCACTTATTTGACATAAAATTATTTAGTTCTCTATATTTCCCATTTTCCTTAATATGATAACCCTTTATCCCAATTAAATTAACTAAATAGATATCAAAGAATGTATAAACCCTACAAGATATCTATACCTTTTATCTTATGTCCTAAAAAATACAATAACATTATTCCTAAACAACCTTCACTCTATGTAACATGTTAAAAACAATAGTTGTCTATACCTCAATAATTCATTAAAACCAAATAAAATATTCCAAAATATCAATAATAACCTTGATATCCCATCACATTAGACCAAAAAAGGGGATCTACTATAACATCCCAAACCCATGCACCAAAATCTGATGCAAAAAACATACTCTTTACATACTAGATAGATACAAACTAATGAGACCAAACTATAACCAACCATAATCAAAAACAATTATTGAGTCACTTAATTTCCCACAATCATTTTTGGTTTCAAACATTATAGAATTATGAAAAACATTACGTAACAATAATCATTCTAATAAAATGTCCATTTTATCACAATATATTAAAATTTTATTATTTTTTAATAAGTCTTCAAAATCTCCTATTAAATTTTCCACATGTGATAAACTTATGGGAATATCATATATATTACACTTATTCGTAATCTAGGTGAATGGAAATATAACAATGGTTAGAAAAAACACTCGATAAGGGGTATCCCCCATCAAACACTATCATTGAAAAAATAATGCATGAATGGCATAGAATGAACAAATCATAATCAAATAGTTTTTTATAACTAATCACATAATCTTGAAATATATTCATCGATACAAAATTAAATTACCATATGAACAAAAATGGATGATTTTATTTTAATGGAATGCATAATTTTGTGTAACATAACTTTACCATCAAGGCCTTAGTCAAGACACCATACCTACTGTAAAGGCATTAGTCATGAAACCATACATACCATCAAGTATTGAACTGAGATATCATTAATAATTCTATAACCATACAACAAATACCAATTCTATTTTGTCTCAGGAAACCTATGAATACATATAGAAGTATCTAATTTCGAGCTTAACCCACCACTAACTAAGTACAATTCATTCATCATATTAAAGAAATATTTAAGAAATACAATACATAATCAACATGCCTTAGAAATAAATTTTTTTATTGAAATAATAATATATAAAATTTGAAAAATTATATACTATATAATCCACCTACCTAATAATCCAATAATATTCCATGTATAAGTATCATATTTATATATTTTCAATTTTTCCATAGTGAAAATATAATATATCAATCTTGGTAAACACCATCAATCGGATTTTTGAAAAATATGGTGTTTACACTATAGAAACCTTGCATCCAACAGCCTAAAGATGGTGTTTAGTTTATTACATTGGTACAAGTTACAAGGGATCACACTATGAAGTATTTTTAAATTTAGTAGTGTTGGAAAACTACATACACACATGACTTCCATAATACATTAAAATAAAAAGACATTACATGAAAAACTTTCTTGTATCTTAAAAATAATTAAAATGTCTCTTTTTAATATACTAGTAATAGGATAAAAATAAAGGGTGATCTCAGATTCTTAATAATTATAGAATTTAATAGAAATCGTCATGATTAGATTAGGCATAAAATATATGAACGTGTTTTTTATCAATACATATTACATTTTATAAAAACAAAATAGCATAAAAATACATCCATGTAAAATATAAAAAGAAAAATCACATCCATAATAATAATTGAACTATTAATGTATGAAATTTGTAATTTCAGATGTCATGATATTACAAACAAGGCATCAGGCCAAGACATTATGAACCTTACTATTGGGGAAATAGGCATAGAAATTATACTTTATTTCATGGAACTATGCCAAATTATTTTCAATTTATGTGATTATATAAACTAAGAAATACAAATTATATTCATCTCATGAGACTTATGGATGCATATAGGGTATATCTATAATTGATCCATGCGTATAACATAATTATTTTTAATAATTTTCTTATATATTGAATCAAAATTATAATACACAATCACATTTCTGTATCAAAAAAATATATAAGGGGAAAAATAATTCTCAATATGTAATGGAGAGTGAAAGATGAAATAATCATAAGAAATAGAATGATCTAAAAATAAGATATAATCCATAAATTAGTAAAGGATTATAGGAGACCATAAACTCATTATAAATAATTAATTAAAGTCACATAATATATTTTTAGAATCAAATAGATAAATTTTAATTGAAACTATAAAAAGAACATTCCCAAAATATTGTGTTACTTTGTTGTAAATACAAAGTTACAAATCATTTATAAAATAGTTTCATGAGGTGTTAAAGATAAGTTTAAAATAATTTTTGGAAAATAAAATTTTATTGAATGTTTACAATACTTATAAAATAAAATTTAAAGTGGAAGATAAAATACATTTAAGTAATATGAAATCTTTTTTCAATCGTTGAAGAAAACAATACCATTTTATTTCATTATATAATATTAAACATTCATAGAAAAATAGACAAAGTATTTTCCTTGAAAACCCATATAAATTTTATAAGAATATAAATATTGAATAATTTCTTTAGAGGTGGGAATGATGTTTACATGGTATACATTAAAAAGAACATTCCTTTCATACATTTATAAAAATTCAAAGACAAATTATTTGAAAAAATATTAAAACGATTAATTTCAAGCCATTGTAAAAAAATTCAAAGTTTGTTTAAAAATACCTCAAAAATAAGTTATAAGTATATAAAAACTTCCATAAAACAATTTAACAATATGGACATGGAATGATATGATTTCAAACCAAAACGATGAAATATGGTTAGATTTTCTTAGAAAAATTTTCTACATCGGTTTAAGTACAAAATAAGAATAATGAATGGAAAAAAATAAAAGATATTGATATAAATATAATCTAATAATATATATTTATTTTATTAAAAAAATATCATATAAATTTCAAATTTAAATTTAAAACTAAATAATCCTCAATAATTGTGATATTGTGTAACAAAACATTATGAATTCAATAACTTCTATATTAAACCCCTTTAAAATAAAAATTTTCAATTGAAAATTTAAATTCCATGAATAATGATTAATTAATGATATAAAATTTTTATATGGTTAATATATAAACAATATAAAATAAATTATGTTTATATTATAAAATTTATTTCAGCAAGGTTGAATTGAAACAAAAAAACCCTTACATTGGATTCCTTCTTGTTTGGATGGGCTATATAGTTCTAAATACTCATTTTAAATTTTTTATATAATTTATTAGAAATTTTTTTCATATATATATAATTTTTAATATAATTTTATAGTAATTTTATATCCTTCAATTGTATAGATCTTATTTTCATTGACCACATATGGGTTGTTTGGTCTGTTTCTGCAAAACTACTTCAGTATATTGAACATGGTAAAAGGAGTTATTAAATGTTTTAATAACGTAAATAATGATAATTGTTCCCAGAATATTTTTTACAATATATAAAATTTTATAACTATCCATTCATGTCGATAATAGATAAAATGAAATACATATTTCATATAGGTGATAGTCTGTAAGTACACATGATGATGTTTTCATTTTCATTATGGTAGAAAGAATGAAAGTATATAATGATTAATATTTACAGAATCTTATTTATAATCAATATATCCAAATATTTTATTTAATATATCCTCATGATCTTCCATGGAACGAGTAAACAAAAATTGAATCATATCGCTTCATGGATGTGGTGGTCCACATGTACGGTCAAGTGATGTTATAATTTTGCAATGGATTGGAGGGTAAAAAGGTAGATAATATTTTATCATAATATATTTATAATTATATAATAAATAATATATATATTTATTAAATTGATATTTTTAGAAATCCAAATTTCATGATTATGGGAAATGATACATTTCACATTGTGGATACAATAGTTCAAACATACACACGTGTAAGGATTTCATTTCTCATTGGATGGAAGAAATTATAAAAGGGGTTATCACATAAACATATTAACATTTAAGAATATTTTAGATGATGATTTAAATATATATGAATGGTTATGATAGTATTTTAGGAGGTAATGAAGAAATAATAACAAAATAACATGGTAACGTGTTATACGTCATCATTGGAAAAAATTATTTGGATTACACCGTAATCATTATTAGGATGGTCTATGGGTGAGACTATGAACTCCAAGATGTGCGGAAGTAAGTTAGGGAGGGGTTTGGGTAGGGTTTTTTTGATAAGAAATTATCAAATATTATGGAAAAGTGAAGATATGAGGTTCCCTTTTATAAGTGAGGTGGTTGTAAAACTAGTAAATACTTGAAACATTATTATATAATATAGGTCATACAGTAGTCAAGTGTCATCAAAATGTCATAGTTTCATATAAATAAATTATAAGTTAGAAATAAAACCTAACAATGAGATTTAATCAGCTATTTCTTGTTATCTTTAATCATTATCCCACTATTTTAACCCATTTTACCATTAACCATAGTGAAAAATAGTTATCATGGTTACTATTCATTATGACCGAAATTGAAGTTGGATGTATAAAAAAATAGATTTTTCATTAAAAAAAATAAAGTCATATTTCAAAGATTAAATATATGTAAGTGGTAATGATTACTTTTAATATATTTTTTCAAAATATAACAAATTATTGTTTTAAGAAAAATTTACTTTTTAAGCATAAAAAAGATATTACCCCAAAATTATGTGTAATGTTGATCATAAGTGGATTAATTGGATAATGTTAAATAAAAGGACACTAATTTGACATTGAAACCAAAAATACTTAATGTAACCATTTTAATAATTTTTAAAAAGAGACAAACTAAAAATTGTTTTAGTTTATAAAAAATATTACATAGATTCCAATATGTCTCACATAGATTTATATGCTCAAAATTATATTTTTAAATGTTTTATAATACTTCTTAATCGTGTATTGTTTCTATAAAATGTTTTTATACATTCATGTCATACTTATATATGATAATTTCATAAAAGTGAAATTATTTATAAAGTCGTAATTTTTCACTATTCAGAAAAATATCTATTATTTTTGAAAAATACACTAAATTTACACAATCATAATTATTATATGGTGAAAAAAGTACATTATTTTTTTAAATTGAAATTTTTAAAAATATGTGAAATTTATCATTTAAATTGAAATTCATTAAAATGATTTTATAGAAACAAATGACTCTTTTAAACTTGAATCTACTACTACTATTTAAAAAATATATTTCATGAAATAACTTTTAAGGAAATGTTGGAAACCAATAGAGTGCATGAACAAAGAGAAAAATGAAACCTCAAATATAAAAGTATTAGTCATTCCAAATAAAATTAAAAGAGTTGGAATGATTAACCATGTATAGTTTCCATTGGATAGAGTTTAACTCAACGTCTATATTGTCCTTGATAAGTTCCTCAAATTGGAAGGCCATATTTTCCCATGTCCGAACATGCTCCTCCATGATTTTCCCCATCCTTGGAGCCATAAATTAGAATATAATTATGTGTATCAATCCAAGAAACCAATAATTCATTAAATTTTAACTATAGTGGTATTTTAAACATTTTATAAGAACACTTAAGGATATTGATTATGAAGGAATCCTCTAACATATCTTCATTAGATTAAAAGATAATCTTCTAAACCACAGCTCTACCGTCTACCTCCTTGTTTTCACTATTTGATGAACTCAATATTGAAACCCACTTTGGATCTGAGAAGATATTTCTATTATCTTATATTCTCATCAAAATTAATGAATTCTTTATTGTTTTTCATTGATCTTCTTCATCCCTTCCAACGGAATCAGGAGCATGCTTACTATGCATACCAAGATTCGAAATATTGTCTTCAGGCCAATAAGAAATACTCATCCTTGTCATTGTGATAGCAATTTTTTCAATACATTATTATCTGGTAACCACTATTTTTGGTAAATTTTTGTAATCCTGGTTGGGCCTCAATTTCTTCTCAAAATTTAATAGAAAATTTCCAGTGAGTATGTTACCTTTCTTTGCCTTTCTTGATTCAAACCCAACACTCATTACTCTATGAGGGTCCAAATAATAGTGTAACATTGATTGTGTGCTTTTTCCTTGTCACCCATTTTAGAATCCTCATCGGCCCTTGATCTATGATGCTTCATATTCCATTTTGGAAGAAATGTTCTCCAACCTTCTAGATCCATGGTTTCCCTCTCTTCCCCATTCAAATAAGTAAAACAATTAGTGGAAGTAATATTGGTAAGTCTTGTTGCGCATGAGACCTCTACCTATATGGGATTGAATTCCAATTAGGGAGGCCCAATAATAAGTAGAAAAAGGTTATCTCCAACCCTTTTCATGCACCTCCATTTTCATCGGATTAGAAAGGTGGAATAAACCATTGTAAGAGATGATCCATCATCCCACGAGACATACTTTATCAAATTATAAATAGTCTAATCACATTTCATGTTTTAAAATATGTCTTCCACCTCTGTATTAGTGAACATAGTACCCAATACTTTTTTAGGATGATTAGTTTAGGAGGCCTCTATAATATATGATTTATCGACAGTGGGGAAATCAAAATTACAACAACCCATCCTAATAACAAAAATGATCCCGCATTAATTATCCTTACATCCTCACCAACATGAAGAGAACATGTTCCCCAAAAATTTTCAATATGATAATAAATCAATCTAAGAATGAAACATAACCAGTTTTTTATAGTGAAATTATTCCCCAACCAAGATCCACACCCACCAACTGTAGGTTTCGAAACTTGGACATAAAAACATATATGATGCGATACTGGATGACATATTTTCTCTGTTCTGGGGTCGGAGAATAAAAAATACTCAAACAAATTTCAATGTATGTGGATTATTGTAGGATGATTAATAGGAATGAGTAGTATAAGAAATATTACCAGAAAATATGTTTTCATGGAATCATGTTTCATATGAAAATCATATAACAATATTAAGATGTATAAATGGAAGTCATTGTTGGTTTGAGGATATCTATACCAAAAAATGATCAAATCATTCTTCAATGATAAATGAACCTTGATATGCAGATTATAGAGGTTTAAAACTATCCCCATCTCTTATAGACCCTAGGATCCATACACAAATTGATCAAATGAGTAAATTAACAGAAAAAAATTTGATTCAGACAACAAATATGTGTTCTCTGTAAGACTTCTACTTTTCAATTTTTTTATAAAATGTTACCTTGTTAAGAAACTGTTACTATTCGCACACAAATAGGTAGATTTATCTTCTATCGCTTGAGTTTTATGAATTATAAGGGAATATGATTACTTGATTTCTTTCCTAGGTTGTTGATTTGATTATTTTTATACCAATCATTCAACTCATATTAAAAATTAGTAATGAGAAAGATTAATTTTCCATACATAAATCACTAAAATAAAAAATTAATGGACCGTGTGATCGATGAAATGGAAATGTTCTTTTTTGTATAAGATATTGTTTTTTTTCTAAAAATCCCTCCCATTTCTGTAAATTTACAAAAGTAAAAGATGGTTAGTAGGTCTTAAAATATTATTCAATAAATTACCCCATAAGATTTAGGAGTAATATTTTTATATCAAAAATATCAGTAATAACATCCAAGGTTCAATATTATTCATTCCACTAAACACAATTCATAATACACTTAAATTTTTTTTATTACATCGTACTCATATATTTAAACTTCTTTAATATAATTATACTTATTTTAAAACACATACAAAACCTAAAATTTATATATTTTATTAATTTTAAGACCTATATTTTAAGCATAAAAAACATTACATATTTTGGGATAATATATCCCAGAAATGAGATATTATAAACACAAAATTCACATATAATAAGTTTCTCAAATAAATCATTTCCTCTATGAGTCTCATGAATGATTAACATGTGATTCTCATGTTCTTAATCTATTTTATACCATACCACGATGAAATCAATAAATTCCACAATGAAATTATAATTATAGTCCTTAGAGCTTGGGGAATTTATTAAAATAGTGCCTCATCCACTTGTATTTAATGAAGTTGATATCAGTAGCTTATTTATTTTATTAATATTCATAACCGTTATGTCTTTAATCTATACACCTACGAAAAATTCACATTCCCTTAAATATTTATAAGGATGATTCTTTCTATATTTATCACATGATAGATGTTTTACTATTCCATTATTCTTATTTATTACATTTTATTTTTTATAGTTCTTAGTCTTCCTCTTTTTCTCTCGATTTCCATTGAAAATATAAGGATGGGATAATTATTATTTTTATCTAAATAAAATTTTATACCAAATCATAAAATTCTAAAAATTATTATGAGAATAAATACTTTTGAAGGATCACATTAATCCTATCAATGAAATTTTGAATCTTAATTTGTGGATTACATATATATTCCATAACATGACATGGTACTTGGTAATGTTAGCCTCAAAGTCAATAAAATCTTCCTCTTCCTTCTACATGATGTAAAAAAATTACATTTCTATATCAGCTCATTTTTCTTGTAGAAAATATTTCGTATATTATATAACCTTAAAAGTTCCGTAGTTCAAAATTTTCATCTTATATTTCTCCTTATCATCGACCACCAAAAATATTCATCTTCTTTTAGACAATATACAACAATAATAACATTTTCCTTTTCATTACTTCACAAATACAAAAAACAAATTAAAGGAAATGATCCCTTGATTAGCTATAAATGGATAATTGTTTCCATTAAAAGACAGTCATTTCCATCATATGATGTTATACAACATCATTAAACTATGCTGAGAAGCAACATGTTTCTCCATACTGTCAAAGTTATTTGTTGTAATGTAAGATAAATACAATAATATAGTTGTGATTTTTCACCTACAACACCATCCATATTGACTTTTTATAATGAGAAATATCTATATTTACCCTACTGTTGATATGATTTTTTTTCCATAGACATTTATCAATCTCTAAAAAATATAACATAGAAAGTCAGTTCATAATCATCACTAATGTTGACCTAAGGAATAAAAATCCCTAATAAGGTAAAATTTATCAACTATTATAAGGAATAATTCATAATTCTCATACTTTCTTTTTTCTCTTAAAATAAATTTCCCAAGGGTCCTATTAAACATTATTTGATAAAATCGTTAGTAACCTTTACTCGAGTATCCTATAGTTTCTATTTACTTTAATACATTGTTTTAAGATATATGAGATCTCGCCATGGAGGTTCATTAGTTTAGAAATCTTTGAAAAATTGATACATAAATAAATTCTATATTATAATGAAAAATATAAACAAAACATGAAAAACCTTCTTACATCATTGAAATTCATTCAATGATTCATTATCCATATCCTGGTGAATGGAAAACAAAATAAAGAGTGATATTTGATACATAGTATGTTTAGTATACAACTAAGTCTACTATGAGGAGATAAGGCATAAAAAATATGGAAGCGTGGTTAATTAATACATCTATTATTTAATTAATAACTTGAGCATCAAAATAGATCCATTGAAATTTAAGACCAGAAAATCATATGGATTATAATAAATAAATTTTTAATAAAGTAAATGAATAATATTGAACATAAATACCATTTTTCAAGGCATCAATAAAAGATATTATGAACCATATCATCAAGATATTCATCTAAGACATAGTACATACTATTAGGGAATTTTTCCGTGACATTTTCATTGTATGGGTCAGCATACAACAATCAATGTTCATTAATTTTAACTCATGAGAATTATTGATGTATAAAGGAGCTATATATAACAATTTCCCACCCATCACATAAATATTTACAATTCATTTCTCATATATTTTATCAATAATATAATATATAATTAATATACCTTTTCAATAAATAAATATTTGTATTGAATAAATAAAAAACATTAATATTTACCTATAAAATGTAATAACAATCATAATAATATTCCTTTAAATAAAAACATGTACTGAAATGATATACAATTAAGATAATATTTAATTTGTTGAAATGATATTTAATATATCTATGACACTGAAAATTTAGACATGAAAGAGAAAAATATTGTCTAATGAATACTTTAGACTAATAGTGAACATGATCCAAATAATTTTAATTAACTAAAAATAAGGTATAATTCTTATATAATATTAGTATTATAAAAATCCATCAAATATTCAGAATTAAATTTTTGAAATAAATGATATACATCTGATAATTACATAGGAAATTGAAATAAAACTGTTAAATATAACATTCTTTAAATCTACTATAAATTTATTATGAAAACAGTGTTTTAAATAATTTCTAACCTCTTTTAATGGGGTGTTAAATATAATTTTAAAATAATCACCAAAAATTTAAAATCTTAATACTATATTAAGATTATAAATAAAAAATTGGATTATATTATAAAATAAATTTAAGTAATATGAAATCTATTTTAAATCCTTTAATGAAATAATACCCTTTTATATTAAAATATAAAATAATAATTAACGAAAAAATGGAAAAATATTTTGATTTATAATCATTTATACAATTATTGGAATCTAAATTGTTAATAATGGTCATGGAGGTGGTAAATTTTATTCATTCCATGTATGTTAAAAATAACATTCCCTTAAAACTTTTATAAAATGTAAAAAATGGCATTTTTAGATAAATTTAAAAAGTTTGCTTTTAAATTGTTGTAATGAAATTAAAAGGTTGTAGAATAAGTCCTTTAACAATATTCTAA
This sequence comes from Viscum album, assembly GCA_963277665.1. Lineage (NCBI taxonomy): Eukaryota > Viridiplantae > Streptophyta > Magnoliopsida > Santalales > Viscaceae > Viscum > Viscum album. Next base: position 400,747,442 of record OY728138.1, read on the forward strand.
GGGTAGATAAGCAAAAACATGAAATAGTTAATGAAAATGGATATGGAAGATAAATAATCACAATTAAAAATAAGAAATAAGGTTTGTTATTCTTAAAAACATATTCATGAAAAGTTTAAGTAAAAAAGAGTGGATAAAGGAATGAAATCATGAAACCCATATAAATAGATAGAGTATAATAAAATATATAGTGTTTGAGATTATAGATATCAATAATTCATCAAATATAAATTTAAACATGAATAATCCCAAATAATAGTTTGATTGTAAAATAAACCTATGCTGCTTTAGAAACATTTAAATCAAACCCCCTTAAATGTGAAAACATAAAATGAAATTTTAAATACTGTAAAGAATGATTAATTTATGATATAATATTTAAATGGGTAAATATATACATTATATAAAATTAATTAGGCGCATTATTTAAAATAATTCTCAATGCAGTAAATTTGAGATGAGAAAACCATAACATGGGTTCATGCTGGTCAGACAAGTTATATCCTCATGAATAATAAATTTAAATATATAATTTAATTTATTAAGGGAATTTTTTATATATGTTTTATATTTTAAGATACTTTTATAATCATTTTACATCCATACATTGTTTAGTTCATTATTACACTTACCACATAAGGGTTCTTTGGTCAATTTCTACAAAACTGCTTCGGTATAAAGACCATAGTTGGCATTTGTTTTGAATTGGTTAAATAAAATCTAAAATGTTAATAACATCATGAATACAATTTTTATTCATTATATAAGATTTTCAAACAATCCATTCAAGGAAATGATTTAAAAATGAGATATGTTATTCATGGAGGAGGTAGTATTCATTTTCACATGATGGCGTTTCAATTTACAAATTGTTGGAAATAAAAGAAATTATATAATGTATAATATTTACATAATCATATTAATATCAAGAATATAATATATAATCATTTGATATTTAATTATGATCACCCATGTAAATATGAAAATAAAAATGAATCATATCGCTTTGTGGAGGTAGTGTCCAACAAATATGCATGAGTGGGATTATCATTTTACAATGGCTGATAAGGTAAGAAGGAAGATGATTTTAGTTATTTATAAATTTATAGATATATCATAAACATTAAATATATTAATGTAATCCATATTTATAACCATTCATGTGATTTGGAGATGTAAATTGATACATATATCTTTTTTGATAAGTTAGTTCATATATACACCCGAGTTATGCTTTCATTTATGATTAGATTTAAAAGGATATTAAAGAGGGTCAAAAAATAAACAAGATAACATTTAAGTATGTTATATTTAATTATTCTTGTTATATACTATTTTTTACTATATTTTTGAAGTATTTATAAGAAGAAATATTCATTAAATACCATAGTTAAGAGTTATACCACTTCTTTGGAAAACCACATTCAGCATAAACCTCATGTTGTCTTAGATTTTTATTTTTGTGAGACAAGGATCTTCATGATGTGGGAATGAAGTTATTTAGATAATTAGGTAGGTTTTGGCTGATATAGATGGCTCATATAAAGTGAATAACTGAGGATATGATGTTCCCTTTTATAAGTGAGGTGGATGGAAACTTGTAAATACTTTAACCTTTATTAACTAATATATGTCTTACTAATGTAAAGTTGATTAAAATTATCATTACATCAAAGATTTTAATGATAAGGTATAAATAATAATAAAAAATTACATTTAATCTAGTTTTTATGTTATTTTGATTCCTTATCCCATTAATTTGTCTCTTTAAACATATTTTACACTTATCCATTGTGATAATTGTTTTTTGCTTTGGTTACTTTTAACTATAATCAAAAATGAAATTTTAGTTCTCTTGGATCTCTCTATGAGATAACTAAGAGGGTGTAGGGTTGAATAAAATATCACATTTATTTTTATAAGAAATTTTATTATAATTTTAAGTAATCATTCTTAACCTATAAAAGCTTATTAGAGTTACAATCTACTAAAATATAATTATCAGCCACACATTCAATTTAAAAAATAATAAAGACAGAGACGTAAATGTAATTTTAATTGAGTATTAAAAATTTCTACTCATTTCCATTTTGTTCCACCCCCCCCCCCATGAATAATTTTACAAACATTGTCACAAACCATATGAGATACCCCGGTACATTAATACCCAATCAGATCCTGACATATCCCGAAATGGAATCTTTATCACCATTGTTTGTTTTCTTACACTAGGAATCATGATAGAAAAAAAACAGATTGTATTCACCACAATATTATTAGATATAAATAATGAAATTTAGTATTCTAAACAATCCACAATGATAATGTACTAGAATGAAACAGGTAAAGGAAGAACCAAGACAGTCCATCATCAAATTATACAATATCTAATAAGGTAAAATGTAAAAAAACCTCCTGTCATAGGAGGAGAACATGTCCACTAGTCACTTCCATCACTCCAAGTTCCATAAACCAAGTATAACCCATCCTCTATGTGGTTCTTTCCCTTTTATTGGACCTGAAATAAAAATTAAATAAATTCCCGAAAAAAAGGGTAGGGTGTGAGATAAACATCCTAGTAGGTCTTCACAATGAGTTATAAAATATAATCTATAAATATTTTACCATTTATGGGTTAAATTTAAATAAAAAAGGCAAGGAATAACATTTAGATCATATAAATAAAAATATAGAAGATATATCAATATAAGATTAAATGAGAAATTTATATAAAAATTTTATATAAACAATTTAGTACGAATAAAATGGTACTATAAATGATGTATATATAATCAATTAAAAAACAAGAACTATGGTCATCTTCCGTAATTTACATTATTTTATGTCTATTGAATCCTCACACTTCTCAATCATCAATACAGATCAAGAATTCATCCATGCTCCCAAATGATCACGCAATACAAATATCCAATGAACAACCCATTAGGGGACCCACATTAGAAAATCATGTCAAACTTTTGTATGTTAGTTGTTCCATTATCAATCCATTACAAGGGACCTAGATTCCAAGTGTGATTTTCCAAATTTCTAACCAACTACTGAGACTCTTATGTTCATTAATAAACAAATCAACAATTTATTCATTCATTCACCCAAAATTAGTTTTCAAACAATAATTTCAATTTCAAAACAAAATATTGTATTTTTATCAAATTCATTCTCTTTCAAATCATATTTCCTTATAATCCAATTTTCTCAAGAATCGACAGAAATCAACTTTCAATCCAAGCTACCATTGGTCCCAAATCCACCAAAAAATATCAATTCCATTGAAATTTGTCATTTTTAAAAATTTACACAATCTTTTCAAATAATACATCAAAACATCTCAAATTCAGTTTTTTAATAAACTTAAAACTCATTTTAAATCAATAAATAAGTTAAGGATTCAATTTTAGGTAAATAATTATGAAACCACCTATATATAATCATGTGGTAAGACAAATAAACACCAACAATTTTAGTGCCAAAGAATAAATATGGATAATGTTTTCTTGGAATCAAACCTACAATAAAGACCTATAATATCAAAAATCTAATTCATCAACAACTTATGTATTAACCAATTTCAAAATGGAGATAAGGATAAGCGTGAGAACTCCAAATCAAGGGAGAGAAAACATACTGGAGATTGATTGAGAGCTTCAATTTCTACATAGATTATCAAAGGAAGAGGTTTGGAGAACAACGTAATCATCTTTAGAGCCTGAAAAATAAAAATAAACCAATTATTGTCAAATGGGGGTGTTTTATGGTTAAACTAGGGATCCATTTACTTTTTAATAGAATTTTTAAGGTAATAGAAAACTGTGTTTATAGTTTCTGTATGGGAAGAATGGTTAATGGTAACTATGTTTTTTAACTATATTCTCCGATCAGACATATAGGTGGGGTGCGTATATTGTCCACAATGTTCAACTAACCACATGAAATTGATGCAAACACGCTGTTGACGCTCCTTTCGTCACAGAATCTAAAGATCGGAAAAGGGAATATCTCAGCTGAAAGTGATTCATCCTTTGAAGAAAACATCAAAAATCGACAAAGGCCTGACCAAAGGATCAACAGAAAATCCACCGTGCAAGTGATACCACTGCCGCGCAAGTGTACTTGCACGGCTACCTTGGTCGCACAGGTGACTTGCGCGACCTAATTGGTAACCGCCCGGTAACCGCCCTGGGTCTTATTTTGCCTATAAATAGACCCTGTGGGCCCCCCATTCAGGAGGATCTTTTTCCAGAAACTCGGATAGAAGCTCCCGACGCCCAAGTCTCTTCTCAAAGCTTCCGGAACACTTCTAAGGTAATTTCTTACCTAGAACGGAAGATATCAAGAGAAGAAGGAAGGCCTAAGTGTTGAAACTTATCAAACACTTGCGCGCCGACCTAATTCCTTAAATATAACTTCCGCGTCCCTTTTCTGGAAGAACCTCAAGGGGATTCTAAAGGGTTTTATCAAGAGTCGCTCAAGTATTTCAATTCTGATTGAAAATCGCGCAAGTACACCATGTGTCGCGCAAGTATACTTGCGCGACCAATACTTGCGCGCCGCCTCAGGACTTGCGCGCCTTTCAAGACTTGCGCGCCCCTATTTTTTTGGGTGCCCATCTGGCCCATTTTTCCCCTCTTCAGCCATTTCACCTTTCCTTTTTAAGATTCAGTCTTCAAGACACTCTTCAAAACCATTTATGGCATGAATTCTTGATTTGACTTTCTTATCTGAAAGGAATTCTGTGAAATCTCTCTCAAAATCTAGTGATTTAAGTATCCTTATGTCACTAAAATATGGGGGAGTTCATTCATTCAACCTCATCCTTTAAGATGAGAAAATCCTAACTTGGGTCTCCTTTTCAGGAATAATCCCCAGTTATAAAACCTTTGATATGGGCATCTTCCTCAGGAGTAAGCCCCAATCAAGTCCTCTAATCTTGGGCATCTTTCTTAAGAATAATCCCCAACCTCAAATATGGGCATCCTCCTCAGGAGTAAGCCCCAAACCTTAATCCCTAACCTGGGTATCCTTTTTTTAGGAATAAGACTCAGTCATAACCTTGGGCTTCCTTTTCAGGAATAAGCCCCATGTCCCCTTAAACTTCTCTTAACCAGTCATAAATTACCTTTGATTTGGGTTTCCTTTTCAGGAATAAAACCCAATCATAAGTCCCCTCCTAACTTGGGCATCCTCCTTAGGAGTAAGCCCCAAGATTAGAGTATTCAAATCTCCATGAAGCACATATAACTTTGTGGACCCTGTTCATGGATTTTTTCCCTAAAAGTAAATCCTAAACCTTCATCTATCTGGGCAGTCATCTATACATAAGCCCCAAAAAAATTCTTATGATTGCATCTTTTATGGCACAATTGTCTAAATTTTATCAATACCTCTTGTTTCTCACACCGAGCATGACTCACGTGAGCTTAGAGTGTAAAAGTAATTATGACATTCATCTTTGAGCCATCAATCATAAACATCATACCCCATTCCCCGAACTACGTGGGTTCTGATTCCTTTTCCAAAACAAAGGATACGTAGGTAGCCCGTTTATGGGTTCGATCCCAACTTTGAAATAATCTATGTCCTTATGAATGACGATAAACTTCAAGTGCCCCACTGAGAGGCTTTAAAACCAGCCTGGTCATCAAAATGACCAAGAGACTTTTATATAAATGTTTTGAAGGATACCATTGACCAAGAATCTCTAAACAAATATAGATGATTCTATATTGATGAAGAACCTCGAATACATATAAAAGATTCTCTAAATTTCTTGCATATTTAATCATTGATTGTTAAAACTAAAGGAAAGCTCATTTTATACTTGGTAATGTAATAAGGATTCACGAACTTAACTTAAATCTATAAAGAGAGTCTTGGAGTAGACAATAATTCCCCTCAAAAAGGTGTGATGAGTCCGACCTCCCATCCTCTCGATCAATGCAAATTCCTAAGCCTCATTAGTCCACAAACTAATGAGCGCCTGCCTTTGGAAAGTAGGTCCAAACGGATGTGGAATCATTGGATGTTTCCGGTTCTACGAACAAACCCGTTAGAAACCGATCGGAACATTTGAATCTCCTGTCCAGGAGGTCATCCCCGGATTCCGCGCGAAACAAAAATGGTGAACCCGACGTGAATCTTTAACCAAGTTAAAGTGATGTTCTTCTTATCTGTTAGGCCCCTTGGGCCAACAAGGCAATCATTGACATATGATCATCCAAAAGATGCAGTAGCTGGATTCATCTTGATTATGTCTGTTACATGGAACAGGCAATCTTTTCTCAAGATCTTCTGCAGAAATGGCTTTCCTTAAATTCACCCCTATGAATACTGCTGCTGTGAACACCTCTACTGTGCGGTCTGCTGCTGTAAAAACCAATGCTGCTACTCCTGCTGGAACGTCATCCGCTCTGAGGATGACATCACCAACTCATCGTATTCAACGCTGTGTTTCTAATGCACTGGTTAAGGAGTATCGTCGCAACGGTACTATCCCAACTCTAGAGGCCGATCGTCAAGCCCTCCAAGTTAACAACTCTACCTAGTCGTCCGGACAACGGTGGCCAGCAATCAAGAAGCAGGCGGTGCTGACTACCGTCTCCAACCGTTTCGGGTCGTTATCCCCGGAACGCAATTTCCATTCACTCCCTTACTCCGAGGAAGTGAATGAGCAGGTCCCTCGGGGCCTTAATTCAAAAATACAGGAGTCCTTCCCGAGGGCTCCCATCAACAATCGCCGCCAGACTCGTGCGGTAGTGCGCCCTCAACATGATGAGGGTACCGACTCCAGGCATTCAGCTCAGGTTCCTCGAACCCGAGCAGGCAAGATGAACCACCAGAGACGGAATCCGGTTAACAATAGGCAGGTTGTCATCCCTGCCATCTCTGGAGAAGTCCACCAACCTAACTTGGTAGCAAACAACGAGCAGGCATACACACCTGCCCGTTTTAATTCAGCTGTCCAGCAGACTCGTCTGACAGCATCAAGCTGATCCCACCAGGCATTTCCGGCGGAGTACCATAGGCAGGAGAATACACCTGGTTATACATCATCAGTTAGTCAGCAGGCTCGTCTGACTACATATGATGGATCTCGTCAACCGCGTTTGGCAAAGTGTAATCAGTAGGCACATACACCTGCTAATACTAATCAGGTCTACCAACAGTCTCCCTTGGTAGCACCCGGAGAAGCCAGTCGGAAAGTCCCGACGACAAACAGGGGGCAGACTCAACTCTCTGCCTCCACACTTGAGTACTTTCAGGATTCACTGACGGGAAAAGGAGGACAGGAGCAGGCACATACACCTACTCCAAGCCCGGAATGGACGTATATCCCTGTTCCGGCGGCTGAAGTCACCAAACATATTTTGTAAATGGTGAAAGAGCAGAAGCAAATTCCTGCTCATATTCTGGATGCTTGCCAGGATATCATAACAGCTTCAACATCATCTCAGGGACATACACATAAATCTATCCCTAGCAATGGAGTGACACATCAACGATTCACTCCGGAACAGACACACACATCTGTTCCAGTCCAAGAGGGTTATGGGGCATACTCCCCCATATCATACGGACAACCAAGTCAGGCACATACACCTGATTTGAGTGGAGATCGTCAGCCTAACCTGACCATCTTTCCTGATCAGGCACATACACCTGCTCAGAGCAATCACTTTCGTCATCAAGTGGTTTCTAAAGCGAGTAAGAAGGCATCTAAGAAAAAGATCCGCTCAGCACAGTCAGGAGATCAAAGGCCAATCTGTAACCAAGCCTTGCTCGATGCTGGAGTTCTTGAAGCCCTCAGATATTTATCTGTCGGAATTCAAGATTCTACTCCCTCAGTTCCCAATAACAGGAACATTAATTCTGAAGGTCTTCAACAGACACTTCCTCATGAAGACTTGCTTCATGAAAATTCGGTCATTCTTGATGTTTCTTCTTCAGATGAGAGCCACAGGAACCCTCTGTGTGGTCAGAAGGACAAGGAGCAAGAGATTTCATCTTTTGCTGTAACCCATCATGACGGTCCTCATCATGGTGATGAACTTCGCTGCGAAAGTCATCTCCGCAGTAGTGATTCACGTTGTCTCGAAAATTCTTCAGAAGTCAATGTAGTGACGAGAAAGCCCTCCTATCTCGAGACACTTGCAAACGTAAAACCAGTCATGTCTGATGCTTTACTATCGGCAGGTGAAACTCTTTCTCCATCAGAAGATAGCCTGGGGTTCAGGTTATTCTCCGAACCTTCCCTGGGTCATTCATCTTCCAGCATGAATAGTGATTTCTCTACCAATCTTGTTGAATCCGATGAAGCAACAAGGAAACACCAACTCTGGTCCAAACAGGTAGAAGAATCTTCATTTAATGATAAAGAGGAAATGCTGAACATGAGGAAAAAACTGGCAAAAGGTGAAGTACCAGTCATGTTTTGGCCTTTGGCTGATTCCCAGTACGACATTCCAAAGATGTTGACGGATGATGGAATCCATGATATTCGTCTCAACATATGGAAAACTCTTTATCAATTAAAGAAGAAGGTATTATCTTACGATGAATATGAAAATCATCTTAAGATAATAGAAGGGTTACAATGCCAGATTGATTTGGCATCTCTATCAGTCTCTCGGTATCCGAAGGCTGAAAAGCAACAGAGAACCCTTCAACGTTCATGCCTTGGCGCACTAAGAAGATTGCGTCAGTTAATTTCCAATGCTCCATCTAATGTTCATATCAGAGGATGGGGTGTTCACAGAGCACTACATTTCACAGTGATTTCCGGTCAGCAAAGCCCGCTGAAAATGGTCTCATGCAATGTTATTGCCCATGGCCGGCCACAGTCAATGGGCTTTGTTCATAATCAAAAGCTTGCACGAGATCAAGCTTCAACTAGTTCCTCTCAAAATCAAGTATATAGAGAACATGTTGTTGAATTGCTCCTACATCAACCAGGCAAGAATATTGCACAAGCCTCTCGTCTGGAGCAAACACGTCATCAAATGACAGAAGTTTCGGAAATCATCCAACGGTCTGTTGAACCAGGTGATAAAAGTGAATACAGGTTAATGCATCCAGCTAATTTCCGAACTAAGATTCACAAGATCAAGAGAGATTTCAAAAAGATCTCAGACATAGCATGTCAAGAGACACCCCAGCATTCCAGACTGGGGACTTCTCTAACCCAACCCTTAGAATCAACGAATGGGATTCGAGGAGTTGAGCGGAAGCAACAGCAACACCCCCAGTCCACCGGACTGGGGACTTTTTCAAATCTTCAATCCCTCCCTCAGAGAAAGTCAGTATTCTCTCTATTAGGGAATAATCCTCAAGAGGAACGAAGAGCCAAGATGTCAGGAGATTCTCTCCAAGTGACGGTTCTCCACGAAATTCTTGAGGGATCAAGTCAACGGAATTCCATGTCTCATCATGGACATAGAAGGAGACAATATCACAGAAATGCTGATAGAAAGGATTCCATGCAATATGCATACATTAATGTCATCAATGCCGTTGCTGCTGATTCACCAGATGAGGCTCAATCAGAGGGATCAAACGAAGAGGTTCCTGCTCAAGAAGTCGCGCACACAGACCTAAATGAAGAAGGTGTGCGCACACGTAATCAAAGGCTTACCCAAAATCTGGGTATTCTTTCAAGTAACCCACTTCCCCCTCTCCGAAAAGGATCCAATAAGGGGAAAGTTAAGAATCAGGTTACTTCGCACCCTTCCTCTGAAGGAGGTCAATCGCTCTCATTAGAGCAAAGGTTTTCACAACAGGAGGAAGAAATGAAAGAATTAAGAAGGTTGAATGCAGAACTACTTCAGAATAGTCTTCTTCTTAAGAATGCTGAAGTCCGACAGCCGAAGGAATTTGTTGTAACTACTAAGATGGATCAAGAATATCCTCCTTTGTCAGTACACCCACAGAGGTCTAATCCTACGGGTCAAACGCAACAATGGTTAGCAGCACTACCATCAGTTGCAGCACCAACCACCACGTCTGTCCAAGCTCCATTCATTGCACCTATCCAAAACCAAGTTCAACCTGACCTTTCTCAAAAGTTAATAACTACTATTGAGTCATTAACAGCTCGGTTAGAAACTATGGAAGGGAAACGGGCGCAAGTTCAACCTGAAAAGAAAGTTTACCCTGAATGGGTAGATTCAATTTCTCCTCCATCCAGTTTTGGAAACCCTATTTTCCCTACTTTCAATAGATCAGGCGACCCTGAACAACATTTGACGCATTACGTATCTTGTTGTGATCCTATGATGGGAACTCCAGAGCAGCAAGAAGCAGTAAAACTCAGATGCTTCGTGTGAACCTTGCAAGGACCAGATTTTGTCTGGTATACAAGCTTGAAATCCCGGTCAGTCATCAGATGGGAGGATCTTCGTCAAAAATTCCTTCTTCAGTTTAGCTCAACTTTGCCAAAAACGACAGTTTTCGATCTTACAAACTGCAAGCAAAGGGAGAATGAAAGAGTCTCTGATTTCATTGCTCGTTGGAAGGGATTAACGTATTCCTTGAGTTTATCACTCCCTCAGGAGGAATTGTTGCCAATCTGTGTGGAAAATTTGCGTGACGAAATATGCACGCCATTGATCCCTGTGAAATACACAGGAGGGTTTCGAGACCTTACTTCAATCGCTCAACAGATTGAATATTCCCTTATACAGGCAAAGTTTAAATCTCGTGTAATTCCATCAGCTCCAGGAAGAAGAATGGGTAAAGCAGAAACTGCTACAGTTATGCTTAAACAGGCACCTGTACCTATTTCTACTTCAAAACCTTCATCTTCTCGAAGAGCTCCACCTCCTGAACGCCAACAACAAAGGCTATTTCGTCCAAATGATCAAAAAGATCAACGACGAAAACAATTTGAGGATATGAAGAGTAAAACATACTCTTTCCAAAGTGAGCAAGTTCCTGGTTACTTCATTTCAGCTCTGGAAAATAATTTGGTTCAATTACCAGTGCCCAAGAGGCCAAACAAGGAAGGAGATGAAGACTGTCCCAATTATGGTCCCTTTCTTCATATGTTGGGGCATCCCATCCAGGAGTGTTTTGTCTTTAAAGACCTCCTGCAAAAGATGGTCGACTTGGGACAAGTCAAATTGAAGGGTTCTTCAGCTCATGTAGCGTGTATTACCGCTACAGATCCAGAAGAAGGAGGCGAGTGGCAGGAAGTCAAAAGCAAAACTGCGAAAAAATATGATGATTGGATGGTCAGAAAGACAATCAATCGGACCCATTCCATTTTGCGAACACAATTGAAGAAGCCAATTGTGTCTCCTACAAAAGCTGCAGTAAAGCCTCCATCAAAGGACAAATCCTCAAAAGGGCAGCACAATTCAAAGAAGAAAGAGGAATCAGGAGAAGATGAGTATGCATCAAAGCCTAAATTGTCTTTGACTCTGGCAGATTTCATGCCATCTACTTCAAAGCAACGGGCACCGTCCCACCAAACGGCACAGCCTAAACAGGCTAACCAGGAAGAGTCTTTATCAGACGAAGAGTTAATCTTTGGTTCTGTTAATATGATTCAATTAACAGATTCATATTTCAGTCTTGATGAGCCTGAATTCCCTGTATCAAATAATGGAACCCGAGGAAGTTCTAGAGGTTCAGGATATAGGGGAAGACGTGGATCTTTCCGAAGCCACTACTCTAATTCTACCCCTGCTAGCACTGTATACGCAGTAGAAACTCGTGGTAGAGCCCTTCAGCAAGCTCAAAAAGAACAAGCAAGTTCTTCTTCCAATGGCCAACTCAGCTTCGGCACAGTTATTTTGGAAGATCGATTAAATGTTCCATCTTCTTTATCTCAGCAAGTAATTGGATCTAATCAGTCTAATTTTCCAAAACCAAAGATGTTTCCAACTTCAATACAAGATGCATCAGCTTCCAAAGCATCTACTTCCAAGGTACCTGCTAAACCGCATATTCCTATTGGGAAACGCAGGCCTCTAGATCAAAATTATGATATATTGAAACACTTGGCCCAAGTACCAGCCAAATTATCAATTTTGGATGCTTTGAATCTATCAAGAGATCTTTGGGAAGCACTCATCGAAGCTTTGTCAAGTCCTCAGGAGTTTGAAGCTGAAATTGCTGCAGCTGAAATTTATCACATAGAGAATAATCCTGCAGAATGTCATGCAGTGATATCTTTTACTGATAAAGATGAAGATGATGTTGTGCATGGGCACATAAAACCTTTGTACTTATCTGGAAAAGTCAATGGTATAGATGTTCTAAGAGCTTTTATTGACAATGGTTCAGGAGTCAACCTCATGCCCATTCGTACACTTCGTCGATTGGGCCTCACGGAATCTGATTTATCTCCTTCTACCATGATGTTGCAAGGATATGATAAAAATGAACAAGAACCACTGGGAGAAGTTACACTCAGAACTCAGTTTGGAGATCTTGTTTCCAATTCAAATTTTATGATTGTTGATCAGGACTCAGCTTTCAATATCTTGCTTGGAAGACCCTGGCTACATCAACATGCAGCTATTCCGTCATCATACCATCAATGTCTCAAATACTGTTTCGATGGTCAAGTTGGAACATTGTATGGTGATAAGGCCCCGTTCAAGACATGTGAGTCTCAATACATTGAGGTGGAATTTTATCACATGAAGGGAAGAGAAAAATCTACAATGAAGGAAATTACCAAAGTTAATGCTCCATATGGTTTGGAAAAAATTCCAATAAATCCATTTTCACATGTGAGTACAGATTATGTGTTACCTATCAGTCAAATTGACAAAATAAGCCCAAATCAAAATACTCTTATGGAAAGATCCATAATGTCAATTACGGCAATCGAGCTAGACAACATGGGAGAGATTGGTAACTTACCAAGCAGTGATGAAAGCATAAGTGGTGACGTTTTCATTTCGTCTGCTGAAATCCAACAAGTCTATACTTCGCTAATCAGGCCACAAGAAGTTATAGCAACACCAGAGGTGAATATTGATGTCGATTCTCAATCCATCATCTCCTCTTTAATTCCCAAAGAAGACCCTTTATCATCAATAGGGTCGGAAATGGAAGCTTCTTTTTCAAAATGTAAAAATTTTGACATCTCATATGGTCATGAGAATTTCATTTTTTCATCTACTTTGCAAGTAGAAACGGAAGAAATAACACATGATGAAGAGGAAGAGGAAGATCTTAGAGATGCTCCTCCAGCATTTGAAGAGGGTATCTCTACCACTGTGGATGAACTCAGAGAAGTAAATCTGGGTACAGAGAAAGATCCACGCCCCACTTTAATTAGTGCGGCCATGACCCTTGAAGAACAAGAGATGTATATTTCTTTTCTAAAGCAAAATAATGATATTTTTGCTTGGAATTATACAGAGATGCCTGGACTTGATCCTGATGTTGCCACCCATTATTTGGGTTTTCCAAAAGAACATCGAGGATTCAAGCAAGCCGCGAGAAGAACACACCCAACCTATGCTTCCAAAATCGAGGCTGAAGTGGATAAGATTATCAAAGCTAACTTCGTCAGAGAAGTTCAATATCCCAAGTGGTTGGCTAATATTGTCCCTGTAAAGAAAAAGAACGGACAAATTAGGGTTTACATCGATTTCAGAGATCTTAATCGGTATTGTCCCAAAGATGATTTTCCAGTTCCGATTACAGAACTCTTAATTGATGCGACGACTGGCTATGAATTACTTTCTTTCATGGATGGATATTCTGGATATAATCAGATCCGAATGGCCCCAGAAGATGAGGAATATACAGCCTTCAGAGCTCATCAAGGTGTGTTTTGTTACCGGGTGATGCCCTTTGGTTTAAAGAATGCAGGTGCAACATATCAACGTGCCATGCATCGTATCTTCAAACCTTTTCTAGGGAAATTTGTTGAATGCTATGTAGATGATTTGGTGGTTAAATCCAAACAACGTTTTGATCACTTGGCTGATTTGGAAGTCATATTCCACAAGCTTCGACAACATAATTTGAAGATGAACCCCTTAAAATGTGCTTTTGGGGTAACCTCAGGAAAATTCCTCGGCTTTGTTGTACGCCATCGTGGTATTGAAGTCGATCCTGAGAAGACCAAATCAATCCTTAGTATGTCACCTCCTCAGAATTTGAAAGAATTAAGAGGACTTCAAGGACACTTAGCCTATATTCAGCGTTTCATCGCCAATTTGGCAGGCAAAAGTTTAACCTTTACCAAATTATTGAAGAAAGGAGTCACTTACCAGTGGACTAAAGAATGTCAAGAAGCATTTGATGTTCTCAAGAAATACCTCTTGAGTCCACCAGTACTCATGCCACCTGTTGAGGGTAGGCCTCTTATCCTCTATGTGACAGCTTTAGAGTGATCATTGGGTGCCTTTCTCGCTCAAAAGAATGATGCTGGGAATGAAAATAGTCTCTACTATCTCTGTAGAACTATGCTTGAAGCAGAAACCCGATATTCGAGTATTGAAAAGTGCTGCCTAGCATTAATCTGTGCAGTTCAAAAACTGAGACACTACCTGCAACATCACGAGGTCCAATTGGTATCTCGTAATAATCCACTCAAATTCATCCTTAGTCGTCCAATGCTTACAGGACGTCTGGCAAGGTGGGCGGTTATTCTACAGCAGTTCGACATCCAGTATGTGTCTCAAAAGGCAATTAAGGGCCAAGCTCTGGCTGATTTCCTGGCTGAACACCCTTCAGTGGAAGACACGTATTCAGATATCGAACTCCCTGATGAGGAAGTTTTTTCTATTCAAGAGAGTCCTCAAACATGGGAAATGTATTTTGATGGTGCTTCTAGAAGTCCAACAGGGAAGAAAATGGAAAATCCTAAATTCAACAAAGTTGGTTTAGGAATTGTGCTCATTTCTCCAGATAAGGCAGTGTTACCTTATTCCTTTTTGTTGTGGGAAGGTGGTACCAATAATGAAGCTGAATACCAAGCTCTCATTGCAAGCTTGGAGTTAGCACTTCAAGCACAAGTGAATCACTTAAAGGTGAAAGGTGATTCAGACCTGGTAATAAAACAAGTTAATGGGGATTATGCCATCAGAAAAGAAGAATTAATCCCTTTGTATGATTACGTCAGAGAGTTAATGTTGGAATTCCCTTCAGAACCGACATTTTCTTATGTCCCAAGATCACAAAATGCTCAAGCTGATGCACTGGCTAATATGGCCACAGCTTTAGCAGATCCAAATCGGGACGAGACAACCATCGGTATTGCCCACCGTCGTGCAATTTCACCTTATGTTCAAGTCAGAACAGAGGAAATTAATGAAATTAGTCCCATTCCTGAACCGTATGGTCATACTACAGGATGGATGTCACCTATCAAGGAATACCTTCAAAATGGAACACTTCCACCTGATAGAGCCGAGAAAGAACAAATTCGGCAACGTGTGGTCAATTTTACTCTTTATGATGGTCCAAACCACCTCGAGAAAATTCTCTACAAACGTGGTTTTGACTGAGTTCTCTTCAGATGTATTGATGATGAAGAGACAATGGCTGTCAAAAAAGAAGTGCATGCAGGAGTCTGTGGTGCCCACCAGTCTGGACATAGATTGTCTGATCAAATTCGAAGGCTTGGATACTTCTGGCCTTCAATGATACAAGATTGTGTTAATTTCAAAAAGAAGTGTCATTCATGCCAAGTATATGTCAACTTCATTCATCAACCTCCAGAGTTGCTTCATACAGCTAAAAACTCATGGCCATTTTCCACATGGGGAATGGATGTGGTGGGACCTTACCCTTCAGCTACGACCAAGCAGTTTAAGTACATTCTTACTGCTACTGATTTCTTTTCCAAATGGGCAGAGGCAGTACCTCTCAAAGAAGTCAGTTCTAAATGCATTGTTAGCTTCATCAAGTCTAACATCATTACTAGATTTGGTGTCCCTCATACCATATTAACGGACAACGGCACCAAATTCTGTTCTTCTGAGGTAAAGAAATTGTATCAAGAATACAACATTAAGTCCAACCATTCATCTCGATATCATGCAGCGGCTAATGTCCAGATAGAGGCCTTCAACAAGACTCTTTCAAATATACTGCAAAAGATGGTAGATAAAGATAAGAGGTCATGGCCTGATAAACTCTATCATGCTTTATGGGCTTATCGGACTACCACTCGCAATGCAACGCGGTCTACTCCATATTCATTGGTATATGGAACAGAAGCAGTCTTGCCAATTGATGTTCAATTGTCCTCACTCAGAATAGCCATTTGTGATCAGTTATCAACAGATGAGCAATCCCAAAAACGGTTGAATGAATTGGAACAGTTAGATGAGAAGAGATTGTGCACTTTGCACCACTTGGAAATCTATCAGAATCGGATAGCACGAGCTTTTAACAAAAAAGTTCGTCTTCGTTCATTCATTCAGGGAGAATTGGTATTTGTTCTCAGAACACCAATGATACCAGGAAAGAAGCCTCCCAAGCTTGAACCAAAATGGGAAGGACCTTATTCAATACATAAGGTCTACTCCAATGGAGCGTATTCTCTGATCTCAATGGATGGAGAACACGTCACGACTCCAACTAATGCCAGATTTCTGAAGAAGTATTTTGTATAAACACAAAATATTGTTCCCAGAACCAAGACTCTTACATTTGGTTCATACAGTAATGGTCCAGTATGACCTTAAACTGCAACTTCGTCCAACATGACGTTAAACTGTGTCACCTTCAATGTCCTACATGACATTAAACTGTATAATGTCCTATCTACATGACATTAAACTGTACAGAAGTTCCTTATTTGTCCGAGATGACATTAAACTATATGTTGTCTGAGATGACATTAAACTGTTATTGTGTCCTAGCAACATGACATTTAAACTGTACAACACCAGTTAGTCCTAACTACATGACTTTAAACTGTACAGTAATGGTCCAGTATGACCTTAAACTGCAACTTCGTCCCACATGACATTAAACTGTGAAAAAGTTCCCTAAACCGTCCAGCATGACCTTAAACTGCATCTTCCCTGGTCCATGTATATGACCATAAACTATTTGCAAATCCCTTATGTCCAGCAAGACGTTAAACTGTGACGTCCTAACTACATGACGCTAAACTGTATAAAAGTACCTCACGTCCGGAAAGACGTTAAAACTATATAATCATCAAAGGTCCAACATGACATTAAACTACACCATCCACTGTCCATGCATATGACCTTAAACTATTCGCACTTTCGTCCGACATGACGTTAAAATGGTACACTCTTTTGTCCTCACTGCATGACATTAAACTGCACAGTCCCCCTTTTCGTCCAATATGACGTTAAACTATATTGTCCCCATCGTCCTAACTACATGACGCTAAAACTATACAAGAAGTCCTTGATATGTCCTACATAACATTAAACTGTTATTTTTTCCCTGCTACATGACACAAAACTGTGCAGCACCAATAGTCCTAACTGCAAGACTTTAAACTGCATAGTCCCTTTTTTTATGTCCTACATGACATTAAACTGTGCATCGTTAAGGTTGTTATTACCTCTTGTTTCTCATACCGAGTATGACTCACGTGAGCTTAGAGCGAACATCAACCATAACACTCCCTTTGGGCCACTAACCATGTGTAAGTCCCAACAACATTTTTTATTAGATCATTGTACCCAAGAATAACTTGATCATTGATTCATTCTTTAATTGAACTACACGGACTTTGATCCTTGCCCTCCGGGATGGGTATGTAGGCAACCTCCCAAGGTTCAAGCCCAAAAACAATATCTTCACATCGGTTCACCACCATCTCATATGATGATGATTTGTGAAACCACCCCTGGAATCAATATCTTTACATTGATTCACTTTCGTCCTTGTTATATGACGTTAAACTATACAACACTTTTGCCCGGTACGACAATAAACTACAATATTCTTTGATTTCCTCATTTGAGAAGGAACCATTATTAACATTGATTCTTTTTCAATCATGGTTTTCATTTTCAAAAAACTACGTACATACATGGTAATGCCTAAACTTTTTATCTTAGGTTAAAACCATCATTGCACTAAAATCCCCTTTCACCCTTCACATGTACGAACCAAATTTGTACAAAGGGTAGTTCTAGAACTACGTGGACTTGATTCCCATCCTTATGGGATACGTAGGAACATTCGAGTGTCCCTCGAATCCAGTCCCAAGTCTTTTGGGCCTAACCCCAAATTTCACTTCCAGTCCCTTGGCTGAAAAGTCTTCATGAAAACACACACTGTGTATTCATTATTATGGTCCGAATTCTATGACCTTAAACTAAAGATCACTCATACTTTCGTCCTGCACGACGTTAAACTACATTTCAAGAACTATGTATGGCTTGATTCTCATTCTTATGAGATACGTAGTGAAGTCCAAAATTTCAATTTAGGACCCAGCCACAACATGATTATGGTTTTCATTGACCTATGTATCTCTATATACATTGGACAATACCCATCTTTATGTATTATAATCCTAACCTTAAATATTTTCAGATCTTCATAACCCTTTTCATGACTTCTAGTCACAAAAATGTCAAAATTCGAAGAATTCTTTTGCCTGACTATGCAGCACGTGCCCATAGGTGGCCTTTCATAAACAGTCCACATAACAGACTTGTCAGCCAAAAGATGCTATTTTATTTGACTATGCAGCCAATGCCCATAGGTGGCCCTGCATATTTTCAACCCCCTAATGGGTTTTGTTAAATAATAGTAACTTCATTCTTGGGAAGAATTCCTCTTTTGTCCTTATTTGTCTTAAACGAAAGTATGTAGGGATCCACAAAAATAGCCATCCTTAACGTATTTGTCCCATATCCTTTTTCATGATCTGAAAGTATTCAAGTCTATGGTTTATTCTTATTCCCTACGTTTGGGTCAGACCTTCGTAGGAGTGATATTCATCCAGTTCTACGATATTCTTGTTTGGAAATATCTTCTCCATATTCAAGTACCTCTTTCCATACAAAAAACTCTATGCTTTAGAAAATTTGAATCTCCATAAACTTTCACTAGCTTTTAGCACTAGGAAAGTAAATTTCTGGGAGTTCTTTTTCCTGACTATGCAGCACGTGCCCATAGGTGGCCTTGCATAAACAGTCCACATAACAGACTTGTCAGCCAAAAGATGCTATTTTATTTGACTATGCAGCCAATGCCCATAGGTGGCCCTGCATATTTCAACCCCCTAACGGGTTTTGTTAAATAATAGTAACTTCATTCTTGGAAACTACTTCTTCTAATGTCTTTTAGCTCTTTTTCATATCATTCCTCAGATTCAAATATTCTTAAGCCATAGTTTACATTTTTTCCCTCATACTTGAGTATGGTAATATGTTTTCAAGATAAATTTTCAAGGAATTGAATCCATTTTTTAATCCATTTTTCGGTCAAAGCTATTTAGACCTTAAACTTAGCCCCTTTATGTCCGGCGTGCATGACTTTAAACTACCCACACAAAAGACAAAGGAACTCTGAATAAAAGTCAAGTTCCAGCTCACTAAATATACATTTTTTTTGTATGATTTAGGTAATATTGAGCAGTTAAAAGGTTCAATGTTTGTAGGATTATTTGTAATAATCCTAGTAAAAATCAAACTATGCTTACTAAGTCCATTGGCTTAAGTAAATTTGAAGCAGGTATTGAATGAATGCAGGTAAAAATGATTGAAGATGAAAGTATTTTTTTTTGATACACAAGAGTTAGAAGGACATCCACAGACTGGAGTCTCTTCTCTTTTTCAAGAATTACAAGAGGCTTTCAACATAACACTTCATTTGATTTACGGCATCCCGAGCTTCATCAGCAACCACCCGGAATTCATTCATTCAACTGGATACAATAAGAGATGCAGTGATACCAGCTCTTCTTGGAACAATTGTAAAAGGATGTTCTTGAGTGCGGTTTGAGAAAATTTTCTGTTGATCAAACAGTGACTCTGTTTCTGTCCAAGAGACTTGGAAGATGGATACATGGATTTGAGAATGGAGCATTGGAAGTAAAGAGCCATTTGGAGAGAGTACTCTTTTCAGATATTTCTCTAATACCATGTTTGTCTTCTCTCCACCAACCGGTAGTGGAAAACATTTCAGCCCACGGGTTTGCCATTTTCATATCTGCAAGGGAATGACATGGAGGAAGAATTTGAAAGTTCACCCCATTGTTGTTGCTCTTAATACACAGCATAACCAAAATGAAGGAGTAGCAGCGCAGCTGCATTTCAGGTGTATAATTGTTTGCATTTGGAACATTGACTCCTTGCAAGTGACCATGACCACATAGAGACAGGTAGATGCTCTGTGGGAAATTAAGATGATATTTCTTCAAGTACTTAGCCAAATCTGGAAGAGTGATGTCGCAGATGTCATAGTAATCATGGCCAATGATGTTCATCATGTCATCAATCCGCTTGCTAGCCAGTTCATCAGCCGTTCCAATTCCCTTGGGAACCACTGAATCTGCACAAAAGATGAATAAACTAAACTCTTAAATGGGTTTATTTTCATAAAATTTGTGAAGAAATTTGGAAAAATGGCTAAGGCATTTAAGTCGTGCAAGTCTAAACATGGCGCACGAATATTCATGTGTCGCTCTAGTTTTTGACGCGCAAGTATAAACCGTGCAAGTACAAATACCTTTACAGTGGCGCGACATCAAGGAAAACACTAGAAAACAGAGCAACCTGCGCGGTCAAGGTGACCTGTGCGGCGAGAGCTCGAGAAGGGATGATGTCCGGAAATCCGGATACTTGTACAGAGGTGAGGCCGGGTATTTATAGGCCAGGAAGCCTACCTGCGCGCCACACCCAGAGCGCTTAAGGCCTGCGCGACGCAGACTTGCGCGCCGCCCTCTGCGCACTGAAAGACTTGCGCGCCCTCCCTTTTCCTTTGGAAGGATTCGATTTCCTCAGAGTCAAATCCTCATTTCTCTCCGGATCCAACTCTGAGGGGGGACTTTTGTTGAAGCTCCTTTCGTCACAGAATATAAAGATCGGAAAAGGGAATATCTCAGCTGAAAGTGATTCATCCTTTGAAGAAAACATCAAAAATCGACAAAGGCCTGACCAAAGGATCAACAGCAAATCCACCGCGCAAGTGATACCACTGCCGCGCATGTGTACTTGCGCGGCTACCTTGGTCACGCAGGTGACTTGCGCGACCTAAATGGTAACCGCCCGGTAACCGCCCTGGGTCTTCATTTGCCTATAAATAGACCCTGTGGGCCCCCCATTCAGGAGGATCTTTTTCCAGAAACTCGGATTGAAGCTCCGGACGCCCAAGTCTCTTCTCAATGCTTCTGGAACACTTCTAAGGTAATTTCTTACCTAGAACGGAAGATCTCAAGAGAAGAAGGAAGGCCTAAGTGTTGAAACTTTTCAAACACTTGCACGCCGACCCAATTCCTTCAATATAACTTGCGCGTCCCTTTTCTGGAAGAACCTCAAGGGGATTCTAAAGGGTTTTATCAAGAGTCGCTCAAGTATTTCAATTCTGATTGAAAATCGCACAAGTACACCATGTGTCGCGCAATTATACTTGCGCGACCAATACTTGCGCGCCGCCGCAGGACTTGCGCGCCTTTCAAGACTTGCGCGCACCTATCTTTTTGGGTGCCCATCTTGCCCATTTTTCCCCTCTTCATCCATTTAACCTTTCCTTTTTACGATTTAGTCTTCAAGACACTCTTCAAAACCATTTATGGCATGAATTCTTGATTTGAATTTCTTATCTGAAAGGAGTTCTGTGAAATCTCTCTCAAAATCTAGTGATTTAAATATCCTTATGTCACTAAAATACGGGGAGTTCATTCATTCAACCTCATCCTTTAAGATGAGAAAATCCTAACTTGGGTCTCCTTTTCAGGAATAATCCCCAGTTATAAAACCTTTGATCTGGGCATCTTCCTCAGGAGTAAGCCCCAATCAAGTCCTCTAATCTTGGGCATCTTTCTTAAGAATAATCCCCAACCTCAAATATGGGCATCCTCCTCAAGAGTAAGCCCCAAACCTTAATCCCTAACCTGGGTATCCTTTTTTTAGGAATAAGACTCAGTCATAACCATGGGCTTCCTTTTCAGGAATAAGCCCCAAGTCCCCTTAAACTTCTCTTAACCAGTCATAAATTACCTTTGATTTGGGTTTCCTTTTCAGGAATAAAACCCAATCATAAGTCCCCTCCTAACTTGGGCATCCTCCTTAAGAGTAAGCCCCAAGATTAGAGTATTCAAATCTCCATGAAGCACATATAACTTTGTGGACCCTGTTCATGGATTTTTTTCCCTAAAAGTAAATCCTAAACCTTCATCTATCTGGGCAGTCATCTATACATAAGCCCCAAACAAATTCTTATGATTGCATCTTTTATGGCACAATTGTCTAAATTTTATCAATACCTATTGTTTCTCACACCGAGCATGACTCACGTGAGCTTAGAGTGTAAAAGTAATTATGACATTCATCTTTGAGCCATCAATCATAAACATCATACCCCATTCCTCGAACTACGTGGGTTCTGATTCCTTTTCCAAAACAAAGGATACGTAGGTAGCCCATTTATGGGTTCGATCCCAACTTTGAAATAATCTATGTCCTTCTGAATGACGATAAACTTCAAGTGCCCCACTGAGTGGCTTTAAAACCAGCCTGGTCATCAAAATGACCAAGAGACTTTTATATAAATGTTTTGAAGGATACCATTGACCAAGAATCTCTAAACAAATATAGATGATTCTATATTGATGAAGAACCTCAAATACATATAAAAGATTCTCTAAATTTCTTGCATATTTAATCATTGATTGTTAAAACTAAAGGAAAGCTCATTTTATACTTGGTAATGTAATAAGGATTCACGAACTTAACTTAAATCTATAAAGAGAGTCCCGGAGTAGACAATAATTCCCCTCAAAAAGGTGTGATGAGTCCGACCTCCCATCCTCTCGACCAATACAAATTCCTAAGCCTCATTAGTCCACAAACTAATGAGCGCCTGCCTTTGGAAAGTAGGTCCAAACGGATGTGGAATCATTGGATGTTTGCAGTTCTACGAACAAACCCGTTAGAAACCGATCGGAACGTTTGAATCTCCCGTCCAGGAGGTCATCCCCGGATTCCGCGTGAAACACACGCTCTATTTAAATGTTTACCCATTAGAGGGGTGGTCGCATGGTTTGTACAAACCTTTCACCTCCATCTTATGTCTAAAACAAATGGTGTACAATTTACTAATCCAAACCACATGATTTTCTCCTACCATGAAGCAACTATGAACACCTCTAAAAACCTCTGAAGGTATTTGAAACCTCACTATAAAATCTTTATAATAAGACCAAAAATGTTTGATCAAAAAAATTTATCAAAAGTACATGAAATAAAGTAATGTGATGTCGTAAAACTCACACCATAATCAATTTCTATCATCATATATTATATCAAGATGATCTATGTCAAATATATGATACTCCACTCTGATCAGTTCCTCACACTCCCAATTATTATGTGAATCAAAATAAAAATTCCAATTTACATCGACAAAAGGTATCATCTTTCCATGAAGATCATTTTTATGAGAATAAAAAATCCTAACTCGACACTCAGTCAGAGATAAATCATCCTCAATATAATAGTTTTTATAGTTACCGAAAAGAGAAGGGCCAGAAAGATACATCCCGAACATCAATACATGATACAAATTGAGGATAGACATCCACCATATAAGTATGTCAAAATGGAATGGTATGTCACCAACTTTCTAAAAAATATCAAAAGGAACCACAATCTTTGGTGTAAACATTCCTTGTTTATCAATCAATCATTACCCAACTGATGTGAAAATATTAAAAAAAACATAGTCACCGACCATACAATCTAAAGGATATCAATGATGATAAATATGGGGTTTATATCTACATTATATTATTGACATTATTTGATGATTCAAATGAATCATTGATGTCACCTCTTGGACTAGACTCAGCCCAACCAAGGAAGCTTCACCAATCTCTGTCCAAAAAAAGAGGATTTATATAATGTATTATATAAAATTTTTCAGAGGTATATATTCTGACATAATACTAGTAACATTTATTTTAGTAAATCTCAACCAGCCCGAAATTGTCATGTCGTCCTCCCCCAATGTCAAGAACACAAAGAAGTATCTTTCCCCCCATGATTTGTATACCTCATTCTATATGTCCATCCATTTTTTAATGATATTACAGAATCAAACTCACCTAAGATCCCAATTCCTACAAGAGGCCTCTTTAAAAATGATATGTGTAATTGGGATCCGTATTAAAGACTATAACATATTGAACTCTGTGCAATCTGAAAATCTCTTTTACATAGAGACATCCCAAATCATCAAATTTTGATATATATTGAATGGTTGTAAAGTGATCCAATTTGGTCAGATGATCTATCACTAACCAAATCGTATTCTTCTTCAAAGTGGTACATGAAATGTCACTGTGAAATATATAGAAACATCTTTTGATAACCATGTCATTGTGGAAAGGTATTGAAGAAAAACCGAAGGTTTCATGTGTTTGACGTTAACTTTTTGGAAATTATAACAATGAGAAAAAATTCAATGAGGTCTCATATCATATATAGCTACAAGAATCATCAACACTTGTCATAAAACATCTTCATGGTTCTCGAGTGCACATCCCACTAGGAATTATGGAAACCCAACATTATTTCCTTTCATATGGTAAAAGTTATGATGTATCTATTCCATAAACATAGAACACCCTCATAAGTGAACGACCACTCACCAATGGTCTCCCTTCCATGAACAGAGTTTCTAATGAAAAAGAATTCATCATTTAATTACTACTCAAAAAGAATTATATCAAGAAGAGAGGATATCAAACAAAATCAGTCACATCTTCCCAGACACCCAAATTTGACTAGGAAAAAAGATACATCAAATTATTCTCATTTAAAAATTTATCCATTACATGAGTTGGAAGTTTCATGATCAATTAATCAGCAATGAAATTACCATTTCTAGTTTTGTATATGATGTTGAAATTTAATGATATAGGTAATCAACCTAATACCTCTTTTAGAAATTCAAATCATTTTCATAGAATATATACCTCAAGCTCTAATGGTCATGGTAAATGGTAAACATTTCCTTTAAAAGTTCATGTGAAAAAAACTTATTAGAATTCCTCATGGAATTGAGATAGAGATCATGATTAAAATAGTTCTTCTCATGTTGATTCAGCAGTCTGGAATCATATTCTACGATTAGAGACCCTGAATAAGAATGTAGAACAAACCAGAACTAGATTCATCAAAAACGAAAAAATAGCCATGACTCGTCTCTAGAAGATTCAACACCGGTGGAGATGTCAAAATATGTTTCAACTCATCAAAAAATATCATATATCACATCCCAAAATAAATATCATAGTTTTGGTTGAAAGAGGTCCTCGTAGAGGCCAACATTGAGAAATATTTAACAAAACTATTGTAATACCAACCCAAGAACAAGAATCTATGAATCTTAAAAATATTATGTGGCCACTCCAATTTCTTAACATCAATCACATTTTCAGAATCAATTTTGATTTCATGTTCTAAAACCACATGTTCCCATAACATCACTCCTTTAATATATAAATTACACTTTCAAACCAGCATGTAAAGTCATTTGTCTGTCCATATTTTCATAATATCCCATAAATTATGATTATGATCTTCCTTAGTTTTAGAGTAAATAAAGATGTCATCCACGAGATCTATCCTTAACAAATCGAGGTAATCATGGAATATTCTATTAATCAATTCCATAAACACCAAACGAGAAGTGGTCAAACCAAAATGCATAAGAAGGTACTAAAAATGTTCTTACTTACCCATGAAGGTAGTCATCCAGAGGATACATTATTTAATTGTAAACTGGTGATAACTATACTGACGATCAATCTTTGAGAACCACTATTCTCCTACTAACTGATAAAACAAATAATCAATATGTATAAATAGTTACATGTAATTCGCCATAACATGGCTGTGTTTGTGATAAACCACCTAGAGGATATGTTTTCCAACATCATTCATGGTAAAAATAACTCGCGCCACCCAAGGTGACACACTCATGCATATAAATACTCAATCCAATAGATTATCCGACTATGTTCTCAACTATTTCAATTTATCCAAAATCAACTTATTCTATAAATTTATTCAAAATTTCTAGTTTATACCATATTTATAATATTATCAGCAGCTATTTTGTCTTTATAATGTTTATGCTCCCTTTATGCCTCGACAATTCCCATTTTCTAATATCTAATCACATTGAGGATTATCTCTTACTTTTTTTCTCTCACTATTCCCAAAAATTGTTTCCCTATAATCATTATTTATTATCATTATTTCCTTCTTGAGTTGAGTATTTTGTTCACGTTATTATTCCATTTATTCTTTGTGAATTAAATAAATTTTAGTTATTTCAGCATCGTCAAACTTATTGTTTGATGAGTCATTTTGTTTTCTAACTCGAGTAATGAAGTTAAAATGATGACCAGTTTCATCACTAGAAGAAGAGTAATCCTATTATCATCTGGTCAATATACTTATCGTTTTATTGTAAATAAATTTTTCTTTCTTTTTATTTAGCTACTTTTTCTGAGGCTTCTTATCATCATCTCTATAGTTAGGAAAATATACTACAAAATTTTATTTTAAATTTACAATTCTATATTTATGATAGTTTACCTTTTCCATTCTTGTTTAAATTTTTGTATCATTGATAAGGAAGAGTAATGATGGTGTTGAAATATTCTAATTCATTCTCTACCTCTAAATCACATGATTCTGCATCATCTTAATTTTCTCAGGTCCTTTCTTTTAAGAACGATTTGAAATCAATTTCATTTGTAGCCCTTTGATCAAATACTAAATACTTCCTCCTATTATCTTCCGGAATAATATTATGAAGTTCAACCATATATATTTCTTCTCAATATTTTAAAACAGATAGATTGCAAAAAAATCTCTTGATAGTTTCTCATTTGTTTCTTAAGATAATTAAAATCTTACATCTTATCACTAAAACTGATGATATTTTGTAAAATATCATTAACTTTTATGTAATAGTCATCAATACATTCTTCATATTCCATATTAATGTCTACAAATTTACTCCTCCAAATTTGTAACATAGCTACCTTTACTTTCTAATTTCTTTTAAATTGGATTTTCAATGTATCTTTCATTATATCAACTTTTTTAAATACCAAAATATTTCTATAAATAGATCCCATGAGATCCATTAGAATGTAATTCTATGCCTTTCCATTAACATCAAAATTTCTCTTATCCGCAGCTATCATATAAACTTCATTAATGGGAGGAAATAACACGGTTGTTTTATCATTAACATCATATATAATAGATAAAAGATATGGTGACATCCTATTCACCCATGTAGAGTTCCCTTGGATAATGATATGAGATAACTGAGTGGGGAGTGGATTAATCAATGATTTCATTTCTTTTCAGAAGAAAGATTCTTAACTTCTCAGGAAAACATTTTTTCCTCAAAAAACTTGTTACAATTTTGATCCACTCAAATATAAATATAAAACTCACCATTAATATAGAAATATATAAAGAGAGAGAAAAAGACAATTTATAAATGATTTGGTACGAATACATAATTCATTTCACGTAGTTTATTCTCCCCAACAATAATTATCTTATTACCATAATTATGGAATACAAAGGCACAATAAGAAACTAGTTATAGCCTCTAGTATTTATCCTCTAGTGAATCCTAGTTCTGTCCCAAACAATATTATTTTCATCCATAGTTGATTATACCCCCATACATTCCTTTTTTTATCCATTGACATCAAAACTAGTTATACCCCCAACCAAAAATTCATTTTAATAAATTGTTTATACCCCTCTGTTATTGTCTCTTTTATCTTTCATTTCTATTCAACTATATAAATTTCTTCAAATCCTATATATGCAATTGGGGTCACCATCATCTGTGTAAAATCATCAAGATCGTTAATAAACCTCTTATGATCTTTTTTTCAGTGAAACTTCCCCATGATCTTTTGTAGACCTAGATCAACTCAATATGATTTTTGCAAACATTTTTTGGAAAACATACCCATAAAATGGTAATCCATTCATCCTATTTCCAATAACCTATGTATTATGATCTCCAACTGATAGTTTCTATCTAATTCCCCTAACTATTTTTTGGTTAATATTGTTAGATTTAGAGTTAATGTATCTAATGACTTAATCAAATGAAACCTATTTGATGAAGAATGTCTAAATGTGTGTTCTTTCTACTATGAATGAGTAAAAACATAATATGCAACTCCCAATTTTCCATTATCTGATGGAAATATGATCAAATTTCCTCCATTCTTTGGGTCTTTTCCTTATATCTCATCTTCAAAATGATAGAAAACTTTTATGGAGACTCACCCTATCACAAAATCATTAGTGCTTCAGTTTTTATAGGTTTGAATAATGTTTAGTCAAATTACACTTCCTTAACTTTATATAGGTTCTCCCATATTGGAAGAGGTGGGAACTTAAAATCCTTCTCAATCTCAACTAAATGTTTAATTTTGGATCTCATTCTCATTTTTAATTCACTGCATGTTTCGTAATACTTGTAAAATATTAATTAATATTCATGAATCTTCATTGAATTCTCTAGCATCTACCACCTTCAAAAAATTTCCTTAAAATCAGAAATATGGAAATTATTCATACATTCTCAAAATTAATTAGATAAGATACTTCTATTGACTATCACAACATCATAAAAAAATTACCTAAAATGTGTTTGTAAATGTCCTTAGAAGTTATATTTTCAATTTTTGATTGTCTAGAAATAATTTTATAATGGTATATCCTCTGAAAAACATTGTACGATTATCTCACAAACATTAATATTCTACTATAACTTCATCTGAAAATCCATTATAAATAAACCTATGACTATTATGCTCATCATACCTCTGTACGGTGGATCTTCACACACAAGACCTTTCCAATGATAATTCATCTGATCCCACTCAAATCAATCTCAAACATCATACACCATTGTATTCATGAAACATCTTAATATTTATCCATCTAATAGACATTAAAAGTATTTTTCTATAGGATTTTTTCTTTTATATATTAGATGGTTCATAAAAAAATTATTTTATTGAAATGTCTATTTTGTTCGCTA
Organism: Viscum album; assembly: GCA_963277665.1. Classification (NCBI taxonomy): domain Eukaryota; kingdom Viridiplantae; phylum Streptophyta; class Magnoliopsida; order Santalales; family Viscaceae; genus Viscum; species Viscum album. The sequence goes on from OY728138.1 coordinate 400,776,695, forward strand.
TTTAAACTTCACCCATTTTATAGCATTAACAAGCTATTCTTTGTCAATTGTAATGTGTTCTCTTTCTTCTATGTATGATGTAGAACCACAAATTTTCATTGTCCAATAAAAAAATCTCTGTTATCTTTATCTGATCGTTTCTTATTTAATTTTCGTAACTCATCATTTGTAAGGATACACCAGAAAAGATAAATATTTTAACAACTTCCTCTTCAATATTCTTATCTCAGATATCCATCTAATGAAAACATCTCCCACATTATATTTCTTAAAAATTATTCTACACTCAATATGTTTTTGTAAATAATAGATCATTATATGAAACGTCAATAATGCTCAATCTGGTGTCTCTATGTCCAGAACATTGTGTCTGAAATTTAATAAAAATGGTTATCTTTAAACATTAATATTTTTTACATTGGAAAATATTATAAAAAATACTATAATAATCTCTATAAGGATATTTATCTGAGGTTCTTTTTCTAATTAGATTTTTCTATAAACTCAAATTAATTTTTCATTCTCCATATTGGACTTTTATCTCAATATATAAATGTGTACAAACATTTATAGGATCATGAAATCTTAATGAATATTATGAACCTTGATGAACATTATAATAATATCAAATTTTGTTAATGAATTTCTTTATACGTATGCATCTTCGTTAGCCAAAATTATTAAAGAAATTTCTCAAGAAACTTTATTTAAGAACCTTTTTAAGTAACATTCTCTACAAGCACATATTGATATGTTAACAAAAAAACAAACCAAATACACTTGGGCATAACCGAAATCGACCATAGAAATTTTTTTAGAATTATTATTCAAAATACAGAATCACATTTAATGTATTCAATTTTCAAAATTTGTAAAATTAACTTCAAATATATGTTCTTAAAATTAAATAAATATTTGTTTTATGAAAAATTTCATTTTAGACATAAAAATGATTCCACACAAAAATTAAGTAAAATTTTGATCACCATGGAATTAATTTTATTAAATTTAATAAAATTGAATTACTTTACTGTCAAATTAAACAAAAAATTAAAGGAATCAAGTTATTAATTAATTAAAATAGAATAACTATAAATATTTTTTATTTAAATATAAACATATCTTTGGTTCTAAAATGTAAAACAATGATTTATAAGTTTGATGTTATTTTTTTAAATGAGTTATACTACTTGTTAAACATTTCTTTCATCTATAAAAGGTTTCATAATATTTTAATTCATTCTTATATTATGATAATTTCATTAAAGTGAAATTATTTATTTACTCAAATGTTTTCACTATTCTCCCAAAAGATATTTATGATTAACATGAAAAATGCACCTTAATTTAATTTTAATACTCTAAATAATTTAATGATTTTTTTATAAAATTTATTATATAAAATATATAACATTATCTTTTAATTTTAAATACATGAAAATAAAATTTATAAAAAAATTTCTCTTGAATACTTTAACTTCCCATAGCCAAATATGATTTAATTATTATAATTAAAAATTGATTGTTTATTTCTAAGAAACTAATCAAAAACAATTTAATAAAAAATATTTTTTCATATATTTTATAATGAGGTTACTCTTATTTATACCCATCAATCCAATGAGTAGTGTTATGGTCATATAATAATATTTATATCGTATTTAATGGTTTGTTTAATCATGATGTAGTGTTTATTACAATATAATATACATAATATTCATAATCTAAAATCATGGTGTGTTATATACATAGTGTAGAGTATTTAGTATAAAATTAATTCATTACTATAAATAATGTAAAATATATCCATGAAAACAAAGAACATAAAATTTATAGAGACCATCAATTCATTAGTAATGATGGTGTTGCAGTACAGACAATCCATTTGAAAAATAGTAAGTAAAATAGACTCAAATTTTTTAAAAAGAGTTTTCTTTTAAATATTTTTCAACTTTATTTCCAAAATTATGTTAATGGTCACTTTAAAAATACTTTTCATGTGATTTAAATAAAACATATAAACAGTATTTTTTAAAATAATTAATAATACCCTAATATTTAAAATAAAATATGATTAAGTATTAAAATGTGGATTGGGAGATGAATATTTACACAAGTTGAATGAAATGACATTTTGAAATCAGTTATTGAAATAATGTCATTTTATTTTGAAAGATTCACAGAATAATGAGAATATATATTAATTCATTAAATAATAAAAATTATTAAGGAATTTAAATAATTAATAATGTATATTATGGTAGAAAAAATCCATCAATTAATAGACATTATAAATAGTTTTGTTTCAAACTTTTGTAAATAAAGTTAGTAATGACTTGTATGGAAAATGAAAAAATGATTTATTCTAATTTTTTTAATAGAAATTAAAAGTTAATATAATTTTACCCTAATAAATAATTTAATTATTTAAAATAACATCCTTCATGTAAAATAGTGAATATGAATAGAGAGGAAAAATATTCTTGTATAAAAACGGGAAATAAGGCTGTTTTTTATCATAAAAAATATTTTCATGTTTTTAGTACAAAAGAGAAGAAAGGGGAATGAATAATTGAAAAACACAAAAAAAACATAGGATAACAAAATATATATGTTATATGAGATAAATAATATACAATTTTCCAAATTTTCATTTAGACCTAAACAACCCCTAATAAAAAGTGATATTTTAAAATAAACCCTTATTGATTCGTTAGACATTCCATAAAAATCCATAAAATGATAGAACGTGACCTGTTTATGTAAATATCAATAATTACATGAAATAATATATCAAAATATATTCATATGGTTGTAATTACATAATATAAACTAAAACACTCTGAACAAAATTTAACACATCTGAAAGAGTTGAAATTGAGATTAAGATCCCATATGTATATTACAACATTTGAATAAAAACTTATTTTAATGGATAACACGAAAAAAATTAACATGATTAACGAGTATATTATGATATAATATTTCAAAAGGGTAGCATAAATGTAGGTTTTGGGTGTGGTAGAAGCCTGTGATGGTTCATGCCCAACTATTCTTTTTTTTTTCATGATCGAGGATCAATATGAGATCTACATAACGATAACCACCATGATCAATTGAATTGAAACAATGAAAATATAAAATAGATAATATTTTTTAACTAGATGTAGTATCATCACATATTATATATAATTAATTTAATAAATTAAATAATTACCTTGTTGGATTTTTTTTTTATGGATCTAAAAATAGATTTGGGTTGTAACATCATTGTGTTGTAAGAATCAAGAGTAGATTCTCTGAAGTGGTAATCCAATGTAGTCCAAAAAAACATTTAAACTCTCTATAGAAGTCTATGGGTTCTCCCAAGATAGATCATATGACTTGCATCATTCTCCATTGATCACTATGAGAATTTCTTCTAAATCATTCTCATTAATCTATCTTAACATGAGAGTTGGAGGTGGAGAAATATCTCTCTCTGTTATTAGGAGAATTATTGGAGGAAGGAGAACTCTATGTATTGGTAGGATTCTCCAATGTTTTTGTGCACAATATTAAAAATAAAGTAGCTCTGTTAGAAAATAACATAATTGGGTTTATATACCACTGGGGTTATAATAAAATAATTATACATGTGACCTTTATTAATTATTTACTCTCTACGAAACCCCATGTCAATTATTATTATAATTTTTATTTCGTAACATGCGATTAACTTGAAAATTAAATTAAATATTATTTAATAAAAAATATTCAATTTTTATTATTTCTCAAAAGACCATTAAATTCAGTCCGCCATTCATTTATAATATTTTCTTTGCCTTGCACAATGATTATTTATTTATAAAATAAATATTACTTAATTATTCACCAATAAATAGATAAATATTTTATTCCCTATATATAAAATGAATATTTTTTATATATTCTACTTTCATTATATTCTCTCAAATAGCTGGTGTCGACATATACAAGATTAGGAACAGATGAATAATTAGTAAACCATGTGTGTGAACACTATTTATAAAACATGTTAAATAATAAATAATAATATTTTATTTAATTGATATTCTGGATACACTTAGTGTGTGACCCTCTAAGACTCTTTATCGGTGGAATTAGATGAAGCAGCCTACATTCTGATGTTATCATCTAGCAACATGCCAAGGAACCCATAATGAAATAAGATAATTTCGCAAGGACATAATACCTCATATGGATGCTTACTATGTATTGTAATCCCTTTATCATGATATCTTAAATCGAACAAGTTGCATGTTAGTTCCATTAACCTATGTTCCCAATGTCACTTTTTTTTACTTCTTATAAATTAAACAATCTTATAGAACACCATGGAAATAGACTTATTTATTCTATATCATTTCAATCAATGGGCCTAATATATCAACATTTGTTAAATAAAAGAAGTGAAAATTATTTTATTACATTATTCATTAATGAGATTTTACTCATGACACGTCAAAAATTTCTTACCTTTCCTTGAACATATTTAATCTGGTGTTTTTTCAATACATCAACATACACAACTCATAATAATCTTTAATAATAATCTTAAATTATATATATCAATACAGATATATGTAGATTCAAACATCCAATGACACTCATTTATTATTATTTCTTACTGGAGGGTATCATTCTTATAATATTCAACATTGGATAACACCTTGAGTGTACACCATGAAAAGGTACCTCAGAGTTCTATGAGTCTCCACCAATGATATCTTATACCATTTTTGTCCATCAAATGATTTCATCCAACTATACAATATAAAGGTACGAATAATTTCATATCACTTCAGGGTTCTCATCATAGATCGGAACTGTTATGACCTTTTAGTGTGACAACTAATCTTAGGACATTATCACATTATATATTAAACATAACAACAATGATGATGTGATAAAGAGTTAATTAATATTAAAAAAATATGAATATAGGTTATCATAAAGTACATAGAAGTTGTTTCTAGGGAACCAACTCCAGCATACTCCCACTTTTAATAGATCAAACTACTAAAAACATTCAATCTACTATCTGTCACATGATATTCGCGCTTCTACTAAGAAAGGCCTTTAGTCAAGGGGTCTATGATGTAATCTTTAAAGTGTACTCTTTTTACTACAAATTCACCTCTCTAATAAAAATCCCTCTAGAGGTGACACTTTTAGAGTATGTTATTGGTCCATTGGTGTGACATTGGATCTCTTTGAAAGTGCCATCACTACAGTATTATAGGAATACAATATTATAGGTTCATTACTAATAGGTACCACATTAATTTCCTTAAAAAGGTTTCATACCCAAATGGATTCCATGACTGTTTTAGAAGCCACTATATACTTGGACTCTATTATAAAATCAATTACAACATGATTCTTTGTACTCTTCTTGATCACATCTCCTCTAATGAGATAAAAAAACAGATCTTGATTGAAAATTTAGTTCATTTTGATCTATCTAAAAAATAGAATCATTATTACCCCTGATGACTATATCCCCATATCCTCCATACACCTGGAACATATCCTTAGTCCTTATTAGTTCCTTAAGGATAGACTTAACAACATACTAATGTTATTATTTTAGATATGCTTGATATCTTCCTACTATGATCAATTCATAGACAACATCAAGTATATTATATAACATGGCACACATGATGGATCTGATTATTTAAGAATATGAGATCATACTCATTCTCTATATCTCCTGTTATGTATGAGTACATAATTTCATAGAAATATGTAATCCATGTGACACTAGAACCAAAAAACTCATGGATTATTCCATACTAAATATATTTTGTATATGGTCAACATATGTACTTTGAAATAGTAAAATAATCCTCTCGGATCTATCATGAATGATATTGATCCTTGGAATATAGATTCATTAACATAAGTTATAAAAAGAGAAACACTTATCTAACCAGTCCACAGTAGACATTAAGACTAGTGTGTCATTTCCAATAAGAAATCTGTTATCAACATATACAACTAGGATAGTGAATACATTTCCACTAAACCTCTTGTAAGCAAATAGCTCACATTAATTTTTAATGAAAAAATTTATTTTATAAGATCATTGAATAGAATGTTCCATGTTCTAAATTCTTGCCTCAATCTATAAAGGCATCCTGGAAACATGAAAATCCTTTTAGAATCTCCTGCAGTCACAATCCTTTTTGGGTTTCTAATATAGACATATTCCTGAAAGGCTCCCATTAAGGAATGTAGTTTCGACATATATCTTCCAAATATCATAATTATGGAAAGCATCTATAGAATGTATAATTCAATGTATTTCAACATGGAAACTGGTGTAAAGGGTCAATCATAGTCAATTTCTTGACATAGTTTAAACCCTTTATCCACTACCCTTGCATAATAGGTATTTAAATTACCCTCAATGCCTTGTTTTCTCTTGAATACCCATTTTCACCCAATGGGATATACATCAAGTGGCACATTGACCAGAACACAAATATGATTCTGTTACATGGAAACCATTTCATAATTCATGGATTCATTCCGAACTATATCTTCTGATCTCTCTATTACCTCTTTTTATGAGATACATTCATTATTTGTAAACAATAGCGAGTCAACATCTTAGGTGACTAGAAACCCATCTCTCTATGGTTCTATTACCTCTATTTTATTCCTATATAGTCCTTTTTTTAAGAACTACATCTTCGATGAGAAAATGTGGAATACATTCATGTACCAAACCTTTTATATCATGAGTATTGAATTTATCTTAATTAATCCCTCTCCTATAATCCACTTTGTGGACTTTCTCCCTCTCAAGAAAGATGGTATGTCTAGCTACAATAAATATCTTATCTGAGGGTTTTTATAGGTTGTGTCCCATTTTTTATTTGTATTCCCTATAAAGATAAACATTTTTCTATAGGCTTCTAGTTGGTTTCTGGATAATTCCTTAACAAACACCTCACAACTATATACATGTGTACACAACAAAACATGTTTCTTTATACTTCATAACTCAGAGAAAATCTAATTTGATGCTTTATTTGGTACTCAGTTTGACGTGTCTAATATGTTTGTCATGAATATCCCCAAAAGTGTAATAGAAGATACAAATGACTCATCATCAACCTTACCACGTCTAATATGGTATGGTTTGTCCTTTTTCTAACATAATTCAACTGTAGTGTGTGATGTAGAGTGTGGTGAGATAGAATCTAAAACTTCTATAGAATGTCGATGAAATATTAGTTAAGATACTACCCAACTTGATCTGATAAAATATTCTTTATATTCACTCCAAGTCAATTATCTACATAATTATTGAATAGCATTAATTTCATAATAGACTAAGAATTATACCTCATCCAGTAGATATAACCATATATACTCAATTCATTAGTAGAAGTTATGAGGTATGAATACCCACTATAACATCTTATGAAAATGGTTAAAACACATTAGTGAGTACCAATCCTATATGTTATTTGGACTATCAACAATATCAACTGAGTGGTGGTTGTTCATTTCCCTTATTTCAATTTATTTTATCTTAGATGATTATAAATAACTATATTGAAAGAACTTTTTCAAATGTTTCTTGTTCATATGACTAAGACAGTGATTCGATAATAGGGTGTAAAATGAGTATTGTGAACATGATTTGTTATCAATTTCCAATAGTTGGCTTTCATAATTAAATACATAATAATTATTATTTAAATGTTTCACCCCAAATATTTGTAGCCATTATGAAAGAATTTTTTTAGAAAAAATGAAAATAAACCCATTGAAATATAGGAATGATATAGAAATTATAATCTTGGTAACCATTTGTACATAATAACAATATTTTAAAAACCAAATCATTCATGTTGGAAATGAAAGGTGGTAGTCTCTAATGGATAGAGCATCCACCTTTAACCAACATGCTTCTATCTAATCCAACTCTATTATATAAATATTTTGGAATCTACTTGGTTCCTATATTTGGATACATATGTGAGAACCACTAGTTTAATCTAACACTAAATGTATAGATATATCAAGATTAAAATCAATAATAAACAATAATTTAGATTCCCCGTTATTATAGGTTTAGTTCCACTTCTAGTGGTCTTTCTTGCCACATGAAAAACATATTACTTAATTTTCCTTGACATACCTGTAAATCAACTTCTTCTAGAAGCACGGTACTTGGGAGCATTAGACTTGTTTTGAGTTTTAGGACCCTTTTCTTTGTTCTTCATTTTTTAGTTCCCCATAATGACTATGGATTTTTTCATGCCCCATGCCTTTATCCAGTTGGACAATCAATATAATAATTTTTGAATGAATATTATCATTATTTCTCATATTATAAATAATAATAAAACTGGGGAAGTTCTTGGGATGTGATAAAATTATTTGATCCAAACACAAAAAATTAAAACATGTTATCCCTAACTTGTATAAGTGTTTAGTGTATCCAATAATTTTGACTACATGAGTCCTAGATGACATAAACTCTCTAAGATTAGTCGTAAAAATTGCATTTTATATCTTGTACCTCACTTTTCTCACCTTCTCTTGAAAGAGAACCTGAAGTTGAGACATCATGCTATCTGTATCCATGTCCTCAAGTTTGTTCAAAATATAATCAGTTATGGATGATAAAAAAGAAACATTGAACATATGTAGCATCATACATATGTTTCTACTAGAGAGATAAATCTTCTTCACTATCCTCTTTACCATGATATTTAGAAATAGGTTCTTCCAGCACATATAATTTGCTTTCATGGTGAATGATTCCACATAAGAATAATATCCACTCATGGATATTTGTACCAGTGAAAAAGTTATCTGTATCAAGTGTGGATCACAGTTATATGTTTGAATTCATTTTAATTTTGTTTCTACAAACTATGAGGAGCATAATTTTAATATAATACTTGAATAAACTAGGATAAATAAATAAAAATTATATTTTTTATTCTCCCAATATTTTATCAAAACCCAATAGCCCAAAATATTTCCATCGTAATGTCGTTTCCTTGGAAATTATTAAGGAAAGGATCTATATTCCCCTTCTCATTAATCAAATTTGGTTGGTCAAGAAACATGAATAATTTTAGTTAGGCATCACAAATTATATCTTTTTTAACTCATAGTACCTTGATCTGTTATGTGGACTCCCTATTCCTAAAAACCTTAAATTTGATTTCGTCAACCCTTGACTCTTAGTTAGAAATAGTCATGCTTTGGCAATTAACCCTTGATGTCAAATAAGTTATGTCAACCCAAAACATCATGTTAAAATTCCCTAATAATTCAAAGCGCCTCATTATTTCAAAGTCATTAACATTAAACTATGGTTAGATTTTAACTAATGTAGTGGACGGTTAAACCAAATTAATATATATAATATATATATTTTATCCTTTATTCATAAATTTACAGTTATTATATTTATCAAATGCTTATTAATATTAATTGGATTTTATTGTGTTATTAACAATTTCTTGGATAAAATTTACACATCAGACAATTTATATTATTTCTCTATTGAATGAACATTAATTTCATTAATTCAAGTTATCAGGACAAAACATCCTTAATGATATTACCATGCAACATAATATAAATAAATTAATAAACAGTATGATCATGAGATATTACTAATGGTTAGTTTATCTTGCAGTTGATAAAATAATAATTAACCTAGGTGAAAACACCTTGAACCCATTATGGATTGTGTTATAGCTTTCCACCATTCCACCTATGTATCTCTATTAGATTGGTGTCACCTCAGATACAAAGATGAACTAACTCAACTATCATGGGAGCTCCATCCATTACATATGCTTTTACTTACATGTAGTTGATGGGGAAGGAGTTTGCATAACATAAACCATGTAAACGTATGACCATACATAATAAGTGGTGAGAAGGAACACATTCCAACAATTTAATTTAATAATAAATTAAATTAATTCAATCACTTAAAATGTTCTGTTATATTCTCATGATCATCCACATGCATGTAAAAAATTATACATTTAATAAAAAGGGTATTCAATTCTTAATTATTTTTATTTAACATAAATCGTTCTTGAATAAAATAATAATATTCTTTAATTAATCATTTATTTATCTTGATTTTCATCAAAATATCCTTTATATTCTCATAAATAAAAAATAGAAAAAAATTACTTAATTTTTTGGAAAATTACTTGTGTACATAAATGTACATTAGAGGCAACATGATGAATACTGGCCTAGATCTAACCAACATGTATTATACTCATATACTGTTTACTCTTATGATATATGTCATACATGAATTATCACATACCATCATGACATATACAATCTACATAATGATTGCATTAATTACCTAATTTTTCTATAACTGGATACGATTCAATGGGCGTAGAGTAATATTTGTCATATGACTCACATATGATATGGATATCTGAACATTATGCATAAATTAATTAAACACAAACACACACACACACACACACACACACATATATATATATACGTATATATTATAACCCATCACAATGAGTGTAATATCTAATTAATGAACACACTCAGGAAAATGTTGATATTTTTTACTCGGTATAATTAATTAATTTTTGTTCTATATAATTTTTCTTAAGTACACGACATGAACAATCATATTAAACAACATTTACATCTCTCACCATCTATCTAAGGAACATTGCTAGGGACTCAGCAAGTAAATCATGCCTTTTAAAATTGCAGTACATGGACTATATAAAAAGACTACATGGTTTGTTCTCTCCGAATTACACAGACACCAGTTAGATAGGTCGTGCGTGGAATTACATGGACCACCTATGACTTAATGTACTACATGCCATGCATGTGGGCTACACAATGTGTACTCTGGCAGACCGTGCACAAGTCCATCCTAGTCAATGCATGATTTTAGATATAAATTCATAGAATACCATCAACGAACATGATTTAAATTAATTATGAATTAATTAATGGTCTATTGAACACAAGTACACTACATGTAAGTCTAGTAACATAGCGTGTACTCTTATCATGTCCACTCAGAATCCTAAGCACCTCTATATGAATTATTCTATTTTATTTAATTCATAAAATTAAATATTTTATAATATTTATAATAAATGAATTAGAATGATGAATATCTGAAAAAATTGATTAAATGAATGATTAAAATTTAATTGAAAATAAAATACAAATTATTAAATAAAACAAAATTTGTTAAAATTTTATAAATAATTGTGTGACTGCTCTAATAAAACTTGTAGGTTCTGGGAATAGTATTAACATGTGATGGGTCATGCCCAAATTTTCTTTTTTGTCAAGATTGATGATCAATCTGAGAACTAGCCAATGATAAACACTATAATCCACATAATTGTATCATATAAAATAGTTAATGGATAATATACAAGAACTAGAGGGGGAATCAACATGTATTATTTATAATTAATTTAATCAATTAATGAATTATCTTGTTGGAATTATTTCTTGGTTAAAGGATCTAGAAATATATCATTATTGTACTATCATTGCATTGTAGTAATCAAATAAATAATACCTCTAGCGGTGAACCACACGTGTTCCAAAAATCATTAAATTTCTTTATATAAATATCTAGGTTTTAGCAAGAAATATCCTATCACATCCTTGATCCTCCATTGATCACCGTGAGAGATGTTTCTAAATAATTATCCTTTGTCTCTCATGTACAACCACAAAAGAACTTGATAGGTGAGGGTTGAATTAGGGTTTCAATTGTTTTCATTTAAAGTTACATATCATCTTCCCATGTTCACTGGAACTTGTCAAACATTTATGATGTATTCTTGAAGTATTCAAACATTCACATGTAGAAAGACAACAATGTAGTTTTACTTTGTTCACCATTAATGTATAATCCAAGGAGCATACGCTGAGAGTGTGTCAATCATATACAAATACATTGGTCTTCACTAGTTGTAGAATACAAGAGTTCAAGAACGGTCACTCTATGCCCAACAAAACTACCTTTAAAATGTTTTAGGGATTGCACACTATGTCCTAGGTAACAGTTATGTTGACTCCCCTAACTCACTGTCTTGGAATAAGTCTTACTCAGTTTATTGACTTGATCGTTTCCTCAATTAATTTTCATTAAATTCTTCACCTCTATCTAGAACGAGACACTAATTTCACTGAATTATTGAATTTTTATGCTTCAAAACAGTAATCAACCAAACCTAAAATTTAAAACATGAAACAAGCTCAACAATTCACTTACATGAATCACTTGATCATGTGCACAAGATTCGGCATTTTCGCACTAGATGAATATTTTGAAACCCTTATCTTTTACACAACTACCAAAAAAAGTTCACTTGGTCATTTAAGACTAAAGAAACACTTTGAGAACATGATATGATCTCTACTTCTCTTCCACGTGCAAGTCTTTCACACAGAAGAGGAACCTAATATTCATTGAAATGCTAAAAGTCTTACATCATAGTAGCTACCTATTGATATGAATTTATGACACTTCCCGCATGTTTCTGACACATCGTTGATGGTACACAAAAGATTCATTCCATGCACACAAAACCCATTTTAATGTCGCGTTGGGAATAGATGTCTCTTTAAAGAAACCTCGTCTTTCGGGAAAATTTAAATATTTCATGAATTGTTTTCTTTTATAAATTGGTCCAATAATCTCAAAAAAATTCTCACAGACAAGTCTACATACAACCTTAAATCGTGAACAAAACTCCAATTTCCAAAAACACTTTTTTCAATTTTCCAATTTTTAGTACATAAAATTTTTCAAACATAGGGAAACGTTGCCATTTCAATATTGTTGTCTTTAGAAATATATGATACATTTCCTTGCAAACTTCTTGATCTTCCAATGACGATTGGAAACATACAAAAACCAAATTTCATTTATAGCAAAGAACATCATTGGTTCCCATATCACTTGACATGAGGGTGGGAGGTGGAGCAAGATAACTCTCTACTGTTGGGAGTGCTCATAGAGAAGGGATCTCTCTAGGCCTGGATTAGATTCTCCAAATTTGTTGTTCGCAACCAAAAAAATAAATTTTCAATCATAGAAAATAATATAATTGGGTATGTATACTACACCGATTAAAAAAATATAAATTCAAAATATTCATTTATTAATGATTTAATCACTCTAGAACCCAATTTAATATAATATTATAAGTATTTTTATTTCCCATTATTCGATAAGCATGAAAATTAAATAAAATATTATTAAATAAAATAATATTACATATTTATTATTTCTCACTAGCCCATTTAAGTTGGTCTATAATTCAGCTATAATATTTATTGGCCCTTGAATAATGATATGTTATTTATTGAATAAATATCACATCATTGTTCATTAATAAATAAATAAACACTACCCTCACTAAATAGAAAATAAATATTTATAAAATATTCTACTAACTTTAAATTCTCTCAAATAACTAGTGATAGAATACATGAAATCAAGATAACATGAATATTTATTAAACCACATACAAGAATAATATTTATTCAACTTTTTAAATTATAAAAAATAATATATTATTAAACTATGATTCGGGATACAGTTAGTTTATGACCCTCTCGGACTCTTTCTTAGTGGCATTAAGTGTTGTATCCTAAAGTACAAGGTTATCATCTAGAAACACACCAAGGAACCCATAGAGAAAAAAGTTAATATCATACTTATATAATACTATATACAAATGCTAACTATGTAATATAATCCCATTAATGTGGTATCTGTAATCAACCAAGTTTCATGCCGGTGTCATCAACGTATATGCTCGATGTGTCATTATTTGAAGTCCTTAAAATTGAACATGCCTATATAATACCACTCCCATATATATATTTAGGATATATCATTTCCATCAAAGGGCCTCAGATATTAACTTCTGTGAATGAAAACAAGGGAAAATAATTCTCACATTATTCATTAATTCAATATTACTCTTGACACCCCCATTGTATCCAATATCACTAGGAACAACTTTATTCTTGATTGTTATTAATATAAAAAAGTAAGAAACTGATAATACTCATTAATAAAGATCATAAAGTCAACGGATCATCACAAATGCCTGCATATAGGAACATCCAATGACATATGTAAATGTGGATTTCTTACCAATGGGTCTCATTATCATAATATCCTACACTAGATATTACCATGGGCGTACATTGTGAGAGGGTTCCTCAAAGTCCTATGAGTCTCCACCCATGATAGATTGTATCATTTGTGTCCCTCAAAATATATCATCTGGATATATTAAAATATTTAATAATGGTTTTGTATCACATATGGGGTATCAATATAGTGGAGGAAATCTATGACCTTTCAGCACAAAACCTACTCTTATGACATTATCACAAACTGTATTATAGAGAAGAATAATCATAATTTGATTAGTAGTTTATTAATATTAAAAAAAATGAATACATGTTATCATAATGTACCCAGAAGATTTTTCATGGGCACAAAATCCAACAATACTCACCACATAATGTAAATATGTACATAATTAAAAACATGCCTCAGTGTAGGTAGTTTTAGATTAGGAACCCCTTCCAAGATCGTAACAACTTATGTAAGAATATATAAATAAACATATTAGGTCAAATAATTGTATATAAAAATAAAATAACTTTATAAAAAAATATGTTGTCACAATACACATAATATTTTCATATCATAGTCAATAAATATGTGATATAACTCAATTAAATAAAATTTAGTTGAGAATCATCTTACCTCAAATATGGATTCATTTAATACATACATATACACTACTGAGTACTAAAATTATTCCAATAATATAATTTATTCTAAAAAATTTCATGTTAAATACTTTATTTGTGATTAATTTTATGTTATTTATTATCTTGTTTCATTTAGTTTCTAAATCACTTTACATTACGTTAGTCATTTTGGGGTCGTTTAGTTCATAATATACAAAATATCTTCGCTTTAATTTTAAAAATAAAATTTACTGGTACAATGTTTCCCAAATATATATATGTTTAAAGGTATTAATTTAATGTTATACATAAAACTAAGGTGTTTAATACATAATGAAATAGTTTGTTTTCCTGGAATCCTACTTGATAAGATTGTTTTTTTATTGTATAAAATATTCATAACTATTAACATTTTATTCTATTGATGTGATAGATGTTTCATAGTTATATAATTATGAATAATACTGAAATTAATCATTATAACATCTTTTTACTATTATTTAGGATTCCTTAATCAATCATGAAATATTATATCATCATTTATGTAGGAGGCAAAACCGACATTATCCAAAACATGTTATAATGGTTGAAAATGTAAGAATATGTTAGATGATATTGATTATTTCACTTTTAAAATAACATAATAATATAAATATCATTTTATTAATTTTATTAATCATATTAATGATGTTTTAAATGAATAAGTTAAATTAAAAATAAGGGTTTAAATTTATTACATACGAAGTGTCCCAAAGTATAGATTTTGAATGGTTAAATTTTATAGTGGAAATTTATTATTAATATTAATAATGAAATGAGAAAAAATTAACTTTCCAAAATCATAATAATTTTATTAACATCTTACTTATTCCTCAAATTCATTTTTTAACTATTCATATAATGCAGTGACGAAAAATTATATACATTGTCTGCTGAGGCGGTAGTTCGTACGTACACATGAGTGACGTTCCCATTTTCTAAGGGATTAGTGGGAATGAATATTGATAATATTTATCCTTCATGAATAAAAACCCTTTCATAAATATTATATATATTTATTAAATCCATATATATAACTTCCCATGTGAGGCGATGATGAAAAATGAAATATGTCGCTATATGGAGGCGACCGTCCATAACTATACATGAGTGATGTTTTCATTTCCCATTGGAGAGAAATGAAATTGTTAATGATTGTTGCATCAATATAATAAAATTTAATTATACTGATGAATCTTATTACATTATAATAAGTTGTTTATATAATATTTTGAGGAGGAAGAAGAATAAAAAACATGAAATTACTCGGTAAAGTCGATTACCACTTCATTAGGAATCCTCATTCGGATGTCTTCTTATGAATTAATTGGTTGGAATTTTGATTTGAACACAACCTATATGTCATGAATAATGGTTTTATTGATTGATAACTACTGGAATATTTACCTATAACCATGGATAAAAACCATGGGTATATGTCCTTATTAAAAAAATATCCCCCACTGGGATTTGATCATGGTACCTATCAACTACAATAAAACCACTTTACCTGTAATGCCCCGACCCCAGTTACCCAGAGTCTCTGATTTATTACATAACATTTGCATGATACAAGAAATCATGTCCGGAAATAATGATCAGTTTAGAAGCCTTGGAAGTACTGGATACATTAATCAGTTTTACATTACATAAAGAAATAAAAACATGAAAAACATTTTTCCCCTTTTGAACACACGTATATGCTTATCCTATACTTGCAGGTCAACCATAAAATACTTCTTCACATCCTTAGAAAAATAAAACATATAAAGGTGTGATCTAAGATTCTCGTTAATGATAACTATATAGTGGAAACTTTCATAAATAAGAATAAACATTTAAGGCAATGTATAAGGCTAAATCAAATGCCTTTTAAACATATACTTTAGCATAATATAGAAAAGATAAAATCAAATAATTCCATTTACATAATCACATGGATATTCTAGTAGTCCAATAATCACATGCCTTATCAATAGCCACTTTCATAATGATGGATTGCATAATTCCAGACGTCATAACCACATAGTCAAGGCCTTATGCCAGGAAAACAAATAATATTTTTTCAAGGAATTGTGAAAAGACACTAGTTTCTGTCATGATGCCTACAAATTCATTGAGGAGGTGTAGAGAGCTCCACCTGTCACATACTAAGTCCAATGCATTCCCCATATGAAAAGGGTTAAACATAACATAAACATTCAGATTAAAACTACCATACGAAATTTTAATACTTTATCTATAAACCATGAATTGTATAAAAATAACAAAACCACAGTTAAACATATCAGAAAACCATCAATATAATATTGAATATTTGTATCATAATAAATCAACTTCTAACAAGCTTAAAATCCATAAAAATAATGTTCACAGAGATGAAATCAAAACAATTTTTGAGAAATATCCATTTCTATTTTGAAATCATTTAAAATTAATATAATTATAAAAGAAACAATTTATTTTGAAAATATTCCTATAATCTTGTAAGGTATGCTTCGACAACGTTATAACGGCAGAAAATAGCCACACCCTCCATATAAGTTAAAAAAGCATTCTTACCATAATTCTGTCGAAAAGGTCATAAAGTACCTTGTTTGGAAAACTATAGAAAGATTCCTTTTGAAAAATATTAGGTCAAATAAGGGTATAAATAAATTTAACCCATATTCTAGTAAATAGTAAAAATTTTTTGAAATACATTTTTAATAAAACAAGGATGTAGATGATAAAGAGGTCAGAGTAGATACTTATGTAAAAAAACCTCAGTTAATAACGAGATTGAAAAATTAACACTTAACTTGTACTTTTCCTTGGTTGAGGGTACAGTAAAATCATGTATAATAGTTAAAAAAATTGATATTAAATTATAAAAGAACTATATGCATATATATTATATCATATATAATCCTCTAATATTGCGTTGTTAATAATATTTTAGTAGTATCCTCGTTTCGAGTGGTAACTGATTCGTTTTCATTTATATGTGTGGTTATGTAAGACATGATTGTTTTAGATAGGACGTATTTGATTCATGTAAATAATTATATTATGTTCATAAACATTAATTTTCGTCATCAAATGAAAATTATTCGATAATGGTTATGATGGGGAAATGAATCTCATCGCGTTCGTGAAATGGTAATTCGTACGTACGCACGAGCGACAATATCATTATATTAGTGGAGAAATCATATGTAATTGGATAGTATACAATATATATAGAATCATTAACATGTTATACTTATTATTTACATTATTTATACTCATTATTATACCCATCCAGAAAATGAAGTGTTTGAATAACAAACTACACTACGACATCGAGACGACAAACCGTACGTACCAACCTATAGTGACTTTGTCATTTATAGGATGGGTAAAATAAAAAATTTGGTTGTACCATATTTATAATAACATCACAGTATTTATCAGTAAATGGATTTATTTTTTGGGTATGGAAACAAAAAAGAAATATGATCTGTAAGAAGAAAAGAACTTGAAAGAGGTGATGAAATATTTACATCTTCTTCAGGTTCTTCATTTTGATTGGAAGAAAAGGGATCCTTAGGTTGGATTTCTGAAAAAATGAAGGACTTTAAATGAAGGGAGAAAACTTAGGAGGATATTTGGTCAGAGTTTTGCTGAGACAAATGGATTTGGAGGTGTGGTTTTGATAGAATGGGAAGTTCCCTTTTATACGAGAGGTGAGGGGCACCTTAGGAACAGATTGAAATATTATTTTATATTAAAATAATTTTCTGTTTTTAATGGCTCCAAAATGATTTACTTCTAGGATAAGGTGAGTATGGGTCTAAAAACATTCAGCAAATATGTTTTTGACAAGTTTGGGTCACTATATAAACTTTATCTTTTAGATTAAACTCTTAGTTAAATAGATTATATTTTACCATGTATTCTTGTATTATAAGAATTATTGGTTAATAAACATACTATAAAAATCCAAGAGAACCTCAAATTGTTCATTATTAATATATATAACCTTATCTAAGTCTTTTGGCCAATCATAAGTTTTTTATGAATATTATTTCAATTAATAATATAGTATCTGTTTTAAAAACTCAATTATGGCAATTTTGACCCTATTTATTATTTGATTTTTTTGGAATCTATTAAAACATTATCACTTCGAATAAAATCCAGTCAACAAAACCTAAATTTCATATTAATCTAGAAAATTATTTCAATTAATCCTAAGTCTCAATTTATATTTATGGGGATATTTATAATATTAATTATTTTAATATTTCATTAATAAGGTAATTATTGTATCATCATTGTGTCAAAAATATATTAAATTATTTAATTTTTAGAAATTATAAATAAAATATGATTATGTAGGAAATATTTTTATCTTTCTAATGAATATTTATAGTCTAATTGATATTGTGTTTTAATCAATATTAAAAATGGTTTAGTTATTAAACATTGAATTTAACTCTTTTAACTCTTCTTTAAATAAAATATTAAAAAATGTCCTAATCTAATCCTTGTGGACCAAAGGGTGTACTATATTATTCTTAATGTTTTTTACGGTCGAATTATACTTATCCAATATAATTAGGACATGTTTTAGGGTAATTATGATATCATTTGTACCCTTAATTAACCAATTTACTTTTAACCGTGGTAAATAAAAGTCAAAAGTTTCTATTCACACAAAAAAATTTCATCTTATTGAACCTCATTTTACATACTGTTATTAACTGTGTCTCTTGGATTTTTGAAATTCAACTCTCAGAAGCGGTAAAATTATGTTTTATTCTAATTTTCAAATGCTCCTAGGAGGTGGGTAAAAGACGGTAAAAAGTTCAATAATTTATTTATATATAAACTTATTATAAAATGACTCTAATTAATTATATTGAACTTATATAGATATTATATATCTATTCTGACATAATATAAATTTAAATAAAATAAATAATTATTTAAATAAATATTCTGTTTTAAACTATAACTCAGTGTTTTTCACTATTCATCAAAAATTGAAAGTTTTCAAGAAAATACAAAAAATCCTCCCTAAACTAAATTCTACATTCTAAATAAAAAATGGATTCCATATTGAATGATAAAATTTATAAAATTTCAAAAAGTGGGTATTACTATTCATAACGGCTAGTTTGCTTGGTTGTTCTGTGTTTGAACTCGAAGTTGCGTACAACACAAGCTATTGTATTATTCAAAGGGAAACGCATCGTGGAAGCTTGGGGTGTTAAATTACCACTATCATATAACACATGTTCTATTCTTATATTAAACAATATATATTAATATATATATATATATATATATTATATATTAATGTATTTGTTTTATTATTGTTAAGTAAAAATAATGGAAAACCTATAACCATAGTTTAGTCAAATTGTGGGTGTAGGTTCATTTAAAAAAATCACTGTTGTGAATTAATCGCAAGACCTTCCACTAATAATACAATGACTTTAACACTATCCAAAATCATGTTTCATATTATATATTTTAATATATATATATATATATATATAATTATTTATCGTTATTATTATAATGAAAGAATAATGGGCCAACCTATACCCACAGTTTGGTCAAATCATAGTTATAGCTACCCAAAAAAATTTCGTATACCCATAGTTCATATACTCATAGTTTTTTTAAATTATGGGAATAGTTTTTCCAAAGAAATATTTTTTCCCACGCATCCTATTTCAACAGTTTCAAAAATCGTGGGTATAAAGGTGACTTATAACCACAATTTTCAAAAAGCTGCAGGTATAGGTCCTTCCTATGAATTTTTTCGGAAATCTATTCCCATAGTTTAAAAAACCATGGGTATAGTGGAGACACGTACCCATGGTTTTTGGAGAACCATGGGTATAGGACCTTCATATGAATATTTTCCCCAAAAAACATATTCCCATGGTTTGAAGAAACCTTGGGTATTGGGGTGAACAATACCCATGATTTTTAGAGAACTTTTGGTATAATATTTTCTTATATTGGTAGAATTTTTATTGAAAATAAAAAATTTAAATTGTTAAAAGTGGGTGGAGATATGGGGAGATGATCAGTCCTTTTATATGTGATGGGAGTGTCACTCTGGAAAATATTCTTTAATTTAAAATAATAGAAATACATTTTTTAGGTTATGTGGATCCAAATAGACATAGTTTCAAAAATTTGATAATGGGGGTATAAATAAACGCATAAAATAAAATTTCTAAAAGTTTTAGTTATATTTAAAGCCTTATCACTATGTTTAAACCCCTCATTAAACCTTGTAACCCTTACCATCATGATAAATTTTCTTATAGTAATTTATCATTATGACTAAAAGTGAAATATAAATTATAAAATAATTTGAATATTTTTATTCTAAATGTTGAATCAATTTTATTAGATTCAATTTTTATAGTTATTAAAAAAAATTAATTAAGTATGAAAACCACCATGAAAAACTAATTTTATAAAAATACCTATTATGCATAAAAATATATTTAAAGAATATTCATTTAATGAATTCACTAACAAAATATTAAAAGTATTGTGATTAAAAATTAATTTTTTAAAATTTAAAACCAATTAAAAACCTAATTTATCATCGCAAATACGAAATTAAATAAAATGTTAAAAACAGTTCATTTATTATTGTAAAACATCAGTTCAGTTATAAAATTATAAAACTAGGTTTATAAAATAAACATAATATTTTTCAAATATATTATTTTACTTAGAAATTAAATAGTTTATCTATAAAATATGGTTAAAAAACCATCAAGTCATTCTTGTATCATAATAATGTCATAAAAGTGATGATATTTGTAAAAAAAATTAATTTTCACTATTCGCCTAAAAGTAACCATTTTAGAAAAATTTCAAAAATACACCCATAGTTAATTTTTACATATTTAATTCAAAAATGAAGTTTATTTAATAAAATTATAATTATTAAAAATATAAATTTATCTTCTAAATAATAAAATTAAATATAAATGAAAACAAATTTCATAGAATATTGTCCATTTACAACATCAAGTGTACTTAATCTTATTTTATATACATTTCTTATTTATTTACTATTAGTATATTAAAATATTGGAGATAATATTTTAAATATTATTAATTTAAACTATTAATATAAAATACATAACACATTAAAAATGTTCTTTTAAAAATATCTCTTACTTACATTTAATAAATTTAATAATATCACATTAATTATTTTTCATCTAATAATTAAATTTATTCAATTAATAACAGCAATATGTAATGAATAAATTAAATATTATACTTGTATTTACTTTTAGGTTCTTCATATCTTGTAATTATATACTAATGTTTCATATTGTATTCATATAATTTAATGTAATAAAATATATAGTGATTCATCATAATTTTTTGGTGCTTGTAAGAAAAGCTATCAAACATAGTATTATTTAAAAGAGTGGTAAATATTAAAATATGAATGTGTTACATAATTGTAATATTCAATAATACCATGCATGAATTTTTTTTCTAGATTCTTCATAGATTTAAATAACACAAACTCAGATCTTAGAATTGATTTGGGGACTCACAAGAGTCTACATCCACTTATTCGACTATTGGGTTGAATCAAACTTATCTTGGATGGTTTTCAGGCATGAATTCCATAGTAAACACTCAAACATGACTCATATAATCATATTAGACAATTATTTTACAACATTGATTATCCAAAAATAAAATTTTATGTGATACTTTTTAAGCTTACTAGAGTCTTTTACATGTATATCCACATTAGTAACTCGATCACAACTATAGAAAATTTGATTTTGAATACACTCCCCCAGTCATGAGCTGTTTTTTCACAATCAATGGGGTTATTAACTATACTGGAACATCTAATAAATATTTGTGAGTATAGGTGAATGATGTATTTAATGGTGGGAACTTCATCTCCAAGTCCGTCAACCACACCCTTGTCAATGAGTTCTCATTTTATAATTTCATCAATTCATGGTTAGGGAAATGGGGGATACAATGGGGAATATTATAATGGGTATTGAGATATTGTTATATTTTGTGATATGAAACATATAGTGGTTTTTAAAATAGAGGAAGATATTTGAGATTCCCCTTGATGCTGGGTAGAGGAGCCATAGTCGATGAAGTTAAATGGTTTACAACATTATTTATATGTCACTTGTAGGAAGGGTGGTCAAACACAAGAGTCTATGCAGAATGAATTGATTCTAGTAAACTTGAATAATAAAGAAATCTTATAGACTCATATGATTCTACATATATAATAAAAAATACTATATATGAAAAAATCCATGGGAGATATAATATCAAGATGTTCAAGTTTTATAAATCCCCAACTGACCAACAATTTCATGCTCTATCGAAACCCCAAAACAAATTCCAGATTAAGTAATTAAGAACTACTTTAATATTCATTTCACACCCCATATAAAATACTTTTATGAAAACTACTAGACATAGCTACATAATTAAATACACTTAGGATTAACTAACACAAAATATTACTATAAAAATAATGGTTATGTTTTTGGTACCGTTAAAAAATATACCCACCGAACCCACTAAATATAGCACGCCATATTGAATAAAAAAACCCAAAAATCCATCTCCATTCTATATCTTTCCAAAATTTTATTGGTTCTTTTCCTTAATTATTCTTAATGGAATTCCAACACAATGCAGATTTAATCATTTTTTGACTAGACCATGTTTAAACCCATCATTAAAGACCTAGAACACTCTCAGCTTTTGTTTTTTGACTCTTAGCATTTTAACAGATTTTTTAGATATAATTATCCTTATATAGGAATAAATTTTCATCAAAATAAATATTTTTCTCACATCTATATTAAAAACATGAAATGAATACATCAGTATTTAGACTAGGAAATCATAGAACCAAATAGTTTCGTCTTAACAGTGAAAAAAACTTCCATCATCAAACTCTGATGAATTAAACCTCAATTGGGTTAAATTAACAAAAATAAATGGGGCCTCCTACATCTGCAATTTTTTATAAATAAATTTGAAACCAATTTTTATTGAAAAATTAATTCTATCTTTACACATAATTCTTTAAAAATAATTATCTTAACATGAATGATTTTCATAATAAGATATCACTCACCCCACCATTCATGTATATATAGTTTATAATATATATATATATATACTAAAACTTCATAAAAAATAATTTCACATTAATCTAATAAAAAAATATTATTGAGACATTATTTATATTCTCTGCATATAATTCAAAAAACCTAATGTTTTATTATTAATTTTTTTTTGAAATAGTTGAGTTATATAGGTTAAGTAAAAAATCAATAAAGATCCCATATGGAATTCGGTCTTCCACATTCAAAAATACTAGTGTAATAATTATTTTCATCATTATTGGCCTCGTTTATACTTCATCAGCTTGAAGATTTTGAGAAACAACCTCATTAGCATCATAATCCCTATCATTTCCTATATCTTCTGGAATTTATGTACCATATAAATGTGGATTTAAATCATTAAATACACCATTATAAATATATATTTTTTAAAAACCACATTATTCATGTTTAGTTATCCAGTATGAATTGGATTATAAATCATTAACAACAAAAGTCATGTTATTTTTTCTTATATTATTCAACTCATTCAATTTAAAATTAAATGGATCATAATCCAAATTAGTCATCTTACTTTTATGTAACTAGTTTATCCACTTTGTTTGAATCTAGAAACGCAAGAGGAAAAAAAAGACAAACATACTAACCCACAATATTAATCGAAGTAGATTAATAATCATACTGAATATACCATATCGAATTCAATCTAGTTTCATTCACGTCTATAATAACTGCATGTTATTATCAATACATTGATTATAAATCTTTTCAAACAAAGGTTCATATTCCTTATATGAATCCAAATAATTTAATGTTGTGTTTTTGTCCCACAAACATTACTAAAAATCCATATCTAATAAACTTATCACATTTTTTAATGACTCTATGGGAAAATATATTTGTTCCCACTCCCCCTAGATCGGTTACAATATTTTAAAATTGTCAAATAAACTAATTTTGGAATGTGAACTAGCCCTTAAACTGGAACTACATATTAATTGTCGGTTTAAATATTCTGAATAATCATGCAATGACCTATTGAGTTAAACAACCCACCTATCATCAATTATATCCCAAATAATATTATTGAAATATATTAAATAGAAAGAAATAAAATTAATATTCATAGAAATCCACATAATAGTAATAAAAAATATTTAAATGGGGTTACTTTTCTAGTATTATTGGAATTGTCCTGAATTTTTTACTTTACTCATTCCATTTCCACATAAATAAATACCATGAATAGTTATTCATCAGAATTAACCTGAATATGTACGTTAAAGAGTGGTAATTAATCACGTAAACAACACACAAAATCATGGCAAAAGTGAGTATCTAACATAGTTTATTGCACTTTCATTCCAACATACATTTTTTATAACTATTTAGATAGCCATTTTTGGGATGTAAACAAATTAATAATAGCACCCATATGCTCATTAAGTCTTATCAAATTTCTGTATGAGGTATAAAATTAAGTGACACCTGGTCTAATCGAATCTATCCCATTTTAAACCTCCGTTATTAGAGAAATATGGATATTCCTAGAATAGATATTTGTTGTGCCATTTTTTCTAAGAGAAATCATCATATTATAAAAAATATTTTTTTTTTCACAAAATATTGTCACAAAAAAATAATTATTAGTACGATGAAGAGTCCAATACAATTTATATTTTTATCATAAACATCTCTCCCACGAGTTTGCAGTTACATGTATTATTAGTAAGTACTTGAATAATATTTCCATATCCAAAAAATCCATTATATCATCCTACATTTGAAATACAAAATTATTAGTTTTTAAATAGTATATGTATCAATTTATTTAAAATATATAGCCACATTAAACTATTTACCAAATAATTACAAATTGATCTTTAATTTTTATTAGTATATCAATAATACATAATAGAATAACATGTTTCATTTTATTATTTGTTATATGGTTCAAGTATCTATTATGTGTAAGGAACATAATTATTAAAATAATTATCACTTATATTATGATATTATATAGGTTTATATACATTTTTACACATTATAATAATCTAAAACATCTTTATAAACTCAAGATTTATGTCTTAATTAAAATGTATAGAACTTTTGTTAAAAGAATGAGATAAAGAAGAATTTGTTTCCTCAGAAATCTCTTTTCTCAAAAATATTTTTTTATAGATGGTTGTGCCTAATTAATTGCAGACTGATTCCCATAATGTTTTTGAAAAAGATATATATTATTGTATCATGTTTCCTTGAACAAGAAGAATTAATTTCATCCTAAATATCATGAATATTTATTTTTATTTTACTCATTTATATATTCCAAAGAATAATAATTGAACATTATTTTTTCACATTATATCAAACACTTTTATAAGGTATTTTATCATTACTAGTTTATGATTAATGGTGTTTCAATAAATTAATCTCCCTTTAAATCACTTTATCGTAGAAATCATGATTTCTTTTTTTTCCATGGCAACAAAAAATATCCATGTTGTTTCAAACCTATTTCCACTCCAATTTTTTAAATAATCATATATTTGATAGATACAAAAGATATTTTCATGAAATGAAATCAACCTAAAAAGAAATAGAATGGGAAAAAAGTATCAATTTAAAATAAAATTTAAACCATACCACCAATTAACACCATACCAATAGTAATTCAAATAAAAAATTAAAATTGGTATACATAATAACAATTCATATCAACTGACCTATAGAATAAAAAATCACAGTAAAATCAGGATTAGTAAACATCAAATTCATGCAACAAATCACATTAAGTAAATACTAAACCCCAGCTTTAAAGAAACACATATAAGGAGATATCAATAACAAACCGTAAAAATATCCTTGATGTTTTTCTGATCCACATAAAATTGAAGGTGTAGTGGTGGTACATGTGATTTAGTTCTAGAATAGCATATGTGATGAAAGAAGAAACCTCAAGTGTCCATTTCCAATCTATGATGCAAGGTCGAGAGAGGGGCTACATTAAGCCAGGTTGTGTGAGTAAGAATCAGAATATCAGAAAGAATGTGGGTTATGTGAAATACAATGAAACTGGTAAAACATATGAAGGTTATGCTTTAAGTAAAACCCTATTGTAATAAGTATGGGAAAAAATTAAACCTTAAGCTGTATGATTTGATATAGATCTGCAATGTTTTTTGACAAAAAATCACAATGTTGTGATTTTTATATTTTTCAAATGGGGTTGGATAGTTCAAACTTCCATGTTAATGGGTATTCATGGGTAGGTGATCTTTTTTATATTCTAGTAATATTGTCCCATTTTCTCTTAAAAATAATCACATTGTTATTCATATTTTTAGAGCAGAGTACACACACACACTCATGTGATTTAATATGTGGAATCACCATTTTGAAAACCTTAATTTGAACTTGATAGGGTAAAAAATATTTTCAAAAATCGATCCTTGGTTGTGTAAAATTGTCACACAATCTAGTTATATGGATTATGTGAAAGGGGTTTATGAATGGTAAAGAAACCTTAAAGATCTTTGTTAGGCTTCTATGAACATTGTTCACACTACTCAGTGTATATATGTATATATGTTTATTTTAAATTTATCTTTTTGTTTTGTATTTTTTTATATATAAATAAAAAAATAAAAATGTTTTTAAAATAATATTATCTTATTATAAATTACTATTATTAATGTAATCTAGAAAAATATTAGAATTCCCTACCCAGAGCACCAATTTATAATATAGTTATGTTTCACATCCTTTAGAGTTTTTTATTATGGGATTCAGGTTCCACAATACTTGTAATAGAAAAATAATATATTATTAATGATGTAATTGGTAACTAATAATATAACTAATATAATTAATAATTAATAAAATAGATAAAATATTGAATAAATAATTATATAAACAATAATTTATAATATAAGTAATATAAAATAATATAATTAAAAAAAAACATAAGTAATATAATTAATACATATTTTAAAAAATTAAATAATAATTAATAATTAATAATATCAAAATAATTAATATTATAATTTTAAAATTATTATATAATTATTAATTAATAATATATTTATTACAAATAAATAAATAATTAACAATAATAAAAAAGTAATTATATTGTTAATAAAATTAATAAATATTAATATAATTACTAAATATTAATATAAATAACAAAATTATTAATTGATAGTAACAAGGGTCAATTATTTAAAATTATTAATAAAAAATAATATTATTAATGGGAATAGTCCAAGGATGGAGCCTGAAGACCCTAACCCATTTATTAGAAGAATCAAAATTATAGGAAAAAGAAGAGGATATAAGTGATGACATGGTGGACACTATCCTCATTATGAAAGAAAAATAAAAGAGGGTCCACAAAGCGATATGACATAGAACACATGTCACTTATCATTTTTTTCTCTATAACACATACGCTTAGGTTTTCCTCTTCCATGTGGATAATGACCTCTTATACATGTATTGAAATTTGAGTGAGGTTCATGATCCACATTAGATGATTTATTAGAATTTTCCATCATAATGTATTATCCATTGTATTTCCAAATTTAATACCAAATGTAATACTCCATGTTGGATAAAAAAATAATCAATGTTTAGCGGGTATGATTTCAAAGACAATTAGGTAGTATTTATAGAAAAAAGGAATCAGGATCAATTTTAGAATAAATATACTCGAATTGTGAGTTAAACTAATATGTGAGAACATCATTGAAGCATAATGGAAGCCACTCCTGCTCAAGCCTATCTAGGGGTTTGAGGATGGAGTTTTTACCCCTATATTCATTCATTCCTCATTCATTCATTTATAAAAAAATATCATTAATGACCATTATTAAATAAAAAAATTATGTTTGGAGAGGCTTCTTATTATATCCCACATCCATCACAACCACCCCAATATGCAAATCCGGACTCAAGCATCCTGTTATCTATATAGGTGTATCCCTTAAAGACCCAAAATTGGACTGGAATTTAACCAACACACAGTACCCATCACATATCTCTTATAGAGGGTTACCCATTGGAAAATCAACCTGAAGGGGCCTTGGATATATAGAATTTGTAATAGGTGCATAGGCAACATGAACAGAACTAGATTTTATAAGGGACCCATTTGGAATCCCACTTCATAAACCATCATATTCTTCTTATTAGCCAATACAGACATAAAATAATGATGCTCAATAAATTATGATAACTCTAATATGCCAAATATTAGAAATATTTATGATGGTGGAGTAAAATCCTAGTTCTAAAAAACCTGAGAAATCCCACCAAGGTGTTCATAGATAATAATAGTTGATCCTTTATGATACTAGGATGGTGAACCTAACATATAAGAAAGTACATTACTCAATCCCAATACAGTCGAGGAATCCCCTACATTTCTAGCATGTGAAAAAAGCTTAATGAATTTTCCGTCAAGGAACTAACCTTTAGCTTCTCCATCCCCTACATCTGGTTACATTCTATAATAATTGGAGGAACTTATACCACCTATTTACATGAATATTACACCATATACCAAGAAGAATCAGTTGTTATAGGTAGAGAAACCAATTCATTTTCAACCACATCTAGATCCAGATGATCCATGTCCTTACCATTCATAGTAGGATGCGTGTTGGCATGAACAATTCCATAGGAAATATCATGATATTAGCCAAGATTTAAAACATCCTACTTCAAATTCTTCCTCTTAATAATCACGATGAGATTCCCCTTTTGTATAGAAAAACAAGTAGATTATAGATTTTAAGAATTTAATCCTTGGCATGAAACATAATTTCATTGTTAGAATAAAAATCAAGAAGTTTCTCAAAAATAATTTTCATATTTTAAACTTCATCATCATTTTAAAGTAAAACGTTCTCAATTAGAGTTGAGCATAAAAAAACATCCTCTAATAACCTATAATAAAATCTGAACCTGGCCTCATTTGAAGTAATTTAACGATTGATGGGAAAACTAAAGGATGAAGAAATATAATAGGGAATATTTGGATTCCAGGATATCCAATTCAATCCAAAAACATAATCCCATGACTAAATTTTATTTTATTTGATATAAAAAAAATTGAAGTGTGAATACATATTTTTTATGCACACAACACCTAACTAATGAGAAAGTGTGATGAGGCCCCAATCTTTACACTTCAAATTATTACAAGGAAAAAAAAATTCATAAAAACCTCACAATATATTAATTAATTTCTAGTATGAGAAACCCTAGATCTTAAAAATACAATTCACGATATAAACTACCCATTATATCTTTAAATGCGAAGGTAAAACTAATCTTGCAATAATTCAGTATTTAGAAAAATAAAATCACTAGGGAATCACTAACTTTTTATCTATGATATTAGTACTTTTATCAAACTTTATAAGCTGGTTTGGAACACCATCCATTTTTAAATATTATTTATATTTTTAATTATATTACGAATTATTAATTATATTATTAATTAATAATTATTATTTTTTATTTATTAACTATTAATTGTCAATAGTTATTTATTATTTAGTATATTATGAATTATGTAATTAATTATAATCATTACCAATTATAATTTTTTAATAATTATTTAAATTATTAAATATTAATTTTAAATTATGATCATTAATTATAATTATTTATCACATTATTAATTAATTATATTATTAAATATTAATAATTATCTTAAATTGTCATTTAAGTTTTTTATTAACTAATATATATATTATTTATTATAACCATCTATAATTCCAGTCACGGTTATGGTCAAGTGGTATAAGCATCCCCATAAAATTTCCTCAACCAGGGTTCAAATATTGTCATAGGGAGGATTTTCATAATCATAGTTTCAGCAATGTAACATGTACTATTCTGGTACTATATTAGTAGTATTATTCACTCGATATGGGATTTTTCGGCCATGTAACTGCACTACCACATGTTGGGACTTTAATAGAAAAATAGGATTCAATAGAACTAAAAAATGTTATTGTGGTATGTTTCATTAAAAAAGGATACCCCTTTATCAGTGCTAAAAATATCACAAATAAATGCCATACTGATGTAGTGTGCTATTGAAATTATAGCACATTGCAGTAATTACACCTATATAAAAACACAACAGTATGAAAATTCAGAATTAAATTGATATAAACCTTACATAATAAATAAAAAACCCTATATTATATAATTTTTATATAGTGTTTTTGATAGTTAGATTTTAAATTACTATCCACAAACATTTTAAAATATCAATGTTTCATTTTCTTTGGCACCAAGGACCCCTCATAAAAAAGCCCAATCATGGTATCAGTTTCCAAAACAAACCACCCCAACTGGATACAATTAATCTACCAATATAAGAAATAAATTACTATGTTATTAATAAAATAATGAAGTAAATTAAACATAAATATGAAACAATACATTAATAAAATGTAAATTTTAAAAAAAGGACATGGTTGGTGCTATATCAATCACACCGTATGTGATATTGAAGTTTGGTTTATTCTTAAATGTAAAACATGAGATATGGATTATATTCGTAATGTATCAAAGAAATCCAAATCTATTTTCTTAGTAATTAGTATCTCAATTGTATTTTTTACTAAAATTTCATTTTAAACTGAAAACACATAGTTTGAGTCATATCAGTCCCACCATGTATCGGTTTCATGTGAGACTGATTGTTACACATCACAAATGAATTATGAATCATTTTTATAATGTATCAAGACAAATAGAGTACATTGAGTTGGTTTTCAGAGAGTGATAAAATTTTTGAACTAAAAAGTCAGTTTTACACTAATAATGGAATGTTTGAGTCATATTGGGCACACCATGTAATAAATTGAGTTTAGGCAGATTCCTAAATGTCGAAAATAAATTACAGATATTTTTTATAAATTATATAAAAAATTTGAATGAATATTATTAATTTTGAGTGCGTAATTTTTGTTTTTTTATTAAAATTTCAATTTTAAATAAAAAGACATAATTTGAGTCAAAATGGTCATACATTGTGTCAAATTTATGTTTGGTTTATTCCCACACTTAAAATATTACAAATGGATTGTCATCCATAAGTATAAAAACAATATGAATGTATTTTTTTTGGTTTTGATTATGTCACATTTTTTCTAAAATACCATTTTAAACTGAAAACAAGAACTTTGAGTCATATCGGTCAAATTGTGTTTCTATTTAAGATGTAATTTATTTATGCACTTCACAATTGACTTGTGAATCATTTTTCAAAATTATCAAGACAAATGGATCCAATTTTATTTATTTTTAGTAAGTTACAGACATTTTGAAATAAATTGTCAAATTTTAACTGATTACATGAACTTAGAGCCATATCGGGAGCACATTATATAAAATTAAGGTAAGGATGATTTATACACATCACAAATTACTAATGAATCATTATTCTAAAGTATTAATAAATTTATAATGTTTTTTCATGGTTCTGATTATGTCACTTGTCATTTTTACTAAAATTAATGTCAATTTTATATAAAAAGCCACACTGGCGTCATACCGGTAACATCGTGAGTTGAATTTAGGTGAGGATACATATTAGAAATTTAAAAAATACTTATGGATCATTTTAACAAAGTACAAATAGAATTCGAAAGAGTGTTCTTAGTTTTGAGTATGTCACTTTAGTTTTTTAATACATTGCTAATTTTAAATAAAAATACACACATGGATTCATACATGTCACGACATGCATCGGATTGAGGCGAGGTTGATTCTAATACATCAAAAATGAATTTTGTATCATTTTTCAAAAGTATAAAAACAATCAATATGTGTTTTCTCATTTTGGGTTATGTTACTTATTTTGTGACTTAAATGTCAATTTAAATTGAAAACATGCACATTGAGTGAAATTGGTCACATCGTGTGTTATTTTGACATGAAATTGGTTCATAGATATCAAAGATGTATTATAAAGAGTTTTACTAAATTATAATGACAATTGAGGAATTTTTTCAGTGAGTTACACATGTTTTGAACCAAAATATGAATTTTAAACCGATAACAGACTCTATTATTTATACCAGGAACACAGTGTATCAGATTGAGGATAATCTGATTCAAATTTTTAAAAAATTACTTATTGATAATTTTTCTAAAATATCAAAATAATACGAATGATTTTTTTTCAGTCATTAGTTTTTAACCTTTCCTTTTTACTAAAATAAATGTCAATTTTAAAAAGAAATACACACTTAGAGTCATACCAATAACATAATGTGTTTGATAAAGGTTCATATTATTCTTAAATATAAAAAATTAATTATAGTTCTTTTTCATAAATAATCATATAATCTAAATGTGTTTTCTTTTTTTGAGTATGTAAGTTGAGTTTTTTAATAAAATTTCACTTTAAAATATAAACACGCACAACGAGTTATACAAGTCACATCATGTGTTAGTTTGATGTGACAGTGATTCCAACACATCAAAATCGGCTTTGGAATAATATTATGAAATTATCAAGATAATTTGACTATGTTATCTACATATTTTGGGAGTGTCCAACTTTTTAAAATATAATGTCAATTTTAAAATGATAGCGGACACTTTGAGTTATACCAGGTCCACCATATATCGGATTGAGGTGAGGATGATTGCTACAAAAAAACTAACTTATGGATCATTTTCCTAGAGTATAAGAACAATATAAATGTGTTTGATCAGTTTTAAGTATTTCACATTCATTTTTTACTAAAATTAATATCCATTTTAAATAAAAAGATACACATAGAGTCATATCAGTCACACCATGTATCATATAAAGGTGAGAATGATTCTTACACAACAAAAATAACTTACGGATCAGTGTCCTAAATTATCAAAAAAATCAAAAAAATTAGTTTTTGGTGTGTCACTTTTCTTTTTTAATAAAATCAAAGTAAATTTTAAATAAAAATAATTCTTAGAGTCATACATATCACACTATGAATCATATTGAGGTGAGTCTAATTACTAAACATAATAAATAACTTATGAATTGTTTTCATATAATATACAAACAATCTGAATGCATTTAATCATTTTTTGCACGTCACTTGGGTTTTTACTAAAATATGTGTAAATTTTGAATAAAAAGACACACTTGGGGTCCTATAAATTACACCATGTGTCCGGTTGAGGGGAGGTTGATTCCTAAACATCAAAAATGACATCTAGATCATTTTACTAAAGTATAAAAAATATGAATGTCTTTTTTCAGTTTTGAGTATATGTTGTTCATTTTGAATAAAAATGAAAATTTTAAAATAAAAACATACAATTGGATTCAAAATGATCACATTGGGTATCAAACTATGGTGTGGATTAATGAGTATGTATTGTGTGATTTACTTTAAACTTTCTACAATAATCCAAAAAAGAGAGAACATGATCCATTTGTTTGGAAGAGGATAACCCTAATGCCTAAAAATCCCCATCCAAAATAACCATGTTCTCTCTTTTCTAGCTTGTTATAGAATGTTGAAAGAGAAATAAGAAATCTCATAAAAACTATTAAAAAACTCAATAACTATTATTTAAAAATGATAATGAAATTAAAATAAAAATAGTAGGTAAAATGGAGAAAACATTAACTTAATAAGTAGTTGGAATTCATATTTTCATGATGTCTTTAAATATTCATAACCCATTTCCTTGTTGCCATTATATCACAGGAAACTTTGAATCCCAATCACTGAAGATCACAAGGCTCTTCAAACAATCCACCGCAACTCGTTCAAATGAATCCACGTGTATAAAAAACAATTATTATGTTTATAACAATGTAATGAAATAAATTAAATATAAATATGAAACAATAAATTAATAAAATATCAATTTTTTACTGAAATAGATCAATTTGAGGCTTACTAGGAACATTGCATATCAAAATGAGGTTTAGTAGCTCAATCATGTATTTTTATACTACATTTCATTCAACATTCTAGGTTATCTGACAATATTTTTGTTTAATAACATGAAATTCTGAATTCATTCTAGAAATGACATTATTATATCATAAGTGAATCATCCATGATGAGCACATGATCATAGTACATGAGTGATTCATCCTTGTTGATGAATTCATATCATCTAGATTTCTATGAAAATTAACAAAATAATTATCAAATAAAAAATATGAAGAAATTAACAAAAAATACAGAAAAAATGATGAGAAAATAAACTATATAAGTATGAGGAGGCCACTTATTTATGATAGATGTATACATTCTAACACCATAGTTTCTTCTTTGTCATTTCTTAGAATATATATTTTTATTTTGAATATAATAAATTTTAATAGTCATGGTATTACTAAAAAATATAAATAAATAATGGATTAATAAATATTTTCAATGAAATAGTTATTATCTTTCAAAATACCTCTTTGGGGATGCAAGTTTATTAATGGAATATGATATCTATTATATATTTTTAAAAATAATTACCACAATATTTCTACTTTTTTTGTTTCATATATTGTATAATCGTTGAAAAAAAAAGTAATCGTTTTATATGTGTTTGATAGTGAAATCTTATTATATATACCTCAATTCTTTTCTACTTGTAGAGGTCAACAGGTTCCTTATACACATATACTGTACCCATGCCATGAGTATTATAATATTTAAACACAACTCTATCATAATAGAATTATCGTTAAAACACAATATAAAATATAGAACTTGATGTTTAGTTCTAAAACATTGTATGTAGTTTTTTATAAATTGATACTTTTCATCATATGCGGTGGATTTTTTGGTTATCCATGTAGTGAATTCAGAAAATAAATATCTTTAGTCTCCAATTGACAACAAATAGTAACCATTATTACCTAAAAACCAAAAAAGAATAAGTAATTATGTTAAGGAAAATATATTTTATAAGATTAAATTGTATATTATTACCCCTTCACCATTGGTAATAATAATATTTTGTTGTTCAAAATTTCTCTTTCAATCGATGAATCTAGTTTTCCACTACTTCATCAATTTGATCTAAATCCTATAACATTACTTGTGTTGAACTTATGTGAGTACTAATGAGTCCATATTTATATTCATAGGGTTTTACATTAAAATAGTATTTATATAGATGCCTAAAAAATATATGAATTGTATTTAGTCAAAATTAACATAGTTAATCCACTATTGGAAAAACAAATCATGAGAAATCACATCATGTATACATTTACAACAGAGACTCCTAAACATTCATAATTGAGGTTTTCATTTACCTTTCCAAGATAAAGGTATTTTTTAATGGACTCTCCATATATTTTTTCATAGAAGTTAACTATGAGATTACTACCAAATTGTAACCATATATCCATAAGATCCTATAATGTTAGTAAATCTGGATATTGAATGGGTGGGGTAATGGTTCTTTGTGAAGATCTTTTAGATTGGTTGGTTTATCCTTTAGAGAATATGTATTTTACCATTCATTTCACCCCTTCCCAATTTCCATTTCTAATGAAATTCATGGGTTTAGACCTTTTTCATTAATTGTTAAGGGTTTATTATGAAAAAATTTAAAATGAATGCCTCATTAGAGGCATCATTTTTACAATATGTGACAGCCCTGCTACAAATGTTATTCTTTCATGCATGACTATATGAATGACTAATCAAGTGGAATGGGTATATCATTGCTTGGATTGTGAGAAATTATAATTCCCACTATCACATGACCTATTGGAAGTGTTAACCTCAACTATTTTGATAATCTCAATTATGTTTCAATATGATTTGATAATCCCAAATAAGGTTTATCTTTATAATAATTATTCGTTCAATCTATGCCATCATATTATTAAGTTGATAAAATTTCAAAGAGATCATTGGAATTTGTTAATCAATGGTTATATATGATTAAAATTGTTTAGAAATGTTACTAACTCAATCTAGATATGTTTTTCATAGAACAGATTAGTATTTGGGGCACTGAGATAGACCTACCGATAGAGTAAGTCCATAGGTTTTCATAATTTCACCGGTATGCACAATAGTTACTGATACTAATAGACAGATAGACATCTACCGATATGAAGTCCACCGATACAATTTTATTGATACCGACATAAGGAGCTACTGACAAAAGGAGCTACCGATTGAAGGAGCTACTGACAAAAGGAGCTACCGATAGATGGAGCTACTGAAAAAAGGAGCTACCAATAAGGGGAGAAACCGATATAAGGAACTACCGATATAAGGAGCTACTGATAGAAGGATATACCGATAGAAGGAGCTACTGATTCAAGCAAGCTACCGTTACAAGGAGTAATAGCTACCAATGTAAACTAGTCACTATTTCTCTAAACTCTGTTTCTATTTGTTTATTTAGCAACGGTCATATTTGATGTTTGTAATAAAACTGAAATTAATTAATGAGGGTTGTTGGCATGTCAGGGAACTATACATCATACCTATAAAAAGGTAATCATTCCTATTTCCAAAGCTGAAGGTGTATAAAAGGGAACCTAGAAATACTAAAGTACACAGTCAACATGTCGATCAGTCCTTCCATGCATATATGAAACAACCTTATCGAGATACACAAGGACATTCATGCATAGAAGAAGAAGGAAGAATAAATTCTGAGGTTGTAGAACCTGAACATTCAAGGAGTAAAGAGCTCAAAGGACTTCACCCATACTCAAGAAGATCAGACTAATCCACCTAGACCAGGAAGTCAACTGCAAATATGACACTCTGTTTTCTTGAAAAAAACCATAGGACTCAAAGCATCATATACATCAATATGAGGAGTCCAGAGATTCACTCACAACACATAGAGCATTCTAAAATCATCTCTATTTTTTTAGCTCTATTGTGTTTCATTTATTTACATTTTTGAGCAGTTTTTGTGCTCTTTATTATTAGACGCACACTGTCTCCAGTTCTGAATTAGTGGATTTATAAATCCACACTAAATCTTTCACTTATACTCGTATATTCCACTATGGATAGTGGTAGAGGTCATGTGTGACCTGGATAGTCTGTGTGATATTTTTGTTGTTTTCCCATGTAGAACTGTGGTAAAGGTCATAGGACCTGGAAAATCATTGTATTGTCGTAAACCCTTATCCAGGGTGTGGATCACATTTTTTATAATTTTTTTGAGAATACTAAGTCTTGGATTGAGACTTAACATCTTGGTTTAAACTGATGTGATTGTTTATGTTGTTTTAAACTATATTTAATATTCCATTGCTAAATACTTTAAATTAAAATTTGTTTTAAAGTAAATTTGATAGTTAAACCTGCAAGTGTTTGTATTTATTTTAAATCATTAGGTTATTTTCGAGAGCTAATCTACACTTCAAACTAGATTAACTGAGAACTAATAAATCTCTTGAGAACCTAACTGTCCCTTTACTATATTACAAATTCACTACAATTTAGCTTGTTATTTAAATTGGGGGAATTTAATAGAAATATTTTTAACAGAAATTTTTAATTGGAACTCAATTCACCCCCCACCTTCTTGAGTATCCACTCCGATTAAGATTTGGTATCAAAGGTTCTTATTAATAAAGGATTTCCAAACACTCTGTTTTTAACTATGATTTTAGTTGTATCTTAAAGATCATAAATTTCTGTTAGTTCTAAATTTTATCTCTTTAATTATATTTTCTAAATTCTAATTATGGATAATATATTAGAAGGTTCTGCTACCAACATTCCACCTTTCATTAATGTTGTTAATTATTACCAATGGAAAATGAAAATGAAAATTAATTTAGAGAGTATGGGATTTGATATCTGGACTTCTATAGAGACTCAGTATAAGATTCCAGAAACTAAAAGAACTACTTGGGATGAACATACTAAAACTGATTACAATAATAATTGTAAAGTAATTAATGCCCTGTATTGTGATTTAGGAGATGAAGAATTTAATCGAATATTTGCTTGTAAAACTACTTATGAAATTTGGGATAACATGGGTGTTTCTCATGATGGACCAACTAATGTTAAGGAAAATAGATTGAATACCAGCAATATTAAGTTTGATAAATTTAAAATGAAACCTCATGAACCAATTTCTGACATGTATCTAAGGTTCAACGAAATTGTAAATACAATTAGTTCACCTGGAAAGGTTGTTCCAGCAAAATAGAAAATCTTGACGATACTAAGATGTCTGCCAGAAAGATGGAGAGGCATATCAGTTTCAATATAAGTATCATGTGACATAAGTTCACTACCTGCTAAAGAGATGATTGGTAAGTTAATGATGTCTTAAGAAGATCTAAAGGTAAACAATGAAGAAGATGATGAACCGAAGATGTAGTCATTGGCATTTAATTCTACTTCCACAATGAGAATGAACAAGGAAAAAGTTCACATACCTACTGAAAGCTCAACAAGTGATGGTTCTTATTCTGATAGTGATGAAGAGATGGATCAAATAGTCAGGTGGTTCAAGAAATTCTACAAAAATATGATGTTTTTATGAAAATAAAATTACAAGGAAAAGTATGAAAATAAAGATCATTGAATGAAAGACTGGAAAAAGTCTGATAAAGATGATGACATAGTGTTTTATGAATGAAAAATAAAAGGTCACATTAAGGCTGACTGTCCAAAATTTAAGTACAAGAAGAAATTTGATTATAAGGACAAAAAAATATAAGAATGAAATAAAATAAACCTATGGTTTTTTAGAAGATAGTTCAAAATATTCTGACTCCACTCAGGATGGAAAATCTCAAAAAGCGGATATGTGTTTCATGACAAACACATCTGAGGTAATATTGGATACACCTGATTTGAAATCTTAATATTATAGAGATGATTCTGATTCTGAAAACATGTATAGGGAAGAGTTATTTGAATACTGTAACACATTAGAAGATACATGCAATGAGCTGAGATATAAGTATAAAACCCTGAAGAAATAGTATTCCTTGTCAAGTACTGTTAAATATGATCTTAGTATTGAAAAGGAAAATAATTCTCAACTGTTAAATTAGAATACTCAACTTAAATTGTCCAATGAGAAGCTTAGAATATATTTAAAGAAGTTAACAAATGGAAAGAATACTATAACACAAATTCTAGGAAAACAAGTAGCACTAAAGTATACTACTAGTTTATGATATCAACCCGGACAAAGACATATTGTAAAAAATATATTTGTTACTAAATCTGGACAATTTGCTACTAGTTCCAGTTTTGGAAATTCCTATGAATGAACTAGTTATTCACATGTTTATAGATCAAAGAAAGTTTATCTTTAAAAATATTTTGAATCTATTGATTATATGAAACCCATTAGACAAATCTGGGTACCAAAATTTTTTCTTGCTAACCTGTCTGGACCCATGAAAAGCTGGGTACCAAAATCATTATCTGTTTAAACCTGTTTTGTAGGAGACTTGTTTGAAGAGTTCCCATAATAATATATGGTACATTGACTATGGGTTTTCACGGCATATGACTAGAGATTACTCATGTTTTAAGAGTTTAATCAATGTTGATGGAGGATATTTCACCTTTGGGGATAATTCAAAAGGAATAATCATCGGCCTAGGCCAGATTGGTAACAACGATTCAGTTTTAATTTTTAATGTTTTATTTATTGATGGATTAAAATACAACCTATTAATCATTTATCAGTTGTGTGATTATGGTTTCAATGTTAAATTTTAAAATGATGCTTGTAATGTTTTTAATTCTAAAAATGTTTTAGTATTTTCTACCAAAAGAAATTAAAATGTTTATGCTATAGATTTAAATTCGTTAGCCAAACAAAAGGTTTCCTTTTTAAATTCTTTTCATTGAGAATCATGGCTATGTCATAGAAGATTAAGACACTGAAATGTTCATTCACTTATGAAACTGACTAAGAAAAATTTAGTTAGAGAACTACCTCAACTAAAAATCCCATCAGACAAAGTTTGTACTCCCTGCCAAAAGGGAAAGCAACACAATGTTTCATTCAAATCAAAGAAAGAAGTTTCAACTTCTCAACCTATCGAGTTGGATCACATGGACTTGTTTGAACCTTCTAGAGTTTCTAGTTTAAATTGGAAGCACTATGTCTATGTCTTAGTATATGACTTTTCTAGATACACTTGGGTATACTTTCTTTCTCACAAAATTGAAGCTTGTTTCTATTTTATGAAATATTCCATGTCTAAATAAAACCTTAATGGACTTGAGATTAAGACCCTGAGAACTGTCCATGGTCGTGAGTTTGAAAATCATGAGTTTGAATATTATTTCTCACACAATGGATATAGTCACAAATCTTCTACCCCTAGGACACCTCAATAGAATGTTCTAGTAGAAATAAGGAATAAAACCCTTTATGAAATTCCAAGAAATATGCTCATTGAATATGACCTATCTGTTTACTTCTAGGCTGAAGCTATAAATACAGCTTGTTATATAATAAATAGAGTCTTGATTAGACCAGTTCTTAAGAAGACCCCTTATGAACTGTGGAATAATAGGAAGCCTAATGTGAGTTACTTCAAAGTTTTTTGTGGGAATGTATTTATTCATAACAATATGGATAATCTTGACAAGTTTGCTTCTAAAAGTGATGAGGGAATCATTATATGTTACTCTATAACTAGAAAATCATATAGAGACATTAAAAAAGAACCAAATGTGTGGAAGAATCTATTCACATCAAATTTGATGAAACTGATCCACATAAACCTAAGTCTTCTGTTGAATGTATTGAAGAAGATCTATCTATTCTAGACCTTAATGATAAAATCAGTGAACCTACTGTAAAGACAACTAGTTCTGTAAATATTCCTGAATCTGCTTCTAGTGAACCCAAACATAGAGAAGAACCTGATATTTCTAGTCTTACCATTACCATATCAACTAGGCTTCTAAATAATCATCCTTTAGATGATGTTGTTGGTAATCTTGATAGGAGGAAAAAGACTTGAGCTTCTCTATGAAATCAGGTTGAACATCAAGCCTTTATTTCATAGTTAGTACCTAAAACTATCAATGATTCAATCAATGATGAATTTTGGGTAATGTCTATGAAAGAAGAATTAATTCAATTTGAAATAAACAATGTCTGGGAATTAGTTTAAAG
This sequence comes from Viscum album, assembly GCA_963277665.1. Classification (NCBI taxonomy): domain Eukaryota; kingdom Viridiplantae; phylum Streptophyta; class Magnoliopsida; order Santalales; family Viscaceae; genus Viscum; species Viscum album. The sequence continues at coordinate 400,818,832 of OY728138.1, forward strand.
GCCCAAGGACACTTTGACCATAGGAACTAAATGAGTTTTTAGAAAAAAAGTTGATGAATCATAAAATATAGTTAGAAAAAAATCAAGTCTAGTTGCACAAGGGTATACTAAAGAGGAATGAATAGATTATGAGGAAAAATTTTCACCTGTAGCTATATTAGAAGCTATTAGGATCTTACAAGCCTATGTTGCTCAACTGAATTTCATGTTATATAAAATGGTTGTTAAAATTGATTTTCAAAATGGTTTTATAATTTAAGATGTTTTTGTTGAACAAAAACCTAGATTTATTAATCCTCAATTTCTAAATCGAGTTTTTAAGCACTCTAAAGCTTTATATGGTTTAAAACAAGCTCCACGAGGTTGGTATGATTGACATAGTAAGTTTTTTTTATTTAAAAAGGTTTTTCCAAAGGTATTGATAATCCAACTCTCTTTATTAAAAGAATTTCCAAAGATATTTTGATAGTGAAAATCAATGTTTATGATATCATTTTTGAATCTTCTAAAAATACATTGAGTATTGATTTTTCAAAGAGTATGCAAAACGAATTTGAAATGAGTTTAATGGGAGAACTCAAATCTTTTATTGGATTTCATGTTTTTCCAAATAAAAATGGTATTTATTTAAATCAAAATAAATATACAATGGACCACTTAAAACGTTTTGGTTTAGATAATATTAAGGATTGTGATACACCTATGAGTACTAGTTGTAAGTCGGATGTTGATGAAACTAGGAAAAATAGTGGATCAAACCTACTACAGAGGTATGATAGGGAGTCTTCTTTACCCTACATCTAGTTGACATGATATTATGTTTCGTGTGTGTATGTGAGCAATATTTGAAGCTAATACAAATGAGTCACACTTGCTTGCTGTTAAAATAATTTTCAAATATATTAAACATCCTTCTAACTTATGATTATTTTGTACTAAAGGACAATCATTCGATTTAATAAGTTATTCAGATGCTGACTTTTCTGGTTTAATGTTAGATAGAAAGACCACTTCTGGAACATTTCATATTCTAAGTAATTCCTTAGTATCATGGTGTAGTAAAAAAGCAGAACTATGTTGTATTATCTACTGCTGAAGAAGAATATATTGTTGCCTGTAGTTGTTGTGCATAAATTCTGTGGAAGAAACATACTTTACTGTACTAAAGATCTCAGTTTAGACATGTATTTATAAAATGTGATAACAATAGTGAAATTTGCTTCTCTAAGAATCCCGTGTCTCACTCTAGGACAAAGCACACTGATGTAAGGTACCACTTTCTAATAGATCATTACCAATAGTGTGATATTACTCTTGAATTTATAGGTACTGCACATCAATTAGATTACATTTTAACCAATCCCTTATGCTCAGATAGGTTAGGGTACATTAGACATGACTTAGGAATGATAGACTTTTGTAGGTTAGAAACCTCATTGTTAGAAACATCACAGCTAGAAACCTCACTGTTAGAAACCTCACCGTTAGAAACCTCACATTTAGCATGAACCTCACTGTTATACCTCACTAGTATGAAACACACTGTTATACCTCGCTGGTATGAACCTCACCGATATAAGTCACTGATAAAAATACCTCACTGTTAGGAATCCTCACCGGTATGTATTACCGCTAGGATGCGCTATTTTTAAAATTATGTAACCTTAGACGCCATATTCTATATCATTTATATTATACTTATTATGCTTTATTTATTTATATCATGATTCCTAATTGATAAAACATAAGTCTTGACCTCATCTCAATCCACCTCAAACCCTTTACCATCAAACCTTAACTCCCAAATCTCTGAACCCTAAGCCTCACGATTCTCAGAATGGAAAGAGTGAAGAGACCATCCGTCAGTGAAAAAGATGATGATCCAAATGTCAAGAGGCTCAAAGTAGAGTCTAGTGGTGGTAGTGAAGTGAATAAACCTACAAATCCACATCTCATTAAAAGGTAGATAGTAGTAGTGAAAGAGATATGAGTAGAATGGTCGATGTTCAGTAAATCGTTAGTTCTAGAAGTGGTGGAGGACTAGAAATGGGTAGAATCCTTCTTGAGTAACAATGGTCCTTATTATCTGAATATAGTAAAATAATTCTATGTGTTTTTTCGTTTTGAGAAAGCAGAAGTTGATAACAGGATGATATTTGTAGTGAATGGTAGGAAAATATCTTGTTCTTCTATTGAGTGGGCTGAGTGACTAAAAGTTCCAAATGAAGGAATTTTTGGGTATTTCTCGAAATCAGTACCTCCTACCAGTGACATCTTTGAGTATGAAGCTTCTTTGTAAGAATTAATAGAAGATGGTACACCAAGAAAGGTAGTTGCTACATAAATGGATGGAGAGAACAGGTTACTGTTCAAGTTCATCCAACATGTGCTATGTCTAAGAAGAAGGGACTATAAAAATCTGAAATACCACGATATTTATTTGTTGCCTCTGTTAAGACATGGTGTTAAGGTGAATATGTTTATACTGTTAATGATTCAAATTAAAGACATGACCAGTCCAAAGTCAAAAACTAATGCTCTATTCTTTTCAAAGCTGATCTCGATAATGATCAAGGTAAGAGATATAGCTAATTCTCAGGATGAGACAGTGGTTATGAAAGACAACTTTTGTATTACCAAAACTATATGTAAATACATGATGATCAATTAGAATCCGTGGAGAAGATAATGGGTCAGTGATGATGAGATGTTGTATGATATGTTTAATCTTGTGGATCATCCTTCTAGGCTTAATGATTTGAGGGATCCGGGTCTTGGACTTGATAAAGAAGAACCTCATTACAGTGATGATACTGATGAAGAGGATACCTCTGTAGATAATGGATGGGATCCGGTCTTGCCTCCAAGTCATGTTACTGAAGTGGTATCATCAGAGAAGGAAAAATTCTTGGAAAGGAGAAATGAAGAAGCACCTGTTGATGAGGAAGACCAAGCTAGTTCAGATCATGAAAAGCCTGCTCCATAAAATGAAGAAGAAATAGAATCTGAAACTTAAGTATCTATTTCTACCTGCTTGATTCGTAGTCCACTGATTGGGCACTCCTCAATGCCTACTGAGGAAATTTTTGATGTAGATAGACATGAATCTATTCCTACGGAGACTCTTGTTGATGGAGAAATGAAGATGGTTGTGGTGGATTCTTCTGAGGAAGACTAAGCTGCTGAGGGTGTTGTTGTTGTACATATATAGGAGAATTGAAAAATTTAGGGGGAACAAATTTACATACATGGAACTATTTCAGTTGCTCATGAGATTGATGATTGGTATGAAGACCCAGGTTTTGTAGTGTTTGGGTTAGAATATCCTGATTCAGAAGATGAGACACCGATCAATAACCCACCTGTCACTTATAATATTTGTTCGAAAACATTACCTGAGGATATAGTAAGGAAATATGATTTAAACCAGTTGAAGTGTGATCTTGAGGCCATTTTTGTGGATGAAATGAAAATAATGGAAACCTCTTTAGTATCTTCTATTCAGTCTGTGAAGACTAAATCAATCTCTAGTGTTTTGGATGAAGTTAAGACCTACCAGAATCAAATTTAAACCTTGGCATAGGATGTTGAATCTCTAAAGAAATCATTTGTCTCTATAGAGTCTTATATTAGCTCTAAATCTCAAGTAGACAATGACTTGGCGTTTTTGAAGAGTGTAGTTGTCCAGATTGTATCAGTCATTGAGGGATTTAAGTCTTCCATGGAACATCATGTCAGCACCCAGGACACTCTTGTGAAAAATCTTATAAGTGGGCTGACTAAATATTTTAAGGAAACAGTAGCCTTTACTATTGCACCTATGAGTTCTACCAAGCCTTAGTTGGATATTGATCATACTTGAACTGTGATAATAGAAGATATTGGACAGTCTTCTACCAATGGCTCTGTAGACTCTACTGCTTTGACCCAAGTTGTGACAACCACTAGGGATATAGGGAAAATTGTTCAGAATTTTTTGAGAGAGTCAAGTGCTTCCCAAAAAGCGGCCAACGACAAAGTGTATTTCTATTGCTAAAGGATCTACACTAAGAATCAGTTGAACACTCATTTCAAACTTATGTTAGAAACCCTGAAAGTACACCCAATCAATCAGGCTTTCAGAGAACAAGTAAGTAAGCTGAGGGAGTTGACTACTGCTCTAGATTAATTTATGGAGAACATGGATGACCTCATTTCAACTATGGAAAGAGGAGGAGGGATCATAATGGACATTAAGAATCTGTTATTTCCATTTTTTCATGTAGAGAGTACTCCAATCATTGTACCTCCAGCTCTGCCAGCCTCTGCTCAGTCTACCTCTATTCCTCACATGTCTCCAGTTCAAGAAATCGGGAGCCTCACTCCTATGATCACCCAGTGAGCTACAGAGTATAGGCCAGGCAATGTATTAGTAGATCATCCTCCTTTGATCATCTCTGGTGTTATTTAGCCTCCACCTACATCCACCAAATCCGAATCCTCTTCTGATCGCAAGGGAAAATCTCATGATGAGGAGGTGTATTTAATAGTGGCTAGGACTTTTGATAGGAATAACTTGTACTCGTTTTGTTTCCATATTTTATTCCTTTGTATCTTTTTGCCAACAATATATATATGATATTACTTTCACTTAACTTATATTACATATCTCATTCTTCTTTCCCTACTTTTTTCTAATCACAAATGGGGAAAAATATGACCATAATATATATGAGACATATGAGCCTAAGAAATGGGGAGAAATATAGAATATGAGCATTAAATATTCTACCTCTGATTTTGTTGTTTCGTATCTCTGGTACATTTGTTTTATAATTTTCCCTCTGATAAATTTGCATGTAATACTCTATTTATGGAAACTTTTGAAAATTTTAGGAGACCAAATGTATTTTACATTGATACACTAATGCTTATTTTGGAATTATAATATCATAAGTTGTGATTATTAAAAAGGGAGAGATTGTTGACCAAACCTGTTTTGATAATCTCAATTATGTTTCAATATGATATAATAATCTCAAATAAGGTTTATCTTTATAATAATTATTTGTTCAACCAATGACATCATATTATTAAGTTGATAAAATATCAAAATGATCGTTGGAATTTCTTAATCAATGGTTATCTATGTTTATATTTGTTTAGAAACGTTAGTAACTCAATCTGGTTATGTTTTTCATAGAAAAGATTAGTATTCGAGTCACTGAGATAGACCTACTGATAGAGTTAGTCCACTTGTATACATAAGTTCACCAGTATGAACCGTAGTTACAGATAAAAACATACAGATAGTAAGCTACCAATATGAATTCCACCAATACAAGTCTGCTGATACTAACAGAAGGAGCTACCGATAAGAGGAGCTACCGATAGAAGGAGCTACCGAATGAAGGAGCTACCGATAAGAGGAGCTATAAATAGAAGGAGCTACCTATAGAAGGAGCTACTGATAGAAGAAGCTACCGATAGAAGGAGCTACTGATAGAAAGAGCAACTGATTCAAGCAAGCTAATGTTACAAGGAGTAACAGCTGCCGATGGAAACCCGTCACTATTTCTCTAAACTCTATTTCTATTTTTTTATTTAGGAATAGTCATATTTGATGTTTTTAATGAAATTGAAATTAATTAATGAGGGTTGTTGGTATGTTATGGAACCTTACCTCATACCTATAAAAAGGTAACCCTTCCTATAGTTGGAGCTGATGGTGTATAAAGGGGAACCTCAAACTACTAAATTTCATAGTCAACAAGTCGATCAGTCCTTCCATGCATATATGAAACAACCTTCTAGAGATACACATGAACTAACATGCATATAATAAGAAGGAAGAATATATGCTGAGTCTGTAGAACCTGAACATTCAAGGAGAAAAGAGCTTCAAGGACTTCACCCATACTCAAGCTGATCAGACTGATCAACCTGGACCTGGAAGTCAAATGCAAAAATGACAATCTGTTTTCTTGAAAAAAACCAGAGGACTCAAAGATTCTTCTACATCAATATTAGGAGTCCAAAGACTCACTCACAACGCATAGAGCATCCTAAACTCATCTCTAATATTTTTAGCTCTATTGTGTTTCATTTATTTATATTTTGAGCAGTGTGTGTGCTCTATATTATTAGACATACACTGTATCCTGTTCTGAACTAGAGGATTTATAAATCCTCACTATGTCTTTCCCTTATACTCTTATATCCCACTGTGGATAGTGGTAGAGGTCAGGTGTGACCTGGATAGTCTGTGTGATATTGTTATTGTTTTCCCACGTTGAATTATGGCAGAGGTCATAGGACATGGAGTGTCTTTGTACTGTTGTAAACCCCAATCCAGGGTGTTCATCACATTTTATATTATTTGGTTTGGGAGGACTAAGTCTCATCTCGAGGATGAGCCTCTTGGTTAAAACTGCGGTTCTTTTTTATGTTGATTTAAACTATATTGAATATTTCAATACAAAGTACATTAAATTCAAATTTGTTTTAATCTAACTCTGATAGTTAAACCTGTAAGAGTTTTTATTTATTGTAAATCATTAGGTTAGTTTCAAAATCTAATCTAATATTCAGATTAGATTAACTATGAAATAATCAATCTCTTAAGAACCTAACTGACCCTTTACTGTATTACAAATTCACTACAGTTTAGCTTGTTATTTAAATTGGGGTATTTTAATAGAAATATTTTTAACATAAATTTTGGATTGGAACACAAGTCACCCCCCCCCCCCGTATTGAGTATCCTATCTGACCTATGAGAATTTTTCCTTTGTGTATAGTATTTTATTGGATATTGAACATGGTATCCCTTGCCATAGGGTGACGGGGGGTGTTGATAGATATAAATCACATTAATTTTTATCCTATATAATATCAGTTAGTAAAGGTAAGAATGTATTACTGATTCACATTCCATATAAAAAATTATGAGAATATAGATTATCTCATCTAAGGTGGATCTTTGAGGTGAATGGATCACCACAAAACTAGCTGAGAGGATCTTCTTATAGTTGTTGTTCTTGAGTTATTTCTTATATTTGTTACCTCCCCATAAAAGTTTCTAGACACTCAGACTTACAATGAAATATTAATTCATGATAATCTAATTGTGATTCCATATATTCTCTTTGTTTTTCTTTATCCCCCTGTTCATTTTATTTCTCAAAATATGTTCACTGTGTCACCCCAAACTCGCAACATTCATGCAACCATTTTTTTTGTTCCACTAATAGTATTTTTTTCATCTGTTATAGCTGTTTATGATTTGTGTTTCTAATTCAGATAAATATTATAGGAGAATAATTAATCATTGTTATTTCATACTTGTTTAAATAAAAAAATTATTATGTCTTTCTAACAGATGCTTCACACAAATTTTGTGTGTTTTCATCTATTATGATCGCATAATTATTTATGTGTACCTATATCTATAACACATGAAATGGGATGTAAGTGGCATTGGATTTAGATTCATTAATATTTATATAAATAGAAGGACATAATTATTTTTTTTGTTTATTCACAAATCATTATTATGGTAGACAAAAAATACATACCATTTTTTCAAGTGAAATCTACCCCATCCATGTTTTATGGTAGGGGTACATTAGTTTGTTTCTCCCGTTATTTGTTTTCATAATTTATTTTTTATTTCTTAAATTAAAAATTCATAATAAAATTGATTAAAACATTTATTATAAAATAATGTATTACCATGAGAAATAAAACTAAATAGATGTCTCCTCACGATGACCGGTAAACGCATCTGATGCTTCTTGGATTATCATGTGTACATACATAAGCAGTTGGTGTGAGTTTGTTTTAACATCAACATTTTTGAGATAAAGCATCATTATAATTTTGTGAAACCCTCTCTAATTCTTTCCAGTAAGCATTAATACAAACCTTATTTAGAATCCATGTACTATAAATACACTCTTTAAGGGATAATAAATATTATGTCAATTAGTCATTATTGATTGAGTATAATAATGAAATGATATCATAATTTTACCCGAATATCTTCCCAAATCAGTGTCTTAAGTGTAGGAACAACATTGTGTCCTGGAACTATATCAATTTGAAAGCACCACTGAGTGGTTAGGCTACTAAAACTACTAAAAATGAAATGCATTGAGTAAACACCATGGACGTGTCCATTTCATCCAATCTATAATTCTATGCCTTTATTTATCACCATAATATTTTTTATTAACACAATAATATTACAATGCTTCTAATTTTTTGGGACATTGTTTATTCTCCATATAATATTTCCTGACGTTCAATATCATCAATATGCTATTTCTCATCATTAGTAGCATTGGAAATTGAAAAAGATTGTTGTTCCTCTACATTGGGAGCACCAGAAGTATGAGAAACATTTTCTTCCTCATTATTTGGAGCATCAACACAAGCATATGTCATTTTCTATAGATGTGGTTTAACATTTCATTTATATTTTTTACATTTCATTGTGAATATATAATAATATTAGGAATGATAATTTATATTAGAGAAAATATATAATATAATTATTGAAATTTATTTTTTAAAAGGTTTAATGGATTTGACCCCTCAATCGAGTATCCAAATCCATTTTTTGTGGTATCCATTGACATACAAGACCCAAACTACATTACGATGACTATGAAATTATTGCAACATCCCAACTAAATGGTCATCATTAATTGAGTTTTCATTTACCCATAATTTATTTTAGTATATAATTTAACAATTAACCACTTTTAGTTTGTAGGATTTGAAACATGAAATAATTATACTACCAATTATGCTATAACAAATGGGTTGTCTTTAAACCTTTCCGTAGTAAAATCCACTTTGACAAATCCCAATTCATATATTTTATCATAACTCCTATTTTCAAACCAGATGCATTGATAAATTATATCATTTAATGTTGTATAATATAACTCCTAGATTTTATTAATGATACCAAAGTATGAAATATTCACATAAATTGGATTTTTATCGTTGCGACCAGATACATCAATCACTTTAGCCATAATAGTTACTCCATTATTTTCGATGGTACTTCCTTCATCCAGTCAATATTTTCATGTAAATATAGAAAAATTTGGTATTAATACCATCCTATAAATTTATAATTATGTGTATTTTATATCTAGCATTCATTCCATGAAAGATTCAAATACCTAATAATTTTGGTGGGTTTAGACATATAGGGAAACCAAAAAACTATTATAAAAAATGTAAAGGTATGACTACTCTCAGTCTATAATAGTTATGATGACAACATTAGTTCCATAAAGTCCATCACCCATGAGATTCCCAGTATGATTTGATTTCAGTAGACCAATGCTCTACACACCGAGTAGGTAGTCAGTATAGAATTCGAACACTTCCTCGACAATATAACACTCTAAAATAACACCTTCTAGCTGACCTTGATTTTTTAAATATGCCTTAAAAATATTCATAAATATTTTTCAAAAACCTCTTAAGGGATCATTGATGAATTTTTGAGATTTTTTGTGTTTGTTGACAAAGAAGGCTTCTATGTAGTGTTTTTTGACAAAGGAGACCACGATGTTCATTTTGTTGACAAAGCGGTTTTCCATGGCGAGTTATCGAGTACCAAAGATATTTTTTACAACCTATGATGAAAATGAATGGTGAAAAAGGAATGGATGATCTAGGGGTGGTAGAAAAAGAATAGATCTATGGTGGTGTCTTTTTCCAGTGATTACCAAATTTTTGGGCCTGAAAATCGGAAAATGAAGACATGTGTTGTTGGAAAAAGGAGATCCGCACAAAAAGGAAGTGGTGAGAAAAATAGGTGGATTGGGTGTGGAAAAAAGCGTGGTGTGAAAAATAGTGGAGAAATGTTCTTTATGAAAGAGGTGTTTCAAGATTTGAAGTAGAATATTGGAAAAGGCATGTGGTGCATGAAAAATTTGAGTAGTGCGTGAAATACGATGTTGTGATGAAGGTGTGTTTTTTACGCTCGATGAGGATTATGCGCTCAAGGAGTTTTTTTTCATAGGGGTTGATTTATTATATAAATATGAAGTGACCCCAATAATTTACAGGAGATCAAGCCTTAGAGAGTATCTATGCTCTCGTGCGTGAAATTGGAGTACGCAATGTTATTGTGCGTAAATGCCAAGTTTGCGCGTAAAATAATGGTTACGTGTAATATAAGACTGTTGCACATAAAAGAAGTGTTTTTGAGTAAAATAAGTGTTTGTACATAAAATTGGTTTTGCGCCAAAAACCGATTTCATGCAAAAGCAGAGAATTATGAAGAAGGCAGTATTGAGGCCACGCGTAAAAATTGGTGTTTCACGGTACACCTGCTACAAAGAGAGATAAATTTTCGGATGAAAGTAGGATGTCAACAGGGCATCTTTGAACTATTAAGGATGAAGATTTCATTAGTGATAATGAAGAGGACAACAGGTCTATAAAATATGAGTGGATCTTCTAAAAAATTAGTGAGCACACTTCTATTGAGAGAGTAGTGAGCTTTCATTTTGTGAGTGGTTGTAAACCAGAAGGGACAGGGAGTCTGCTTCGAACATTGTAAACAACACTACACTTTTAGTGAAGTTGGTACATCGGAACATCGCCAATGTATGATCCTTGGACGTAGCCTAGAGAGGGTGAACTAGGAAAAATTTTTGTGTCATGTGCATGATTTGATTTATGTTTATACCATGCTATTAGAACGAGAGAGAAGAGTGTTTTTCTTAACAGTGAAACAAGATCAATAGGGGTAGTTGTTTTAATCTATCATACCTTGATTCACCCCCCTCTCAGGGTATCTAACATAGTGGAACTAACAATACATTAATCAATAGCCTACATCCATCTATATTGTACATGAAAACATAGTTGAATCTCTCTTACAAAGCGAAAAATCTAGTGAACCATCATATCAATGAATTTTGGTGATAAGAACATTTCCAATTCACATAATATATTAGAAATTTTCTTTTACATAGATGGAAATTTTTCTAGATCTATGTATTTATTGGATATATCATTAAAAATGAAAAAAATTCATGGATAACTTATTATGAATATTCTTGGGAAAATTAAGCATAACTCAACAATTATTAGATCTTAAATCAAAAATGAAAGTCATGTGATTTCAGACCCATTAAAATTAAAACATACATTGACTTGATTTCATTGATATTTGATTAATAGCCCTTTATAAGCTTTACATAATTCTAGAATTTGAAAAATGGATATATCTTGTTCTTGGAAAATGTTTAAGCGGCAAGAAGGAAAAACGTTTTTCTCACCCCTCAATAGCATCGAATCTTCTCATATTCCCATGTGAGTCATGTCCAAACATGGATTGTTTAAATCCTTTTTTGGGAGAATGTAGTTACATTAAAATCAAAATAACACATCAAGTTTTTCAATAACATCAATAAAATTCATGACATACATACAATTCCAGTATGGTAATAGAAAATAAAATTACCACTTTTTCAGACTGGTTTTTATATGGTTTTTTAAAAATGTTTTACAAAAATAAGTGTCAATATATGTTACTTTCTCAAGTAGTTGATCCCATTTATGTTGGGAAGGTGTAGTACATTCATTTGAACTCCCATAGAATGATGTCATCCAGGATTGGTACTTATGTCCCTCAGGTAGAAATATGTGATGTCCTATAAACACAGTCTTCGATGAATGTTTCAACATAATTTACAGTGTGCCTTGTTCAAAAATGGGACACCATATAGTTACATTAATAGTATATCCTAACATATTTAGATAAAACAAAAGGTAATTTTTCCTCCTGCACAATGTGTCTCTCAATGTGAAATATTCATTTCTGTAAGAATCATACAACGTATCACCTGAATCCTATAATAATTTCAAGTATTTTATCAATGGAGAAAAGGAAACATCAATATCATGACATAGTTTTTTTGACCATGGTATAATCATAGAATATAGAATATATTTTCCTTTCATGCATAACCATTGTGAAATGTTATAATTGACCAACATAACTGACCATGTAATATGAGTGCTTTTTGAAATCCAAAATGATTCACTCAATCTGCAGATAGTAAAAGTTGAAGGTTTGTTAACTTGTTTTAAAATTCAAGATACTTGTGATTAATTATCTTCTTCAAAGGAGGATTTGTTAGATTAAAATGTTTCCCATACTTATTTTTTTTATCTGCATCCCACTTCAACATCCTTATAGTATCCTCACTTCCATATAGGAATCTATACATTAGAATGATTTGAAAGTACCATCCTAATTTCATAGAACCCGATTTATATTTCTTTTATTGAGAATCACCACACATGGTTAATTATTCAATTAGTTTTTGGTCCTTGAAAATAGAATACATTCATTTGGACCAACATGTATTCTTTTAGAGATGATACCCATTATTTGTGGCATTCCTTTAGCATCATGTGTTGGGATAGGAATCTTGTTATAATTTAGGATCATATAATGAAAGGTATCATGTACTTTAATGAAACTGGATTCACTCTTTTTGTTGCTCTATTCTATATTATTCAACTTCAGTAGGGTTGAAAATGTTTTATATTTAGTATAACCTATATGATATGGTTTCCTTTCACAACTCATTAACTTCTCTAAAAAATTTAGACAGTCATGAAGATCATCTTCTACTATCATTGTAATTTGATAAAAACAATATTTATTATCACTCACACATATAATCACATCCTTGATACTATATTCTTTATTATCAACACTTTTAATAATATCAGATGATCCATAAAACAATGTGTTGTCCCAATAACTAGATATATTCACTTTAATAATGTGTTTAGTCCAATGTTTATGTCATCGATCTATTCCATTAAAAAACAAGTGTTCTTACCACCCGTATAGACTAATTATTAATGTAAAAAAATAATGTAAACATGTAAAGAGGAGTTGAGAAGGTCCATATGCATGTTATTTTTCAAACTTGATGAACTATTTCACCCCATCATCATAATATTATTTAATACAATTTTCACCCATCTATTTTTTCTTTATATCCTTCCTATTTTATTTGGTAGTATTAATATTTAATAAAAAAATAAAAAAAGGGGGCCTTTAAAATAAGGGGAACCTAATATTTCATTTTTTAAAATAATTTCATCTCGCTTTGAAGGAAATGGGTAATTTTATTTGAGAAAATAATTACTCTCTACGTAATAGGTGTTACCCTAAAAAATAATACACAATGATTACTGGTACCTGGTATGGGATGAATACTACTTAGGGTAGGTCAAAAAACATAGGTGCATGTCCAAAAGGGAAGGGGGTGAGTCTTAGAAAACAAAATATTGTAATAACTATTTTAGAGATGTAACTAATGAAGATGACAGTTTTCTTCTTAAATTTAAATGTTCCAAAACCAGGGAGTTAATGAAGAACTAAACAACATTTATTATCTTGTTATATAACGTTTAGAAAAACAATAGTATTAGTCCAATCCATGCTATCGGATCCATGGTTGGTGCGACCATGAGAAGGCTCGGTTGGATGGTCTAACACATATTCATGATAAAATAACCATTACAATTTCAAAAACCAAAGAAAGATTGAAATTAATACATGAAAAGTAAAAGGATTTTGATTAGTACTTAACTTCAGTAATTCTTATTTTATTTTGAGTCCAAGGTTCCAAGAGTAGGGTTATGATGGATATCTTATGGGTTGTATGGAGTTAGTGACTTTCCATTTTCAAGGTGTTATTTTAAATCCCTATAATGTAGTAGGTGAGGTTATATGTATCTATGAGGTCTCTATAATTTTATATGATCATTTAAATAAAGATACAATCCTTATTCCATAAACATGTTTGCATTTATAAATATATAATACCACTCATCTTGTTTCATTTATAAAGATATATACCACTAATAATTTTCATAAATATTTTATGGAGTGTTCAAAAAGGAAATGGAAATTAGTAAGTGAGTAGATAAATATTTTAATCAATAAAAGGGGTTAATTTATAAAGAAAAAAGGGAAAATAAAAATTGTATCACTTATTTATCACCACTTCTCAGTGAAAAATTACCACTTCCCTAGAATATTAAATGTTCCTTAGGTTTGGTTTGATTGTATGGTTTTCTTGGATGATAACAAGGTAATATATTTTTTCACTTTTCACGTTTCATACTTCATATAAAAAAAATCAAATACCTAATTTTATAGGCATATTATTAATAGAAGTGGGTGACCAATGTGAAAAGATAATTCAAGTGGGTGACGTGGGGAATTTATTTAACTAATTTAATATCATAGGAAGCCAAATATGAAATATAGATTTTGATCATATTATACAGAAAAACATGAGTTTAATCACTTTAGAAGAAAAATGTTTATGACCTTAAAATACTGAAAATAGGAAGTTATATTATGTTCTCAGTGTGTATAATGTGAAAAAAAGATAACTTTTCAAAGAATAATTTAATGATAAAATCTACCTAACAATATAATATTGTCTATTTATATAATTTTAGGACTATATAGAAGCATTAAACAAATATAGAGAAGTGCATTATTTATATTATTGAAAAATTTAAATAAATTAAATCTATTTCATTTTTGATATATAAATTATAAGATCTAAATATGTTTAAATGTTTTATATGTAAATTATATTAGAATTGTAATTTCTCCAAATAGATGATATATACAGATAATGGTATGGAATTTATAAGAGCAACAATTGATGATTATTTTGAGAAGCTTGTTATTCACTATGAACATTGTTTACCATATACAACAAGATAAAATGTTGTTTTTGAATAGGGGAATAAAATATTAGTAGATATGGCTCAATCATTTCTGATAGAGAATTATACATTATAAAAAAATGTTGAATAAATTCATGCTAATTTCAAACAAAAAAACCCCCATTTTAAATTCAATGTAAATTTTAAAATATCGAATATTTAGTTCATCATTGAAAACCAATATATCATACACATTCTGAAAAATAATAGAAATCCAATTTATTATATTTAAAACTATTATTTTACCCTTAAAATAACATTTACATTATAAAAACCAATTAATCTAATTCAAATAAATCACAGGGACACTTTTTATTTTTTTTAAAAATGATTTACACCTCTAAAGACATGTTAGCTTTTAATTAAAATCACTTTTTAACATAATTTTTACCCATTAAAAAACATTTTTTGGAAAATAAAATATGGTAATCATTTTAAAACTAACATATAAAATTGTGTTACTATATTCAAAACCAATCCCCTTCCATTTTGAACCATGATTTCAAACTTTTAACATCATCCAACCAAATTTGAGAAGATTATCTCACAAACTATATAGTATAATATGGATACAAATTTACATATATATATTATCATGGAAATATAAAAAAAATATTTTTAATACCATTTTAATAATATAAAATATGGATATTGAATATAATAATGTTTTTGCAACTAAAAATGAAATTATTATATTTTGTAACAAAATTTTCAAATCTGAAAAAAAATATAAGCATTACAATTAAATTAATAGTTCCAAAAACATGAACAATAAAAGGATCAATATGAAATAACCACAAAATGAAGTGGTAGTATCCCCAAGAAAAATGACTATAAATTTTATTAAACTAGAAAACACAATAATGAATTTAATTATTCTAAAAAATTAATTATATATTAAAATCTATTCAATTTTAAATTTTAATTTCATATAATCATTCAAAGTAAATTTTTATCTCAGTTATGAAATACTATAAAATTATTTAAAATAAGTCGAGTATCGAAACAACATTCCTGAGGGAGTTCGATTCAACCACCTAACGTTTGGATGATGAAGATTCTTGAAATAACACTAAAAAGACTCATGGTTTGAGTAATCATAGTCGAAAGGGACTTTTTAATGATGGTAAAACCGCATTATAGATGTGGTGGATGTTGTGGTGGGGATGAAATTAGCAGTTATACTATAATATGGTGTACATAACATCTAATCAATTATTACATGTAACATTAATCTAATGGTTGAAAACTTATATATTCATGGAACATATATCATGTTTATCATAAAAACTATATCACCCAAAGAATATGCATTGAATATTTTTTAACTGCCACAAAAGATTATAAATTTTCCCACAAAAGTGAGTATTTAAATAATTTCAATGATATTATTGTTTTATGCCTGGATTTCCTCCAACTGACTATTTACCTAATTTTTCTACCATAAATATCTATCTTTCTAATTACCTAAAACCCTATTTCCTAAAAATTATTCAATCTAAGCAATGAATTGAGATAAAATATTGAACATCAAAACTTTAAAAGAGGGACATTATTTAATGTTTTAGGTTTTACATAAACATTTTCAAAAACATTTGATGGTTTAATCAATTATTAATAAAGTACCATTATATAAGAAATGCTGATGGTAGTTGTTGAGTGGGGTGAGAGAGGCAATAATCATATTTTAAATCAATATCCATAAAACTAAAGAAACCATCTTTTATTATCAGGATTTATAATGTTATACTATGATGGTTTTATGGTTGGAACATAAGGGTTATAAAGAAGAAATGTAAGAATCCAGAAACTAAAGAAATGGAAGGACGTGGAGGAAGAAACATGATCGTGGAAATTTGTCTTTCCCCATCAAACACTTTCAAAGAATGCTCAAGTATGTGAATAATGAATTTGTAAATGGACCCAAGTTGGTTTCATTACATTCGGACACTCAAACAAAATCACGATTCGCTCGATCGAATATAGTTGGGAAAATTGTGAAGTCTCTTATCCAAAATAAAAAACAAGGAGGGTGGAGCTTGAAGAAGATGTGAAGATGAGTTGCAACATACCTTAGACTTGGAGGTCATCTATTTTTCATAAAAGTTTATGAAGATAGATATGGGTGGAAACAATAGGGTTCAGTGCTAGTAGTAGGAGTAATCTAATTCTGTGAGAGCTTGAAGGATTGAGAGAGGATAATCTGTTAGGGTTCCAATAAATATGTATTAATTTATTTATAAATATGAATATAAATAAAAATATTGATAAATTATTTATATATAACTATAAATATATTTATATAAATAAATATTTATTGACATATAATTATAAATATATTTATTATATTTATTATAATTTTATAAATATTTAAATATAAATTTATTTTTTTATAAATTCATAAATATTTTTTTTAAAATTATATATATTTATATTTTTATAATAAAATACTTAAATTAAGAAATATTAAAAATATTAAAAATATTAATTATATAAATTCAAAACATATTTAAAATGTTAAAACATAATAAGTAAATATGATTAAATATTATTCATATAAATTACAAAAATATTTAATAAATTACATTTTTAGTAAACGAATATTTGTATTAATAAATATTACCAAATGGATAAATATACTTTTAATATTATTAATGAATATAAGACAATAAATGAATAAATTATATTAAATTAATTATAAAAATTTTAAAAATTGAATTTGTAACATTTACGTTAATTAGAAACATATATGTACATATACTTGTTTACGCACACATATACAAACACACATGTATATACACACATACACATACATGCATGCAGTTATACGTGTACATATATTTCAAATTATTTAATATCAATATTAATATATATCTAAATAAATATATTCATTTAAATATTAAATAATTTTTTAAATAAATAATTAATGTATTATATATATTTTAATTATATACATATTTTATAATTAATTTATATAAATAAACTATTAAACATTTTGACTTATATAAATTTGATGACTTTTTATATATAAAAATATGAAAATAAGATTCACTTTTTATTAAAAGTTATATAAATCATATTTATATATTACATTAAAATATATACAAATATAATTATTGTAATATAATTTTTATTTGAAAATATATGAATATATATATATAAATATAATTATAAATAAATATATTTTAAAATATTTTTATATAATTATAAATGCAGTTATATAGTAATATATATATATATATATATATATATATCATTATATATATTTAATAATATATAAATATGTATAATTATAAATTTAATTAATGTATATACCATTCAAATATATTTATTATAATTTTATAATTATTTAAATATATAAATTTATTTATAATACTAATTATAAATAATTATATATATAAATAATTATATATAAATATATTTGAATTTCTATATTTATTTATGTTTATTTTTTTAAAAAGGTGATGCTTAAAGATCCCATTATTAATAAAAAAAGAATGAGATAAATATATGAGGATCACACACGGAAAAACATTCCAGAGACCCGACATGAAAAGAAAAAATTGAAAACCATTATATAACTCGAGATCAAGTGTCTATTATAAAATGAAAATGTCATGAACACCTAAAATTGTTGTGATGTACTCTCCTCCATGTTTTGAACTAAATCCATGGTCCACCTTCATCATAACGAGGTCTTACATCAATCCCTTCAGTCCTTTTTCTCCCCCCTGAGCACCATCATTTTTTAGCATCATCATTGCTACTACCATATGAAATAATATCAAAAGAATTATTAATTATTACCATTATCGTAATTTTATCCATCATGAGATGAAATGAAGCAGATATCATTAGTCCTTTCTAAACCATCAATCATTATAGTAGCAGCATGAGAAATATCCATATCAAGTGATGGTTTAGAAACTAAACCAAGTCCCATGTGTATTTTCATTTTCCAACAAGAAGCAACAACATGGAAATTCTCTTTCTCGAGTACAGAATCTACATATAACTTTGGAAGTGTTTTATGTCATGTCCTCTAACCTGAAATTTACGGTAAACAATATCAACCCTAAAAGAATAATTCAACTACCCAATAATTTTTAATGATCAAATGAAAGGTGGTGATCTTATCATACTCAATTATGTGACTAACCTGAACCTGTGGTGTGGATCGAATGACTTTGTCAATTAGATTACAGATTAGATCTACATCAACTAGTACTTTGGAAAAGTGAATTAAGCCTGCTAGTTTTTTGGAATTATTCATCCTAATTGAGATTTCAATCATAGAGGCGATAATATAAAGGTTTCCTGGTTTCATAATACCAATATAAAACATGATGTTTTATCCAGACCCATGTGCAAGTATCTATGAAGTCATTTATATTGAAGGTTAAATTCCAATCAGGAACCATCATTGTACTCAACAAAAGGTTGACTAAGAACGTCTTCCAATCCTTCCCTTTCAATCTGCAAAAAGTAATAGTTTATGAAAGAAACTTCAACTGAGGGAGACACATTTGATGTCCAAAACCCCCCAAATAGAGGAAAAATGAGCCACATGATAACCAAATTCTGGGTTATCATTCCATTCGATAGAGAAATATAATCAATGAATGAGTGATTACAAAGATCGATCTAGTCTGAGATTGCACCATCATACACCAGAACATGAGTAGTATTCCCTTTTCAAATAATCCTTTTCAAAATTGGATTCTTGGTTAGGGTGAAGGAGAATCCAAAAAATCATGATATATATGAGAAACCCATCAATGACTGTCCTTCATGGTCCTTGATCTTTTTAGTATTGGAAAAACCCTCACACATGGCACGATAAATTAGAGTGTAGGAGACCAGATTCAAACTTCTCAGAAGCTCAAGGGTGATGTTATTTCCAAATATCAGTATTATCTTCTCGTGTTCTTCCATCATACATCATTATCAATATATAATTATATATATATATACCATTATATAATTATATATATGTAAATCATTATATAAATTTATATATTTATATATATTTATATAATTGTCCTTATAATTATTAATATACAAATATTTTTAAAAAAATTGGGACCGAAGCATCATTTTTATTAGAGAAAGTTAAAGGTTTTGCCCCTTTTATTAAACAAGAAAAAGAAATAAGTCCAAGGGAGAATAGGAAAACATAACAAGAACACCAAAGAAGAATCTAAATTCCAATTTTTTTCTTCAATCTTTTAGTTAGTTGTCTTTCCTCTTCACTAACTTCATGCCAGCCAACTCTGTCACAACCTCGACCATGTCCCCTGCCGCGCGATCTCCCTCTACATGAAGGAATGGATTTAAGCCACTCAAGTAGGGTCTCTTCATCAGTACTATGAGAGCCAGTGCTATTCTCCTGTTGCTCCTCACATCTGTCTTGAGATGTATTTCTTGTTGATGGAGTCTTCACCCACTCCCCCTGAAGTGCTTCAATCGAAGCGGAGCCCAAGGTAGTATCATGTTTCTCCATGGAACAAGCAATAATTTGAGAGGCAGGATTACCCTTTGTTTATTTCACTATGGGAAGAGGGACACCCAATGCATATCCCAAATGCCAAAAGTCAAATGGCATGAATACTAGAAATGAAGGCCCATTTTTGGCCCAAAGGTCACTTTGGGGAATAGTATTTCAACAGTACCTATTCTACTATAGTACCTTCTACAGTAACTCCACTGCTACAGTTCCCCTACTACTATAGTTCCACCCCTGCTATAGTACCTCTACATCTATAGTACCTACTATAGTAACTTTGGAATTCCCCATACCCGAATTTGATCTTGAGCCTTTTGGATACCAAGCAGAAAGCCTCTACCACATTGGTACAAGAATGTTGTATTATTTTTAGGTTGGTACCGATGAAAAAAAATTATTATTAAACTAAAGACCACTTTTTTATGATTGGGTAGAGAAGGACCCATTACATAGCTAATATGCCTAGGGGTATGAAATCCCAAATAAAAGGCCCAAAATCCCATATTTTGGCCCAACGGGCCCTTCGGTGAATACTACTGCTACAATACCCATGCTACTATAATACCTTCTATAGTCCACCGCCACTACAGTGTCACCATTGTTATAGTTTCATCGCTGCTACAATAATACTACAGTTCCCAATTATAGTAACCCAAAAAATCGCCCCTGCCCTGATTTGATCCTGGGTCTTTTGTATGCCATGCAAGAGCATTTACCACTTGGGTACAAGATTATGGACATATAGAAATATAATAAATATATTTATTATTTAAATATATTAATTATAATTTAATATTTATTTAAATATATATATTTATGTAAATAGATTTATTATTTAAATATATTTTGTAAAATTTATAATTATTTAAATCTATAATTATTTATTTATAATTTTATTAATACTTTTTTAAAACTGTATATATATATATTCGAATTATTAAAAAATATATGTTAATATAACATATTTTTTATTAATTTTATAAATGCATTATTAATTAATATATATAAATACAATTTTTTTTGAATATAAATATGATACTTTTATATATATTATTAATATTTTTTATTAAAGGTATTTTCTAGTGCTAAAAATGTTTTCCTTAAAGGGTACATCTTTATCAGCACTTTTTTAGGACTAATAAAATTTCATTAATAAGTTATTTTAATTAACATTGATAAATGTAAATCCTTTATTATAAATTTCTATTTAATGATGATAAAGTTTTGTGTTGTGAAATCCATGATCGGTGGTAATATTTGGCCTTAGAGCCACATGGAATCTGGAATATATAAGTTCTTTTTTTACAAGGACTCTAGAATATCATTAGTGGGAAATAGGTAACATTAGATTACCAAGAGAATGACTTAATGCAATAGGCAAGTAGTTCCACATGATGATATATGTGTGCCGTTAGGTGGGGGACTCGAAATAGGGATGAGTGTACTTGTTCCTTCCGACCATCCTTCCATATCTATTGTTTTATAATGTGGTATTGATGGGTTCCCTATCATGCGACTATCTACATAGTGGGACCAATATGATGAAGCAACATGAGAGATAGAGAATACAATGGGAGTGGAATGCATGGATACTCGGGTGGGGGACTCAAAAGGGATATGAGTGTGTTGAAACATATCATTTGAATTTCCTCTCATATGTATATTTATGGTGGGAGAGAATATTCACCTTATATAGTGTTTCTATGCCACCAAGACACAACAATTCATGATTAGGATGTGACACACAACTTTGAGAATGATAATACAGTGTGATGATTGATGACATGGGGTGATTTGATGTAAATACATGTGACACAAGGTACTCACTCAAACCTATGGGTCATCTTCTCATGGGTCATTGATCCACATTGGCTGGGGCCTCTGCCCTAAGGATCTTGAATCTTTATTCCATTAATTCATAATAAAATAGGTCCAGTGGATTTTTTCATTCCCTGTAGGGAGGGATTAGGGTTCTTAGATGTGTATCTTATTTATGGGTTTCAATCCTCTCTACGTAATATATATATATATAATCATTGGTAAATATTATTTGTTAAATTTTTAATTATAATAATTAATTATATTCATTAATTAATTATATTAGTAATTAATTACACAAATAATTAATATATTATTAATTTTTATTAAGGATTAATTATTACAAATTATGTAATTTTTATTAATAATTATGTATACATAATTATATATTGTTTTTATTATTACTATTGTTATTATTATTAATCATATCTTATTTTCTATAGTGGTTGTGGCTGCAGCTAAGGGATACTTAGTATGACTCCACATCTAGCAGGGAGTTTGATCAAATTTGTTCCTTAAGTAAATTTTACATTTTTCTATGGTGGTTTTATTTTAGGAAATTATGTTTCTGAGGGATATCTTCATTTATTTTTCCAAGAATATATGAGATTTATTTCATGATTTAGGGTAGTGTTCCTTTGGGGTAGTTTTCATGGTTGTCTGATAGCGGTGCTACTATTAATGAAAACAATGGTGGATGAAGTGACCTCAGAGCAAGTAAATCAGATGTAAAGGTGGCCTTGATCATGGATTCACAATCCATGTTCAATAGGGGGTATGATCATACACATGCCAAATGGGGACATTTTAGGTTTTGAGGCAGTAATCGTCGGTCGTGCTGGTTTCACCTATGACCTTGGTGCAAACATCAACGTTGGGTGTAGCTATTGGTGATGAGATTATGTAAGACCTTGTGTGGTGATGTATATTAGTGACATCCTCAAGGTATGAGGAATAGTATATCCCCTCTATGGAGTGAGGGTAAATGAATTTTGGTTCATAAATATCGGTGACATCATCGCGTAGGAGGACCTCCGACGAAAGAAATTCTATCAGTGGGAGAAGTTCCCACACTCCGAGTTGGTGTACGGATGGGGCCATTGAAGGTGTTATCTTTCTTGATATTGTGGTCCCTAAATCTCAATTGATTTAGCCTGATTACTGACAAGTCCCTTCTTGAAAAATCCCAGCCAGCATCGCTTGGGATTAGGATGAGGGGTCATTTGGCCAAGCTTGGACCATTATATTTTAGCCTATTCTAGTTCAAAATCATGACCTGTAAAGCTGGCATAGATGCTTTTCCCAGAGGCCCACTCTGCAATCTCAAATCATTAATAGAAAAATTACTGGAATCACAAGATAATATAGAGTAGTGGAGATTCAATAACCCATCCTTTATATTCCATGATTGCATCTGGACGAAAAAGTATACTTATTGAACCTAATATACTTGTATTATATATATAATTATATATTTATTTTATAAATAATATTATGATGGTAATTTATAAAATATTAATTACTTTGATATCAAAGGCTAATCTCCCCGGCACTTCACCCAGCCAGACAAGACCGAACTTATCAAAAGAATTGATTCAGGTCGAGGTTAGGCCTCAGCCTTGCTAAAACATTTTTTGGGCCATCCTGTATCAGCCTCGACTAAGAAGGCTCGTTCTCTGTAAGGAATTCCATTTTAACACCCTTAAATCACAGATTAATTATGGGGTTATATGTGCATCAGCTGAATGGAAACATTATGAGGAAAAAAATATGTAGAGAGTGACGAGTTCTGATTTATTTGTCCCACTATCCAAGAAAGAATTTGGGGCACATGTGGTAGAAAAAAATTGGTGGGATGAATCACCAATAAAATGATTGTAGGGAAGTCGCACAAATATTTTTGAAGCACCTGATCTATCATCTTGTGTAGATGAGGGTTCATTGAAGGTGTTGTCGGGGAAGACATGAAAATTTTGTAGGAGTTGGGATGTGGATGGTTGTGTATCATAACTCGATACATGTGTAGTTAGTGACTATGTAAAAATTTTACATTGGGATTCAAGATTAATCACTATTATTATTTAGGGTGTATTCCCAACCTAACACTTGGTGGGATATTGAGTTGGTCTGACCATGATTCGGGTATAGTGTCTATGTGTTTTTTTGATGTATTGTACAACTAAAAAAAAGTATAAATAACAAATATTATTTACTATGTGTTATTAACAATAGTATATTTCTTTATATTTTTGTAAAATTGGACAATGAATATCACATGAAAACCCTTTAAAGGATGTCAAATACCCCTCTTATAAAATAGATTCCTATACTACAATGGTTCGGTTCCTTAACAGCTTGCAAAAAATTATTTTAACACCGCTATAAAAGTGCTTTTGTTCATAGTGTCATTAATGGAGACACCTTTATTAGTGCTTTTATTGGTGAAGGTAAAGGGGGACTTTTCTAGTGCTATAAATAACAACAGTAAATGCCTGAACACTATAAGGTGTTGTTTGAATAATATCATAATGTAATAAAAAACCTATGCTCTTGAATGTAGATACCCCAATATGAAAATTCATAACATAATTGAAATAACATTTTCATAACAAATACAAAAAAACACTACTATATAAATTACAAAAAATGTTTTTTATAATTATATTTTCAATTACTAGCCATGATCATTTATAAACATCATGTTTTGATCGTATTTTTCACCCTCAACCCGCTCTCTCAAATTCCTGACCATGGTATGAAATTCCTGAATAGACCACCCCAACCAAAAAAAATAATCCACCTGTATAAGAAAAAAATATTGTATATTAGTAATACTATAAATAAATAAATTAGACATTTATATTGAGGAATACATTATTAAAATATAAATTTTAAATAAAAAAACATTGAGTTATACTGATAACACCATGTGTCAGATTGAGGTGAGGATGACTCATACATTTCACAAATGAAATATTGATCATTTTCTTAAAGTATCGAAACAATCTGAATATGATCACTCTGTTTTGAGTATTTTATTTAACATTTTTACTAAAATATCATTTTAAACTACAAACATTCATGTTGTATCTTACCAGTCACATGTTGTGTTCGATTTATGTGAGACTGATTTGTACACATCAAAAATAACTATTGAATCATTTCAAAAAAGTATCAAGTTTATCCAAGTATATTTTATTGGTTTTTAGTGAGTGAAAAACATTTTGAAATAAAATGTCAATATTCGATACATAATGGAAACATTCAGTTATACTAGGAAAATTGTGTATCTAGTTGTGGGGAGTATAATTCCTACAGATCAAAAATTACTTATAGATAATTTTCTTAATGTGTCGAAACAATCTGAATGTGTTTTCTAGGTTTTGAATATTTCAAATGTTTTTTTACAAAAATGTGAATTTTAAATAAAAATACAAACTTAATGTCATTCAAGTCGTATTGTGTGTATTATTGATATGATGTTGATTCCTACACATCAAAAAATAACTTATAAATAATTTAACTGAATTATCAATGAAATCCAAATGCATTTTCTCTATTTTGATTATGTTAGTGTTTTTTTACTGAAATATCATTTTAAATTGAAAAAATGCATGATAGGTTATATGAGTCACATCATGTTTTGGTTTTACCTAATTATAATTCCTAAATATAGAAAATTTATTAAGAGTCATATTCCAAAATTATAAACATAATTGTAGCATAGTTGACTATTTTTCATTGAGTGGCATGTTTGGACTAAAATGTCAAATTTAAACTGATAACAAACACTTTGGGTCATACATGGAACACAATGTTTTATATTAATGTGTGGATAATTCCTAAACATATAAAATAACATATGGATCATTGTTCTAAATTATATAAACTATCCCAATGGTTTTTATCAGTCTTGATTATGTAACATTTTCTTTTTACTAATATTAAAAACAAATTTAAAAAATGTGCACTTGGACTTATACCAGTCACTCCATTCATCAAATTGATGTGAAGTTGATTCCTATGTGTCACAAATGAAATATGGATAAATTTCCAAAAATATCAAAACAATGATAATTATTTTTATTTTTTTTAGTATGTCAGTTGTCCTTTTTACTAAAATTAATTTCAATTTGAAAACAATACACACTTGGACTCATATTGGTCACACTATGCATCCAACTGAGGTGAGGCTAATTCATACAAGTCAAAAATGACTTATGGATTAGTTTACTAAATTATAAAAATAATCTGAATATGTTTTATTGGTTTTGATTTTATCACATATGTTTTCAACGTAAAATTTCATATCAAACTAGAAACACACACATTGAGTCAAATCGGTCACATCATGTGTCAGTTTGATGTGATACTAATTCCTACATATTAAAAAGGATTATGAATATTTTCCTAGAATAATCATTATATTAGAGAGGGTTTGCTATATTTTCAGTGAGTGGCACACATTTGGAACTAAAATGTCAATTATAAACTACTAAAATACATTTATAGTCATATTGGTCACATTGTGCATCGTATTGAGGTGTTGTGATTACTACACATCACAAATCAAATATGTCTCAATTTTATAATGCATAAAAACATATTTAAATGTACTTTATTGGTTTTTAGATTGTCAATTTTTTGTTTACTAAAACTAATGACAATTTTAAATAAAAAGACACACTTATAGTCATACCGGTAACACTATGCATCAGATTGAGGTGGAGCTAATTCTAATACCTCAAAAATGACTTATGAATCACTATATTATATTATAAAAAATCCAAATGAATTTCCTAGGCTTTGAGAATATACATTTTTTTTCTTACTAAAATGACATTTCAAACTAGAAACATGCACTTTGATTCTTACCAGAAACATTGTGTGTTGGTTTTATGTCAGAATGATTTCTACACATGAAAAATCACTTATTAAATTTTTACTGAAGTATCTACAGAATTACAGTGCATTTTATCAATTATCACTGAGTGACACTCTTTTTAAACAAAATTGTCAATTTTAAACTAATAATGGATACTTTTAGTCATAATTGGAACACCATGTATCAGATCGAGGTATGAAAAATTCCTATAAAGAACAACTGAATTAGGGATAATTTTCCAAAGTTATCAAAATATTCAAAAACAATTCTATGATTTCAGTTTGTAAGTTGCCTTTTTTATTAATATTAATGTCAGTTTTAAATTATAGGACACAGTTGGAGTCTTACTGATCACACTATGTGTCAGATTGAGGTGTGGTTGATTCATAAACATAAAAAACAATATATAGGTCATTTTTCTAAAGTATTAAAACAATTAAATTTCATTTTCTCAGTTTTGAACATGACACTTGTGTTTTTTTCTGAATTTAAGGTCAATTTAAATAAAAATACACACATGGAGTCACGTTAGTCACACCATGTGTGAGATTGTGGTGCATTTTATTCCTACATATTAAAAACTACTTATGCATAATTTTCCTAATGTATAAAAATAATATGAATGTGTTTTATCAATTTTGATTATGTGGTGTGTGTTTTGAACTAAACTATATATTATAAACTAAAACCATATAGTTCATGTCATACCGAGCACATAGTGTATTAGATTGAGGTGCAGATGATTCAGTATGTTTTGTGTATTTTATTTTCAACCATATTTATCAAGAAAAAAATAAGATAACATTTCTAATTGGATAAAAATGGAATCCTCATGCTGGTTGAAATGCCCCATATAAAAGATACATTTTTTTTCTAGCTTGCTATATATTGTTGAAATAAGAATATGACTTCACAGAAGAATCCACTTTTATAATAAAATAGTTTTTATGTTAATAATAATATAATGAAATAATGTAAATATAAATATTAAAAAATACATTAACAAAATGTCAATTTTAAACTAAAACAACAAAATTTGAGTCTTACTGGGTATACCATGTATTGTATTGAGGTATGGTTGATTCCACCATGTCTTTTTATCTTACAGTGCATGATCAATGTACATTAGTGAATCATCTTTATTGATAAATTAATTTCTTTATAATATCTATAAAAAATAACAAAATAAGTATGATTTAAAAATGATAAGGAAGTTAACTAAAAAATTTGAAAAAATTATTATAAAATAAACTAAATACGTAGTAGGAAGTCATATCTTCATGATATATGTGTACATTTTGACACCAGGATTACTAAAAATTCATTTCTAATCAAATATATTTCATATTATGAGTACGAGGACATTTGAAAGTCATGGTAGTACTGGAAAAATATAAATACAAAAAATATTAATATATGTTTTAAATGAAATTGAAATTACCTTTGAAAAAACCTCTTAAGGGATGCTAGTTTTTTAGGTAATATGATATCTCTCACAAATTTGGACAAATAATAACCATAATATTTTCAATTGGATTGTTTAAAACACTAAAGAAACATTGAAAAAATTAATTTACTTGTTTTATATATGTTTTTATAGTGAAATGTCATTATATATACCCTAGTACATATCCAATTGTAGATGTCTATAGGGTCCTTTGGATCAGGAACTATCCTTATTACCAAATCATTATGATATTTAAACATCACCCTATCATAAAAAATTTCTCATGAAAACATAATATAAAATTTATAACTTGATATTTAGTTTTAAAAAATTTGATGTAGTGTAATACAAATTGAAAATTGACATCATGTATGGTGGGTTTTTTGGGTATAAATGCAGTGAATCTAGAAAATAAATCTTTTGGAGTATCCAAATTGACCACAATGAGTACCCAATTATTCTAAAAAACAAAACAAAAGAATATTTTATAAAAGTAGTGAAAATATATTTGATACGATTAAATTATATAGTTTTTTTCATACAACATTTTTAATTAGAAGAGGCTTACATCCGTATGTTTTTTTACAAATACTTTGAAACGTTTCTGCACTATTTAATTAATTTGATATAAATCCAATGTGGTCAGTTGGGTATAAGTGATGTGAGGGAAAATAAATCCATATTTATGTTCTTAATTTATTCTCTTCAACTGGTATTCATATATACACATGAAAAAAATAATAGGATTTGGTCATAAGTGACATAGTAGATCAACAATCAGAAAAATACATCTCATGTGTGAATTTACAATTATGGATCCTAGAGAGTCAAACATGAAGATTACATTAAATTATCAATAACAAATTATCATTTTACTACTTCTATTCACATTTGTTCATTTATATCAACTATGACATTAATACCACTTTATACCCATGTATCTGCATGAACCTTCAAGGTTATTAAATTCATATATTCAATGGGTGGGTAAAAGGTGCTTTATAGATATCATTTCAACCTGTTGGTTGGTACTTTTGATTTTTTTTGATTCAAATTCTCATTTAAACCCATTTCTTTTTTCTATCTATAATAAAATTAATTGGTTCAAAATGCTTCATTAATTGTTAATGGTTTTTCAAGAAATATAAATTAAAAATGAATACCTCATTGATGACATTGTGTTTTAATGATTTTACTTCCATGATATGAATATTCTAATATCTTGATCAATATTAGGAATATCTAAATCATCAATTGGAATAGGTATATTAGTTTGCAACACATGAGACACATTAATACCCACTCACACGTGACTTGATGGGTGGGTGTTGATAGATATAAATCATAATAATTTTCACACTGTAAAATATCAATACAAGAAATGTATAAATTTATTAACGATAAAAAATTTATATAAATGTTTTTTAGAATATTAATTTTCTCATGTAAGATAGTTCATTCATGGGAATGACTCACCCAGTGTTGGTGGGGGTGGGGGTTAGTCACACACTGGTTATTCCTAATTTTTTTTCTTCTATTTTATTCCTCTATTTTCATTTTCAAGAAACTCAGACTGCTAATGATATTTTTCTTCAAAAATATATAATCATGTTTATATCTAATATATTTTTTATCTTTATCTCATATTATTTTTATTTCTGAAAATATATTTGGGTTGTCACCCAAAAACCCGCATCACTAACCTGGCCATACTGTTTTGGTAGCATCAATGCTACTATTAATAGTTGGTCATCTGGTACAACTGATGATGTTTCCTAAGTCTATGTTGGATAAAAAATATTGGAAAATGTGTTATTATAGTAATTTAATATTCATTTGATAAAAAAAATAATTATTCCATACTTACACATTCATCCCATACTTTTTTTTGTATTTTCAACTATTATTATTCAATGTTTATTTACAAGTTCCACCTTCTATAGCACATGGTATGGGATGAATGTTGATTTGGATTTGGATTCATCAGTCTATATATAAATTGTGGAACATAATTATAGTGTTGTTTACTGTCACATAAAATATAATGATATATTTAAAATATATTTCATTTTTATGTGTACTTTACCCCATTCATTCATTATAATTGGGCTTCATTGGTTTTTCTAATCATTAATTATTTTCAGTACTCATATTTTATTTAGAAAATAAAAAATTATAAATATATTTTCTTATTCTACGTATTTTCAAACAATGTATTTCCATCTAGAATGTACATGAAACTAGCTCTAATCATTATGGTTACTAAACACATCCCATGTTTCATGCCTTATCATGTGTGTATACTTATGTGGTGGGTGCATGTTTATTTTTCCTTCATCATATTTAACATGATGTTTTTTTAGAAATGTGTGAAAGACACTCTGATACTTTACATCAAGAATTAATACAAATTTCTTTTGGGATTATTCTACTATAAATTCACTCTTCCATAGATAATTAAGAGTTAACCAATGTTTCATTGTTATTTATTTGTAAAATAATGAAATAATATCATAATGTTACCCTAATATCTTCTTAAATAAATATATTAATAATGCATAGAAAATGGTTCCAGAAATCTACATCAATCAATCGATAAGTGGTGAGCCTAATGAAATTACGGAACATGGACTTATTGGTGTTAATAGGATGACCATGTCCATTCCATATGACTACAAATTTGATTCCTTTGCTTCCAACCTTA
Source organism: Viscum album (assembly GCA_963277665.1). Lineage (NCBI taxonomy): Eukaryota > Viridiplantae > Streptophyta > Magnoliopsida > Santalales > Viscaceae > Viscum > Viscum album. Next base: position 400,849,979 of record OY728138.1, read on the forward strand.
AAAAAAATTTCTAACATTTTCATGAAATAATTTTCCTGTTTTATTAGGAAAATCCATTGTTCTCTATATACCATTTCCTTTAGTTTAAAATAATTAATATGTTCTTCCTATGGATTGGTAGCATCTACATGTCCAGAGGGTTGTTATTCCTCTAAATTGGGAGAACTAAAAGGTTGATAAACATGTTGTTCCTTAGGAGTAGGAGCATTAGAGTGTTCGGAATTCATTATCTATAGACGTGGTTTGACAATTAATTTATATTATGTAAATATAGTAGTGAATATATAATAAGATTTGGAAACAAAATTTTTATTTAAAAAATATATATAACTTATTTATTTCACTCACTTGTTTACGGTTGAAGGGATTTGACCCCTCTATCGAATATACAAATCCCTTAATTGTATTATCCACTGACATAAAAGACCCCTTCTACATTGGGACCTTTGGGAAATGATCACATTGTCCCAATGAAAGGGTTACCTTAATTTTAATTTTTATTTGAACCTTCAATGGTTTTGTTTGAAAAAAAAATTGAACACTTTTGGTTTGCTTGATCTGAAACATAAAATACTTGTATTTCCTATGAACCCAGCAAAAACATTTTTTCTTTAAACCCTTCTTTAATGAAATACATTTTCATGAATCACAATTCATCTATTTTAACATCACTACTAACATTAACCCACTTTCACATAAAATTTATTATCGGAATTTTGTGTAATTCAAATCAAATATAGGTTTGATGATGCAAAAGTATAACATATTCACATAAAATGGATTGTTATCCATAGTTGATGATATATTCATCTATTTATAAATAAGTTTAACACCATTATTTTTCAGGGTACTGCCTTCATCATGTTCATTTGTATGGAATGTATAACCATTAATTCCATAACCATTATATGATAATACAACAACACTTAGTCCTTTCATTAGCCACTGAATTAAATCTAAAATTGAATCTATATTTTCGTATGTCTCATTAAAAAGACTGCCTCAAAACCATTTAATAAACTATTAATTTTATGTTTTTGATATCCAGTTTTCATCATGTCATGGATTAAAACTCCTAAAATATTATTTGTGGTTTTCAACATATGGTTAACCCTCCAAACTATAATGACAAATGTAAAGGTGGTCATTCTAATGATATATAGTTGTTATTGTGACAATTTCTATTCCATAAAATTATTTCACCCACAAGACACCCAGATTGATAATATTTTAGTAGACCAATGCTTTCCACACTAGAAAGGTATTCGATAGATATTTCAATAACTTCCTCCACAATAAATCACTCTGCAATTAATCCTTTTGGTTAAAATTTATTTTTGACATTCCCATTCAAAATAATTATATACCATTTAGTGGGGTACATCGATCTATAATGTACATGACTGCATAGTCAGATATGTCTTACTAAGTGAACCATCAAGTGAACTATCATATCAAACAATACTGATGGTAAAACATTTCTAATTTACATAATTTGATAGACATTTCATATTAAATAGTTGGAAATTTCACTGGGTCTATAACATTGCATCATATAGCTTTAAATAAATAAATATACATTGGTTGTTTTATGAAAAACATTCCTAGGAAAAATGAAAAATGAAGATATAGATATTAGATCACTCATCAAAACATGAAATCATATGATTTCAGACCCTTTGATTTTAAATCATTCATTGATATGATATTATTTATTTTTGATAAATATCCCTCTGAATCATTTACATCATTCAATATGTTACAAAATTTATATATATAATTCAAATAAAGAGTGTAAGAATCTAGAAGAAGAAAAGTTTGTTTTTCACCCTTCACTGGAACCAACTCTTTTCATATTCTCATATCAACCACTTCTAACCTAGCCTTAATTACATAATTTGTTTTCCCGGTGCATTTATTAATTTCCCAAGGAAACTATAAATTAAATTTTTTTGAACATGAATAAAATATTACAAATTGCTAACATATAAACAATTTTAGTTTGGTAATCAAAAAAACTGATCTATTATTCCAACCAGTTTCCATAAGGGTTTTCAAAATAAGGTTTACCAAAATAAGTGTCCATATATTTTACATTCTCAAACAATTTATCACGTGGTAGTAGATTAGGTGCTATGAATTCTTCTAAAATCCCACTAAACGATGTCTTCCATGATCGATAAATATGTCATCAGGGTAGAAATATATTATATACTAGAAAAACAATTTTTTATTAAATATTCAACCTAATTTATTGTTTACCACATTGAAATGTCGGATTCCCATGAGTTTCATTAATTACATATGATGATAAATTCCCATATGTAATAAATTCTATTATCATCTCATAAACAATGGCCCCCAATGTGAAATATTCAATGTTTAATAATCATAGAATTAAACACCTTAATCCTATAATAATTTCAAATCTCTAATCATTAGATCCAACTAAATATCTATATCATTACTCGGTTATTTTGGTCCTAATATAATTATATATAACATAATTTATTTTTCATTATTGTTTAACCATGAGGGAAATTTATAGTTTTCCAATATGACATTCCATGTGTTGTGGTTTCTACATTGAAAACCGAAATGATTCACTATATCTACAAATAGCGCAAGATGAAGGATTCTCATCTCATTTCCAAATTTTGGATACTAATGATCATTTCCATTCCACTAATGAGAGTCTTCCATGTGATGAGGTTTCCCATTTTATTACTTATGTCTAGGTGCCACACCAATTTCCTTGAAGTCTCTTCACTTCTATATACGTATGTTAACCTTGTAGTGATCATATAGTACCATACCACTTCCATATGATCTAATTCATCTTTCATGTATTGAGAATCACAAAAATTTTGTCATTTTAAGTAACATTTATCCATTAAAAATTATTACAGAGTTGTTTTGACAAGAATGTATTATTTCATAGATCATACTCATTTAACATAGCATTCGTTTAGAATCATATGTTTGACTAGGTAGCTCATTATCTTCTGGGATTATATCATTTAAAAGAGAAACTATTTAAGAAAAACTAGCATCAATCCATCCATCTCATGATTTTAATTTATACATTAGAAGTACGACAAAAACATTGTAAATTTAGTACAACCATCATCCAATGATATATTTTCACAAATTTTTATATTCTCAAACAATTTTTAACAATCATGATGTTCGTCTTCAACATTCATTGTCATTTTCTCAATTCAATCTTCATCATCATTCACAACATTTATCACATCCTCAATAAAAAATTATTCACTATCCACCCTTGTAATCATATAAGATGAACCATAAACTGAATTGTTATCCTGGTCACAAGCTAAATTAATTTTTCCTTATATATAGTCCAACATTTATAACATTGAGGCATTTCATGATAGATAAAGTTTTCTTCCAACTATTATAGAATAATTAGACTTTAATTAAAGTAGAATAAACACGTAAAATTTATTTGGGCATGTTTTTATACGTGATATTTTTCTCGCATGATGACCTTCGTCACCCCATCTTCATACACTTCTGTTTTACAATTAGAATAAACCCATTTTTTATTCATATGCATCATATTTGATTAGGTAATACTATTATTTAATAAAATGAAACAAATATACGAATGATGGAATTTCAAATAAGTGTAACAAAACATTTGAATGTTTCAAATAATTTCATCATTATTTTATGGAGATGGTTAATTTAATTTAAGAAAAAATACTCCACTTTTTGAATGAGTTATACTCTGAATTGATCCACAATGATCACCAGTACCTCGTATGAGAGGACTACTACTCAGTGTAATTAAAGCAGCATATATAAACATCCAAAAGAGATAGCGGATGAGTCTTTGGTAACAAAATGAAATAATAACTATTGAGGAGTTGATGTTTATAAGGATGATAGTTGCCTCCTTATATCTAAATGTTCTCAGGATGGGTAGTTTCCAACCAACCATAAGACACTTATTAGTCTATTTTATAAAACCTTCAATGTTTCATTAGTTTGATTGTATTGGTTGGTTTTCTTGGATTATACTAATTTAATACATTATTTTCATTTTATAGTTTCATACTTCAAAAACTACAAGCCATTCTCTATTTTTATGGATATATTTTTATAATAGGGTAGTGAACAAAGTAAAAAAAATCTAATTCATATGGATGATGTGGGAAATTCATTCATCTTACATCATAATGTTGGAATCCAATTAAGGATTCATCCATTTTATACCAATCTATATAGTATTTTGTCATATATATGAAATGAGACACAGATTCCACTCCATGACTTTTTGTGGGCCTCAAGGACTACTACTTCCATTCCGAAAACAAACAATCATCAATATTATTGTTAATTTTATTCATATTTACCATTTTCCCATATTAAGAAGCAACATAGATTATCATTTCATCTGTCATCAAATTTTCATTGATATCAACCCCATGAAATTAATACCAAATCAAATAGAATATATAATTATGAATTAATCGCTTAATTTAATCCATCCATGTGATGTTCTATATGAAGTAGGATTAAGATTTTTAATGGGGTTAAACATTATTTCAACTTTTTATAGTGATATATTCTTGTTGGTGAAGACTTAGAAGATACCTTGGAATAAGGATTATGATTTATTGTGCGGGAGGGCAGTTTAACTATTTCACCAATAATGTTTAGAATATGGTAAGGTTATTCTTGTTGACATTAAATTGTGTGGTTTATATTTACATTCATAAGGATTTTTTTGTTACCAATATATTAGGGTCCTTAAATAATTAATATAGAAACAAATCTATGAACATTATTTAAAGGGTGCATCCTATCACTTTTATATTAGTTTGTTTTTTTAATTTTTTATCTACTGTGAGTCTTATTTTTCATTATCTATCTTTATAAATAATGTGCCAACCTTACAAAATAATAAAAAAATATTTTCTATTATTTTGACATGTCATTGGAGCTTATAAACCATAGAAGTCTCCCTCTGTCCCTCCCTCCAACGTTGTAACTTTCAGATTCCCCTTTGTCACTCCTATTATTTCCATACCTATTTTCCAAAAATTTACCTTACACAGTCTATAAAGATATTATGTTTTGTTTTAGATGAATTTTTACTTTCATCCTTATCTAAAAAATCATGTTCATACGTCATTTTCTAAATTATTTTTACCTAAATACTTTTCAAGATTACCATATTTAAACCTTTTTTGACATTTTTTTCAGTTCACAGAATACTATGACATGCCTATTTCTAAAATAAGATTTTATTTGACAAAAGTGATAGAATTATATTCCTTGGTTATTTTTATGTGATGATTACATTGTATTTGAAAGAAGTTTATCATCTCATGTTTCAAAATTTTATAAATAGTGAAATGAGATGGAGTATGCTCTAGTTTGAAATATTAGTTTAGAGTGTGTAAATAATGACAGTATGGATATATATAAGAAAAAATAATTAAATTTGTATATAATATTTATTTTTTCTTTAGTTTAAATATTATATTGTATATTAATATTCAATTTAGTATCATGACACTCATATTTAAAAATATATTTGAAACATTATTCAAGTGGCACAGTTTCATGGCCAAATATTTTGAAATATTATTCATGTTAGATGTAATTGTTTCGTTATATATTATTGGGAAATTTATATCAAATGTGGGACATTATTGATGAATAAGTATTCAATGAAAAATCTCTAAGAGTCTTGGTTATCTCAACCATGCTTATCATCATTTCTATAGTTTTTAAATGCATAAGTGTTATTACATTATTCTAAAATATAATTTTTTAATGCTACTAAAATAATTTTCTTCATGAAACTCTCTTGTTACAATTTTAAAAATAGAATGAACATTTGGATATCATAAAAAATGATCGAGAAAATAGAAAAAAATAATTTGTGTTTATATTATAAAAAACTATATATTCAATTGAATAAATATTTATAAAAATCTAATACTTTTTATGGAAATAAATATAATCAATAAAAATTTTGAAAAGTAGAAGATGATTTTAAAAAATAATTTTCAATGAATAAATAAAATGTATTTTGAAACAATTTATTTTTTCAATAAAATTAATTTTTATTACTAAAAAATCATTAAAAAGTAGTTTTGAAAATAATAACGAAACCTAAAAATTATTTAAAATGATGCAACATGTTTGGTTAAATTACACACAATAATTTTGTTCCACATTTAATAAAAATTATTAAAGTATATAACGAAAAAATTGATACTTTGAATTATATTATTTATGAATTTAATTATAAATATTATTTTAAAAAACAACTATCGATTTTTTAAAAACATGTATTATTGAAAAGTAATTGGTATATTATTATGAAAAAAATGTTTTTATTAAAAACAATATTTCCGTATTTAAGATAAATGTAATATATTATGGTACAATCATTATTATAATGAACTAAAATATATAATTACAAAAATTTGACTAAATTCAGAAATTAAATTATCTATTTATCATAAGTTACCCCACCATCAAATCACCACTAAAGAGATAATTGACTTATATGTCCTAAAATTTCATGTGAGATAAAATCATTAATTTGGGTAAAACATGAAATGTATATAAACAAGAAGAATATACTGAGGTATAGTTACACCATTCATGATTTTGACTATAAAAATACATTACACTAAATAAAATGATTTTTAAAAACAATGCATGAACACTTGACTCGGAAATCATATTAATAGATATTGAGAAATTAAAAAAGTTTTATGTCATTATCAATTATAATTAATATGTCAAACACGATGAAAACAATTTATCAAATAATCCTTGTTAAAAATCCTTGAAAAAAATGAGTTTAAACCACCAAGGATTTATTCTCTACTAGACCCCGGGTTTGGGGGGGCATGTCTACTTGTTGTGATGCTAAGATGTAGGAGGTTGTTCTTGGAGATATTTTTTGGATGATTTGGTGTATAAGAAATGATTTATGATGTGTGTTGTTGAATGTGTGAAGATGCATGAGGTGAAACAACTGAAGTCATGGAAACTTGTGAGGTGAATTTTTTAGGTCTATTTGTTCAATTCATTAAGAAGATGTGAAGAAGTGAAGGTGAAACAAATAGAGAAATGAGTTTTGTTGTAGGTGATAACAAATTAAATAATCACATACCTTAGATGTGAAGAGATCAATTCATCGAGAAAGTCGACCAGCAGTAGCAGTAGGGTTCAGCCAGAGTGGTAGTCCTAGTCAGGTTTTGTGAGAGCTTGAAGGTGTGAGAAGAGGATGTAGTTTGTTAGGGTTCTTTTTATAAGATTGCATAAAGATTTTATCAGTACGTTAAAAATGATGAAAAGGAGTTTTTTATCAGTTATACAATAAGAAAAGCTAATAAAACTACTATTTATGAGTGAATTTTAACAAAAATAAAGATACCCCTTTTTTAGTGTTGATAAAACTACTTTTTATCTGCAATTTTTATCTTTGATAAATACTTATCTTTACCAGCACTAAAAACGATCACCTAAAAATAGCTTATTAATAAATATAAACATATATTTATAACTATAATTTAAACATATATATTTAAATATATATTTAAATATATATATATATATATATACATTTATAAAATTGGATATATTTATATTGTTATATATATTTGTAAAATTGGAAATATAATAAATATATATATTTGTTTAATATCTTTGTAATAATTCATTAAGTATTTAAATATATATACTTATTTAAAATTATATTATTAAATAAATATAATTATATATATATAATTATAAATATATAATTATATATATATATTTCTATAATTATATATATATATATATTAGTATATGAATATATATTTAAAAATAATTTTAATTACGAAATTTTAAATATATTTATTTTAATTTCACATTAATATATAATTATATATAATTACAAATATAGTAACTACATTTATTATATTTTTATAATTATAAATAAATATATATATATATATAGTTGTAATTACCAACATATATTTGAAAGGTATTTCTATAATTTTATAAATATATATTTATTAATAAATATTTATAAATATACTAAATATATATATTAAAATTTTATAGTTATTAAAATATATATTGATTTATTAACAATTAAATAAATTGTTTCTTAAAAAATTATATAGAATTATAATTGTTTAATCAGATAATTAAATTATAAAATGATAAAAAATAATTTAAAGGGTATAATTATATAAATTTCAAACATATTTATAATGTGAAAAAATAATAAATAAAAACAAATAAATTTTATTCTAATAAATTGAAAACACACATATATATTTTTAAATGGTTGATGCCCTAAGGCCCCATTATTGAAAATAAAATTGTAGCAGCAAAAAAATAGAGGAATGTAAAAGATGAAACAAGTCCACCCAACCAAATCCCACTCAGGAATGAGTGCTCATACTGTGATGAGAGAGTCATCCACCCTGTCCATGAGGATTCCATCCCCTCCTCCAAGTCTTGACTTGCACCTATGGCCTACCACCATCATCCAAGTGCTTAGCAACCTCATCAGCCTTCATGACATCATTTCAAGGCCCATCAGCATTTGTTTTCCCATAATCATAAATACTGGAAGAAGTATGTAATTAAATTTAATTTTTAGTACTAATTTTTCAACTTACCTCTTCTTACTGAGTATGAGAAGGAACACAACTTATTGGAGCAGTAGATGGCTCTATCCAATTAACATTTTTAGACAACTAGGATCCAAAGGTGGGACCAACATTTTTTGTTCCATGTTTCTGGAGACATATTCATGTTCCAAATGAGAACCATTGGAAGTCATCCTATCCTCTCTGTCATCCAATTTAACCTAAGGGGAGGAAGTGGTTGGTGCATGTAAGACAATAGATCATACAGGGGTCCCCAACCCAGTAAATTCATGACATTGGACCCCATTATCATCCAATAGTCATAAAAACTATTGTGGTAGGGGGATTATCAGTCTGAGTATATAGGCCACAAAATAGGTTATATTTTTCTTTTATTATAGGAATATTCAATTGTTGTATCGTGAATATATTTCAACGATTCACACTCTTTACAAGTGGATAAAGAAGCATCATATTCATCAGCTACAACGATTGCTACTGAGACAAAATGACATGAAGAATTCTTTGAAGGGAATGTATGTGACGGAAGAGTTACCTTCATTTTATGTTTCATAATACCATATTTGAAAGAATATTTAACATCCCTTCTGGGTTTAGATGTTGTTGATATAAAAACATGCATCTTATCCTCACCTTTTTTCTCTTAGTATTACCCATTATTTGTACCAACCATAAATTGTAGTCAACGTCCTCCTCAGTAGAGTGATCCTTGACGGCATGACTATATATTGATTCAACATCTTATTCAAATATTATACACATAGACAACACATATTTGAAGGATAAATTATTAAAAAAACATTACCTGTAATACCATCTATAAGAAAGTTACTAACATCAACAATATCATCCCATGATAGATGGGATCTACCATTTACTTGAGAAGAAAAAACATGCCTATATGAATCACGTGAAATTCATCAGACTCTTATGGAAAGAAATTTAATATAATTCCTCAATTACACTAGACAAACTCCACACCATTAACATTGTTCTGTCCGGATGTAGAATTTATTTTCCAATGAAAAGGGACAAGTTCATCAACGTCTTTAGTAAGTTTCATGAACTGGTAATAATTGTTCTAAACAAACTACTAATTATTAAATCTTAACCAATACATAAAATCATTCCATTGGGTTTGACAATTAAAAAAAATTGGTTTATTCTAAAAATTCATTTATAGTTCCAAACAGTTTGAAAGAAATCCCAAAATAGAAGTGTTTTCTCATACTAAATTCTAAGGAAAATTTAATCATTAAGTGTGGATAAAACCACCCTATCTATCAGCATATCAATTAAGTAAATTTACACTAGAAAACATTTATAATGACCATATCTATCTTATTTGGTGGAATGATCTATTCAATATGAAATACCAATCACTTAGGTGATGTTAAAAAAATCACCATGTCGTAGGAACTAATTAAGACCTTTTATTTTAATTCATACCTGAGAACATTTATCACTGAAATTGTTCATTTTTAATTTTAACATTTAATAATGAATCTGAAGCATTACTAGAAAAATTTTGATGGAGCCGGTACTCCAAGAACATCCTTTGAGCCCCACATTAAAAATATAATGTGTAAGAGTCCCTTTTAGAGGGAGACACTTTAAGTTGGAAAATCACCAAATAGAATCTAAATGGGAAGTAAGATCAACATGTATCTAGGGTTTCATACATTTAATCATATAACTTAAATATATGATTTAATGTTTGAAAATATTAATCCTAGATAAAATATCATCATTTGACGTTGATAGATATGAACTAGATTCTTTCCGGATAATATGGTGTAGTGCCTGATTTGCAAGAGGTGAAAAAGATCCCCCTGAGAATCCAGAAAAAGAGGATAGTCCCTTCCAAATTATGATTTCTTGACTTTTCTTACATTCAAAGGATTCTGGTCTCTGATGATTAAAATGATTATTTAAAGAGTATGTGTTTATATTCATGTATCTATGGTAAATTAGGGTAACTGAGTTGTGAGGTGACGAGAGCTGCCTCTCCAGTTCCCTCGTGTATCTATAAATTACAAACATATTGAAGATATTACATGTATAGTAAATCAATATATTTTTAAATAAATATTAAAAAAATATTAAATATATTCTTACCATTATTATGGAATATATAATATTAAATGAATAAATTCAAATAAATAAATAACAAAATTATTAAAAAGTGAATTCGTAACACTTAAGTGAATTACAAATATACATGTATACACATTCACACCTACACACACATATACATACACACATGTATATACACACATACACATACATACATGCAGTCATATATGTACATATATTTTAAATTATTTAATATCAATATAAATATATACCGAAATAAATATATTCATTTATATATTATATAATTGTTTAAACAAAATATCAATATATTATATTAATTTTAATCACATTAAAATATTTTAATAGATTTATATAAATAAACTATGAAGCATTTTATCTAATATAACTTGGATAATTTTTTTATATAAAATTATGAAAAGAATAATAATTTTATATTAAAGATTTTATAATTCATATTTATATATTACTTAAATATATATATATATACTTATTGAAATATAAATCTTATTTAAAATTATATATATATATATAATTATAATATAAATAAATATATTTATAAATATTTGTGTATAATTATAAATATATTTATATAATTAGATATAACTATATAGTTATATATATTTATTAATATTTAAGTATATATAATTATAAATATACTAAATATACATTATTGAAATATTTTAAATATAATTTTATAATTATTTAAATATATATATTTATTTGTAATTATAATGATAGAAATATATTTTTATAAATATTTTTATATAAATATCAAAATATTTATAGATTTATATAGATTTATATATTTATAAATTTATAAATTTATATATGTTTATATAATTATATATATTGTAATATATATATATTTATATATATAACATGTATATTTATTTTTTAAATATAATTCTTATAACTTTAAAATAATATATTTATATATATTATTTAATTTTTTTTTATAATTTTATAATTATTTAAATAAATATATTAATTTATAATTTTATGAATAAATGTATTTAAAAAAATTATATATTTATATATTTATATATTTAAATTATTAAAATATATATATTAATATATCATATTTATATTAATTATAAACATTTTTTTAATTAAAGTATATAAGAAAACATTATTTTTTGAATATAAATATATTAATTAAATTTATATTGATAATATTTTTTATCAAAAGGTTTTATCAATGCTAATAATAGTGCTAAGAAATGGTATACGATTATCAGTGCTTTTTTAGAGTTGATAAAAGTTACCTATATCAATACTTTTACCTAGAATTAGTAAACTCAGACCTTTTATCAGCACTTTTTCTTTGTGCTGATAAATACAAGCACAGATTAATCCCTGATCTGTGGTAGTTCTAGGTAGGGTTTTCTATTATATTTTATGAATATTGAAATATATGTAATTTCAGATTAGATATATATACATTAAGTATTGTTTTCTTTTTTAGTTTCCATTTAATATTTAAAATAAAATAATGATGTGTGATGAGTTAAAATGTTTGGGGTAGAAAAAATGGACTTATCGTTGTTTATGATAAGGAAGGAAAATTTAGGCCAATAGTTATATAGAGATTTCCATACCGATGATATAACATGTATATGAAGAACCACGAGACTGAAAACAATTATATAAGTTTTTTTACTTCCCATGGCTAAATCATAAAAAGTGGCATAGGCATATCGATGATGGTAACCAAATCATTGAATTCAATCCATGTATATTAAAACTAATGGTTTTGATATTATTAAGAAAATTGTGATTTTATAAGCTGTAATATCAATTATCATAGAATATGAAGAAATAACTTATTATGATACTAGAATAATACAAAATAACCATGATGATCTGTTTTATGGATCATTGAAAAATAACCTATCAGCAATTGAAAAATATGGAATTGACATTTTTTAATGGAGTGAGAGAGGTAAAATTTAAGGAATCATGATTATTATCAAAAGTGATAGAAAAATATAAGCATCAGGGACAAAATCATGGGTTTTTATATCATATAAAATTTTAATGGAAATTATATAGGAAATTGGTGTGTCATAATAAATGAAAACATTCTATTGATAATGGTGATATAATCACATTGATTGAAATCATTATTTTGAAAATCATGAGAAGGAAAAATGACACGACACAATTAATGAATTAGAGATATCGTCAGGCATGATTCATCCATAGTATCAAAGTATCCCATATCATCAACTATGATATAATATATTTTAAAATATGAAATATTCATCATATATTACTCAAGATCAAAAAATCCAATAAATAATGATTCAAATTAATTTAATTCCAAAATAAATTGATCATTTTAAAAGATAAAATAACACTCTTTCTGTGGTTTTAATCAAATCATGAATAATCATTATGGTATATGTGGAATACATGCATGGAAAAATAATTTTCCATAAAACTGTAATCTAAAAGTAATAGGAAATATTCCAACAATGTAAATTGGTTTCTACTAGGAAATTATAAAGAAAGAGTTTGGTGATGTTGGTTATAGATTAATATGGTTATAAGAACAAGGATAATTTTAGAAAGTGAAGGTCTAGAATATTTGAAAACTCCATGGATATATCAAAGGTCATGGGATGATTTCAATAGAAGTAAGATAACTCAGGTATTATATTATTTATTTATAAAATGAATATGTGTCCCAAAGATAAAGACATTGGAAAATAATTTATATTTTAGAAATATTATTGATATTATGCTTTAGGGTTAGAAGTAAATTTATTTTTTATATTCTTACCACATACTTCTGTAGCTCTGGTAAATGATAACTAAACCACATTGGCCGATTCAAGGATGAAAAAAAATAATTATTCTCAAATTATGATAATAATATTTTTAAATTTCACTTTATTTCAACAATAAGAATTTTCATAAAGAGATTTAGACAATGGAATTGATGATTTTATTTCTTTCATTCATATTACATTAATGTATTTAATTTTTCACAACATATTATTTAATAGATTAACATTTATTGGATCATTCTATAATAATAAATTTAAATTAATCAAGGAATGAGTGAAGTGTGATTATAGTCATGTAACACCATAATTTGTGGTATTTATATATTTATTAATGAATTTCTAAAATTTGTAGAGGTTTGGATTCGTTTTGGGATGTTTTATAGGGTTTTCAGATGTTTTTAAGGGTTATTGAATTATATATAGTTTTGTTATGTCATGAAATGATAATTGGGCTTCTTGGAAAGTATATAGTTGGATTATGGTTTTTCCAAATAGTTCATGAAACATGTGTCCCTAGATAATTTTTTTATAGTGGTGATTTGCATGGTTGGTGAAGGGTTTTTCCATCCGTGTTTCAAAACCATGTAACCATGGGTTCCATTGAATAGAATACACATAACGTGATCATTATTCCTCTTAATTTTAGAGCCCCTTCAAATAATTGAGTGTTTAGAACTAGGATCTAAGTTAAGCCTTCAATATCTCCTTCTCTTATCTTATCTTGTCACTTGTCTTTGTTAGAAACTCAATTTTAATGTTTTCATACCCGAATATATTGTTTTGAGTGTGTTTTTAAGGGGGTTGTTTTGGTAAATATTGCATTATGGTTGTGATGGGACGAATCTATGAGTGCATGGTGTGGTTCCATCTCTGTGAACTTATTTGTGGTAACCATGTTCTCCTCAATGTGCTAGTGTTACAAACCTGATAAATTTTAATTTTAAAAGTCTAATTCATTGGTTTATTATAATAAATCATTCTTATAAATCATATATTATTGTTCCCTTACTATAAAAATGGTTCATAAAATATTTGCGGGATTCCCACAACATGTTGGATAAAATTTATATATGGTGATTTCTTTTGAAGGGTGTTTTTCGAGTATGTTAAACTTGATTTAATGTGGTCATCATATAAGTGTTTATATTTGAACAGAATGTTAATGAAATTATTATTTTAGGAAAAAAATTGATGAAAATTATAAGATGGTGGTGTCTTTTCATTTTAGTGATTTCATGATTCTCATGGATGGGGCCTTGTTGGTTATGACTTGGGTACAATTGTTGAAATTGGTGCGTATATATGGTACCTCCATGTGATGAATCGGTTCAGGGGGATAGGTATTTTTATATGAATTGGTTAATTAAAATAGTACAACTTCCATGTAAAATGAATTGTGTTGGTACAATGTCTCTTAGAGATGACCAGTTTGTGCATTGCATTTGTGAGTGAGTTCTTGGATTGGGCGTGACAACAGTGGTGTAGGATAATTTTTTATATTAATTGTTAAAATTTGAATTTTTAATATATCTTATTATATAGTTTGTGTCGAAAATTTATACATGCATTTTTATTCCCTCTAGTTTTATATAAATTGATAGATAACTTATTTTTGTTTTATTGGAGAATATGGGATGTCATATGGGTTTTCCTTCTAGATTTTTAAAACCACCCGATATATATGTATCAAAGGAAATATAAACATATTTTTAAATGTGATGTAGGCATGGGGAAGAACTATTCCTTCACCAGCTATGAGCCTTGTTCTTGTGGTATTTTGTGATGGAGCAATGGTTTAGAGGTTCTAGTCTGGTGGAACATGGATTAGTGCCATGCTTAGGGCATTATCTTTCATTAGGGAAGGTTTGTCTTATGGTATTATCTAGAGATACTTTTGATTATTTTATTATTATGTAATATTATTTTTATGTTTTATTATTTTACATTTTGTTCACATGAGTTAAATATTTATCTGTTAGTTCAATTTTGTTAACTGCAGGATATGTTTCAGGTAAGGTTAATTCATCCCCCAATGGTGTTTTCGACCATATGCATCAATTTATATCCTTTTATTATAATGGTATGCACCTAATTATTGTGTAATTTTTATCATAACCCAGGTGTTGGGTCTAGTTAGGATGTTAGTTAGCTATCATTTTGGTTCAATCTATTAGTGGGGTGGAATGTGTGGAAATAGGATGTTTCATGACATGAATTTTTATTATATAAAATGTTGTATCTAATCTCTGTATAAAAAAATATTGGATTCCAAGGTGGTATGTGAATGAAATGTATTTTGAAACACTTTTATGTCCATTATCATCTAATCGTTGTGTGTTTAGCTGATGATATTTCACTGTCAATCACTTGTAAATATACTTACTGTGATGATTTTTTCATGTATATGACATTTCGTTGTCCGGATTTATTAATTTTGACATGATAAACTTGTTTTATGTAATGATGTACATTTTGAATCATATAGAAATAGTACTTGTTGATTACTTGGTATTAATTTTTACAAAAAAATTTATGATTCTAGAGAGACCTAACCTATCAAGAGACTTGGAAACCAAGAAAATGGCGATGCAGAGAATATAGTTCCTCTTTATCCAAAAGTGAATAAATAAATTATGATGCATAGTATAATATTTCATGGTGGTGGAATGTGAAGATATAACTGAGGAACCATATACTGTTGATAGGTCATTAGAATCTAAAAAGAAAAATTGATAAATATTTCAAGCTGATTCAGGAACTGAATATATAAAATAATTTCTTGGATGATTAAATATTATCATTACTTTTATTATAAATCTCTTATACATTAAATTAAATCAAGCAGTATATATTCATGATGGAATTGTTTGAAAATGGTTCTTTATATGAATCCAATATATGGTTGATCAAGGCCTAACATGGGTTGGTTTCTGAGAATTATTTTTAAAAAATTACCTATACATTATCGATTTATCAAGGGAAATATAGTTCTTAAATCATAAATAATGTGATCTATTAATTGTTATATATGAAATTCATTTTACATTTCTTTATTTCCCTGTATCAGAAATATTTTATAGTTACTCTCTCAAGGATTGTATATATGACTCGGGCATATAACCTGAGATTCTCTCTATGACAATGATGTTTTTTATTAATAATTATATATGTATCATAAAAAATAAATGGTCGATGAAAAAGAGAGTTTAGTGATATTAATAGAGGGAAAAACATTAACCGCTGCTATTCAGGTGTGAACTATAGTATTGAAACCAATCATTTGTGGGAAATTTACACAATGGGTATCAAAAAATCATATAAGCATTTAATGGGATCTGTTTCTTTTCCTCTACATTGTAATAAAAAACATTTACACTTATGATTTGGTCCTTTAGATCACTTAAAGAGGTCGTGTATGGAACCACTATGAGATTGACATAATTTTTTCCATACTAGACATCTAAAGAATTTTTATTGGTATTATTTTAGGCCAAACAATATTGGGGATTAAAATTAGACTCATTTCTCTCACAGGCATCTAGAATGATCACCTTAGATATGTTCTCATCTTCAGAGTCAATTTAGTGGTGGTTATTCTACAAACACCCAAAAATATTATCAAACACCAACGTAAGAAGCGGGCAGAACTAATTTTGCTAGAGCTAGCCACAATCTTTTATAAAACTGAAAATTCTATTGTGAATAAAGAATAAATCCCCTCAATGGTTCAAGGTATCATTATTCTAGAATCACTATTAATGAATAAGGTTTTTAACATTATTTTCCCCACTCTTTTATTGATTCTTATACATTAAATCTAATGGGGTTACCTATGGATATGATGCCTCATTTTATGAGCATCAAGACACCTCTTGGGTAGTAGATGAAAAAAGGATTTTTTTTTCTAATATGTAAAATTTTAATTAACAAAATTCAATTTTTATTGGATCTCACCATATTATATATGTATGTATTTAAGAGAATTTTTGGAATTGATTGGTTATTGGCATCAAAATAATATATTGAATATTATGCTCTGTGATTCACATTCACATATCTATAGAAAATATATTCATTTTTTAATGGGGAATGATACATTAATATAGGGAGAATTGATATATTCTATAAATTAGATACATCCATAATTTGTTATCTAAAAATAATAACATTATGGTTTAGTAATATAGTCAAAAGTAAATATATTGTTGATATAGTTTATTGATACAATGATATTTTCTCTAAAAACATCTCTAGAGTACCATCTAAAATTGAAGTTAAATTTTTTACCAACCTACTCCAATAAATTGGTATTATTTCACTCAAATTTTATTAAATTGATCTAACTAAACTATTTGGACTATACGTTTACGTAGAGAATTTTTAATGAAAGGGATTTATTTAACCAAGTAAATCACATTTTCCCACTATGGTTTTGTGTATAATGTAGATGGATTGTACTTTTCATGTTTTTGTAGACTAACATTTCTAAATAATGTTTTAATAAAAATTTTGTAACCTCTTTATAAAATGAATTATTTTTCTAATCAATTAAAGGTATCTAAGTGGTTCTCTAAAATTTATCTTTGATTAGAATACCATTATCTATGACTAAATAAAGTGGTTATTCCAAATACAGCCTTTAAAAGATTATAAAACCATTATGAATACATGGTGGTTCCATTTTCCATTAAAAAATACACAAATAATAATTATATAATATTTAATATATACCTTTTATAAATACCTTGATGGGTTTTTCATTTAATTCATCGATGATTTATTAGTTTACACACACATAAAGTATGATCCTGAAGGTATCCTATACATTGTGTTTAGAATATTAAATAATTATTATTATTTTCAAAAATTCTCAAATTTTAACATTTATATACTAGAAGTTAAGATCCCCGAGCAAGTGATTTCCAAAGAAAAGAATTTCAATTGATCTAAAATTGACTGTGACTGTCATTTCATAAGAGTCACCTAAGAATGACATCAAGGTACATAATTTTAAGGGATTAATATGTTATTACCACCACTCTTTCCATGATTTGTCAGGTATAGACACACAAATGACTACGTTGAAAAACGAAAATTACACTCTAATTCATAGTAACAGTTATTTAAAAAAATACTTTTAGGATATTAAGTCTCATCATACATAGACATGCATTCTAATCATACCAGAACCTTTTGAGAGCCACATCATTCATTACGATGAGTTTGAATATTGTGTTTTGTTCTTATGTAGGGATACCATGCCATAAATTATAGATCATTATAATTAATAACACATGAAAATAAAAATCCAACACAATATATTGAATTAGATATAATAGTCCATTTTTTCAAATAATGGCACCACTATCTCTTGGGATATAATTTGACCATTTTCATTGATTATAAATTCGTTATACATATTTTCACAAAAATATAATTATTCTTTAGGAATTAATGTGTGATAGAGTGCCTTAAAATGTAGAACTTTTAACATGAAAATATAATTGGGATTGTGAATTTTTTGACCAGTGCCTTAAATTACTTGTATTATGATCAATTGGTTGTGGAATCTAGGGATCAATGATAACTAATGAGTGAATAAATAACTTTCAATTGGATTTTGAAATCTAAAAGGTAGTTTTTTTCTTGTTTCAATGACAATTATTCATGGATTCATTACAAAATTAAAGATTCTTAGTAGTCGAACCCCCTTTTACCATACTATTAGGAAAAACCTCAATGGGTATAAGGCCATCAATGGATAAAAAAATCATGAAAATTATTTATTATAGTGTAAATTCTAATTTGAAGTTTCTTTTTATTAATGGGAATAATTAATTTATGATTATCATCACTTGATGTGGGATATAAAAAAAGTAATATTAAATATTTATATGGAACTGAAATTACACTTTTAGTGGTTGTGTGTGGTGAAAATAGTGGAAAAATATTTTATGAAGAGACTCACATATCAACAGGTTAAGACCAGACTCCCAGGACCATCGTGAATATTGAAACTATTATCAATACCTATATAGATGTGGGTGAATATTTCTATGGATTTTTTCACCAACCTTCCTTGTGTTCTTTAGAAGTACGATTCTCTCTGGGTGAAATTGAAATGATTCACCAAGTCAGCACAGTTTATTCTAATCCAAGAGACTAATTGTTTAGATTTTTTAAAAAAATTATACATATATGATGTGGTGTAGTATCATGGTGTACAAATATCTATTGTATCTAATGGATTCCCAGATCTACATCATGGTTTTGGATTTTGTTTGAATAATATTTAGAAAACCACTTTACAATGAGTAGGATATACCATCATTAAATGGATGGGTAGTCTAAGAATAAAACTTAAATACTAGAGGATATTTTAGGAGAATGTGTGATACGATTTTTTTGTTTTTGGGAAGACCATTTTCGCCTAGTAGATTTTTTGTATTAAAATAGTAAATATGAGATGATACATATGTTTTTGTTAGAATAATTTCATAGTCATATTTATTACTCAGTATATTTGTTGGTTTGGAACAGAGAAAGCATTTTAATTGGACCATGTATTATGAATTAAAATACCATAATGATTCAATTGATCAAATCAAAAATGGTAAAAACCTAGATATTTCAGAAATACTCTATATATCATTATAATCATCCACTATAATTTTATATTGGAGATAATTTTTTCTTGATTGTGTATCCAATATTGGGACATTACTGCCTTGGAATAAACGGAATGAATGTTTTTGATACATAATACTATTTGATATTACTAATAATCTGATCAAAGATTCTTATAAACTATATTTAAATCAAATATTTCAATATAATGCAATATTTTTCCCATATATTCAAGCTATAGAAGTTTGATTCATACCATACTCATGTGATTCATGGGGATCATGTTACTCTTTAGTCAAATTCAATATTTATAGAGTCTATGATCCACATTATGGATAGTAATGAAAATATATTTATATTCTAAAACATATCCAAGTTATATGTGGTATGATATAATCTCTAGTTATATGAGGATACTTAGGTACCATTTAATTTTATGCAAGATCCATAACTGAACTTCCTCAAGACACTGCCAACCTCCATCTTTCTGAGAATTCAATGTTTAGTTGTGGGGAGGTTGGAATACCCATTTTTGCGTTATTTATATATTTGTAAACATTATTATGTTATGTGAAAGATAGGGTAGGTTTTAGGATTATTTGTAGTTATTTATAAAAATTAAGTGTTCTTGATGGGTTCACAGTTGGTGCATGGTCTGGGTAAATTGAGCACAATTTCTAGTTAACAGTATTTCATGAAATGGAGATTTTATATAGGTGAATGGTTAGAAGAATATTTTTTCAAAACATAAACTAATTGTATGAAACCATAATGTATCTTTTTTGTTGTATTGTTCCTAATTACCAAATATCAATAATTTTGAAAAGTTTTGAATTTTATGATGGAAGAGTTTGAAAATTTTCCAAGTCACACAACTAGCGCATTATTAAAAGTAACAATACATCCAAACCATGAATATTGTGACTTATTTATTTAATGGATTTTTCATGGATAAATAATGGTTTGATGAAATATCAAACCTATACATGTGGGTGTTTGAATTTGAGTCAAGTTCCTACTGTACTTTTTAACTAGTCATGAATTTTGACCAGAATTATTAAATTTCATATTCTTTTCCCATTTTATTCTATAACCCAATATTGCCCCTCTCACTCATGTTAATTTTTCAGGGGAGCATATATCACATCTCTAAACCTCTCTTTCATTGTTCTATAGCCTTTTATCTTATTCTTCAGGTAGATCTTCTAAGGTAAATCCATTCAATGTACTTTATTCTTCCACTCCATTTTTCTCTTCTTTTATTTTAATACATTCATTCCATTCATCTAATAATAATTTCCATGATAATAGAACCATTATATAGTGTTTTCCTAATAAATATATTATTTGTGTCTATAGATGGTGAAGTTCCCTTCTTGATTTAGTTTTTTGTTCTTTGTTGAATAGGTATCAATATCATCGAACATAGTTAGGTGTTTTTGTGAAGTTACTTTTATTTGGTAGATCATTTGACACTTTTTATTATTGTAAGAAGACAAACCAACAATCCAAGGAATGATACCATTTAATGATAAAATAGAAGAAAAAAATTTCTAAAATATAATCTAATTAGAAGGATCTCCTAAATATCAATGTATCAGAACATAGGAAGAAGAATATTTTTCTAAATCACAACACTATGTCAAACATCATACACACTAAAAAACACACAAACAAAAATTCATGAGAAAAAAAGTTAATGTAAATAAAACCATAATACATGGTTCTTATGTTAAATACTATATCCATGTGAGGAAACAATTTCAATTTCCATTACAATTAGAAGTTATAAAGATTATATTATTTGTAGAAAATTAGATAATTTAATCACTAATAGTTGTTTGTATGAACATGTTTGCAAGTTAACCCACCCCTCATTTATTGTGGGTTATTATTGTTAAAATTGTTTTATAGACATATGATCTATTTGGGAGTCCCTTTATTGAACATGGTAACATATGATCACCTGAATCAATATTCACCCATGCATTGGGTTCTAGTGAACTTATAAGTTACATTTACATTCCATCTGTTGACTCTTATGATATATACTTTTACACAGAACACCCTCAGGAATGAATTTTCCAAATCATCATTAAAAGACCCAATATATTACTTTTAGATACCGTATATCAAATGATATCTGAATAATTAATTTCATTCATAGAAAATCTAGAACATGAACTTCTAGAACACCTTCCTCCATTAGATTCTTCACATTCACTGTCTGATCATCAGACTAATTTGTATCTTCTAGAGCTTCTCCTTCTAGTCAAATAATATTACCCTAAAATAAAAATCGCTATTCCTAATAATCTCCCACATGAATACTTCCTTCAAGGTATAAACATAAATCCCTATAACACATATATTAACAACTAATCCTTCCAACATCCGTAGTAATAATAGTGTCCCCACAAAATTCTGATTATCCTTGAACAACTAAGGAACTATATTAAAAAAGGCATTCCAAATGAGAAACATGGTGAACATGTCCACTGAATTTTATCTTCTAGATATATTTAATATATCTGGTTCTCTAATCCCTTAGAAAATATAGATAAAATTGTATTTTATTTTCATGTGTTTCATATATCAATGAAACACCATGTTCTTGTCAAAATGTATTATACTATGAATATCAAAGAATAAAAATCCACCTTCATTTCCCCATTATATCTCCTCTAAAAAAACTCCACTACAATAAAAATCCTTACATGCTAAAATATAAACCTCATATTTAGCTTTCTATGGATATCATTACCAATGGATACATACTTGACATCTAATTAACTTCAATTCCTCCAAAGGGGAACACAAATCCTATTGTACTCGTGTATGTTTATAAATATCACATTGTTTATACATACACATAACTATAAAATGTATCATCCATTAAAATTTAGATATCTATGTATTTCTATCAATTTAGGATATCATAGAATCCATTTCATAGCCTTCGATTATTCTGTACCCAAATTTCCCAGGAATTGGATAACGACTCCAGTTACAAATGTAATGTTTGATATTATCAATACCATCGTTTATATCAATATACCTACAACAAATGAAAATCGATTTTTTCAATGTAATTTGTTATTAAAAATTTTTAGGATGGGAGACAAAGGCACATTCCATTTTATTAAAATAAAACAATTACATAGAGGAGATGGAAATTAGGCAATGGAAAATCGTCCATAGTAAAAAAAAAGAGACCTAAAAGAGAAAGGCATTAATGTTCTGGAAAATCAATAGCATGTGTAATTTTTGGTCCTTCCAAACCCCTCTTACAACGTGGTTTTCCTCACGAATGTATTCCATGATTCCATGTCTTCTCTCTCTACCAAGATTCTTTTTTTGTTCTGAAGATGAGTATGTGGTTTATATTTAACACAATCATTTTTTATCAGATAGGGTTTTACTAAATTAAGATCCCCCACTAGAAGCAATATCCCTTACCTTAGATTTTGGAAACCTTATTTCATAGGGGACCCCTTTGTTCAAATGAAGCACTACCAATGAATTTGAGGTGGGAACCAAAGACTTATTCATGAAAGATTCTTGTAATTGAGTCTTTAATTTTACCATTTATGGTCTACCCTTCATGGAATGGTTATGCCCATCACCAATAATGGTCCCATGAACCTGAATAGAATGATATATGGAAGTTACCTTACCCAAATTATCAATTTAGGCTTCATCTAATGAGTTTGGTGTGCTCACACGGTTACACTATTTATGTGCCTCTGAGATTCATTCACTCTCAGAATCTTCAACCTACATGCTACATCCTTTGAACTTCTCAAAATTCATACATGAATCTTTTTGATTCGTATGATATATAGAGATAGCAGAAGTAATCCCCTTGAATATTTCCTTGGATATATCTTGATAACACTGAGGCATAAGTACATCCATAATGAGTTTATTGAATTAAATCTATAATCCATTTTCATTTTTTCCTTTCCAACCCCTTGCTTCCATCAGATATTTATTATATACTTATTGATCAAATAATTATTTCACTACATATTCACCAATGGATTGAGTATTCAATGATTTATCATTAGTACCAAAATACAATAGTTGTTTATTCCTATAGAACATATCTTTGAAGGCATGATATTTTGAATATTCATATGCATAGTATCATTAGAGGTTGAGACTTTTAAATTCGATACCATAGATCTACCTCAAAACATTTCAACCTAAATTTGAGAAGGCCTGCAAGGATGGATCCTAATGAAACATAAAAATAACTAATACTATTTTTAAGACTCCTAAAAAATAATTTTTATTTACTATCTCTATCCAAGATTTCTTATTTTGATCATTATGTTTCTTCCCACTTGAATCCTATTTTTAATTACAAACATTTCATTCACCATAGGTTCCCTAATAACCAATTCCATAGAATGAATAAAATCCTCAACCTACTTCTAAAAATAATAATTAACATCAACCGAAAAAACATCCTTATGCAACCCTCACTTATTAGAACTACCAACCAGTTTTATATTTTTATGCTTTATAATACACACCTTGACATTATATCCTTTGAAATTTCAAGAAAACAGATCACAAATGTTCTTCGGGTCTATATGTCATGTCTAAATAGTCTAAACTCCATATAAAAATGTGAAATTTTCACATATTAGATCTGAAACTCAATATCATCATCATCAATTGATAAAATTATCTTTTTGACTAAAATGGATCTCAGGTCCACTTCAACCAAAAATTGTGAAGAATACACCAATTTGGAAAACATCATTTATTTATCTATTTTAATAAGGATTCCAATGGAAACTAAAATATTTTGTATGATTTGAGGGTTCCATAAAGTCCAAATTAACTCATGCACCCTAACCTAAATCTTATTAGAATAATTATAGACATCTGTTTGGTGGAAATTGTTGCCCCATTCATGTATATGAAGAACACCCATCATGAAGAAAACTGAACTGAACACCATTATTCAATCTTCGGTTCCTCATATTAGCACTCTATATGAATAAATATTGACCTAATGATACACATTTTGAATTTATTAAAATCTACATTTATGATAAATGTGATTCTATGTCACTAATTTTCCATGGAGAGGAACCTCGCATCAAGATAAAAAGAGAAATTATGGAATGATTACCAATCTCCATGCATTCTATGATCGCTACATGATCCTATCTCACATGATCAATGGTACCCCTCTTTAAAAGACCTCTGATGATGGAATCCATGAAGAGAGATAAGTAGCGGCCTGATCCAAATTCAGGAAGAGAATTTACACAGTCATGCCACAGTCAGAATTCTTTCTCACCTTACCAAAAACTAATTATGCTTATCAAAATACTCATTAGGATCGAAAACATTATTCAATAAAGGATCTAAGGAATAGACTATGGTGGCATATCCCTAATCACCATGGAGGATTAGAGAGAGAAAATATCATTTGGATCCAATATACTTTCCAATTTTTTCCACATTTCCATGGGCATGACGTTATCTATAATATTAATAACATTAACCTTATAAAATATGATTTGTACAACCAATTGGGTTAGACTAGATTACATCCAAAAAAATCACATCATTGTATTATATTTCATATGTATTACCTATGAGATAAAACCAATTTTTTGATATTCTTGTATCCCTAAATCCTCATTTCTATGATTTTATTAGCCTAAATGAGATCGTTCATACCCAATCATTTGGAAAACTCAAATTTTATATCATGAACTTGTTTTTGTTTCAGATTTTATAAGAGTATATCATCGATATATAATGACAAAATGATGAAATTTTTATCCTAAAACTTTTTGTGGTAATAATGACTAGTGTTTCTTCACATGAAACCTTTGTCATCCAGGAAATCATTGAACATTTGTTTCCATTGTCATGGTTCATACTTCATGTTATTGATACTACTCTACAACATACACACTAAATCCTTATTCTGATTATCCTTGAAACCATCCAGTTTCCTGATTAATATTTCCTTATAAAATAAAAATGGAGGAATATTGTTTTTACATCCAACTATTCTAGGTGAAATCTACCAAAAGAATCTAAATTTAGCACCATCCAAATGGTAGTGAATTTATCTAAAAGTGAAAAATTCATTAAAATCTACATTGTATAATTTTTTAAATTCATTCGCAACCATGATTTTGTATACCTCTTCCTACCATAAACTTCTTTTATAAAATGAATGACCCATTTTTTATAAATTAATTTCTTCCCTTATAGTAATCATGTTAACTCATATGATTAATTTCAATTCAATGAATCTAACTCATATTCCATATTTAACTCCCACTTTCTTGAATTACTTTTATGAGATTCTTCTTTTATGATCTTACATTCTCCAAAATCTATTAGAATAGAGTAGCTTAAGTATCTTTTAAACCTCTATAATGGATATCTCACTTTTTTATTTGTCTTCAATTAAACCTATAAATTTACAATTTTTGTAACTAAAACTATTGGATCATCACCATGTGGTAATTTGACCTAATCCTCAATTGTACTTGAGTATTTTTGTAAATTTTCTATTCGACTAACTTTTTAATATTATATTCAGTATAAATTTTTTGAACTTATATCTTCTGAATATTCTATTTAGATCATTATATGTTTGATATATTTATTCACTATCTCATTTTCATTGTCTACAAAGTTCTATTCGTTCCACAAAATCTTCTCAA
Source organism: Viscum album (assembly GCA_963277665.1). NCBI lineage: Eukaryota > Viridiplantae > Streptophyta > Magnoliopsida > Santalales > Viscaceae > Viscum > Viscum album. The sequence goes on from OY728138.1 coordinate 400,876,865, forward strand.
TGAAGATAAAATTTCAATATTTAATGAATTGTCACTTATCATTATCCTAGAGTTAAAATCCAATGTTTTCATCACCATATTCCATTGAGAGACATTTATTTTATATATCGTAAATTTTGTACCAATCCTTGGAATCAATATAGAAATAAGATAAACATACTGAAACCTTGAGATGGTCAACTTCCACCAAAATTTTATACCATAGTTGTTCCACAATATCTTTACTTATTGATTATGAGGCATCTATGTTATTAATATATTCCCTATAATTAAATGGGTTGTCACAAATATAAATGAACATTCTACAATGTTACCCCATTATTAAAGAATTTTAAATTAAAATTTGTTCAATAATCCACTTGAAATGTTATACTCTAGTGTTTTGGGTGTGATATTTTCAGTATTGATTCATTTTGACTAATTATTGTTCCATAAATCACTAATTTTTCATTCCCCACTATTATAAGACCTTAAGAATTTATAATTTTTTCTAGTCTATATTTCAATCATGTACTTATATAAAATAAAAACTATGAACCCCTAAAATTTTTTGTTTCAAAAATTAAAACCATGCATTCTTTGTTGATTCATTGATGAATGACAAAAAGCGAATTAACCCACCATGGAAATGAACTGGAATTAAACCCAAAATCTCCACATGCATAATCTCTAACATTCAGTATCAATTATTTATTCCATTCAATTTTAATGAAAACATTCTCTATTTTCTGAGTACAAGACTCTCACAACTTACGAACACCATCTGATAAATCTTCAATATACCCATTATAGCTAGAGATCACATGTTATTCTTATATAGTGTTTTAAGATGAAAATATCAAAATTCCATGCATTCAGAAGTTAATTATTTGATAAATATTTCTCCATATTATATTTTGTCAAAAATAATGTTTCATAAAAAACTCCTCTGATCATAATCCCAGAACCCATAGTTATTATCAGAACTCCATTAATGATTCTAGTTCTCATCGATACCTCATTTAGTTGGCCAATGAAAATTAAATTCTTTAGTAGACCATGTATGTGCCAAAATAAATTCATATAAATGTATATTTAATTAAACATCCGTATATTTCATTAAACATCCATATATTGACATAACCCTTCCCCATGATTTCAATGTCTTCTTAGTTAGCCAAGTGAACCTTTCCAAACATTCTGGATAAATAATTCACAATGTATCCCACTCATCAAATGAGTTAAATGAAGCCACAAACTCAATGATAAAATATTCTGATAGAACATTGAAAATAAATAATAAATTTTTATTTCTTTTCCATAAATAAATATTACATGTACTTTAATAATCTACCCTTCTAAAACTCACCCTATAATAACTATTTTCTTTTTTAAGATTCTATATCTTCCCAAAATCCTTATATATGGGTTTAGATCTAGTCAATTAACATTGAATTCACTCTATATACTAATATTTATATTTTTTTCAACATATTAAATTAGGTGAATTTCTTATACCTTTGTTATTCAGGGTTTTTTAATTAGTTTCTTGGAATTCCCTCTATCAAAGATCATTATTCATAATAAGATTTCTGATATCATCAAACAACAATTTGGTTTTATATAAGAGTTTCTTATAAAAGATATTATCAAGTACCTGATTCAAGAAGTTGTGATAATACCATCATTTATCACACACCATCCACAAAAATGACAATAATGGAATCATTTCTATAATAAAAAATTCACTTTTCAGCGGTTTATTAGTGATGGTTAAAAACACTTACTAATTAAAAAAACATAAGTCTTCTATGGATTATGGCCATTTTTTAGTGGCTTCTAAATATAATCATCATGTAATGAAATGTTAATGGATGTTATTTTGAAAACTGATGTTAGTACTCTTATTAGTGGAATTTATTTAAAAGATCCATTGTTTAACCCATATTTCCATAGTTTCTTCCCCTTTTCTTTTCATTCTTCTACCATGTGAATCCCTCCACTTCTCCTTCTTCGTTTATTAATCCCTCCCTATCTCCTCCTTTCTATCCCATTCAATACTCCCCTACCTTTTTTACATAATTATCCATCATAAAAAACACACCCTCTTATTCCACATATCCCCTTTCCCATAATTATAATAGATTATCCTTCTTCGCATTTGATTCTATTTCTTCATTGTTTGTTGCATAAAACTATTCCCATTAATTGTTCATATTTTTTGGGGACAAGTTAAATTATAGAAAATCTACTCCTATATTCTCTTTATTATTATATAATTTCAACAACCTCTAGGATATTTACATAGCTATGTCTAATTTTTTATTTTGGTTTTTTCTAACTAGACTATAAAATTTTGGCTTTACATTATTATTGGATCATCTTGTAAACAAACACATTAAGAACATTATTATGGCCAAATTTAAAATGTCCACCAAATCGTCCACTCTTCACCCACATAGTCCAATTCTGGTGATCCGATATTGTGTTTAAATTTAAAATTTATTGTCACTTTTACAGATAATATAAGTTGTTAATTTTTAGGTAATTATTAGGGTGATTTTTTGGGTTTTTTTTTAATTTTTTGAATTGGTTTATTTTAATCCATTCAGAAATTATGTGTTCAATTTTTTTATAATTTCCTTAGTAATTAAATATATTGAAATCAATTTTTATTATTTCATAGGTATTTTTACTTATGATATATGATATATTTATATCATAAAATACGAAATCATTATATTAGTTGATTATAATTATATTGTATTTGGTGTTTTGTTGTCAGTAAAATTTTACAAGTAATTAAATTTTATTCCTAGTTATGTTTTATTTTTAAATTATTTTCTTTAATTAATTTTTTTAATGATTCATATATTGATATTTATTAATAGGGTATGCATGGATAAAAGTTAGATTATTTTACTCAAGAATAATCTTCAATATGTTAAGTGTTTTGGAGGTGTTTTTGGAATTTTATTTTGAAAATTGATTTGTATATAGAAGAATAAAATTTCTAGGTTTTCAGTATAATTTCTAAGGATAGTTAAAAATACATTATGTTCATGAGCTCTGGAAATTAAACCTTCTTCCAACTAGATATGTGAGATTGATTTGGCATGGGGAATTGAACATTACATAATGTTAAGCATGTTAAATTTAGAATAACTAATATTGTAATACCCAATGATGTTAAAAATAAATCTCATTAAGTAATATATTGATAGAATGTGGTTTACACTACACTAATCGTAGATGAACTACGATAGACTATTATTAAAATACAAACATTATGTCATCCAAGGTGGATTGGTGGGTATAAATATGAATAATGATATTATAAAATATATATAGAAATTTTTTCCTTAATGAAATGAATAATCAATCAGATAGTTAATATTAATTAGATGTAAATGAAGAAACCCATTTTAATGGTAAAATATATAATTTTAATTAAGCTACGTTTGTGTATGAAATGTATTTTAATATCAATATATTAAATTAAATAAAATTTATAAATTATTTTAATGAAAGTAGTTGATTATATATATCCAATTTAATGAATTAACACCCATTTAATAATTTTTATAACACAAGTAATGAGAATAGTGTTATTTTATGTTTCAAAAATACATTTTCTTCCAAAAAAGTTTTTATTTGTTTTTGTGAGTGGATATTATATTTAATGGTTGAAAATTTAAAAATTAAATTTAAAAATTTAAATTTTATAAAATTAACTTCATTTTTTATATTATCATAATAAATTTATCTTGGTGTCAAATTTAGGTGTTTTTATTAAATGGTTGATTTTGGGGTGAATAGTGAAAATACCAATTTTTTAAATACTGTCACTTGTATGCCATTATTATGATGTTTGGATGAATTAATAAATTATTAACCATTTTTTATAAATACTAATGTACAATAAGTGAAATAATTTACTTTTCACCATTACATTGAATTTAGGTACACTTTTTTAACATTAATGAACATAAATTATATTTTATTAAAATTAATATCAATTTTTATATCTTTTCTATTAATGATATAGTAGCAAGATTCCATTTATTTTTTTAATAAAAAAGTCTATAATGCATCATTTTATTATTATATGACAAAAAAAACTCATTTAAATGAGCTTCTTACATGATTTCAAGGTGTAATAATTTTTACTCTTAAATCATATATTTTCCAAAAAAATATTTCTCATGCATTTTTTTTCATATATAAGTCGCTTATAAAATTAAATATAATAAAATGGATTATAATTTTTTATGAATAATTTAATTTTTTTATAGAATCAACATTTTAGTTTTTGTTTACATAAATATGTTATCATGGTAAAATGTTATGTTATCGCAATTAAGGTTAAATTTGATTTAAAGGGGCTTAACCAGGGAATATGGATTAAAATGTCTCCAGAATATGTCTAAATGTTACTGTATGAGTTTAATTCAACCCTATAACATGTTATTTGTGATTTTTTATAACTTGGTTCCACTTTAATATGAATAATTAATAATAATAATTTAAAACATTGAATAATTGGAGGTGTTTCACTCCCATCACTTATAAAAAGAAACCAGTCCTCCACTATTCATCTCACCTATTAAGACAATTAGATTTAACATTTCCAACCGATATCCCCCTATCACCACCAAGATGACGTTGAGTATCTAATCCTTCGAAAATAATGGCCATGAAGGATTAATGTGTAAGTTAATGGTTGTTTTCCAAAGAGAAAATATAACTCTTAACTGAGTATTTTTGTTTTATTTATTATTTTACCTATATCAAATCTTATTTAAAAATGTTGAAATAATAACATAATTATATTAAATATAATTATATTTTATGATTATTTTGTTAAAACACTTTTACATCCACCTTTCAATTATATGGGGAACAAAAACACCATTCATGCATACGTGTGGACTACCACTTCCAAGAAGCAATAAATTTCATTTTCCATCACCCCCACTAATGGTTGTTTGTAAGGATGGATTTAATGTATATATACAATATTAATGAAAAAATTATAATTCCTTAAAAATAAAATATCATCTTTTTTATTATTCCATCTGTAGGAAATGGTAATGTCCTTCTTCCTTATGGGTAGATTATGACGTCCACTAGGCGATGTGATTAATTTTTCATGTATGTTTTTCGTGGATGGTTCTAAATTATATTTAACATATATAAAATATAATTATTTATGGATTAATATTCATGAGATTATGTAACCATGACTCCATCGACCATGGTCAACGCACCAAAGTTGTTTTTTGCATATGAAATAACTTCATCAAAATGTCTCAAATGAACTTATCTGATTTAATAACATTATAAAGAATGTTAATAAATGAAATAAAAGGGATAAAAATAATGGAATACACTAAAAATTGTTCTTAAGAAAGTATAAAATTAATATTTTGTTATAATATAAGAGTTAAATCGCATATGTGGTCATTTAGACTCAAGGTAAGTGATTTTTCATTAAAAATAAGTTTAAATGTTTTCTGCTTTTTCAACAATTTTTACACCACAACCATGTTTATTAACATATATTAGGTATGTTATTAATATAATAAAATCAGTGTTCAATTTCATTTTATAAAATGTTTTAATTTCTATACTATTTTTTTAAAAGAATACATTCTAGAATTTTCCAAAATGGTTGTTTTTTAAATTATTAAAAAAGTGTGAAAGGAATAATTTATTTAAATATACTGCATAGCTATAATTTCCCATCATCATGGATTTTATTCATTAAAAATATTAATCTATTAATTTTCAAGGGTTTTCAAAATAATATTATATTAGTTGTTCTTATGGGAATTATTTTGAATATTTTTCCTAGAAAATGGACATTTAACTTTATTATCACATAAAGCCGGAAAGTGCTTCTTCATATGTGTTGAAAATAATATTCCCTGAGTTTTTAGGTTGAAAATGAAAGATTTGATGTTCTTTATGTATGTTTGGTTCCATTGAAAATTTTCATTATGATGGGTCATCCATATATAGATCTACAATGTTAAGTATATCCTTAAAACACAATTTTTTTGATTGTTATAAAATATTTATTTGTTTTATTTCCACTAACATATGTATTTAAAATCATAATGAAAAAATTTTTCTTCATAATTAAAAAACAATAATTATTTTTATTTATCATAAGTATTAATAAACTGATTTTTTTAATTATAATATCCTATAGAATTATTAGATTTTAGTTTTCCATTTTTTGACTAATTGTTTATTATTCATTTTTTATTGAATATATCATATATATTTTTCTTAGTATATCTTTAGATTTCAAGTTTTGACTATATATAAAATGGTCTACCATTTTTTTTAAGAGTTTAAAGGATAATGATTTCATTTGGGACAATGAAATTTCATTTATACATGATTTCATCTATTCACATGTAGCCAAAGTACTATTCTAACATATCCAAATCTCCCACATAGCCAAAATTCACATAGAATATTCACTCATATTTCCAAATTTTCAGATTTGGTTACCTATTGTATTTAAATCATAACATTGTATAGAGGTCTCTAAACTGAGTTAATATTATTTATTTATAAAGATAAGATAATTTTCTACATATAATTAGAATAAATAATGTTCTGAATCAATATCTATCATGTATGAAATTTGGTAGTAAATTATTTAGTGTTTTCAATATATTTTATACGGTATTTCAGAACTCTTTTTCTAATATATTTTAATGATAACATGAGATATAGAAGTCATATTAATGTGATTATTGATTCCTTTTAAATATAATTATATTTTATAAATATAATTAATGTTTAAAAAATAGATTATGTTATTTTAAAAGTTTGATTTTGGTTTTAATTTTGACAATTCACGTTGTTTATAGATTTTATAATTTTTTATACATGAATCAGCTACATGGATTTACTTATGAGAATTAAATTATATGAATTCTTCTAAATAATTATTCTTTTTTGAATTCACCTTTTTTAATTAACCAATAATAATTTGGTTACATTGATTCATTAATATGAATTCAACTATGTAATAAAATTTCACATGAATATATTTTCCTATTTCAACCGTATACATGAAATTTCTTATTTTGTTACGTAAATTTAAATATGTTATTCGCAAATTTATAAATATTCTTTAATTTATTTAATATTTTTATTTTTAGTTTGATTAAAGATTATTTCAAATTTTTTTAATTTTTTCATTTGTACTAAAATTTGCCATTAATTATTTAGAATCCATGTGAATAATCTTTAGATTTTTTATGAGGAATTGAATGAGATGCACATTGGATTATGTGAGTATGGATATTAATATTGATATTTAAAAAAATATTATATTCAAAATCAATATTTTTGAAATATGAATATTTTATCTCAAATATTTTTATAGTTTTTTTAAAGGATATTATTATTCATTATTAACTATTTTATTAATTATGGTAATATAGTTTCTCTATATATAACAGTATTTCTATAGAATATCAAGAAAGAGGGAGAACATAAAAAAGTTAATGTTTAAATTAGAATTGTATTATAATTTTATGAGTTTGTATTTATTGAATTATTGGAGTATTCAAAATTATTTATTATCAACTTTTATGGATGTATTAATTAATATATTAATTTTTTTATTTAATGATCTAGTAATTTGTTTTGTTCATCATGATTTTCAATTTTACATTATATGTAATCTTATTAACAGCATCTTCCACATGAATATTTTAGTAAATAATTTTGGGGAGAATAATATTGGGATTTAATGTTAAAAAATAATCATTTAAATTTTTTGTATAAAAAGGTTTTGACATAAAGTAAAGAAAATATACTGTGACACATCATTACTCATACATGAAACAGAATACTAAACAGTGTTCGAGCGATTCACTCTTCAAATTCCTACTAAATTAAACTATTAGAATCTTTGTAGTTACTATTTCATCATCTTGATGTTCTTAATCCCTACTTGATCCAAAATCTAGTATCTTCATTGAAAATCATTCATTGGGCTAAATTGTATCATTTTTATTTGTAATATAATTTTATTCGCTATATTATCACATGTAGATCATATTTCACATGGTAATTGATTCACGCTCAAATTTTCACATGAGATGAAGGTAGAACGGTCCTCGTAGTTTAGCTTGGGTTGTCGAATCCTCGGAGACCTAAGAAGAAACCTATATACACGTACATTTTATAGATTATTTTTGGCTATGTAGTGGCCAAATTGGGTTGATTTTATATGGGTTTATGTGAACTCCAATACACTAATGTTAATTCAATTTTATTGTATGAGTTGATCCTAGTTTATCACTTGGTGTGGATTGGATGCATTCTATTTTTAACTATTTCAATTTCTTATATTGGAGATGAGTTCATTTAAGAATATCAAACAAAATCATCACTCACTAGATTAATGCCTTCACACCCTAATATTAATCACCTATACACTTGAATGATCAATGTTTTGAGCACTTCAAGGTAAATGTTCGTATTATCACTTGATGTGTGTGGCCTTATGTTCAACAAGGACGATAGAGTTAAAAAATCATCAACTAGAAATCGTATTTAAAAAAGTGATTGGAAGCTAATGGGGTGATAAATAACATCCAATACATCTCCTTTCTACTCTTTTGGATCAACCCATAAGTGGGTTAGCCCTCCATTGATTCTATAGTTTCAATGGAGTGGAATGTAGACTCATGAGGGAGGAAATGGAGAAGTAAAAAAACATTGAAATAACGATCACTCCACCATTGTGTGATAATTTCACAAGGTATGGTCTGAATAAATTCACACCATGAACCAAAGGTATCAAAGTGATATTAATAACAATAGAATAATTGGATAAGAAGAACTTTTATTAAGAAACTAAAGTAAATTGAACAACTTACATGTGAAAGAAAAACATGAGACAACAAAAGCGCAGCATAACATTACAATTGAACAACGCATCAAAGATGAAAAAAATCCTCCAACACCACTACCTTAAATAATAATTTTGGGAGACTTGGGTAGAGACTCCAATAGTACAAAGAATCCCACTTGATTATGGTAGGCCTAGGGTGGTGGAAAGCTTGTGGAACATTGACTTTTCCACACCTAACCCTAGGTGGGAGCCAACTTCCATACACCGCACATACACGCTTATAAGAACATTTAGATGGCCGAATCAGAGTGGGCCATAAAGAAGAAAATGGATCCCCAGATTTCATCTAAGCGGCTGTAAAATATAGGCCCATTTGGAGTTTTCTATTCTGAGATAAGATCATATTTGTAGGATTTGTATTCTCGGATGCCGAATCTGGCCCTGAATTTTATCTCCCAATTGGGACACCTTAATGACCACCCTGAAAGCAGAATTATCATTGGATCTTTAAGTGTTTTTTGTTTCTATACATGTCTTATATCATCACACGAAATTTGGGATTCATTGGGAATGTATGTTGGGCCCCATATTCTAATCAGTGGGATGGTGTCCAATCTGACTTTTCCATAATTTTTTCCATTAATCACAAAAATATCCCATTCTTCATCCATGAATTCTCCATTGATCCCGGAATCAAACATGTTCATATTGAAGTTTATTTCAATTTCCTATCATATCAAATTAAAATATGTATAATTAGATTCCTTAAAATCACATTTATCAATGGGTACTTTAAATGATGTTAAAAAATGTACCACATAATTTTCCATTTTAAGAAATAATTAGAATCATAATATGAAATGATGTTCAAATTGTAAAATGCACAAAAATGGTGTTTATGAATAATAAATAACATTATTATTACATATATTAACACTGAATGTTAGCCTCATTTAGGGGCTAATCAGTTATACTATCCCAAAAAAAGTTATGTATGGGTTTAGTCTTTCCTCTTAGAAGATATTTTTCTACTTAACATATAAAAAACATCAGAAAGGAAAACTCTTGTAATAGTTTAGGCTTCGTATATAACCTTATAAGAATATGTTTCTTTTGACCCATAACGTATAATGCATTAGGAAGTTTCAATTAAAATTATAGATTGGGTATGAACCTATAAAATAATTGGTTTGGGTTTCCCTTGTAAAATATCGGATTCTATCTAAACAAAAAAATTCAATGAAGTTAGGATTGATCATATAAAAGTCTATGTTGGGTATTCTCCTGTAAAAGTATCATTTTTTTCTAAACCCATAAAAGATAATGGAATTGAATTAAGCCTATAGGTGTGATAAAGGAAGATATAAAGATTTATCAATCTCCTTAATAAGTAATACTCCATAGTGGGTTCAATAACTCTCAATTTATGAGAGGAGTGAGTAGTATATTAGAATAATTTAAATTCAAGAAAATATAAAATCCATGTATTTATATTTTACTTTCTTGAAATATTTATTTCTAAAATTTCAAATATTGATATTGTTGAATTGTTTAATATTTTATTTGATCACATTCAACTCATAAATTTCTAAATCTCATTAATTTTTTAAAAGAATACAATTCAGACCACCTTTTGACAATTTCAATCACCTCTCTATGATCTAACAATTGGTATCATATGAGGACCCTTGAGGACAAGTTAGTTTTCCCCTTTTTTTGTTAAGTCGTAATTTTTTAGATATTCATTCTCCTAAGGATATATCTTAACATGTTTTATTTATTTTACATTAATTGTGATAATTTTTTATCCTAATCATTAACGATAATAAATGAAAGTTGTTTTTTATTATTGAACAATTTAATGACTTAAAATATTCTAAATATAGAATTTCTACCACATTTAAATGGTAGTTAGTATATTATGTGTAATAAATAAATGGAATCTTATATAAAGAATATTTATATTATATTTTTGTATATTTTTATTAAAAATTATGTTTTACCTAAATATGATCTAGTTTATTTGAAAGGATAATATTTTATTAAATATGATCATAATTATAAGGAAATTTATTTTATATATAATTCTTTTGCGGGAAAGTTTTTTGATGAAATCTGTAGTTGAAGTACTGCTCATGAAATTTTGAAATAGCCTAAAACAAATAGCTTTGATAAAGAAGATTCAATTTAATCTATCCACATTAATTATTTAAATTCTAGAGATATTTTATTATAATCGAGTTTCTAGACACCAAAAATGAGAAATACCATATTCCTAAAGAACATATAACTCAAGGATATTCAAATTTGAATATATATTTTTCAAATATTATTTTTTATAGATATATAAATTTTGGATATATTAAACCAAATTGTTTGATGATCCAATATAAATAGAATTTCAAGAATAAGAAAAAAAATTGTGACTACATAGAGAAATTATAAAGGTTTATGTGACAAGGATTAAAGTCCAAAAAATTTTAATGTTGTATTTATGGAATAATATTCTAAGGTAACCAATTCACCCAAATATTCTTATTCAAGACATTGATAAATAATTGTGTAATAATAATAACTCAATATATTAATTTTAGCTCTCATACTCATGAATATATTAATTATATAAATGATAATATGGGTATTGAAGATCCAAAAGAAATGTATTATATATATGAAGAACGAATGAATGAATTGACTTCTATACATGTGTCACTCAAACAAAATATATAAGGGATGACAAAAAGAAAAAGAATTTATCTCATAAATAAAAAATGTGGATTTAAAATTTTAAAATATAAGTATGATAATTATATTTTGAATCAAAATATCAAGAAAAAATTATTCTTCCACACATGAAAATTTTTATATTGATTTATAATTTATTAAAAAATTAAATGTTGAAAAATGAATTAGATAACATTATAAATGATAAGATTTTTATGAAAAGGAAAATTTAATATTATTGTGCTTCAAATGTCAATATTAGTAAGATTGATTATTTTAATAAATTTAATGATTAAAATAATGGCATTGGTTGTGAATCTTTTTTTCTTAATATGTATAGAAATAATCTCATTAAAGGAAAAAATTATGGAAATTATTCAGAAAATTTCAATAAATGTGAATCGTATGGTCATTATGATTATGATTTTCCTTTAACTTTTACCCAATATTTTGTTCACAGAAGTAATTTCATTTCTAAACATTCATTCAAGGACAAGTTGTCGAAACTGATTACTTATTGGTTACCTAAAGATATGTATTCTTATTGTGAAATTTTTAAAGACCTCGAACATAGTAACCCAGAGTAATATGTTCATTTTTTATACTGTAACTATATATAGAGAATTATATCCCAAATGGTAAAATAGTTTATTATTATTATTAAACTAGATAAAAAATTTAATTTCACATTACAATTGAAAACTAAAAAAGTGTTTTCTTTGAGAATTCCATATTTCCCCTTAGCATATCCCTACATATAAATTACAAAAAAAATCTTCTGGTATCCTATGGAAAATAAATCATAATAAAGGTGTAAGATAATATTCCTAGTCAGGATAAACATATAGTGTAATACATCATAAATAAATAAGTATAATCATTATGATAAGTTGAATAACTGAAACACATCCCATTTAAACAATAACTTGATTATAATATGTTTGTAATAAATGATGATCCAATAAAGTCATACAAAAAATCCCATGAGCTTGATGCTTATACATGGATAATTTTAATAATATAATAATCACATGGAAATAAATAACTGATATAATAATATGGGATTACATAATTTCGGGCATCTGAAACAGACATTCAAGACCATCCATGATATAATTTAAATATATGGACAGAAACTCAGATAATTTGTCCCAATAATTTTTTTTATAAGACTTTTCACTACATACAAGGGCTATCTATAACAAGGCCTTACCAATCACTTACTATGTCCAATAAATTATACATATTAAGGCGGTGAAACATAATCAACATAAATATTTTTATTGAAAATCAAATATATGAAATGTTAATACTTACCCTAATGAAGTAAACATAATCATAAAATCTCTAGAGAAATATGGTTAATGTTAATAAAATTTAACATCCTAATTAAAACTAATCATAAACCATCCAAATAAATAATAAGAATAACATAAATAAAACATATCTTTTGTGCATCATAAATATAATAAATTGTTTATTTCCTTGATGAATAGAAATACTATATAACGTTATTAAATTTTTTATGAATAAAATAACATCATCACATAGAAATTCATTTTAAAAAGTTTAATTTTTTTGAAGATAATTTCATTTAAAAATAACATTTTAAAACTCTTAAATTAATTTTTAAAACATTTATTGGGCAAGATGGTGGAAAATATTGATCATGTTATACACAGTGAAACATATATTCCTTTCCCATTTTCAGTAAAACCCAAAAGAGAATTATTTGGAAAATGACAAGAATATTACATTCAAAAAACATTGTCAATAATTAAAACATGGGTAAAAATATAATTAATAAATTACTTGTTTAATGTTAAATAAATTTTTGGAAAATTTATTAGAATAAATTTTTTTGAAAGGAAAAAGATTTTCGACAATAAAAGAGATATGATGTTGCATTTTATTAAAAATAATTTATCAATAATTATAAGTAATATAGTAAAAAATATTTTAATATTACTTGAAATTTAAATGAATTAATGTAGGATAAGTAAATTATTTATTTATATGGTAGATATATAATATAATTCCACTAAGGGATACTTAAACAATAAGATTCCTGAATAATGATGTGATTGTGAAATAAACCCTTACCACTTTGGTAACTTTTGAATTAATTAACACCATGAAAGAAGTTTCATAAAATGATATTTTAAATACCATGAAAATAAATTTATCCATGATATAACATATCAAAATAGGAGTTCTATTCACCACACAAAGTAATATGTGGTGAATATGACATATATCTCATGCAAGTAAAAGCTAGATGAGAGACCACTACCTCAGGATTGAATCCCTTAATATGTGTATGAACGGTCTATATAAAAAATATTGGTTTATTATGCATATTTTAAAAATGGTAATCATATATATCAAACCACATATTACCATTATATGACATCTTTCCACACGTTTGTTAATAATATTTCATTATTTTCTGTGTTTTGGGTGTTAACTATTTTGTTTTCTCATTCATGTTTTGTCATGATAGTTATGGATCTTATACATAGGATATATTTCCTTTTTGAACAGAATGATAATATTATTTTTTCACTAGATACATCCTTTGAACCGTTATGAGAAATTGGTCATAGAAAATGAATCACATCGCCTCGTGAGGATGGTAGGTTTTATGTATGCACAAGTAAAAATATCAACCCCTTAAAGGGTGAAATGTTAAGAAATTGAATATTTTTATAGAATTTTTTTAATGTTATGTAAATATAATATTTTTCTTAAAATTGTTTTCATTACTTTACATGTAAAGTGTAACTGAATTATTATTCATACTGCGTCGTGTGGTAGAAATCTTCCATACCCACAAGGAAAATTATTGTATTTTAAATAAAATGTAAATTAAGAAGGAATATAAGATATTAAAAAAATAAGAGTATAATAATGTTATAAATATAATATATATAAATTAAATACATTATTATATCAAATCATGAGAAGTGTAGATGAAAACTAGTTACATCATTTCATGAGGTGGTAGTACTCCATACACATGATTGACAATTTCATTTAATATTTAAATTGAGTGGAGATAGATAATTTTTATACCCTAAAAATTATAATATCCTAGAACCCGTAGTATCATATTTATTTTTGATATTATAAAATTTATATTTCTGACTTTAATGCCGATATGGGTGACCCATTTTTTCATACAAGCCTTACATCAAAAAGTAAAAATTGATCACTTACATCATAGTAATCCTTTTAATTTTGAAGTTTTATATAATTAGAAAAAAACACTTATATAAACAATTCAAATTAAATTAACTAGTAATTTATACCACTTATCCTAGCTTTTATTTTTCACTTTAAGATGTTATCATCATCCATATTAAATTCCTTCTAAACATGGTTCATTCATCCAATTTTTTATGACCTGGGGAAAACATAAACATTAGAGGGGTGAGATCATATTATATGTAAAGGAAAATATAATAATTAAAAAATGAATATTATCAGAGATCATTATACAATAATAAGGATATGATGACATAATCAGAGTTTATGAGTATAATATACTATTATTCATACCCATCATTACATGGATCATCAAACATGATAACATGGAATAAGTCATTTTCAAAGGAAATATTTATAAGAATTAATTATCATGATCCATTTGATATCAATATTGATAAAATTATACATGATAAAATTGATGAGTTCATAGATGAAACATATTTGTATCCTGTAATATCTTATCAGATAACACATATAGAACCCTTACATGTATAATAAACATACATCTAGCATCCAATATAATTATACCGAGAATATAATCATTACCCAATTCACTAGAGCACTATCTAGTTGCACCCATTATATAAGTTATAACAATATCACCCATTATTATTTGGGAACACCCATAATTTATAATGCCTATGAACCACAACATGAATTAAGCACATTTATACTATTTTAATCAAAACTCATTGAAAAAACCTTTATTCATTTCAAAACATAATTGACCAATGGAAAAGAAATAGGTTCTTTAACAATATATCTATAACATGAATCACCCATAGAAATGAAATGGGCCCCATTACAATATATTTGACATATGATTAACCCATAGAATAAATGGTTTCTATTAAAATCATGTTGAAACATGATTAATCAATGTAAAATAAATGGTTTATATAAAAATATCTTTGAAACATTATAAATCCATGTAAGATAACGAGCTTCCATAAAAATCT
Organism: Viscum album; assembly: GCA_963277665.1. NCBI lineage: Eukaryota > Viridiplantae > Streptophyta > Magnoliopsida > Santalales > Viscaceae > Viscum > Viscum album. The sequence continues at coordinate 400,892,687 of OY728138.1, forward strand.
ATTTGAAAGGTTGTTAACCCATTGAAAATAAATGGCTTTCAAAAAAATCTCATTTAAATAATATTAATACATCCAAAGAAAGAATGAGGATGGAGTCATTGAAAAATATAACCATTAATTCATAATTAAAATAATTTTTGTTTCTGTTTAAGAATCTAAATACTATTAATATATAATTTAATTTATTTTGATTAATGTACCCTTTTCATTTTTCTAATCACTTTCTAAAACATAAAATATTTTTAAAATCATTTTTATTTGAAAATATCATTAAAATCGTAAAAAGGTATATTTTAAAAATAGCCTAAAAATTTCATGAAGAATTTTTTTTTCAAATTTCAAAAAATGTTATTATTTTTTTTTATTTTTTTGTTGAAATGATGATTTTATAAGTCAAAGAGTTTTTGATCGAAAATATTCTTTTTCAGAAAAACACTTTTTTAAAATTTTGAGTACACGAAGAGAGGAAAACAAATGAAAAAATTTATTACAAAATAAATAAATATAATTGAATAAATTAAAGAGAATTATTTATATGTAGATGATAATATTTCAACATTGGTTATTTAATCATAATCAATTCAGATAAACAATGAGATTATAACAAGAAACTCTTACAACTTTAGTAACATTGAACTGTAAGCCCCATGAAATAATAAAATTAAATGATACTTAGTATATAATGAAAATAATAATACTCATGATAAAACATGTTAATGGGGAATTATATAAAACTCATAAATGAAGATATTTTTATAATATAACAATAGTCTCAAAGAATAAAAATTGTGACAAAAGTCTCTTATAGTCTTGGTTACATTGAAACTGTAAACCCCATGAAATAGAGAAAATAAAAAATTTATGTAAATACCAATAAAATGATTTATATGAATAAAAAAATACATTAATTGGCAGTATATACACCACACAATAATAACATGTGGTGAATATGGCATCTATCTCAGAAAAATAAATGTGAGATGTGAAAAAACATATCATTGAGTCTGATTCCTCAAAATTGTTCTATATCATCATAAATAAAAGACCTATGTTAATTATTGATAGATTTGGGGAACATTAGAAAGTTTATTACAACATTTATTTCATTTATAAACAATTTATATATAATTACTCAATCAATTATGTTTAAGTTATTTTTTTTTACCATATTAGGATTATGTGTCAAAAAACATTAGTAGGTCGACTATGGTTAATATGGTCATTATTTAAATATATCCATAATAATAATCATGTAATAATTATCATATTTATACATGAATTATTCTTTTAATACAAATCATGTAATTTGGTTATGAAAAATGATCATACATTATGATCATTGATATTTTAGGTCTTATGTACGTATGAGTACCTTTTCAATTTCTTCAATGATCCCCCATCAAAATTTAAATTTTTATTATTAAGAAATTTTGAGGAATAACGAGAAACCATTGTTCACAGACCAGAACAATATGTGCTAAAAGAGCTCAAAAAATTATTAAACGTGAGACTTAGATTACTCGAGTCAGCTACCTTATAAAGTTTCCATTGCATCGGTGTAACCTCTGTTTATGGGTCCTCTTTTATAAGCTCTTCATGGAGGGTGAGTATCCTCTCCATTTTCTGGATGAATTCCTCTAAGTTTATTATGCTCTGATTGTATCCCCAGGCCAGTATTCAGTCTTGTTTATTTATCCATAGCTCTTTCTCCTCGTTGGAATCAACTTTTAACCTTCTTTCATTAATTATTTTTATCTCCTCTTGTAAGACATTAGATCAGACATCTTTTTCTAACATTTCTTACATAGAGTATAGAATCAAATTCAAAGACTCTATAGGCTCTTCACTTTCTCCCTTCATTAGTCATTTGCTTCCATTGTTCATGTCCTTCTTAGGTGAACTTTTCTCCATCGGCTTTTACAAATGGAAGAAATCTTTGTGTCCTTTGGTTTTTTCCCTTGAACCACTATACATTTCCATGAATCTAGAAATCCCTTTTTCCCCTTCTTCCTTCAAGGGCTATTAGGCCCTTTCCCTTGAAAGCATTCCATGTTATCCACCGAGACTTGGTTATATCTGTCATCTTTTGAAGATTATTCCTCTTGAGTCTAGGTGGGTTCTTAAAACTCCAATCCATAAAATTGGTTCCCTATTATAATCATCGAACCTTCTTTGTTGCCCCTTTTCATTCCCGGAGACTCCCCCTATCCTGATTTGTTATCCCATCTATTCTTCTTTCCCCCATTCTCAGCCTTTAAATGAGGTGCCAGCTTATCATTGAGTGTGTTAGGGTCTATGGTCCCCAATACAGTCACTCTATTCGTCCTCTCTTATCCACTTTGAGTCTCTAATTAAACCAGAAAGGTTGTCTCCTGCACCATGTCAGAACCATTGAGTTGTTCATATCCTCACCAAATGAACTGCATATTCTTATTAGTGTATTCCATTCCATGACCACAGCTTCCACCGGTATCCTGGGCATCACCAACAATCCACTCCCTCGCACCATTTGAATCATGTATATCCACTACCTTCGCTTGCGTTCCACTTATCTACACAGCCTCCTTTTCGCCATCCTGTACAGACGTAATTCTCAAATCCCCTTTGAGGTGGGAAAAAACATATGCTACCTGCGATTCTGCAACCTTTGACTTCACACACTCCACTGTCTCCAAGGGAACCAAAGTTAGCTGATCCTCCCCGGAGCTAGACTCCACTCTAGTGCATTTCTATTGAATGAATGATTCCACTGCCGTTGGAATAGCCATGCTCAGCTCCTCACGCTCTCCCATGCTAGTATTATCTCGAGCCTGTTGGACTACGAGTTCCACCTGCACTTCATTCCCCTAATATGGACTTACCACTGGAGTTTTGATATGCCTACCTATGAGACCACGATGGGAACCAGAGGGAAAATGGCCTAATTTGTGGCACCCCAAGTAGAACGCATTCCATGACTCAAAGAATACTCTTTGCTTCCATATGAACTCTTCACCAACCAAGATCCATAGCCATTATTTTGGTGCCTTCGAGAGGTCGACCTTGACACATATGCGAGGGGTGATTGGATGACAAACCGTAGAGGTTCCGATATCAGAACACAAATACCATTCGACCAGATTACATAGTATACAGATAATCTAAGGATTTTGAAAAGGGAGAGGCAGGTCAGGGAAGCTTACCCTAACCGTTGTCGAAATTCCATCATGATTCATGATGAACTCAAAGTACCATCGAATGAGGTGAAAACCAAATCCATTTAAAACACGAGGGGAAATGAACCATGCAACAATCATATCTTCCTCTGAGGAAAAACGGATCATCAAGTGGCACCGATCAGGGAGACCCACCACTGCATGATCTTGAAGCCCCCATGAGTCAAATAAAAATCTATTAAAAGAGTCCATCGATGGTCATATAACTTTGAACAGAGCCACTAGAGTCAACCTTTGAAAATCCAAAGCTACGATGAACTCTTTTTTTGAAGGCGCGAGCTGAGGTGAGTCGTTATGCAAATCCATGACCTTAGGGAAAAGGTGGAACGACAGGAAAGGAGGAAGGAAATTCGGGTTAGTGAAGGGGATGAAAGGCTTATGAATCAAGGAGGAAGTAGTCCCCCCTCTCCCCGGTGAGGAAGTGGGGGCTAGATCCATAGGCACCCCCACTAGGTCAATGCCATCGCCGAGGCTTCGAGCTCCACAAGGACATTGTATCTGGTTGTACAAAAACACTAAAAAATTTAAAACATGTGTTGCTAACACTGCCTCCCAGAGGGGGGGCCCCACCATCCCAAGTGCATGCCAGGTTCCCCAGATAAAAAATGGCTTTCAATATCCCTATTCATAATACGAACAGTGTTCGAGCAGGGTGGGACTCGATCCTGCGCCAGTTCCCATGGAGAGATAGGGGTACAACCAGCGGGTACCACTTGTCTAATATCCCACGGGCTCTTCAATGATCATTATGAAAAGATGTCATGTAATATTTTATCTTTCCTAAATAATAATTATATAATAATTAACATATTTTGTTATTATATAAACTTATACATATCATTATTGTAATTTGGTTATGAAATAAGAACAATCGTGTCACTTTGAAGAGACAGTTTACGACACGTCTGTGAACAATGTTATCACTACTTCAATGTGTGAAATGGTTAGAAGAAAATGGTATATTAAATTTCATTAAAGTTAATTATTTCATTAATTTCATAAATATTTAATTTTTATAATATATATTCATTATATTTACCTTTATTACCTTCTATGTAATACATTTTTAAAAAAATATTCACATCACTTTGTTAGGGAGTACCTTGTCCTACACATGAGAAACATTATCATATACCATATGGTATGCAATGAAAAAAAGTGTGTATGATATAATGACTATACAGATATTATTATGTTATAAATATTATAAATATCATGTATAAATTGTATTTATATCATGTTTACCAACCATGAGATGTGGAAATGGAAAAACGAATGACATCATTTTGCGAGGCAATAATCTGATTTACACGTGAACGATGATTTCGTAATACCTTCTAGATAAGTGTATGTCGGTGTAGGTATTACCCTTAAAATAAAAACATTCTAGTATATTGAGAATAATGAGGCTATCAAATAATCATGGTATAAGAATAATTCAAGTGGGTGTGGAAATAAATAAAAAAATCATGTCAATGAACATTACCTCTTATTCAGTAAACTCCTTTTGGATTGCTCCAATGGCCTTCCTTGGTTAGATCTATATAAAAATTATCTTTATAGGATGATAAGAGTTAAGTGGGGAATTTATATAGATAGGACATGAACAAACCAATTGGTTTTGAATATTTGTATATAGGTAGAGAGGTTGTTACCTTTTATGTAATACACCATGATTTTTAATGAATGTATCTTTTTTTAATCCAATTTCTTTAATAGCGTACATTTCATGTAATAACGAGCCTCAAAAAACTAAATTTTATTATTTAAATGATACAATTATAATCTAGTTATTAAATTATCTGTTGTCAATAATACTAACTTATGAAAATATATTTTTTAAGAAAATATAGTGTAAATTCATTTCTTAACAATTAATTAGAAATGAAAATATAAACCAATTGAATATAAAGGAAATATATATTTTTTTCTTTTAAGGAGTTTTGTCTTAATGAATTAAATATATTTCAACTATTAAATTACATTAGTTAAATATATATGTTATGTATTCAATAAAATATTTTTTATATTCATCCAATTGATTTTATAGGCATAAGATATGAACAAACCTAATTTTATGCAAAAAATCCCTATATTTATCTAAAGGAATTTTATGAACTTTTAATGTTGAACCCATTTTTAATAAATTTTTTTATACATTTATCTATTATATTTTTCAAAATAATATTATTTTTTAAAATAATAATATAATATTTTAGTTTTCATTTATTTTTTGGTATTTTTTTGATAAGTTTCAGGTTTTAATGAATAGTGAAAATTACAAAATTTTAATTGAAAAAAATTTTTTTAATCAAATTATATTTCAGTTCTAAGTTTTAAGATTGATTGTTAAAAAAGTATAATGATATTATTATTATTTTATCATTTAATCCAATTAATTTCATTGGAGTCAATTTCACATTGAACTTTAATATAAAAATATTTCATTTTTTTTGAACATTTTCACATTTAAAACATGTTTTCGAATTCCATCAATTGGATTGATTTTAGGTTAATTACTGAAACATATATTTTTTTAATTTTTTTTATTTGGATTCCATATTTTAAATCAGTGGGTAAAAATTATATATATATATATATATTACTTTTGGTTATATGATTAGTAAATTTAGTAATATTTTAATTACCACGGTGAAGGGTAAATCGAGTAACAAAGGGTTACCATACTATTATAAATATTATAAAATTATGCTAAAACATTTTATAATTTTATTAGATGAGTATATTGTTTTACTTAAATATTAAAGGACGTGTTATGACACTAAGTATAGACTTTTTGATGGGAATATAACCTTATTATTATTATTTTCAAAGGAAAGTAAATTTTGATATACTTTTGTTTTTAACAAGAGAAATATTTTTATTATAGGGCTATATAAATAATTTTTTTGAATATAAAAATTATTTGGAAAGATAAAATGTTTAACAATATCATGGTAATTTATTTATAATTTTAGGTGATAAAATAATTAATATAAATTGTGAAATAATGACGATGTAATAATTGTTTAATTAATTGGAGGATCAAATATATGATATTAAAAATACTAAAATAAATAAAATTTTATATGATTAATGTCATCGACCAATTTTATAGATTAATTTTACATATATTTGAATATTTGAACGAATTGTTCCTAATATATCATGTTTTAATGATATTTTTAAAAATTCAAGTAATGAATTGTGTGAAAATTAACACAAATGAGAATTTAAAAAAAATAAAATTATATTAAATGATATAAAATTATTGAAAATCTAAAATTACACGACATTTTTGGGATGAGGTAAAATAATTCATCATTTTTCCATTTATGTCTCGTTTTTCTTTTTATAATAACTCAATTATCCCCTAAAATGTTAAAAAGTAAAGTTTCCATGGTAAGACATCTTGGGTTTAGCTAAGGGTTAAATCCCAAAGATAAGGTTAATAATGTGAGATAAACTTTTATAAAACAGATTTTGGATTTTATTTTGACCCATATTCATCTTATAATCTAAATAACTAACTTTATATACATTTTTAATTAGAAATTAATTTATATTAATTTAATATTTGGAGAATTTCGAAATGTGATCCTCTACACAATTATAAAAGGTGAACTCCTCCCTCACTTCCTCACCCAAATTTGAGAATTCTAGCTCAACCAAACACTAACCATTTCTCCTCCAAACATCCTTATCCCTGTTTTAGGTGGGTTTCATACAAATATACTAACTCTATATCCCATAATAAGAGATCTAAAGGGAGTCTTCTGAAGAAAATGTAATCGTTTTTACCAACACTGTCACGACCCATCCCATGGGGACTATTCCGTTACTACCCCAAGCCCATCTTCCACAGGCCCGGGGCTGGCAACTAGCACAAATGGCGTAATTATCGAAAACTGGTAAGGCATTTCCTTTATAACCTATAAACACACACAACAAGATACGAGCACGAGTAAACTGTAGAACCAAAAGAGTGTTGAAAGTATAAGGGGTTAGAATAGAAGCCCAAATTTAATGGTACGAGTACAAATGAAATCAATACAACAAAAGAGAAAGAAAGGAAAGAAACTATTGGGTTGTCCTCCAGGATTCATACATGAAGGGTAGGCACAGATAGCCTCCTCAGCACTCCGCATATGTCAGTCTCCTCCACGTACTGACTTGTCGTAAGGTCGACCTCCAGGTACTGTCCAGTCCTGGTACTCTCAGCCTTAGTCAGCGATGTCCGTTGTCTGCAACCAACAAAACAATGTGCGGTCATAGCCCATGCAGGGGTGAGTATAACGATATTCAATATGGACCCCGAGACCCTCAAGGTCTCACAAATTCTAACAAGGATAAACCAGAATGTTTGAAATCAACATATAACCTTACTTAGGTATATTCCCTTACATTTATCTATTTTATCAAGTCTTCCATCTCAATAATGAAGAGAACACAAAATTACTGACTCAGCTCAAGCAAGATTTTATTTACATTATCGAAACCACGGATTCTGGGGAACTCCTCCTCTATCGAGTACAGTGGGACTGCCGCAACACCAAGCGCGCTTCCCACTAACCTTAGACTGCCAAGGTACTTCTTGTGTCGAGTGCCACAGGTCTACTACATCACACAGTTGCGGTCCCCACCATGGGTCTGCCACTACAACCAGGTGCTCCCACTCATAGCCTGCAGAGGTACTCCTCCTGTTGAGTATCTTGGGTTTGCCACCACAACCAGGCGCACCTCCTCCATGGGTCTGCCACCATAACTAGGCGCTCCCCACTGGCTAGTCGAGTCACTCTGAGTTAATCTGTCAGTAGTCTCCATGTCTCTACCGACTACTAAGTTTCCGCACTCTTCTCGCTCATCACTAGAAGGATACGCTCCACAAGCTACTGGTCGATACTCTAACTATCACTAATTCCCCTAAAAATGTATCTCAACGTTCATCCATGTCATAGGGGTCTCAACGCAATAGATGGTGCGTCAATAGGATGCCCAGTCTGTGAGTTATTATCCTTTTAGTCCTAGGTGAGGGGGTGGTTGGATTAGTGCATGATCAAACCTAACCGTATCTCAACTATACCCAAAAATCCAGTGGGGAATACTAAAATGGACCTTCATACTCCATGATTACAAGTTCCACAGACGGTTCCTCAAACGGACGTCTGGTGCCAAAGATATGGCCAAAATAAATTAAAGGGTCCTAGTGGGACTGGGTCCGGTCTGACCTGGTCGGACTGACCGAGCCCGACCCAAACAGGGCCAACCCAGTCTGGGTCGACCTGGCCTAACCTGTTGGGTCTGGCCTAGCCTGTTGGGCAGGCCAGCCCGTTGGGATCGACCCGACCCACAGGGCCCAGCCCAGCAGGCTGTGAGGGGCCGCGGATAGCCGAGAGAGCATGGACCGCCCGCGAGTCAGCATATGGGCGGTTCAGCCCAAAGTGTATCGCGTGGGCGACTTGGCCTAGAGGGAACCATGAGTGTGCGAGCCGGTTTGGTCGGGGCGCCATGATGAGCGCGGGAGGTCGGCTCGGCTAGGGCACCACGAGGGGCGCAAGAGGCTGGCTTGGCTGTGGTTCGGGAGGCCGGTAGCTGGTGGGGCCGGGGCGGCTCGAAAGGATGCCGCAAGGTCGGCTCGGGTAAGAGAAGTAGAGGCCGGGAGCCGGGGCTGCATGGGAGGGCGCCGCGAGGCTGGCTCAGCCGGGAGGTACAGCCCGGCTAGGGTGCGGTGTTGTAGGTGCGCAGCTCGGCCGGGGTGCGGCGCGGCTCGGGCCGGTTTGGCCTGCGGGTGGCGCTGCCCACAGCAGCGAGACAGGGGTGGCTTGGATGCCGAAGGGCTGCACAGCTCGGCCTAGGGCGGCAGATCCAATTCATCTGGGGCACCAGAGCATCATGGGGCCGGCGTAGGTTGCCTTTGTCGCCTTTGTCGTCTCATTGCCTCGTCGCCATGCCTAAGAACATCACAAAGAAGAACATCGGAGGGGGGTCATGCCATTTTAGTTTGGCCCTCATCCTCCACATTTAGAGTGGTATCAGTTAGTTCATCAAGAACATAAACAGAAAATGACCATGGAAGATATCTTAAAAACCTCAATTACCATAATCCCTCATTAACAATATATTCTCAACCCTCAAGGAAAAACATCTGCAGATCAACTTGATTATAAGTTGATCTACGTTCTTTGTTTTGGATGGTAAGAAACAAGGGAATAATATCATACTTAAATAAAATCCCTACCTTGTTCATTGGTTGTCGATGAAGCCATGGGGAATAAGACAAACCGTTGGGGAAAAAGTCTTGCATCGATTCGTCGTGGATGAGGATGTCCCACGTCGGAAGGAGTCCGTGTAAGAAGGTCTAAGGAGGTCATTCTTCGTGTTTGAAGAAGTTCCTCATCGGAGTTCTTAGTTGGGAGAAAGAGTTCTTCATTGGATATTATTCTCCCAAGAGCTCTAATCCCCCTTTGCCAACTGTTTTCCAACAAATGAATAGTTACCCCCTCCAAATAATAGATTATATATTATTTAGTTTTATGGTTTTAAAATTCAAATTTTAGCATTTAATTAAATGAGATGGCCCAATTAATTAAAGAGGAATGGTTGACACTATTAAAAGAGGGGGGTGGTGGCACCATTATGTTAAGGGAGGTCAAGAGACTCTCCCTCATTTATGAGGGAGTTGAAAGGTTTTCCCCAATTAAATGGGGTGTTTAGTCTCGGGTGGTCCCCACACCGTAACCTCTCGTGGGATGTTAGGTTCCGGTGGGCCCCACACCATAACCTCCTAAGGGAGGTTAAGGTGTGGTGTTACCCACCTGCAACTTCCACATGGGTGGTTATAAAAGATAAAATAAAATAAAACATTCCTTTATTTTGTTTTATTATTTCAATAAAAAACCCCAAAAACTAACTTTCACCCTTGACCGACTGTCGTCGAGATGAAATTCTCCTTATAAAAATACCAGCGCTGTGATTTCAATGGTGTCCTTTTCTTTCAATTCCAAGAACCGGTTCAAATGTTAAAAAACCCCTCTAATACGTCTACTGAACGTACTCGAGAAAAAATAAAAAATTGATTCCGGGCACACCGGGCCTCGGAATCAGACGCCGTCAACTTTGGTGGACTCAATTAATTCCAATATATTTAAAAAAATTACACGGAAATTCCAGGTCTTTACATTCTCCCTACATCAGGGATATACAACCCCGTAAGCCACATCTCCACAAGGTAAACAAGTGGGGGTACTGAGCATGCATCTGAGCCTCCCACTTCTATGTGCTCTCCTATATGTTAATGTGCTACCATAGAATGTGCACTAGAGGTATCAATCATCCACTAAGCTCCCACTCCTATAGATCTTCAATCTCCACTGGAACCACCATAAAATTCTCCCCATCGTTGACGTCTAGCTCTCCATGGTTGATGATGTGAGAAGGGTTGTGCATGTTTCTCCTTAGCTGGTATACATGGAAGACTTCATGTACCTGGTGCATCTGCGGTGGACGAGCTAAGTGGTAAGCCACCTCGACGACTCTGATGAGGACCTGGAAAGGTCTGATGAATCTTGGAGATAATGTTCCACCCTCAGCCAAATCTCAGATTTCCTCGTCGAGCTGAGACCCATTGAAAGACGTGGTCGCCATCCCCGAAGTATAGAGGTCTCCAACTCCTATCGGCAAACGACTTATTCATGCTCTGTGTAGTCTTCATCTACTCCTGGATGATCTTCACCTTCTTTGTGGTAGTCCATACCACCTGTGGTCCCACTAGTGCCGACTCCCCTGGGTTAGTCCATAACAAAGGTGATCTACAAGGTTTCCCATAGAATGGCTCAAAATATTCCATCCCAATGGTAGAGTGGTTGTTGTTGTTATAGGAAAACTCCACCAAAGGAAAGTGATACTCCCAACTGTGACTAAAGTCGAGAACACAAGAACGAAGCATGTCCTTGAGGGTATGAATGTTCCACTCAGTCTGGCCATCCGTCGGAGGATGGAAGACGATGTTTAAATGAAGCTGCATCCCGAAAGCCTCCTGCAACCCCTGCCATAGTTGGGAAGTAAAAAATGTGTCACATTCAGACACAATCGTCGAAGGTACTCCATGTATCCTCACAATCTTTTGTACAAAGAGATAACCGAAGCTCTCTACTGAACCCTACTCTCTAATCATTAGGAAGTGGACCGACTTGGTGAGTCGATCGACGATCACCCAAATCGAGTCATGTCCCCTCGATTTTATGTGGATGCCCTATCACGAAGTCCATGTATATCACATCCCACTTCCACTTTGCAACCTATAAAGTTTGAACCATGCCTGTTGGTACATGATGTTCTACCTTCACTTGCTAACAAGTGAGGCATCAAGAGACAAACTCTGCAACTACTTTCTTCATTTCCGTCCACCAGTGATCTCTTTGGGGGTCCTGGTACATATTCTCCACTTCTGGATGTACCGCTATAGGGGATGTGTGGAACTCCATCAACACTTCCTCCTAAAGTGACACTGATACTATGGTACATCCTCTGAAAAGGATGATGTGCTCCCCACCTTCAAAAAATTCATCAGGTTCCTGCCCTGTGGATATCTGAGCACGTCGTGTCTCGCAGTCTGTGTCCCCATGCTTTGCCTCCCAAACTCGATGAAGATGTGGGGGAGTGACTGTAAGAGAATGAAGAAAAGATGCTCCATCTCTATCCACAAAAGATATTTTCGAAGCGGCCAGCTTCTCTGTCGCCTCACATAGCAACAATATAACAAATCTCATACTGAGTGAATCTACAGCAATGTTCCACTTCCCAGGAGTATAGACTATCTCAAAGTCATAGTCCTGGAGGAACTCAAGCCAATGTTGTTGTCTCAGGTTCAGGTCCTTCTGAGAGAAGATATACATGAGACTCTTGCAATCAGAGTACACTAAATAATGTTCACCCATCAGATAGTGTCACCACATCTTCAAGGAGAAGACCACTACAAATAACTCATGGTCAAGGGTAGTGTAGTTCTTCTCATGTTGTCTCAGCTGTAGATAACCATATGCAATCACTTCTCGCTCCTGAATCAGGACACATCCGAGTTTGATCCCTGATGCGTCCCAGTAAACTACATACCCTACACCTCCCTCTAGAAGCCTCAAGATGGGGGAACTAGTCATCCTCTGCCTCAGATCTTGAAAACTCTGATGGCATCTCTCTGACCACATGAAGGGTTGTCCCTTATTCGTCAACACTGATAGTGGTGTTGTAACTCTGGAGAAATCATTCACAAATCTCTGGTAGTATCCATCCAAACCCAGGAAACTCCATACCTCCTTCACACTATTGGTTGGCTCACAAGTAAGTACCGCCTCAATCTTCACTGGATCCAATGAAACTCCAGCCTCCGAGATGACATGTCTCAGAAATTTAACCTATCGTATCCAAAACTGGAACATCGAGATATTACCATAAAGATGGTGCTTTAGAGTGTGTCTAGTACTACTTGAAAATGATAGGCATGCTCCTCCTCAGTAGTCATGCAGATCAGAATGTTGTCGATGAATAATATGACAAAGAGGTCAAATTATGGCTAGAATATCATGTTCATGAGTCGCAAGAACACTACTGGAGCGTTGGTTAGGACGAAAGGAATAACCAAGAAATCATAGTGGTCATACCGACATCTGAATGTTTTCTTCTGCAGGACCTCGTCTCTAACTCTATGCTGGTGATAGCCTGATCTGAGGTCTATCTTCGAGAACCACCATGCTCCATTCAGCTGATCAAAGAGGTCGTTAATCCTCAGGAGTGAGTACTTGTTCTTCATGGTCACCTGGTTTAGGCACTGGTAGTCTACACAAAGCCTCAATCTCCCATATGCCTTCTTGGCGAACAGAATCGGGGTGGCCCAGGAAGTAACAATGGGCTGGACGAATCCTTTCCCCTTCAAGTACTCAAGTTGTACCTACAGCTCTCAAAGCTCCACAGGAGCCATCTGATACGCTGGTGTAGATATCGTGGTTGTCTTGAAGAATAGGTCAACATAAAAGTCCACCTCTCTACAAGGAGGTCGACTTGAGACATCATCAGGGAAAACATACGTGTACTGGTCCACCACTACAGGATAAGACAGACACTCCACATCAACATCTATGAGGGTAATGTGAGCCCATTGATGAGTGATCAACTGGTATCTCCTCTGAGAAAGTCTATCATGTGATGTAAAGGCTGCCCCTCTCACCAGTGAAAGTAAACCTGGTCCCATCTGTGCGGACACATCACACATTGAGCCTAATACAGTGTATCTGAGATTGGAATATATATAAACAGTCCATACCCAAGATGGCGTCTTAAGGCCTCGACGCCACAACTAGGAGATGCCAGCTGAAGCTCTCACCTCCGAGAGTAAGCTCACACTACTGGAACCAGTGCATAATCGTTGAATCTGCTTCTATAGGAGTCATTATCTGTAAGGATCGATCCAACGGCTCTATCGGAATCTTAGAGCTCCAAACGAGGGTAGTGGAAATGAAAGAGTGGTTGAAACATGTCTGTATAAGTAGTGTAGCTATGATGGAGTAGACACATATCGTACCTAAAATCATCTCTGGCGCGCCACGATTGTTGGCCTCAGCTGCCTAGAGTGGTTCTCTCCCCTGTCCACCTGCTCCCTGCCTTCGGGGTTGACCTCCTGGTGGTGGTGGTTGTAACACCTTGAATCCTCCTCCACAGCTAGCTTCACATCCAACTCCTATGCCATATCCACCTGCTCCATGCAGACTACCTTGATAGAATCTTTATCTGTGCCTGGGCAGTCCTTTGACTGTCAGCTGATCATCTGTACGGCGGGTCAGATAGTCATGAGCCATGTGACCCTGCCAACCGCATGAGTAACACTGCCCACTCCTGGCGCGCCTATCTCCACTTCAGGTTCTCCACACAACCAATCCTAAGTCATGAGGTCATCCACCTATAGGTATGGTCCTCTTAGACCTCTATGACATCTATCTTCTTCCATCTACAGAAGACTCCTCTACATGTCGACTGGTGGTGGATCTCACTGCTAGAAACTTCTCATCAAGGAAACACTCCACAAGGAGGGCTCCCTCTAACACCCCTACCAACATTGGGATGTAGATTGAGATCATCGGATCTATGATCTCTCATATGAGCCCCTACTTGAAGGTTGAGGCCCTAAAAAATCTGTCCCTCGCTATATTGCTGGAGTAGGGTGAGAGGCTCGTGAACCTTGCTGAGTACTGAGCTACAGTCATGATGCCCTACTGCAGATGAAGTAGCACCTGTATATAAACTGTGCGAAGAGTCTCTGGAAAAATATCTACTCGAAAAAGGCTCACGATGTCTGCCCAGAGAAGCGTCACCTTGTCATGAACCTGGAGCATCAAACTCTACCATCATCCGACAGCTGCATGTAGAAGGGTGGCATCAAGAATCACTATGAGGTCTTCTGGTGTCCCTACTAGTTAGAAAACTCTCACCACAACCTCTATCCAACCCTAAGCCACATGTTGGTCCTTCTCTCCTCTAAATATGGGTAGCCTCTTGTAACGCCCCGACCCCAGTTACCCAGAGTCGGTGCATTATTACATAACATTGGCATGATCACAAGAAAGATCAAATCTCGAAAGACCGATTGGTTTAGTAGCCTTGGAAACACTAGATATATTCATAAGTTTTACATTACATCATAAAATGAAAAACTACTACAACAACATAATGTTTCCACAATCCACACTATTAACCCCTCATAAAATCCCTGCAGGTCATTCATAACTTACTTCTTCACATCCTGGGAAAAATAAAACATAGAAAAGGGGTGAGCTCAAATGCCCAGTAAGGATAACAATATAGCGGAAACTTTCATAAATAAGAATAAACATTTAAGGCAATGTATAACTAAAACAAAAGCCTTTTAAATATGAACTTTCAACATGGTATGGCATAAATAAAATGAAATAATGCCATTTACTTATTCACATGGATATTCTACTAATCGAATAATCACATGAAAAAATCAATAACCACTTTCATAATGTTGGAATGCATAATTCCAGACTATCATAACCACATAGACAAGGCCTCGTGCCAAGACTACAAATAAGATTTTGTCAAGGCCTTGTGCTAAGACACTAGTTTGTCTCATGAGATCTACCGATGCATCGAGGAGCTATAGCGGGCTCCACCCGTCACATATTAAGTCCAATGCATTCCCATATGAAAAGGTTTAAACATAACATAAACATTCGTATTAAACTAGCATACGAAATGTCAATAATTTCACCATAAACCATGAATGGTATATAAACAATAGCACATCCACAGTCAAACATATCACAAAACCTTCAATACAATATAAAAGTTTTGTATCATATTATATCATTCTCAAATAAGCATAAAATCCATTAAAGGATGTTGACATAGATGAAATCAAAACTCTTTTTAAAGAAATATCTCTTTCTATTTTGAAATCATTTAAGAGACATATATTTATAAAATAAAACATTTTCTTTGAAAATATTCTTATAAGCTTGTAAGGGAAGCTTTGACGATTTTATAACGGCGGAAAATAACCGCACCCGCCGTATAAGTTAAAAAAACATTCTTATCTTAATTCTGTCGAAAAGGTTAAAAAGCACCTTGTTTGGAAAACGACGGAAAGATTCCTCTTATAAAAAGTCAAAAAAAGGTATAAATGACTTTAACCCATATTCTTGTAAAAATGTTTTGAAATACATTTTGACAAAACATGGATGTGGATGATAACGATATCCCAGTAGATTATTACGTATAAACAACCTCGGATAATTAAGAGATTGTGAAATAACCCTTACCTTGTACTTTTACTTGGTTGGGGTAGGTTAACCTCCTGTATAATGGTGAAATAGTTGTTATTAAATTATACAAGAATCATATATAATAATATGATATCATATATGTTCTTTTAACATTGATTTGTTAATAATATCTTAGAATTATCGTCGTTTCGGGAGTTAACTTACTCATTTTCTTTTATATGTTTTGTTACATAAGCCATGGTTGTTGTATCTTATTCATATCCAGAATGATATCTAGTCCTTAAACATCATTTTTAAATCATCAAATGATAATTATACTTGAATGGATACGATGGAGAATGAATCTCATCGCGTTCGTGGAGACGGTAGTCTGTACGTACGCACGAGCGACAATATCATTCTTTTGATATTAAAATAATATATAAATGGATGGTATATCATATATACAGAATCATTAACATGTTATATTTATTATTTACATGAGTTACACATCATTATTATACTCATCCAAATAATATTATATTGAATAACAATTACACCACGACGTGGAGACGGTAGGCCGTACGTGCGCACGTATGGTGACATGTTATTCAAAGGGTGGATAGAATACTGAATATGGTTGTACCATACTTATAATAACATCACAGTATATGTGAGATACTGGATTTATTATTTTATAATGGTAAGAACAAAGGAAGAAGAAGTGGAAGAAGAAATGAACTTAGAAAAGGGTGGTGAAATCATTACCACTTCTTCGGGTTCTTCCTTTTGATTTGATCAAAAGGGATCCTTAAGTTGGCTTTCTGATCAAACTAAGGCCTCTAGGTTGTAGTGAGGGATGTTGGGAGATTATTTGGGCAGAGTTTTGCCGAACCAAAAGGCTTTAGAGGTGTGAAGAAATGAGAAGAAGGAGTGCCCTTTTATAAGAGGGGTGAGGGGCACCTTTGGAAAAGCTAGAAATATTAATTTATATTAAATTCATATTCGGTTTCTAAAGGATCCAAAGTTGATTATTCAAAGGTTAAGGTGGGGATAGGTCGAAAACCACTCAACCAATAGAATTTAGACAGGTTTGGGTACTTATATTAACCTGTTCTTTAAGTATTAACTCTAAGTTAATTAGTTTCACTTTTACAATGTCTCTTTGTATTTTTATATACTATGGTTAATAAACTTACTATATACATCCAAGCGACCCCCAAGTGGTACATTAATGATGGAACTATCATGATATAAGTCTTTTGGCCGAACCTTATATTTTTAGGAATTTAATATCAATTAAGAATATAATATTTGTTTTAAGAACTCTTTTATGTCAATTTTGACACTATTCAATAGTTGATTTTTGTGAAACTCATAACAGATTGATTACTTCAAACAAAGTCAATTAAATCAATCCTAATATATCATATTATCCTAGAAATATAGTTTAATTCATTAAAAGTTTCATATTATATTTTTTTTGTATTTATAATATCAATTATTTTAATTTTTCACTATTATAGTAATTACTGCATCATCATTGTGTCATAAATAAAATAAATTATTTAATGTCTAAAAATTATAAATAAAATATCATTATGTATGAAATCTTCTTAGCTTTATAATTAATATTTATAATCTAAAATCTAACATATATAACCCTATGTGATAATTGTTTTTCTAAAAGATATATGCTTGTGTCATTTTTGTATTCATTTTAACTTAATTAAAATAAAGTGTCATTATCACTTACAAGTGGATCCATGGGGTCCCAAAATAGACCCAAAGATTCCCATGGTCGACCATGTATCAACCAATAGGGTTAAGACACGTTTTAGGGTAATTTAGTATTATTATAATATTATTTTTTAACCCTTATTTACCGGATTTACCCTTAACGATGGTAAATAAAATATTTACCGCAGTAATTATTCAAAATGTCTAAAAATAAAAGTTACCTATTTACACAATTTGAACATCCTGATTCAAAATATGGAATCCATTTTCCTAAATTCAAAACACAGAAGTGGCAGAAATTAATTTAAAATTAATTCCCGCTGTCAAAACAAAAAGCGTGTTTTTAAGAGATAATAACTATCAAAAGATTGACACTCATTTATGTTCGGTTTAATTGTAAAATTATGTCTAATGACCAACATTATATTAAATGGTAAAACTATATTCTAAATATACTTTAAAACCACTCAAATTCATAATTTATCACTTTTAATTATTTTGATTAAAAAAGTTGTTTTTAATTAAAACTTAGTAATTTTCACTATTCATCAAAATATTAAAGTTATCCGAAATGTACCAAAATTTCACCTTAGGATAAATTCGATATTCCGAATCCAAAAATGAAGTCCATTTTCAAATATAAAATATATATAATTTCAAAAAGTAGGTATTACTATTCATAACGGCTAGTTTGATTAGTTATGGTGTGTTAGAACTCGGTGTTGCGTACAACACACGCTATCACATTATTCAAAGAGAAGCGTACCGTAGAAGCTTGGGGTGTTTCATTTTAAATTTTTGATGTCCCCATTTAGTGAAAAAGTTTAAAATATTGTATTTAAAAAGGGTTCACTATTAAAAGTTGATAAAAGTGCAATACTGAAAATGAATTTGTTCTTGCATTATATCTAAGAAACTCATAATATGGATTCTAAAATTATAAGGATTATATAAAGTTTAAAATTTAGATAATACTATTCATAACCTCTTTTGAATGGCTTTTTTTTGTAATTCATGGTGTGATTGAACTCAGTGTTGCGTGTAGTGCAAGTTATTGAATTATTTTGAAGAAATAACACACTATGAAATCTTGGGGTGTTACATTCTCCCCTCCTTCAATAAATTGCGTCCTCGCAATTTGAAATTGTTCTTCGAAAATAAAAGGTTGAAAATAGAAAATATATTTGTGGGAAAACCCACATCGGAAATTGGGTTACTAAAATTTAGTCTTAATATGAGGAAAAGAGAAATGAAAGGGTCACCACCAAATTATGATCTTGATTAGGAGAACATTGGTGGCAATTAGAGACATATAATTGGAGGAAAAACGTAAATATTTATAGGTAGTGATTGAGGTCATCAATCACAAAAAAGTATAAAATTGAGGTCCTTAAACTCATCAATCTATGATGATTTTAAGTACCATCGGTTCAACAAAATATAGGGTATTGGGATAACACATTTTTGACGTTTCAAAATATCTTAGTTGAAATCCCACATCGAAAAATGAATTAATGAGGCCTCTATTTAAAATAAAGAGTGGAAAGTATGAAGATTACCGAAAATAACACATACTAGGGTTCCATGTAGGAAAATATGGATATGGAGGAGAAATCTAACCGTCAATTATCTGATGGAGAGTGGTAGAGAACATGGCTATGAAAAGGCCAACAATCCCAAAGCCATAAATTAGTGATGATTTAAGGTACCATCTAGGGAAACATTTTTGTTCTAAGTTCCTTTTATTAATGTTGAGGAATTTATTTATGAGATTGGCTAAGATCATAAGGAGATATACTTACTTTATAATCAGAGTTTTATCCATTAATAAGTTTCTACCAAAAACTCATCTTTCACTCTA
The DNA here is from genome assembly GCA_963277665.1 of Viscum album. Lineage (NCBI taxonomy): Eukaryota > Viridiplantae > Streptophyta > Magnoliopsida > Santalales > Viscaceae > Viscum > Viscum album. The sequence continues at coordinate 400,912,276 of OY728138.1, forward strand.
AAAGATAATAGAATGTAATTTTTTATTTATTTATACTATTCGTACAGGGTTCCAAAATAAATGAATTTATAATTCATCTAAAAAATCTTAAAAAAAACAACATTATTTAATCCAGGACATCTCATGGGCCAGTGGTAGGTGATACACCCTTGTCGCCCTTCAGTTGCGGGTTCAAGTCTCGAAGCCTTGCCGGACGCGACGGGTTGCCGCCCAACCTCCGGGTTTTCCTTTTATGGCAATCCAAAATAATCCAAATAAGAACTATCCAAAATAATTCTATCCAAACTCACAGTCCAACATTTATAAGGAAGGTAAACATAATATAGATCCTTTTTACCCCGTAATAGCATATAAATACCTTCATCTTGTATTCTTTTAATAAACTGAAACATCTTGAATTACCATATTCCTTATTGATTACATTCATGCCCCCCTATTCCATATAGAATGCTGGATATACTTCATTAATCTGAAAATTTTTTAAACCCCAACAATGATGGAATATACAAATCATTAATTAGTTCCAAGTTAGTCAAGAATATCCAATATAATTTATCCAAAACAATCACATATTATTCCAAAATCACTACCTCAGTATCAGAACTATATTATGATTTATCATTCTCTCAACCATATATTTTCCAAAAATTTATCGTGCTATTGAGTCACTTTTCTTTGTTCCACATAATCTCAAGTCCTTAATGAAATAGTACTGCAGTACAATCCTTATATACTCCATAATTATTATAACAAGTACATTGTTGATACAACACTCAATTGACATAATCAACATAAGAACTCTAATCATTACTCTTCATCTGTGGTAGTATCATAACTTGGTTATTATCCAATAACATCATTTGCGGCATAGTCTGATGACTGGGACATAGGTTCGCGTAGTGTCCAAACTCCTTGAAAATGAAGCATTGTACATTTGAAACCATTTTCTTACCCTTGCAGTCACGTACTTTGTGCCCTTTTCCTCCACACTTATAACAAACTCTCATTCCTTTCAGGCAAGTTCCAGGGTGTTTCTTTCCACAGTTACCACATATGGGAAAATTCTTCTTTTCCCTCTTCCCTTTATCCATATTTCTCTCTTCCATCCTTTTCTTCTCTTGCTTCCCTTCAAAGCCATAGGACTCAGTAAACTCTTTACTTATCTTATCAATACATGATATTATTTCTTCATATGATGATAATACATGGGAGACTATTTCTCTTATAAATTCTAGCTTAAGACCATGAAAGATATGATCCTTCCTTCTCTTTGAATCATGTGTATTTCTGGAGTTCTCATTCCTTCTACTGGGCGCCATTTCTAAACAATGGCATAAACTAGATCAGTTTATGAATCAAAATACATAATCCCATACTTATAAAACACTTAACATAAATTGAACTATTTATGGATATAATCCATAATCATAAAAATGTTTTCTTTGAGGATGTATATACTCATAAACCCTTCATAATGATTTGTAAAGAAAATGAGAGTTATCCTAAGCATATCCCCCGGGAGTGTCGTAACCAAGAGTGCAGCAAGGCCCGTTGTCGTGCACCAGTTCCCGTTCGAGTCTAGATCAAAGCGGTGTTTTCGGGTTTTACCCCTAGGTACATCTGTGCCAGAGCCGCCTCTACCTGCTCGTATCCAGACAGGGATTTATTGCTCGGAAAACTCACAAAATCTCTACAATACCAAAATTCTAGGAAGTTCTTCTATACTAATCCTCAAAGTTCATCTTAGGTCTACGTGCTCTAATCAGAGTTTATCTAAATCTAGCTTCCAAGGTTTGTACTAAACTTCCTCTGATACCAACTGTAACGCCCCGACCCCAGTTACCCAGAGTCGGTGCATTATTACATAACATTGGCATGATCACAAGAAAGATCAAATATCGAAAGACCGATTGGTTTAGTAGCCTTGGAAACACTAGATATATTCATAAGTTTTACATTACATCATAAAATGAAAAACTACTACAACAACATAATGTTTCCACAATCCACACTATTAACCCCTCATAAAATCCCTGCAGGTCATTCATAACTTACTTCTTCACATCCTGGGAAAAATAAAACATAGAAAAGGGGTGAGCTCAAATGCCCAGTAAGGATAACAATATAGCGGAAACTTTCATAAATAAGAATAAACATTTAAGGCAATGTATAACTAAAACAAAAGCCTTTTAAATATGAACTTTCAACATGGTATGGCATAAATAAAATGAAATATTGCCATTTACTTATTCACATGGATATTCTACTAATCGAATAATCACATGCAAAAATCAATAACCACTTTCATAATGTTGGAATGCATAATGCCAGACTATCATAACCACATAGCCAAGGCCTCGTGCCAAGACTACAAATAAGATTTTGTCAAGGCCTTGTGCCAAGACACTAGTTTGTCTCATGAGACCTACCGATGCATAGAGGAGCTATAGCGAGCTCCACCCGTCACATATTAAGTCCAATGCATTCCCATATGAAAAGGTTTAAACATAACATAAACATTCATATTAAACTAGCATACGAAATGTCAATAATTTCACCATAAACCATGAATGGTATATAAAAAATAGCACATCCACAGTCAAACATATCACAAAACCTTCAATACAATATAAAAGTTTTGTATCATTTTATATCATCCTCAAATAAGCATAAAATCCATTAAAGTATGTTGACATAGATGAAATCAAAACTCTTTTTAAAGAAATATCTCTTTCTATTTTGAAATCATTTAAGAGACATATATTTATAAAATAAAACATTTTCTTTGAAAATATTCTTATAAGCTTGTAAGGGAAGCTTTGACGATTTTATAACGGCGGAAAATAACCGCACCCGCCGTATAAGTTAAAAAAACATTCTTATCTTAATTCTGTCGAAAAGGTTAAAAAGCACCTTGTTTGGAAAACGACGGAAAGATTCCTCTTATAAAAAGTCAAAAAAAGGTATAAATGACTTTAACCCATATTCTTGTAAAAATGTTTTGAAATACATTTTGACAAAACATGGATGTGGATGATAACGAGATCCCAGTAGATTATTACGTATAAACAACCTCGGATAATGAAGAGATTGTGAAATAACCCTTACCTTGTACTTTTACTTGGTTGGGGTAGGTTAACCTCCTGTATAATGGTGAAATAGTTGTTATTAAATTATACAAGAATCATATATAATAATATGATATCATATATGATCTTTTAATATTGATGTGTTAATAATATCATAGAATTATCGTCGTTTCGGGAGTTAACATACTCATTTTATTTTATATGTTTTGTTACATAAGTCATGGTTGTTGTATCTTATTCATATCCAGAATGATATCTAGTCCTTAAACATCATTTTTAAATCATCAAATGATAATTATACTTGAATGGATACGATGGAGAATGAATCTCATCGCGTTCGTGGAGACGGTAGTCCGTACGTACGCACGAGCGACAATATCATTCTTTTGATATTAAAATAATATATAAATGGATGGTATATCATATATACAGAATCATTAACATGTTATATTTATTATTTACATGAGTTACACATCATTATTATACCCATCCAAATAATATTATATTGAATAACAATTACACCACGACGTGGAGACGGTAGGCCGTACGTACGCACGTATGGTGACATGTTATTCAAAGGGTGGATAGAATACTGAATATGGTTGTACCATACTTATAATAACATCACAGTATATGTGAGATACGGGATTTATTATTTTATAATGGTAAGAACAAAGGAAGAAGAAGTGGAAGAAGAAATGAACTTAGAAAAGGGTGGTGAAATCATTACCTCTTCTTCGGGTTCTTCCTTTTGATTCGATCAAAAGGGCTCCTTAGGATGGCTTTCTGATCAAACTAAGGCCTCTAGGTTGTAGTGAGGGATGTTGGGAGAGTATTTGGGCAGAGTTTTGCCGAACCAAAAGGCTTTAGAGGTGTGAAGAAATGAGAAGAAGGAGTGCCCTTTTATAAGAGGGGTGAGGGGAACCTTTGGAAAAGCTAGAAATATTAATTTATATTAAATTCATATTCGGTTTATAAAGGATCCAAAGTTGATTATTCAAAGGTTAAGGTGGGGATAGGTCGAAAACCACTCAACCAATAGAATTTAGACAGGTTTGGGTACTTATATTAACCTTATCATTAAGTATTAACTCTAAGTTTATTAGTTTCACTTTTACAATGTCTCTTTGTATTTTTATATAATATGGTTAATAAACTTACTATATACATCCAAGAGACCCCCAAGTGGTACATTAATGATGGACCTATCATGATATAAGTCTCTTGGCCGAACCTTAGATTTTTAGGAATTTAATATCAATTAAGAAGATAATATTTGTTTTATGAACTCTTTTATGTCAATTTTGACACTATTCAATAGTTGATTTTTGTGAAACTCATAACAGATTTATTACTTTGAAAAAAGTCAATTAAATCAATCCTAATATATCATATTATCCTAGAAAAGTAGTTTAATTCATTAAAAGTTTCATATTATATTTTTTTGGGTATTTATAATATCAATTATTTTAATTTGTCACTATTATAGTAATTACTGCATCATCATTGTGTCATAAATAAAATAAATTATTTAATGTCTAAAAATTATAAATAAAATATCATTATGTAGAAAATCCTTTTATCTTTCTAATGAATATTTATAATCTAAAATCTAACATATATAACCCTATGTAACAATTGTTTTTCTAAAAGATATATGCTTGTGTCATTTTTGTATTCATTTTAACTTAATTAAAATAAAGTGTCATTATCACTTACAAGTGGATCCATGGGGTCCCAAAATAGACCCAAAGATTCCCATGGTCGACCATGTATCAACCAATAGGGTTAAGACACGTTTTAGGGTAATTTAGTATTATTATAATATTATTTTTAACCCTTATTTACCGGATTTACCCTTAACCATGGTAAATAAAATATTTACCGCAGTAATTATTCAAAATGTCTAAAAATAAAAGTTACCTATTTACACAATTTGAACATCCTGATTCCAAATATGGAATCCATTTTCCTAAATTCAAAACACAGAAGTGGCAGAAATTAATTTAAAATTAATTCCCGCTGTCAAAACAAAAAGCGTGTTTTTAAGAGATAATAACTATCAAAAGATTGACAATCGTTTATGTTCGGTTTAATTGTAAAATTATGTCTAATGACCAACATTATATTAAATGGTAAAAATATATTCTAAATATACTTTAAAACCACTCTAATTCATAATTTATCACTTTTAATTATTTTGATTAAAAAAGTTGTTATTAATTAAAACTTAGTAATTTTCACTATTCATCAAAATATGAAAGTTATCCGAAATGTACCAAAATTTCACCTTAGGCTAAATTCGATATTCCGAATCCAAAAATGAAGTCCATTTTCAAATATAAAATATATATAATTTCAAAAAGTAGGTATTACTATTCATAACGGCTAGTTTGATTAGTTATGGTGTGTTAGAACTCGGTGTTGCGTACAACACACGCTATCACATTATTCAAAGAGAAGCGTACCGTAGAAGCTTGGGGTGTTTCATTTTAAATTTTTGATGTCCCCATTTAGTCAAAAAGTTTAAAATATTGTATTTAAAAAGGGTTCACTATTAAAAGTTGATAAAAGTGCAATACTGAAAATGAATTTGTTCTTGCATTATATCTAAGAAACTCATAATATGGATTCTAAAATTATAAGGATTATATAAAGTTTAAAATTTAGATAATACTATTCATAACCTCTTTTGAATGGCTTTTTTTTTGTAAGTCATGGTGTGATTGAACTCAGTGTTGCGTGTAGTGCAAGTTATTGAATTATTTTGAAGAAATAACACACTATGAAATATTGGGGTGTTACACCTCTGGCACTGGAACTCGTGTAACGTGCTCAACCGGCGTGCACCGTCCGCTCCTGGGGCTGGTGGAATCGGTGTCCCAGCGGCTAAAGGTACCGTAGGTGCCTCTTATGGAAAAGGTCCCTGCACCGAGGCCTCATATCTCAATGGGATATCCATGAGTACAACTCTAAGGACACTATCTGGTGATCCGCGTCGAGGCATCGTGAAAGAAACAAATGCAACAACCTCAAAAATAATACCTAGTGAGTTGAACTGGTTGAGCTGACTTAAATAAAACTTTTGAAAACACACACACAATCAGTGTTTTCATTAACTGACTTGGATATCAGAAGTTAGGGTCCACGTTTATGGATATGTCATCCATCGCACCAACACTGGAATCCCTAAACTGAAAACCACACTCAGTACCCTTAACACTATTGCTTCACATAAAAAATCAGAGTCCTAAGTTAAGTGGTAGAACCGACTCCTCTGATACCAATCTTTCATGACCCATCCCACGGGGCCTATACCGTGACGACCCCAAGCCCGTCTTTCATAAGCCAGGGGCCGGCGTCTACCACAAAAGGTGTAATTCTTGAAAACTGGGAAATCATTGCCTTTATAACCTGTAAACACACACAACAGGATATGAACACGAGTAAACTTTATAACCAAATGAGTGTTGAATGTAATAGGGGTCAGAATACAAGCCAAACAATAAACGTACAAGTACAAATAAAAACAATACAACTGAAGAAAAAGAAATAAAAGTAGCTACTGGGTCATCCTCCGGGAATCCTACCTAAAGTGTAGGTACAGATAACCTCCTCAGCAATCCATGTCCGGCAGTCTCCTTCACGTACCGACTTGTCGTAAGGTCCCCCTCCAAGTACCGTACAGTCCTGTTACTTTAGCCTCAGTCAGAATTTTCCATCATATGTAACCAACACAATAAGGTGTGCCCATAGCCCATTCAGGTGTGAGTTTAACGATACTCAGTAGGGACCCCGAGACCCTCAAGGTCTCAAAAAATCCAACAAGGATAAACCAAAGAGTATGAAATCAACAGATAACCTTACATAGTTATATGCCCATACATATACCTATGTTATCAAGTGATCCATCTCAATCATGAGGAAAAAAATAATCTAATGACTCTGCTCAACCAGGATTTAATTCACATTATCGAAACCACGACTGTTGGAGAACTCCTCCTCTATCAAGTACATTGGGTCTGCCGCGGCACCACATACGCTTCCCACTAACCTTGGACTACTAATGTACTTCTCCTGTCAAGAACCGTGGGTCTGCTACATCACACAAAGGCCCTCCCCACTACGGTTTTGCCACCATAACTAGGCGCTCCCCCTCATATCCTGCAGAGGTACTCATCTTGTTGAGTACCACAGGTCTGCAGCCCAAACAAGGTGCTCCTCCGTTGTGGGTATACCGCCACAACTAGGCACTCCTCACTGTTCTTGACAAGTCACTCTGAGTCAATCACTTAACAATCGTCAAGTCTCAGCCAGCTACTAGGTTTCTGCACTCTGCTCGCTTGTCAATGTAAGGATTTTCTCCATGAACTACTGGTCGATACTTCAATTGTCATAAATTCTCTAGATGATGTATCTCAATGGTCAACCACTTCATCGGGGTCTCAACGCAACAGATGACGCATCAATCGGACGCCTGATCTGTGAGTTATTAGCCTTTTAGTCCCGGGGGGGGGGCGATTGGATTCATGCACGATCCAACCTGACTGTATCTCAACAATACCCCAATCTCTAGTGGGGTATTCTCAAAGGAACCATCATACTCCAATATTACCAGCACCATAGATGGTTCATCAAATGGAATTCTGGTGAAAAAGATATGGCCAAAAGAAAGTAAAGGGTTATAGTGGGCCCGAGTCTGGTCCGACCCCGACTAGGTCGACCCGGCCTGACCCGTTGGGTCTGTCCTGGCCTGTTGGGTGGGCCAGACCATTGAGTTAGGCCCGAACCTCTAAGCCTAGCCCATCAGGCCACGAGGGTCCTCTGAGAGTCGAGAGAACGCGGACCGCCCGTGGGTCGGCGTGAGGGATGTTCGGCCCAGAGGGTGTCGCGTGGGTGACTTGTCCCAGAGGGCACCACGAGGGTGCGGGCTGGTTCGGTCGGGGCGCCGCGAGGTGAGTGAGAGGTCGGCTTAGCCGGGGCGCCATGATGGGTGCGGGAGGCCGACTCAGCTGGGGCTCTGACGGCTAGCGGCTGGCGCGACTGGGCAAGCTCGGGAGGGCGTCGTGATGCCGGCTCGACTGGGGGGCGTGGCAGCTGGGAGCCGGGGTGGCTAGGAGGGTACCGCGATGCCAGCTTGTCCAGGAGGGGAAGCGCGGTGCCACCGGGGCATGGATCAGACGAGGTGCGGTGGAGCTCGGGCTGATTCGGCCAGTGTGTGGCACGACCGGCTGACAGCGCAGCCAGGGCAGCTCAGAAGCCAGAGGGCGGTGCGGTTCGGATAGGTGCGGTTGAGCTAATTCGGTCGAGGCGTCGGAGCGTCGCAGGGGTAGCACAGGTTGCCTTCGTCATCTCTTCACCTCGTCACCATGCCGAAGAACATCACAAATAAGAACAACGGAGGGGGGTCGGGCCATGTTTTTTTCTCCCACACCCAACGCAATTATGGTGGTAGAAATCGGTTCTTCAAGAAAAAATACAAAGAACGGGAATGGAAGATATCTTAAAAACATCAATTCTTATAATCCCTCATTAACAATATATTCCCAACCTATAGGGAAAAACATCTGTGGATCAACAAGATAATAAGTTGGTTGGAATTCAATGTTTAGGAAGCAAAGAAACATGGGAATAATATCATTCTTAAATAAAATGCCTACCTTGTTCATTGTTCATCGACGAAGTCATGGGGAAGAAGACGAACCATCAGGAAAAAAGACAGATGTTGATTCACCATGGATTAGAATGTCTCATGTGGGAAGGGGTCTGTGGAAGAAGGATGAAGGAAGTCGTTCTTCATATACAATGGCTTTCCTCTTCGGCGTTCTTTGTTGGGAGAAAGCGTTCTTCATTGGTGACTTTTCTCCCAAGAGCTCTAATCCTCTTCTTCCAACCTTTTTCCAACAAATTAATAGATAGCCCCTCTAAATAATAGATTATCTATTATTTAGTTTGGTGGGATTAAAATTCAAATTGGCGCATTTAATTAAATGAGATGTCTCAATTAATTAAAGGGGAAGGGTTGACAGCATTAAAGGAGGGGGTGGTGGCACCATTATGTTAAGGGAGGTCAAGAGAATATCCCTCATTTATGAGTGATTTGTGTGGTTTTCCTAAATTAAATTCAGGGTTTAGTCCCGGGTGGTCCCCACACTGTAACCTCTAGTGGGAGGTTAGATTCTGGTGGGCCCCACCACCATAACCTCTCATGGGAGGTTAAGGTGTGGTGGTCCCCACCTCCAACTTCCATATGGGTGGTTATAAAAGATAGAATAAAATAAAACATGTGTTTATTTTATTTTGTTATTTCGATAAAAATTCCCCAAAAACTAACTCTCACCCTCGACCAACTGCTATCGAGGTGAAAGTTTCCTTAAGCGAATACAGGCGCTGCGAGTTCAACGGTGTCCTCAGATTTCAATTCTGAGTACTGGTTCAAAAGCTATAGAAACATGCTCATACATTTACTGAACGTACCCGAAATATATCATAAATTGATTTTGAGCACACCAGGCCTCAGAATCACGCACCGTCAACTTTTGCAGACTCCAAAAATTACCATATATTTAAAAAAATTACATGAAAATTCCAGGTTTTACAAACTCATCCAAGTTCATTTTTTCTTATACATTCTCTTCATGACATGTTTACATGATAAATTAATAAATCTATTATAATACATACTCTTATATTTTATAAAGATTATGGGATAACAATTTTTCCTGATTTATCCATCCCATGAAAAATTAAACTACCACACGTATATACGTATGACCTACCATCAGCATGGCATTGGGTAATCTATTTGTCATGAACTATTTATTTGGATGGATATATTGATGGATATAATGGATTTATAGAACAAATATGTCATGATATTGTTTCTTTATAGTTAATTTACCATCCAATTCCTTACCATTTTACCATTAAGGGAATGATACCATCACTCATTCATACGTACGGCCTACCGTCTCCACGACACGATGTGATTTATCTTCCAAGTTAAACATTAAAGAATGATTATAAATACTTATATAATGAGATAATATAATATCTATACAACTAATATCATTTGTTAGATGAAATATATGTGACTTATTAATAAGAAACCACACTTTGACAACAAAAAATTTATCATAAAATGTAGCGTTTGGCACCCAAAACAAGGGTAATAACGAAATATTCTTAACAAAACAGTATAATAGGATCAAATATGATATCACAAAAATGAATAAGGTTTTGAAATAAATTAATACATTTATTTAAACCATTATACAGAAAGTTTAATCACATTTAATTAAATGAATTTGAAAATTTAGGATTAATTTCACAATCTCATTATTATTTAGGAATGTTTATATGTAAATATCTAATAGTGACTATTTATTACCCTTTTCTATGATTCTTAAAAATATTTTCCAAGTTATTTTTTTATTAACCTTCTAAATTTTTATGTATTTTGAAAATGTTTTACTTTTTCTAAAATTGTTTGAAAGGAATTTTTTTACATTTTCAAAATGAGGTACTTTATTAATTTATCACAAAAATATCGAAAGAATCATTAATTTTAACTTATAATTCATGAGTAAATTTTTTCTGACATCATGATACCTTTATGTTTTGAAGATTCCTTTACATGTCTACAATATAAATTTTAACTAAATTTTTTTCTTTTATAAATGCGTGTATTTTAAATAAATGGATTTAAAGTAAAAGGTTATTTTTATCAATATATTTCTATCAATTTTAATATAGTACTTCCATATATTTCAACATCCAATGTTAAATATTATGTTTTATTGATTTTGTTATCTTATTATATAATCTACCATATTTTAATTAAGGGTTTATGATCAGTTTGATTTTGGGTGTTCTGTTTTTATAGCATTCATGTTTTATTATTAAAGTATTCTAATTTCATATGATACTTTTTCAATATGAATGTTTGGGTTATTTATGTTTTCATATAATGAATGAATTGGACTTTGTATGTGATATTCTGGTCCTTCTACAACCCCTCAATGCATCAAAAAGGCTCAATAGACAATATATTTTATTAAAAAAATCTTCATGTTTGTTTGAAAGAACATTTAAATTATTAGGAGGACAGATATTGTGACAAATTAGATGGGTTTATACCCACAAACCTAAAATAACATAGGATAAATATTGAAAGTAACTATATTTAGGATAGATCTTAAATGTTCATATGTAAAAAATTATTCATTTTGTCATTATTATTATTCTATGAGATTATATTTTTAGTTATAATATTCATGGTTATGTTTTCCTAAATCTAGTGATTATTTAACTAGAATGTGTTTCAGTTATTTACATTTCCATATTATTTAGTCCATATTTACTTATAGATTCTACTATACACTTACCATTATAGTGAATTTGATCTCACCACTTTCGTATTTTCTATTTCCCCCAAGATTTCCATGAAGTTTGGTATGTCTGATATGTAGGGTTACACAATGGGGGAATAATGGATTAATTAATGAATTTTTTATATTTTATGTTTTAAAATGTAATATGGATTACAAGTATGTATCTAGTTTACCAATACTACTAAAATATTCAGTCCCATGGGATATGAGTCCCTGTATCTTCTTCAAATGTATTTAATTAAGGCATCTGCTATAATATACTCGGGTAAGGGTATTTTCAATTGGTATTAAAGGATATTAATAGAAACCATAGAAACTATATTTACAAAACAATGATAAGGGATCATAACCCAAATATATAATATATGGACAAGAATATAGGATCATCCTTGAATTTTGGTAAGGAAGTGATTATATGGGTAATCCTAGAAATAAATCTCTATCTTTATACTACATGTAGAAATGGTTCTAGCACAGATGTACCTAGGGGTAAACACTCCCATAAGATGTGTTGGTCCATACGCAACATAACCTTATACACGACAATGTTCTATACGGTTCACCATGTTTGACACTCCTGGGGATATGATTAGGATAATTCTCATTTTTTAAAAACCATTATGAAGGATATAAAAGTGACTATATACCCAAAAAATAGTGTTTATGATTATGATATTAGCTATGAAGAAATATTCAGTGTATATTAACTATTCCACTAGTTCAAAATATCGAAATTTTATTCATACCCTAATCAATTGTATCCCATTATTTAGAAATGTAACCCAGTGTGTGGAATGGAAACCTTATCAACACACATAATCCATGTTGGGATTTCCCTACAATAAAAGATAATGATGTCGTATATGGGCATGAAACTGGTGCCAAGAAACATATTACTATATTGGGAAAGTTTAATTGGGCTGTGAATATTAAACATACTAGTATTGGGCATCATGATCCACAATTTAGAAGAAAAACGTTAGAACGGTTCATGAGAAAACAACCTACACCATTCCATCGGACTACAAATCCATTCGAAGATAGGCAATGGATTACTTCCATAAAAAAGATTTTTATTTATTTGGGAAGAAATGATAGGGAGAATGTTGTTATGGATATTTATCACCTCTCATAATATGTAGATCAATGGTGGTCATTGATTCAAAACATGAAGGAGGAAGAAATAGAAAATATGGAATGAAATGAATCTTAGGAACTTTAATTGGAAAAATATTCCCCTCACGAACAATGAATGGATACGGAGAGAAAATTTATAGTTTGATACTAAATGAGGATGATAATTTTTCTATGTATGAAGCTAACTTTACATGTTTATCATGGAAATCTATATACAACACACATAACAAAATGAGTAATATTGATTATTTCCTTGATATGATAAATCCATTACTCCAAAGGGAACTAGTCTCCAAACATTTATCATTATATGAAGATATATTCTAATGTGTCATCAAGATAAAAAAATATTAATATATATTATATGATTTCAATGGAAAGAAAGATAAAAAGAGGATAAAAGAGAAAAATATGGATTAAGTCAATAAGGGAAAAATTATTTTCTCAAGTGTGATAATTTTGTAAATCATCACCATGGGATGTTCTTGAAAGGATTGGGTATTTTTTATAAGTGCAGAGGGAAGAGTTTATTGTAAAATGAATGCAAAGGGAAAAAATAAAAAACTTATTTCTAATTATTAAATAGTAGTGAAATGGGTCACTACGCAATTAAAGGTCATAAAAATCTAAGAAATATACCTTAGAAAAGGAAAGGGATCAAGGTCATGGTTATGTTGTTACTATAGTAAACGGTAAATAATTAAATTATTTGTGTTCATAGCTACATTATTTATGATATAAAATTATTCTACCAATGATTCTCTGGATATAAGAATCATGAGATTTGTAAGGATTTCACTATAGTATTTTTTATTTAAGCATTTGGAAGCATGGAAAATTTGTTGTTAATGTTTTCAATGTGTTCAAGTATTTGTTATGTAACAATAAGAGTTACATTATGTTGTTTGAAGAATTTTATGTTATGAAATATTTTTGAAATTTAGAGACCTTTTTGAACTACTAATTTCGAGAAAAGTATTTTGGAGGAGTCTCAATGTTGGAATGGATTAATTTAAAAACTGGATATTATTGTTTGAGGTTAAAACATTTCATTATTGTGGAATATATTAATGTTATTTCTATAATTTTATAATAATATATTATTATGAAAAGGGTATGTTAAAGGTCGGGCGACAACTCATTGAATTTGAAAAGGCTAAGAGACTTAAACTCACAACTGATGGGAGACAAGGGTGGATCACCTACCATTGGCCTATGCGATGCACATGTTAGTATAATATAGTTTTATTTCTGTAATTTGTATGAAATCTCCAGCATAATTTCATTTTTTGAACACGATATGATTATGATAAATAGAATACTTTTAAAATTTTATTATAGTTTGTCGAGAAAGATGAGTTTGTGGTAGAAATTGATTAAAGGATGAAACTATAGTGGTCAATTAATTATGTTTTTCTTATATTCATTGTATATAGAGTAAATAAATTATTAAACTCTTTGTAAATGATATTTAAACCAAAAATATTATACTAGTAACTTATTTTCTAATGAATCAAATGATCCCTTAGATAATCATAGATTTATATCATTGTGATTGTTAACTTTTTACTAATCATGTTCTTTATCACTATCCATTAAAATTGATGGTTATATTTCTCTTCAATTACATGTTATTCTATATGGAATACTACTGTTTGTTATCTCTAATGTCCTTTATATTTCCCTTTCAATATTTTATAGTTGATGTTTTTCTACCATTAATCCAATGTGGGATTTCAATAAATGTATTTTGAATGGTCAATCCTTCATTACCGAACCCACATTTGAAAATTTTTATCATTCTGTTTATTGAAGGAGGGTAGAATGTAACACTACAATATTTGTATGGTATGTATTTTTTTTAAATTTAATTTCATTGATACATTACATTTCATGCAACAACGAGATTAAACATAGAAACTAAATATTATTATTTATATGTTGCCATTATAACCTAGACATTAAATTAGTAGTTATGAATATTATTAACTAAATAATGAATATATATGGTTTATAAAAAATAATATTAATTCATTGGCTTATAATTAATCATAAACCAAAATATAAACAAATTGAATGTGCAGTAAATATTTTTATTTTTAAGCTCCCAAAATAATTTTGTCTTAATAAATTAAATTAATTACAATTAGTAAATAATATTAATGAAACATATGTGTTATATATTAAATAAAATATATTTTATATTGATCCAATAAATTTTAAATGCATAATATTTTAACAAAACTAATTTTATGGATAAAAACATATATTTTCCTAAAGGGAGTTTTACCACATTTTAATGGAGAACCTATTTTAGATCAAATTTTTGACACTTTACTATATTATATTTGAAAAAATAAACTTCATATATTATATCAGAATATAAAAATTTACTTTTTTAAAATTTTTGGTTTTTTTTTTGATATTTTTCATGTTATCAAGAATAGTGAAAATTACTAAATTATAATTGAAAACAACTTTTTTCATCAAAATAAATTATAGTGTAAAATTATAACATAGAATGTTTTTAAATTATAATTAGATTATTTGTTTTAATTTTGTCCAATTAATGTCCAAGGAATCCATTTCTCATTGAATTTTGATATAAAACATTAAAATCTTAATAACATTTTCACTTTTAAAACCCATTTTCTCCTTTTGTCAACTGTATTAATTTTTGATTAATTACATAAACATCTGTGTTTTGAATTTTTAAAAATCTATTTGATATTTTGAATAAGTGGGTCCAAATTACCTAAATAAGACTTTTATTTTTTGACACATGAATAGTAAAATTAGTAACTTATTAATAACCAATGTTAAAGGTAAATCAAATAATTAATGGTAAAAATAATGTTATAAATATTAGAAATTTACCCTAACACATGTCCTAATATTATTATATGGTTATTTATCACAAAAATAATTTATTTTTTTCTTATGAGACCATGTATGGCCTTTTTTATGAGAATATAACATTATGAATTATATATTCAAAGGAAAGTCAATTTGTCATTATTTTGTTTTTAATAAGAAAATATTTTTAATATGGGTTTATATATGGGATATTTTTTACTATAAATAGTATTTGTAAATTTAAAATGTTTATCAACATCATGGTAATTTATTTATTATTTTTAGTGATAAAATATTTATCATAAATGGTGAAATAATGATCCTGAGGCAATTGTTTAAATGTTGGATAGATCAAATAAATGAAAATAAAAATATTAAAATAAATATAATTTTATATAATTAATGTCAAACACAAATTTTATAGATTAATTTGACATATTAGTAAATATTTAATATATTTGGTTTGAATATATATTTTTTATGATATTTTTAAAAAGTAATGTAATGTAATGTTTTAAAAATTGACACTAATGATAATTAAAAAAAATTATTAAATTATATAAATTTTATAAAAATATTCAATTCGTAAAAATTATTTTTCTAAAGTTAATTGTATCACAAATTTTCTATTTATGGGTGTTTTTTCATTGGATAGTAATTATACAAACCCTTAAATAGTAAAAAGCAATTTTGTTAGAGTTAGAGTTAAAAGATTTAACTAAGGGTTAATGCCAAATAATAAGGTTAATAATATGATCTAAAATAGTGTAAACATAATTTTTTTTGATATTATTATAAACCATAATAATCATTAATTATAAGTAATACACTTTGGAGTCATTTTTAAATATAAATTAATGTATATTAATTTATTTATTTTGGAGTTTCTAAAAGTGACCCTCACCTCAATTATAAAAGGGAACCTTCTCCCTCACTTCCTCACACAAAATTGAGCCTTTTATCTTGACCAAAACCTATTCATTTATCCTACCAACATCCCTATTATTGTTCTGGAGATACATGGATTCCAAAAATACCAACTATATATCCCTTAAAAAGATATTTAAAGGGAGTCTTCCCAAAAATAGGTAATCATTTTTACCAACACATCCAAGTTCATTTATACGACTAGTTCAGCTTCATGATTTTTTATAATTATAAAGTAATAAATACAGTATTATATATATATATTATAATATTTTATTATGATTATCGGACAACCATATTCCCTGATTTATTCATCCTGTGAAAAATAAAACTATTATGCGTACTTATGTACAACCTACCGTCTCCATGTTGTGGTGTAATTTTTTTTCATCACCACCTTATATGGATAGGTATAATGATAATTTTAATTGATTTAGAAAAATATAACATGATATTTATTATCAATGGTTAATTTTCCATCCAAAACCTACCCTTTTATCATTAAGTGAATGATATTGTGGTGCATGCGTACGTACGACCTAACATTTCCACAACGCGATGAGATTAATCTTCCACGTTAACCATTCTAGAATAATTATAAAAATTTATATAATGAGTAAATATAAAATAAATGAACTTAATATAATTATTTATATTAAATTCAAATATCCTATTCATAAGAAATATGACTTCTACGATAAAATATGCATAGGAAAATAAAGCAGTTGACACCTGGAACAAGGGTAATAATGAAATATTATTAAGAAAATTAAATAAGAGAACCATATATGTTAACATAAATATAAATATAGTTCTGTAATAAATTAATAACATGATTGGAACACTACTATAGGATGTTAAAAAACATTCATGAAAAGGAAATTGGATCTTATTCCATAATTTCACAATCTCATTATTATTTAGGATTGTTTATACATAAGTATCTATTAGGGAATATTTATCATACTTATCCATGTTTATTAAAATTATTTTTTAAAATATATTTATTATTATCCTACCAATGTTTTATGTATTTTACCCATGTTTTTATTTTTATAAAATAGTTCAAAAGGAATATTTTTTTTCCAAAATATGTACGTTATGACTTTTTTGACAAAAATACGAAAAGAATGTTCATTTTTAACTTATATGGCATGAGACAATTTTACCTTTGTTATGAATCCTTAATGTTTTAATGATTTATTTTTAAGTTTAAAAGTTATTTGAAAATATTTTTTTTATAAATGTATGGATTTTAAAGGAATGATTTCATGGTAAAATAGGTTTTTTCTGAATATATTTCTAAAGATTATATTAGATTATTTTAATCATTGTCAACATACTTGGTTGAATCTTATTTTTTATTTATTTTTATCTCCAATTATACAGTATAACATATTATATTTAAGGGATTATGATAATTTTTATTGGGTATGTGTTATTTTGATACCATTCATTGTTTATGGTTAAAGAATACAGATTACATATGCTGGTTTTCCAATACTAATATTTATATTGTTTATGTTTTCATATGTGTAATGCATTGGACTTAGTAAATGATTGGTGGGGCCTGGTATAGTCCCTTGATGCATCAGTAACTATCATGATATAAATTTAGTTGCTGATAAAAACAACACATTTTTTCTATCATATTTAAATTTTAAGGAGGATAGATCTTAACACAAATCAGACTTGTTTCTACCCACAGACATAAAATATCTTGAGGATAGATTTGGATAGTAACTATCATGAGGATATATATTAATAGTGAAGATGTATAAAATTATTTATCCATAGTTATTATTATTACATGTTATTATTTCATTATTTATAATATCAATGTTTATGTTTCGAAGCTCATGTGATTATTTAAATGACATGTCTTTCAATTATTTACATTTCTATATTCTAATTATTTATTTTCTCACAGCCTCCAATTTATTCTTATTCATAATGAGAATTTGAGATCACCCATTTAATATATTTCATTCTACTCGTGATTTTAAAAAATTATGTTATGTTTGATAAGAAATGTTGCACAGAGGAGGAATAAAGGAAAACTCAATGAAATTAACGGTTTATTTTATGTTTTTTAAATGTAATGTGGATTACATGTTTGTATCTAGTTTACCATGATTACTGAAATATTATTTCCCTTGGGATATAATTCCTTGTATTGTATATCAGTGTATTTAATTATGGCACCAGCATTGAGATACTAGGTTCTGGGTTGTTATATTTTATAAGTGGAGGAGATGACAGACTTGGAATTTTTCAATATAAAGTTCGGTGAAACCATGTTTTCACCAAATAAAACAACCAATGATGAAAAATACAAGATAATATATTTAATTAGGTCAAAATATGTCCATAAAATGTATTTTCTAAAGTATTATAGGTTATTTATCCCCTTATGTTTAGTCTTTAACCACTATGTAAATTCATTTTTACCATAATCACTGTAATTAATTTTAATACATTTCATTAATATATTAGGTAAAACATTATGTTTAAACTATTAGAAATTATAAATTGGGATGATTAAAAATATGACAAATCTTTTAAAAAAAATATAATCATAGTATTTGAAAATTTTAATTTAATATTATTCTTGTACATGCGGTAATACATCAGGATTTTAATAAGAGTATTTTTTTTGAAAAAGATGATTTTATTTTAATATATGAATAATAATAATACTTTCAGGATAAAAAGTTAATATTTATGATATATATTATATAAATTTCAGTTAAAAATTCACCATTAGTGGTAATTTTAATTAAAAAAAGGGGAAACATTTTTTATTTTTAAACTGTTTTTAGAAAAACCAATTTTTAAACCTGAAAAAAAACTTATAATAAAAACTAAAATAATTTTGATTAAAAAATTAAGTGATTATATATATTTCATGTTACTTTAAAACATATTAAACACATAATGTGACTTTTAAATTATATAAGTTATCTAGAAGAATTTTTTTTACCAAAAGCACAATTTTTCACTATTAACTGATAAATTAATATTTTTTGAAAAATCAAAATAATAATCAGTTAGAGTAAATTTTGATATTTATAATCAAAAAATGATGCTCATTTTATAAAATAAATTTTATAAAACAGTTAAAAATTAGTTTTAAAATAATTGCACTATAAAAAGGTGAAAAAATTTCTTCTCTGAAAAATATACAGTTTGAAGCTTAAAATTTGATTTATTTTTATATCATATATAGAAAACACATATGAAGAATTTTAAATATTATATTTAATATAATGTATATAAATTTCATTAATATAGTACAGAACTTCTGTTTTTTTACTTTCATTGGTAAAATACACACTTGTACACATTAACCGAGTTTTTCATAAAAATATTTCCTTTTATTTTCAAAATGGTTTTATTTTCATTTTTAATTAGTTGTTCACAAAAGAATTAGTTGTTAATTTTAATCCTATTCATTCCTTTTTTAAAATGGATGTGTTATAATGTTAATATATATCATAGTTAATTTATGTTCGGTGTTGTATGTTGAATAGGCCATCAAACATAAAAAACTCAACGTAATGTGTAACACAAGATAAACTGAATATCACGTATAATTTAAAATAAACCCAGTGTTGAGTGGCCTTTATCCTATAGAATATAGTTTTATTATTTTAAAATATTGTATTATTTCATTGTCCCACCTTTTAAAATTTAATCCTTTCAATTTGAACATTATCTCAGAAATCAAAGGTTGTACTTTGAAAACAATTTTGTTGTAAACCCACATCATAAAAATGGTTAATAAAACATTTTCTTAATAATATATAAAGCGAAGAAAATAGGATATATTGAATAAAACCCAAATATGATTCCAAAATATAATAACATAGGATGTAAGGGATGTAACTTTAATTAATTAAAGGGTTTAATTGAGGTCATTGGCCAAAATAAAGTGAATGTCCAATGGAATGTTAAGAGTCTCCAAAATATAAATCTATGATGATCAAAAAGTCCATCAGTTAATTATATTTAAAGGTACTAGGTTAATATATTTGTTTTAATGTCCTTTCAAATAGTTAATTAATAATCATACCATCTAGAATGAAATAATAGTGAAATATACAAACTTTTCAAGAATAATTTCATCCCATATACAATTTCCACCAGAGAAGCATATTTTCTCCAAAGGATGAGTATTGATGATGTTTTTTCACGCATGAGGCAGTAAAATTTTTTAAAACAACCCATCACGATGAAATGTATAATCAGTCTAGTCTACCTATATTTCAAAATTAACCTAATTTTTTTTATCACATGGTATGATAATTCCCAGAATAAATGAAACTTCAAATGATACACTAATATTAAAATTTTAATTGAAATACCCAAAGTTAAAAAAATCATTCCACATGTAAATTTTTGTATATTTATTCAAAAATTTCCTAACTATGCTCAAAACTCTATGATTAAATGGATATGACAACATATTATTATAATATAAATAAACCATTATTCCTCAACTAAAATACTATATGTTTTCGAAATAAACATAAACATAACCTATATAAATTTCATACTAACCAGGACATCACATAGGCTAGTTGTATGCATGAAACCCTTATCTTGCTTTGGTAATGGGTTCATGTCCCACCTCCATGCTGGATACTATGGTTTGCCAACCAATATATGGGTTCTCCATGTTTTTATTTAATAATAGAAAATAAATCCTCCCTAAAAACACTGCATTTTGATCCTATGTTTACAATTAACTCAATCCAAAAGAATAGGTCTTCAAAAATTTCATTAACAACCTTTAAATTTGTCTTCTTAAAACCCTCAAATTTGGTGTAAATAACTTTGAACTTATGATCATACTTAGTATTATAGACTTGTGATGGTATCCATAACTCTTTTGATAACATCACATGGAAACATCATATTATAAAAAGTTATCTAATCCAACCATTGATAACAATAATATCTTCTTATAACCTGCACTCCTATATTCAGCACTGGAATCATAAACAAAATATTTTTGTCTCGGATGCTGATTATGGTGACACAATTTTACATACAATACATAAAACATCAAAAGGAAATATGGGATGACTTATATCATATCAGACCTTTTAGGTTTATAGTTTTAGGAGTTATGATAAACTCCTACATCAATAATTCACTTTACATTAAATGACATTTTCTCTCACTTAACCCAATATTTCTTTTTCACATTAATAGATCATCATATTATATATAAAAGACCTTATAGACATAATTTATTCTACATATTTCATTATATCTTAGTTAAAATGAAATATAAGTGGAATGATATCAAATTCTCATTACGATAAAATGTAAGATTTAACAATTTAATTCCATCAGGGATCATAAGAATAAAATAAGGTTATGATGAAATAATAAAATTCCTAGTATAAAACATAAGAATATTCATACCCATAAACACCTAGATAATCAAACATGAAAACATGGAATAAGGCTTTATCAAAATAAATATTCATTTGAATCAATAATCATGAGCAATGAGATATCAATCCTGATCAAATGAAACATCATAAACCCATAACAAGCATGGATAAAACATATTGGTATCTTGAAACGTCATCTCATATAACCCTTACAGAACAATTAAAATTAGAATAACCAAATGGAAAACTTCAAAAATAATTATTTTTAGATAATAATAATTACATAATGCATTGGCATGTTATCCTAGTTCACCCATCGTATAAGCTATAAGGAGGTCTCCTAGTGTTATCGGGGTGCAACAATAATTTATAATGTCCAAGAATCGCAACATGAATAAAATACAATGATAATTAATTTCATTAAGACTCATTGAAACATTATTTATACATTTAAAACATGATTAAACCATGGAAAAGGAATTTGTTCTATAAAAATCACTTTGAAACTTGACTAACCCATGGAAATGAAATGGCTTCCATAAAAACATAGTTGAAACATGACTAACATGTGTAAATGAAATGGGTTACATTATAATCTCTTTGAAAACTGGGTAACCTATGTAAAATAAATGCTTTTGCTTAAAATATCATTGAAAAATTATAAAACTATAGAAAAAAACGAGTCCTATAACGTCCTCTTTGAAATATATGTAACTTGTGGAAATGAAATGGGTTCCATAATAATATATTTGAAATAATCTTAATCCATACAATGAATGAATGAGGATTAAATAATTAAAAAATATCCCAATTTATTCATAATAAACAAAAAGGTTTTTTATGTTAATGAATGTGAATACCATTAAAATATCATTAAATAAATTTTGAGGAAAATACCCTTTTCATTTTGAATATAAATTTTTTAAAAATAAAATAATTTGAAAATAATTAATTTTTAAAAATACACTTGAAATGATGTAAAATAATATTTTATAAATAATTGAAAACATTTTTTGAGGAAAATAAAAATTCATATAAAAAAATAAAACAAATTTTAAAATATTTTTTGAAAACATGGTTTTGAAAGAAAATAAGTTTTCAATAAAAAAGATGATTTTTTCATAAAAAAACATTATTCAGAACTCTAGAGTACATAATAAGAAGAAAATGAAGGGAAAATTTGTATTCTCATAACATAAAAATAAGATAATAAAACTCATAGAAATTATTTATAGTTATACCTGAATATTTCAACATTGGATATTAAATAAAAAATAAACTTGATAAACGATAAGATTGAAACCTGAAACTCTTACCAATTTGGGAACATTGAACCGTAATCCCCATAAAATATTTACATTAAAAGAAAGATATTATATAATTAAAATAAGGTTATTCATCATATGAAATTTTGAAACACCCCGAACCCAGTTAGACAGAATTGATGCATTATTACATAGCATTGGCAAGATACAAGAAATCATGTCCCAAAATACTAATATGTTTTGTAGCCTTGGATGTTCTAGACATATACATATGTTCTACATTACATCATAAAATAAAATAAACAACATTTTGTCCCCTCTGAACAATCTTATATCCCTTATCCTATTCTTACAGGTTAATCGTAATATATTTCTTTGAATCATGGGAAAAATAAAACATAAGAAATGGGTGATCTCAGATTCTTAGTAAGGATAACAATATAGCAGAAACTATCATAAATAATAATAAAAATTTAAGGAAATGTGTAAAACTAGAACACGTGACTTTTAAATATAAACTTCAGCATAATATGGCAAAGACAAATCCAATAAGGCAATTTACTAATTCACACGGATATTCTACAAGCCGAATAATCACATGTAATATCAATATACAATTTTTTAATGATGGAATGAATAATTCCAAACATCATAACCACATAGTCAAGGCCTTTTTTAAAGACCACAAATAAGATTTTGTCAAGGCCTTGTGCCAAGACAGTACTTTATCTCATGAGACCTACCGATGCATTGAGGAGATATAGCAGGATCCACCCATCACTTACTAAGTCCAATTCATTTTTCATATGAAAGGGTGAAACATAATCTAAACATTTTTATTAAAACTAGCATACGATAATGTCATATTTTAACCAAAAACCATGAATGGAATAAAAATAGCACATCCACAATCAAACATAACACATTCAATACAATATGGATGATTGTATTATGATAAACCAACCTCAATGAAGAATAATATACACTGATGGAAATTTACCTAGATGAAAATAGTCGTTAAAACAATTTGATAGAAATATCCCCTTTTTCTTGAAAACATTTAAATGTTTCACTATTTGTCAAATAACTCATTTAAAAATTAGTTTTAGAATCAAAGTATTCCATACCACTTTGTAACTTTTAAAAGTAATTTTAATTTCAAAACTGTAGAGACCCGTATCCTGACGTACATGGACATTACATTACATTTGCGGAATACTTAGTACATAACAAAAACACACACTAAAGGATCGTAATAGTTTAGTGTCTTTGGAAACTCGGAACATAATCTTCTAATCCTGGTGAAAGATCTTCAATATCTCCCGTAAAGATCTTCCATTTTTTTACCTAAAACCTTTCTTTATATCCTGGGGAAAAGAAAACATAAAAGGGTGAGCTCAAATGCTCAGTAAGGGTATACAAAAGAAATAAAAATCATATCATATCTTTTTGAAAATCACAACCTGCAAAAGAGATCATAATATCTTAACATGGAACAAATCATAGAAGTGAAAATGAGATCCCCATAATCATAACATGAAACTTGAAACTTTGTGGTATGCACACATAATCATGGAAAATCATTTCTTGTTAGTCATGACTCATTGCCAAGACTATCTTAGTGGACAAAGTCCCTTTCTGAACCGAGTTCACTCCTCGTTTCAGTCCTGTATCACTGAACCGAAATAACCTTCCGTTCCAGCCATGTCTATCTCATGAGATATAAAATCTTTACCCAATGCATTGGAGGGAGATATAGGTCCCACCCATCTTATAATGAATCCTTTCTTATGTGTGCCACATAATCATAAAACATGAATCATCGCATAACACATGTAACAAAAATGGGATTCTTGAAACATCATGACATCATAAATCAATTCATATATGATGAAGGAATTCATAAACATAATTCCATCACAAAATAGTCAAACCAATGTAAAAATATGGATAGAAACAGAACCCTTTATTATCTTAGATGGAAAATAATTTTGATAAAACACTTGAATTGAATTCTTGAGGAAAATATCCTTTCTTCTTCAAAAACATTTTTCCTTTCATAACATGTCATACAACTTTAAAATAAAAGAAGTTGATTAAAAATAAACTTGAAAACTTGTAAAGGAAGCTTCTTTGAAGTAATGTTTTAAAAATCCATTCATGCCGTATAAGTTAAAAAAAACATTCTTCGTACTTTTGTCGGAAAAGTCAAAAAGTACCTCGTACCGAAAAACGACAAAAGATTCCTTTCATATTCTTTACTAAAAACTCACCTAAGGGTAAAATTGGATTTAAACTATTTCAAGTGGATGGAAACAATATTACATATTGAGGGAACATGGATGTGGATGATAAAATACACCTCAGTAAATACTTACGAATAAACAATCTCGGATAAAAATGAGATTGTGATATTTCCCTTACCTTAGGTCCGATTTGCTTTGTTCGTGTCCGAAGCTCCTGTATAATGGTTTAAATAATGTTATTGACTTATTCCAGAATCATACATATTGATATGAGATCATATATGGTCATATTATTAGCTTCTTGTTAGTAATATTTCAATGTTACTTGTTACTCAGGTCTTTATAACTTTTTGTTCTTATGCGTGTTTTGTCGAATAAATTCTTATTCTTATCTTTAGGTTATAGATAATTCATTTC
Organism: Viscum album; assembly: GCA_963277665.1. Classification (NCBI taxonomy): domain Eukaryota; kingdom Viridiplantae; phylum Streptophyta; class Magnoliopsida; order Santalales; family Viscaceae; genus Viscum; species Viscum album. The sequence continues at coordinate 400,938,014 of OY728138.1, forward strand.
CAGAATGGTATTAGTGTAGTATATACCATATTCATTCATTCAATTCATTTATACAATCATTATGAAATGAAGATCATGTAGAACGAGTCGCATCACATCGTGGAGACGGTATTCCGTACGTACGCACGAGTGATGATATCGTTCCTATGATCGTGGAATTGTATTGGAGTATATATATATATTATTTCAGTATCAATATTACTTTATAATAATCATATATAGTTACTCATTACACCATTATACCCATCCTTGTAAGGTGATGGTGGAAAATAGATTACACCACGGCGTGGAGACGGTATTCCGTACGTACGCACGCGCGGTGATTTCATTTTTCCGTAGGATGGATAGAAGGTGAATTAGGGTGGTTTCATATTTATAATAACATATCAGTATGTAAGTAATACTGATGTTATTACTTTATCATGAAACAACTAAAGAAGAAGAAGTTGAAGAAGAAAAAAATTGAAAAGATCGGTAATGGATATTACCTCTTCTTTGGAACGCCTTTTTGAATCCTCCACTTAAGGAACTAAGATTGGTCTTTGGAGAAGACCAGGACCTCAAGGATTATTCTAGGGAAGTGGAGAAGGGAAAATGGCAGGGGTTGGCCGAGCTTGAGTGCTCAAATTGGTGTGAGGAGGAGGGGGAGGAGGTGCCCTTTTATAAGGGAGGAGAGGGGCACCTTAGGAATATCTCAAAATATTATTTTATATTAAAGTCAAAATCGGTTTATAATGGTTCCAAAGGGTCTTATTTCGAAGCTAAAGTGGGGATGGGTCGAAATCCTATCAACCAATAGAATTTAGACAAGTTTAGGATATTATTTTAACCTTATCAATTAAATTTAACTCTAAGTTAAATAATTTAACTTTTACCATGTCTTTTTTGTTTTCTTTCACTATATGGTTAATACACTTACTATAACATGCCAAACGAACCCCAAATTGTTTATTATTAATATATATATCCTTATCTAAGTCCTTTGGCCGAACCTTAGATTTTTAGGAATAAAATAACAATTAATAATATAATATTTGATTTAAAAACTATTTTGTGTCAATTTTGACACTATTTGATATATGATTTTTTTCAAAGTCATAACAGAATTATATGTTCGAAACAAGTTGATTAAATCAATACTAATATATCATAGTAACCTAGAAAATTAGTGGAATTCATAAAAAGTCTCAAATTACATTTATTTTGGTATTTATATTATCAATTTTGTCAATATTTCATTAATAAGATAATTACTGCATCATCTTTGTGTCATAAATAAATTACATTATTTGATGTCTAAAAATTACAAATAAAATACCATCATGTAGGAAATCTTTTGAGCTTTCTAATGAATATTTACAATCGAATTTATATTATGTATAACCCTATATTAAAAATGATTTACTTATTAAACATTGATTTTAACTATTTTAACCCTTCTTTAAATAAATTAATAATAAATGTCCTAATCTAATCCAAGTGGGCCTAAATGGTCATATTTTATTCCTAAGTTTGTTTTTGGTCGAATTACACTTGTCCAATAGAATTAGGACATGTGTTAGGGTAATAGTAATATCATATTTACCCTTAGTTACCCTATTTACTATTAACCGCGGTAAAAAAAAGTAAAAAGTTACTATTCACCAAAAATTATTTTCATCTCATTGAACCACATTTTAGTCCTTGATATTAACCGTGTCTCTCGGATTTTCAAAATTCCATTCACAGAAGTGGTAAAATTAAGTTTTATGCAAAATTCAGTTTTTAACCTACCACTTAGTGGTTTCACTATTCATCAAAAATTGAAAGTTTTCAGAAAAATGCCAAAATTTCATCCTAAGCTATATTTCATATTCCGAATTCAAAAATGAAGTCTATTTTACCAAATTCATAACATAGAAGTTGAATTAATTAATTTTATAATTAAATCCCACTATTAAAACAAATAGCGTGTTTTTACGAAACAATATCTATCAAAAGATTGACACTTGTTTATGTCAGGTTTAAATGTGAAATTACGTCCAATGACCAACATTGTATTAAATTGTAAAAATATATTCTAAATATACTTTAAAACCACTCAAATTAATAATTTATCACTATTAATTATTTCGATTAAAAAAGTTGTTTTTAATTATAATTTAGTAATTTTCACTATTCATCAGAATATGAAAGTTATCCGAAATGTACCAAAATTTCACCTTAGGCTAAATTCGATACTCCGAATCCAAAAATGAAATCCATTTTGAAAAATAAAATTTACAAAATTTCAAAAAGTGGTTATTACTATTCATAACGGCTAGTTTTAATAGCATATCGCTGTTTAGTGAAACTCGTTATTGCGTACTACACACACTATCGAGGAAGGTTGTGATTGCGTGTAATGCAAGGCAAGTCAAGGATGCGTGTTGTGCAAGCTCCTTTTGGTGTAGCGTACAACACAAGACATTAATAAAATTAAAAAGAATATTTTTCATAAAATCTTGGGCTGTTACATTCTACCCCCCTTAAAATGAATTTCGCCCTCGAAATTCGTCGGGGTTATAAATGGTTTTCTATTCGAAAGTTTCCCACATCGTAAAAAGGAATACCAAAACTTGGCTTTAAAAACTAAAGTATGAAATGTAACGATTACCCAAATAAACTAATTGTTGGGTTTCCACATAGGTAAAAATATGGATATGGAAGAAAAATCTAACCATCATGTTCTGATGGAGAGTGGTAGAGAACATGGCTATGGAAAAGCCAAAAATCACAAATCCATAAATTTGTGATGATATAAGGTACCATCTGATTCCTCAGGTATAAGATCACTAGGACAACATTTTTGGTTTTCAAGATCATTTCCCTAAAGTTGAAAATTTGAATTAGAATAAATACTTACTTTATTTTGGTACAATCTCACTGTTGTTCGTGCCTTGAACAATTTCCACTTCATCTCTTAAATAAATGAAGTTGAATTTGTTATTCGTGAAGTGTTAGCAGATAATGTGATAGAATGACGGGTCATTCCATCTGTCTCAAACAAAAGGTTAGCAAAAATTATATGCATAAATCGATCTATAGTGAGATTAATCATATATGGTTCCTAAAATGGACTTATACTTCATATATCATACTGATTAATATAATAAAACTAGTTTCTACTAAATAGGGACTTCCTGTAGGTCAGTGGTAGGCGATAAAGGCCAGTCGCACTTCGGTTGTGGGTTCGATTCCTACAGCCTTGTCCGAAGCGATGGGCTGTCGCCCGTCCTGCAGGTTGTCCTTTTTCTAAAACTATATTACTATAACATCCCATCAATAATATCGAGGAAACTTCGATCCTTAAACAATACTCACTTATGTCCAACATAATCCATTTCAATCTTTAGGCTTATCCATAATACTGCAGTCCACTCTCATAATATAGTGACAATGATTACCAGAGATTTAATACTGTCGTTGATCCCCACATATCATAAGATATGTTTTGTTGGTCACATTCTAAACATTCAAAGTCCTTAATCATGTATTCTCTTGAATACCTTAGTGAAAACATGAATGAAGTTAAAAGTTAACACTTTCCACATACCAAAATCCTCAAAATTCTATATACTCAATCCATGATATCACTTAGTCCTTATATCAATCATGAGCTCATGAATATTGTTAAACATTTCATTTTCTTATTTTCCCTTCATTATGCGCATATCATCTTATTTCCAAAAATATCTCAATCACTTTGAATACCACATTAAACCAATACATAAATATTCCAATACTCCATGATACAACATTATTTTGGAATCCCATTACATAAACACTTAATCATTCCACCACATCGTTATCATATTCAACATTGCCAATAGTGATCGCATGTGATTTCCCTTTGTCCTTTGCCTTCATTGGTTGCTCATGTTGATCATCACTAACCCTTGGATTAGGGCAATTATTAGCATAATGCCCCATTTCCTTGCACTTGAAGCATTGAAGTGTTGGCGGTGCGTTCTCTACAGTGTTTGCTTTATTCACATCATTAGAAACCCTTTTTCCATTACTTCGACACTCAGCTGCTCGATGACCTTCTTTTCCACACTTAAAACATTTTCTAGTTCCTTTAAGACAATCTCCACCATGCTTCTTTCCACACTTTGTGCATAAGGAAACATTCATCTTCTTTTCACCATTATTATGAGATTTCTCCTTGAACTCCATCTTTCGTTTCTTGTCAAAACCATGAGATGGATATGTAACACCAACTTCCATTTCTACCTTGATAGCACAACGCACAATTTCTTCATAGCTACTGAAGTCTCTTATAGCTAATGCCCTTCGAAGACTTGGTTTTAAGCCACTGAAAAATCGATCAACTTTACTTTCAGGTTGGATGATAATGCCAGATGCATACCTTGCAAGTCTTGTAAAATTCGCTTCATATATACCAACAGATTCATCATCCTTCTGCTTCAGCTCAATAAACTCCTTTTCCATCTTTGTTCGAAGAATACGAGGGAAGTACTTACTGAAAAACATGTTCTTGAACTCGTCCCATTCCATGGACTCAATTTCATCCCTTGGCCTCGTATTCTTGATAAGATTCCACCATTGATCAGCTTCACCTTCCAAACGATATACTGCTAAGATGACTTTATCATGTTCAGAACATTGAAGAACTGAAAATATCTTTTCAGTGGTACTGATCCATTGTTCAGCAACAAGTGGATCGGAAGTCCCACTGAAAGAAGGTGGACGTTGCCTCATGAAGGACTCAATAGAATATTGTTCCCTTCTCTGCTCATTTGGAAGTCCAGAATGATTCATAGCTTGTGTAAGTATAGCAATAAGATTTTGCACTCCATCTCCCATAACATTTGTTTGTTCAGGAGGGCAATCATTGCATTGTCCATTGCATTGATCAACACGGTTCCTTCAGGTTCCAGCCATCGTCTAAAACCCAAAAAGAATAGTGTGAGAGGCAAAAATCATGCTAGGGAAAACAACATAATAAAGGGGGAGTACCTTCAATATCCAACATCTTAGGTTTAATTCTATGATCGTTAGCGTAATTCTATTACTATAACCTATACGTATACTTATCCCTAGGGACATCCCTAGACATACCTTAGAAATATCTCTAGGGATCTCACTAACATTTTCGCATCCTAGTTTCCAAAGGTTGACTAAACCTTTCCTCTGATACCAACTGTAGAGACCCGTATCCTGACGTACATGGACATTACATTACATTTGCGGAATACTTAGTACATAACAAAAACACACACTAAAGGATCGTAATAGTTTAGTGTCTTTGGAAACTCGGAACTTAATCTTCTAATCCTGGTGAAAGATCTTCAATATCTCCCGTAAAGATCTTCCATTTTTTTTACCTAAAACCTTTCTTTATATCCTGGGGAAAAGAAAACATAAAAGGGTGAGCTCAAATGCTCAGTAAGGGTATACAAAAGAAATAAAAATCATATCATATCTTTTTGAAAATCACAACCTGCAAAAGAGATCATAATATCTTAACATGGAACAAATCATAGAAGTGAAAATGAGATCCCCATAATCATTACAAGAAACTTGAAACTTTGTGGCATGCACACATAATCATGGAAAATCATTTCTTGTTAGTCATGACTCATTGCCAAGACTATCTTAGTGGACAAAGTCCCTTTCTGAACCGAGTTCACTCCTCGTTTCAGTCCTGTATCACTGAACCGAAATAACCTTCCGTTCCAGCCATGTCTATCTCATGAGATATAAAATCTTTACCCAATGCATTGGAGGGAGATATAGGTCCCACCCATCTTATAATGAATCCTTTCTTATGTGTGCCACATAATCATAAAACATGCATCATCGCATAACACATGTAACAAAAATGGGATTCTTGAAACATCATGACATCATAAATCAATTCATATATGATAAAGGAATTCATAAACATAATTCCATCACAACATAGTCAAACCAATGTAAAAATATGGATAGAAACAGAACCCTTTATTATCTTAGATGGAAAATAATTTTGATAAAACACTTGAATTGAATTCTTGAGGAAAATATCCTTTCTTCTTCAAAAACATTTTTCCTTTCATAACATGTCATACAACTTTAAAATAAAAGAAGTTGATTAAAAATAAACTTGAAAACTTGTAAAGGAAGCTTCTTTGAAGTAATGTTTTAAAAATCCATTCATGCCGTATAAGTTAAAAAAAACATTCTTCGTACTTTTGTAGGAAAAGTCAAAAAGTACCTCGTACCGAAAAACGACAAAAGATTCCTTTCATATTCTTTACTAAAAACTCACCTAAGGGTAAAATTGGATTTAAACTATTTCAAGTGGATGGAAACAATATTACATATTGAGGGAACATGGATGTGGATGATAAAATACACCTCAGTAAATACTTACGAATAAACAATCTCGGATAAAAATGAGATTGTGATATTTCCCTTACCTTAGGTCCGATTTGCTTTGTTCGTGTCCGAAGCTCCTGTATAATGGTTTAAATAATGTTATTGACTTATTCCAGAATCATACATATTGATATGAGATCATATATGGTCATATTATTAGCTTCTTGTTAGTAATATTTCATTGTTACTTGTTACTCGGGTCTTTATAAATTTTTGTTCTTATGCGTGTTTTGTCGAATAAATTCTTATTCTTATCATTAGGTTATAGATAATTCATTTCCAGAATGGTATTAGTGTAGTATATACCATATTCATTCATTCAATTCATTTATACAATCATTATGAAATGAAGATCATGTAGAACGAGTCGCATCACATCGTGGAGACGGTATTCCGTACGTACGCACGAGTGATGATATCGTTCCTATGATCGTGGAATTGTATTGGAGTATATATATATATTATTTCAGTATCAATATTACTTTATAATAATCATATATAGTTACTCATTACACCATTATACCCATCCTTGTAAGGTGATGGTGGAAAATAGATTACACCACGGCGTGGAGACGGTATTTCGTACGTACGCACGCGCGGTGATTTCATTTTTCCGTAGGATGGATAGAAGGTGAATTAGGGTTGTTTCATATTTATAATAACATATCAGTATGTAAGTAATACTGATGTTATTACTTTATCATGAAACAACTAAAGAAGAAGAAGTTGAAGAAGAAAGAAATTGAAAAGATCGGTAATGGATATTACCTCTTCTTTGGAACGCCTTTTTGAATCCTCCACTTAAGGAACTAAGATTGGTCTTTGGAGAAGACCAGGACCTCAAGGATTATTCTAGGGAAGTGGAGAAGGGAAAATGGCAGGGGTTGGCCGAGCTTGAGTGCTCAAATTGGTGTGAGGAGGAGGGGGAGGAGGTGCCCTTTTATAAGGGAGGAGAGGGGCACCTTAGGAATATCTCAAAATATTATTTTATATTAAAGTCAAAATCGGTTTATAATGGTTCCAAAGGGTCTTATTTCGAAGCTAAAGTGGGGATGGGTCGAAATCCTATCAACCAATAGAATTTAGACAAGTTTAGGATATTATTTTAACCTTATCAATTAAATTTAACTCTAAGTTAAATAATTTAACTTTTACCATGTCTTTTTTGTTTTCTTTCACTATATGGTTAATACACTTACTATAACATGCCAAACGAACCCCAAATTGTTTATTATTAATATATATATCCTTATCTAAGTCATTTGGCCGAACCTTAGATTTTTAGGAATAAAATAACAATTAATAATATAATATTTGATTTAAAAACTATTTTGTGTCAATTTTGACACTATTTGATATATGATTTTTTTCAAAGTCATAACAGAATTATATGTTCGAAACAAGTTGATTAAATCAATACTAATATATCATAGTAACCTAGAAAATTAGTGGAATTCATAAAAAGTCTCAAATTACATTTATTTTGGTATTTATATTATCAATTTTGTCAATATTTCATTAATAAGATAATTACTGCATCATCTTTGTGTCATAAATAAATTACATTATTTGATGTCTAAAAATTACAAATAAAATACCATCATGTAGGAAATCTTTTGAGCTTTCTAATGAATATTTACAATCGAATTTATATTATGTATAACCCTATATTAAAAATGATTTACTTATTAAACTTTGATTTTAACTATTTTAACCCTTCTTTAAATAAATTAATAATAAATGTCCTAATCTAATCCAAGTGGGCCTAAATGGTCATATTTTATTCCTAAGTTTGTTTTTGGTCGAATTACACTTGTCCAATAGAATTAGGACATGTGTTAGGGTAATAGTAATATCATATTTACCCTTAGTTACCCTATTTACTATTAACCGCGGTAAAAAAAAGTAAAAAGTTACTATTCACCAAAAATTATTTTCATCTCATTGAACCACATTTTAGTCCTTGATATTAACCTTGTCTCTCGGATTTTCGAAATTCCATTCACAGAAGTGGTAAAATTAAGTTTTATGCAAAATTCAGTTTTTAACCTACCACTTAGTGGTTTCACTATTCATCAAAAATTGAAAGTTTTCAGAAAAATACCAAAATTTCATCCTAAGCTATATTTCATATTCCGAATTCAAAAATGAAGTCTATTTTACCAAATTCATAACATAGAAGTTGAATTAATTAATTTTATAATTAAATCCCGCTATTAAAACAAATAGCGTGTTTTTACGAAACAATATCTATCAAAAGATTGACACTTGTTTATGTCAGGTTTAAATGTGAAATTACGTCCAATGACCAACATTGTATTAAATTGTAAAAATATATTCTAAATATACTTTAAAACCACTCAAATTAATAATTTATCACTATTAATTATTTCGATTAAAAAAGTTGTTTTTAATTATAATTTAGTAATTTTCACTATTCATCAGAATATGAAAGTTATCCGAAATGTACCAAAATTTCACCTTAGGCTAAATTCGATACTCCGAATCCAAAAATGAAATCCATTTTGAAAAATAAAATTTACAAAATTTCAAAAAGTGGTTATTACTATTCATAACGGCTAGTTTTAATAGCATATCGCTGTTTAGTGAAACTCGTTATTGCGTACTACACACACTATCGAGGAAGGTTGCGATTGCGTGTAATGCAAGGCAAGTCAAGGATGCGTGTTGTGCAAGCTCCTTTTGGTGTAGCGTACAACACAAGACATTAATAAAATTAAAAAGAATATTTTTCATAAAATCTTGGGCTGTTACAAAAACATTTAAGTCCATATAAATAAATAATTAAAACTATTTTTTAAAATGTGGATATTTATGAGAATGATTTATAAGAATAAATATTTAAAACATTTAAAACAATATTTTAGTTAAAGAGTTCCTAACCAAATACGAGATGCTTGAATACAAGTAATTGAGGAATAACATTAATCAATACATTATAATATCATGAGAACAAAGGGATTCATGATATAATATGTTAAAGGAAAGTATATACACCATATAAAATTGAATTGGTGCATAATGACAAAGAGGTCTCCAATGAATGTAAATTGTGAAGAAATACCTTATAAAGACCGTGTTTATATATTAAGGATGAATCAATGAATTAATTATGTGTGAAAAATATAAATAAACTCAATATAATTGGATATTAAGTGTAAATAAATCAGATTACATTCACACATATTCTTATAAAAAACAATGACTTGGATGTTTAACTCAATGAATGGAAATTGAGTTTTCATATCAATGGAATGTGAATTTATCAATGGAGTAATTATGTGTATCAAAGTTATATCCATATAATGGGTAGTGGAAATTACTATATAAATAATAAATAGTGATACTACACATAATCATGGAGTAAAATAATCAATGTAGTATGTGTAAACCCCAATGAGTAGAAATCAAAAGATGAAATTCCCTTAACAATTCGGTAACATAAGAAACATACACCCCATGAAAGAATTATCATACAATTAAGATGTAAATAACAATAAATTAAGGTATATTACACAAAGAATACAATCATGGGTCATACATACACCACACAAAAGGAAATAGTGGCAATATATCATGAATCTCACGTGAATATGAAGTGAGATGAAAACCTCTTAACACATTGTAATCAATTGATTAATATGAACAGAATTTAACAACCACCAAATGAATCACACAATACCATTAATATAAAGATAATCATGATAATATATATCAAATGTTAGTACACAATACCCCACATGCAATAAATAAGCGATGAATAATGGAAATCTCCTGGAATTTAAAGTGAGATTAGAAACCCCCTACCCTGTACATTTCCTTATTATAGGGTTGGTTAACCTCATTTATAATGGTGAAATAATTGTTGTAAACTTATACAAGAACCAAATACAATAATATCATATCATATATGATATTCTAATATTTCTTTATTAATGATATTTTAGTAGTATCGTTGTATTGGTTGTTAACAATTTCATTATCCTCTATATGTTTTCATACGTAAGTCATGATTCTTATATATAAGCTGTACTTGATTAATATCAATAATGATATTAAGTTCTTAAAAATTATTTTTAATCATACAATGAAAATTATTCTTTAATAATTACGATGGGGAATGAATCTCATCACGTTCACGGAGAAGGTAAGTCGTATGTACGCACGAGTGACAACAATAATATATTGATGGAGAAATAATATGTAATTGGATGGTATATCATAAATAAAGAATAATTAACATGTTATATTTATTATTTACATTAGTTATACTCATTATAATACCCATCCAAATAATAAAGTGTTTGAATAACAAACTACACCCCGACGTGGAGATGGTAAGCTGTACGCACGCACAAATGGCGACTCTGTCATTTATAGGATGTATAGAATAAAAAATATGGTTGTAACATATTTATAATAACATAAAAGAATTAATAAATTAATAGATTTATTATTTTGTTATGGAAACAAAAAATAAAGAGGAAGTGGAAGAAGAAAAGAACTTGAAAGAGGGTGGTGAAATTATTATCTCTTCATCGGTTGTTTCCTTTTGAGTTGATAAAAAGGGATACTTAGTTTCTTTTTATGAACAAATTAAGGCCTCTAAGACGAATTTACGGAATTTTGAAGATATTTTGGTAGGGGTTTTTCGATAAAAATGGCTTTGGAGTTTTAAAATTAAGAGAAGGGGAAGTACCCTTTTATAAGAGAGGTGAGGGGCAATTTAGGAAAAGCTTCAAATATTATTTTATAATAAATTAATTTTCGGTTAATAATAGATAAATAATGATTTATTTAGAAGATAATGTGGGGATGGGTCTAAAACCATTCCACCAATAGGTTTTAGATGGGTTTAGGTTACCATATTAACCTTATCTTTTATATTTAACTCTTAGTTAAATAGTTTGACATTTACCGTGTATCTTTGTATTTTTATATTATTTGGTTAATAAACATACTATAACAAGCCAAGATAATCCCAAGTGATTAATTATTAATATATATAACCTTTTCTAATTCCTTTTTTGGACCTTTGATTTTTAAAAATATTATATCAATTAATAGTATAGTATTTCTTTTAAAAACTCAATTTTGTCAATTTTGACACTATTTGTTATTACATTTTTCTGAAATCCATAATAAAATTATATCTTAGAATAATATTTATTTAATCAACCCTTACATGTCATATTAACCTATAAAATTATATTAATTAATCAGAAATCTAAATTTACATTTATTTGGACATTTATAATATCAATTATTTTAATCATTCATTAATATGGTAATTACTGCATCATCATTGTGTCATAAATAAATTTAATTATTTAATGTCTAAAAATTATAAATAAAATATAATTATTTAATAAATTATTTATTATTTTTAATGAATATTTATTTCTTAATTTATCTTATGTATAACCCCATATTAAAAATGGTTTAGTTATTAATCATTGAATTTAAGACTTTTAACTCTTCTTTAAATAAAATAATTATAAATGTCCTAATCTAATAAAAGTGGACATAAATGATCATATTTTATTTCTAAGGTTGTTTTTTGTCTAATTAAACTTATCTAATGGAATTAGGATAGGTGTTAGGGTAATTATAATATCATTTTTAAATTTAATTACCCTATTTACTTTTAACCACGACAAATAAAAGTCAAAAGTTACTATTCATAAAAAATTATTTTCAACTCATTAAACCAAATTTTAATTATTGATATTAACCATGTATCTCGGATTTCGGAAATTCAATTCACAGAATTGGTAAAATCATGTTTTATGAAAATTTCAAATACTCTTAGAAGGTGGGTAAATGACGATAAAAAGTTCAATAAAATTTTATACATCTAATTTTATTATAAAATGACTCCAATGAATTAAATTGAAATTATATAGGTATTATGTATATATATATATTTACTTAAAACAAAATTTAATTAAAAAAATATTTATTTAAATAAAAAGTCAGTTTTAAACTATAATGTAGTGTTTTTCACTATTCGTCTGAAATTGAATGTTTTCAGAAAAAAAACAAAAATTGACCCTAAGATAATTTTGATATTACAAATTCAAAAATGAATTATATTTTAACAAATTCAAAACACATAAGTTTCATTAATTAATTTAAAATTAATTCTCGTTGTCAAAACTGAAAAGCGGGTTTTTAAAAGGTAAAAACTATCAAAAGATTGACATGTGTTTATGTTAAATTTAAATGTGAAATTACTTATAATAACGTAAATTGTATTAAATGATAAAAATATAATCTAACTATTCTTCCAAACCATTCAAATTCATATTTTGACACTATAAATTATTTCTAATAAAAAAGTTGTTTTCAATTAAAATTTAGTATTTTTCAGTATTCATTAAAATGTGAAAGTTATCAGAAAAGTACCAAAACTTTATCAAAAATAAATTTTTATGTCCCAATTCAAAAGAAGAATTTAATTTCATTAAATTTAATTTATAAAAGTATCAAATATTATTTTTAAAAAGGGTTTTATATTAAAAGGTAGTATATTTTCAAATTTTGAAAAATACACCTTTTATATGAAAAAATGAATTTGTTCTTATATTATGTCTAAGAAACAAATAATATGGATTCTAAAAGTATATGGAGTATATAAAACACAAAATTTAGTTAATACTATTTATAACCACTTTTTGAATGGCTATTTTGGTAAGTCGTGGTGTGCTCGAACTCAATGTTGCGTGTAGTGCAAGCTATTGAATTACTTTAAAGAAAATTACTAACTATGAAATCATAGGATGTTACATTCTTCCCCAATTTTGGAAATTGCATCCTCAAAATTTTAAAATTTGGCTTGGGATCTTCATTGAAAGTCCCACATCAGAGAATAAGTCAATAAAACTCTGACTTTAAAATAACGAAAGAGAAGTACAATGGTCACCCGAGATAACCCATACTAGGATTCCATGTACAAAAATATGAATATGGAAGATAAACTAAGTGTCAAGTTCTGATAGAGAGTGATATAAAACAATATCAGGTGAATGTTAAAAAAAACCCCCAAACTTGGGATGGTATAAACAGTCATTAGTTTCCCAGTAGGAAAAGTAAACCAACAACATTTTTTTTATTAAGTTCCATTTCATAATGTGGAGGAATTTATTTATGAGACTGACTAAGAAAAAAAGTGATATACATAAATTTTAAGTAGAGTTTCATCCTTTTATAATGTTCTACCACTACCTTTTCTTACGATGAGTATTCAAGATGACTTGGTTACACATGAAGCACTATAATCAACACTAGAGAATCACATAATCCATAGAGGATAAACTATATATTTACATTGTCTTTAAATATTAACCAAAACCATAATGGTTTGTACAAGATTAGATGATGCACAAAAAGGATAACCCTTTAGATAAAAAATAATAATCATAATTTCTAAAATTAAACCAATAATATCCAAAGTTCAATAAATACCATTCAACAAACAATTATCCTTAAAATCCTTCAATATAATCCAAACTAATATTAAAACCAAAAACTAAGAAGAATTTCATTGTGTAGTCTTCCACGTTAAATGTTATCTCAAAATAACATCGTCTACAATTAAAGTCGCATATGTTAAAGTAATTAACCTAATCACATATTCCCTATGATAGGTTAATCATTTCCATAAATAGCCCAAATCGCTATAAATCCATAATTAAAAAATATATAAAAATCCACCATAGTCCTCAAATGAAATCCCATAGTATTTTATTTTCCTTAGTCATATAGTGTTCCCAAAAAAGAGAACATATTCCAAAATAACATTTTTCACTTAATCCGAAAATCATTTTCCTATAGTATGGATATCCATTTGATAAGACATATGATCCCAAATCAACATATTATTGATAAATAAAATCATTTAACTAGAACGAATTATTCTCACTAACTAGGGACTATAAAAAGTCAAGTTGTAGGTGATAAATCCCAATCTCACTCTGGTTGTGGGTTCGATTCCCACAGCTTTGTCCAACACGACATGTTGTCACACAGTCTGTGTGTTTTCCTTTTTCAAAAACTATATTTTATAAAATTCCCAAAATGAGATAATATCCTCAAAAAAACCATAACATAATTTCACCACAAATTTTACCTCATACCCCTCATTTTCATCCCAAAATATAATAACCTGTAATTGCCTCAAATTCATGGATCATATAAACCCAAATGGTTCTTTATAACTATTTTCACAAAAGAAAAGATAATTATTCCTCAAATAGAATTTTCACATAACAAACTGGAGGGTTACTCATATAAGAGAAATATCCTCCAAACTAATCCCATCAATAAAGAGCACTAATACTTTTAAACATTTCTCCATCTATTTATTTCCACATAGCTTCTTTCTTGACCAAGAGGTTATCCTATAAAATAGGTAATTCACTCGGGTAATGCCCATGTCCCCTAAATTTATAGAAAATGAATATAAATGGATGCTTGGGATCATTTTTATTTTCTTCTATAGTACTTTTCATTTTTTCCCGACAATTATTTAATTTATATCCTTATTTCCCACACATAAAGGATTTATTTGTTCCATTGAGACACTTTCCTATGTCTCTCCTTCCACATTTCATGCATAATGGTAATGGAGATATATTTTCTCAATAGTATCCACTGCTGGAGCTCTTATCATTCACTGCTTTTCTCTTCTTTATTAGGTCCAGGAGTTGGTTAATATATATGTTGTTGATCATATTTTTTGGAAATTTGATTCGGCGTGAACATAATATCTTTTACACCTATAAACATTCCATTTCATTGCTCATTTCCACGACTGTGCCTACCTTGTACATCATGTTCAATGTTACTATGACTTCCTTGGAATCTATCCATTGACTAACACAAAAAAACATAGTGTGAGTCATAAAATAATTTATAGAACATCATAACATGTTATTTTGAATCTAAAACACCTTAAGACTAACCAAGGTTATATTTTCTCATATTATATTAAAATCCTTCAAATCTATTTATAAAGAAAATTTGAATTATATTAATCATATCCCCTAAGAGTGTCGTAACAAAGAGTGCAACAAGGCCCCTTGTCGTGTACCAAGATTCCTTGAGTCAAACCTGAAACTCCTTGTTGTAGTTTTCACTCCTAGATATATATGTGCCGGAGCCGCCTCAAACTGCTTGTATCTATACAGGGATGTATTACTTGGAAAACCTACATAATATTTACATTACCAAATTTTTTGTATGTACTTATATACTAATCCTCAATGTCTATCTTAGGTTAATGTTTTCTAATTAGAGTTTTTTTGAATGTAGCTTCCAAGGTTTATACTAATCTTCCTATAATACCAACTGTAACGCCCCAACTCTAGTTAGCTAGAATTGGTGCATTATTACATAACATTGGAATGGAAAAAAGGAATTATGTCCCGAAAGACTGATCGGTTTTTTAGCCTTGGAAGTACTAGATATATACATAAGTATTACATTACATCATAAAATAAAAACAACAACATTGTGTCCCCTTTGAAAACTCATATATCCCTTAGTCTATTCTAGCAGGTTAATAATAATATACTTCTTTTCATCCTGGGGAAAATAAAACATAAGAAAGGGGTGATCTCAGATGCTTAGTAACGATAACAATATATCTTAATCAATCTTAATGAAGAATAAACATTTAAGGAAATGTATAAGACAACAACACAAGCCTTTTATTCTTAAATTTAACCATTATATGGAATAGATAGACCAAAAAATTCTATTTACTAATTCACATGGATATTCTACTAGAAGAATAATCACATGTAATATCAGTAGCCAATTTAATATTGATAAAATGTATAATGTTGGAATTCATTACCACATAGTCAATGCCTTGTTCCAAGACTACAAATAAGATTTTTTCAAAGCCTTCTGCCAAGACACTAGTTAGTCTCATGAGACCTACTGATGCATCGAAGAGCTATATCTGGCTCCACCAGTCAATTAATAAGTCCAAGGAATTTCTCATATGAAATGGTGAAACATAATATAAACATTCATATTAAAAATTGCATATGAAATGTCAATATTTTAACCACAAACCATGAATGGCATAAAAATGGCACATTCAAAGTCAAACATAACTCATTCAATACAATATGGATGATTTTATTATGATAAACCAACCTCAATCAAGAATAATATACACTGAAGGATATTGATGTAGATGAAAATGATAATAAAAACTATTTGAGAGAAATATCCCTTTTTTCTTGAAAACATTTAAATGTCGCACTATTTATCAATGAAGTCGTTTGAAAGAGATTTTTAGAATCAAAGTGTCCCATACCACTTTTAAATTTATAAATGAAACTTTAGTTTCAAAATATTTATGCCCATATAAATAAATACTTAAATCATTTTTTAAAACATGGACATTAATGAGAATTATTTAGAATATTAAATATTTAAAACATTTAAAACAATATATTAGTTAAATAGTACTTAATGAAATAAGAGATGCTTGAATACAAGACATTAAAGAATAATATTAATCAAAACATTATAATATAATTATAATAAATGGATTCCAGATATAATATTTCAAAGGATAGTATATTCACCATATAAAAGTGAATTGGTGCATAACGACAAAGAGGTCTCAAAGGAATGTAAATTGAGACGAATAACCATATTAAGACGGTATCCATAGATTAAGGATGAATCAATGAAATAAATATATGTGAAAATATAAATACACTCAATATAATTGGATATCCAGTGTAAATCAACCAGATTACTTTCGCACATATTCTTGTAAAAACAAAACCAATGACTTGGAGGTTTAACTCAATGAATGGAAATTGAGTTAAGATTACCCTAAAAAAGTTCACATCAATGGAATGTAAATTTATCAATGGAGTGATTATGTTTATCAAAGGTATATCCATATAAAGGGGAGTGGAAATTACTACATAAATAATAACTAGTGATACCACACATAAACATGGAGTAAAATAATCAATGAAGTTTGCATAAAGCCAAATGAGTGGAAATCGAAATTTGAAATTCCCTTACCAATTTGGTCACATACGAAACATACACCCCATGAAAGAATTATCATACAATGAAGATGTAAATAACGATAAATTTATTTATTTTACACAATTAATACAATCATGGGTAGTACATACACCACACAAAAGGAAATAGTGGAAATATATCATGAATCTCACATGAATAAGAAGTGAGATGAAAACCCCCTACCACGTTGTAATCAATAGAGAAGTGTGAAAAAAATTTAATATCCACCAAATGAATCACAGAATTACGTGAATATAAAAATAATAATGATATTATATATCAAATGGCATTACACAATACACCACATGCAATAAATAAGTGGCGAACAATAGAAATCTCACGGAATTTAAAGTGAGATATGAAACCCCATACCCTTTACTTTTCCTTAGTATAGGGTAGTTTATCCTCTTGTATAATGGGAAATAATTGCTATTAAATTATAAAAGAACCAAATAAAAAAATATGATATCATATATGATCTTCTAATATTGATTTGTTAATGAAATTTCAGTAGTATCATTGTTTTGGTTGTTAATTGATTCAACTTCCATTATGTTTTTGGTTAAATAAGTCATGGTTTTTATGTATATGATTTATTTTATTCATATCCAGAATGATATTATGTTCATAAACATTATTTATAATCATAAAATGAAAATTATTCTTGAATTATTATGATGGGGATTGAATCTTATCGCGTTCGTGGAGAAGGTAAGTCGTACGTACGCATGAGCAAAAATATAATTATATTGATGGTTAAATCATATGTAATTGGATAGTACATTATATATAAATAATAATTAACATGTTATATTTATTATTTAAATCAATTATACTCATTATTATATCCATCCAAATAATTAAGTGTTTGAATAACAAACTACACCACGACGTGGAGACGACAAGCCGTACGTACGCAAGTATGGTGACTTTGTCATTTATAGGATGGATAGAATAAAGAATATGGTTTTACCATATTTATAATAACATAAACGTTTCTATAAGGTATTGGATTTATTATTTTTGTATGGAAATAAAAAATAAAGAGGATGTGGAGGAAGAAAAGAACTTGAAAAAAGGTGGTGAAATTATTACCCCTTCTTCAGTTGTTTCTTTTTGAGTTAATCAAAAGGGATCCTTAGGTTGGATTTCTCATAAAATTAAGACCTCTAGATTTAATTGAGAGATGTTTGGGGAGATATTTGTCTAGGGGTTTACTGATCCAAATGGCTTTGGAGGTGTGAAATTAAGAGTATGGGAAGTACCCTTTTATAATAGAGGTGATGGTCACTTTAGGAAAAGCTGGAAATAATATTTTATAATAAAATAATTTTCGGTTTCAAATGGATAAAAAATGATTTATTAAGAGGATATGGTAAGGAGAGTTCGAAAACACTTTAACCAATTGGTTTTTGATAGGTTTATGTCACCATATTAACCTTATATTTTAGATTTAACTCTTTGTTAAATAGTTTCCATTTACCATGTCTCTTTGTATTTTTATATTATATTGTTAATAAAAATTCTATAACAAACCTATAGAACCCCAAGCAGTTCATTAGTAATATATATAACTATATATAAGTCCTTTTTCCGAACCATATATTTTTAAAAATATTATCTCAATTAATAATATAATATTTGTTTTAAAAACTCAACTATGTCAATTTTGACACTATTTCGAGTTTTTTTTTGTTTTTGAAAGCCATAAAAACGTTATCTATTCAAATAAAATTTATTAATCAACTAAAACATGTCATATTAACCTAGAAAATTACTTTAATTCAACATAAGTCTCAATTTATGTTTATTTGGATATTCATAATATCAATTATTTTATTCCTTCATTAATAACGTAATTACTGCATCATCATTATGTCATAAATAAATTTAATTACTTAATGTCTAAAAATTATAAATAAAATATAATTATTTATTAAACCATTTTATATTAATAATTAATATTTATTGCCGAATGTATATTATATATAACCCCATATTAAAAGTTGTTTAATTATTAAACTTTGAATTTAATACTTTTAAATCTTCTTTAAATAAAATAATAATAAATTTCCTAATCTAATCCAAGTGGACCTAAAGGATAATATTTTATTTCTAAGTTTTTTTTGGTTTAATTACAATTATCCAATAGAATTAGGACATGTGTTATGGTAATTATTATATCATTTTTACCATTATTTACCCTATTTACTATTAACCGTAGTAGATAAATGTCTAAAGTTTCAATTCACCAAAAATTATTTTCATCTTATTGAACCACATTTTAATTAATAATCATAACAATTTCTATCAGTCTTTTGAAATTCAATTCACAGAAGTGGTAAAATTATGTTTTATGCAAATTTGCAAATGCTCTTAGAAGGTGGGTAAAAGACGGTAAAAAGTTCAATAATATTTTATACATCTATTTTTATTATAAAATGACTCCAATGAATTAAATTGAACTCATATAGGTATTACATAATTTTTTTTACATAAAATAAAAAATTCTTTAAATAAAAAGATGGTTTTCAACTATAAAGCAGTGTTTTTCACTATTCATAAAAAATTGAATGTTTTTAGAAAAATACCAAAAAATTACCGTAAGCTAATTTTGGTATTCTGAATTAATAATTTAATTCTATTTTACAAACATTCAACGCATATAAGTTTCAATAATTAATTTATAATTAATTACTATTGTCAAAAACTAAAAGACGGTTTTTAAAAAGTAAAAATTATCAAAAGGCTGACATGTGTTTATGTCAAATGTAAATGTAAAATTACTTATAATGACCTATATTATATTAAATGACAGAAATATAATAAAATTACACGTTCAACCCATTAAAATTCATAATTTAACAACATAAATTATTTCAAATAAAAATGTTTTTTTCAATTAAAAGTTAGTATTTTTCAGTTTTCATCAAAATATGAATGTCATCAGAAAAGTACCAAAAATTTATCCAAAATAAATTTTTATGTCATGATTCTAAAAATGAATATAATTTCATTAAATTATATATATAAAAATGTCAAATATTAGTTTTAAAAAGGGTTTGTCATTAAAATATGGTAAAATTTCATTTTTTGAAAAATACTTCTTTTATCTAAAAAATTATTTTTTTCTTATATTATGTTTAGGAGACAAATAATATGGATTCTAATAATTTATGGAGTATATAAAACTCAATATTATGTTAATATATTCATAATTGCTTTTTGAATGGCTAGTTTGGTATGTCATGGTGCACTTGAACTCGGTGTTGTGTGTAGCACAAGATATTGAAATACTTTTAAAAAATAACAAAAAAATTGAAATATTTGGGTGTTAAAAATTTCATAAGGTTATTAAATATGAATCATAAAAAAATATAGGTGTATAATATAAAAAATGTCTCAAATAAGGAAAATTGTTAAAAAAATACCTTACCGTTTTGCTAACGTTGAAACCGTAAACCCAATTAAAGATATATAATCAAATTGATATATAAATAAAAATAAGATAAAGTATAATTTTTATAAAATAAATTCATTTTCATTATATAAATCACATAATAAAAATTAGTGGTGAATCTGTCTTGTATCTCAAAAAAATAAATGTGAGATGAGAAAGCCCCCTTACTTTGGGTCTGATTCATTAGGCTTGTTCATTATCATACTGAACAATAAACATATATTAATTTTCTAATTTCATTAGAAAATTTTACAGGTTTATTATTAATTTTATTTTAAATATAATCAATTTATACATAATTACATAACAAATATTTTAAAGTCAGATGTTTGACCATATTTGGTTTATGTGTCAAAAATGGTTTTAGTAGGTGGACTATAGTCCAATAGATCATTATATAACAATATAGAGAATTAAATTCTTGAAATAATTACTAAATTTATAAAGAAAATAATATTTCAAAACTAATTAGGGAATATAGGTTTTGGAAAATTAATTATTATTACAATCATGGATATCGTAGTCCTTACATACCCTCTAGTAATGTTTCCATGTTTACAATGATCATTATGGAATGAAATTTTAAACTGTTTTATCTTAAAAAATGATAATAATTTAAAAAATCAGATATTATTTAATTATATATACTTATATATATATATATATCATTCTTTTGATTTTGTGACAAAAAAATAAGAATCACATTGCTTCAAAGAGGCGGCATTCCAAACATTCATATACGACGATGTCACTTTTTCATTGTACGAAATGGTAAGAATAAAATGATATATTATATTTACAAAAAAATAAATATTTCATTAATATCAAAAGGATTTTATTTATATCATATATATTTATTATATTTACCCTTATTACCTTCCATGTAACACATTATTGAAAAATGCATCACATCGCTTCAAAAGGCGGGCATCCGACATACACACGAGTAGCGGTATCATAACCCTTACTGTATGGAATGTAAAAAAGAGTTTATGATATAATAAATAAATAGGTATTTTTTTGTTATAAATATAAAAAATATTATTTATAACCATTATTTACATCTTTATTCTCAACGATGATAGATGTTAATGGAAAAATGAATAACATCGTTTCGTGATGCGGTAGTTCATTATACACACAAATGATTATTTTATAACCCATTTTAAAGAAGTGTGTGATGTAATAGGCCAAAAAATTAACATTTAAAATATATTGATATTGAGGATATTCAGGTTATTATATAATAATTGTATAATAATAATTTAATTTGATAGATAAATAATTAAAAAACACATGTTGATGAACGTTACCTCTTCTTCGGGTAACTTCTTTTGGTTAGATGAAAAGTCATTCCTTGGTTGGATTTATGCCAAAAGTAAGGATTATATGATTATATTAGGGAATTTAAGAATTCATTTGGTAAGGTTTTTTCCAATAAATTTTTTACATTGTAATTAGAGGGGGAGAGGTGGTGGACTTTTATAAGTTGGGTAGAGGACACACTTTGTAATTTTCAAAATAAATTTAAGAGAACCCATGTTTTTACCTACAAAAATTATCTAATAATGACAGAAACTATTTTCTAGAAAGTATTATATCTAAATATTTCCATAAAATGGTTCCTTTACATGTTTTTGGGTTTTTTATCCATTATCTTTAATGTTTAATCACTAAGTAAACTTGTTTTTACCTTAATTATTGTCATTATTTTTGATAACTTTCACTAATCTATTTGTAAAAAAATTATGTGAAAAATATATTAAATTATAAATTATTATGATTATAAATATGGAATATTTAGTAAAAAATAGGATCACCGATGTGGAAAATTTTAATTTAATATTAATCCTATAGACGCTGCGAGAGAATGGGTTTCTAAGAAGAATTTTTTTTTAGAAAACAGATAATTCTATATAAACTCCATGACTAATAATAATAATTTTAAAAAAACTCAATTAATATTTATTGATATATTTTATATAAGTTTAATTTAAAACATTCCCAATTATGGATTATTTAAAATAATTAAAATGATAAACATTATTTATTTTAAAACCGTTTTTACAAAATCCATTTTTTTAAATCCCAAATCAATCTTATACTAAAATACAAAATGAAATTAAATAAAGAAATTACGATGATTAAATATTACTTATGATACATTAAATCTTATTAAAAATATATTGGTACTTTTAAATTAAATAATTTATTGAAGTGAAATTTTTTTTCTAAAAAATGGTATTTTTCACTATTCACCTAAATTTCAATATTTTCTAAAAAATAAAAGATATTCAACCAATGTAATATTTGATATTACAAATACAAAAATTAAATTTATCTTTTAAAATAAATTTTATAAATGTGTTAATAAAACATTTAAATTAATTACTCCTTAATAAGGTGATAATGCTTTTTTTTAAAAACATATATATTTTCAAACATAAAATTGGATTTATTTTTAAATCATATATAGAAAAAAATGAATCTTAAAAATAATAATGAAAAATTATTTAAAAATTTCATAAATATAATCCAAAAACGGATAATTTTTTTATTTTATTGACAGAAAACACACTTGTGCACAATTAAACAATTTTTTAGAAAATGATTTCCTTTTATTTTCAAAAGTGTATTTTATTCATTTATAATTTTTTGGTTACCAAAGAATTCATTATTAACCATATTTTAATAAATTATTTAATCTTATTCGTACCCTCTATTCCAACTACTAGGTTATAATGGTAATATATATCATGGGTTTTTTATGTTCGGTGTTGCGTGTTGAATATGAAA
Organism: Viscum album; assembly: GCA_963277665.1. Lineage (NCBI taxonomy): Eukaryota > Viridiplantae > Streptophyta > Magnoliopsida > Santalales > Viscaceae > Viscum > Viscum album. The sequence continues at coordinate 400,961,763 of OY728138.1, forward strand.
TCGAACATAAAAATATTTAGTTTGTGTGTAATGAAACCTAAACTAATTATTTCATGTAACCAATGATAAACTCGTTTTTTCATGTCCTTTATGATACAGAATAAATCTTTTTATTTTAAACTATAAGGGTGTTAATAACATAATAACATCTCTGTATATGGTAGATAGTAGTTTTATTATATTTTATGCAGTAATAAATAATTTAATGTTGTCAAAGAAGAATTAAAATGAATAGGCTTAATGAAGACAGTAACATTCTTGTAGATAAAAGACATTCAGATCTCTCCTTAAGAACCCTAGGGTTCGTCTGTTGGTATGAAAAGAATCATCAGAATGTGTATAAAGATTTTGGGGAGGGATTTTTCAGTGATTTTTTGGTCTAAATGGCCTGAAATATGTTAATAAGTTAGGGTAGTGAGAGACCTTATATAATTGAGGAGGAATCTAATTTTGTTAAATACCAAAAACTATCAAATAATGGAATGTCACTTTCACCCCAAGTGCTCCAAATTGAAAATTTAAGGGATGATGGTATGATATTGTCTATAAAAAACTGGATCACAAATAAACCAGATGTTTAAAACATGTTTTTCTTAACTTCTAAATTTCTTTACTTTTACTATTTTTTCACAATGTTAGGTAGTATTTATAAAATAGGTAAATTTTCAATTAAAAATAAAATAAAATGATCCTTATCTGGTTATTTTTTCCAACAAATTATAAATATTAAATCCAATTTTTCAAATAAAAAACCTATCTGTAGTGAAAATTAACTTTAACAGAAAAACATGTAACATGAAAAAATGCTGCTTTAACCTTGAAAATAGTAAAATGGTCATTGCTATTTATGGCGAAATATAGTCACTATAAAAATTCAATAAGTCCATGAATGAACTATGTTATATATTTTAAAACATTTACAAATCAGACCCACTTTAAAATATATGAATGTATAGTCTTTAACATTATCCAATGGATTATGATTTTTCTATGTATTAGATATAAGAGGAAAAAAAGTGGAGGAACACATTCTTTCATAATTGATGAAGGAGTATATTTGTTCCTCTAGTTTTATCATTGATTCATGGATCCATTTCATCCTTAATTAGAAATATCTTTCAAATATGTGGTGGATAATTACCTTATGAATGAAGTCCAGGCTCCACCATGTGCACAAGAAAAAGAAACTGTTTATAATATCCCTCCACTAATCTGGAAAGGTGTATCCTTTACCAAATTTCATTTAGGATCTAACTCCTTTAGGGGAGATCTATTCAGGCCTCCTGTTTTCAAAAGATTATAAGATGAATCATTCTCTATTATCACTGTCATGGATTCACACTAGTAAAGACGTGATTTGTGTAAATACTCTATATGTGGACGAATATTATATTTTTAAGGTGGGATTCCATAGTAATGTTTTGATCATAAATCTATAATAACTCATTTTTGGAATAGTATGCATTGGAGACTTATCTTAATTAGAAAAATGGTATTTTCATATCATTCTAGAGTCCTGGGAGAATTTTAACTCACCATGGAAATTTGGTTACCTAGACATGAAACCTATTATACATAAAATTTCAGAATGGTACATGAATTTCTACCCCTTCAACTTGAATCCCTCAAATGAACATGTCTGTGAAAGGTTACACAACCTCTATTGTCTCTTTTTTTAACCCAAAAGTATAAATAACCTAGCATCAATTATTGGTTTTCCTTTAAATTTGAACCAAGAACATCTAAATGGGGATTTGTGCCTTTATTCCATTATCCTCATTGACATTAAAATGGAAACAAAGATCATGTACCTGATTAGTCTTATTTCAAGTGAGCATAAATTCCACAGGAAAGTGGAAAATTGTCAAATGCCTCCATACTATGATGTATTTAAGATTTTAGAGAATAATATTTCGAATTTCATAGTAATCCTTAAACAGTTCAATCCTTCATGGGAAATCATGGAATGGAAGGAGGTTCTTAGGCATAGAAAAACAAATTTGTGGGGTTAGAGATGGGTGAATCATCTATGCCGGATAATGTTACAAATAGAAACATGACAGGAGACATGACCTGATGGGATGCAATGATTGAGGAAGAAGACAAAGATCATAGATCACCCTCCCTTATGAAGTCTTGGATTATAAAGGGACTCATGTTCTTTATGATAAATAATTGTCCTTTTGGAGGATGACTATGACATTTTTATTAATTTTTATATGGAGATCAAAAACATCATGACATCCCTCTTTTCTGAGGAGTCTCTATTGAAGGTGATTGAAGAATATATTGATTCAATCATACATTTATATTTCATGAATCTAGACACAATAAAATGAAATATATAATAAGTCCCTTTTGATCTACATCATTCATCTAAATCATTTTTCGTAAAATAACACTCATGCATAAAGACAAAGTTACCACTGTACTCTCCCTTAATGAGAAGTGCTACTTCTAAAATCAGAAAACATCACATCTCTGCTGATTGAAATGGGAATATAATTATAGAATATGATAATAAAACGATAGGACCAACAATAATTGAAAAAAATAAAGATTTGGGAAAATGAGAAGTGAGATAACACTGCCACATCCCAACTCAAATGAGCATATTATTCTATATCATTTAGGTCTTGTCCAAACCCAACATAGTAAATTATTTCATGCTTCTCATTCTAAACAACAAACCTAACATCATTGGTATATATAAACCAAAAATAGGATTCTCTTACACAATTTCCTCTTTTGAGATCAAAGGCTACTACCTACTTGGGATGAAATAACCTCTTTCTAACATTAGTAGGATATGGATCATGTTACAAGATTGCATTTAAGTACCCACTATTGTTAGTACTACAGAACAGATTATAACATAAGTCTTTATTAATGAATATGTCCTAAATTCATGATATGTGGTTGTTTTATTTTACAACTACCATGATTAATGGGATGTATGGATATAAATTTCTTCCTCTTGAGTATCATTAATGATCCTGGGATGTTTATTGGAGATTTTAACTCTAGATTTCAACCAGATGAGATTTTTTCCTTTTCTCCCACTACATATCAACTAGATATTTCAGGTCCAATATCTAATGTATATATATGGTTGTGATAAATTTGGTGTGTGTTAAATTTATATAGTACATGAAACATCTAAATATAATGGCATATAGTATAATTTATAGAGAATTTTCTAATAAAGATTCCTTTACTACTTGGGGCTCCATTTCATGTGTCTCCTTAGGCAGAGCCTACATTGACCACTACCCAATCCTTATGAGTATCCTATTTAAATAAAGGAATCATACTCTCCCATTTTGTTATAATAATTCAGGTATCATTTATCCTAAATGTGGTAAAATTTTCCATCACACATAGAATTTCACGGAGTGTGAAAATAGTCTGATGGTATGTATCTTTAAGTTAAAATTGATCAAAATGAGAATAAAAGCGTGGAGTAGAAATTAAATTGTCTCCCTTGATAAGGATATTGATATTATTTAATGTTCATTTTATCTTCTTCAAGGATCCATTACCAATTAAGAATTATCTATTGGAATTGACCCAGATATTATGATTTAATCCAATCTCAATGATCATCTAAATATCAAAGATAATTTTCGAAACAACTATTTAAAAAAAATCTCAATTATGGTGATACATACAATAAATTATTCCACTGACATTGTAATGTTTGAATGGTGAATATGCCTCTTTCTCTTATTAAAAAATAGTGATCCACTTTTGGAAAATAGAAAATACATTTTCAACCATGTTTTCTTTTACAACATGACTCTTTTCAAAGGATATCTCATTAACTTGGGCTCGATGGAGGGAATCATTAAAATATTAGTAAGTGATGAAGAAAATATAATTCTCACCTCAATATCTTTGGAGTTTTAAATAAAGGAATAAGTCATTGGCCTAAATGCAGTGGGCTCTCATGGACCACATGGCTTCACTAATAATTTCTCTCACGCATATTGGGATACAATCCATCATTATGTCTACTATTTGACCAATAATTATTTCAAGGGAAGATATATAAAAAATGACACTAATGATACATTCATTTATCCTATGCCAATGGTAGAAAATTCTTGTGATCCTGGCCAACTTAGCTTAATTTTCCTTATTAACATCACTCATAAAATAAAGGGTAAAATTCTGGTAAATATGCTTGCCAAATTCCTATAAAAGATCATCTCCTCCAACAAATTTGGTTTTATTAAAGGGAGAACTATTTAATATTTCCATATCAATTCCAATGAATGTGTAAAACTATTTAAGAAAATTACCAATGGAGGTAATATTGCATTAAATATTGATGTTATGAAATCATTTAATACCATGGAGTGGGGCTTCATTGGTAGGGTCTTTACCGACTTTGTCGTGTATTCAAGATTCAATAATTTGATGAAAAAACTGCTTAACTACATATATATTTCAATTATCTTTATAATTGTCTTCCCATAGATATATTATACACGCTTGATATGGTTTAGGTAAGGTGACTCAATATCTTTCATTGTCTTTGTTATTATTGGGGACTATCTCAGTAGGCTGCTTCTAAAAATAGTTGATCATGGTGAATTAAAAAATATAAGAGAATACAAAGGACTATATTATACTTATAATTTATTCAATAACTATGAAATAATTTTATTCACCTGGGGTGATAAAAGAAAAAATAGGAATAAAAAATTTCATCTATTATTATGAAAAAACATTTTCCATCAGATTAGTAAGAGTAAATCCTTCATAAAATATGGTTCAAATATTGCCACGTACAGGAAAATAAACATCAAGAGTGAGGTATGAATCAAATAACAAGATCTTATTTTCATCTAAATCGGAGTTACAATTATTTTGGGAAAACCCTTCTCTAGATACCTCAATTACATTCTAATCCAAATTCAAATACACTTGTGTTCTTGAAATGTTATGTTTTTATCTATGGTTGGAAGAATTTGACTTTTGAAACACAGAATTATTTCAAAAATTGTTAACTAATTTATAATATAAAAATTTATTTCATTCTTAATACAAATTTTTCTCATCTCTGTTATGAATATTGTTTAGATAAATATCACTCTTGAGAGAAGAATAATCACAGTTCCTTAGAAGCAATGCGGAAAACTGCATGCCATTTAAGCATGTCTCATAAAAAACATCTTTCTCTTCAGAAATTACCATTAATCCAATTTCATATAGAGGATTTTAATGATAAATAAACATATATAAAATTTCTCAGAACCAGATTCACTGGAAAACATAAATCTACGAACTCAAGCTATGTTGGATCCTCTATCTGGCTTGCCATTAAATTTATTTATAACAGAATCCAACTAGTTGGATAAAAACCCCTTTTATTAGTTTTTGGTTTTAAAACTTCAAAAGTATACCTATACTCCACATTATTGACTCCAATATTCTTATAGAAAACCTTAGATAAACCATCAGTAATTATAAAACATACCCCCACTCACTCCTTGTTGATACTAGATTAGTTATCTATAATTATTATTTCATTGATAGGGATAAAATTATGATTTTAGAGATATTTTTAGATAGAATTATAAATGAAAAAATATGATACAATAATTAAATACAAGTCCCACGGATCTATATTGGATCAAACAATAACAAATAGATTCTTCAATCTAGGATCAGGAAATTATGGAGGCTCTCCATCTCCAAAATACCTATTAATTCTAGTATTCAATCTATGGGTATATCACTGTGCTCAAGATGTGTTTTTTTTTCAAGAAGCATAGAGAGGACGTGGACCACCTCTTCCATAGTTGACATAATTCCAAGGCCCTCTAGAATACCCTATTTGAAATTTTTGAGACAAACCTCCAAAAATGTAGACTCGGTGATGGACCACCTCTATGAGTGCTTCCAACACACTTTCTCCCATCAACTAATGAACCAATTCTAGGATGTCTTTATAGATATCATCCATGTAAATTGGAATATAAGTAATAAAATAATTCATGAGAAGGAATATTTTTCATTTATTATTCCTTCACTAAAATCATTGTGGAAGTGTAAAATGAAATCTCTCTTCAGTAGGGTCTTTTCAACAATTATTCCAATGATTTATTAGTTCTTATACTCCTTAAAATTGTATCTAATTTTAATCATCCTTCAGGTAATTTCAATGTAATTTGGAAGTCACCATTTTTAGTATGGATTAGGTGAAATTATTAAGGAGCCTTTATAGGTCATCCAGGCCATGCGAGTTATGGGACTATTTTTATAGATCATACTAATGATGTCATTGGTTTCCTTAATAGCCCCTGGGGGATTGCCTCTTCTTTAGATGTGTAAATACTTGGACTAATTAAAATGTGTACATAGAAATTCAATAGGGATGTATAAAATTTTGGATTAAGTGAGACTCTTCCATAGTTGTGCATGTTGTTAGAATTTGTAACATTTATCTTTTATGGAGAACAAATGCTAAATGAATCAAATTTATAGATATGTTCTCCTATATTAATTAATTTATCACACATGATTTTCATGAAGATAATTATATTCATGATGGACTTATAAATAATGGGTTCAGTTGGGATGATTGAATATTAACCACCACTGTACCTAATGATTTGTTGCCCCTTTTAAAAATGGGTAAATGTGAATTTCCTTCCTTTAGACTGACTTAAACATTCATTTATTTATTTTAGGAGTCTTGACCTTTCAAAATGGCCTCATATCTCTTTAAAATCATTTGTAAATAACCTAAGAGAAGATATAAGTTTTAACAAATTTATATCATTTTATAAAATTTCAATTTTTATAAAATATCATTAATATAAATTTAACATTAATCATTTAATTTAAATTTTAAAAATATCAAGACAATGATGAAATTTGAATCTATTATACTCAAAACTGTATAAAATAATATATTTATCTAAAAATTAATGGAACACAAAAATTCATTGAATTTATTTTACTTTTAATATTGTTAGTATCATATATTTTATTTCTTGAATAATTAAATAATTATTGCATTGGAGTTTCTTAGGAATTTAATGTAATTAATTGATTATTAAAAATAGAAAAAATATATACATATGAAATTAATTTAATAATTATAATAATTACCATAAATATTAATTCATATCTTTATGTTATCCCTATGTGAATACATAAATAAAATATAAATGAAAGAGGGTGACCTTTTTTCTTTATCTTTACATGAATTATTATATTGGTCACATTCATGTAAAAGTGCCATAAAACCCATAAAAATAGACCATAAGATAATACATGTTGATATATGTACATACAGTAAGAATTGGATTAGTTTTTAGGTCATTTCAACTCTTATGTTTTTGGATTAAATCAACGGTAAAATAATTTTAATCATAAGTGTGGTAATTAATTTTTATTATTTTTACTATTAATTTTCAGAAAACATTTTGATGGACTTATTATCTAATATTAATTATTATTATTTTAAATATTGAATCCATTTTTTCAAATAAAACTCACATAAGTGGAAATATTTAATTTAAAATTATACATGTAGATGTGAAAAAAATGTGGTTTCCAATGTAGAAATTCTCATAATTATATAATTGTTTAATATAAAAACTCAATAATATATTTATTCCAATGAACTAAATTATATTTATTTTATTATAATTGATCTAATTTTAATTTAAAAACAATTTTAAATAGAAATAGAACCTTTAAATGAATTAACAATAAAGATTGTTTTCAATAAAAAAACCATTATTTCTCATTAATAATTAAAAACTCAAACTTTTAAAAAAAGCCCAAAAATTAAATCTAAGTTAATTTTTATATGATTCATTGAAAAAATTAATTTCATTTTATCAAATAATTTATATAAAATTTATATAAATTGACTTTAAAATAAGTTCTCAAGGTGTAATAAAACCTCCTTTTAGAATGAAACTATTTTTCAAAAAAAATTTATTTTTTCATAAAATATATGTTTGTTTTATTTATAATTAAAATATATCCATTGAATTTATTTTATATGAGTTTAAAAAATAAAATTTTCATAATTTATTTATTCCTATTAATACACACCAATTTTTTGGTTAGGTTATAAGCATAATATTTAAATAATAATGTTTTAAGAGGCTATCCTGATTCCTTCAAACCCAATGTTGTGTGCATTGAAGGGGATCAAGGTGATTGAGTTTATTTAAAAATTATTATATTATAAATTTTTGTGGTATTACATTCACTTATAATCTTAGTGTTTCCTCTCATAAATGTTATTGAACATGATTTTAATCCTTTAGAATATTTGGGTATAACATTACAGCCACTAAAATAAATTGTTTTCTTATAATTTAACATTGATTTATGTAATAAAGGGTTTTAAATTTAAAAATACCATTATTTGAAACCAAAAACATTAAAAGTGATAATAAAATTTTTTCTTGATAAGAGGTAAAGGAAATTGTGATGTTAATCAATAATAACACATTACTATGTTTCCATGAAAGAAAATATTTATAGGAAGTGATGATATGGACATGAAAGAAAAGTGAAAATAATTATGGAGAGTGATATAGACCATTGATGAAAATAATTTTAATGATATATAAAATATAATGAGAACCAATACATAAATATACGACGAGTCAAAAATATTATTGGTTCGTTCGAAATAAAAGTACTAGGATAACATTTTTGTTTCAGGATCATTTTCCTAGAGTTAAGGAATTCTTTTACCATCTAGAATATGTGAATTATTAAATATACATAATTTAAAATAATAAATTCATAATTTAATCAATTACCATTACCATATCATATTCTTCTATAAATATTGTGTATTCAAGTTTAATATTTCATCCCTGAAGTACAAAAATTAAATATTATCTGGTCATAAGATCTATGGAAGAATGAAAAGCCTTCCACAAATATTTTCCAAAACAAAAAAAGTTACCTCGATGTTGGCGCCAAAAATATGGCCCGAAAGGAAGGAACGAAAAAGACAGCCGGCATGCTGCATCGCGAAGCACAGCCGCGAAGCACAGCCGCGAAGCCCCTCCGCGAAGCGCCCCAGCCCTGGCGGCGCCGCGAAGCACCAGAGGCGGTGATCCTCCGCGAGCGCGTTTGACGTTCGCGAGCCGCCGCGAAGCACCAGAGGCGGTGATCCTCCGCGAGCGCGTTTGACGTTCGCGAGCCGCCGCGAAGCACCAGAGGCGGTGATCCTCCGCGAGCGCGTTTGACGTTCGCGAGCCGCCGCGAAGCACCAGAGGCGGTGATCCTCCGCGAGCGCGTTTGACGTTCGCGAGCCGCCGCGAAGCACCAGAGGCGGTGATCCTCCGCGGGCGCGTTTGACGTTCGCGAGCGCGCCGCGAAGCTCAAGAGGCGGCGCGCAAGCCCTGCATCGCGGCGCCCCTTCCCTATAAATGCTCGACTCCCCCTGAGTCCCGGGGACGGACAATCCGACCTTTCGGCTTCTCCTCTCCCGAATCGCGAAGCAAGCTTTGCCCCGGGAATCATGAGCTCCGCGAGGTATTTCTACTTCGCGAGACGACTCTGATTTGTTTCGTTCTGAGCCCCTCTTCCGAGAGGGATGCCCTTCGCGAAGCCCAAGGGCGTTCGCAAAGGAAGGGGATTCCCAAGGGAACCCGGGCAGCCGCGGAGCACTCGTGCTTCGCGAAACACCCAACCCATGCTAGTAATCCCTATGCCAAGGCAGGATAACTATGCATCGCGAAGCACTTTGCTTGGCAGGACCCTGCTTCGCGAACCACTCCTTCGCGAGGCAGTGCTCCGCGAACACTGTTCCACTTCGCGAAGCACCTCCCACTTCCACCTATGCCCCATGCTAAGGCCAAGGCACCCCACTTCGCAAAGCACACTCCTCTGCTTAGCGATTCCTCCTTCCGTGCGACCCTCCAGGTTTGCACGATGTGATTTCAAAGTCCCATGGACAACACCTCCCGTAGCGTTGCTTCGCCCAATGCTCCTTCGCATAGGCACGCTAACGGCTATTGCTTCTTCGCATAGCCACGCTAACGTGGACCCCTCGATGATTCCTCCCGCGACCCCCTTTTACCATGGCCTTACCGACACCTTCCCTTCCCCAAGGACCAGAGGGTACCGGTTATGTAAGCCCTAGGGGTGTGGAGTGAACCCACCTCGTCCGAGCTGCAGGACGTTAAACTGCCAAGCACCACGTCCTCAACACATGACGTTAAACTGTGACCCAACCTCGTCTCCCTCACGAAGGGTTTCCCCACGTCGAACATTTTTTACACCGCTCGTCTCCACGGGAATGGAACTCTTCCGCACATGGAATGAGATCCTCCTTGTCGGAGTGGTGTATGTTCGCAGGGGAAGGGTCGCCTCAGAGCGTAAATCCCTAACCTTTGGTACGGATGATTGCACCCGTGCATCTCGGTACTTCCCCACTACCAAGGTCAGTGGAGGACGTGATAGGGAACGAGGCACCTCCCATCGCCGGACCAAGGTCCATCTTCCCCGCGCTTCATCGCGCCATGGGCCTCCATCCTGGAGTAAGCCCCAACACCATGGGCCGCTCAACGCGTAAGCCCCATTTCGCTTCTCACGGACGCACCCTTCGCGACGTGATCGTCAGGTCCTTGCAACCTCTTGTTTCTCACACCGAGCATGACTCACGTGGGCTTAGAGTGAGCACCGACCCTGACAAACCATTTGAACTACGAGGTCTTTGATCCATGTCAAGGCATGGTACGTAGGAAGCCTCCACGAGGTTCAAGCCCACCATCAGTGGACCAAGGTCTACTCCCCATCCGAACTACGAGGACTTTGATCCGTGTCAAGGCATGGTACGTAGGAAGCCTCCACGAGGTTCAAGCCCACCATCAGTGGACCAAGGTCTGCTTTCACGTCGGTTTACCGACAAACTTACCATTTGAACTACGAGGTCTTTGATCCATGTCAAGGCATGGTACGTAGGAAGCCTCCACGAGGTTCAAGCCCACCATCAGTGGACCAAGGTCTACTCCCCATCCGAACTACGAGGACTTTGATCCGTGTCAAGGCATGGTACGTAGGAAGACTCCACGAGGTTCAAGCCCACCATCAGTGGACCAAGGTCTGCTTTCACGTCGGTTTACCGACGAACCCCCCATTTGAACTACGAGGTCTTTGATCCATGTCAAGGCATGGTACGTAGGAAGCCTCCACGAGGTTCAAGCCCACCATCAGTGGACCAAGGTCTACTCCCCATCCGAACTACGAGGACTTTGATCCGTGTCAAGGCATGGTACGTAGGAAGCCTCCACGAGGTTCAAGCCCACCATCAGTGGACCAAGGTCTGCTTTCACGTCGGTTTACCGACAAACTTACCATTTGAACTACGAGGTCTTTGATCCATGTCAAGGCATGGTACGTAGGAAGCCTCCACGAGGTTCAAGCCCACCATCAGTGGACCAAGGTCTACTCCCCATCCGAACTACGAGGACTTTGATCCGTGTCAAGGCATGGTACGTAGGAAGCCTCCACGAGGTTCAAGCCCACCATCAGTGGACCAAGGTCTGCTTTCACGTCGGTTTACCGACAAACTTACCATTTGAACTACGAGGTCTTTGATCCATGTCAAGGCATGGTACGTAGGAAGCCTCCACGAGGTTCAAGCCCATCATCAGTGGACCAAGGTCTACTCCCCATCCGAACTACGAGGACTTTGATCCGTGTCAAGGCATGGTACGTAGGAAGCCTCCACGAGGTTCAAGCCCACCCGTCTTTCACGTCGGGTTTCACCCCCGTCCAGCACGACGTTAAACTGCACCCCGGTCCAGTGGTAAGCCATTTCGACTCACCATTTGAACTACGAGGTCTTTGATCCATGTCAAGGCATGGTACGTAGGAAGCCTCCACGAGGTTCAAGCCCAACAATAGTGGATCAAGGTCCCTCACTTATGTCGGCTCACCGACACCCACCACCCGTCGTTTATTCACGTCAGGGTTCATTACCGTCCCGCATGACGTTAAACTGTATCATTTGAACTGCGAGGACTTTGATCCATGTCAAGGCATGGTACGCAGGAATCCTCCCAGAGGTTCAAGCCCAACCCCCACCGGACCAAGGTCCACCCTCATGTAGGTACGCTGACGATGCCCATCGGACCAAGGTCCACCATCACGTCGGTTTACCGGCACCATCCCGAACTACGCGGACTTTGATTCCCTGCCACGGGGATACGTAGGAAGCCCCTTTAAGGCTCAAGCCCAACTTCGTCGTCACCACCCCTGCGATGGTCCCATTCCATTCTCAACCGTCTCCGCGAGACGTTAAATTCGCGACCTACCTCGTGGTAAACACGAGATGCCTGAGGAAAACCTCGGATGGAACGCCTTTGGCGTAACCGTCTTTGCTAGACGTTAATCTTGCAAACATACCCTGTGTTGAACACGGGAAGCTGAGGAAAACCTCAGGTACGTGTCTATGACATGTAACCCCCCGCGCTCGATGTGGGATGCCTCGGGTTTCCACGCCCTTGAGAAGCCTCGTGATCGAGGATAACAGACAGACATGCCAGGTACCCCAGCATCCAGACACGCTACCGATGCCTCGAACGTGATTACTCCCCTGACCGAAGGTAGCTGCCCTGACTGGACCCTTTGGAATGTCCCGACAGAAGCAGCGTAATTAACCGGCGTCCATGGAAACATGGCACTGGGAAGAGTTTCACGAACTACGTATTAAATCTATAAGGGAGACCCGGACTAGGTGACGAGTTCTGAGGAGGAATCCACAGGAGGAAGAACCGACATCCCATCATCCCGTTTCGATCAAGGAGCAGACGTACCTGAACAAGGAACGAATGCCGCCCGCCTTTGGAAAGCGGGAATGCGGGGCAACGAAGCCGCGCGTCCCCCTCCTCCGCGGACGGATGCGCGCGCGCCCCGGCGAAAGCGTCGGAAACAGAAATGGTGAACCCGACGTGAAATTCTTCTCCTCAGCATGGAGATTAGTAGCGTTCGAGACACCGGTAGATTGACGTGTCACCGGATCCAGGTATCCGGTGCCTGGCCCCGCCAAGCAAATGGCGGGCCTATCGTGGAACTCACCAGAAGTCGGGGTAGTAGAACGTGGGGCGCTCCGCTCTGCAGCGTGTTGGCGTGGATCCTTCTCACAGACATGGGGATGGAAGAATGCTGGGGCACTGGCTGTCAATCACTTTCCTCTCAGTACTGATGAGTTGATCCCTTCGTTTGTCAGGAATCAGGTTGCTATGCGGTCACCATCCGCTCCTCGCCCGCACAGGGGCAGGGGCGACACCACTACGACCACCCCACATGGCGCCACTACCGCCACGATGGCTGGCACGTCGCGGGAGGCGGGACGTCCACGTCCCCTTTCCCCATCAGAGGTCATCCAACGAAGGGTGATCAACAGCCTCGTGCGCAGGTATGAGGAACAAGGGGTCATCCCGACCAGGGATATGGCCCGTTTGGACCTGGAGGCTTCCAGGCCCCGCCGTCAACGCCGCCCTAACAGGCCGCGCAGGGAGCCCCCGCTCCCCACCCAGACATTCAATCGTTTCGGGAGCCTATCCCCGGAACGCCTTGACGACTCTTCGCCTTATGCTGAAGAGGCAGGTGCGGTCCGGCTCAGCCCGCTCAGGGCCCCGACCCAGGAATCCCAGGCGAGAGCTCCCGTCCGGCCACGTCAGCGCCGCCGTCCGGCCCCGCAGGAAGAACAGGTAGACTACGTCCCTGCACCACCTGCACCGGCCCGCCTGACCCGACGTCAGCGCCGGGCCCGGGCTGAGGACGCTCGCCTAGCCGCGTCCACGTCGACAGCTACAGTGGCCCGAGCCACCGCCGACGTACATTATGAAGCCCCCGCCTACATTGAGCAGGGGCACCCCTTCGCCCAACCAGGATCGAGACCCCAACCGCCCTGCGGGCAGGTCGGGTTGACTCTTCGGGTTGCAGGCCCAAGTAGTGATCGCCGCGAGTTAACCCGCGGTGATGCCACCCCGTACGGAGGTCCTCCCCGTACCACCACTCCACAGAGCGTGGGCCTTCCCCGCTCCGAGGTTCGTCGTGGAGGCATGCTTCATGCCGCCCCCATCCTACAGGAAGACCTGCCCCGGGGCAGTGATGCTCAGCGCGGAAACACTTCCCGCGCCCGCGGTACAGGGTATGAAGTCCGTCCTTCTGAAGGCATCATCCATCCGGTCCTTCGACGTGGGGGTCCCCCCTACGTCCTCTCTGCGACTGACGAAGGTCCTCCTCGCCCCAGCAATTTGAGGAGTGAAGGTCAGCCTCGCTCCACTCGCATCGACCGTGGAGGCCTTCCCCATGCTCCTGCCGGTTCCAACAGAGGCCCCACCCACGTGGGTACTGTTCATGGAGGTCCTCCCCATGTACCCTTTGATATTTGCCCTGGTGCCCCTCGCACCCCGGCTGTCTCAAGTGGGGGCCCTCTCCGCCACGTCGCTAGCGCCGCCCCAGAGCTGCCTGATAGGGGTCAACCCTGTCCCGAAGAGCCACCCAGGGGCAGAAGAGCGGGTCGTCGCCGCCACGGGAAGAATCTTGGGAAGGCCCAGGGGGGGATCAAACCTGCCCGTTTCTCCGATTCGGAAGCGGAATGCGATTCGGCGATGGAACCTTCTCCCAGCTCCTCCGTATCAAGGACTGGGGCAGGAACCAGACGCGTCAGCCTCGTTCTCCCCGAATTTGAGGTCCATCGGATTCCCGTCTCTCTCCGCAGGTACATCCAGGAGGAAGAAATCCTGGGAATTCCGCAGGTTTCGACCACGCAGTCACCGCCACCGTCGCCCGAAGCGCCCTCTTCCTCTACCCGGGATCCCAAGGAGCTGTTTTGGGGGTCAACGGTGGTAGAGCCACGACATGACCGGACACCGGTAACGGCGATTCCCGTACCCGAAGTAGCGGCTATTAGCCCGTCCTATCGTGACGTTGTGGTCAGGTCACCTTGCTCTTCAGAGGAAGGCCCAGAGTACGGTGGCCAGTCTGCTCGCTTGCCGTATTCTCCGCCGCCGAGTTTGCTATCCCAGAGGTCCGCCTCGGTGCCGCTACCGGTCCCTCAGCCACCCCCGGTTGATGAGTGGGGAAATGTAGGGCCGAGCTCTGAGGATGAACCCAGGAGCTTCTGGAGTATTCTTGCAGCGGACTATTTCCCAGAGAAGTTCTGGCCCGCGGCAGCGTTGAATTTCCGCATACCCGAGTCGCATACCCCTGAAGAAGTAGGATGCCTTTGTCGGACCCTGTGGGAGACGCACTTCCGCCTCCGTTGGGAACGGGTAGTGTACCCCAGGAGTCGGGAGCACTTCGAGGAGATTGGCAAACAGTGCCGCCTGATTGATGCAGCGGTGCTCCTTGTGGCCCAGCACCCCGAGTCGCCCGGTCATCAGGGTGCCCTCCAACGAAGATGCGTTCAGAGTTTCAAGGCACTCCGCAAGATTGTCAGGGAAGCTACCCCCCATGTGCAAGTCCGTGGTTGGGGACGCTATGCCGCCCTCCTCTTCAACCCTATTCTACGACAGCCTGATTCGCTATGCGACATTGAGGATATGCCCTCAAGAGGGGTCACAGTCCACATGGCCGACGTTGTGGATAAGGAAGATGAGCTTGAGTTCCTTGATGGGGACTTACCACCCGAGTGCGTACCGCCACTACTCGACCCATCAGGGAGAGTCACCCGTCATCAAAGGAACCTGCTAGGCCTCCCTGTACCCACCGAGTCACTGGCGCTCGGTCGAAGCACTGGCAAGGGTAAGGAGCACGTCGGAATAGCCAAGCACTCCGACCCGTCCGCCTCCGTGCAGAAAACGGACGAAGATCCTGAGAAAGCCACGTTGCGCCAGCAGCTTGCTGAACAGAAGAGGTTGGTCGACGAAATCTTGGCTGAGCGCGCTGCAGAGCGACGACCCGACTACGGTAATCCCAGGCCGGGACAGCAGGGGCAGGAACAATTTCCCCCTGGTGAGATGCCTCCGGGCAACCCTGATCATGCTACTGCCGCGGACAGGGTGGAAGCCGGAACGTACGGCAAGAGGGCGCGATACGTCTCGCCAAACCCCCCTGAGCGACGGGGCAATCTGAAGAATCCAATCCGGGTTCCCCCAGTCGCCCAACAGGTCATTCAGCCAGTTGACCCGCGGGCAGCGGAAGCCGTCTACCGCGTTGAAGAACCTGGCAATGCGCTTGTGGTTAGGGATCCCCGTCAAGACAGGGACCCCCACCCGGAGGACCTTATTGCGGCACTCACAGCCCGCCTCGAGGCGTTGGAGGCACGGCAGGTGGCGGTCCCACCCGATGGCAAGCCTTATCCCGCGTGGGTGGATGATATGCCCGCGCCTCCGGGTTTTGGGAACCCCACTTTCTCGCCTTTTAACGGGACAGGGGACCCACCCCAGCACTTGGCTCATTTCTCTTCCAGGTGCGGCCCCATGTTGGGGACCCCGGCTCAGCAAGAAGCCGCTAAGCTCCGATGTTTTGTACAGACGTTGGAAGGTCCGGCATTCGTCTGGTACAGCCAGCTCCCCATCGGATCAGTGACCGGCTGGGAAGACCTTCGCCGGCAGTTCTTGTACCAGTTCAGCTCCACCACGCGGAAGACCAGCATCGCGGACCTCTTTAAGTGCAAACAGAGGCCTGATGAGCGGGTTGCGGACTTCATCGCCCGGTGGAAAGGACTTACGTATTCTCTCGATATGCCACTGACTCAGGAGCAATTACTGACGATGTGTGTGGGGAACGTAAAGACAGAGCTGGTACCCTCCCTGATTACCCAGAATTACCCTGGGGGGTTCAGAGATTTCTCGGATAAGGCCCAGCGCCTCGAAGAGGCCCTGCAACAGGCTAGTCAGGCACGTTTGCTGCCCCCAATGATCCCAGCCAGGAGGGCCGCCAGGGCTGAACCCGCCGCAGTGGCTCAAATAGAAGCCCCGAGGCAGCTGGAATTGCTACCGGCGGTACCACCCCCGCAACCCCGCAGAGGTCCTCCACCTCAAGCACAGGCTCCTGCTCAGCAGCGACCGCCTCAGAACCGACAGGTTCCCCCGCGCAACGCGCCACCGCCACCTAGGCGAGACAACCAGGCGCCGCCCCCTCGGCAGGCCCCTCCGGTCCCTCGACAGGATCAGGCCCCCAGGGCTCCTTACCCGGAAAGAAAATACCATACCTATTCGTTCAACGAATATCAGGTCCCTGGTTACTTCCGAAGTGCTCTGGAGCAAGGGATTGTGCGTCTGCCTGAGTGCAGGAGACCGGCAGAGGCGCATCTCACTGATCACCCCAACTACTGCCCTTATCATCGGATCCTGGGGCACACCCTCAAGCGATGCTATGTGTTTAAAGACTGGCTTCAGGACCAGGTCAACAACAACATAGTCAAGCTGGGCCCAGCGCCAGCTCAGGTGGCAGGCGTCTTTGCAGGATCAGAAATCGGCAGTGACAGCGAGGGTGAGTGGCAGCAGGTCCCTAGCCGTGGGTCCCAGAAATACGACAACTGGCTGGCTCGAAAAACTGTCATCCGTGCCCAGGGTGTCATCCGGGCACGCCTGAAGCAGCCGGAACCTTCAGAAGAAACAGCCGGTGCCTCAGCATCGTCCTCGCAATCGACCTCTACCCAAAAGGGCAAGCAGCGACGACGTAAGAAGAAGCAACGTGCACCGCCAGTGCCGTCGTCATCCCGCACTCTTGGCGACTTTATGCCTCCTGAAATGGGCATTCCCCCCAGAATCCGCCCAGCGGTGGATGACTCTTCGAGTGATAGTCAAGGGTACGCTTCGGTTAACACCGTGGAGCTGGTAAAGCCCTATATGACCCCCGATGAGGGGGAACCCCAGGCAGACCGCCCCAATGTTTCCAGCCGACGTCAACGTCGGCGGAATCGCAATTGCGCCGGTCACCGAGGTGTGTCAGCAGGCACTTGTGACCAAGCCGTGCACGCTACCGAGACGAGGCAGCAGGCTCAGCGCAGATCTCAGCACGCGCAGACCCATTCAGCACCCTCGGCTCTACCTCCACCGCCATTCGTGTTGCTGGATCAGGGAGAGCCGCCTCGTTCGTATCACAGCCAGTCTCGCCCGGCGACGGGCCAGCTCCCGCTGTTCAACCTTAGCCCGGCGACTACTCCCCAGGCTTCTACTAGCAGGCAGCAGGATGTACCCAGTGCTAGCCGACCGCCAGTTCAGCCAGCAGGACCCGCTATGCCTCCAAATGCCGAAAAACCCCCTGTAAGCAGAGGTGCGCGTTTGGCACGCAAGTATGATGTCCTAAAGCACTTAGCCGGCATTCCGGCGAGGCTTTCCATCCTTGAGGCCCTGCGCTTGTCATCCGAGATGCGCGAGGCACTTGCCGAGGCCCTAAGGAGCCCCCTCCAGTTCGAGACGGAAGTGGCAGCCGCGGAGGCCTTCCATACCGAGACGATTGAAAACGCCGAATGTCAGGCGGTTATCTCGTTCTCTGGTGAAGACGAAGACCCTCCTATACAGGGGCACATTCGCCCACTGTATGTCACTGGCCACTTTAACGGTGTGGAAGTCCGTCGCTGCCTCGTTGACACGGGTTCTGGAATCAATCTAATTCCGACCCGGACGTTGCGAAAACTGGGTTTGTCTGAAGGTGATTTGACTCCCTCTGACCTCAGGATTCAGGGGTACGACAGGACAGAGCAAACCCCGGTCGGCAAGATCCGCCTGAAGACCCAGTTCGGTGGCTTAATTGCCAGCACCGAGTTCATGGTTGTTTCTCAGGACACCGCCTACAACGCACTGATGGGTAGGCCATGGCTCCATCTGCATGCTGCGGTCCCCTCATCGTATCACCAGTGCCTTAAGTACTCGCTCAACGGTCGAGTAGGCGTGATCCAAGGAGACGCGTCCCCCTTTGCTTCTTGTGAGGCCCGCTATCTGGATGCGGGTTATTACAAAATCAAAGACAAGCAGATCCTGGTCAGCGAGGATGAGCCCGCTCCAATCACAAGTGATCCCTGGGCAAGCATGGACGACGCCTACATCCTCCCGATCCACCGGTTGGAGGCCACGACCCCCGACATGGGACAATGTTTTGTTGTTTCGGGTACGCAAGGAAGGCATGTTCCCGCGTCCAAGCGACGGCGGAGAATCACCTCGTACTCCTACACCAACCAGGCTCGGGTCATCCCGGAATCTCCTACCCCTGTACGGTACCGGGATGTCAGGCTCATGACAACAGCGGTGCGCCATACGTGTCTATTTCGCCGGGATGGAATCAACCGACTCGGGCCGACACGTCACCACTGCTTTGATATCGTCAAGCGTGGCCCCTTAGGCCGAAGGCCGGATGGGATAGGGTCAAATGCATTCATTGCTATGGTCTCCACGACGAGTGAGTCTCCTGATGTGATGACTGCTGCTGCCCAAGCCGGCACCAGCTGCCCCTCGGGTTTTGAGAGCCCAGAAGCACCTTCCGTCACGGAAAGTTTCCCCCTGGCTGGGGAGGAAGACTTGGAGGATGCTCCCCCAGCCTTTGAAGAAGGCGTCTCTACCACGGTTGATGAGCTGGTACAGGTGAACCTTGGCAGCAAGGCAGATCCAAGACCCACATTGATCAGTGCGGCCATGTCCCTCGAGGAGCGACAGCAGTATGTAGACTTCCTCAAACAGCACCGCGATGTGTTTGCCTGGAGTTACGATGAGATGCCAGGACTGGATCCCCAAGTGGCCGTCCACCGTCTGGGCCTCCCGGTAAAACATCGTGGGTTTAAGCAGCCTCCCAGGAAAATGCACCCTTCCCATGGTGCTATGGTTGAGGCTGAAGTTGATAAGCTAATCAAGGCCAACTTCGTCATAGAGGTCCAGTACCCCAAATGGCTCGCCAACATTGTGCCAGTCAGGAAGAAGAATGGGCAGATTAGAGTCTGCATCGACTTCCGCGATCTCAATCGCCACTGCCCAAAGGATGACTTCCCACTTCCAGTGACGGAACTGTTGATTGACGCCACGGCCGGGTTCCAAGCCCTCTCTTTTATGGACGGATATTCCGGGTATAACCAGATCCGGATGGCCCCCGAAAATGAGGAGTCCACTGCCTTCAGGGCTCCCCAGGGTACCTTTTGCTACCGGGTAATGCCATTCGGTTTGAAAAATGCAGGTGCCACTTATCAGAGGGCTATGCATCGCATATTCAAACCGATCCTCGGGACATTGGTGGAATGCTAGGTGGATGACCTTGTAGTCAAATCATATCAGCGCCAGGACCATCTCAAAGACCTTGAGAAAGTGTTCGGTTTCCTCCGTTCCCGTCACCTGAAGATGAACCCGCTGAAGTGTGCCTTCGGGGTCACCTCCGGGAAGTTTCTGGGCTTTGTTGTCAGATACCGAGGTATCGAGATCGACCCGGAGAAGATCAAGGCCATCAGCCAAATGCCTCCCCCGAGCAACATTCGGGAGCTTCGAGGCCTGCAAGGCCACTTAGCCTATATACGCTGATTCATTGCGAATCTGGCCGGCAAGTGTAAGCCCTTTTCTCGGCTCATGAAGAAAGGCGCTGCCTACGAATGGGATGAGGAGTGTCGGATCGCCTTCGAGGAAATCAAGCAGTACCTGCTCCAACCTCCGGTCTTGATGCCACCCGTCTCTGGAAAGCCGCTGGTCCTTTACGTGACCGCCCTGGAAAGATCCCTCGGCGCGCTGCTCGCCCAGAAGAATAACGAGGGCACTGAGAACAGTCTCTACTATCTCAGTCGCATGCTTCTCGATACGGAGGTCAGATATTCCCTTATCGAAAAGAGCTGCCTTGCGCTCGTCTTCGCCGTGCAGAAGTTGCGACACTACCTGCAACACCACGAGGTGCAATTGATCTCTCGGGTGGATCCGCTGAAGTACATCCTGAACCGCCCCATGCTGACTGGCCGACTAGCGCGGTGGGCAGTAATTCTCCAGCAGTTTGACATCAGGTTTGTGCCTCAGAAGGCCGTCAAGGGACAGGCATTGGCAGACTTTTTAGCTGCCCATCCAACCTCCGCGGATCAATCCCTGGACCTGGATTTCCCCGATGAGACGATTCTCTCGGTCGATCACGCTGTCCCGTGTTGGCAAATGCATTTCGACGGCGCCTCCCGGAGCCCCACCGGTAGAAGGCTCAACGACCCCAAGCTCAACAGAGTGGGTCTGGGTATTGTTTTCATTACCCCGACGCAAGCCGTCCTGCCGTACTCCTTCCTGCTGTCAGAAGGTTGTACGAACAACGAGGCAGAGTACCAAGCTCTCATCACCGGCCTCGAGTTGGCCCTCGAGATCCATGTACCCCATCTACATGTGAAAGGAGATTCTGAGCTGGTAATCAAACAGGTTAATGGCGACTACGTCGTCAGGAAGCCAGAGCTTGCACCGTTGCTGGAGTACACCCTCCTCCTGATGGCCCAGTTCTCTTCTCGGCCAGAGGTTACCCATGTCCCGCGGTCGCAGAACGGCCAAGCGGACGCCCTAGCTGGCTTAGCCGCATCGCTCGCGGAACCCGAGCAAGATGATTTGGTCATACACGTGGCCCACCGGAGAGTCATTGCTCCCGTCACCCAAGAGGACCGTGATAGCCTGCGGGTAAGTCATCTCACCGCCGGACCCTCCGTATCGGAAGTCCCGGGTTCGTCGGATGCAGTGGTTGAAACGACCCCCGATTGGAGAGCACCTTTTGTCGAGTATCTCCAAAATGGTCAGCTCCCGGACAACCGGGCCGAGCGCGAGCGAATTCGACGCCGCGCGCTTCAATTTACCCTCCAGAGTGGCCCCAGTCTTGAGCAGACCCTCTATAAACGGAGTTTTGATGGTGTCCTCCTCCGTTGCATCCAAGGAGTAGAGATACCTCAAGTTATGCAAGAGGTTCACGCCGGTTCCTGTGGCGCCCATCAAGCTGGGCCGAAGCTGTCCCATCAAATCCGGAGGCTAGGGTACTTCTGGCCCTCCATGATCCACGATTGTATTGGATACGCCAAGAGATGCCACGCGTGCCAAGTGCACGCCAACTTCTTGCATCGGCCGCCAGAACCCCTCCACCCCACCAAGTACTCTTGGCCATTTGCGGTATGGGGACTCGATGTAGTGGGACCGTACCCGCCGGCAACAGCCCGCCAGTGTAGGTTCATCCTGACTGCTACAGATTTCTTCTCCAAGTGGGCAGAAGCAGTTCCGCTCAAAGAGGTCAAGGCCCGTTCCGTCGTTGACTTTGTGAGCTCCAACATCATCCACCGGTTTGGGGTCCCTCACGCCGTCCTCACTGACAACGGCACCAACTTCCGAGCAGCTGAATTGAAGAAATTGTACGCTAAGTACGACATCCGGTCAAACCATACCTCCCGCTACCACGCACAGGCAAATGGACAGATCGAGGCGTTCAACAAGACCCTCTCTAACATTCTGCAGAAGATGGTTGGTCAGAACAAGAAAAGTTGGCCGGACAAGCTCCCCAACGCCCTCTGGGCTTACCGGACGACGACTCGCAACTCTACCCAGGTGACCCCATATTCCCTGGTGTATGGAGCTGAGGCCGTCCTACCCATCGAGATCCAGCTGCCGTCGCTACGCACGGCCGTTTATGATCACCAGACATCAGATGAGGTAGCCGAGATCCGTCTAGCTGAGCTAGAAGCACTGGACGAGAACCGGCTTCGTGCCCTGCACAATCTGGAAAGGCATCAGGACAAGATGGCAAGAGCTTTTGACAAGAAGGTTCGTCTCCGCTCTTTCCTACAGGGTGACCTGGTGCTGGCCCTGCGAGCGCCAATGATTCCCGGAAGGAAGCCGCCCAAGTTAGAACCCAAATGGGAAGGGCCCTATATCATCCATAAGGTTTACCCCAATGGAGCTTACTCCTTGGTGACCACAGATGGAGAGCGTGTAACCCCTCCCACCAATGCCAGATTCCTCAAGCGATACTTCGCCTAGGGCACAAGACGGTCCCGCATGACCCTAAACTGCGAGACAGTCCCGCATGACCCTAAACTGCGACTTGGTCCCGCATGACCCTAAACTGCGAGACGGTCCCGCATGACCCTAAACTGCGACTTGGTCCCGCATGACCCTAAACTGCGAGACGGTCCCGCATGACCCTAAACTGCGACTTGGTCCCGCATGACCCTAAACTGCGAGACGGTCCCGCATGACCCTAAACTGCGACTTGGTCCCGCATGACCCTAAACTGCGAGACGGTCCCGCATGACCCTAAACTGCGACTTGGTCCCGCATGACACTAAACTGCGAGACGGTCCCGCATGACCCTAAAATGCGACTTGGTCCCGCATGACCCTAAACTGCGAGAAGGTCCCGCATGACCCTAAACTGCGACTTGGTCCCGCATGACCCTAAACTGCGAGACGGTCCCGCATGACCCTAAACTGCGACTTGGTCCCGCATGACCTTAAACTGTATCTCCGTCCTCACTGCAAGACGTTAAACTGCAAGTCAGTCAGTTCTTCCTGACCGAGGCTCCGCCTCAGGCCCCTCGGCCTCTTTGGGCCCCTGGCCCCATCTCCACCGAGGTCTGGCCCCAGGCCCCCCTCGTTTCTCTCCGACTTACCCTCTTACGGGATTGTACGGTACAGTGCAGGACTACGTTCTCACGTTGAGATCATGACCATGCCGCACACGTCCCCGAACGAGATACCCCTCGTCCCGCATGACGTTAAACTGCAAGTCAAGAACTACGTACGGCTTGATTCTCATCTTTATGGGATACGTAAGAACGCTCGGACGCCTCGTCTTGAGCCCAGCCCCAAGCTTCTCTCTTCCACTATTCCCCCTGGGAATGGTCTCCTTGGAGGATCTTTGTGTAGCAGGGCGTCGGCCTTCTTGGCCCCGCTCATGCAACCCCACTCACGCAAAGATTGTAAAGGTCGCACCATGCGCCCGCTCCGTTCTTCTACCCTCCCACGTCCTTACCGCATGACGCTAAACTGCATGGCCTTCAAGAACTACGTATGGCTTGATTCTCATCCTTATGAGATACGTAGGAACGCCCAGACATTTCGTCTGTTGGCCCAGCCCAAAAGCCGAAATCTTCCCCTCGGGTTAAGACACGGCAGGGCGCACATTTTTTGCCCCGGCCCATGTCGAGCAAGCCTCGACCCGGCTGCACGTCCCCCCTGGAGGTGTTTGCCCCTTTCATGGATGGATTCACACCCGGAGGGACCCCCCAAGAACGGCCTGGATACAAAGCCCAAGGGCTCTCCTACCGATACGGGCCAACGCCCCCGAGGGTTTCTCAAGCAACAAATTGAAACAAGTCCCGCGTTGCCAATTTAGTCAGCGGTCGACCCTCAATTGTTGCCCCCATGCGGGTCACCATAGGAACGCTGTGTTTCGACTGTGGTCAACAGTGATTCATTCTGCCCCATCCTGAGGTGATAAACTTCCCCCAGGTGGTGCTAGTGATCGGGACCACAGCCCACAATTCCTCACCCGGAGCGTACGGTGTGGTGTGGGACTACGTCCTCATTTACGTCGGGATCATGTACCATGCCGTACAACTCCCCTTACGAGGCTCAGCCTCAGGCCCCTTGGCCTCCTTGGGCCCCTGGCCCCCCGTCCTCATGTAAGACGTTAAACTACAAACCGGTCAGGCCCTCCTGACCGAGGCTCGGCCTCAGGGCCCCTCGGCCTTTCTAGGATGCGGCCCAGGACCTATCTTATAGGATTGTACGGTATGGTGTAGGACTACGTCCTCATTCACGTCGGTTTTTCGCCATACTATACACCTTGCTCAGGAGTATATTACTCCCCACCCAAGTCCCGCATGACGTTAAACTGCACTTCAAGAACTACGTGTGGCTTGATTCCCATCATAATGGGATACGTAGGACCACCTGGATGTCCAAAATCCGGGTCCAGCCCCATCTCTCGGGAATCCTCATCCCATCTTGGCCCCTTGGCCCATCCTTCCTCCATGAAGAGATCATATGGTGCGGTGTGGGATTATGTCCTCATCTACGAGGATCTTGTAGTGACCACGCCATGTTTCCCGCACCACCGAGCTGTTTCGTCGATCCCTTTTTCGGCTGTTCACCAATGTGCTTAAGAGTACTCTGGTTCATTACCTGGAATGCCAAGCTTTACTCGGACACGTCCGCACCCGCTTTCCAGGCTTTGCGTATCCCCGCATCAGGGCTTTCACCATTTTCCACACCCGGAGGGACCCCCAAGTACGGCCTGGATACAAAAGCCCAAGGGCTCTCCTACCGATACGGGCCAACGCCCCCCGGGGTTTCGGACGACAAATCGATAAAATCCCGCGTTGCGAATATGGTCAGCGGTCGATGCTCGTTTGCTGCTCCCACCTCAGGCTAACGCGATACAGACGCTGTGTTTCCTTCAAGGATAACAGTTTTCCTCTGTCGTCACGCCAACCCATTAAGCCCAAATGCCGGGTACACAATTCACACCCTTCATCACTTCATCGTGTCCAAGTAGAATTTCGGGACTCTTGGTACTTTTTTCCCCCGTGCACGTCTGCACGTTTGAGGAACAAGCTACATCAAAGGTGTCCTTCGGAACTCTCTGCTGACTCCCCTTTAATGGATGCCCCAAGTGTTGCAATGAGGGTCCCCCCCTTGTTTCCCACACCGAGTTTATCTCACGTGGGCTTAGGGATTGGGTTGACCTCTGTGCTTACTTGGGAGTTGTCACCATCCACGGTCCGAGCTCTAAGACCATAAACTAAGACCCTCATCTGGAACTACGTTCAAGACCCCTTGTCTCCGAACCCAGCTTGAGTTCAGCAAATTTACCCCTCTAATCCTGCCTTCAGGACCCTGATCACAGGACTGCGTGGCGCAGTGTAGGACTACGTCCTCATTCACGTCGGGTACGCAATAGTTGCACCACGCACGCCCCATTCTGAGGTTCAGTCCTCCTATCCCCTGTCCTGCATGACATTAAAAGGCACCCTTTCAGAACTACGTATGGCTTGATTCCCATCATAATGGGATACGTAGGACCACCTGGATGTTTAAGATTCGGGTCCAGCCCCACCTCTGGGAGATATCCTGATTTCTCGGTCACCTAGACCACTTGGTCCATCCCTCTCCAGCGGGGGGTGCGTAGGTATGATACAAGGTTGTGGGCATCATGCCCCCCTTCCCCTGGGAATCTGCCATCTCTCGATCACCCTCAAGGTTGAGTCCCTTGGCTCCCCGCAGTGGTTCACCATGTATTAAGAGTACTCTGGTCTAGGACCAAGAGTGTCAGATTCAACTTGGTCAAGTTCCTTCCACTTGCCAAGCTTCGTGTTCCCATCTATTCGGACTTTCATCATCTTTCACACCC
Source organism: Viscum album (assembly GCA_963277665.1). Lineage (NCBI taxonomy): Eukaryota > Viridiplantae > Streptophyta > Magnoliopsida > Santalales > Viscaceae > Viscum > Viscum album. The sequence goes on from OY728138.1 coordinate 400,988,045, forward strand.
GGAGGGACCCCCAAGTACGGCCTGGATACTACGCCCAAGGGCTCTCCTACCGATACGGGCCAACGCCCTCCAGGGTTTCGGACAACAAATCGATAAAATCCCGCGTTGCGAATATGGTCAGCGGTCGATGCTCGTTTTGTTAGTCCTCATTTCAGGCTAACGCGACAGGATGCTGTGTTGCGAACATGGTCAGCAGTAATCCTCTGTCGTCACGCCAGCCCCTTCAGTCCTTGAATGTTGGTTGCATGATTCACATCATTTTCCACCCCATCATGTCCAGGTGGAATCTCGACACTTTTGGCGCTATCCCTCAGTGTACCTTTGCATGTTAGGGGGACAAAGCTGCAATCTGGCGTCCTTCGGGACTCCCTGGTCCGAGCTCTAAGACCATAAACTAAGACCCATTCGGGACTACGTTCAAATTCCCATCCTCATGGGACACGTAGGACCGCCCAGACGCCCTGTCTCTGGGTACAACCCATTCAGGAAGCCAGTCTCTCTCCCTGTTTCACCTCCGGATGGCGTACGATTTGATGTGGGATCATGTCTCTGTCAAATGTGTTTTATAAACACTGCGCACATTTCCCGCCTAGCATCGTCTCTGCTACGTCTGCGCTGCATGACGATAAAATGCATGCTTGGTCCTATCATACGACCCTAAACTGTGACATTATCGTCCTGGCCGCACGACGAAAAACGGCACCGCATTATGGTGACCTCGCTGTAGAGGACATCACGTTGGGTACTGGCCACGCGCCATGCCATTTGTCAACGCCCATCACGGCTTGATTCTTGTGGCGACATCACGACCTACAGTTCTAGGCCTGTCGCTTCACAAAAAAAAAAACCATTCACCTCGAAGAACAAACAAGATACATCAAATTCCGCTTCTTTTAGTGCAAGGGCCACGTCCGCACTTCCCCTTTCCCCTGGCACTGGTACCTTACCCTGTCACCTTCCAGAACTACGTACGGCTTGATTCTCATCCTTATGAGATACGTAGGAGCGCCCGGGTACTTCCCCGCGGGTCCAGCCTAACCCTTGAGTTCGGTCCCTCGACTCGAGCTCATTCACGTCAGGTTGTGATGTCATGCGTTCCCTGATCCCCTTTTTCCAATCCATGGTCCGAAGTCTATGACCATAAACTAAGATCTCCCCAAGGGAAAGGAATCTGCTCCCTCTCTCTAATACGTTTCGTTGACGTATTCAGATGTGTTTTGACAAAAAGCCCGAAGCATGGGATTTTCACAGGGACATTCCCCTCATCCCATGACCAAGCTTCGTGAGCTCACTATTTGGATCCTCATCCTCTTCCACATCCAAAAGGACCCTCGGACGACGTGGATACTAAGCTTAAGGGCTCTCCATGAATGCTGGACCTAAGGGCCCTACAATCGTTTCGGGCCAACGTCCCTGCGGATATTCGACAACATTTGTGACACGGTCCCGTGTTTCGAATACGGTCAACGGTCGACCCTCATTTGTTTGTCCCCATTTCAGGCTAACGCGATAGGATGCTGTGTTGCGAATATGGCCAGCAGTAGTCCTCCATCGCCACGCCGTCACCATCGTGATCCGAATCTCGAGCGTCATGATTCACACATTTCCACTCCCCCATGTTCAAGTGGAACTCCACCATACTCGGCTCTTTCTCTTCGCGCATCTAGATGCGCTGAATGATCATGTTAGTGTCATTGGGCCGGTAGTCACCGAGCATCCCTTTACCCTCGCCTGCCCCTCTCTGCATCGGGAAATTCCCACCACTACTGCTTGTTTCCCACACCGAGCACGACTCACGTGGGCTTAGTAGTTTTGGCTGGATGTGTACCAACACAGTCAGGCTGCTCCTCGTCCTGCATGACGTTAAACTGCACCTTCAGAACTACGTATGGCTTGATTCCCATCGTCATGGGATACGTAGAGACACCCAGGCATTTCACCTAGGGTCCAGCCCCAGGAATCGCAAAATCCTATTCCTCCTCATTTCCAGCCCTCGCCAGAGAGGCCCTATCTGGAAGAAAGAATGATCTGTGATCAGGCCGATGCGCCCATCTGGCGTACACCCACCATGGTGGTGTAACTACTGAAGTGTTGGATTCTGTTTGAACAAACCATCACTCCATATTCCACGCTTTGCGTGCCCCTTATTCGGACCCTCGTCTTCTTTCATGTCTGGAAGGACCCCCTAACAGTAAGGATGTCTGACCTATGGTCCACCAACTGTCCTGGGCCAACGTCCCAAAAGATTAATCGACAACAAATTGATAAAATCCCGCGTTGCGAATATGGTCAGCGGTCGATGCTCACTTGTTGTCCCCGTTTCAGGCTAACGCAGTAAGGATACCGTTTCTCCGCCACGGCTAACGGTTGTCCTTTATTGTCACGCCGCCTCCATAGCGTTCCGAATTTGGGCATCGTGATTCACACTCCCCATTTTCATCTGTTTGAACTGATTTCAGCGCCCCTGGCGTTGCCCGGTCCGTGCATAAGAGCACGTCGAAGAGACAGTGGTTCGGCTATCCTGGAAATTCCTCCTCCGATCAAGCCTTCCCCATCTTTCGGGAATCTGGACTGGTTTGAGAGAATTGTCGTCAAACGTCCCGCAAACATTGCAGGGATGTAACAAGGCAATTCAACAGTGGATATTGTGCGTACTACGGAACTCAAAACAAAGGAGAAAGAAAGAGTTGAAGCACAAAAGTGTTAATAAAAGTTTCTTCGGGTTCGCTACAATACTCGGGGGTTGACTTCCCCCATGGACGGGTTGACTCCGTCAAAAGAGCGTTGCAGCTCCGCCACCCGTTGACTTGCGGCGTCTAAAGCCTGTTGCCGCTGATTCAACTCCCGCTCCTCTTCAGCAGCGGCGGGGCGTAATCCGTCAACCCTGGCCCGGGCCCTTTCCACCTCGGCCTGGACGACAGCCATCCTTCCAGAGGTTTGCCCCATATGTTCCTCAGCCTCCGCTAGCTGAGCCTTCAAGTGTGAGACCAGCTCAGACTGCGCATTGAGAGTGGCTGAAAGCTCGTTGGCCCGGATCTGCATCTGTTGGGCCTCGCCTTCAGCCTCCTGGAGCTTCCTAATGTTGGTCGCCTTCCTCCGCTGCCATCCCACGCTCAGCCCACGATCATGCTCCCGGATCTTCTCAGCCATGAGGTCTCGGATGAGCGCGTGAGGGCGTTGGGCATCCACTCCCCCGGCACATAGCTCGCGCAACCGCGAACGGAGTCTATCCATTTCGGCCAGCCATTGCGCTTGGGGAGTGTCCCTGATGAAGCGCGTGATCAGCTTCCACGACCGGCGACGGACTATGCTGCTGTCTTCCTCGTCAGAGGCCGTTTCGTCCCAATCCGCGTGGTCGGCAGGCTCGTACGCAGGATATGCCTGCAGAAATTCCTCAGCGGGATCCGCATCTGGTGTTGAGTCTGGTACGACGCCTGACGCCGGCGCAGGCACGGCGGGACTGGGACTGACCGGTTGATCCTCTTCCTCAGAGTCCACCTCGATGACTTCAGGTATGGCCCTACTGGTGGTCCCACCAGTGATGGTGTGCGCCGCAGCTTGAGGAGGTGAAGGGACTATCGACACCATCACCGGCATGCCCCTGGGAGGAACGCCGCCAGACATCCCAACCAGCCTCGCCGCAGCAGCCCACGCCAGTCGGAGAACTGTATGACAGAAAGAGACATAAAAGTTAGTCGACATGGCCCACGTGTGGCAACGAAGAGACCGGTGGAGGAGACTTACGAAGATTGACCTCCGAGCGCTGCTCCCGGACCGGTACCGATGGGACTCCAAGACGAGGCCCCCCGTATACTGTTGGAAGGCCCGGAGAGTCCGGAGGAGCCACCTCAAACCCCCCGGTTCCACCAGGTGCAGAACTGGACGCAGCCATAGGCGCGGGTTCTGAAGGCCCCGCGTCGTCACCCGCCGAGGAGCGAGAACGAGGCCTACGAACAAGTTCCTCCTGCACGACCCAAACATTGGTGAGAAGTCCGTATGGATTCAACAACAGATCGTAAGAAGAGAGGTTCGGAATGCTACCTCGAGAGCCTCCGCGGAGTCATCGGATTCTGAGCTTCGGTCTCCGACCTCGCCCTCCTCCAACGGGCTCCCTCCTCCCGCCTCATCCTCCCGAGAAGAGCCCCCTGATTCCTCCGGCAAGGGGAAGCGCTCCCTCAGGTCGGCAGCCGATAGCTGTGGAGGGACCGTCTGATTCAACAGTACCCTCACCCGGTCTGTCATCGGGCGAGGAACACCGCTGGAGTGGACGTAATCCTCCAGCTCGTTCAAGTATTGCTCCGCCTCCGCCGGAGACGCCATGAATCCAGCCCGAACTGGGCCTATGCCCGGCAGTCTCATCCCGAGGCGATTCAGGTGATCCCACATCTCGGTTGGGCTGAGAAATTGCCGGTTGACATCCCAAATGTCCCAAGCTTCCGGAAAGATGGCATTTTCTGCCATGTCGACGTGACGCAGCCGCTTCCCCGGAGCCTGAGCGGATACCCGACGGAATCCCCTCGGTGGCCGCCCCTCCGGATGACCCTGCTCTTCCGGAACCACCGGATCCGCCGCTGCTGCCCTACCTTCAGCCGGTGCGGGCCTCTCTGCCACGGCAGCCCCGCTGCCGCGGGCGGCCCTAGCTGCCCTCCGACCCCGGCCTCGAGATAAAGGAGGCCCACCGTCACCAACCCGGATCGTTGGCTGCTTCAGCATCTCCCCGGGATAAGCAGCCTCCCAGCTGATGGCGTACTCCTTCACCAAGCCGAAGGCGGCGGTGGATGGAGGCAGTGTGGTCTGCATCTTCCCATCCTCACGCGTGAACATGAGCCACAACTGCCTCATCACGCACGGGTGCTCCTCGTGACGCACCTCCCAGTATACCTGCGGGGTCAGCCGCTGGAGGCACCGGAACTGCCTCGCGAAACGATGCGGGGTGTACGGTTCACAGATTGGCTCACGATCTATCCGAGCCACCAAAACGCCACCTCGGAAGGCCAGGAGGTAAGCCCGATGCTCTTCCGTTCCCCGTCCATCATCAGCAAGCCTTCCCGTCGGCAGTGGAAAAGGATGAAAGTTGAACTCGTCCGCCCTCCACACCCTATTCAGCACCATCGGAACGGCCAGTTTAAATGGGAAGCTCCCAGCTGCGTTCAGGATGGAAGGGCGAAAGTTTGATCCCGGCGGCGAAATGGGGTTTGGATACTCGTAAATCCCCCTGATGTGCGCCGCGATCCACCCATACAGGAGGTGGAAGGGCCCGCATATTCTTAGCGGCTTCTTGCTCTCGCTGATACGTCGCAGCAATCTGTATAGCTTGGCGAGCATCGGGATCCCCAGGTTGATCCGCTGCCCCATGGCCAGCATCGACGCCATGATGAACGAGCTGGGCCGTACCCCCATGCTTGTATCTCTCACTGGTAGGATCCACCCACATATGAGGGCCGCGATGAACGCCGCCAGCCTAACTATTGGCTGTTGTTCGGTGCTGACGCTGAAGCCCCAAGTCTTCCATTGGCTGTCCTCCAAAACCCGCCAATACGAGTGCCCCTTACCCCGCTGGGCTGCCCTCGGACAAGTCCGAGGCCTTAGAGGGAACTCTCGATTCTCTGGAAAGTTCAGGAAGCATTTGAACCATCTTCTGAAGTGGACGTCCCTCACTGCTTCCTTGTCATCCGCGGGGATAAACGCCATCAGCGCTGACGCCAGTCGCGGCATTTGCTCCGCATCTTCCCACACACTGATGACGAGGAGGAACTCGTCGTACATGGCCCCCAAGACCGGGACCCCAGAAACCTGGTGGACATCCCACAGGCTGATGCCCACCTCCCCGTGATGCAGATGAAAAGTGTTGGTCCTGGACGACCATCTACTCAGCAGTTCCGGCATCAGCTGCTTTGGCTGGTAAATGTGGAACTGGGAGGCCCATGCCGCCTCGTACAATCCCACTCTCCTCAGCTCAGCCTCGAACTCCTCGCATGAGGCGCCTACCCAGTAGGCCCAGGCCCAGTCGTCGGTAAAATTGCCGCCCTGGCGCAGGTCCCACTCATCAGACCATCCCTTCGTCGGATCCTGCAGAGCCGCCTTCAGCATGGTGCGGTAGAGAGGAGGGGACGTCTCCGGTTGCAGTGGCCTCCCGTCAATGTCGTTCACATGATTGTAGAGACAATCGGCGGTGACGGGTGTCAAATCCTCCTGTGCATGGCCATCGGCCGCCCTGAACCATTGGCGCTGGCATGGTGTGCTCCTGAACCAGCAAGCTGGTTCATCCCTTCCCGCCTCAGGGATGAAGACGTCATCCCTCAGCCCAAAGCCGTACAACGGCAGTTTTTTGCACTGTGGATAATCCCTCTGGCCTTCCGACAGCAGATCTGTCAAGGAAGTGTGGTCCGAGTGGTTCCGGACCATTTCCCCCAAGCCCGGGCGGTTGGCCATCTCATCCCGGCGAGCAGCATCTGCAAGCACTTCCCGCACAGCTTCTTGATGAGCCATGTTAACTCTGGCCCTCGGAAAAGGATTCTTCCGGATGAATCGCGAAGCTCGGTCGCGAAGCTCGGTCGCGAAGATGGATTGCGAAGATCGGTCGCGTGATCAAACCGCGAAGTCCGGCCAAGGCAGGCACGCAAAGATTCGCTTGGCGCGGACGCAGAGTCAGAGACTCGCGGTTCGCCGCGAAGCTCGATTCGCGGAGAGCTGTCGCGGAGTACGCGGAGCTTCGCGAAACCGAGAGCGCAAGAAGACAAGGAAGGCGCGTAAAGACAAAAGAGGGCGGACCACCTATTTATAGACGCCGACCCCGGAGCATCGCGGCGCGCCTCGCCCGCGCGGAGCATCACGGCGCGTCCGGATCTGCGGCCCCGACGAGCATCGCGGGCCTCCTTCGCGATGCCGCATCGCGAACCACCGACAGTTTTGGCGATCTTCCCTCAGACTTCGACCCTTCACCCTCCGCGGCTCCAAGTCTGAGGGGGGGCATTTGTTGGCGCCAAAAATATGGCCCGAAAGGAAGGAACGAAAAAGACAGCCGGCATGCTGCATCGCGAAGCACAGCCGCGAAGCACAGCCGCGAAGCCCCTCCGCGAAGCGCCCCAGCCCTGGCGGCGCCGCGAAGCACCAGAGGCGGTGATCCTCCGCGAGCGCGTTTGACGTTCGCGAGCCGCCGCGAAGCACCAGAGGCGGTGATCCTCCGCGAGCGCGTTTGACGTTCGCGAGCCGCCGCGAAGCACCAGAGGCGGTGATCCTCCGCGAGCACGTTTGACGTTCGCGAGCCGCCGCGAAGCACCAGAGGCGGTGATCCTCCGCGAGCGCGTTTGACGTTCGCGAGCCGCCGCGAAGCACCAGAGGCGGTGATCCTCCGCGGGCGCGTTTGACGTTCGCGAGCGCGCCGCGAAGCTCAAGAGGCGGCGCGCAAGCCCTGCATCGCGGCGCCCCTTCCCTATAAATGCTCGACTCCCCCTGAGTCCCGGGGACGGACAATCCGACCTTTCGGCTTCTCCTCTCCCGAATCGCGAAGCAAGCTTTGCCCCGGGAATCATGAGCTCCGCGAGGTATTTCTACTTCGCGAGACGACTCTGATTTGTTTCGTTCTGAGCCCCTCTTCCGAGAGGGATGCCCTTCGCGAAGCCCAAGGGCGTTCGCAAAGGAAGGGGATTCCCAAGGGAACCCGGGCAGCCGCGGAGCACTCGTGCTTCGCGAAACACCCAACCCATGCTAGTAATCCCTATGCCAAGGCAGGATAACTATGCATCGCGAAGCACTTTGCTTGGCAGGACCCTGCTTCGCGAACCACTCCTTCGCGAGGCAGTGCTCCGCGAACACTGTTCCACTTCGCGAAGCACCTCCCACTTCCACCTATGCCTCATGCTAAGGCCAAGGCACCCCACTTCGCAAAGCACACTCCTCTGCTTAGCGATTCCTCCTTCCGTGCGACCCTCCAGGTTTGCACGATGTGATTTCAAAGTCCCATGGACAACACCTCCCGTAGCGTTGCTTCGCCCAATGCTCCTTCGCATAGGCACGCTAACGGCTATTGCTTCTTCGCATAGCCACGCTAACGTGGACCCCTCGATGATTCCTCCCGCGACCCCCTTTTACCATGGCCTTACCGACACCTTCCCTTCCCCAAGGACCAGAGGGTACCGGTTATGTAAGCCCTAGGGGTGTGGAGTGAACCCACCTCGTCCGAGCTGCAGGACGTTAAACTGCCAAGCACCACGTCCTCAACACATGACGTTAAACTGTGACCCAACCTCGTCTCCCTCACGAAGGGTTTCCCCACGTCGAACATTTTTTACACCGCTCGTCTCCACGGGAATGGAACTCTTCCGCACATGGAATGAGATCCTCCTTGTCGGAGTGGTGTATGTTCGCAGGGGAAGGGTCGCCTCAGAGCGTAAATCCCTAACCTTTGGTACGGATGATTGCACCCGTGCATCTCGGTACTTCCCCACTACCAAGGTCAGTGGAGGACGTGATAGGGAACGAGGCACCTCCCATCGCCGGACCAAGGTCCATCTTCCCCGCGCTTCATCGCGCCATGGGCCTCCATCCTGGAGTAAGCCCCAACACCATGGGCCGCTCAACGCGTAAGCCCCATTTCGCTTCTCACGGACGCACCCTTCGCGACGTGATCGTCAGGTCCTTGCAACCTCTTGTTTCTCACACCGAGCATGACTCACGTGGGCTTAGAGTGAGCACCGACCCTGACAAACCATTTGAACTACGAGGTCTTTGATCCATGTCAAGGCATGGTACGTAGGAAGCCTCCACGAGGTTCAAGCCCACCATCAGTGGACCAAGGTCTACTCCCCATCCGAACTACGAGGACTTTGATCCGTGTCAAGGCATGGTACGTAGGAAGCCTCCACGAGGTTCAAGCCCACCATCAGTGGACCAAGGTCTGCTTTCACGTCGGTTTACCGACAAACTTACCATTTGAACTACGAGGTCTTTGATCCATGTCAAGGCATGGTACGTAGGAAGCCTCCACGAGGTTCAAGCCCACCATCAGTGGACCAAGGTCTACTCCCCATCCGAACTACGAGGACTTTGATCCGTGTCAAGGCATGGTACGTAGGAAGCCTCCACGAGGTTCAAGCCCACCATCAGTGGACCAAGGTCTGCTTTCACGTCGGTTTACCGACGAACCCCCCATTTGAACTACGAGGTCTTTGATCCATGTTAAGGCATGGTACGTAGGAAGCCTCCACGAGGTTCAAGCCCACCATCAGTGGACCAAGGTCTACTCCCCATCCGAACTACGAGGACTTTGATCCGTGTCAAGGCATGGTACGTAGGAAGCCTCCACGAGGTTCAAGCCCACCATCAGTGGACCAAGGTCTGCTTTCACGTCGGTTTACCGACAAACTTACCATTTGAACTACGAGGTCTTTGATCCATGTCAAGGCATGGTACGTAGGAAGCCTCCACGAGGTTCAAGCCCACCATCAGTGGACCAAGGTCTACTCCCCATCCGAACTACGAGGACTTTGATCCGTGTCAAGGCATGGTACGTAGGAAGCCTCCAAGAGGTTCAAGCCCACCATCAGTGGACCAAGGTCTGCTTTCACGTCGGTTTACCGACAAACTTACCATTTGAACTACGAGGTCTTTGATCCATGTCAAGGCATGGTACGTAGGAAGCCTCCACGAGGTTCAAGCCCATCATCAGTGGACCAAGGTCTACTCCCCATCCGAACTACGAGGACTTTGATCCGTGTCAAGGCATGGTACGTAGGAAGCCTCCACGAGGTTCAAGCCCACCCGTCTTTCACGTCGGGTTTCACCCCCGTCCAGCACGACGTTAAACTGCACCCCGGTCCAGTGGTAAGCCATTGCGACTCACCATTTGAACTACGAGGTCTTTGATCCATGTCAAGGCATGGTACGTAGGAAGCCTCCACGAGGTTCAAGCCCAACAATAGTGGATCAAGGTCCCTCACTTATGTCGGCTCACCGACACCCACCACCCGTCGTTTATTCACGTCAGGGTTCATTACCGTCCCGCATGACGTTAAACTGTATCATTTGAACTGCGAGGACTTTGATCCATGTCAAGGCATGGTACGCAGGAATCCTCCCAGAGGTTCAAGCCCAACCCCCACCGGACCAAGGTCCACCCTCATGTAGGTACGCTGACGATGCCCATCGGACCAAGGTCCACCATCACGTCGGTTTACCGGCACCATCCCGAACTACGCGGACTTTGATTCCCTGCCACGGGGATACGTAGGAAGCCCCTTTAAGGCTCAAGCCCAACTTCGTCGTCACCACCCATGCGATGGTCCCATTCCATTCTCAACCGTCTCCGCGAGACGTTAAATTCGCGACCTACCTCGTGGTAAACACGAGATGCCTGAGGAAAACCTCGGATGGAACGCCTTTGGCGTAACCGTCTTTGCTAGACGTTAATCTTGCAAACATACCCTGTGTTGAACACGGGAAGCTGAGGAAAACCTCAGGTACGTGTCTATGACATGTAACCCCCCGCGCTCGATGTGGGATGCCTCGGGTTTCCACGCCCTTGAGAAGCCTCGTGATCGAGGATAACAGACAGACATGCCAGGTACCCCAGCATCCAGACACGCTACCGATGCCTCGAACGTGATTACTCCCCTGACCGAAGGTAGCTGCCCTGACTGGACCCTTTGGAATGTCCCGACAGAAGCAGCGTAATTAACCGGCGTCCATGGAAACATGGCACTGGGAAGAGTTTCACGAACTACGTATTAAATCTATAAGGGAGACCCGGACTAGGTGACGAGTTCTGAGGAGGAATCCACAGGAGGAAGAACCGACATCCCATCATCCCGTTTCGATCAAGGAGCAGACGTACCTGAACAAGGAACGAATGCCGCCCGCCTTTGGAAAGCGGGAATGCGGGGCAACGAAGCCGCGCGTCCCCCTCCTCCGCGGACGGATGCGCGCGCGCCCCGGTGAAAGCGTCGGAAACACTCGATTAATCCAAAAACACAAAAATCTAAACATAATCCATTCCATTAATATTTAAACTTAATAACATTCCAAAATATATAGGACAAATTTAAATATCCAAAAAAATTAGAACGGTCGTCACTAAATTTCCTAAATAAATATAACATCATATTCCCAAAATAGTATAAAGTATCTCATAATTTCACATACCAAATAATATAATAACTTTATAACCATAAAATATTAATGAAAATGTGAATGCATAAAAAAATAAAATCTCTAATTGTAATATATATTCTATAATTCTAGATATTCAATAAACTTTAAGAAAGATAACATAAATCACTAACCAATTTTAAGGTTACCAATACAATCCCATAAAAATACTTTAATCATTATTATCTAAAAATCACTAATATGTTAAGTTTTATCCATACATGATCATCTTTTCCCCAGAAATATCGATTTTCAAATGTATTACTTATCTTGTTCATCGGTACCAGTCAACATATATCTTAAAATCAATATATAAAACCTATTTTAGTACAATACATATATTTTATGTGATTCTTATCTTTGATAAAATATATCTATAACATAATAATTAAATCCAAATACATAGAAACGTTAATAATTCCACTTCGTATGTAGTTATATCATAATATTGACCTTGATCCCATAGATTCTTTTAATGTATATTCCCTTGACACTTGGGTAATTCGTTTTCATAGTGCCCCATATCCTTATATTTTAAGTGATGAACATAAAAGGATTCTTTATTACCCTTATAATCATGATCATGTTTTCCTTTTTATCCATAATATAGTAAGATCTAATTCCAAGAAATAAGTTACTAGGGTTATTCTTTACACAATTATCACATGGGGAAGTCATTCTTCCTCTTCTTCTATTTGTCTGCATTTTTCTCTATTTTCCACTTCTTTTATTGCTTCCCTTCAAAGCCATAATAATTGGAGAATTAATTATATATCTTTATAGAATATATTATTATGTCCTCATTTGATAATATTTTTTGGGAGAATAGTTTCCATCATAGGACTGGATTAGTCACATCAAATAAAAAATCATTCTTCCTCTTTGTATTACATGCATTGATACAGTTCCCATTTCCGTATCTAGGATCTATTTGTAAAAGATTTTATAGAATTTATTAGATCATAACATCAAAAAAATAATACATAATCCAAAAACTAGTTAAAAACATAGTGTAAATTGTAAAATTTATGCATGGATAATATCTTATCATAAACATGGTTTCTTTGAGAACGGTTTAAAATAACAAAAATATTTTCAAATCCTTCATAATGGGTTCTAAAGAAAATGTGAATTAAATAAATAATATAACCTAGTATTTTCAAATAGGTTCATATTAAGGCTTCTTGTTGTGTACCTAGATATTAAAAAGTCCTGATTGATACACCTTTTTCAGACTTATTTCTCATAGGTACATCTGTTTCAGATCCATTCCCACTAGAGGTATCCAGATAGGGATGTATTTCTAGGAAAACCCATATAACCTCTACCTTAATAAGTCAAGATTATGTTATAATATATTTATCGAAAATTTATATCAAAGTGTAATGTTCCCAAATCTATGTTTCTGTCAAAATAGTTCCCTAGGTCTCTACTAAACTTCCTCTGATATCAACTGTAATAACCCTGAACCCAGTTTCTCAAATTTGGTGGGCACATTTTTACATTAGAACTAGATATAATGAATCACATATTAAAGGAAGAAATATTTTAGTATACATCATATACTAGATACATACCTTAAATTTACAATATAATTGAAAACATAAAATTCACAATGTGTTTTCTTTGAGAACATTATATTTTCCCTTTGTATATCCCTATCTATTAATTACAAAACACTACCTGGTTTCATGAGGAAAATAAACCATAAGAAATGGGTGAGAACATATGCTCAATAAGGGTATGTATATATTGAAATTTATAATGAATAAATAAGTTTAATAAATATGAAATGTAGAATACCAAAAAACACATTCTATTTAAATAATACCTTGATTGTAATATTGTAGGAAGAAATGATTATAAATAAAATTCATATAAAAATAACATGAGCTTGAAATTTATCCATAGGTAATCTAGCTTATCTAATAACCACATGGACATCAATTTATTATATAATAATTGAGAAATTTATAATGCAATATATATGAAACATACTATCAATACCATTCAAAATATAGCTGAACTTTCTGGGCATAAACCTGCCTAATTTGGATAACTGATTTATCACATAAAACATATCGATGCATTGAGGGGATATCTAAAATTAGGCCCCATCCATAACTTACTAATCCCAATACATTAATAATTTTAATGTGGTGAAATACATTCAACATAAATACATATATAGAAAAACTAACATATAAAATGTTAATACTTACCCCAATCAAATGATCATAATCTTAAACTATCTAGAGTAATATAGTGAATATTAATAAAATTGTACATCCCCAGTCAGGATGATTATAAATAATACAAATAAATTATAAGGGTTATATCAATATAACATATTCAAAGTGGATAATAAGTAAAATAAAGGGTTGAATCCACTAATGAATATAAATACTATAAAAATTTCATTAACTTTTTTTTATGAAAATAAGAATTTAAAATTCAATATATTTTTTAATGAAAAGGATCACAAAATATTTTTAAAACCCATTTCATTTAAAACATCCAATAAAAAATTTTAATTATGTTTTAAACCATTTAGTGGTCATTGTGGTGTAAAATTATCTTCACTTCATACACATTTAGAGATATATTCCTTAAAAATTTTCATTAAAAAAATTGACATAATTTGAAAAAAGGTTAGAAAACTCCTCTAAAAAACTTTTAGAAAATTAAAACATGGGTAAAAATGTATTTAATAAATAATTTTGATGATTTTATAAACATTTATGAAACTATTTTTAGAAAAATGGTTTGGAAGAAAAATGATTTTCTTCTAACGAGATAAATGATGTTTGATTATCTTAAAATCAATTTCTCAATAATTTTAAGTACAAAATTGAGTAAAAATGGAACTATTACATAAAAATTTCATGAATTACCGTATTATATGTATTTATATTTTATTTTATGAAAGAAATGTATAATATTTATCCAATGGGAGACTTAAAAAAACAATCATGAACAGAGTTTATATTTTGAAATAAACACTTACAAATTTTGTAACTTTTGAATCATAAGCACTAGGAAATAAATAAATTCAAATAAAACATTATATACAATGAATAGAAATATATTATTCATATAACATATTATAATGGGAAGTTTATACTCCCATTAAAATAATAAGTCATGAATATTACATATATCTCACAGAAGTAAAAGTGAGATGAGAAACTCTTACCTTACGTTAGAATCCCTCCATATGTTACTGAAAAGATTTTAAATTAAATATTGGATTTTTATAAATATTTTAATAAACCGTAATCATATATATTATATAATATATGATCACATTATAACATTTTATCACCAGTTTGTTAATAATATTTCATTATTTTCATTATATTGGGTGTTAAATGCCATGTTTTATCATGTGTGTTTTGTCATTAAAGTTATGGTTATTATACACAGGATATATTTACCTAATAAATAGAATTATATTAATGTTTTAAATATTGTTGTTTTACCTTATATAAATCCTTATAACAATTCTTCAGATTTGGATATAGAAAATTAATCGTAATGCTTCAGGGAGATGGTAGGTCATACATATGAACAAGTGGTGATATCATTACCTTAAATGGATAAAGGGAAAGAAAGTATATGATATATTAATTTTCAATAATTTATGTAATTTCATATATATTAGATATATTCATCCATATTTTCCATAATACTTTCCAAATAAATTTTAATTAAAAAATGAATCACATTTCTTCACAAGATGGTACACCGATGAACACACGAGTGACATTATCGTAATTTAAATAGAATGGAAATTTGGAAGGTAAATTTGATATTATAACTTAATGAGTATAATTATATCATAAATATCCAATATATATATATATATATATTAAATATATAATTATATCCAACTGTGATATGTTTTATGGAAAATGAGTAACATTAGATCGTGAGGTGGTAGTCTTCCGTACACACGATTAATGATTTCATTTCCTATTTGATGGAAGTTAAAATGAATAGATATAATAACAATAATATAATAAAATATAATTATATGATATATAAATGATTTATTATTTTAAAAATTTTAATACATAATTTACGGGTTTAAAATAAGATATAAAGAGGACAATCATAGTGTATATAATTTTATTCTCTTTGATAAATCTCACTTGGATATCTTCTTAATGACCCTATGGTCAGTATTTTTGGAATACCATAGGATTAACAATTTAGTAAGGATTTTAGGGATTTAATTTTGAAGTTTTCTTTCAAGAAACATGGATTGATATGTGTGAAAAAATTAAGGGGAATGACTACCCTTTTGTAATTTTGGGGTGGCATGTTTATAAATACAGAAAACTATTCGACTATAGGAAGTCACTCTCACCCCTAGTGGTTACAAAATTTATAATTAAATTGATGGATATATTATATTTTTTTCCATAACTCCACCAAAAAAATATATTTTAAAAATCTTTTTTCTTAATCTCTAGGTTTTCTTACTTTCACCCTTTTAATTTCCCACTGTGGTAAGTAGTCTTTTTAACCTATGTAATGTATCATTTATGAATAAAATAAAATTAGAATTATTATATAATTTGAAATAATTTATTATATATATGAAATAAACTTTATCAAATAAAAATACTAATTTTTTTTGAAAATTAATTTTATTCCAAGATCATGTGATGTGAAAAAACTCATCTTTAACCTTAATCACTTTAACAGTATTTTTACTCTATATTGGTAATAATAGTCAATAAAAAAATATTTGTTCCATAAATGGACCATATTTGATATTTTTAAAAAATATAAAATAAAATGGAACAATGTATTATTTTTATTAATTTTAAAAAAAATTATTAAAATAACATTTATTATAAAAAATAATAAGGTCAATTTTAACACTATTCATTTATTTTGAGTTTTATAAATATAAATACTATTATGGAATTAAAATATATTATTTTAAAACCATTATAAATTGAAATATATATCAAATAATTAATTAAATACAATAATTTATTTAATTTAGTTGAATTTTATTTCTTTTATTATCATTTATTTTATTTTTCTATTAATTAAATAATTAATATGTTAGTATTTCTTAAATAATATAAATTATTTTTATGATAAAAAACAAGTATCATCTTTAAATTATTCTCAAAATTACCACCCGTATTCTTTTATATATTTCATTTTTTATCATGTTAACAAAAGTGAGATTTAAAAGCAATAGGGTTACATTTTGTATTTTTCCTATAATTAAATTATTATATAGGACACATTCCTAGAAAATAGTCCACAAAAATCATAGAAAATGATAATTAAGAGATAAGTTTTGGCACAAGGCTATAAAAAATAAAAATTAAATGCATTTATTTTATTTTAATACTTAGATTTTAAGTTTAACGAAATTATAAACTTATTTTTATCATAACTATGGTAGTTATTTTGTACAGTTTTCACTATTCATTAAGAGAAAAAATTATGCTGAAATTATTATATAACATAAATTATTTTTATTCATAACATAGAATACATTTTATCAACTTAAACATAAATTGTTGGCAAGGTTTAATTTAAAATTATACCCATAGACTCGATGATAAAGTTGTTTTCCAAAGAGAAAATTCTTATATGTATAAAAAGTTTTAAAATAAAAATTCAAAATGAAATTGATTCAACTAACCTAAATTATATTTAATATAATAAAAAATTTCTAATTTAACAAAATATTTAAATCCCAATTGACCCTTTAAATTAATTAAATGAAAAATAGTTTTCAATAAAAATCGAAATGTTTCACAATTTAATGAAAAATAAAAAAATTTAAAAAAATCAAAACAATTCACCCTTAGATAATTTTGATACGATGACTTAAAAAATTTTCTTTTAAAAAAATAAATTTTATAATATTGGTTAAAAAATAATTTAAAAAATGTATGGAAGGCATGATAAAGCCTCATTATATAAAAATAGAGTTTTTTAGAAAATAATTGTTTTTCATTAAAATGAATTTTATTATATTTATAATTAATTGATATACATTGAATTTATTTTTTAAATGTTTAAACCATCTAATTTTAATAATTTATTTAGTCCTTTTAATACCCATCAATTAAATTTCTATTCTATAATAGTCATGTTTAAATAAATATAATTTAATAGGGTATCATGTTTCGTTCAAGACTGGTGATGCATGATGTATAAGAGAACAGCGTCATTTAATTTATTTAAAAATAAATAGATCATAATGTATTTTGGTTTTAAAAAATTAATAAATTCTTCATAACTAGGTATTTTGTATCTTATGAACTAATGCCAAATTAATATTCCATCTCGGCATGTTGGCATGAGCATTATAAGATTTATCATTTCTTTTGGGATAAACATCAATACCATGTATCATTTTAGGATACTATTATGTACATTCATATTGAATTTTTGAATTATTAGTAAACATAAGTAATATTCAATTTAAGATTGATGTTTTTTAATTTTCATTTATATATAATCCTATGAATATGTTAATTTACCTGTATATTTTTGTTTACTGGTATCATATTATCATTTGGTTATTTTCAAATATATTTGAATATATTATAACATGTTTTATGGATCCTTGTGATATTAAAACATGTATTTGGATGAGTTCTCACTCCCAAATTTCAAATTCAGGTTGAATTGATTTGATAGTATCATTTTTAATGGAGGGCCTTAATTTAGGGCTATGAAATTATTGATTTTTTTAACTTTTTTCCCTGTCTTGGAATTTATTATGCCTTCCTTTTATATATTTTTAATTAATTTTTAAATAAACATGGTTTAATTTTTGTTTAATTAATGTATACAATTTATTCATATGATTCAAATATGTATAGGTTTTTAATATGTTTAGTTTAATTTCATCATCACTGGGTTATCAATGTTGGGATTTAATTTTATTATAAAACTAGCCTATTTAATCAACATAAGATAAGATGGAATTGATGTGGAGTTTTTCACATTTAAATTTATTTTTTTAATTAACATATATATATATTGCATTAATTAATATGTAGAAAAACTCATTTCAATTTTGAAATTTTTCTTTGAAAACTATTCTTCTTTTAACAATGTTTTAATGTGGTTTATATTTTTTATTGTGCTTGCCAAATTTTGGAAATTTTTAAGTTTGTTCAATTAAGGGTAAAATAATGGTATGACAAATTGTTTCTAAATATAATCTATTACACATGATAAACATGCATAATTTTCGATTTATAAAATCTGTTTTGTAAAATTTTTTGTATAAAAACTAATGGCATAAATTTTCATTTCTAAAGTAAAGTACCTTATACTGAAAATAATTATATTATCTTATTTATTTTTTTTCTTCTATTATACTAATGGAGAATGATATTGGATTTTTAAATTTAGGGAGATTTTTAGTATGTTTATATACTAAATGTTTCATATTTAACTGAATTATTTAAAATCTAGAATCTATTTTTCAGTTTACTTATTTTAATATCTACACACATATGTTTATTATTTTTCAATAGACTTCTCATGGTTAGTTGTTAATTTCAAAATATTTATTGATGTTTTATTTTTTTAAAATGGTTATTTAATGAAGTGTTTCTGTTTTTTTAAGAAAAATTATTCTCATCATATGATACTCAAAATTCTAACAGAGGAAGGATTTATAATGGATATCTTATACATTTTTTCAAAATTACATGTTTGGAATGAATTTTATTATATTTATATTTACTTTTATGATATTTTACCTCTATTAATTTCAATTTTATGTTAAAAGATAAATGTATATGTTATAATGTGTTTTTAAATTCTCAATCCTTCAAGAATTTAAGGGTAGTTAATTTAATCTAATCATTTCACAGAAATATACAACTATGATGAATGAGTTAGGAAGAAAAATTATCATTTCCAAGAGATAATTCTTCCATTAATAATTTATCTATTGTAATTTATCTTTTTTAATAATTTCATAATTGGGGAGAGTTTTTGAAATTATAATCCATTTTGGAATTATCAAAAAGGTGGAGAATTTTTAGTGACTCATTGAACCACTATATGTTTTGATTATTATAAATATTATTTATTTTATTCCCTCAAATATATGTATTTAAAATCTCCATACAAGATATATTTTTGATAATTACAAAATAGTAATTATTTTTATTTATAATAAGTCCTAGTAAATCAATTTATTTAAATATAAATTATCATAGATTTTTTATGTTATTGTTTAACATTATTTCTTTAATAAAATATTATTTATTTGTTTATTGACTATATAATATATATTTTTTAATATATATTGATATTTTTGTTCTTGATTGTTTAAATAATGTTCTATAAGTTTCAGGAAGACTTCCTTCGATTAAAATGTCATTTGGGACCTTAATATATCATTTATACAGGTTTTTTACTATTACCACAAATCCAATGTACTATTAACTTCAAGCCAAATCTTCCACAAATCCAAAATCCATGTTTCCAATCCTCCCATGTAACCAAATTTTCACATTTCATTCCATTCTGCATATCAGTCATAACATGGGATATAAAACTTAAAATTGAGTGATTATAATTTATAATGAAAAGTAATAAAAATTTATACATTTTTTTATAATAATTTAAACTATTAATCGAATTATATAATTTCCAAAATTATGGTATAATTCACTAAATTCATTAAATCTGAATTCTATAGTTTTTTAGAAATCTTCTGCTACTGTATTTTGATAAAAACATGAGTTATTGATGTTAGATCAAGGTGATTATTAATTATTTAGAAAAATAATGTAATTTCAAAAATATAAGTTAACTAGTCCCAGATCTAATTTTGTTTTTCTAAAAGGTCCTTATTTAGGTATTTAATCTGATAAGTCATGTTGGTTATAGATTTTAGAATGTTGGATATGTGAATCAGCTACGTGAATTTTCTTATGAATGTTTTATTTTTAAAAATCATCTATGTCAATTCACTTATGTAAATTTGAATATATAGATTCCCCAATGTGAATCTGGTTTTGTCGATTCATATATGTGAATATATTATTCAACATGCATTTTACTATGTGGTTACAGAAAATTCTATGTATAGTTTTTAAATCTGGAATGATGCTCTATTTTACAAAATGTCTTCCATTTGAATTTTCTACAAGTTTATCATGAATATTTCTAATGTTTTATTCATTCAAAAATTAATCATAAATTTTTTAGGAGCCATAAAAATAGTTTTTATATCGTTTTATGAGAAATTAAATGAGATTCAGATGGGATTAAACACGTATGGATATTTTCGATGATATTTTGGAAAATGTGATATTGAAAATTACAATTTCTAAAATATTATGTTTTTATCTCTTATTTTTTCATGTATTTTTTCAAGGATATAAATATTCATTAATAACAAATGTATTATTTATTATGATATTGTTTCTCTCTATACAACATGAGTTTTACAAAATGTCAGAAAGAGAGAGAACTCACAAAATGTAAAGTTTTAATTAAAATTATTTGGGAATATGAAGAGTTAGTATTACATGAATTACAAGAATATGAAAAATCATTCATTCTCAACTTTTTTTGATGAATTGATTTCTATATTAATTCATTTTTATTCTTTTAATGATTTTTTTGTGCAACATGTTTTTTAATTTATAGTATATCAAAGTTTATTAAGAGATTATTCCCCGTGATAAGTTTATTGTTCTATTTTTGGAGAACAATTTAGGTATTTGAAGTGAATAAAATATCCATTGATATTATGTGTATGAAATGGTTGATTAATATAGAAAAAAATGGATAATGATCATTATTTACTATAACATGCTATATAACTTTCAACTGAGTCTCTATGACTTATTGTTTAACTAGTTGCTAATGTAAACTATTAGATGCTTAAGCTTCACTATTTTAACATATTGAAGAGCCTAAGAGCTACCATATCCAAAAACTACTATATCCATTGATAATGCTTCACTGGGTAAAATTCTATTATTCTTTTACTATGTTGTAATTTTCTGGGTTGTATATACACACTTAGTGTATCTTGCTTGGAGTTATATTACCCTATCAAAAGGTACATATGTGTTTAGTCATTCCCCTTATAATACTGGGTACTTATTGAACATATGTATTGTAGAAGAAATTAACATTTCTCTAAGTGTTTGTTCATTCTATCCACTTATAAGATCAAGTTCGTCTTGACTAGTAACATCAATGAGTTGAAGACTTTTCCAGTAAATTAAATGTTGGGTCTACACCTATAAAATACTACATTATGTTTTATCCCCATAAAATATTGGGTCCCATCTAAACATGAAAATGAAATAGGTTACAATTTATCCTAGAAATTTATGTGGTTTATATTCTCCTACAAAAGGATGGGTTTTTTCATTTGAACCCATAAATGAAAAGGGAATTAGGTTAATATTTTATTTGTGAAAAAGGTAGATATAAGGGGCTCTCATTCTCATTTAAAAGTAATATATCATATTGTGTGGCATCTCCCTAATTTTATGAGAGGGTTAATGTATGGAGTGGGATCATTTAGATTTGAACCACTATAAAATTATTATGTTCATATTTTACTTCATTTATTTTTATTTTCTCTATATTTTAATATATTAGTGTGGTTGATGTTTTTATATTTAAACGTATGTCTTTTTGATCAGAAATTTCAAACTATGATTATTTTTTTTATGAAAATAAAAATATACTGCTCTTATCTATTTCTATAACTTATTTAAAAAATAACATCCAATTTATTGGATTATGATTACGTTCTCTTGAGAATTATGTTGTAATTAACTGACTAGGTTATTCCATTGGTTAATGTTATTGTAATAGTGATTGTATGTGTGATATAAAGATGATACTCTAAGGTTACTACATAATTTTTATATAAATAAAAATTATGTATCATGTATGTATTTTGATTTCATAAGGTAATCTAATTAGGTTACATTTAATGGAAAATTCATTCCCATTTTAGGGGTGAAAATTATATTTTCCCAGAAAAATCTTCCATGAGTGCACATGTTTTACAATAAAACATCAGGATTAATATTTTTCATTTAAGATTTTATATGATATGTTTGGTGAAAATAATTTGGAAATTAAGATTATTTAATTTTTAATATAATTATTATTTTCGATCAATTTTTATTATGTAAAAAAGGGAAAATTTTCATATGGGAATACATGATTTTAAAATGGACCAGTAGGTTTCCTTAATTTTTAAATCCCATACTTCAATTTTTTCCCATCCAAATTATGAATGGTTTTTCATAGGTCTTAAGGTTGAGTATGAGATATAGTAAGGTCTATATTTTAATTATGAAGCTTCAAATTAAAAGAATAAAATATTTTATGAACGAAACACAAATTTTAATTTACACGTATTATTGTTTTGAAATTGGAAATTGAGTTGAAGGGTACAATTTTTATTTTATGGATTTTATATCTATGTATTTTATTCATTGTTTTCCGAAACTATAAATTTAAAAAATCATCGTAGTGTAATAAAATTAAATCATTTATATTAAACTCCTAATTATGTGTGGAATATGGTATGGGTCATTATAATTTGTATCAAAGCATGGGTTTAGATAATAATAGTGGTTAGGAAGCTATCATATGAGGAAACATTAAGAGTTAAGGCCCCTACTTTGGGTGAATTAGTTTAATGTTGATTTTATGTTTAATTTCATAGATACCCATTTTGAGGACTAATGTGATGGGTGTACTATGTTTAACATTTATTGAGTTTTAATACATTTTTGAGCTATATGTGACCCTTAAGAATCACTTTTTTTATGGAATGGATATTTAAGAAATAATAATTTTATATTTTTGGGACATAAGTTTAAAGTTATTTATCACATTTATAGTTGATATTATCCTTGATGTCATGGTAATTATGGTTAATTGGGATAAAAGGGCTAATATATTTTTGGAACAAATGTTTTATTATATTGATAACCATGATATTGATATGTTATTTGATGATTAAGTGATTATATACATTTTTAATAATCTCCAATATATCTGGAACATTATATAATTATATTAAATATAAATATTTTTTGGCTAATATGAGAGTATATTAGAGGAATAAATGTTGAATTATCTTATGGAAGCATATTTGAATTTGTTATGTATTTATAATTATTCATGATATTTATGGAAATAATTATCATATTTTAGAGATTATATGATCGGTTAATATACATTTTTGTATTGTAACATTAGGAGTGATTAATGTTATTTGGATATAATTGTTATGTTTAAGTTGGAAGAATATGTGATCAAATATTTATGATTTTGGTGTTTAAAACTTGTTCAAACATTTTTTATGTGTTTTAATGTTAGTTATTTATGGAATGATTTATGTTTTAATTTGGTTGTTATTGTTTTGGATTAATATATTAAAATTTTATTTCATAATACACATCTTTATTCATATTTAATATTATCTTATCCATTTCTAACAATTTTGGTTTTGGTTATTTTCGAATGTTAAAACGAATAATTTGTTATCCTTTTATGGATCTTTTAATCCATCTAAAATTTATTTTAGTGATTCATGAATTAAAATTTCATCATTAATATTCATTTCATCGAAAAAGAGATGAGATAGAATTGAAAATTGATTGAAGAAAACCCAATGGATGAAATTTAGAATATGAAATGGAAAGAAAACAAGTATGTATATTTTCTCATGTTCACTATCTTGATAGTAAAATTAATCTCTCATCACTAGGAAAAGGATATTGAAAAAATGTTATCCTTTTAGCTTTATTTTTGATGAATTGATGGTCTTATTTAATCCTTTAATTATTTTTTTCTTTATGGTAATTAAATTTCTATATATCACTTTCCCTATCCCTTTTTATCAATTCATTGGACATTATGAGTCTCCTCCATGTCCATATTTTCACATCACACAAATGATATCCTTATCTTTATACCCGATTGTGTGTTATTTTATGTGAAATTTATATTTCCTATTATATATTTTTAAATGTATTTTTTCCATAGAGTCATAGAATATGTGTTATGCCTTTGATTTCCTTCATGGGAGGTATCAAGTTTGAGTCTCCCTAAGTACTTATAGGCATAACAGATTTCTTCATTTATTTGTATTTTTGTTCTGCAAACTGAGGTAATATTTTAAAATGAATGTTTTATTATTTATTTCTATAATGTGGGTATTAAAAAATTAAATTTCAAAAAATTTAAAATAATCTTTTTATGCTCATATGTTTTATCATCCAATCCCTAAAATTGATTTTAATAAATGATTTAACCACTTTTTATCCAGACTAGGATAAAATTTTGAGGAAATAATTTATTTAAAAGGGTATAATGTAACACAAAAATTTTTTAGTATTTATTTCCTTTAATTAATAAATTTTATAGCATGTCATATACACAACCATGAGCTTAGATGAACTGTGATATAATAATTTTAAATACTACTATTTTGATTTAATCATTTAGTTGAAGGGTCTGAATATGAATAACCGAATTATAAAATATGGGTAGAAACATTTTATTAATAAAATTAAAAATATATCATATATTGATTATTAATTTGATGTAATTGAATATAAAACCTTTTAAAGGTAAAATAGATAAATTTTATAAATGTGTTTTTAAGTCTAAAATGTATTTTGATCATAGTAGACTAAATTAATTAAAATTTACAAATGATTATTACTTAATAAATTGATAATATAAAAAATATTATTTATAACCATTATTTACATCCTTATTCTCAATGATGATAGTTTTTAATTGAAAAAATGAATAACATCGTTTCGTGATGCGGTAGTTCATCATATACACAAATGATTATTTTATAACCCATTTTAAAGAAGTGTGTGATGTAATAGGACATAAAATTAACATACAAAATATATTTATATTGAGGATATTCAGGTTATTATATAATAATTGTATAATAATAATTTAATTTGGTAGACAAAGAATTAAAAAACACATGTTGATTAATGTTACCTCTTCTTTGGGTAACTTCTTCTAGTTAGAAGAAAAGTTACTCCTTAGTTGGATTTATGCCAAAAGTAAGGATTATATGATTATAATAGGGAATTTTAGAATTAATTTGGTATTGTTTTTTCCAATAATTTTTTTTATGTTGTGATTAGAGGAGGAGAGGTGGTGGACTTTTATAAGTTGGGTAGAGGGCAGACTTTGTAATTTTCAAAATAAAGTTAAGAGAAACCATGTTTTTACCTAAAAAAATTCTCTAATAATGACAGAAACTATTTTCTAGAAAGTATTATATATAAATATTTCCATAAAATGGCTCCTTTATATGTTTTTGGGTTTTTTATCCATTATGTTTAATGTTTAACCACTAAGTAAACTTGTTTTTACCTTAATTATTGTAATTATTTTTGATAACTTCCACTAATCTATTTGTAAAAAAAAAGTATGTGAAAAATATATTAAATTATAAGTTATTATGATTATAAATATGGAATATTTAGTAAAAACTTGGATCATCGATGTGGAAAATTTTAATTTAATATTAATCCTATAGACGCGGCGAGATAATGGATTTCTAAGAAGAATTTTTTTTTAGAAAAAATATTATTCTATATATACTCCATGACTAATAATAATACTTTTAAAAAACACAATAAATATTTAATGATATATTTTATATAAATTTAATTTAAAACATTCCCAATTATGGATTATTTAAAATAATTAAAAGGATAAACATTATTTATTTTAAAACAGTTTTTACAAAATCCATTTTTTAAATCCCAAATCAATCTTATATTAAAATACAAAATGAAATTCAATAAATAAATTACGATGATTAAATATTACTTATGATACATTAAATCTTATTAAAAATATATTGGTACTTTTAAATTAAATAATTTATTGAAGTGAAATTTTTTTTTGCAAAAAATTGTATTTTTCACTATTCACCTTAATTTAAATATTTTCTAAAAAAGAAAAGATACTGAACCAATGTAATATTTGATATTACAAATACAAAAATAAAATTTATCTTTTAAAATAAATTTTATAAATGTGTTAAAAAAAATTAAAAATAATTACTCCATAATAAGGTGATAATGCTTTTTTAAAAAAAATATATATATTTTCAAACATAAAATTCGATTTATTTTTAAATCATATATAGAAAAAAATGAATCTTAAAAATAATATTGAAAAATTATTTAAAAATTTCATATATATAATCCAAAAACGGATAAATTTTTTATTTTATTGACAGAAAACACACTAGTGCATAATTAAACAATTTATTTAGAAAATTATTTCCTTTTATTTTCAAAAGGGTATTTTATTCATTTATAATTTTTTGGTTACTAAATAATTCATTGTTAACCATATTTTAATAAATTATTTAATCTTATTCATACCCTCTATTCCAACTACTAGGTTATAATGGTAATATATATCATGGGTTTTTTATGTTCGGTGTTGCGTGTTGAATATGAAATCGAACATAAAAATATTTAGTTTGTGTGTAATGAAACCTTAACTAATTATTTCATGTAACCAATGATAAACTCATTTTTTCATGTCCTTTATGATATAGAATAAATCTTTATATTTTAAACAATAAGGGTGTTAATGACATAATAACATCTCTGTATATGGTAGATGCTAGTTTTATTATATTTTATGCATTAATAAATAATTTAATGTTGTCAAAGAATAATGAAAATGAATAGGCTTAATGAAGACACTAAAATTCTCGTAGATAAACGACATTCAGATCTCTTCTTAAGAACCCTAGGGTTCGTCTGTTGGTATGAAAAGAATCATCAGAATGTGTATAAAGATTTTGGGGAGGGATTTTTCAGTGATTTTTTGGTCTAAATGGCCTGAAATATGTCAATAACTTAGGGTAGTGATAGCCCTTATATAATTGAGGAGTAATCTAATTTTGTTAAATACCAAAAAATATCAAACAATGGAATGTCACTTTCACCCCAAGTCCTCCAAATTGAAAATTTAAGGGATGGTGGTATGATATTGTCTATAAAAAACTGGATCACAAATAAACCAGATGTTTAAAACATGTATTTCTTAACTTCTAAATTTCTTTACTTTTACCATTTTTTCACAATGGTAAGTAGTATTTATAAAATAGGTAAATTTTCAATTAAAAATAAAATAAAATGATCCTTATCCGGTTATTTTTTACAACAAATTATAAATATTAAATCCAATTTTTCAAATAAAAAACCTATGTGTAGTGAAAATAAATTTTAACAAAAAAACATGTAACATGAAAAAATGTTACATTAACCTTGAAAATAGTAAAATGGTCATTTCTATTTATGGCGAAATATAGTCACTATAAAAATTAAATAAGTCCATGAATGAACTATATTTTATATTTTAAAACATTTACAAATCAGACCCACTTTAAAATATATGAATGTATATTCTTTCACATTATCCATTGGATTATAATTTTTCTATGTATTAGATATAAGAGGACAAAAAGTGGAGGAACACGTTCTTTCAGAATTGATGAAGGAGTATATTTGTTCCTCTGGTTTTATCATTGATTCATGGATTCATTTCATCCTTAATTAGAAATATCTTTCAAATATGTGGTGGATAATTACCCTATGAATGAAGTCCAGGCCCCACCATGTGCACAAGAAAAAGAAACTGTTTATAATATCCCTCCACTAATCTGGAAAGGTATATCCTTTACTGAATTTCATTTAGGATCTAACTCCTTTAGGGGAGATCTATTCAGGCCTCCTATTTTTAAAAGATTATAAGATGAATCATTCTCCATTATCACTGTCATGGATTCACACTAGTAAAGACGTGATCTATGTAAATACTCTATATGTGGACGAATATTTTATTTTAATGGTGGGATTCCATAGTAATGTTTAGATCATAAATCTATAATTACTCATTTTTGGAATAGTTTGCATTGGAGACTGGTCTTAATTGGAAAATGGTATTTTCATATCATTCTAGAGTCCGGGGAGAATTTTAACTCACCATGGAAATTTGGTTACCTGGACATGAAACCTATTATACATAAAATTTCAGAATGGTACATGAATTTCTAACCCTTCAACTTGAATACCTCAAATGAACAAGTCTGTGAAAGGTTACACAACCTCTATTGTCTCTTTTTTTAACCCAAAAGTATAAATAAACTAGCATCAATTATTGGTGTTCCTTTAAATATGAACCAAGAACATCTAAATGGGGATTTTTGCCTTTATTTCATTCTCCTCATTGACATTAAAATGGAAACAAAGATCATGTACCCGATTAGTCTTATTTCTAGTGAGCATAAATTCCACAGGAAAGTGGAAAATGGTCAAATGCCTCTATACTATGATGTATTTAAGATTTTAGGGAATAATATTTCGAAATTCATAGTAATCCTTAAACAGTTCAATCCTTCATGGGAAATCATGGAATGGAAGGAGGTTCTTAGGCATAGGGAAACAAATTTGTGGTGTTAGAGATGGGTGAATCATCTATGCGTGATAATGTTACAAATAGAAATATGACAGGAGACATGACCTCATGGGATGCAATGATTGAGGAAGAAGACAAAGATCATAGTTCCCCCTCCCTTATGAATTCTTGGATTATAAAGGGACACATGTTCTTTATGATAAAGAATTGTCCTTTTGGAGGATGACTATGAAATTTTTATGAATTTTTATATGGAGATCAAAAACATCATGACATCCCTCTTGTCTGAGGAGTCTCTATTGAAGGTGATTCAAGAATATATTGATGCAATAATACATTTCTATTGGATGAATCTAGACACAATATAATGAAATGTATAATAAGTCTCTTTTGATCTACATCATTCATCTAAATCATTTTTCTTAAAATTACACTCATGCATAAAGACTAAGGTACCAAGGTACTCTCCCTTAATGAGAAGTGCTACTTATAAAATCAAAAAACTTCACATCTCTGCTGATTGAAATGGGAATATAATTATAGAATATGATAATAAAACGATAGGACCAACAAGAATTGAAAAAAATAAAGATTAGGGAAAATGATAAGTGAGATAACACCACCACATCCCAACTAAAATGGACATATTATTCTATATCATTTAGGTCTTCTCCAAACCCAGCATAGTATATTATTTCATGCTTCTCATTCTAAACAACAAACCTAACATCATTGGTATATCTAAACCAAAAAGAGGATTCTCTTACACAGTTTCCTCTTTTGAGATCAAAGGCTATTACCTACTTGGGATGAATTATCCTCTTTCTAAGATTAGTAGGATATGGATCATGGTACATGATTGCATTTAAATTCCCACTATTGTTAGTACTACAGAACAAATTATAACATAAGTTTTTATTAATGAATATATCCTAAATTCATGTTATGTGGTTATTTACTTTTACAACTACCATGATTAATGGGATGTATGGATAGAAATTGCTTCCTCTTGAGTATCATTAATGATCCTAGGATTTTTTATTGGAGATTTTAACTCTAGCATTCAACCGGATGAGATTTTTTCCTTTTCTCCCACTGCATATCAACTAGATATTTCAGGTCCTATATCTAATGTATATATATGGTTGTGATAAATTTGGTGTGTGTTAAATTTATATAGTACATGAAACATCTAAATATAATGGCATGTAGTATATTTGATAGAGAATTTTCTAATAAAGATTCCTTTACTACTTGGGGCTCTATTTCATGTGTCTCCTTGGGCAGAGCCTACATTGACCACTACCCAATCCTTATGAGTCTCCTATTTAAATAAAGGAATCCTACTCTCCCATTTTGGTATAATAATTCAGGTATCATTTTTCATAAATTTGATAAAACTTTCCATGACACATAGAATTTCACGGAGTGTGAAAATAGTCTGATGGTATGTATCTTCAAGTTAAAATTGATCAAAATGAGAATAAAAGAGTGGAGTAGAAATTACATTGTCTCCCTTGATAAGGATATTGATATTATTTAATGTTCAATTTATCTTCTTCAAGGTTTCATTACCAATTATGAATTATCTATTGGAATTGACCCGGATATTATTATTTAATCCAGTCTCAATGATCTTCTAAATATCAAAGATAATATTCAGAACAACTATTTAAAAAAATCTCAATGATGGTGATACGGACACTAAATTATTCCACTCACATTGTAATGTTTTAATGGTGAATATTCCTCTTTCTCTTATTAAAAAATAGTGATCAAATTTTGGAAAATAGGAAATACATTTTCAACCATCTTTTCTTTTACAACATGACTCTTTTCAAAGGATATCTCATTAACTTGGGCTTAATGGAGGGCATCATTAAAAAATTATTAAGTGATGGAGACAATATAATGCTCACCTCAATCTCTTTGTAGTTTTAAATAAAGGAATAAGTCATTGGCCTAAATGCAGGGGGCTCTCATGGACCACATGGCTTCACTAATCATTTCTCTCACGTATATTGGGATACAATCCAGCATTATGTCTACTATTTGACCAATAATTATTTCAAGGGAAGATATATAAAAAATGACACTAATGATACATTCATTTATCCCATGCCAATGGTGGAAAATTCTTGTGATCTTGTCCAGCTTAGATTAATTTCCCTTATTAATAGCACTAATAAAATAAAGGGTAAAATTCTGGTAAATGGGCTTTCCAAATTCTTATAAAATATCATCTCCTCCAAAAAATTTGGCTTTATTAAAGGGAGAAATATTTAATATTTCCATATCAATTACAATGAATGTGTAAAACTACTTAAGAAAATTACCAATGGAGGTAATATTGCTTTAAATATTGATGTTATGAAATCATTTAATTCCATGGAGTGGGGCTTCATTGGCACGGTCTTTACTGACTTTGTCGTGTATTCAAGATTCAATAATTTGATGAAAAAACTGCTTAACTACATCTATATTTAAATTATCTTTATAATTGTCTCACCGTAGGTATATTTTACATGCATGATATGGTTTAGGTAAGGTGACTCAATATCTTTCATTGTCTTTGTTATTATGGGGGACTATCTCAGTAGGTTGCTTCTAAAAATTGTTAATCATGGTGAATTGAAAAACATAAGAGAATACAAAAGAATATATTATACTTATAATTTATTCAATAACTAAGACATAATTTTATTCACCTAGGGTGATAAAAGAAAAAATAGGAATAAATATTTTTATATATTATTATGAAAAAACATTTTCCATGAGATCAGTAAGAGTATATCCTTTATAAAATATGGGTAAAATATTTCCATGTACAGGAAAATAAACATCAATAGTGAGGTATGAATCAAATAATGAGATCTTATTTTCATCTAAATTGGAGTTACAATTATTTTGGGAAAACCCTTCTCTAGATACTTAAATTACATTCTAATCCAAATTCAAATACACTTGTGTTCTTGAAATGTTATGTTTTTATCTATGGTTTGAATAATTTGACTTTTGAAACACAAAATTATTTAAAAAATTGTTAACTAATTTATAAAATAAAAATTTATTTCTTTCTTAATACTAAGTTTTCTCATCTCTTTTATGAATATTTTTTAGATTAGTATCACTCTTGAGAGAAGAATCATCACAGTTCCTTAGAAGCAATACAGAATACTGCATGCCATTTAAGGATGTTTCATAAAAAAAATCTTTATCTTCAAGAATTAACATTAATCCAATTTCATATGGAGTATTTTAATGATAAATAACCATCTATAAAATTTCTCAGAACCAGATTCACTGGAAAACATAAGTCTAAGAACTCAAGCTATGTTGGATCCTCTATCTGGCTTGCCATCCAAATTATTTTTAACATAATCACACTAGTTGGATAAAAAACCCTTTTATTAGTTTTTGGTTTTAAAACTGCACAAGTATACCTATACTCCACATTATTGACTCCAATATTCTTATAGAAAACCCTAGATATACCATCAGTAATTATAAAACTTACCCTCACTCACTCCTTGTTGACACTAGATTAGTTATCTAAAATTATTATTTCGTTGATAGGGATAAAATTATGATTTTAGAGATATTTTTAGATAGAATTATAAATGAAAAAAATGATACAATAATTAAATACAAGTCCCACGGATCTATATTGGATCAAACAATAACAAATAGATTCTTCAATCAAGGATCAGGATATTATGGAGGCTCTCCATCTCCAAAATACCTATTAATTCTAGTCTTCAATCTGTGGGTATATCACTATGATCAAGATGTGTTTTTTTAAGAAGCATAGAGAGGATGTGGACCACCTCTTCCATAGTTGACATAATTCCAAGGCCCTCTAGAACACCCTATTTGAAATTTTTGATACAAAACTCCAAAAATGTAGACTCGGTTATGGACCACCTCTATGAGTTCTTCCAACACTCTTTCTCACATCAACTAATGAACCTATTCTAGGATGTCTTTATAGATCTCATCCATGTAAATTGGAATATAAGGAATAAAATAAGTCATGTGAAGGACTATTTTTCATTTATTATTCCTTCACTAAAATCATTGTGTAAGTGTAAAATGAAATCTCTCTTCAGTAGGGTCTCTTCAACAATTATTCCAATGATTTATTAGTTCTTATACTCCTTAAAATTGTAGGTAATTTTAATCATCCTTCAGGTAATTTTAATGTAATTTGGAACTCACCATTTTTATTATGGATTAGGTGAAATTATTAAGGAGCCTTTATAGGTCATCAAGGCCATGCGGGTTGTGGGACGGTTTTTATAGATCATACTCATGATGTCCTTGGTTTCCTTAATAGCCCCTGGGGGATTTCTTCTTCTTTATATGTGTAAATTCTTGGTCTAATTAAAAAGTGTACATATAAATTCAATAGGGATGTATAAAATTTTGGAATAAGTGAGACTCTTCCATAATTGTGCATGTTGTTAGAATTTGTATCATTTATCTTTTATGGAGAATAAATACTAAATGAATGAAATTAATAGATATGTTCTCCTATATTAATTAATTTATCACACATGATTGTCATGAAGATAATTATATTCATGATGGACTTATAAATAATGGGTTCAGTTGGGATGATTGAATATTAAACACCACCTTACCTAATGATTTGTTGCCACTTTTCCAAATGGGTAAATGTGAATTTCCTTCCTTTAGACTGACTTAAACATTTATTTATTTATTTTAGGAGTCTTGACCTCTCAAAATGGCCTCATATATCTTTAAAATCATTTGTAAATAACCTAGAAGAAGATATAAGTTTTATCAATTTTATATCATTTTATAAAATATCATTTATTATAAAATACCATTAATATAAATTTAACATTAATCATTTAATTTAAATATTAAAAATATCAATACAATGATGAAAATTGAATCTATTATACTCAAAACTGTATAAAATGATATATTTATCTAAAAATTAATGGAACACAAAAATTCATTGAATTTATTTTACTTTTAATATTTTTAGTATCATATATTTTATTTCTTAAATAATTAAATAATTATTGCATTGGAGTTTCTTTGGAATTTAAGGTAATTATTTGATTATTAAAAATAGAAAAAATATATACATATGAAATTAATTTCATAATTCTAATAATTACCATACATATTAATTCAAA
The DNA here is from genome assembly GCA_963277665.1 of Viscum album. Taxonomy (NCBI): domain Eukaryota; kingdom Viridiplantae; phylum Streptophyta; class Magnoliopsida; order Santalales; family Viscaceae; genus Viscum; species Viscum album. The sequence continues at coordinate 401,021,842 of OY728138.1, forward strand.
TCTTTATCTTATCCCAATGTGAATACATAAATGAAATTTAAAAGAAAGAGGGTGACCTTTTTTTCTTTTTCTTTACATGAATTATTATATTGGCCACATTCATGTAAAAGTGCCATAAAACCCATAAAAATAGACCATAAGATAATACATGTTGATATATGTACATATAATAGGAATTGGATAAGTTTTTAGGTCATTTAAACTCTTATCTTTTTTGATTAAATCAACGGTAAAATAATTTTAATCTTAATTGTGGTAATTAATTTTTATTATTTTTACTATTAATTTTCAGAAAACATTTTGATGAAATTATTATCTAATATTAATTATTATTATTTTAAATACGGAATCCATTTTATCAAATAAAACTCACATAAGTGGAAATTTTTAATTTAAAATTATACATGTAGATGTGAAAAAAATGTGGTTTCCAATGTGGAAATTCTCATAATTATATAATGTTTTAATATAAAAACTCAATAATATATTTATTCCAATGAACTAAATTATATTTATTTTATTATAATTGATCTAATTTTTATTTAAAATCAATTTTAAATAGAAATATAACCTTTAAATGAATTAACAATAAAGATAGTTTTCAATACAAAAACCATTATTTCTCATTAATTATTAAAAACTAAAACTTTTAAAAAAATCCCAAAAATTAAATCTAAGTTAATTTTTATATGATTATTTGAAAAAATTAATTTCATTTTATCAAATAATTTTTATAAAATTTATATAAATTGTCTTTAAAATAAGTTCTCAAGGTGTAATAAAAACTCCTTTTAGAACGAAACTATTTTTCAAAAAACATTTATTTCTTCATAAAATATATGTTTGTTTTATTTATAATTATAATATATCCATTGAATTAATTTTATATGAGTTTTAAAAATAAATTTTTCATAATTTATTAATTCCTATTCATACACACCAATTTTTTGGTTAGGTTATATGGATAATATTTAAATAATAATGTTTTAAGAGGGTATCATGTTTCCTTCAAACCCAATGTTGTGTGCATTGAAGGGGATCAAGCAGATTGAGTTTATTTAAAAATTAATATATTATAAATTGTTGTGGTATTACATTCACTTATAATCTTAGTGTTTCCTCTCATATATTTTATTGAACATTATTTTAATCCTTTAGAATATTTGGGTTTAACATTATAGCCAGTAAAATAAATTGTTTCCTTGTAATTTAACATTGATGTATGTAATAAATGGTTTTAAATTTAAAAATACCTTTATTTGAAACCAAAAACATAAAAAGGGATAATAAATTTTTTTTCATGATAAGAGGTAAAGGAAATTGCGATGTTAATCACTAATAACACATTACTATGTTTCCATGAAAGAAAATATTTATAAGAAGTGATGATACGGACATGAAAGAAAAGTGAAAATAATTATAGAGAGTGATATAGACCATTGATGAAAATAATTTTAATGATATATAAAGCATTATGAGAACCAATACATAAATCTACAAAGAGTAAAAAATATTATTGGTTCGTTAGAAATGAAGGTACTAGGATAACATTTTTGTTTCAGGATCATTTTCCTAGAGTTAAGGAATTCTTTTACCATCTAGAATATGTGAATTATTAAATATACTTAATTGAAAATAATAAATTCATAATTTAATCAATTACCATGACAATATCATATTCTTCTACAAATATTGTGTATTCATGTTTAATATTTCATCCCTGAAGTAAAAAAAATTAAATTTTATCTGGTCATAAGATCTATGGAAGAATAAAAATCCTTCCACAAATATTTTCCAAAACAAAAATAGTTACCCCGATTAATCTAAAAACACAAAAATCTAAACATAATCCATTCCAATAGTATTTAAACTTAATAAAATTCCAAAATATATAGGAAAAAATTAAATATCCAAAAAAATTAGAACGGTCGTCACTAAATTTCCAAAATAAAATGTGAATTCTTACAAAAATAAAATCTATAATTGTACTATATATTCTATAATTCCAGATATTCAATAAAATTTATGAAAGATAACATAAACCACTAACCAATTTTAAGGTTACCAATACAATCCCATAAAAATACTTTTATCATTATTATCTAAATATCACCAATATGTTAATTGTTATCCATCCTTGATCATCTTTTCCCCAAAAATATCAATTTTCAACTATATTACTTATCTTGGTCATCGGTACCAGTCAACATATATCTTAAAATCAATATATAAAACCTATTGTAGTACAATACATATATTTTTTGTGATTCTTATCTTTCATAAAATATATCTATAACATAATAATTAAATCCAAATTCATAGGAACGTTAATAATTCCACTTCGTATGTAGTTATATCATAATATTGACCTTGATCCCATAGACTCTTTTAATGTATATTCCCTTGACACTTGGGTAATTCGTTTTCATAGTGCCCCATATCTTATATTATAAATGATGAACATAAAAGGTTTCATTATTACCCTTATAATCATGAGCATGTTTTCCTTTTTATCCATAATATAGTAAGCTCTAATTCCAAAAAAGAAGTTACTAGGGTTATTCTTTAAACAATTATCACATGGGGAAGTCATTCTTCCTCTTCTTCCATTTGTCCACATTTTTCTCTATTTTCCTCTTATTTTATTGCTTCCCTTCAAAGCCATAATACTTGGATAATTACTTATATATCATTATAGCATATATTATTATGTCCTCATTTGATAATATTGTTTGGGAGACTAGTTTCCATTATAGGACTGGATTAGTCCCATCAAATAAAAAATCATTCTTCCTCTTTAGATTACATGCATTGATAAAGTTCCCATTTCCTTATCTAGGATCCATTTCTAAAGGATTTTATACAATTTATTATATCATACCATCAAAAAAATAATGCATAATCCAAAAACTAGTTAAAAACATAGTGTAAATTGTAAAACTTATGCATAGATAATATCTTATCATAAACATGGGTTCTTTGAGAACGTTTTAAAATAACAAAAATATTTTCAAATCCTTCATAATGGTTTCTATAGAAAATTTGAATTAAATAAATAATATAACCTAGGATTTTCAAATATGTTCATATTAAGGCTTCTTGTTGTGTACCTTGAAATTCAAAAGTTCTGATCGATACACCTTTTTCAAACTTATTTCTCCTAGGTACATCTGTATCAGAACCATTACCACTAGAGGTATCCAGGTAGGGATGTATTTCTAGGAAAACCCATATAACCTCTACCTTAATAAGTCAATAGTATGTTCTAATATATTTATCCAAAATTTATATCAAAGTGTAATGTTCCCTAATCTATGTTTCCGTCAAAATAGTTCCCTAGGTCTCTACTAAACTTCCTCTGATATCAACTGTAATGACCCTGAACCCAGTTTCTCAAATTTGGTGGTCACATTTTTACATTAGAACTAGATATAATGAATCACATATCGAAGGAATAAATAGTTTAGTATACATCATATACTAGATACATACTTTAAATTTACAATATAATTGAAAACATAAAATTCACAATGTGTTTTATTTGAGAACATTATATTTTCCCCTTGTATATCCCTATCTATTAATTACAAAACACTACCTAGTTTCATGAGGAAAATAAAACATAAGAAATGGGTGAGATCAGATGCTCAATAAGGGTATATATATAGTGAAATTTATAATGAATAAATAAGTTTAATAAATATGAAATGTAGAATAACAAAAACACTTTCTATTTAAATAATACCTTGATCTTAATATTGTAGGAAGAAATGATTATAAATAAAATTCATATAAAAAATCACATGAGCTTGAAATTTATCCATATATAATCTAACTTATCTAATAACCACATGGACATCAATAAATTATATAATAATTGGGAAATTTATAATGTAATATATATGAAACATACTATCAATACCATTCACAATATAGCTAAACTTTCTGGGCATAAACCTGCCTAATTTGGATAACTGATTTATCATATAAAACCTATCGATGCATTGATGGGATAACTAAAATTAGGCCCCATCTATAACTTACTAATCCCAATACATTAAGAATTTTAATGTGGTGAAATAAATTCAACATAAATATATATATAGAAAAACTAACATATGAAATGTTAATACTTACCCCAATAAAATGATCATAATCATAAACTATCTAGAGTAATATTGTGAATATTAATAAAATTGTACATCCCCTGTTAGAATGATTATAAATAATACAAATAAATTATAAGGGTGATATCAATATAACATATTCAAATTGGATAATAAGTAAAATAAAGGGTTGAATCTACTAATGAATATAAATACTATAAAAATTTCATTAATTTTTTTTTTATGAAAATAAGAATTTAAAATTGAATATATTATTTAAAGAAAAGGATTACTAAATATTTTTAAGACCCATTTCATTTAAAACAACCATAAAAAAAATTTAAATATGTTTTAAACCATTTAGTGGTCATTGTGGTGTAAAATTATCTTCACTTCATACAAATTGAGATATATATTCCTTAAAACTTTTCATTAAAAAATTTGACATAATTTGGAAAAAGATAAGAAAAATCCACAAAAAAACATTTATAAAATAAAAACATGGGTAAATATGTATTTAATAAATAATTTTCAAGATTTTATAAACATTTCTGAAACTATTTTTAGAACAATGGTTTGGAAGAAAAATTATTTTCATCCAACGAGATAAATGATGTTCGATTATCTTAAAATCAATTTCTCAAACAAATTGTGTAAAAAAATGTGTAAAAATGGAACTATTACATAAAAATTTCATGAATTACCATATTATAAGTATTTATATTTTATTTTTTGAAAGAAATGTATAATATTTATCCAAAGGGAGACTTAAAAAAAATCATTAACAGTGTTGATATTTTGAAATAAACACTTACAACTTTTGTAACTTTTGAATCATTATCCCCAGGAAATAAATAAATTCAAATAAAACATTATATACCATGAATAGAAATATATTGTTGATATAACATATCATAATGGTAAGTTTATACTCCCTTTAAAATAATAAGTCATGAATATTACATATATCTCACAGAAGTAAAAGTGAGATGAGAAACTCTTAACTTGCGTTAGAATCCCACAATATGTTACTAAAAAGATTTTATATTAAATATTGGCTTTTTATAAATATTTTAGTAAACCATAATCATATATATCATATAATATATGATCACATTATAACATTTTATCACTAGTTTGTTAATATTATTTCATTATTTTCATTAAATTGGGTGTTAAATTCCATGATTTATCATGTGTGTTTTGTCATTAAAGTTATGGTTCTTATACACAGGATATATTTACCTAATAAACAGAATTATATTAATGTTATAAATATTGTTTTTTTACCTTATATAAATCCTTATAACAATTTCTTTAAATTTGGATATTTAAAATTAATCGTAATGCTTCAGGGAGATGGTAGGTCATACATACGCACAAGCGGTGATATCATTACCTTAAATGGATAAAGGGAAAAAATTATAGGATATATTAATTTTCAATAATTTATATAATTTCATATATATATTATATATTCATCCATATTTTCCATAATACTTTCCAAAAAAATTAATTAAAAAATGATTCACATTGCTTCACAAGATGGTACACCGACGAACACACGAGTGACAATATCATATTTTAAATAGAATAGAAATTTGGAAGGTAAATTAGATATTATAACTTAATGAGTATAATTATATCATAAATATAAAATATATATATATATATTAAATATATCATTATATCCAACTGTGATATGTTTTATGGAAAATGAGTAACATCAGATCGTGAGGTGGTAGTCTTCCGTACACACGATTGATGATTTCGTTTCCAATTTGATGGAAGTGAAAATGATTAAATATAATAAGAATAATATAATAAAATATAAATATATGAGATATAAATGTTTTTATTATTTTTAAAATTTTAATAGATAATTTATGGGTTTAAAATAAGATATAAAGAGGACAAGCTTAGTGTATATAATTTTTTTCTCTTTGATAAATCTCACCTGGATATCTTCTTAATGACACTATGGTCAGTATTTTCGGAATACCATAAGATTAAAAATTTTGTAAGGATTTTAGGGATTTAAGTTTTATGTTTTCTTTCAAGAAACATGGATTGATATGTGTGAAAAAATTAAGGGGATTGACTACCCTTTTGTAATTTTGGAGTGGCAAGTTTGTAAATACAGAAATCTATTCGACTATAAGAATCCACTCTCACCCCTTGTTGTTCCAAAATTTATAATTAAATTTATGGAGATATTATATTATTTTTCCCTAACTCCACAAAAAAAATATATTTTAAAAATGTTTTTTCTTAATTTATAGGTTTTCTTACTTTCACCCTTTTAATTTCTCACTATGGTAAGTAGTCTTTTTAACCTATGTAATGTATCATTTATGAATAAAATAAAATTAGAATTATTATATAATTTGAAATAATTTAATATATATATATATGAAATAATATTAATCAAATAAAAATACTAATTATTTTTGAAAATTAATTTTAATCCAAGATCATGTGATGTGAAAAAACGCATCTTTAACCTTAATCGCTTTAACAATATTTTTACTCTATAGGGGGAATAATTGTCAATAAAAAAGGAAATTTGGTCCATAAATGGACCATATTTGATATTTTTAAAAAATATAAAATAAATTGGAATAATGTATGATATTTATTAATTATTAAATAAAATAATAAAATAACATTTATTATAAAAACAATTTTGTCAATTTTAACACTATTAATTTATTTTGAGTTTTATAAATATCAATACTATTATGTAATTAAAATATATTATTTTAAAACCATTATAAATTGAAATATTTGTCTAAGAATTAATTAAATACAATAATTTATTTAATTTTTTTTAATTTTAATTTTTTTATTATCATTTATTTTATTTTTCTATTAATTAATTAATTAATATGTTAGTGTTTCTTAAATAATATAAATTATTTTTATGAAAAAAACAAGTATCCTCTTTAAATTATTCTCAAAATTACCACCCGTATTCTTTTATATATTTCATTTTTATCATGTTAACATAATTGATATTTAAAAGCAATAGTGTGGCATTTTGTATTTTTCCTATAATTAAATTATTATATAGGCCACATTCATAGAAAATAGTCCAAAAAAATCATAAAAAATGATAATTAAGAGATACGTTTTTGCACAAGGCTATAAAAAATAAAAGTTAAATGCATTTAGTTTATTTTATTACTTAAATTTTAAGTTTAACCAAATTATAAACTTATTTTTATCATAACCGTGTAGTTAATTTTTACAGTTTTCACTATTCATTAAGAGAGAAAATTATGCTGAAATTATTATATAACATAAATTATTTTGATTCATAAAATAGAATACATTTTATCAACTTAAACATAAATTGTTGGAAAGGTTTAATTTAAAATTATACCCATAGACTCGATGATAAAGTTGTTTTCCAAAGAGAAAATTCTTATATGTATATAAAGTTTTAAAATTCAAATTCAAAATGAAATTGATTCAACTAACCTAAATTCTAATTAGTATAATAAAACATTTCTAATTTAACAAAATATTTAAATCCCAATGGACCCTTTAAATTAATTAAATGAAAAATAGTTTTCAATAAAAATCGAAATGTTTCACAATTTAATGAAAAATAAAAAAATTTAAAAAAATAAAAACAATTCACCCTTAGATAATTTTGATACGATGACTTAAAAAAAATTTAAAATAAATTTTATAATATTGATTAAAAAATAATTTAAAAAATGTATGGAAGTCATGATAAAACCTCATTTTAGAAAAATAGAGTTATTTAGAAAATACTTGTTTTTCATTCAAATGATTTTAATTATATTTATAATTAATCGATATATATTGAATTTATTTTTTTAATGTTTAAACCATATAATTTTAATAATTTATTTAGTCCTTTTCATACCCATCAATTAAATTTATATTCTATAATAGTCATGTTTAAATAAATATAATTTAATAGGGTATCATGTTTCATTCAAGACTGGTGATGCATGACGTATAAGCGAACAAATTTATTTAATTTATTTAAAAATAAATAGATCATAATGTATTATGGTTTTATAAAATTAATAAATTCTTCATAACTAGGTATTATGTATCTTATGAACTAATGCCAAATTAATATTCCATCTCGGCAAGTTGGCATGAGCATTATAAGATTTATCATTTCATTTGGGATAAACATCAATACCATGTATCATTTTAGGATACTAATATGTACATCCATATTTAATTTTTGAATTATTAGTAAACATAAGTAATATTCAATTTAAGATTGATGTTTTTTAATTTTCATTTATATATAATCCTATGAATATTTTAATTTACCTGTATATTCTTGTTTACAGGTATCATATTATCATTTGGTAATTTTCAAATATATTTGAATATATTATAATAAGTTTTATGGATCCTTGTGATATTAAAACATGTATTTCGATGAGTTCTCACTCCCAAATTCCAAATTCTGGTTGAATTGATTTGATAGTATCATTTTTAATGGAGGGCATTAATTTAGGGCTAATAAATTATTGATTTTTTTTAAATTATTTCCCTACCTTTGAATTTATTAAGCCTTCCTTTTATTTATTTTTAATTTATTTTTTAAATAAACATAGTATAATTTTGATTTAATTAATGTATAAAATTTATTCATATGATTCAAATATGTATAGGTTTTCAATATGTTTAGTTTAATTTCATCATCAATGGGTTATCTATGTTGGGATTTAATTTTATTATAAAACTAGCCTATTTAATCAACATAAGATAAGATGGAATTGATGTGGAGTTTTTCACATTTAAATTTATGTTTTTAACTGATATATATATATATATTGTATTAATTAATATGGAGATAAACTCATTTCAATTTTGAAATTTTTCTTTGAAAACTATTCTTCTTTTAAAAATGTTTTAATGTGGTTTATATTTTTGTTTGTGCTTACCAAATTTTGAAAATTTTTAATTTTGTTCAATTAATTGTAAAATAATGGTATGAAAAAGTGTTTTTAAATATAATCTATTATGCATGACAAACATGAAAAATTTTCGATTTATTAAATCTGTTTTGTAAAATTTTTTGTATAAAAACTAATGGCACAAATTTTCTTATCAAAAGTAAAGTACCTTATACTGAAAATAATTATATTATCTAATTTATTTTTTTATTATATTATACTAATGGAGAATGATATTGGATTTTTAAATTTAGGGGGATTTTTAATATGTTTATATACTAAATGTTTCATATTTAACTGAAATATTTAAAATCTAGAATCTATTTTTCAGTTTACTTATTTTAATATCTACACACATATGTTTATTATTTCTTTATAGACTTCTCATGGTTAGTTGTTAATTTCTAAATATTTATTGACGTTTTAATTTTTAAAAATGGTTATTTTGTGAAGTGTTTCTCTTTTTTTAATAAAAATTCTTCTCATCATATGATACTAAAAATTCTAACAAAGGAAGGATTTATAAAGTATATCTTATACATTAATTCAAAATTACATGTTTGGAATGAATTTTATTATATTTATATTTAGTTTTATGATATTTTACCTCTATTAATTTCAATTTTATGTTAATAGATAAATGTATATGTTATAATATGTTTTAAAATTCTCAATCCTTCTAAAATTTAAGGGTAGTTAATTTTTTCTTATCATTTCACGGAAATATACAACTATGATAAATGAGTTAGGAAGAAAAATTATCATTTCCAAGAGAGAATTCTTCCATTAATAATTTATCTATTGTAATTTATCTTCTTTAATAATTTCATAATTGGGGAGAGTTTTTGAAATTATAACCCATTTTGGAATTATCAAAAAGGGGGAGAATTTTTAGTGACTCATTGAACCAATATATTTTTTGATTATTATAAATATTATTTATTTTATTCCCTCAAATATATGTATTTAAAATCTCCATACAAGACATATTTTTGATAATTACAAAACAGTAATTATTTTTATTTAGAATAAGTCCAAGTAAATCAATTTATTTAAATATAAATTATCATAGATTTATTATGTTATTGTTTAACATTATTTATTTAATAAAATATTATTCATTTTTTTATTGATTATATAATATATATTTTTTAATATATATTGATATTTCTGTTTTTGATTGTTTAAATAATGTTCTATAAGTTTCAGGAAGACTTTCTTCGATTAAAATATCATTTGGGACATTAATATATCATTTATACATGATTTGTACTATTACCACAAAGCCAATGTACTATTACCTTCTAGCCAAATCTTCCACAAATCCAAAATCCGTGTATCCAATTCTCCCATGTAACCAAATTTTCAAATTTCGTTCCATTCTACATATCAGTCATAACATGGGATATAGAACTTAAAATTGAGTGATTATAATTTCAAATGAAAGGTAATAAAAATTTATACATTTTTTTATAATAAATTAAACTATTAATCGAATTATATAATTTCCAAAATTATGGTATAATTCACTAAATGTATTCAATATGAATTCTAATGTTTTTTAGAAATATTTTGCTACTGTTTTTTGATAATAACATGAGTTATTGATGTTAGATCAAGGTGATTATTAATTATTTAGAAAAATAATGTAATTTTAAAAATATAAGTCAACTAGACCCAGATCTAATTTTTTTTCTAAACGGTCCTAATTTAGGTATTTAATCTGATAAGTCATGTTGGTTATAGATTTTAGAATGTTGGATATGTGAATCACCTACGTGAATTTTCTTATGAAATTTTTATTTTTAAAAATCATCTATGTCAATTCACTTATGTAAATTTGAATATATCGATTCCCCAATGTGAACTTGGTTATGTCAATTCATATATGTGAATATAATTTTCAACATGAATTTTACTATGTGGTTACAGAAAATTCTATGTGTAGTTTTTAAATCTGGAATGATGCTCTATTTTACAAAATGTCTTCAATTTGAATTTTCTGCAAGTTTCTCATGAATATTTCTAATGTTTTATTCATTCAAAAATTAATCATAAAATTTTTAGGAGCCATAAAAATAGTTTTTATATTTTTTTATGAGAAATTAAATGAGATTCACATGGAATTAAACATGTATGGATATTTGCGCTGATATTTTGGAAAATGTGATATTGAAAATTACAATTTCTAAAATATTATGTTTTTATCTGTTATTTTTTCATGTATTTTTTCAAGGATATTAATATTCATTAATAAATAATGTATTATTTATTATGATATTGTTTATCTCTATATAACATGAGTTTTACAAAATGTCAGAAAGAGAGAGAACTCACAAAATGTAAAGTTTTAATTATAATTATTTGGGAATATGAAGAGTTAGTATTACATGAATTACAAGAATATGAAAAATCATTCATTCTGAACTTTTTTTGATGAATTTATTTCTATATTAATTCATTTTAATTCTTTTAATGATTTTTTTTGTGCAACATGTTTTTTACTTTATAGTATATCAATGTTTATTAAGAGATTATTCCCCGTGATAAGTTAATTGTTCTATTTTTTGGCGAACAATTTAGGTATTTGAAGTAAATAAAATATCCATTGACATTATGTGTATGAAATGGTTGATGAATATAGAAAAAAATAGATAATGATCATGATTTACTATTACATTCTATATAACATTCAAATGAGTCTCTTTGACTTATTGTTTAACTAGTTTCTAAAGTAAACTACTGGATGCTTAAGCTTCACTATTTTAACATATTGAAGAGCCTGAGAGCTACCATATCCAAATATTACTATATCCATTGATAATGATTCACTGGGTAAAATTATATTATTCTTTTATTATGTTGTAATTTTCTGTGTTGTATTATCACACTTAGTGCATCTTTTATGGGGTTATATTACCCTATCAAAAGGTACATATGTGATTAGTCATTCCCCTTATAAGACTGGTTACTTATTAAACATATGTATTATAGAAGAAATTAACATTTCTCTAAGTGTTCGTTCATTCTATCCACTTATAAGATCAGGTTCATCTTGACTAGTAACATCAATGAGTTGAAGACTTTTCCAGTAAATTAAATGTTGGGTCCACACCTATAAAAGACTACATTATGTTTCATCCCCATAAAATATTGGGTCCCATCTAAACCTGAAAATTAAATAGGTTACAATTTATCCTATAAATTTATGTGGTGTATATTCACCTACAAAAGGATGGGTTTTTTCATTTGAACCCATAAATTAAAAGGGAATTAGGTTAATATTTTTTTGGGAAAAAGGTAGATATAAGGGGCTCTCATTCTCATTTAAAAGTAATATATCATATTGCGTGTCAACTCCCTCATTTTATGAGAGGGGTAATGTATAGAGTGGGATCATTTAGATTTGAACCACTATAAAATTATTATGTTCATATTTTACTTTATTTATTTTTATTTTTTCTATATTTTAATATATTAGTGTGGTTTATGTTTTTATATTTAAACGTATGTCTTTTTTATCATAAATTTCAAACTATGATTAAATTTTTTATGAAAATAAAATTCTACCCCTCTTATATATTTCTATAACTTATATGGAAAATAACATCCAATTCATTGGATTATGATTACGTTCTCTTGAGAATTATGTTGTAATTAACTGACTAGGTTATTACATTGGTTAAAGTTATTGTAATACTGATTGTATGAGTGATATAAAGATGATACTCCAAAGTACCTACATAATTTTTTTATAAATAAAAATTATGTATCATGTATGTATTTTGATTTCATAAGGTAATCTAATCAGGTTACATTTAATGGGAAATTCATTCCCATTTTAAGGGTGAAAATTATATTTTCCCAGAAAAAGCTTCCATGAGTGCACATGTTTTAAAATAAAACATCAGGATTAAGATTTTTCATTTAAGATTTTATATGATATGTTTGGTGAAAATAATATGGAAATTAAGATTTTTTCATTTTTAATATAATGATTATTTTCAAGAAATTTTTATTATGTAAAAAGGGGAAAATTTTCATATGGGATTGTGTGACTTTCAAATGGACCAGTAGGTTTCCTTAATTTTCAAATCCCATACTTCAATTTTTCTCCCATCCAAATTCTAAAAGTTTTTTCATAGGTATTAAGGTTGATTATGATATATAGTAATGTCTATATTTTAATTATGAAGCTTCAAATTAAATGAATAAAATATATTTTAAATGAAACACAAATTTTAATTTATACGTATTATTGTTTTGAAATTGGAAATTGAGTGGAAGGGTACAATTTTTATTGTATGGATTTTATATCGATTTATTTTATTCATTGTTTTCCGAAACTATAAATTTAAAAAATCATTGTAGTGTAATAAAATTAAATCATTTATATTAAACTCCTAATTATGGGTGGAATATGGTATGGGTCATTATAATTTGTATCAAAGCATGGGTTTAGATAATAATAGTGGTTAGAAAGCTATCATATGAGGAAACATTAAGAGTTAAGGCCCCTATTTTGGTCGAATTAGTTTAATGTTGATTTTATGTTTAATTTCATAGATACCCATTTTGAGGACTAATGTGATGGGTGTACTATGTGTGACATTTATTGAGTTTTAATACATTTTTGAGGTATATGTGACCCTTATGAATCACATTTTTTAATATTATCTTATCCATTTCGAAAAAATTTGTTTTTGGTTATTTTCCAATGTTACAACGAATAAATTGTTATCCTTTTATGGATCTTTTAATCCATCTGAAATTTTTTTAGTGATTCATGCACGAAAATTTCATCATTAATATTCATTTCATGGGATAAGAGATGAGATAGAATTTAAAATTGATTGAAGAAAAACCAATGGATGATATTGAGAATATGAAATGGAAAGAAAACAAGTATGTATATTTTCTCATGTTCACTATCTTGATAGTAAAATTAATCTCTCATCTCTAGGAAAAGGATATTGAAAAAATGTTATCCTTTTAGCATTATTTTTGATGAATTGATGGTATTATTTAATCCTTTAATTATTTTTTTCTTTATGGTCATTAAATTTCTATATATCACTTTCCCTATCACTTTTTATCAATTCATTGAACATTATGAGTCTCCTCAATGTCCATATTTTCACATCACACAAATGATATCCTTATCTTTGTACCCGATTATGTGTTATTTTATGTGAAATTTATATTTCCTATTATATATTTTTAAATGGATTTTTTCCATAGAGTCATAGAATATGTGTTATGCCATTGATTTCCTTCATGGGAGGTCTCAAGTTTGAGTCTCCCTAAGTACTTATAGGCATAACAGATTTCTTCATTTATTTGTATTTCTATTCTGCAAACTGATGTAATTTTTTAAAATGAATGTTCTAGTATTTAATTCTATAATGTGGGTATTCAAAAATTAAATTTCTAAAAATTAAAAATAATCTTTTTATGCTCATATGTTTTATCATCCAATCCCTGAAATTGATTTAAATAAATGATTGAACCAAAATTTATCCAGACTAGGATAAAATTTTGAGGAAATAATTTATTTAAAAGGGTATAATGTAACACAAAAATATTTTTAGTGTTTATTTTCTATAATTAATATATTTTATAGCATGTCATATACAAAACCATGAGCTTAGATGAACTGTGATATAATATTTTTAAATACTACTATTTTGATTTAATCATTTAGTTGCAGGGTATGAATATGAATAACCGAATTATAAAATATGGGTAGAAACATTTTCATTAATAAAACTAAAAATATATCATATATTGATTATTAATTTGATGTAATTGAATATAAAACCTTTTAATGGTAAAATAGATATATTTTATAAATGTGTTTTTAAGTCTAAAATGTATTTTGATCATAGTAGACTAAATTAATTACAATTTACAAATTATTATTACTTAATAAATTGATAATATAAAAAATATTATTTATAACCATTATTTACATCCTTATTATTAATGATGATAGATGTTAATAGAAAAATGAATAACATCATTTTGTGATGCGGTAGTTCATCATACACACAAATGATTATTTTATAACCCATTTTAAAGAAGTGTGTGATGTAATAAGCCATAAAATTAACATATAAAATATATTTATATTGAGGATATTCTGGTTATTATATAATAATTGTATAATAATAATTTAATTTGGTAGATAAAGAATTAAAAAACACATGTTGATGAATGTTACCTCTTCTTCGGGTAACTTCTTCTAGTTAGAAGAAATGCTATTCCTTGGTTGGATTTAGGCCAAAAGTAAGGATTATATGATTATAATAGGGAATTATAGAATTCATTTGGTAAGGTTTTTTACAATAAATTTTTTTTACATTGTGATTAGAGGAGGAGAGGTGGTGGACTTTTATAAGTTGGGTAGAGGACACACATTGAAATTTTCAAAATAAATTTAAGAGAACCCATGTTTTTACCTACAAAAATTCGCTAATAATGATAGAAACTATTTTCTAGAAAGTATTATATCTAAATATTTCCATGAAATTGTTACTTTACATGTTTTTGGGTTTTTTATCCATTTTGTTTAATGTTTAACCACTAAGTAAACTTGTTTTTACCTTAATTATTGTAATTATTTTTGATAAATTTCACTAATATATTTCTAAAAAAAGTATGTGAAAAATATATTAAATTATAAATTATTATGATTATAAATATGGAATATTTAGTAAAAAAATAGGATCACCGATGTGGAAAATTTTAATTTAATATTAATCCTATAGACGCGGCGAGACAATGGGTTTCTAAGAAGAATTTTTTTTTAGAAAAAATATTATTATATATAAAATCCATTTATAATAATAATACTTTTAAAAAAATCAATTAATATTTAATGATATATTTTATATAAATTTAATTTAAAACATTCCCAATTATGTATTATTTAAAATAATTAAAAGGATAAACACTATTTATTTTAAAACAGTTTTTACAAAATCCATTTTTTAAATCCCAAGTCAATCTTATACTAAAATACAAAATGAAATTCAATAAAGAAATTACGATGATTAAATATTACTTATGATACATTAAATCTTATTAAAAATATATTGGTACTTTTAAATTAAATAATTTGTTGAAGTGAAATTTTTTTTCCAAAAAATGGTATTTTTCACTATTCACCTAAATTTCAATATTTTCTAAAAAATAAAAGATATTCAACCAATGTAATATTTGATATTACAAATACAAAAATTAAATTTATCTTTTAAAATAAATTTTATAAATGTGTTAAGAAAACATTTAAAATAATTACTCCTTATTAAGGTGAAAAAGATTTTTTTTAAAAACATATATATTTTCAAACATAAAATTGGATTTATTTTTAAATCATATATAGAAAAAATGAATCTTAAAAATAATATTGAAAAATTATTTAAAAATTTCATAAATATAATCCAAAAACGGGTAATTTTTTTATTTTATTGACAGAAAACACACTTGTTCACAATTAATTTTTTTTGAAAATGATTTCCTTTTATTTTCAAAAGGGTATTTTATTCATTTATAATTTTTTGGTTACCAAATAATTCATTGTTAACCATATTTTAATAAATTATTTAATCTTATTCATACCCTCAATTCCAACTACTAGGTTATAATGGTAATATATATCATGGGTTTTTTATGTTCAGTGTTGCATGTTGAATATGAAATCGAACATAAAAATATTTCATTTGTGTGTAATGAAACCTAAACTAATTATTTCATGTAAACAATGATAAACTCATTTTTTCATGTCCATTGTGATACAGAATAAATCTTTTTATTTTAAACTATAAGGGTGTTAATAACATAATAACATCTCTATATATGGTAGATACTAGTTTTATTATATTTTATGCATTAATAAATAATTTAATCTTGTCAAAGAAGAATGAAAATGAATAGGCTTAATGAAGACACTAACATTCTCGTAGATAAATGACATTCAGATCTCTTCTTAAGAACCCTAGGGTTCGTTTGTTGGTATGAAAAGAATCATCATAATGTGTATAAAGATTTTGGGGAGGGATTTTTCAGTGATTTTGTGGTCTAAGTGGCCTGAAATATGTCAATAAGTTAGGGTAGTGAGAGCCCTTATATAATTGAGGAGGAATCTAATTTTTTTAAATACCAAAAACTATCATATAATGGAATGTCACTTTCACCCCCAGTTCTCCAAATTGAATATTTAAGGGATGGTGGTATGATATTGTCTATAAAAAACTACATCACAAATAAACTAGATGTTTAAAACATGTTTTTCATAACTTCTAAATTTCTTTACTTTTACCATTTTTCACAATGTTAAGTAGTATTTATAAAATAGGTAAATTTTAAACTAAAAATAAAATACAATGATCCTTATAAGGTTTTTTTTCCAACAAATTATAAATATTAAATCCAATTTTTCAAATAAAAAACCTATGTGTAGTGAATATTATATTTAACACAAAAATATGTAACATGAAAAAATGCTGCTTTAACCTTGAAAATAGTAAAATGGTCATTGCTATTTATGGCGAAATATAGTCACTATAAAAATTCAATAAGTCCATGAATGAACTGTGTTTTATATTTTTAAACATTTACAAATCAGACCCACTTTAAAATATATGAATGTATAGTCTTTCACATTATCCATTGGATTATGATTTTTCTATGTATTAGATATAAGAGGACAAAAAGTGGAGGAACACGTTCTTTCAGAATTGATGAAGGAGTATATTTGTTCCTCTGGTTTTTTCATTGATTCATGGATTCATTTCATCCTTAATTACAAATATCTTTCAAATATGTGGTGGATAATTACCCTATGAATGAAGTCCAAGCCCCACCATGTGCACAAGAAAAAGAAACTGTTTATAATATCCCTCCACTAATCTGGAAAGGTATATCCTTTACCGAATTTCATTGGATCTAACTTCTTTAGGGGATATCTATTCAGGCCTCCTCTTTTCAAAAGATTATAAGATGAATCATTCTCTATTATCACTGTCATGGATTCACACTAGTAAAGACGTGATCTGTGTAAATACTCTATATGTGGATGAATATTATATTTTAAAGGAAATATTCCATAGTAATGTTTAGATCATAAATCCATAATTACTCATTTTTGGAATAGTATGAATTGGAGAATGATCTTAATTGGAAAATGGTATTTTCATATCATTCTAGAGTCCTGGGAGAATTTTAACTCACCATGGAAATTTGGTTACCTAGACATGAAACCTATTATACATAAAATTTCAGAATGGTACATGAATTTCTACCCCTTCAACTTGAATCCCTCAAATGAACAAGTCTGTGAAAGGTTACACAACCTCTATTATCTCTTTTTTTAACCCAAAAGTATAAATAACCTAGCATCAATTATTGGTGTTCTATTAAATGTGAACCAATAAAATCTAAATGGGGATTTGTGCCTTTATTCCATTCTCCTCATTGAAATAAAAATGGAAACAAATATCATGTACCCGATTAGTCTTATTTCAAGTGAGCATAAATTCCACAGGAAAGTGGAAAATGGTCAAATGCCTCCATACTATGATGTATTTAAGATTTTAGGGAATAATATTTCTAATTCCATAGTAATCCTTAAATAGTTCAATCCTTCATGGGAAATCATGGAATGGAAGGAGGTTCTTAGGTATAGGCAAACAAATTTGTGGGCTTTGAGATGGGTGAATCATCTATGCGCGATAATGTTAAAAATAGAAACATGACCGGAGACATGACCTCATGGGTGCAATGATTGAGGAAGAAGAAAAAGATCATAGATCCCCCTCCCTTATGAATTCTTGGATTATAAAGGGACTCATGTTCTTTATGATAAAGAATTGTCCTTTTAGAGGATGACTGTTACATTTTTATGAATTTTTATATGGAGATCAAAAACATCATGACATCCCTCTTGTCCGAGGAGTCTCTATTGAAGGTGATTCAAGAATATATTGATGCAATCATACATTTTTATTGCATGAATCTAGACACAATATAATGAAATATATAATAAGTCCCTTTTGATCTACATCATTCATCTAAATCATTTTTCTTAAAATAACACTCATGCATAAAGACAAAGGTATCATTGTACTCTCCCTTAATGAGAAGTGCTACTTCTAAAATCAGAAAACTTCACATCTCTGCTGATTGAAATGGGAATATAATTATATAATATGATAATAAAATTATAGGACCAACAAGAATTGAAAAAAATAAATATTAGGGAAAATGAGAAGTGAGATAACACCGCCACATCCCAACTTAAATGAACATATTATTCTATATCATTTAGGTCTTGTCCAAACACAGCATAGTAAATTATTTATTTCTTCTCATTCTAATCCAAAAACATAACATCATTGGTATATCTATACCAAAAAAAGGATTCTCTTACACAGTTTCCTCTTTTGAGATCAAAGGCTACTACCTACTTGGGATGAATTAGCCTCTTTCTAACATTAGTAGGATATGGATCATGGTACATGATTGCATTTAAATTCCCACTATTGTTAGTACTATAGAATAGATTATAACATAAGTTTTTATTAATGAATATATCATAAATTCATGTTATGTGGTTATTTAGTTTTACAACTACCATTATTAATGGGATGTGTGGATAGAAATTGCTTCCTCTTGAGTATCATTAATGATCCTAGGATGTTTATTCGAGATTTTAACTCTAGCATTCAACCGGATGAGATTTTTTCCTTTTCTCCCACTACATATCAACTAGATATTTCAGGTCCTATATCTAATGTATATATATGGTTGTGATAAATTTGGTGTGTGTTAAATTTATATAGTACATGAAACATCTAAATATAATGGCATATAGTATAATTGATAGAGAATTTTCTAATAAAGATTCCATTACTACTTGGGGCTCCATTTTATGTGTCTCCTTGGGAAGAGCCTACATTGACCACTACCCAATCCTTATGAGTCTCCTATTTAAATAAAGGAATCCAACTCTCCCATTTTGGTATAATAATTCATGCATCATTTATTCTAAATGTGGTAAAATTTTACATGACACATAGAATTTCATGGAGTGTGAAAATAGTCTGATGGTATGTATCTTCAAGTTAAAATTGATCAAAATGAGAATAAAAGAGTGGAGTAGAAATTACATTGTCTCCCTTTATAAGGATATTGATATTATTTAATGTTCAATTTATCTTCTTCAAGGATCCATTTCCAATTATGAATTATTTATTGGAATTGGCCCAGATATTATGATTTAATCCAATCTCAATGATCTTATAAATATCAATGGTAATATTCAGAACAACTATTTAAAAAAAATCTAAATGATGGTGATACAGATACTAAATTATTCCACTCACATTGTAATGTTTGAATGGTGAATATGCCTCTTTCTCCTATTAAAAAATAGTGATCAACTTTTTGAAAATAGGAAATACATTTTCAACCATGTTTTCTTTTACAACATGACTCTTTTCAAAGGATATATCATTAACTTGGGCGTGATGGAGGGCATCATTAAAATATTAGTAAGTGATGGAGACAATATAATGCTCAACTCAATCTCTTTGGAGTTTTAAATAAATGAATAAGTCATTGGCCTAAATGCAGGGGGCTCTCATGGACCACATGGCTTCACTAATCATTTCTCTCACGCATATTGAGATACAATCTAGAATTATGTCTACTCTTTGACCAATAATTATTTCAAGGGAAGATATATAAAAAATGAAACTAATGATACATTCATTTATCCCATGCCAATGGTGGAAAATTCTTGTGATCTTGGCCAACTTAGATTAATTTCCCTTATTAACAGCACTCATAAAATAAAGGGTAATATTCTGGTAAATAGGCTTGCCAAATTCTTATAAAAGATCATCTCCTCCAACAAATTTGGCTTTATTAAAGGGATAACTATTTAATATTTCCATATCAATTCCAATGAATGTGTAAAACTGCTTAAGAAAATTACCAATGGAGGTAATATTGATTTTAATATTGATGTTATGAAATCATTTAATACCATGGATTGGGGCTTCATTAGAAGGGTCTTTACCGACTTTTCCGTGTATTCAAGATTGAATAATTTGATGAAAAAACTGCTTAACTACATCTTTATTTCAATTATCCTTATAATTGTCACACCATAGGTATATTATACATGCTTGATATGGTTTAGGTACAGTGACTCAATATCTTTCATTGTCTTTGTTATTATCGGGGACTATCTCAGTAGGCTGCTTCTAAAAATAGTTGATCATGGTGAATTGAAAAACCTAAGATAATACAATGGAATATATTATACTTATAATTTTTTTAATAACTATGACATAATTTTATTCACCTGGGGTGATAAGAGAAAAAATAGGAATAAAAAATTTCATCTATTTTTATGAAAAAACATTTTCCATGAGATCAGTAAGAGTAAATCCTTCATAAAATATGGGTAAAATATTGCCACGTACATGAAAATAAACATCAATAGTGAGGTATGAATCAAATAATGAGATCTTATTTTCATCTAAATCAGAGTTACAATTATTTTTGGAAAACCCTTCTCAAGATACTTCAATTACATTCTAATCCAAATTCAAATACACTTGTGTTCTGGAAATGTTATGTTTTTATCTATGGTTGGAAGAATTTGACTTTCGAAACACAACATTATTTCAAAAATTGTTAACTAATTTATAATATAAAAATTTATTTCTTTCATAATACAATGTTTTCTCATCTCTATTATGAATATTGTTTAGATTAGTATCACCCTTGAGAGAAGAATCATCATAGTTCCTTGGAAGCAATGCGGAAAACTGCATGCCATTTAAGGATGTATCATAAAAAACATCTTTCTCTTGAAAAATTACCATTAATCCAATTTCATATGGAGGATTTTAATGATAAATAACCATCTATAAAATTTCTCAAAACCAGATTCACTGGAAAAAATAAATCTAATAACTCAAGCTATGTTGGATCCTCTATCTAGCTTTCCATCAAAATTATTTTTAACAGAATCCCACCAGTTGGATAAAAAACCCTTTTATTAGTTTTTGGTTTTAAAACTGCACAATTATACCTATACTCCACATTATCGACTCCATTATTCTTATAGAAAACCCTAGAAATACCATCAGTAATTATAAAACATACCCTCACTCACTCCTTGTTGATACTAGATTAGTTATCTATAATTATTATTTCATTGATAGGGATAAAATTATGATTTTAGAGATATTTTTAGATAGAATTATAAATGAAAAAATATGATACAATAATTAAATACAAGTCCCACGGATCTATATTGGATCAAACAATAGCAAATAGATTCTTCAATCTAGGATCAGGATATTATGGGGGCTCTCCATCTCCAAAATTCCTATTATTTCTAGTCTTCAATCTGTGGGTATATCACTATGCTCAAGAAGTGTTTTTTTAAAGAAGCATAGAGAGGATGTGGACCACCTCTTCCATAGTTGACATAATTCCAAGGCCCTCTAGAACACCCTATTTGATATTTTTGAGACAAACCTTAAAAAATGTAGACTCAGTTATGGACCCCCTCTATGAGTACTTCTAACACTCTTTCTACCATCAACTAATGAACCTATTCTAGGATGTCTTTATAGATCTCATCCATGTAAATTGGAATATAAGGAATAAAATAATTCATGAGAAGGAATATTTTACATTTATTATTCCTTTACTAAAATCATTGTGGAAGTGTAAAATGAAATCTCTCATCAGTAGGGTCTTTTCAACAATTATTCTAATGGTTTATTAGTTCTTATAATCCTTAAAATGTTAGGTAATTTTAATCATCCTTCATGTAATTTTAATGTAATTTGGAACTCACCATTTTTAGTATGGATTAGGTGAAATTATTAAGGAGCCTTTATAGGTCATCCAGGCCATGCGGGTTATGGGACTGTTTTTATAGATCATACTCATGAAGTCCTTGATTTCTTTAATAGCCCCTGGGGGATTGCCTCTTCTTTAGATGTGTAAATTCGTGGTCTAATTAAAAAGTGTACATAGAAATTCAATAGGGATGTATAAAATTTTGGATTAAGTGAGACTCTTCCATAATTTTGCATGTTGTTAGAATTTGTAACATTTATCTTTTATGGAGAATAAATGCTAAATGAATCAATATCATAGATATGTTCTCCTATATTAATTAATTTATCACACATGATTGTCATGAAGATAATTATATTTATGATGGGCTTATAAATAATGGGTTCAGTTGGGATGATTGAATGTTAACCACCACCTTACCTAATGATTTTTTGCCCCTTTTCCAAATGGGAAAATGTGAATTTCCTTCCTTTAGACTGACTTAAACATTCATTTATTTATTTTAGGAGTCTTGACCTTTTAAAATGGCCTCATATCTATTTAAAATCATTTTTAAATCACCTAGAAGAAGATATAAGTTTTATCAATTCTATATCATTTTATAAAATATCATTTATTATAAAATATCATTAATATAAATTTAACATTAATCATTTAATTTAAATTTTAAAAATATCAATACAATGATGAAATTTGAATCTATTATACTCAAAACTGTATAAAATAATATTTTTATCTAAAAATTAATGGAACACAAAAATTCATTGAATTTATTTTACTTTTAATATTTTTAGTATCATAAATTTATTTCTTGAATAATTAAATAATTATTTCATTGGAGTTTGTTAGGAATTTAATGTAATTATTTGATTATTAAAAATAGGAAAAATATATACATATGAAATTAATTTCATAATTCTAATAATTACCATACATATTAATTCAAATCTTTATCGTATCCCAATGTGAATACATAAATGAAATTTAAAAGAAAGAGGGTGAACTTTTATCTTTTTCACTACATGAATTATTATATTGGTCACATTCATGTAAAAGTGCCATAAAACCCATAAAAATAGACCATAAGATAGTACATGTTGATATATGTACATACAATAGAAATTGGATAAGTTTTTAGGTCATTTCAACTCTTATGTTTTTTTATTAAATCAATGGTAAAATAATTTTAATCTTAGGTGTGGTAATTAATATTTATTATTTTTACTATTGATTTATAGAAAACATTTTTATGAACTTATTTTATAATATTAATTATTATTATTTTAAATATGGAATCCATTTTATCAAATAATACTCACATAAGTGGAAATGTTTAATTTAAAATTATACATGTAGATGTGATAAAAATGTGGTTTCCAATTTTGAAATTCTCATAATTATATAATGTTTTAATATAAAAACTCAATAATATATTTATTCCAATGAACTAAATTATATTTATTTTATTATAATTGATCTAATTTTAATTTAAAAAAATTTAAATAGAAATATAACCTTTAAAAGAAATAACAATAAAGATAGTTTTCAATAAAAAAATCATTATTTCTCATTAATTATTAAAAACTAAAACTTTTAAAAAAAATCCCAAAAATTAAATCTAAGATAATTTTTATATGATTATTTGAAAAAATTAATTTCATTTTATCAAATAATTTTTATAAAATTTATATAAGTTGACTTTAAAATAAGTTTTCAAGGTGTAATAAAACCACCTTTTAGAACGAAACTATTTTTCAAAAAACATTTATTTTTTCATAAAATATATGTTTGTTTTATTTATAATTAAAATATATCCATTGAATTTATTTTATATGAGTTTAAAAAATAAAAGTTTCATAATTTATTTATTTCTATTTATACACACCAATTTTTTGGTTAGGTTATAAGGATAATGTTTAAATAATAATGTTTTAAGAGGGTATCATGTTTCCTTCAAACCCAATGTTGTGTGCATTGAAGGGGATCAAGGTGATTGAGTTTATTAAAAAATTAAAATATTATAAATTTTTTTGGTATTACATTCACTTATAATCTTAGTGTTTCCTCTCATATATGTTATTGAACATGATTTTAATCCTTTAGAATATTTGGGTATAACATTATAGCCACTAAAATAAACTGTTTCCTTATAATTTAACATTGATTTATGTAATAAAAGGTTTTAAATTTAAAAATACCTTTATTTGAAACCAAAAACATAAAAAGGGATAATAAATTTTTTTTGATAAGAGGTAAAGGAAATTGCGATGTTAATCAATAATAACACATTACTATGTTTCGATGAAAGAAAATATTTATAGGAAGTGATGATATGGACATGAAAGAAAAGTGAAAATAATAATGGAGAGTGACATAGACCGTTGATGAAAATAATTTTAATGATATATAAAATATTATGAGAACCAATACATAAATCTACGACGAGCCAAAAATATTATTGGTTCGTTAGAAATGAAGGTACTCGGATAAAATTTTTGTTTCAGGATCATTTTCCTAGAGTTAAGGAATTCTTTTACCATCTAGAATATGTGAATTATTAAATATACTTAATTGAAAATAATAAATTCATAATATAATCAATTACCATGACAATATCATAATCTTCTACAAATATTGTGTATTCATGTTTAGTATTTCATCCCTGAAGTACAAAAATTAAATTTTATCTAGTCATAAGAACTATGTAAGAATGAAAAGCCTTCAACAAATATTTTCCAAAACAAAAATAGTTACCCCGATTAATCCAAAAACACAAAAATCTAAACATAATGCATTCCATTAATATTTAAACTTAATAACATTCCAAAATATATAGGAAAAAAATTAAATATCCAAAAAAATTAGAATGGATGTCACTAAATTTCCAAAATAAATATAACATCATATTCGCAAAATAGTATAAAGTATATCATAATGTCACATACCAAATAATATAATACATTTATAACCATAAAATATTAATGAAAATGTGAATTCTTACAAAAATAAAATCTCTAATTGTACTATATATTCTATAATTCCATATATTCAATAAACTTTAAGAAAGATAACATAAATCACTAACCAATTTTAAGGTCACCAATACAATCCCATAAAAATAATTTTATCATTATTATCTAAAAATCACCAATATGTTAAGTGTTATCCATACTTAATCATCTTTTCCACAGAAATATCGATTTTCAAATATATTACTTATCTTGGTCATCGGTACCAGTCAATATATATCTTAAAATCAATATATAAAACCTATTGTAGTACAATACATATATTTTTTGTGATTCTTATCTTTGATAAAATATATCTATAAAATAATAATTAAATCCAAATACATAGAAATTTTAATAATTCCACTTCATGTGTAGTTATATCATAATATTGACCTTGATCCCATAGATTCTTTTAATGTATATTCCCTTGGAACTTGGGTAATTCATTTTCATAGTGCCCCATATCCTTATATTTTAAATAATGAACAAAAATGGTTTCTTTATTACCCTTATAATCATGAGCATGTTTTCCTTTTTATCCATAATATAGTAAGCTCTAATTCCAATAAAGAAGTAACTAGGGTTATTCTTTACACAATTATCTCAGGGGGAAGTCATTCTTCCTCTTCTTCCATTTTTTCCAAATTTTCCCCTATTTTCCACTTCTTTTATTGCATCCCTTCAAAGCCATAATACTTGGAGAATTACTTATATATATTTATAGCATATATTATTATGTCCTCATTTGATAATATTGTTTGGGAGACTAGTTTCCATCATAGGACTGGATTAGTCCCATCAAATAAAAAATCATTCTTCCTATTTGGATTACGTGCATTGATACAGTTCCCATTTCCTTATCTAGGATCCATTTGTAAAAGATTTTATACAATTTATTAGATCATAACATCAAAAAAATTATGCATAATCCAAAAACTAGTTAAAAAATAGTGTAAATTGTAAAATTTATGCATGGATAATATCTTATCATAAACATGGGGCCTTTGAGAACGTTTTAAAAATATAAAATATTTTCAAATCCTTTATAATGGTTTCTAAAGAAAATGTGAATTAAATAAATAATATAAACTAGGATTTTCAAATAGGTTCATATTATGGATTCATGTTGTGTACCTAGAAATTGAAAAGTCCGGATCGATACACCTTTTTCAGACTTATTTCTCCTAGGTACATCTATTTCAGAACCATTCCCACTAGAGGTATCCAGATAGGGATGTATTTCTAGGAAAACCCATATAACCTTTACCTTAATAAGTCAATAGTATGTTCTAATATATTTATCCAAAATTTATATCAAATTGTAATGTTACCTAATCTATGTTTCCGTCAAAATAGTTCCCTAGGTCTCTACTAAACTTCCTTTGATATCAACTGTAATGACCCTGAACCCAGTTTCTCAAATTTGGTGGTCACATTTTTACATTAAAACTAGATATAATGAATCACATATTGAAGGAAGAAATAGTTTAGTATACATTATATACTAGATACATTCTTTAAATTTACAATATAATTGAAAACATAAAATTCACAATGTGTTTTCTTTGAGAAGTTTATATTTTTCCTTTGTATATCCCTATCTATTAATTACAAAACACTACCTGGTTTCATGAGGAAAATAAAACATAAGAAATGGGTGAGATCAGATTCTCAATAAGGGTATGTATATAGTGAAATTTATAATGAATAAATATGTTTAATAAATTTGAAATGTAGAATAACAAAAACACATTCTATTTAAATAATACCTTGATCGTAATATTGTAGGAAGAAATGATTATAAATAAAATTCATGTAAAAAATCACATGAGCTTGAAATTTATCCATAGATAATCTAACTTATCTAATAACCACATGGACATCAATAAATTATATAATAATTGTGAAATTTATAATGTAATATATATGTAATATACTATCAATACCATTCACAATATAGCTAAACATTCTGGGCATAAACCTGCCTAATTTAGATAACTGAATTATCGTATAAAACATATCGATGCATTGAGGGGATATCTAAAATTAGGCCCCATCCATGACTTACTAATTCCAATACATTAATAATTTTAATGTGGTGAAATACATTCAACATAAATATATATATAGAAAAACTAACATATGAAATGTTAATACTTACCCCAATCAAATGATCATAATCATAAACTATCTAGAGTAATATAGTCAATATTAATAAAATTGTACATCCCCAGTCAGAATGATTATAAATAATACAAATAAATTATAAGGGTGATATCAATATAACATATTCAAAGTGGATAATAAGTAAAATAAAGGGTTGAATCCACTAATGAATATAAATACTATAAAAATTTCATTAATTTTTTTTATGAAAATAATAATTTAAAATTGAATATATTTTTTAAAGAAAAGGATCACAAAATATTTTTAAAACCCATTTCATTTAAAACAACCATTAAATAATTTAAATATGTTTTAAACCATTTAGTGGTCATTGTGGTGTAAAATTATCTTCACTTCATACACATTGAGAGATATATTCCTTAAACATTTTCATTAAAAAAATTGACATAATTTGGAAAAAGATAAGAAAACTCCTCTAAAAAACATTTAGAAAATTAAAACATGGGTAAAAATGTATTTAATAAATAATTTTGATTATTTTACAACATTTCTGAATCTATTTTTAGAAAAATGGTTTGGAAGAAAAATGATTTTCATCAAATGAGATAAATGATGTTTGATTATCTTACAACCAATTTGTCAATAATTTTAAGTAAATTTTTTTTTTAAAATAGAACTATTACATAAAAATTTCATGAATTACCATATTATAAGTATTTATATTTTATTTTATGAAAGAAATGTATAATATTTATCCAAAGGGAGACTTAAAAAAACAATCAAGAACAGTGTTGATATTTTGAAATAAACACTTACAACTATTGTATCTTTTGAATCATAAGCCCCAGGAAATAAATAAATTCAAATAAAACATTATATACCATGAATAGAAATATATTATTCATATAACATATCATAATGGGATGTTTATACTCCCTTAAAAATAATAATTCATGAATATTACATATATCTCACAGAAGTAAAAGAGAGATGAGAAACTCTTACCTTACGTTAGAATCCCTCCATATGTTATCGAAAAGATTTTATATTAAATATTGGCTTTTTATAAATATTTTAATAAACCTTAATCATATATATGATATAATATATGATCAAATTATAACAATTTATCACCAGTTTGTTAATAATATTTCATTATTTTCAATATATTGGGTGTTAAATGCCATGTTTTATCATGTGTGTTTTGTCATTAAAGTTATGGTTCTTATACACAGGATATATTTACCTAATAAACAGAATTATATTAATGTTATAAATATTGTTTTTTTACCTTATATAAATCCTTATAACAATTCTTTAAATTTCGACATAGAAAATTAATCGTAATGCTTCAGGGAGATGGTAGGTCATACATACGCACAAGCGGTGATATCATTACCTTAAATGGATAAAGGGAAAGAAAGTATAGGATATAGTAATTTTTAGTAATTTATATAATTTTATATATATTAGATATATTCATCCATATTTTCCATAATACTTTCCAAATAATTTTTATTTAAAAAATGAATCACATTGCTTCCCAAGATGGTACACCGACGAACACATGAGTGACATTATCATATTTTAAATAGAGTGGAAATTTGGAAGGTAAATTTGATATTATAACTTAATGAGTATAATTATATTATAAATATAAAATATATATATATATATATATATATATATATTAAATATATCATTATATTGAACTGTGATATGTTTTATAGAATATGAGTAACATCAGATCGTGAGGTGGTAGTCTTCCGTACACACGATTGATGATTTAGTTTCCTATTTGATGGAAGTGAAAATGAATAAATATAATAAAAATAATATAATAAAATATAAATATATGAGATATAAATGTTTTATTATTTTTAAAATTTTAATACATAATTTACGGGTTTAAAATAATAAATAAAGAGTAAAAGCTTAGTGTATATAATTTTATTCTCTTTGATAAATCTCACTTTGATATCTTCTTAATGACCCTATGGTCAGTATTTTTGGAATACCATAAGATTAACAATTTAGTAAGGATTTTAGGGATTTAATTTTTAAGTTTTCTTTCAAGAAACATGGATTGATATGTGTGAAAAAAATTAAGGGGATTGACTACCCTTTTGTAATTTTGGAGTGGCATCTTTGTAAATACAGAAAACTATTCGACTATAGGAAGTCACTCTCACCCCTAGTGGTTCCAAAATTTATAATTAAATTAATGTAGATATTATATTATTTTTCCATAACTCCACCAAAAATATATATTTTTTAAAAATGTTTTTTCTTAATTTCTAGGTTTTCTTACTTTCACCCTTTTAATTTCTCATTATGGTAAGTAGTCTTTTTAACCTATGTAATGTATCATTTATGAATAAAATAAAATTAGAATTATTATATAATTTGAAATAATTTATAATATATATGAAATAAAATTTATCAAATAAAAATACTAATTATTTTTGTAAATTAATTTTAATCCATGATCATGTGATGTGAAAAAACTCATCTTTAACCTTAATCACTTTAACAATATTTTTACTCTATAGGGGTAATAATATTCAATAAAAAAGAAATTTGGTCTATAAATGTACCATATTTGATATATTTAAAAAATATAAAATAAATTGGAATAATATATGATTTTTATTAATTTTAAAAAATAATAATAAAATAACATTTATTATAAAAAAATTTTCAATTTTAACACTATTCATTTATTTTGAGTTTTATAAATATCAATACTATTATGGAATTAAAATATATTATTTTAAAACCATTATAAATTGAAATATTTACCTAAGAATTAATTAAATACAATAATTTATTTAATTTATTTGAATTTTAATTTTTTTATTATCATTTATTTTATTTTTCAATTAATTAATTAATTAATATGTTAGTGTTTCTTAAATAATATAAATTATTTTTATGATAAAAAACATGTATCCTCTTAAAATTATTCTCAAATTTACCACCCATATTCTTTTATATATTTCATTTTTATCATGTTAACAAAAGTGATATTTAAAAGCGATAGGGTGACATTTTGTATTTTTCCTATAATTAAATTATTATATAGCCCACATTCATAGAAAATAGTCCAAAAAACTCATAGAAAATGATAATTAATAGATAGGTTTTGGCACAAGGCTATAAAAAATAAAAATTAAATGCATTTAGTTTATTTTATTACTAAAATTTTAAGTTTAACCAAATTATAAACTTATTTTTATCATAACCATGGTAGTTAATTTTTACAGTTTTCACTATTCATTAAGAGAAAAAATTATGCTGAAATTATTATATAACATAAATTATTTTCATTCATAACATAGAATACATTTTATCAACTTAAACATAAATTGTTGGCAATGTTTAATTTAAAAGTTTACCCATAGAATCGATGATAATGTTGTTTTCCAAAGAGAAAATTTTTATATGTATATAATGTTTTAAAATAAAAATTCAAAATGAAATTGATTCAACTAACCTAAATTATATTTAGTATAATAAAAAATTTCTAATTTAACAAAATATTTAAATCCCAATGGACAATTTAAATTAATTAAATGAAAAATAGTTTTCAATAAAAATCGAAATGTTTCACAATTTAATGAAAATTAAAAAAATTTAAAAAAATCAAAACAATTCACCCGTAGATAATTTTTATACGATGACTTAAAAAATAAATTTTAAATTTTTTTTTATAATATTGATTAAAAATAATTTAAAAAATGTATGGAAGGCATGATAAAGCATCATTTTAGAAAAATAGAGTTTTTTAGAAAATATTTGTTTTTCATTCAAATGATTTTTATTATATTTATAATTAATCGATATACATTGAATTTATTTTTTAAATGTTTAAACCATATAATTTTAATAATTTATTTATTCCTTTTCATACCCATCAATTAAATTTCTATTCTATAATAGTCATGTTTAAATAAATATAATTTAATAGGGTATCATGTTTCGTTCAAGACTGGTGTTACATGACGTATAAGCGAACAAAGTCATTTAATTTATTTAAAAATAAATAGATCATAATGTATTATAGTTTTAAAAAATTAATACATTCTTCATAACTAGGTATTATGTATCTTATGAACTAATCCCAAATTAATATTCCATCTCGGCATGTTGTCATGAGCATTATAAGATTTAGCATTTCATTTGGGATAAAAATTAATACCATGTATCATTTTAGGATAATAATATGTACATTCATATTGAATTTTTGAATTATTAGTAAACATAACTAATATTCAATTTACGATTGATGTTTTTTAATTTTCATTTATATATAATCATATGAATATGTTAATTTACCAGTATATTCTTGTTTACTGGAATCATATTATCATTTGGTTATTTTCAAATATATATGAATATATTATAAAATGTTTTATGGATCCTTGTGATATTAGAACATGTATTTGGATGAGTTCTCACTCCCAAATTTCAAATTCAGGTTGAATTGATTTGATAGTATCATATTTTATGGAGGGCATTAATTTAGGGCTAACAAATTATTAATTTTTTTTAAATTTCATCCCTGCCTTTGAATTTATTAAGCCTTCCTTTTATATATTTTTAATTAATTTTTTAAATAAACATAGTTTAATTGGGATTTAATTAATATATACAATTTATTCATATGATTCAAATATGTATTGGTTTTCAATATGATTAGTTTAATTTCATCGTCACTGGGTTATCTATGTTGGGATTTAATTTTATTATAAAACTAGCCTATTTAATCAACATAAGTTAAGATGGAATTGATGTGGAGTTTTTCACATTTAAATTTATGTTTTTAATTGATATATATATATATATATCATTAATTAATATGGAGAAAAACTCATTTCAATTTTGAAATTTTTCTTTGAAAACTATTCTTCTTTTAAGAATGTTTTACTGTGGTTTATATTTTTGTTTGTGCTTGCCAAATTTTGGAAATTTTTAATTTTGTTCAATTAATGGTAAAATAATGTTATGACAAAGTGTTTCTAAATATAATCTATTATACATGCTAAACAGGCCTAATTTTCGATTTATAAAATCTATTTTGTAAATTTTTTGTATAAAAACTAATGGAACAAATTTTCATTTCTAAAGTAAAGTACCTTATACTGAAAATAATTATATTATCTTATTTTTTTTATTCTATTATACTAATGGAGATTGATATTTGATTTTTAAATTTAAGGGTATTTTTAGTATGTTTATGTATTAAATGATTCATATTTAACTGAAATATTTAAAATCTAGAATCTATTTTTCTGTTTACTTATTTTAATATCTACACACATATGTTTATTATTTTTCTATAGATTTCTCATGGTTAGTTGTTAATTTCTAAATATTTATTGAAGTTTTAGTTTTTAAAAATGGTTATTTTATGAAGTGTTTCTATTTTTTTAAGAAACATTCTTCTCATCATATGATACTCAAAATTCTAACAATGGAAGGATTTATGATGGATATCTTATACATTTTTTCAAAATTACATGTTTGGAATGAATTTTATTATATTTATATTTACTTTTATGATATTTTACCTCTATTAATTTCAATTTTATGTTAAAAGATACATGTATATGTTATAATGTGTTTTTAAATTCTCAATCCTTCTAGAATTTAAGGGTAGTTAATTTTTTCTTGTCATTTCACGGAAACATAAAACTATGATAAATGAGTTAAGAAGAAAAATTATCATTTCCAAGAGATAATTATTCCATTAATAATTTTATAATTGGGGAGAGTTTTTGAAATTATAATCCATTTTAGAATTATCAAAAAGGGGGAGAATTTTTAGTGACTCATTGAACAACTATATGTTTTGATTATTATAAATATTATTTATTTTATTCCCTCAAATATATGTATTTAAAATATCCATACAAGACATATTTTTGATAATTACAAAACAATAATTATTATTTTTAGAATAAGTCCTAGTAAATAAATTTATTTAAATATAAATTATCATAGATTTATTATGTTATTTTTTGACATTATTTCTTTAATAAAATATTATTCATTTGTTTATTGATTATATAATATATATATTTTAATATATATTGATATTTCTATTTTTGATTGTTTAAATAATGTTCTATAAGTTTCAGGAAGACTTCCTTCGATTAAAATGTCATTTGGGACCTTAATATATCATTTATACATGATGTTTACTATTACCACAAAGCCAATGTACTATTACCTTCTATCCAAGTCTTCCATAAATCCAAAATCCCTGTATCCAATTCTCCCATGTAACCAAATTTTCACATTTCGTTCCATTCTACATATCAGTCATAACATGGGATATAGAACATAAAATTGAGTGATTATAATTTCTAATGAAAGGTAATAAAAATTTATACATTTTTTATAATAATTTAAACTATTAATCGAATTATATAATTTCCAAAATTATGGTATAATTCACTAAATGTATTCAATCTGAATTCTATAGTTTTTTAGAAATCTTTTTCTACTATATTTTGATAATAACATGAGTTATTGATGTTAGATCAAGGTGATTATTAATTATTTAGAAAAATAATGTAATTTTAAAAATATTAGTCAACTAGACCCAGATCTAATTTTGTTTTTCTAAAAGGTCCTTATTTAGGTATTTAATCTAATAAGTCAAGTTGGTTATAGATTTTAGAATGTTGGATATGTGAATCACCTACGTGAATTTTCTTATGAAATTTTTATTTTTAAAAATCATCTATGTGAATTCACTTATGTAAATTTGAATATATCGATTCCCCAATATGAATCTGGTTATGTCGATTCATATATGTGAATATATTTTTCAATATGCATTTTACTATGTGGTTACAGAAAATTATATGTGTAGTTTTTAAATCTGGAATGATGCTCTATTTTACAAAATGTCTTCCATTTGAATTTTCTGCTTTTTTATCATGAATATTGTTTCTCTCTATACAACTAGAGTTTTACAAAATGTCAGAAAGAGAGAGAACTAACAAAATGTACAGTTTTAATTATAATTATTTGGGAATATGAAGAGTTAGTATTACATGAATTACAAGAATATGAAAAATAATTCATTCTCAACTTTTTTTGATGAATTAATTTCTATATTAATTCATTTTTATTCTTTTAATGATTATTTTTGTGCAACATGTTTTTTACTTTATAGTATATCAAAGTTTATTAAGAGATTATTCCCCGTGAAAAGTTTATTGTTCTATTTTTTGGAGAAAAATTTAGGTATTTGAAGTGAATAAAATATCCAATGATATTATGTGTATGAAATGGTTGATGAATATAGAAAAAAATGGATAATGATCATGATTTACTATTACATGCTATATAACTCTCAGCTAAGTCTCTATGACTTATTGTGTAACTAGTTGCTAAAGTAAACTATTGGATGCTTAAGCTTCACTATTTTAACATATTTAAGATCCTAAGAGCGACCATATCCAAAAACTACTATATCCATTGATAATGATTCACTTGGTAAAATTCTATTATTCTTTTATTATGTTGTAATTTTCTGGGTTGTATTATCACACTCAGTGCATCTTGCTTGGAGTTATATTACCCTATCAAAAGGTACATGCGTGTTTAGTCATTCCCCTTATAAGACTGGGTACTTATTGAACATATGTATTATAGAAGAAATTAACATTTCTCTAAGTGTTTGTTCATTCTATCCACATATAAGATCAGGTTCATCTTGACTAGTAACATCAATGAGTTGAAGACTTTTCCAGTAAATTAAATGTTGGGTCCACACCTATAAAAGACTACATTATGTTTCATCCCCATAAAATATTGGGTCCCATATAAACTTGAAAATTAAATAGGTTACAATTTATCATAGAAATTTATTTGGTGTATATTGTCCTACAAAATGATGGGTTTTTTTATTTGAACCCATAAATGAAAAGGGAATTAGGTTAATATTTTATTTGTGAAAATGGTAGATATAAGGGGCTCTCATTCTCATTTAAAAGTAATATATCATATTGCGTGTCATCTCCCTCATTTTATGAGAGGGGTAATGTATGTAGTGGGATTATTTAGATTTGAACAACTATAAATTTATTATGTTCATATTTTACTTTATTTATTTTTTTTTCATTATCTTTTAATATATTAGTGTGGTTGATGTTTTTATATTTAAACATATGTATTTTTGATCATAAATTTCAAACTATGATTAATTTTTTATGAAAATAAAATTCTACCCCTCTTGCCTATTTCTATAACTTATTTGGAAAATAACATCCAATTCATTGGATTATGATTACGTTCTCTTGAGAATTATGTTGTAATTAACTGACTAGGTTATTCCATTGGTTAAAGTTATTGTAATAGTGATTGTATGAGTGATATAAATATGATACTCCAAGGTACCTACATAATTTTTATATAAATAAAAATTATGTATCATGTAAGTATTTTGATTTCATAAGGAAATCTAATTAGGTTACATTTAATGGAAAATTCATTCCCATTTTAGGGGTAAAAATTATATTTTCCTAGAAAAAGCTTCCATGAGTGCACATGTTTTACAATAAAACATTAGGATTAAGATTTTTCATTTAAGATTTTATTTGATATGTTTGGTGAAAATAATTTGGAAATTAAGATTATTTCATTTTTAATATAATGATTATTTTCGATCAATTTTTATAATGTAAAAAGGAGAATATTTTCATATGGGATTACATGATTTTCAAATGGACCAGTAGGTTTCCTTAATTTTTATTTCCCAAACTTCAATTTTTTTCCCATCCAAATTCTGAAAGGTTTTTCATAGGTCTTAAGGTTGAGTATGAGATATAGTAAGGTCTATATTTTAATTATGAAGCTTCAAATTAAAAGACTAAAATATATTTTGAACGAAACACAAATTTTAATTTACACGTATTATTGTTTTGAAATTGGAAATTGAGTGGAAGGGTACAATTTTTATTGTATGGATTTTATATCTATGTATTTTATTCATATTTTCTGAAACTATAAATTTAAAAAATCATCGTAGTGTAATAAAATTAAATCATTTATATTAAACTCCTAATTAAGGGTGGAATATGGTATGGGTCATTATAATTTGTATAAAAGCATGGGTTTAGATAATAATAGTGGTTAGGAAGATATCATATGAGGAAACATTAAGAGTTAAGGCCCCTATTTTGGGTGAATTAGTTTAATGTTGAATTTATGTTTAATTTCATAGATACCCATTTTGAGGACTAATGTGATGGGTGTACTATGTGTGACATTTATTGAGTTTTAATACATTTTTGAGGTATATGTGACCCTTAAGAATCACTTTGTTTATGTAATGGCTATTTAAGAAATAATAATTTTATATTTTTGGGACATATGTTTAAAGTTATTGATCACATTTATAGTTGATATTATCCTTGATGTCAAGGTAATTATGGTTAATTGGGATAAAAGGGATAATATATTTTTGGAACAAATGTTTTATTATATTGATAACCATGATATTGATATGCTATTTGATGATTAAGTGATTATATGTATTTTTAATAATCTTCAATATATTTGGAACATTATATAATTAAGTTAAATATAAATATTTTTTGGCTAATATGAGAGTTTATTAGAGGAATAAATGTTGAATTATCTTATGGAAGCGTATTTGAATTTGATATGTATTTATAATTATTCATGATATTTTTGGAAATAATTACCATATTTTGGAGATTATATGATCGGTTAATATACATTTTTGTAATGTAACATTAAGAGTGATTGATGTTATTTGGATATAATTGTTATGTTTATGTTGGAAGAATATGTGATCAAATATGTATTATTTTGGTGTTTTAAACTTGTTCAGACATTATTTATGTGTTTTAATGTTAGTTATTTATGGAATGATTTATGTTTTACTTTGGGTGTTATTATTTTGGATTAATATATTAAAATTGTATTTCATAATACACATCTGTATTCATATTTAATATTATCTTATCCTTTTCTAACGATTTTGGTTTTGGTTATTTTCCAATGATACAACAAATAACTTGTTATCCTTTTATAGATCATTTAATCCATCTGAAATTTATTATAGAGATTCATGCATTAAAATTTCATCATTAATATTCATTTCATGGAATAAGAGATGAGATATAATTTAAAATTGATTGAAGAAAAAACAATGGATAAAATTGAGAATATGAAATGGAAAGAAAACAAGTATGTATATTTTCTCATGTTCACTATCTTGATAGTAAAATTAATCTCTCATCTCTAGAAAAAGGATATTGAAAAAATGTTATCCTTTTAGCTTTATTTTTGATGAATTGATGGTCTTATTTAATCCTTTAAATATTTTTTTTCTTTATGGTCATTAAATTTCTATATATCACTTTCCCTATCACTTTTTATCAATTCATTGGACATTACGAGTCTCCTCAATGTCCATATTTTCACATCACACAAATGATATCCTTATCTTTGTACCTGATTGTGTGTTATTTAATGTGAAATTTATATTTCCTATTATATATTTTTAAATGGATTTTTTCCATAGAGTCATAGAATATGTGTTATGCCTTTGATTTCCTTCATGGGAGGTCTCATGTTTGAGTCTCCCTAAGTACTTATAGGCATAACAGATTTCTTCATTTATTTTTATTAATGTTATGAAAACTGATGCAACATTTTAAAATGAATGTTTTAGTATTTATTTCTATAATGTGGGTATTCAAAAATTAAATTTCTAAAAATTAAAAATAATCATTTTATGCTCATATGTTTTATCATCCAATCCCTGAAATTGATTTTAATAAATGATTAAACCAATTTTTATCCAAACTAGGATAAAATTTTGAGGAAATAATTTATTTAAAAGGGTATAATGTAACACAAAAATATTTTAGTATTTATTTTCATTAATTAATATATTATATAGCATGTCGTATACACAACCATGATCTTAGATGAACTGTGATATAATATTTTTAAATTCTACTATTTTGAATTAATCATTTAGTTGAAGGGTATGAATATGAATAACCGAATTATAAAATATGGGTAGAAACATTTTCATTAATAAAATTAAAAACATATCATATATTGGTTATTAATTTGATGTAATTGAATATAAAACCTTTTAAAGGTAAAATAGATATATTTTATAAATGTGTTTTTAAGTCTAAAATGTATTTTGATCACAGTAGACTAAATTAATTACAATTTACAAATGATTATTACTTAATAAATTGATAATATAAAAAACATAATCAATTAACTATAACTAAATTATATTTTTTATAAGTATTGGGAATGATATCATTTTATGCATCAAAAATAAATTTTCATCAAAAACATATTTTCTTGAGAAATGGTTATTATTGCATTTTGTGAGTAGATATTATAGTGAATTTCTATCAATTATAGAAATGGAATTTGATAAAATGAATATTATTTTTATATCATAATGTCAAATTATTTTAGGGTGAATTTTTGATGTTTTCGGAAATTGTTGATTTTTTAGTGAACAGGGAAAATACTGAGTTTTCAAAAATTGTTTCATTTATGACATTCTTCTGATTCTTGAATGAGTTAATAAATAATGAAACCATTATATTGATAAAATATATGTCAGATGAGTTAAATAATTGATATTTTAAAATTACTTTTACTTTGTGATCTGATTTTTAACCATTAGGAAAAAATTATATTTTATTCAAATTATAAACAATTTGGGGATTCTGCATTTAATTGTATTTCTGGAAGTATAATTATATTTTCTCTTGATGAAGAGGTATAAAAACATTATTTCTTGTTATTTAGCAATTAAAATATTATAATTCAGGTTTTTAATTGATTTCAATGGGAAATTATATTTATGATTAAATCAGATACTATCCTAAGAACCATTTTTATGTGTTTTGTGTTCTTAAATTAAAATTAATTTCTTGTACTAATATAATCATAATTAGATAAAAATGATTTAATATATAGAATAATAATGTTTAAATTTTATTATAATTACACATTTATTCTTCTATATATAAATAAGTTATCATGGTAAAGGGTAAAGTTATCGTGGTTGAGATTAAATTGGGTTTAAAAGGGTTTAACAATGAGGTAGAGCTTAAAAATTCTCCAAAACATTTCAAAATGAGATTAGTATATTA
Source organism: Viscum album (assembly GCA_963277665.1). Lineage (NCBI taxonomy): Eukaryota > Viridiplantae > Streptophyta > Magnoliopsida > Santalales > Viscaceae > Viscum > Viscum album. Next base: position 401,062,113 of record OY728138.1, read on the forward strand.
TATTTATAATCTATTAAATATTATATATGGATTTTCTATGACCTTGTGCCACTTTATAATTAATAATACCTTATATTAATTTAAAACATTTAATAATTACAAGAGTGTTACTCTCCTCGCTTATAAAAGTGAACCAAACCTCAATTTTTCATCAGATCAATATAGCCTCTTACATCAAACAATCCATGACCAAATTCATTCCCAAACTCCTCCCAATGACCAATTGGTTTTCGTCTCATAGAAATATCAACTAGAAGGATTAAGGTGTCAGCAAAAGGTGGCTTTATAAAGAAGAAGTATAACTGTTAACAAAAAATTTTCATTTTATTTCTTCTTATTTCTTTTGAAAAATAGAATTTAGTGGTGGTGCTTTTGGATTTATTGGATGTTTAAGACACAGATTTTTTTGAATGTCATTTTCAAATTGTATCATGAAAATATCTAGCAATATTTTGAAAACCACCACGAAATGTTAATTGACACTTTTTAATTTTCTAAATTTTATATATATTTTCATATAGTTATATATTTTATATTTATTATTTTTTTATTAAATGTTTTTTTACTATTTAATAATTTATGTATCATACAATTAATTCATATTCTACGCATTCTATGCATAAATTCAGGATATATATGTATATAGTGAGATTTGAACATTTTACCTCTTGGTCATTCTATAAGCAATTTACCATCCCAAAAATCACTTCCTGAGGTGAGTAAAAAGACTTTAATATACATATATATTTATAGAAAAATACATATAAATATATATACAAAAATAATAATGATGATTAATAATAATAATAATATATACTAATAAATATATAACATGTAAAAATAAAATAAATAAATAATTAGAAATAAGTAATGAGGAGATTTGTGAAGTGAAACAGAAACAAAAATATTGGGGAATCAGTTCAATCACCCTCACTTTGAGTGTGATGCATATTCATGAGTGGGATAAAAACACCAATCTATTTTATGCTAGTATTTCATGATATCTCTACTAGTAAAAAATAATTATTGTGCACTATCTCTTTGATTCATGGAAATGATGCATCTACACGCAATAAGAAGAAGTGTGTGGCATCTCAAAGAAAACTATATGCCTCAAGGGTCAAATTTTAGGTCAACAAATATCATAAGACTCTTCTTAGTGAGAATCTAATTGAGAGACCTACAAGGATTCCACATAATAGTATAGTTGTCCCATCCAAGGAGTAATCAGATAAAATCCGAAATATTGATGAGAATCATATTCACAGGATTTCATCGGTAGTTGTGAATGATGCAGTTGGTTTCTCCCTCTCCTTCTGCTGAATTGGATAATTTTTTTTTCAATTATGTTCATGGTCTTTTTTACCCAATTAATAATCGGTCCTGGGTTGATTATTCAAAAGAGTATGATGTTTCAAATGTCAATCAATATATTTTAACTCCTTTTATGGATAATAATCATATTCTATTAGAAGAGAGCACATAGATGTATTATTTAAATGAAAATTCTATTAATGATTTTTAAATATAGTTTATAGCTGATTCCATGCAGGAATGAAATTTTTCAAGAATCATAAATGGTAACGGAGCTTCTACTATCATGAAGGGGATGAAGACAGTGGATAGTGAAGGTTTTCAAATTTTCTAGTATAAGGGAACAAAGACTCTCCCTGAGCTGAGTTTGGATGATATGTCTAAATTTAATACATCAAACACTTTTCAAGTGTTTTTATCTCAAAAGATGATAGGTAAAAAAGGTATTGGAATCATTTATAAGGAGGACATTACATCGGAAAATAGTAATGATTATTTTCAATCAGGGGAATCAGAAGAGACCTAGAAGAAACCAAAATCCCGGAGTTCTATTCATTATCCAAAAGGTAGTGGTTGAGGGTGTGGATGTGATAATTTGGTTTCTACATGAAGGTATGGATGAAATATATCAACAATATCATCTCTCAATGAACCTGGAAATAAGATAACTTCGGAGTAGTTATTGATCAAGAAGAAGTATGTTATTATTTTAAATCATATAACCTCATACTCAGAGTGGGGCACTACTGATGAGAATGAGAGATCTGATAGTAATTACGGGAGTGATCCTAACCTTCATACCATGTATTTTTTATAGATAAGGGTATGACTTTTTTTATCCTAAGAATCATTATTTTCTTTTTTCTTTTTCATTATCATTTAATAAATAGTTAGGAGCTTAGGATTCTTGGTAGACCTACTTCCTAAATAAATAAATGATAAATCAATATATAATAAATAACTAGTCAATGAAAAAATCAATGATTTATTAATTAATAATAAATAATAAATAACAAATATTAATTTAATAATAATTTAAGAAAATATTGGCAATGAATTAATAATAAATATTTAATAAAAAAATATGTAATAAATAACTAATTAAATTCATATAAATATTAAATTTATAAATAATAATTAATAAATTGGAAATTAGAAATAATATATAACATTTAATAAGTAGTAAATAATAAATAGGAAGTAAATATATATAACTACATAAAAATACATTTACATATATTTATATATATCCTTTAAAAAATATATAAAAATAAATAATTTTACTTAATAGAATATAAATACAATCACAAATACCCACACACACAACAACCAATGGAGAACATATAAATATATATACCAACGTCATATATATAAATATACATTAATTTAAAATATATATATATAATTGAGTAATATTCATTAATATATAATTACATATTAATATCTCTACATAGATGATATTAAATATAATTTTTTAATAAAAATTGATAAATATATATAAATTACAAATATATATTGATAAATTTATGGAAATCCAATCATATATAAATAATAGATAATAAATTACTTAATGAGGAAAAACCACAAAAATTTATACACCATAAATTCTATACTAATGTAAATTTATGGAATCAAATATTATATGACCCAAAAGCATATTAATACAAGCTCTATCGATGATGTAATCACATTCAATGTTCAAAATGTGTGGCATATGAATATAAAAATCAGTTTTGGAGGCCTTATAATCCATTTTTTACATTGTAAAATTATGACCCCCCCCCCCAATTCAACATGGAATACTTCTCTTCACATGATATAATTTGATATATGGTAGATCCCAAATGGAAAACTGGATTAAAATTTATGGTCGTTTGAGAATTAAGCTCGATTTTCATCTTCTCTTATAAAAGTAATAAATTTATTCTACTAATAATTAACAAATTATTATCTATTTTCAATTTAGTTCATCTAATAAGATATTATATGATTATTTTTAGAGGTAATATGGAAACTCGAATCAATATTTATGGTTATTTGATGCCGAAAACATATTTTTATTTTATTTTATTTTTAAATTTATTTTTAGTGGTTATTTCTTAAAAACAAATCTAATTAGAGGTGATTTAAAAATAATCATTAAAAAAAATAAATAAATAAATATATTTAATAATAGTACATTTTTTAAAAACCATTGGTATAAAAAATGATGAAATATTCTACGACGGTTTTCAAAACTGATTCTAAAAACTCTCCGTGAATTTAAATTTTTCTTGTAGAGTATACCTCTATTAAATCATATTTAACAATAAATAAATAATAACATTGATATCTTAAATAAACATAAATATTATTATGATTATTTTGCAACCTCTTTTCATATATGTTTCCATCTTATGGGGAATGAAACAACATTTATGAATACATGTGGACTATTTACTCCACAAACATATGTTCTTAATTTTCCATCATTACCTCTCATAGATATTTATAATGATATATTGAATATATATATATATATATATCAGTTTGTGTGTGTGTGTGTTTTTTTGTGCACGTGTGTGTGTTATATTAATTAAACAATGATCATTCTATAATGATAATATATCATCTATTTCCTTACCTTTCCTTCCATCAGAAAATTAGAATGTCATTCATGAGTATGGGAAGTTTACCACTTCCATGAAATGATGTGATTTTTTTCATGTAAACATCACAAATATGGTTATAAAATTCTATTTAATGTATATAAATTATGATAATTTAATAATTAACATTATTTATATGATTTAATCATGAACCCTTTAACCATGGTCAAGCCACCGAAGTAGTTTTGCAATTATAAAATGAACATCCTCAAAACATTCAACATGAACCTAACTTCATTAATAATAATATAATTCATAGTGATAAATAAAATAAAAGGGATAATAATAAGTTAATATCTCTTTAAAATATTATTTATAATGTTAACAATTATTACCTTTTTATTATATAGGTTTTAATGTACATACGCGGTGAGTTAGACTGGAGATAACATATTTTTCGTTAAAAACGTATTTTAAAAGTTTTAGATATTTTATTATATTTTTACTGCAAAAACATATTCTGTAAAATGAATAAATTTTTTTATTAATATAGTTAAATTTATATATATTTTTATTTTAAATAATGTTTTACGTTTTAATGAAGGTTTTTAAATAATACATTCTATCGTTTCCCAAAATTTTATTTCTGACATTTTTACAAAAGTGTGAAAGGAATTTCATTATATGTATATAAATTGAGAAGAATTTATTATCATAATGATTTTTTATTTAATAATATTACTATACATTTTTCATTTTTTTTAAAATAATATCTTATTTCCCATTCTTCTAGGATTTTTTGTTAAAATAGTTTTCAATGAAAAAGTACATTATCCTTAATTTAGATGAAGCTCGAAATCTCTTTTGAATATGGATTAAAAAAGAAATTTTATTACTTTTTATGATGGATATGAAATATTACACGTTTTTATGTATTTTTTTGGGCCTTTTAAATTTTCTATGATGATGGGTAATCCTAATATCACTCTCTAATTAATTGGGTAATTATTAGGATATCCATATAATATTATTGAAAATAACCGAGTACGTTATTCCATTTGTAAGAGTTCTTTAAAGAATGATATAAACATGATTTCCAAATTCTTTCTAATTTTATTCACCTGAATTAAGGATGATTAGGAAATATATCATGGATTATCTTTCAAATATGGGGATTCAAATTAAATGATGAAAATAGGTTTTTAATGAAACATGATTTAAAATTTAAGAATCTCAGTTTTGTGAAAAAATAGACACTGATTTGAAGTATAAAATTTGTATTGTGATGTTTTGATATGGATGAGTTTTTTCCCAAATTTTATAAATCTCTAAACTGAAAATTTTAGGGTAATGTAATAAAATAAAATCCATGATATTAAACATATTATTATGAGTTGAATAATTCTTGTGTCCTTATAAATATTCTATTATCCTTATAGTAGAGAATAAAATTAAAAACATCATTAATAATTTTTTGGGCACTATAACACTACATGATGAATATTATAACATATCATTGGGGTCCCATTAATTTTTTTAGATATTAATGAAATATAGTGAATAAATAATCCATCGAAAAAGTATTCTTAATTAGTGGATGATATAAATCAATAATTATATTAAGGTTATTAAAAATATACAAAAATACCATTTCTACTGAAGTTGTACCATATCAAGTTCCTTTTTGGAATTGTTCACAAATAAATTTGGACGATCTGGGAGTTTTTTTATGAATTATTTTTTCATTCTAATATTCCTGAATCATTTTATGAGATAGATAAGGTTGTTAAAAAATTTCATATTAATTATATAAAGATACATACATGTCCCAATTATATCATTGTGTATCATGCAATATTATCAGATAGATTATAGATTGAAATATTTCAAACTTCTAAATAGAAATATTTTAATCATAATTATTTTTTTTAATTAATTTAAAATAAATAATAATTCAATAAAACTATTATTAAGTTTTTATGCTACATTCCTTTAAAACCATGATTGTAAATATTGATCATGTTTTCAAAAAAAAACAAAGAAAATGAAGTGGAATTCTATGGAAACTAATAACAATGAGTTTAATCAACATTGAAAAAACTATAAACAACATATATCCATTAATTATTTAAATAGATATATAGATCCATAAAATGTGCATTAGGGACATTACACTGATGGATTAAATCCATTCATGAGTTAATGTACATCTTATATCATATTTCCACTTATTTTATTCCCTTAAAATATAAATGTGTTGATGTCTATGGAACAGAAAAGTTCTTTTATTTATATGATCATTCCAAAAAATAAAATTCCTAGAAATTCCGTAAATTTATTCCTTTATCCTCTTATAGAGTAATTGGAAGAGTTTTGGAATAATGATGTAGATCTGTATAATACATCCATAATATAAATGTTCAAAATTTATGCCTCTATAATGTGGATGAATATTGATTTCCCTATATTAGGAAACATTCCCAATTAGAATACTCACAGTGGTCAAAAATGTCTATTATGTAACATTAAGTTGAGCCTTGTTGAAAGTTGTGTTTCATGTGTAAATTTTTATTTTGATAAATATCTTATAGATCATAGTTTAACCAATCATGATTTGATAAATTAAATTATTTATGTCCACCACCAAATTTTTTACTATGTTTAGAAATCATTTCAAAATTATAAAATATTGATGAATTGTTGTGGAAACATTATTAGTGGAATTTTTCTTGTAAAATACATCAAATCCCATAATATATATATGGTACATAATGAAAAAAGAAACATAATATTATTTTAAAACATCCTTATTGGTAATTTCAATTGTAATGTTATAATATTTTTCTTATGAAAATTCAAAATATTGTATGTGATAATATGGATTTTACAATATGTAATGAGTAGATAAAATCATAAGAGAATATTAATGATCACAAGGAATTATAATAAATGAATATAAAGTATGACCTATGGGAAAATGATAATATAATTTTGTGAAGTATTTTTTTTCTGAAAAAAATCAACAAAAACTTATTTTTCTTCAAAGAATGAATATTGTGAATATACCTAATGGATATCCATTTAATTTTTCAATATGTATTAAATTAAAATATTTCATATTATATGGGCTTAAAAGTCATGATTCACATATTTTTATGTATAAATTTCTACCATTTAATTTGTATGAATTAAAACATAACAAAATAACAATAGATTTGATTGAGTTTTTCACATTCAACCTATAGTTTATTGAGAAAACATTATATTACATTGATTTTAACATTCATCATGAATTAATTGTAATGTAAACTTTTAATTTTGAGAGGCTCTCCCTCCCAAATTTTTTCACTATGATAGGTCACCTAACGAAGTACATGACTGAGGATGTTAAAGATGGAGGTCCAGTACATTATCAACAGAAATATTCCATAGAGAGGTATGTTAATATTACATCATTATCATTACTACATTAAAAATTTTATATTAATTAAATATGTGGTTTATTTATCTATATTCATTTTTTTAATTAGGTGTCTAGGTAATTTTAAATATTTTTGGACAAAGAAATACCAATAAAATTCAATGATGCAAAAGTTTTTATGTAAAAAAAGTGACCCACCATTTTTTCATGGTATATAGATAATATTGTAACAATATTAAATTGAGTTATATGTGTTGATGATAATGAAAATCAATTACATTTTTAAAATAAATCATAAAACATTTCATTATTAAGTTATAATGTTTGGAAAAATCCTTAGTTTCATTGAGATAAATATAGTTCATACAAGAATATACGCACATGCTACTAAATAGTGATATGAAAAATACTTTCATTGATTAATTGAAAATGAAACGAAATAATTATTATTAAATTAAAACTAGAAATGAGTTAGATATAATAGAATATGTTAACAATGCAATTACAAATAGGTTTTCATGTCATGTAAGATCATATTCAATTTCATGTATATAATATGTTAAACTAATTAACTTCTGTAACTAATAACATATTATAATTATATATTTATATCATGAATATTGATAATTGAGCTATAGTTCTAGATGATTTGAAATATTTAGATCTAGGACCTTTGAATAAATCTTGAAGATTCAATTCTTATAATATTAATGTATTTAAGTTTCACTCATTTTTTCATAAGGAATGTTTGAATACACAAAATACTAGAATCTTCATTACATTTTTGAATATAGGTTAATATAGATGCTTATTGACATTAATAAATTAAATTATCCTATAAAATGTTTAGTTTTATTATTCAAATGAAATTAGAATATATTAACAACTGTATAAATAAAATTTTATTATAATTTACTAATTTTAAGTTATCTTGGAAGATCAATATAAGTTGGAATACAGAAAAAGAGCCATATATTTTGGTCTCGGAAGTTAAAATTGTCTATTATGTGGATGACTGAGTTGATTAATTGTGGAGTATTAAAAACCATGACCAGAAAAGAGATTGTATAATATGGGTGATGAAGTATATTTTATTTATAGTGAACCCCATAAACAACATGAGATTGATTTATTTTTTTATGATGATACTGAAACAATCAGTATTATAAGAGAGGTTCATGTTTATGATAACATGTTATGGTGGAGGTAGAAAATAATATGGTCAACAATGAAATAATTGATTGTATTCTCAATCCTACTAAAACTTATATATTATTATTATATATTTAGAATAAATAAATTTAATTAATATATAAAAAACCTTTTTAATAAATATTCTTATTTTATATGATATATCAAGTTTTAACTTGGTTTATATTATTATTGGATATGGTAATTTTGAAAACCAAACCATTTAATGAAATGATATGTTATTCTATAACTCGTATTCCTTTAGAACTATCATATATGATCTTGCCTTCATTAGACATGCTTTATGCTTTTATTATTCCCCATTTATTCTATTTGATGCCACCTGATATGATCATATTTTTTCAGGTATTCTCCCTAATTTATGTGCATCGCATTCTACTTCATCAATATTATGCCTATTAGATGCATAAGCTGACAAGTGGCCATCAACTATGCATATGGTGAAATAGTTACTATAATGATGGTGTTGTTGGTTAGCTGATATTGGTATATAATTGTTAATATAAAGAAATTATTTATTATATATGAATAGTATTTATTATTTTTATTGAATAGATTCAGATAATAATAAGATAGTTATGAACATAAATACCTCATATATTTTGAATATGAAAAAATAAAGTTTTTGTTCCATTTGACATGTATATGGTGCCTATAGATGATGACATAGGCTTATATAACTAGATGTTTGGGTAGTTAACATGTGATACAATGTCCCTTCCCATCACCTATAATGATTAGAGGCATATTCATATATCTGGAAAGAATTAATTTTTTTAATAAAAAATAAAATTTTAATTAAAAAATATTTATAGTATATTTTATTTGATATTCATATTGAATGAATGTTTTATTTTTGTACATATTTATTTCCTGGCATGGCTAGGATCATTCTTCTAATCATTTCATCCTAGATATGAGTGGAACTGAATCTGTTACATTTATTTTAAATTTTTTATATTATGATTATAGTTATTTTAAATATATTTTTAATTCATATTATATATTTCAAAATTACTTATATTGAAATTTCCTTTTAACATAGGCATCGAATGCACTAGAGACTATTAGTCGACTGAAACATCAGGGGTGCAGATCATCTGGGTGAAACCATTCTAACCTATATGGGTAGAGTTGATGCTATATCCACTTGATCATTTATTGTATATTTTTGTATAATATATATATATATATATTCTACATTTATATTACCAGACTCAAAAAAAATTATTTTTGAATTTAAAATTCCTCATGATATAATGTTTACAATTAATACATATTTTTTGTTTTGTTTAACTGTTAAAAGTATTTAATTCTATACATTATGGATATATATATATATATTTTTAAATTTCATATAGTAGAATATTCAGATGAACTCTATTTCTTATTAAATATTTATTGTCCATTCCCATGGTTTAAACCATCATAAAATTTAAAATGTTTAGGTAAATATTTAGCGGTGGTATTGACCACAGATTCCAAATACAAAATTGTTTCTAAGTACATGTATGCATTAAAAACACATCAGTAATTATTTCATGGTGGTTCTAAGAATTGCTAATTTTTATAAAAATATATAATTTAACATACCTACATAAACTATTTTTGTGTGGTTATAACCAATATTAAATTTTATAATGACTACATAATTTAAATCATTTCATTAATCATAAAATAAAATTTAAACATTCTACCAATTATGGATTCTAAACGGTTCCACAAGATATCCAATAATTAAAAAACCATTACTAATTAATACTTGTCTCAGTAATAAATTAAATTTTATAAAAATTCAATGAATCCTTTAGTGGTGGTTTAAACTAACACATAATTCAAAGTAAAACAACAACATCTAGTATGAATTTACCTTGAAGTTAGAGCTATATCATAACTGAATTAAGGTTATTAAATTGACTAGACATAGGTATACCTTTTGAAAACCTCATTTAAAACATCCTCTACATCATGAACACTATTTTATAATCTATTGAATTATCATATTTGCTACTAGTGTATCTATTAGCTACATTATGGTCATCTTCCCTGAGATATGAAAAGAAATGTTTTATGTTAAAAACATCTAAATCAACCTAAGATAATTTATTTTATTCATTATCCATTATAAATTATTTGAGGATTTAAAATTCAATACCTTCAATGTAAATTTCAGATTCTTCTAAATTCGATAATATTATTTTTTTTATCCTCTTAATGATGTAATCTAATCCATAAAACATTTTTATTCACACCCTTCATTCTTCTGAAACTATACATTTTGATAATAAAAACTCCCATTAGATTGAAATTATATTAAGATTGGAGTTAATTTTACCTAATTCTACTACATATTGTGTTTATGATCCTCGAAATATGATTTGATAGAACGTTTTGGGAGAAACCAAATAACTTATCCATTACAAGTGACCACTATAACATACACTAGATGACAAAAATATCTAAAAACAACCATTATCATTGAGGATATATCCAAATTCAATGTACCTAAATATAGGAAGAATATCATAACCTTAAATCACTATACTATGTTGAACCATGATCATAAACTATCAAAACACTCACAAATGTTTTTGGAGGAAATAAAATAAATTTCAATAACATAATAAATTTACATGGTTTGGATGTTAATACCTATATCCATGGGAGTACACTACAACACCTCCAATTATAATCAAAAGTGAAGAGTATTATAATCAATTTTTAAAATTATCTAATTAGACTAATAATAATTTTTACCCAGAACACATGTACAAGTTGTCATAACCCGCTATTATATCAGGTTCAAGTGGATCAATTGGTTTTGTTGGATTTTTATCTTTATAGGAGTCTCTCCATTGGACATGGAAACCATTGATATCCTTTAGAAATGTACACTTAATTTATGGCTATTGGTGAACATAAAAATTACTTTTAACTTTCATATGATGACTCTTACATCCAATTATTTTCCATAGAACATCATGATGAATGAATTTTAGGTTTCTCCACCATATGATTCAATGTATTCTTTTTCAAAACATTCAGTGAACATTATCTAAAAAATGATCACCTTTAAAAAAAGAATATGAACATATGAAAAACCTATGTGTGCTAAACATTACACAACCTCTACCATATCATCAGGCTGTGTTATATCCTTAATAGCATCTCATTTTATTCAAATAATAATAACTTAAAATATAGTTTCTTCTTAAATATGTTCATTCCCCCCATTAATCATTCATCACAGACATTCTTCATTTTCCCTGTCACACGAAAAATCCCAATCAATCGATCGGTGTGCACAAGTTTTCTAGCGCAATGATCTGAAATCAAAGATATTAGATCGAAATTAAATGATGGAGGTGAGATTATGGAGATGGAGAGATTTCTACTATGGGGGTCACTAGATCTCGGGGTTTTGGTGTTCTATAATGCACAATGATGAATGGAGATTTCATATATTTTCTGAGAATATATGATGGAAGAAACTATTTGTTGTTGAAGGTAACATTTATATGATTTTAGATCTGCGATCATGAGGAAAAATAATAATTTAGTCATAGGTCAGTGGAACCAGAAGGAACATGATGAAGATATGGTATTCTTGAAAATCCTGTTCAACAAGGTGTGTAAGTCAGATCTACATGCTATGTGGGACTCCCTGGTGGTGGCTAGGGTTTCAAGAGTTACTAAAGTATCACAAGGCTTGTGACCGTATCACACGACATCTGCTCTCTCTTTGGGGACTTAGTGTGTAATTTGAATGGTACAGAGACACATGGTGGACTACATGGGTTGGAGCACAATTTTTTACTCCCCCCACATAGACACATCATAGAAAAGGTACACGGGCTAAGCCGTATACCGGTACCTAGGTAAAAATACAAGGGAAATAGATGTTTACTAGAACATGAGTAGACTACACTTGTAGCTCACACATTGTGTAGTACTACCAAGACATGGCTTGATCACACAAGCAGTTTACATGGGTAGGACCCAAGTTCTAGGGAGACGACATGTGATCCATACTACATGTTGTGTTCTCCTTTATACATGGATTGGATATCTTTTACTATATATATGATAAGATTACTTAGGTTTTGTTCCCCTTATCGATTCCCTAAAGGAGGGTATGGAATTTTCTTATACTCCTTGGAATATGATCCCTTCAAAAGGAATTCTTGGATAGATTCCTTGGAATCACTTTGAGAGGCCTGGATAGAGATCATATATTCATCTTCCTACACTGAGTGTAGTTTTTAGTATCATCGTGAACAACACTATGTGGGAATCGATCCACTATTTATATGGTTAATCCATACTAAGATTTTGGTATCACCCATATCCCTAGATGAGATCCTTATATGTGTATTATATTTTCTTCAGATTATCATTGTGTTCTGTCTCATGATGAATCTAGATGAGTAGTACCACACAGATTGAAATCATCAACGTTATTTTCCTCAGTATCATGTTCCCCCGGATGAGTACTTTGGGAAATCTTCTAGTTGGAATCTTAGGATGTTATACTATAGTTGGGGATTTCCACTATACTATGTCTCTTTTTTTAGTATATCTATATATTCTTGTTATATGTGTTGTAGACATAAACCTATGTAGAGCTATATGTATTTTCTTTATTTTATTATTTGTACTTTTAGGGTGTCTTAAATATTATTTTTATACTCACCCTTGCATGAGATTTTCATGTACGTCACAACTTGTGAAAATGATCTTCCTTTTGATAGAGTCCTTGGAAAACAAGGACAAGATAGTGCTTAGTGAGACTTGATAGACTGAGGAGTGTTCATGTGGCATTCTAGTAGGAGTCCCAATACATAATTTCATGTTATAATTATGATTCAGAATCATTTTGGTGAAATTTAATTTGTACCTATTTATTTTATTTTCATTCACTTCATACTCTGGTTATAGGATTGGATGTATTCATGTGTGGTTGTTCAGTTGTTTTTCCATTTACTCATTTGTATAGTCTTTTCAATGTGTTTGTATATATAGGTTCTTAAGATAATCCATCCCATGTCTATGATATTCCTTCTTTGTACTAGACTCTAACCCCTAGCCTATGGAAGGCGATCTTGTGGAGTCGTGGCCTAGGCCCCAATAGGATTGGTCATGAAAGAGTGGTATTAGAGAGGATTAGTTCTAATTTTGGATCACGAGTAATGGAATTGGTTATGGAGATAGCTTTAAGTGTTTCGTTTTCATCATTCAGATGAGATACTCCAATGTTGGTGTAATGACCATAGTATTCAAAGATCAGGACTCTGATCACCTACTTTAACAATCAATACATGAGAACCCTGGTTATTGGGAAAAAAATTGTACATTCATCATATACGAATGGGTTTTTCCCATGTCCATATTAACTCAACTCTCCGGATAAAATCATTGGTTTCAGTATGTCTTGTTTGTTTCATGATACCTATATGAAGTATTCTAGCTAGGATTTAGTATGCGGATCATGAGGATTATATCTTCAGTGATGAGGTATCGATATAGGGACTAGTTCCCAAGAGAGGTTGTGCACTACCCATACTACCACCTATAGAGTAGCACGTGGTACCCTTAGTTCTATTGGATGAGGTGCATAGGCTGATCACACTTCATGAGTTTCAGAGATAGAGACTCCTTAGGTTTTGATGTGAGATAATCCACAGGCCTCTCAGAAGTGTATTGAGATTGTCACATGATTTTTCTATCTATTTAGGACACAATCAGATCAAATTGTGGTTATGGCAGTGAGCCTTCTATGCATCTGTACAGGGAGATAGTGGGGTTTGGATACCCAATATAATGATTTGGAGACTCTTTTGTGGATAGATTTCGATAACATTTTCAGATAGATGTTCTCACCCTCAATTCTGAGGGATGTACGTATCTAGGAGATTCTACAGCTCCATCAGGGAAGCATGATAGTATCTGTGTATTCATCGTGTTTTACCATCCTATCTAGGTACTCGATGCATATGGTATAATTTCAGTTCTTTACAGCTCATACCTTTTAGAGAGCTCTTCATAGTAACATACAAGCCAATTATATCCCTATATTCCTTCATACCAATGTTGGGGGTCTAGAGTGATATTTGGAGGCTGAGAGTTTCTTAATTGAGTAGATACATCCAGTGGTTTTCTATAGTGGAAAAGCATGAGGAGAGACCTAGAAAATAGGGAGATGAAGTCAGTCTTAGGGACCTAGATGTGTGAGAAGTTTCAAGAGTAGATCCTAGGACATATGATCTATAGTACATGGCTCACAGGGTGGTTCTAGTTAGAAGAAGGAGAGTCAGTACTACTTATGTGATGGTATGGGAAATACCTCCCAATATTGTCTGACTCATTGTATAGCTAACAGAGAGATTTTATTTGAGCCACCAAGGAATATAAAGCATTGGTAGAAAGTAGTCATTCAAGGTGGAAGACATGGTCTATGATATGGGAGAGAAACAAGAGGTGGTTAACATTTTTTTTGTTACCACCACCACCACTAGGTGGTCCATGTAAGACTCAAAGAGCTAGAGGGAAAGTGTAGGGACATCTGTAGGTGGTTGACCTTTACGACCCATAGGTTCCAAGAATGATTTTAGCTATGATATAGGTCTTTTTTCCCTTGGATGTAGTTCTTAAATTCATAGATTCTAGTCATTCCATTATTTCCACATACTTTTTATGATTTTTATAGATTTCGGTTAAACCTGTGGCTCGACCCTGACACTTGTAGACTTCTATTGGAGAAGACGTAGGGATCACACACTTATTCTGACAATGTGACTAGACTCTGGGAGGTGAGAGTATCTTTTGGAATCTCTTCTTAGTATCATCAAGGCCTTATGACATCATTCATGGTATGGGCTATTTATCTACATTACATGCCCAGATTTATTGTTTTTGGTAAAGGGTGTGGGGTGTCAACATTGATGGAACTAGGTTCTCCTTTTTTAGTGAAAAGGGAACCCATGTAGTGCATGATAGACTTATACATAGGTGGGTACATTAGATTACTCAACAATTTTCTAGCCTAACCATTGGTCTAATGGATGTTATGAGTTCCTAGTTTTCTATAGTGGCGGAAGAGTACAATAAAATCTTACCTAAAGATTTTTAGGGATTACCTCCCCATTGAGTGTTAGACTTATACATTGATCTAGACCTTGGGATTCCACGGATATATACACCAGCATATCATATGGATCTTGTAGATCTTTACCAGATGAGGGTGTAGTTAGAGGACTTGTAGAATAAGGGATTGTTAGACCCAACATTTCCCCATTGGTAGCAATAGTTTCCTTTTACAAGAAGGAAGATGGTTTCTTGAGGTTGTGTGTGGACTATTGGCGCATGAAATAGGTGACCATGAAGAATAAGAACCAACTACATAGGATCGATGACCACATTGATCAGTTGAGAGTGGTACAATGGTTCTTGATGGTTTTTTCTGATCAAGATATCACCAGTTGTGAGTACGAGACACAGATATACTAATGATGGAATTCAAATTCCACTATGGTCACTATGATTACATGGTGATTTCCAATTGCATGAAGAATTACCCAACAGTGTTCATGGGACTCATGAACTAGATATTTCCACCTTAGACTCGTTTGTGGTAATCTTCATCAACGATATCCTTTTGTAATTAGCGTCTGAGGAGGAGCATGCAAGACACTTTAGGATAGTTCTTGGATGTACTCTGGGATCACAAGATTTATGGAATTCTCTTGATGTTCCACTTCTAGATTCAAGTGGTCCACTTTTTGGGACAAGTTATATTATTATGTGGAGTAGAATTGGACCCGTCCAAGGTAAAGGTAATGTTATCTTGGTCTTACCTAGAGCGTTATGGATATAGGGAGATTACTTAGGTTGGAATTCCATTATTAAAGATTCATATCTAATTTCCTCAGAATATCATCACCCCTAATAGCTTTGACTTAGAAGGGGAATCATTCAATATGTACCAATAGGTTCTAGTAGGATTTTAAGCAGCTGAGGTAAAGAGTGATGAGAACTCTCATCTTTTGATATCCAGAGGAGGGTGTTCAACATGTAGTGTTCTTAAATGTGTCAAGAAACAAGATTGGTTGTGTTCTAATTTAGATTCATGTGGTTATTTCTTACTATTAATGCAATTTGATAATGAATTTTTAGAATTATGTGACCTATTATCTTGAGCTAACAGTAGTCTTCTTCACTATTAATATTTGGTGAAACAACCTAGTCGGTGAGACGTTTATCATCTACTCTGATCACAATAGTCTCAAGAATAACATCTCTCAGAAGGATCTCAACATGAATCATAGTTTATGGCTTGAGTTCTTCCTGGACAATGACTTTGAAATTTTCTATAATAATGGGAAGGGAAACATGGTATCATATTCCTTTAGTAAAAGAACTTGTTAAGAGTTGTTTAATGATCCATTTGAGTAGTTTGATTCATTGTTGTTATACGTTTTGGATATAGATAGTGCAGGTTACATCCCTTTTATATTTTTCACCCCTATGCTTTTATAGTTATTTCGTGATGCACAACATGGGGATACTAACTATGAGACCCTACATACACATATTTCTATTGGAAATTCTCCATATAGATTTTATAAAGTCAGGAATCACATAGTACTTTTCATAGGATTCATGATGGTACCAGTGAC
The DNA here is from genome assembly GCA_963277665.1 of Viscum album. NCBI lineage: Eukaryota > Viridiplantae > Streptophyta > Magnoliopsida > Santalales > Viscaceae > Viscum > Viscum album. Next base: position 401,079,323 of record OY728138.1, read on the forward strand.
GTTGCATGTGGAGGTTATGTTAGAATTTCACACATCTCCTATGGTGGTACATCCATGTGTGGAAAATATTTATCAGGACCACCAATGTCAGTTTTGGTATCTAGTAATAATGAATGGGGTTTCAAAGTTATTCTTTTGATGCATTAATTGTCAAAAAGTGATGGTTGATCAACAAGTTCCAGTAGGATTAACTCAACCCAAGGATGTGACAGATTGGATGTGTGATGGTATATTTATGGAATTTATGATGGGATTAACACGTAAATCCAGGGGACACTATGTCATTTGGTGATCATATACCGACTCACCATGTCATCCCACTACATAGTTATACGAGAAAAAGTTCAATAGAGTGCATGGTACACATCTACATTTATTAGAAAGTATGACTCCATGGAGTTTCATCGATGATCATTTCATACCATGATAATCAATTCACATCCCAGTTGTGGAAGGGATTACAATAGAAATTTGGGACTCATTTTTAGTTGATCATGGTTTTTCACTACCAAATTGATGGCTAGACCGAGTGGGCCATTAATGTTGTGGAGGAAATGATGATAGATTTCAGGATAGACTTTGGTTATAGTTGGGATGATCACCAACTATTGGTGATGTTTTCATACCACTACAGCTACTGTTCCAGCATTGGTTTCACATTGTTGAAGGATTTTTATGGGTGACTATGTAGGTCACCCCATTACTGGACTGACCTAGGAGAGTCAGCACTCATGGGCCCGAATTTGGAGAGAGATATATTTGAGAAGTTGAAGATCATTTCAGATTGGATGAAGGTTGCACAAATTCATCATAAGTCTTATGATTATAATATACGAAGGTATTTGGAGCTCTCAGAATGATACCAAGTGTTTCTATGGGTATCACCTAGACATGGATTATTGAGATTTGGTCTGGAAGGAAAACAATCTATGTGGTTCATTATCCTTTTATAGATACTGTGTATAGTTAGTAAGGTAGAATAGAAATTATCTCTACCTCAACTGTCAAACCGTGTACACGACTTATTCCATGTGCCGGAGCTAAGGAGGTACGTCCATGACCTATCACACGTTATTGATTGGGGTGAGATGGACATTGAGGATGGAGTGAATATTATTGATTACCGATTAAAGATCATGGATTGAAAATATAGGATCATTCCTATGTGATCAATCCCATTAGTCTATGTCTGATAGCATCATAGGAATCTCTAAGAGATCACATGAGAGAGGAAGGATCATATTCATTCTCAATACCCTCACCATTTTGAGTATCCCTTATTTGAGATTTTCAAGGAAGTAAATCCCCAAAGTGTGGAGAATTTAATGTCTCAGATTTAATGTGTTTTATTTTGGATATTATATGGATTATTTTCAAGAACATGTAATGAAACTACATGTGATTCTGAGGGCTAGTGTTCCCAGAATAAATTTTTGAAATATATTTATTATATTAAATAGAACATGCATGATGTTTTCCAAAAAAGTGTAACAATATCTAAATGGTTTCCCATATAAAAAAATTTGGTGGCACTATTGAGTTCAGAAATCGGGTTTTACCATAGGAACAACATAACATTAGTCAACATGGGTTGTTTATTGAAAAGTAATCATAGGTGAAGAAATGAACTAAATAATTGAATTAAATTATTTTATTCCCTTTGTGTTGATGCAATGGTTGAAATTATTTAATTAAACTATTATGGATAAATCCCAAGGTTAATTGTATACCCTTGGAACCCTTAGAGAGTCATTAGAGAGAGATCATTAGAGTATTATCTTAGGTGAAAAACAATGAAATCATTGATCAACAAATGATTCATATCAGATTCAAATGGTCTCACCAAGGAATGTAAAACTGCTTACATCTGCATCTGCGATCGATACAAATCACTGTAGGTCGTGCTTTCTGGATATTTCATTCCACATTTATGTGTGTCCTTGTATATTCATATCTAAAACTGTATTTATTGATGCATAGGATTTAATATTATTGTTAATTCATATCATTATTCATTTACTTAGATGTATTGTCATAAACTATGATGATATATGTTCTTGGTGAAGTTGGGTATGTTGGGAAAATTATGAGTTATATTCCATTAATTAATAAGTAGAGAAAGGATTTTTCCCTTCCAAATTTATGGTGGTTGATATCTTATCCCATTGATTCGAATGATACCATCGAACTAAAATTCCATGGACATGTTGTATTGATGAGTTTATTTTAGATAGTAAATGAAGGATATATAAATTATAATGGTTGATTCAATGAGTAATCAAACATCTTGATGAGATATTGATATTGTAATTCCATGAACCCCTTTTACCTAAAGACATTGTATTATTATATAACATTGTCATTATCACAAGGGACAAAATCCCGAAGGACTGATCAGTTTAGTAGCCTTGGAAGTACTAGATATATTCATAAGTTTTACATTACATTATAAAATGAAAAAAACAACAATTTTGTCTCCATTGACCACATTCATATCCCATATACTATCCCCGAAAGTCATTCATAATATAATTCTTTACATCTAGGGAAAAATAAAACATAGAAAGGGGTGATATCAGATGCTCAGTAAGGATATCAATATAGCAGAAACTTTTATAAATAGGCATAAAAATTTAAGGAAAAGTATACGATTAAAATAGAATCCTTGTAAACGTAAACATTATCATAATATGGCCAAGATAAATCAAATAATTCCACTTACTAATTCAAATGTATATTCTACTAGTCGAATAATCACATGTTATATCAATAGCCAATTTCATAATGATGGATTGCATAATGCCAGACTTCATAACCACATAGTCAAGGTCTCATGACAAGACTACAAATAATATTTTATCAGGGCCTTGTGCCAAGACACTAGTTTGTATCATGAGACCTACCGAATAATCAAGGAGCTATAGCGGGCTCCACCTATCAAATACTAAGTAAAATTAATTCCACATATGAAAGGGTTTGAACACAACATAAACATTCGTATGACAACTACCATATGAAATGCCAATATTTCTTCGATAAACCATGATTGGTATAAAAATAACACATCCACATTCAAACATAACACAAAACCATCAATACGATATGGAATATTTGTATCATAATAAATCAACAAAAAAAAGTTTAAAATCCATCAAAGGATGATGACATTGATGAAATGAAAACTATAAAAAGGAAACACCTCTTTCTATCTTGAAACCAATTAAAAGTCACATAATTATAAAATAAAAAATTTATTTTGGAAATATTCTTATAGGCTTCTAAGGTAAGCTTCAAAGGTGTTATAATGGTGGAGAATAACAGCATCCACCGTATAAGTTAAAAAACATTCTTACCTTAATTTTTCGAAAAGGTCATAAAGTACCTTGTTTGGAAAATGACAGAAAGATTATTTTCAGAACGTTTTATAAAAAAGTAAAAAAAAATTATAAATGAATTTAACCCATTTTCTATTAAATAGTAAAAATGTTTTTAAATAAATTTTAAAGAAACACAGATGTGTATGATAAAGAGGTCCCAGTACATACTCAAGTAAAAACAACCTCTGATAATAAAGAGATTGTGAAATTAACTTTTATCTTGTATTTTTCTTTAGTATATGGTATATTAAACTCATTTATAATAGATAAAACATTGTAGTTAAATTATTCAAGAACTATATACATAAATATGATATCATATATGATCCTATAATATTGTGTTGTCAATAATATTTCAGTAGTATCATCGTTTTGGGTGTTAACTGATTCGTGTTCCTTTATATGCTTGGTTATGTAAGACTTGTTTTTTATGGATAGGATGTATTTGATTCATATACAGAAAAATATTATGTTCATAAAAATTATTTTTAAGCATAAAATGAAAATTATTCTTGAATTATTATGATGGAGAATGAATCTCATCGCGTTCGTGGAGACGGTAATCTGTACGTACGCACGAGCGGAAATATCATTATATTAATGGTGAAATCATATGTAATTGGATGGTATATCATATAAACAGAATCATTAACATGTTATATTTTTTATTTCATCAGTTATACTCATTATTATACCCATCCAAATAATGAAGTGTTTGAATAACAAACTACACCACAACGTGGGGATGATAAGTCGTACGTATGCATATATAGTGACATTGTAATTTATAGGATGGATAGTAGAAAGAATATTGTTGTACCATATTTATAATAACATAACATAATGTAGGATGTACTTGAGGTTATATTTTGGTATGGAAACAAGAAATAAAGAGGAAGTGGAAGAAGAAAAGAACATGAAATTGGGTGGTGAAATTATTACAACTTCTTCGGGTGTTTCCTTTTGAGTTGATCAAAAGGGCTCCATAGGTTGGATTTATGATCATATTAAGGACTCAAGGATGATTTGAGAGATTATGGGAGGATTTTTGGAATGGGTTTCGTCAAGCCAAATGGCTTTGGAGGTGTGAATTTAAGAGAAGGGGATGTAGCCTTTTATAAGAGAGGTGATGGTCACTTTAGAAAAACATTGAAATATTACTTTATAATAAAATACATTTCGGTTTCTAATAGATCAAAAATGATATAGTAAGAGGATAAGGTGGGGATGGGTCTTAATCCTCTCAAAAAATATGTTTTAAATAGGTTTAGTTCACCATATTAACCTTATCATTCATATTTAACTCTTAGTTAAGTAGTTTGACATTTACCAAGTCTCTTTGTATTTTTATATTATATGGTTAATAAACTTACTATAACTAGAAAAGAGAACACCAATGTAACATCCCGGACCCAGGTTCCACGCAACGGGTTCCCCGAACCTGGTTCACCACATGACCTCAAGCGAATTTCCCCAAACAGAAGAGGCTACCGACTAGCAGCGAGGGCCCAGGTCTAATAGTGGGGAAACTATGACCTCATTTGTCAAAGTGTAGTGCAACAGAATTGAAATAAATCATACAACGATAGTGGAAGTAGTAAACCATACTCAACTGAAATAAACAACTACAAATGATATAACCAACAGTATATAAAAGATGCAACATGTCACAAGTTCTATGAAAACATCCAGAACATGTTATACATCAATACAGTACAACAGAAAAGCAGAGTACAGTAAAACAAATCAAACAGCTGGCAGCGGCATCACGAGCCTAGGATTTTTCCCATTCCCTCCTACTCGTCAGCAACAGTCAAGTACCTATATAGGGACTCTTTCCCCTATCTACACCTTCAGCAACACAATCTGTTTGGGCCGAAAAGCATGACCCATATAGGGTGTGAGAGACATATCTCAATAGGCACCCACCAAAGACACATGCACAACTACGTGTAAGTATGCAACAAAAGTGTGTAGTAATATAATGCATTAAAGTAAGCAGTACTCAAAAGTATCTAATTACCAGTTATATTGTAATTTTATTATCCATTTAATCCATTTAATATAAGAAATCACCGCAGTGCATTTCTATGTAAAAAACTAGTGTCCTCAAACACGTAAACTCCTACCCTCGGGTAATGAGTATCCAACACAGGAATATGGCCTCAGGCATAACAGAGTTTTCCCTCAGGTGTAGGTAGTGTCGCCCACATGCACAAAATCAGCTGCCCACAAGCACGGAATAGGTTTCCCACAGGCCGAAATAACCACTGCCCATAGGCTAAATAGTGCAGTGCCCATAGGCTAATCACAAAAACACCCTCAGACTAAACAGGTAACCAGGTCATGCCCAACATATCAAAATGAAGTAAACAAGTAATTCCTCTCAAGAAAATTCTACAATTACTACATTAAAGGCATACCCTCGGGTATCCTGGCCAAATGGCTAAACAGTGAAACGCACCCCCGGGGTGGTTCTGAATCCATGCAATGATCCCAACCAGCATTTTATTATCACAATTTAATCACTTATGTAATTATAGGCATTAAATATATCAACGACCTCATCCACACGACACCCCAACATGGGTTCGTGGCACGAAATGCTCAAAAACACACGACAGTTGGAAATTTACACTAATCGACCTACCTTATATGCCATTGAACGTTGTACCCGAAAGCCGACTCTAGAAATGACCAAGAACGTCGTAGATCTGACAAAGAAGAAACCCCATTCAAATTTAAATAACTCTCCAAAGGGAAATAATTGGTATGAGATACGCTAGGAGATGACAGGGCTTACCCGTGCGGTTCCAACGAGATCATCCGAAGCTAAATCGGATTCCAGACAAACACCCGACATATCTTCAAAGGTTCGACCATCCCCCTTTGCTCCAAAACTGTTCAAATGCCTCCTCTGCCAAATGAGGAGGCAACTGCATATTTTAAGCTGAAAAAACAATGTACTCGGCATGTACTTCCTTCATTTAACTATTCCTCTGGTGGCACCTCCACACTGTTCATCTGTCGATATGAGTACACGGAATGTACTCCCAAGTACACGGCATGTACTGTTGCCCAGCTATCGGCGGCTCCACCGCCTTACTGTTTACGCATGCCGACTGACTACACAACGTGTAAGGTTCCACTACACGGCGTGAATTCGGTTCCTACACCCTTCTTCACCAGAATGGATACACGCCCCGTGTACTCATCCCCACACGGCCAGAAGTACACAGAGTGTGGAAAAAGAACAAGGCATGTAGTTCCAAAATTTAGGATTTTCCCCATTTTCCATATTTTCTCAAAAACACTTATGGAAAAGAGAAACAAAGAATCATGTACCTCAAATATAAGAACTGGGTTCTTAAAAACTTCCCACATTATAGTAATTCATCCCCGAATTTCCCTTCAAAGGGTGTCGAAGATAAAGCTCAGAACAGATCTGGCCACTGAGCACATACGTCGGCCTCCCGCTCCCAGGTCTCGTCCTGCACTCGGCCATGCTGCCATAGCACCCGTACGAGAGGAACTGACCAGCCTCGGAGAACCATCATGCTCTTTTCAAATATATGGATCGTATGCTCCTCAAAGGACGCATCATGCTGAAGCTCAACCTCCTCTGGCTGAAAGGTGTGAGACGGGTCTGAATGGTAGCGACGCAATTGAGACATGTGGAAGACTTCGTCCATGGCTCGGTACCGCTGTGGTAAATGCAACCAACAGACAACCATCCTAACACTCTCTAGAATCTCAAATGGCCCCACATACCTCAGTGAAAGCTTATCATGTCTCCTGATCCGCTTGTGTCCCATCCTCGACAAAAAATGCAAGAAAACATGATCCCCGACCAAAAACTCTAAGGGTCATCTGCGGCAATCAGCATATGACATCGGTTGAGACTGCGTAGTATCCATCCGCTTCCGAATCAACTAGACCTGCTCAGATGTGTCCTACATGAGTTGTGGCCCCAGTAAAGCTGCCTCACCTACCTCTAACCAGCACAATGGTGATCGGCATGGCCTACCATATAAAGCCTCGTATCGTGCCATCTCGATAGTTTCCTATAAACTATTTTTATACTCAAACATGAGTAAGGGTATATGCTTCTCCCAAGGTCCCCCAATGTCTAGGAAGCATGCGCGCAGCATGTCCTCTAGCACCTGTATCATCCACTCTGACTGGACATTTATCTGAGGGTGGTATGATGTGCTTAGAAGCACTTGAGTACCCAGTGCCCTCTGAAAACTCTCCCAGAAACAAGACGTAAAGCGGGCATCCCTATCAGAAAAAAAAGAATGACGGACCCCATGAAATCGTATGATCTCTCGGATATACAGTAGTATGATCTCGTCAACGTCGAAGGTCTCCTTGATCCTAAAGATGTGAGCTACCTTTGTGAGTCTGTCCACAATAACCCACACGACGTCATTGCCTCGAGGTGACCTTGGAAAACCCATCACAAAATCCATCACGACCTCATCTGATTTCCACTCTAGAATGGGTAACTGCTGTAACAGCCCAGCTGGCCTCTGGTGCTCTGCCTTTACCTGTTGATAGGGGGAACACCTCATTACAAAACCAGCTACATCTCTCTTCATACCCAGCCACTAGTACTGATGTCTCAAGTCACGATACATCTTGGTAACCCTGGGATGAACTTCCCATGCTGAAGCATGAAATTCCTGCATCATCTCCTCACTTATATCCCCTGGAACCCACACTCATCCATGGAAATGAAGGACCTCATCGTCGCCTATCGTCCGACCAGGAGAAGGGTACTCACATGCCACCGAATCCTGTAGAACTAGGACTTCTAAATCAGATAACTGCCTCATCCTCACTCTATATAGGAGGGTAGAAGTCACAGCTAACGAGGAAAGATAAGTCTTCCCCTGACTATCATGCACCTCCAAATGAATCTTAGAGAACAAAGCCATAAGCTCCCATTCACCACTGGCCTCTTGCACTACCTGTATCTGAGTCTTCCTACAAAATGCATCAGCTACTGCATTAACATTACCAAGTGTGTAGGAAAGCTCAAAAACAAAGAACTGTAGGTACTCAACCCACCTTCTCTACCTCAGATTCAGGTCACACTGAGTAAAAATATACTTGAGGCTTTTCTGGTCGGTGAAAACCAAAAAATGCTCTCCCAAAAGATAATGTCTCCAACAGCGCAACGCATGAAAAACAGCAGGCAACTCGAGATCATGCGTTGGGTAATTCCTCTCATTTGGCCTCAACTTCTGAGACCCGTACACAACAACTCTGTTGCCCTGCATCAACAATGCTCCCAACCCAATCCCTGATGCATCACAGTAAACTGTATAGCTCTTCCCCTGCTCTAGGAGTATCAGGATCGGTGACAATGTCAACATTCCTTTCAGGTCCTAAAAATCCTCCTCGCAAGATTCTGACCAAACGAACTTCACACCGTTATTAGTCAGACCCGTCAACGGTGCTGCTATGCATGAGAAATCATGTATGAAACGTCTGTAGTAACCATCCAACCCTAAGAAACTCCGTTTCTCAAACATGTTCTTAGGCTGTTCCCAAGAAACTACTCCTCTCAACTTCTTTGGGTCTACTGCAACTCCTGCCTCTGAGATAATGTAACCGAGGAAGTGAATCGGGTCCATCCAAAGGTGGCACTTTGAGATCTTAGAATATAGATGATGCTCTCTCAGTGTACTCAATACGATCTCATGATGGGTGGCATGGTCATGTCGAGCGTGAGAGTACACCAAGATGTTGTCCACGAATACTACCAAAAATGAATCAATATACGGATGGAACACATGATTCATCAAATCCATGAAAACTGTTAGCGCATTCTTCCATCCGAACGGCATAACCAAATACTCGTACAGACCATATCTGCTCCGAAAAGCTGTAAACGGTATATCTGATGATCTCACGTGCAGTTGATGATATCTGGATCTCAAGTCAATCTTCGAGAACACTCGTTCTCCAAGAAGCTAATCAAACAGATCATCAATCCTCAGCAAGGGTTATCGGTTCTTAACCATAAACTATTTCAACTTCCGATAATCCACGCAAAGTCTAAGGGTAACATCCGCCTTCTTCGAAAAAAGGAGCAGAGAACCCCAAGGAGAAGTATTGGGTCGGATAATGACCTTCGCCTGTAACTCCTCTAACTGTCTCTCGAGCTCCTGCAGCTTAGGTGTAGCCATCCTATAAAGAGGAATGGACACCAGTGCTACTCCTGGCACGAGATCAATAAAGAAATCCACCTCACGCACCAGAGGTAGAACTGAAATGTCGTCCGGGAAGACATCCCTAAAACAATCAACAACTGGAGGAAAATCTGTCTGACAAGTCCCCTGGTCATCTAGATATAAGCTCAAAATCTGGGATGTAACTCTACCTCGCCCATTACTCTCTGGTCCAGCTCGACTCTCCTGAACATCCCACTCACCCTTGTATATAAACTCTCTGCCCTATGGTGACGTGAAACTCACCCTACGACGATAGCCATCTACAAAGGATCAATAGGGAACCAACTTGTCCATCCCGATCATAACGACATAGCTCGTCATCTCTAAGACATAGAGGTCCCATAGGAAGTGACACCCTCCAAACTCATAGGGGCACTCCATAAACTGACGCACACCAACCATTCTAGTCCCCAATGGAATGTCTAGCGTCATGATATTCGAAGAAGAAGAAACATAGAGCCCAAGGCTCTCCACAACGAGTACAGATATGAAACTATGTGTAACACCCGTATCAAAAAGCACATAAGATAAGATAGAAGCTACTAGAATAGTACCTATGACTGTAGAAGGTCTGGGATCCTTCTCCTGCTTGGTCTGTTGCACTGCATATGCCTGCCCAGTTCCGCGGCCCTACGACACAGCCGGGCTACCCTGAGCTGTCCCGCCTTGCTACCTCTACAATCCTGGCGTGTGGCTACCACGGCCACAACAACCGTCTCTTCCGGCATGCCCTGACGCTTTCCAGTTCCCTGACTGGTAAGAAGCCACTGGACATGCTCCTACACGCGGAGTCTGCACAGAACCCCTCTCACTAGCCACTGGTGGAAACACCCTGCAAAAGCGTTGCAGATGACCCATCTTTCCGTAAGCTCGACACTCCACTAGATCACATGGACACTATGGCCTCTTGTACCGCTCTCTACCACACTGGTAGCACATAAACTGGCTACCTGAAGCATTCTTCTGACTGGTACTGCCGCCCTATGATAATTACATCTATCTCTTCCACTTGCCAGCAGAAATAATACTAGTAACTGGTACTGAACCGCCCTGGCCCACACCACTAGATTCCCGCAGGTTCCTCTCAGTAATCAGTGCCTGGTTCACATTAGCGTGTACTGAAGGCAACCTGAAAACATTTACTAGCCCTCAGATGTCATAACGAAGATCATCTTCAATATTTTTGGCTCTCAACGTCTCATCACCCACCAGCATGGGTGAAAAACACTGAAGCTCCGTAAAACGAGCAGAATAGTCCATCACTGACATAGCGCCCTGCTGCAGATTCATGAAGAGTCGAGCTCTAACTTCCCTCATCATCTCAGGAAAGAAGAAGTCATAGAAGAATGCTTGAAAATATTTCCACGCCGTGTCTCTGTGATGCTCTTACTGGGTGGTAACATTCCACCACCTCTTGGCGGAATCACGCAGCATATAAGTTGCGAGCTTGACCCTTCGCCCTAGAGGCATCTTAATATGCTTGAAAATATTCAGCACTGATCCAAGCCAAGACTCTGCAGCTTGTGGTCCTCCATCCCCTGAAAACATAGGCGGATGCTGCTTCTGAATGATACGTGTCAGCTCAGGCATAGATTTGGTAGCATGCGATGCTCCCTGAACGCTTTGCATGAACCGCATAAAGCCTTCACGAAACTGCGCCTCCACGCCTGTTTCAGGTATAGCAGCTGGCGCCGCATCTAGCTCTGCTGGAGGATCAACTGGTAGCCCATGGCCCACCATCTCTAGAGTATAATCATCACCGCTCTCCTGGTGAACAACTCGCGGTCGTCTAGGCGGCATGACACTGCAGGGTTAAAAGCATGCCTCTGATTCAAGATTATTAAGACTGAAACGAAGGAACCACAAAGGAACAAGAGGATGAAGGCATTTCAAAATTTGAAAAAACAAGATTACACGGTGTGTACACTGACTACACGGCGTGTACTTGAATTATCTTCCCCTGCCCGGGTCCTTATACATGGCTAAGCCACACGAATGCCATTGAACAAAAACTACATGGCAAGTATGATATCTACACGGCGTGTACGGTGTTATTTCCCAATTGATCGGGTCGTCTGTGACACGACCGACTACTCAGGTTGACACTACACGGCGTGTTACACCCGTACACGGCATGTACAACACCCCATTTCCCAGCCACATGGCTAACACCACACGGTCTGTCCTAAGACAAGACTACACTGCGTGTCCCAATGGTACACGGCGTGTTTAGGGAGAGGTGACATCGGCTTGTGTTGTTAGTTCCACGGCCGAGTCCCCAGGTCACACTACACGGCGTGTTCATCATTGACATGGCATGTTCTATACAGGAGTTCACCGACCCATGTTGTTTGTTACACAGCTGGACTGCAGGTCAACACTACACGTTGTGTACAAAATCTACCCGGTGTGTTCGCCCCAAGCTCTTCCCTTCCCTGTGTCTCTGCCCACCCGGTTTGTGACACGGGAAGAGTATACACGGCGTATACTTATGGTACATGGAGTTTACTCAAAAAATTCATTTTTCTTCCCAAACAGAAGAACATATACGGCGTGTATAAACATACTATAGGCCGGGTATACTGGGTTTCCAGACTGTATGCCTCCAAAACATCCCCGGAACCTAGAAAATACTGAAACCAACACCTAAGTGTCAAATTCTGACCTGTGGGGGCCCATACTCCACACAAATCAATGTCTGACATCTTATATGTGTTATAACCAATAAACAGTCAATGATCCACCAAATTCCGGTCAATGGGGGCCCATAATCCCCAAAAACAAAAGTTTGGAGTCCATTCTATAAACAATATCACACAAAGAAAATAACCTATCAAATGGTAGGTATTTTATCAGAGCAGCTCTCACAATAGCATGCTTTCCTAGCACAACAACTCTCACAACAACATGCATTTTCTAATGCACCTACATGGCATGGAAACTATACATGACATGTGATATCTAGAATCTGCATATATGATGCATGAGATGGCATACCCTCATCTCATTGGGTTGGAACTATATAGAACCCACAGATAGAATATAAATAGCACAATCCATGTGCGTCACCCAATGGTGAATTCAAATCTAATGTAAATTGCAAAATCAGTAAAATTGAAACACTAGGTAAATTGAATTTTCCCTTTACGTGGGTTATCTACGCACGGGCACAACTTATTACCAACTAATGTTCATCCTATCTCTGAATACCACTCCAAATAGTAATTCACAGAAAAGAAACCCCCTCTGATACCACTTTGTAACATCCATGACCTGGGTGCCACTCAACGGGTGCCCCGAATCCGGTTCGCCACATGACCTCAAGCACATTTCCCCAAACACTAGAGGCTGCCGACTAGCAGCGAGGGCCCAGGTCTGAAAGTGGGAAAACTATGCCCTCATTTTTTAAAGTGTAACGCAGTGGAATTGAAATAAATCATACAACGACAGCTGAAGCAGTAAACCATACTCAACTGAAATATACAACTGCAGATGATATAACCACCAGTATACAAAAGATGCAACATGTCACATGTTCTAAGAAAATATCCAGAACATGTTATACATCGATATAGTACAACAAAAATTAGAGTACAATAAAACAAATCAAACAGCTGACAGCGGCATCGCGAGCCTAGGCTCGGTCCCATGCCCTCCTACTCCTCAGCAACAATCAAGTACCTATATAGGGATTCTTGCCCCTATCTACACCTGCAGCAACATAATCTGTTTGGGCCGAAAAGCGTGACCCAAACAGGGTGTGAGAGATATATCTCAGTAGGCACCCAAGAAAGGCATGTGCCCAACTACGTGTAAGTATGCAACAACAGTGTGTAGTAATAAAAAGCATTAAAGTAAGCAATACTCAAATTTAACTAATTAACAGTTATATTGCCATTTTATTATCCATTTAATCCATTTAATATAAGAAATCACCACAGTTCATTTCTAGGTAAACAACTACTGTCCCCAAACATGTATACTCCTACCCTCGGGTAACGAGTATCTGACACAGGAATCTTCCCTCAGGCATAACAGTGTTTTCCCTTAGTCGTAGGTAGTGTCGCCCACAGGCACAGAATTAGCTGCTCACTGACACAGAAGAAGTTTCCCTCAGGACGAAATAACCACTACCCACAGGCTAAATAGTGCAGTGCCCACATGCTATCACAACAACACCCTTAGTCTAAACAGGTAACGGGGTCATGCCCAACATATCAAAATGCAGTAAACAAGTAATTTCTCTCAAGGCAATTCTACATTTACTAAATTAAAGGCATACTGTCGGGTATCCTGGCCAAACGGCTAAACAGTGGAACGCACCCCCGAGGTGGTTCCAGATCCAAGAAATGATCCCATCCAGAGTTTTATTATCATAATTTAATCACCTATGCAATTCTAGGCATTAAATATATCAACGACCTCAGCCACACGACTTCCCAACATGGGTTCGTGGCACGAAATGGACAAAACATGCACTACAATTAGAAATTTGCACCAATCCACCTACCTTATACACCAAAGAACATTATACCCAAACGCCGACTCTAGAAACGCCTAAGAACGACATAGATCTGATGAAGAAGAAAACCCATTCAAAAGTAAATAACTCCGCAACAGGAAACAATTGGTAAGAGATACGCTTGGAGAAGAGAGGGCTTACCTGTGCAGTTCCAACGATATCGTCTGAAGCCTAATCGTATTCCAGACGAACACCCGACAGATATTCAATGGTTTGGCCGTCCTCCTTGGCTCCAAAATGGTTCAAATGACTCCTCTGCCAAATGAGGAGGCTACTGCCTGTTTTAAGCTGAAAAAAGTACACGTCGTGTACTTCTGAGTACTCGGCGTGTATTTCCATCATTTAACTGTTCCTCTGGTGGCACCACCACACTGTTCATCTGTCGACATGAGTACACGACATATACTCCCAAGTACACGGCGTGTACTGTCGCCCAACTGTCGGCTTCTCCACTGCCTTACTGTTTAGGCATGCCGACTGACTACACGGCGTGTAAGGTACCACAACATGGCATGTAGTCGGTTCCTACACCCTTCGTCGCCGGCATGGCGACAAGCCCCGTGTACTCATCCCCACATGGACAGAACTACATGGCATGTGGAAAAAGTACACGGTGTGTAGTTCCAAAATTTAGGATTTTCCCAATTTTCCATATTTTCTCAAAAACACTTAAGGAAAAGAAAAAAGAAGATGCCCGTACCTCAAATATAAGAACCGGGTTCTTACACACAAGTGGTTCATTATTAATATATATAACCATATCTTTGTATTTTGTCTGAAACTTCCATTTTTAGGATTATTATAACAATTAATAATATAGTATTTGTTTTAAAAACTCAATTGTGTCAATTATGACACTATTTAGTATTTTATTTTTTTAGAAGCCATAAAAATGTTATGACTTCAAATAAAATTTATTTAATAAACCCTAACATGTCATATTAACCTATAAAATTAGTGGAATTCATCACAAGTGTCAATTTAATTTTATTTGGATATTTATAATATCAATTATTTTAATATTTTATTAATAAGGTAATTACAACATCATCATTGTGTCATAAATAAATTAAATTATTTAATGTTTAAAAATTATAAATAAAACAGAGTTATGTAGGACTTATTTTTAGATTTATAATGAATATTTATATTCGAACTTATATTTTGTGTAACCCTATATTAAAAATGGTTTAGTTTTTAAACTTTGAATTTAACACTTTTAACTCTTCATTAAATAAAATAGTAATAAATGTTCTAATCTAATGTAAGTGGATCTAAAGGATCATATTTTATTACAAAGGTTCTTTTAAGTCGAATTAAACTTATCCAATTGAATTATGACATGTGTTATGGTAATTATAATATCATTTTTACTTTTAATTACCCTATTTACTTATAACCGTGGTTAATAAAAGTCAAAAGTTACTATTCACTAACAAAAAATTATCTTATTGATCCAAATATAACTTAATAATTTCAACCGTAACACTTGGATTTTTGAAATTCGACTCACAGAAGTGGTAGAATTATGTTTTATTCAAATTTTCAAATGCTTCTTGAAGGAGGGTAAAAAACATTAAAAAGTTCAATAATTTTTTTTGCATCTATTTTTTTTTATAAAATGACTGCAATGAATTAAATTAAACTTATATAGAAATTATATATCTATTTTGACTTAAAATAAATTTAAAGAAAATAAATAATTATTTAATTAAAAATTTGGTTTTAAATAATAACGAAGTTTTTTCATTATTCATCAAAAATTGAATGTTTTTAGAAAAAAACATAAAAATTCACCCTAAGCTAATTTTGATATTATGAATTCAAAAATGAGGTATATTTAACCAAATTCAAAATAGAATATTTTCATTTATTAATTTAAAATTAATTCCCGTAGTCAAAACCAAAAGGCGGGTTTTTAAAAGGTAAAAACTATTAAAAGATTGACATGTGTTTATGTCAAATTTAATTGTGAAATTATATATAATGACTTATATTTTATTAAATGATAACAATATAATCTAATTATACTTATAAACCATTAAAATGTATAATTGAACACTAAAAATTATTTTTTTTAAATGGTTCCTTTCAATTAAAATTTAGTATTTTTCAATATTCACCCCAATATAAAAATTTTCATAAAAACACCAAAATTTTATCGAAACTAAATTTTTATGTCCCAATTATAAAGAAGAAGTTTATTTTGTCAAATTTAATATATAAAAATTTCAAATATTGTATTTTAAAAGGGTTCTCCATTAAAATGCGGTAAAATTTCATTTTCTAAAAAATACTTCCTTTAACTGAAAAAAATGAATTTGTTCTTATATTATATATAATAAAAACATAATATGGATGTTAAAATTTATATCTAATAGATAAAATTCAAAATTTAGATAATACTATTAATACCCTCTTTTGAACAGAAATTTTGGTAAGTCATGGTGGGCTCGAACTCGATGTTGCTTATAGCGCAAGTTATTGAATTACATTGAAGAAATAATGTACTATGGAATATTATGGTGTTACATTCTCACCTCATTAAATTAATTGTGACCTCTAAATTTGAAATTGTTCTTCTAAAATGATAGGTTAAAATAGAAAAATACCTTTGTCGAAAACCCACATCGGAAATTGGGTTGATAAAATGTAGTCTTGATTAGAGGGAAAAGGAAATGAAAAATTCACCACCAAATTATGATCTCAATTAGGAGAACATTGGTGGAAATTAGATACACATAATTGGAAAGAAAACATATATATTTATAGTGAGTTATTGCGGTCGTCAATCACTAACACGTGTAAAATTGAAGGGCTCAAAACCATCAATCTATGATGATTTAGAATTTCATCGGCTCAACATAACATAAGGTATTATGATAACAGATTTTTGGTTTTAAGATCCCTTCCATAAAGTTTAAGAATTAATTTATTCATGGAATAAGAAGAAAAAATATACTTGACAAATATAGTTTTATCCTTCAACTAATTCCTACAACAAACTCATCTTTCACCCCAAAAGATAATAGAATTCATAAATATTATATTTATCCTAATCGTATAGGGTTCCAAAAATAATGAATTTATAATTCTTTTGTCAGACTATTTAAAAAAAATAATTTATACAAACTAGGACATCATGTATTCTAGTGGTAGGTGATCCACCCTTGTCTCCCTTTGGTTGTGGGTTCAATTCTCGCGGCCTTGTCGGACGCGAAGGGTTGTCACCCGACCTCCGGGTTGTACTTTTTATGATAACCTGAAAATAATCTCAATAAATGATTTAACCTTAACAATTGTATCCAACATAAAACATAATCAATTATAACCTTATCAAACATCCAAAATACTTAATTCCAAACTCATAGTCCAAAATTTATAGGATAAACACAATTAAGATCCTTTTTTCCATGTAATAACATGGGAGTACCTTCATCATGTATTCTTTTAAAACACTGTAATACCCTAAATTACCATAAAACCTTATTGATTACATTAATGATCCCTTATTCATTATAGAACACTAGATATTACTCATTCTACCCAAAAATGTTGTAAACTCCAACAATTATGGAATATACAAATCTTTAATCAGTTTCAAGGTAGTCAAGAAAATCATATATAATTTATCCAAATAAATCATATATTATTCCAAAAATCACTACCTCAGTATCAGAACCATATTAGGGTTTATCTTTCTCTCAACCATATATTTTCCAAAAAATATATAACCATCTATTGAGTCACTTTTTTTGGTTCCACACATTCTCAGGTCCTTAATGAAATTGTACTGAATTACAATCTTTATATACTTTATAATTCTTATAACATGTACATCATTAATACAATACTCAAATGATTAAATACTTTAATAAGAACATAAAAACTCTAATCATTCCTCTTCTCCTTCAGTATTATCATAACTTGATTATTATCCAATAGCTCCATTTGGGGAATACTCTGATGATTTGGATATTGATTCACATAGTGTCCCAAATCCTTGTAGATAAATCATTTTACATTCGAATCCTTTTTCTTAACCTTGCAATCACGTACTTGGTGTCATTTTTCTCCAGACATATAAAAAACTCCCATTCCCTTCAATCATATAACAAGGTGTTTCCTTCCTCATTTATCACATAAGAAAAAATCCATTGTCTCCTCTTCCATTTATCCACCTTTCTCTCTTTCATCCTTTTCTTCCCTTGCTTCACTTCAAAGCCATAGGTCTTAGAGAATTATTTAGTTATATTATTAATAAATGATACTATTTATTCATATGATGAGAATATGTGTAAGACTATTTCCCTTTTAAATGATGGATTAATACCATGAATGTTATGATCCTTCTTAATCTTTCGATTATGCGTATTGCTAGAATTCACATTCCTTCTACTAGGCTCCATTTCTAAACAATAGAATATAATAGGTTTGTTTATGAATCGTAATGCATAATTCCAAAATTTTAAAATACATAATGTAAATTGAAAAGATTATTCATATAATCTATAATCATAAAATGTTTTCTTTGAGGAAGTATTCACTCATAAATCCCTCATAATGGATTGTAATAAAAATATGAATTATCCTAAACATATCCCCTAGGAGTATCGTAACCAGGAGTGCAGCAAGGCCCGTTGTCGTGTACTAGGATACCCTATATCATGCCTGAGACTTGTTGTCGGACTTTACACTCCTAGGTACATCTGTTCTAGATCCATCTCTTCCTAATCGTATCACAAATGGTATTTATTACTTACAAAATACACAAATCTCTACATTACCAAAATTCTAGGATGTTCTTCAATACTAATCCTCAATGTTTATCTTAGGGTAATTTTATCTAATCAGAGTTTATCTAAATATATTTCCAAGGTTTTTACTAAACATCCTCTGATACCAACTGTAACACCCCAACCCCAGTTACCCAGAGTCGGTGCATTATTACATAACATTATCATCATCACAAGGGATCAAATCCCGAAAGACTGATCAGTTTAGTAGCCATGGATGTACTAAATACATTCATATGTTTTACATTACATTATAAAGTGAAAAACAACAAAAACATTGTCTCCATTGACCACATTAATATCCCTTATACTATCCCAGCAGGTCAGCCATAATATACTTCTTCGCATCCTGGGAAAAATAAAACAACGAAAGGGGTGAGCTCAGATGCTCAGTAATGATAACAATATAGTAGAAACTTTCATAAATAATCATAAACAATTGAGGTAATGTATAAGACTAAAGCACATGACTTATAAACTAAAAAATAATTATAATATATAAAAGATAAATCAAATAACTCCTTTTACTTATTCACATGGATATTCTACTATTTGAATAAACATGTGTAATATCAATAGAAAATTTCATAATATTGGAATCCATAATTCCAGACTTCATAACCATATAGTCAAGGCCTCGTGCCAAGACTACAAAAAATATTTTAACAAGGCCTTATGAAAAGAAACAAGTTTGTCTCGTAAGATCTATTGATGCATCGAGGAGTTATAGCGGGCTCCACCCATCACATACTATGTCCAATGCATTCCTCATATGAAATTGTTTGAACACAACATAAACATTCATCTTAAAACTAGCATACAAAGTATCAATACTTTATCTATAAACCACGAATAGTTTAAAAATAGCATATCCACAGTCAAACATAACAAAAAACCTTCAATACAATATGGAAGATTTGTATCATAATAAATCAACATCAAACAAGTTTAAAATCAATCAAAGGATGTTGACAGAGATGAAATGAAAACCTTTTTAAATAAATACCTATGTATATCTTGAAACCATTTAAATGTCACCTAATTATAAAAGAAAACATTTATTTCTGAAAAATTCTTTTATGATTGTATGGTAATCTTATACGGTTTTATAATGGCGGAGAATAACCACACTCAACATATAAGTTAAAAAATATATTCTTGCCTTAATTTTTTGAAAAACTCATAAAGTATCTTGTTTGGAAAACGATGGAAGGTTTCCTTTCAAACCCTTTCATAAGAAGTAAAACAATGGTATAAATGAATTTTACCCATATTCTAGTATATAGTAAATAAAATTTAAATACATTTTTAAGAAACATGGATGTGGATGATAAAGAGGTCCAAATAGATACTCACATAAAAACAACCTCGGATAATAAAGAGATTGTGAAATTAACCCTTACCTTGAAATTTTCCATAGTCAATGGTATGTTAACCTCCTTTATAATAGATAAAATATTGTTATTAAATTATAAAATAACTATATACATAAAGATGATATCTTATATGGTCCTCTAATATTGCTTTGTTAATAATATTTTATTAGTATCATCGTTTCAGGTGTTAACTTATTCATGTTTCATGTATATACTTGGTTTCGTAAGACATGTTTTTTATGGATAGGATTTATTAGATTCATATAAAGAATGATATTATGTTCATAAAAATTATTTTTAATCATAAGATGAAAATTATTCTTGAATGATTAAGATGGGGAATGAATCTCAAGACGTTCGTGGAGATAGTAATCTGTACGTATGCACGAGCAACAATATCATTATATTGATGGTGAAATCGTATGAAATTGGATAGTATATCATATATAAATAATAATTAACATGTTATATTTATTATTAATATCCTCTATACTCATTATTATACAAATCTAAATAATGAAGTGTAAGAAAAACAAACTGCACCACAATGTGGAGACGGTAAGCCGTACGTATGCACATATGGTGACTTATTCATTTATAGGATGGATAGAATAACGAATATGGTTGTAAAATATTTATAATAACATCAAAGTATGTATTAGGTACTGGAGGTAATATTTTTCAATTGAAACAATAATGAAAGATGAAGTGGAAGATGAAAAGAACTTAAAAGAGGGTGTTGTAATTATATTATCTTCTACAGGTGTTTCCTTTTGAGTTGATCAAAAGTACTCCTTAGATTGGCATTATGATCAAAGAAATGACTACAGTATATGTGATAGAATTTGGGAGGATATTTTTTCAGGGTTTGGCTGATCCAAATGGCTTTGGAGGTGTGATATTAAGAGAAGGGAAGTACCTTTTTATAAGAGAGATGAGGGCCACTGTAGGAAAATATTGAAATATTATTTTATCATAAAGCCAATTTCGGTTTATAATGTCTCAAATTAGATTTATTTAGAGAATATGGTGGAAATGGGTCGCAAACATCTCAAATATTGGTTTTAGAACGTTTTAGGTCAGCATATTAACCTTATCTTTTAGATTTAACTCTTAGTTAAATAGTTTGACATTTACCATGACTCTTTGTATTTTTAAATTATATGGTTAATAAACATACTATAACTATCCAAGAGAATACCAAGTGGTTAATTATTAATATATATATCCTTATCAAAGTTCTTTGTCTGAACCATATATTTTCAGAAATATTATATTTATTAATAATATATTATTTGTTTTAAAAACGCAATTATGTCCATTTTGACACTATTTAGTATTTGATTTTTCTGAAATCTATAGGAACTCTATAACTTCAAATAAAATTTATTAAATAAACTCTAAAATGTAATATTAACCTATAAAATTAGTATAATTCATCAGAAGTCTCAATTTTCATTTATTTGGATATTTATAATATCAATTATTTTAATATTTCATTAATAAGGTAATTACTGCATCATCATTTATCCTTAAATAAATGAAATTATTTAATGTATAAAAATAATAAATAAAATATAATTATTTAGGAAATTTTTTTATATTTCAAATGAATATTTATTGTCAAATTTATATTGAGTGTAACCCTTAATTAAAAAGATTTTGTAATTAATCTTTGAATTTAACACTTTTAATTCTTCTTTAAATAAAATAATAATAAATGTCCTAATCAAATACAAGTGGACCTAAATGATCATTTTTTATTCCTACAGTCGTTTTGGGACTAATTAAACCTATCCAATACAGTTAGGAAATTTGTTAGGGTAATTACAATATCATTTTTACCTTTGATTACCCTATTTACTTTTAACTTTGGTAAATAAAAGTCAAAATTAACTATTCACCAAATATTATTTTCATCTTTTTGATCCACATTTTACATAATTATGTCGAACGTGTCTCTAGGATTTTTGAAATTCAACTCACAGAAGCGGTAAAATTATTATTTATTCAAATTTGCAAATGCTCCTAGAAGTTGGGTAAAAAACGTTAAATAGTTCAATAAAAATTTATAAATCTAATTTTATTATAAAATGACTCCAATGAATTAAATTTAACATATATTGGTAATATATATCTATTTTTACTTAAAATAAATTTAAATAAAATAAATTATTATTTAAATAAAAAGTCAGTTTTAAATAATAACACAGTGTTTTTCACTATTCATCAAACATTGAACGTTGTTAGAAAAATATTAAAAAATCACCCAAAGATAATTATGATTTTATTAATTAAAAAATGATATATATTTGACTATATTAAAAACATATAAGTTTCATTTATTAATTAAAAATTACTTCTTGTTGTCAAAACCAAAAGGCGGTTTTTTAAAAAGTAAAAACTATCAAAATATTGACAAGTGTTTATGTCAAATTTAAATGTGAGATTACCTATAATGATCTAAATTGTATTAACAGATAATAATATAATCTAATTATACTTCTAAACCATTCAAATGTATAATTGAACACTATAAATTATTTTGATTAAAAAAGATGTTTTCAATTAAAATTTTGTATTTTTCACTATTGACCCTAATATGAAAGTTATCAGAAAAACACCAAAAAATTATCAAAAATAAAATTTTTATGTCCCAATTCTAAAGAAGAATTTTATTTTGTCAAATTTAATATATATAAATGTGTTAAATATTGGAATTAAAAAGGGTTCTCCATTAAAAGGTGGTAAAATTTCATTTTCTGAAAAATATTTCATTTATCTAAAAAAAATTAATTGGTTCATATATTATGTCTACTATACACATAATATGGACGTTAAATTTTATATGGAATATATAAAAATTAAAAATTTAGATAATACTATTCATAACCTCTTTTGAACAGCTATTTTGGTAAGTCATGGTGCGCTCGAACTCGGTGTTGCGTGTAGCGCAAGTAATTGAATTACTTTGAATAAATAACATACTATGAAATCATGGAGTGTTATAGAGATGAAGTTATTATATTACACATTAAGAATGTCTATGTTTTTGTTGACATTATGGAAATATCTTCATCATCCTTGGATCATTTCCATGTTTCTAGACACTGATATTGGACTTTAGGTATCTGAACCTAATGTTACCATGGACGAATACTATATGATCACACACTTACTATTTTTATTAATCTTATTTAAATTCAATTTTAATTTATTTATAAAAATAATTATTATTTCCAAGTCTGTAGAGTTATATTTATACAATATTTACTATTCAAAAAATATTTAATCAACATATTTATGTATGAGTTAAATAATAAAATAAATATTTATTCATAAGACCATGAATATTATACATATTTATTTATTTATTAAATGACTACTATTTATCATTAGAGGTTTATTAAATGAAAAAGAAGTTTGAAATATGTTATCATATCGTGTAGTAATGATATATAAAATAAAATTTGAATATTAAATCATTTTTTCATTTAAATATATGGTATTTTTTTATCTTTATATTTTATAAATGTATATTAAATAATAAAAAAGTTATTATTATATAAATATGTTGTTAACTAGGGATTAAGGGAATAATTGTAGAATTATATCCAATTATTTATTCTCTACCATAGCTCAATAAATACTTTGTTATATCATTTCTTGGTGTTGTATGTCATTATGCACAACACATCCCCAAGAGTTTTTCTCTAAACCCTAGAATGAAAAATCTTTTAGAATGATATTATGAACAGAGATAAATATCCCATATTTCCCCTCCTCATATGAAAGAGGGAAATATAATAAATATTTAACCTCAAATTATTGTATGGTGATTAACTAGTGGGATTCCAGATGGTTGGTACTATCTTACTATTAGTAAGAGTACCATCGGTGATGATTTTAAATAATAGGATCACGTGTGCATCACATACAGAGTGATACTACTTTGGAATTTCTTGATGCCATGATAGTACAATTGAACATAGGTTCAAATGATCAATATATTCTATAAATAAATAATTCTCAAGACTAAGGTAATTATTTTATTTAAATTTAATTTAATTTTAACAAGAAAAATACACTCTCTTCTTGGTTAAAAAATCTATATAAATTAATCATCAATCTAATTTATTGGTCATGATGATTCATAATCATATTAATTGTGGATTATTTATTAATTATGAAAAAATATACGTTTTCCATGAGATGAATAGGTGCACCCATCGTGCAGATAACCTAAAATTATATTATGTACACATTAAGAGATTACTAATAGATTTTTGTCCAAGGGGTGTGGATTCAATATATTAATCCTAAAGATTGTATGGTGGTGGACTAGTTGATGGAGAGAGATAACCTAACCAAGCACTTCATTTTGCGCCCAAATCATACATCCCCTACCCTATATTGTAATGTCATTATATTTAGTAAAACACGTATTAAGCACCACTACATGCCTTTCTAATATTTGACCTATAATTATTTACTATGAATAAAAATTATGATTGTTTTCTTGTTCATAATATTGATTTCATTTCTAAAACTTTATCAAATGGTTTTGAATGATGGATATAAAAATGGGTAATAATTTCTTTGTTTCATAAATGTATGTAACTTTCATTCATCACACAACTTCAACTGGTAAAATCTATTTTCTATTTATATTTCAAAGTATAGTTCATGTAATTTTGTATAAAAGGAATTACATGAATTATTTGGTAAAATATTTTTACAAATGTATAGATAAAACCATATATACACACTATGTTTTGTATATAGTATTCATGTTTCATTTATGTATTTAGGGTATTATCTCCATATTGGTATAATTCATTATTATTTAGGTTTATGGGTATTTTTTGGATATAGAGGATGCATCAGGTAATATAAAGAAGATCTTATTATGGTTCAAGTATTATGATCTTCTTTAATATTTTTATATATCAATCACTATGACTATTCTATTATTTTGGGTTATTTTGTATTAATTATTATTATGTATCTGTTGTAACATCCTCAAATAATATTGTTATATGATATGTTTTAAGTTTATATAATTATCCTCACACTTTTGGTTCATATCTATTTTTCAGGATTTGGTGGTCTATTTTGATGTATAAAGGGTGCGAGAATCAAAGGCCAGAGTGGTGATAAGTGGCAAGGATGAACATTGGTTGTAAACTTCCATTGTCTAGTCAGAAGAGACCATTAGCTATTAGGTTGAGTTATTGTATGTCCGTATTTTTCTATATACCCAACCGGCTAGTTGGGGGCCAGACACCAGCCAGCTTGGGGTTCCGCCAGCCTGTCAAAGAGTCCCACTGACTCACTAGTACTGCCTGGTTGGGAGTTCATTAAATTAACCCTATGACTTTATAATACGACATAATTTTGGCCTTCTCAAATACCCAATTCAAACCCTGTAACCTCTATTTTGAATTAGGTATCTCCCCCTCAGATCAGTATCCCTCTATACATATCCCACTAGTTCTTCAAGGATGGATCAACCAAGTTTCACTAGAATGATGATTTCTCTCAATATTAACATCAAATTACTATTACTCATCAAGATATGTTAATGGATATATGATGGATTTACAGTTTCTAATTAGATATAATGACAAATTATTTTTTCCTTCATAGGGAAGTAAGAGATCCAGTGAGTTTACAATGTCTCTTAATCGAATCATGATCCACCTACAACTATGAGTGTATCACAGGTATTGGATTATGAATAATCTTCCTAAACCTCCTATTGATGGTATATTGATGATAAAAATATAATTTGTAGATTATCCCTTGTCACATTAGTGGTGGATTGGACATGTCAATGACATATCTTTTGACTGGAGCAAAATTTCTCCTGAATTGTGTATTTTTTCAGCTATGCTTCCATAAATCAATCATCTCGAGACTTAATTTTTCTTGAATCTCATTTTTAATCTCTTTTACAATGATTAATTTATTTCAAATCCATCATAAACATCCAGAATCATGTATCCTTTCTAGAATTGATGATTACTTCATTATCTATTCTTGAATCAACAACATACCCTATTACAAATCATGGCATTAACAGTGCTGGTTAATGAGGTTTATCAGTGATTCCAAAAGAATTTATATTGTGATAAGTGTAAAATGGGAGGTTTTAATAGTTTCAAAAAAGTATCATTAAAGGCACCCTTTATTGGGGAATTTTTAGGGTTGTTAAAGGGTTCCTTTAATAGATTTGTTTTAGCACTATTGAAGGGTTCCTTTACTATTCTTTTGTAGCACTGTTAAAGGATGACTTTTAACAACACTACTAAAATTTCAATAATAAGAAAAAATAATGATATTTTCTTGCAACCCAAACATCCCCCTTTTTAGTGCTTGCATACCTTTTCTCAGTGCTTTCAACTACCCCATCATCTATCATGCACCACACCCCTTTTTCAAAACTAGAAGGATACCACAAATAACTGGGTGCACCTGGATTTGATCTCAGTCCCTCCCTTATAAGACTGAATGTTGTTTACCACTATGTCATGCATATTTTGTTGTATATTTAATAACCTTTCTATTTATTTTTATATATTTTAAAATTGATTATATAAATATATAAAATTATATTTATTTAAATATATTATATATTAATATTCATTTATATATATTATAATACATATATACATATGTGAGTGTTTTTATTAATACACATACTTGTGTATATATATAAATTATTTGTACATATTATTTCATTTTTATAAGGTAAATAAAAAAGGATAATTTTTTTCTTCAAATAAAATTAATGAGGAATACTTATTTTTTATATTTAAAAATAAATTTTTATATAAATATGTTTGTATATGTATTTATATATGTGAGTTATTATATGTTAATACAATAAAATATGAATATATTTAATCATAATTAAAACCAAATTTTCAAAATGATAAAATTTTCGAACCATAATATCAATATGAATATAATATTAGGGAATAAATTTATTCTCCCCAATAAAATGACAATAAGACCCACTTAAACGAGGCCAAAAATACATAGAATATTAAAAAATCCGTAAACCCCGACCAGGAACTCAATTTTGGAGGCATTTTGGGCCATTTTGACCTCAAAAAATACAAATGGTGTCCCCCGGTCATCATGTCATAGAGTTATTCACAATCATCGATTTGATATTTTGTAGAGCCTAAATAGACACCCAGATCAAAAGTTATGATCGTTTGAAGATCTACATATGTTTTCAATTTATTTTAGATATTTTATTTGTTTTTTTATTTTTATTATCTTAAAATTATTATTATGTTTCTATTACTCCATAATAATTATCAAATTATTAATTAAAAATAAATTTTTAGTTATTTTATAATCCATTTTCACTAAAAATTATTTATATTAAGTGTAAATACTTTGGTATAATTATCTAAAACATATTTAAAATATATATATTATATTTATTTCAATATAAATAAATTATTATATTATAGTATTATTATTATTAATGAGTTTTTTGAAATATAAACATCATCCTCTCTAGTAAAAAATCACCGATAAAGGGGGGTATTTATCAGTGCTTCTAAAAAATAACTGATAAAGGGACCCCATTGAAAGTGATTTTTTAACACTATTATAGACCCATTTTAATATCACTAATATGAACTATTAAAGGGGTCCTTTTTTCAGTGCTTTTTTTAGTGGTGATAAAGGAGGTATTTAACAACACTTTTATGTAATATTGGTAAAGCCTTAGCGCTGAATCAACCTATTTTTTAGTAGTTATATATAGTGAATTAAATTCCACTTCTTTAAAATATCATATAATTAGTTATATGATGTAATATATTAGGTATGTGATTATAAAACAAAACTTCTTGATATAGAATCTCCTTGGGTATGTTTTATAAAAATCTTTTACGGTGAACCATAACTTGAGATGGTTATCATTAATGTGCGATATACATCATTGGGGTTGCATAAAGTGTTTCAGATATCTATCCTTTGATGGGTTATGGAGTATTTTGACAATGATCTTAAATTTTAAAGTTCCTTACTTTATATATCCCTTGTATAATCACGTTTCTTTGATGTGATCCATATTTGACATAGCAGGCTGGCCTTGTTTGAATGTGATCACATGTGGGTGTATGGGTGTAGCCTGAGGGACGTATTTATTGTGTTTGATTCCATGATTATGCTTAAGTAGATTGATTCAATGTTATATATTGACCACATGTTTATATATATTGATATTAATTATACTTATGTCATTATAAGTTTTTCTATATATGATCTAAACTATTATGTGGTATTTCCATTCATTTAGAGGTGTTTCTTTTGCTACTCGAAATAGGTGGATTATTCTGATATGATTATCCTTTAGAGGAGGAGTGGGTATGACATGTGACGATGATGTCAATGGGCCTATAAATATGTTAGAGATTCCCAGGGGGTTCCATTTTGACTATTTATATGATTCCTAGTGGATGTTGGGTTCCTCTTACACTCGAATCCAAGCATGATCCATGTAGCACATTTACATGATGCCAAGTGTATTCCATGTAGAAACTACACTCACTGCCCTGAAGATTCTATGTATAATTTTCACTTGATCTCATGAGTATATTAAGAAACATGTTCCCCATCCCAGTGGCTCGTTCTTGATCATTTTTTATATTTCTAATTATCCTATCAGTATATAGAAAAATCTATTATGATCAGGGCTCATGGTGTCGTGGTTAGAACATGGGTGCTCAGAATTTGATTTTTGATGGTCTCTTGAACATTTATTTTATCATGGAATACATATTTAATACATTTTTACATTTGATTCAGAAACATTAGTGGTGTCCAGATAGATTTTATTACTCACAACTTTCACAGTCATATTGATGTGCAAATATCCTTCATGTGTTAGGACCCATGAAAGGGAAAGGGGTTTTTGGAAGATAATTGATCTAGGGATCATGGGGCAGGAAGTGGAATCAAGATTAAATCTAGAGTATTTATATATTTTTAATTTATATATTTATATTATTACACTTTATACTCTAGTTTCTCTTGACACACTAGGAGTATTGTTATTTATTTTCATGACATGTGTGACATTTGGTATTATATTATGATTGTTTGTATTTATCCTTGATTACTCTGAGTTGTTTTATATTTTATTAAAAAAATTTATGTATATAATGTTGGAGGAATAATCTTTTTTCTAATGATGTTCATACCCTTGTTTCTATTCAGCATCGTTTTTTATATGAGGAGGCACACATCCGGTTTTGTGGGTCTTTCGATCATTAACAAAATAAATTATGGGGACATTACAAAATGATATTAGAGAAAGGTTTTATTTATTTATTTGACTATCTTGGGATATAGTAGAATAAAGATAGGTTTTGTTTGACTTCGGTAGGGACTTTTTCTTGTTCATGGAAAACTCATGTGTAACGGACCTCGAAGTTACCATTGATGGGATGTTTATTATATTTTTAGGGTATTTTGGTGTGTTCATGCATCATGATTATGAATGTGGGATCAAATTTCATATATATATACAAGTTGTGTGTTATATACTAGTTCTTTAATTTAATTCATTTAATTATGTTATCTATTAAAGATACTCTTATTTTCTCTATTGAGTTATTTATAATGTTTCCATGATGTTATGATATATATATGCTTCCATTAAATTGTTGAATTTGAATATGTCATTATAATATATATATATATATATGACTATGAAAAATGTATAGGGGTGACATACCTCGGTTAGTGCTGGGAGGTATATACCATGGGTTTTGGGTAGCCTCCTAGGAGAACCTTTATGTGATCCTATAGAATGGTTAGGATATGATATAATGGCTTCATATGTTCTAAATGTTTACTTTACATTTTAGAAGATACCATCTCAAAGGAGACTGATAGGACCACCAATAGGCATGGTATGGAATTCTTTCACTTGGGGGAACACCCCTATTCTGCTAACCATTGTGATGGATGGTGCATCAGTGCATTCTCCGACACCTTCTCTGATGGAACAAGAATTAGAACCACCTCAAAAGGGAATCCTTCTACTTATTCCCACTCAGGGTGGATGGGCACTAAGTTCAATGTTCAATTGTGTAATAGATTTACTGCTCTAGCATCTTCTATTATTTCAGGAAACTAGAGGTCTAAAGGATTTAGAGGAATATATACATATCATTGATGATTTATTTGACCTCACTAATTCACCTAGGGTTTTAAAAGAGAATCTATTTGTGTTCATTCTATATGTACTCACCAGGATATAAAGGGGAAAGATGGGACAAGATAGATGATAAAATGGCCTCTCTAAGGAAACCTTTATGAAACTATCCTCCAGAGAATTCTTTCATGATACACTGAGGATAATATGGGCATCGTTTTTCCTGGAGCTATAGTAGGGGTAAATGACAGTATACACATGCTCCCATTGATTCACTAAGTTACTTATTTTTTCTCTTCTCTTGGCTAGAAATGATTTACATAAATCATTGAAGTTTTAAATCAGTATTTATCCCAACATCAAGTGACCGGTCATGATTTTTGACCTAATTATATACATCGATCTTCTAAATGATTACTTTAGTTTTGATAATCACATGGAGGAGGATTTATTAGTTTGACTTCGTTCAACCTTCACTGATCAGGAGGGTGTACCTCCTACTACAATGATGAGTCCCTCTTCTGGTAGCAGGAAGAGGAAGATCAAAGATGTGTAGTAGTGTAGTTGATTGTAGATTGATTAGGGTATGGAATATTCATCCTACTCTAGAATATTTACCTAGGTATTTAACATTGTTAAGGTAATAAATTAACATATGGTCTATACAGCACGTCAAAGCATGTGTCGGTAGTGTGGCCAGATGGGGAATATTCATCGGTTCTACTCCAAAGATATGATGATTAATTTCTTTCATAGGATTTAGGTATATGTGGTTAGGGGTACAAGTATTCATATGGGGACCTCAATAGTAGGCTAAGATGATGATGACTCAAATGAGTCACATAAATCAGGGATAGGGTTGTTGAGCAAATACATGAAAAGTGTATATAGTTGATTAAACAACAATGAATGTTTTTGAGGGATTTTATAATATATTTTGCATTGATCCCTTTAATGAAATATACTAATTTTATTGATACTAACTTTTCCCATTCCAATATATATGAACAAGTTATTTCCATAATTGACTTACCACTCATGTTTTATTCTAAGTTACATCCCCTAAATATACTATTGAGCGTAAAAGTGGACCATATGTAGTTATGTACATAGTGTCCTATAGTCATTGACAGTTAATGAAATCTATAATACTTCATGACTCTGGAGATGAAAAGATTTAATGTAATTCTAGGAATAGTCAATCTGGCTAGATTTTGAGCCCACAACGAAAACTATTAGAGATGTGTTTAATTTACATCAAAAAATGGGTGAGTATTTTGTTGAACAGTGAATGGAGTTGGTAGAATGTAAATTCATTCTATACATGATCCATCTTGGGTTGATCACAATACGTATTATAGACTTATATCCTTCAGAATGATCAATGTTATCCCCCTTATCATATCATGCAGTTGTGGATCTCTTTTAGAATATACTCCTAGATGACTTCATAGGTTTCCCTTCTAATAGGGGAGTTGATATTGAGATATAAATCATCCCATGTGTACAAATTATTTGGATACCCCACTATCATGTGACACCGATTGAGTTGAAGGATCTCAAGGTAAAAATCTAGGACTTAAAATATAAGGGATTTATCAGGATGAGTACACAACTATGGGGTGCATATGTTCTGTTCTCCATGAAGGAGGATGGATGTCATTGAATTTTTGTAGATACTGCAACCTGAATCAGGTGGCCATGTAGAATAGGTAACATTTTACCATGATGTGATCTCTATGATAATTTTTATTGATCCTAGTGTCTCTCAAATAATGATCTATGATGAGGCTATAACCTATTGATATTTAGAGGGGAGGATATCTTTAAGACAATTTTTAGTATTAAGTATGAACAATATGAGTACATGGTCATTCCATTTTCATTAACGAATGCATCAATAGTGATCATGTATATTTTTAACAAGATATTTCACTGATATCTTATCTCATCCACTATGATATTTATTGATGAAATCCGCATTTAATCATCGACCCCATAACAGTATTATAGAAATCTCAAGATAGTTCTTAATACACTTCAAACACATTATATTTATGAAAATTTGTCAAAGTATCACATTTGGATTCCGGGAGTCAAAATCTTGGGGATTGTGGTTATTGAGACTGTTATATCAGTCGACCAAGATGAACTATAGGAGTGATGTCCTAAAAACCTCAATTAAATATGTTTAAAACCATGAGCTTCATGACATTTATGGGATATTATCAATGTTTTGTACATGGATTTTACAATTTATTAGAACCCATGATTTCACTAACAGATAAAAGGGATGAGTTATAGTGGTTATACTTGTGTGAGGAGGATTATTTTGAGCTAAAGAAGAGGATTAATTTTTCAAAAGTTTTTATTATTTTTGAGCAAGGGATTGGTTATATAATTTATCATGATGTTTCATGAGATGGAATGGGGGTAGTACTAATTCATAGAAATCATGTGGTACTATATGGGTAATTTCATCTAAAACCCTGGTAGTGGAACTATCCTACCCATGAATTAGATCTGTTAGTCATTGTCCACACATTGAAATATTTTTGTCACTATCTACTTATGTGAGAGGTTTGTTTTCTACAGGGACCACAAGATCTTTTGTTATGATATCTCATAATGGGACCTCAATTCTAGTATAGGTGTTGGGTAGATTACCTATAGATATTTTACCATTAGATAGACCATAAACTAGGTAATGAAAACTTCATTATAGATTCTACTATATGTATGATGTTGGTAACTCAAGAGCATAGTGAACAACATTTCTAAGAATAGAAGTTCCTAATTATCTTTTTGTACAATTGGAGGATAGATAATTTAATAGACCAGGGATCAATGAAATTTTTTCCATTATTGATCCAATATTCTTTAGTATATTGGGTAATGTCTATTCATGATTTCAAACTTGAGTGTGGTATAATGCGAGAATAACTAATAGGTGGGGTCTTCTAACGGAATAGTCATTGGAAAATGATGATGTGGTCTGAGTATATGGGAGTGTTATTATCCTTGTTTCCATTAGGGATGACCTGATGATGGAATTTCATACCTATAAGTGGGTAGAGTTTTCTAGATTGAAAAATATGAACCATTACTTTAGGCAGTAGTTATGTTGTCCAAGGTTGAAGAGGTCTATTATCGGATTGATTTCCCAATGTATGACATACTAAATTATAAATTCCAAACACCATTGTCCTTGTAGTTTTCTCCACCCACTTCAAGTTCCTATATAAAAGTGATAGGGAATCATGATGGAATGTTTTATAGAGTTAGCCATTACCATAAGGATATATTATTCAATATAGGTTGTTTTCAATTGGTTAATGAAAATTTCTCATTTCATACTAATACATGAGTGAAAATTTATAGATGAGATGGGAAATTTGTATGTCCATGAGATTTTATTCATTTATGGAGTTACCTTAAGAATTGTATTTGATAAAGACACATGATTTATGTCACAGTTTTGGAATGTATTATATAATGCCTCAGGGAATTAACTGATATTGATCATAATGTATCATCCCTATAAAAATGGGTAGTCAGAGTGGATGATTCATATAGAGGAGGATATGATTTGGGATTTTATTTGAAAATTCAGCAGAGTATTGGATGATCACCTATACCTGGTTGAGGTCACAAAAAACAATAGTTACTATACATCAATTATTATGGATCCTTTTGAGGATTTTTCTAAAATTCCATGACAATCACTACTTTGTTCATATGGGACTTGAAAGCTAGTGGTTATGGGGAACAATATGGTACCTGCACTAGTGCATAAAATGTTTTTACAGTGGTTATTTTTCATTTTTTACGTCGGTTTTTATCCGACGTTAATATGGATGACGTTATAAATATTGTTTCTTATGTTGGTTATTTGAAAACCAATGTACAAAATATAACATCGCGGTGTTTATCACATCGGTTATTAATTATCCTATGACCGAAAACTAGGGGGATGGATTATCTCATCAGTTATTATATAACAGACGTGATAAAATAGTGTGAGGGTGTTTATCACGTTAGTTATATGATAACCGACATGATAAACCATTTCCCCAGCCTTTATCATTTCGATCATTACATAACCGACGTGATAAACCAGGGGGGTTATCAGGTCGGTTATTATATAACCGACGTGATAAAATAGTGCAAGGGATGTTTATCACCTCGGTTATTTAATAACCGATGTGATAAACCCCTGGGAAATTTTTTATCACGTCAGTTATATAATAAGTGACGTGATAAACCAGTCCGGGGGGTTTTATCACGTCAGTTATTAAATAACTGACGTGATAAACCATTCCACTGGTTTTTATCACGTCAATTATTCAAATAACCGATGTGATAAACCCTTACCCATTCCATTATCATGTCGGATATAAAATAACTGATGTAGAAGACCAATTTTTTTAATGGAATGTATTCCTCTGCTCTCCCTAGAAACAACCAGAAACCAAATCAAGAATTCGTACCACAAAAACAAAAGTAGACAAAAATAAGAACCAAAGAAAAATATAAGCATTTGCATTGATAACATTTAAAACATACCACACTGGACAGCCCCCCCCCCCACCCCATGAAAAGCCCCCCCCCCCCCCCACACCCCACTGGACATCCCCCACCACACCCCTGGACTGCCCCCAACCCCCTGGATAGCCCCAAAAACCCCGAGAAAAACCCCCCTCCCTCACCCTCATGTATACCCCTCACACCCTGGACAACACTCCCACACCACTTGACAGCCCCCCCCCCCCCCTCACCCATGGGACAGCCCCCACCAAACCCCTGGACAGCCCCCCGACCCCCTGGAGAGCCCCAAACACCCCTGGACAACCCCCACCCTCATTTATACCACCCCACCCCTGGAAATCACTCCCACACCCCTGGACAGCCCTCCCACACCCCTGAAACAGACCAAAATGATACCAAAAACAAACCAGAACCCCCTCACCCCACTAGACTGCCCCCACCACACCCCTGGACACCCCCACACCCCTGGACATCTCCACCCCTGGACATCCCCCGCACCCTCCTGTATACCCCCCCCCCCCCCCACCCTGGATATCACTCCCACACCCTTGGACAGCCCTCCCACACCCCTGAAACAGACCAATAAGTTACAAAAACTAGACCAGAACCCCCTCAACCCATTGGACAGCCCCCACCCCACCACACCCCTGGACACCCCACCACACCCCTGGACACCCCTCACCCCCTATAACATCCCAGATTAATGAACACTACGAAATTTTCATATTTATTAATTTTTTTGAATTAAATATTAATTTTACTTTAAAGGTGTTACTATGTTCGATAGCATACCTGATACGCATCAAAAGGTTCCTTTGAAATCTTATGTTGCACCCAAATAATATAATATTATTATTTTATATCGTATTTAACTCCTAGACATTGTATTGGTGGGAATTAAAAAATAACTAAAATATGATTATAAATTTTTTTTAAATGTATTTACATTTATCCATGAAATGTTAGAGGCTTAAAATTGTGAATAAATCTAATTTTAAGTATAATTTACATTAAATGGTCGATTTACTACCTTTTAATGGTGAACCGTAATTAAATATAGTTTTGTCTAGTTTAATACATTCTATATTACCAAATAAAATCCTTCTTTAGAATGGGTAAATCAAAGTTTACTTTCTGTAAATTTTTGTAATTTTTCCGAAAAGTTCACTTATTTTATGAAGAGTGAAAAATATTGTATTTTAATTCAAAAGTTCCTTTTAATATCATTTATTTATATGGTTATATTATCTTTTTAATTAGTTTAAAGTGAAATTAAAATATATTTCTACCATTTAATCCAATTTTGGTCATTGGAATTAATTTCACTTTGAAATTTTACATAAACAATTATCAATCTTTTAATAGTTATTGGTTTTTAAAACACGATATTTATTCTGATTACAGGAATTAATTTTAAAATTAATTAATTAAACTTCTATGTTTTGAATTTGTTGAAATAGACATAATTTTGGAATTCGGAATTTCAAATAAATCTTAGGCTGAATTTTTGGTGTTTTTCTGAAAATACGTCAATTTTTTATCAATAGTGAAACCACTTAGTGGTAGTTAAAAAATGACTTTTTCATTTAAATGAAAATTTACCACTTTTGGGAATTGAATTTCAAAAATCTGACATACATGGTTGTTGTCAAGAAGTAAAATGTGGTTCAATAAGATGAATTTTTTTGGTGAACAGTAACTTTTGACTTTTATTTACCATGGTTAAAGGTAAATATGTTAATTCAAGGTAAAACGAATATTATAATAATTAAAAATTACCTTAACCCTTTTCCAAACCATATTTGTTTAGTAATTAATGACCATGGGTATCTTTGGGTCGATTGTGGGACCCCTTTGAGCCACATGGGAGTGAACATGACAATTTAGGTTAATTAACTTAAAGCAAAGGCAAAAATGAAAAAAAAAACAAATATCTTTTAGTAAATTAATTTTTATAAGGGATTATATAAAGTATAATTTTAAATATAAATATTCATTGTAATTATAAACAAATTTCCTATATCAGGGTAGTTTTGTAATAATTTTTACACATCGAATAGATAGAATTATTTATGACACAATAATGATGCAGTATTTACCTCATTAATAACTGATTTAAATAAATATGATTATAATGATTAAAATATTATCCAAAGCATGTCCAATTATTATTGGATAAATTTATTTCGAATATGAGTCATATTATCTTCTACCTTAATTATTTGTGGTCCATTAAAAACTGAATATCATTATATAATAAAATAAAGTTTCCACACATTCCTAAAGAGCCCCCCCTCTCCCTTATAAATATAGAGAACTTATAACCAATTACTCACACCTATCAAGACATTTGGCACGTCCAAAATCTACCCAATTACACTCCCCAAATCCCTCTCCTCCTCCTAGAAGCCTTAACTTAGGCATAAGTCATTTCAATAAGTCCTTTGATTCAAACCAAAGGGAGTTTCCCAAATTAAGGGTAACAATTTATCTTAAATTGTTTTATTTTATTTTACTTATCCAACCACTAAAATCTTTTTATTTTCTATTCTTTCGTCACAAAACCAGTATCCTCAATATAATAGGATGTTGTTATGAGATTAATTCTAGCTACACTTACACACACCTCCATCTAATGGAAGAAGAACAGAATGTTTCTGTGGATGGAAAACTAACACCTCACGAAACGAAGATTGTTCGATTATCTTCTACCACCTCTCATTGTATCCATTATGATGGAAATGTATTTATATATGATATATATTATGTTTATGATTTCCTTATGCTTCTATACTTCTATATTATATCAATCCTTTATGGTTTCCATAGTGGATAATACGATAATCTCATTGGAGGATGTGCAGACTACCTCCTCCTCAATGTGATGTGATACGTTAATGAATTATGTGGGATGTATAAAGAATAGATTAAATTATAATATATATGATATTATACTGTAATTATAATATACCTATGTATCATTATTTTTTAATTCCATTAAAATAAGAAATATAAATGAAAGTAGCATTCATGCGTACATACAACTTACCGTCTCCATGAACAGTTCATTTCATTTCTTACATCGAAATGTTATGTACTATTATAAATACATGTCTATAATGAATTTATATGATATATATAGGATATTTAAATCATGAATATCATGTTGGATATAATGGACTATTGACCACAGGGGAAACTTTTAAATATAAGGTGTTCATTTTTTACTCAAGTAGCAAATATCGACGGAATGAACATTATTAACTTAAATGATTACATAATGTTTATAACATGGTAATAAGTTATATAAAAGGAATAATAAACTTGAAAAATGTTCTTAAGAAAGAATAACATATCTTTAGTTTGTTATTCAGGAGATTAAAGAACGATCGAGTCAAGTTGAACACAAGGTAAGGGATTCATTATCTCACTTTAAATTCCATGGGATTTCCATTATTTGCTACTTAATAATTGCTTGTGATGTATTATGTACTACCATTTGATATATATTATCATGATTATCATTATATTCATGGTATTCTGTGATTCATTTGGGTGTTATGAAATTTTTCTCATACGACTCAGTTGATTACAACGTGTTAAAGGGTTTCGTCTCACTTTTTATTCTCGTGACATTCATGCTATAGTTGCCACTATTTACTTTTGTGTGGTATATGTACTACCCTTGATTGTATTATTTATGTAATATACTTTCATTTATTAGTATTTACATCTTCATTGCATTATCCTTCTTTCATTTGTTGTATGTTTTGTAAATTACCAAATTGGTAAGGGAACCATTTAACATCCTCTTTTTATAAGACTTCTTTTTGTTATTTCATTTAATTTACATCTTATTATGTTGGGATATATTCTTCTATATCCTTATTAATTTAAACATTTTGTCCAAGTGATGAGATTCTCCTTTTATCTCATCAACTCATTTTTTGAATTTTAAAATGACGTCGTTAGGCTGTTAAATTTTTAGAAGGGAACCTTTTAACCAAATTTCAATTCTTCGGGTTCAACTTATACTTCATTAATATGTCATCCTATTAATATGTGTGAATGAACTATGATTGTTTTACACATAATATTCACTTATATTAGGTGTATTTATATTTTTAACACATAATTATGTGATTTATTTATCCTTAATTTAAGGATACCATCTTTATAATGGATTTCATCTCAATTTACATTTTCATTGAGACTTCTTTGTTGTTATGCAGCAATTAACTCTTATATGATGTATATAATTTCCTTTGAAATATTATATCATGAATCCCTTTATTTTCAAAATATTATAAATTTTTTATTAAATTTTATTCCTCAATTATTTGTATTCAAGCGTCTCTCTTTTTGTTAGAAAAACACTTTAACTAAAATATCCTTTTAAATGTTTTAAAGATTTATTCTTTTAAATATTTCTCCTTAATTTATATGTTTTAAAAATGGGTTTTAGGATATATTTATCTGAACATTAATTTTTTCAAATGATAATTCAGTTAAAATCGTCAATGTGGTATGTGACACTTTGATTCAAAAATCAATTTTTAAATGTTTTATAAAAATGGATTGATTATTTCAATATCTTGAAATTAATTATTGTGATTGAAAATGAAATATTGTTAGGGAAATGTTTATATTTGAAATATTTTATGTGGTATAATGGTACATGGACATTTGACAGGGGGTTACGTGATAAACCATAGGATGGGTGGTGCCGTGAATAACAGGACGGGTGGTTACGTTTTAACCTCCAATGCATTGGATATGGAAGTCGGCCGTATGGCTATTCCATTTAGTGATATGTGTTGAAGTCAACTGTATGGTTATTCCTTTTAAGTATGATTATGTCCCAAGTTACCATTATATGTTATGTGTTCTTTATATGGGTTTTATGGTAATCTTTTTGTTACAAAAGGGTAAGTAATGATTTTTTATTCAATGAAGAGTGTTTACTTCATCATAAAAAGGTAAAAAGTATTACTTATGATAAAGTATTCATGAATTATTTGTTTTTTTGAAAAACAACCATTTTTCCTTCTTTGTGTATCCCTTACTGAGCTTTATATTCTCATCCCAAGTCTTTCAAATGTTTTTCACAGGACATAATGTGGAATAGGGTAAAGGATGCAATCAAGGAAATTATTGTTGTCTTAAACAGGAAACTAGACATGACTCTCTTTTTTCAAGAGTTCATGTATAGTAAAAAAATGGATACTGGGTAGAAGTGTCTACTTTATAATCTTGTGATATGTAATAGTAATTTCTTAATTCTATAAAACTCTAAACCTGAAAATATTATAAATGTGAATTATTCATTTTATTCAATATTATGTAATGTATAAGGATGGGTCCTTGCAGTTGGCAGCAGATGTCGTTTTAGATAACTTTATAGGTTACGGTATTCGTTAACCATAAGTGAAATTACCAAAATGGTTATGATTTTAGAAATAGTAATTGTTTTTTTTTAGATAAAGTGAATGAGTTTAAGATAACATGAATAAGTATATCTTTGTATTTATGATCCTTATAATATATTATATGATGGTTTTACTGATATACTCACACTTACCTTTTTGGTTTAGTCAATTGATGGATCTAACAGGAAACAAAGTCACAATTGATGTGAAGAAAACTATGAAGATTTTCTGAATGATCAATTCAATGAAAAGAGAGCTACAATGAGAACTCTTGTGGTTATTCTCAACCAACTATCTGGAGTCATGACTAACATCCTTAACGTTGGTGATTTTTATAAGGCTTCATATATGCGAGAAACAAATACCTACGGAAGTTCAGGTAATAATCATAAAGGTAAGTATTTTTAAAAACCATTGTGTTAAAGATGGGGAAATAAACACCTAGGAAAATTCTTTAAAGGGATGAGAAGATTCTATAGATGTGGAAATGATGGTCATAAAGTAAGAACCAGACATGGAAAAAGGAAGCATCCATTTGACTCTAGAAAAGGGAAAGAAGTTATTTTTGAGGGATTAATTGAATTTTTTAAATGTGGTGTACATGGTCATTATAAAAACACATTTCCTATGATGATGTTTCGAGAATGGGATCACCAGGATCATACAAATATTTGTTTACCAATACCTAATGCCATTCAGATTGAGGATGAAGAAACTGACAATGACCAATGAATGGTATGGATTATTTCTTAACATATGTTTTGACATTATTGAATCTTAGGATATGATTCATGATTTTGTTTTTAGGGAAGTAGTATTTCAGAATAATTTGTAAAGGAATGGTTAATGGATTATGATGAATTTTGTATGAGTAAGAAGTCAACATATATGGGATTCAAGTGTTATGGTAGATATTTGGATGGTGAAATGCTTAAAAGTATTTATGCTCTTTTGATGATGGGAATTAAATTAGAGGACATTTTAGAGTATGTGTAACCCTGATGTTTGACATATGGAAATTTTATTCAAGGAATAATTATCTTCACTTTTGTGGATATAGTTATAATGAACCATTTGGGTTTATATGATCCTTGAATTTGAGGAAATTATTGGTTAATATATTTTGGGATGAAAAATGAATGTTATTAGAAAACTTTAATGGTTAAATTATCTTATGGTTATTTTTGATAAATTTATCACGTTTTGGGAATGATTAAAAATTATATAGTTTCTGAAAAAAGGACAACACGCGGACCGTGTGACAATACGTCGCGTCTGACAATGCTGCAAGAATTGAACCCACAACCAAAGTGTGACTGGTATTTATCACCTCCCACTGGACCACGTGAATTCCCTATTTAGTTTGACTAATTCTATTTAGTTAGATGATTTTTTGAATTAAGAAAAGTTGATCTTGGATTATCTATGGAAATGATTAACCTTTCAGGGAGGATATGTGATTAGGTTAATTGCTTTTCAATATGAGACATTAAGAGTAACTGATGTTATTTGGGGATAATTGTTAAAATTTATCTTGGATGCCTATGTGATTAAATCCTTCAGAGATTTGGGTTTAAAACTTAGTTTATATTACATTGAAGAATTTTATGGATAGCTGATTATTGAATAGTCTTTGATTAACTTTGGGTTTTGTTGGACAAATTTTAGAGATTAAGAGTAGTTTTTCTTTTTGTAAAAGATTGTCCTTTTGGGGGATTATTTAACCTCTCACAAATCATTTTGGATTTGGTTAAGGTCTAAAGACATGGGAAATATATATATATTATCTTTTGTAGATTATGTGATTCTACCGAAGTTGATTATAGTGCACTTAATGTGAAAAAAAAATCATCCTGAACAATCATCGTTTGGAGAAAATATGAGTTTTAAGCTCATAAATAAATTCATCAATTAAAAGTAACTTAAAAAAAACCTTGTCTGTTAACTTTTCCTACTTGAGAATCAAATACTGTTTAACTCACCACAAGTTTGTGATTTTATGGTGGTAAACTTTTCCCCTAAACATGTTTTCTATCACTCTCCATCAGAAAATGATGGTTTGTTTTCTCCTCCATATCTATGTTTTCATGGAATCGTAGTATCTGTTGTCTCAGGTAACCTTTTTACTTCTCTTCCTTTATTTTAATGTGATAATTTTATTGTCTCTTTTTTTTTATGTGGGGATTTCAATGAAGTTCCTGAGCCCAATTTTAAAATTTAGAGGACGCAATTCCCAAAAGGGCAGAAGGATATAATATCTCAGATTAATGAAGAATATTGCATTTTCATATTTATTAATATTTCCGAAATAAATATTAATTTTACTATAATGGG
This sequence comes from Viscum album, assembly GCA_963277665.1. Taxonomy (NCBI): domain Eukaryota; kingdom Viridiplantae; phylum Streptophyta; class Magnoliopsida; order Santalales; family Viscaceae; genus Viscum; species Viscum album. The sequence goes on from OY728138.1 coordinate 401,122,136, forward strand.
GTGTCTATGTTCGATAGCGTACCTGATACACAACAACAGGTTCCTTTGAAATATTACGGTGCACACTAATAATATAATATTATTATTTTATATGGTAGTTAACTCCTAGCCGTTGTAATGGTGGGAATGAACAAAACTAACTAAAGTATGATCATACATTTTTATAAATGTCTTTACATTTATCCAATAAATGTTAGAGGCTTAAAATTTGAATAAATATAATTTTAAGCATAATTTACATTAAAAGGTCGATTTACCACCTTTTAATGGTGAACCATCATTAAATCGTGTATTGGTCACTATAATAAATTCTATATTACCAAATTATTTCCTTCTTTAGAATAGGGACATCAAAATTTACTTTGTGTAACTTTTTGGAATTTTTCCGAGAAAGTTCATTTTTTAATGAATATAGAAAAATATTGAATTTTAATTAAAAAGTTACTTTTAAACTAATTTATTTATATGGTTAGATTACCTTTTTAATTGGTTTTAAAGTTAAATTAAAATATATTTTTACCATTTAATCCAATTTTGGTCATTGGAATTAATTTCACATTGAAATTGGACAGAAACAAGTATCAATCTTTTGATAGTTATTGTTTTGTTAAACACGATATTTGTTTTGATAACGGGAATTAATTTTAAAATTAATTAATGCCACTTCTACATTTTGAATTTGGTAATATAGACCTAGTTTTGGAATTCAGAATTTTAAATAAATCTTAGGCTGAATTTTTTGTATTTTTATGAAAAAATTCAATTTTTGATGAATAGTGAAACCACTTTGTGGTAGTTAAAAAAACTGACATTTTCATTTAAATGAAATTTTACCACTTCTGTAAATTTAATTTTGAATATTTTACATACATTGTTTTTATCAATATGTAAAATGTGGCTCAATAAGATGAAAATAATTTTTGGTGAATAGTAACTTTTGACTTTTATTTACCACGGTTAAAGCTAAATAGGTTAATTCAAGGTAAAAAAGAATTTTATAATAGTTCAAAATTACCTTAACACTTGTCCAAACCATATTGGATGAGTAATTAAGGACCATGGGTATCTTTGGGTCGATTTTGGGGCCCCTTTGATCCACTTGGGAGTGAAAATGACAATTTTGATTAATTAACTTAAAGTAAAGGCAAAAAATGACAAAAGAAAATATCTTTTTGTAAATTAATTTTTAGAAGGGGTTATATAAAGTATTATTTCAACTTTTAATGTTCAATTGAAAGATAAAAATATTTACTATATCATCGTATGTTTTCAATAATTTATAGACATTAAATAAATTAAATTATTTATGACACAATAATGATGCCGTATTTACCTCATTAATAGATAATTTAAATAAATATGATTATAATGATTAAAATAGTATCCAAAACATGTAAAATTCTGATTGGATTAATTTAATTCTAATATGAGTCATCTAATCAGTGACCTTAATTATTTTTGGACCATTATAAACCGAATATCAATATGTAATAAAATAATGTTTTCACACGTTCCTAAAGAGCCACAGTTCTCCCTTATAAATGGAGACCACTTCTAACCAATTACTCACACCTCTCAAGCTATTTGGCTCGTCCAAACTCTGCCCAATTACACCCCCTACATCCCTCTCCTCCTCATAAAATCCTTACCTTAGGAATAAGGCATTTCAAGAAGTCCTTTGGTTCAAACCAAAGGGAGTTACCAAAATTAAAGGTAACGATTTATCTTAAATTGTTTTATTTTATTTTACTTATCCAACCCCTAAACACTTTTTATTTCCATTCATTAGTAACAAAACCAGTATCCTCAATATAATAGTATTTTTTATGAGAATTATTCGATCTACACTTACAGACAGCTCCATCTAATGGATGAAGAACATAATGTATCTGTGGATGGCAAACTGACACCTCATGAAACGATGATTGTTCGATTATCTCCTATCGCCTCTCATGGTGGCCATTATGATGGAACTATCTTTATATATGATATATATTATGTTTATTATTTCCTTAATCTTCTGTATATCCCAATTATATCAAGCCTTTATGGTTTCCATAGTGGTTAAATACGATAATCTCATTAGAGGAAGTGCGGACTACAGCCCTCTCAAAGTGATGTGATTCGTTAATGCCTTATATGGGATGTATAAAGGATAGAGTAAATGATATAATATATGATATTATACTGTAATTATAATAATACTATCTATCATTATGTTTTAATACTATTAAAAAAAGAAATAGAAATGAAAGTAGTGTTCATGCATAAGTACGGATTACCGTCTCCATGAACGGTGCATTTCATTTCTTACCTCCAATTATTATGTACTATTATAAATACCTATATATACTGAATATATATGATATATATATGATATTTAAATCATGAATATCATTCTGGATATAATGGACTATTGACCACATGGACAACTTGTAAATATAAGGTGTTCATTTTTGACTCAAGTACCAAAGATCGACAAAATGAACGTTATTAACTTAAATGATTACATAATGTTTATAACATGGTAATAAGTTATATAAAAGGAGTAATACACATAAAAAAGGTTCATAAGGAAGTATAACTTAACTTTAGTTTATAATTCATGAGATTAAAGAATGATCGAGTCAAGTCGAACACGATGTAAGGGATATCTTATGTCACTTTTAAATCCGTGGGATTTCCATTGTTCGCCACTTATTCATTACATGTGGTTTATTGTGTACAACCATTTGATATATATTATCATGATTCTCATTATATTCATGGTATTATGTGATTCATTTGGTTGTTATTAACTTTTGGTCATATGACTCGGTTGATTACAACGTGGTAAAGGTTTTCGTATCACTTTTTATTCTCGTGACATTCAAGCTATATATGCCACTATTTCCTTTTTGTGGTGTATTTAATACCCTTTATTGTACTATTTATGTAATATAAATTCATTTATGAGTATTTAGATCTTCATTTTATGATTCTTCTTTCATGTGGCATATGTTTTGTAAACTACCAAATTCGTAAGGGAACCATTCACCCTCCTCTTTTTAAAAGACTTCTTTTTGTTATGTCTTTTAATTTAAATCTTATTATGTTGGGATATGTTCTTCTATATCCTTATTCATGTAAAAATTTTTTCCAAGTGATGAGATACCCTTTTTATCTCATCAAATCATTTTCTGAAATTTAATGTGATGTAGTTAGGCTGTCGAATTTTTACAAGGGAACCTTTTAACCCATTTTCAATTCTTTGGGTTCAACTTGTACTTCATGAATATGTCATCATCTGAATTTGTGTGAATGGCCTCTTGTTTTTTTACACTTAATATCCACTTATATTGGATATATTTATATTTTCCACACATAATTATGTGATTTATTAATCCTTAATTTAAGGATACCATCTTTATAAGGGATTTCATAGAAATTTACATTTTCATTGAGACTTAATTGTTGTTATGCACAAATTCACTCTTATATGGTGTATATACTGTCCATTAACATATTATATCATGAATCCATTTATTTTCATGATATTATAAAGTTCTGATTAAATGTTATTCCTCCATTATTTGTATTCAAGCGTCTCTCTTTTTGTTAGAAAATCTCTTTAACTAAAATATCCTTTTAAATGTTTTAATGATTTATTCTTATAAATATTTCTCTTTAATGTCCATGTTTTCAAAATGGGTTTTAGGATTTATTTATATGAACATTAATTTTTTCAATTGATAATTCATTTAAAAGCTTCAAAGTGGTATGGGACACTTTGATTCAAAAATCTATTTTAAAATGGTTTTTGAAAATGGATTGTTTATTTCAATATCTTGAAATTACTTCTTGTGATTGAAAATGAAATGTTATTAGTGAAATGTTTATATTTGAAATATTTTATGTGTTATAATGGTACTTGGACATTTGATGGGCGGTTTGGTGAATACCATGATGGGTGGTTATGTTATAACCTCCAATGCATTGGGACTGGAAGTCAGCTGTATGGATATTACATTTAGTGATATGCGTGGAAGTCGACCGTATAGTTATTCCACTTAGTATTTTTATGTCCCAAATTACCTTTATATGTTATGTGTTCTTTATATGGGTTTTATGGTAATCTTTTGGTTAGAAAGGGGTATGTAATTATCTTTTATTCAGCGAAGAGTATTTACTTCTTCAAAAAAAAAGATGAAAAGTATTACTTATGATAAAGTATTCATGGTTTATTTGTTTTTTTGAAAAACTAATAGTTTTCCTTATTTGTGTATCCCTTAATGAGTTTTATATGCTCATCAGAAGTTTTTGAAATGTTTTTCAAATGAAATAATGTGGAATTGGGTCAAGGATGGAATCAATGAAAATTATTGTTGTCTAAAACAGGGAACTAGACATGACCCTTTTTTCAAGAGTTCATGTTTTGTAAAAAAAATGGATACTCGGTAGAAGTATCTACATTGAAATGTATTGATATGTAATATTTATGTCATAATTCACTAAAACTATAAACCTGAAAAGATCCTCAATGTGATTTATTCATTTTATTCAATATTATGTAATGTATAAGGTCAGTTCCTTACACCCCGACCCCTTGAGAAACCCCCAACACCCCCAAACCACCCCCCTAGACACCCCACCCCTGGACTTCCCCACCACCCTTGGACATCCCCCCACACCCCTAAACACCACCGCACAACCCTAGACTTCTCCCCACCCAATTGAATGCCCCCCAACAACATTGGACAACCCCCCCCCCCCCCCCCCCACCCTCATGGACTGCCCAATCACCCCCTGGACAACCCCACCACACCCCTAGACACCCCTGGACACCCCTCGACTGCCCCCGACCCCCTGTACACCCCCCACACCTGGACATCCCCACCACCCCTTGGACATCCCACACACCCCTGAACAACCCCCCCCCCCCACCATTTTATATACCCCCACCCCCTGGACAGCCCTCCCACACCCCTAGATAGCTCTCCCACACCCCTAAAACAGACCAAAAAGTTACCGAAAATAGATCATACCCCCATCACCCCACTGGACTACTCCCACTGCACCCTGGACACCCCCACCCCCTAGACCCCCCTAGACCCCCCCACCCCTGGACTTCCCCCCACCCTCTGAACAGTCACCCACACTCTATTGATGACATCCCACCCTCCTAGACACCCCCACCCCTGGACTGCCCCCACCTGCGAGACAGCCACCGACCCTTTTGCACACCCCCACACCCCTGTACTGCCCCAACCTCGGGACTCCCCCCACCCTCTTGGACACTAACTATACATCACCCACCCTCCTGGACACCCCTCGGGGGGCACGCCACTGGAAGGTACTCATCACTCCCACATGTCAATCTTGAGCTCTCAAAATGTTTCACATGTGTGAGTGATGAATACCTTCCAGCGGCGTTTATCCCCCTGAGGGATGGCGGCACATCCTCTCCCACCCCACCTAGACTACCCCCCTATCCCCATGGAAACCCTCAACCCCCCCCCACTAGAACCCCCCCCCCACCCACCCACCCCAATGGACATCCCTCCCACACCCCTTGAATCCCCCATCACCCACAGGACACCCCCACACCCCTGGACAGCCCTTGGACCGCCTCCTACGCCCCTGGACAGCCCTTCCACCCTCCTGGAAATGCCCCAACCCCCTAGACTGCCCCCCCCCCCCACTCTCATGGACACCCAGGACCCCCCTCCCCACCGGACAGCCCTCCCACACCCCTGGGCACCCCCACCCCACTGAACACCCCCCACACCCTTGGAATCCCCCCCAGACTAGAATCCATACCATAAAAACCATCATAAGTAGACCCAAACAAGAACTAGAAAAAAAATTAAAAATTCACATATATAACATTCAAAACATACACTTTCAACTTCAAGAAACCTAAATCCAGCCTAAACGAATACCAAATACACAATTACAATGAAAATATTCAAAATTACATTTGAAACTATAAAAAACTAAAATTCAATCAAACATGTAAAATAATTTGACCACTTCACTTGTAAGTGTTTGGTTTCTTGAGCAGTATATTGTTGAGGGTCATCTAATAGCAACAAATGAAAAGAATAGTAGTTAAAGTGTATAATTAATAAATTAAATTGAAATATTATGGAAAAGATTAAAAGGAAATCATACCAGGTCAGAGTTCACAACTGTCCCAACTATTATTATTTCATACATAAATTTTAACATATAATATCCGAATTCTATGACGCCTTTATGTTCATGAAAATTCTGTTTGAATGAGTGTAAATTCCATATATTTTTTTATGTAACAAATGAAAAAGTACAAATTATAAATGGATGTTTACCTTCACATTTACATATTTGATCCTTGCATTCCTTTTCATTGTGTTTTTTCGAATGTAAACCCCTGACCTGTTAGAAAATAATAAGAATGGGATAAATTTAAAATACATTATAATATACAAAACTATTGAGAAATTGAAACTTACTTTTCCAATATATTCATAAAATGCTCCCACACATCACTATAGACTGAGCATATCCAATAAAGTGTTTTCTCCCTTTGAAAAAAAACCCGTAACATCCAATGACCACTGTTAAATGAAAATTTAATGTTAGTGGTTTTTATGATAAAAGATAATGAACTCTTTGAGAGATATTTGTTTCATACCTCTCACAAAAAGGAATCATCCAACATTGTGTAACTATATTCTGTTCAAGTCTTTCAGCAATATCAAGCTTTCTTTGTTCCTCATCCAATGCAAATTCTTCAAGGGAAATCAATTGTGGATACATGAATCCATATACATATGTCAGCTCATTCCTCTCACAAATTTTATAAATATTCGAAACACAAAACAGACATAAGTATACATTTTTAATAAATATAACGTAGGGAAAAGGTGTTAATACATGCATGGAAAATATTTTCTCCACGTTGATGCCCAACTTATCTCCAGTAACAAGCTCCATGATATCAGTTTTCATAATCCCCACAGTTATTGAACGTCCACAAACATGAGCTTCCATTGGAAACTCATAATGACCTGCCAACAAATTTGAATATCTTGAAAATCTGTCAAGACTACAAGAATCTATATCTAATGTCATTGCCATTTGTCTTTGTTGTGGTCTATACAGTATTTCAATACCTTTGAAGTATACCTGTAAAAATAAATAGAAAAATATATTAGTTTTCAAATGATAAAAAAAATTAATAAAAAAATAAAATAAAAGATATAACATTCATAACTCTATGGTAATGAGTTGAAGAAGTCTAGATGGCCCAATTAAAAAATTCCAATACTATGTCCAACTATTGTCACCTCATCTGTGAGTAATGGTACTCAATCTGATCTATCTATAATATCATGTATAGTGACCCTATGATTCTCTACCTCTAATTTTTGATGATGAACTGTATCTTTTATACAATATACCAACCCATATCCAACTATATGATGTTGAGGATCATCAACATACAACTCACAATAAGTTGGAAGCTGCGGCGGAGGAGTAGGATAAAAAATGGGGTCTGTAGGCTGATGTGGGGGAGTGGGAGCTACTGGAAGAGGTGGATGATAAATAATGGGGTCTGTTGGGGGAGGTGGAGGAGTGGGAACTGCAGTCTAACATTGTCATTGAATGTCTACAAACATATACTATACTGACTCTCTAATCTTTTCCTCCATAATCACATTAATATTATGAAATTTAGCCTCCAAGTATTCTATTTTCTTATAAACACCCTCAATGATAGATGTTGAAGAATGTGGAAACACTTTTCTTACTGATACACCTGCTAGATATCCTCTTACACGACCAAGATGTTCAGGCTTTCCCAATGCTATAGATATAATATCTTTCCTCCAAGTAGCTATAAATTCCCCCTGTGAGCTCTTCTCCTCAAGAGAGCCCTGTATTAATTAATTGAACATTTATATAATGATTGAAATTATATGAAGAAAATAGTTACCTTAAATAAATAAATTAGATATCTTACATTCCTCTCAGCTATGATTCACGATTATTCTGAAAGATATTTCCCTTTTTTCCCATTTGAGCTCTCTTCCATTTTTCATGTCTAGATGGAGGGATGACGGGGCAACCTCTCCAGAGCTAGAAGTCTTAGCTCTTAGTTTTTGAAAATTTTCCACCATCATTTTTTATTCCAAAAATTCATTCCCTCCCTGAGATAAACTATGAGGGTACACATTTTTATATTGGATCTCCTGATGAGATTTCCTTGTTTTATGTAAATTAAGAATAATAAATCATCAACAAAACTTTAATAAGATCATTTATATAAGAAAGCATATAAAAGATTACATTGCCCTTACCAAAAATGACTCTTTTCTTCTACTTTCAACAAACTGTCTCAATGTGTCTTCATCTATAAAAGGATATATACGACATGGATTGTCATGACTCCTATGAACAAAAATGAAATCAGATGAGGGGGTTGATTTCAAATCCCTCCATCTCCTGGCAGCCATCGATAATAATTTCATCCTGACTCCTCTAGTGTCAGGAATATCAAATTTCCTCTGATGAAGAAGAGATTAAATATATTATATATACTAGAAATATTTAAAGAATATTCCAACAATATAAAAATATCTTACCAAAATCGTGTCCCACAACTGAGAGATTTTTGCTTTATCCACACTTCTCCTGTAATCATACAAAATGCTTATTTTTCTCTTAGCCTGAGTTGATTAAAAACACTTTAAATATTTTGTATTTGGACCTCTAGGAATATCATCATCATCAAACTCATTGAGTAGTTTCTGATCATGTGAACGGGAAAGTGCTAATTTTGGTATACGTGTGCACCCATGATTACCAACTCTTGAACTCTTTTTCGTAATAGGAGCACATGAGGAAGATTGGGGAACATCATGAGGAGCATGTGAATGTTCATCCCCTGGGGTATAACCAATATTCTCATCTCCAGAATCATGTGGTTGATCAACTGAATGATCTGTCATTATCCTTCAAATAAAACAAACAAACATTTGTTCAAAAATATACAAATTCAATTATATTAATACTACTGTAATCAGAAAATAGAAAACAGAAATAGTTACGTATTAGTAAACATTGTTAATATGGTAAGCATGTTAAACAATGGTAAACATGGCCTAGATGGTCAAGATGGTAAATATGGTAAACCTGGTAAACCTGGTAAACCTAGTAAACCTGGTAAACATGGTAAATTAATTGTCACAGAACAAAAATAATAGATATATAATTCATGTAATGGTAAACATGATAAAGTAAACTAAACAACTTAAAACAAACAAAAACATATACTTATTTTGTTTTAATACATGTTTTCATAAAGAAAAAACTAACAATATCTAACATTTTATGAAAAAAATATATTTAAACAAGAAATAAACATATGTTACCTGTAATTTTAGGAATGTACAAATGGATTTTTTTCCCAAATTCCTTCATCGTGATCATTCCTTATGGCACAAAACATGTCTTCAACTTGCTCATAATTATGTTCTATTTATCATTCCATGGAAGTAGAGGTCTCACATAAATCAGCATCTTCATCAAGGTCATCCTCACCAACATATTGTTTTTTCCCTTGTAAAACAACAGCCCACTGCATATATGATTCATCTACAACATAGAAGATTTTTTTTCATGTCTTCCCATTATAAAAGAATCAGTTGTCTCTTCCAATCTATTATGATTAACAAGTCTCATTCCAAATTCATCATACCTGACACATTTGTTACCAATAATCCATTTACAGTTATAAACAGGAACTCTAATTTTAGTGTAATCGACCTCCCATATGTCTTCAATCACTCCATAATATGCACTTGATGAAAAAATTGGGTTTTTGTCCTTAGCACTCGAAAAATGAATTGCTTCTGCAAACACTAATACACCACTATTCTGAAATGCACTTCTGTTGTCCGGAGCTTTCGTATGAAATGTATTTCCATTAATGCCATAACTGGACCATGTTATCACATTTAAACATGGACCACCCACTATCCATTTTAATGTCTATGATACATCTAATCTACCAAGACAAGTCTTTTTAAACCATGAATGAAATGTTTTGATGTGCTCATTAAAAATCCATATTTCTTTCTTCTTTGGATGACATTATTTCAACTCATTAATATGCAATTTAATAAATGGTTGTGCATCAACTATGTTATTCAATATGTATGATTCTAAATTCTTCATTTATTCAGCTGAAAATGATTTGACATTCAGGCCACAAATCCCCTTTCCCTCATTATTAACTTGTTCATGGCGAGATGGAGGCAAAACTATGTGCTATGCTGCAACCAAGTAGCTTGTACAAAACTCTGCAACCGCCTTAGAAATATACTTTTTAATAATGGAGGCTTTAGGACGATATAGATTTTTAACATACCCCTTCAATATTTTCATATACCTTTCAACATGGATACATCATACGGAGATATATAGGTCCACATGGCTTTATTTCTCAAACCAGATAAATCATTAAATGGACCATTATATCAAAAAAAAAGTTGGTGGAAAATAAATTTCCAATTGACAATGTATAAAAATTTCATCCTTTTCCAAAATTTTCAAAGCATTCACATCAATCGCGTTATTACAAATTTAATTGAAAAAATAACACAACTTCATTATAGTCTTTCTGACAAGGACAGAAAATAATTCACGCAATGAAACTGGTAGAATTTGTTGCATGATGACGTGACAATCATGTGATTTCATACCTATCAACTTCAAGTCCTTTTAAGAGACAAAATTTTTTACATTGAAGAATAAACATAAGGCACTTTGATATCATGAAGACAGTGACAGAAGCTAATTTTCTCCCTCTTCGATAATTTATGACAAGCTGGGGTAAGAAATGTTTTTCTTCCTTTAGGAGTGGGAGCTAACTCCAAAAGTATTCCCATTGATAGTAAGTCTAATCTCGCAATCAACCCATCTTTTGTCTTTCCATTAATATCTAATAATGTTCTAATCAAACAATCACAGATATTCTTCTCCACGTGCATGAAATCAATATTATGTTTAACATCATGATATCTCTAATATTGTAGCTCAAAAAAATGGCATTTTCTTCCAAATATGTCTATCATTACCAGATTTCTGTGTCTTTCCCAATGTCACATCAAGGTTTTTTACCCTCTCAAAATAAAGATTAGGGGATAAAGGTTTCAGAGCAATATCAAATTCTTGTGAGACATTTAATGCCTTTTTTAGTCTCTTATAAGGGTGATCTATAGGCAAAAACATTCCATGGCCCGTGTATATTGTTTTCCTCCCATGATGCAATTGACAATATGAAGTCTGTTGTTCGCAAATTGGACATGCTTTATGCCCTTTAATACTGTATCCAGAAAAATTTCCATATGTTGGGAGTCATTTATAGTGAACAAAAGCACAGCATGCAGTTGATAATATTCTATTTTATAAGAATCAAACACCTTAATACCATCATACCATAAAAGATTCAAATAATCAATCGATGGTGACAAGTAAACAACAATATCATTGCCAGGTTGCTTCGGACCAGATATCATTATACTCAACATGACATATTTTCTCTTCATACAAACTCCAGGAGGGAGGTTGTAAATTACCAATAAAAAAATCCATAAACTATGTGTGCTATTGAGGGTTTGGTATGGATTCATTCAATATGTGCACAACCCTAGTCTGAGATTTCTAATTTCATTTCCAAATGTAGAATACATCTCATCAAATTTATTCCATTATGTTCAATCAGCTAGATGACGTATTTTTTAATCACATAACCGCTCATATGCATGCCATCTTAACCTTTTTGAATCATGTGAATTAGAAAATAAATGTTTGAAATGATGAATTATAGGAATATACCAAAAATACCTTTAAAGTGATCTTTGTAATCTCTATATCAGCCTGTGATTTTTATTTCACCTTATACCATGATGTCCCACATTTAGGACACTCTGACAGAAATTCATATTCCTTCGAATATATAATATAGTTATCCGGGCAGGCATGTATTTTCTTGTATCCCAATCCCATCGGACATAATATTTTCATGGCCTTATAATGTGAATTTGGAAGATCGTTTTCTTTTGGAAGAATGTCTTTCATCAATTGAAGCAGATCTGTAAAACTTCTGTCACTCAATCCATGTTTCCCCTTCAGGTTAATCAATCTTAACCCCGCTGAACAAAACTGTAAAATCTGTACAACCAGGATATAGTGGGTTTTCATCATCACCATATAGACGTGCAACTCTCGGTTCTATCTCAATTTGTTCTACTGTAATATCGTGAGTCATTTCCTCAATTCCATAGGAGTTATCATCATGAGAATCATCATCATCAGTGACATTCCGTCCAGTTTCACCATGCCAAACCCAAGGGCTGTAACTCGGATTAAAACCATGACAAATTAGATGATCTTTTATCTCTCTACTTTTCAAATTCTTCATATTCAAACATTTCAGGAATGGACAGAAAAAAATGTCACTACTAGGAACATTTCGTTTAGAAATTTCCAAAATGGCATCAACACCTTCCACATATTCATTGCTCATTCTATGTGCCATAATCCAATTTATAACTCATTATTACCAATAAAAAATATCAAAATTATACATATTTTTAAGATAATACAAATATATGTTTATATGAAACAAATCATAATTTTAATATAAAACATTTTTGAAATATAAAACAAATCTATGCGTATTTAAAAAAATATTCAAGAATATGATTTTGAAAAGAAAATATAGTTAGATGTAACAGTTATAAATTCCATTGAATCAATGAAAACCATGGGGCCTCCAATGGTTGATAGAAAATTGGAGAAAATAGAGCAAACCAGAGAATAAAATCAAAATTAAAATAAAAACTCAAATGGAGAAAATCACAATGTAAATCCAATCATCATGACACAATGGGGTCCGAATAACTACGCATATTTGAAAACCACGACTTGGTCTCCCCCCTAACCCATAATTTTCACATAGTCGATGTCTAGTCAAAATATATATAACCAAATAGAATAATATTGCAACACTAATATCCATGAAACAATACAAGCATCATGTCATAATCTCACAAACCACGATACAATAGTCACTCCCAAATAACACTTATCCCCCACCCAGTTTGACACCCCATGGACACCACCAACCCCTTGGACACCCCTTGGACACCACCCCCACCCCTTGGACACCCCATGAACACCACCACACCCTTGGATAACCCCCCCCCACCCCTCTTAGAGACACCCATCCCTCCTGGACACCACCACCCACCTCCTACCCCATTGGACAACCCCCTGGACACCACACAACCCTCTGGAAATCCCCCCCCCCCCTCGAACAACCCCCAAACACTCTGGACAGGCCACCACCCCCTAGGACATCCCCCCACCCCCTTAGACACCCCACCCCCTTGTACCCCCCACCCCCACACAGACACACACCCCCGGACTGCCCCCCCACCCACCTCCAGGGACACCCTGGACACCCCCAACCATCCGGATAGCCCCTTGAACCCTCTGAACACCACCACCACGCACCCCCTTGGACACTCCCTGAAAACCACCACCCCCTTGGATAGCCACCCACCCCTCTGCACAACCCCCCCCCCCCCCTGGACAGCCTCCACCCCTCTAGACAGCACCCCACCCCTTCTGGACACCACCCTCCACCCTCCACCCCCTTGGACACCCCCCTGTACAACCCCCAACCCTCTTGACAGGCTCTCAACCCTCTGGACACCCCCACCCCCTGGATAGCCCCCAAACCTCTAAATTGAACCCCCACCCCTCCTAGACACCACCCCCACCCCTACCCCGTTGGACACCCACCTAGACTCCCCAACCCTCTGGACAACTCCCACCCCCCCTGGACAACCCCCAAAACCCTCTGGACAGCAATCCCCCCCCCCCCACCCCCATGGATATCCCCCACCCCCTTCGACACCCCCAACACCCTTGGACCCCCCCCCCCATCTCCATGGACACCCTATACACCCCCAACCCTCTGGAAATCCCCCGAACCCTCTCAACACCACCCCACCCCCTTGGACACCCCATGGACACCACCACCCCTATGGACATCCCCCACCCCCTTGACAACCCCCACCCGTCCAGACAGCACCCCCTTCCCCTCCTGGACACCACACCCATCCCCAACCCCTTTGGACCCCCCCTGGACCCCCCCAACCCTCTAGACAGCCCCACCCCACGGACAACCCCCCAAACCCTCTGGACCGGCCCCCACCCCTTGGACAGCCCCCCCCCCCCCCCCCACCCACCCCCTTGACAGCCCCACCCCCTTCGACACCCCCACCCCCTAGGACCCCCCCCCCCCACACACACATAGACACACCCCTGGACTCCCCCCCCACCACCACCATGGACACCTTGGATAGCCCCCAACCCTCTGGACAACCCCCAACCCCCGGGACAGCCACCAACCCTCTTGACAGCCCCCCCAAACCCAAGGGATTTTAACCTCAAGATACTAGTTTTGACATATCTAGGGATTTTAACTTCAAGCTACTAGTTTTGGTATCATGGAATTATTCACAATGTTAACCATGAACTGTATCTCCTACTAGTCTAAAATTCTCTATTGTGAAATGAATCGGGTTATAATAGCATATGAAAAATTGTAATAGTCCACAGAAATAAGCGACCTAAATAGATTATGGAACTACAAATAGTGATACCCAAAATAGAAACAACCAAGGATCAAAAACAAATATTCCACCATGAAAAGGCATATATACTTATAAAATAAATCACACTGGTACACGGAAGGGGTCTATCACAATGATTTACATATAAATTGTAGTAACATAGGTGAATGAAATCATTAGTTGTCAATGAAACAAAAATTACCATCATTGTCGGGCATCTGTGAAACAAAAACAAATGAAATAGAAGTAGGTGAGGGTTAAGTGAATATTCTGAGTCGATCTAATAGATCTGGTTATAATAAATAAGATTATTATGGAAAAACTATGTAAGAGGGTTCAAAATCAAAGAATCATCCATAGTTTAACCAAAAAAAATCGCAAAACGTCAATATAATCTATCTGAGAAAAAAACGAATGAAATAAAGTCGGGGGAGGCTAACCTGAGTGTTGAGAGTGGAGATGATAGATCCGATGAGAGTAAAGATGATAAACGATGATGTAAAAATGAGTTTAACGAAACGAGATCGAAGAGTAGATTAGGGTTTTCCGAGTGAGAGAGATGAGTCGACGGTCTATCGATCGAAAAATCATAAAAGACAGTCCAAATGGCGTGTTAATTTTCTAAATGTTATATAATTTCGGTTATTTAACAACCGACATTATAAACCATTTTTATTACATTTAAAATGAAGGTTATTAGAATAACCAACATTATAATTGTATCAGATAACGCAGTTTTTACGCCGGATATGTTATAACCGACCTAAAAAAAGCCACGTGTTAGTTTTTTACGCCAGTTATTCTATAACAGACATAAAAAACTAATCATAAACTACAGTTTTTACATCTATTATTTTATAACCGACGTAAAAACTGTCGGGTGTTGGTTTTTAAGTCGGTTATTATATAACCGACGTGAAAAATTCAGTGGGTTGGGTTTTTACATCGGTTAGTTAATAACCGACATCAAAAAGGCCTCAGTTGCTGCCTTTTTTACGTCGGTTATTTTATAAACGACGCATAAAATTCATAGATACCTCGTTTTTTACATCGGTTATCAAATAACCTACGTAAAAAATTTAATATCCATATTTTTTTGTCAGATATAAAATAACAGACGTAAAAAACCATGTATCATAGATTTTCACATCGGTTATATATAACCGACGTCAAAAATGGTGATGTTAAAAACGTTTTTTGCACTAGTGTTGAGACCTCCGAAAGTGTGTAGAAAATTCAAAAGTGGTTAATAATAGTTAATAGTAGGCATAAGTCTTATTACAACCACATTAGGAGACATTTGGAGTTTTGTAGAGGCTATTGGGATTTTTCTTGGAGTGAATCCTATATTAGGAAACTAATGATTGAGGAATCAAGGGAAGATTGCATCAAAAAATGTTAGACCCTTTTAGATCACCAAATAGATTGGGTAGTGGAATACTGACTAGATCTTCTTTCTCGATATGTAGGTTTGCATGATGTGTTTTATGGGTCTCTAATCCATAGGTACATGCCCAATCTATTTCATTTCATAGATTATGAGGATATTGAGATGGATCCTTTTTCCTCATACAAGTAAATCCTAGTGCAGTATATAGACTAGAGAAATAATGTCATACAAGGGAATAGTACAACTTATCTTATCTATAATGTCAGGGATGGATCTAAGAGGAAATATAGGAGTATGATGCTGATGTTGTTGTCTTAGTAGCCCAATTGTATTATGTTTAAAAATTGAAGGGACTTATTAGGGATGATAAGTCGTTAGACTGACGGAATTGTAACATCATTTGTTAATTTCATTATATGAGGGGTTTTATGTTTATGAAATTATACTTACTCTTTTAGTTCATCTATATTATAGGTGATTTTGAAGTTAGTTTTTATGTATAATGTGTATTATAATTTAAGGTTTTATTTTTGAGATAAGGCATTGGTGAATGGTGGTTGTAAAATACCACTCATTGGCTGGTGGAAACAGCTAGCTATATTGTGGAGTTATTGTGTGTATTTTTTTATATAGGCCCCATCAGCTTTCCAGTAGTGCTATAAGAACCCAACATCTTCTGTACAACATACCATCATTCCACGGTCTAGACACCGACCACTCAGTGGTTTCTCCATCGTACTGATGAGTACCACTGGCTCTCTAGTAATATATAGTCAGGTTTATAATAAATTAACCTCGTTAATATTTAATTCCACATATATTTGACCATTTGTAATGCTAAATTTTATCATTAAATCCCTAATTTCAAAATAGATACCTCCCCTCTTGGACCATGATCTCTCTCATACATCTCCTAATGGTTTTTCAAGGTTGGACCAACCTTGTGAAGCTATAATGATGAATTATATCTATATATACATTCAATTACTCTTCCTCCTTGAGATATGTGCTTGTATCTAAGATAGAACTATGGTATATATGACACTCTAATAGAAAATTATTTATTCCTTAATATATTAATGATCAATCTAGTGAGTTGATGATGTCTCTTTATTAAATCAGGATTTAACTCCAACCACGATAAAATCAATGGTATATTATTATGAATAAACATTATAGACTAATTCTGGATGGAATATTGATAATAAAAATAAAATTTGTTGCTGATCTCTTATTACATTAAGAGAGGATTCAACGTGACAACGTCATCACTTTTGACAGGAGAAAAGTTCCCTATGAATGGTGAATATTTCTATGAATGTTTCCATATATTGATCATCTTGAGAACTTCTACTTATTGAATCTCATCTTGGATATCTTTTCCAATGAATAATTTATGGTGGATCAATCATTGTTGACTAGGATTGAGTTAATTTTCAAGAATTGATGAGTAACTCATGATCTGTTCTTGAAGCGACAATGGATATAGTGAATTCAA
Organism: Viscum album; assembly: GCA_963277665.1. Classification (NCBI taxonomy): domain Eukaryota; kingdom Viridiplantae; phylum Streptophyta; class Magnoliopsida; order Santalales; family Viscaceae; genus Viscum; species Viscum album. The sequence continues at coordinate 401,139,699 of OY728138.1, forward strand.
GTCTTCTTCTTCAATATATCTCAGATCTAGTCCCAGTGATGGACTCAATTAGGTAAATGATTCTATAAATATATTCGTAACATGGAATCTCCTTGGGTATCATTTCTAAACCACCTCCTTGATGAATCAAACCCTAAGATATGAGTCCTTGATATGTGAGATAGTTCTCTATGTTTGTGAAATGTGTTTCAATCTATTATCCTTTGAATTTGTTTGGAGTAATTTATCAAGGATCTTAAGGACGGATGTTCCATAGCTTTTGGGACCCATTTATTCCCTGGTTACATTAATTTTATCCATGAATGACATATCATATTGACCTTATTTTTAATGATCACATGTGGGTTTGTGTGTAGCCCATGAGACCCATTTATGATGTTTATTTCGGGAATATGATTATGTATATTTTTTCCATGTTAGATGTTGACCACATGTTTATACACCATACTACATATTATCAAGATGCCATGATATATTATGCCTATGATTTATCTACCCTATTATGTGTGATTAACATACCTTTGGAAGTAGTTATTTTGGTAGTAAATACTAGTATAACATCATGATATGATTATACATTAGAGGGTGGACATGGAATGTGATGATTTCATTGATGGGACTGAACAAAGGTTAGCGATCCCTAATGGATTTTGAGTAGTATGTTTACATTATAGCTGGTGGATATTAGGTATTATTTATACTCAATGCTTACTATGTGTTTGATATATTTTTTTCTTGATACCATGTGGATACCAAGTAGCATGTAAATATGATTCATAATAGCTTCCAAGTATCATTTCCACTTTATGGAATGAAGATTCTGGGAAAAAATATTACCATCCTTGTGTTGAGTTATTGATCATTTTTGAAATTTATAATCAACCTACTAGCATTAAGCTAAAGCGGATATGATCTAGTCTTGTGATGGATTTGTTAGCACATGGTTTCTTGATATATGATTTTTATGATTTATTAACCATTTATTTTTTCATGGAACACACATGTTCTACATGTGCACGTTTTTATAGTTGAATTGGTGGTATCATACTAGGTTTTATTAGTAACACTTTACATGGTAATATCGATTTGTGATAAAACATTATATATAGGGATATAGGAAAGGTAAAGGGGGCCATTTGAGATGGTTGAGCATGGATCATAGAGCTATTATTGGAACCGAGACAGAATCAGTAGGATATTTGTAGTGTCACGTTATTTATTTATATTCTTACAATTTATAATTTGGTTTAGCTTTCCACACTATGATACTGGTTATTTATTTTTGTGACTTTTGTTCCATCTAGTCATACATTATTATGTATTCTTCTTTGAATACTCTGAGTTATTTTATTTTTTAATTATATTTTTGGGGTATGGATATGATATTGAGTGTATAGTCTCCCCACTAATGGAATTCAGACCCCTGCTTCTAGTTAGAAGCTAATTACATAAGGGGAGAAACACATGAGGTCTTTTGGATTAGTCTTGAAATCAGTGGCTCGAGTTGGGTAATTTCATCCCTCTTATTGTTTTATATTTGGATGTGTATTGATATGTTTATGTAGGTGTTAAAATATTTTTTTGAAACATTATTTAAAACTACTTATTTGATATGAATGCGCTTCAAATGTATGGACGTACCATATAAAATTTATGGTATGAGTTTGGGGTTTATTTTATGATATTAAATGGTGAATTCATTCTCACATTGTCATATTTTATTCCCTACCACAAATTTCATTCCTAAGGTGATTGTGAACTCACCTCGGTCCCTCTGGTGGGTTATTATTAATGGCATGTTAGGTTAACACATTTAAATTAGTTATAAAATGGTATTAGAGCCATATTGATATTTGGAAAATAATTGTAGTTTGAAGATAGGGTCATAAAGATTTATGAGATAGACCATGAGTAGCTTCATGATTAATAACTATCATGATGAAACATGAATTACAATGACTAATTAGGATGTGAATCATGAATTTGAGTTTTTATTTCAAATATTTTTTTAATATGCTTGTATAAATTGGTAGTAGTTTGATTTACCATATGAATATTTTTTTTAGGGTTTTCAAGAATTATGTTGGAAATAAAAGCCTATGCAATGGTACATTGTCAATGCATGATTTGGAAAGTTTTATGAAGAATATGAGTATGTTTATGAACACATTCCAATGATTATCACTCAGTTAGTACCTGGTCTGCAAAACCATGCAATTAAACCTCTCATAGTCAAAAAACCCTCTAACATGTTAAATTTAACCACTTTAGATTTATAAATAATGTCTTCTGTATTATTATTTATTTAAGATGATTTAACCGTTTTTGTGATGTTTTAATGTAACTCAATTGAAAGATGATTGATATTTCATGTTATGGTATTTGGATTCATGCTTTAAGGTCTACAATTAATGTGTAACATTTATTTTATATGATATTTTAGATTTTAATACAATGATTTTTATATTAATTGTAAAAAGAAAACGAGTTTATAAAATTATTTTCACAAGTCAATGGATTTATAATGGAGTTTATGGAGTTTTTTTGAAATAATGGTGGGATTCATGAATGTTAAAATGGATAATTTTAATAATTTATTAAAAATTATATGATATTTTTACATGTATTATACTAACTTATTAGTATTTTTTTGAATTTTTATAATATAAGTGAATTTCATAATTTTATATGATTTTATACAACGACACATAGAGATTTCAGAGGTACTATTTTTTTCAACTCCCCTAGTGTGAGTTGGAATAAAATGAATTTTCCTCGGTTTTATAAATATGGTAAAAAATTTAAAAATTATGAATTCTTTTATAAAATGATTTTGTAGATTCTTATGAAATTATTTTAGTGAATGAAATATTTTATCATGTTACGTTTATGACAAAATTTTGTTGGTTATGAATTTTTATTCTTTATTTTGGTCTATAATGGGATGATGGTGTTTTTATTTTTATGTATCTTTAATTGGGTTTTATATTATATGTTCTTTATAGTATGCATCCTATAAGGTTCTTAGTGAATCATCAAATGTTTTTTTCTAGGGATGTTTCATATAATAGTATCTATCATGGTTTTAGTATGATCCTTTATTAATAGAAACTTCCTAAAAACTAAATACAGTGTTAGAAACAAGTTCTTCTACATTTTTACATAACATATAATATTTCAGGAATGAATGACCTTTTAAGGACCGAATATTATAGTATTAATTCCTATTTAAAAAAATACTATCTTTACTAGATTACATCAAAAACAACAATAATACCTAATGAATAATATATAATTTAATTTAAAATAATTAAATTTTACAGTTATAGTATAGTTTTAAAATTATTTGATATAAATAAAAGTAACCACACTATGAAATATATGTAGAATAAGGAATTCATGGCATCAAGTGGTATGATTAATCATTATGATTCTCACCTAACCAATCATGTAAAATAAGTCATGTCACTAGTGTTTGACCTAGACTAACCCCAATATTAACACAAACTATTACAGTATGTGGGAATTAATATTCAATAGAAGTTCAAGATCATTTAAATTTTCATGAGATCCATACTAGATGAATCACCACATGTGACTACCACCAAAGCATACCCCATGCTTAGATCATACACAGAGATCGACAGAGATTTGTAACTAGAAATTATGATGATATAAATATATAATTATTAATTTAATTTGTTATTTATCACTTTTATTATATAATTTCAAATTTTTATTTTTAATGAATATAAATATTTATTTACAAATGGACTTAAAATTTAACAAGATTTTCTTATTCTGAAAATGATTTTTTTCTAAAATTTTATTTTTATGGGATTTATTTAAAGAAAATAAATATATTATTGATACGATATATTATTTATAATATTAATATTTTAATAGTAATCTTATTATTAATTGATTTAAAATAAGTGTAAGAATTGTTAATAGTTTTAAAAAACAATTATCTTATGAAAATAAATTTAATTAATTTTCTATATATTTTTTATGGTAAACATCATATTTTTAATTTTACCAAATTAATATCATTTTGGACTTATAATGAAAATATTATCTTATGATGAATATTTTATAAATTTATAAAATTAATGATTTTTATGTGAATAGTGAAAATATTTTTTTACTAAAACTGTAGTATTTATGACTATATCATGATGTATGTATAACTTAAAAATATAAAAAACTCTTGGTTAGAAAATTATTTATAGATTGAAATGATGTGTTTGAACCAAACGTGTTTAGTGTTGGATTTTATTTTCAATAGAATCATATATATTTTTTTCTCAAGACATGCAAAGTATCTCCAATGTTCCACTATTATGGATTCATGATTCCTTGATTTTATCCCCATTTGACATCAACAGGAAAAGGAAATTCCAAAAACACGTATCCCCTTCTAGGTCTCATCAAATATATATTTATTTCAACCAATGATATCTCATATACATAGGGGATTATTTCATCTATATATCTACTCCTCCTTAATCAATAATAATTATGAATCATATTTTCAATGCTACTTACTAACAAGTGAGGGATCACAATTTCACTCAAACTTTTGAAATATAGATATATAGAGATTTTTATCCCCCTTTGTACAATAACATTTTTTATATAGTTTCATACAACGGAAATATTTTAACTGAGTGAAAATACCTCTTGAAATTGATTCATCTAAACATCCTCTAACCCTATATAATTAGAACTAGTTATTTGAATGAATACTATAAGGAAAAAAACACTAACATTATCCATGTTACTATCTTACTTTCATAGATTCTAGCAACATAACATTATTTTTTTATAAATGAATCCACATGTTAATCAAAATGACAAAACTTTTTAAATATAACCTTATGAAACCACTTCAGATTGTTGATTTTGAACTCTTTATGGGTCTTTTTTATTAGATGAGTTTAAATAACCAAGAGTGATAATTACCAAATCTCCCTGATTATCTCTATATTTGACCTAATAGATAGTTTATATTATTTATTGATCTAAGACCAAATGTTTAATTATTTTTTGGAATGGGGATACCACTTATGGGAATTATATTGAATTTCTTGTCCAATAAATAGTCAGATGATATGACATTTATAGATCAACAATAGAAACACTTGAAGTACATGACTTTTGACACTTCTCCACCAATCTATCTTCTCTTAGTGGTCTAATACCACTTAAACTAAGTCCTAATACTTTTTTTTGGAAAATTAAGTGTGACTTAGAAACATATAATCAATAAAATATATAAATTAAATCTATTTAGGTTCAAATCAGTCCCTTCATCAGTTAGTCCTCATTTCTATCAATCATGAGAATTCATGAATCATCTTTGAAGATCAAAGTGGTTTTCAAACACCATTTATTGTGTTTGAAACCATATTTGAATTTCAATAATTATAATTTTTTTTCAAATATATCCCAATCCAGAATATGCTCTGATTACCTTTCATAACACACAACACATGTATCATATCTCTAATTTAATTATGTACCACATATAACAGATTGTAGAAACTATTAATAGCATCAGAATTGAGGTACCTCTAGTATTATTAAATATAGTATTGTGGTTGGTCATGATGGACCAACCCTTTACTTCCATATAATCTCTAAACCATTATAGTGGTGATTTGTTTTCATGTAATCATTTAAATAACTTTCTATTTAGATGAATAATTTAAAACTTCTCTTTATTGATTTAATATTATTCAAAATTCCAATAAAAGAAAATTAATTTTTTGGTGAATCTTCCATCTTCCAAGAAAATTTCTACTGATATGGCCACATGATTAAGTGTTATTCCCACACATTCTCATTATTATTTTTTGATTTATAGTTTCCGTAGTTTTATTTTTCTTTATGGTTGTGCGATTAAACCTGTGAGTATATGTTATCTTCATTGATGCACCACTTATTTTCTACTCAGGATTCTTCCTATACTGGAGGTTATAATTTTTCTTTCCAAATGTATCAAAATCCAGAATATGCTCTGATTACCTTTCATAACACACACCACATGTATCATATCTCTACTTTAATGATGTACCACATATAACATATTGTAGAAACTTTTAGTAGCATCAGAATAGAGGTACCTCTAGTATTATTAAATATAGTATTGTGGTTAGTCATGATGGACCAACCCTTGACTTCCATATAATCTCTAAACCATTATAGTGGTGATTTTTGTTTCATGTAATCATTTAAAAAATTTTCTCTTTGGATGAATTATTTACAACTTCTCTTTATTTTTTTAATATTATTCAAAATTCCAATAAAAGAAAAATAATTTTTTGGTGACTCTTCCATCTTCCAAGAAAATTTCTACTGATATGGCCACATGATTAAGTGTCATTACCACACATTGTCATTATTAGTTTTTGTTTTATAGGTTCCATAGTTTTATTTTTATTTATGGTTGTGCGATTAAACCTGTGAGTATATGTTATGTTCATTGATGCACCACTTTTTTTATACTCAAGATTCCTCCTATACTAGAGGTTATAATTTTTCTTTTCAAATTTATCCCAATCCAGAATATGCCCTGATTACCTTCCATAACACACACCACATGTATCATATCACTACTTTAATGATGTACCGCATATAACATATTGTAGAAACTTTTAGTAGCATCAGAATAGAGGTACCTGTAGAATTATTAAATATAGTATTGTGGTTAGTCATGATGGACCAACCCTTAACATCCATCTAATCTCTAAACCATTATAGTGGTGATTTTTTTCATGTAATCATTTAAACAACTTTCTCTATGGATGAATTATTTACATCTTCTCTTTGTTGTTTTAATATTTTTCAAAATTCCAATAAAAGAAAATTAATTTTTTGGTGACTCTTCCATCTTCCAAGAAAATTTCTACTAATACTGCCACATGATTAAGTGTTATTACCACACATTCTCATTATTTTTTGGATTTATAGGTTCCATAGTTTTATTTTTCTTTATGGTTGGGCGATTAAACATGTGGGTATATGTTATCTTCAATGATGCACCACTTATTTTCTACTCAGGATAACTCCTATACTAGAGGTATATTTCTCATTATTTTACTTTTCTCATTATGGAATAAATTGTGAAACTACCATAGATTACAATAATTCTTTGACTGTTTATATCTATAAATTCCACCACATCCTTTTTCTACCATTGTGAGCATGCCTTCATGTGAAAAATCAATATAATCACAAATAGTGAAACTTATCACTTTTTCTCCTAGACTTTTTTGCATTATTTTAAATGGTCCACTATGAGTGTATCCTAGTAATTGTTTCATACACAATTTATTGAGATAATTTTTTTCCTATGATAATGTTAACATGTATTCCAACATAATAGGATGTCTTTATATTCCACAAGAGTTCAAGGCCTACTTATTGATTCTTTTTCCTTCCATTCTTTATTATAGGTGTAATATCATGAAAAATGAACATGATTAGAACATATTAAACATCTACCATTAAAAATATACTCCATTTTTTTCATTTCTTGGACGATATATAGGTTTTTTTCTTACTCTGACATCAAGCCCTTAGAATTCAAGAATCATACTCGTGGCATGTCTCAATCTTCTTCAATGGTTTCGAATCATGAATACTTTCTTCTGAGTGTCTTTATTTTTATATTTTTCAATTTTCATACTATTATTTTTAGATTTACAAATATTATTCTTCTAATTTTTTAATTCCAAAATTGTACCCTTATATACTCGACATTTAGATGCTTCACTAGAGGGAAAGTTCGCCTTAATATTTCCCTTAGTCAAAATGACCTTTTCTTTAAGCCTCATAATCATCTGGTATTTATCCTGTAGTTAAAATTCTATCAGCTTTAGTTTAGAACCAGTTTCATTTACATATTTTTTCCCCTCTTTTAGTTGTGTCTTGAAAAAGGAATAATTTTTATTCTATTATTTCAACATGACCATCTTTTTTCTACAGTTTTTGTATAATTGTTTAATTACATCATATTGTTCTTTCATTTTTAACCTCATATTCATAATTATAGTATTTTATGTTAGTTCATCTCTCTTAAACATATTGTTTTCCATTAAAGGATATGTAATGATTCCATAGTCTACATCAGGTATGGTCTCCCATTGATCAACCTTTTTTGAAGGATTTAGATATCACTATTTTCACTACACAAGCATTCACTATATTGAAATCAAGATGTCATTATCCCTACTACTATAGGATATCCACTTTATTAATTCTATAAATAAGATTATGAATTATAATATGTACAAATATCGTCCAAGATCATTTTTGTAGCATTTTTATCATTAATATAAATGCCACTAACTTTAATAGATATAACATTCTTAATGGGATCCATATTATTATTTATAATAATCTTTTTTCCATTTTTCATTTCGAATTATTCACCACACATTATCACTAGTATGTAACATCATCCAATTTTAAAAACTATTTTCCACTATAATTTCCCATACACATATTCCATGGTCTACCATATTTATAAGTCTGTTAAATAATGAATGGTTTTCTTGAACACCTTGCCAGAATTTCATCTTTTAAAAAAATGTGACATAGTATTATAGTCTTATTCCTTGTACGTTCTAAAGTTAACACACCCTAAAACATATTCCAAAAACTTTCTTACAATAAAAATGTAAAAACATAATTATTTATTTATTTCATCCATAAAAATCAATTACATCAACGAATGAAGGATTCATCATATAATTTATGAGGAAAAATAAGTTCCATTGGAGGGATATTGGAACTAAAGTTGTATGGATTTGGATTTTTTATAAATCATTTTTATGTTCATAATCAGTAGATCATGTTGAATACGTGGATATGTGGTTCACATGGAAACACATGTGGAAAAAATAGATTTCTTGAAATCATTAAATATCAAGGACCTAGTTTGGGGATTGGGGAGATCACTACATATCCAAGTGGTGCTGAAAGATTATTGGGGAAATATAAATTTACCTAGACAAAAAGAAAATATTATGGATTGAATAATCTATGAGTATTATGCCTAAACATACATATGATGACTACATATCATGATCCTAATTGATGTGTAAAGGATGTGATATTCACTGGAGATTTGGAAGCTAAAATGAAGATGAAATGAACATATCTGTGAAGAGGAATACAACATTAAATGCTTCAATTCAGAATAATTGAACATGATTTTAAAATGGAATAACTTTCCGATGTGTTCCAAATTTCTAGATTTATAATATTGGTTAGGATGAAGATTCATGTAAACCCTTAAGGGTCACACAATTACATACAATTTAATGGATCACATGATCACATGAGTTAAAAAGCCTCACATGATGAGACACATAATCAAATGAGTGTGTAATATACATACAACCAGATATGTAACACACTAATATATTAGAATAAATTTCTCTTTAAATAAAGTGTATGTTTTTTATAGACTATTCGATATAAAACATTAAGCATAAAATGAACCATGATATATTAAAATTGTGCTGTATAATTGACATGCTTGAATACAATTAAGAATATTATGAAATATATTTATCATTGTTTTACTCAAATAAAATTTATTGATTAATTCATAATAAATAATTACTCAATACTTAGTAAGGTAATTTTATTATTCTAAAATATATGCCTTCCTCAAAAAATAGTTTTATTTTATTTTGTGGAAAAACATTAGAAACAATATATATATTCATTTGATTTTTTATTTAACGAATGAAAATAATTTTTGAAATCATTATATAAATATTATTTCAGGATGAACATTCTGGTAATTTTCAAAAATATTTATTTTTCTATGAATAGTGAACCATACCGACTGAGAAAAATTCATCATTAAGGAGGATCAATAAGATAATAAAAATTAAATGTTGAATAAAATGGTGATTTCTGATGGAGGCTTTAGAAAAATAAACCTGTAAACATGGGGTTGGATTCCATATGAAGGGAAAATGGTGAGTTAGTGGGTCACATCTCTAAATGTATCAACATTGTTTTTCATTGTCTTACCATCAGGCCAGGTGTGTAGAAAACTTAAATTGTAGAGTATTTTTTTAAATTTCCTAATAGTATATGAAACTAACTAGTATGGGCCTGAATGTAATTCAAAAATTTGAAAATCATAGAACAATACAATTCATCCACTTTAATGGAGATACCTTTGTCCAGAAAAATATTGAGGCCATATAGAAGATATTTGTCCTCTACAAGGAGTGAGTTACCTTAACCATAGAGTGTACAAAAATTCAACACCCACAATCCAATTTTCACATGAATAATACCTCCACCTATCATGAATGTTTTGTAACATAAAACATCTATATTCATCTTTAAAGCAAAGGTAGGAAGATTCCATGAAATCTAGAATATATAATACATGTCATTATCTACTAGGGTTATGTTGAAATTGAAGAAGCTATTACATTTCTAAACACCATTCATATATGTAGAAAAGTCTACATATTTTAGAGAAACATTGTTTTCATTAATGGAATATTTCATGGTATTTTATTAAATATTTTTTCATTTTGGGCTTCCTATATCAACTAAAATCTAGATTCTATGATAACCCTACATCTTACATTGAGTTCATAATTCACTAGAGTACCTACAACCCATTATAAGGGTAATATATTAAAATTTTTAACGGAATGAGTGATACCCAGATGTCTTCCTATGAAATTCCATAAAAACATTTCATATTCACTAATGAGGAAAATATGATCAGTCATTTCTACATGGTGTATAATGAAACAGTTTCATTTAAACATATATTAAATCCCTTCCCATTAGAGATATATTTCATTTTTTAAAAACTAAATAATGAGCCTTTTAAATAAGAAAATTAATATTGGAAGGGATTTCTAACCCCAATATAAATATCTCAAGAACTATTCTTTGGTTGAAGTATGAATATAATAGTTTTAATCCATTTCATTAAAAAGTCTCAATCTGACTATAGTGAAATAAATACTATCATTTTCCTTATCCATCAAAAGAATTTCAAGGATATCTAGTTTTGTAGATAAGAGAATAAAATTTTGGAAACTGTGTTAGGACATGGCTAATTTGAAATTGATATCAGGAGTTGGACAATGAGGAGGGGAAGAGAATGCAACCTTTCTTTTCTTCTAGAAATGAATTGTATTTCACCTGGTCACCCAATGAGATTGTTTAAAAATAAAATGAAGAGGGACTTGCAAGTACCCACATAGGGGAGAAGATAATCATTGGAAGTAACAAATAAAAGCAGGTTTAACACCATATTTCCTCTTCATGTAAATAGCCCACATGGAGTTTCCAATGATGACATCCCATTAAATCATGGTCAGTATTACTTGAACAGATTCTTAAAGGATTCTGATATCGATCCATACATAAAATAATGGGTCTATCCAACATCTTGAAACTATACCAGTGATGTTTACCATCCATTTTAGATTCATATATAATTGATTTAGCATTCTTAGTCTCGTAAAGGACCAATTTCAAAACAAAAATGAAATACATTGTGCACATGGGTATAGAGGTCAATAAATATTTGATGAGATTTATGAACCCACAAAATGAGTTAAGCCTGATATTTCAATTAATGATTCCATTTACGATTATATGAATGGGGTTTTCAGAATTCCTAATATTGACACATCCAAAAGAGATAAGGTATTTGATATATTTCATGGGTATGATACATTGAAATATCTACAACAAAATAACTATGATATTAACTCATATAGGACAAAAAGATCATGAAATATGCACATTTTTTTGGAAGGGGATGATCATTTTCCCACTCCATATTTTATTATCAACTAAGAGATTATTAAATCCTATTATTGATCTGTTTATTCAATTTAAAGAATTTATCATGTCCTCAAAAAATTGGTTTTTGGATCCCAAGGGTGTCATTACTAACTTTGTAATATAATATTGAGCATGAGTAAACATCATTATCCATGTCCCTACCGAGTGGGTCTTGAGAAAATAAAAATAGGGAAGTAGATATAGGGTATTCTTGGAATAGACCTCTGGTTCATTTAAAGAAACCAAATATCCTTCTATCCAAAGAAATTCAAAAACAAGAGTAAGAAATAATATGAATGAAAATGTCATAAAATTTATCTGATAATCCATGATAATGTATAACTTTGATACTGAAAATCCATTAGATAGTATCATAATACTTATTAATGTAAATATTTACTATGATATAGGATCCAAATAATTTTTAGTTGATGTCGTGGAACATATCTTACATGATTGATATTACACCTTGTATATTCCTATTTTTCAAAAAACTGTGTCTTTCCATCAACACCATCTAAGGAAAGAGGATTGAGATCTTGTTATTGATGATATTAAAAAAACATAAATAGATGTATCATAAACACACTAGTCGGAATTTAACATAATTAGAGGGATGTTTCACTATTGGATCGAGTAAAAGGGAGGTGGCATTGGTTGCTCTCAAAAATAGACCATTTTAAAATATCCAATAATTTCCATGGAAATTTTCCTTCTGATAAATTCTAATGTAGCTGTATAAAAATTATTAAGGAAACCATTTAGGTGTGGATAAATTTATAGGATTGAGCATTTTATATCTTGGATGGTCTCCAATTATTTATGATGGTTTTTAGGACAATAATTCATATTCTCATTGACAAGGGTTTGTAAATTTATAAATAAGGACTTAATGATGTCCACTCTAAGGTAGCCTCCCCAAATATAAGACCCTACATATGAAATAATAATTTAAAAATTATCAATGACCTTTCCACCAAATAGATTACATCCTTTTTGAATGTAACATCATCCGTGAGCAATTTTAGGTTCCCTGAAAGCCTCTACTCTTTTATTCTTGCATGAAAATCATATTAATAGTATTCTTAGTTAATCTAGTGGATTTTGAATCTTTCTCTGGAATTTTTTTAGTATCCAAAAGTAAATTGGATAAATATTTGTGCTTTTCAAAGAGATAAATGGAAGCTTAATCACACTAGAATCCTTGTAATTTGGTCTCCAAATGTTGAATATCATTTTCTAGGTCATAAATTATGGGTATGTTATTATCATGTAAATAGAACCACTTATTGAGATATTGTTTTAGGAATTTTATTTTTCTATTCTTTCCATCCTAGGGTTATCCATGCATGGACCCATCCCACAAGTTTTTCCCCACAGGTACGATGTAATATCTGGAAGTCTAGAATTTCGTGATGGTGGGCCTCTAATAGTGATTGTCATCCCCTCCCCTAGAAATAATTAGAGTATAACAGTTTAAAAGGGATATTTCTAAGTGGGTGATAAATTCCATGGGGAGGCTAGAAATTTTATAGATATTAGTCAAGAAACTATCATGTCAACAGTATATCCGATTATTGAATTGTTTTTTATTATCCCATTATGTTTTGAATTTTATATTAAGGTAATAAATCCATTAATTAATTATATATAAACTAATTTATAAAATCTTCATTGAAAATATAATTTATTTTAGTATAAGTATATTTTTAGGCATAAAAATGAATTTCCATATAAACCATTTTTCATTATTCTTTATCCATTTATCTAAAAATTGATTAATACCACCTAAAAAATTGAATAAGAAACAAAATGATTTCATATTTGATATATATATATTAAAATTTGGTAAATATTTCCCTTTTATTTTTTTTTCATTATGAATAATACTTGTGGTAAATATTCGTCACCTCAGTTTTAGAGAAATTGGTAAAATAGGTTTAAAAATAATAGATTATACCTATAGATATCTAAAAATTTGAATTTATTTCATTATATAGGTTCATTTCTACCTTAATCTTATTTTATTCTATTTTGGAAATTTATTTACATTTTTATTTGATAATCACATTAATGTTATTTTAATTGAAGAATAAATACAAAATGTCACTTAATTTGTTTTAGAGTGTATAATATTTTTTCAAATGGATAAATAGAGGATATTTTAATTTCTAAATGGTTATTTGAAATATTAATAATATTTTTATCGTGGTGATTTATTTTTAATTTTTAGAGATTTAAAAATATTCTTAATAATATTCAACACTAACGTGATGCTTGTTCAAGTAATAAAAAAATAAATTATTTAATAATATTTAAAGTAGTAAAATTTGGATGAATTGTTTTGTTTAAGGAATTTTATAGATAAATATAAAATATTAATTTTATTTTAGAATTTTATATTCTAATTTCATATCTATATATATTTGTTTAAAATGAAACCATGTTAATAGTCCTGAAAATGACTTTAATGGTATCTTATTCTGAATATTAATATTATTAAATGATTTAAATTTCCAAAAAATATTATATTTATACAATTTTGTGGTATATCGTTGATCATTTCCACCATTTCCAATAATTTTTCAATTTTTTAATAATATCATTCCTGATTCCTGAAGTTTAAAAAACATTAATATAGTTGTAATCATCATAATGGTTTGTGAGGGGTTACAACTAATATATAAAGGTTAAAAAATCACATAAACTTGTTTAAATTTTATTTTAAAATATTATTTAAACGCATAGTCATCCATGATTCTAAATATATATACGTTTTTTCACTTTTATCTGAAGAAAAATTATTATATTTAAATGTTTTTTTTCATTTAAAAGAAAATAAAACCACCTCTCCTTTATTCTCAACACCATCATGAGCCAGAAAGATTTATTAATACATGAAAAAAATTTCTCATTATCCTTATATAAGATTTAGAGGTGATAGTATCTTTAATATATTTCTCTATGGTTCTTAATAATAAATGAAAAGGGGTCACTCAAAGAGTAATTAATCGTTTTAACAGATCACTTTAATTTAACATCTTATTTTACCTCCATAAAATATATATTAACCATTCTAATATAATAAATTTAGTATCTCTTATATAGTAAGATGTTATTATGTTTATTTCATAACCATTGTAAATCTCCTTTTCAATGAAATGGGGAATTAAACCATCGATCATGTGTATGTGTAGACCACCACCTTTACGAAGTGATGTGATTCATTTTTCTTTTTTCCTTTTATATAGAACATAACTAAAAAACCATATAGCCAAATCATGTAGGTGATGTTGGTTTTGGATAGTGAAAACCACATATTTGGCTCACGATTTGGTTAACCATGTTGATAAAATGTGTTGTTGTCGAGAATTTCCTTAGATGTGAGAATTTACCAAAATACCCCCACACACTATTTTGTTTCCACATACTCACTTCCTCCCTTGTTCATGCATAACATATGAGTGTCTCCTCCACATTTCTCCATTGATCCCCCCCCCCATTTATTTGAGGTGGATTTGTTGTGATTATTCATCATTTAAGGTTCATTTTCTCTTCCTTATCCTTTCCATACTCCCTTTATTTTGTTCTTTCTAGTTTCGGAAGTCTGGGTTTAGGGATTTTAATTTAATTCCACCATATAAAGGTAGAATCTACCAATGATGATGGATCTTTTCGTTGTATTGTATATAAAAGATCTTGAGATTAATTATATATGTCCCTGCATTGCATTATTTATGGTATGAGTCCATACGGAATTTTATTAAGTTTTCTATAAAATATTTTTAAGTAACTGTGTACATGGTGATGTCTCTTAGGTATAGGGCCCAGAATATGGTTGAGTTTATAATGTGGGTTTTTATAATGTTTTTGGATTTTGATCCATTGTGGCGAGATGAACTCATGAATTTTTTATCATTATGTTGTCTTTGAATTTAATTAATTAATTATAATTATTATTATTAAATAATTATTATTTATTTGCATGATGTTATATCTAGGTTGGTCATGGTGAGATTTTTTTGACCCTGAGGGGCATGGTAATGGATTTAAAGGTTCCTGGAAGAGCCTATAAGACATGGGAATGGTTCGTAAATATTTGTATGAGGTAGGTGGTCTTGGAGCTTTACCCATAGTCTTGATAATTAATTTTATTTGTATGTGTAATGTACCATGATGAAATTTTTTGGTATGTTTTCTTCCTTGAATTACAAAAATATATTTAGACTTTCTATTGATCTCATAGACCTTCCATAAATTCCATTTTTACTATTGGTGATTATGAGACTAGACCTATGACCACCAATGGCATGCGTTGACACTTGAAAATGGTATATTTTTATGTTCTATGTTTTTGTGATATTACAAGGGGAATTTTTAAATGGTTATATTCTTATGAGTTGATTTTGATCATTTTTTATGTTTAAATGTATGAAAACTATTTTTTGATGGGGATATTGTTTTAAAATGATGTGTTTCCCTCTATGTGACTTGAAAAGTTGCATTTGATTAAATATAAAATGTTAATTTGAAATGGGTGTGTGTTTCACCTATTATTGAAAATGAATTGATGGAACTTTTAATGGTTTTATTGGAAATGAAGTCATCTTCCATGTTTTGGATGTTAAAGAGGAAGACCCATGTTATAAGAGCTGCTTTAAATGTTTTAAATGGATGTAATTGATCGATCATTTTTTCCAAGAGAGTTTTGAATGTTATTTTGATATGTGAACAGGGTTGTTCATTCTAAGATGTGTTTTAGTGTTAATGTTCTATTGGGGCCTTCTTAAATGATGTAATATTATTATATGTTGTACATGTCACCCCATATCCATGGTTTTGAAATTTGGACATGAGACTCCACATGTATTTTTTTAGATGTCAGAAATGATTCCCCACGTATGTGGTTTAGAAATTAGGAAATAATTATACACATTTATGGTCTCAAATTTCATATTAGACACTCCATATTCATGGTTTAGAATGTTTTACATGGAACTCCACACCAATGGGTTAGGATGTAGGGAATGCCACTCATTAATGGCAATGATAGTATTGTGAAATGTTTAGGAACTAGACAAAGGTTGTAGGAGAAAATGATTTAAATATATAGTTTTGGTGTTAGGAAGATGATTGGGGATTGGATGGCGTCCTATATGGTTTAAAGAACATATCAACTCATGTTTTTATTTTAGATTAACAACTTTGGCTGAATAAGGTTTGGTTGATTGGGTTCCACATCAGAGGCCTAAGGAAAATATGCCAATTATTAATTTTTTTTTTCAAAATATATCATTATTTAAGTAATATCCTTTATCCAATCATTTGACTATATACACATTTTTATTTATTGGTTGTTATTTTCAATATCATTGGTGGTGGCTTACTGAGTTGTACTCACACCCCCTTCTGGCCACCATTGCACACAGGTAACCAGGAAACTCTCACATATTTAATATATGTATAGGTATGGGCTGATGACCAGTTCAATATTTTAATGATTTGGTATATAGTTGGTGAAATATTAAATTTTATTGTTAGTTGGAAATTTTTTAAGAAATTTTAATTTTTGGTTTACTAGATTAGAAAAATCATTAATATAGATTTGTAATGGAATTATGAAGGTTGTAATTCATCTAAGTGGTGATTTTAGATGTGGAATGAGGCTTGGATTGTAGATTGGTGGTTTCAAGGTAGTCTCGAGTTAACAAAAACTATGTGAAAGCATAGTTTTTGTTAAAGTTCAATATAGGGTGAATGGTTGGTTCATGGTTAGTGTTAACCATGCAATCAAACCATGTAGCCCAGTTTTTAATGGAACACAAGATGGGGATAACAACCCGCAGTCCAATTCCAACTGTACCGAAGTATAGAATTTTTTTTAGAAACATTTTATTATTGGCGGATGATCTGTTAAATCATGTGTCGTGCCCGTGTGTGGGGTGCGGTTCTTGGATAGTTCCAATCACATGGTTGGGGCATGTTTTGGATAATCATATGACCAAACCATGTGACCCATTAAAATGGGAGGAAATGACACTTTTTCCCATATGGGGTTTAAAAGGGTATCACACCTTTTTCTTACTTATTTCAGCTTGAAGCTCCCACGTAAATTCCATTCCTATACTCTTCTTCCATTGGTTGGTTCTCCCCCATTTTTCGGCCATTTTTATTTTCATTAGGTGAATTAGAATCTTTCGATTATTCTTTGACTCTATTAGCATCCATTGTATTCTTTTCTTCTTCCTCTAACATAGGTTTCTTTAGTTAGGTATTTATATCTTGATTCCACTAAAGCATGGAGTAATTTCATAATAATGTTGGGGTTTTCTCTTGACCTATAAAGAGTGTAACCTAAGATTCCATTTGAACATTTTTCCATGTCATTTCATCAATGTACATCACCATAGTCAATTTATAAAGCTTATTTGATTTTAATTAAAGTGTTAAATGGACATCTTGATGTCGTTGTTTAGGGACTTTTCCTGAATCAAGGTTTTTTGGGTACTAATTTTTATTGGGGAGTTTTATATTTTCATTCCAAAAATATGAAATCAGTCGATGAGCATTTGAGATTTATTCCCTTTTTGAATAAGGTGGTTTTTGTTATTTATATATTTCATGGTTTTTTTAATTTTAATGATGTTATAATGAACTAATTCTTATGATTTGTTTATGAGACCTGTCCAGTATGACTTGGTTGATCTTGGACATTCCTCAGTAGTTGCATCCAACCTTTTGAAATTAAATAGAAAGCAATCTAATGATAAGTGGTTTTTTGTACCTACCATAGAGTATTTATGCATGTTCATGTCATATGTGTATGTTTGGGAAAACCCCTAAGGGTAAAACCACATATTTAGATTTACTCAACAAAATAGTTAATTAAATTATTTTATTTGGTAATTAAATTGATGAATGTAAGGGGTCACTGACACCTTTGTGATTTAGCTTCATGCATCTTATTATCACTAATGTTGAGGATCCCATATGATATGCCTCTATGTTTGTTCTGATCTAGATGATCCCATGTAAGAGCCTCATTTTTCTTACCCCTAAGAGAATAACAATAGGGATTCCCTTAATTATGTTTTTACATGGAGTATTCCACAAGGGATGCTTCCATTTACATGTGAACCCTGAGGATCCCGGGTAGGACGACCCTCCTAAGCATTGACCTTGGGGACATAGTGGGTGTCTTAATGTTTGACATACCCTTAAATTGTGTTTCTAGGGTTTGGGTAGTGATGGTAGTGGGTGTCACCTTATAACCCATACTAAACCTTTTATACCAATATGTTGTAGTTGTGGTGGTGGGTTTAGGTTTTCAACCACCCCCACTCTTTTTTATAATTTCATTTATTATTGATGATGCCGTTATGATTAATATAGGTGATACCTATTTTGTGGACATTGTGTCGATGCGATGTGTGATATATTATTAATGGGATTCTAAGACATATTTTTTGGGATCCATATTATTATAATTATTTGATAAATATAATTGGGTATAGACACTAATATAGGCCTTGTAATCATTATATTACATTCTTGACATTGTACATCAAGATATGGTATCGACTTTTTATCATGTCATGGAACCTGTTTTATAATGGTGTGGTAATGACTAGGGAAGTGAGGTATGGAACCTATGACCCCATGGTATGATTATTTATGTCATGGAAGTGATGAGGAATATCAAGGTATGGTGCATGTTTCATAGCAGTCTGGAATTGACTAGGTAATCGTGGTATGGAACCTATGACCCATAAGAAAGATTAATTTAAGTATGGAACCTATGATAAAAACCATGGTATGAAACCTGTGACATTTTTATAAAATCATATTTAGAGAGGTAAGTTTCCCTAAATATTACCTTGGGACCTAGACCTCATATGTTTGTATTATAATGAATTTTCTATGGATGAGCTCCATGGAGTTGAAGAGGACACCTTAGTCAATGGATGTGGGTCATAACCCTTCTAGGTATAATACATTATACACATAGGATAATCCACATTTGATGATGTGTAATATTTATAAGATTTTCCATCGGTATATATAATCCTTCATTACAGTGAATGGTGGTGGGTATGAATAAACCCAAGGCTAGGACATGTATCCCCCCTATAGAGACGTAGATTACTTAAAGAATTTACTAAAATGAGAAAGAGAATGTATTTTTTATCAAGATTATAGACTTTTTAATCGATTTAATTATAAATGGATTGAGTTGTATGTTATCTAACACAATTCCCTTTTTTCAAGATGTCTTTATGACCAGATCATGGATCCAATGATTTATTTGGGATTGAGTTGTTTATTTTTTTACTTCATTACCTATTTAAGTTTTCATGTTATCTCATATATATATATATATATGTATATATATATATTTAAAGGGATATATAAATATAAATACATATATATAATTTTATAAGATGGAACTGCATCCAGATGATCATGATCATGGACCTAAGGATCTGTTATGGACATGTTCCTTTTATTTTTTGTAGTTAGTTTTAATTTTATTATTACCTGTACCCTATATAGTATATCATATATACTTACATTTAATATTAATACCTATAAAAGGGAATAAATTGGTGGTTAAATAATGAGTTTTTTTTTACTCGCACCCGTCATGGGATTCCATTTAACTGGGGTTCCCGAGAAGACGTTTACCTGGATGTAGGCACAGGTAGGGCCATGTCTCGAGACTTATCTAGCAGTATGGCTCAAATATGAATGTGGATATTGGTTTTTTAGTCTATATAGAACTTATTTGGATAGTTTTTTACAATATTTTCTTTCTATTTACTCTTATATGTATGTTCAACACATTGGGTGATAAGTGTTTTAGGTATGACATGTCCCTTCGGGCCTTTACTGCATTACATTTACTATTTTAGATATATTATATTTATTTCTTACATAATTTATTTATTACTATTATGGATGATAGTTGGTTATTTCTTGTTGGTTCTAATCTGATATGAGGTTCTAAAATCTCAACATTACCACTTTTAAACCCACTCTTCTTGTCTTTAGCCTCTAGGATTTGTGGAGACATGCTTGAGGACTTGTGGTGAACCGACTTAGTGAACTGGTTTAGTGGAACTTAATTCTGTATGTTAAAAATTGGTAACATGGGTATTAATTTCAATTTTATTACTATTTATGTTATGGTATATGGGAGTATTAGTAATGATTTAGAAACTATGATAGATATCAAACTGGTTTATGGAGAACACTTGTTCCGGTAAGGAGTCATGATTACTAAGGATATGGGATTGTTGTTTTGTTTGGTGATGTTATAGTTGGAAAATAAATTTTCATGTATTTATGCTCATGTTGTGTAGGTCATATTATTTATTATATATTTACGGCTCTTGGCCCGTTTACAAGATACCAGTGATGGATTTTGACTCTAGGACATCAAAGGTAAATGGGGTATCATGCATCATATTTAGAACATATGATTCTCATTTTATTGGACTACTAGTGTGTGATTTTACTGATGATAGAGGCCAATTGGTTAATGTTTCAAAAAAACCTAAATTGGATTTTCCCATATAGATTTTTTGTAGCATTCTACGTAATTGAAATGACTTGAATGTATATCTCATTTTGATAGATGGTTATGTGGATCTACATTGAAACATGTGATGGTCATGTTTACAACCCAGTGCATATGCACAGGAGGTGTAGTGAACCTAGTAGGTCAATAGGGAATGTTACTACCATATGTTGAACCCCATTTAGGGTGTTTTTCTTAGTTTTGGTTATTTAAAGTGTCATTAAAAACTTATATAGTGTTTCTATTCATATTTTTGAATGAGAGTCTATATAACATTACCATAATAGTGATCAACAACACATATTGTTGAGATGAGTTTGTGCACATATTATTGGCCCTTATAGGTCAAACATCACGGTTGATGCCTCCTTTGATGGTTATCTAGTCAGATCGTGGAGTACGATGTCGATAGTTACCGGGATTTTTCTAGTGAACTAAAACTCAAGGGGATATTACCATATATGGATACTCAGCGAGTGTCATTTCATTATCTTTTCTACTCTATGTCATGATGCACTTGGGGTGGAACCTTATAAAGATTCTTGGTGAGTATCAAGGCCCTAGTTGGCCGATGCATGACATTTTTTAACCTTATAAGACATTTTTATATTTACCTCCCATGGATTGGTTTGATCATTGGGCTTAGTGGTTGGACATAGATACCATGTTATGAGACTTGATTTGTAAGGCTATGTGGGGGACCTAGAGGCCCATAGTTTTGGCTTAAACCCTAGTAGGCTCATGTTCTATTTTATTTAGGAAAACCTATGATAGCGGTTGGACCATGTTTATAGATACAGTTTTAGGAAGTAATATTGGTTGTACACTTGTCTAAAATTAAAACATGATTATTGATCGGGTTTTTCAATATAGGAATGTTGATGCCTCTGGATTTTGATGAAGCAGCCAGAGTGATTTAGTATCTAGACTATCATCAATGGACACGACTATTAGGGTTCCTAGCCTAGTTGACCAGTGTTGTCGCTATTGCTAATATTGTCAATGTGTGGTTATATGCTCGTCGATAAAACAATTCTTTATAATGGGTGGTCTTGGAATAAATCATTACACATGTGAGGAGCATGATTTTGAAGAGAAATTCCAAGGGAGCATCTGGATTGTTTGTATTGTCATGCCATGTTTCATGGTCAACATGGTTTTTTATGTATATGATTAACATGAGTGTCATTTAGGTGATATGTTTACATGCCAGTTTTGCATGGTTCCACTTAAATCAAAGATCGATGATTGGCCATATGTGAACCAATGAATGGTGGTTACAAAATTTTACATGGGTATGGTTTCATGTAATTTTTGGATAAAATGATGAATGTACCTATATGGTAGAGGAATCATTAAAGATAAATTGGTTACTATGAGTAATGTAATTTATGTCTAGACCTTGACATGCATTATCAAGAGACATGGTGTTATGAGTTGGTTAAAGAAAAGTGTAGATTATTATTATGTGAGTGTGAATCGGGAATGATATACAAACTTATCGATGGAATCTTAGTGTACTCCTAGTTAGAGAAGATCATTCCCTATATCATGACACCTTCTTGAGTAAAATTATAGAGTGTGTTAGTTATACTCTGATGTTATTCTATTTTAAAATGTTTCTCCTATTTTAATAAGAAATTGGTTGAGGTTATTCTTGAGGAGATATATAAAGTGATCCTTATGGTGGGAAGTTCACCATTGTCTGTTAGAGGGTGGTGACTGCTGTAATGAGTGGAAATTTAATTTTCTTCATGGAAACAATTCTTGGGAATTAAGAATAAGGGATGATTGTTTTCTATGTGAAGATGCTCACGGATGATCAGGTTTTTTTCTATGTCAGTTTTTATGTCTAGAAGTGGATGGGTAGTGGAATATGGTGATAGGGTTTTTGTTTTCATGATGTGATGAAAAGGATTATCTTAAGGTGGGGAGTGTGAAATCTGTCGCAGGAGGGACACCCTTGTCCGGGAAGGGTCATGGGCCCATGAGAATGATCATATGATGGTGGGTTTTTAACTCAAATTCCATTTGATAAATCAAACGTGTACGTAAATAAATCTCAATAAATTTCAGTTATAGGTTTGATTTTTATTTTGGATGAAATCATGATGTGGGTGTTAAACCTGGTGTATCTTTTGATGATCCAAGGATGCTGGATTAAATTTAAATCGGTGTTGGTGCTATAGCACACCTATGGTTATGATTGGAAGATAGTTCTATCAAGATACATCATCGAATATTGGGTACGGGATTCAGTGATCTTTCTCAAAAAAACATGGTATTCTTTGAGATAATACTATAGAAATCTATTTTTTAATATGTGTCAGTCCTGGGAGATGAATATTCTAGGGAGCAGTTAACCAGGGGCGATGTGACTTGTTTTTACTCTAATGGTTTGATGCTGTTAGTAGGGTCCCAATTTTTTTCTTCATCCAGATGAGATAGGTGTTGTTTGAGGGGTTGGTCAGTGCTTTTTTAGGATAAGTCAGTGCGACCAGGTTACTCTTGATCGATGGGAGTTTGAACATTATAATTAAATTAAAGGTCAAAGGTAGTACCCTAGCGTGTATTTTTATAAACATGTCAAAAGTGTCACTAGGACACTCATAACATGTTTTTGGTAAGATAATATAATTTTTGGAGTACACCATATTGATTTTGGAAGTAGTAGTTCAATATTCATGGATGGTAGTGTTATAGGCTGGATGATGGAAGAGATGTTGACATGATCATGTCTTGGGTTATGTGGGATCATGTAAGTGTTTTCATAGAGTTTCAATGGAGGTTATAGTGTTGAAATAGTGGGTTCCATAAACCCAATTATGCAGTACTTTTGATTAAATTTTCAGGTATATAATTAGTTATACCTGATTTCATCATACCATTATAGAATAAATTTTTCTACATCCATTGTTATAATGGTAATGTCCATAGATTACTTTTCATTTTGATAGGTTATAGCAGATCCCAGACTATAATTAGAACCTTGAGATTATATGAAATTAATATTAAATATATGTTATATGGTATAGATACACTTAATGACTGGAAACCATAGATGTTTGACTATCAGGTGTTGGGGGCTCATAAGCATTGAGACTTTTTCTCATGGGGTATGCACTTGGTGATATCTAGTAGTGAGATCATGAGGAATGATCCACCAATAGTACCACCACATGTTTAGGGTGTCATTGGTCATTCTTATCTATCAACATGTGTATTTGTATCCGGACTTGAAATCATTTCCAATGTATACCATTTGATTGTGTACTTTGATGCATGGAAAAACCATGGTATTTAAATAGTGGCGTGGTAGCTTGTGTTGGGTGAATTATTTGTGGTATAACAATGGTTGAATGTCCAAGAAAGTGTTTTCCGCATCCATGTTTAGAAAGTTTTATATCTAGGGCCTGGTTTATTGGGATGGTTATACCTCCATAACTATTCGGAAAAAATAGTCAAAAGAAAAATACATCTAGATAGATCAACTAATAATAAAGCAATAAAAAGACAATGACATGATTGTGCATCCATATTTATGATATATTTAATGGCAAAGAGATTATAGTACATATTCAGTGTTTGTAGGTTGGTAGTCATTGCTATGACAATCCACATATCTTTAAGGCCCTTGATGGGTTTCTAGACTCAACTTTTGGTCTGCGTATTTATTCACTATTATCTAGATAAGGGCCTATAGGGTTACACATAATAGTGTATTCAAGAATCTTCCATATTTATATGAATAGGTATACCGAGCATGGTGGGACCCACCAAGGGGTCTGAGCAATGTCAAGTTATCAACCACCAATGATTTAAATAAATTCATTAATATTCAAATTATGAATATTTGGGATTGAATTTATTTAATGTATTTACATGTTTAGTTAATACGAGATTATATTAATTGAATGAATATTATTTTAATATTCAAGGTTCATATAAAATATATATTTAAAGTGATTCATGTCCAACGACTTAGCTTTTATCATGTAATTTATTTCATATATATTACAAGTATTTGATGAAATAATAAATAGCTTTGGTATAGTTTATTTTGACATTATTATTTATTTAGTGGATGTTGAAATAAACAGGGGCTAGGGAACCCAACCAGGTTTTTAGAAAATCTGCGATAAATAGAGTTGAGTATCTCTCTTCATTATACAATTCAATAATTCCATGGAATGAAAATTGAGATCCCCTCTGTCCTCCTGCTACCTAGAGAGAGAAGTAATTGATCCAATAGCATGGATCAATATATTCCTCATGCATTGAAGGGATCTCGATGTAGTGATCATCGGGACATCGAAGACATCATCAAATCACTGCCCAAGCACCCATAATTCAACAATTTTCATTCTAGCAGATTCTAGAAGCGTGTGTGGATGATCTAGAGGGATCGTGTTATGTATTCATCATGTGAAAATTGTCAGTGAGGAGTTTTTATCGACCATGGATTCATATTCGAAATGGGTATGTTTTCAGTTTATTTTCGTGCTCTTTATAATTTACGTGAGATCATCGGACCTTACTGGGGCTCAGATAATCATCGTCAACAAGTTCTATCGACACGTCAATTAAACTTTTTAAAATCTCCAGCCCACCAGCTTCTGCTATATTCCCTGGAAAAATAAAAATGGTAACCTGAGAAATCACATATATTTTCTGATCCAAATAAAAATACTTTTCATAAAATTGTGTAGAGGGTATGAATTTGGTTCCAACAATTCAAATCGTGCGTCGATCGGATGTTGAATGATTGAGTTATAGATATTTTAATTTTTTGTATTGGATCGAATATGTGGTTTGATCTCATTTATAAAATTTTATTTCATCCTGCAGAACTGATCATGTTTTGATTGATTCATCTGAAATATTCATAATTGAAAATTATAATTATATAATTTTATAATTTTCATAATAATTATATTATTATTATAATATTTATTTCATTATTATAATGATATAATAATAATAAGTTATTTGTTTGTTATAATAATCATATTATTATAATATTTTAAAGGCTAAGTATCCTTTAGAAATTCTATTATGTGTGGAAGATTTTTGGGGTGAGTCTTTGACATAAAAAAATCAAATAAAAGGAGGGACATGCCTTAATTTAAAAGGGAAAAGAAAAAAATAATGGGAGAAAGGGTGTGGCAGCACATTTATATATTTTTATGAATAAAAATTAAAAAAGTGCTTAAGGGGTTCACAGAAGACCCCTGGTCATCTTTCCCGGCACACCAAGGATGCCGCGACCCCAACATTTGGGTGCCCTGCCTCCTAGGCTGTGCACTACCACTCTCCCCGGCTTCGCCCTGTATCCTCGCTGCTCACGGTCCCGGTCACTTTCCCCACTCCTATCTGTGTCGCCATGCCCCTGTCCAAGCCGGACACCACTGCCCCTACCTCCCGCCCGCTGCACGGTCACGCTTACCATAGCGTTGCTTCCCTCCTAGCCCATTTCATCATCGACCACTCTTCGACCACCCTCAGCCAACCCATCTGCCCTCACTGGCCCATTAAGCTGCCACCTCGGGTACCCTCTTCTGCACCCACATCATCCCAAACTATCTAGACAGGCTGTACAGCCCACATGGCTTCCCACTAGCGTTGCCCTAGTCCTGGTGTATGCCACTCATCATGTCGTAGTATCACTGAATCTACTGCCCTCAGCCCGTGCTCGTCTCCGCACCACCCAGTATGTCGCGACCTAGCTGCCAGCCTCACTTAGCCACCTTTAGACCAATGGAACTACCGTCGGCTTCCTCCATCTCAGTTCCTAACGCACTTCCCTCCTCCACTACCATCCACACTGGCCTTTGGCCTCACGCAGCATCGCGATGTGACTGCCTCCTACCTGACATCACGGGTCATACAATGGAACTATCATCACGTCCTTGTAGTGCTTCCTTATTCCGCGGTTGTGGAGGAATGCGAGTGTGCATTGCTGTCCAAGAATGGATAGGTACTCGGTGACTTTTTCTGCAGGGTCTGGGTTGTAATGAAATAGGACTGAACTAATCGGCTTGTCCAAGTTTGGGTTTGGGCGGACCCACCTGGCTCAGATAAGCCCAGTACAAGCTTTACTCGACCCATTATGGGTTTGCGCAAGTTTGGAAGAACCCGCAACGAGTCAGAATAGGGTGTCAAGACCCTAGTTATAATTAAATTAATTTAATTGATTAATTAAATTTTAGAATGAAATAAAATTTATTAATATATTAATTTTATGGAAAATACATAAATTTTAAAACCCAGATAAAATTAATTCAATTTGGTTATTAAATTAAATTAAATTAATTAATTTAGATTTTTATAATAAAATTAAATTAATTAGTGGACAGATAATTAATTAAATTATTTGTATTATTTTATTTATTTAATTTAATTAAACAACCCTCATACTTATTTTTTAAAATTTAATTTCATCGAGTATTGAATTTAACAGCCTTCTGGTCTTGAGCACCGACCGATGTATGTTTATATTTATTTAATTAATTATTTAACTGTGTGTGATAATTATAATTAAATATATAGAATTTATTCACATCGTCTTTATTTTCGTTTATATGTATAAGGGCATTAATGACCAATTTTATCTAGTGTACATTTATACCCCTTGTTTACCTCGCCTGTGCATGAGTGCCTTGGTAATTCAGATGCATACAGTGAACAATGTGAACCCCACCAAGATGAGGCAGTGTACATTGATCAAGACAATGCAACACAACAAATGGATCCCTCCAAGATGAGGCATTGCTCCAAGACGTGATGTGGACCCCACAAAGAGGTGGTCATACTTTAGAAGAGAAGTGAACATACATAACAGGGGTAAGATGCATTATGAGTCAAGATTTGACTTAGGTATGATACCCTTAGGTCATTTAGATGCTCAAGACCAGTGGGGTAGTAGTTTACCTTAATGTATTTATTTATTATTTTATGCCTTTATGAACAACAGGAAAATATATAAAATAATAGATAATAAAATTCATAAAGAAGCATCATATGTTTTTCTATTAATGTTCAGTTGTGAGAGAAACAACATAGATGGAAAAGATTAATATAAATGGATTACATTAGTCTATAAAAAACATTAAACCCTCAAATAAATATTAAGTCACCACAACCTTCCATCATTCACATTTGAATAATATCGGGTTTTTAGTGTGTCAGTCAGGCCATAACTGAGGGTGCCTCTTACACTGGGGAGTTCTAATTAGGGTGGTGGGTTGTGTTAACTAAAATTGAATCAAACAAATAGCCAAAGATATATTTTTCTAATTTTATAGGCAAGAGTTGAGTAAATCTAGAAATGATTTTTTAATCTAGGTATTCACTCAACAGATCAAGGAACTGCGAGTTAATGTGGTTGGCCAGCCAAATGCCTACCTTGGACCCTCTGAGTAGTGGTGTAGCCAGAACATGTATACGATGTGGGGGGTTCAGGTATCCTTGCCACTAGAATACTCGAATGATAGAGTATTATGATTCTAGTATATAGGTTTCCTATAAATCGTTAAATTAGTTGGATAATTTTAATGATTAAATTAATCGGCACTATCACATTTGGTAATCAACATAAAAATTACTAATCTCCTAAAGATTATTTGTAGAGTATTCAATGTAATGCCACCATAAAACCTGTGATAAATATTGAACAAAGATAATGTCCAAACTAGAATGAATTTTAAATATAGTACAGATGCTTGTGCATAATATTAGTGTATTGGAAATTCAAGGTGCTTGTGTCCCAACCTATTATGACACTTGAGGAATATAGAGTGTCAAATTGCTTACAAGAGACTCATGAATTAAGCATATCATGGTTCTATCATAAATTTATCATCAACATCTAATGTTAGTTGTGGTCTCTAAATCCTGACATGGATGAAAATACATGTAGTCTCATCTCCAAGAAGTTTCCAAGGAGAAATCTATGCAATATCTAAATGCGACTATTGGTCTCGGTTTTTGTAAAGTGAAAGACTTTTCACAATATTTCATGTCATCCAATTCTAATACCTTATACACACAATTACTCTAGTTTCATTTAAGGATTAAAATTAACAGTATATATTAAGTGCTTCATTAACTTTAAGGTAACATTTTCTAAGTAATAAGAATATTAAACAAAGTACCATAATTTGTTCTTATTGCGAATAAATTTAATGACAAGACAAAATGGCCAAAAGAAAGATACAACAAAGGCACCTTCATTATATAATTCAATTAAAATAGGTTGGTTAATTAATAATAAGTTATTTTCATCGCATATAATGAAATATATGAATGGAATATTAAAAATGAAATAAACTAAAATAAAAGATGCATGTACACACTTCTCATTCAGTTATATTAATTAATATAAATTAATGCTTCTATCATACTTCCTGGGTATTCAATACAATACACAAATAATATATATGTATTTAAATAGAGTAACCATGCATGTATAGGAACATTATAATAAGTAATGTTTCTTATCCAAGTAGTTGTGAAAGTGTGATTCCTAAGTTAGTGGAGAGAAACACATAACTTCTAATTTACATGTGATTGATTCAAATTTAACAAGTTTTTGAGTATAACAAATGCATTTATCTCAGATTCCCTTTTGTTCATAATGATACATTACACCATGTACAATAATAAATTATGTTTATTTTATAACATACTCAACAAATAGTTCAAACATACTTGAATCATAGGAATTACATGATGAGTATAAAATGTAATAAATACCCAGGTGTGGAAATATAATTTGTTTTCAAGTAAAACATAAAGTGGATTTCAAGTATCTACCCAATATGGTATTGAGGATCAACAATTCTACACTCTTTTTTTATAATTTACATCTTTATTTTAGACAAATAAACCATTAGAAATAATGTTATGCCAGAAAGCTTCTGTGGGTAGTTCAACAAGAGAGTGTGAACTATTCCAAAGGAAATCTAGAGGTAAAAAAACTTTATAGGATTACTTATAGTTTTTAAGGAATGTGTAAGTGAATTAAAGGTATGCAACAAACCTTCTGGGGTTAGTTAAAAAAGAGAGTGTGAAGTATTCCAAAGAAAATCTAGAGGTAAATATACATCATAAGATTACTTACAGTTGTTATGGAATGTGTGTATGAAGTAAGTTCATGGTCAAAAGATATGAGTTACTTTGGACCGGTATGCTGAAGAATATATTTTATACGCAATAATGGGTCATGAAAATGTAGTGTGGAGTAATTCCTAAAACCATGTTACCTTATCTAATTCAAAATATTGATGTTTATAAGGAGGATCAATAATGAGTTTTACATCTTACCATTGATCAAAAAAATGTAGCATGGAGTAATTCTTAAATTCATATTTTATACATTAATGTTATGATGTATGTTGTTTCAATTTTACCACATGTAATAACTTCCATCATATTACAATATTTTATTTGTAAATAAATGCATAAATCCATAACCAATATTAAAACTAATATGACAAATGGATATAAAATGAGTCATAGTATGATGAAAATTCATTATGTCATAGATCAAGTGTTAGGGTGAAAAGAGTTTGTTAAGATATAAACAAACATGCATCAAGCTAAACACATGGTGCATCTATATAAATATCCTAAATTTTTCATAAGATATTATATAAATATAGAAGATAGAAAAGATATAGTCTTGTATTAGACTATATTTCCAAATAAGGGTACACATATCTTTTAGAGATAGTGGGAGCTGAAATGACATGGACATAGTCAATACCCAAGATGAAAAAATGAATGAAATAGGAACAAGCTACAAAAGTAAATTTGTAATAAGAATGTTCCAGGGAAACATACATCATTGGAAGGATGAAACCATGGGGATGGTTTTATATTCACCACAGATGGTGATAAATTATAGATTAAGAATAATAAATCTTACAAGTACGCATTATATGTAAATTAGCTAAGATTGACAAGAAAAATTAAAATTCAGTAATGTATTACATTTATCTTATTGAAAAGGGGCTTATAAATTGAAGTTTCTAGTGGGTATTCATATGAGTTGATACATGGATGGTACAAGCATGGTACCAATAAAGCTCTATTGTTTATACAAAGTCAATAGGCTTAAATCTATTAGAATTTTACTTTTCATAGCTACATTCTAAGATCATTAAATTTTTTTTAGATATCCGAATAAACTTTTGTGGAAGGTGTCTATACGATGAAACCAGAATGGGATGATGAAACCATTGGATGATAATAAGGGTTGAATGTTTCTGAAATCTTGTATATGATTCTAGTAAAAAACAATATCTTAGAGAATTCCTTTTGAATGATTTTTTCCCTATGTCTACCAAATGTTACTGGGACTCAAATGTTTTCCCAGAGAAATATGTTCGGCAACATATGGAAAATAGAACTTGATCTTACAGTTAGATAAGACTAGGTTAAATGTAATTCTCAAGTGATTGACTTAATGTTGAAACCTATGTTCTGGGGAACTGGATCTATCCACGTAGAAAAAATGGTTACATAGACCTAGTCAATCGTACATAATGTGACATTGTATTTAAAAATACATTTTGGAACAATTAAAATTCATAATTGTTGTCAATGTCACATGGATTAATCTCTTCAGGATGACATTTTCGAAATATAGGAAGAGACTAAAGATGTGATTAGAGTTCCATACTCTCCAGTAATGGATCAATCATGTATTACATAATGCATACAATAATTTATATTTCCAGAATATACCTTATAGTAGGCATATATCAATTATATCTAGGATCATTGCAAGTGATGTGGTCAGAACTATCATCTTGTACTTCGGAAAGTACAAATGATTTGTACATGGTATATGGAGAAGAAGGTATACTAGTATATGTGGGAAAGAAACTAGTAATATTTGGATTAATTTGATCTAGTATTGTAGTTAGGATATGGTGATGAGCTATTCAAGATCATAAAATCTAGTGGTTTCTATATATACAAATAACGAGTATGATACAGCTTCTAAGACAACTAAGAAGTAGTTAAATACGATGATTTGTTCAAGCTCTTGGAATCACACCTAGTGAGAAAAGTATTATCATGATTTATTTTATTTTATTATTACTATCTATGTATTCATGTTATGTCAATGGAAAATAGTGATATACTCAAGGCCAAATAGACACACTGATCAGAATTTATGACCGTTCTAAGAAACAATTTGACAGGGGTTCAGAGATGGAAACTGTGTTTTGGAAAACTTCTGGTTGTTGTCGGAGTTTTGGGGTCCCAGATGTGGATATAACTACATTCCATTCTATTGATCTTATCGTGGTTTCGACTGGATGTGTTCATGACACCATCTCTTGAGATGTTTTACTCAAGGATATGAGGTCGTATACTACAGATATGCCACACTGTGAAAAGATGGTAGGCCCAGCAGTCAATGCCATTACTCAGTAGGAACAAGATCTTTATCATGTGGGTAGCTAAGAAGTTTGGTTAGCCATTTGGCTCTAGTGCAAGTGGTATTGTTGAAGTATTTGGTTCCCTATACCCAACTATTCTATACTTATTATTATACTATAATGCATATTTTTAGTTATACAGGACATCATCTTACCATTATAGAGTAGAATTTTCTTCATCCACTATTATAATGGTAATGTCTATAGATTAGTTTTCATGATGAGAGGTTATAGTAGATCCTAGGCTATGATGAGAGTCTCATGATACTGTGACATTAATAATAAATACATGTCATATTGTTTAGATACATCTTACTGACTAGATATTGTATATGTTTGACTATCAGATGTTAGGGGCTCATAAGAACAGATAATTTTTCTATTGAAGTTCACACATGGTGATCTCTAGTAGTGAGATCATGAGGACACACCCAATAATAGGAAAACCACATGTTTTGGGTGTCATTGGTCATTCCTATTTATAGACATCTTTATTGGTCTCAAAAGTTGAGATCATTACAAATGTATACAGTTTGATTATGTACTTTGATTCCAGGAAAAACCAATGTTATTGAAATTGTGGAAATGTATCTTGTGTTGGGTGAATCGTTGTTGGTATGACATTGGTTGAATGGTCAATAAAGTATTTGTCATTTCCAAGTTTAGGAAGTAGTATATCTCATGCCTGGTTGATCGGGATGGTGATACCTTCATAAGTTTTTGGCCAATGTAGTTGAAAGGAAAATCCATCCAGATAGTTCAATAAATAATAATGCATGAAAAGGGTGATGACATGAGTGCACATCTTGATTTATGAAATATTTAATGTTAAAGATATTATATTACACAGTTAGTGTTCGTCAGTTGTTATTCATTGTTATGACTATCCTTTCCCCATTAGGGTCCATGATGGGTTTATAGACTCTTGTCTTGGTCTGTGGATTATTTCACTACTATCGAGATAAGGGTCTAAAGGTTCACACACAATAGTATATTCAATAATACTACTTATTCAGTTGAATAGGTATATTGAGCATGGTGGGCCCCACCATGAGGTCCGAGCATTGTTCATGTTATCGATCATTGATGAATTAAATAAATTCATTTATATTCTAGTTATAAATATTTGGGATTAAATTTATTTAATGTATTTACAAGTTTAGTAGATATGATATTATATTAATAGAATGAATATTATTTTAATATTCAAGGGTCATTTAATATTAAGTGGGACAACGAGTCAAGTTAAATGGATTAGTTTTTATCATGTAATATAATTTATATATATTACAATTATGTGATAAAATAGTTAATAGTTTTGGAGAAGTTTAGTTCGTTATTATTATTTATTTAGTGGATGTTGAAATAAACGGGGGTCGGGGAACCCAATCGTGTTTTTTAGAAACTCAACTATAAATAGAGGTGAGGCTCTCAATTCAAAATACAATTCATTAATTCCATAGAATGAAAAATGATAGCCTATCTCTTCTCCTACTACCTTGAGAGATAAGCAGTTGATCCAAGAGCATGGATCAAGATCTTCCTCAAGCATCGTAGGGATCTCAATGCGGTGATCGTCATTATGTCGAAGACATCATC
The DNA here is from genome assembly GCA_963277665.1 of Viscum album. Classification (NCBI taxonomy): domain Eukaryota; kingdom Viridiplantae; phylum Streptophyta; class Magnoliopsida; order Santalales; family Viscaceae; genus Viscum; species Viscum album. The sequence continues at coordinate 401,174,181 of OY728138.1, forward strand.
AAATCACCGCGCTAGAACCCAGAATTTGATGATCGACATTCCCTATGATTCTAGAAGCATGTGTGGATGATCTAGAGGGATCCTGATATATATCCTTCAAGAGACGATCACTACTGATATGTTCTAGTGGACCACAACATCATATTTGAAACATGTATGCTTTCAGTTTATTTTTTTACTCTTTATAATTTATCTGATATCCTCATGCCTTAATGGGGCTCAGATCGTAAGACGTGAAATGTTCCGTCGAAATATCGATGAAAATTTTAAATTGCATGGCCCAGAAGATTCCACTACAAGCCCTAGAAGCCTAAAATTTAGGTTTTTTATTGTGTTTTTATGACTTATGCACTATTATTTTGAAATGACTATTGGAGGTGAGTTAGGTGTTCGTAAACGCAAAGAATCAATTTAGGAAAACAATATATGACCCAAGTATGTTGGGTGATGTATTTATATTTCGAACCGGGATAATCAGGGATGATATGTTCTAAGGTGGGGAGTCTATAAGAAACCTTTTTTCCATATAGTAAATTTCTGAAGGAATTTGAAATTTCGGTTTACTAGATGGGTCAAATCTTGAACTGAGATTCAGAATGGAATTATGATGGTTTTAATGACTCTAAATTATTATTTTTATATGTGTAATGGGTAATTGTTTTTATATTGATGTTTTCAGGAGTGTATTAAGGTTTCAAGACACAAAATTGGAGTTTTTACAAAAAACGAAGTAGATGGTTCACGATTGGTGCCCGATTAGTGTTAATAGTGCAACAGACCCATGTTGGGTACTTTGTCTATGAACATGGGTTTGTTAGACTATATATAATTACATGGAAACCCATTATATTGACTATAATTTATTTAAAAAATATCACACAGATGGTGCACTGTCCATTAAACCAAGCGACATGCCAGTTCATGGGGTCTGATGCTTGGATAGTTCAAGCCACGCGTTTGGTGCACAATTTGTCTAACCATATATCCAAACCATTCATCCCCTTAAAAAGGCTCAAAATGAAACATTTTTTCTAGTGTATTTTAAAAGATAAGACCCATTTTCTTCTTTCCTTTGGTGGAAAGCTCCCTACACACGTTCCCTTCCTCTATTTCTCTTCCCTTAGGCAGTTCTCCCACATTCTTGATCCGTTTTGATCATTTTCACATTAATTGGAATACTTGAGGTAAATATTTGACTTTGTTAACTTCTATTTTGTTATTTACATTTTATTATAACACAGGATTCTCTAGTTATGGATTTTGGTCTTGATTCCACTAGATCATAGTGGAATCAAATACCAATGATGGGTTTTCACTCTGCCTAGGAATAGGGTAAACTAAGATGTCATTTGAACTTTGACGCATGTTATTTCATCATGGTATATGATTATGATAAATTTATAAAGCATAAATTATTTTAATAAATTTTTTCAATATAATTTTGGATGTCATTTCTTAGGGATTATACCCAATTAGATATTTGTTTTGTACCTCTTGTTATTGGTGAGTGTTAGGTCATTGTTTTAGTGAAAAGAGATATGTTGGTGATCTTCTGATCTTTATGTCCATTTTTAGTAAAGTGGTTTTTATTATTAATATATTTTTTGGAATTATTAATTATGTATAATGATGTTATGATTAATTAATTCTGATGGTGTGTTTGTGAAACATAACTAGTATGACTTTGTTAAGCTTGGATAAGGCTTGGGAGTTGTTTCCAGCCTTTGGGAATTAAATGGAATGATATATAATGTTTAGTGATTTTTGATACCTTCCTTGGATTATTTATGCATGTTTATGTATTATGTTTAAGTTTGGTATTTTCCCTAAGGATGATACCCCTGGTAAGGTTTACTCCAATGAACTTTTAATTAAATTATATGATTTAGTAAATAAATGGATGAATGTTAGGGTTCACTAACAACCTATGTGCTTTAGCTTCACAAATAGACTTATCACTAAGGTCAGGGATCCCTTATAGGATGCCTCTACAATTTATCTAACCTACAGAATCGTATAAAGGATTCCATCTTTCTCTTACTCCTTATAGTATCCCAATAGGTATGACCTTAATAATGTTCTGACTTAAAGGATATCAAGAGAGATAGCTCCATTTACATGTGAACCTCAAGGATCCCAGGTAGGATGCCTCTTCAAAGTACTGAACTATGAAACCCAGTGGGGACCCCAATGTTTGACCATCTTTGAGAATTTATGTAATGGGTTTGGTTAGTTATTTTAGTGGTTGTAACCTTAGAACCAGTACAAAAAATTTTATCCCAATGGGATGTTGTGGTAGTGGTGGGTTAATGAAATTTGCCACCCTAACTCCTTTTTTATACTTTAACATGTTTATTTATAATGTGGTTATGTTTACTAGAGTTGGTACCTAGTTTGTTGTTGTGGTGCCCGATGTGGTGCATGATATATTATTTTTGGTATTCCTTGATGTATTTTATTGGATCTAGTATCGTAGAATTATTGATGGATATTTATAACTAGGTATGGACACTGACATAGCCCTTATCATTATTAAATTAGTTGATTGATGTGGGAAATATTGGCATTGAACCAACTTCTTATCAAAATATATCATCTATTTCATAATGGTATAGTACTAACTAGGGAATCAAGGTATAGAACCTATGATCCATAGGTCTGATTATTTATGTTATGGAGATGATGAGGAATATCAAGGTATGGAACCTTTTTCATAATTCTATGGAGCCAATTCAGGAACTGATGTATGGAATATATGACCCCTATATATGATTATTTATGATATAGAACCTATGAGGAATATCAATGAATGGAACCTATGACATTCATATTCATTCATATATCTATAGATATATCACCCTTGTTATCACCATGGGACCTATACCTAGTATGTCTATATTATATTGAGTTTTTTAAGGATGATCTCCATCAACTCAAATAAAAAACATTGGTTAATGCTCCTAGGTCTTAACCCTCGTAGGTATTACACTTGATAAATCTATAATATTTCTTATTTGATGCATTTTAATCCTTATATGATTGTTCTTTGGAACATTTCAGCCTTCATTATTGTGATTAGAGGCATGTATGGGTGTACCAATGGCATGGACGTGTATCCCCCTATGGTAACATAGCTTTCTCAGAGACATTTTCAGTGCTATCCAATGTAGTTATTTTCAATCAGAATAAATCATTAACCAATGAATTGGAGGGAGATATAGGTATCACCCATCTCATAATGAAATCATTTTTATGTGTTCCACACAAATATAAATCATTCATCATAGCATTACATAATAATAAAAATGTTATTCTTAAACATAATTCCATCACAATCCATACAAACCAAATGTATTTCAAAAATATAATTCCATCATAAACATAATGAAACCATAGTAATAATATGGATTGATAGATAACCCTATTTAATGAATGACATCATAGATGGAAACAATTTTTGATTAAACACTTGAAATTAATTCTTCAGGAAAATATCCTTTCTTATTCAAAAACATTTTATTTTATAAAAATTGTCCAAAATTTTAAAAGAAAATAATTTCATTGAAAATAAACTCGAAATATTGTAATGGAAGATTCATATAAATAAGGCATTATGAAAGAATAAAAATCTATTCATTACATATAATTTAAATTAAAACATTCTTCTCCTACTTTATTCAGAGAGTCAAAATGTTCCTCGTATCAAAAGAGACAAAAGATTCCTTTCATACTGTTTTGTAAAAATTCAAAATGGGGTAATATTGAATTTAAACAATAGTATAAGGACATGAAAAATATTTTAAAATATATATATCTAAAACATTGACATGTATGATAAATATATCACAGTAAATACATATGTATGAACAATCTTGGATAATAACAATACTGCAAATTTAACCCTTACATTAGGTTCTCTATCTATTGTATGTATCTAAACCTAATGTATAATTATTTAAATAATGTAATTTACATATTAAACAATTTTAGTCATTTTTATGATATCATATATGATCATATTACCATTCATATGTTAGTGACATTATTACTCGTTCGTCCGGTATTAACTTCTTTAGTTTTCTTACAGATGTTTTAATCAGATAAGTTCTTATTCCTATTCATATGTTAAATTTATATCATTTATAGAATGATATTTGTATAATATATATCATATTTATTCATTAAAATCATTTGTATAATCATACTTTAATGAAGATCATCTAGAATTAATAACATAACATCAGAAAGACGGTAGGTCATACGTACGCATGAGCAAAAATATCATTACCGTAGTTGTTGAATAGTATTTAAGTGAATGGTGTATAATATTTTAAAATAAATATAATATTAAAATAATTAAATATTATACTACTTCCATCCTTATACCCATCCATGTAATGTGGGGGTTAATATAGATTACACCGTGGCATGGAGACTGTAAGCACGTGGTGATTTCATTTTTCATAGGATGGATAGAAGGTGTAACATTTTTGTTTCATAATCATAATAATATATCAGTATATAAGTGATACTGGAGTTATTACTTTATAATGAAACAACTCATTAATAGGATTTAAAAATAAGAAATATGTTTGAATGAATCAGTAGAGGAGATTACCACTTCTTCAACATGCTCCCTCTAAATCACCTCATAAAGAACTAGAGTTGGTCGTGAAGAAGACCAGAACCTCAATAATGTATTTGACGAAGATGATAAGGTAAAATGGAAGTGGGTTCTGATCTATATATCCCAATGTGAAGTGAATAAGTGAGGGAAGAGGTTACCTTTTATAATTGAGGTGAGGGGAAGTTTTGGGATCACAAAAAATATCTATTTATTATAAATTCATACCACGTCAAAAAAACCTCTCAAATGTCCCAATTTAGACTACGGAAAGAGAGACGGTTTTAATATCATCAAAAAATAAATTATAGGCATTTATTCCTGTCAATTTTAACATTATCAATTTAATTAACACTTAGTTATTCATTTTTCTTTTTAACTGGGGTAACAAACATTTCAATATTAAAAGAGTAAAATATTTACTTATATGATGTTAATTAGATAATAAATTAATAATTTTTATAATTACATATCTTATAATAATTATTATATATTTATTAAAAAAAATTATAATTTTAAAATAATTTAATAAAACTTTATGTTGATAAAAAACCATACTGTCAATTTTAACACTATTCAATTAATTGATTTTAAAAATATCAAGATAACAAGTTAACTTAGAAAAAACTATTTTATTATATTCATAAATGGTAAATTTAATTTATAAAATTAATTTTAGATATTAATTATCCGAAATTATAATAATTTTAATATTTTTAATAACATTTATTTAAAATTTCCCTTAATAAAATAACTACTACAACAGTTTTGCATAATTATATAATATTATTAATTTTTGAATAAAATTTAACAATAAATTGAATGAAACATTTATTCCTATATACTTAATAATAATACTTCTAATCAAATACACATTCTATATAATAGATCATTAAAAATGTTATACTTATTAAAACAAGAATGTGATAAGTTTATCGTAACTTTAAATAAAATAATATAAGTGACATAATATCTTCTATAAGACTCCAAATGGTCAATAACACAACCCATGTCTTATTATGGTTGATATATACTCAACCAATAGGATTTGGTTGAGTTTTTACGTCTTTTAATGGTTATTAACATTTTAATAAAAATTATTTTATTGATTTCTCATCAATTAAAATATTTCTCTATCATTAAAGTATACGTATTTAACATAAATATTTAATTTTATAAAAATTGAAATACATTATCATGATAAAGGAAAAAATATATTTTAAATGTGTATTTATAATCGAATTTATCTTTTATATAAATTTATATTAAAAATTATTTAATTATTAAAATTTTAGTCATATATATTTAACATTTCATTCACTAAAATAAATTAAATTTCATAATATCATCCATGTGGATTCCAATGAATACCATTTTGACCCAAAGATTATTAATGTCAGAACCTACTCATCCAATGATATTAATACAAGTGTTAGGGTAATTTTATAATATTATTCTTACACTTAATTACCTAATTTTTCCTTTTACAGAATTAATAAAAATTATCGAAGATACTATTTATAAAGCCCAAAAATAAAAAATAAAAATTTCCTAATTTATACATAATTATTACAAATATGGAATCTATTTTTAAAAATGTGAAACACAGAATTTTTTATAATTAATTTAATATTAATCATGTTTTTGGAAAGAGATAACAAGTTTTTAAAAATAAAACATTTCCAAAGATTGAAATGTTTTTACCCCTGAATTCGACATAAAATTAATGACAATTAGTAAAATTTTATTAAATGATAAAAATGTATTCTATTTATACATAAAAACAATTCAATAATATAATTTAACTATATAAATCATTTCTATTAAAAATGTTGTTTTCAATTAAAATTTAGTATATTTTTAAAATTCATCAAAACAAGAATGTTATCAAGAAAAATATAAAAAATTCTACCAAAGTAAATTTTTAAATCCCTATTCTAAATATGAGGTTTATGATATAATATAAAAATTATTAATTATTAATAATTTAAATTTAAAAATGGTTCTCCATTAAAAGAAGATAATTTTACCCTTTTGAAAAATGTAGGGTTTTATATATAAAGTAGTGTTAATTCAAACCCTGTGACTAAAACATCTTTTGGATAAATAAAAAAATATTTTTTAAAATAAATAAGATATATATTTCATTAATTTCATTAACTACTTATAAATCTCAAAATACAAATATAAAAATATTTCCATTACATTTAATTGGTTTACATATTTCATAAATAATTAGTTTCTATATAATTCAGCATACATTATCATATGATTATTATTTTTGTTCCTGATAACTTAGCCACTATGCTATAATGGTCATTTCATACCAAGGGTGTCTCTTGGTTCATTTGAACTCACGATCGCATGAATTGAATGCTATTGAAGAAGAATTATTTAAAGAAACTATTTTATCAAAGCATTCAGGGGTTATTGGTGAAATTACCAAGGTGGGACAACATGGGTTAGGTGTATAACTATTAGGCCTCTTGGGTTTGTTATTGATTGATTCAGTATTTATATTTGATCCTTCATGGAGGAGTCAGATACAAATATTCTCATCAAGGATAGACTCCCAAGATGTGGGTTGTTGGTTTGGCTTATGATGTCTTTAATATGTGAGACCCTAGAGATGGGTGTATTGGTATGATGATATCTATTGATATTGGGATTAGAGAATTCTTGATTCCCCATGAGATATGTCCTTACATGATTTATGCAAGACATTGATGGTTAGACCATGTGATTTGTTATGATACATGACTGGTTGGGCAAGGTGGGAGAGATTAGTGACTTTCTTTGATATTAATCTTGTTAGGGGAGTTAGTTTCATGTGACTTCCAAGGATGAAATGTCTGAGGGGTCGCCGAGTAGTGAGTAACATTGGGTTTTTGTAGAACATGTGAAGGTTATGGGATTTTATAACAGTTTATGAAGGTTGATTCTACTATGGGGTTAATCATGTTGGATTCCTCTTGTTTTTTAGAGTTATCACTTGTGTTCTAGTCATTTAGCCTCATGGTTGGTTTTTAGAGGGGCGTGCTATTTTAGGTGCCTAGCCAGAGAACGGTTGTACCTACAGGGAGTGATTAGTGGTTAGGAGCTAGATCGAGAGAGATAAATGTGATCAAGGGTTTATGTTTTTAATCATTTATATCATCATTAGATAGAAACCGTATAGGTGGGGTAGACCTGTTGTGTTCATAGAGGAATTAGAAAGTGAATCCTATGGATATGGTCATCCTCAGAAAGCGATTTTGTGTGAGGAATATATAAATTATTGGTTTCTTTTGGATTAAAATCCCTTGGAGTATTGACACTTTGGTGGTACTGGTAGATTAAGAGGGTAGGACTAGTTACGTTAAAGACTCAGTCCACTCTGGATGTGTCTTCATAAATTTGGTGAGAGTGTAAGTGAACCTTTAGAAATTTTTTGATGATTCTCAATACTTGAGTGTTCATTAAATTAGCTTTTTTCTCGATGAGTTGTCTTTATCTTTTAACACCACTAAGGGTACTCAGAGATGGGTGAGATAATAATTTGGAATAGGCATGGAAAGTAGATAGGGATCATGATCGAGGTTTTCATTGAAATGAAATTTCAGATTTAGAAGTAGGTTTTGTGTTTGGGTTATGGAAATGCATGTAATGGTTAACTATTAATGGGATATTGGTGGCATGAACAGATGGTGATGTGGTTTTTTGTTTGAATTTCAGATTGGGAACTACATAATCATATGTCTATGATTCTTGGATTAAGTAAGAAGTCATGAATTTGTTGCGAACTGATGTGGGTTTGATGAGAGTCTTGAAATAATGGTGTCCCAAGGCTCTCTAGTTAGAATAGGGATGTTTTTGGGAGTGGAAACGAGAATGTGGAAGGATCGTGTGTAATAGAATGAAATATCTGTTTTAAAAAAACATTGAAAGTGTCTTAGGTTGACATTTGGGGGAGGAAGTGTGGTTCACAAGGGGGGAAACACATGCAGTTTCTAGGAGACCATCACAAATAGCACTCTAATATGTAGGTTGTGGATGATCCAAGTGGTGAGAGTACCCTATCGTTTTTTCAAAAGTATGAACATTGTTTTTGGATGGTTTGATAATTGAAATCATGATTTGTTCTGTAATGGTACATGAGAAGTAGTTGGATTCCATTTTAGATAGGTGTTATGGGGTTAGTGATCTCAACTTTTTTTGTGCATCCCATTTAGTAAAAGACAGAATGTGTACTATAGAGTTGAAAAAAAATGGTTTAGGGATGTGATAACCTGGATTATTCTAGCATGGGGATCAAGATATTGATCATGGTGGAACTACCCTCATGTGATGTAGATAGAAAATTTGTGAGACCAATCAATATAAGATCTTTTAGGAATTATGTTAGTGACAGAAAAGTGGAGCTGAATACATATTGGATCCTTAGCGAGTTCTACTTGGGGACTCCGGCATGGTGGATGATGGGTTTGGAGTTTGGATCTTGAGCCAGGTTCTGTTGAGGGGAACTGAGAAAGGTCATGTTAGTGGTGTATTGATTCTCATTGTGTGGAATTATAGTTGAAATGAATGGTTGATGGATCAATAATGTAAAGTCAAAGGAATTAGGGTGCAGACATTGATGGGTGATTTATGGTGATTTCATAATTCCTCAGATCATGAAAAATTGTGATCTAGTAAGTTGGTGATGCATCAATAGTATGCTCCAATCATTTTTTATAATATTAATCTGAGGATGGATCACCTTGTGTTTTCAAAAGAGGTCGGTGTAGTATGTTTTGAAAAAATGTTGATGTGTTGGTTTGTGAATTGTGTGTATATTCTCAAATTTGAATTGGGCTTCAGAGGGAAATGTATTTTTTCATGGTTTTTGTATGGAAGATGGGTATAAATCCATTCCAATTTTTTTCAATGATGATTATAGATTTAATATATGGTACTCCATGATTTATTACATAAAGGTACACATAATATAATCACGGAAGATTATGAGGCCAAGTGTCTTTTGGAAATTAGGTACAAAGTATAATAACTTGAAACATGGGTATAATAACATTATTCAAAAACTCCAAATGCTTCTCTATATTCCATTGATTTTATAACACTACATGAGATAACATGGGGACATACATAACAAAGGGGTGGGATATAAATCCCAGTTAGGGAATAATAAAAGCATATTATATGATAAATTAGTAAATGTGTGTCAAGAGTCATATCAAGTAACAAAATATGGGTGATAATAATAAACTTTATAATTGAATCATAATATAAGATAATAATATAAGGTCAACATAGTAATGTGGAAACAACATAAAACATGACATCATAAAAATAAGTCAAGGCTAACTACTAAGGAATCATAACATAGTTCAATTAATATGACCTACCATGCACCATATAGGGTATCTCATTAGATAAAAACATTTCATAATTTATTAGATCACTATATAATTCTTGCCCCACCCACCACATTCATATCATGTACATGAATTTTTGAGCCACATATATCATACAACATAAGAACATATTTAATCACTTTTAACCCCAATATTAAGGAGTGTGAGTTAAATACATGGATTTTACCTGATAAATTATGGATATATATATCTATTTCAATAACATTCAGTAGAAATGTGGGTGGGTATCCTCTACAAAAATGTTTTGCAAGAAAAATCAAAAGATAATTTCGCCAACATGCTGGGTGTATATAAAGATTCATTAAATGGTTTAATGGGAGTGAAAAGGATATATAATTACTTTCAAATCATATTTATGGTGATATGAACTGTTAAAAATATATTTCAATGTGACAAATTTGAAATCAAATGTAATAATACAAATAATGTACATAAATATATAGGAGGAGTAGAGGATCCATTACCTTGAGGGGTTGTTTCTAAAAGCATGAGAATAGATTCTTAAGATATAAGTGACCCCATATGATGGTTTTATAGAGTTAACAGATAGTAATGTGATGATCAATTAGTTTTTAGTGTAGAGGAGTGGGAGGATTTATGTGTATTTATTTAAAAAGATAGAGGAAATATTTATTAATTTCAAAACATAGGTTTTGGACTCTATATAATTAAATAATCAAAACCACAGACCATACCTTGGTTTGTTCCAGGGTTTCTTCCAAAGAGTATTGGTTTTAAATATTTTATAAGTACAATAACCATACTTATTAAAATAATACCCTTGATGATGTGGAAGTGAGTCATGTTTGGGAGGATTCATTAAGGGTCTATAAAATTAATCAAATAAATTAAAAAACATATTATTATAAAGGGGTAACGTTATTTTGGTCATGGATACTCTTTATAGTTTTTATTAAATTACTTTTTTTCTTCTATAATGTCATAATACATATTATATATTTATAAAATATTTTATTTTTACCAAAAAAATAAACTATAATAAAAAAATTAGGAACAATTAACTATTTGATAATTTATTCAAGATTGTTAAAAAAATAATATATATTTTATCAAAATAAATATCCAAATATAATAGTTTACTCTTTTAAAGTAAATTCATCATATATTGAAAAATATAAGTTTTTACGATTATAACTGTTTTCTAAACATTATAAAAATTAAATTTGAATTTATAAAATTATATTATCATATATATTTAAAGAAATATTATTTAATAAAAAAATTATTAAAATAATATTTATTCCAAAAAGTATTGAATACATCAAAAAAATATTTATTGAAACTATATGTTTCCCATAAAATCAATTGATGTTTCATCATTTCAAAATGTAATTGTTATCAAACATGTTATTTATCCATTTATAAATTAATAATAAAAAGGATAAATATAATAATTATTTTATTTAAAAAATAAATATTCAAATTCATACTATTAGAGTCTAGTTACATAACCCCTTATTACACCAATGTATTTCCTGATGGTAAGGTCTACGATGATGATACATTATTTTGGTGGTTTAATGAACATAGTTTGGGGCATGATCTCAATAAGTTTGAACTTATCCTGTAAAAATTTTCACTCATTATTTAGTTGTTAAATCTCTACTTACACTAGGTCATGGGAAATGCCCAGTGATTTCAAATCCCATGGAATCTTGGATTAATGGGATTCTATAGGGTATGGTCCAACTAGTTGAGGCTATCACGTCTTTCGTCTATGCCAATTGGACTCTATCATGACCATTAATATATATCAATCATAACTATCACCATAAAATGGATATATAATCAATGGTTCAGATGATTTATGTTCTTTTAAATATAACATGACATAACTTAGAACATTCTAATATAACTAATGTTGTGAATTATTTTCTATAACGTCATTAATTAATAAAAAAATTATTCATTTAAAAAGGGAATTTTATTTATAAAAGTCTAGGTTTATGCATTCCCCCTCCCTTATGAAAATTTTTCCTTGAAATTTTCTTTCATAAACAAAAATACATTAGGTTAAATATATTTGATGACCTCTTCCGGTTCCCATGTCAATCCATTAAACATGTGGTTCTGCCATTGTAATTTGTCCTAGTGAACTATATTATATTAGATAACATTGTCTCTATGATATAATATCTTCCCTGACAACTCCTTGTATGAAAGATCATTATCTAAGCATACCACCTATCGATTCAATACATGTGGTTAATTTGAAATTCACTTACGATTTCCACATGAAATATGATACCCCTACTTCGACGTTGTGGGTATTTTTCCATGAACTCCCTCTTCTCTTCTAAAACCCAACTATTATCCATATTCTTGGTAATTCCAATGGTCGATACCTGTGTTATGATAGTATAACTAAGTCAGTTTGATATCTGATATCTCCACATAATTTATTGAGGTTTATGTTTCTATACTGATGGTGGAGTTGGTGAGGATCGTAGTTGGGGAAGAATTCTAATGTATATAAGAAGTGATATTGTAGTTGGGGATATACTACTGCTCAACTTGTAAACATCTGGGTTGCCTATTATCATATTTTCATCGTGCTTTTCGTGATTGACATAGGGTGACTAAATCAATAAATAGATAAGTGTTACGTATATAGGTTATTGACACTCGTATAATGGATCAAATGTGTAATAATGAAACACCAATCATTGAACCTATATATAATGAGACAAGACCATTGAATCCTGATCCAAAGGTGGTTGATATCTTTGACCAGTTGAAATTTAATTTTTCTATCCATACATTGATAGTGCATGCCATGCCTATTCTAGGGGGGCTGTGGGGGTGCAGACAATATAATCATTGGAACCTAACATCGACTAACCTAATCCTTCATCGTATTCATATGTTTTTCATCATGGTGACTAAAAACAAAAGAGGTGGTGATGTAGTTTAATGGAAAATGATTTCATGTGAATTATAACCAGATCACTCTAGTTTTATAATGGTGGTGGGTGAACACATGGAGCATGTAATGTAATAGAAAGAACATATAGACCATTAATCTCAGAAATAGCTTTGATGTTATGGAAACCAGTGGTTTGGATCATAATCAAGGGGAGTCTGAAAGAACAGTATACCCCACTGAAGAGAAAAGAATAAATGGTTAGAGTCATAATATGAGACATTTATCCCTTTTTTTGTTATCAGTGTAGATGAAAGGAACGATAGAGGAGTTCACCGTCTAAGTAGAATGAAAGGGAATAAGGGAGACAGGGATGCAGGAGTTTCATTATGCACTAGGGGAAACATAAAGGGAGCAATGACTACTCTCACCTACCTAAACCAATGCAGACAGGTTCTTACAAAAATAATAGATCCAAGGTGATGTATTGTGAATTCATTGATGAATTATTGCAATATAGGATTAGTTTGAGACGTCAGAGTGGAAACTAGATGGATGAACACAGGGGTTGAAAGGATCATGTGTCGGCTGGTGGTATAGTGGATTCTATGTCTCAACCTTAGAAACACTCTATGGTTATAGATTATATTATCAGTGATTCTATAAATATTGTGGTTTAATCCACTAAATAGGTTCTAGATGTCCTATATATTGAGGTGGGAAACAGTGATGAGAAAAAATAAAACTCTTTGGATATCATTATACATATTTAGGAATAAATGATGGAGTTGGTTCTCTATAATAATTATTCTCATGAAGAGAATGATAGTGTGAGTGAGTGAATTATTATTATCAATGCCAATAATGAGCTTTGTGTGTGGATCATTAATAATGATCTTATTTTGAGAAGAGGATTCGATGAATGGAAGATAAACATGGATGAGTACATTCAAACCAATGGCAAGATGGCTTATCAATTTGAAGACCTCCACAAGGATCATCCAGATACAAAGTTAAATTCCCTTTACTAGAAATTATATAGGGATGGTGTTTCTAATAACCTAAAATATTCATAGAATGATTTTGTGATTTTTTTTGTGTTTAATGTTTTCAAATATAATCCTCTATGGATTCCCACTTTTCCCTTAAAAGCAATTTAAAAAATAATAATTTTCAGTCGGTATGTTAAACTAATATTTCATTTCTTCCCAAAGCTCCTATATTTCATGAATGAAAATATATGAATTAACACCATACAGCCAACATCAAACTCTAGGTCTTGTAAACATTTTTCTACATATCTTTTATTTTGACTTTTCCTAGAATTCATATGATGTATAATGGTTTGATCCTTCTATGAAATCTCGTAGATACGATCTGATCTCATAATCATTTTCTCTCCAACATCATCTCATCATGTTAGAGACTGATACCTCTTCACATATAGAGCATAATATGGTTCAATTTTAATTATATAATGTAAATTAATCTAAATGATATCTCTAATAGGAGATGGTTCCAACAGAAACATCCTTTTAAATCCATTGTTCATGATCTCAATATATCCTCTAGGGTTTGAATGGTTCTTTCAAACTATACATATATAAGAGAAATAAATAGTAATAAAACTCAACTCTATATCAATCGATTGATGAAGTATTCTCCAAAGCATCGAGATAATCCCTGAATTTTTATCAACTATAATGGAGAGTGGAACTCGATGTAGTCTTACCACTTCTCTTGTGTACATCTCATTGATTTGGCCAAGATATAAATATTACTTGATATAAATGAAATGGGATGACTTTTACGAAGATAAAAAACCACCCAGATAGAATTATCACCTTTAGATATCATAGGTATTCCTATGATGAAATCTAGGGTTAGGTTTTCCCATTTTGATACTCGTATGGGAAATGGTTTCATCATACCCTTATAATTCTATCATTCATTATTTACTTGTTCATGTAATATGCATTGAGAAAAAAAATTGTAATATCAAATTTCATGTTATCGCACTAGAATTTTTTCTTCATATATCTATACATATTAATGATTCCATGATTAATTAAAAAGGATGAGCTTTGCACAACATCCAAAAGTTCCTTCTTTATCTCTGGTTTTGATGGGATACATATTCGGGTTACAAACCTTATGACTAAATATTCAGAAAATTTAAACTCTATAATATTCATTGCCTTTTTTATATATCATCATATTATCATTATGGGCCTCCATGATCCTATAAAGAATAGATATTTGAGTAACTATTTGAGAAAGGTAGGATGAACATCCTTTTATTATACTAATTTACATCCACTGCATGTCCCAGAATATTGGATCCCTATCAATTGTCATCAGGGATAAAGATGTAATATCATATCTACTTTGAGAATCTACCACTTTGTTTGCCTTCCCAATATGGTAATTGAATGATTGATGATAATCATTAATTAGTACTAACCATAGTCATTGGATCATATTGATATCCATTTGTGTGAAAATTTACTTGATTCTTTTATGATCTATATATTTATCATACTTCTCCCCTTATAGATGATGTTTTCAAATTTTTTTATAATAATCACTACATCCAATTATAGATCTTTTTTTGGCAAGTTATTCTCATGGATCATTAATTAGTGGGAGGAATTGGCTGTCACTTTTTCATATTTCATGGGTACAAAACCCAAGATATTTTAAGACACGTCATTGTATAACACAAATACTTCCCCGCTTGTGCGTAATGTGAGTATATGTGTCATAATTAGACTATTATTTAACTCTTTAAATCTCACCTCTCATTCTTCAGTTATGATAGACATGAATATATTAAGAGTTAGTTATTTAGTGGTCTTGACAATCATGATAAGTTTCTCACAAATCAAAGATAGTTCCTAGATAATACATAGAATCTATGGATTTCAATCATAGATGTTGGGCTGTCCATCCTTCAATTACCCTTTTTTTGGAAGCATCCATATATATTCCTTTTCTAGTGATAAAATTCCCCATTAATATGACATTATCCATCCAAAACTCACTTTTTTTTATACTTATCATATATCTTTTCCTTTCACAAGGTTTTTAGTACAACATTCAAATGCTCATTATGTTCCTCCTTGATTTTGTAGCATATTAGAACATCATCTATAAATAAAACCACAAATATGTGAATGTTATCACAAATGAATCAATTCATCGAGTATATGATGAAATATGGATAATTATTGAGTAAAAATGGAATCACTTTAAACTTATAATATTTGTACATTGAAAGAAAATTAGTCATGGGGATATCCACCTTCTTCACATCAACATGATAATATCGAGACTAAAGATCCACCATGGATGAGTATTGGGATCCATGTAGTTGATCGAACAAGTCATCAATTAGTAGAAGAGGATACATGGTCTTTATCATGATATTATTGAGATCATGATAATCAATGTAATGGTACATTCAATCATCCTTATTCTTATCAAATAGGATTGGTTCACCCAATGGTGAATCACTTGGGTGAAAAAATCTTTTATCAATATTCTCCTATAGTTTATTCTTCATATATTTAATTTAATTAATGGTAATTCTATATTGAATCTCTAATATTGGAAATGATCTAGGTATATGTTCAATTTAGAACTCAACCAATCGATTTGGAGGAATACCTGGAAAATCATTGATAAATTCATAAGTGAATTACCTTATAATGGGTATGTTAGCAAGGAAGGAATTTTCCTTATTCATAATCATTTTATCTAGATACACTAATTCATAAGAAAATAATATACATGCTTTAGATGATGATTCCATGTAGATTTATCCTCCCCCTTGAACTTGTATACAATCAGACAGTGATTCCAGATATAGAGGTTGATTTTATCCTCCCCAAAAATTTGATGGATCTATACAAGGAATGGAAATCCATACCCAGAATTGAATTTAATTCCACTAAAGGGTGTACCATGAGGTTTCTAGGGATGTTCATCCTAAAAATATTGATAGTTTTGATGTAATATACTTAGGATTCAATAATTGAATATTTTTCCATTATCACAGATAGCCTCACTTCTATGTTTTTAGGTGGTGCTTAAATAGTTCTACTAAACTTTCATGATAATAAGAAATGTGTAGAAGTATAATCCAATAGTATGTTATCAATTATTGAATGAATAAATAGTGTACTTATCACCAAATATTTTTTCTGATCTACCTCAGCCATTGTGAAGGTATAAGTTCATTCTTTATCTCTAGTCATGTGGGGTTATTTACATTAATTATTATTGACAACCCTTTTCTTAGTTCATTGATTCATATAGTTTCCTTGTTCCTCCCATTTTAAAAATTAGATAGTAGGCATAGGGTTTAATGGTGGATTACTTTAATTCAGAAAATTATTGGGTATCTCCTGTTGAAATTTTCTATCTAGGTTCCCTTCCTTCCCACACCTAAATCATTTTTTATCGCATTTAAGATATTATGAGATTCTTCCTCCCATATTTATGACTAGTGGGATTTTGGAATTTATGGACCTCATGATATTTCTTCTTATACTACCAAAATTAAAATCCATCATCTTCTTCCTACCAATAGACCCATGAGACCCTTGATATTCTATTACAAGAATTTAAAATTTTAATGAACATTAGACAATTTTTCCATAACAATTAAATTATCAAATAAACATGTATTTTCATATAATTGGTTTTAATCCACCAAAAAAGGGCTCAACTTTACATTTAATGTTAGTGACAATTCCATAGGATTATCATGAATGTCTTGTAAACTTTTTACTCATACACTGCAATTGTATTCAAATTCCTTTTTTCTTAAGGCCAATGAAATACCTATGCATTTCTGTTCCCATTGATTGTTTACTATGGTTCTCATATTTTCCACTATTAATTAAAATAATAGAAAAATTAGGAATGATATTTTTATACTTTTGAACACATAAATAAAAAAACATGAATATTAAATGGATAACTTATAGATTTTATAAATTCCATAACCAATGAATTTATATTTTTCAATATAGTTTTACCATTATATATTTCCTAACATTAAAATAAATTGGGAATTTTTGTTCCCTAAATATGGTTCATAAAGATATTGTGAGTTTAAAAAATCATATATTATAGGAGTTTCAAAACAAGTGTGCAGCACAACCTTTTTTTCATGCACCATTTTGTGATCTATTCAATCCTAAAGTGTCCTTTTCACTATTATTACTCCTAGGTAAAACTATTCTAGATACAAATCCACTCGTGGTATCCATACATTAGTTTTATTTCTTATAAACCACTTAATATATACTTTAAAAATATAGATGTTTTCCTATGTAACATATTATTCTAAAGTATTTCAATAATGTTTTCTAATATAAATTCTCAAAAATAGCTAGACTTACCTCTTATAATAGTTATGACAACCCATATTTTAATATACCTTAATTCATGATTTTATTACATCAAGGTACAAATAATACAATCCAATAATATTGTGAGGCCTAGTGTCATTGGGAAATTAGGAACATAGAATAATAACTTGAAACATGGGATAAAATAATTTTTAAAAATTCTAAAACATTCCACTATATTTTTCAAACTTCAAATAAAATATGAGATATCCTAGGGACGTACATAAGTTATGGGTGATATATATATATATATATCATAGCAAGGGATTAATCAAATAATATCATAAGGTGAAATAGTACATGTGATTCAAGAGGCACATCATGTAACATAATTGGTTTGAGAATCCTAAACTGGAACATTAAATCATAATATAATTTTATAACATAAAGCCCATATATTAATGTTAAAACATTATAAAAAATGACTCAATAAACATAATCCAAGGATAACCACTGAGACATAATTACATAGTGTTCTTAGGATGAACACTTTTTCAGCATACCGGGTATATCATGAGAAAAAAAATTACTCAATTCATTGGAGGTAAATATAATTCTGATCCCACCTGTCACATTCATATCATGTACATGCATTTTTGTGTCACATAGATCGTAAGACATACTAAAATATTTCATAAATTTTAATCCCATTATTAAAGAGTGTGGGATAAATACATATAATTATCCAATTAAATAGGTATAGTAAAATCTATTTTAACTCTTTTGATTGTAAATGGGTATGGTTGTCCACTATAAAAATGAATGGCATAGAAAGTCATAAGATAAATTTGACAACATAATGTTACTACATAAAGATTCATGGAAGTGTTAAATGAATGTGAATGGGGGTTTATCATTAACGTTAAATCATAATAAAAATAATATGGATGTGTATAAATATATTCCAATATTAAATATTGGAAATAAAAATGAATAATAGAAAGAGAATGGTTAAATTAAGTGGACGAGTAGAGGATCCCTTGCCAAGAAAAGGTGTTTCTAAAAGTTTGAGATGAGCTTATTAAGAGATTGGGAATACCTTGGGGGAATTTATAGTGGTATAGGGAGATTAAATTCAAGTTTAGTGGGTTTTTATTGAATTGTATTTGGAGGATTTCTGTGTATTTTTATAAAAAGTGAGGTGATTTCATTATTAATTTCGAAAAATAGGTTTTTTAATATATATGATAAAAGAATTAAAAATAATAATCCCATGATTTTTTCCAATGGGATCAAAAAATATGAGTGGTTTTAAAAAATTTCATATATTTTATTAACTTTAATAATTGATATAATACCCTTGGTGATGTGGAAGTTAATCTTGTACATAAAGAATTAATTTTTAAACCTTAAAATATAATATAGTCTTTGGAGGATTAGTTAAGGATTTATAAAATTAATCAAACAACATCAAAAAACATTATTTTAAAGAATAATTTAATTTCTTATCATGGATACTATTTATAGTATTTGATACATCACTTTTTTTATGATATCATAATACATATCATATATTTTTACCATGTTTAATTTTTCCCAAAAAATCAATTGCCTCAGAAAATTATGAAAAATTCACTATTTTCTAATTTCGACCTAATGAATTAAAAAATAAAATTTATTTAATCAAAATATTTTTTTTTTATAATATTTTAAGCTTTTAAATAAAAATTCCCATTTATTAAAAATAATCGGTTTATGCATATTATAGTTTTCAGACCTGTATTAAAATAACATTATACATTATAAAATTATATTATCAATTATATTTAAATAAAATTTATTTAATATGAATATTTTATTTATTTCCAAAATTATTAAATTGTTCAAAAATAGTGTCTTGATTTAGACAATCTATTTCCCAAAAATGAAATTCTTGTTTCAGCATATCAAAATCTAATATTTATCAAACTCATTATTTTATAATTTATAAAGTAATTATAAAAATGATAAATATAATATTTATTTTTTAAAAAATAAAAAAATTCAAATTCATCTGATTATTTTCTTAATACATAACCCCTTATTAAACCTATGTATGGCCTAAGGGTAATGTGTGAAATGGTGATACCTTCTCAGGGTGGTTTGATGAACATGGTTTAGGGCATGATATCAATAAGTTTAAACTTCTCCAGTAAATAGTTTCACTCATCCTTTATATGTTGAAACTCAACATGTAATTGGTCAGGGGAAATATCATATTTTTCCATCTCCCATTGAAAATCCAATAAATGGGATTTATAGGGCATAACCCTACTGGTTTGGGCCATCGCTTCTTCCACCCATGTCATGTGGTCTTTATCATAACCCATAATATATAACAATCGTAATAGTCATTGTACAGTGTCTATATTTTCAATAGTTATGGTTCTTAATGGTATCTTAAATATTAGAGGATATAATTATAATGGTCCAAAATATCCAATGTACTGTGCCCATTATCAATAACATCATTATTAAATAAGTCATTTATTCATTTGAAAATGGAATTTAATTTATAAAACATCAGGTCGTTACAACAAGTATCAATGATCGATTGGAATCCTCATGGATGTTTGAGCATGGTATGTTGGGAACCATTCCTAGTGTGTTATGCGAGATTAAGATTGATATTCCAATTTGTTTTTCTAATAGTGGAGTTTCCAAGCATCAAAGGTTTATAGTTTTTGGATGAAACATGTCATGGGGAAAAATATATATATATATAGATTAAAAGGATGAACAAATAATTATTTTTTGGATGAGATTAGGTATGCTTTACCATTGAATTGGTAATAGATATTGGCTTGGTGTTCCAAATTGATGACCATTGAGACTTCCAATGAATGATAGGTATTATAATGGGGACGTTGTAAACCCATCCATCTGTACAAGTCGAAATTATCAGAAGAAATCTGAATTTTCAATTACTAGATGCGTCGAACATTTATTAGGAACTTGAAATAGAATTATGAGAGTTGGAATAGAAAAAATTGGTATTTTTAGATGAGAAATGAGGATCAGGAGGTAAATTGGGGGTTTTGAGGTGCCTTAGAGACATCAGGTTAATTTTCAAGAAGATTCAATATGTTTTTTCTAGGTTCAAGGTATTATGTGCATGGTTTAAAAGAAATCGTGTGAAAACATAATTATCAGATTTTCTCCAATTAATATTTAACTATGAATGGTTACATTTCTTATTTAGTGAATGGTTTAGGGTAAACCATGAATGTTTATGGGAATATTATGTGTGGTGGTGGGTTCTTGGGACACAACATATGGTTTGTTCAGGGTTTTAAACAATATGTTATCCTAGCATCAAAGGGGTAGAGTGTGGTGTTTTATGGTTGGAACCTAGTTAGTAAACCATTAGGCTATACCATGCATCTGATATTTGTTTTTTAAACTTCCTACCACACGATTGGTTCATGGTTTGGAAAACCATGCTGCCAAACTGTGCATATTTTTATAATTTCATTAAAAGTGTAATTTACCAAAATTCCCCCTCAATATATTTATATTTCCACACCACTCTTCCTTCCTTGTTCATGTGTGGATGAGGAGGGTATCATCATATTTTCTCCTTCATCCTCTCCCACCCCTCTTTGATTTGGGGCATTTAAGTTTTTGTTTTTGATATTTCAGGTGATTTTTCTCTTCCTCTTCCTTACCATGCTCCATTTCCATTGTTAATACTAATTTTATATTTACGGGTTTGGGGATTTGGATATAATTTCACCAAATCATGGTGGAATCGGCCAAGGATGATGTGAATTTTGGTTGGATATCCTATAAGAAATCCTAATATGACTTCCACGTACTGTCTATTTGTGTTTTGATAAGGTATGAGATGATATTGGAATTTTTAAAGTTTTACTTGATTTTTTTTATGTAATTTACCATCTAAATTGTTTCTCCTATAAGTGATTTGTATCATATTATAGTCGGTGTTATGTCATGGGTCATTGGTGAGTGGTTGAAGGGTTCTGATGGGGTAAGAAAACTAGTTGAGTTTTCCAACATTATCCTAATTTTGGATTAAATTAATTTATTAATTATAATTATAATAATTCTAAATCATTGTTTCTTGGTTTGAAGTTTTATGTTGAGCAGTAATGGTAAGATCTTTTGGATGATGAGGAGTTTGGGTGAGGCTTGTATGGGTCCTAGAATAGATGAAGAGCCTTAAGAATGTCTCGTAAAGCTTCTTATGATGTAGGTTCTCTAAAAGTTTTACCCATAGTCTAAATAATTTACATTCATGTGTATGTAGTATGTGATTTAAAACCCATGTGTGGTGTGTTTACTTCCATGTGTTATGAAAATAGTTTAATACTTTTCATTGATTTACTATACACTACATAGATCTTGTAATATACATAGGTTGTTATGAGACCGGCCCTACACACACCCACGGGGTGTGATGAATCTTGAAAATGGGTTGTTTTTCAGTGATGAATATTTGTGAATTTATTATGTGGATTTTGAAATGGTTATAAGCATGCCTGTTATATTTTGAACTGGTTTGGGTTTTTCATGGTTGTAATCAATGTGTTAAAGTATATACTTCTCTAAAATGAGTGGTTTTCCTCTAATTTATTTGAAAATCGGTTTTTAAATTAATTTCAAATGGTTATTTGAAATGTGTGTGTGGATACCCTTTTGGTGAAAATTCCATAATTGATCTTTTAATATTTTTAATGAAAATTATGGAATTGGACATGTGTTTGTTATTGAAGAGGAAGAATCATATTTTATGTGTGTCTTTGAGATGTTTTAAATGTATATAAGAGATCCATTATTTTTAAAAGATGGTTTAAAATTGTGTTTTGAAATGTGAACAGAGCATAGTATTTAAAGCCCTGTTTTAGTGTTAAAGGCTCATTATGACCTTGATAAATGATGGAATGGTTCTTGATATTAGATTAGAGACCCAAAATCTGTGTTTTTAAAATGTCGGACATTACACTCCATATGTATAGTTTTAGATGTTGGACATGAATCCCAACATCCATGGTTTAGAAAGTTAGACATGCTACTACATATTCATTGTTCTATGTGTTAGACAAGATTCTCCTTATTTGTGGTTTATAATGTTTGACATGGAACTCTACACCGATGAGTTGTGATTCTTGATATGATGATACATAATTATATTTATAGTATTGCTCATGGTTTAGGTGATGGACCAAGGTTACATGCATAAATTATTTTGATATATGGTTACGTTTCAAGAATATTTTATTGGTATGAATGGTATCCAGTATTGTTTAAAGTATATATCACCCTATGTTTTATGACTTATATGACTGGATTTGGATGAAGTAAGTTTGTTTGGCCAGGTGTCACTTGAGAACCTGAGGTTTAATGAGTAAATTAATAAATGGTTTTTTTTGAAATGTATAATCACTTATGTGCTATTTATTTATCCCACAATTTATGTGCACACATTTTTACTCTAACTAGTTATTATTTTAGACACCATTGGGGGTGGCCTACTGAGTTGTACTTTTAACTTTCCCGGTCCTCTATTGCATAAGAGTTCCCAATAATCACTTACATTTTAATTATAGTTACATGATTTGGTTAAGGCCTAGAGTGTGTTTTGTATAATCAATCTTGATCAATGGGATACTATCAAGAAACTAGATAAGGTTTGAATCAAAGAGTGTTTGGAGTATTTGTGATTAGATTATTATATTTTTGGTATTTTTATGTAATCAGAAAAGTTGTCAGTTAGTTGTGTCAATGACATGTATATATAGTCCTTACTACATTTCATGTGTTTTTTAGTATTGTTTTAATTTATCATATTCCAGTTTATGTTTATTTTGTGATGTTGGTTGTTGACTTTCTTATCTTTTTCACTCTAATTCTTATCATCAATATATGATACATTATTATTTTATTATTTTATTGAGAACTGTGATTAGGGGGTATAGTATCCCCATGGTACTACCCTTAACCTCCACTACTATTTGAAAACATATATCATATGGTGTGCACACCTGAGTTTTTATAGTGAATTGATCTATTTAATGAAAAATTGTGAAATAGTGTGAGATATTTCAAAAACATGTTTAAAACATGTGTGAAATTGAGTAGTAAGGGATTTGTGAACTTAAATCATCCCCCACTCCATTATTATCTTCCTTAGATCCACATTATATATGAAACATGTTCTCTCTTTATATTAGAAACATATATTAATAAAAAATGAAATTTTGGTCGCTTATAAAAGAATCTCACCTCCACCCCATTTATCCACTAATTATAGAGAAAAATATCAACAAAATTATACCTTAATCCCTATTTAACACTCTCCAAATTCTTTATAATCCTTGGTGTATCCAAAATACTAAAAAATGTGACTTAAGGTGTTACCTAGGTGAGAATATCCAAAGGGATAGGTAATGCTCTCAACTGAGCTATCTTAATTTAGTTCTTCTTTTACTCTATAAAACATTTTCCATCAATGAAATTATGATAAAATAAATATTAATAATTTGTTTAAATGTTATTATAATAGTATAATATCTATGTTATACCAAGCTCTAAAATCATTTGAAAAATGAAGACGTTGTCAAGCGTCTGTGAAAACTACCGCCTCTATGAATTGTGTGCATGATTTGTCATCACCACATTAGATGGATTGTTATACTAGTATATTTAATATATTAATGTTATAAAATTATTAATATTACTAAATTATAAATCAATTTCTACATTCCTATTTATCTATGGAAAACTAACATGTTGAATGTGAATACGTGCAGACTACCACCTCCAAAAAAATTAATGTATTTCATTTTTCATTTAGTATTTTATTATTTATAAAAAATATAAAAATATTATTCAACACATTAAAAGATATAAAAATTTTAATTATGATTCTATAAAATTTCTATTATTTCAAAATATTCACTTCAATAATCATACCCACACATAGATTTTATTTTTTCTTGTCTTTGTCTATTTAACCACATACATGAAAAATAGAATAAATCTCTTTAATGGATGACTATAGAAATGTAATAACTTGTTTTATTATAAAATAATGATATATTAACGTTTTTATTGTGATATTGGAATGTTTATATTGATATTTAACTTATTATTATTGTACCACCCTTTCATTGGTTAAAAATTACAGAAGCGAGGTTGTCACCAACATTATCGTTACAAATAACAATTCAAATAATTATGAAATGAAATTAAAACATTATAAAAATTTATAAAACATAAATTATAGAACCTATAATTGTATTTCAATTATAAAATTTTAAGCTATAACAATAATTGACACCACAACTATGAACCTAGTTCTAAACAAGTCAATCAAAGCAAACAACATCTAATGATGAAAGTAAAATATTAAAAACTAACTTGTTTGTAATAAATGATTATAAATGAAATTTATAAAATAAGTGATTAAAAGGTAATATTTTTTATATATTATTTTTGAATACTATCAACTGAGTGGGATTAAATATAATACTTTTTGCATCTCAATTTTTCTTTTTTAAGAAATGATGTGTATTAAACACTTGTTTCCTTTTTGTAGTGTAAATATTGGAAATATATTGACTTTATAAATTTTTTTCCATGAAATATAAGGGATTTTGAAATATACATCATGTTTCTCCTTTCATGGGTTATCACTTAAAAAAATAATGATGGTGTACGGATTTTTTTAACCTAAATTTCATTTGTTGATTTATGATTGTTATTTTTTATCTTGGATTGTATGTTGGTTATGTTCAACACTACGAATTAATTATAATGAATTTCATATATAATTATTTGAATTTAAATTTTCTTCTTGTAAAATCCATTTATAATTATTCTTGTTTTAAAATAATATGTTTAAATGGTTTTTTGTTAACACAAAGACCTTTTATTTGAGTTAAAATGTTTCTTCTAGAACATCTTGCTTCTATTCGTCGATTCTTTTACCATGAGATTTTATATTATTATTTCCCTTTATCTATGGGGAGAGTTATAATTTTGATTCAAGTCTTTATCCTTGATGAATTTATTCCCCGTAATATTATAACATTGTTAATAAAAATTCCCATTCTCATAAATAGTGTTTTTATTTTATATAAATATTATCCCTCCCTTCTAATGTTTTCATTTACATTTGGAAAAATTATTATGTATAATACCATGTGACCTTCATATTTCTCTTCTACTAGTATCAAAATAATGGTTCATTAAACTTTATATGATATGAGATTTTAACAAATTTAATTTTAAATATTAAAAAAATTCTTTCATGATAGTTTGTTTTATCTTCCGCTCCACATTTCCTAAAAAAAATTCTATATTTTCTGATGATATATAATTTATGGTTCTTTTTAAAAGTCAAATTATCCAGAAAAAATCTCTTCACATTTTTTAATATAACTTTTTAATGTGACTCATATCTTCTCCATTTTATGATAACGTTAAAAAATTCAAAAATATTTTTATGATTTTTCTACAAGAGAGATTTATTTCACCAATATGGAAAATAATTTATATTAAGGTTCATTTCCAGGATTTAAAATGGTTTTCCAATTAAACCAAACTTATAATTATTTTAAATTAAAATTTGTTATTTCCTTTTATTTATCAAAGTGATTTATCCAATGATCTTAAAAAAGTAATTTTCAACTCTGTCGATATCATTAATGATCCTTTTTATACAAGGGATATGATCTTATAACACCATAAACCTTATTTCTATGGATATATTATAAAAATTTCTATATAATTTTTCATGAAAGTGAATTATTTATCATCCTTTAAGTATGTGATGCTTGAAATATGAATATAGTCATATTCTGTTGGAAGAAAAATTTATGTAAAATTATCATTGATGTGAGGGGTAATATATCTAACTCTAATGCATTGGTTGATAAATATTATAATCTAAAATATTGTACATGGGTAGTATCTCAATCCCATTTGACTATATAAGTAGTATCCCAAACTTAAGAGGATTCCCTGGTTATAAGCCCAAGACCAAGAGGGTACACCGGTTGATAGACCTAGCCCACGAGGAAACATGGTTAGTATCCAAATCTTAATAGGGTACATAGTTAGTTTCCTAATACCAAGAAGGTATACATGCTTCATTCCAAGCCCAAATGAATACATGGTTTGTAATCCCAATCCCACTATGTGATGTGAATTAGGTAGCAATTCCAACTTCATTAGGTTATGGTTTATTATTATTTCTATTATTCCACATATCTATGTAATATTATTATCATATAATACCATTTATCATGTTTATTATTCCATTTTTTCTCCTTTTCTGTTGCATATGTTTTACCATTTGAGAATTCAAGAAATTTTTTTACACCTAGTGGAAAGAACTTATTATTCAACTGTATTTTAATAAAATATTTCCCCCATAGTCCTATTTTCTAATATACTTATGATATAACCCTTGATGATATATTGATCGGATTTATAATTTTTGTCCATTTGATCTCACTTCTTTATTTTTCTATTCCCCATATTATAATGAATATTATAACTTACGATGACTTTAAAATGTAGTCTAGCATAGTTTAATTACGGTGAAATATTCAAAACAGTTGTAAAATAATTTTCTTATGTAGCCGATACTCAAAAGACAGGAAAACAAATTTCTAGGAATTGTGTTACTATTTATGTGATTTAAGGTTTAACTTATTAAAATAATGTAAATTAAATATATTTTTAGCTTGGTTTGTATCAAAGACAATTTTTAAAAAGAGCGTTTTTAGTACCAAATTAGGGAGAGTGGGATTTGGGGTGCATCAATTTGTTTCAGATAAGGATTTAGCTAATTTTGGAGTTTATTTTAGTTATTTTTTGGGATTGTTATGATATAACTTGATTGTAACCCTAAAGATTAGTCTGTGTATTGGATAAAATTATGATTTATTTTAAAATAGATATTGTGTGGTTTCCTAGTAATTACATCCCGGTATAGATACGATAAAGTAGATGCATTTTTGGAAATGTTTCACATATGGTTCATTCCCATAAAAATTGCTGGTTTATTACTAACTAAATATTTAATTGATATATGATTTGTGGGTCTAAGGAAACACAGCTTGTTATACACTCTCAGGGGATATTCCTTGGATAATTCACTTTCTCTTTATAAACCTCTATTTATGATTTCAATGGGAATTGAGGATGTATTATATAACATATAAGGGTAGATAACCAAATAGGAAAATGAGCATAGATAACCTAGGTTAATATAAAATAGTTATAGGATGAACCAAGTGTGATATAGTTTAACTAAAAGTTTCAGAGTTTGAAATGAAGGATTTTTATGAGTATTAATATTAGGATTAATATTTCATATTCATTAGATAATTTACTAAGACATTATTTGATATTAAAATAATAATTTTGGTTACAGTATTTAATATGAAACTAGATCTTTAAATTAAATCTATAAAAGGAATGTCTCTTGGAACCCTTAATACTGTGAAATATATATCTATTTTGAATGAATGGCTTTGATTAGTAATATATTCCTATTATGAGGGAAAATTATGCTACTTAGTCTTCCTTGTGATATAAAGGTTTGTATCTATTTATAATCCTTATATGGAGTCATGATTATAATTTAGATACCTATAGGTATTGTTATTAGTACGTGATAGATAAAATTACATGGAAACAATTTTTTTTAATGGGAGGAGAATTTAATGCTCCAAGATATTAGTATTAATTTCCTTTAAAATAAATATTATGTTTAAAAAATTTCATCACCCACAACACTGACCATAAAACTATTATAATTTAAAATTAATTAAACAAATTTGACTATAATAATATATTAATTTAATTTCCAAGTATAAATAGAAGTAATTTCACAATAAAAGCTATTTATAAATGGTAATAAATGGTATAGAGAAGTACTAGTCTTTATTAAGAATCCTACTTTTCTGTGATCGGAAAAGAGGTGGTCTCACTAAGGTTTTCCTTAGACTAATCCCAAGATAAACTCAAACAATTATGGTATGAGTTAAATCCTATGTGTGATAAGTTCATTCTCATGGAAATATCTAGGATATCCATGCCAGTGGAATGGAACCCACGACATCCACTATAGCTTACCTTATGGATTGATCTTATGATGATATATTGAGGGGTTATGCAACAAAAAAATTAAGAAAATATAAACATTTAATTTTTACTTTAATATGTTATTTACAACATTTATTTTAAATATTTCACATTTGACTATTAAACAAATACAAATTTAATTTACTTTGGCATTGATAAAATTATCAAGATCATATTATTATTAAAAATTTATTTTTCAGAAAAAAATTATGATATTTATTTAAATAAACAAAATATATTACAGAAAAGATATATTATTTATATGAATAATATATTTACACCAATATAAATAGTATATGATAGTAAATAAAAGTAATAAGAGTTAACATTTTAAAAAATATATTTTTCTATGAAAAAAGTCCACATTGTTTTTAATGATTTTATTTAAATTTAAATTTTTCTATTTTTAAAATGAACAACTGGATTTTTTTTATTTGTAATAACAATAATATAATATGTTTAATTTTTATGATATTTCAAATATAACTTATTTTTAGGTGAATAGTGAAGAATAAAGTTTTTATTAAAACTAATGCATTTATAATTATATCAAGAAGAAAGTATAGCTTAAAACTGATAAAAATATTTCATGATCAATAAAACATTTATAGAGTCAAATGATGAAATTAAAATTAATATGTTGGTTTAATAAATCCCATGTTTAACTTTTAAATCTTATACAATATTTTTCTAAAAAATAATATTTTTATTCTTTTTTAATTAAATTTTCACTTAGTGAAATTAGTTTTTAAATTTATTTTAAAGTCGTATAACTCTGACATATTTAATAATAAACCATATAATTTCGTTAAAATCCACGAAATTGATAATTGTTTCTTGAATATTACATTTATTCTTAAAAATACACTTTTTCTTAAAACTGGTTTTTACACGTTACTTGCGTTACCGTTAAAATTAATTTTTCTTTCACATAAAAATTTTATTTGAACAAATTTATTTCAAACATATAATAATTGGTTAGAAATTGTTTAATAAGGTCCATTTTTTATTTTTTTAAAATTAATTTACATGGGTGAATATTAATTACCATATTAAAAACATAAAATGGTAAAAATCATAAATTTAAGAGTAAAATACTTAATAACATGTTTAAAAATTGTATTAAAATTATAAATTAAGGGATTATTAATCTTCATTCATCAATAAAACTATTTTATATACTTTTTATATGCATTCCATGTGAAACATGTTCTCTCTTTATATTAATAAGTTATATTTTTAAAAATTTCATTCCCTTCACCTATAAAAGAAATTCACCTACACCCAATTTATCTATTCATTATAAATAATTAGATAAAAAACTCTAACTTGGTCTCGTTTCCGCTATATCTCTATATCATAGAAATTTTTTCTTTACAAAACACCAAACTAATGACTCTTAAAGTGTTTCCCATGTGAGAACTTCTAATGGGAGTGGTCATATTCTCAACTGAGCTCTCTTAATTATTTTCACATTCTAACCTCTCGAAATTATTTTATACTTTAAAGTATGATATAATAATAATTAATAATATTCCTAAATTTTATTATAATATTGGGATATCCATTTTATACTTTCCTCCAAAACCATTCAAAAAATGAAGACAGACGTATGCATGTGTGCACACAACCGCCTTTATGAACGATATGCTTGAATTTCCATCACCAACATAAATTAATGGCAAAAAAAGTATATATAATAGATCAATATGATATTTATAACATTATTAATATTCTAAAATTTTAAAACATTCCCAATATTCCTCATATTCTATGGAAAATAATCAAATTAATGTTGTATACATGCAGACTACCGCCTCCATGAAAAGGACATATTTATTATTTCGTATAGTATTTTATTCTTTATCAAAATATCTAAAAAATTGATTCAATGCCTTAAAAAATATAACTAATATCATTATTATTCTATAATAAATATATTATACTACAATAATCACTTCTCTTACCATACTCACTCATATATTATAGTGTGTTCTTGTTTGGGTCGGGTTAACCACCTATATGAACAACACTATATATATCAATCATTAATGAATATGGATAATTATCTACTAGTGTTATAATAAATTAATGATAAAATAATTTTTTTATTATCATGGAAATGTTCTGTTAATATTTTCTTTATATTTATTGTTACACCCTTTTATTTTTTAAAAATTACCGAATAAAGCTTGTCATCAAATTCATCCTCATGAACCATAACTAAGATATTTACGAAATTAAATCATAAAATTATAAGACATTATAACAAATATACACTAATACTGAAAATGATATTTGAATGATTAAATTTGAATCTAAAAATTGGAATTGACACCACCATTAAGAAAGTAGTACTAAACAGCCAATAAAATATAATAACATTTAATGATGAAAATAAAATATAAATGACTAATATATTTTTAATAAATTAATATAAATTAATATTATTAATTTTTTAGTTATAAATACGTTTATTAAATATGTAATTAATATAGTTATTTTTGTTATACATGAGTTTATATTAATTTTACTATGAAAGATTAAATCTAATAATTCTTTCATCTCAACTTTTCTTCATTAGGATATGATGTGTATCCACCAATTGTTTCGTTTTCTATGGGATATATATTGGACATGGATTAATTTTTTAAAAAAATTAATGAATGTTAATGGATTTAAAAATCAATCAATTATTATAACTTTTATTGGCTATCTATTCAAATGATAACTAAGATGAAATGGGTTTTATTAACATGTTTTTTTAATTGAGTAATGATTATTAATTCATACCATTATAATTATAATTTTATTATATTTTACCCTATAATTGTATTATGATGTATTTATCCATTCTTCTGTAGGTTTATTCTTTTATTTATTATAAAATAACTTTAAAATTATTCTTCCTTTAAAATACATTGTTGGGAAGGTTTTTATTGTTAACTCAAGCCTCCATTATTTGTGTTATAATGATTCATTATGAATTTATTATTATATTATAATATTATTAAACCATAATATTTTATATTATAAATTCAATTTATCTATAAGGAAATATAAAATTTTGATTCAAATCTTTATCCTTGATGAATTTATCCCCATAAAAATATGACATTGTTAAGAATAATTTCTATTCTCTTTAATGACTATTTTTATTCCATGTCAATATTTTTCCTTCCCAACAATGTATTCCTTTATATTTGGAAACATAATTCTATGATATCATATGTTACATTAATATTTCTCTTTTCCCATTTATAAAATAACTTTTTATTACACATTTGACGATGCAAGATCTCAACCATAGTATTTCAAAATATTAAAATGGGTTTCCATCAATGATCATTTGTTGTAACTTCAACTCTATATTTATTTGGGGATAGTATTTTTTTTTATTTTTCATAGATCTATTATGAATATATTTATTACATATGTAATTAAGATAGTTGTTTTTTTATACATGAGTTTACAGTAGTTCGACTAAGCAAGATTAAATGTAATAATTATTTAATATTAATTTCTCTTCATTATGATATGATGTGTACTCACAAATTTTTTCTTTTTGGTGGGATATATATTGGACATGGATTTATATTTTAATAATTTTTAACTAAATATAATGGATTTTCAAATCAATCACTTGTTATACCTTTTATGGGCTATGAATTCAAGTGATAACAATGACGTAAAGGTTTTTATTAAAAATAAAATTAATTAAGTTATGATTATTATTTAATAACTTTATTATTATAATTTTATTATTTAATACCCTATATTTGTATTATGGTGTATTTAACCATTTATTTTCTATGTTCATTGATTTCTTTCCTATAATATCCCTTTAAAATTATTCTTCATTTAAAATAATATGTTTGGAAGGTTTTTGTTATTAACTCAAACCCTCATTATTTGAGTTATAATGTTTTATCGTGAACATATTATTATCTTATTATCTTATTAAATCCTAATATTTTATATTATACATTCTATTTACCTCTTGGGAAAATGAAAATTTTGATTCAAATATTTATCCTTGAAGAATTTCTTCCCTATAAATGTATGAAATTGTTAAGAATAATTTCCTTTCTCTTTAATGAATTTTTTATTGAATTTTTATATTTTCCCTTCCTACCAATGGAATCATTTATATTTGGAAAAAAAATTATATAATATCATATGTTACATTTATATTTCCATTCTCCCCTTTATAAAATAAATTTTTATTACATTATTGATGATGCATGATCTCAACAATGGTAATTTAAAATATTAAAATAGTTTTCCTTAAATGATAATTTTTTGTATCTTCCACTGTATATTTATTTGAGATAGTATTTATGTCTTTTTCGTGGATAAAATATGTTTTTTTCTTTTTAAAAATAAATGTTTTCAAACAATTTCGATTCAGATTTTGGAAAATAACTTTTGAAAGTGACTTATATCTTTATATTTTACAATAATTTTAAAAATGTTGTATATATCTACATTAAAAGTTTTTGTGTGTGATCATATTCTTTTGTCATTATGACCATTATTTTTATTGTATATTACATTCTTTATTTTGATTTTTTTTCTAAATAAACCTTATTATTAATGATTTCAAAATGATAATGTGATTGTATTCTTATTTTCTATGTGATTTACTCAATGATCAAGAAAATTTATTTTTCCTATATGTCAACATTATTAATTCTCCTTATGTTACATGATAAAAATTTTCTTATAACATTATAAACCTTCATTATCTATATGACATAACAAATTTCATGTGGATTTTTTCATGAAACTAATCTCTTTTTTCTTAAGTTAATTAAGCGATGTTTGAAATATGAATGTTTTCATATTCTCTTGGAATACAAGTGTATGGATGATTATTATTAATGGATGGGTCCTATATAACTATTCAATACATTGTTTAAAGCTTTATATCTCAAAAGATAAAACATGGTACATATGTAGTATCCCAAAACCAAGTGAGTACAAAGGTAGTAGTTGAAGCACAAGGGAGTACATAAGTTATTAGCCCAAGACAAGAGTTTTTATAGGTTTTCAGGCCATGCCCAAAAGGGTACATATGTATAATCCCAATATCAAGAGGTTATATACGTGGTAGCCTAATCCCTAGAGGGTATATGTGTATTCTATTAATACTAATAAGGTATATGGGTTGTCATCTCAATCCCAAGAAGGTGCATGGGTTCTTATCCCAATCCAACTATGTGATGGTAATAAGGTATAAATTCCTGACCCAATAGGTTATGGTTTCCTATGATTTATCTTAAGTTGCATTTATATATTATATTCTTATGTTAGATTATTATTCCACATGTTTATTGTTTCAATTCCACACACACCAATTCCATAATATATGTTTGATCATTTAATATTATAAGACATTCTATTATGTCTTGTAGGTAACACTTATTATTCCATGATCTTTATAATAATGTATTTTTCAAACTCTAAAGTTTTCTCATATGATTACGTTATAACCCTTGATGGTATTTTGATTATTTTTTACTTTATTAAGTGTTTTTTCTCTCCCCTTCCTTATATTTCCATTCCACGGGTCATTAAGATGAGTATAACTTAAAAGCTGTCTGGAAGGTAGTATAGTGTTGTTAAATTATAGATAAATATTCAAATGTTTCATATTATAATATTCATATATAGTTTATCCTTAATGACACTAAACCTTCTGTTCATGGGATTTTTTGGAAAATTTGTGAGAATTAATGTCTTTCTTATAAAAACTATTTGATATATTTACATTAGATTTATGAAATTAAATTAAAACCTACTAACTAATAACTACTGGTGAGTGGGGTATCAATCCTCATGGAAGGTAAATTGAGTGCAGACCAAGAAATAAAATTCAAGAAAAGAAAAAATAAAATAAAAATCTCTAAACAACACCTATAATGTTGAATATTTTTTAAATCTAACAATATATGATAGGGAAATGGTGATTTTGGTAAAATTTAAGTTTAAGAAGAATCCCAAACAGAGAAGTAATGAACAATCAATGAGGAATTATAGGAAATTTCAATTGTTTGACTGAAAATGTATATATTCATTCATGTAATAGTCAATTGGGTCATTAATTAGCAAAATTAATTTGATCAACTATTTTGAGAAGTTTAAATTATAGTTAATTATATTTCTTAATTCATCACTTACAAAATTAAATCAACCATAATGAAATTTGAAGTTAAAATCACCATAATTATAATGAATAATGGTTTCATTATACTATAAAAGAAGTTGCTTGATTTTAAATGAATAAAAGGAATGATGTAAATGAAATAAAGAAATATTATTCCCCAAGATGAATTTTATCCATTAATCATGTTCCAAATAAATGATCTAATAAATTATAATAAAGTACAACGATAAAGAAATAAATAGAAAGAATGTGAAGAAAATTCTAAAGATCACCCACTCTTGGTCATGATTATCATTGCTCTGTTGTGTCTTCCTTATCTATCACCAGTCTCCAGAAAAAATACATGTATAAAAGTAATTAATAGAATAGTCATCTTTCCAATATTTAAACAAAAAAATTAGTCCCACCCACTTTTGAAATTTCCTCATAACACTTTTTATATGGGTGGAAATATCTCTCTTGAATTTAATTTTCATTTTAATAAAAATAATGTGACAATAATGTTTTACTTTAAACAAAATAATGTCCATGTATTCCCACTGACAAAATTATAACATAATTTTAACAGAGAAATCTTATAAATCAATATTCCTCCTCAGCCTACCACACCTAGCTGACATTTTGGATTTAATAAATTCAATTTGATCTGAGATTCATCATCAATTCTATGTGGAACATAATGAAAATATTAACTATTTATTTTAACCTGCAGTTAGGGTTATTATTTATATTACTAAGATCATAATCACCATAAACATGTATCATCTTATGATTCAATATTTTAACATATTTTCATGGCATTTACAGTTCCCATCTTCTGATCTTTTAGGGTTTCATCATTGTGCAGGGCTTGAACCAGTGTGGGTCCTCAAATAACGTCATCATCTTTAGGAATCCATTGATTCATTTATTCAAGGACATGGTAAGAATTTTTCAACATGGATAAAACAATAGAATCCTGAAATTTCTAATCCCCCATAATCGTAAATAGGTATAACATATAAAAACCCAAAAATTGATTCATTTAAAACACATAAGTGACAATCAATATATCAGCAACTACATCTCAATTTGGAAACTCCCCAACTCAAATCATTTCTCATGTTCATTCCTCGGTTCTATAATCTTCCCTAATAATGGGTTTTCAAATAAGTTTGGCATCAGATTTTTTATTATCCCATTTACAATTCGATTTCTAGGTTTTGATTATATTCATTAGCTTTTATCCAATATCCTTAACATCACTCCCCCATCGTTGGAATTTTTTATAAAATAGTGAAGAAAATATTTATCAAAGGTCAACCCCTTAAAATATATTATATATTTTTTAGACATCGTAGATGAGGATGTTCTATGGGTGTGCTTTTAGAAATCGCCATCCTCAGTCATATTAACCAGTTCATTTTCATTAGTTAATGCAAGTGTGGCTCATGTTGATAATATCTCTCCTTCACATGAGATGAGGATATTGCATTGCCATGAATCCTTATATTTGATTTCCATATATTAAATGTTAGGTTATATTCACATTAGTATGAGTTCTTTAATCTCATGGTATCTTTTTTGAATCTGTGATGGGTTATACAATCGATTTAGGGAAGAAATGCTTCGATTTTTTCTTTATCAAAGACATCTATGAAAATCTCATTGTAGCATGATAAAGCAATGGTGTTATAATGTTTTCATGGAAATCCCACATAATAGAGAAATAAATTATTCCAAAAAAATTATTTATATTAAAAATTAATGAAATTTAACATTTAAATTATTAATTCCTTAATAAATATAAATTTCTATTTCAAAAAATATTGAATTAAACAAAATAATTTTTCTTAAAATATAAAAAAATTCATTCAAATAACATTTTTATCATTTGATCACATTGAATAATTTTTTTATCAAGATATTTAATGAATAAAAACTTCAACACAAAATAACCAATGATTATGAATTTAACATTAATGGATAATTTATTTATAAGAAATAATAAAAATATCATCATTCTAATGTGGAAAACAAGTATCAATTTAAGGCCACGTCAAATTTCCCCACACATAAGATGGTTCTTGTCCATAAGAAATAAATTAATAAAATTTAATATAAGAAAATTAAAATTTAGAGTGAAAAACTAAAATTCCAAAATAGATTGATTTTTAAAAAACATTCCCCCATGAACACTATAATGTTGTAAATGTGACAACCCTGTTAAAATTAAATGGTTTTAGTGTAAATGAGGTGTCCTATTTTACAAAAAAAATATTGAGTTAGAATATTTTGAAAAGAATTAAACACACATCAATTTTCATCCAACTAAAACTTCTAATCTTCTCTTTACCTCTATGTAAACAAACACACATAATTTAACAGAGAATAAATAGACCCAACAAAATTGATTGGTGAGATTAATAATTTAATAGAATGAATAATTAACGTATCCCTCAGTAAAATAATAAAGAATAAAAAGATCAACTTTTATTAGGGTTTTCATTTATTAGACCATTTTTACGAATATGTTATGAGTATAAATCAAGTCAAAATGTTTAAATCCTATGATAATTGTAAGAAATACTAACATAATTTTACTAAAATAAAATCTTTTCAAGGTGGTAAAGTAAATGATATACTCACTTAAATAAATGGATTAATAGAAATTAAATTATAATAGTGGTATCAAAATCATCAAGATTAATAAAAAAATTAAACCACTGAATAAGAAAAATGAATATTGAGAAATAACCAATTTGGAAAAAAAATTAGGGGATTTTGATGTTCTGTCAATGAAGTTATGAATAATTTATTTAAATCCCTTCCCCTATAATGAAAACTCATAATTGACCCTAATGTTTAAATCTAATGTGAATGGAACAATTTAAATTAGGTTAAGGTGTAAAAAGATAATCAATTGTGTAATTCTAAATCATTTTCAAGTTTTACTATATTGTTTGAACATT
This sequence comes from Viscum album, assembly GCA_963277665.1. NCBI lineage: Eukaryota > Viridiplantae > Streptophyta > Magnoliopsida > Santalales > Viscaceae > Viscum > Viscum album. Next base: position 401,212,743 of record OY728138.1, read on the forward strand.
ATACTGCCACATCTTCAAATGGAATTTAATAATTTATATAATTTAATAAATTTTTTCATAGTCACATGAATTTTAAATTTAGCTCAAGATAGAATGTATTTGACTTTATTCATAAAATTAAACCACATAAAAACATAGATTACAACACCAATAATTCATAAACATATGGTAATATTTTTTCATTCTTGGTTTCATGAAGTGAGCATAATAAAATAATTTAATAATATCAATGAAGAATTTAGGAAGATTCAAAACAATAATATTTCAAAGAAAAAAATAAGACTCCCCTAATAGTGAATCCTTTAACACTTGAGTTCATTTTAACACCCCCTCACTTTACCCTAGAATTAAATTCCACTATTCAGTAAGTCACAAATAAAAAAAATTGAAGAGAACCACATGGGATTATATAATTTAGTGTTCAATAATGAAAATAACATGAGATAATGTTTAGGGATGTTGTTATCCAAATACTTCCCACTAGATACTCATATTTTCAATCAATCAATATCATAATCAATTTCCTTTCTGTGGTAGGATAGATTCCCAGACATGTGATTAGGTTTAGTTTCCATTGTAATTCACCAGAAATAAGTCAATTCAAACTAATCTTGTTTCAAAATGAGAACATAAGTGGAAAAAACGAAAGAAATTAGAAACATAATTTTTATTCATCTAATAGGAAAAAATGATTCATGGGTTGAATCACACAAATTATTGAATATAAAGATTATATTATGTCTTTAGTGGAAGTTTTGTCTTTAAGAAAAATGATTATAGCCAAAACCTATGGATTTCCATCAAAATAATTTTGAACCATTTTTCCATTAACTTAAAAAGGTATGTTCTGTTCCTCTACTAGATATAAAGCTCTATTAACTCTGTACTCTAAAGATTGTGGAAGTCTCACAAAATTTTTATTTAATGAATACAATAAAAATTATGGGTATATAATTAAATAATAACACACTCTCACTATCCTTAAAATACATGTTTTTGTTAATAGAGTCTTGAAAACCCTTGTCTCTTTCCTCTAAGATTCAATAATTTTTATATGAATGACTTTTAATATCAGCAAATTCATGCAAATCGAGAAATATTCTCTTACTTGGAGAATGTATATCCTAGTTCATGGACTTAAATTCACAAAAGGATTTATATTGCATCTCCATTGGTAAATGTACTGACTTACAAAAAATGAGAGTATATTAAACATTCTTCTAAGAGTTTTAAACATAGTTATGTGGGCCCATAAGTCCCCATCCATCTTAAAAGATCAGTCGTTCATGGAAGAAGAAATAGTTTTCTCAAAAATTTGATTATGCTCCCTCTTTGAGATTTAAGCTTGTCGACTAGATAATGGATGGTGATAAGTTCATGTTTTGTAAAGACATAATAATTTTCCATCAAAAATTTGAACATAAAATTTTTTAAATGGGTTTCATTTTTTGTAATAAATGAATTTGAAACCCCAAATCTTGAAAATATATTCATTAGATGAATTATATTACATTATTTTCTTGATATATTAGAACACACTCTAATTTAAATCACTTACAGACATAGTCTATAGCCACTTTGATTCACTCATTCCTGTAAGAAAATCAAATTGGTCCCATAAATTCTAATCCCTAAGCATCAAAAATCTCAACATCCCAAATACCCTTTTTGTATTTAACTCTAGCTTCCTACCAACATTCTCTAACCATTTACACTTATCACATAAAACTACAAAACAACTCAAATCTTTAAAGAGATTTAGCTAATAGAAATTAGCCTATAAAACATTTTAAGCAGCGCTCACTAAAAGAAAAAAGGGGTTTCGTGGTGGGATTTTCGGAGTGATTTTCCAAACCACCAGTATATATTCGAGAAACAATATCTTCCTGGCATTTTTTAGTTGCAATTATTAAAACCCTGACTAAATGTTTTATTTATTTATCTTCTGTTTTTATATTTTTATATTTTTATGCGGTATTTTTTGGAGGAGGTTTTTTAAAATGGTGTTAATTTGATTTTTTTTTATTTTTGAAAAAAAACATAATTTTTTAGTGGTGTTTTATGAAAACTACCGTGAAATGACGGTGGTTTTTATAAAATCAGTACTGATTTACTAACAAAAAAAATAATTAATAATTAATAACTTTTGATTCATTATCATTTATTATTATTTATTGAATATTTTTTTATTTAATATTTCTATATCATTCATTAATTATGTATCTAATATTTAATTAATATTTAACATTTAATATATATTTACTATTTATTTTTGCTTATATTCTTATTTCTTATTTATTATTTATTATTTATTTTGATATTATTTATTGTTTATTTATTATATATTTATTTATTAAATATTTATTTATTAAATATTTATTTATTATTTATTAAATATTTAATTATTAATAGTTTATTACGTTTTTTTAGTCATTTATGCTTTAATTAAGATTTATTATTTATTTATTTTTATCAGTTATTTATTATTATTTATTATTTGTTTTTGTTTATTATTTATTATCATTTATTATCATTTATTATCATTTATTATCATTTATTTATTATTTATTATTTATTTATTTATTTATTAACAATTTTTTTATTTTTTTCTTTTTTATTTAAATAAATTTTAATTCTTATTTATTTATTATGTATTTATTATTTATTTGGATGGAATTGTGAGAGTTGCTCGGACGCGACCATGTCATCTGGAATTTCATTATGGTGGCACCATCATTTCAATCACCTAAGGTGTTCCTAACATGCATCCGCTTCGACTGTCACTAATTTGTGGATCCCACATCGAATCATCGGAATCATGCAGATAAGGCGAAGATCTCGACCCCTACTATTGTTAGCCCCAACTACTTCTCCCTTCTCAAGGGATAAATTGGTGGTATCCACCAAAAAGGTAGCACCACATATGTCAGGGCTGATCCCATGGTAGTCTCTGAGTGTCTGAAAATTGGGGAGTTCTTGGTCCATGGTCACCACATGTTGTCCAATAGTTTATTACCATAGATGATTGTTGACTTATTATTAAATTTTTCGAACATCTTGGGCATTAATGGATGTCGATGAATCTCTCTAGGTTGGGGTTTCATCCATTTCCTATTCCCTTTTGCAGATCTTATGTTTAAGGCATGGGGATTTCATTCAATTTCTCTCATTCCAGAGATTCTAGACATCCACGAATGGGACCATTCCTTCAATCCTCTCTAGGTAGGCCGTTCTTTGGTTCTGGAATGGGTTAAAGTATTTAGATTTGACTAGATTCTTTTGCACTCCAAGATCATCTACAACATTGGGATATCCATTAAGGTGTCAATAAAATTTTATAAAGGGAAATAAATTTCAAGGTTCGGGCACATTTGACGATTTGCAGTTGAAATTCATTTAGACTCTATTTTAGATGATCGTGTTTTTCTTTCCAGTGAGGATGAAAAAATTGAAATGTGAATTAAATGTTAAAAAAATGAAATTTTTTTTGTTCTAGGTGTAAGAATATTGGGCATGAGGTACTGAACTGTAGGAAACTAATTGGAGTGGCTTCAGCTACAAGGAGATCAGCATGACAAGGTCCCTCCATGGGGGATGATGGAATGTAGAATAAAAAAGACAATGAGAATGGATCTGGTCACATTAATGTACCTACTGATATCCCAGTTTTTTTTTTGCTAGTGATGGGCAGATGGATGATTATAATGTGCCTTGTCAAGATAGAAAGTATGGAAAATCATAGGCTAAGAGAGTGGAGGGACAAAATTAGGGAAATCACTATGATGGTCCAGTTCCCTTGGTCGTGGTACCCTTTAGTGGTCAGAATACACTACATTGTGAGGCTGGGGGATCCACTGGTAGAACCAACTTTTTAGATGGTGGATTTGAGATTGCATAAATTGACAACTAGTCATTTCAAGATGAAGAACATAAAGAGTCTGATTTAAATGACCTATAGCAGGAGCGGCTAATTATGGAAAGGTCCAGCATGGGGAAAAAATTTGTACTAGATGATGAAGGCTTCTAGTTGGTATATCATTTGAAATCAGTAATCAGTGACTCACCAGGCTCCATTAGATCCCCTTGCACCATCTAATGGGAAATATGATCTCTCGTTTGATGATATTGAATTGGAAAAGTTTACTCTAATATCTAAAGGTAAGGATACTCATCTGGATGAGAATCTTCTTAATCTTGAGAACATTATACTTTCTGAGATGGTGTAGGTAACTATTGAGAAAGAGGCATATGTTGGAACTCGTACTTTTCCAACTTCCTTGGTAGGTGGCTGGTGCATCAACTCCACCCACCATGGTAGGAGGAAGCCATGTGAGAAGTCCATGGTGGGTGGGTGGACTGGTGGATGGTTGGTGGGAGAGGTGTGTTAAACTTGACACCTCCCACCATGGATATATAAGGAAGCCTTGGGGAGCTTCCTTTAGCAGATTAGAGAGAGCCATGTGAGAGCTCCATTGTATCCAAGGAGAGTCAAAAAGAGCTCAATATATCCAAATAAAGCCCGAAGAGAACCATGTTTGAGAGATAGAGAGTTGTAGAGATGATGTTATTCTAAATCATTGTTCATTTTGAAATAAAGGTTGGGTTCTCCCTCCATGTTTCTCTATTCATGGTCAGCGAACAACAACAAGTTGTTTCAAAGGCGGTTCTGGTGAAACTGCAGCGAGAAATAGAAATTTTCTAGTGACAGAAAATTAAAGTTTCCTGGAATCATGTTTTGAAGGAATATTATAGAATCCTATGTCAAGACGATTCCAACGGTGCAAACGACATTGAAAACGGAGCTAAAACGAGCTTCCATGTCCTGGTCAAATTTGTTCAAATCTCGGGTGCTATAGTACCCCCTTGCTGTAGAAGAAGGTAATGTTCCAGTGCCGACGACTTTTCCGGCGGGTTTCCAGCAGCTACCCCAGTGTGCCACATCATATACATGTCATCTCCATGTCATCAGATGATCTCGGCCATTGATACTGTTATGATCATAACTTGATCAATCGGAATCCGATTTCGATGATCCAAGAGTTGATTCAACCATTTTCGACCATTCCAGACGCAGTAGTGGGCTCCATTTTTCTATGATTCCACACCATTTTTTAACTGAATTGAAATCCAATGGAGGGATCATCTACGGGAGGCACAATCATGTTGACTTCTTCAAACTACTCCATTTTAAAGTCTCTAATGGAAGATATTCTCAATGCTAAGGATCTTTTTGCCCCCATTGAGAATGAGTGAGTCAACCCTGATGCCACCAAGGAGACGGAGTGGATGAATCTGAATAAGAAGAAAATCAGCCAAATTCTCCAATGGATCGATCAAAGCGTTTACCACCATGTTGTTCAAGAGACTGGTGCGTATGAACTTTGGAAAAAGTTGGAAAATACGTACCAGTCAAAAACCACTGGAAACAAGATCCTCTTGTTGAAGCGGTTGATGAATCTTCGACTGTATAGTGGAAACTCTATAGCCGAACACACCAGCGAGTTCCAAATCCTGGAGAACCATTTGGTGGATTCTGGTAAGACTCTAAATGATGAAGAGCATGAAAAACACTTACTCTGTACACACCCCGATTGCTGGGATACGCTTGTCGTCTCACTCAGCAACTCAGTGCATGACAGAAAACTTACCATGGCGATGGTAAAGGATGCACTGTTCAACAAGGAATCTCAAAGGAAGGATTCGATTTTCTACCAGATGCAAGTTCTCTTTCTGGAGAAGTGAAGGAGAAACAAGGAGGAGGTCGTTGTGCAGGAAGAAGAGGTTGAAACATGAACAAAAGAAGGTCCACAAATGGAAGGAGGCCAACATACAAATGTTATCATTGTGGAATGGAGGGACACGTGATGAAGAACTTCGAAAATTTGTTACAAGAAAAGGGTCAAAGTAGAAACCAGCAAAGAAGAAATGACTATGCGCATGCGAGCATCACTGGAGAATTTATTATTTGCTCCAAAGATGAAGTAGAGACATCATTTCATACATCAGGCCAAGACATAGAATGGGTGGTCGATACTGCAACATCGTAACACATCACGCCACATCGTGAGTATTTCTTGACTTATAAAACTAGTGGCTTTGGTACAGTCAATATGGGGAATACCAGTTTGGCAGAGATTGTTGGCATGGGTGATATCCAAGTCAAGAAAAATGTTGGATACACAATCACCCTGAAGGATGTTCGACATGTTCCAAGCCTTCAGTTTAACCTATTATAAGGTATAGTCTTTGATCGACAAGGCTATGGCAACATCTTTAGCAACAGAGCATGGAAGATGAAAAAAGGAGCAATCATCATCGCTCGAGGACACATTTGTGGTACAAGGTACAAATCTCTTGTGATGATATGTGCAGACTGCCTCAACACGGTGGAAAAAGAGACGTCATCCAATATGTGGAATAGAAGGCTCTTCAACATGAGTGAAAAAAGGTTATCTACCCTAATGAAGAAGGATTATATCTTTATTTACAAGGATGCATCACATGATCCCTGTAAATACTTCTTGTATGGGAAGCGTCATAGAGTTTCATTCAATACTTCTTCATCACAGAGATCAGAGTTGTTGGATCTGGTGCACTCTGGTGTATGTGGACCCATGGATGTGGATCCACTCGGAGGTAACAAATATTTCTTATCCTTTATTGATGATGCGTCTCGAAGGGAGTGAGTTTTATTCTTACGAATGAAGTACCAAGTACTAGAATACTTCAAGATGTTCCATGCCATGGGGGAGCATGAAACAGGAAGGAAGCTGAAGTGTCTTCGTTCAAGCAATGGAGGAGAGTATACATCCAGGGAATTTGATGCCTATTGCAGGAGTCATGGAATCCGACATGAGAGGACGGTCCCACGCACCCCACAACACAACGGAGTTGCAGAAAGGCTGAACAGAACCATCATGGGGAAGGTCATAAGCATTATGAGTTTGGAAAAGCTCCCTAATTTATTCTGGGGAGAATCTGTTCAGGTTGCCTTCTACCTCATCAACTGATCACCATTAGTCCCGCTGAATTTTGAGATCCCACAGAAGTGATGGTCTGGAAAACATACCTCTTACTATCATTTACAAGTATTTGGATGTTTGGCATTCACACATGTATCCAAGGAGCTCAGGAAGAAGCTAGACAGGAGATCTAATCCATGCATCTTCATCAGCTATGAAGACGATGAGTTCAGAAACAAGCTTTGGGACCCGAAGGAGAAAAAGGTTATCAGAAGTAGAGATTTCGTGTTACATGAGAACCAGACGATCGAGGACATTAAAAATCCTTGAATAACTTGAAGGGAAAGTGTTGAAGAATCAATTCATGATCCAACACCTATACCATCACCACCTATCATTGAAGAGGAAGAGGTGCAAGAAGACTTATCGTCAGCAGACTAGGAGGTAGTGGAGGAGGATTTTGAGCCAGGTTGGACTCAATACTCTTCACAAGAAGTTACAGAACCATCACAGGAGAAAAGTGATGTTGTGCCTCCTGAACCAAACAATTTAGAGGTTCGAAGATATTGACAAGGAATGATTCCATCAAAAAAATATTAGAAGTTAGATTACCTATTAATGACTGATGAGGGGGAGCCAGAAGGGTATCAAGAAGCATGTCACGACTCGTCTTCGAGGCCCGAGTCGTGACTACCCCATGCCTGCCGTCCATAGGCCAGGGGCTAGCGATTATCACTAAATATGTAAATCCCGATAACTAGGAAGTAATTTCCTTTATAATACATAAACACATCCAACCATAGTAGAAGTGGAAGTAATAAACTAAGTACAAAATAAAGTGATGAAAAGTAAATGGGCCAGAATACAAACCCAGCTGAAAAGTATAAGAACAACTGAATGAATGTACAACAGAAAAAGACAAACAGTTATAAGATAGAAGAAACTCATGGGTCGTCCACCTCAGATCATTCATGAAGGGTAGGTATAGATAGCCTCTTCAATGCTCTCGCACGCCAACCTCCTCCGAGTACTGTCTCCTCGTGAAGCCCACCTCCGGGTACTGACTCGTCGTGAGGTCCACCTCAGGGTACTGACTTGTGGTGAGGTCCACCTTCGGGTACCATCCAGTCCTCATACACTCGGTCCCTATCAGTTTTGTCCGTCGTCTGCATCCAACATAATGAGTTGTGGGCATAGCATGTGCAAGGGTGAGTATAACGATACTCACTAGGGACCCTGAGACCCTCACGGTCTCACTAAATCCAACAAGGATAACCAAAAAGAAGGATCTCAACAGATAACCCTTTCTTAGGTATAAATCTATACTTATACCTAAGTTATCAAGTAACCCATCACAATCCTGAGGAAACACAATGGTTATGAAATCAACAGATAACCACTACATAGTTATATACCCATACATATACCTAAGTTATCAAGTAACCCATCTCAATCATGAGGTAAACACAAAGATCATTGACTCAGCTAAAACCAGGATTTTCATTAATGATATCGTAACCACAACTGCTGAAGAGCTCCTTCTCTGACGAGTACAGTGATCCTGTCACAACTCTGTGGCACTACTCACTATCCTTAGACTACTGAGGTACTCCTCCTATCGTGTACCGCAGGTCTGCCACCCAAACACAGTAGTTCTCCCCGCCATAGGTCTGCCACCCCACCACAGTAGAGGTCCCCCTAATAGCCTACAGCGGTACTCCTTCGGTCGAGTACCGAGGGTCTTCCACCCAAACACATTAGTGCTCCCCGCTGTTGGTATGCCACCAAAACATAGTAGTGCTCCCCACTGGGCTATACATGTCTCCCCGACTCGAATCGGACAAGCAGTCATCAGGTCTCAACTAACTACAAGGTCTCTGTAATCCGTATTCTTGTCTCCGGGAGGGTCCACTCCTTGAGCTACTTGTAGATACTTACAAGTGTCATGTAATCTCATGTGGAAGTATCTCAGAGGACTCTCTCGTCATAGGGGTCTCAACGCAGCAGAAGGTGCGTCAATCGGACGCCCGGTCTGTGAGTTATTAGCATTTTAGTCCCGGGGGCCCGATTTGTTTCGTGTACGAACCAACCTAGGTGTATCACAACTATATCCAAACCTCATGTAAAGTATACCAAAAGAACTGTCTCACCAAGAGGAATCCAACAAAGTCGACGAAACGTCAATCGGACGTCTGGAGCTCACTTTATAAGCGTTTCCGCTCCGAGGGCCCAGTTGGTTTCGGGTTCGAACCAACTAGGACATACCTAAATTTCGCCAAAACCTTGACTGTAATATACCAAAATGACCCTCTCGATCCAAGGAATACTACGCAACTAATGGTGCATCAAACAGAGGTCTGTAGCTCATGATATGTCCGTTTAACCGAAAACGGTCGGAAAATAGGGGGTCTGGGCCCGGTCCGACACGGCCCAACACCCCCTGGGTTGACCCGACCCGGTCCCGGGTCCAGCCCGGTTGGGCGCGGCCCGGCCTGCGTGACCCGTTCCAGCCCGGCCGGGGGAGTTGGCTTGGCATGCTGGGATGAGCGTGTTGCGGAGAGGGCGGGGGGAACGCGACCCCCCATTTGTAACCGGCAGCGCCAGCTAGCGCTGACCTGCCTCCCAGATCCTGCACGGTCGCGGGGTCTGTCGCTTCGTTGTTGTGTCTGTGCCGTGGCAGATTTCATCAGGCAGTGCGCTAGGGCGCGACCACCTCCAGGCGGCCGGATGGCTCCCACCATCTGTGACTATGGCTCTCCTGGGACCCTCCCTTCACTATGACAGCTTCCATGCACTGTTGCGCTCCCGTTTCATCGTCGCCCGTCCATTTTTGCACAAACAAACAATTTTCGGAGGCTTCAAATCGCCATTGCGGCCACGTTTGTCGTCGCCCGTCAGTCCGCGCACAACGAACAACCAACGGAGGGTATGGGATTGTTCGTTATCCTGTGCCCTCCGCATTAGAGGGTCATACCATTGTTTGACAAATAAGAACGCCCAAATTAGAGGGTATAATTCACATAATATAAATTATACAAAAAAACATGTACCTCATTTAAGGTTCGCGGTTGACAAGCATCATGGATGACGGTGTCATTACCATCGTCGTCGGTGTGCACCCAAGGAAGAGATGTCTCCTCTTTTGTCACGGGGAGAAGAATAGAAGATTCACCATCGCTAGAGAGTTCCCACGTCGGTGTCTCCTCCCTTTCCATGGAGGAAGAATAGGATGAGGAATCGTGGTCGTCGAGTTGATGTTCTTCGTCGGAGAGTTGGCATTCTTCAACAAAGGATAAATCCACCTCTTCTTCACAAGAGTTCTCTTTCAAAAATTCCCCGCACACAAAAAGACAAAAACAATTAAAATAAGGCCACCCCTTATTTTAATTTAACATTCCATGCATTTTAAAATTCCAAATCCATTTCACATAAATAATTAAATCAAGAGTTGTTTAATTAATTAAGTGATAGGTTGGAAAATTTTAATGGAGTGAGAGAGGGAGAGGAAGAGTCCTCAATAATTTAGAAAAGTTTTCAAGTTTAAAGGGGGAGTTTATGAGAGATAAAGAGAGTTATGGGAATGTGAAAGGTTGGGGCTCATGTGGGTCCCACCTCACAAATATCATGACATGGGTAGTTAAAAGCTTTTTGGTCCCACCCCAACTCCCCTGTGTATGATATAACCACTTTAGATATAATAATACAATTGTTCGACAATTTTATCCACTTCTCATTTAATCCAAAAATTTTTGCTTTTCCTCCCACACGAACACAACTGTTGTAAAGTTCCCCTTAAGCAATTACCAGCATTGCGAGTTCATCGGTCTCCATGGATTCCAATTCTGAGCACCGGTTCAGAAGATAGAAAAACACGCTCATTTGTTCACTGAACGTACGTGAGCTAAACTTCAGAAATTGATTTCGGGAGCACTGGGCCTCGGAATCAGGTGCCGTCAGAAACCACAATCTCCTAAAATTGAAATGAAATTAAGAAAAAATATTTCTTGAAATTTATGGGTCATTAAATTACTCCCATATCAGGGATTTACGTCCTCGTAAATCCACAGCACATACTAGGGGAAAAAGTGTTGTCGAGGACGCATCTGTGCCTCCCGCTCCCATGTGCTCTCCAGGAGGTTTCTGTTATACCAACGAAAGTTCACAAGCGGAATCGACGTTCCTCATAGGACCCACTCCTTTCGATCCTCAAACTCTACTGAAACTTCCGTGAATTTCTCCAGGTCATCGATGTCCATCTCCCTGTGGTCGATGATCTGTGAAGAGTCGTGCACATATCTCCTCAGTTGAGATACGTGGATGACATCGTGCACCCGGTGCAACTGAGGTGGAAAGGTCAAGCAGTAAGCCACCTTGCCTACCCTGATGAGGACCTAAAAAGGGTCCGATTAACCTCGGAGATAACATACCACCTCAGCCACATCTTCTCAGACCTGATCGAGGAGAGACCCATAAGAAAACATGGTCGCCATCCTCGAAATCTAGTGTTCTTGTCTCCTATCAACATTGGATTTATTCATGCTCTGTGCAGTCTTCATCCACTCCTTGATTATTTGCACCTTCTCTGGTAGCCATAAAAAGAGCACACTGGTCAACCTATGCCTCAGCTCCTGCAAAGCTCTACTGGAAACTATCTGACCACATGAAGAGTTTCCCCTTCTTCGTCAATGCTAAAAGTGGTGCAGTAACTCTGGAGAAGTCTAGCACAAAACTATGTCTGGCCGACTCATGAGTGATCGACTACAGCAACTTATGCATGATTCCATCCTTTGCAGCCTAGGGTTTCATTTTCGCTGACCAAGGAAAAACCCATCCCAACATTATAGGTAAACCACAACCTTTCTGCCTAATACAGTCAATCTGTGTATGAACTATAGTTTCCCAGTCCATACCCAAACTAATGTTTTAAGGCCTCGACGCTGCCACCAAGAGGTTCCAACCGAAACTCTCGCCTCATGGGTCAGATCACACTGTCGACATAAGTGTGATTATCGAGTCTCCTCTCGAGGTATATCCATATGTGAGGGTCAATTCAACGGTTGAACCACAAACTCTAGGTCTGGAACAAGTTTCTTGGAAGGTAGGAATGATTGGTACCTACGTCTATTGATACAGAAGCTATTAGAAGTCATAGACCATACCTAGAATCATTCATAGATCCCTTGGGTCACACCCCTTGACCGCATGCAGCTATTCTCTTCCCCATTCCCTCCAGCTTCCTAAGCCTAGTGGGGACTACAAAGGCAGGTGGTTGTAATATTTCGAAATGTACACCACCCCATGCTACTCTCCTAGCTCTGCTTCCACCTCTTTTTCTATGCAGATTCATCTATCCTTAACACTTCTTATTCTTGAAACATTTTACACACCCAAGTCTCTGAGACTAGCGCCAGTTTCGAGCTTTCCACTGCTAACCTTTAATGGTTGTATCCACTCATCCAAATAATTCTCAACCACAGAGGTTTTCTCTAGCACCCTAACATATGTAGGAATGCATATAAGAAAGGTTCTAGATCGGATGTCCTTAATCACACCTCACTCGGAAGTCTGATCCCTGAAGCACTGATCACATCGTATTCATGGAGTACCAGGAATGGTCAGTATGCCTCGATCAATACTAAGAAACCAACATGTTGTCCTGCCAAAGCTGTATAAGATCCAGAAAACTTTCAACCACTTCCTCAAGCCAGTCCTCAGCTGCCGGTGAGTCGGCCTCGCCTCGGAACCTGAGGGGTATTTGATATTGAAACCCATGTAAGGCACTGAACCTATATGTGTCATCTACCAATACTTCCAGTTGAAACTGCTGACCAATAGGTAGTGATATAGTTGGCACACTACCCGAAAGTACTATCACAGGCAATGGACCACGTACCGAAGCCTCATCACTATGCGGACCAACCTCATGGTCACTAAATAGGAAACACTAGTAGCTAATATCACCATATGCCCCACTAGTGTCTAATCTAGGTGTAGAACTCTAGAAATCACCTCCATCAAGTCTACTGCTGCATGGGAATCTGTCTTGCCTCATATCCTCAGAGGCCTCTACTGGTGGAACTTGTGAAACACGCTCTGTCAGCATGCACCATCCGCTATTATGGCTGGTGGAATCTACTGCCCAACGGGTGGTGGTGCTGCTAGTACACCACCTGATGGTGCCAACACAGAAAGAGGGGCCTGAACCAGAGTCTCATCGCTCGGTGGGCTATCATCGAGTACTCTCTCAGAACTCCAACTCACTGTCTGCGTGGAGACATTCAGAACACATGTGACACAGTCAATTGATTTAAACCCGGTGAGCTGACCTGGTTTGAGTTGACATAAAGAAAACTATTGGAAACACACATGCAATAAGCGTTTCCGTGCACTGGGTCAGGAATCAGTAGTCAGGGTCCTGGTGTATGGATACGTCGGCAGCTGCACCAACACTAGACTCCCTGAACTGAAAACCACACTCGGTATTCTTAGCACTATTGCTTCAAAGAAAGAAAAATATCAGAGTCATAAGTTCTATGGTAGAACTGAAATCCTCTGATACCAATTTGTCATGACCCATCCTCAGGGCCCGAGTTGTGACTACCCCAAGCCCGCCTTCCAAAGGCCAAGGGCTGGGGACTTACTCCAAAGGCATAAATCCTTATAATTGTGAAGGCATTGCCTTTATAAAACATAAACACATCCAACCAGAGTACAAGAGGAAGTAATACAATAAGTAGAAAAGATAGTGCTGAAAAGTAAATGGGCCATAATTCATTCCCAATTGGAAAGTAGAACTACAACTGAACAAAAGTACAACAAAAAAGGCAAATAGCTAGAAGATAGAAGCATCTCCTGGGTCTTCCACCTCAGATCCTTTTTGAAGGGTAGGTACAGATATCCACCTCAATGCTCTCACCCTCCAACCTCCTCTGAGTACTGTCTCGTTGTGAAGTCCACCTCTGCGTACTGACTCATCGTAAGGTCCACCTTCGGGTACTGACTTGTCGCGAGGTCCACCTCCATGTACCGTCTAGTCCTCGTACACTCGGTCTCTGCCAGCACTGTCCGTCATCTGCATCCAACACAACGAGGTGCGGGCATAGCCCATGTAGGGGTGAGTTTAACGATACTTAGTAGGGACCCCGAGATCCTCAGGGTCTCACTAAATCCAACAAGGATAAACACAAAGAAGGAACTCATCATATAACCCTTTCTTAGGTATAAGCCCATACATACAACTAAGTTATCAAGTAACCCATCTCAATCATGAGGAAACAAAAAGGTTGTGAAATCAAAGGAGAACCACTACATTGGTATATGCACAGACATATACCTAAGTTATCAAGTAACACATCTCAATCATGAGGTAGACAGAAAGATCATTGACTCAACTCAAACCATGATTTTCATTAATGATATCGAAACCACAACTACTGAACAGCTCCTCCTCTGACGAGTACAGTGATTCTGTCACAACTCTGAGGTGCTTCTCACTAACCTTAGACTACTTAGGTACTCCTCCTATCGAGTATCGCAGGTCTGCCACCCAAACATAGTAGTGCTCCCCACCATGGGTCTGCCACCCCAATACAATAGTGCTCCACCTAATATCCAATAGAGGTACTCTTTCTGTCGAGTACCGTAGGTCTTCCCCCCAAAAAAATAGTTCTCTCCATCATGGATCTACCACCCAAACACATTAGTACTCCCCATTGGGCTATACAAGTCACTCCGACTCGAATCGGGAAAGCCGTCATCAGATCTCAGCCAACTACAAGGTCTTCGTACTCCGTACGCTTGTCTCTAGGAGGGTCTGCTCCACGAGCTACTATTCTATACTTCCAAGTGTCCCATAATATCACGTGGAATTATCTCAAAGGACTGCCTCATCATAGGGGTCACAACTCAACAGAAGGCACGTCAATCAGACGCCTGGTCTCTGAGTTATTAGCCTTGTAGTCCCAGGGGCCAGGTTGGTTTTGTGTACGAACCAACCCGGAAGTATCTCAACTATATCCACCCCCCAGGTAAAGTATACCAAAATTACTTTCTCACCACGAGTATTCCAACAAAGTCGGCGAAACGTCAATCGGACGTCCCGAGCTGAAGTTATAAGTGTTTCCACTCCAAGGGCCCCATTGGTTTCAACTTCGAACCAAATCTGACATACCCAAACTTCACCAAAACCTTAAGTGTAATATACCAAAATGACCCTCTCGATCCATAAAATCCTAAAAAAATGACGGTGTTCTTATCGAAGTTCCGTAGCTCATGATATGCCCATTTAACTAAAAACGGTCGTAAAATAGGGGGTCTGGGCGCGGTCCGACACGGCCCAATACCCCCAGGGTCGGCCCGAACCGGGTAGACCCGGCCCGAGCCTAGGTCCGGCCAGGTTGTGCGCGGCCCAGAGTGGATCAGCCCATGTTACCAACCCCAGCCCGGCCGGGGGAGCTGGCTCGGCCATCTTGGCCGAGCACAGTGCGCCTGGGGGGGGGGACACGACCCCGCAGTTTGCAACAGGCGGCGCCAGAAGCCGCCGCCCCGCCTCATGGATCCCAAACGACCACCTGGTAGGGCGCTTCGCCGCCGTGGTAGATTTCTTCAGGCGGCGCGCTGGGGCACCGCTACCTTTAGGCGGCCGGATGTCTCCGGCCACCGCCTCGGGTCGTCGGCACCGTCGCGTCGGTGCGACGCTCCGGTAGTGCCTTCCGCGGTCCACCGAACGTGCTCTGGTGGTTCGATTTGCCTGCTGTCTACGCCTGTGGATCTCCCGAGAACTTCCCTTCACTTCTAAGGCTTACATATGCCGTTGCAATCCCGTTTCATCGTCGCCCATCCATATGCGCACAAACTAACAATCTGCAGAGGCTTCAAATCACCATTACGACCCTTTTTGTCATCGCTCGTCAATCCGCGCACAACGAACAACCAGCGGAGGGTCCGGGCTAGTTCGTTAGACCATGCCTTCCGTGTTAGAGTCTCATACCATTGTTCAACAAATATGAATGCCCAACATAGAGGGTGTAATTCACACAACTAAAATTATACAAAAACAACCCCTACCCCGATTAAGGTTCGTTGTTGACAAGCGTCGTGGATGACGGTGTAGTTACCGTCGTTGTCGGTGTGCACCTGACGAAGAGACGTCTCCTCTTTTTTCACAGAGAGAAGAATAGAATACGCATCGTCGCTAGTGAGTTCCTGCATCATTGTCTCCTCTCTTGCCGCGGAGGAAGAAGAGGATGAAGAACTGTGGTCGCCGATTTGATGTTTTTCATCGGAGAGTTGGCATTTTTCAACAAAGCAGAAATCCTCCACTTCTACACAAGAGTTCTCTCCAAAAAATTCCCCCCACACAAAAAGCCAAAAACAGTTAAAATAAGGCCACCCCTTATTTTAATTTAGCATTCCAAGCATTTCAAAATTCAAAATCCATTTCGCTTAATTAATTAAATCAAGAGTTGTTTAATTAATGAAGTGATATGTTGGAAAATTTTATTGGAATGAGAGAGGTAGAGGAAGAGTCCTTATTAATTTAGAGGAGTCTTCAAGTATTAAGGGGGATTTTATGAGAGTTAAAATAGAGTTATGGGAATGTGAAAGGTTGGGGCTCGTGTGGGCCCCACCTCAAAAATATCCTTTCATGGGTAGTTAGAATATTGTGGGTCCCACGTCAACTCGCCCATGTAGGATATAACCACATTAGATATAAGAATAAAATTGTTCCACAATATTATTCACTTCTCATTTAATCCACAAATTTTAACTTTTCCTCCCGCATGAATGAAACTGTTGTAATGGTCCCCTTAAGCAATTACCGGCATTGCGAGTTCATCGGTGCCCTCATATTTCAATTCCGAGCACCGGTTCAAAAGATAGAAAAACCCGCTCCTTTGTTCACTGAAGGTACCTGAGCTAAAATTCAAAAATTGATTTTGGTCACACAGAGCCTCGGAATCAGGTGTCGTCAGAAACCACATAATCTTAAAATTCCAAATAAATTAAGAAAAAAAATTCGTTTAAATTTTCGGGTCTTGACATTTAGTTTACTACATCCTCTTGTACTTTGGTTAGATGAGATTATGTTTTATAAAGGCAATCCCTTCCCAGTTATCGGGATTTACACCTTTGGTGCTAGTCACCAGCCCCTTGCCTGTGGAAGGTGGGTTTGGGGTAGTCCTGACTCGGGCCCCGAGGACGGGTCGTGACAAATAGTATCAGAGCCAATACCCAGCCAGAAGTGTTTTGGCACTGCCTGGGTTTGAGGATTGGGGTCCACAATGAGGGTGTTGTTCTTTAATAGGTGGATTATGTAACAACCCTGGAAAAGTGAAACGTAAAAATGATAAATGTTAATACACATGTCAATAAGGTGAACCCTTCTTTTCGAGAGCCTACTTGATTAGAACACCACAGTTAAGCTTGCTTGGCCTGGAGTAGTAATCAGGATGGGTGACATTCTGGGAATGTTTCTCAGAGTGTGTGTGAGTGAGGACAAAACATACTGAATGAACATGTGTTGGAATGTGGGGACAGTCATTAGCCTGATAAGCGACCAGGGTGAGTAATAGCCTATGGTGTGCTTGGAAGGAAAACAAGTTGTTATAAGAGACCCATGGGGTCAGATGACAATGTTCATGACCCGGGGAGGCAGGTTCATGACAAATCATATCGACATTCTCTATAAATGGATACACTAAGTGATGGATCAAAATATGGTTGCTTAGGAGAAGTAGGACCTTTTCATATCCACACAAAGGCGAACCCGAAAGATATGTTGACAAAGTTGGTTGCTCGAGAGAAGAAGGACCATTGCAGATGCTCCAGCGGATTGTAGCTGGAGGGGGAGAATTGTTGGAACTTGTACTTTTCTAGTTGCCTTGGTAGGTGGCTGGTGTATCAACTCCACCCACTATGGTAGGCGACAGCCATGAGAGAAGTCCATGGAGGGTGGGGAGATTGGTGGAAGTTTGGTGGGGGAGGTGTGTCAAACATGACACCTTCCATCTTGTCTATATAATGAAGCCTTGGGAGCCTCCATCATCAGATTAGAGAGAGCCAAGTGAGTGCTTCATTGTATCCATGGATAGTCAAGAATAGCTCAATGTATCCAAAGAGACCCGGGAGAGCTCCAACTTTGAGAGAGAGAGAGTTGTAGATATGAAGTTCTTCTAAATATTTATTCATGTTGAAATAAAGGCTGGTTTCTCCCTCCATTATTCTCTATTCATGGTCAGTGAACCACAACAACATACAAAAATATGGCTATGGATAATGGTAAGCATGTAGAATGGATTTATCCTTCAAATTTCTCTACTCTGATGAAAAATTCTTGTGATTCTTTTGTTACGGAATTGAATGAGTAGTGTATCAATAAAGAAAAATATGGATGTGACTATTCCATGGGGCTATGAAGGTGAATGAATTATCATTTGTAATGATAAAGATGCATCTGACTGGTTCATTTTGTAGTTAGAAGTAATTTTTCATATGATGGAGTTGACAGTGTTTGGATGTAGTGACTTAAGCTGCTTGCAATCAACTTTGAGGATCGATTTCCATCAAATCCAAAATTTAATTTTCAAGACCTATCTTGGAAATTTTAGATTTTGGAGGAGGATCCAGTGTCATCATCTAGGGCATCATCTATGATTCTAACTTGCCAATAAAGACATGATAGAGATGTCGATATCTCAAGAGGAGGGGCGGACATCCCCGTAACATGGTATCTAGGGGTAGCCACATGGTGTGACTCTTTGTTTCATTATGGGCATGTGCGGTCATGTTTATTTCATCCCCTTATTGCACTTTTTTATTTTCCCCTTTAAGGGGTGTTGACATCAAAACTAGGGGTGGGATGATATTGGAAGTGAAAACATGATAGGATGGAGACAACATGTTCTCTTCCTTTTTGGTGCATGTGCGAAAGAGACCTCAGGTCACGTTATGGGGGCAGCAGCTGGACATGAATTATGGCGGGTCATTGTTGGAGAGGGCTAGGTTGGACATCTAGTGATAGAGAAATGCTAGAGTGGGGAGAGATGTGATGGTCAATGGTGACCTCAAGATTGGGGTTTGATCAGGATGTTGGAAATGAATTGATGGAGAGGTCATGTGGATATAGGTTGGTAGGTAAATGGCTTCCAATGTGTAGTAGTACAGGTTGTGATGGTGGCCAGAGCTTCCCGAGGGCCATGGCGGTGGGATGCATTGAGAACTGGGTTTGGGTTGCGTCGTTGATGGTGAACATGATCCGGGATGTTGATGTGGATAGGTATAGATCACATGTTTGGTGAAGTTCACTATTATGGGCTGGAATTTTTTGGTGTGATTATTGGTGATCATTTGGTTGCTGGAAGCAAGGGTGTTGAGTTGGACGACAGCAAAAGGCTAGTGATTGGAATAGTTATCGGGAGCTCGGGTTTTGGGATGCGTGCTTGCAGCGTCTATGATGCAATGGACGGGGTGTGATCAATGATAATTTCTGGGGCGACCTTTGAGTATGGTTGGTGATAGGGATTATGATGGGATTCAACGCATTTACAGGCTGTTTTAGGTAGCGGCGTGGCGCAACCTCAGACTGCGGGTATCGGTGACTCACATGGGTGTTGAAATCTCCAAGATGGTTGTGGGGGTAATTCCAATCGGGCTTTTGATGGTGTAAAGATGAATATTTTGGGGTCTTATTGACATGGGTATTTCTTTGGGTGGTGTTAGGCTGTCGTTTTTGTTTTGGTGGTGTCATGTACCATGTCTTTATGTTGCATGCATTTTTATTTTCATTAATAAATTTCAGGACCGAGTATGCTCAGATCCTGAACATTCTTGGTATTTATTATTTGTTTATTCATTAATTATTATTTATTAATTATTATCTATTATTTATTAATCATTCATTTTTTTATTTATTATTTATTGTTTATATATTATTTAATACTTTTTTATTTAATATATATATTTTTGAATTTTTAATTTTTAATTTAATATTTACTTATGATTTTTATTATGTATTTTTTATTTATTTGTTATTTGTTATTTATTTATTTTTTATTATTACTATTTATTTTCTATTATTTATTATTATTTTTATATTTATTAATTAATTATTATTTATTATCAGTTATAATTATTATCATTTATAATTTCCTATCAATTATTATTTATTATCATTTATTATCATTTATTAATATTTATTTATTATTAATTAATTATTATAATTTAATTATTTATTGTCATAAATTTTATAATTATTTATTTAGTATTTATTTATTATTTACTAGGTTGTTATTACATATTTAATAATTATTAATTTAATATTTATTTATTTCTTATTTTTTATTTTTAATTAGTGACTTTATTTATTTATTATTTAATTTTTAATTTTTATGTCATTTTTTTATTATTTATTTATCATTTATTATTTATTTATTTATTATTTATCACTTCTTTATTTATTATATATTTAATATTATTAGTTATTAGTTATTAATTATTTTTTATTTTCATTTATTATATATTTATTATTTACTTATTATTTATCACTTATTTACTTATGATTAACTTATTTAACATTTCATTATTTAATATATATATATATATATATTATTTATATATTATTTATTTAAAATTTAACTATGATTTTTTAATACATATTTATTATTTATTTAATAATTTTTTAACATTTAAAATTTATTATTTAATTATTTCTAGTTTTTAATTTTTAATTTTGTCATTTAATATTTATTTATTATTTATTATTTATGTATTATGGACTTTTTATTTATTATTTATTTATAATTTGTTATTATTTTTTGCCATCTATTATTTATTATTTATTTATTTAATATTTATTTATTATTTATTAGTTATTTATTTTTATTTTTATTCATTATCCATTATTAAATGTCCTCATTTATTATTTATTATCATTTATTATTATTTATTTATTATTATTATTAATTAAAATGTTGGAGACCATGGGTGGTAATCCATAGTCTCAATCATTATTAAAAATAAACAAATGACAAGGTACAAAAGGTGATAAAAGGAATCATTCCACAACCATATAGGAAGGGAATCCATAAATTCATCTTTAAGATCAACCGCTACCTCTACCTCTTGGATGCCGACCCCTCTTCCATGCCAGAGTTTGTTTCCATGTCTTATCATCCACCCTAATCTGGTCATCTAGTGAGATGGGATCCACAGGAGGTCCTGGATCTTGTCCTTCAGTTCGAGATGGTTCCTTTAGACCAAGAGGCATGCCTAATTCATCCCAATACACCTCCCTGGTATGAGACATATTAAGGATTTTAAGCAAGCTAAGACATTTATTACTAGGTTCTGGTGGAGGAATCACTATTTCATGGATGTTAGCCAGATATCGTTGCAACTCATTCAAAATAGGGGATCACACCACTACATCTCCCTTGCTCTTCTTTAAGGAAGCACCAACCATTGGATCAACACATATCTTGGCATGACACATATTTGTGCCATATTTATGCTTGGAATGCGTGGCATGATAAATAAGAATAAATAATAATAATAATAATAAATAATAATAATAAATAATAATAAATAATAGTAATAATAGAAAATTAATTAATTAATTACATTAAAAATAAAAAACCCATTGTCAAACATTTATCAGTGGTTTAAAACACCGTGAAATATAAAACTGTAGCATAAAAAGTGTCAGGAAATGATTCACGTTGCGCCAACACACATTGATTTAAGAAAGAATCGCGTATCATTTAGTGGTGGTTTAAACTACCACTAAATGCCAATAAAAATGAAAGGTAATGCCGTTTTTTTGTTGTTCCTCTATCATTCATGATGGCCACCCCACGGTGCAAAATGACAAAATTTGATAATGGGAAAAATCTCATCCTTAGGAACATACCTCTTAATAATATCATCACCACACCTCCTAAATAGAACAATGTCATCCAAAAAGTATTACTTTAACTCAAAAATAAATTTCTTCCTTTGGATTTTTGTAAATTCTTTTAGAATGACTCTAAAATCTAATAAATCAGAAAATGGATCATAATAAGAAGATTGTTTTACTGATGCAACAAGTAATTTTTCATCCAAAAAAGAAGAATTAATCTCTCGGGGATCATCATTTTGGGTACTAGACTGCCTGAACAAGTGAAAAAACACTGCATTTTTAGCACCATGTTTATCTTTATTTTCTAAATTTAACTCCTAAATCAAAAGGATCCATATAACGAGTCTAAATTTGGCAAATTTTATGGATAATAGTTATTTAAATGAAAAATGGTAAATAAATAACATGACTTTAGACCTAATTAAATACTGCCTATACTTCCATAATGAAAAAAACATCTAGTAATTTCTTCCAAGTAATGATTTAATTTACTTGGGTATACGCAGGTAATCTACTAGCATAATACACCACATGAAACCCCTTATCATTCCACTATCCCAAAAATACTCCAACAACCACATCACTAGCATCACACATGATTTCAAATTGTAACATCCAATTAGGGGTAGTGATGATGGGCGAAGAAGTTAATTTTTCTTTTATAATACTGAAGGATTCAAAAAATATTTTATTAAATAAGAAGGATTTATCTTTCTCTAGTAGTGAGTATAGAGTCCTAGTGATTTTAGAAGAATACTTTATGAATCCCCAATAAAACCAACATAAACTAAATAGATTTTAACACCCTTGACATTCTATTGGGGGGAAGCTTCGGAATGACCAGTATATTATCATTTTAAACTTCTACACCCCATCTATACATCATATGACCAAACACAATTCCTTAATGATACATGAATTTACATTTATTCTAATTATGAAAAATATTTCTTTCTAAACACCATCCTCAATAAAGATCTATATTTTAAAAAAAAATTAAAAATACTTCTGAAAATGGAGAAATCATCCCTAAACTCTATTATTTTATAAATTATATAAAAAATGATAGTCATCATGAATCTATAAAAAAAATTACGGTTCGACATAACAAAAATGGAAATCACCAGAAATAAAATATCTCAAAGGGGTATGTGAATGTATTATTCTTCTTGTCTTCTAGTTGGATCTATAATAAAAATCATGAAAACAAAATAATTCATTCCCAAACATCATTTCAAGTAATTGGTGAAAGAATGGAATATGAAAATTGTCCTTTATAGTGGTATAATATAACTTCATATTGTAAATACAATAACTCTCTATTTAGTTTCTTTTCTAACTTGAATCCGTTCATTTGTTTCATTAGGAACAATAGTGAAACCTCCCGTATTTGGAACAACATGAATTGGACTATCCTAAGAACTATCTAGGATAGGGTATATTTATCCAATATCTAACAACTTGATATATTATTCTCTCAAAACATATTTAATGTTTGGTTTTAGCCACATTTTTCCTTTTACTCGTGGTTTTTTATTAGACTCCATTAGGATATTATGCATGTTTAAGGAAGGGATAATCCCATTTATGTTTTTAATGGTCCATCAAATAGTAGTTTTGAACATTATAAATAGATTTAAAAACATCTCCTCGTGAATTTTATATAGTTAAGTAGTGATAATGGAATTTAGTGGTGATTTATCCCCAAAGAATGAATATTTCAGGTGTAAAGGAAAAGGTTATAGATATAGTTGTGGTACCACTTAAATAAAAGGGAGATAATTAGGCTTTTGTGGGAAAAGTTCCAAAATTAGTTTCTTAAATTGAGTTTAAAATTTTAATATATTTTGAATTTCAAAAATGGAATTGAATTTTTATTCATTATTATCCAAAGTGGACAACTATCTATTTTATAAATTTATATGAGTTTCAGGAAAAAAATTGCTTATAAAAATAATAAGTGTTCTAAAAACTACCCCTAATTCTTTTCAAAGTCTTACTCACTATTAAAAAAAGGTAAATTAGCCTCATGTTATCCTTGCAACTCCATTATCTCTAGAATAGTAAATTAAACTTTTTAATATCTTTTCATAGTATTAATAAAACTATTTTACTTCTCTAGACAGCCATCTAGATTTTCATATCTAGCATTTTCAAAATGTTTTGGAAATTTATTTTTTAAATCAAAAGGGGTATCCTAATTTAAGTATTTCTTATCTACTTCGCTCTAATGGTAAAATCAGTCATTTACTTACATTATTTAAACTCGTATATATTTCACTCTAAATACAGATTATTTCACATTTTTAAAGACATTAAAATCATCTTATTTATCCCCAAAATTAATAATCTGTTGACCTTAGACACATCAATAACACCCCCCTATGGGTAAGAAATTCTCACCAAGGATGAAATGGACATCCTTATCATATTGGACATTTAAAACTAAAAAAACAGTGGGTAAAAATATCTTTCCAACACCTAAAATAAGGTTATCAAATCTTCTTGAAAGATGTATAATTGACGGGTTAGATGGATAAAGGATAACAGTGGTGGGTTGCAACTATTCTATCCTCAATTGTTGAATAAATGGAAATTCAATAATATTTATTCTGTCAACAAGGTAAAAAATAAAATTCGTCTATCCATTATTCCCTGAGGATAATGGTATGAAAAACTCCCTAGATGATTAAATTTTGGTGGGATTTTATTTTGAAGGACAATGATGCACACCTAAATGAGGATGCTAGTTTCAAACTCTTAAAAAAATTATTTGAAACAATTTTTTGAGATATTTAGAATATGATATAATTTTTATTACGGGCTAAATTAATGGGATGTCCACTTTGTGATTTTCGAAAATCCTATTGAACTTGATAGTTCAGGTTCATTATTTTTTTTGTTTCTATTTATGAGTAAAATGGATAATTAGGGGAAAATAGTTTAGAATAGTAGGAATTTCCCTAATTTTGACTTCAAATATTTCCTTCCCTCTGTTATTTTTAATTATAAATTATTTTTATTCATGTTTTTTAGGTGGAAGAGATTGATTTATTGCAGTTTCAATGCTGTTATGCACAACTCTAGATTCACTTCTACCTAATTTTTGAATTAGTAGTTCATCCAAATTTTTAGTTCAATATTTTTTAGGGTTATTCATATCTTCTTAATAAGTTTTTGAAACAAATAATAGTTGAAACAACCAGGAAAATCCCCCTTTGATTGGGTTTAGTGGGTTTTTTAATTTTTTTGGAATCTCTGCAATTTAATTCGCTATCTAGCTTGCACAATTACAGATCAAGGCAGTGTATCTTAGAATGAGGCTCAGTTTTATCAGAATCATGTTGATCCTTTTGTGTATAAAATTTCCATAAAATATGATGGATAATACCCCGCACTTTCTCCTAAGAATTATTGGATTCATCCATAGGTTGATTTTGTAATTTTTTCTTGACTGATTTATGAAACCATGGGAAACAAATTGTATATGAAATCTTTGTTCTTTCTTGAAAAAAATTGGGATGGTTTTTATAGACAAGGTTTTAGTTATTTGAAAATATATCATCTCTATATTGCATCTAATGACAGTATCCTATAAAATTAATATTATCATGTGGTTGGAAAGACATATCAAATTTCATCAAATAGTTGTTAGTGTGCTCAAAAATAACACACTGAGAGTGTTGTTCTCTAAGTGTTTAATTTATATTTTGACAGACAACTTGATTGACAACTTTTTCTAAACATTTGATTCATTATGTATTTTAAGTTTTAGTTAATTTCATCTAGCTAGGAGTTCATTTCTAGCCTTGAACCAGTGTCGTACTCTCCAATATTTACTCTCATTCTCCTTGATTTTTGTTGTTGTGAGTTTAGAGATAACAAATTAAAAATCTATCAAATATCTTCATCATTTTTTTAGTATAATTCACCCAATATATTTTTAATCCATGTTCTATCCTAAATAAGACAATCCATTATAAAAAACCTATAATAATTTGGGAAGAGATTTGGTGATTAGGATATTGCCTAAAAAGGTCCCTAAACCTGTCCCAAACCTCATGATAGGCCTCTCTGCCTACTTGGTAGAAACTGTTGATTTTGTTCCTCAACTCTCATTTAAGTATATTTGGAATGAATTTAATGAAAAAGGAGTTGTATATTTTCTTCCACATTTCAAAAATATTTTCAACTAAAGATTAAATCAAATTTTTGGAATTCCACTTAAAAAAATAGTGTAAACCCTTCATTTTTTCATCTCATCCTCACTCAATCCCTGTAATGGAAATTGATGCACTATATTATAAAAATCACCAATGTATACTAGAAAGTCCTAATTATGAATTTTGTTAAATGCATGAAAAGGTGAGAGGTGTGACCATTTCAGCTCATAGATTCAAGCACTTGGAACCAACTTAATAGAATATGGATTTATTAACACATTAAGGAGTCAATACTCTTTCATCATAGGGTATTAAACATTTCAGTAAATGATTTCAGGTAGATGATTTTATTCATTATTAAAAAAATCTATCTCTCACTCACTCCCTATCTTAAATTTTCTTTGTGGTTTTGTTTTTATTTTTAATAGTAGTACAATTTACTTTTATTTTATGAATTATTTGACCAAATTTTTTATTTTGGACCTATTTAGCGTCAATAAAATGATTTTGAATTTTTTGAAAACATATTCAATGATTTCAAGACAGTATTTTTCAATTTCAGTTTTTTTAGGCAACATATATTTTGTTTTTTGTTCTTATTTTTATATTTTTGAAGTTTTGATTTAATTTGTTTTCATATATGTGTGAATTATCCTCTATAAATGATACCAATAAATTTATATAATATCATTATATTTACTATATTTATTTAATACTTACTAAATAATAGAATCTGGTGTGAAGGGTGTCGATCCTATGAGAAGTTAAATTATGTATAAACCAATAAATAAAACATAGAACAAGAAAAATAACAATAAACATGAATGAAAAAAATGATTAATATTTTTTGAATGATAACAATAGATGAATTATAATTTGTGAGTTTGGTGAATTCATGCTGAATAATAAGCACCAACAGATAGGCAACGAACAATCAATGATGAAATAATGGGAATTTGGAATGTTTGGTTGAAATTTCATTTTTACATTCTTGGAAATTTTAATTGAGTCACAATCATGAAAATGAGGTTAAAATACTATTTAGAGAAGTTTGACTTGTAGTAAATTGTGTTTTTTAATTTTCCACTAATAAAAATAAATCAACTAGAAAGAAATTTGAAGTTGAAATCACCAGAACTACACTGTAGAATGATTTTGTTGAACTACAAAAGAAGGAGATCAACTCTGAAATAATGAAAGGAACAAAACTAAAGAAATGAAGAAAAAAAATCATATTGCAAAAGCTATTTCTTATATTTTAATCCTATTCAATAAAAAATACTATGGGGAATTATAATCAAGTACAATAGGAATGAAAGAAAGAGAAAGATGATAAAGAATCATATTCCCCAATCTATTTTTTTATCTAGGAAACTTGTAATTAAAGCTACTTCTTCATACTACCCCACCCAACTCATCATTCAGCTTTGAACATGGGTTCATCATCAATTATAAATGTTTCCCATGCAGACTAATAATAGTCAACTTTAACATTTTTAATCTTTTTTAGGATATTAATTTCAGAATCACATCAATCCTTAGACACATTATGATTTAATATTGGAATACCTTTACACAACCATTACAATTCCCATCATTCATGATCTCACATTTTCTTCGTTGTGCAGTGCTTCACCCAGCATGGGTCCTCAAATCAAGTCAACTACTTCATGATTCCACTAATTCATATCATCATCAACATGGTGTGTATTCAAGGATGACCACAACCATAGTATAGAGAAATTCATAAAACCCCATATAATTCAATTACTCTACACTGACAACAAAAACTATAATTTGATTCCTCCATAACTCGGAACATAGGTACGATCCACATTTCAACAACTCTATCCCAATTTGAAAATTCTATAACTCAAATCACTCCTCAGCTGCATCACCTTCAAAAATATTTTAATTGAAATCTGGTATGGAATTGGATTTTTTTTTCGATCCATTTTAATCTCGGAGTATTGATTCAGTTTATCTTTATCTACATTGATTCAATCCCCCAGACATCATACCCCCAGCTTTGTAATTTATTATTCAGTGGTTACGATAAAATTCAATAGAGGTTTGGCACATAAAATCAATTCAATATTGTTTCAAAAACCCATGGAGAATACCATATGCAGTAATTCTTTTAGTATGAATCAGCGTTTGCCGGATTCCCTAGTTCATCTTCTTTAGTTCATGCTGGTACTACCCATGTCAATATCATCTCTCTTTCACACGATCTTGGGATCCATGTTCTTTGGGGATTTTAGTCTCTTCAACATAGATTTCATAAATCCCTAAATTATATCATCATGCTATTTTAATATATAATTCCACACATCATACTGAACTTAAATGAATCAAAAGTAGAAAATTGTGTATTTGTTTCATGCGGAAACCATTTGATGGTAGATATTGACATTATTAGAGACCAACAAATGATGTTCATTGTATTTATTCCCTCCCCTACCTGAAATCACTATCGTTCACCCTCCCGCAACCCTATGACATCATGACCCCACTCAGCCCACCCCTACTCCTCTACAGAGTCTTGTCCTCCTTTCTGCCACTGTTGAACCATTTCTTCCCTATTACGCCCCACCGGTGAGCTCTCCTATCCCCATAGATCCTTCCTACCCCTATCAAGATCTACCATAGAGTTCTACCACATCCTTAAAACTTCCTTTTACCATCAATCTCTCCTTCTTCTGTCAAACATAGCCATCGAGACCTCCTGACTCCATTGAGCTTCACATCCCCACCAAGCCCTCTCGCCTCTATAAATATCTGCTATTGAGCTATCCTACCCCTATCATGACCCCATTGTCACGACTCTCTATCAATTCCTCACATCCCTATCAATCCCCTTTCTATCCCCCATTGTGGATCCCCAATCTTGTCACCCCCGTTACCCGCAACCCCTCCAAGTGAGTTTGGAATCATTTATCCAATTTAGTAAGATTTTGTTGTTTTTGGAATTAAATTCTAACATGATTTCCCCATAGGAACTAATTTTATGGTATCCTAGGTTCTATAAAAAAATCACTAGCATGAATCATCATAACAGAAAATATTTCAGCTTCTTACATAGATACTACATAGAGCCTTGCATTCCCTTCTATGAACATCCATTTCCATGCCTCTGGTAAACTCAAAACCTTATTTTTTGGTTCTCATATATGTTGTTGTTCACAACATTATTCAATATTCTTGACTATTCTTTATGTAAGTATCATCATATCATGTACTCTATAAATCATTCATATAGATGTAGCGAGAATTTTTCATTCACTTATCATCTATCACACAATATTTTGCATCGAAACTATTGGGATATGGTGAATTCTATCCTTGGACAACACATTGGTGTTAGTGAACTGTTAGAAGTGAAATATAATACTAGAGAGGCACTAATTCGTTAAAAAATTATTTTATCTTCTAGTATTCTATCATTCCAAAACCTCAACTTATTGTACATCATGTTTTTGATCTTTACATTTCAATTGTTCTGATGTTTTTTCATTTTTTCCTTCCGATGATTCTTAATTTTACAACATTCTCTCATTCACATATAAACATTGGTTTTCTCATGAAATAATTATATAGAGTCTCATCAACACTATAATTTCTTCCACTAAATATTTGTTGAATCAATCACATGATTTATTATATATTACTTTCGAAAAATATAATAAGTTTCATTCCATACTTCAGAACCACTATCACAATCATTTATTCACATAACCCTTCTATCTTCCAATGAACTTATTCATCCTTCCTTCAATGTCGACTTATTATAGTAAAACATTAATATATGGTGTTATCATTTCAATTTGTTTCACCAAACAAGATTTTGAACCTCTGGTGGATTTAAAATAAACTTCCAATCTACATAAATCTGGAACACTCATAGGAACAATCACAAAATTGCATGTAAAAATTATTATATCGACACACAGATTAATATCATTAGAATACTAGTATTAGGAATAACACAAAACAAAACGTGTTTTCTCTATGATATTCTGATCATCATTACCTAATCTTAAAATGTATGTGTTTGAAACACCACTCCCGTGATTTATCATCAATGATATACTATTCAGAAATAACTCACTCTTCAAATTATATATTTTGAATGACATCCAAAACTCCTGTTCTTATCCTTAACATTATATGTATTTATATTATCCTATATTTTATTATTTCTGTAAAATATGTCATCCCTATCCTCTAAATAATTTGAACATACAAATTAAAATTTGATTTTCTAACCACCATAAACATAAAATACTTCAAATTCATCCATTAGATCAACCTCGTCTAAATCTTCTCCATTATTATCCATTTAGACTGTTAGTGGTTGTACCAAGAACTAGCAAAACATCCGACTAATTCCATGTCATAAATTATATTTTAATTTTTTATTTCCTAACTAAGAATGGTGTAGAAACATTCACTACGATGGAAGAGGTTGGTTTATATACCAATTACTTCAAACCACTAGATACATTGTTTTGTGATTATATGCTTAAAGAAATAATATTAATCTTTTTTCCAAAAAAATAAACTATTAATTTATACAAACTTATCACTATAAAATGACTTCTATATGCTTGAATCAAATCACGACATAGAATTTTGTTTCTCGTGGAAAGGTTTCATTATACCACAAACAACCTCACACATCAGTTTCATAGTCTGATCCTTGCAACATGATCTTTCCTATTATTTGAAATGAAGCATGGAATGATGATTGAATCAGTAGATTGATTTTTGTTGCATACACGAGCCTCAACCTAGTTTGTGGGGACTCTATAAGTGCATCCAGGCAACCTGAGATCAAATCCAGGTGGAGGCTAATTTTTCGGGTACTGTAGCAGGAACTACGCGGCACTATAGCAGGCACTGTTTGGCACTATAGCATCCAGGAATATTCCCCAGTTTGGGCCTTCGGGCCACCGATTTGGCCCCCAAGTCCGTTAAGGCCTTCAGGACACCTAGGCCTTTGGACCACCTAAAAGAATTTGGGCCCCATTTAGTGCAGATACAAACCAGTCAACCTACAAGGAACAAGCCTCATAAGGAGGATGAGGAAGGATATTTCCCCATAAAGGAAGCTAAACGGATTGCAAGAATGAGAGGGTTTTACACCTACCATATGGACGGGCCTGTGCATGCATGGGAATTCCTAGCCGAACCGCCATGTGAAGGTAGAGAGCTGATTTCACGATGAAGATGCTGGGGAGGAGCAGTTTAAAGTAGTTAGTCTGGGTTGTATGTAATGTTTGAAGACTATGGAAAATGAATTCCTCTAAGGCCTATGGGATATGTAATACTTATGCCTACGGGCCTTGTAAGGGTTCCACCACACCATTGAAAGGTGTATTATAAAAATTAAATAAAAAATGAAGGCCTTGGGGCCATTGGAGGCTTCCTAGACAATTCTAGGGTAACTTTCTCTCATTTTATTTTTTGGTGAAAAAACCTATTCCTAGTGATTTAAATTTTATGGAAAAGATTTTTAATAAAAATAAATCTTACATAAAACAATCTTAAATTCATGTTATTAGTATGGAATATATTTTATTTCAGAGATTTTCGAATGTATTATTTGTTTTCACTAAGGTAAAACCATTAAATATATTTTTATTAGTTTTACCTTTAATTCTTGTTTATATGTGTTTTTATAGAATTTATGTATTTCTAGGTGCATGCTCACATATTCATCGTTAATCCATGTAAAATATTTCACTATAAATTATATGTTTAAATTATTTGATCAATATAATTTACAGGATATGCATTATGATATTCAAATATATCCTCACAATGTTGAGTCTAATGTTCATTATTGTTCTTAATTTTGTTTTCATATATTATTTTTTCATAATTTATAACTTCGCCAACTGGTTTGGAATCACTAAGTATTTCATTCATATCCTTTAAAACATTCTTCATACTGTGGCCTCATTGGTTTGTAAATTTTAATAATATGTATATTTTTTAACTTAAATAAGATATTTCAATTATTTGATTTCTATAAAATATGGATATTGATAATATTTTGATTGATATGCCATATATTTTTCCCACTAAATTTTATTAGGGGATTAAGATATTTATGGATTTCACTAGTGGATTTCAAAGCAATTTGATTAGTTTTCCATGCAGAAAATTTGCAAACAGATATCTCTTTAAAGAAAATAGTGTTAGAGACCATATTTTTTTGAATGGATTATTGAAAAATTATATGAAATGGACACATCATGGAGAAGATTTTTTTTCATGTCATCAGTAAAAAATTATTCATATGGATGTGGATTTGTTAACACTTGATCTGATTAACATTATGCTCAATGATATGATGGATCAGTTTCAGCTAGAAGACTGTAATGTATAAATGATGACTTTTGAGGGATTAATCCTCATTATTCTATAGAGGGAGAAGCATAGAAATTATTTAAAATTATTGATGTTTTATATAATGAATTATATCATGTATGCACTAAATTTAGTAAATTGTTGTTCATCATTGAAATGTTACACTTGGAGGCCTTGCATCGGTGGACCGACACCTCATTAGACATGTTTTTGGTATTGTTAAAGAAGGAATTCCATGATGGAGATAAGATTATGATGTCATTCTAGCATTCTCGTGTGTTGATCGATGAACTTAGTTTTACATATGAGACCATTGATGCATGTTGCGATAAATGTATTTTGATTAGAAAAGAGAATGTGTAAGTCATAAATTGTACTGTTTTATATTCATCTAGGTGGAGGGTTAATGAGATTAATCACTATAGTCATATTCCTTCTAGCAGGGTCTTCAATCAATGGAAATAAGTTTCCACAAAGTAGATGAGTTATTTACCCCAGAAACCATGACTTAAGAAATTCTTCATGCCAGCTGAAATTTCTAAATTTATGACTTAAAATTCAGAGAGAAACAAAGAGGTTGATAAATTAACTCACCCAAAAGATACTTTGGAATGGAAAAAGTTTGATCGAAGACACCTAGAATTTTCTAAAAATGATTGTAATGTTTGACTAGTTTTGGAAGCAAATGGTTTTAACCCATTTAGGTCCATGGTTGGTGTGACACATAGTACATGTCCAATGGTGTTGGTTCTATACAAACTTCCCCCATCGGGTTGTATGAAGAAACCATTATTTAACTTTTGACTATAATTGATAGACAGGGAGGACCTAACGATAAAATCAATATTTATATGCAACCTTTGATTGATGAGTTGTAATAATTTTGGGAGGATGGTGTAATGAATTTTTACTTAGTAGCTAATGAAATTTTTATACTATCAGTTTCTTGGTAATGGAAAATTATTGACTTCCCAATGTATACTAACTTATCAGGTTAGAGTAAAAAATTTGAATTTTCTTGATATTTTGGTAATAAATGTAACAAATCTATTTGGATTAAGAACTATAAAATGAGGGAATATCTTTATCATCTACGCATTCTTTCTCCATTTCACAGGTTCAGAAAATACATCGTGTCATTTTGTAGTAATACAGAGCATAAACCATCACCAAAAATAATTTATGTGGTTCAAATTTGTCCACAACATGATCAAGAAACCTTCCATACAATGTATGATTTTCCGGATTTATTGGCTTCTACATTACCTTCTATTCCTACTTAAAATAGAGAGCACATTCATATTTAGAAAAATAATAGTATTCTATTTCAATTTCCTTATTGAAAATATAATATTTCAAGGAATAATGTGGATCTGATGCACATTCAAAAAATTTCATGTGATAATATACTATGAACCATTTTCGGTGTCAAGGGAAAATCAAAGGAAAATGACAATGATCAATGGTATTTGCAAGAAATCAGGCTGAGAAAACCTTTACATATATATTTGGGTGATGGTAATCAGACATACATACCTACTACACAGTACACATTGAGTAAAAAAGAGAAACAAACATTTCTATCAATTTTGAAGACCATCAAGGTTCCGTATGGTTATTTCTTTAATATTTTCATGTGTTTCAATATGATGATCATGCCATTGCAGGGGTTTAAAAGTGAAGATAATCATATTTTTCTTAAATAGTATTTCCCAATTAAAAATTTTGATTACTTGGAAACCCATGTTTTTGAGACATTGATTGAAGTTTCTATTTTTTTCATATAGCTATGTTCTAGGAATTATCGCATGAGTGATTTGAAAAAGCATCAGGATAAGATTGTGCTTGCACTATGTCTCCTAGAGAAATTGTTTCTATCATCTTTCATTGATGGAATGGTACACATGACTATGAATTTAATTAGTGATTTCATTGTTGGAGGTCACATTTAATTCAGGTGGATGTATAGAATATAATGATACATACATACCTTGAAACTATATGTGTACAAAAAATCTCATATAGAAGCTTAAATTTCCAAAATATATTTGATGGATGAGTGGACTAATTTTTGTGCATCATATACTGATGAGGTTGAAACAATGTTAGGTAAACCCTCCCAGAATGATGATGGACAAATTGGATAATGGATAACATTTGATATGCAAAAGAGTGACTCGGTTCAAGCTCAACGATATATGTTTTTCAACACACCATTAGTTATGTATTTGATATAGTATGGATCATAGTTGATTTATTCTGTCTTATGTTTCTATATTTATTTTATCACTTACCTTTTATAGTGTTTGGTTTAGGACTCATATTGCTGAGTTGAATTGTGAAAGGACCATTGTAACATACTATCAAATCTAGAAACATCATTTTAACACATTTAATGAGTGGTTCAAGACTCACATACATATAAATAATTGAATTAATATTTTTATAGTGCAAATAATTTGTATTTTCATAATCCTTTATCAATTTAATTATGTGGAATTTTTAGATTAACAAGAGGCATTATTTAAGTAATTATAGTACGAGAAAAGAACTCACCCAACTAGATGATGATTAATTTATTATAGATTATCGTTACAAGTATTTAGTAGATAACATATTTTGGTTCCGTATTATCGATATTGACATGAAATGAGCCATGTAGATTAATGGTCTAGGTTGTTCATCTACCGATGCAGGTTATTATTATAGATTTCTAAGAGATATTATTGAGGTTATTTATTGTCATTTCGTAAAGAACATATTATTAAGGTGTGATTGGTTTGATCTGGTTCATTGAATGAAATTTGATCACTTCCAATTTACATTGGTAAACTTTAACAAAATTCTATATAATGATGATCGAGTAAGAAATGATCCTTTATACCGACATCGTAGGCAGAGCTTGTTTAATCTGTTGGTATTGATTCTAAATGAATTGTTGTGATGTAAAAGTCTAGAAGAGGGTTTTTTAGATTGAACAAGAGGAACCAGATTGTTGTCACATTTCCTCTTCAAACACTTGAGCATGAAACTATAGTTGTATGAGAAGAATATATACAATAGGTTTTAGATACAATTGAATTAGATACAATTGAATTTCATGATCAGATAAAGACTGTAATTTTTTACAGTTATTGTTTGTAAAACTATTTATGAATTATAAGTATAAAGTTGATTGATATAAATATATATTTTCTATTAATGTAGTTATGTAACAGGGTGGACAGAGTGGTTCACCTGATGTTTTCGGTATTAATATATTTTATTTTTTAAAATTAATTTTTTGAAATTTTTTGTAAGTATATTTCCCTAACTATTTCAAAATTTTAATTAAAAATTTAGTTATTGGTAATTTCATTATGAATTTATGTTTATCAGGACCCAATGTGTTTTCTAGTAGATGCAGGGTTCCTGGTAGAGGGGTCTAATCCTAGAACTCTAGAGCCATATTGGATGTGTTATTTGATGGAACCTTATATCCTGTTAGAGAAGGTGTGAGTTTATTGATTCTTATGTTTGGAAATATGATATGAGACCCACAAAGGCTCCCTATGATGAATCATGATTGGACTTCATTCCCCCTAGATATGATTGATAGATTGTGGAGTTAGGTTTATGAAAATTCATTGTTTCATTTTTCATGAAATTGTTTTTATTATTATAACAACCACTGACTATTTTTTAAAAGGATAATTTGACATCCTCTCTAGATGAGTTACTAGAAGTATTTATTGATAAATGATGAAAATTATTGAATGATTACAAGGACAGGTCGAATAGATATCATTTTATACCATTTGCATGTGTTTCATGCAATATATAATGAGTCCCTTAGGGTGTTATTCCTGTGTAGTGCAAGGATATGGTTGTGTTTTGGTTGAGTGAGGTGATGATTCTAAAATTTATCACTTTTAATATATAAATGAATAATTTTTCATATGTATATTAACTAAATATATTGACTGTAGGATGATTCTTCTCATTATTCACATAATCGGGCTATGCAGGTCATGCCTTCACGACTTGGTATTCCCCAAGTTTCATAGCTCAAACATAATGTACGTTTATAATTGAATATTCAATAATATATTAAAGATATTATTGTATAAAACTAATATAAATATATATTTTCTGGCCTCTTTATTATAGTTACACAGGTGAGGTGTGCCAACCGATCAGATGTGAATAAGGTGAGGAGTCATCGGGTGGGTGATCCCAATGTTTGCAATGTTATATTAAGAAAATTCATTCATAACAAATGTATCCTTATTTCATATAAAATACTTATATTTTTTCATTAATTTATTATTTATATTCATTATAATCAGTTTAGCACTGAGTTAGAAGAGCTTCCAGAGGAGCAATGTCGTATTACTATGCCCAAAGATGAGATATTTCAGCTTGTTGTGGGGCAGGCTGGTCATTGTTATTCATTGACATATGGCAACGATGTCCTATGAAATGAATTTGTTATAGCAGAGGTAATGGGTGCATGAAGATATATAGGTATGCAGACACAGATTGAGATATATGATTCCATGCGGGATATGTAGCACTATACGGATGAGCAGTTTCAATAGTTATATGTACAGTATGAGGATAGATTATCACATATGTCAGCAAGAATCCATGAAGTGATGACACAATGTCCTGTTACTGGTAAACAAGTGGTTATATAGGTAAAAATGAAAATAAAAAAATACTTATATTTAATTTATTTATATGATTAAGATATATAATATTTATAAATTTTGTAGGCTATGGATATAGCTGTGGGACATTGTAGTGAGTTCATTGGCAATCCAGATGAGGATGAACCTCATGCATGAGGTAATTTACATTACCATTTTAATATAAAATAGTAATTATCCATTAATAGTTATTCATGAACCTTTATTTAAATTTAAAACTATTTGTGTTTTATTATTTTAATCCATGTGATTCAATTCATTCTTTTAAGGTTTACTTGATTATAAATCCTGATATATTACATAACACATCAATTTATTAAGATTTATCTTTCTTTATGTTTAATTTGGTGGGTTTTCTAGTTTGGTCTCATGTGATTGTATAAAAACATCGTATACTTATTTAAGTGAAGATTTCAACTTATTTATAAGGTTTTTTATTTAACTGGGAAATTCTATTCATTTGATCTATAACATAATCCTGACATTTTCGACATGAGGTCAATTTAACAAAAGTTAGAACTCTTAGTTATTTCATTGAATGTTATAAGGTAAGTTAACCGGACATGGTGGAATTCCCATATCAACTTTTCAAATATATTCTGAAGGATCCATAATTGCACAAATAAATCACTAATAAAGGGTTGGGATATATCCTTACATATTATATTTTACTTTTGATTATTTGAATTTATCAGTGGGACATGTTCTTGATTATATTTTTGGTCATATAACTATAAAATAGAGTGAGGATTCTTTTAATAATAGTTAATCAATAATTTCTTTTTGAAATTTTGTTTCTAGGAATATCTATAATATCTCAATGCAGTTTAGTTATTGTCTAAATCACCTCAAATGAAGTATGATAATTTCATGGATAAAACCAGTTGTAGAGCATTATTGATGAATCTATCATCTTCATGAAATAATTATTATATTTTCTTGAATTTGCGTAAATATTTTGAAATTAGTTCAAGAAAATTGGAATTATGAAAATCTATTTACAATTTATGGAAGATTGAGGATGTGTTCAAATACAAATCTGGTGGTGATCTTTAGGAAAAGATCATATGAATCTAGTGTCAGATAGACAATACTAGACTAGTTTTTAATTAAAAGTATCATTTTCATTACCTAAACTTATTTCCAATAATCTTTTTCATTGACCTATAAAGATTATGATATAGTGGATGTCAAGTTTATTGTGAGTGATCTTTGTGCCTTAGATAAGTCTCAATGATCTTTGTACTATATTGGATGGTTTTTGAAAAATTTATTTCCTAATTTGATGATGGAGGAACTTGGAATATTGAAGGATTTCATAGTTGATGGAGCATAATGAATATATTTTCACATAAAGGAAATGCAATGTCCATGAATCCCCCAAGGGGAATCTATTTTTCTGGAAATAGGATATGAAATTTGGGAAACTATTGGATCCTACCGACTTGATTTTATAATATGTCTTATATGGAATGTCAGTGCTAAAATATGACTGTAAAGGCTGAAGTTGGTAATATCTTATAGAGAAAATGATGATGCAGTACTAATTAAAGATGTAATATTTGGAATATAATGATAGAACCATATCATATTTTCGAAAATCTATGTTTTTCATGTTGAAATATGAGTAAACCAAAGTGTCCTAAACACCTATTATATCTACTCCCATAAAACCTATTTAAGGTATTAAGTTTAGAGTTGATAAATAAAATGAGTTTGAGTCTCTCAGACTATATCCTATGTTTATTGGAGATGAG
Organism: Viscum album; assembly: GCA_963277665.1. Lineage (NCBI taxonomy): Eukaryota > Viridiplantae > Streptophyta > Magnoliopsida > Santalales > Viscaceae > Viscum > Viscum album. The sequence continues at coordinate 401,251,593 of OY728138.1, forward strand.
TTAGATGGTAGGTAGTCTCCCCCAAGGTAATCTCTACCACTACCACCTTATACTTATTATTTCACTTTTGTAACAAATGAATTGAATGAGTTAATAACCATTTTTATGAATGTGATGAATTAACTATTACATGGTTTTGGAACTTCTATCGAACTCATTAGAGAAGATAAAATCTCAAGGAAAGTGACCCATGTAATTTCTCAGATTCAACAAAGACCGTTTATCCATATAAATATGATGAAAAATGAGATTAGGCATTTAAGACCTATAGATAGAGGAAAATGGAATTTTAATTCTAGTTATTACTCCTGATGTAACATTTAAATCTACTCCACAACATCATACAACCAATGAAAAACAACCAATGGATCCACAAGCCATTAAAGACCCTAATGCAGTATTTAAAAGTTTAATTCCCTTTAAAAATATATTTAGGGGGGGTCAAAACCAACTTAAAGACCTCTGAATGATGTTACATAAGATGAAAATACCATGAAGTGAATTTTGATATGGTCAAGTAGACATTATGTTAATCGAAGATACTGTATTTATGAGGTGATGGAAAACACACTTTTACTGTCATAAAACACCAAAAAGAGTGCTTAATGGAAAAATATATTGAAAATGAAGTCAAAATGACTTCAAACCATAGAAAAACCATATTATAATTATTTTTAATGTAAAAAATATACTAGAAATCAATCGGATGTGTGTTATGCCCTGAACGAGTGATATCCAATTTGGAAACGTTTGCCTCATTTTAAATAGGTGTGTCTATGGTTCAAAACCAATTGAAAAACGTCCACATGCTGAGAAATGAGACAAAAACAATAGTAGAGTGAATTGTGAAATGTTCAAGCAGAAGAAATATAAATATGAGCTGGTGTATTCTCAGGAGGATCGAAATCCCACATTTAATGTCATAAAACGCCAATACCTGTGTTTGAAGGTCAAATTCATAAGAAACAACACTTAAATGACTTGAAATCATAGTAAACCATATTTTTATTATTTATGACATTTATGAAGAGATGAATTGTCAATTAAAGGTTCATTCTTCCCAATACGACCAAATATATGGTTTTTAATGGTTTGACACCCTTTAAAAACATGCTTGTGGTGAAAACAAATCGAACGACCTCCAAATGAGGTGAAATGGGACAAAAACAACCGTATATTAAATTTTGAAATGGTTAATTAGATGGTAATTCAATTATAGGTGTATATTTTTTGTTATGACCTAAAACACACTATTAGTGTCATAAAACATAAAAATGTCTTTTTAATGGACATATATATAGAAAATGACCTCATAAAAACTGGAAAACATAGTAAAAATATCTAATTATTATTCATGATGTGTATGAGTATAATTCACCTCAATCAGATGGGTGGTATGCCCGAAATATCCATATATGTAGTTTTAAAAGGTTAGACATCATTAAAAAGTTGTGTTTGGGGGTCAAAACCAACAGAACGACATCCAAATATTGTGAAATCAGACGATAAAAATTCTAGAATTTTATGTGATATGGTTGTGTAGATGAATCATAAATATGAATTGATTTTTTCTTGAGAGGGAAGAAAACATACTTTAATGGTCATAAAACACCAAAACACTAAAACAAGTGTTGAATGATCACATCCTTAGAAGACAACCTTATATTGACTTGAAATCATTAGAAGACATCTTATTATTTTGTTTGATGTGTATGAGGAGAAGAAACATTGATTAGACATGTGTTCTTCTCAGAATGACTGAATATGTGGTTTTTAAAGGTTTGGCGCCCTTTAATTTTATTGGGGGGGGGGGGGTCAAAACCATTCAAACTACCAATAAATGTTGTGAAATCAGATGAATAGAAACATAGAATGAATTTTGAAATGGTTGACCAGAAAATATATCAATCAGAGTTATTGTTTTTCCTAGATGATGGAAAACACATTTTTTGTGTCATAAAACCAAAAACATTCATTTAATGGTCAGATATATAGAAAATGACTTCATAATGACTTGAAATAATAATAAAACCACCTTATTATTATTATTTATGTGTATGAGTGGATATAATGTCAATCAGACTTGCGGTCTACATGGAACTATCAAATACATGGGTTTTAAAGGTTGACACCCTTTAATGTGGTGCGTTCAGGGGTAAAAACCAACCGAATGACATCCAAATTCCATGAAATCAGATGCAAACAATCATAGAGTAAATTCTAAAATGGTTTAACATATAGGACATCAATTTGAGGTTCTATTTTCTAGGATGAGAAAAAATTAATGTCATAAAACCCCAAAACATGCCTTTAATGATCAGATCCCTAGATAACGTCCTCTGAATGACTTGAGATCAAGGGAAAACCCTATTATTATTTTTCATGACATGTAAGGGTAGATGAAATTCCAATCAGTTGTGTGGTTTGTGTATAACAACTAAATATTTAGTGTTTAAATATTTAATGCCCTTTAAAAATCCATGTATGGGAGTCAAAATCTGGATAATGACATTTGAATTCCATTAAATTATATTAAAACAACTATGGAGTGAATTGTGAACTGTTAAGAAAAAGGATATTCCATCGGAGGTTCGGTTTGACCAGTATGATGGAAAACCACTTTTAGTGTCATAAAACTCAAAAATGTGTGTTTAACAGCCTTGTGTATAGAAAATGACCTAATATTGACATGAAATCATATAAAAACATAATAATTATTATTATTTATGTGTGAGTGAATATAAAACTTCAATCAAACATGCCGTATACTTGGAACGACTGAATATGTTGTTTTTAATGATTTGGCGTCCTTTTGAAAAGGTGTTTATGGGGGTCAAAACCAGCAAAATGGCCCCCAAATCCTATGAAATAAGATGAAAAAACATTGGAGTGTATTCTAAAATAGTATAGTGGATGGAATGTCCATCTTAGTTGGAGTTTTCCTGGGAGAACCCAAAAACAAACTTTTAGTGTCATAAAACACCAAAGTGTTTGTTTTATGGTCATATCCATATAAAAATACCCCATAATAACATGAAATCATAGTATAACTGTCTTACTATTATTCATGACATATGAAAGAATTTGACACATCAATATGACATGTGGTATGTGTGCTACGACTAAATATGTTGTTTTTAAAGATTTGATACGTGATAAAAAGGTGCATCTAGTGGTCAAAACCAGCTGAAAGACTTTTGAATTCAATGAAATTAGATTTCATTGATGAATGTGGAGAGAATTGTAATTTTTTTAATAGACAATACGTGTATTAGAGGTGTTGTTTGACCGAGATGAAGAAAAACATGGATTTATTGTCATAAAACAACAAAATAGTCATTTAACTGTCATATCCATAGAAAATGACCATGAAATGACATGAAATCATAGGAAAACAATCTTAGTATTATTCATGATCTATATGAGGAGACAACACAACGATTGGGCATGCGCTGTTCGTGGAAAGTCTAAATGTGTGGTTTTCAAAGATTCGATGCCCTTTAAAATGGTTTGTTTGGGGGTTAAAACCATCCGAACAAAATCCAAATGCCATGAAATCAGAAGAAAAAACTATTGAATGAATTTTGAAAATTTCAAGAAGAAAAAATGACAATCATAGTTGATTTTTTATAGAGAGGACTGAAAACACACTTTTAGTGTAATAAAACACCAATACACATGTTTAATGGATATATTTAAAGAAAAAGGCCCCAGAATGAATTGAAATCACATAAAAACCATATTATTATTATTATTGATGTGTATGTGTAAAAAAACATGAATCAGACATGCGGTCTGTGCAGAACGACTGCATGTGCAATTTTTAAGGATTTTATGCCCTTTAAGAAGGTGTGTTAGGGGGTCAAAACTTGTTGAACGACCGTCAAATATTGTGAAATCAGTCAAAACAGGTGTGGAGTAAATTTTTAAATGGTAGAGTAGATAGAATGTTAATACATGCTGTTGTTTTCTTGGGAGGATCAAAAATGCACATTTAGCGTCACAAAACCCCAAATGGTCATTTCATAGTCAAATCCATATAAAACGACATAGGATTGATCTTAAATCATAGGAAAACTATAATTTTATTATTTGTGACATGTAAGAGCAAATGAAATATCATTTAGACATGCAGTCTTCATGGAACAACTAAATATGTTGTTTTTAAATATCTAACTCCCTTTAAAATGGCATGTTTGGGGGTCAAAACCAGCCGAATGATCTCCGAATTCCATAAAATCATACAAAAACCATTATGATGTGAATTGTGAAGTGGTATAGAAGAGGGAATATTAATTGGAGCTGAAATTTGAATGATAGTACCAAAAATATACTTTTAGTGTCATAAGACACCAAAAAGGTCATTTGACAGTCAAATCAATTACAAACAAATTGTGAATGATTTGAAATCATAGGAAAACTATCATATGATTATTTTTTACTTTTTAAAGTATACGACATGATAATTTGATGTGAAATTTTTTCATAATGACTTAATATGTGGTTTTTAAATATTTGGCGCCCTTTAAAAAGTGCATCTGGGGGGTCAAAACGAGTAGGAAGACATAAGAATGCTGTGAAATCAAAAGAATTTTTTTGAGAGAACTATTTACTATTGGAGCATACATAAGTTCAACCCAGGCTGCCTTTTTCCTGAGATGTTTGAGAATTCACATTTTTTGTTATAAGACAACAAAATTGGCATTTATTGGGAAAATCCATAGAAAAGGACATAGGAATGATTTAAAATCATAGGAAAACCATCCTATTATTATTATTATTATTTACATCTAATAGAAAAGGTTACATCAAATTAGATACATAATATATGGAGAATGAATTAATATGTTGTTATTTAATATTTGGAACCCTTTTAAATGGTGCGTCTTGGGGTCAAAACTAGAAAAACAATATCTGAATGCCATGAAATCATATGACAAAAACTATATAGTGAATTTTTAAATGGTCAAGCAGACGGTACATCCATCGGTGGTTAAGTTTGATAGAGATGATATAAAAAAACTTCTCGTGTCATAAAACACCAAAACAGGCAATTAATAGTTAGATGTTGAATAAACAACCATAGAATAACATGAAATCATAGGACTGATGACTTATTAATAATTTTGAAATTTTTGAGTATTCAACACATCAATCTGACATGCGGTCTGCTCAGAACGATAGAATTAGTGGATTTAAATTTTTTAAAAAATTATTAGAAATGATTAATATATTTTCAAAATCAAATAACATCGATCTATTCTACTAAGATTTAATTGAAATATTTTATTTTGTTTCAATTAGTATGTGTGATATTTTTTTTCTAAAATAATTATTTTATTAAATTTTTAAATTTATTTTCATTTGAAGATGTATGTGAAGCTTGGATGATGATGGTATAATGATATTTATGTGGTATTGTTTTTTGATATTTTGGAAATAATTTAATTTATTTCTAGAAAATAGTGGTTTTTTAATATTTCTGTCAATTTGTTTAAAAAAAATAAAAAACCTATAGAGGCCACCACATGAGGGTCATTATTGGTCATCCCGGGTTGGGCTATAGCGATCGTCGTTTGGTAGTTGTTATACTGAATGTGGAATGAGCCTGTAGTGGTCACAAAACGACGACTGCTTTAGCATAATGTGGGATCATCTATAGATTCCAACATTTGGATGTCACTATAGGTGATCTCAACCTCGTATATATATTCTTCTAAATCGATGACTCTATAGGGAATAGTGACGGGTCTAAATTATCTGTTGTTTTGCAGGTGATATGCGGTTTCTATAAGCCTTTAGGAAAGACGTTTTGGCAGTTGCTAAAAGACTTTTTTCTACTAGGCAAACAATGATATGTTTAGAACATCCAAATATCTCCATTTAATTAGTGGGAATGAATAAGAGAAACCTATTTCTAAGATATTTATTGAAATAAAATAATGGATACTTTTAATATGAATTCCATTTAATTGGTATAGCTAAATTGTCTAATGCAGTCATGTTATGCATAGAAGTGTATTTTTCTAAATATTCTATTTTTATGTGATATTTTTTTTATTTGAAGGAAATTTTGATTAATTATAAATCAATTTTATTTATATTAATGATTTTTTGATAGTAATGATAGGAAATACGGTTGAGAAGGGTTGATATTCTAAAAAATCTATTTTTTTATAAAAACCTATTTTTATTATATATCAACTATTTATTTAAAGATTAAATTTATAAATTTTATAAATTTAATTTTTAAAAAATAACTTTATTTTTTGATTCATAATAGTTATATTTTCCTATAATGAATTTTAGAAAATTTTCTAAAACAATTGTTTTTTAGGTGAATAATGCAAAATACCATTTCTTCAACTAACTTAATTTTAATTATATTATTAGTATATAAGTATGAATTGAACAATCATAAATCCTTTAACTGTGAAAATATATTTATTTTATAATTTAATTTATAATTTTAATATATTTTAATTTACAATCCCATATATTTCATTTTACAACTTATGTTATATATTTTCAAAAAATAAAAAAATAATAAATTCTACATTTAGTAATTAAAAATTAATTTTTGATTACTATTATAAAATTAATATAATAAAATAAATTTCAAATTTTTAATCATTAAGTACAAATTATATAATAATTATTAATTTATTTTCAAGCATAAAGGACAATTTACTTTGGTAAAAATGAGTTACCTAAATAAAAATCAAAAGCGGTAAAATTGGTTTAACTTACGGCTAATAACAACAAACATTTTTAAAAAATGTGTGGGAATGGTTGATTTAGGCCTTAATTAAATTTATTCCTTATCACATCCATTATTTCTCAATTTTGGATCTACTTTATTTGATAGTGACTTCCCATTATTCGAATGTATTGTGTATTTAAAAAAAATGTCATCCTTTTTCACTTATAAAACAGGCACTTCTATCCTCACTTCACCTCACAACAAAACCTACTTATTTTTCACAAAAATCAACCCTATACTCCCATAAAATTACCAATACACCTTTAAGATGTTATTTTATTCTCAAAATACCATCCCTCAAAGGTTTACCCCTTCAAAAAAGATAATCCCAGAAGTGGGTTATATATTTTTAACTACTCCTTTCTCATTTCTACTTCATTATGTTCTCTTCTTAATCCAAAAATTAAATTAAACCATCTTCAAATGATAACATCAGTATAATAATTATATTTATGCTTTTTAAAAATGATGATGGAAACATTAACCACCCTTATCAATTATATATTAAAAAATGAAACCATTAATCGTATATTGTGCGGACTATCGCCACCATGATTTAACACATTTCAATTTCATTCACTGACTTATAAGTATTTTTATAATCAAGAAGTTAATATATATATATATATGTATATTATATTTATGAAATATTTTTTATTCTGAAATGATAATCCAAATTAATCATTTTCCTCATTATATGGAAAATAAATTCATTGTCCATGGGTATGTGTGGACTACCTCGTCAATAGAATGGTTAATTACTATTTTTATTTTCTTCTTTTCCTTAAATTTCTAGTTATAAGAATGAATTTAGTGTAAAAATATAATTTTTATGAAATAATTAATTTTTATTATGAAAGATTGGAGAACTAATTTATAATATGATTACCAAATGATCGTCATTATTTTAATTTTTTTGAAATAAGAATAATAAGAGAAAAATAAATTTATTCATATTATGTAATATTTTTATATCAATTACTTATTCACATAATTACTTTAATGTTTTTTATATAATCGTAAATAAACACTAAATAATATCAATATGCTTATGGTATATTTATATCACAACAAAACCACCATATAATTATCCATTAATCTTGGTATGTTCATGTTTGGGTCAGTTTGACCACCTATTTAAAAAATGATTTGAATTTATAACATGTATAACTATGGAAAATTAACTACTATTGTAATATGGTATAACTATATATATAATTATTTTATTTTTGTTATAGAATGGTAAAATTATTATGAAATTTAATAATTAAGAAAACACCTTTCATTCATCAAGAATCGCCAAAACACGATCATCGTCTATTTCATCATCACGGTTTGTAAAAAAAATAAAACAGAATAAAATTATACCTTTATAAATTATATGTTACATATATTATAGTAATATTAATTATAATTAAATGATGAAATTATTATAATTAATAAATATAATAACGGTTTCTACAAAACTAGTTCAAAATAATCCAGACCCCTTATACCCGATAGTGAAAATACGTAATAACTAACTATAATTCACATAGGGGATGATTATAAATTAATAGTGTAAATCGAAATATATTGGAGTAATTTTCTTAATTAGGTTATTAAGATGGTTATTTTTTTGAGATGGTTTGCATACTTTTAATCATGGAAGTCTCGATAAGAGGTGTGAGTTTTTTGTCTCAATTTTTAATTCCCTGAGAAACATTTCTTATTTAAAACCATGTTTCCTTTGGAATGGCGTATCAATTTTTCCCTTAATATTTTTTATCATAATTATATAATTATACATGATATTTAAATATTAATATTAAATTCTATCCTTTAAGGGGTTTTTATTCGAAACCATCTACTGTCATAAAGGTTTTCTTTGTCTCAATTAAAATTTCATTGACACGTGTTAAATGTTATGAACCATGTTTCCTTTTAATAGTGTTATATTTATTTACAATCCCATGAATTATCAATAATTTATGCACTTATAATTCATGAGATATAATTACCAAAATTAACTTATATTCTTCAAATGTTTTTTACCTTATGTGTTACCCCAGTCATATGTATTTTTTGTTAGCTAAATTTTCATTCATTGAGGTATGGTAATTATATTGAAATTATTTCACATAATTTTAGTGAATTATACCCTTTTACTTTATTATATGTAATTTTATCATTATATATATATTTTTCATTTAAAACCCATTTCAAATACTTCATGCTTCACAGAGTATGTTTCATATAAGGGATATTGATAACTAAAAAATTATTTGCTTGAGTTATAATGTTTAATGATGAACTTTGTGTTTACATTCTTGGTTTATCCCTTCCTAATATTTTATTATATGTTATTTTATAATCTTTTTTGGAAAAATTATTTTTTAATACAAAATATTTTTATTACTGTTTTTACAATTTTAATTTTCAGTAAATGTAATTTCAATGTATTAAAAATGTTCCTTTAATTATCAAATGTTTATATTTGGATTCACATTTCATAGGGAAATATTTATGTCATTTTCAAGGCACCGTTATTAGATATTATTTTTTAAAGCTCAATATTTTCAATATATTTCACTTAACCTTTAAAAAATTTACATTTTAATGTGACATGTAAGTCTTTATATTACATCAATGTTAAAAATGTTCTCTAAAATACCTATTATGTTTTGATCTCTATTTTCCTTTTCATATTCAAAAGGATTTACACTCATGGGATTTATGTTACATGATTTATTATCTAATATATATATATATATATATTATTTGGTGGACTTAACTCATTTTCTATATAATTCAATTCTTTATCCTTTATTGTGTGATATCATTCAAAGGATTCATTTGAAATGATTTTTTTCTTCTATTTCAACATCCTTATGAGATTAATTTTTTACAATGGGTATATGTTCTTTTGTAACTATACACTTTGTTTCTCTGGATGTCTTATGAGATTTTTATTTGTGTTAGAATAATGAACCATATCTACCTTTGTATTTCATAACCGTCCACCACAAATAGGCATAGCGTTTCATCCAATGCATTTTCTTTGTTAATACCCAATTTTCCATGTCTTTGATTAATGATTGTTCACTTAGATTCCATGAATTGATTGATTAGTAAAATCATTTACTTTACCATATACCATTTCTTTATCAGGTTTTATCTTGATGGATTATTCCATAGAATAACATTACATTTATTTATTAATGAACAATTGAAAATATTTATATTAATTATTCAAGTACATATGTTTATTGATTACATGAAAAGGTTGACAATGTATTATTTAACCATCCACCTTATTTCTAGGGATGGGTTGAGATGAAATTATCCCTTTTATTTACTTGGGGAAATGTATTAGTATTCAGTATGTTAGTATTATAATATGGATGATTATTTTCCAAGATTACTATGTGTTGTTTATCATGTTTCTCAGATGATGAATGCATTGAACGTAAAAAAGTGATGGGTGGGGTCTAATATAATATATACCATAGATGAATCAGTAGGTCTCATGAGATAAACTTGATTGGCTATTTTGGTGTAATCCTACCCAAAATAATGTATTTCCTCAGTAGTAAGATCATGATGTCTAAGATCACGATGTATTGGATTATGGTATGAAATTAGTTTTCTGATGTAGTGAATTTCATCCCCAAGGAACTAGTTATTGTCATCCATGTAATATTATATGTCCCATTATTATCAATGATATGTTATTCTATTAGTTTCAATTGATTTTGGATTCATATTTTTAACTTATTCTAGATGCAATTTTTATTCCATGTTTATGAAATTATTTCCTCAGTTGTATGATTTTTCTTACAAATAATTGGTCTCCCCATTATTATATTTACATTTCCCTAGGATATAAAAAAATTTATTACACATGATATATCTAATAAGAAATATTATGTGGATATTTTTTGGGATAATTTTAAGGATAATTTTGGATTAAGTAGTTTCTCACATAATGGAAAAAATGTAATTTTTTTTGGTTTTATTGGTTATTGTTTTTACCTAATTCTATAAATATATAAACCTAAAAAGAATTTTAAATGAATGAAATTTAATATTTTTTTTAATTATTTTAATTATGGGATAGTTATGACTGAGAATATACACATGGTATTGAATAAAAAATTTAATGTATCTATCTATAACACCAGATATGGGAGTGTGGATTTTGGGAACCACAGTTTGTATTAGTGTAGAGTTTAGATAATCATAAAGATTATGGTGATATCAATTGAGAATAAATTTGGAGTTAAAAATTTAACCAAATTTTGATATGTTAGTGATGATTGTAATTTCAAAGGTATATAAAACCCCTCAGGTCAGTTGAGGTAACAATCTGGGGATTAGAATAAGATAACATTAGAGAAGATGTGAATTCTTGATCCCCATGAGTTGGAACCATGATCATGGGAACCAAAAACTATCATTGGGAATTATTTTACAAAAAATTATATAATAAATGGTAACATTAATAAAAAGAATATTTGTATTCCAAAACAAGGCCACAAGTAGATATAGTCAAAATCAAGTCAAATTGGAGTCCAAAAAACACAATATCAAACTGATGTAAAAGTGAAAAAACCAATATGAATGTGATGTTTGGGCACCAAAAGACTCTTACACTATACTAACGAAAAAAACCCTATTTCACCCAATGGTGCCATTCCTTTACCTGCAAAAGATAAAGCAAGATCAGCAAACATCCAACGGTGTATGCAAGGTTCCAAATAAAGAATACCAATATGATCCAACCAAATGATTCATAAGAATACATTATATTATAGACCAATTATTACTAAATAAATATATAAAATTTATGATATAATATTTAGACAGTTTAATATAAAACATGTAAAATTACATATTTTCATAGATTGTAGAAAACCATTCCAACATGCTTGGATTCTAAATCATTTTTATAACTCCCAATAATACATTTCCTAGATAATAAACATAGGAAAAGATCCCTTGAGTAAAAATAGATTCATTTTATTCATGATACTCTAGTAATTTAAGTGACCCCTAGGTTACCTATTATGAAAATTAAGCAAGAAGAACAAGTATATGTGGTAAGAGTTTACTACTAAGAGTGGATCCCAAAAACCAATTAGACCTCCTAGTGTATACATTACTATAGAAGAATATTTTTTTATGGTAAGATGTAATAATAAAATATTTTTTATGAGTTATTAATCCCTTATTTTTCAGTTTGAATTTTTAAATTTTTCCTAATGTAGATATACTTTTTGATCAGGGGGTTTCAAGGGTGTCTGGGGATTGTTCGGATCCTAAAACCTAGATTTTGGGAAGAAACATGTCGGGCCCAAGGTTAGTTCAAACCATGCTGGGAAGGCCGCACGGTCTAAAACCCCATGTGAGGAATGAGAAAAGAGTAGGGTGAGGACTCAGGGTCATGGAAAACCAGGAAACTTGGGGCGTATGACCATGTGGAAACCTATGCAATTTTAATAGATTAATTTTCAATAGTTTCCCCATGGTTAGTCATACCATGCAAGGAAACAGTGTGAGTGCCACATCCTTATAGCTAACCATGCACAGTTAGCACATGGGTTTTCAAAACATGATCCTAAACCATGCAGACCAATTATTTTGAATAATTTTATATTTTTAAATCAAATGGAATTCTTTTTTAACAAAAATTTCCATTTCTCTCTCCTACAAAGCAGACATCACATTTTTTATCTCCCTTTGACACTCTAAAGTAAAATTTGATTATGAATCACATTCTAAACATTGATTCCAGTTAAAAACACATCGTTATATGCGAATCGGTGATTACATTATTTTTTTTATATTTTTCATTCTTATTCCTATCAATAATGATATTTAGGTGCAAGTTGATATCCCCTATTTTTAGGTTATTGATCCATTATTTAGTTTTCTAGAGATATGGGTGGAACCATGCATTGATATTGGATGAGCACACAACTACTGATCTAAGTTAGGTGGTCTAAATTTTTTCCTCTAGTGTTGGTGCTTTATAGACCTAATTACCATTTTGGCCCCCGCCATACTTTCATGTGTGGCCCCAAGATTAACATGATAAATTGAATTAAGTGAATCAGTACAAGTAGGGAATCTCTTAGGATCCTTTGAGATGTGTTAGTGGTTGATACCACAACTATGACCACCCATGGTGTATTCCCTTTTCTTATTCCACATGTTGAACCATGCATGGTCTATGATTTTAGGATTACATAGTGAAAGGATTCACAATTATATTTAAATGAGATTAAATGGATTTTCAAGATATGGTGTTCCTCCAATTCATGGGATTCTAGAATAAATGGTTTATATTTCACTTTAATTGCCTAAATGGTTTATTTTGAACATTCAGAAATGAGTGGGTAAACTCATGTGATATGTTTAAAAGTGAATTGTTAACAATGAGTGGGTATAACCATTGGTTTCCTTAGAATTTTAATTGTGATATATGAGTGGGTATAATCATGAGATGGAATTAAATGTAAATCGTTATATGAGTGGGTAGAATCACATGGTATGAAATGATGAATTGTATGAAATGGTAATTGATTATATGGATACCTTGGGTGATGCTACTTAGACCTTGAATATAGTAGTGGATTCCTTGGACATAGTATAATCCTTGGGTCTTGATTCCATAGGGTGTACCAAGCCTTGCTACAACATAGATATATCTTGATTGGACTCACGTAGGACATGTTTGGTTGACATGCTTCATGAACTACAACCAGTGACTAACTGAGTTTTCATCGAGAAGCTGCTGGGACTCGACAGTGATTCCTTGGTCCTCAAGATCTTGTATCTATCCATTCATGGTATGAAAATTTGATTATACATATCAGAAGTGGTTTTTATGATTCGTTTGGATATAAGACAACGTCGTGGATGAATTGATATGTATGGATGTACAATGAGGACATGTTGGTTTTTCATGTCTCTATTATATCTACCATGTAAAGAGATTTACTCTTGTTTTGTAGGGAGCCTAAAGTGGCTATTTTGGTATCACTTTTATGTAGCGGATATTCGATGTGCACTTTACATTCACTTACTGTTTACATGTTTACCTAAACATTGTTTAGCATACTATATACAATAGTTGGAAATTATATAAACCTTTGGGTGGTTGCTTACTAGGATTTTATCTCTGTCAAGACCTATGAAAGAGGGCCCACACTGGGAAAACCCCATAGCCACGTCCAATAGGCCAAGGTCTAGTGACTATCATTGAGTAGGAATATCCAAAAAATGTGAGGCATTAGCCTATGTACTTGTACACACACACAATTATCCATTCCTAAAATGATGAAATGTAAAAACACTATGTAAACAATGCATGCATCCAACTAATATCCCAATATAGAGTAGTAAAAGAAGTACAATAATGTATACAGGGCCATAATAAAATCCCACCAATAAGAGTCTAAAAACAAGACCAGTGAAACATGGTGATGTGTTGCACGTGTCATCCTAGTCTATGAAAGTGAACGCACAAGTTCATGAAACTCATCCATAGAAAACCCTATGTGATCCAACCAGAGGGAAAAGGTGTTGGGGATACTATCATAAGTCTCAGTTTCACAACTCATATGTCTGGCATCGATAAGAAACATCTGGTCCAGTTCCACCTAGGTCTCCATCAAAGGGTCGATCATTTGCACAAGACACGACACATTTGGGCAAAGCCTGTGTAGGGGTGAGTAAAACAATTCTCTATAGGACACACTAAAACCAAAAATGAAATACTAAAAAGGAATATAACCCAAAATAAATTAACATTTAGCTCAACATTGGTGTATGTCTACCACATATGTAGAATGAAATTCCAGATATACTCAATCTAAGACTCGTAGTCTAGAGGTAATCCACTATAAACTTCTAGCTAAAATATTCTTCTCAAAGCATTATTATTCCAGGAGAAATCACTCCTCGAGCAACTGTATCATCAGAGACAATCAAAAAGTGGTCTAGATCATTTAGGACCCACCCAAATGACAATGTATTGATCAAGATAGATTATGATACACAAATAGGAGATTAAGCCCAAATTCACTTGGGGATACCAAAAATCGCACCCAGATACACTAAGGGATACCATGTACCAAATCTCGATCATTTCTCAACATAAGGGATCATTCTACCACCCTGTGGGACACTATGGATCATACCCAGACACTCTGGGGGATACTACAAACCCTATCAATGTGGACCACTTGGTGTTGGATCATTTCCCTACTCACAAAGGTTACATGATACCAAAAACTCCACTAGTGGTGATAGAGGATCAAACTCCAGTCCCAAGGAGGGATACCTAACTCTATTTGGGATATATCCTATAGAGATGATTACAATCTAGTGTAGTGGTTCTATAATATATTGAAACCTTTAGTAAAGGACCAATGTGAATTCTATTAAACTCTACTGTTATAGGTTAAAAATATACCAAATTATCTCAAAAGGATCTTCCCAACATCAGGGTCCCAACGCTGTAGAAAACTTCTAAAATAGATGCATCATTAGAAAGTTATGGGGGTTTAAAATTTTAAAGGATGGGTGGTTAGTTGCATCCCTTAGGATTCCTATTATTGTTGTGGTACTTGAGGGAGCCCAGTTAGTGGAGATTTTTCTAGCCGAGCAGACAATGACTATGGGATTTAGTAGTAGGGACTAGGTATCTTAGACAACAGTAGTAGGAAACTGATGATAGTCACATTGATCAAAGCGGGTCAGGAAGCATAGAGGATGAGCCTAGGATGCAGGGTCAATGGTGTAGGTCTCCTGGGTATCACGAGTCAGGTGTGAGATATATGGTGAGAGGTATGCAGCTATTGGGGACATCTTAAATGAGGTTTCCTAACCCTTCATACAACGGATCGGGAGTCAGTCAAGGGATTGCTGATTCATATTTAGTGATAGGATCCAGGTGGTCCGCAGGGAAACAGATGTAGAAGAGGAGCAATAAAGGCACTATGAGGTGTTCATAGGTTTGACCTATTACCCCCACCACCCCCAGGTTGTTCATGCTAGGCTCATGGAGCTAGTGGATAAAGAAGAGCCCTACTACAGATGATGGAGGCTTTTGACCTCAGCCTCCAGGGATGATTTGATATAGAATATACGTCTTTTCAACCTTATGTATAGTTTTGATAGACACATGTGCTATTCATTAATTTCATTCCATGAACAATGTTTGGAACATAGAGATTTTGATTGAACCATTGAATCAATCCTTACATTTATAGAATTATATGGGAGGATATTCAATGACCACACATTGGGGCTGACAGTGCAACCAGACTCTTGGGGGAGAGAATTTCTGTTTGGATCTCTTTGTAGTGGCATTGTGGCCTCACGACATCATTCTATTTATGGACTGGTTATCCATAGTTCATGCTCCGATTGACTATTTTAGGCATAAAGAGAGGTGTGTCTGTAGTGATGGAACTAGATTTACATTTGTGGGTGAAAATTAAACACATAAAGTGTAGGATGGACTCACATGTAGGAGGGTGCATCTGATTACACATTAGTTGGATAGCCTCACCATTGGTGCAATGCATTATGTGATTCCTTATTTTCTTGTAGTGGTGGAGGAATATGATGACATATTTTGTAAATTTGTTCCTGATTTACCTCTTTATAGGGAGATCGACATATGAATTGATCTACACCCTGAGATGACTCTGATATCTACACATGCATATCAGATGGCACCCACAGAACATTATGAGCTGAGGGTGTAGTTGGAGGACTTGTAGAGGAAGGGACTTGTGAGACCCAGTGTTTCACCTTAGTAATCTGTAGTTTTGTTTTCCAAGAAGGTAGACGGGTTCTTGAGGTTATGTGTGGATTTCAAGAACTTTATCCGGATGACTGTGAAGAACAAGTATCTACTACTACCAATTGATGAACCCTTTGATCCGTTGAATTTGGAATGATGGTTCTTGAAGACCAACCCCATACCAGGCCATCACCAGTTGTGAGTGTGGGATGAGGATATAATAAAAACGACCATTATATGTTGTTACATTCACTATGAGTACATGGTAATGCTGTTTGGAAAGAAAAATTCCCTTTTAGTGTTCATGGGACACATAAACTAGATTCCTTAGTCATAATTAGACTCATTCATGGTGTTTTTCATCGGTGAAATACTAGTATACTTGCCATTCGAGGTGATACACATGAGACACTTGAGGATGGTCTTGGACACACTCTAAAAGAACAATCTCTATGGGAAACTCTTTAAGCATCAGTTTTAGATTCAAGAGGTCCATTTTTTGGGACACATCATCTCGGTGGTTGGAGTTACAGTGGACCCAATGAATGTTGTGGCAGTTCTTGCTTGGGATCCACCAAAAGGTGATACTATGGTTTAGAGTTTACTTGGTTTGGTAGTGTACTATTAGAGGTTTTTTCCTAAATTATCTAGAGTAGTTGCACCCTTGAAAATTTTGACATGAAAGTGGCAGCCATTCATGTGGACAAAGAAGTGCTGATAGTGATTTTAGGAGATGAGGTAGAGGTTGATGAGTGCTCCTATCTAGAGATTTCCAGAGGTTGGTGTCAAGTACATGGTGTTATAAGATACATCAAGGACCTATAATTATTATGTCATGATGTTGTGGAATGTAGTGACTATATAAGTTTCACATTATATGAGGTAACATTATCATAACTACATGGCCCATGTTCTTGATCTAGAAGCGGTAGTCTTCGCATTGAATTGTAGTGACACTACTTGATAAAATATTGATTTATCGTCTACTATGATCACAAGAGTCTCAAATATATCTTTTCTGAGAAATATAGAAACAATGGATAGAGTTCCTCTAAGACTATGACTTTGAGATTTCCTATACCCCTAGGAAAAGAACATGGTGGTCAATTATCTCAGTAGGAAATTTAGATTTCAGTTTCTGAATGAGGGATCGATGCATTTCACCTCATTGCAGATATCCTTTGTGGATGGAGATTCAATAGTATACCTCAATTACATGGTTATCACCCCTCAAATATTATAATAAATCAGAGAGGCACAACTCAGGGATACTGACTATGAGACACTATGTGCTCGGTTGTCCACAAGGCTTGTTCTTAAAGGATATCCAAAATATGGGGAGTACATTATTCATTTTAGAGGGTGCATAGTTGTATTACATTCATTGTGGGAGGAGGTTTTGTGGGAGTTACAGAAGTCCCATTTTGGCGGTACATCTTGGAGTGGAAAAGATTTACCAGGGCCTCCGATGTATGTTTTGGTCACCAGGGATGAAGAAGGGAGTTATAAAGATCATCTATCAATGTCTTAAATGTAAAAATGTAATGGTTGAGCACTAGTATCTAGTGGGTATAGCCCAACACCTTGAGGTGATGGAATGGAAGTGGGATGGGAAATCAATGGACTTCGTGACAATATTACCATGTACGTCTAGGAGACATAACTCCATCTAGGTGATCTTTGACTGGGTCACCATGTCATCCCACTTCCTAGCTATCTGAGAGGAGAGTTTAGTAGAGGAACTAGGAAGCCTCTATGTATAAGAGATAGCTTGACTCCATTATCACTTTAAATCCTGATTGTGGAAGTGATTATAGGAGGCTTTTGGGACTTAGTCATTCTTGAGAACAGTGTTTTACCCACAGATGGATGACAAGACTAAGAAAACCATTTAGGTTTCGGAGGACCTACTGTGGGTGTGCATGTTTTATTTTGGTCCTATTTAGGAGGGTCACCCACCAACAGTGGAATTTTCATATAAAAATATTTATCACCCCACCGTTAGTATTGCAAAAATTAGAGGCCTTGTACATGAAACCGTTCTGGTCACCAATTTACGGGACCAACCCTGGAGAGTCTGCACTCAAGGGGCTGAAGTTGGTGCGAGCTACCACAGAAAAAGATCAAATCATCCAGGAGTGGATGATGACTTCAGATAAAAGACATAAGTATTACAAAGATAGGTGTTAGATGGTATTTTATTTTGAGGAATGAGACCATGTGTTATTTCAGGTATCACCTCGATGGGGATTACAAAGATTTAGCTGGGGCGAGAAGCTAGCTCTAAGGTTCATCAAACCATTCCTCATACTACATATAGATTTTGAGATAGAGTACTGCATGGATCTACCTCCACAGATAGATATAGTTCATGATGTTTTCCACATTTCACATCTGAGGAGATACATGCATGACTCCTCACGCGTCATTGAATGGGGTGAACCAGTCATCGAGGATGGGGAGACTTTTGCTGAGTAAATGATGGAGATTTAGGATTGGTAAGAGATGATCTATCATGGGTTTCGAAATACATTGTGTGTTTCCATTGGAAGCATGAGAATCTCTAATATAGAACCTGGGAGTGGGAGTCTCAAATGTTTTCTCATTACAATCATCTATTTGTGTAGCATTTGTTTTGGATTTTCGGGACGTAAAGCCCCAAGGTGGGGATAATGTAATATATCCTATTATTTTCATGAATTATTTGTAGAAATTATATGGATTGATATCAAGACAGGTATCTATGATAGTGTGGGATTCTAAGACCCATTTCTCATGGAATAATTGTTTAAAAATATCAATCCTTTAAAATCACCTACATGCAGTTGCCCTAAAAAAGTTGAATAACTATTAAAAGGTTGTACGTATCATAAATATATTGGAAATATTGATCTTAGATAGGTGGATTTATTCTAGGTGTGATATAAACTTTTTTATCAAGGGTCGTCTATAAAAATATCCATGGAGGGAAAACTGTAAATAATTTTTTTTATAAAAAAATATTTTTGACACAATGAAAATTTCCTTTTCAAATACCCCTTTTTCTAGAATTTAAGGTTATCACCATATCCGTAGAAATTCCACCAATAAATAGAGAATAAGACTCTGAAAAAAAAGTTATTGATTGTGGATCGACGATCGTCACACAACCGATTCGAAGGAAACCCTCCAACGATGATGACACAACAACCATCCTTCATCCGTGATTGATATGAATTAGAGTTAGAAGGATTTTGCATTTTGATTTTCAAAATTCCTTATTTCCACGATTATGTGGGTCAATCCATGAATATATGGATTTGTGGTTTTATTGTTGTGGGATGGTTGATAATTGTGGGACTTATTTTTGGGAGTTTTTCTAATTTCTTTTTTGTTCTCCATTCTCATGAAAACAAATTGAGGCTGACATAAAAAAGGATGTGGTTCATTCCACATTGTGTTCCAATGCTTTTATATCCACCGTTCATGAAAATCATCACCATTATATCTTCATGGTCATGACTTTAATTTCTAGGAGGCTCCAAACATGATCGGACCCTCAGATTTGAGGAAAACTGACATCAAAGTCCATATCTATGTAGATCGGGACCCAAGGAACCCAAGATTATTACCATTTCAATATTTGGGAATCAAAGGTGACTTAGTGGTCCATGGAAGAAACCATTGGTGAGGGTTCAACACAACGTTCTAGTGATGTTGTGTGACAATGCAACAATCAGAGGAGGTGGTAGCATCGACAGTGTGGAGTTTGAAGGGAGGATGTGTGGGAGCCAGCAGGGACTAAGGAAGAGGACTATAGAGAGGGTCACATATGGTGGCTCCGAGATATGTGATGGATGTGGGACATGAGAGACATCCAGGAGGGATGGGGGCAGTGGGGTACGACCAGGCCATGTGGGATGTGCAGAGTGGGGTGTGGCTAGGCTAGTCAGATTGGCCTAGGTGGAGCGAGTTGGGATGAGTAAATAGGCGAGGAAAAACAGGTTGGGTCCGGACAAGCAGAATGGGTCAGATCCAATGTACCAGAGTCAGATTCGTGGTGATCGAGCCAATGTTGACCCATAGTTGACCATGGTGATCAACTATGATCCATGGTTGATCCATCTATTGGGAAGTCATGGAATATGGGGTGGGGCATGTTAAACTGTGACTGTCGACCCTGGTAGCTTCCGGGCGGAGGGTCTGAGCAGTCGACCACTGTGGTCGACCACCATGATCAGTCCACTGATCGTGTGCCGGTCTATAGGCCTAGGGAACCCCTTCTAAAACACCAACCCCTATAACTTTCAAATGGTATGTTTTTTTGATGATCTATCTGTAGAATTAATACCCTATCAATGATAAGTTTATTTTGGAATACAATGGAATTTTTTTTGTTTGGACCAGTATAGGGTGAGAGAATATCCATTGGTACTTTCGTCGAGGGATTGTATGGTATTATGTTAGCAGCGATGGCCGTGGATCTGATCCCCCACTCCCCTTTGGAGAGGGGGGAGGTATTCCTCTTCCACCTTCAGAAGCTCGACCAAGGCCCTTGATCCCTATCTCGATCCCAGATTTTCTCCTAGTGTTCCTGGGTATATTTATTTTCCTAAAAGTTCTAGAGCTACATGGACGATCGCCTCAGCTCGATCTCTTGACCTCAGAGTTCTCTGAAGCTCCGAGACTACTAAATTTGGCCTTGGTGGCTCGGTTCAGACAGAAAAGCCTCTGCTTGATACTTTTGACATATTCGTCTTCAGTTCTTGGGGTTTGTATGACTGGGAAACCATGGGGCTTCATGACAAACTACACTTCATGATTCTCTTCGCTTCTGAGTAGGACATGATTCTTGCTTGGTCCAGAGATCCCCGTACATGAAATGGGTTCAAGTTCTTCTTATTTTTATAGACATTCAATTTCCACATGAAATGGGATACCCCTTATTCGGCTCTGTGGGTAAGCTTCCCAGAACTCCCACTCCCCTTTCAAAATCCTTCTATTCTATGTATTCTTGGTAACCTTTTAGGACGATTCTTGTG
Organism: Viscum album; assembly: GCA_963277665.1. NCBI lineage: Eukaryota > Viridiplantae > Streptophyta > Magnoliopsida > Santalales > Viscaceae > Viscum > Viscum album. The sequence goes on from OY728138.1 coordinate 401,273,176, forward strand.
TTTTTATAGTAGAACAAAATAATTCTGTTATCCAATAGCTCCACATATTTGTGTTGATGCGGATGTTTCTAAACTGATGGTGAATTGTGTGTGGATTGTAGTTGGGGAGGAATTCCACTGAAACAGGATGTGGTTTTTGAGTAATAGGTTGACTATTGATTGTCTTGTAGTCATCTCGGTCACATGGATAGTACATGTCGTCGCGCTTGCAGGGATCATCAGGGGGTTTTTGCCTCACCAAATCATCAGGCGTTAGGGTCTGAGGAAGCCCCTACAACGGTTCTGCTGCACACTAAGGACTCAATAAATATGGATTTTTTTATGACAGAGGTAAGACCACAGAACCAGGATTTGATGCTGGTGAACTTTGTTGATAAGTTGAATTGTAGTGTGGATGGTAACTCGGAAACAATTCTGAATACTTTCTACAAAAGAACCGCTAAGCATCAGTATATGGCTCAGTCCAGTCAGGATGATGGCAATCTAAACTCCTCAGATGCAATTATTCCTCTACAACCTAATCCGAAAGCCAGAGGTTCCTTGGGGCAGAGCCAATTTATCACCTCCCTTCTGGACAAGGTCATGGATTTTCAACAGGAGCAGCACAGGGGTAATCCATTGGTAGTAGATGTCTTCAGGCAGCTGTACCAGGATCTGTGTGCCTCCAAGACTTCTTCATCTGCTCCTTTGGTTACCGAAGGCATGTAAGGGGGCCAAAAAACTGATGATATAGTTTCAACGACTCCCTAGACTGCATCCTATGCAGATTCAGTATGCCTAAGTCCAAGTCCAACAGGTAAAAAGGTATCTTAGGAGCCAAAGAGGCTTGCAATTGAACCTATTACAGCAAGGGAACCAAGCCTCAGATGGGCTTCCCCTGTTTTAAATTTTTCTAACTACTTTGAGAGAATATATGTTAGGAAGTTCTTGGAGGTGTAAGATTCACAAAATGATCAACCAATTGATGAACACGAAGACTTCAGTGAGGTATCCAATGATTTCCAATCTCATCAATTTTCAGGATACAGTAAAGATGATCTCTAAGGTGAATATCTCATATTTTAAAGGAGGAGGATGGGTCGAAAAGGCACTAGGAAGGGTCGGAAGGATTATTCCTACCTGCCCCTCCCAATGGAGAAATGATTTGTCAAATGGATGAAGGGAAAGGTGATGAAAATTAACCCCAAAGCCTCTGGATCTCCTGTTCGGGAGCAGTCTTCTATCTAGGAGGCAGTTTCATTAAAAAAAACCCATGATGATTCTCAGAGTGATAATCTTGAATTGCTTATGAATTCGGGTGAAGAAATGTTGGAGGACAGTCTAAAAATCAATTCCCCAAATGTGGATGCTAAAGAGATGATGGGAAGACTATTCCGTGTGGACACTACTACTGAGAAAATTAATTAGATTAGCAATGAAGAACACATTTTGATAAGAGGCTTCAATGTGAGGAAGATCAAAAAAGATGAATATATGAAAGCATGGGATTATTTGGCATATCTTTTTGACAAAATCCTAATGGATGATACTGACACAGATGTTACTTCTATTTCCTGGAATTTTTTTTGGGAAAACGACTCCATCCTGCTTAAACTATCCTTCAATAATTTTTTCTGTTTCTTTAAGTGGATGATCTTTTTTTATTGTGTTGGTTCACACACTCCCCTTAAAAGTGTTTTTGATAATGAAAAATTTAATTTTGAGGTATGGTATTATGTTCACATAACTTAATTGTAATCCCATCTAGAGTTCGAGACGCAGATAGAGTCACACATCCTTCCCCAGATCTGGAGTGTGATCCTATATCACCCCTAGTGGAGTCTGTCATAACCTTTCTGAGTAGGGAACTAATCTTCCACCTAGTTGGATGAATTTATAGGGTATGCAGTATCCCACAGAGAGTCTGGGTGTGATCAGTGGTATCCACCATGGTGTTGGGTAGGATCCCCTATTTTGACAATTGATCCATATTGGGTAAGTGGTATCCTCCCATTTATCTGGGAGATATATGTGGTATCCCCTAGTGTATCTAGGCAAGATCCACTTTTTTTGTATCATACTCTTCCTTGACCAATACATTCTCATTTGGGTAGGGACTAAAGGAGAAAGTCCTCTTCATGAGTGTCTCTGATTATATATTGGCTTGAAGAGTGACATCACGAGGAACAAGATTGCTTCAAGGAGAATCCTATAGCATCCAATTGGTTAAGACCAACCGATGGTGTGGTGTTTCTCATGAGTATATGTGGATATTCTTATTATATGTACTATGGAAATATACCTGTGTAGAGGTGAATATTATTTACTTTATGGTATTTCCTTTATGGTATTTACATTTTGGTTTTGAGGTGCCTAACTGGGAATTTTTATAATCAAACATGCACCGGCTTTGCCCGCACATGTCATCTCTTGTGTAGATGATCAACCCTTTGACATAATCCTTGGTGGACTAGGACTAGGACTAGATGGTTCTTAGTGAGGCTATATAGATGTGGTTTGTTACTATATATTAGATGACATTCCCAATACCTCTTTTAATATATGTTGGACTAGTTGTTACAAAGTCTTATTGGTGGGATTGTTTTGGACTTTTTTCATTCTAGTTAGTTGAAGTTTCTACTCTGGTTTTGGGATACCATGGTTTTCATGCATTTTTTACATAGTTTTTTTTACATTTCAGCATTTTTGGCTTGGAGATGTGTATGTTTACATTTAGGTACATAAGGCTAATGCCTCCCATTTTGGGAATATTCCTACTTTGTGGTAGTCACCATCCCCCATCCAATTGTTGGGGGCATTGGGGTAGTCACAACATGGGCCCCTCTAAGATGGGTCATGAAAACATCACACCATGTTCAAGACACCATTGGGTACCCAAATAAACTATTTGGATGGAGGTACCGAATAGGGAAAGCACCCATAGTTAGTGGTTTGATTTGTTTGCATCCTAAGGAGTATGGTGGATCAAGATGTAGATGTGGGTGGTGATGCTATTTGGAGATAACAATTTTTGGTCTTTTGGGCATATTGGATACATGTATTGTAATGTACTATTATATACCTAGTTTAGATGATTTGTAGAGACATGTATCTCCATCATTATTTGTGAGACACTATTGGCCATGTAATATATTCTTATATTGTTTATTTATAAGTTGTTTTCATGTTGTATCTGCTTTCTCTATTGACTATTATGGATCTTCCACATTGTTAGACTCTAGTTATGATGGAATAGTCTACCAATAGACACACCTGAGGCCCTTTCTTCTAGTTTTCAACATCTGGTATTTGGGGAGATGTTCTTGAGCCCATGTATCCAACCAATCATAGGGCCCTATTGATTGGCATCCATGTTCGGGACGTTGCAAACTGGTAAAAGAGAATTTCTTTTTTAGTTTGATTTAATATTTTGAATTATTATACAGATATATACAGTTAATGGAATTTTATAATGAACTATTCTTGGGAGTAGTTACCCCATATACAGGAAAAATCCAAATTACCATAAATTAAATTATTGTTTTCATGATTTTGACAATTATAGTTCATTTAATTCCATCAATTGGTGTTTCACTCAATTTATTCTATTATTAATGATTTGACTATGAGTTATATTTAATTTCAAATCTATTATAAAAGGGTATTCCATCTCATGAATCATATAGTATCTTTTCAAGAATCACATTCTATGCATTATACCATGCCATATAGGTTGAATTACCTGTGTGCATACTTTTTTCATAGGTGTTGTGATAGATATAGTTGTAGTTGTGATAGATTTTTTGTAGTGGATAGATAAGTGATGCCCTATTTTGATTCATAATGATCATTGGCCCCTATGGACTAGAAAGTGACATACATCTTTATTAAATAATTTAATGTAAAATTGATATGGTATGGATTATACGGAAACACTATTTTGTTTCTTGAGGTGTCATGGGAATTCATGGACTGAAAATGGTGAACCATTGGTTTAAACTTTTGAATAAATGAATAATGGAAATTAAATATATGATGAATTTGAATTGAAATTGAAATGATAAATAGAAAGTAAACCTAGAGTAATATTTTTGAGTGGAAAATAGGTAGAAGAGATTATGGTTTTTGGTGATATATCATTTTATAGTCCTGGATTTATGAGTAGGATATGTGGTGTGGCCTAGTTTTAAGAGGTTTTTAAAATGTCCTATACTTTTAATCTATGAGATTTGATGTTTTTCTTTTTTGAGGCATCTGTTTGGCATTATATAGGCAAAAAACCACAACGACCTACATTTGTGCACAATGAGGGTGGTGAAAATAATCTATGGAGGCAGTGGGATGTGGGATAATAGTGGATCCTGACCTTCTACCCTCTGTGGAACTAGCTGTTATTTCAGAAATAGGTTCTGAGGCAATGTTCCACGAGGGATTTGGTCACATCATATAGACATTTCAGGGAGCAATGAATCCTACATTATCTATGGATGAGCTAACACATGTGTTCAAGCAGCAACATCCTCCCACCTTTTTAGGGTATGGTGGTATATAGGAAACTATGTTTTCGGTAGTTACTATGATGACAACATTTTAGCACCTTGAGATGCCTCCTGATAGGATATTGATGCTTGAAACATACATATTTCATGTAGTAGAAAATAGCTTGGGGAATGTTTTAAACTAGGTTTATAGGAAATGCGATATGGTTTGGGATGATTTCCAAAATAGGTTCAATGAGTATTTCTACTCAGAGACTCTACAGGCAGATTGTCCTAGTGAGTTTATGCATCAGAATAAGGGTGCGATGACAATTATGGAATTGTTGGACCACCTTACAGAATTGAAACATTTTTCACCGATGTACCTTACTGATGAAGTTTTGTGAGAGACTTGCTTTGAGGAAGGTCTTAGACATGCTATCAAATCTCAGGTCAACATGTTTGATTGACCTATATAACTAAATTTTTGAATCAAACATTGATTACAGAGTAGAACCTCAGGGAAGATGGGTGCGTAGAGTAGGGAACTGCAATTTCTTATCCCATTAGATCAACTTCAAGTGGCAAGAAGTAATGTTTTGAGGATTATAAAGAGACGAGTTCTAGCCATGATTTGAGTAATTTTAACTCAGTTTTAAATCATCAGTGTGTAAGATGAGGCCATATGAATAATTAATGTGGTCACAACGCAATTGAGTGTTGATCTTGTGGAAGGATGGGTCACATGCAATTTTTATATAGGACCATCTATCCAACTATAAGTGGCATGGGGTTAGCTTTGACCCCAGGTTCTGGATAAAGTCTCTCATCTCCTCATCAAGAAGGGAGTTATAGAAGTAACAGATGACCCGTCCAAAGAAATTGTTTCCATGGTTGAGGTATCTTGGAAACCGTTACACCAAGACATCAGAGTGGTCCTACTCTGGGTAGTGATGTTTTTAATAGGGTCATGGTTCCGGCTAGATATTTTCTCTTCAAAATTAAACCAAGGAACAGGGTGCCAAACATTCTATAGTGAGAGGTACAGTCTTAGTATCCTCAATTATTACATCTGTAGATGTGGTGAGAATCCAAGGGATCATTATACTATATTTTTAGAGAGTAATGATGCAAGAAACTCTATTGGAAATTAGAACCGATGATGTATGCTAGTTCAGGGAGTTCCCCCTTAAGGTTGGTGGGTGTCACTTCATATGGGATCCTTTTTCCCTCATGATGAAAAGGTTTGACATCATACCTAGGATGTAATGGATAGTATCTTATCATGATTATGTTGAATTATATTGTGGTATGGTCACATTCACATCACCATAGAGTTCATTCCTTACTCATAAGGGTGAATGGTATGTCCATGAGAGTCAATCTAAACCAGATGAACAAGGGATTGGTGAGATGATTTCCCAAATTGATAGTTTGTATATGGATGATCAGGGAGTAAATTTGGTGTACATCCCTCTAGTGGCTGATCATTTCAAGTATGTTTTCCTGAATTAATTTTCATGTTTACATACTGAGAGAGAGGTGGAGTTCTCCATATAGCTAGTGATAGGATCATTATTGATATCTATTCCTCCTTATAGGATGGATAATATGGAGTTGTAGGAACTCTAGAGATAACTAGATGATTGGGAGGAAAAGAAATTTATCCGGCCCAATAATTATATGTGGGGTTATCTGGGCCTTTTTTCAAAAAAAGGAGTATGGTACCCACATTCAATGTGTGGATTATAAGAAATTAGACCATCCAATATTTAATAACGGATATCCATTTCCATATATTTGAGACTTGTCTAATTAGATTCAAGGAGCTCGGGTGTTCTTGAAAATGGATGCGATGACCAGATACCACCAGGTAAATGTTAGAACTCTAGACATACCTCTTAAAAAATTTCATAGAAGTTACAGTCTATATGAATATATGGTTATCCAATTTGGTATCATGAAAATAAAAGGGATTTCATGGCACTGATGAACTGTGTCTTCCATCATTATATGGATTCATTTTTGGCGGTCTTCATGGATGATATCTTGTTGAATTCTCAAAAAAGTCATGACCAATAAAAAGACTATGAGATCATTTTTATACATTAAGAGAGATCCAATTATATGATAATATCACAAATCACCACTTTTGGATGTATCAGACTCACTTCATGGGTCACATTAACATAGATAAAGGAGCATCAATGGACCCAAAGAAGACAATAGCTAAAGTTTCATTTTGGTATCCCATGAATGTCTTTGAAATACAATGTTTCATGTGGATAGAATGATATTAATTACATTCAAAACATCAATTATCATGATTAGAAGCTCCATTTCTGGGATTGACTAAGAAACATTTGAAGCTTTTATGATCAAATTCTTCAGAGATACCCTTTCAAGATCCAAAAGGTAGATTGAATTTAGCACCAGCCATGATAGAACAATTGAATAGAAACAACTACAATGAATATTGTGATGAATTAGGTATCTGACATAGATAATTGTTTATGTAGGGAGATAGAATCATGTCATATTGGTCTTGGATGCTAATGGAACATGATAGGAATTACCAGATGCAAAATCACATGTTAGTTGTGGTTGTTCACACATTTCACTTTTGGAGACATTATTTACTGGGGACTATTTTATGGCATACAAAGAACAATAAATCCTAACTTATATATTTAAATATCATGATATGATTTTTTGTTATCTAGTGTGGATGGAGTACCTACAGTCTTGCAACTTCGAGCACATCTACATGCCTAGAAAAGGCAATGCAGTAGTTGATACCTAGAGTAGAAGGTATAAAATACATGCAGTTTAGTTGGAGAGATAATGTAGAAGCTTATGGAGTTGTATATAGGATGAACATGGAGATTCATGATAGTCCGAGGTATACTTATATATCATCATTAGATAGGTCATATACCCTAATGGATATAGTGTTGATGAGTCAACTGTCTAATTCAGATGTCCTAGTCCTACGAGAGAGTGTGGAAGGTGATGACCCTCGTCCTGGTTTGTCCATAGGAGAGGATGAGATCCTATGTATCGATGGTCACATTTATGTTTCGGTTGATATATGCGAGGATTTGAAGTGGGAGTTTCATGCCTAAATGTATATAGAGCGTCCAGGTGTCACCAAGATGTACCATGACTTATTCCATTAGTACTGGTGGCCTGGTATGAAGAGTGAGGTAGCTAGTTTTGTTACGAGGTGTTCCACTGATCAATAGGTGATTAAAGAACATCAATGACCACCCAAAGTTTTAAAATAGTTAGATATTCCAAAGTGGAAATGGGACTACATCACGATGGATTTCATGACAGTTTTATTGAGGTCACCTCAAGGAAATGATGCCTTAAGAATTGAATGGAATGAATTCCTTATTTTTCTATTGATTTTTTATGACCCCCCTTTCCAGGGATGTGGGGGAACCCATACAATGTCCATATGCTTAGATATTACATTTCCCGTAGGATTTCGAGACATTACATGACCCATAGGTCTTAATGAAATCATACAGACTATGATTAATGGAAACTTCCCCTCCCCTGCATCTGGATTGTGATCATCTCTCCACAATTTCATGAATATTCAGCTAGTTGTCCTGTCCAGATTGTATGAATTCATGGGGCCGCTCAAACTATTTTTTTCATATGGGGATGCCTTCTTTATGTCTCATTTTTCAAAGAGTTTATAGAGGTAAATGGGTACATAGGGGCTTCTGAGCACAACATACAACCCTTATATGGATGACGAGTCATAAAATATGATATAGGTTTTCGAGTACATGATGTGAGCATGAATCTTGGACATTGGGGGCTCCTGGGATTGGTATATACACCTAGTTTAGTTATCCTACAAAAATATATTTCAGAAAACTAAATAGATGGAACCTCATGAGGCCTTGTACAGTAGGTAATGTGAATCACCCATGTATTATTTAGAGGTAGGCGAGGTCTCTTAATTAGGACCATATCTTGTGAAAGATACTTCTGAGAAGGTCAAGTTGATTCAGAATAATATGACCACTAGAGTTCGAAGTCAGGGATCTTGTCTTTTTATGTGTTTCATTTTGGATAGGACATTGAAGGATTGTGAGACTGGGTAAGATTTCACTATGATATGTTGGTCCATTCGAGATTCTAGGAAGACTCAGGCCGATATCAAATCTATTGTCGTTACCTCAGAGGTATTCATTCATGCATTACAACTTCCACATATATTAGATATTACACTATCACTCATACCCATCCCATGATTTTCCGAATGAGGAGGTTGAGCTATAGGTTGATGTGTCATTTGAGGAGAATTTGATTTATATCATTAATATGAGCTTGAAGGTTCACTGAGGCTGGTCAATTCCCCTAGTATGGGGGATATAGAATAATTTCCATTTATGGGATGTGACTTGGGAGTGGGAGGAAAACGTACAATCTTAGTGGCCAGATTTTTTCTCAATTGAATACTGACCACCCTTGAGAGTGAAATTGGAAGATGATTTTCTTTAAGGGGGAAGATTGTATGAACCCATGTTTTTTATGAGGTTAGATCCAATATTTTTCTATTTTAATGTTTAAATATAGAGTGATTTTGATACCATTTTTAGCACGGGTTTTTTAGGGTGATTGAGGCTTTTTCGGACCCCAAAACCCATATTTTTGAAGAAAAATGTATGGTTCATGATTAGTTTGAACCATATAGGGCATGCCACATGGTCTGATTAACAGTTCAAGGAATGGGAAGAGAGTAGGGGAGGCCACACAGTTAGTGAAAACCATGTGAATTGGGATGGACCTCCTTGTGGAAACCTCTACAATTTTATCAAAGGTGTTTTTATGGTTTCTGCACGGTTAGTCAAAATGTGTAAAGGAATTATGCGGGTTCCCCTTCCCTATAACTAACCATGCTCAATTGGCGCATGGGATTTCAAACCATATTTCTAAACCATGAATCCCTTTTATTTTTCGCAATTATAATATTTTAAATCATATTAAATTAATTTTTGACCTAAAATCTAAATTTTCTCTCCCTCACAATAACCATCACATTTTGGATCTCCCTTTGTAGCTCTAATGTATAATTTTAACCCGAATCTCTATCTGACCTTTGATTTATGTACCAAATGTTTCGTTGGATCCACATAAGTAATTAACTGATTACCTATTAGTTATTTATCATTCTTCTTCCTATTGATGATGCTATTTAGGTGCAATATTATTTCCCTATTTTTATTTTCTTTGTACAATATTCATTTTGCACGAGATCTGAGTTGAATCCGGAGTTTATAATGGAATAGAACTCTAATACAAAGCTAAGGTAGGTTTTATATAATTTTCCCATTGGTTTTGGAATGTTATATACCCATCGTCCATTGTGATTCCCACTGTACCTTCCAGCACGACCCCGAAATTGACATGATCAACTGAATCAAGTGAATCAGGACATATGGGGAATCTGTTAGCTACCATTGAGATGTGTTTCTAGTTGATTCCCCAACCATGGACACCCATGGGGTGTTCTTTTTTCCTATTCCACATGTTGAACCACCCATGGGATGTGATTTAGGATTTCCTAGTTAAAGGAAGCCCATTTATATTAAAATGGAATTAAATGTCTTGTTAGGTGTTGTTTTTCCTCTCCTTAAATTCGATGCTTGATTAAATTATTTTTATTGAACTTGAAATGGTGATTAAATATATATATTCCTTGGAATATTCTTCATGTATATTAATTTATTAGTGAATTCCTTCGATAAGGTTTGATCCTTGGGTCTTGATTATGTGGAATTCCTTGGGCCTTGCTACCCATTGGGTTCGGCTTACTTTGAATCAAATGGGACATATAAGGGTTGCATTCTTCTAGGACTCTAACAATTTCATAATCGAGTTTCCATCAAGATGATATTGGGACTTGATGAGATTGCCTTGGTCTTCTACACCTTGGATCTAAATTTTCATTGTCTGATGCCCTGATTATATAACTTGGCCATGGTAGTTATGATTCTTCTGGATGCATGGAAAGTCCAGGTATGAATTTATATTTATGGATGTATAGTGAAGAAATATTGGTTACTCCTATTTATATTATAGCTATCAAGTTAGCAGGTTGACTCTTGTTTTTCAGGGAGCCTGGAGAGGCTATTTTATTATCACATGCTTGTAGTAGAGAATCCATGGGCAATTTAATTTCACTTATTACCAATCTATTTACCTGCACACTATTGGGATTATTATAGTTCACATACTAGAATTGTATAGGCCTTTGGGTGGTTTCCTACTATGATTTTATATCACACCCTATTTGAGTTGTCGTTGGGTATCCGGACAAAATATTTGGAAGTAGGTAGGCACAGGGAATTTCACCCATGGTTCGAGTGTAGATTTTGTGCCAAAATTAAGAGAAAGGGGGAGTAGATCGATCAAAGGCTCATGATTCTATTCATAAATAGAACTTTTTTGTCATGATATTTTGGATAAATGTATTGTACTATATTGTTTTGTACCTATTTTGGCTTCTTTATAGATACATGTATCATCATCATTTTTAATGAGATACCACAGGCCTAATCATATATTCTTGTATTGTTTATTTATCAGTTGAATGTTTGAAATATCTTCTTTTGGTTTGTATTGTTATTATTATTCCACTATGTTACACTCTATTAATGAGAGCATAGTCTCTCCACTTACACACCATAGGCTCTCACTACTAGTCGGTAACCTCTAGAATTTGGGGAGATGATCTTGAGTTCATGTATCCAACTGGGCTCAAGGCACTGTTGAGTGGCATCCCTTTTAGGTATGTTACATAAGTGTTTATCTATAAGGATGGATTCTTACCACATCAATGATCACAATTAGGTTTACCATATAAAATGCAATAAAATGGATTTTCATCTTCAAAACCATACAAATGAGGATTAAAAAGCATTTTCATCAACAACAACAAAGGGATATATCCATTTTCAAAAACCATATAAAAAACCGTTATATTATATCCAAACCTTTTTCATGACATTAACCAAATTGATAAACCAATTTCATGAATATCACGTTACAAGGTTTACAAGATAAATCCAATTAATGAAACCACCTACCTTGGGACTCTCAAAAAAATTACTGTAATGTGGAAACCACAAACAAAGATGAAAAAAAATTATAAGGATTGATTATGTAACATAAAATTTGAATACCTAACAATGAATCTCTAATTTTTTGATTTATAGATTAAAGGAGTCAAAAGGAATCACTTAATGTAAAAAATCATAAACAATGCACTAAGATGATTGGAGATCTACAAAAGGACACAAAATTACATGGTGGGTCTATATGGAATACAATTATTAGCTTAGATACAAAAAATTCTCATGGATTTCATATGTATTGGGAAAGTGGAATATGAAGAATATGATGATCCTAGATCAAAATAGAGTTAAACATAACAAAATAGAATCACATCTTTGATTGTAACATTGATCCATTTAGAATTCATGTTAGAAAAGTAAAATATTCCAAAGAGGGTCCCCAAGTTAGAATTAATTGAGTTTAGGCTATGAGAGGGGTATTACCAAATAAAATGGGTTATTAAATAAAATATGATATTTCCCTTAGTAAATTGGCTGAAATTTGTGCCACTGACCAGCTAGTGGAGGCCCACTAGTGGATGGTGGTCACTATAGAAATAATGTAGCTACTGGTTATCCTACTAGTGGGATGATTGAGATCCACTAGTTAACTGGTGGCTACATCAGAATGTTTTAGCCACTACAAATCCCACATAATAGTTAGTGTCCCTCACCAAGAATTAAGTGGACTACTGAATCTTTCCTAGTAGTAAGTTCAAATCCACATATCACCAACACATCAACATAAACCTCTGACCCCTACTAGAAAAATACACTATAAAAATATAAAGTCCAATAAAAAGAATAAGTAAATGAAATTTGTGAAATGTCACACATGAAAATTAAATCAGGGTGTTATAATTATATCTTCCATATTTATTTCTTCTCCCTGGAAGCTATGATTAATAATATTGGTCCACAATGAGATTGATCCATGGATCCCTCATCATGGAATCCCACTCCCAGATCTCATGTGAGTATGTCTTATGCTACCACAAAAATAGAACCAATGATATATAATTTCCAAGTAGAACATTTACTTGAGAATAAAAAAAATTCTAATTGGTTTCTTTTCCCTAGACATATCATGTTCTATGTTCAGGTCTTCATAATTTATAACATTTAATGGGTCATCATGATACTTTTTGCGTTTGGGAACATGGATGATCTGGTGTATTTAGGATAAATGAGGTGGTAAATACAAGAGATATTGCAATATTCCAAGACATTCAGTGATCTCAAATGGGACCACATATCTAATGGTTAGCATCCCTTTTTTTGAGTCAAAGGTGACCCAACCAGGGTTAGAAATTTAGCAACACTATTCATTGAACAAAAAATTCGATGAATGTTGATGGATATACTAATAATATTTTACCATATTTGATCCATCATAGAATGTGGAATAATAAACTAGAACTTCTCGATTGTATTAACCAAGATCGGTCAAATTAAGGAAGCCCATCAAATATGACACCAACAAAGATTTTAGTTGCATAATCGGACATATAAAGCTTCAAAAGGTTCTATAATTATTAATGATTGGTAAATTTTATTATAAAAAAACTAAACAATCCACAAGTGGATTCACAAAGCACCCCCTAAACCTAATACATATACACAAATCAAATTCACCAAAATATGAATACCCTTTTTATCTTCCCATCTGTTGGAGGATGATATATTAAGCTCAACTTGAACTGAGTTCGGATTTCCTCATGAAGAGGCCTCAAACACCATGAGGAATAGAGAGGATCCATATTAGAGACAATGGATATTTGAATTCAATACACCCTTATGATGTCTTTTACATACAACATCACTTATTATTATACATTAGTGGTATCTTGATTTGCTCAAAAATGTGTCTACATGGTTAACTGATCGACCACAACCAAAATTTTGTAAATAAATCATGGTTATTGAGGTAAACCAACAATGAAATCCACTGATATCTCATTCCATTTGTATTATTTTACTATAATATAATGGAGCATGAAATAAATTATTTACTTATAGGACATAATCTATCATTATATGTATCATCATGATACAAATTCGGCTATGTTACATTTCATAAATTTCCACAAAAATGGATACATTATTTCCTAAAACATCTTTTTAGTTCCAGGGTAGATGGACAACAAATAATAATGAAAATATATCAATATGGATTTATTTATTGTAGAAGAAATAATATACCAGTTTCTAATGCAATAAATACTATCCAGGGAGACAGATAACTCATTGATGGTCTCCCCACCATATAAACAATTTTGATATTCCAAAACTCATTATCTTGAAATATATACTAATTTTTCATAATAAGGAGAGAGGATGTTAAAAAAAACTTACCAAACCATTATGATACCCTTCCTCCCTAACTCCCAAGTGCATCAGAGAAAAGATCCCCATAAAGTTCTATTTATACTTTTATTCCTTTATATCCTAATAAGGGAACTTATAACTAAGATATTAATTCAACACGTTACCCTATCATAGAGTATATGAAATATCAAAGTCGAATAAATGTATCTATTCTAATCATTATCTTTATTAGAGGTTAAAATAATTCTGATAAAAGATACAAACCAAAATTTTATGGTTATAGTAAAAAAATATAGTTATCCCCAAAAATATAGGATCTCCAACTTTTAAGGTCATTAACAAAAAACTATAGTTCCAATTCATGGGTGGGATAATTCCTCATATGAGGTCAAAGTTAGAATAATCCAAAAGAAACCACATAATATCCTTGCATAATGACACCGCCCAAACCTACACCTAAATAATCACAATAAGCCATGTATCCCTATTCGTCCTCTAGTAGTGTCTTTTTTTTGTTCAAAAACATTCTTAGTTCTTCAAATGGTTCCTGAAACGTTGAATCCCATAATAACCTTACCCTCTTATAGATGATAAATGTAAAAGGTGATGTAAGCTTCAAGAAATAATTTAATAAAAACTAATAATATCCTACCAAATCTAGGATGCTTTAAATCTCAAATAGATTTTTCAATTGTTATCATGATATGATAGTAATCACATATTCATTATCAATTGATATACCATTTTCCGAGATCATTTTTCCAAAGAACTGTTCTTCTCGGATCTAGAATTTGTATATTGATAATTTTTCATACTAGAATTAATCCCTTAAGACCTCCAAAATATGTCTCATATAATTCACCTGATCTTACGCAGACTTTGAGTATACTAGGATATCATCCAAAAATACTATGGCATGACTGTCAAGATACTGGGGCAAAAATATGGTTCATAAGTCCATGAAAACTGAAATATCATTAGTTATTGCAAAAAAATAAAAATGTACTCAAAATTACCATACCTAATCCTAAAGGTGATATTTAGTATACATGACTCATTGATTCTATGTTTGTGATAACCAAACTGAAGGTTAACTATGAGAATCAAATTGGCCCTTGCAAAAGATCAAATAAATCATCAATGTGGGGCAAGGGATATTTTTTATGAAGAATTTTACAATTGATTTTTTGATGATAAATATATTAAAGGAGGGTTTAATTTTCTTTATTATAAAAGAGTATAAGATTTTCCCAAAATGAAAGACTCAGGTGTATAAATACCTTGGATATTAAATCATCTAATAAATTTTTTGTCCTTTAAACATAATTAATTCTATTTAGTAAGACAGAACTCATATTTGTTGGGTTTGAAACACCGGTTCAATAAATAAATTTACTTCACTCTCTGAAGGAAAACCTAAAGATTCATCTACAAATACATAACAAAAATCAATTTACTATGGGTGAAGAACACTAATTAAAAATTCTTATCAAGATTTAGCCACATAAAAAGACATTAATCTACCAAGATCTTGAAGAGGAGGCCCCATATGTATGGACCTCAAGTCCCACTCACCATGAAAAAAACGTAAGTTCCCATTACGAGGAAATATAAAAAACCTAATAATGGTAATAATAAATATGATCCTTATGAGGAAATAAAGAATCCATACTGATAATAACATCAATTAGTTCCAAGTTAATAACCCAAAAATCCCAAACTAGTTCAATGTTTCACATAAATAAATAGCATTAGGGGCATTGGAAGCCCTAATCCTTCTTCTTTAATAGAGGCACCACTAATTCTATAACAAATATCTTTGGTTCCAATGTATGTTTTAAAAGATCCACCATATGTGTCAATGTAATGGAGTGATAGTCACATGTTAAAAATAAATTTGTTTCTATGGCCAAAAAATTTGAATATTACCACTCATAGTTATATGACACTGAAAAAAATCATTAGAGAATATTCATCTATGCGTAATATAATTATTCTAGAGTCCAATAGTTAGAACCCTTTTTTGTGAAGAATTTGACTTCACCATAGATCATCTAGGTGATGAAGAGTCTATTCATTAGCATGGAGAAGGAAAATCATGACAGAACTTCTATAAGTGACCCTAATGTATAAACGAGTAGTAAGTCCTTGAAGGCATGTAATAAAATCATGTTCTCTATATGGACATACTAGTATAAATTTAGTCCCCTATCCTTAGATGGTGGTGATGGAAAAGGATTATGATAATTACCACCACCATTACCCTAAAAAATATAATCCTCTTTCTATTCCCCTTATAATAATCACTAAATCGACCACTAAAAGTTTGAGGTACCATAGTCTTCCCAGACGTACAATACAAGTCAAAATTTTCCAATAATACCCTATCCAAAATCTCAACATGGGTAGAAAACTTTAACATGAATACTTGAGAACATATATCAAGACAAATACCTATATAAAACTTCAAAGCCTCCATCTTATCATTATGAATAATGTTTCGGGAGAATATAGTGAGCTTGGTGAGGTAATCAGAATACTCCATCACTGTCTGATTCCATTTCATAAGGATGGGGAACACCATATATTTCACCATGGTCATAGAGTCTGGGTAAAATTTCTTAGAAAATATTTCATTAAAGTATTTATACTTCATGTCTTCATGATTCTTTGTAAAAAAACATAGTCCCACCACCTTTTACATAGGCCCTCTAAATGAAAATAAAACACCTCACCTTGATAGAATCAATGGTATCTAGGAATTCAATGGTAATTTAAATATTCCCAAACAAAACATCTTCCTCCCAAGGGTCAACCGTTCCTTTGAAATATAGTATCTCTTGATGAATAAACTATTTTCATCGATTCTTATATGCATCCCATTGAGGGATTTCCAATCTATCCAGATTATTGGTAGGTGACACTCCATAAAAAATTTCACGGAATATGAAAATAACTATTTCCATGATATTTTATTCAACTAAAGGGGTTCCCTTCTTAGGATAATTCAAATAACCCTCATGAGGTTTCATTGATATTATTCTGTGGGGTATTGTACTACACAATAATATAAAAAGGAATACAAGAACATGATATCAAATAATCAATTATTACTCGGAATAATAATAGTTCACTAGATTATAAATAGGAAATGGAAAAAATTCTAAGATTAAAATATTCTACACCATAAAGGTCACATTTTCCAACCACCTATGATACCTTAAGGCTCTCCACGAAGAGATCTAGTTAAACACTCACTCTCAACCTTCCCCTTAAGTCACTATATTCCTATCTTCTATATACAAAATCATCCTAAAAGGAATACCGACAACCAAAAGAGATGAACCTACATATGATACTAATTTCTCCTTTACCAAACTAGATTATCCAACTATAAAAAACCAAATATAGTCCTAAAATATCCCAAAGGGTGTTCCCGATCATGAAAAGTTGGTGAAAATCACCTAGGAATCAAGAAAAAACTATTGGAATTATTTTTTATAAAATAACATAAACATGGTTAACATGGAAAAAAATTATTCCAGCATGCCAAAACTGACCACAACTGGATATAGTCAAAAAAAGGACAAACAAATTTCAAAAATTGAAAATCTAAATTGGGGTAAAAGTATAAGAAAAAACCATCTCTATGTGACATATGGTCACCAAAACAATCCTAAACCCCACTAACGAAAAAACTACCTACCACCTTTTTTTGTCATGTTTTTACCCACATCATATAGAATATGATCTATATACAACCCAAGGTGTATGTAGTTTGTGAGAAAAATAATCATATTAGGAACCAACCAAATTTTTTATAAGTAGAATACATAATATATATCAATTATACCGAAATAAATAAATACAAGGCATGACAAACAATTGAAAAAAATATAATATTAAACTTGTAAAATCACACCTCTTCAGAGTTTATAAAAAACATACCAATAAGACTAGTTTACAAATCATTTTTATATCATCCGAATCATATATATCTAATGTAATCAACATGAAATAATATCCCTTAATTCAAAATAGTTCTTGGTTAGTGATGATCTTTATATATATTTTTTATTGATAGGCCACCCAATGTGAACATTACCCAAGTAGAATAGGTCTAGGGTGTAAGAGTTCAGTCTGAAGAGTGGATCCCTAGAAACAATTATTCCACATGGTGTATAAATTATAATAGAAGAATAAGACTTGGGTGTAACAGTTCATACCAGAGGATAGATCCCTTCCACATCATCGATTAAAGTTGGATTAACTATATCAAAATCTTTGAAAGTTAATTTACTCTTTGAAATAATATAAATAAGGATTCATATTTTTCTTCAATAACACCATGGGGGGAATTAATTATTAAAACCATATCCAAATATAATATATTAAATAAAAACCTTATTCGTGATTATGACTAGTTTTTAGAACGAATTTCAATAAGATGAAGCAATCATTGTTCATAAGATAAATTCAATTCATGAAACCACCTACGTAGGGACACTCTTAAAAACAACACTCATCAGGAAAACATAAGCCAAGATAGACTAAGGATCCTATGAAAAAATAAATGAACCGAAAACATTAATTCTTAATCATGAATTTCAAAATTACAAATTTCTAGAATGATGAAAATAATAGGAATTACTTACCACCGCAATTATGAAACAATGAACCTAGAGTTTAGAGATCCAAACAAGAATCCTCAATTCCATGATGGATTTATATGGAGTACAATTAGAATCCCAAATAAAAAAAATTCTCATCGATTTTATATATATTTGGATAGAATAATATGATGAATAATAGGATCCAAGTAAAATGGGATCTCAACATACCAAAATATGATCACAACTACAATGAACACTTTGATCTATTAAGGATTAATATTAGGAGACAGAATATGTAAAAAGAGAGTATGAATGTATAATTGTATCATGATTAAGTTTAGTGAGGATTATTTAGAAATAAAATGTGGGTTTTGGTTCTATAAACAGATGATACTATCCTCAATAAACTGGTCCAGATCAGCGCCATCAGCTAATCAATTGATCCTTTTTGGTGAGGCGGTGGCCCTCGTCAGCCAACTGGGGGATTTCCTAATATTCATTGACTATAGGTTCAGGTACATATCTCACTAGCACATCAAGACACACCGTATAACCATCCTATAAAACAAAAAACACCAAAAACAAGCATGTATTGACAAAAAGAAGTAAACGAATAAAGGGAAATGTCACACCTGAAAACAGTATTTGGATACTAATAGTATTATATGTAGAATATATTATTATCGTAATTACATATTTGGTTATATTGTTTTATACATGGATAATTATGTTTGAATAAACAAATGTATCTTCATATATCCTAAGAGAGTGAGCTAGATTTTATATTCGAGGTCATATGCAGAATTATGAATATGTTAAAAATTCCATCACATATTTTTTTTTCAATTAGTAATAATTAAAATATAAAGGATTAAATTTATTTAAGGGTAAGAATTTAACACCCTATAATTCTAATATATGATTACCTTTAAATAATTCAATGTGTTAAATAGCTTTCCCCACACACAAAAACTAACCTTAACCAAAAATTGATAAGTTTAGAAAATTAAAACATATTCATTGAATTAGAAAAAATAGATAGGGGTAACCTATTAATGAAATATTTATATAAATAAAATAAATACTACTATTAATATGAATTAAATTCAATTGGTATGGCTATAATAGTAGAAATGATCATTTTTTCATAAAAATGAATGTTTCTAAAGATTACCTTTTTATATTATATGAATTTTTATTTTAAGAAACACATGAAAAATGATGATAAAATATATTTGATATAAATAATTAGGTAATAGTAATTTAATTACTAAGTTATAGGAAATATGAATGAGAGTGGTTAATATTCTAAAAAAAGTATTTTCCCATAAAGATGGTTTTTCATTATATCTCATAATTATATTTAAAGTTAAATTTATAAGTTATAAAATTTTAATCTAAAATAAATAGACATTATTTATAGATATATAATAGTAATATTTTCATAATATTAATTTTTCTATTCTGTTAAAAATGAATGATTTTAAGTAAATAGTGAAAAATACTGTATTTAAAAATAACACAACCTTATCATATTATTATTACATAAAAATTAATTTTAAATTAATGAAAATTTTATCTTAGAAAAATACATATTTCATATGTGAATAAGTAATTTTTAAAATATAATTTTTAATTTAAAACCCCATATTTTACATTTTAGTACTTGAGTTGTATTTTTTAAAAATTTATTTTTAATACTTTATATATTTATCATTATAAAATTAATTTTTAACTATACTGTAAAATTAATATAATAATTTGGATTTTCAATTTTAAATATTTATGTCCAATTTATATAATAAATAATAATTTTTTTAAACAGATCACAAAAATTAAATTGCTAAAAACTAGTTACCTCAGTAAAAACCAAAAGGGGTAAAAAGGGTTTTACCTATAGGGAATGACCCCAATTATTTTTTGAAATATGTGTAGAAATACTTGATTGGGGACTTACTAAACATTATTCATTCCTCTATACATTATTTAATATTTTTGGTTCCACTTTCCTTTAGAGTAACTTCAAATTATTGAAAAGTTTTGTGCATTTACCAAAATGTCATCCCTTTTCACTTATAATATGGGAACTCATCTCCTCAATTCCCTTCGCACCACTACCTAATTATCTCAAAATAAAATATATTCATAAATATTATCATAATTCACACATACATTAATGAGTTTCTTTTATTCCCAAAAGACCATCCCTCAAAGGTCTAACCCACTTTTCAAATGTTATAATCCAAGAAGTGAAGTATAAACTTTTAACTCCTCCATTCTCATTTATATTTCTTTATGTGCTAATATATGTCATAAAATTTCATTTCACCATATTAAAAGGGTATCATTAGTATCATTGTTATACTGGTTTGTTATTATAATGATGGTTCAAAATCAGCCTCCATTCACCCTTTTATATTATGAAAAATGAAAGTGTTAATTGTGCGTTGGGTGGATCACCCCCCCCCCCCATGGCGTAACTTGTTCCTTTTTATTTTAAAGACATACAAGGATGGTAATAATAGGAAATTTAATATATAAATATAATATTTATGAAAAAAATTATATTGTTAAATGATATACTATATTTAACCCTTTCCCCATTCTATGGAAATCAACATCATTATCCATGTGTATGTGTAAACTACTGCCTCTATAGAATGATTGATTTCCATTTTTCTTTTCAACACCACATTAAATTTATTGTAATAAAAATTATATTACTTTAAAATATTTTATTTATGATTTAATTACGGTAATGTTATGAAAAATTTTAGAACCAATTAATGATATGATCAAAAAATAGTCATCGTTAATTCAATCGTTTAAAATAAGTGTGATATGATATTGTTTTTTTCATATAATGTCATATTTTCATATACATTAATTATTCTTATAATTACATAATATTATGATATATCACTATAAATAAATACTAAATAATATCATTATTCTATTGGCATAATGAAATTCCACCTAAACCACCACATAATTATCCATTAATCTTAGTATGTTTCTATTTTGGTCTGTTTAACAACCTACTTAGACAATGCTAAACATTTATATCGTGGATGCCCATAGAGAAATAATTAATTTTATATACTGATAGAAACATGTAAATAATTATTTTTCTATGGAATGGTGACATTATTATTAAACTAATTAATTAATTAAACACCTTTAATCTATTAAGAAACACTAAAACGTGATCACCATTGATTTTATACTCATGGGTGGTAAAACAATTAAATGGAAATAAATCAAACCTTTATAAATATCATGTAAAATATATTATAATACCTTCAATGTTCTTATATTAATAAACATTTTAACTATAATAAATGCTGACACCATTTTTACAAAACTAGATCAAAACAATCAAGATTAATTACACCCGATATTGAAATTCAGTGATAATGAACTGGAATTTATATAGATAATTATTATAAATAATGATTATTAATGTAAATATATATTATTAAGATTTTTAATTACAATATTAATATTTTTATGTTTGTGATACAATAATTTAACATGTATTATGTTATGTTTTCATAATAGGTAATATTTTATTGTCTCAATTTTCAAGTCTTTAAGGTAGATTTCTTAATGTACACAATGTTTTCTTTTGAATGGTGTATCTAATACCCATTTATTATCTAATTATTCATGATATTTAACATATCTTTTGTAATTTTATCCTTCAAGGGTGTTTTTAATTGAATGATTTAAATGTCATAATAGTTTTCTTGTTCTCAATTTCGATTCATCGAGACATGTTTCATATTACACACTACGTATATTTTATATAGTGTTATATTAATTTAATATATCATTATTTTCTCATACATTATTTCCTTTTAATTCATGGTATATTATAATCCAAATAATATTCTTCTCTTCAATTTTTTTTACTACATGTGTCACCCTTACAATAAGTTTTTTAGTAACTCAATTTTCATTAATCGAGTTGTGATCGTTCTCTTGAAATAATATCATATAATTTAGGTAAATTCAACAATATGTTTGTATTATGTGATATTATCTCAAAAGTTACAATTTTCAACAAAAAAATCATTTTCAAGTATTTCATTCTTCACAGAGTGTATTTCTTATAATGTATATTAGTTAATCAAATATTTGTTCCCTGAGTTACAATGTTTCATCATGATTTTTTATTTTCCATGTGTGGGTTCTCCCACAATAATATTTTATTATATGATATTTTATAATACTATTTGTGAAAATGAAGATTTAATAAAAAAAATTATTACTCCTTTAAACTATGGATCTTCAATAAAGTAAATTTAAAAGTATTAAAAAGGTTCATTTAATAATCAAATGTTTTATATTTAGATTTCAAATTTCATATATAAATATTAATGTCATTTTAAAAGAACCATTATTTGGTATTTTTTTAAAGGTATATGTTTTGGAAATCTTTCACTCCACCCTTTAAAAAAATACTTTTATGTGTGGTATATATGTATGTATTTTACGTCAATTTAAAAAATGTTTTCTAAAATCTCTTTTTTGTTTTCGCCGCCAATTTCCATTTTCATATTCAAAAAGATTTACAATCATGATATTTTTGTTACATTATTTATTATATAATAAATATATATATGTATAATTTGTGGGATTGAAATCTCAATCTCAAATAATTTGGTTCTTGATCATCTCTTGTGTGATGTTGTTTGAAGCACTCTTTTATAAGGATGTTTTTCATCTATGTAAACATTCTGATGAGTTTCCAGTATTATAATGGGAATATATTTTTTTGATACCATTCAAATTCATAATTTTAAAGGATTTTTAAATTATTGTTTCTATCAGAAAAATGAACTACCACTTTTTTTCCTAACCATCCATCATGAATTAGAATAAATTTTTTTCCCATTCCAATAATTTATAAATACCCTGTTTTCCATTAATTTTCTTGAAGGGTGTAAACCTAAATTGCATACACAAATTTATTCATTAAATTAATTACAAAACTATATACCAGAACTAAATATATTTTATCTTGAGATATGATTACATATAATATTATTTGATTTATTGATTGGGGAACTATTTAAAAAATTATATTTATTTTTTCAAATATAATTGGAAAATTGATTACTCAATAAAGATGACTATGTATTATTTAACCATCCATCTTATTTATATATATGGGTTATGATCATGCAATCCCTTTTATTGACTTAGGGAAATTATTTGTATTCCATATGTTGTCATTCAAATATAGATTATTATTGACCATGTGGTTTATGTACTTCTTAACCATTTTTTCATATGATGAATGCATTGTACTAAAATAAGTGATGAGTAGAGTATTACATTAAATATCCCCTTGATACATTAGAGGGTCACATGAGACAAATCTGTTTATTTATTTTGGTTCATGCCTACCCAATACATGATATTTCTATAAAAGTATGAACATGATTCCTTGGCTTACGATATGGAATTATATTTATATCATTAATCATTTAATCACTAATGAACCAATTTTTGTTATACTTAGGAAATTTTTATTCTAATTATTATCCATGTATACATTATTCATTTAATTTCAGTTTATTATAGATTTATCTTGTATACTTATTCCTTCTGTAGTATTTATTTCATGTTTATGTCATAG
The DNA here is from genome assembly GCA_963277665.1 of Viscum album. NCBI lineage: Eukaryota > Viridiplantae > Streptophyta > Magnoliopsida > Santalales > Viscaceae > Viscum > Viscum album. The sequence continues at coordinate 401,297,360 of OY728138.1, forward strand.
TTATCTCAATTGTCTGTTTTCCCTTACTAAGTTTTTGATATCACCCATTATCATGTTTCAATTTCCCTTCGTTGTGGAAAAAATTATAAAATTTGATACATATAATAGGATATCTTGTGTGGAGAATTTTTTGGGGATCTTCAATACTTTATATATATTAATTAGTTATTTTTATAGTGAAAAAATATCCATTTGATTGGTTTCATCAGTTTAAATGTTTATTAATTCTATGAATATCTAAAACTAAAAAGTCATGGGAATATATGTAATGTAATATTTTCTTTAATTCGTGTAATTATGGGATAATTATGTCTATGAATATGTACTTCATATTAAAGCTAGTATGTAAAGTATGTGTTTATGGAACTAGATTCTAGAGTGTGTGTTTAGGTCCACACACCCAAAATAGTAGTTTCTGAACCCGTACAATCACTATCCCAAGTCATAAAAAGCTTCCATGAAGATTTAATTTTTACTGCATGAAGATGAAAAATTCGAAATGTGATCAAGTCATATGATAATTTGAAAAAGGATTACAAAACACTTTAAAATGCTTATAGAAATTAACATTTCTACAGTTTTTTTCAAGGAAATCCCACTTAACCTAAAAATAATTTTTTCCATAAAATTTATTTTATAAAAAATATCATTTAAATTTAATATTTAATTTCCAAATTATCAAATTCAACAAAATATATTATTTCAATCAAAAATCAAAAGAAACAAAATAAATTTTCTTACAATATATTAAACTTTATGTAAAAAACATTATTTATTTTATCCAAAAAATAATTATTTTTATCAAGATATTAAATGATTAAAATAATCATCAAAAAAATAATAAAAGATAAATAATTTACAATTGAAGGCTCATTTAATCACAAAAAATAAGTAAAATATCATCAATTTAATATGAATAATATGTATTGATTTTAGGCCACCTCATGATGTAAAATAAATATATGTTTACCTTCGTTTGTATCAAATACAATGTTTAAATATTATGTTTTAGTACCATATCCGAGAGTGTAGGTCCAGGGTGCCTAAGACCTACAACATATCTCTTTGACTAATTTTCCCTAGAGGCAATGGAGGGGCTGGAACGGATTGAGGGAACACCTGATTCTGTGATAGCTCATACCTTACGGAATGTGAAAGATGTTTTAGGCATGTTTTAAGAACAACACAAGAATGGTGGGAAACCAATGTTCCAATTAAACTATATGATGACATGTCATAGAAATTCTACAATATAATTTTCATTCAATGGTAGTATCCCAAAAGTGTGATAGTGGGGAAAGAGATGGAATTTATGAATCTATAGAGGGGAAACTGAATGGTTAAGGAATATGTAAACAATTTATATAAGATGATGCTTTTCAATATTGATATAATTTCTATGAAAACTCTAAAGAATTGATTTCTTATAAGAGGTATTCATCCAATCCATGGTTCATATGTATTTTTATCTAACTGTACTAATTTTTTTGGGGTGGTTGATAAGTATATGATGAAGGAATTCCTCATATGAAGGAATCCTATGAGAGGTGAATATTTATTCAATTTTCTTTGAGAATTCCTACTATACCTTATGAGAAGTAGAAGAAATGTAATCTAAAGTTGGAATTACATGTTGATTCAAGTGAATCCACTCATTATCCTTCAATTTCACTTAATAATGGAAAAAATACCCTGCATTTTAATGTGTTAAACCAAAAAACATTAATCCTTCATGCTCAAGGGCTTCAAAGAATTTTTTTCAACCACCCTGGTTATTGAAATGTGTTATTTCTGGGAGTGGTTGAATTACGGTGATGCAGTTTCATCAGATTTCATTATATATTCAACATTAAATGTTAGGGAGACCTCTGGTAGGTATCATATTTCTAATAAATATATATCATGTGAGTCCTATTATTAAAATTTTAGTAATATCATTTACCTTTGTACATATTGGGTGTTTTATGTATGTCTATTCCATTCGTCCTTTTCAAATGGGTGGAATTTGGAATTGCTATCCAATAAGATTAGACCCTTATAACATCAATTATATTTTTTCACAAAATGATTTATAATTTAGAGAAATGTTTTTCTATTTTTTAGTAGTATATCATCTATTGTTTTGGATTCACAGTAAAACATATTTTCTTCATGATTTGTCAATATTCCTAATTCCATAGTAGTGTGGGAAATTTTATATCATATAGTATTTTATTTTTCCTTGGATATCTTGAAGATTTCTCTCCTATAATACCAGTTGAATGATAGTTATATCATATCCTTGTATATATATAATACAAAATATAGAGTGGTTTATAGAATTTCATTCATGATATAGACAATTCATGTTCAAATTTCTATATAGATCATTGTGGGGTATATCCAAATCCATACTTGTGAGAGGTGATATTTATTCTTATCATTTAATATATTCTTTAATTATTTACTAGGGGCATAAAGATTCATATTGTAGATATTTATGGCACCCAAACATTACTTTTGTTTAATATTTTATATAATCACAAAATATATTGAATTTTAAGAATTTTTTAATTTGAGGTTTAAAATTTATTAAAATTTTAGAGGATACATGTTTGGAAAATGTTTATGAGTTATAATGTAACATTACCATGAATAGTATAAAATCCCTATTTAATGGATGATACATGGATGGTGAATGGATTAAGGAATGAAAAAAATTAACATTTTGGTTCTATAGCTCATGTCTAGTGGTTGTTTCATGGTTGTCATGGTGAGATTATATGATTTTTATTTTTCTCCTTTCATGCATTTACCAATGACTTACTTACAGTAGAATGTTTTGTAGTGGAGATAATTAAGAATCCCTAATGACTTGTTTTTTGTTATATTTGGTCTTATTAATAAATATATATAATTTTGATATGTTTTTTTAATTTAATGTATATTTTTTAAAGATTTAATTTCAAAGTTGGTTCAAGGTTAGGAATAATCATGTAGGCTAAACATCCATAGTGTAAATTATTTATCCATTGGTTTATGAAAAACAAACACATAATTTGAAGAACTATACGGTTTGACTATTTGGGTTCAATAGCTTGATCTCAATAGCTCCTGTATAGAGGGCACATTGTTTACTTAAACGTGTGACCAAAAAATATTGGTTGTTAAAAAATTTAAATTCCAATTAGTTTTTTAAATTTTAATTAGAAACTTACTCCTCCCCCTCTCACTCATGTGACTCAGCTAGGGGATGTCCTATCCAAGCCCATATCCAATCCTTTATAGCTCTAAGAACATTACACTTGATATTAAAGTGGATCTTCTGGGGAAAATCCCTTATTCCTTCTTTATTATTCCTCTTATATAGTCGCGTCTTCTATCTATTTGAATTTTCTTCTCTTCCTATAAACCTAATGGTTATTACAACTAAAACCATATCTATGGTTTACCTAATCATGATATTATTGGTGATTTGGGGTGTTGAATATCCATTTTTTTAATAATACTGTGTTCTTGTGTAATACCCCAGTATTTTAAAATGTATTTTCTTGAAAAAATACAATGTCAGATTGCATGTCCCACGCAAAACACCAAACATAAATAAACATTGACATACTATTGAAATATTATTATTATTCAAATATGACCATTATAACCTAGTCATTGGATTAACGTATATAAAAATGATTAAATGCGTTTAAAATAAATGTAGAGAAATTTTTATTTATAGAAATATATTTATTAATTTTTATCAAATAAGAACTAAATTTAAAATAAAATATTGTAATATTAATGGATATATTGTTCAAAAAACTAGTTTATATGCACAATATATTTTTTTAATTTAAATTAAGTTAATCACTATAGATTAATGATTTTAATAAAATTATTAGATAATATATTTAATAAAATAAATTAACATTTACCTTATTGTGGTAACTAGATAAGAAATAAGTGTAAATTCATTTTATACTTTGAAAATGGGTTTATAACATTTTGGGAATGGATGTTATGAATAATTTCTAACATTTTTATAAAAAATATTTGATAAAATGAAGATTATTTTTTAAATTATAATTCAAAAATCACTATAACTTTTCTTTTGTATTTTTCTGAAAATATTGATTTTTTGGTGAACAATGGAAACTACCAATTTTTTAAAAAATTGTCACTTATTTTCTATTAATAAATGAAATTTCATTTTTTTCCTTTTAATATTTGGGTGGTTTTAATTTGATATAAAATTAATTTTATTAAACATAATAAAAATAATTATATTAGAATCATCATTATACTTGATTTTTGTATAATTTTTTATGTTAAAAACAATTATTTTTTAATAATAGTTTTTTATTGAATTTTGTGATCTTAAATTAATTTTGTCACATCTCAAAATTGAATATTGAAAATGGATTTCATATTTGGAATGAGGATTTTCAAATTTAGAAATGTGTTCAACATTAGTTTTGGATATAATGAATAATTACCGCAGTAAAAACTCATCATCATGGTAAAGGGTAAAATGGGGTGATTAAGGATAAAAATTTATGATATGGTCCCATGTAATGTCCTTACTCATGATCCACTTTACCTATGCCTAAATTTGGTGGGCCACATCGTCTCAAGAATGCCTCCACATATTATAGTGACTATCTACTTGAAACAAGGGTGTAATGGTGGCATGGTGGAGAGACTCTACCTTTATGTTAGAGAAGAAGAACATATATCACAATAATCATACAACAATAGAAGAAGATATAAATCGACATAATACATATATAGTGGAAAAATCGTAAACTAAGAAACTAAATATAAATATCAAAAGTCAATAGGCAGTGTCAAGAAAATTGGTGCATGGCATGTTGATATACAAAAGGGGAACATGGGATAAAAATATTCAATCATGCTATACAAGATGTCAAAAAATGATATTCCACTAGAATCTAGAGTATATGATCAATCAAGTTCTCATATGATCCATCTAATGGTAAATCACATCAAAAAAAATTTAGGGGATCTTTCCCTTATCCACACCTATAAATAAATAATCTTATCGGTCACCAAAGGTGGTTTGTGTAGGGTATGAGATAAAATCTTAGTAGGCCACCACCAATTATGTATAGATGTAATCCACACAGTGATCATAAGTGACCATATAACTGGAATTCTAGGTGCTGGATGGACTGGGGCATAACTCAGCCATCTATAACCAGTATAAAATACCATATAAGCTCTAACAGAGGGTACATGCCCTAAATCTCTTAATGAGTGGAAGCATTTATTCTCTTCAATCAGGATGGTGAGTGTTCCATCATGTCAACACTCGAATAAGGGATGTTGTCTGTCTTTCCCACTGTCCAAACAATTTCAATGGTGTGAGAAATCATGATCTCCACCCAATGTAAGGGAGTATGTAACCTTCATGTACAAAATAACCCTTAACATCATCCCATATACTAAATTAAGGTGTAATAATAATAATAATAATAATATAATCCATGTGGCATTACATATCATGAATTATATTTACTTAGTCCATTATAATCAAGAAATAACAATTCATGTTCAATATTCTATAAAACATAAAAAGATGTTGTGGACCTTTAACCCATTCAATATTCATTGCATTTATATCAATAAATTCATTTATGGAAATAAAATCCATCATGATTAATCTATTCCATATAATCAATCCATTTAATTCACTACAACAATGAATATCAATTTGTAAGGCTCAATGAGGCATTTAATTGCGAAATTACCTACATGGAAAATTACAATTATATGTTTGGACAAGCACTTAGGAGGTTCTTTGGGTTCTTTAAACATTTATGAGGTAGTGGGAAAACTCAATTACAACCCAAGAATAATTCTTAGGAGGCATTTTGATTAATTAATTAATTTACTATAAAGGAAAATTAAAGGTGGAACACCCAATGGGTGTCCATAATTGAGGTCAACAAACTCTATTTTACTAAACAATGATCCTTGGGTGTTACACATGGTGCACAAATCAATTTTAGATGGTGAAACCCATTATAAGTCAATTCATGATAATAGTTGGTGTTTGAAAAAATGACATGGCTATGAAAAACATAAACATTTGGAAAAAATGGTGAGACCACCAACAACAGGGTCTTTGATGACTATTTTTCTGATGTAATGTTTATATTATATGTATGTTTGGAGAAATTGATGATATAATCCAATAGACTAAAAATATAGAAAATGATCTTGAACCTGAATAGCATGACAGATCGTTAGATAAATAATAACAGGAAGAAAGACAAAGGTAAATATTTCCAGGAATGATATGATGCTTCTAAAGGTGCTGGATTTGGAATTTGGATGTTAGAGATATCTAACCACCTATGAGGAAGGATATGAGAGATAATAATTAGAGGGACCATACATTAGCCACTGGAAAACAAGATGATAAAGAATGAGTTTAAACAAAGAGACCATTTGGGGGAAAAATAATATTTCACCCTCAAAATAGAAAGTGCATGGTTTGACCTCACGGTTTTTCCAAAACATGCAAAAAACCATTATTAAGCCAAAGTCTAAAGAGTGAACCTACATGTTTTAGGAACATGTTTTCTCTAACCATGTAAAAACTATGAAAAATAATCTATAAAAAATATGTGGTTTCTCTCATGGTCAAATGCATACGGTATCATGGTTATAGAAATACTGGGCGACCCATACTAATCCTACGATTTTCCTTACAAATTTATTAGAGACTATGTAGGCTAGGTGGAATGGTTTCTACTAACCATGTATCAAAATATTTTTTTCCAAATTCATGGTGTTCCAAACTTCGAAAAAGACCCAAAATCACTTGTAACCCCTATGAATTCATTTGGTAACATTAGAAGGGTTGTTTAGAAGAACTCAAACAAAAAACAAATGAGTCATAACTTCATGAAATGATGGGTCATTACAACCTCCCCACCTTAAAGCAACTCATCCCCAAGTTGGATTTGTGATGGTAAAGTGGTATCGTCTAAAAAGAGTTCCATCCACCGAGACCCTGTATCAGTTTCCCGTTATAAGGTATCATGCTATACTCGTCCGTGCTTCCATATCACTCATATCAAATTATCTAACCAACCTAGTAGTTTCTTCATGATCTAATCCATAATATGAACTAGATACTCTAAAAAGGAAGAATCCATATCTAGCTTGACCTCATCAGGATGAAAGACATGTGATGGGTCTAGATAATATTGGAAAAACTGAGATACATGAATGACATCTTGCATAGACAAGTATTTTTAAGGAAGTGCAATCTGGTAAGCCACTATTTGGATTCATTTCACTACTTTGAAGGGTGAAATGAACATAGGTGAGAGCATACCCTGCCTTAGAATATGACAATGGACAAACCTGACTAAGACCCATAAGAAAACTCAGTCTCCATCCTAAAACTAAAGATGTCATCAGTGCCTTTTGGGATACAACTGCTATCTGTATTGATGTATCATCATGTATTTATTTATTAGCTAAACATTCTCTATAGTCTTTTAAAAAAAGATATGGTATAAGAAAAGTTACCTCCCCTAACTCTATATGATACATATGGGTACAAAAAGGTCTACCATATAAGTATTCATAAATATATGTCTCAGCAGTATCCCAAAAGATATTATTATAAGAGAAATGAATAAGGGGAATATGTTTCTCCTAGTTACCCCAATGTGATGGATACATGAATGAAGTATGTCCTGTAGTACATAAATCATATACACTATTTGTCCATCATTCTATGGGTTATGGGTTTTTCTCAGAAGCACTTGTGTACCCATGGACTTCTACAACCACTACTAGAACCATGATGTAAATAATGTGTCTCTGTTATAAACGATAGAATGAGGAGCACCATAATGACATAAAACCTCCTTGACGTATATTTTAAGATCCCAGCCTTTTCTAGAAGAATATCAGGAACATTTTTAGGTACTCATTGAATCTTTTATCTACCTTTGGGTTGGGGTATGACTTGGGGTGTGTTTGGGTGATGTTTTTAGGAAATATGAGAAGATAGGGGTGCCAAACCATGCACAAGATAACTGTGCAGACTGTCGATGTATACATGGTTAGCATATGGTTTTCCTATCCAAGAACCATCAAACCGTGTAGGTAGTGGAAGACCACACAGTTGGCACACAGTTTTCCATAACCGTGCGTGTCTTCCCTGTAAACTATGAACGCAGGTAATGATTACCCGAAAACTATTTTTAAAATCCCTCGAACCCCTGATACTCCCATATTTCAACCTTGAATTGGGATTGAAAAATTCTAGGTGTTATCAAATACTTATTTAAGGATTACAAGGTGATCCAAACACCATTATTTGAGATCAAAATCCCGGATTGATGATCCTCTCTCTTCCTGGTAAGTTGATTTCATCATGTCGCTTCTCCCATTCATTCCACTATTCTTCCTTGACCTTTTCAAAGAAGATTCCCATAATTTCCATGTATCTAAACAGAGGAGTTGTGATCTAGATCTAGGATTGTGGATCTAGATACATATTTTCATGATCTTGATGCCTTTGATATTATTTTTGGTTTACGTAATTAGATCTGGACCCTGATCGCCATCATTGTGCCACTCAGATTATGGGGATTTATATTGGGATAAATTTAGTCAGTAAACATAGGTTTGTGGTCTAAATTGAACTCTCATAGTCATGATTTTGATATGTGTATGTGAGTTTATGAATTTTTAGATTCCCTTGATAATTGATTTCCTAAATTGGAGTAATTTGGAAAGTGGAATAGAACTGAGTTTCCTTGGTGATTAAATGATAATTGAATCCTAGAACAAACGATGGGGGGTTTCCCAAATAGATATTTTTTTAGAGATTTTTTGTGGTATGATATATTTAAATTAGGATATCCAACTAATTTTGTTATGAAATTTAATTTGGTGAATTAATTATGAAATGATGTGGCTTTGTAAGATAATAAATTGTAAGAAATAATTATGTTCTATGATGTTGATTAAAGATAATTAATTATTATAATTAATTATGAGAATTTGATATTTGATATGGATAATTAATTGTGGACCATTAATCATTGAAATAGAATTATGTTAATTAATTAATGGGTTATGTGGTTAGTTAATTTTTGAGTTAACTAATGGCCTTTAAAATGTTTAACTAATCATTGGATTAGAAATGGAATTATGTGGCTAATTCATGTGATTTAATGAATGATTAATTGGATGATATTTTGTTGGTGCTAGAAATGGTGTTCTATAACGATTAGATGTAGGGACATGGATATGGTGTTCCTCCCTAATAGTTATCGATGCTTGAGATTATGGGATGTAGGCATGATGACCTACACCAAATTAGAAAATGGAGTGCTAGGCATGAAGAAATACACTCAATGAGATATGTGAGTGTTAGGCATGGTGACCAACACCAAATGAATGATAATAATTAATGATGATTTAAATGAGATTGTGGTTCTTGACCTACCATTCAACACTAAATGAATGATAATAATGAATGATGAGTCAAATGAAAAACATGAGTTGAAACTGGCCCCAATGTGATGATTTAAAGATTAATTGATAATGTGATAATTGTTTAATTATGCATTTTATTTATTGTTTCATAGAATTATATTAAATATCTTTTGATTGGACATGTTTTTGACATTGTTGGTGGTTTCTTACTGAGTCATACTCACACCCTAACTGGGCCACCTAATTAGAACCCGAGTAGACTTTTTTGCTGTAGGACATAATAACGGAAAGGCACTAAGATAGGATGTATTTTTGGATTAGAGAATTGGAGAGGGAACCCGACATGGTTCGGGACCCGATCGGTGTTGTTGTGTCTTTACATATTGTTTCAAGGTATAAAATTGATATTTTCATTGTCATATCATGTTTTACCTTTCATTTGAGTATTTTATTTTAATTTTTATTTTATCAAATGACATTGTATTATTCTGGTTGTTTATACGCTTCCACAGATGGTTATTATTGTCTGATTCCATTGGTGTTTTATTCAGATAAAAGAAGGTATAGTATGCCCAAGACTGACTTACCAAACCCTCACTGCTAGTCGTCACTCTCTAGTGTATGACAATGCATGGTTGAGGGCATGTGGCTAACCGGCCTAGGGCACTGTTCAGTGGCTCCGAGGTCAAGACGTCACAATGTGGTATTAGATGTGTTTTCTTTTCATTCTTCTTATTTAGTATTTTTGATTTAGGAATTTTAGATAGGAGACTAGGAATATTCAATGCTCGGTAATGAGCTCATGTATGGTATTTTTAAACCAATGTATAGGGGAAAATCCATGTACTCAGGGTGAGATTTTTGTGATTTCTGCTTGCTGTTACAGTTTGATATTACATCACCATGAGTGACACACTTTTGGTGTGATGTGATAAATTTTTTTGAATGTTGTTGAATTTTTATTTGTGTCATAAGGGGGAGCAATACTTGATTCAACATGCATCATTAATGGAACTTAAGAAAAAACGAGTTATGGGTAATTTTTTGAACATGAACAGTTTTTTCCTTGTTACAATATTAGAATAATGATGAAAAAAGAGAATAAATGGGTGTCTAATGGGAACCATGATTGATGAATGGAGTTTGAATAATTAATTAATTGTTGATTTAATTAATTTTAGATAATGAGATTAATTAATGGTTGAATTAATTAATGAGAATGATAGTACCCTTGTTAACCAATTCCTATGAGTATGATGGTTATGGGTAGTGATAAGGCCTCGGTGTTAACTATGTGTAATGAAAAGAGAAAAAGTACATGTTTAAATTTGTTGTGTTATTTTCTCCACTTATGTAAATGCTAGAAGGTTGAATTATGTGACCTAAGATGTTTTTTTGGATTTATAGAAATATTCCTCCACAATGCTTGGTGAGGGAGAGACCAAGGGGTATGGCCTAGAAAGAACTTCATGAAAGGGTGCTTGAGGAACCACTGGAGTAAGATGAGGATTATGGGGAATAGGATTTAGAGAACATTGCTCATTTCATGAAATAAGTGGAGAGAGACCTAATGCAGGTTTAGAAAAATATGTCGGAATTGAAAAGGGAGTTTCAGCTATAGAAACCTCCTACTATTACAAGAGAAAGTGGGCCTGAGGGAAATAAATTATATATTGAATCCATATATAAGATACCTAAAAAATTTGGAGACTATGTCTGAGAGGTGGTTCATGTTTGCGGGTTATATGCTACAGGGTTCTACTAAGCGTTGGTCGGACATTTACGTACGATCTGGACCAGCAGATGATATGTTATGGAAGGAATTTCAGGAGAAGTTCAGAGAGCACTTATATCTAGAAACACTATTATAATATAAGGCTTCATAATTTATACATCTGACCCAAGGAAGCAAGTTGATAATGGAATATGTTGTATATTTCACATATTTACAGAGTTTTCTTCCATGTTTTTTAGAAGATGATGCTTCTTCATCAAAATGATTTTAGGGTAGACTTAGGTGTGAAATTAAGTGCCAAGTGAATATATTTGGGCTGAATAAAGTCTCATAAGTGGTTAATCAAGCTCTTATTTCTTAGGGGAACTCGAAAGAGTCGTCCAGTACTATAAAGGTATCTTTCACTGGACGATCAGGGAGTTTTCCTTCCTAGAGCAGGAAGCACCATTAGTGGAACCTTAGCCAGGACAATGGAAATAAAGGCTGAAAGTTAGGTTGAATAGCTGTACATGATCAAACAGATGTGCTTTTCCACCAGTGCGGTAGGTAGGGACACTATTTTATGCATTGTCCTTGACCACCAGTGGAGTTCCGACTTTCTAACAAGATGGGTCACCTATAGAAGTTTTTCTAGAGGTAGCGACATGATGGTGATGAGGGAGCTACTTCACAAAGTCAGAATATATGAATGGGGTTATCAACACCATATAGGTATGGTAGCTGATGTTATACTAGAATAGGTGGTAGACGCAGTGGCCATGGTGATTCAGGGCATGAGCACCCATATCAACAGAGTGGTTCTACATTAGGTGGTTAGACAACACCACATGGAAGAGGGGTAGGATAGTTATATGTAGTGTAGCTTACACAAGTGGAGAGAGAGGATATTCCATCAATAGTGATAGGTACTATTCTAGTTTCTTCTACTTTACCTATGGACTTGTATGATATTGGTGGCTCTCATTCCTTAATATCTTCAAATTTTGTTAATGGTTTGAGCTTGGAAGTGGAGTTCGTAAGAAGGGTGATGAAAATCGATACACTGTTGGGAACACGGTTTAGGGATGCCTATGTCTACAATGGATTTTCTGTAGAGATCATAATGTATGATTAACTTCAGGATGTCTATGTCTTGGATATAACAGGATTCGGCCTAATTGGGAATGGACTAGCTAGTCACATACCGAGTCTACATAGACTGTTACTGCAGGAGTGTTGCCTTTGAATCTACTAAGGGAGACCAGTATGTTCATTATAAAGAATGGGATATTAATTCAGGATGAGCTGGTCCAATTACATAGAAACTAGGAGAGCTCAAAACCAGAGTTTCTAGTCCTTTTCTAGATTAAAGGAGTCGTAGGTAAGACATCCTTCCACCAGTAGTAGAACTATTTTAGTTTGTCTATCCTGAAAACATTTCAGGGTTTCCACCAAAGGAGATGTGTAATTCAAAAATTATATCATGTCGGGGGATGATCAAGTATCTATTCTACCTTATAGAATGGAAATGACTAAGATTCAAGATCTCAAAATGCAGTTGGAGGTGTTGGATGATAAAGGGTTTATCCATCCATGTACGTCACCTAGGGGATCACCTATTTTTTTCAATGAAGACTGATAGGAGTTTATGCTTGTTTGTGGATTACTAGATGTTGAATAAAATGACCATGAAGAATAGATATCCTATGTTTCATATCGATGATCGATTCGACGATCTGAAAGGAGCTTTAATGTTCTCAATTATCGATTTGAGATTAGGGTATCATTATGTGAGAGTTAGGACTTCTGATATAGCAAGAACCATTTTTAGATGTAGTTATGCCCTTTATGAGTTTGTTTTATTTCTGTATGGGCTGGAAAATGCTCCAGCAGTGTGTATAGACTTGAGGAATATGATATTTTATCTGTACATTGATCTGTTTTTGGTAGTGTTTGTTGTATACATCTTGGTGTACTCTAAAACTCATGGTGATCATTCCTAATATCTTGACATCACATTTGGTACACTTATAGAGGATCTTCTATATGCCAAGCTATCTAAATTTTAGTTTTGTATTGACAAGGTACACTTTTTTGGGGGAAATATTCTCAAAATTAAGTGTGGTATTGTACAAGAAAAATAGATGGTAGTTGTTTTTTGGTAGTTGACCAAGCATTTTTTGATATCCAAAGCATTTTGGCATTATCTTCTTATTACAGGAGGTTCATCCAAGACTTTTCTTGATTGGAAGAACTACTTTTAGGTTTGAAAAAGATAGGGATAATGTTTAATTGGTCAGAAGCATGTGAGAATGCTTTCTAGGAGTTGAAGAAGTCCTCAACATTAGCACCAATTTAGATCTCACCTGAGTCGGGTGAGGAGTACATGGTGTATTGTGATGCTTCTAGGATCAGACTCAGAGTTGTGTTGAATCAAGGGGATCGATTCATTGCTTATGGATCTCGGAAGTTGATTCCACATGAACATAATTACCCTACACATGACCTTGAGTTGGCAGTTGTGGTTTATGCTCTTAATGTTGGAAACACTATATTATGGTTGAAAATTTTATAGTTTTTACAGACCACACAAGCGTGAAGTATATATTTTCAAATCATGACATGAATCATCAGTATTAAAGATGGGAAGAGTATATGAATTCCTTTGTTTTTGAACTGGAATATACACCCAGGAGGGGGAATAGTGTGGCAGATTCCTTGATTAGTAAAAATCAGACTCTGTTGGTACCTGAGTCGAGTGTAGAGCGGAATATAATGAATTTTCTTAAGGAAATTCATATGGTGGTTTAAGAGAGTCGATATAGAATGGATCTTGTTTCTATAGTGGTGGATTCTATACACTTGAGAAAGATCAGGGACCAGAAGTACAGGGATCTAGAGTGTTTAGCCTTAAAGAAATTCCTTGATTTTGGGGAGACACCTTCATAAAGAATGAAAAATGAATATGAGATCATATTTGTGAAAACATTTGTTGTGATTATGAGTATGTGCAAGGAACTCATGTGAGAATTTCATTCTTAAAAGTGGTCCGAACATTATGATGTGAAAAAAATGTACAGTGACCTACAATGACAATTTTGGTGGCCAGGCATGAAAAAGGATATTGTATGGATTATAACAAGATGTTTCACCAATATATAGGTTAAGATAGAGAATCAATGACCTCGAGGCCTGTTGCAGATGTTACCTATTCTAGAATGGAAATGGGATGACTCGACTATGGATTTCGTGGCAGGACTTCGAAAGACTCTTCGGAAGAATGATGCTGTTTGGGTCATTGTGGATCGAATAAAGATGGTAGCACATTTCTTAGAAATCAGGGAATCCTTTACAATAGAATAATTGGGAGAAATGTATATACAAGAGATAGTTCATTTTCATGGGGTTCCACAAACAATAGTTTAAGATCGTAATTCACGATTTACATCATGCTTCTGGATGGGTTTACAGAAGGCACATAACACAGCGGTTTTTTTAAGTATGACCTTCCTCCTAGAGACAGAAGGACTGTCAGAGGATACCATATATGTGTTAGAGGATATTCTATGGGCATTTCTGCTTGACTTTGGTGGTTCATGGAATATAACGTGGATATAGTGTAGTTCTCCTATAACAAGAGTTATCAGGAAACTGTACAGATGACACCATATGGGGTACTTAATGGAAGATATTGTAGATCATCGGTATGTTGGATTGAGGTGGGTGTGTCAGAGCTATTGGGACTGAGTCTCATTCAGGAGATATCGGAGCTGGTGTAGTTGATTCAGAAACATATGGCTACGACTCAAAGTAGACAGAAATAGTATGCTGATAGACAGAGATGACCCCTAGAGTTCACAAAGGGTGATCATGTATTCCTCTGCGTATCACCTAGATTGGATCACCACAGTATATAGAGGTAGGGCAGGTTAGTGCCTAGGTTTGTAGGACTGTTTAATGTGCTTGAGAGAATCTGGCTAGTAGAGTTTCGATTAGACCTTGCACAGAAATTCAGCACTATGAATGATGATTTCCATGTATCACAACTATGGTGGTATCACCCTGACCCTTATCATGTGATTGATGTTGAAGAGGTTGATCTTGAGATAGATGTGTCCTTTTGGATCATCTGATACGTGCAGTGTGTTAGAGTGAGAAAGTGTTATGGGAATGGTTGTGCCATTAGTTCATGTGTTATGGAATCATTTTAGTGTTCAATATGAAACATGGGAACAAGATGCAGACATGAGGGCTCAATGTCCCAATATTTTTGGATCGAAATCTTAGAGAGGTTCGAGAGTGCATCTTGATAATGAGTTTTCATATATTGGGGAGATTGCATAATTACGACCTTTTCTTGAGTTATCTTGGGTGCATTTTTAGGTAATTTTTGATGCATTTAAGTACCTTTTGGTAAGGGTATGACCTGGGGTGCATTTGGGTTATGTTATTAAGGAACTAAAAAGGACATTTTGATGTGCACAATTTATGCATGGTTTGGAAAAATTGGGCACAACCTAACAATGCAGATAGTGGAATTCATCATAGTTAGAGCATGATTTTCCTAACTCTGTTCCATCGAACCGTGAGGGAAGTGGAATACCACATTGTTGGTGCGTAGTTACCCCTAACCTTATATCTCTACCTAGAAAACCATATGCACGTTTATTAATTATCCAAAAATTGGTTTTAAAATCCCCTAAACCCTCAAGACTCTCATATTTCAACCTATGATTGTGCTTGAAAAATTCTTGGTCTTCCCAAAGCCTTTCGGAGGGAATCGAAGCCAATCTAAACACCGTTCTTCGATATTTAAAGCCCATATTTAAGATCTTCTCTCTTCCCAGTAAGTGGATTTTAGTCCACTACTTTACCC
The DNA here is from genome assembly GCA_963277665.1 of Viscum album. NCBI lineage: Eukaryota > Viridiplantae > Streptophyta > Magnoliopsida > Santalales > Viscaceae > Viscum > Viscum album. The sequence goes on from OY728138.1 coordinate 401,313,415, forward strand.
ATTCATTCCTTTATTCTTCCATTTATTTTCATGGAATATATCCACTGTTTCCGTGGATCTAAACCTTTGAGTTGAGATCTAGATCTAGGATTATGGATCTAGATCTCTATTTTATAGTTCTTGAGGCAATTGATATTAATTTTATTTTGGGAAATTAGATATAGATCTAGATCGATGTCATTGTGCCACTCAGATATTGGGGATTTCTGTTTGGCTATCTTCTATCAATAAGCTGATGTAGGTGGTCTAAATCGAACTGCCGTAGTCATGATTTTGATATGTGTATATGAGTTTATGAATTTGATGATTACCTATATAATTTATTTCCTAAATTGGAGTAATTAGGAATGTAGAATTTAATTCAGTCTCCTTGGAAATTAATTGATAATTGAATCAGTGAAAAAACGATGGGGGTTTCCCAAGTAGATATTTGTTTTGATGTTTTGTTATGGGATGAGATATTGTAATTGGGATTTCAAACTAATTGTTTTAAGATAATTAATTAGGGGAATTAATTATAAGATGATGATGCTATCAAGGATAATTAATATTGAGACTTAATTATGTGTTATGATGTTGGTCAGTGAAAATTAATTGTGAGAATTCATTATGAAAAGTTTATATTTGATATGGAAAATTAATTTTGAGGAATTAATTATGAAAATATAATTTTATTGATTGATTAATTAATTGATGAATTAATTAATGAGTTATGTGCTTAGTTAATTGTTGAGTTTTCTAATGGACATTGAAATGCTTAACTAATCATTGTATTAGTAATTGATTAATGTGTCTACTATATGTGAATTGCTGAATGATTAAATGGATGATATTTTTGTGGTGATAGACATGTCGTTCTAGACAAATTAGAAGTTGGGACGTGGACTAGGTGTTCATCCCAAATAGATACCCAATCTTGAGATTTTGGAGAGTAGGAATGACGACCTATTCAAAATGAGAAAAAGGAGTGCTAGACATGCCATCCTACAGTCAATGATATTTTAGAGTGTTAGGTATAGGGACCTACACCATATGAATTATAATAATGATCGATGATTCAAATGATATTGTGCTTTAGGACAAGACGTTCAACACCAAATGAATGATAAAAATGAACGATGTGTAAAATGGAAACATGAGTTGAAACTAGACCTAAAAAGATGATTTATAGATTAAATGGAAATGTGAAAACTATTTAATTATTCATTTTATTTATTGATTTATAGAACTACATGCACTATATTTTGTGTGGACCAGTTTTAGCCACCATTGGCGGTGACCTACTGAGTCGTAATAACACACTATTCGGGATGCCTGATCAGCACCTGGGAAAACATTGTTGTTGCAGTACAAGATAAGGGCAAGGCCCTAGGATAGGTTTTAGTTTGGTATTGGAGCATGGGAGAGGGAGCCAAATGTGGGTTAGGACCAACTTGGGAGACATTGGTTCTTTACTTTCTGTTCCATTGTAGACACCAGACATTTACATTGTCATAGCGTGTTTTATCTTTCAGTTGTGTATTTTATTTTCTTTTTTTGACTATAATATGACATGGTATTATTCAGTTTATATAAATGACACCACACTTTGTTATTTTTTTGTTCTTCTATATGTGTTTTATTTTGATAAAACAGGGTATAGTCTCCCCAAGACTGACTTACCAGACCATTGCAGCTAGTCGGAACCCTCAGGCATATGGGGAGGTGCACATGAGGGCATGTGGCCAACCGTCTTGGAGAACCATTCAGTGGCTCCCAGGTTTGGACCACACATATAGCCTATCGAGATTGTATACTAATAAGGTCAATCACACATGTAACAAATTTCTGATCTTATTAAAAAAATAAATGACAACCCACACAATATTGATGCCATGAGGTGATATGGGTAAACCAGTTGTGCAATCCATCAAAACATCATCCCATTTACACTCAATAATAGAAAACGTCTATAAAATCCCAACTAGTTTCCGGTGTTCTACCTTCACCAACAAATAATTGGAAGACCAAGTGATGAATCTAGAAATCTCCCATTTCATACTGAGACACCAATACTCACGGCAAAATTCTTGATACATTTTGGTGAATCCAGGACGAAATTACCAGGATGAGGCATGAAATTCCCACATCATCTATTCTCTGATGTATGATAGGACCCATACACGCTCATGGAATAGTAAAGAATCATCCACATCAATGGTACAAACCGATGATGTATCATCATCTACGATACTTTCCTTTAGCATAAGTTCCTCAAGATCAAATATTTTCTTCATTCTTAGCCAGTATATATGAGTAAAAGTCAATGTTAATGCCATAAGGGTAGTATGACCATGATCCTCTTAAACCATAAATTAATTCTCTAAGAATATGTCAATGAGACCCCCTTCTCCACTGTCACCTTGAACCAACTGATTCTATGTTTTTTAGTTCGGAGCGTCGGCTACCATATTTCTTTTCCAGGGAATGTAAGCAAGCTCAAAAAAACTACGATATGTACTCAACACACCTGTTCTTCATGAGATTTATATCTCCCTGTGTAATGATATACAACAGGATTTTGTGATCAATTCATACTATAAAATCATTCCATGTGTATAGTGTCTTCAGCAACATAAGTAATGTTCTATAGTAGCTGGCTCAAGGCCATGTTTCGGGTAATTCTATTTGTAATGCCTCAACTATTGAGAGTCGTACATAACGACATGCTTGTCCTGCATCAAAACAGATCAAATCCCAATACCTAATGTGTCACAATAGACTATATATATCATTCCTATATTTGGGATAATTAATATCAACACTGATGTCAAACAACTATTCAACTCCTGAAAGGCTGCCTCTCAAGCTTCTAATAATACGAATTTCACACCATTATTTTGGAAGCCTCTAAGAGGTGTTTCAAGGCAAGATAAATTATAGATAAAGAATATATAATATCAAATAATCCCAAAGAAACTATGAATTTGATAGTATTTAATGGTATATTCCCATGAATCTATAACTCTCAATTTCTTTGGGTCTACTAAAACTCTTGACTATAAGAGAATGTAACCCTATAAGTGGACTTTGTCGATCTAAAAGTTGAATTTAATGATCTTTGTAATGATTTGATTCTCTCTCAGTGTATTCAGAATGATGTCAAGATGGTTGGCATGGTCTTTCTAGAGCATGAATACACTATGTTATATTAAACAAATATGACCATGAAAGAATCCAGATACAGGTGGAAAACCTGATTCATAAGATCTATGAAAACATCAGGTGAATTTATGAGTTCGAATGACATAACTAGATACTCATATAGACCACAACTTTTCCTGAATGTTGTATGAGGTATGTATGAGGAATTGAAGCCAACTTGAATATAGCCTATCCAAAAAGATATTATTAAAACATGTCTCATTCCTCAGAGCTAATCAAGGAGGTATTCTATTCTATGCAGTGGATATAGATTTTTTTACTATGAGCTAGTTCAACAGATGACATCCATGAAAATCTATAGGGTACCAAATACCTTCTTGAATAATTGGACAGGTGAACCCTAAGGGGGTGTGCTTGGGGTACTAATACCTTTAGCATCTAGGTCATGAAACTGTTTCTTGAGATATTGAAGCTCGATTAGTTCCATCATATAAGAAGGAATGGTCATTGGTATTGCTCTTGGTACATGATCAATAGTAAATTATAACTCTCGCACTAGACATAGACTAGATAAGTCATCATAAAAGACATCCATGAAACACTCCACTATAGGAAAAAATAGTGGGATGTAACCCCTAATAATCTGAAAAAAAGACTAGTGAAACATGCTATCACACTACCCATCCTCTGTTGTTCGGGTCCATCTTTAGACACATGAACATCACATCCCACATTATTCACATAAATACCAACCTATGGTGATGTAAAAATCACACTATAATGATAAATATCAATATGGATTTGATAGAGAACCATCTACTTCATCTCTATGATTACATCAGAGCTCGTCATGTCGAGGAGGAAAAGATTCCACTTGGAATGGCTTGAACATATCTCAAGGGGACAATAAATACAATAGAGAACATCCATTAATCCTATTTCTAATTGGGTATCAAGAATTATAACACCATTAAAGTGTTTATTCATGAGGCCCAACATCTCCATAATAGTCTCTAATATAAAACTGTAAGACATTCCGGTTTCAAATAAAGTAGACACTAAAGTGAAGGCTACTATAATGGTACCATGATCTGTAGAAGGTATGGCACTATAATCTTCTAGAATATACTAGAATGAATGTAAATGGAATGAATCAAAACCCTGAGTCACTACCTGACTTCCTTGATTAGGACCGCTAAACTAGCACTGAGAATCTTGAATTTGATTAACTATGCCTCAATCGGCACCTCAGACTAAGTGTCTAATGGTATTCAAGAGTCCTGATTGGTATGAATATACTATCCCTTCTCCAGAACATGGGGTAAGAGTAGATCCCTACTTGAATGGAACATAAGGTAAAGTTTCCTAGAAGCACTGGATAAGTCCAACCCCACTGATTCCTCTTCACTGCACTAGATCACGTAAACAATGAGGTTTTGTATGTATCGACATCCAATATTGGTGAGATATAAGAAATCCTTTAGCATGAAGAACTAGAATACTTATACCCTCATGAGAAAACTCAAAATATCTCTTTTTCACAAAATAAGAAACATTAATAGAACTAGGTTTCAAATAACCCTGACTCACACCGTGTTCTTCCCTCAAATTTCACTTTGTAATAAGGGTTTGGTTGAAAATTTCAGAAATAGTGGCCAACCTGAGTACATTGACCTTGGATCGAATGAAATATACCATCCCATATTCAAATATCATGGTTTTCATAAGATTATCACCATCTATAGTGGGAGCGAACCACTATATCCTAGTAAAACTAGTACAGTATTCCAGAACAAACATACTTTCCTACTACAATTTTTTATATTCAATAGCTTTGTCAAACCTCGTTGTTTGGGGAAAGAAATAAATCTATAATATAGTATGAAAATCCTCCCAAACAATATTTCTCTGTCTATCTTCCTAGGTCATAACATCCCACCATCACTTGGAGGAATCACACAACAAGTAAGCTGCAAGCTTGACCCTTATATCTAGAGTCCTATCTAAATGATCAAATATAGAAAAAAATAGGTTCGATCCATGACTCAACAACATGAGGTCTTCCATCCCCCGAAAACATGGGAGGGTGTTTCTGTTGAAATGTTGACTCAACTATACCATACTTGTTGCTAGTCTAGAAACACCATTCATATTGTCTAATATACCTAGAAATCCCTCTTGGAACTAGGACTCTGTGACCATAACATGAATCAGAAGAGTTTCAACAGGTGTCACTGTAGGAAGAATCAATGGTGGCCTAATGTATACCATATATGATGCTTCATATTCATCTATTTAGGGCATATGATTGGAGGAATTCATGGAGGAATGACACTAAAATTCAAAACACACGCCTCAACATAGATTTTAAGAGTTGAAAAGATTACAGATAGAAATATTGGATGGGTGAGTAGACTTCATTTTGAATGATCATACCCCTTTTTTTGCTTCTAAATCTAGAACTGGGTAATTGAGGAAGACCAAATTGGGCCACAAGAATGTAATAGACTCACCAAATACCAACAACTAAGGTCGGGTTCAGGTTTTGGTCTTTATTTCAGATGCATAAGATAACTATTCTTTCTTTAAGAGTCATATTAATTTTAATTTTTTTCCATTCAAATATTTAAATCTCTTTAAATTTTTGAATTAATTGGATCACTATTATAAATTTATAAGGGTCCATAATATTTATGAAGAAAAATATGGAATCCATTTAACTCATACCATAACAATTTCTAGCCCATGTGAACAATGGTGCATGGATCAACATGCCATAATTAATATCTTATGGTGTATTCTTTAACATATGCAGGAAAAAAATGTCACATTAAGGAAGGAACATTAAGTGTCAGTTATTTTCACTCATCCCTAAAAGAAATCTAAATACATTTCAATACATATTCCATGAACTCACAATATGAAACAAGTAAATAGACGCTTAATGTAGACGTGACATGGAAAAATGCATGGCATATTTGTCCTATTGTTCCTATGATGATACTTGTAATGCACCATACTAATTTCACGAGGCCAAGGTAAAAGAAATAATTATTTCAATAATACCAATAGAAATAATATCAATAGTCATGTGTGTTACCTAATGTTGATGTTGTATAAACTGTTATAAGCATAATCAACAACAGTAATCACCCATCCCACAAAAATTGGATTTCCCCAATACATGAGTTGGTTATTTCCAGACATATGGTTATATCCAAATTAAATTGACTAAATGTGTACAATATAATACATAAATAATAAGACAAAGGAAAAAATTGGCCCTGTTATCACTTTATAATTTCATGATCTATGACCCAATTAACCCATTCCCCATGACGATAGGTCGCATGGCCTCAAGTGCACCACCCTGTTCACCAGAGGCTGTAGACTAAGAGTGGGGGTGTAAACGTGGTTTTTTGGGGAGACAATAACCTCAAGTCAGAGTGGGAAAAAGATATCACAATAGTCATAGAACAACATAAGTAGATATAAACAAAAATAATAAAAAATAATCATAAGAATAGATAACTGATAAAATGAATAATAAACAAATTCCTCTAGGTTGGTTCATATATATGGATTCATGGGATGCTATAATAAAAAATGGTAACATGGGAGAGAAATGTAAAATCATGCTATGAAAAAACAAAAAAGAAAAGGGATGCTCCCCTAGAATATTGAGCATATGATTGGTCTTATTATCTTATGTCTATCTAAAGGTAAATCACATCAAAACTCTATAATAGGGTGCTTTCCCTTATCTAGGCCTGCATACAACTAATCTACTAGGGTAAAAAATGCGGCCCGAGTAGGGTGTGCGATAAAATCCCAGTAGGCCACCACGAATGGTGTCTAGAACCAATTCAAGCAGTTCTCATAGCTAAAGAGTGTACATGAATAAATAAAATAATAACAAAGTTGAATATATAAATCACCCACCTATATAGGTTCCTAAAAGACACTAGTCAACTCTTCCTACTTCAACCCATGGCCAGAATGAGTGTCTGATTAGTATCTATATATATAGATTAGTTATATATTTCATCCACATATATGGACCATATAAACGTAGATATAAGTGGCCATGTACTTGGAATACTTGGTGCTGGATAGATTGGGGTGTAACTTATTCTTCCATAACTAGTCTAAACAATATTATATGATCCTACAGAGGGTACATTTTATATATATCGAATTTATTGGGAGAAATCATGACTATCAGTTAATATGGTGAGTGTTCCATTATGTCAACATTTGAATAAGGTATGTGGTGTGTCATGCCCACCATCTAAATAGTGTAAATGGTGCGAGACATCATTATCAACAACCGATATAAGGGAGCATGTAACAGTTATGACAAATAGAATCCATTTTATTGATACATATGATAAATCATCGCATAATAATAATAATAATTATTTCATTCCAGATGCATTACTTCTCATGAATTATATTTACTAATCCCATTATAATAAAGACACAACAATTCATGTTCAGCATTCAATAAAACATGAATAGTTGTTGTTTCCTTGCCACCCTTTCATAATCCATTCCGTTTATTCCAATTAATAAATTTATGTGAAACCATATTTAATAAGAAATTCCATATATTAAATCCATTTAATTCACTAGGACAAGGAAAATCAATTTATAAGGCTCATTGAGAAATTTAGAAAGTGACATAATTAATTGGGAAATTACCTACTATTGGAACCAAGGATGCACATTACTAATAATGGAGGTTGGTTTGTGTTTGTTTCCAATATGCACATGTATGACTAGGGTGTTTTCAAATAATAGGTTCATATATTTTAGGTGGAAATATGCATTGAAGGAAGCACATTTTCCCAGTATTTTTCAATTTTTGGGCCTGGAAAATCTAGAGATTGGTAACAGTTTGCAGCAACGGTACCCAGTGATGGCCTGAAGTATGCGCTGAAGGCATGGGGTACACGGTGAAGGCACGTGATATAGGATGAAGGTACACAGTACATGCTGAAGGAATGAAGTACATGGTGAAGAGGTGTGGTATGTTGCACGGTGCGTACAACTAAAAACAGTTCACATAGACGGTACGTAGTGAAGGAGTGCGGTGCACAAAATGCTACTGAAAATGGATTACAAAAGTAGTTAGAAACAATGATATGTAGAACAAATACAGATAATCGTACAATACACTGAAGGTTAATGGTACATGATAAAGGTTTGTAGTTTAGATGATTACAGTATGCGGTGGAGGATAACAATACACTGGTGAAGTTTAGTTTACAATGAAGATTGTCCCACATAAAAAATTTGTGTAAATAAGATTACTGAATTTTGTGGAGTTATGGGCCTATTTAAGGAGAAGTAATCCCCTTTTTTATGGGATGATATCAGAGATTAAAATTTATGGATGAAATTTTGTGAAGCCAGAAGTGGTACAATGTGGACAAGAGATACGCATAGAGAATCATCAACATAAGGAAAATAGTTCAAAGAAGAGAGTGTGGTTCACACAGGAAGCTATCACAGTACATAGCCTAGTCGGGAAGTATGAGGAGCGAATAATACATGATGGAGAGGATCAGTATGTGGTGTAAGTGATTACACGAAGAATGATAGTTTGAAAAGGAGATGAAAAGTATGTGGAAAAAACAATGGTATGCAGAAACAGCTGGGAGGTAAGAGGAAACACCTGGACAGTAGGCTGAAATAGAAACTGTACAAAAAAATAGCACTAGTACATAGAACACCCACGGATGCCTGAAAATTGGTGAAATCAGTTTTTGAAATTAATTTCCATAACATATTTGTGTGCAGGAAAATAAATTACATCTGTGAGTGATTATGGGACTTCAATAATGAATCCAATTACAATTTTGGATACATGAATTAATACCAAACCATTAAATATACCTTCAAGTAATTCAATAGAGTGAATATTTTTCCAACGCAGAGAGAAAGGGGGAGTCAGTGTAAGTGATATGAGGGATGAAATTTCCTATCTCTAAAAACATGAAAATGTTGTGTGCCTAGCACAGAGTGACTCTGCTAAACTCTTGTAATCCAAAATTTTTGAAGATTAGTGGTTATTGGTATGACTGACACACTATCAGTATATGATCATTGGACATAATCCCTTAGTGGTGAACAAAGAAAAATTGTTGTGTCATTTCTTTTCATGTTATTATTTATTTTATGCACTTCATTTTCAGATAGGTTTAATAAGATTCTACCAACATGGGAACAGGATCCTTTAGTGTAAAAGAAAAATTTGACACCCTAATTCAACCCTCCCCTCTCACGCTGTTCCAGGGTCCATCAAGTGGTATCAGAGGGAGGTTTATGGTGTTGAATCTATCTTCCATAGAGAATATAGTCCACGTTAGAGGAGTTCACCTCTTCGATGGAAGTAATTTTAAATTATGAAAAAATAGGATGAGATCTCACCAAAGATATCATAGAATGGAAGTATTATTTTCTACTGCATAGGGAATAAAATTCACTGTTCTGACAGGACTGTCAATGATATATATAGACAGGAAATTGATTGATGATGATGGAAAATCACATAATTTTTTCACTATAGACCTTTCAGATTAGATTTATCTAAAGGTAATGAGTTTCACTTCATTCAAGTAAATGTGGGATAAATTGGATAATATTTATAAAGGAGATATAAAATTGAAGGTGAAAAAACATCAAGTACTCCACAACAGGTTTGATAATTTAAAGATGCACCCTGATGAGAATACAAAATCCATTTTCAATTGTATTACTGAAGTTGTAGAAGAAATCAGGTGTCTGGGTGATGAAATCAATGAAACTGACATAGTGAAAAAAAATATTTAGAATAATTCCACCCCTTTACATTGCAAAGGTGTCAGCACTTGAGGAAAGATATCTCTCTAAACTCGCAGTGGATGATCTTATGAATAATCTACCAGCTTATAAAATTAGAATCAAAATATAAGAATCTATGACTCGTGTGAGAAAGGAAATTGAATTTAAATCCATGGACGAACTAAATGTTTCAATAGATGGTGGTGATGAGGATGATGAGGGAAAACAATCATTCCTTCATTGACAAGAATCTCAAGAAGGGAACCACTAAATTTGAAGGAAATCTACCTCTATCTTGTTTTCAATATTGATCAGTTGAGAAAATTTACTCTTAGTGCTCAAGAAAATTTGATGATTAAGAGGGAAAAGTGGAAAACATGGAAAATCCTCAGAAAAAATTCTTTGGAAAGGGAAACCTCAAATTTACAATGAATATATAGAAGAAGAGTTTTTTCTATGAGGAGGAAGATGATGATAATGAATTCTGTGAGGAAGAATAACCAAATTTTAAGACTGGAATCCATGCCTACATGATGGATACCATTGAAAAGTTAGAACCATTGACAGATAAAGAAATAGATAATCATTTTACTACTAATTCCGATCCTAAGTTGCAACTTAAAGATGATTTTGGTTATTTTGATTTTAAATGTATGATATGAAATAAGTGGAAATAAATTGTGGGGGAATCATTAAAATATATTGGTCACCTCGAAACATAAATTGAATGACTGGAAGAACTAGAGAAAGTACCATCATCAATCCTTGAAAGCACCGATGATGTTATGAAACTAAAACTCAGAATTGAAGAACATGAAAAGTTCATTAATGACCATAACATGAAACTAGAGGAGAATTCCAAGAAAATTTAGGGACACGAATATGATATTTTTACTACAATAAATAAACTCAAAAGTGAATCAATTTCATAAGAATCAAAGAAGAAAATATAGTTTGAATGGTTCTCGAATACAGAGCTGATAGAGAGAGAAAAACATTGTTATGATGGTGTTAAAAATATCTTGAGTGATCAAAGACCCACATTCATGGTAAATAGTGGAATTTTTTGTGATGTCAAAACATAAAATTCTATAAATAATGTGACCTAGAATACTGGCAAGATGAAAGTTGATCATGTTGAAAAGCCACAAGAAGTGCTGAAAATGAATCCCCTAAATCAAACTAATGAAGAATTGAAGATTATACTAAAGTATCCATAAATTATAGGCCATCATATATTTCCCCAAGGAAGAAGGAATGAGGAGAAATAGATGTGAGAAGACATATCCTTTCATGAAGGGTCAATTTTGTGTCTATCTAGGCCATATCATGTCATACTATGAAGAGGCAAGGGGATATATAAATGGATAAGAGTCAGGAGTTCAAAAATGGAGAAAATATTCATACACTACATCCTATAGAAGAAATAAATTCTATGGATATTGTTTTCACTCTTATAACATTGGATATAAAGCTTTGTATTTCAGGTAGAGGTATAACATGTGAATTTATTTCAATGTGCACAGACGATTCAATACACGTCAAACATTAAATATAACTATTTCAAATAGTTTTTTTCCTCTGGAAGAATATTTTGAATATTAATAAACCATATACACAAAAGATATAATGTAAAGGACATCAACACCCTACACTCAATCTAATATCTCATGGAAAGAAAAGAGGAAAATTAAAAGTTCTAATTTTCTGGAAGTTGCTATCAAAGCTAAAAAGGACCACAACACATAGATTATTGATAGAATATGTTCATCCCATATGATGGGTAATGAAGACCTATAAACCAATAACAAGAAAAACGTTGATGTATTAGTTTGGGTAGGTAATGATGGTTCATTGAATATAAAAGGTAGTAGAAGTACTAAGCTTGCTAATGGAGAGCTGAAGAAAACTGAAGTTCTCTTTGTGGACAGTCTGGTTAACAATCTTCATAGTGTGATTCAACTACGTGAATCAGGTCTTACTGTGACATTAGATCAAAATTGTTTCACTATAAGAGGAATTTTTAGGAATTATCCTTTGAACGAATGTAGAAAATAAGGAAACTTAAATTAGGTTGATATAAAATTGAATATTTTCTACCTAATAGCTAGAGAGGAAAACAACTTATGGCATCAGAGTGTAGGGCACATAAATAAGAAAGGCATTAAAAAGATATATAAGATGACGATAGTAATGGATATCCCTAATTAGATGAATTAATGAGAAAAGACCTATGATGCTTGCATGCGAGGGAAACTGGTTTGTAGTTATTACTGGCCAAAGATGAAAAGAGTATAAAATCTCCTTGACCTCATCCATACAGATGTATGTGGACCAATAAATGTTGCTGGAAGACATGGAGAGAGGTACTTTTTTATTTTCGTATATGATTATAGTAGAATGGACGGTGTGATCGTTTTACATTGGAAGAAACAAGTACTTGTTTACATGAAAACCTATCGAATAATCACTGAGAATGATACTTTATGAAAGATAAATGTCTTGCGGTTTGACAACTGAGGGAAATATTCATCCATTGAATTCGAAAATTACCTTGAGAAACATGGGATACCACATGAGGTGGTGGTTGTGGGAAATACCTAACCAAATGGAGTTGTTGAGTGTAGGAATCGACATTCAAACAACATGGACCTAACTATTCTAACTGAGAGTCATATTTATCAATATTACAAAAAGATGTAGTACAAGATGCAGTGTATATTCAAAATAAAACAGGGTTGTATATGGGTGAGATGAAGACACAATATGGATTGTGGCATGTAAGGAATCCCTCTTTGAATGATTTTGGTGTTTCCAAAAACAAATTTTTTATCTAAAACAAATAAGTAAATCAAAGGAAGTATGAAGATAATAAAAATGGGGGAATATTTCTTGGATACTAAATGAACACCAAAGACTACAGTTGTTTCAATAAGCGCTTGGGAAGAATTGTAAAAAGTAGGGATTTAAAGATCATTGAAGATAAATACCTGAATTCTTAAAGGAATCATTATGCTGATGTGATAGAAGGCAAGGAGAAATGTGAACATGGAACAAATGATAATATATTGGTAGAGGATGGTGTGACAAACTCATTGGAGTCACATAACGATGTTGACTATGAAGAATAATCCAAAGTAGAAGCCATAGCTGTAGAGAATTCTGTTGAACCCTGAAAGAGAAATCAAAGAGCAGAGATTGACCAGTCCAACATTTTAGATGGTTGGAATACACATACACAAACATGAATAATGAGGAATAATGAAAAAATCTTCATTTCAATCAGTTGTGGAACAATCCTCATTTTAAGAGGCCGAATAGGATGAGTCAAGGGTGAAAGCAATGAATGGAGTGTTAGATTAAATTAACCAAATTCAGACATGGGATATTTTTAAAATACCTGAAGATCATAATGTTATGAGTACGAAGTGTATTTTCTTGAACAAATTTGATGAACATGGGAATGTGATCATAAATAAGTCACACTTGGTCTGTGAAGGATATTCCTAAATCTAAGGTGTTGATGTTGAGGAGAAATTTGATCCCGTTGAGAGGCTAGAGTCCGTCAAGCTATTTCTTTCCATGTAAATCCAATGAGGTTATAAATTGTATCAAATGGATGTCAAGACAACATTCTTAAATGGAGTATTGTAAGAAAAAGAATAAATTGATCATCCAGGAGGGTTATTGCTTGGAAATGATGAATTGTTGGTCTGAAAATTAAAGATTGATCTTTAAGGCCTAAAATAGTCACCATGGGCGTGGTATGCTCAGTTGGACTCTTATAAGAAAAATATAGAGATTAATAGAGGAGGATTGGATAACAATTTCAATGTGAAGAACTATCAATAGGATCAGTTCATCGTAATGGTATACATGGGTGATATTATTTGTTATGGAAGTAGACATGGATTAGTGGATGAATTTTCAAATCACATGATATTAGAATTTTAAATGTCTATGATTGATGAACTCACAAAACTTTTTAGGGTTTCAGGTAATTCAGTAGAATGATTACACTTTAATATCTTAAGAAAATTATGTAAGAGATCAACTAAAGAAATTCAATAGGCATGATTCCAAACCAATATCAACTTTAATTGTAGTTGGATCAAATCTCATAAATCACGAGGAAAGGACTTCTATAGATCCCAACATATACATAAGAATAATTGGAAGCCTACTGTACCTAATGGTGATGCGGTCAAATATTGTCTTTGGAACTTACCTTTTGGCCCTCCATTAGAGTATTATGAAGGAAGAAAAAATGGAAAAAGTGAATATAATCATGATATACATTCAAAGCACACATAATTATGGAATATAATTTGCTTCAGTAAGATATAATGAACTATCTTAATTTTCTGATGCTAACGGGGCTGGAGATGTTGTGGATAGAAAGTCTTCCAGTGGTGGACCATTATATATTAGGAAAAATGTGTGGCTAGTTAACCAATAAATATGAAATAACTTCACTTAGTACTATTGATGATGAATATATATCCTCTACCAAGGCATTTATTTAGTTACTTTGGATGATGCCGCAACTAAGTGACATAGGTGATGAGGTTAAAAAAACCAATGGCGATTTACTGTGATGACAAGAGCACAATTTATCTTAAAAAGAGTCCTATTCAACATTATCATATGAAACTTATTGAGATCCTATATCAATTCATCAAGGAAATAGATGAACAAGGCCGGATAAAAATTGACCATGTGGTAACTAATGAAGAGGTGGATGACATTATGACCAAGCCACTATCAATGAGTGTGTTTGAGAAACATAGGTTAAACCTCGGTGTTTATCCACCTTCCAGTGAATAAAGAAGTTATGAGATTCCCCTCTCCCAAGTTGTTTTAACTTTTTTTAATCTGTCTGTGGAAATGATGTAGGCTTATGGGGTAGATATGGTCTAGGGGGAGCACATTTTTTTAACTCTACAAGTCTAGATTTAGTTAATTGGTATTATTTCCAATGGGGGAGAATTTATAAATTCAATAGAGAGTTTTATATTTCATTCTAGTTATAATAAAGATGGAGAATGGAAAAATCAGGAAATGAAACTATGGGGGAGAAAAGAAAAGGATGATAACTCAATTCATGCCCTCTCTCTTATTTTCAACCCCAAGCACTAATCACATACACATAAAGCGACGGTTGTGTTTGTTGTTAATATTCTCATGGATGAATAGGGAGTTTGAAAAGAATTGGTCCATTCATTTGAGGATGAAAGCAGTATTGAAGGTGCTGTAGTTTCCTAGTGTTTGCCAATATTTGGGGACCCAAAAATCGGGTGTTTGTTAATGGTACATAGCAATGGTTCGTGGTTAAGGCGTGAAGTACACAGTAAAGGAGTTTGGTACACAATGAAGGTGTGTGGAACACTGTGAAGGTGTGGGGTATGCTGTGAAGGAAAGAAACATGCAATAAAGGCATGTTGTATGAGGAACATTGCACATTACTAAAAATAGATCACAATGATGGTACACGATGAAGGTGTGTGATACATGAAATGCTAATGAAAATGGTTCGTAGTAACAATATTCTGTGAAGATATGATGTATGCAGATAGATGAACATATGGTACAAAGAAGGTTAATGGTACGTGATAAAGGTTTGCATTTCAGAGGATTTCAGTACGCGGTGAAGGTTAACAATATTCATACGAAGTTCAGTTTACAGTGAAGATTGTCCAATATTGAAAATATGGGTCAATCTGATTACCAAAATATGTGGAGTGATGTGCCTATTTAAGGAGAATTAATCCCCTTTGTTAAGGGACAAGATTGGATATTAATATCTCTGGGAGAAATTTAGGGAAGTCCAAAGTAGCAAACTGAGGAGAACACAGTACATAGAGAGAATCATCCGCATATGGAAAAATGTTAACGGAAGAGATCACAGTTTGATCCGGAAGATCTCGCAGTATGCAAACGAGAAAAGCTGTACAAGGACAAGGAAGGTACATGGATGAGTGGAGCAGCACACGGTATAGGGGAGTACACAGAGAAAGATACATCACGGAGGAGCTGGATAGTATGCAGAAAAAGAAGCAATACGTGGAAACAACAGGACGGTATACAAAAACAATAACAGTATGCGAAAAAAGTTAGACAGTACGCGGAAATAGCAGTAGTACACAGAACACCAATGGAATCTTAAAAATTGGACAAATTAGTTTGAAAAATAATTTTCATAACATAGCAGTTTACAGGAAAATATATTTCATCTGTAAGTGATTATGGGACTTCAACAGAGAATTTATTTACATTTTAGGATACATGAATTAATTCCAAACCATTGAAGAGACCATCAAGTGGTTTAACTGATTGAAGATTCTTCCAAAACAGTGAGCAAGGGGGAGTCAGCAAAAGTGATCCAAGGGATGCAGTGTTCTATCCCTAAAACCTTGTAAAGGCAGTGTGCCTGTCACAGTGTGACTCTGCTAAATTATTGTAATCCAGAAATGGTGAAGATTAGTGGTTTTTAGTACGACTAACACACTGTTGACATATGCTCCTTAGACGTATCCCTTAGCGGTGAACCCAATAAAATTGTTGTGTCATTTCTATGCATGTGGTTGTTTATATTCTGCACTTACTCTTCGGATAGGTTTAACAGGTTCCTACCAACATGGTAACAAGATCCATTAGTTTAAAAGATAAATTTGACACCGTGATTCACCGCTCCCCTCTCAAGGTGTTGTCGGGTCCATAACCGACCTCAGACATTCCAATTATAGGTTGGGGAAATAAATTTTGAGCTGCATTTGGTTCATTAAAAATTTATATAAGAGTGGGAAATCCTAATTTTATACTAATATGAATTATTAAGAGGAATTCAAGTCAATTAAACAGTTAACTATAAAGGAAAATTAAATGTGGAACAACCAAGGGGTGTTCATAACTAAATTCAATGTCCTCTAATTTACTAAAAAATGATACTGGGGTGTCACAAATGGAGTGTATATTAATTTAAGATGAAGAAACTAACTCTATGGTGACATACATTAAAAGTCGTCCAGTGGTAAAATAACGTAGCTATGAAAACAATGATCTTTTGTAGGAGATAATGTGACCACCTACCTTAAGGTCGTTTCCATATCCATGTCTGATGACAACCTAATAATCAATGTAGGTTGTGAGAAATTGAAAAAAAGGACAAATACCATGAAAATAGTAAAAAATAACTTTCACCTAAATAGTGAAATAGAACAATTGATAAACCTAAATATGAATATAGAGGAAGAAAGATCTTATTGAGACATATCTGATGCTTCTGATGATGCTTGATTAGGAATTCAAACTAGGGAGATATCCCAATACCTAGGAGGAAGGATATGGGAACTCATGGGAGGGGGAACCATGCTTCAACTAATGGAATGTAAAAGGATGAATAAATAGTTTATAAAAAGAGATAATTAAGGGGAAAATGAATTTTCACCCTCAAAATAGGGGGTGCACAGTTTTGGATGCATGGTTTATCCAAAACATGTGGAAACCACGATCAATATAGTGTCCAAATAGTGACCCAAAACATTTAAGGTGCATGTATTCTTTAACAATTCACAAACTATGCAAAAACTATCTTTTAAAACTCTGCAGGTTATTGAATGGTCTAGCTCGTAGGGTTGCATGGTTGCAGAAAAACTATGTGGTCCTTGCTGCTCCTCTAATTTTACCCACAATGTTAATAGAGACTGTGTGGAATGGTCTGTATGGTTTATAATCACCATGTGGCCCAGCATTTTTTTCAAAATTATTGGGGTTATGGGATATTAAAAATCCTCAAACACCTTCGTAACCCCAATGAATCCATTGGGTAATATTATAATGGTTGTTAAAGGGATTTGAACAAAAAACGAGCCATAACTTAATGAAAATATGGTTTTTTACATCATAAATACATTATTAATTATTATTGGATGAGAGTATTTTGAAACTTAACATCTTATATTAAAAAATATAGTACATTTTTGCCAGTTTCATTTGACTTTGACCATAATTTTATATTATGTAAAGAACAATTACAAAATTTCACTCTCTCTATTTTAATATCTCAATTATGTTTTTATAGGGATTAAAATTTGTTATGAATGGTTCAAAATTGTTATTAGAAATGTTATGAAATTAAATTTCTAATAGTAATTTATTTTAAATTTTTATGGAAGTTGTAATTACCTTTAATGTTTATGCAACACTGATGCAACACAAGTGAAAGTGGTACTAAAATCAAGTAAATGATTTTAAAAACACTAAAAGTGATAGGTTTTGTATGATTTATGGAATTCCACAAATTTATTGGATATTTATAAGGTATTATTGATAGTGAAAGAGTTTATACTATAATTCCATTGTTTTCTTTATAACATCCCTGTATTTTTTTTCATGTAATTATTATCTCATGTATTATTTCATTCCTCTCATTGGTCATAAATGCTTGTTTCTATTGTTTTTTGTTCGGTTTGGTTAGATTTTAGGATTATGGGTGTGGTTTTGAATCTTTTATGTGTGTTAAATAGGTGTCCTATGTGTTTTTCTTAATGATGGACATGGACCTGTATCTAGAAGAGCTACTGGTAGTCCATCGGCTTGTCGATGAGAGACACCGGCTAACTAGTGGCATTCTGGAAGTAGCTTCTTCCTACAAGAAGGCCATTGTTCACCCACTAGTATTATCAGTGCCATGTAAAATATGATTTTCACCACCATTTAGTCATCGGTAGACTGAGGATATATGATGGCACCGTTCAAGGCTTAGAACGTTTGGGTAGTATCATAATTTTTTCAATCCAAAATAACAATTTAACTCTTTAATCATCCTCCATCAACCCTAATTCAACAAATTCGAACATATATACTTTTATGGGATAGTAATGGATCTCATAACCCAATCCCTTGGTAGATATAAGCATTTATCAAAGATATGTTCCTTTAATGGTAAGTTGATCTATGTTTGATATTAGATTTCCTTCTTCTTCCAATTTCACTTGTTATTCTTTATGGATCAACATTGTAAATAGTATGAATTATTAGATATAAGTTTTAAACATTATACCTTTAAGATTCATTATGGAATTAAAGTGTGTATGTTAGATATTAAATCCTTGTGGTACATCATTTTGGAATTGTGGTGTTTAGTGCCCCCTTTGGTTTTCTTCATTATAGAACATGTAAATTTAGAGATATGTGATTTGGAATTTACGATTATGGATATATTATTGATTCCTTTAACCCTTGATTTCTATTGGATTATTTTTTAAATATTTTAATTGATTTCCCATGTTTTTTAAGGTAGGTGGTTTTATGATTTGGTTTTATATTATGATACATTAATGATTTCTCCTTGAAATTGATTACTTAAAATTGGTTTAATTCGTTATAATGGATTTTGATAAAATATTGTGGTTTTAGATATGGTTTTGAAAATGGAATTAACCCTTGGTTTTATTAATACAAATTGTTTTAAAGTAGGTTTTATGTGGTTTCAAAGATGAAATTACCATTAATGGACTCTAAAGTGGTAAACCCAAACATGATTGATGATGAAACAGGGATTAATCCTTAAGGATGAACTCTTTCCCCTAAACATGTTTTGTTATCGTAATTTGTGCACTAGGTTACCTAATTTTTTGGAATCTTCCACTCTCAGGAGAGAACACTTACCGCTAAATATGTTCTTCTTGGAAAATGTTAACTATAGGTTTCCTGCATATATGATATTTTTATAAGGATACTCACTAACATAGAACTATTGATACCAATGAGATTATTCCCTTTAGTGATTATCCTTGAAATTTATAACAAAATTATTTTGAAACTGATTTATTGGTATTATTTATTACATTATTAAAGGTTGATTTTACATGATTTTTGGTTAAATTATATCTCATTCCTTATTTGAAATTACATAACCATAATTTTTATATTTTAGAAAGTCTATTTATGAAATAATTTGTGTGATCCTTTTGGGATCTTTTATTACACTCTTTATAAACCTTTAGGTGTGTGTAGATCATGTTCAATCTATGGTAGGTAATGTGATGTCATTTTAGGATTACAATTGGTTTGTTTGATAGTAGGGTGTGGGGTTCAGGAGGTGATATCATGTGACATAGTGTTGGAATTTAGATGTTTTTGAGGGATTTATTTGTATTATGGATCTTGTATCTTATTTTTCCTCATTATTATACCTTCCTCATGTTATATTGTTTCCAGAACAATGACATATATTATTTTAGTATCTCTTTTTCGTAAGTTATTTGTGTAAAAATAATTTCCAAAGGCAGTTCATTATTCCGAGTCACTTTTCATAGCCCTGTGGGGATCATTAACTCCCATCAAGCCTTGTTGAGGTCAGCTCAGGTTATGGATAGATTGGGAAATGCTGGTTGGTTTGTGAAAAATTATTATTAATGGCTCATTTTATTATTTCTATTATTAGTATGAATTTTTTTTCTACATATGAGATAATAATATGGGGGCATAAGGGGTTGGTTATGAGTGAGTGCCCGACTATATCTCATTATAACAAGCCTTATGATACCATATGTGGATGGGAAATGTGTATTTGGGATTTATATTACTATAGTACTACTATTTCTTTTATACCGTCTTCTGAAAATAAGAATTGAATTTTGTTACAATAAATGAGAAATTAATTCTAGGAACTCATGTTTTTGGGTTGCTTTATCTGTTGATGTGTTGTATTATATAACTAGAATACTTCCATATATTCCTCAATAAGGTATTTCTGATGAATCTTGGTAGGGTAACCCACCATTTGATTAGAATATAAAATAATAATCACACTAATGGTCTAATTGATGGAAAAATATGTCGAAATTTCCCCTGTTCAATCTAGGGTGGAGGAACCTTCAAGGGATGGGGACATTGAATGAGGCATATTAATTTCATCATGATAAACCACTACCTTTATAAGTTCTAAATAATCATCATGAGGAATAATATTGGTGGGGAAATATTGATAATATTTTCAAATTCTTAGAAAATAAAAATTCAGTTAAATTGATATTTGTTGAAATCTAGTTCGATGGTATAAGTAAAAGGTGGTGGGACTTAGTTATCTTAGATAACATGCATGAGGGATTACAGTGAAAAAACATAAATGCCATTTTCACAATGAAATTATACCCAAAATATATGTCCATGGAGAAATCCATCATTTTTCTTGGCCATCTTTATGGAAATAATTCAGCAATGGAGTACACTAATAATTTTAGTGAGATATTGTTGTTTTCATATGAGGTTATATCAAATACGATGATAAAGGATCATAGGTTTCATATGGTTTATCAACCTGATATCAGTTCATAGCTCTTCATGTTAGAGTTCCCCACCTAAAATGTGGTGGTGGATAGGGGCTTGATTGTATATATTGACTTTGTGTGTAATTTAGGATTGATTGGAGTTCTTTTTTCCTCTAGAGGTGGCTCTAGTGTATCTTATAAGGGAAAGAGGAATCAACATGGGTTTCATGGGGGAAATAGTGGTGGTGCTTCTTTTAGGTCTCTTCTTGAACCATCATTAGTGGCATGTGGCTTCAAATGTTTCCAATGCGGCAAGACATGACACAAGAAGATATTTTTTTTCCTTATGGCTCTATTAGTTTCTAACTCATATAGGTTTCCCGGTAACTTGAAATTATTTTTCAGAATCTATATTTTTTATTCAATGGTATAGCCTTGTTGGTGGCCAAAGGACCTTCAATGTACTCAAATGTTTCACTGATTAATGAGTTCCCACCACATGCCTCTGAAATGAAGCCTTTACACGTAGTGGAAGAGTATCCTATTGAAGTGGATGTGGGCCCTATAATCATGACTGGTACCATTTCTATTTCTTCTACCATAGAGACTTATTTATTTGATACAGGATACTATCACTAATTTACATATACTTTTATGGTAGATCTTAACAAACATTAAATAGAAATAATTCTATTCATTATGGATTTGGTGAAGCCTCTAGGAAAAAAGTAGCAATGTTTATATTGTCCCTCATGCTCTTTATGTATGTGTGATGTAGAGATGCTGTAGGATTACATGGTTCTTGACATGGAACTATTTGATGTCATTATCAGGATTTACTAGTTGATTTATCAATGTATCAGATTGATTTGTATTATTAGTAGGTTCATTTTACTGGAGCTTCCTTGTGATTAATTGAAAACGGTATCTAAGGTACAGTTTGGTGGGGCCTTTTCATCTAGAACTTAGTAAGTTGATGTTTTTTCTATAACTATGTTGGAATTCGAATCTTTCATCGGTATCCTTTACTTGGTCGTCAAAGTGTTTCTTGAAGTGTTTCCGAATGAAATATTTGGTTTTCTTACAGAGCATGAGGTGATGTTTTCGATTGACTAAATTCTTCAAACTAAATAGATATAGATGGAATATGGATTAAAATAAGTTAATGTAGATGAAAATTTAGTTTTATGATTTTATTATTAAGGTATTCATATTCCAAAGTACTTTACCTTGGGTAAAACCCATTCTCTTTTCCAAGAAGGTTGTTTAAACCCTTCACTTATGCATTTATTAGCAGAATATGAATTGAGTAACGATCAAGAAAAAATAAACCTCGCCAATAATTGATTATTTTTTGGCCAATTGAAAAGGGAAAAGTGGTTTTATAAAATTTATCTTCAATTTGGTTATCTCCATTGTAGATTCATGGTGTAGAATATTCCAAAAACCTCTTTTAAGATCATTTATAGAAATTTTGAGTACCATGTGATGCCATTTGGAATAAGTAACACTCCTTCTATATTTCTAGAATTTTTTACCCACATTTTCCACCAGTTACTCAAAACATTATTATTGTGTTTTTGGATAAAATAATTGTGTAATTTATTCTTGAATAAGAACTTATGTGTCAATTGTGGCCCATTTTTTGAGTTCTGAAGGATCATTGTCTTTATTCTAAATAATCAATGTTACAAGTCTAAATCTAAGAATTTGTGCTCCTAAGAAATGTGATATTTGAATATGGTATCATAGTTGATCTTAAAAATGTGACAAATTTCATTTATGGGGATCAACGATGGGGAATATTTGAGATTCAAAGACTCCTAGGTTTTGAAAGATACTATTTTGAGTTCATAAAATATGTCTCATATCATAATTAAATTTTTATATATCTCAACTATAAGGTTGATAGGTTCTTATGGGATTCAAAGTTCTAGTCATACATTAACGAATTAAAGTAGTATTTAACCTTACCACACATTCTGATTCAACAAGAGGATGATCAGAGCTATGTGGTTTATTATAACGCTTCAGGGTATAGTTTGGGGTACATCCTCATAAAAGGAGATCATGTAATGGCTTATGGTTATCATCATATCCTACCTCATAAGAGGAATTAATCAACTCATGATTTGGTTAATAAATTCATTTTGCATGACCTGAGAAGTTGATTTCACTGTATTTTTGGGGAAAAGTCTATTGAATACTATTATCATAAATGTTTGAGTTAATTATTTTTCCAGAAGGATTTTAACCTATGGTTGAGATTTTTGGTTCAATACCTATAGTCATTAGATTTGAAAATTTACTATACACTAAGAAAAGGTTACATAGTTATATATTGTCTTAGAATAAAATTTCATTCCCATGCTACAATGGAGAAAAATGATGAATGGTACTTGAAGGGACTTTTTTATCATATTCAATTGGGATTTTGGGAAGGGAATTATAGTTTTGTGATGGAAAAAATTAATTTGATATCGTCTATCATAGATATGATTCATTAATAGAAATTTAAATATGATGAGTTATGGAGTATCTGGGGATCTTTATATAGTGGGGAGACTATTGTGGAGTGATATATCTACTCATAAGATATTCATTTCTTTAAGAGTTGATATATTGTACCTTAATCTTTGATAAAAGTTTTGTTGAAGTATTTTCATCATTATTTGTGGGTTTTCAACAATAGAACAACAAATATGATTTATGACATTATTTTTTGGTTTTGGTGGCCTGGTATTAAATGAGACATAGAATATTCTATTTCTATATGTTATACATGAGAACAAATTAAGGATAAGCTATAGAGTCCCTCTAGTTTTCATCAGTATCTCCCCCTTCTAAAAATGAAGTTTAATTAAATATCGATGGAATTTATTTTTGGTTTTCCCAGAAGTCCCATAGGTAATAACTCTATCTTGGTGTTGATCGATCAGTTGACCAAATTAGCATATTTCATACCTATTAGAGACACTAATAAAGTGGATTGCCTAGGTATGTTGCATGTAAATGAGGTTGTAAGAATTTATTAGAGCCCTATGTCCATTGTATTAGATAGATAAACTCATTCTACATCTTTTTTTGGAAGTACCTAAAAAAGAAAATGGGAACATAGATTAGGTTGAGCATAATATATCATCACTTTGGGTTGTTTATTCTCAAGTAAATATTACAAATTATTATTTTATTTCTTTGGTTCCTGTTCTATGGTTGTATAGTTCAAATTATTATGAGACATTAGAGTGGGAGTCTTTGACGAAAGAACAATGGAATCATATATTTGGAGAAAAATATACATTTACATAGAATCCTGGGGGTAGAAATCTATATGGCCTTGAGAATTATAACATACCCATATTAATTTTAGGTATAATTTGAACCATGTTCTTATTTATTCATCTATTTTTTTGTTTATGAATTATTCATTATGTTTTTAGTTTGTTTTTGTTAGAAGGGAAGGGGGTGCCTCTTTGTGTAACATCCCACGATCCGACACTCTCTCACATGGCCAAATAAAGTTGGTTATTGGACATTAAGTGAGAATCCCTATAATCCAGAGGATACAGTCTAGTAGTAGTGTGTAAATTGAATGGTGGGGAAACTATACCCTATGGTACAAACTTGCAATACATCGAAAGTAAATAAAATGTTAGACTAACCAAAATATTGGATATATTACTTCATTAAATTGGAAGGTAATGGATGAACCAAATAAAACCAATAGGTATCAAAGAAATGGCATGCTAGAATGTATATAAATGTCAAAATACAAGTAATACAGATAAAATACCATGTTAATAAAAATAAACTAAAATCATCCTAGCCCCGAACCCTATTTTGGTCTTGCATCCAATCTCCATTCCACCAAGAAATAAACATTTAACTATAAGGTCCCTTGAACTTTTCCAAGCCTTAATCCATATAATATACTCAGGTACCAAACAACAGACCAAATAGGTTGTGAGTAAAACTCATTAGGTCAGTACTATCATGTCTAAACAAAATAACTCTAATAAAAAAGTTCTTGAAATAATGTTATTAATAGGTGTATAAATTAATAAATTAAAATAACCCATCAAATTACCAAATTCATCACCATGTTAGAATATACCTGACCATGTAGCTCACCCATCCAAACTATAAACACAAATACATGGTATAATCTTATAACTATGTCAATCTCTACAATAATTTTAGCATCACTAGGAAAAGACCTTTAAATAAGATTTTGAGCATAAAATACCAAGCCCTTTATATTATCATTTCAAAATAATAGGCCAATACATTTATATAAGCATTTAAGAATACCATGTCAAAACATTTATATAATAATTTCTAAATGAATCAGAACAAAAGATATATAAGCAAGAATAAAACAAATAAACTTATAATCCCCAAGGGTCAATACAACTAATTAAACAACATCTTTCTGTTAACCCTTTATTTTATCTAGTTTTCTTATACCATTATTTTTACATTGCACACAACCAAATCATATGAAACATGTCCAGTAATTATAGTGATAATGTAATTCCTTTTCCATGGTGAATCTATCAAAATAAATCACATGAGGTCTCATTTCATGCTCATACATATCGCTAACAAATTAGTCAGTTATTAATTAATCAAGGGTAGGCTCACCCAATGGGTAACCAAAGTCCAGGTGAAAACATCATTGGATCCAAAGGGATCCAAGGAGTAATCCAACACAAGATTTATCATCCCCATTATTCCATTAATTTATTCACATGTTTTTCCTATGAAATTACATAATATTTCAAACATTTTAACAATAAAAAACAAATCATAGTGTTTTGTTCAAAACCATGTACCTTTATCTTTTAATAAAAATGAATCCAAGAGGTAACACCAACAAGAATTATAGAGATGAATGTATCAAGAATAGTCAAGCATCTGGGGCTTGATCAAGATGTTAAAAAGGGAACCAATAACTCTAAAATCATCTGGAGATACTCTAGGGTTTGAGAGATATGGATATGCAGTTGATGGAGAATGAATCAAATTCATAGTATGGATTTAAACCCACCATTCCAGAGAAACTCAAGGTGTGAAACCCTTTCACATCATGTATTTATCAATATATAAGTTATACTAGAAAATGCAATGCTTTCGGTTAAAATAACCCTGATTAACCATTACACAATGTGAACTAATTTCATGGTGTGAATTCATTTAATGCCCTAAAATTATTCATGACATCTTCCTAGTGACAGTAACACATTGGGAAACCTGTGCATGGTGTGTTATTTTATAGCATACAACTATCTATCTATTTAAACAGTCAAAGACCAGACCACCTCTGAATCCATCTAAATGAATGAATAACTATCTTAAAACCATTTTCATGCATAAAACAAGACTCCTTTAATTCAAAATAAAATACATCCTAGAACTTTAAGTAATATTCCCATAAATTTCTTTATATTCTCAAAAAGGAACATGATCACCATGGTTTAAAGAATAATGAAAACCCAACTAATATGGGTTCAATGCAGAACACAATAAAGTATGTTCATGAAAAAAATGGGATCTTAAAACCTCCCCACCATATAATATCTCATCCACAACCTACTCTACGAATCACTTTGGGGTGTTAGGGAACACGTTTTTACACATTTCTCTCATAGAATATTCAATCTCTAATGTCTTCTCTTGAAAAAAAAAACATATTTCATGTGCACTCAGACAAAAGGTATAGACTTTCCCCGAAGATATATCTCAATACATCCAACAATTTATTTCATATGCTCCTAAAAGGACACACATACACTAGGCTGAACATCATCTTTATATACCAAATGAGAAGGGTCAGGAAGATATCTATGAAGTTACATAACATGAAACACATCATTCATGGAACTATAGTGATGTGGAAGGTCATATCAGTACGCCACTAGATCAACCCTTTACAATATGTAAAGTATCATGAAAACCCATGGTGCTTCTGTTCCCTGTTTCTAAATATATAATTCACCCATCTTAGTCGACACCTGAAGGAAAAAAATGATCAACCTAAAACTCATTATTTTGTCTCCATTAATATGTGTAAGATATATTCACACTCCGCGTAGTCACCAACCACCACCCGATCATTTGAAGTTTCTCAAACATCTCTCACACAAGACTAGGTCCAACAATTGTAGAATCACAGGCCTCTATACAAAAATGTGTATAAGGGTATAACCTTCTAATAAATTCCTTCAATTATTCCATTTGGATCGATTCCTAGAATATATTATTTTATGAAAACTATATGACTGATAAATTTTCTTCCCATGAACCACTTAAATCGAAAAACATAGGCTCATAACATATCCTCTAGAATTTGAATAGCCCATTTAGATTTGTCATTAGTATGTGGATGATAGTTCATAATTAGAAAAAACTATAATCTTATACCCTTCTGAATACCCTAATATAAATGAGACATGAAATGAGGATATCTGTCAAAAATGTTTTTCCTTAGAACACTGTCCAATTAAAGTATCTAAAGTATTTAATGAATACCCATATAATCAATAGTGAAGGTATCACTAATAGGAATTAAGTGGGATACCTTAATTATTCATTCTAAGATCACCCATACTACAACTTCTGATATGTCTTGGGTAATACTATCATGAAATCTGTAGTGATGTCATCTCATTTCCTATCTTAAATGGGAATATGAAACAACAACCTCGCATGCCACTAGTGCTCAGATTTCACCTGCATATTAGTGAAACATCTCACCAAAATCTCCACTACATCATTCTTCATTTGTGGCCACTGGTAATATTTATAGAGATTATGGTACATCATTTTCAAATCTAGATGTACCACCCATCCAGAATCATGAAACTCTCCAATAGATTCCTTGAACATGTTCTTAAGAACCTAAACATGGCCTTATAAAAGAAAAGAATATTCACTACCACGGTACTGTATTGATAGTGGATCCCCACCATATATTCATTCTTTTAGAGCATGGCCCGCTAAAATAAATAAATTATCTCTCTTTATCTTCTCGAGAATAATGGGTATAACAGATGTCGATTTTAGAGGCACTCACCCATAGGACTCATGAACATATTAATGCATGTCTACAAAGAGTCCCATAATCAGCCACACATCCTAAGACTCCCACTCTACCTATATATATTTTTCGAGATCAAGTCATTATGAATGATGTTTCCCTTACATGGTGTAAAAATCAACTCAATGTTGAAATAGTATAGATACTTGGACCACCTCCTATGTTGACGGTTTAGATCCCATTGAGAAAATATTTACCTAAGGTGCTATTGGTTAGTGTACACCACAAACCTACAACCCAAAATATAGTCTCTCTTTAATCTTAGGTAATATAACATCATTTATAACTCCATATAATGTGTACAATAATTCTTCTCATGAGGTATCAACTATCTAGAGACATAAGAAACCACTCGGTCCTAAATCAAAACTGCTCTGAGTCCCATTGTGGATGCATCATAGTACATGATATATATGTTAGTTATCTTAGGTAAAGTGATGATAGGTGTTGAGATCAACCTACCACTCAGCTCTTGAAAGTACCTCTTGCAAGAATCTATCCAAAATATCTTCAACCATTTCTTGGTCATCTTAGATATTGGTGCTGCCAAATAGAAGAAGTACTTGATAAAACACAGATTATAACTTGATAAACATACAAGGATTCAAATATCAATGAAATTATTCCGACACTTCAAAGATATTAGGGATACAACCTTCTCTAGGTTCACTATAACTCCAACATATGAGATGGAATGACCCAAGAAGCACAATATATTAGTCCAAAAACATCATTTTCCTAGTTTATTATAATGTCGATTCTCTCTCAATGTATACAATATGATGTCAATATGTTGGACCTGACCATATGATGAATGGGAGTACACTAATATTTCAAAAAAAATCACAACAAACTGATCTAGTAAATGTTTAAAAATCTGATTCATCAATTCCATAAATACCAGTGATGTGTTCGTCAAATAGAATGACATCACTACAAACTCATTTAATGCATACATTCTCCAAAAACTAGTTCTGGGTATGTATGATTGTCTTATCATCACCGAGTGGTACCCTAATATGAATTTTTATTTTTGGATAATATCATAAAATCTCATTGCTGGTCAAATATATTGTCGATACATGGAAGGGGGTACAAATTTTTGATCTCGACTTCTTTCAGTCTCTGATAAAATACACATAAGTAGAAATCCCCATCAGCCTTCTTAGAAAAAAAAACCAAATAAACCCATGGTGACGCCCTATTCTATATGAGGCCTTTAGGTTCTAGATATTACAACTAAAATTTCAATTCCTTAGTCCCTTTTGGTGGAATCTTATAAGGCAAAACAAAAACGTGCTCTTCCACTAACACCAAATCTATTATGAACTCAATATCTTGCTCGAGTGGTAAGCTGCAAAATTCATTAGTATGGACATCCTAATGACATATAACACTAATGAAAAGGTATCATATAGAATTCCACCATCATCTATAGTATGTTCTTATATCTAATTCAGGAAACAATATAATTTTAAGTGAATTTTTCTTACATGACCAACCTGAAAATCCAACTCACCCTAGTGAGAATAACTTCTTCCTTCTTTAGATAAAAATGTAAATCTCCTAGGATAATAGTAGATATGATACTAGTATATAACTAACCAATACATACATAGAATAAAATTGAATCCTAGAATTTCCAATACAAATGGTTCTAAAAAAAATGGTAACCACCTATTTTTGGAGAACACGCCTTGAAAATTTTAATATTTTATAACTACACTCCCAACGGTATATCGACTGTCAAGAAACCATACAATATTTCCAAAACCACGACCAATAAATATTAAAAAATATAATATATAAAGAAATGTGATAGTCCTATATTAAAAAAATTCAAAGAAGGGTAGATGATTCAATAATCATAGCATTGATAGTGGAATGTCATGCATCCAAACTAGATGGAGTAGACTGCATGGTATGCCGTTGACATTACCATGTTCACTAGGATCCAGTATGAATCCATTGGATTTTTTCCTCTACATTATAATTCCAATAAAACATGGGGGTATCACATCCCCTACCACATCCTAAACATTTAGTGGATCTCTAACTACCAATCTACTGAGGGGAGCTGAGTCCTTCTCAAACTTTGGTTCTTTTCATAATCCCTTTCCAATGGTCTATCAATGAATTCCCCTTACAAATCATCTATGGGTGGCCCATTATACAATAAGAATGAATCTCCAAAGTATAGTATGGAAAATAAGGTAATTTTTGTTCAAACATTCCACACTTATTTCACATTAACAGAATAGAGTCTTGAGATGGCACCAAACTACCCTAACTGCTCTACCCACTATTTTCTTGGTTGTCACTATTATAGTAGTGCTTCCTTATACTAGAGGAAGAGATACCATTTCTCCATAATAAAATAGAATATCCTTTACATGGGGCCACTCTCATATTTCCCATCATTATGTGAGCTCGATTCATCACATGTGAAAATATACTCAAGAGAATGTTGTTTATTTGTTATGTTATATTATAGTGAATCCCTTCTTAAAAATATCTCACACTAGAGATCCCGCTTGTAGATAAATATGGATAAAGGTACTGTATATTGGTGAAACTTCCATTATAGTCCATTAGATATATTCACTCCTATTTCTGTTGCTTGAAATTATTAGCCTTATAATCCCTCAACATATCAGGATAGAAGTGTCTCAAGAACGTCACCCCGAATTCCTTCTATGAATAGTCCTATTACTACCTAAATTTCTCAAGAATGTCCCACTGATGCATGGAAGGTCTAGAAATCATGTATGGAGAATGATATACCCTCCTATCAGTGGGTGTCTTAAGGATCGTGGAGATCATCTAGAATGACTCAATCCATAACTCAGTTACCTAGGGGAGTCGATTCCCAGTGAATGTTGGTGAGTTTTGTACATGGAACTATCTCCCCTATCTTACATCGAAGTGATGATGAGAACACTCTTATTTCCCATGGATTTTATAACCCTAAATAAGCTATGAAGAGGTTGAACATTTGTTTGATCCTCATGATATATTGGATACTTCGGTTCAATTATATTAAGAAAAAGCTGATTACCACTCCACTAATGATCTATTCGATGATGGAATAGAGTTTTTAATAAGACAAACAAACTTATTATAGCACTGGATAGCAGTACTGTAAACCCAATAGGTTACAACAATAAAGAAAAATTAGCTTATGGTCTCTCTAAACATGGCTTATAAATGTTTTATCATGACATATCAGTTCTTTAATTTCATTTATCTGATATAATAGGTGTCTCATTTCATATTAGTACATGAAAATATATCTCATGCAATAAATATTTCCTTAATACAGACATTGAAGGTTAAGAAATATCCCTACCTGACTCTCATGGTGCATTCATACTTATCTTGAGAAATACTAGTCCATGAGTATAAATCTCAATAGACAATAACAACCCAAAACATGTAAATCACATATGGTGAAATAACAATTGACCATAAAAATAAAAAATATTAACAAAAATCACATCCCTAGGTACTCATACATTCCCCCATACAAGAGGTAAAAACTCCCATGCACAAGCTAATTACCAAGTCCTGACACATCTTAATCTCCCTGACACCTTTCTCACCTTGTAAATCAACAGATTCAAAAAATAGCCCAATTCCTTTAATACCAATTTTAATGTCCCCAGAATTTGCACTCTCTCAGAAGGATAAATCAGATTGGTAATTAGAAATCAATCATGCCTCCCCTTATGCTAGATGTTTCCGACTAGTCGAGGGGATATAATGGGAATAGTGGGGAGACTATACCCTCTAGTTTAGAGTTTAATATTGAAAAAGTATAAAAATATCAGAGAAACCTAAATTGAAGAAATATTACATTGTACAATTGGAAGGTAAAGGTTGAACTACTTAAATAAAATAATAATCCATGTAATGTCAGGATGGAATGTATCTAAATGTCAAACTAAAAGTTATACAAATAAATAACCATGTCGACACAAACAAATTCAAAATACCCTAGTCCTGAACCCCATGTACATCCTGTCTCTAAACTCTGATCCATCATAATAGAAAAAATCAACTACAAGGATCCTTTCCATGTTCTAAACCTACATCCATGTAATATGATCAAGTACCAAAAGGTGGAAGAATAGTGTGTGAGTAAAACACTACAGGTCAACACCACCATGTCTAACCAAAAGTAGTTTGATAAATAAGTGCATGTAATAAAGAAATAAATATGTCTATTAATTAATCAAAAGCTACAATACACCAAAAAACATCCTTTAGAACCATATTAGAATATCTCTGTTCATGTTGCACAATCATGCCAACCATAACCACAAGACCATGGAATAATCACATAACGAGGTTAGTCCCTACCAGAATTTCAGAATCATTAGGATAATCCTTTTATTTAATCATTTTAGCATACTGAGATAAGCCCTAAATAAAATAATTTCTACATACCAGACTGAGCCCTTTATATAAGAATTTTAGAAAACAAGGCCAAGCCATTTTTATAATAATTTCACTGTGAATCACCACACAAGTTGTAGCAACAAGAATAACACATATAACATCATAAGACTCATGGAATAATTTATATTATTGGCATTTATCATTCAATTACCCATTTCATTTATAATATTATACTGAAACAATTATCATGCCAGTGCACACAACCAAATCATATGAAACATTTTCATTCATTATAATAATAATGTAATCCATTTTCCAAGTAGAATCCATAATAATCAATCAACTGAGGTTACATTTCATGGTAAACCATATAATTAATCTATTATATATTTCTTAATTAATAAAGGACACTCTCACCCTAGGGGTATCCCCAAGCCATGTCACACCAACAATGGATAAAAATGGGTCTAAGGAGTAATCCAAAACATGATTTATCATCAAAATTATTCTATTAATTAACAAAAATGTTATGTCGGCACAATCACCACGATTTCACTTACTTAAATTATTATAAATAGACCACATGGTTTGGTTTTATACCATATACATTTATCTAGATACCAAAAAAACATTTGTAAAAGGAAAAACAAACATGAAAAATTGAGAAGAATATCACAAGAAGAATAGGGGATCGATTACATTTTTGGGACTTCTAGAAGGGAATAAAGCACTCAAAAATATCACTGAGTTCCCTAAGGTTTGAGATATTGGGATTCATAGAGGATGAAGAATGAATCAAATAAATAATATTTCTTTTTTTGATCCAAACAAATTAACTTTGTGAAAACCTTTCCCATTGTGTATTTCATAGTTAGTAAGTTATGTTGAAAAATGTATCACCTCAAGTTAAAATAACCTCGATCAAACATTACATGACATGAACCAGTTTCACAGATGTATTAATTTCAAATGTAATAACAGTTCCAAAAAACCTACTTGGGGATAGTTACACATAATGTAACAAGTTCATGATTTTTAAATCTATAGAAGATAACTCTTATCCCAGTTTCTATATGAAAATAATGATCCACCCATGGAGCTTTCCAAAACTGTAGATAAATATTTTAAATTCTTTAATCTACTTAAACCTGAACTCATTTAATTAAAATAAAAATAAATCCATAAACATTAGGAAATTTTCCTTATAAATTTATCTCTAATCCTAAAAAGGGACCCAACCACCAAGGTTCAAAGAAGAAGGTAAACCAAACTAAAAGTGGTTTAAAAAATCAAAGAGACAAATTTTTAAAAAAAGATGAGATCTTACATTTAAAATCTTTTATAAGAGGTATAGAGGTGTCATGAGAGGTTAAACTATGGTTGGACAAAGAATTATAGCTAGAATAGGTATAGATATTCCACTAGATAGATGATGATAACCAATGTCCAGTCAATGGCATGCTGGTAGTATGTTCTTCCTATATGAAGGCCACCGGCTAGCTGGTGGTAGGGTATAAAGATAGAGTCCCTGTAGGAACTCCACCTACAAGTTGGAGTTGTTCCTAGTGTTACATGAAATCATATTGGCACCATTGGATATCCGGGGGCACCGATCTGGTTTGGGAATGTGTGGATAGTATCATACTTTTATCTACCTAAACCCCATTTAATTCTTTAATACTCCTCCTTCTATCCAAATTTTACCAATTACATCATTGATACTTCTTTGGGATATATTTTTCCTCCTCAACCAAATATATTGGTAGATAAAATCACTTATCAAATCGATGGTTATATCTTGGTATGTTGATATTCATTTGTTATTGGATCTCTTTCTTCTTCCAATTCCCCTTTTATTTCTCTATGGACCATATTTTTTAATGATGGGAATTATCGGTTTCATGTTTTTAATATTATTCATTTTAATCCATTATATAATTGATGGGTTTTGGTCAAATCATCAATCCTCATAGCATCTCATTTGTGAATTCTAGTGGTATGTGATCACGTTTTTTTCTTCATTCTAATACATTTCAGTTTGGAGATTTATGAATTGATATTCTTTATATAGGATCCCTTTTTGAATCCTAAAACCTGTATCTAATATTAGACTGTTTTTTAAACATGGAAATTGATATTCCAAGAGTTTGTATGTAGGTGGATTCATGATTTGTATTTTTATATGAACTTTTCTTGATCTCTATTTGAAATTAATTTCTAACATTTGTTAAAATAATAAAAAAGTGTTCGATAAAATTTGGTGGTTTTAATTATAGTTTTAAAATGGGACATTTTCATTAGTGTAATGAATGAAATTTTTTTAAAGAATGTTTCAAGTGGTTTGAGAAATGAAATTCCCTTTGAATGGCTATATAGTGGTAAACCCTAATGTGATTGAAAATGTGGAAAGGAGGCATCCTTAGGGATGAATTATTCACCCGTAAACCTATTCTTATAAGGTAATGTGTGCACCATCCCACCTATGTTATTGAAAAGAGACCATCTTGGGATTAAAATCATACCACTATACCTGTTCTATTATGGTAGTGTGAATAATAAGTAGCCTACTGATCACAAAGTTGTTACGAGGATCTTTATGGACCTAGAACTATTGATACACATGTGATCATTCTATCTAGGTATTATATTTTAAAAAGTTTATCTTAGTGTTTAACAAAATGATATTTTTAAAAAAGTTTATTATTATTCCTTTTAACACTTTAAAAAGTTGATTTATCCATACATTGTCTTAAAAATTATCTCATTCCTTGTTTTATATTACACTAAAATAATTGATATATTTTATAATGTCTATTAATGAAACACTTAGTGGAATCCTACTGGGATCTTTGATCACACCTTTCATACACCTTTGGTTGTATTTATATATTCATCTATTAGATGCAGTTAAGGATTAGGAACCTCTAGATGGTGGTATTGTTTTTTGAGAGTAGGGTGTGTGAGTCAAGAGGTGACATGATCTCACATGGATCTGAACATTAGAAATTCATGATTACTTTAGTTTTCTTATGGATCATAAAAATTATTTTTCTTCTTTATTTTAGCTTCCTTCTACTGTTTTTTTTATACTGATATATTTTATTTTCATATTACATTGTTATAATTTAATTATGGAAATTCATTCCCATAGGTGGTTCTTAGTTCCCATGAACATATCTCTAGGATTTAGGTATCTAAAACCCCCTTCAATCCTTGTTAGGGTTGGAATGGGTAATAAATATTTTGGGTAATATAGGTTGCTTCTTTTTAGTATTGATGTATTTGAAGTCAAGGTGTGTGAATAGTAATAAATGTATTTAAATTATATTTAATGGTAATTTTTTAAATAATTATAAAATAATAGAAATAATATCTTATCTAAAGTTGATGGGAATTTGAATATACTATCATTACTAGTTTATTTATGTTCTAATTTTCATTTTTAAAATTACATTCATGACAATTAAATATTAATATTTTTAAAATGGTTATGGTTAAATAGGGTTGAAAAGGGGATTAAACCAAAATATATGGTTTGAAACAAAACATAAACGTATATTAATTATGTTTGTTGAATTTTTTTAAACAATATAATTATTATATTAAAATATATGGATCTTTGGATTCATTTTCCAAGAATTTTTCATATATTATATACTAATATTTCATCTATTTACAAGATCTCCACCCACATGACTTTAAAAAAGGGAACCTATTTTCCTCTCATCCTCACACCTATTAAGAAATGTAATTGAAATTAAAAATAACTAGATCACTTCCCAACCTTCATCCCCATTTTCCCATGGTTCCAGTCTCACCAATAGACTAACCTAAATGTATTATATTTTAATCCAAATCAGGTTTTCCAAATAAGATGTATAACTCTTGACGGAGTGTTTATATATTTATTTTTTCCCAACAACATAAATATTATATAACCATGATAATATGATAACATCAGTATATTAAATATAAATAAATTTTATTATGTTGATGGAACAACCATTTTTAATCTTTTTTCCGTCATATGGGAAATGAAAATGGTGTCTATGTATAAGTGAGAACTGTAACCTCCATGGAGTGATGTGTTTCATTTTTCATCACTACCAAAAAATGGATAATTATTATTATGGATTTAATGAATATATTGGATATTTGTGAAAAAAAATATGATATTCTAATGATGATATATTACTTACCTTTTTCCCCTTCCATCATTTGAAAAATGATAGCATCGCTCATGAATACATGCAGACTACCACCTCCACGAAGTGATGTGTATTGTTTTTCATGTATTAATTTAATATATGGTTATAATTTCATATTTAATGTATAATAATGATATTTATGTCATCATTAAGTTTTTAGATGATGTAACCCTTCAACATTGGACCATGGTCAACCCAATGATTTTTTTGGGATTATGAACTAAATATCCCCAAAATGTTTCACATAGACATAATTAATTTAGTAATTGTATAAGACAAGGTAATAAAGAAAATAAAAAGGATTATGATATTGTAAAATAATAAAAAAATTTAAAATTATTTAAATATTTAATATTAGTTTATTTTTATAGGATTTAATGTACAAATATGGTGTGTGAGACTCAAGGTAACAAATTCCTCGTCTAAATTTACTTTCCTTGAGACTCATTCCATGTTTATTAGAGTTGGTTCCTTATATCCAAATTTCAAATTACATGATTATATTTTTATATTATTAAATAATTTTTCATATCATATCATTGTTTTTCTTGGGTATAATATATGTATGTGATAATGTTCTTAGAATAAATGTCTTATTGATAGGTCATATTAGTTCCCCACTATGATAAGAACCTTGAGGTTCAATGACATTATTCTTGAACCTTGTTTTATGGATGGATGATATTGCCTCATGGTAAAGTGAAATTTTTTCTATTAGTGGTATGAGGATGATAATATAATTAATCACATTTTCATGGTGTTCTCTGTGGGTAATTTTCTTAATATGAGGTTTTGAGAACATACTTTTTAATAGGAAATCGTCAATTGCATGTGTTATTGGATGTTCATATATGCGGATGTGAATATTTATGCTTATACAATAACATTATCATTAATTGATATCATGACTCACTTTCTATGATGTTTTGATGAAAATAATGATGGAATATACACATGATAAAGTAAGATACATTTTTTGGATCATGGGTGATATTTCCTTAATGAATAATGTGAGGAAATATTTGTCCATGTTTTCTTGTGATGAAAGATAATATCATAAGACATTTGATTTGAAAGGATATTTCAGAATAAATTAGTTACTATGATTATTTATTGGAGAATTAATTTCTAGAATTCCAAATAAAGGGAGATCAATCAAATATGTTTATGGAGCTGACATGGAACCTTCTTGATTAGAGATATTATGGAATAATGATTATTATTCACTGTAAACATTGGTGAGAGGTTCAAAATCATTGTGATGTCAACTTCTATCTCTATGTTTTCTTTACTGTGTGTCTAGATGCTAGTAGTAGACTTTAGGTGGTTATGCCTAATTTCATTATGATAGAGGTCCAGGGAGTCACACACTAAGTGTAACATAAATCTTAGTTAAAATAAGGTATTAAATATAAAAGTTACAATAAATAATATTTATTCAGTTTTGGTTGATCACAGTTATTTAATCACAAGTTATACAAAAAAGAATGAGTGTATTAAATAATAATAATATTTAATTATTCTCAGGTTTAGGAAATTCAATATTTATTATATTTTTCAAAAATTAATTAAGATATATTTATTTATTAAATAAATATTCATTATTCATGGTTTGAAAAATGAAAATTAAGTAAAGAATATCGGGTTAAATGGTTTGATTAGAAATAATATATATGACATTTATTTGTATATTATTAATGGGTTTTAACATTTCAAGTGATTAATAATCATATAATTATTTTTATTTTTATTAGACAAGAGGTTAATTAAGAATTATAAATATAGAAAGGGTTTATTGTGAAAGATATCGACCACAAACCTTTAATAATAAATATCATATTATATCTGTCCAAAAATATAATTAGTGCACACAATGGATAAAGTGAGACTATATCAATCCCTAGAGAGAGATAAATATATCTAGAGTGCACTACTAGCATCCTATATCATTTTGATGATATAAAAAAAGAGTTATTCCTCTCTCAATAATAATTCCACTAAGATCAACCATGAAAAATACAAGCAATCAGGATTGGTCATACTACCACCTAATAATTATTCATCATCATTAAGAGATTTCGGTTCCCATGTGGATTAACTCTAGTGGGATTATTTATTTGGATATAATGTTGAAATGATTGTACATAAAATATTATTAACTAGATTATCAAAAAAAGTATAATTAAAAG
The DNA here is from genome assembly GCA_963277665.1 of Viscum album. Classification (NCBI taxonomy): domain Eukaryota; kingdom Viridiplantae; phylum Streptophyta; class Magnoliopsida; order Santalales; family Viscaceae; genus Viscum; species Viscum album. The sequence continues at coordinate 401,352,557 of OY728138.1, forward strand.
ATGAGGTAATTTTATATCTGCTTGTAATGTAATTATAAATCACATGTAATGATCTTTAGCTTCTCGTTCTACCATTTCAATATAGTCAAGTAAAATGTGGTTCTCATTGGAAATGATGTTTTGATCATGTATGATAATAGATACAAATATATTAAGACTAAAAGTCGAGTTAGTCATCCAATTTGAGAAAACTTTTTTTTGGACCAGAAATTAAAAGTGGTATCAGAGTGGTCGCATGTATAATTTCTAATTATTTAATATTTGTTGATTAGATGAATGAATTTTAATTTTAATTTAATTATATATATTCATGTTAATATCTGACTTCTTCGGATCTTCACTTTCTTCAATCTTACTAACATAACTTTTAATCTCTTAATGATTAAACATTAATATTCATTTGATTCATACCATCCGAAGGTTCCAAATTTTCATCCTAGACAAAACCAGAATACATGGTGTGTACATCCTATATACATGCCATGTAATTTTATTAATTTCTATTTCTCATGATAATGTTAGATATATCCTATAAAAGTGTATTTTTATGTAGATCCAGATATACTATCACACAAAATATAGAATTTATTGATTTGAATGTCCCTTACCCTTCTTGTAGTCCTTGAATTCTCAGAGATGAGAACATATGGTGTCCCGATGATCTGTCTATCAAATACACAACATAGGTATAGACATATCATGCATATTGATGTTACACACTATGTATGTTAGACTAAAGACCTTGTACTACAAGTTATTCTACAAGTAGAGAACATGCACAGTACCCTGGTGTGAGCTATTGATATGCACAGAAGAGAAGTACATGCCATGGAAGACACTTCACGTTGTGTAGTTTTTTTTCAATAAGTGTTCTAAAATTATAACAAAAAAATAACTGAACCTATAATTAAACCTATTTATTATTTTTCCATTTTTAATTCATTCAATAGTACACAACATTTTATATGATTAATTATTATATATTAAATTAATTTCAATGTGAAAATTTTCAAGGAGCACACGAGGTTGTCTCCATGTACACCTGTTTACTAAATTAATAATAAATGATATTGTCTTTGTATAATATTTAATTATATGGTGATATATGTTTGGTTGGATATAATTAAGATAAATTGTATTAATTGTATTAATTCGAGATGTATTGTCTTAATTAACAAAATAATCAAAGAAATTGAATACTAGATTGAAAATGTGTAATTATTGATTAATGTGTAGATGATCATGAGATTATAACATCCCTTGTATACGATAGGTTTCATTTAATTGATTATGGTTAAATAATTAATGACTATCATTGTGTCAATCACTCCTCCATATTATGTTAGGGCATGTATGCCTTCAGTTTCTGTTATGTAAACCATCTTTATTCAATATATTAGATCCCCACATCTACATGTGAGTAGAATATTATATACGGATTGAGCTTATAAGAGAGTAGAGGTTCTCTAACTCAAGTATCCGAGGTGAAACCAGTCAAAGTGATAAATAGAAGAAAAGGAGTATTGCTACAACATAGACCAAGTTATGGTAAAAGGTGTCTCTCCCCTAGTGTCATAGGTTAGTTTATCATCCAATAGATAAACTAACTATTACATTATCTATTGATCATTCCACTTAAATATTATTTTTTTGGATGAATGGTTAATTATTTATATTTATTAATATTCAACGATAACATAACAAAAAAATTAACAAGTATGCATGATAGAATATAATATAATCAGATTATGTTAAATACTTTATCATATATGGTTAATCAGTTATGTAAAATCCACTTAATATTATCATGGAATGTAAAATGATAAAATTGGATTTTCATAAAAGTATAAAAATCACTCATCTAAAAAATTATATTGGTATAGCCTTTAACTACTTTTTTTATAAATGACTCATTATTTAAATTGTTTCACTAACCCATGTTGGGGTGCATTCAATTATCATGGAACTTTTAAATAGATTTTTTGGGTTTTTTAATTTGGTTTACATCAAGGGTTGACATATTAATTAGGACGTGGTGTAACTATGTGGTAAAGGATGAATAAATATTAAAATATTATTTTAGGACTGGGGAGACCACTCAATGGAATAATGAACTACAAGTCAATGTAGTAGGAATGTTTTTCCTACCTAAAATCTTTCAAATAACTTATTATGCCCAATTTTCAGATACGAAAATGGGAATATAGATACTTGCTACTATAATATCAAATTTATATGTTATTATAAAACTAATGGCGAGGGATAGTTGGTTTCAAAAAATAGCAGGAGGTTAATGGAATTTAATTAAATATAAAATTTTTAATATATTTTCTAATCATAACAAGTACTAATTATCTACTCTTAAATTTTAGAATTGTAAAATAAAATGAATTCATAAATATCACTATGATCCATACATAAAAACGATAACCTTATAACTATCATGAATTTATTGGAATGATATGGGAACTTATGCTTTTTACTACACTACAAATGAAAATTGTACACACTGGAAACCCTACTTTTTTAGTCCATTTCCAAAGAGGCTACTAAGGAAGAAGTATATCTCTATTTGAAACATGTTCATGATGATATTGATGTACAATGTTTTATGTTATCACCTTTTTACAATGATATTATAATGTAATTTGAGTATATAGTTGCACTCATCACTATTTTACACCTTCAGGATCGCTATCAAGAGAGATATGAGATCTTCAAAGAATTATTCACATGAAATCTTAGAGATTAATGTAAGAACACTTTTTCACCAAACTATGAGTCTATTATATTCAGGTATAATTATTTATTTTGGAAATATTTTGGATACCAAATGAGTTAGTGAATGTCCTGAGGGTTTCCAGGCATTGTTCGAAGCCGGAAACTCATCTTTTTTGGGGAAACATGATTGAAACACAATTTATAGTAAAAAGTGTGGGAAGCCCACATGGTTTGACCAAACTGTACATGTTTCATGTTTTTGGAATGATAATTTTTACATGGTTGGTGCATAGTTTAGCTAATAGGGTGAGTGCCTCTCTTCCCCAATTCCATGTTTAGGGTTTGCACATGGTTTTTCAAACCGTGCGGACAAACCGTGCACAAGAAAAATATTGGGTAATTTTACTATTTTCCCTTAATGATCTAAGTAAGCCCCCTCTTTTCTCATAATATGTATTTATGTGGGATTGACCTATTTTTTCCCTTTCATATATCATTGGAGGCTTAAGATAGGGATTGTAAGATCTCCATCATCCAATATATGATCGGGCTTCTGTTTGTCATGTTGGATGTGCAGTAGTATGTTTTCGAGTCCTTTTTATCCATTCTTCTCCTCTCTTGCTCTCGACCTATTTATCGAGGAGTGAGGATTTTTTACCTTTTCATGTATCTACTTTTTTCTATGATTAATTAGTTTTTTATATCAGAGGATAAGTATTATATAACCCAAATGTTGGTGGGATATAACACATCCCTCATGTTCATTGATTTTTGAATTGTCGTGTGGCCCCCACCATTTTCATAGGGTTCAATTGATTTAATTGTTATTTCATTCTTATAATAATTAGAATTTTATGATTATTATATTTCTATATATGTGATTGTTTATTATTTGTTACACCCACGACACCCCACATCCTATGTATGATGATATTCCATAATTGATTTTTTAGTTTTTTGTCAATTTTGTGCCATTTTTCTGATGTACTCGAGCTTCAACACACTAATTTTAATCCTCATTATCATAAAATATACTTGTATCATGTAATTGTGAATGAAAAATACCTTGTCACTTCCACTTGACCCACCTTGGGTAAGGGCTTCATGTTGATAATTAAATGTGAAATAGAAATTGGAAAGTATACTAAGTATATGACTTTACCATATCAAATATGAATGATTAATAGGTTTCATGTATATAGTACCCCATACCAAAATAATGTTAGGTATAAGAATGAACCATAATTGTTGAATATCCCTTAAAATGGAATTAATAATATTTAGATGATATATGGTCTTTCACACTAAAGAAAGGAAAGGATTGAACCAAATGGACACATTGATTAATTATGAATTGACTAAAATGTTGCGTGATACATAAACTTATCACACTAATGAAATAATATTATTGAATAAAATAAGAAAATTACAAGACATCAAATTAAACATGAGTGTCATGACTCAAGATTGCATTGAATTTTTATTGGGGAATTCCATGAGCACTCATAAACCCCATTATGATTTCAGGATAAGGCTTGATTAGGTTGTGACCCATAGAGATCCCAATAATTTTCTATTCGTGGATTCCCACAATAAAAATATAGGATACCTCAAATAGTGTTAACTGATTCCATGGATACAGTCCTTGGATCTAATGTTGACAAGTAGGTTCCATGGTTACATCCCATAGGGCCATATCTCTTCTTAGCATAGTTTTACCTTGGATGGTAACATAGGATTTTATAGGATGCCTATTGTAGAATTCCATGCAATTTTCTCCTTGTATTACAATCTTAGACATAAACATGATATTGTTATTAATGATTTGGAGACCCTTGTGGTCTATGATGCCATTGTTATTACCTTGGAACATAATTATTATATGTTATTATTGGTTGGCATGTCACAACATCAAACCATCACTATTGTTATAATGTGAATCATTTATAAACTAGTAATAATAAATTAATTAACTGGTAACATTCAGACACTAGCAGAGGGATACAATAGTTACCAGGGTATTTAGATATATTATAATTATTTACTTTATATATGTTTGCTTTCACACTATTACATTTCCCTTAAATGGGGCGGATGTTATAGACACCATTGGTTGTGTCCCACTTAGATTTATCTCACACACTCTATGGGAACTATTTAGTTCTCAGAGTAGATTACATGGAAGCACGTGTTGATAAAGGGAAGCATATGGATTCAAACACTTGGTTGCTTGTTGTTTAGGATGGAGTTTCATAGAAGTTGACTAAGCTGAATATCATGATGTTTGGGGTAGTATTTTGATTTCCTTTATACAATTGTGGAACATGTTTTTCTTACTGTCTTGTATCCATGTTTTCTAGTATTATAGTGACATAACATATCATCATCATTTTTTTGTAATCTTATATGTTGGTCTTGTTTTTTCAATCATTATTACTATTGCCTCTATTTTATATTGTTCCTTCCATTTACTTTTATTGATTCCTCTATTTACCTCTGTTTATGTTTATCCACTACTCTATGCATTGGTAATGAGAAAATAGTGTCCCCACAGACACTCCACAGTAACTCACTACTAGTAGTCAATATCTGGTGTTTGGTGATATGTGTTTGAGGCCATGTGGACCACCGGGCTCAAGCCACCTATTATGTGGAATCCTAGTCTATTACATCACAATGTTCTATCAAATGGATGATTCCTTTCATTATTTACTATTTTGATACAATATATTGGAGATTAGGAATGTTGGGAACATTGTCATAAGTTATGCTTGGGCTTCATGAACCCATGTTCTAGGTAAAATCCAAGATACCCAAAATATAATTTTTGTTCTATTTTCCAATTATAGTTGTTATTATTTCACAGTTAGGTGACACACATGTTGTGTTAAGTGGTCAAATATTATTATTCTTATTGAGTATTTATTTCCTCCTTAGCCAGATGATATGAGGGAAGGGGGCATCATTACATGAATCATTATAGGAACCTGTTATTCACATGTCATTCATATTTCCATGAAATATAGTTTAATTTCATTATTTTCATTGCATGATATACATGTGATTTTCCCACGATGCAGGGATAGTGAGCTTATGGCAATATTACTTTTGGTTGAAATTGAGTGATTTCATGTCTCAATTTATGGGTGTATGGGCCCTCATGGGTTGAGATGAGTAATTTACTGAGTTGATCCATTATTCTATATATAATGGGGTTTCATTTCTAGTGATATGGTGTATGAGCACTAATTCACTAGAAATGGATATCTATTATAAAGTGAACCATGAAACATAAAATGAATTGTCTTTAAATCCTTATCCCAACTTCTCTTGTTTATGAATGGTAATGGACTAACCCTGGTAATTAAATATAAAATTACATATAACTTATACTTGAGAACTTATTGATACCTAGCCTTCTAAGCAGGTAGTTGGGGTTGTATGCCTTGGGGATTGTGTTTTCATACATTCATCTTCTACATGTGATGTCATATTTCTTCATAAGCTTGTTTTGAGGCCTGTTCTTGGAAATTTTAGATCAATTCTGCCACACCATCCTCATATCATATGCCAAGTGGGTGGAGAAGACCATTCTCATGACGCGGTGGGCCTTGAGAAACCACTCTTATATCTAGAAGTGACACTCGAGGCACTGTATTCTATAATTGATTTGGAAATTTATGCCCAAGTTCATGATAATTTTATATCTCTAATGAAAACATATATATTGAGTTGAGTTTCCAGAATTATTTTTTAAGGGTTTTATATGTATTATTTTTTTATAATTATTTAATACTCTAAACCTAAAATATAATAGGAATGTAATAATATGAAATAATTTCTATTAAACTTATAAATATGGTTTATTAAATTCCAACACTATTATTGTTGGTATCAAATAAAGGGTTTAGGTAAATTTAAAGGTTGGAATTATATTGATGAGGATATTTTATAATTTTTAGACGCCCTAATGGGTTAATTTTGTCTATGGTGTATTATGAGTTTAAGGTAATAAAAAATATTTTTGAGTTTTCATATAATGAGAGGATACATTGGGAGTCCTTTATTAGAATACCACCCTTTATATTTATATGTGATTGAGTGGAAAAGTTATTTGAGGGGGAATGATTTTATATTTTTTCTATATAAGACTAAAGTTATTTATAACCATAATGATTAAAATAATATTTTTTAGGTAATTATTGTTAATTATGATGAATGTGTTATTATATTTTGATAAAAATGATTTATTATATAGATACTCATGGGATTAGAAATTGATTTGGGGACTAAGTAATTGAAGTTATTTTTTAAGAAGTTAACTCTATTGGGAATATTATATGATTAAGGTAAAACTAATATTATTTTGTAATATGATATTTTATTTGATAAATAATGTTTTAGATATCATTTGGAATCATATATGAGTTTGTTGTGGTTTTATACATATTTACGTAATTTTAGGAAAATTAATTTATTTTAGGAGAATATATTATTTGGGAATATAATTTTTTTGTTTCTTTTTCAGAGGTTGATGTTATTTAGAGATTAATGTTAATTTTATATTGGAATAATATTCAATAAAATCTCATAATACTTTGTTTTCAATTTTAGCTTGAAAGTTTTGATTGTTTTTATGGTTAGTTTTTTATGGAATGATTTTTGTTAAACATTGGGTGTTTTTTGAGGTTTTTGATTTGTTAAGGTTTGTTCATATTGGATAATATCCTAAAGTGTTTTAACCATTTGGTATTAATTTAATGTATAAATATAATAGAAATAACTTGTTATCCTTTTCTGGAGTTTGTTACCTATTTAAAGTAACGTTTTGTTCTTCAGTCTTGAAAAGTTCATCATCAAAATTCATTTTTTGGAGTAAGAGATGATATAGTAGTGGAAAATGCTAAAAAAATTCACAGGATGAAATTGTTCTCATGGAATTGAAATAAATAAATTAAGTATATTATCTGATATTCTTTATCATAATGGTATAATAATTCCTCAAATCAATAAAGTGGAAAATAAATCTATCAACTATTAAGGTATTCCTTTAAAAACTCATTCACAAGTATCAGTATCAAAATAAAAAATGAATGGTTTAAGAAATATTTTGGAACATATAAGTTTATTAGTCCAAAAATTTGAATTAAAGTTCATTTTGAAAAGAAAATATATCAATATGGATTAAAAGGTATTGATTTCTACTTATGTTTATTTTCTATAAATAATACTTTGTTTTATCACATGTACCACGCACAACAAAGATCCTAAACAATGAATTTTATAATATATACATATTATTATTCAAGTATGAAAAGTATAACCTAGTTATTTGATTGATGGTAATGGATAAAAGTAAATATATTATGAAATAAATTTAGATATTTTTTCTTTAATAAAATTTATTTCTTAATTCTTATTAAATAAGTACTTAATTCTAAATAAAATCATATAATTCAGAAGAAAGGATATGTTTTTTCAGAAATCAAATTTATATGCACAATGTATTTTTTTTCAAAGTAAATTATGTTAATCACTTTAGATAAATTATTTTAATGAAATTTATAGATAAAATATTTAATAATATAAATTAACATTAATATAATAGTGGTTACTAGAAAATGAATGAGTGTAAATTCATTTTATACTTCAAACATTAATATTCATACAAAAAATGGTTTTATTTCTCTTTTGTATAGATATTATGATTAATTTTTTTTTTATTTTAGAAATTTTATTTGATAAAATTGAAATATATTTTGAAACCATAATGTCTAAATAATAATAAAATAATTTTTTGCAATTTTTCCAAATAGAGTTATTTTTAAATGAATAATGAAAAATAAAAATTTTGCAAAAAAGATCATTTAATTTCTTCTAAAAAATAAAATTTCAGTATTCATTTTTGTTATGGAATTATTTCAATGTCACATAATATTAATTTTATTAAAAATAATACAATTAATTAAATAATAATCATCATTATTCTTTATTTTGTTATAAAATCAATTTTATGTATAAAAATGGTATTTTTCTAAAAAACAATTTTTCATTGCATTTTTTGATCATATATTAAAATTAAATTCTAAAACATCAGAAAATTTAATATTGAAAATTTTAATTCATATTTGGAATCATTATTTTCAAATATACTAATGATTCCATTTACATTTTGTTTATAATGGATTACAATGATGGTTAAGAGTTGTCAATACTCAAAAGGGTAAAATAAGTTAATTAAGGATAAAACATTATGATATGGCCAAAATATCACATATTAATTATTTTTTAATGATATTATTTTAAATACTGTGACACTATATTCAATAATATGTAATTTTTCTCCACTTTCCTTTGATTATGACCTTTTCGTTATATTATGTAAAGAATAATTACAAAATATCACTCTCTTTCTTTTAATATCTCTAATATGTTGTCATAGGAGAAAATGTATCCATGAAAAATTATAAATTTTTATATTGAGGTTGAATAATTTTTTTTATTATATTAATTTATTATTAATTTTTAGCGATTTTATAATTTTCTTGAATGTTTATATGAAACTCCGATGTAGTTCTTGTGCAACTCGTAGAAAAATCTAGTAAATGAATATAAAAACATTAAATAAAATATAATTTGGATTAATTATCATTTTATATGAATTTATTGAATACTTATAATATACTAGTGGTGTTTAATGTTTTTATATTCAAATTTTATTGATGTTTTTATGCCTTTAATTTCAAGATATGAGAAATAGTCATTAAAAATTACATTAAATGATATTTAATGTTAGAAAAATATTTTTAAATAATTATAAAATAATAATAAAATATATATTAAATAAATTTCATATGAAATTTACTATAAAATAATTAATGGTTCATTAATGTTATAATTTTAATTTTTAAAAATACTTTCATGACTATTGATGATGGAAAAATTTATCACAATGGTTAAGGGTAATATAGTTAATGAGGGTGTTAAAAAATATATGTTTTAAAATGAAACAAAAAAATGTATAAATTAAATATATATTAATTGTTTTTATATATTATCATCATTATATTATTACATATGAAACTTTGGATATATTTTACATGTGTTAGACACATATTATATATTAATATTTCATGTATTTACAAGATTGTCAGCCACCTATTTTATAAAAGTGAACCTCTTATCCTCTCTTTTCCAACTGTATTTAGAGAGTAATATTAACATGTATCTGAATACATACATTCCCAAACATCATCCCTACGTCTTATAGGTTCTAGTAACACTAATAGGCCAACCTATAAGGATTAATGTTTAAGATAAATTAGGTTTTCCAAAGAAGAGGTAAAATTATTAACTAAGCGTTTCAATGTTTATTTATTCTTCTACCTTCATACTATTTTATATAACCATAATTATATTATAAAATAAATATATATAATATACATAAATGTTATAATGCTGATGTAACCACCCCTTTTCATCTCCTATTACATCACATCGGAAATAAAACATCACTCATGGGCATGTGTGGACTACCACCTCCACGAAGCGATGTGTCTTGTTTTTCATCACTACCACATATGGATGGTTATTAGGATATATATATAATCAATATAAATTATATTTATGATATTTTTCTTATTTTTAACATATAATATACTAGTTATATTTTTATCATTCCATCTATTGAAAAATGATAACATCGTTCCTATGCATATGTGGACTACCACCTCCACGACGCAGTGTGAATCATTTTTCATATCCACTTTTAATGGATGGTTATAGAACTATATATACTGTATAAAAATTATTATTATTTAATTATTATTATTTTATAGATGATATATCCATGACCCCTTTAACAATTGTCAACGTACCAAATTTGTTTTAGTTTTAGGAATCGAACATCCTCAAAAGGCCAGATATGATCATAATTGACTATGTAACAATATATTTAATCGTAATGAATAAACTATAGTGTATTATTATAAGGTAGTAAACATTATTTATTAAATCATGTAAATAATTAATATATTTTTATTATTACAAGATTTAAGGTATGTACATGGTGACTTGGACACGAGATATTATATTTCCCGTCTCAATTTCATTTCATAGAGAATCATGCAATGTTCAATAGATGTTTTATTTTGTGAATTTTATATAATTCTATATGGATATATTTTTTCATTTATTTACTAAAATTGGAAAAGTTTACCATTATTTTTATGTCCCCCCTTCAATTTTTGTTCGATTCAAATGTTACCGATGTGGTAATGGATTTTTCTTTAAAACCTTATTTTAAATGTTTTAACAAACTTCTTCTCATTTTATATCTAGAAAAGGGTATTTAAAATGATTTAGGTGTTTTAGTTATATAAAAAAATTGTGATGAAATTAATTTTAATCTGTAACGTCCGAGTTCTGAATGCCACCCAAATACGCCCCGTACCCGGTTGGTCACATGGCCTCAAGCACATTTCCCAGAATTCCATAGGCTACCGACTAGCAGTGTGGGCCTTAGGTGCGATAGTGGGGAAACTATGCCCTCATTAGCAGAGTACACATCAGAGGAAAATAAATACATACAATAGAGGAAGTTGTAAATATCGAAAAACAATAAACTACATAATACTGGAATAATAAACAAATGGAGCACACACACACACACACATATATATAATGATGCATGATACATATGTCTAGGAAAGTAGCCAAACAAGTCACAATGATGGAAATAAAAATAGTGCTAAACCAAAGTATACAAAGAAAGATAAATAGCTCCTCTACATCGCAAGCCTAATCTTGGTCTCATGCTCCCCAGCTCGACAACAGGTCATGTACCTGAAGTACAGGGGAACTTTACCTTATCTATACCTGCAACAAAATAATCTATTTGGGACCAAAAGCGGGACCCAAACATGGTGTGAGACTAAATCCCAACAGGCAACCACCTGAAGATCTGTGCCTAACCATAAGTGAATATATGGCAGTTAAAAGTACAGAAAAGAGTAAAAATTAAAGTTCTCAGCAGTAAACTATTTCACAAGTCAAAACCAATCAATCAAGCATAGTAACCCTTTAGGAAGTGCACACAACCTATCCTCTCTGGTTTAGTGATAAGGATTCATAAAGACTCTCTGAGGAATCTCACACAGTCATTTCCCCAAATAGTAAAAGGTAAAACAAGACTCTATGAGGAAGCTCACACAGTCAATTTCCCTTATAGTCTAAGGTAGTCAAGGACTCTCTAAGGAATCTCTTATTATCAATTTACCTTATAGCCCCAATGTCTATGACTCTCTGAGGAAGCTCACACGGTCAATTCCCCTTATATCCTAAGTCATTCAATTAAAACAAAGACTCTCTCAGGAAGCTCACACGGTCAATTCCCCATATATTATAAGGCAATCAAGGACTCTTTGAGGAATCTCACTCAGTCAAACCACCTTATAGCCTAATGCTCTGAAAGACTCTCTGAGGAAGCTCACTCTGTCAATTCCCCTTATTGTCTACTACACCAGGTTCTAACAGCCATGTATAGGTCAATGATCATAGCAGTACAATATGGCCAAAGTAACCCTACAAAACGACTTGGATAAACAATCTACAACATATCACGATTTTCAGAATACAAACTCTCCATCCTACAGTAATTGGCATGGAAAATAGGCAAAGTGGCCAACTGATTAAACAGGACCAAACGTTCATAAATAGAACTTGCAAGGGAAAAACATCTAAAGCATAGAAATCATCCCTAGTCATATCCAAATTACCTCTACATAAGCATACAAGCATGGCAGGAAATCAACAGGGGTCAAACAGTAAACACGCAATACCCCATTCGAAGGTATTGGTGTAATTTTCACATGATACTCAAAGACATTGAAAAAAAAATGAAAAAACAACCTACCTTAGTGTTCTAGGAATAATATACGTGAACCTCAAAGGTTTAATCACCCTATAACATCAAATATCTACAAAACAAATCTAAAATGTTCAACCCACGGTATCTCACGAGAGAAGAGAAATCACAAAATAAGGCTCAAGAAGAAGAGAGAACTCACCAATGTGATTCCAATGAAACCAATGACGTTCGATTTGGAATATGGACAGATTCTCGATGGTTCGTCGAAGATCTGTGGCCATACAAAGCTCTTGGTCAAACAGGACCTAAAAGAATAACATTCTGGTGATTAGACGTGACCCTAGTGCGTTTAATAAAAAAAAGAAAGTACATGAAATGTACTTTTGATGTACACGGTGTGTACTCACCTTTTCGGTACTCCACTTTAAGTTACCTCTAAGTCACTCCCACACGTCCGTGTGTGTGGCTACTATATAGCCATCACATGGCCTCCTACGGCAATGAAGTACATGGAGTGTAATCATAAAGTAGAATACGTGTTCTTTGAAAATTTAAGAATTTCACTTTTCCTAAAAATGACCAGAAAAAGAAAAAACATACCTGAAAAGAAGACTCGGGTTCTTAAATAATCCTTATTTTACATTCTTTATGACATTTTGACAATAATATCTTTTAATTATTTCCAAACGAGAAATTTTGAACACTTTTAAAAAAGCACGAAATAAATATTTTTTAACATTTAAAACATGAGTATAATTTACAATAATCATGATTATTATTATTTAATAACATTATTATAGAATTTTTTATTTTTTTAAATTAATATATTATTCATGGTTCTTCATTAAACCTTCACATTAATATCCTTCAATGAAAAAGTATTTTTATCCAAATATTTTTGTGAATCCCAAATGTTTTTTTGAAGACGTATTAAAAAACTATTTTTGGACATTTTATAATATAAATTAAATATTATAAGTGTTTTAAATATATTATGGTCCTTTGAAATTGTTCGCGATAAAGGGTGATAATGATATATCTCTCTAATGTATTATGTAATGATTTTGTTTTCTGGGTAATATATGTTGAAATTAACCGATAGGTCATTTCATATGAAAGTGTTCTTGTAATAGTTGTTGAAAGAGTGATTTGAAGATGATGTTCAAAGGTAAATTCATGATTATTCATTTCATGTAAAATAGTTTTCAATTAAATATTTTTATTTCACTATTTCAAAAAATATTCTTATGTTTTATGGTTGTTTATAACCCTCTCTAAGTGTAAAATGTGTGTTTTTTAAGAAACTGTTTTTTCATAACATATCATATTTTATAAAAACAAATATTGATTATGATTTTTTATCAATTGTATCTTATGGAATATTTTGTGAAAAACTATGTACAATATTGTAAATTTTATTACCGATTAACTAAATATTTGACAGAAATTTTTATTAAGAAAATGTGAAAATTTTCATATGGATTTCATTATAATTTAAAATGGACTTTTAGGTTCCATTTATTTTTAAATTCCTTAATATTATTTTTAATCATACCAAGTTTTCAAATGTTTTTCATAGGGATCAAGTATTTTTAGGGATTATAACAAGTTCAATGGTGGCACAACCTAATTTAAGAAAAGGTGTTTTGAGTAAAATATGAGATTAAAATTAAAAATCTTATTTTTGAGAAAAAATGGATATTGAATGTATGTTTACACTTTTTTATGAGGGTTTAATATATTATAGTATGTATTAAATTTATGAAACTCTAATCCTAGAAGATCATGAGATGGTATGAAAGTGAAATACTTTCTATTAAGCTTATAAATATGGGATGTTAAATCCATGGGTTATTTTATCGTTTCTAAAGGAATTATGATTCATTTAACCCAAGGTAAATTTTTTTGTTCAATTCATTATATTTGATATATTATTTATTTTTTGATTTTTCTAAATTGATTTCCATCAAAATATACCTATATAAGGTGTCTCTTATTTGGTTAAAAAATTCCAAATATTTATGGATTTATCCACTTGTCGTAAATGGAACATACATTAGATCTTAATTTATTAATTATATAACTAAAATCCTTTAGTTTAAAGTATTTAGGGTAATTTCAATGAAATATTTCAAAAGTGATATAAATATAAAAATGTGGTTTAAAATCTAAATTGTTCTAAATTATGGTAATTTCTATTTTAATTTTTTATTTACAATATAAAGATGATATTGGAATTTATTTAATTATCCTTTAGTTTTATTTATAATTTTTCATATTTTATGATATTTATTTATTAAATGGATTTTATATTCAATTAAATTTTGTTTCAAGAGAAGTGGAATTTATAGAATGGATTTATATAGATGATTCTATATAATAGTTTCCAATGATATTCTAAGTCCCATTTAAAATATTATAAAAGTTTTTTGTAACAAATATAATAACTTTTGTTTTTATTACATTTATGTTATTATTTATGAATGCCTTTTTAATATATAAGTTGGGCATTATTATTATTTATTGATTATATAAAGGTAAAATTAGGTGTTTTCTTGAGTGGTTTTTGGAGGTGAGAAAAGGGATTAATATATTTATTATATTATTGATGTGTCTTGATGTTAGGATTACTTATGTCATTAGCCCCATTTAGTTTATTTCATTAGATTCCTAGTAGACTAAGTGTGAGATCAGATATTGATAATGTATTTGAATAGTTTTTTCACTAGTTAGTGTTCCCTAGATATTATTTTGATTTTTCATAGGGAGTAAACCTAATATTTTTATTTGAGAGTAATTTTGGAGGTAACATTAATAAGAATGCAACTTAGGCTGACAGTTTTTTCCAACCATATAGGTACTGGATCCTCTTATTTAGACCTTGTGAGTGCCAATTATACTATTTACATTAAATTATATTTTTATTCGATGATCATTATTTTGTGGCATTGTTATAATTTATTATTATTATATTTTAATTATGTTTATGTATTTACTTGGTTTTCTATTTTATTGTTATAATTTTTTCATTTTTACTACTTTATGAAATGGTTTTAAAATAACGATATTAAAACGGGGTAACACTTTCTTCAAAAGGTAAAGGTATTTTATTTTATTTCATCACACAATCTAGCATGGTAAAATATATTTTTTAATTTTATTTCAAACAATAATTTAAATATTTTATTATAAAAGTAATTTCATGAACTCATTGTTGAAATCCTACAGGGAATTGTTGATTACACCTAACATACTGACACTAGTGTGTATGTTGTTCTCATGTTTTCAGATAGTATTCATGGTTATATCTCCATATTTTTCATCACACATAATTTTTCTATTTTATGGATTATTTTGAGATATAAAAGTATCCTCATGTCACATAGATATGATCATATGGTAATTTTAGTATCCTCTTCTTTATGTATCCCCATATCCATAAATCTTATTATTTTAGGCCTAGTGATCATATGTAATAATTAAATATCTCATTCTAATCTCTTCTATTATCATTTTTATTTTTGATAATCCCTATTATAGGTCTATGACGATTGAATCAATTATTAAGGGCGTTTTCTTATTGGGTTTTAGTTTTAAAAATCCATAAGAGGGGTATGAGGGGATAGATTTACAAGCATATTGTGTGGTTTGATCTCAAAGTACTTTTTTTGTGGTAGAAAACTAATCGTCACCCTACTTATGTTTATAAATTGAATGGTTTCTATATTAATATTATTATTCTTAGGTTTATTATGATAAATAATTCATATAAATCTTGAATGAGTGTTTTGTTTGTGTACAAATGGGGTTTGAGTAAATTTTGGGGGTTATACCAACAACGTGTTTGGTAAAATAAAAATTTAGTGATTTAGTTTAAAAGGGTATTAATTCATTCTTTGATCTTGACATGGTGTGGAAATTTTTCATCTGTACATTCTCTTGTTTAATTGATTAAATATACATTTTGGGAAAATGCTTCGGAAATAATAGAAAAAATAGTTAATAAAGTGGGTTATTTTTTAAATTAGGGATAGTTAGAACATCCTTTAAATGCATTATGAGTAGTTATATAAAACTATAACTAAAATGTAATCCTACATTATTTAGTGATGAGTTTTAGTAAATGTTGGTAAATGATAAAATATTATTGGTGGTTATTTTAGTGGTTTTATAAAATATTATTTTTTTTAAAAAATATTTAATAATTAATCCACACCAATTTATCATAAATAAAAATTAATTTTAATTTTGTACCCCATTTTCCAATTCATTTCCCCTTAATATCCTCTCTCCATAGGCTTACTTGTGAACAAAGACGCCTGACCAATGTCACAAATACACTGGGATTTTCAATATTATGCTCTATATATATTATAAAAGATCCAATCACTATTACATATCTATATATTTTTATACTAAAATGATGATATTATATATAAGTTTATTAAATATTTATATATTTATATATTTATATATATTTATAAATTTATTTTAAATTAATTTAGATAATGTATTAACATATTTACTGGAATACATGTATATAAAATATAACTATATACAAGTATTGTTATATATTATATTTAAATACACTTAGATGTGTATGTATATATTAATATAATTCATTATTTTCAAATACATTTTAATAATTTATATATATATATATATTAATATATAATAATTTAATCAAATTAATTACATTTAAATAATTTATGTTTATGTACATGTATATAATTTCATTATAATAAATTGATAATCTTAAATAATTAGTGTTATTATTTTATATTTATATTTATAGTAAATAAAATGGACAAATCATTATTTATTATTATTATATTTATTCTCTTTATTATTAGTATTATTATTTATATATTTATATTTATATATATTTTATTTTATATTTATATATATAAATTTACATGATGAATTTCTATAATCATATATATCCTTATATAATGTGTTTATAGGTGAATTTATATAGTTTATTTTTTTATTTATAGGAATACATATGTGTGTGTGTATATATATTAATTGTAAAATTCATTATATGTAGGGGTCATTTCTTACCCATATATAAGTGTACACTGGAGGAGGGTGTTAACATGATTCCAAAATGGTGGTCAACAGACATACTCATATTTTCATGCATATTATTAAACATATTCCTATGGGTTTGAATAATTTGAAATGCATAATCCCATAAAATTCAATGTTATGTTGAAAAGTGTAAATTTATAAATTAATTAGAAAAATTGATTCAAATGGATAATAATTGATTTATCAGGATGGTGGTATTAATTATTGTTTATATTTCATTAATATGTTTCCATATTTTTGAATAATTTTCTGGTAAAAATGTAAGCATACCCTAGTAGAACCTCAACTAAAGACCCAGAACTACATAACCAACCCCTGGAGGGGTCATCTGACCATGAAGGCCATAGGAGAGACTAATAGGGCTGGCGAGGTTGAATAGATTGTGGGATAGAACATGTGAAGAGTATGGAGAGGGGCCCACTCAGTTCATGTCGTACATATGGCTAACATTCGGTGTGAAAATGAATCTGGGGGTCCCCTTGGTTCAGAATTCTAAGTATATTAAGCCGCAAATTTTATTATATATGAACGCAGCCTCTAGGACTCCCTCCGACGTGTAACACATTTCATGTGATTACTATTCAACTTATAAAAACTATAGTGTATCTTAAAACCACATATTACCTGCATCAAACACAAGCGCTCTGTCGTCTCCATCACTTGACAACACAGGTCGACCGACCACCACCAGATGAAAATGCCATGGATTACTATAGACAATTCTGTGGGATCTCAAACTCATTCTTGACCCCATATTCAAATCATGGGAGCACCATTTGTCACACTCTTACCCTCATACAACCTCCATGAAGGATTCATCGAGCCACATCAAATGATGGATGACTTGATGGGCTTAGTGAAGACAGTTGTGGTCATCCTCTCAACTTCTATGCATCTCTTCCTTCACAATTTCTACGTACTCCATTTATTGTACGAACCATGAACCCCATTCACCATGAAATAACTACCCCTTTGAAATGGACAATGCTATAAATTTTGAACACCTTAAATATTTTGGTGTTTTCAAATCATTCACTATGGATATCAATAGAGTTTCAAAATTTATCAATATCCATGAAGACCTGGATTGAAGAATACGGAGGAGGTGGCTGAGGCAGAAACACCATTTTCCCTTCTACTTTTAATCCATCGTTTATGTTTTTAGTTTTTTAATTTTATATCTAGGTAATTCATTCATGTTGACTTCCAACCAACTGTGTTATTTCACCCAAAATTATTATTCTCCTTCTTATTTTTCTGTGTGTAACATTTGATTTAATTTTATATTATTATTTTTCTTATTTGAAATATCTTTGTATTTTATATTTATTCTTGTATTGTTCCATATTTTTTTTATTTTTAACTTTATTATCTCTCTCTATATATTTCTCTCTTATTCTATTTTTATTATTTCATGTGTTTTATTTCTTATTATTTCTTTATTCACTTTTATATTTTATTTTTGTTTTATAAGTTTTTTTCTTTTCTATTTCCATAAACAGATATCTTTCATATGACATAGAGGGTCGTACCTAATGCTTTGCCGGGGGAGGTTAGGTGTTCTTGAGTTATTTTGTAATGTTTATTTTTTGTTTGTGGTAGATGAGACTGGAATTTGTGGGTGTGGTCATTCCCCACAATAACATGTAACTATATTCTATTTTTATTAATTTATTTTCACATTTTCCCTCTAATACATTGATAATAATATCTTCATATGTGGGAGTTGATCCAATCAATGGATAAAATTACATATGATGGATTAGGGTCTTGGTAGATTTAACACTATTTATTGACATGTGACATCAAACTAGATTAAAATAAGAGGTATAATTTAGATTTATTAGCCATTCAAGATTTCATAGATTCTGAATAAATGGATACTAATTCAAGAATGATATTTCATAACTATATTATCAATATTTATTTAAATAAATAATGGAGACTAATAATAGAACTAAAAAATGGACATAGGGTCAAGGTTTTTCTTTTTAATTTTATTATGCTTATCATTTCATGATAATTTATAATTTCATTTTGTTTTATTTGTTGGAAAATTAGTCAAAACCAAAATTATCATTTCATTCATAAAATAGTACAAAAAACTAAAAATAAGTAGTTTAGGTGAATTAGATTATGTATGTAGATAAACATAGGATCTCCTCAAGTGAGGCTACCATGGGAAGTTACTATTTTGCACTATATAAAACATAGAAATTTTCTTTCCACAACTAATGATAGGTGTATGTAAAAAACTTGTTCCATTATCAGGGAACAAATTAAATGTACTATTTTTTAATTTTCACAATGAGTATTTAGTTTTTCTATGTTTTATTTAATATTTTAAATTAATAAATCACCCTAATCTATAGAAGATAGTTTTTCATTATTTCATAGACATACTGTGGGATATTGGAGACAAAATAGAAAAGAGTATGAATTCAAGGACCTCATTTAAAGACCTAAAGAGACCCTCAAACAACAATTATTTTATAGACTTTCCATATAATTAACTAATCTATAATAGTAATTCCAAGAGTTTTATCAAGGAAGATACATGCCACAAGAAAAGACATCCTTGTTTCCTCCTAAAATTTCAAAATTAAATACATAGGTTAAATTCCATAGAAAAGGGGTGAAAAGAAATTTCAAATTTGAGATTCAGTGGGTGGAATAGAAGGTAAAATATCTATAAGGAAAAATGGATTAGAAAATTGAGTTCCTTAAAGAATCCCTTAAGCAACATAAACAGAAGGATGAAAACATAGTCTTCCCTTATTTTTCGAGTAAATCCAAGAAGTTGATTCCATTATTTTGGTGTATCTATATATCAACCATCAAAAGGATCAAATCCATACATATCATAAAGATCTATAGTGGATTCATAATGAGGAAGAATTTCTTGTTGGGATAAAAGTGCACGATCAACAAGATCAGAATGTTTTCTAGAATAAATATGAGGAACAACATGATATACCCCTTCCTTAGAAGTTAGATTATCCCTCATCTCTTTACTTCTCTCTATATATTTAAGATTATTATTCCACACAAGTGGTGGAGTTTTGAGAAAATATGGGGGTTCTTGACTATGTACCTCTATCCACTGAAATCTAACTTCATGAGGAACTTATGAGTGAAGAAGATATTGATTTTAATCCAAGATATGGAGTCTATTTTTCCTTAAACTCTATTTCGTTTGGTTGTATTCAATATAAACTAACTACAAATTCCCACTACTTTTAATATTTTCATTTGGAAAACATTTTCTTTACCTCATAGTTAGGTAAATAAGATGAACATGCTCTTTCTGTAGAACACATGAAGATCAATAATTTTATTGAACATGAAATAGAGGATGAACATAAGAATATTCAAGTATCTAATCATAAATAACACATGATGTTTGCTTCTCCCATTGAAAATAAAATTTTTAATTTTTAATTTTTTAATGTTAAACTACCCACTTAATTTTCTTATGATTATTCAATCCCTATTGCCTAAATTTAGAAATAACTAGATAATAATGGGAAGGTTTCCGAAGTAGAAACTAAGAATAGGTATTATCCATACTTCATCATACCCTTTCTATGTGGGATATACCTAATTTTGAAAGGGGTGATTTGGTATACTCAATCCATGGATCATTCCTTCCCAACAAAGAATAATATTAATTTGGGAAAAACCACATGTGGTGGTTCAAATATAAGAAGATATAACCACCATCAGATTATGGATAACAACTGGTACATCCCTAGGGATGAAGTAAAAATCCAGTTCCCACTTAGGAGTTCATTCCAAGATTTATATTTTCTTTCTTTCTAGAAATTTAAATTTCATTCATATGACTAGTTGAGAATGCATCCTCACTCCCTAATCTTTTTATGTTTCAAGGACATAATCTATAAAGACCCAACCTTAAAACAATACATAATAATTAATTAAATGAAAAATTCACATTGATGATCATTTTAGGTTAAGAGTTTTAGAGAATTAGTCCATAACTATTACATTATAACTAGAATATTAATAGTATAAACTACTACTCAGTATCCATTTTTTTATAAAATAAAAACTCTTAAAAATAAACATGTCCAGTTCCATGTTTTAGATAGCATGACTTTTCCTTGATCCCATCTGTGACCCTATTTATCATTAAGTCATGGGGAAAAACATTTCAAAAACATGGGATGAGCATAAAAATCTTAGTAAGGGTTATAAAATATTGAAGGAAAACATTAGCCCATCAATAAATAAAAATCCATGAAACCATACTTTTCAATCATAACATACCTTATGAAATAATAAGATTTATTAATAACACACACAAATCATAAATCATAAAGGTTACTTATGGAATCCATATCAAACTTACATTGTATCTATCACAGCTATGTAGGGAGTTACACTTGGAATACCCGTCATAGTATATTCCATATATCTCCTAGGAGAAACATCATGTTTACCACTGTCACATTACCTAATGCATTGGAGAGATATCACGGGCTCACCCGCCCTAGGATTATCACAGAACCACCCATATACATAAACAATGACCAACAACCACAACATAATCATAACATAGAACATATGTATAAAGTAAAGATAACACTGCCACATTCTAATATATCAAATGAAGATATTGACATAAACAATGATTTATCAAATCATTTTCAAAACCATTTAAAAATAAATTATGGAATCAAAGTGTCCCATACAAATTTGAAGCTTTTAAATAAATTAACATTTTAAAACATTAATTTCCATATAAATAAATCCTAAAAACCCATTTTTAACACATGTACATTAATGAGAAATATATATAGGAATAAATCATTAAAACATTTAAAACAATATTCCAAATAAAGTGTTTTTAACAAAATGAGAGACACTTGAATAAAAATAATTGAGGAATATAATTTAATCAGAAAATTATAATATCATGATAATAAAGGTATTCATGATTTAATATTCCAATGGACAGTATATAAACCATATAATATTGAATTGGTGCATAACAACAATGAAGTCTCATTAGAAATGTAAATTGAGGTGAAATCCCTTATAAAGATGGTATCCTTAAATTAAGGATAAATCAATCACATAATTATGTGTGACAAATATAAATACACCCAATATAAGTTTATATTAAGTGTAAAACAATCAGAGGTCATTCACACATATTCATAGGATGACATATTCAAGAAGTATATGTTGAACCCAAAGAATAGAAATTGGGTTAAGATGTTCCCCTGTAAAAATTTGACAGCCTAACGATGTCTCATTAAAATTCATAAAATGAGTTAATGATATAAAAAGGGTATATCATCACATGTAAATAATTCTTAAAAAAATAAGGATATATAAGAACATATACCAACATAATAATATGTAAATTAAAAGACATAACAAAAATAAGTCTTTTAAAAAGAGGAGGGTGAAAGGTTCCCTTACCGATTTGGTAACATACAAAACATACACCACATGAAAGGAGGATCATAAAATGAATATTTAAATAGTCATAAATAAAATTATGTTACCCAAATAGTACAATCATGGTCAGTACATACACCACACAAAAGGAAATAGTGGAAAATATAGCATGAATCTCATGGGAATAAAAAGTGAGATGAAACCCTTTACCACGTTGTAATCAACTGTGTCCTATGATAAAAAGTTAATATCCATCAAATAAATCACATAATACCATGAATATAATTATAATAATGATAATATATATAAAATGGAAGTACAAAATACACCACATGAAATGAATAAGTGGAAAACAATGGTAATCTCACTGAATTAAATGCGAGATTAAAAAATCCCTTACCTGCTTTCCGAAATGACCCGTTCATTATTTAATCTCTTGAATAATAAACTAAAGTTAATTTATAATTGCTTAAGAAACATTCCCATGTTTATTATTCCATTTATATAACTTATTACCATGTTAAAAACATTATTTAATCATTTAAGTTAATAACGTTCATTTTGTTGATATTTGGTACTTGAGTCAAAAAAGAACACCTTATATTTACAAGTTGTCCACGTTATCAATAGAACATTATATCAAGAATGATATTCATTATTTAGATATCATATATATCATATATATCCAATATATGTATATATATATTTATAACAGTACTTATCATTTGGAGGTAAGAAGTGAAATGCACCGTTCATGGAGACGGTAACTCGTACGTACGCATGAACGTTAATTTAATTTATATTTCTTATTTTAATGGAGTTAAAACATAATTATAAATAGGTATATTTTAATTCTAGTATAATATCATATATAATATCATTAACTCCATCTTATATACATACCACATAAGGCATTAACGAGTCATATCACTATGAGGGGGCGGTAGTCTGCACTTCCTCAAATGAAATTATCGCGTTTACCAATAACGGAAACCATAAAGGTATAGCATAAAAAGAAAATACATAAGAATAATTAAAACATAAACATAATATATATCATATATAAATAGAGTGCCATCATTATGGCCACCATGAGAGGCGGTAGGAGGTAATTGAACAATCATTGTTTCATGAGGCGTTAGTTTTCCATCCACAAAACCATTATGTTCTTCATCCATTAGATGGAGGTGTGTGTAAGTGTAGTTTGAATCCTTATAATAAAAACATACTTGTATATTTAGGATAATTCTGTTGTCACAAAAGAAAGGAATAAAAACAGTTTAGGGGTTGGAGAAGTAAAATAAATGAAACAAATTTAAGAGAAACCGTTACCTTTAATTTGGGTAACTCCCTTTGGTTTGAACAAAAGGACTTCTTGAAGTTCCTTATGCCTAAGGTAAGGCTTCTAGGTGGAAGAGAGTTATGTTGGGAGATTAATTGGGCAGATGTTGGATAATCCAAAATGCTTGAGAGGTGTGAGGAATTGGATAGAAGTGGTCTCCTTTTATAAGGGAGAGGAGGGTTCTTTAAGAAAGTGTGAAATGATTATTTTATAATATAATGATATTCAGTCTATAAAGGTCCTAAAATCATTAAATTATAAGATAAGATGAATAATAGTAGAAATAATATCATCTACTAGGAATTTGACAGGTTTTGGATAATATTTTAATCATTATAATCTAATTTATTTAAATCATTTATTAATGAGGTAAATACTGCATCATTATGGTTCCAAAAATAATTTAATTTATTTTTTGTCTAAAAATTATAAAAAAATAACATGATATTGGAAATATTTTTATCTTTAAATGAATATTTATAGTATAAAATATAACTTATAAAACACCATATAAAAATTAATTTACAAAGTGATATTTTTTATGTCATTTTTGCCTTTACTTTAAATTAATTAATCCAAAGTGTCATTATCATTCATAAATGGCTCCATGGGGTCCCAAAATCGACACAAGGATGCCTATGGTCGGAAATTACTCATCCAATAATGATAGGACAAATGTTAAGGTAATTTTGAATTATTATAATATTATAATACCTTGAATTACCCTATTTACCTTTAACTGCGGTAAATAAAAGTAAAAAATTATTATTCATCAAAAATTATTTACATCATATTGAACCACAAATTACATATTATTAACAACCATGTTTGTCGTATTTTTGAAATTCATTTCATAGAAGTGGTTAAATTTCATTTAAATGAAAAAATTCAGTTTTTTAACTAATACTAAGTGCTTTCACTATTCATCAAAATTTGATGTTTTTCCGAAAAATACCAAATATTAAGCCTATGATATAATTGATATTACAAATTCATAAATTATGTCTATTTTACCAAATTATAAATATATAAGTTGCATTAATTAATTTAAAATTAATTCCCATTGTTAAAACAAATAGCGTGTTTTTAAGAAACAATAACTATCAAAAGATTGACACTTGTTTATGTCCAATTTCAAAGTGAAATTAATTCCAATGACTAACATTGGATTAAATTTTAAAAATATATTCTAATTACACATTAAAACAAATTAAAAGGATAATCTAACCATATAAATAAATTAGATTAAAACATAGTTTTGAATTAAAATACAATATTTTTACTATTCATTAAAAAATGAATTTTATCGGAACAATTTCAAAAAATTTACACAAAGTAAATTTTTATGTCCCCATTCTAAAAAAAGGATTTTATTTGGTCAAATAAATTGTATTAAATTTACCAAACTATAATTAAGGATGGTTCACCATTAAAAGGTGGTAAATCGACCTTTTAAAGTAAATTATGCTAAAAATTGGATTTATTCACATATTAAGCCTCTAAATTTTATTGGATAATTGTAAATACATTTAACAAACATGTATAATCATATTGTAGTTAGTTTTGTTCATTACCTCCAATATAATGGCTAGTAGTTAACTACCATTTAAAATAATAATATTTAATTATTAGAGTGCAACATATGATTTCAATGAAACATGTTGTTGTGTATCAAGTACGCTATCGAACATAGAAAACCATTTAAAGTAAAATTAATATTTAATTCAAACAATGTTAATAAATATGAAAATTTCAAATTATTTATTTTCCTAAGATGTTACATCCTTCCCCCCTTTCTGGGAATTGCTCCCTCGCAATTTTAAAATAGGGATTGGAAACTTCATTTAAAGTCCCACATCAGAAAAGAGTCAGTAAAACTATAACTTTAAAAGAAAGAAAGAAAAGTACAATGGTCACACAAGATAACCCATACTAGGATTTCATGTATGAAAACATGGATATGGAAGAGAAAAAAACCTTCATTTTTTGATAGAGAGTGGTAGAAAACATGATTAGGAGAAAGTTAACTACCAGAAAACCACAAACTTGTAAATGGTTAAACAGTCATTGATTCCCTAGTAGTAAAAGTTATCAAACGATGTTTTTGTTTTAAGTTACTTTTCATTGAGGATTTTATTTATGATCTCAACTAAAAACATAAGGAAACATAATTACTTGTCATGTAGACTTTCATCCTTTACTAGATTTCTAACAAAAACTCATATTTTCTCCAAATGATGAGTATTCAGGATGACTTGTTCACATTAAAAGAGCTATAATATAATTTGAGAGAATCCCATAATCCAAAAAAGATGAACTATTTATTTCCCATATCTTTATACCTTAACCAAAACCAAAATTTGTTTGTATAAGATCAGATAATCCCCAAAAAGTATAATCTTTTACAAAAAGAAAAACTTCTCTTAATCTCCATAATTTGTCAAACAATACCCAAAGTTTAACAAAGACCATTCAATAAATAATTCTCCATAACATTATTCAATGTAATACAAACTAATATTGAAAACGAAATCTCATAAGGATTTAATCATATTGTCTTCCAAGATAAATCTTCACATTTATCTCCATATAACATCAATTACTCTAAAAGTCTCATATTGAAAAGTAATTAATCTAATCACATATTTACCATGATAGGTTAATCATTTACATAGATAACCCAAAATCAACATATTATTGATTCATAAAATTATCAAACTAAATAGAATTATTCATACTAACCAGGGAGATCACATAGTCCAGTGTAAGGTGATAAATCCCAATCGTACTTTTGTGGGGGGTTCGATTCCCGCAGCTTTGTCTAATGCGACGGGTTGTCACGCGGTTTGCATGTCATCCATTTTCAAAAACTATATAATTTTATAACATTCCCAAAAAGAGATAAATTCATCCAAAATAACCACAACATACTTTAACAACAATGTTTATCTAATAACTTTCATTTTTCATCCCAAAATTTATTAACCTATAATTTCCTCAAATTCATGGATCATATAAACACAAACGGTTCATTATAACTATATCCACAAAATAAAAGATAATTATTCCTTGAATAAAATTTTCATATATCAAACATCAGGGTTACACATGGTATAAAAAGTCTTCTAATGTAATACCTTCATCAAAAGAGCCTTAATAATTTTATGCATTTCACCATCCTAAAATTTACCATAACACTAGAATCCCATATATGTTGACCTCTTACTCATTAAACATTATTCTTGATCCATTAACAATTCCTTAACAGATAAATATGAAATACTTATTTTCTACAAACAAAATCATGAATCGTATCCTATGATTCAATAATATCAAAATATAGGATACGAAATAATCCATACCTTTCATTGGTCATTGTCAGTTTCTTCATCCTCAATCGGAATGGCATTAGGTATTGGTAAACAAATATTTATATGATCCTGGTGATCCCATTCCTGAAACTTCTTTGTAGGACATCTATTTGTATAATGACCATGCACACCAAATTTAAAACATGTAATTGATCCCTCAGAATGAACTTCATTCCCTTTCCTAGAGTCAATTGGATACTTCCTTTTTCCATTGCAGGTTCTTGCTTTATGACCTTCATTTCCACATCTATAGAATCTCTCTGTATCATTGAATCATTTTCCTAGGTGTTTCTTTCCACATCCTTGACAAATAGGTTTTTGAACATACATACCTTTATAATTATTACATGAACATCCGTGGGGTTTTGTTTCTCACATATATGATGCCTTATAAATATCATCAAGGTTCAAGTGTTCAATCATGACTCTAGATAGTTGGTTGAGAATAAGAAAAAGAGTTCACATTGCAGCTCCCATTTCATTCAATTTCTCATTGAGAAAATCATCACAGTTTTCTTCACATCCATTGTTACTTTGATGCCTTCTTGATCTAGCCATTGATTAATACCAAAAAGGTAATTGTGAGTATATCAGTAAAATCATCATATAATATCTTAAGATGAGGGTAAATACTCAGATATATATATTCATGTCATCTTAAACTCATTCAAATTATCTAAAATAACTATAACTCTTTCTAAAATCATAACCATTATGGTAATGTCACTTATGCTTATGGAACACCCTAACCACTAAAGTTATTTAAACCGACCTCTAATACTAACTATAAGGAACTGGCCTTAAAACATTACATAATATTGAATTAAATAAATAATTCATATTGAGTATCTTTTCTGGTTTAGTGTTTTAGAGAATTAGGCCATAAATATTACATAACAAATTGAATATTACAAGTATACACTACTACTCAGTATCCATTTTTTTCATAAAATAAAAACACTTAAAAAGAAACATGTCTAGTTCAATGTATTAGACAACATGACTTTTCCTTGATCCCATCCTTGACCCTATTAATATTTAAGTCTATGGAAAAATATTTTAAAAACTTGGGATGAGCCTAAAAAGCATAGTATGGGTTATAAAATATTGAAGGAAAACATTTTCCCATCAATAAATACAAATCCATAAAACCATACTTTTCAATCATAACATAACATATGAAATCATAAGATTTATGAATAACACACACAAATCATAAATCATAAAGGTTACTTATGGCATCCATATAAAACATACATTGTAGCTATCACACCTACATAGGGAGTTACACTTGGAATACCCATCATAGTATATTCCCTAAATATCTTAGGAGAAACATCATGTTTACCTCCGTCACGTTGCCCAATGAATTGGAGAGCTATCACGGGCTCACCCGTCCTAGGTTTATCACAGAACCACCCATATACGTAAACAATTCCCAATAACCATAACATAATCATAACAAATAAAAAATGTATAAAAGAATGATAACATTTCAACATTCCAATATATCAAATCATGATATTGAAATAAATAATGATTTATCAAATCATTTTCAAAACCATTTAAAAAGTGATTTCTGAATCAAAATGTCCCAAACCACATTAAAGCTTTTAAATGTATTAACATTTTAAAACACTAATTTACATATATATAATTCCTTAAAAACCATTTTGAAAGCATGGAAATTAATGATAAATATTTATAAGAATAAATCATTAAAACGTTTAAAACAATATTTCAATTAAAGTGTTTTTAAAAAAATGAGAGATGCTTGAAAACAAAAATTGATGAATATAATTTAATCAAAACATTATAATATCATGAGAATAAAGGTATTAATTATATAATATTCCAAAGGATATTATACAGACCATATAAGAGTTAATTGGTGCATAACACCAATGAAGTATTAGTGGATATGTAAATTGAGATGAAATACCTTATAAAGATGGTATCCTTAAATTAAGGATAAATCAATCACATAATTATGTGTGAAAAATATAAATACGCCTAATATAAGTTTATATTAGTTGTAAAACAATAATTGGTATAAGGAACCGACCTTAAACATTAATTATTATTGAATTAATTGAATAATTCACATTAAAGATCTTTTCAGGTTTAGAGTTTTAGAGAATTAGGACATCACTATTACATCTCAAAGATTACAAAGTTGACACATCTACTCAGCTTCCATTTTTTTAACAAAATATAAACTCTTGAACAAAGGAGTCATGCCTAGTTCTTTGTTTTAGACAGCCTGACATTTCCTTGATCCCATCCTTGACCCTATTCAACTTTATGTCCTGTGAAAAACATATCAAAAAAACATGGGATGAGAATAAAAATCTAAATAATGGTTATAATAATACGGAAAGAAAACATTAGTCCATGTATACATAAGAATCAATGAAATCATACATTACTCAGAAAACATAAGCACGTTCACATACATTATGAAATCATAAGATTTATGAATAACTCATAGAAATCATAAGACATAAAGGTAACTTGAGGCATTCATAACACATTTACGTAGGGATTAATCCTCATGGTTATGTTTGGAATACCCATCACAGTATATTCCCTAAATCTATTGGGAGAAACCATAGTGTTTAACGCCTTCGCGTTACCCAATGCATTGGAGAGCTATATCGGGCTCACCCGCCCTTAGTTTATCACAGAACCACCCATCTTCATAAACAATGCCCAAGAACCATAACATAATCATTGAACATAACGTAAGCATAAAGAAAAGATAACATTCCCACATTGAAACAACAATATTACATTTTAAGATATTGAAATAATTACTTCATTCTAAAAACCATTTTCAAAACCATTTAAAACATTTATTAAAGATATTTTTGAATTAAAGTGTCCCATTCTACTTTGAAGCTTTTATCATTTTAAAACATTAATATTAATATAAATAAATCTGTAAAACCATTTTCAAAACATGTATATTAATGAGAAATATTTATAAGAATAAATCAATAAAACATTTAAAACGATATTTTAGTTAAGGGTTTTTAACAAAATGAGTGACACTTGAATACAATAATTGAGGAATAACATTTAATCAGAACTTTATAATATCATGAGAATAAAGGGATTCATGATATAATATTCCAAAGGACATTATATACACCATATAAGAGTGAATTGGTGCATAACAACAATGAAGTCTCAATAGAAATATAAATTGAGATGAAATCCCTAATAGAGAAGGTATCCTTAAATTAAGGATAAATATATCTCATAATTATGTGTGACAAATATAAATACACCCAGTATAAGTGGATATTAATTATAAAACAATAAAAGGTAATTCACACATATTCAAAGGATGAAATATTCAATAACTACATGTTGATCCCAAAGTAATCGAAATTGGGTTAAGAAGTTCCCTTGATAAAATTCGACAGCCTAATAGGGTCACTTTAAAATTCATAAAATTAGATGATGAGACAAAGAACGTTATATAATCACTTGGACATAAAATTTACACGAATAGGGATATATAAGAATATATCCCAACATAAAAATATGTAAATTAAAAGACATAACAAACTATGTCTTTTAGAAAGAGGAGTGTGAAAGGTTCCCTTACCGATTTGGGTAACTTTCGAATCGTACACCCCAAGAAAGAAGGGTCATACAATGAAGATTTAAATACCCATAAATTAAATTATATTACACAAAGAGTAAAATAATGTTTAGTACATACAGAACACAAATGGAAATTGTAACACCTGAGACTTTTATGTTATATAAATCATCAAAGGAATCTTTTTCTACACAAGACTTGCTTGGCTTGCTTTACACAAAATTGTGACCTTCCTCGATAGCTTGCGTCGTACGCAATACCGAGTTTCACTAAACAACGATATGCTATTAAAATAAAACTAGCCGTTATGAATAGTAAAAACAACTTTTTAAAATTTTATAAATTTTATTTTTCAAAATGGACTTCATTTTTGGATTCGGAATATCGAAATTAGCCTAGGGTGAAATTTTGGTATTTTTCTGAAAACTTTCAATTTTTGATGAATAGTGAAACCACTAAGTGGTAGGTTAAAAAATGAATTTTGCATAAAACTTAATTTTACCTCTTCTGTGAATGGAATTTCGAAAATCCGACAGGCACGGTTAATATCATGGACTAAAATGTGGTTCAATGAGATGAAAATAATTTTTGGTGAATAGTAACTTTTTACTTTTTTTTACCACCGTTAATAGTAAATAGGGTAACTAAGGGTAAATATGATATTACTATTACCCTAACACATGTTCTAATTCTATTGGATAAGTTTAATTCGACCAAAAACAACCTTATGAATATAATATGACCATTTAGGTCCACTTGGATTAGATTATGAAATTTAATATTATTTTATTTAATGAATAGTTAAAATAGTTAAAATCAATGTTTAATAACTAAAACATTTTTAATATGGGGTTATACATAAGATAAATTCGACTATAAATATTCATTAGAAAGCTAAAAAGATTTCTTACATAATTATATTTTATTTATAATTTTTAGACTTTAAAGTAATTAATTTATTTATGACACAACGATGATGAAGTAATTACCCTTTTAAGGAAATATTAACATAATTGATGTTATAAATGCTCAAATAAATGTAATTTGAGACTTTTTATGAATTCCACTAATTTTATAGGTTACTAAGATATATTAGTGTTGATTTAATATACTTGGTTCGAACATATAATTCTGTTATGACTTTCACAAAAATCATATATCAAATAGTGTCAAAATTGACACAAAATAGTTTTTAAATCAAATATTATATTATTAATTGTTATTTTATTCCTAAAAATCTACTGTTCGGCCAAATGACATAGATAAGGATATATATATTAATAATAAACAACTTGGGGTTAGTTTGGCATGTTATTGTAAGTGTATTAACAATATAGTGTAAGAAAACAAAAAGTCACGGTAAAAGTTAAATTATTTAACTTAGAGTTAAATCTAATTGATAAGGTTAAAATAATAACCTAAACTTGTCTAAATCTTATTGTATGATAGTATTTCGACCCATACCCACTTTACCTTCGAAATAAGACCCTTTGGAACCATTATAAACCGATTTTGACTTTAATATAAAATAATATTTTGAGGTATTCCTAAGGTGCCCCTCTCCTCCCTTATAAAAGGGCACCTCCTCCCCCTCCTCCTCCCACCAATTTGAGCACTCAAGCTCGGCCAAACCCTGCCAAAATCCCTTCTCCACTTCCCTAGAATAATCCTAGAGGTCCTGGTATTCTTCAAAGACCAATCTTAGTTCCCTAATTGGAGGATTCAAAGAGGCATTTCAAAGAAAAGGTAATATCCATTACCGATCTTTTCAATTTCTTTCTTCTTCAACTTCTTCTTCATTAGTTGTTTCATGATAAAGTAATAACATCAGTATTACATACATACTGATATGTTATTATAAATATGAAACAACTCTAATTCACCTTCTATCCATCCTACGGAAAAATGAAATCACCTCGCGTGCGTACGTACGGAATACCGTCTCCACGCCGTGGTGTAATCTATTTTCCATCATCACCTTACAAGGATGGGTATAATGGTGTAATGAGTAACTATATATGATTATTATAAAGTGATATTGATACTGAAATAGTATAAATACACTTAAATACAATTCCACGATCATGGGAACAATATCATTGCTCGTGCGTACCAACGGAATACCGTCTCCACGATGTGATGGGACTCGTTCTACATGATCATAATTACATAGTAATTATATAAATGAATTGAATGAATAAATATGATATATGTTACACTAATACCATTCTGGATATAAGGTATCTATAACCTTAAAAGAAGAATAAGAATTTATTCGGCAAAACACACATAAGAACAAAAGGCAATAAAGACCCGAGTAACAAGTAACAATGAAATATTACTAATAAGAAGCTAAGAATATGACAATATATGATATCATATCAATATTTATGATTCTGGAATAAGTCAATAACATTATTTAAACCATTATACAGGAGCTTCGGACACGTACAAAGCAAATCGGACCTATGGTAAGGGAAATATCACAATCTCATTTTTATCTGAGATTGTTTATACTTTAGTATTTACTGGGGTGTATTTTATCATCCACATCCATGTTCCCTCAATATGTAATATTATTTCCAACCTTCTACAATAGTTTATATCCAATTTTACCCTATGGTAAGTTTTTTTAAAAGATATGAAAGGAATCTTTTGTCATTTTTCGTACGAGGTACTTTTTGACTTTTCTGACAAAAGTACGGGAAGAATGTTTTTTTTAACTTATACGGCATGAATGGATTTTTAAAACATTATTTCCAAGAAGCTTCCTTTATAAGTATTCAAGTTTATTTTTAATCAACTTCGTTTAGTTTATAATTGTATGACATGTCAAGAAAAGAAAAGTGTTTTTGAAGTAGAAAGGATATTTTCCTCAAGAATGGAGTTCAAATGTTTTATCAAAATTATTTTCCATCTAAGATAATATAGGGTTATGTTTTTATCCCTATTATTACATTGATTTGATTATGTTGTGAGGGAATTATTTTTATGAAGTCATTTACCTTATATGATTTGTTTTATGATGTCCTGATGTTTCAAGAATCCCATTTTTGTTACATGTGTTATGCGATGATGTATGATTTATGAATATGTGGCACACATAAGAAAGGATTCATTATAAGATGGGTGGGACCTATATCTCCCTCCAATTCATTGGGTAAAGATTTATATCTCATGAGATAGACATGGCTGGAACGGAAGGATATTCCGGTTCAGTGATTCAGGACTGAAACGAGGAGTGAACTCAGTTCAGAAATGGACTTTGTCCGCTAAGATAGTCTTGGCAATGAGTCATGACTAACAAGAAATGATTTTCCATGATTATGTGTGCATGCCACAAAGTTTCATGTTTTATGTTATGATTATGGGGATCTCATTTTCACTTCTATGATTTATTCCAGGTTAAGATATTATGATCTCTTTTGCAGGATATGATTTTAAAAAAGATATGATATGATTTTTATTTCCTTTATTTGCCCTCGCTGAGCATTTGAGCTCACCCTTTTTGTATGTTTTCTTTTCCCCAGGTCAGGAATATGGATATTAAGTAGAATATGCTAAAAGGGACCCTAGATATGATGAAATAAATGGGAGACACTGTAGAAGATTTATGAACCACTTGTTTATGTTTCCCAGTTTCTAAAGACACTATACCTATACGGTCCATTGTGGTTTTGTCATATGTTGTAATAAGTGTACATCAATTTTGAAGTATTAACAATGTATGTAAAGTATGGGTCGTTATAGTTGGTATCATAGGAAAGGTATAGTCAACCTTCGGAAACTAGGATGTGAAAGTCTTAGTAAGAACCCTAAGGATAAGTCTAAGCATAGAGAACAATATTAGTGTTTTAGAAATATCCATGAATAACCTAGGATAAGACCTTAAGTGTGAAATTTTATTCTTAATTATGTGGTTTTTCTATTATAATTAGTGTTGCTCACACTATTCTTCTTGGTTTTAGTCAATGGCTGGAACCCAAAGGAATCGTGTTAATGCGGAATGCAACGGGCAATGCAATGATTGTCCCCCTGAGCAACCAATCGATATGGGAGCTGGAATACAAAATCTTGTAGCCATGCTCACAAAACTTTATCAAGCTATGAATCATGCATGACTTCCAAACGAGCAAAGGAAGGAGCAACATTCTGTTGAATCCTTCATGAGGCAGCATCCACCTTCTTTCAGCGGGTCTACTGATCCATTAGTTGCTGAACAATGGATTAGTACTACTGAAAAGATATTTTTAGTTCTTCAATGTTCCGAACATGATAAAGTCATCCTAGCAGTGTATCGTTTGGAAGGAGATGCTGATCAATGGTGGAATCTTATTAAGAATACGAGGCAAAGGGATGAAATTGAGACCATAGAATGGGACGAGTTCAAGAACTTATTTTTCAATAAGTACTTCCCTCGTATTATCCGAACAAAGATGGAGAAAGAGTTTCTTGAACTGAAGCAAAGGGATGATTAATCTGTTGGTACCTATGAAGAAAATTTTACAAGACTTTCAAGGTACGCTTCTGGTATTATTATCCAACCTGAGAGTAAGATCGATCGATTCTTTAGTGGCTTAAAACCAAGTCTTCGAAGGGCGTTAGCCATAAGGGACTTCAATAGCTACGAGGAAATCGTTCGATGTGCTCTTAAAGTCGAGATGGAGATTGGAGTATCCCATCAGTCCTATGGGTTTGATAAGAAGAGGAAAATGGAATTCAAAGGAAAATCTAAAGAGCACACTGAAAAGAAGATGAGCTTTCCCTTATGCTCAAAGTGTGGAAAGAAACATGGAGGGAGTTGTCTTAAAGGGACAACTAAATATTTCAAATGTGGAAAGGAAGGTCATCGGGCATTTGAATGCCACAATAATGGGAAGAAGATGTCTAATGATGCAAACAAAGGAAGGGATACACAGAATGAACCTACTACACTTCAATGTTTCAAGTGCAAGGAGATGGGGCATTATGCCAATCAATGCCCAAATCCAAGGGTTGATGATGATGGTCAACGTCAACAAACTCTTAAGGCTAAAGACAAAGGAAAGTCACGTGTAATTTCTATCAGCGATGTGGATTACGATAACGATGTGGTGAAAGGTACACTTACCATCCACTCTAAAGTAGCAAATGTTTTATTTGATTCTGGATCCACCCACTCTTTTATTTCTGAAAAGTTTTCTAAGGGTATCACCGTATTACCTCAACAATTAGATGTTGAGTTAGCTGTGACAATACCTAATGGCACATCAATCGCATCAAAAGTTTATAATTCTTCTCCGATCGAAGTTTGTGGGAAAGTTCTTCCTGCAAATCTTGTGATCCTTCCTATAGTGGAATTTGATGTGATTCTTGGCATGGATTGGCTTTCTTTATACGGAGCTCATATCAATTGCCAAAGAAGGGAAGTCACATTTCATATTCCAGATCAATCTATGATCATCTATCAATGCAAGGATGAACATAACCTTCCAGTGGAAATTTCTTCCATTTTATGGGTATTGATTCCATTAAATGAAGGTTATTTATCTCAAATGGTTGGTGAGAAAATCGCGATTAAGAATATGCCCATCGTACGGGAGTTTGATGATGTCTTTCCAGAGGAATTACTGGGTCTTCCACTAAATCGTGAAGTTGAGTTTTCATTAGAACTCGTACCGGGTGCTTTACCTATTTCAAAGACACCTTATAGAATGGCCGCAATTGAGTTGCATGAATTGAAGAAGCAACTCCAAGAGAATCTTGATAAGGGATTCATACGCCCTAGTGCGTCACCTTGGGGAGTACCTGTTCTATTTGTTAAGAAGAAAGATGGATCAATGAGACTCTGCATTGATTATCGAGAACTTAACAAGATCACTATCAAGAACAAATATCCTCTCCCGCGCATTGATGACTTATTTGACCAACTATGTAGAGCTCAATACTTTTCCAAGATTGATCTTCGTTCAGGGTATCATCAATTAAGGGTCAAAAGGGAGGATATACCAAAGAAGGCTTTCCATACAAGGTATGGACACTATGAATTTATAGTGATGCCTTTTGGTCTTAATTATGCCCCTGCTATCTTCATGGATCTAATGAATAGAGTCTTTAAATAATATCTTGATCAATTTGTGGTAGTCTTTATAGACTATATTCTTGTCTATTCAAAGATCAAGGAAGAGCATGAAGATCACTTGAGAATTATATTGAAGACCCTGAGAAAGGAGATGCTTTATGCCAAATATATCATGTGTGAATTTTGGCTTCAAAAAGTTGCATTTTTGGGTCACATAATCTCAAAAGAGGGGATATCTGTGGATCCAGCAAAAACAGAGGTTATCGAAAGACGGTCGAGACCAACAACAGTAACTGAGATCCGAAGTTTTCTTGCTTTGGATGGATATTATCGACGTTTTGTAAAAGATTTTTCACGATTATCTAATCCACTCCCCAAGTTGACTCGGAAAGGAGTTAAGTTTGTTTGGACAGAGGAATGTGAAGAGAATTTCAAGGAGTTGAAAAGAAGGTTATCTAGTGCACCTATGCTCACACTTCCTTGTAGTGGAGAAAGGTTTTTGATCTACAGTGATGCATCCAAGAAGGGATTGGGGTGTGTTCTTATGAAAAATGATATGGTGATAGCTTATGTCTCACGACAGTTGAAAATCCATGAGCAAAATTACCCAACACATGATTTGGAGTTAGCTGCGGTAATCTTTGCATTAAAGATTTGGAGGCATTACCTTTATGGTGAAAGGTGTGATATTTATACTGATCATAAAAGTTTAAAGTATATTTTCACACAAAAGGAGCTGAATATGCGTCAAAGAAGATGGTTGGAGCTGATTAAGGATTATGACTGCTCAATCCATTACCACCCTGGGAAAGCAAACAAGGTGGCAGATGCATTAAGTCGACAAGACCATGCTAGTTTATCCATGATGAGGATCACAAAAGATCCAATATTTATGGATTTAAAAAGGATGGATCTTGGAATTATAATGGAAGGGGAAAAATCTTATCTTTCTCAAATAAATGTTCAACCATCTATACATGTGAAGATTAAAGAGGCACAGAAAGAAGATGTTGAGTTACAAAAGAAAGTGAGAAATGTTCCTGAATTCAACCTTGATTGTGATGGGATAATAAAGTTCAGGAATCGGGTTTGTGTCCCTACCATCCCCGAATTAAAGAAGGAGCTGCTAGATGAGGCTCATAGTTCTTCATTCTTTATTCATCCTGGAAGCACGAAGATGTATAAGGACCTGAAAGAGTACTTCTGGTGGGATGGCATGAAAAGAGATGTTGCTAAATATGTCTCTCGATGTTTGGTTTGTCAACAAGTTAAAGCTGAGAGACAGATGTCTAAGGGGATGTTACAACCATTACCCATACCTGAATGGAAATGGGAAAACATCACTATGTACTTTGTCACAGGACTTCCTAAAACATCCAAAGGCAATAATGCTATCTGGGTCATAGTTGATCGTCTTACAAAGTCTGCACACTTCATTGCTATTAGAGAGGATTTCTCTCTAGATCAGCTTGCCAGGATATATGTAAAGGAAGTGGTAAGATTGCATGGAGTACCACTTTCTATTATATCTGATCGGGATCCGAGATTTACCTCAAAGTTCTGGCGAAGTCTTCAGCATACTCTGGA
The DNA here is from genome assembly GCA_963277665.1 of Viscum album. NCBI lineage: Eukaryota > Viridiplantae > Streptophyta > Magnoliopsida > Santalales > Viscaceae > Viscum > Viscum album. The sequence goes on from OY728138.1 coordinate 401,391,644, forward strand.
TACAGAGTTGAGTTTCAGCACTGCTTATCATCCTCAGACAGACGGTCAGTCTAAGAGAACAATTCAAACCCTAGAAGATATGTTGAGATCTTGCTCCATGGATTTCAAAGGAGGTTGGGATCAACACCTACCTTTGGTGGAATTTTATTATAATAATAGCTTTCACTCCAGTATTCAAATGGCTCCTTATAAAGCTCTCTATGGAAAGAAATGCAGGACTCCAACTTACTAGGATGAAGTTGAGGAAAGAAAGCTATTAGGACCTGATCTCGTTGTTGAAATGGCAGAAAAGGTCAGATCTATTCAACAACACATAAGAGCAGCTCAGAGTCGACAGAAAAGTTATGCCGACAACCGAAGAAAAGACCTAGAGTTTGAAGTGGGTGATAAAGTGTTCTTACAAATATCTCCCTGGAAGAGGGTTATAAGATTTGGAAAGAAGGGGAAGTTGAGCCCTAGATATATCGGTCCTTTCGAAATACTGGATCGTGTTGGAATGGTAGCTTACCGATTGGCGCTTCCACCGAATCTCTCTCAAGTTCATGATGTGTTCCATGTATCTCTCCTGAGAAAGTACACACCTGATCCTTCACATGTACTGAGCTCAGAAGTTGTACCGCTGGAGAAAGATCTTTCTTATGAAGAACAACCGATAGAGATTCTGGATCGTAGCGAAAAAGTCCTACGAAACAAGACCACTCAATTGGTGAAAGATTTATGGAGGAACCACCAACTTGAAGAAGCTACATGGGAGCTTGAGGATATGATGAGGGAGAAGTATCCTCATCTGTTTGTTACAAAGTGACGAATTTCGAGGGCGAAATTCATTTTAAGGGGGGTAGAATGTAACACCCAAGACATTTATGTTATATAAATCATCAAAGGAATCTTTTTCTACACAACACTTGCTTGGCTTGCTTTACACGAAATCGTGACCTTCCTCGATAGCTTGCGTCGTACGCAATACCGAGTTTCACTAAACAACGATATGCTATTAAAATAAAACTAGCTATTATGAATAGTAAAAACCACTTTTTAAAATTTTATAAATTTTATTTTTCAAAATGGTCTTCATTTTTGGATTCAGAATATCGAAATTAGCCTAGGGTGAAATTTTGGTATTTTTCTGAAAACTTTCAATTTTTGATGAATAGTGAAACCACTAAGTGGTAGGTTAAAAACTATATTTTGCATAAAACTTAATTTTACCGCTTCCGTGAATGGAATTTCGAAAATCCGACAGGCACGGTTAATATCAAGGACTAAAATGTGGTTCAATGAGATGAAAATAATTTTTGGTGAATAGTAACTTTTTACTTTTTTTTACCACGGTTAATAGTAAATAGGGTAACTAAGGGTAAATATGATATTACTATTACCCTAACACATGTCCTAATTCTATTGTATAAGTGTAATTCGACCAAAAACAACCTTATGAATATAATATGACCATTTAGGTCCACTTGGATTAGATTATGATATTTAATATTATTTTATTTAATGAATAGTTAAAAAAGTTAAAATCAAAGTTTAATAACTAAAACATTTTTAATATGGGGTTATACATAAGATAAATTCGACTATAAATATTCATTAGAAAGATAAAAAGATTTCCTACATAATGATATTTTATTTATAATTTTTAGACTTTATATAAATTAATTTATTTATGACACAACGATGATGCAGTAATTACCCTTTTAAGGGAATATTAACATAATTGATGTTATAAATGCTCAAATAAATGTAATTTGATACTGTTTTTGAATTCCACTAATTTTCTAGGTTACTATGACATATTAGTGTTGATTTAATCAACTTGGTTCGAACATATAATTCTGTTATGACTTTCACAAAAATCATATATCAAATAGTGTCAAAATTGACACAAAATAGTTTTTAAATCAAATATTATATTATTAATTGTTATTTTATACCTAAAAATCTAATGTTCGGCCAAATTACTTAGATAAGGATATATATATTAATAATAAACAACTTGGGGTTCGTTTGGCATGTTATAGTAAGTGTATTAACCATATACTGTAAGAAAACAAAAAGTCACGGTAAAAGTTAAATTATTTAACATAGAGTTTAATCTAATTGATAAGGTTAAACTAATAACCTAAACTTATCTATATCATATTTGTTGATAGGATTTCGACCCATCCCCACTTTACCTTCGAAATAAGACCCTTTTAACCATTATAAACCGATTTTGACTTTAATATAAAATAATATTTTGAGGTATTCCTAAGGTGCCCCTCTCCACCCTTATAAAAGGGCACCTCCTCCCCCTCCTCCTCCCACCAATTTGAGCACTCAAGCTCGGCCAACCCCTGAAAAAATCCCTTCTACACTTTCCTATAATAATCATAGAGGTCCTGGTCTTCTTCAAAGACCAATTTAGTTCCCTAAGTGGAGGATTCAAAGAGGCGTTTCAAAGAAGAGGTAATATCCATTACCGATCTTTTCAATTTCTTTCTTCTTCAACTTCTTCTTCTTTAGTTGTTTCATGATAAATTAATAACATCAGAATTACTTACATACTGATATATTATTATAAATATGAAAAAACCCTAATTCACCTTCTATCCATCCTACGGAAAAATGAAATCACCGCGCGTGCGTACGTACGGAATACCGTCTCCACGCCGTGGTGTAATCTATTTTCCATAATCACCTTACAACGATGGGTATAATGGTGTAATGAGTAACTATATATGATTATAATAAAGTGATATTGATACTTAAATAGTATAAATACACTTAAATACAATTCCATGATCATGGGAACAATATCATCGCTCGTGCGTACGTACGGAATACCGTCTCCATGATGTGATGTGACTCGTTCTACATGATCATCATTACATAGTAATTATATAAATGAATTGAATGAATAAATATGATATATGTTACACTAATACAATTCTGGATATAAGGTATCTATAACCTTAAAAGAAGAATAAGAATTTATTCGGCAAAACACTCATAAGAACAAAAGGCAATAAAGACCCGAGTAACAAGTAACAATGAAATATTACTAATAAGAAGCTAAGAATATGACCATATATGATATCATATCAATATGTATGATTCTGTAATAAGTCAATAACATTATTTAAACCATTATACAGGAGCTTCGGACACGTACAAAGCAAATCAGACCTAAGGTAAGGGAAATATCACAATCTCATTTTTATCTGAGATTGTTTATAGTTTAGTATTTACTGGGGTGTATTTTATCATCCACATCCATGTTCCCTAAATATGTAATATTATTTCCATCCTTCTACAATAGTTTATATCCAATTTTACCCTTCAGTAAGTTTTTTTAAAAGATATGAAAGGAATCTTTTGTCATTTTTTGTATGAGGTACTTTTTGAATTTTCTGACAAAAGTACGGGAAGAATGTTTTTTTTAACTTATACGGCATGAATGGATTTTTAAAACATTATTTCCAAGAATCTTCCTTTATAAGTTTTCAAGTTTATTTTTAATCAACTTCGTTTAGTTTATAATTGTATGACGTGTCAAGAAAAGAAAAGTGTTTTTGAAGTAGAAAGGATATTTTCCTCAAGAATGGAGTTCAAATGTTTTATCAAAATTATTTTCCATCTAAGATAATATAGGATTCTGTTTTTATCCCTATTATTACATTGATTTGATTATGTTGTGAGGGAATTATTTTTATGAAGTCATTTACCTTATATGATTTGTTTTATGATGTCCTGATGTTTCAAGAATCCCATTTTTGTTACATGTGTTATGCGATGATGTATGATTTATGAATATGTGGCACACATAAGAAAGGATTCATTATAAGATGGGTGGGACCTATATCTCCCTCCAATGAATTGGGTAAAGATTTATATCTCATGAGATAGACATGGATGGAATGGAAGGATATTTCGGTTCAGTGATTCAGGACTGAAACGAGGAGTGAACTCGGTTCAGAAATGGACTTTGTCCGCTAAGATAGTCTTGGCAATGAGTCATGACTAACAAGAAATGATTTTCCATGATTATGTGTGCATGCCACAAAGTTTCAAGTTTTATGTTATGATTATGGGGATCTCATTTTCACTTCTATGATTTATTCCATGTTAAGATATTATGATCTCTTTTGCAGGATATGATTTTCAAAAAGATATGATATGATTTTTATTTCCTTTATTTGCCCTTGCAGAGCATTTGAGCTCACCCTTTTTGTATGTTTTCTTTTCCCCAGGTCAGGAAGATGGATATTAAGTAGAATATGCTAAAAGGTACCCTAGATATGATGAAATAAATGGGATACACTGTAGAAGATTTATGAACCACTTGTTTATGTTTTCCAGTTTCTAAAGACACTATACCTATACGGTCCTTTGTGGTTTTGTCATATGTTGTAATAAGTGTACTTAAATTTTGAAGTATTAACAATTTATGTAAAGTATGGGTAGTTATAGAAATAGTGGGAAATGTAGCATGAATCTCACGAGAATAAAATGTGAAATGAAAATCCCCTTATGAAAATTCGGCAGCCGAACGACACCACATAAAAATTAAAAAAATGGATTGATGAGATAAAATAGGGTCTCTCATCATATGAAAATATAATGGACATAAAGAGGAATATAAAATAACATCCTACAACATAAGAACATGGAGCATAAAAGAAATGACATAAAAAAGAGTACTTAAAAAGAAAGAGAGAGATAAGATCCCTTACCTCAAGTCCGACTTGTCTTGTTCGTTTCATTATATTCCTGAATAATAAAAATTGGTAAATTTATAATTTCTTAAGGGCCTCATTTAAATATTATTATTCAGTTCATATCAAATATTATAATATTATAATAATTGGTTAATAATGTGAGTTCATATCAGATGTTTTTGTCGATGTTTGGTACATGAGTCAAAAATAAACTTGTTTGAAAATGATTGTCCATGTAGTTATAAGTTCATCATATCCAGAATATTATTAATGATTTAAATATCATATATATCCATTACATATTCATTTTATACTATTCCATAAAATTTGTAGATAAAAAGAAAAGAAATTCACCGTTCCTGGAGACGGTAGGCCATACGTATGCATGAACGCTACTTTCATTTATTTGTCATATTAATGGAATTAAAAATAATTGAGAGATATATATATATTATAATTAAATTATAATATATATGTTATATAGGTTACATAATTTTATTAATTTCATTTTTTATACATTCCTTGTATTGCATGAATGAGTCACATCACTCTAGGAGGCGGTAGTCCACACTTCTTCGTATAAAATTATCGCAATTACACAACATGCAAAGCATAAAGGTATGTTTTAAATATAAAATACAGAAGAAAATGGAAAACATAAATACGATATATCTCATATATAAAATACAGTGATATCATAATGGCCCCCATGAAAGGTGTTATTAGAAGATTGAACAATCATCGTTTTGCGAGGCAGTAATGCGCCATCTCCAGAAACAGTATGTTATTTAACCATTACATAGAGGTGTGTGTAACTGTAGATCAAATCATTCACATAAAAACATCCCAGTACATTTAAGATACTGGTGTTATTACAAAATAAAGGAATAAAAAGAGTTTAGGGGTTTGGAGAAGCAAAATAAAACATAAGAACACAAGTGAAGACATTACCTTTAAATCGGGTAACTCCTCTTGGTTTGAACCAAAAGGGTTTCTTGAAGAGAATTCTGCCAAAGGTTAGGCTTCAATGATGAATAGAGGGATGTGGAGAGATGAAATGGGTAGGGTTTGGCCGAGCCAAAGGATTGATATGTGTGAGTAAGGTGGTAGATGTGGGGGACTTTTATAATGGAAGAGGCGGGGCACTCTTGGAATGTTATAAACTATTACTGTATTATAAAATGCTTTTCGGATTTTAAAGGTCCCAAAGGGAAATATTTCGTTGCTAAGGTGATAAGGTTTCTAAATAAACCCATACAATAGGTTTTTTACATGTTTAAGACTTAGAGTTCACCCTATCTTCTCATTTTATTTAAATTGTTCATTTATGTGGTACTCAATGCATCATCATGGTGTCATAAATAAATAAATTAATTTAATGTGTAAAAATTATAAAAAAATATCATGATGTAGGAAAGCTTTTTATCTTTCTAATTAATATTTATACTAAAAAATATGACTTGTATAACCCCATGTAAATATTTTTATATTAAGGGAATACATGTTTGTGACATTTTAATTTTAACTTTAAATAAAAAGATATTAATGTAATTTTCTAACTAAAGTGGCTCCATGGGGTCCCCAAGTTGAGCCATGGATTTTCTTGGTTGTCCATGACTCATATAATAAGGTTTTTACATCTTCCAAGGTAATTTAATATTATTATAACATTATCGTTACCTTAAATTACACTAATTACCTTTAATCCGGATTAATAAAACGTAAAAGTTACTATTCACCAAAAAAATTTTTTTAATCTCATTGAACCACATATTAATTCCTAATGAAAACCATGTATGTTGGATTTTTGAAAATAAAATCACAGAAGTGGTAAAGTTTTATTTAAACAAAAAATCAGTTTCTTTGACTACCACTTAGTGGTTTCACTATTCATCAAAAAATGGAGTTTTTCAAAAAAATACCAAACATTCACCCTAAGAAATATTTGATAATCCGAATTCAAAAATGATGTCTATTTTACAAAATTCCAAATATATATGTTTAATTAATTAAATTAATAATTCATTCCCGCTGTCAAAACAAATAGTGTGTTTTTAAGAAACAATATCTATTAAAAGATTGACACTAGTTTAAGTCCAATTTCAAATTGAAATTTATTACAATGACCAAAACTGGATTAAATTGTAAAAATATATTCTAAATACACTTTAATATCAATTAAAAATATAATATATCCATTTAAATAAATCAGATTAGAAGGAGGTTTTGAATTAAAATGAAACATTTTCACTAAAAATGATCTTTATCAGAAAAATTACAAAAAATTTACACAAAGTAAATTTTGATATCCATATTCTAAAGAAGGATTTTATTTTGTCAAATAAAACATATAAAATTTTCAAAATTATATTTTAAAAGGGTTCTCCATCAAAAGGTGGTCCATCATCCTTCTAAAGAATATTAGAGGATTTATGCTTAAAATTTGATTCATTTGCATTTTAAGCCTCTATCATTTATTGGATAAAAGTAAAAATATTTGACAAACATATATAATAATTATATAGTTTATTCCATTCATTCCTTACATTAAAATATCTAGGCATTAACTACCATTTAAAATAATATTATTTTATTATTAGAGTGCAACATAAGATTTCAAAGAAACTCATTGCAGCATTTTGTGTACGCCATCGAGCATAGCATTCCCTTTAAAGTAATATTAATATTTTATTCACAAATTTGGATAAATATGAAAATATCATATTCTTTTTTTACCTAGCGTGTTACATCCTTCCCCCCTTTTGGGAATTGCGTCCTCGCAATTTTAAAATTGGGCTTGTAAATTTCATTTAAAATCCCACGTCAGAACATTAGTCAGTAAAACTATCACTTTAAAATAACGAAAGAGAAGTAAAAAGGTCACCTTAGTTAACCCATACTATGATTCCATGTAGTAAAACATGGACATGGAGGAGAAAACAAAGGGTCATGTTCTGATGGAGGGTGATAGAAAACATGTTTAGGAGAAAGGTAACCAAAAGAAAAACACTAACTTGTGATGGGTTAAATGGTATTTGATTCCACAGTAGGAAAAATTAACAGAAAATTTTTTTTTAAGTGACTTTTCATTGAGGAATTTATTTATGTGATTAACTAACACATAAGGAAACACAGTTACTTATCATGTTGACTTTCAACTTTTACTAGATTTCTTACACGAACTCATATTTTCTCCAAAAATGAGTATTTAGGATGACTTGTTCACATTAAGAGAGGTATAATCGACATCTAGAGAATCACCTAATCCACAAAATAGAACTATATAATTCCCATGTCTTTAGACCTTAAACAAAACTAAAATAAAAAAGGTTGGTATGAGATCAGATAATACCCAAAAAGGGTCATCCTTTATAAAAAAAATCTATTCTTAATCTCCAAAATTTGTCAAACAATACCCAGAGTTCAAAAAAGGCCATTAAATAATCATATATCCATAAAATTCTTTAAAGTAATAAAGACTAAGACTGAAACCCAAATCTATGAAGGATTTAATCACATAGTCTTCCAAGATAAACCTTAACATTTATCCCCAAATAACATCATTTACTCTTAAAGTATCATACTGAAAATTAATTAACATAATCACATATCATCCATGATAGGTTACTAGTTTACATAGATAATGAAAAATAAAATTAGTCTAGATTCATAAGATCATATAACTAAAAATAATAAGTCAAACTAACCCAGGACTTTAGGTATTCCAGTGGTAGGCGATAAATACCTGTCACACTTTGGTTATGGGTTCGATTCCCTTAGCTTCGTCAGATGCGACAGGTTGTCACACGGTCTACATGTTGTCCTTTTTCCAAAACTACATAATTCTTATAACATTCCCAAAAAAGCGATAAAATCTTCAAAAATAACCATAACATATTTTAACGTCAATTTTATCTCATTCCATTAAATTCCATCATATCATAGAGTAACCCATAATTACCTAAAAAGTAAGGATCATATTAACCCTAATGGTTACCTTTATAATTATTACCTGAACTTCCACATCGAGTTGGTTCTCTCGTACATTATGCATTAAGGAACTCACCAAGGTTCAAGTGGTTGATCATGACCCCTGATAGTTGTTTTAGAATAACCACAATATTTCTCATTGAATCCCCAATTTCATCCAGTCTCTTAATCAGAGAACCACCATAGTTTCCTTCAAACCCATTGTCACTTTGGTGCCTGCTAGATCCATCCATTTACTAAAACCAAAAATGTCAATGTGAGTATATCAACAAAATAATCATGTAATAAAGAGGAAGATAAACACTAATATATACTTAGTAATTCACTTTATCTAAAACTATGACTCTTTCTGAAATCCTAGACATTATGGTAATGTCACTTATGCTTAAAGAATACTCTAACATCTAAAGATATCTAAACTGACCTCTGATTCCAACTATAAGGACCTGACCTTAAAGATTACTTATTATTGAATTAATTGACTTATTAACATTGAGGATCTTTTTAGGTTTAGAGTTTTAGTGAAATAGGACATAACTATTACATCTCAATGATTACAAAGTAGACACATCTACTCAGCTTCTATTTTTTTCACAAAATAAAAATTCTTGAACAAAGGAGTCATGTCTAGTTCTTTATTTTAGACAGCCTGACATTTTCATGATCCCATCCTTGACCCTATGCACCTTTATGTCCTTTGAAATACATTTCAAAAAAACGTGGGATGAGCATAAAAAGCTCAGTATGGTTTATAAAAATATGGAAAGAAAACATTAGTCCATGTATACATAAGAATCAATGAAATCATACATTACTCATAAAACATAAGCATGTTAACATACCTCATGAAATCATAATTTTTATAAATAACTCATAGAAATCATAATACATAAATGTAAATTGATTCATTCATAACATTATTACATAGGGATTAACCCTCATGGTTAGGTTTGGAAAACCCATCACTGTATATTCCCAAAATCTCTTTGGAGAAACCTTAGCGTTTAACCCCTTCGCGTTACCCAATGCATTTGGGAGCTATATCGGGCTCACCCGCCCTTAGTTTATCACGGAACCAACCGTCTTCATAAACAATTACTAGGAACCATAACATAATCATTGACCATAACTTATGCATAAAGGAAAGATAACATTCCCACATTTCAACAACAATATATCATTTTAAGATATTGAAATAATGAATCCTTTCTAAAACCCATTTTCAAATCCATTTAAAACATTTAATAAAGATATTTTTGAATCAAAGTGTCCCATTCCACTTTGAAGCTTTTAAAATTTTAAACCATTAATATTCATACAAATAAATCCTTATAACCATATTGAAAAAATGGATATTAATGATAAATATTAATAATAGTAATTCATTAAAACATTTAAAATGATATTTTAGTTAAAGTGTTTTTAACAAAATGAGAGACACATGAATACAATAATTGAGGAATAACATTTTATTAGAACATTATAATATCATATGAATAAATAGATTCATGATATACTATTTCAAAGTACAGTTTATACACCATATAAGAGTGAATTGATGCATAAAAACAATAAAGTCTCAATATAAATGTAAAATGAGATGAAATTCCTTATAAAGAAGGTATCCTTAAATTAAGGATAAATAAATCTCATAATTATGTGTGAAAAATATAAATACACCCAATATAAGTGGATATTAAGTGTAAAACAATCAAAGGTCATTCACATATATTAAAAGGATGACATATTCAATAACTACATGTTGAACCCAAAGAAATCGAAATTGGGTTAAGAAGTTCCCTTGGTAAAATTCGACAGCCTAACGGCGTCATGTTAAAATTCATATAATTAGTTGATGAGTGATATACTGGTATCTCATCACTTGGACATAAAATTTACATCAATAGGGATATAGAATAACATATCCCAACATAAAAAGATGTAAATTAAATGACATAACAAAATAGGTCTTTTATAAAGAGGAGGGTGAAAGGTTCCCTTACCGATTTGGGTAACATTCGAAACTTACACCCCATGAAAGAAGGGTCATACAATGAAGATTTAAATGCCCATAAATTAAATTATATTACACAATGAGTAAAATAATGGTAATTACATACACAACAAAAAAGGAAATACTGGAAAATGTAGTATGAATCTCAAGGGAATAAAAAGTGAGATGAAAATCCCCTTATGAAAATTCGGCAGCCTAACGACACCACATAAAATGTCCAAAAATGGATTGATGAGATCAAAAAGGGTCTTTCATTGTATGAACATACAATCTACAGAAAAAGGAATATAAAATAACATCCTCCAACATAAGAACATGGAGCATAAAAGTAATGGCATAAAACAGAGTAGTTAAAAAGAAACAGAGAGATAAGATCCCTTACCTCAAGTCCGACTTGTCTTGTTCGTTTCTCTATTTTCCTGAATAATAAACTTTGGTCAATTTATAATTGATTAAGGACCTCCTTTAAATATTATTATTCAGTTCATATCACATATTATAATGTTATAATAATTTGTTAATAATGTGAGTTCATATCAGACGTTTTTGTCGATGTTTGGTACATGAGTCAAAAATGAACTTGTTTGAAAATGATTGTCCAAGTAGTTATATGTACATCATCTCCAGAATATTATTAATGATTTAAATATCATATATATACAGTATATTTTCATTTTAACTATTCCATAACATTTGGTGATAAAAAGAAAAGAAATGCACCGTTCATGGAGACGGTAGGTCGTACGTACGCATGAACGCTACTTTCATTTCATTGTCGTATTAATGGAATTAAAAATAATTGAGAGATATATATATTATTATTACAGTATAATATATATGTTATATAGGTCACATAGTTTCATTAATTTCATTCTTTATACATTCCTTGTATTGCATGAATGAGTCACATCACTTGAGGGGGCGGGAGTCCGCACTTCCTCGTATGAAATTATCGCAATTACACAACATGAAAACCTTAATGGAATGTTTTAAACATAAAATAAGGAAGCATATGGGAAACATAAATACCATTCATATCATATATAAAATACAGTGACATCATAATGGACACCATGAAAGGTGTTAAGTGAAGATTGAACAATCATCATTTCGGGAGGCAGTAATTCACCATCCACAGAAACAGTATGCTCTTTAACAATTAGGCGGAGGTGTGTGTATGTGTTGATAGAATCCTTCACATAAAAACATCCTAGTACATTTAAGATACTGGTTTTGTTAAAAAAAATAAATTAATAAAAAGAGTTTAGGGGTTTGGAGAAGCAAAATAAAACAAAATAACACAACTGAAGACATTACCTTTAAAACGGGTAACTCCTCTTGGTTTGAACCAAAAGGGTATCTTGAAGAGAATTCTGCAAAAGGTGAGGCATCAATAATGAATAGAGGGATGTGTAGAGATGAAATGGGAAGGGGTTGGCCGAGACAAAGGCTTGATAGGTGTGAGTAAGGTGGTAGAGGTGGGGGCCTTTTATAAAGGAAGAGGATGGGCACTCTTGGAAAGTTATAAACTATTACTTTATTATAAAATGCTTTTCAGATTTTAAAGGTCCAAAAAGGAAATATTTAGAGCCTAAGGTGATAGGTATTTTAAATCCACCCATAAAATAGGTTTGTGACAAGTTTAAGACTGATAGTTTACCCTATCTTTTCATTTTATTTTAATCGTTCATTTATGAGGTAATCACTGCATCATCACAGTGTCATAAATAAATTAATTTATTTAATGTCTAAAAATTATAAAAAAAATATCATGATGTAGGAAATCTCTTTATCTTTATAATTAATATTTATAATAAAAAATATGACTTGTATAATCCCATGTAAATATTGTTTTAGTGAAACAATACATGTTTATGACATTTTAATTTTAACTATAAATAAAAAGTTATTAATGTCATTTTCCACCAAAAGTTGCTCCATGGGGTACCCAAGATGAACCATGGATTATGTTGGTCGGGAATGACTCATCCAATTAGTTTATTACATGTGTCACATTCATTTCATATTATTATAACATTATCGTTACCTTAAATTACACTAATTACCTTTAATTACAATTAATAAAACTTAAAAGATACTATTCACCAAAAAAATTATTTTAATCACATTGAACAAAATTTTACTTCCTAATGACAACCATGTAGATCGGATTTTTGAAAATCTAATCACAGATGTGGTAAAGTTTCATTTAAACGAAAAATCAGTTTCTTTAACTACCACTTAGTGGTTTCATTATTCATCAAAAATTGAAGTTTTTCAGAAAAATACCAAAAATTCACCCTAAGATATATTTGATATTCTGAATTAAAAAATGATTTCTATTTTAAGAAATTCAAAATATATAAGTAGAATTAATTAATTTAATAATTCATTCCCACTGTCAAAACAAATAGTGTGTTTTTAAGAAACAATATCTATTAAAATATTAACACTAGTTTACGTCCACTTTCAATGTGAAATTAATTTCATTGACCACCATTGGAATAAATGGTAAAAATATATTCTAAATAATCTTTAATCTCAAATTAAAAATATAATATATCCATATAAATAAATCAGATTAAAATGAGGTTTTAAATTAAAATACAATATTTTCACTAAAAATGATCTTTAACGGAAAAATCACAAAAATTTACACAAAGTAAATTTGGATGTCCAGATTCTAAAGAATGATTTTATATTGTAAAATAAAAAATAAAAAAATTTCAATATTATATTTAAAAGGGGTTCTCCCTCAAAAGGCGGTTCATCGTCCTTTTAAATAAGATTAGATGATTTATGTTTTAAATTGGATTCAATTGCATTTTAAGCCTCTAACATTTATTGGATAAAAGAAAAAATATTTGACAAACATATATAATCATTTTGTATTTAGTTCTGTTCATTCCAGCCATTACAAAATCTAGGCGTTAAGTACCATTTAAAATAATATTATTTTATTATTAGAGTGCAACGTAAGATTTCAAAGAAACTCATTGTTGCGTATTGGGTACGCCATCGAGCATATCATTCCATTTAAAGTAATATTAATATTTTATTCAGAAATATGGATAAATATGAAAATGACATATTATTTATTTACCTGGGGTGTTACAATTCTTCATTCACACATATTCATAGGACGACTAATCAAGAAGTACAAGTTGAACCCAACGAATTGAAATTGGGTTAAGAAGTTCCCTCGTAAAATTTCGACAACCTAACGACGTTACATTAAAATTAAGAAAATGAGTTAATGAAATAAAAAGGGTATCTCATCACTTGGACATAATGTTTACATCCATAATGATATATATGAGCATATCCCAAAATAATAAGATGTAAATTAAAATACATAACAAAAAAGTAGACTTTTAAAAAGAGGAGGGTGAATGGTTCCCTTACCGATTTGGTAACTTACAAAACAAATTCCACATAAAAGAAGGATCATACAATGAAGATTTAAATATTCATAAATTAAATTATGTTACACAATGAGTACAATCATGATCATAACATACACCACACAAAATGAAATAGTGGCAAATATTGTATGAATCTCATGGGAATAAAAAGTGGTATGAAACCCTTTACCACATTGTAATCAACTGAGTCGTATGACCAAAAGTTAATATCCAACAAATGAATCACTGAATATAATGAATATATTTAGAATAATTATAATATATATCAAATGGAAGTACACAATACACCACATGCAAGGAATAAGTGGAAAACAATGGAAACTCACAGAATTAATAGTGAGATAAGAAATTCTCTTACCTCATATCTGACATGGCCCGTTCGTTCTTTAATCTCCTGAATAATAAACAAAAGATAATTTATACTTGCGTAAGAACTTTTTTCATGTTTATTATTCCATTTATATCACTTATTACCATGTTATAAACATTATGAAATCATTTATGTTAATAACATTCTTTTTGTCGATATTTGGTACTGGAGTCAAAAATGACCTCCTTATATTTACAAGTTGTCCATGTTGTCAATAGTCCATTATATCCATAATGATATTTATTATTTAGATATAATATATATCATATATACCTAGTATATATATATATATTTATTTATAACAGTACATAGCATTTGGAGGTAGGAAATGAAATGCACCGTTCATGGAGACGGTAAGACGTACGTACGCATAAACACTTCTTTCATTTCTATTTCTTATTTTAATGGAATTAAAACATAATTATTCATAGGTAAATTATAATTTCAGTATAATATCATATATAATATAATTTACCCCATCCTATATAAATCCCACATAAGGAATTAACGAGTAATATTACGTTGAGTGGGCGGTAGTCCGCACTTCCTCAAATGAAATTATCACGTTTAACTATAATGGAAAAATAAAGGTATATTATAAAAGGAAAATACACAAGAATAAAGAAAACATAAACATAATATATATAATATATAAATATAGTTCCATCATAATGGCCAACATGAGAGTCGGTAGAGTGTAATTGAACAATCATCGTTTCGTGAGGCGTTAGTTTCCCATGCACAGAAACATTATGTTCTTCATCCATTAGATGGAGGTGTTTGTAAGTGTAGTTCGAATCCTTATAATAAAAACGTACTAGTATGTTTATAATACTGGTGTTTTTATAAAATAATGGAATATAATGAGTTTATGGGTTGGAGAAGTAAAATAGAAGAAAACAATTTAAGAGAAACAATTACTTTTAATTTGGGTAACTCCCATTGGTTTGAACCAAAGGACTTCTTGAAGTGGCTTCATCCTAAGGT
This sequence comes from Viscum album, assembly GCA_963277665.1. Classification (NCBI taxonomy): domain Eukaryota; kingdom Viridiplantae; phylum Streptophyta; class Magnoliopsida; order Santalales; family Viscaceae; genus Viscum; species Viscum album. The sequence continues at coordinate 401,407,133 of OY728138.1, forward strand.
AAGGCATCTAGTTAGAATATAGGGTTGTTGGGAGAGTAATTTGGTAGATTTTGGATGAGGAAAAAGGCTTGAGTGGTGTGAGAAATTAGTTAGAAGTGGTCTCCTTTTATAAGGGAGAGGAGGGGCTCTTTAGGGAAGTGTGGAATGATTATTTTATTATATAATGATATTCGGTTTCCAAAAGTCCAAAAATGATTAAAGTAAAATATAATATGACTCATAGTCTAAAAAATATCATCCAATAGAAATTGGGCAGCTTTTGGATAATATTTTAATCATTATAATCTTATTTATTTAGATCATTTATTAATTAGGTAAATACTACATTATTAAGGTGTCACAAATAAGTTAATTTATTATATGTATAAAATTTATTAAAAATATACAAATATGTATGAAATATTTTTATCTTTCCAAAAAATATTTATAGTCGAAAATATAACTTATATAACACCATATAAAAATTAATTTACAAAGTGATATTTGTTTATGTCATTTTTGCCTTTACTTTAAATTAATTAATCTAAAGTGGAATTATCAATCATAAGATGATCCATGGGGTCCCAAAATCAACCGAAGGATGACCATGGCCAGAAATTACTCATCCAATAAGGTTAGGACAATTTTTAAGATAATTGTTAATTTTTATAATATTATTTTTAACTTGAATTACCCTATTTACCTTTAATCGCAGTAAATAAACGTAAAAAGTTCCTATGAATAAAAAATTATTTTCATTATATTGAGCCAAATTTTACTTATTAATAAAAACCATATATGTCAAATTTTTTAAATTCAATTCACATATGTGGTAAAATTTCATTTGAATGAAAAAATTCAGTTTTTTTATCTACTACTAAGTGGTTTCACTATTCATCAAAATTTGATGTTTTTCATATAAATACAAAAAATTCAGACGAAGCTATATTTGGTCTTCCAAATTCATAAATTATGTCTATTTTAGAAAATTATAAACATAGAAGTTGAATTAATTAATTTAAAATTAATTCCCGTTGTTAAAACAAATAGCGTGTTTTTAAGAAATAATAACTATCAAAAGATTGACACTTGTTTATATCCAATTTCAAAGTGAAATTAATTCCAATGACCAAAATTGGATTAAATAGTAAAAATATATCCTAATTAATCTTTAAAACAAATTAAAAAGATAATATTACCATATAAATAAATAATATTAAAACGTAGTTTTGAATTAAAATACAATATTTTCACTATTAATTAAAAAAATTAACTTTATTGGTAAAATTCCAAAAATTTACACAAAGTAAATTTTGATGTCCCCATTCTAAAAAAAGATTTTATGTATTCAGATAAATTGTATTAATGTGACCAATCTATCAATAAATATGATTCACCATTAAAAGGCGGTAAATCGACCTTTTAATGTAAATTATGCTTAAAATTGGATTTATTCGCATTTTAAGCCTCTAACTTTTATTGGATAAATGTAAATACATTTAACAAACATGTATAATCATATTGTAGTTAGTTTATTTCATTCCCTCCAATACAACGGCTAGGAGTTAACTACCATTTAAAATAATAATATTAAATTATTAATGTGCAACGTAAGATTTCAAAGAAACCTGCTGTTGTGTATTAGGTACGCTACCGAACATAGCAACCCCTTTAAAGTAAAATTAATATTTAATTAAAAAATATTAATAAATATGAAAATTTCAAATTCTTTATTTTCCTGGGATGTTACATTGTCCTTGAGTTTTAATGATTGATTACCATTTGTAGTTCCATCATGGAATAATATGAACCACAAACAATGAAATAAGTGGACTAAAAATTCATGGGAAAAGGGTGTTCAATTTTAATGTTTATCCTTTAAACTCCTTAAAAATTTTGTCTAAAAATAATTTTTTATATTTAAATAGGAAATTACATACCCATTCTTGTATTCTTTCCTTACATCAATTATCTACGAGTCATGAGTTTCTTAGGAATATTGTGATGCCAGGTTTTATATTTCAATAAAAATTAGATTGAATTAGAATGATAGAGAATTGAATTATTAGAGAAAAGCATGTATATTAAAATGAGGACTCTGGATTTGATGGAATTATTTGATTTATGTGAATCAAATTTCCCAAACATTTTTCACACACTAAATTATTGAAATTTATTTTTATTGATTAAATATTATTATTAGTTACAATAATTATTATCCAAAATCATACATATTATTATTAATATGATTTCTAGAATAAATAATTTCTATTTTACATTGATCATATTTTTTGAGTGATCTTGGGACATGCCACCGAATAAAACATGCACTGAAATTTATCAAATCTATGATTGTTAAAACAAACATATAAAATTATTGAGTATTTTTTATTGATAATAATTTTTCCTTCAGACCACCCTATAGAGTAATCTTTATTAAACCCAATGAGATAATGAATGGAATTATTAGGAATGAGCCATGTTTTATTCCATTTTGTCCCACTCCTACCATACTCTTAGTGTTTACATGATATTATTATTATGAAGTATAGTGGTGAGAGATGTCTTTGTTAAATTAATTCACTAAATTATAATTAAAAAGCATGGGGTGATAATTTTGGGTACTAATATGAATTTTGATTTATTTACTATACATCATTTTCGCCTCGTTGAAAAAAAAAACGAAAAAAATTGGAATGGTTTGCGGCTTGGAAAAATATAATATCACCATTAATAGACTAACTAGTTTTATTATATGTGGTTGTGTGGTGGATCTTAGATTCATTATATGAATTAATTTTAAAAAAATTGAAAATAATTAGAACATTGAAAAATTGTATAAATGTAGTGAAAAGCCAAGTGGGTGCACATAATTCATTATGCTTTCAGGTTTCATAAACATTACACTAAGCATAGAAAGTGAGAGTCACCAAAAATTAAAAGGGAAAATATCATTACATTTTTAATTTTGGTATGATGTACTATACTTTAGAGAGAAACATCCACTTTTATCCATAATCATTAGAAAAACATAAATTCCTAACCACATTAAGCCTTAGAATAAATCAAACCATTATTGAAAGTTTTCATGATATAACGTGCCTATTTTTTTTCAATGTGGAGAATTTAGTTCCTTCACATGCCCACAGAAAATAGTTATGTTCACATGATATGTGTATAAATCTACTTAAAACTATATCATGATTGATGAGTGAAAAAATTGAATGTGAGGTAAATTATAACATGACATGTTTTAAAGTATTAAATTTAGGAACCTAAATTAATTAAAAGAGACGATCCAACATTTTCAGTGAGAAAAGAATAATACTTGAGCTAATTGTTTCCTTGTAACTTAAGAAATTAAATTGATATTCGACAAGAAACATTAAAATTATTTTTTTCATTGATATTTTCTATATTCTGTTTCATTGAAATTTGAATAATGGTTACATCAATTCCCTCTGAAATTGATTTTGTGATTTAATTATTGATTACAATAATGGTTTGTGCTTTGGGGTATTTTACACAATCATATTTTCATGCATGTTTTGAATCATTTTCTTATGGTTTTGAATGGGTTTTAATGTATATTCAAATAAAATTAAAATTTTTATTTAAAATTGGGAATTCATAAATAATGTAGTAAAATTGAATCATGTGGATAATAATTCATGAAATGGGATGATGGTATGAAGTAATGTTTAAATATACATAATATGTTACAATACTTTTGAATAACTTGTATGTAAAAATTTAGGCCTAGCCTAGAATTTCCTCAACAAAAGACCCACAAACACATAGCCATCCCCATGAAGTGTCCATCCGACCAAGCATGTCACAATTGAGATTACATGGGCTGATGAGGGTGCATGTCCCATAAGAGAGACAATGTGATGAGTACATTCTACGTCCCACTAAGGTTGTAGAGTGTTCATGGTCTATATTCAGTTTGTGAAAGGGAATCTAGGAGCCCACACCAGTTTGGGCTTCTCAAAAGAAGAAGCATAAAATTGTATAATAGACGAGCATCACCTCAAGGCTCACTATCATTATGGGATTCATTCCATTTAGTTAATATTTAAAAATTGTAGCGTTTCATCCAGCTAGTCATGTTCCCCACCTCATACATTAGAGGTCTACTATATATGCAGTCCAACACTGCTACTCGACCACCAACCATCATCTGCAAATACTGAGTATCACCCTAAATAATTCCATGGGACCTAAAACAAGAGCTCAACCACCTCTTCTAAAGCATAAGATTACATTTGATCACTCTCTGCCCACCATAATACCACCATAAAAGTGTCATCCATCAACATTGAAGATAATATGACCTATATGGATCATTGAATACTATTTTTACCATCTATACCTCTACTAAGAATCACAATCTTCATTTTATCAATATACGTCAGGAATGGAATGAAAAAACACCCCATGTATCATGGAAGAATTTCTCTATTGTACTAGTAAACACTGCAATGATTGAAAACCCTAAATATTTGGGTGTTTCAAAATTATTCACCCTACGTATCATGTGAGTCTAATATTTTTTATATTCATTAATATCCAGATTGAATGAGATCAAGGAGGATTCCATGATTACAAAACCATTTATTTATCTTCTATTTTTTATATATTTAGTTTATGTTTTTATTTTCTATATTTTATTTCCATGTAATTCATGCATTTTAACATCCAACCAAATGTGTTGTTCCTAGAAATGTTATTCTTCATCTTCTTTTTATTTCAATTATCTATGTTTTATTTTATTTTATTTGGTATTATTAGTTTCCTTATTTCAATTATCTTTTATTTTATATTTCTTCTTCTCTTCTTCCATGTTTCTACTTTGTTTTTATCATTATTCTCTCTATCTTTCTCTCACACTCTCTCTTCTATTTCTTTTTCTTATTATTTCTTGTGATTTTTTACCTTTTTCTTATTCTGTTTTATTTTTTATTTTTACTTTATTTTTATTTTCTCTTATATATTTCCACCTTGTCATCTCTTACACTCAACAATGAGGCGTCGTCTTGTGGCTTGGCCCATTGGAGGTAAGTTGTTCATATGTTCTTTCTTAAAATTTATTTTGTGTTTGTAGTAGATTTGAGTTGCATGGGTGGGTTTGACTATTTTCCACAATGACATGTAAAAAAATTACCTTTATATTCAATTATTTTTATCATTTCCATCTCTTGCACTGACCATAATCTCTTCACATGTTTGAGTTGAGTCGATTAATAGATGAAATAAAATATGATGGATTTGGTTCTTGGAAGGAGTCACACTCCCAATTGAGGTATTACACCAACCTTGATTATTAAAGGAGATGGGATTTAGATTTCTTAGAAATTAGTGATTTAAAAATATCTAAATAATTGGATACTAATTCATGCATGAGATATCATAATTGGACAACTAAAATTATGTTGAACAAATAAAGGAAAATAATTATTTAATTTAAAACCAATCCTAAGACTGAAATATTTCATTATAATTTCATTTTGTTTAGAATTCCATGGTAATTTCGTATTTTATTTTATTTTATTTAATATAACAGAATAAGAACACATATTTATCATTGCATTCATAATAATAAAAAATAATTAGCATAGGTGAATAAGATTAACTAAGTTGATAAAATGAGAAACACATCATGTGAGATGACCTTTGTCATTTACTGTTCTCTATAAGGAAAAGACTAGAAATTTTCTTATTTTGTTCCCCACGGTGAGTATTCATCACCAAAAAATGTCACTAGTGAGGAAGATGATATCAGTAGTAGCGAGGTTGACAGAGGGGATTGTTATAAAACCCTAAAAATATACATGATTAGCGATGATTAAAAACTATTACAAATTTTTAAATATTTTTATTGTAAATCGATTGTAAATTTAATGGAAGTAATTTTCTAACTATTTCAAACTACTTATTTAGTAGATATATATGGACCACTGCCACTAGTTTTCTAATCAACTAGTTTAAAAAATTATTACTTTAGTAGGGAATAAGAAACTATGAAAACACAAGGGACTAAATAGGGTTTATTACCTCTATTAATTTTTTATATATTTTTTAAAATTTATTATAAATTTTATAGTTGGTTTTTTATAACAACTGCTCAATTAGTATTAATATTTTGTTTCATAAAAATGACCACTATATTTATAATTTATTAATTCAAAAAATCAGTAGTTATAACCCCCACTTTAACATATATATATATATATACGATTAACAGTTAAAATCACTATTATCAACTTATATACATAGGGGTTTATTACCCCAACTAAATTTTTTAATTATTTAAAATAATTCTATCATAAATTTAGGGATTTTTTATAGAAACCTCTACTAAATAATAAATTAGAAACTTTTTAATAATAACCGTCACTAAATTCCCTGAAAATTTAATTTATCGGGTGTGTTGTATATCCCCCTCTAAAAACCATATCTAAAATAAAATTTAATAATGAAATATGATTGTGGGGTGGTGGTGGATTCACATTGGAATGAGTTTTTGTGAGATCATGATCCATGTATATGAGTTCTTATTGTTTCATATTTTGCTGCTAGTTCCAAAATTGGTGCACATGGATTATACAAGTAAGTGAAGGCTAGGGTATGGGATAGGATTTCTTTTGGAGATCTTGGGTCATTTTTTTAGTCCCTCATTGATGATGGATGCATTGGGATGGTGGAATGGCTCCCAAACAAGAGGTGTTGATGAATTTCATGGGTGAGTGAGTTCATTACATGGGTGTGTAAGTGATGGAGCAGATTTCGTTGTAAATGATTGGGTAAAATTAGTGATTTTTAATATTGGTGACTATATAGATTATATTTAAATTTCTTATATGAATTATTAATATCTCTTATTTTATATAAAATTTGATTTAACTAGTTATTTTAAGTGGTGTTTTTGGGATTTATTCAAGGATTTCTTACTGGGCTTATGTACCCACCCACAACATATAAATCATATTGCATATAAAAATTCTCTTCAATATGTTATTGGTAATGGTAAGTCACATTAAATAACTATTAGGATATTTTGATGTTGTAGTATTGGGTTATTGAGCTAGGAGCTAGAGGTGGTTGTTGTTTGGTTCTAAGGATAGTTCCATTTTCTTCATTTTTTCTTTCATTTTGAGATTTTTAGTCTTATCTGAAGATGTTGTTAGTTAATTTTTTTAGGTACTATCATGTTATGTGTCATTGAGTTTTCATTTATTCACAAGATACATATATATATATATCATTAGAGATATTATAGTGTATTATATGTTCTATATAAGTATAAATAACTGAGAATGGTTTTGTAGACCCTAGACATTTATTTCCAACATTTGGTTTCAAGAGGATTCACTTATGTTTAGTAATATTATGTTTTTAACCAAGATAGAAATTTGAGATGAGATATTAAAAGTTATGTGATTTAGGATGAATTTATGACACCCATAGGGTCAATGGTAATACTGGTTTTAGTTTATTTGTATCTATTTAATTTTTTCTGGAGTTCAGGAGGTCAAAATCTTATTTTTGGTGAAAATGACCACAGAACATTGTTGGTGTATGATTTATTTAACTATGTAGATAACCATATGAGGGTGAGGTTTTGGGGATAGTGGGATTTTTCATAATTTGATAAGGGGTTTCTTAATCACTAAAGGATCACTATAAATAGTATGGTTTCAGTTTTGGGGAGAGAGGGGCTTATGTAATATTGGGGCATGATTGGCCTAACTCTATGGAATGACTATGTGGGATATTTAGGTCGTTAAAAATTTCAGTTTTCAATATTTTACCCTTATAATATTTTAATTCTCTTACTCTAATTTCTTTTCCATCACATTCACAACCCTCTCATTTGGCATTAGAGCTATCATCCATTGGTTCATTGTGGATATCGTTATTTCCTAGGATATTTAATTAATGGAAATTTTTATTTCATTAGGGGTTTTCCATACCTTCCCCTATAATATCCTTCTTATATTTTTTATGAACTATGAAAACCTTGCATTATTTCAAGAAAATACAATGGTAGTTCATGGGGGATTTTTTATATTTATTTTTTAAGTATCTGGGGACACCTTATTCTCGAATCTAGAGGTTGTCTTTGTTTGAAACAACTTTCACATTGAACAAAGTTGAACCGTGGTAGATGTTTTTATGCATTTTCATAATTTAAAATACCATTGATTTCTCGACAGTTTAAAGTTCCTTATTTATTAAACATATTCAATGTGTTATGGATTGATTAGTTTTATAAATTTTGTAGGGTTTTGTTTCCCTCCTGGGAAATGGTTTTGACATATAATTTAACATGGGAGTTGAAATTAAATCTAATGATAACAGCTAAATGTGGGTTTCAATTCAAATGTGGAAATTTAAATGGGTTTTCCCTCATGTGGGTCACAAAGTAAAATATAATGTGTGGTTTTTAGAATCTGGATATTTTTTCTTGGGAATTCAAATTGGTCTTTGAAAAGTTTAATTCATTGAAAATTTACAGAAAATAGTTGTAAAAAGAGTGTGTTGTTTTAAAATTTGTTTACCTCATCTAGGTTGTAACATGAACTGAGTACTTGTATTTTAATATTTTCAAGGGTTTTTTAAAATAACGTGTGTTGGTTATTGTAATGGTTCTTCCAAATGGTATTTAGTGGGTATTTTTAAGGTGTTTCTGAATGGGATTCAAGTGCTCATTTTTAAAGTGTGTTTTTTATATACTTGAAATCATCAAGAATCTAATTGGAATTACATGTCATTGATAAATTTAATTTTTCACTTTGGGAATTTTATGTATCTCTATTTTAGGAATTTTTCCATGGATAACCTATATTTCATTATTTCATTTAATTTTTTTATTTAATTTCCTTTAATTATTTTTAACGTGGATGTTATATCTATGTTTGATGTTGTTCATGGTTAGTCTTGTTAATTTAATGTCTAATGTTTTTTCCAAAAGAAGTGGTATTTAATGCCTAACCTGTTTTATGAAAATGTATTATAGAGGTTTTATTCTTTCAAATGGGTTTTTGAAATAGTTCTTAAAAAAGGGAATTTATAGTGTTGATTAATGACTTTAAATGGTTTTATTGGTTTGGTAAATATGATTATTTAATGTCCATTATGATTAATATTGGTTGAATCTTCATGTGTATGAAATTAATTATCCCATGATAGACCTAAGGATTAAGGTTGTGTTGTCCACGGGACATAGAGAGCCTTTGGGAGTAAGATCAAGAGATCTTCCAAAATGTTATCCAATTGACTGAGTGGGATCTTTGATGTTAGGAATGGGGAAAACCAAGAGAGCTTCAATTTTTTTATATTTTATTAGAAGAATATAAAGCATTTTTTATTCTAATTCACTATAGGACCTTATGTTTAGAGCCTATATTTTTGTTTCACTTGTGCCTAGTTAATTTATATACTTTCATGTATTGTGTTTGTTCCTTTTTTAACTATGAAATAATATGTTATTAACATTTCTAATTTTTTGGTTATATAATGTTCTTAGGATTATATTCTTTACTATTACTTGTTTGGGTGTGTTGAAAATGATTATGTCGAGGGGACTTATTCCTTTATTTGAGACATTTAAATTATTTCTCTTAGAAACCTGATTTGTTTTTAGAAAATTCAAAGTGATGCGATGTCAATATAATATATTGGATTTTTTCTAAAGATGATATAATCAGAAATGGTTGTTTATATATTTTGAAATAAAAATTTAGTCCTCTTATGTTTAAATTATGTTATTAATAAGGGGTTTTTAACTCTACCCTTAATCATTTTAGATGAAGGGGGTACTGTTTTATAAAAATGGTTTGAGGCCCATGAAGTGTTGTCTTGGGAGACTATTATTTAAGCCAGTGGAAAGAATTGTTTGTGAAATATGGGGTTATGATTGGGAATTTATATATTGTTTTTAATGAAAATGTGATTTATTGTGTATTTTCATTATAGTGTAATATGGGCTATCTTTTACAAGAATGACACAAACTCTGTATTTTTTTACCTATTGGGCTCATTTTCTCTCACACCATGAATATACCAATCAGTATATTTACCTCTTTTTGTTTCCATTTAGGTGCTTGAATTTTGTCTCACATTAGTAGGGATGAGGGTTGTGCCTGATATTTGGCATGAGATATGGAGTGTGACCATTGCTCCCCTATAGATTTCAGTAGAAATTTTAATTTTTTTTCTCCCCTTTTTGGGTTGTATATGTATCATCTTGTCTCTACCCATGATTTTTATCAACCAATTTTTTATTTCTACATTTTAATGTGATGTTTACTTTATTGTTTATTATAATGTTTCTTCATTTTATTTATTTTTCTTACTCAAATGTAGTTATGATATCATTGATAAGTTGTAGTATTATAGGTGAAATCACTCTCAATAATTGTGTTCTGAGATCCTGGAATTGGTTTCCTACCTGAGGTGAATTGGGTTGTGCATTAGGTGTGTCCCAAATCATTTAGTTGTTCGATGAATGGACGACTTGGGTCAGTTCTTCACAAAATGGCATCCTATCACACACTCATTTTATTTGGGTTTGTCTAAGTAGTCTACAAACTAGGACTGTCATCGAGGCTCAGGTGGCGTATGTAGAAACAAACATGTCGGACTATTTATTACATTGAACCTACTATTTTAATGGGTGTATATTTCTTCAGTCATGATTATGATTTCAAATTTGGGTATCTTGATGGATTTCGATATGTTCAGATGAGGATTCGATACCCATTGAGTGTATAGGTAATTTTAGTGGTCGGTTTGAGTATCAAATTTGAAAGTGGTGAATGAACCCTAGTTTCATAGTCATCCCATATAAAATGGTAAACCATAAGGTTCCCATATGGAATGTATCTTCAATCATTATAGTGTATGTTGCATGTTTTACCATCTCATGTGGGAAAAACACAAATATTGAATTTTCTCTTTTTGATTTTTTCCTTTGCCTCAAATTCTCCTCTGATTGATTGTATGGGAGTATTTCATTTTCTTTTTATAAAAAATTTAGGTTTTGTTAGGGTTATTAAGGAATTTTATGTTGTTTAATGTGATTTTATTGGACACTAATATTGGTTTTCTTAGTTTTGTCCCTTGGTGACTTTTTTTTGTGAAATGAAAAATGGTTTTTATAATGAATGATAGAAATTCAATCTATATTTTTTTTGAATATTTTTATAATGCATTATGAGAAATATTTTTTATAGATTAAAACTATGTGTGTTCTATTTTGATATTATATATTATAAAAAAAATTACATGTTAAAATATTTTAATCTTAAAGGGTAGAATTTTATTAAGGATTTAAAATTCATAAAGTGTTTCTTTTATTAATTAGTAATTGAAAGTGTTTTTAGAGATGTGATTGATTTCAAATTAAAACATTGATGTTGTCTTTGAAATGAAAAAAATTATTTTTAGGCTAAATGGGTTTTTGTGATCTATTTTAAGGTACATTCAATATTATATAGGTTTTCATGTTTGAAATAGAATAATTTTAATTTTGGAATAGAGAGTGAGATTACCATTTTATAAAATACTGTTGAATTATTTCCCAAATGATGTGTAATAAATATTTGATTAAATTAATTTTTAAACTAGTGGGTCTCATAAATGTTTTGAAATTATTGTTCATAGACTTGTGGGAAATGGTTGAGTTTCCAAATGATATTTTATAATAGGTTTAAAAATTGGGTTTCAAAAGTTGTTTCGAAATGAGAATTATTTCAATGATTTAAAATGGGTGCTTTGACTTGTTCCCTTGGTTATGAAAAAACATGTTTTATTTAAGGAGTGTCAAAAATTAAACTGATGTATCATGTTAGTTCGTATTTTCTTCCAAGAAATGTCTTAGAAAAAGATAAATTATAATTCCTAGGAGTATTTGTGGTTTTTTCTTAACTTTTCTAGAATTGACCATTTTTATTTATAATTATTCCCATAATTTATTTTTGGGGACTTATGCCTTGGTATTTTTGTGGCTTTATTTGTTATTTCCTTTCCTCTCTTTATGATGTGTCAATTAAGAAGGTTTTTTGTTTCCTTATTGCGTGTTTGTTTTTGAGTGTGGGTTTTTAGTTGTTCTTAGTTGATATTCATTCTGAATTCCATGTGGTTTCCTTGAGTGGATATTAATTTGGGTGACATATAATGGTATGTTTTTTGAATTCTTGATTCATTATCTTATATATGGTAAATAATTGTGAATCAACGTATTTACATTATGTCTTATGTGGATGCCTTTGTATTTTTGAGTTTGGGTGCATTCCTTTTTTTAGGTTGCTTTATGTTGGGGATTCTAGTGTTTTATTGTGTTGTGACCATTTTGTGATCATTGTCTTGAAAATATGGGACTGAGTTACATTTGGGTTAGTTATTGGGTAATTAGGGTGAATTTTTCCTTTCAGGCTATTGAACACTTAAATGTTATAGATTTTTGAGGTTCATTGTGGGATGATGTTATAGAATCAAGGTCCTAGTTTACCCATGGAGTATATTAACCATGACATTGATACTGGGTCATTTATTATTATGTATTTCTTGTGATTTATCCCCTATATAAGTGATGTGTCTTATGAAGGATGGTTGATTTCCTTAAAGGAATTGAAAGCTAATATATTGAGTTTCTTTATGGACGTATTCACTTAGAGCATTTGGATTGGTATTTGGTGACTATTCATTTTTCATGGTTCTGGGTAGCTTCTGAGGAAGGTTTTGGTGATGTGTTATCATAGATTTTGTCTTCATATATATGTGTTTTTGATTATGGTTACCCTCGTTTAGAATATTTATAAGTTGTGGGGAGAATGATGTTTGGTATCCATCTTCTTTGGATCTTTTATCAGGACATGTGAATGTGTTTTTCATGGACATAACTCATATTTTTTGTGGGATTTATGGTTTACTATATAGGAATCATTATTGTTTGAATGTTTCCATTTCCTAAATTTCCCTATATTTTTATTGTATGAATCACTTCATTTCATGAGGTGTGATTCAGAATCATATCAGTTACTTCCAACTAGACTAGGGATGTTATAGGTGTATAATGTGGCATAGTGAGGATATTTAGAACAATCTTTGGGTCACTGGTATGTCTTAATTGTGTTGATTTTTATCTATTTATTACCACTAATAATTATAGGGGTTTGAGGGTTGAAAAAATTATTTTTGTAGGATACAACCCATGGTATATGGTCGGCATATGCTTTTTTTAAATTGTAAGGATAACTGTAAAAGGGTGATGGTTAGGGGATAATTTATTTTTTCATGGTTTTAGAATGATTTTACAAACGAAGAAGGGATATATAAAATTTATTTCTCATTAGTTTTTGGGAAATAGTGTCTTCCATGTGGTTGGCACACAATTTTCCTTACTATGCAAGTTCTCTAGGTTATTAAAAATTTATGTGTTTTTTTCAATTTTCTTTATTTATGTTTTAAGTATCTCCATCTCATTTATAACCATACACCTGATAAACCATATCATATTATGTTAGAGACCCTCTAATCTTGTTCAAGGTGGGTCTCTTTATTTTCATAGTGATTTATTTCATGGTAATCTTGATTTCATTATTATTTTTCCATTCATATCTCTTTTAATAACATTTTTATTCCATTTTTGTTGATGTGTGAAACACGAAAATTATTTTTATACCAACCCATGAATTTTAATGGGTCATTTTTTATTCTTTTTTGTGGATAAGGTGTGTGGGGAGCCCATTATTATCAAATCTACTGGTTTTATTTTTATGAGCCAATTAACAGATTGATAATCATTGAACTAAGGTAAGTGATTATATCCCTTTTCATAAATTGTTACGTATTTCAGTTCTTGATGATATACAATTTATTAATTTTTAAATATAGTCCATTTTTATGTCTTTATAGCTTTTAATGGTTATAAATTTGAATTTCCATCTTCCAAAATGTGATTCAATTTTAATTTCAAGTGGTATTTAAAATTCAAAGTAATGATAATTGCTAAATGAGGGTTTCAAGTTAAATGTTTCATTTTAAATGGGATTTATACCCATATGGATCATTAAGTTAAATTCTAGGTGTGTTTTCTAGCTTGAGGTTATTTTCTTGGGAATTCAATATGTGTTTTGAATTGTAAAATGTATAGAAAAAGTAAAGAGAAATGTTTTAAATTGAGAGTATTATTATAAAATCATTTGAACCTATTTTGGTCATGAATTAAACTTGGGATAGCTATTTTACACAACATGGTTATTTTAATAAAAAGTATCTTGGTTATTCAAATGGATTTTTGTAACACCCCAAGATTTCATAGTACATTATCTCATTGAAGTAATTCAATTGCTTGCGCTACATGTAACACCGAGTTTGAGCACACCACACCTTACTAATCTTACTGTTCAAAAATAGGTTATGAATACTATTAACAACATTTTGAATCTTATATACTCTATATAATTTTAACATCCATATCATGTGTCTATTAGGCATAATATAAGAACAAATTCATTTTTTTCAGATAAAAGAAGTATTTTTTAAAAAATGTAATTTTACCGCCTTTTAATTGAAAACCCCTTTTAAAACCAATATTTGATACTTTAATATATTCAATTCAGTGAAATTAATTTTTTTTTAGAAGAGGGACAAAAAAAATTAGTTTTGATAAATTTTTGGTACTTTATTGGGAACTTTCATATTTTGACGAATAGCGAAAAATAATATATTTTAATTGAAAACAACTTTTTTAATGGAAATAATTTATAGTGATAATTTATGAATTTTAAAGTTTTTGAAGTATAATTATATTATATTTTTATCATTTAATACAATGTAGGTCATTATAAGTAATTTCACATTTAAACTTGACATAAACACATATCAATCTTTTGATAGTTTTTACTTTTTAAAAACCCGCTTTTTGGTTTTGACAACGGGAATTAATTTTAAATTAATAAATGAAACTTCTATGTTTTTAATTTGGTAAAATATACTTCATTTTATAATTCTGAATATCAAAATTATCTTAGGGTAATTTTTATGTATTTTTATGAAAACATTCAATTTTTGATTAATAGTTAAAAAAATTACGTTATTATTTAAAACCGATATTTTATTTAAATAAATAGTTATTTTATTTTATTCTATTTTAATTCAAAATGGATATATAATACCAATATAAGTTCATTATAATTATTTAGTTTCATTTTATAATAAGTTTAGATACATAAAATTTTGCCAATCTTTTTATCGTCTTTTACCCACCTCCTAGGAGCATTTGCAAATCATCATTAAACTTAATCTTACCGCTTCTGTGAGGTGAATTTCAAAAATCTGAGACACATGGTTAATATCAGTATGGAAAATGTGGTTCAATAAGATTAAAATAATTTTTGGTGAATATTAACTTTTGACTTTTATTTACCAGTTAATAGTAAATACGGTAAATAAGGGTAAAAATGATATCATAATTACCCTAACAACATCCATCCAATGGACCAAAGGCCTTCATTTTTTTTTTATTTTTGATAATCCACCTTTCAAGGGGTATGGTGGAACCCTTACAATTCCCGTAGGAGTAAGTATTACATTGCCTCTAGGCCTTAGAGGAATTCATTGCCCGTAGACTTCAAAACATTACATACAACCCAAAATAACAACTTAGAATTTCTCCTCCTAGAATCTTCATCGTGAAGTTGCCTCTCCACCTTCACATGGCTATTCGTTTAGGCTATCCCATGCATTCACTGGCTTGTCCCGATGGCAGGTGCCATACACTCTCATTCTTGCAATCCGTGTAGCATCTACTGTGGTGAAAGCTCCTTGCTCATCCTCCTATAGAGCTTGTTCCTTTTGGTTATCTATTTTTCATCTACACTTAAAGAGGCTTGAAGGACTTGAGGTGGCCCGAAGGCCCTACTGGCCCAAAGGCTTGGGTGGCCCGTAGGCCTTAAAGGACTTGGGGACCAAATCGGTGGCCCAAAGGCCCAAACAGGGGAAAATTCCCGGCTGCTATAGTCCCAAACAGTTCCTGCTACAGTTTCCACTACAATACCTACTATAGTACTGCATATTTCTCACTATATTACCTGCTACTATAACCCTATAAATTTTTCCTCCACCTGGATTTGATCCCAGGTCACCTGGATGCACTTATGAGTCCTCACCAACCGGGCTAGGGCTCATGTGCCATAATTACCCTAACATATATCCTAATTATATTGGATAAATATGATTCGACAAAAAACAACATTAGGAATAAAATATGACCCCCTTTGGTCCACTTGGATAAGATTAGGACATTTATTATTATTTTATTTAAAGAAGAGTTAAAAGAGTTATATTCAATGTTTAATAACTAACCCATTTTTAATATAGGTTTGTACATAAGATAAATTCGACTATAAATATTCATTATAAACCTAAAAATATATCCTACCTAATGTTATTTTATTTATTATTTTTATACATGAATATTTTAATTTATTTATGACATAATGATGACGCAGTAATTAAGTTATTAATGAAAGATTAAAATAATTTATATTATAAATATCCAAATAAATGTAAATTGAGACTTATTATGAATTCTAGTAATTTTATAGGTTAATATGACATGTTAGTGTAGTTTGAATAAAAGTTATTCAAAGTGATAAAGTTTTTATGGCTTTCAAAACAATCAAATACTAAATAGTATCAAAATTGACCTAATTGAGTTTTTAAAACAAATATTATATTTTTAATTGATATAAAATTCTTAAAAATCTAAGGTTTCGGCCAAAGGACATAGATAATGTTATATATATTAATAATGAACCACATGGGGTTTTATTGGCTTGTTATAGTATGTTTATTAACCATATAGTAGAAAAATACAATGAGACATGGTAAATGTCAAACTATTTAACTAAGAGTTAAATAAAAAATATAAGATTAATATGATGACCTAAACCAATCTAAAACCCATTGTTTGAAAGATTTTCGACCCATACCCACATTACCCTTTAAATAATTCATTTTGGAGCCATTATAAATTGAAAATTATTTTATTATAAAATAATATTTCAAGCTTTTCCTAAAGTGAGCCTCACATCTCTTATAAAAGTACTCTTCCCCTTCAATTAATTTCACACCACCAAAGCCTTTTGGCTCAGCCAACCCCAGCCCAAATATCCTACCAACATTAATCCCTTCATCCTAGATGCCTTCCTTTGGTCAGAAAGCCAACCTATGGGGCCCTTTTGATCAAATCAAAAGGAAGAACCAAAAAACGAGGAGGTTAAATGTACCGTCGACTAATGGAAAGTGCAAGGCAAGGTTTAATTTCATAACCTCTTTATTATCCAAGGTTGTTATTACATAGGTATCTACTGGGAAATATTTATTATCCATGTCCATTTTTCATAAAAGTGTTTTCAAAGGGATTATTTTTAAAGGACTTTTTTTACTAAAACATCATTTTAAATGTTCTAAATATTTATTTTTCTAAATCATTCTTATTAGTGTCCATGTTATCAAAATGAATTTTAAGGATTTATTTGTATGGAATTGAATATTTTTAAAATTTTAATTCCATTAAAAAGTTTCAAAGTGGTATAAGACACTTTGATTAAAAATTGTCTTTAAATATCTTCTTTTTTAAATTGTGTAACATTTAAATGTTTTCATGAAAAAGAGATATTTCTCTCAAAGAGTTTTACAAATAATTTTCATATATGTCAACATCCATTGATGGATTTTAAACTTTTTTATGTATATTTATTATGATACAATTCTTCCATATTTTATTGATGGTTTTTTTCTATGTTTGACTGTGGATGTGTTATTTTTATACCATTCATGGCTTATAGATAAAGTATTGAAATTTCATATGATAGTTTTAATATGAGTGTTTATGTTATGTTTAAACATTTTCTTATGAGGAATGTATTGGAATTATTTCATGATGGGTGGAGCCTGTTATAGATCCTTGATTTATCAGTAGGTCTCATTAGAAAAACTAGTGTATTGGCACAGGGCCTTGAAAATATCTTATTTGTAGTCTTGGAACAAGGACTTGACTATGTGGTTATGAAGTCTATAATTATCCATTCCATCATTATAAAAGTGGCTACTGATATTTTATGTGATTATTCAACTTGTAGAATATCCATTTGATTATGTAAATGGCATTATTTTATTGTATCTTTTCCATATTATGCTGAAGTTTAAGATTAAATTGATTTTGATTTAGTCTTATACATTGCCTTAAATGTTTATGTTTATTCATGAATGGTTTCTCTATATCGTTATCCTTACTGAGAATCTCAGCTCAATGCTTTCTATGATTTAATTTTCTCAGTATTCCAAGAAGTGTATTATGATTGATAAGAAGGGTTAAGAAAGGGGATTAATTGCATTGTCAGAGGATCATTTATGTTGTGTTTTATTTTCTAATGTGTAATGTAAGGTTCATGTATGTAATATATTTTCCAAGACAGCTAAACTAATCGGTCATTCGAGACTTTATTTCTGGTAATCATTCTAATGTATTAAAATAATGAACCGACTTTGGGTAACTGGGGTCAAGGAATTAAATTTTTCAAATGGTTTTGAGTGATTATTTTTAAACATTTTTCTATTAGGTTTGAAGAGCTTGAATTTAAATACTAGTTTGGAGTGAGACATTAAATCATTGTGATTCTACATGTCATTCCAAATCATTGATAAATTCATATTCTTTACTTTGGGTGTTTTTATGTCTATATTTAATGGATTTATCCATGGAAAACTCTAATGGATTATCATGTTCAGTTTTTTTATCAGTTTTCCTTTAAATCATTTTATAATTGACTTTTTATCCATGTTTGATATGAGGAATGGTTTTTATTAGTTTTTTAATGCTTTAAAGAGGATTTCAAATGGGATTTTCTTTAATTCCATATGTGTGTTTTTTAAAATGTCTCAAAATGGTTTTACGAAACCAAATGGTGTTTTATAAGGGGGTTTTAAAGAGGTTTTTTTTAGTGTCGATGCCTGACTTGAAATTGGAATGTTGGTTTGTCAAATTTGCTTCTATAATGGTCTTTATGATTGGAACATATTGACAATTTTTTAGTTTTGAATTAAGTAGAACATGAGATTCCAAGGCAGTAAGGTTGTGTCGTCTAAGGGACTGAGAGATCATTTGGGAGGGAGGCCAAGGGCATTTATGTAATTTTTTCCAAGACATGGAGAGAGACTTTGGTATGAATACATAAGATATTCTAAAACATGGACCATGATACTAAGTAAATTCTTGGATGTTAGGCCCTAAGAAAATTGAGATAGTTTCTATTTTTTTTAATTTCTTAGACTGTTAGAAAACCATGTTTTAGACTAATTCAGGATAGACCCTTATGGCTAGAGACCGGGTTGTATATTAATATTCCCACCTGATTTATATATTTTCATTCATTGTGTCATTTCATTTTAAAATTGTGATTTTTATTGTTATGACCATTCCTGATTATTTAATTATATGATGGTTCTTATACCTATACTCTTGAATAATAGTTGTTTGGTATTGTTTAGAATGATTATTCTAGGTGTATTTATTCCTTTTTTTGATCCATGTTTATTTTTTGTTTTTGAAAACATGGGTAGTTTTGATAAAATCAAAAGTGATGTGATTATAAAATAAGCGTTTGGATAGTGTTTTAAAATATTATGATAGGATAATTCTGTTTTTGTGAGTTTTTTATCAAAGGGTCCTCCTTCAGTGATTTAATGATTCCCAAAAAGAGGATTTGACTCTACCTTTATTCCTTTTATATTAAGGGGTAAATGTTTTAAAAAAATTGGTCGAGGCCTGAAAAAAACAATTTTTTTAGTGATTATTCTCATTTAATCTAGATAAAAACTTGTTTTACGAAATATGGTGGTAATATTTGGATTTTATATGTAACTATTATTTTCAACATGATATTAAATATATTTTCAATCTAGTGTAGGATGTGCTGTATTTTTTAAGAATAACACAAATATTATGATGTTTACTTAATGTTTTCAATTATGATCACAACCACCATTTTCCATTCTATATATGCATATCTTATGGGTTTCATTTGGGTGCTTGGATTTAGTCTCCCTTGAGATGGGTGGAGGTTGTGTCTGATATTTGGCATGGGATATGGAGTGTGAATATGGTTAATGTAGGTATTTTTAGTAGTGGATTTATTTTTATTCTTCACTTTTTAATTTTTGTGTGTATTGATTTTTCTCTGGACTCATTGCTTATCCACTTGTGCGTATGAGTACTTCATCTCCTTCCTCTATTATAACTATGATACACTTGATAAAGAGTCATTGTGTCATGGACATAGGTCCTTTAATTCAAGGGACTAGTTGTGGATGGTTGGAGGGGATTTCAATTCCATTCTAGATCCCAAGGAGAAAAAAGTTGTAAAAAATTCCCTTTAAAGGTAGGACAAGACTTTGAAATGATTCTTTCCTACATTGGACTTCTGTATATGGTTATCTATGGGAAAAATCTCATCTGGTGAAACAATAGGAATGGGAACATGTGCACCTAATGTTACCATGACCACTACCTTTCATATATCTATGTTATCTCATCCTACCTGGATGTAAAGTTAACTCATCTCATCCAAGCTCTTTTTGACCACTCTCCCATTCTCGATGATCCATCTCATAGAAGAGAAAGATGTGGATTATTTTACTTATCCCAGTTATGGATCACCAACCCTAATTAAAATTAAAAAATTATTACATCATGGACCTAACCAATTCATAGAAGCCAGTGATCGGTATCCACAATAAGATCAAACATCATAAGGGAGATATTTAAACCTTTAACAAAAACTATAACCCATGATTCTAATATATGTTCATGATCAAAATATAGATAATATTTCTGGATTACAGGATCAAGAAAGGGTGAGATGATTTTACTTTCATAAATCATACCCATAAAAAGAACACCCCTATAGAATATGAACATCTTCCTCATGACCAATCCAGAATAAAATATCATAGGGAAGGAGGTAAGGATATGAAATATGTTAAAGATTTAATTAAAGAAAAGTGGTGAACCAACAAGTATAATATTCACCAGTGTAATTGCACATTCACTAAGGAGGGTGACTAGGTTATAGGTACCGAAGAATCACAACTCAAATATCTTCTTGCATGATCAAATATTTACATGCAAGGCAGCTACTTGGGGGTCCACATAGATCACTTTGAATTCATCTTGTACATAGTATCTAATTGTGATAACTTATTATTTGAGACTATTATTGATGAGAAGGATATTTATGAGGTTTCTCATTCTCTCAACCTATAATTCACTCCCAAACTAGATTGATTCACATGATCTGTCTATGAAGCTTCATAGAATCTGGTTAAAAATGATCTCATCGATGGATTTTAGTATTTAATATATGGGGGATAAATTCCTTGCATGGGTAGTTCATCCACTCCAGTACTCATCCTAAAAAATAAAAACCATCCTAACTAAAAAAATATAGAACAATAAGTATGTATAACTTACATTATTGTGTGTTTTCCAACATGAATAATAGGAGGTTATCCATGCTCATACTCCACTAAATATTCAAATTACAACATGGATTTATTAAGGGGAGATTGATCTAGGGTTCCATTGGCTTGGATCATAAAATTATTAGCTAAATAAACTAAAAGACAATTGGGTCTAATATCACAATCAAATTGGACATGGAAGAATCCTTTAATAGGCTAGAGAAGAATTCCATTTTAACAGTACTTACATGCATGGGTTCTCCTCCTAGATCACGAACCTCCTTTTTCGGAGTTTCATATCCCCATGCCTCTCCATTTATTTTAAATGGAGGAAATGTGATTTCATAATGTATTTTTAGGGGATGAGGAAAGGGTATCCATTGTATCGAACATTGTTCACTATGATTTAGGTTAATGTTAGAAGATATATCAACCAGATCCTTATTGATGGAAGAATTCAACCTTTCCAATGTAGGAACAAGTTTAGTAACATCTCCCACCTTATAAATGTAGATAAAATAACCATCATTGAAAATGGTAATAAGAGATCCATTCAAAGTATCATTATGATTATAGAGGATTATTATAAATTTAGTGGAAAACATATGAATTGTTAGAACAATAGCATTTATTTTTCTAACCATTTCCTGTGAAAGTAGGACAACTGCATTGAAACCAATCTAGGTATTCACAGGAGGAACATCAATATGGAATACATGGGCACCCCAATCTCTTCATGTAGATTCATATCATAACTATTTTATATTCATTAATGGAAACAGTAGACATATGAATGATTATAAAATCAAATTTATCTAGTTTAGTTGAAGGATTACTCTCATCTATAGAGTCTTATCCTCCATTCTAATGAATGTACTGTTTGTTATCAATGTCTCTAAGCCTATGATCATTGGAATCAAGAATATATTGTCTTTTTTCATTTGTTATGAACACTAAAATGGAAAAGACCATTGGGATTTGTGGTGAAGTCCCGTTAGGTGGATAAAGGAGGGAGACATGAATGTCTAGAGAGTTTTTGTCTTTTGGTAATTTTTGTGCATGTTCATCCTTTTTATTATTAATAAAGGCGATGATGACGATGATATAAGGATCATAATGTCACTAATTTTTTTTTTAAATGGTGGGATGTATTTTATGTAATATATATATATATTTATTTGAATCTAAAAACAAGATAATTTTTAAAAATGTGTTCATGTATTTAAAAATTTCATTGAAAATTTTGAAATTATTAGAAAAAAATATTTCTACATTCACCAAAGGAAAATATGTTATTGGTTTTAATGGAACATATTCCAAATTTATTTGAACAAAAATATGTTTATATATTTTTTATTAAAAAATAGTAAATGTAGCTTTGTATGACTGGGGAATCATTTATATACACCCTAAGATTTTCACTACATTAAATTTCATGTTTCATAGAAATAATTATCTTTGGGTGATCATTAGTTATAAGAACAAACAAATATGTCGAATATTCGCATCATCCAAAAAACCACCATCCAACTACAGAACCCCATTGATTTCAACACATGTATAAGCCACTATCCAAGTGATCTGAATTCCCTACCCTAGTATTACATCATGAAAAGACTGCTCTTATTCTAACTCAATCATAAAGATTATGATATTTTCACTGAAATTGTAGTGGAGAAGTTGAAATCCCCACTCTCCCAAAAACTGGACCACTTCCCCCTCCCACTCATCGGTCAATTCAATACCACCGTCAAAGACTATGGTTCAGTAATATTCTTCTTAGACTAGATCAACATCATTACATAGGAAGTCAAACATGTCTCTCAATATAAAGTTTTTAGATTCTTGTATACTCAAGAGAGTACACTTCAACTCATTCAAATATTGAGTGTGATATTTACATCACAAAATATTATATGGTCTCCACTTGATATGATACCAATGTATTCTATTATTTAATAATAGACATGTCTCATAGAATCATCTTGTAGGATTGACTCATAGACATTAAAGAATATATGATTTTTTATTCAGGTTTTTAAAAAACATTTTTAGAATAAGGTTTACTTTTCAAGATAAATAGAATCACAAAATCATGGGTTTGACTGGTATATTCTCACATCCATGGAATAGATCAGGGATGTCAACTATATGGATTCATGACACTCTCCCATTATGAAAAACTTTTTACAACTAAAGGGGATTTTAAACAATCAGGTCTCATAAAAAATGGTAAGAGGATTTTAGGTGATGGAGTTATCCAATGATGGGATCTTAATATCCTACTACCCCAACCAAACCCATACTTATGGGATATCATTTTAGAATTTATTCAATTATGGGCAGGGATGTGGGGGGAAAAGAGGGATCTAAAATAGGTTCTCAATATAGGGTTCATTATAGAAGAGATAAACTAGATGGTGGTGTCTTAAAAAGAGGAGTGGATGTGGGGGTTCCTCCAGTGCTTGGTGGAGGAGAAGAAACTGATGAGGTTAGTGGGCTTACTACATAGTTCCCTCATCATGGGAATCTCAACATGGCTTGAAATTCCTATATACTAAATGGTTTATAAGTATTCATTGATACATAATGAAAGAATGATAACAAATAAGAGCCCATAAAACAAAATCACCATGAATGAAACCCATAATCATGTAATATATAAAATGAAGGATGCATCAAGTTCATGTATCATCAATGATGGCCAATATGGATTTGAAAATTTTGGTCGATAAATATCATCAAGGAATATCCAAAGGACCCTTCAATCCATGGTGTATCCACTGGTTGAAAGATAATCACCTATAACATGGGAGATAGTATCCTTATAATCAATATTTTAAAGAAACATTCTCAGGAAAAGGGTGAGGGAGGAAAGTGTTTTAGTGATGGATTAGGTCCGGAAAGGAACATACATTATGTGTCAGACACACAATTTTTAGTGGAATAATAATTTATATAATACCCTGGGTATATTCCCCAAGACACATGGATTTACATACACATTAAAAAATACCTATGTAAATAGAAACGAACATCAACCCTTGTGACTCTGAACCAACTCTTATTCTCCCATGCCTTCATATGGAAATCTTCAAAAATGATATCCATAATAAAAGAGATTTTAACATTAATACATAATAGATAACTTATATGACATGTTAGTTTCTTCAATATAAATATCATGGGAACATGATATTCATTTGGATCACATATGATACATGATGATATACTTTATATCACACACTTTGATATGTTCCATAATACATCATATATAATTGGTTTTATAGAATATCTATTTCAATATCCCACTTTCACTAAATCCCAATTAACATTATAATGTTTTACAATGAATTATAAATTAGAAATGAAAATATGAAAAAATAACCCAAACCCCTTTTGGATATTTCCAAAACACTTTTTAGAATTCTATTATAAACTACACATTTTGTCACCTCATATATAATAACTTGTGTTTATTTTTCCAAAAATCCATTTGGATAGACTATAAAACACGTTTAGAGAATATTTATGAGTAAAAATCAATACTCATTCAGTCAACCAAAAATTGTGAAACCCTGAGACTTTATAATGTTTAAATAAAATGTGAATTCTGAAATCTATAAATATAAAGAAGATAAGACTCTAGAAAAAAATCTATAACACTCAAGCTAAAAAGGGATCCATCTTGATCTTCATCAAACATATATGTATTTTTACTTGTGTCCACCAGATGCATCATATATATGAATTCATTATTATATAATTATATTCCCCAATACATTGAGTGATTACAAGGCATTGAGTATGTCAATACCTTATATCCAGCTAATACATTCTTGATTATCTATGTATAATCATGATAGGTTGATGAATATACCACAAGTAATCCATCCATATAAAAGATAACATCACATCACTCTCACCCTATAAATAAGTATATTTTATGCAATTCCAATATATATACGTACACTTTCTCAGCCTACCTCAATTAACGTCTCAAATTTCATACTTATCATATAAGGGGAAAAATTCTATAATGCCTAATCACCAAATGATGACATGATAACAACAATACCAAACCACCACTTATTTAGATAAGTATCAAGGATTGTATAAGAAAGGTATAGAAGTATGAAATTTCCCATGTAATGTATCTCAACAACATTAGATATTTGGAAATGTATATATAAACCATGATTCCCTATTATAAAAAATACATAGTGTATGGAATCCCATGTTTTATATACTTAGCGAGTCATCCATTCCAAAGAAACATGTATATAGGCCTTATTGGAAATTTATATATCACGATACAAGAATACTATTTACACTAACCCTAATAAATAATAAAAATCTATAATACACCATGAAAAACTATTCTTAGTGAAAAATCAAATATGAACATTTAGAGGTCAATTATCATTTCATTTTATGATACATATAGTCAACCAATATGACAAATTATAAATTAGAGTTTCTATTTTGTATAAAATTATAAATTCTTTAATTTTTTAATAACTTTTTGCAAAATCATAAATAAGAAATTGGATTATTATATCACTTATGATAGAGTGGCATATCAAGATTATGTTTACTATAATTTTTATGATTTTGATATTCTCATTACAAATATATATAATTCATTCCCTAACTATATAATCTGTATCATAAAAATATCCCTCAAAACACTTAAATTAACGACATATAGGCAGATATTTATTCTAAATTATGATAAAACTTTGGAATTTTATTCCTAATTTTAAATACTTTGATGGGTATTAAAACATAGTTACTTATCATCCTCAAATTTTATGATGCTAGTATATTTAATTTTTTTAATACGAAATCATTATAATTTACTTATCATTATATTTTCTATAACCTTTCCATCAAACATTTCCTTGAGAACATTTGGATAACAAAATGTTACTAATTAAATTTCTTTCCTTTTAAAATGTATCAAAAAATCTATTAATATATTAAGTGACATTCTCATTGATTGGAATGATAATTTTTTTATTAACTTTATAATATTCTAACGCCAAACATAGTACCACTATCCTTTTAAACACTATATTCTCTTCAAAATATTATGCTAAGAAACATCCTTTTTAGTTAGGGAATAATTATTATCTTATTTAATAATAAATATTTATCTAATAAATCACTATTTCTATATCATATATGGTATTATATGTGATTTTAGCAATCATTATTACATAATTCAATAAATCATAAACAATTTGTAGCATCACATATTTTTTATAACAACAAAATTTCATTATAAAATTCTCCATATCATATAACTAAAATGATATGGGGGTTCACATCCTTTACTAAGATCAATCTATGATTGATATATTCCTTTACACTCAAATCATGATTCAAAAACAACTTTATTCATTATATAAATAAAAACAACATGTTTCATCAATTGTTTCTTTTATTTTATAATACTTTATAATTAAAGATTTTATAAAATATAAATTTGGTTCATCGTACACATCAAAGATGAAGAATTTATTTTTATAACATCAGTAGCCGACAAGGACATTACTAATACGTTTTCAAACCCCTTCAGATATTCAGGAAAATTATAACATATAAACTAATTACTACTTTTACAAAATCATTTTTATAGTTTCAATGATCTATAATTGATATTTTAAGAAACATTATTGGACACTACTACAAGAATTTATTCTTCCTGTTTTATCTTGTACCAATTTTTATTTTCAATACAACACCAAAAAATAGGAATCAGATCACCATTTCATAGTTTACTAATAATTTGGGAAATAGGGTAATCATTTCTTTATCTCATTCTCATTGATGGATCATTTCTATAAATTTTAAAAAAATATAACCAGATAAATAAAAAAAGGAAACACAAGTGATTTTCTCTTTTGCTTTAGATAATCATCTAGATTCACTTGTTAACCTACTTCAACAATTGTTTACTTAGGAAAGATTTAATCTAACAAATTGTGTTTTTACATTATTAAGAAAAGTTATTTTTTTAAGAGTCTATAATGTTACTTACATTATGATTCTCTTATTTAATTTTGATGATGATGATTCTATTAATCCACAATAGAATCGTTTACCATATGAGTATCATTTTTTACATTCATCCACATAAGGACATACATTAAATGTGCTCTCAATAAAATTATAACCCTCTTTTAAATTCATCATATCCATCGGTGGACCATGATCTATATATTATTAATTATTAATTATTGTTTTTGTTTTTCTCTTAACACTTAGTTATTTAAAAGGTATATTATTCCAGTTATATCATATATGAATCTTGGATTATTGATCAATTTTTTTACCTTACCAATCATATGGAAGAAACCATCACTAATCCTATTGTAAAATTATCCTATTATGGTATTTTTTATAAATGTTTCATAAATAAACCACAAAGAACATATACCTAATACTATTAGGAGTACCCATTTCCTACTTTCCTTACATAAGATAATCTAGGGGAACCCATGTAACGAACCAGCCCAGGTGGACCCGACCAATCACCTGATCTAAATCCATGTGATGGACCGAAGAACATTCCTAATTGCCAAGGGCTGTTGATGATAACCAAGGGTATCACATACAACCTTTTTGAAACATTTCACCCTTAAAACACATAAAATAAAACATAGACACCATAAATAATTATAATATAAGGTTCCAATAACATAGAAATCCATGTATATAAATATGTAAATATAATAATAAGCATCAAAATGTCAAAGTATAACACAAAAAATAATTTAATGGATTGTGTAGCCTCTATATAAAAACCTAAAAATAAAATAATTGTTTAATGATCCCCAAAACAATCCACATAATCCAACATCACATGACACATAGTCCCCACCAATCCCACACTATAAATAATGACGAAGTAGTAAATAAGTTCCACTATATGATTCATATCCATTACCTTTACCTAAGTCATATATAAAAAAGTAAGTATACACCAAATAGATATATTCAAGGTACGAATAAAATTCATGTAGGATTGTACCATGACTCTAAATAAGATATTTCACATTTTAAACCATTTTTATTAGTTTGAAATCATGATTTTTAATATATATTTTTAAATAAATATCATTTGAATCCCTAAAATAGGAATTTAGAAATACCTTTATTATTCAATTGTTCTTTATAAAACACTGAAAACAATAAAAATAAGTTATATTATCTAAATTAAAATGTAAATAAGAGAAATATAAAACAAACTTCAAAAAATGACAGTAGAAAAGATGTTTCAAAGAAATGAATAACATCACATGGGTGATAATATTTTGGTCAAGAAAATAATATTGAAAATGGATAACTAGATTCACCTGGGTTAACCATGTGAAAACTCAACCCTATATTACCCTCTTAGTCTCAATATGAGTTAGTTCAAGGTAAATAACAATCATTCATAGGGAACTCAACAAAGTACAATCAACACTGATGAATTAATCATACCATAACCCAAATATATACCAATGTATTCCCATGTTCATCACATACAATCTAACTCACCAAACAAGGCCAAAATCATATACAATTATCAAGAAATGTAACAACTTGTAATAATACATAATCAAGAAGACTTTACTCGGGTAGAATGCTTAGAAATTAAGGAAATATTTTTTTAAAAAAAATTCCCCTTCAAAAATTTCTTTAAAAATTATTTTAGAGTAATAATACTCTTCAATGTATTTTATCAAACTTATCAGTTTCATAAAAATATTTTTAATTTGAAAACCAATGAAAACCAATGAAAACCATAAATTTACTAAGTATATATATAAGGGAGAAAAGGAAGGATTATAAATATGTCCTAAATAATTTTTTTATCACAATAATGTAAGAAAAGAAAAAAATTAATGTGATAAATATTTTTTAATGTAAAAATCCATTTTTTATAGACACCTACACAACACATGATACAAACCAATCATTGTTTTTAGATACTAAAAGATTAAATATATAGGGATGCTTATATGTTTAATAAAAACAATAATAAACATTAGAACTCCATCATTGGTTTCATGCATGGACATTGTGGACACTAATGAAAGATAACATGATGGAAGTAGACGAATAAGAGAGTATGGAAGAGTGGATAATAAATCCAAGACATTATAAGAGTTTATATTGAATAAAATCACTATAATACACACGATACCACCATGTTTGAAGGAGGAGAAGGGATTCATGGTTGGGGAACTGTAGGTCACATTAATTAGAAAACATGATAGAAAATGGGTTAAAAATATATAGTGGGAAATTTTAAATCCCATGTTTTCAAAAATCTAAGAAGATTTCATGATTTGGACACATTTTTTGGGAATCAATGTAAAAAAAATGTGTTTACCACTAGTTGGAACCTTGAAACCTATGATTCGTTTACATGGTTTATCCTAGTCATGCACCAATAGTGTGCTCTAACATTATACATTATATGTGGCCATAAATGTTTTAAGGGAAGTTGTATACATAGATAATTTTATGATTTTTGTGAAAATAACACTATAAGACTCCTCCATGTATAGTACATCTTGGGATTCACGATTAACACTAACCATGTTCTAACTATCCACCTAATTCTACTACTCGTTTTTTAATAATTTTTGTTAGTAACTCCCAAAAAATTAGAAATTAAAATAAATTTAATAATTGAAATATATATATTATAGTGACCCATGATGTCAAAATTCTCCTCACCATGCTACCTTTTACCCATAGAAAGTTCTAAATACTCCATGTAAGAGAAATGGTGAGGACATTACTCCCACATATGGAAATCATGGCCCCAAATCTCAAGGTTATTTCCACCATTCTTCCAAAGTACATGAAATAACGTAATATACATCCCCCACATCACTATATCATAATGATCCATTATCTGAATAGATTGCTGAAGAATAGTTTTTTTGGGATCCAAATCTAAATCCACTGACTCAACCATGTTAAGTGTTTCTAGATGATACTTCTTCCACTGAGTCACATAAAATAAATAATGAATATAATTCACCCAATATATTAACGTATACTGATATTCTTGTTTCCTAAGAGGCTCATCTATCTAAAATGGATGAACATAACATGATATCAATATACCATGATTTCCCAATGAAGAATACCCAAATTGAAGATAAGTATAAAGAAACGCTAGATCAATAATGAAATATTCAATTGTATGATGATGAATGTCAATATAATATTTCAAAAAACTCTCTGTCAACACCAATATTTTATAAATCAGAAGAATCATACTCACCATATCTTAAACTATGGTTGATTCCAAAAAAGAAAACTCACCCAGTTCTGACATGAAAATGGGGGGACCGAAAAAACCCACTATATACAACATAAAAGGGATCTATTTTTATCAATTATTTATAAATATTTTTATAATAAAGCACATCCATCAATAAATTTTCCTCACACGAGCTTCTAAAATTAATAAAACAAGATTAGAACATATCCTCAAAAATATAAATATATTTTTCTATCTAACCATTAGTTTATAAAAGATAAGTTGTTAAAATGATTAGATGATAAAAAATTTCATTCTGGAGACAATTATTTATTGTAAATTTAAATCATAGGCATCAAACTGAAACAATTATTGAAGGCACACCATGATGCTTAACTATCTCTCAAACATACATATTTTGAATCTATTTATGTTTCATCAACCAATTTATATGATTTAAATGAGTTGATTTTATCAAACATTAAATAATAACCAATATAGGGTTTTTTTACTGGAATACTGAGGTAATACAATCAAAATATTCATAGATTTATCACCCCAGTTCTATAATGATATAATAAACCTATTGGCATGTACATCTCAACATTAGTCCTCTGATGGGTATGAAATTGATGAAAAAAGTCAGTAATCTCTCATGTCATAACAGGCCACCAATATTAGTGCTTAATATCAAAAAACTACTTGTAATTTATGGGGTGAAATACCAAAGTAGAATGGTTCCTACCTTCTATTACATTAGCTCTCAATGAAAGGGGGCTAAAAACCTTTTTTATAAAACAAATTGCACCCCTAAGAGATTGAGAAAAATCGATCGCGGTCTCACCACTATTTAAAATTATGATAATTCATAGAAAATTAGAATATGAATATGATAATCCAATGAGGATGTGGCTTGTATACTAACCAATAATACATTTCCATCATCCTCTTCCACATATTGATGCATTTTTATAAACAAACTCAATCAATTCCACTCATCCACTGACTCATTCACCACTCGAGTCGGTAACTACCAACTCACGACATCATACACCATATTCCCATTTACTAGGATGTACTATAAATCAAAATCAAAATCATGGAGATATTATTAACAGTGCCTTAATTTAACATTCATATCCTTTTGAGTGAAGAAATAATTCAAAATTTTTGGGTCAAAATGCATAGTGAACCATTCTTTAAAAATGTAGTGGCACTATGTTTTTTAATCATGCATCACAACCATGAAATCTAATTAATGGGTTTGTTAATTCCTTTCATGAGGGTGAAAATGGTGAGATCTATAGGATAAAAAATTATTATGCTATATCAAAACACACTCAAACCTCATACATAAGGAATCATAATACACTAAATAAACACATTCCATCTTAGAGTGAATCAGAATAGGAGATGATTTCAGTTGAAACTTAAAATCCTCAAGGGAACTTTATAATTTCTCATCTTAATCAAATCTCACTCTCTATCATGTCAAAGTATTTGAGAGATATTCCACTATATAAAAATCCCAATCAAAACACCTATAATACCTGTACAAACCACTGCATCTTTTGATCGCAAATACATTCTAGGATCTATCCAAATACATCACTACTTATACTTTCTGAGTATCCATATACATTCCTTTTTCAAATACCATATAATTCACAAATTTAACTTCATGGATCCAAAAAAATCATTTAGACAACATTGAATACTACAAATCTAACTTAAATGTTTCTAAAATAATGTGAAAATGTTCCTCATAATCTTCTTCCATACTGGAATAAACAAAGATATCATCTATGAGAACCACAATTTTGGATTTAATGTATTTTTATTTTATTGGTTCATTAAATACATTAAAATAGTAGGGGAATTAGTAAAACCAAATTGAATAACTAGTTTCTCACAATGCTCATACATACTCTTGGAAGTGGTCTAATGAATATCTTCTTCCTTCAATTTTAGCTGGTGGTATCCTGATCAATGTTAAATCTTTAAAAAACATATCCCTTCCTTTAGTTGGAAGATATAACTTCAATCTAAATAAACATTTACATATTCTTAATGGTCACTTAATTTATATTCTATTAATTAATGAGATTTTTCATACTTCAATTTTACTTATTTTCAAAGAGAACTGGTGATACACTTTAGGACACACTAATATGAATAAATAAATTTCTCTATAGATATTTTAATTTGAACCTAAATTCAATTAAAATGGTAAGATAAATTTGATAATGTGGAAATTAAATGTTCCATATACTAGAGAGAAGATCAGTTGAGAACTTCACCCCTACAAGAGGAGGAAACCTTAATATATCATCTCATAAAACATTTGGATCCCTACTAAGCACCAATCTAAATTGATCATATGAATTCTAATATACATCATCTAAGAAAAAGATAGACATCTAGCACAAAATAAATATGATATCTAGATTAAAATAACCTATCATACCTGATCTTATATCCCACTCACCATAAATTATGTTAGTATTTTCACCTAGTTAGTAGAAAAGAAATTTTAATATGAGTGGATAATATGACAATTTCATGTAAAAATATAATATATTTTTACGACAATGTCATAGATATCTAATTATAAACTATAAAATCACATATAATTTTGACATCATAAATAATCACATGAAACTCAAGGAATCTAAAACTTTGCTCCTTAGAATTTCCTACAAAAGTAGGAAATCGTCAAGATATAGAATCAACTCATATCAAAATTTCGCGGAATTAGTAAACTTATATGAAATAGTGGAAAAATATTCAACTAACTTAAAAAATCCAAGTCTACTGATGAAATGATACACACTAGAGCTCAATGGGTCACTATCCCAACATCAAAATCATTTTGAATTTTTTCTAACTAGACAAAACATCTAGATTTACGTACAAAAAGATATTTTAATTTAGGATGAGAGTATAACATAATATAAGGATGAGATACCACTCCATTATATGTGTATAAATTCACTTAATAACCTATGGTATTAGAAGATCAAACTTTACTACACTAAGGAGGATTCTGGTAATGCGTTAGAGATTACCCAATCACCCACAGTAGGGGAACACCATTTGATTTTTATATAAACCTAATATAGTGTGTCAAAACATCCCATATTATAACTACTACATTGAAATATTCATTTAATTATATAATATAGTAAAATAAGGACACTACATGCTTCTACTATTACCCCATCAAGATTCATCATGCTTTTTCATCTTACCTAGCGAGTAACTCTCAGTCTATTCAATAGTAGTAGAGGAACCAAAAATTTCTATCTGTCCTACAAAATATATATCTTCAATTATAACCTTATCAAACACCCAAAAAATTCCATAAGGTATAAAATAATAATCCTCAATCTCACCTATAATCTCAACCCCATCTCAAACCATCGAGACCTAAAATAGTTATTTGTGAGAAGATTATGGGGATAATAAACCAAATTGGTAATCGAAGTGGTATTATCACTCACAGAATTGATTTAATACTCAATTGATATGAACTCCTTGGCCTTGATCACCCTTAATGTCACTAAGTAAAACTACCGGTTGGTCATTTCATCAAACACGGCCCAAAAGTGATCTTATTATATCTTATCATGAACTATAGACTTCCAGCACTTATGACTTAGTATTTCCACTATATAAGTGTATAAATTATCCTTGAATGTTTTTAGGGTCAATATAAAGTGAAATATTTGTTAAATATTATCAATTACTCTTTGGTTCATTGAAATCCTCAATCTCCAAGGAATAAAATTTGATTAGTCTTAATAAACATTAGATCATGATCCCCCACTCAGGCGGGTTATCTCCACATTCAAAACCAATTTATGGAATGGTTTTGATAAAATTGTTGATGAGATTAGGACCTTATAGAGGTTTATCCTATTGTAAATTAACTGTAACTCCTTTTATATGAATCTATGGATCTCTTCTAGTTTGAATGGTTTAAAAAACATGAATAAAAAAACATGGTTAACACATAATTCATCTTCACTGAACATGGAAAAATAAAAAATGATCACCCAATAACTCATAAATAAGTAACATCCATTATAATAAAAACATTACATACCAAATAGGTCAAAACATAAAAAAGTCCATAATTTTCACATTATTAATTTTTGGTCAGACAGTTTGGAGAACTGTGTTAGTGTCATTGGGTAGGTGTCCTTACCCAATCTCATAGTCACCACATCGGTTTATAGACTATGTTCCTAACTTATGAACCAATGGTTTACTTCTTACTTCCTCCCCAAAACAAAAAATTTAACATAATAACCCATGGTAATACCTTGAAACAAATAATATGAGTAAACCATATCATATATCATTGAAATATTTTCGAACAATGTTGAAAACAATGCATAATTCCAAACAAACAATGGTAACTCAAGGTTTGTAATGAATTAGTGAAGGCCATGAAATCCCCATAAAAAACCTCTTTGGTTTCAAAATTCTTATCTCTTTACTCTCCCAAAAATAGAGGTATTTAATACTATTTTATAAAAAACAGACTCTGGTCGACCAAACCCATCAACTATTTTGAATTTTTCATATATCCCAGATAAAACTATTGATTTCCAATGTATAAAAAAATGAATTAATATAATAAAATAAAACAATTGGGAATTATTTCACACATAAATACATAAACCATGATAATAACTCCACTAATAAACCTAACATGAGGTATCAAAAACAAGGACATCCATGCCCATCGATAAGTGGATACTATAATTAATAACCAATGGAAATATAAATAAAGTGGACATCAATACTAATTTATGAAACAAAAAATAGAGTTATATAAAACAAAATCAAATATATATATATATATACGTGTGTGTGTGTGAATAAAAAATAATTAATGGTTGATGTGGGTGATTCCCAATAGTCCAAAAATAAATTATCTATGAGAGGATCTTAAAAACATGCCACATGATGCAACTCCATGCGTCTAAAATTTACCTCAAACACCACACCATGATTACTAGAAAATGAATCAAGAATTTCCTCTGTAATATGACCAATATATATATGTATGGTGTGAATAAAATCCTCGTAGGATAACGACATGAATCAATATTATATCATTAATATTAAAAATAGTGAGTAATAATTTGAAATCATGACTTGTAAGATACCCTTTCATGAAAAATATATTTTTATTTCTTAAAATAAGAAGTTAGAAACCATTTTCACTTCTCTTTGGTCTTTATAAAACAAACTAAAGTTTAAAATAAAGTGATAATGTGACAAGTGAAACATAATCATGAGAAATACTAAATAAATTTCAACCAATAACACTAGAGAATTGGTTCAAAATAGTTTATCACATCAAACGAGCTCTAAAAATTCGGTCAAGTAAATAAAAAGGAAATGAGGTAACCACATCCTTGTTTGGGGAACAATTGGTGCTTGTCTAAATGTAAATGAAACTAAACCCTAACATACAATATTAGTATTAATGGAAGTAAATCCATAGTATATCACAATTATGAATTGGGAAATAACTAGAGCACAATCTACACTAGTCAAGAACTTATATTTTTAATCAAATATATACCTAGTGTCTCAAATGCACATCGAAATCAACATAACTCAGAAAAGAAGGGTAATATAATATAAAAGTATCCAAAAATATAAAAACATCAAATAAAACATAAATAACATGACTTTACTTAAGTAATAGAATTAAAAATTGTGGAAATATATTTATTAAAATATTTCCATTTCAAATATTCCTTTAAAAATCATTTTTTATTCAAAATAATCATTAAATAATTTAATGAAACTCCTCAGATGTAGAAAAATTATTTTAAAAGGAAAACTAAGTAAAATATTCAATTTTTCA
This sequence comes from Viscum album, assembly GCA_963277665.1. Classification (NCBI taxonomy): domain Eukaryota; kingdom Viridiplantae; phylum Streptophyta; class Magnoliopsida; order Santalales; family Viscaceae; genus Viscum; species Viscum album. Next base: position 401,443,810 of record OY728138.1, read on the forward strand.
TGAACAATTAAAATAGACACATGGAAATAATATAAATTAATCCAAAATACAAAAATTTCAATCATAATATAGTATCAAAATCCATAAAAATTGATGTAAAATAGTTATTTAAAAGTAAATATTCATTATCTAAACACGCCTACCACAAACATGAATAAAAATTATATCATTCATTATAGACAATAATAATAGAGAATGGGGGTCATAATAATAGTAATAATCAAAATTATACACATTAAAAATCCATCCCTAGTAGTAATATTTTCAACCCTGGCCACTAAGGTGAGATAATGTTAAGGAAGTGTAAGAATAAGAGAATGGAAGAATGGACGGGAAGATGCCCAAGAAAAGATGACAATTTACCTAAAAGAAACACACTAGAATCCACAATAGCCTATGAATGATGAAGGAGGATAGGGAATTCATGGTTTGGAGAAAAAATGTAATGTGAATGTTGGAAAACAGTGAAAACTGGGTTAAAAGTGAATATATTCAAATTCGTAAATTATAAGATTTTAAAAATCTGGGTAGATTTCATGGTTTGGTTAACCGTGCGTTTCCCACTGGATAGAACCTCAAAATGTAATATTAATTTTCATTTTTTAGTCACATATTGTCTCTTAATAATTTTCCTTATCCTTATGTATCAAATAAGGATTTACAATTTTCTTTGGAAGCCTCATAGTTTGGAGAATCCGATGAAAACAGTAAAATATGCATTGTAAGACCCCTCGTTCTACTACATATCTTGTGGGGATTTTTAATTCTAATTGTTCACCCAATTATAAAACTCCAATTTTCATATTTAAATAATTGAAATAATATAAAATTCCAAAATAAAATAAACAAATTAATATAAATAAATAAATTTCAATGACTAGGGGGTGTCACAACCCTTATTTGGCCTGAATTACCCATTTAGATTATCACATTCTTAACAGCTGTTCAATTTTTAGAGATTATAATACTTATTATTTTTTAATTAGATTTTAATCATACCATCTTTTCTCACGTATTCCAATTATGCATATACATACTTTTAATAATTTATTTTGGAATCTTAATTCTTCATCCAAATCAAGGTGTTCTAACCATATTAATGTGTCAATATTTACATAACTTATGAAAATCCTATGTTAAGTTAAAGGGAAATATAAATCCACAACAATAACTAAATCATGACTCTTGATATTCTTGTATGATAACATATAGGTTCAGTTTCAATATATAAACAAAATCATACATTATAATTCATAATATAAAAATTATTTTTATGAATAATATAATCGAAACAAGTTAGGTTCAAGCCCCTTTTATTAATGACATATAGATCTTATTTAATTGGGTTAATAGTGAAACCTTACATGACCCATTGGTTCAAACATTATATGTCTTAATGTCCCAAATACATAAAGTCCTTGAATCATGGATGTATTGTGGACCTTACAATTTTAGGACTAAATGTCCCTATGGCTAGAAATCCATTTTTATTGGCCTGAATCCCCTCTCCCAAAGGGCCCTTAAGTGAATAGTAATACAACAGTACCCAGGATTTCTACAATATATGCCTCTACTAATGGCACCACTATTGTGTTGTGGCCTCTATAGTTCCTCCACTTCAACAATACTTGTGAAAAATCCCCAAACATGGTTTCCTTAGCGGTTGAACCCTTGGCCTCTAAGATGCCATGCATGAGGCAGTAGCACACCAAAACCACCTAATTGGCTTATATATATATGATTAATAAACAAAGGAATAAAATAAATAAATGAACAATTCATAAATTTAATCATGTGATAAAAATGTATGAACAATTCAATTATAAATTTAATTTTTTCCACCCTTATATCTTATTCATGGATTATGGACATTTCTTAATAAATATAAAAAGTTTATATTTATCTATATTATAAAATCCGTTATATTATTCATTTTACGGTATTTAAATTTAAATAAATAATATTAATTGAAATATAAAAATTTATATTCCAATTTTATTTACATAAACAATTTACATAATTTAAATAAAAAATATTAAATATTATGCCAACATTGAACACATAAACTATCCAAACTCCTTTTGATTAGGTTAAAATAATTTATCCAATAAGGCCTTTAATTACAATAATTCAAAGAAGGTAATTATGAAAAATTAATAATTTTATGTATAACCACTTTTATACTTATTCCCTATTTTTAATTTTATAAATAATTTATAATTTATTATTATAATTTTCATATAAAAGTTTTATATCTAAATTGCAGTTAATTTCTTGTAAGTTGAAAAATGTGTTTATGTCTTACAATTTAAAATTTCGTATGTTAATTTAATAAATATTACATAAGAATTTGATTAATTAATTATAAAAAATTTAATTATTAATTAATTAATAAACACCTATATATGTATATAAATATCATATTTTACCCTTATCCATAATTTAGAAATATTTTCTAAATCATACAATTTAATTAATAATTAAATTTTATGGAAAATAACATTACTCTTCAAGGTCAAATTTAATGATAATCCCCATTGAAAGCAGTTATCAAATAAAACTCATAATGTGATAAAATAGACCCATATAGGTTGTGTCAAATTCAATCAATGTAGTGGAATTTTTTTCTTTTCACATAGGGTTTCAGGAAATTAAAAATGATACTAGAATACTTTGGTAGGATTATATCAGTGTGTTGGTGTCTATCAAAGAGTAAGTTAGTGATTATAGTGTTTGTGGCATATGATAAGATGTTGTATAAACTAAAACCACACACTTTGTGGTCATTATCAGAATAAATCAATAGTGCTTCAATATTGTTTCCTAGGATTGGGCACACATAAGATGAACCAAGTGTTGCCACAGCCCATGTGAGATTAACATTATATTGTTGGATCAAATAATATTAATACCTTAGGTATGAGATTCATGACCTATGATAAGATACCACATATTATTAATCATGTAGCTAATCAACCCATGTTGGAATAACTTAGGACACCTGTCACATGATAAGAACCTAGATAAATTTAATATTGGCATAGAAATTCTTATATACCATTAACCGGTTGCATCAAAAAGTATTATGTAAGGTTAATTTTCATGGTTGGTCTAACATAATATTAATGAAACTTTGGGAAATATTTTTATGATATCAAATATATTATATAAATGACCTGATGCTCTATTTTATTTATGGAGTATTCAAAATATAATCCTAAACATGATTTGGAGAATCAATCAACATGGTAAGGCTCAATTAAAACTAAAGGGTTTCTAAGGATATATCAATACTTAATATAATAATAATAAAAAATAAGAAACCAAAAAAACAAGATCACCATGCATGAAACTTACAATCATGCAAATTATAAAATTAGGAACACATTGTGTGTACTTTTCACCAAAAATAGTCACTACAACATCCTTTTGTGGTTTTGGATGATGAAAACCACTAAGGAAGAGATGAAGTACCCTTCCATATATGGTGTATCCTTAGGTTAAAACTAAATCATTCATCACATGGGTGAGGCTCTCCTTAAACCCATGATGTGCTAGTATCTCATTCAAAAAATGGTTTGGGAGAAATAGAGCATCGAAGGAGGAATGGGTTTTTCAATCAACTCTCAAAATTTTTATAATCCTCATTTGAATGGACTTATGCCTTTGTATGAACCATTAGGGACATTCTTCACAAACTATGCATTAACTAATGCATTACAAAATGAATGAGTAAATAGAAATTATCAAAAGATCTAGTGACTCTTGATTAAATATTATTATCCTTTTGGTTCATATGGAACTATTCATTTATGGTAACCAAAAAGTGGAATATTTGAATGTTTTTTTGTTAATTTCCATTTTGATGATAATCTAAAACCAAACATTGACCACCCAAATTATGTTAATCAAAATCACAATAGTGTAAGAAGTCTCTAGAAAAAAATATTTAATAATTAATGTATTGAAACTAAGATTAATTTACTCACCCTAATCATCACATTGAGTTTGACATACTCAACCCTACTAACTCGTAACACCTAAAAACAATGAATGAAAGGAATGGTATTAAAGAATGTAAAAATAGAAAATGGATTTTATATTGATTATACTCTCCTCCTATATCCATGTTAGAATCATAACAATTTTTTATTTCAATGGAATTATAAAAGGTTTCAATCATTCTGACTTGTATTCCATGATAATAATTAACACAAATGAACTCACAACACCCCATCATATGGTCCCACACACAATATATAGTGGGTCCCAACTGATCAACTAGTTTCACTAACATCCGACCTTCATAATGATCATATAATTTCACTATATGAATATTGATTCCCTATATAACTTTATAGGTCTAACAACCAATCAACTTTTTTAAAAAAGTTCACCATGTCCTCACACATTTTCTACAAAACCATTCCAGGGATGATTGAAATGAAAAACATATTCAACATCTAGTGATCTGAAACCAGTTATTTGCTGAACATTTGGTGAACTAACTCCACTATCATACACATTCATCCATAAAAAATCACAAATTCAAACTACATAATGGAAAACCAGCTAAATCCTTCTTTCAAAAATATTAAATAGTACATTAGATTTTCTTATATTGTTAAACATAAAATATTAATTTAAGAGGCTTAAAAATTCATAATAATTAGACACATAGTGACTACTTAAAGTACCATTATGGAATGATCCTACACTTTGTAAAATTAACACCTTCGACTAACACTGCATGAAATTCTCCTCTACATCCATCCATTCACCCAAGTCAGAATGAGGCATAATTCTACCTTAGAATATCTTAGAATAAGACTTGGTGAACTTGTCCATCGGATTTTTTGTTTCAATAATCTATTACAACTCTAACACTTGATCCCCTAAAATTATTCAGATAAAGTATTATTTTAGTTATATTCAATTTATTTATTCATTAAACACTATATTTTTAGATGAATGGATATTACATTGATTGTTATGGTAAACTATTCCATATTCCTAGATGCACCCAAGATCCTCAATAAGATTCCAAAATAATAATATTTCTTCATTTTTTTAGTATTTTTCTTGTAATCTACCTAGATTATGGAGAGTAAGACCATTGGATCTAATATTAAAATCCATCTAATCATGGTTCCCCTAAATGTGAAAGCAAATCAAGTTGTTCTATTATCATAGACTAATTTCCCCCAATGTTTTTTTCAATATAAACCTATAATAGATAATAATCTATGAATCAAAATTTCACTCTATTATATTCTTTAGAGGTACCAGATAATCCACTTCACAACTTCTCAATGATCCTTACCTATAGTTTCCATGTATCAGCTGACCAATACCATTAGATGAGTGATATTCGGTTGAGTGTACACCATGGAATACATGATACATCCAAGAAATGATTCATGTTGTACTCTCACCATGTTACTTGAATCTTACATTACTTATGTTTCTTGTTTCTTTGAAAGTTAGGAGTGAGTATATAGAGGTGTAGAGACTAACTTTCATCTATTCATTCCAAACTATTCAATAATATATAACATGTAGTCATTTCACGGTAGAACCAAATCCTATCTCACTCAATCCTCATGTAAAAATGGTATTTCATTTGAAAATTTCATGAAAAGTAATTATTTATCCCATTAATATATTGAATTGAAGTAACCACTAGCATCATATCAATTAAGAAAAAACAATAAATCATTTAAGTCTTCATTACTATATTGTTTCTTGTATTAATATTTGTTTATGATTCTTTTTATTAAAACTTTATCATTTGTAGATGAGTCTCATTTTTTTGTCACACTTCCTTGGAACTGGTTTCAAACCACATATACTCATCTTAATTTTTCACACTAAGTGATTATTTTACTGATACATTAAAACAACAAGTTCCTTTATATAGAATTCTACATTTTTTTCCTAAGAAAAAGTTATCTTAAAATCCATTTGTTCAAAATATAACCCCTAGGAAGAAACTATGATCAAAAACGTTTTAACGGTATTATGATTTACTACTATATAAAATATCATAGAGAATTCAATAACATTATTATGATAAAACCCTTTTACTTCTAGACCCTTATACTATATAATCATTCCTTCAAAAAGTTCTTTTAAAAGCAAATTACACTTATTTCCACGTGACATCATTATATTCGGTAGTTTCACTAGATATTAATTGTTTTTTGTGTAATTTGAATCCAAATAATCCTTCATTGACAACAACCACTTGTAGGAATATCTATTTTTATCTACTTTTTAATTGAATTTTGAGTCTCCTGCATAGGTTAAAAGTAAACAATTTAAGATTTCTTCATACCATTAGATCATTCTTCTGGACCTTTTTGACCTCTATAATTTTACATGTGACCCTTATATCTCTAAAACTAAATCATATAAAATATTATAAGCCTAAAAACATTAATGATCATTAAAATTTATTGATACTTTTGGTATATGATCCATTGTTGAAACATTCATTCCTCATGTGATTCCCAATAAAAATTCTTCTAGAATTTGTGATGTTCTAGTAATTTCAGATCCATCCGCATTCTAAATAATTTTAACTCCATTTAAACTGCCAGTCATATCATCTTGGGTTGATGTATATTATTTATTTCCAACCTCTTTTCAACACCAAGTTACTATCCTTCAAAAGTTATTGATCATTAAAGATAATATTTCAATTTATCAAAATATTCCTCTTATTATAATAAAATGTTAAAATACACAATTTCTATATTCAAACTTCATAAAGAAACATGTTCATGAATTTTCATCCAGATTATATCAATCCTTTTAATCCAAATTTTCATGTGGTACTATTTTGAATACATTAATTTTAAAATGTTATAGTTATTTAATTTTCTTCGGTGCTTTTAGAATCTCATGTCCCATTGGTTCTTAGGGGATTATATTGATTAATTACACTATTATATTAACTAATTCTCCAAAAAAATGTCATGTCATCATGAATTTTAGTTACATACTTCGTGACAATTCCATTAATTTATAATTAATCATTTGGGCTGCAATATTTTTTAGGTGTCCCATTTATAGTCATTTCATGCTTGATACCATTGTTTTTACAAAAGATTCAAAACCTTCTTCTAGTAAACTCAACACCATTGTATAACATCAAACTCTTCATCTAATATTTCTTTTACCTATCATTCATAACTTTACATTGGATTAATAATAGAAAAATTTTAGATTTATGTTCCAGGAAGTACAACCACACTCACCACATAGATTTTTCAATGAATATCAAAAAAAATATTCCCTTCAATGAGATTTAGTTGAGTAAAGTCCAAAGATATTTTTATTCAAATGCTATGTCATCCAAAAATTTTTTGTTCTTCCAACAAAATTGAAAAATGACTAACACAACTGTTGAGTTTAAAACTCTTTTAAATTTAGAAGTCTTAATGTTCCATCTTATGCCTGATTTTTATATATATATATATGTGTGTCATTATCTTCCCCCTAAGATTTACAAGTAGGTTGTGCCACATATATAAACTTATTATGTTTGATGATCAGACATGTGGTACCTCTTCCACCCATCTGGTCAGATAAAACATGTCATTATTTACACATATATCTATAAAAAGGGATGCTTGATTTATTTTCCACAGTCTATTTGAATTTTATTCCCATAAATAGATTCAAGAAACTATATAACTAGAATAATATTATTATAACAAACTAGATAAATTCTAAAACCATTCAATTTAAATATAGATGAATTATTCATTAACATTTTCAAATTCCCCAAACCAGCTTTTTCAAGAGAGTCATCGTCCATTAGATACTCTCATCCCAAGATTCCATACATACAACTTATCACAAATCCATTTTCACTAGTGGGGTGGAAATATTCTCTATGATCTATAACCTACGATTCAAATAGAATATTGACACTCAGGATTAGGTTTTAACCACTGTAATCTACTAGGTTTATAAAAAATAATCATGTGGAGATGACCCCTTTTACAAAATTACTAACATTTTGACCTTAGTACAATAGATTTACCTCTACCAATCTCACATGACTTGGATTTCGATCATATTTGAATTATTTATAAGTTGAGTTCCCACTTCCATAAACATTAAATGAACCATTTAAATATATATGAATCAACTTATATTAGACCTCTTCAACAAGAATAAAGTGTCGTACATCTTTGAATATCAAGTTAGTTTTCCCATTTGAGTTTCTCACTACAGTAACCATTACATCTTAAGACTCTAAAAATGGTGAAAATATTTGTATCGAGTAATTATTATTTTTTAATGCTTCATTGAGAAAAAAATGTTGCCTATTAATAATATTTAAGTCATTCACATGATATATGATAGAAGATCCTTATTATATCTTCAAGCTGAATAGATGTCACAATATGAATACTATGTTTTGTGATATAAGATTCTTGTAAATATCTTCTATTGATACTATAAACATTTTTGTAGTATTATTTTCCAGACCCGAATATGTTGGAATTATGGAATAAAGGGGGTGAATATTCCTTTGAATATTTTTAACACAAATTATCAATCAGAGATTAATATTGATGCATGTAATAGTGTAGTGCAGTGTTTGGAATATAATGTAGTAGAAATAAGAAAACAAAACAATATTTTTTTACAGTAGTTTAGGAAAAAAATCATATTCAAATCTTTAATATTTTAGAGTTAGTTATAAGATTATTACCCACAAAGAAACCACATTTTAAATGCGTGATATACGATTTATAGACACTTCCATTTACAATTACTCAAAGCTGATCCACTATCTAAATTTTTAGTGGAGTCACAACATAATCAAAAATGAATTTTCATCAGGATTCTCAGCTCAATAAAATTCAATTTCATTTTTATAATAACCAATATCATTCCTTATTTAAATTAGGGAAATCATGAACTTGTGCTTACGATTTCAAATAGATGAACGAAAAAATAACACGGTGAAAACCAAAAGAAATGATGATCAGTAGAGAGAAGAAGATATGAAATTTGATATAGCTTAAGGAACATTCAACACTTCAGCATAAATGAATAGAATTTTGATGTTCATTCATGACTAAACCAATGAAACAATAGCCATATAATATCTCAGTCATGTAATAATAAAAATATTTGTTCGTTATTTTTTACTTCTTGCCTCGATCTTATTTTATAAATAAAACATTGATGGTCATATAGATCCTTTTTTTGATTCTTGGCATGTAGGATTTTCTTAAACTCATCACTACCATCCAAATGTTAGAAAAATTTTAAAATATGGAAATAATTAATCAAATATTTATTTCATTGGGCTCAATTTTTTTTATTAACTTGAAAATAAGAACTATGTAAATCAACTATGTGGTTCAAAATTAGTTACATTGAAATCAGTTTTCTAGAAATTGGCTATATCATAAAATAATATTTATCAAACAGTAGGATATGTATCATAGTTTAATATGTGGATCTCATTTATCATTGAATATGTCACTCAAAATGTGTATGTGGTTGATTCGGCCATGGGAATATACACTAAAATTCCCACATGATTCGACTATTAAGATATTCACTAAAACACAAATCTGATCTATCTATCTAGATCTACACTAAAACACCTACATGATTCATCTACATGAAAAAAATTAGATACATGGATCTAAAAAATTATATAATTCACTCAAATAAATATAGAACTTCTCCATCTGAATTCTTGGAATTTTTACATGGGTTTAAAATAAACTAATATAAATAAATTGATAAAAACACCATATTAAGTAAAAAATAAAATTAATGTGTGGTTAGTGAAATTTTACAAAAATTAATAATAAACCAAATAAATGAGTGGAGTTTATTATTTAGAAAAAATATATGAAAAATATATTAACAACCAAGTTCAAATACTAAAAAAATATTAACACCCAGGTTTAATTGGTAACTAAAAACATTAATACCCAAATATAAAAACTAAAAATCTCCCAATTTCTTTAAATGACTAAACATATAATTTATTTAAAACAACAATATTATCCCACATTTTTAAATTTATGAAAAAGAAAAAAAATATAAATCTCCTAAAATATTCATCCCCTTAAATGATAAACAATTTTTAATACCTATATTTTTATATATTTAAAATTTATAAGAATACAAATTTAAATATATAAATATCTCATACATAAATACAAATATATAAATATTTTAAATATGATATGTATACTAAAATGTAATAAATGTAAATGGTATGCATTAAATATCGTCCAATCAATTTTGGACTATGTTAATCATTAGAAAAATATGGAAATATTTTATAAATAAAAAAATTTATATATGAAATGTATTTAACAAATTAAAAAATCAATTTGAATTATAAAAAAAAGTAAAAATACATGTTGTAAGTACAAAAATTAAAAATAGTACTTATGAAGCCAGATATCTGTATGATGTTGTTTCCTATTTTTAAAAACAGTATTTATATTAAATAGAATATTATGTTTCTAGCATTCCAAGGAGAAACATCATTTTCTCAAGTATTACAGAATCTAATAGCTTATTGAATATGTCAAAAAAATTATATTCAGTTAGAACTCACTTCAAAAAATATCTTCTTTATTTACACCATCAATTTTAAAAATAAATCTAAAATCTATATGTTTTCTTTGAGAGTGTTGTTGAAGATTTTTTGAAATAGAAATAGTACAATAATTGTCACAGAAAATTGTAATTTTACCAATGTTAAAATTAAAATCACATAAATTTTGATTAATCAAAATGGTTTATAAACAAAAAGTACCTATAGAAACATATTTATCTTGAACTATAGATAATGTGACTGATAGTTATTACGTATAACTCCATGAAATGAAATTATTACCAAGAAAATGAAACATTCATATTTTGATTTTTTTGGTCAAGCCTATAAAGTAATCGATATTGTAATTAAGCTGTAATTCATGGAACCACAACAAGAAATAAGCTATGAAAATAGTATGTTGTCAACTAGTTTAATAAAAATAACTTCCCAACACTAATGTGTAACTTTATGTTTTTATAAGAGAATAAAAATACATGACTTCTTTGTAAAAACATTAATTACATAAAGAGACTCCATCAAACAGATTAATCAAATCATAATAATGTATATAAAAACTATATAAACTCAAATTTAAAACTCAAATTTCAAAATATTAAATAATTTAAAAACAAGGTAAAACTCTCGCTAAATTCAGGACTTTTTATAAATAGATACATAAATTGTTTAAACTGTCACATAATAAGCATATATGAAACTAATGTTTTTACTAAATAAGATATTATAAGTATAATTTTAAAAAAAGAATACGTAAAGGTTCATGCCTAATGTTAAGAAATTATAATAACATGATAAAGGAAATTATATATTGTGTATACTAGCACACCAATTCATGAAATAGTAGAAAATATGCATGTTTCCTAATAGAAAAATACTTACCTAAGAATGTGACTAGCTTAGTTAAATTATGATTTGAGTAAGAATATTTTGGTACCCAAGAAGTCATAGATTTTACTAAATTTATAGTATAACATTTGGTTATCCAAACAAATTTTAAACATATATTTTTGGGTATAATGAAAATAAATTCTTATATATTTTTTTAAAGACCAAAAAATTGAGTAAATCTGTAATGGCTCGGACCTCTCCGGACTATTCCTTTATGAATGTGTGGTGATAGAGGTGTTCCGCGAAGTGAAGGCGACTTGAGGGTGCATTTGGGTGGACTTTTAAGGAAAAATAAAGGGTTATGGACTTCGCACGGGAGGTGCATAGTTTGCCTAAACCATGAGTCCAAACCATGCAAGGCTGGTCTTGGGGAAAGTGGCTAACACACGGTTAGCACATGGTTTTTCTAACCATGTAGACTAACCATGCGGGGAGTGGTTGTCGAGGAAGAAGCTAACACACGGTTAGCGCACGATTTGTTAAACCGTGCAGACTTACCGTGCGGGAACATAATGTTAGATCCTAAATTTGTGGACATAATTCGTTTTGTCTTTAATCACCTTGGTTAAGCCTCTAAGCAGCCATAACTCGGGATAAACTTTCCTAGGATATAGGAGAACCTCTCCCAAGCGTTTGGGAGGTGATCTAGAGGATTCTCTTCACGAATCGAAGCCGGTTTCTCAAGGTAAGTGATCATTTTTTTTTTGGTTTCTTAGATCTTCCTAGATCTACTCCTCCCCTTCTCTCGGGATCATAGACCTACACCCTTTACGGGAAGATCAAAGTGTGTGGATGTCATTTTTTGATGAGATCTGGTCTTGGTTGTGTTAGGAGAAGAGATCTTGGAAAGATCCTTGGTGAATCGGCCCGGTATCCTTGGGTATTCTTCGACTGTTGTGGTTTTGGTCAAAACTGTTAAGGTAGGGGAATCGTGTATTTTCTAATTGTTTATGTGAAATCATAGAGTTACCATGATTTATCCCTTTGGTTCACAATGAAATTAACCTAATCAAATACTTGAACCGGATTAAAATAATTGGTTTTATCCCTTATTTTTTGCTTTGTACCGTGATAACGGTTCGCCTCTTGAGTTTATATATAGCGTGATATCTATGCCCTGTTTGTTAGCATATTGTTCTCGATGAAATTTATAAAGAACATAAATATGGAAATAAATTGATAATTAATTGGATAAATATAAAGCGGCATGAAAAAGAATCTTGTTATTGTTTTAATTTGATGTTGATCAAATTGGCATAGTGAGCATGCTAAATCATTGTGATAGCCTACCTATTTGGTTCATGATGATAGGACCATCGAATTGAATTTGTTAATTCAATATGGATTAAGGAACTTGATTTATTAAATTCCCTAAAGGGTTCTGAGTTACCCTCTTGTTTTGAAATATGGCTAAGACCCCAATTGATGTGATGTTGTTTTCCTGCTTCTTGTCCAGTGATGTGACCTTGGATGAGTGTTGTGATATCTTGAGTTTTGTTGTGACCCTGGAGGGGTGTTGTGATATCTTGTGATGTGATGTGACCTTGGGAGGGTGTTGTGATATGTGGAGGCAGGGAGGTGTAGTGGTGGTGGTAGCGGATGATGCCTTGAGTGGAGAGATGCATCGGGTTATGCATGTGGGTGTCATGGAGGACACCAGGAATGATGGTATGAGATGGATGTGATGGCTGGATGTTTGGTGGTTTTGTTTGGTTGTTTATCTTCTTTACTTTTCCCCACTGCTCATGGAATCTGGACTTTCTTACTCTCCTTCCAAAAGAGATGAGGACACGTGGGGTATGCCACTTGATTTCCGTGTTTAGCCTCTTGAGGGAGAATGGGTCTACACTCTGGCTATAGGCAGAAAAGACTCGACGGGTAGTATTTCTACTCACCGTGTTGATCTCCATTATGTTTAGTATCATAGGATGCATTTCTAGAATGCCTGGGAATATGGAAATTTAATTTTGTAATGGAAATTGATTAAATGGTGATAATCCACTAGGATGGAGATGCTGGAATTAAATGGTGATGTTGTAAATTTTAAAAGAACGGTTGATATTGAATGTGATGCCAATAAAGATTAATGTGGTTTTCTTCATGGTTAATTAATGTGCAAAGTGTTAATTAATGTAAAGTGGAACTGATGAAAAAGGGAATGCAGTGACCTAATGTAGTTCTTTAGTTGGTTGTGTGCATATAGGATACCTATTCTTATAAATGGTAGCTGGAAGTCCGAGAGACGTTAGCTGCAGTTGAGACTAAGACTAGGTTATGCCTGTAGTGTGGTTGTGTGTTATATATATTCTGTACTTTTTGTGTTTCTATATGCTAATCCACCCTGTCAGTAAGAACAACTGATACCCTGGGGATTCTGAGCCCTGGGGGGTTCTTTCCACAACATTCTGATGGGCGGTTGAATGGCTAACTACCCCCTTTAGCCCCACTCTCCTCTCTTGGTAGATACTAGTCCCATTGGTATATCTGTTAGTTTTCTGCATATATGTGTGTAGATGGATGTAATGGCTTGTGTTTATTTCCACACATATATTATGGATATAGTAACCTATGAACTACTATAGGTGTAACGTGTATAGGCTGTGATGGCTTGAGGATCCTTACTCGGCGTATGGACTATGATGGATTGAGGTATAATACCTGACGTATGATACACATTATGCGGGATGTGGTGGCTCCCGGAAACTACCTTGTTACTATTGGTTGTGAGGATGGTGTGGTGGTTATCCTAGGTGTCTTCGGGAAAGCCTTGGTGGTGCACATGGTGCATATTGTGGAGCATAGCCCAGGTGTATACGGACAAGCCTTTAGAGAGAGATGCACATGACGTATGTCGTTAGGGCAAAGAGGAAAACCAGTGGGGAAGTAGTTGCGGGGTACCCTTGTTATTATTTTCTATATGATATATTCTTGTATGCGTTACATAGTGAGAGTAGCCATGGTGAGGTTGGAAACATAGTATACCTCTTTAGCTAATGAGTTAGTTTCACTGTTTTTATGGTGATTTAGCATGCTTTCTTTACTTTTGCACTAGAGGCTTTGTGGAGGATTCTACTTAGTATACTATTATAGTCACCCTATGTATATATAAACTATTTTTCAGGTCACTTGGAGCAGGTTGGAGATCAAGCTGGTTTCTACTAGCTTGGGGTTGCAGGAGCTGTTCGGGCATGTGGTTGCTGCCATTTTAAATTATTTTGGGTACTTGTAGTTTTCCCTTTTAGTTGTAGTGCTTTTGCATGGCATTTCATATATGTACATGGGTTTCTTTTATATTTTAGTTTTGAGTTGGAGTTGGTTGGTGTCTATATTATCTCTCACTTTTCCACATGTGTTCTCTTAGAGGGTAATGCCTCCCATTTGTGTGTTGAATATACCCTAGGGGCTAGTCGCCAACCCGGGGCCTACTATAGGCGGGACTAAGGGTCATTATCTCCCTTTTCACATTTACGGCCCATAAGGGGTCCACTTTTTGGGGAGGGGTCGTGACAGAGTGGTATCAGAGGTCTAGTTGAAGGATAGGATGGAGATTGGATTTAGGCATAGGTGAGGTTGCATGGGTTAGTAGGGCAACGATGTCATTCATGTTTACCAAGTGAGGTAAACAATGGAGACTGGTTGAGACATAAGCGTTTAGGGCCTCCTATGATCTGATGTATGGTACTTTATTCCTACAACAGCTACTAAATAGGGTTTTGCTGGTTGCATGTTAGAGACCTAGGAAAGGATCATGCATCATTCTTCTTTGCGCCTGTGTTTGAATGGGTAGACCTTGGGATAGGTTGACCTATAATAAATGAAAGAAAATAATTAATTAATAAATTTTGAGTCCTCTATATTCCATACTTAGGAGCTCTAAGAGTTTTTTATTTTTCAGGTATATCTTCAGGTCGACGTCCTCATCAAGTTTGCGCAGAAGATGTCTAGCAGGTTGTGCCAGCAGGTTGCCGCAGGGTAGAGGTTGAAGATGAAGACAATTAGAGGAAGACACTTAGAGAGTTTCAGTGACAGGGTCTATAGAAGTATGAGGGATCCGTTTCAGATGCATTCATGGAAGACTGGTTGGAGGAGGTCGAGATAGGCTCCAGTTCGATCCGTGTTCGGAAGAAGCACTGGGTGTCCTTAGTTGTGACGATGCTGCGAGGAGCAGCAAGGCAGTGGTGGTTCTTGTTCCTCTGGGATCGTGAGGAGTCAGAGATCTCATGGGAGGAGTTCCAAGACAAGATCAAAGTAGAGTACCATTTTTTCACTACAAATGCGTCTAGTCATGAGGAGCTTCTTACCCTTCGACAAGAGAGCTCCAGTGTTCGAGAGTTTGGAATCCATTTCAGGAACCTTTTATGATATGCTTCGGACCTGTTGCCAGATGAGGAGGCTAGGGAGAGGCATTTCATGGAGGCTTTGCATCCAGAGATCCATCGTTAGGTCACCCCATTTATGATGAAGACATATATTGAGGTGCTTGCGAGGGAAGAGGTTGTTGAGACGACTTTGTCTAGGACCGGATCATCACGAGAGGGGAATCAACGTGATTCCTCATGAAGCAAGGCTATAGTCTGGGGATCCTAGTTTATAGGGTAGAATATTTTCCGTTCAACCGGGGGTAGGTCCCAGCCCTTCACATCTCGTTTCTATGGAGGAAGTAAATCTCAGGACTATGACAATGGATCAGGAACTTAATTTTCTTTTAGTGTTCATGGTCATCAGCAGTGGGTGTTCCCGACCATTTCGAGCTGTCATTGTGCACCGGGCTCTCCGCTCTCGGTTCCTCCATTGAGGCAGTTCCAGCCGAGGCAGTGCTAGCAGGTTGCACCAGCTTTCGATCAGCGGAGGGTAGATGGGGTAGGGATAGGACAACCCCATAACGCTCCCCCTCCTCACAGAGCAGTGTGTTTTCGTGGTGGTGGTTGTCATCAGGGTCATAGAGGCTGTGGAGGAGGTCATGGTCAGCATCATGCTCTAGCGTTTCCAGCTCTAGGTGAGCCAGAAATCGTTCGAGGTTCCCTTTTCTTGATTTCTACCTTGGGATATTCCATCATTTATTCAGGAGCGACACACTCCTTCATATCACCAAACCTTGTCCATGCTATGGGACATGAGGTAGAGAGGCTTCCAGTTCCCTTGGCAATGACTACGCTAGTTGGAGGTCGAGCTGACTTGTTTGAAGTATGTAGAGACTGTGATCTAGTGTTGGGGAAACACCACTCTTGTGGCGATTTTCTATGTTTATGAATACAGTCATATGATGTCTTACTGGGCATGGATTGGTTGTATTTGGTGAAGGCTATCGTGGATTGCTACAGGAAGAAGGTCGTTTTCTTTGTTGCGGATAGAGAGTATGTGGTGTTCATTGGTGAGCGAGATCCTCAGATGGGTCATAGACGTATTCCTTTCTTTTCTTCCATGGAAGCTGAGATGATACTAAGTTCTTCATAGGTTAAGCAGTTGGCATTTCCTAGGGTCATATAGAAGTACCAGGATGTCTTTCTAGAAGAGGTTTTAGAATTACCCCCTCTATGAGAGATCGAGTTTGCGATTGAGCTATAGCCAGGAGCATCTCCTAGGTCTATGTCTCCGTATAGGATGGCCCCTTCTGAGTTACTATAGTTGCGTATACTGCTTGATGGTCTGTTGCTGTGCGGTTTGGTTTGACCGAGTGTGTCACCATGGGGTGCACCAGTTCTATTCGTGGAGAAGTCCGACAGTAGTTTGAGGTTGTGTGTCGATTATGGTCACTTAAACAAAGTGACAATAAAGAATCACAATCCCCTTCAGCGGATCGATGACTTATTCCATCAACAGAAGGGCGGAAGTTTTTTCTCAAAGATCAACTTGTGGTCAGGATATCATCTGATGCGTGTGAAGGATGAGGATATCTCGAACACTGCTTTCTGTTGTCATCATGGGCATTATTTTTTCATTGTAATGTCGTTTGGTGTGACGAATGCTCCAGGTGTGTTCATGAGATTGATGAATGCTGTGTTCCGCGAGTTCCTGGACAAGTTCATGGTAGTTTTCATCGACGACATCCTAGTGTAATCCACATCTAAAGAGGAGCATGCAGAGCATCTACGAGCCGTTTTGGGAGTTCTTCGTCAACATCAGCTGTTCAGGAAGATGTCGAAGTGTAAGTTTTGGGCTCGAGAAGTCTGTTTCTTGGGTCATGTTGTTTCCAAACAGGGAGTAGTTATGGATCCATTGAAGATTTAAGCATTTGTGTCCTGGGTAGCTACCAAGACAGTGTCAGAGGTACAATGTTTCCTTTGTCTCGCGGGCTACTATAGGTGGTTCGTAGCTAATTTCTCACGGGTTGCGACTCCTCTGACATCTTTGACCAGGAAAGATCAGGCTTTCATATGGACTGATCAGTTTTAGTAAGCTTTTGAGTATCTAAAGGATGAAGTTATTAAGTGCTCTAATCCTTTGTCTTCCAGCTGAAGGAGTTCAGTTTGATGTTTTTTTCATGCTTCACATCTGGGGTTAGGATGTGTTCTCATGAAGCAGAGGTTAGTTGTTTCTTATGGGTCTTGGCAGTTACGTCCCCATGAACGCAACTATTCCACCCATGATATTGAGTTGGCATCTGTGGTGTTTTCTCTAAAGTTGAGGAGACATTACCTCAATGGTGATCGCTTTGTGGATTTCACATATTATAAGAGTTTGAGGTATTTTTTCACCATGCATGACTTGAACATACGAAAACATCGGTGGATGGAGTTATTACAGGAATATGACATCGAAATATCGTGTACACCTAGAAAGGGTAATGATGTAACTGATGTGCTGAGCCAAAAGTCACATAGTGATGTTGTGCATGAATTCGGTGATTCCTGGAGAGTGATGGAAGAACTATCAGCTTTGCATCTTGATATGGGAGAAGTTGGAGGTATATGTTATCTTTTTCAGATGACGGTGCAATCATCACTCGTACATAAGGTGGAAGAGTCCTAGATGGGGGATCGTGAGGTGGTGGTCTGGAGAGACCGAGTTGTTTGTGGTGAGGCCCCTGATGGTTGGTCTGAGGATGAACATCACAGATTGTTGTATCATGGAAGGATTTTTGTTCCCAGGGCGATGCATGAGACGGTTCTCATAGAGTTCCATAGTTCACCCTTAGCGATACATCCTAGTGCGACAATGATGTACCGATCCTTGAGGAGTCAATATTGGAGGCTTGGGCTAAAGCATGCAGTTATGGAGTTTGGGTCTCGATATTTAGTCCTCCAAAAGGTTAAGGTCGAACACCGTGTTCCTGGTGGTCTTCACCATCCATTAGAGATTCATCATTGGAAGTGGTAGGACATCTTAATGGACTTTGTTACTGGTTTACCTTGAGCTCCGGGAGTTTATGATGCTATTTGTGTGGTATTAGATCATTTAATGAAATCAGACCACTTTATAGCAATCAAGGAGTCAAGCTCAGTGGAAGTTTTGTCGAGGCAGTATCTGGAGAAGGTCGTGAGACTTCCTGGAGTCCCTAGGACTAATTTTTGATCAGGTTCCTTGTTTTACCTCTAGGGCATGGAGAGGTCCCCATAATGATTTTGGTTCTCAGCTATGCCTTAGAACTACTTTTCATCCTCAACTGGATGGTCAAACGGAGTGAACCATACAGACTCTTGAAGACATGTTGCGGTCTTGTGTTCTTGGTTTTGGAGGTTCATAGATGAGGCACTTACCCTTGGTGGAGTTTTCCTACAATAATATTTTCCACTCCACCATCAGTATGGTGCTGTTTGAAGCCTTTTATGGCCCGCCTTTCCATTCTCCGTTGTGCTAGACTGGGGTCTGAGAGTCCGCAATTCTCAAACCAGAACTAGTGCAGAGTACAAAGGAGACGATTTAGGTGATTTGTGAGAGGATGAAGGCAGCACAATATCATCATAAATCATATGCTGATCAATGGATGAGTCCAATGGAGATTAATTTTGGGGATCATGTGTTTCTGAAAGTGACACCCTGACATGGGCAGCGATGGTTTGGTCATGGGAGTAAGCTTTCTCCCCACATTGTTGGGAATTTTGAGGAGTTAGCTTGTGTTGGAGCTATGGAATATCGAGTAGCTCTTTCCCCTCAGATGAGTCAGATACATGATGTTTTCCATGTATCACAGCTACATCGTTATCTTCATTACGACTCCCACATCATCGATTGGGGGTAGATTGATGTTGATGATGATGCCACCTTTGAGGAGAAACCTGTGGAGATCTATGACCGCAAGGAGAAGGTGTTGTGTGGGCGTTCCATCCCCTTAGTTCATGTTTTTTGGCGACACGGTGGCATAGAGGTGTGTACTTTGGAACGTGAGTCACAGATACGTGCTTAGTACCTAGAGTTTTTTGATGTTTAACTCTTTCAATGTATCATTGTACCTGGTGTGGTTATGAAACATTCTTGTTTATGAGATGGAACCCTTTGTTTCATTGGTGGATTGCTCTCTTTTGAGAGGTATCTTAGTGGGTGGTTTTTTTAGCCCTATTTCATTTCTCTTTAGGTGTGTTATGGATTCTCGAGGACGAGAATGTTTTGAGAGGTATATTTTGTAATTTCCCGGACCTCTCTGGTCCATTCCTTTGTGAAAGTGAGGTGATGGAGGTGTTCTGAGAAGTCAAGGTGACTTGAGGGTGCGTTTGGGTGGACTTTTAAGGAAATCTAAAGGGTTATGGCCATCACACAGGAGGCGCACGGTTTGCCTAAACCGTGCAGCCAACCCAAGCAAGGCTGGTCTTGGGAGCAGTGGCTAACACACGGTTTGTGCATAGTTTGTCTAACCGTGTAGACTAACAGTGCGGGGAGTGGTTGTCGAGGAAGATGCTAACGCATAGTTAGCACACGGTTGGTTAAACCGTGTGTACTAAACTTGCGGGCACATAAAGTTAGATCCTAAAATTGTGGATCTAACTCGTTTTTCCTTTAATAAACTTATTTACGCCCCTAAGTGGCAATAACTCGGGATTACCTTACCTAGGAGATAGGATAACCTCTCCCAAGCGTTTTAGAGCCGATCCGGAGGCTTCTCTTCGTGAATAGAAGCCGGATTCTCGAGGTAAGTGATCCTTTTTGTTTGGTTTCATATATCTACCTAGATCTACTCCTCTTATTCTCTCAGGATCATAGATCTATGCCAGTTACAGGTAGATTTATGTATTTTGATATCGTTTTTTATGATCTTTGGTCTTGGTTGTGTTAGGGGAAGAGATCTAGGGAGGATCCTTGGTGAATCGGCCCTGTCTTCTTGGACGTTCTTCGACTGTTGTGGTTTCCGTCAAAACTGTTGAGGTAGGGGATTCATGGATTCTCTATTTATTATGTGCAATTGTAGAGTTAGCATGATTTATCCCGTTGGATCACAATGAAATTGACCTAATCAAATACATGAACTGATTTAAAAGAATTGGATTGATCGCTTGTTGTTTCTTTGTTTCGTGATAACAGTTCACCTCTTGATTTACTAGATAGTGTGATATATATGCCTTGCTTGTTAGCATATTGTTGTCGATGAAATTGTTAAAGACTGTAAAGCCATAAATAAGTTGATAATTAATTGGATTAAATATAAAGAGGCATGAAAAAGAATTTGGTTCTTGTTGTAATTTGATGTTGATTATATTGGCATAGTGAGCATGCTTAATCATTGTGATAGCATACTGATTTGGTTCATGATGTTAGGACCAACGAAATTGAATTTGTTAATTCAAGATGGATTAAAGAACATGGTTGATTAAATTCCCTAATGGTATCTAAGTTACCCTCTTGTTGTGAAATAGGGCTAAGAGCCCAATTGATGTGATGTTGTTTTCCTGTTGCTTGTGTTGTGTTGTGACCCTGGTGGGGTGTTGTGATATCTTGTGTTGTGATGTGACCCTGGTGGGGTGTTGTGATATCTTGTGCTTCGATGTGACCCTGGGAGGTTGTTGTGATATGTGGAGGCAGGGATGCTTTGTGGTTGTGGCAGCGGACGACGCCTAGAGTATCGAGATGCATCAGGTTATGCATGTGGGTTTCGGGGAGGTCACCATGAATGATGGAATGGGATGGATGTGATGGATGGATGTTTGGTGGTTTTATTTGGTTGTTTATCTGCTTCACTTTTCCCCAATCCTCAAGGTAGTTGGTCCTGATTACCCTCCTTCCGAAAGAGGTGAAGACACGCGGGGTATGCCCCGTGCTTTCCGTGTTTAGCCTCTCAAGGGAGAATGGGTCTACGCTCTGCTTATAGGAGGCAAAGACTCAAAGATTAGTATTTATACTCACCATGCTGATCCCCCTAGTGTTTAGTAGCATATGATTCTTTTCTAGAATTCCTGGGAATATAGGAAAGTAATTCTGTAATGGAAGATTGATTAAATGGTGATAATCCATGGGGATGATGATGCTTGAATTTAATGGTGATGTTGTATCTTTTAAAGGAACAGTTGATATTTAATGTGATTCCAATGAAGTTGAAGGTGGTTTTGTTCATGGTTAATTAATGTGCAAATAGTTAATTAATGTAATGTGGAACTGATGAAATAGGGAATGAAGTGACCTAATGAAGTTCTTTAATTGGTTGTGTTCTTATAGGATACCTAGTCTTAGAAATGGCATCCCAAATTCCTAGAGACGTTAGCTGCAGTTGAGACTAAGACTAGGTTATGCCCATTGTGTGGTTGTGAGTTATATATATTCTGTACTTTTTGTTTTTCTATATGCTACTCAACCCTGTTAATAAGGGAAACTGACACCATGGGGATTCTGAGCCCTGGGGGGTGTTTTCCCAAACATTCTGATGGGTGTTTGAATGGTTGACTACCCCCATTATCCCCTCTCTCTTCTCTTAGTAGATACTAGTGCCACTGGCACAATAGTTAGTTTTCCCCATATATTTGTGTAGAGGGATGTAATGGCTTGTGGTTATTTCCACACATATATTCTCGATATAGTACCCTATGTACAACTACAGGTGTAACATGTATAGGTTGTGATGGCTTGTGGATCCTTACTCGGTGTATGGTCTATAATGGCTTGAAGTATAATACCCTATGTATGATACACGTTATGTGGGCTGTGGTGTCTCACGGAAACTACCTGGTTATTATTGGTTGTTAGGATAGTGTGGTTCTTAGTCCAGGTGTATGTGGGCAAGCCTTGGTGGTGCACATGGTGCAGATTATGAAGCTTAGCCCAGGTGTATACGTGCAAGCTTTTGGAGAGAGATGCACATGACTTATTTCGTTGGGGCAAAGCGGCAAACCAGTGGGGAAGTAGTAGCGGGGTACCCTTGATATTTTTTTATATGATATATCCTTGTATGAGTTACTTGGTGAGAGTAGCCATGGTGACGTTGGGAACATAGTATACATGTTTAGGTGATGTGTTACTTTCATTGTTCGTCATTGTGCTTTATCATGCCTTCTTTACTTTTGCATGAGAGGCTTCGAGGATGATACTATTGAGTATACTGTTATACTCACCCTACATATATATAAACTGTTTTTCAGGTCACGTGGAGCAGGTTGGAGATCAAGATGTTATCTAGTAGCTTGGGGTTGCAGGAGCTATTCAGGCCTACGGTCATTGTCGTTTTACTTTCTTTGGGATACTTGTAGTTTTCCCTTTTAGTTGTAGTGATTTTTCATGGCATTTCATATATGTACATGGGTTTCTTTTATATTTCAGTTTTGAGATGGAGTTGGTTGGTGTTTATCTTATATATCTATTTTCTGCATGTGTTCACTTAGAGGGTAATGCCTCCCATTTGTGTGTTGAATATACCATCGGTTCTAGTTGCCAACCTGGGGCCTGCTGGAGGCGGGACTCAGGGGGTCATTATCTCCTTTTTTACATTTCCTACCTTGGAGGGGTACACTTTTTAGGGAGGGGGTCGTGACAATATCTCACAAAGTATTCCTTAGAATAATGTTCACACATTCTCAATTTCAAACATGATACACTAGAAATACTATTTTTGATCATTTAGCAAAATTAGTATTATTTATCCTTGTAGAAAATCTATTATAACCAAAGACATCATTGTTATAGTTTGGTTTTATAAAATTCATCATTTTATTATATTTCTATTTTCATTGAACAAATTTAGATAAAGATACATTAACATTAGTAACTTTCATTTTCAAATACATATTATCTATTATAATAGACTCTAAATCAATATGTATTTTTTTATTAGAACAAAAAGCTATATTTCATAATTATTATTTTCTTTATTGACATTCTTACACTCATTTTCAACTTTAGTTAATTCCCTGAAGATGGAATTAATCCTTCATTCAGGATATTTATGATTTACTACCATAAAATATTTAAGTATGTAATTTTTTCATTTTACTTTCAATATGAGAAAATAAAAATTAATTTTATATTCGAAATTACAGTAAACAATGATATAATAGTTTCAAATTCCTTTTTTATATTCACATTTTCTTTTAAAAATTTGTATTTTTAATTTTTATATTGGTGTTTTTTTCTAGAAACCTAACATTATCATTCCACAATTCATCATTATCTTTATAAAATTATTTGACTTTAGAATATAAATAATAAAAATCATAAGTATAATCATATTAGATTTTTCCAACTTTAGTTATTAAATTATTATCAATAATAATATGAGTTATTATTTGAGTAAAAAATAATTTAGGATCCTCACAATGTATGACCCTCAAAGAAAGGTTCCATGTCCCCTATTCACATCCTATTTCACTTCTTAAATCTAAAATTTTGAAAAAATTCCATCCTCCAGACAATTGTTTCTTTTCCTTTCTCCTTTAGACTAGATATGTATTTAGACGTTTCCGTTTGGGAAAATTATTCATGATGTGTCCTTTATTACTACACTCATAATAGGTAGGTCTAAATCATCATTAATATTTATAGTAACACCTACTTTTAGTAGTTTTTGTTCTTTATTTTGAACATTCCATTGCCTCTGTTTTTTATAAGCATTTAAATATTTGTGAAAAAATGATTTATGTCTTTATCATTTTCATTAAATCAGACTCATTTGTGTTAGAGTTTTATTAACATTAGATTTTATAATAAATACATCTATTCTTCATAGACTACACTTTAGAAATAATTTTCATTTAAAATTCATTCAAATGTAATGAACAATTATCATTATATAAGGTATAATCTGTAAATTTTTTAATTTCATCAATATACACAATCTTTGTATGACATATTTTTGGTAATGCTTTTTGTAATCTTTAAAGTATTAATGTTTTATCTATTACGTCACCAAGTGAACTCATACTATTTATAGTACTTGTAAATAGATATAAATTTTTGTTCACTGATTCATCTTATCCAATCATGAAATTATGGTATTCTATAGAAAGAATTCCCTGTTTGGTAAATTTAATCTTTTATGACCAATAATGAGTAACATGTGTAATACAATAAATGTAATGGGATGTATTTTATGCTGAAAAATGGTTATACATACTTCTAATTATATCATAGTACATAGTATTATTGACATTATAATTTAGAAAATACTTTACAATATAGTTACCTATAAGTTTCTCTTGATCAACTTCAAGTAATTTGTATGGTTTCTATATGATTGTCCAATGATCCAAAATTAACTGCTTCATGTATTATTCCATATGGTCTTCCCAATTCCCATTAATCACATAAATTAAAAATTAGGGATTTTTGAGGTATCCATACACCACTTTCATGAATGTCTTCCATCTTCAAGAATTTATATTTATTCTGTAGACTGATAGGAATAATATACATCGGTTAGTATAATATAAAATAATAAAAAAACCTATATCCAAAGTAGCCATCCTTTTATACAAATTTTTGGACCAGAATAGATGGAAAAAACAAACTAGGGGGTTCAATAGTCCTTTATAACTCTTTAACATAAATAACCAATCATTGTTTAAGATTTAAAATTGAAATAGTGTAGTATCATGTTTTGCATATAATTTAGTGAAAATAAAAAAGAACACAATATTTTAATATTTGTATAGTTCACTAAGATCCAACTATTCTATTCAATCTTCACTACTCAGTTAGAAGATCTGTACCCCCAAAGAAACCTCACTTTTAAAGGTGTGATAACCTATTTACAAACACAAAATTTTATAATACCTAGAAAAAAAATCAATATCTAACTTTTTAGAGGAGGTATAATCTAATTTAAAATGACTTTTCTTCGAGTGTCGCAACCTAAGAACATTCATTTTGATTGCTAGAATAATAAATACGAGACACGATTTCTATTGAGAAACGAATAATATGATTCTTATGATTTCAAATAAAGAATGAAAATATGATATAGTGAAAAATAGAAAATAATGATGATTAACAGAGAGCGTAAGATGTTAAAGTAGATACAGATCGTGGATGTCTGATCACTTTTTTACCAATGAATAAACATTGATGTTCTTAATGATCAATCTAACGAATGAATAGTCATGGAAAATCGTGGTTGAGTATCAAAAAAATTATAATTTGTTATTTTTAAACTTAATTATATGGTCCTATTTTATCAACAAACTCCCAATAGATATCTAGAGACCTTATTTGATTCTTGTTGACATGGGTTTTCCTAAACTCATTAGCTTCATTCAATGGTAAGAAATATTTAAAAATATTGAAGCATAACATTGCCTATTTATTTATATACAATATAATATATGTGGTATCTTAAAAATAACTCATACGATCAATATTAATTGTGTTTTTCAATTTTTCATGTCAAAATTAAAAATGTAGCATGTAGATACATTGAAAAATCAGCTACATCTCACTATTGGCAATGTGGCTCTCATTGAACATATTCTAATTTCCTAAAAATGGATACATAGTTTATTCTTCTATAGGGATATGTAATAAAATTTCTATGTTCTTTGGCTATGTAGATCTGCACTAGAATTCCTAATTGACTCTACTATGTGGATTTTCACTAAAATTCTTGCTTGAATCAGCTACATAACCTAAATCGACTACAAGGATCTAGAAAATTTTAGACATCACTCAAATGAATTTTTAACTTCTTCATCTGACTTCCAATACTTCTTACATAGATGTATTATCATCTCATGGACTTACATATATATAAATGTAATTAAAATAAATAAGATAATAAAAATAATCATATTAACTAAAACACTATAAACAAAAATAAACGTGATGTATGCGAAATTTATAAAAAATAATAAACCAAATAAATTATGGGATTTTGTAATTTAGAAAACATAAATTATAATATATTAATGCCCATGTTCAAATGATAACAAAATATATTAACACCCAAATTCAAATACTAACAAAAATATTAGCACAGAAGTTCAAATAATATCATTATTCTCCAATATATTGAAGGACTCATTTTATTTAAATGACATCATCAGAAAACCCAATGACCCTATATAAAACCTTTATAACTCTCCTTTTCAATTGTATTTGGTTTAAATTCAGCCAATTCCTTCTAGATGAGGTTTTCCTCCAACTGCATCCTCTAGAACAAAAATTCTGTTCCATCAAATCTATCAATATAGATCACGCAATCTGCTGATGAAACCCTTAAAAGGAAAGTAACTACAATAGAAATAGAAATACTTTTGAGAAAAGGATAATGATTCCTTAGTTGTTACCAAGTGAACAACTGAGATTTTAAAAACATTTTCTTTGATACCTATTATAGATAATATCACCTCCAAACTCCAACCATCATATGTATGGTCTCTAGAATCACACTGGAAAAAGTATACTTTAAAAATGACTCACTAAACATCAATATACCAGAAAGAGGATGAATTACCTCTTCATAATCATCATACTATGTTTGACTTACTCAACGCTCGTCATTAAAAACTCATAAAAACATTGAATTCATGGAATTAAATGATATAAATAAAAGTTTGAATATATTTTACATTGTTCAGACATTGATCCTACATCTATGGGAGAAGATTAAAAACATTTCATTTCACTATTTGTATTAAAGGTTACAATCCCAGAGTCTTGATAGCCACATATATCACTAAATAAAATAAACATGGGGAATATGAACATGTTTTCCAACCAACTATATATATTGGGTCCCAATCGGTCAACCAGTTACACTAGCCTCTTAAATTTTTGGGGATATGTCCATTGAATTGGATGATTGCTAAATCTCTATAACACTCTAAAGGTTTGACCATAAATCATTAGTAGATGAAAAATGTTCTATCAACTCATTCTATTACTGAAAACCCATTATTGGAGTGATTGAAATGGATAAAGTAAATAAAAAATGGGGATTTGAGTCCAATGCATTATTGAGAATATGGTGAACTGACTCCGCCTATACATGCATGCATCCATTGGAAATTAAAATCTCCCATCCATATCACAACCATCATGATGAATACCAATTCCACTACCTTCACAAAAATAAATATTATACAATATTTATTTACATTTCATAAACATACACTATCATTAATAGAAGCTTCAAAAATCCGAACACAATTTCCACACTTAGTCAGTTGAGTTGATATGCCTATTTAGGGCCTAGGGAATGACTTTGCAGCATGTATATCACACAATATAAAATATTTTATTTCATGCACTGTGATATGTGACAATATACATTTCATGTATATGGATTTAGGTAATATATCCATCAAGAATGACTTCAAGTGGGGGAGAACGGTAGTGGTGAGGAGTGATAATTGGACTGAGTTTTTTGGGAATCTAATAGTGATTGAGTGATTGGAATAGTGGAGAATGGTAATATATACATGTCATTGGTTTGAGATGATGAATGAAATGTTCAATGACATTGAGTTTTTATAGGTTATCACCATTTTTGTACAATATGATACAATGATGAATTTTAAAGGTTATGGTTACAAACATCCCGTGGGTATTTCTTTATTTTAGTGTTTTTTAAAAAGTATTTATTTAAATTCCATATGGTTAAAAATATATTTGTAAATGGGTCCTCGATCGGGTGAACCTATCACATAATCAACTTATATGGATTGTGTGAACATGGTTCACATAAGATTAATAAAAATTATGAGGCTATATAAGGCTTTTTTTACATCGATCATGCAAGCCAGTATATATATATACGTGTTTTTTTTACTTTTTTGTTTTTTTGTTTTATATATATACACATCTAAAAATATATAAATTTTAAAAAATATTTAAAATACAGTTAATATACAAAAAATTATTTGGATTAATGTAATACCAAAACAATACACAACATTTATCCCATAGTACCCTCTTATAAGGGAGTGGTGGTTAACATCCTTTGATGATTTTCCATAGGGGATTGGAGTTCCAATTTTCAAAAAAATAGAAAAAATGATACACTACTAATAATAACCCATAATAGATAATATAATATTAATAATAAAAAGTGTAAAAAATTATTATTAGTAATAAATAAAAATAGAAATAATTAATTATTAATTAGTAATTATTAATTAATTTTTAAAAAATAATTATTAATGAATAATATAAGTAAAATAACTTATAATTAATAATATAGATAATAATTTAACTGGTAGAAACAATATAGAAAATATATTTAATAATTAATAATATAATTAGAATATAGAATAATTAATAACATTATTGACATTAATATTACATATATATTAGATATTTGAGGTATAATTATATCAAAACACACACACAAACACACACCATATGTCCATATAATGGAATTATAGGACATACCCCCAAGGGTTAGACCACCCATCACAATCCCTTCTTTATTTTCATATTATAAGCTCGTAGACCTTACTATTATAAGGCCCGAAGACCCTATGTACATGGAATATAGGCCCCCAATAATTTTGTTATCCTGAAGGCCCACTTCATATGTCTCAAAGAGCAAGTTGTGCATGACCACGCCAATTCATCAATAGAGACCTCCACCCAACTTTTTTCCATCGTTGTCACTCATAACATACCGATAGTGCTCGAACTTTCCACTGCCTAACCCTATCGATTGCCAACTCCAACAAAACTGGTGTTTGTTGCCGCACCATGCTCATCTACTTTTTCTATCCCCCCGCAAAATACCATGACAAACTGATCTGTTACACTAAATATCCACCTTCCATTATGTATCATTTCAAGATTATTTATCTGAATTCCTCCCCTAATATATTTGTGTGAATCTATGTCATAGTCATTAGATATCCATCATTAGAACACCTCCCCTAAATCAGTTCAGGCATCATAAACCAACCACCGAGCCCCCACTATCAACCAAGGGTCTACTTATAACATTGTCCATGATTTATAGGGTTAGCCACCCTTTATATGTTTATCTCGAATGATGAAAGCCCATGAACTCTACCATCAACTTAAGTGATGGTGTGAATAATCGTGAAAGATGGGATTTAAACCCCAACCATCCTCCTACAATATGGGATGATCCGTAGAAGAAAAATTATCTAATAATATAATTAATATAGTTAATAAATTATTATTTATATGAATAAATAAAAATATAATTAATTTATTAATTTCATGGAGTTTACAACCAAGCCTATCATCTCACATACCCATGGGGTAGCATGGAAGAAAACAACCCCTATAAGTGTTTACCTACTCAATACAAAACTCATTAGAATTTTTAAGAATCCTAAAGGTCCATATATTTTATGGTTTCATGTCAATATTTTTTATGTCCCTAAGGACCATTCATTTGTTTGTGTTTCCACTCATGCTTAATACAAGTCATATCCGATGAGTGCAATCGAAACACAATATCAACATGTGTATGAGTGAACTTGCCTCTCTAAAATGTGTAATCCCATGCTTGATCACCATGTCGACCGAAGACCTATGTATGTTATTGTCTGCTCTCACTATTTCCACATTTCCATAAGAATTTCACATTTTTTCCATTTATTACTATAAATATACAATCATGAAAAGAGGTATTAATTGGGTGAGTTAGGCTATCGCATGGGGTGGATCATACATGAAATAAATTTAGAAACGTTAGCTATCCCAACCCATGTATAATTCAAGATTTATAAATAAGTTTATGGTCTTACATGAATGATACTCAAAGACTCACAGATCAACCCACTTATTTGAAAAAATTATATACAATAAATTATTAATGTATCCCAAATCATAGTTTTTAAATAAAAATAATTCCATCAATAAAATTAAACCACAAACCCACATATATATATATATATAATGTTATAATAAAACAAATTTTTTTAGAAAATTTAAAAAATATATACGTATGGGGTCTGAGAGACTAATAATTAAGGACTGGATAGTTTATTTTGGGGGGGGGAGATATTGCCTACCCATTCATCTTATGGGTGTGTGGAAGCTGTGTGTTTAATATTATGTGTACCCTAATCACCAAGAATATAAATAATTAGTCACTAAAAATATAATTAGAAAAAAGAGATAATATATATACGAATTAAATAACAATGATAAATAATTAATAATCAATAATTAATTATAAAAAATTACTATTTAATAAATAATAATAATTATTATTATTTATATTAGTAATTATTACTTCCTTTTTAATTATTCATTATGTTATTCATTAATTATTAATTATATTAATATTTATAATCATTATTTATAATTATTAATAACAATAATAATTATTTTCCGTGGTATTGATTCATTACAAGGCCCTCAAGTTAACAAAATAGGGGGCGTTCATGCTATTTATTGGTTTTTGAAGCCACTGGACCCTTGAGTTATGTAATGGGTTCCCTCTCAACTAAGTAAAAAACAGAACTATCATTTATTTAATTAAATGGGATTGACCCCAAACAATTTCCCAATAATTATACCATTAATTATAATTATTAATAAAAATATTATTTAATTATATTAATAATTATTATAAATTATAAAAAATATTTTTTATATTATTAAGTAACAATTAATTAATTAATTTTTATCCTCATTAATTATAATTAAAATTTTTATTGTCAATTAATTATTAATTATTTTATTTATAATAATCCTCAATCATAATAATTAATTTTGATTAATAGTTATGTTAAAAATTCTAATCATTAATTATCATCATTAGTTATAATAACTAATTAAATATAATAATGAACTTATTAATTGATATAATTAATCACAATCATTAATTATATTTATAATTAAATTATTAGTCCAACATATCATGAATTATTATAAATTTTGTAATTTTTTTATTAATTATTATTAATTATTTTACATCAAATAATAAATAATTTCTACACTATTTATTATTATTATTGTTAATTTTATATGATGTGTTTTTCTTATTATTAGTTGTAAATTATTTTCCTATTGTTGACAAAGTATAAACTGAATTTCACTTAAAAAGTCCTTGAAGTATATATAAAATCACTCTTATAAATAGGAGGCTCGGTAGGGTTATCTATTATATATTATGACTAATTAAATCCGTGAAATTTCAATTAAAATAATAATATTTTAAATTTTGTTTCATTTTTTAAATATATATATATATCTAACTAAAAAATATATTTTAAATATCATTACATTGGTTTATTATAACCCTTTTTGTGTAGGTTGTTTTAGGTATTAAATGTTTGTGTAAGAAGTATTCAAACTAGTGACTATTTTTTAAAACCTTATAGCAAGATCAAGGCTTATGAAAATGGAAACTCAATTTTTGAAGTATTTTTTACCCTACACCATTTTTATTAATCCACCCCCCTAAAAATAATCCTCATACAAGATGTTATCCTCATCCCCAACACACATAAGGATTTCCTCCCCATGAATGAATTATTTATTCTCATTTATTAACTAATCATTTTATTTTATTTTTGTAGCTCGTGTTCTAGAAAAAACTGTTTTTACTTTGGAATACATATATATTTGATTTTTTCAATATCAATGAAACATCTAGTTACATATTGTTCATTAATTTTCTTGGCTCTTATTTCAAAATGTCCAAGTGCATCTGTCACATTGATATGATAATTTTCAGTTACCTACTATTATAACAACCATAAAATGTTATGGTGGTATTGTTAAATATATTACTGCAGTTGGATAACATTTTATGATGGAATACATCGTGTTGGAGTTAGTTCCCTAGTACCAACTTATTTTTACATTAGATTACATGTATATTAATATGAGTAAATATTTATATAAATTTCTTATTATATATTCAATATTCTTCTACATAACATTGATTTGATAAGTTCATAGAGTATGTGTCACTTTTATAAGTCTATAATAGTTCCCATCTATGGTGAGAAGATAGAAATTCCAAGACAATATTCTTAAAAATAGTTCTGTGGTTGGAAAACGTAATATGATAGGGAACATAGTATATACACTATCAGGTGTGGGTACCAATATGCAGATGAGGCATCTTCTCATGAAGTTCACACTTTGTAATCTCTAAGATGAATGATTATGAGGAAAAATCTTCCAATAGGAATTCATCATTTTTTGTTGTCATTAGATATTCACATATGTGGGCATTTGTCATTGTCTCAAACTTTATGACTATCATTAATTCTTGTCAACACACAAACACTTTAATTTATAGAAAAAATGAAATTTTATATGTTGAACCAAACTAGGTTATGTATGGTGCCTCATGATTGACATGTTTTAAATGGATGATTGATGGAATGATTTTTACTTCTATATTTATTGATGTTGATGATGAGTACAATCACATTAATTTCCATATAAATGGTTTAATGACATTTTTATTTTAGATAGTCAAAGAAATTAGTACCAATCATATAGGTTGATGACATAGATGTATAACACTCTTGATGAGATATGGAGCCAAAAGTATTATATTACACAGTGAGCATTCATATGTGGTTGTCAACCATGAAACATTATGTTCTTTCCCTTGGGTTCCTTGACCCATTTCTAGACATTAATCTTGGACTTTAGTCAATTCCACATAATGCCAATGTGAAAGAATACATGTGGGTCTCACATTAAGTGTTTCTTTTGATATCGTTTAAATTTTATTTTAAATTAATTTTTAGAATAAATATAATTCTCAAGGATGAGAAAATAAATTTCATTTTTTATCTCTCATATTAGTAAGATATTATATAATTATTTATTCATTAGTAATTAATTTATTTAATTACATGAATAATGAATAAATATTTATTTACTGGATTGTGAATAATATATTTATTTATGAAAAAAAATAAATGTTTATTCAGGTATTCAACAAATTCATCAGAGTTCAAGATGTCAAAGTAATTTTCGAGTGACTAATATTAATTTACAAGCTGGTATAATAATATCTATCATTGTGTGAGTTAGAGAACACCCTAAAATAATAATAATATTATTATTATTATATATCATGAGGTTTGTAAATTATTATAATATTATTTAAGGGATGGTACCCAATTAAATAATATTTTAATGTAAACCCTAGAACTACAAATATATGGTTATGAATTTTTTGTATGTTTAATCAAGAATTAAGAGTCACCATAGACAACAGATTACTCTCTCAAATTTTACCTCACATTTTCGGAATTCCGAGAAGAAGTCCATTAAACCTGATGGATGTTGATGTAATCATAATGAACAATCCAAGATGATTGAATTTCCATTAGAGCACATGAAAATAAATTGCCATCATTTGTAGTTCTATGGGGATCTTCTGGATCACCACTATAGGGATTCTTTACATGGATACTGCTTAAAAAAAAGGTAATTCGGAATGTGTTTATGCATGATCAACATCAGCATCAGTGAATGATCGTTGATGAGGTAAAATTTTATTTCTATCATAATTAAATTAAATATTAATTTAATGTGAAATGATCCTCTCACTGGTTTTTGAGTTTCCACATATTAATATTCTATGGAAAAATATTTTTGGTCATGCTATTTATGTCTTGTTCAATATTGTGAATAATCCATCAAATCGAAAAAAAACCTTTATAGTGAATCACCAAAAAAGGTTCTTCCACTATGGTCAAAACCATCATGTTGTATCAAAGGGGTCACATTACAAATTTAAAACTCAATATTTTATTTTAGGATTATATGGAAAGTAGTAGTTAGATATGAATTTCAAGAATTATTCATTCAATAATATGTATTAATTATCATGATTTCAATATATTTGTTATAATCATACTTGATTTAATTTTCTTAATGGAATAAGTATAGATGATGAATGACGTGATATTTCACCAGGATGTTCTATGGATTCTCACGAGACAGCATGGGACTACACAATGTGTAGTCGAAGTACACACCATGTATGAAAGTGCATTACACTATGTCATGTCACAACATACATAAATCATTCAGAAATAACATTAAAGGGTTCATTTTTTTGACATCGCATGTAGATTAATCTTACTTGACACATATTTTTTTCCATATTAGATGGTGTGTAGCAGGCGTACACATTATTTACATTACACATATTAGTGGAAAAATCCAAAAAAACCTTGTAGTTGAACACATGATCAAAACCACGTGAGTCTGATATCTTAGAGAATTAATGAAATATATTATATTTAGCTAATATACATGGAATGTAGTTCGTTATTTACCACATATGATATAAAAATTTAGTCCTTTGGTGAGTTACATTCAAAAAAATCAAGTAGAACACCTAACATGTAGCTGGAGTACATGTTGTTTTGTCACACATTTGAAAAACACACAGATTCCTTTAGTGGTTTTCACGAACACATGAAAATCAATATACATGTCTTTTAATATGCTAATACATGCCATGTATTGTAGCCAAGATACACACTGAATCCCCAGGCATGTATCATGTGTACATGACAATTGAGTTATAGGAAGTGTATCTTATAAGTACACACTGTGTACTTTACTGTTAAATAATATAATTACATTACATTAAATTAATAATAACAATAGTAAAACCCTTTTATATTGATTTGAAAATATTTTGTTTGAAAATTTAATAATGGTTATAAAAAATTAATGAATGGTCAATTAATTTATAATAATTATCTATAACTATTCGTTATGCTATTTATTTTCCAAGAATGAAATTATGATGAACTTATCCAAAATAATTAACAAGCTAATTCAGATAAAATGGATTTAAATAATTAATTAATGGAATTTTTTTATTTTAATAATAATATATTAAAAGAATTAATATTAGCTTTTGACGATTTTTTTAACCGAGGCATGTGTATGATCGTTCATTCTCTTGACCAAAACCTATGTATGTGTTGGTCTTATTTAATTTAATTAATTTAATAACCTAGATCAAGAATTTAATATTACACAATATGTATCTGGTTTAAACATTATTTAGTTTACACAGTTTAGAGGTAAAATTTTCCCAAACCTTGTCGTTCAATACAAAATCAAAAACAGGATGCGACATACAAACATGAGAATTGATAAAATACATGATGTCTTTATAGAAATACATGACATGTAATTCATTAATTTCCACATATAATATACACTCTGAGTTATTTAGTGAGTTAAAAATTCACATGGCTTGTAGAAATAAAGTAATATAGCTAGAGTATATGCCCTTCGGTCCAGTGTTCGAAGAAAATGTTGATTCCTTCAACAGAATGTTCTGACATATGATTAGCAGGATACACAACATGTATTTGTCTAGTACATGTTATATATTTCATCTTATTCACACAATTAAACCTTGGGCACATGTACTAGTTACACATAAATCTAGGTATATGGAATATAGCTCATATGTATATTCCCTATAGTCTCCCAATAAAAGAAATAATTATTTTACATTGAATTTATAATTTCACCATTAAAACCATTTTATATTAATTGAAACCTATTGTGTCTCAAAATTTAATATCAATTTAAAAAAAATTAAATGATTAATTAATTTATTTTAATTATTTGTGATTATTTGTTATATTGTTAATTTATCATGAGTGAATTTATCATGAGTATATCCAAGGCAATATAGATGGTCATTATGATTTAATGGAATTAATTAATTAACTAATTAATTGATGAAAGTGTATTTATCTTAATAAAAAAGACCACACATATAATATTGTTATCCAATATACATTTTTATATATTTTACAATTTTTATGACCATTCATGAGTTTGAATGTGACTATTGTATGTGTTGGTTTAATTTAACTTTATTATGTTATAGTTATGAAAATAGTTAATTATTAAAATAAATATGATGGATTGTGAGTCATCCCTCCCTCCTCGATAATGTTGGAACCACATGACCATTGTGATTTTTGTAATTTCCATTCAACAAATTTTTCAATTCTACGCTCCTGTGGTTTAGTTATTAATACATGTAATAAATAGAGTATCCCATGGTGTGTGGTGTTGGATCATGAAAAACATAGATGGTACCAACAGAGGTGATACAAATATGGATATTTCGAATGTGATAACTCAGGAAAAGGCCAACACAAGGAGTTTTCCCAAAGGTAATAGGTTGACATATGGTCCACTCAATAAATTGACACTTAGTAAAGCTCATGAACAATTCATTAAATTAATTAATTATTTCTATCATATGCATTATTTATACTATGGATACAAGACCACAATAAAATTAATAAATTAATTTTGTGAAATGATGGAATATAAATAATTGGATTATGTGTAAAAAGTTTTATAAAAGCATGGAGAATCAAAAAAGTGAAATCCACTTAATATTAATCATACATGTAAAATATACAACTATATGATTCTATACTTGATGAGAAATTACCTCTTCTAAATATTAAGTCTAAGTTTTCCTTTCATTACTTTATTAGTTATGAAATCCACCTAACAAAGTGTTTGTCCAACCCTCATTGGGATACATAATGTTATTGTGGAGTCCTTATAAAGGTTCTGGGTTGACTAAGCCATCATACATCAAGAGAAGTAGTGCTCACTAGAATTGATGTAACATAGAGGTAAGTGTTGGGTAAATAAATCTATGTATTTTAGAACTGGAAAGTCCACTCAACATATCAATAATTTTCATGTCTGTAGTTTTCATTTTATTTCCTACCTAAAAAAATTCTAGAAGCTTGACCAAACATTATTGAGGTTATGCAAAGAGGAATATGGATCCTTTCACTTGAATTTCCTTGAAACTAGGCATTCCATGTTCAA
Source organism: Viscum album (assembly GCA_963277665.1). Taxonomy (NCBI): domain Eukaryota; kingdom Viridiplantae; phylum Streptophyta; class Magnoliopsida; order Santalales; family Viscaceae; genus Viscum; species Viscum album. The sequence goes on from OY728138.1 coordinate 401,481,437, forward strand.
TGGTGATGGTTATTGGGACATTATAAAATAGTTAGACAATTAATAAAATTAAATTCATTATGTCTCAAATAAATTTTAATAAGGTTGACTGATAATTTTCTTTTTTAACTATTGTAGAAAATGGTGAGAAAAACAAAATAATTTGTGTGATAATTACTTAACTAATGGTATTCCCTGAAAAATTATATTTTTTAGATATAGTAAAATCATTTATTTGAGGAATAATTATCATAAAAAATTGTGTTATATGTTTGAATACACTATTCATGTTATTACACCCCAAACATATGAGAAAATTGACAAGAATGCTACCCGATATATGTTGAGGATTCTTCCTATGTTTCTTGTGTTCAATTATAAGAAAATGTACAATGAGTTTATGATATTACCTATGGACAGGGATGCTTGAAACTCAATATCAGAACATTAGTATGTTGATAAATAGAAGCAAATGATGGAAATAATTAATATTTTCAATACACTATATCAATGTAAACTAGATGAAGTTAATGTACAGTCAATAATGATGTCAAAATAATGAGTTATATTAATATATTGGTGAAATAATGTTTCCACATTGATAAGTAATTATCCATGAATATAATTTTATTTTAATCAACTCCAATATTATCCTTAATATTTGAATCTCTTATAAATGAAATGGATAAGTCACTCATGAATAATTTTTTCATACTTTAACAAGTGTATATGGAATTGTTGAAACATGTTCCTCTACCTCTTGTGGTGTAAATCTTTAAAGAAAATAAAAATGACCCCATGGATAATATGAATCCAAAATATCCTTTAATATTCACTTAAACGAGACAAAGGATTCAAGGGAAGAATAATGAACATGAGGCTATTTTCTTCTTATATCAATATATTGGACACTAGAAAATAAATTGTTGTGAATTTAAGAATCAAGAAGATTCTATCACATCATATATATTCATATAATTTATATTCAACACTTTTGTGTTAAATAAAACATTAATACAACATAAATATATTTTAACATAGTAAATGGATGTGAATATAAAGGTTATATTGTGAACTAAAAAGGTGTAAATAATGAATGATTCTTACATCAACCAAGGGGATGTCACTACGTCTCATTTATATTAGTTTGATTAAAGTTTGAAGTAAGTGTTACCAAATCATTTATTTTAGTATCTAGTGAGACTCAACAAAACATTATTTGATTTTTGGATGAAATGTTGTTATGGTCTTTTAATACTAAAGAAATGATTCAATAACTATTTAATTATGAATATCCATTGTAATGAATAATGAATATAAAATATAAGACATTTATATGATTGTGGAAAGTTAATTACATTTCAAATAAAACTAAGTTTTTTTCCTATTCATATCTATAAAATATCTTTAATCCCTATTGATCTAGGATACTAGATATATAGAAAAACTACTTTTCATGTTTTAGATAATGATTCCTTTTCAAAAAAGTTTGATCAAAAATATTTTTAGAGTTAGTTCAACATGGACACATGAACCGTTCTGATGATAATAAAAAAATTATATAATTTATGTAATACCCTTTGTAAATTTAGTAAATACTCGTTGATGTAAATGAATGCATTTAGAAGAGATTGAGGAATCACCAAGATGGCTTGTTAGAGAACATCTTATTCAAGTATTAATTTATAATACATATGTAGTAAAAAGAAATACCTAAATGAAATTTTACTATATAAATTAGTGTCATGATGGTAGTAAAAGGAAGATCAAATACGTTTCATGTATATATTAAAAATATTCCATTATTCCATCAAAGACATGTTTTTAAAATAGAAATGAAACAAATAACCATATTCAAAATATATTGCATGTTTGATATCATATCATTTCTTATATGATAAGGTAACTACAACAAGTGTTTTTATAAAAACATTTTTAAAGTGGGCCTTAGCTATAAATGATCAAAAAACTAAGGTACATATGACTTAATAATCATATATCCACGAAGGATATTATTTTCTAGTAAATAATGAATATATTTACCTAACAAAGGCCTATATATTGAAATATAGGGAGATAATACTTATCTTTTTTGGTTAAGGATCTTGATACACATGGGTTGTAATAAGAATACTATAATCCACTGATTTTAGTTTGAGGAGTAGTTCAATAGATAGATACTGCATATAAATTTATAACCATAGAGGAGATTCATGTTCATAGTAGTGGGTGATACATATATTATTTTTCTATAATAAATATTCCTAAAAATAAGTAGTAAATGGTTACAAACTAATTTGAAAAATTTATATAAATTTAATTAAAGGAATCTATGTAATAAGATTATTTTATTTGATATTTTTAATGTTTCTATGACTTGATATTGCTAGTGATTATTCAAGAGAAATTGGATATATATGGTACTAGATAGTATCAAAAAAATAATGATTGATTTTTGATAGGTATAGTCTATGATAAAACCTATACAAAAATAATCATGACTAAAACCCTTTTAAATTATAATTTTTTCAAATAAATTTTCCATGATCGTCCTATTATGGTATTGATAATCGATTCCAACTAATTTGGAGGAGTACATATGGAAGATTTCAATATGATGCATCCAAAAATAAGACTCTATGACTGATATATTTTAGGAATAAATAACAAGGGTCAGTATGTTTTCTAAATATAGTCATAGTACATACATAAACAATTTAATAAAGATTTTTTATTGTCATCTAATCCTCACAGTAGTGAATACATGAGAATAAGAAGATACAATTGAGATTATAATAATTACACAAGCTTATTTGATAAGGATTTATCTCACATTAAATTAGATGTAATTACATTTGTTATTACTAGTGAATTGAGAATATAATGTAAATATCCAATAGATCCAATAGAAAAACATAAACTTACAGTTAGAGTTATCCATATCTACATAAATTAGTATAACTTGATAGGTTTCCCGTGTCCGTAGATGTGGGAATACTAGTGATCAATGGAATTGAACACTTCTCTTCACTTAGATCAATTTGATAGATTATTTATGAAAAAGGATAAGGTAATATGAATGAAACCTTTTTATAGACAATGGTTTCCATATATATAATTTCTGAGTATGTTTTAACTATTGATGCATCTTGAGGAGTGGATTAGAAGCATCCTTTTATGGTTTTGGGTTGTTATAAAAGAATTTTTTTTATCATTATGATAATATTTGACTTTGGACATGGTTAGGATATTAATACATGTCATAGGAACAAAAATGAACACATGGCCTTATCACTATTTTTGAGATTTTTTCAAGTTAGTAATATCATAGAAAAGAGACTATCAACAAATATTTGTTTCTTTAATAAACATAGTGATGAAAACATGATAGGCTAAACAACTATATCTATACTCAATACAATCATGTTAAACATTTATTAACTAACCCATTGTTAGAGGTTGTGTGTAGTGCATGTGTGTGTCAGTTGGATTTGGTTCCCTAGAACTAACTACTTTTTACTTTATATTAAATCCATGTTCAAAGGAGTGAATATTATGTTAAATATATTATCAATTATTTTTTTTTCTTATATATTACATTGATTCGGAAACTTCCTAAAAAATATGCCACATTGATAAGGCCATAACAGTCCCCCTCTATGAAGAGAACTTTGAAATGCCATGGTAATATTATTAAAAATAGTTCTATGATCAGATAATGTGTAATGATTGAGAATATAGAATATATACTATCAGGTGTGAGTAATCATAAGAAGATGAATCTTATTCATATGATGTTCAAACTTGGTAATATCCAAGATAGATTACTATGTGAACAAACCAACCATTATAAATTATGCGTGATTTTCTATCATCCGATATTATTGTCTTTGAGCGTGCTTAATGGTCCTCGCACATTAGTTTCATTCGTAATGCATATCTTCAATAATGAATTCACTGATGAAAACCATGAATCCATATGTTCATTGGATGTATATAATGCTTCATGCTTCACAAATGACATGTTATTAATGGATATTTTGAGGAATGATTTTTATCATCCATATTTATGGATGATGATTTCTTCTCCATTTTATTAGAACAGAACAATCATATTAAATTTCATGTCTAGGGAGTGAAGATAAGTTTATTTCCGATAGTAAAAGAGAGACATATCAAGAATATATGCTGATGAAACATATTTGAAACCTGATTGATGATATATTGAAATAAATGTATTATATTACACAGTGAACATTTTTATTTGGTTGTTGAATTTCCGACCATAAGTTCTTTCCCATAGGTGTATTGACCCATTTAGGGACAATAATAATGGACATTGGGTATGTCTTCCTAATTACAATGAGAAATACTCCTAAAGGGTCACACACTATGTATTTCTATTGATCTTGAATTAATTCAAATTTAATTTAACTACAAACAAACTAATATTCTTATGACCAAGAAATAATTTAATTCATGTTTTATTGATCGATAATGATCACAAGGCAATAAATAATTGTTTATTCATTAATAAAAAATTTATTTAATTATGTGAATATTTAATTAATATCTATTCATTGGGTTGTGGATAAAATATTTATTTATGAATAAAATATTTAATATTTATTTAGCTATTAAATAAATATAGGGGAGTTTGAGCATACTAAGATCATGTTCAGTGATATACATTAATTTACATGTTGGTAAAATAATATTTACCATTGTACAGGTTAGTGAACACCATAAAATAACAAAATTATTGTTATTAAATGTCATGGGGTTTCTAAGGATTAAAATAATATTTATGGACCGGTATAAAATTAAATAAAGTTTTAATATAAAATCTAGCTCTATAAATTTATGTTTATGTCTATTGTGTAGGATTAATAGAGAACTGAAAATTGCTGCACACAACAGAATTACCTCTTGAATTCTTCCTCCCATATTCTCAAACATGATAAGTACTCCATCATGCCTGAAGGATCTTGAAGGGATCAAGACAAACAATAAATGTCGATTTTTTCTCTACACTAGAACCCATAAATCAACCGGCATAATGCATAGGTAAAATGAGCATTCATAGATCACCACTAAATAAATTATAAAATTGAATCCTCCCAATGAGATGAAGGTGTTCCAAAAAGTGTTTACATATGATAAACATCAAAATTTAATAAATTTAATTGATGAGGTAACCATTTATTATTTCATAATTATATTAATTATAAATTTAATGTGAAAGGACATTCTCACTGGGTTTCGGGTTATCTGATGAAAATATTCAATGGAAAAATATCTTTCACCATGATTTCTAGGTATTGTATAATATTTGACATTATCCATCAAAGAAACAATTTTACTCCATTTCCCAAATAAGGAGTTCTACTGCACTCAAATCCTTTACATAGTATGTTGACTGTCTAGTGTGAGTACTCTTAATTTAATGATACATTTTTTCATGAAGTTCTAACTCAGTAATCTCCAAGATGGGAGATTATGAGAATATACATTCCGATTGGAATTCTGCCTTCTTAGGGATCATTAGATATTCTTATCCAAAAACATGATTAATAGTCCTTAGACATTAATATTACTATTAGTTCATATCATGACTCCCACACTAAGATTTAATAATAAAAACAACTACTCTATATGTTCAAGGTAATTAGGGAACATTGGGAGTGTCATAAATGACATGTTAATAATGGATATATCAAGGAACTATTTTCCATTCTATATTTATGGAATTTTATATATCATCCATTTTATTGTAATATAATATTTCCCTTAAATTCCCTGGCCATGGTGAAATAAAATATTTCTTTTAGTTATTATTGGAAATAAAAATCAATCATATAGGATGATGATAGTAATGATCAACTTTCTTCAAGAGAAATTGAGATAGATAAATTTTATTACACAATAAGAATTGATTTTTGGTTTCATCATTATGACATTATGTTCTTTATCTTGGTTTCCATGACCCATTAATATATAATAATCTTGGACTTGAGAAAATTATACCTATTTTCATCATGAAAAAATACTAGACGGTCACATAATAAATGTTTCAATTTTCCAATATTAAATTATTTTTTAATTTCATTAATAGAATAAATATTATTCTCAATATCAAAGAATAATTTTATAAATGTTTTATCAGTCACAAATATTTTTTGATTAATAAAATATTTAATTAAATATATATTCTAGTTTTCAATAAATGACGGGAATTTTAGTCGACCAACATTACATCTGGTAGTGACTATTAATTTGCAAGCTACTAAAATAATATCATCATTATTTGAGTTATCACACTCCCTAATATAAATATAAAAATAATATAAAATGATATAGTGTTTAACAAGGATTATTATATTATTTAATGGATTGAATGGAATTAAATAATATTTTATCATAAACCATAGCTTTATATATATATGGTTTTGTCTATATTGTGTGGGTAATCATGATTTGAGAATTGCAGAATATTGTTCTTTCTATATTCATAATCATGTATTCCACTGAAGAACAAGTAGCACTAGAAAGATTACATTAATCCCAGAGGAACCTGAAGCGATTAAGATAAACAACACAAGATGATTGATTATATTATTTATAACCCAATGTTTTATCGATGTTTCTTAGAGACAATGGAGAACGTCTGGATAACTACTAGAGGGATTCTACACTTGGATCAGACCAAAAAAACTATGGTAATCTAAAGATGGGTTTTCAGATGATCAGTTACAAATTTAATGAAATATCTTAGATTGGTTATCATTTTTTCAAATAATATTTAAATTAATTTTTAACATAACAAGTAAAGATCCTCTCTCTAGGTTATGGGTTCACTTATGTCAATATTCAGTAAAAATTTCTATTATTCGTGATGTTTATGTCATGTAAAATTTGTGAATTATCCATAAAATCCCACAAAACCATTATTTTTATTCATCCAACAGGTGCATCCACTACACCCAAAAACAATATTTGGTATCAAAGGAGCCGCATTAAAATTTTGAATTTATTTTTTAATTTCATATTTAATATTCAAAAAAGTTGTTAGGTAGTTAATTTCTAAATTATTCGATATTTAATTTGGTTTAATTAACATGTTTTCAATGTTTTAATTACATCATTAAATATTCATAAAATCTTATAGGACTATGAATAGATGAATAATGATTTGATATTCCATTTGGATGGGTCAAATATTTTAGTTGGTGAGATTAGGTTACAAAACCTGATGCTAAAGTACATTCCACATACCCAAGTACAATGCGCTAGGACATGTTGTGGTATAAAAGTCATGCCAAGAAGCATCTAAAAATGGTGTATTTATTACACATTTCTTGTAGACCATGCCATCCTAGAACAATGGTTCTCAGATTAAATTGTGCACAGCTTGTCTTCACAGTTTATAATAGACATTATTTAGTAGGGAAATTCCCTCATATGATGTGGTAAAATACACAATTAAATCTCATATATGACTAATTTATTAGAAAATTAATGCAATAAATGGAATGTAGTCAGCTTCCTAGGCATTTAGTTCATTATTTCTCATGTCCAAAATACATGTTAAGCAATCCATAAGGTCAACAGGACATACAACAAGTGAGATAAACTATGTGTAGTTAGTATGTACACTCTATATAGTTTCATATATAAACAACACACTGATTCCTTTGGTGGGTTAAAAAATACAAGGAAGTAAATATACATATAGATTAGATGGTTAATACTGGTCATGTAGTCCATTTGAGGTACACACTAATGCCCCATGTGTTTATCCCAATCACATGGAATTCGAGGAACATGGTGTTTAGTTCATAATTATACACTATATAGTCTAAAAATATTAGAAAAAATAAAATAAAGTAAAATTAAATTACTAATTGAAACATTAAAAAAATACCATATTGATTAATACGTGGTGTGTTTTAAATTTAAAAATGATTAAAATAATTAAAAATAATAAATTAATTTGTAATAAGTTTCTATAATTATTTTTTCTACCATTATTTTTCTAAAAATTAATTAATTATTGATATCTATAAGATAATTTGAAAACACATTAAGATAAAATAGTATTGATTGATTAATTATTGAATTCACCTTTATATTAATTATAAATAACAAATATAAATGAATATTAGCATATTTTTTTCATATTTATTTCATATGTGTTATCATTCACAATCTTGATGAAAACATTTGTATACATTAGTTTAATTGAATTTAATTTAATTCACGGTCTATCAATTATTAATTTTTAAATTAAACATGATGTCATGTGAGTTATCACACTATTTTTTATGTAGGACCTACATGTTAAATGTTATTTAGAAAATTCCTCCTAACCAATCATGTGGTTTTCATCACCTACATGTGAGATATAAATTTATGTAATAAAATTTGTATCATAGGACACATGGAGGTTGTTCAAGACATAACCAAAATCATACCAACCTATGTGATACATAGGTCGACATGTAGAATGATGCAAGTCATGGAAATACTGGCATAATGAGTTATACCCATGGTCATAAGTTGATTTATTGTTCACTAAATAAATCTTATGTTAGATAACCTCATGATCAAGTGATTTTTTTTTAATTTATTTCTATCTTATGCATTATTTATTTTATGGATGCATGACCGTTATCATATAAATAAATTAATTAATATGAAATGATGGAATTTAAAAAAGTATATTGTAAATGGATGTTTTACCAAACATTGTTAATCAATTAAGTAGGATCCACTTAGTATTAAAAATACATTAAAATGATAACATAAGAAATTTTTTTTGAATTATTCCTTAAAAATATTTTATATCTAAATTGGATTTGAAAAACTTGAGTAAGAACTAAATCTATATAACGAAATGTTTAACTTATCCACATTGGGAAACATGATTTTATCATGGAGTTATTGTACATGTTTTGGGATGAATTAACAAACATGCATCAATTGAAGTATCCCGTTCTAGAATGGATATAACATAGAGGAATGTTTTGATGAAATCCCAATTAGGATTTTTTGATTGGGGAGTCCATTGAATGAGGTACGGTGATATAATGCCACAGTTGAAAAAGACCTTCCTACATTAATACATCCAAGTATCATGAAAAACCTATGATGGGGTTATATAAAGGGTAATATGGATCCTTACTACTAGAATTTCTGAGTGATTATACATTATATATCTAATAGTGAGGGTTGTAATGACATGATAATATTGTGGGAGACGTCATAAAATTAGGAATTTCTCTCATATATTGTAATCAATTCAAGTACTAAGAATTTTCACTTTTATAATTATATAATAATGGAATGATCGTCATTAACATTATCACTATGATCAAGATTTGAGAAAGAAAATATCCCTATTGGTAGTAAATTCTAGGAATTTTTTAAATACATTTAGGTTGTATTATCTATGAATGGAAATATTACATTCATGAATCATTATTGCCTATCCTACCTAGGAAAGAGTTGAGTGATGATGTTCCCACTCTTTATTATAAAAATTTAAGTGAGGTAGTCTTCACTTATTGTTTAATGTTATCATCCATTTAGAGTGAACACATGAAGTCCCATGAAGACATGGATTCTTATAACATTGATAAGAATCATACTGGCCTATATCAAGAGATATATGGATAGGAATGTGTTGAGATATCCAAATGTCTCTTTTAATTTAATATTGGAGAGGGTGAGCCATATAAACCTCATTTAGTTATACTCATTAGCTACATTGATCACCTATAGGTTCTAGGGTTTAAATTCCCTAAATTATTGAGAATTGATCTCATTATTGTACCACCCTATTATATATTCTCATGGTTTTTTATAAATTTAAATACAAACAACATTGGGAAGTATCTCCTAGATCTAATAACTCTTATTCTCCATGTTTATGGGGAGAAAAAGGTTGAAAATCATTCAATCATTATGGTGTATAAATGGGAAGGGCATGTTAAGAGATCTAAGCCCAATGTGTCTTAAAATTAATGATCCATGAAATGAAAGAATAATGGATAAGAAAGGGAATATGATTATTTCTATTTTTTATATGAAAGGAATGTCCACTAGAAGAAAAGATGCACCCATGAAAGGATGCAAGGGGAAGATTTTGGTGGAAATTTAACTAAGGGTAATTTATCCATTTATACAAATTGGGTATTATAAAAATATTGTGGTTCTCACATATGTTTCCAAATATAGTAATCATATAGGTTTAGGAAGATTAATTTAGGGAAGGTTGATCTATGAGAATCCAATGGATCCAAACCTGCTATTGTGGCCAATAAGGATTAACAAATCTTTTTTCCAATGGGAATCATCTGGTTAAAAAAAATTATTATGTGTTATTTGTTACCAAAAAACAATATTACAATATCCAAAGTTTATAGTTATCAATTATTTTAAAATTTTGGATATAATGTGTATTATTTTAAAAAATATATTTTTAATGTTAAGATTCATTTAAATAATGATTATTCTGTTTTAGATTACATTAACCATGTTATGGAAATTGAAATCAAAACCATTTCACATAACTCATACCATACCAATGTTTTGAATCACTGGCCATGTCATGTATATGAAAAATGATTTACTAAATTACATCAAAAAGGATATTAAGATTTTTTTAAACTAATTCACATGGTGTATGTAAAAATTGTTTATAAGGAAAAATGACAAAATATTCATTTAGTGGAAAATGTGAAAAGGAAGAATACCTTATTTAATTATTTAATATCTATGTGTATATACCATTTACTATTGAAGGATGTGGTGGGTTCTTATACATCATAACTTTTCTAGATGATTTTAGTAGATATTGACATGCCTACTCGATATGGAACAAGTCAAATTCTTCTCTGAGAACCAAGGGATATAATAATAATGTTGAAAATCATCTTAGTTATATGATTAATAAACTATGATCAGACCATTGTGTAAAATATCTTAATCAATATATCATTGATTATTTACAGGAGTTTGGGATACAATCTAAACTCACTCCACATTATAAACCATAATAAAATGGTTTAAGTGAAAAGATGAATCATTCCATGTTAAAAATGGGGATATCAATGATGATTTCTGTTTTTAGTATCATTTTTTGGATACTCATGACAAAAAATATCATAAATAATAAATTGAGTGTCATTTGAAGAAGAAGATAATATTCCATACCTTTTAAAGAGTTAAAATAATCATGTTTTTTCATACTCAAATGTGTGGGGATGTGAAGTGTATGTTAAGTCCTCTTCAAGAAGAAATCAATAACCATGTGGGGAAAAGTTTATATTTATAGTATTCCCCAAGGTAAAGAAGGAGATATTACCTATACGAACCTCAGAAAAAATGGTAATAGTATAAAGACACATTATATTACATTAAATGGAGAAAATATTTTAAAGAGATAGTGGGAGTTTGATAGACATTAATGAAGTATAGGATCAAGGTACACAAGAGTTGACATGTGAACAAATTCCACAAAGCCCCTTAGAATAATATGTTCCAGAGATGAAAGTATTATGTAAGAGTACAAGAGAGGTCATAGAACCAAAATGGATGGTTTTCTAGATACCAAGTATGTAGACTCATTATTAGTTTATAATAATGATTCTATTGTTGTACCTCTCGTATCCCCTCGTGGTTTAATTTTCATGATCACAATCACTTTCATGTTTATCTAAAATTCTTTTAAGTGTTTTTGTTTTATAGGCAAAAGATTTCCAAGGAAATGGGCCATGAAGCACATCAAGTGGACTGAAATTCAGTCCACCGGCCAACCGGTGTGATAGCACCGGCCAGCCGGTGGAACTGGCAGAGGGATTGCCCACTGCCAGGTTCCACCGGTCGACCGGTGGCTCTGTCACCGGTCGACCTGTGGCACCCAGCCCAAATAGTATTTGATACTGTCTTGCCACCGGCCAGCCGGTGGCTCCTCCACCGGTCGACCGGTGGAGCCTGGATCAAGACTCTTCTTCTCTACCAAGGCACCGGCCAGCCGGTGGAGCTGTACCGGTCAGCCGGTGGCCCCTGGACAAGAATACTATGCCTTTTTGCACACACCGGCCAGCCGGTGGGACTGTACCGGCCAGCCGGTGGATCCAGTCAAACTAGCCGTTGGAGCTTTGACCAGGCTGCTCCACTTGCCTCCCAACGGCTCCGAAAGCCTTTCCAACGGCTCCAAAGGCCTCCAACGGCCATATGAGGGTTCCCCCTCTATAAATAAAGGACCTTGAAGCCCCGGAACAATTGCCGGACCATAATTAAGCATTGTGAAGCCAACGAACACAATTGTCCTCATTTGGCAAACCTCCGGCGGATTGCTCCAAGGGAACCACAACTGCTCCAATCCATTTCCAATCCAAGGAGCACCACCATAGAAGCTTGGGAGTGCATGTCTTCAACTCCATTCAACCTTTGGCGCCCAAGGCTTCTCAACAATACGGTTTTTATTGTTTTATCTTTTTGAGCTTTAATTTTGGGTTTGTGCCTACAAACCCCAACACCTTTTCTCTTCCCCCTTTCTTTTGGGTTATCACACCACCATTAAGGTGTGAAGAGGTTTCTTCAAGCCTTTCCTTTTAAAAGGCTTGTGTTTCGGTGAGCTAGCCTTCACCCGTTAAAAAGGCTAGTGGGTTCTTGCTATTCCATTGAAAGCAAGTGGGTTCTTGCTAAACCACAAAAAGCAAGCTGTAATAGGTCCTAGTGCTACCTCAAAGCCTAGTGGGTTTCTTGCTAAAACCATTGAAAAGCAAGCGGTAGGAATCTCTCAACGGTTGAGTTGGGAGCGGAGACGTAGGCCGGGTTTTGGCCGAACTCCGTTATCAATTTCTTGTGTCTTGCCTCTTTACTTTCCGCTGCACTTTCACTTTGATTTTAAATTGTTAATCATTTTTTTTAAAAGGAAATTCACCCCCCCTGTTGCCATCATTCCTCGTCTTTTTCCGACCCAACAATTGGTATCAGAGCGGTAATTTGAGTAATACCTTAAACGGTTTCAAATTCAAAGATCCATTGTGATGGCATCCACCTCTTTTGCCCCCGAGGGCTACTCATTGGGTCGGGCTCCATTCTTTGATGGGACCGACTATAATTATTGGAAAACCTGCATGACCACTTTTTTAAGAAGCATAGGATATCCTATTTACAAAATAGTCATGCAAGGTTACACTTTGTCTACCCCCGACGAATCCAAATGGACCCAAGCCGACATTAGAAATTTTGAGCTTGATGGCAAAGCCATGAATGCTCTTCATTGCGGCCTTGACCGAAATGAGTTCAATCGAGTTTCCACATGCACCTCCGCACATGAAATATGGAAACTTTTGGAGGTTACCCATGAGGGGACCAACAAAGTAAAGGATACTCGATTGGACATGTACCGTCAGGATTTTGAGTCTTTTTCCATGCACCCAGATGAATCAATTTCTGAAATGTTTACTCGATTTACTGATGTGTGCAATGGTAGAAAATCTCTTGGAGATGACATTTCTGCAGAAACAATGGTCAAGAAGATCCTATGGGTCCTTCCGAGCTCATGGGCACCTAAAGTGACGGCAATCCAAGAAGCTAAGGATGTCAAAAATATGCCGGTAGAGGAGCTCATCGGATCTCTCATGAATTATGAGATCACGATGAGGAGGCAAGCACAAAAGGAAGGCACACCAATCAAGACACCAAAGAATATTGCCTTCAAGGTACAAAAGGAAGTAAGATCCTCCTCCTCATCATCATCTTCATCTCCTTCATCATCAAGCGGCGACTCGGAAATGGAGAATCTCGCCCGCCAAATGCACAAATTTATGAAGAAGCACAAGAAGAAGAAGAAATCTCGCAAGGCACGAAAGCAAGAACCCACCGCAAGATCCGAGCCCAAGGTAAAATGCTACGGGTGCGGTGAAAAGGGCCATTACAAGCCCGATTGCCCACTCAACAAGAAACGGGCCACGCAAAAGGAGAAAGGAAAGAAAAAGGTCCTCAAGGCGACATGGAGTGACACCTCCTCATCATCCTCCTCCTCCTCCTCCTCAAGCAACAACGGTAACAAATGCCTAATGGCATTCCATGAGGTAACTTCTTCCGATTCCTCTTCCTCATGTTCTTCAAATTCAAACTCTTTAAATCATTTATCTTATGAAGAACTCTCACATGCTAGAGACCAACTAGAAAATGGTTTTCATGAACTTTCTTCAAAATTTGTTGCTTTAAAAAAGTCTTTCAAAAAACTCTCCTCCGAAAAAGACCAACTTCTCAAAGAGAAGGAGGAACTCACCCTTAAAATCCAAAATTTTCCAAATGTTGATTCCATGGAATCAACCATCAAAGACCTAAGGGAGACCCTAGCTAAGTTCACCCAAGGGGAACAAAATTTGAATAATCTCCTAGGTTCCCAACGTATATCTAGAACCACCCAAGGGCTAGGATACACCAACCGAGCTTCCTCCTCCCATGCACCCACTGTTTTTGTAAGGGGGAGCTCTAGTTTTAAATTTTGTAATTATTGCAAGAAGACCGGGCACCTTATTTATGAATGTAATTGTAAAAACGCCCGGTACGGTCAACCCAAGTCTATTTTCTTTTCGGACGAATTTTATAGGAGAAGACCCGCCATGAAACAAATTTGGATTGAAAAATCCCTTTTGGCGAGTCTCTCCGGGCCTAAAATTGTCTCTTTTCAAAATCCCTCTCCCCGGTGATTTGTTGTTTTTATTTAGGGGGAGTTAGGATCGTTTAAGCCCTTTTAATTTGAATTTCAAAATTTTCAATTCCAACTTTCAATTTCAACACTTGGTATCAAAATTTTCATTTCAAAGTATTCAATTCAAAAATTTTCATTTCAATTTTTTATTCAAACTTTCAATTCAAACTGTTATTCAAATTTTTGATTCAAAACTTTCAATTCAATTTTCAAAAATTTCAATTGGTTTAAAATCTCTCATTTCCCTCAATCAAGTTTTATGCCCCATTATATTTTGATAATCACAAAGGGGGAGAAATTTCTTGATTGATTGGGGGAGAATCCTTTTCATCGTGCTTAGCATTTCCTTTCAATTTCAGTATTTTACATTAATTGTTTTGGTGATTGTGATCATAAAAATAGGGGGAGATTGTTGTACCTCTCGTATCCCCTCGTGGTTTAATTTTCATGATCACAATCACTTTCATGTTTATCTAACATTGTTTTAAGTGTTTTTGTTTTATAGGCAAAAGATTTCCAAGGAAATGGGCCATGAAGCACATCAAGTGGACTGAAATTCAGTCCACCGGCCAACCGGTGTGATAGCACCGGCCAGCCGGTGGAACTGGCAGAGGGATTGCCCACTGCCAGGTTCCACCGGTCGACCGGTGGCTCTGTCACCGGTCGACCTGTGGCACCCAGCCCAAATAGTATTTGCTACTGTCTTGCCACCGGCCAGCCAGTGGCTCCTCCACCGGTCGACGGGCGGAGCCTGGATCAAGACTCTTCTTCTCTACCAAGGCACCGGCCAGCCGGTGGAGCTGTACCGGTCAGCCGGTGGCCCCTGGACAAGAATCCTATGCCTTTTTGCACACACCGGCCAGCCGGTGGGACTGTACCGGCCAGCCGGTGGATCCAGTCAAACTAGCCGTTGGAGCTTTGACCAGGCTGCTCCACTTGCCTCCCAACGGCTCCGAAAGCCTTTCCAACGGCTCCAAAGGCCTCCAACGGCCATATGAGGGTTCCCCCTCTATAAATAAAGGACCTTGAAGCCCCGAAACAATTGCCGGACCATAATTAAGCATTGTGAAGCCAACGAACACAATTCTCCTCATTTGGCAAACCTCCGGCGGATTGCTCCAAGGGAACCACAACTGCTCCAATCCATTTCCAATCCAAGGAGCACCACCATAGAAGCTTGGGAGTGCACGTCTTCAACTCCATTCAACCTTTGGCGCCCAAGGCTTCTCAATAATACGGTTTTTATTGTTTTATCTTTTTGAGCTTTAATTTTGGGTTTGTGCCTACAAACCCCAACACCTTTTCTCTTCCCCCTTTCTTTTGGGTTATCACACCACCATTAAGGTGTGAAGAGGTTTCTTCAAGCCTTTCCTTTTAAAAGTCTTGTGTTTCGGTGAGCTAGCCTTCACCCGTTAAAAAGGCTAGTGGGTTCTTGCTATTCCATTGAAAGCAAGTGGGTTCTTGCTAAACCACAAAAAGCAAGCTGTAATAGGTCCTAGTGCTACCTCAAAGCCTAGTGGGTTTCTTGCTAAAACCATTGAAAAGCAAGCGGTAGGAATCTCTCAACGGTTGAGTTGGGAGCGGAGACGTAGGTCGGGTTTTGGCCGAACTCCGTTATCAATTTCTTGTGTCTTTCCTCTTTACTTTCCGCTGCACTTTCACTTTGATTTTAAATTGTTAATCATTTTTTTTAAAGGCAATTCACCCCCCCTCTTGCCATCATTCCTCGTCTTTTTCCGACCCAACATCTATAACCTATAAAGATGCAGTAAGTGGCCCATATGATCTCTAATGGAAAAAAGGACATGAATTTTGAAATGGATTCCATAAAATAAAACCATGTATGTATTTTTGTAGATCCTATTGTGTATTTAAATTATGTCTATTGTAAAAGTGTATTCATGAACAAAATGGACATAAATAGACAAGATATTACTTATTAGGAACATCTGGTTTCAAAATGTTTTCAAATAGATTCAAGTAAAATATTATACTGAACTATTTTCACCACTTAAAATTCTGAAATTATATATATCTATACTTCCCATTGAGTATTTAATTGAATTTGATATATTGAAAGTAGAAGTAAAAAAATAATTCTTTAATGGGAACCTTTAAGAAGATTTATATATTTTAAAACCTAGAAGTTTTGTTACATCAAAGTATTCCAATCGGGATTGAAAATAAAAAATATCAATTTTTAAATTAAAGTAAGTATCTAGGCCATGGAAAATTTGGTTGGACGAATCCAAATCTAAACATTATTTCATAAAATGTTAATGTTAGACTTGTGTCTATAAATGGTTTAGTGGGAGTGTGATAATTTTCTTAATAGTATATGATGTTTAAATATTACTTATTTTCAAATAAATACATATCTTGTAGACTGTTAATATAAGGCCCC
The DNA here is from genome assembly GCA_963277665.1 of Viscum album. Taxonomy (NCBI): domain Eukaryota; kingdom Viridiplantae; phylum Streptophyta; class Magnoliopsida; order Santalales; family Viscaceae; genus Viscum; species Viscum album. The sequence continues at coordinate 401,498,557 of OY728138.1, forward strand.
AGCCTTAAACCTTACTTCATCTTGAGTTATTACAAGATTACACATTGAGGATCTTTTCAGGTTTAGAGTTTTAGAGAATTGGATCATGAAACTTGCATTACCTTCTACATTTAAACAAAGTGGTTACATAAAAGACAGTATTCATTCTTCCCATCAATGGAAACATATTGAAAATAAAACATGGATACTTTCTTGACACATCCTTGACACTATCATCACATCATGTACCTTTCCCTTGACCTGTGAAAAACATTTCAAAAACTTGGGATGAGCATAAAAAGCTAAGTAAGGGTTATAAAAATATGGAAAGGAACCATGACTTCATATATACATAAGAATGAAATCATACTTTACCCATAAAACATAGGCACTTTAACATACCTCATCAAACCATGAATAAATCATTGAAAACATAAGACATAAAAGGTAACTTGAGGCATTCATAACATTCTTATGTAGGGAGTAACCCTCTTAGTTACGTTTGGAATACCCATCACAGTATATTCCCTAAATCTCTTCGGAGAAACCTTAATGTTTCACTCCTTCGCGTTACCCAATGCATTGGAGAGCTATATCGGGATCACCCGCCCTTAGTTTATCACGGAACCACACGTTCTTCATAACAATTCCCAAGAACCATAACATAATCGTATCACATAAAACATGCATAAAGGAAACATAATATTTCCACATTTCAATCAAAATATATCAATAAAACACATTGATATAAAAAACCTTATGAAAACCATTTTGAATACCAAAATAAATTAAAGTTAAAACATGGTATTTATTTTTCTTTTAAAAAGATGGTATGGCTTGTAGAGGAAGCCAAAACTCAAATAATGGTCACGGTGGCGGAGAAGTCGTTGTCGCCGCATACGTACGACAAAAACATTCCCTTTTGTTTTTTAGTAAACGCTTTGTATAAAAAAAGATTCCTTTTTGGATAAACGTAGAAGTCAAAGGGGTTTATACACCGTATAAAAGGAGGTTGTGTATAAAACAAAATATGCCTCAATGAATGGATATTCAGACGAAGTCCCTTACAAAGACGGTATCCTTAGTTTAAGGATAAATCAATTACATAATTATGTGTGAAAAATGAATACACCAAATATAAGTGGATATTAAGTGTACAATAATCAAATGTCATTCACACATATTGAAAGGATGACATATTCAATAACTACATGTTGAACCCAAAGAAATCGAAATTGGGTTAAGAAGTTCCCTTGACAGCCTAACGACGTCACATCAAAATGAGTTGATGAGAGATTAAAAAAAAGGTATCGCATCACTTGGAAATAAAATTTACATAAATAAGGATATATGAGAACATATCCCAATATAAAAATATTTAAATTAAAAGACCCAACAAAGGAAGACTTTTAAAAAGAGGAGGGTGAAAGGTTCTTTTACTGACTTGGGTATCTTTCAAAACATACACCCCATGAAAGAAGGACAATACAACATTGATGTAAATAATAATAAAAGAAAGTATATTACACAATGAGTAAAATAATGGGCAGTACATACACCACTAAAAGGAAATTGTGGAAAATGTAGCATAAATCTCACGGGAATAAAAGTGAGATGAAAAATCCCTTACGAAAACTCGGCAGCCTAACGGTGCCACATAAAACTTACAAAAATGGATTGATGAGATCAAATAGGGTATCTCATCATATTAAAATAATGTTTATAGAAAGAGTAATATAAAAGAACATCCCCCAACATAACAAATAGGATCTTAAAAGAAGTGACATAAAGGAGAGTACTTAAAAAGAAAGAGAGAGGTTAGATATCTTACGAAAATCTGGCAGCCTAACGGCACCACTCAAAACTTCTAAAATGGATTGATGAGAGAGAATAGGGTCTCCCATCACATATACATAAAAATTACAGAAAGATTAATATAAAATAACATCCCAATAACAAGAAATATGAGCTTTAAAAGGAATGACATAAAAGAGTGTACTTAAGAAGAAAGAGAGGAGTAGGATCCCTTACCTCAAGTCCAACTTGTCTTGTTCGTTTCTTTATATTCTTGAATAATAAACTTTGGTCAATTAATAATTGCCTAAGTACCTACTTCAGAGATTATTATTCAGTTCATATTACATATTATAATGTTATAATAATTGTTTAATAATGTTAGTTCATATCAGACATTTTTGCCGAAGTTTGCTACATGAGTCAAAAATGACCTTGTTTGAAAAAAAGATTGCCCATGTAGTTATAAGTAAATAATTTACAGAATAGTATTAATGATTAAAATATCATATATATCAAGTAAATATTCATTTAATACTATTCCATATCATTTGGAGATTAAAAACGAAAACCACCGTTCATGGATACGGTAGGCCGTACGTACGCATGAACACTACTTTCATTTTTTTGTCATATTAATGGAATTAAAACAAAATGAGATATATATATATATATATATTATAATTCCATAATGATATCCATAATTTTGATGTAATATATTACATATATATCCATTATATATATGTACTTATAATATTACATAACATTTTGAGATAAGAAATGAAATGTTCCGTTCATGGAGACGGTAAGTCGTACGCACGCATGAACACTACTTCCATTTCTATTTCATATTTAATGGAATTAAAATATAATTATACATAATAGTATTTTAATTACAGTATGGTATCATATATAATATTATTAAATATATCCATTATACATACCACATATGGTATTAACGAATCAAATCACTTTGAGGGGGCGGTAGTCCGCACTTCCTTAAATGAAGATATCGCGTTTACCCATAATGGAAACCATAATGGTATGCCCAAAATGAAAAATAAATAAGCTTAAAGAAAACATAATCATATTATATATCACATATAAATATATTGTCATCTTAATGGCCACCTTTTAAGTTGTTAGAAGAATGTTGAACAATCATCGTTTCGGGAGGCAGAAATTCGCCATCCACAGAAACAGTATGTTCTTTAACCATTAGATGTTGTTGTGTGTAATTTTAGCTCTAATACTTCTTATAAAAACATCCTAGTATATTAAAGATACTGTATTTGTTACAAAAAAATGAATAAAAATATTTTAGGGGGTTGGAGAAGCAAAATAAAACAAAAGGACACAAGTGAAGACATTACCTTAAAATTGGGAAACTCCCTTTGGTTTGAGCTCAAAGGCTTCCTTGGGAAGACTTCTTCCCAAAGTGAGGCTTCAAAGAGTAAGAGAGGGAAGTGGAGAGACAAAATGGATAGAGGTTGGATGATCCAGAGGCTTTGGGAGTGTGGGTAAGGAGGTAGAGGTGGGGGCCTTTTATAAGAGGAGAGGAGAGGCACTCTTGTAAAGTTACAAAATGTTACTTTATTTTCAAAAGCTTTTCGTATTTTAAAGGTCCCACATTGATTTATTTCAAGTATAAGGTGATAAGGGTTCGAAATACACTCATCCAATAGGTTTTGGACATGTTTAGGTCTTAGATATTACATTATCATTCCATTTTATTTAAATCGTTAAATAATGAGGTCATCGCTGCGTCATCATGATGTAATAAATAATTTAATTTATTTGTTGTCTAAAAATTATACAAAAAATACTATGATGTATGAAATATTTTTATATTTCCAATGAATATTTATAGTCAAAAATATGAATTCTATAACCCCATGTAAAAATTGTTTTAGTAAAACATCTCATTTTTGTGTAATTTTTACTTTAACATTAAATAAAAAGATATTTATGTCATTTTCCAACCAAAGTGGCTCCATGTGGTCCCCAAGATGACTCATGGATTGTATTGGTCGGCCATGACACATACAAATAGGGTAGGACAAGTGTCTCGTTCATTTAATTTTATTAAAACATTATTCTTACCATAAACTACACTAATTACCTCTAATCGCGATTAAAAACTTAATAAGTTACTATTCACCAAAAAATTATTTTTATCCCATTGAACCACATTTTACTTCTTAATGACAACCATGTATGTCGGATTTTTGAAATTCAAAACACAAAGATGGAAAAATTTCATTTAAACGGAAAATCAGTTTTTATAAGTACCACTTAGTGGTTTCACTATTCATCAAAAATTGAAGTTTTTCAGAAAAATCCCAAAAATTCACCCTAAGCTATATTTGATATTCCAAATTAAAAAATTAAGTCTATTTTATAAAATTCGAAACATATAAGTCACATTAATTAATTTAATAATTAATTCCCGCTGTCAAAGCAAATAGCGTGTTTTTATGAAACAATAAGTATCAAAAGATTGACACTAGTTTAAGTCTGATTTCAATGTGAAATTAATTCCAACGACCACTATTGGATTTAATGGTTAAAATATATTCTAATTTTACTTTAAACCCAATTCAAAAGATAATCTAATCATATAAATAAATTATATTAAAAAGATGTTTTGAATTAAAATACAACATTTACACTATTCATTAAAAAAATGAACTTTATCGGAAAGATAGCAAAAATTTACAGAAAGAAAATTTTGATGTCCCAATTCTTAAGAAGAGTTTTATTTGGTCCAATAGAATTTATAAGAGTGAAAAAAAACTATATTTAATGACGGTTCTCCATCAAAAGGCGATAAGTGAACCTTTAGTGAAAACTAGGGCATATACGCCTAAAATTGAATTCTTTCCGTATTTTAAGCCTTTATCTTTTATTGGATAAATGTAAAAACATTTAAAAACATATATAATCATATTTTAGTTATTTTTATCCATTCCCGCCAATACAATGGCTACATGTTAACTACCATTTAAAATAATATTGTTTTATTATTAGAGTGCAACGTAAGATTCCCAAGAAACTCATTGTTGCGTGTTGGGTACGCCATCGAGCATAGCATCCCCTTTAAAGTCATATTAATATTTTATTCAAAAATATGGATAAATATGAAAATTTAATATTCTTTATTTACCTGGGGTGTTACATCCTTCCCCCCTTTTGGGAATTGCATCCTCGCAATTTTAAAATTGAGCATGGAAACATCCTTGAATGTCCCACATCGGAACAAGAGTCGGTAAAACAATCACTATAAAATAAAGAAAGATAAGTACAGAGGTCACTCGAGTTAACCCATACTAGGATTCCATGTAGTAAAACATGGACACGGAGGAGAAAACATATGGTCATGTTCTGATGGAGAGTGATAGAAAACATGTTTAGGAGAAAGTTAACAATAAGAAAATCACAAACTTGTGATGGGTTAAACAGTGTTGGGATCCCCAGTAGGAAAAGTTAATAGACAACATTTTTGTTTTAAGTTAATTTTTATTGAGTAATTTATTCATAAGGAAACATAATCACTTATCATGTTTACTTTCAACTTTTACTAGATTCCTTAATCAAACTCATATTTTTTTCCAAAATATGAGTATTTAGGGAGACTTGTTTGCATTAAGAGTACTATAATCAACTTCTAGAGAATCACCTAATCCACCAAAGAGAACTATATACTTCCCATGTATTTAGGATTTAACCAAAACCAAAACCAAAATGGTTAGTACAAGGTCAGGTAATCCAGAAAACAATAACCCTTTAAAAAGAAAATCTATTCTTAATCTCCAAAATTTGTCCAATAAAACCCAAAGTTCAACGAGGACCATTCGATAACCAATTTGTCCATAAAATTATTCAAAGTAAACCAATATAAGATTGAAACCCAAATATTTGAAGGATTTAGTCACATAGTCTTCCAAGTTAAATCGTAACATTTATCTCCAAACAACATCAGATGCTCCTAAAGTCTCATATTGAAAATTAATTAACCTAATCACATATCCTCCATGATAGGTTAATCATTTTCATAAATAACCCAAAATCAACTTACTATTAATTCATAAAATCATATAACTAAAAATAATCAGTCAAAATAACCAGGGACTTCACGTAGTCCAGTGGTAGGCGATAAATACCAGTCGCACTTTGGTTGTGGGTTTGATTCCCACAGCTTTGTCCGATGCGACGGGTAGTCACACGGTCTGCGTGTTGTCCTTTTTCCAAAACTATATAATTCTCAAATCATTCCCCAAAAAGAGATAAAAATCATCAAAAATAACCATAACATAATTTAACCTCAATTTTATCTCATGCCTTTTACTTCCATCATAACATATAGTAACCCATAATTACCTCAAAAGTAAGGATCATATAAACTCTAATGGTTACCTTTATAATTATTACATGAACTTCCACATCGATTGGTCATCTCGTACATTATGCATTAAGGATCATACCAAGGATCAAGTGGTTGATCATGACTCCTTGATAGTTGGTTTAGAACAACCACAAGTTTCCACATTGAATTCCCCATTTTATCTAGTATCATAATCATAGAACCACCACAGTTTCCTTCAAACCTGTTGCCTCTTTGGTGCCTGCTAGATCCATCCATTCACTAAAAACAGAAATGTCAGTGTGAGTATATCAATAAAACCATCATGTACTAATGAGGAAGGTAAACACTAAGATACACTTACTCATTCACTTTATCTAAAACTAGTACTCTTTCTGAAATTCTAACCACTATAGTAATGCCACTTATGCTTAAAGAATACCCTAACCTCTAAAGTTATCTAAACTGACCTTTGATACCAACTATAAGGCCCCAGCCTTAAACCTTACTTCAACTTGAGTTATTAAAAGATTACACATTGAGGATCTTTTTAGGTTTAGAGTTTTAGAGAATTAGATCATGAAACTTTCATTACATTCCATATTTAAACAAAGTGGTTACATAAAAGACAGTATTCATTCTTCCTATCAATGGAAACATATTGAAAATAAAATATGGATTCTTTCTTGACACATCCTTGACACTATCATCACATCATGTACCTTTCCCTTGACCTGTGAAAAACATTTCAAAAACTTGGGATGAGTATAAAAAGCTCAGTAAGGGTTATAAAAATATGGAAAGGAAACATGAGTTCGTATATACATAAGAATGAAATCATACATTACCCATAAACACATAGGCACTTTCACATACCTCATCAAACCATGAATAAATCATAGAAAACATAAGACATAAACGGTAACTTGAGGCATTCATAACATTCTTACGTAGGGAGTAACCCTCTTGGTTACGTTTGGAATACCCATCACAGTATATTCCCTAAATCTCTTCGGAGAAACCTTAATGTTTCACTCCTTCGCGTTACCCAATGCATTGGAGAGCTATATCGGGTTCACCCACCCTTAGTTTATCACGGAACCACCCGTTCTTCATAACAATGCCCAAGAACCATAACATAATCGTATCACATAAAACATGCATAAAGGAAACATAACATTTCCACATTTCAATCACACGATATCAATAAAACACATTGATATAAAAAACCTTATGAAAAACATTTTGAATACCAAAATATAATAAAGGTAAAACATGGTATTTATTTTTCTTTTAAAAAGATGGTATGGCTTGTAGAGGAAACCGAAACTCAAATAAGGGTCACGGTGGCGGAGAAGTCGTTGTCGCCGCATACGTACGACAAAAACGTTCCCTTTTGTCGTTTAGTAAACGCTTCGTATAAAAAAAGATTCCTTTTTGGATAAATGTAAAAGTCAAAGGGGTTTATACACCGTATAAAAGGAGGTTGTGTATAAAACAAAATATGCCTCAATGAATGGATATTGAGATGAAGTCCCTTACAAACATGGTATCCTTGGTTTAAGGATAAATCAATTACATAATTATGTGTGAAAAATGAATACACCAAATATAAGTGGATATTAATTGTAAAATAATCAAAGTTCATTCACACATATTCAAAGGATGACATATTCAATAACTACATGTTGAACCCAAAGAAATCGAAATTGGGTTAAGAAGTTCCCTGGACAGCCTAACGGCGTCACATCAAAATGAGTTGATGAGAGATTAAAAAAAAGGTATCTCATAACTTGGACATAAAATTTACATCAATAAGGATATATGAGAACATATCCCAATATAAAAATATGTAAATTAAAAGACCCAACAAAATAAGTCTTTTAAAAAGAGGAGGGTGAATGGTTCCCTTACCGACTTGGGTATCTTTCAAAACATACACCTCATGAAAGAAGGACAATACAACATTGATGTAAATACTCATAAAAGAAAGTATATTACACAATGAGTAAAATAATGGGCAGTACATACACCACTCAAAGTAAATTGTGGCAAATGTAGCATAAATCTCACGGAAATAAAAGTGAGATGAAAAATCCCTTACGAAAACTCGGCAGCCTAACGGCGCCACATAAAATTTACAAAAATGGATTGATGAGATAAAATAGGGTATCTCATCATATTAAAATAATGTTTATGGAAAGATGAATATAAAATAACATCCCCCAACATAACAAATAGGATCTTAAAAGAAGTGACATAAAGGAGAGTTCTTAAAAAGAAAGAGAGAGGTTAGATATCTTACGAAAATCCGGCAGCCTAACGGCGCCACTCAAAACTTCTAAAATGGATTGATGAGAGAGAACAGGGTCTCCCATAACATAAACATAAAAATTACAGTAAGATTAATATAAAATAAAATCCCAATAACAAGAAAGATGATCTTTAAAAGGAATGACATAAAAGAGTGTACTTAAGAAGAAAGAGAGGAGTAAGATCCCTTACCTCAAGTCCAACTTGTCTTGTTCGTTTCTTTATATTCTTGAATAATAAACTTTGGTCAATTAATAATTTCCCAAGTACCTCATTTAGAGATTATTATTCAGTTCATATCACATATTATAATGTTATAATAATTGTTTAATAATGTTAGTTCATATCAGACGTTTTTGCCGATGTTTGCTACATGAGTAAAAAATGAACTTGTTTGAAAAAAAGATTTCCCATGTAGTTATAAGTAAATATTTCCAGAATATTATTAATGATTAAAATATCATATATATCCAGTAGATATTAATTTAATACTATTCCATATCATTTGAAGATAAAAAACGAAAAGCACCGTTCATTGAGACGGTAGGCCGTACGTACGCATGAACGCTACTTTCATTTTTTTGTCATATTAATGGAATTAAAACAAAATGAGAGATATATATATATATGTTATAATTCCATAATGATATCCATAATTTTGGTGTAATATATTACATATATATCCATTATATATATTTACTTATAATATAACATAACATTTTGAGATAAGAAAAGAAATGTACCGTTCATGGAGACGGTAAGCCGTACGTACGCATGAACGCTACTTCCATTTCTATTTCATATTTAATGGAATTAACACATAATGATACATAATAGTATTTTAATTCCAGTATGGTATCATATATAATATTATTAAATATATCCTTTATACGTACCACATATGGTATTAACAAATCAAATCACTTTGAGGGGGCGGTAGTCCGCACTTCCTTAAATGAAGATATCGCGTTTACCCATAATGGAAACCATAAATGTATGACCAAAATGAAAAATACAGAAGATTAAGTAAATCATAAACATATTATATATCACATATAAATATAGTGTCATCTTAATGGCCACCTTTGAAGGTGTTAGAAGAATGTTGAACAATCATCGTTTCGGGAGGCAGAAATTCACCATCCACAGAAACAGTAAGTTATTTAACCATTAGATGTCTGTGTGTGTAAGTGTATCTCGAATCCTTATTATAACAACATCATATTATATTGAAGATACAGGATTTGTTACAAAACAAATTAATAAAAAGAGTTTACGGGGTTGGAGAAGCAAAATAAAAAAAAGGAGACAAGTGAAGACATTACCTTAAAATCGGGTAACTCCCTTTGGTTTGAGCTCAAATGCTTCCTTGAGTAGACTTCTGCCCAACGTGAGGCTTCAAGGAGTAATATAGGGAAGTGGAGAGACAAAATGGGTAGAGTTTGGCCGAGCCAAAGGGTTTCGGAGTGTGGGTAAGGAGTTAGAGCTGGGGGCCTTTTATAAGAGCAGAGGAGGGGCACTCTTGTAAAGTTACAAAATGTTACTTTATTTTCAAAAGAGTTTCGAATTTTAAAGGTCCCAAATTGATGTATTTCGAGGATAAGTTGATAAGGCTTAGAAATACACTCATCCATTAGGTTTTGTACATGTGTAGGTCTTAGATATTACATTATCTTTCCATTTTATTTAAATCGTTAAATAATGAGGTCATCGCTGCATCATCATAATGTCATAAATAATTTAATTTATTTATTGTCTAAAAATTATACAAAAAATAATATGATGTAGGAAATATTTTTAGATTTCCAATTAATATTTATAGTAAAAAATATGACTTGTATAACCCCATGTAAAAATTGTTTTAGTAAAACATTTCTTGTTTGTGTCATTTTTACTTTAACATTAAATAAAAAGATATTTATGCCATTTTCCAACCAAAGTGGCTCCATGGGGTCCCCAAGTTGACCCATGGATTGTCTTGGTCGGCCATGACTCATCCAATGAGGGTAGGAAAAGTTTATAGGTCATTTCATTTTATTAAAACATTATTCTTACCATAAACTACACTAATTACATCTAATCGCGATTAAAAACTTAATAAGTTACTATTCACCAAAAATTATTTTTATCCCATTAAACCACATTTTAATTCTTAATGACAACCATGTATGTCGGATTTTTGAAATTAAAAACACAAAGATGGCAAAATTTCATTTAAACGGAAAAATCAGTTTTTATAAGTACCACTTAGTGGTTTCACTATTCATCAAAAATTGAAGTTTTTCAGAAAAACCCCAAAAATTCACCCTAAGCTATATTTGATATTCCAAATTCAAAAATAAAGTCTATTTTACAAAATTCAAAACATATAAGCCACATTAATTAATTGAATAATTAATTCCCGCTGTCAAAGCAAATAGCGTGTTTTTATGAAACAATAAGTATCAAAAGATTGACACTAGTTTAAGTCTGATTTCAAAGTTAAATTAATTCCAAAGACCACTATTGGATTTAATGGTAAAAATATATTCTAATTTCAGTTTAAAACCAATTCAAAATATAATATAATCATATAAATAAATTAGATTAAAAAGAGGTTTTGAATTAAAATACAACATTTTACACTATTCATAAAAAAATGAACTTTATCGGAAAGATACCAAAAATTTACACAAAGTAAATTTTGATGTCCCAATTCTTAAGAAGAGTTTTATTTGGTCCAATATAATGTATAAGAGTGAACAAAACTATATTTAATGATGGTTCGCCATCAAAAGGCGATAAGTGAACCTTTAGTGAAAACTAGGGCATATATGCCTAAAATTGAATTCTTTCCGTATTTTAAGCCTTTATCTTTTATTGGATAAATGTAAAAAATTTAAAAACATATATAATCATATTTTAGTTATTTCTATCCATTCCCACCAATACAACGGCTACATGTTAACTACCATTTAAAATAGTATTATTTTATTATTAGAGTGCAACGTAAGATTCCCAAGAAACTCGTTGTTGCATGTTGGGTACGTCATCGAGCATAGCGTTCCCTTTGAAGTAATATTAATATTTTATTCACAAATATGGATAAATATGAAAATTTCTTATTCTTTATTTACCTGGGGTGTTACATCCTTCCCCCATTTTGGGAATTGCATCCTCGCAATTTTAAAATTGAGCTTGGAAACATCTTTGAATGTCCCACATCGAAACAAGAGTCAGTAAAACAATCACTTTAAAATAAATAAAGATAAGTACAGAGGTCACCCAAGTTAACCCATACTAGGATTCCATGTAAAAAAACATGGACATGGAGGAGAAAACATAGGGTCATGTTCTGATGGAGAGTGATAGAAAACATGTTTAGGAGAAAGTTAACAATAAGACAATCACAAACTTGTGATGGGTTAAACGGTGTTGGGTTCCCCAGTAGGAAAAGTTAATAGACAAAATTTTTGTTTTAAGATAATTTTTATTGAGGAATTTATTCATAAGGAAACATAATCACTTTTCATGTTGACTTTCAACTTTTACTAGATTCCTTAATCAAACTCATATTTTTTTTCCAAAAGACGAGTATTTAGGGAGACTTGTTTGCATTAAGAGTACTATAATCAACTTCTAGAGAATCACCTAATCCACCAAAGAGAACTATATACTTCCCATGTCTTTAGGCTTTATCCAAAACCAAAACCAAAAAGGTTAGTACAAGGTCAGATATTCCAGAAAAGGATAACCCTTTAAAAAGAAAATCTATGCTTAATCTCCAAAATTTGTCCAATAAAACCCAAAGTTCAATGAGGACCATTCGATAACCAATTTTTCCATAAAATTATTCAAAGTAAACCAATATAAGATTGAAACCCAAATATTTGAAGGATTTAGTCACATAGTCTTCCAAGTTAAATCGTAACATTTATCTCCAAACAACATCAGCTGCTTCTAAAGTCTCATGTTGAAAAGTAATTAACCTAATCACATATCCTCCATGATAGGTTAATCATTTTCATAAATAACCCAAAATCAACTTACTCTTAATTCATAAAATCATATAACTAAAAATAATCAGTCAAACTAACCAGGGACTTCCCGTAGTCTACTGGTAGGAGATATATACCAGTCGCACTTTGGTTGTGGGTTCGATTCCCACAGCTTTGTCCAATGCGACGGGTAATCACACGGTCTGCGTGTTGTCCTTTTTCCAAAACTATATAATTCTAAAATCATTCCCCAAAAAGAGATAAAAAACATAAAAAATAACCATAACATAATTTAACCTCAATTTTATCTCATGCCTTTCACTTCCATCATAACATATAGTAACCCATAATTACCTGAAAAGTAAGGATCATATAAACTCTAATGGTTACCTTTATAATTATTACCTGAACTTCCACATCGATTGGTAATCTCGTAAATTATGCATTAAAGATCATACCAAGGTTCAAGTGGTTGATCATGACTCCTTGATAGTTGGTTTAGAACAACCACGAGTTTCCTCATAGAATCCCCCATTTTATCTAGTATCTTAATCATAGAACCACCATAGTTTCCTTCAAACCTGTTGCCTCTTTGGTGCCTGCTAGATCCATCCATTCACTAAAAACAGAAATGTCAGTGTGAGTATATCAATAAAACCATCATGTACTAATGAAGAAGGTAAACACTAAGATACACTTACCCATTCACTTTATCTAAAACTAGGACTCTTTCTGAACTCCTAACCATTATGGTAATGCCACTTATGCTTAAAGAATACCCTAACCTCTAATGTTATCTAAAACGACATTTGATACCAACTATAAGGCCCCAGCCTTAAACCTTACTTCATCTTGAGTTATTACAAGATTACACATTGAAGATCTTTTCAGGTTTAGAGTTTTAGAGATTTAGATCATGAAACATGCATTACATTCCACATTTAAACAAAGTGGTTACATAAAACACAGTATTTATTCTTCCCATCAATGGAAACAGATTGAAAATAAAACATGGATTCTTTCTTGAAACATACTTGACACTATCATCACATCATGTACCTTTCCCTTGACCTGTGATAAACATTTCAAAAACTTGGGATGAGTATAAAAAGCTCAGTAAGGGTTATAAAAATATGGAAAGGAAACATGAGTTCGTATATACATAAGAATGAAATCATACATTACCCATAAACACATAGGCACTTTAACATACCTCATCAAACCATGAATAAATCATAGAAAACATAAGACATAAACGGTAACTTGAGGCATTCATAACATTCTTACGTAGGGAGTAACCCTCTTGGTTACGTTTGGAATACCCATCACATTATATTCCCTAAATCTCTTCGGAGAAACCTTAATGTTTCACTCCTTCACGTTACCCAATGCATTGGAGAGCTATATCGGGTTCACCCACCCTTAGTTTATCACGGAACCACCCGTTCTTCATAACAATGCCCAAGAACCATAACATAATCGTATCACATAAAACATGCATAAAGGAAACATAACATTTCCACATTTCAATCACACGATATCAATAAAACACATTGATATAAAAAACCTTATGAAAAACATTTTGAATACCAAAATATAATAAAGGTAAAACATGGTATTTATTTTTCTTTTAAAAAGATGGTATGGCTTGTAGAGGAAGCCGAAACTCAAATAATGGTCACGGTGGCGGAGAAGTCGTTGTCGCCGCATACGTACGACAAAAACGTTCCCTTTTGTCGTTTAGTAAACGCTTCGTATAAAAAAAGATTCCTTTTTGGATAAATGTAAAAGTCAAAGGGGTTTATACACCGTATAAAAGGAGGTTGTGTATAAAACAAAATATGCCTCAATGAATGGATATTGAGATGAAGTCCCTTACAAACATGGTATCCTTGGTTTAAGGATAAATCAATTACATAATTATGTGTGAAAAATGAATACACCAAATATAAGTGGATATTAATTGTAAAATAATCAAAGTTCATTCACACATATTCAAAGGATGACATATTCAATAACTACATGTTGAACCCAAAGAAATCGAAATTGGGTTAAGAAGTTCCCTGGACAGCCTAACGGCGTCACATCAAAATGAGTTGATGAGAGATTAAAAAAAAGGTATCTCATAACTTGGACATAAAATTTACATCAATAAGGATATATGAGAACATATCCCAACATAACAATATGTAAATTAAAATACCCAACAAAATAAGTCTTTTAAAAAGAGGAGGGTGAAAGGTTCCCTTACAGACTTGGGTATCTTTCAAAACATACACACCATGAAAGAAGGACAATACAACATTGATGTAAATACTCATAAAATAAACTATATTACACAATGAGTAAAATAATGTGCAGTACATACACCACTCAATGGAAATTGTGGCAAATGTAGCATAAATCTCACGAGAATAAAAGTGAGATGAAAAATCCCTTACGAAAACTCTACAGCCTTACGGCGCCACATAAAACAAAAAAAAATGGATTGATGAGATCAAATAGGGTATCTCATCATATTAACATAATGTTTATAGAAAGAGGAATATAAAAGAACATCCCCCAACATAACAAATAGGAGCTTAAAAGAAGTGACATAAAGGAGAGTACTTAAAAAGAACGAGAGAGGTTAGATATCTTACGAAAATCCGGCAGCCTAACGGCGCCACTCAAAACTTCTAAAATGGATTGATGAGAGAGAATAAGGTCTCCCATCACATAAACATAAAAATTACAGTAATATTAATATAAAAGAAAATCCCAATAAGAAGAAATATGAGCTTTAAAAGAAATGACATAAAAGAGTGTACTTAAGAAAATAGAGAGGAGTAAGATCCCTTACCTCAAGTCCAACTTGTCTTGTTCGTTTCTTTATATTCCTAAATAATAAACTTTGGTCAATTAATAATTGCCTAAGTACCTTCTTTAGAGATTATTATTCAGTTCATATCACATATTATAATGTTATAATAATTGTTTAATAATGTTAGTTCATATCAGGCGTTTTTGTCGATGTTTGCTACATGAGTCAAAAATGAACTTGTTTGAAAAAATGATTGCCCATGTAGTTATATGTAAATAATTTCCAGAATAGTATTAATGATTAAAATATCATATATATCTAGTAAATATTAATTTAATACTATTCCATGTCATTTGGAGATAAAAAACGAAAAGCACCGTTCATGGAGACGGTAGGCCGTACGTACGCATGAACGTTACTTTCATTTTTTTGTCATATTAATGGAATTAATACAAAATGAGAGAGATATATATATGTGTTTTAATTACATAATTATATCCATAATTTTGATGTAATATATTTAATATATTTCCATTATATATATGTACATATAATATTACATAACATTTTGAGATAAGAAATGAAATGTACCGTTCATGGAGACGGTAAGCCGTACGTACGCATGAACGCTACTTCCATTTCTATTTCATATTTAATGGAATTAAAACATAATGATACATAATAGTATTTTAATTCCAGTATGGTATCATATATAATATTATTAAATATATCCTTTATACGTACCACATATGGTATTAACGAATCAAATCACTTTGAGGGGGCGGTAGTCCGCACTTCCTTAAATGAAGATATCGCGTTTACCCATAATGGAAACCATAAAGGTATGACCAAAATGAAAAATACGAAAGCTTAAGGAAAACATAAACATATTATATATCACATATAAATATAGTGTCATCTTAATGTCCACCTTTGAATGTGTTAGAAGAATGTTGAACAATCATCGTTTCGGGAGGCAGAAATTCACCATCCACAGAAACAGTATGTTCTTTAACCATTAGATGTAGGTGTGTGTAAGTGTAGCTCGAATCCATCTTATAAAAACATCATAGTATATTGAAGATACTGTATTTTTTACAAAACAAATTAATAAAAACTGTTTATGGGGTTGGAGAAGCAAAATAAAACAAAAGGACACAAGTGAAGACATTACCTTAAAATCGCGTAACTCCCTTTGGTTTGAGCTCAAAGGCTTCCTTGGTAAGACTTCTGCCCAAAGTGAGGATTCAAATAGTAAGAGAGGGAAGTTTAGAGACAAAATGGGCAGAGGTTTTCCGAGCCAAAGGCTTTATGAGTGTGGGTAAAGAGGTAGAGGTGGAGGCCTTTTATAAGAGGAGAGGAGGGGCACTCTTGTAAAGTTACAAAATGTTACTTTATTTTCAAAAGAGTTTCGAATTTTAAAGATCCCAAATTGATTTATTTCTAGGATAAGGTGATAAGGGTTCGAAATACACTCATACAATAGGTTTTTGACATGTGTAGGTCTTAGATATTACATTATCATTCCATTTTATTTAAATCGTTAAATAATGAGGTCATCGCTGCATCATCATGATGTCATACATAATTTAATTTATTTATTGTCTAAAAATTATAAAAAAATTACTATGATGTAGTAAAATTTTTTAGCTGTCCAATGAATATTTTTAGTCAAACATTTGACTTGTATAACCCCATGTAAAAATTGTTTTAGTAAAACATCTCATGTTTGTGTCATTTTTACTTTAACATTAAATAAAAAGATATTTATGTCATTTTCCAACCAAAGTGGTTCCATGGGGTCCCAAAGTTGACCCATGGATTTTCTTGGTCGTCCATGACGCATAAAACGAGGGTAGGACAAGTGTCTAGGTCATTTCATTTTTTTAAAACATTATTCTTACCATAAACTACACTAATTACCTCTAATCGCGATTAAAAACTTAATAAGTTACTATTCACAAAAAAAATTATTTTTCTCCCATTGAACCACATTTTAGTTCTTAATGACAACAATGTATGTCGGATTTTTGAAATTCAAAACAAAAATATGGAAAAATTTCATTTAAACGGAAAAATCATTTTTTATAAGTACCACTTAGTGGTTTCACTATTCATCAAAAATTGAAGTTTTTCAGAAAAATCCCAAAAATTCATCATAAGCTATTTTTTATATTCCAAATTAAAAAATGAAGTCTATTTTAAAAAATTCAAAACATATAAGTCACATTAATTAATTTAATAATTAATTCCCACTGTCAAAGCAAATAGCGTGTTTTTATGAAACAATAAGTATCAAAAGATCGACACAAGTTTAAGTCTGATTTCAAAGTGAAATTAATTCAACGAACACTATTGGATTCAATGGTAAAAATATATTATAATTTCACTTTAAAACCAATTAAAAATATAATATAATCATATAAATAAATTAGATTAAAAAGAGGTTTTGAATTAAAATACAACATTTTACACTATTCATTAAAAAAATGAACTTTATCAGAAAGATACCAAAAATTTACACAAAGTAAATTTTGATGTCCTGATTCATAAGAAGAGTTTTATTTGGTCCTATATAATTTATAAGAGTGAACAAAACTATATTTAATGGTGGTTCTCCATCAAAAGGCGATAAGTGAATCTTTAGTGAAAACTAGGGCATATACGCCTAAAATTGAATTCTTTCCGTATTTTAAGCCTTTATCTTTTAATGGATAAATGTAAAAACATTTAAAAACATATATAATCATATTTTAGTTATTTCTATCCATTCTCGCCAATACAACATCTATATGTTAACTACCATTTAAAATAATATTATTTTATTATTAGAGTGCAACGTAAGATTCCCAAGAAACTCGTTGTTGCGTGTTGGGTACGCCATCGAGAATAGTGTCCCCTTTAAATTCATATTAATATTTTATTCACAAATATGGATAAATATAAAAAATTTCATATTCTTTATTTACCTGGGGTGTTACAGTTAAAGACAAGTAGAATAAGTGTTTCTCTATAATGGAATTAGGTGATTCAGTATATATTCATGGGATCAAGATCCATTTTGATAGATATAAGAGTCTTATCAGGATAATTTAAGGTGCATATATTGAAAAAAATTTAAATTTATTAAGTATGGAATTTTCAATATGGTAATTTCATAAAATTTCACTCGGAATTCATCATTCTTGGAAATTCTGACCTCAAACACATGAGGAAAGGAAAAGGATTTCAAGGGTTAAATTCATATCTATAACTAGTCTAGTAATATATGTTGTTATATGTACTTGGATATATGTATCTTATGCATTGATTGGGGTAAGAAGTTATCAAGATAACTTATGTGACCATATTTGGATACTAGTCAATACAATATTTCTGTATCTGAGGTGTGTTAAGTATATTTTCATGAAATATAGATTAAATGAGGAACAACTAATTAGATTATATTAATATTCTACTTTCAAGAATGATCATTATGATCTAAAATAATTGATGAAATACATATTCACTCAAAATATAGGTTCTATGAGCTGGAAGATCTCCAAGAACTCTATGGTCAGAGATTCTGAAATAGAGGCTGATTGTATTGAGGCATCTAAGGTAGATAAAGAAATTTTATGTATGAGAAACTCAATAAAATATATTGAAATCATAGCTTTTATAATATATCATATCACATTATGTTGTGATAATAATATAGTAGTGGTCATTTCCATAGATCAAAGGTCACATCAACCGTCGAAGCACGTACTTAAAAAGTATTATATTTTGGGGGATTTATCTTAGAGGGGTGGATTTGTAGTGATAGAAATATCCATGGAAGAAAATCTGGTAGATACCTTGAATAAATCCTTGAATAAACAATAACATGATCATTATGAGAGGTATATCCAATTGAAATACATTGGCACTTGGATATAGTCCATGTGGGAGTTTTCTGGAGTCAGTGTTCTTGATGAAACTATTCATACATTGAACAACATTCATATTCGATGTTTTGAATATTAATTAAATATATTAATATATATTTTTTATTTTACTACATTCCTTTGATGTAATAATATTTTAGAGTATCTATCACATTGATAAGGTCGTAGTTGTTCCCCATTATGATAAGAACCGAGAAATACTATAATGATATTCATAAATTCTTTTCTAATGTCAGGTAACATTATATGGTGGGGAAATGGTGTATTGAATATTAGGTGTGGGTACTCTTATGAGGTATAGAAATATTATCATGAAGTTTACACTTTGTAATCTCCATGATGGCGGATTATGAGAACATACATGCTAGTTGGAATTTCACATAATTTGTTTTCAACATATATTCTTATCTGTGAGTATGCATAATGGTCCATAGAGTTTAATATAATCATTAATTAATTTCACGACTCACAAAAATATATCTACAAAGAAAAAACCATTATTCCATATATTTATAAGAATTATGGTGCATTTAGTGAGTCACAAATGATATTTTATTAATGGATAATTTGTGGAAGGAATTTTCCCTTCCATAAATATGGATGTTGATATCTCACCCATTTTATTGTAACAAAACATCACCATAAATCTCATGGCTGGGTGTAATGATGTTATCAATTTAAATATTTAAAGACATAAGTATCACTCATATTTCTCGATGGAACAAATGTGAAACCATCTTGAGAATATATTGAGAAAAAGGGATTATATTATACATTGAGCATTCATATATAGTTTTCTACATTGTGACATTAAGTTCCTTCACTGGGGTACCGTGACGTATTGATATATATTAATTTATGAATTTAGGAAATCCTACCCAATACCAATGAGAAATAATTCTATAGGATCACACACTATGTTTTTCTATTGATCTATATTGAATTAAATTCTAATTTAATTCATATAATAATTATTATTGTCAAAATTGAATAATAATTTTATTCATGTTTTATCTGTCACAATTATTTATTGATGAATGAATTATTTAATTAAATATTTATTTATATATTCAATAAATTTTGGGGAGTTGTATAAGTCTTATTTCATTTCTAATGATGAATATTAATTTTCAAGCTAATAAAATAGTTTCATCATTCTGTGAGTAAGAACATACTATAAAATAGTAATAATATTATTTTTATATGTAATGGGGTTGGATAAGGATTAGTATATTATTTAAGGTAATATTCATAATTAAATAATATTTTAATCTAAACCTTAGTTCTACAAATTTATGGTTATGTCTATTATGTAGGGTTAATTGAGATTTGAGAATCTTTCTACACATGGGAGTTCTCTCTCCATTCCTCCTCCTATCATCCTATCAAGAACTCATATCACTAGAGTGATTCTGTCAAGCCCTAAGAAACTTGAAGAAATCAAGATGAAAAAAAATAAGAATATAGATCCAGGATGATTGAACTAAATGTTCAACCAATGATTCCTTAGAATCAAAAGAGTGTGTGCATCACTACTAGAGGGATTTTCCACCTGGATCCCACTAGTGTAACGATGATAATCTAAAAAGGGTTTTTAATACTATCAAAAACATATTCAAATAACGTTCCAATGATGAGGTATAATTTATTATGATCATATATAAATTAATTATAATTTTAACGTGGAAAGATATACTATCCTGGTTATGGGTTCTCTTATTCAAATATTCTGTAAAAAAAATTATTGGTCATGATGTTTACATCCTGTATAATTTGTGAATGATCCATAAAATCTGAAAAAATTATTTATAGTTATTCACCCACAAAAAGATTCCACTAAGACCTAAACATGAATGTTTCACATTTTTATTTTTCACTTGTTTATTATTATTATTATTATTGTTGTTATTATTATTATTTTTGAATGACGATGACCTAGTCCCAACATAATCAGAACTTTGGATTTCCATATCACATAGAAAAATATTTATGCATTATTAATTATTATAATACTAATAAGGGGACTTTTAAATCAATTATTTTTATCATAATTACATTATATTATATAGTATATCAATAGGTTATAGCAGTTCCCGACTATAATGATAACCATGACATACTATGACCATAATATGAAAACATATTTCTCATGTTCTAGATAAATTATGTTGATGTGAAAATTGTGTTTCAATATTTGGTGTTGGAGGATCATTAGAACTGAGACCTCTTTTCATGAATTTTTCACTTAGTGATCTCAAGTAGATGAAATCATGAGGTCTGTCCTACCAATAGGAACACCAAATTTTATTAATGTCAATGGTTTTATATATTTAAAAACATTTATATTTGTATCTCAAATTTATATCATTATCAATGTGTTCTATTTGATCATGTACATTGATACAATTAAACAGTGACATCTATGTAATGGTGAATTAGTTTTAATTTGGTGTGTCATTGGTGGAAGGACATTGATTGAGTGGTCAAGACATGATTTTTCACTTCTGAAAGGAAGTGATGTATCATTCCATATTTACTGGGACGGTTGTAACATTATTAAATCCATGTCAATGCTAGATGTAGGTAAGTCTATATATAATGGTAATTAAAACAATTAATAAATCATGCAAGGATGATAACACAAAGTTTTCATCCTCATATATTATATATCATGATACAAAAGAATATATTACATAGAATGTGTTCATTATATGTAAACATAACTATGAATTATTCTTATCCACATAGAAGCCAAGATGTGTTCCATGATAATGTTCTTTGTCTGTGATTAAAATTCACTACTATTTAGATAAGGCCTTAGTGGTTCCCACCAGATGTATATTTTCATGTTCCACATATTCTAATTAATAAAAATTTATAATTTAGTGGGAAACATGTACGAGGCCCAATGAATGTCTGAGTATAAAAAATTACAAGTATGTTAATCCAATTTTATTTTTAGAATAATGAAGAAAGAATTTTCTTATCAAGTTATTCACATGTAACATATTTTGAAAAATAATTTTTCAAAGGAACAGAACACATTCAAGATTTATTAAAAAATTTGGTGATATCCCACGTTTAATTAATGGTTAGAATTTTATTATTGGACACATTATTAAATTTATTATGTAGATTTAAAATATTTATTACTATTACGATTACTTTACTAATCAATAACGGTGATTTTTGACATTTTTGAGGGTTATGTTTTCATTGGATTCAAAGTGATATTTATGGAATCTTAAATCCATTCATAAATATGTATTTAAACACAGAATTAATGGGGATATCCAATTGAACAAATTTAATTCTCTCCAATAATCTATATTAATTTTTTAAGAGAGATACCAATGTTAGAACAATATATGATTGATTCCAATTCCTAAATCAATCACATATACCTCATGTTTATGAACGGACAACAAAATGAAATTTTATTTCCCATACTAGAACCCATGAATTGATTAAAGTAATTCCACGATCTATAGTTCAAGTGTGAAATGTCCATAGGATACATCATTTGGTTCCATTACACTATCATACACTGAGAATGATAAAATCAAATTGAAATTTATGAACAAACAATTTATTATTTACGATATCATTTGTTTTTTCATTTCATACTCAAATTAATTTCATGATGATCCATTAATAAATATAGACATGGGTAGTAATGATTAAATATTTTATAATGAATCCAAAAGCATAAAATTTTAAAAATACTAATGTTTTACTATTTCGAAAAGTTTAAGTTCCTAAATTTTTTATCATATTGTTCATGTAGTCATTAAATTCAATTTTAATTTTTTTTTCAAAAATTGAGAAGAGGATGTCGTAATGATCCCAACATAACTATTGTTTCTTTTATCAATGGCCGGATTACCAAGTTATATCAATCCAATGACCGAATATTAAATTTTTAGGCTATTAAGAAAAAATTAAATAAAAATAATATGATATATATATATATCATGTCAGCTGAAATATGACAGCTTTGAGGTTCATTGGTTGCATCAAGAGAGTATAACTCTGTAACATCCCCGAATCAAGTACAACTAAATTAGTTCCCCAAGCCAGACCATCACATGAATTCATGCATGCCTCCCCATATTCTAGAGGTTTCCGACTAGTAGTGAGGGTCTAATAGGTTATGTGGGGAAACTATACCCTCTTTACTACAGTAAAAACACTATAAAAACATCATTAGAGGAAATAATTGGAAACAACTGATAATATGCATCGTCAAACATCTCCCATACTAGTTACAATCCACAAGAAATAGTAAATATGTCCTGTCATGCTATAATGACATGTGAAAAAACCCAAAAATAATGTCAAAAAAGGGAATAACAAAAACGATCGTAACTATAAGTTAGGAACCTCATCAATGCATGTACAATGTCCGACTCAACTATAAAGTATAGATCCCTTGCCCTTGTACTAACCTGGAAGCATCAATTCTGTCCAGGTACCCAACGATGACTTGAGCAGGCTGTGAGTACAACTCAGTAGGCCACCACCCACAGTTTCTATAAATATTCAGTCTAATAGATAGTTCATTCAAGCATAAAAATACATGAAAAGTAAAGACAATTCGAGACCACTAGTTAACAATCTCAACAAACTATACTATCCTAGGTTCCAATTCATTTTTTCTTTTTTATTACTAGTTCATCATAAATAATGGAGTTCATAAGTTAGGAATCCACATCATTCACACAAGGTTTACGAGATTTATCAATTTTAACAATGGAATAAATAAGTCCCTAACTCCCTGGGGATAATATATCACAACATCACTATATCCTCACCATGAAGCCTCAGTCTGGGTGGAATGCAACCATTAGGGAAATAGTTCTTCATCTCCTTCCCTAACTTCGGCATTGTGGGTGGAGATAGAGAATCAACCTTACTAGACCGTTAGAAGGATCCTCAGTCCCTTATCCCACACCTAAAGACATTTTCCCATTATTATCTACCCACTCACTACATACAAAATATATCACTACATAACACAACCAAAACATACAACAATCACAATCCATAATAATCAATCTAATAATTAATATTTTTCACTAAACCATTAACACATTTTCCATTTAAATCACATATTATATTTATCCAATTCCCATTCTCAAGCCTTGATTACTAAGCATAATCAGTAATTCCATTATTTTAACCCATTATACATATTCATGAATCCCCTTCAACATATTTCGTATTTAACATACCATTATCAATTTTTCATATTCACCATTTCACATGAACACACATTCTTAAGAATATCTAACATATTTCATAATCCTCATACACCAAATAGAATTAATCAATACCTCATCTGTACATCCATTAAAATATCACATACTCCTTAAAGGATCTACAAGACCACACAACAACCTAGAACATCCTAAGATTATTCTAGGTCTGGAATGTATCAGCGCACCCCAAGGGTGGCCTTAAATTGGCCAATCATCGATCATACATCCATTGGGGACCTTGACAGTTTTTATTCATAATTTAAACACCTGAAATACCAAATCCTCAACAACAAAGATCAAATAACAACAAGATATGTCAAAGAACAAGGTTGGACATGCACATATCTATAATGAAACTATGGGGTATAACATTTATACCACCTTCCTCAAATAACTTGTAGAATTAAATCCGAAAATTGGATTTACATACAGATTCAACCACCTCTTATAGCATTAACTTATATTTTCCTAAAAAAAAGGGTTCAGAGATTCTGATAGAATAGATTGAAAGATATAAACCCTAATGGAGATAGGGTAGCTAAGAGTAGATTAGATTCAACATGATTTTTGATCCAAAACCAAATGCACTCCAATTGGCATAGAGATGAAGGAGATTCACCCTTGGAAGATTTTGGGAGCACTTATTTGTCTATAGTGATTAGCGGTGGAGAAAAGAGGAAAATACCATGTGAGGATTTAAAATCCCAGAGATTCAATTTAAGTAAATTTCTCAAATTTACTAGACTTCATTATTATCCCACATGGTTTTCCAAATCTTGTTTAAAACGTGTGTGAGCCATTGTCCCAAAATCACCCATTCGTATGGTTTCCATGTAATTACGAACGATTAGCTTAATCTTGAAGTAACCATGCATAAGCCTCTATCCAAGGCTACATGGTTATGTGGGATGCTCCGTAGGGTTTTCACTAACCATGCGCAAACTATGCTACATGCCTATAAATTCTTTTTTTCTTCACATTCATTCCTCAAACCCACATTACACCCCTGAGAATTCCCACAAAAATTGGGAAAATATTAGTTGACCAAAATAAATGACATAAACTACAAAATAAACCACATAATAACTTAATATAAATCTCAGTTCTTATGAACTACATACCTTAGGGTGGATCATCGTGAAGCTGCTCTTCCCAAGCATCATTAAGATTCTGAACAAAGAGATCAGGAAACTGGGAACACATATTTGATTTTCTATCCCATGTTTATTTTTTAATTTTTCCATGTTTCCATGTAATACAAACCAAGTGAAAAATATTTCCCCATAAGACATTATCACTAAGTTCCACAATACAAACCAAATGGTTCTCAATGAATAGATCATGGTCAAGCTTAACATCATCAATGTTTATCAAATGAGATGGATCAGGTTGATATTGCAGGAGTTTTAAAACATAAAAAAAACATGCATCCCACTATACCAATGTATAATAGACAATCCTCATGCCACTACTCCAATCCTCTGCACAATCTCAAATGGAACAATTTACACGAGTCCCAACATTCCTTATTTCCAGATTCAAAGGTGACCAAACCATGGAAACACCCAAATAAACATAGTATTTCCAAAAAGGAACTATAAGGGTCTACAATGAAGATAATAATATGAATTATTCATACTCTTGGTTGTTTCCATCCACTTATGAATCAACCAACCCTTCTCATATGTCTCCTGCATGAGACTCTGTCCTAATTGCTCTAACGCCCCAACTTCTAACCAATACAATAGAGATATTCACAGTATCCTATAGAGTGCCTCCAAAGGATCCATCTGAATTGTAGCCCGAATACTATTGTTGAAAGTAACTCAACAAGCTAAAAGTTATTTTCCCATGAACCACTGAAATCTAGAAAACAGGATCTCAAAATGTCCTATAATACCTGAATTGTACACTCTGACTTCCCGTCCATCTATGGTTGATAAGACATACTCAAAAACACTTGGGTGCCAACCACCTTATGTCGACCTTTCTATAATCATGATGTGAAATGTTGATCATGATATAAAACTATGGTTCTCAGTACACCGTGGTATTCCAATATATCTCAAACATATAACTCACCCAACTGCTCAACTATATAGGTTTCATCAATTGTGAATAATTGAGAATCTTTAGTCAACTGATCTATAACCACACAGATTTCATTATTCTTCCTTGGCATCTTTGGAAGGTCTAATACGAAGTCCATTGTTATATCATTCCACTTCCACTCTGTAATGGGTAATGATTATAACAACCCACATGGATGTTTATGCGCAACCATTAGATGTTGATAAGTAATGCAATGTGCCAAAATAACCCACAAACTCTTTCTTCATTCTAGGATAAAAATACTACTGATGAATATCCCGATACATTTTAGCCAGTCCCGAATGTATTTCCCAATTTGAGGCATAGAAATCTCACATCAACTCTCTTTTCACACATGTATTCCCTAAAAATTGGTTTCAAATTTTAAAAAATAATTTATCACCAAAAACCAAACTAGAAGGTGACTCCCCACCATTAAGATTTCCTTCATAGCCAAACACTCAGGTTCCTCATGCTGACTCTCCTTGACCACACTTAGAAGCATAGAATAAAACTCTATAGATGAAAGGGTGATTTTTTCATGCCCATCTTCCTCCTCCAGGTGAATCTCAGAAAACAAGTCCACCATCCTTCACTGAGATCTAGATTCCTGAACCACCTGATTCTGAGTATTCTATCTGAGAGAATTTGCATTACTATTCCCTTTTACGGGTGTGTATGACAACTCAAAATGGAAGTATTTCAGGTAATTATCCCACCTTATCTAATGAATATTCAAATCCCACTGAGAGAATATATACTTAAAACTTTTATGATTAGTAAACACCACGAAACACTCTCCCAAAAGGTATTTCCTCCAACACATTAAGGCATAAACCACAACATCTAGCTCAAGATCTTGGGTAGGGTAATGTCTTTCATGGGGCATCAACAGTCTTCACCCATAAGCTACAATCCAATCAACATGCATCAAAACTACCCCAATTCCAACATCGGACACATCATAGAAAAAAATCACTTCTTACCAGGTTTAGGATGGATCAGAATTGATACGATAGTCAACCTCTTATTAAATTCTTGAAAAGTAGTTTTTCACACCTCCGACCACTCAAACCTAACACCCTTCTTATTTAAGCTTGAGGGTGACATTTTCAAATGACAAAAATCTTTAATGAACCTTTAGTAGTAGCTGATAAAACCCATAAAACAAAGGATATTAGAACCATTCTTAGGCTGCTCCCAAGTCACCACAACCTACACAATCTCTAGATCCACCAACAAGACTAACTCAAAGATGATGTGTACTATGAAATTCACTTTATCAATCCATAACTAATATTTTAATAGCTTGGTATAAATAATATTCTCTCTTAGTGTACTCAATACGATATTAAGGATTTTGGCATGATCAGGAATAATTTGTGAGTACACCATGATGCCATCAACAATGAAAACAATGAACTAATCTAGATAATGATGAAATATCTAATTCATTATCTCTATAATCAAAGCTAGAACAGTTGTCAACCAGAAAAAAAATAAATAAAATCATTCAAACTATACCTACTCATGAAATCTATCTGTGGTACATCAAAAGGTATCTCCCTCAATTAATGTTACCCTACAGGCAAATCAATCACAGAGAACACTTATCCAACCCTTAGTTGGTCAAATAGGTCATCAGTTCTAGGAAGTGGGTATCAGTTCATAACTGCCATCTGATTCAACTTGATGTAATCGACACATAACCTCAATGACCCATCATCGTTCTTAGGAAAAAAAACATTTGTTATCCCCGTGGTGACGTGCTAGGATTAATGAAACACTTTTTTGTCAACCCTTCTTACTAAGCCTTCAGTATTTAGAGTTTTGCTGGAGGCATTTTATATGGTGGAATAGAAAGTCATTTTTCCGCTGGAAGAAACTTGATCATGAACTCCACATCCATCTTGGGTGGAAGTCCTAATAAATACTCAGGAGAAACATCCTAAAATTGATCCACAATAATTGTACATACATGTTTCTCTATATCTCCATCATTAAGAATAAGGCTTGCCACATGGGCTATGATTTCTTGCAACTACATACAAGTTGGCTTTGTGCATCCTACTTGTACATCCCACTCACAATGAATGACATAAGTGTATCCATTAGTATATGTGAATGTTACCGTAAAATCATAATAATTGATGTGGTCCTGGTATAAAACTATCATGTCTATGCCAAAAATCGGGTCAAAACCTAAAAACATGAGATCAAATAGGTTCCACAGAAAACAATAACCACCAATCACTATGGAAAAACTTCCACACTGTATGATATCCTCAACAATAACCCCTAACATAGTATGAATAAACATCACCATGCACACTTGTTCCCAGGCTTGACCATAAACAACCATAAATTGTGTAGAGATAAATGAGTTTGCATCAGTTGTGTCAAATAGAGCATTAGTGAGTGTGGATGAAACAAGAACAACACCTCAAATAGTAGATGGTCTATCCTCACCTACACTAGGTGTAGAATGAACTGCATGAAGTTGGACTTTCCCTATACCCATGGTTCCATCCTGAGTATCCTACACTTCACTATCCTACAGGTATGGATTGTCTTGTCTCGAGGTTCCACGTCCACCACCTCTACTAGTAAGGCTAGTAGTGCTCCAACTACGTGCCTGATATGGGGTGATTGGTCCCTTTCCTTAACATGACATCAACCTCTGACTCCCATCCATGACTCACTGCCTAGAGTGCATGAATAACCTCTGTATATGTCCCAACCTACTATAGGACTGACACTCTACAAGTAGTTGGGGAAACTGACCCCCTATGTGACCCGACCTACCACACTAATAACAGTATACCCAATCAACACTCTAATGAACTGACCCTCTCTTCTAACTATTCTGTGCACTCTCACCTTATTGGAAACTTCTAAAATGATGTTTAATTCTGTCAGAGGCTGTACAAAATGTCCACCTAGTTTTCACCACAAGTT
The DNA here is from genome assembly GCA_963277665.1 of Viscum album. Lineage (NCBI taxonomy): Eukaryota > Viridiplantae > Streptophyta > Magnoliopsida > Santalales > Viscaceae > Viscum > Viscum album. The sequence continues at coordinate 401,528,025 of OY728138.1, forward strand.
CACCTCTTAAATATACCTTTAGCTTCCTTTCTGATATACAGTCCAAGTCCACTACTTATACAATCCTCTTCAGATGGAAGATTCTCACATAGGACCTAATATCTAGCCTAAGACCATCCTCGAATCACTTTTACATAGTTACATCTTCTCTATCCATCATCATGACAAATTAGTGCAAGTCATGGAAACGACTAGAATAATCCATCACCAACGCAGGCCCCTGAGTCAAACTCATAAGATTTTTAGTTTTCTCATGCCTCAATATTTTTGAGTAGTAATGTTTCAAAAACATTTCCTAGAAATCCTTCTATGCCATTCCTTCATTATCCTCTGTGTAAACCATATTATCCCACCAACTCTTGGCCTAGACCCTTAACATGTAGGTTGATAAATTGACACATAAGTCAAGTGGAGTATTTGGATGATCAATAATATTCTGGGTAGACACTATCCAAAACTATTCTTCCTCTAGCCCTCCCTCTCTAGTAAAGTTCGGAGACTGCTGTAGTTGAAATTCCATGGTTAGATCAAACAGAAATGGAAAGAACTGGCATGGGTCATATTCCATCATCTGCATAAAATGATAATGATTGTTAATAAATAACTCTTCCATATTATCTTGAACCACTGAATCCTCCTGCACCACTATTGGGGGATGCATTCTTGGAAATATCATCTGGTCACCTAGCCAAATAACATCTTCGTGGAGGCATTTGGCTACAACTCCAAACAAAAATATTAGAAACAACCCATAAATTTTTCACAAATATATATGAAGGATCTTCATTAGTCACCAACAAACCAATTCACAAACACCACCTAAACAGGTCTGATCTCACCCTACACAATACCCTCAACCATCCTTACCAAGGTCATGGCTGACATGAGGTATCTAACTAACACAAATACAAGCCTTACATTTTACGCAATTTCATAACTATTCTCACATCACAAATTACTCAAATAACCTTTTATTTCACATACCACCTTTAATAAAATATAATTATTTTATTATAATTTAACATTTTCTCCCCAATTAACCCATTTGTATTGTTTCATCAAACACAAATTTCACCACTTTTAAGGAATTCAAATTCATTCTACCCTCTATGTCCCACACAGCCGTCCCAAGTGTTGGTGACTACTATGATGCATGTCACTTATACAAACAGGTTCCATGAATGATGCATGAATTCCCAACCCCATCCCATTCCATCCACGAGAAAAATATCATATATATTTCACATCACACCACATGTGAATTTCCAAATGGTGAAATATCATCAACTGTAACAAAACACGACACAAGAAACAATTCCCACCATGGGTGAAGTGGGTATTCCACCATATTTGGGTTAGATACTCCCAGGTATGATCTCTTTACCAAGTCCCAACACTACTCTAATCTCATGTCTACCTTCCCAAAATAGAAATAAATGGAAAAGAACTCCTCTGATATAATTGTGTAATGTACTTGACCTGGGTGCCACTACATCACTTCCCAGACCTGGGTCGACAAATGACATCAAGCACACATCCCAGAATGCTAGAGGTTTCCGACTATTAGTGAGAGTCTAATAGGTAATTTTGGGAGACTAGAAACTCTTTACAATATCATGACACAAAAGAACACAATATATTAAGCATAAAAAATTGGAAAAAAACAATAACCTACGTTTTCAAACAGCTCTTAAACTAGGTACAGTCCACAAGAAACAATATATATGTCATTTCATGCTACAATACCAAGTGAACAAAACCCAAAATAAACAAAAATAGTGGAATCCCAAAAATGGTCTGGACTCCATGTCTTGATCCTCATCCATTAATTTCCCTTGTCCAACTCAACTCCATAGCATATGAACCTTGCCCTTGTCCAGACATGCAAGCTTGAAATCTACTAAAGTACCAAACAGCGGCCTGAGTAGGGTGTGATTACAACTCACCAGGACACCACCAACGTTGTCTATAAATATTAATCCCAACATATAGTACATGAAAGTATAAAAAAATAACAAGAAAAGGAATTACAATTCAGTGACACTAGTGAAAAATATATACTTTTCTATACAAATCGGTGTTCCAATTCCTTATTTACCTTTTATTACTAGTTCATCATTAATCACAGAGTTCATAGGTTAGGAATTGACCAAATTCATGAATGATTTATGGAAGTTATCATTTTCAAGGGAATAAATAGGTCTCTAACTCACTATGTTTTATATATCACAACATCACAATATCCTCACCCTGAAGCATCAGTTCACATGGAATCAAAATGATAGGGGAATAGAGCTCCATCCCCTTCTCTAACCCATGCATTGTGGGTAGAGTTAGAGAATCTATCCAACTCGACCTGTGTGAGGAGCCTCAGTCCTTTTTCCAACACCTCAAGCCATGTGCACATGCTTATCCATCCACTAACAACACACAAACTATATCACAACCAAACACAACCAATACATACAATAATCACAATCCATATCAATCAACATTGTAATTAATATTGTTCCATAACCCATTAAAACATTTTCCATTTACCTTTCATAGTCTATTTACCCAATTCCAATTCTCAAAACCAGCTCACTGACCATATTCTATAACTACCATATTTGAACCCATTAAACATATTCATGAATCCCCTTATGAAATCCCCTTCAAAATATTTCTAATTTTCAATACCATTATTGATTTAGAATATTCACTGTTTCACATGAACTAGGATTTTTAGTCATATATAATATATTTCAAAATCCTCATACCCCAACCACAATTATCCAATACCTCATTTGAACTTCTATTAAAATATCTCATTCTGAACAAGGGATCTACATGATCACACATCAACCGAAAACGTACTTAGCTAATTCTAGGCCCCAAAATTGTCAATGAACCCTTTAGGTGGCCTTAAATTGGTTAATAGACCTCAGTGCATCCCTTGGGGACCTTGAGGGTTTCTATTCATAATTTAAGCACCCAAAAAAACAAACCTAACCAAAAGAGTCAAATGCACAATAATATGTGACGAATAGAAAGGTTGTACATGCACAAATCTATTACGAAACTATGGGATATAACTTATAGACTAACTACATAAAATCTATTGGTGAACGCACTCCCAAATGCGGCCGTTGATCCGGATTCAACCACCTATTAAATATTTAACCTAGATTTCCCTAAAAAAGATGGGTTTGATATATTTTAATAGGAAGGATGGAAAAATACAGACCTTAATTGAGAATAAGAACCAAGGAGTAGATTATACTCACCCAGAGCTTTGATCTGCAACCGAATATGCTACAAATGTCCTAGAGATGAAGGGTAATCACCTTTGGAAGATCTTGGGAGATCTTGTTTTTCTCTTGTGTTTATGGGAGGAGAAAGGAGGAAAATCATGAGTGCGGATTTAAAATCTCGGATTGGAGATTCTTGTAAATTTCTCAACATTGGTGGGCTGCATGGTTTTCCTACATAGTTTTCCAATCTGTATGCAACCCATGCATGAGCCAATGTCCCAAAATAACCCCTTCACATACTTTCCTAAAAATTCCACATGGTTAGATCATCCATGGAGTAACTGTGTGAAAGCCTCTTTCAAAGGCTGCGTGATTACATTAGATTACCCACATAATTTTCACTAATCATGCGCAAACCATGCAACATTACCTGAAATTCATTTTACCTCCTCTTTCATGCCCCAAACCCCTGAAACACCCTCAATCCTTCTCTTGAATTTGGATAAACACTTATTTGTCCAAAATAAATGACCCAAATAGAAATATCAATTAAAAACATACCTTAATAGAACTCATAGTTCTTATAAACACTCTTACTAACATATACACAGGGTTAAGGGTGGGTTGTTCAACATCCACACCAGATAATAGAAAAAATAAAATATATGAGTACATGACAAGGATTTTTGAGAACAAACATATTCAAGAGCCTAAATAATATGATTGGAATACCAAAAAGGGGAAAATAGGCTATATATTCATTTATGGAGAGAAACAAAATAAATAAATGATCATTTTACAAGAAAACCTACTTAGTTTATAAACTATGTTCCTCCCCCATGAACATATTCACATGGAATGCCATTTTCAATTATGTGAGGTAGTTATTTTTTATTAATTTTCTAAAAAAATAAATAGTGGAATGCATCATCACCTACCAGCCCCCCATCATAGGGGTAAAATAAAAATCCTATAATTCAATTTCTTAAAAAAATAAAAAACTAATGTAAAAATATTTGGATTGGTTACTTTTTTTAGAGCTATATAACATGTAAATTATGATTTTTTTTAAATTTATTTTATTTTACAAAATAATACACTCAGTTGGAATTAATTTGTGATTTCTTTTACTATAGGATTATTATTTTATTTAGACTGATCATAACATGAGACCTTCTTCATGGATGTTTTGTTTTTTTATGTAATTTAATTATTTAATTTATGATTTCAAAATGTAATAATAATTTTAAATATATTTTTATGTGGTCTTAACATTTTTCACCATTATTAAATATATAAGAGAAGGCTTGTACATATTTTGATTGGATAAAATGTAATTCTTACATCATGAGTTTGCCCTCACCTACACATGAGTATACATTGTAAAATATATAATTTTTCAACGATGTGGTTTTAGTTGATAGTTTGGGTGGAACAAAACAAGATAAATTCATTGGTGTTTGATAGGCACTGCAACTTGAGTCAGTTTAGGTCTTGAGGACATCCCATGGCATTTGAGATGACACATCATCCACTGGATTGATCAACCAGTGAAAAAAACTCATTATCATGTCCCTATTTCATTATATTATATTTCATGGTTTAAAATTTCAGAATTTTATGGATGATTTATGACTATATAATATAATTAAAAGTAATCAATATATAAAATTAATGAACTTGTATGATGAATGATTTCTATTTATGTGTGTTTAATGTTGTGAGTATGATCACATAGTAAAAATCTTGATAAATAAAATTATATTTCAGTCACAAAGAATAACAACGTAATAACCCTTATATAAAAGATTATGTCACACATATTTTCTGACACTTATTTTTGAAGAAAAACATAGTATGATGTTATCATCAGCCTTATAGTCAAAGGTGTCTGCACCTATTAGAGAGTTCTAACAAGAATGTTGGGTTTTCATAACAGAAATCAACATCAAAGAAATATTTGTATATATCTTGGTGTAATTTTTTGATTCAATACTTGAGTAATGAAAAATAACTACTTTCTAGAGATGGGATTGCACTCAACAAAGGAAGGATCTATTAGTTAATGTGGTTGGATAGAAAAAATAATTCCTTGAAACTATTTGATTGGTAACATATACATAACATGAACTATGAGAATGTGTTTTAATGATATTTTCCACTAGAATATTCAGGAACCAAATTATCATGAATCTAGTATTTGTGGGATAATTGGATTTGATAAAATAGTGTGAGACATTTAATATTATTTAATATATCATGTTAAAAAATCTATAATCAAGATAAAATTTCAAACATGCTAAGGATTTGTTTTATAGGATAATGGATAGTAATAACACAGAATCACTATGATAAATTTTAGAGAGAGAACAAATCATTATCCTTAATAATTTAAAATCTATGTACAATCACTTGCATATATTACAATGATATTGATGAAATTAATATGTTCCAACATCCCCACTACTTAATGATCATCCTCATGATGATATTTATGGGTAAAACGATTCTTATTTGAGACTCATGGATAATTATACCACGTTTTATCATCTCTACGAAGCATATAATGAGAAATTGAATAAAATAATGAATGATTAAAAGATTTTATTGAACACATATAAATTAAAAGAAAAATAAAAAATCTCATAATACATTACATTATTTCATCCTTATAATCCAATTTATCAAGATTTATTTAGGAATATAAAATGAAAATTATAGAGAAATCTCTTTTATATCTTTTGGGTATGGTTTTACAAGTTCATAAAAACACAAATAAAGATAAATATATAGTTATTATTATGATAAAACTAAATGAAAAGGATAAAAAACTCATTACTATTTTTATGTTAATGAATATTTTACAATAGTATTCCAATAAACCAAAGGTAAACATGGATTACATTGACTGAGAGGATATTTTTATTACATTTAGTATGATGATTCAATGGAAGTGAAACTATAATAAATTTAAGTAAAAGAAATAAGAGGCTTCAATGAAATTTATATTAATAATTGTATATAATATTTATGTTTTATTTATTGGGTATTAGAGACTCTATCCGTTTTTTGTTTTTGTATCCAAATACCGTATCCATGTAATTTTAAAAACATTATAAAAATTGAGGTGAATTATCCAAGAAGCTGAGGAAGGGTGATTCTTATGTCAGCATTGAGAATAAATTGACTTCTATTTTTCTATGATGATTGATTTTATATGAATGGTTATTTTATATTTATAATTACCAAAAAAAATTATCTAATATTTCGTTTTGATACAAAATTACATTATTTCATTATGTAATGAATGTTGTCTATAGTATTTCATACTCAACTAATATTTGAGTAATTCTAGAATCATAGATAATAAATGATGAATCAAAAAATGAATGACTTAGTAATACCCATTAATGGGAAGATATTTCATTCAAGTATTACTAAATATAGTTTTCATTTATATACTCCATATGTTTTTTAGATTATTTAGAGATAAAAAACCTTAAGTATTATCAAAACAATTACCTATTATGTTTTTGAAAAAGAACCATTTAAAAATTATGGTTCTATAAAAAGCATCTAAAGACAGTTCCACATTACAACATAAACTATTATAAAGAGAATATTGACATAATTTTAAATAATTTATAAGATTCCATTAAGATTCCAGTAATGTGAAACAGATGTAATAAGCATGAATTGTTAGAATATATGAGTTGTTTTCGGCATGTGGTAAAAAATATCTTCATTGAGAATTCATCGATATGTAAATTTCGTGTAGATTTATTCTTAAACTAATATTTCCTAATAAAAATCCTTCATGTGATGTTAGTAATAGGGGGATCAATGATGTGTATTACAAAAATTCATTTGTCATGAAAATATAGAGTGGACTTATTCCTAAACTCATATTCCCTTATAGACATCATAGCCTTGATGTATGTACAAGGAGTATCAATATTGAGACAAATACGTAATTAAATTTATTCCATTCTATTTTTGATACATACATAATAAATAGTGCCATTAACCCATAACTATATACCAACTGTAATGAATAATATATTTCATATTAGTTATATAATATAAGGAACATTCATTATGACACAAAACATATGTTTAGTTGAAAATATTTTTTAATTCATATGTTAATTATTGAAAATGCATCAATAAAAACACAAAGTGTACCTATTTTGTTATCCTAATGTTTATATAATATATTACATAAATCCAAAAATTAAAAAAGAGAGACTCATGTGAGAGACTATATTTATTTAAAAGGGTGAACATATCTGTTTGAGATAGTGGGAGATATATTGACTTTGAAAAAGCCATGGATTCATATTCCCTAATAAATTTTCTTATAAATAAGTTCTATAAGTGAATATATGAATATATAGTTCTAAATGCACTTAATTTTTAGAGATGATAAAACCAAAGAGAGATGATTTTATTATTACAAGGTATGGTGATATATTATTCATTGATAATAATAAATCTTTATCATATGAGGAATAAGAAAATGAAAATTATCTGACCTGACAAGTGATTATGAATTTATTGAAATGTATTCTATGTACTGAAATAAAACATGAATTTTTTATTTTATATAATTGATGTAAATATATTTGTGGGTATTTGAGTGAAACTATGCATGGATTGCACAAGAATTTTACCAATAAGGCTCGATTTATTATACAAATTCACCATTATTAGATCAATTATAATTTTACATCAATAAAATTTCTATGTAAACTTTATTTTACATTGGATATCAAGGCCATCCCACTCTGTGGAAACCTTAAAAAATATGTCTATATGAAACAATGAGAATGAATTAGTGACATTCAAAGAAGATAATTTGGGATAAAACTTCTAAGTATCAATTTATTTGTTGGAAGAAGCATATTTATCATAAAATATTTATTTATAACAATTTACCAATAAAAATAGGGACTATTAATTAATTATGGAGGTTTACTATGGTTGCATAATAATTAATGTTGGATTCACAATTTTTTCTTCAGACCATTTTTATAGAAGGTCAACTTTCAAGGTTGTATATTCATGTAAACAGAAAGACCAAAAAAATATCATATCCATGATTTATAATGGACCTGCATTCCAAAGGAATAAATTCATTTAAAAATATAGTCAATGAAGTTAGGAAAAATCCTTGGTCTAGAGGATGGGATGTCGAGCCCAACACACCTTTTTGGGGGAAATTATTACATAATTCCATACTTTCTTAAAGATTTAAGACATAATCATGAATCCTTTTTTAAATTGAAAATATGGAACTTGTCTCCACAATGTATTAAAAATTAGTTATAGATATTCATATAATGGGATACCATCTGTATATATCTAAGGTTCTCTATCGATGGATCCATATGTATTTATATGAGGTTCTCCATTGATGGAATCGTCTATATATATCATACTATAACTATACTAGTTAAAATAATTCTTTTATTATGTTTGTTTTAATTAATTAAATTTGGTTCTCTTGAATTCAATGTCATATATGGAGATAAGAGTTATTTCAATGTCAGAATTGATCCCATGATAGAGTTTTCCTTTGTATCCTTATGAGAGGAATCATAACACTTGTTTCTTGGTGCCAAATAACAGGACATGTCATATCTTTTAAGGTCATGTGATAAGGACCCAACCATGTTGATTAAAAATAAAGAACCAAACATACCATACATAAATGTTACATCTTTTTAAATGAATATTCAATAAATTTCAAAAATACACACTTGTGGACCGTACTTGGTTAGTTTCTTTAGCGACTAGATTCCCATTATTCTTTATTTCACGAAATATATTAATTGTATCTTACAATTATCTTCCCATTTATATCTCTTCATAGAAATACCCAACTTAAAACATTCCTTCATCACCTAAGGAGATGAAAAATATGAAATTGTGAACATAGATGCTCAGTATGGATAAACAAGGGAGATATTAATATAATATCAACATATGGGTATGGTAACATGATAAAGACATTTAAAAAACATACCCTTCATATCATATATCATAAAAATGAGTGATGGAATAAATATTTGGTTTTTATAAGATATCAATCATAATTGGATTAAATAACAAAAGAAAAGATAAAATACAATTTTTGTAATACATATATTTGTGAAATACACTTAAAAAATTAAAATATTATTTCAAGGTTATCAACAGGGGAATTAATAACATGTTATTATTGGGATAATCAACCATGTACCTAATTTGAGCTCGAGATAACCTCTCAGATATGACCTTGTTTTCATCTTGGGATTACCTTTCATGTCCTCTCTTTCTTCAGACGTGGGATAACCTACTATGTGACTTCTTATTTTGAGCATGGGATAAAATCACATGTACCATATTGTTTTAGTCTTAGTACAACCTTCTATGTAAACTATTGTTTCTGGATTCGTATAAACTCCCACATACCCTCTTGTTTCGGGCATGGAATAATCTCACATGGAAACTTTGAGATCATATAATAGTAATCATTACCCAAGGAATTGGAGGGAGCTATATGTAACAACCATATCACAATCCATATATTTTTGTGACAGAATATCATAGAACATTCATCATATCATAACCAATTAGTATAAATTGGGTTCATAAAATTTTATTTGTAACATATCCCATGTTAAAGAAATGTGTTTCTTAACAATTTCATAATTTCATCACAGACAGAAAGCATACATTGAAAGAGTAATAATGGTACCCTTGTATCATATCCCCAAAAAACCATATTTAATATCAGAGGATGTAATATTAGATGTAAAATGAATTTCAATGAAAAATCACTTGCAATGATTCTTTATAAAATTATCCTTTCCACTTTGAAACAATTTTTAAAACATAAAAAAATTATCAAATAAATTATTTGGAAAAAACATTTAAACCTATAAAGGAACACTAAGCGGTTATATTGAAAGAAAATTTTTTTCATGTCGTATGGGTTAAAATGAATATTCAATTCACATTTTCGATAAAATATAAACAGGTTTTTATTGAAATTTATCTGAATATTCCTTAAAAATTTATTTCTCAAAAGTATAACATGGTTAGAAATTTCTAAAAAAAAATACCTTTGAATTTTTTTTAAAAGGTTGAAATCATTTTTAAAAAACATGTATATGGTAGAAAAATGTATTTCAGTCGATGAGAAAAATATTGTTGGTTTAGTTTAAGAACATAATTTTTAAATATTATGTACATAAAGAGAGGAAAATGAAAGTAAAATATTTATTCACATGAAATAATTATATTAGAATAAAATTCATGATTATAATTAGATATTGATTATAATATTTTATCATTGGAAGAATAAACATAAACAAACACGATATTTGATGAGATTTTAAAATAAAACCATGACCACATTGGTAACATTGAATCATAAGCCCCATACAATAAGAACAACAAATTAAACTTAAATTATTATTAAAATAAATAAATTCATGATATTATATGTAAATCTGGATGCATAGACACCTCTTAAAATAATATAGGTTCATAACATACCATATGTTTCAAAGAAAAAAAATTGAGATGAAAATATCTTACCCCAAGTATCAACTTCATTCATGCACATTGAAAACTCCAGTATAATAAATATAAGTTTATTATAAAGATATTATAGAACCAAAATAATATATATATTACCATATATTATTTTTTTATGACATTTTACTACCCATTTATTAAAAATTCCATGATAGTGTCATGTTTCGGGTAATAACTGCTTTTTTCATGTATGTTATGATTTTCTATTTTTATTTATCTTACATTAATCAGGGTTCCATAATATAAAAATATTAAAAATTCAATAAATAATATATATATTAATTATATATTTATTTATAATAACCCATAAAATATTGAGATGGAAAATGAAATACATTGTTTATGGAGATAGTAGTTCATACGTTTGCATGAACACAGTTTCCATTTCCTCAATGGATTGAATCAAATAAAGGTAAATAATATATTACCATTAAATAATAATAATAATTTCTTATATATAATATAGATTAATTAAATTTATCCTTAACACCATTTATGTAAATATTAAGTTAAGAAAGTCACATCACATTATGAGGCGGTAGTTCATCTTACACACAAGCATCATTATCATATACCCCCCCATAATGAAAAGTAACAAGTAATTCTTGATATAATAATTAAATATGTATATTGATGTCATAAATATTATATAAATATGTTAAATCTACCATCATATCTACCCCTGAATGTTTATGATGGAAAATAAACTACATCGGTTCGCAAGGCGGTAGTCATTCGTACACACAATTGACTCTTTCATTTTCCATTTGATTGAAGTAGAGATTGATATTAGATATTACATTAAAATAATAACATATCAGTATATATGAGATAATTTTTTTATTATATTAAATTTTTTAATAATTAATTCAAGGAAGAAAATGAGAAAGAAAAATAGGGATCTTAGTGAATGTAAATAACCTCTCTTGGAAGAACCTCTATTGGATCTTTTATTAAGGACCCTGGTGTTGGTATTTTGAGAGAATAAAATTACATATATAACATTGATAAGGATGTTGGGGATGGATTTTGGTAGGTTTTTTCTAAAATATATGGCTTTATAGGTTTTAATAAGTGAACGGTGGTGGTGACCTTTTATAAGTGGGGGAAAGGAACCCATTTGGAAACTACATGGAAATTTCCCAAAAGATTCCAAAATAATTGTCATTCCAATGAAATAATATATGAAATGATCATTAAATTTTTAATTGGGAAGAATAATACAGATATATTTCCATCCAATAAAAATCTTACAACTTTTATAGTCATTATAACCAATATCTTGTTTGTTTTACACCTAGTAAACCCATTTTTACATTAAATACGGTAATTAATTTTTCCTTATTTTCTCTATTAATTATAGTAAAAAATTAATTTTCCATTATTAGGTAACATTAATTATGATTATTCCTAATATGAAAATCATATTTCCAAATTCAATTCACCTAAGTGAAAAATTTTAATTTAAAATTAAACATGTAAATGCGATAAGAAAGAAGTTCAACAAAGAGAAAATTATCAAATGTTTTAAAAGTTTATTAAATAAAACATCAATGAGAAATTCATTAAAATGAAATAAATTAGATTAATAGAATAATGATTTTAATTATTATAATTATAAACCCATATTTCAAAAATATTTATATTTTTAAATCCATTAATGTCGGTGATAATTCGTAATAAAAACCAATTTATTTCAATATTCATTAAATATTTTATCATTTCATAAAATTATAAAAATTTCACTCCATGATAATTTTGAAATTACGATTTCCAAATTTATGTTTTTAAAATAAATTTTTTAAAATTTGGAAAAATTAAATTTAAAATAATTGCTCCAAAGGCGAGAAAGCTACATTTTAGATAAATAAAATTATGAAGATTAAAATTGGATTTGTTTTAAACTATTATCTAGAAAACACATAAGAGGAATTTTAAAAACTTGATTGAAAATATAATATATAAATTTAATTAAATTCATTGAACAAATGTAACTTGGTTAATTAATTGATTTAAAACACATTTTTACACATACAAATATATTTTCAGAAATATATTTCCTTTGTTTTTGAAAGATTTTTATATTCAATTCTAACGAATGGTCCACAAGATAATTCATTATAAATACATGTGAAAAGAATATTTTCATAATTTAGTTAATTATATTCATACCCATGATTCCAATGGCTTGGTGATAACTATTAAATTAAATAACAATATTTCAATAATATATTACATTTCGTTTAAACTCGATGTTACGTGTAACACAAGATACACCCAGTATTTCATGTAATATATGATAAACATAGTGTTAAGTGTAACTAATTATTATATTAGTTTTTAATTTTGTAAATCATCTCAAATAGATTAATTTTATATGGAAAAAATATTTCACAAAATCTCAAGTTGTCTCATTCCACCCCACTTATAATGAAATTCTCCCTTGAAATTTTCACATTTGTTCCATTAAATGAAGAAAATTCTTCCGCATACATCATTTGGTTACCACATGACTTCCTCAATCTGGTAATTTTACAAAAATACATTTACCAGTTGAGTGGTATTGTTTTATATCACTTTATCTATTAGATCTAGAATCTCAATCGATTGTTCATCATTAGAAAGAGTATGCTTAAGTGGTACAACCTATGAGTTGAGTACATGCGATGGATCAGATATATGATTCCTCAAGAGAGATACATGGATCCCTTAATGATACTAATAGGGGATTAGTGTAAGTTCCTAGACATATTCTATCATCCCAATATGATCAATAATTTTGAAGGGACTGATATACCTATGTATTAGTTGTGCCTTCATTCTTCTATATTGAAATTAATAGAAACTCCTTCTTATCAAATAAAAATTATAGATTACATGAATGATAATCAGAATAATATTTCTATCAGATTTTTCTTACCTTAACATGTTATTTAATAGATTTTATATCTTCTGTAATTTCATCATCTAGGTTAGGTCCCAAAAGTTTTCATTATTAAACTTCAATCCAATGTGTCAGAGTTCTACACTTCATTCCATAAAAGGATTCATAAGTTATCATATACATGTTTGATTAAAAGTTATTTTTGGTATTAAAACTCAACTAATGGAAGGTTATAGTACTAAACATCTTATAAATCCATATAACAAGATCCAAGGATATCCTATAGTGTTTGAGTTGTCTCTAAGACTGACCACTAGTCTTAGGATGATACATTGTTCTATAATATAACTCTATATAAAGATATTATTCAATACTTTTCCAAAATGATGAGAAAAAATTCATATCCCTATAATATAAAATTTAATGTGGTAATCCATGTAACCTTAACAAATAATTTGTGTATATTCTAGATTCATATCTAGAGATATATATTATCTCATAGCAACGATGTGTGTAAAAATTGAAAGGAGATCGACTACAACCCTTAATTTTTCAAAAATCAATGAATCGATAAAACATAATGGTTACAAGTACCTTTAATCATATTTCTTCAAATTTTAAACTCAATCATCCACAAATAACTTTTAGACTAAAACATTTAAGAAAACAAAGGTTTGTATTTCCAAAAATATCTTTTAAAATATCATTGTTCGTGATAAATTCCATCATAGAAAACCTAAAAAGGGTTGTTAATGACATTGAACTTATGATAAATCCAGAACACATAAACTCATGATGGTATATATAACTCTTAAGTTAATATTAGATGGATAAATATACACTTCCAAATGTTAATTCAACTTTATTACATATATATGGTCTTATCTTATAAAAAACGTTTTCACTGGAATCATTGGTCTATCCTTATACCAATCCAATATAAAATATGAATTAGTTATTCCAAAAAACATGCACAACATGATAACTAAACTAAATTTCATCAAATGGTGAACTATAATGTATTAATAGGTTATATTTCTAAAAAATGAAGCATAAAATTTCAAACTAATGTGGGGAGGGTAAGTGTGACCTAATTATAATTATTCACTTCATCCATTATGATTGGATAATATTTCCAATTATCATTTTTATTTAGATGTTTTTGGGGATTATCATTCACATTTTCCCTTTTATTGTGGAATTGATTTACATAATTCCCAAAATCATTTCTCTTGAAACACTAGATTATGGGTGGTTCATTATATTAAGTTCTATCCCTATTCATTTCATTGACTGTACTCTTCAAATAAATTCATTATTCTTTAGGTCAATGTCTACGATTTCCACACTTATGACGCCCTCTAGTTCCTTTCATGAATTAACATGAGTGCTTCTTCCCGTATTATAGGCCATTAGATGACTGAAATGTTTTTCTACAATGTGATTTATTCATGTTATAACGAGACTCAATATTTCGTTTCTTATCAAAACCATAGAAAATTTTAATACATCCAATTTCTATTTCCATATGTAGTGCACATATAATGTCTTCTAAAAAGATACTAAATTCTATTATATCTAATTCATTTTGAATACATGGTCATAACACACCAAAGAATAGATCAACTTTAATTTTTGGACTAACGATTAAACCATAATAATTCCTTGAATATCTTTTTATGTTTTCTTTATAGATACCAAAGAGTCACCATCCTTCTATATTATCTTTATAAATTTTATATATATCATTTTTCATAGAATACTAGGGAAGTATTTACGAAAAAATATCATCTTAAAATCATCACATTCCATGGATTCAATTACCTTGTCTTGACTTTTGTTATTAATAACGTTCCACAATTGATTTTATTAAACTTTTAAACGATATATATATATATAATTAATTTTTCATGTTCTATAAACTAAATAAGTGAAAATATATTTTTTAGTCGTACAGATCAATTTATCACAATCTATAGGATCAACAAATCCACTGAAATATTGTGGGAATTACCTCATGAAGGAATCAATAGAACATTGGTCCCTCCTTTTCTTTTTTGGATCTTCCACATGATTCCTAGCATGAGAAATATGTGTGAGCATATTAACTATATTTTTAATCCCATATTGAATAATATTTGGGTTCTCATAGAGAAAATAAGTGCACTATCTATTTCATTCAACATTAAAATGGTTTTATTGTGTTCCATCCATTTAACAAAACCATAATGTATTGTGTGAAAAAGAATAATCATACTGAAAAACTACTTAATCCTGTAAAATCACTTATAGGATATCCAAATCATGACACATTATTTTCAATTTATGAAACCATCAGATTAACCTTGGATATTCATTGTCATCATTTAAATGCTTCCTATCACTTCGTAAAGAGTTTTTTAATTTGAAAAAAATATCCACTAAGAGTTTAAAAATACGTGTACATAAAGTCCTTTTAATGTGAACCAGGTGATGATCAAGTAGGTATCAACACACCATTTTCAAAGTTATTACACCTATATACCACTTTTCCAAATCTATATCCCCATATTGTATCCAAATAGGGATATTATTTCATGAAAACCACTTGATATATCCTTTTTAAAAATTCGAGGACATTTTCCTATAATTTGAATCATCATTAAACTTATCCTTATATGTATCCATATAAATATCATTAGAAATATCCATAGGGATTTCATTAATGATTTATCTTAATAGTTTCTATAGGTAAACACAACCTTTCCTCAGAAAACCAATTTTAAATACCCAAAATTATCCTGAAAATTACTATATATTATTATAGCAATATTCAATACCTTTCAAAAATTCAGGCCCTTAGGCCGTATAGGTTCGATAAATTTTGAGGCTAGATCCATTATATTAATTTTTCAGGAAATATTTTCAATGTATTAAATTAATATCTTCCAATTTATTACTCTCTATATACATTCCCTAATCAAAATCGTTTTTCATAATGTGGGGATTGGAAACATAATAAAGAGTGAGCTTTGATTCTCAGTAAGGGTAAACAAGGGAGATATCATTGTAAAATGAACATATGGGTATGAGAACATGAGAATGACATTTTAAAACCACACCCTGCTTATCATTGGTAATAAACATGATTCATTTAATTAATATTGGTAGTTTCTTTGACATTATTCATAATGGGATCATAGAATATGATCCCTGAGAGTATAAAAATTCCATTACTCATCGATTTTTGGAATACACATAATCCATAAAAATTTTATTTCAAGGATACCTACCCAAAATATTCATAAAATATTAGGCTTCGGCGACTCACCCATGTACCTTCTTCGATCATGGGATAACCTCTTTTTTACCCTCTTATTTTGTTTTAGGGATACCATCCCATAAAACCTATTATTTTGGTTTTAGGATAACCTCTCATGTACACACTTATTTTAGGAATTGGATAAAATCCAATGTAACCTATTATCTTGTTTTTTGGGTGGACTAATGATCACCCTCTTGTTTCAGGCTTGGTATAACATCCCATTTACCCTCTTCTTTTGAGCATTGAATAACATAATGTGTACCCTATGGTTTTATATAACATTAATAAATTTACAATTAATTAGAGGGATATGTAGGTCCCAACAATCACATAATCCATTTATTTTTTTCCAAAATATAATAGAATTTTACTTATATAGAACATCCAAATGATAAATGGGTTTCATAAAACATTTCATCATAACATAACTAGTGGAAAATAAATGGGTTTTGATAATCATTTCATCATAACAGAACCCATAAAAAAGATGTGAGTTTCATAACAATATTTCAACCATAAACATATAAAAATCCGGTAATTAATGATAATGTAATATCAAGGTCATATCCATATGAAATCATTTGTTACAACAAAGGATTTCATCGTATGGGGAAAATGTTTTAAAATAACAATCACTAGAATTTTTTATTGATGAAAATATCCTCTCCACTTTAAAAAAACACATTTAAAAAATAAAACATTATCAAACAAATTATATTTTATAATAACCTTTTAAACAAATAAATGGATATTTAAAAAATTTAGTGGGTATTATAGTGGAAAATACCATTCGTTCTATATAGGTTAAAACAATGATTCATTTCACATTTTCGAAAAAATGAAAACGAACATTGTTTTTGAAAACAACATGAAAATTATATTTAAAAAAATCAAAAAAGTATAACATGTATAAAAATGTCTTCAATAAATCATTTTTATAATTTTAAATTTATTTTTATAATAAATTGATATGTATTAAAAAAGGTTTCTGACTGAAGAGTGAAATGTAGTCTGTTTACTTTAAAAATTTATTTTTGAATATTGAGTACCGAAAGGGATAATAATTTATGGAAGTGAGGTATTATCATGGAATAAATATAGGATAATAAAATTAATTATTAATTTGGTAGAAGGAGCATAATATTTTATAAAAATAATCATAAACATAATGAATCCTCATAAATAATTATATTTTACCATAAAACCATTACAACTTTGGTAATGTTGAATCATAATCCCCCGGAAAGAATAACCTCAAATGGTACTTAAAATATCAAGAGACAAATTAATGATATTAAATTTCAAAGGGGATATATATATACCTCATAAAAGAAGATATTTTCAACACATAACATATGTCTTAAAGATATAAAATTGAGACAAAAACCACTTACTTTAAGTCTGTAGTTCTATCATAAATGTTCAAAACTCCTGTATAAAAAATATAATTTTACTATAAATATAAAATATTACCATGATATACATATATATATGTATGTTTCATACCATATATTGTTTTTTATTATTTTTTACTCATTCATAATCAATTCCCCGTTAAAGTCATGTTTTAGGCAATAACTACTTTGTTTTTCATATCTATTTTGAAATTTCATTTTCAACCTCCTACATTGATAATAGTTCTATAATATATATAATATTAAAAATAATAAAAATATTGTATATATTCATAGTATATTTATTTACATTAATATATATAATTTATATATAGAAAATGAAATATACAATTCATAGAGACAGTAGGCCCTATGTACGCATGAAACCTATTTCCATTTTATAGATGTATTGAAAAAAATAATGGTATTAAATATATTGAATAAAAGAATTAATATGATTTCATATATATAATTTACAATTTATAAATTTATCCTTTAAGACTTGAATGTAAATAATAAGTTAAAATTAATCGTATCACTTTGCATGGTGGTAGTACGCCAAACACATGAGCGATGTTGTCGTATCCTCAAAATAATGGAAAGTAAGAAAGTTTATTTGATATGATAATTCACGATGTACATTATTTTCATAAATATAAAACAAATATATTAAATAATTCATTTTATTCAGCATTTGAAGGTGGTGATGGTAAAAAACTACACCGTCTTGCGAGGCGATAGTCCTCCAAACACAAGATTGACAATTTCATTTTTCGTTTGATGAAAGTGGAGATGGATAGAGGTTATTAAATGAATATAATAAAATATAGGTATATAGGATATATTTCTGTTACTATATTGTATCTATTATTTCTTAATTTAGGTGAAAAAAATAAATAATAAATAAATATCGCAGTCAAGATAATTAAAATTGCTTAGATACACCTCCATTGGATATCTTGTTAAGGACCCTAGTGTTTCTCTTTTGAGAGAACAAGAAGATCTAGAATATGGAAAAGTATGTTGTGGATGGATTGTTTTCTGGTTTCTAGAATTATATTTCTTGATATGTGTGAATAATTTAGGTTTTCTAGTGACCTTTTATAAGTTGGGGAAAAAACCTCATTTGAAAACTATTTGAAAATTTCACAAATGATTGCAAATAACAAAGTCATTCCCATGAAAAAAGCTTCCAAATTACCATAAGTTCCAAAATGGGGATTATAATATTTAAATATGGCTATAAAATAGTAATTTGAAATAGTATATAGTCATTTTAACCCTTATTTTTTTAATCACTCAGTAAACTTATTTTTTCCATTACCACAGTTATTAAGTTTTTTCTGGTTTCAAAATTTCTTATGGACAAAAATTAAGTTTAAATTATTTGATAATATAAATTATTATTTCCAATTATGGAATCCAATTTTCCAAATTCAATTCAAGTATATAAAAAAATGAAATTTGAAATTAAACTCATAAACGTGATAGGGAATCACTTTTCTAGGGAGAAAATGTTCGAATGTTTAAAAATATTTTAAAATTAAAAATAAATGTGAAGTTTATTAAAATAGAAAAAATTGGATTAATAGATATATAATTGAACTATTTTTACATTTAAAACCATATTTAAAAAATTTGGATATTTTTAAATTTTTAATATAATTGAAAATTATTAAAGAAAACCAGTATTTTGACTATTCATCTAAATTATTATTTTTTCAAAAATTATTAGAAAATCACTCCAACATAATTTTAAAATTATAATTTGAAAATGAATTTTTATTTTTCAAATATATTTTTTTAAGTGAAAAATTAATAATAAAATAAGTGTGCCAAAGGCGCACAAACCTCTTTTTAGAAAAATAAAAAATTTAAGCATAAAATTCGATTTATTCTGATATCTGGTCTTGAAAAAATAAAAGATGGATGTTAAAATTTTTATTGAATGTATAATATTTAAATTTATTTAAATTTTTTCAAAAAACATTATTTGGTTATTTTATTTATGTGAACCACATTTTTTAGCCTAAAATTTTTTTTCTAGATAAATATTTTCTTTATTTTAAGAAAATTTTTATTTTGGTTCTTACATACGATTTCCCTATAGAATTTATTATATATACATGTGTAAACCATTTTTTTATCTAGATAATCCTATTCTTACCCGACAAGTATAAGTGATAACTATTATAATATATAAATATATTTCAATAGTATGTTATCTTTCATTTAAACCAAGTGTTGCGTGTAACAAAAGATACACATAGTTTTGCATGTTACACAATATAAACTCAGTGTTTCATGAAAAAAAATCTAAAATTGGAATCTTTTATAACAAAAAAATCAAATAGATACATTTAAAAAAATATATTTTACAAAATATCAAGTTGATACATTAATTTCATACGATGAGGGAGTCTAGGTTGATGATTCCTAGCCAAGGATGGTGTGGGACGTACACCAAAATAAACCATGTAACCCATAAGGAATATATCCTATCATGTTGGATATGAACATATAATGAATATGGACTAAATATTATAGTGATAGAGAGACCCAAAATTAATATGGACTTATGTATTAGAAATGACTCTATTAGGAATATGGCCATATAATGATGGTGATAAAGGGACCTAGAGTGAAAATATTGACATACGAGATGAATATGAACCTACTCAAAATATGACATTGATAATATTAGGGTGAGTTTTGAGTGATGGGTTTGGGCCTCAGGAAGGCTTCCTACATATCCCATTTGGGAAAGAGTTAAAGTCTTTGTAATTTGAATGGTTTGGGCCTTACACTAATAGAGGAGTCCCTATTTGGTACTTCATCGTAATTATCGATCTTTGATGGTTTTCCTGATGTGAATATGACACTTTGAGAATATTGTAACACTATTTTGGAGATTACATAGAGTTGGAGGGTCATATGGTGATATTTGATCATTCTAGGGACATGATAACAACTAACCTATATGTCTAGAAGAGTTATGTTCGGTTTGATAAATAGGAGGATGTGGAAGATCTAGAATTTCTTACACTCTCTTTGGTCTATTAGTGGATGAGTTTGAGGGTTTGGAAGGTAGGGGAATGTCTGGGAAGAAATACTAGTGTCTTACTCTAGAATGTAATCCCAAGGGATAAAATTTCTTATCATTTGCAGGTAAAGGATTTTTGAGGTCATGGTGGGGAAATATGTGAGAATGGAATAACATAGGTGTTTTTTTCCTCTTTTTTCCCAATAAAATGGTCATGGATTACATATCCATATGAATATGGATCGATTCTATTTACATTTTAGGAAGCCTATAGGGATGAATTCCACTACTAGATCCTCTTCCACTATCCATGGGGATGGAATACTCATTACCATGATAATGCATGATTGTTATGATGAAGACCCAAGATACTAGGTAGAGTAAATGAGGGGTGACCCCATTTAGCACAAGAATTCATGATCGAGGGGACACAATGATGTGCCCTATTATTTTACCATATGTTTATGGGGAAATTGGTGGATGTATTTATTTGGTTCTCATTGGATGGTTTTACCAAGGAAAGGGGTTCATTGTTATTGATGACATGAGAGAGGGAATAAGGGGTACATCACCCTGGTGATACCTGGGTGAGTTAATGGGTGAATTTCCCTGGTGATGCATGGGTGAGGTAACATTGAAATTACCCAAATTTCTCTTGGGTGTTTTGGGGTGACCTTTCCTAGGTGATACATTGGGGAGCTTACTGTGACCTCTCCCAAGTATTGCATATGTGAGATAGATATAACCTCACTCAAGTAATGCCTAGGTGGGATGAATTTTCCTAAATGATGCTAGGGTGGGATGAAATGATCTCACCCAAGTGATTACTAGTAGAATAATGTGGGATATCACCTAGGTGTTACCTGGGTGAGATGAATCTAACTTCTTGGGTGAAGAACCACATGGAAAACCATACTTATGAGAGTCCATCCATTGTTATCTAATGGTCTAGTCAGTTGATCAAGGATGGTTGGTGGTCATGCTTTTTGTCAAGAGATGACCCTTTTCTCAAATATATTTTGAATTGGGGGAGGCTTCTCTCAAAAAACTTTAATGATATTATTCCATTGAGGATCTCAAATTCCTTAGAATTTACTAATTACCTCTTTGATAGGCATAGGAGTCTACCTAATGGTTCACAGGACTTGAGTTATGGACACGAGAGAAAAGATATTTGGGATGACTCTTTGTCTTTTAGTCATGTAAAATGAGGAGCCCAAGGGTTCTATTTATAGGTTATATTGGGACACTAGGTGAACGAGGTAGTTCTTACAAGTAATTAATTCTAGTAGATCATGCAGGCTGGACTTCATTAATGCTCTATGCTTGTGGATCATGCATCTGATCCTCATAGGATGGTCCGTGTAGGTGATTCATAGAGTTTATCCCACAAAAGATGGTCCATTATGGTACTAAACATATTTGGTACTTTTTTATATGGGTTAAGGAGTGGAATGCACAATCATTACCGGATATCTTATTCATTTATAAAAATTAATGACTTCCAAAATTCATGACATTTTACCCGTATGATTGTTTGGGACAAGAAAACAATAAAATCAAAGTCTATGAAGTGAACTACACAATGGGATATGGTCTATACACTATATTAGGGGGTTATATGATGCCATATATTTCTTCAATTAGCATTAAAATGTGTTTTATGGTTTCAAAAAAAATTATTAGAAATTTATGCATCCCATTAACTTCTCCCAAATGAAGGTTCTCACCAGCATGAAACCAGTTTGTGTATAATTTATATTTAATCTTTATCCTTCAGTGCGAAGTATTCTTAAAACACATGGAAATCAAATGCTCTTCTTATTTTGGAATGGAGACAAATATCTACATATTAATTCTACAGTAATGTGTGTGGCATGAATTTTTTTATAAAAAAATCATTGTAGAATTGGATTTATTCATAAGGAAAACAATCCAATTATATGCTAAATGTAGAGAGCATTGATGCATTATTAAATATTATGGTGGAGTATAGTTTTTTTATTTATTGTAATGATGCTCTAATTTTTTCTTAGGCCATGGGTCCTAGTAAGAATAATTTAACAATTTCTAGATTCACATGATTGATCCTATAAAAATTGGTTCTTTTTTTTCATTTCCCTAACTTTCACCAAATTCAGATATAAAAATGGATTAGGGAGTCATGCTATATTTTTTATTATCCCACCATTTGTATGTTTTTTGAGTTTTCAATTTATGTTTCCCATTTTTTCCTAAATCATACCATGTTAATATCTAAAGAGCTCCAGCTCAACTCATGCCCAGGTTTCTATTCACGTGGTTTCAAACCAAAATACAGATTTTCTATTTAATTATAGGTTTGTAGTCTTAAAAGATAGACCAATAAAAAATTTGTTTTTTCTAGAACATGCATTTCCATGAGTTATGGGTATGATGACCCAAGTCAAACTATAGGCTACGAATGATACTACACTTTTTTGGAAGGAGGAAATAAAAATTTAAATCTTGCTCAAGGAATTATCATACCTGAAGAGTTCACTTGGGAAAAGTATGAAAGGAATGGTCATGGATAATGTTTGAAAAGATAAATCCATTGTGACAGTGTCATGAAACATATATATATGAGTATTTTCTCCTGGGGATGAAAATTACTCTAATTTATAGGAAATTTTCGGAGGCATATTTTGGAAAGTCATGTTTGAGGTGTATTTGGTATAGTCAAAAAAGGATTCCTTCAGAGTTAGATGCTATTTTTACCGATGATCATGTGATCCTTGTAATGGTCTAAGTTTATTGAAACCATAAAGTGTGGTTTATGAAAGGAATTCATCCATGGATTAAGGAAAAATTGATATTGGAAATGACTATCGATGAGGGTGGTCAATTTTAATCCAAACATGAGTTTTTCAATGAAAGAACTCGTGCTAGAATTCCCACCATAGATTACAGCCATGTGTGGGAGATAGGGGTGGTATTTTTTCTATGGTGGATAGAAATATACTGAGAGATCCCGACATGACTATATATATCATTGGATTGAGAATAAATCCTCACATAATTCTAGGATAGATATTTTCTTTGTAGATTTGAGCTATATGTAAGGAAATACTACACCGAGGGATACACATTGAAATGTTTAAATCCATATATGGAAGGCTAGGGAATATGGTGGAGACAATAATTAGTAGAACAAATTCTTTTATGGGTACTGAAAAAATTAATCCTAGAAGACTCTAGACATGAGGTATATGAGGGAAGTCATAAATTGAGTCCTTGGGAATCTCAGATATGTAGAAGTGGAATGAGACAAACACATAAGGGATAAGCACAGACTATGTTTAGAAAGCGATTTTTATTATTATTCAATCAAATAATAGGTAGATGAGAGTAATTTTACCTAAGGAAGAAAATTCCATTGATTGATAAACCATATTTAGAGGCATAATATGAAAATCCCTTTCTAAGGTGTATTTTTCATAGTAAAAGTGAAGATGTACTATAGAGTTTAATGATATTTTTAATAAAAACTAAAGAAAGATTTTGGGGACAAGAGATTCCATGACACAATGTGTGACATGATAAGGGAAGATGTCTAAATTATTCCAGATACATTTAGACTGATGATGGTCGTAACCATATGGATAATGTTTTAAATAGATATAGCTCATATGTAGGGTGTTTTTTTTGCGTTCAGGCATTAAATGAATGATCTAGGCATCACTAAATATCTCATTGGGAAGGGATTAAAGCCACATGAAGTTATGATATAAAGGTGTTGTAGGAGACTGACACAAAAAATGGAGGTCCTCATAGGTGAGGCGCACAACAATGTATTATTTTACATTATACAGTGGGGATGTGAAGCATATAATTTTACATCTTACATAGAGGAAATTAATATGTAGTTTAACATCTTATGGAAAGGAAATATAGAGTTCATTTTTAGGACTTTCATGCATGACCATCTATTTCAAGGAGATATATCCCAGAATTCCCTAGCACTCTCCGGGCATTAAGGGGGAGGGTTGTAACCATGAATCTGGGGTTTCTTAATCTGAAGAAGTTGGATAAGAGATGCATGTAAGGGATAAATTCAGACCACATTTTAAATATGGGTTTGATTAATATTTCATCAAATCACACATATATACGAGTACTTTCTCTTTGATATGAAAATACTAGGATTCATAGGGAATATTTGGAGGCATATTATGAAAATAGATGTTTGATGTGAATTATTAATTATTAAAGAAAATGTGTCATTTGAATTTGAAAAATATTACTATCGATGTCCAATGTAAATATTGTGGAGATTAAAATTTCCCAAGGCTTGTAATATGTTTAATAAATGGAACGTCCCCAAGTATGCAGGGAGAAATTTGGAAAAAATTGACAGGAACATGTAGAGTGATCCTTACGCTAGACTGACTTGTATGTAATGATGGGAAATTTTTGGAATAGTCCCAGGATTTGAGATCTGAGTATCACTACATATCTTGTGGTAACATGAATCAGGACACACATTCTCCTAGATATGATTCTTTTGATAGGTCTGGTCAGAATGCTGGGAGAGGCATTTTTTCAAATATGGGTTTGTGAATGAAATGAGAACCCACCTGGACTCTCTTTTGAAGATCTATCTCCTAAATAAGAGAGTGGGGGGAGTCATTTTCTGGTTTTTGGATGGGATATAATGTATAATTCATGAGTCTCTATATACATCTTTATGATGAGAATCAATAAAAGATAGTTCTATGATAGGCTCCCGACACTGATCAGGTTATTTTTAGAGGGTGAATTTTATTATATTTTGGTTTGGTAAAGATGTAGAATGTTGTATCACTAAATACTACTTTAGGATAAGAATTAAAAAACAAATTGTTCTATGTTATAGGATTGGTAGGGTAACAACACTTTTAAATGTGGTTCTCATAGTTTAGATCCATAATAATAGATAGGATAATGTTTTATGAAAGGTATTTCAACAATGTAGTATAATATCTTGTGGAAAGGGTGTCTATTATCCCATCTAACAGGGATGTATGAGGTATTTCATTGCACAAATTCCTATTAAATTATGTACACACACTCTAAGGATATGGTATTTGGATTGTAATGTGACCTGAACATGTGAGGAGTCTATTACCAAGATTAATAATCCCATGTGGGCTATGATTAATAAGAGAGATAAGGAATGGTGAGGTCATCCCTTATCATATGATGGATAATTAAATAATGATGTTATAACGGATGATTCCCACATATTAGTATAGAGTTTCTTATTTATCTAATAATGAATAATATAATGTGAATGAATGACATATAGTCATACACTAGAGAAGAAAACCATACTCAGATTCATAATTAGTGGCCAGGATTGAAATTTAAGTTCTAGTAGTCTCTACATATATTGTAGTTATAGTTATCAATCCAAAAACAAATATGTGTAATGATTCCCGACACTGATTTGACTAATATGTTGGGAATGGGGAATAATTTTTGTTTTCTATTGTATCTATCCTTAGGATGTGGGTCATAAATGTCACTATGTATCTCATCAAAATGAAAATCATAACACATGTAGTTCTCTGTATTCAATATAATTTTATGCCAAATGGTAAGGAATCTTGTTCCATGTAAGCAATGGTAATAGGGGATGTTGGGATTATGCATTAAAGGCATACCAAGATTTTAAAAAATCATCTCGTAAGAATATTTTCCAAGTTGTTAGGTACTTAATCTCATTAGAAGTGTTTCCCAAGTACTGGGGAAATCATTATGTATTAATAGTTTCCTAATGCTTCCTAGGCTTTTCACCTTGAGCATACTATTCTTAGTATGTATGGTAAGACTACATTTTAACATAATATGCTGAATAAGTTTTTATACAATGTAATATCTTTTGACTATGATGATATGGGTAATAACATTTAAGGTCATGCAATATGTACCACACCATAAAATTTATCAACGTGTGGAAATGAAGAATGGTATCTTATAGTTTGGGATAATATGACTAGTTGTTGTTAATCAGAAGAAATATTTTTTTTGAAATATTTTATTGGATTGGGATAAATATTATCACTATCCCTAGGGACCATTGAATCTTATCTATTAAAATAGACTTTATGAATGGAAAAATTCCATTCCCATTTTTTTCAATATTTGGTGGTTTCTTTCTAGCTATCGTCATGTTCATGATGACCAAAACCAGTCCCCTATTAGGAATAAATTAAGGTAAACATTCTAGATTAAAGATTGAGATATTCCATTTTGGTAAAACTATAAATGATTCAAGGTATTTGGTATTTTCTAATCCAACCTTTCTAATTTATCCAAATGTTTTCAAGACTACTCATTTTTGGAAAATTGATCGTAGATAGAAATACAATTTTAAGGAACTAGAAATCAATGAAAAACAATACTTTTATCCCATATACTCATGAATATCGGGTCACCATAGTAGTATTATGGGTTTCAGTATAGTATTCCCACAAGGTATATAGAATCTTTTTATTCTAAGATTCCATATCCTTGTCCACCATTTTTTGGAGTATGTTTGTTTTTCCTTTTTCAAATACTCTTTCAATCCCTTTTTCACCACATTATTGTGGGATGAATGGTTGGACCCAATGTTATTTTCCTAGTGTAAAACATAAATATATAATAAAATAAGTTCATTATGTTGTCCATCAGTGTTGTATGAGGTACACCAAAATTGGTTATGATGTTGGAATGAATGAAATTATTAATTCCTTTTCCTGAATTCATTAAGAGGTGCTTCTTTTCCCCATTTGGAGATAAATTTATTTGAAGTTAGGATATACATAAACAATTTGGTTGTAGTGGTAGGGTAAGGTTCTACATCGTCCTTTACCCATATGATGAGAGGACATGTGTATGTAGAGGTGTGCAACACCATTATGGATTGATTAATAAAATTGGAATGAACTTTATAGGGATGAGACTTTGTGGAGAATTGAATACAATCCTACATCATCGAAGCATTCAAACAGACACAAATTATAATTTATTGAGAAATATTGGTTCATAATTGATGGGTTCCATAATAATTGGCATGGAATTCTTATTTAATGGTGATAGTCTCTTCACTATCAATGAATATGAGGTGGATTATGACAAATCCTTATTTATAAAGGACCCTTTTCAAGAATCAGGATGTTATAGAGGCTAAAATTAACTTCCCAGCTTCAGATCTAGTCTTTTCTAGATTTTTCAATTGACCGAGTCCCACTAAGGTGATATTCCAAGATATGCATCATAGAACCATTCAAACACTATTTGGTTCAAGAGTTTAATTGACATCATTAAACTCTTCCGCGATACTTCAAACAAATAGCGATACCATTCTATGATGTTCAATGTTGATGACAATTTCTTCGTTTTCTAGATCTACAATATTTATAGTCAAAATTTTCTAGTGTATGTACCCAATCATTATATGAGAACATGTTATTAGTCAATTTTGGCTCTGAGGGGAATTCAAACCTTCATCTTTAGAAATATTCAAGAAGGAAGATCAAATATTCTTTATTTAATCTTGTGGGAGCAGGTCTTCACCTAGCTCTCGAGCTTTTGGGGTAATCACAATTGGATTTACTGATTATTAGATATGTATCTCATTTTATGTTCAAATGGGTGAATATTATTTTTTCCTGATTTCTAAGAAATTAATGAGTTCTAATCCTTCAATGAGTTCATGTTATTCCACCTCATTGTCAGTGAAACTGTTTGAGAATAGAAATAAATAAGGGAAAAAATTCATTCACTAAAGAGATAAGGATGACTCCCAAATATAATTTATTGAGATTATGATCTTCTATACTTTTTAATTTTTGGTTAGA
The DNA here is from genome assembly GCA_963277665.1 of Viscum album. Classification (NCBI taxonomy): domain Eukaryota; kingdom Viridiplantae; phylum Streptophyta; class Magnoliopsida; order Santalales; family Viscaceae; genus Viscum; species Viscum album. The sequence goes on from OY728138.1 coordinate 401,557,320, forward strand.
TGTTATATAAAAATACATATCCCATGCTCTAGGGGAGTCTTGTATGGAGAAACATTCTTCATCTAAAAGCTTTGTATTCATAGGAACTTATTCAAAAAAATATGATCTACAAGGAAATCTACCAAAGCATTCCACTTTATTTCATTTTGATGTATGAAAAGAGAGTCAAAATCTTGCAGGATGACCTCCCAATATGAGAAACATCGTATCGACATTGGGCGGTTGAGGATGTACTTGATCAATTCAGTTGAAGACATTAAATGTACACCATGATGAAAAATGTAGTGCCTCAATTTTTAAACAACAAAAATTAATTCCAGAAAACTCTTATGGGAATATGAATAACATTTATTAGTATCAACCATGTTTTTAATGAGATAATAAAGGTTTTTTCATTTCCGTCATCATTAATTTGTGCAAGGAAAGAACCCAATGATCACTTTAATGTTTTAACATATAATATGAGCATATTTCCAATGATTGGAATAATTAGTAATGGTATACTCAATAGATATTTCATTAGATTATAAAATAATTTTTTAAAGTAATTAGTCTTCTAATATTTATCCATTTTAATCATTAAAATGCAGAATGGAAAACATTTTGAAACCTGATTTTCTATAAAGCATCGAGTGTATGCTATAAGTCCCTATGGTTCTCCCAAATCTTTTATGTTTTGAGGAGGTAACATTTCACAGATAACATTTTTCTTATTATGATAGAATTTTATTCCATGATTTTGTACTATGAAGCCGAGAAACATTCTATATGTTACACCAAAAACACATTTCAAGGAGTTAATTTTTAGAATATAAAGTCACGTTTTTTGAAAACTATATCAAGGTCATAAGGATAGTAAGAATGTTGCTGGTATTTCACCATTATATCATCATGTAGAAAATGACATACATTCCAAGAGTGTGTTTATAGATGTGTTTAATGGCATGTATGTATATATCACCAGTAATCTTTAGGCCAATGTGCATCACCCAATGACAATATACTCCTTGGGGTTCCCTAATGGAAATGGATTCTTCATATTGAGGGTAATATTGGATTTTCTTATATCATGAGTATCCATACATGAAGGAGAGTGCTTGTTAGGCATCCATTGAATCAATCATAGGTTATGTAATTGTAATCAAGAACTCAAATTTCGGAAAATCTTTGTTGAGATCAATAAAAACAATTTAAAATATTATTTTTCCATTTTTCTTCTTAAGTGAGACTATATTGGCAATCCATTTTTGGTACTGGACTTCCCAAATGAAGTTTGTGTTGATGAAATTATTAAATTTAGCTTATACATTGGCGGCACGAGATTGATGTGTTATCCTCCCTTATTTATTGTAGAAATGATGAACTTCTTGTGGACCTAGATGATAGACGACCATATTGGGATTAATGCGTAGAATTTCAATGTAACTCCAAGAGAATATATCTTGAGGTTTCATTAAAAAAATGGTATATACTTATTGATATTCAATGGTAATTTCCATACTGATCATCATAGGTCCCGAGTCATCCTCTACACCGATATTTACCTACACGAGTTTATCGACTGTGGTAGAGACACCTTCCTTGAATTCCACTGGAGTATCATTGAGGTCATATTCCTCTTCCTCTACCTCCTCTTCCTCTTCATCCATGATTTTTATGATGAATGAGTGAAAAAGAGGAATATTTATTATTAGTAGGAATATAAATATTCTAAGATTCAGAGGAAAAATATCTTCTTCCTCCTATAGATATATAACAATTATTTCAAATTCAGCTTATGATGTTTTGGTTTCACGAATTCCTATGGATAAAGTGAGGGAATTTATACCAGATGAATCACTACTAATGAAAGGGTAAGAGACCTATTCAATATGGTTGGGTTAAAATTATAATATTGATATCTTGAGGGTTGAACAGTACATTCCCAAATCTAAACTCACATTCTTGGTTTGACTGTTGGGTAGTATAGAATCATCATCAAGGTTATTAAATGGGATGGTCAGTATCATATCCAGACCATTCGGGGTGGTAACCCAAGAGACATTATTAGTCCTAGGATCCTTCCCTTCGATAAAATAATATCCTATATCAATGTATTGAGATTCACGATAAACAAATGTATATATACCCATTTACAATGTCATACTTTGACCATTGACGTAATATACGAGACATTGGTGATATAATGAAGGGATTTCCTTATGTTGGTGAAACCAAGGAATTATTAGTAGGACATTGAAGGTTGTATATTGATGGATGACTAGAAATTTAGAGTCAGACATTAGGTCCCCAAATAGAGTTTTGAACTTGATCTGGTCGAGGGTATTTTGTTAACATTTACCAAACCCCTACAGTGTTAAAGGAGAGGGAGGCATATAGGGTTTAATATATCCAAAGTGTTGATGTGTTCATACTAAAATGTTATTGGAAACTGATCCATTACCAATAAAATATCAATGTATATCAAACTCATCTAGCCTACTAGACACATATAAGGGCCTTATGTGTCCTTACATCACAACATCCTTATCATATTCTATAAAAGAGATAACCACCTGCGCTTCCATATGGTCAATCTTTTAATGGTATACCTTGGTGGTAGTGACATTATCTTTGATCTTTTGAGGGATTATTAGGTCATATACCAATGCTTCATATGGATCATTTTACATGTTGGGAGTATCTAGAATTTAGAGATTCACTAGAAAAGTAGCTAACTATTTCATGATGTCATTTTTTTAGTTCAAGGTCTATATATTCCTAGGTATATTTGGACCCTTGGATGAACATTAAAATTTAAAGCACTGGGGGTTGAGAAGTAGTCTAGTTAAATAGATATTCAGGGGACTTTTTTCATTATTTGATTTGGTCAGACGGGCCTTACTACCTACATGGGTTAACAAGACTATTGTTTACCTTCTAGTTGATCTTATAAAATGATCAGGTTTGGGAAAATTTTAGTGAATGTGGGAATGATTATATATTATTCATGTTACCACTAAAGGTTTACTCCATAAGCCTCAGTAGCTAAATAGATCCTTTTGGGATGTGGATTGGATATTAGATTCGACCAGAATACTGTCACCCCTTCCTCTTGAGCTCATGTAGCCTTTTCTAGTGGTTCCTAGAATTGCTTCAAGGAACATTTGTTTATAAACCAACTCATTTTCATATAATGAAACTGTTATGTTAATGATGTTAATGGAACTAAAATTTAATTCTTCTTCTGATTAGGATTATGTCTAGAATGAAAATTCTAGTAGTACCTTTTGATAGGATAGTGCCCATGCTCTAACGGATGGAGGAATGAAATATAAGGGATTAAAGACAATATTTTGAATATATATCAGTTCAACATCATATAAAATATATTTTTTCTTCCTTCCATTTTGTTTCCAAGAAAATATGTTTTTTTGAAGACTATGACACCGAAAAAGTTAGTTATATTATGGTAGAGGAAACTAAGGGTGCAGTTGGCTGATTTTACTATTCAATGAGGATAGAATGCGTTTGGTTGATTAATTTCATTTTCATGTAATCATTACACTTTTTTACACTCTCTCTTGAATCTTCCTTCGAGTGTACTTATTATTTGGGAGTGGTGGTGAAAACACACAACACTTGTGAGGGTGATTTACCTAACTTTACATGCTGAGGATCCAGAATATTTTATAGTATTTTTTAAAAAAACACTCTCACCTAGTGTTTCCAAACATTTGATGAAAAAGTAAATAATTTGGGTAACCATTGACACTCGCATGATATGGAATCATAGGTATTAAAAATTTTATTAGGTTATATTACATAGCTACTATGAAGTAACACATAACATGATTATCTTAGAAATAATAGAATGGATTTCTTGATCTTTGAATTGAGATAATTTAGGAACTCTATACTTATCCTAACGATGGTATTATTGCTGAAATTACCATTTAGGAGGAGGTTTCATGTGTGGATGGGTGAAAATTGGAGTTGGATCCACAGTAGAGCCAAATTTTAAGATAACGTCAGTAGTTTCCACTCCTCTGCTTATACTTCACTAAGCTCCTAGAATTGGTCTAGATTTTTTTTCTTATTTGAATAATGGAATACTACAACATTTTTTGAATCATTGAAAGATCCAAAAACCCACGTATAGACTTCACTATGTTGAACAATGTTCACATCTCATCAATATTGTTGTCAATGAAACGACTCCATAAGTCCTCTTGATGATGTTTTTGGGATATAGATTAAGTAAAACCCATTCACCTAGAAATAATATGGGAGAATATATTAGTATCCATCTTCTTGAAACCATATATGTATATGAATGGTATTTTTTAGCATTGAAAAAAATATATAAAGTACTTATTTGTGAAGATATTTCCACCTATTGATTGATCCAGCTGGTAAACGGGTGTACTAGATTAAGGTTGTTCCCTATAAGGTCTGAATGAAACACCAAATATTGGTTACCTCTTTAGGCTAATGGGTTACCATTATGGGACCATATCAAGACACAATGTGCATCAAATGATGTTTTCTATCCCTTAAGCCATTTAATTTTTGGAATTTAGGATTCTAAAAACATGGTGGGGGAAGATTTGTGTACACCCATTTAGGGTATGAATTCCAATATGATTTTATTAGTTCACATCATGCCTACAAAAATTATAATTGTTCCACATATGATTATATAGATTTAATGAGGGGTGGATAGAGATCTGGTAAGGATCCTGAGCAAGGAGAATAATTCGTTGATCCAGTTGTGGTGGTTCTTCTAGTACATGTAAGGGGTAACATATAGTATGTACCCTATAAGGATGAATCTAACATGGATATTATTGCATCCCCAGTGGATAAAACTCCTGATAAATCACTTTTCTGCAGCCTATATATATTGTTTTTCCCTAACCTACATTGATTGGATGATCTAACTATTCATTAATTGTTTCAATAAATCGTATTTACTGAGGTAAATTTTCTAGGAGTGAGAGACGAGGGTATTCTTGAAGAAGATATCCAAAAAGGATGTTTCCATTGATTTTTTCCATATTAATAATTCTAAAATCATTTATATCGCCCTCATACTTAGATTATATTTTTTCATTTTTTATAGGTTCAACCTCTTCGGCCTTCCGGTGAGATATAGGAACACCTATTCCATTTTCCTTGGTAGATTCTCACGAAGGAGGTGGTAGTGTAGAATTTGAGGGATTCCACAATTTTTTAGTGAGCCTATGATTCATAGTATAAACACTTTATTCAGTCATTTCAATATGGATTTTATTTTGGATAGAAGAATCTTTCTTCTTTTCCCCTATATTGGCTTCATGTTCTCTATCATCCAGATGGTTGGTGAAAATGTAATTCTCCAATGCATAATGCATTACCAGTGTCACATTAACATTGGAATGAAAGGAGGGAAATTTTTCCCGGGAATATATTTTTAAGGGACTATTATATTTATGAGTGGTTGTATCCTTCATATATCACTCATGTTTTCCCACTCTATGGGGCCACATATTCTCTTTTTACGATCCTCTTAGAGCTGTCTAGTGATTGTAATCTCCTGATATTTTTCCCATGTTTTGATCATGTAATCTTGGTTACAAAAGTGAAAAACTAGGAGGGTTTTCCCTTTAAAATGCCTCCTACTTGAGAAAATATTAACATCCATTAGTGAAGAGAATTAGGTAATAAGTTTACCATCCCTGTGGGATGGGGATGTATTCATTCCATTATTTCAAAATTCCGGGTCGGATTTTCAGCCTTCTAGGGATGGGTTGAGTTATAAATTTCTTCATCCCTATAATGAAGGGCTTATCCTATATCACTATTCTTAAAAAATTTGTGATTTATCTTTTTATATTTCAGATCGTTTTTTATGAATGATCTGTGTGAATCGTATGATCTATATGTGAGCTAATTTATATTGAAGGAAAAATTGTTGTTTGAAAATTGGAAATACTTAAAAAAATTACAAATAAACCTTCTTGGATTCCTCAAGAAATAATCTTTCAATGGTTTGGTATTTTCTATCCTGATGCTTTGGATAATGGTTTCACATTTATTATTATCAAGAATATGATTTTTTGTAGGTAGAGTTTTCTTATGATATTTGAATAGAAGTAATGGAATTTCATGAAGTCACTATTGGTAGGCTCTAATAATCAATGAGCCGGGTAAAAAAATGATCCATAACTTCCACATCCACTAATTTAGGCATCAAGTGTGGAGTTGGTGATTAACTAGTATAGCTGTCTTAATGCATTAATACATGCTTGTTGGAGACCATCATGATTTTTCCTATATTTAAATTGTCTCATAGATGGAACATACGATTATTCAAATTTAAAATATAGTTATTCAATCACCTTGAAGTTATATTTATATCCATCATATGGAAAGACTTATTCCTATGGTGGAAAAGATTTATCCATATGTTCAGGATATTTTAATGCATACTTTTTTTTGATAATATTCCTAGAATAGCATATTGAGTATTAAATTAGGGCCAAAATATGACTGGTAAATTTTTTACAGCCCATTTGTTTCTCCTAATGTTTGTTCTACATTATCTTCTAATGAATAGTAATGCATCTATTCTGACCAATTCATGAGTTCCCCTACAAATTTTCTATATGCAGTGGGGTTAGGGGGAATCCCTTTCTATGTTGGAAGGCAGACGATCCGAGGGTCATTCAGTAAAAGGAACATTCCATGAGTTTTCTTCTATTTGGGAAAGGATATCACAAATCAATGATAATACATTAAGCATGAATGGACCCATATTACTATTAGCCTCAAGATATGAGGGAATTCCCAAAATTGATTCATTAAGGGGGGAAATTGTTTTCAATGTAAAATATCACTATGGAGAGGGCCTTCATAGAGAATATCATCATGGTGAAGACTACCAATTTGTTTTGACATCTGACATGGAGGAGAAATCTGGTAGTGTATACCCTGGGGAGGAATTTCAAGTTGGAAAATGAAAGGGGGAGAAAATTCTTTCCATTTATTCTAATGAACATGTGGATGATTTCCATAGTACTCATTAGGATAAGGATTCTCATGATCGATCATTTACGGACCATGACAGCGGACTTCATGGTAGATATTCTAGGGAGTACCATTAGAGTTGAATGAAGAATTATTACAAGGAGAACCATCATAACTTTGGTTGTTGGTTCTATAATTTGGTAACAGATCAGTAGGATCCCGTTCCACCATTGATTGATATTTTATGGTCTTGAGAACTCCATCCTTATGAAGTGCAGGTTATTTTAATTACTCATGGTTTTTGGTTTTCCTTTGGTGAGACTTCTTTTTAGGTGATCTTTTTTGGAATGTTAGAGTCACATGCGGTGGAAAATGAAATTCATTCATAGGTCCCTATCTATGTGACCCCTCTTCTACTATCAAGATTTTTTGACAATGATTATATAATTATAGAAATGATATATTCTTAACCTGTTGTGCCCAACAAAATAGACCAGCGACCTCTAGTTAGAGCATGAATAAATTCATGATTCTGTTATCCTTTGATTATTGGATGTTTTTGAATCCCCTATTGGGAGAGAGTATATATGTGTTTTTACTTTTGAGTGACTATTATATTAGGATGATGGTCCACATTGATTATGGAGGTAGTTTTGTATTCCCAACACCTAAGCATTGATACTATAATAATTATATCCTAGATGGTTTTTAGAATGTGGGATGGGAGTTCTTCTTTTCCTTCCAACAATTCCAAGATATTTGGCCTGACTTCCTAAATAATAACAGGGATATATTCAAATTATAGGGTCAGAGTAAGGATATTTCATCAGTCCTATCATCTATTTATTGTAGGGATATACTATCAATCATTATGTGGGGAGGGATAGGCTTTGGTGTTCCCACTATTTTCTATTGGAGCATGCTGACAAGTTTCTCGGTTCACTACCAAATTGTATTGGTTTGATTGATGCGCATGAGAAGGTATGTATGCCTTATCATAGGATTCCACCATGTCCTATGGGAAGGATTCGTCACTAGCAATAGGAAAGTGAGCATGTTCTTGTTTTTTTGATTACCACACTCTGTGGGATATCCTGGATGACCAGTTCTAGGTGACCTGATTTGGATCCTGTAGGGTGACATTCTCATCATGATGATGACTTGGAATCACATGAAATTACCAGTGGTGTTTTATAACATGACCCCTTTCTAGTGAATAATGTTTCACTGATATGAGTCCATCACTAACCTTATGGTCCACTTCATTGAGGTAATAGAGGAACATTCTGGCTTGTTATGGGTAAAGTCTCTTAAAAATGATTGAGATGGTGACGGGTTTTGTATCCCTTTTTGAAAAAAAATCATCACTTTTAGGATGGTTGGAAAGGATAGATATCATGTAGGTATACACATCAGGCCTCTAACATGAGGATAGTATCGTTGATTTGGTACTCCTAAACTATTTGTTTCAAAACCCAGAATTGAAGATGCTTTGTCCTTTGGTTTGGAAGGGAAACAAATTGTGAACCAGTTTATTCTTACGTTTGTGTAGGTTTCTATGATTCCATTAAATTGAATAGAGTTACAGTGGATGTTCTTGAAATGTACATTATAAACCAAAATAATAAAACTCAACAATGTAGTGTTATAACAAATGATTTCATGCATAATTTACTATATAAAAGATCAGTGTTTTGACACTGTTGTTTCAGGAGAGAATGAAACGTACTGACTTGTGGGTGAAAATGCATCTTTTTTAATTAAAGGATTCACATCAGGTTCCCCATTTTCTTCCTGAGAAAAAATAGGGCATGCTGGTTGATTGTGGATGTAACGACCCCATCTTGGGAACCACTAGATGGGGGCTCTGAGCCGGGTTGCCCACATGATCACAAGCACATCTCCCCAAACACAAGAGGCCGGTGACTATAATTGAGGGAATTATTCACATGTATGTAGAGGATACTATTCCCCCATAGGTAATAGGTAATACACAATAGTGGAAAATATTTATAAAAATTTGCAGCAGTATATATATTATCAAATCGAATTCGAATCAATTAAATAATCCCAACTGAATAAATGAAATGTTTGGAAGCTGATAAATCAAACCCGCTACACAATGATGTCATTCTACGATGATTGTACTAAAATAAAAGTACCAAAATATATAATACAATAAATAAATAAAACTAAAAATATAATGACACAACTTCCAACAATATCATCCTGAGAAAAGGCTCTATCCTCTATACCCAAGCTCCATCCAAAAGTGCCACCAATAAAAAATTGGAAGCCACATGCTTCCCTATATCCCTAAATGTGGAAATAAAGCCTATTTAGGACCCAAAAATGACTAAATATTGTGTGAAAATATATGATAAATGGAAGAAATTATATAAAAAATTAAAATATGTATAACTTGTTCTGGATTCTCAACAACACTCGCCCATACCACCTACTTCGTCCATCGCCAGGAATTCGAATAAGGTGTCGGTAGTAAGAAGGATATATATATATATATAAATATTTAAAGTCTATAAAAAGATAAGGAATACAAATATGAATTTACCCCATAGATTGTTCTTTAGCTTCTTTCTAATTTATGTTTATACAAAGTTTGCTTCAAGGCACTAAAAAGGTATTATAATTCACACGTATCCCAATGCTTTATCAAATGAAACATTCCACACATTATTATTTTTATCATATTAATATTTAGAGTTGGATTCGGATCCCATCCCTAAGGTATCTCTATGGTATATCGTTCAATTTATCCAATACCACTGAGCCCGTCCAAGGAAGTATTCTGAAAGACCGAGTATCGATCAAGGCATGTAATTATCCTGAGTCTGCCTCAGGTATAACACATAAGTGGTCGAGTATCACCTGAGGCATGGAATAGCCTCTTTGATAATGGGTCCATCCTAGATTTTCCCTCAGGGAACCGTCATCACCCTTGAGTATATAAAAACCCCAATTAAACCCTTGTCTATATAATCCTAAAATATCGCCTCCCTAGTGCATAATGTAGTAACCAATCCGTAACGAAGACTCCATTATCTCACTACCATGAATTTAATTATAATTCAAGGAATCTTGTATAACATATTAATCATTTACAATTTTAACAAAAAAAACAACTAAAGACTTAACCATATTGATCATTCAAGATGAACAATTACATCCAAAACAGTTTATCAGTGAAATAGGAAAAACACTTTTATCATTTATAAAGGCAATGCAGAGTAAGAATATAAACAAGGAAATAATTAGGCATAAAAAAACAAATACCCTTAGGATTCATGGTTCATAAGTATCCTAAATAATTTTTTTAATTTAAATCTCAACCAAGAGGGGTTGCGTAACACATGTAATTAATAAAATTAATTATTCGGTACTAACACAAATTAGTCTAGTTATGTCAGGACACACAAAGGGGAATCCGACAATCTTAAAAAAAATTATGAAAGCTTGTTTATCCCAAAAAGGTTTCAATAGTCAAACCAAGTAATTTAATTATATTTTAATATGAAAAATTGAATATTTCTGGGAGGAACCATCGAGCGACACTAGGTGTGATCTAAAAGATGAAATGAAATGATGAAAAAGGGAGTAGAAGCCCTGCCTTCTAATCATAGAGGTTCGTACACTATGAAGTGATCTTTTATTTGACATAAAATGGAAGAAAATGGATGATTTCAGAAAAAACCCCTATCTCTGCTAAAAATATTCCTTAAAGGATTTTATAACAGACGGTGGATATAAACATATGATTCATGGTGTGAAATTTTAGCCTTACTGAGAGATTTACTATGCACTAGACAACATTGAAAATGAATAAGAAACGAAGTTGTAGTGGGCCTCTGAAGGAGGAGAGGAGGAGGAGGAGGTGCACAACAAGGGGGAGGGTGATACATAGGTGATGCACTAAGGGAGAGGGGGGAGAGAAATAAAAGAAATGAAAGGAAGAAAAAAGAAAAACAAAAGAAAAATAAAATTATGAAAATATGGAAAATAAATAAGAAAAAGGAAAATAAATAATAAATAAATAATATAAATGGTATGCTAATGAAAAGGAAATAAATATATTAAAAATGGGATAATGCCCATTTTCATTATTTTTACATTTATCATAACCCCATTTTTATTTTATTTTACAATTTTTTATCCTTTTTACTTTATTTTATTTTCTTTTAAATTTGTTTCTATTCTTTTTTAATTTATTTTTATGATTTTTAACATGAACATTGTGCTATGGAAGGATGTAATATTTTACATAAAACCCCTGAAATAATTTAAATATTTTTAATAACTTTCTTGGAACTACATCATGGGGCACAAGCACACTATAATTACCTATAAATTAAATACATGGTTATTACATCAGAATTTTAGCATACTTATTACTACATATAACAAATCCATTATAGGAACGTATAGGTATAGTGTCTTTAGAAACTGGGAAACATAAACAAATGGTTAATAAATAATATATATTGTCTCCCATTTATTTCACCATTTCTAGAGTCCCTTTTGGCATATCCTACTTAATAACCTTATTCCTGACATGGGGAAAAGAAAACATACAAAAGGGTGAGATCAAATGCTCAGTAAGGGTAAAAAAAGAAATATCAATCATATCATATTCATAATAACATAACATTTTGAAAATCGTAACCTGTAAAATAGGTCGTAATATCACAACATGGGATAAATTATAGTAGTGAAATGTAATCCCAATAATCATAACTTAAAACATGAAACATTTTGGCATACACACATAATAATAGAAAATCATTTCATATTAGTCAAGGCTCATTTCCAAGACCATCATAGCGGACAATGTCCATCACTGAACCGAGTTCGCTCCTCGTTCAAGTCCTGTATCACTAAACCAGATTAACATTCCATTCCATCCACACCTATGTCATGAGATATAAACCATTACCAAATGAATTGGAGGGAGATATAGGTCCTACCGATCTAATAATGAATCCATTTTTATGTGTGCCAAAAAAATCATAAATCATAGCATAACCCATGTAATAAAAATGGGATTCTTAAACATCATGCCATCATAACATAAAAGATAAAAGGATATCATAAAATTAATTCCATCATAAAATAATCAAATCAATGTAAAAATAGTGATATAAATGGAACCATATATTATCTTAGATGGAAAATATTTTGGGTAAAATAATTGAACTCCATTCTTGAGGAATATATCCATTCTACTTCAAAAAAAACATTTTTCATTTCTTAACATGTCATACAATTTTAAACTAAAATAAGTTGATTAAAAATAAACATGAAAACTTGTAAAGTAAGATTCATAGAAATAATGTTCTATGAAATCATAAAAATCCATTCATTCCATATAAGTTAAAATAACATTGTTCTCGTACTTTGGCCAGAAAAGTCAAAAAGTATCTCATACTAAAAACCACAAAAGATTCCTTTCATATCTTTTACTAAAAATTTTACCATTAGGTAAAATTGGATTTATAAAATTATAAAAGGATAGAAATAATATTACAAATTGAGTAAACATTTATGTGGATGATAAATATGCCCTAGTAAATTCTGAAGTATAAACAATCTCGGGTAAAAATGAAATTGTGAGATTTTTCCCTTACCTTAGGTCTGATATGCTTTGTACGTATCCAAAACTCATGTATAATGATTTAAATAATGTCATTGACTTATTATAAAATCATATTCATTGTTATGATATCATATATAGTCACATTCTTATATTATTATTAGTAACAGTTCATTGAAACTTGTTATTCGGGTGTTCATTGCTTTATGTTCTTATGCATGTTTTGTCGAATAAATTCTTATTCGTCTTTTTAGGTTGTAGATAAATCATTATCAGAATTTTATTTGTGTAATATATATCATATTTATTCATTAAATTCATTTATATAATCATTATTCAATGAATATCATGTAGAACATGTCATGTCACATCTTGGAGATGGTAGGTCGTACGTACGCACGAGCAATGATATCATTCTCGTGATCGGGGAATTGTATTGAAGTGTATGTATATTATTTCGAAATCAGTATCACATTATAATAATCATAAATAGTTCTTCTTTACACCATTATACCATTCCAAGTAATGTGGTGGTGGAAAACAAATTACACCACGGTGTAGAGACGGTGTTCCGTACATACGTATGTGCGGTGATTTTGTTTTCTGTAGGATGGATCGAAGGTGAAATATGGTTGTTTAATATCTATAATAACCATTAATTATATGATTTATTCTGATGTTGTTACTTTATTATTAAAAAAATATAAGTAGAAAAGAAATGAATTTGATAGAATCAGTAAAGGATATTACCTATTCTTCGACACACCTCTTTGAAACCTCCTCTTAGGATAGTAAAAATGGTCTTTTAAGAATACAAGGACATCTAGTATGTTTCTAGGGAAGTTGAGAAGAGAAATGGATAGGGGTTGGCCGATCTTCAATGCTCAAAGTTGTGTAAAGAGGAGAGGGAGGAGGTGCCCTTTTATAAGGGAGGAGAAGGTCACCTTAAGAAAAACTTAAAATATTATTTTATAATAAAGTCATATTCGGTTTATAATAGTTACAAATTCATTTATTTAGATACTAAAGTGTGGATGGGTCGTAATACTCTCAACCAACATGTTTTAGATAAGTTTAGGTTTCTATTTTAACCATATCATTTAGATTTAACTCTAAGTTAAATAATTTAACTTTTAGTGTGTCTTCTTGTTTTCTTACACTATATGGTTAATAAACATAGTATAACAATCCAAACGAACCCCAAGTGGTTAATTATTAATATATATAAGCTTATCTAATTCATTTGGCCAATCCTTATATTTTTAGGAATAGAATGACAATTAATAATATAATATTCATTTTAAATACTATTTTGTGTAAATTTTAAAACTATTTGGTAATTGATTTTTTGAAACTCATAACAGCATGATTAGTTCAAAAATGTTAATTAAATCAATAAAAACATGTCATGTTAACCTAAAAAAATAGTTTAATTCATAAAAAGTCTCAAATTACATTTATTTTGGTATTTATAAGATAAATTATGTTAATATTTCATTAATAAGGTAACTACTGCATCATCATTGTGGGACACATAAATTAAATTATTTAATGTCTAAAAATTATAAATAAAATACCATTATGTAAGAAATATTTTTAGATTTATAATGAATATTTATAGTCTAATTTATCTTTTGTATAACCCTATATTAAAATGTTTTACTTATTAAACTTTGATTTTAACTCTTTTAACTCTTCTTTAAATAAAATAATAATAAGTGTCCTAATCTAATCCTAAAGGGTAATATTTTATTCCTAAGGTTGTTTTTGGTCGAATTAAATTTATCCAATAGAATTAGGACATGTGTTAGGGTAATAATAATATCATTTTTACCCTTAATTACCCTATTTACTTTAAACTGTGGTAAATAAAAGTAAAAAAGTTACTATTCACCAAAAAAATTATTTTATTGATCCACATTTTACTCTTTGATATTAACCGTGTCTCTCGGATTTTCAATATTCAACTCACAGAAGTGGTAAAATTATTTTTTATGTACAATTGCAAATGCTCATAGGAGGCGGGTAAAAGACGGTGAAAAGTTCAATAAAATTTTTATATATCTAAAATTATTATAAAATGACTCCAATGAATTTCATTGAACTTATATAAGAATTTTGTATCTATTTTGACCCATAATATATTTAAATAAAATAAATTGTTATTTAAATAAAAAGTCGGTTTTAACCGATAACTCAGTGTTTTCACTATTCAACAAAAATTGAAAGTTTTCAGAAAAATACAAAAAATTCACCCAAGGATAATTTTCATATTATGAATTCAAAAATGAAGTCCATTTTAAATGTTAAAATTTATAAAATTTCCTAAAGGGGGTATTACTATTCATAACGGCTAGTTTATATAATATTTTAATAGCATATTGTTGTTTAGTGAAACTCGGTATTGCGTACAACACACGCTATCATGGAAGGTTATGATTGCATGTAAAGCAAGACAAGCTAGTGTTGTGTGTAGTGAAATATTCCTTTGATGTTTCATATAACATATGACATAAAAAAATATACTTCTCATAAACTATCAGGGTGTTACATTCTACCCCGCTTGAAATGAATTCCGCCCCCAAAATTCATCACTTCATAACAAATAGATGTGGATAACCCTCCCTTATCATATTCTCAAGCTCCCATGTAGCTTCTTCTAATTAGTGGTTCCTCCATAAAACATTCACCAAGTGAGTGGTCTTGTTCCGTAGAACTTTTTCGCGACGATCCAGAATCTCTATTGGTTGTTCTTCATTAAAACGATCTTGCTCTAGTGGTACAACTTCTGAGCTTAGTACATGTGAAGGATTCAGTATGTACTTTCGCATGAGAGATAAATGGAACACATCATGAACTTGAGAGAGATTCGATGGAAGCACCAATAGGTAATCTATCATCGCAACATGATCCATTATTTTGAAAGAACCGATATACCTTGGGCGCAACTTTCCCTTCTTTCCAAATCTCATTACTCTCTTCCATGGAGATATTCGTAAGAACACTTTACCACCAACATCAAAATCTAGGTTTTTTCTTCAGTTATTGGCATAACCTTTTTGTCGAATCTGAGATGTTCTATTGTGTTGTTGAATAGATCGGACCTTTTCTGCCATCATATCAACAAGATCAGGTTCTAATAGCTTTGATTCCCCAACTTCATCACATGATGTTGGAGTTCGCCATTTCTTTCCATAGAGAGATTTATAAGGAGCCATATAAATAATGGAGTGAAAGATATTATTATAAGAAAATTCCACCAAAGGTATGTGTTGATCCCAACCACCTTTGAAATCCATAGGGAAATCTCTCAACATGTCTTCTAGAGTTTCCATTGTCCTATCATACTGACCGTCTGTCTAAGGATGATAACTGTGCTGAAACTCAAATCTGTAGAAAGATTTTGCTGAAAACTTCACCAAAACATCGAGGTAAACCTCGGATCCTGATCAGATATAATGGAATGTGGTGGTCCATATAATCTTACCACTTGCTTCACATATATCCTAGCAATATGATCCAGAGCGAAATATTCTCTAATAGCAATGAAGTGCGCCGACTTCGTAAGATGATATACTATAACCCATATACCATTATTGCCTTGGGATGTTTTAGGAAGTCCAGTGACAAAGTCCATGGTGATGTTTTCCCATTTCCATTCTGGTATGGGTAATAGTTGTAACATCCCCTTATACTTCTGTCTCTCAGCTTTAACTTGCTGACAAACCACGCATCGAGAGACATATTCAACAACATCTCTTTTCATGCCATCCCACCAGAATTACACTTTCAGGTCCCTATACATCTTCGTGCTTTAAGGATGAATATATAATGAAGAACTATGAGCCTCATCCAGCAGCTCCTTCTTTAATTCTGGGATTGGAGGAACTCAAACCCGATTCCTGAACCTTATTATCCCATCAGAATCAAGGTTGAATTCAGGAACATTTCTCACCTTCATTTGTAACTCTACATATTCTTTCTACGCCTCTTTAATCTTCACATGAATAGATGGGTGAACATTCATTTAAAAAAGATAATATTTTCCCCCTTCCATTATAATTCCAAGATCCATCCTTTGTAAATCCCTAAATAATGGATCTTTTGAGATCCTCATCGTGGATAAGTATACATGGTCTTGTCGACATAATGTATATGCCACCTTGTTTTCTTTCCCAGGGTGATAATGAATTGAGCAGTCATTGTCCTTAATCAACTCCTACCATCTTCTTGGGCTCATATTCAACTCCTTTTGTGTGAACATATACATTAAACTTTTATGATCAGTATAAATATCACACCTTTCACCATAAAGATAATTCCTCCAAATTTTTAATGCAAGGATTACCGCAGCTAACTCTAAATCATGAGTTGGGTAATTTTGCTCATGGATTTTCAACTATCGTGAGGCATAAGCTATCACCATATCATTTTGAATGAGATAAAACCCCATTCCCTTCTTGGATGAAACACTGTATATCAAAAACCTTTCACTACTACACGGCAGTGTGATCACAGGTGCACTGGATAACCTTCGTTTTAACTCTATGATATTCTCTTCACACTCTTATGTCCAAATGAACTTAACTCTTTTTAGATTAAACCTGGAGATTGGATTAGATAACCTCGAAAAATCTTTCACAAAACATCGATAATATACAGCCAGACCAAGAAAACTTCGGATCTCAGTTACTGTTGTTGGTCTCGACCATCATTCGATAACCTCTGTTTTTGCTGGATCCATAGATATCCCCTCTTTTGAGATTATGTGACCCAAAAATGAATCATTTTGAAGCCAAAATTCACACTTGTTAAATTTGGCATAAAGATTCTCCTTTCTCAGGGTCATTAATACAATTCTCAAGTGATCTTCGTGTTCTTCCTTGCTCTTTGAATAGACAAGAATGTCGTTAATAAAGGCTTCAAAAACTGATCAAGATAGTCTCTAAAGACTCTATTCATCAGATATATAAAGATAGTAGGGGAATTATTAAGAATAAATGGTATCACTATAAATTCATAGTTTCCATACATTGTACGGAAAGCCGTATTTGGTATATCCTCCCTTTTGACCCATAATTTATAAGACCCTGAACATAGATCAATCATAGAAAAGTATCAAGCTATGCGTAGTTGGTCAAATAAGTCATCAATGAGTGGGAGATGATATTTTTTATTGATAGTGATCTTGTTATGTTCTCGATAACCAATGCAGAGTCACATTGATCCATCTTTCTTCTTAACAAACAGAATAGGTTCTCCCAAAGGTGACACTCTATGGAGTATGAATCCTTTATCAAGATTCTCTTGGAGTTGCTTCTTCAATTCCTACAACTCAATTGGGGCCATTATATAAGGTTTCATTGAAATAGGCACAACACCCGGTATGAGTTCTACTGAAAACTCAACTTCACAATTTGGTGGAAGACCTAGAAATTCCTCCCGAAAGACATCATTAAACTCCTGTACAATGGGTGTATTCTTAATCATGAGTTTCTCGCCAATAATTTGAGATAAATAACCTTCATTTATTAGAATCAAGACCCATAATATGGATGAAAATTCCACTAGAAGGTCCTGTTCATCCACACAACGATAGAGGATCATAGATTGATCTGGAATATGAAATGTGACTTCCCTTCCTTGGAAATTGATATGAGCTCCATATAATGAAAGAAAATCCATGCCAATAATCACATCAAATTCCACTATTGGAAGGATCACACGATTTGCAGGAAGCACTTTCCCACAAAAATCTATCGGAGAAGAATTGTAATCTTTTGATGTGACCGTTGTGACATTAAGAGTTGTAACAGCTAACTCAACATCAAATTTTTGAGGTAATACGGCGATACCCTAAGAAAATTCTTCAGAAATAAAAGAGTTGGTGGATCTAGAATCAAATAAAACAATTTCTACTTTACAGTGGATGGTATGTGTACCTTTCACCACTTCGTTATCGTACTCCACATCGCCGATGGTAATTTCATTTGACTTTCCTTTATATTTGACCTTAAGAGTTTGTTGACATCAATTATCATCAACAAACCATGGATTTGGGAATTGATTGGAATAATTCCCCATCTCATTGGACATGAAACATTGAAGTGTTGGAGGTGCATTCTGTGTATCCCTTTCTTTGTTCGCATCATTAGACATCTTCTTCCCATTATTTAGATATTCAATTGCTCGATGACCGTCTTTTCCACACTTAAAACATTTGCTTGTCCCTTTAAGACAATTCCCTCCATGTTTCTTTCCACAATTTTAGAATAAAGGAAAAATCATATTCTTTTCAGGGTGGTCTTTATATTTTCCTTTGAATTCCATTTTCCTCTTCTTATCAAACCCATATTACTGATGGGTTACTCCAATCTCCATCTCTACCTTGAGAGCACATCGAAAAATTTCCTCATAGGTATTGAAGTCCATTATGGATAACGCCCTTCAAAAACATTGTTTTAAGCCACTAAAGAATCGATCGATTTTATTCACAGGTTGGATAATAATTCCGGAAGCGTACCTTGCATGTCTTGTAAAATCTGCTTTGTAGGTACCAACAGATTCATTATCCTTTTTCTTCAGTTCAAGAAACTCTTTCTCAATCATTGTTCAAAGAATACGAGGGATGAACTTATTGAAGAACAAGTTCTTGAACTCGTCCCATTCCATTGAATCAATTTCATCTCTTTGCCTCGTATTCTTGATAAGATTATACCATTGATCAGCTTCACCTTCAAAACGATATACTGCTACGATGACTTTATCATGCTCAGAACATTGAAGGACTGAAAATAGCTTTTCAGTGGTACTGATCCATTGTTCAGCCACTAATGGATCAGAAGACCCGCTGAATGAAGGTGGGAGCTACCTCATGAAGGATTAAACATAATGTTGCTCCTTCCTTTGATAGTATGGAAGTCTTGCATGATTCATAGATTGAGAAAGTTATGTGAGCGTGGCTTCATGATTTTCCATTCCGGCTCACAAAATGTTTGGTTACTCAAGCAGAAAATCATTGCATTGTCTATCACATTCAACATTAACACGGTTCCTTCGGGATCCAGCCATTGAATAAAACCAAGAAGCATAGTGTGAGAAACACAAATTACAAATGGAAAACCACATAATCAGTAATAAAATTTCACACTTTAGGCCTTATAATAGGTTATTCATGGCCATTTCTAAAACACTATGATTTTGTTCTATGCTTAGACATACCTTAGGGTTCTTACTAAGGTTTTCACATATTAGTTTCCAATGCTTGACTATACCTTTCCTCTGATCCAAACTATAACGACCCATACATTACATACATGGTTATTACTTCAAAATTTAAGCATACTTATTAAAACATATAACAAAACCATGATAGGATTGTATAGGTATAGTGTCTTTAGATATTGGGAAACATAAACAACTGGTTCATAAATCATCTACATTGTCTCCCATTTATTTCATCATATCTAGAGTCACTTTTGGCATATCCTACATAGTTCCCTTCTCCTAGACCTAGGGAAAAGAAAAAATACAAAAGGGTGATCTCAAATTCTCAGTAAGGGTAAACAAAAATATATCAATCATATCATATTCATAAGAACATGACATTTTTAAAATAGTAACCTGCAAAAGAGGTCATAATATCATAACATGGGAGAAATGATAGTGGTGAAATGTAATCCCAATAATCATAAAATAAAACATGAAACTTTGTGGGATACATAAATAATCATAGAAAATCATTTCATATTATTCAAAGCTCATTTCCAAGACCATCATAGCGGACAAAGTCCATTACTGAACTGAGTTCACTCCTCGTTCCAGTCCTGTATCACTAAACTAGATTAAATTACCGTTCCAGCCATGTCTATCTCATGAGATATAATCCTTTACCCAATTCATTGGAGGGAGATATAGGTCACACCCATCTCATAATTAAACCATTCTTATGTGTGCCACAAAAAGTATAAATCATAGCATAACCCATGTAATAAAAATGAGATTCTTAAACATCATGCCATCATAACATATAAGATAAAACGACATCATAAAATTAATTCCATCATAAAATAATCAAATATATGTAAAAATAGGGATAGAAATAGAATCCTATATTATCATAGATGGAAAATAATTTTGATAAAATACTTGAACTCCATTCTTGAGGAAAATATCCTTTCTACTTCAGAAAAACATTTTTCCTTTCTTAACATGTCATACAATTTTAATCTAAACGAAGTTGATTAAGAATAAAAATGAAAACATGTAAAATAAGATTCATGGAAATAATGTTCCATGAAATCATAAAAATCCATTAAATCCATATAAGTTAAAAGAACATTCTTCTCGTACTTTTTCCAGAAAAGTAAAAAAGTATCTCGTACTGAAAATGACAACAAAATTCTTTCATATCTTTTAATAAAAATTTACCAATATGTAAAATTAGATTTAAAAAATTGTAGGGGGATGGAAATAATATTAAGAATTGAGGAAACATGGATTTGGATGATAAATATTCCCCAGTAAATTCTGAAGTATAAAAAATCTTGGATAAAAATTAGATTTTGAGATTTTTCCCTTACCTTAGGTCCGATTTGCATTGTATGTATCCAAAACTCTTGTATAATGATTTAAATAATGTCATTGACTTATTACAGAATCATATTAATTGTTATGATATCATATATGGTCATATTCTTATATTCTTATTAGTAATATTTCATTGTAACTTGTTATTCGGGTGTTCAGTGCTTTATGTTATTATGCATGTTTTGTAGAATATATTCTTATTATTATTTTTAGGTTATAGATAACTCATTTATAGAATGGTATTAGTGTAATTTATATCATATTTATTCATTCAATTCATTTATATAATCATTATTCAATCAATATCATTTATAACGAGTCGCATCACATCGTCGAGAAGGTGGGTCTTACGTACGCACGAGCGATGATATCATTCCCGTGATCGTGTCATTGTGTTGAAATGTATGTGTAATATTTCAGAATCAATATCAATTCACAATAATGATAAATAGTTATTCTTTACACCATTATAAACATCCATGTAAGGTGGTGGGGGAAAACAGATTACACCACGGCGTGCAGACGGTATTCTGTACGTACATATGCACGATGATTTTGTTTTCCGTAGGATGGATCAAAGGTGAAATATGGTTGTTTCATATTTATAATAACATATATGTATATGAGTGATACTTATGTTATTACTTTATTATGAAACGACAAAATAAGAGGAATTAGAAGAAGATATGAATTTGAAAGAATCGTTAAAGGATATTACCTCTTCTTCAGCACACCTCTTTGAAACCTCCTCATAGGATTCTAAAATTGGTCTTTTAAGAATACCAGGACCTATAGTATATTTCTAAGGAAGTTTATAGGGGAAATGGGAAAGGGTTGGAAGAGCTTGAATGCTTAAAGATGTGTAAAGAGGAGAGGGAGGAGGTGCCCTTTTATAAGGGAGGAGAGGGGCACCTTAGGAAAAAAATAAAATATTATTTTATAATAAAGTAATATTCTGTTTATAATAGCTAAAAATTTATTTTTTTCGATGCTAAAGTGGGTATGGGTCGCAATAATCTCAACCAATAGGTTTTTGCTAGGTTTAGGTTACTATTTTATCCTTATCATTTAGATTTAACTCTAAGTTAAATAATTTAACTTTTACCGTGTCTTCTTGTTTTCTTACAATGTATGGTTAATAAACATACTATAACAAGCCAAAAGAACCCAAAGTGGTTAATTATTAATATATATAACCTTATCTAAGTCATTGGGCCGAACCTTATATTTTTAGTAATAGAATATCAATTAATAATATAATATTTGTTTTAAACACTATTTTATGTCAATTTTGAAACTATTTGGTAATTGATTTTTGTGAAAATCATAACAGCATGATTAGTTCAAAAAAGGTTAATTAAATCAGTACTAACCTGTCATATTAACTGTACCTCTTAGATTTTTGAAATTCAACTCACAGAAGCGGTAAAATTATGTTTCATGTATAATTGGAAATGCTCCTAGGAGGTGGGTAAAACAAGGTGAAAAGTTCAATAATTTTTTTATAGATCTAAAATTATTATTAAATGACTCCAATGAATTACATTGAACTTATATAAGTACTATGTATCTATTTATACCTAAAATAAATTTAAATAATATAAATTATTATTTAAATAAAATGTCGGTTTTAACCAATAACTCAGTGTTTTCACTATTCATCAAAAATTGAATGTTTTCAGAAAAATACATAAATTGTACCCTAGGCTAATTTCGGTATTCTTAATCCAAAAATGAAGTCCATTTTGGTAGATAAAACTATAAAATTTCAAACAGTGGTTATTACTATTCATAATGGCTAGTTTATGGAATATTTTCATAGCATATCGTTGTTTAGTGAAACTCGGTATTGCGTACACCACACGCTATCGTGGAAGGTCGCGATTGCGTGTAAAGAAAGCCAAGATAGTGTTGTGTTTAGTGAAAGATTTATTTTATGTTTCTTATAACATATGACATAAAAAAATATACTTCTCACAAACTATCAGAGTGTTACACACACGCCCTAGGTCGCTTTAAAAATTGGGATTAAATTTTCAAATGGCCCGTACCTTGATTAATGCTGAAATGTTACAACCTCCCTACCTTAAGAAAAATATTCTCTGAGTTTCTTTTATGAGGGTTGTGGAATGTAATATGATAAAATCATTGGCCATTGAAAAAACACATCTATATCCCACTCCCTGGTCTCATCCTGAACATGTCTATGCTTCCATTTCTCTCAGATTAGAGGAAATAACCTACCCTCGAGAACCTTCGTGCAATGGTGATGATACAGATCACACACACCTCAAATTATGCATCCCCTTCATGCTCGATGGAATCTAGATAAAATAAATGAGATGGGTCTAGATGATACTATCATTTATGAGATACAAGGAAGGCATCATGCATGTCACTGTACCTCTGAGGTAATAGTAATTGATAGACCACCATCCCAACTCTCACAAATATCTTGAATGACCGGACAGGTCTCTATGATAACATCCCTTGTCTCATAATCCACCTATCATCCAACCATGGAGAAACACAGAAAAATACTTGATGTCCCACATCAAACTCGAGTGGTATGCGATGAAGATCCATGTATGATTTCTATCTGGATTGATCTATAGTCATATAATATTTAATCAGCTGAACAATCTCAGACATCTCATGAATGAGGTGCCGAACCAACAGAGCTACCTCACCTACTAAGAGCTAGAATAAGAGTGAACATGACAATATACTATAGAGTGTCTCATGCAGAGCCATTTAAATTGTTTACTGAAAGCTTTTATTATAATTAAAATCAAAAATATGAATATGTCTCTCCCAAAAACTTCCAAAATCAAGGTTTTAGGCCCATAACATATGTTTCAATAGTCATATGGTTCACACTGTCTTCCAATTGGTCTAAAGATGATATGCTATACTCAAGAGTACATGCAAACCCAGTATTTTCTACAACCCTTGCTAGAACCATGACGTAAAGAATGCATCTTTGTCTGAAAAATGTAATGAGGTATTCTATAAAGTCCCACTATCTTCCATATATACAACCATCCCAACATATCAACAGATAATGTATCTCGAATTATTAGGAAGTGCATGAATGTGGTAAATATATCAACAATCACCCATACTACATCACTTACTCAAAGATATCTTTGAAATACAACAACGAAATCCATGTTGATGTCATTCAATATCCTCTAAGGAATGGATAGAGGCTGTAGAAGTCAGCAGGTTGCAAGTTCACTACTTTCACCTACTGACAGGTGGAGCACTGAGTGATGAAACCCACTATATACTTCATCATACCTGACCACCATTTATGAAAACACACGTCTCTATACATATTGGTATGCCCAGGATAAACTACCCAAATAGTGGTATGAGATTCCTTCATCAGTTATTCCTGTATATTTTAAGATAACCATACTCACCCACGATAGAGTAAAGTTTCACTTCCATTAACAACCCAACTAGGAGGTGGGTTCTCTCCTGTGATGATTTCCCATAAAAAATACCCTCTGGATTAAATAACTATCGCATACAGAATCACTCCATAAGAGAAGATGTCACAGTAAGAGCAGTTAAAACTGGTTTCCTGCACCTTTATTAAAAATCAAGATGAATCTAAGAAAACAAAAACATCTTCTGCCAATAACTCCTAAATGCATGGATGGCTTGGGTCTACCTTTAGAATCTCAAAGCGTTAACCCTGACATTTCACTTAATAGGGGTATAAGAAAACTCAAAATTGAAGGATTACAGGTACTCGACCCACCTGTGATGCCTTAAATTCAAGTATCACTATGGCGAGATATAAATCAATTTTTCATGATCTGTGTAAACAAAAAACCTCTCACCCAACACGAATTGTCTACAAAAATATATATAATAAACCATAACTAGTAACTCATGTTCATGTGAAGGATAGTTCCATTCATGATGTCTCAACTGGTGGGATCCATAATCCATGACTCGATTGTACTGCATCAAAACTACATGCAGTCAAATTCAGGTAGCATCATAGTAATCAATATATCTTCTACCTAGATCAGGATGAATTAGGATCGAAGTGATTGTTATTATTCCCTTTAACTACTAAAAATATTTTTCTCGAGATTTTAAAAAGATAACTGTCACAACCTTCTTATTCAAGTCTATAAGTGGTGCTGCTATGTATGAGAAATTCAGGATGAAATTAATGTAATATCCAACAAGCCCCAAGAAACTGCCTATGTTGAGACATTTCTTAGGCTTCTCCCTTTAAACTACAATGCTCATTTTTTCTAGGTCAATTGATACACCTGCCTCCAAAATTATATGACCATGAAGTGAACATTATCATTCTAGAAGTGGAATCTTTTGATCTTTTCAGATATCTGGTTCACTCTAAATGTATTCAGTGTGATCTTAATATGGGTTCCATGGTCATTTATGGAATAGGAAGAAACCAAGATGTATTCAAAAAAACCACAACAAAGGAATCAAGGTAGGGGAGAAAACCCCAATTTATCAGAGACATCAAGTATGTTAGTGCATCTGTGAGGCCAAGTTACATAAATAGATACTCGTAGAATTCGTACCTACTCTTGAATGTCGTACGAGGTATGTTATATGGTCTCACATGCACATAGTGATGTACCATAATTAGATAAATCTTGGGGAAAAATATTTTCTCCTTAGAGCTGGTCTAAGAGGTTGTCCATACGAGGAAACATATATTAATTCGTTACCATAACTTGGTTGAGTCAACAAAAATCTACACATAATTTGAGGGTATTATCTTCATTATTAGAGAAATTAGATGGCAACAGTGATGTCCTATGTATGATAAAACCCATATCCTTAAGGTCTTCAATATGATTTTTGAGTTTATATAGGTCTATAGGTTCCAACCTATAAGGAAGAATAGACAATGGTTCCTCACCTGGAACTAGATCGATAGTGAACTCTACATCCCACATGAGAGGTAACCCAAAGAAATAGTTAGGGAACACATCCTTGAAACAAGTCACAATAGGAGAAAAATCTATAAGATGTGCTTCCTGATCTCTCATGATGATACTTGGTTATAGAGATATCACTCTAACCATCCCTACACATTTCAGTCTAGCTCATTCTATATGCATATATAATTATCCTTTGTGAAGATATATGTCACCCTCAGGGGATTTGATGTACAGCCAATGACTATATCAATCCACATGGGACTAATAAGAAGCAAGCCAGTTTGTACAAATAATGAGGATGATTCCAGACATATTGAGGTTATAGAAATTCCAATGGAAAGGGTACCCACCTATCTCTATGGGGATCTATTTTATCTCTAACCCCTATATGAGTGTTGAGAGACATGGCACCGCAAATGTACTCAATAGTAAGACCATGTCTTTCAAAAACAATAGCAGATAAAAAAGAATGTGGTGCATCGATTTTAAAAAGGGAAGAAATTATGGTAGAGGCTATTAGAATAGTACCTATAACTGTAGATGGTATTGCACTATACCCATATGATGATGGTTATAGTGCGTACATAAGACCTGGATCATTACCCTGAGATGCTGCCTAACAGGCTAGAGAAGGCCCAATCTATTGATGCTTATAGTCTCGAATTTGATTTTCTCGACCATGGACTCCACCATTATCTTCCCCTGATTTGGGTGGAAGAAAATGAACATCCATCTTGTTGTGGAGTAATATATCTTGATATAGGTGTCAATTAAAATCTACTTCCACTGGATGATAATGAGAAAGAATGGAAGAAACACTGAATGTGACCCATCTTGCTGCAATCTTGGCAGTCTCCCGGGTTCATCAATCACTAGGGATTTTTATGGATGATCTTGAAAAACTGATGACATATGGTAGTCCTCTTTGTATAGGTCGTCTAGCTGTCATTTTCCCCATGTGGACCCTTTATGTGGAGATTACTACTACCTGATGAACTATCACCTTATCTTGGAACTGAAATTCAATGGCTCAATGGTTATGCTTCCCCGTGATTTTATTCTGAGTTTAGGGCCTGATTCACAATCTCTGTAATAGTTCCCAAATGAAAGATTTTCACCTCTGAGTGGATGGTATATCTGAGTCCATTATCATGGTGTCTCATAGTTTTAGGTGTGTCACCTATCATATATGGATGAAAACACTGAAGATTTATGAAATGAGCAGAATAATTTAACGCTTCCGAAGATCCTCACAGAAGATGTACAGATTACCTAGCAGATCAACTCTTAAACACTATGGAAATAAGTTATCATATAAATATTTTTGAAATTCTACCTAAACCATGTCTTTTTTTATCCTCCTATTAAATTACATCCCAACAATTCTAGGCGAAGTCATCAAGCATTTAGACTACAAGTTTGGCCCTCTGATCTAGAAGCTTCTCACGATGGTTGAAGATAGACACCCTGGATTTTATCCATGACTCTACATCATACAGACCACCACTCCCTGAGAAAGTGGGAGGGTGATCCTCTAAAAATCCATGTGTAATCTTTTCCATAGATAGGATAGTTCTGGGAACATTCTAAATTGAATGCGTAAACCTGAGTAGACTATCCATAAACTAAGCATCAGGCCCTATCAGAATATTGGAAGGAAGTGGTAGCACTAGAAGAACTATAGGTGTTACTAAAGGTAACACAAAAGAAGACACAAAAAGTGGAACTTCTGGTGGATGAAGACCCAACATCTTTGTAATGTTTTTATCAAAACTCGTATAAGGTATGGAATGAAAACTTCATGGATGCATTGGTCTACAATAGCCAAGCACACACCTATAGAAAAAATTCATAACAAACGATGAAGGCTGGTAAAGGTGAAATTAAGAGGATAGGTACATTGCCTTCCTGTGAGCATTACACAATAGATACCCCACTCCAAGATCGAGGTTCATATAAGGAAGAGAAAACATAAAAGAATCACCAAAATGAGGCTTACAACATATTTCTTGGCAATTTCAAGTTAAAATCAAAAAACTATCATAACATTATATTTAAAAAACATCCACATAAAATTTTTTACAACTAGGCACATCAACACTCACATGAAAAAACGAAGATTCTTGATAAAAGTATATATAGAATGTTCATATGACATCCATTTTAATCCCTTTGGTGCCTAATATGATAACAGTAAGGTCATTTCTATCATATAATCAAGCATAAATTATAAAAACCATTATGTCAATAATACCAATATCAATAAAAATAAAAAAACAATTGTATCACCCAATGGTGAAATCATATCAACAATAATTTTCATAGTCAATAACTACAATCCCATCCCCGGAATTTTTATTTCCCTTATACATGGGTTAGAAATTACTAAGCACTGGGTAATTTAGAAATCTCTATATCATAATATCATTTAAAACCCAAACAGTAAGATACCAATTTGTAATTTCAACATATCAGGTGAAATTGGAAGGGTGCTTCATACTGGGTTAGACACAGACCCTCATGCGCATCTCCCCATACACCAGAGGCTACCTGCTAGCAGTGAGGGAATTTTTTATGTATATGTGGGGGAGACTATTCCATCATATGTAAGAGATAATAAATAAAAAAATAAAAAAAACTTATAACATGTAGTGGAAGCATATAAATAATCAAACTGCAACATAAGCATTTAAATAATCCCAACTAAATATATAAAATGTGTGGAAGCTAATAAATCAAACCAGCTACATAATGATGTCATGATACGATGTATTTACTAATATTGAAGTATAGAAAGAAATAATAAAATCATGCTATCAAATTTAAATGAAAATGAAACAACATGCAAAAATATCATCTCGAGAAAAAGAGTGTTCCACTACCCTTATGCTCCATCCAAAATAGCAAGCAATCTAACATTGGAAGTGTCACATTTCTCGGTATTCATACCTACTCGAATAAATTATACTCAGGTACCAAACAGCACCCAAGCAGGGTGTGAGATAAAATCCATGCAGGTCGAAACCCACAATGTCTAAACCTTTATATTTCATGTAGTAAAGATAAGAAGTATTCCAATATATGATAACTACAAGAAATTAAATAAACAAAATAAAATATGTATAACTTGGTCTGCATTCTCAATTACACGCATCCATAAAAACTTCTTTGGACTAATCTGAGAATCAGAATAAGGAACATCAAATAAGAAAGATGTATATATAGAGAGTGGATAGATAAACAAAAGGAATGAAAAAAGTAACATACCCCCAAGAATGTGCTTTATCATGGGTCTAATATATGTTTCAACAAAGTGTTCTTCAATTCACTAGAAAGGTATCAAAATTCACATGGAATCCAAAGCTGCATCAAATTAAACCTTCCAAGAATTATCATTTTAATTATATTAAAATTTAGAGTTGGAGTCTGAGCCCATCCTGAAGGTATCACTATGGTAAATTCATAAAATTATACAATACCACTGAGCATGTCCAAGGAAACCTTTCAAAATAACAAGTATCACCCGTGGAATGGATTTATCATGATTTCATCTTCAGTATCACACATAAGGGGATGAGTATCATTTGAGGAATAGAATAACCACTTTACAATCAGTCTATCCTCTATTGTCCCTCCACAAATCGGTGTCACTCATGAGTATATTGAAAAATAGGGAAAACCTCAACTTACAAAGCCTAACACATCACATCCCTAGCGCATAGTATAAAAAAAAAATCAAGAATTCGGTAGTCCATGTGTTGTCCATAATATGAAACACATGTTGTCTTGATACCATGAATTTAATTATATTTCAAGGAATTTGATATCAAAGAGTAAGAATTTATAATTATAGCAAAACAATTTAGCCACTAAAGACACATACTTATTTACCATTCAAGAAAAACAGTTACAAAAAAAATTATTTGTGAAATATATAAACACACTTTTCTCATTTATAATGGAATAACACTATATGAATTTAAAAAAAGTAGTCATTAGTAATAATAAAAATCTCAAAACACCAAGATTCATGGTTCATTACTATCTATAATAATTTAAATAATTTAATTCCCAAACAAATTTGGTCGTGCAACACATGAAATTAATGAAATTAATTATTCAGGGATAATTAAAGTTATACAGGTTATGCCAACACACCCAAAGTGATATAAAATGATTTTCCAACAATTTAAACAAGCCTTTTAATCTCAAACACGGTATCAATAGTCAATAAAAACTATTTAATTAAATTATAATATACAAAAATGAATATTAATAATAGGCACCGACAAGAAGCACAAATTCCTACTCAAAAGACGCAATGAAATGATGGGAATGAGATTAGACACCCTACCTCATAACATTAAAGAATCCTTTTCTATGTGATGATCTTTGATTTGACCTGAAACGGAATAAAATAATTATTTAAGGAAAACACCAATTTTATTTATAATCTTTCTGTTGTAGAATGCACAATAAATAGTGGATAAGATCATATGATTCTCGGTGTGTAATGTTTGCCTTACAGAGAGCTTCACTGTGCACCACACGACGTTGAGAGTGTATGTGAAATAGATTCACAATTGGATAATACCCAATTTAATTTTTTTTACTTTCCACATAGCCATCATTTTATTTTATTTTCAAAATTTATTTTTATCAATATTTACTTTTTTAAATTTACATTAAATTAATTTTTAATTTAATTTTATTATTTTTAACCTGAATGTTGTGCTTGGGAATAATGTAATATTTTACATAAAACTAGTGCAATGATTTAAATAATTTTAATAGCTACCCAGGAACTACAACATTGTGCATATTCACACACCTTGGGTTTCTATAAGGATTTAGACTAGAAAAAAATGGTTTGTACCTTGATTAATGGCCAGACGTTATAGTGGAGGGTTGATTATAATTGTACAACCGTTCATTTTAGGTCCACTATTTTTGTTTCACACCCATTTTTATGCAGGGTCATTTTCTAATGGGGACTATTAGTTGAACCATAAATACCCAATATCTCTCATATCCATGATATGTCATGCACCTTCATTCTAAAGGCATGTGACAATTAGAGAATTTAGCCAACACCACATAAAAATTAACATTGGATGAGAATATTTGATGTTAGGATAATAAATCACTTTTTGGGGTCTTATTTCCTATTTTGGGACACTCTTATAGATTTAATACAAATTCATGAATCCCTTTTGAAATCCCAAATATGGAACCAGTCACCCATATGTATTAATAAGGAATTACAGAAATGCATTAATGGGAAACCATCTATATATATATATATGAGGTTTTCTGTCGATGGAATCATCTTTATGTATCCATGTTTGTCAATATATAGAAACATTTTTATTTAACCTAGGCTCTCTATATTAGTTATGTTCATTGTTTTACGATGACAGTTTTAATACATATAGTTATGCAATCTAGAATCTATCTTCAACCAAAGATATTTGAGTTGTTTCTATTTTGGGATAGATCCAAAGATAGAGGACTCTAATAAATCCTCATGATATGAATAAGAACCCACATAGTTCAATTCCACTTAATGGGACACATCATATCAATTAATATAATGTGATAATGACTATACAATGTAGTTTAACATTCCACATTGAGGACGTCTAGGTGGAAGATACACAAAAATGTATAGTGTGAGACTTATGTCAGAACGGCCTAATGGAAATAGAAGGTATATAGCTTTCTAGGATGGAAATAACCCTAGTTTGAATATGGCCCAATATTGATCGTGGTGGAAGGACCTAGAAGGAATATGGCCCTCTAGGTAGCATATTACCCTTTTGGGAATATGGGCAGATAAAGACAGTAATTGAGTGACCCAGAGGGAACATGGACCTCTAAGCTGGTTATGACCATACTGATAATATGGACAAAATAACAGTGGGGTGAGTTTGGGGTGATGGGTTTGAAGCTTATGGAGGATTCCTATATATCCCATTTGGTTAAGAATGAAACCTGAAATATTTTGAATGGGTAGGGCCTTACACCTAGGGAGGAGAACCAATTGGTTACCTCGTTAGAAATACAGTCCTTAAAAGGTTTTTCTCATGGGGAATGTTACCCTTTAAAAGGATAGTTACATGGTTTTTGGGATTAAACCTTGCAAGATTCCCATAAAGTAATAGATTTTTGTTCTAGTGAGATGATCAAAACATACCTCTAAGACCACATGAGTCAGGCTCATTGTGAGAAAAAAATAGGAAGTGGAAGATCTAGATTTTTTCACAATACCCTTCATCCGGTGGTGGATGAGGGCGAGGGTATAGAAGGTGGGGGAATTTCCTATAAGAAATACTAAGGGAATATTGAAGGAGGGATTCCCATGATATACAATTTATATTTATTCATTGGTAATTGTGGTGAGTTCATTTTGGGGTAGTTAGGGAGAATGACAGAGCATAGATGTTCCAATACCCTAGATGTTTTCAAACCCTAGGGTTAGGAATTATGTATCTATATAGATATAGACAGATTATCTTTACATTTTAGGAAGTATATGGGGATGAATTGAACTTCCAGAACCACTTCCACCATCCCAAGTTCTAGAATCCTCATTACAATGAGAATATATGATTAATAGGTTGAGGACCCTAGTTACTAGGAATAGTTAATACGGGGTGAGTGCTTTCCCCATGAAAATTATTGATTCAAAGGACACGTTTTTGGTGTCATATGATTTAACCATGCATTTATAGGGGCCTTGGTGGATGCCTTGATTTTGTCCCCTATGTACTGGGTTCCCATGAAAAGGGTTTCTCTATCATTGATGATATAAGAGTGGGATTAAATGATACATAATCTGGGTGATACCTTGGTGATTGGAATGTATTTCCCCAAGGTATTTATTTGGGGTCTTGGGGGGACCTTGCCTAGGTGATACCTGGGTGAGAATTATATGACTTTACTTAGGCATTTAATGGGTGAGTTGGGAATGAACTCACCTTGTTAATGCATTGGAGAGATGAATTCTACTATATGATTCTTCAGTGGGTTGGTAGGAACTCACCTAGTTAATACATGGGTTAGTTAGGTGGGATCTCACCCAATTGATAATAGGGTTATCTAGATTTGAATTCTTGGGAGAATAATCTACTGGGTAACCATACATAGGAGATTCCATCTTCTGATCTCCAATGGTCTTCTCAGGTTCTCTTCGATTGACCGAACTCAATTTTTCATCATAGAAAGACCCAATTACCCTAGTAGATTCATCTTGTAGGAGGATTATCACATGAGACTTTTTGTGTTTTTAAGCCTTCAACGATCTCAAATCCCTTGGCTCTTATTAATTATCTCTTCATTGGTAGGCTTATTGTACTACCAAAAGGTATATAGGACTTGAGAAGATGACATGGGTGTGTTGATCCTTAGGATGACTCTTTGTTTCACATTCATGTAAAATGACGATCCCAAGGGATCCTATTTATATGCAGTCTTGGGAACCTATGTCAAGGGGGAAATTCATGCAAGTCATCTATGCTAGTGTCTTGTGTAGGCAGGTCCGCATAGGTGCTCCGCGCAGGTGAATCAAGCAGGTCTTCATGTAGGATGATTTATGTAGGTACTCCACGGTGGTTAGTTTATAAAAGATGGTTCATGTAGGTGCTTCATGTGTCTGGGACTTGTGCAATATGGGTGAAGTAGTGGCGTGATGGATATTCATGAGATCTTAATTTCCCTTATAAAAATTCTTGACTTCTAACAACCCTAAATTTTGATCCATAAGTCTGTTTGGGAACCATGAATAGCCATATAGAATCATGAAAATTAAAATATGACAGTAGATATGGTTTATATACTATATCAAGTGGTTTTTTTATTAAAAAGTCATCTTATAATACCCTTAAAATCTATTTTTAGATTTCAGCACCTTTTTATTATCAATTTTTGAAATCCATGACCTACTACTGAATGGTTATTTACACCACCATGCCACTAGATTTGTGAGATTTTTTTTAGAATAATAATTTTTTGTGTAGAGTAGTCATAAAACACTTTAAAATTGATTCAAATTCATCATCTACCATGGGGAAACATTTTTACTTTGGAATCCTAAAGTAATGTGTGTGGCATGAATATTTTTCGATTCCAACAAGAACAGAATTATTCTGGGTGTCCATAAGAGGATATTGTGAATTATATTTTTTACAAGTAATATATACTTATTAAATAGGGAATTTTTTTATTATAATAAAATATACTAGATTGAAAAAAATATCTCCAAAAGTTTACTTAATGTACTATCCTTAGTGGTAGGAAGAAATATCTACATAGGTAGATCTAGTGGTTTCTTAGATCAAATTGATGTACTTATATTGACCATGTATTGGAAACTAAAAGTTTGAATAGTTCATATATAATTGATTCCAATGTATAATGTCAGAAATATCTCCAAAAACACATGTATGAGACATAAGAGGATATTATAATAGGGATCCGAACATCATATTCTTTAATGATGAATCTATCACATATGAAATGATATGTACTTGGTATGACACTTATAATACATAAATTATGTTAGGAAAATATAATTTTAATAAAAACTTCATGATAAGTAGTAAAAATTATCCAATTGTACTTTATAATGTACAAGGAATATATAACTAGTACTTAGATATGAATTAACAATAGTTTTAATGAGGATGAAACTAAACTTACTAATGATCATTTAATCTAATATTGTAGTTTTTCTAATGAAATGGGAAATTATTTCTCCTTTAATCTAGTGTCATACATATATACAAATAATGAGACTGTAAAAGATACTATTGAATCTATAGAAGCAATATACTATGTGAAATTATTTATTCCAATTCGAGGAATCCTATAAAAATTACTTGATAAGATGTCTAGATTATGAAAAATGCAAAAAGTTGATATACTGGGTGATATAACATCATGATTAGTTTTATTCAAAGAGTTCAAGTCATAGATAATAGAGTATGCTTTTTGAAAAATGTTTGAGACCCAACGACTAAATCCATGACATGATAGAAGCCCGATAATACCATATTAGAGCTAATATATTGATTGTTAGTGTGTTGGATCGAATGCTAGTGGGAGAGTTGTGAAAGTGGGTTCTCAATACCTAATTTAAGAAGTAATTTATATTTCTATATCATATGTTGATAGAGTATTATATTATGTATTCTTAATATAATAGTTTTTGTACATCTCTATACACTATTTACATGGAAATTTACTTAGATTATTTGTTATATTAGAATGTTATTACTGTTCTCATCTATAATAAGTTTTATCAGATTCTATTAAAATAATATTAAGAAATATGTTTTATGGTCTATATATAACATGCTAATGAGAAATATATAATTTAAAAATATTATAAGGGATCATAAGCATTGAAACATATTCTCATAAAGATCGAACTATGTGATCTCAAGTAGTAGAGATCATGGGGACTAACCCACAAATATGAACACCACATGTTTCAGTTGTCATTGTTTGTTCTTATTTACAAGAACATGTATCGGTACATCCACATGGGATCATTATTAGTATAACCATTTGATCAAAAACTATAACCATAGATTGTACCTATGACTTTTATATTGTGGTGTGGTAGCATGCATTGGGTGTGTCATTGGTGGTATTACATTGATTGAATGATGAAGACATGATTTTCAACTTCCAAAAGTATGAGATATATTTTCCCTTCTTTAATAAGGTAGTTTTACATTTATTAAATATATTATAATTGTATAAGTTGGTAATTCAATATATAATGGTCATTAAAATAGTATGTAATTCATGTTTGGATGATGAAATAAAGTCTGCATCTTGCATTATGAGATATCACGAGACAAAAATATTTTATTACACAAAGAGTGTTCATATGAAGTAATCATAGTTAGGACATACACATACATACTCATGGGTTATGATTTGTTTCTAGATACCACACATTGGCTATTATTATAGCTCACTACTATCAATATAAGGGCTTAGAGTGTTAGCCATATTGTATATCTAGAGGTTCCACTTATTCCGATGAATATATTTTTATGATAAACTGAACCCCATTTGTGAGGGATGATGAATTTCCAAGTGGGAATTATCAAATATAAATTAGAAAAGTTATATTATTTATGTTTATAATTTTTATTATTGTATTTATTAGTCATGGTATTCATAAATATTTTAATTATAAAATTGAATAAGAGAAAAAATTATTTTTCAAATGCAACTAACAACTTCAAGATTCTTTAAATTATTAAAGGAGATTTTGATATGAGTTAATGGTTCCAATTTTATCAATTGAAACCTTAATAATTTCATGAGATTGTGATAAAATATTAATGATTATTTTGATGAGTTAGCTAAGTCATAAGCCTTCTTTTATTTTTTTATTTTATGTATTTATAGAGACAAAAGTGAAATTTATAGTGACCTAAACATAAGTATACTTATATATTTTTGCCCAAAAATTATGGGTTTTCCCCTACCATGATTTCAGTGCTCTATCTTTATATTACTGATGTTTTAGTGTGATACCAAAGGATGAAAAATATTTGATCTGTTCCTTCATTCAAATTGATCACATGTTATTTACACAATCAAAGGAGCATTTTAAAGCAATTATATTTCCCATTATATCACCTACGAATCATAGAATGATATTCAAATAGTTTTGATGAACTTTTGGAAGATCCTTAGGATTATTTTTTTTAGAACCTTTGAGTTATGAAATACTTACAACGAGTGGATGAAATATATTTTTATTACTGAACAATTTATTGTTTATGATTTTATTCATTTTTTGTACATAAATTAATGGAATGAGGATCTTATTGTGAATACAAGCCTTATTATTCTAGATTAATTGTTTCAACAAGAATCATGATTCCTAAAAATATAAAATACACATATTTCATGATTATTAAAATTCTATATTCCTTAGGTTGTTTTTGTTGTTGTTGTTAGTATTATTATTTTAGTAGCCAAGAAAATACATTTGAAAAAACCATTTTTATCATGTTCCACCCTTTTTTTAAAGCGATGTGTATGGTGAAAGGATGATTATTTATTTTTACCTCAACTTTCACTCTACTCCTGCACGACATGAAGAACTAAAATTGGTTTTAATGCATACAAGAATTATACAACCACCACTGAATTGATGTTTATTGCTCCTTGTTTCTAATTTGTTTTTTTCAATTTATCTCATTATTTTTTGGGGAATGTCCTTGTATTTACCCCTATCTATTATAGAACTACTATGTGTGGGTGTGTGTTTAATTTAACTTTCCAAAGCCATGGTTATTTATCCATGTGGTTCATTCCATCCATAATTATTTTTATATTAATAAATAAATTTTTAACTTTTATTATTATTTATTTATCCAATCTAGTAAAAATCCACTATATTTTTATTTTATAATATTGTTTGGCTTTGTACAAGGAGTTTCTAGATGGATATAAAAAGATGTTGTCATCCCTTTGTATGAATTTTAGTTTGGGTATTTTTATATCATATGCAACCATTTTGATTGAATTTTTTGTTTCATTTTAATCATTACATCTTCTTTGTACACTATCCCATATTTGAATAAAAGGAAAATGATTTTGGTTCTCCAAATTAATGGTTTATTGTTTCTAATTATGATGATGATGATGATTATTATTATTATTATTATTATTACTATTATTATTTTGGAATTCTTTTAGTCTACTTGTTACAACTTCTATTATTCATCCTAGAGTAAAAGGGTTTGATTCTTAGTGGTGGAAGTTTTTCCAAGTTTCCTACGTTGGTGCTATCACCAAGGCACTATAGTAGTAGTATTGCGACCAG
The DNA here is from genome assembly GCA_963277665.1 of Viscum album. Taxonomy (NCBI): domain Eukaryota; kingdom Viridiplantae; phylum Streptophyta; class Magnoliopsida; order Santalales; family Viscaceae; genus Viscum; species Viscum album. Next base: position 401,595,307 of record OY728138.1, read on the forward strand.
GGGGTGGGGGAATGTAATCAGTGGACTATACCTTTGAGCATGGGGTACAATATATTATTGAACTATATAAACACCACAATAGGTCACTATATAAGTGCACTATGTGATATTATAGAAGAAAATTAGGTGAATTCATACTCGTTTGGTGTTAAATTGTGGGAATATAGATGTATATGAATGGTTGAGGGTTAAACCTTATGGGGTTTTAACCACATATGACTACTTTTGGTGTGAATATGTGTGATCCCTACATCACAAATACCTAGGATCTGTACATGGCGATAATGAATTTATTGAATCACTATGTCAATAATTTATTTGGGTACTATTGTGGGTATTATTGTAGCACATTAACAACATACTATAGTTGGTTCACTGTAGCTTCTACTATAGATAGGGAACTATAATCATACTATTATGGGAACTATATCAGTAGTTATGGTGAGGTATTATAGATGTATCTCTAAGGGATTTTTCCTAGTTGAGGGTTGGTATTTTGGGTCTCTATATACCTCTGGTAAATATAAGTAGGCCAACCCTTGGTGGGGATGTTGGTCTGATCCAAATAGAGGTAGTTGGTATATGTGTTCATGTGTTATTTCTTTGTACATGTACTTATAATTATAATGTATTATTATAATTTTTATTACTAATACTATTTTAATTACACCCACCTCATGTGGGGGTGGTTGGGAATGTAGTGAGGTCACTAACTATATAAGTTCATGTCTTAGGGGCCTTTTCATTATTTTGTCATATTCTACTAGGGTAGACGGTGAAGTTCCTATGGTAGGTGATGACAATGGTATTCTTGAGTGTCTTTGTGTGGATCTTTATGTTACTATAAATAGAAGGGACAAAAAATTTGTATTTAAATAATAATATATCTTCTAAATATTTAAGTGGTGATTCTGGGTTTTAAATTTAATATCCTTGTAAAAAAGTGTTAGAAAAATATGCCATTCAAACCTTTTAAATATAGGACCTCAATAAAAGGGTTGGTATTAGTGATCCTTAATGCTTATAAATATAGGGAATCTAAAAGGGCTAGTACCAGTGGGCTCTAGGATAAAAAATTACTAGGTGTCTAAATGTCCAAAAAAATATTATTTAGGCATAAAATACTAATCCTTGAAACGATAAATAAAAAAGGACCTTCAGGAAAAATATATATTTATTTAAAGAATAGAAATATCTATTATACTGGAGAGATGATCAAAATTAATGGGGGTGATATCTGACCCAACTTGTCTTTGGATGTTTGTGTGTTTATTTATTTTTACCCATATAAATAATATAAATTACTAAGAGTATAATTTTTATGATAATTCATGTGAGTCTATAAAAAAGTGGTTTCAACATGACCTCCTATATTGTGTCTTATTCTAGAGAGGGTTCAACTCTATCTTTTTGTATTTACCTGCTTAAGTGTGGTGTTTTAACATTAATAATGGATATTGGGGGTAATATATAAAAACTATTAGAAAAAATATAAATTGAAAATTTAAAAGTAGGAAGCATTGAAATAGGGAATGGTAAGTGGAGTGTGAGATGTTACATTCCATGATGGTGTAGTGGAATATAAATTCCAAGATATATTCATAGGAATGAAAATAGGATTAAGGATACATGGCTATTGGACATGTCATGCTTGAAATAATTCAATTCATAAATTTTTCAAACAAACATAGTTGGGTGCCTAATAAAAAAGAGAAAAAAACTCATGAACTAGTGTAATGGGGGAAAGGATGTATAAATTCATATGTGAAAAGAACTATTGAATAAAATTTGCATTATAAATATATGGGAAGCTAAAGAACCAAAAACTAGAGAAATATATTTTGGTGAAAAAAATAGTTGGTTTGTGGTGACCTGATATGTAATAAAAATGGTAATTGTAGGTGTTTCCCCCTTATAGATGGTTCAGTCGAATAAACCACTGTGTTGGAATGTGTGTTGTTTTGTATGCTTGTATATTTTTCTCCTTCTTCTAATTTCACACTTTTATTACACTATTTTTCTCAGTTATAAAATATGAATATCAAGGGAACAAGAATTTTTAGCATTTTCATTAGTTTGAGAATTGTAGTACTACTACAGATATATGAGTTAATAGGGATACAAATAGCCTTAATCTGTGCTAAAAATATAGTGCCATTGTAATAATCCTTAAAAGATGATGACATTTATCATTCCTAAAAATAACACTAATAAAATGGCCCTTAATTAGTTATAAAATACCACTTATAAAGGTGTTCCTTTATGAATGATATTTAAGATCTATTAAATGATGAAACCTATCAAAACATTTTAGAATTAATAATAGACCCCCTTTATCAATGTGTTTTCAACAGTGATGAAGGGCCATTTTATTAGCACTAGAAATAATAATAATAAAATGGCCCTTAATTACTATTACATATGTAAGAATAATTTATCAAAAACATAAAAAACATAAAAAAAACAGCAATGTTCTATTGTATTTGGCACATATAACCCTCTCAAAAGAGCCCAATCACGCAACGGGTTACTTAAAAACAACCCTAAATTAAGTAAAATAATCCACCTATTTAAAAAAATTATTATTATATTTGTAATAATATAAATAAATAAAACTGAAATATGAAACAACACATTAATAAAATGTAACTTTTAAATGAAAACAATCACATTTATTCATATCATGCACACAATGTGTTAGATTTATGTGTGGTTAATTTTTTTTATCAAAATTTTTTATGGATAATTTTTCTATGTTATCATTGAAATCCATGTGCATTTTCTCAGTTTTAATTTTTGATGTGTTTTTCAAACTAATGCTTCAATGTTAAACTAAAAATGTAGACTTTATGTCCAACCGAGCACACCACGTGTCATATTAATGTGCATTTGATTCGAACACATACAAAATGGTTATTGGATCAATTTCGTAAATTATAAACAGAATGAAATTTCATTTTCTATTTTTTAAGTACGTGATGTGTGTTTTGAAATAAAATGAAAATTTCAAACAAAAACACACATTTTGAGTCATACCTATCACACTATGTGTAAAGTTGATGTGTAGTTGATACCTATATATCATAAATAACATAATGGACATTTTTTTTGAATTAATCATTTAAATAGGAATTTATTTTCTATGTTTCCATTGAGTGGAACTTGATTTTAAATAAAATATCATTTTTAAATTGAAAACTGGCACTTTGAGTCATACTAGTCCCATCGTGGGTCAAATTGATGTGTGGAGAATTATTACAAATTGCAAATAATATATCGATAATTTTACTAAATAATCATGAAAAAACAAGTGTGTTCTGTTGGTTTTTAGTGAGTGACACATGTCTTAAAGTAAAATCTCATTTTTAAAATGAAAAGATACATTTTGAGTCACACCGGTCACACAATATATCAGATTGTGGTATAAATAATTCAGAAATATTATAAAAGAATTATATATCATTTTCATAAAGTATAACACAATATTAATTAAATTTTTTAATTTTTAGTATTCCATGTGTCTTTTTATCTAATATATCATTTTCAAACTAAAACCCCACATATAGTGTCACACTTGTCTCACCATGTGATAGATTGAGTTGTGTTTTATTAAAATATATAAAAAATAACTTATAGATAATTGTCCTACATTATAAAAATGATATGATTTTGTTTGATGATTTTATGTATGTCATGTGTATTTTGATCTAAATTGTAAAGTTCAAATAATAACAGATACTTTGAGTCATACCTGTCACACCGTTTGCCTAATTAACATTAATTTTATTCATATGTAACCTAAATTAATGAAGGATCATTGTATAAAATTATTAATACAATTAATTTTTCTTTATAGTGTTTTACAGAGTAGATCACGTTTTTATATAAAATATTGTTTTTAAACTAACAACATGCACTTTGAGTCATACAGGTCACACCGTATGTCATATTGAGGTGAGATAACTCCTAAAATTATTAGCTAACATATGGATAATTTTTATAAAGATAAAAAACAATATAAGGATGTTTTCTTTTATTTTCAGAAAGTGACACATTTTTTAAATAAAATACATTTTTAAATTAGAACCACACATTTCATGTTATATCGGTCAAACTGTGTGTTAGATTCTTGTTCAACAGATTCCTATATGTCAAAAATAACTTATGGATTATTTTACTGAAATTTTAAAACAATATGAAAGTGTTTACTTTGTTTTTGGTATTTCATGCATAATTTTAACTAAAATTAAATTTTTAACTAAACACACACACATTGAGTCAAACCGGGCACACTATATATGAGATTTACATATGGATACTTTATACACCTCACAAACGATTTTTGAATCATTTTCCTAATGTATGAAAATAATATGAATGTTTTTGCTCAATTTTCAGTATGTGGAATGTGTTCTGTACTAAAATGAAAATTTTAAATAAGATCACATGCTTTAGGTCATACAATTCAAAAACTGTGACAAGATGAGATATAACTGACAACTAAACACCAAAAATTCCATAAGGATTGTTTTCCTAAAGTGAAAAGATGATAACAGTGTATTTTCTTGGTTAATATTGAGCAACACCCTTTTTTAACTAAATTTTCATTTTTAAACTAAAAACATGATCTAAAATTCATACAGGTCACATTTTCAGTAATATTGGTGTGAGGATGGTTCTTACATGCCAAAAATAACTTATTAAACATTTTCCTAAAGTATGAAAACAAAATGATTCTGTTTTCTTAGTTTAGAGAATGTGAGATATCACATTAACCAAAAAAACAATTTAAAACAAAAAGGACACATTTAGATTCATACCAAGAACACCATGTATTGGATTTCAGTACAAATAATTGTTACACATCACAAATGACACATTGATCATTGTACAAATATATCAAAATAGTCTGAAAGTGTTTTCTTTGTTTTGTGGATGAGATGTTTGCGGTGAACTAAAATGGCAATTTTAAATAAAAATCACACTTTGAGTCATACCATTCACACCCTATATCATATTGACATGAAGATGATTCCCTTATAGAAAAAACAACTTAATGATTTTTTTATAATTAATCATGAAAATATGTGAATTTTTCATAGTTTTTTAGTATATGAGACATGTTTTTAATGAAAATTCCATTTTCAAACAAAAAACAAACACTTTTAGTCATACCAGTCAAACTGTGTTCTATTTTGACATGGGGATGATTCCTACACATAAAAAATGACATATATATTTTTTCTATAGTTTCTAAAAAATGTTAGTTATTTATCTCATTTTTCACTTTGTGAAATTTGTTTTCATTAAAATGAAATTTTTATCAAAAAACCAGGCATTTCATGTCATAACAGTCAAACCATGTATTGGATTGTGGTTTGTCTAATTATTAAAAATCACATATTATATATAGATATTTAAAAAAAAGTACCAAAATAAGATGAATATGTTTTTTTTGTTTTGGTATGTTAGGTGTATTTGTAACTAGAGTTTTTTAAACAAAAACATGAACTTTGAGACATAGTGGCCACATCGTGTATCCAAATAATGCGTGGTTGATTCATACACATGAATAATGGAATATGAGTTATTTTCCTAAATTAGAAAAACTATATTATTTTTTTCTCAATTTGTATAATTACATGAATCTTTTAAACTAAAATGTCCATTTAAATTAGAAACACCAACTTTGAGTCATACTTGTCACATAATGTGTCAGATTTAAGTTATGTTTGTTCTTATACATTAGAAAATTCATAACGCTTATTTTACTAATTTTTTTAAGACAATCCAATATTGTTTTATTGGTTTTCAAGGGGTAACACATGTTTTTAACTAAAATTTCAATTTTAAACCGAAAAAACTCATTTTGAGTTGTACTGGTCACACCATGTATCATATTGATGAAAAATAACTCTTACACATATAAATGACTTATGGATCATCATCGAAAAGTATAAAAACAATCTGAATGTGTTTTCTCATTATTCAGTATGTGAGTCATCTATTTTTATTAAAATATCATTTTTAAACTAAAACCAAATAGTTTGATACATTCCAGTAACACCATGTATCAGATTAAGGTACGACTTATTCAAAAACATCACAAATGAATTATGGATAATTTACCAAAAGTATCAAAACAATATAATTTAATTTTCTTATATTTGAGTATTTCCTGAATCATTTGATCTAAAATTTCATTTTAAACTAGAAACACACATTATGAATTATACATGTCACACCATGCATATGAATATTTTATAGATGATTATTATACATTAAAAATGATTTATGTTATGTTATCCTAAATTATTAATATGATCAATGTTTTTTATTGTATTATTTTTGAGTGAATCATTTTTCTAACAAATACATCATGTTAAAAAATGGAAGAATATATTTTTCGCCACCATGGTCATACCGTCTGTCATATTGGGGTAAAAATGATTCATATATAGAAAAAATGACTTATGGATTAGTCAATTTATGTATCAAAATAATATGAGTATATGTTATTTGATTTGAGTGTTTCACAAACAATTTTTACTATAATGTCAAAATAAATTTAAAACATTCACTTTGAATCATTTATAATCTAAAAAAACATAGTACTAAACATAAACTTGTCAAAAAAAGAACAAATAGATCTATAAAGAGAATTTTTTACTTAAGTTAGTCAACTTTGTTGAAAAATTTATCATGAAATATTTTTCACTGATCATTATTTGATCTTAATATATCACTAAATGTTTGAAGAAAAATTATTTCTTGAAGAAGTAGTTTCTTTATAATATATATAAAAATTAGATAAATATGTATTAGATAAAAATTATGAGGACATAATCTAAAAAATAATAGATAAAATGATGAGAAAATTTAATTAATAAACAGTAGGTAGTAACCCATTCATGATGTATTTATACATTATGACACTATATATTCCTTCAATTCATTTAAAAAAATATTTTTCTTCTTTAAAATATATGGATAGGCAATAGTCCAGATAGGAATAGATAAATACAAATAAACAAATTATTAATAAATTTCTAAATGAAGTTATAATTCTCCTCATGAATACCCCTTCGAGGATAGTTTTATTTATTTAATATGATATCTTTCATAAAATTACAAAAAAACATCCATAATTTTTTATTAGTTTATTTCAGACACTATATAAATATCGATACAAAAAGTAATTTGTTATGATATATGTTTTGACAGTAAAATATTATTATATATACCATAATACATATCCTCTTGTATAATACACGAGGATTTTTTTGATCATGTGAAAGCCTCATGAAATGATTTTGATTATATTTAAACATCATACTATCATAAAAAAAATTAATTAAAAAATTATATAAAATTTATAACATTATTTTTTCAAGACAAATTGCATGTCGGGTATTAAAAATATGTAAAACTAATAAGGTGTTGTATATTTATTGGGTATATATGCATTAAATCCTGAAAATAAATCCTTGGAGTATCCAAATTTATTGCAATGAGAAACCAATTATCCATAAAAAATTAAAATGAATAAGTAATGAAAGGAATGAAAATAAATTTCATATGATTAAATTATAGATTTGTACCCTTATATCATGGGTAATAATAACAGTCTATCATATGTAATAAAAATTCAAACTTTTATTAGAAATTTTATCACTATTAATAAATATTTCTCTTCTTCTAATGACATTTTTGGAATACAAGTGATGTGGGGACTAATGAGTCCAAATTTCTGTTCATAGGGATTTCCATTCAAATAGCATTGATTTATATTCCTAAAAAAATGTGAATATTTTTTAACAATGATTAATATAGTAGATCTAATATTGGAGAAATAAATAATGAAAACATACCTCATGTATACATTTATTACTTAGACACCTAGAAATCCATATTTGACGATTTTTTCTACATTTTCATGGCCAAGAAAATACATAATGGCCTCTCAATAAATTTATTCTTAAAAACCAATGATAGACATGTCATCATTTATGAATGTTGTATTCCATTAAAATGTAATATTACAAAATGTGGAAGATGAATTGTTAGGTTAAAGGTACATTCTTGAGGAATTTTTGACCTATTGTTAGATACTTTAGATTATTTTGATTTGACCTTCCATTTCCCTTTCCCTTTCTCAATTTTTAATAACATTTTTTAGTTCACAATTTTTTATTAATTGATAATGTTTTTTCATAAAATTAAATTAGAATGGAATATATCTTTATTTAAATGTATTTTAACAAAATCAAATTATCATGATATTAATGTTCCAATATAATGTTTTACCATGTGAAAATATATATCCTTAAAGGGAATAGGTAGTTGGGTAATCATGAGCTATGTGAATCCCTACACTCACAATATATTTTAGAATTCATTTTTTTTGGAGAGAACATCTCGTTGTATATTGTACAATTTAAACATGATATTAATGTGATGTGTGGGTGATGATATATATAAATCACACCAATTATAACCCTATATAACATCATTATAACAAAGGTAACAGTTTCTACATGATTCAAAATTTTCAAAAATAAGTATGTTAGAATTGATTACATAAGGTATGGTAGACCTTTTATGGGATTGAATTTCGTCACATATTGGTGGATGATCATAGTGTTGTGGGTATTTTTCGTCTATTTGATTCCTTCCCTAAAATTTTTTTAATAAAATACACAATCAATTTTGTTTATTTTTCTAGATAAACTATTATTTTATACTTCTCATTTTTTCATACATTATTTCCCAAGGAATTTCTTTTTCCAAAATATTTTTTTGGTAAAACTATAAAACATTAACATATTACATGGCCATATTGTTTTGTCAACATAAATTACAATAAAAGTAGTCATTATATAGGAATAATGGATGATGATTCTTATGTCTAAACATGATAAAAAAACATAGTAAGTTAATTAATCATTTTTATGTAATACTGATTTAATTTACAACAAATTTTTATTATGTCGTACTTACACACATTTCCCACATTTTATTTCCTATTTTCAACAATTAGTATTATATATTAATTTACATGAGCCTAATTTTATATTATATGATGTTGGAAGGAAGTGGCTATAGATTTTGATTCATCAGTATTTATATACAAAACAATAATCATTAGGATATTTATTCACAACATAAATTTTTTTACAGTAGATTTAAATACAATACCTTTTTTCATGTGAAGAATTCCCCATAACTATCGTATAGTATAGGTATGTTTGATATAATTAATTTTGTTTATTTTCAAAACTATCTTTTTGTTTCATAAATTAACAATTCTCAATCAAAGTTATTTATACATGTATTTTCAAGTATTTTATTAGGAATAATAATGTATCCAAATATATTCCACCTCATTAAGACCAATAAATTAATTCCATGTTTCTTGTTATATCATGTGTTCTCACATCTGTGTGTGGGGGGGGGGATGAAACATTACTTTACCTATAAAATGATTATGATAATACTTCATAAGAATTGGCCAAATCCTCTATAATCCTTTCCTATAACCATTAATACATAATTAATTCAGAAGTAATAATGTATAACTGACCAATATTAGAGATAATGAATAGAAAATAAACATTAAATTATTTTTTTATAATCCAAAATAAAGAAATTATATTATAATGTTACCATATTATCTTCCCAAATTAGTGACTTAACCGCAAACACCCACGATTACTTGTATTTATATCAATTGCAAACTGAATTTGAGTGGTGATTCTAATAAATCTAATTTAAATTGACATTTTCGTTTTAATTTGTTGTACATATTAATTCAATCAAAACACGAATTTTATTCATCTTCTTTATTAAATAACAATTTCCATTAACACCATCACACTATGATGATTTTATTTTTTATGGGACATAATTTTATTAAATTATACAATTTTTTTGGTATTATCATCATCAATATATTATTCATTGGAATTGAAAACAGTGGAATGTGGAGGAAATTATTATTATTATGAATTTGGAACATCATATTGGTAAAAACCTATTGTTCATTAGGATTGAGATAATCAGTATTTGTAGTATCCCTTATTTATATAAGTGGTTTAACCTTTGATTCATATTATGTAAATGTATAACTGAATGGAATATAATATGAGATAACATAGGTTATATTACAAAAAAATAACCTAATTATTGAAAATTCTTTTTTTCATTAATGGTTGAAGGTATTTTACTTCTATATTGCGTATCCAAATACACTCGTTGTTGTCTCCTATGACATAAAACACCAATATGATTGGTAGTTCCCAAAAAATGATTATTATGTCCCAATGAAATTGTTATCCTAATTTGAAATTACTTAAGAACCTTCAGGTGCTTTTTTGGATAATAGAACAATTGAAAAAAAATATTTTCTAGGATCTGAAACATAAAATTCATGTACTACCAATGATTCAATTATACGTGTTTGTAATTATAACCTTTATTACTGAAGTTAACTTTAATGAATCCCAATTCATCGACTGTAACAACACTTCTGTTATAAACCAACTTTCATTAAAATATAAGAACTTGGAATATTTTATAATCCAAATCCCATATTTTTAAGGATGTTTAAGTATGAAATATTCACATAAATTAGATTTCTATCCATGGTACTAACAACATGAATCCCTTCATCCATAAGTGTGAATCCACTATTTTTCCAGGCACTACAATCATCATGATCTATTGTATTTAAAAATACCATTAATTACATAACCATTATAAGATAATACATGTTCACGTTGTTCCTCTATCTAGCTGTCAATGTTGATCTGAAATTGAATTTATATTTTTAGTTTACTCCTAAAAAATATAGTCTCAAAACCATCCTATAAACTATTTTTTATGATTATTTGATATCTATCTTTCAATACTTGATGGATTAAAATTCAAAATAATTACATTATGGTTTTCAACATATGGAGAAACCTCTAAAATTTTATTTAAAATATTAAGGTGATCCCCCTCCATCTTTATAACATTAATTATGACAACATATATACCAGAAATTCACTCACCCTTAAGACACAGTTTGTGATTAGATTTTCGTAGAGTAATGAATTCAACATTGGACTAGTAGTAATTATATAACTCAATGGATTCCTTAATAATATATCATTTTTCTATACAACATTTTGGTAAAATTTTATTTATGAAATACCCTTTAAAATTATTCTTATATAATTCAATAGAGTATATCCATATTTAATGTATTGGACTACATATACATATGACTCTTTCAATGTGAACCATTAATTGAAACTTCATATCAAAGAATTATTATTGGAATAACATCTCCACTTCACATAACACGACATAAATATCCCTTTTTAATTGTAAATTTAACTAGGACTATAACATTAATGTATATTTATTTTAAAATGAAATAGTGCTTGGTTAACATGAATGTAAAAATATATGAACAATATATTTCATAAACACTAGATTTTCATGTGATTTTGGACCCTCTTACTTTAAATCTTTCATTGAAATGATATTACTGAAACATTATGAATACTGTTTGAGAGAATTTACAACATTTCATTAGTTTAAAAACTAATATAATTCATTCTTGTAAATATTGTAAGGATATGGAGGAAGAAAATTATCGCTTTTTACCATCACTGGTTCTAACTCTTCCTGAATCCCCATTTCAATCATTTCCATCATAGTCATAATGCCATCATTTGTTTTTATGTGTGAATTTATTAATAGTCCAATTATATAATCAAATTAATTTTTCCTTATGCATGCCATCATGAAACTTCATTATGTACAAACAATTCTTGTATGTAAATTTAGGAAACTAATCTCTTTTTCTATCCAATTTTTATAAGGTTTTTCAAAGAAGGTATACCAAAAGATGTGTCATTATATATTTCTTTCTCAAACAGATGATTACTTGTTAGTGGATATAGTGTTGTACCTTCTTCCTAAATCCCATTTAATGATTTCATCCAAGATAAATATTGTATTCATCAGGGTATAAATATGTTAGGTCCTAAAAACACAGTCTCCAATGAATTTTCAGCCTAACCTAGTCTATACCATGTTCACAAATGGGACATACATAAGTTCTATTAATTCTATTTCTAGACAAATTTATATAATTGGGAATGTCGTTTTTCATCCGATACAACATGACTCTCAATGTGAAATCATCATATTTGTATGAAATACACAACACATGAATCTCACATTAATTTCATATCTTCAACCAATAGAGTCAAATAAACATCAATATCATTATATGGTGGTTTTGGTCTTGATAGATACAGAGAAAACATAATGTATTTTTACTTTTTGCATAACCATAGTGGAATGTTATAATTTAATAACGCAATTGTCCATGTATGATAATTGTTACTTTTTAAACAAAAAGGATGCACCCCATCTATAGATAGTTAAAGATGATGTTTTCTCAACTAGTTTTTAAATCTTGGATACTCATGATCAATTTACTTCAGATGAGGATAATTTTCTTTGTCAAAATTTTTTCTATATTAATTTTTTATATCTACATGCCACATCAAATTCCTTAATGTCTCCTCACTTCCATATAGGCTCCTAATCTGTGGAATTATTGGAATGTACTATAAAACATTTGAAATACTTGATTCATCATTCTATTTTAATGAGGAACGACAATTTGGGAGTAATTTAAGTGATTTATAGTCATTGAAAAATATTATAAAATCATTTATAGATGAATGTATTATTTCATAGAATATACCAATTGAACATATAATTCTTTTAGCATCACAAGTTCTGTAAAAAAGATCACTATATCCCAGTAGAATATCATTCAAAAGAGAAACAAGTTTAGTAAATCTTTTTCCACCCTATCTATTTCTAGATTTCACATTATATAGCTTCAGTATGGCAGACAATATTGTATATTTAGTACAATAATAATATTATGGAATATCTTTACAACTCTTTAAATTCTAATATAGTTTTGTAACATCATTAATTTTATCTTAAATAATCACTAGCATTCTTTCAATATGATATACACCATTGTTCAAACCATTAATCCTATCCTTTATACAATATTCCTCATTGTTCATAGTTGTGATAATATCAGATTATCCATAAAATGTAGTGTTATCCCATTAAATATCTATATCCCTTTTCATACCCATGTCTAGTCCAATTTTTATAAATTTTATCTATTCTTTGACTGATAAAATGTTATACTAGTTCTTCTGGACTATGTAGTCTTGAATAATAATATTATAAAAAAGAAAAAGGATTCAATATGGGTCATATACATGATATTTTACAAACATGATGAAATATTTCACCCCATAATTTGTTTGTAATATTAGCATCCATCCATTTTTGATTCATATCCATCATATTTGTTCAATAATATTAAAATTTAATAAAATAGTTAAATACATAAAAAGTATGATCTTATAACTCTAAAATGATATTCCTTACACACACACACATATTCATCATATTTTATATAAATATTCATTACATCAACAACTTGTTCAAACATATAAAGACCAATAATTATATTAATTTAAATTATTATATCAATTTTTATTATTAAAATAGGTCACATGTTAGAAATAATTTCTAAATAAATTCATCATTGTAGATAATTAACTAACTATCATTGGGAATGTTCACATGTAAACTATTTATTGATACAAGTGGATAAGTATTAGTGTATATGTAATAATATTTCCTTAACAAGACATATATCAAAACAGATTACTTATTTAGGTATGCATTATATTTATTTAAATTATTATAGAATGATGCTAGAAAATTTTAAATCACACACTTTCATAAATAAAGAGTTTGTCTATGTCTCACTGAAGAGATGATTCATGTTTTTAGAAGGGAAGTACCGTTATTAAATATAACAGTTGAATAAATTTTATATATTTTGTATTCTTGGAAGAATAAAAGAGATTATTTGTTGATAATGAGATGGATTCAAAGGATATCATTGAAATAATGATTATGTAATTAAAGAAAAAATGTGATATAATTGAATACATTTTTAAGGAAATGAATTTTGGAATGGAAATGAAAAACTCTTGGGAGACGTAATGTATATAGTATAAAAAGTAGTGTAAAGAATAGGTTATAATTTTAAACATAGAAAATACTTCTTAAATAGTGAATTTATATGTGTAACTAAAGGATAATTATTAGATGATTAAGAAACCTGAGGGGTATATCAATATTTTTAAAGGGATTTCATCTAAAATATTTTCTATCAAAGACAAAAAAATTCATTCTAAACACCATATAGAAAAAAGTGGAATTCTTCCTGGGTAAAATAAATATATAATAAATAATAATTTAGTTTGAATTATATAAAAAACATAAATAATGGTTATTATTTACGAAAGAGCATTTAATTATTGATTAATAATATAAATATTTCATATTCTGCGCTATTCTTTGGATTTCATTATTAATAATTATTTATTTTTTTATACTAGTGATTCAAAATATTTTCACAAATAAAGTAGTGGATCAATATAAAATATGTAATTTAAATATATTAAATCATTAAAAGTTCTTCTCCTATGAGGTCGATTAAATACTAAGTAATTAAATGTCCCCCATAATTTTTAATGATCCTTGCTTTCAAAATTTCGTGTAACATACATTTCCTAAAAAAATATATTTCTCCAAATTTCATGAATGTACTAGTTGATCTAATTCAAATATTTTATTAAAAAATATAAAAATGAATCCATGTTTTCTATTGAAGGATGTTTATAACCATATATATGTGAATGGGATCTATGTTCAGACCTTTCTAAAATAAAAAAAAAAATTCAACATGTGTCCTGGATACATAGGCATAGGGAAAGCAGCAACATGAAGTATAAGACCAGTGTAGCAATAGGGACTGGGAGGTTTTGGGGGAAAAAAATTACCAATTATAGTAGACACTCACACTAATAAATCAAGTTTTAAATGTCGTAAAATTAGATTTGAGGTTTAATGTTTCCAAAATGATCAACTTTTCTTGAATGAGACCTTCAGTTTTGTGATATATTAAGTGTAGTGCTTAGAAGAGGTGATGCTTGGGTTAGTTTATAAATATGGTGTTACTTGAATGAATTTGGACTCCTATATCCTTTTCTTGAAACATAATTATAATACTTATGAATTTTATACTAATTAACATGACCTAATTTCAACCATAAAAAACGTACAACATCAATGGAAATATTAGATCAATTACATATCCAATTACCATTTAGATTTATAGTTATTTAGAAATAGGAAAAACTCCTGACTAATAACTTTGTTACTATTTCATGAAAATATACAAAATAATCTATATAATTGTTAATAAATTTAATATTTCTATAAAAAATAAATTAGCAAAAATCATCCTAAACTGGGGAAAAGGTAACATTAGAAGGGTGATCTCAAAACTCTGTAAGGGTAAATTTAAGAGTTTGAAATTAAATTACATAAGTGAACATAATATAAGAATAAGGGTTTGATGAAATAATCAATGATGTTGAGAATAGCATAATAGAATCCATAGACATTAAACATGGATCATAAATCATGATAAATGACATGAAAACACTCTAGTTTTTTGGATTTACTCCACTCAATATTTATATATATATATATATATATATGGATTTTTCACTAGATTTTGTGTTGTGTATGGGCGTCTCAAGGCCAACAAATTAATATATTAAAAAAAATTATATATTCAAATGCATTTTCACACATCATTTAGATAGAAATTGTTTCCCTACTATTTGAAATCAGAGATGGGAAATTTGGTACCACGATTTATTCAAGAATGCATGTTTTACACTAGGGATGAAATAAAGTTTGTCATCATTGGGAATTCTGTGATAAGTGACCACTGGCTAGTGCATTTAATTAAATAAATAAATAAATTATATATCTATTTTAACTAAATTAACAAAAACCTAATCCTTATTTATAAATACCAAATTGTAGAAACTATCAATGGTTAGATGTATAACCCTATGATGATTTGATAGGAGGATAAGAATTCTTCTTTTGAATTGGAAAACCCAAGGGCGGGGATTGATAAACAAATTGATATGGACTGTGATACCAATAAAGAACATAGAGGATCATCTTTCCAATATATAGAGAACGCATTCTTCATTAATGGTTGATCCATCGTCGAGGCATGGCTCATTATTTTTAGTTTCTATCCTAATTGATTTGATAATAATGGATTTTATTATGTTATTTTTTTGATCTTCAATCACCTGCTATTTTCATGATCCCAAATTTATATTTCATTTTTTGAACCTATTTATATTGCTATATCTTGATTTTAACCTTTGATTATTCACTTTAGGATCATTGGCTAGGATTTCAATTGGCCAATGACACTAATCACCTTCATTTATGTTCATTTCTCACAATCATCATTTGGGATCCTCACCATTGGCCCATGAGGTTGTATTTCACCATTTTAGAGGTTGGTTTGAGCTTGATCAAACCCTCAGATTCATGGTGATAGTGAAAATTATGTATAAAATGATTCACTAGGGATGGATTGTTGTAATATTTGGATTATCGGTGATGAAAACACATATTAGAAACTGATCCTCAGTTCCCCGTCCATGAGAGAGGAACAATGTGATGGATCAAGATACTTAGGGTTTCAAGGGCTGGAATCAAGCCAATAGTGATTGATTAGGTATGATCAATCCATGATTTGGAACCCCCTTGTATGATTTCTAGGGGAAGTAGTGGAAAAATTGTGTATGTGTGTACCATGATGAATTCATCACTTTCTAAATGTTTCCTGACTACATGTTGTTTATCCCATATGAACAAATTCCATGCAGTTCTTTGATTATGGATGCTAGGGGTTTGGGTGAAGATAAATTTCACATTCCATGTATGACCTCCTACCCCATTGTATCCCAATTTTGGAGGATCGATATGTACTATTGGATTAAATGGGAACAACCATGGCTATGTAATTCATCATTGACATGTTCTCTCGAATGGAATGGATTCCCAGACATATCCAGTATTCATGAACATGGGTCAAAGTACACATACATGGTTTAGAGGGGCACAGGCTGACCATAAGTATCTAGGACATGTCGTGTACAACATGTACATGTTGTGTAGTCCCACATAGAGAACTAATCCATGTGAACGTGAGGACACATACATGTGTCCAGGTGAGGTCCAACACCATGTGACCTTTGGTATACACCATGTCCAATTCTTGGGAATTTCTAACTTGTGTACCACCTCTGTCTAAAATCATATATGTCCTATGAGTATGTTATCCAAATAGATTTTTCACATAGAACATGATGGTGGGATTAAAATTTGTATTAATGTTATGAAATTTGGAATTGAAAGTTTGATTCTTATTTTCAATGATTCTTAGTTTATATTAGTGATCATAGTTTGTTACTAGAGAGAGATAGGGGTTGGTAACTCCCTGGTATCCCTAGGGCATGGGTCTCCCATAATATTTACACCTGTAGAGTCGGTACACCCCCACAAAATAACAATGTGCATTTAATCTATCTACAGTGTAAAACTCCCCTATCTTGGATCTCTATTGGCAAGTGTGTCCTCAATGGGAGTTAGTGCCCCCTTGGATGTAGAGAGCAATAGTTTGGAGCAGACCCCTACCCTCATATATATTGTGTGGTTTCATTTGATGTAGGATATCAAAGATAGACCTTCAGAGCTACAAGATGACTCGTAATAATTAGATGGGCTATGATATGTAGATTCTATTTCTCTCTTATCTGGGTTTCTTTATGGGAATATACGTTGGGTTTTCATTTCCCTATAACTATAGGCTGAGATGAATTCTATTTTATCTATTGATTTACACATTATTAGTTTTTGGGGATTTATATTAGTTATTTATATAATCACCCAATCATGGGATTCACCCATACATGTAGTGTTCTATACAAATTAATGAAAGATCATCAGTGACATTAGTGGAACAAAGCAGTAATTGGGTGCATTATGTATGTATGGTATTCAGACTCAGATATTTTGAGTAACGATGAATCTACCTTTAAATTTTCAATTTATTTTCATGTTGGGACGATATATCCTTTTGGTCAAATTTCTTCCCATCAATATAATGGATTTATACTATCATACACTTATTTATTTCTACTATGATATTTCCATAATGGTTACACTCTATATGTTGTTTTCCTTTATTATTCATCCACACTTTATCAGGGAGATGGTTTTGTGCATGCATACAGGTACATTAGGATAAGGGCACTCATTTCAGTTTATGATTTTTGGAACATGTCACCACCACCAAGCCTATTGGATGTTGTAATGGGGGACTCACTCAGCTTTCCACTAACCAAATGGGCCCCAATGGGTCAATTTTTGATATAGTGGTATCAATGGAGGTTCATCCTAATGATTGTGTTTGGAGTTGTACCCATGGAATGAATTGGATTGGGAACATATCATTATTATTTTTGAGTGTATCAAGTGTGTATTTCAGTATAGGGACCCATGTTTTGTTGTAGTGGATAACATATCCATTCACACAAACTCATACAAACTACTTTTCGACTCAGCATGACAAGAAATTTTCTGTAGGAAACCAATAGTACATGTATCATATTTGATTGGATCTTTTCCCCTATACTTCTTGATTATGTTCCCCATATAAATTTTATCATCTAACCATTGTATGTCTTGACAAATTTTAGGGTGACTTCTCATAGATATGTATTTTGGATTCCGATGTGTGATTGTGATGATAATCAGTTGAGTGATGAGGCCTCGGTCAAGGGACATTCTCATAAGATAATTACTCATGTTAAGTAAGGACAAATTCTTCTACTTGTGAAGTAGAAGATTATTACGGTAGGTTAGGATGATTACGAAAAGATTCTTAATCTATTTTTTTATCTCTAGAGCCAAATACTGATGAGGTTTCACAGTGAGCCAAAACATCAGGTGGTGGTAAATTGGTGTGAGTTGGAGATCTGAGTCGTCAAGATTTTTTGGACCTCATCTGATCAGATGGTTGTGATTATATGTAGTATTCTTCATAGAGAAGTAGATCGATTCTGGAGTGTAGTCATGAAGACTCATTATGAGATAAATATGTCATGGAAATACTTCTATTTTCTCTTTTTAGAGGAGTATTACCCTTAATTATTCTGATTCAAGAAATATTAGGAGCTTACCAAGCTACAAGAGGGTTACTTTAAAGTTATAGAATACACTGCAAGGTTCAACGACCTCACACATTACTCCCATGATATGGTGTGATATGGTTTATTTTGGGCTTGTAAATTTGAGAACGTTATCCTAGATACTTTTTTGATAGAGTAGTCTCATTTTGAATCATTTAATACACCAGAGTGATGGAGTGGGATCTTGTCACAAAAAGCTTCCTAGTAAAGGGAAATTTGGTATCTAGATTTGATATTAGTTATCATGGGGCTGAGTTTTCTACAACACCTTTCAAATAATAGATATTGGGGTATTACCACTAAAGTAATTCCCTAGCACGGACCATGACACATGGATATGTATTTTTGAATTCACATAGAGGATATAGTTAAATATGGGTGGGGTTAAACAATTATTTTGACTATTATGGTCACAATGAATGTTATTTCCCAACTTATCATGAGAAGAATGATCGGAATAAAATGTATATATCACCACAGAAGAGGTAGTGCGATGATCATGGATATCCCAGTTAGGGTAATTGTGGCCCTTAGAGAAGTAGTGATGATTGAGGTGTAGGTGCATCTTTGACAGGAGGATCCACTTGTGGAGGGAGATGCTATGAGATTCTTCCACCACCACCAGGTGTCCTATTCTGGTGTCATAGAGCTGGTGGTTGAGGTCATGGGTATATATATACTATAGAGGGATATGAAAATAATACTTATGAGATAATTTGAGGTATAATTTTTATCTTTTCTAATATTTATACAGTACTTGTATGCACCGTCATAGTTCATTACATTATATCTATATTTCTTGTGCATGATCTAGATCTCTGACTTGATTTATTATCCCACCACCTATGGATAGAGTTTCCAATATAGAGATATTTTTCTATATCAAATATCTGTCAGTACTGTGAGATGGTTTTCGATGGGGAGAGTTTGTTAGGGGACCTCTTGGTCATCATAAGGAAACCCTATGACTTCATTTTGGGTCTGTAATAGTTTTTCACAATTCATACCTAGATTTAATGTCAACATGGGTGAGTTAGATTTTTTCAAGAAGATGGGATGAGATTCTCTTTTACGGTTGAGGTAGATCTTAGGGATATGTGAGTAGGTCTTGTGAGAAGGTAGTTGTATCATATCCCATATAATTGGGTGAATTTTTCTCTTGGAATAAATTATAATTCATGAATCTATCTACCTTCAAGTGTGGAGGACATTATTAACATCATCCGTACAGATGTTTCATGGCTTTCATTATGGTGGAAGATGGAACTCTACAGTGACTTGAACCTTGACACTGCACTTATATCTTAATGGGTATATCTTATGTCCCATATTAAGATCTAAATGTTATAATGTAGTTGGATATCTTTGGAAAAAGGTTTAATAAAAACCAGTGTGTCCCACTGAGTTTCTCTATTTTCTATTAGGAACAAGTTGGATGGGTGGTTGAGGATTTGTGTTGATCAACATTTCCTAAATAATGTAACAATGAAGAATAAGTAAAAACTTCCAAGGATTGATAAACTCTTAATAAAGATAATTAATTTGAGTTGGTTCTCAAAGATTGATATCAGGTTTAACTACCACCAATAAAGGGTTCACAATGATGATATTCTATAGAAAGCATTCCAATGCAATTGCAGAAACAATGAGTTACATGTTATTCCTTTTAGTGTGATAAATTCCCATATTGTGTTCATGAATTTTATAAACTATATTTACCAACCAAACTGAGACTGATTAATAATTTCATTCATCAATGACATTCTCATGTATTCTTTGATAGAGAAGGATCATGAAAAACATTTGGGATGGTTATAGACATACACCGGGAGTACCAAATCTTTGTTAAGATCTTAAATATTCATTTTTTTCATCATTGGTGATTATATTCTAGTGAAGGTAATCTATGATCATGGTTTTTATATGGAACAATAAAATATTTATTCGATGGTTTTTAGGGAGATACCCCTGATCCTGACAATGTTTCATAGTTTCCTTGTATTAGTAGCATACTATAGGAGGTTTTTGGAAGACTTATCTTGTATTTCATCCCAATAGAATGCCCTAATGGAGAAAGGGAAACCATTTACCTAGGCCAAGAGGTTTTAGTGACCCTTCTAGGATCAATGGAAAATGTTGATAAGTGCACTTTTTCTAAGACTATATGTTGTGTGTGTTGAGTACATAGTGTTTTGTGATGCCTATGGTGCTAGGCATAGTGTCATGTTGATGAAAAGGTGGACAGTGATTGATTTTGGGTCGAGGTAGTTGAGACCCTGTAAAGAATAATTATACAATTGATGATCTAGAGTCAGAAATTATAGAATCCTTTGTGAGTATGTAGATAAACTATCTTCTAGGTGTGTGTTTTCTTAATTACTCAGACCACTAGAGTCTCATATACATCTTTACTCAGGTAGATCTTAACATGAGACAGAGGAGCTTGTTGGAGTTATTTTTGGAGTATGAGTTAGAGGTATTCTAGACTCCTATGAATTTAAGCATGGTGTTATAATATTATTATTATGTTCTATTCTCTCTTGGTATAGGATGTGTCTATATAGTTGGCTTCCTTATAGCTGACCCTGGTGGAGGAGAGGGGTGAAATGTTTTTTAGATGATGGCGGTGTGTCCATCACATCATCAATGTGTGGGAGAGGTTCCTATTGGAATCATAAAAATGTGTCCAAGAGTTCACTTAGTGATGAGTATCCTGTTAAAAAAAGTGTATCTTTTTTTCAGGCTTTAATTTTTCTAGTCATAGAGCCCGAACTGGGTTACAAATTTGATGTTATGTCAATTTGATGTTAGGCTACCAAAAACAATTTGTTAAGGATCCATTCATAATGATCCAGCTGTGAAGGTCTCATTTTTCGAGATTCAATCTTGATGGAACCACTGTTTTATTCCCAATTTTTGTGTCTCTTAAAAGGAGTTCCATTAACAGATTTACAATTCATAGAGGACACGTTCACGGACCTCCCTTTGCGATCGTACGATGGGTTGATAGAAGCTCCACTAAAGAGACATTCAGTGCAACGAAGCCCCTATTACCCTGAGAATTTCACAAACCATTATGAAGTCTTACAATCCTTATAAAACCAAGACCCAATAAACACCCCCATGAATTCATTAAGGGGGAAGATATGTTGAGATGCGACATCACATTGTCAGCTCAAAAAGCTCCAATGAGATTTTTGAATCATGAATCTAAATTTTCCATGGGTAATAATTTATGAGGAGGCATGCCTCATGGAGAACTAATTTTTGGGAAGCACTGAATATTTGAGAAATATTTTTTTCAATATCCATTTGGATATCTCGTTTTTTAAGCACACTCTGATGAATGTTTAGTACCTTTAAGAGACACTGAGATATGAAATGACATATCCTTCATTAGACTGTGAGCTCTGTGATTCCCTATCCTTCATTAGAACCTAATCTCAATGAATACCAATTTTTCAGGACACCCTATACCTAATGAATCCATATCCTTCATAAAACCCTATTATCCATGAATCCATATCATTTTCAAAACACATCTCTTTCATGAATCTCCCTCCTTCGCACCAGCTATCCATACTGTGGGTCCTACACTCCAACACCCCCACTTTAGATAAATGTGGTGATTCAGTCTAAGTTCTCTAGTTCAATCCTATTACTATGTTCACTTACCACTTGAAAAATGGATAGCCACAATATGTACTTTTTGGGCTAGTTCAACATAATTTTTGGGTTTCAACATTATAAAACCTCAACATCCACCCATGGAATAACATGATCTACGATACTCTCCTACACCGTGAATAATACCATGATTTAACTACTCCCCTTAGTCCCATTCCCATGTCATGAGTTAAGATTCTCATCTTGTATAACTTGATTACTATTAGTTGATACAATACTCAGACAAATATGCAAAACCCACACATAACTCCCTTGTCAGGTCAAACCAAAATGGCCCACTCTTTCAAAAGTCCCACACCATCAATTGATAGAAATAATCCTCTTATTAGTCATAACTAAATTAATTAAATGTATAGAATACCTTATATTAAAAATATAGGATGTATCCTATTTTAGATATGAGATGCCTTATGCGTCAAGTGTATGATGCTTAGTAGTCATTACTATATGGATTTAAATATTAGTATACCCTATGAAAATAGAATAGGATGTCTCTTGTGAAAAAATGACATCCTTATATGTCAATCACAAGATACATAATTTAATAATCATGAGACTAACTCCAAATATAAACCATGGGACTCCTCATCCGTTGTTGGCCCAACCATATTCCTTAACCCACCAACAAGTCAAGATGTCCTCATGACCAAACATGAGGTAGATATATTGAAAAACTCAACACATAATCCCCACACAGAACATCCGTCATCATGAAATTAAACTATAAGTTACCTTGTGCAATGTAATAGTGTTCCCTTCTTTACGAGACATGAGGAATATAGAATGGAACGCCCAATACATAAGACCCACATACCACTTCTTATTGAATAACATTAAACTATAACAATACACCGTGAAATAGGCATGGGATGACCTCATGACCTAACATGGGGAAGCCTAATTGGGAAGAATCCATGTGTAAGCCCTGCATAAAACATCATCTAATATGATGTTAAAATGTAAGCATTTCGTTGGCACTATGAATATGATTCCCTTATGATTCGACACAAGGAAGGAATAATGTGATGCTTCTATGCATAAACCCCAACCACATCTATGATTTTAAAGAAGAACATGGAACACTTTAATTCATAATCCCCAACCACAACATAACTATTCTTATCATCCCTCGTGTAGATTCCTCTCATAACCATCACACTATATTTCCCGATCGTCGAATGTGACACCTATTCCAAGAATTTCCAACATGTAAGCTCCATATCACTCCCCCGAGACAAATCCTCTGGCGATTGGAAGATTATACCTGTAATCCCCACACCACACCTAATAGATGATTCCATCATGACATGATCATCCTACTCACATGATGATAAACTTAATGGATCCTTCCTTATACATGACCACTAAATAGCTGCATCAAACTACATTGGTTTTGATACTTTTATCCTAAATGGGGTACATAAGATGCCTCCTTGAGCTCTAATACCGACATTGGTACACTATCCAGGTCTTACCTTTTAGGGTAAAACTTCTCAGATCCTCCTAAATGTGCCTTATATGAACAATTGTTAAATTCTGTCCAACATCTTCCCTCCTAGGGAATCACGATCCAGATCCGCCTCACAAGGAATCTAACACACCATGGTAAACTCTACATCTACCTCACATGGTGTTTGATCCCATAGAAATTGTAAATCATGGTGTTTCCTACTAGGGACATACCTCTATTATCTGAATCCCTTGGTAATCCAATCATTCTCCACTAGATGATTAACTTAGGCATCAATCTATCTCAATAGGATATTATGATCTATCTTCATATGATGTATAACTTATAACCTGGTCCATCATAAATACCATATGATTAGTAATGGGATTATTGAGGTGAGATGTCTTGGAATAATTATACCCTTATCATGAACTAAATCATGAGTAACATTGGATTCCTTAGGTTCCGTGCCTAACATGCATCATATGAGTTGCCTTCAACTTCCTAAGGAGAAAATTTCATAGGTGCTAAACACTCCCTATTCTCAGTGATTCCCATATATTCCTGATGTTACCATCTACTATGGATAATTTTTTATATACCATTGTGACATAAACAAAATAACTAACTGGTCCCCATATAGAGGTGACACTAGAGATGTGTTCCAAAAACATGGATGAATTCTATGAAGGAGACCTGGGTTAGGAAATGAGCTCCAAGTAGGAATCCATGGAAGGAGGAACCATCACCCAATCATACCATTTCAATCAAGGAGTACTATTCAGAAATGAAAATTTTGAAATATTCCCACCATTGGAATGTGGGAATGTAGGGAAATGGAGATCTGACATATGAATAACGAGTAGGCAGCCCCTATAAAAAGCATCAGAAACATCTACATTATGATACATCCACTCTGAAAATCTATATGACTAGGTATCCAATGGAGATGCACTATACCAATTTTTGGATTGGGGGGGGGCATCTTCATTTTAAATATAATGATAGTGGTTCATAAATTGGGATTCTCTATCCATCGACTTTGTAATGGGGATTCCATTGATAGTGAGGGGAAACATTTCTATATGGGTGTTTGTTGACTAACATACCTAGTTGATTCACTTCCTTACCATCTGGGAGCAGAGTTCAGTTGAGAATTTGAGGAGTCTTTATATGAGGGAGATCATCGTGCTTCATAGGGAATCCATAATTATTGTCTTCATCCATAATGATCGGTTCACATAATGATTGTTAGGATTCATACAGGAGTCCTTCATGACTTATTTTAGGTTGAGAAAATTATTTTAACCAAGAAGGATTAGAAAAAATTAGTCTATTCCAGTGATAGAGGATATGATGAGATCCTATTTTTTAGAATTATTTTGGATCAAGGAGGATCACTTTCCACAGATAAAGTTTTATTATAATTATAGTTATCACTATACCATTAGCATGAAGCCTTTTGATACCCTTTATAAGAGACTGTACAGGTCACCCTTATGATGGATTGATATTAGAGAGACATATCTTTTTGGACCATAAATAGTGTTGAAAAATATGGGGAAAGTAAAAGTTTTCCATGAATGCATGAAAAAATCTTATTGTATATATAAATCATATAGATACCGATGTCATATCCACTTTGAGTTCGAGTATGGAGATATTTTTTTCTTCAGAGTTTCACCCGGATAATGATTGTAGAGATTTGGATGAGATGAAAGAAATCCCCAAGGTTGATTGGGTCATTCAAGATCCTAGAGAGGGTTGGTTTTAGAACACAATGTTTACCCAAGGTTCAAGACAAAGATGGTCACACTATGGGAAGTGAACATTAATGGGTGTATTTAATAAAAATTGTATTTATTTTTATTAATTTACCCAAGACCTTATCCTCCTTTATAAATACCAATTTATGGAAAATCTATAGGGTTAGAATTATAACCCTAGGATGATTTGTGAGGATGAGGAGAAATCTTTGTTGGAAAGGGAAAACCAAAGGGCACTGATCAATGAATGAATCATGGTGGACCCTGATACGAACCAAGAATGTAGTGTATTTTCTTCTTCATCACTAGAGAACCGGTTATTCACCAATGATTGATCCATACTAAAGGTATGAGTCATTAATTATGGTTTCATCCACAATTTACTTGATGATAATGGATTTATTATCTATTTTGATTAATCTAGGAACATCCTATCTTCATATGAACCCAAATGTAAATTGAATTATTGAACCATTTTATAATTTTATTTCATTATTTAACCCATATATTCTACAATTTAGGATTGTTGGATGTTATTTCATGGTCAAGTGATGAACGTCACTTTTGTTTATGTGCATTTATCCCCACTGTTATTCAAATTATTTACTATTGGACAATGATGTAGCAGTTCGACATTGTCGAGGTAGGTTTGAGCGAGTCCAAACCCATAGATTTTTTAGTAATTCTGAAAATTATTTACAGATCAAAGCTTTTTTTGGATGAATAATGGTGTAATGTGTGTTTCAAATTATAGTGACATGGATTATATATTCATTCTCAGTTTATCATCCATGGGAGAGGAATGGTACAACATATCTAGCCGCTCAGGGTTTGGGTGGCCAGAATCTAGATACTGGTAGTAGATCAGGCATATTCATCCCCATATCATGAACCCCTAGAATTATATTTGGTGGAATCAATTATAGAGGTGGCGTAAGTGAGATTCACAAATCATTCTTTACCTTTTGAAAATTTACCTTCATTATGTCATGGAACTTTAACGAACACAAGTAGTGTAGTCTGCTAGCTATGACATCTAGGGTTTTGATTGATGATAAATATTACATGCTTTGTATGACCCCATACATTTAAATGTAAACTAGTTCAAGCGACTCAACGTTAACTCTAGGAGTACACCAACAGAGACATGCAATTGCATATTGTATCATTTATAGTACATGGAAATGAACATGTATACAGGTATGGAGAATGTTAAACTGCCTGATTTTTCAAATAAATTAAATATTGAATGCATGAAATACATAGTTTTCAGAAAAACCACATTGACATAACCTAGATATTAAACATATTTTTTCACTTCTGTGATTTGAATTTTGAAAAACTCACATACACGGTTTCATTTAGTAAGATATTTAGAGTCTCATATGATCAAATTACATTTTTTTTGTATACTAACATGACCCTTATGAATATTAATATGACTCTTATGAAGAGTAACCACACCCATGAAATGATAAATAAAATTCTGATGGCTTATAAATAAAATTGAGAGTTTTAGAAATTAAAAATTATGTGTCAGTATTTTGTGAGTAATAAATATTTAATAACAATTTTAAATTATTAAATTAACATAATTATTTTTCAAAAAAACTATTCCTAAATATATACTTTTTTTGTTCTATTATTTTAGGATAATTTTATGATACCTCAGTTAGTTTTCAAACGTATTATAAAATCACTTTTAAATTTGAAATCTATATTTTTCAAGTAAAAAATGATTTTAATTGATAATTAAATTAAAAATATTAATATAAATATTTTGATATAATGGAGATAATTTTTTGATTCTATACATCGAAAAATGGTTCTGGTGAAGTGTTGGGATTTCTCTAAAATACTTCAATTTTAGGTGAATAGTAAAATACGATAATTTATGATAAATACTAAATACATGATTTATTGATCCATAGATGATGTTAGACTGATTTAAGACCAATTGGTTCAAACTCACAAGAACATATAAATATTTGGGGTCACAATAATCAATACTATTTGTTGTCATTGAGAAAATACTAAAATTACGAGTAAAATAATGGGAAATCCCTCATCGCCTCCATAATAAACCCCCTCACTCCTTCTTTCCTTCCCTCTTCTCAATCCATGTGACTTGCCACAATTCTGAACAAATATCCTCCAAATCTCCACCCCTAGGACTAGAATCCCTTGGTCTCAGCAAAAGATAAAAACCTCTCCCCTAAAGAGGCTCTCAAGGAAGATTACTTTATGTGGTAAATTCCTCTTTTTATTTATTTTATTTCAAGTTCTTTTTTTGTTTTTCTATCCTCACATAATTTCAACCAAACGTATTGTTGAATATATTAAATTAAATTTTTTTAAATTTTGTTATTAGAATGTAATAATTATTCCTCATCTCTTTTTTCCCCTTCATTTATACTAGAAATGAAGACTCTATCCAAGATGTGTTAATTTATCACATTCAAGGATGAAAGGCTTTCAATTTATATTAATCTCTAAAAATCTAGGCATGAAACAATTTTTTTGGATTAAAAAAAGTATTATATAGGTATTATAACTTATTTAATGTTCCAGAATCCTTTTTAAACATGATATTAATTTATATATTGATATGAGTTTCTGGTGATCAAAAACCACCAATTAACCCAAACAATTGTCATTAATGTTTTATATTGTGATTCAGATTCACTCCAAACAACCCGACAAATTTTATAACCATATAATGTTATTTTTGTTCCCTAATAACATACAACATATGGTCTATAAATATATTATCATTATTCATGATTATCAATACATGAATATAAATAAATCGATCATGAAAACCAAGAAAGAAAACGATCCCAAAATAATGAAATTGAATATCTTAACCCATCGAAAGGCCTGAAATGAACCTAATAATGTTTTAATAAATCAATTAATTATAGTTTAGGTTCTTTAATCATTAATTTATTAACCTAATTTTGATTATTCATGTCATTAAGATCACGTGAGGAACACTTGTAGACTTAAGGTAAGGGTTTTCCTCCTGAACCACCATTTTTATTCAGGTTACAATCATTATCTACTTACGTCAATTAAAATCTTATTCATTAAAATTTACTCCTAATAATTTATTTTTTAACTTTTTTTATATGTTTTAAAATCATAATCAAACCTTTATTTTTGAGAGTTATATGTTTTAAAAGGATCTTTTCAGAATTCTTCCTCAAATACCAGCCTGTTTTAAAGGAATTTCCCAAATTATTACCTATTTTAAAGGGGACTCTATAAAATGTTTTAAGAAACCATTTTTTTATAAAATAAATCATTATATTATAAAAAAACTATATTATTTCACTTCTGGTTTTAGAAAAATATTTTTTCGCAAATAACTCTTCTTTTCAATGTAAAAGAGTATTTACATCATGAATTACTCAATGATTTTATAAGATTATCTTCATTTGTTTCCACAATATTTGTGATTATTATGTATTATCGAGATTAATACTTTATGATATCATTAATCATATTAATCATAATGTTTTATGATTAGTTTGACTATGGATGATCTATCTTAAAACCATTGACCAATTTATTCTGAATGGTTAGTCTTTATGCTTAATGTTTGTGGATGGTTATTTACATTCAATATATTTGTTTCAATATGAATGTATATGTTGTTTAAATTTATACCCAGTCATATTAGGAATTCATTGGACATATTATGTGATGGGTGGGGTCCACTATAGCCCCTCAATGCATCAGTATGTCTCATGAGATAAATTGATATAGACTTGGCCGAGGCCTTTCCCATTTTTAGATATGGTTTTGGAAAAGGCCTTAATATTTTTTATATGTCTTTGTTGAGGCATTGACGGTATGATTCAGATTTTCTGACATATAGATTTACCTCATTATAAACCTAGAAATTCAAAGTTAATGTGGTTATTTGACTAGTAGAATAACAATGATTATGTTTTGTTGTGGGAATGTTTACTCATCTCATAATCCTGCAATAATGTGTTCATGTTTATTATTTATAATGGTATACATTTTCTATTATTCACCATGAATAATGTGTAAATTTATGATATCATATGATATCTTGTTTACCATAACTGAGCATCTATAATCACCCATTCTTATGATTTATTTTTCTAAGTACAAGAAGATTTATGTTATGATTGACTTGTATGGATAATATCAAAGTGGAAAATATTCCCAATGAAACATATATGTTGATTTTCATTTCATGTGGAAATGTTGAACTTATGTACATATCTTGTTTCCAAGTCTAGTAATCTATTTGTTCCTTTGGCATATAAATTTACTTTAATAATTCCAGAGTAATGTAATAAGGCACCGACTCCAGTCAACTAGGGTTGGTACTTTACCCATAGATTACATAGACAGTTCCAATATACTCGTGCATGGGGATAAGTACATGATCATGTGAAATAATGGCACGATTAGGTCCCATGTGACTAGGAAACATCATGTACCATATGAACATACTATTTAGTTCCACATGGTTAGCCATGAAATGTGAAGGAAATGAAAATACTAGGTGTATATGCAAGGTCACACTCTGTGGGGCTCTAGGTAGGCATCACATACCTTTATTAAGAATATCCACCTTGTTTATGTCCTCCTTTTAAACTCATATTTGGACTTGTGAGTATCATATCCTAAGCATTGTTGCACATCTAATGTGATGGTGGGATTCATATTCGAATTGGAGTTATGAAATGAATTAATGAAAGTGTGGATCTTATTTCAGCATTCCGTAGCTGAGGCTAGTGATCATGGTGAGATATCAGATAAAGGTTGAGGTTGGTAACACTCCTATCACACCAGGGCATGGGTACCCCATACTGTTTACACAGGTAGAGTTAATACTGCCCTACCCTATATCAGGGTCTAAGTACAACATATATGGATTGGTACTCCCTAGTATTCATGCTCTGTTGGTGAGCACTTCTTCTATGGTATTTATTACTCCCTCTGTTGTGGAGTATAGTAGAATGGGTTGGGACCCTCCACTCATATATCTTGTCTTGTTTGATGTGATGATGGTCATTGAAAATACACCATTGTAGCTATAGGAAGACTCGTCATCCATATCAGGGTAAGGAGATAGAGATCCCCTTTCTATGTTATCATGTTTTATTTTTGAGAATATATGTTGTGTTTTTTTTCACATGTACTATGGGTTGAGATGACATCAATTATATCATTCTAGTTCTCCAATTATGGTTTTCATAGAATCTTATTAGGAATGTGTATACTCACCTATAAATGGGATTTAACCACACATATCATGCCTTATGTAGAAAAAATGATTATCATAGGTGACTTTGGTGGAGTATTGTGGTACTTGGGCACTTTGACCTTGTTTAGTGGCCAAACTCCTAGATCAAGAGCAGATATCTCTACAGCTTTCTCCTTTCTGTTTGTTTGCTGGTTGGGACTAAATTTCTATGTGTGCATGTACCTTTACCCTTTATACAATGATTTTATACTCTCATTATATGATTTATTTTATAGAGGTTATTTAATGCATGGTTACACTCTAGATGCGGTATCCATTTATTAATCATATACACTTTTTCATGGAGATGATGTTTTCATGCATACATCTACATTAGTATAAGGCCTCCAATTTCAGTTTATTCCTTCCAAGTTCTTGTCCTCTTACCCTATCCAATTCGAGGAAGGCTTGGGGTTTCACACTCAACTTGTTTCCATCCATGAAACCCCCAAAAAGTTAAGCCATTTCATGGAATAAATCTGTTAAGTCAAAAATCTTCTTTTGACTTCTATATCATGTTTTGGAAATCACAAATGTATTCTATCATATGTTTGTATATTACAATTGTCTTTTATCATGTTTATCGTATCGTACGATGTTGATCGTACCGACCAAATCGTATCGTACTGACTCTGTCAAACATATCGTACTGACTCTGTCAATCGTATCGTATTGACTCTGTCAAACATATCGTACTGACTCTGTCAATCGTATCGTACTGACTCTGCTATTCAGATGATCATTATTTGTTTTGGTACTTTGTCAAAAACTCTCTCTGCATATGAATCGTACTCATGTTTTACATTTCTATATATCTCTTGTCCTAACAAAACGCTGTCGTTGAGTTAGTTACAAACTAATCAAAACGATGTCGTGCTTTCTGTTTCAATATGACCGTTGGAGGCAATATGACCGTTGGAACCCGAGGCCTATAAATAGGAGGTCATTTGAAGCTGAGAACACAACGATGAACAAAGAGAACGAATGAAGAGACTCTGTGAACTACGAAGATTCTAGAGAGAGACACTGTGACTTCTCTCATCAGCTTTGTGCGTCCGATCATCGTATCGAGGGCTTTCAAGTAATTGAAAGACAGAGGTGCCGATTACCTGCAAAATCGAGGGCTGCCGGGGATAGGCAGACAGACGTACTGATCATCGTATCGAGGGCTGCCGGGGATAGGGAGACAGACGTACCGATCATCGTATCGAGGGCTGCCGGGGATAGGCAGACAGACGTGCCGATCATCGTATCGAGGGCTCACCAAGGTGTTGGTGAGACAGACCTTTTATCCTAGGTGAAAGGATAACCCTTCTCTTTGGGTTAAAAGAATTGTATTACTTTTACATTTCCGCTGTTGTATTAGAAAGGGATTTGTATTGTTTCCTTTCTTCTTTACATATTCAATTGTAATTGTTTCAATTACAATCATTCTATTACATATTGTATTGATTGGTTCTATACGCTTTAAGGTAGAATCATTCATATTTGTATTACTCTGATTATTGTGTTCACCTTGAATACAATTGTTTTTCTTTACAATAGTATTACAATACATCATACCTTTTACATTCAATACAATTGTGGGAGTTTGTATTTGTATTAGTTTAAGACTCAAAGGTTTTTAAACATACAATTCACCCCCCCCTCTTGTATTGTTCCATCTAATAGACTTTTATATCTACTATTCGATCCAACAATTGGTATCAGAGGAGGTTTTCCACTGATTTGTATTATTATCTTTATTTCTTATTACTATCTTGAATACTTACTACACTAACGTGTGGAGTGGAAAAGTTGTTTTTGGTTATATTAGATGGCAGGAATGAATATCGGATCAATAGATAATCTGAATCCTTCTAGACCACCGATCTTTGATGGGAATGATTATGAGTATTGGAGAGATCGTATGAAGACTTTCGTCATCAATACTGGTGTAGACAATTTTATTATGCTTACTGGGGGTTACAAAATTCCTGACAAAGAAGTTAGCACTTTCACCAACCAAGAGAAGCAAGAATATCAACTGAATTACAAGGTACGCAATACTTTATTATGCTCTATGACCAGGAATATATATAGTCAGATATCTTCATGTGAAGCAGCCAACTGTATTTGGAAGAAATTATAAGTCACTCATTTTGGTACATCCAATGTTATCGAAACAAGGAGAGCAATGCTTCGAGCAGAGTATCATGGATTTGTTTTTCATTATGGAGAGCCAGTATGTAAAGTGCAACAAAGATTTATGACAATTGTCAACAGCTTACAATCTATGGGTGAAAAAGGTCTTGATGATGAAGCTCTTGTTGATAAGATTATAGATATTATGCCAAATGAATGGGAGTCAAAAAGAACAGCTATTGATGAAAATAGAAAAGTTTCCCAGATTACTCTTGATGAACTCTTTGGAACTCTTCTACAGCACGAGACAAGAATGAAGAGAGATGCTGATTTCAATAAGAAGAAGAATGGGAATGGAAGTGTAGCTTTTGCATCTAAAGCTAAAACACCTGAAAGGGTTACAAGGTCTAAATCCAAGAAAGTTGTTATATCTGATTCAAGTGATTGTAATCTTTCAGACAATGAGTTAGCTAATCTTGCTCGGAGGATGAACAAGATTGTGGGAAAGAAAGATTTTCAATATAGATTCAAAAAGAAAGACAGGAAAGATAGGAAAGATTCAGAGGTAACTTGTTATGAATGCAAGAAAGCAGGACATATAAGGCCTGATTGTCATTTACTGAAGAGGAAAGATAGAAAAGAGAAACACTCTGAAAGAAACAAGAAAAGGTTTTATAAGACAAAGAAAGGCTTGAAAGAAAATGATACATGGAGTGCAAGTGGTAGTGATTCCTCAGATGATTCTTCAGAATATGAGACGTCAGGATAAAGGAATATTGGACTTCTAGCCAGACTACCAATTGAAGATCATTGTCTCATGGCTAAGGTACATAATGCAGAAGCTGTTACAAATGTCTCTTTAAATGCAAATTATGTTGATAATAGATATTATGAATCTTCAAATGATGAACCCTCATCATCAGAAGAGGATACTTTACCTTCTTTTGAAGAAGTCTCT
Source organism: Viscum album (assembly GCA_963277665.1). Lineage (NCBI taxonomy): Eukaryota > Viridiplantae > Streptophyta > Magnoliopsida > Santalales > Viscaceae > Viscum > Viscum album. The sequence goes on from OY728138.1 coordinate 401,629,826, forward strand.
AGATTTTCTAAATTACTTGAAAATGAAAATTCTAAACTCAAAAAGAGATTTGAAAAAGCAAATTCTAGAATTTCTATTTTGACTAAAGAAGTATCAGATCTTTCTAAAGATCTTGATGGGAAAACTTCTGATTTTGAAAGTATTTTGAAAACCCTTGAGAAAGTCAAATCTGAAAAGAATAAACTTTTTAAGGATCTTGAAACTGCTATTTCAAAGAAAAATATTTTAGAGTCTAACTCTAGTTCTAATTCAAATGTTTTAGAAAACAAGAATTTGGTTTTAAAACTAAAGTCAGAGATTTTATCCTTGAAAAAGTGTTTGTCAAACTTTACTCATGGAAAAGAAAACTTTGATAGGATGTATTCTCAAATAAGACCTTTGAGAAATCGTTCTAGTCTTGGTTATACTTATTCCAAACCTGTTTTTAGTAATAACTATTTTGTTCCTCAAAAAACCATTTTCTGTTCCAAGTGTCAATGTGGTGGACATTGGAGAAGAGATTGTTCTCTTAACAAAACTCAATCCTTAGGATTTCATAAAGCTCATTTTTCTAAACAAATGTGGATTCCTAAAATTCTTTTATCTAACCCTTCTGGATCCAAACAAGTTTTGATTCCAAAAATCTAATTGTTTCTTTTTCAGGGAAACGAGAAGTGTATCAATAAGAACATTTGGTACATGGATAGTGGTTGTTCTCGACATATGACTGGAAACAAAGATTTCTTTGAAAAGGTTATCAAAACAAAAGGTGGAAAAGTTACCTTCGGAGATAATGCTCAAGGAAAGATTGTTGGTATAGGTAATATCGTTTTTCTTGGAAAAGTTCTTATTTCAAATGTTTTATTTGTAAAAGGTCTTAGGCACAATCTCATCAGCATAAGTCAATTATGTGATGAAGGTTACCTTGTGAATTTTAGAAATGATAAGTGTCTAGTTCACAATTCCAAGGATGAATTCATTCTATCTGCCCATAGGCAAGAGAATGTTTACACTATTAACTTAGAAGACCTTAGGAACCAAAACTTACCTTGCTTAAGTGTAATAGAAGACCAATCGTGGCTATGGCATAGGAGACTAGGACACTGTAATTTGAGAAACCTAAGAAAACTCTCAAAGAAAGGACTTGTAAAAGGGCTACCGGATCTTAGATATGATTCTTCAAAAGTCTGTGATCCTTGTCAATTTGGCAAGCCACATAAAACTAGCTTTAAACCAATTAATGAAGTTTCAACTTCTAATGCATTACAGCTTGTGCATATGGATCTGTTTGGTCCTTCACAATCTGGAAGCATTGGAGGCAAATACTATGTATTTGTTTTAGTTGATGACTTTACTAGATTTACATGGGTCTACTTTCTCACAAAGAAACCTGAAGCCTTTTCCTATTTCAAAACTTTTAGAGCCCAAGTTAAAAATGAGAAAAACCTACCATTGATAACTATTCATAGTCATCATGGGGGTGAATTCCAAAATTCAGATTTTGAAACTTTTTGTAGTAAGAAAGGTATTATTCACAATTTCTCAGCTCCAAGAACTCCTCAGCAAAATGGGGTTGTTAAAAGAAAAAATCGTATTCTTCAGGAAATGACTCGAACCATGTTGAGTGAATACTCAATTGCTAAGCACTTTTGGGCTGAAGCTGTAAGTACTGCCTGTTATACTATAAATCGTGTTTTAACTAGACCATTTCTTAATAAAACTCCTTACGAGTTATGGACTGGCCGAAAACCTAAAGTTTCATACTTCAAAGTTTTTGGATGCAAAGTATTCATTCTGAATAAAAAAGATAATCTACACAAATTTGCACCAAAATCTGATGAAGGAATCTTTCTAGGCTATTCCACAACCTCTAAGGCTTATAGAGTTTTCAATAAAAACACTTGTACTGTTGAAGAAACAGTACATGTAAAATTTGATGAAACTAACCCTTTTGTTTTCAACCAACCCAATCCTACATCCTCGGATGTGTTTTCCAAAAATGTTTATCAACGTATATTAGAAGAACATTCTGATAAGGAAAATGTTCAAGAAAGTATTCCTAAAACATTTACCACAGAAGATTTTCTGCCATATGTTGATGAACAGGTTTTACAAAACCCAAATCAATTGTTTCTTAGGAATCATCCCAGTGATAACATCATTGGTGATATAAATAAACCTGTAAGGACCAGAAATTCCTTAAGAAATGAAATAGAACATCTTGCTTTTCTTTCCCAATTTGAACCTAAAAGTCCAAGTGAGGCCTTAGGTGATGATGATTGGATCAAAGCAATGCAGGATGAACTAAATGAATTTGAAAGGAATCAAGTCTGGACTTTAGTTGAAAGACCTAAAGAAACAACTGTAATTGGTGTAAAATGGGTTTTCAGAAACAAGTGTGATGAAAATGGAATCATTGTAAGAAATAAAGCAAGACTTGTTGCTAAAGGCTATAATCAACAAGAGGGAATAGACTATGAAGAAACATATGCCCCTGTAGCTAGACTAGAATCTATTCGTATTCTATTAGCCTTCGCAGCATATTTCAATTTCAAACTATTTCAAATGGATGTCAAATGTGCTTTTTTAAATGGTTTTGTTCAAGAAGAAGTTTTTGTCGAACAACCTCCTGGTTTTCAAGACCCAAAACATCCTGATCATGTTTTTAAACTTACCAAGGCTCTATATGGTCTTAAACAAGCTCCTAGAGCATGGTATGATAGACTTACAGGATTTCTTTTACAAAACAATTATAGAAAAGGTACAGCTGATCCAACTCTTTTTATAAAAATGGAAAACAAAAATGTTTTGGTTGTCCAAATCTATGTTGATGACATCATATTTGGATCAACTCAGAAATCTTTAACCGATTCTTTTGCAAATTTAATGAAATCTGAGTTTGAAATGAGTATGATGGGTGAGTTAACATTCTTTCTTGGTTTTCAAATATCTCAAAAACCAGAAGGAACTTATATATCTCAACATAAGTATATTAAAGACTTACTCAAAAAGTATGGATTTGACATAACTAAAAGTATTAGCACCCCAATTGGTACCTCAAATACTCTTGATCTTGATGAAACTGGGAAACCAGTAGATCAAACAATTTTTAGAGGTATGATAGGGAGTTTGCTATACTTGACAGCTAGTCGACCCGACTTGATGTTTTCTGTATGCTTATGTACAAGATATCAATCTAATCCAAAAGAGTCTCACTTAAAAGCCGTAAAGAGAATCTTTCGGTATTTAAAAGACACTATGGATTTAGGACTTTTCTACTCTTCTGGAAATGATTTTGTTTTAAAAAGTTTTTCAGATGCTGACTTTGGTGGTTGTAGAATGGATAGAAAAAGTACATCTGGAACATGTCATTTCTTAGGAGACTCTTTGGTTTCTTGGTCCTGCAAGAAACAACACTCAGTAGCACTCTCCACTACTGAAGCTGAATATGTAGCAGCTGGAAGTTGCTGTGCTCAAGTATTGTGGATGCAGCACATACTCACTGACTATGGTTTGAGTTTCTCCAAAACTCAAATTCTGTGTGATAATACAAGTGCCATAGCTCTTAGTAAAAACCCAGCACATCACTCTCGTGCAAAACACATAGATATTAGGCATCACTTTCTTAGAGATCACACACAAAAAGGAGATATTGTTTTACAATTCATCGGAACGCAAGAACAACTTGCTGATATTTTTACAAAACCTTTACCTTCCGATAGATTTGAATTTATAAAACAGAAGCTAGGAATGATTACATTAAAATAATCATTCATATCTACTTCCTGTTTTACATCTCTCCTAATAGTAAGAAACTCCTCGTAGAAAGGGGGAGGACATTTCTTTATGTCTTTATGTTTCTGATCTTTAACTATTTACTCTATTTATATATGTTTCTTTTTCTGTTTATCGTATTGACAGTTTTATCGTTTCTTTTTAGTTTTCCTGTTTATTGTATTGACCATTTCAATTTTTCTGTTTATCGTATTGAAATTCTTTTCCATCGTATCATTCAATAATTTTTGAATCGACCGATGATAGTATTCAAATTCTTTTCCATCGTATCGTTCAAAAATTTTGTATCGTCCGATGATGGTATTGAAATTCATTTCCATCGTACCATTCAATAGTTTTTGAATCGACCGATGATGGTATTGAAATTCTTTTCCATCGTACCATTCAATAGTTTTTGAATCGACCGATGATGGTATTGAAATTCTTTTCCATCGTACCATTCAATAGTTTTTGAATCGACCGATGATAGTATTGAAATTCTTTTCCATCGTATCATTCAATTTTGTTTGAATCGACCGATGATAGTGTTGAAATTCTTTTCCATCGTATCATTCGATAGTTTTGTATCGACCGATGATAGTATTGAGATTGTTTTCCATCGTACTGTTAGTTAATGGTAACAACTATTTTCCATCGTACGGTCCGATCATAGTAATGACTTTGTTTTCCATCGGCATCATGATTTTTTTTCTTCTTACGATTGTGTTTACTTTTGATTCATACCAAAACCAGCAATCACCTTATGTTCTCCGACAGGTTTCTTTTCAATTTTTTTTAATTTTTTTTTTCTTTAATCCTAACCATTGATCTGGTATTATCTAATCTTGACCATAGAATATCAACGGTCATCTCTTCATTGCCTATAAATACCCCCCTCCCCTCCCCAAACCCACATTGATTGTCCAGGAATTGAGGCGAAGCTCTGCTCCATCAGCTACAAAAAATCGTACGATCTTCTCATCGGCAGAACCTATATGTCTCAATCTTCTGCTAATACTCCTGCCGAAATGTCTTCAAAGACTTTTACAGAGAAAGACTTTCACAGAGAAAGGTTAGTATCCCGAGAATTTTTCGATACATACGATTCTACAATCAAGAGGATTATTTTGTTTCAAGGATGGGAACATCTCTGTGTGGAAAAGCCTGATATTCAAGATCCAGTTCTTTTTGATGAAGTTTGTCAGTTTTACAAAACCGTTTCTTTCGACAAAGATATGACTATTAACTTCGCTGTGTACGATAGAAAATTATCTATGTTTGTGAAACAAGCGGCACATTTTCTGAATGTTTCTATAGAAGGCGATGCATTCTGTCCATCTCACAAACTACCAGAGGAAGTTGGTACGTTTAATAGAGAAAGTGCTGAAAAAACTTTGTTTGTTATTAATGAGGAAAAGAGGAAAGTTTCTCATCTTTCACCGGACAATCGGTTTGTCACTTTATGGATGCAAGGTTTTCTTATCCCAAGGAAAGGGGATAGAGAAACCCTTAAAGTTTCTGATGTCTTTATGCTCGACTATCTTGTGAATATGAGGAAAGTAAATCTCATGGGATATGTTTTTGAAACCATCAAGAATGTCAAGAAAGGAGGGATTAAATCTCAGATAATAATGTATCCAGCCATCCTTACGAAATTCATTCTTGAGAGTATGAAGTTTTGTAACATTCCGTTGAAAGGAGAACCTATGGATTTGAGGCCATCTTTGATTAATAAGAGTACGATGAAAAAGCTGAATGTTTGTTTTGATTCAAATTCAAAACTTTTTGTCAGAGATGTAGAAGCTGAATTGGCTCAAAATCAATCGGCACCTATGCCAGCCAAGGACAATCAATCCACCGGTGTTACTCGAAAGTCTGATCCTCAAACTAGTTCAAAACCAAAGAAGAATCCAAGGTACAGTAAGGAAGTTGTAGCCAAATGGATAAAGGACAAGGAACAGAGAAAGGAAGGTGATCCAAAGTTTGGTCTTGACCCTGCTGAGGCCTTTGCAGAAAGAATAAGGGTAGAAGAAACCCTTCAAGCTGAAAATAAAAAGAAGACTCTTTTGAAAAGAAAGGCTCGGGACTTTGATATCTCTAAAGTCTTGAAAGCAGTTTAAGATGCTAGTGCTCAACTAACTATGGAAGTGCATCAAGAGCCCATCGTACAGAGTCTGCCTGAAAAAGAAAAAGGAAAACAAGTGATAGAAGAAGTGGAAGTAGAAGAAGGAGATTTTCTGTTAGAATTTCTTCAAAGTTCAAAGAAAAGTAGAGAGGAATCGCTTCAAAAGCTGAGCGAAGGTGTTCAACAAACTCCTCATGCCGATCAGGAAAGATCTCCGGACAGGATGTCATCTCGAGAAAAGCAAGATGCTCAATCTTCTCAGTCTGATAAAGTAGTTGTCATTAGTGACAAAGTGGAAGATGAAAGAAAGCAGAAAGAAAAAGAAAAAGGGAAACAGCCAGTTGTTGATTCAAGCAGATCGTATGAACTAGCATCGTACGATGAAGATACTGATTCAGAGCATACAATCTCTCTCAAGAAGAGTGATTACATTGTTCATGTTTTGAGAAGGGTGGAGAAAACAATTCCTTATTTTCCGAGGCTGGAAGAGAAGATTGATTTTATTACTGAAAATCAAAGGAAAAAGTTTGGCTCTGTAAAAGAATTGAGAAAGAAAGTTTTGTCAGAAGAAGCTGATCTGAAAGTTCTTTCAGAAAGCTCAGTTGCTCATAAGAAGGCTTGCAATAAGATGACCAAGTGGTCATACAAAACAGAGAGCTCAATCAATGATCATGAAATAGCTATTGAAGATATAAGGAGGTTATCAAATGAGCTAGCAATTGCTTTCAACAAGCTTGATAAAGAAACGATTGAAATGCTGAACCTTTTATCTTCTCAAAGAGCCGATGTTCCTTCAGTGAAAGACTTGCAAGAAAGAATGAATGTTTTCCAATCTGAATTCTCGAAGGTTTCATCTTTCAAAGATGAAATGGTTTTACTGAAGAATCGAAATTCTGAGTTGTCCAAGGATAACAAGACTCTGCAAAACAGAATTGATACCCTTGAAGAAGTAATCAGAGTACAGGAGGAGACCATCAGAAATCAAGATCAGATTTTTGCGGATCAACAAGAGCTTCTCAAAACTCAGGGTGAATCAATTTCTGAAGACAAGAAGGAGATCAAGAAGATGAAAGCTGTGCTTCATGAGCTTATAAAGAAAGAGAAGGAAAGAGAAAACAAATGATTGTTGTATTTGTTTCTTTTGGAACTTGTTTGTTTTGTAATAACTCTTATAATCCTTTCTCTTTTATCCATTGTCTTGTATTACTTCACTAACTCTTTCAGACAATTCGAGATTACTCCTTTCTTTTTGTAAATCACAAAGGGGGAGAATATTTACAAAGCAAAGATTGTTTTACAAAGGGGGAGAATGCATTACAATGCTCTTAAGTAAAATCTACGAATACAATCCTTAGGAAAGTCTATACCTAAGGGGGAGTTAGTTGTATTCAATTTTCTTATTCAGAAGAGTTTTTAAACTCAGGGGGAGATAAGTATTTCTTGTTTCATTTACTTTGTGTATTTGTGCTTTCCAAAAAGGGGGAGATTGTTAAGTCAAAAGTCTTCTTTTGACTTCTATATCATGTTTTGGAAATCACAAATGTATTCTATCATATGTTTGTATATTACAATTGTCTTTTATCATGTTTATCGTATCGTACGATGTTGATCGTACCGACCAAATCGTATCGTACTGACTCTGTCAAACATATCATACTGACTCTGTCAATCGTATCGTATTGACTCTGTCAAACATATCGTACTGACTCTGTCAATCGTATCGTACTGACTCTGCTATTCAGATGATCATTATTTGTTTTGGTACTTTTTCAAAAACTCTCTCTGCATATGAATCGTACTCATGTTTTACATTTCTATATATCTCTTGTCCTAACAAAACGATGTCGTTGAGTTAGTTACAAACTAATCAAAACGATGTCGTGCTTTATGTTTCAATATGACCGTTGGAGGCAATATGACCGTTGGAACCCGAGGCCTATAAATAGGAGGTCATTTGAAGCTGAGAACACAACGATGAACAAAGAGAACGAATGAAGAGACTCTGTGAACTACGAAGATTCTAGAGAGAGACACTGCGACTTCTCTCATCAGCTTTGTGCTTCCAATCATCGTATCGAGGGCTTTCAAGTAATTGAAGGACAGAGGTGCCGATTACCTGCAAAATCGAGGGCTGCCGGGGATAGGCAGACAGACGTACCGATCATCGTATCGAGGGCTGCCGGGGATAGGAAGACAGACGTACCGATCATCGTATCGAGGGCTGCCGGGGATAGGCAGACAGACATGCCGATCATCGTATCGAGGGCTCACCAAGGTGTTGGTGAGACAGACCTTTTATCCTAGGTGAAAGGATAACCCTTCTCTTTGGGTTAAAAGAATTGTATTACTTTTACATTTCCGCTGTTGTATTAGAAAGGGATTTGTATTGTTTCCTTTCTTCTTTACATATTCAATTGTAATTGTTTCAATTACAATCATTCTATTACATATTGTATTGATTGGTTCTATACGCTTTAAGGTAGAATCATTCACATTTGTATTACTCTGATTATTGTGTTCACCTTGAATACAATTGTTTTGCTTTACAATAGTATTACAATACATCATACCTTTTACATTCAATACAATTGTGGGAGTTTGTATTTGTATTAGTTTAAGACTCAAAGGTTTTTAAACATACAATTCACCCCCCCTCTTGTATTGTTCCATCTAATAGACTTTTATATCTACTATTTGATCTAACAAAATCTTTGTCATATGACAAAAGTTATTTAATTAAACAATAACGAGCCACGTGAAAACAATCATTATGAAAATAATATATCAAAAAATTATGAAAGAATGAAGAAATTATGTTTGTAACAAGGAACATCAGACATTTATCCTATAATAATCTAACACGATAATTTCCATATCTCATATGAGTAACTTATAATCGATAAATAAGATCATCTCTTTGGAGTAACATAAATTCATCATATTTTAGGAGTAACATCCAACAGTTTAAATCGATCTCAATAACCAATATATTATAGGGATATAAAATACCATCACATCATTAGTTTATAAAATAACCACCTTCCCTATGTTTATAATTGAACAACCCATCATTGAAGTCTAATAAAACCACCAATAAATAATCCATGTATATTTCAATGTTCCATAGAATGAAAAAAATTGAATCTTTCTCTTTTTAACATAACATTGAACATTCTTCATTATTATCTTACTTTACCAGTGAAAAATAAAAGGCTTCCCTAAAATTATCTTTGAAACTATCATAATCCATCTAGATAATTTATAAGGACTAAATCATTAGAAAATATCCACAGTGAATCATAAATAACAACATTATTTTTTTTAGGAATATAAATACCATTAAAATATCATTAAAATATTTCTTCAAGAAAACCACCATTCCAAATATGAAATCACTTTTAAAAACTAAAAAATCAAAAAATATTGTGAAAATGCTTTTATTTGAAAAAAATTTGAAAATAATAAAGGTATCTTCAAAGAAAATATTTTTCATTATGGCAGGAAAATCCATTCATGATGAAAATATTAAAAACCACAATTCTTTTCAAAATTGTGTAATTCGTGTCAAAAGTGACCCATGATGAAAATATCAATTAATTAAAATTTAAAAACATTTAATATGAGGTAAATTATTATTTAAAATAAATTAATAATTAATTTATGTTTTTAAAATAACATTTTTGATAACATGCATATTGAAGAGAAAGATTCCTTCTCAAAAAATATCATACAAGATCGGTTTCACTTACCCACTCAAAAATAACTTTTATTTATTTTGAAACATGAAACCTAAAACATAGGGTGTCTAACATAGTGCATCCAACTGAATCAACATTGATAATATATTTCAATTCATTGGGAATAGAAACAATACATTGAAAAAGACAAAGGTTTTCACTGAGGCTACACATGCCTTCTAGATAATCCGTAGCATAATTCCACTCCCTCCAAGTGTGAGAGATCTTTGCATCATGTTCAATGATGGACCTAAATTTTATAATAAGATACATAATGATCCATATAACCTTATAATTTTTATACAGAAAGATGACTAGGGGTTTTGAATGGTATTCAATAGTAGAAATATGATAATTGTACAACTTGTTAACAGATAGTACACCAAGAAAGGCTTTCTCTTATGCCTTAATGGAGCTACCGAAATCATTGAACACACTAAATTTGAATACATTAGACATCCTGGTGTCCCACATAATTCCACATCCCATTATCAAAACATGAGATAATGAACCATGTGCATTCATCTTGAGTCCAGTACCTGGAGGACACCACTTAACCCACCTGCATTGTAGAGCATCACCCCTACCAGCATAATTGTTAGCAACCCTTGACTATGTTCGCATTTTTAAATAACCATAAAACATGTAAAAAAGTATAATAATATATTTTAGAGAACAATTGACACACAATTATGTAATGATAAATTCAATTAAGTATATGTATAAAACATTGAGTCGAAAATGAATTATGAAACCCCTTATGTCCTGGAAACTTTCAAGTAAAAAACCCATGGAAGAAATATTTTGGATTATAGATCTAAATATCATTAATAATGTATTATTAATTATAAAACGTTAAAAAGGGGTTGTATATACACTATATAAAATAAATTATGTGTATTTCAATAAAAAATGCACCGATGAAGTGAAATTGAGGCAAAAATGTTTACCTTGGGCCAAGAAATACAATGAATTTCATATAAAACTAGTATAATAAACTTATATAAATTATTTTTTTTATTAAGAAAATTTTTATAGAATAAAATCCTTATCTTTTGACCATTTATTTCAGTTAATTTTTTGAAATTTGAAATTAATTAATCGATTTCGTATACATTAGGAGTTTTAAGGATGTTTGATTCATAATCCTAAAAAATATTAAGTAATATGAATGTGGTTAAAGAGGTAATTATTCCATCATTCCTAGAATAATAATCATGAAATAATTTACATTTTTGTACATGAATTATTATTTTAACTCAAAATATTAAATATTTAGTACCCTAGGACACCCTAGATGGGGAGGGGTCAATCAGGGTGTCCACTTTGTCCTTTAATGTGATTGTTCTTATTACCAAATTGGTAAGAACAAGTAATCCTATCTAATGGAATAATGATGTTATTAAATAATCACATGAAAATAGACAAAAATTTCTTTACATGGTTCAAAAATAAGGGTTATTTTATGGATAATATACCAACAATGTGTCAGTCATACCTATATCCTCTAATATTTTCTATTTTTTTGATACAATGATTTGGATATAATCAATCTGTGATAGTCTAACTACTTGTAAATTATGTTTTAGAAAACACAATTCCTTCCTTGGAACACTTCCATTGAATCCCTCTTGCTCACTACATTGGGAGAAGTAACACATAGTTTTACGACTTGAATGTATCTTAAATAGATTATAATTTAAGATATTTTTTTGATTAACACTAGATAATGCTTTCACCATAGTCCAAAGTGGGAGAACATGAATACATTGTTCACCTAAAACAGGATATTAAAAACATGTTAGTTCCTCAACTCATTCACTTTCACGCAAAAAATGTACTTACGCAAAAATATCATTTTTTTAATGGTAATATTTCATGCGCTCTTTTCACAAACCTCTCATGGTATTTTTAGACACAACGATATTTTTCTCATAATTCACCTTCATAGAACTCTACTGCGCACAAGTCTTGCATGCAGAAGAAGAATGAAATAATCATTGGAAATGTTACTTTTAATTAATGGATTAGAAAACTATTTATAGACACAGTTGACCATCTGTGCATGTCCCTTATGTGCCTTCCATTATGAATGATATATTTACTACAGTGATGAACTCCTCTTTTTGACATCTCCATTGGTGTGCATGCTCCCATCACGCCATCCTCTTTTTGCCAAAATATTCTTGTTAGGAAAACCCATTATTTACATTGTTAAAATCTTCAATACATTTCTTTCCATTGATTTATTTTGATGTAACAACCCTAAAACATCATATTTCTGAATGTTTATGATCATACTTCACCTTTTCATTCAACTTTTAGCCTTTACACAGAAAACCATCTCTTCCCAAATAGTTTTTCTCCATTCTTCTAATTATGGACCCTAAATTTTGGAAAACACTGGGAAATGATACCTCCTTTTAATCTATATCCATGATGTATATAAAGTCACTTCCCTTGAAAAATCCCTGATAAACCCAGTTAAGATTGAAAATAAAAACAAACTAGACTTCGTTTCTAGCTTCCTATTATAATAGGAATTTTTTCAAAAAAATCACCAATTTTGGGTTTTTTTAGAAATCTTTTAACTAAATTCACTAAAGTTACACCCCTAAAAAACATGAAAGGAGAGAAACAACTCATCCAACACTCTATGTATATGTGAGAAAATATCTTTGTAGAAAACAAGATAAGAGGGATGAATTCAGTTCTCATTTTTTGGAATTATTAAAGATGTCCAAGATAAGCATCTAATTCTCATGTTTTAAAATGATTAAATATGAACAAGAAATGCTCTATAAAAAAAATTTCCTCAGAAAACCTAATTCCCATCATTTCATAGAATCATTTCATTATTCATTAAAAGCATGAAACCACTGACCCTATATAACATTGAATTTATCCCCTCTCCCTTTTTGAAATAAACCAAAAGAACATGTATTTTTAATTTTAGACATCAAAAAAACATTCCCATGGTTCTTATCTCCCCCATAAACCTATATAATTTCCGAAAATGATTAAAATAGATAAAAAAATCGATAGAGGGGTTTATCTATAACCTCCTCATGCACTAGGATATGGTTGAACACCAAGTATCAACTGATGTTTCTCGTGTATATGTGCTTCCAAAGGCTTAGTTATAATGTTATTCACTTGGTCCCATGTTCTAACGTGCTCCATTTTAATCACATGTTGTTCAACATTTATTTATTGAAGTGATATCCATTCTAAATATGTTGGGTATGAGAGTGATGTATTAGATTATCTGTAAGATTAATCACACTCATGTTGTCAAAATGAATCACCATCGATTATTTCACCTTATCACCAATATCAATCAATTTTTTCTTCATCCACAATATCATTGATCATTCTTTTGTAGTATAGAGATTATAAACTTCTAAAATGAAAATAAAAGTGATTTATTTCTTCTTTCTCAACCATCATACACATTGTTTTTCACAATAAAGAAAGCCCCACCACTTGTGAACTTTATATCTACCACATCTCCTACCTATTCAACATCTAAAAATGATTATAATTAATTATCTCATCATTATGTAAAGTATAATCCATAATTAATATTACCATGAATGTACCACATGAATTTTTTATCTACCATCATATGATATTCTTATAGATTACATTAAAGGGGGGCTGCAAATAAAGACACAAAGACACAATTATATCATGTTAAAGTCATGTTTAATATGATTTCAATGATTGTTATGAATAGTGTGGGGTCCTAATATATAACATCATCATTAATTACAACTTTTTTGCTAATTTAAATATGAGACGACATTGGTTTGGAGTCTTTCTTGTTGAATTTCTTTATCATTTGTTTTGCATATTTTTTCTAAATGATTAAGGTATAATCCATCTTTTGATCCACCTGCAACCCCAATAAGTATGTGAGATCATCAATTATAGAAATTTTAAATTAATATTTCATATGGTTAGAAAATTCTTCCACTGATCCTTCTTTTCTTAAACTAAAAATAATATCATCCACATTAAAATTAAATAGAAATTGTTCTTTTTTATAGTTCTTCACATAGAGATTATGGTCGACACCTCATCTTTTAAATTCATGATTTTTAGATAAGCATCCAATCTATAATATCATGATCATGGTTCCTAAATCAAAACATAGAGAGACTTATTAAATCTATAAACACTAGTCCCATCATTTGCAATCATAAATCCTCCTAGTTGTTCAATATGGACTTATTCTTCAAGAAAAAAATATAAGAATTCTAATTTGATGACCACATGATAAATTTTTTAATCTATATTAATTTCAATGTCAAGTAGAAGACTTATCAATTCATTTTTAGCTATTGGGGAAACTTTTTATTCAATATCAATGCCTTTAATCTGTCCATATCCTTTACACACCTGGCATGCCTTGTTTCTTTTTTACATTTCCATTAATGACAATTTTTTTAATAAATCCAGTCTGTTCCAATCACATAATGATTTCTCAGCATCTTAACAAGATCCCATGTATGTTTCTTACAAATATGATCAATATTTTCATTCATAATATTATCGCACGATTGATCCTTTTCGTCATCTTCAAATGAGGCTGGTTTTATCATTGATAAGAAGGAAGAATGTGATTTATTACACATTATCCCTATTTTTGTAGTTTTGGTCCAAACCCCAATGATGTTGTAGTGATCAATTTATTCTATTTAATTTATTATGTGAGGGTTTAATGAGGTTTCAAAAAAAATGGTTCCACTTTTGATTCTTATACTAATGTATCATAATTTTTTGATCCCTGAATGTTAAATATTTCTACAATTTCTTCATTTGAATATGTCATTTTTTCACTTTCTTCTTCATTATCAATCATATCAGCATATGAAAACCTAGTGGAATATATGGGTTTATCCTCAATTATATTGACATCATTTCACTCCAATAAAATTAAAAGAATATTATTCAAAAAAAATTAGGCTTTACATTCCACTGAATATCCAAGGAAAATTCTCTCATCCACAACATCACCATACTTTCCTTGATTTATTTCTTTGTTTCATATGAAACATTTACATTAAAAATATAAAAAATAATTTAGAGAGGTATTATATACATATGATATATTAGATGATGTACTAGTTCCTCCAATATAAATCCTAGTTGGATTAATAGTGTACAAAACTATTTGAACAATCTATTTCCAAAAAACATGGGAAACGCGACTCTCAATCAGCATAGTTCTAGATGCAATATTCATCTTTATATTTTTACATTGCACAAACCCATTTTATTGAGTGTTTCTCGCTAGAGGAAACTGATTACTATTCCCACGTATTTTGAGGCAATTATCAAATTGATTGGATGTGTATTATTATCCATTTTCATATCACAAATTATTGATTGTGTGGCCAGTTTTATTCTCATCTATTTGTTGAAAACTCTTCAGGCAATCCTGAAATGTCTATTTCCTCTACATAATCATTACACAATCCATTGTAATATAATCATAAATAAAATGAATAAATTACATCTGTTAATATGTCTTGACCACATTTATGGGGCCTACATCTATGTGGATGATATCAAGAAGATTTTATACCCTTTTATTCTTTTGCTAATAAGATCTCTCAAACATCTTTACTCACATGAAATCACCATATGTTTTTTATCATTCATGCGTCCTGTTGTGACTTAAATTTAATATTTTAATCTTTGATATCTATACCATGCTCTATCAATTAATGTGACCCAACCTGTAGTTCCAGAAGTTGTTTTCATCTTCTATAGATATGTCACAAGTGTACTCTTTACTGTCAAACTGGAAAACATTTCATTTCTTTTACATCCTTTCATGATATATTTACCTATTTTTCCTCCGATAGTGAAAACCATATAATTAAAATTAACTATTAGTACTAATTTGATGATTTTACTCAAAATAAAGTGATTGTGATGCAAACCTTATACATAGAGAATTTCATTCTTTATTATATCGTCATTTTTAATTCTATATTTCCACTACCTTTAATCACCATAGAACTATCATTTTTGAATCTTACTTTCCATAAAAACATTTGTTCAAATTATTTGACAAATATGAATTTCTTATCACATGGTATGATCATCCACTACTAAGGATAAATTTTCTAGTATTCTTATTATATTTCAGTTCCATCTCTATGAGGATATATTTCATGATTTTATTCTTTTCCATAAATGAGATACCCGATTGAGGGGTGGAAAGAGACGTCATTTTCAATCCATTTTAAATATTCATGGGTTCATTATACTAATATTATTCTTCTATAAGAGAATACATATTCTCAATTGTTATTTTTCATAGTTGAAGGGTATTGATGTGTCTCTATGTATGGTAGGTATAACGGCTTCCTTTCCATTTCATACAATGAATTGGTTAATGGAAAATGTTATAGAAGTGAAAAAAATATACATAGAAATTATTTCTTCTATATGATTAAGTATATAGTAACATTATTTTTTTTAACCTCAAAACACTTCACCAATCATATGGATCATTGAATCATCATAATATGACATGGTATGGCCAAGAAATCATGGTAATTGAAATTTCATAAGTGGAAATACCTTCTCACATCCATTCCTCCACTGGTCTCCTTCTATTGAAAGGGTATTCGACTAGAGATCCTCACTAGGTACTGAAGGATTATTTTTAGATATATTCTCTATTTTGTTCGATGATTTCATTGTTAAAAAATATGATCTTTTTTATATGTTCAAAATTATACTTGTTATTATGTTTTCTCATCCCATTTCTAGAATTTAATGTTTCTACATTATAGCTAATATAATGTTTTTACCATACATGTGGATCTCTAATCATTAAATTCTTTTTATACTCCTTCAAAACCATATTTAGTTGTTTCTATCTACTCTTCATATTATAATCCTCCAAACAATAATTTCTTATCTATTTCTATTAGTATGTTTTAATTTCTTGTTTACACCGTAGAGTAATAATTTCTTCTTCAATGCCTTCAATAATATTACTTATTTCATCTAGTCTGGATGGAGGATCATTGATGAATTTTTCCCACTCTTCAATCCCAATTCTAAATCCCTCTAAATATTCTAATATTTTTAGAGATTTTATTAATGTTATGAATCTTCTTCCAGCTGAGAAGGTTCTTCTTCTAGATGATCAACATACTCATATGAGCCTTTCAGCAAAACTCTTGCCTTCCTATTTATATTTATTTGATTTTCAAGCTCATAAAGGGCAACATAAGGGTCCACCATGATATCATAAACACTATGAAATTGGCTGTCTTCATCTTTTATAAGTTCCATATTTTTAATCTATATCCATCACAGATGCTTGTTGTATTGATTTAAACTCTAGTTACGTATCTTTAAAAAATCTATTTCCATTTTGTTCTTCATTGCAGAAAAGTTTATTTCTCTAAAATTTCATTCCTGATTTTAAGGTACCTCAATTAGAGAACCTTTTTTGATGGTTCTGTATGATTTATTCTGCACTTTCTACATTATGAAATTTCATTATGCATCAAGAAGAAATATTCCTTACATTAGAACATCCAAAACAAGATGGAGTAAGCCTTCCTTCAAATATACCTTTTCCACTTTTAAATTAAATTAGATAAAGGGAAAGAATTTATTCTTCCACGTCATCACAAAATATTGTAATATATTACTTTTCCATGACTTTTAATTCTATTTCCTTACACACATTTGTTATTTCATCTACCATATTCACTCTAATTTCATAGGCCACCAGACTGCTCAGTATTTCAATAGGAGAATGCTTAGATAAATAAATTTCCTCAGAAGCCAAAACATTTGGATTGTATAAATATGGGAGACTACTTAGAATGTTCTTCATAATGTCAATATACATAATTAGTTCACCATGTCCAAGAAATAATCCAAAATAATTAGTAATTATATTAAAAACCCTACCAAAATTTTAATCTATATACATTTTTAGATCATCGAAATTACTATGCAAAACATGGAGTTTAGCCTCCTTTATATTTTCATAACCTTCCTATATATTTTCTAGTTTATCCCAAAAGGACATTGATGTAGAAACACACATCTACATAAAATATATTTGATCACATATTGCTATAGTAAGATAATTTTGAGCTTGGGAATCTTCATCAATAATTTTACAATCCATTTCAGTCATAGATAGTTATATCACATTAGTAACGTGAATCTCGTGAGTAGTGTCAAAAAAACATTTCTACCAAAGGATCTGAGATGAGATATCATCACATTTTTCCAAATTTTGAAGGTTCTTCATCAAATAGGGTAACTCCACTAACATTTATTGTATTATACATGAATAAAGGAGATGAAATATTTAACACATATAACTTAGTCAATGATACCACTTTTAGGACCCTAGGACACCCTTAGAAGGTAGTGGTGAATCTGAGTGTTATCTTTTTCATTTAGAGTGACTGATCTTATTCCCACATTGGTAAGAACTTGTAAACATGTTTTATGGAAATGTGAAGTAGTTAAACACTAACATATAGAGAAAAAATAAAAAATTTACATGGTTCACTTATATGGTCTAGTTTGAGGAGCATACCCTAACAATGTGTTTATCGTACAAAAATCCACTGAGATCCACTCATTTTTTGGATTCAAATATTTGTATATGGTAAATCCAGGATAGGATCACATCCTTTAAAAGATATTTAGGACATCACTATAAATTTCTCATAACAATTCCATCAACTCCTTCTAGATCACTTCATTGGGAGAAATCTCACTTTGTTTAAAAACTCAGTAGTGAAAAAATTATTTATCGATTAGGTTTTTTCAGATTGGTTATTTATATTCAATGTGAAAAAGCCATGATTATTGATTTATCATATTGGTTATTATATGTCTAACATGAATAATCCAGATATGTCACTTTATTTTTTCATTTAATATATAACATAAGTGATAAAGAGTATTTTTGAAATCAGTTATTATATAACAATCATGAAAAATATACGAAAAATGATGTTCCATATCAATTATCAAAAAAATGTAGTCAAAAAGAAGATTTTTAATGACAGTAATTTTATAACAAATGTTATATACTGTTTAATTTTTTCTAAATCATTCATTTTAATAATTTTTATGTTATTCCTTCTCATGAATGTAGACTCATTTATCTCATACAAAATCCATAACCCTCTTTTCATTGATTTGGTGCACTCTAATATTGGATTTCCATCGTCATATATCATCAGTTTTCTTCATCATATTATTATGATATTGATATTCTCTCCTCTCAAGTACGCCACACACATCAAACATCTCATTCATTTATTCAATGGTATAGAACCCTTAACACTCAATTTCTTTTTGATTCCATGCACTCAAATATTGCATTATCATGTTCATTAACCCTCATTTTTTTCATACTCATCAGTATGAGTAACAATATAAATCTTCTAATCTAAAATACTTCATTACCATATTTATTTACCTTTAGTTTTAATTAATTTAAGTGTAAAATAATGTGAAATGCATTATATATTAATGTTATTTGTTATATCAAAATTTAAGTCATTATATCTTATTTTTTGTGTTTATAATTTATGGAAATGTGTTTTTTGTAAATTATTTCACATACGTTAATGTTATATCACATATTAAATTTTTGTATTGAATCTATAAATGTAACTTATTTGGATGATTCTATTGAATTATTCATTGTTATGCATACACTACCATATATATAGATAAATTTCAATTATTTTTATGCATTTATTAGAAACTTAGTTATCATAAAATGTAATATATACATTCACTTCAATTTCCATAAGTTTCAATATAAAATATCATATAAATAGTGTGTATTCATATCAACACTTTTATTATGATGTGAGCATATCCTTACCTTGAAAAATAATATATTAAATATTCAGTCTTCATGTTATGATTAATTATTAATATAATGTGGACATTATTGGTGAATAAACAATAAGAACTATTAATTGGTTTATTTAAATGTCTTTTTAATATTATGTTAGAATGGGAATTAATGGTGGTTGAGAGCTTTACATGAATCATGTTTTAAAAAATTAACATTGTGCAACATAATTAGATATGTCTCCGGTTAATGAGATATCTAGTTACTTATGTAGAATATATGCATTATTGGAACCATATATATGATTATTCATGAATTACTATGCCTTTTTTGAATGAAATAAAATTATGATTGACATCATAGTTGAAATGTTTGTTAATTTATTATCCTTTATATTTTTATCTCACTAATTTTGTGAAGTATATGATGATTTTTGGAATATTTTTTATGGTTTAAGCTTCTCATAGTCCATGCAATTCAGAAAAATTACTTCACCATAGATCATATAATATTGAATAATGATGTAGAATCCATCAATAAGCTCACTTATGTTATGGGAACAATCAAACATCATATTCTAAATGCAAAATGAAACATTTGATTATAAAAATAGTGTACCATCGCCAAGGATTCAAATCAATTACCACTACACACATTATAAAAAAATGAAAATACTATGACCGATGGGATTAGTGTACCAAAAAATACATGTATGAATGAATAAATGTGTGCTCTAAAGGAAGGAATGTCAATTTCTATTAGGGTGTCATAAATGGGGGACATCAAAATATAAGTTGAAAGAAAAATAACATCCTTCTTTTGCAGTTACAGAGAATCCTTCCAAGGAATTTTGGTGTCTTCCTATAATTTCATATTTGAAACATTTATTTTCTAATTCACATGATGACAAAAAAATTAATAGGGTATTAAAATGAGATGATCCATGATTGAAATTTTAGCATCAAACTATTTTTCTATAGAGGAATAAAATTTATCAGTAGTTTCCTGCATTTATAAATGAAGTTGGAAATCTAAATCTTGGACTATGCATGGATGGAATAAATATATATCAAATTATTAGTAGAACACATAGTTCATGAATTATTTTATTAGTTATTTCAACTTTTCACTTGAATGTTTTATAAAGGAATGTATTTCAGGTTGATTTTAATGATCTATGGACCCAAAATATTATGGGAATGATATCGATGTTTTATTATCACCATTAATTGATGATTTGAAAATTTTATTGGGAGGTGGTATTAGGGTGTACGATTTTTATAAAATAGAATATTTTCAACCATGTTCATGAATTATGGGAACTATAAATTACTTCCTAATGTATGGAAATTTGTCAGAATTTAGGATTAAGGGGCATAGGTCTAGTCTATTTTGTAAACAATAGACTATATATAATCAATTGCATCATGGGAGAAAAATAGTATACATGAGTCATCAGAGGTTGTTGCCTATGGATCACTGTTGTCGGAGATTAAAAAATCAATTCAATATCTCAAATGAATTTAATATTTCTCCAAAACCATTATCCACTAATCAGTATTATTAGAGGTTGAAAAAAATAGATGGGAAATCTAGAAAGACACATAAATATGGCAATGATTGAAATATTTGGAATAAATAGTAAAAAACATAACTACCATATTGGAGATATCATGAGGTCAAACATGAAATTGATGTTATGTATGTAGAATAGATTATTTGATATATATTGATTGGAACATTGTTAGATATTAATGGGAGGATTTAAGATGAGTTGAATGCAAGATTTGAATTACTTTTAATTGGAATATGTTTGGAGTTATCTCGTACTCCTATTAGAAGGAGTACATTCCTTCCCCAAAGCTTGTCATGCATTTTCTAATAGGGAGATAATCATATTTTTTTCAGTGAATTCATGATATAAAAGAGATTATGGGTTGTTCTTCAAATGTAGAAAATTTTGTGACTTAAATGGATATTAAGTATATATCTATAAAATAGAATGATTGTAACATCATGATGCAATAGCTCATACCAATTGCATTGGGTTGAATATTTCCCAACAATATCAGAATAAATATCATGAAGGTATGTTATTTTATCAATTAAATTTATAATAAGGGGAATGATCTGAATTATTTGAACAATTTTAAGAAGGAAGAGGTTTCAATACTATTCGAATGGAAATATGTTTTCCTCTATCTATTTTCGATACAATGGTGCATTTAATTGTTCATTTGGACTGAGAAATAACAGTTTTTGGACATGTATATCTATGTTGAATGTATCCTTTTGAAAGTTATATAAAGATATTAAATGGGTATATTAAGAATCCATATCGACTTGAATCCTCAATTATTGTTAAATATATTATTGATGAGTTTTTGGAGTTTCGTACAAGCTACTGGTTTGTAGTGGAGCACATAGGTTCACCTACATCTTATTATGAATGAGGTTATTATGCGGGAAAGGGATCCATGGATTGAAAGTAAAATAGTATATTGGAAAATAGATAAATAATCTATATTTGTATATCTTGAATAAAATATATTATTGTCAGCTATATATTACATTTCATATTAACGTGTTGAAACAATGGTATCCAAAGAAGAAAGAAATGGGGATTTAGATAGATAATAACAAAACTTTTTCCCATGTTTTAAAGAGATTATGATGGGCATATAAGATGCATCAGAAAAATGATATGGGTAGTGTGTAGTCTATGTTTAAATTTGATTACATAGTCTATATATGGAATTAATGGCTTCAAATTTCATAAAAATGATCAGCCCAAAAGAAGTTCAGTTCACAATAATAGTGTATTGGTGTTCATGTAAGTAATTCATTTTCTGAGGTCCAAACACAAAGTCTTAATTTCAGTATCAAGTGAATATTATCGAGTAATTTATGAAATATGGGATGTTGATTATATTAAATTTCATGTTCCAAAGTTTAACTACAAATGGGTTTTTGGCAACAATAGTTCCATACACAATGAATTTGGAATGACATATGTCAATAATGAATAGATCACAATACACAGCTAATCCTTTTATAATGGAACAAATGGAAAAAAAATTGTTTTCTCAATCAATATAATATACAGTAGTCTTAAGTATTACAATGAAAAAAATATTATGTTTGTGGTGATAAAATTGATAAAGATTCCGATTTATGTGAGATCTATAATTTCACGCAATGATTAACATATATTATTGATGAACACATGGTAGACATGGTTTTTCAATATTGAATTATATTGATTGAGGAATTTTGGGAAAAAATCCTTTAGTATAATCATAATATTATATGTAGATTATTTATATTTCATGTTCACTTTTAATTTTTTTTAAATGTTAGATAAATATATTTTATTTTCATTATTAAAAAATGTATTAGAACTAATAAGTTAAATTGTTAGTTTAAATTAGTTTTTTTTATTTAGTTTACTATGTTTACCCTTATGTAACATATCAATTAATCTTTATTGATGAAAAAAATTATTTTAAATCTAATATGTTAAATAAAAACAGAAATATTGTATAAGAGGGAATTTAAAAAATAATTTTTTTGGTGAAAAAATGATTTATTAGGTTGGGTAATTTTAACTATTCACCAACCATTTTTTTCATTCATGTATATTTCATTTCATATGTATTTTCATATTTCATTAATGTTGTTATAATTTTAGTTAACTTTAACAAATTTGAAGAAAAATGTGTTCAGTTTAGATTAGTTTTTGTTTTTTGTTTGATAATTTTTCACTTTTTATTTATGTTAGTTTGTAATAGATGAATTTGTATATTTTTGTACTAAATTTTTATTTCCTTTATTTGTTGTATAATGAAAAATCAATAAAATGGTCCACCAATTACTTCTGGATATGATCATACTCATACATTAATGGAGGGACGTTCACATGCTCTTATTGATGAGCCTTATCCTTCCTTATAGGAGACACCTACTCCCACAGATCCAAAGAAGAGTTCAGGCTAAGTAAACATGGAATTACATGCTTACTAAAAGTATCATTTGCCTATTTCTAGGACCTGAAGATTCCACTAGACATTGATGGTAAGATATTAAATGAGGTCCAAATTAAAAGGAATTAATGACTTTCATATTAGTACAACATAAATTAAATGTTAATATTTTGATTGATGGTTAGATAATTTTTGATTAATTGATAATATCTCACTTGAGGGATACCATTTTGATAAGTTTTTTTGTTAATATTTTACTTATATTGAACCATTTATAGTAATATACTATTTCCCTATTATTATTTGACGACATAGGATATACCTGATACATAAGGAGTAAGGTGGAAATGCATGTCATTGGATTCTGGGAGATATATGGATTATAAATCAACATTTACATCAAATTTCATTTTTCATCATAGGAAGAATCATAATCCATGTAATATATATCCCATTGTAGATGAAAATTAATGGAAGAAATTTGATGACAGTGGAAGATGAGAAGTATTTTTTCTAACTGAAAAGATACTATTTGAATTTCTTTATATTAATGATTTCATTATTTATAAATTAAATAAATCAAGGAGATCTCATCAAATTATAAAATATATAAATGTATACACTCATACATTATCTCATGGAGGGTGTATATAATCGGAAGAATTAACGATGGATGAAAAATTTCAACAACCTAGAGCTGAGTCTTTAGGCTATGCATAGGTTTCCGCTATACCCAACAACCAATATACATGAAAAATGGAAGAGGGTCTGATGATTAAAAAGGAAAATATCTTATGGAAGATTTGAGGGCTATAGTTGAGAAGATTTTAAGGCGTTTACATAGTTAATTTATTTAGGTTAATTGAATTCTTTATATATTATTACTCATTGCTATTTTTCATATATTTCATACATGATTATCTTAAGGATAATAACACACATCTGCCCTTATAGCTGAGGATAGGAAGCATATTTTAGTTACCACATTTGGAATGCTCGAACACCTGAGTCGTGTATGAGGATACCCGATAGGTGTATTAGTGAAAAAGGGTTTCCACATTCAGAACCTTCATCAATGGAGGGGTTTTATATAAAAATAGATTATTTGGAAGATGAAGTTCATGATATTCATTTGATGATGGAGGATATGATTAGAGATTTCATATAATCGATGTTTTCAGAAATGCAATGGTTTTTTAGATATAGATCCAACTCC
This sequence comes from Viscum album, assembly GCA_963277665.1. NCBI lineage: Eukaryota > Viridiplantae > Streptophyta > Magnoliopsida > Santalales > Viscaceae > Viscum > Viscum album. The sequence goes on from OY728138.1 coordinate 401,654,517, forward strand.
CCCAAATACACCAGTAACTTCTAGTCCTCTACCAACGCCTGTGGACCCCACTCCTTCTTATCCTGCTCAAAATTCCCTCCTCTATAGCTTCCTAGTTATTGTGAGTTATATGTTCATGATCCCCAATATCATATTATTTCATATGGGGTGATATTTTATATTGGATATTCCATTCATACTCAATATATGAAGATAATACATCATAGGGGAAAAATATAGGATATTTTTAATAGATCAAAAAGAGTGAAATTACTTGTATATGCAATGATTACAATTTGAAAAATTATCATATACTTTTTAGTTTGTCCATCTAGAAATGTCTGACATATTACCATAAAGGTATGTGTATATTTTATATTTTATTTCATTTTTGTATAAAATTTGATTCAACATGATAATGTTTATATATTTATCTATTTTTTATAGGAATATTTTAAAGGTAAATAAAATTTGTTTGTCTTCAAAAAATAAAAAGCATCATGAATTTGGATACAAATTCTGGTAGCCATGATAGATTATCAGTATATTCAAATTCATTATCTAATGTTTATGATATTCCAATTGAAGCTTGTGTTTACTAGAATTCAATGACTAACAAAATATTCAAAAATGATAATATGTATCTTGTAATTGGAGGTTAGTTGGGAATCAAAACAATGGATGTTTTTTCCATGAAATTCCTAATATAAATCATCGCATATGTTTAATTAATTGTATATTTATACATTAATTTTTTTTCTATTAGGTATCTTTTACAGTTTGTAAATAGATTTTCTAGAAAAATTTATATACAATTATACACCCATAGTTAATTCTACCTATAGAGATGAAAATGAATGAATTTGAATGATCAGTTTATATTTCTCAAAATATTTCAAAGGAATATAAATATATACAATTGGATGCCTCTTAAGGAATATATATCTCACAATGTATTACATATCTTTTAATATAATAACCACTAACATTAATTTTCTTTTATATCAATTTCTATTTCATGATAGGTGTATTTTTTCTAAGGGAGAAGGTACTTTATTGGTTATTCTTTATCCATAGTGAAGTGTGAAAAGGTTTTGAAAATGTATTAGACATGGAAGTTTTATTTTTTTAATACTTGTTTATATTATAATGAATTTTATATATATTTCACTCATATTATTTTCAATAGGGGCATGTATATTTTTTTGAGATACTCTAGTAAAGAAGAGAACCATGAAACATGTAAAAGAAAAGGTTATTTTTTCATTACAATTAGTAACTTTCAGATATATCACTTAATAATGTTGTTTGAATTTTAATACTCTTTTAAATAATGTTTTCCTAAAAAATAATGTATAAAAGAACATGGATATTATGTTTTATTATTTATTCATGAAAAAACTTCAATTGGTACAATTATGATGTTCCATCAGGTTAGATTTACTTATAAAATTTTCCTTAATATATCATTAATTTTATTCATAATACATGTTAAATGATTTTCATTTAATATCTATATTTTTTATAACCCTTAGATTTATAGTGCACAGGAGCTGAGAGACACAAAAATTGAATTAGAAAATCATTCTATAGGTGTGATTATATTTTTGACTATTTTTACTATATATTGTAATATTTAAATTTCTAACTATAAGTGTGTTTTTCTGGTTGTTATTCTTCTATTATTTCTTGTTTAATGGAATTTCTCTATTTTTTCTCTTTTTTTCTCTTCTTGTTTTTTATAGAGGAAGGTTGAAAATAAAATTATTTTAAAAAATTATTTTGTCACGCTCGCTATCAAAAAACTAACATGAAGAACTAATTATCGCATAAGTTTTCACATAGGTTATTTGAAAACTATTATGAAAAAATAATCTTAATTTGTTATCATATAATAAATGTGAAATCCACCTTTTCATATATGTGTCATATGTTGGTTATTTCATAAACTACATGAAAACCCAATTGTGGTCAAATTTTCATGTCGATTACCAAATAACTGGCCTAAAAACATATTATTCACATCATGTTTTCATATCCTTTATCTTATAATTGATGTGAAAAAGAGTCCAACAATTCATTTATAATGTATATTTTTTAACCAATGTTAAAAATTATTTACAAAATCACTTGCAATAATGTTGCGTACAATCTATTTTTGAAAAGAAAAAAACCGACATGAAAAATCTTTTTCTTCAACAATGAATAGAATATCACTTAAATAGATTAAAATTTAAGTCATTGTCCCTATTATGATGAGAATCTATATAAAACATATCCTTGATCTGATTCATGTGAAATAAATTCTCACGTAAATGGTATATTCCAAACATGTTAGCCATACAACTCATTATCTTGGATGTAAAACATGTACTTGCGCACAATGTCTGGTTTTCTCATGTAAAGAAATATTTTACGAACACTGTTAACAAACCTCACTTAGGATTTTTAGAGACACATAATGTTTTTTATGCAATCCTCCTTCATAGATCACTAATGTGTGCATGTCTTATACCAGACAGAAGAACCAGATTTCTATTTGTAAAATTACTTCGAATAAAGGGGTAGCCACGTATTTATAGACATGAACAGCCTTGCATGTATGTTCCTTTCAAACCTTCCATTTTTTGAAAAATTTCCCTCCCATTATGAACTTCTTTCTTTTATGACATAGTTAAAGCATAAATTCATTATGTGCCTTCTACTTTGCATGCAAATATTCCTTTTTTGGAAACCCATATTTAATATAATTACAAGTATTTTGAACCTTTAATTCATTTTATGCATTCTAATGTGATGATCCTATAACATAACATTCACTCAATTTTCCCAAATTCCTTCAAAATTTCATGAAACATTTATCATTTACACCAAAAACCTTCTATTTCAAAAAAAGTTCTTCATTCTTAAACTTTGGAACCTTACAATTTTTAGGACATTGGTAAATGAAACCACCATCATCATTTTATCCATATTATACTCTATGATTAAATTTCAGGAATACTCCCAAAAAAATAAATGTGTATTGAAAAAAACAAAATAGACACAATTTACAACTACAAATTGTGATAGTCATTGGTTTTAAAAAATGGTTATGAAAGATGAATAACGTTACAATCTTAGAGAGGGTAGATCGTACATACAGATGAGTAAAATTAACATTTTTAAATAAATATTTGAGAAAGAAGACAATAATTGTTTAATTTTTAAATAATGTTGATTTTATATTAAATATAACATAATTTTTTAAAATTCAATTTTATATACAATCTGTGTGAGGAGTTTATGAAAAATAGATCACATCACTTCATTGAGTTGGTAATCTTGTCGTACGCATGAAAAACGTAATCGATTTTCAATGAATATAATTGTCAGGAAATAAATATATATAATATTTAAAGAATTAAAATATTTCATTAATATCATATATATAAATTAAACCCATCATTATAACCTAGTATGAGAGGCAGTGACAGAAAAAATATTTCATCGGTAGATGTAGAGGTACTGTATCATACACATGAATGAAGGATTCATTTACCATTTAATGAAATATGAAATGTATATAGGTTATGGAACAGAAAAAATTATTGGATTATTTAATATAATAACATTATTATTTTATCATGGTTGAAGAATATTTGAAGGAGGTTGAAGAATAAATATATCTTAATCATTCAGTTAAAAAGTTATACCTTTTCTTAGGACAACCTCATTTTATATACACATTAAGCACTCTATGTTTGGAATTGTACCCAAAATATGACCCCTAGGATGCAGTTATGGATTCTATAAATGGATTTTCTTAGAGGATGTCCAAAACAAATTGTTCTTATAGTGTAGATAGTAAATAAGAGGGGTTACCTTTTATAAGTGTGCGGAGAGGTACTATTGGAATTACATAAAATATTGAATTAATATAAATTAATTTTTAGGGAAAATATATCCAAAATGATATAATTCAAATAGAAGATAATTATTAGTTTAAATACACTCATCTAACAAAATTTGGAAGGGTTTTGATTATATTTTTTCAATTTTCTCTCACATTTTACCCTCTATTAACCCTTTTGATAAATACAATGATAAAAATGTTTTTAAATATTTAGGGGTTAACAATGTAACTATAATAAGAAAAATTATCTATAAATATATAATGGTTGATATTTTAGGTCATACAAATTTCACTTAGTTGAATATAGGATTTTTAATAATTTCATATTATTTAATAAAATATTATTTATTAAAAAATATCATTAATGAAATTTTTGGAAATACATGAAATATTATAATATATAACGTGTAATACTCATTTAAATTTGTTCCAAAATGGCATGTATTCCATTATAAGGAGGACATTGTATTAATATAATTGCCCAATAAAATTTTGTTAAGATCATACATAATTTTAAATATTATATACCTGTTTAATCTACTGATTAAAAAATTTTAACCTTAACTGTGGTAAGGAATTTTTCAATATTAAAGAGTTATAAATCAACCTATAAGGTGAAAATTGTTTCATGAATATCCATATAAGGTAAAAATAATATCATAAAATTCAATGGGATGACATTTTTGATCATTTTTTATCCTAATTATCCTCCTTATATATTTTTATGATTTTTATATAACTTAATGAAATATGTTTAATATAAAATAGTATAACTGTAATTTTAAAAACTATTCACATAATTTGACTTTTAAAACAATATGACTTAATAATAGTGGGTTCCCTAGACACAACACAAATAATAATTTTCAATTACCATATCATGTATATAGTGAGTTATTCCTATTGTACTCTAACCATAATAGTGTTGATATTTCCACATCCACTGCTTAAATGGCAGTACATAAATGATTTATCACATAAAATGGTTATAGATATTCCAAGAATATTATGGGAACCTCTAGATAATATTAGATTAATCTTAAAAAAGGTGATATTGTCTAGATACATCATACTAACTGAACACAAATTATTTTTGAATATCATGTGATGGGGGCTCATAAATATTAAGACGTATTCTCATGATATTCACACTTAGTGATCACTAATAGGCATGATTATCTTTAAAACCCATCAATAGGAATAACATATGTTTAAATTTTAATTGATAGTTCATATCTATGAACTCTTGTAATGGTATCCTGACTTGATATTTATTAGTGTATAATATTTGATTGTGTACTTTGATGCATGGAAAAAACTATGGAAATGAAGTCCTAGAGAGGAAGCTTGCATTGGGTGCCTCATTTATTGAATAAAATTTATTTAATAATAAAGAAATAAATTGTTTCTTATAATAGGAATAGATATCTTGAGAATATTTTATCAAGATGGTAGTAACATCACTAAATCCATGTCCATGGTAGAAGAAATAAAGTCATTCTTGAAAGGTCAATAAACAATAATGAAATAAAAGGTGATGACACAAGTGGGTATCATACGTTATGAGTTATCATGAAACTAATAGATTATATTAATCAATGTGTGTTCATAGGTTTCTTGTCCTTATGATGAATATTTGTTATCTCTTTAGGGCCCTTGATGGGTTTATAGACTCTGATCTTGGTCTATGAATTATATTTAATGATATCAAGATAAATTCATAGAGCGTCACAACAAATAAAATATTCAAGAGTATTCCCTACTCCGATGCATATGAACATAAGATAAGGTGAGACCAACCATAGGGTCAAAGTGATTTCTAATTAATCTACCACCAATGAATAAATTAATATATTTTTATTTAAGAAAATAATAATTGGGTTGAATTTATTTATTTAATGTATTACCAATGAATTAAGTGGATACATTGAAAAATATTATACAAATAAATATTATTTTAAAATTAAATGTTAATTTAATGTTGTAGGAATTATGATTTGAGCTAATGACTTTTTTGGTCATGTAACATATTTATTATATATTATAATTAGTTGATAAAAATATAAATGAAATTTTATGCAATGATTTTGTTGTAATGAGTGATTTATTTTAAATTTATTTGGTCTTGGATATAAAGGGGTTAGGGAACCCATTATGAGTATTTAAACATCCACTATATATGTATTAAAGGGCTCACATTCCATATGATATTCATTCTGGTGTATTTAGATATTCTCCATCTTCCTTCTCGTATTATAGCTGGAAATACCCCATTCGGGAAATTGATCTAAGAACATCTTTAGGAATCATAGGATCAGAGTTGAGGTGACAATCTCAATGTTGAATGATTCATCAGAGCATGGTAATAGCACCTATAATTGGATAATAAAGTTGTACATCGATTAATGAATCGTGTCTGGATGATCCAGAGAGGTTTTGGCTCATATTCATTGGGAAATGATCTCCAGTGAAAAGCTGCAGTCGAACGCACTGCTAATTAAAATGAGGTAAACTTTTATTAAATTTTTTTTCTTAATTAATTCATGTCTGATCCCTGAAACATTAATGTGGCACATAGCTCTAGACATGATGTAGTTTCATTACTATGGTGATAAAAAATTTAAACATACATGCCAACAACCTTCATCTGTACACCACATTATCAAAAATTAGTATCAGTGTGACCACATGAGGATTCATAGAAAAATATTATTTTGCATTAAATTAATTTGAGGGAGACATTCTCGTCCCCCCAAAACGTATTTCACATCACCCCAATATCGGGCGTCTAAATGACTACTATCTAAAAAAATAAATACAAATCACTTTTGTATTGGGTGGAATGAACAGAAAAAGAAAAAAAAGGGAAAAAAATTAACCCCCATGTCATCGATAAGATGTCTCTTTTAAAAAAATTATTAAAAAAGGTAATGGTTCCATATGAAGTTTTCGACTATAAGTCACTCCACCTAGACCTCCCACAAGCCTTTGACAACACCACATCCTATCAAACCACATCTGGCTTCTCTTCCAACCTTTTACTGCTATTTCTCTCCCCCCACCCTAGACATCCCACCATCAATTCCTAGTCAAGATACAAATGTTACTTATTTTTTCTAACCTCTGAAATAAGAAATATTTCTTCGTTTATCCATCATTCCATGTGAATCATCCAACCACCACCGCTAGTCCCCGATGTTGGGTTTCTCATATCAGTGTCTCCCCTTCTCAACTACTTCATCATAGTAAGGAATCCCTATCATGTGCCTGATGCTAAAACCAGAAACTGTCATCCTCTATCACCCCCTTGGTCTAGCCTCCCTCACCTCATTAAATATCAACTGACCTAGTGTCGATAGTACCTCAACCGACCCCGTGGGAACCAATAACCTTCTTCCATGACCTTCACTAAACCTGCTACGGTGAATAGAGACCTTCCCTACCAACCAAACCCCCTATTGTATTCAACCATTTAGGGGGACCCCTGGTATCTATTACAATATTCCCCATCCCGATTTTGTGACACACAAATAAATCAGATTACGTTGACCCATAACAGGTTAGGTAAGGTATTCTTGACTTAGAACTACCCTATATGGCCCAAAATGGGTCTGTGTGGGTTCGGCCTGACCCATAATGGGCTCCAATAAATTTTATGGCTAAATTAAAATTTGAAATATCTAAAATTATTAATTTAATAATTTTGGAAATGAAAACATTATTTTTAATATTTATAAATTATTTTAATTTTCCAATAAAATAAATTTCATTGATTTATTTAATTTTGGATTAAAAATTCACTTAATCCCGAGAATGAGTAAAAATAGATTATTTGAGTTAATATAATTCATTAAATTTATAAATTTCCCATGTCTATAATTTATTTCAATTTAATTATTATTTTAAATTTATTTACTCATAAACTGATCTTGAGCATTGAATGATACCTTGCATGTATGGGTTTAGTTTCGTTTAATTAATTATTAAAATTGTGTGTGATCATTTTTATATTTAATTAGTTTTCAATTGAAGGCATATAAATCACTATTTTTTATTCAATATGTATAAGGGTATGATTGTCCATCCTAGTCAATATGAATTTTTCACATCTCGAGAGTTCATCACCTACATGATAGTATATTTGTATTATTGATGATGACAATGTAAGACGTGGGTCAATAGAATACAAGGCAGTATCCTAGATGAGAAGTGAAAACATTGTTCCCAATTGAGATGAGATATGAGTCAAGAACCAACTCACGTATCATAAACCTAGGTATTTGTTGATCCATTGAGTTTAAATGGATAAAAAATCATTAGAATCTCAATACCAATTATGTAATTTATTTCATTTATACATTATTTATTATTTTATACATGTTTATGAATACCGAGGAAATACACTAATTAATAAACATAAAATTGCATAAATATGTGATAAAGGAATTCTATTAATGCATTTTTTTCGAGAACAACCACATTGTATAAAAATAATTAATGGAAAAGGATAAAATTAATTAAGAAATTTTAAAATCTAGTCAAATTAATATTAAGTCTTGAATACCTTCCGTTGCTCAAATTTGATCTAAAAGTGGTGTATATGGTGATCGTCATCCCTAATTGTGTGTGGCTCCTACTATTGGGGAATTATTGTAGGAGAGATGGGTTGAATTAACAAAAAATGACATTCAAAAAGTATACAATTCTATCTTGTTACATATTTAGGGTCAGGAATTAAGTAAATCATGATAATGAATTTTGAAGATGGGAATTCACTAAAAAAATCAAGGAGCCGTGAGCTAATGGTGTTGGCATATTAAAATACTACCATGGACCTCTCTGTGTAGAATTATTCACCCAAATTCTATTCTATGAGGAGTAGTTTCTAGTAGCATTTCCATAATAATACTCAAGAGACAAGGTTTTCCATGTCTTTTAGTTTGAGTTACTATTGTTTAATAAATTGGTTGGAGTCATTTAATAATTTAATGATTTAATTTGTTATGAAAAATGTTTAATCAAGATAAAATTACTCATTTATAATTTTTTTTATAGATAATGTAATATAACCCCAATAGCATAACAAGATTAATAATGGATCATGCCAGTGTCCTCACCAGCATGTATTTCCAAGAGTATTATAGGTACTTGTGCAGAGTACTATGATATATGAAGTTCATGGTGGTGGAGACCTCAAAACCCTTTGACACACCTTTAGAAGAAATGGTTTAAAATATGATTATACGAAACTCATGATTGATACCTTTTGTTTTTACATAAAAATAAAATCATCAAAATCTAATGTGAGTTGTGAATATAACATCCATACATGGATAATTTTAGTTATTATCTCATCTCAAAGATGTTTGTAAGGATTAATTGAATGATTATATGGGTGATGTGATAAATACATTGGATACATGTAAATTTAAAGATAGATCATGATCATTCAATACATCCATTTCATATATTATTTTCACCAAATTTATCTAGTTTCATTTAATATTACAAAATGAATGGAATGATTAAAAATGCTTCATTACCTCTAGGGTATGGTTCACTATGTAAATTAGTACTTAAAGAAAGCATAATATTTAGTTATATGGTGAACAAGGTGAAAGATAAGGAAAAAATGCCAATGAAATTTATGAATCCAAAGGAACCTTCATAGAATAATTAAATGAAAATATGAATTGCATTAACCAAGAGGGTATTAAATTTGTATTTCACAAGATAAATCCTTGAAATATTTAAACCAATAAACCGAATCAAACAAGATAGTAGACACTTCTTCATTAAGTATATTCATAAAGTCTAATTAATATTTCAGTTTATCTTCTAGGTTATTCAATAAAATATTCATATCATGTATGTGTGTTTAAATATTGTAACTATGTAAGTATAAAAATGTTACAATAAGTGAGGTTAATTCTTCTAGTGGATGAGAAATTGTGATTCCTATGTCAATAGAGATAAGTAAACTACTTCTCCGTGCCATTATTAATAGTTCTAGTTGAAATTTTGTTAAGTGTATTAACAATTAATTAATCTCAAATGTCCAATAGACAAAAGGAGATATTATTATTCTAGTTTTGTAATGAATATTTACTTTGGTGATTAATACATAAACAATAATTTTTTAATATATGAATCATTGGAAATACGTAATGAATATAAAATAGTAGATATATATACCTTATTATGAAAATATAATACTTTGTTAAAAAATCATGGATATAACCAATATGTTTTTAGACACTTTTAATTTCAATTCCTTAGGTATTACAGACACACTTCTTTAAAAAATTTGGATAAAAATTAACATTTAGAAACAAAGGAAATTTACAATGATTTTTGAATTAGTTCACATAGAGAGCATGAACAATTCAATGGTTAATCTAGTGGTAAATATACTCCATAAGATTATTTTATGTCTGTTTAAGGGCTATGAAAGTGAATTAGGTTATATGAAGTATCATAGTATCCGAGTTACATTATGATGGTGTGCTGAAGAATATCATGGGCATGAATTCATCAATAATTATAATATAGTGTGGAGTAATTCTTATACGCATGTTACCTTATCCATATAAAATCTATGATTCCAATAAGGATGATTGATGAGGAGTATTTCATACAGACATTGATCAATAAAATATTTCCTAAAGTAACTCCTAAATTAAAATTTTCTTACACACATCCGAGTATTGATATTAGTAAAAGAGAAAAAATGTTTAGACTTATATGCATTGTAGAAACTTTTATTATATTTTGAGATAAGATTTGAAAATATAGGCAATATCTGATACCACATCTACCACCCTAAGGATTGATAAATAAATTTAATATTAAATGCAAGAAACACTATGTCTCTACAAAACACAACTTTGTCATAACCTAGCTTGTAAAAAAATTTCCCACCTCTGTTATTTGAATTTCAAAAAACTGACAAACATGATTTCATTCAGTAAGATATTTAGAGTCTGATAGGAACAACATACATTTTTGGTGAATAGTAATTTAGCCATATGAACAGTAACATACCCTTATTAATAGTAATGTACCATTATGAGTTGTAACCTCACTTATGGATGTATAAATAAAATTTACGCACATTATAAATGAAATATAACATTTTATAAATTATTTTTTATGTATTGATATTTTATTGAGTGATAATATTTAATTACAGTTTTAAATTAATAAATGGATATAAAATTCATTTTTCATAAAATATGTTCCTAAATAAATATTTATTTGTCCAATGAATTTGGGATAATTCTTTAAGGCATTTGTTATTTATTGATGGTATTACAAAATCAGTTCAAAATTTAAAATCTTCATTTTTTAATTAAATAATGATTTTATTTAAAAAAAAATCATAATTAGAAAATTATTTTGATAAAATGGGTATAACTTTTGGATTCTAACATTTAAAAAATGGTTAAGATGTTTTTTTGGGATTTTTCTAAAATACTTTAACTTTAGGTGAATAGTAAAATATGACAATTTACGATAAATACTAAATAAATGATTTATTGAGTCATAGGTGATGTACGGATGATGTAAAACCACGTTGTTTGAACAAAAATGAACATATTAATATTATTGGTAACAATAATCAATACAATTAATAGTTTTGAGAAAAAAAAAAGAAAATAATGATTATGATATTCAAAAATTATTCCTCTCCTCCACTATACCCCCCCCCCCCTCACTCCCTCTTCTATTCACTCCTCTAAATAATTTTTTTGAGTAAATATTATATCCAAATATCTCCCTATGATCCTCTCCCAAGACTATCACCCCTTTCTCCCCTCAAAAGGCCAAATCTTATCCCTTAAAGAGGCTCTCAAGGAAGATTAATTTAAGTGGTAAATTCCTCTTTTCAATTCATTTACATAATTTTCACCTTCTTTTGTTTTCATTTCTATCATCATCTATCCTCATAAAATTGATATGAAAACTCTAGTAAAATTAAACTAGTTTTTTTATTGTTATGGAATAATTTATTATCATCTCCCTTTTAACCTTATTTTATGCTAGTAGTAAAAACACCATCTGAGATTTTCTAATTTACTACATTCAAGTACAATGGGTTTTCAATTTCTATTACCATCTTAAATTCTGGTCATGAAACCATTTTTATGGTTAACCTAGACCATAATATATGTAAGATGTCTTATGTCATGTTCTGGAATCGTTTTTACACAAGATATTAATTTATGAAGCAAAATGATTTCGTTGTGACCAAACTTACCAATTAACCAAAACAACTATCAGTAATATTTTATATACTGATTCATCTTCACTCCAAAATACAAAATGAAATTTCTAACCATGTAATCATATGTATGTTCACTAAAAACATATATCTTTAATTCTAAACAACCATTCTCATCTTTTATGATTATCCTTCCATAAATATAAATAAACTCATCATGAAAACCAAGGAAGAAAACTCTCCAAAATGATTAAATTAAATCAATTAACGCATCAAAAAGGCCATGTATGAACCTAATAAGGATATAATAAATAAAGTAAATATAATGTAGTTTCAATAATTATTAACATATAAACATAAATTTGATTAATCAGATCATTAATATCATGTAAGGAACACCGTCAAAATTAAGGTAAGAATTTTCCACTTAAACCTCAATTTTCATTGGGGTTACGTTTCTTGTCTACATACCCAAATGAAATTATCAAATATTATTACGTAGTCCAAATATATTCTGTGTGATTGTTATATATATATATATTAAAAAACTAGAATAATTCTTTATTTTATGGCGAATTACAATTTTTAAAATTAAAATTAATATTTTATTCCAAAATACAAGCCCCATTCAAGGTATTTTCTAAATTATTACCTATTTTTAAGATCACCCTATGAAATGATTTTTCCAAAAATAATTCTTCTATTTAAAGTAAAATGGATTTTTACCTCGAGAATTACTCTATCATTTTATTAAATTATTTTCAGCCCTTTCAACAACATTGTTGAATCTTATTTTTAATTGGGGTTATTGTTTTATAATATCATCCATTGTGTTTTTTTAATGGTTAATGATTAGTTTTTATATGGATGTGTTATCCAGATACCATTCCCCACATTACTCAGAATGGTTAGCGTTTATGTTTAATAACGTGGGAATGTTATTTACATTTCATATGTAAGTTTTATTTATGAATTTATATGTTGTTTATCATATCCTGATTCATATGAGGAATGAATTGGACATAGTATGTGTTGGGGGGAACTATATCCCCTCAGTTTATTGGTAGTTTTCTCATGAGAAAAACTATGTTCTTGGCATGAGGCCTTTGATAAATGAATATTTCTAGTCATGGCACAAGGCCTTGATGGTATGGTTATGATTTCCCACATTAATCATTCCATCATCATGAAACTATTAATTTTTTAATCTATGTAGTTATTCAATGATTAAAATACCCATGGTTATGTTTTTTATGGAATTATTTATACATATCTAATTCCTTCCATTTCATGTTCACGATTAATTTTTAATGGAATGTGTACTTTTATTTATTCACCTTCTTATATTATTTATGCTTATGCAATATTTCATACAATTACTAATCATTTTAGATCACCCCTTTTATTATGTTTTGTTTTTCCCATAGGATGTGAATAGGGGTATTATGAATAAATTGCATGGATAAACATAGAGTTATGCAAGATCCCATTAAAATTTTTATGTTGTATTTTTTTCAAATTGTAATGTTAAACTTATGTATGTATATTTTTTAAAAAGCTAGTAAACTACTCTATCATTGGAGATTCATATTCCTTTTTATATTTTAATGTAATAAAATAATCCACTAGCTCCACGAAACTAGGGTCAGGGTGTTACAGTCGGTATCATAAAAAATTTAGTAGAAAACAAAGAAATTAAATTTATAAAACATAGATTAGGGAACAAAACCATAAGATAGAAATTGAATATAAATGTACAAGAACATCCTTGAATATTGGTAGGAAATATATTATGTGGATATTTATAAAATTTTCTTCTCTATCTGCATACTAAAAGTGTATTTGGTTTTGGAAACGATGTTCCAAGGAGAGAAATCATTGACAAGGTTTGGGCTTAACACCGGGTATCCTTGTACAAGATAATGAACCTTACTGCACACTTTGTTTGACACTATGGAGGGAAATTATTAGGATAATTCACATATTATTTATAATAAATTATTAAGGATTTAAATGTAAATGTTTCCTCAATGAAACAATGTTTATTATTATAAGATTATATATGTATAGTATTTCAATTAATGCTAAGTGTTTTTCTAGTTGATATTATTAATACTGATTCATAACCTAATCTAGTGTTTACTATTATTTAGAAATGGCACCTAGTGGAACTAAGGGAATCCCCATGAACATGCATAATCCATGTAGGGATTACCAACCTATGAAGTAAAATTATGTTGGATCTGGATCTTTGACTAGTGCTGAGCAAATTATGACTATACAGGGACAACTAACTGAGGTTAGGAACACCAACCTTATCTGTCTAGAGCATCTTGATCCACAATGTAGAGAATTAATGTTAGAAAACTTTATGAGACAACATCCTCCTTCGTTCAATGGGACTTCAAACCCATTCATAGTGGATAAGTGTATAAGTTATTTGGAGAATATTTTTCTCACCATGGGATGTAAGGAAAGAGAGAAGGTTTTCATGACAGTTTATCTTCTATCTAGGGGTGCAGAACAATTTTGGTATTTAATTCAACACAACAATGAGGAATAAGAAATAAAAAAATAAAATGGAAGTATTTTAATGAAATATTCTTAGAAAAATAAACCCCTCGTGAACATTGAGCAGATATGGATAGGTAGTTTCTAATCCTAAGAAAAAAAGAGGATAACTATTTTTCAAAATGTGAATCATATTTTACAATGATAGAAAATCATGATATAGAATACATACATAATCCAAGGAGAAATATTTATCGATTATTTGATGGCTTAAGTCCATTACTCCAATGTGAAATGGTCTTCCAAACCTTCCCAAGGTAGAATGAATAATTATAGACATCATAACAATACCATCATGTAATTTCACCTAGACGTCATAAATATGGTATAATGACACTCCCATTACCCTATACTTATTTGTCTCATTAGACCTATTAATACAATAAAGGGATATGAATGTATGGACCCATATGTATCATAATAAGTATAACTCATTAGTCATATGAAAGTAATGAATAGTAAATTAAATATGAAATATTCCCTAATAAACCTCTTATTGATACATTGAAAAAAAATTAAAAATTATTGGTATTTATTTAATAGTTATATGGATTTTGAAAATTTCCTCAATGAAAGAATTGTGATATCATTTTTAGTTAACAACATCCAAAATAGAGTATGAAATATAGGGTGTTAACATCATATAAATATTAGGTTACATAGTGAAGTCAATATTAGGGAATCCATAAAAATAATGAAATATTTAAATAATATATATATGATACGATGAAAAATTATTTGGAAGAAAATGATAATTTCATGATATAGAGATATGGAGTGAGACATAAAATAATATGAAGAAAGGTAAATGGAGTGGGATATACCCATTTTTTAACAACATAAGTCATGAGATATAAATACATAATAAAGTAATATGATATGTATATATAAAAAATAATTTGATTATTTTTAATATGTATATTCAAACATTTTTATAATTGAAATATATTTGAATATTTATAATATATTAAAAATGTATAAAAAATATTGGTAGATTTAGAGAATAAATCCATACCTCGAGTCCTCAAAAAGGTCACATTGAACCTAACATCATTAAAAAATTAAATAAATTTTTCATGATTTTGAACCTTTGTCATATTTATATAAACAATATAAATCTTTTTAATTCATTGATACCCATGTATTATTCATTTATTAGAATAATTTTTCTTACATCTATCTTTTCTAGATTGTCCGATTCATAGTTCCAAAATTTTAATGATTTAATATTAACGGTTTAATGTAAATATTGAGTAATTCTATATACTCTATAAGTGTCATTTTAAGTGTTTCATATTATTCCTGATTTAAGGGAGTTCAAATTTTTTTAAGATAGTTACAATTCAGAGAATATTTACATGTATTATTTTTTTGATGGTTAAAATTACTTTAATATTTTACTCTTGATATAATTAATAGCATACATATTGTGTCAATAAAAAATCATAATCATGAATGTAATGAATATTTAATTTTATTTTTAATTGATAAAAATATATTTTAAAAATGTTCATTAAAGGATGAATTGAAAAATAAAATTTCACTATTCACTTTTTTAGTAAATAAATACAATGGCTGGAAAATTTATTTTAAGTGATTTTAAAAGAAGAAAAAAATTATAATTTTTTGAGTTTATTAAAAATTAGGAAATTAAACACACTATTTTTATAATGTTACATATAAAAATTAAAAATATTATTTAATGCGAAAAAATGATACATGAAATGAATTGACATAGATTTTGAAATCCATATTTCAATATAGTAACAACATGTGAAGAAGGGTTCTATGAGAGGGAATGTAAATTATAACATTGATAACGGATTAGAGGGAAGTTAATAACAAATTATATAATCATTTAAGTAAATTAATATGATTTTTATATGTCTTTTAAGATAATATAGTTTTTAATAATAAAGCAATGAGAGACATTGGATCCTTTACATCGACAGAGTAATGGATTAGTAAATGGGTTTGATGAAATGTAATGAGTAATATATCAACAATAACTAATAATAAATATAAGAATACAGATTTTTATAATAAATTTAGAATATAAACGATTTAAAATATGTTTTTATAGGAGTTATACTAAATGAAGTTGGGGTAATAAGAACCCTAACCTTGCACTATGAGTAACCTCCTTTTGATTGAGTCCATGGATATTAATTGATGTAATTTCTGTTACACAAGAGGATCATGCTTGTATTTTAAAATGTTTCAAGATTTATTCATGTAGATATTTAAAAATATAAATTGGTTTGTGAGTGATGAATATTATGTTTAGAAGGTTTGTTTATATTGGAATGAGGGATGGGTATCACTAGATCAAAAATTGATTATTTTATAAATTTTCTCTAGCATGTGAATAGTTTTGATTATTATTACTAAAAAGAATATTTGGTTAAAATTTAAATTTTTTATTAATGTTGAAACCCTCCCAGAAGATAATTATATAATTGATATATTTAAATAAACATAAAGAAGATAAAATAGTTTTTATTATAATATAATATAATTTAGTCATTGGAAATTATGTTATAGGTTTGCAAATTATGTATATTAATTTTATATTCATTATCTAACATAATAAATTATTTTTAGTTTACTTTATATATATATTTTTTAGTTATTTCAACATCAATTTGATGTCATAAAAATTATCATAAAATCTGAGATTATTTCTAACTATTCACTCAAAATTCGTTATATTTTTAAAAAAACCAAAAAACACCCAAATAGAATTTCAAAATATTATTTCCAAAAATTAATTCAGTTATATCCAACTAAAATTTTATATATTATAAATTAACCTTTTAAATATATTTTTATAATATATAGAAATAAAAAATTATCTAGAATATGTATTTTTTCTTTTTTTTATGATTGATAACATTTAATTTTTTCATTATTTAATTTTTATCATATGATTGATACCTAATTATTTTGACATTATAATTTAATATCCCAAATATTTGATAAATATTTTAATCCAAAATTGTTTCTAAATTATGTAATTCCAATATTATAATATCAATACTTAACTATATAAATTTAAACATCCAGATAAAAAAGTCGTTCTTATACACTAATTATGTTTCATGAAATTACAAAAAGATCTATGGTATTTTAATAATAAATATTATTTATTATAAATATTAATTATTTCAATTTTACTACACAATGTTATCAAGATAATAGTTCAACATGCATATTTTATTCAAAGGGTAAAGTTGTAACACTCCATGTTATCATAGTACATTTTCTCATTGAAGTAATTCAATAGCGTGCGCTACACAAAAGACCGAGTTCGATCACACCCAACTTACCAAACTAGCAGTTCAAAAAGTGGTTATGAATATTATTAATTTAATATTGAATATTATATACTATATATAATTTTACCATCCATATTATGTGTTTCATAGACATAATATAAGAACAAATTTAATTTTTCAGATAAAGGATGTATTTAAAAAAAATACAATTTTACCCCAATTAATGGTGAACCATTTTTAATTGAATTATTTGAAAATTTTATATTAAATTTGAATAATAAAAATCTTCTTTATAATATATACATAAAAAATTAGTTTGGATAAATTTTTGGTAACTTTTTTATAACGTTCATATTTTGAAGAATAGTTAAAAATACTATATTTTAATTGAAAACATCTTTTTCAATCGAAACAATTTATTGTGTGAAATTATGAATTTTAATGTTTTGGAAGTATAATTAGATTATATTTATATATTTTAATATTAGTTTGGTCATTATAAGTAATTTCACACTTAAATATGACATAAACACATGTGAATCTTTTGATTGTATTTACTTTTTATAAACCCACTTTTTCATTTTGACAAACAAAATTAATTTTAAATTAATTAATACAAATTATATGTTTTTAATTTGGTAAAATAGAATTAATTTTTGAATTCATAATATCATAATTATATTAGGGTGAATTTTTTTATTTTTCAGAAAACGTTTAATTTTTGATGAATAGTGAAAAACACAGTGTTATTGTTTAAAACCGAATTTTTATTTAAATAATTAGTTATTTTATTTTATTTTATTTTAGGACAAATAGATACATAATACCTATACATTTTAATTTTAATTCATTGGAGTCATTTTATAATAAGTTTACATATATAAAATTTTATTGGACTTTTTATTGTCCTCTACACACCTTCTTGGAGCAGTTGAAAATTTGCAAAAAAAAAATAATTCTACCACTTCTGTGAGTTGAATTTAAAAAATCTGAGCAACACGATTGACATCATTAAGTAAAATGTGGTTTAATAAGATGAAAATTATTTTTAATGAATAGTAATTTTGTCTTTTATTTACCACAGTTAAAAGTAAATGCGGTAATTAAAGGTAAAAATGATTTAATAATTTCCCTAACCCATGTCTTAATTGTATTGGATAATTTTAATTCGACCAAAAACACCATTAGGAATGAAATATTTTCCTTTTGGTTCACTTTAATTAGATTAAGACATTTATTATTATTTTTTAAAAAAATAGTTAAAAGAGTTAAATTAAATGATTAACAACTAAACTAATTTTAATATAAGGATAAACAAAATATAAATTTTACTATAAAAATTCATTATAATGAGAAAAAAATTTCCTACATAATGTTATTTTATTTATAATTTTTAGACATTATATAGGTAAATTTATTCATGACACAATGATGATGCAATAATTACATTATTAATGAAATATTAAAATAATTGATACTATAAATATCCAAATAAATGTAAATTGAGACTTATGAGGAATTAAAATAATTTTATAAGTTAATATGACATGATAATGTTGATTAAATAAATTTTATTTGATGTGATAAAGTTTTTATTGATTTCAAAAAAATCAAATACTAAATAGTGTCAAATTGACATAATTGAGTTTTTAAAATAAATACTATATTATTAATTGATATAATATTCTTAAAAATATAAGGTTTGGCAAAACGATATAGATAAGGTTATATATATCAATAATTAACAACTTGGGTTTCTCCTGGCAGTTTATAGAAAGATTATTAACAATATTGTGTAATAATACAAGAAGACACATCAAAAGATAAACTATTCAACTAATAGTTAAATCTAAAAGATAAGGTTTATATGGTTACCTAAACTTGTCTAAAACCTATTGGATAAGAGGTTTTAGACTCATACCTACCTAATCCTTGAAATAAATCCATTTTTATCCATTAAAAAACGAAAATTAATTTATAATAAAATAATATTTCAAGCTTTTCCAACGGTGCCCCTCACCCATCTTATAAAAGGGAACTTCCCCATTTATCAAAATCACTCCTCCAAATCCATTTTTCCTAGACCAAACCATGCCCACATATCATCCAAACTTCCTTCAAATCAACCTAGAGTCCATACATTGATCAGAAAGCCAACCTAAGGTTCCCTTTTGATCAAATCAAAAGGAAACACCCAAAGAAGAGGTAATAATTTCACCACCCTCATTCACGTTATTTTCTTCATCACTTCCACTTTCATTGTTGTTTCCATACCAAAATAATGAATCCATTAACTCCTAAATACCATGATTTTATTATAAATATTGTTCAACCCTATTCTTTATTCTATCTTTCCCATAAATGAAAAAGTCACCATACATGTGAATGTACAGCTTACCATCTCTATGTCGTGGTGTGGTTTGTTATTCAAACACTTCATTATTTGGAAGCGTATAATAATGAGTATAACCGGTGTAAATAATAGATATTAAATTATAATGATTCTTTATATATTATATACCATCCAATTATATACGATTTCACCCTAAAAATAATAATATTGCTGCTCCTGTGTACGTACGGCTTACCGTCTCCCCGACGTGATGTGATGTCATTCCCCATCGTAAAAATTCAAAACTAATTTTCATTTGATGATTAAAAATAATGTTTAAAGACTTGATATCATTTTGGAATTGAATAACATACAACCTCTCCATAAAAAAACATGACTTGCATAACAAATCATATCAAAGAAAACGAATCAGTTAACACCCAAAACGATTATACTACTGAAATATCATTAACAAAGCAACATTAAAAGATACTATACGATATCAGATGAATGTATAGGGTTATTCTATAATTTAATAACCATGATTTCACCATTATACAAGAGGTTAACTTACCCTCAACCAATTATAGGTACAAGGTAAGGGTTAATTACTCAATCTCATATTTATTATAGATTGTTTATGGGTATGTTATTTCTAGGACATATTTATTATCAATGTTCACGTTTCATAAAAGAGTTTTCAAAGGCCTTGACTATGTTGTTATGAAGTCTTTGAAAAAGGCCTTGACTATGTGATTATGATGTCTGGAATTATGCATTCCGTCATTATGAAATTGAATATTTGTTATTGATTGTGATTATTTGACTAGTAGAATGTCCATGTGAATATGAAAATTGAATTATTTGATTTATATTGGCCATATTATGAAGAAGTTTATGTTTAAAAAGAAATTTTTTTGTATAATAAATTTCCTTAAATGCTTATATTTATTGATTAATGTTTCCACAATATTTTTATTCTTAATAATCATCTAAGCTCACCCATTTCTATGTTTTATTTTACCCTAGATGCAAAGAAGTATATTGCGACTGACCTACGGGGATAGTATAAGGGATATGAATATGGTCAATGAAGACAATGTTTTGTTGTTTTTCATTTTATAATGTAATGAAAATTTCTTGTATGCAATCTATTTTACAATAATTCTAAATTGATCGGTCCATCAGGTCTTAATTCCTTGTAATCATGCCAATGTATTAAAATCATTCAATGACTCTAGGTAACTGGGGTCGGGGCGTTACAGTTGATATCAGAGGAAGTTTAGTAAAAACTTTGGAAACTACATTTAGATAAACTATGATTAGAGCACATTACCCTACGATAGACTTTGTGGATTAGTATAGAAGAAGTTACTAGAATTTTGGTAATGAAGAGATTTTGTGTATTTTATAAGAAATACGTCCCTATCTAGATACGAGCAGGTAGAGACCGCTATGGAATAGATGTACCTAGGAGTGAAAACTCTGACAAGGAGTATCGTGCTTGACATGAGGTATCCATGTATACGAAAATGGTCTATTTCACACTCTTGGTTGCAACACTCCTCGAGGATATGCGTAGGATAATTCAAATGTTCATTACAAGCCATTATGAAGGATTAAAGAGTAAATAATTCCTCTAAGAAATTTTTTTATGATTATAGATTATATGCATAATATTTTTAACATACGTTAGGTATTTTAAAAGTTTGGAATTATACATTGTGATTCATAAACTAACCTAGTTTATGATATTGTTTAGAAATAGTGCCTAGTAGAAGGAATTAGAACACCAACAATACGCATGATCCAAAGATTAATAAGGATCATGTATTTCATGGTATTAAGCAAAAATTTAGTAGGGAAATTTTCTCCCATGTATTATCATCATATGAAGAAATAATATCATGTGTTAATAATATATATTAAATAATTCCTTCAGTCATATGGATTTTAAGGGAATCAAGAGAAGAAAATGATAGAAGAGAGAAAGATAGATAAATGGAATATGGGAAAGAAGGATTTTCCTATATGTGATATTTGTGGAAAGAATCACCTTGGGAAATTCTTGAAGGGAATGAGAGTTTTTTATAAGTGGGGAGAAAAAATACATGAAGTACGTTATTGAAAAGGTATGAAAAATGCACCAAAGGTACAATGCATCATCTGAAAGGAGTTGGAACAATTGGAAAATCAATGTTCAAATCATCAGAGTATGCCCCAAATAATGATATTGGATAATAATAATGTTATGATACTACCATAGATAAAGAGGACTGACAAGTGATACTATGTTGTTATTAAAAAATTATTTCATTTTAGTGTTGTATCAACAACGTACTGGTTATATGAATTATGGATATAAATATGCATTGCACTGCATTACTATTTCACTGAGGATTTGGGATTTTATGGTACTATGAAAAGTGACTCAATAGCAAGTTAATATTTTTGGAAAATATATGGCTGAGGAAAGATAAACCTTAATATAGTTCTGATACTGAGGTAGTCATTTTGGAATAAGATGTGATTGATTTGGAGAAATTATTTTGGATATTCTTGAATACCTTGAAACTGATCCATGATTTGTATATTCCATCATTGTTGGAGCTTACAACATTTTGGGATATAAGGAGTATATCTAGTATTCTATAAGGAATAAGGGAGGGTGAATGTAATCAAAAATGTTTTACGGTAATTCGGGGAGTTACCATGTTTTAAGAGAATACATGATGAAAGTATTCACATGTTATTATGTTGTAAAAATATATTTTCATTATGTTTACCATCCTTATAAATTTTGGACTATGATTTTGGAACGAATTAATTTGGAAAAGTCTAAAGGTTGGAATGGATTATGTTGAACATTGGATAAAATTTTTTAAGGTTAAAAAATTTCTTAATATTATTTATGGATTGTTATAAAAAGGGAAACCTGGAGGTCGTGTGACAATATGTTTCGTCCGACAAGGCTGCGAGACTTGAACACACAACCAAAGGGAGACAAGGGATCATCACCTACCACTACCCAAGGGATGTCCTGGTTTATATAATTTAGTTTTATTTAAAATGGGCTGACAGATGAATTATAATTTCATTTTTTGGAACCCAATACGATTAGGATAAATAGAATATTTCTGAGTTAAATTTTATTTTGGAGTCAAATATATCTTTGGGGTAGAAAATAGTTAACTGATGGAACTCTACTTTTCAAGTATTCTTTTTTCTACTAAATCTATGAAGAAATTAATTCTTATCCTTTTGGGAATGGATCTTAAAACCAAAAATTTTTTATCCTATTACCTTATGTTTTGTTGAACAAATTATATTTTAAGTCATCATATATTGATGTCTTTGAGGCCCTCAATTTTACATTGGTTTGTGATTGATGACCTCAATCACCCCTATAAATATTTACATTTTACCTTCCAATTATGTGTCTCTAATTTCCACCAAAGTTCTCCTATCCACGATTATTATTTTTAGGTGACATTTTCATTCCCCTTTCCCTCTTTTTAAGACTAAATTTTATTAACCCAATTTCTGAAGTGGGTTTTCCACAAAGGAATTTTTCTATTTTTAACATTTTATTTTAGAAGAAAATTTCAAATTATGAGGACACAATTTATTGAAGGAGGGGATAATGTAACACCCCATGACTTTATAGTACATTATCTCATTAAATTAATTCAATAGTTTGCGATACATGCAAGACAGAGTTCAAGCGCACCACAACTTACCAAAATAGCCATTCCAAAAGCGGTTATGAATAGTAGTAATTTTTTTTTGAATTTTATATATTCCATATAATTTTAACATCCATATTATGTGTTTCTTAGACATAAGAACAGATTCAATTTTTCGGATAAAGGATGTATTTTTCAAAAAAAAATCAAATTTTATCCCCTATTAATGGTGAACTCTTTTTGAATGCAATATTTGAAACTTTTGTATTAAATTTTTCAAATAAAAATATTCTTTAGATTGAATTCATAGTTATTTAGTTGGATAATTTTTATACTTTTCCGATAACTTTTATATTTTGATGAATAATTGAAAATAGTAAATTTTAATTGATAAAAACATTTTTAATCGAAATAATTTATAGTGTTGAATTATTAATTTTAATGGTTTGGAAGTATAATTAGATTATATTTTTATCATTTAATACAATTTAGGTCATGATATGTAATTTCACATTTAAATTTTTCAAAAAGACATGTCACACTTTTGATAGTTTTTACTTTTTCAAAACCCACGTTTTCTTTTGAAAATAGGAATTAATTATTATTTAATTAATGCAACATATATGTTTTGAATTTGGTAGAATATAATTCATTTTTGAATTAGGAATATCAAAATTAGCTTAGGGTAAATTTTTTGTATTTTTCTGAAAACATTCAATTTTTGATCAATAGTGAAAAACACTGTCTAATTGTTTAAAACAACTTTTTATTTAAAAAATTAGTTATTTTAGTTTTATTTATTTTTTAGTCAAATAGATAAAACCTATATATGTTCAATTTTATTCATAGGATTCATTTTATAGTATGTTTAGATATATAAATTGTTATTGAACTGTTTACTGTCTTTTACCCACCTTCTAGGAGCATTTGAAAATTTTCATAAAACAAAATCTTACCACTTCTGTGAGTTGAATTTCAAAACTCCAAGAGACACAGTTGACATCAATGAGTAGAATTAGGTTTAATAATATTAAAATAATTTTGTGAATAGAAACTTTGGACTTTTATTACCACGGTTAAGAGTAAATTTGATAATTAAAGGTAAAAAGGATATTATAATTACCTAACACATTTCTTAATTGTATTGGATAAGTTTAATTCTACCAAAAATAACCTTAGGAATAAAATATGATTTTTTATTCACATGGATTATATGAATAAATTTATTATTGTTTTATTTAAAGAAGAGTTAAAAGAGTTAAATTTAAAGTTTAATAACTAAAAAAATTTAATATAGGGTTAAAAACAATATAAATTAGAATATAAATATTCATTAGAAATATAACAAGATTCCCTACATAATTTTATTTTTTTTAGATTTTATACATTAAATAATTTAATTTATTTATGACACAACGATGATGTAGTAATTACCATATTAATGGAATATTAAGATTATTGATATTATAAGTATCCAAATAAATGAAAATTGAGACTTATGATGAATTACAGTAATTATCTAGGTTAATATTAAATATTAGGTTTTATTAAAGAAATTTTATTCTAAGTGATAAAATTTTTATGGCTTTTAAAAAAAATCAAATACTAAATAGTGTCCAATTGACATAACTGAGTTTTTAAAAAAAATACTATATTATTAATTGATATAATATTCTTAAAAATCTAAGGATCAGCCAAATGATGTATATAAGTTTAAATATGTCAATAATGAACCACTTGGGGTTCTATTGGTAGTTTATAGTATGTTTATTAACCATATAGTGTAAGAAAAGAAGAAGACACAGTAAAAGTTAAACTATTTAGCTAATAGTTAAATATAAAAGATAAGGTTAATATGGTGAACTAAACATGTCCAAAACCTATTGGTTAAGAGGCTTTAGACTCAGACATACCTTATATCCGAAATAAATAAATTCTTATCCATTAGATACCGAAAATTATTTTATAATAAAATAATCATTCATCCTTTTCCTAAGGTGCCCCTCACCCCTCTTATAAAAGGGAACTTCCCCTTCTCTCGAAATCACAACTCCAAAGCCATTTGGATAGGCCATCACCTACCAAAATATCCTCCCAAAATACCTCAATTCAACCTATAGTCTTTAACTTGATCATAAAGTTAACTGAAGGAGACCTTTTGATCAACTCAAATGGAAACACCTAAAGAAGAGGTAATAATTTCACCACACTCTTTCAAGTCCTTTTCTTCATCCACTGCCTCTTTATTTGTTGTTTCCATACCAAAATAATTACTACACTACCTCCTATATACTATGATGTTTTTATAAATATTTTACAACCATATTTTTTATACTATCCATCTTATAAATGTCAAAGTCAGAATACGTGCGTACGTACGACTTACCGTCTCCACGTCGTGTTGTATTTTGTTATTCAAACACTTAATTATTTGAATGGGTACAATAATGAGTATAAATGATTTAAATAATTAATATAACATGTTATTTATTCCTTATATATTATATATCATCCAATTATTTAATATTTCACCATCAAAAGAATGATATTGTTGCTTGTGCGTACGTTCGGCTTGTTGTATCCATGACGTGATGAGATGTCATTCTGCATCATAACCATTCAAGACTAAATTTCATTCGATTATTAGAATGTAATGTTTAAATACTTGATATTATTTAGGATATGAATAATATACATCTTATCCACAACAAACATAACTTGCGTGACAAAGGAAATTAAGGAAAACAGATCTGTTGACACCTAAAACGATGAGACTACTAAAATATCATTAAAAAGGCAACATTAGAAGATCTAATACGATATAATATTAATGTTTATGGTTCTTTTATAGTTTAATAACAATTATTTCACCATTATACATGAGGTTAACCTACCCTTGAGCAAGGAAAAGTACAAGGTAAGGGTTAATTCCTCAATCTCATTATTTTTTGAGATTGTTTATGGATAAGTTTTTACCAGGACATATTTATTTTCCATGTCCATGTTATATAAAAGTGATTTCAATGTGATTATTTTTAGATGACTCTTTTATTAAAACGTCATTTTTAATTTTTTAATGATTTACTCTTCTAAACCGTTCTCAGTAATTTCCATGTTTTCAAAATGGTTTTAAGGATTTATTTATATGGACTTGAATTTTTTAAAATGTTAATTCCTTTTAAAATATTCCAAGTGGTATGGGACACATTGATTCAAAATTATATTTTAAATGAATTCCTTTATGAATTTTGTTACTTTTAAATGATGCAATGAAAAATGTATATTTCTCCCAATGATTTTTAATGCTCATTTTCAACTATGTCAACATCCTTTATGGGACATTATTCCTGATCGAGGATTATTTCTTATAACAAAATCTTCCATACTGTATTAAAAGAGTTATGATATGTTTTACTGTGGATGTGCTATTTTTATACCATTTTTGGTTGTTGGTTAACGTATTAATAATTAGTATGCTAGTTTTAAATATAAATGTTTATGTTACATTTCAACATTTTTATATGAGGATTGTATTGGACATTGTAAGTGACTGGTGGAACCCTCTATAGCTCCTCGATGCATCGGAAGGTCTTATGAGACAAACCAGTGTCTTGGAACAAGGCATTTACAAAATCTTTTTTGTATTCTTGGAACAAGGCCTTGAATATGTGGTTATGAAGTCTGGAATTATTCATTCCATCTTTATGAAATTGGCTATTTGATATTGCATATGATTATTAGAATAGTATAATATCCTTGTGAATAAGTAAATGGAATTATTTGATTTATGTTGGCCATATTATTCAGATTTTTATGTTTAAAAGGATTATGTTTTAGACTTATACATTACCTTAAATGTTTATAATTATTTATGATTGTTTACGCTATATTGTTATCCTTACTAAGCATATGATCTCCCCCATTTCTATTTTTTATACTTCCCAAAATGCGAAGAAGTATATTATGAATGACTTGTAGGGATAGTCTAAGGGATATGAATATGGTCAATGGATACAATGTTGTTGTTGTTTTTATTTTTATAATGTAATGTAACGTTCATGTATGTAATATATTTCCCATTATTGCTAAACTGATCGGCCCTTTGAGACTTCATTCCTTGTAATCATGCCAATGTATTAAAATTATGCACCAACTCTAGGTAACAGGGGTCGGGGAATTACACAAATTCTCTTGCAGTAGTCATATATTAATTATACTTCTTATAAATACCTCTTAATTAATTTATTCAGTATTCAATAAATTTTATATGATGGATATATATTCGTACTTTTTAAAATACTTATCATATTTATATTCTTTTTTTTCAATGTAGTTCAGATTTATGATATTTGTGTCATACCCCTACCGTAATGTTTTTAAAATTCTATATATGATACTAATTATTTTTTCTAGTCCCATTATACTATTTTTAGTCTTAATGAGTGGATTTATCTATCATGTGTAATGATTATGAAGAAGAAATAAAATAATGAATGACTTTTTATGTTATTCTATTTGATTGTACATGGTATTTTTATATTCATAATTTAATCTTTTTTAGAAACACATTTTCCACTATATATTCTATGATAATTTCACTCTGTATTGAGATCATAAGAGCCTGAAGTATATTTTCACCCAAATAAACATAAATTTGAGGTAGAGATGCAGGGTTGGGTGTCTTTAGACTAACTTTTTTGATACTAAATATACACATTATTAAGGTTATATTGTATTTGATTCATTAAGCGTGATGTTAATGATGAAGGCCATGAAATAATTAGCATATGAGTTGTATTTGGTGGGTTTCATCAATTACGAGTGTGGGAATGGGGGAGGGTGATTGAAGATTCTTTTAAATGGTGTGAAAGTCAATTCAATATAAGACGATAATATGTGGCATTGGAAAATAATATACATTGTTTTTTATAATTTTATAAAAATGATTAATGGTGGGGGGACCTACTGTGACCGGTATATATTTCTCAATTATGTATATTGTGTCCAAAAATGTTGGCTGTCATGATATTTGCAGAAAATAGTTGATAAATAGGGTAAATTGATCATATTTTTGTAAACTATAGGCTTACCAATATGAATAATTATTTGAGGCATTTTTACAGGTGACTAGGATGAGGACATCACATATAGATTTTATTTCATAGAGCATCACTTATCAAGTGATTAAACTAGATCCCCATAGACCTTCTGAGTTATTACTGCATATACTAATTCTATTATTGAAGATTGATATGATATTCATATAAATCATTTTTCTACAAATAATCCTAGTGTGGGAGATTTGAATTGGGTGTTCATTGATCGAATTAATTTTTGTATCTTTTTAATTCTATAAACGTGGTGAAAAAGGTGGAAGATCTCAAAACACTTCTTGTCTGGTAGATTGTGATGCTCCATGGATTACCTTTTGCAGTTGTTTCTAATAGAGACATGCAGTTTACGACCATCTTATGGAAGGTGATTCAAGAGAATATTGGTACACAACTGAAGGTAATAATAATATATTATCATCAGATGGATAGAAATAATGATCATACCATATAGATTCTATGTAAAGACCCAGAAATTTCAAGGAAACTTTTTTTTAATTTTTTTTGGAATTTTACAAGAACGCAGTTTCTGACAGCACCTGATTCCGAGGCCCAGTGTGCCCAGAATCATTTTCCGATGTTTGGATCGGGTACGTTCAGTGATAGAACGAGCATGTTTTTCTAACTTTTGAACCGGTGCTCAGAATCGAATTCTAAGGGCACCGATGGAACCGTAGCACCGGTAATTGCTTAGGAACGCCATTTCTAGTGTTGTGTTTTCATGAGAGAAGATGATAAAAATTGTGGATGTTTAATTTATAAATTAACTAAAATTTTTATTTTCTTTTAGTGGTTTAAGGCTTTGGGTGGAATTTGGGTAACTACCCAACTTCCCAAGAGAGGTTATGAGGGTGATGGGGCCCACGCGAACCCCACCCCTTCATATTCTTCAACCCCCCTCAACTCACTATTAACTTTTGTTAACTTAAACATCAATAAATTATGTTATTATTTAAGTGAGTTACGTGTGGTTATATGAATTTTAATCTCTTGAAATTCAAATTTTATGTTATGTTAATAAAATAAGAGGTAAGATAATTTTATTTTGGGGTTGGAACCTTTGTTGCTTGAGAGGATTGGGGAGAAAAGCTAAGGAAAGCCAGACTTCTTCATCTTCTTCGACGAAGAACAAGAAGAACGCGAAGAACGCATCGAACTCCATCGAATAACGCCGAGTTCTCGAAGACCGACTACGCGACGCCATTTACCGAGACGGTTCTTCCACGACGCCTCTTACCACGACGTCGACAACGTCTTTATTTGCGACGTATCTTTCCGCGACGAATCCTCGTTCGACGAACCTCCGTTCAAGCTACGCTCGAGGTAGGGAATTGTTTGTGAATATTAATCAACCCCATGTTACTTCCTTCTAAATCAAAGAACACAGATCAACTAAACATCAAGGTCATCCGCAAAGAATATGTTTCGGGTTGGGAATTCTTGTTTGCGGGAAAAACTGTAGGGTTTTTATTTGAGAATAATATTTACTCCCATGGTTCTCTCTTCTAAAACAAAGAACCCGAATTAAAGCTCAATTTTAATCCATTAAAATTGTGCCTTGTTATGTTTTTCATGGGTTGATTGTTATTTAAAATTGTTATCACCTAACGCGGAGGGTGCGGGCCAAACAAACATGGCCCGACAACCCTCCGCAGCTTTTCGTTGATGCGGGGATTGGCGGGTGACGGCAAACGGGGCCACAAGTTAATTTTGAAGGCTCTGCAGTGAAGAACGAGTCCCAGGACGAACACTGGTAAAGACCGTGCACAAATCGGACCACCGGAGCACGTCCGGTGGCCCGCGGAGCAAACCGCCTGCGCACCTCGCCGGCACGGCGGTGCCGGCGGCGGAGAGCGGCAGCGGCCAGAAGACCCGCGACCGCGCGGGTCCAGCGAGACACGGGACGCGGCTCTGTCGCGTCCGCTGACGAAGGGCGGCCCCATGCGGGGCCGCGGTGTTCTCACGTGGGGGCGGCATGCCCCCCGCGCCGCTCGGCCGTAACAGGCCGAGACAACCCCGGCGGCCGGGCCGCGCCCGCGCCGGCCGTGTCGGTCCGGGCCCAGAGCCCCCGTTTCCGGACCTTTTCGGTTATTCGCCCATATCTTGAGCTATAGACCTCCGATCGATGCACCGTCAGCAGCGATGAAATCCTTGGATCGATACGTTCGATTTGGTATATCACACTCAAAGTTTCAAAACACTTTGGGTTCGGCCGGGTTGGTTCGGATATAGAACCAACCGGGCCCTCGGAGCGGAAACGCTAATATCTTGAGCTTCAGACGTCCGATTGACGTGCCGTAAACTTTGATGGATTCCTCTAAGTGAGACAGAACTCTTGGCTTACTCCGCTCAAGGTTTGGATGCCGTCGGAGTGTGGTTGGGTTGGTTCGCTCACGGAACCAACCGGGCCCCTGGAACAGAAAAGCCAATAACTCACAGACCGGGCGTCCAATTGACGCGTCGTCTATCTCGTTGAGTTCCTCTTGATGAGACAGAACATTTGGCATACTTCACCCAAATTTTGGACGCAGTTGGATTGTGGGCGGGTTGGATTGCACCCAAAATCCAACCGGGCCCCTGGAACGGAAAAGCTGATATCTTTCAGACTGGACGTCAGTTTGACGAACTGTCAGCGGCGTTGGTGATCTCAATGAGAAACGGTCCCTATGAGTATACCCTATGAGAGTTCGGGGTACAGTTGAGATACGTCCGGGTTGGTTCGCTCACGAAACCAACTGGGCCCCTGGGACAAAAAGGCTAATAACTCACAGACCGGGCGTCCGCTTGACGTGTCGTCTGTTGCGTTGAGACCCCTTTGATGAGGAAGTACTTTAAGATACTTGTTCGTTGTACTTTTAGATACTTAGAGTATCGGCCTATAGCTCGTGGAGCGGACCCTCCTGGAGACGAGCGTACGGAGTACGGAGACCGTGTAGCCGACTGAGACCTGACGACTGCTTGACCGACTCGACTTGGAGTGAGTCGACTATCCCAGTGGACGGAGCACTACTTTGTGAGGTTTAGACCCATGGAGGATGGAGCACTACATGTGTGACAGTGCAGACCCGCAGTACTCGTCCGGAGAGTACCTTAACAGGCTACTAGGGGGTGTGCACTACTGTGTTTGGGTAACATACCCCTGCGGGAAGCACTACTGTGTTTGGGTGGCTAACCTATGGTACTTGACAGGAGGAGTACCTCAGCAGTATTAGGTTAGTGAGCAGTACCTCAGAGTCGGGACAGGACCACTGTACACTCCAGAGATGGGGCTCTTCAGCAGTTACAGTTTCGATAATGAAATTCCAGGTTTGAGCTGAGACTTTTGACCTTTGTGTTTACCTCATGATTGAGATGGGTCACTTGATAACATAGGTATATATATGGGAATATACCTGGGTAGTGGTTATCTGTTGACTTCATGATCTTGGTGTTTTCCTCATGATTGAGATGGGTTACTTGATAACTTAGGTATATGCATGGGCATATACCTAAGTAGAGGTTATCTGTTGAGATCTTCTATGTGGTTATCCTTGTTGGTTTTTTGTGAGACTTTGAGGGTCTCGGGGTCTCTACTGTGTATCGTTATACTCACCCCTGCACGGGCTATGCCCGCACCTCGTTGTGTTGGTTGCAGACGACAGGGCAGTGCTGACAGAGGCCGAGTGTTCGAGGATTGGACGGTACCCGGAGGTGGACTACACGACGAGTCAATACCTGGAGGTGGACTACATAACGAGTCAGTATTCAGAGGTGGAATTCGCGACGATATGACACATGGAGGAGGTTGAAGGGTGAGAGAGTTGTGGAGGCTATCTGTACCTACCCTTCAGTTAGGATCCGTGTTGGACGATCCAGGAGTTGCGCCATCTGTACCTACGCTTCAGGTAGGATCCGGGGAGGACGACCCAGGAGCCTCTTCCATTCTTCTAGCTGTTGTCTTTTTTTGTTGTAGTTTGTTCAGTTGTAGTTGTACTTTCATTTGGATTTGTATTTTGGCCCATTTACCTTTTAGCACTTCTCTTTGTACTTAGTGTTTTACTTCAACTTGTACTCTGTGGTGTTTTTTTTACTTTTATAATAGAAATTCCTTCCCAGTTATCGGGATTTACGCCTTTGGTGCTAGTCTCCAGCCCCTGGCCAATGGAAGGCGGGCTTGGGGTAGTCACGGCACGGGCCCTGAGGACGGGCCGTGACAAATTGGTATCAGAGGAGTCGGTTATACCGCAGAACTTATAACTCTGATATTTTCTTTCTGTGAAGCAATAGTGTTAAGGGTGATGAGTGTGGTCTTCAGTTCCGGGAGTCCAATGTTGGTACGGGCAGCCGGAGTATCCATACACCAGGACCCTAACAACTGAATTCCGACTTTGTGAACAAAAACAATGATTGCATGGGTGTTTCCAGAAGTTTTATTTTAATATCAGCTCAAACCAGGTCAGCTCACCAGGTATAATCGTTTGACCGTGTCACGTTGTTTCTTTCAGGATGCCTTTTCTCGGACGACCAGATATAGCCCAGAGGGATGTGCGTACTGATAGCCTGTCAAGCGACGAGGCTTCGGTACAGGGCCCTCTTGCAGTTGAGGCACCAGCTGTACTACCATACGTTGGGCCACCGATGCCACTAGCCCCAGCAGTAGGCGATGCACGCCACTTGAGCTCGCTGCACGAGTTCCAGCGCCAAAGGCCACCTAGGTTCTGGGGAGATACGGACCCACAGGTAGCTGAGGTTTGGCTGGAGGCTGTGGTGAGAGTCTTCAGGCTAGTGGGGACGTCGGCAGACTTCATGGTGATCTTTGCTTCCAGCCTCCTTCAGGCAGAAGCAGGCAGGTGGTGGAGCCACTTGTTCCAGTTTTTCGATGGGATGACCTTTGCATGGAAGACTTCAAGACCTTCTTCAGGGTGGAGTATGTGCCAGTAGATCTACACCCCGAGCGTGTACAGGAGCTTCTGCCTTTGCCGCCTGTTATTCGATCAGTAGCCGAGTCATCTGTGGGCAGTAGACAGATGATGCAGAGGTCCAGGAGGACCAGACCAGCAGTTGGGCGATCTCGGGTTTTAGGATCAGTGGTGCGGGGCACCCGGGGTGGGGACAGAGCTAGGCGTGCCAGAAATAGACAGTGTTACTCATGCGGCGGAAAGGGTCAACTGACACATGACTGTCCGACTCCTCGTACAGTTGATCTGCAGGCTTTGGAGGAGCCACCGAGGCAGAAGCAGTGGTGGGTGCTTGAGCAACAGCCGAGCAGTGGACAAGGTAGTAGAGTTCCGGGAGCAGGTAGACAGGAGCGGAACTAGTGGATACGTCTGTTGTACTTCTAGTTCCAGGTTGCTGTTGTATTCGTGTCTTTGTACAATGAGCTACAAAAATAAAAAAGACACATATCTTTGTTTTCATTCATGTCCTTCTGTTTGGTTGATACAGAGTGGTCCCAGTTAAAACTGTTGACTTGACCATCACTTTCGAGATTTCTATTGGAGAAGACCTGGTGACCTCACACTGATGCCGACAGTGTGACTCGAAACTTAGAGGTGAGAGTGACAGTTGGATCTCTTGGTAGTTACGTCGAGGCCTTACGACATCATCCATGGCATGAATACATCATTCATGTCATGATTTACTGTATTAGGCAATGGGCATGGTTCATCCAGGGGATGAGACCAAGTTTCACTTTTCGGCAAAGGCGAAATTTTAGCAGCTCTTTCAGATTGTAGGTGAAGAAGGTGCAGATCATCCAGGAGCGGATGAAGACTGCACAGTGCAGTAAGAAACAGGAAACTGGCTCCAGTCCTAGAGACTCGATCATGTTAAATGTTTCAAGAAGTGGAAAATTTAAGAAGATATGAGTCTACGAAGCAGCAGACGTGGAGGTAGAGCTAGGATAACAGCATGAGGTGGTGTACATCTTAACATGCTACAACCACCCACCTTAGTTATCCCCGCCAGGCTCAAGGAGCTGGAGGGCGGAGGAAGAGTGTGGCTGCATGCGGTCAAGGAGTGTGACCCAATGGCTCTAAAAATGATTCAAGGGACAGTCTGTGTCCACTACTAGCTGTTGTAGTAACAGATGTCGATATGAAACATTCCTTGCTTTCGCAAATCTTATTCCAGACCTAGAGTTTCCAGAAGCTGCGGACTAGACCCTCACGTCTGTAGATACCTTGGGAGGAGACTCGATAATCACACTTACACCGACAGTGTGGTTAGACCCTCGAGGTGAGAGTTTCGGTTGGAATCTCTTGGTGGCAGCGTTGAGGCCTTATGAAGTTGGTCTGAGTATGGATTGGATCCACATTTCATACACGGATTTACTGTATTAGGCAAAAATGTTGTGGTTTAACTACGACGTCGGAATGGGTTTTCCTTGGTCAGAGAAAAAGGAAACCCCAAGAAGCACAGGGTAACTCGTGCACAGGAGGGTGAGACCAATCATTCTTGAGTCGGTCAACCATACCCTCGTGGCATCAGTCGTTTGAGTTTAAGTTCTAACATTAATTGGAGACCTATAGAGTTCGAGGATAATGATCATGTCCTTATACGGGTCTCACCTCGGCGAGGTTTACGGGGATGTGGCCAAGGCGGAAAGTTATCTCCGAGGTTCAACAGACCTTTATAAGTCCCCAGATGGGTAAGCGAGGTGGTTTACCTCTTGACCCATCCACCTCAGTTGCACCAGGTGCACGACGTTTTCCAGGTATCTCAACTGAGGAGATATGTGCTCGACCCTTCGCATATCATCGACCATGAGGAGCATGACGATGGCGATGGGGTTACTTCCACGGAGGTTCTAGTAGGGATCGATGATCGACATGAGTGGATCCTACGAGGAAGGTCGATTCCTTGGGTGCACTTTCTCTGGCAGTACGGGAGTCTCCAGGTGAGCACATGAGAGCATGAGGCTCATATGCGTTCTCAGTACTGCTATTTTATCCCTAGTTTGTGTTTAAGCTTTACGAGGACGTAAAGCCCTGAGGTGGGAGTAATGTAAAGTCCTGGAAATTTCAAGGAATTTTTTTTCTTAATTTTATTTTTAATTTTATAAGAACTCAGTTTCTGACGGCACCTGATTCTAAGGCCCGGTGTTCCCGGAATCATTTTCCGAAGTTTGGATCGGGTACGTTCAGTGAACGGGCAAGCGGGTTTTTCTAACTTTTGAACCGGTGCTCGGAATCGAATTCTGAGGGCACCGATGGAACTGTAGCCCCGGTAATTTCTTAGGAACTTCATTTCCGGAGTTGCATTTTCATGAGAGAATATGATAAAAATTGTGGAAGTTTAATTTATAAATTAAATACAATTTTTATTTTCTTTTAGTGGTTTAAGGCTTTGGGTGGAAGTTGGGTAACTACCCAACTTCCCAAGAGAGGTTATGAGGGTGATGGGGCCCACACGAACCCCAACGCTTCATATTCTTCAACCCCTCTCAACTCACCATTAACTTTTGTTAACTTGAACATTAATAACTTATGTTATTAATTAAGTGAGTTAAGTGTGGTTATTTGAATTTTAAACTCTTGAAATTCAAATGTTATGTTATGTTAATAAAATAAGAGGTAAGCTTATTTTATTTTGGGGTTGGAAACTTTGTTTCTTGAGAGGTTTGGGGAGAAAAGCTAAGGAAAGATAAAGTTCTTCATCTTCTTCGATGAAGAACAAGAAGAACGCGAAGAACACATAGAACTCCATCAAAGAACGCCGAGTCCTCGGAGACGGACTACGCGACACCATTTACTGTGATGGTTCTTTCGCGAAACCTCTTACCACGACACCGGCAACTTCTTCATTCGCGACGTCTCTTTCTGTGACGAATCCTCATTTGACGAACCTCTGTTCAAGCTTCGCTCGAGTTAGGGAATTGTTTGTGAATATTAATGAACCCCATGTTACATCCTTCTAAATCAAAGAATGTGGATCAACTAAACATCAATTTGATCTGCGAAGAATATGTTTCGGGTTGGGAATTCTTGTTTGCGGGAAAAACTGTAGGGGTTATATTTGAGAATAATATTTACTCCCATGGTTGTCTCTTCAAAAACAATGAACCCGGATTAAAGCTCAATTTTAATCCATTAAAATTGTGCCTTGTTATGTTTTTCATGGGTGGATTGTTATTTCCAATTGTTATCACCTAACGCGGAGGGTGCGGGCCAAACAAACACGGCCCGACAACCCTCCGAACCTTTTCGTTGATGCACGGATTGGAGGGTGGTGGAAAACGGGGCCAAAAGTTAATTTTGAAGGCTTTGCAGTGAAGAACGAGTCCCAGGATGAACACTAGAAAAGATAGCGCACAAATCGGACCACCAGAGCGCATCCGGTGGCTCACGGAGAAAACCACCGGCGCGCCTCGCAGGCATGGCGGCACCGGCAGTGGAGAGCGGCGGCGGCGGCCCGTAGATCCGCGACCGCGCGGGTCCGGTGAGACACGGGACGGGACTCTGCCGCGTCCGCTGACCAGGGGCGGCCCCACACGGGGCCGCGGTGTTCTCACGCGGGGGCAGCACGCCCCCCGCGCCGCTTAGCCGTAACCGGTCGAGCCGACCCCAGCGGCCGGGCCGCTCCACGCCGGCCGGGTCGGACCCGGAACCGGGTCGGGCCGACCCAGGGGTGGTTGGGCCGGGTCCGTCCGGGCCCACACCCCCCGTTTCCGGACCTTTTCGGTCATTCACCCATATCATGAGCTGTACACCTCCGATCGATGCACCGTCAGCAGCGATGCGAACCTTGGATCGAGACGGTCATTTCAGTATATTGCACTCAAAGTTTCAGAACACATTGGGTTCGGCCGGGTTGGTTCGGATACGAAACCAACCGGGCCCTCGGAGCGGAAATGCTTATATCATGAGCTCCAGACGTCTGATTGACGTGCCGTCGACTTTGATGGATTCCTCTAAGTGAGATGGATCTTTTTGGCTTACTCCGCTCGAGGTTTGGATGTTTTCGGAGTGCGGTCGGGTTGGTTTCCTCACAGAACCAACCGGGCCCCTGGAATGGAAAAGCCACTAACACACAGACCGGGTGTCCAATTGACGCGCCTTCTATCTCGTTGAATTACTCTTGATGAGATGGAACTTTTGGCATTCTTCGCCCGAGTTTTGGATGCAGTTGGATATTGACCTGGTTGGATTGCACCCGAAATCCAACTGGGCCCCTGGACCGGAAAAGATGATATCTTTTAGACTGTACGTCCGTTTGACGAACCATCAGCGGCGTTGGTGATCTCAATGAAAAACGGTCCCTATGAGTATACCATATGAGAGTTCGGGGTACAGTTGAGATATGGCCGGGTTGGTTCACTCACGAAACCAACCGGGCCCTTGGGACGAAAATGCTAATAACTCACAGACCGGGCGTCCACTTGACGCGCTGTCTGTTGCGTTGAGACCCCTATGACGAGGCAGTCCTTTGAGATACTTCTTCGTAGGAATTTGAGAAACTTAGAGTATCGACCTATAGCTCGTGGAGCGGACCCTCCCAGAGATGAGCGTACGGAGTACGGAGACAGTGTAGCCGACTGAGACCTGACGATGGCTTGACCGACTCGACTTGGAGTGATTCGACTAGCCCAGTGGATGGAGCACTACGTTGTGAGGTGAAGACCCATGGCGGACGGAGAACTACCTGTGTGACAGTGCAGACCCGCGGTACTCGTCCGGAGAGTACCTCAGCAGGCTACTAGGGGGTGTGCACTAATGTGTTTGAGTGACATAGCCTTGCGGGAAGCACTACTGTGTTTGGGTGGCTGACCCGCAGTACTCGACAAGAGAAGTACCTCAACAGTCTTAGGTTAGTGAGAAGTACCTCAGAGTCATGATAGGGCCACTATACACTCCAGAGACAGGGCTCTTCAGTAGTTACGGTTTCGATAATGAAAATCCCGGTTTGAGCTGAAACGTTTGACCTTTGTGTTTGCCTCATGATTGAGATGGGTCACTTGATAACATAGGTATATGTATGGGCATATACCTGGGTAGTGGTTATCTGTTGATTTCATGACCTTGGTGTTTTCCTCATGATTGAGATGGGTTACTTGATAACCTAGGTATATGCATGGGTATATACCTAAGTAGAAGTTATCTGTTGAGATCTTCTTTGTGGTTATCCTTGTTGGTTTTTAGTGAGACCTTCAGGGCCTCGGGGTCCCTACTGAGTATCGTTATACTCACCCCTGCACGGGCTATGACCTCACCTCGTTGTGTTGGTTGAAAACGACGAGCAGTGCTGACGGAGGCTGGGTGTTCGAGGATTAGACGGTACCCGGAGGTGGACTACACGAAGAGTCAGTACCCGGAGGTGGACTACACGATGAGTCAGTATCCGGAGGTGGACTTCGCGACTAGACGACACACAGAGGAGGTTGACGGGCGAGAGCGTTGTGGAGGCTATCTGTACCTACCATTTAGGTAGGATCCGTGGTGGACGATCCAGGAGCTGTGCCATCTGTACCTACCCTTCAGGTAGGATCTGAGGAGGATGACCCAGGAGCCTTTTCTGTTCTTCCAGTTGTTGTCATTTTTTGTTGTACATTGTTCAGTTGTAGTTGTCCTTTCTTTTGGGTTTTTATTCTGGCCCATTTACCTTTCAGCACTTCTCTTTGTACTTAGTGTTTTACTTCCGCTTGTACTCTGTGGTGTTTTGTTTACTTTTATAAAGGAAATTCCTTCCCAGTTATCGGGATTTATGCCTTTGGTGCTTGTCGCCAGCCCCTGGCCTATGGAAGGCGGGCTTGGGGTAGTCATGGCATGGGCCCCGAGGACGGTTCGTGACATTCTCAAGGATATAATTTAAAATTAAATATTTTATTTTAGTGTTTTGTGGGAAAAGAATCATGATTTGGTTGAGTTTACTGATAACAATTGTAATAAAGCCTAAATTAAAATTTGTCTCTTTGTATCATTGAATGGGAGCCTCTATAGATATCCCTTATTCATGCAGGATTTTGGATTATCTTATTTTGTTGTATATAGACTCATTCATGGTATAATGGAAATGGTTCTTATGATTTAGAAGAGGTTAGTGATAACTCAAAGTCATGAGAATTCTTATACGTACCATCACTGTTTCCTATTAGAGTTTGTGGTGGGTGATCATGTTTTTCTAGAGTGTCAACTGTGTGGGGAAATCACCGTTAGGGAATGTAGATTATTTCGGCACAACCGTTTTCTCTCTCATTCGAGATCATTGAGAATCATGAGATGGTATCTTATTTATTACACATTCAAACTCCCTTGACACATATTCATTATTATTTTATGTTTCCCAATTGACAGAGTGTCAACTGGATCCATACCATGTGATAGAGGGGGAGGATATTTAAATTATTTTTGATACATATGTGGTTGAATTTCCAGTTTAGATTATAAAACAAGGGTAGTTTCCATATGGTAATAAAATTCTGTTTGTATCTATACTAGAGAAATGTGGGAAGGACATCTATGACACTTGAGAGTGGTAATCATTGAGGAGTCATCAATGTACATCACCTTTTTTGATTCTATAATATTGATCTCTTATAGGGATATATAGATTTTATGATGGGGAAAAGTTTGACGTCCCATTTTATAAAATCAGGTAAACAATATCTCTTTTCATTTTCTTTTTTAGTTTTTTTTGTATATATATCAGTTTTTTAGGATTAAAAATGTGTATTCAATTTTCATGGTGAAACATTCCTATGACCTCATCTATGATGGTGACTGTGGTATACTTTTGTGTTTCTAGTGGGAAAAAACATGACCAAAATGTCATATTTTGGGAATTCTTACTGTTGATGTTTGATGGAGCTTTACTAGTTCTCCAAGACCTAAAATACACATGATGTGAATGATATAGCTCATGACTAGGAAACAACAAATTTCATCTTGGGGTTAAGATAATACTAAGGGAATAATATTAAGGGTTTCAATTTTTGAAATTCATTTTTGACTCTTCAACATTTGGGGGAGGCTACTCATTCCATGTGTAAATGTTATTGGGGATTATGAATCCTTTATTGATTCATTATTCATCTAGTTAACAATTTTTTAATAACCCCTTGGTTTATCATTGAGATCAATAATATTCTAGGAATTTTTTTAGAGATTTTATCAATTAGTTTAGTAGTATATTTGGTCATTTCCATTCCTCTTGGACATATTCCTTGGAGATCATAACAATTTTGGAATTAATATATTCATCTATCATCCATGGTTTTTTAGGAAATGAGTTTTAATTTTATTCATTAGGTTCATGTCAATATAAAGCTTCCCCATCTCTTATTTACATTATGTTTATATGAAATTCCATTGGTTGATCAATTAAATCCACTGATCTAAAATATATGATATTTTGATAATGAGATTACATATTTTATATATTTTCTAATGGATTTTATAGGGGTTTTACATTAAAAATATATTTATTCACATGATGTGTTTGTTAAAATTTACAAAATATGGGTTTGAAATTAAAATGATTTTCTAGAGGATGTTCATTAAAAAAAGTATTTTCGCTCCCTTATTATGCACATGGTGATCTCTATGAGGATTTTTATCTCTATAAATAGGGTTTCAAGTTTCGATTAAAAAACATGGGACAAGAAGATTCTAGAGTATGGACCATGGACATGAAATTACTTGGTTTGATCATATTATCATGGTTTCATTGGTGTAATATATTACCCACATGGTTATCTTAAAAAAATTTAATTTTTTTATTATATACATATATATTTTTCATTCGTGTTAATAATCATATTTAAGGGGCTTTAAATATGGTTGTTTTTAAAAGAAAACAAATCACTCTAAAAAAAATTTCTTTTTAAATTGCAATTTTATTATAAAATAATTTTTTTTATTCTAGATCTAACTTTTCGTATTTTCATTGTGGTATCCTACTTATCTATTGGGTTTACACCCTACTTTTTCCATTGGGAATTCATAGATTTGGTTTTCTACAGCACTGATAAAGGAAATTGTATCACATAGCTCTTCAGAATTCCCTACTTTTTTGTCTCCTTTGTGGAAGGTTGGAATGTTGGTGATGGATGTTCATATAGTGATTTGATTTCATATTTCGTGTAAAATTAATTATATTTTTCAATTTTATCCTCTTAGAATGGTATTTATATATCATGACTATTTAGACTTTTATTTGATGATGTACTTTGATTCATTGAATATTATTGGTTATTCATGAGGAATGCATTGAATTTTCTATTTATTTCCAAATTTTGGAGATCTATCCTAATTAATTATTCATGTTAACTCATTTTGTTTTGTTATAAATCCTAATGATGAGGAATAACCCGGAAGAAACAAAAAACATCCAAAACAATTATATTTTAGTCCTAAAATTTAATAAAACATAATGTAACCCTTAATAATATAAAATATAAAAAAATAAAAGACTAGAGTAACATGTGTGTGTGTGTGTGAATATTCTACCAACCATTACTCTTTCTTATCCCAGAAATAATTCATCCACGATAAAAGGAAATGAAAAAAATCACTCAACATCATTTTATGATATGGGAGGGGTGGGGAAAACAAATGAGAGATAAATAAAAATATAACCACCTGAAATGATCTCACAGCTAAACTATATATCCAAAATTTTCATAAATAACCAATTTGATCTCATAGATCCACGATACCCATCTGTGAATATCATGACATAAACTATCAATGAAGACACTTGTTATTATACTAATAGAAAATAGAGACAATTATATACCCATCATATTAGATTTATTCTTAAATGGTGAAAAAAAGACATGAACAACACCAAACAAAAGAAAAAAACTATGTTTCATATCTAGTAGCAATGTAACAAATCACCCCATAAATAATTAACTATTATAACCCACTATGAAACAAGATTATGACCCTATAAAAAATCCCAATATCCAAAAAATATACCATCAGCATGAAAAGTATGCATCTCAACCAAAATAAAAAACTACGATTAATTTATGACAAAAACTCAATGAGAAAAACATAGATAATAGACATAAGTCACCATACTAGAGCGAGTTTACTAATTCTTCGATTAGGGAACACAATACCATAGTGATCCAAATTGGACTAGAACCAATGAGTGGTCATTGAACTAATGATAACACCTTCCACATTTAATCAGGTGTTCAACCAAATTTCTTATATGTAGAGACCATCAAGATCCCATACTCTACATAATAACAGCCTATGAATAAAAAAATGACTTTAATATAACATACTCTAAAATAAAAAGGTATATACAAAACCAAATTCCCTCCCTATCCAGTAAAAAATGTTAAAAAATCTCAATACAATGAAAAAAGTTCTCTTAAACAATAACCACCAAATTCAAACATAAAAGTGTCAGAAATGATTCGCACAAGAATTAAATACCACAACATTATCTCAACATAAATTTCCATATAGAAATTAAAGATACTTATTCAAGAATTCGTAGAGTGAAAAAGATTCATATATCAACAACTCTACTTAGAGCATAAAAAGATCCAATAAAGGAGGATGTACAGACTTGGGAAATGGAAGAAACCACACAATTTCCATGCATATCCATCATTAAGTCATTTAAAGTAGGTATATATAAACAAAAGAAAAACATATACCTGATCTCACACAACTTCCATAAATAAAATCACATAATGAAAATTTACCAAAAACTACATATAATCATAAGTCACCCAAAAAAAACACATCACTCACACACAATGAAAGACCATTATATTTTTAAAAATCAAAAAATATGAAAAATAATTTAAATACACCACACATTATTTGAAAACAAAATATATGACATTTCATAATATTATTACCCATTGAAATTATCTGTATATTAAATAGATTCATTCTATTTCATTTTTCTTTTAAATATATTTTCCTACAAAAACATTTTTCCAAAACCTATAATGAAATCATCTATATTATAAAAAATATTTAAGAAAGTGGAAAAAATTTTATGAAGACACACTAAAACCAATTATTGAAACAAAATATTTATTAGAAAACAAGATTACCAAATTTTCACTAAAAACATTTAAAATTCTAATTCATACCAATGTTATATCATGAAAATCCACATTTAACATACTCCAATAACATCAAAATTAAAAAATACTCTACAATTCCCCTCTAATAAGTAGGAATTCACACTATGAGTGTTTAAAAAATTAAAATTGATCGAGATTAATTCTGAAATGTAATTAAAAACTAGTTTTA
This sequence comes from Viscum album, assembly GCA_963277665.1. NCBI lineage: Eukaryota > Viridiplantae > Streptophyta > Magnoliopsida > Santalales > Viscaceae > Viscum > Viscum album. The sequence continues at coordinate 401,698,799 of OY728138.1, forward strand.
GGTTTATCAAACCACCAAGAACCATCTAAACAAGATCCAAATATGTTTGTAGACCACATGTTTCATGACCTGACCCATGCTGAGGCTCAAGAAAAACTACCTCTTGAACACCTGCATATGTCGTGGATGGGTGACAAGAACCGAAGGGAAAAAAAGTAGGGGAGGCCTTTTCCAAAGAACCTATTCCTACGCACGTATCCAACTCAATGAAAAAGTGTAGGGAAATGTAGAAAATATGCAACTTTTATAATTTAAGGTGAACATGTATGAATATATAAATGGTACAAGAGTACGACATTGAATACTAAAATGAAAAAGGGAAAAATCACACACCCATACCAAAATCTAGTACATACCTGAAGACAATTAGAAAAGAGTTTCCACTGGGAGAACCTAGATCTTGTATCCCAACAATGTCCACTGTACATGGTCCATGCAGCCTAAATCCTTACACTCTTCTGTAGTCACCATCGACATTCCCAATGTTTGAAAAATACATGCCACGTGTTTGGAAAATCCCAAGCAGGGGTGTGTATATACATATCTAGTAGGTTTCTCGAATAAATATATGCGGGAGTTGTATGTTATAAAACCATTGAGAAGAAGTAAATTGAACAAGTAATAGTGAAAGAAGATAAAAATAGTCCAGGTTAACCCAACAAGAGTGTGAAAGGAGGCTCATCCAAACATAAGGTGCTCGAAACCGGGAGGAGGTGGACCCTCTTGTAGAGTCCTTTCTACTTATAGTTGAAGAGTAGACTCGTCCAACCACATGAAGATATACACATAAATAATGTGGAATACCCAGAAAATATTCACATATCTTGTAATTAGAGTATCCAAACCCCATTGAATGGGTACTAATGACAGATATATATATTCACTCAGTAATAGAAGTCCAAATGAGAGAGTATGGGGATCTATATCTCACAGCTTGTCCCACGAAGATGTGTAGTAAATATTTCCATGATAAAATCATCTTAAATTCCGAACATCTCATTAGTCTACCCAAGAGACACATGTCCAAGGGGATAAAATCACAACATAATTGGAAACTAAAATACCCATCTCATCTAGAGTGTCATCCCAGTATCATCAAGGACTACGCTACCCAGCCCTGCTAGAAGTTCAGCCAGGTATCTCATTATCAGAGACTACAATACCCAACCCAAATAGAGGTTCAACCCATTATATCATCATTGGGTACTACCCTCCCCAGTCCAAGTATAGGGTCATCCTGATATCTAATCATCAGGGACTATACTACCCATCCCAGCTAGAGGGTCATCCCAGAATGTCCATAAAGACTACACTACCTAGCCCAGCTGTAGAGACATCCCAAAATGTCATCTGGGACTACACTACCCAGCCTTATTAAAGGGTCATCTAAAAATTTCCATAAGGACTGGACTACCCAACCTATTTAGACGGTCAACCTAGAATCCATAGTAATACTGTCAGATCACTACCTTCGTTGGGTGTCGTCTCTATGTGTGCCAACCGAGAATATGTGCATCATATCTTGAGTTTCCTTTTGGAGGGAACCACCACATTTTAGATGAATAAAAAACTCAGGATAGGAATATAGTAGGCCTAAATCCTTGTTCAAATGAAGGATATATAAAGGATTAAAGAATGCTCCAAAGAGATCAAAGAATACACAGCTGGTGACGGTGCACGCACAGTGCTTTCCCCCTCTTCATTGCATGGTCGTGTCTATAACCATACATGGGTCTTGTCCCATGTGGTTTTCCATGATGTGTAGGTGAAAAAAATGGTGTGTCTTGCCTATTTGGGGACCAAACCTTATCTTCTATCCGTTTTTATGTGCATTGGTACACAGTGCGCTAGTCCATATTGGATGTTGCTCGTGTGACAAGGTAGTGTCTTTGTTATCGACACATGGTGTGTTCCTTCCTGTGTTCGTCTTCACATAGTTTGTCTCGCATGGTGAGGTGGTACACGATGTGTCCATTGGAGTGCATTCCTTGGCATCCTTATCTCATTTAGAACCCTAGTGTCGCCACTGAGGAAGGATACACACCATGTTTTCTTTGTTGAACATAACATAGTGTCCGGATTTTCCACAGAATCTCATGATTCTCCTGATTCAATGTTCATGCTCTAAATAAGCTCCAACCTTAGTCAACGTCTCCTAAATATAATAAAAAAACTCTATATATGGCCGAAGAACATTTCATCGCTTCACTGTTCATTGGGATTCATCCTTGTTCGGAAATGATGGTTTGGATGAATCTTCCACTCTCTAACATAACGTCTTACTTCTTTCGGTTAATTTGAAATCATTAGATTATTTATCCTTTCATATTTCTATTTCCTAATCAATTCATCACTCTCAAAACCATTTTCATTCCATGATTCAGTCTCATTTTCGGGTGATGATCGTGATTGGGTCGGCCATAAATCATCAAAATGGAACCCATGGGGATTCCATAGTGATGAACTTCTAGAAATCAAGGGGGAATGGAACCCAAAAATTTGTTTGGACTTTTTTCCAAGATTTCCTGGCCAACAGATCATAATTGTGTGATTTGGGTTAGATCAATCGATAAAGAAAAAATGGTACACTTGCTTAGGAAACGATGGAATTTAAAGTCACATGTGGCATAATCTATTAAAAACATGATCTAACATTTAATTCAAGGTGTAGGAACACAAAACAATTACTACATGGAATGTATCATTTACTATTTATTAAGAAGGAGGATCCACTACACTTTGATCCATCTAAATCCAGGAGTTTTCCCTTTGTTCTTCATTGTTAGTTGACTGAAGGGAGAATAGAGGAGAGGATAGGCCATTATTAGAAAAAAAAAGTATTACAAGTTGAAAAACTCATAATAGGTTTTATATATCAATTTATCTGGATAAATTATTTTATTCATTTAATTAAATTAACTAATAAAATCAATTAAATTGCATCCCCAACAAGCAAGGGATCCGAACGTCATGAACCAACTCATTTTTTGTCACGCCTTTGGGAAACACAACACCATAGACCCATCCATGTTTTTTGATTTATAGTATTATCCACCACATAAGAGTTATCAAATTTCATTATTTAATCCCTTGTTCATAATATTAAAATATATTTAATATTTTTTGTAAAATTAATTACGGGCACACTGAGCCTCAGAATCACATGATGTATACGTGCCTACATTTGGACAAATATCTAGAAATATTTATAGTCTTATTACGTAAAAAAGACTGTAATCATTCCTTCCTCCTATGTTTTCATCCTTGAAAAGAAAAAATAATCAACCAACTTGGGATACAAAGCCCACACCAGGCTCTCCCACTCCCAGGAACTCTCCTAGACATTTTTATACTGCCAAAACCTATGAACCATAGGGATGGCTCATCTTCACAGGGTTCACACTTGTCTTTCCTTGATTGCCACTAGGTTCTATGAAAAGGTGGATCCATCCTTGATGTTAAGTTTTCTCTAGGCAGTAACATGTGTGGGTTAATTCATGAATATCCTTAGCTACGACACATGAAAGTCCTCATGGACTACCTCAAGCCGTGGGAGTAAGGTAAACTGGTAGGCAATCAATCTGATCCTTTTCATGATCTCAAACAACAAGATGAAACTTGGGGATATCATCTTCCACCAACTGAACTTCTACATTCAATGACATGGGGATAACCTAAATAAGACCTGGTATCCATAAACCAACTCCAAGGGCCAAAGACAACAATATTTTTCAGACTTCTCTCTACACTGGGCCATCTTTATCCATTCACAGATGACCTACAACTTCTCTTTCATTGCATGAATAAATCTTGGGCCCATAAGATATGACTCTACAATATCATTCCATCATAAGGGGGATGAGAAAGGTCTCCCAAATAGGGCCCCAAATAAAGCTATGCTGATAGTGGAGTGGTAAATTTTGTTGTACGCACACACTACCAAAGGATGTTGATCATCCCAACTCTGACCAAAACCCATGATGAGATATCTTAGCATATCTTATAGCACCTGGATAGTTTTCTTTTTGTTTCCATCAATTTTTCTGTGAAAGGATGTACTCATCGTCATTTGGGATCCGAATGCCTTTGGTAGGCTTCTCCACAGTCATGACATAAACCAAGCATCACGACAAGAGACTATCATTTAGGGTACCTTTTGTAGTTAGATGATCTATCACAAGTATAGCTACCAGAAAATAAACATTTAACTATGCTATCTAATAAAAATGGTGTGCAATAACTTCCTATGTTGGTCTACTATCACCCAGATAGTGTCAGGGATCTTCATTTTCCATGGAATCCCTATGATGAAATCCATTGATATGTTGTACCATTTCTATTTTGGGATATCATGCAGATTCAAAAAACCAACCGGGAACTGATGCACATCCTTCACATATAGAAATTCAAGGAATCGTGAGATGAACTCATCTACACCACATCTCTTTACAATACACCAAAACTGCTGCTGAAGATCCCTATAAATTTTCCCAGACCAACGTGCACATCTATGGGAGATGTGTGCAAATCCTACATCACTCCCTCCCGCATCACCACTAGACCAATTTTTCACCCCTAGAAAAATATCTCATAATTATCTCCATCATAATAACTATATATTTTGGTGCCTATGGATATATGATCATGTAAAACCTCATAGTAAATGTCTCCCAAATGAGACTATTTCACATATACAAGGAGCATATGTGTCGACACCATCGACTGTATTAAAATTGTACCCCATGCTTCATTTGGGATAGTTACAAGAGAGATAATTTCTATGAAGCTTCCCACAATAGGCGAGCCTTGGATTTTCTTCTAAGGGCATCTTCTACAATGTTTTCATTCTCTAGAGTATACACTACCTCGAAGTCATAGTCCTTCAAGAACTCCAACCATGTTCACTTCCTCAGGATCACCTCACTCTTAGTGAATACATACCTGAGGCTCTAGTGGTCTATGTAAACCACAAAGCACTCTCATAAAAGGTAGTACCTACACATCCTAATAACTAATAATACTTCTGATTACTCTAGGTCATGAGCTATATAGTTCTACTCATGGTGTCTTAACTGCCTCCACCCATATGTGGTGACCATCTGTCATTGCATCATCATGAAACTGATCCCAAATTTGGATTCTTCACAATATACCACAAATTGAACTTCTTCCTATGGTATTCTCAAAATTTTATCACTCATCATAATCTTCCATAAATCCTTTAAGTCCTTCTGTAACTACATAGACTAGGTAAACAAATATCCCTTCCATGTGAAATCAATCAATGAGGTTGTGATTCAAGAGAAGTCTGCAAAAAATTCTCTGGTAGTACCTCGCCATGCTAGGAAATCTCCACACTTCTGACACAATCCTGGGTGGCTCCAATTCATGGACTACATCATAATTATCTCGATCTATGGCTAAAACCTACTCAGAATAGAAATTCCATAGAAACTGAACATGTTGTATCCATACCTGGAATTTTGATATCTTTTTTCAAAGTTTGGGCTCTCAAAGTATATCACGGACCATCATCATGTGAACTGCATTATCCTCCACTATCACATAGTAGAAGAGATTGTCTTTAATGAAGACTTTGAAAAAATGGTCCAAGCATGGCTGGAAAAAATAGTTCATAAAATCCAAAAAAAATAATGGCGAAAATTTTCACACTAATGGGAATCACTGTAAACTCGTTTTTTCCATTATGATATCCAACGGTCAACATCGGAATATTAGCCTCAAGAACACACAGATGGAGGTAGCTAGACATGAGATCGATCTTGAAGGACCACCTCACACCACAAAACATATCGAAGAGGACATCAATATTTAGCAAGGGTCACTTGTTTTTATCATGTCCTGATTCAAGTGACAATAATCCACGCTATGTTGTAACCTCTCGTCTACCTTTTTTACAAAAATACTTGAGCAACCCCAGTGGACACAAATGGTCTGATGAAAAATTTCTATTGACGGTTCTCGAATTGAAACCTCAACTCTGGGGGCTTAGTGGGTGCCATCTGATATGTTTTAGTGCAAATTGGTGCATTCTTTAGAAACAAGTCGACACAAACCTCCAATTCTTGTCTTAGAGGTAGTCCCAAAACATCATCGGGGAAGAAATATATATAGTCCTCTGTAATATAAAGGGTTCTAGATGAACAAATAGTATGCTTTTCTAGGATTCATAGTCTCTAGTTGATGGTTAATGGGTTTCAACATCTTAATGACATACCAATTCATCCTGTCATGAGTCTTTCTCACCAAGAAAAGATAACCTCATCCCATCAGCACATAGGTATCCAACTAAACATTATTCATAGTAAATATAGGCTCAAAAAATGGAAATCCAATCAATTCCAAAGATGACATCATAGGGTTCCATCATTATGATCAGTAGTTCCCACGTGATCCACTCCCCTCTTGGAAAAAGCTCTCACTATCGACAAATGAATGATATAGAGGAAATGATCCTTATTGGAACGTCAACTAATAGATATTGTTATAGAATTTCTATTAAGAGCACCATATCCCACAAATAGTGTGGAGAGATAAAATAATGGCTAACCCTTGTGTCTCCAAATACTGAGGAAATTTTAGAGTAAACACAGATCATACCTCGAATCATATCGTGTGTCGTCGGGTCATAAACGTCCATAACTTGTAGTTGTATGAAACCGCAGCCACATGTTCCCCAATCATGGTGTGGTTTGTATTTAGGGTGGTCAGAGAACATCATACCAACACCCCAACTATAGCTCCTACCTTCCATCTCCTAGAACTGGCTCCATGGGGACCACCCTACCCGTACCGAGGAGATCATTGATCACAACACTCCCTCTGCTTTGGTGTTCCATATGCTTCATTCATGGGATTCTCGTACACATGGTCGGGAAGTCCGAGGAAAATTGACCGCACCCATCACAAGTGTAGAATCAACCCTATCTCGGTTTCCCTGGTGTTGTATGCTACCCCTAATCTAGGTTACCATACCCCTAAGTCTGGTCACAGAAGGGTCCCTTATTACGAGACATTTTATGTCTACCTGCTACTAAAGACAACTCAACCCTGTAATGCCTACCGTCAAATCTAGATATATAGAGTCCCTATGATAAGAAGTACTCCCTCACATGTTCCCTCTCTAAAAATTCGACATAGGTGGGGATGCGTAAAGACACTATGCTATCCAAGATCTATCTTTAGAGTCCCTAGTAAAACTTATTTGCTTAGATGTAACCATATATGATTATGTTAAGAGAATAAAACTTAAGGTCGATGAACTACACCATGTACAATACCATTTTCATACCTCCACACTGAAGCCTCAAAAGCTTCGAAATCCAAAAGGAGTAGAAATAGGAGGCGTATTAATCCTCACGAAATAGCAACTGAAAGTCATATAATGCATGTGTCGCCATAGTGTGGATCTGGGTAACTAAGATCCCCCATCTCTTAACTGCTCTATGGAAAATGAAAACTAACAAAGCCACCATCTGATCATTCTATGGTTGAACTAATTCGAACACGTCGACCACTCGATATATATATATATATATATCAACAAAACAATGGGGATATGACTCAATATGGAACATCAAACACTCGATCATATGTGAATCATTTTCCATTGTTCCCCATAAGAAATTTATCAGAGTGCCAAGTCGACAAGAGGGTAATCAGTGTCCTGGTGAATGGATAAATCTACCTCCTTAACCATCACTGGACTCGCTATCATGAGAGTAATTCTCAAGACACATTGGAATTTTTCCTAATACCAACCAATTACATTTTAGGTAATGTCCAAGGAATGTCCCAAGGAACTATCCTCAATTTGATACGACTCTATCACAACCCGACCCAAGCAGGGACTGGATCCATAACTACCCCAATACTACTTCTATGGGCCAACATTTGGAGACAAGTTTTAAAGGCACAAAAATCATAGGGATGAGTTTTTGTAAGAATATATATGCATGTAAGTATCAAACTCTATGAAAATCTGTAGATAAATGTAGTAAAATATTCAACTGTTTTAATGTAAAGTGAACATGCATGAACCACTCGATGGTACATGAATATGGTAGTGAATATTGAAATACAAAATGGTGAAAACATTAACCCAAACCATAATCTGGTCCCATCTTGAAGACAATTGGATATATGTATCCACTGAGAGAGACCATCTACCATATCCCATATATGACCACCTTACGTTGTCTACAAATCTAGAGTCCCTATATTTCTCATTAGTCATGAAAAACCTATCTTCCATCTGTAAATGGAAAGACACATGTTGGGAAAATCCCATGCAATGGTGAGTATATACATACCAAGTAGAACACCAAAAAAAATAAGTTGTAAAAGTAAGAAATACATCCAAAGTGAAGCAGTAAATGGAACATGGTACAGTGAAAGAGGATAAAAAGAGTGAAGATCAACACATAAAATGTGTGATAGTAGGCTCATCCAAACACAAGGATCTCATAATGGTGAGGAGTTGATCCCTCCCATCGAGTCTTCTCTACCTATATATGGGGTGTATACCCATACAACCATGATAAGCTAGATGAAGAATGCATGTCGAATACCCTATGTTTCTTCACCTCTCTTGGAAGGAGAGTAACCCAGACCCATGGAGTGGGTACTTTATCAAGATATATATATGAACATAGAAAAGAAATCCCAAACAAGGGAGTAAGGGGATCTCTATCTCACAACTCATCCCATGAAGATGAGTATCCAACATTTCCATAATAAATCCATCTACGATGCCTGAAACCTCATGCATATGCCCAAGAGTCTTAACTTAAAAGGGCTCAAATCCTGACATCATTTTGGACTACTCTGCCCAGCTCAATTGGTGGGTTAGCCCAGTATCATCAGTGACTATGCTAACATGCCCATGTAGAGGTTAGACCTAATATCTCATCATCGGCAAACACTACCCAGCCTAGATAAAGGGTCAGTATGGTATCTCGTCCTCATGGACTATACTACCCAGCCGTGTTTGAGGGTCATCCTAGAATCTCATCATTGGGGACTACACTACCCAACCTAGTTGAAGGGTCTACCTCAAATGTCCTCAAGGACTACTCGACCCAGCCTAGCTAGAGAGTCAGTAAGAATGTCCTTGCAGACTACACAACCCAAACCAAAAGGAGGGTCATCCAGGAATCTCTAGTAAGCCTGTATGATCACTGCCATCAACGAGAATGATCTCTGGGCAGGCCAACCCATAACATTCACATCTAATTTGGAAACCCACTACCAAGGGCACTATCATGTTCATTGTGAAAAAGAACTTACGATATGAATATGGGGGGGTATAAATTTTAATTTAAAAAAAGGAGATATGAATGATTAAATATTTATCGAAAGAGATGTAAGAATACATGGCATGTGAGGTTTCCCTTACGGTGTGCAGACCCTCTTCCTTGCCTGGTTGTGTCTCTAGCCAGACATTGGTCGTGTCCCTTTTTGTAGTGAACACAGTGTAGGTGGATAGCATGTATTTTCTCTCCTATAAAGAGATCATGACCTTTTTTTCATGTCTCTGTACATTTCAACACAACATGCTGGTCCACATGGGATGATGCATGTGTGACTCTGTTGTGTCTGTGTGCTTGGAACATGTTGTGAACTCGGTCATGTCTTCCTTCACATGGATCAGCTCACATGGGGAGGTGGTTTAAAAAATGTCAATGGGAGTACACACCATTCCATCCTTATCATTTCCAAAACCCAAGTTCCTCCTTTAGGGGATGAAACAACTGTCAGTTTATAATTGAACATGGCGTGTAGTTAGGAATTTTAGAGGATTTCCCAATTTCTAGAGATTCTTCATCTGCACTCCAATTCTTCTCTAGTCACAGTCTTGGTCACTTGAATATACTCCAGAAACTATACATCTATCCAAAGAACACATGATAACTTCACTGCTCATTGTGAATAAGCCTTGTTCAAAAATGGATGAGTGTTCAGATATTTTGCCTACTGTCACGGCTTCATTCCCCATAGAATTGGCGTGATTGATGGGTCTGTTAAAGCCCTCCAATATACATATTAATAATATTTTCTCCAAGAGTTGACAGAGTAAAATTTATCATGATGGTTTTTTCTTTTTTAGGGTGATTATAAGATTGATATGAACATGATTTCTGAGGGTGCCTCTATGTTTCTATTCATGAAAATTGGTTTTATAGTAATATTTTTATTTAATAATGTTAGAAAATGAGAATATAATTTAAGGTAATGATTTTTATCTACTAAATTTTTTAGGTTCATATCATGTAATATATATCATAATTTCCAAAAATCATTAGGTTTTATGAGTTCTCTTTTATGATTGGCACAAAAAAACAGAAATAATTTGGGCAATAATGTCAGTTTCAAAAGTGATTTAGTGATTATTTGACATAAAATTTTATTTTGTTTGAAGGAAAACATAGTTTTTTTTTCTTCATGTTTTTTAAAAGGTATTATAGATATTCCAATAATTTTTATATCCTTTACTATGATTAGTATTTCTCATCACACTTTTAAAAAAACTCATGTCCTAATGATTTGTAGGGAGTATAGAATGGTCAGTGGTGACAGATATTGAATAATGGAAATTTATTATTAGAGAAACTAGTTTGAAAACATATGAACCTATTATTTGTGGAGAGAAGTTACACTTCATTTAAATTTTCAAATTTATAGTTAATCAATTTACTAATTTTCCAAACTATAAACCTAAAAGATCCAAGAAATAGGGGAATATTCAAAAATTGTAAAAAATAATTTAATTATTGGTCGCATACGATACCGGTTGTTGATTAATGTATTAAATAAGGGGATTAGATTACATTAGAGGTTATTATGTTTATTAAGATTAAATTTTTGGGATTAATATAATGTCATGGAAACGTAATTTTAAATTATTATATTACAATAAAGGTTGATAAATTAGGGTTAAATGTTGTTATTTTTATCAAAATCTAAAGAGTTGAATAAAATATGACATGGTCAGGGATATGTTAGTATTAAAACTAATAAATATATTTATTATGATGTTATTTTATATACTCACACTATCTATTTGTGGGTCTATTAAATGGTTGGGACTAGTAGGAACCATGTTACCTATCATTGTGAAGGAAAATGCGGTGGTTTCTGAATAAGTAACCAAATAAGATATAAGCACTAGTGAAAAAAATTATGGTTTTTTATAACAAACTATATCGAGTTATGATTAATAACCAAATTAGTAGTGACTTCTCAAATTCACCAAAAAATAGAAAATGTATTTTTATGGATGTTCATATAGATAAAATCATGAGCGTAAAATTATTCAACATCCTACATGTCAATAGTGTGGGATAAACAACCTAGGGAAATGTCTGAATAAAAGAGAACTATGTCTCATATAGGGTAACATAGAGAATTTATCAATAAACATCATAGGAAAATAATTTTTTCAATTAAAAAAATGGATGAAAATAAGGATCATCTTATGGTATTTGAGGAATGTTTTAATTGTGTGGAGTTCAGAAATTTTGATATCTGACTCCCAAGGAAGGAAACAAATTAAGGGGATTAGTATATTTAACAAATAAATTTTTACTAATGTAATAGGTTATAGAGCTGTAGAAAATTAAAATATAAATAAAAAATAAAATTCCTTAATTATTTTAATAGTTTATCTTATTATTAATGTTGTAGGAATGATTATATTGATATTTATGATTCATAACATAGGATTCAAATTTTTCATTTCAGAAAGGAAGTATTAATGATTAATATAGAAACTTCGAATTCAAGGGTTATTGATGAAATTAGAATATTGATGATTATACACATACGGATATTAAAGATATGATTTTTTGGTATTTTATTTAAGTATTTTTATGATTTATTAATGTCTATATGTTTAAATGTATAGATACCCTTATGTGGCCTTATGTGAATTTATTCAAAGATGAGTAATTATATTTTTAGAGAATTTTGTTGTGGTTTGATAAATTTTGGAGGTATATGATACCCATTGGATTATCTTGTAATTTATGTTAAAGTCTATTTAGAAACAATTTATTATAATATGGATAAATGATCTACGATAAATATAACCATACGCATTAAAAGGATCCCTCATGTTATGGTCACTATGGTTAATTGGAGTAAAGGGTTATTATATTTTATAGAACATATGTTTTATCGTATAGATAACCATGGGATTAAGAAGTGATTTTTTGATTAGGTGGATGAAGTAATTTTGGGGGAAGTTTGTATTTTTTTGGAAATTTAATAGAATCATGATAAATGGGAAATTATTTCATAATATGAAATTTTATGTCAATGTGGTTGATATTAATTGTGGAATAAATATTGAGTTAGAATTTAGAGGCATATTGATTAAATTGTGACTTTAAAGAGATTTTTGTTATTTATGGAAAATATTAGTATAATTTAGGAAATATATTAATAGGGAATATAATATTTTGGTAAGTGAATTTATGATTCATCTATATGATTTATAAGCAAATATTACCTTGATTTTGGAAGAATATATGATCAAATCATTTTAATATTTGTGGTTTAAATTTTTTGTTTAATATTTTGATTATTATTACGATAATTTATTTATGTATTTATTTAACTTGAACTTCACGTTTTTAGTCTTTTTAAATGATTATATTATTTCATTATATGAAGATTTATTAAAAACTATATATTATCTTAATTTTATATAACCTTTTTTGTTTTTATAGGTAGATAAAATATTTTGAATAACTATTCATAATTTTAAGGATCATATGATCCATAAAAATATAATTTTAGAGATTTAGACATGAAAAAATCATCATGTCAATTTTTTATTTAGAATATGAAATAAATAAGACGTTGAAAAAAAACTTAAAACATAACCAAATGACGAATTTATACTTATAGAGTGCAAATAAATAAGGTATGATTAGTTTCTATTATTCTTTTTGTTTTTAATAAATTAATTCCTGAGAATCAAGTAAAAATGATTATAAATTTAGGGAAAATTATATGAAAAATATCACTTAGTTATCATGTAATGATTTTTGAAACTCATTTACAACTACTAATTTGAAATTCATAAATTCATGGTTTAATAATTTTTTAGAAATGATATTTTTAATCATAATAAAATAGAAATTAAATTTATATAAAATGGAAATTTGATATTTTTATATTAAATGGTATTACATTAACCTTATAGAGATATATATATATATATACATATCTCTTCTACGACACACTCATCTTATTTTTATATTTTTTAAGGTTATATTATGAGGGGTAATTTTACAATAATATATTTCAGAAGTCCTATTTAAATCCTGAGAATTTATTCTAAAATGTTTCTAAATAATTTTCCATATGAAAATTCTAAAAATTGTTAGGTTAGAATTTTATTAAGGGATGGGGGAATTTTACTCCATGGGATTTTATTTTTTCTACATCTATGTAAATATATTGTTAAATGAAGTGTGATATATGTAACAATTAACTAATTTCAATAATAATTTATTGAAATGGAAGGTAAAAATATATAATATATAAATATAATATCTGGAAATTAATAAATTAACACTAATTGGTTTATTCTATGAAATAAGTATAAGAACACTTAATGTTTAAATGGGTAATTTTTCTATAAATGTTTTTTCTTAATAAGATTTATTTTAGTTTAAAATATATGTTTAGGAATTTAAAAAAATTATTTCCATGAAATTAAGTTAATTATTTAATTCAAAATGATTATATTATACTATGAATACTTCTTGTCATTTTTTGTAATGGTATATTTCTGTGTGAATAGTGGAGCTTATAAATTTAAAAAAACATTAAATTTTTTAAAATAATCATGATTTAAGAATTACTTAACATTTTATGAACTATTTTTATATAAATAATAAATATTTAAAGAGTTATATATTTTATATATAAACATAATGTCGACATTAAAAAATTTTTTATACATTTTGGTAATCTACATATTGATTTTATTCATATTAAAATTATTTTTGGTTCTTCTATTTTTACAAATTATCTACATAGTTACTTTGTTGTTAGGTTTGTTTTTAAAATAAAATAAGTCTAATTTAAAAAAAAATTATACAATTTTTTATTTTAGAATCAATATTATAAATTTTTTATTATAAAACTATTTTTATTGTTAAAAAGGAATTTTTCATATAACATTTTTCATTTTGTTTTATGAAATTATATTAAATGTAATTTTTACCAAATCAATAAAAAATATTTTAGAATAGATCCTAAATTATCGAAAAAAAATTTTAATTAGGTAATTGTGAAAATTTCCTTTTTAGTCCAAATGAATAGTTATGTGGTTAAAATTTTATCACAATTTTAAAGGTTAAATGTGTTATACAGGAGGTAAAACTGAGATATAAGGCATTAAATAACTCTAAAAAGATATTGAATGTGAATTTTTGGGCTTATTATGACATTATATCATCCTATAATTGAAACTATACTTTATTTGGGCCAAATTGCATTGGAAATATATTTATTATAATTTAATGTTCTTAATATTTATGTGGGTTCTACTATCCCTTATAAAAAGGAACCTCATCTCCCTAATTATTCACATACATTATGCACTAAATATTGAAATAGATAATAAAAAATCCATCCCCAACTATCTTACCCATTTTGTAGAGTTATTACCCCATTAATAGACTAATCCTAGAAGCCTTATGGTGTAATATAAAAGAAGATATCCATGTATATGTTATAAGACATTAAAAATAATCTTCTGTTTATTTTGTCATTAAACTCCATAAAATGTATTCAATACATAATATAAAATAAATTATTACCTTCACTATACTTTAATTTTATTATTTTTATGGAACAACTTTTTTCTACCTCCTTTCTATTTAATGGGAAATGAAAAACTTTACTTATGTTTATATATATATTACCATATTTTAGATGTAATGAATTTTATTTTTCATCACCACGTCTCATTTATTGTAATAAATATAGATTTATTGAATATATATGATGTTTATTAAATAATAGTGAAACTTTTAAGGAATTATATTATCTAAAATCTTAACGTTTCTTCCTTTGAAAAATAGAAATGTCACTCATGCATACGTATGAACTTCCACTTACAAGATAAGATGCAAATAATTATTAATTTCTACCTCACATGGTTGCTTATATAGGTAAATTTATTGATTAAATATTATATTTTTTCCCTGTTTTTTATTTTTCCATGGTAAAATATTATCTAATTTCATTCATTATAATCCACTATAAAAATTATAATATCACTCATGTGTATGTGTAGATTACAACCTCTTGGAAATAATGTATTTATTTTCTCAAGTATTACTTACATGAATGGTTATAAAATTATAATGGATTAATAAAAATTATATTTTTATATATTATAATATTTTTATTATTATATAATTTTGAACCCATTGACTACAATCAGCTCACCGAAGCCACTTCATACTAAATGACCTCAAAAAGTCTAATGAAAAAATAAAAAAATTATTAACTAAATTTAGTATTTTATTAAATTAAAAAAATAACAATTATAATGAAATGAAAAATAATAAATATATTATTCATGTAAATAATTCATATAATATTAATATTAAATAATTTAAATGATGTACTTGATGAGTAGGGAATTATGGTTGTGGATTTTTCTTAAAAAATTATTAATGATTCAAACTCTTTATCTTCCATGTCCATGTTATTTTTAATTATTTAAGAATATTATTATTGATAATATAAAAGAATGATTTAATTCATTTTAAACTTTCATAAAAGCCTTTTTAATTGATTAAATAGGAATAATTTCAACATTACCTGTATGATTTATTTTGACATTATTTATAAAGTACAGAAAAGTGTTTATTTTAACAATTACCACATCGACACATGTTACTACGATCATAGATGTTATTATTTTTCATGATTAATCTATAATGTTGTATAATTGTTTTTATAATATTATAATTTTTTTTTTGTATTTTTATTTTCAATTTTTAGAAAACAAAATGATATTTCTCTTAATTTTTTTGAGATAAATAAAATGTATTTTACATATGAATTATAATAAGTTTAAATGGGGTTTAAGATGAAAACTAATATAAAATAAATGTTTGGATCTCAATACATGATACTTGTTTATTCATTTTGTATGTACAGATTGAAGAGTGAACCCAAACCCTTATGGGTCTTTCACATTATGTGTTGTTAAGTTTCATTAAATTCCTTTGAGGAATTGGATAATTATATGATATCTAAGAAGAGAAATGATGAAAATTTCAGTAAAGGTTTTTCATATGTAAGGGAAATTGTAGGAGTTATTGAAATAGTGATATGAAGAGGATTTCCCAAGGTAGATAAATTTTTTCTATGATTGAAAATTTGTTTTTATTAAAATTGTTTGATATATAAATTTAATTAAATGAACTTATGATTTGAAGGAATGGTTATGACCTTCAAAATGTGAATGGTTTATTTTTGAGGATTTTTTTATTAAAACCTAAATAATTATAATATTGAATATTTGTGTCCTATATAATATTATACCAAAATAATTAGGAAATAAAACTTGTTTCATGATTCAGTAAGTTATTATTTGAGAAAAACTTTATTTTGTAAAAAATAAATTGTTTTTATAGAATTTCATGTTTTTTAAAAATATATTAATTATTTTTATTTATTCATATATCCCTTATTGAAATATATTTTCCAATTCTATTATTTTAGAATTTTTATAGGACCTAATTATGTTTAGGGATTATAGAATGGTCAATATTTACATATATTAGTTGAATTAATAGTTTCACGGGTGATATTATAGTGTAATCATATGTAACTATTTTGGTGTGAAAGAATACACTATATAAAAGTATCCAACCTTAAATTTCATAGTTTTCATAATTATTTACACTATAAAACTAAATGTTAATAGAAATTATTTATAGTTAAACCCTTATTATAAATCATATAATTATAGGTTTACTATAATAAGAGTTATTTTAATTAATGTCACTCCATGTTCAATACATGAAATACATTTCATAAATATCAAATGATTGATTCTTTAATCAATTTTAAATGAAAAACCCAATTCTATTATATAATATGATAATCTCTTTATGATAAGAGTTGAAACATTAATCTTTAATATGCCATCACACAAATATTGATATTAATTCCAAGTACCAAAAAACTCAAAAATAATAATTTATTTACAAGAATTACTGTATATCTCATCATCAGTAAAACTATTAGTTAATACCATATAATAAATAATTCTATCAATTACTAATACTAATTAAAATAAACTTTTAATATCTTTTTATATAAAATGACCCATTTTCCCCTAATTTCAGATACGAAATAAGGATCATGGTATTTCCTATATTATCTTGTCTCAGAACACATAGTTATGTTTCATGATTTTTCCCTTCTTATTTTATTATATTTTTAAACTTTTAAATTTTTAAAAAATTTAATATTAACCAGGGAACCATTTGAATTTATATTTTAATATTAATAAATTATAATGATTTTAACCTCCATTATATAAAATCTGGCCATTGTATCCTCTTCCATCAGATCTACACCATTAACAACAAATTATAAGTTATTACTTAAAAAAATTCTAACCCATACACAATGTAAAATACATATCTCTTTATAAATTTGAAATATGTAGATCTATTTATTCACATAAATTAAATTATCATTCATGTTATAATAGACCTTTTTCCCTTATAATTTCTTTTGACATTTAGATTGACCATGGATTTAACCTATATTTTATAGTATGAATTAATATTTCTCTTAAAAGGGTGTCGTTCAACCTTTATTCATAGTGTGGAAGTCCATATAAATCTAGAAATGAATAATTTTTCCATTTATTAATTCACAACAAGAGATATTTTTCATATTATATGCATCATATATCAAAAAATACTACTAATTTTTTGAATATATTATTTGATGTAAATTGGTTTTCCAAAAATAGCCAGACATTTTATAAAATAAATAATATGTAATAAAATATCATTCATGGTGTGATTTA
Organism: Viscum album; assembly: GCA_963277665.1. Taxonomy (NCBI): domain Eukaryota; kingdom Viridiplantae; phylum Streptophyta; class Magnoliopsida; order Santalales; family Viscaceae; genus Viscum; species Viscum album. Next base: position 401,716,902 of record OY728138.1, read on the forward strand.
TTTCATCATGTCTTGAAAAAAATTTGTCAAAATGTTATAAAGTTAAAATTATTGTATTAAGAAAATAATGGTGAAAAGAATGTACTCATGGATGGTAGTTCTCTTATGATGTTTCATAAGTGTTCTAATAAAAGGCCTTCATATTATAACCATAAATTTAACAACATATAAAAATGTTACAGTGTTTATACTCATGGAATAAAAATTGATCATGGGGTGTACTATTTTTTATATAAAACATTCAATATTCTAGAATTCAATATCCCTTAAGGCATAACTAGTCATCACTACAGTGACTAACCATGGAATTGTGAGTGGGAATTTATCTAATCATTTTCACCCAAAAATATTGAATATACTATGAAATGATTCCATTTATCAAACTAAAACCCCATTATAAAAATTATATTTTTATTTCCAAAATATTCACATCTTCTTGATGATAAAAGTTTTTATAACATATGTGATTTTAAAACAATATCATCTTAATTATTTTTCACATTTAATCCTTTATAATTTAATATTAGTAGTATTTAATGATTATAAAATTTATTTTTTTCATTATACCATTATCAAACTAAAGCATCTTCCATAATCAAAATTAACCTTCTCTTATTGTCCAAAATCAACTATTTATTGTTTATAATCATCAAAAAAGTTTTTTAAATATCTATAGTGAGTCTTTTAATTCATCATTATATTTTTATGATTGTTAATTAATATCTATAAATTATTTAAAAATCATAAAACATTAAACATATTGAAGTTATAATTTGATTATTAATCAATTAACATACGTGAAACAATTTAAATGTTTGAGGTCTCTTAAAATCATGTAAATAATTAGCTGTAAAAATATTAATATTATCATATTAGATCTAGGTGGTGAATACTTGATCCTAGGTTTCACTAATAATTTTAGATATTATACAATTTTCTCACAACTCAATTTTTTCTGAATTCCATAGTGTCATTATGTGGCGATGAGGATGAATTATTCCTTCTTGTACATAGTCCAATTGATGAAACTTCATTATAACTAACATTTTTTTCTCTAAGGATATGATTTTAAATCCTTTGAATTTCTATGTAAGGACATTCCATTTATTTATATAATAAAAAACCACATGGGATATGGAATAATAAATGTATCAATTTTTTATTATGTATATCTACGGTTTTTAAGAATATGCATGAAGTCATTCATTTAAAAGATAAAAAATTAAATTATATTTTTTATATGTATTCATACCAACTAATCTAAAGGATATTAATTTTTTAATATTAAAGAAAAATTTCTTATGGATCTATATTTTTTATTCCCTATGATTAGTCACATGAATCGAGGAGTTTGTCAGGTGAATTTTGAACATGGAGAAGTTTAAGGACAAAATAAAATAAGTATAAATTGGATAATATTTTATATGGTTCCATAGATAGTTGTATCAAATGAAATGAAATAGTTTACATAAGAGATTATAATTTATAATAGGTTTAATTAGGATCTATAAGGATAAATATTTATTATGAAAAATGAAGATGTTGTAATATTCATAGATAATGAACCTAATATCTACCATTTGTCCATTAAGAGTTCTAATTTCATGAAATGGTTAAATAATGATAAATGTAAGAGAGATTTGATGCATATTAAAAATGTTTGGATATTTTTAGAAGAACATAAATATTTGATACCAATAGGGTGATATTTGGTTTTCTATTATAAAATTGAAATATATTGATTATTTTCTTACTATTTGGATTGATTGGTGAAAATAATTACAAATAATATCATTGGATTTAATATGATGAGACCCTTTCTCCAATTGTGTTTATAAATTAAACTCAAAGATTTCTTCCTACAAATTCTCATTTTGATTATGAAATATATCATATGTATATAAAAAACTACTTTCTTTAAAGTGAATAATGTAACAGATGTAAATATTAAACAAACCAAAGGTTTCGAATAATCAGATGAGCATGTTATGAATTCCATGATGCAATGATTTATTTATGGATTTATTCAAGATTTGCGGATTTGGAAAATCTGGTTTGATATTGAAATAAAATATTATGGTTTCATAAAGAAAATAGTTTATTTTTATTTAAAGAAGATTATTATATGGTGTGTTTTTTATTTATAACAGATATTATGTTTGACATACTTGTTATCATAAATGATATACCAAAATTAAATTATTATTTAGTGTTTTTTAGAAAACGATTCTTTCTAAATTATATCAATGATGAAACTTATATAAAATGTATTAAGATCGATATATTTATATTACATTGGTTTCTTGGGATACATTGAAACCCACATATTTTAGTATCCCATGCTTTTCAAAAATTTATATTATATCTCTTAAGATGAATATTCATTAATTACACAGACACATTCCTAAGGATCATAAAGGTAGAGTGCCATCAGAAATATGGACACATGAACTACATGATCATACATGAACTACATAATATTTGAATATGTTTTCCATAACCAGAACCCATCTAATAAATATCATATATAATTCATTTCATTATAACATAGTGAAAAGAAATATAATAAAGGGTGAGATAAGATTAAGAATAATGGGAAAAAAATATAGATATGTAATCATTACATGAATATAACCGTATTTGAATGTTAACATATCCTTTTAATTCAATGCCCTTCAGATAAATGTAAATAATCTCAACTTATCACGTAATGATTAGTAGTTAATAAGACATAAATCATATGAAATAAAATAATATGGACGATGAGATAAATGAATTGGAATTATACATTGAATTATGATATCCACATAAGTATAGGAAATAATTTCGATAGTATTCAAGGATCTCTACCATCGCTATCATAGAGGAATGGGTTCACTCAACAAATAATTATAGTAGTCATGGTTTACTCAAAATACCATTAGAATGAAAAAACATACTTATTGAACTAGGTTAACTCTCCATATCAATCTTGACTATATTAGGAGATATATATCATTAACCAATCACATAATGAAAATCATGTGTATAGGGAGATACTGGTCTCTCCAATCACATAATTAAAATCATGTGTATATGTTCCACATGATCCTAAAACTTTCATCATATATAAATCTATGAAATGAAATTGGATTAAAAAACATTTACTCATATTATAACATGTTGAAAATAGATAGTTTTCACAAACATTTCATCATTTCATCATAGTATATCCTATAAATATAAGTGGGTTCCCAAATAATTTCATTACGGAGGAACCCATATAAGAAAAATATGTATCAAAAACATGATTCCATCATAAAATAACCATTAATAGAGGGAATAAAAATGTTATCCATTGATAAATTCACTGTTAAGGCATATATGAAATCAGAATATTCCATCATAGATGAAAAAATATGTTTAAAGATTAGTGAAATAATTTTTTGAGGAAAATATATTTTCAACATTGACAAATACTTTTTAAAATATAAATCAATCAAAAAATAAATTTCTGTGAAAATTTATTTAAATTATTATTTATGAGTCATCATATCAATGATTGTTCCTGACATCAGAGAATTTTGTTCTTGATTTTATATGATAAAATGAATATTCCTTTCACATTATCAATAAAATCCTAAATAAGATTTTTGGGAAAATGACCCGACGTTTCCTTTCCAATAATTTTTTTATAAAATAAAACATTTTTCAAATAAATCATATATATAATTATCAAAAATTTGAATATAATTTTAGAAAAAATAGTTTTAGTAGTAAAATGAGTTTTCAATTGATGTGAGAAATACAGATGATTTTTTATAAAATAAATATTTTAATCTATTAAGTATATAACGAGGGGAAAATGAAGGAAACTATTGTATTCACATGAAATAACTATATTATATGAAAATACTTTAGTTTTTTGGTAGAAAGATCATATGATTTAATTTTAGGAAACATAATCACAAATAATCATGGTAAATGATGAGATTGTGACATAAAATCATTACCACATTTGAAATAATGAATAGTAATCCCCATGAAGGAATAACATTAAATTAAACATAATATTTCATGAGGATATTTAAACTGAAGATATTAAATTTCAAATGTGTTTTATATACACATCATAAAAGATTATAGGTTCATAACATAACATTTTTCCCAAGGAATGAAAATTCAGATAAAACCCCTTACCGATTTGGTAACTATTGAATCATAAACCCCATGAATGGGATATAATAAAAATCATATTAAAATAAAAAAAAATATTCATTGAAATATACATTAAATATATTCATGGGAAATATGTACAGCACATGATGAAATGTGTTGTCAATATGGCATGTGTTTAAGGGAAGTAAAACGTGGGGCAAAAATACCTTTCCTTAAGCCTCAACATCCATCGTACAAATTAAAACCAAATTTATATTAAATATAATTTCAATATAAATATATTATATAATCATAATTATACATATCAGATGAATCATTTTTTTTCTTATCACCTTTTATTACCTTTATATTTATAATTGTATGTCAATCTCACATTTCAAGAAAAACTGATTTGTTTTTCATGTAAGATTTGATTATTAATTTCTGGTCCTCTTACATTGATCATCATTCCAACATCTAAAACATGTAAAAAATTGTATTACTATCCTATATATTCATAATATATGTATTAATATTAAACTATACTATTTAATGATAGAAAATTAAATACATCTCTCATAGAGATGAAAGGATGTACGAATACAAGAACACAAGTTCCATTTTCATGAAATATTGAAATAATGAATGATAAAAGTTATATTACAATTAAAAATTAATTTTTATTTCATATATATGAAATATTGTTATAAAAATTATTCATATTTCCTTATTTTTAAAATCGAAACGAATCACATTGCTTCCTGAGGTGGTAGTCTACTATACACACGAGTGATAATATTGTATTACCATATAATGATAAGTATGTAGTTATATGAGAATTAATAATTCAGTCAGTATAATAATATCATGAATATAAGATAAAAACATTTAATACAACATTATATCCATTTTTAGGAGTTGGTGATGGAAACATGATATCATCGTTATGAAAGGTGGAAGACTTTTTTACACATGAATAATGATTTCATATCACATTTTATAGAATATATGATGTTTTTTGTCATTAAAATAATGTATAAACATCAAATTAAATGTAATATAATTATAGAATTATATAAACATTATTTAATATTAATTCAATGAGGTGGATTATTAAAAAAATAAAATTCATGGTTAGAGTTATTAACTCTTTTTCAGAAAAATTCTTTTTGATTACACCAAAACACATTATAGGATTTCTAATGAAAAAACCAAGTCTTATAGTATGGGAGGTGGGATTTGTGTAATTTATTTATTTCCTTATCAGCTGAACCAAAGTGTTCTAGATGTGTGAAGAGGAGATGAGAAGGGGTGGCCTTTTTTATGTTTGGTGATTGGTATACTTTTAGTTACATTAAAACGGTGTACCAATTTTTTTTATGAAAATGGGAAATAAAATAAACTATTATAAATAATATAACAGATAAATTTAAAATATTTCAATAAAATGGGTGGTGTAAAATTTTTCCATCACATTTAAAAATTATATTTTCTCTTTAACCCATGATAAACCAATTTTTACTGAAACTTCAGTAAATAATTTTTACTATTTTTACTATTAATTAGTGTCAAAATTATTATTTATCTTATTAGATAATATAAATTATTCTCATTCAAAATATGGAATCCATTTCTAAAACTTCCACTATTATAATTAGAGAATTTCAATTTAAAATTATTCCTGTAGAGTAGATGGGATAGAGTTTTTCTAGATAGAAAATGTTCAAATGTTTTAAAATATTTTATATAAAAAATCAATGAGACTATAATTTCAATTTCATAAACATGCTTAATTGATATATAATTAATGAAATATTATTTTCAAACCATTTAAAAAAACAATCCATATAAATTCTTTAAATGAAAATGAACTTTTAAAAAAACGAAAAAATTCATTATTTACTGAAATACTAGTATTTTTAGAAAAAACCAAAACATAACCCCAGTATAATATAGATTTAATTTTTTATAAAATGAATATTTTTTTATCAAATTAATTTTTGAAAAGATTAAATATTTTTTTCATTGTTTTTCAAAAAAATTTATAATTTTTTTTGGGAAAATAATATTTTCCAAACATATAATGATTTGTAAAAAAATTATGTATTTTTTATATATACATTTTACATATATAATATGATTATACATAATATTTAAAAAAAATTATTACTATTAATATAACTATGTTTAATATCTAGGATATAAAGGTATCACCTAAATAATAATATTTATAATATATTACTAGTTTGGGAACTCTGTGTTGTGTGTAACGTAGGGAAAACATGATGTTTTATATAAATAAGGATATAAATGAAATTTTATTTATAGAAAAATCATAAAATATAATGTTTTTACATTTTAACTCCTTTAAAATGAATTTATTAATCCAAATTCATCAATCTGATACAAAATATGAGGATACTTTTACCTCATCATTTCATCAAGTACAGACGTAGCTTCTTCAAACTTGTGGTTTTTTCACAGAATATTGATATGATAAGTGTTTTTATTTTATAGAATCTGATCTTTATGATCCCAAATCTTCATTGGTTGTTCCTCTTAATAATGAACATTCTCTAATGGTATAAACTAAATGTATATTACATTTTAAGGTTTAGGTATATACTTCATTAAGAGAGATACATGGAACACATCATGAAATTGAGAGAGGTATAGTGGAAGAAACAAAAAATAGGATTCATTATTAATATGATCAAGAATTCAATAGGGACTCATATAAATATGGATTAGTTTTTCCTTCTTCCCAAATCTCATTGTCTTTATCTAGGGAGAAATTCTTAGAAACAAAATGTCACCATCTTCAAATTCTATATCACAACGATGTTTCTTAGCATAACCTTTCATCCAAATGTAAGATTCAATGATGTGTAATTAGATGGATATATTTTTATATTCCATTTATGAAAACATCCTAGGTACCAAAAACATTATTTCCCCATCTTTATTCCATCATAATCAAACTCTTCAAATATTTCGATAGGGTGCTTTATGAGGATCCAATTGAATGTTCGGGTGAGGGATATTGTTGTTTGAAAACTCAAATTGATGAAAGTTATGATCCCAACCACCTTTGAAATATAAATAAAAGGATATAAGGATATCCTATAGGGTTTTAATTTTTCTCTAAGACTGGTAATCATTCTGAAAATGATGTATAATAATAAAACATAACTCCATATCTAAATGTTGTTAATGTCTTATCTAGAACATCATGGTAAATCGCAAATACCGATCAGACAAAACAGAATGTGGTACTCAATGACACCTTACAACTATCGTAATTATTATTATTTAAATATGATCAATAGATAAGTCTTCTCTTATAATGATTAAGTGTCTAGCATTGTAAGGTGATTGACTATAAACTATATAGCATTATACCCTTTAGATGTTTTTGGGAGACTAGAGAAAATATCAATGGAAGTGTTTTCCAATATAATTTTTTATTATACCTAATAGATTTCACATACCCATTGACTTTTTCCTCTATTCCTTACTTTTTGACATGACAATCATGGAGATACAAAATCTACGATATGTCTCCATAATCCATACCACCAGAAATAATCCTTCAAATCTGTGTACATATTCATACTTCTAGGATCAATAATGAATTAAGAACTATTAAACTCTTATAATTAATCCTTCATACATTGTATGCATAGAAGTAATACATTTCTCCAGAACATTATCGTTCAATTATTATAAGATTTAACTTGGGAACATTTCAAACCTTCTTTTGTAGTTCCACTTCTTCCATATGCGCTACTGTAATCATTAAATGTATAGATGGTTGGACATTCAATTGAGAAATATAATACCTCTACCCTTCCTTCTATATCTTCATATCTATTCTTTGAAAATCCAATATTAGTGGATATTTTGGGATCCTCTTCATGGATAAGTGAACAAGATCCTTTTAAATCAAGGCATAATCCACCGTGTTTTCATTTCCCTGGTGGTAATGTATTGATATATTATAATCATTAATCATCTTTAACTATCTGTTCGGGTTCATATTCAACTCATTCCATGTGAATATATGCTTTATACTTTATTGATTGGTATATATAAAATACCTTTATCTATATAGGTAATACCACCATATCTCTAATAAAAAAATTGTCATTTCTAACTCCAAATCATGAGTTGGATTATTTTATACATGAATCATATATTTTCATAAGGAATTGGATATAACCATGTCATTCATCATTAGAATGCATCTTAATCCCTTTCTGGTTTTATCATAATATATTTCAATCCCTTATCTACTATAGGGTAATGTCTGAATAGGCATGAAGACTTAGCTCTTATACATTTCCATGAATTCTTACTCACATTCATATATCAAGATGAACATGGCACCTTTCCTAGTTAACAAGTTTATTAGATATGATATTCATGAGAAATTATCCAAAACCCATCATTTATATCTATCTCAACCATGAGACAAATGGATCTTAGTCACTGGGGTTGGTCTGTGCCAACACTCGATAACCTCTTCCATTGATGGATCTACCGATATACCATCTCGTAATATTATATGACCAAAAAATGAAATGTTTTCCAGAAAAAAAGTAATACTTTGTAAATTATTTATTATGTTTATATTTCCTTATGGTCTTTAATGAAATTATAATGTGATCTTCATGATATTACTTTACCATTGAATAAAAAAAATATCATTTATAAATACTACTCGAATCTTATCATTGTAATCCATGAAGAATAGAATCATTAATTTTGTTAAAATTGAGTGGGGATTAGTAAAATGAATGAAATCACTATATATTCATAATGTCCATTCATTGTACATAATGTTGTGTTGTGTACATACCCATATTTACCGTTAATTGATGATATCAAGAATGATGGTAAATCATCAAGAATTATTGAATTCCATTAATTTAATCAAATATGTCATCAATATGGGGTATATGATACATTTTTATGTTCATGATCTTATTCAACTCTACATAAACAATATAGAGTCTTGTAGGAAAATCATTCATTTAGAAAAAATAAAATGTATAGCCCAAGGTGACACACTTGTAAGAATGAATTTCTTTTCAATTTCCCCTTTTCATTTCATTTTAAATTCCTAAAACTCAATCCAGGATATTCTATGGGGAGTTCTTGAAGTCAGTTTCTCACCTATTATGAGTGGTCACAACCCATCCCTCGAGGCCTGTGCTGTGACTACCCCAAGCCCTCCTTCCATAGGCTAGGGGTTGGAGACTAGTACCGGAAAGGCGTATCCCTATAATGGGATGGCATTCCCTTTTAACCTGTACAAACACTCTTAATAGTACATAAAAAGATTCATCCACAAAGAAATATGCTATAATAAAGGAGTACTGAATATAAAGGGGATGGAATACAAGCCCAACTAGAAGTACATGTACAACAGAAAAGTACAAATACAACTAAAAAGGAAAAAAACAGCTCTTGGATCATCCACCAAGGATCCTACAGAAAGGGAAGGTATAGCTTACGATAAGTAGTTCACGTCACTCAAAAAAGTCCATCTCTGAGTACCGTTGGTCCTGGATCCCTCATCTTCGATCAATGATGGTTGTCATCTACACAAGTCACAACAAGGTTCAGGTGTAGCTCGTGAAGGGGTAAGTATAACGACACTCAGTGGGGACCCTGAGACCCCATAGGTCTCCTAGAGTTCTACAAAGGAAATACCACATAGCAAGACATCAACTCTACTTAGGTATATGCCCATACATACACCTAGGTTATCAAGATATACTCATCTCTTTCTTGAGGAAATAATACCATAGAGGTAACACATCAAAGGTAGAGATACCGCACAGGTAAAACCACTGAGACAGATCTACCACACATGTAACATCACTTAGATAGAAGTACCAAATATATAACACCACGAAGACAACACCACAAAGGTATAAGTACCACATAGGTAACACCAGGGAGATTAAAGTACCACATAGGTAACACCACGATGATAGAAGTGACTCATCTCACAATCATGTATATCATAAGTATAGAAGTACAGATGATTAATATTAATGCGTTATCATCATATTCTATTAAGTAGCACCGCTTATGGCCCACACATGATCGATAGGTAGCTAACCCTCTCTGATCCACATAGGATCAGTATGAGCTGACCCTCACAGGATTACAGAGCGCTGACCCATGCAAGATCTGACCCACAAAGGGTCAGTATACACTGACCCGCACAGGACCGCTGAGCACTTAACCACACAGGATCAATGTTCTTTCATCATGTCATAGCCAGCCACAAGATTTCTCGCACTCGGTATGCACAAGCTCCGTAGAATCTACCCCTTGAGATACTGGACATACTGCGACCACCACTAACCTCCATAATGGAGTAACCCGAATGACCTCTATGTCGTAAGGGTTCCAATGCAATAGATGTCGCATAAATCAGATGAACGGTCTGTAAGTTAAAGGAAATTTAGTTCCGAGGGCCTAATTGGATTCATGTTCAATCCAACCCGGTCACACATCAAACAACACTGGATAACAAAACAGTCACCAAATTGAAATCCATAGAAAAAACACACGATATGGACTAGCCATTTGTCCTAAATAGATACCCGGTGAAAAAATTTCTTTTTACCACAACACATTCGAAGTAGGTTTCATGAGTCCCACACCTCATCCTCTACTAAAATATCCAAAATTTGAATCGAAATTACTATATTAATTTCAAGATCACAACACCACTTACAGTTCTCTAATCCGATGTCGTATGAATGAGTTACGACGTAAGCAAGATTCCACAATAATAATAATAACATAATTATTGGGAGTTTCTTAATCCCAAGTCATATTATAGAATTTAATATTCAGTCATTAGTCTTAAATCAACCATCTTAAATACTCATACCCAAAACATCCATGCACCACCATAATAGGTGCCTCTTGGTTACATGCCCAGCATGCCCCACTCATCCATGCCTTTTATGATTTTTAATATTATTTCATCTCTTTAATTTATCTCTATCCAATCAACCCTTTCTTCATCCACGATTTCCCACACTCCAATTAACTACTGCCCCAAATAGTATAGTTCCTCCAAATGTCTAGATCCAATGCCACCACATCCAGCTAGCAGTGCCGCCATGCATCCAGCCTACCACGCCATTACGCCTCTAGCAAGCCGCACCGCTAGCCTCCAGTTCCACTCTCCCATGTCATCGACCAAGCCAGCTCTGCCACTCTACCATAGGTTGTCATTCTGCCTTCCACCACTATGAGACACCTCAAATATCCACATAGACTATCACAGTATGTCGCACCGCCTATCCCACCTGGAGACGCACCCCGAAGACATGCCCAAATCGGGCTTCCACATCTCCTTTTTCGCAGGCCGCTGCTTCTATTTTCTAAGCCCAAAAATGTAACAATCGCAGATTCATTATCCTCAGTCATAGATCTCTGAGTTCGAATGTCTCTTTGAATAAAACATTTTGTTTTTTGCACGCTTAATTAGTTAGTGACGTAGAATACATGAAGAACACGTGATGAACGATATAGAAAAGATCATGGTATATGTGCAGATCGATGGTCGTGTTTTTATGGACATCATTATTGAGAATCAAGAACAAGAGGAATCAACAGATTGATATTTATCGTACTTACAAATAAACTCCTACCTCATAAATCCATTGGAGAACATTTGAGATTGAAGGTGGGTCAGTGTTCATCGTTCCCGTAATAAGCTTCCAACAACGCCGCTCAAATGACGATATTCAGTTCTCGTTTGAGAGATCCATTCTTCGTCTGGAGACTCATGATCATTCTCCTCCTTTTGCCAATAAAAACCAACACCCAACCCCAAGGAAAAGTTAATATAACTCTTATTGTAAGAGGTTACTCATTTATTTATAATTAATGAATCCTATGTATTAATGGGTTTTGTGGTTACAGATATTTTGTTACTGAGAATTAAATGCCCAACATTTAAATTCTTGACCACCACCGTGTGTTGCCCACCATAGAAAATTAAAATAAGAGGTTGGATGATATTTAAAATAAAATATATTTATTTTATTTAATCCTCTTTAAAAAACTCAAAAACCAACTTCTTCTCTTGACCCACTACGGTCAAGGTTCAAACCCCCTCAAGTGAATACCAACACTATGAGTTCAACAATGACTTCAAATTTTTAATCTGAGCACCGTTTCAAGTGTTAGAAAATGTTGCTCACACGTTTTCTGAATATACCTTAAAAAAGTTCAATAAATTAATAATGTTCACCCTCAACCCACGTCAGTCGAGTTTAGGCTCCGCCTAAGGAGAACACACCCCATAGAACCCAACGTTACTCTCTTATTTTTAATCCAAGTTACCATTTAGAACATATGGTATTTACACATAAAATAATTGTAAATTAATTTTTTTATTTACGGCCAAAACCTAAAAATCACCGATGGCCCATGATGGCCAATGTTAGTATCTTTCTAAAGAGATCATACCCTCATAAGCTTAGTGGTGGCCCCAGATTTTTAATCTGATTACCATTCGTGAGTAATAAGAATTTAGGAAATAAAATAACATTATTTAAATATTTATTTATGATTAATCCATTTTTAGGTATTCCTACAGGAGGCCTATGCCGACTAAACATAAGTCGTGCCAAGGGTAAACCTGCCATCTTGAGTATAATAGTGCCCTCAGATTTCTGATCTGGGAAACCGTTTATGATTTATTCCACTTTTTCAGAAAAACTACATACCTGCACTATTTAAAGTTTAACAACACTTTGATAGATCATTCCAGGAAGACCGGGCCTCACAATCAAGAGTCGTCAAATTTCACAGTCTCAAAATAATTCAATATAATTAAAAAAATATATGGATATTTTGGGACATTATATTGTCCCCACCTTAGGTATTTTTCTCCCTGAAAGTCAAAACACAGACTATTGAAAAAAAAGTGGGGTACTGAGTAAGAATCTAAGCCTCCTTCTCCCATGTGCTCTCTTATAGTTTCTCATGGTGTTAGTGAATGTGGACCATAGGTATCGACCACCAATGAAGGACTCACTTCTATCGATCCTCTATCGCCACCAGGAACTCCCTAAAAGTTACCCCATCATCACTGTTCAACTATTCCTAGTTGATCACGTGAGATTGATCATGCACTTATCTTCTCAGCTAGGACACATGGAAAAATTTATGAACTCGGTGCATCTGTGGGGAAAGAGATAGATGGTATGACATGTCACCCACTATGCTGAAAATCTAGAAATGTCCGATGAACCTTGGAGATAACTTGCCGCCTGACCATACCTCCACAATCCTCATTGAGGTGAGACCTGTAGGATGACATGGACTCCCTTAGCATCTACTCCCAAAGTGCCACTGGTACCATTGTGATACCTATGAAGAGGTTAAATTTATCCTACCTTAATAATATCATTCAGAAGACCATGCTAAGAATATTTGAGCATGTCGGGCCTCATAGTCAATGCCCCAAGTTTTTCCTCATGAATTCGATGTGAAATTGGGGGAGTGACAATGTTTTACTAGAGGAAAGATACTCCACGTTATCCAGGAAGGATATCGTAATCAAAACTAGCTGATCTGATGCCTCACTCAGAAGCTGTAGACCAGATCTCTTGCTAAGTGCATTTACTACCACGTTCCCCTTCCCCAGAATATAGTCCATATCAAAGGAAAATTCCAAGAGAAACTCTATCCATCGTTACTATTTCAACTTCTGAAAGCTCTAATAACACTTATCCATGCATAGGAAATGATCCCCCTTCTTCATCAATACTGAAAAAGGCACTGATACCCTAGAGAAGTCTGGTTCAAAAATCCAGTAGTACCCAGCCAAAGTAGATGTCTCTATCCCTTCAGGGAGGTAATCTGGGAAACATCTTTTGAAAATATTTCTTCATACTCTGCCACAATTGTTGGGAAATGAAAACTAAAAACTCTTTCTACCATGATCATAATTCTGGCCGACTCAAGAATAATCAGCTTCACCCTCTTATGCATGAGTTTATCCTATGCTGCCTTGGTTTCCATTTTCTCCAACCACAGAAAACCCAATTCCAATATTGTAGATAAAACAAAACATTTTTTCCTAATATAATTAATCTAAGTATGAACTATGGATGTTCAGTTCATACCCAAACTAACGTCAATTGGGATTTGACGATGCTACCAAGAGGTTCCTACTGAAACTCTCGCCTTAAGTGTCATATCACACCGTCAGTATAAGTGTGATTATAGAGTCTCCTCCAAAAGGTATCTACAGATGTGACGGTCAAGTCAATAGTTTATCAGCAAACTCCTGGTCCTAAACAAGATTCGTGGAAGGGAAGCATTATTAGTACCTATGTCTATTGATACAACAACGAGTAGTAAACACATACCGCAACTCAAATAATTCCTAGAGACTGTGGGTCACACTCCTTGACTGCATTCGTCTACTCCCATGTATTGTTCTCTGGCTCCCTGAACCTGGTGGGGACTACATTGGGTTGGTGGTTGTAACATTTTAAAATGTATACCACCTCATGCTGCTCTCTTAGCTCTGCTTCCATGTATGCAGCCCTGCAGATTCATATGTTCTTACCACTTCCTCTTTTGGAAACATTTTATATGCCCAGGTCTCTGAGATTGGCATCAGTTTCCTACTTTCCCAGTGTTAACATTCACATGCTGAATTCTCTCATCCAAATAACATTCATAAAAAAAGGTTCTTTCTAGCACCCTAACATAAGTTGGAATGCATATAGGAAGAGTGTTGGCTCAGATGTCCCTAAAGACACCGTGCTTGGAGGCATGATCCATGAAGCACTAACCGTAATGTATTTATAGAGTACATAGGATGGTCGGTATGCATCGATGAATACTCTTCCACCGACTTTTCGTCCTTCCGAAGATGTAGAATCTATAAGTAACTCTCATCCCTTAACTTTTTATGAAAAGAGAACCCCTTTGTTGAGGAAGTTTCTCAAGATATTCCACAGAAAAATTCACCTATTCGCAGGATCAGGGAAATCTAAAACATGTCATAATCTTACTGAGCCACATATAAGGCTCTCTACCAGGACCACCATTTATTCGAATGGTGCCCTAACTAGATGGAATATTGGTCACCTCCTCAGCCAGTCCGAAGCTGCCTGTGGGTCGAGTTTACCTTGGAACCTGAGGGGTATCTGATGAAGAAACAAGTGTAGGGCACTTAGCCTACATGTGTCCTATACTGGAACCACTGGTTGTAACTGCTGACCAACAGGCAGTGATATAGCTGACACACCACCCAAAGGAACTATCTCGGGCAACGGTCCATGTCCCAAAGCCTCACACTATGCAGACCATCCTCATGGTCACTCAGTGGAAAAGACTAGATGTGAAAATCACCAAATGCTCTACTGGTGTCTCAACTAGATGGAAAACTCTAAACATAACCTCCATCTAGTCCTCATCTGCCTGCGGGTTCGTCTCACCACAAAACCTCCAGGGTATCTACCGCTAGAACTTGTGCAATGTGCTCAGTCAGCATGCATGGTCCCCAAGAAGCATCTACTGTTAACTGCTACCCAATGGATGGTGGTGATACGGGTACACCACCCGAAGGTTCCAACAAAGTAAGAGAGCCTCACACTGGACCCTCGTCGCTCGGTGGGCTATCATTGTGTACTCTCTTGGGAATCCTAGATGGTTGTCTTCATGGGGACATCCTAATAAATAATAGCTGCACCATGATCATTATGTTATACATGGTGAGCTTGCTCCAAAGAAACTAAGGCAAATCATATCCAAAACACATGATATCATTTTTTCGTGCACAGCGTCAGAAATCAATATTCAAGGTCATGGTGTGTGGATATGTCGACCGCTGCACCAATAATGGACTCCCAGAACTAAAAACCACACTTAAAACACTTAACACATTCTCTCCAAATAGAAAAGATTATATGCCTAGTTATTCGGTAGAACATAATCTTCTAATACCACTTTTTCATGACCCGTCCCTCAGGGCATGTGCTGTGACTAACCAAAGCCGGCCTTCCATAGGCCAGGGGCTGGCGACTAGACCCAAAAAGGCATATCCCAATAATGGGAAGGCATTGTCTTTAAACATGTAAAAACACACATATTTGCACACAATAAGATGCAACCACTATGTAATCAGTTGTGGTAAAAGAGTACTGAATGTAAAGGGTCCGGAATACAAGCCCAACAAGAAGTAAAAGTACAATGAAAAGGTAAAAATACAACAGAAAATTGGAAAAAAGATCCTAGATCATCCACCAAGGATCCAAATTGAAGGTTAGGTACATCCCATGATCAGTAATCCCTAGGTCACATCACTCCACATAGTCCTCCTCTGAGTACCGTCCAGTCCTAGCTCCCTCGGTCTCGATCAATGCTGTCTGTTTTTTGCAGAAGACACAACAAGGTGCGAGCGTAGCCCGTGCATGGTTAAGTATAACGATTATTTGCTGGGACCCTGAGACCCCGTATGGATCCATGAGTTTAAAAAGGAAATACCACAAAGCAAGACATCATCTCTACTTAGGTATATTCCCATACATATACCTAAGTTTTCAATATATACCCATCTCCTTCATGAAAGAAGAATACCACAATGGTAGAGATACCACATAGCTAAAACCACTAAGATAGAAGTAACACACATGTAACACCACCAAGATTTAAGTACAATGCATGTAACACCACAAAGACAACACCAAAAAGGTAGATGTACCACATTGGTAATACCACGAAGATAGCAGTACCATAGAGGTAACACCATGATGATAGAAGTGACTCAGCTCACAATCAGTTATAACTTAAGTACAGAACTACAGATGATTAGTCGTAAGCCTTGATCATATTATTATGTTAAGTAGCACTGCTTCTAACCCACACATGATCGATAGGTAACTAACCCACTCTAACCAACATAAGATCGGTGTGCACTGACTAACGTAGGATCATTGAGCGCTGACCCACTCAGGATCTGACCCACATAGGATTAGTATCTACTAACCCACATAGTATCACTGAGTGCTGACCCACACAGGATCGATGTTATTTCTTCACATTATATCCATCCATAATATTCCGTGCACTTGGTGCGCTCGAGCTCTAGAGAATCTGTCCCTTGAGATACCGGTCATACTTCGACTGCCACTAAGCTCTGCAAAAGAGTAACTGAATGGACCTCTATATCATAAGGGTTTCAATGCAATAGACGGTGCGTCAACCAGACACTAGGTCTGTAAGTTATAGGCATTTTAATACCAAGGTCCCAATTGGATTCATGTTCAATAAAACCTGGTCATACTTCAAATGGAACCAGATAACCAAACGAGTCACACTATTGCAATCGACATGGAAAAACACCCGACCTGGACTACCCATTTGTCCCAAATAGATACCCAGTAAAAAAGTTGCATTTCACCACAACATGCGCAAACCGGGCTTTGTGGGGCCCGTTCCTCGACCTCTAATTAAATATCCAAAATTGGTCTTGAAATTTACATCTTAATTTCAAGATCACTACACCGCTTACGGTTCGCCAATCTGATGTAGTATGAATGAGTTACGACATAAGCACGATTATGAAAAAGTCATAATAACATAATTATTGGATGTTTCGTGAACCTCAGTCATAGTCTAGAATTTAATATTCAATTATTAAACGTCAACTGTCTTTCTTAATTACAGGATCTTGTCGCCAATAACAATAAGTCAATCAGACGTCGCATGTAAGAGTTCTGGCATGTCGAAGATTTAATAATGATAATAT
Source organism: Viscum album (assembly GCA_963277665.1). Taxonomy (NCBI): domain Eukaryota; kingdom Viridiplantae; phylum Streptophyta; class Magnoliopsida; order Santalales; family Viscaceae; genus Viscum; species Viscum album. The sequence continues at coordinate 401,734,849 of OY728138.1, forward strand.
ATTATTATTATTTGAGTGTTTTGGGTTCCCGATCTGAGAACTTGAAAAATACATCCCATATTGGACTCATTATATATGTCATGAAGTTAGGGTCACACTACCGCTGATGGTTTGTGAATCCGAGGTCGCACAGATATGATACGGGAGAAACACAATTTTCCCAACGAAAATAATAATAACTTTATTTTATTATTATTATTTTTAATTTTATTTTATTTCTTAAATACTCATACCCAAAACTTCCACGCACCACCAAAATTGGAATCTCATTGCTTGATGCCCAACATCCCCACTCTTCCATGCCTTTTATGATTTTTTTATTATTTCATCTCTTTAATCTTTCTCAATCTAATCAACCCTTTCTTATTCCATGGTTTCTCACGCTCCAATTAACTCCTACCCCAAACGGTGGTGTTCCTCAGCTCGTCCAGAACTGACGCCACTACCTCTGGCTAGACGTACCTCCATGCCTCCATCTTACCATGTAGTTGCGCCTCAAGCAAGCCACACCTCCTAGCCCCCCTCTATGCTCTCCCACATCATCGACTGATCCAGATCTTCCACTCTTCCGAGGGCCGTCGTTCTGCCTTCCACCATAGTGAGCCACCTGGACTATCCTCACATACTAATGTAGTAAGTCGCCCCAACTATCCCGCCTAGATCCGCACCCAGAAGACATGACCAAATTGGGATTCCACATTTCCCCTTCCATGGGCTGCAACATCTTTGTTCTAATCCCCAAAAATGTGGCTATTGTAGATTCTCGATCCTCGGGATGAGATCTCGGCGTTCTTATATCACGCCCAAAAAAACCTTTTGTTTTTAGCACGCATAATTATTTGGAAATGTAGAACATGCGAAGAACATGTAGTGAATGATATAGAAAAGATCATGGTATATGTGGAGATTTATGGTCATGTTTTTTTTCCATCATCGTTGAGAATCAAGATCAAGAGGAATCAAAAAAATCAATATATATCATTGTTCAAAATAAACCCCCTATCTCATAAATCTTTTGGAGAACATTCGTGATTGAAAGTGGGTTGGAGTTTTCATTCTCACAACAAGCATTCAATGACGCCGACCAAATGACGAACTTTGGTTCTTGATTGTATGCTCCACTCTTCATCAACAGCCTTAAGATCTGGCTCCTCCTATCCCGAAAGGAATCTGACACTTAACCCTAGGGAAGAGTTAACATAACTCTTAGATCAAGAGGTGATTAATTTATTTATAATTAATGAATCATTTTAATTAAATGGGTACGTGGGTACACATTTTGTGTAACCGAGCATTTAATGCATCGCATTTAAAAACCTGACCACACCATTGTGGTATCTACCACCAAATATTAAAAGGAGAGGTGGGAGTATATTTAAAATGAAATATATTTATTTTATTTAATCATACATGAAAAATGTAAAAACCAGAATCTTCTCTCAACCCACTGAGGTCGAGGTTAAACCTCCCTTAAGCAAATCCCGACAGTGTGAGTTCAATAGTGCCTTCAGATTTTTAATCCGAGCACCGGTTCAAAATTTAGAAAACACTTTTCAAGAATTTAATGTATGTACTGTAAAAAAGTTCATAAATTAATAACGTTCACCCTCAACCTGTGTTGGTCGAGGTTAGGCTTCACCTATGAAGAACACTCCCCAACAAACCCAACAATACTATCAGATTTTTAATAAATGTTACAATTTAGAAGTTATGAATTTTGACTATAAATTAATTTTCACTTAATTATTTTATTTCTGGAAAAAAACTAACTCTCACTAGTGGCCCATGAGGGACACTATTAGTATCTTCCTAAAGAGAGCATAACCTCACGAGCTCAGTGGTGGTCTCTGATTTTTAATTTGAGTAACCATTCGTGAGGTATAAGAATTTGAAAATAAAATTACTTTATTTAATTATTTTATTTACAGTTATTCCATTTTCAGGATTTTCCACATGAGGCCCGCACCGACTAAACATAAGTCACTCCTAGGGTTAACCTGCCATCCTGAGCGTAACGGTGCCCTTGTATTTCTGATTCAGGCAACAATTTAATAGTAATTCCTTTTTTTAGGAAAACTGATTACGCACACTGTTTAATGTTTAAAAAAACTTCGACAGATCATTTTGGGCAATCCTAGCTTTGAAATCACGCGTCGCAATATTTCTCTATCTCAAATTAATTCCATATATTAATAAAAATTATATTGAAATTCTTGGACATTACATGATTTTTATTGGGAACTCATCCTCAGATTTCAGTGGAAGGAATGTAATATATTCTAGAAAGATACCAATAAACACCCACACAGTAGGTGTATCATAGATGCAGAGTTTATCCCTAACCATTTGAGGAAAATACCATCTTAAAGAGTAATAAGAACACATACAATGATTGTTAATTACGTCACATATATATATATTCACAATAAGAGATGATCATAGGTTGGTTTGGAATATAAAATTTGACTTACCTGACTTATTAATTGATGTGATTTTTATATATATAGGAATCAAATCCATGCCTATGATAAAATCAAACTCAACCATAAAAAGAATGTAAAGATTCATAAGAGACCCATTATAAAGAAGCATCAACTTAATAAGATTCATCAAATCTTTATACGGTCATCATACCATTATTTTTGTTCACTAACAATTGTAAATATAATCATATGTGTCTCATCATGATACCCTTCAAAAACTCTTCTTTTATGAATGAATTGGATGATCCAATGCAATATAAGAAATTAAAAGTCCTAGAATGTATTGTATGTGTACTTTTTACCACTTTATCATCGCACACCTATTAATAAGTAGTGGTCTCATGAGATTTAACATTTTCTATGAACATAAAAGGTTATTGATGATTATAACTGTAATTAACATTTAGATTTGGTAAAAAGTGAGCATATTTATTATACTCCATGTATTTGTAATAGTTATTTATGGGTGTTGCATTGTATGAAAATTTCCCCCTATATTCATCACTAGTTAAAGTCTCCCCTTTACTTCATTAGTTGATTTCCCAATGACCCTACATTACACACATAAATCATTTACCACATAAATTATGAAAATTTCATCTATTTTTATTCCCACACTTTGACCATGAAAGAAATATTATATTCTCTCTTAATGGTTTTTAGATTTTACTTCAATTTCATTGTTCTCTTCTTGTCAATACCATAATATTGATACCAACCTCCATTTACACCATTCTAGAACATAGAACAAAATATTTATATCTAATAATGTGTATTTTCGGTAACACCACACTTATACATTCTTTTAGTCCCCTAAATAATTGATTAAACTTACTTTTTGGTTAGATGTTAGTACCACATGTGAGCCTCACAAGTCTTATAATAATTTCCTCATTGGTAGTAATAGATTCATCATCCTTTTTATTTATCTGAAGGAAATAATTATCCATCGTCATATGAATCATATAAGATAAGTTATTATTTAAAAATATGATTTTGAACTTTCCCAGATACATGTGATAAATTTAATCATATTTCCTCTTATTCTTGATGAGAGTCTAGCAGTGATATTCTTCCCCATCCAAATTATGGAAGTCATAAATCACTTATTAATGTTTTGAACATTGGATAATGGAGAATATAATTTTAATGGTACTGAACAATTGTTTAAGAACTAGAGAATTATTGTTTCTATTGAAAGAAGGGGGATGTTTCTTCATGAAGGACTCAACAAAACATTTTTTCCTCAATTTATAATTTGGAAGTTCAAAATCATTCAAATATTACGAATGTTTTATGAGAATATAAATGATACTTCAAATTCAAAATACTATATGATTTGGCTTCACACAATGAAAATCATTGAATTTTCCTTTCACACTCTTCATTAACATGGCTCATTCAGGTTCCAGTCATTGACTAAAACTAATAATTTTTATATATATGATAATAATCATATTCTAGAACCAAATAATCCAGAAAAATAATTTGTAGTATGTAAAAAGCATGAAAACTTATTTCTAATCTATAATAACTTATATTTTTCCTAAAACATTCATATTAATTATATATTTAAATACATTATGTTGTATTATAATGATTTATTTTATTTCTAAATAATAATCCATGGTAGTTTTAATAAATGTTTTTAGGAAGGACAATTTTATTTCATGAGGTGATGATCAATCTTGATCATCACACCTTTTTTGGAATTATTATCATTATATACCTTTATAGAAGATACATATCCACTTTTAATATCTAAATTGGTATGTAGTTTCATGGAAACTGCTTTTTATATCCCATAACAAAATTACAATGAATATTCCTATAATTTGACTCATCCATAGAGTTATAGTTTTCCTTTCATATTTATTTCTGGGTCTCAGTAATGTCTTATCATCCAAATTTTCAGATGTTAACTTGACACATCCTATTATAGAAACTGAAAAAACTACTATTTTTCATACAGAGCCATTACATATTTTCTCATGAATTTATATTACATTACATAGAAACATACAAGGATCCAAAATATATAGTGACATTGGTATTATAGAATCATAAACAAATAGATCATCAATGAACTACATAATCTTCCACTATGTTCTTCATAAATATAAGCTTTCTAATAAATATAAAACATAATACAAGTATTTATATCATGGGGAATGAAAACAAAAGAATTGGTGTGTTCGGATGCTTAATAATGGAACAGAGGGATATATATAAGTATAACATGAAAATAAGGGTATAAAAACATGATAATAACAATTTAAAAATATAACCGTTATATTTAATATCATAATATCATTCCATTAAATAAATATTGGAAGTCTTTAAGAAATTAATCATAATGAAATCAATGAACAGGGTCCCCGAGTTCATGACATTAATATAAGACATGAAAATGTGGAATATATATAATCATATAAATTCATTTCCACGGTGCTCAAGTAGCACTTCCTGTGCTATCATAGTTGTATAGGTTCACTCCCCAAATCATCATTGAAGTAAGGGTTCACTCCTAAGACCATCAGGGAATAAAATTTTTCTTATAGAACTAGTTTCACTATCTATTCAACTCCATTCTATCTCATGATTTATAAATATTTAGATAATGTATTTTAGAGGATATATGTCACACCCATCACATAATGAGACTTATACATTTGTGTTCTGTAACACCATTAAAACAATCATAATATCATAACCAATGAAATGAAATGGGTTTCATATACATTTCCTCATATAATAACCTATAGAAAAGAGTTAGGATTTATATTCATTTAATCATTTTATCTTTTTATAACATGTGAAAAGAATTAGGCTTCATAAGAATTTTCTCATGCAGTTACCCATGGCTGATAAACTGAATTCATTCACATTGTACCTTTATAAAAAACCATTTAAGGAATTAATAATAATGATATTATTAGGTCATATCCCTAAAAATGAATTTATAACACCAATAGATGAAATCCTGTATAGAAATTTATTTTTAATTATCATTTAAAACATTTATTGTGTAAAATAGCCTTTCCACTTTGGAAAAAGGGTTTTATAATATAAAAAATAGTTTTTTTTAATTTGAAATAAAATTTGAATATCATAATTAAATCCTCGTGAAAATTATTATAATTGATGGAGGAGAATTGAATTCATTTTTTATATGCTAAAATTTAGATTACATTCACATTTTGGTTAAAATACAAGCATCATTATTTGGAAAATGACCTGAAGATTGCTCACAAAAAATGGTAAAAATGTAAAAAATGGTTAAATATTTCGTTGATAAATTATTTTGATAAATTTAAGAAATTTTTTTTGAATAACCTTTTAGAAACCATGATTTTTTATGCAAATTGAATTTTCCACCCAAGAGGGAATTAAAGATGATTTTACATAAAAACATTATATTCATATATTGAAAATAGTAAGAGAGAAAAATAAAGAGAAAACATTTATGGTAATGACATAACTAGAGGATATGTAAAATAATGAGTTTCTTCAGAGATAGATCGTACCATTTCCTAATCAGAAACATATTCATAAACAATCCTGATAAATGATAATATTGTAATATAATATATTTATCACACTTGGTACATTGAATTGAAATCTCTATGAAGTAAAAACATCAAATGAGACATAAAATATAATTATAATAGATAAATTAATGATAGTAAATCTCATAGGGCCAATATGTATACCTCATAAAAATTTAGAATCATAACATAAAATTTATCTCAAGGAATGAATATTGAGACAAAAATATCATCTTGATTACGTAACTGTTGAATTTTAATCCCACCCCCTCTGTGGGACTATCACTTCAGGATTTCTTTGGTGATGGTCATCTATTTTTGGTTCTCTATAGTGGCATTGTTCCTTTCTCTTATACCTAGCTCTATAGGCCTTTATGAACATGAAAGACTCCACATTGGCCGATGAGTTAGTGCTTTAAGAATGTTTGGGTTTATGTTAACTGGTTTTGGATGTGTTGGGGCTGGTTTAGATTGGATGGGGAGGAGGTTTCAAGCTTTGTTGGTGGTTTTGGTATAGTCTATGCATTGTTCTTCCCTGACAATGGTTTCTTCTTTCGCCAGTTACTCCATTGGTGATATTGTTGATGATAGCACGTGGGTGCGAGATGTAGTATCTGGTGTAGCTACATTGTATAGGTCCTCTAATGTTCTTTGGTGATTTGGTGTCTTTTGACATTGGAAAGGGATTTTAGTGGTCGGTTCTCACCGGCAATGTGGATGCAAATGTGTATAGATGGTCATTGTGTGAGGCACAAGTTTGTCCATCATTTGAGGTGGTATGATGGTTTTTGTTTGAAATTTTAATATTTTAAACCTTTATGATGCTCTTATTATGTGGATGAGATGTTGATGAGGTGACAAGGTGATGATATGGTGATGTGATGATGGGGAAAAACGTTTTTGGGATGACTCTCTAGTTGATTTTGAGCTGGGCAATGTGTTTTAGGTCAATTTTAGTTTATGTTTTTGAAGCATGTAATTTATCTTTATTTTAATATTGAAGTGTGAGGGTACAAAATTTCCTAAAATTTTATTTTAGAAAATTAAAAAAAGTGTTTTGGAATATGGCATTGTCTCATAGAAGTAAAATGTGAGATACAAATTTCTTACCATAGGTCTCAACTTTCGTCCTACATATTCAATACCCTTTTATAATAAATATAAGTTTATTACAAATCTACTAATTAAATATAACTATATATACCATACATTATATTATTTTCTCATGACATTTTATTTCCCGTTTATAAATATTTTCGTGTTATTCTCATATTTCGGGCAATAACAGCTTTGTTTTGTTGTGTATGTTTTGATCTTTGATTTTTGATCCTCGTAATCTGATCATGGGTCCCTTATATTCATAATTTTAACTGTAATATTATTATTATATATAATCTGTAGATTTTTTAATTTAATCCATATAATTTAGACTTAGGAAATGAAATTCATTGTTAATAGAGACAATATGTCATACATACACAAGAACATTGTTTTCATTTTTTAATGCATTGAATGAATTAATGTTAAATATTATATTACCATTACTGAATATTTTTTATGTTATATATACCACATATTTTCATTTAAATAATTATTAATACCTTCCATGTAATGTGAGAAAGAATTACATCGCTTCGCAAGGTGGTAGTCCGTTATAGACATGAGCATAACTATTGTATTCCAACATATTGGAAAGTATAAAATTATATGTGATATAAAAATTATATAAGTATAAAAACATCATAAATATTAGATATTAATATTCAATACATCATAATATTCATTTGTGGGAGGTGGTGATGGAAAAAGAATAACATCGTTTAAGAAAGATGATATTTTTGTAGCTCAATACCATAAAATAAATATATATAAATATAGGTAATATACTAGGATATTATATAAAAATTTTGAAACAATAATTTAGATTGGATAATGAATAAATAAAATAAAATGCTCGATTTGGGGTGTTACCTCTTTTCAAACAACTTCTTTTAGTCTGCTCCAAAAGGATTATTACATAGGATTTCATAGAAAAATAAGTATTATATAATGTGAGGAGTCATACAAATACATTATTTTTTATTATATTTTAGGATATATAAGGATTATGATGTATGGAGAGGATATTATAAGGGGTGGCCTTTTATTATTTTGGTGAGTTGTATACTTATAATTATTGAGAATAAAAATTTGTACAATCATTTTTTTCATGTAGAAATCAACAGAACATTACATTATAATAAATAGAATAAAAAATATAAAATTATGTCCTTTAAATTATATTTTACATGTTATTTTTTCATTTAAAACCATTATATTTTTAGTTAAACCCCACGACAAACCCAGTTTTTACATTTACCAAAAATAATAATTGTAAATTTTATTAGTATTTATTATAGAAAAAAATTTGATTGACCATATTATATAATATATATTTTGATTATTTCAAGTATGAAATCAATTTTATCAAATTCTATTCAAATAAGTGGAAAATGTAATTTAAAATTAATGTCGCAAACGTGATGATAAAGCGGTTATTCCAAGAGAAATTTTCATATGTTTTGAAATATTTAACTCCAAATTCAATATGAATATTATTCAAATAACTTAAATTTATTTAATTGATATATTATTGATTCAATTTTTCTTTTAATCCCATTTTAAAATAAAAAGTTACCTTAAATTTATTTATGGAAAAGAAAATTTCCAAAAAACATAGTATTTTTCACTATTCAATGAAAAAATAATCTTTTTAGTGAAATCCCACAAATCGAAGCTAATATAAATTTTAGAGGATAATTTAAAAAATTAATTTCATTATATAAAATTAATTTTATAAATTTTTTAATAATTAATGTAATAATTTATGATAAAAATAAATAAAATATTTTTTTGATAAAATAGTATTTTCAAAAAATAGAATGAATTTTCTAAAAATATAGAACATTTTAAAATATTTTGTCATTATATGAAATAATTATATGTAATATTTTAAAATTAGTTAATACTATTCATATATTTAATTTTGATAACTATGTTATAATGGTTGTGTTTATTATTAATATATCACGATTTTTAAATCTACGTGTAGTGTATAACACTAGTAAAACTCGGTGTTACATGTAACACTGGTAAATAAAAAATTAATTTATTATAAAAAATTTAATATTTACTAAAGATATTGGTGTTATATATATTTTTAAATTCATAAATCAATTTAGCATGGTTATCACAAATTAAAGGTCTATAATAGCGTTTTTGGGAATGAATCTTAGGATGATTCAAAATCCTTTTAGAAATTTGGAAGGATGTTTATAAATTTTTAAAATTTCTTATATAAAATCTATATAGTATTCAATTTTATATACTCGAACTGAATTCACTAAAAAATTTATCTTAACTAGTAGATACCAATCAGTAGAATATTTTTATAAATATCCAAAAGTACTTATAAATAATAAACATTTTTTCATCATTATAGGTAAGGATGATCATGGTGTATTGGGGTTTGATTATTGTATTTTATAATAGTAAAATTATGATATGAGATATAAATGTAGTTTTTTTCCGGAATGGTGGAGCTATTAGTTGGAAGTGTTCTAAATAAGTGTAAATATTTTAAAAAAATCTAGGTAGAGAACATTACTATATGAGATACTGAAAATGAATATATATTAATCAAGAATTATATCATTGAACATGGTGTCGATCATAAATTTGAGGGAGAAATTGAGCTTTTCCATGATAATAATGGAGAAATTAATCAAAAAATTGAATCATGATATCAACTAAGGATGAAACACATCATTCCAAAATACCAATCCTTTTGGTAGACAATTGAGATGGATGATATAAATACCATTTTAGATTTTAATGATTATAATGTAGAAAACCCTTATAGAAATTAATTTGTGAAATTAAATCTTATGTGTTGTGTTGAATCTTTTAGAATTATATACCTGATTGATTATATGTGATCGTTTAAAATGTATCATGGTTTTATAATAATTGAAATATTCATTTATTTTTCATTATTGTGTACTATATATTTTAGATTAATAGTGGAATGATAATATCCTATCAAATAATAAATTTTTGCAATCCTTAACTGATTATTATCTAAGACTATTAAGGGTTATGGTGAAATGTTAATATTAGAATGAGTAAAAAAATGTATATATTTCAAAAAATTCTATGTGATATAAGGAATCAAATCAAAAGATAATAAGTCTAGAATTATTATTCAGACAAACCAACAAAATTTTATAATATTGAACATCATATAGTTATTGATATACTAATGGGAAATGAAAATTACATTTCCCCATTACATATAGTTGGAAATATACAGAGCATGTGATGCTTTGTACATTGATTCCTTTCTTAGGATATCCTTGAGGTTGATTTAATACATGGGTGGTTGGGCATGTTGATGGTTTTTCATTTGTTTATTTCAACCAAGATGAGATTTTTTCACTTGATTGGATTGAAAAAGATGTATAATACCATGATTTTATTATATTTAGGAAATACAAGGAAATTCCCCTGTGAGTGACATGTAATTTACTCAGTTACATAGATGAATGACATGCGATTTATTTTTTCAAAATTTCTCCTCATATTTCATAGAATAATTATTATATGAATTGTTTATACTAAATAATAATAATTCATTCCAAAAAAACACATGATATCATAGAATAAATAATATTATAATTATAAATATAGTTTACATAATAGATCTTTTTGTGGAGATGTTCATATAGATATATGAGTATGTTAGATTGACATCACACTAGATCCCTTTTTGTATCAGTTGTTGCATTGATGTTTTCCTTGTATATTCTCCTTGATTTTCTCTATGAACCAAGGTATTTATATCCCCCCAATAATATAAAGTCTAACAGGTTCACATAGTGATAAACTAAAATAAAGATTAAATGTTTGATAATTTGGTTGTTCGAATATAAAGAGAGATATATAGTCCAATCCAATGGTGTTCGAGTGAATTTAGAAATAGGTTTGATACTTATCATAAATTACATAGGGAATCTTAGATAAATTGGTTATATTAATGGATTTGAATTGAAATATTTCAATCCAATTATATGATTAATATATGTAATATGCCTAGATATAAAAGTTGTATATATTGTATGATATGGATTACTAATATAGTAAAAGGAACTATGATACCTCCATCATCATAAATGGATTTTAATTTGAGAAATCATGATCATGGGAGAATTCCTATAAAATCATGAGTTTTAAAAGGGAAACATTTTGTTTTTTAGCATACAAGATAGGTTGAATCGGGCTCAAACGAACAAATAAATATTTGAATTTAAATGCGGTTATAATAACCCAGCCATTAAATTTTAGGGTATCAGTAGAGATAAATTTTTTTGAAATAAATATAATGTTATAAATCAATATTAATTCAAGGGTATGTAATTAGAAGATAATCAATCAATTTATAATAAATTTATATTATTCAACAAAAAATATATTTTCTTCAAAAAAGTTATTCTCTTTATGATTGAATATTATAATTTATAGAAGTATTATAAAATTTATTCTACAAAATTATTTTCAATTTTTTATTCAAAGTTTCTAAATTATCATCAATTAAATTTTTAAAAATTTTCAGAAGAAATATATTTTTCAATGAATAATGAAAAATACTGATTTTAATTGTAATCCATGTTTTATTTTAATGAATTTTTAAAATTGAAATTATGTTTTTGATTAATATTAAATTTTATATAATAAAATTTTTTAAAAAAATTTATACAATGGTTTTTGAAAATTTTTTATTCTAAAATTTAATATAAAAAATTTTGTATTAAGAAATGACATTTTTTTGAACAAAACTGTATTTCATTAAATTTTTATAGTTTAACTCTAAATTAAAATTTTAAAATATTTTTTAATTTTGAAAAACATATTAAATATTTTTAATTATGGGGTCCAAATTTATTATATATATTACTTTTAGTTTCAAACAATATTAACAATAATATTTATAATTTTTTGATACCACAGTAAAGGTTAAATCGGGTAATTAAGGGCAATAACAAAATGATAAGGAATGGAAAATGACCAAAAAAGTTTCGCCTAATAATTATCTGAGTAATTATTATACATAATCATTAAAGGTTCATTTATATTACAATTTTTATATATTTAGGTATGATTATAACCTTTATAATATTATATTTAATGAATAATCAAAGATGTCACACATTTGTTTTTATAAAATGATTTTTTTTATTATGGTGTAATCTAGATGAAAATATTAATGTATTAATTTTATTTTTTAATTTAATATTTATATATTCATCATGTTAATTTATTTTTAATTTTTAGGGAATAAATAATTACTTTAAACTCTCGTACAATAGTGATAAATTTATAATTTAATTGAAAAAAAATCAAGTTAAGGATATTAAAATTCTTGAAATAAATATAATTTGGTATATTTAATGCCGAAAAAAATTAAATTATGTAATTTAAATTTTATGGATATAATATATTTTTTATTCAAATCATAATTCTCTTCATTATGTTTTTAATGTCAATGTATTGAATAGTATCCAATTAGACAATAGAAAATTTATTTGAATTTATATTTTTTTTAAATTATTTAAAAATCATAAAACCTCTAAGTAAGAGGAATGTGAAAATATATGGTATATAATTATTATACTATACATTTATATTCCATTTGTAATAAATTTATAACTAAAATTCTCTGATTGAATTTTAATAATTTGAGAAATTTCAAGGGTTCTACTCCCCATTATTATAATTGAAAAACTATTCTTCTAAATACTACACAATAAAAAGACATTTGATTCATAAAATAAATAACTAAAATTTGTATTAGAGCCTCTCCCCAAATTATTGGGGTATTTTGTTTCCATAATACAAACCTTATTAGTTTTTAGGTGTTAAAGAAATGAGGTTTTTCCAAGAGGATGCATAGTTTATATATGCATGTCACAGTTTTGATTTTCCTTCAACATACATAAAACCATATTAAACAATGATAAAATAATATATCCCATATAATCCTTAATAATATGTGTTATCAGGTTAATTTAATAACCAAAATGCATCCCCCCTTCCATAAAATGGGATATGATATTATTATTTGTGTGTACGGCAGACTACAACCTCACGATCTGATGTTAATCGTTTTCAATTATAACATCTCATGGATGGATTTAATAATGAATTTATGTTATATTTAAGATATTTTTAGAAAATATACACATATTTAGTTATGATATAACATAAAACTTTTCAATTTCTATTCTGTGGGGAATAAAATAATGTTGCTCATGTATATGGCAGACTACCCCCTCACAAAGAGATATGATTCATTTTTCACTAATGCATTACATGAAGGATAATAATGATAATGTTTCTGAATATATGTGACATAAATGAGACTTTTATGATATTAATTACATATTTATCATTTTTAAATTTAAATATAATTTTTTTCTTACCTTTCCACATACAGAAAAATGATAACACCTTTTGTGCGTTCGTGTGAATTATCATCTCCACGAAGTGATGCAGTTATTTTTTTCATCACCGTATCCCATGTTGGAAATAAATAATTATATTTAAACTAATAATATGATAAATAAGATATTATTATTATTATGGAATGAAAAAATAGTACTTTCTTTCTTTTCATATTGATCTATGAAAAATGGAAATGTTACTCATGCGTATGTACTGCCTTCCGTTTCTATGATTGAAACATAGTTCCTTTTTCATAACCATATTTCATAGTGTAATATAAAATAATAATTAATATATAAAATTTATAATTATTTCAGGAATATTACATTATAAATGAAGAAATTTAGATATTTTTTACCCTAATAATCCGATCAATGTTTTTATGGACTTATGATCCGAATATCATCAAAGCATATAGCATTAACATAATTAATTAATTAATTGTAATATCATTTTAATAAGTTATATAAAATAAATAATAATAATGAGAAAATTTCTAATTAAATACAAAAATCAACCTATTTTCATTATCCTATATTTTAAAAAAAATTAGGTGATGAGTGAGACTCATGGTAAGTAAATCTTTAATTAAAAATTATTATTCTAAAGGTATGATTAAATAGTTTTTTAAATAATTAACATTAAATTATAATTTTTTAAATATATTTTTATAAATTTATATATATGGAAATTAAGGTTTTTAAAATATAGTTTTTGGATGTTTAAATTTTTTTTTAATATGGAATCTTTTTAATGTTTTATGTGGGGGAATAATTAACACAATTTACTTTTATTGAGTTAAAAATCAACATCATTTATTATTTAATGATAAAATTATGTATAAATTTACTTTTGATTGTATTATGTTTTTTCCTATTGTTTTATATAGATTTATAAATGAAAAAATAGTCAATTATTTTTATTAACCCTCATTTCAATGATAAGTTATTGGTAAGGGAAATTCTTTTGAAAACCCTCAATTAATGTTTTTCTTTGAAATTTTTATAAAAAAAGAGTCATATATATTTTTTTTAACTTATATGGAATTAGTAGATTTTCCCACATTCATTATTACATAATGTTTCCATAATTATATTACAAGCATATATTTTTATTTGGTAAGAAAATATATTCTTTTGTACTTGTGCATTATTCTATTAAAATAATCGATTTTTCTCAATGAGTTTTTTATAATGAAATAATTCTTATTTTAGGATTATGATGTGGTTCTTGTGAATTTTTTGTGATGATTGATTGTTCTATTATTACCCAAAATGGTTGGGTTTGTTATAGAATTCCAATGTATTTGGTATATTTGATGTTCATTGTGATGTTAATTTCAAGTGTGACAGTGATGTTTACTCAATGTATAACTATAATGGATTTTTCAAGTGTAACAGTGAGGATTATTTTGTGGTTTCCATGATAATTAAATCATAATTAATTATGATATATAAATGATTCCTTAGGTAACTGTTATTATTTATTTATTCTAGATTTGTTTTTATAGAAATATAATGTTTTAAAATGTAATGTTATTGGGTTGATTTTCAGAGTGATAAAATATGTTACTATTGAAGAGTGAAAATAATAACTTTGTGGACCCATATTCATGAGTTTTTTAGGTTTTCAAAGAAAACTTTATGAGTTTTATTTTTTTTAGAATCTTCATGAAATGTTTAATGAAATATTTGGCCATAAAAGAGGATTTATTGGGTAAGAACATGTTTGTTTGGGGAAAAATGTTTATTAGAAAAAGGAAAAGTATTATAATTATTTATGGAATAATGATAAGTTTCATTCATTTCAGTCCATAACTATGTTTTTATGCTCATATAATTTTTTTAATTTATTTTCAAATAGTTTATAGATGAGTATGAATAATGATGATATGAAGGTGAAAAATGTGGATATTTATCATGAATCCAAACCATGACTTTTAAAAGAGTTGTTTTTGTGAAAAAATGGATAGTAATTATAAATTTAAACTTGTAAGGTATGGGTTTACATTGGAAGAGTTTTTTAGATTCCCAAAAACCTTAAATCAAAAAGATCCTCCTAATTTTAATAATATTAATTCTAGTATGGTGGATTAATCATTTTTGGGAATTATTTTATCTTGTAAAAGAGATTTTGGATTTGGATAATGTTTATAGACTACAAGACAATTTTTATGGATTTTTTTATCCGTAGATTTTGATTCCAGTGATTCAAGAATGAAAATTTCATACTCATCATTTAATGAATATGATGAGTTTGTGGTTGAAATTGATAATAGGATGAAAATATAATTTTCATAATTGTATATTTCATTAGGCTTTTATTTTATATGATAAAAAAATTCATAATCTCATAAGAGGATCATTTAATTTTTTTTCATATACATTTATTATGGAGGAAGTAATTTCCTTTTGACCCATCATAGATTTAGGGTTTGATTATGGTTAGCATTCACATCAACACATTATATATCACTCTATACCAATCCTAGAGAGCTAGGTTTATTTTCCATTTAAATTTTTTTCCGACATGGAAACCTTTTATGTCTTATATTAGGTGACATTTATACTTTATTGTCTCTCTTATCATGTGGAAGTATTATTAATCATTTTTATGACGTGGGATTTGAATAAAGAAATTTTGAATAGTCAGCCCCTTATTACTAAGACAATGATCAGATTACGAGGATGAAAATTATTAAATAGGGATTGGGAGAATGTGACATGGTATATCTTAAAAAGGAAACATGATGTAGAGCCGCATACACGATATGCCACATCAATATTAAACGTACAACTAAATATTATTATTTAAATGTGAAAGATATAACCTAGATATTAAATTTCCTGCTTTCTATAGGAATAAATCATTTCTCAAATAAATATTGTGTTACAAATCAATATTATTTTATTATTAAGTTATTATAAAATAATCACACAATTCTTTGTAAATTAATTTTATTCATAAAAAAATACATATTCTTCAAAAATGATAGTTTTTTTACGGGTCCATATTATAATTTCTTGAGTAAATATCAAAATTATTTGTAAAATTTTATTTTAATTTTATATTCACCATGTTAAAGTTATCTTCAAATTAATTTTTGATAATTTTTTAAAAATACTAATTTACTAAGTAATAGTGGAAATACTGATTTTTATTAAAAACAATATATTAATTTATATAATTTACAAATGAAAATTAGTTTTTGGAATAGTTATAAATTTTAGGTAGTTTAATTTTATTATAATTATCCAGTTATTATTTTTAAATATATTTTATACATTAATGTAGTAAAAAAAGATTTTATATTTAATAAGAAATGTTTTTTGAAAAACAAATTTCCATTATGTTTTTCCATATTAATTTGAAATTCAATTACTCAACTTCATCATTTTGAATTATCAGAATTAGATTCCATTTTTTGAATTAGGAGGATCAAATTTAATAAATAGATCACATTTATTTTTTGATGATATGTTTAGTAAACTTAGTAATTTTTGTTTCCATTGTAAATTGTAAATCATGTTATTAAAGGTAAAAATAACATGTCAAAGACTAGAGAATAACACTAAAACAATCCATAATATAACTGTATGGGTAATTTACATCAATAATAATTTATCGTTTAGTTATATGAACATTTTATTCTATTTAAAAATTATTATAACTGATATAATGTTATGTTTAATTTAAAGTTATGTCAAAGATGTCACGCACTTGTTATTAATAAGTTTTATATTTTTAATATGTCATAATCTAGATGGTATTTTTGAATATAGAAATTATTTTGAAATATAAAATATTAAGTTTAGCATGGAATATTATTTTTAACTTTTAATGAATAAATAATTAGCATTTATGCTTGCACAATGCTAATGCAATAATTATTTTTTTAATGAAAATATCAAATAAATCATAATAAAAATATTGAATGAAATTTAATATGATATATTTAATGTATATACTAATTTTCTATATTATGTCTTTGTATTTAATATATAATAAAATACTTAGTTTGAATTTTATTTTTATTTATTTTTTTATATTCAACTTAATGAATATTATCAAAATTGACAATAATGATATTTTATTGAATTAATATTTTATAAAATTTATATTAATGATAGAAATTATAAATAATAAAAATTGGAATAATATATGTTTTAAATATCATAAAATTATCATTTATAAGAAATTTTGAACCGTTTTTTACTAGAAAATAATTATTAGATATTATTATTTTGAGAAATTCCAGGAGTGTTCCTTCACCCTCTAATAAAAGGTAACCACTTGTTCTTAGTCTTAATCACATAAAAAATGATTCTAAATATTACTACTATATTTTTTTACTAGTTTTCCTAACCATGTTTTAGAGGTATTCATTTATGCATAATACCAATATTATTAGTCTTAAGGTGTTATGGACATGAGGATTTACAGACATGAGGTATAATTTTTTTTATGCATGTCTTAGTTCTAATTATTCTTCAACATCCCTCAAACCTTCCCCAACCATGATAAAACAATAAATCTAGTATCTCTATATTATTTGATATTATTATATTAATTTAATAACATATATTAATCTTTTATTTCATAAAATAGTATACCAAATCATAATTTGTGAGAATGGTGGACTACCGTCTCACGAACTGATGTCTTTCATTTTCCATTATCAACTAACTTGGAATGATATAATGATTTATTTAATGTGAATATATGATATGTGTGAAATATTTAATCTTTTATAATAATAATATCAAATATTCATTATTACATTACATTTAGTGGGGGTGTATGATAATATCTTTAATGTGTATGTTGAACTACCACCTCGCAATGTGATGTGTTTCATTTCTCAATAAAGCATTAATTATATAGAAATAATGATATATTTTATGAATATATGTGATATATTTTATTTTTATGATATTATTGATATATTTATCATACTTGAAATAAAATATAGCATTTTCATTCTTACAATTCCCTGAACATAGAAATGATTACATCGTTCGTATGTATGTGTGAATTATCACCTTCACTAGGTGATGCAATAATTTTATCAATTCTACATCAGATAGATGATATATATAACTATATTTAAGTAATTAATTTATACATATGATATTATTATCATTATATAAATATAAAAAAAATCATACCTTCTCTCTATAACAGTCTTTGATAAATTGAAATGTAACTCATGCATATTTACGACCTACCATCTCAATGAATGTAAATTATGTAATTTTTATAACCATATTTTATTGTTGTATTTTAAAGTATAATTAATGAATAAAATTTATATTTATTTCGTGATTTTATTTTATATTTTTTTTAATTATGCACTCAATATCCAAAATCAACCTATCATTTCATTCTGGACCTATTAACTCAATATAATTAAAGCATCATACGTAATCTGAAATAATTACATAATTTTTAAAATTTGAAATAAGTGAAATATAAAATACTAATAAATTCCATATCTTTTCCACAATTTAAAAAACATAACATATTTT
Organism: Viscum album; assembly: GCA_963277665.1. NCBI lineage: Eukaryota > Viridiplantae > Streptophyta > Magnoliopsida > Santalales > Viscaceae > Viscum > Viscum album. Next base: position 401,753,947 of record OY728138.1, read on the forward strand.
GATTACTCATGATGATAAAGAACAGATGTTATGAGTCCGACTCATGGTAAGGGACTCACAAAAAAATCAAAATTTTAAAAGTTCTAATGAATTATTCTAAAAATATTTTTATTTCATTTCTATGGTTTTACAATTATTTTTATTAATTTCTATATATATACTTGAGTTTTTTAAGAAAAATATTTTTTTAATTTCTCCCAAAATATTAAATAAATAAATCATTTTACGTTTTAATGTGAGTCAATGTTAAACTCAATTTACATTCTTTCTGTTGAACAACTACGAAAATAATTATGTCATGATAAGACTATGTAAAATTAATTTTTATTATTTTATGATTAACTTATAACTTTTTTATATGGATATAAATCTAATACACATTATTTATTAAATATATTAACTCTCACTTCAATGATAATATATTGGCAAGGAAATTTCTATTAAAACCCCTCTTTTGTTGATTCTCTATCAACATTTATAAAAAAGAGTCTAGAGGAAAATTTTTTTAACATTTACAAAAAGAGTGTGTTATTTTTTAAAGAATTCTTAATCTTTTCATAAATCCTTAATAAGATTACATGTTTATTTAAAATTAAAATCGATTCCTTTTTATGTGTGTAGTTTTATGTGAATATAAATGATTTTCCTTAAGGAATGATTTTATTATGAAGGAATTCCTATTTTATGATTATGTTATGGATCTTGGGAATTTTATTATAATGGAATGTGATTCCATTATAAAATAATACATTTGGGAACATGATAGTCTTATAGAGCAATGGTTATGTGGGAATATTACCGTGATTCTTCTTCCTTGTGTAACTACAATTGTTCCCCCAATTATATGTGAGAGGGTTATGTTAAGTATAAGCATGGTGGTTAATTCGTGGTAATTGTGAGCATTAAATCCTGAAATAATATGATAAGAAAATTATTCCCCATGTAACATATATTATTTATTTATTCTTACTTTTCTTTTTTAGAAATCTCATATTTTTAGAAGGTATGTTATTGTGTTTATGTTCAAAGGAAAGTATATGTAACTTTTTATTAGTGAAAAGTATAACATTGTGAAAATGATGTCATTATTTTTTTATGTTTTAAAAGAATACTTTATAGGATTTATATTTCTGTAATGATTTGATTTTAAATATTTTTTGAAAATATTTGGGAAGAAAATTTGATTTTTTGGGTAAGAAAATTCTTATTTTATCCCCAAATATTATTTTGAACAATTTAAATTTTTATAAGTATTTATGTACTAATTATTTATTTCCTTATTTTATATCCCATACTAATAATTTTTTGTCTAATTCAATTTTTTAAAATGTTTTAATAGGGATAAATGATGTTAAGGGACAATGATGAGGCCAATATTATAATTTTGAATATTAATAATGACTTTATATCATGTTTTTAAAGAATTTTGTTTTGTGGGAATATAGATATTTAGTATAAGTGTCCACTTGAAATGTATGGGTTTAATTTTTAATATTTATTCATAATTCAATAAAATTAAATATTAAAAATATCCATATAATTATAGAAATGTGAATTCTAGTTCAAAAATAGTATAATATTCAATTATTTAGGTTGGATCCTTACATTTTTGTCTAATCAAAATGTTTATCATTATAGTTTAAATTAGAAATATAAAATTTTTATGAATAAAAAACCATGTTATGATCTTTGAATTATTAAATGATCATAAAAACTACAATGATAGCACATTATATTAAGGCCTACTAGTTTATAAGCATTGGTAGATAATAATCAACCTCCACAATGGAATCAGATTAGATTATATATAGATTTGATCATCCGATTGGATGGGGTTAAAAACATTTTAGTCCAGGATGAATCTATCTACATTTGATATTTTCAATATATAATTAATGTATATTTATTTGGACACATTTACAGTTTTAGGGGTCACCTTTTTGTATACAAGTATTATAGTGGTTGGCGTACTATATATAGATGAAATATTAGTTTATCTATATATTAGTGATCTCAATAAAATATACTCCATCAATTTCATTATATAAGGGTAATAGTAGAAAAAAGGTAGACCTATATATATATTCTTCATATTCTTGTCGATTTACTGATAACCAATTGAAAATTTAATTTAGCTACATAAATTTTTATAAACAATATATGATCCTAAAAACCACATCACCTAGTTTCATGATAGATCTTTTACTCAAGAATGTTTTTTTTGTATCGAGTATCTATGGATTTCATAAAACACTCCAAAATTATTGACTTCTTTTACCAATTAACAAAAGGAACACAAGGTTCAATTATCATAATTATTTTCATATAAGAATAAATAATTTTGAGATGTTGTGAGAGGAGTGTGAGTCTATGAAATTTGGTGTATTCATTGAGTAATAATGAAATTATAAAATTCTTAGAGTGAATTTTAAATGAATTTATCTACAAAATCACATATTTATTGATTTTAATAGTACATGATTTCTTATACCAATTTTTTCTATATATATGAATTTTTGAACATGGATTAGTTTAATTCAATTTAATAAAACTGTTTTTAAATGTAGGTTTTATTTTTAGCGGTTTTGTAGATCTTTTGATAATGTTTTATAAGAAAAATTAATTTTTTGTTTACTGAAAATATAAAATTATTTTTTTATATAATAGAATATTTGATCGGGAAAAAAAAGTTTTTCATTCAAGAATGGGGGACTTAAGATGTATGATAAAAACATCGACATATTCAAAATTCATATGAATTGGGAAGATATATATGGTTTTATATCTCTTTTATATTTTTTACAACAAAATTTAGAGAGAATCACCAATAAATGTAGAATTAACAGTAAATGTGTGTGGGTCTTTGATCCAATACTCATATTATGTGTTTCTCAATGACCTTATTATTTAACCATTATTCAATATTATAAAATTTTACTTTTGTTATATAAAAAAATATATTTTTATTTAACATTTATTTTTACAATATAATTAGAATGAACATAATTTCAGTAAAATATTGATTTCATTCTTTGTGAGAAGTTCGCTAATCACAAAATTTTCTCCCACACTTTTATTATAAAAACATAAAATATAGGATAAAATAATTTTATAACATGATTTATTATTTTATTGACATTCAATTTTCATATGATTTATAGCTATATTTAGAGACATTTTTTTAATCCAGTAATGGTATTTTTTATAATAATATAATACATTAATGAATTATTTCAAAATTGATATACCATTATCTAAATGTTTTTGAATTGAATCAAGTATTATGAAGAATGTGATGCTTTAATTTATGGATTAGTCATTATTGAGGTGAAAAACATTACATTCTTCGCTAAAATTGGGGACATTATCTATTCATTTAGGGTTCATAAATTATATTTTTTGGATAATTATATTGATGATTTACATCCATAATTCCAATAGACTATTAGGGAAATGTGGTAATTGTTATTAATGTATTATATTTTATACTGAATATTGATAAATTTTATGAAATCAGATATCATGTAGAAGAATATTTAATAGATCTGTTTTAAAATATTTAAACCTAAAAACTATAAAATTTGATTTTTTACATTAAATTTTGGATTCATATTAAATTATTAAATTATAATATTTATCAAAAAATTTATAATTTTGTTTTAAAATAAAAATTCCACTCATTGAAATTTTTTAATATATTATTATAAATATTTTATAACAATAATAAATTATCAATGTTAATATTATGACCATGATATTGGGGAACAACTCATGTAAGGGTTGGACATGGTGGACGACACTTGAAGTGAAATATATAATCTCAAGAAGTCCTATTAACTCAAAAATTTAGTTGAGCATATTATAGATTCAATATGTTTACTTTTGTCATATTATTTGGGAAGATAGTTGGGTCCTTGAATTTAAATTTTAAGCCTAATCATATCCATATAAACATTGGTGTTTACAAAAATACCTTGTGGACCATTATTAGAGTTCCATATAAACCCTTAAAAATCCCATAAACACCCTATTGGTTCTCCATTAATCAATTATTCATTGATAAAAACTGGTTAAATTAATAAAATTTTGTGACACAATCTCCATGGTTCCCTATTAAAAGCACTATTGAATCCCATTATAGTTTAAAAATGACCTCAACATTTTAACTAGACTGCTTTGATGATGTATGAAATTAATTTTTGAATACTCGTTTTCTAAGAGATGATGTATTTTTTAATGTGGTTCAAACAATGTTTTCCATGGGAAAAAATTTCATATGATATAATGATTAAATGATTTATTTATATGTTAGGTTTTTTATAAATTTTGGGATTCAATATTTATCACTATACAAATTCTAGGATAATTCATATTATTTTATGTTTATTAACCTTAAATAAATGGTATTAATTTAATTATTTATGCATAAATTAAACACTCCTAGTTATAAACATTATTTACTATTTTTCTATTAGGTTTTACCGATTTCAAATATAATTATTCTGTTGGATGAAATTAATATAAATTTTTATTGGAAAATAAATATGTGGAATATAGAATCGATAGTTCTAGTGTGAATCTTCAATCATAAGTAAAATTATAAAATACCGTAGGATGTTTCTACATGTAATCTCAATTGATATAAAGTATAAACCTATTCTATAAATATCCTGAGAGAATATTAAATTTATTAAAATATGGAATTTAGGGTCTTATATTCCAATTTCATGTTTTATATTTTAAAAATTATCTCATGTTGTAATTTCCTAGTTGTTCAATATTTTAATTATTTGGACTTTTAACATGGAATTTGAAGTTTTAATTTCCTTTAGAAACATTAAATTTTTTCAATGTGAGAATAAAGGAATTTATAAGTACATAAATTTTAACTAGGAATTGTTATTTGGAATTACACCTACATTTTTTTAATATTCGAAAAGAAGTTATCTAATTATTTGAATATATGGGAATTTTTATTAAAATTTATTATGCTTATAAGTAGAGTGAATTTATATTGGAACATTCTAACTGATTCAAATGGAAATTTAATTTTTAAATTTTCAGTTTGAATTAATAATTAATAAAAAAGGTTTTTTTTGAAATTTCTTAATTTATAGGGGAGAATTAAAAAAGTAGTTATTGGTGGTATTTTCCCTTGTTTTCTTATTTTATGCATGTAAAATAATTTTAACAATGAATTTATAGTTAGAATTTTCATTAGGAATTTCCAATTAATTAAAATTGTAAATATAAGTATATGAATGTACAGTAATTTTGAATATTTGTTTGCTATGTCCAATTGAATTGACTTTTCAAATTGACTTGTAATTTTCAAATGACTTAATTTTTTAAATAAATTTCTTTTCAATTGTAATTTTTCTCTTGAAATACCCCATTTTAATTTCTATAGGGATATTATGATGTATCCAAAAAAGGAATTTCAACTTGTAATTTTAAATAAACTTAAATTTCATCATTTTTTTCAATTACATTCATTTATATAATGGGAATTTATATTAGACATTAAAATTTATAATTAACCAAAAAATTATATGTGGGAATTTCTTGTGGTAATCTCTGGTGAGAATTCCCAGCCTCAATTGGAAATTTAATCAAATATGGATTCTAAATTGATTTTTTCAAATTTTAACTATAGTTTCAAGTATCCACTTGTAATTACCATTTTCAATTCACTATTTGAATTCCACTAATATGGTTTATATAGTATTCTATAAGTACATTCCACTAGTAAATTCTAATGGATATTTATATTGTTAATTTCTAATTTAATCAAATGTAAATTATGGATATTATTTTCCCAAACCACTTTCTAGTATTTTCAAGCATATAATAGGAATTTATAAAAAAAATTAAATGGAATTTTATATTATAATATTATTATGTTACTTTAAAATGGTAATTTTCAGATGGAATTCCCACAGAGAATTTTTATAGGGAATTTTTGAAATAAATATACAACTAAATCAAATCTAAATGATTAATTTTAAAACTTTTAAGTATATAATAGGAATACCCATTTGTCCTTTCCCAATAGGATTTTTAAACTAGAAATTTATAATGGTATTTTACATTGTTAATTTACTTTGGTAATTTCTAGTAGAAATTTCTGGTGTTAAATTTCAATTGAGTAAATTGATAATTATAAACATGATTTACCTTAGTTATTTTTCATCATTTGTAAGTACCATGTGGAAATTTATATTAAATATTATTAGTATAAAATCCATAAAGAATTTTTATTGTGAATTTGGAATTTAAATTTCCAATATAATCAAATTTAATTTATGCATGGAGTATTCCTTGGTTTTATTATTTCATTTTCATGTATTTAATGGGAATTTCATGGGAAATTTACAATGTTATTTTTAACTATAATTTTTCATTTTGATTTTAAAATGAAAATTTCAACTTAATATTTTTGTAGAAAATTTATAATTTTAATTTCATGGGTTTTTTTAATAGAACCAAATCTAATATTTTTCATGGAATTATCCCATGATATTTCCCAACACATATAATTATCCCTTAGGAAAATTAATTGGTAACACACAATTGGATTTTTTTTTATTAATTTATAATTGGGTTTTCCACTGAAAATTTTTAGTGGGAATTTTTAATGCTAATTGCCAATTTAATCAAATATAAAATATATATATATATATATATATATATATATTCATTTTTTCCAACACTAGGATGTATCCATTGGAAATTTACAATACCAATTATCATTGTAATTTCAAATGGGATATCAACATGGAATTAAGAATTTTTTAATGTTTGAATTTCAAATGGTTTTCCAAAATTTACTCATAGTGGGAAATTATTATTCTATATTTCCATTAATCATAATGATTCTAATTTTTTGATACTTTTTTTATAAAATAATATATCATTAATTCAATGAATTTACATTACTAGTTTTCAATGAAGTGATTATGGAAAATATTTGGTGTGATTTGGGAAAGTATTGTTGAATATGAAATCAATTTTTATAGGTGGGATCAATTTCAATGCATTTTAGTATTTTATAAACAACACAGTTTCAATATATGAGTTTAAAAAAATAGATTGTTTGATTTTATTGTTACTATAGAGGAAATATGTTCTTTTAAAATTATTTCACGTTGTTGGAGGTATGTTAAAAATATGATCACATGAAAATTTTAACATATTTTACATTTATTATTATTATATAACTTTTTTAGATTCATAAACAATAAGGCGATTCTATTTATCTCTATCGATATTGTGGTTAAAAATTTAGGTCATCTATTATCATATGAATTTTTATGAGAAGATATAATTGAAATGGTAGTTTGTATTACAGAGGAATATTTTTCATATGTCTCGTGTTTTCAATCCCAATATTCATAAGAAAAATCATTCATCCCTACTTATTAGTACTATGTGTGAAGGAATTTTATAACCTATTTTTAAAACATTTAATAAATAATTAATCTTATTGGGAATCATGAATGCATAATAATATGATAATCTACGTTAAAAAATTTATGATAGTATTTTAAAAGTGATAAAATGTGTCATTAGTTTATTTTAATGGGTTAAAATTATCTAGATTTTTTAATTTTTTATTTTAGTTGATAATTTTATAAACTATTAATTGATATAGGATTGGTAGGATGATAATGTTTTGAATATTCTACAGAACATTCCGTTACTTACATCGTCATTTGTAAGGAAGATTCCTTAGTATGTAAATGATTATTTATGAAAAATGAGTAAGATGACAGTGTCTCTAAAATAAGACAGTGAGAACACATTTGTTTTTAAATTCATACATGATTATAGATTGGGTTTACGGTTACAAAATTCACTATATAGACAAACCACAACATGATAGATAAGTACCATGTAATATAATATTGTCAAGTTTAAGAATCTACTTAATCATTTGTGGTGAAAAAAAATTATTTACAATCAAATTATGAGAGAATGTATTTATAAAGGAGGAGACTATTAGATTATATTTTAAAATTTACAATCTATTGAGAATAGTTATGATAGTAGAGGCCAAATTAAAAAATTATGAATAGAAAATCTAATCTATTTAAGCAGTTATTTATGTTGAAGCAAAACGAATATATGTGATCTATTTCGGGTGATGATAAATAATTTTTTTAAGAGAATGTTGAAAATTAGAATATTTGAAAAAGAAAAAGAAGATACATTATCTCTTGTTGTTTAGGAAGCACCAAAAAATTCATAGAGATGAATATATTGTGAAGGATAAGAGTATTAATTATTTAATCTAGGGATTAAAAGATCATTTTCATGAAGTGATAATGATACATAAAAAATTCATGGAAAATAGAAAAAAAAATTCATCATATACAAAAAAATGACTCTGTTTAGTGACATCAATTTTAGGTCTATGGATTAGATATTTCAATCCCTATATTTATATCTAAATATGAATTTCAGGAAGAGACCTCCCCAATCCCAAAACTATATATGTTATTACCAAGGTGGTGGAATAATTAGTACCTATTTTCAAAGAATAATATGATATTGCCTCAAATACTATATGATGTTTAAATAGATAGGTATTTTCATAGTCTTTACATTGTTATGGTTTCATTTAATATATTTTAAATTATAATGAAAATAAAAATATACTCCATGAAAACAATACGGTAGTATGGAAATCAACTAATGAATCATATATAATAATTTTGATATGCCTTACTGATTTTTTAAGATTTTATATCTTGATAGATTTATTTCATAATAAAATATTATTTATTCCATTCTTTATTTTATCACTTAATATGATATGCTTTAATACATAGGTCATATATGTATACGTAGTTATAATTTAGCATATTTATTGTGTACAAAAAATCAATGAAATTACATAAATGGAATGATTGTCCTTATTTTAAAAAATATACAATAATATTGAAGTTCACCATTAATAAAATGAATAAATATTTTTTTATTCAAATGAAATTTGATTAGATCAGATGAAATTGTTTATTTTTAATTTATTATGATTGGGAGTAAGGAATTAGAAAAATGATTGAATGAAGTAAAGTTCATTTAATTGAACATCAGTTAATGGTATATTGGGATCTAGTTGAATATTATTCCCTATATACTCTGTTAATATTAATGTTACATTTTTAGACAGCTATATGAAATCTAGGGTGTTTAAATATTTGAACTAGATGCTACCCATTAGGTTAACATGTGATAGTGATCTCAATGTCATATATGTTTTATTTATTATAGAAACACGGACAATCATGATATTTTATATTAAAATTTGAATATATATTCATCTCTATAACATTATTTCTATTTAAATTTTCTTTATACATATTTTTTTCTTAATTTTTATATTTTTTTAGGAGGAAATATTTTTTACTAAAAAAGTCACACCTACATATCTATTTACAATTTTATGTAATGGTGAAAGGGTTTTTTAGTTACATTTTGTGGAGGCCTATTTCTATGACCCAGATAAGCATACATATTAGATCTAGGAAATATGTAAATGTAAACTAGAATTGTGTAAGAGTATATTTCATTGAATATGTACCGTGTAATGGCCAAGGGATACATATAAGGGTACCTATATAGTTTCATAAGGGAAAGGTTACATTTTTATGGGTTTTGTATGGGTAAAGATTGCACTACGTAAAGCTAACCCCATTGAAAATAAAGTATTTAAGGGTAAGGTAGTAGTTCCATAAAGGTATCATATATTTCTCTATGGTTGTGTATGGGTGAAGGAGGATTTATTTAATGCTATCCTTGGGGTTTCTAATAATTTGTAACGGTACTAGTGATTTTTCAAATCACATGTATGGGTAACCATGTCTCACATTATAGGAAAAATTGATTTTCTTCTCTTTGAAAAAATTTATTATCATACCAGTATGTGACTCTTATGATTTGTATATGGGTAAACCAGGTTACACTTATGAATCACTTATTATGGACAACTTAATTTAAAAATGTATTATTCTCCATTAGAAAAACCATGTATCATGTTTTGAGGATTTAAAATGCCTTAAATAGTGGTAATTAATTATATTGACTCATTTAGTTATAAGACTCCTTTATAAACTAACTAAAACCTATACATTCATGGAAAATTAAATGGTCCACCTAATTTATTTTTTCATCTAGTGCTATAATCTACAATGTGGTTTTGATAAAATTAATATATAAGAATCAATGTAGTATTTATTTTTAGTTTACTTCTAGAATCTAATTATCCGAAGACCCATTATAAAGGATCTAAAAATTCCCCTATGTATGTTATTATCATTTCTTATGTTTTTCAAGAACATATAAACCAGTGTCTATTTTTTCCTTTAGAGAAACATTCTTCATGGAATAAATTCCTCATATTATTTTACATATTCATCCATGATTATAGAAATAATGGTAGAGAATTTATGAAATAATAAAAAAAATGTAAATTATTCATGGGTGATAAAGATAATACGATATTTCTATTCCCATGTTTATTTATAAATTTGTATTATTATCATATATGTTTTTGGCATTTCAATATTTCAAGAAAAGTGTAAGAGTTCTTCAAAAGTGTTAAATCACCATGAATTATAAAAATCAAAATGGTTAATTATTATGAGTTTCCCTCATATTATTCATCATGGAAAAATTATCAATGATAATGAATAATGACTATAGTTTATTTTATATTATTCTATATATAGAATGATAATATCACATGTATGATTTTATTTCTTTTTTAATAAAATAAAAAAATGGGTTCAGGGAATCCATGAAAAACAATCATTTTTCATGAATTGAGAAATATGATAATAATTCCTTGGAAGAGGTGTTATTAGTATTGTAGTTGCCAATATTTATTTCAAAACACGGATGGTGGTCATCCTTAACATTTATTTTGACAACTATCCATAGGAGTCCCTTGACATTGGAATATTTATTATAAGGTCTATTGGATTTTTTTTGGTTTGAATGCTTGAATTTCCTAGATAAAGATTTATAATATGATTTATTACAAGATGTGTGCGTGTAGAATGACTTAGTATTGTGGTTTCATGCATATATAGTTTTATGATTTTATAATTGTATTATTGATATAATGTATTGATATGTCATTTTCAAATTGTATAATATTTTTGGTATCAATCCTCTATAGATTAGATAGTGGTGGGTCTAAAGGGAAATTCTTTGAGGTGGATGTATTGGGAATAAGGTCTATATTTGTTGCACTATCCATAATGAGGGTTGCTTTAACCATGTTTAGGACTATCTTGTGGGTAGAATGAGTCGAGCTGGCCATTTGGATTCCTCTCTAAAAGTAGTTAAAGAAAGTAAAGTTATTCCTCAATGATTCTATATAAATTTGGTACTTTTTTGATTTATTGTAGTTATATATTTACTCGGTTTACCTATAGGAAATGAATTTTATATATATTTTCACTAATATTAAAAGCAATTATTGGTGTCTTACTAACCCCTATAATACCACCATACTTATAAATTTTCAATGTGTTTCAGTATTTTCTAACTACAGATCCCTTAAGGTTGAAGGGACCTCTGATGGAATATTTATTAAATGTGTTTGGATGATGTTTATTCCTCTCTATGGAGTTTTCTTATAACATGTGTTACTATTTTATTTACTAGATTTATCCCATACCTATGATCCATATTTACTTTCGTTTATTTATTTGAGATCCCATGATTCCACTAAACTATTATTAAAAAATATGTAGTACCCAGATGATTACAATGTAATCATGTATTATATTTATATTTTGATATTATACTATTCATCACATGACATGATGATGATGTTATAGAATCCCTACTTCTAATCATAGTCACTTATTGCTAGTTGGTCGCCTCTTATATTTAGAGAAATGTGCACAAGGTCGTGTGGAATCCTAGGTCAGACCCAGTGGTTTTAATTACGGTATTACCAAATAATATCATAGAATAAGTTTTTACAAACAATGTTCTTCTATTTTATTGATTTTTTAAAGGGAAGAGAGGAGTTATGATTGTGGGACTTGAGTAGTGAAACTATGATAGTATATGTCTAACACGGTATATCGAACATCTAAATTTCCATAATGGGGGAACTATGTTTTATATATTTGATGTTTCTAATGGTTAATGTAACACTGGGTGATGCACATGATGATAATATATGATTTAATTATTTCATTATGTATTCTTGCATCATTCTCGGAATTTTGGTTCTTATACTATATATATTTGTTTGGTATAGGAGAATGATAAAAAATAATTATATTGATATTGAAATTATATTATGTTCATTAGTGAATTATTTATTGAATTAATTATTAGAGTGGATTGTATTCAATTCAATGGTGTATATGTGTTTTGTTCAATCTAAAGTGGAGGTAATAGAGGCTCGTATTGGGTTTTGGGTAGTGATTAGGGGCTTATGACTTATTCTTGCGGGTATCCTTTTATGTTAATCATTGTAGTGATCCTTTTCTATTCCTCTGTGAGTTTCAATTTCCCAATTTCAGATATTTCCTTTTTCTCCAATTTGTGTCCTAATCTAATATTTTTATGGAATTTTATGAAATTAATACACATTGAATTTATTCATATAAATATATATCCCATGTTGTACATGAGGATACAACTGAGCCTGCTCCCATAGTTTCTTATAGGGGTCAGTATATCGAAATATTTCTACCATGAATTTTTTGACAAGGGTCTGTTTGTGGATTTGGATCTCACAAGGTCAAGGAATTTATGGTCGATTATGATAGAGAATTTTTTTCGTCAGTAGGACTCATCCATCCTAGTCACTGAGGGCCCACAGGATTAAGATTAATGGACATGGATCATATAATGTATTTAAAAACTAGTAGATCCCATAGGGGATTAAAAGTTTAATATTTGGAGCTTTATGATTAATAGTGAAGTTGGAAAATTATGTGATGCCATGTCCCATACTATTATATGAGAAGGGATAATTTAGGAGACTTTCAACGATCTATTTTTTGAGGAGTAATTCCTTAATAAACAGTTGCTTGATAATGATCATTTGTTTATAGATCTCCATCTGATGTTGATGATAGTTACTATATATTCAAAAAAATCCCCAATATGATAGACATTACATCTATTTTTTAGGGAATAAAGATCATAAAAATATAATGTTCATTATTTTTCATTTCCCATTGTGGAAATTAGAAGGTCATAATCTTCGATCTGATAAACAATTCTAGAGTTCTCCATAATTTACTGATGAAAGGAATGTCCATCATGGATGTAAGATTTTTTGGTCAACATCAGGCTACCAATATACTGAAAAGTGACATTATTAGTGTAATAATTGTTTATTATCCTTGGTAAAACTGGTGGATTGTTGTTTCTAGATTTCAAGTTGATCCATTCATTAGATTTAATTAAAATAAATGACAAAATTTAATGTGTTTATTCGAAAAAACCCCATGACTGAAAACCCTTAAATATACATCGTTATGAAAATTCTCCAGATTCATCCACATAAACCCTATGATAATTGACATGAGATATAACATTATTCATTTTTTGATCAAGAACAGTGGATGATAGTTGATCAGGTCGAGAATGATCAGGAGGCAACAGACACATCCAGTCTTCTCCTTCAATGGTGAACTCATTATTCACCAACAATCGACCTTTTTTAGGCAGGACTAGTAACTTTTGGTTTCCACTATCTTAATTAAATTGTCAAATCATGGATTTAATATTCTTTAGTCGTTTTTTGTGATATAATTCTCACTGAATTGTCAAATTGATGAATTAATGTGTTTTATTCAGTTTAAGACTTTTTAGGCCATTCTATCACCCAAGATGTCCCAGATCTATGATATTTGGCCAAAAAAACTTTTCTATGAATTCATTCACCTTTATTAGAGTTCATTTCCCCTTCTGGTTCTTTGTGTTCTTCATCCTTGGAATAAAGTTCCATGGTTTGACTTTTCGAGGCAGGTCCAAATGTAATAAGACCCTCAGATTTTTAGTTTATGTTCACATAATGATTAGATCAAGTATTATTATATATATTAGGAAGGATTTCCTATGTTTCATTATGAATATTGGGTTTGTAGTGGTGATGGTAGGTGATGTGAGGTTATGCGGTCTTTGAATGGCTCACCACAATCCAATTTCTAGCCAGCAAAAGATTTTAAATGATGGATAGTGTCATGTTCCCTCGGTCCGAGGTGGTAAAATAGTTGTATCCATGAACGTGGTATAAGATCTAAAAGATTCATGAAACGTTATTCAGTTTTTGTGAAAAACAGAACAATGTGGATTGTATCCTAGAAGAAGAACCCCCCCCCCCATGTAGCCCTTAGATATGGAGTAATGGCTTCACAAAAAGTTAAATATCACATGCCATGTAGGTAGGCCTACATGCCACGAGATCCTAGCCAGGTTTTTAATCCATGTGCAAGTTGCACATGCCTACCACTCAGTGTTGGAGTACATGTAATATAATAGAGAAAAAGGAAACATGTAGAAATATATGGGATCAAGTTCAGAGGTAGGGATATGGACATGGTGGTCCATATACATCATGAAATTTGGAGTGTATGCAATGTACAAAGAAATGGATTCTCAATTTGTGTTTACGGGGAACACGAACAGGTGGCATGGTGGGGCAACCCACTATACACCCATTATATAATATTCTTCCTCTTGTATCTCCTTGGATTTGACTCATATTTATTCCTTTCAGTAGCCTATATTTAGGTTTTTCCTTGTAGAATGTGTAATGGTCCTTTATTGTAACTTTTGAAATACTATAAAAGATATTCCAAGCATTATTCCTTTTTAGAAAATTCTTGATGATGAATGTGATCAGGATGGATCATCAAATAAATGATGGAGTGAAAATTACACTATTACAATTGGTCACTTGTTTTTCACTCTATCAGAGAGATGTTGGTGGTATGCACTCCACTATTATACTAGTTCTTGGATTAACCATGATATTTGCAAAATATTATTTTTATGAACTCCTTGTTTACAATAGGGTATGGATTCATTTGGATATTAGAGATATATCATGGTCTATACTCCCTTATCAAACATGCGTGTTGGATCCCAAACATTATATATATATGGGGTTAGTACCCCTAAAAATAAGGAATGTGTTCGATACCTTTGGAGTGATACTCCCACATCATCAAGCTGTAGTGTAGTGTTGGTCATCCACAGGTGATGTGTGATCCCATGACTAAGGAGTGTAGTAGTGAGGTGAGGGACCCTCCACTCATATTTTAAGAGGTTTATTTTTTATTAGTCCTTTTTGATAGACTTATGTACCTACATGATTACTCAACAACTTCATAAATGCATTGAGTTGGTGATGCCCTTTTTCTCTAATTTATACTTCTTTGTAGAAATATATAGTTTTATGAGTTCTATTTCATTTTTGTATTACATTGGGTTGAGAATATTATATTTTATATCTTTATGTACACCTTTCAGTTGTAGTTCCTTCTACTGGGTATGTTTACAATCACCATTGCATGGGATTTTCTTACATGTGTTGTGTCTTATGTAGACAATGGATTGATCGGTGGTGATTATGGTGTAGCATAGTGATACAAGTGTTTGTTGACCATGTATAGCTCCCACCCAATGGGATCATGAGTAGTTATCTCTCAACATTCATTATTTCAAGTTTTTTGTAGGTGGGACTTCATTTTTTATTGGGAAAGTAAATTTCCCCATTAAAATTTGGTTATATTATGTTATATATTGATTTATTTCCTAGATTTTATTACATGCTTGGTTTTTCCCAAGATGTTTATACATTAATTTATATTCCTCTACACAATTTCATGGAGATTGTTTGGTTTGTAATAACATGTTAATTATGAAGTTTTACCCCAATTTGTTTCATTCATTGTGCTTGTCACTGGCCCCTAGCCCATTGGAAGTAGGTTTGGGGTTATAGTGGAACATGATTTCGCCAACATGGTGGGCCCCTATGGGTCATGTCATTAAAGAGTGGTACCAAAGGTGTATTAACCTTGAGATGGTATTTATAGTTTTCCCCCTTATGTGGTTTGGTTGGAAACATAGGGAAATAATTTCAGAGTTAATTTAGTTTTCCTTTCCAGCAAGGGAACACAATGTTTTTGTGGTGGTCGATGTATCCATACACCCAAACACTATATACCTAATTGTTGACATACCATACACAGACATTAGTTGTTGGTGAAAATGGTACATGTATCATATAGTATTAATTATTTTAGGAATATTTCTTGAGCCATCTTTATATGTATATATATATATATATTCATATATGGTCATCTAACCAAGGAACATCATTATTACTTTTAGGAAGCCTCTACATTGATATCCATATAGGACACCAATTTAGAATCATGATGATGGTAAATTGAGTGAGGAGGTTTCAATTTAGAGGTTATCCCAATATTTTGTTCTTCTTGGTGAGAATATAAGAGAAACCCTTATTTTTGTCATTAGTTTGTACTAGCAGTTTAGGATGTGGATGTATACATTCTTAGTGCCCTAAATGAGTTCCAATGTCAGAAACCCTTGAGGTTCCAGGTTTAGCCACATCACCAAGAGTCATTGGGTGGGATTGATTCAATGGTAAAAATAACTTCTCTGGTTCAGATCATGATAGATCATATGGTTGCATTGATAGAAAATCATTTCCATGGATTAACTAGGTGTTGTAGAAGTTTGGTTATGTGAACCCGTAACGAAATGATGCTCACATGGTCTGACTTCTAAAAGATGTTCCACAATAAATATTACCCATAATGATTTTTATTATCTTAGATCTGGGATCTTCTTCACCTAATACATGGTATTATAGTAGTATAGATGTATTCCCAAAGGATCCATATCATTACACCGTACTCCCTTGACATGGTATGGGATGGCTTATTCCATGTAAGGATGCTTGAGTAGGGACTATGTTGAGACATTCGATCTAATGTGGTCTCTTTATGTCATCCCATATATGGAGGAGTTCTAGATATGGATTTTTTGGCTAAGAAATTTCTAGAATAGGGGCACCGAGTCATTGAAGCAAGCATTGATAACCATATTGATGAGTTATCTCAGGAATTATTGGACCCAAATGCATGGTTTAATTGATCAAGGATCACAATGTGTATCCAATCACCCCGAATAGTGGTGATGTTATGCTTGTAATGGGAATGGTCATGTGGCTCATGATTTGTTAACCCATCACACAGAGGAGGCCCATCATATAATGGATGGAATTATACTACAGAGTTGGTTCTTTTATTAGGGATCTCAAAAATATGGCTCTAGTGACCCTTATTTTCGAAATTCTATTAGATTAGTTGGATTATCCCATGATGGAGGAAATGTTAAGTGATGGAGACATTATGAGATCCTACAAGTGCCACCAAACAGTGGCCCATCTTAGGTTTGAGGAGCAAGTGGCCATGGTCGTGTGTAGTTTCTGGCCATGGACAGCTACGACCTAAAAAAATGAGGTGATATGAGGTATGATATATTTTTAGCATAATTTTTATTTATTACTAGTAGACATTTGTGTGAGCCATTCCTTAATATCCTTATTAATAGTGTTAGAGATATATCTTAATGTTGAGACCTTAACCCTATAGGTAAGGCTAAATTTTCCTACAAGGGTAAATTAATCAATATCATTTATCTTTCTATAGTGATAGTTATCTATAATTATAGATTGTTTACTAGGACCTATCGTTCATCACATGGATGCCTTATGATGAAATCGTTGGAATTCATTGGATGTTGATTGATTGATCCAAGATTGACTATCACTACTAATGGGTCACATTCATATAGACATATGTGATTTGAATCTACTTTGTGGCTGGGAGAGACCACATGGTGGGAATAGTGGGACTTACATGATGGAATAGAGAACTCATCATCATTAAATTGGTGAATTTAGTACTTGGAACCATAGAATCTTCATGAATATAGAATCCGTCTGTTGTGGGGTACTTTATGGATATCTTCCAAAGGGGTTTTTCTTAGCTACCACTCTAGATGGAAAAGTACATCTACATTGACATTTACCTCTAGAGATTTTCGATATCTTGTAGGAAATATAAAATGGAAGTTACAATGATATGGGTGATGAGGGTGATTTTATAACAACATGGAGATAAGTAGTTCATCAAACCTAGTGTATCACCCTATGAATCACAAGTTTTGTTAGTGAAAAATGTGTATGATATCTTCTGGAATTGTGCTAATTTTCATCACCTAAACAAGGCCATGATAATAAAAAATTACCCCTTCTACGAGGATTGATGTTGTCTTTGTTTAGTTTTGAGGTGCAATATGGTTCTCAAAGATAGATATCAGGACTTTCTACAACCTGTTGAGGGATCATGAGAATAACATTTTGAATATAGAATTTTGATGTATCTATTGAAAATTTGAGTTTCTAGTGATTCCGTTCATTAGGAAAAAACCCCCCAATGTGTTTAGGGATTTGATGAACGAGATAATCCATCAAATCCTAGATAAACTTATGGTTTCCTTCATAATAACATACTCTACTACTCTACGATAGAGGAAAAGAAAGTATATTTCTTGGGGATGGTCCTCTAATGTCAACAACATAACCACAGTTATAATAACAAGTTGTTCATCCAGTTTAGGGTCATCGGGGTTCAGTTTTTCATCCATGTACTTTCAATTCATGGATTAGATGTCGACTGAGTGAATATTCATGTTGGTATTTCTGATGATTCACCCATAAACATTTCGGAGTGAAATGTTTTATTATCTTTGTGGGGTACTAGACAAGGTTTATGGTGGAATTATCTAGAATTTCACCCCATTTGAACTCCCTGAAATGGAAATGTAATTTGATTTCCTAGAATGATTAGTGCCATATATCCTTTGGTAGTATGAGGATAATTGAAAATAACACTCATGTATCAAGACTAATAGTGGATAATGTGGCATATGAAGGGTATTGTGATACCTATTGAACTGGGCTTGGATGTGTGTTATTGTAGTTCTGTGTATGATCACATATAGGTAAATCTAGTTGAGTCCACATTGTCATCTCTATGTGACTCAAGACATGTAAATAGAAATTGAAGTCTTCAATTTGAATATTTTTAGGAACAATATTATGGTATAGTTATTTTCTCCCTAACAATAAGATTATCAGGTGTATCATCACAAAGAGAGATATAAACATGAGATAGAGATGCTGGTTGGAGTTCCTGAAGGATAGTGACTTAAATATTTTTTATACTCCTAGGAAGGATAACATGGTGCTAGAGTCCCATACCTAGAAGTATCTTTTTTGTCTAATGAAGGAAGTATATGGGTATATAGATTATTTGCAAATGACTCTGGTGGAGTAGTGGGGTAAATATTTTCTTTGGTTTATTGTGTTTAATACCACACGTATCTATTATGTGAAGGAAGATAAATATAGAGATATGATCATTGAGGATATATGTGGTCAGATATCATTAAGAGATTCTCTGGATAGATTTTTTGATGGTGGGAATGGCTCCATTATTTCATATCTACAGGCCATTTATCTGATCGAGATTAAAGAGGAGGGGTTGAGGGAGTTTCAAGCCTACCATTTTTCCATGCATACCAGTGTATGGAAATTGTATAGAGACCTTCAATAATAGTTTTGTGGGATTAAATTAGGTTTATTATTGCTAATTTGGTCTTTTAGTGTCTCACATGTCAGCAGGTGAATAATTAGAATTTGGGTTTTGTATGTTTGATACTACCTCTTGATATTAAGAGTAGAAAAGGGAAAACATGACCAAATAAATTTTGATTAGTCTTCCACAGATATAGAAGACATGATTCCATTTGGTGGATTCTTGATCAAAATATGATTTCTGTATATATCCTTTCTATTAGTGAGTAGAGTTATGTGGAGTGTCTAAGACAATTCTACCTATCGTAGATCATCTTATACAAAGGGGTACCCTAGAAGATAAACATTGACAGAGGATTATGGTTTATTTCAAAGTTGTGGATAGTCTTACAAGTGGAATTTGTGACCCATTTGGATATTATCACATCATTTTATCCCAAAATAGATTTTTATACCAGGAAAACTATGCAGGTTTTGGAGTATATGTTCAAAGTATGTGTTCTTTCATTCAACTTAATTTGAGAGGATCCCCAAACATAGATAGTGTTCTATTATAAAAACATATATCACATTACGATCGACATAAAACCTTTTGAATATTTTTATTGGAGACTCTATTGGTTACCCTTATAAGGGATTGAGATTGGTGAGACCACTCTAGTTGGGCTAGACACGGGTTAGGCAATGGTGAATAAAATTTAGGTTATCAATGAGGGTATGAGGATATCCTTGGGATGGAATTAATCATAGGAAAAAGAACATCATATCCCAATAGTGTTTCAGAATAGATAACATTCTTTCCTGAGATTCTCCCCATGAAGATGATTATGGGGTTTTGTTTGAGTGGAGAGCTATCTACTTTGTTCATCGATCCAATTGAGATCATATAGTGGGGTAGAAAGTGTGATTACCTCCTAGTTGTACCCCCGCAATAAGAGTAGGTTCATGACGTCTTATATGTATTGTAGATGAGGAGATATGTGCATGATCCCACAAAAATCATTAACTAGTGTGAGATAGAAGTCAAGGAGAATTCACCATCATAATGTAATAAATGGAAATCAATGATTAGGTAGACAGGATCCTCTGAGGTAGGACCATTACATAGGTTTAAGTGTTTTGGTAGCTTGGTAACAGGCAAGAGGGCCTTTGGGAGCATGAGATCTAGATTCATGCTCAACATCCTTGCATATTTGTTTTGTTTTTACATTTTAGGGATGAGATTCCTTATTGTTAGGAATAATGTAGTGATCATATTTTTTCCTTGTAAGAAATTGAAATATTTTAATAAATAATATTGGAGCCTATCACTCAGATAATGTGGAAATCCAAGTCCATGTGAGAGAAGAATCGATATTATGGAAATGTAAAATATAATAATAACATGGGTGAGTGGTTTTTCAAGAATAATGAAAAAACTCCCAAAAGGATCATAAAAATTTCCATGGCCAAATATCATTCTATAATGTGTGTTTTACCATAGGTACAACCTATGGATGGTCGGTTCCTGACCTTCGGTTGGGGAAGTCATTAGTGATGCATTTAGTAAAAACAAATGATTAGATTTTTTTATTTTTTTTAAACAAAAAATAAAATAATAACTTTTATATATACCCAATTATATCATTTCTCTATGATTAGTTCCTTAAACTCTTATATAATTTATAAAATATCTAACATCCTTAATTGGTGGAATGGGAATAGAGGAAGACCGTTAATATGATCAAGATGAAACATATGTAGTGGGTTTTATCCTTCACTAGAGAATTTTTTCTTCACTAGTTATCGATCCCTTTACATGGTAGGACTCATCAATTATGATTTACTCCATCTTGATAAAATGGTAAAATAATGTACTTGATTTAATTTATTTCTTGTTGGTGAATTCATGACCTTCGTATGATCCCACTGATAAATAAAATTGTTTAATTCAGTTTATGATTATTATGATATGTTTTAACATTTTATATCCATGATATAGGATCTTTGGGAAATAAATCATTAACAATGATGTTTTCAAATTTGTTGTCGTGAATTTACTCCACCAGTTCTTCGCATTCTTTTTTTTGCCTTTGGGTCCATGGTTCATTATTTCTAGGAGCATTCGATCATGACTAGACCCCCATATTCATGATGGATGTGTGGATGATGAGAAAATATGGTTTTTATTAAAGGATCATGAGGGAATTTATTTTTCTTATTCATGGATCTCATAACTGGAGTGGTAATAGGTAGATTCATGAGTTTATACCAGTGATAAGAGGCTATACGGTATTCATCTGCCTCAAAGGAATCCATTTTCTGACCACCAGAATCTAGGAATTGATGAGTAGTGGAATGTTCCCTCAATATTAGGTGGAAAAATAGTGAGATCTATTGTTACGATATCATATCTAGAATATTCATGAATCCTTATTTGGATTCTACAAAAAACCTGACTACCAAATGTGTAGTCTAGAAGAAAACATTCTATATAGTCTCTGGTTGCAGTGATAGGGTTTCAAGTGAAGTCAAATATCAAAAAAATTGTATGCAGGGATATATGCCATGCCACCTTTCCAAGGTGGCTAATAGGTGTGAAAGATTCACACACCTAATGCCCTGGGATGATGGATACACCATGTACCAGAGAACACTGTAATAGGTAGGAATACAAATCCAAAGGTTGAGAGGCATGAGAAGGACCTCAGGTAGTCATATATGTTATGTATGCTAATCTACAAATCATTTAAAGATACATGGATTTCTAACCTATGTCCCATGAGAACATGACTATGTAAATTGGAAAGGACACATGCTGTGTGGCCCCTCATTCATGCCATGTATCGCTTCTATAATTTCTTCCTATCATACCTACTTCATTTTGACGCATGTTCTAACCCATGAGTATGCTTTACTGATTATATTTCCCCATATAATGGAAGTTAGGCCTTCATAGTTTCTTTGGAGATATGATGAGATATTTTCCAAGAATTCGACTTATTCATGTGATGATTTATGATTGTAAGGTTCATGTGAGATAATTTGATAGATAATTGTCTTATTACACTACTATTACACTAGGGTGAATGTTATACATTATATCAGATAGGTTACAGGGTTAGTACTACCCAATCACACAATGGTTAAGGTTTCCCACGCTATCGGAGACATGTCAGGGTCAGTACTCCAATATCTCATTAGGGTGTGGGGTCCGTAGAATATTATATAGATATTGGGGTTAGTAAATACCAATCACACAATGTTTTGGGTTCCCCATTTCATTATATTGGTTGGTTTAGTAATTCCATTACTAGAGGGTGCCATTTCTAAACCTAATGTGCGATATTGAGTCACCATCGAGCTCTACCAGGGTGTGGGTCCTCCAAAAGAGATGTGTGATCCCTCAGATACAGAGTGCAGTTGCGAGGTGTGGTAACCTTCACTGATATTTTGGTGAGGTTTTTATGATTATTGAAATTAGTGGAAGTCTTCTAGAGAAACATGATTACTCATCAAATTTGACTGAGATTTATCATAGAGATCCCCATTCTCTATAATTTGGGATTCTTTATGACAATAGTTATACTTGTATCTATTGGGGTTTTTTCTTATTTATATGTGTTGAGATGACTATTTTTGTATCTCTTTATCAATACCTTTTAGTTTCATGGAGTCCTATTTGGCATGTATATACTCACACATACATGGGTTTTCCTTACACATTTCATGTCTTAAGGGGATGACAAATAGTTCAGTGATGATTAAAGTGGATACTAGTGATACCTAGTTTCAATGACCATATATGGTGATTAAGAGGGGGATTATCTCATAGTTCATTTTTTTGGATTTTGTTACGGTGTAAGATTCTTTAGGGTTGGAAATGAATTTTTCTACTTATGAATTTTTTTATTCCATTTTACATTGATATATTTCTTAGTGTTTATTTCCTGTATTTTTTATATCTAGATATTATAGTCATTAATTTATTTTCATTTTCACTATTTCATAGAGATGGTATATTTCATGCCTAAAGGATCATCCTGTAAAGTCCATCCGTTATATTTATACTTTATCACTTATTTTCACCATCCCTAGGAATATTGGTGGCGGGACTAGGGTTATGGAATATCAGCCTTCTATTGGATTGGTGGACCTAAGAGGAATGGTTCGTTACATTATGGAATGTGGAATTGTTCAGAATTTTTTTCTAGATAATTATTTCTCTACGTGCTTATGATATTTATTGGAAAAATAATTTTTTGAACTGAGTTATACAGATGAAGATTCTATGGTTTCATATGAGTCCAATATTACAAGACTGGCCTGGTATGTAACGAATTTTTATTTTCCCACTTGTAGTGAAATTAATAAATGTTACATGATTTTGAAATAAATATAATGAATATATTTAGTATCATCGGAATTAGAAAGTCATGAGAATTTTTTTTACCATGATATTTTAGATGGAGCTTTCAAAAACTTATTTCATTGAGAAGACATGATGATGAAATTGTTAAGGTAATAGGAAATAAAGAATAAACAACTAAAGAAAAAAAAATAATGCTCCCAAAATTTTATATTTGTGGTAATAAAATCATGGAATTTTTAATAGGTTCTATGATGTCTAACTGATGTGGTAAGTTGGGATACATAGACCCTGAATGAAAATAAAAGTGTTCAAAACAATCCAAAAATGGGGTAACGAGATGTCATCTATTGGTGAGTTTAAAAATATAAATGGTTTGGTACATTATGATAATGTGTTTCAAAAAGTATTTTCATAGGGGGGAAATCACCAATATAGGAAATAGAAGGGTGCAGAAAAATAATTTAACAACACTACGTAAGATGATGTGCCATAAAATTACATTGGAGCACATATGTTCATTATCTATTCAAATTATTAAAATACATTATTTAACTCTAGATATTAAAATTACATCATTTATATGAAGTTAAATAATTAATTGGGAATACAAACTCAAGAAGAAAAGATAAAAGTTTAGTTGAAACCCCTTGTGGAAATTATAATGACTCCAATATTTACTTTAATATTCCTATTATCATTAGTGGGATGAGATTTCTGAAAATCTTGTTAAACATACCATGGTAGAGATTTTTATTATTTTTCATATGGATTGTATTTCATATATATATAATTAGATATATTTTGGAGATAACAATGTTTTCCCACAATTCTATACTATTGATAATGTACCAAGAAGTTATGAAATTGGTTAGAGATGATTGTGAATTTTACCCTTCTCATGTTATTGAAAGGAAATAATCATTTAAAATTATAATTGTTCATGTAGTAAATGAATGTTTGGATGTTTTTTCACATGATTTTCCATGTTTTAATCATTATTAGAAGGTTGAATTAACTATTGATTTAGTTCTTGATGCTAATCCAATTTTTAAAATCCCCTTATCAAATTTCACAAGTATAACATCTAAAATTGGAAAAGTAGTTAAAGGAGTTTCTAGATAATGTTTTTTTTCATCCAAGTATGCCAACACTAGATTCACATGGTTAGTATCTTAAAACTAAAGATGGTTCCATGAACCTTTGTATTTATTATAGATATTTGAATAACATTACCATTAAGAATAAGTATATATTGTCTCATATTGAAGATTTGTTTTATTATTTCTAGGGTTCACAATATTTTTCAAAGATTCATCTCAAATAAGGGTACCATCAATTGAATGTGAAGGTTTTATATGTCTTAAAATCTCCATTTTAGAAACCTTTTGTGGAATTATTTGTTTTAACTGAATTACTTTTCATTTTAAAATTCACAAGTTGTATTCTTGGATCTGAGGAATTGTGTTTTAAATAGTTTTTTGATAATTTTATGGGTTTTTAATTGATTATATAATAGTATACTATAATATTCATGAGTTACATAAAATAAACCAAAATATTGTTTTGAAAACTATAAATTAAAAGAAAATCAATGGAAAAATTTTCATAGGTATTTTTTTGTTACAAAAAATTTCATTTCATTGAGATATTGATTCTAATGATTAAATTATTGTAAAACCTTCTAAAACAAATTCTGTTATATAATAAAAAATAAAAAAATATGTCATAGAAATTCATATTTTTTGTAGATTAGTGGGTTACTATATGTTGTTTTTTGAAATAATTTTTCGGTTGTCTATCCCACTGACTATGTTAACTCTAAATGCATTTAAATTGTTCTAAAAAAAATAATATAATGATTGTTTTCAGGATCAGAAAAATAATATTGTTGAATAATATTATTCCCTTACCTTTAAGAATGGTCGATTCCAAATCAATAAAAATTCTTTATTCAAATAAATTGGTTGTGTCTTGATGCATAATGTTCATGTAATTTATTATTCATATCATCAATTAAAACATCAGGAGAAAAATTATTCTATACCATATTTGGAATTATATATTGTTTTTTTATTCTATGATTTAGTATAATAATTTAAATATGGAAATGTGTGAAATATATACTAATCGTAAAATATTAAATAACATATTAATTATGTATTATTTGGAAATGAGGTGGAGAAGATGGTTGGAACTGGTCATGGATTGTGACTACATTATTCATTACTGTCCCGTGAATGAAAAAAAGTATCTGATTATTTGAGTCAAAAAATAATTGGATCATTAACCATGTAATTTTTGGAACATAACCCTATGGTTAATAATTTTTTAAAATTTTACAATGAATATGTGGATACCAAAGCCACCTCATTTTTGTTTCGGGTGTTAGTATAATAATATATGTCAATGGGAATTAAGCAACGATAAAATGAGGATTGTGTTGTATAGAAAAAGTGGAGGTTTTTTTATAACGGTCAGTTTACTAAATTTAATCATGAAAAAGGCATTTTGAAAAATGTAAAGTAATTATTTGTGCAAAATGATATCAAATTAAAGAGATAATTGTTTAGTAAAGCACATTGTTCCTTAATTTCCATTCATCATAGTATGACTAAGATGTATAGAGACATTAAATATTAAAATGGTGGGATAGAATGAAAATGGATATTGCTGACTTTACCATTAAAATTTTAACCTGTTTGAAAGTTAATTTATAATAACAATTTCAAAATAAGATGCTTTAGTATTTTTCAGCACTAGAGTGTAAATGAGAAAATATATCTACAAATTTCATGGTGGGATTTTTTGGGAATTTTAAAGGTAATAATACTATTTTTATTATTATTGATTTATTAAATAAATATATGTATTTCCATCCCATTTCAAAAATATATTATTAGATAAAATTTACCCATTGTATCTCAATAAGATAGTTGGATTACATGGAGTTCCTCTCTCCATTGAATCTGATTGTGATCCTAGGATCACTTAAAATCTTTGGGAAGGACATCAAAATTTTTTGGGAGATCAATGAAATTTCAAAACAGATTTTCATCCTTGGTATGATGGACAAACTGAATGAATAATTTATTTCATGGAGTAAATTCATCCTTCATTTTAATTAAATATGATCGAATATAATATCAATATATTTCTTTGTTTTTTTCTTATAATAATAGTTCGCAAAATAGTATAT
This sequence comes from Viscum album, assembly GCA_963277665.1. Lineage (NCBI taxonomy): Eukaryota > Viridiplantae > Streptophyta > Magnoliopsida > Santalales > Viscaceae > Viscum > Viscum album. Next base: position 401,781,172 of record OY728138.1, read on the forward strand.
AGATGGAATCTTGTGAGGAATCACAAGTAAATCCATTTTCAATAGAAGATTTCTAGGATTAAGTAGGTGACAGGAAGTTGATGAAACCATAATCGGTAGGGTAAATGGTTGATATGGTAAAGATAATTGAACAATAAATTAAGATAGTACATAAATAATAAAATAGTTATGTAGCTAAACCATGGAATGATAGTTCATTATAGGTATGTGATCATGTTTCTCATAAATTGTATCAATTGAAAAGACATATGTTTTTTGATAAAAAATGGAATTTTACATCTCTAATTAATTAGAACTCCTGAAATCCTTGATAAATACAAATCATTTTCCTACCAAGTGACCTTACCTCTATTTATATCCTAGCTACTCAATGTTTTTCATGTTTTGATGTTATGTAAGGTTTTTCTCAATTTATCTTTTGTATTGATCCCAGATGTAGTTTAGTTAGAAGATAAACCATCTTATAATTAATACCCTATTCGGATTCTTTTCCATAATGAGAAACTATTGATGAATAAGTTAATTCACCTGGTTAGGGGTTTTTGAGGAAACCATAGGGTCGAAGAATCAACTTGGGGATCAGAAAATACTATGAGGGAATGTTATCACCACTTGAATAATAAATGAATAAAAATTAAGATGATAAAATTTAAAATATATGGGGATAATGTAAACTCCTAGGTAATGATATAATAATTTATTTCCATGTCTATTAATATTCATGAATAATATTGATATATTTATTCTAAATATAACTACTAATCTTATAAATGAAATTTTAATTAGTTTTACTAAACCCATTCCATAGAATGATTTAATATAATGTTTATTATTAAAATAAGTAAATTTAATTTGAAAAATTCAAATTCAATTTTGAATAAAAAATAGTTAAAATTATCTTAATAGGAATTTTTGAGAATATTCTGAAAATATTTATTTTTTAACGATTTCTGAAAATTAATCATTTCTTTTGAAAAATGTATTTAAAATGTAAAATTATTTTTTTAGTAGTTATAAAATTTAATTATTATTTTTTTATTTTTAAAATAGAATTATGGTTTTTGAAGTGTATTTTATAATATAATTTAGTATAAATACATTTTACATGTAAGAAGTGTATTTTTCTAAAATATCTTTTTCAACACAATTTTCAGATTTAGTTTTAAATTAAATTCTTCTTACATATTATTTTGTATCTTCAAAAATATATTCCCTTTTTTAATTCATGAGGTAAAAAATATTAATATATTTCCTTCTTATTATTTATTCAAATTGAATATCAACATTATTAATTTTAGTTACCACAGCAAAGGGTAAATTTTGTAATTAAGTGTTAAATTAAAATGATAAGGATAGTAAAATAACCCTAATACTTGCCTAAATATTATTATATAAGTATATATCATCCATAGTCATCCAATGTTACAATATATAAATTATTTACATTTAGATGATATTATGTCATTTATAATATTTAATTTATAGAAAAAGTAAAAAAATGCCACACTGCTGTTTTTAATAAATATAATATTTTTAACGTAGTGATAAAAAGATTATATGTTAAGTTATAAATTATATTTTGAAATAAATAATTTTTATTTTCATCATGTTAATTCATTTTTTATTTTATGTGAAGAAATAATTACCTTGGACTCATATAGAAAACTTATGAATTAATTATTCAATTAATGTTGAAAGTAAATAAATGATATTTGAAACATTTAATGAAATATAATTTGAGAAAAATAATGAGGTCAATGATTTTTTTAGAATAAAATTACACTTTTATATGATTTAAAATATATTTTTCTTTATTATTACTTATTTTCGTGATGTTATTAAGATCAGTGTAATGAATAGTTTTAAAAATTGAAATTAATTATATATTAGAATAAATTATATATTTTAATATGATATAAAATTTATAAAAAACATATATTCCTCCAATTACTAGATTTTGGTGGTAATATCGACAATGGCATATTTAGGGGGTATTTTTCAATTTATAGTAAATATATATCCCCATAATGTAAATAAACATGTGTGATGTGGTATGTTTTAAAACTATAATTAAAGGGTGAAAAACAAATGATAAAGAATGTTTTTTTTCAAAAATTGTGAAAATTTCATTCCATGAGGTTATTTAGATCCATAATCACCCTATATTTAAAATAGGTCTATTTATATCCAATTTTAATTGAATATTACCTAATATTTTCAGGAATTCAAGGAATACCCCTCCCCTCTCTTATAGAAGGGAACAACTTATCCTCAATCCTTCACGCTTTAAATGAAATTTGATTCACATTATCCCTAGCCAAATATCTTCTTAGAATTCCTCTCCTGATTCCATATGTCTCTATTTAGACATAAAATATTCTTTATAAGGATTAATTTGTTAATCAAAGGAATGTTTCCAAATAAGAGGAATAAATTTTTTCAGCATGTTTTAGTTTTTTTCATTTTCCACCTCAATAAAATGTACTAAACCATGAAAAAAAATAACACCAATGTCCTCAATATTCCAATATGATATTATGTTAATGGAATAACCTATATTAATCTCCACATACATGGAATTCCAAATGGATCCATTATATGTGTGTATGGTGGACAACTACTATACAAACCAATATAATTCAGTTTCCATCACCAACTCTCACATATGATTATAGTAATAGAAGTAATTTTTATATATGATATTCATGAAATAAGTATAATTATTAAAATAGAATCTATAATTTAATAGTCCACCATTAGATTCACTGATAAATGATATTGGTGTACATGCCTATATGTAGACTACAACCTTCATGATGTGATGTGATTTATTAATCACTACCATATTGATGATATATATATATATATATATATTTGTAAATTTACAAAAATAATATGATATTAATGATATTTTTATAATTCTGTAATGTTAAAATAATACATACCTTATATCCATAATGATCGGTACAAAATTGAAATATTACTCATGTGTATGTACAAAATATTGTCTCGTGATTGTAATGTAGATCATTTTTTAAAACGATATTTAATGATAGGATTTAAAAGTATAATTAATATATAAAATTTATAAATTTGTGATTATTATTATTTTATATATTATTTAATAATGAACACTTTGACAATTTTTAACATGAAAAATTCATTACTCGAATATGTGTTTAGTATCATCATAAAAGTCCAATGTGAACATAAATTATTATATAATTGTATATAATATGTAAAGACCTGGAAATTACATGGAATTTATTTTAAATACATGGGAATTTAACGAGTCCACTAAAATTTACGTCCCATGATTCTGTGGCCCGGTGTGTCCGGAATCAATTTATAATCGTTTGTTCGTATAGGTTCAGTAAACGTAGAAGAGGGTTTTTATATATTTTGATATGATGCTCGGAATTGAAATATGAGGACACCGTTGAACTCGCAGTGCCTGTATTCTCTAAAATGGACAATCACTTCAACGAAAATGTGCCGAGAATAAAAGTTAGTTTTTGGGTTTTTGTGGAAAATAATAAATAAATTGAGCTTCACATTATTTTTATTTGAGCCGCGATGTGGGTGTTTGTTGGATAAAACCTCGCCATTGAAGTTAGTGGTGGGACCACCACACCCTAACCTCCCATGAAAGGTTATGGTGGTGGGTCCCACCTGAACATAACCTCTAGTGGGAGGATACAATGTGGGGATAACACCGGACTAAACCGCCTATTAATGGGAGGAGAGGAAAACCTCTCAACTCTCCCTCATTAATAGGGGAGAGCCTCTTGACTCCTCTAACTTTAATTTTTCCAATGATCCATACATAATATGCCAACTTAAGTAATTAATTTCCCCAATTTTAATATTGTGACAACAATTAGATTTGGGAAATCATATCACTTTTGGCTTGGCATTTGCAATTTGGTGGAAGCTTTGGGAAGAGGAGAGTTGGGGAAAATGCATCCAACGAAGAACGAAGAATTTCGGCAACTAATATTCTACAAACTTCTTCCTTGGACACCTACCGACATGGGACGTCTTCAACCGAACTTCACTCCACATTTTCGTTAATAAGCCGGCGCAACTCGAAATTTGATGTGTGTGGTGGACGCAATGAACGACAATCACCTTCTTCTTCTTCCCATGACTTCTTTGGTGATCATCGAACAATGGTAGGGGTTTAACTATATTTAAGTATGATTTATTCCCATGTTCATACTTTCTCTCAGAACGAATAAAAAGAGTTGTTGTGCTTCATACATATGAGCCTCTTGTTATCACCCTAACCGTAGAGGGTGTGGGCCATACTGACATGGCCCGACTCCCACCATTGATCTTGTTTATGATAATCCAAGGCATGCTGACGAAGCAATGAGGCGATGGAATGATGAAGGCAATGGTCACACTACCCGCGGCCTCCGCGAACCGCGCCACCCTCGTGGCACTCTAACCGGATCGATTCCGTCACCTCGGGCCGAATCACAGCGCCCGCTGGACTGCCCGCGCCACCCAGATCCCAGCCACCGCTGGCCTTCCGTGCGCCTGATCGAAACCACGACGGCTTATGTGATGGCCTGCCCGGCCGCCTCCCGTGCACCCTGCTGAACCGTGCTGGCCTGTGCGCCCTACGTGCCCGGTTCCACCCGATCCGCGCCTCTCACGGTGCTGGCTAAACAAGTCTCGACCATCCGGGCCAAGTCGTCGAGTCGCACCCTTGAGGCGCTCCGGGTTGAATCGCCCATGCGGCCTACTGGCCCGGGCGCAGCGGGTAGGGCCAAACCTAATAGGCTGGAAGCCCTAATTGGCCAGGCCAAACCCAACAGGTCTGATCGGGTTGACCCAGTCTGGGTTGGGCCGGGTCGGTCCGACCGGGTCAGACCAGACTCGGGCGCACTACCGACACCTTTACATTACTTTTGGCCATAAATTTGGCACTAGACCTCCGTTTGAGAAACCGTCAGCGTTGCTGGTAATCTTGGAGAATAACGGCCCTGTTGAGTATACCCCACAATAGTTTGGGGAATAGTTGTGATACGGTCAGGTTGGATCATCCACGAATCCAACCGGGCTCCCGGGACTAAAAGGCTAAGAATTCACAGACCGGGCGTCCGATTGATGCATTGTCTATTGCGTTGAGACCCCTATGATGTGGAAGACCTTTGAGATACTTCTTTGTGGGACTTTGTTACTATTGGAGTATCGACAAGTAACTCATGGAGCAGATCTTTCCAGGGAAGAGCGAGCAGAGTGTTGAGATCTTGTAGCTGGATGAGACCTGACGACTGTTGACTGTTTCAACTTTAAGTGACTCATCTAGCCTAGTGGGAAGCACCTTTGTGTTGCAGCAGGCCCAGGGTGGGGAGCGCCTTGGTGTCTCAGCAGACCCACAATATATGACATGAGGAGTACCTGAGCAGGCTACGAGGGGGAGCGCCTTGGTGTCACTGCAGAACCACGGTGGGGAACACCTTGGTGATGCAGTAGACCCTCGGTACTCAACATGAGGAGTACCTAAACAGTCCAAAGTTAGTGGGAAGCAGCTTGGTTTTGCGACATGCCCACTATACTCGATTGATAAGGAGTTCTCCAGCAGCAGTGGTTTTGATAATGTGAATAAAATCCTAGATGAGGTGAGTCATTATCTTTTGTGTTTATCTCATGATTGATATGGATTACATGATAACTTAGGTATATGTATGGTCATATAGAAAAGTGGGGTTATCTGATGATTTCACACTTTTTGGTTTATCCTTGTGGGATTTTTGAGAGGCCTTGAGCGTCTCTAGGCCCGTTCTAAGTATTGTTATACTAACCCCTGCATGGGCTATGCCCACACCTCATTGTGTTTATTGCAGATGACAGACATCGCTGACTGAGGCTGAGAGTACCAGGACTGGACGGTACCCTGATGTGGACCATACGACGTATCGGGACACGGAGGGGACCGACAGACGTAGTGTGCAAATGAGGCTATATGTACATACCCTTCAGGTAGGATATATGGTGGATGATCTAGGAGATGATTTTCACCTTTCAACTATTTTTTCTGTTTCAGTTGTACTTCTACTTTACAGTTGGGCTTGTATTTCAAGCCCCCTTTACTTTTCATCACTCTCTTGTTGTACAGTTTTACATAGTGTTTTGTGTTTAGCTATGTGCTCTGATTTGTGTGTTTAAAGATTTAAATGCATTGCCTTCTAAGTTTAGGGATTTATTCCTTTGTTTCTAGTCGCCATCCCCTGGCCTATGGAAGGCGGGCATGGGGTAGTCACGGCACAGGCCCCGAGGGAAAGGTCATGACAAATTGGAATCAGAGGAGTCGGTTCTACCGCAGATCTTAGGACTCTAATATTTTCTTTGCAGTAATAGTGTTTAAGGTACAGAGTTTGGTTTTTAGTTCAGGGATTCTAGTGTTGGTGCGGCACCTAAGGTTTCCATACACCAGGACCTGGACTTCTGATTTCCGACTCTGTGTAATAAAATACTGATTGTGTGTGTGTTTCCAAAAGTTTTCTTTAATTCAGCTCAACCAGGTCAGCTCACCAGGTTTAATCTTTTGACAGTGTTGCATCTGTTTCTTTCAGTAGGCCTCCCTGCGAATGACCATCTAGAGTCCTGAGAGTTGTATGCGCAGAGACCCCACCGATCGACGAGGCCTCGGTGAAGGGACCTCTCACAGTGGAGGCACAAGTAGTACAACTACCTGTTGGGCCACCGATGCCACCAGCCCCAGTAGCAGACGATACAGGCTGCTTGAGAGAGTTGCATGAGTTCCAGCGCTAGAGGCCGACTAGGTTCAGGGGGAGATGGACCCGTAGGCTGATGAGGATTGGATGGAGGCTATTATGGGAGTCTTCAGACTGTTAGAGACATCATCCGACCTTTTGGTGATCCTTGTCATGAGTCTCCTTCAAGAAGTGGTAGTCAGATGGTGGAGCCTCATGCTCCAAGTTCATGACGAGAGGATGCTACTATAGGCATACTTTGAGGGTCTGTTTTGGGCGGAGATTGTCCCAGCTATCCAACGTGCAGTGCAAATACAGGATCTACTTAACATGCAGTAGGGAAGCATGACAATGGCGCAATACTCAGCGAGGTTCACCGACCTCTCACGCTACTCCAAAGATATGGTACGAGAGCCATTATTTAGGGAATGCTATTTTAAACAGGGGATCAAGAGAGAGATAAAGGCATTGATGGTCTCCCCCATCATCCCGACGCAGGCAGGGGTGTTGAAGCGAGCACTCTTAGTGGAGAGTTTCCTTGCTGAGAAGTCTCTAGCAGCGAGACCCACAACTAGTTGACATAAAGTAGAGTTTTCTCCAGCTGGCAGTAAACAGATGTCATAATGGTCCAAGAGGACCAGACCTACAGGTGGATGATCGCATGACTCAGGATCAGTTGTGATGGGCACCCGGAGCAGAGACATACATGCTAGTAGCAGGTAGTGGTTTTCATGTGGAAGACAGAGTCACATGGATCGTGACTGTCCGACCCGTAGTTCAAATGATCAGCAGATGGTCAATGGACCACCAATGCATAGAAAAAGATTCAATCGAGGAGGTCTGTAGGGAGAAGGCAGATGTGGAGGAGGATTTGGCCATGCAGCTGGCGGTGGACGACATTTCGAGGTGTTACCGCCACCACCAATAGGAGGTCCACCCCGACCGCAGGGAGTAGGTGGACATGGTAGACCACAGCTTCAGGAAGCAAAGGCCTAGGATTATGACACTCTGGAGATGATTCGAGGTACGGTTTTTGCCTACTCCACCTTAGCTGCAGTTCTTATAGACACAGCTGCCAATCACACTTTCATTTCCACTACCCTCGTTCGCAGCTCAGAGATTCTGACGGAGCCGTTGGCTTTATCCGTATGGCTAGAGGCTCCAACGGGAGTAGACTCGATGATTACACACTAGTAACGACAGTGTGATCTTACTCTAGGAGGTGAGAGCCTCAGCTGGGATCTACTTGTAGCGGCATCAAGGCCTTACAATGTCATCTTGGGTATGGACTGGTTATCTACTGTCCATGATCAGATCGACTGTATTGGGTACAAAGTGTGGTTTGTCCGCACGGATGGGACAAGGTTTAATTACACCGGTGAGAAGAGAGTCTTTAAAGCACCTGACAGTCTTACTCGGTGGAGGGTGTCGCCGATCACACATCAGTTGGTCTACCTTACCCTTGGACCGGTTGATCTGGAATGTCCGACTTATCCTATAGCGGTGGACCAGTATGCGGATGTTTTCCCTAAAAAAGTTCTGGGACTACCACCTTTTAGAGAGTTGGACTTCAACATTGACCTTTACCCCGAGATGACTCTGATATCAACACCAGCGTATCGGATGGCTCCCGTGCAGCTTCACGAGATGCAGGTATAGCTAGAAAGATTTATGTAGAAGGGATTCATTCGGCCCAATGTTTCTCCCTGGGTATCCCTAATTCTGTTTTCCAAGAAGGCGGATGGGAGCTTGCGGCTTTGTGTCGACTACCATCGCCTGAACCAAGTGACCATGAAGAATAGGAACCCACTCCCGAGGATCGAAGATCTCTTTCATAAGTTAAAGTTAGCACAGTGGTTCTCAAAGATAGACCTCATATTTGGCTATCAGCAACTCAATGTTCGAGATTAGAATGTGCAGAAGATGACCTTCAGAGGTCAGTATGACCATTACGAGTTCTTTGTTATTCCTTTCAGATTAACCAACGCTCCAACAGAGTTCATGGGACTCATGAACATGATATTCCATCCATTCCTCAATTGATTTGTCATTGTCTTAATCGACGTCATACTGATCTACTTGACTACTAAAGTGGAGCACGCCTACCATTTGTGGGTAGTACATGACACACTCCGAGATCACCAGCTTTATGATAAGCTCTAGAAGTGTTTGTTTTGGATCCGGGAGCTTCACATCTTGGGACACATCATCTCAGAGGCTGGAGTTGTAGTAGATCTAGTTATGATTGAGGTGCTACAAGCCTGGGAGCCACCTAGGAATGTGAGGGAGGTACAAAGTTTCATAGTTTTGGCTACTTACTACCGGAGGATCGTTTAAAACTTCTCTAGAGTTGCAGCACCAATATCATACTTGGAGAATAAGGGGAAACCCTTCGTGTGGTTGGAGAGATACAAGTAGAGCTTTCTGGAGATGAGGCAGAGGCTGACTAGTTCCCCCATATTGAGGCTTCCAGAGGAAGGCATAAGGTACATAGTCTTCTGTGATGCATCAGGGACCAGACTCAGGTCTGTCCTGATGCAGGAGTGAGCAGTTATCACATATGGTTCTTTGCAGTTGAGACATCAGGATTAGAACTAAGCTACTGATGACTTGGAGTTAGCAGCAGTGGTCTTCGACTTGAAGAAGTGGCGACACAATCTAATGGGTGAATGTTTTACCATGTACACTGATCCCAAGAGTCTCATGTATATCATATCTTAGAAGGACCTGAACCTGAAACAACGATGATGGTTTGAGTTCCTCCAGGACTATGACTTCGAGATAGTCTATACTTATGGTAAGGGGAACATTGTTGCAAATTCCCTTAGCAGGAGATTTGGTATACAGCTGCTAGGCGAGGAGACAGAGCAGATGCCTCCCTTATAGATATCTTTTGTGGATAGAGACAGAGAAGCCTTTCTACACTCTCTTACAATCACTCCACCACTTCTACATCGAGTTAGGGCGGCACAACCTGGAGACACTGATTGGGAGACATGACATTCTCGGATATTCATAGAGCATGCACCTGATGGATTTTATGAAGGTGGAGAACATGTTGTCTTCTTCAGAGGACATAATATGGTACCAGTGTTACTTTAGGAGGAAGTGTTGAAGGAGTTCCACACATCCCCTTTAGCATCACATCCAGGAGTGTAAGAAATGTACCAGGACCTCCGATGACAACATTGGTGGCCAGGTATAAAGAAGACATTAGCAGATTTTGTCTTTCGATGCCTCACTTATTAGTAAGTGAAGGCAGAGCACCGGGTACCAGCAGGCTTGGTTCAGCCTTTGGAAGTCCCAAAGTGGATGTGGTATGGGATACACATGGACTTCATGATAGGAAATCCACGTAAATTTAGGGGTCGTGAGTCGATTTGGGTGATCGTTGATCGACTCACCAAGTCAGCCCACTTCCTACCGATCAGAGAGAAGGGTTCAGTAGAGATATTTGGATGCATCTATGTGAAAGAGATTTTGTGGCTAAATGGAGTACCATCTTCTATATACTTCGATCGTGATGCACCATTTACTTCCCGGCTATGGAAGGGATTGTATGAGGATTTTGGGTTGCACCTTTTTCTGAGCACTGCCTTCCATCCTCAGACGGATGGCTAGACTGAGAGAACTATTCAGACTCTTGAGGACATGATTCGTGCATGCATCCTCGACTTTAGTCACAGTTGGGAGGACCACTTACCATTTTTTGAGTTTTCATACAACAACAACTATCACTACACCATTGGGATGGCACCTTTTGAGGTGTTGTACAGGCGACCTTATAGATTACCTTTTTGCTTGACAGGCCCAGGGGAGTCAGCACTCATGGGACCATAGACGGTACAGGAAACCACAGAGAAGGTTCAGATCATCCAGAAGGATATGAAGAATTCACAAAGCTGGAAGAAGTCGTATTCCGACAGGAGATGTAGACCTCTAGAGTTCGAGGATGGAGACCACGTCTTTCTAAGGGTCTCACCTCGATGAGATCTACAGAGATTTGGACGAGGAATCAATTTATCTCCGAGATTCATCAAACCTTTATAGGTCTTCATCAGATTATGCGAGGTGTCTTACCTCTTAGCTCTTCCACCTCTGTTCCACTGGGTGCACGACATCTTCCACATATCTCAGCTGATGATATACGTGCGTGACCCTTCTCGCATCATCGACCATGGAGATTTGTACGTCGACGATGGGGAGACATTCATGGAGGTTCCAATGGATATTTAGGATCGATAGGAGCAAGTCTTATGTGGATGGTCGATACCTCTGGTGCGCATTCACTGGAAGCAGTGGAACCTCCAGGGGAGCACGTGGGAGAGGGAGGCTCAGATGCATGTTCAGTACCCCCCACTTGTTCCCTTAGCTCGAGTTGTAGCTTACGAGGATGTAAAGCCCTAAGGTGGGGAGAATTTAAAGACCCTGAAATTCCGTGGAATTTTTTTTAAATACATGGGAATATTAAGAGTCCGCAAAAATTTACTGAACAATATTTCGAGGCCCAGTGTGTCCGGAATCAATTTCTGATGTTTTGTTCGGTTACGTTTAGTAAACGTACGAGGGTGTTTTTATATCTTTTGAAGCGGTACAAGGAATTGAAATCCGAGGAAACCGTTGAACTCATAGCGCCAATATTTTCTTAAGGAGGCTTTCACTTCGACCGCAGTGGGTCAAGAATAAAAGTTAGTTTTTGGGTTTTCGTGGAAAATAATAAATAATGTGAGCTTAAAATTATTTTTATTTGAGCTGCCATGTGGGTGTTTGTTGGTTAAAACCTCCTCATGGAAGTTAGAGGAGGGGCCACCACACCTTATCCTCTCATGAGAGGTATGGTGGTGGGGCATACCCAAAAATAACCTCTCGTGAGAGGTTACGACGTGGGGACTACACAGGATTAAACCCCCTATTAATGGGATGAGAGGAAAACCTATCAAATCTCCCTCATTAATAGGGGAGAGCCTCTTGACTCCTCTAACATTAATTTTTCCAACGCTCCATCCTTAATACGCCAACCTATGTAATTAATTTTCTTAATTTCAATATTGTGCCAATATTTAAATTGGGGAAATCATGTCATTTTTAGCTTGGCATTTACAATTTGGTGGAAGCTTTGTGAAGAGGAGAGCTTGGGAGAAATCTTCTAACGAAGTACAAAAAAATGCCAGCAATGATATTCTTTGAACTTCATCCCTAGACACCTACCTAAATGGGACGTCTTCAACTGACCTACCCCCCGTATCATCGTCAATGAGCCAACGTAGCACGGAATTGGATGTGTGTGGCGGATGTAACAATCTACGATCACCTTCATCTTCTTCCCGCAACTTCTTTGAAGTTCATCGAACAAAGTTAGGGGTTTAAATTTATTTCCGTATGATTTATTCCCATGTTCATCCTTTCTCTCAAAATGAAGAACATGGGTTGTTGTGCTTCATACTGATGAGCCTCCTATTATCACCCTAACCGAGGAGGGTGCGGGCCTAACTAACATGGCCCAACTTCCTTCGTCGATCATGTTTATGATAATGTACGACATGGCGATGAAGCGATGAGGCGATAGAACGACGAAGGCAATGACCATGCTACTTGTGGCCTCCAAAAACTGCGCCACCCTTGGGGTTCTCAGACCGGATCAGTTCTGCCATCTCGGGCCGAACCGTGCCGCCCACTGGCCTGCCCGCGCCATCTAGCTCTCGACCACCAATGGCCTTCCTTGTGCCCGGCCGAAACCTTATCGGCCGACCCGCCAGCCTGCCCAGCCGCCTTCTGTGTGCCCAGCTAAACCACAACAGCCCACATGCCCCATGAGCCCCATGCCTCTAGATATACTCCCCTCACGGCACTGACCGAACTGGTCTCGGCCATCCTGGCTGAGACGTCGAGTCGCACCCTCACAACGCTCCTTGACGAATCGGCCCTGAGCATGGGCCGAATCACCCACATTGCCTATTGGGCTGGGTCCAGCGGGTTGGGCCGAACCTAACAGGCTAGCCTACCTAATGGGCCAGGCTATACCTAACAGGTCTGATCTGGGGGACTGAGACAGGGTCGGCCAAGACTAGGCCGGCAGGGTTTGACCAGACCCGGGCCCACTATCGACCCCTTTACTTTACTTTTGGACACTAATTTGGCACTGAATGTACGTTTAAATAACGGTCAGTGGTGCTGATAATCTTGGAGCATAACATTCCCTTTTAGTATACCCCACTAGAGTTTGGGCTATAGCTGAGATACAGTCAGGTTAGACCGTACGCGAATCCAACTGGGTCCCCAAGACTGAAAGATTGATAACTCATATACCGGTCATCTAATTGACGTGTTGTCTATTACATTGAGACCCCTATGTTGTGGTAGACCATTGAGATAATTATTCATGTGACTTTGTGTCATTTGGAGTATCGACTAGTAGCTTGTGCATCAGATCATTCTAGTGACGAGCAAGCTGAGTGCGAAGACCTAGCAGCTGGCTGAGTCCTGACGACTGCTGACCATTTTGACTCAGAGTGACTCGACTAGGACAGTGGGAAGCACCTAGGTGTCGCGGTAGGCCCACCGTGGCGTGCACCATGGTGTCGCGATAGAGCCACATTACTTGATAAGAGGAGTACCCCAGCAGTCTACAAGGGGGAGCATGTCGGTGTCGAAGTAGACCCATGGTGTGGAGCACCTTGGTGACGCATCAGACCCACGATACTCAACAGGAGGAGTACCTCACCCATACAAGGTTAGTGGGAAGTACCTCGGTGTCGCTGCATGCCCACCGTACTTGATTGAGCAGCAGTTCTCCAGCAGCGGTGGTTTCGATAATTTGAATAAAATCCTGGTTGAGCTGAGTCAATAACTTTTATGTTTACGTATTGATTGAGATGGATTACTTGATAACATAGGTATATGTATTGGAATATACCTAAGTGGGGTTATCGGTTGATTTCATACATTGTTGTTTATTTTTGTTGGATTTTGTGAAATCTTGCGGGTCATGGGGTCCCTACTGAGTATCATTATACTCACCCCTACATGGGCTATGACCGCACCTCGTTGTGTTGGGTGTAGACGACGGACAACACAGACTGAGCCTGAGATTACTAGGATTAGACGGTACATAGAGGTGGACCATATGACCTGTTGGTACGTGGAGGAGACTGACAGACGTGGAGTTCTAATGAGGCTATCTGCACCTACCTTTTAGGTAGGATCTTTGGTGGATGATCCAGGAGCTTCTTTTCACCTTTCAGTTATTTTTCCCTTTTTAGTTGTACTTGTACATTACATTTGGTCTTGTATTTACAACCCCCTTTACTTTTTATCAATCTCATGTTGTATAGTTTTACTTAGTGTTTGGTATTCAGCTATGTGCTCTGATGTGTGTGTTTACAATTATAAAGGCAATGCCTTCCCAGTTTAGGGATTTACACCATTGGTGCTAGTCGCCAGGACCTGGCCTATGGAAAGCAGGCATGGGGTAGTCACGGCATGGGCCCCGAGGGATTGGTCGGGACATAATATCATAATATGATATATAGAAGTAATAAAAAAAATTAAAATTTTAATTAATAAATTAAATAATTAATCTATGATTATTATTTAGGAAGATAAAAAATATACATGATGATTTAGACTCAAGGTAAGGTTGTTTAGTTACAAAATCATCTTTTATGGTTTACTAGTAAAATCACTTTTTCAACAACATTTAAATTTAAAAAATAATGAAGTTTTTTTATATTAACCTATTAATTTTTATTATAATTTTATCCAATTTTATATTCTGTTAAAAAAAAGTTTCAAGGGAATCATATTCCATTTTAAAATACGAGGTACTTTGTGAATTTTTCAAAAAAATGATTGAAAATATGTTTTTAACCTATAAAAAGTGAACAACCATTCCCTCCACCTTGAATAATATTTTATTTGATGATTAATTTATATATTTTAAAATTTATTTTTCTTAAATATGTTTTCTTCTAAAAATATGTATTTATTTATGTAATTACTATCAAAATTGAAAGGATATTATCCGAAATAAAATTTCTCAGTGATATTTCAAAATCATATTCCATCTAATATGACTTTACATTCTTTAAATAAAATGGGGAAATGTTATTTTCCATATTTTTCTTTAAATGTATTTTTTTTAAATAAAAAACTATAATTGATTTTTTCTCTGTATTTTGGTATTGAAAATGGTGTTTTAAATAAAATATGTTTGTTGATATCTCAATGCATTTTTGTAGTTTTTTTAAAAATATTTTTCCATTTTTTATGATGATAAGGTGAAGGAGAAAATGGTTTTATATAGTACATCCACATTATATGTGAAATTCTTCTGCTCGATTCATTATATATGTTTTTAACCCCATTATAGCTAATGAGTGAGACCAATATGAATTATATATTGGGTGTTCCTAGATAGAACCAGGAGAACCTGATACATTTTATATGATGTATGCACCTGTATATCACCCTAATTTAATGGGTAATGTTCTTTTTCTTAACATAAAATGAGAATGGAGATATAGAGGTTGTTTTTCTAAAATATATAATTGGTCTATAGATATTTATGACATAGGAGATTAATGTTGTGCTCTGTATTTCAAAAAAAGGTTTTATTTTCATATTGTGAAGATTAATATTTATTTTTTAGAAAACATGTGTATTATTTTCATATGTAAATGATTAATTTCATCATATAAATATCATTGAGAAAAATGTAAAACGTTTATCAGTTTTTATTTTTTTTACTAAACTAGTGACTATCTTAATTTTATGTCTCATACTGATAGTTTTATTCTTATTCTATGTATTAAAATATATTTCACTTGTTTTTAGGATGAATAAGGATACGAATGAAGAAAATATTGATGTATTGAATATTTTTCTGGAAAAAATTAAAATTTTATTTTAAATAGTTTTTAATGTGAAAAATGGATATAGAGTAGATGTGTTCACTTGTAATGTATGAGCTTACTATATAATAGTTTTTTTCTTAATTACCTAAAACTATAAACCTAAAATATTTTTTTTGGAATAAAGGAATGTGAATTACAGTCTAAATAATTAAAAGATGTTATGTATAAGGATATGTCCATATAATACAAATTGGAAATAGGATCAATATTATCCTCATTAATTAATATTAACCTTAAGACAGATGAGTAAGTAAAACCTTTTAATATGTTACACATGATTACCCATAAATCAGTGAGTTTTGCATTGTGTGTTATTATATCTATTGTGTAGTGGTTTCTTACTAGGCTGGGAAAGCACATGGATGTATGCGAATATGGATTTGAAGTTTTTACCTTTCTACAAGGGCTTTTTCTATATTTCCCTAAACTATTGAAAAAAAGTTATATCTTTAACAATTTATGGCCTATGAAATTCAAGCATTGGGTGGATGATACAATAGTAAATTAATTTTTTTTTAATTCCATTTGTTAATTTATGTCCCCTTTGACTAGTATAACATAGTTAATTGATTTATGAGTTTTAATTTTTTTTGAATTTAATTATATTTATTTTCACGAGGATCATGATTCGATGAAAACACATAAGTGTCAATATGTGTATTTTTTAATTCATATTGGTGTTGTTTGGAGTGAAAAACACCATTGTAATGTTTTTGGGACTGATGAACTTGTTTTTGGATGTCTTTATGTATGAAAATTTCATTTAATTAGGTTACATGGGAAAAATTGTTGAGTAATTATGGACCACCATGAATGATATTTTAGATAAAAAAATGTATGATTAGATCTCATGGTGAATGTTTCAAAGTCAACAAGATCATTCATCTGGTAGAATATGATATAGGTGGGGAGTGAAAGAATTTTCCAACCCATACATTGTGTCTATGATTCCATATATGATAAAAGTGGCATAGTTGTAGTGTAGTACTTTATTCCCTTATTAAGAGACATGATGCTATGCTGGTGGAGTATATGTCTAAGAAGCCTATCTTAGTATGGATAGTTTAGGAAACTAGAGGTATAAGTAAATTTTATTTGATTAATAGTGGTAGTCCTTACACTGTTCATCAAGTGAGGGGGTCCCATCTTATTGAAATTGATTATGGGGTATTGTGTGGCCATATCATCTAAAGTGATGCACTTGATGGATTTTATAATGGTGGGGAGTAAAACATACTCTTATATGGAAGAATAGTATCATTCCCATGAGGCTTGTTTATGAAACCCGTTTTAATGATATTAAATTAGTTTTATCTTAATATAACATGGGTAATTGTTTTACTAACTTATTACAAACAAATCAATCATATTTATCATCTATACAATTAGACTAATAGGTGGAGGCTTCGGTTTTGAACATTTAGGATTGGATGACCAAGTTTTTGTGTATGTCATCCTAGGATCTAGAGTAGACATAGAATGATTATGTAAATGTAACAAACCATCTACCTTAAATTTTGGTGGAATAAGAAAATTTTGTGATTAATTTTAATAGATATAGTGAATAGATATAAAAACATAACTGAGTCATCTATGTGATTATATCTAATCACTTATGATGTCACGTGTGAAAATTAGTTATTTTTGTTGACGTAAAAGTTATAATTATTCTAGTGGTTCTTTTTGAATTGGGATGTTGATGATTGTTTTTATACATTATTGGGATATTAAAAAGAATAAAGAAAACCATGAGATTTTTTTACCATGAGGGAATTCAAGGGTTAGTGTATTTTTATTATTATTTCTCTTAGTGAAATTCTTTTCAATAGATTGATTTTTATGATTTGGAAGTCATCTGGCTCAGTCATTAATTTAAGAGTGTGTAATTCTCCAATGAAAGATAACAATTTTGGGGAACCATTCTAAAATTGGTGCACATGATTTCTTTATTTTTATTCACTTCACGAAGAGGAATTCAGATTTATGAGAAAGGAATTTACTTGGTAATCTTGAAAAGATTCATATAATATGATATTTTATTTTCTGATTTTTCTCATGATTTAGATGGAGGAGATAGTTCTATTCAATATGAGGAAGAATAAAAATAAATTCAATGAAAAGATGATGTTTTATTAGGATGTGGTTTATTTTTATGTTCAAATAAATTTGTTACACCCTATATTGTAAAAAACCTAGGAATATGTTTTATGTTATTCAATGTGATATTATAATATTAAATTATTTGTTTAGAAACTCTCATTATTTTCATTTTTATGTATTAGATTCTTTAATGGTTTGGATAATTTAGTGAACTAAATTTTTTCCATATGAATGAATTAGATAATTAAAAATACCTTATTTTCCAATCCACAAATGTTTCCAAATAATAATTATCCAAAGTAGATAAT
Organism: Viscum album; assembly: GCA_963277665.1. NCBI lineage: Eukaryota > Viridiplantae > Streptophyta > Magnoliopsida > Santalales > Viscaceae > Viscum > Viscum album. The sequence goes on from OY728138.1 coordinate 401,799,220, forward strand.
TTTGGAAATGATAGTTGTGTATTTTGTTGATCTCAATTCATTGTGTCTACCATTTGGATACATTTTTGAGAAGTTCGAAGCTATATTAATATTAATAATTATATAACATATATTTCATAAATAAATATATATCAAAACCACGAGATTATGGATATCTCTTAAATGGATCCCTTGATCAAAATGAAAACACCATAATTATATTGGTATTCAGATTAATTTTTCATAGAAAATGTATACTTATTATGAACGAGTCGCAAACATGATGAAATATAATTTATAATATAAATTATATATTTCATTAAATTATATTTAACATATAAAATAATTGTTAATCCTCAATCTACAGTTAGAAACATTACCCAATGATAAAACCTTAGAGTGGAGGAGATGGATTCAGATTGTTGATTGTCTTAATCAGGTAGAAGAAACCGTAGATAAAAAATTATAAGCAATGACATCAGAATAAATGACGAAAATACATTTGATAAAGAAATTTTTTATATTTAAAAGAATCATTAATCATGATATTTAATTTGGAATGTATATAATTATAATTATCAGATTCATTACATCCTCTCAAAATATGTTTTTAATTAAATACATTATTGTCTTTTTAGAGAAATTATATTACTTATTAACCCTGATTTCGATTATAAAAATTAATTTAAAAACCCTCTTAAATTATGAAATTATTATCTCAAATATACTGTGTTTTTATGTTGAAAACGAATATAACATAAAAAAAATTTATAGTGTCCATAGTAGAATTTCCCACTAATACCATTCACCTACCAACATCATTTTTAATATCCTCTTGAATGAATGCATCTAGACTTCAAAATGGATTTTTGTTTTACATTAATGAACATGGGTTTTTAGTTGGTTAGTATTTAATAATATCCATTGTCAAATAAGAAAGATAAATTCAATTGGAGGAAGAGGCGGTGTGGTATGGTAATGATCATCTCATGCTAGAGGACCCATGATGACGAGCATGATATATAAATAGTTTGAGTGTAGTGTCAGATAATTTATAAAATCATAAGATGTTGTGGATATACCCAATTTGTGATAAAGAATCATCAATCCATGGTGGAGATTACAAAATGGATTATGATGGTCATAACTATAATAATAATGGAGGAATCCACGTAGAAATTAGACTTGGTGACGAAAACAAAACTATAAGGAATATACTCCAACATTTACAAGCCATGTACTTTTTTGGTATGTGAAATTGGTTTTTGTGGAACAGTTAAGGATCAAATAACATTTTGTTATTAAAAAAACATTGATTATTATACTTTTTTAGAAGATAACGATTATAGAAAGAATTTTGTGTCACAAAATTTAGAATTAAGGTTCACCTTATGTTTCTTGACACATACAATCCAATGTGTAATGATGTAAATTCCAATGTAACACCCCCAACACACCCCCAATGTGGTAGACGGGGAACATAGTGTCAATATAGATGACTTTACAAGAAATCAGGAATAAAAATGTGGATATTATAATAGAGACACATATCATGTAGTGAGTACTATATTACATGTTTAAAGGGAGAAACGAATCAAATATCAACATGAAATATGTTGAATAGGCTTAAGATTCACATTCCATGATTTAATGGATGGAATTTAATTTATTATTAAAAAATATTAATCAAAGTGAATTGAATGTGTCTTCCAAAATTGAAAAAAAAAATCCCACACACCATCTAAATAAGACATTTCATATAGGTTGAATGAACACAATCGAATGATGGTTGATCCATAATAACTTCTATTATAGGGATCACACACCATTTTTTAATGATTCACATACTGGGTAAATTTTATTAGTTTTTGTCTTTCATATCCAATCACAATTATTTTATATTTAGAAAAATGAATTGTCTATTTTGATAATAATTTTACAAAAAAAATGTGATATAGTGAAACATGTCATCATGGTATATTTTTCTAAGGTTAACTAGGGTGGATTATTTCTCTAACTTCATATATATAATGAGTTATTTTTTATAAGATATTGGGAGTATATATTGTGTGAAATATCCCACTTGTGACACAATGTTACATGGGTACTAGTCCTCCATAGACTTTGTGGAGTCAGAACCCCCAATTTATGATTGTTGAAATGTCCAAAACAAATGTCATCGATAACCCCTTCGCGTAATTTTTTTCCCCACATGATGAGGTTCATTTCCTCTATAAATATTGGTACCCCACCCCCCTTCAATTTACATGATCAAACTCAATGAGGCATAATGACCCATTAAAATTAGATATATATTCCATATAATGATGGAATCCGAGTAGATTATCTTTTGATAGACATATTATTTGTAAAAGTATGACCATCCAACAATGGATTATGTGAATCCCCATGTGTCAGACTTCATTCCTCATTTTTTGGGGGTATTCCATCAATATTTATTTATATTTATGAACAGTTTATTGTGAAAATTATTTTAAAATATATGAGATGTTAGATATAAAATATGGGAAGATTAGATATTTCAGGACATTCCGAGTGGTATGATTACTTTGTTTCCATTATGACATGTCTTGATAATAGACTAACAACATCAAAAACTATACATATTAATCTAATTAAGAGTCTCTAATTTTAGTTGAGGTACGGTCTTTTGTAGATTTCAGTTGTGATCATTCTAAATTCCTCAATATTTAGTAGTTATTTATTTATAGATTATTTCTAGTGTTTAAAGTTTCTTTCAATTTCGATTGGTTTTAGCTGATATATAGTTTCTACATTTCAATTGTAATTCTAGGATACTGTACTAGTCACATTTATACCCCCCTAAATAAATTTTATTACCATATGTGTTTCGTTTAGGTATATGTTAAATGGGTTAGTAATGTGGTCTTGGAGGATGTTGAGCAAGTTGGATTTTCTATGCCTTCACAGAGAGTAATGTAGTGATGTAAGACATATATTTATATTTCTAAGAACTGGTGGACGGAGAGGTGTATTCACTCGGTATAGTTGATTTCTGATACATGGATTTTCTATTTATATATTGTTTATTAAATATATTCACTATTAGTATTACATGTTTTTTATAAGTTGTAATAATATAATTCCACTAATAAATGTTAGGCCTTTTGGTTTTAGTCTCCAACTATTAGTATATTACAAGCTGACCTATAGTGGAATATTCTTATTTCCACTGGGCTATGTGTGGTATCGATGGGTTTGGATTGAATCCATGCCCCTCACCCTACCAAATGTGTATAGAGGACACTCTCCCTATAATCATTATATCAGTAAGGGTGTTACAAACTATACAATTAATGTGGGGGAAACAGATTATATCATCATCTATAATAATTTTGGAAACTGAAAAACCTAAAATGATTCAAAAAATTTACCATTATATAAATCGTTAACCACTTTTTTAATGAAAAATTATTTGAATAGAGTATTCAATTATCTAATTACTTTACCAGACTGATATGATTTAAAATTTACCAATGAACACATATTACAATACATATACTCCTCAAAACATGGTTTTTTTTCATAAAAATATTTGGGAGTGTACTTCCACCACCTAGTTATATGGTCACAACATACCTGGAGCATCATTAGGATGAAATGTTGTGTTCATATAAGGAGTCACCTGGGTGTGTACCCAATGGTCTTTGTCATGGGTCCTAATTTTCATGGTGTGTCTTCAATATATACACGAATTATGTAAGTAAAGTATTTACTGGGGTATATTCATTCATTTTTGGTGTCATGTCACCCACAATACAAAGAGTGTAATAGTCACCAATATTCCACGGGTATTATAATGATTGTTCTCAGGTGGTTTTCTCATATCTTTTTAACTAACAGGGTGTCCCTCAAAACATATTAGGTCCATGATGGAGATATCATATGATCTTGAGATGTTAATAGACAAGTTAAACATTTTAATGAAAATGAATTATTTAGCTAACTAATTATTGATGTTAATTATCAGAGTCAATTATCAGGACCATTAGGTGATAATATGCTGAATAAGGTTAATGAATGAACACATGACATTTAATATTAGATTTGTAAATTGTATACCTACATTCACTCATACACCTATCTACCCATTAAATGATACAAAGTTCACTTGGAAACTGATTTTATATTCAGTTTTATAACCTATTATAATCCAATCGTTTCTAGTGGATGTACAACTAGAAACACATTTTTTATGGGGAGACACTAAAATCAAAATATATACTTTTGAGAATGGTATAACCTATTAATAAAAAAATTGAATATTAACAACAAAAATATATTTACATAATAATTTTAAAGTCATAACCCATGATAGTTAATTCTTTTAGGTTTGAAAAACATAATCCATCATTATTGTACGGGTAGTTGAGATAAAAATAATTAAACAAAACACAAATAAAACCAGGTACATAAGAAATAGAAGAATATTAAAGGGTATCCTTTAGATCATGGTTCTTTAATAGTTTATATAAAAAAGTTATTAGTAGTAGAATTATATGTTTTCTTCCCCTTAAGGGATCACCAAAAAGATGTAACATTTTTCATGAAAGATCAATTTGATGTACAAGTATTCATTGAATTCAACATAAAATTATAATTTTTAAAGATCATACTAAATCTTTTTATAATTTTCCTTGGTTTTTATATCTATAATATAGTTCTTGATGTTACATTAAACATTAACTCAGATAATATATCCAATTCAGTTGGGTTAAAAATTCATAATAATAATAATAATAATAATCATCATCATCATATAGTATCATTGAGTGAGAAAAATAATACCACACTTATAATTGATAACTATCATTCAAAATATCAAAATAAATTCTGGTCGAAAAAATTCTTAATTTATAATTTTAGAAGATATAAAATATCTCCAAAATAATTGGTTAATGATTACCCATAACTCATGATAAGCATCAAAATTAATAAATTTATTTAGAATAACTCCACAAGAAATTGTATTGCACATATACAAATTCCTACATGCATTAAAAATGTTATTTTTTAATTTTATTTAGATTTGTAATTTATCAAATATAATTAATTTAGATATTATAAAAATTTACAAATTACTAAGATAATATAAATTCATAATTTTAACACTCTTTTTGAATATATAATGAATGATTGTAGAATATAACAATCCATCATTTTAATTTATTTAGAACAATAAAAGAAATTCATATTTTTTAAATCATATATATAAATATACACATTTGAGAAAAATATTTTGAATAAATAACCTAGTTATTATGTAAATTAATAATTCTATGAATAAAAAAGTTGAATACATAAAATTACAAGGGTTCAATCACACAAGTAATCATCCTGCCATTACTCAAGAATAAGTGATACTTAACTTGTGTGGCCAATTGACAATGTTTGGGGGTTACATGTAGTTTGGTTGATCGATGTAACACATGAAGGAATGATGTACCATGGGCTATTGTGGGTTGTCTATATAAGGTGTGGTCACATGGTAAATCATGAGATATTTGAAGCTTCCTTTAAGGAAAATGAAGTATGATGTTAATTTCATAGGATTTTAAAACATATAAATAGAGTCTAAGTACATACATAAAGGGAAGATAATACATTATATATGTTGTATATGGGTATTCCAAAACATGAGTAATTATAAACTAGAGATATAAATGCATCTATTATGGTAACATACCTTTTATATGATTTTATTAAAGTTTAGATTAAATGAATGAAAAGGTAAATGATATTTTATCAGGGAAAAAACTAAGTCCAACAAATCTTGTATGGTAAAATGGCCAACTCATGTTTGAGAGAATTTAAAAAATATTAATAATGTGTAATATCTAATAGAAATTTTAATAATATATTTAAGTGTAATTTAAAAAAACATATAAGGGAAACATGGAATTCATGCATATAATGTTAGTGTACAATCATGCTCATATTGGGGTAAAAATGTATAGAATTAAATAAGGGTAACAAAAAAATTCATAAAATCATTTCACACAAAATATATTGAATGAAAAATAACTAATACAAAAAAATGAATAATTAAATATTTTAAAAAGTTGACAATCAAAATAAATATAAATTATATATGATTTATTTGATAATATGTGAAATTATAATTATTTATTAATAGAATTTGAGATATTATTATTGTTGAAAAACATGAAATAAAACAAAATGAACTCTATGTACTAAAAAACAATGAAATAGACTTTGAAGTTATGAAAATAAAAAATTAAAAACGTATTTTCACAAAAATATACCCCTTTTTAAAATTTAGAAGTAATTTAATAATGTTAATAAATAGAAATATATATTTGAAAAAATGTTAAATACCGAAAAAAACTAACATAATAATTGTGTATTAATTCAAATAAAGAATAGTAAAAGAAAAAATTCCAACTATTTTCAAACATACCAAGATCATATATCGTTTACTCAGATACTAAAAAATAACATTATTTATCAAGCATATCCTAAAGAAGATTTTTATTTAAAACACATTCTTATATAATATCTCTTTTGTTAACATTATCCCCATGAAAATGAAGTATCATTTCAATATTATTTGTTTCAAAATGTTGTATAAAATTTTATGAAATTAATATAGTAAAAGAATAATCACAATTAATATGACAATATTAAAAAATAACATTATAATTATAAAATTATTTTTTAATCTATAATTATTTATGAACACATGATGTATAAGAAATATATTCAATATTAGTAATAGATAATGGAACTCATTGTTGTTTCCTTGAACTTCAAGATACAAATATATTAATAAGAAAATAACACATACCTGAAGTAAATTTTCTATCAAGTCAATATCCCTCAAAATCAAAATCATAATATCATATAAAAGGAATGTGGTTCTTCCTAGAATAAAAAATACATGATAAAAAAATTCTTTTATAAGATCTAATTTTTTTTTCATCAACATTAAGATGTTATTCCTGAGGATATGATTTCAATATAACAAATAAACAAATATTTAACAATAAATCATGGATAAAAGTTTGCAAATACTAAAAATCCAATCCAGACATTAAAAATTAATGAATATATATATTTATAAATAATATTCTAAATTTAAATTACAATTATCACACATAGGGGTTTTAATATACATCATATAATCGAAAACCCTTTTAATTAAATAATTAACATATTTACTTTGAATTAAAAATAATCTATCATTTATTTTATTTAATTAATGACCTAAAAAACTAATTTCACCCATTAAAACTCATATAAAATTAATTTCCCAATATATAATTATATTCTTTATTAGTAAATTAACTTTATGATCAAAGAAAAATGTCATTAATATACATTTCAATAATTTGTATACTATTGAACATCTTGTAAATTTACTACATATGATATACATTAATTAAATCATAATAATTATTCAATGAAAACATAAAAATTATATAATATTTACCAATGGAAAATTTTAAAGCCCACATATATATATACCTTTATAACATTAAAATATGAAATGGAAGTTTTTGTTTTTAAAATCTAGGAAATTGAGGAACAGATTTTTTTACAAAAAATACAATCATTTAAAAATTAAAATTTAACCCCCATTTCAAATGAATGAGAACCATGTAAATACATAAAATACAAATAAATTAAAATATATTCAATCATATAAACATATTAAAATAATTAATTTAAATATATACCATCTTCTGGATTATAATCTTGGGCAACGTTTTCAACTATAATATTCACATTATGAATAGAATAATTCAATTAAAGTCTAAAAATAAAATTGATCCATTGAATTTCATATCTTTAAGGGGTTCAAATAAAAACAAAAATTTGTTTTTATATGATGGATAAAATTCATTATTTAAAATAAATAATCCATGTATCGTCACTCAAAGCTTCATGAACCTGATTTCGATCATAACTGGAAACAGAATCCTAATTTTCATTAATATTCAAAATAGTATTTCTATTTTAAATACCTTAATCAACCATACCAATAATAATATCAATGAGGTTGTACTTATGAAATATCCAAGACATTGAAATTGAATTAGAATGTGTATCCCCCCCACATTAATGAAAACATTAATTATATGCTTGTCTTCATGAAATTTAAATTCATGAAATTCATTATGAAAATTATTCGAAAAACTATCCATTTTCCAAACATTATAACTAAATATAACCTTATATAATTATTATACAAACATAGTTATTTCATTAAAAAAATGAAACAACTTACATTTATTTGAATATTACATATAATTCCTTCACTAATTTTAGAATCTAATTTACCTATGCAATACACAGTATTGAAAATAAAATCATTACATAAAAAAGTCTTAAATAATCTAAAATATATATATTTTAAAAAAATTGAATAATTAATATTGTGTATTATTTAAAATTATTATAATTAAAATTATTTTTAAAATATGAAATTTTTTATTTAATTGTTTATCTGAAAACATATATTTAAATTATATTCTTTTAAACCATTTTATCCTTTTCTGTAATATTAATATATTTCTAGCATAGAATAAATTTTTTGTGTGTTCTTTTAGGAGTAGAAAAATATAGAAACAAATATTTAATCACAAAAAATGTAATTTCAATGTCAGAAAATAACTTCAAATATCAAATCTACTAAAAATAATTAAACATCTCTCTTGAATATTCACCAATTTTAAAAAATAAATAATTGTTGATAGTTTTCTCTTTTATGAAACAAAAAATCAATCCAAGTAAGTCTACAAAAAAAATTTTAAATAAAAAACTATTTATTTCATTATAAACCATGAAAATGAAATGAACTAAGAAAATTTAAAATATTATGATCTAATGTTTAGATATTTATAACTTTATTATGTTTGTTATATATTACACTATTTTTTTACCTTTAAAAAAATCACACATACAATTATTAATAATTTTTTAATATGATATCTATCAATCATATTGTTTATTTGAATGTTTGAGTAATAGTTGAATGATTACACTTATAATTCTATTATGATATAATATATCATGTTTTTTATATAATTCATACACATTACATTCTAGTTTCTTAAATAAAAAAAATAAATTGAATAAATACTCTATTTATTATTAAAATTAAATAACACAAAATCAATTTATAAAACTAAACATTATTTACCATTGAATTTAATAATAATTCATTCATCACATAATTAGAAAATACTAAATATATAATTTCTCAAAACATCAATGTGTATTACTTCAAAAATATAATAGATCTTATGCATACCTACATAACTAAATCAATTAACCATTCCTTTTGATTTTTAACCAAATGTCACGAAGCATCTATCACATTCCATAGATGATTAAAACTACTATGGATCTCTAGTTATGTGTAAGGGGAATCCACATTTTGTGTTCCTTGTATCAAATAAAATCTTATGTATTGTTTCCTAAAAATAATAATGTAAAATGCAGTATTGAAACCCATGTTATCTTGGTTCCAATATGGTTATTATAAGAATTATTTAGAACCTAAACACTATTCAAACTAGTATTTTATGGTAATGAATATGATAAATTATTCACACTAAAGATTTTTCTGTGTATTGATGTTGATAAATATCAATTAGAATTCATTAGTATAATGGAGTTTCATATGAAATCAAAAATATGTTACATTATATAAACATCCATTATTACTTTTAATAAAAAATCATACATAAATTTGGTATTTCTATATTACAACCAAAAACAAAGTAAACATTTTTAGGTATAATCATATATGTAATCTTAATTCGCATCTATTTACCATGAGTAAAATTTAATATATTTTCATTCAAACCTACAATTTATTTATTTACATTTATATTCAAATTGTATATGAAAATATAAATCGGTTATTTTTATTTTAACAACGAGAAGTACTTTTTTGAAAGTTAATTATCATGATTAAATTGTGTATTTTTATGAGAGGTCATTATATTCATCAAGATTAAGGTATCTAAATTTAAAACTATAATAACTATCATAAGAATAGATATTATACTCATTATTATATTGATATATCAAGAATATATTATTCATTATTATACATCTAGTTTTACCACATGAATCTTATTATTCTATGAAATTCCTTTCAATATCCAAGTAACATTTATAAATTTCTTATATTTATTATTTCAACTTGAATGATTTAATTTTTGATAGTTACGATTTATGGGTCCATTATTTCTAAATACATAACCTAGTAGTTTTGAAACATTAATATAATATAGTTTTTTTTCTCCATTCAATTTTATTTTTGATTATCCATATTAAATAATTTCATTAATCCTTTTATTCTTTTCATAATTGAATAAACACCTTATGTAATATTTTTATATACTTCTTTCTTTTTTATGATTCAGAAATATTAGAATTTAAAGAAATAGTTATATTTGATTTAAATGATACTCATTTATTCATAGAAATATCCTATTCGACTATTTTTATTAGTTATAGTTAATAATGAAGTTATTATGGGATAATTTTAACCAAATTTATATTCCTTAAAATAATTTCATTCATTGATAGGAACATTATTCAAAAGATTTATAACCTTAAATTATATATAAATTCAAATTTCATTTGATTAAGAAATATTCATTTTTTAATAAATAAGACTCTAGGAATGTGCCGATTATTTTAGTAATCAGGTTTCCATGTTATCAAAGGAAATGTTGGAGAAAGGGTACATTTTTTATTACACATTGTGAAACCCACTTAAATGATGTATAGCCATATTTCACATCATATAGAGAGTCATGAAGCAAGTTCTAAAAGAATTTCGAGAAAATAAGAGATTAGATGAAGTGATTCCCCAATAAAAATAGTGTAACATTAAAAATCTATTCCCACTTTTGAGATCCAGACCAAAGGAAGAAACATGTCATGGAGATCAGTTACACATCATGAAAAAATTCAATTTCCAAATCTCCAAGATTTAGGATGAAGTTCCCATGAGATTCATTAATATTCGTTATTTTGGGATAAAACCTTGGATCAGAATGACATGATGTGAATTCCCATTACATGTCACGTAACATCCCTATTATTTAACTACAATAGGTTCAAAACAGATAGAATGATATGAATTTATTTTTTTTATCTCATTAATCTCTCATTCTTCTTAGGTATCCTTTTCCATAAATATAATTTATATCGATTTCCTTCATTATTTTGTGTAAATTCAAGAACCATTTATTGAATATTCAAATCATTCACTGTTCATTTACACCTTCAAGACGATCTCAGAGTGTTCTCTATTTCAATTTTCAATTGGTATTGAAACCCTTATTGTTTTCTTCCATATTATTGTTTTAAGTATGAATTTTATTAATGTCATGATTGAATTGGGTTTTAAATTGGTTAAAACTGAATGAATGATTTTTATATTCCATATACAATTTTCTATTGGTATATTTATAATAATTTCAATTCCTTTCCAATTCATGATAAATTATACAACGAGTCTCTAAACCTCCAATGGTAGGGATAAAGTGTAGGGGTTTATGAATTTAATGAATCATTAATTGTAAAAGTGGAAAATCATAGTATTGTAATCCAGTTAATAATTTTTTTAACTTATTTAATTAAAAAAACATGACCCCATAAAGTTAAAATGAATTAACTCGACCTGATTAGAGAATAATAATTTATGATCAATATCCTAAAAAAAATTATAACCTAGATGATAGTATTTATGAATTTGGGATTTAGCTATCTACGACTTAAGGAATTGTTTTCTCATAGATGGATCTAGTTTGTTTGACCATAGTCAACTTGGGCCTTCGTCTTTCATTTTTGTTGAAACCATATAAACATACATTGTATGGATTGAGATTATCCTTTTTCCTAAAACCCAATATTGATACTAATCTCTTCTCTATCTAATATCAAATAACATGTCCTTTAGGGGTATTTTACCCAAACTAAAACAACATGTGAGGACTCCTAAGAGTAGGTTTTAAAGAGTTATTCCATGTCCTGCATCTCTATTCTCCATGGGGTCAACCCTAAATATCACTTTAATACACCTTAATAGAATGTGAAGTTTGGGAAAAAATAAATTCAATTTGATCAAAGTTGCATGAATAAAATAATTCTTGTGGGTGTGTAAAATTTCTGTGTCATTGTTACAGATTGTTTCGAAGTACCTTTTTTTCAAGGAAATCTATGGAATGACCTTATGATTACCTCACTCATTCCCACATTCACTTTTGTTTTTATTTCATTTAAATTTCCCTTTTCTTTTAAATTCCCCTACAATCATCCCCTTTTTTCATACATGTATCAAATCCCATTTATTCTTTCAAATAGCCTTTATGCACTAGAACATCATACCTTTAATAAAGAAGTTTAAAGGTACATTTATGCACTCTTTTTTTTCTAATATGGATGAAGAAAACAATAATGCCAATACAAACCTTTAAAACATGAAAAACATGAAACCTGTAATACTTGGAGAGAATGTCATGTATCTAGATCACGCCATAATGAAATATGGGTTTCCGAAAACCCATGGTTCTAAATCTATAGTTTTACCCCCTTCTGTTTTGGAAAAAAACATTCGAGATCAAATCTATACTCATTTCTATGATGTGAAATATGGTACAATTTTGTGTACATCAATGTGTAGATTCCAATGGACATAACTCATGATTCATGGAAGTTTGAAATAGATTTCAAAATTACGGTGTATATTTATATTTTATATGAATAAGAGTCACTCTATTTTCCAAATGAAATCGATCTATGGATTATACAAAAACACATGCTCCTGAGTCCATATCGATTTGGTATGATTTAGCCCTGAAATTCTGAGTATTGTACTTCCCGCCAATATAAATGTGGAAACTCAATAATGATATACAGTGCTTTTCCAAAAATTATGGAGAGTCATTATGGGAATAAAGTTATGTTTTCAAGGAACACACTCATAAGTGATCACACCACTAACATGATATGTGGATATATGTCAAGCTTTTTATCAAGTCCACCATCAAACTGCTCTCATAGTCTATGATGTTTTTGCTGATGGAGGTGTAATGTTTAATACCCCCAAGGCTAGTTGTTAAATTGTAGATGAAGTCTATCACAATTCTAGTCTGTGTAAAATTGATCATGGATCACCCCATCATTCTATCAAACTTGTTGAGGAAAATAATCAACTATATGCATAATTTGAGACCTTAACAATAAATCGTAAATCCTTTGAGTTACTTCATGCACCACCTACCCATCATGTTCCAATAATGGAAATTCAATCTTGATAAATTTATGGTGTCCCATATCTATGTCACTACATTACATTATGTGTTGTGGAGAAAGAATTTCATGACTTTGATTACATTAATTAAAATATAAAAATAAATAATTTCATTAATAGTAGTAGGGTTGTATGTAGAGGAACGAGAAACAATAGCATCAAGGTAATAATGGACATTATTAGTAATAAAGTGGTCATGATGAATTCAAGGACCAAGGAACACCATGATATTCACCAATGAATCATGTTATTGAACAACTGAAATAGGTAACAAAAAAACCTTCTATACTAGAGTATAACAAAAATTTCAACCAACTCTACCAAGACATCCACAACCAGTCATCCCTCTTCCAAGAAATCTGGATAATCCACTTCCATCCTATGTTCAGATAGAATTTCACAGGGTAACAACCCAAGAGACTAAAATATAGAATGAATGAGTGGATTATTATAACATGAAGCATGAAATGGGAAAGATATCTATGAAATTGTTAGATATTTTACCAAGTACATTACCTATTAATAGAGAGACACACCCATGGGAAGAAGAAAAAGTAGTGATTTGAGGAGTGTAAATTTTTATGACTTATAGTAGCCAAGCTATGTGGAAAAAAAATTAGGAAACAAAAATGAATTGAACAATCATATAATAATAATATGATGAAAAATAAACTAAAACTACTGAAGATAAAACTTGAACAGAACTACCATCTATAAAATCTACAAATTAAATCATAACCCAATGAATATGTAGACATTGTTCCACAACCTTAAAAACCACCTCTCCTATTTACAGAAAGAGTGTGAAATTGAATTATTGATGAAAATATAAGAAAATTTGGGAGATTTTCAATAAATTTCACATTAACATTCCGTTTTCCCTGGAAATCACTCAAATACCTACATTTTTCAAATTTCATTAGAAGTTGATTTCTAAAAAAAAGTAAATTGGAAGTCATGTGAATGGTCTCACTAAATGAATTGTTATATATATATATATAGCAAAAGATTCCAAAAATGATAGATCCTTCAATTTTTCAATCCCATGAACAATAGGAAAATGTAAACATTGGAAGAGACTTATGGGATTTTGGATCTAACATTAACCTCCTGACTATGAGTGTATTTCAAAAACTGGGAATTGGGGAACTCAAACCCACTAGAGTAGCACTCCAATTGACTAACTAATTAGTAAATTATCGTCATGGACTTCTTTATAATTCCTAGTAAAAGTTGAAAAGTTCATTTTTCTATTGAAAATCCTCTTTGGACATGGAATAGGAAGATGATTCTCCAATCGTCTTAGACTAACCAATACCTTCCACTGGAATAACGTTGATTGTTTTTAATCAATAAAGAATTATATTCTGATTAAGGGATGAACATGTTGTGTTTGACCAGGAAAAACCAAAAACAAATAAATGATTCTTTTGGAATCCATGATATCATTATCAAAAATTATTTATATTACTATTTAGATATTGCATAAGGGATAGATGAGATTACCAAAATGAGGATGAGGAATATGAAATTGAAGAACTAAACGGCATATAACCTCTTATAATGGAGAAAATCCTACCATTCACACCCTAATTTATTTTTCCACAAAAACTGGAACTGAAACCTCACCCTAGCACACTCAAGTATTATTTTTTTCAAATATTATTGTTGCATTACCAGATATCATTAACTTAGAACTAACATATTAATAGGTGAATAATGTTATTGAAGTCTTATAAAGACATAAGAGGTCAATTTCATGGGGAGGGGATGAAATCAAAGGGATCAGTCCTATATTATGAAATAATTATATTTTATTAGAATAAGGTGTGAACCCCAAATTCCAACCATAGAGGCACCTTTCCAAAATAATGAAAGAAGTTGTTAAAAAATAAGTACTCAAACTTATTGATGATATAATAATTTCATCAATCTGTAATAGTTAATGGGTGATCCCAAATTATGTTTTTGAAAATAAAGCTAGTCTTATAATTTGAAAAAATGATGAAACCAAATTGATTATAACTTGCACTAGAATTGGATAGAGAGTATGAATAGACTAGACAAACCTAAATAAAAAAACCTAGAATGATCATTTCCCCTTTCCAATCATGTATCAAATTATAAAGAGAGAAGAAGGTAATTAATTCTATTATTTCCTTGATGGATATTTAGTATACAATGAAATTGCAGTCAACCTAAATGGTTTCTCAATTAGAACCTTTACATGTTTAGTTGGTACCTTTTACTATAGGAACATGTTGTTTTTTATGGTTCATGGTGTATATTAAATAGACAAAAAAATTTCCTGGATGAAATGTAAGTGGATTTTGCTAAAATAATTTGATCAATGATTTACCAAAGACCTAAACAGTCAATGGATTAAAGAGTTTTATAGGCCATACCAGATTCTATCAGCGATTTATGTTTTTTTTTTAGATTCCCAACCTACGAAACATATTTTATAAAGGGAATATCACTATAGATTCAGTGAAAAATATCAGTGGTCATTCAATACAAGGAAAAAATATTTATATCCTCCCCTATAAATGTTTCACCAAATTGGGGAAAAAATTCGTATTGATGTGCAACACCTGAAGCTTTGTTGTTGGCATAGTCCTAGAATTTTGATTCGGTAAATATTATGCCCTATCTACTATTACAATCACACAATGAATGAATCATAGATGAACTATATAATAATATATATGGATCTCTTAGAATTTGTGTTTTCTTTTGAGAAATTTTTCACCTATCTAGTTTTTTTAAAAATTATTTTATACACTGACCTTGCTTCTATATGATATTTGAAGAATTAAATGGATTGAAAAAAATAAATGATAAGGTGTATCTTTTTTCTTAATGTTTTTTACATCATCATCATGAATTCCAAATCAACCAAAAAAATCGTTGATCATCTTCCATGACTATCACTACTATTTACAAATGATGATGAGAATATAGATATCAAAGTCGACTTTCCAGATGAATCTTTCTTCCGCAGAAAAACAGAACTTTGGTTTTCAGATATTTAAAATTATCTCCCCTACTGATATTTCCTCTAAAACCTCTCTTAATATAAAATGATGAAATTTTTTGTTGAAGCTTCACAATTTTACTCAGATGATCCACTCCTTTTTATGCACTGTGCTGATAGATTATTGTTACATTTTATCCCATAGGAAAAATCCCAAGTATGTTAGGAATGTTTCATATGTCCTAAACTAGAGGAAAACATGGAACAAAATACCTAATAGAAAAAATTATTCCAAGTGGACTCGTCTAGCCCACACTCCACCAGGATTTAATGGATTATTTTCAATATTGTGATCACTTCCAACAACTGGAACCACTGTAAAAAAGAAGGAAATTCCACAAAACCAAATAATCGAAATCGAAATCATTGATGTGCAAGGAATAGATTTCATGGGTATAATACCAAATTCTAATGGAAGTTTATATATCATTTTTTAATTGATTACATTTACAAATGGGTAGAATCTGAAGTTATATATTTCTACAAACCAATGGTGTTAATGAATTTCTTGAAGAAAAATGTGTTTTCATGATTTGGATTTTTCTATATTAATAATTAGTGACTGGGGAAAATTTTTATCCAATAATGATATTAAAATACTACTTATGAAATATGAAATCAGTTACAACACAGCAACTCCCTACAACCTACAAACAAACGGGAAAGTTGAATTTCAAAATTGGGAGACAATGAAAATAATGGAAAAGACAATGAAAATTTTTAAAAAGGATTGGTGTTAGAAGATAGATGATTCACTATGAGAATACCAGACTGCCTATAAAGAACCCACTAGTACAATACCATTTTGATTGATATATGAGAACCCATGAAATTATCATGTAGAACTTTAGAATCGCTCATATTGGAAAATTAAAAGGCTCATTCTCGATTTAAAAAAATGATACAAAAGAAATGATTTTATAATTAGATGAATTAGTTCTAAACATATTTAGTGCTTAGGAAAATTCCAATATTTATAAAGAAGAAAATAAATAGATTTATCAATGCATATCAATAAACATTTTTTTACCATGAAATAATGTCTTATTGTTCAACTCAAGATTAAAATGATTCCCTATGAAGCCGAAATCTAGATGTCCTAACCCTATATTGACATAAAATTATTTATTTATTGTACCATTGAGATTCAATCATAAGGAAATCAACCATTCATGGTCAATGGTTAAAGATTAATTGTCTATCAAGATCCCTTCTATGAGGGATATTTCATTATCTTGATATTAATCTGAACACTGAATTGTCAATATCTCAATATTAAACAATTTGATGACTAGAGTTAAACCTCAGTTAGATCACAATAAATAATATTATATAGAATAATATTTAGGATAAGATAGGGCATTCCATGATCTCTATAAAAGGATTTTGTTTCAAAAATTCAAAAAAAAACATGGTCTGTATTCACAATTAAAGGTGTGTACATTAAACTAAAACAAATCTTTTAAATAACAAATTACACTTCATGTAAAACAATTACAGATTTTTTACATTCCCTGGTAAATTATGTCATGATACTATGGTTCACAACACCCTACCCCAGTATCACTCACTTCATGCTACAGCCCCCTCCCTCACTACCCACAAACCTCCCCTTCCATACGACCCATCCATGATCATACCACTATCCTCCCCCTAATCTCCCTTAATACTTCATCTGATCCTCCTTGCAGTCAACTCTTCATCTGAAATGGATCATATATAGACTATGAACACTCCTACTACTAATCCAAAACCTGAGAGAGATGATCTACAACCGATGAAGTGATGAAGAGTTTCTTCACCTCCAAAACACCCTACATCATCATCATCCACTTCTATTGCATCCTCTTAGGAGCCTGCTGCTCTGAAAAACTCCCAATTCACCAACAATGGGTTTCATGAGGGAAAACACCTACATCTGTAACCCATAATACACTTTTCATATGCAAATTATTCTAGTTTAACTCAACTAGATGAAGGAAAATCCTATAACGATCAATAAAACACTTCATATTGCCGTCCTCATTTCACTTCATATCATACAAGAGGTGATCCAGCTCCTTGACCACATTCATTTCTATTCCATCATCAATGTGCATGGGGAGACATGTCATGAGATGTTTCTTGAGTTTCTATCACACTTAGAGGTTATTGTTAAAACCCTCAACTTCAGATTATATGGATGACATCATGTGATTTCATTATTTGAATTTGGTAGAGGCCACATGATTTATACTAAAGAGTTTGGCACATCAGATGTATTCCACACAATATAGCTCGAGAAATCGATGTCAGATTTCATGTGGTTCTAGAGATTTATTAAATGGGATGCTCAAACTAATCATGCTCCTTTGATTAAAAAATTCACCAATCCTTGAGGTTGATATCTCTATATCCTACACATGGAATTAACACATGCTTGGTATGATGGTGACAGGTCTCACTAAAGCATTATCCAGATGGACGTTATCATCCTCACTGCAGCCGTGGGTGGCCTTTCCATCAATAAGTCCTCTCAACTCGTGTTCTAATACCGAGATCATATGGAGTAGATGCAAGGTACACAGAATGGTGGATCATTCATGAAACATTTATCCCATCATATTGGAATTTTTGACATCACCCATAAACTCACCTCCATTAATCCTATGTTGTCCACTGATTTCATTGGTGTTGTATCAGATAAAGATATTGATCAAGGATATTCACACAGACCGTTGGGTGTTAAGGGTATGTGAGGCTGATAAATAGTCACATAGAGATCATGTTAAACACTCTGGACCACATACATTCCCCACCTCCATCCCAGGACCAACAGATTGAATTCCCACTCATGACCCCAACTCATCATGTTCATCATATGTGTAGTATATGAAACTATGAATCTTAGAGAATCTTAGATGTTCTTCAAAACACCTACATATCACCATCACCTAGTTCCCCCACCTCACTTCACGCGCACCATAACCATCCCATCCTCATTCTCATCTAGCATAAACCGCTTTTAGAACATCATCATCTACCACACCAGCCCCTACCATAGCTAATATAAATTCAGAGATAACATACCATGACTCCTAGTATAAGTATCTAGAAGAAAATTCCCATCAGGGAAAGACACCAACAACCACCCCGTCCATTGAGCTTCCTTTCATTGATCTAGCTATCAGACCCACGACCACACATCAGATTTGTACCACCCTACTGAACTATACAAAGATTGATGGTAGCACCACGACAACACCATCATCAATTTACAACCCAACCCATTATATCATTACAACAATTATCTTGGATTGGAAGTTACATCATCACTTTTTTCAGTAGAAGATTTAACATGACATCCTTGTAGAAATTGATTTCTCTTAGTATACTCTTGCCAAATAACCCTATTTTTTAATGCCAGACTACTCATTTTTTGTACTATCTATATTCCCATTCATTGTTGTGTCACTGAAAATTATGTATATGGGATTATTATTTTCTCTATTAACATGGATTATTTTATAATTCATTACATTGTTATAGTGTCCATGTATTTCTATTTTGTTTTTTCTATGGTCATCTATTTTCCTTCTCCACAATCGACTTATCTTATTCTATGGAATATTCAACATCTGGTTGAGGACACACACTTGCTTCAGGAACTATCACATAATATCCAAGCTTAGTATCCACCACCACGAGCACATATACTCTTCCCACCACATCAGATCCATGCATGGTATGCTCCTACAGTGAGTATTCATAAAATTTACCATGCAAGATAGAGGATACCATGACTAGTAGTTGTAGAAGACATAGTAGATCTGAGCTAATGAATGATATTGACTAATACATTGGCCCATCAGTCTGGATTATGACATCATTGTTAGCACTTTATGGGAGGCAACCCATATTTCATCTATTTTTCTCATATTTGATCTTTTTTTCTTAGTTTTCCATTTAAATATTTTTTCTTCATGGGTACCTTTGAGCCTTATTTTTTACACATACCTACATTTATATAAAATTTCGTTTATTAATATTTGATCTGTGCACCTTACTGTTATATGAATTACAAAAATTTTAACCACCATGGACAAAAAAAATTATAGTGTTGGATTTTTATTTCTAACAAATTATGTAGGTTTCCCAATTCAAAATCAAGAACTGTCAAACTTTCCCCATGGCATTCCATTCGTTACAATGATCTCTCATTTTCATTGTATTTTATTTCAAAATGTTCCATTTATATACTTTATCTAACTTACCTATCACATGATTCATTTGTTGGCAATGCATAAATTGTTACATGATAAGTGTGAGGTAGTCATTCTTGAGATTCAATTTTGATAAACTAGAATTATTTTTTATTCTCAATTTTCTAGGAAACATTTTTCATTCTAAATCATGATTCAAAACCTGAAACTAATTACACTCATTTAAATAAAACAAAAAAGTTAACAGAACAATTATTAGAGTTCAATATTATTCTCATATTTATATTTTTATAATTATTTATGAGTGTAGAAATTTAAATAATATTTAAAATTATAAAAATAAATTTTAATTGACTTATTACTTGATTTTATACCCTTAGTTATTACATATTTTCTATATTTACTCCCATTCTTGAGTGGATTTAGAGCTTACAATTGCATATTCATTTAAGAGAATACGTCATAAGTGACTCCTGTGATATGAAAACCAATAAAAACATTCATTGAGATCTTATCGAGGCTTTGAATGAAAATAATAAAATTTTAAAATGATGAGGAAATCATTTTTGAGATACCTTTTCCTAAGACCCACCTTACATCATTCCATCATTGATCCCATAGTTTTCATGAATTACCTTAATAGAATATTGATATTCTAAGACAATTATCCCTTCCAAACCTGATCTGTGTATGATGTGCGAATTTACGTCGAGAAAGTTTGGGGGTTTTTTTCTTCCACCAGACACAATATGATTTAACTGAGGTGGTGTATTGTGGTTCTCACTAGAATATTTTATTGTGATCAATGTGTATTTTGAGATGTTTTATGACTTTCCTGTTACATTGATAAATAAAAATGAAAATTTGGTGGTTTAGTGTATTTGGATGGTCTAAATTACTATTTCTACACCGATGAATCCCCTTTAGAATCATATGTGGTTAGGGGATGGATGTGAGATTTGTCCTGGACATGAATTTTGAAAAAAAAATGAAAAAGGAATGAACATGATACCATCTGAACTCACTTGATATATTCATAGATACACCTTGAGTTTTTGGGGGTACATACTTCATTTTCTAAGGAGGAGTTATTTCATTACACTATTCATCGCATTTATGTATTATACTTTAGTCATCACCCTCCTTTTTAAGCTTTTTTATTTCACTATTTACCCACCTTCCCTCATCCTCTAAGTCATTTGGACCTATATTATAAAGAGATCATGAATAGTATTATATTTTTCTATATAAAGTTGATATGATAGATCCATTGATTTATTATAGATTTGAAAATGTACTAAAGGTATACGAATAACTATAGATTTATTTTAACCTGTGTTTTGAGATAAAATTGATTTTTATGTATATTGCTAATGGGTATAGAATTTATTTAATATTCAATAAATTGAAACTAATAGATTAATAATTTTTCTAAAGAATTGATATTTGAGGAAAGACTAATTTTATATACAGTGATGGATCAGGAGATGGAATATTTCTACTTATACATAGTTTCTTTCCCTTTGTATAATGAATGTTTCATGTTTTTTAAAAGAATTTCTTTTGGAAATTCGATTTGATACCTTTTTCCTTGATTAAATGAATTTTTTCACATGTGGGGGAATTTGATTAGCAGAAATAGTATATAGATTCTAAATTAATTTTGTAAATTACAATACATGTTTTACCTATTAATTCACTAGTTATGTGATGATTATTTTAGGAAATATGATTTTGCGGTTTCAATGGAATGTCGATATAAAAGGGCCAAAAATGTTCATTACACATCATGAAAAAAACTTACATGATGTGTAGTTTTATTTCATATCATATGACATTTTGCGAAGAATTTCATGAATGAATTTTAAGGCATAATTTGAATACACCATGTGATTCTTCAATACATGTTGTGTAAAAATAAAACTCAATAAAACTCAATTCCAACATTCATGATCCAAACTGAAGGAAGATACACACCACGAAGATCAGTTACATGATGTGAAAGGAGTTAATTTCCAAATCTCAAACATCTAAGAGAGGATATATTCATGATTCACCCAGATTAAAAATTTATATAGAAAAACATGGATTGAAATTACAACATGTGAATAAAAAATACATGTTGTGTACTATCCTAATTATTTATGTACAGAGGGCACATAGTTGACAGAATGTTATGAACATCATTGTTTTCTCCCATTCATCTATCATTCTTCTTCTCCCTCCTCCAAAATCATTATTTTTTATCACCTTCATTCATTGAATTAAATAAATTCAATAACCATATTTTTATCCTCCAATGTGTTAATCAATCTTTTACATCATCAATCTGATCAAATTATGTTTCCATTTCAATCACCAATCGAAAAATAAACCCTTACTGCAATCTTCCTAATTCTTAAATTAAGTTTTTATTTGGTTGAAGATTATATTGAAATATTTTTTGAATTGTTTAATCTTGAATGGGTTTTTTAAAAACAAATTTTCATTTTTTATTTTTACGTTGATTATATTTTCAATTATTTTCCTATCCTTATCAATTATACCATGAGTGGATAAACCACCTAGTCTAGGGATCAAGAGTATGGTTTATGGATTTAATGAATCCTTAATTCTCAACATGGTAAACCTAAGGTTAGAAGTCAGTATATGAAAGAATTATTTATCTATTTCATTTAAAAACCATGTCCTCCAGAGGATTGAATGAATGACCCTGACCTTATTTGAGTAGAATAGAATATGATCAGTAGAGTATGATACATTGAGCCTTAGAAGCCACGATTAATGAATATAGGTTTTATCTGTCAATAGATCGAGGAATAGTTGGCTCCTAGATAGATCTATTTTATAAGAAAACAATCAATTATTATCCCTTGTCTACATCTTAGTCTAAAATGTCATACCATAACAAGTTATAATGGATATTTTCCTTTTACCCGAACTCTGAAATAGATCATAATATATTCTCCCCCTAAAATCATATGAGAAATTCTTTAGATTTAGTTTTCCAAAACATTAATCATCTAGTGAGGACTATGATATGTATGATTGTCAGCCTTAGATCGTGTCCTCAATCTCATTTCCCCATGGGATTGACCCTAAACTATCAATATATTATACCTTAGTAATAGGTGTTGTCATGGAAATAATACATCTAATCTGATTGTAGCCCATGGGAACTAAACAACAAGTATATGAACGTCAAAGAAACATATTTGGTAGTTCTTTTAGGAGTCATTCAATAAGTAGCATATTCATGGGAGATTCTAAAATGGTATTCATTCCATTCATAATTCTTGTTAATCAATTGAAAAATTGGTCCACAGTTTCATATTCACCCATATTGAGGTCATGATACTCAGCCTGAAGCATTCCATACACAATTAAAATAATTTGTTTTGATCCAAGGTGATTATCATGATAAATATTCCATCATATAGATGTTTTCATACATGTATAATGATGAGAAAAAACTTTTCTATTATTAGAAAAACATAAAATACAAAAAAGAAATTATTTCTGAACGTATATAGCTACAATGTTTAAAACATATATGTTTGAGTTATAATCAAGTAACATAAATGTTTTTAACAATATTGTATTGTGTTAAAAACCGATTTATATTAGGTATGAATCCATTATCGATTTCTAGTAACCATAATTGATGTCACCAAAATGCGGTGGATTCCAAGGAATCAAAATTTCATTTAATATCATTCATGTAATATTTAAAACATATTGTTCATTAGACTACGATGTATATGATATTTAGGTCAAAAAAGAAAGATTTAATAGAAAAATACTATATCCAATAGGATTAAGTTGTAATACCAAGATATTGGGGAGAGATGGAAATAACTGATTCTTTAGAGGGGGGATAGAATAGACCAGATTGAAATTTTAATGAATATAAATTATTTTTATTATTAATTTTTGGACTTTATTATCAATAAATTTTTTTGTTAATATGTGATGGAAAAGTAAATAATGAATTTATAGAATATTATAGTAGTTTGGTACAAGGTGGAACTACATCAATTATTACACCACATTACTCCTTGAGTGATGAGTTGTTCACTATGAACAATATTTGTTTATTCTAAATCGTAAGCCACTAACACCCAACAATTATATAGAATTATAACCAAATACACTATTTTTTGTGGTGATTCACAACCAATAAAATATTTATTTTTTGAGGATTTTATTACCTATCCTAGATTTATAATCATGGGGTAACAACTATAAAATGGAAAATATAGAATCTTTGAGTCATAACCCAAAGGAGTTTGTTATTTTATGTTGGTAAATCATTAAAAAACTTTAGATTACTTGCGATAGAGATATAAAAAGTGAAATTATCCAAAAAATTCCAATAAAAAATTTATATTTCAGTGTTGAATTATGACATATAATTTGTGAGTATAGGTAAAATTAATCTCATTAAAGAAGTCCTAGTAGTCATAGAAGATTCCCCCCATGACTGATTTTCCATAATATGTAAACATATTTATATTTCATCAATTAGAAATCTTGTTTCTCACAATATTAAAAAAAATTAATTGTTTAATAGTTCTTACTATTGATTTGTAGAAATTTCAAGTGTTTTTTCACTCTCATGTAGTTCCTGATCCTCTATAAATATGAACTATAACTACACAAAAACATCAATAGACTGATGTATTTAATAATAATGATAATTATAATATAGAATTATCATAGAGGGTGAACAATATTAACTGCAATTACTATCATTTATTTTCATTTCAATTCGAAAACTAAAGTCTAATTATAATCAATTTGAATTCATAATTTTAGTAGTTATAAGACATCTCTATAATAAATCTTCTATGATATACTACGCATCTTTATTGGTTTCAAATTATAACTATTGTACATTTAACAACCCTCTAAAAACATATAGTTCATATATAACAAAAAACATACATTAATACATATTTAAATTAATTTATCTTTTATTAGATTATACAATTATCAAATATCACTAATTTAGACATATTTAAAACAATAAAATCACACTAAATACATTTTTAAATTTAAAATTCCATCAGCATATATTCCATGTGAATTAATAATTAAATATAAATTCATCTAAGTATATTTAAACTATTCTAAAAGAACTTCATGTGGTATTCATATCATGCATATAAAATTTTACAATCCAAAAAACATTTATAACCCATAAAATAATGATACATTAACTAAATATTTCAAAGATGAAGGAAAAATAGGGCATGACTAAAATTATCATGTTTTATTCACATGGTCGATCAAACTACCGTGAGAGTGGAATGTTAAAGTATTAACTTGTGTTTTTTATCAGCTTACCATGTGAGTACTTATGATGTTATTGATCTACATAATAAATGAATGATTGAAATTCTCCATGGTTAAGAAATCGGTTGGTATATTGTGTGAATATTGTACATATTTTTGGAAATTCAAGTCACTGAATGAAGAAATATGCATAATGGTAATTTCATAACTTACAAAAACATAAAAATAGAGTATCAAAATACTTATTAGGAATAGAATTTATATTCAATATTAATTATAATGGTATTATTAGGCATGTATAATGGAATGATCAAAATATATCAGAATTTATAAAGGATAAAAAAGTTTATAATCACTACATAATGGTTGGAAGTGAGGAAATAAATAAATAAATCAACAAATCATAAACTACTAAGAAGAAATAAAAAACATAAAAATAGTGAAATAAATGTAAAATATGATTTGGGACACTTTTTTCATCCTGAAAACTAGTGAAATAGAAGATTATGAAATGAGCTTTGATATGGTATGTGGTACAGGCTGACCGGCCACTTGGATCAGAAGTTAGATTCATTTCAATTTTATGAAATCAACATCGATGACTAAAAATTCTATTTCTTAGGCCTTCAATGCATTTAAATGGAACCAAAAAGAAGTAAAAAATCTCAATGACCACGTCCTAGACCTACATAGTGTTGATCTAATTACGTGATTCCATTTGAAATCTGGTTGAGCCCAAACATACACTCGGATCAAAAGTTGTGGTCTTTTGAACTTCATGTTCGATTTCTGACTTTTTTGAAATTGTAATAAATTTTTTTCCTTTTTCTATCACCAAATTTGATTGTCACTTTGTTTTAGCTCCTTTTAGAAGATTCTATTTGACTGGATATCAATTTAAAACTATCTTTCATATCAAAAGTTAGGGCCATTTGATGCCG
The DNA here is from genome assembly GCA_963277665.1 of Viscum album. Classification (NCBI taxonomy): domain Eukaryota; kingdom Viridiplantae; phylum Streptophyta; class Magnoliopsida; order Santalales; family Viscaceae; genus Viscum; species Viscum album. The sequence continues at coordinate 401,826,019 of OY728138.1, forward strand.
AAGTCACTTTTTCAACTTATTGAACATTTGTTTTCAGTTTAAAAATATTTGTAACGAATAAAAATAATTATTTATTAGATGAAACAAAATTAATAATTTTAATTTTAATTACTAAAAAATATTTTATTTTATATAATATATTTAAAAAAATTATTTAATAAATAAATAATTTTCCAAAAAAATATTCATTTTTAGGTGATTTTGAAAAACATGACACCATTTTACGAATGTTGTTTTAAAAAAACCGCCACTAAAAATAATTGATTTTTTTTTAAATTATTTGAAGAAAATTTTGAAAAATATTTTAAAAACATTTAGCACCAATTTTTAAAAATGCTTCTAAAAACCAAATTTAAATTTTTAATCAAAAATCATTCAGTAGAAAATTTAAAAATGGCTATGAAAAATCCGCTGCTAAAATAGTGTTTTCCTGTAGTTGTAGATTAACAGATTAAAAGGTTTTGTAAGACTTTATTAAGCTTTTCTTCCTTGAATAAAGAAAAAATTACTTTTATTGACAATTATATCAAGAATATGTGTGAGTATGAGAGTAAATAGTATATTAATTATATTATACATATAATTAGCTATAAAAGTTATCCCTATTCTACAGATATCAACAAGAAATATTCTCTTTTGGGATTAGAAGAATAATTTTACCATTAAAAATAATAGTGATAACATCCCCTCAATGAAATAGTTCACCATTATTCCAAAAAGAATATTCCAAATATCCCATAAACATTGAAATAACATGTTAGTAAATCCATGACGACTAGGGTTTCCCCTAAGATTATGGGACAATAAAACAACCTTCATTTTCACATCTTTGGTGACAACATTAAAATTTTCAATATCCAACATTAAAAAAATTATATGAAATATATCATACATGACAATGTATTTTTCAGTGGTTTCTTGGTTGAAAATATGTCCATAACAGTTGAAAATAAAATCCGAAAGCTCATCACAATTTAAAATAATAATATCTCCATATAAAATATGTGAAAGGGGAATATTAAGAATTCTATATTTTTTAGGCATGTTAATAATCATCATTTATATCTCTATAAATTACTATATACATATCTCATTAGATTTCATCATTATATTTCATGAAACCATTAACCGTAGAATTTAAGACAGTCTATATATCAAAAAATTTCCCTTTTAAATTACTATTAGAGTGAATGTCTATGAGGTACTCAAGAACCTTATCATTGTCCAACATTTCTCCATGAATTGTTGATAAAAGTATTATTATATATTAAAAATGTTTAGATTTATGATCAATTAGCTTTGTGACATAAGAAAACATACCAATAATACATTTAATAACCTCCCATGTTTTCTTAATGACCAACCTGAAGAAGTCATTAGTATATCATGAATTAAAATATTTTAAAGACATGGCCCATTATTGTATTCTCTTGTATATGTTTTTGAGAATTGGTAAATGATTAGGATTTTATGTGGGATGATTCATATATGAAATTTAATACAATTTTTCAAAGGATTCTGAATTAATAAATTGTATTATAATCTAACTGGTAGTCATCATATTCAACATTCTTTTAAAAAATCCATAATTATATCCCATTATATTAACTTAAATAATGTTAATTCCTTCATTGAAAGATTTAACTTTTATGGAGTTAATGTGAATTAGATTAATATTAATATTTTTCAAGAATATATATAATGTCATTGAATCCACTAATAATATGCAATATGTCATAAATTTCATTATAAGATAATCTATTTCATCACATTATGGTCGTCTCTCCTTATTAGTATTAAAGGAATAAACAAGGGAGTAGTAAATTTATAGTGTTCAGTACCACTACAAAGTGGAACCCAACATATGGCGTCCAAATCCAAGAGTCCCTGAGATCAATCCCTAATGCAAGCATGATATTCTCTATTTATGATGAAAATGATGACATGGGAAGGTTGGGATAAAAGAATTATTCATGACATATGATTTTTGTGGTGTGGATAAAAATATTTAGCTATGATGCAGCATTAGGACCATGGGCTAAAAATGGTCCTTTGAACCAAGATATGATATCCTTTTCTTCTAGGAATTTGGGCTGTTAAAATTGAAATAGAATATCATTATTATGGAAATATCCATGGGGGTGAGTCATGATCCTTGTTATCCAAGTTGGTGTTTATTTGAGTGTGTGTTTATTTCCGTTTTAAACCCTTAGACCATAAATAATAGTGTATTATATATACTGATTATCCAATTTAAATTTAAATATATATATTTGGTAGATTACTTTTAGGATAATATGTAATGTATTTTAAATAATGTAAGGGCCAAATGAGGCTCCAAATTTTTAGTTTGATAAAGAAAATCATTGAGAATGTATCCAACTATATTAAATTTAATTACTAAATAGAATAGAATCAAATCATGGATTTTTTGAATTTAATAATTAATGAATTATGGTTCTTGATTACATAAAATAGTTAACTAGGTTTCTAAGAGTTATACAGTCCCAAACAATTTTAGAATATGGCAATCATTTCTACCGACGACTCATTTATTACTACCACTACATGAATGTGAAATATTCTTCGTATTGGACCCTCTTTGTAAAAGTTTGATCATGATTCTCATGATTTATTATTAATTTATCTATGATTATTTTTATTATAATATTATATCCTTTTAGTATTGATTGTTTTGAGAAATTGGTGATTTTATCCTACATTACTATTACTGAAAGTTTATTTAAAACTAATAAATGGTATTTCTAAATATCCTACTGTTTTAGCATAGTTTTTTCACATGTTTGGTGAATAATTTAGTAAATTGACCATGAGTACTACATTTTTATTAAAAATTATGAATTTACTATTATTGTTTCGTTATCTTTAATCCATTTGGGTTTCTATTTTCCATCATTCAACACCAAAAACACTCTTGCATCGCCCCCTCAGTTTCTCCACCGACTATGGTGATTTATATGGGGATTATTCATGTGTGTATGAGGTGAATAATCATAGAAATATCCTCTGAACATCTTCATCTCCTATTTTACATTTATTTCATAATTTCATTACCCATGAATAATCATGGAGAACTAGTGGTTTTTATAGGGACATTTTAATTGGATTTTTTGATATCATATATATCTATTGGGTCAAACAGAGTCTTCATTTTGACTTTTAGATATTATACGATTATACTTAATAAACTAAAAGGGATTGAGTGAGGTTTTATCCACACACATGTCATTATATTTAAGTCCGTGATTTATTATGAATTGTTAAATTTTTTATAAATGTTTTATAAACACAAATGATCACCTATGGGTTTTTATAAAACATTTTAGATTTTTTTAACTTCCAAATAATATGAAATAGTTTTTCCATTGGTTCTAAGGACTAAATCAATTTCCAATTGAAATTTCACACTATAAGTTTTTATGACCTCATATTTTATTTTAAAGTAATTATAATGAAAATTGATTTTATTTTATTTTCAAAAAGATGTATAAGGATTTTAAATTCAATGGTAGTGGTGTGCTTTAGAATATTCAATATATTTCAGGGCGTTTCTTAATAATTAGGTTCTTAAGTCAATGTAGTGAGATCATAATCACGATTTACATTGTTTTAATTCATATTTTATTCTTGAGATTATTTTTAATGGATGATAATTATTAATTACTGTTTTTCTTAGAATTATTTGGTTTAAAAGGTTATTTTATATATCTTTTGAAAAGAAAATAGTTTTTTTAATTAAATGTTCTCGATAATGTGTTTTTTGGGGGTTACCTCCATAGAGACTTTGAAGGGTTCTTCTAATATATTACTCTATTATTTTCTATTTTTATGAATATGGTCTTAATTGAAGAATCACTTGTACTTAATTTGACTACTGATCAATTTTTGGACCCAAATGGGAGATGTTGGGTGATTTCCTGACATAGACTATGCCATCTCTAGTGTATAATGTGATCTAGATATGGAATGTTTATTGTTTAGAATTATTATTGAAGTTAGATGAATCATAATTTTTTAATTGTATGGATTACATAGAATGGTTCTTACAATAAGACTAATGAGATTATAATTAGGTTCATATTTTTTATATAAATTTATATTAAATTTAGAATCACAAGTTGGATCCCAAGTTTCATCTATTTTATCTAATTTAGAGGAATTTTTTATGAGTTTAAACTTTTTTATTTGGATATCTTCATATATATTTTCATAGATTTCTCTATATTATTGTTACTATTTCTTTATATTTTTCATCATTTCATCATGAAAAAGTGGCCATTAGAGTTTACTTCCATAACATTAATTTATTTTTTAAAGGGTAAGTTATGGATTCATGTAAATATTTCCTTTAATGGATTGGTTTTCTTTCAAGAATGTTTTTAGGAGGGATTAGTTTAAAAAATAGTTAAATATGAAATGATAGCCTGATACATTACTTTATAAATTTAGAAGTCAACCATTTTATGGTTTCAATATGTGTTTGTTTTAAATTTGATTATTCTACCCCGAAAGATAAAACATATATTTAAATTTATGATTGTTATGTTTTAAATAAAATATGTCCAAATGGGATGGTAAATTTAGTTATTTCATGTAATATCGAGACATATATTTTTATTTTATTTCAAACATGAATGGAATTGAATTATTTATAGTGATTATTCATTGGATATGCAGAGGTACTAGGATTTTTTATTTCACCTATCATTACATGTTAAGTGAATGTTTTGGATAGATTATATTTTTTTCTCCATGGTGTTGGTTCAATAATTGTTTTAGAGACTTCTAATATTGACTCATGCGGTATATGAATATGGGTAGTTGTGTTTATTGAATTTTCTTATCATTAAATTCACTTGAGTTTACAAGACATATCAACAATTACATTCCAGAATTTTTTAATGGGTTGTTTGGTATTTGTATTAAAGTTTGATTTTATTTTGGTTTTAGATTCATTGGATGTGTATGCGGGCCTACCTATTTTTATAAGGTACCATTATGATTTATACCTCATTTGGTTAGGCCTATTTATTATGAATGATTTTTTTATTTTGTGTGTCTTTCTGATGTGTGGAATGGTCATTCCAGATTATTGGTATAAGGACCCAGCCTTAAAACATAAATAATATTGAATTATGTTAATAATTCACTTTGAGGATCATTTCAGGTTTAGTGTTTTAGAGAATTAGTACAAAACTATAACATCTCAAAAGATTACATAGTAGACACTTCTATAAAGTTTCCATTTTTCTACAAAACATGAACTCTAGAAAAAAGAGTTATGTCTAGTACCATGTTTAAGACAACATGACTTTTCCTTGAACCCATCCTTGACCCTATTATATATTAGGTCCAATGAAAAACATTGCAAAAACTTGGGATGATCATAAAAAGCTCATTAAGGCATACAAAAGAAGGAAAACAATTATTTTTTTTCAAAACAACAGGTAAACCATGAATACTTTATCATAAGTAATAATTTTCTTTTTTATGAAGTAGTAAATACACTTCACTAAATAAAAGATCATTACATACCCTTTAGTAACCAACAGATTAACATAAAACCCATATAAAGAACACATAACATATAAAGGTAACTTGGGACATAAACATACTTAAATGGAATAACCATACGGTCGACTTCCACACATATCACTAAATAGAATAGCCATACGGCCAGCTTTCATACCCAATAAATTGGAGGTTATAACATAACCACCCATCCTGGTATTCACAACACCACCCATCATTTGTTTTATCCCGTAACCACCTATCAAATGTCCAAGTACCACTATAAAAGCATATCACAAAAAATATTTCAAATATAACATTTCACTAATAACATTTAATTTGAAATAACCAGAAATAATTTAAAGATATTGACATAATCAATCCATTTCAAAAACTTTTTTCACTACCAAGACACCCAAAAACAGAATAATGGATTTGCTTCTCATATTAGAAAACTTAAATGGTTATAGAGGAAGCCAAATAACAATTACGATGGTGGAGAGGTCATTGTCGCCGCAATCGTTAAAAACATTCCATTTGTCGTTTAGTAAAATTCATTTTAGAAAAAGATTACCGTTGAATGATTTTAAAAGTAAAAGTGTTTTACTATACACCGTGTAAAAGTAAAAGGTATATATATTATCGAAATATGCATCAATGGAAGGAGATTGAGACGATGCCCCTTACCTCGTGTCCGACTTGACTCGATCGTTCCTTAATCTCCTAATTAAAAAAATAATGTTAATTTCTACTTTTTTAAGAACCTTTTTTAAGATTATTATTCCTTTTATATCACTTATTACTATTTTATAAACATTGTTTAATCATTTATGTTAATACTGTTCATTTTTTCGATATTTGATACTTGAGTCAAAAACGTACTTCTTATAATGACATGTTGTTCATGTGGTCAAAGGTTCATTATATCCGGAATGATATTCATGATTTGGATATCATATCTATCATTTATATCCAGCATGTAAATTTATATATAATAGTATATAAGATTTAGAGGTAAGAAATGAAATGCATCGTTCAATGAGACGGTAAGCCGTATGTACGCATGAACGCTACTTCTGTTTCTATTTCATATTTAATAAAATAAAAACATAATGATAAATAGTATTATTATAATTCCAGTATTGTTTCATATATAATATCCTTAAATATATCCTTTATACATACCACAAATGGTATGAACGAGTCATATCACTTTGAGGGGGCGGTAGTCCGAACTTCCTTAAATGAAATTATCGTGTTTACACGTAACAGAAACCATAATGGTATTCTATAAAAAAGTACAAATGAATAAAAAAACAAAAACAAAATATATATGTCATATATAAATATAGTTCCATCTTAATGGACACCATGATTGGGGTATGGAGATATTTGAACAATCATTGTTTCGTGAGGCGTTAGTTTTCCATCCAAAGAAACATTATGTTATTCATCTATTAGATGGAGGTTTGTGTAAGTGTAGTTTTAATCCTTCTAATAAAAACATCCTATTATATTTTTTATACAGCTGTTGTTACAAAAGAAATGAATAAATAAAGTTTAGGGGGTGGATAATTAAAATAAAATAAAAAAATTTAAGAGAAATTGTTACGTTTAATTTGGGTAACTCCCTTTGGTTTGAACCAAAGGACTTCTTGAAGTTCCTTCTGCCTATGGTAAGGCTTCTAGGTGGAATATAGGGATGTAGGGAGCTTAATTGGGCAGATTTTGGATGAGCCAAAAGGCTTGAGAGGTTTGAGGAATTGGTTTGAAATGGTCTCCATTTATAAGGGGGAGGAGGGGCTCTTTAAGAAAGTGTGAAAGCATTATTTTATTATAAACATATATTCGGTTTCAAATTGTCCAAAAATCATTAAAGTCGAATATAAGATGACTCATATTCAAAATAAAATCATCCAATGATAATGTTACATGTTTTGGATAATATTTTAATCATTATAATATTATTTATTTAAATCATTTATTAATGAGTTAAATACTGCATCATTATTGTGTCATAAATAATTTAATATATTTGATGTATAAAAATTATTTAAAAAATAATATGTTGTATTAAATCTATTCAGATTTCAAATAAATATTTATAATCAAAAATCGTATATATATAACACCATATAAAAATTAATTTACTAAAAGATTTTTGTTTATGTCATTTTTTCCTTTACATTAAATTAATTAATCTAAAGTGTAATTATCTTTTACAAGTGGCACCATGTGGTCCCAAAATAGACCCAAAGATTACAACGGTCGGCCATTACTCATAAAATCATGTTAGGACATGTGTTAAGGTAATTTTGAATTATTAAAATATTCTTTTAACCTTGAATTACCCTATTTACCTTTAACCGCGGTAAAAAAAGTCAAAAGTTACTATTCATAAAAAAATTGTTTTCATCTTATTGAACCGCATTATATATCTTGATAACAACCATGTATATTGGATTTTTGAAATTCAATTCACAGAATTGGTAAATTTTCATTTAAATGAAGAAGTCAATTTTTTTAACTACAACCAAGTGGTTTCACTAATCATGAAAAATTAATGTTTTGAGAAAAATACCAAAAAATTAAGCCTAATCTATATTTGATATTCTGAATTCAAATATGATGTATATTTTTTCAAATTGAAAACATAGTAGTGTAATTAATTAATTTTAAAAATAATTTTCGTTATCAAAACAAATAGCATGTTTTTAAGAAACAATAATTATCAAAAGATTGATACTTGTTTATGTCCAATTTCAAAGTGAAATTAATTCCAATGACCAAAATTGGATTAAATGGTAAAATTATATTTTAATTACACCTTAATACAAATAATAATACAATCTAACTATATAAATAAATTATATTAAAATTCAGTTTTGAATTAAAATACAATATTTTCCCTATTCATTAAAAAATTGACTTTATCGGAAAAATTCCATAAATTAACACAAAGTAATTTCTAATGTCCCCATTGTAAAGAAGTATTTTATTTAGTCAATTATAAGGTATTAAATTTAACAAAACTAAATTTAAAGAGGGTTCTCCATTAAAAGGCAATAAATCGGGCTTTTAATGTAAATTATGCTTAAAATTTGATTCATTCACATTTTAAACCTCTAACTTTTTATTGGATAAATTAAAATACCTTTAACAATAATTTATAATCATATTGAAGTTAGTTTTGTTCATTCCTTTTATTAAAATAGCTAGGAGTTAACTATCATTTAAAATAACAATATTATATTAGTATTGTGAAATGTAAGATTTCAAAGAAACCCATTGTTGTGTATCGGGAATGATATTGAACATAAAAACCCCTTTAAAGTAAAATTAATATTTAATTCACAAATATTAATAAATATTAAATATATATTTTTCTTTATTTACCTGGTATGTTACATCCTTCCCCACTTTTGGGAATTATATCCTCACAATTTTATTCACTTATCAAAATATGTGGGGGTATTTATCCCTCATAGCATTTTCAGATTCCCACATTGCCTCTTCAATCATCTCGTTTTCCCACAAAACCTTTACATAGTGAATTACCTTATTCCACAACACTCTCTATCTATGGTCAAGAATCAGGAATGGTTGTTATTCATAATAGATATTCTCTTCCAACTGAACTACCTATGGGCTCAAAACATGATATAGATCTGGCATATACTTTCTCAACATAGAAACATAAAAAACATTATGTACCAAGGATAAACATGGATTTAATGCCACTCTGTATGAAACTGATCCAACATTATTCAGAATTTCATAAGGTCCAATAATTCTTAGTCACAAATTTCCCCTCTTACCAAAACACATCACACTTTTCCAGGGAGAAACATTTAGAAAGACATGATCACCTACCTCAAAATAAAGATCCTTCTTCCGGTTATCAACATAACTTTTCTATTTTCTCTGATATGTTCTCATGTTCATTAGAATCAACTGAACTTCCGCTACCATATCTTCTTCCAATTCTGGTCCCATTATCTTTCTTTCACCCACTTCATCCCAAAAAGCTAGAGTTTGACAATGCTTTCCATATTATTCCACAAATGGAGCCATCTGTATTCTAAAACGAAAACTGTTATTATATGAAAATTCAACCAAAGAAAGATGTTTGTCCCAACTTCCCGGGTAATCTAGTGAACAAGCACTTAGCATATCATCCAAGGTCTAAATTGTTCATTATGACTGCCCATTTGATTATGGATGAAAAGCTATACTAAAATTTAATTCAGTACCCAACGACTTCTGAAGGACTTTCCAAAAGTTAGAAGTCAACCTCGGATCACGATCTGACACAATGGAAAGGGTAACTCCATGCAACCTGACTATCTCTTTAACATAAAACTGGGCAAGTTAATCTAGAGACAAAGTATCTCGAATAGGGAGAAAATGAGCATATTTAGTCAATTGATCAACAATAACCCAGATTGCATTATTACCTCGAGATGTCTTTGGAAATCCCACAACAAAGTCCATGGATATATTTTATCATTTCCAGTCTGGAACCGGTAAGGACTGAATAATCTCTTTCGGTAACTACCTTTCTTCTTTAACATGCTGACAAGTCAAATAATTCATAGTAAAATCAACAATATCTCTTTTCATTCCATCCCACCAGAAATACTCCCGATGATCTCTGTACATCTTAGTACTACCCAGATGAACTGGAAATGCAGAACTATGAGCTTCACATAAAAATTCATTCTATAACTGTGAATCACAAGGCACATATAATCTCTTTCCAAACCTAAAAACACAATCATTATCAATGTTAAATTCAAGAAACATACCTGTCTAAACCAACTCAACCTTTTTCTATAACTCACTATCTTCTTAATACGCTTGCTTTATCTTGGCTGATAGAGATGATCTCACTGACACCTAATACAAAATAGATTAATTTCCTACACCAACAACTTCTATGCCAAATTTTATCAAATCAAAAACCAAAGGATCTTGTTCCAAACATAACATGGTTAATGAAGCATTACATTTTCAACTCAACGCATCAGCCACATTATTTGCTTTTCCCGAATGGTAATGGATCGTGCAATCATAGTCCTTGATTAATTCCAACCATCTCCTCTGTCTCATGTTCAATTCTTTTTGATTGAATATTTATTTCAAACTTTTGTGATCATTATATATTTCACACTTCACTCCATTAAAATGATGCCTCCAAATTTTTAAAGAAAAAAAATAAACAGGTAATTCCAAATCATATGTTGGGTAATTTAAATCTTGGGGATTCAACTGACGTGAAGCATAAGCAATTACCTGATCATTCTACATAAGGACTCAACCATGACCTTTCAACAAAGCATCATTGTAGATAACAAACTCACCATTTCTGGATTGCAGTGACTTAACTAAATCATTCAATAATATCCTTTTAAATTCCTGAAAAAAATCATCACATTTTTTTGTCCAGATGAACTTAACACCTTTTCTAGTTAACTTAGTCATTAGACTAGATAACCGTGAAAAAATTTTGACAGTCCTCCAGTAATAACCATCCAAACCAAGAAAACTATGAATCTTGGTGAAATTTTTTGGGTCTTTTCCATTATTCCACAACTTTTGTTTTTGTAGGATCACCAATTATGCCATTTTTTGAAACAATGTGACCATGGAATGAAATTTTTTGTAACCAAAACTCACACTTTTTGAATTTCCCAAATAGTTTCTTTTCTTTTATGGTTTGAAAGACAACCCTTAAATGAATTTCATGTTCCTCCTTACTTTTTTAATAGACAAAACAATCATCAATGAACATGACCAAAAACTTATCCAAGAACTCAAGAAATATTCTATTCATAAGATCCATGAATACAATAGAAGCATTGGTTAATCAAAAATTCATAACAACAAATTCATAATGGACATATCTAGTAAAAAACATGGTCTTCAGAACGTCTACTTCCTTTACTTTGAACTGCTGGTACCCCGACCTCAAATCAATCTTCAAAAAATTCTGAGCTCCCTAGAGCTGATCAAACAAATCATCAATATGAGGCAAAGGATACTTGTTCTTAACAATGATGTTATTAAATGCTCTATAATCAATGAAAAGTCTCATGGATCCATCATTATTTTTTACAAACAATACAGGATCACCCCATGGTGATCTGCTAGGTTTAATGAAACCTTTATCTAATAACTCCTTCAATTTCTTCTTTAAATATAATAGTTAAATTTGATCCATACCATAAGGGGGTTTTGAAATTGAATTAGCATCGGGAACTACGTCAACAAGAAATTTAACTTCTCGATCAGGTATAATACTTGGAAACTCATCAGGAAAAAACATCAAAGTACTCATTTACCACTAGAACATCATTAATTTGAGCAGTTCCATTATTTTCAACAATATATGGAAGGTATCATTCATTTCCATTTTTTACTAGTTTCTCAGCATCCTGATATGTTATAAAAAGCAAGGGTTCATTCTTATACACAAACTGAAAATCATCCTCAAATGAAACCTCTTTAGCTCTGCAATACATCTTAGCATGACAAATAGAAATCCAATCCATGACCAAAATAACATCAAACTCTACTAGATGCAAAACAATAAGGTTTTCCGGTAGGATCTTTCTACACACAAGGAAAAGAAGGTTCTTATAATTTCTTTTTGTCTCAACATTTCCTCAAGGTATTTTTACCATGAGTTCAGTATTCATATAATGAGATGGAATTCCAAATTTTCTAGAAAACTTATCATTAATGAAAGAGTGTGCAGACCCTGAATCAAACAACACATTGGCATAATCTGAACAAACAAATAGTATACCTGATACTACTTCATTTGATGGCCCAATATCTTCTGAAGTAGTTGCAAAGGATTTCACCACCCCTTTCTACTTATATTCTGTCTACATTCCCTCAGTTGAGTTATTCTCTGGACACTCATTTGTATTATAACCCATTTCATTACACTTAAGACATCTTACCGATGGCTTTTCATTGCCTGCTTAATTATCTTTCTTATAGTTACGAGAAATTTGACCAGACGTACCACACCGAATGCACTTTCCAAACATTGATAAACATTCTCAGGGATGATTTTTACAACACTTCTCACATGAAGGATATTTTGTTTTCTTACCTTTAGGATTCATTGATGAGTTATTTCCCTTTTTCCTGCCAACTGGACCTCTTATTCTGTTATTTTTCAAAGAACAGTTGATCATCTGCACACTCCATTTCCACCTTCTCCACACTTCAAAAAAGTTTTTAATAACTTTTGAACTCACGAGAGGCTAACGCTCTTCGATATCGTGGATTCAATCCTGAGTAAAATCGATTTATCTTACTATCAAGATCTTGGATGGAATTTGGTGCATACCTTTCCAGTCGAGTTAACTTTACTTCATAAGAAGCCTCTAAGTCATCCTATTTCCTCAATTATTGTAATTATTTTTCCATCCTAAGACGAACCACCTTATGAAAATATTTCTGAAGAAATATACATTGAATTCAACCCAATAAAGAGAATAAATATCCTCACTACCCCTGATATTTTTCACCATCGGCCACCAATGATCTAGTTCACCTTCAAAATGGTAAGCAACGAGACTAACATTTTGATGTTCTGAACAACCCAAGAAATCGAAAATCATTTCTAGTGCTTTAATACACCCTTCTGCTAACTTCATATCAGATGATCCTCGGAATGATGGGGGATGTTGCCTCATGAAATTTTCCACTACTGACATTTCCTCTATGGTTGATCTTGCTGATCTCATGCTAGGATACCACCATCATTTATTGCCTGAGTCAACTGTGCCATTACTACAAAAAACTTTTCAGTTCCGATTCCGACCACCTCAGGTTGCTGATTTGGAAGGTTGTCTTCCTCCTGATGTCATCCCAATATAGTTTCCATGTTTCCTCTACGGAAAACCATTCTGAACAAAGAAATATCTTAGGTGAAGCAACATGGAAATATGTAAATGATATATCATTTCAATATTACCATAAAATAATTTATTGACATTTATTTAACAATATCCTAACTCCTAAATTTATCTAAACCGACCACTTATACCAACTATATGGACCGGCCTTAAAACATACATAATATTTAATATTTTTAATAATTTACATTGAGAATACTTTCAGGTTTATAGTTTTAGAGAATTAGTACAGAACTGTTACATCTCAAAAGAATACAAAGTGGACACTTCTATACAGTTTCCATTTTTTTACAAAACATGAACTCTTTAAAAAAAGAGTCATGTCTAGTTCCATGTTTAAGATAGCACGAATTTTCCATGTCCCATCCTTGACCATATTGCCCATTATTTCCTGTGAAAAACATTTCAAAAACATGGGATGAGCATAAGAAGTTGAGTAAGGGATACACAAAGAAGTAAAACTGTTAGTTTTTTTTCAAAACAATAGGTAAACCCTAAATACTATATCATAAGTAATACTTTTCACCTTTATGAAGTAGTAAATACTCATCAATAAATAAAATATATTTACTTACTATTTTTTAACCAAAATATTGCCATAAAACCCATATAAAGAACACATGACATAAAAATGTAACTTGGGATGTAAACATACATAAATGGAATAAATATACGGTCGACTTCGACACATATCACTAAATGGAATAGCCATACGGCTGACTTCCATATCCAATGCATTGGAGTTTATAACGTAACCTCCCGTCCAGGTATTCACGACACCACCTGTCATTTGGTTTATCATGTAACCACTAGTCAAATGCCCAAGTACCATTATAAAATAATAACACATAAAATATTGAAAATATTACATTCCACTAAAAACATTTAATTTGAAATATCTAGGAATAATTTCAAGATATTGAAATAATCAATACATTTCAGAAACTACTTTTACTACCAAAACACCCAAAAATAGAATAAGGGATTTACTTCTCATTTTAGAAAACAATAAGGCTTATAGATGAATCCATATAATGATTACAACGGCGGAGAGTTCATTGTCGCCGTAAACGTTAAAAACATTCCATTTGTCATTTAGTAAAAGACATTATAGAAAAACATTCCCTTTGATTGAAATTAAAAGTCAAGGGGTTTAACTATACACCTTGTAAAATAATAAGGTATAAATATTATCTAAATATGCCTCAATGAAAGAAGATTGTGACGAAGTCCCTTACCTCGTGTCCGACTTGACTCGATCGTTCTTTAATCTCCTGAATAATAAACTAAAGTTAATTTTTACTTACTTAAGAACCGTTTTTAGTTTATTATTCCTTTTATATAACTTATTACCATAATATAAACATTATGTAATCATTTAAGTTAATAATGTTTGTTTTGTTGATATTTGGTACTTGAGCCAAAATGGACTTCTTATAATCACATGTTGTTCATGTGGTCAAAATTTCATTATATCTAGAATGATAATCATGATTTGGATATAATATATATCATATATATCCATCATATACATGTATTTATAATAGTACATAACATTAAGAGGTAAGAAATGAAATGCATCGTTTATTGAGATAGTAAGTCGTACGTACGCATGAACGCTACTTCCATTTATATTTCATATTTAATGGAATTAATACATAATTATACATAGTAGTATTTTATTTCCATTATTTTATCATATATAATATCATTAAATATATTCTTTATACGTACTACATATGGTATGAACGAGTCATATCACTTTGAGGGGGCGGTAGTCCGCACTTCCTCAAATGAAATTATCATGCTTACACGTAATGGAAACCATAAAGGTATTCTATAAAAAAATACAATAGAAAAAAGAAAAAAACAAAATATATATCATATATAAATACAGTGAAATCTTAATGGCCACCATGGGAGGCGGCTGGAGATATTTGGACAATCATCATTTTGTGAGGCGTTAGTTTACCATCAAGAGAAACATTATGTTCTTCATCCATTAGATGGAGCTATGTGCAAATGTAGTTCAAGTCCTTCTCATAGAAACATTCAATTATATTGAGAATACTGGTTTTGTTATAAAATAAAAGAATAAAATGTGGTTAGGGGTTGGAGAAGTAAAATAAAATAAAACAATTTAAGAGAAACCATTACCTTTAATTTGGGTAACCCCATTTGGTTTGAACTAAAGGACATATTGAAGTTCCTTCTACCTAACGTAATTCTTCTATGTGGAAGTGAGGTATGTAGGGAGATTAACTGGGAAGACTTTGGACGAGCCAAAAGGCTTGAGAGGTGTGAAGAATTGGTTAGAAATGGTCTCCTTTTATTAGGGGGAGGAGGGGCTCTTTATGAAAGTATGAAAACCTTATTTTATTATAAACATATCTTCACTTTCAAAAGGTCCAAAAATAATTAATGTCAAATATAAGATGACTCATATTTGAAAAAAAATCATCCAATCAGAATTGGACATGTTTTGGATAATGTTCTAATCATTATAATCTTATTTATTTAAATCATTAATTAATGAGGGAAATACAACATCATTATTGTGTCATAAATAATTTAAATTATATGATTTCTAAAAATAAGAAAATACTACGATGTATGAAATCATTTTAGATTTTCAATGAATATTTATAGTCAAAAATATTCCTTCTATAACACCATATAAAAATTAATTTACTAAAAGAATATTGTTTATGTCATTTTTGCCTTCACAATAAATTAATCAATTAAAGTGTCATTATCTTTTATAAATGGATCTATGGGGTCCCAAAATAGATCCAAAGATTCCCATGGTCAGCCATTACTCATCCAATAAGGTTAGGACATGTGTTAAGATAATTTTGAATTATTACAATATTCTTTTAACCTTGAATTACCCTATTTACCTTTAACCATGGTAAAAAAAGTCAAAAGTTACTTTTCACCACAAAACATTCATAATATTGAAAAAAAATTTATTTCATGATAACAACCATGTATGTCGCATTTTTGAAATTCAATTCACAGAAGTGTTAAAATTTCATTTAAATGAAAAAGTCGTTTTTTAACTATTACTAAGTGGTTTCACTATTCATCAAAAATTGATGTTTTTCAGAAAAATACCAAAAATTCAGCCTAAGCTATATTTGATATTCCGAATTAAAAAATGATGTCTATTTTTTCAAATTCAAAAAATACAAGTGGAATTAATTAATTTTAAAATTAGTTCCCATTATCAAAACAAATAGAGTGTTTTTAAGAAAGAATAACTATCAAAAGATTGATAATTTTTTACGTCCAATTTCCAAGTGAAATTAATTCCAATGACCAAAATTGTATTAAATGGTAAAAATTTATTTTAATTACACTTTAAAACCAATTAAAATGATAATACATCTACATAAATAATTTATATTAAAATGCAGTTTTGAATTAAAATACAATATTTTCACTATTCATTAAAAATGAACATTATCAAAAAAATTCCAAAAATTTACACAAAGTAAATTTTGATGTCCCCATTATAAATAAGGATTTAAATTTTTCAATTATAATGTATTAAAGTGAACAAAACTATATTTAAAGAGGGTTCTCCATTAAAAGGCAATAAATCATCATTTTAATGTAAATTATGCTTAAAATTAGATTCATTCACATTTTAAGCCTCTAACTTTGTATTGGATAAATGTAAATACATTTAACATTAATTTATAATAATATTTTAGTGATTTTTGTTCATTACTTCCAATACAACATTTAGGATTTTACTACAATTTAAACTAATAATATTATATTATTAGTATGCATCGTAAGATTTCAAAGAAAACCGTTGTTGCGTATGGGGTACGTTGTCTAACATAGCAACCCATTTAAAGTAAAATTAATATTTAATTAACAAATATTAATAAATATAAAATTTTTATTTTTGGTCGGAGTGGATAGTTTGGGGGGTGAATGGAGTTCCAATTAAAATTGCTGTTAAAAATATTTCTCTTATAATCCCCCAAATTAAAAACAAAGTTAAACTGTAGTGAATTTATATAGATTATAAATGTTCAATTAATTTATCTAAGAGTGATTAGGTATTAGTTAACTTTGTCTGAATATTAGATTAACTTTTGAAACTATCTTACTGGTTTACAATAAGTATAAACACTTGATAATTTAACTATCAAAGTAGCATTAAAATAGTTTTGTATTTCAAATTAATAAGCAGCAGAAAATACATAGTATACTTTAGACATAGTCTAATATGAACAGTTGATTAAACCTAGAGGTTCAGTCTCAACCCGAGACTTAGTCCTCTCAAAAAATTTCTAAAAATTTGATCCACTCCCTGGATCGGGGTTGACTACAGTACAAGACTGTCCAGGTCACACATGGACCTCTAACACAGTTTTCATGGAAAATAAAAACAATGACCAGGCCACAAAAGTACCTCTTCCACAGTTGTCATGGGTAAAAAAGAGTAAACAAATTTGGTTTTGAGGATTTTGATATCCTCCAGTTCAGCACAGGAGTCAGTGTGTGTGTAAGATATACAGATTACCCACACTGCTCAAAAATGTAAGTAAGATAATCACTAAGAGATAATGTATCAGAGTTTAGAAATCTCTAGTGATTGGTAGTGCATCTCTGGACACGTTGGATTTAGCAGAGATGCTTCTGAGTCCCTCTGTGGTTTTGCTGTTGAAAGCAGAGTATCGCGGTTCATCTTGATTTCCTTCACAAGTGAGTGTGTTCTCTGATTTCCACTATTCTTCGTGTGTTCTTCAGTAGTGCTGGATGGCATGCAGGAGAGTTATTTTTAGATCTTGAAAATTTCCTCCTCAACATCATCGTGTGTTCTTCCTTTTTTATGCATATGCATGGAACAATTCTCTCTTTATGCCTTTTCATGCACTTACGCACACATTCTTTTACTACAGATCAATCTTCCTTTTATTCCACAAGCTCTAGAAATAGGAACGATTACCTTTTCAAAGGTACGAGGTATAGTCTCCTGACATGCCATCACCTAACATTAAATATCCTTAATTGCAATAAAATCATTAAATATGAACATTAGAAGTAAATAGGAATTTATAGAAATTCAAACAGTTTTCATTACTATCACTGAGTCATGGGATCAGTGAGACATTTTGAATCTACATCGGTTTCAGAAGCATCAGCATCGTTGTCTCAGCATCGATGTATCATCATCGGAGTCTTAGCATCGGTGTCTCGGCATCGATATCTCATCATCTGTGTCTCAGCATCGGTGCGACCATTAATCATTGGTGCGACTGTTCATCATCGGTGCGACCATTCATCATAGGTGCGACCGTTCATCATCGGTGCGACCATTCATCATCGGTGGGACCATTCATCATCGGTGCGACCGTTCATCATCCGTGCGACCGTTTATCATCGGTGCGACCGTTCATCATCGGTGCGAACATTCATCATCGGTGTGATCGTTCATCATCAGTGAGACCGTTCATCATCGGTATGACCGTTCATCATTGGTGTGACCGTTCATCATCCGTCCAATCATAAAATCCCTAACGGTGAGCCAAGACATTGAATTCTCACTAAGTTCATGTTCAATCCAGAATAATTTCAGGTCAACCATAAACATACATTGATCATAGATAAACATTTTTAGATATGATTTAAACACATTTAGAAAAATTTAAAAAAAAGACTAAACGGAAATAAATAAAACTAACGTTTTTTGTTATTAAAATAACCATTTCACCGAGAGTTCAACAATCTCCACCTTTTTGAAAATCACAAATCAATGGCATAAGAATATAGTATTTCATTCAGTATACTCCCCCTATAAAAAATAATATATTCCAAAAAATAATACAGGGTTAGAAAAGAAAATAGAACTTATATAACCGAGTCATTCACCCCATATAATATAAGTCCTATAATATAATTCATCTTCTCCTTTCATTATTACTCCCACGGAGATACAGAGACATCATTTCTCTCCCTGTGTATGCATGCATTTGGTAAATAGCCATCATGGGCTCATATGCACATTCAGTTCACCCATCCAGATACATGATCTCCTTGAGTTCGCATATACATGGATGATTCCCTTGTTTTCTCTCCGGATATCTCTCCTCCTTTGTGATTATCAAAAAGAAGATATAATGATGATAAGCAAGAAGATTCCATACCAACAATGAGTACACAAATTACAGAAAAAAGTGAATTGTTCAAGAATGTAAACACCCTATCAAAAATCGATAATAATAACTATTCCTTGGGGTGCAAGGGTGCTTTTCCTTTAGAAGTAGGAGGAATTGATGGTCCAGAAGGATGTTGGGTTGAAGGTGGAACTGGCCTGATGGAGAAAGGAGTTAGGATGACCCGAGCTGGAAGAAATGTGGGTTCCAAGGTCACCTGCTGCGAAGAAGATCGTTCCGAAGGTTGCTGTTGAAAAACTTGTCTAATACTGGAAAGATCTTGAGAAACAAACATCTGGCCAGGAGCAACATCTGATGATTGCAGAGACTCACCTGTAGGAAAAACAATGGTTTTGTCTTAAAAATGAAGATATGGTTTGAGCAAATTGAGGATGTCTGGAATGACTTCCCCACCATACTTCATGGAATTTTCAAAATCATCCTTATTTTTCTTGAAATTTTATAAAGTGGGGGTAAAATCTTTTAACTTATGAACATGAGCTTTAAAATCTTGAGTCACTAGAGGAAGTCTCAAATTATCAGCCAGTACATTAAAATGATGAATCAATTCATGCTTGGTGTATATCTTAGAAAAATAATGATCTAATTTCCCCTTAATCTTCTTTTGATCCTTTGTAGCATCAACTGAGTACAACTGTACCATTATATGACCATGATAACTATTTTCTTTCATCTTTTTCAGATAATCCAAACCTAAAATCTTCCAAAGAGCTGCCAATTCTTCTCTAACAACATCTCTTAAAGTATCTAATTCACAACCAGTGATATTGTTCACCTTTGCATTGCCAGCCTAAGCAATAACTTGAGTGATCTCCGCTTTTAACTTCCGTAAATATGCTTTTTCAAATGTTCTATCTAATTTCATAAAACTTCCATCATACTGGAGATGGTTGTTCAGAACTCTCTTGATAGAGAAACAAAATTGCAACCTACCTCCGTATTTTTTTGATTCAAAGAGGTAATATGTCTGCCAATCGACGCACCATAATTGCACATGTATGGTTTGATAATACTTGACACTCTTTAAGCTAAATCATCCATAGTAGAATCATATAATGTCAATGTAGTAGGAGTAGGAATATGAGATATCTCATCTTTCACAGTCTCCCTAATAGCTTGAATCAATTCAACCTTGAATCTGTCTAAATCTGATTCAGAAACTGTAGGATCTGGTCTACCTTGAGACCCTGAAGGACCAGGTCTGACATATGTTCTTTGCAAAAACTCGGCAACAAATTGAGACTTAACAGAATCACTAATGCCTGCAAGATTCACTTATACACCTTCCTCTTCCTCTGGGTAATCTAATCATAGAACAGAAAGAACGGGATGTTCTTCCCATGCGGCTTTCATGAAGGGTACATAGGTTTCACAAATTGAGCTTGCCCAGAATTTTCCGGAAGGACTTCTCCATCCTCATCACTCTCCAACTGTTCTATCCTCTCAGCCTTAGATACAATTTCTGGCTCAATTGGTTGGGGTTGAGGATCATCTAGAATCACATTCTCACCTTCAATAGGTCGAGCATCAGCATCATCAGCATCACCACCTTCACTATCACTGCCACCACTACCACCATCACCATCTGCATCACCCGCATCACCACCACCACCACCACCATCATCATCATCATCATCATTAACTGATCTCTCACTTGAACTATCTGTACTTAAAGATTCATACTCCTGAGAAGTTGATTCAACAGTCTCACCTTCTTATTCATCATCTAAAAGCGGTTCAATTTCTGGTAATTTGAGAGGAGGACTTGCTAAACCAAATTCCATCCTTCTTTTATTCGGGCTAACAGTATTAGGATCACTCCTCTCATCAGGATATGATTCAGCCTCTTCTTTAGGATTCAGATTCTCATCAGCTTCTTCTTCTTCTTCAGTTCCTTTCTTACTAGGTTCACCAATTTCTTTTGGAACAACCACTTCTTCTTATTCTTCTGAATAGATCACTTCCTCTCTAGGTTTTAGTCTAGAATCTCTTATTTCCTTTGGTCTCCTTGGATGATCAGTAGGATTGGAAGACTCATATAACTTTTCTTCATCATCCACCCAATCATTCTTCCATTGGTTCAATTTTATTTTCATACTTTTACAAATAACTTTGTTGAAACAGAATCTAATTGATGAGATACACTCTTCTCCATCATCCATGAAATCCAGAAATTTCAGCATGGAAACAATTTACATAGAGTAAAACAGAGTAGTAGCTTTCTTTGAAGGTTTTTTCATCTCAAAAATATGCTCAAAATAATATCTACATATATTGATCTTTTCACCATTCAGCAACATGAATAGAAAAAACACATCTAGATACTTAACTGAAGAAAAATCACCTTTTCTAGGACATATTTGGTGTTGAATAAATTTAAACAGGATTCGATTCTCACCATCCAACTCAGCAGCAATTATCCTTTGCGATTCAGACATCCCAGACAAAAACTTCAAGGCTAACTCATAAGAAAAATAATCAGTTGTGGGAGGAATATTACCAGAATAGTCCTTGTATCATCCATTGTGAGGTACCCCTAGACATTCAGACCATTGTTTTGATAAAAAAGTAATCTTTTTCCCTTTTTCTATAAAAGACAATCTCACAGCCTCAACTCCGTCCAAATCTATATCCAGGTTCAAATAAAACTCATGCACCAGCTTTGGGTAGAAGACTATATCATTATTATAGAACCACTACTTCCAACCTTGTGCTTCCAAAACATTCAAGACAATGGACATTCTAGATAAAACTCATTCCAAAAAAATTTCTTTTTCATCTATAACTTGCCGTTCTTCTAGCTTCGAGTTCACAAACCACTGTGTTGTATGACTCGACTCACCTTGACCATGCTTGACAGGTGATGTTCCTTCAGATTCCTTGCACTGTCTCTTTTTCATGTCCATTCTGAGGTTTGAGACAATTGAGAGGCTTGGGATGATTCAAAAGGCTCAGGTTACAGAGAATAGAATAAAGAGTTTGGCGGGAAATGGAAGGTCAAGAGTCTATAGAGAATGGAATAACTGCATGTCATTATTTGTATCATTTAGGGTTAAAAATAATAAAATATTGATTAAGAAAAATAGTGTCATTTTAAATAGACAATAATGATTTTGAAAATAGTACAACCCAATCTGTTTGACAGATCGGTTTGGCAGATCGGTTTGATAGATCGGTTTGACATATCGGTTTGACAGATTGGTTTCACAAATCTATCATTCCTAACTCTTGATTAATCAAGCACAACTTTTCACAATTTAAGGGCTTGGTGAAAATGTCAGCTAATTGATGTTCAATGCCTATAAACTCAAGTGTAATGTCACATTTTTGGTAGTGATCTCTGTAAAAGTGATGTCTGGCATCAATATGCTTTGTCCTAGAATGAGACATAAGGTTATTTGAAAAGTTAATTGAACTAGTGTTATCACAGTTAATTGAAACATTCTTAAAATCATATCCATAGTCCAAAAGAGTGTGTTTCATCCACAGAATTTGTGCACAAAAAACACCAGTAGCAATATACTTTTCTTCTGCAGTAGATAATGCAACAGAGTTCTGTTTCTTACTACACCAAGATACTAAGGATTTTCCAAATAAATGACATGTTCCAGATGTGCTCTTCCTATCTAACTTGAAACCAGCAAAGTCAGCATCTGAATAACTGATTAGCGCAAAAAAAAAATTTGGATAAAACAAGCCTAAGTTTATTGTGTGTTTAAGATACCTAAGAATTATTTTAACAGCAATTAAATGATACTATTTTGGGTTATATTGAAATATTGAACACATGCATACACTAAACATAATATCTGGTTGACTAGAAGTAAGTTAATGTAAGCTTCCAATCATAACTCTATAATTTGTTTGATCTGCTGGTTTCCCAATTTCATCTGTATCCAATTTAAAAATTGTACTCAAAGGAGTATCACATTCATTAATACTATCCAAACCAAAGCGATTTAAAAGATCCTTTGTATATTTACTTTGATTCAAAATAATACCATTTTCATTTTGATAAACATGAAATCCAAGAAAATATTTATGTTCTCCCATTAAACTCATTTCAAATTCATTTTTCATACTCTTAGAAAATTCTGTAGACAAAGAATGTTAAGAGGATACAAAAATAATATCATCAACATAGATTTGAAATATTAGAACATCTTTAGAAATTCATTTAATAAAAATATTTGGATCCGAAATCCCTTCAGTAAATTTTTTTTAAAAAAGCAAATTACTATGTCTATCGTACCAAGCTCTATGAGCTTTTTTAAGCCATATAAATCTTTAGAATGTTTAAAAACTCGATTTGGAAAATGAGGATTAGTAAATCTAGGTGGTTGTTTAACAAAAACATCTTCAACAATAAAACTATTTAGAAAATCACTTTTAACATCCATTTGATATAAATTGAAATTCAGATGAACAACATAAGAATGTAGAATTATAATAGCTTCTAATATAGCTACAGGTGCAAAGGTTTCCTCATAGTCTATACCTTCTTTATGACTATATCCTTGTGCAACTAATCTAGCTTTATTTCTGACTATGTTTCCTAATTCATCAACCTTGATTCTAAAAATCCATTTAGTGCCTATTGTTAAATTTTCCTTAGGTATGTTAACTAATTCCCAGACATTGTTTCTTCCAAATTGATTTAACTCTTCTTGCATATCCATTACAAAAAATTCATCATTGATATCATCATTGACATTTTTAGGTTCTAGCTGTGAATGAAAGGCTTAATGTTCAACCTGGTATCTTAGAGAAACTCAAGTCTGTGTCCCTCTATCATGATTACCAACAACAGCATCTAAAGGTTGATTCTTTAGAATCCTATTCGATCTAGTAAAGGTAGGACTAGAAACTTAAGTTTCATCTATAGTTTCATGTTCAACATAAGAAGATTCGAAAATATGTCCAGAATTGGATATTTTTATGGAAGGTTCTTTAGATTTATCATTAAGGTCCAGAACAGTCAAATATTCTTCTTGATTTTCAAGATATGTTTTAGGCTCATGTGGATCAGTTTCATTAAACATGATGTGAACATAGTCTTCCACACATTTGGTTCTCTTGTTAAAGACTCTATAGGATTTTCTAGTTAAACATAACTAAGAAAAATTCCTTCATCACTCTTAAAAGCAAACTTGTCCAGATTAACCTTTGTATTGATAATAAAAACTTTACATCTAAAGACTCTAAAGTGACTAACTTTGGGTTTCCTATTATTACACAGTTCATATGGGGTCTTATTTAGAACTGGTATAATCAGGACTCTATTAATAATATATCAATCTATGTTCACAGCTTCAACCCAAAAGTAAATAGGCAGTTCATACTCATTAAGCATGGCACTAGCTATTTCTTGAAGGGTTCAATTTCTTCTTTCTACTAAACCATTCTGCTGAGGTGTCCTAGGAGCAAAAAAGATGTGACCATATCCATTGTGTGAGCAATAAGATTCAAAATCATGATTTACAAACTCATGGCCATGATCACTTCTCAGAGTTTTAATCTTAAGCCCACTATGGTTTTCCACAGACATTGAGTATTTAGTAAAGTAAGAACAAGCTTCACTTCTTTGAGCCAGAAAGTATACCCAAGTATATCTAGAAAAGTAATATACTAGAACATAGACATAGTGCTTTCCATTCAAACTAAAAACTCTGAAAGGTCCCAAAAAAATCCATGTGAACCAACTCAAGAGGTTGAGAAGTTGAAACTTCTTTATTTGATTTAAAAGAAACTTTATGTTTCTTTACCTTTTGACAGGGATTACAAACTTTGTCATTTGGGAATTGAAGTCTAGGTAGGTCTCTAACCAAGTTCGTCCTAGTTAGTTTTCTATGTGAATGTATATTTCAGTGTCCTAATCTTCTGTGCCAAAGCCAAGACTCTTTATGAAAATTATTTAGGCAAGTAACATTTTGTTTAGCTAAAGAATTCAGATCAACAACATAAACATTTTCATTTTTTAAAGTAGAAAATACTGAAACATTTTTGGAATTAAAAACATTACAAGAATCATTTTCAAATTTGACATTAAATCCATCATCACATAATTGAGAAATACTTAACAGATTATATTTATGTCTATCAATAAATAAATCTTTAGAAATTAATATTGAATCAGTGTTACCAATCTGGACTAGGCCGATGATTTTTTCCTTTAAAATTATCAACAAAGGTGACATGACCTCCATCAATATTGATTAGGCATTTAAAGCAAGAGTAATCCCCATACATATGTCTTGAACATCCACTATCCAAATACCAAGTCTTCTTGTGATAACTCTTCAAACATGTTTCCTACAAAACAGATTAAGATGGGAAATTACTTTGGTACCCCGATCTTCTTGCATCTAGAAAGGTTAGCAATCAAAGATTTTGGTACCCAAATTTGTCTTATGCTTCTCATATAAATTACAGAATCAAATGATTTTGAATGATAAACCATACTTGTTCTATAACAATGTGGATAACTAGTTGAAGCATACGAATTTACAGAAATTGAACTAGCCGAATTTTGTCCAGACTTAGGAATAAATTTAGTTGTAGTAAGTTGTCTTTTCCTAGGTTGGTATCCCAAACCAGTATTATATTTTGGTGCAACATGATTTCCTAATATTTGAGTAAGTGTATCCTTTCCATTTGTGAATTTTTCTAGGTCCTTTCTAAGTTTCTCATTAGACATTTTCAGTTTAGTATTTTCATTTATTAGTTGAGCATTCTTTTCTTTTTCTGTATTAAGAGCCGATTTAACATTGGTAGTAAGAGCATGGTGTTTCTTTAGTGAATTATATTTGTCCTTGAGTTCATTACATGTTTCTTCTAGCATGTTACAATATTCAAATAGTTCTTTAGTAGAAATTTTTTCATCATTGTCTAAATCGCTTTTATTTTTAGAATAATAATAATTCAACATAGGGGAAACAGGTACCTCAGAGGTATTTGTCATGAAGCTCATGTTGGAATGATTCTTTTCAGAATCAGAAATTTCAGATTCATTTGTGCTGTCCTCCGAAGCACGCCAAGTAGCTTTCATAACTTTCTTATACTTCTTGTCCTTATAATCATATTTCTTATTGAATTTTAGTTTTGGACAGTCAGCCTTGATGTGTCCATTACTCTTGCATTCATAATAGACTATATCATTCTCTTTATCAGATTTCTTGAAATCCTTCTTCTGATGACCCTTGTTGTCATACATTCCTTTGTAATTAGATTTTCTGAAGAATTTCATCTTCCTATAAAACTTCTTCAATCTCCTATATATTTGAGCCATCTCAGCATTACTGTCCGAGTCTAAAATCTTCACTTGTTGAACTTTCAGTTTGTATTTTAACTTTGTCTTTGTCTTTTCACCTTGAAGTAGTAGATTTAAAATCTATAGAATTCCTTTTAGGTTTATCAGCTTCTTCCTAATTAAACTTGAGTTCTTCCTCATACATCATTAATTTGACAAAAATTTCTTTGATAGGCAGTGATCCAATGTCACATGATTCTCTGATTGAAACGGATGTGCCTCTCCATAGGTCTGGTAGACATCTCAAGATTATCATGATTTGTTCCTTTTCTAGAAAAACCTTACCAAGTGAACTCATTGTACTGACTATCTCATTAAACATGAGATACATATCAGAAATAGGTTCATCAGTTTTCATTTCAAAATTGTCATATTTAATAGTATAAGTATTCAATCGCATTTCATTAACATTATTTTTTCCTTCATGAGAAACACCTAATGTATCCCATATTTCATAAGCCATTTTACAGGCAGATATTATATTAAAATCCTCATATCCTAAATCACAGTACATGGAATTCATAGCTTTATAATTATTATTGTAAGCAGTCTTTTTAGGTTCATCCCAAGTTGTTCATTCAGTTTCTGGAATTTTATATTGAGACTCTATAGCAGTCCAAATATCAAAACCCATACGTTACAAATGAATTTTCATTTTATGCTCCCACTGGTCATAGATTGTACCATTAATGAATGGTGGCATGTTGGTAGCAACACCCTCTAGTCTGTTGTCCATAACTAGATTTTTGAAAATAGTTTTAAAGAGATAAAATTTAGAACTAACAGAAAATTTAGTTCATTAAAGATGAAACTAAAATCACAGATGAAAAAAAAGTATTTTGAATATTTGTATTGATAAAAACTTCCTCTGATACCAAATGTTGGTCGGAGTGGACACTCAAGGGGGGGGGGTGAATTGAGTTCCAATTAAAATTTATTTTAAAAATATTACAATTAAAATCCCCCAAATTAAAAACAAAGTTAAACTATAACATACAAAGTAATTAATGAATAATAGATATTTTTATCTACGTCTATTAATAAACTATATAGTGTTCTAGAGGCTTAAAATGAATATAAATCCAATCTTAAGTGTGGAATACATTAATATTTTTAAAAGATTGTATTACTGCCTTTTGATGGAAAACCATTTTTAAATCTATCTTTTGACAATTTTATAAGCTATTTTTGTCAAAATAAACTTATTCTTTATGATTGGGACATCAAAATTTACTTTGTGTGAATTTTTGGTATTTTTCTGACAATGTTCATTTTTTAATGAATAGTGAAAAATACTGCATTTTACATCAAAACTGCTTTTTAATATAATATATTTATATGATTAGATTATATTTTGAATTTGTCTTAAAGTGTAATCTGAATATATTTTTACCATTTAATCCAATGGTGGTCATTGGAATCAATTTCACTTTGAAATTGGACTTAAACTGGTATCAATCTCTTGAAACTTATTGTTTCATAAAAACACGCTATTTGCTTTGACAGCGGGAATTAATTATTAAATTAATTAATGTGACTTATATGTTTTGAATTTTGTAAAACTGTATTCATTTTTGAATTCGGAATATCAAATATAGCTTAGGGTGAATTTTTGGGATTTTTCTGGAAAACTTCAATTTTTGATGAATAGTGAAATCACTAAGTGGTAGTTAAAAAAAACAGATTTTTCGTTTAAATGAAACTTTGTCACTTCTGTGATTTGATTTTCAAAAATCCGACAAACATGGTTGTAATTAAGAAGTAAAATGTGGTTCAATGAGATTAAAATAATTTTTTGGTGAATAGTAACTTATTAAGTTTTTAATCGCGATTAGTGGTAATTAGTGTAGTTTAAGGTAAAAATAATGCTTTAATAATATGAAATGACCTAGAAACATGTCCTAACCTTATTGGATGTGTCATGGCCGACCAAGACAAGTCATGAGTCAACTTGGGGACCCCATGGAGCCACTTTGGTTGGGAAATGACATAAATAACGTTTTATTTAATGTAAAAGTAAAAATGACACAAACATAATATGTTTTACGAAAACAATTTTTAAATGGGGTTATACAAGTCATAATTTCAACTATAAATATTCATTGGAAATATAAAAAGATTTCCTAAATCATAGTAGTTTTTGTATAATTTTTTGACATTATATAAATAAATGTATTTACGACATCATAATGATGTTGCGATTACCTCATTAATAAAGGATTTAAATAAAATGAAACGATAATGTAAAATCTATGACCTAAACATGTCCAAAACCTATTGGATGGCTGGATTTCGAACCCTTATCACTTTATCCTCAAATTATATCAATGTGGGACCATTTAAATCCGAAACTCATTTTCAAATAAAGTAATATTTCTTTACTTTCCAAGAGTGCCCCTCCTCTCCTCTTATAAAAGGCCCCCACCTCTACCTCCTTACCCACACTCCCAAAGAATTTTTCTCGGCCAACCCCTGCCCATTTTGTCTCTCCTCTTCCCTATCTTACTCCTTGAAGTCTCACTTTGGGCAGAAGACTTCCCAAGGAAGCCTTTGAGCTCAAACCAAAGGGAGTTACCTGATTTTTAGGTAATGTCTTCACTTGAGTCCTTTTGTTTTATTTTCCTTCACCAACCCCCTAAACTCTTTTTATTTATTTATTTTGTAACAACTCTAGTATCTTCAATATACTATCATGTTTTTGTAATAAGGATTAAAGATACACTTACACACACGTACATCTAATGGTTAAAGAACATACGGTTTCTGTGGATGGTGAATTTATGCCTCCCGAAACGATGATTGTTCAACATTCCTTTAACACCATCAAAGGTGGACATTAAGATGACACTATATTTATATATGTTATATAATATGTTTATGTTTTCCTTAAGCTTATGTTTTTTCATTTTGGGCATACCTTTATGGTTTCCAATATGGGTAAACGCGATATCTTCATTTAAGGAAGTGCGGACTACCGCCCCCTAAAAGTGATTTGATTCGTTAAATACCATATGTGGGACGTATAAAGGATGGAACTTGATATTATATATGATATTATACTGGAATTATAATATAACTTTATATCATTATGATTCCATTCTATAAAATACGAAATAGAAATGAAAGTAGCGTTCATGCGTACGTACGGCTTACCGTCTCCATGAACGGTGCATTTCATTTCTTACCTCTAAATGATTATTTAATATTATAAATGCATGCATGTACTGGATATATATGACATATATAATATCTACATCATGAATACCATTATGGATATAATGGATACATGAACAACTTGTAATTATAAAGGGCTTATTTTTTACTCAAGTACCAATTATCGTTAAAACGACCATTATTAACTTATATAAATACATAGTGTTCATGACATAGAAATAAGTGATATAAAAGGAATAATGAACATGAAAAAGGTTCTTAAACAAGTAGAAATTAACTCAAGTTTATTATTCAGGACATTAAAGAATGATCGAGTCAAGTCGGACCCGAGGTATGGGACTTCGTCTCAATCTCATTTCATTGAGGCATATTTTATTTTATACACAACCTTCTTTTATACAGTGTATAAACCCCTTTGACTTTTACATTTATTCAGAAGGAATATTTTTTATACTAAGCGTTTACTAAACTACAAAAGAGAATGTTTTTTTCGTACGTATGCGGCGACAACGACTTCTCCGCCGCCGTGACCATTATTTGAGTTTCGGCTTCCTCTACAAGCCACACAGTTTTTTTTAAAAGAAAAATAAATAATGTGTTTTACTTTTCTTTTATTTTGGTATTGATAATGGTTTTCATAACGTTTTTATATCAATGTTTTGTATTGATATCTTGTGATTGAAAGGTGGGAATGTTATGTTTCCTTTTCATGTTTTATGTGATACGATTATGTTGAGGTTCTTGGGCATTATTATGAAGACGGGTGGTTCTGTGATAAACTAAGGGCGGGTGAGCCCGATATAGCTCTCCAATTCACTGGGTAACGCAAAGGAGTGTAACGTTAATGTTTCTCCGAAGATATTTAGGGAATATACTGGGATGGGTATTCCAAACGTAACCAAGAGGGTTACTCCCTGCGTAAGAATTTTATGAATTCCTCAAGTTACCTTTATGTCTTATGATTTTTATGATTTATTCATGATTTGATAAGGTATGTTAAAGTGCTTATGTTTTATGGGTAAAGTATGATTTCATTCTTATGTATATATGTACCCATGTTTCCTTTCCATATTTTCATATCCCTTACAAAGCTTTTTATGCTCATCCCAAGTTTCTTTGAAATGTTTTTCACAGGTAAAGGGAAAGAAACATAATATGATGATAGTGTCAAGGAAGTGTCAAGAAAGAATCCATGTTTTATTTTAAATATGTTTCCATTGATGGGAATGAAGAATACTATCTTTATTTAACCACTTTGTTTATATGTGGAATGTAATGCAATTTTTATGATCTAATTCTCTAAAACTCTAAACCCGAAAAGATCCTCAATGTGTAATCTTGTAATAACTCAAGATTAAGTAAGGTTTAAGGTTGGGGCCTTATATTTGGTATAAAAGGTCGGTTTAGATAACTTTAAGAGTTAGAATTCTATTAAATTATTATCCAAAAATATTTTTTTAATGATATAGCATTTGAAGATTACCATGTTGCTTCATCTAAGACATGTTTGTTGAGAATGGTTTTCCGCAAAGGAAACAGGGAAGCAGTGCTAGGAAGGCATATAGAAGGAAATAAACTTCTGAATCAGTATCCCGAGATGGTCGGAATTGGAACTGAATAGTTTGTTGCAGTGATGGCACAGTTGACTCGGGCTATAAATGGTGGTGGTATCCATGCACGAGATCAGCCAGATCAACCGCAAGGGACATGTCAGTGGTGGAACATTTCATGAGGCAACATCCCTTATCATTCAGAGGATCATCTGACCATGTGTTAACTGAAGGGTGGATTAAAGCACTGGAGAAGATTTTCGATGTCATGGGGTGTTCAGACAATCAAAAGGTTAGTCTTTCTATTTACCGTTTGGCAGTAGTTCGCCGTCCACAGAAACAATATGTTCTTTACCCATTAGATGGAGGTGCGTCTATTTGTAGTTAAAATAATTATCATAAAAAACATAATATTTTGAGGACACTGGTGGTATTATAAAATAAATTAATAAAATTATTTTATGGTGTTGGAGAAATAAAATAAAACAAAAGATCTTAAGAGAAGACATTACCTTTAAATCAGGTAACTCCCTTCTGTTTGAACCAAAAAAATTTATTCAAGTTCCATATGCCTAAAGTAAGGCATCTAGGTGTAAGATAAGGATATATAGATTTAATTTGGATAATTTTTGTATAATCCATGGGTCTTGAGAGGTGTGAGTAATGGGTTAGAGATGAGGGGTTTTTATTAGGGGGAGGATGGGCTCTTTAGGAAATTCTGATAATATAATTTCAGTATATAATGATTTTTGGTTTCTAAAGGTACATAATATAATAAGGTAGAAGATAATATAACTATATTTCGAAATAAAATTATCCAATAGAAATTTTCCAGGTTTTGGATATTGTTTTAATTTTTAAAATCATATTTATTTAAATAATTCATTAAAGAGGTAAACACTGCATCATTATTGTGTCATAAATAATTTTATTTATTTGATGTCTAAAAACTATAAATAAAATACCATGATGTAGGAAATATTTTTATATTTATAATTAATATTTATAGTCCCGTATATCAAATATATAACCCCACATTAATTTTTTTAGCAAAACAATACATGTTTATTATATTTTTAATTTTTTACTACAAATAAAAAGCTATTAAGGTCGTTATCTTACCCAAATGAATTTAAAAGGCCAAAAGAATTACCCCAGGATTTTCTTGGTCAGCCATTACTCATCCAAGATGGTTATAACAATTTTTAAAGAAATTTTGTATTATTATAATATTATTTTTACCTTGAATTACCCAATTTACCATCAATCGTGATAAATAAATGTCAAAAGTTACAATTCAAAAAAATTATTTTCATCTTATTGTACTACATTTTATATACTTATAACAACCATTTCTTTGAGAATTTTTAAATTAAATTCACAAAAGAGGTGAAATTTCATTTAAATGAAAAAGTCGGGTTTTTAACTACTACATAGTATTTTTACTATTCATCAAAAAAATTGAATGATTTAAGAAAAATAACAAACATTAAGCCTAAGATACATTTGATATTATGACATCAAAAATGAAATATTTTTTACCACATTCAAATCAAAAAAGATTCATTAAATAATTTAAAATTAATTCCCTTTGTCCAAACAAAAACCATGCATTTATTAAATAATAACAATCAAAAGATTGACACTTGTTTACATCCAATTTCAATGTAAATTTACTTCCATTGACCAATATTGGATTAAATGGTAAAAATATAATCTAATTACACTTTAAAACCATTAAAAAAGATAATCTAACTATATAAATATATTATATTAAAAGGATGTTTTGAATTAAAATGATGTATTTTTCACTGTTCATTAAAAAATAAACATTATCATAAAAATACCAAAAAATTACCCAAAGTAAATTATGAAGTCCTGATTCTAAATAATAATTTTATTTTGTCAAATAAAACATATAAAAGTGACCAAATTTATTTTTAAAGAGGTTTCTCCATCAAAAAGTGTTAAATTGACCTTTTAAAGAATATTAGATTATATTTGCTTAAAATTACATTCATCCACATATTATGCCTCTAAATTTTATTTGATAAATGTAAAATCATTTAAAAAACATGTATAATACAATTTTAGTTAGTTCTGTTCATTACTGCCATTACAGCGACTATGTTTTAACTACCATTTAAAATAATAATAAATTATTATTATTTAGAATGACTCAGCATTGTCGGCAACATAAGACTTCAGAGAAACCCATTTTTGTGTGTCAGGTATGCCATCGAATATATCATCCCCTTTAAAATAAAATTAATATTTATTTCAAAAATATTAATAAATATTAAAATGTCATATTCTTTTTTTCCAAGAATGTTACATCCATCCCTCCTTTTGGAAATTGCGCCCTTGCAATTTTTAATTTGGGAATGGAAACATCATTAAAAGTACCGCATCAGAAAAAAAAAAAAAAAAAATTGTCACTTCAAAAGAAATAAATATAAGTACAATGGTCACCCGAGATAAGCCATAGTAGGATTCCATGGAAACATGGATATGGAGGAGAAACTATGTGTCATGTTCTAATGCAGACTGATAGAAAACATGATTAGGAGAAAGTTAACAACAAGAGAACCACAAATTTTTGATGGGTTAAATGTTCTTTGGTTTCCCAGTAGGAAAAGATAACAGACAACATTTTGGTTTTATGTTCCTATTCATAATGTAGAAGAATATTTTTATGATATTGTGTAACATCCCAAGGTTTTATAAAAATGAATTGAAAATTCTTGAAATTTTGTTTAAGGTATATATTTATAATTATCCTTGAAACATAATTTTATTTC
Organism: Viscum album; assembly: GCA_963277665.1. Taxonomy (NCBI): domain Eukaryota; kingdom Viridiplantae; phylum Streptophyta; class Magnoliopsida; order Santalales; family Viscaceae; genus Viscum; species Viscum album. The sequence continues at coordinate 401,860,519 of OY728138.1, forward strand.
TTCTATGTTTTGAATTTCAAGAAACTGTCATCTACAATTGTGTTCAGTATATTATTTCGAGTCTGATGAAACAAACTTGTTTTTTTGGTGAATAGTAACATACCCTTATGAATGGTAATATGAATTGTAATATGACCTAATGAATAGTAAATAATAATATTATTTTATTTTCCCAATGAAATAGGATAATGGGATCTTAATTAATTTTTCCGATGTCACATAAAACTAATTGCACTTCAATATTGTTATTTTTCGAATTAACTGTGTCCTTATTTAAAAATTAAATTAATAATATTTAGAAAATTATTTTTGAAAGATGGAGTTCATTTTTGAATTCTACACGTCGAAAAATGGTTGGGGTAAATTTTTGGTCCTTTTCTGAAACTCTTGAATTTTCGGTGAATAGTGAAATCCGATAAAATACCGTATAATCAAATTATCAGTAAAAATGAACTATTTATGACATCATAAGTGATGAAAGACCACTTGATTCTAACTAACATGATATTATCACTATTTAGGACCACTTGATTTGAGATTATTCATAGTCTTGATAAAAATGTTATTATAATGATTAAAATAATCTAAAATACCTCCCCTCCTCCACTATAAATATCACCCTCACTTCCCTCTTCCCCCCACACCTCTCAAGCCTTGAGAATTGTCTAATTTCTGCCTAATTCCTTCTCCAATATTCTTCCACACGTCCTAGAGCTTTTGGTCTCACCAAAAGACCAAAATAAAATCCCTTAAGAAGGATCTCAAGGATAAGAGATCAAGAGGTAAACAACCTCTTTTATTTTCTTTATTTTCATTCATTTTTTTTGTTTTCTCTTCCATTCCCTCTGTCTTGTGTTAGGATATTTCATTAAATATTCCCCCCTTACTGTCCATATCTTGTATGAATGATTATATATTCCATTACTCTATTAAATCTTGTTTTTATGAAATTTTAAGAGACGTCGTTAGGCTGCCGAATTTTCATGAGAAATTTCTCAAGATTTTCTTTTATTTCATGATTAGTTTTTCTTCTTACCTAACTCCCTATTATTCAAGAGGCATGAAATCTCCAGAATCATGTATATTCATTATTTTATCATGATTATTGGAAATTCCTCGTCATTATTCTTCTCCTCTTCCACTTATTTAAAGAACTAAAAAACATTGTCCATTTGTGTCGAATTACCGACATTGTGGACGATGTATTTTCAATTTCCATTAATTTTTTCAAGTCTGGTCATGAAACCATTTATATGGTTGAAACAGGTTATAATATATGTTTCATGACTCATATATGGTTTTGGAAATCTTTTGTACCCATGGATCAAATTTATAAGACTAAATGAGGTTGTAATTATTAAAGAACCCCTTAAATGATCTAAACGAACATAATTAATGTTTTAACTTATGAATCATCATCATATAAAGAATCAAAGTGATAAATGGTATAATTTATGTTACTGGAAATATGTAAATACTACTCCATTGTAATTCTGGAGTTTCACTTCCAATCAACAAGAACAATTCATGATGAACCGATCGTGAAAATCACAAAAGAACTCACCCAAAATAATGCAAGGAACAAAATACTAAAAATTAAGGGGTGAAATGAGGTTTAAATGACCATATAAGATGTTATAAACATGAACATGTTTCTTTAAAATACTAATAACACTCTTCTAACCATTATAAAGGAGTTTTAAACAAATTTTATGTAAGACAAGCCTAAGGTAAGGGAATTCTTAACCAGATTTCCATTCTTTGGGTTGACCTTCTACATTATTATTTGTGCGCTATTTAAATTGTTTGTGTGATGGGTTCTGTTTCTATTATGTTTAATTATGTTTATTTAAAGATTATATAAATATTCCATCTACTCTATTAATTCTCTATTCAAGTATATGATGTTTATAAGGGACTTTTCTTCTAAAATCCTCTTTTAAAATTTTGTTTTACAATATTCAAAAGAAATGTTTTTATGCTATTATTTATGTTATATGATTATGTTTTGGTTTTTGGGAATTATTTATGATGAAGTTTGGGACCTATAATTCCCTCCAATGCTTTTGGTATGAGTATGTTTGAGGTCGGCCATATGGTTACTCCAAGTGTAACTACGATGGTTACACAAAGTAAGGTAGTCGTGAGGGTTACAAATTTTAAGGTAGCCAAGATGGTTACAAGATTATGTAAGTAATGCCCCAAGATACCTATATGATTATATTTATGATTTTTTGGTTCTTCTGTAAATCTCATGTTACACGAAGTGAGTATTTATGGGTGGAAAGCATGTCTTTTGAAAATGTTTTCATACGTTATGAGTATTCATGGACTAATGTGATTTTTCCTTCTTTTTCATACCTCACTGATCTTTTGTGCTCATACCATGTTTTTAAATGATTTTTCATAGGTTGATGGATGAGTAATACAAGGAAGGAAGACATGTTAAATGTTGAAGAAATGTCAAGGAGTCTTGTTTTATGTTTTAATGTTTTATATTCTGAGAAATATGGAGACTGATTTTATGGTATCCACTATGTAACAATGTGTAATGTTATGAATGTTTTGTCTTAATTATCTATTTCAATAAACTTGAAAAGATCCTCAATGTAAAAGGAAGTTTTTTCATAAATAAATTCAAGGTTATGTATTTAATAAGTGCGGGTCATTATAGTTGGTATCAAAGGATGGTTTAGATAACTTTAGGGGTTAGTGTGATGCTAATAGAATACCATAAATGATTTTCACTCTATGTTAAATTTGTTATAGCATTTGAAGATTACCATGTTGCTTCATCTAAGAAATGTTTTTTTAGAATGGTTGTCCGCAGAAGGAACATGTATGCTGAAGAGGAGAGGCACCGACATAATGACATCCTTCCTGATCTACAGCCCAGAATGGTAGGGATTGGAACCGAGCAGTTTGTGACAGTAATGGATCAGCTAACGTATGAAATAAATGGTGGTGGCATCCATGCAAGAGAACAAATAGAGGTACCCCAACGGAACATGACAGTGGTGGAACATTTTATGATACAACATCCTCCTGTATTCAATGGATCTTATGACCCAGTGGCAGCAGAAGGATGGATTAAAGCCCTTGAAAAGATATTTGATGTTATGGGATGTTCGGAAAATCAAAAGGTAAGTCTTTCCATTTATCATTTTGAAGGGGATGCTGATCAGTGGTTGTCAATGTAAAGGAATATCAGGGGTAGAGAGGATTTTTATGCCTTAGTGTGGGATGAATTTAAAATTCTTTTCCTTGAAAAATATTTTCCTAAGGTGGTGCGACTTAGAATGGAGAAGCAATTACTTGAATTGAAACAAAAGGAGCAAGATTCAGTGGCTATGTATGAGGCGAACTTCACCTGACTGGCGAGGTATGCTCCAAATCTTATTCTGGATCTCGATAGAAAAATCAACCGCTTTTACTCAGGATTGAATCGAAGGTATCGAAGGGCCTTGGCCTCCCGTGAATTCAAAAGTGACGAGAAACATGTCCGATGTGCTGAGAGGGTAGAGATGGAGTTTGCTGAAGATCACATGCATATTGGAAACAAAGATAAGAAGAGGTCCAGTTGGCAAGAAATGGGTAAGAATCAATTAAAGAAATCTGATGGTAAGAAGATCCAATTTCCAGTTTGTGAAAATTGTGGCAAGAAGCACCCTGGGGAATGTCTTATAAAAACTGGGAAGTGTTTTAAATGTGGTAAGTTTGGACATATGGCCTGAGATTGCAATTAAAATGATCCAAAGACTAATCCTGATAAGAAAAATGTAATGTGTTTTAAATGTGGTGATATGGGTCACTATGCAAATGCATGTCCAAAGAGGGATCCAAATGATGCAAAGAAGCCAGACTACAAGAAGAAAGGTGTAGTGAGATCCTTTGCGACTACGTCAGCAGGTGTTGGGTCATCCAATGAAGTTATATCAGGTACTTTGTTTTTTCACTCAGAATTTTCTAAAGTTTTGTTTGATATGGGGTCTACACATTCCTTCATCTCTGAGAAATTTTCTAGTAAATTGGAAATATCACCTCAACAAATGAGACACGAACTTTTTGTTAAAACGCCAGGGGAAATGTTATAGGAAAGAGGAATTATAAGAATATCTCTATTGTGGTATGTTGAAAGACTTTACCTACAAAGCTTGTTGTTTTACCCTTAGTCGAGTTTGATGTTATTCTGGGGATGGACTGGCTCTCTGACTATAATGCTATGATTGACTGTAGAACTAAAGAAGTTGTTTTCAGAAAGAGTTTCATTTTATATACAATAATGAACCCATAAAATTGATAACATATCACGAAGCTGAGAAACTACTGAAAGACGGAAATGAAAGTAATCTTGCTCATATTGTTGAAAACAAGGGAACTATTCAAATTAATGATGTGCCAGTGGTAAATGAATACCTTGCTTGTCAAAGGCTTCATTCTTCCCAACACTTCACCATGGGGAGCCCCTGTTTTGTTTGTTAAAAAGAATGATGGTTCCATGAGACTTTTCATTGATTATAGAGCGTTGAATAACATCACTGTTAAAAACAAGTATCCTTTGCCTCATATTGATGACTTGTTTGATCAGCTCCAGGGAGCTCAATACATTTCCAAGATTGACTTGAGATCCCGATACCATTAGTTGAAGGTGAAGGAGGATGAAATCCCAAAAATAGCCTTTCGTACTAGATATGGGCATTATGAGTTTTTTGTTATGCCATTTGGGTTAACTAATGCACCTGTTGTATTCATGAATCTTATTAATAGAGTATTTCATGAGTTCTTGGATAAGTTTGTGGTTGTATTTATTTATGACATTTTGGTTTTTTCTATAAATAAAGAGGAGCATGAAAAACATCTAAGGGATGTTTTACAAACTTTAAATGAAAATAAACTATATGGAAAATTCATCAAGTGTGATTTTTGGTTGCAAAAAATTTCTTTTCATGGGCACATTGTAAATAAGGATGGAATAATAGTTGATCCTACCAAAACAAAAGTAGTTGATGAATGGACAAGACCCGCATATGTTACAGAGATTCGTAGTTTTCTGGGATTAGCAAGTTATTAACGACGGTTTGTTAAGAAAATTTCATGGTTATCTATCCCGATAAATAAGTTAACACGGAAAGGGGTTAAATTTGTTTGGACAGAAGAATGTGATGTTTGTTTTCAGGAACTGAAGAAGAGATTGGTGGATGCTCCAGTTTTGGACTTACCTTCCTGGAATGGTGAGTTTGTCATCTACAGTGATGCTTCTTTGAAGGGACTTGGTTGTGTTTTGATGTAGAATGATCAGGTAGTTGCATATGCTTCGAGACAACTTAAACCTCATGAGCTAAATTATCCGACACATGATTTGGAATTGGCAGCTATGATTTTTTCTTTGAAAATTTGGAGGCATCATCTATACGGAACCAAATTCCAAATATATACTGACCATAAAAGTCTAAAGTATATATTCACTTAGAAGAAATTAAACATGAGGCAGAAAAGATGGCTAGAACTGATAAAGGATTATTACTGCATGATCAATTACCATCATGGAAAAGCAACCAATGTAGCGGATGCCTTAAGTCGGAAACATCATGCATCATTAACTGTGCTACGTTTGGAACATGATCCCTTGATTAATGATTTGATGAATTTTGGATTGGAAGTTATTGGTGCAGGGAATACCTCTCTTTTGTTTCAGGATTCAGTGGAGTCTTCGTTGTCCGACAGAATTATGAAAGCACAGAGGGAAGACTGTGAGCTACAGAAAAAGGTAGAATTGGTTAAAATGGGTAAGTTTAAAGAATTTAATCTTGATAAAGATTGTGTTTTAAGATTTGGAAAAACGTTGTGTGTGCCTTGTGATTCCCAGTTGAAGAAAGAATTGTTGTGTGAAGCTCATAGTACTCCATTTTCTGTTCATCCTGGAAGTATTAAGATGTACAGAGACCTTTGAGAGTATTATTGGTTGAATGGGATAAAAGGAGATATTGCTGATTTTACAATGAAATATTTGACATGTCAGTAGGTTAAGGCAGAGCGATAGTTACCGAAGGGGATGCTTCAGCCATTGCCAGTGCCAGAGTGGAAATGGGAGAATATATCTGTAGAGACCCGAAGCTTGACGTACATGGACATTACATTACTTTTGCGGAATACTTAGTACATAACAAAAACACACACACAAGGATCATAATAGTTTAGTGTCTTTGGAAACTCGGAATATAATCTTCTAATTGTGGTGAAATATCTTCAACATCTCCCATAAAGATCTTCCTTTTTTTACCTAAAACCTTTCTTTATATCCTGGGGAAAAGAAAACATAAAAAGGTGAGCTCAAATGCTTAGTATGGGTAAACAAAAGAAATATCAATCACATCATATTCATAAGAACATAACATTTTGGAAATCTTAACCTACAAAAGAGAGTATAATTTCATAACATGGGATAAATCATAGTATTGAAATGAAATCCCAATAATCATAACATAAAACATGAAACTTTATATAATACACACATAATGATAGAGAATCATATCTTATTAGTCAAGACTCATTGCCAAGACTATCTTAGTGGACAAAGTCCATTTCTGAACCGAGTAACCCTCATTTCAGTCCTGTTTCACTGAACCTGTATAACCTACCATTCCAGCCATGTCTATCTCATGAGATATAAAATCTTTACCCAATGCATTGGAGGGAGATAAAGGTCCCACCCATCTCATAATGATACCATTCTTATGTGTGCCACAAAATCATAAACCATACATCATATCATAACCCATATAATAAAAATGGGAATCATAAACATCGTGACATCATAAAACAATTCATATAAGATAAAGGAATTCATAAAAATATAATTCCATCACAACATAATAAAATCAATGTAATAATATAGATAGAAACAGAACCCTTTATTATCTTAGATGGAAAATAATTTTGATAAGACACCTGAACTCCATTCTTGAGGAAAATATCCTTTCTGCTTCAAAAACACTTTTCCTTTCTTAACATGTCATACAATTCTAAACTAAAAGAAGTTGATTAAAAATAAACTTGAAAACTTGTAAAGTAAGCTTCTTGGAAATAATGTTTTCAAAATCCATTCATGCCGTATAAGTTAAAAAAACATTCGTCTCATACTTTTGTCGGAAAAGTCAAAAAAGTACCTCGTACGAAAAATGACAAAAGATTCCTTTTATATCATTTACTAAAAACTCACCGAAGGGTAAAATAGGATTTAAACAATTGTAGGTGAATGGAAATAATATTACATATTTAGGAAACATGGATGTGGATGATAAAATACACCCTAGTAAATGCCAATGTATAAACAATCTCGGATAAAAATGAGATTGTGATATTTAGCTTACCTTAGGTCTGATTTCCTTCGTGAGTGTCCGAACCTCCTATATAATGATTTAAATAATTTCATTGCCTTATTAAAGAATAATATTCATTGTTATTATATCATATATGGTTCACTTATGACTTTATATTACCCGTTCTTTTTTAAATTCATGTTAAAGTAGCGTTTTGGGTAAAATTGTCTCATTTACCGTTCGTGTTTTAACTTGTAATTATTCATATGATTTCTTAGATAATGATTACATAATTCCAAAATATAAAACATGATTTATATATAATTTATATTCAGAATATACATATATATAATGGATCGATAAATGGAAAGAAATACACCGTTCATGGAGACGGTAGGCCGTACGTACACATGAATGCTCTTTTCGTTTACTTATTGAATTGAGTGGAATTAAGTAGATGACATAAATATATATATATATATACATAAATACAATATTATTATTATGTAATATATTTCATTACTACTTATTATATATACTTTATAATCATTCATTAATGGTTAACATGGTGAATGAATCTCATCTCGTCGTGGAGACGGTAGTCCGTACGTACGCACGAGCGATGATATCGTTCTCAAGATCGTTGAATTGTATTTTTGTGTATGTATAATATTTAAGAATCAATATCACATTACAATAATCATATATAGTTATTATTTACACCATTATACCCATCCAAGTAAGGTGGTGGTGGAAAATAGATTACATCACGGCGTGGAGACGGTATTCCATACGTACGCATGCGCGGTGATTTCATTTTCCATAGGATGGATAGATGGTGAAATAGGGTTGTTTCATAATTATAATAACATATCAGTATATGAGTGATACTTATGTTATTACTTCATAATGAAATGACCTAATAAGAAGAAGTGGAAGAAGAAATAAAGTTGAAAGAATGGGTAACGAACATTACCTCTTCTTTAAAGCGCCTCTTTGAGTCCTCCTCTTAGGGTACTAAAATTGGTCTTTGAGGAAGACCAGAACCTCTGGGATGTTTCTAGGGAAGTGGAGAAGATAATTTGCCAGGGGTTTGACGAGCTTTAAGGCTCAATGTGGTGTGAGGAAGAGAGGGAGGGGGTGCCCTTTTATAAGGGAGGAGAGGGGCACCTTTGGAATAACTAAAAATATTATTTTATTATAAAGCCAAATACAGTTTTAAATAGCTCCAAATTGATTTATTTAGAATCTAAGGTGGGTATGGGTAGAAATTATTTCATACAATAGAATTTATACAAGTTTAGGTTCCTATTTTAACCTTATCATTTATATTTAACTTAAAGTTAGATAATTTACTTTTACCGTGTCTTCTTGTTTTCTTACACTATAAGGTTAATAAACATACTATATCAATAAAAAAGAACCCCAAGTTGTTTATTATTGATATATATAACCTTATCTAAGTCTTTTTTCCGAACCTTATATTTTTAGGAATAAAATAACAATTAATAATATAATATTTGTTTTAAAAACTATTTTATGTCAATTTTGACACTATTTAGTAATTGATTTTTGTGAAAATCATAATAGAATGATTAGTTCGAAAAACGATAATTAAATCAATACTAACATGTCATATTAACCTAAAAAATTATTGGAATTCATAAAAAGTCTTAAATTACATTTATTTGGGTATTTATAACATCAATTATGTCAATATTTCATTAATAAGACAATTACTGCATCATCTTTGTGTCATAATAAATGATAATTATTTAATCCTTAAAAATTCTAAATAAATTCCTATGATGTAGATAATTGTATTATCTCTCTAGAGACTATTCAGGTTCTATGTTTCATTAAGTGTATCACTAAATTAAAATTATTATACTTATAAGATTTAAGAAAGTGACATGTTGTCACATTCTTTGGTTTTAATAATAATTAAATTATTTTCATGGACAAAAGTCCATTAAATGAATCTAATCCAACTCTTAGGTGATATGGGTCAACGTTTAGTCATCCAATAGGATTTTTACATGTGTTGGGGTAATTTTATAATATTATATTTACCCTTAGTTACCTAATTTACCTTTAACTATGGTAAATTTTATTTACCATAGTTACTATTCATAATTCCCAAAAATAAAAAGTATCTTATTAAAATAATTTGGATCCACTAATTCCAAATATGGAATCTATTTTTCCAAATTCAATACACAAAAGTTGCAGAAATTAAATTAAAATTAATCCCATTGTCGAAAGAAAACTGGTTTTTCTTTAAAACATTGCAAAAGATTGAACTGATTTATCCTACGAATTCAAGGTAGAATCAATGCTAATGACATAAATTATATTAAATGGTAAAAATATATTCTATTTATACTTTAAAACCATTCAATATTATAATTTAACCATATAAATTATTGCGATGAAAAAAGTTGTTTTTAATTAAAATATAGCGTGTTTCTACTATTCATCAAAATATGAAAGTTACCAAAATAATATGAAAATTTTACCCAAAGTAAATTTTTATTTCATGATTCCAAAGAAGAATTTTAATTTTTAAAATTAAACTTATAAACATGTCAAAAACTATATTTAAAGTGGTTGCGCCATCAAAAGGCGGCAAAACGGCATTTTTTTAAAAATACTTATTTTACCCGAAAAATTTATTTTGTTCTTATACCATGTTTTAGAAAATGTTTAAGACGAATAATAATGTTATAAGATTCAAAATTTAGTTAATACTATTCATAATGGCTAGTTCATAATAATATTATAATAATATATCGTTGTTTAGTAAAACCCGGTATTGCGTACAACACACGCTATCGAGGAAGGTCGTGATTGCGTGTAATGCAAGACAAGTCAGGGTTGCGTGCTGTGAAAGAATATTTCGTTTTTTCGTATATCATAATCCAACCATATTTCATTTATAAATTGAATATATATATATATATACTCAATGTTTCGTAGAAAAGCTATTATCAAAATTGTGTGTAACACGATCCAAGAATAGTGTTGTGTATACTACAAGCTAATACGGTTTTGCGTATAGCGCAAGGTAATCTTGGTTTAGCATAAAACACAAGACATTAATGAAATTAAAATAATATTTTTCATAAAATCTTAGGGTGTTACATTCTACCCCCCTTAAAATTAATTTCTCCCTCGAAATTCGTCAGGGTTATAAATGGTTTACTATTCGAAAGTTCCTTTAATAGAAACCCACATCGTAAAAAGGAATACCAAAACCAATCTTTAAAAACAAAAGTATGAAACGTAATGGTTACCCAAATAAACTAATCACTGGGTTTCAACATAGGTGAAAATATGGATATGGAAGAGAAATCTAACCATCATGTTCTGATGGAGAGTGGTAGAGAACATGGCTATGGAAAAGCCAGCAAACACAAAGCCATAAATTTGTGGTGATCTAAGGTATCATCTGATTCGTCAGATATAAGAGCACTAGGACAACATTTTTGGTTTTCAATATCATTTCCCTAAAGTTTATGAAATTGGAATTAGAAGAAATACTTTCGTGATTTTGGTATATTCTCACCGTTTGTCGTTCTTTGGACAATTTCCACTTTATCTCTTAATGAAATGAAGTTGAATATTTCATTAATGATGTGTTAGAAGATCATGTGATAGAATGATGGTTCATTCCATCTGTCTCAAACAAAAGGTTAGAAAAGTTATCAAAAAATACATAAGTCCATCTATAGTGAGATTAATCATATATGGTTCCTAAAATGAACTTATACTTCATATATCATTCTGCTTAATAAAATAAAAGTAGTTTTTACTAACCAGGGACTTCCTATAGGCCAGTGGTAGGCGATAAAGGCCAGTCGCACTTCAGTTGTGGGTTCGATTCCTACGACCTTGTCTGACGCGATGGGCTATCGCCCATCCTGCAGGTTGTCCTTTTTCTAAAACTATATTACTATAACATCCCATCAATAATATCGAAAAAAAAACTTCTATCCTTAAACAATACTAACTTATGTCCAACATAATCCATTCCAATCTTTAGGCTTATCCATAATACTGCAGTCCATTCTCATAATATAGTGAAAATGATTACCAGAGATTTAATACCATCGTTGATCCCCATATATCATAAGATATGTCTTGTTGGTCACATTCCAAACATTCAAAGGCCTTAATCATGTATTCTCTTGAATACCCATTGAACCTTAGTGAAAATATGAATGTAGTTAAAAGTTAACACTTTACACATACCAAAATCCTCAAAATTCTGTATACTCAAACCATGATATCACTTAGTTCTTATATCAATCATGAGATCATGAATACTATCAAACATATTAAATTCTCTTTATCCCTTCATTATGTACATATCATCTGCTTTCCAAATATATTTCAATCACTTTTCATGGTTACTGATGCCATAAAATTATTGAAAACCACAATAGACCAAAACATAAATATTCCAATATTCCACGATACTATATACAACATTATTTTGGAATCCCCTTACATAAACACTTAATCATTCCACCGCATCGTTGTCATATTCAACATCACCAATGGTGATCACATGTGACTTCCCTTTGTCCTTTGCCTTAAGTGGTTGCTCATGTCGATCATCACTAACGCTTGGATTATGGCATTTATTAGCATAATGCCCCATTTCCTTGCACTAGAAGCATTGAAGTGTAGTAGGTTCATTATGTGTATCCCTTCCTTTGTTTGCATCATTAGACATCTTCTTCCCATCATTGGGGCATTCAAATGCCCGATGACCTTCCTTTCCACATTTGAAACATTTACTTGTCCCTTTAAGACAATCTCCACCATGCTTCTTTCCACACTTTGAGCATAAGGAAACATTCATCTTCTTTTCACCATTATTCTGAGATTTCTCCTTGAACACCATCTTTCATTTCTTGTCAAAACTATGAGATGGATAAGTAACACCAACTTCCATTTCTACCTTGATAGCACAACGCACAATTTCTTCATAGCTATGGAAGTCTCTTATAGCTAATGCCCTTCGAAGATTTGGTTTTAAGCCACTGAAGAATTGATCAACTTTACTTTCAGGTTGGATGATAAATCCAGATGCATACCTTGCAAGCCTTGTAAAATTTTCTTCGTATATACCAACAGATTCATCATCCTTTTTCTTTAGTTAAAGAAACTCCTTCTCCATCTTTGTTCAAAGAATACGAGGGAAGTACTTATTGAAAAATAAGTTCTTGAACTCATCCCATTCCATGGACTCAATTTCATATCTTTGATTCGTATTCTTGATAAGATTCCACCATTGATCAGCTTCACCTTCCAAACGATATACTGCTAAGATGACTTTATCATGTTCAGAACATTGAAGAACTGAAAATATCTTTTCAGTGGTACTGATCCATTGTTCAGCAACAAGAGGATCAGAAGACCCACTGAAAGAAGGTGGATGTTGCCTCATGAAGGACTCAATAAAATATTTTTCCCTTCTCTGCTCATTTGGATGTCTATATTGATTCATATCTTGTGTAAGTATAGCTATAAGATTTTTCACTCCATCTCCCATAACATTTGTTTGTTCAGGAGGAAAATCATTGCATTTTGCATTGCATTGATCAACACGGTTCCTTCAGGTTCTAGCCATCGTCTAAAACCCAAAAAGAATAGTGTGAGAGGCAAAAATCATGAGAGGGAAAACAACATAATAAAGGGGGAGTACCTTCAATATCTAATTTCTTAGGTTTAATTCTATGATCGTTAGCGTAATTCTAGTACTATAACCTATACGTATACTTAACCTTAGGGACATCCCTAGACATACCTTATAAATATCTCTAGGGATCTCACTAACGTTTTCGAATCCTAGTTTCCAAAGGTTGACTAAACCTTTCCTCTGATACCAACTATAGAGATCCGAAGCTTGACGTACATGGACATTACATTACTTTTTCGGAATACTTAGTACATAACAAAAACACACAGACAAGGATCATAACAGTTTAGTGTCTTTGGAAACTCGGAATATAATCTTCGAATTGTGGTGAAAGATCTTCAACATCTCCCATAAAGATGTTCCTTTTTTTACCTAAAACATTTCTTTATATCCTGGGGAAAATAAAACATAAAAGGGTGATCTCAAATGCTCAGTAAGGGTAAACAAAAGAAATATCAATGACATCATATTCATAAGAGCATAACATTTTGGAAATCTTAACCTGTAAAAGAGAACATAATTTCATAACATGGGATACATCATAGTAGTGAAATGAAATCCCAATAATCATAACTTAAAACATGAATCTTTTTGGCATACTCACATAATCATAGAGAATCATATCTTATTAGTCAAGACTCATTTCCAAGACTATCTTAGTGGACAAAGTCCATTTCTGAACTGAGTCACCCTCGTTTCAGTCATGTTTCACTGAACCAGTATAACCTACCATTCTAGCCATGTCTATCTCATGAGATATAAAATCTTTACCCAATGCATTGGAGGGAGATATAGGTCTCACCCATCTCATAATGATACCATTCTTATGTGTGCCACAAAATCATAAACCATACATCATAGCATAAACCATATAATAAAAATGGGAATCTTTAACATCATGACAACATAAAACAATTCATATAAGATAATGGAATTCATAAAAATATAATTCCATCGCAACATAATCAAATAAATGTAATAATAGGGATATAAAGAGAACCCTTTATTATCTTAGATGGAAAATAATTTTGATAAAACACTTGAACTCCATTCTTGAGGAAAATATCCTTTCTGCTTCATAAAAACACTTTTCCTTTCTTAACATGTCGTACAATTCTATACTAAAAGAAGTTGATTAAAAATAAACTTGAAAACTTGTAAAGGAAGATTTTTGGAAATAATTTTTTAAAAATCCATTCATGCCGTATAAGTTAAAAAAACAGTTTTCTCGTACTTTTGTCGGAAAAGTCAAAAAAGTACCTCGTACGAAAAACAACAAAAGATTCCTTTCATATCTTTTACTAAAAACTCACCGAAGGGTAAAATAGGATTTAAACAATTGTAGTTGAATGGAAATAATATTACATATTTAGGAAACATGGATGTGGATGATAAAATACACCCTAGTAAATGCCAATGTATAAACAATCTCGGATAAAAATGAGATTGTGATATTTCCCTTTACCTTAGGTCTGATTTCCTTCATAAGTGTCTTAACTTCCTGTATAATGATTTAAATGATGTCATTGACTTATTAAAGAATAATATTCATTGTTATTATATCATATATGGTTCACTTATGACTTTATATTACCCGTTCTTTTTTAAATTCATGTTAAAGTAGCGTTTTGGGTAAAATCGCCTCATTTGTCGTTCGTATTTTAACTTGAAATTAATAATATGATTACTTAGATCATGATTACATAATTCCAGAATATAAAACATGATTTATATATAATATATATTCTAGAATATACATATATATAATGGATCGATAAATGGAAAGAAATACACCGTTCATGGAGACAGTAGGTTGTACTTACGCATGAACGCTGTTTTCGTTTCCTTATTGAATTGAGTGGAATTAAGTAGATTTCATAAATATATATATACATAAATAAAGTAGTATTATTATGTCATATATTTAATGACTACTTATTATATATACTTTATAATCATTCATGAATGGTTAACGTGAAGAATGAATCTCATCGCGTCGTGGAGACCGTAGTCCGTACATACGCACGAGCGATGATATCGTTCTCATGATCGTTGAATTGTATTGTAGTGTATGTATACTATTTAAGAATAAATATCACATTAAAATAATAATATATAGTTATTATTTTCAACATTATACCCATCCAAGTAAGGTGGTGGTGGAAAATAGATTACACCACGGCGTGGAGACGGTATTCTGTACGTACGCACACGCGGTGATTTCATTTTCCGTAGGATGGATAGATGGTGAAATAGGGTTATTTCATACTTATAATAACATATCAGTATATTAGTGATACTGATTTTATTACTTCATAATGAAACAACCTAATAAGAAGAAGTGGAAGAAGAAATAAAGTTGAAAGAATCAGTAACGAACATTACCTCCTCTTTAAAGAGCCTCTTTGAGTCCTCCTCTTAGGGTACTAAAATTAGTCTTTGAGGAAGACCTGAACCTCTAGGATGTTTCTAGGGAATTTTATAAGATAATTTGGTAGGGTATGGCCGATCTTTATGGCTCAAATTGTTGTGAGGAAGAGAGGGAGGGGGTGCCCTTTTATAAGGGAGGAGAGGGGAACCTTTGGAATAACTAAAAATATTATTTTATTATAAAGCTAAATTCGGTTTTAAATAGATCCAAATTTATTTATTTAGAATCTAAGGTGGGGATGGGTCGAAATCCTTTCATCAAATAGAATTTAGAAAAGTTTAGGTTCCTATTTTAACCTTATCATTTATATTTAACTTTAAGTTAGATAATTTTACTTTTACCGTGTCTTCTAGTTATCTTACACTATAAGGTTAATAAACATACTATATCAAGCCAAACGAACCCCAAGTTATTTATTATTAATATATAAAACCTTATCTAAGTTATTTGGCCAAACCTTAGATTTTTAAGAATAAAATAACAATTAATAATATAATATTTGTTTTAAAAACTATTTTATGTCAATTTTGACACTATTTAATAATTGATTTTTTTGAAAATCATAACAGAATGATTTGTTCGAAAAAAGTTTATTAAATCAATAATAACATGTATTATTAACATATAAAATATGTGTAATTCGTAAAAAGTCTTAAATTTCATTTATTTGTGTATTTATAACATCAATTATGTCAATATTTCAATAATAAGACAATTACTGCATCATCTTTGTGTCATAATAAATGATAATTATTTAATACCTAAAAATTCTAAATAAATTCCTATGATGTAGATAATTGTATTAGATTTCTGGAGACTATTCACATTCGAAGGTTCATGAATTTTATCACTAAATTAAAATTTTTATACTTATAAGATTTAAGAAAGTGACATGTTGTCACATTCTTTGGTTTTAATAATAATTAAATTATTTTCATGGACAAAAGTCCATTAAATGAATATAATCCAACCCTTAGGTTCTATTGTTAGACTTTTAGTCATCCAATAGGATTTTTACATGTGTTAGGGTAATTTTATAATATTATATTTACCCTTAGTTAACTGATTTACCTTTAACTATGGTAAATAAAATTTACCGTAGTTACTATTCATAATTCCCAAAAATAAAAAAGTATCTTATTAACATAATTTGGATCCACTGATTCCAAATATGTAATCCATTTTTCCAAATTCAATACACAAATGTTGCAGAAATTAAATTAAAATTAATCCCGTTGTCGAAAGAAAATGGGGTTTTCTTTAAAACATTGCAAAAGATTGAATTGATTTATCCTACGAATTCAAGGTAGAATCAATTCTAATGACATAAATTATATTAAATGGTAAAAATATATTATATTTATACTTTAAAACCATTCAATATTATAATTTAACCATATAAATTATTGCGATGAAAAAAGTTGTTTTTAATTAAAATATAGCGTGTTTCTACTATTCATCAAAAAATGAGTGTTACCAGAATAATATGAAAAATTTATCCAAAGTAAATTTTTATTTCATGATTCCAAAGAAGAATTTTATTTTGTCAAATTGAACTTATAAAAATGTCAAAAACTAGATTTAAAGTTGGTGTGCCATCAAAATGCGGCAAAACAGAATTTTTTGAAAAATACTTATTTTACCCGAAAAATTTATTTTTTTATTATACCATATTTTAGAAAATGTGTAAGACAAATAATAATGCTATAAGATTCAAAATTTAGTTAATACTATTCATAACGGCTAGTTCATAATAATATTATAATAATATATCGTTGTTTAGTAAAACCCGGTATTGCGTACAACACACGCTATCGAGGAAGGTCGTGATTGCGTGTAATGCAAGCCAAGTCAGGGTTGCGTGCTGTACAAGAATCCTTCACTGTTTCGTATATCGTATCCAACCATATTTCATTTATACATTGAATATATATATATATATATATATACTCAATGTTGCGTAGAATAACTATTATCAAAATTGTGTGTAACACGATCCAAGAATAGTGTTGTGTATACTGCAAGCTAATACGGTGTTCCGTATAGCGCAAGGTAATCTTGGTGTAGCATACAACACAAGATATTAATGAAATTAAAAGAATATTTTTCATAAAATCTCGTGGTGTTACAATATCCATTGATTTTGTGGTGGGACTACCAAAGACTTTTCTAGGTAACAATGCGATTTGGGTTATTGTTGATCGTCTAACGAAGTCTGCGCATTTTCTTTCTATTTGAGATACAATGACATTGGAACAACATTCTCGATTGTACCTCAATGAGATTGTCAGGTTACATGGAGTTCCTCTTTCCATTGTGTCTGACTGAGATTCCAAGTTCACTTCTAAATTTTGGAAGGAACATCAGAAGTCATTGGGCACAGAGTTGAATTTCAATACAACTTTTCATCCTCAATCAGATGGGTAGTCAGAACGAACGATTCAAACATTGGATTATATGCTTCGAGCTTGTTAAATGGACTATCAGGGAAGTTGGGATCATCATCTTTCATTAGATGAGTTTTCTTATAATAACAGTTTCCATTCCAGTATTCAGATGGCACCTTTTGAGGCCTTGTATGGAAAGCGGTGTCAGACTCCTGCGTTTTGGGATGAAGTCGGTGAATGAAAGTTGATGGGTCCAAAATTAGTAGAATAAGTGGTTGAGAAAGTAAGGATGATCCAGCAACATATGAGGACAGCTCATAGCAGGTAGAAAAGTTATGCAGATAACAGAAGGAAAGACTTCTCTTTTGAGGTAGGTGACCATGTTTTCCTTAAAATCTCTCCTTGGAAAAGTGTGATGCGTTTCGGTAAGAAAGGGAAACTAAGTCCAAAGTTCATCGATCCTTTTGAAATCTTGGATAAAGTTGGAACAGTTTCATACCACGTAGCTTTTCCTCCGAGTTTGTTTCAGGTACATAATGTTTTTCATGTTTTGATTTTGAGAAAGTATGTTCCAGATACATCACATGTCTTGAGGCCGGAAGCAGTTCAGCTGGCAGAGAACCTTTCTTGTGAAGAAAAACCGGTTCAGATTCTTGATCAAAGAGAATAGGTACTGCGGAATAAGGTAATCCACTAGGTAATGGTTTTGTGGAGAAACCACATGGTTGAAGAAGCAACATGGGAGTCTGAAAATGCTATGAGGGGAAAATACCCTCAGTTGTTTAATAAGTAAATAAAATTGCGAGGACGCAATTTCAAGAAGGTGGGGATAATGTAACATCCCAAGGTTTTCTAAAAATAAATTGAAAATGCATGAATTGTTTTAGGTATATATTTATAAGTATCCTTCAAACATAATTTTATTTCATCTACGTTTTGAATTTCAAGAAACTGTCATCTACAATTGTGTTCAGTATGTTATTTAGAGTCTGATGAAACAAACTTGTTTTTTCGGTGAATAGTTAATTACCCTTATGAATATTAATATGAATAGTAATATGACCTCATGAATAGTAAATACCAATATTATTTTATTTTCCCAAGGAAATAGGATAGTGGGATCTTAATTAATTTTTCCAATGTCACATAAAACTAATTGCACTTCAACATTGTTATTTTTCGAATTAAATGTGACCTTATTTAAAAATTAAATTAATAATATTTAGATAATTATTTTTGAAAAATGGAGTTCATTTTTTAATTCTACATGTTGAAAAATGGTTGGGGTAAATTTTCAGTATTTTTCTGAAACTCTTGAATTTTCAGTGAATAGTGAAATACGATAAAATACCGTATAATCAATTTATCAGAAAAAATGCACTATTTATGACATCATAAGTGATGCAAGACCACTTTCTTCGAACTCACATGATATTATCACTATTTCTGGCCACTTTATTTGAGATTATTCATAGTCTTGATAAAAATATTATTATAATGATTAAAATAATCTAAAATACCTCCCCTCCTCGACTATAAATATCACCCTCACTCCCCTCTTCCTCCTACACCTCTCAAGCCTTGAGCATTGTCTAATTTCTGCCAAATTCCCTCCCCAATATTCTTCCCCATGTCCTAGAGATTCTGGTCTCACCAAAAGACCAAAATCAAATCCATTAAGAAGGATCTCAAGGAGAAGAGATCAAGAGGTAAACAACCTCTTTTATTTTCTTTCTTTTCGTTCATTTTTTTTTGTTTTCTCTTCCATTTCCTTTGTCTTGTGTTGGGATATTTCATTAAATATTCCCCCATTACTGACCATATCTTGTATGAATGATGATATATTCCATTACACTAATAAATCTTGTTTTTATGAAATTTTAAGAGACGTTCTTAGGCTGCCGAATTTTCGTGAGAAATTGATCAAGATTTTCTTTTATTTCATGATTCGTTTTTCTTCATTCCTCACTACCTCTTATCCAAGATGAATTAAATATCCAGAATCATGTATATTCATTATGTTATCATGATTATTGAAAATTCCTCATCAGTATTCTTATCCTCTTCCACTTATTTAAAGAATCAAAAAACATTGTCCATTTGTGTCGAATTACCGACATCGTGGACGATGTAATTTCAATTTCCATTAATTCTTTCAAGTCTGGTCATGAAACCATTTATATGGTTGAACCTGGTTCTAATATATGTTTCATGACTCATATATGGTTCTGGAATTCTTTTTTACCCATGGTTCAAATTTATAAGATTAAATGAGGTTGTAATTATCAAAGAACCGCTTAAATGATCCAAACGAACATAATTAATGTTTTAACTTATGAATCATCATCATATAAAGAATCAAAGTGATAAATGGTATAATTTATGGTACTGGAAATATGTAAATAATACTCCACTCCAATTCTGGAGTTTCACTTCCAATCATCAAGAACAATTCATCATGAACTGATCGTGAAAATCACAAAAGAACTCACCCAAAATAATGCAAGGAACAAAATACTAACAATTAAGGGGTGAAATGAGGTTAAAATGACCATATATGATGTTATAAACATGAAAATTTTTCTTTAAAATACTAATAACACTCTTTTAACCATTATACAGGGGGTCTAAACAAATTTGAAGTAAGACAAGCCTAAGGTAAGGGAATTATTAACCCGATTTCCATTCTTTGGGTTAACCTTCTACTTTATTATTTGTGCGCTATTTAAATTGTTTGTGTGATGGGATCTTTCTATATTATGTTTCATTATGTGTATTTAAAGATTATATACATATTCCATCTACTATATGAAGTCTCTCTTCAAGTATATGGTGTTTATAAGGGACTTTTCTTCTGAAATCCTCTTTTAAAATTCTGTTTTACAATATTCAAAAGCAATGTTTTTATGCCATTATTTATGTTGTATGATTATGTTTTGGTTTTTGGGAATTATTTATGATGAAGGGTGGGACCTATATTTTCCTCCAATGCATTCGGTATGAGTATGTTGGAGGTCGTCTGTATGGTTACTCCAAGTGTAACTGCGATGGTTACACAAAGTAAGGTAGTCGTGAGGGTTACAAATTTTAAGGTATCCAAGATGGTTACAAGATTATGTAAGTAATGCCCCAAGATACCTCTATGATTATATTTATGTTTGTTTGGATCTTGTGTAAATCTCATGTTACACGAAGTAAGTATTTATTGGTGGAAATCATGTCTTTTGAAAATGTTTTCATACGTTATGAGTATTCATGGACTAATGTGATTTTTCCTTCTTTTTCATACCTTACTGAGCTTTTGTGCTCATCCCAAGTTTTTAAATGATTTTTCACAGGTTAATGGATGAGTAATACAAGGAAGGAAGAAATGTTAAATGTTGAATAAATGTCAAGGAGTCTTGTTTTAAGTTTTAATGTTTTATATTCTGAGAAACATGGAGACTGATTTTATGGTATCCACTATGTAACAATGTGTAATGTTATGAATGTTTTGTCTTAATTCATTAAAGATATAAACATGAAAATATCCTCAATGTAAAAGTAAGTGTTTTATTGAATAAATTCAAGGTTATGTATGTAATAAGTGCGGGTCATCATAGATTTAATAAGAACATAAGGAAACTTACTTACTTGACATGTAGACTTTGATCAATTACAAAATTTCAGCCACAAACTAATCATTTCTCCAAACGATGAGTATTCAAGATGACTGGGTCACATAAAAAGTGCTAGAATAAATGTCTATTGAATAACAAGATCCAAAAAATATGAACCATATATTTCCCATAAATTTATACAATATCCTAATCCAAAATTGGGTAGTATAAGATCATATAATCCCCAAAAGGATAATATTATATAAAAATAAATACTACCCATAGTCTCCAAAATTCATCAAAAATTACAAAAAGTTAAAGAAATTCCATTTAATATACAATTATCCTTAAAATTATTCTAAAATAATCCAAACATATATTGAAACCCATAAATTAGAAGGATTTAATCACATAGTCTTCCATAGTAAATCTTATCATTTATCACCAAAAACATCGACTACTCTTAAAGTCTCATACTAAAGTGTAATTAACATAATCACATATTTTCTATGGTAGGTTAGTCAATTCCATAAAAAGCCCAAATCATTTTATGTCCACAATAAAAACATATATTCTTCCAAAATAATATTTCAACCATTACTCCACAAATTAAAACCCATAGTATTATAATTTTCTTAAGCATATAATGTTTCCAAAATATAGAATGTCTTCCAAAAAACCTTTATCAAATAATCACCAAATAATTTTTCTATACTAAGGATGGCCATTTGAAAAAACATAAGATCCCAAATAAATGTATTCTTGAGCCATATAATCATTTGAATAAAAATAATTAGTCATACTAACCAGGGACTTCACATAGTTCAGTGGTAGGAAATAAATCCCAATCATACTTTGGTTGTGGGTTCGATTCCCACATCTTTTTCCGACACCACAGGTTGTCACACGGTCTGTGTGTTCTACTTTTTCCAAAACAATACAATTTCATAACATATAAAAAAAATATGAAACAAATTCCCCAAAAATAACTATAAAATATTTTATCTTCAAAGTTAATTTAATACCTTTCATTTTTCACCCAAAATGAAATAACCATTTATCACCTCTAAAATAACTATGACTCTTTCTAATATGCTAACCATTATGGTTATGTCACTTATGCTTAAATAACACCCTAACCTATAAAGTTATCTAAACCGACCTATGGTTCCAACTATAAGTGCTCATCTTTAAACATTACATAATCATGAATTTAGTTAATAATTCACATTGAGGATATCTTCAAGTTTAGAGTTTTAGAGAATTAGGCCATAATTATTACAATACATCTCAAAAAATTACAAAGTAGACACATCTTCTCAGTATCCATTTATTTCAAAAATTAGAAATTCTTAAAAGAAAATATAAATTCTTTTCTTGACATAAATCTTCTTTAGTTCTTCCTTTCTTTTACCCCGCCATATACCATGTGAAAAACATTTCAAAAACATGGGATGAGCAAAAAAGCTCAGTAAGGGTTATAAAATAATGAAAGGAAACATTAGTTCATCAATACATAGAAATCATAAGCTCATTAACATACCTCATGAAATCATAACATTTATGCACAACATATAGAAATCATAAATCATAAAGTTAACATTTGGAATCTAAATCAAATGTACATTGTAGCTTTCACAGCTACACAGGGAGTTACATTTTTAATACCAATTACAGTATATTCCCTAAATATCTTAGGAAATACATTAACATTTACCTATGTCACGTTACCCAATTCATTGAAGATCTATATCATGATCACCTTGTAACACCCAAAGTTTTCATTGTATGATATTTGTTCAAAGTAATTCAATAACTTGCATTACACGCAACATTGAGTTCAAGTGCACCACAACTTACCAAACTATCCATTTGAAAGTAGTTATGAATAGTATTAACTGAATTTTGAACTATATATAATACTTATCATTCTAGATTCCATATTATGAGTTTATTAGACATAATGTAAGAACTAATTCATTTTTTCAGATAAAATAAGTATTTAAAAAAAATGCATTTTTACAACCTTATAATGGAAACCCACATTTTAAATAAAATATTTGAAACTTTTATATATTTAATTTTACAAAATAAACTTCTTATTTAGAATTAGGACACATGAATTTATTTTTAATAAATTTTTGTTGTTTTTCTAATAACATTAAATTTTTGATGAATAGTTAAAAACATTGAGTTATTGGTTAAAACCGACTTTTTATTTAATTAATTATTAATTTTATTTATATTTATTTTAGGTCAAAATAGATACATAATACATATATAAGTTCAATGTAATTAATTGGAGTTAGTTTATAATAATTTTTGATATATAAACTTTTTATTGAACTTTTTACCGTCTTTTACCAATCTCCTAGGAGAATTTGCAAATTCACATAAAACCTTATTTTACCGCTTCGGTGAGTAGAATTTTGAAAATATGAGAGACACAATTAATATCAAAGAGTAATATGTGGTTCAATAAGATAAAAATATTTTTTGGTGAATTGTAACTTTTTACTTTTATTTACCACGATTAAACGTAAATAATGTAATTAAGGGTAAAAATGATATTAATATTACCCTAACACATGTCATAATTATATTGGACATGTTTATATCTACCAAAAACAACCTTATGAATAAAATATTATCATTTAGGTCCACTTGGATTAGATTAGGACTTTTATTATTATTTAATTCAATGAAGAGTTAAAAGAGTTAAAATCAATGTTTAATAACTAAAACATTTTTCATATAGGGTTATACTTATGATAAATTCGATTATAAATATTCATTATAAATATAAAAATATTTCCCACATAATGGTATTTTATTTATAATTTTTACAAAATAATTAATCTAATTTATTTCGGACACAATGATGATGCAGTAATTACCATATTAATAAAAGATTAAAATAATTGAAATTATAAATACCCAAATAAATGTAATTTGAGACTTTTTATGAATTAAAATAATTTTATAGATTAAAAGAGAATATTGGGATAGGTTATATGAATTTTTTCCAAGTAATAATGATGTTATGAATTTATCAAAATCAAAATACCCAATAGTGTCAAAATTGAAATAAAAGAGTTTTTAAAACTAATATTATATTATTAATTGATATTCTATTCCTAAAAATATATGGTTAGGACAAAGGACATATATCATGATAGGTGTATCATTAATGGACCACTTGGGGGTCGATTGGATGTTTATAGTATTTTTATTAACCATATAATATAAAAATACAAAGAGACACGGTAAATGTCAAACTAACTAACTAAGAGTTAAAACTAAAAGATAAGGTTAATAAAGTGACCCAAACTAGTATAAAACCTATTGGTTGAGTGGATTTCGAACCATACCCACCTTAGCCTCGAAATAAATTAATTTGGGGCCATTATAAATTGAATATAAACTTATTATAAAATAATAGTTTAAGTTTTTCCTAAGGTACCCCTCACCCCTCTTATAAAAGGGAAGCCCCCCTCACTCTATTTCAAAACATATAATCCATTTGTCTCAGACAACCCCTACACAAATATCCTCTCAACTTCCCTCAATTCATCCTAGAGGCCTTACTTTGGTCAGAAAGCCATCTTAAGGATCCCTTTTGATCAAATCAAAAGGAAGAACACAAAGAAGAGGTAATAATTTCACCACCCTATTTCAAGTTCTTTTCTTCTTACACTTCTTCTTTCTTTCTTATTTCAATTCTAAAATAATAAATCCAGGTCAAACCATACCCACCTTTCTTTCTTCCCATATTATGAATGATATTGTCACCATGCGTGTGTACGTGCGTCTTACCGTCTCCATGTCGTGGTGTAATTTGTTATTCAACACTGTTATTTGGATGGATATAATGATGAGTAATCTGTACATAAATAATGAAAATAACATGATAATTTCTCTGTAAAATTAATATACCATCCAATTCCACACTTTTAAGGAAATAATATTGTCACTCGTGCATACGTACAGATTACCGTCTCCAATACGCTATAAGATTCATTTCCACGTTCACCATTCATCGACGATTATAAAAATATATATTACTAATAAGTATATAATATATGAAATAATAATGCTACTAGAGATATATATATACATACATATATATTATTCACTTTGTTCCATTCAATACGAAATGAAAATGGAAACAGCGTTTATGCGTACGTACGGACTACCGTCTCCATAAATGGTGTTTTTTATTTCATATATATGTCTAATATACATATTTATATTCTAAATATATATGATATATAAATAATGTTTTATATTATGTTAGTACTTAAATCTTGATCTAATTGATACAATCAAGAGTAACAAGTTAAAACACGTACGATAAAGAAAGTGATTATCACCCGAAATGTTAATTTAACATGTAAATAATTATTAAATGGGTACTATAAAGTAATTAATGAATCATGTATGATATCAAGAATATTAATATAGTTCTGGTATACCTTAATAACATACTATGATCTTCATACATGAGGTTAAATGTACCCTTGACTAATGTAAATTTCAAGGTAAGGGGTTTTCATCTCACTCCTTATTCTTGTGAGATTCATTCCATATTGCCACTATTAACTTTTTTGTGGTGTATGTAATACCCATATTTGTATTCCTTGTATAATAACCATTACATTATGTGTATTTACATATTCATTTTATGCTTCCTCTTTCATGGGGTGTATGTTTCGTATGTTACCAAATTGGTAAGGGTTAATTCCTCAATCTCATTATTATCTGAGATTGTTTATGTGTAAGTATTTACTGGGACATTTTTATCATCTATATACATTTTTCATAAAAATGATTTAAAATGTATAGTTTAAGGATTTCTTAAAGGTACTCTTTATCATGATAAAAATTTTAAATGTTTTAAAGATTTATCATTCGAAATATTTTTAATTAATGTCCATATTTTCAAAATATATTTACGGATTTATTTATATGGACATGAATGTTTTGAAATGATAATTATTTTTAAAAGTTTCAATGTGGTATGGGACACTTTGATTCAAAAATCACTTTTAAATTAATTCCTATATAAATTTGTGACTTTTAAATGATTTCAAAAAAAATATTTCTCTCAAATAGTTTTTATTTCATTTATGTCAACATCCTTTGATAGATTTTAAGTTTATTTGAAGTTGATTTATTTTGATACAAAACATCCATATTTTATTTAAGGTTTTGAGATATGTTTGACTGTGGATGTGTTATTTTTATACCATTCATGGTTTATGGAGAAATTATGGACATTTCATATTCTAGTTTTAATACGAATGTTTATGTTATGTTTAAACCTATTTATAAAAGGAATGCATTGGACATAATAAGTGACGGGTGGATCCCACTATAGCTCCTCGATGCATCGGTAGGTCACATGAGACAAACTAGTGTCTTCGCATGAGTCCTGGAAAAAATATTATTTGTAGTCTTGGCACGAGACCTTGGCTATGTGGTTATGATAGTCTGGCATTATGCATTTCGTCATTATGAAAGTGGTTAGTGATATTGCATGTGATTATTCCACTAGTAGAATATCCATGAGAATATGTAAATGGAATTACTTCATTTTTTTCCATATTATGTTGATGTTCCAGTTTAAAAGGATTTTTTTAGTTATACATTGCCTTAAAAGTTTATACTTATTTATGAATGTTTTTGTTGTATTGTTATCCTTACTGAGCATCTGAGCTCACCCCTTTCTATGTTTTATTTTTCCCAGGATTCCAAGAAGTGTATTGTGATTGATATGTCGGGTTAATCCAAGAGAATAATGGAATTCATAAATGATTATTTATGTTGTTTTGTATGTTATAAAATATAATGTAACATTGATGTATGTAATCTATTTTCCAAGACTGCTAAACCGATCGGTCCTTCGGGACATGATTCTTTGTAATCATGCCAATGTATTAAAATATTGCTCCAACTCTTGGTAACAAGGGTCGGGGCGTTCCACACCCACCATATGTTTATAAAAGAACCACCCATATACATAAACAATGCCTAGGAACCATAACAGAATCATAAAAACATAACACAAGAATAAAGCAATGATAACATTTCCATGTTCCAATCACAATATATCATATCAACATATTGAAACAAATAATGCTTTATCAAACAATTTTCAAAACCATTTAAAACATTTAATAAATAAATTTTTGAATCATAGTATCCAATAACACTTTGATAGTTTTAAAAGAAATAACATTTTAAACGATTAATTTCCGTATAATAAAAAACGTGAAACCATTTTAAAAACAAGGACATTAATGAGAAATATTTTGATGATTAAATTGTTAAAACATTTAAAATAATGTTTTATTTAAAGAGTCCATTACCACAAAGAAAACACATGAATAAAAATAATTAAATAATTACAATAAAAATTATATAATGTCACGGGAATAAGTATATTCATGACATAATTTGTCAAAGGGTAGTATATGACCCATATTAAATTGAATTGGTGTTAAATAAAATATAAGTCTCAATGGAATGTAAATTGAGACATAGACCCTTGCAATGATCTTATCATTAGATTATAGAAAAATCAATGAAATCATTATGTGTGAAAAATAAAAATACAACCAATATATGTGGTTATTATGTATAAACCATTACGAGGAAATTCACACATATTTATAGCATGACATGATCAAGAAGTATAAGTTTAAACCAAATAATTGAAATTGGGATAAGAAGTTCTCCTATAGAAAATCGATAGCATAACAATGTCTCTTTAAAATCATAAAAATAGTTGATGAGAGAGAAAAGGGTCTCTCATCACATGGAAATAAAATTTAAAACAATAATGATATATATGAACATATCCCAACATTAAAAAATTGAAAAATAACATAAAATTAGTCGTTGACTAGAAGAGGCAGGTGTATGGTTCCCTTACCAATTTGGTAACTTTTGAAACATACGTCACATTAAAGAAGGATCCTACAATGAAGATGTAAATACACATAAATTAAATTATATTACACAATTAATAAAATCATGGGAATTACATACTCCAAACAAATGAAAATAGTGGAAAATATTGCATGAATATCACGGGAATAAAAAGATAGATGAAACCCCTTACCACTTGTAATCAACCGAGTCGTATGAACAAAAGTTGATAACCAGAAAATAAATCACAAAATAACATGAAAATAAATTTAATCATGGAAAAATATATCAAATTTCAGTACACAATACTCCACAAGAAATAAATAAGTGGCGGACAATGGAAATATCATAGAATTAAAAGTGAGATAATAAACCTATTTCCATATTGTAATCAGTCGAATATTATGAAAAAAAAGTTAATAACAACCTAATTAAGGAAAGAATATCATGAATATAAAGTGAGTCATGATAATATATATCAAATGGAAGTACAAAATACACCAAATTAAAAAACATAAGTGGCCAACAATGGAAATCTCATGAAATTAAAAGTGAGATAATAAACCCATTACCTTCTGTCCGACTTGACCCGTTCATTCATCAATCTCTTGAATAATAAACTAAAGATTATTTCTACTTACATAAGATACTTTTTAATTTTATTATTCTTTTTATATAACTTATAACCATGTTATATACATTATGTAGTCATTTTTGTTAATAAAGGTCATTTTGTCGATATTTTGTAGTTGAGTCAAAAATGAACTTCTTATTATTACATGTTGTTCTTGTGGTCAAAATTTCATTATCTAAAAAATGATATTCATGATTTATATATCATATCTATCATATATATCCTGTATATTTACCTATTTATAATATTAAATATCATTTTGAGATATGAAATGAAATGCACCGTTCATGAAGACGGTAATCCATATGTAGCCATGAACACAACTTTCATTTATATTTCTTATTTAATGGAATGAAAAATTAATGATAAATAGGTATATTTAAATTCCAGTATAATTTCATATATAATTTCATTAAATACAACCTTTATATGTTCCACATATGGCATGAAAGAGTCATATCACTTTGAGGGGGCTCTAGTCCGCAATTCCTCAAATGAAATTATCGTGTTTACCTATTATGGAAACCATAAAGGTATGCTATAAATATAAAATACAGAATTATATAGACTATATAAATATAATATATATAATATGTAAATACAATGGTATCATAAAGCCACCATAAGAGGTGATAGGAGAATATTGAACAGTCATCATTTCATGAGGTAGTAATTCGCCGTCCACAGAAACAATATGTTCCTTACCCATTAGGAAAAGATGTGTGTAAGTGTAGTTATAATCATTATCATAACAACAACCTAGTATATGAAGGATAGTGGTTTTGTTATAAATTATAGGAATACAAAGATTTTAGGCTGTTGGAGAAGTAAAAAAAAGAAAAGAACTTAAGAGAAGATGTTACCTTTAAATAAGGTAACTTGTGTTGGTTTGATCAAAAGGATTTTTTGAAGTTATTTATGCCTATGGAAAGGATTCTAGGTGGATGAGAGTTATCTTGAGATCATAGTTGGGTAGATTTTGGATGATCCAAATTTATTGAGAGCATTGAGTAATGGGTTATAATTGAGGGATTTTTATATTGGGGATGAGGGGCTCTTTAGGAAACTTTGAAAAATTTATTTTATTATATAATTATTTTCGGTTTCTAAAGGTCGAAAACATATTGAATTTGAATATAAGATGACTCTTGTTTGAAATAAAATCATATAATAGGAACTGTACAAGTTTTGGATATTTTTTTAATTTTTGTAATCTAATTTATATAAATCATTCATTGAAGAGGTCAAATATATCAATAATATAACCCCGCATTAAAATTGTTTAAGAATGAAAATACATGTTTTTTATATTTTTATTTTTACTTTAAATAAAAAGATATTAAGGTCATTATATTAACCAAATGGATTTCAAAATCCAAAATTTATACCCAAGGATTTTATTGGTTGTCCATTACTCATCCAGTATGGTTAGGACAATTGTTAGGGTAATTTTATAATTTTATAATATTATTTTTACCTTGAATTACCCTATTTACCTTTAACCATGGTAAATAAAAGTCTAAAGTTACTATTCAAAATAAACTATTTTCATCTTATTGAACCATAGATAACTTACTTATAACAACCATGTTGTTGGATTTACGAAATTCAATTCA
The DNA here is from genome assembly GCA_963277665.1 of Viscum album. NCBI lineage: Eukaryota > Viridiplantae > Streptophyta > Magnoliopsida > Santalales > Viscaceae > Viscum > Viscum album. The sequence goes on from OY728138.1 coordinate 401,891,148, forward strand.
AAAATGTTGTAAAATTTCATTTAAATGAAAAAGTCGGTTTTTAAACTACTACTCAACGTTTTCACTATTCATAAAAAATTGAAGGGTTTCAGAAAATTACCAAAACATCACCGTAATATATATTTGATATTCATAATTCATAAATTATATCTATTATACCAAATTAAAAACATAAAAGTTGCAATAATTAATTTAAAATTAATTCTCATTGTCAAAACCAAAGTGTGTTTTTAATAAATAATAACTATCAAAAGATTGACACCTGTTTATGTCCAATTTCATAGTGAAACTACTTATAATGACCAAAATTGGATTAAATGGTAACAATATAATATAATTACACTTTAAAACCATATAATAAGATAATAAAACCATATAAATAAATTAGATTAAAAGGCATTTTTTTAATTAAAATGCAGTATTTTTCACTATTCATTAAAAAATGAACTTTTTCAGAAAAATACCAAAAATTTACCCAAAGTAAATTTAGATTTCCTGGATCTAAAGAAGAATTATATTTTTTAAAATAGAACATATGAAAGTGACCAAAACAATATTTAAATCAGACATTATAAAGAATATTAGAGTATTTATGCTTAAATTTAGATTCATTCACATTTTAGGCCTCTAAAATTTATTGGATAAATGTAAAAACATTTAACAAACATGTATAGACATATTGTAGTCAGTTCTGTTCATTCCTGTAATTACAACATCTAGGTGTTAACTACCATTTAAAACAATAGTAGATTATTATTTTTCAGTATGACTCAGCATTGTGTGCAACATAACACCTCAGAGAAACCCATTATTGTTTGTTAGTTAATCTATTGAATATATCATCCCCTTTAATGTAAAATTAATATTTAATTCAAAAATATTAATAAATATGAAATTTTCATATTCATTATTTTCCTGGGATTTACAATAGATGTCTCAATATGTTATTCATATAAATTGACTTCCTAATACTATATATATTGGAGACCTTTTCATTTTCTAATGGATATGAACTCTTAGATATAGAAGATATGGTATTTACCTTACATAATTTCACTATATTTCTATTGAGTTAAATCTGGGGTATTTATTTCCAAATCTACACTAATCAATATGGATATTTCCACATCTTCTAAATCATGTTCTTTCATAGTTGTAGGATTTTGTAGATCTAGAAGAACATATAGGTCTATATAATTCTAAATCATAATTTTCCTTACACATTCCCAATCTTTTATCCATTAGAAATGTGTTATTATCATATTCCTATTAACGTAATCTTTCACAAAATAAAACAAAGGGTTAAAAATATCTTGGGTTATACCCTCTTTTTCATCCTCCACTATCTCTCTAAAAGATTTCTATTTTCCTATTTGTATCTCTTAATTGTAATTCTAATACATGACCATTTCATTATTATTATTGGCCACACCCTTCTCATCATTTCTCAACACCACACTATCTTTTTTTAGTGTATTTGGATTCTAGATAAACAATATGATGAAAATATTCCCGAAAGACGTTTTATATAAGATGTAAATATATATATGATATATCATATGGAATGATTTAATTAGTCATTGAATATGATGTACTTGTAAAAAATGGTTTCTGTTAATGAATTATTGTGTAGTGTAATTTATGATAAGGGTATATCATATGAAATGAAATGAAATTTCATTCCACTATCTAACACAGTAATATTATATGACTGGTTGATATCATATTATGGGGTTTGTGTTTAGATTAATTGTATTAAATGATCTCTAAATCAATGATGGAAGGGGAGATGAATGAAAATTATAATTATTTCCATGAGTCATCCATGATCAACTATCCTTAAAAAATTATTGCATATGATATAATGTATAATAATATATGAATTCATGAATGAAGTTTCATGATTGAAAAAAATACATTTCCCAAGTGATAAAACATATGATTAAATGAATGAAAAATTGAGGCTTGCTATTAGGATCCCTCTAAAAGATTATATTTTTATGAAATGATATATATGCACTTCTTCTCATGCCTTTTCCAAAACACCCCTACCCAAATGTATATTGTCCTATCTTTTTTTCACCTCGAGGCACTAGCATACCTTGGAGGGTGAATGATCTCATTCAAGTGAATAAAGATTCATGAATAACATGTTGAAACATCATAGACAAGGGAGTTAATTTATATCTCTATAGTGATCTCCACTAGTAAAGGATAATGAATTGTACGGTAGCCAATTATGTTTTCCTTTAGATATATTTAATTAATTATTCATTTCTAGATTTTCATATTTTATTATATATTTCATGGGGATACAGATTATGGTTTCATAATCGATTCTAATACCTCTAATGAATTATATTATATCGCATTGAAACCCTACAATGGTTTTATAGACTACCATGCAATTAGTCTCATGAAATCATTATTTAATAGATTATTTAGATATCATATTATGTATCATACCATAAAAATAAAAAATATGGTTTTAATATTTTTTATGTCTAGTTGTTTTGTGGATTATTATATTGGGATATTGTATGTAGATAAATAATACAAACCCATGGTTTTATATTATTCTTAATGTAAAAATCCCTTATATCTTATTATACGATTGATTGTGAATTGTTTTCCAAAATACTATATCAAAATTCTTTTGTGATATCCACCCATATTATAATATATTGTATGATAACATAGGGGATGAAATAGTTATCAATCATAAAATACAAATTATATATTGTGCCACAGGATTATCAATTATAGTCAATGATTTATCATGGATCATGAAATATGATATGTGTTAGATCCTATGATTTTTTCTAATCATCTAATATATTGTGTTAAATAAAAAAAATCATTATTTTCAATCATAATTTAATTTTTTATTTTTTATAATGTGTTTTAAAATAATAATAAAAGTTCAATTCATGTTATTTCATAATATATAATTTGTTTATAAAATACTTAAATAAATCGAGATTTTAATTAATAAAGTTTTATGAAATGAAAGTTGATAAATATTAATCATTATTAAATATTTATTATTAGAAATATCTATAAACAAAAATATATTGAATTTATTCAGAAATATAAAATAATGTATTTATGAATAAATCATAAGGGGTATTTATACAGTGATTATAAATTTAAAATTAAGGCAAAAATAAAAATAATTTATATTTAATTATGATTTTATCATATATGGTTAATTTTATTTTTTCAAATAAAATATAAAAATTAGGGATATTATCTTGACCACATAAAAATTGTTTTATGTTTTATTTGATCACGGTTTAAATAATTATAGGTAGATGATTTTAAAATTATGTAGAATATATACATAATATAAATTGATATGAAAAAAGTCGATATTTCCTGAAAAATGATATATTAAAGTAAATTTCATATAATGAATAAAATAATGGAGTCTATATTATGAATTGAATATAATATTTTTAAATTAAATAATATGTAATTCATATAATGTACAAGTAAAATTATAGTTTTTAAATGTAAATTTTATTTATGAATTGTTTATAAATGATAGTATCTTGTTTAAATATCTGAATAGTCCATTTATTTAAGTGATATTAACTTATTTATTATCCCTTAATATAAATTATATATATTTTGAGTATGTGTATTTTTTAGTTTAAATTGTTAAAATGCTTTTAAAGATTATCATACATTCATCTATGTAGTCACAAGATACATTTAATAATGATTATTTTTCAAATAGCTAGGACTCTGGTTAGTAAATAATTAAATTTTATTAATATTAAAAGTTTAATATAATTTATACATAGTAGGTATTGGATTTATGGTGAATTAAAATATCTCTAGACTACTATTTTTTAGGAGGAGGGACTTTTGTTTATATTTTCAATTGTCCTGGAGGCTTATTCCTTTTTCAAAAAAGGATTGAATTAGATATATGTTTCCATATACTAACTCATGTAGATATTATTAATTTCATATAATTCTAAAAATTTCATTAATTCTTAATTTACCGTATTATTATGGGAGATTTAAATATGTGTAATAATTGTTTTCTTCTTTTCCTAGGTGAGTAACAAAAAATATTTGTTGTCTAAAGGGTAACAAATCAATATGGCTTGAATATATTATTTTGGTGGAATGAATAAGACTAAAAACTAATTAATTTAAAATCATGATTATATAATGTAAATATCACAATATAATATATTGATAATAAATCAAATATTGTATTCTAATTGTTAGACTGATCCCAAAGTGGCAATCTCCATGTCCCTGATCATCCAAATGGGTATTCCAAACCATTGGTGGGTGCCTTACGAATATATTTTTATGGAATGAAATTAATTGTAGATCATTCGATAAATGGGTTCTCATTATTGTAAGATTTATCATTTTATAATTTGTTGGAAAACATTAATAATTATAATACTAGGTGAATTGAGTTCAGCTTATACATATAATGTATTGGAAAATGAATCACTATCTCTACTATCTTTGAGTTATATATGAATGATTTATATGAGTCCATACATAAATATATATGTCATGGGGGAAAAACAATAGAATACTCATTCAAAAGTGAGATATAGTTCCTATACCTCAAATGTATATAATAAATTTAAAAGTGGTCATCATTTTAGTGGGATCTGATTTATTAAATGTCCACATTTGATAGAAATAAAACATGATCCTCATCGGATATGATATTTTGTTATTGATGAATAGTATCATCAACATTAATCATAAAATTGAAATCAATACATATAAGTTGAGTTTTAAAGTAAGAAACTCCTAACACTCATATCTTATGAAATTTTTTATTTAAGGAAAATTGTAATGTGTTATAGAAACCCATTACATGGTATGTAACTATTAATAATGATCAATATGTTAATGAATAATCATATAAAAAGCATAATATATAAACTTCTTATACCAAAGAGATTACATTCCAAAAGACATAACGAATATTATTTCCAATCATATACTGAAACTATTGGTTATATAAATGACTTGGTGATACTAATAGTATAGTTATATTTTATTTTGTTTATGGAATTGATTATGTTTTCAACTCTGGAAATGATTACACAAGATGAATAAATTTTAGAAAATGATACATGATATTCCTAAAGACTTAATGATATATGAACTAGGAATATAATTTTTAGGATTAGGTTCTGTATTTTTGTTGAATATGGGTAATATTTCATAAAGAATAATGAATTGTTAGTTGGAGAGTCCAGTATTATTTCTTCAATTATCCTATCACGGTAATTGAAACCTAATTTTAAATTCATCAAAAAATGAGTAATTATTTCCTTTTATGGAATTATTTATAATATTATAATTATTTTTAAACTATATTGAATGGTCATGTCATGTAGCAGTGTAATAAAAAATGATTCATTTGTTTTCAAGGTTAAAAAATAATATCTTATTTAAAAGTTTTGAAAAGATAAATGAGTAAAAAATCAGCTAAATAATTGAGATATTATAGATTTTATTCAAATGATGAAGCAATGACATGTTATATACCCATTAACATGTTTAGTATGCTATTAATTAATTGAAAATTTATGAGTTGGTTATATAATAATGTCATAATTTTTTTCTTATTGACACTTACTGTCTATGGAAAAGATTTTATATGTTTGATAAATATCATTCCAGGTCATTTTTTATGTTGGATATTAATGATTATTGGATATAATTTGTACTATTATTTCAAATATGGATCAGTAATTTATATTTTTTATTTTTAAAAGGTATTCTGGCATCACACTCTATGGTCATGTGAATGAGGATTCATTTATTATCATATTGATTTTATAATTTGTGATTAATTTTTAATCCTACATATTATTTATAAGGCCCCTGCCTTAAACCTTACTTAATCTTGAGATATTTCAGGAATACACCTTGAGGATCTTTTCCGGTTTAGAGGTTTAGAGAATTAGATCATAAAACATGCAATACATCCCATATTTAAACAGAATGGTTACAATAAAAGATAATATTCATTTTTCCGATCAACGGAAACATATTTAAAATAAAACATGGATTCATTCTTGACACTTCCTTGACACTATCATCATATCATTTACCTTTCCCTTGACCTGTGAAAAACATTTAAAAAACTTGGGATGAGCATAAAAAGCTCAGTAAGGGTTATAAAAATATGTAAAGGAAACACGAGTATATATATACATAAGAATGAAATCATACTTTACCCATAAAACATAATCACTTTAACATACCTCATCAAATCATGAATAAATCATAGAAATCATAAGACATAAAGGTATCTTGAAGCATTCATAACATTCTTACGTAGGGAGTATCCCTCTTGGTTACATTTGGAATACCCATCACAATATATTCCCTAAATCACCTCAGAGAAACATCAACATTTAACCCCTTCGCATTGGCGAGATATATTGGGCTCACCCGCCCTTAGTTTATCACGGAACCACCCGTCTTTATAATAATTCCCAAGAACCATAACATAATCGTATCACATTAATCATGCATAAAGGAAACATAACATTTCCACTTTTCAATCAAAAGATATCAATACAACACATTGATATAAAAACACTATGAAAACCATTTTCAATAACAAAATAAAATAAAAGTAAAACACGGTATTTAATTTTCATTTAAAAAAGGTATGTCTTGTAGAGGAAGCCGAAACTCAAATAATGGTCACGGCGGCGGAGAAGTCTTTGTCGCCACATACGTACGACAAAAACATTCCCTTTTTTCGTTTTGTAAAACGCTTTGTATAAAAAATATTCCTTTCGGATAAACATAAAATTCATATGGGTTTATGCACCGAATAAAAGAAAGTTGTGTATAAAACATAATATGCCTCAATGAAAGAAGATTGAGACCAAGTCCCATACCTTGGGTCCGACTTGACTCGATCATTCTTTAACCTCCTTCATAATAAACATGAGTTAATTTCTACTTGCTAATGAAAATTTTTCAAGTTCAATATTCCTTTTATATCACTTATTACAATGTCATGAACACTATTTAATTATTTAAGTTAATAACGGTCATTTTATCGATCATTTGTACTTGAGTCCAAAATAAACTCTTTATAATTACAAGTTGTTCATGTATCCATTATATCCAGAGTTATACTCATGATGTAGATATCATATATATAATATGTAACCAGTATATACATGCATTTATAATATTACATAACGTTTAGAGGTAAGAAATGAAATGCACCGTTCATGGAGACGGTAAGCGGTACGTACGCATGAACGCTACTTTCATTTCTATTTCGTATTTTATGGAATGGAATAATAATTATATAAAGTTATATTATAATTAAATTATAATATCATATATAATATCATTAATTACATCCTTTATACATCCCACATATGGCATTAATGAATCAAATCACTTTGAGGGGGCAGTAGTCCGCACTTCCTAAAATGAAGATATCGCGTTTACCCATAATGGAAACCATAAAGGTATGCCATAAATGAAAAATAAAGAAGCATAAGTAAAACATAATCATATTATATATAATATATAAATATATTTACATCTTAATGGCCACCTTTGATGGTGTTATATAAGTGTTGAACAATCATCGTTTCGTGTGGCAGAAATTCTCCATCCACAGAAACAGTATGTTTTTTAACCATTAGATGTATGTGTGTGTAAGTGTAGCACGAATCCTTATTATAACAACATCCTAGTATATTTAAGATACTGTTTTTGTTACAAAAGATATGAATAAAAAGAGTTTAGGGGGTTGGAGAAGCAAAATAAAACATAAGAACACAAGAGAAGACACTACCTTTAAATCGGGTAACTCTTTTTGATTTGAGCTCATAGGCTTCCTTGGGAAGACTTCTTCCCAAAGTGAGGATTCTAAGAGTTATATAGGGATGTGGAGAGACAAAATGGGCAAGGTTTGGCTGAGCCAAAGGCTTTGGAAGTGTGGGTAAGGTGGTAGAGGTGGGGGACTTTTATAAGAGGAGAGGAGGGTCACTCTTGGAAAGTTAAAAATTGTTACTTTATTTTCAATGAGTATCGGATTTTAAAGGTCCAAAATTGATTTATTTAGAGGATAAGGTGATAAGGGTTCAAATTATACTCATCCAATAGGTCTTTGACAAGTTTAAGTCTTAGATTTTACATTATCTTATCATTTTATTTAAATCATTTATTAATGAGGTAATCACTGCATCATCATGATGTCATAAATAATTTAATTTATTTAATGTCTATAAATTAGTAAACAAATTTCATGATGTATTAAATCTTTTTAACTTTATAATTACTATTTATATCCCAACAGATCATTTATGTAGACAAAATTAAAAATGTTTTACTCAGGTGATACATTCTTTGTTATATTTATCTTTCTTTAATAATAAAAAGATAAAAAGTAACTTTCCCACAAAAGTGATTCCATGGGGTCCCCAAGTTTGGCACAAGGCATCCCATGGTCGGCCATGAGACAAACAGTAGCATTAGGACACATTTTGGTGTCATTTTTTATTATTATGATATTACTTTATTATCCTCTACTACCCGATTACCCATTAATCAAGATAATTAAAGATAATTACCGTCATTACTATTAATAATGTCTAAAAACAAATGATTCATGATTACCTAATTTGGAACTTATGATTAAAAATATGTAATCCATTTTACCAAATTCCAAACACCTAAATTTCAATAAATTATTTAAAAATAATTCCTGTTGTCAAAACAAAAAGCGGGTTTTTTTGAAATAATATGTATAAAAAGATTGGCATTAGTTTATGCCCAATTCCATAGTGAAATTATTACTAATGACCACCATTGGATTAAATGGTAAAAATATATTCTATTTACACTTTAAAACCAGTTAAAATGATAATCTAACCACATAATTAAATTAGATGAAAACGCAATTTTGATGTAAGATGCAGTATTTTTCATTATTCATTAAAAAAATGAACATTGTCAGAAAATTACCAAAAAAATTATCCATTGTAAATTTCAATGTCCCAATCATAAATAATAAGTTTATTTTGAAAAATAGAGATTATAAAATTGTCAAAAGTTTGATTTTAAAAGGGTTTTCCATCAAAAGGCAGTAAATTAATCTTTTCTGAATATTAGTGTATTTCATGCTTAAGATTAGATTTATTCTCATTTTAAGCCTCTAAAACACTATCTAATTCATTAATTGAAATAGATAAAAATATCTATTATTCATTACCTACTTGGGATGTTAAATTTTTTGAAGTGATTTCACAAGGAATTTCGTATGATGTGGTTCAATGTGGATTAGATGACATATTGTGAACTGTTCTTTTGATTAAATCGAAAACTATTTTGGTTATTGTTCAATAATTTTTTTATATAATATAATATGAGTTGAAATAAAACAAAATAATTTATAATTTAGTTCAAGAGGTATATTGAAGTATATTTAATCTAAATACTTCATATATATATATGTGTGTGTTAAAGATTTGGGTATGATATAACTACTGTTTGGATATTTATTTTTTTCATAAAAATTATTCAAACTTATTTTATGAAGTATCATAATTTAGGACAAGGATATATCTTTTGAAATGAAAATAACTTTTATAAATCTACATAACCTCTTTGTACTTCTAGCTTCGGAGATATTGTATGGTGTGATTTTATTTGAGTTCTTTGGTATGATATATTCTATAACAGAATGATTGATGAGTGTTCGAATGATAGATGTTATCATTTTAGTGACTCTTCCATGACAAGATATGATTAAATATGAATTGTATAATATGTATGAAAAAATATATGTATTCATGAAAATGGTTTCAAAAAAGGGCCATGTAATTTTCTCATGTATTATAATAAATGATTAAATTCATAAAATTTTAAGGATAATCCGGGATGAAATATAAATGTGTTTGATTAGATGAGATGGTATGCATACAATCTAGAACGAGCCATGTCCAAAACACCAGACTTCTGAAATATTCTACTTCTACCTCATTTTAAAATTGGGGAACAAGAATTCCATGGATTGTAGAGGATTAAAATCATATGATGGGTGATTCTAAAATAGACCATTTGGAAAATCATATAGATGGATGTCCATTGAAAACCCTTTAGTGATGTTATTTAAGCATGGTATATGGATGATGTAGTGGATAATGACATTGTAATGTACATATATTTATAATATACTTCATTTCTATTTTATTATGGTTTTATTTATCCAGGATAGAGATATTTTTAGGGTTTCATAAAAAATATTCTACTTTAAATTATTATTTATTAGATACCTATGAAACCCATTACTATCAAAAAAAATGTTCATTTTGAAAGTACATATCCCATGAACATGTATATATTGAAAAACAGGTGTATGTATTCATAATATATTTATATATGAGATTAAAAAACAAAATGAAAATGTATAACCCCCTATGTTAGTAGGACCTCTTATTTAAAATCTGTAAGAAACCAATAATAATAACCACTATCTAAATAAAGGGAATTGTTTACCATTTTTAGTAGTTTTCGAACACAATTTCTCAAATCATTCAATATTTCAGTGATTTCTGATTTATTGACTTATTTTAATGAATATAATATATATATATTCAATTATATGTCATTATATTAAGATAATAATGTGTATATCAATTTTATGGGCACAAAATATTATTTTGATATTTAAATTTTTTAACCTCCATTCTCTGGAGAGACACTATGATGAAATTTAAAAATTTGGTGATAATCCATATCCTAATTGAAATTAACATCAATTTTATGAAAATTTATATCAAAAAAATACTTTTATTCTGGCCTCAATAAATAGGTCTCATCATATTAAAATTTATTCACCAATTTATTGAAAAAATGCAATCTATAAACTTTTTATTTTCTTATTGTTCACTATAATTACATCATTCCTTTCCATCAATCTAGAGATGACTATCACTACAAAAGATCCTACCCCAATAAAATTCACATTGAAAACTTTTGAAAATGTGATATCAACACTAATAACGTTGTAATTTGACTAATGAATTTATTCTATGCTCTTAACTCAGTCCTTTTTTTATTTTGGATCTGATTATGAATTAATCTCATGTTTTTTCAATGATCTGATTAACAATTTTAACTATCAAATATTTTAGAAAAATGTTAAGAAATTGTTTATGAATTTAAGTGTATGTAGAACTAGATGAACACAAATCGTAGTAAAAAATATGATTGAATATTTTGTATGAATCTTTTATTATCAATATGGTGAAATGAAAATATGATTATCAGAATAAATTGGTGATAAATAGTTTATAAATTCTATAGAATATTTTCTCATGGTGGTATAATCATTTCGACGAAAATTCTTTAGTAATTAAATTAAATGTAAATAACAAAAATGTGATATTTTATGATGGTGAAGTGAGACGTTAATTATTTCTTAGTGTCCAAATGATGGGAGGAAAGAAGATATTTTGAGGGCTATATCTCATTTAGGCTGAGATTATTAGTTGATATAAGATTTTTTAGTTATTGAAAATATAAAATGATTATCAGTAAAATGTTTACAAGAAAATTATTATTCCGTATTTTGATAATTTTGATAGTTTTTTTCATTTATTTTCTATTATAAAATGATCATGGTGATATTTATGTTCACAAGAACACCTATATTAGATGTAGTCATATGGGACATGATAAACATTATTCCATTTTATTTATTCTCTAAAGTAGTAAGTGTACAAATATGAGACCTTCTTTATAGTAGCTTCAAAAATATAGTGATATAGAATAGAACGATTTTTTTTGTTCATGAGAAAGGATTAGATGAAGAAATTAAATATTAATTTAATTTTTTCATAGGGACAAAATAGTTTGTAATTTAGATGGTATCATTAATTATTAAAAGATAATAAGAAAACAGTGTGGAAATGAGGTTCTGGGTGTTTTATTTAATTAAAATGAATATTAAATGATTAAAATTTCTATATTATTTGTTTTTTTTATAAATATATATTGATGAAGAAATTAAATTAATAAATACAAATTTTATGACACATAGAGTCAATATGATGTTGGATATTTGATAACTATATGGGCTAAAATCATAGTTTTTTTGGGTTTGTTTTGTGTAATTTTTTGATAGGTCATTAATATAATCATTGTTTTCATTGTTACTATAAGACGATTGTATAAAAGACCATGTTATAAATGGTTCTTCATATGAAATAAATATAATTTAATAAAATATATTAAGTGAGTATCTGTAATTTTTTTAATTGTCACTTTCTAGAGTTGATATTTCTGTAACGTTTCCATGAATAAACAAGGGAAAATAGAGTGATATATTCACATTATTATGAAAACGTATTCATTAATAAAATTTTAAAGACATTTGATAAATTTTAATATTTTAAGATATATATTTCTAAGTAGGACTTCAAAGTGGGTGATATTTAATTCATGCTTTGAAGTTGATTAGATAAGATATTGATCCATTTGTTGAGAACATTTAAATGGTATATTGGTATAAAATTTAATCAATTAAATTTTTTTATTATTGGGTTTATATAGGGAGTTTTTTACGGGATTTGATAATTATACAATAATTACTATATCTTCCATGAGTTTTGTCAATCACTTAGTCATATTTTCATATTTTGGGAAAAGAATGAAGATGATATTTTTAATGATTAAAGGTGTTTGGATTAAAAAAATTCTATTTTCCTTTTAGTAGGGGGTATATGTATAGTCTTTTCCATTGATTAATAATGTAATGTATCATGATATACATTAATTTTTCACTATATCTAATATATTTTTGTATTAGTTCTTTGTGTATTATTATATGAGTATTGAATATTGGTGATAATGTTACTTGATCTCAATTACTATTAGATGGGTGTGAAATCAGATATGTGTTTATTTCTTATAGTAGTATGAATTTAATTGAAAGGATATATATTGAATATGATATGAATTATATTATATTAACCTTTTACATAAAATAATATATCATCTTTTGTTCGTCTAAGATAGTATAATTTTTATTTCATTTAATATTTTTAAGGATTCATTCATAGTTGAAATACATTTTAATATGTTTTTTCCATGATATTATGGAAATTTTAATGGACAATTTCAGTAATATATGTTATTGTATTCAAAATTTCAATTAATCTTTATAAAATGAATGACTGGTTTTCTATTTTTAAAATTACTCGATTAATGAAATGGATACGTTGATCGGGAAATATATAGTTCGTTTTAATTTTGGGGTTGAAAATTATTAAAAGTCTAGTGAATATAATAGAATATTTTTTTTCTATGAATGAATTAACATGAATATAAAATTGTGAAGTACATCATCTTTAATGAATTTATCATCATTTATTTTAATTATATATGGTATTTTGAGTGGTTTAGTTGAACATCAGGAAAAATTTATAGGGGAAATAATTATTGGTTTTATCTCACAAAAATTTAAATTTACTCTTAAAATAATCTTTCAAAATTAAATGGACGTATGCATTTATTCTATATGTGGGGTCTTGTTTAGAATGATATATTTTTAATTTACTAGAATTTCATTAATTCTATGCGACAATTTTGATTATTTTAAATAAACAATACATTTATCATAAAATGATATTTTTTTCTTACAAGAATTGAGTAGTCTATACATTACATAAATTAAATGGTGATATTGTGTTCAAGACCTCTCTCTAAATGAATATCACCATTGAACTCAATGAGATTTTTTAAACAATATGTAATCAATGATGAACAAGTATAGTTATTTGACTTGATAACTATATTATGTGTTATTCAATTATATTCTTCTCCAACATTCAGTCAATATTTTTTAATTCTAAATTTCCATTATAAATTATTATAGTAAAATTTAAATAACATTTATTATGATTGCATTGTAATGAAATAAATCCACTTTACTTATTGAGTTCATTTGTAGATATATGTTAGGCATTCATAAAATTTTATCTTGGATATGTGTGTTGTAACCTAAAATTCCTGATGAATTCCCTATATATATTCATTCGTTATGATATTATCTTTCAATTTATATAAGTTTTAATTTTTATGTTTATGGTTTTAAATTACATTTTTGTGATCCTTATTTCAATACATATCATTTGATGTATAGTTTATGTCGATCGACCAGGAGGATTTTCATGAAAATATAGACAATGTTATGAAAAAATTGACTTTGAACATGAATATCACAAAAACGATTAAGCTATTATATTTTATGATGATGAAGAAACTTTTTATCTATTTATGGGGATTATATCCCTAAAAATTTAAAATTTTCTTGGTTTTTGAAAAATTTGATTTTTTATTAAATAGTTATTTTATATTTCTTAATAAATTATAAAACTATTGTTCTACATAAGTTAATTCATATTCTAATAATTCGTATTTTATAATAATAAAATTTGGGTAATAATTTTATTGTTATAATAATCATTTTTCATTAATAAATCATTTCATAATTATGAAAAAAATAATAAATATTCAATGATTTTTTATATTGATTAATATTTAAAATTATATAATATGGTAATATTAGAAATAATAATAACATTATTATTATTCAGTTAACTTCCATCATAAATATTGTTTTGGTGAAAGGAATGAATTATGATCCATATTTACCATTGTTAAAGTTATATCAATAATAGTTAGTAAATACCACTATGTGATAGTTCATTCTGAACCATTTCATATGTTTAGGTCCATTTATCTATCATTTTTACCTAACCACTAGTTTAATGAGAAAAATTCACCTTGTATCCACCTTATAATAATTAATAGTATATTTTACCTAGCTTTGCAATTAAATCATGATGAATGGATTATTGATTCCATTTTATGTTATTTCAAAAGCCATTTAGGATTATGGGCTTATTTTATGATGGAAATAAAAAAGAAGTGTTAACAAATTAATGATGAAAATGATGAATATTATTTTAATTATTAAGTGAATAATAATTTTACTTAGATATGTTAATGTATTTGAGCTTACTATAATAAGATGTACTAAATTTGCATAATTTTCTTTGTAAATAGACTGTGTAGAAAAAAAAAATTGGATAAGAAATAACGATAGAAAATCGAAGTTAAAAACTAATTTAACTAATAATAATTCTAGTTATGTTAATATTTTATTTTAAATATAGTAATTGATTTTTCATGATGACATGAGTTTTATATGATAACACAATGTCTAGTAAAGGGATATACAGAATGACTTGACCTTATTTCATAAAATCATATTGATTTGGTTTTTTCGAAAAAAACATAATAAAATTTTATTATTTAGCTAAATATTCAATTTACCAGGTTTAATATATTAGTGTAATAAAAATAATAATTATTTGCCTTAAATGAATTTATTCTAATATCTAGGATAATATTATTACTGTAAGAATGAAGTTGGTTAATTACACAATATATAAAAACAATTCATGGTAGAATTTGTTTTTATAAAATGGGTAAATGATGTTTATGTCCATAGAGATGGTTATATATATATATATAATTTATAATGGAAATTTAATATGAATTAAGAGGTTAAAATATGTTTAGTATGTATTAAATTCCAATTTTGAGATATAAACCACAAACATTAATGGTATTAATTGTGAAATATATTCATAATGATATGATAACTATTTAGTGGATTATTTGTCATTATATCAAGACTATTAAGAGTAATGATATATATTTTAGTAATTTAATTGATAAATAAATTTTGAATAATATTTAAATAAAATATGAAAATTATAAAACAAATTATGTTGATTGTTTTAGCCACATAATATAATGTGGAATTTGTGAATATTATAAGAATTAATATTTATTTTCTTATAATATTGTTTTTGAGAATAATAAAATAATTAAGATATAATTTTTAATTAATTATGATAAGACAAATATTAGTATGTTTATATAGAATTATACGATAAAATTGTATATTTTTTTCATTTTACTTTTATTTGTTGAAAACTATCCACTTTTTTGTAGTTTTTCCAACATCTAATATGTGTTAGGAATATATGACATAAGTTGTACAACCAATATATCATGATGAATTGGATGGTTATCAGTTAGAGAAATGATCATCCAATGGCTCCCAAGATGGAATTAGTTCATGGGGGTATATTATATTATTATATAAGCTGAATAAAGTTTATATAATAAATATATGAGTATTCATTCACATTTGGTATATTTAATGAATGTTAGATACATATATATTTATAAATATTTATCACAACATTATTCTTAATATGATTTCATTAATGGTTTTTATATACATTGTTTATTGAAGATTCACATAAACACTAATGGTTCAATTATTTAGCTCATATCTTACGTGGTCTATATTATGTATTAATTTCCATCCATATATATACACTATTTTATTGTTCACACATTGTTTCATATATATATATATATTTATATAAATGTGGTGAATGAACATAAAAGTAAAATATAGAACATGTATTTTGAAATTGATGAAAGTGAGGATTAATTATAACAACCACATTTTTGTCACCATTATTTAGGTTTACATCAGTTTCAGATGTATTTCCTATATGTGGTGACTCCATTGACGATATTGTATTATTTTATGGAGATAAAGTTTATTAATGAATTTCATTATATAAATTATTAAAAATTTATATTACATTGGATGATGTTTCATGATAGAATTAACTTTTCAGAAAATCCTCTAATTATATGATTGGATTCCTCAAAAATGGCCCCTATCCCTTCACCTATTGGAGGAAGGTTTTGGGAGTTTGCATACTTGTATGTCAGGAAAAGTCATTGTGATGAAAAATTCAGTATCTTGTATTAATAATTTTTTTAGAGAGTATATAATATAGTGATAAAATTAATTAGTATATCAATTGAATGATTAATAAAAATATGTTCCAAGGATTCTTGATGATGATATTAAAGAGATTAAAGGAAAATTAGTATAAAATCATCAAGTTGTTCAACATTTCTAAATATATTTTTTATATAAAATACGTGTTGAATAAGATAAGGATATTGGGGAATTTTTGGAATATTACACAGATATATATAAAAGTTGGTGTGTTTATTAACATGATTGAATAGAAATATTTCTTCTTAACATTGATATTAATATCTCAAGATAGATTTTGTATTACCATATTTATAACAATTAAAAACAATCCACATAAGAAAGTATTTAATTTAAATATAGTACTAATGAATAATTGTAATTCCCATCCAAAAAGACAAATACCATTACATGGAGTTGGAGTTAGATAAAGATCAAATTTATTATGAATTAGAAAATATACTTCAATGGATTATGAAGAAAAACATATTATATACTATATTTCAGCCCAGAAAAAATAAAGAAACAAGCTGATACATTTTACACCATCACAATAATATATCTTTAAAATGTGTTTTCATGGTAATATCCATTTTCATTGATAAATACATATATGTATATATATATATATGTATAATTATTATAAGATAAATAATTTTATATTTCAAAATAAGAAAAATATATCAAACATTAGATATCATATAAATTATGGAGAATATATAACTATGGTGATTAAATATAAAGATTCATGGTAGAAACATGAATATTTATAATAATTCATTTTTATTTCTTTCTTATTTTATATTTTTTTGAAGTATTAACCCAAAATTTAGTTTCCATTATGATTTAATAAAAATTCAGTCGGATTAATGTTTAACAATTCTATGTTTTCAATCAAAAATAATAGAAATAAAGTTGTATGTTTACATCATTATTTATATTTATGTCCCATTATTATAAATGATAATTGAAATAGTGATTCTTCCATGAGATTAAAAATATGTTAATAATTACATTTCAAGAATTTGATAAATAGATTTAAATAACTCATTAGTTTTTCAATATATTTTTTTACTATTGTAATAAGGAAGAATATTTTCTATTATTTAAATATTATGTTTTTAACTAAGAATATTCCACTAAAAATTATAGATCTTATGACGAATAAATACTATAAAACACTTCCCGAATAGATATTTCTCCCACATTGTCAAATAAAATTCAATAATACCAATTCCAGATCATGGGTAACGTAATTTAATGCATTTGAAGAAACATTTCTACAATCCTGACAAATGAAAATGTGACCCTACATAAAAAATATCAATCATTGATCTAATGAACCACAATACACATTCTAAGGTACACACATCTCACAATACATTTCAAGTAATTCATTGGACAACCACAAATTTATGTAAAAAAATTCCACCATACCTCACTCCATCTGCACAACAAATAACTGTGCCTAATCGTGGATTATAATGGGATTATAAATAAAATTTCATTAAAAAACTAAAAATAACATTCTAACCCATTCAAATTGTTCCTAAATTTGTGATAATGGTACTATTTATTCAATATTCCTTTATTTAAACATTGATAAATAATGAAATTAATCACGATTCCACCAATCTATATAGCTTCCTCTCGAAATCATCTACATCATATATCAACTCATAGCTCTCAACATGATTCACCCAATACCAAGAAACACATATATTTTTATTCTATTAAGAAACTAAATATAAACATAACAATATTCTATATATGTGAACTATAATACCATCTTTGAAATTGATTAAAATCACTTGAATATGGAAACTCCTCCACCTATTCCTCTAAATAATGAAATTTCAACCCCAATAACTAAAAATAAATTAACTGAATAAGAAAAATATAAATCCAGAGAAATAATCATCAACTCATAATAAGATAGTATACCCATACCCAACCATGAGATGAAAAAATTGAATTGATAACACTTGATACAACAAAAACACAAAAAAGTATGTCCACATTATGAAAAATGTCATAATGCTATGTCTAAAGTACGATAAGATCTAATAATACATAATCATAAAATAATGAAACCATTAAATTCTAAAGAATCACAAAACAATTATTATATCCTACAAGTTGTGTTTGTAGATCATGTGGATTACTCAATCTATATATATATAAACCAATATCGTGAATGGGGGTTTGAATAATAAAAGAATTAGATATACATATGTCTAAAAATATATAAGTGAGAGTCAAATTAATAGAGGTTATATTTATTAAAACTTATGAACCTTAGACAATATAAACTTCATGGGATTGAAACAATCCTCAACTAGTTATTCTAAAACAAGGGTGAAGTTACCATGTTTTACCACTACCATAATACATATAATAATATTAGGTTCATGAAACACTAACCTTATGATTTCGTTTATATGATCTTCCCAAAATTAATTAAAAAATGCTAATGATCTTACAATTAATACAAAAAATTATTATAGAGTTATTAGAAACTATCATGGGAAACTATCCTCCTCCACAGTAGAAAAATACATCTTAGTAAAACCCCAAAAATGAAAAAATTATTAACAATTTGGAAATATATTATAATAAGAAAATTATATTAATTTTTTCCACCACTAAATAAAATCATCCCACAAGATCAACATGGATATGATTCTCTATTATTTGGTCAATTGTAATCATAATGATATCTAAAATTTCCTCACAAATGGATATTATTACTCTATATTCCACTCTAATCACTTTTGTACTAAAACAATTATAAAATAGTTATTTTCATAGTCAACAATTTCAATGTTATATTAGATTTTATATTACATTATTATAGGTTTCTAGTTGATGATTAGTAATCTTTCTTTAAATATCGGGATGGAGAACATCCTTAAAATTAAAAACTTATATAACTTCAATAAATAGTAAATGAATGGAATTATGTAACATGATCAGAAATCAAATTTATATGTCAAAAAACATTATGGTCCACAAATAATTAAATACTATCTCATGTTTATGTTAACCATATAGGGATATAAAAAATATTTAATTTTAAAACTGGTTATAAAACTATGTGAAATTAATAAAAAATTGGTAAATTCTATAAATAAATCTACCACTCGTGTAGAGTTAATCCCCTTAATATGATCAAAAAATTCACATGACACTCTATTGGTATAAAATTCTTCAAAACAATTTATCAATATTCTTATTTTAATTATCATTATCAAGATTCAATATAGAACACATCTACCTTTAAGAATCATATTTTAGAATATGTAATATGGAGACACCCCTTGCTTCATTCACAACAATAACTAAATGTACTACTTTAATGAACCATACTTTATATACATGGTTATTACTTCATTATTGAAGCATACTTATTACAACATATGACAAAACCATGGTAGTACCATATAGGTATAGTTACTTTAGAAACTTGGAAACATAAAAACTTGTTCATAAATCATTTACATTGTCTCCCGCTTATTTCATCGTATATAGAGTCCCTTTTTGGCATATCCTACTTAATACCCTTCATACTAACCTGGGGAAAAGAAAACATACAAAAGGGTGAGCTCAAATGCTCATTAAGGGTAAACAAAAGAAATAACAATCATATAATATTCATAAGAACATAACATCTTGAATATCTTAACCTGCAAAAGAGATCATAATATCATAACATGGAATAAATCATAGTAATGAAATGTAATCCCAATAATCATAACTTAAAGAATGAAACTTTGTGACATACAGACATAATCATAGAAAATCATTTCATATTAGTCAAGACTCTTTTCCAAGACTATCCTAGTGGAAAAAGTCCATTATTGAACCGAGTTCACTCCTCATTCCAGTCATGTGTCACTAAACCAGATTAACATTCCATTCCAGCCATGTCTATCTCATGAGATATAAATCTTTACCCATTACATTGTAGGGAGATATAGGTCCCAAAAATCTCATAATGAAACCATTCTTATGTGGGCCACAAAATCATAAATCAGATAACATAGCATAACCCATGTAATAAAAATGGGATTCATAAACATCATTACATCATAAAATAATCCATAAAAGAACATCATAAAAATAATTCCATCACAACATAATTAAATCAATGTAATAATAGGAATATAAATAGAACCCTATATTACCTTAGATGGAAAATAATTTTGATAAAACACTTGAACTCCATTCTTGAGAAAAATATCCTTTTTACTTCAAAAACATTTTTCCTTTCATAACTTGTCATAAAATTTTTAACTAAAAAAAGTTGATTAAAAATAAACTTGAAAACATTTAAAGGATGATTCATGGAAATAATGTTCTATGAATTCATAAAAATCCAATCATTCCGTATAAGTTAAAAAACATTCTTCTCGTACTTTGGCCGAAAAAGTAAAAAAGTACCTCGTACTAAAAATGACAAAAGATTCCTTTCATATCTTTTACTAAAAACTAAAAAATGGGTAAATTTGGATTTAAATAATTGTAGAAGTATATAAATAAATTAAATATTGAGAAAACAAAGATGTGGATGATAAATATTCCCTAGTAAATACCGAAGTATAAGCAATCTTGGATAAAAATTGAGATTACGAGATTTTCCCTTACCTTAGGTCCGATATGCTTTGTACGTATCTGATCCTCCTGTATAATGGTTTAAATAATGTCGTTGAATTATTAAATAATAATATTCATTGTTATGATATTATATATAATCATATTTTTATCTTCTTATTAGTAAAATTTCATTGCTACTTGTTATTCGGGTGTTCATTGCTATATGTTCTTATGCATGTTTTGTCGAATAAATTCCTATTCCTCTTTTTAGGGTATAGATAAATCATTTAAAGAATGGTATTAATATAATATATATCATCTTTATTCATTAAATTTATTTATATAATCATTATTCAATGAAGATCATGTAGAACGAGTCACATCACATCGTGGAGATTGTAGGCCATACGTACGCACGAGCGATGATATTGTTCCCATGATCGTGGGATTGTATAGAAGTGTATGTATATTATTTAAGAATCAATATCACTTTAGAATAATAATAAATAGTAATTCTTTACACCATTATACCCATCCAAGTATGGTGGTGGTGGAAAATAGAATACCCCATGGCGTGGAGACGGTATTCCGTACATACGCACGCGCGGTGATTTCATTTTCCATAGGATGGATAGAAGGTGAAATAGGGTTGTTTCATATTTATAATAACATATAAGTATGTGAGTGATACTGATGTTTTTAATTCATAATGAAACAAATAAATAAGAGGAAGTAGAAGAACAAATAAATTGGAAAGAATCGGTAACAGAGATTACCTCTTCTTCGACACGCCTCTTGGAAACCTCCTCTTATGGCACTAAAATTGGACTTTTAAGAAGACCAGGACCTATAGTATATTTCTAGAGATTTTTAGAAGTAAAATTGTAATGGTTTGGACGAGATTTAAGGCACAAAATTGTGTTAGGAGGAGGAGGAGGTGGTGCCCTTTTATAAGGGAGGAGCGGGGCACCTTTGAAAATACATAAAATATTATTTTATAATAAAGTCATATTCAGTTTCTAATATATCCAAATTGATTTATTTCGAAGCTAAGGTGGGTATGGGTAGAAATATTTTCAACCAATAGTTTTTAGACAATGTTAGGTTAATATTTTAACCTTATCATTTAGATTTAACTTCAAGTTAAATAATTTAACTTTTACTCTGTGTTTTTGTTTTCATACACTATATGCTTAATAAACATACAATAACAAGACAAACGAACCCCAAGTGATTAATTATTAATATATATTACCGTATCTAAGTCATTCGGCCGAGCCATAGATTTTTACGAATAAAATATCAATTAATAATATAATATTTGTATTAAAAACTATTTTATGTCAATTATGACACTATTTGGTAATTCATTTTTGTGAAAATCATAACAGCCTGATTAGTTAAAAAAAAGTTAATTAAATCAATAATTACATGTAATATTAACCTATAAAATTAGTGAAATTTATAAAATGTCTCAAATTGCATTTATTTGGGTACTTATAACATCAATTATGTTAATATTGCATTAATAACATAATTACTGCATCATTATTATGTCATAAATAAATTAAATTATTTAATGTCTAAAAATTATATATAAAATACCATTTTGTAGGAAATATTTTTATCTTCCTAATGAATATTTATAGTTTAATTTAGCTAATGTATAACCATATATTAAAAATGTTTTAGTTATTAAACATTGATTTTAACTCTTTTTATTCTTCTTTAAATAAAATAATAATAAGTGTCCTAATCTAATCCAAGTTGACCTAAATGGTCATATTTTATTCCTATGGTTGTTTTTGGTCGAATTACACTTATCCATTAAAATTGGGACATGTTTTAGGGTAATAATAATATCATTTTTACCCTTAATTGCCCTATTTACTTTTAATTGTGGTAAAAAAAGTAAAAAGTTACTATTAACCAAAAATTATTTTTATCTTATTGAACCACATTTTACTCCTTGACATTAACCGTGTCTCTTATATTTTCGAAAATCCACTCACAGAAGCAGTAATATTATGTTTTATGTAAATTTTCAAATTCTCCTAAGAGGTGGGTAAAAGACGGTGAAAAGTTCAATAAAATTTTTATATATCTATAATTATTATAACATGACTCTAATGAATTAAATTGATCTTATATAGGTATTATGAATCAATTTTGACCTAAAATAAATTTAACTAAAATAAATAATTATTTAAATAAAAATTTGGTTTTTAAATAGTAACCTAGTGTTCTCACTATTCATCAAAAATTGAAAGTTGTCAGAAAAACACCAAAAATTCACCCTAGGATAATTTTGATATTTTTAATCCAAAAATTAAATCCATTTAGAAAGATAATATTTCATAAAGTGGGTATTACTATTCATAATGGCTAGTTTATATAATAACATATTGTTGATTAGCGAACTCGGTATTGCGTACAACGCAAGCTATTGAGGAAGGCTGCTCTTGCGTGTAACACAAGCCAAGACAATGTTGTGTGTAGTGAAAGATTCCTTTGGGGATGTATATAACATAAAAATAAAATATTTCTCCTAAATTTTTGGGTGTTACATTCTACCCCCCTTAAAATGAATTTCTCCCTCGAAATTCATCACTTTTTAACAAACATATTAGGATACCTCTCCCTCATCATATCCTCAAGCTCCCATTTAGCTTCTTCTAATTGGTGGTTCCTCCATAAAACATTCACCAAGTGAGTGGTCTTGTTTTGTAGGACCTTTTCGCCATGATCCAGAATCTCTATCGGATGTTCTTCATAAAAAATATCTTCCTCCAGTAGTACAACTTTTGAGTTGAGTACTTGTGAATGATTAGTTTTGTACTTTATTGAGAGAGATACATGGAACACATAGTGAACTTCAGAGAGATTCTGTGGAAGTGCCAATTGGTAAACTACCTTCCCAACACGATCCAGTATTTTGAAAGGACCGATATACCTAGGGATCAGCTTTCCTTTCATTCCAAATCTCATTACTCTCTACCAAGGAGATATTCTTAAGAACACATTATCACGCACTTCAAACTATAGGTCTTTCTTCAGTTGACGGCATAACTTTTTGGTCGACTCTGAGCTGCTCTTATGTATTGTTGAATTGATCGAACCTTTTATTCCATGTCATCAACAAGATCGGGTCATAATAGCTTTCTTTCCCCAACGTCATCCCAGCAAGTTGGAGTCCTGCATTTCTTTCCATAGAGAGCATCATAATGATCCATTTGATTACTTGATTGAAAGCTATTATTACAAGAAAATTCCACCAAAGGTCGGTGTTGACCCCAACCACCTTTGAAATCC
The DNA here is from genome assembly GCA_963277665.1 of Viscum album. NCBI lineage: Eukaryota > Viridiplantae > Streptophyta > Magnoliopsida > Santalales > Viscaceae > Viscum > Viscum album. Next base: position 401,915,977 of record OY728138.1, read on the forward strand.
AGAGAGCAAGCTCTCAACATGTCTTCTAGAGTTTGAATTGTCCTCACAGATAGACCGTCTGTCTGAGGAAGATAAGCAGTGATAAATCTCAACCATGTATCTAGAGTATGCTGAATACTTCGCCAAAACTTTGAGGTAAACCTCAGATTCCCGATCAGATATAATGGAAAGTGGTACTCCATGCAATCTTACCACTTCCTTTACATATATCCTGGCTAGCTGATCATGAGAAAAATATTCTCTAATAGTAATGAAGTGTTCTAACTTCGTAAGACGATCAACTATAACCTAGATATAATTATTACCTTTGGATGTTTTAGGAAGTCCAGTGACAAAGTCCACAGTGATGTTTTCCCATTTCCATTTGGGTATAGGTAATGGTTGTAACATCCCCTTAGACTTCTGTCGCTCAGCTTTAACTTGATGACAAACCAAGCATCGAGAGACATATTCAGCAACATCTCTTTTCATGCCATCCCTCCAGAATTACTGTTTTAGGTCCCTATACATCTTCGTGCTTCCAGGATTAATAGAGAAAGAAGAATTGTCAGCCTCATCCAAAAGTTCCTTCTTTAATTCCGTGATGGGAGGAACACAAACCCAATTCATGAACTTAATTATCCCATCACAATCAAGGTTGAATTCATGAACATTTCTCACCTTCTTTTGTAACTATACATCTTCTTTTTGTTCCTATTTAATCGTCACATGTATAGATGGTTGAACATTCATTTGAGAAAGATAATAATTTTTCGATTCCATTATAATTCCAAGATCTGTCCTTTGTAAATCCATAAATTTTGGATCTTTTGTGATCCTCATCATGGACAATCTAGCATGGTCTTATCGACTTAATGCATCTTTCACATTGTTTTCTTTCCCTGGGTGATAATTAATTGAGAAGGCGTAATCCTTAATCAACTCCAACCATCTTCTTTGGTGCATATTCAGAACATTTTGTTTGAAAATATAATTTGAAAATTTATGATCAATATAAATATCACACCTTTCACCATAAAGTTAATTCCTCCAAATCATTAATGCAATGATTACCGCGTCTAACTCCAAATCATGTGTTGGGTAATTTTCCTCATGGATTTTCAACTATCGTGAGGAATAATCTATCACCATATCATTTTGCATGAGAAAATACCTCAATACCTTCATGGATGCATCATAGAAGATCACAAACCTTTCTCCACTACAAGGAAGTGTGGGCAGAGGTGCACTGAATAACCTTATTTTTAAATCCTTGAAATTCTCTTCACACTCATCCTTCCAAATGAACTTAACACATTTTCGAGTCAACCTGGTGAGTGGATTCGATAATCATGAAAAATATTTCACAAAACATTGATAATATACAGCCAAACCAAGAAAACATCAGATCTCAGTTACTGTTGTTGGTCTCGACCATCTTTTGATAACATCTTTTTTTGTTGGATCCACAGATATCCCCTCTTTTGAGATTATGTGACTCAAAAACAATACATTTTGAATCCAAAATTCACCCTTGGTAAATTTGGCATAAAGCTTCCCCTTTCTTAGGGTCTTTATTACAATTATCAAGTGATCTTAATGTTCTTCCTTTCTCTTTGAATGGAAAATAATATCGTCTCTAAAGACTACCACAAACTGATCAAGATAGTCTCTAAAGACTCTATTCAATCGATCCATGAAGATAGTAGGGGCATTAGTAAGACCAAATGGCATCACAATAAATTAATAGTGTCCATACCTTGTACAGAATGCCATATTTGGTATATCCTCCCTTTTGAACCTTAATTGATGATACCCTAAATGAAGATCAATCATGGAAAAGTATTGAGCTCCGCGTAGTTGGTCAAATAAGTCATCAATGCATGGGAGAGGATATTTGTTCTTGATAGTGATCTTGTTATGTTCACGATAATCAATACAGAGTTTCATTGATCCTTATATCTTTTTAACGAACAAAATAGGTGCTCCCCAAGGTGATGCACTAGGGTGTATGAATCCCTTATCAAGATTCTCTTGGAGTTGCTTCTTCAATTCCTGCAACTCAATTGGGCCCATTCTATAATGTGTCTTTGAAATGGGCATAACACCTGGTATGAGTTCTATTGAAAACTCAAATTCACGATTTGGTAGAAGACCTAGAAATTCCTCTGGAAAGACATCATCAACTCTCATACAATGGGTATATTCGTAATCGTGAGTTTCTGTCCAACCATTTGAGATAAATAACCTACATTTATTGGAATCAAGACCCATAATATGGAAGAAATTTCCATTGTAAGGTTATGTTTATCCTTTCATCGATAGATAATAGTTGATTGATCGAGAATATTAAATGTGATTTCCCTTCTTGGGAAATTGATATGAGCTCCATATAAAGAATGCCAATCCATGCCAAGAATCACATCAAATTCTACTATAGGAAGGATCACAAAATTTTCCGGAAGCACTTTCCCACAAACCTCAATTAGAGAAGAATTATAATCTTTTGATGCGACTGTTGTGCCATTAGCGGTTATCATAGCTAAATCAATATCTAACTACTAAGGTAATATGGCGATACCCTTAGAAAATTTTTCAGAAATAAATGATTGGGTTGATCCAGAATCAAATAAAACATTTGCTACTTTAGATTGGATGGTATGTCTACCTTTCACCACTTCGTTATCATACTCCCCATCACTGATAGAAATTTCAAGTGAATTTTCTTTGTCTCTGGCCTTAAGAGTTTGTTGATGTCGATCATCATCAACAACCCTTGGATTCGGGCACTGATTGGCATAATTCCCCATTTCCTTGCACTTGAAACATTGAAGTGTAGGAGGTCCTTTCTGTGTATCCCTTTCTTTGTTCATATCTTTAGACATCTTATTCCCATTATTTCAACATTCAACTTCCCGATGAACTTCTTTTCCACACATTAAACATTTACATGTCCCTTTAAGACAATTCCCTCCATGTTTCTTTCCACACATTGATCATAAGGGAAAACTCATCTTCTTTTAAGTGTGGTCTTTATATTTTCCATTGAATTCCATTTTCCTATTCTAATCTAGCCCATATGACTGATGGGTTACTCCAATCTCCATATCAACCTTGAGAGCACATCGAACAATTTCCTCATAGCTATTGAAGTCCCTTATGGCTAACGCCCTTCAAAGACTTTGTTTTAAGACACTAAAGAATCGATCGATTTTACTCTCATGATGGATACTAATTCTGGAAGCGTACCTTGCAAGTCTTGTAAAATTTTCTTCGTAAGTACCGACTGATTCATCATCCTTTTGCTTTAGTTCAAGAAAATCCTTCTCCATAATTGTTCAAATAATATGAGGGAATTACTTATTGAAAAATAAGTTCTTGAACTCGTCCCATTCTATGGAATCGATTTCGTCTCTTTGCCTCGTATTCTTGATGAGATTCCACCATTGATCAGCATCACCTTCCAAATGATACCCTGCTAAGATGACTTTGTCATGTTCAGAACATTGTAGAACTGAAAATATCTTTTTAGTGGTAATGATCCATTGTTCAGCCACTAATTAATCAGAAGACCCGCTGAATGAAAGTGGATGCTGCCTCATGAAGGATTCAAAAGAATTTTTCTCTTTCCTTTGCTCGTTTGGAAGTCCTGCATGATTCAATGCTTGAGAAATTTGTGTGAGCATGGCTACAATATTTTTCATTACAACTCCCATAACGTTTGGTTTCTCAGGGAGGCAATCATTGCATTGCCCTTCACAATCAGCATTAAAATGGTTCCTTTGGGTTCCAGACATTGACTAAAACCAAGAAGCATAGTGTCAGAAACACTAATCATTACAAGAAAACCACGTAATCAAGAATAAAATTTCACACTTTAGGTCTTATCATAGGTTATTCATGGCCATTTCTAAAATACTAAGATTATGTTCAATGCTTAGACATATCCTTAGGGTTCTTACTAAAGCTTTCACATCCTAGTTTCCAAATGTTGACTATATGTAACGACATGAAATTTTGAATAAATCTTGTTTCCTAATATTGTTTGGTATTTTTTTTATATTTTTTATACTCAAAAAAACTATTTCATTGGATAGAATGAGTATAATAAAAATGAGACTATTGGGTTTTGACTGTTATATGACCATTTGTCAATATGACCACTAGAAACTAAACATTTCAATATTTGTCTCTAAATACAAGTGATCTTGGTTAATTAATATAGAAAGAATATTCAATGGCCTCACTGAGTAGTCTTGGACTGATCGAATCCCATCTAACAGAACTTGGGAAGGAGGTAGCACCACTAGGGTTTTATCTGGACCAAACCCATGCCGAACTTCATCATGTGAAACTAGAACGGAATTTCCTTCTCGAGAAGTTCAAACTGATAGAAATTACTAATCGTGTGATGTTGGCCGACCCTCCCTTAGATTCTCTCACCTTAGCACACCTTACACTTAGGTCCTATGATGGTGTGATAAGGGGCTATGTAAGGACACTGTAACTGCCTTGTGCAATCCTTTGTTTTAAATAAAATTTTTGATTTCTTCTTAGGATGAAGGTTATAAATTTTCAAATGTCCGTATAAATATAGTATGCATATTTTTTGGTGAATCTCAGAGAAAGGATATTTTAGAAAAACATTTATGTAAACCTTAAATAATTAAATATGTGTAATGATTTTCAAAAAATGGTCTTCTACAATTATGTTCAGTACGAAATTTTGAGTCTAATCAGATCAATGTAATTTTTGATGAATAGTAAATTATGAATAGTGATTTTATGCTTAGGATTAGTAATGTGACCACATATATTAGTAATCTCACTTAAATAAAGCATTAATATAATCTAGGCACCTTGATTAAGTAATGTGATTCAAAAAAATGGTTAAATAAAGGTTTCATAAATTATTAGTCAAGTATTTGTTTTTTCCGGTGAAAATTATTTTTAATTAAAAATTTAATTAAAAATATATAGAAAATTATTTTTATAAAATGGATTTCATTTTTGAACTCTGAGCATCGATATTATGTTAAGGTAATTTTTGGGGATTTTTCTGAAAAAAATGAATTTTCGGTGAATACTGTATTTATTTAAAAATTAAATTAATAATATTTAGAAAATTATTTTTATAAAATGGAGTTCATTTTTGAAATCATAGCATTGATATTTTGTTAAGGTGAAATATTGGGATTTTCTGAGAAAGTTGAATTTTCGATGAATAGTGAAAATACAGTTTTTAAGTTACGGGTGTTTAATGACATCATTAAATGATGTATTATGTATGTAATCAATATGGTCGACTTATGAATATTATGATAAGGTATGAGGTGTCCCATGTGGCCAATACCATGGGAAAATACCATGGCAAGCCCATGGTTTTTCCAGAACCACCAATGAGGTGTCCCTTGGCCATTAATGCATTGTCCCCTCTCTTTCCCTATAAATACCAAGCCATTATCTCATCCATTCGACTCCCAACTCTCCCCCAACAAAGCTCTGGTCACATTACCTCCCAAGGAGTCCTCCCAAGGTGCCTCAAGCCCTCAAGGTCCAAACCTTTTAGTTTTAAGAGTTACGTTTTATGGTAAAGGATCCAACCTCTCTCTTTCTTTTCAAGTAATCTCATTTATGTCATTTCTTTTGTTCTCCATGCTCTTATGTGGAAGGATGTTCTTTTATATTCATCTTACTTCCCATTTCATGTTCATATTATGAGATACCCCCTCTTTCTCTTGTCATCTCATTTTAATAATGTAAAAGTTTCGCTGTTAGGCTGTGGAATTTTTAAGGGATTATTTCACCCTTCTCGTTTTGAAGATCTATTTTCATGTCAAGTCTTTAATGTTATTTTTTATTATGTTGGGTTATGATCTATAATTCTATAATACTGATCTTCTATGTTCATAAGATGAGAGACCCTATTTGATCTTGTCAATTCATTTTTGTTGATGTTTAAGTGGTGCCGTTAGGCTGCCGAATTTTTAAGGGATTCTTTCACCCTTCTCAATTTTCAAAGTTCTACTATCATGTCAAGTCTTTAAAGTTACTTTTTTTATGTTGGGGTATGACCTATATATCTATCATACTGAAATTTTATTTATATATTATGATAGACCCTATTTTATCTCATCAATTCATTTTTGTTAAGTTTATGTGACGCTGTTAGGCTGCCGAATTTTCATAAGAGAAATCTAATTTTTTTCTTCATTACATGTTTTTCATCTCAATTGGAATGTCCTTAAAATTTCATTAACATGTTATTAAATCCTTTATATTCTGTTCCCCTACTGTTTTATGAATCATTTTTGAGTGGGTGACCCATGTCCCCTCTCTTTTTAATGTTTTCTAAAACCTCGTAACATAGTCGTTATGCTGCAGAATTTCCATCTCAAAATGTCTCTTTCTTTTTCTAAAGTTCTTTTATTTTATTAAGTGAACACTCAAATATCTATCTTCTATAGGGGTATTCACATATATACCAAGTTTTTCTATTTAATATTCTGGGATTTACATACATGGGACCCACCTTCCTTTTCTGTGGGTTTTAAAGAGACATAAAGATCATGTCTTTAAAGTAGTATTTAAAACATTATGATTAGGAAATGAAACCCATTTATTTTATGATATATGGGTTTTTTATGAAATTATTGATGATGATAAATGTGGATCACATTATAATAAATACAAATTAAGGGTGTCCCCTGATTGCGCTCTAATGCATTGGGTAAGGACTTAATCTCTAGAGATGACCATTTAGACTGATACCTTTGTGAATAACCTTGGTAATTTTTATTGACACCTTGGGGATGGACCTTGGTGAAATGGAAATGATTGCCTTTGTAAAATTTTGTAGCCACATCTTCAAGTTATGAAAAACGTTATTTTTATTATGATATGCCTCGTGATTTTGTTCTCATGCCTTAAAGTTCTTTTCATGACCTTATTGAAGTATCTCATGTTCACATGTAAAATGTTATAGCCACATCTTCAAGTTATGAAAAACATTATTTTTATTATGATATTCCTCATGATTTCATTCTCATGCCTTAAAGTTATTTTTATGACCTTATTGAAGTATCTCAAATTCACATGTAAAATGTTTCTCTTGTTTCCCTTACTGGGCCTTCTTCTCACTCTTTCTTTTGATGTATGTCCCCAGGTTATGAGATATAGTAATGAACATAGGATGAACTTAAGGAGAAGTCTTTCAAGCGTTTAAGAATAATGTTTTATGTTGTTTTCATGTATTATGTTCCTGGTTTCCAAGACACTAAACCTTAAAGATCCTTAGTTTTGTGTAATGTAATGAAATTTTATGTTATAAAAACGCGGGATGCTATAGTTGTTATCAAAAGATGGTTTAGTTATTTGGGAAAATTAGGATATGAAAACTTTAGGAAGAAGCCTATAGAAAAGTTTAAATATAGGAAATATTACTGGTATTTTTGTGAGTATTGAGTAAGTTGTTGCCAAGCAAATACATCCTTATCTAGATACGAGCAGGTAGAGGTGGCTCTGGAACAGATGTACATAGGGGTAAAACCTGAAAACACCGCATTGAGCTAGACTCGTACGGGAACTGGTACTCGACAACGGGCTTTGCTGCACTCTTGGTTAAGACACTCCCAGGGGATATGCTTTGGTAAATTCATAAGCTTAGTATGAACCATTATTAAAGGAACAAAGATAAAATAAAATAAGGATTCACATAAGAATATATTATCACGGATAACCTAGATGGGACCTAGGTGATCACAAGTTAGGGTATACTTTTCTTGTACAAGTTTATCCTTCTATGCTTTAAGTTTCCTTTTAATGATTATTGGTGAAGTATTTAAGCCCCTAATTGTACATTCATTCCTTATTTAATGATGGGAAATAGAATAACATGTCCCAACAACCTATGTTATATGAAATGTGACGATTTTCATATTAATATGATAGAGATGATTAGAGGATTAAAAGATTATTATTATTTTGGAAGACGTTCACTATTTTGGGAACCCTATTTGATCGATGTAAATAGATTACTACAGTATTTTCTTTGATGAGTAAAGGTTGACGTATATTTTGTCGAATCGACGAATTTAAGGTGATCTTATGGTATTATAGGATACTTATGGAAATGATTATCCTATCTTGGGGAAAATATGTTTAGGTTAGATACTTTTGTTATAAGATGTTAAGAGTGGTTTATGTTTTTTGGAGATGAACGATAAGGTTTATCTTGAAAGACTGTGTTATCAAGTCCTTCTTGTATTTGGGTTTCATTCTCAGTTTGGGTTATTTTGAGCAATTTAAAAGACAGTTATTTACGGAATGGTCTATGATGAACACTGGGTAGTACCGTGGAACGTAGAATATTTAAAAGTAGTTTCCATCTCTATGGGATTCGTTATTTTTGAAGAGTTGTTTTATCTTACCCTTTCTGTTTTTGGGATAAATGTTTAAAGATATATAGTTTTTGTTTTGTGGAATAAATGATTCTCTAAAAGATTATTCTTGTGCTTTTGATGAAACCAAGTGTTTTTGAATGCTCTTCATTTGGAGAAAACATTAGTTTTGGTAGAAACTTATTAATGGATTAAACACTAATTGAAGGTAGGTATATTTCCTTATGTTTTTATTCTATGTAGTAAAAGAATTCCTCAAAAATATGAAAAGGAACAAAAAACAAAAAACGTTGTCTGTTAAAGTTTCCTACTAGGAAATCAAATACCGTTTGACCCATCATAAGTTTGTGAATTTCTTGTTGTTAACTTTCTCCTAGTCATGTTTTCTATCACTCTCCATTAGAACGTGACCCTTTGTTTTTTCCTCCATGTCCATGTTTTCTAACATGGAATCCTAGTATGGGTTAACTCGAGTGACCTTTTTACTTCCCTTTATTTCTTTTAAAGTAATAGTTTTACTGACTCCTTTTCCGGTGTGGGACTTTCAATGGAATTTCAAAACCAAGTTTTAAAAATTTTGAGGACGCAATTTCATAAGGGGGGATGATTGTAATGACCCAAAATTTTGAATAAATCTTGTTTCCAAATTTTTTATGTTATTATTTTTTTTTTACTCAACAAAATTGTTTCATTGGATAAAATTAGTATAATTAAAATGAGACTATTGGGTTTTGACTGTTATATGACCATTGGTCAATATGATCGCTGGAAACTAAACATTTCAATATTTGTCTCTAAATACAAGTTATCTTGGTTAATTAATATAGAAAGAAGATTTGATGGCCTCATCTAGTAGTCTTGGGCCGATCGAAGCCCATATAATAGAACTTGGGAAGGAGGTAGCACCACCGGGCTTTGCTCTGGACCAAACCCAAGCCGAACTTCATCGTGTGAAGCTAGAAGGGAATCACCTTCATGAGAAGTTCAAACTGATAGAAATTATTACTCGTGCGATGTTGGATGAGCCTCATTCGTATTCTCCCAACTTAGCACACCTTACACTTAGGTCCTATACTCGTGTGATAAGGGGCTATGTAAGGAGACCATAACTGCCTTGTGTAATCCTTTGTTTTAAATAAAAATTTTGATTTCTTCATATGATGAATTTAATGAATTTTCAAATTACCGGATAAATATAGTATGCATATTTTTGGTGAATTTTAGAGAAGGAATATTTTAAAAAAAATTATGTAAACCTTAAATAATTAAAAATTTGTAATGATTTTCAAAAAATGGTCTTCTACAATTATGTTCAGTACAAAATTTTGAGTCTAATAAGATCAACTTAATTTTTGATGAATAATAAATTATGAATAATGCTTTTATGATTAGGATTAGTAATGTGACCAAATGGATTAGTAATCTCACTTAAATAATGCATTAATATAATCTAGGCACCTTGATTAAGTAATGTGATTCAATAAAATGGTTAAATAACGATTTCATAAATTATTAGTCAAGTATTAGTTTTTTTGGGTGAATAGTTTTTTAATAAAAAATTTAATTAAAAATATTTATAAAATTATTTTTATAAAATGGATTTCATTTTTGAACTCAGAGCATCGATATTATGTTAAGCTAATTTTTGGGAATTTTTCAGAAAAAAAATGATTTTTTGGTGAATAGTGTATATATTTAAAAATTAAATTAAAATTATTTCTAAAATTATTTTTGTAAAATGGAGTTTATTTTTGAAATTAGAGCATCTATATTTGCATTAGGTGGAATTTTGAGATTTTTCGGAGAAAGTTGAATTTTCGATGAATAGTGAAAATGCAGTTTTTAAGATACATGTGTTTAATGACATCATTAAGTGATGTATTAAGTATGTAATCAATACAGTCGACTTATGAATAGTAAGATAAGGTAGGAGGAGTCCCAAGTGGCCAATACCATGGGAAAATACCACGAGCAAGCCCATGTTTTTTTCAAAACCACCAATGAGGTGTCCCTTGGACATTAATGTCTTGTCCCCTCACTTTCCCTTTCAATACCAAGCCATCCTTTAATCCATTCGACTCCCAACTCTCTTCCAACAATGCTCTGGTCTCATTACCTCCCAATTAGTCCTCCAAAGGTGCCCCAATCCCTCAAGTTCCAAACCTTTGAGTTTTAAGTGTTACGTTTTAATGTAAGGGATCCGACCTCTCTCTTTGTTTTCAAGTAATCTCTTTTATGTCATTTATTTCGTGCTCCAAGATCATATGTTGAAGTATGTTCTTTTATATTCATATTACTTCCCTTATCATGTTCATATTATGATACACCCCCTCTTTCTCTCGTCATTTCATTTTATGAATGTTAAAGTGGCGCCGTTAGGCTGTCGAATTTTTATTGGATTCTTTCACACTTCTCATTTTCAAGATCTATTTTCATGTCAAGTATTTCATGTTCTTTTTTATAATTTTGGGGTATGATCTATAAATATATCATAATTATCATTTATTTTCATATGAGGAGAGACCCTTTTTGATATCTTCAATTCATTTCTATTGAAGTTTAAGTGGCGTCGTTAGGCTGCCAAATTTTTAAGGGATTCTATCACCCTCCTCATTTTTCAAAGATATACTTTCATGTCAAGTCTTTCAAGTTCCTTTTTATTATATTGGGGTATGATATATATATCTATCCTACTGAACTTTTATGTTCATATGATGAGAGACCCTATTTGATCACATCAATTAATTTTTTTTGAAGTTTAAGTGACGTCGTTAGGCTGCCGAATTTTCAAAAGAGAAATCTAATTTTTGTCTTCCTTCAATGTTTTTCATCTCAAATGGTATGTCCTTAAAATTTCATTAACATGTTATTAAATAATTTATATTCTGTTCCCATAATGTTTTATGGATCATTTTTGAGTGGGTGACCCATGTACTCTCTTTTTTCAATGTTTTCTAAAACCTTGTAAAATAGTCGTTATGCTGCAGAATTTCTGTCTCAAAATGTCTCTCTTTTTCTGAATTTCTTTTATTTTGTTAATTGAATACTCAAAGCTCTCTCTTCTATAGGTTTATTCACATATATACCAAGTTGTTCTATTTTAAATTCTGCAATTTACATACATGATACCCACATTCCTTTTCTATGGGTTTTAAAGTGACATAAAGATCATGTCTTTAAAGTAGTTTTTCAAACGTTATGATTATGAAATGAAACTCATTTATTTAATGCAATATGGGTTGTTTATGATATTATTGATGATGATATAAGTGGATCAAATGATATTAAAGACAAATTAAGGGTGTGCCCTGATATCTCTCCAATGCATTGGGTAAAGACTTAATCTCTGGAGATGACCATTTAGACTGATACCTTGGTGAATAACCTTGGTAAATTTTATTGACACCCTGGCGATGGACCTCGGTGAAACGGAAATGATTGTATTTGTAAAATGTTGTAGCCACATCTTCATGTTATGAAAAACGTTATTTGTATTATGATATGCCTCTTGATATCGTTCTCATGCCTTAATGTTCTTTTCATAACCTTATTTAAGTATCTCATGTTCACATGTAAAATGTTGTAGCCACATCTTCATGTTATGAAAAAAGTTATTTTTATTATGATATCCCTCATGATTTCGTTCTCATGCCTTAAACTACTTTTCATGACCTTATTGAAGTATCTCAAGTTCACATGTAAAATGTTTCTCTTGTTTCCCTTACTGGGCCTTCTTCTCACCCTTTCTTTTAATGTATGTCCCCAAGTTATGAGATGAAGTAATGAACCTAGGATGAACTTAAGGAGAAGCCTTTAAAGTGTTTAAGAAGAATGTTTTATGTTGTTTTCATGTATTATGTTCCTGGTTTCCAAGACACTAAACCTTAAAGATCCTCAGTTTTGTGTAATGTAATGAAAGTTTATGTTATAAAAAGGCGGGATGCTATACTATACCTTTCCTCTGATACCAACGTTAACAACCCATACATTACATATATGGTTATTACTTCATAATTGAATCATACTTATTACAATATATGACAAAACCATGGTAGGACCGTATAGGTATAGTGTCTTTAGAAACTGGGAAACATAAACAACTAGTTCATAAATCATCTACATTGGCTCCCACTTACTTCATCATATTTAGAATCCCATTTTGGCATATCCTACTTTATACCCTTCTTCCTGACCTGGGGAAAAGAAAACATACAGAAGGGTGAGCTCAAATGCTCAGTAAGGGTAAAAAAGAAATATCAATCATATCATATTCATAAGAACATCACATTTTGAATATCTTAACCTGGAAAATAGAACATAATATCATAACATGGGAGAAATCATAGTAATGAAATGTAATACCAATAATCATAACATAAAACACAAAACGTTGTGGAATACACACATAATCATAGAAAAGCATTTCAAATTAGTCAAGACTCATTGTCAAGACTATCATAGCGGACAAAGTCCATTTCTGAACCGAGTTCACTCCTCATTCCAGTCATGTGTCACTGAACCAGATTAACTTTACGTTCCATCCATATCTATCTAATGAGTTATAAATAATTACCCAATGCATTTAAAGGAGATATATGTCCCACCCATATCATAATGAAACCATTCTTATGTGTGCCAAAAAATCATAAATCATACATCATAGCATAACCCATGTAATAAAAATGGGATTCATAAACATCATGCCATCATAACATAATCCATAAAATAAATTCATAAAAATAATTAAATCATAAAATAATAATGTCAAAGTAATAATAGGGATAGAAATAGAAACCTATATTATCTTAGATGGAATATAATTTTGATAAAACACTTGAACTCCATTCTTGAGGAAAGTATCCTTTCTACTTCAAAAACAGTTTTCCTTTCCTAACATGTCATTCAATTTTTAACCAAAAGAAGTTTATTAAAAATAAACTTGAAAACAAGTAAAGTAAGATTCAGGGAAATAATGTTCTATGAAATAATAAAAATCCATTCATGACGTATACGTTAAAAAATCATTCTTCGCGTACTTTGGTCAAAAAAGTCAAAAAGTACCTCATATTAAAAAAGACAAAAGATTCCTTTCATATCATTTACTAAAAACATTCCAATGGGTAAAATTGGATTTAAACAATTGAATGAGGATATAAATAATATTACATATTTAGAATACATGGAAGTGGTTGATAAATATTTCCCAGTAAATACCGAAGTATAAGCAATCTTGGATAAAAAATGTTATTGCGAGATTATCACGTACCTTAGGTCTAATATGCTTTGTACATATCCGAACATCCTGTATAGTGATTTAAATAATTTCATTGAATTATTACAGATTAATATTCATTATTATGATATTATATATGCTCATATTCTTATCTTCTTATTAGTTATATTTCATTGCTACTTGATATTCAGGTGTTCTGCTTTATGTTCTTATGCATGTTTTGTCGAATAAATTCTTATTCCACTTTATAGGTTATAGATAACTCTTTTAAAGAATGGTATTAGTGTAATATATATCATATTTATTCATTAAATTAATTCAATTAATTTATATAATCATTATTCAATGAAGATCATGTAGAACGAGTCGCATCACATCGTGGAGACGGTAGGCCGTACGTACGCACGAGCGATGATATCGTTCCCATGATAGTGGGATTGTATTGAAGTTTATGTATATTATTTCATAATCAATATCAATTTACAATAATCCTAAATAGTTATTCTTTACACCATTATACCCATCCATGTAAGGTGGTGGTGGAAAACAGATTACACCACAGCGTGGAGACGTTATTCCCTACTTACACACGCGCGGTGATTTCATTTTCTGTAGGATGGATAGAAGGTGAAATAGGGTTGTTTCATATTTATAATAACATATCAGTATGTTAGTAATACTTATCTGATTATCTCATAATGAAACAACTAAATAATAGGATGTAGAAGAAGAAATAAATATGAATGAATCGGTAATGGATATTACCTCTTTTTCGACATGCCTCTTTGAAGCCTCCTCTTAGGGCACTAAAAATGGTCTTTAAAGAATTGCAGGACCTCTAGAATTTTTCTAGGGATGTTGATAAAGGATGTGGTCTGGGGTTGTCTGAGCATTAAGACTCAAAATTTTGTGAGGAGGAGAGGGAGGAGGTGCCCTTTTGTAAGGGAGGAGAGAGGCACCTTTGGAAAAACATAAAATATTATTTTATAATACAGTCATATTCATTTTTTTAATAAATCCAAATTGATTTATTTCTAAGATAAGGGGTATGGGTCTAAATACTCACAACCAATAGGTTTTAGACAAGGTTAGGTCATTATTTTAACCTTATCATTTAGATTTATCTCCAAGTTAAATAATTTAACTTTTACTATGTCTTTTTGTATTCTTACACTATATTGTTAATAAACATACTATAACAGTCCAAACGAACCCCAAGTGATTAATAATTAATATATATAACATTATCTAATTCATTTGGGCAAAACATAGATTTTTATGAATAACAAAATAATTAATAATATAATACTTGTTTTAAAAACTATTTTATGTAAATTATGACACTATTTGGTAATTGATTTTCCTGAAAATCATAACAGCATGATTTGTTCAAAAACAGTTAATTAAATCAATAATTACATGTCATATTAACCTATGAAATTCTTGTAATTTATAAAAAGTCGGAAATTACATTTATTTTGGTATTTATAACATCAATTATGTTAATATTTCATTAATAAGGTAATTACGGCATCATCATTGTGTCATAAATAAATTAAATTATTTAATATCTAAAAATTATAAATAAAATACTTTTCTATAGAAAATCTTTTTATCTTTAAAAAGAAAATTTATAGTTGAATTTATTTAATGTATAACCCTATATTAGAAATGTTTTAGTTATTATTCTTTGATTTTAACTCTTTTAATTCTTCTTTATATAAAATAATAATAAGTGTCCTAATCTAATCCAAGTGGACATAAATGGTCATATTTTATTCCTAAATTTGTTTTTGGTCGAATTACACTTATCCGATAGAATTGGGACATGTGTTAGGGTAATAATAATATCATTTCCACCCTTAATTACCCTATTTACTTTTAATCGTCGTAAAAAAAGTAAAAAGTTAGTATTCAAAAAAAATTATTTTTATCTTATTGAACCACATATCACTCTTTGACATTAACCATGTCTCTCATATTTTCGAAATTCCACTCACAGAAGCGGTAAAATTATGTTTTATGTAAATTTTCAAATTCTTCTAGGAGGTGGGTAAAAGACGGTGAAAAGTTCATTAAAATTTTTATATATCTAAAATTATTATAAAATGACTCCAATAAATTAGATTAAACTTATATAGGTATTATGTATCAATTATGACCTAAAATAAATTAGAATAAAATAAATAATTATTTAAATAAAAATTCGGGTTTTAAATAGTAACCCGGTGTTTTCACTATTCATCAAAACATGAAAGTTTTCAGAAAAATACCAAAAATTCACCCCAGGCTAATTTTGATATTCCAAATCAAAAAATTAAATCCATTTTGAAAGTTAAAATTTAAAAAAGTGGGTATTACTATTCATAATGACTACATTATATAATAACATATCGTTGTTTAGCGAAACTCGATATTGCGTACAACACAAGCTATCAATGAAGGTTGCTCTTGCATGTAACACAGGCCTAGACAGTGTTGTGTGTAGTGAAAGAGTCCTTTAGTGATGTATATAACATAAAAACAAAATATTTCTCATAAATTCTTGGGTGTTGCAGCTACCCTCTGTTGAATATCTTTAGTGTGTTTTATCTCATCCTCTTGTTTGGTCCATTGATAATGAATATGTGGAATTTCTATTGAAATCAAAGAAAACATGATCAGTCATGGAATATGGCTATTTATTCCACTGTTATATATTATGATACCATAGTCAATATACCATGCACCATTATTTCATAATATCCAAATTTCATTATGATATACATATAATTTCTTATATACATGTCACATATCTACCATAATATATTATGTACAAGAAAATTTCCCAAAACAATGATCAACTAACTATAAAAGTCCTTTTGTAGATCTACAAGGGACTTATTTTTATATAAAAAATCATATTTTTACTTAACATATTCTGTTCATATATACCAGTATGATATCATACAATAAAACTAAATATGTTCTATATCAAAAAACGATAAGATTCCACTAATTGTTACCCATTTACCATAACCTAAGACTCTTGAGACCCACACCTTTACCACATGGGTATAGATGGATAAATATTAATCTAAACACTAATATTCCAAGGGAATTAATTTCATGTTAAGAATATAATCCATGTTTACATATGATATAATAATTTATCTCAAAAAACCACATTTAAATTAATTTTCAGAAATATTATTAGGTAAATTTAATTTATTTCCATGCCTAAATTTTAGGAAAAAATGTAAAAAGTATAAAAAATTTAAATATGGTCACTAAAATAAAAAAATGAAACAAAATTAACTCATACTATAATATATAAATGATATATGTTACTATATTAAAACTGTAGTAAAAAAACATCCCAACTATGGTTTTCCATTACCACCACAAATACACACCTTTATATATACAAATAAATAATAATTAAGGTTGATTGTAAACATACATAGTTTATTCCAACATGTCTCTAACTCAACCGGTGTGATAATTGTACTTTGATGGTTCTACTTTTGTTAAGGTATACAAACACTAATATCACCCAATATATTAAAACATGTGTCATCCCAAAATTATACAATAAGTTTATATTCATTACATAAGAGAAAATGATTAAAAATAACTAAACTTGTATATAATTAAACACTATAGAATAACTAATTTACCACTATTACATTATTTGAAACATCCCACTAATAGATCTATAAAACTATAGCAATATTCATTACCATTAAGTTCTATCAATAACAATAATTTGGGTGGTGATAAATTTTAACTTTCTTCTTATGTAATTGGATAAGTATAGATTTTATATTCAGTTATAACAATCCATATATTACCTAGGTGGTGATTCAAGTTGTAGATTTCTATATGGCATCATATAAAATAATTGAAAAATTAATTGGATTCAGGGAAAAAACTATAACTAATTTCCTCCATAAACCCATGAGGTCTTCACAGAACAAATTCATGGTGCACTTCTTCGGACACAAACCATAACTAATTCACATGGATTCTACCTAGATTTTCTTACATCTTTCAAAATAATTATACTACCCCCTACCATCAAATAACTAAAATCATAAGGAAAAACTTATTTTAAACACATATCCTTCGATAGCCTTAAGAAATAGGAATTTAATGAATGAATGAGAACTCGTGTCATTTTTATCTCTATATTTTGATTCCATAATCCAAAATTTATTTTCTAGAACAAAAATTTAAATCCCAAAGTCCTCATTAAGAATTCTACTATCCAAAACCCTTTGGTATGTACTAAGATCTACCATCCAATAATTTCTGTCAAATTATATTGATATATCATATATAATGTGTATATCAGATCTACTACATACCAATGTAATCCTCTACAATTATAACTATTAATTAAATACCCTCCAAACCTCAACCTTCGGAACCTTTACTATTTGGATAACTTGTACTTCAATATTTCAATATTTCACTATCAAAATCTGAGTGTCATTGAAAGATAATATTGATATAATTTGCGCTAAAAAATATATATTTAACCAAAATTCTAAATTCATGTCACTTAACCATATGAAAACAAAAATTTTAATGAACACACATTAATAAAAGAAAATTAAGTAGAAGAAGTTAATTATAAATCATAACCACATCATTTGACTCCATCCCCTAAATTCATTCTTAATAGATTCACATTTTAGATTTCTAACTATCTACACTAGCATGAACACAACGAATACCATCATAAAAATTGATTAAATTGATAGTATGAATAAAAAACCATCAATGTTAAATAACTATACCAAAACCACTAGAATAATTACTCAATGTTTAAAACTTGTAGTTCACAATATCCCTAAATCCACAACATTAATCTTCTCTCAACACATTTATAAATGAAGCGTGATAAAATTATAGGGTAAAACAAAAAAAACTATAAAATGATGAAATATAGTTCACATATATATTTACAAAAAACATTCCCATGTACTATTTGAAATCGTAAAATGAATTAAGAATATAATAATATATTATCTTGAAAAAAATAAAGAAATCTAAAATGAAAAGACTAGATTAACTCCAACCACCCCATAACCATCTAATGAACCTCTGAATTTCTACTCCCTCTTAAATCCCAAATGAAATTATTCTGATACATCGATAATAATGTATATAATACTCAAATGCAATTATATAATTTTATAAATCAAATATCTTTCTCTAGGTTTATTACAGTTTCAGAGTGGAAAATATTAGGAGAGATGGAAAATCATGAAATTGACATTATAGTGAATTATTTACAGAAATAGATCACCAACAAATCCTATAACAACTGTGAAACAATTTCTAAAAAAATTAACTTTGTAGAATCGACAGAGATAATTTTTTTAATTAACTCTATTATCGGCCCACAAAATTAAGAAAATTTATATATAAGATCATATTCAAAATTAAATAATTCCATATTTCACTATGGTTTTAAAAAATGAAAATTATCCAAAAAATATATAAATTATGATATAATATTAATAGTACCTCAATATGAATTATTTCATTCAAGAAATACCACACTAAGATTTTAATTGGAAGTATATTTCATAAATAAATTGTTATATTCCTCTTATTAAAAATTTTTAACATCGATGGACACTATGGAATCATTTTTGGATTTCATTGTGTTACCTAGAAGAACTATAATGGTGATAAATCTTTACATTATATTCCAATTTTATCGGATACTATAAATATTTTTAATAGACTATAGGTTATTTTTGATTTTATTCTTCAATTTTACCGAACAATTTTCATTCATTCTTGACAATTCTCGTGAAATTATATTATCAAGATTATTGGTAATTTATTTTCTGTACTAGTATTTTTCAATAAAATTTTATATTATACATACAAAAATACGATAATTATAACAATGTATTGGAATTGATAAATTAAATCCAAAAATATTATATTAATATTATAACATCACTTTTTGTTATTGAAAAAAATAGAATATTTAGAAACAATTATTTATTTATTTTTTCTTAAAATTTATTAGGTAATAGATGAGAGAAACATGAACATATTAAAAATTAAATTCATTAAATATTTCATTTAAAAAAAATATATTTCAAAAATAGTATTATTACTTTCAAAAGGTGTAAAAATATTTATATTTTAAATAAATTTTTACTAATAAATTGGTCTCCAAAAATTTAAAAAGTATGTGATTTCCTGAAATTTATTCTAAATTTTTAAAATAAATATATATATATATGTATATTTAATATTAAAAAACATCTAAATACCAATATAATATATATAATTAGTACTTTTATTATAAAGAGAGTATAATTTTAAAAATAAAATTGCCTAACTTGAATAGAAGTAGTATGTTCAATAATTAAAATGTGATTTAGAGGCATCAAATATGGGTGACAAACATAGTCTTTATCAATCTTTCAAATTAATTATTTGATTTTCACTCAAATAAAAATGTTTTTAAACTTTTTCCTTTTTTTTCGTCATGCCATCAATTTTAAATATTTAAAGAGATATGAACTAATTCAATTTATATAAATTTTTTGTAAATCATCTATATAATTATATATTATATCTTTATATTTTGTATAATTATTCTAAAAAATCTTGAAACTACCTAGTCATTTGTATTTGATGGCATGATTGCATAAATATCATAAAGTCATTCTATATAATTTATAAGAAATTATATTATTAACTATTAATCAAATGATAATTATTATCACAACCTCGGTTTAAAGTATGTAACCCTTTAATTAGGAATATTATACATATAAAGGGGTTGGGTATTGTTAAGGAGATTTTGGAATGTTTTTAGGAAGGTTTTAGGGCATTTATAAGGGGGCACTGTTAGTGAAAACTGTACAAAATCTCAAGGAAACTGGGGAACATGGGACAAAGGATTTAGTATGGTTAGCACATGGTTTGGATAAACATGTAGGAAAACAATGAAATAAACCCTCTTGAGATAGTATTAAGAACCTGGTTGGTGCCGTGATTGCCTAACTGTGCAGATAAACTATATGCAGCTTAAAAAGTGTATTTTTAAAAAATGGTATTTTTGGGATTTTACCTAAATGCCCTGTTTTACTACTAAAAAGAGATAATTTGGTATTTACTCATCTACATGTTTAGGTAAACTCTCCGACGTATTATAGAAGCGATTCATTAGTTTTTCATGGCGCATTGGAGTTGATTCTCCACTGTTAAGTCTCTCTCCATGGTATTTTCATGGTATTTCTTATATATACTCCCTAATATCTCAGTTTCATAGATTTACTTTTTCCACATATAGATCTAGGGTTATTAGTTCCTATAATGGTATGATTTGGGATTTTAAATATTATGTAAAGGAATTTAACGAAAATTTAGGGATGTTTTTTCTTGATTTAGGGAGCAGTTGTGTAGTGGAACAATTTTACCAGACCCTAATGATTGGTGTCCTAACTCCAGACTCCAATTTCTAGAACATGATTTCATAATTTCAAATTTATTGGTTTGTATTGATTTTTATTAATGTGATTTCGGAAGCTTTATGGAATCACATTTAGTTATGTATTTTTGTATTTTTGAAAAAATGGGATATTATGGTGAAATGTTCATTGATGTTGGATTTTAAATTGATTATTTTAATATTATTAATATTGTTTATTTTAAGAAAATGGTTTGGGAATTTTTTTTTCAATTAAATTTTTTATTTATGTTTTGTTTAGAAGGAGTAATGGGTTATTTTTTATTTCAATAGATGGGTGATTTATAGAAGTAGTTTTCACATGTTGTTGGTATTATTAATTTTTATGTTGTTCGGATTTTGGTAAATGTGATGGGAATTTTTGTTTCCTTGAGTGATTAAGCATGTGATGGAAAAAAATTTTACTGGCATGAAGTACCATAAAAAAGGGTTGTAATGTGGAATGAAGAACCACTATAAGAAGTGTTTGGGTTTGGATGTGATATTCCACTATTAAGGGTACAATGAAATCAGGTGTGTGGAATTTGTGAATATAGTTGAAATGTGCATTCAAACACAAAAGGTGAATTAATTTATTCAAATATGAAAATTAAAAAATCGTTAATGACATGATTAAATTCATACCTTGTAAATTTGTTGATTTTGTGTAAAAGTATTAGTTAAGTACCTGTTTCTATTGTTGGAATTTGTTGCATTGTGTAAATGGATTTAAATTAATTATTTTATATAATTTTTGAAATATTTTATATCCTTCTTCCTTGAGTAATTATGACATTTGGGTAAATAAAAATGAGTAGTATTAATTCCCCGCTTTTCAGGACATTTGTTCTTTTGTAGATGTTGTATTCTAAGATACAAGAAAAGGTAAAGAATCTAATTTCTTTAGTGGCTCATCAGGAGGATTCTGTGGTGTTAGATCTTGTGTCCTGGTGTATATCTATGGAGCTTATTCATAGATTCTTTTTATTATTCATTGTAGTCTTCTTCTTAGTATTCTAACTTGGTATTGTTATTGCATTTGTATGGTTGTAGTGTTTTCACATTATTATGTGCTGATATGGATTATATTGTTTTCATGCATCATTTAGTTGTGGTTGTTTTGATAATTTTTAGTTAGTTGTTTTTATTTAAAATGGATAAGAGTCTCCTACATCTTCATGAAGCCATCAACACTTACTTACAGCCTTTACCATCAGGAGGATATCTATTAATTCCATGTACAACTTCTGCCTAGACTCAAGCCAAAGAGGAATGGAAAGACATTACAAGGTGTATCATCATGTTCTATTTACTGACATTGGTCATCATTCTTGGAGTTGAGTTTCATTATCTATGAATTCTTTGAGTTTGTATGTTATAAAAGAGTAGTATTGTCAGAACATGGAATTTATATCATTAAAAACATAGCAAAACATTTTATGTTTAACTTCAAGTACCATGGAATTGGGTACATAAGTTTTTTGGAGACACTTATATGAATTAAAATTTCTTATTCATGGGTTTATCCAATGAGACGATGATTGAATCCATGTTCGAAATGACATCCTACTTGGATTTAATATCTCAATTAAAATAAGGATATATGTTATGCTATTAATGTGTTAATATCTGATAAAATCATTTTATTCCAAATGTGTGTGTTGGAAGAGATAATGTTTGTGTTATTTTTAAAATGTTCTCATTTTCAAATCATGGTTTATTTTTAAAAAATGGTATAACATGGGAAATTATGAATTTTGGAATGAGTTGATGTAATAGGGAAATGTGATAGAATTTGAAATTGTTAAGCTTTCATTTTATAGAGTGAGACTTATAGTGATTATTATGTTGATATTAATGGAATTGGGTTGGTGTCTTAGAGACAAAACAGATGGAGCTACAGAGAATATGGTTCCACATTATCCACGAGTGATACAACAACTAGTTCAAATGACATTATGAGCTTTAAATGGTGTGAAAAGTGGGAATTGAAGGGATGAGATGAAGAATAGTGATCATTCAGTTTAGTTTTAGAAGTAGAACCCACCCATCATCAATAAGATTTGGAACTAGAAACGGTAGATGTATGGTGGAATATAATGAATAGTATCTCTGATTTCCTAGGAACATTAGAAAATATTAAATTTAGTCTAGTGATGTACATTTTAGAAGTGCATTCACATCAATTGTGGGATTTAGCAGTCCTGCCTAATGTGTATCATGTTATGATATAAGAGGATTTTGAGGAATTGATAAACCAACAATTCTACCCTCACACCTTAAAAATTAATCAAGAAACCAATTTAAATAGCTTGAAGTAGGAGAACTATTTGATGACATAATATTTGGATAAATTCATGAATTGAGTACAGTTTTCATTTATGGTTTATGCTAGTACATCATGAAAGGTTCCTATTTTTGAATCTGGGCTAAGGTAGGAAATTCATTCGAGGATTGTGGTGTTCTGTATTACAGGTTATACAGAGATGGTTAACATGGAAATATTAGATAAGAGATATATCTTTTTAGATATGGATAGAGGAGGAATGTTTATTGATAAGGGAAATAGTGGGGACTCTTACATGGGGAGCAAGCAGAAGAGGGACACATATTTCCAAGGTGGGATTATGTTTCATAATCTGCTGATAGGATCTGTAAATATTCCTTTAAAGCCTAAAAGGAATCTATTATGTTTCCAATGTGGCACTCAATGAGACATCAAGTGAAAATTTATGACACCACCAAGAGAATGCCACAATTTCAACCAAATTGGGCATCTTTAGTGTTATTGTCGTAGTTCTATGAGGTCAGGAGTTTATCAAAACATTCAAGGGTTGTTGGATTCTTATGCCTCAATGGGATGAGGGTAAAAGCAAACCCATCCTTAGATGAACCGAGATAGCAATAGTGATTCTGAGAATACCATGACTCCCCCACTAGGGCAGTTTCAGCATGGTATTAAAGAGATGAGTCTGGCTGGTAAGTAGGTTTTTTGAGTTGAAAAGGTTATATTGAATGATCATTTGGTTCCCTCTATAGTGATAGGTGATATTCTATGGAATTTAATGATAATAAAAGTGTGTTTTTATATGGTTGGATCTCATTATTTCTTTTCTTCTCATGTTTTATATTTTTTTGTTTAAAATACTAAAAAATGGCATCTATTTTAAAACATCAAATTCTTCTTGGTCAAAGAGAGTGTGTGATTCTTTCTGTATATATCATATCATATAGCTATCTATGGGGTTGAGTTTACCTGTGACTTCTAAGTTCTCCTGATGGATGTTAGTGATATAATCCTAGGTATGGATTGGTTGATGATGTTTATGTCCCACAGTGACTATTATATGAGAGTGTCTAGTTTTATGATAGATGGATGCATTGATAATATCATTGGAGGATAGTTGAAGGTAAAAGAGGGTGAAATGATCTTACTAGAACCAAAAGTTTGGATCATCTTAAAAAATTTGGAAGCTTTTTCTTTATAATCGATGGAAGGGTTTGGGAGAACCTGTTTTTTGTGAATTTGATCAGTTTTTAGATGTTCTTCCTGATGATTTCCCTAGGATTCAACCCATAGAGGATGTGGATTTCATGATTGATCATCTCCTAGGGATGAATCATATATAATTTCCATACTATAAGATGTAACCAAAAGAACTGATGGAATTGAAATTGCATTTGGAGGAGCTAGAAAACAACGGTATTATCCAGTCTAGCACATCTCTATGGAAACACATGTTATTTTGTTATAAAGGTGGATGAAACAATTTATATGTTTTTTGGTATTCATAAGCTTAACCAAGTTATTGTAAATAACATTTACCAACTCCCATAAATGGATGATATATTAAATGAATTTGGTGGTATATTGTGGTTCTCCAAAATTGACTTACGACCAGGATATCATCGATTGCAGGTTCCAAAGGAGGATATCCCAAAAATATAATTCATAACAAGATATGACCATTATATGTATGTGGTTATTCCATTGAGGAATTAAAATTCACATGATTTCATTACTAAATTGATAAATATGATATTTCAGAGATATATGGATTCATTCATAGTGGTCTTTATGGATGATATATTGGTGTATTCAGGGATAGGGGCTGAAAATGGTCTACATTTATCAACAATGTAGGGAATCGTGAGATATCATCGGTTGTATTTCGATTATAAAAGTTTGTTATTTGGAAAAAAGGGGTACATTTTGTTTTTATTTTTATATTTAAAAATGTTGTTTTAGTGGATCCAAATAAAATAGTTGTAGTTATCTCATGGAAACATCCAAAGTTTGTTTTTGAGATACAGAGTTTTCTTAGACTATCTGGGAATTACAAACACATTATTAATGACTTTTCATGAATCGATTCACCAGTGAATGATTAACATGTAATGATGTTCAATTTCAAAGGAATGAATATCATTTTAAGCATTTTAAAGAGAATAAATGTAAACTTACAACATAATTTTTTTTTCAGAACCTGGAAAAGGGTACATTGTGTATTGTGATGCATAAATATTGGGTTTGGTGTGTGTTCTCAGAGATGTGGATCATTTCATTGTGTATATATTATTTAAGATTATTTTTCACAAGAATAACTACACAACATATTATTGGGAAATGGCTATTGTGGTGCATTCTATGAAAAAATAGTACCACTATATATTTTCTCACAAATTCATGGTTTTTAACGATCATAAGAGATTAAATCATATCGTCTCTCAAAGATATTAAAATTTGAGGTAACGGATTTTTATAGAGTATCCTCATATGTATAAAATTTACATGATGTATACACGGTGTAAAGGCAATTTAGTGGTAGATGCATTAATTAGAAGGTCATGTGTGGAAGTTAAGTAATAAGCTTCAGATGAATGACAGTTGATGTTGGTCATACCTAACATGTGGTTGTAATGTGAAGACTTAGGTTATGTATCAGTTTTATATTCGGTTTTTTTGGTTTCAAATTTGGATGAATTTGTAAGAGATTGATAGATTTATAATTTAGAATGTTTGACTGTGAGGTTGAAACTTAATGGTGGGGATACCATTGAGGGATAGAAACTGTATTGGAATCCATTAATGAGGTTTTCGATTCAGATGTTTGTACTAATTTATTTTTAGGAACAACTTCTTAGTGCATAACATTAATCCAGACGGGTGGTTCACCATGGGGTTATGAAAAGGCACAAGGTGTTGAAATCATGGTTTTCATTGGTGGGTATGAAAAAGAAGGTATCTATGATTTTCCCGAGATAGTTGACTTGTTAGAAAGTCAAGGAAGTGCATCATTGATCAATTAGTCTATTATAGTATTTACCCATACCTATGTCGAAATAAGTGTAGATAAATATGTATTTTTCTACAGGTCTCCCAATAATGGTTCTGAAGCATGATACAATATGGGTGGTAGTGGATTGTATCCCAATGTATACCCAGTTCATCACTATTCGTGAATCTCATATGGTGGATAATCTATCCCAAATCTATATCTATGTGGTGGTAAAGAAAAATTTTGTACCAATTCCTATTGTATCAAATAGATACCCAAGGGCCATGTCGTGTTTCTTGAAATCCTTATAGTGATCACATTGGACTCGGTTGATAATAAGTATAAAATATCATCCTTAGGTGGGTAGGAAATCAAAGATGATGGTTAGAATGTTGGAAGCCATGTTTTGATCTTGTTTAAGGAATTATTGTTGATCATGGGAGGAGAAAATTATCATTAGTGGATGTTTTATATAGTAATATTTATATATATCAATACATATGGATCCATTTGAAACATTCCCTTCTCCACAAAGTTGGGTGGAAATAGGTTTTACTTCAATTATTTGGTCATGCCTTGTCCAAGAGACTACATTGAATATTAATATGATTAGTATGATAATATAGTGTACTCAAAATCATCAGATAGTGTTTGTGGACCATCTTCAATTGATGTTTTCATTTGAGGTGGGTCATCATGTGATATTGAGAATCTATCATAGTCTTGGACATCATCATTTTGGACAGATTTGAAAGATTTATTCGAGATATATTAGGCCTTTTGAGATAATTGAAGGGGTTGGGTAGGTCGTATATTTGTTGGAATTTCAACCAAATCTTATTGCATTTTATAATGTTATTCGTGTATCCCAATTAAAAAATATTAGCCAGATCATGACCATGTGATTCAATGTGATCATGGAAATCAAGAGATGGATGTGTTGTTTGTGCATGTTCCAGTAAGGATTTTTGATAGTAAATAAAATGTTTTTAAGGTAAAATCATCTATCTAGAGTAGGTTTTATGGAATTATGATCAAATTTAAGAGGAAACAAGAGAACGTGAGAATGAAATGGTTGAGAAATTGTAGGATCTCTTTCTAAAAGCAGTGGGTTTTTACTTCCAAATGATGTAATGTCCAATGGTGGGTATAATTTAGAACCAATGTTTTGATTTATTTAATCTTTTTATTATTGTTTTTATGTATTTAAATTGGTTAGGTAATGATTGGGAGATTTTGAAATTTCTATGAATGTTTTTTGGCTTTTCTATGGGTGCACGGTTTGAGTACAGTTATTGAAAACCATACATGCATCTTCATAAAACCATGAAACATAAGATAAAATGGATTTTGTATGGTGGGAACATGGTTTTTTAAATAGTTCAGGCTAACCATTTGAGTCTCCCTCTTGAGAGAGTTTCAAGCTCATGGTTAATGCATTGTTATCCTAACTGTGCGACTAACCCATGCGCATCATAGAAAGTGGGGTGTTAAAAAAATTTGTTTGGTTGGGATTTTCCCCAAATACACTTTTTTCCCCAAATAAGAGTTATCTCAGAATTTATATTCCTAAAAGTTTAGGTAACCACTACAACTATTTTTGAAATAAATTCGAATAGTTTTCAAGGTGCCTTGAATGTAATTCTCCCTTGGTAAGTCTCTCAACTTGGATGTTTTGTGGTTTTTCTTAAATATACACTCCATTATAACTAAATTTATAATATATACTTTCATATCATGTAGATAATTTTTTTCTTTCTATAATGGTATGAAATTTTATTTTTTATGTCATTGAAAGTGATCTAA
Source organism: Viscum album (assembly GCA_963277665.1). NCBI lineage: Eukaryota > Viridiplantae > Streptophyta > Magnoliopsida > Santalales > Viscaceae > Viscum > Viscum album. The sequence continues at coordinate 401,944,141 of OY728138.1, forward strand.
GGTGATTTTGAGAAAGTTTCACACGATTATGGAATGTGGTTGTGAGGTGTATCGATTTCACTAATCCCTGAAGTTTGGTAGATTAAAACTAGAATCCTCCTAAATAAACAAGAAGGATTGATTTGAAATAAATTAGTTTTTACATGATATTTATTCTGAATGCGATATATAAAGCTTGGTGGAAACCCATTTTGAAATGAGTTTTCGATTTTGGGGAAAAGGGATTATTCTGGTGAAATGTTATTTGTTGTTTAATTTTAAAATGATAATTTTAAAATTAGTGGATTTGGTGATATTGGAAAATGATTTGTGAAAAAATGGGATTCAATAAGGATGTTGTTTTATGGATTTATTATTTATCATGAATAATATCTTGATAGGGTTTTCAATAAATGGGTTTTTTATTGAATTTGTTTTTAATGTTATTGGAATTGTTGATTGTAATCTTATTTAGATTTTTGTAAATGTTACTGGAATGGTTGTTGGATTATGTCATTAATCATTTGTTGGATGGAATTGATAGTGGAATTAAGTAACCCCTAAAAATGTGTTTTAATGTTTCATGAAGTACCATTATAAAAAGTGGATGGGTTTGGATGTGAAGTTCCACCGTTATGGGTACACCAAGATCGGGTGTGTGGAATTTGTGAATATGTTAGGGATGAATGTGAAACCATAGTTGTTTAATTTATTTATGAAAATATGAAATGAGAAAAGTTTTCTAATGACTTTATTAGTTTCATTCACTGTAGAATTTGGGTAATATTTTTAGGAAATGGTGTGTTTGGCTTGTTGGAATTTGTTGCATTGTTTAAATGGATTTATATAAAATGTATTATATATGTGTTCTAAATTGTTATATCCTAGTGGAGTGAGTTGGGAATTAATTTGGGGAAATCCTACTGAGTATTATTAATTACCCATGTCTTTGGAACTTTGGTGTGTTTTCAAATGTTGTATTCTAATAAATAGGTAAAAGTAAAGAATTTCATTTTCATAGAGGTTCATCATGATACTTGGGATGTTTTTTGGAGTTGGAGAACGGATCATGGGGAGGTTGTATAGATAATATTATTATATTTATCATTTTTTTCATTTTTTTCTTCTAATAAGTATTTTAACATGGTATTATTATGGGATTAGTTTTGTTGTACTATTGTCAAATGGAAATGTGTGGAAATGGTTTACATTGTATTCATGCTTCATATAGTTTTCATTGGTTATGGAATGTTTGGTTGGTTTATTTTATTTCAATTGGAAAATATTCTCCCCACATTTCTATGAAGCCCTCGACATTTATATCAAAACATTAGCATCTTGGGGTTGCCTTTTTAGGCTAAGTAGCAAAAATGTCTCGAATCAAGCCAATGAGGATGGGTAGAACACTATAAGTTGTATCTATTTGTTTAGTCCATTAACATTAGTAGTTGGTCTTGGAGTTGAAATTCATTCTCAATTAATTCTTTTTGTTGGGATGGAAGTATAGAGTTGGATTTCTGGAACATGAAATGTATATCATAAAAATATATAGCTAACTTTTTTATGTTGAACATAAAGTTACTAAGGATTTGGTTACATAAGTTTTTTAGAGACAATTATAAGAATTTCAATCTTATTACTAATGGTTTATACAATGTGAAGAACATTTAATGCATGGTAGAAATGACTTCCCACAAGGGTTTTATATCTCATTTAGGGTAATGATTTATTTGGTGCTATGAATGTTTTGAATTCTAAAATCATAGGGAATGGTTTTCCAATGCATGATTTTGAAAATAGAATTCTAGTTTTGTTTTGAAAATGTGTATATTTTAAAACAATGGTGAATTAATAAAAAAAATTATATCATCGTAATTGTTGTATTTTTAAACGCATTGTGTTAATAGTGACATGTGATAGAATTTGGAAATTTTATGCCTTCAGTTTCAAGAGTTATACTTATGGTGGTATTTTGTTTATAGAAATGGAACTGGGTAGGCATCGTAGAGACCAACCAGAAGGATATACATAAACTTTTGTTTTAACTAAGGACTGGGTGAATGGTATCTAGTTCTTATCATATTACAAGCTTTCCATGCTATGAAAAGTGGGAATATACGAATGAGACAATTCCTGAGGATCATTCATTTCATTTTCAGAGGTACAAATCACCCAAATTCTAGTGTGATTTGGAACTAGAAATGGTAGATATGTAAATGAACATGATGAATGAATTCATTGATTTACAAGGAATAATGGTGGAGTTTAAAGTCAAGATTGTGATGTACAAGATAAAATATCTTGTACGTTAGTAGTTGGAGTTGGTGGTCTATTCTAAAGGGGACCAAGGAATGGAATGATTGGATTTTGAGAAATTATTTAACAACCAATTCTACCCTCACACATTCATAATTATGTGAAAAATAGATTTATCCAGCATGATGTAGGAGAACCATTCAATGATATATGATGTGGCTAAATTCCTCAAATTAGTCTCGGTTTCATTTGAGGTTGCTGCAATTACAACATTAAAGGCATGTATTTTTTAATAAAGGATGAGGTAAAAATTTCTATCTATGATGGTTATTATCAACATAATTTATTATATAGATATGGATAATAGGGAAATACTCAAAAAAATGATATGTTTGGTGCTATCAGTGGAGGAGGTATACTGATACTCATGGGAATGGTGATAATTAAAATGTGGTGAGGAAGTGGAAGAGGGACACTTATTTCCATTGTAGGAGTATAATTCAAAAGGAGTCATCATGATCAATGAATCTACCTACATAGCCTAAAATCATGTGGGTATGTTTCTGAAATTGCTATCTATGAAACATGAAGTGAGAATTTATGGAAGAACCTTGAAAATTAAACAATTAAAACCAGATAGGGCATCATCTGCATTATTATTGTACTACTCTGAGGTCGGGTGTTTAGATTACTACTCAAGGGTCACATGAATCTTATAACTTGATAGGACGAGGGTATTAGTATACCCCTGCTAAACAGAACATATTTAGCCATGGTAATTCCAAAAATACTATGATTCCTTTATAAGGGAAGTTTCAATAGGTTAATAATGAGAAGAGTGTGGATAAATAGTATTTTTTCAATGTTTAATAGGTTCTTATGGATGATTAGTCGTGGCCATACATAGTGAAAGGAATTATTCAACGAAATTCTACCTTTATGAAAGAATTTTCTGATATGGGTGCATCTCATTATTTAAATTATTCTAATGTAGTTGATTTTCTGGGTTTAAATATAAAAATTATTCATTATGTTTTAAAACATCAAACTCCTCTTGGTCAAAGAGAGTGTGGAGCCTTTATGTATAGATCATTTCATATAGCTATGGATGGGTTTGAGTTGATGTGGGACTAGTCAGTTATTCATATATATGTTTATCATATAATCCTGGGTATGGATTGGTTGTTAATGTTTAAGGCCCAAATTGATTATTTTTCATGATCAGTTAGTTTTATGACTTGTGATGGTGTCTATCATCACATTAGATGATATAATAAGGAAATTGTGGGTGCAATGGGCTTGTGGGAACCAATATTTGAGATGATATTATATCAGCATGAGTAATTTTCTTTTTCATCGATTGAATAGTTTGGGAGAATCACTTTTATGGCAGTTATTGGTTATCTTTTTGGATGTCATTCCTAAATATTTCTTAGGGATTCCACTGATAAAGTATGTAGAGTATACAATTGTTCTCCTCTCAAGGATTAGTCTTATATCACATTCATATTATAGCATGGGACCAGAAAAAATAATGGAATTGAATGTGAAGTATGAGGAGCTGGAAAACAAAGGGTTTATCATACCAATCATATCTCTCTAAGAAGCACCAATTTTGTTGTAAAAAAGCTAGATGTAACACTTAAAATATGTTTGGAGTATCTTATGATTAATAAAGTTATAATGAATAACCAATATTTACTCCCATTATCTAATTATATGTTTGATAAGTTGGGGGTAGCTCATTGGTTCCCCAAAATTGACTCGCGGTGAGGATATCATTAATTGCGGGTGTGGAAGAAGGATATCCCAACAAAAACATCAAGATGTAAATATGACCATGATGTGTATGTGTTTGTTTCATTAGGACAAAAAAATAATCCATATATCATTATGGAATTGAATAATTATATATTTTGATGATATTTATATTATTTCATAGTGATCCTTTTGGATCACATATTGATGTATTCACGAATAGGGGATGAGTATGAGAAACAATTTTCAACAGTGTTTGAAATATTGAGATATTATTGGTTGTATTTTAAATAATAAATTTGTGTTTTTTGGATACATGTGGTATATTTTGTTAAAATTTTATTTCTATGAATTTTCATTCAATGGATGCAGAGATGAGAGAGATGGTTATCTCTTGGATGCCTCCAAAGAATGTTTTTGATATACAATGTTCCCTTAGACATGATTGGTATTATCAACACTTTTGGCATAACTTTTCAGGATTATCTTCGCCTATAAAAGATTTAACATGGAAAGTGTTTCATTTCAATAAAATGAGTAGTTTCAATGGTTTTTTGAATAGCATAAGATTCACCTTACATCAACACCGATATTATTTTTCCGGAAACATGAAAATGGAATGTGGTGTATTGTGATCTATCGTGATCTATTTTGGGGGATATTCATAAGAAAGCGGTCATGTTTTCTCATTTATCTCATGACTGTTGAGGTTTTATGAGAAGAAATACCACATGATTTGGGAAAGATCGTCAACGTGTCTTCTCAGTATGCTGGAGGGTGTGATATTGGTATTTGAAAATGTAGGGTGACAAAAATTGATTTTTGTTATTGTTTTCAAAAGTAGGGTTTTAAGGTGGTGTTGTTTCCTACTGTTTGTTAAATTTTAGGGCATCAAAATTGGGTGTTTGGTTTTTTGGAATGGGATGATTTATGCATATAATTGAACACGATGTGGAATTGTGATGTAAATCAAAAATGGAAGGGAACTTCCTATCATGGGAAACAAACCACGTACTAGGTATCTGGAATTGTACATACCTCATAATGTCTGGTTCAAGGATTGAAAAGGTGGTACGTAGATAGGTTTATGGAATATGAAGAGTTCATAGAAGTAGTTCGCGGAAAATGTATCTGGTATGCGGAAGGCTTCTGTTATGTGAGCTAGATTATTTTTTGTGGAAATATGGTGGAGATTGGAGAAACTTATAATTGAATTATTCATGAAAATATGATGGTGATTAGGGGTGCCACAAAGGGGTAATGTATGTACGCAGACCACATGTGGAATAATAGTTCGATGGTGAAGCGGTATAAATTAAATGTTGTACCACGTTAAATATTTTGGAAATCTAAGATTAGTAGATTTTACTTATTTGTTTGTCTATATATGAAGTGATAATCCCTTCATTAAAGAGAGAAAATAACATTATATAAAATCATCTCTCTGGTAATTCAATGATGTCCAACGGAAGTCCGCGATGGAGAAATATTTGAAAGGGGAAGTAGTTCACACGGAAGGAATTCTAACAAAAAGATTTTTGCAAGGCATTGTAGCCTATAATGGATGAAGGTTCTACCGAATGAAGGTGGTCTATAGAGGAAGAAAAATCGTAAAGAATAAATTGATGTATGTAAAAGTGGTACGTGGAGGTGATTCAAGGAGTTGGTATGCAAAAGTTGTATGCGACAGTGCAATCGAACAGAGTCTGCATGAGAAGCAGTCTACAAACAAGAAGTGGTATGGCCCATTTGAGGCAGTTCATGGGGGAGGATATCTGCATTGCATACCCTCTATGCAGTTTGAGGAATAAAAAATGTGGGTCTTGAAAGATTCAAGGAAGCATAAAAATATAAAAACAATTCGTAAAAATAATTTCTCTTAACCTAATTGTACATGGTAAAGTGGAATTAATATATGGGTGTAAAAGAAACATCAGAAGATCATATACCTATTGTTAAGGAAGAGTTAATTCATGCCAATTAAGGGACCTAAAAGTCCACAGACTATGATTGGATCTATTAAAAGAGTAGTGATCGAAGGAAGAAGAATGCCATGATCCTTCCCACTGATAGTGAGATAGAGGAAGTGATATAGGGATGGACCCTTAGGAATTTATTGACTAGAGACTAAACAATGTAAAGGAATTGATACTGGGAATTAATGTGATCTACCTTAAACCGTGTAAGTGGAAAGGAGCTTTAGTGTATTTGGTAAATCGGAACATCATCATTGTATACACCTTAGACATAGCCTACTGAGGGTTAATTAAGTAAAATTGTAGTGATTTTGGGCATGATTGCAGTCCAGTTTATATATTTCTACGGGAAAAAGAGAGAGGTGTATTATTGTAATGATGAAACCAGATCCGAAGGGGTAGGAGGTTTTATCTATCATACCCTGATTCACACCCCCTCTCAAGGTATTTGACCAAGTGGACCTAACAAAGATGCATCATTTGAAAATGGCTATTGTGGTTCATACATTGAAAACAATGTGGCACTATATATTTTGTGTGAAATTATATATGTTTTCAATCATTGTAGTTTGAATCATATCTTCTCACAAAGTGAAATGAATTTTATGAAAAGAATATGGACCATGTATCTCCTTATGGTTCACTATAACATTATGAATACACTGGGTAAGGGAAATTTGGTGGCTGATGCATTATGTAGAAGCTCATATGTTGAGGTGGAAAAAGCAGTATTGGATCAAAGATAGTTTTTGTTAGTCGTAACTGACATGTGGTTGGAATATGAAGGATGAAATGATGTATACTTTTTTATTCCAGTGTTATTGGATACAAATTTAGTTGAATTGTTTACAGAGGTAAAGATGTCTAATATAGAATGTGGGAATTTGATGTCAAAACACTATAATGAGGATCCCATTTATGGATGGAAACCATATGGAAATTCCATGTAGTGATTTATGAATTGGATGGTTGGTCTGAGGGCTTGTTAGGAAAAAAAATCTTAGTGCATACAATCATTTGAGACGGTCGATTGGACTTGGGATTATGAAAATTTACAAGGCATTGAATGTGTAGTTTTGGTGGGTGGGTACGAAAAAAAGGTAGCTAAGTTTGTCTCGAGAGGATATACTATTCAAAAATTAAAGGAATAGAATTAGTGACATGCAGGTTTGTTATAATATATTCCAATCCCTGTGTAGAAATTGAAGAATTTATCACCTGAATTTGTTATACGTATCCAAAAAAAAATTCAGATGCACGATGCCATATGTGTGGTAGTGGATTAGCTCATAATGTCGGCATGTTTCATCCCTATTCATGAATTTCATATGATGGAAGATCTATCCAAAATGTAAATCAATGGAGTGTTAATGTGTAATGGTGTACCATTTATGAATGCATTTGATAGAGAACCAAGGATCATGTCACATTTGTAGAAATTATTGCATTAAACTAGAGGGACTCGGTTGACAATGGGTACGACATATCATCCTTAAATAGATAAAAAACTGTAATTGAAGATTCAAAATTTGAAAGACATGTTACGATTTTGTGTCATGAATTTTAGTGGATTGTAGGAGGGAAAATTTTATTAGTGTAGTTTTCATATCATAAAAGTTATCAGACTTCAATACATATATCTCTGTTTGAAGCATTGTTTGGGCACCAATATCAATCTCTACTTTTATGGGTGGATATATGTGAGACTTTCATAGTGGGTCGGTGCCTTCTCCATGTGAGTGAAGAGAATATTAATTTTATAAGGTAGGTAATTTGGACATCTCATTTTTCTCTGAAAATTAATGGGGATCATCATCGATAGAAATTATCATTTTAGTTTGGTAGCCATTTTCACATGAGAATGTCTTCTCAACTTGGGAATCCTCGTTTTTGAAAGCAAGTAATGTCATATATGAGATATATTTGGCCATTTTAGATATAATAATGTGTTAAAGATGGGGAATAATGGTTTTACATGAAACCATGGTTTAGTGTGTTGCAAAATGTGATTCATTTATCATCGTTAAAAAAGTATCATCCTAATATTGATCATGTGATTGGATGAGATCATGTTGATGTAGAGACGCATGATTCATTGGTGCATGTGCCCGTATAGATGGTTTATTGGCAATATAATTTTTTTCATGGGAAAATCATTAATCTAGTACTAGTTTTGTGGTATTATGATCAGATTTAGGATGAAACATGGGAATAAAAGAATGAAATGAATGAGTAGTGGACTGAGATCTTTTGTGAATGTGATGGTTTTCTACATTTTTAAGATGGATAGTCCAATGTTGGGGAGAATGGAACACTCCATTTTAGAGAAATTTAAACCTTTAATTATGATTTTTATGTATTTAGTATGGTTGGGTATGGATTGGGAGATTTTGGAAGGTTTTGGGAAGATTTTTGGGGCCTTATATGGGTGCATAGTTTGAGTACAATTAGTGAAAATTGTGCAGAATCTCCAAGAGAATGTGAAACATAAGATAAAAGGATTTTTTATAGTTGGAACACAATTTGTATATTATTATTGGATTACCATACAAGGAAAACTCTTGTGAAAGTAGTAGATGAACAGTTACTGTACAGTCATCCTAACTATGTGGCTAAACCGTGGAGTTAAACTGTTCAAATCATAATACAAGGGATTTTAAAAAATGGGGCCTGGTCAGGATTTTTCCTAAACATACCAGTATTTCTCTTAATCAATGTTTACTCATTAGGTCTCTTCTTACATGATGCGGAATCCTCCCCCCCCCCCCCCAATATTTGATGTGATTTTCTTAGTTTTCAGGGTTCTATTATGATGATTCTCCCTTGGTAAGTCTCTCTCCTTGGAAGTTTCATGTTATTTCATAGATAAACACTCCTCCCCCACTCATTTTCATAGATATTCTTCGTAAGCATGTTGATTTATGGTTTTTTCATATAATTGTTTTATTTGAGATTTTTTATTTTAGGGAAAGGTATCAATGGTGATATTGTAGAAATTTCACATCAATTTAGAGTGTGGTTGTGTAGTGGATAAATTTCACCAAACCCTAAAGGTAGGTGGATTCACTCTTGAATCCTTCTGAAAGAACAATAAGGCTAAATTTTAAATTAATTTAATTTTCTGGAAGTTTATTATCAATTTGATGTTTTAATTTTCATGGAATCCTGTTATGTGGTGATTTTTTGGATTTTGTCGTAAACGGGATATTGTGGTGAAATGTAATTTGTTGTCATTATTTAAAATAACGTGTATAAAATTGGGAGATTTAGTGATCTTTGTAAAATGGTTTGTAAAACTACAATTTCAATAAAGAATTTGTTTTATTGAATTATGATTTGGAATGAACAATGGATTCCGGGAGTTTTTAATAAATTGGAAATTTATTGAAGTTGTTTTGTAATTTTATTATAATTTTTAATTTTCATGATGTTTTGATTTCAGTAAATGATGTTGGAATTTTTTTAGATAATTTAATTAATAATTTTATGGTTGGAATGGATATTTGTGTAAAGTGACACTATTAAATGGTTAGAAATGGGCATGAATAATCATTATAATATATTGGTGGGTTTGGACGTGACGTTACACCATCGAGGGTACACCGAGGTCGGGTGTGTGGAATTTTTTAATTTTGTTGAAATTAACATGTATCAATGCAAGTTAAATTGATTTATTCCAATATAAAATTGGAATTATGGTAAATGACTTATTTGGTTTCCATCCTTTTAAATTTCTTGTTTTGTGTAAAATATTTTGTTAGGGATATTTTTTCTGTGTTAGAATTTATAGAACTGTTTAAATAAATTTCTATAAATTATATTATAAAAATTTCCTAATGTTGTCTATCCTAGGGGTGTGATTAGGGAAGTCATTTGGGGAAATCCTTCTGATTATTATTACACAACTTATTCTTGGGAACATTAGTTATTTTGAATATGGTTTATTTCGAGACACAGTAAATGGTAAATCGTCTAAATTATTTTTTGGGTCATCTGAATTCATGGGAATTCTTGTGGTGTTTGATCTTGGATATTTCTATGGAGCCATGTTGCTTATTCATAGAATAGTTTTTTTTCATTTTAGTCTCTTTATAATACTCTTAGTTAGTATTGTTATGGTATTGGTTTGGTTATATAGATTTCACATAGTAATATTTCAAAATGGTTTACAATGTTTTTATGAATCTTGTAGTTTTCATAGTTACGAAATATTTGGATTCTTTCTTTTATTTAAATAGGAAAATATTCATCCAATTGTTATTGAATCCAACGACATTTACTTCATGCCTTTAGTTCCACAGTGATGTGTCTTAAGGCCTTGTAGAACTTCATCCTCTACTAATGCTAATGAGGAGGTGTGTGACATTAAAATTGATATCATTAGAGTATTCTTCCACACTGGTTATAGAAAATATAAAATATTTTATAACATCCATCAATTGAGAGATTCAATAATTCAATTATATAATGATGACATCATTGATTATATAATTAATAATATTTTAGGTAATATATTATTATATTATAAAATTACATATGATTTTTTTGAAGCCTCTATATATAGAATATATCACCATGAGGTTGTGGACATCTGAAGTATCCATGCATCGAGTTGGCCCTCTAGGGAAAAAATATCCCATATTTATCATTCCTTTTCTTATATGAGATAATTCTATATTACTGGATGGAGTATGTTCATTAACATTAAATGAGTTATTTGGACCAATTAGTAGATACACCATTGATGAGGGACTTTAATGACCAACATTATTTATTATTCCTCAAGAATTGATTTAAGAATGTAACAGTAGATATATTGAAGGTAAACATGGTGTTCATAATAATGGTTTTTAAATATTTTTAGTTCCAATATTGGTTGTTCATGTGATTTTATATTTCTAATTTATCTTATTGTATCCATTAAGTGTAAATAATTCTTTATAAACCCATCAATGTTATCAATGAAATCAAAATTTCAGGATTCTTGAAATCTCCTTGAAAAAATAAAGAAACTTTATATTGTTTAATATTTTATATTTTCAATCCTTAAACATTTGTGAATTTATACCTACCTATGATTCACATACATTGATATAACATATTTTTAGATGCATATCCTTTAAATTAAACAAACACGTGCATGAAAACCATAATATTATATTGACTTTGGAAACTTGGAGAAAAATGTTATAGTGTGGCCCAAGATTTTAAATTTTTCACACCATGATCATCCAATCTTGTACTCTTCATAGACTAAATATACATAAAATCTTTCTTCATGAACTAAGGAAAGGGAAAAATGAAAGGGTTGAGTCAGATGATTTGTAAGGGTGTACAGAAGAGATATCACTCTATGATTAGATGGAAAAGAGATCATAAAATTGATATGTAAATACCAAAAAATTTATTCATAATCAGTATAAAATATATTCATTGAAATTATAAACACCACATAAAATAGAAATTTTGTGAATAATGATTTGTTCTCATAGAAAATAAATGCAATCCATTACTATTGGTCTCAACTTCCCCTATACTCATTCAAGCCTCATGTATAATAAGTATTTGTTTGTAACAAAAATGCTATTGATAAAAAATTATTTATATCATAGCATAAAAATATTTATTATGTCCTTTTATTACAATATTATTAAAAATATACTGTTATGGTCATGTTTGGTATAATAAACACTTTCTATTTCTTATATATCTTGTTCTATGATTTTTGAACGTTGTATATTGACCAGGGATAAATTAATTATAGAATAATAATCATGAAATAATAATCATATTTTTTCATTAATTAGAAATTTGATAACAATTAGGAAATATTTTTTTATAAATGATGTATGCTAAGATCAAGGAGATGGTATGATATATGCACACATGAGTAACATTTCAATTTTTCAAAGTTCATTATGGAAATGAGGTAAGAAAAATATTATCATTAAAAATGATCATAATACCATAAATAATATATTATTTCTTTATATATACTTATACATGTCACCCATGTGGCATGATGATGAAAATAGAGTCAGATTACTTCGTGAAGGTAGTAGTCTACACATACAGGAACAATGTTATCATCTACAAGTGATTGAGAAAGTATGATAGGAAATCATATATTACAATTTAATTATTATAGAAATGTCATTATTTTAATAATTATGTAATTTATATAATGTATATATAAATCTTCATTATCATCCATGTTAAGAATTAGTGAAAAATGAATCACATCACTACATGATACAGTATTCCTCCATAGACAGAAGCAAAGCTATATTATTCCCAAAAAATGGAAATCATTATGGTATGTTTGATATATTATTTAAAAAAGAATAATTACATAATAATTTTCCAATATATATATATATATAATCCATCGTTATTTTCGTTCTTGAGATGTGGAAATGTAAAAAATATTGACACTGGTTTGTGGGGCATTAATATATCACACTCACAAATGATAATTTAAGAACCCATTATATGGTGTTTGATTTGGGTTTAAATCATCAAAAGAACGTATACAATTATCATTATACAGACAATATTGTGTTTATTATATTATAATTGAATAAAAATAATTTATAAAGGTGTCAGAAGAAATAAAACAAAAAATTTCATTGATTAACATTACAACTTGTTTGGGTATCCTCCTTAGGTATTTTAAAAAATATTTCATTTGTATGATTTATAAAAAAAGTATGGTTTCTTGGATTATGGGAAGAAATTTTTTGTGTAATATTGGTATGTAATGGATAATCGAAATTTTTTTAGGTGTGAGGAATAGAGAAGTTGGGTTGTCCTTTTATAAGTTAAGGTGGGGACATGCTTGATAATTTTGAATATAATTGAATACTACCACGTTTTTCATATGACATAAGGGTCAAAATTGGGATATTATAGAACCATAACGGTTATATGGCCCAAATATTTCCATTAAATGTTTTTAGAAAAGTTTATAGGGCATATTTACCCTTAACATTTAGTTCAACCCTCTGGTAAAAACATTTTTACCATAGCCATGATGATTAATTTTAAATGCTTTCAAAATTCATTTTGGTGAAAAAATATTTTTAAGTTATTATAAAATATAAATTATTCTTATTTCACATATAGAATACATTATGATGAATTTAATTCCCAAAAGTAAAAATAATTTAATATAAAATTAATCCCACTGACAGGACAAAAAATCATGTTATGAAGAGAAAATGTTCAAAATTTTACGAAGCATTTGTATCAAAATTAATTATAAAGAAGATTCCAATGAAATAAATTGTATTAATTGACATAAAATTTACCGATTTGTACATTAAAACCACACCAGAAATAAAATTTATAATTTTTATTTATTTAAAAAAATATACAATTTTCCATTTAAATTCACTATTTTTCAGTATTCGTAAATAAATTGCGTATTTTAGAAAAATATGAAAAAATTACCCTAAGATAATACATAAATTAAGATTAGAAAAAATTATGTTTAATTTATCAAATTAATTTTCTAAAATTGTTAAAAATTAATTTTAAAATTTATATAAAATGTGTGAATGAACCATATTTTTGAAAAAAATACAATTATCAAGAAAATATTTTCATTTCTTTTAAATGATTCTTATTATATTTCAAGTAAATTTATAAATTATAAATTTTAGTAGAATATATATTTTTATTTTGATTTCAAAACTATTCATACCCACCATCCAAAAAGATAAGAAATACATAAAATAATAATATTTTTAGTTTAATATTGTTTGGTAAAACATGGTCTTGAGTCTAACGCAAGTTATCGAGGAAACCGGTTGTCTCATGTATCACAATAAAACACAGTGTTGTTTATAATGAAATATTTCAATTAATATTAGTTTATTTTAAAAATAATTTATAAAAAACATAGTGTTACACTCTACCCACCTTAAAATGAATTTCACCTTCGAAATTCTTTACTCTAATACAAAAAATTGAGGATACATTTATAAAATTATATCCTCAATTTCCCATATAGCTTCCTCAAACTAGTAGTTTCACTAAAAACAACATTTACCATGTGAGTAATCTTGATTCATAAAACAATCTATCTATAAAAAAATTTACAGTAGTTGTTCCTCATAAGAAATATCATTCTCTAGTTGTACAACCTCTGTGTTTTGTAAATGTTGTTGAATAAGTGTGAACATTATAATGAGAGACACTTGGGAAACATAATTAACCTAATATAGGTTCATTGGAAACACCAATATTTAATCTAATATCCAAATATAGACATGTCTTTTAATGGGATCTATATTTCTATGTCTTAGTTTTCCAATCCTTCATCCATGGAGAAATTTGTATAATGTCATTCTTACCTGCTTGAAATTCCAGATCGCATCGATGATTATCTGTATAAAATTTTTTACATATTTTTTAATTACATACATTTTTCTTAATGGATCTTGCAATATCTACCATCTCATGATCCTCCCCAGGACCAATTTCTCTCTTTTTAAAATATCATTTCAGAACATTGGGGTTCTACACTACCTTCTGTAATGGGGTTCAAAAAGTGTCATCTGAATACTCAAGTGAATGTGATCATTGTACTGAAACTCAACATAATATATATTTTCCCAATAAAAATTTAAAATACATAAGAACCTAAATTTTTGAATCATTTAATGTTTTAATTTTACCCTCAAACTGACCATCTATCTGTTGAAGATACTATGTAATGAAACTCAAAATAAGATCAATATCTTATTGAATACTTCTCAATAACATCGATGTAAAATCATGGTTCAAATAAAATACAATTGAATGTGGTAGTCCATGAAAACATACCACTTCATTAATTTATATTCAAGAAAATGTATCTAAATACAGATCTCCATTGATAGTAATAAAGCGTGTTTACATTGTAAGGTGGATGACAGTAACCCATAATTATCTCAAGATATAAGATAAGATAAACACTAATTGTTATTAGTATATTTAATCTTATTTCCAAAAAAATTAATCTATTACTTCTAAAATAACTACATAAGACCAAATCATTTCATTTCCATAAATGTATCTTAAAATATTTTTAATATTTATAAACTACCTTCATCAAAAAGATGAAAAATTAATTTTAATGAAATTGAACATTTCATCAATCAAAAATTCATAAAATAACGATGATATCCAAAACTATTATGTTAATCTTACCTGGAGACATATATTATTCAAAATAGAACTTATCTAAATTTTCCTTAAATAAGAACTCATATTTTATGAAAATAATTACATTGGAATCTGAGGTATTACAATTTATAGATAGATTATCAAATTTGATTTCAATTTTCTTGTAATTCCTACTAATAGAGATAATCGCGTGAATTTTATCTAATGGATGAACAATAATATTTTAATAGGGATCATTCATAAAAAAATAAAACATGAAATTCCAAACTAAGTAGTGTAGTATTAGTGTTCCCTAATTATGATGAGTCACTTCAACCCTTACGATTTCATAATGGTTCCCTTTTTCCATGGTCTTAAGAGGGTTTTGGTGTTGATCACTATTATTAACCCGATGATTTGGAAAATTATTATAATAAGTTTTTAAATCCTTGAAATTGAATAATTGAAGTGTGGGAGGTGTATTATTTGGTGATCTTTCATTATTATCATCACTAGTATAATCTTTCGCATCACATTGAAATTTAGCTACTTGATGTCGTCCTTTACAAACATAATATAATTACTAGTCTAGTTGAAAATATTCACTCAAAAGTTATATATGGACCCGTCCTTAAACATCGCATAATATTAAATTAAATGAATAATTTACATTGAGGATCTTTACGGGTTTATAGTTTTTGAGAATTAGGACATAACAATTACATCTCAAAAGAATACAAAGTAGACACTTCAACACAGTTTCCATTTTTTTCATAAAATAAATACTATTGAAAAAAATAGTGATGTCTAGTTCCTGGTTTTAGATAGCATGACTTTTCCTTGATCCCATCCTTGATACTATTCATCTTTATGTCTCGTGAAAGCATTTTAAAACTTGGGATGAGCATAAAAATCTCAGTAAGGGTTATAAAACAATGAATGAAAACATTTTTTCATTAATATATACAAAACAAACACTCTGTTACTTACCTCATGAAAACATAAGATTTATGAATAACACAAAGAAATCATAAATCATAAAGGTAACTTTGGGCATTCATAACATACATAAAATGTAGCTATCACAGCAACATAGGGATATACATGGGAATACCCATCACAATATATTCCCTAAATCTCATAGGAGAAACATTCACGTTTACCTCTGTCACGTTACCCAATGCATCGAAGATCTATCTTAGGCTCACCCACCCTAGTTTTGTCATGGAACCACCCACATATATAAATAATGACCAAGATCCATAACATGATCATAACACATAACATAAACATAATGGAAAGATAACATTTCCACATTGCAATAACAAAGTATCATTTCAAGATATTGAAATAATAAATCCATTCTAAAAATAATTTTCAATACCAAAATATGTAAAAATAGTATATGGTATTTATTTTTCCTCTTAAAAACATTATGGCTTGTTAAGTAATAAATAATAATTGCGGCGGCGGAAAGGTTGTTGTCCCCACTTATTTAAAAAAACATTCCTTTTTGCTCGTTTAGTAAAAGGCTTCATATAAAAAGATTCCCTTTGAATGAAATGAAAATAAAAAGGGGATTATTATCCATAAAAAATAAATTCATGTATAAAACTAAATATGCCTCAATGAAAGGGGATTGAGACGAAGTCCCTTACCTCGTTTCCGACTTGACTCGATTGTTCTTTAATCTCCTTTAATATTGGTACCTTCCTTGGTTTTGAACAAAAAAGATTTATTGAAGTTCCTTATGCCTAAGGAATGGATTCTAGGAGGAGTAGATGGATTTATTAAGATTAATTGGTATGAGTTTGGGAGAGCCTAAAGGCTTGAGAGGTGTGAAGAATTGGATAGAAGTGAGGGCTTTTTATAAGGGGGGAGTGGCTCTTTAAAGAGGTGTGAAAGTATTATTTTATTATAATCTTATATTTGGTTTCAAAAGGTCCAAAAATCATTAGAGTCGATGATAATATAACTAATGGTAGAAATAAAATCATCCAATAAGAATTGGACCAGTTTTGGATGTTATTTTAATATTTATAATCTTATTTATTTAAATCTTTTTTTAATGAGGTAAATATTACATCATCATTGTGTCCTAAATAATTTAATTTATGTGATGTCTAAAAATTATAAAAAAAATACCATGTTGTAGGAAATCTTCTTATATTTAATATGAATATTTATAGTTGAATATATAATTTATATAACTCTTTGTAAAAATTAATTTACTAACAGATATTTGTTTTTGTCGATTTTCCCTTTACTTTGAGTTAGTTAATCTAAATTGTTATTATCACTCCCATATAGCTCAATGGGGACCCAAAATCTACCCAAAGATTTCATGGAAGTTAATGACTCAACCAATAAGTTTTGGAAAAGTCTTATGGTAATTTTGAATTATTATAATATTTATTTTACCTTAAATTACCCTATTTACCTTTAACCGCGGTAAAAAAAATCAAAAGATACTATTAAAAAAATTATTTTCATCTTATCGAACCACATTATACTTACTAATAACAATAATGTATGTCAGATTTTCTAAATTCAATACACAAAAGAGGTAAAATTTCATTTAAATGAAAAATTCAGCTTTTTTAACTACGACAAAGTTGGTTTCACTATTCATCAAAAATTGAGGTTTTTCAGAATAATAAAACAATTCAATTTAAGATATATTTTATATTCCGAATTGAAACATAATTTCTATTTTACCAAATTAAAAACATATAATTTGAATTAATTAATTTAAAATTAATTCCCGTTATCAAAAATAAATAGCGCGTTTTTAAGAAACAATAACTATCAAAATATTGATACTTGTTTAAGCCCAATTTCAAAGGGAAATTAATTACAATGAACAAAATTGGATTAAATGGTAAAAATATTTTATAATTACACTTTAAACCCAATTATAAAGATATTCTAACCATATAAATAAATTGGATTAAAACTCCATTTTGAATTAAAATACAATATTTTCACTATTCATTAAAAAATGAACTTTATCAGAAAAATTCCCAAAATTTACACAGTGTAAATTTTGATGTCCCAATTATAAAGATGGATTTTATTTGTTCAATTATAATGAATTAATGTGACCATAACTATATTTAAAGAGGATTCCCCATTTAAAGGTGGTAAATCGACCTTTTAATGTAAATTATACTTAAAGTTAGATTCATTGACATTTTAAGCCTATAAATTTTTTATTGGATGAATATAAATACATTTAAAAAACATTTATAATCATATTGTAGTTATTTTTGTTCATTCCAGCCAATACAATGGCTGGGAGTTAACTACCATTTAAAATAATAATATTATATTATTACTGTGCAACGTAAGATTTCAAAGAAACTCGTTGTTGCGTATTGGGTACGTTATCAAATATAGAAACCCTTATAAAGTAAAATTAATATTTAATTTTCTAATATTAATAAATATTTAATATGTATTATTCTTCATTTACTTGGGATGTTACATCCTTCCCCCTATTTGAAAATTGCGTCCTCACAATTTTATTCATTTATCAAATAAATGGGAGTATTTGTCCCTTATAGCATTTTTAGATTCCCACATTTCCTCTTCAACAATATGGTTTTTCCCCAAAACCTTTACCTGGAGAATTACCTTATTCCACCACATATTCTCTCTACGGTCAAGAATCTGGACTGATTTTTCTTTATGAGGGAGATTCTCTTCCAACTGAACTACCTCTCTGCTCAAAACATGAGATGGATCTGGTATATACTTTCTCAACATCGAAACATTAAAAACATTGAGTACCTGGGATAAACATGGGGGTAAATAATCATTGTACGCCACTAATCCAACTTTCTCCAGGATTTTATAAGGTCCAATGAACCTCAGACTCAACTTTCCCTTTACACCAAAATGCTTCACACTTTTCCATGGAGAAACTTTGAGAAAGACATGATCACCTACCTCAAAAGAAATATCCTTCCTCCGGTTATCTGCATAACTTTTTGGTCTGCTCTGAGTTGTTCTCATATGCTTCTAAATCAGCTGAACATTCTCTGCCATCTCTTCTACCAATTCTGTTCCCTTCAGCTTCCTCTCATATACGTAAACCCAAAAATCTAGAGATCAACAATGATTTCCATATAATGCCTCAAATAGAGCCATATATATACTAGAATGAAAACTATTATTATATAAAAATTCATCCAAATAATGATGTTGGTCCCAACATCCCTAATAATACATCGACCAAGCATGTAACATATCCTCCGATGTCTGAATTGTTAGTTCTGATTGCCCATATAATTGGGGATGAAAAGATGTACGAAAATTTAATTCAGTACCCAACAACATCTGAAGGCCTTTCCCAATGTTAGAAGTAAACTCGGGATCACAATCAGATACAATGGAGAGTGGAAATCCATGAAACATCATTATCTCTTTAACATTCATCCCAGAAAGTTGATCTAGAGACAATGTATCTGGAATAGGAAGGAAATGAAGAGATTTAGTCAATCGCTCAACAATAACCCGTATTTCATAATTACATTGAGAATTTGTTTGGTAATCCCACAACGAAGTCCATGGATATATTTTCCCATTTCCACTCTGGCACTGGTAAAGGCTAATGGATCTCTTTCGGTAACTGCCACTCTGCTTTAACCTGCTGACAAGTCAAACACTTCATCATAAAATCAGAAAAATCACTTTTCATTCCATCCCACTAGTAATACTCACTAGGAACACTATTCATCTTAGTACTGCTAGGATGAACTGAAAACAGATAACTATGAGCTTCACATAACAACTAATTATTTAACTATGAATCATAAGGAACCCCTAATCCATTTCCAAATCAGAAAACACAATCATTTGCAATGTTAAATTCAAAAAACATATCCTTCTAAACCAAATCTACCTTTTTATGTAACTCACTGACTTATTTTTGTGCTTTCTTTATTCTATCTGGTAGAGATGATTTCACTTACACCTGAAACAGAACAGAAGAATTTCTTGCACCAACAACTTCTATGCCAGATTTCATCAAATCAATAACCAATGGATCTCTTTCTAAACATAGTATGGTTAATGAAGCATCACTTTTTTGACTCAAAGCATTATCCACTTTATTTGCTTTTCCCGGATGTTAATGGATCGTGAAATCATAATCCTTGATTAATTCAAGCCATCTCTTCTGTCTCATGTTCAATTATTTTATAGTGAATATATAATTTAAACTTTTGTGGTCAGTATATATTTCACATTTTACTCCTAACAAATGATGCCTCCAAATTTTTAAAGCAAAAAAAACAGTAACTAATTCCAAATCATATGTAGTGTAATTTAACCCATGAGGTTTTAACTGACGTGAAGCATAATCAATTAGCTGATCATTATGGATAAGGACACATCCAATTCCATTCAATGAAGCATCATTGTAGATAAAAAACTCACCATTTCTAGATGGCAGTTCCAAAACAAGAGTATTCACCAATCTCCTTTTCAATTTTGAAAACAATCATCACATTATTTTTCCCAGACAAACTTAACTCCTTTTCGAGTTAACTTATTCATTGGACTAGATTACAGTGAAATTTTCAAAAAACATCCAGTAATAATTTTCCATACCAAGAAAACTATGAATTTCGGTTATATTTTTGGTTCTTGGCCATTCTTCAACAACTATTGTTTTAGCAGGATAAATAATTATTCCATTTTTTTATACAATGTGACAAAGGAAATGAATTTTTTATAACCAAAACTCACACTTACTGAATTTCCCATAAAGTTTATTTTCTTTTAAGGTTTTTAAGACAACCCATAAATGATTTTCATGCTCCTCCTTACCTTTTAAACAAACCAAAATATCATCAATGAACACAACCAAAAACTTATCCAAAAACTCACAGAAAATTCTATTCATAAGATCCATGAATATAGAATGTGCATTAGTTAATACAAAATGCATAACTACAAATTCATAATGGCCATATCTAGTATGAAACGTGGTCTTCATAATGTATTCTTCCTTTATATTCAATTGATGGTACCCCGATATCATGTGAATCTAGAAAAAATATTGATCACTATAGAGCTGATCAAAAAAATCATTGATATGAGGAAAAGGATACTTATTCTTAACAGTGATGTTATTCAATCCTCTATAATCTATGAAAAGTCTCATTGAATCATATTTATTTTTAACAAACAATACTGGAGTAACCCATGGTGATGTGCTAGGTCAAATGAAATCGTTATCTAATAACTTCTGCAATTTCTTCTTTAACACTAAAAGTTCAATTTGAGCCATTCGATAAGGAGGTTTTGAAATTGGCTTAGCATCAGGAACTAAGTCAACAGTAAATTCAACATCCCGATCAAGTATAATGCTAGGAAACTCATCAGGAAATCATCAAGGTACTCATTTAACATAGGAACATCATTAATCTGAATAGTTCCTTTATTTTCAACAATATGTTCGAGGTAACACTCATTTTCATTTTTTACTAGATTATTAGCTTCCTGATATGTTATCTGAAGAAAGGGTTCATTCTTGTACACAAACTATAAATCTTTCTGATATAAAACCTCTTTATAACTGTAGTAAATCTTATCATTATAAAAAGAAAGCCAATCCATGACCAAAATAACACCAAACTCTACTAAAGGAAAAACAATAAGGATTGCAGGTAGATTCATTCCGCACACAAGGACTTGATTATTATTATGTTTTCTTTTTGTCTCAAAATTTCCTCCAGGTGTTTTTATCGTAAGTTATATATTCATATGTTGAGATTGAATTCTTAATTTAATAGAAAATTTCTCAGAAATGAAATAGTGTGTAGACTCTGAATCAAATAACACATTGGCATAATTTGAACAAACAAAAAATGAACCTGGTACAACTTCAATTGATGTCCCAACATCATCTGAAATAGTTGCATAGGATTTCACCATGCCTTTCTGCTTATAGTTTGGTTTCATTCCTTCGGTTGAGTTCTTAGTTGGACACTCATTTTCATAATGATGCATTTCATTGCACTTAAAACATTTTACTGACTGTAAATTATATTTTTTCTTACCATTACCCTGAGATTTTCCAGTGCAATTACGAGCCTTATGTCCCATTTTAGCACATTGGTAGCACTTACCAGAATTCAAAAGACATTCCCCAGCTTGATTTTTACAACAATTTTCACAAACTGTAAACTTAAGTTTCTTACCATCATAATTTTTTGAAGATTTCTTCTTTATCGCTTGCAACCTCAACCTCTTATTCTGTTGTTTGTCAAAAAACACTTGATCATCGGAAAATTCCATTTTCACCATCTCCGAACAACGAACAAGTTTTTATTAACATTTTAACTCATGAGAAGCTATAACCCTTTGATACTTTGGCTTTAATCCTGTATAAAAAATGGTTCATTTTACATTTAAGATCTTGTTTGAAATTTGGAGAATACCTTTCCAGTTGAGTGAATTTTTCTTCATAAGTAGCCACTGAGTCATCCTCATGCCTCAATTCTAGGAATTGTGTTTCCATTCTAGGATGAACCACCTTAGGATAATATTTCTCAAGCAACATACCTTTGAATTCATCCCAATTGAGAGAATCAATCTCCTCACTATCCCTGATATTTTTCTCCATTGAACACCACTGATCTACTTCACCTTTAAAATGATAAATAGAAACGCTAACCTTTCGATGTTCTAAACAACCCATGACATAAAAAATCTTCTCTAGTGCTTTAATCCACCCTTCAGCTAGCATCATGTCAGATGATCCTCTGAATGATGGGGGATATTGCCTCATGAAATGCTCCACTACTGACACGTTCCTCTATTGTTGATCCGTCTGATCTCATACATGGATACCACCACCATTTTTATCCTGAGTCAACTGATCCATCACTGCAATAAACAGTTCAGTTACAATTCCAACCATCTCAGGTTGCTGATTTGGATGGTTTTCTTTGTCCTAAGGTCGTCCCAATAGAGCTTCCATGTTTCCTCTGTGGAAAACCATTCTGAACACAAAAATAGCTTAATCGAATCAGCATGGTAATCTTGAAATCCTATATGATTTCTATGTTAACCTAAATTACTTAATGGATATTAATTTAAAAATACCCTAACTCCTAAAGGTATCAAAACTGACCTCTGATACCAACTATAAGGACCCGACCATAAACATTACAAAATATTTAATTAAATGAATAATTCACATTGAGGATATATTCAGGTTTAGAGTTTTAGAGAATTAGGACATAACTATTACATATCTAAAGATTACAAAGTAGACACTTCTACAAAGTTTCCATTTTTTTCATAAAATAAAAAATCTTGAAAAAAGTGCCATGTCTAGTTCTAGGTTTTATACAGCATGACTTTTCCTTGATCCCATCATTGACCCTATTCATCATTATGTCCGGTGAAAACATTTCAAAACTGGGTATTATAATAAAAAGATTATTAAGGGTAATAAAACAATGAATGAAAACATTTGTTCATTAATACATACAAATCATAAAATCTTTTTCTTACCTCATGAAAACATAAGATTTATGAATAAAACATAAAAATCATAAATTATAAAGGTAACATGTGGCATCTGTAACATACTTACAATATAGCTATCACAGTTATATAGTGATTTACTTTGGAATACCCATCACAATATATTACCTAAATCTCTTAGGAGAAACATTCACGTTTACCTTCTTCACATTACACAATGAATTGGAGAGCTATCTCGGGCTCACCCACCCTAGGATTATCCTGGATCCACCTGTATACGTAAATAATTCCCATGAACCATAACATGATCATAACAAATAACATAAGCATAAATGAAAGGTGACATTTCCACATTTCAATAACAAAATATCATTTCAAGAAATTGAAATAATAAATCCATTCTCAAAATCATTTTCAATAACAAATTACATACAGAGAGTATATGGTATTTATTACTCCTATTAAATACATTACGGCTTGTTAGCGAACAAATAATACTCTTGGCGGCGGAAAGTTTGTTGTCACCGTTTACGTAAAAAACATTCCTTTTTGTAAAAATAATAAGATTCCCTTTGAATGAAATGAAAAGTCAAAGGGGTTTATACAGTGTATAAAAATAAAGTTGTGTATAAAATTAAATATTCCTCAATGAATGGAGATTGAGACAAAGTCCCTTACCTTGTGATTGACTTGACTTGATCGTTCTTTAATCTCGTTTAATTTGGGTCACTTCCTTTGGTTTGAACCAAATGGATTTCATGAAGTGCCTTCTTCCTAAGGTAAGGATTATAGGAGGAGGAGAGGGATATAGGGAGCTTAATTGGGTTGAGATTGGATGAGCCTAAATGCTTGATATGTGTGAGGAATTGGTTATAAGTGAGGGATTTTTATAAGGGGGAGGAGGGGATCTTTAGGAAAGTGTGAAAATATTATTTTATTATAAACTTATATTCAGTTTCAAAAGGTCCAAATAATAATAGAGTCGAAGATACCATAACTTAGGGTCGATATAAAATCATCTAATAATAATTGGACAGGTTTTGGATGTTATTTTAATATTTATAATAATTATATTTAAATTTTTTATTAATGAGGAAAATAATACATCATCATTGTGTCATAAATAATCTATTTTATTTGACATCTTAAAATTCTGTACAAAATACCATGATGTAGGAAATTGTTTTATATTTTCAATGAATATTTATAGTCAAAAATATAATTTATATTACCCTTTGTAAAAATTAATTTACTAAATGATTTTTTTCATTTTTTCCTTTAATTTAAGTTAATTAATCAAAATAGTCATTATCACTCCCATGTGGCTCAATGGGATCACAAAATTGACCCAAATATTCCCATGGTAGTTAATTACACAACGAACAATGTTTGGACAAGTTTTAAGGTAATTTTTAATTATTATAATATTCTTTTTACCTTGGTGTGATCACATATGTACCATTTGAGTTCATATAGCATTTATTATTACCCAGTTTATTGGAGGGTTATATTGGTTAAAATTGTCACATATTGAATGTTAAATATATGTGTTCCACAAGATCATAAACCAATCATCATATCAAAACCCATGAAATTAAATTGGTATCAGAAAAATTCATAAATATAATTGCATGTTGAAAATATATTAGTTTAATAATCATTTCATAATTTCATTAAATCATATCTTATAGAAACATATTCGAGTTTCGAAAGAATTTTTTGGTGGTATTACTAGTGGTAGAGAAATAGGTTTTTGAAAAATCATTTCAAAATTAAAATAAATCATTCAATAAAAGAATAAAAATGATATAATTTTATCATAACCCTATTTAATTGTAATTAACATCAAATGTTTTCATATTTCATGGAGAATTATTTTTAAATATCACTTTGAAAATTTCTTTGAGGTAGAAATCACTTTTAAAAACATAAAACATTTTTGAAATAATTATCATCAAAAATAAAATTATAATACATATAATGAATATTTACAAATAATTTAAAATATTTCTTTTATAAAATTTATATAATATTTTAGAAAAAATTTGTTCAAATCATTTTTGAAAAAATTTTATAAAATTTTTTTCTAAGTGAATGATTTTTCAAATTAAAAATAATATTTTTCCTAAAACTATTATTTTGAACACATAAGAATATATAGATGTTAAAATTATGAGAAATTTTGTATTATTATGAGATAAGATATTGATAAAAAAGTTCTTGATTTTATTTAGATATAGATAATAATATTTAATTAATGCAAACATAATCGTAAACAATTTTGATAAATGCAGAGATCGTATCATACATCTCTTACCATTTTGATAACATTTAATCATAGAATCCAAATAAAATAACATTAAATAGTACATAAAATATAATTAATATATATATATATATATTCATGATATTGTGTCAAAGGGGATGTATATGCACCACATAGAAAAAGATAGGTTCATAACATTGTCTCAAAGAAGGTAAATTGGGACAAATATTCCTTATCAAATAGTTCACTATTGAACTGTAAACCCTTGAAAGGGATATCATGAAATGGAAATTTAAATTAATGTACTTTTATTTAGAATAATAATAAAATAAATTCATGGGAATTATATACACTAGAAAAATAAATCATGTGGGGAATAATGAATTTGTATCAATGAAAATAAAAGTGAGATGGAAATCCCTTACCGTAGGTGTTGACTTCCTTCACACTTTATTGAACTGAAAGTATGCAAAATATTAATTTATTATACATATATAACATAATAAAACACATTTATATCATACTATATTTTATTTAAAAATGTACTTTTATTACACTTTTATCAATAATTTATTCTTAAGGACACATTTTAGATAATTAATGTTTCTTTTTTCATATATAAATATATTGATTTGTTAATTTTTCTCCTATTACAATACTCTTGGTTACAAAGATTCCATTAAAATAATAATTATATAACAATATTAAATATACATAAAATATAATTTTAATAACAAAAATGATATACTTTTTAAATAAATTTACTATATCAGGATTATTGATACGAAAAGTTATATGGATGCATGCGTAATATCAATTCCGGAATGTGGTTGTACACATGTGCACAAATGATGTCGTCATCTTTTAGTGAGTGAAATTTTATGAAATAAAATGATATATTATGTTTTATGTTGGCGAATTATGTCATTAATATAATAATAATTCCATTTATATAATATATATTTAACCTTATTATCATCCATGTAATATGTTAGTGAAAAAATAATCACATCACTTGGTGAGGAAGTAGTCTTCTGTACACACTGGCGACATTATGATATACTAAAAATTGGAAGTTATGAAAGTATGTGTGATATAATAATTTCAAAAGAATAAAAATATTGTAAATATTTTATATGTATAATAAAACTATCATCATTTCCATCCTTGAGTGGTGGGAGTGGAAAAAAAATTTCATCGGTTCATGAGGCAGTATTCTACAGTACATAAGAATAATGATTTCGTAACCCATTTGATGGATGTGGATGTGTAGGTGGATGTTGGTCATAAACCTAGCATTAAAAAGTATTATTATATTTAATATAATTATTTTATTATATAATCATGTTGTAATAATAATGGAAGGAGTTAGAGGAAGAAGTAAAATAAAAATGATTAATGATAAAGACCACCTCTTATTCATGTATCCTCGATATATTTTATCTAAAAGCCTTCATAGGATGGATCTATTATAAAAAATATGGATTATATAATTATATTTGGTAAAATTAAATGTGATTTTTTCTAGTATTGGATGATCAAAAATGATATTACTTTTTGGGTTATTGAGGATATATGTGTTTTTTTATATGTTGGGAGAGGGCACAATTTGTATTTTTAATGAATTTAGTGCTCCCATGTTATTTATTAGTAAAAAGTGTCTAAAATTTGACATTATAAATAAAAGTTTTATTGTATATATATTTCAATAAAATAGTTTTGAGACATGTTTATAGGTCATTATTACCCTTATCTTATATGTTTAACCCCTCAGTAAACCAATTTCTTTACCCTAATCACAGTAATTAATTTTAACTCTATCAACTATTAATTTTCAGAAATAATTAAGTATTAATTACAAAAAATTATAAATTAATATTATTCCAAATATAGAATTCATTTTTTCAAATTTAGTTTATTGATTGGGAAAAATAGGTTTTGAATTAAATCTCACAAACAAGGAGAGAACGCGTATTTTTAATGCGAAAACAATCAAAAAATTTACAATGTTTTTATATCAAAATTCAACTTGATAATGATTCCAATTACATAAATTGGATTAGTTAATATAAAATTGAATTAATTTTACGTTAATACAATTAAAAATATAATTTAAAATTTATCAATTTTTTAAATGAAAATTCAATTTTTAATTAAAATTCATTATTTTCATTTTTAAACGAAAAATGACATATCTTAGAAAAATAATAATATCAACAATAAAAAATTAATATTATTATTTTAAAAATAACAATCATTTTTTAAATTTCAAATTTTAAAACTGGAAAAAATTATTTTCATATAATTTTCTAGAGCGCGGCAAAATCATCTTTTTGAAAAAATATAGTTCTTCAAAAAACCATTGTTTTAGTTTTTAATGATTATTATTTTATTTCTAAAAAATATATAGATAACAAATGTTTGTAAAAAAATATATTTTAATAATTTATTTATTCTTATTCATGCCCACCATCTGAATAGAAATGAAAAATATTAAATATTAAATTTCATATTATATTTTCATTTGGTAAAACATGATCATTGGTGTTACACACACTATCGAAGAAACTAATTGTTTCATGTAATTCAATATTACTTAGTGTTTTTTTTATTTTAACTAATCAAAGAAATTATGTTTTTTCAAAAATAATAATTTACAAAATCTTTGTGTTTTAAATAAACCCACCTATAACTTTATTTATGATATTTGATATCATAAGTAGGAATTTTATTTTTGATTATTGTCCATCATTATATTATGTGGTAACATAAGCAATATTGATGTTAATCTATTCAACATGGGTAATCATAGGATATGAAAATACTCCATTATTTTTCTATTTTCATCAAAGTGTTTGATATAGGGTGTCATATCTGATGGTTCTTCCATTATGTGCGAGGAACATTAAATCCTTTTATAATTATAGTTATATTAGTCATATCATTCAAAACAACTACTAGAACATATGTATTATATCACAGGTGGTTATTATAATTCATAAAATATCATTGATAATGTGATAGGTTTTATGATATGATATAATAGATATTATCAAATATTATATGCTATAAGAAATTTTTTTTGTCATTATTTAAATTAATTATTGAATTTTAATGGTTATAAATATTTAACAAATCTTATAAAAAGGTATTTTGAGATATTGAAATAAATTAAAAAAATTTATAAATTATTTAACAAAAAATATTTTATTGATAATTAATAAATTTATATGGATTTTTTATTTTATAAATATTACATAATATTAAGATTTATTATTTAATTTCTGTTTTCTATTCTATAAAATGTCTTTTAATTTGGATATAAATGATATATATTGTGTTTATAAGTTTAATTTATATAGTACATATAAATCATATAGTAAGGAAAAATATAAAAGATTTTATCTTTAATATTATTAATTTTCTATAATTGTTAATTTTGAATTTAATAGTTAATATTATTAATTTTGAGAAATTATTTGAACCATTATAAAGGTGTATTTATAATAGATTTGATCCAGAAATAAATTAAATTATATATGATATATTTATATTGTGTAATTATTTAGAAAATTATTTTGGAATATAACATATTTATATTTCATTTAATATCATAAATTTTATTAGAATTCCATATAATGGATAATATAAATCATATCTTATTAGATTTAAAGATAAAAATTTAATACATACTTGACCATAGAATGTTAAAAATGATTAGTTAAATTTGTAAGTACTTATAGGATTTTTTTAATTTTTCCATAAATTTTTTATGTAAACATTAAACTTATAAATTTTAATATATTTTAATTTATTCCCCACATATTAATTGATTAAATTATTATATCATCTATGAATTCATACTTATGTTTAAATGTTAAACTTTAGCAATAAATTTTTATACATATATATAAGGAATTACATGCTTTCTATAAGATTTTATTTAGTATCCTTCTACAATGATATTTGATTTTAGTATATTATTATTTGTAGTTAAGAAGTTATTTTTAATTGAAAAATATTTTTTGTTAGAGTTGTAGTGTAATTTACATTACACATGGGATGTTTATCCTTCGATGGTGTTGGACTTATAACTGGCTTGGAATATTATTCCTTGTATATAATAATGGGGTCTCGATTTCTATTTCCCCACATTTTCAATAACATATATTGATGGATTCATATAATTATATATTGTTTCATGAAAGTATTTCATGTTCCAAAAGTTGGGGATGCATTTTAATATGAATATATAAAGTTATATTTAAATTAAGATTATTAACACAATATATGATTCAAGTAAATAGTTATATTTCAATATGGTTTATTCATATTTATTTGTTGTAAGGAATTTGATTTCAATCAAAATAATTATAATAACAAAAACATTTAAAATAAATTAATGTTATAATATGATGATATTAAATAATATTTAAAATATACTAATTTTCAAAATAAATCTAAAGAGACATGTCTCAATAAATTTATCATCCAATTATGTAGCCCGTGTGAATGTTGGGTGCCCATGTGTTATCTTGTGTATGGTAATAATGTAATGAGTTTACCACAACCATTTGATGATTCATTATTTCTTTGGGATACACACATCTCGAATGCACTTACCATTTTGAAACCATTAGAATAGTATTTATTTTATCCTCATTACTGGTGGAAAATAATTTTTACACTTCATTATTTAGTCCATATGTTATATGTGATATGATTTACCTGATTTTTTTTTACAAAAATAGAGTTGGGACATATCTATATTCTTAATATGTGTATGTATTTAAAATATATGAATGTAGTCTAACATATGGGTATAATTAATCTAAAAATGTGCCACAACCCCTTCTCCCCCATAGCTACTAATCGTTGGCCGAATATGAGGGAAGAGATACATTGAATCTCAAAACTGACCTCAAATGGGACACAATTTAGTGAATATTACTAGGTGATTAACATACACACATATGGGAGGTATGAAAATATATAATTTAAAAAGAATGAGATATGATGGGAATATAAACCAAATTACTCCTACTGATAATAAAAATAATTAAATACCTAACAACATTTGTGTAATTATATAGAACTAAATCAAATAAAAATAATATAATAAATCCCTGTTATCCATTGTGAAGCTCCAATATCTCTGGAATAACACCTAAAACGATTAATGTATTTCTTTATCACAAATTTTTTTGATAAACATTAAAATAGCTCACAAATATATAGGATGATCATAAAATTCATAATCAATTACATACCCCTCAAAAACCCTTGATCAAGATGAGAAAAAATCATACTAAATCTCAGTGACTAAAGAAATAAAACTAACTCATCGCCTAAATGGGTTTGCTATTCTTTTCCTCATCCTCTCCCTGTGTTTCTCAAAATATATCATATGCAATTGATAATATAATGTGAAATATAATATCAGTGGAAGGTACCCGACTGCAACTTTCCTCACTAGTTAGAAACTTTTCTCCAATTTTATGCATCCTGGGTTATCTCAATCAAGAATTAATATTTCTCAAGGACACTAGGGAAAATTTTTACCATCTCAAATACACATTATCAAATTAAAAACCAACCAAAGGCTTCGAGACAATATTGATATATTATGGACCCCATCAATCATAGTATCCCACAACCCCAACCACATGTGCATATAGTAATAAATTTGTTTCTAGGATTCACCACATCTCTTACGTATTGTATTATACCAAAATAAACCATGAATCCTAAAAAATATACCTATAATAACCATTAAGATACACTATTCATAGATATAATTTTTTATATAACCAAAATACTTTAGAACCAGTACACAATTATATGAGTAATGATTACCATTGTTCATACAATAACATAATAGAACATAGATAAGGGAGTAGGATTATCGGGGGTATTAACCCATCCGATCCTCTCAACATTTATTTTTTTGGGGAAAACACCCACCTACAGTCAACTCGTAATTAGTATCCCGACCAAAATTGGTGGGGTAGTTTGTTAAATAAAAAATTAAAACATGATATATATAAGGTTCACAACCACACTATGTAAAACTTCCCATCCATAGAATTATATTTCACTAACATCATAAAGGACATGAAACTACTACAACTAAGTCATGTCAATACAAACTATAAAAAATCAAGATCAATATTAATTATCATATTATCCATTAATTAATATCATTTATTTTTTCTTTTCAAGGTTATCATTTTAATCTTATAAGGAATGTTTTGATGGAATGGTAAATTCTATTCTCGTATTCTTCAATATTTCATAATCAATGTAATCATCATGAACTATTCTCAATCTATAATTTATTCATTAAATTCAATGACATTCTAGTACTATATTATTGACCAAAATATACAACATAAAAAATATAGACATGGTTAATAGAATCAAACAACATCTCGTTGCTAGAAACTAATTATATATATATAATACTACAATCTAGTTATTAAAAATAATATTCCTTATCAATAAAGACACAAAGATTTTAGAACAAAAACATTGGGGAATCAAATATTAAGGTTGTTCCATAAATCCATGTTTTATTACCAGAGTCATTGAAGTTAATCACATCTGACATCACATTCCAACATTATCTACATAACCATCACTTCCTTCCACAATCAAATCTTCCGGCATCCCCGCCCATTATTCCAACCGCAGAAGGTTAATATTCAAACGTATCATACCTCTAAATCCATAAATCATAAATACATATTCATTATAATATTACACATATACCATTAAAAGAATTTATAGCCATATCAAACAAGTCATTCAATAATTTATCAAACAACATCAGTCTCGGTCATCCCCAAAGAAATATTTCAAATTATCATTAAATTACCATTAATGTATTTGATTAATAGATCAGTTAAACCATTAATATCATCATTTATAACATAATAAATTTCCAAGTATAATTAATATTAATCAATGATCCTCAATAAGTTGATTATTTCATTATAAAGAAACTTGATGATAATTATTCCAGCATTCCAACATTGTTATAATCAAAAAATTTCCATATTTTTGTTGTATTTTATCTTCAAAACCTATCATTAATTCTTAAAATAAATATCAAATGATTTCACAATATCTCATAAATTTCAGTAAAATTGAATATATTTCAAAAACATGCAATCACATGTCCCATATATTTCAAGAAATAATATAATCATTCTCACATGAGATAATACATCCAGTTCACAAAATTTAATTATATTTTAATATGTGATAACATTATTAAATAATAAAAGTAATTTTGTTATCATGATAATATTATTTAGAAAACTAAAAACAAGAAAATAACATGTGATTGTATCTACATAAATATTCTATTATACAGAATTATCAAGTAATTATCATCAGTAATATTTAATGATTTTTACATAATGTCATGTTATTATCTATTTCTATATATCTTGGAATTTTTCTTGAATAAATATCATAATTTTTTATTTTGAATGTTTTTAATTTCCTTTTCATTCAAAAATATTTTATGTTGTCATGTTAATCCAAAGATACAGTAAAAACTATATTATAGAGAACAAGATAATTCTATAGCCTGAGATGATATTTTTAATGGGAAATTAATCCATCAAAAACATTATATTTTATGAAATATTTATTTATCTACACAATAAAATTAAAATTTCTATCACATTAAAAAATTAAGATAAATTAAACATGAGATTAATCTAAATTTTATTATTAAATATATGATCATCAGTTATCAACATTTTATTGTATTCATTTCATCCTCAATATTTGGAATTTTCAGTTTATCTTAAAAACATCAATAATAATAATATTTTCTAGATTATTATCTAATCACCATTGATCACAGCCATTTTTAAAAATAAGTTAAAAAAGTTTACTTCACACAATCATTGTATATGTGAATGATAAATAAAATATATTTACCCAGATATTTTCCATGAATGGATTTTGACACAAAAAAGATAGAACAAAGAGAGTTATTCCACACATGGGAATTTCAACATGAATTTAGTATGATTTTTTAAAATCTTAGCCAGTAGTCAAGAATGATTTTTATCATCCCTAGTTTTTAAGGGATTTCTAAGTCCATGTCTGAGAAGTAATGCATTATAATTAAAGGGTTTTATGTGAATTCACAAAAAATACTACCATGATTTTCTTTTTATTCTTAGGTATTTCTTTTTTAATTCAAAACATGATCTTGTATAATTTATATATTTTAAAAAATGATATATTAAAATTAAGTAAAATTAACTTTAACTATTTTATTTTTATCAATTAAAACTATTAAAGAAGGTAACATAAATATGAAAGATGTTACCGAGTGAAAAACTAGTTTTTTTAAATTGAACACATTATGCCAACATATGGGGTATGTTTTATTTAATGGTAACAATGTATTATCCATATATGGTTGAAAAATAATATAAAAAAATAAAGGGAAACATTACCTTTAAAATGGTTTTATGATAAATATATGTATGCTTTAGATTCCCAATACATGAGGTTTAGAACATGTGTGTAACCCTTACACAACTGCACAATTTTTATCATATCATTATGTAGATCATAAAAAATAATTTTTACTTTAATGAAACACTAGGAAATCCATATTTACCATTAAATTACCATTTAAATAAATATTTCCTATATGAAACACCATGTTCATGAAAATAATGTAATATTTAAATGAAAATATTACATTTTTAGTTAAATTAACATATAAATAATTAATAAATGGGGTTATTATCAATTCGAAAATTTAAAAAACTTTGAAATAATTAGATTCAATTAAGAAAATTTAAAATTAATTTCACAAAATAAACTTTTATATGATGAAATTACATCCAAAATTTGAAAACCCATTTTATGTACTATTAGTAATTTTAATTTTTTTTAAACATCAATTTTTTTGAAACATCATTTGAAGGACTAAAAAACAACATATAAAGAGTAATTGATTAAGAAATATTCAATCTTATATTATATTCATCTCATGCAATTATCATCCTCAATATTTAAAATAAAAATGATAATGAGAGGGAAATGATGGGGAAGAATTTAACCACCCCTTGTGATACTACTCAAGGATCTCTCAATATTTAGAATACTATAGCCTTTAGAGATGCATGGTGTATATATACTCAACACATTTAAATAGTTTCCAAACAATCTACAAGGGGAGACTCCACTAAATCTCGAAATCAATCAATAATAATAAATTGAATAAATATAATAATCAATATCATATATCATCATGAGATAAAAAAAATTATCCTAACCAAATTAAGAATTAAAATAATTTGAATATTGAGAACACCTATTTCACTATCATTCAGAAGAAATACCGATAATTATAAATAATTCCACAAATATAGATATAATAATCCTAGTAATAAAATCAGTTCTATAAGAAAACATTACAAAAAAGAATAATTATCATAAATAATTAATTCACTTTGATTTAAAAAGAAACAATAGAACACCATTTAAGGGAAAATATTTATTTAACATTAACTACATTAAATTTACATAAGAAATCCACCAATGGAAAACATCAACAGGATGTACCAATTTTTTTTAGAACATACCATTTTTAAAATGTCAGTAACAATGTAGACTAGAATTGTTGAATTTTAATTTATTAAAAAATTGATATTCTTATTAAAACATGTTTTAATCACATAATTGATAAGGAGTTCAATCATAATCATTTTTTCTAAATTATTCATTTATTTTTTTTAAATTAACAATAATATATATATATATATATTATAATCACGGTAATAAAAAATTTCACCATGAATATTTAAATTTAATATATAGCATTTTTGAAAATCAATGAAAATATTTTAATCATTATTCACAATACAATATTTTTCAAACCCTACTTCTTTAAAACACTTAAACTATTGTTTTATACAACTTCCTTTTAAACATGTGCATGTTTCATCATAAATTAAAAATTATTATTTTAAAAAATAACAATTCCAAAAGATATAAATTTAACAAAAGAAATTATTATTGTTAATTGAAAAAATAAAATTTGAAAAAAAAATAATCAATTTTGTTTCCATGCTACATAAATGTTCAAATATCCAAATTCCACTATAAATTAAATGTATTTCTTATTATGAAAATGATAAATGTGCAGTTCAAAACAAAATTTAATAAAATTAATTTTATTCAGCTATCATAATTCTACCATAATCAGTATAATCATAAAATTTACATATATAACATCAATGCATTGAGAACACAAATTTTATCATGTAAATGCACTTTAAATGAACAATTTGTTAATTTACTGTAATTTTTAGATGTAAAATTTTCCCATGTTTTTTTATCTAACCATTATTAACAAATTACTAACCGATGCAAAGAATATAAGGATTTAAAATTATACTTTCCATTTAACACATGTTTATGCCATCAATTTCATGAGTTTCAAAATCAAACCACATGAAATTCCTCAATAAAAATAATCACTTATGAAATCATATCAAATATCATACAAGCATATAAATCAAACAATCCCTTCCACCACACCTTGTTATTTTCTAATGAAGGAAAAGCTAACTAAAAAAACATTTTTTAAATGTGTTATAGTATAACACGTTAGGATGGTTGAAGATTCCCCAATTTTCATACTATTAATGAAAATCATATATATATAGTATGGGAGAAAAATTCCTTTTGAGAATATAATCATACTTGGAAAACCCATTTTGTAAACAAAGGTCACATGTACAACCCAAAACATCCATGATTTTAATTCTAAATAGTGTAATTAATCTTAAACTATTTAGAACATAAAATAAGTAAAATATATTGTATTCCCTTTTCCTTGAACGAGGATGCATATCAAATTGATCGAATAATTATTATATTGATTAAAAAAATACATTCATGAAAACCTTACTTCATGTCAAAACTCCACTACACAACACCCAACAGAATTGTATTGAATGACAACGACGATAGCAACCCCTCATCCCCGACCAAAAAAGTGATGAGAAGAGATTCAATAATGACCCATCTTTCCAGACCATACATGTTCCCATGGAGACATAAAATATAATTATATAAAAATGGTTATAGAAACCCCTATTCATACCCCATGCTTCTAAATCAACACATGGATCATGAAATGAGTTATAAATACCATCTTTGAGGGTCGATGGGTGTGGGATGGTAAGTAATAGTGTAATTGGTACAAATAAGAATGGATAAATGATATAAGAGGTGGATTTAAATAAAGTAAATGAGGGTGTTTTCTTACAGTCATAAAAAGGGCTTGAAATCAATGAATAAAAAAACTAGTCATTCAAATCATGGGGATATCAATTTAAAGGTATATGTATCAAAAAATTAAAATTATCATCCCACAAATCAATAGAATAGATTAGAAAACCAATCCGGGAGGGAAAAATCACCAACCAAAAAGTCACCCCTAATATGGTCAAAGAAATAATATCTACCTACAAACTGATATTAGAAAAAAAACACCAAATGTACTGAAATATTTGGGATTATTCAGTGAATGATTTTATCATTTGTCAAAAATTGTGCTGAGATAATAAAAACATTATAAATAATATTTCAAATTTTGATATTTTTTCCCTTTATCAATTGATTTATGTAGAATAAATAATGGGTACCCTTTGTTAATGTATTTTGTAGAACTGATAAATGTAATATTAATCCCCATTATTTACATAAATAATAAAACTAACGTGTGATAGCCACATCGAACATATAGAGGGTTAGTTTCTTTTTATATCATGTTGTGACACCAAAACACAAGAATCTTGATGCCAGTATGGGCTCAAACAAACACTTTCGACACTCACACAAATGGGATTATGCATACATGCATGGGTCGATGCATGCCTTTGTACACCCTTTTCATTCCTCGATCTACTCTCCACTAGCCCCTTCTAGCGTTGACCCACCTTTATCTCACTATGGTCCATTCTAGTGGGCCTTCTCTGGAGGCTAGTTCAGTTGAAACATTTTTTATAATTAAACTCTTATTATGTATATATATATATATATATATATATTTGAATATATTAAATGATAATATATATATATAAGATAAAGTTTTCTATTTTACTTGTTTATTATTTATTAAAAAATTATTTTTTAGTATTTATTTATATTAATTCTATTTTTGAATTAAATAAAAAAATTTCATAGAAAAATAAATATTGACTTGTTTGATATTAATATAGAAAAACATAAGTTGATGTCTATAAAAATATATTTATATATATTAAATATTGATATGCATTAATATTTTTATCAATATAGATATTAATAATATATATATTGAAATATTTAAATAAATATTATATTAGATATACAATTGCATATTTATATTTATAATTTATTAAATTATTTATATATAATAATATTTAGAATGTTAATGTTTTAATTAAATGCAAATAAATTAACAAAAATTTCAATAAGATTTATATCATTAATACAATAATTATAGTTAAATAAATATATAAATTTATATAATTCTTAATATACTAATTAAATCATTAATTTATTATTCATTAGAGTTTAGAAATATATATTAAATGTATTAGTTTTTTATTTTTAAATATTTAAGCAAAAGGTGTGAACAATTGGCGTAAAAACAACAGCTCCAAAAATTTATTTATCAAATGGTTAATGATATTAATATAGGGGTTGAGACTAAATGGTGTGTCCCATGCCTCATAGAACTAAAACATATTAGTACAGTCCCATTGTAAAAGCAATGTAATTAGAATTTGTTACATACATTCCTAGGTTTTCCATGACCTCAAGGATGATGTACTCTCCTCTATTTTGGGGTGACCCATAGACCACCACAATCATCCTTGAAAATATCATCTTTAGTGCCACAAGCCTCTACTTCAACTGCATCATAAGAGTGTGCTGCAACATCAAATGTTTTAATACAATTTTAATTAAGTCATTAAATGTTTTTAATATAATTGTAATTCATATAATTAACATATATTGATTTTTATTTAATAATATATTCAAGATGATTCACAAGATGGATGAGGCCAAGCCGAATTTGTTTTATAATTAAATGTATAAAATTGGAAATTTATAAATATTAATTAATACTATATTAATTATATATATAATAAATATTTTATTAACTCTTTATAACTAAAAAATGAAAAAAATTATTCAAAACTAGATTAAATATTATATATATAGTAATATATAGTGTATTAATTATTTAATTATTATATTCATTATTTAATAAACTTATTCAATTGTCATTCCCATAAATTGTCAATTAATTATTTAATTATGTATATATAAAATTATATTTCACTCATTTTGAAGAAAGATTCATTTAATATAATTTATTCCTTAATAATGTTAAGTGTATTCTTTATTATTATATAATATATATTTCAAATATTTAATCAATTAATATTTTTTAAATTATTCATTTAAAATATTTAAGACATAATTATTCATGAATATTTTTAATATTTTTTGTAATTTATTCTTCTTCCATTTTCATAGTTCAATTTTTTTATAAACATGGTCATTTTATTGCATTTTGTATACAAGTTTTTGTAATAATATATAATTTTTATAATTTTTTTAAAATTTATATAATTAATACGTATTCTTTTCAATTTTAACATAAACTAACATTCATTTTTAAATTTTTTAAAGTAACTATATAATTTATAAAGTTATTCATTTGTTTTGACAATTAACTCATTATTATTATTATTTATTTTATTAATATATGTTACATGTTATATAATTTCAATTTTCAATTTAACATATATGAAACTTTTATATACATATATATGCATTACTTTCACAAACAAAATTTTTTATGTAACTAATGAAATCTTATTTTGAAAAATACAAATATAATATTTATGTAATTTATTAATATTTTAATATTCATTTTCGAACATCATTATTAAGGTAACTTATTTAATATATCATTTTTTAATCAAAAAAATATTTTATATATTTTTAATATTATTTCAGTTACTATTATTTATTCATTTGTTTTTTCTTGGAATTTAATCATTTTTTATTTTTATTTTTACATATTTATTTACCATTTTCTAATATTTTTTATATGTATTAATATTTATTGAAATATATATATATCCACATTTTATCATTTAATAATAATTATAACTAAAAAATGTATCCGTTAAATTATTATTTCTGATTATTACTCAATTTTAATTATTCAATTTCACTCATTTTTAACATTCATTTACATGGAATTATTTTTCATTAATAGTTTGAATAATATATTTGTGTGTAAATATTTAGAAATAAACTTACTTATAAATTCATATTTAATATATTTATATATTATATATTTATAATTATAAATAAATAAATAAAATTATCTATATAATTATAAATAAATAATTATATATTTGAATAATTATAACATTATAATAAATATATTTAAATAATGATTCTAATTAATATATATATATAATATATGAAATATATTTGATAAATATATATTATTATATAATTATGTATAATTATATAAATTTATTTTCAATTATATAATAATATTTATCATTATATTTAAAAATATATTTAATTTTATTTAAAATAATAAATATAAATCTGTAATTATTTTTATATATATTTATTTACAATTATAATAATTTATTTTTAATTATATACATTTGAAATCATTTTTATTATTTACAATTATATAAATTTAATGATGTTAATTTTTTTAATAAAATTAACAATATATGTCTTCTGATAGAGCTTATTATTTTAGCACGGATGAAACTCCACTTTATGAATGTTTTTTGAATTTTCTTGAAAAACCCTTCCCAATATTTTAAATAGAACCCTAACCAAACCGACTTCCCCCACATTGTTTAGGATCTAACGAAAGTTCATCTATGTCGTCGTCCCCCTCAACATTTTCTTGAATGAATAAAATCTCTCATATATAAGGTCTGTTATTATTTCTCCTCCTCTTTCATTTATTTGTGTCGTTGGTCACCTCTCACATGCATACTATGTTCAATACATGATATATTATTGTGTTCCTAATTTCTTTCATTGTGTTTCCTTGTTTACCTCTCTTCATCCCAGTTCGACCACCAAAAGTTATGAAGCACCCCTCTTGTGACCACCCATTCCCCAACATCCACTCCATTTGCTAACTTACGTAGCAATACACCCCTCTTTTTTTTTTCTTTTTTTTTAATTTTGTTTATATATATTTTATTTAAAGTTAGATTTTATACTTTTTATAAAATTTTAGAATTTTATATGTCAAAATTTAAATTTTAATATACTTTTTTACTATCTATTTTGAAAATTATTGAAAAAGAATATTGGGTTTTTTGGGTTTTAAAATACAAAAATAGGTTGGATATTAAATTTTACTATTTTATGGTGGTTTCTAGTAAATGAATTTGTAATTTATTTAGTGTGTTTATTTTTAAAATGAATATGGATTTCCATATATTTTATATAATTTATTTCTAAAGGGATTATTTGATTAAATAGATAAACAATAATCTTTTGTCATAACAATCATGGAATAAATTTTTTGGGTTAAAATTATAATACGTTTTTTAAAAGTATACATATGATATGGATTATGTTTATATATTATGTGAGAGACCTAAAAAATGGGATTTTATTGAGGGTTATCATGTTTTTTATTTTACATATTTTGGTATGATCATGTTAATATATATGGATTTAGGAATAGAATTTATGATATTATACAATGAGTTTTATATCATGATTATAAAGAGTTCAAACATTGTGGGGGATTCCCATTATGTGGGGAAACAAAATCATTATTTTGACTCAAACTATTTTAACATAACATTTTTAAAAAAAATTATATAATGTATCTATCAGTTTTTCGGGAGGTTTCAATGATTTTAAGAGTGTTCGGTTTCATTTTTTACAAGAATAGGACTCTGGGGATATATGGTGGGGTGATTTTTCCTTTTTAAAAAATTACGTTAAGAAAATGATATTTCAGATTCATTTTGATATACAGTTAACATAAAAATGAGGGATGTGAATGTAATATATTTTTCATGATTTAATTTTTGTAGTTATATATATGTTTTATCTCTTTAGTTATACCATTATTTGCTTGATTAATCCATGAACATCACGTTATTATTATGTTGATCTATTGTGGTTCAATATGAATTGTTTGAGTGTCTGCAACAAAAGATCGAATTTAAAACATATTAATTTTAGACACATAATAAATTACTATATAGTAGAATATTTTAATAATGATTATTATAATCTCGCATAAATATATATGTGGCACTGATTTTTTATATACTAAGTATACCTTTTTTGATATACCTGTTAAAATCACAAATTATATTGATATGTGTATTTATGAGAGGCGGTGTCAATATTTTTTACGTCTCAATGATGTGAAAAACATATTTATTGAATTTTTTTAATGTTTGTTATTGAAGAGTACTTTATGATGATTTAAGGAAAATTGATATTGTAGGATAATTGAAATATATCTATGATAATTTTTATAATGGTTGGGGCCGAAGCCTCAATTTATTATTAAAGAATAGACCACTATTAGTCTGGGTAGTGGGGGACCCATTACATAGCCCAAAGGCCCAAGGCCAAGTGGCCTAAATACAATGCCTAAAAGCACATTTTTTTGGACCAAAGGACCCCTCAGTGAATAGTACTGCTACAGTACCCCTCGTTCTACAGTCCCTACTATAGTACTACCTTTGCTACAGTTCCTGCAACAGTGCCTCTACCGCTATAGTGCCACCGCCGCTATAGTTCCGCCGCTACTACAGTACTGCTACAATACTTCTACAGTACCCAAAATTTCATCCTTCCTGAATTTGATCCTGGGTCTTTTGGATGCCAAGCAGGATCCTCTACCACTTGGGTACAAGAAGGTTAGTGAAAAAACTATATTTATGATTGATAAATCAATTATTTTTTAAATAGGTGTTCATCGTTGTGTTATAGTATAAACATATTTTTGGGTTTTCGAATAATATATGGTCTAGAATAATCTAAAAAAAAGTGAGTAACATGGAATCCAACATCACTTTGGATATCTATAAATGTTTGATCTATTAATTTCATGAAATTCCAATCATTTGACCGTATATCAAACCTAGATGATTACATGACCTATTATATTACAAAGAATGAAATGTTATAAAATTTTTAAATGCTATGTCAAAATTAAATGAAAAACGAAAATTAATTTCCAATGGATTTCAACAACTGAAAAAATAATAAATTTTATTTTACAATATATATATTACAAACTTTTTCCCATATAACATCAAATCGAGAACCTATTCCAACATACATTTGCTTACCCCGTGTGTTTTCTTCCAAGTTTACCACCATGCCATATGATAACATGTTATGAATCATTACAGATATTATTCATATTTTTGATTCCCTATATTATAATTCTCTGGAGCTTTCTCATATGGTTATGAATATTGTAGGTGTATTTTCTTAAACAATGAATATTTCATGAAGCTAATAATGTATAAATGATTCAAAAATCAATGCATGCTAATCATATTACAAAAATAGTAATAATATGGATTTATTGATTTTCTCTCACATTTTCAATATAGCTTGCATTCCACACATCATAAATCCTTTCTAAAAGTTTATGTTGTTTTATTCCTGAAATATTATCAAAATTTGTTCTATGAAAATATGTTTTTCATAGAATAGATTATATCTATACCTTTTGGACTAAACAAAGGCAAAAAATACTGGAAAGGGGGTCTTTCCCGCCACATCTATACCCATGATTTTTCTAAATATTGGGGATATTTTTTTTATCATCTATTAAAACAGTTTTATTAAAAATGCGGGGATTCAATCCCCAATTTCACCACACCATCGTTCTTCCCCTCATTAACTCTTATATCATGATACTCCCCTTCACACATTCATCATTATCCCCTTCTTGAACCCTTGCTTCCCCAACCTCTGCCACCAGGCCCTCTCCTCCCCTCTCCGACCACCGCCTCTTGGCCATCCGACCTCTGCCTCTTAGCCCTCTCTTCCCCTTACAGACCTATGTGTCCTGGCCATCTGACCACCACTTCATGACCCTCTCCTGCACTCCACGGCCTCTTCCTCCTGGCTTCAGCTCCGCTCCCAACCTCGCCCTCCAGGAATTTGCCTCCACCTCAACGTCTTGTCCTCCACCTCCCTACCCCCATCTCTAGTGATGTCCCCCATCCCCCTTCTTAGTTCCCTCTCCTTTAGAAACTTCCCCACCAATTCATTTCATCTTGGTATGGAATTGTTTCTCCTGTTTATTATTTTTAATGTAATTACTTATTCTTATATCAATAGCCTCAACATGTTTACTACACAATTCTTATTTTTTATTGTTTATTTAATCAATAAGAATTCATATGAGAGGTAAATTCTACTTCCTCACAT
Organism: Viscum album; assembly: GCA_963277665.1. Classification (NCBI taxonomy): domain Eukaryota; kingdom Viridiplantae; phylum Streptophyta; class Magnoliopsida; order Santalales; family Viscaceae; genus Viscum; species Viscum album. Next base: position 401,988,547 of record OY728138.1, read on the forward strand.
TGTTATTACAACATCCTTTTTCATTTATATTGTTGTATACCACTACATTTGATTGTATAGATATAACTGAAAACACTGCTAATTTTGGATCATGTTAACAACCTCAACAAGTTGACTACACAATTTTTCTTATTCATTTTTTATTTAATAAATAACAATTCATCTTAGAGGAAAATTCTACTTCCTCACATTTTTATTGCCACATCGTTTTTCATTTACAATTTTTTATACCACTACATTTAGTTATTTGGATATAATCGACAGCACTACTAATTTAGGATCATGTGGTTGCAGACCGTTATAATATGCCCTTCCCAAATAAACATTCCATGAATTCTCCCATATGTTTCCCCCATTTATATGGTCCATATGTTATATAATTTTAGATGATTAATCATAGTAGTGGAAGTTAGATTTTTCATCGACTTCCTAGCTGCTTGATACCCTATCATTGAATACAGGTAATTGAGAGTCTGATTTTAATTTCACATTGGTATGAATATTCTTTATTGAGATCTCTATCTATTATTGGTGTAAATTGTTTCTCATATAATGTCAAAAATATTTGTTGTCAATTTTGAATTTAACTCTAGTGTCTTGTAATCATCAACTGCACCTGATCACTCACGAGACTACTCTATAATAAAGTATGTCCCATTATTGAAGAGTTGAAGATTATCCTCCAAGAACCGAGAAACTCCAGTGAAATACCTATAAAATTACACCATCATGTTCACAAATTTTTACCAGTGCTAGGGCTGATGCATGACGTTCTCCACCATAGAGTTCATCTTATTTTCCGAGGAATTCAATTCTTCTATAATTGTGACAATATAGTCTATAAACTACTCCAATACCCTAATATAGAAATTATAACACCCACACACACACAGATATATATTATTTAGTCCCCTCCCCCTTTATTGTTTCACTAAAAATCTTTTGTGGTTCTTTTCTTTTCACTATATAAGATATATTATACAAAAATGAAAAATATTTGGGTCCATACCTTCCAGAACCCCAATAAAACCCTTGAAATATTTACCTTTAAGGTTGATTCAAGATCAATCCAACTCAATGTTCTCGTTTTCATGATATGTTGTAAACTTACTCCACAATTGAAACAATATATTGTATCTCCACACATGGGTGGATCCAATATTACATCAAAACATAGCAGCTACATGATCATGCACAAACTTATCATAAAAACTATATAAAAGATCCAATGAACCACATTTAATCTACATTATACCCACATGTCCCATAAACTATAGACTCCTATTCTATATTCCAATCTCACTATGCATAGAGCACCCGTATTATTTCTTGAAACCGTAGGCATATCACCATGTCAAGCCATGTATAGAAAACTCTTAATTATATCCTCGTATTATAATTCAACTAGAGTTCATTCATAGTCTCACCATAATTATAAAAGCATATCCTGAGTTTATATGGCCATTCTCATAATCACTATTCTATTGAAAACTATAAACACTATTGAAACACTAACTCATAGAGTGTATTCATCCCATGATCACTAGGTATCTCTATATTCATAAACCCAAACTCCTCCAAAAATGTATTACCCATGGGCACCAGAAATTCTATCCACCAAGAATAAAGTTGTTCTACATGACATGTACCAATGCCACCTAGGCTAGGAATCTGAAAGAGACTCCCCTTCCCAAAACTATCCATAAGGATGGAAGAACTTGGACAGAAGATATTATCTAAGAGAACCCTAGTCTCCTAACACACCTATCATAAATACATTGTCAAATTTATGTGAATTGATATCATAAAATAAAATTTTATCTTTTTTCTCACACACCTATATGTACCTAAAAAATGTCAAACTAGTATGATAGGTTACCATCAGTTACTAGAATGCACTAAGTTCCAAACCTGGAGTCATGCTAAATAAGGTGAAAAACTCTCAAACCTACTCCACAAATTATATATAATAGTGGTCATAACTATAGGTTATACATATCCTTATCTCATGTTAACAAGGAATTTAACAATCCCAATACTTACTTTTATGTTTCAACCACCGATTGAAATTAATTTCTACATACCCACTCCCAGGTCAAGCATAAAGGAAATGTTTCACAAGTAATCACTACACATCTCAAAACAATCTCACACACATTGTGACCTACATAAAAATTCACTACAATTTTAGAGCCTCCTCATCATTTGGATACCACATAACCATAGCACTCTTTGTATCCCCAACCACCCAGACATAGGGTCAACATCTATTACCCACCATGTCACCAATGTACATATATATAATTCACAATTATTATCAGTACACTTTAAAGTTTTATATTAACCCAAAAATTCCACAATAAGGGCTTAGAAAATTGAAATTTCAATTAAATTAGATTAATTATATAATCAAACAGTATAAATTGAAATTTTAGTCCTAGATAACATGGAATTTCCCCGTACATGGGTTGGATAGTCCTAGGAAAAATCTCTATACCATGTCTCGAAACATTATTATTCTATTTTGCACCTTTCCAAAATAGTAAGACTAAAAATACTCGAATAAAATATTACTAGTTCTCTCCCCAAATCAGTACATGCACCATTGGTAGATATAATACCCATGGAATGCCACCCCATATGATAGAAGATGACGACTAACAGTGAGGGTGTCAAGTATTATAGTGGAATACTATACCCACATATTCAATTAAATATATAGTATAAATAAACATACTAATATAAAAATATTTTAATAATACAATTAACATCACAATGAAATGTTTCTATAAAAATCAAAATAATCCATGCAATAAAAAACCAATTTTATTCAATACATTCAGGTAGTCATAATATAACCAGATTATGAGAAGATAGAACTATAAAAACTGTGTCAAATTTTCTAGAGTATCAAACTGGACACAACACCCAAGCATAGTCTTAGAAATCATACAATTAAAAACATCAGATTCTTTCCCAAATCTAAATATAAAATATAATATTGATAACAGATTAGGTGTAAAACTTCAATGGTAGAACATGAATGGTTTTATTATAACTTGGTTTGAATCAAAAGATGGAACCATTAAGATTAAAATTCAATTGTCTTTTCATTGATATGTGATTTAATAATCAATTATTGATAATCATATAAATATTTGTCAAATTTATAACTTATGTTAATGTGTAATAAAAATCCTATTGATGGTTGATCTCTACAATTGCAATCAGCATCATTTTATGTCTACTTTGTCCATCACTGGAGAGTCTATAGTCAGGGTACATGTCATATCGTAAATGATAACAATATAAAAAACCAAGGAATTTAAGGGAATAAAAATCTGAGAGAACCCACATGGCTCAATATAGGATTCCATATCAATAAAACTCATTCAAAATACAAAGGGGTGAGGATTTCCATTCTTCCTATTCCATTCTTCCAGCCTAAACTCATGGAACCATCCTTGACATTTGGAGGAATGGTATTATTACGACCCATAGATTACATTGGAGGTATTCCAACCAATTAGATCAAGTATAATCCAGATAACTCATCAATCAAAATTAAATGATGGTTCTCAATAATAATCCAAAATAGTTACTGATGACAAATGATACATAAGATATTACCCAAATCCGATGAGAGATTCTCCCAGACATTTCACTTCAATTTACATAATTTTTATTTCTTATGGGAACCTGATTCACAGTGTTTGTAAAATTTTGTGTTTGATATTAATCAAATAACGTGTATTTGGTTTTTTAATTGATTTTAAATTATTTTATTTTAACAAAGTGAACATTTTCTTTTTTATGATATTTTTTTGACTTGTTGTACTTTGTATAATGTAGGTGTTTCAAGGTAATTATTTTGTTAAAAATATTCATGATGTGATATAATTAATTAAATTCATCTTCTAGATTATTTAAACAAATATTTAGTACCAATTATTTTTTATATAAATTATCTAATTGAAATACATTCTCGAAGATGAATTGTTTTTCATTAAATTTATTTTCCATCCTTTATTTAAAATTTTACACATGGAAAATATTAATGTAACTAAATATGTGGCACATTTAAAATATTTTTGATGATGAGTGAATGTTTATATCTCTCACTTGGTTTTTAAATGCAATAACCCATGTTTAAGGGTGTGTTTTAATTTTAAAATTTGGTTTTTTATGTTACACCAAAGGGACGACATACTTTTTTATCTCTCCCTTACTTAAACTATAATAACACGTAACACTATATCATAAACATGAAACCTTTCTTGGCCTATTATGGTTTACCTTGTTGATCATCCATTTATATGATAGAGGTAATAATTTTATCTCTGATACTAAACAGGTTAAAATTAGTTATAAAAATAATGGAACTTGCAATTCAAATGTGAATTAAATATTATGTTCTTATGTTCTAATATTTTTATTTTCTATATTACAAATCCATTTTTTAATTATTGATTAAATTTTTTATTGGAAGATTTATTTTTTTCTTGTTATAGAATGGAAATAAGCTGGATGTATCGTACTGATAGGATTTCAATCGGGTTTGGATATAATTTGGATAATTTTTTATATTTTGATTCTAATAATGCTTCATATGGAGGTTTTATACAGTGACAATTATATAAATTTATTGGAAGACCATGGTTATGTTGGTACGAAATTAGCTACCATATACCGAATTTTTTTTCAAACAAACTACTATATTTGGTATCACCATGAAGAGAGGATTCAATATTCTACTATTCATGAACAAATTGAATGAAGTGGCTTGGATAATTTGATATTTAATTGGATTCCATTTTTAAATCATCCTGGAAGAGATATTATGCTTGTGCAAGAAGACAATGATATCGATAAACATGAGGAAAAGACTGAAGATGATGATCAGAGAGTGAAAAATTTATTTGATGATTCTAGAACTCTTGTATATCAAAAATGTACTCAAATGACCATGATGAAATTTTTTTGGAGGTTATATCATGGGAATAAAATTTATATAAATTCTAATACCGCTATTGATTATATTCTTATATTATTGAAGGACTAACTTCATGATGGTGCAGATATTCCTTCAATTCCTTACAAGGCATGAAAGAAAATTCAGCAGATTTTAGTGGATATTAATAAAGTTCATGCTTGTCAAAAAGATTGTAGTTTATGTTGGGTGGAAACATGTGACCTTAGTGACTATAAATAATTCCTTACATATCAATGGAATAAAAATGAAGTTGGAACACCATATCGGGTTAACCAAAATGTTATTTGGCACTTCCAATTGATTACCAGATATCATAATGTATTCTTTTCTATAATAATATCATCCAATATGCGATGGAATTATTTATAGAGAATTAAAGGTAATGATGAGTTGGTTAATCCAACATATGGATTAGCAGAGTGGAAATTTGATGCACAATATCCTGATTTTTCAGTAGATGTGCATAATTGTAGGTTGGGTCTATCTTGCGACGGTTTTAATCCGCTTGGTCAGATTATTACTTCTCATAAAACATTGCCAGTTTTTATTCATGTTTATATGCTTCCTCCATAGATATCTATGAAAAAACCATTCACTTTATTGTGTATACTAATATATGGACCTTCTGATCCTGGTAATGATATAGATGTTTACATGCAGACATTAATACAATAGTTTAAACAACATTTATATTGGGGTGTGCGAACTTTCGATGCTTCTTCAAAGAATACATTTCAGATGCGTACTACCCATCTAGGAACCATAAATGATTTCACTGTTTATGAAATTGTTTCTGGGTGGAGGACAAAGAAAAAATGAACATTTCTAGTTTGTATTAGGAATACACGATCAAGTAGGATTAAATATCACTACAGTTTCTATTTCATGGGGAATCGACGATTCTTTCCAATGGATCATCAATATAGGACGAATAGTCTGAGGTTTGATAATAATATTGAGATAGAACAACCATATCAATGTATGTCAGTAAGTGATGGGCTTAATGAATTGAAAGATTTATATTTTTAATTAGGTAATGTCCACTTGATATCTAAAAAGTAGAATAATTTTGACTCTATGACCACTTATAATTGGAAAAAGAGAAGTATTTTTTTGAATTTCCATGTTGGTCTACCAATTTGTTACGTCATTGTCTATACATAATGAATATTTAGAAAAAAATATGTGAAATGTTTCTTTAAATTGTTCTTAATATGAAGGGAAATACCAAAGGTGATTTATGATCTCTTCAGGACTAGTCGAATTGGGGTATTCGACCAGAACTGCATCCTGTGTGTATCCATGAAAACAAATAGAAAGTTCCTTGTGATTCTTATGTGATGACACAGATAGAGAAAGATTAATTTCCGGTAGTATTATAAAATTTCAAGGTTCTTGATGTCTATTACATCTTCATATCTAAACAAGTCATTAGAAGAGACATGAAACTAAAATCACTGAAAACTCATTACTATCACAACCATCTTCACAAATTGATTCCAACAACTATTCAGCATTTTCAATCCAAAAATTTAAGGGTGAAAGTGATTCTCTTGAGGAATTTTTTTGAGACCTTTGTGGCAAATGGATACCCCAGTCATTCTTGATAAAAATTCATTAGGAGGTGCCATTAATTTTATTTTTGATTGAATGGATTTTTCCTCCATTATTTTTCCCATGAATGTTGCATTTAATGGTTCATCATCCAACTGAAAAACATCATGGGGGACCAGTTTCTTTTCGATGGATGTATCCGATTAAATAAAATATGCGCAGATTTAAATATTAAGTTTGAAACAATAATTATCATAATGGTTTGACTATGAGGGGTTATTTGGATCAAGAATGTATGTATTTTGGTTTAATGTATTTGTATGATGTCACCACAAGATATAACCGGACAATGGGAAATGAAGACTACTAGTATAGGGAAATTGAGGCCTAGTTTCCATCTCTTCACCAAACAGAAGGCATTTCTGGGTCTTATGCATTCGCTTCATTGAGCCTTTATGCGCGGGAGAAAGAAAATCGCACAGTCCAGTTTAACTATGATTTGTTTGAGGACTATATCATGTAAGTAATTTGGATAATTATATGTTATCTCATATTATAATATTTCACATATACCATTCAATTTTATTATTATTTTATGTAATTAACATAATAATTATATGTATAGTTCATCAATCTTTGTCTTTGAGAAGGAGAGAGTCTTTGCATAACCTAGAGTTTCTTGCTTGGTTAAAATCAATGGAATTACAATTACATTAATTAGTTTAAAAAATAGTAATCCATTTAATTTTATTACATATATATATTATCACTGTTGAGTTTACCTATTGACACTGTTTCACAAGAATTGAGATCTTTGGCTTTTGGTCATAATTCTTCGGTTCTTGAATGAAAATATTTAATAATTAATGGGTATTAATTTCTTACAACAGATCGAGCGGTGAAAATATGGACATAACATGATGGAGTTATGTTAACCGCTACAATCAATTATTATGCTAGTGTATCAGATAAACGACCTCGATATGAAGATGTGTATTATAATAGACATGTTGATAATATATTGTTATAGGATTACTACACTCAAGGTAGTGTCAATATGAAGAAATATAATTGATTTTATTCAATGAGACGATATGGTACATTTATTGATAACATTGGATTTAGGGTTACTGATATTAGTCTATTCCTACGTATCAACAAACCATAAATTTTGGAATCAATGGATAAACAATTGTTTTATGTGAAAGATCATCTGTGACCCGATTATGGTGTCATTAATGATGTAATCTGTAGACATATTTTTCATGATTCTGGTGATGTAATTTCCACCATTTTCTTCCCCGTTGGTGTTGGCCAAAATATTGAATTTGATGATTCAAATTGTCCCATTATGAGAGTTGATATTGAACCTGTTGTAGTGGACGATAATATATAGAAGAAATCATGCATGTTCACTGTTCATTCAGTTTATATTGACATGATTTACACATGTTAGTATTACTGTAATTACATTAATTATGTTCCAGTTTTGAATGATATGTTTTTTTATTTTCATGTGTTGTTTCTTAAATAATATTTATTTAAATGTACAAAACTTGGTTTAAATATTTTTTTAAAAGTATTTATAATGTTGTAATGTAATTTTAAAAACTATGATAGTTATTTTTTAGAAATAATTTGTACAATTAGTAATTAGAAGATTTGAAATTGGTTCTTCTCATGAATTGTTGATAGATGTAAGTTGTATAAATTATTTGTAAAAAAATTCTAAAAATAGTACATTTCATTCGTATGTAGATCATTTCAAACACTACAGAAGGTCAAAGGAAGTGAATACTTGATCTTGATCGACAGGGGGTGTTAGTGTGTCTTGCCTTCAATTATATTAGTGAGTATTATAATTGTAGTTTTTTTCTTCTACATTACATATAACTTCATGTTAACATTCCTTATCAATTATTTAGGGACATTCAGAACCACCAGATTTGACTCATAATCTAGTTAGCATGAGTATGAGTGGGGATTCTCCTAGACGAAGACGGAGCACCCGTCATACCCGTCTCCACACTGACCCACCTTAGGACCCCTCTAGCACCACACCTTTCCATCTTCCTATTTAGTCTCCATGGATGTTTTTATCGATGCCTCCATCATCATCTCAACTACCCTCTTATTCACATGCCATGACTTTGCTGCCTTTATTGATGATCCCACTGTTTCCTCTATCATCTCATTTTCCTCTCTTCTTCCCATACGATGTCTACACCACCTCAACTGGTATTTCCACCTTTACCATAACCATATATGATGATGTATGCCCCTTCCTACTACCCATATGCTTCCATGTCTACAAGGAATCCAATTCTTACGGTCCAGCCAACATCTAATTAGTATGTTCCATTAGCTTCCAATCCAGTTAATTAAGGACGCCCATAGAATGCACTGAAATAGACACTTCTGGTAAAGGCTTCTAAGTTAGGATATCCCATTGATCTATCATAGTCTATTGAGAAACCTGCAGACATTTTTTTTATTATAATTATTTCAAACTATATCACTTTTTTTTCAGGTTATACAATGAACTAATTCTTCTTTCCTTGTTTGTTTCTTATTCAGTGGGATATTTTCCAACATGACGTGGGAACACTCAGATGAATGATGTTTTGAATTTCAAACATAGATAAAGGAGGATTACAATTGAAAAAAAATCATATTTTAAGTCCAAATTCAATGTGGGATAGAGGTTTAATGGAGACTTTTTCAATTATCATGATTTCATTTAGGTGGAACTGATGTCACATAGATGTATCAGTAAATAGATTATGGAAAAAGCATGGGAGAAAATATAGGAATGAAAAATTGATAAAGGCATATCTATATTATTATTGTATTTAAATGAAATAACATGCTCATTGCAGATTCAGTTTAACTTTCTCGATGGAGAAGCTGCTAAGACTACAAGGTTCATGGATGTTGGGGAGTTCTGGAACTCATACACACATGAGTTGTATATTGGATAAAAGATCAATGTTGGTACAGAATTAGAGGGGGTACCCATATTCCCCGACTATCCAAAAAGACAATATGAAAATATGATTGCACATTGGAAGACTGCTAATTATAAGGTAATATCAATCATTAATGGTTGGGATATAAAGTTTAATTATTATTACTTGTATTGGAATTTTTTAAAGATGTTTTAGATAAAATCATAATGGATAAGTATTCAGTGAAATATTTTCACACATTGGGGCGCACTACAATTCTCGGTCCTGAAAATAACTAGGTACTTTATATGGGTATTGTAATGTTATACAAGATGTTATACATAAAATATTATTGAATACACTTAGGCTGGATTTGTGAATTTCTAAAATATTGTTCTAATTTAGATTTGTTCATTTCTCATTTTTAGCTAGCAGTATTTGGCATTGACGTTCCTATACCTCGTGCCAAATTATTTAGCTCTAGTATAAAGAAAAAGGATTGATGTGCAGTAAATTCATAGACAAATTATAAAATAATAAGGTTTTTTATTTATATTTTAAATAATTATACAAAATTAATAATTTAATATGATTATAACTTGGAAACTCTTCCTTGGAGTCCCTCGATTGTAAATATGATGAAAACTTCAGGCCACATGATCATTCCGGTCAGTTATTAAGTGAGGAGCACCTGAGGAGAGTATGATGTCAACCAGGGAAAAACATAGTACCCTCTAGGTATTGGTCATCATCAAGATACTTTCTAGCCTCCCAGACCACTATGCTAGAAATCAATCGTGCTAAAGAAGGCGAGGAAAACAAAATAGCTTTAGAGGAGCATGAATGAAGTAAGCTGATGACCGAACATTTCAAGAATGTTATGGAAGTTTTGTGTTAGTCACTTCCATCAAAGGCTGTTGCTGCTTTTGAATCATATATGGCATCAATAATCTCTTTAAATGTCATGTCGGGTGATGCCAATGAGGGTCTTATTGGTGATAACGGTGGTGGCGATAGAGATGTGGCTGGAGAGGATGTTGTTGATGCTGCTATTGGTGATTAGGCTGCTCATGATGTTACTGCTGCTGATGATGATATAGATGTTGTTGGGAATTGACATGGGGATTTTGATGTTTTTTATGGTGTGGATATTAATCCCCTCAATTTTTGACTGAGAATGGGGACTTATATATGTACAATAATGACTCAAATTGGATTCTGTATTGATGAGAATGGTTAATTTATTTTCTTCTAAAATGTTCTGTATAAATTTTCCCTTGAATTTAAATAAATATAACTTTAGAATCCTAAGTAATGCATATTGGTAAGTGATTCCCTTACTACCATAGAATACTTATCTCTATATGATATCCCATATAGTGAAATTGGATTCCATTTATTATCACTTTATTTTTCAGAAATCATTGAATTGAAATGTCTAAATAAATTAAGGTAAAATGAATACATTCCTTAGCTGTTATTTCTAAAATGATCATTTTTTGAAATCAGAAGTTGTTATATTGATTAAATAGTTTTGGTTTTTTTTGAGATCCCAAGTCCCTAAATTAAATGGTACATGATAGAGATTTTTTTCTAGTTTATTGGTAGATTTGTAAGAAGGATGTGGGATTTCAATAGATAAATACAACATTGGTTTAGGATAATGGGAATGTTGTGGCATGAACCTATCCACCCCTTGATATTTCAAAGTGGTGTAACATTTAATAAGGGAAAATCAAAAGTCATCAAGACCATCACCACTATAGGTATCTAATTCATAAGTTCATCATGATAGATCTAGCTTACTTTTTATTCATGATTAGTAGATAGATGATGATGAATACGATCGTTAGATAGTGAAATGTGTTTATTAATATCTTATATCCTCATATATGTTTTATTTGATATTATAGCTTCCCTTTTTTTTCAAAGAGACTAGTGTCTCACTTGTTATTAATAGTGGAATTAACATGGTGCATCATGAGTTTACATTCACTTTTTGGTAAGTGATTATAATGTAAAAATGTTTAACTGGATTACTATATGTATAACATTGTTTTGACACCTTTTAGAATTTTATACTTTAGATATGAGAATATTAAATATGAATCCATCCTATCCCTTTGGTCAAGCATCTCCTCCTGGTACACACCACCCCTAGGTCGAGCTTTCCCTCACCCGATGTGAACCCCCCCTAGGTCGAGCATCCCCTTCAACATTTTTTTGATTCGACTGTTCTTTGACAGTGAGTTGCTAATATATTTCTGGCATTGTTAATTGATTAATTATTTTTTTAGGGTAACATTTTTCAGTTTTTTTATTGATTTGGTCATTTATTTAGTTTAGTTTGAGTAGATATTCTTTTTTTAGTTTTATCTTTCCCTCACACGATTGTTTATATGGAATGGTTTGAGTTTTTTTGATTCATTGTTTAGTTTGATTCATTGATTAGATTGTGTATTATTCCATACTTAATTGATTGGGCTATTCGTTTTATTGATTCATTATTTAGGTCAAGCACCCCCTTATACGTTTTGTTGATATATTTTTCTGTCTATAGATTATGGATTAATTGATAAATTTTTTAGTATGACAGTGAGTCACTAATAATTTTTTGGCATCCCTTTATATTCATTTGTCATGCATGGTTAATTGTTTTTGGCATGGTTATTCTTTGACAGGTAGAAACTGTTTTTTTCATTTATCTCGCATGATTATTTGAATAGGTGGGTGCAAGGGGGGAATGCAGGGGGTGGGGATTGGTGTACGGGAGGAGGGGTGGCTGGGTGCGTGGGGTGAGGGATGGGTGAAGGGAGGGGGTGGGTGTGGGGGGTGCGGGTGGGGCTAGGTTCAAGGGGTGTGGGATGGGTGTTGGGGTGGGTTAGTGCAGGTGGGGAGGAATGGGGGGGGCTGTGAATATATACAGGTGAAAGAGATCAAACAAGATTTTGTGTTCCTATTTTTGGCCTCCTAAGGGATTTTCCATTTTGATCATTTTTTGATTTTGATGACATGTATTGTTATGAATGATAAAGATTCATTATATGAAGAAAAATAGAAACAAAAGATTGTCGATGCAATTGATTTTCTTCCACATCTTACAACTGGTATTTACGAGAATATAATATTTTGTAGGTAATGGTTATTTTATTCCATTTTTTCATGACTTTAGTTACAATTTTTTGTGTTTTCAATCAAATTTACATGGCATACACCATGCTTTTAGAATTTATGATTTCATGTTTACTCATGAGAGGGAAATATTAGATCTTTTGGTAATTGATTTGTATCATGGTTGGATAGTTGATCCCCTAGTATCCACTTTTGAATCCTGTACTTTTAAAAATATTTCGAAAAAATATTTTATACATTCTCCCAGTTTACAGTTTTCCTTTTTTATTATTCTTCTTTCCTTTTCTTAATAAGAATATTTTCATGTATATGCATTCATGGGGGTGTCCCAGGGGGGTATCCAGGGGTGTCTAGAGGGTGGGGTGTCCAGAGGGTGTCCAAAGGGTGTCTGGGTGTGGGGGGGTCTAGTGGGGGGTGTCCAGGGGGTGTCCAGGGGCTGTCTAGCGGGGTATAGTGGAGGTTGTTTTGGGGGGTCCATGGGGATGGTGGTAGTGTGCAGGGGGTGTGGGAGTGGGGGTGGGGGGTGTGGGTGTATATGTGGAGGGGGCAATTCATGAGGAGATTGTCTAGGGGTGAAGGGGGCTGGGGAGAAGGGAGGGGGAAAGGGGTGCAGGAGGAGGGGGTATATTCCCGAAATGGGGGTTAGGTGGGATGTCCAGGGGTGTCTAAGAGAGAAGGGAGTGGACAGTGGGTGTTGGGGTGTAGGGGGAGGGGGTATTAAAGGAGGGATGAATGAGGCTGGGGGAAGTGTGTAGGGGGTAGGGGTGTAGGGGGAGGGGGTTGTCCTGGAGGGGGTGGGATATCTAGGGGTTGTCCAGGAGGGCAGGCAGGGGGCAGGTGGGTTTAGGGGTGTAGGGAGAGGGGGTCAATCTAGAAGGGGGTGAAGGGGGATGGGGGGATGTGTAGGGATAGGGAGGGGGCCTGGGGTGTGGGGGTGTAGGGGAAAGGGGGGATTTCTTGTAGGGGAGAGGGCTGTGAATATATGCAGGTGAAAGAGCTATAAAGATTGTTTGGATTCCTTTTCTTGTCTTCTTTATGGATTTTCCTTTTCAATCATTGGATTATTTTTATTACTTGTATTGGAATTCATGAAAGAGATTCATTCTATTTAAAGAACCATCAACACAATATAGCTGATGCAAATGATTTTCTTCCACAACATTAAACATATATTGACGCGAATATAAAATTCAGGATTTAGTGGTTATTTTATAACATTTTTTACAAGGAATTAGTAACCATTTGTTGTGTGTTAAATAAAATATACTTGTCATACACCATGATTGTAGAGTTGATTATTTCAATTTTAATCTCGAGTGTGCAATATTTGATATTATGGACATTTCTCTAGGGGGAGGGGGTGTCTAGGGTGTCCAGTTGGAGGTGTCTAGGGGGTTTCATGGGGGGGGGAAGGGGTGTCCAGGGGGTATCTAGGGGTGTGTCCTAGGGTGGTCCAGTGGGTGGTGTCTTGGGGGTCTAGTGGGAGGTGTCCAGGGGGTTTCTAGGGGGTCCAGGGTGTCCGGGGGGGTCCAAGGGTGGTGTATAGGGGGAGGGGGTCTCTAGGGGGTCCATGGGGGTGTCAAGGGGGTCCAGGGGTGTCAAGGGGGGTCCATGGGGTGTCAAGGGGGGTCCATGGGGTGTCAGGGGGGGTCTAGTGGGGGTGTTCGGGGGGGGGGGGTGTTTCTAGGGGGTCTAGTGGGGGTTATCAAGGGGGGTGTCTAGGGGGGTCGTCAAGGGGGGTGTCCAGGGGGTACCTGTTGGGGTCCAGCGGGGAGTGTCCCGGGGGTCCAGTGGGGGTGTCCAAGAGGGGTGTCCTGCGTGGGGTGTCTAGTGGGGGGGGTGTCCAGTGGGGGTGTCTAGTGTTGGGTGTGTAGGGGGTGTCTACGGTGTGGTGGGGTCCAGGGGGGTCTTGAGGGGAGGGTATTTTCTGGGGGTGAACGGAAGGGTTCTATCCTAGAGGAGAGTGGGGTGTGCATAGGGGGAGGGGGTATGGTTTCACAATAGTTCCATTGTTTCTGATAAGAAAATTTCAATTATATCATAGTTGTTTGCATTCTGGTTTGCAATAGCATGATGAAACCAAGTTGGGAAGCTATTATTTCTTGAAAAACCATATATACCCATGGATCTTTATATAGTGGGTTTATATACTGCTGCAAAACTATTTATCCCTCACGTTTCAACAAACTATTAGTTTGTGTGCTGTGAATAAATGTTTCTCTACCGACTGTTTACTTAACCATGGGTATATAATTTGGGCTGTAAAAATGTATACCCGGGGTTTTGTAAATCGAGGGTATATATTTATATCTATGGATCACTATAATCATGGGTAATATAAGATTTAAATGGGTTATACCCATGATATCTACAAAATCATGGGTATAGGTAAATCCCAACACCACATGATCCCATGGTTTAGGAAACCGTAGGTATAGGCTATACCAATGGTTTCATGGGCTATACCCAAAGTTTCAAACCATGGGTATAGGGATGTTTTCCAGTACTGAAGACTGAATTTGAAAACTAATAGGAATGATATTATTTTTTATCGATCATTTGAAATTAAAACAAGTGTAAATGATGATGGGGATCATCTGGAAGAAAGAAAATTTTCAATTGAAGATTACCTTCATGACTATTAAATGTGTTTTGATAATTTTATTTTACATGCTTAGAGACCATTGTATATAATTATTAATAAATACCTAACATTGTCAGATGCATTAATGGTATACAATATGTAAGGTGGTAGTATATGGAGTTACACGAGTATTAAAGAATTACATTATCTCATAAATGAGATATTACAAGAAGAAAATGAGGTTCCTTTTAAAACATATGAAACTAAATGAATTATATGTTTATTTGGACCATGAATCCCACATAAAATGCAATAGGTGTGGAATTAATTGATACAAGAAAGTAGAATCAAGACCTTCAAAGGTTTTATGTTACATTCCCATAACTCAGAAATTTAGATAACTATTTGGATTTCCAAAAACTATTTTGCAATTTAAATAGATCATAGGTACTAGAATTAATGATTGGAAACTATGTCTCCCCACTAACATTCATTAGTGGATGAAAATAGATTATGAAAATCCAAAATTTGGAAATAACCCAAGAAATTTATGTATTCTGTTATTAACAAATGGAATTAATCATTTTTGTGTAAAGAGTTTTTCTCATAGTATATGACTATTTATTTTTGTATATTATAACTTTATACCAGGTTTAAGATTAAATAAAATATAAATTATGTGGTCTCTGCATATATTTAGACCATAACCTCTCTATATGTTAATGTTTATTTTATTCTATTGATCAATGATAACAAATTGATGTGGGATACATATTTCACAAGATACAATACTCATAGAAGTGAAGTATTAACATTGAGGTCCATGTTTTATTGGTTGATAAATAACTTTTCTTCTTGTGGAAAATTTTTAGGCTACAAACTTTATGGAATGTTGGGTTGTCCCACTTTTTAGGAATGAAAAAGCTCAGTTTAGTTGAAATTTAACTTGAAGTCTATGTTTTTTGGAAATCAAAATTTTTACCTTGATGATATAAATTGTAACACCCCAATCTTCCATGGCACGCTTCTCTTTTAATAAAGAAATAACATGAATTGTATGGAACTTCGAGACTCTAACACACCGCGACTAATCAAAGCAGTCATTATGAATAGTAATACCCACTTTTTGAAATTTTATAATTTTTATCTTTCAAAATTGACTTCTTATTTGAATTCGGAATATCGAAATTAGCAATGGGTGAATTTTTGGTATTTTTCTGAAAACATTCAATTTTTTGATGAATAGTGAAAGAACACTAAGTTATAGTTTAAAAATGATTTTTACATAAATAATTATTTATTTTATTTAAATTTAATTATGGTCAAAATGGATATATAATACCTATATAAGTTCAGTGTAATTCATTGAAGTTAATTTAGAATAATTTTAGATATACAAAAATTTCATTTAACTATTTACCCTCTTTTACCCACCTCCAAGGAGAGTTTGGAAATTCACGTAAAACATAATTTTACTGCTTCTATGACTGGAATTTTGAAACTCTGAGAGACACGGTTAATATCATTCAGTAAAATGTGGTTCAATAAGATAAAAATAATTTTTGGTGAATAGTAGCTTTTTACTTTTATTTACCACTGTTAAAAGTAAATAGTGTAATTAAGGGTAAAAATGATATTAATATTACCCTAACACATGTAATAATTCTAGTAGAAAAATTTATATTGACCAAAAACATACTTAGGAATAAAATATTTTCATTTAGGTCCACTTGGATTAGATTAGGAAAGTTATTATTATTTAATTCAAAGAAGAGTTAAAAGAGTTAAAATCAACGTTTAATTACTAAACCATTTTTAATAGAGGGTTAAACATAAGATAAATTCGACTGTAAATATTCATTAGAAATATAAAAGGTTTTCCTACACAATAGTATTTTATTTATAATTTTTATACATTAAATAATTTAATTAATTTATGACACAATGGTGATGAAGTAATTACTAAATTAATGAAATATTTAAATAATTGATATTATAAATATCACAATAAATGTAATTTGAGACTTTTTTTGAATTACACTAATTTTATTGGATAATATGACATGTTAGTATAGATTTAATTAACGTTTTATCTAGTAATAATGCTGTTATAATTTTCAAAAAAATCAAATTCCAAATAGTGTCAAAATTGGCATAAAAGAGTTTTTAAAACAAATATTATATTATTAATTCATATTCTATTCCTAAAAATATAAGGTTCGGCCAAAGTACTTGTAACATGATAATTGTATCATTAATGGACCACATGGGGGTTTTTTGAAGGTATATAGTAATTTTATTAACTATATAATATAAAAATACAAAGAGACATTGTAAATGTCAAACTAATTAACTAAGAGTTAAAAATAAATGATAAGGTTAATAATGTGATCCAAACCTGTCTAAAACCTATTGGTTCAGTTTTTTTCGACCTATCCCCACCATAACCTTTAAATAATAAACTTTGGAGCCAATATAAACCGAATATGAATTTATTAGAAAATAATATTTCTAGCTATTCCAAAGGAGCCCCTCACCTCTCTTATAAAAAGGGAACTCACCCTTCTCACTAATTCACACCATCAAATCCATTTGCCTTAGCCAAACCCTGCCCAAATATTCTCTCAACTTCCCTCACTTCAACTTATAGGAATTATTTTGATTCTAAAGACAACCTATGGATCCATTTTGATCAAATGAAAAGGAAGAACCCAAAGAAGATGTAATGTTTTCCCCACCCTCATTCAAATTTCTTTCTTCTTCAACTTAATCGTTCATTATTATTTCCATTATAAAATAATAACTCTAGGATATCTTATATTCTGTGATATTATTATATATATGGTAAATCCATATTCAGTATTATATCCATCCCTTGAATGATATGTCCCCATACGTGCATACATACGACTTACCGTCTCCACGTTGTGGTGTAATTGTTATTCAATACATTATTATTTGGATGTGTATAATAATGATGTGTAATTCATGTAAATAATAAATATAACATGATAACTATTATATATATTTTATATACCATCCAATTATATATTATTTTAACATCAAAAGAGTGATATCGTCGCTCGTACGTACGTACGGACAACCGTCTCAATGAACGCAATGAAATTAATTCCCCATCGTATCCATTCAAGTCTAATTCTCATTAAATGATTAAAAATAATTTTTAAGGACTTGATATCATTATGTATATTAATAAGATACAACATATCCATAACAAACATGACTTATGGAACAAAACATATAAAAGAAAACAGGTATGTTAACACCCGAAACGACGATAACACTAAAATATTATTAAAAAAGCAATGTTGAAAGATCATATATGATATCATATTAATGTATATAATTCTTGTATAATTTAATAACAATTATTTCACCATTATACAAGAGGTTAACCTACCATCAACCCAAGAAATGTACAATGTAAGGGTTTATTTCACAATCTCATCATTATCTGAGGTTGTTTATACGTAATTATCTACTGGGAACTCTTTATCATCCACATCCATGTTTCTTAAAAATGTATTTCCAAACATTCTTAATATTTTAAATAATGTGAGTTAAAGTAATTTTTACCCTTGTTGTCTTTTTATAAGATGTTTATAAAGGAATTTTTCTGTCATTTTCCAAACATGGTTCTTTTTAAACTTTTCAAAAGAATTATGGTAAGAATGTCTTTTTTCTAACTTATACGGCAGGTGCAGCTATTTTCTGCCGTTATAAAATATTCAAAGATTCCCTTACAAGCATATAATAATATTTTTAAAGTAAATGTTTTCTTTTATAATTATGTGACTTATAAATGATTTCAAAAAAAAGAGATATTTCTCTCAAATAGGTCTGATTTCATCTATGTCAACATCTTTTAATATATTTTAAGCTTATTTGAGGTTGAGTTATTATGATACAAATAATCCATATTGTATTTAAGGTTTTGTGATATGTTTAACTATGGATGAGTTATTTTAATTCCATTAATGGTATAAGATTAACGTTTTGGCTTTTTATATTCTAGTTTAAATACGAATGTTTATGTTATATTTTATCCTCTTCTTAAGATGAATGCCTTAGACTAGTATGTTCCTGGTTGGGGATTAGTAAATGTAAGTCCTTTGGGTTGGGGTTCGGTTACAGCAGACCCTCCAGGTTGGTGTCTGGTTATTAGAGGCACTCCAGGTTGGTGTCCGGTTATTAGAGGCACATTGGGTTGGTGTCTGGTTATTAGAGGCACTCTGGGTTGGAGTCTGGTTACAGAGGCTCTCCGAGATGGAGTCCAGTTATAGAGGCTCTTCGGGTTGGGTTCTGGTTATAGTTATCCCTTAGGTCATGGAACGATCCCTTGACACAGAAATTAATGTTCGGCTTTATGCATTCCCTTGTTATGAAAGTGGTTATTGATATTGCATGTAATTATTCGATTAGTAGAATATCCATGTGAATAATTAAATGGCATTAATTCGTTTTATCTTTTCCATATTATTACGAAGTTCATGTTTAAAAGGATTTTGTTTTAGTTATACATTTCATTAAATGATTATGTTTATTTATGGAAGCTTCTGCTCTATTGTTATCCTTACTGATCATCTGAGCTCACCCCATTCTGTGTTTTATTTTTTCCAGGATGTGAAGATGTATTTTATTAATGACCAGCAAGGATAGTATGAGGGGATATAATGAAAAGATGTTGTTGTAGTTTTTTTTTATTTATGATGTAATGTATGGATTATGAATATATCTAGTATTTCCATGGATACTAAACTGATCGGTCTTTCGAGATTTGACCCCTTGTAATCATGCCAATGTATTTAAATAATGCATCGACTCTGCATAACTGGGGTTGGGTGTTATAGTTGGTATAATAGAAATTTTTGTACAATCCATGGAATATAGATTTAGATAAACTTTGATTAGAGAACATAGCCCTAAGATAGACATTGAGGAATAGTATAGAAGAACTTCATAGAATTTTGGTAATATAGAGATTTTGTATGTTTTTTAAGAAATACATCCTTTTCTGGATACGAGCAGGTAGAGGCAGCTCTGGCACAGATTTACTTAGGGATAAAACCCGAAAACACTACTTTGAGATAGACTCGAATGGGAACTGGTGCACGATAATGAGCCTTGATGCACTCTTAGTTATGACACACCTGGGGGATATGCTTAGGATACTTCTCAATTTCATTATGAACCATTAGAAAGGGTTTATGAGTATATAATTTCTCAAAGAAAACATTTTTATGATTATGGATTATATCTATAAACTGTTCAATTTATGTTAAGTGTTTTACAAGTATAGAATTATTTATTTTGATTCATAAACGGATCTAGTTTATGCCATTGTTTATAAATGGCTCCTAGTGGATGAAATGGAAACTGTATCAATGCACGCACTCAATGTAGGGATTTCCCTCCTTCTCAAGATAATTATAGTGGAGCTGGTGATGCAATTGGTGCTGATCACCTAATCACCATACCGGGACAACTCACTCAGGTTATGAATAATAACCTTACCCGTATGGAGCACCCTGATCCGCAGCATGGAATAGAAATTTTAGATAAATTCATGATGCAACAACCACCAACATTCAATGGGAGTACAAATAACTTAGTAGATGAGTAATGGATAAATTCCTTAGAGAAAATATTCTATGCCTTGGGGAGTAGTGAAAGGGAAAAGGTTATCATGGAAGTTTACCGCCTCACTGGAGATGCGGACCAATGGTGGTCATTGATTGAAAACACAAAGGAAGATGAAAAAGTATCAAATATGTAATGGAGGGAGTTCTAAGAGATTTTCATAAAAAATACTTTCCTCGTGACCATCGAGCAGATATGGAAAGGCAATTTCTGAGTCTGAGTCAAAAGGAGGATGAGAATGTCGCAAAGTATGAGGCTAACTGTATAAGGTTTGGAAGTTATGTTAGAGAATATATACGTAACCCAAGAAGTAATATTTATAGTTTAATTGATGGGTTGAAACCATTTTTTCATCGAGCATTGATCTCACAATCCTTCTCGTCATACGTAGACATTGTCTCATGTGCTATCAAGACAGAAAAGGAATTATCTAAATCTTATGACAATAAAGTAAAGAAAGAGAAGAAGAGTTTGGTGGAGAAAGAGATAGAAAAAGGGAAATAGGGAAAGAAGTATATACCATTATGTGAAAATTGTTTGAAGAAACACCCTAGTACTTTCCTTAAAGGAATGTGAGTTTGTTATAAATATGGAGAAAAAGGTCACCAGACTCGTGATTGCAAGGGAAGGAAGGTGTCCGTCAATGTTGAATGCTATAATTTTAAAGAAATGGGTCATTATGCGAATGAATGTCTTAAGCGTCAGGGAAACTTACCTCAGAAAAGGCCAAGGGATCAAGGCCAAGATTATGTTGTTACTATAGTTGCAGGGGAATAATTAAGGTATTATTGTTTTTGGACTCATGGATTATATTCTAGTTATAAGAATAACGTGATATATATAAGGATTTTACTGTAGTACTTTTGGTTTTCATTATTTTTTTAATATGACTAATGTAATATTATTTTCGGTATGTGACAATAAGAGAAACTTTACTCTGTTTGGAGAATCTGATTTTGCAATTGATTTTCAAATTTAGATACATTTTACCGAGAGTCTGGACAGAGGTACTTTGGATAACTATAAGGTTCTGGAATGAATTATGTTGAACTTTGGATAGTATTGTTCAAGGTTAAAAAATTTCATATGATTATTTCTATAATATTATGATACTATAGTTTTAGGAAACGGACAACCTGTAGGTTGGGCGATAACCTGTCGCGTCGGACAAAGCTGTAGGAATCGAACCGACAACCATAGTGCGTTAGGCCTTTATTACATACCACTATCTTACAGGAAGTCCCTGGTTATTGAAAAATATTTTTTCATTATAATGGTATGTGTTAATGATTGGAACCTTATACTATTAGGAATAATATAACATTTTTGAGTTCTATTATCTTTTGATGTGAATGTTGAGTTTGTGGTAGAAATTAGTTGAAGGATGATAACTATACTTGTCAAGATATATATATATATATCTTATTATATGAAGAAATTAATTATTTTGGGAAGGGATATTAAGACAAAAAATGTTTTATCCTAATACCTTATGTTATGTTGAACTGATGATATTTTAAATCATCATAGATTTATGGCTTTGAGGCCCTCAATTCTACACTTGTTTGTGATTAATGACCTCAATCACTCCCTAAAAATATTAACGGTTTTACTCTAATTATGTGTCTATAATTTCCACCAATGTTCTCCTATTTGAAACCCTAATTTGGTGGTGAAATTCTCATTTCCCTTTCCCTCTTATGAAAACTAAATTTTATTAACCATATTTCTGATATGGGTTTTCCACAAAGGTATTTTCTATTTTCAACCTTTTATTTTCAAAAAAACAATTTCAACTTGCAAGGATACAATTATTTTAAGGAGGGAAGAATGTAACACCCCAAGCTTCCACGATACGTTTCCCTTTGAATAAAGTAATAGCTTGTACTGTACGGAACTTCGAGACTCTAACACACCGTAACTAATCAAAGTAGGCGTTATGAATAGTAATACCCACTTTTTGAAATTTTATAAATTTTATCATTCAAAATGGACTTCATATTTGGATTCTGAATATCTATATTAGCCTAGGGTGATTTTTTGATATTTTTCTGAAAACATTCAATTTTTGTTGAATAGTTAAAAAACACTGAGTTATTGTTTAAAAACAAATTTTTATTTAAATAATTACTTATTTTATTTAAATTTAATTATGGTCAAAATAGATACATAATACCTATGTAATTTCAATTTAATTCCTTGAAGTTAGTTTAGAATAATTTTAGATATATAAAAATTTTATTGAACTTTTCACTGTCTTTTACCCACCTCCTAGGAGAATTTGGAAATTCACGTAAAACCTAATTTTACCATTTATGTGAGTGGAATTTCGAAAATTTGAGAGTCACTATAAATATAATGGAGTAAAATGTGATTCAATAAGATAAAAACAATTTCTGGTTGATAATAACTTTTTTACTTTTATTTACCACGATTAAAAGTAAATAGTGTAATTAAGGGTAAAAATGGAATAAATATTACCATAAGCATGTCTTAATTCTATTGTAAAAGTGTATCTCGACCAAAAACAACCATAGGAATAAAATATTATCATTTAGGTCCACTTGGATTAGATTAGGACATTTATTATTATTTTATTCAAAGAAGAGTTAAAAGAGTTAAAATCAAAGATTAATTACTAAAACATTTTTAATATAGGGATAAACATAAGATGAATTCGATTGTAAATATTAATTATAAAGCTAAAACGATTAAATAAATAATTCTATTTTATTTAGAATTTACAGACATTAAATAATGTGATTTATTGATGACACAATGGTGATGCAGTAATTTCCAAATTAATGAAATATTAAAATAATTGACATTATAAATATCCCCATAAATGAAATTTGAGACTTTTTATGAATTATAATAATTTTATATGCTAATATGAAATTTTAGGATTGATTTAATTAACTTTTTATGAAGTAATCATGCTGTTATAATTTTCACAAAAATCAAATTCCAAATAGTGTAAAATTGACATAAAAGAGTTTTTAAAACAAATATTATAGTATTAATTCATATTCTATTGCTAAAAATCTATGGTTCGGCCAAAGGAATTGTATTACAATATTTGTATCATTAATTAACCACTTGGGGATTTCTTGGAGGTATATAGTATGATTATTAACTATATAATATAAAAATACAATGAGACATGGTAAATGTCAAACTAATTAACTAAGAGTTAAAACTAAATGATAAGGTTAATAATGTGACCCAAACCTGTCTAAAACATATTGGTTGAGTTTTTTTGACCTATCACCACCATAACTTTTAAATAATCCACTTTTGAACCATTATAACCCGAATATGAATTTATTATAAAACAATATTTCTAGATTTTCCAAAGGATCCCCTTAGCCCTCTTATAAAAGGGCACTCCCCCTTCTCACTAATTCACACCTTCAAAGACATTTTTCATGGCCAATCCCTGACCAAATATTCTATAAACTTTCCTCACTTTAACATAGATGCATTAGTTTGATCAGGATTCCAACCTAAGAATCACTTTTGATCAAATCAAAAGGAAGAACCCGAAAAAGATGTAATGTTTTCACCACCCTCTTTCAAGTTCCATTCTTCTTCAACTTGTTCTTTATTTATTATTTCCATTATAAAATAACAAATCCACAATCTACTATATACTATGATGTTATTATAAATATGGTACAACCATATTAAGTATTCTATACATCCCATTAATGACATGTCACCATACGTGCGTACGTACGGCTTACCGTCTCCACGTCGTGGTGTAATTATTATTCAATACATTATTATTTGGATTGATATAATAATGATGTGTAATTCATGTAAATAATAAATATAAAATGATTATTATTATGTATATATGATATACCATCCATTCAGATATTATTTTAATATCAAAAGAGTGATATTGTCGCTCGTGCGTATGTACGGACTACCGTCTCCACGAACGCAATGAGATTCATTCCCCATCGTATCCATTCAAGTCTAATTCTCATTTGTTGATTAAAAATAATGTTTAAGGACTTGATATCATTCTATATATGAATAATATACATCTTATCCATAACAAACACGGCTTATGTAACAAAACATATAGAAAAACAAGTAAGTTAACACCCGAAACGACGATAATATTAAAATATTATTAACAAACCAATGTTAAAAGATCACATATGATATCATATTAATGTTTATGATTCTTTTATAATTTAATAATAATTATTTCACCATTATATAGGAGTTTAACATACCCTCAACCATGAAAAAGTACAAGTTAAGGGTTTATTTCACAATCTCTTCGTTATCCGAGGTTGTTTATACATAATTATCTAATGGGACCTCTTTATCATCCACATCCATGATTATTAAAAATTTATTTCCAAACATTCTTAATATTTCAAATAATGTGGTTTAATGAAATTTCTACCCTTGTTGACTTTTAACAAGAATTTTTTAAAGGAATCTTTCTGTTGTTTTAAAAATAATGTCATTTTTATCCTTTTCAAAAGAATTAAGGTAAGAATGTCTTTTTTAACTTATACGACGGGTGCAGCTATATTCCTCCACTGTAAAATCTTCAAAGATTCCCTTACAAGCTTATAAAAATATTTTTAAAGTAAATTTTTTCTTTTATAATTATGTGACTTTTAAATTATTTCCATAAAAAAGAGATATTTCTCTGAAATAGTTTTTATTTCATCTATGTTAACATACGTTGATGGATTTTAAGATTATTTGAGGTTGAGTTATTATGATACAAATCATCCATATTGTATTTAAGGTTTTGGGATATGTTTGACTATGGATTAGTTATTTTTATTCCATTAATGGTTTATGATTAACGTTTTGGAATTCCATATGCTAGTTTTAATAGGAATGTTTATGTTATATTTCATCCTCTTATTAGGATGAATGTGTTGGACTAGTATGTTCCGGGTTGGGGACCAGTAAAAGTAATCCCTCCGGTTTGGGTTCCGGTTACAGCAGACCCTCCAGGTTGGTGTCCGGTTATTAGAGGCACTCCTGGCTGGTGTCTGGTTATTAAAGGCACTCCAGTATGGTGTCCGATTATTCGAGGCACTCCGGGTTGGAGTCCGGTTACAGAGGCTCTCTGGGATGGAGTCCGGTTACAGAGGCTCTCTGGGTTGGGTTCCGGTTACAGTTATCCCTTAGGTCTTGTCAGAAGGCCTTGACACAGAAATTAAGGTTCAGCATTATGCATTCCCTTTTTATGAAAGTGGTTATTGATATTGCATGTGATTATTCGATTAGTTGAATATCCATGTGAATAATTAAAGGGAGTTAATTCATCTCATATTTTCTATATTATGATAAAGTTCATGTTTAAAATGCTTTTTTTAGTTATACATTTCCTCAATTGTTTATTTTTATTTATGTAAGTTTCTGCTATATTGTTATCCTTACTCAGCATCTAAGCTCACCCCTTTCCATGTTTTATTTTTTCCAGGATGTGAAGAAGTATTTTATGAATCCCCTGTAAGGATAATATGAGGGGATATGAAGAAAAGATGTTGTTGTAGTTTTTTTTTAATTTATGATGTAATGTATGGCTTATATATATATCTAGTGTTTCTATGGCTAATAAACTGATCGTTCTTTCAGGATTTGATCCCTTGATATTATGCCAATGTATTTAAAAAATGCACCGACTCTGGATAACTGGGGTCGGGGAATTACATAAATACCAATCCATGATGAAATAATTCAACAATATTACCGAAAAAGGTACATAAACATCTCCACTAAAATTTAATCAAGTATTAAATAATGTAAAAGATATTGACACTTTTTTATAAAACAATTTTC
Source organism: Viscum album (assembly GCA_963277665.1). NCBI lineage: Eukaryota > Viridiplantae > Streptophyta > Magnoliopsida > Santalales > Viscaceae > Viscum > Viscum album. Next base: position 402,015,245 of record OY728138.1, read on the forward strand.
AATATACCATGATAAAATTGGATAGATTTTTTTTCATTTTTCAATGAATTTCTATATTTAAATTTCTGTACATTAAATATTTTTTTGATGTCATTAATGTATTAAAAAATATATTTAGTTATTTTTTTAGAACATTACTAAATGAAACTGGACATTAAATGGAATCAATTCTAGGTCATGAAATATAAACATAAGGATAAGGGAAGAGTTTACCGAGTTGAAGGGTAACTGATGAGACTTTTATCCTGTAGCATCTTTCATTGTATCCTGAAAAGAAACCCTGTAGTTTTTATTTTCCATAACGGTGAAAAATTTCAATATTTTTTCCTCAAATTTATAATATCACATTTCAAAGAATAATTTGACGTTATAATGACTAAAATCACGTGAATATAATTTTTTTATAAAATACATGAACTCAATCACATTATGTGGTATTCTACCTAAAAATGCTCATATAGTAACAAAAATCTACATATTTTTCAAATCTAGTTGTAGTAATGTTATAAACCTTATGAAACTTCCATTCACGAATAAAGAGATTTTAGTCATTTTATGTGAATTAGAGATGTTCTTCGCTCCATAATTCTTAGATATAATGGTCGACCAGAAAATTCACTTGGTTAGGGATGTCCAACAACATGGTCCTTTCTATTACAGATATATGTTCCCCATGTATAGTATATGATTATTTTTGAATGGTGTGTCAATAATCAATGTTGGATAGAAGGATTTATTATAGTGTTATATATTATTGTATAAGGAGTTGAATTTTGTACTTATTACCAATCAGATGTTGAGACCATCAGTATCCCAATGTCTTGTCATAGCTTATGCCTTATGGACAAAGGGATTTATGGAAGATATTTATTTTTAAAATTAGCATCATTGAGATGGGGAAATAAATCATTTATTTTTTATGTAATAGTGACTAATTTGATATATGAAATGAATCCCATAAGATAAATTCATAGAAAATTTAATTTATAAAGATCAACAGGATGGATATAAAATACACATAATCAATATTACATAAGATGATTATGATATCATATTTATATATAATAATCTGAAAATATATATTCAATTTCCAAATGAAATTTATTTCATGATTGGGGACCAAATACTAATGTTATATATTACCCCAATTATTTAATTAATGATAATAAATTCATTATAAAAGAAAATGAGAACCAAATTATGATGAAAAATAGTGGAGTTATGTTTATGGAATAAGTGATGAACATATCTAGTTCCATGGATAGATATTCTATTTATTCAGATATGTCAAATTTTGGAATCATAGAACAAAAATATGTGTTAGATTAAACCAAATTTCAATTGTCAATTTTCTACTGAAAGTGGGTGGGGAGTAGGACTATAATAAAATTTTATCAAATGGTCTTCAAGAAGCTGAATTTTAGTTTGGAATGGAATAGGGATGTTATGTTCCTAATTAAATCACATGAAATATAGGTTTTTTATTTCACGGATCTAGAAAACATGAATTGTTCAATTTTACTTGCGGTGACTAAAACAATAGAAGGGTTAGATGCCAATTCAATCAAGGTTGAACCATTCATTTGGATATCAAAATAATTTCTTGGAGGTCCCAATGTAGACAATGAATTATATGTTAGAGGGTACCATAAAGATAGTATTTGGAATCTCGATACAAGATCTAAATACCTTTGGTTATTAATAAAAATAAAGATAGTTAAATGATCAATTTAAATATTATATTAATATACTATGCTTTCCCCCATAATATTACATGTTCTCTACTATATGAAAATAATATAAATTAATGGTTTGAATAATCATGTACATAATGAATTCTGAACGTGATGACTTTTCAAATTGTGGGGAAGAATAAATGGTTTCTTAATTTTTTTTAGAATTATTAGGGGATCATTAAATTGTTGATGAAATTAAAATAATGACATAGTGTCACTATGTTGATAGAAATTACAATAAAAAGAATCAAGTGTAACAAATTTGGGGTTGGAAGGTCTTAATATAGCCAACCTGTTGACCCAAAGAAGACACTGTCAATTAGTTATGTTTGTATCACAATAATGATTATTGAGAAAATTTATATAGATTGACAGTTCGATATTCATCATGTAATAATGGAATCCATTATAAGGGAAATTAGGATAATTTTCGATAAAAAATATTTATTTTACCAAAACATTATATATTAAAATGTTTGGATTAATTTTCATAATCAATTGCATGGCTAATTTATTTTAGATTATTTCCATAATAAATATGTATTAATGGGGGTCATAAATTTCTATAAAGGCTTCCAAACACTTCTTACCATGTTTCATCCCAAGAATACTAAGGCAAAAGGAAATCCACACCCAATAGTTGCATATGTACACATTATAATTTAGTAAACATTGAATTCATTCCTCAGTCTTCATAAGGAAAAATTATTTCAAGTACTTTTTAGTCAATAATAAGTATTTTAACAGTAATTATTTACTCTAATTTGATTAATAATTTTTAAATTATGAAATAAGAAAGGGTTTTTGAAAATAAAAAATGTGCATAAAGACCAATATACCCATATCACAATGAAATGATAGGGTATGCTTCACTAGAGAATAAAATGATATGTTTTTAAAATATAAAATAAGTTTTATTTGTTTTGAAACAATATATGTTCTTTTATTTATATGTATATCAAATAATCAATATCTAAAACCACTTCCATCCCACATCATGTGATTTTGACGGAGGACCATGTAAATGAAGAGGGTAAACATGTTGATGAAAACAAACTATTATATGAATAATGTATAAGTATAACATAATAGTAAATCATTATGATTCCATCTAGTATGAAATAAAAATACTTATTTATGATAATATTTTTCTCATATTGTTTAGACACAAGTATCAGTTGAAAAATACTTGAGGAAATACTACATTCACTAGCATTAAAGAAGAAAAAATAATATGGTCGTGTTAGATGTGTAGTTTTGGACTATCATATAGAAAATGTTTCCAGAATAAAAAACCACATGATGATACATATCTGATGAATAAATTATTTCAAGAGAAAAAAAAATCATGGAAATATATTATAGTATGTTATTTTTGTTATTGAAAAATATATCTGAAATGATCAAATAGAACCAACTGTAGCAACAATATCATCACATGAATAAAAAAATAACCCCAATAGATTTAAGTCCAGTAATTCCCATGAAAACATTCCTTATACAAGGTATTGAATTTTTTACTACTCATTATCCAAAATGTGAATCAAATAACTTAAAATAACATGATATTAGTAAAAGTATTTGGGTTGATGATTTATGTGATAACTATAAATCCACAGACATGAACTTCCTTATTAAGGGGTGTTATTTATAAAATACTGTGAGACATAAAACATAACAAAAAGAGATAAATTATAACAATATTTTTTGTATTAATGTAACTCAATATTCATGTGATGAGTTTCTCATTCCACTTGATGATTTAGATATTACAATGGTCAATGAATTTTTTGGAACTTTATTACTATAGTAATATACTATTATAAAGATATAAAATGTTTCTAAATAAAAAATAAAACTAAAACCCAATTACATTTCCCAGAAAATTGTTTGACATGAGGCATGGTATTACATACTGTTTATACAATGGGGAAATGGATGGTTAGTTCATGAAAATCCAATGAATCAAATTAGAATATAAAAGGATCGTTTGAAAGTTCCTTCTCCTAACAATTTCATAAGAATCATATAGAAAATTATGTCTTCATAAATACACCACAATCTATGTCATATAAATGACTATATTAAATATGAATATGAAATATTTTCAATTTTAATTGCATACATAATTGGTCTCAGGATTATAAATGAGATTTTCAAGTTTGAATGGATGCAATTATCAATTGTGAATAAATACATGATAATCATTTTTATAATATTTCTATCTGGTAAGTGATATAATATATTCATTAATTTCAATAACTTTTCAAATTTTTAAGAGGAATTTATATTAATACTATATACAGGAAACACCATGCATTGAATGATTTGGATTCATTGGTCATTTTTTAATTTATATGGATTAAATTTCCTTTGGAAGAAATAAATTGACAAGAAAAAGTATGATCTAACCATGTGTTTTGATAAGAATATAAAATATGATAAAATCATGATGATTCCTAAAATGCAATGGTAATACTCTAAAATCTAATCATATAAAATATATTTTTTCATTGCATATTTGTTTTTGTTTCTAAGGAAGCACTAAATTCTTATCTCAATCATTTTGGAGAACCTAAATGTGTATTTTTTATCCAATGCATGGATTTACAAAAAATTAACCTTATATGATAAGAATTATGAATTCATAATGCACAAAAAATCGTAATTTTATAGAAATTTTTTTAATTGTATGTTTCTTTTTTTATGAATTTTTTAATATTGGTCGATCTATACATATAAGATACCCTATGGCATGAGCATAGTTTTTGAACATAAAAATCCTATAGATTAATTCAAATGTAATTTTATTAAGGTATATATAAAAATAAATAAATATCCAAACATATTTCAACATAATTTTCTCATTTTTTCGAATGCTTTTATTGTCTCTAAAACAATATAACAACAATATATTTGGAACATTTATTTTCAAATTAATTAAAATTTTCGTATACCATAAAAAAGGATTTCTGAACAAGTAATTTTAGGAGACAATTACAATTTAATAAATATATTTTTTTAACAGTTTTAATTTATGGTCACATTACTACAATGATTTCATACAACCAATAAACTAAAAAATAGATGTAATTTTTTTAGAAATTATTATGTTGAGTACAAGTTGTCATAATTTTTAACGATATCTATTATATGTGATTAAATATATTTTTCTAGTATTGGAGATGAATTTAGATATACATTTGGATTTGAGGAATTATTATTTTAATGCTTTTATATAATTTATGATTTTTTTCTCAAGGATATTTATTAAGGAATAAAGTATTATTTTTAGAGTAGAATGGGTAGAATACAATGCGTCAGAATGTATATAGAGATCATGAAGAGGTTAATTAAGACTATATATTTAGTTACTCATATAATCCCTTTATCAATATTTTTAGATAATTTATTTTCATTTCCATCAGACACTTATTTTGTAAATCATACAGTTTAGTTCAAATCATGTGTCAGATGCTCAATACTTGTTTTTTTGTTTTTTTGATACATTAGGAAAATGATCAACAAGTAAATTTTCACTTGATGAAATTTAACACACATTAATTTGAAATATTATGTTGTTAGTATAACTTAATTATTTTTAAAAAAAGTTTTATTTTAATTCTAAATATATATCAAATATCCAAAACATAGAAAACAATATCAAATTATTTTTAAATGTTATGAAAATGATACATAATTCATTTTAGATGTGTAGAAATTTAACCTATATTAATCTATCACATTATTTGGTAAATATGATAATATGTATGTGATTTCAATATAAAATTTTCATTTTAGTTCAAAACATGAATCACATATGGAAAATTTAGAAAATGAGCTTAGATTATTTTCAATCTTTATAAAAAATAAATATTTCATTTTTCAAATGTAGTAATTGAATGAATTCTTATCTAAAAAATGATTTGGATGATATGAATAAAATTATGTGTGTTTAATAAAAAGTTTAATTTTCATATTAAATATAAGGTGAATCACCAAAAATGAAAAAAATAAGCTCTGATTCTTTTAAAATAGTATAAAAATGACCAGTAATTAATTTTTGATGTGTGATTGAACATCCTCACTCCAATATGACACCTCATGTGGTCAATGTGAATTGAAGATATAGTTTTTAATATTAAATTTCCATTTTATTTTAAAACACCTCCCACATCGCCAAAATTGATAAAAAATATCAAACTATTTTAAAAATTTATTTAAATGATTAATCATTCATTTTTCATGTGTTGGAATTGATAAAATTACAATAAAACATGAATAGACATTGGTATGACCTCTAGCATGTGTTTTCAATATAAAAGATTCAATATAGATTAAAATTAATGACATATATAAAAAATGATCTCATATTAATTTCGACCATTATGATAATGATCAATAGTTTATTTATTACCAATATTAATATACCACATAACAATCCAACTACTAAGATGGATGGTATGAGTCAAAGATTATTTTTAAACAAAAAAGTTTCATTTTAGTTTAAAATAACATCAAATAGAAAAAATAATGAAAACTACATCATATTACTTTCAAATTTTAGTAAAATTACAATGAACTGATTTTTAACATATAGGATCCAACTGCATGTTAATATGACACCTACAGTGGTTGGTGGGACTCTATGTTTGTGTTTTTTGTGAAAAATTTACATTTATGTTTAGAATGTGTGTCACAGGAACAAGACAAAGAATACACTAATGAACTGTTTTCAAAGTTTATGAAAATGATCTATTATTAATTATTTAATGGTTGGAATTGACTGAATGCCAATCGGACACATGATGTGTTCATAATGAATTGATGTATGTGTTTATAAAAAATAGTTTCATTTTACTACAAAATTAATCACCTAAAAAACAAAAAAATAAGATCTTATTATTTTTAAACATTATTAAAATAATCCAAAATTCATTTTGGACAAGTAATAATTGACTACACATCAATAAAAAACCTGATGTTGTCTATATGACTTGAAGTGTTTATTTTCAATACAAAAGTTACATTACATTTATAAAATAGAATAAATAGAAGAAACTATGAAAATTATCTTTGATATTTTTAGAACATTAAAAAATATATCAATTATTAATTCACCATGCGTAAGAATAAATAATTCTTCCATACAACACCATATGTGGTTGGTATGTGTGTGTTTTATATATAAATGTTTCATTTTAGATTAAAAAACATTTCACATCCCAAAAAACATGAAAATGATCTTATATTGTTTTTAATTTATAGGAAAATGACCCATTAAACATTTTCAAGTGTATAAATTAACTATATTCCAATCCAACACATGATGTGGTTGGTGTGACTCAAATTACATGTTTTAAATATTAAAGTATTATTTTATTACAAAACGTTTCAAATATCAAAAACTAATAAAATGATATGGGATTGTTTTTAGACATTTTAAAAATTACCTACAATTCATTTTTTACCAATATGAATTTCCCACATTGTAATCTAATACCTGATATATTTGGTATGACTCAAATTGAATGTTTTATTTATAAAAGTATCATTTTGGTATAAAACACGCATCACAAATTCATAAATAACAAAAAAATAATAATGGATTATTTTAAAAAATTATAAAAATGATTGGAAATTCATTTTTTGATGTTTAATAATTTACCAAACATAAATATGAAACTAGATGTGGATGATATTACTAGAAGTGCATGTTTTAAATATAAAAAATCAATTTATTTTAAAACACATTTGACATAAAAAAACCATGAAAATGATTACAAATTGATTTGAAGCTTGTAAAAAATTGTCCTGAATTAATTTTTTATGCTTAGGAAATAACTGCAAATAAATCTGACTAAAAACATAGATGATACGAATTGAAGCGGTTGTTTGTAATTCGAAATTCTGGTTTTAGTTTATAACAAACATCAAATATCCAAAAACGAGACAAAGAGATCACATTCTTTTAAAAATTTAGGAAATGGGTCGATAACATTTTTTTATCCTTAATAACTAAACACACAACACTCTAACACATGACATGACTGATATGACATAGAATTAGTGTTTTCAAAATAATGGTGTCATTTTAGTTTAAAACACACAACATAAGACAAAACTGAGAAAATGAGATAAGATTATTTTAAAACATTAGGACAACGATCCATATTTCATTTAGGATGTATAAAAATTGATTGTATGTCAATTCAAGACCTGATTTGGTTGATATGAATTGAAGGGAATTTTTTAAGATATATTTTACATTTTTGTTTTAAACATGCACCCTATAGGAAAAGATGATCAAAACAACATCAAATTGTTTTCTCATCATTTTTTATACCATTAAATAATTAATTTCCTTATAATTTCTACAATATAATTATATTATTAATATTATTAGAGATAAATAATTAATAAAAACAAGAAATGGAGTAAAAATTAGAGTATTATTTTAAAAATGAATGTTCTCATGAATTATTTCAATCCGTAGTGACTATTTTGTCACTGCAGATGTGATCTAATTGAAGAGAACCAAATTTTTTGGAACGAAAATAAAAAATGTTATGTGTAATAATGAATTGTAACGTAATATAATGCATGGTGTTCTTATTATGACACAAAGTATTTATTTTTTATTTGAAATGGAAAAATTGGTTTTAATATATTTCATTATTTAATTTATAAGATTGAATTTTCCTCTTATATAGATGAATTTGTTTGTTAAAGATGGCATGGTTTTTTCGTAAAAAATAGCCTGAATTGGGGTTAGGGGAAAATAAAAAGGAAATTTATGTTTTTTAATGTCTGTGATAAAATGTACATCCTCATATAATTTTAAAACCCAATTTTTCATATGACTATATATTGTGTTTCTTCCATGAATTTTTCATAAAGATTTAATTTCTTCAAAATTCTATATTTTATCTTTTATTTTCTCCTACAATTTTCTTAATTTTTTCTACTAGAATGTTATGTAATTTTTATATCACACTGTAGTACAATAACTCATTATTTTCAACCATAATATAATTAATAATATATCCAATATGAGTGCTAGAAATAGTTTTGATAATGGGATCCATTATCAACACTTGAAATTAAACTGATAGAGGGATTCTTTAGAAGTTCTATGAAAACCACTGATAAAGGGATCCTTTATCACATTTAAACTATAACTAATAAAGGAACCCCATTATTTGTTCTATAATTATCCCTGATAAAGGTTCCCATTATTAGTGCAAAATAAAATGGCCAACAAAGGTCGCCTTTACCAATGTTTTTTATTTTAACACTCATAAATTGTAACATTATCATCACTTTTTTATCTATGATAAACAAATAGGTCGTTTATGGGATTTCTATTTTTGAACATTTTTCAATGAAAACCCTAATATATTGAATTATTAAAGGCCTTTATGTATTAGTAAAAATAGACAACTTTCTGCAATACATAAAGAACTTTAACCACCATTCCTGAGCTAATATACATAGTATTTTCACCACCAACAGATCTCATTTCTCTCCCTATGATTGATTAAAAATGAGGATATCACCGGAACCATTAACAAAACCTATTTCTTTTGATTTCAAATAGATCCATCAATATTTTATAGAGTCAAGTGTGGTTAAAATAATAGTTTCCTCTTATGTTCATTTTCATCTTTTCCTCCACTCAAAGGTGATTTATTAACACATTATATTGAACTTATTAATTAATAAACTAATTGGGGAAGAAAGCTAGATCCACTATTGATAAATAAGAACTATTATAGACTAATATCATGCGACACTAATTTCTTAGGGTTTATTAGTTAATTTATGAATCATTTAGAATATTAAACACCATTCAAAAAACTTGAACATACATGAATGATACAAGACCCATTCAAAAGTCTAATCACTAAAAGAAGTATCACCACTATCATAATATCCATTAAACATGAAGTTAATTATGCCTAATGATATTGATTATTAAAATCTCATTCTTTAGTTAGAATTCCTTATTTAAATCATGTGTTAATCCATACTAACAATATTCCCCTATAAACTTATGTATCCATATAGGTTACAAACTTAAAACACCATATTATCCATTAAAAATCACATTTGATACCATTTTATCACAACTTCCTCCACACAAACATACCTCTCTTAGGCCAGTAATTAGAGAAGAGAGATAATGATTCCTAAATCACACATTGAAAATGCCATGGGTTGGTGACTAGAACCATTGGAATGAAATACACATTGATGAGACGCATTAGCCTCTATGATTTAAAAATTCATAGATAATATTAGGAAAAACACCAAAAAAACCTACTCATAAAAAAATTAAAGAAATATTTCAAGTACATTTAAGTAATGAGATACAACTGAAAAAACTAAAATCACAATAATATATCCATAACAACAACCTTGAAGCTCATACAACTCCTGAATAAATCCCCAAACTATTAATGTATATCTTGAATGAAAAATAACTTCATCTTACCTAAAACTAGTTTATTTATATATAGATAGAAAAATATACCTGAAATGTAAGTTAAAATCTAAAACCTCTCTTGAAATATGGGAACGGATCATATCGAATCAATGCGTGTTCAAAAATTAAACTAACACTTAACCGAGACTGGTTTACTAATTCTTTAATCATCGCCACCATTGTTCACTCACAAAGCATCACATAAAAGTGATTATATAATATCCGATATAATATCAAATAAATTTCCCAAATAACACTACCCCTCTAGTTTTCCCTCTACCCCAACATCTCACATCATGATCTATCATTATATAAATGTAATATAGCTTGAAGGACATTCATATTATGTCGACCATCATGAAGACCTTTCGTATAAAGTATACTTTCTCAATACATTGTTCATAATGTAATAATTCATCCACTATATGAGTCACATCATCACACCATCGCAACTATATCTTTATATTGTAAATGAGTAGTTTTCTAGACACAAAATAATATGTACTTAATTCATTATACCATAATCCATCACATCTAAGACAAATCATACCTATAATAACAACGAAGATAATATGTGTATATATATTTGTTTTTTTAATTGCCACTTTCTACTATATCCCTCAACACACATATTGGGGAGAACATATCCACCGTGCATACAAACATATAACACTATTACGAGAAGAGATAAAGTCCATAGGGGGTAGTCAACCATTAGTTCCTTACAACTATGAATTATGGGGAATACATTGACCATGTAACAACCTAAAATCTAATAATATATAGTCATTGTTTTCATTATTACATTTGATTAGATACAAGGGATATAATATTGAAGGGTTTATCAATTGAGTAGTCATGAATAACAATATGCATACTATATTATCATATTACAATGGAAATACCCAATACGTAGCATAAAGGTATTGTTACATCCTTTGTATTATTTATAATATCCTTTTAAATGTCCTAAGAAATATTATAAATAAATGGAGACCTTAGATACTCAATTTGAATTATTTAAAATACAATTCATCATAAATAAATTAGATATAACAAATATGGAATGTTAAATAAATGGAATCCATATTCCATTCAACAAATTACTTGAGAATGAAATGCATCCATCTAAAATATCAATGCAATAATCTAATGTATAATAATAACAGAACTCCAAATGAACGAAGGATGTCATGATTTTATATATCATCATATCTACACTATCAAGTCCTTTTTCTAAGACATTTTAGTTGATGGTTATGTATACAAAATAAACCCAATTAATTATAGAATAAAATCATGTCACCTATTGATCCACTTGGGGAAATATTATTCTAGGTCCCACCCAACACATAATGTTTAATTAATTCTCAATATATTTAATGATAAATTATATTTATAAAAAATATTCCTTATCAACAAATATATATATTGAGAAAATAATACATATTTTTTATGTTTTCCCCATTAAATCAAAAAAAATCAATGCAAAAGACCGTATGAAGTAATAAAATAATATTTATTACATAAGCATATCAATGTAAAATATAGTGGATATTGAAGTGAAATAAAGTATCCAATGATCATATGAGAGTCATTATTTAAATGGAATGTTAATTCTCACAAAATTAATTATGTGATGAGGGATGATCATTTTAAAATTATATTTTTTTGTAAAATAAAACAATTTAAATAATAGAAGGAAATCAAAGAGATAGATATATTACCATCTATCATAATGTTTTCCATTATAAAATGATTTAAAAATTATGAAATAATATAAAGGTAATTATGTAATTATGTAATTTGGAATTTTCCGTAACACCATATTTATTAAAAGAAAATTTTTATGTTTTACTTTTTCTAAAGAATATTGAAAATAACTTTATTTGTTAAAGATTTGAGGGATTAAATTCTAATATTTTGATCATTATTGGGTAACATAAAATGTCCATAACAATTTATTTGGGTAACAAATTGTATGTTTTTAATTTTTATTGAAAAATATGGAAATGAGAGAAATATAAACAAAAAAATGAAATATGATCACATTTAATTTTAAAAATTTAATTACAATTTTATGACTAAAATAGAGTAATATTTGGGTTAAATTATTGGATCCACTTAAATATCCCAATTAGGAGAAAATATACGGAGTTTAAGAGGGATATATTAAAATATCCATTCAATTTAAATAAGAGAAAACCCAAAATGAGATTAAAAGATAATTTATACATCCCTTGTAACATTCAAATTTTAACCCCATGAATGAGTAAACATAAAATTAAACAATAAAAATCTATAATAAATAGTTATGAAATTTACATACTACAGTGATTTTCTATATATACAACATAAAAATAATCATGTGAATAATACCAATTATGTCTCAATTTAGTGAAAATGAGATGAAATCCATTACCTCAGGCCCGCCTCATCACAAAAATTTATTATCTTACGAATAAAGAAAATTATGCAAATTATTTTCTTGATTAATAATTTTTTAGGTTTTTTATTCTATTTATTTTATTTATTATGATGTTACTAAATTACCTTTTCAATTTAGTTCACATTAGATGTTTTGAAAATATTCAGTTCTTAGGTCTAAAATGATTTAGGTTGGTTGACTATAGTAATATATTTATTTGTTCCATAATAACCAAAATTATTTTAATTAATGAATTAATTATTATTTTAATTCGTCACTTATACTCTTTAAAACGACCATGAAATATGGATATGAAAAACAAACTATGTTATAACTGTGGAGACAGTAAGTCATATGTTTGCATGAGTATCATATTTCATTTTCCAAATGTTATAATGTATGTTAAGTAAGAGTTATTTTATAAATATTTTTCTTTTAAATAAACTTATATAACCCAATTATGTGTTATTATCTTTAAAAAGTAATCATATCGCTTCATGGAGTTGGTAGTCTACAAGTACAAAAAAAGATATTATCATTTTTCAATAAAATGGTATGTAATAAAATAAGTGATATATTAATTATATAGAATTATAAATATTTCATGAATATCATATATATATATATATATATTAAATCAATAGTAATTATAAACATTGAGAGGTGGTAGTGGAAAATGTATTAAATCCCTTTATAAGGATGTAATTCACCGTATGCATTAAAGTCATTAACATTTACCATTTCATCAAAGAGGAGATGAATATTTCATGTTAAATTAAAATAAAAACATCTATATATATTTATGATACTATGGATTTTTTTATTATGGGTTAAAAATATTATATCTCAGTTTAATAAGTAATAAAATGAAATGGCATGGTAAAGAACAACACCTCTTCTTTGGAAAAGATAATTATGTTTACAGCTAAATCCTTCATATGGTGTTTTTATAATATATATATAGATTATAAAAATCGTTTAGGATTTAATAATTATTTTAGTAGGTATTGAATTATCTATAATGTTTATGATTTCTGGAGAGAAGATGATATGGTCTATCCTTTTATCTGTTAGGGAGAGGATACACTTGATATTTTAAAGTGAATAGAATCTATTAATGTATTACACAATCCAAATGTATAAAAACGCACCATTCAAGAACATTATATGGTATATGATATAAATATGTCCATTAAATAGAAATTATTCAGGTTTTTATGTCCTTACAACCCTCATATATTTATTTTTAACCATGATAAATCTGTTTTTAGATTAATTGAGTTAATACTTTTTTTTGATTCTTAATATTTATTCTAAAAATTTAACTTGAAAATATTATATAATATTAGTAATAGTGATATAAAATAAATAATAAATTTTATAATATTATATCCAAATTATTTTTAAATTTTATATTAAATTAAACATTAAAAAGGATTACGAATGAGTTTTTAGAATATTTCATTTTATGTTTTAATTTCTTTGTACCAAAATATACAATAAAATTGATTAAAATAAATCTAATTCGATTATTAATAATAAAATATAATTAATTTTTATTTTAAAACATTTTAAAATAATTTTTCATTACATTCTGGAAACTAAAATATTTATTTTAGTAAAATCTAGCATTTTTTTCTATTCACTAGAAAATTAATATGTTTTAAAAATCCCTAAATTTTAGCATGAGATAATCTAGTTATGATAATTTAATAAAAAACTTTTTTTTATTAAAAAAATTTCCTAAAAATAAAGATATTAATTAAAAAATTCTCTCACAAAGAGAAATTAAAATCATTTTTAAAGAAATCATATTTTTGGTGAAGAAAATGACTTTACAAAAAACTGATAGACTATTTCCTAAACATAATTCACTGAATTATTATTTATTGAATACAATATATATAATTAATAATATTGTTAATACAATTCATAACCTCCAATTCTATTTCTAGGTTATAATGGTCATATGTAAATAATAATATTTCAGTGTATTCTTAATCACAGTGATGTGTGTTGTATATGCTATCAAACATAGTTCTCATTTCAAATATCAGGATATTATATTCTTCCCTTATATATAAATATCATACTTTAAATTATCATATATATAACCTTGTAACTGAATGGGGGTGGTTCTTTATAACATCCTCAAGTTCCCTCGTTATTTCCTCTATTTCATGATTTATCCATAATACCTTTACCAGTCATGTCACATGATTCATCAATAATTTCTCTCTAGTGTCAAGAGTATAGATTGGCTATTCATTATAAGATTGATCATATTCTAGTTTATTTTATTCAAAGATGATCGCATGGGATGGGTGTTTTCTATACATCATTAGCAAAGAGATATGGTAGAAATCATTCATTTTAAAGTGTATTGGGGGAATTTCCAATTGGTAATCCACAAATAAATCTATTTACTAAATTTAAAAATTTAAGATATATTTAAGTCACTATTTTTTCCATTTTTACCAAACATTGTAATACCATTCGTTGGGGATAAAATCAAGAAAATTTTATATCTCACTTGAAATTCCAAATCCGTATATTTGTTTTCGGTATAAAATTATTCTAAATTTTAAAATCTTTAATATGATTCTAAAAATTATTTACATTCATTGTTGGCTCCGTAACAAGATATAGACCTCAAATATTACATTCACCAAATTGCAACTATTTTTTTATGAAAATGTCTCTTTCCATAAGAGGATTCATAAGGGACAATTTCAATTTTTAAATTGATGATTTTGTTATATTAAAATTATTTTAATGTTAAATACTGACCACACATAATATTAAATCCAAGTGAGAATAGACTCAAAGTTCCACACAATGTTTGGATAATCTTGTTTACTTCCCATCATTTTGAGGATGAGATAATGTTCTTAAATGATGCTCCCTATAAATATCCTTCTAAAAGCTTTTTTAAATTTTTTATGCAAATCATTGATCATGATCATAAAAAATTCAATGAGTGCACCATGAATTATTATATATTTGTTAATATAGAGTAAAGGGAGGTTTTTGAAAGGAAAATATTTTTTATATAATAAAAAAGTGAATATATGGAATGGCGATCGATCATAACCAATATTGAATCATTAATTCTAAGAGTCATTTGTAATATATTGGAAACATATATATTATAGTATTCCCAC
Organism: Viscum album; assembly: GCA_963277665.1. Classification (NCBI taxonomy): domain Eukaryota; kingdom Viridiplantae; phylum Streptophyta; class Magnoliopsida; order Santalales; family Viscaceae; genus Viscum; species Viscum album. Next base: position 402,031,061 of record OY728138.1, read on the forward strand.
TTCAATTATGAAATAGTTATAGGTTGAATGAATATTCTTGGATTCTATATCTCATCCTTCACTTAATGAAAAACCAAACATATTTACACAAAATCAATAATTTCTCACATCATATTTCCCAACCCAAAATGACTCTTCATATCTCTACACATCGTAGTCATACTAGGGAGTATATAAAAATTTGGGCTATGAGAGAAATTTATAATTAACTTCTTAGAACAAATATATATGGAACACAGTAAACATTTTCATATTTCTGAACTCCATCTTCATCTATGAAGTATACCAATTTTATATCATTCATGCATTAATTTTTATTCTAAAGAATATATTTATTAGGATAATTTTTTTATCTTATACATAAAGATGGTATGGAAGTAATTTTAAAAATTTGTGATGTTTCCACTTCATTACTATTTCTCAAATCCGTATTTAATAATTAATTTATTATGTGATCCATATCAATCCCCAATTCAGTTAGAACTCTATGGTCATTCCTACTCAATGCTTCTGATGACTTATTTTACAACCGTGGGTGGAAGTGTATTGATAAATAATAATAATTGAGAATCAGAATGCATAATCTTTTCTAGATGTTAATATATTTATATGAAAAATTTTATTTCATAATATTTGGATATGTATATATCTCATATCTCATTATATAGAGATAATGTCCCCATAACATCAAAGAAAATATTAGGACTGCAAATTCAATATCATGAGTATGATTGTGTTTTTCATGATTCATTGACTACCTTGATTCATTGGGTATAACATTATCATTTTATATAACTAAAAACCAATTCTATTCTCCAATACCATAATATATAAAAATAATCCTTTATGTATTGATTTTTTTTTTAAAAAATCATTGACAAATCTCATATTCAATTCATTGAATTATTCTTCACATTCATTTGTCATTATAATGTCAACCCCTCCACGAGTAATAATCTTTAAATACTTATCCTATAAAAAATAATTTTGAAAATTCCACTAATCATAACCTAACAAATCAACGAAACTACATTCCTCAAATATGTTCAATGGTGAATGTCATTATTTAACTAAATTTTCCTCTGTAGTTCCCACTATGATATGATCCTTGGAGGAAATATTTTAAAGAAAATATTCCTTTTAATGAAATAATTTCGAATTTATAAATTTCCCAGATAAATCTTCTCTTATAATAGTCTCATGAGTCATCTATATGAAAATATCATAGTCCTCATAGATTTTAGAATTTAAAAAGACATCATCAATATATAATATAACCAAATATCAATAAATTCATTAAATAATTTTAACATTAGATCCACAGAAATATGTGGTGAATTATTCATCCCAAATTACATTAATATAAATTCATAGTTTTCATACATCATTTGAAATGTTGTCTTTAGAATATCTTATTTCTTTTCTCATAATCGATTATATACAGAATAAAAGCCAATAATTTAAAAATATTGATCTCCATGATATTGATCAAAATATCGTAAATTTGAGTAAGATGATACTTTTTATATAATTTAATATAAAAATTTTCACCATAACTACTTCACAACCTCATTGATATCTTATTATACATATCAAAATTAATATTGGGTCAATAAGGTGGAATAATAGGGCTTATAAATCCCTCAACACACATGTAATCTTGTATTTTCCTTCACTACACTAATTACATTGTTGTTATTATATATAGGTTATTTTATATATTTTATACATTAGGGAATAAATCAATGAAATTCCCAATTTCATGCACTTGTTGATGTCAAGGTAATTATATAAAAATGCATCAATGTATTCTTGTATATGTGGTAATGTCCTCATTTTTAAGATTTCCTTTTTTATGTACAGATTTTTACTGAACATTTTTCTTAAGAATATCATTATGAAAAGAAAATAGTGTTTGATCTATACTTGACTCTAATGAAATAGTATCCCCTAAAATGATAATCAATTTTAAACCCTTATCAATAATTTAAATTTCCATCTCATAGAAATAATTTTTTTATAAAATATTTTTAATGATAGTCTATAAAAATTATTATATGAAAATAAACCATAGGTTTAATAATAATTATTATAAACAATGAACATTTATATTTCATATTCATAATTTAATGACACATCCATGTTAAAATGATATATACACTAGAATTCATGACTCAAAACTCCCTTATAAAGGATATAGGGAAGTATATAATTTTATTGGAAACCATGTATGATATAAAAGAATGAGATGATCTAGGATAACATAAATACATATCTAAATTTGGAGATATTATTTGAGTGCCTTCCATTTAATTTTATGAAATTAATCATCAGTTGTAATGATCATGTAATCTTGGCCTTCTCCCCTTATCCTCTTTATGGTAGTTCCCATTATTCTTGGGAAATATGGATAAATAATTCCCCATTTCGTAATATTTACATCATAGTATAGTAGTGCTATATTTATTTACCTTAAAATCCTTATCTAGATGGACCTTTTTTCAATATATACAATAGAATCCCATTCACTTCAATCATTTTAATGGATATTTCCTTACAAAATTTTCATTTTATTTAATATGATTAATTTCATTCTTCTACTCTGAACTATTAATTTTTTCATTGTTTTGAGTGGAATTATTATTTTAGTTATTTCCATTGAATATATAGGATCTAAACATTCATTTTTCTTCTTAATATAACTCGGGAATATATCATCATGTGATAAAAATGTTGGAAACTGGTTATCTTATGAGACTTATATTAATCCCAACAAAGAAATGGTCAATCATGATTTCTATAAAACCTATATAGTCTCTGGAATTCATAGAAAATATTATAATGATAACCTTATACTATCCTACCACTTATTCATCTTTATTTTTTAATGTGAAGAGCAACCTATACATATAAGATTGTTGTTTTGTAGGAAATAATTTCTCAATTAAAATCACCTTAAATTTTTTAAACTCCATGCATTATAATTCTTCATCCTCATCAGTTTTTTGAATCAATGACTTCCATTGATCTACATCTCATTTCAAAAATACGCCACCAGTATAAATTTTGAAATTTCATTTCATCCCAATGTGAGGAATACATTTTAAGGAGACCTGATCAATTGATTAATTAATAAAAGATTAGTAGTTTTACTATAATATAGAGGCTTATATATCTTGAAGGAATCCAACACTGTATAATCACACTATTGAACAATAATTTTCTCCAGTTAGGCATTGTTATTTTTCATAAAATAAGTAATATAAACTAAAATTGGCATGATCTACTCAATTCCAATACCATATATTTTGGATTTCTAAGTTGGCCATTCTCTATATTTTATGATGGCGTTGATAATATTTCTTCTATTATACACGATCACTAAATAATTCCACACAATATGTTTTATGATTATTATGATCACTATTTATTAATAAAAATTACATATTTTGGAAAATTTTCTCAAATAGTATAATAGATTATCACAATTATTATGTTAGCTATGTTCATTTAATATCTAGTTCCCATGTTTATACCAACCACTATTAGATATTGATAGTAATAATCTCTACAAAAGTAATCAAAATTCAGTGTCTTTATTATTACATATTAATATATGGAACATAATTAATCCCAAAGGAATAATAAATTTAGTAGTATTGAAGAACCAGATTCTTAAATGATTATCATATTACATTAGACATATTAAATACATAACACAATATCATTCTTACATCCATTATATTATTCATAATATCCTCCTTCATATATTAGGTAATAAGAATAAAAATAAAGGATAAGATCAAATCCATAATAAGATTTATGTAAATTATAATCTTTAATGAGTCAATAAATTATAATAATTATTAAATGGTGGAAAACTGGAAACAATTGTAATTTAATCAATAACATGACCAAAAAATTCATCCACATATAATATAAATTTAGAAATCTCATGGGTAATAATAAATAAATTATAACTGAATGAATTAATTAATATTTAACAACCTAATATCAAAAATTATGATACATCTACTATCAAAGAATTGTACCAAGATAGATTAATTAATAGATAGGTATATTCAAGAAATCCAATTAATGATACCCTACTATTTTGTCTCTAGAGACCAATAAATGAATCGAGGAAAATATATTTCCAAGACCCACATATCACATTAGAATTCATACATCCCACTAAAATAGAATTATCAGTTAAATTTATAATCAATATTCCTTATTAATATATATCCTTATCGAATAAATAATAATAAAATTTCATGTTTTATTTTGAAAATCAAATAAAATTCAGTAAAAAGCATCATATTTAACCATGATATGAATTCTAATAAATAAGAATACAAATGATAAGTAATATGTAAATTCAATATAATGTAATTTACAATTATAATAATAAATTGAATGTTTCAATGGAATGTTAATATCCAAAAAAATTAATCCACAGGTTAAAGAAGATAGTCACAAAATTAAATATTATATAAAACTCAATCCATCTATATAAATGAAGGAAATTAATGATAAAAGATGAATTTAATCATTAAAATTTTATAGTTTTTGGTGAAATAATATAAATCATATAGATTATATTCAATGGAATAAAATGGTCACAACAGTTAGAATGTATGTTAACATTGTATATGTTGAATGAAAACATTTATTTCTTACTATTTATAATGAATTTTGAAAATTAACGCTTTAGAAACAAGGTATAAACGCTCCATTAAAATCAGGTAAAATTTTAAGAATATATTAGAATTTTCATTATAAATAATTTGGGTAATAAAATTAATTTTCTAAAACAATATTGAAAAAAACATACGAATGAAAAATACACCAGATAAAAAATGGAAATAAGGTCAATTTTTTGTTCAAATTGTTCTTTCCATGAATCATATTAAAATAAGAGGGAATATTCGGGAAAAATATTTGATATCATTAGATATCCATAAGATAAAAAATATAAGTATTTTAATAAGGATTGATTTTTTTATTCCATCAAACAATATAAGAGCACTCCAAAATGAGATTTTAAAATAAATTCATACTTCATAGTTAAATATAAAATGATAAACCCTTGAAAGAATAAACATGAAACAAAAAATAAAAAATAATTTAGAAATCTATATTCATGATAAATAACTCAAAGGTTTGGTATATACAAATTTTAATAAAGAACAGGTATATAATACAAAATGTGTCTCAATGGAGTAGAAATTGAGATGAAATTTCTTAGATCAGTTATGAACTATCATTTATGTTATTTATATTAAATAATAATTTACCATTGTAAATTATTTACATTGAAAATGATCATATTTATTTTAATTATTCAATTTAATTTAATTATTATAATTTAATATTTAATTATATAATCAATTAATATCACATTGGATGTTTTAACGATATTCAGTTCAAATGGCAGAAATGAACATGGAATGTTGAATATGGAATAAATTGGAGATCGTTCCATATTCTATATAATAATAATCATGATATAATTATCATTTTCATATATCACATATACTTCTACAAGAATCCATGAATGATGGTTGTGAAAAATGAACTAAATTTCCATCATGGTGATTTAAACCATATGTACTCATGAGTAATGTTTCCATTTTCAGACGATCAGGATGGAAATAATATATTTCTTATTTAATATTTCCATAAATATGATTATATCATAAATACTGTATTATTTATTTTAAAAATAATTTATATATATCATATGAAAGATGTGTTACTAAAAAGTGATACCCATAACTTCATAGAGGAGTTAGTCCACATGTAGGAAAAAACAACGTTATCAATTTTTGATGAATTGAAAGGAATGTAAATATGTGATATTTTATTTATAAATAATGAAAAATGTGTCATTAAAATAAAATATATACATTAAATACATAATTATATTCATTTATTATAGGTGGTGTTGTAAAATTTTTTACATCGATTCACGAGGTGGTTGTACTCCATACACACGAATGACGGATTCATTTCTAATTAATTGGAAGAGGAGATACATATGGGGCATTACATTAATATAAAAAATATTTGTATGTGAAAGGTAATGTTTTTATTTTATTATTGTATAACAATATTTATAGGATGTGGAAGAAGAAATAAAATGAAAATAGATGGATAAGAACAATACCTCTTATGTGGAAACCCTAAATAGATTTACACCTAAATCATTAATATGATTGTTTTATAACAAAACTAATTCCTATAATAAGTTGGGAGGAATGTTAGTAATTTATTTCTGAAGGTATTGAATGGAAAAATGGACTATTAAATTTTTATATGGGGGGATAGGTGACGTCATTTTATAAGGGTGACAGAGACACACTAATAATTTTTAAAATGAATATAATATATTAAAGTATTACTCATAAAATATGGACCAAAAAATGGAAAATTCAAAAATATTAGATTATATAGGAAACAAATTTGTATTTTATCAATAATACATGTTTTTAGTTCATTTAAACACCTATATCTTTAGTATAACCTCCTGTAAATAGTAATTATCATTATCTATAGTAACATATATTTACTATTTTTAATATTTATTATAAAAAAATTAATCGCTAATAATAAAAAATATTAATTATTATAATTAAAAATATATAATTCATTTTTTCACAATAAATTGATATAATTATCATAATAAAATTTTAAATTAAACCCGTAAAACCTGAAGAAAAATGGGTTTTCAAAAAAATAAATCATTTAGGTGTAAAAACGTTTTTATAACAAATTCAACCATATATTTGTCTAAAATTAACTCAATTATGTTACAAATAATGGAATATAACAAATTTTATATTTAAAAAATTATAAAAAATGCTACTTTTAAAATTATTAACACAAAAATGATCTTTTCAATAAATAAAAGTATATTTTACCATTCTTTAGAAAATCAATATTTTCCGAGATATCCCAATATTTCGTCCCTATATAATTATTATGTGATGATTTAAGAATAATTTTTTTATAAATTATTGAATAATAATTTCAAGAAATTTATTATAATATTTTCTTATAAATGGCAGGAGAAACATTTCATTAACTAATGTTTTTATGAAGAATAAAATGACATTACTAAAAATTGAGTCCTTATTTCCATTGCATCGGTGAATATATTTTATTGACTATGTAATTTAAATGTATTTCATAATATGGATAATCCTATTAATTCCCTTAAATTTTATTTTTTGGTAAAAATGGTCATATTAAAGTAAAAATATTTCAAGGTTCATCTAAGAGGGTTGTTGTGTGTTGTATGCACTATTTAACATAGTATTCTTTTTAAAATATTGGTATATTACACACTTAGCCTCCATTGGGTGTTAGTCTCCCTATAAATATGAGCGGGGTAGGGTATGAAATCACAAAACATATATGACATATATATATAATTATTTATATATATATATATCACAACCAAGCTATGGCAGAGTAACAACCCATAGACTCTTCTTCCAGTAACATCGAATAAAAATGAAAACATCCCCTGCTAAGGACTAGAAATAAATATAAATACATTATAAATAAAAAAATGACTAACTAATAATAAAATAATTAATACTATTCCATTTTCAATTAAATATTACCATTTAAATATTTGGATCCATGTAGTGATGGAATGATTATTTCTTATTATGTATTATAATTTATATTATCATGAAATAAAGAATCATGTGCTAACCCCATTTTTTAATAATTCAAAACATTCATAAACATCAATTTATCCTTGGAGTCAGCCAAGTATACCTTAGAAAACATTCACTCACCACACATAGTATCAAATATCTTCTTATAGTGGAAATTGATTATTTAAATTAAAATTTTCTATCATTTGAATAGAAAAGAAGATTCATTATGAAGAAATTATCATATATTTCAGAAAAAGTAATTTCGGAAATCCCATCTTTAACCAGTTATATTAGTTCAGATTCCATCCTTAACAGCACTTCAAATAATCACATCTTGTATCCTATTCCAACACTGTCATCTTACTTGAAAACACATGCACATCGTAGCCTCTATCTCCACCCGTTATTCAAACTATAAAAGGTTAACATTCACCAACATCAAGGCTCTAAATATATATACAAAAAATACTTATTCAATATATTAGTCCATATATAATTTCAAATGAAAAAATAGAAAATTTACATATTACACCTTCTATCAATTATTAATCGTTATCTAATACTATTTTTTCAAAAGTTTAAAGTATTCATTTCATCTTATATCTTTATAATTTCCAAATTATTATATAATCATCGAATATACTATTAATGTTTTAATTATTATTTTATTATTTTCAATCACATATATTTAAACAAATAAGTTAATGTAGGTTAATTTCACATGTTCATAGTATTAGTTAAGTAGAATTAACATATTACAAACCTTGATATTTCCCTTTTCTCTCACTGAACAAAAATTATATAATCTTGAGTGTTTTCACGTACTTGGAAATATCCATAGGAACTAAGTCGAATTTCACATAATCATTGAAACACGTTGATAATGAAAATCTAGATTTCCAGGTTCAATGGGATTTAAAAATATGAGTGGAAGAAGAATGGGAATTGATTTAATAGTTTTTATGTGAATTCATTAAAAAACACTATGTTTTCACAATTCTTATAATTTAATTTAGGTTTGATTCGAAACATGATCACAATTACATTAATAATTTTCAAGGAATTTTATTTTTTTTAAAAGGTGAATGGATATTTAGGTCTATTATTTTCAGCAATAAAACCATTAAAATGGAAATAGAAGGTGTAAATACATAATATAGAGAAATTACATATTTTTAGAATTTTTAACTACACCCTTATGTACGAAGAATGTGTTATGTTAAGGTATCATGATGTTACCCTTATAGAGCTTTCAACCCTTACATGATAATGTAAAGGTTAAGGTTACCATTATATAGTGTTGGAGTTATCCTTATGAATGATTTATATTACACTGACATCAGCTTTAGTACTCAAGGGGTAACCTTACGCAACCCTAGAATCTTGATCCCAGCCTTACACAGATCATATAAAATGAGATTTACCATTAAAAACACATGGAATGTGATATATTATTTTATGAAACATTTAGAAAAAATAATTCCACTTAATAAAATATCATATAAAAAAATTATTGAATATAATAAATTTTTATTTAAATAAGTTATAAATAATTATGAAAGCTGTTTATTATCACTTTTAAAATTCCAAACACTTCCAAGACAGTATTATCACATTAAAAACATCAAAAAATGATTTTTAAAATTAATATTTAAAATATTAAATTAATTTAATAATATTTAAAATCATTTTAAATCCTAATTGTAATATATAGAATAAATTGTAAAAAACATATATATTTATGAAATTCTATCTAATGCAATAGACACCATAAAAAAGGAAAAGTCACAAACCATCCTGGGATGACCCTAACCTAGGAACCTGAACTGATTTGTAGCCTAGAACGATGGGTGTTCCTAATCCCCTTGTGCTGACAAAAATTTTCCAAAATCAATAGTGTACTCAAGGGAACGACTTTTCCCAAATATATTCAATAAATGAGGGCCGAAATGAAATAGGCAGCCCAACATACATTTATATAAAATTGAATTGAACATTATTTATATAAGAAACCTAACGTACAACTACACAATACAACCAACTGACCAATCCAGATGACCAAACTAAATCAATGTGACACTGATGGTCACTCTAAAGTTCAAAGAATACTCTTTGCCTAGAGAGACCGGACTCAAGATGAAAACTACACATTGGCTAAAATTAGATAAAACTTTTAGCTGTTAGTATTAAAACATAGAAGGTTAGCCTGATATTCTATTTCCAGTGCACATACATTAAAATAAATGATACAAAAATTTAATTTTGGATCTAAAATATCTATAAATATGTTTTATAAATATGGTTCCTTGATATAATCATTATAAAATAAAAGTTTTGCTATTTTCATAACCAGGAAATGCTAGTAACCAATATCAAAGAGATGCAACAACAAAATGGATATGGTTTTCAAGAGGGATTCTTTAAATAATTTAAACATTAAAATGAAACACAATCAGTATTGATTTTACTAACTAAAAAAATTGTATGCCGAAAATGAGTACAAAATAGCCAATGAGCACTTGAAATGGTAAAACCCCTTGGAACGAGTTTGTTACGGGCCCCAGGTACCTCATATCTAGGTGTAAAAGTAACCTTAAAAAAATTTGTTCTCATGAACACGAGACACTAGTAGGATAATAATACATAACCTATTATTCCCTAAAAACATCATAAATTAATTAATTATTGTTGTGGACTATAAATTGGCCCCAAATGATACAATGTGAAATACACATAGAAACCATTTTTACAATAAAAATTCCAAACATGCCATTAAGCATTTCTCAAAAATAACAAAATCCAAATATATAAATTTAACTTTTAATAAAAAGGATTATAAATTTATTTTAATGTATAAATTCACATTCATAAATCCTCTAAAACATTCAGGTTACACATAAAAAAACTATTTTTATAAGGATGCCAAATGGGGCATTTTCCAACAACTCGGGAAAAAACCTGACTATAACTAAAACCCATTTGTTTCTTAATCCAAAACTATATTACAAAGAATAAAATTACCCCAAAATAAAATTTATCATGCTTCTAATTTATTTATAAATCCACGAAAATAATTTTAAATCACACCATGAACATTACAACCAAATGAACAATTTACCGAACACATGGATTGCACTTTTAAACAAACAACTTATTTTAAGAATTTGAATAAGGATAAAATACAATTTTCCTGTACTAATTTTATTAAATATACTGAAACATTTTAAAAATTCCATTATCCAGGTGCATAATCTAACAAAACATTTTTGTACGTAGGTGGTGTATATGTTTTTAACAAAACAATACTAATTTTCACAAAACATGGTTAAACAACAATTTTTCATGCAATGAAAATCATACAATGGATGAAAAACAATAATAAACAAATATATTAGGTTATATAATCCGAAAAATGATGAATCATAAATGATAAAGGCATGTGAAAGGGATATCCCAGCTCAAAACCATAGCTTAATGGAAACGCACACCCGATATCAGTCGTCGCGGTTCCCAAAACTCCATGTCTATGAATACGTGCTCTAATATAACCAAAAAACCCATCCAAAAATCATGGGATAACATAACCCTAGGTCATGAATGACCATAGGAAAATTGGAAACAAAAATAATGTGGAAGGAGAAGTAAGAAATACTGGAAACGAGAAGGAATATCAACGTAGAAACTAAAGAACACTTAATCTTCCCATAGATATACACCCTGAAAAGAAATTTAATATATTCTAACATCTTAGAGAGGAAACTTATAATAGTAATAATTAAGGAAAAATATTTTTTGGAAAAGTGAAAATAATTCACGATTCATGAAACAATCAAACTACCATACCAAATCGAGATGATTTGAGAAGCCATGAAAAATTTCTTCCTATTACATGAATTATATGAGCTCCAAAGAGGGATAATAGTACCTAGGGGTTCTATTAGGGTTCTTGGTCTATAATTAATTGTATAATCACTAAATTATATAAAAAATGAAAATATATTAATGAAACAAATTATTTAATTAAAATTGGAAATCGTCTCACGGGCTTCCCCAATAGCTTAGTAAATTACCCAAATCAATCATGATTATGAATTCGTAAGTAGGTCAAAAAGGATTTGGTGGTGTGAATAGATTAGAGTAGTACAAGTGGGAAGTAAAATGATGGAAATGTTTTAAAAATAGAGGATTTATATATGGAATGTTTTTTAAATCTGGGAATGGACATACGATTGGCCAAAATCTAGAAGTAACCACAATTTTCACCAAAAAACACAAAACTAATTTATGGGCCTCTCATGATAGGATGAATAGAAATTTATGGTAGTTAAATGAAAAAAATTATGCTTACCAAATATCACTGAAAATAAATCCAGATTTCCAATAAAAGGTCAAAACCAAGACATGAATATTAATACTTAGTTTGACAATTCACCCCACTATTAAAAGTTTCCACCCCAGAAAGCCACAACACATTCTAGTTGATTGATCAACACCAAACGTTTCATTATTAATATAGTCTGTCCTTTGAATCTAATGACACATCATCCACCAATAATAGAACATAATCCTCTTACCTAAAGAAAAACATCATCACCTAACCACTTCCTGAGAATCAACCGAAAGATCGAGTCACTACCTCATAAACCAAACCAACAACTAGATTGTTCGGCCTTCTCCCAATGAACCCAAAAATCTCCAAAAAAAATAGAACTCATTATAACCAAAAATTACATGGAATCCTTAAATGTACTCCAAACAATTAAGAAATAACTAAAACTTGATAAATTCTTAGGTGGAAACTCATCGAGACCCTTGGTGGTTATCCCTACCATTAAGAACCAACGTTCAATGACCAGATAAAATTCAACATGAACGAGAAATGGGTATCTAACACACATGCACACCAAAAACACTCCCACAATAACCTACCTACCCTTGATAAGAGCAACAATAATTGAACATTAAAACACCTCACACCCAAACAGGGGAGACATGAACAAGGCGAACAATCATTGCACATATCCAAACTCTCACCACATGGGGAGGGGAAGGAAGATGACCCATTCATTGGGAAATTGAATCCAAAAAATAAATAAATGAACTTCCTCACTAAAATTTTAGTGGATGAAGCTTAAAAATACTACCCATAGTTTCGGGACTCTTGAATACACAACAACATCACTCCAAGACCTATGGCTAGAGCTTCGATGGATGGAGCATCTTCTGGATTGTAGTCAGGCTTTGATAATCCCTAACCTGAACTCTTCCCCATAATTACACATTGTGACACATAACACTCCCTAGAAGAAACAACATATTAAGAGACACCATGAAACTCTCTTCCTCAAACAACACAAATTTACCCAAACTATAACTTAGAGATACACATCAATATTTTCTCACACACCGAATGAGGAGACAAATGGAAAGGTTCTTAGAGAAACACATTAACCTAACTGAGAAAAACTACCCTATATGAGAGAGATACCATAATGAAAAGACACATTAAATTGAGCCTGAGAATCTATTTATCGAAAAAAATAGGCTGAGGCATCATTCCAATAGGTGGATTTATCATTTGGAATTAATACATAGGTTGATCACCTAGAAATCATGCCAAAAAAGAACAATATGTGTCCACATCATAACATCCAACACATCCTTAGAAATCCACTTAACATTTATCCAAAAACAATCCACTAATGAGATCCTATATCAAGATACAACAAGATTGTGAATTTTATATCACAAGGAAGCATACAAAATATAAAACCCTTCGATGATATAGAAAAAATAGAAAACAAAACCATTGTTTTATAATAAAAACCACAACTTTTCAGCTTAAAACAATTCTGAAAAACAACCCAACTTGGTCGATTTTCGCATTCACCAATGGTGTTTCATCAAGTCTCACTCATATTCACGTTTTTGTGCCACCCTATGAACCCATCCACCATTCCATACTTTCCATTCATCTATATACCCATAAAACTATTCATGTGAGTACCCATGAAAATACCAATGGTTAAAATAAAAGAATAATCACTCCAAAAAGAATCATGTACCATCCTAATGCACATTTACAACCAAATCAAAACCCATTTTTAGATTTCACAACACAAACAACAAATCATAACGAATCATTTTATTAAAAAACCAATCCATTTCATTAACTAAAACATTAAAAAACCATTCAATTACAAATATCCCTTTCCCATTTTTAAAAATTCATCATGTCCTATTTTCATAATCTGACAACCACAAAGGCCAAAACCTTCTTCCAAAAAACAAAAGCTTCTCAAAAATAATTTCCTAAACCAATTCATCAGATTCAAAAAATTTAAAAATTAAAAACACCATATTTAAAACATATTTTAGAATCATTTTAAAAAAAATTTAAGCTTTACCAACATTTCATTTCATGAATCCATATGATTAGATTAAGTAAATTTAACCTCCTTAAATCATTTCCTCATTATCCCCAAGATTTGTATCACAAAAACCATCATTCCAAAACCATAATAATATTAAATTCTAACAAACCATTATATACTTCTAAAAAATGAACAATTCATTTAAAACACATTTTCACAATTATCACACAAGTATTTTCAAACAAAATTCCGAATTCAAGAAAAGTCCATGAGATATAGAAAATAGAACTACTGTCAACATGTGACTTGACAATATGGTTGGGGTCCATATGTCAAACACCCCACCAACATGGAGATCCTTCATACGACCATGCCCTGGATGCACATGGCTTCCTAGGATCTACGAGCCCACGAAGACCATTGGCCTAACTCCCCTTGTCATATCCCAACATGAAACAACCAATAAGAATAAAATACACTAATAAAACCTTTCATCCTAGGGACATGAGAGGGTTAGAAAGGGAAAGCGTTCATGATGTTTCTCATGAACCTACTCTTCAGGTCCCAAAAATCCTACTCCATCCACCATGTCATACCTAATTAAGAAATGGTGCTCTAAAAAGAATAGTATGTGAGGAGACAACCTCCTTTGATACCATTTTTTATGAACTAGACATGGTCTCCCACAAACCAGGCACCCGAACCGATTTTTGGCACATCCCGAAGGGCGTTCCCAGTTCCCACAAGTCGAAAACTAGTGTCGGGCATCAATATAGTACTGTAGGGAATAATTTATCTGAAATATAATCAAGAAATATGTAGTGAAATTAATCGGATGGCCCAACGTACTTTTATATAATACTAAACAAAACATTATATATATGGGAAACTGATAGTCCAAATACACAATAAAACAAACCAACAAAACCATATGGCCCAACTAACACGTTGTGACCCCTATGGTCACTATCTAAGACAATAAATTATCATCTCCAAAGAGACTGAACTCAATTTTAAACCTATAGAGGTGCTAAAAATAGAAGAAAACTCTACGGATGAGTATTAAAACATAGTAGGTTATCCCAATATGGTATTCCCACTGCACGTCGTTTAAAATCAAAGATACATCAATTTAATGTTCGACCAAATATAACTGTAAGTATGATTTCCAAAAATGGTTCTATTCTATAATCATTATAAATAAAAAATAATTAGTTTTTCATAACCAAGAAAATATAGTAACCAATTTCAAGGAGATGAAACATAAAAATGAAAATAGTCAACAAGAGAGTTAATTTAAACAATGTAAACTTCCAAATAAAATACACAGCGATAATTTAATCAACTAAACACACCTTCTTCTAAAAGTGAGTATAAAATAGTCAATTATCAAAAGTTATGAGAACACCCATTGGAACTAGTTCGTTGTGGGCCCTCAGTACCTCGTATCTCGGTGTAAAAGTAACCATGAAAAATATATGTTCTCGTGCACATGAGCCACTAGGAGGAGAATCATACACAACATAGTGGTCCCTAAAAACATCATCATCACATTTCAGTTAGTGTCATCATCATCAAACATGCTACAGGAAATAGGGACACAACCCCTATGGTACACTAGTAAATGAGTACATGTCTTCCCACCTAAATACCCAGGTTTTCCATATTTTTTCTAAAATAAGTTACACATATATAAAATACCATTTTATAATGATGATTAAATTTATAAATCATACACACATCAAAATTCCCAAGCACATAACAATTATTTCATTCGTGGATCAATAAGCCACCTAAATATTCATAAAACAATTTCAAGAAGTATAACACAGACTTTCCCATAAAATCCATTCAAAAGTGCTCTTTTGAAGAGAAAAAACCACCAATTACATTTCAAACCAAATTTTATAACCCCCAAAACATTAAAAAAGTACATTTTTAGACCATATAATTTCCCCAAATGATACAACATAAAATTCACATGAAAACCATTTTTACACGAAAAATGTGAAACGAGCCATTAAACAATTATCAAAACATAAATTATAAAATTGTAAAAATTTAGTTTCTAATAGTATATAAAAATCATTTATAGTAAAAAAAATTCATAAATCCATAGAAAGGTTCCGGTTACACATCCTAACATGACAATTTTTATAAGGACGCAAAACATACTGTTTTCTGACAACATGGGAAAAAACATATTTTCCACAAAAAAACCTGATTTTTTATAATACCAAAACTCCTTTGAAAAGAAAAAAATGGATTCCAAAATACCATTTATCATGCTGATAATGTAATTATAAATCCAACCAAATCATTTTAAATCTCACTATACACATAAATTCCAAACAAGTAATTTACCAAACACGTATAATATACTTTGAAACCAAAATAATATTTTAAGAATTTGAAAAGGGATAAAATATCAGCTTCATGCCACAAATTTATTATATATACTGAAACATTTTCAAAATACCAAATATCTAGTACATAATCTAATAGAACATTTATATAAGCAAGCGGTGTACACGTTTATAACAAAACAACATTACTTTTCACAATATAAGGCATAAACAATCATTTTTCAAACCAAGAAAATTATTCAATGAATGAAAACAAATAATAAACATATATATCAGGTGAAAAAATCAACAAAATGTTGAAACTTGAATGATAAAGTCATGTTCAAGGGATATCCTACCTTAAAACCATGGCGGAACAGAACAATACACCTGATGTCACCCTCAATAGTTGCCAATACTCTAGATCTATGAAGACTAGACGTAAACTAACCGGAAACCTACAAAATCATGGGATAACATAACCCTAGGTCATTCATGAACATTGGAGAAGATTAAAAGAAATTAAATTTGTAAGATAAGGAAGATTGAGGTGAAAGGAGATGGAGTATCACCTTATAAATTAGATAACTATTGATCTTCACTTAGATCTACACACGTAGAGGAAAGGGAATGGATTGAAAATACATGGAGAGGTTCATTAGGTCATTGATTACTAGAGAATTTTTTTTGGTTAGATAAGTGAATAAAATGACTATTTCATTAAATAAAAAAATTAAATTACCAAATATGGATGGTTTGGGGAGCCTTGAAAATGTTCTCTCTATTATGATACTAATATGAGGTCAAAATAGAGAAAATGGAATATGGGGGTTCGCCTGGGGTTCTTACTCTTGAGATAGTTTTGGAATAACATAAAAATATTAAAATATGAATAAACTATAAATGAAAAAGATTATTTTTTGAAACCGAAAATGGGTTCACAGGTTGGACCAATACCTGAATAAATAGCCCAAATCCACCAATATTATGAATTCATAAAGAGTTAAAAAATAATATGGTAGTTTTAAACGGTTTTGGGAGGCCATTTGGGAAGTGGAATGTGTGAAAATGTTGAAAAATGAAGTTCTTATAAAAGAAAAAAATAATTTTTTTTAATCTTGAAATGGGATCATGATAAGCCCAAATCTTGAAGTAACCACCCTTTTATATATAAACTCCAAAACAAGATAAGGGGAACCCATGGAAAGATAATTATAAATAGATGGTAGCTCAAAAATCAACATTCATTTATCCTGAAACCAATGAAAAGTATTAGGATTTACAACAAACCAGATTAAATCCAATAAATGAAAAAAATAGCGTGTGACAGGAATGGCTCAAAAAAATATAGAACCTTTCCAAAAGTGTCATCATTTTAGTGGAATTACATTTAATGAATTGTAATATTAAATAAAAAAACATTATACTCATATCATAAATTATTTTTTTATAAATAATAGTATCATCATTATTCATTTTTTATTACGCTCAATCCAAGATGAAGGAGATGATTAATTTAATCTTATTTTTTACACAAGTATATGAATTTTGGATCAATAATTAAGTAATAAAAATATGGTTGTTTGTTTGAAAAGTAACTTCCATATTAACTTTATATTAATGATGTCTAAAAATTGGATATAATTTAATTTGGTATGATTAAATTAAAACTCTTAATGGTTTAAAGGTATTATATTCATGTTGAAAATGTAACATTAGAATCCATTTATATACTCAATGGGATTTATTGTGATAATTACTTGAATACAATGATGATATATATAAATTATTTTTCTAGTTGTGGAACTAATTTGAGAAAATTTCATTGCTAATTTTTTTAAAATTTGAATGATTTTTGAAAAAAAAGTTCATTTTTCTCTTTATTTTGAGGATTTACGAACTTGAAAAGCGATGTCAACATTTTTTGTGTAGTGTCAATTATAAATGTATGAAAAAGTTAAAATTATAAGGATAATGGTTAGATATATTGTCCAAAATGTCTTCATGAGTATTTACCAAAGTACATTAAAACATGAAGCTAGTGTCCGAAAGTGGGAGTAATGATTTCATGGGATATAATTTTATAGAATGTATAATGTAGTTAAATAAACTCTGTAGAATATAAATAATATATTTTAGTGATATAGAACTCAATTTTTTTATTTTTATGGTTATATGATACCAAATCTAAATTTTATAAGTTTTATATATTATTTCAAAATCAATTTAAAAATTGATAGAGTATGTAGTTTGTTATCAGAAGAGAAGACAAAGGTTTTCTGAATCATTCTATTGAGTAAAAAAGAATATATCAAGCTCATATATAAATATATAAAATCTATATGTCTATACTCATCTAAAAAAACTTATATAATAAGGTATTATATTTGATAACAATGAGTTCTTATGAATAATATGAATTGATAGATTCAATAGATATGGTTTTCGATTCATTATATTCTATAATAAGTATGGGGGTTAATATCAGGATAATAATGATTTATCCATAATAAAACAATTTTATACAGGATAAAAATGATTATCTTGATTTTCATTAAAATGTTAGTTATTTAATCCCACAATAATAAATTTTCAATTTTATAAAACAATATTTTCTTTTTCAATTAAGACTCTAAACACATATAATAAAATAAGAGATATGAAAAAAATATTTTATTTATTAAATATTCCCACTAATCAAAATAAATTTATTTCTATATCTTAGTATGATATTCCAAAAAATATAATTTCCAAGGGATCAGTGGTAATAATTTTTAATATTGAAAAGTTAAATGTTAACATATAATTGTTTATAATAGTAGAAATAGAAAGTATATTCCACTTTGTATACAAAAGGTTTTTTAGATGCATTGGAAAAGAATAATGTAAATATTAAAATTAGTTAAGAAATACATTCAAGGAAAATTTTTTATGGATAATGATCAATGAATGATGATTGTGATAAATGTAGAAAAGTTCAAAGAAGAAATATAGAATTTATTAATACCACAAAATATGATGTAGTAAAGTTAAAATGTTTTGATTCCAATTTCAAGGAGTTAAATATTGGGAATAAGATTCCAATGTCTCAACATTATTCAAATGTTCATTCTTCACACATGATACTCTCTAAAGAGTTTAGTGGTAAGATTTTCTTAGATGGAAATATAGATATGTGATCTGAATTATATAGATATACAATGAGTAGAAAATTCATAATAATCCAGAAAATATATAGCAAATCTAGTAGTCCATAATATATAGTAAAGATAAGATACACTCTAAAATTTCATTTTGTTAAAATTTTTAATATATATTTTGAATAGAAAATGTATCATGTAATAAATAAATCAATATCTATATTATAATTTTTTCATGAATTGTTGTAGATAGTCAAGAATTGAAATGGAATGTAACATCTCAATGAAAATATTTTTGAAATCCCAAACTGATTTTCATAATAGGGTATTTTTGGATTTTACAAAATGTTATGGTTCAACTAAGTAGGTTACACGAGTCATTATATAAAATATTCCTATGTGAAGAAAAGTGATTTTTATACAATTTATGACCCATAACTTATACGACATAGAGTTTTATACACTTTGTATTTGGTATACTATGGGTTTATAGTTCATATTTTGTTCTACATTTATATGGTTATTAAGAACCCTTGCACAATAACCTTCAAACGTTGATACAATTCTTAAAAAACCCATGACGTCTAGTAATTTATGTTCTATTATGTATTTCATTGATCATGTCATCAGAAGGATATTGAGAATGATTTTATTTGTCCTCAAATATGATATTTTTGAAATTTACGGCCTCCATTGATATAGGCTTAGATATTATAAGACCATACCTAACTAAGATATTTGACTTTATTTTCTATTGTATTTGAGTAATTAGATATCCTCATCCAAAAAAATGAATTACATGTGATATATTCATCAAACTAGTTAGTATATACATATATAATTGATAATATAGAAATAATATATATGGTATCGACATGATCTGTTTCCCATAGTCTCTATATTAAACAAGAAATTGTATTATAAGAAAATAATTTATTACATATGATACATTTGTTGGACACATTTATGGTGATATATCATTCTTATGAAGGTAACATTAGATTTATTTACATATTTTATATTATTGATTCATGGGTAGAGGTCTCTCATTACACAATTTTATGAAATTAATAACTCAAATCCTTTTCAAAACAAACAATATATGTGGGTCCATATATAGGGATTGAATGATTGGGGATTGTGTTTTAAAAGAATCATATATATTCTCTAAATTAGTTTTATAGATTATTAAAATATTAGTTTTGGATATATTTTTTTAAGATTTTGGAAATGACTCCATACAATGTTTTATTGTAGATATATTTGACAAATTATTTCCCAAAATATCTACATGTATATTTGTATATGGTTTCACCAATTATTATTTAAGATACAATATATGTTGAAATGTAATAATGTTTACTATGATTTAGTAAAATTAAAAAATTGATATAGATATTACTTAAATCCACACATATATATATGTATTTATATATATTTTATATGTATTTTTTTCTCATAAGAGAAAACATATTTTTATCAAATAAGATGAATTTCTAAATACAAGACACATCCTATAAAATTATATTTGGAGACATAGAAAAATCATAATGGGTTAGTCATATCATATCATTAATATAACAAGATATAATTAATTAATAGAGTAATTATAAGAGTTAAAATTATGGTATTCCTTCATACTAGCTACTAAAAATACGAATGTTTCAAAAGATGAAATTCCTAAGAGACTGAATGCTGCATTCATATGGAGATTCCATCATAATTTTTTCAAAAACCTATCATCAAATTCCTTAATATTTTACTCATTTCATTATTTTCATCCTCATACTATAGTTTCATGATGTTTTACATTGAAAATTATAATTCATAGGTTCAGTTAAAGGTGCATAGATTTCACACGATTAGTGAAACTCATTTGGATTGTTCATGAAATTATTTGAAATAAATTTTAAATGGATTAATACATTGTATCATAGATTTCGAAAAAATATGTCCAAATCAAATTTTGTATCTTTGTGTTTCTAGTGAAGGAATTATTATTGGCACATAGTTTAATAAAATTTTCAATCAAAACCCCTAACATTCAATTATTTTAATATTCTTAAATTATTTAAAATACCTCTAACTTTTAGGATTCTTGTTTTTTTCTCCTCCTCCAATTTTCATGATCATGTAAATATGGATCACTAGTAACTCCCCATAAATTTCTACTTACATTATTGGGATTCACCTTTTATTTAAATTAGATTCACTAGGGTTAGAAACTATTTTTTGAATCATATCACATCCCCATGTTATCATGTTAATTCTACCACATCCAAGGTCAATGTTTGTAAATCCCTTTGCGAGTCCTATCTAAATATCTTGTGCTTCTTGATGTGAGGGTGTACATATTGTACTTTAGGTCAGACATCAATCATATTTTAAGGGCTCTCATCATTCATGATTGGTTTGGGGTACATTTTCTCAATGAATCCCTATTTACACATAAAACAATGATTTCTAGAATATTATTACATAATGTAATAATTCACTATGATCTATATTAAATATTTAAATAATTATTTAAAAATTCTATTAGATAACTTCATATTTTATGGATGGATGAATATTTTTCCTATTTATTTTTTGTTCCAACCAATTGTATATTTATCTAATCACAAATATTATTTTCTTATATTTTTCTATAGCTTTTTCGAATAGGTTACATATCCTATGGTAGGTATACAAGTTTCTAATCAATTATGAAGAGTAATTTTTTAAAAAATTTGGTTGTTTTTTGTTAATATATAAAATTATTTCACAACTATAAGTTTTCTTTATTTTATAATTTAAATTTTTAGCCTTTTAGTATTTATTTTAGTTGAAATGATTAATTTAAAAGGACTGAACTACACTTGGTTTCAAAAATGAAATTCATGAATAGATTCATTCAAGATGAAACAAGGCTATATTTGAAATTTTTGAATGGTATTTTTTTAGGATGTTGTGAATGAGTGTTTATATGTTTCAAAATTTATAATGATTTGATATGTTAATCATTCAATCAAATCTTATTAGTTTTTCGTGGGAACCATGGAGAATGTGTTGGAAAATACAAAACAGAAATGGGCATTTCCATTAGCTGAGTACATTTCCCTGACTACTGAAGTAATTTATTTGTTTCTTCTACTAGATAATAATGTTAGAATATCCATGCAACTTTCTGATGGTTTTTCCTAAACTAGTAATGTTATTTACAATTGGTTACACAAATCATAGATTTTATAGGGACACTCACATTGAGTTATTTATTTTCAATTATTCACTTTTATGTGGTGCACTATTTCTATTGATATTATCTTATCATCTATACATATATTACTCTAATATTTTACTAAATTTCAATAGTTACCACTACTATTTTATATTTTTTCATCGATATCTTTTTCATGGGGTTGTGTTGTAGATTATGGAATTATAAAACATTTTTTCACAATATAAAATAATGTTCAAAAATAATTTAATGGAATTTTATTATAAATTATAATAAATAGGTTTTTAAATAAATAATTTCATTTGATATGGATTTTTAATTCATTTAATTGTTTGAAATTAAAATGGTTTTGAGTTAAACATGACTAGAATTTTTTTTCGTTATGAAATTAAGAATATTGTTTTCTAAAAAGGAGATTCAAGAGATATATAATTTATTTGATTTAAAAATATATTATGTTAATTTATATTTTAATAATAAATTCTCTAAAAGTTGATGAATTTTTTTACTTTAAATGATTATGCATGGGGTTTCATCATGATAAAAGCTAGAATATTTCATTCTCAGGAATATGAAAATTTAAGATTGTTCTTAGGTAAAAGAGGAATTTTACAAAACAGACTTATTTTTAATAGTTTTTTCTTAATAGGATATGACAATGATGATTGATGGAGACCATTTATCACATATAAATTCACAATTAAATGTTTAGGACCTGTAAATTATATAGAATCATGGGTGTATGGGTCCTTTCATCCTTATTGTAACTTGAAATCTTTTTCATAATTTTTTTATTTCTTGGATATTGTTTGGGCATTTATGTTATTTTTTATCGTTTTTTTTATTTTTTAAAAAGACTTTATTTTGGTTGCATAGATGTTTTAATTATGGATTTGTTATGTTAGATCCTTAACCTATTTTCATTGTGTATTTTTTTAAATTATGTTTATTAGAAAACGCTATCATGATAAATAATTCTTTTGTTATTTCTTTATTCTTGGGTTGATCCGAAATATACAGCACTTCATGCCGTCATCTATATTGGGTTCTTGGTTTAGGGGTGGATCAGGTTCATTTGTTAATTTTTGTTGTTATAGATACATTTATTATTTTATGGTATCTTCAATATTATAGTAATTAATATTGAAACTTGATAAGTGGGTGGAAGATGAGTTTAGATCGCTCTAACTTTTTATGATACATGAGTTACTATGTGATGTGAGATTGTGAGTCCTAAAATATCAAATTAAATTTATTTTTTAATGATTTGTATTAGTGTTTTTTGAGATTTTATTGATGTTGTATGGGTAATATAGAGGAATTATATATGTTTATAGTGAATTGGGTGGAAGAAAAAAAAGCAAATAGTTATGCTGCATGCTATAAAAAACTCTATAGATCCCATGTACATTGTTATGTTTTATTTATAGTGGTATTTTCACAATGGTAACATAGTCTACCAAAAAAATTTCCCAAAACCATTCGTGTCCATTATCCCTATGATAATTTTAATATTTTCTATGTTTTATTTTTAATTATTATGGGAGTTTTGTGATTGATATTTGTGAATAACTAATGAAAACTTCCATAGCTAAGAGATTTTATTTAGTAATATTTTCATGATATGTTACAGTTTTATGTTAGTTCATAATATGTGGGAATAATGAAAATTTGAATTTATGAATGTTTTTAATTAAGTATTATTCTATTAAGTATTAACATAATTTTAAATGCAGTGTGAATATTAATGCTAAAAATATATTATTTATGATACATTAATGTTTCATGATTGTAATTCATTTGATTTTTAATATAAAAATCATTATTTAATGGTAATTGATATTTTAGAAATTTTTAAGGAGGACATCTAAAATTTCTAGAAATAATTTTGATGTTATGGACATTCAATATAGGGTTTATGAAATTAATCCTCAAATTTTATGTGATTTCTTTGAGTCTATAAAAGAATAAATTTGATCTAATACTTGTTTATGTAATTTTGTAAGGACTAATCTATGTTTTAATAAATAACATGTAGAGTTTTAAAATAATTTCAAAAATATGACCATATGATTTGAAACTCATGTGACTGATATTGAATTGACTTAAATGGTAGTTTCTATTGATTTGGTGCTTGTGATTAACTCATTATAGTTATTTATTTTGATTAAGTATTTAGATATGATAAAATGTTATTCTATTTTAGGAATATTTTTATTTAAATATTATTATTCATTTTTAATTTAATGTATGCCTCCTAGAATATCTGTACAGGGTCATACAAAATCGATGTACTAGAATTTGTTTTAGAATTACATATCATAATATCCATGCATAACCTTTCTATTTGATAAACCTATTTACACTAAATGTGGAGTGATAGTTCAATCAAATCCTCATTTTCTTCAACATAAGTAAGTGGTAATTTTTTCCTCCAGGGATGGAAAGCACCCTTATTTGGTGTTTAAAAACCCATAACATTAATGGTTTGATGAATCAACCTTGGTGTTTTGTAAACTGAGTACTATTGAGTGAAATTAATGAACAAACCCAAGTGATATTATTTAGGATTTAACTTATAATATTCCCCTATAATTCATTTATCCTATCAAAAAAATGAATATTATAATGATCCATTATATTATAATATGCCTTATATGTTTGGTTGTCTGGATATCTTCCCTTATCTCAATAGAATCTCCTCTAAAATATTGTCATTTTTTATGTATTGTTGTAATCTGATTGTTTTCAATTTCTTCTAATTTGGAAATGTGACATAATCACATTGGTGTAATTTTTTCTTTATTTCCTATGTATCTCATCCTATCATAATTTGTTTTGTTGACGGTTTCTTACTTTATAAATAAGATAGCTACATTTTTGAGGTTCTTATTGATTACATTTATTTATTATGTTTCATATTCTTATCTAGAATTTTAGGGAAGGATTGATCATTCATGATGTGTTAGTGTTTTAAAATGCGTATAAAAATAGTTGGTATACCAACTAGTTTATTTTTCTTGGTTGAGTGCTCTATTGTAATATTATATTAGTAACATTGAAAACTCCCATGTGTAATATTTAGAGCCTCTCTATATTGTTGAATGCGAATAGAGTAGAGAAATTACAACTTTATAAACAATCATATATATGAAAATAATTTTGGTTTTAGTTTTATATCCTTAGTTTTCTTTATACAAATATTATTGGATATCATTATGGATTTCATATTTTTCATTATTTTGGTGAACGCAGGGGTTATCCTCATATTTTCGTTATCAATAGCTTGTAAATATGATAACCCCATTTACTCATTATCATATGAAATCTAATTCGAATTTCGATATGTAGAAAGTGTTTCTGTGGGGATAATTCTCTTACCCTAAACACAATTTTCTTAATATATTTTTTTTGTATTTTATCCCCATAAATGAGTTTTGAGACATTTTATAGTAAAAATTAATTTTTTATATTTTTTAGTAAGACACACGATTTTTGATTGGTTAGTGATATTTTACTTCTCAATAATGGGAATAGAATAAATTATGAAGTCACTCATGCAGTTGTAACATGTTTTTTTCAAATGTTTGTTGAAAATATAAAATATTCTGAGTAGTGTCCAGCAAGTGGTACATTATTGGTGGATGTTTTAGAAAATCATGTTCTCAAACAACAAAAATTGTCCAAATTTCTTGTTTCATGATATTTATATAATACACCTATCCTTTTAAGCTCACCCTCGACCTCTATCTCAATGAATTATTTTCATATATATAAGAAGGATCTATTATTGAATATTCATCCCTTCTTATAAGGATTATTGGTCATCTCTATTGATTCCAAATAAATTCATCAACGATAGATGCTCTTCTCTCCATTTTTTGTCTCATTCATATCATGTTCCCTCTTCCTCCTTTTAGATCCATGTTGGACAATACCTATCTGTTGGAGATGATACGAGTTACGATCTCTATCTACTACATCTTAGCTTTAGTACATATAGACACAGGTGTCAGTCATTCATTTATTGTCACTACCCTCATTTGGAGCTCAATGATTCCAACGAAGTCATTGGATCGATCCTTATGGCTAGAGACTCTTACATGAGAATATTAGATGATTACAAACCAGTGCTAGCAGTGAGATATTACTCTAGGAGGCGAGATCTTCAAATGGGATCTCCTAGTAGCAGCATCGAGGCCTTACAACATCATCTTGGGTATGGACTGGTTATCTACAATTCATGCTTAGATTGAATGTATTAGGCGCAAAGTGTGGTGTGTCCGCACAGATGAGACCATATTTACCTTCACTAGTGAGAAGGTATCCTTTGAAGCATAGGATGGACTTACCTAGAGGAGAGTGCATCCGATCACTCATCAGTTGGCTAGCCTTACCCTCGATGTAGTTTATGTGGAGTGTCCGAGTTATCCTGTAGTGGTTGACCAGTATGCAGATGTCTTCCCTGATGATGTTCAGGGTCTACCTTCTCATAGTGAGGTGTACTTTTACACTGACTTATACCCCATGACGGCACCGAAATCCACACTAGTTTATCGGATGGCTACCGTGGAGCTTTGTGATCTACGATTATAGGTAGAGGACTTTTAGGGGAGGGTATTCATTCAGCCCAGTGTTTAACCTTGGGCAGCCCCAATTTTGATCGCCAAGAAGGCAGATAGGTGCGTGAGGATTTGTGTTGACTATTGGAACCAGAATTAGATGACTATGAAGAACAAGTACCCACTTTTAATGATTGACGACCTCTTTGATCACCTGAAGGGATCACTGTGGTTCATGAAGATAGACCTCAGATCAGACTATCGCTAGCTTAGAGTACGAGATAAGGATGTGCTGAAGACGGACTTTAGATGTCAGTACGACCATTCTGAGTTCTTGGTTATGCCATTCGTTGTAACCAATTCTCCAAAATTGTTCATGGGACACATGAACATGATATTACAGACATACCTTGATCACAATGTATTAGTCTTAATAGGTGACATTCTGATCTACTCAGCTACTGAGTAGGAGCACACCTATCATTTACAGGTAGTAATAGACACACTCTGAGTGCACTAGATTTATAATAAAATCTCATAGTTCTATTTCTGGATCCAAGAGGTTCACTTTCTAGGACATGACATCTCGGAGGCTGGAGTTGTAGTGGATCCAGTGACGATTGAGGAGGTACTTTCCTAGGAGCCACCTAGGAGTGTGACAGAGGTATGAAGTTTCATGGGATTGGATGGATACTACAAAAGGTTTGTTCCCGACTTCTCCCGAGTTGCATAACCACTTTCATCATTGATGAAGAAGGGTCCCACCATTGTGAGATCGAATATATGCCAACAGAGTTTTCAAGATTTGAGACAGTGGCCAACTAGTGCCCCCATATTGAGGCTTCTAGAGGAGGGCTTAGTGGAACGACCCGAGTCCGGAGCCCCTCCACTAGTGCCCCGTACCCGGTTCGCCACATGAACTCAAGCCCATTTCCCCAAACGCCAGAGGCTGCCGACTAGCAGTGAGGGCCTTGGTGAGTCGGTGGGGAAACTATTCCCTCATTCGGTAAGGTATACAAGGTAATAAAACAATAATAAATAGCGGAAGCAGTAAAAAAACATGCATAACAATAGAACCAAATAGCAGAAGCAATGTAGATATATAACTATGATGATAATGATGCATCAGGTACAAGTATCTAAGGAAAACAACAAACACAACAACGTGCTGAAATAAAACTGAAACCAAGTGCAAAAGGAAAAAATGTATGCTCCTCAGCATCGCGAGCCACGGCTCGGTCCCTTGCTCCCCAGCTCCAGATGCAGTCAAGATCCTAAAGTAGAAGGGCTCTTTCCCATATCTATACCTGCAGCAACATAGTCTTCTTGGGCCCAAAATCATGGCCCAAAAAGGGTGTGAGATACAATCATAGTAGGAAATCATCTAAATATTTGTGCCTAATAGTCAACGAATACATGGCAGTAATAAAACAAGAAGCAGTAAACCGAAAAGCACATGCAGCTACACTCCATACTTCTAAAAAGTAAAGTACACAAGTAAGTAGTCAGCAATAAGAAGAAGACAGGTAACCATTTGGGTAGCTCTCACAGTCTAACCCCTATGGTTTAACCTATAAGTACTAGCAACCCTCTAGGAGGCACACACAGTCTCAACCCTCTGGTTCATCTACGTAATTAAGTAGACTCTCTGGGGAAACACTCACCGTCAATTCCCCATATAGTCTCGTATCGTGCTAAAGGCTCTCTGGAGAAGTACTCAACATCAATTCCCCCTATGGCCCACGTCGTGGATCTACAGACTCACTCGGGAAGCACTCAATGTCAATTCCCCCTGTGGTCTCGCGTCATAATTAAATGACACTCTGGAGAAGCCCTTCCATCAATTCTCCCTTTGGTCTACTACTCTAGGTTCTCACAGTCCTGATTATAAATAAACATGCTCAGCGCACGTGTATATCGTCCAAGTAAACCTCAAGAACTACTTGGCTATCAACAAAGGCTCACAGTATAAGAAGGTAGCAGTTCCACTATCCTACGACTAAGTATGGAAACTGGAAAACGCCAAACAGGGAGAACAGGCATAGAAAACATCCAATGTACTGTAAAGCTACCATAAACACAAGAAAAACATCTACTCTACCAATCAATCAAATTAGGCAATACAACAAGGGAAAAACTAGATCACACAATACCCGTTCAAGGCTATTGGTGGAACTTGCACAAAATATATATCAACTTTCTACGGGAAGGCACAAAACACCTACCTCAATCCCAGGAGATCGATATATGTGAACCACGACAACAGATTCCCCTTAGAACGACGTAGATCTGAGAAAATGCATAAAACGTTCATCCCACGATAACATGTAAATGAGGAGGAATCAAGAAACAAGGCTCAAGTAGAAGGAAGAACTCACCGCTGCGATTCCAACGCATTCGAATGGGCTCGAATCGGAGAACGGACGGCGAGGCAGGATCCCGTCGAAGATCCGGTCATACGGTCGCTCTCAGACGGACAAAAACTGAAGAAGAAGACGTTCTCGGTGGTTAGGCATGACCCTGGTCCGTTTGATGAAAAAAAATAAAGTACACGGCGTGTAATTCTTGAGTACATGGCGTGTACTTCAATTTTTCGTACTCCGAATTAACCGGCCTCCACCTCAGCCTTACACATCGTGTGTGTGGCCCGAACATGGCCAGCACATGGCTTTGAGCCAGAGAAGAGTACATGGCGTGTACTCAGAAATTACATGGCCTGTACTTCGGAAATTTCCAAAAAAATTATTTTCCTTAAAAACTCCAGAAAAAGGGAAAACGTACTAGAAAAGAAGATCCTGGTTCTTACAAACTTCCCCCCTTAAAGAAATTTGTCCCTGAATTTCCCTAATGAGATGGAGAAGAAGAAACCCCAAACAGCTCTGGCCATTGAGATCGTACATCGGCCTCCCTCTCCCAGGTCTCGTCATGTACTCACTCGTGTTTCCATATCACCCGTACCAGAGGAACAGAACGCCTGCAGAGAACCTTCATATTACGATCGACAATCCGGATATGATGTTCCTCGATCGATGCATCCGCTTCAAGCTCTACTTCCTCGGACTGAAAGACGTAACATGGGTTTGAAATGTAACGTCGGAGTTGAGAGACATAAAAGACGTCATGCATGGCCCGATACCTTTGATGTAGCTGCAACCGATAGGCGACCGAACCAACTCTCTCCAAGACCTGAAACGGTCCGACGTACCGCAGTGAAAGCTTACCCTGTCTCCAAATCCTTTGGTGCCCCAACCTCGGTGCGGCACGTACGAAAACCTGATCACCAAACTCGAACTCCAGAGGACGTCTCCGCTGATCAGCATAAGACTTTTTTCGAGACTGTGCTATAGCCATCCTCTTCCAAATCATCTCTATCTGCTCTGAAGTCTCCTGAACAAGACGAGGTCCTAGGAAATCTACCTCTCCTGCCTCTAGCCAGCATAAGGGTGATCGGCATGGCCTACCGTACAAAGCCTCGTATGGTGCCATCTGAATGGTCACCTGGAAACTGCTGTTGTAGGAGAACTCCACCAGAGGAATATGCTTCTCCCAAGAACCTGTAAAGTCTATAATGCAAGCTCAGAGCATATCCTCAAGCACATGGATCATGCGCTCGGACTGGCCATCAGTCTGGGGATGGTAAGCAGTACTCAAAAGTACCTGTGTACCCAAGGCCTTCTGAAATATCTTCCAGAAACGAGAGGTAAAGAGTGCAACTCTGTCTGAAACAATAGAGTGAAGAACTCAATGAAGATGAACGATCTCTCTAAAGTAAATTCATCCCAGGTCATCAACACTAATGGTCTCCTTGATCGGTAAGAAGTGGGAAACCTTTGTAATCCTGTCGACGACAACCCAAACAGCATTCTTCCCTCACGGTGACCTCGGAAACCCAGTCACGAAGTCCATCACAACATCATTCCACTTCCACTATGGAATTGGTAACTGATTTAAGAGCCCCGCTGGTCGCTGATGCTCTACTTTCACCTGCTGACAGGTAGAACATCTCATGACAAAACCAGCAACATCCTTCTTCATACCTGGCCACCTATACTGGCGATGTAGATCCCGATATATCTTGGTGATTCCAGGATGAACTGCCCAAACAGAGGAATGGAAATCCTGCATCAGCTCCTCGCGTATGTCTGTCGGCACACATACGTGTCCCTGGAAATGCAAGATCTCATACTCGCTCACTGCCCATCTAGGAAGAGGGTCCTCTCCTGGCACACTCTCCCATAGGACTAAGCCTTCTAAGTCTGATAGTTGCATCATCCATACCGGATCAAGTAGCATGGAGGTAACAGCTACAGAAGATAGAAAAGTATGTCCCCGTCTGTCGTGCACCTCCAGATGCATCTCAGAGAACAGAGCCATCAGCTGCCACTCACTACTGGCCTACTGAACTTCCTGAATCTGAGTTCTCCTGATCAACGCATCTGCCACGACGTTACCCTTTCCCGGCGTATTGTCAAGATCAAAGTCAAATGACTGAAGATACTCAACCCACTTGTGCTGCCTCAGATTCAGATCATGCTGATTGAAGATATACTTGAGACTCTTGTGGTCAGTGAATACCACAAAGTGATCTCCCAGAAGATAGTGTCTCCAACAGCGCAAGGCATGAACAACAGCTGCCAACTCCATAGCGTGCGTAAGGTAGTTCTTCTCATGTGGCCACAACTGCCGAGACCTGTACGAAATGACTCCATCTCCCTGCATAAGCACAGCTCCTAGCCCGACACCTGAAGCATCACAGTAAACAGTGTAGATCTTGCCTGGCTCTGGCAAGACTTGTATCGGTGCTGACGTCAACCTCCCTTTCAGCTCCTGAAAGGCTGACTCACAAGAATCTGACTTTAAGAACTTCTCCCCCTTCTTGGTCAGACCTATCAAAGGTGCTGCTAGACGGGAAAAGTCCCGAATGAAGAGTATGTAGTATCCAACCATCCCTAGGAAGCTCCGTACCTCAAAAATGTTCTCCGGATGCTCCCAAGAAACTACAACTCTCACTTTCTCAGGGTTCATATATACTCCTGCCTCTAAGATGACGTGACCTAAGAAGTGAATCTGATCCATCTAGAAATGGAACTTCGAGAGTTTAGCATAAAGCCGATGCTCTATCAGTTTACTCAGAACGATCTCAAGTTGGGTGGAATGGTCATGTCGAGTGTGATATTACACCAAGATATCGTCTATGAAGACGACGATGAAGGAATCCAAGTAAGGATGGAACACATGGTTCATCAGTTCCATGAAAACTGCAGGTGCGTTTATGAGTCCGAAGGGCATGACTGTATAGTCATAAAGACTGTACCTGCTCCTGAGGGCTGTCAGAGGTATATCTGATGGTCTAACGCACAACTTATGATAACCGGACCTCAAGTCTATCTTTGAGAACACACAGGCTCCTTGAAGCTGATCGAAAAGGTCATCAATACATGATAATGGATATCTGTTCCTGACCGTCAATTAGTTCAGCTTCCGATAATCCACACAAAGCCGAAGGGTACCGTCTGCCTTCTTCGCAAACAGAACAGGAGAACCCCAAAGAGAAGTACTAGGTCGGATGAACCCCTTTTCCTATAGGTCCTCCAACTTCTTCTTGAGCTACTACAACTCAGGTGTGGCCATCCTATAGGGAGGAATGGACACTGGTGCCTCTCCTGGCACGAGCTCAATAGAAAAGTCTACCTCACACTCCGGAGGCAATGCTGAAAAGTCCTCTGGAAAGACATCCCTGAAAGGGTCCACCATCGGAGGAAAGTCCAACTGTGGAGTCCCCTGATCATCTTGGTAATGTCTAGAAATATGGGCTGTCACCCCTCTTAGCCCAAGATGCTAGAGTCCCGCCTGACTTGCCCGAACGTCCCATTCACCTCTATGAAGGAATGATTAACCTTATGGTGAATTGAAACTGACTCTGCGGCTATAACAGTCAACGACTTCCTAGAAGGGAATCAAATGTTCCATGCCGAGAATGACATCATAGCATGTAATCTCTAGGACATTGAGATCCCATAAGAAGTGATACCCTGCAACCTCGAGAGGCCACTCTCTACACTGGCGTACACTAGATGTCCTCGTTCCCAAAGGTGTGTCTAATGTCAAAGAGTCGGCAGAAGAAAAGATGCAGAGTCCAAGGCTCTCCACAACGACAATAGAGATAAAGCTATGTGTAGCACCAGTATCGAAAAGGGTTGAAGATAAAACTGAGGCAACTAAAATCATACCTCTAATAGTAGAAGGGTCGGGATCCTGCTCATGATAAGTCTGCTCCATGGGGAAAGACGGGCCTGTACCGTGGCCCTGCACCCCAGACTGACCACTCTGAGCTGAACCTCCCTACTGGTGCTGAGGGACTGGTGGCTGACCGCCATGGCCTCGACCTCCACCTTGGTCCGAATGGCTGGAATAACTCCAGTTCCCTGACTGGTGAGAGACTGGTGGGATTGCTCCTGAACGAGGAGTCATGGAAGAACCCCGGTCACCTGCTGCTGGTGAGAAAACCTGGCAGAAATGCAGAAGGTGACCCATCTTGCCGCATGATCGGCACTCCACAGGGTCTCCCAAGCACTGCGGCCTTGTTTTCCCTATCCGGCCACACTGGTAGCATGTCACCTGGCTTCCTGATGATGCGTCTCACTTACTCAAATCACCGCGTGTGGGCTCCCTATAGCGTTTCTTGCTGTCATCTCGAGGAAGGCTAACTCTTGGAGCAGAACCACCCTGAATCGCAGCTCCAGAGTCTCTCAGATTGCACTCCAAAATCTATGCCTGATTGAAGATAGAAGTAATGGATGTCAGCTGGAAGATGTTCACCTGCGAGAGAATCTCCTTCCTGAGTCCATCCTCAAACTTCCTCGCCAAGAACACCCCACTCCCATCCCGAAGGGGTGGAAAATGCTACAGCTTAGTGAAACGAGAGGAATACTCCATGTCATATAGATTACCCTACTCTAAGCTCATGAACTCCCGGGCTCGGTCGGCACTCAGGGTCTCCGGGTAGATGTAGTCGTAGAACACGCACCGGAACTCCTCCCAAGCCATAGCCTACTACTGACCCGCCTGTGAGATCACATCCCACCACCTCTTGGTGGAGACTCGGAGCATGTAGATGGAGAGCTTGACACGCCTCTCTGGAGGTGTCTCCAGATGATCCAATATATTCAGCATGGCTTCAAGCCATGACTCTGTGGCCTGAAGTCCTCCCTCCCCCGAGAAGGTGGGAGGATGCTGCTGCTGAAAGACCCGCGTCAAGTCTGTCATAGACGAGGCAGGAGGCAGTGCTCCCAGGAAGGCTTGCATCATCCTCATGAAACCTTCCTTGAACTGGTCATCAGTGCCCATGACTGGTTCAACAAATGGTTCCATGGATGGCTCGGCGGGGGGGTCGATAGGAAGTCCCTAATCAGCCCTGTCTGGTGTCTGATCATTGCCTGACGACAGACGTACGACCGGAGGATGTCTCGGAGTCATAGCTCTGAATGATCAAAATCACACCTTAGATCATGAAAACTAGGACATAGAACACAAGAGTACAAAATGGGAACATGGGAAGAAAAACACACAAGATAGCTAAACACTACTACACTTCGTGTATAAAAACTACACGGTGTGTCTAATTAAGCCACTGACATGGGTGTGTACTCCTGCCCTACAAGTTGTGTACACTTTAGACTACACGACATGTTGACCCCCACACACGGAGTTTCCTTGAAAACTATTCCCCTGCCCGAGTCTCCTTACACGACTAACCCACATGGTCCGACTCAAACCGAGGCTACACGGTGTGTTCGAAACAAACATGGCATGTACTAGACAAGGCTTTGGCGGCCCATGTTGTTAATCACACGGTCGTCTACATGGCTGAACCTTACACGACATGCTCTGAACAAACACGACGTGTATAGACGAAGGTGACACCGGCCCGTGGTGTTCGTGACATGGCTGGGTGCTTGGGCAAGACAACACGGCGTTTTCCGAACAAACACGGTGTGCGGAAAAGAAGGTAACACTGGCCTGTGTTGTTCGTGACATGGTCGGGTACCTATACAGGACTACAAAACATGTTCCCTACAGACACGGCGTGTTCCACCCGAGCTTCCCCATCCCGTGTTGTTAGGGACATGGTCGGGTACACGGCTCCGAACTCACACGGCGTGTACCAATGGTACATGGCCTGTTCCCGAAGTTACTCCCACAACACCATGTTCTACTCACACAGTCAGTGACACGGCCTGAAAACTACACAGTGTGTATCTAAAAAGTACACATCGTGTATTGTGGGTTTTTCTAGGCAGTAGCTTAGAAACTGCGCAGAATTCCAGAAACACTAAAAACAAGGGAAAAGATGCCAAATTCTGATCCGTGAGGGCCCATAACACCTCAAGAACCAAAATTTTACGTTCATTTTAAGAAAGGAACAAAAAAATAGTTTTCTAACATAACAGTAGAGAATCTTTCAAGTATCTATCACAACAACATGCATAATCTACACAGAGCCAATGAAAACAGCATGCAATCGCTAATGCAACCTAGATGGCATGGAAAGAATGCATGGAATGTGATTCCTACAAGTGTCTCTATGATGCATGAAATGGCATACCCTCATCTCATCGGGTTGTGACAGAAATAGAACCACAATATCAAAACAGTAATAGCACAAGCCATGTGAATCACTCTCGCTGAAATAAGATCAACTATAAAATCTCAGAATTAACAACTGCAATTAACGAGGTAGTATGTATTTTCCCTGTACACAAGTTAGCTACTCTCGACCATAGCTTAATTCCAAGTACTGAATCTGTCCTATCCCTGGCTAAGGTCTCCAAACAGTAAAGCAAGAGAAAATAACCTTCCTCTGATACCACTTTATAAGGACCTGAGTTTGGATCCCCTCTACTGGTGCCCCGTACCTGGTTCTCCACATGATCTCAAGCGCGTTTCCCCGAACGCCAGAGGCTATCGACTAGCAGCGAGGGCCTTGGTGAGTCGGTGGAGAAACTATTCCCTCATTCGGTAAGGTATACAAGGTATGAAAAAAATAATAAACAGTGGAAGCAGTAAACAACATGCATAACAACAGAACCAAACATCGGAAGAAATGTAGATATATAACTATGATGACAATGATGCAGCATGTACAAGAATCTAAATAAAACAGCAAACACAACAACATGCTGAAATACAACTGAAACCAAGTGCAAAAGAAAACAAATTAAGCTCCTCAGCATCGCGAGCCCTGGCTCGGTCCCATGCTCCCCAGCTCCTGATGCAGTCAAGATTCTGAAGTAGAAGGGTGCTTGCCCTTATCTATGATTGTAGCAACATAGTCTGCCTTGGCCCAAAAGCATGGCCCAAAAAGGGTGTGAGATACAATACCAGTAAGAAATCACCCAAATATTTGTGCCTAACAGTCAATGAATACATGGCAGTAATAAAACAAGAAGCAGTAAACCGAAAAGCACATGCAGCTAAAATCCACATTTCTAACAAGTGAAGTACACAAGTAAGAAGTCAGCAACAAGAAGAAGATAGGTAACCCTCTGGGTATCTCTCACAGTCTAACCCCTATGGTTCAACCTATAAGTACTAGCAACCCTCTGGGAGGACCACACAGTCTCACCCCTCTGGTTCAGCTACGTAATTAAGCAGACTCTATGGGGAAAAACTCACCGTCAATTTCCCCTATAGTCTTGTATCGTGCTAAAGGCTCTCTGGGGAAGCACTCAACGTCAATTCCCCTTATGGCCCATGTCGTGGATATACAGACTTTCTGGGGAAGCCCTCAACATCAATTCCCCCCTGTGGTCTTGCATCATAATTAAAATACACTCTAGAGAATCCCTTTCGTCAATTCTCCCTTTGGTCTACTACTCTAGGTTCTCACAGTCCTGGGTATAACTAAACATGCTCACCACTTGTGTATATCATCCAATTAAACCACAATAACTACTTGGCTATCAACAAAGTCTCACAGTATAACAAGGTAGCAGTTCAACAATCCTACGACTAAGCCTGGAAACTGGCAAAATTCCAAACAGACAGAACAAGCATAGAAAACATCTAAAGTTCTGTCAAGATACCATAAACACAGGAAAAACATCTACTCTAGAAATCAAGCAAAGAAGGAAATATAACAAAGGAAAAACAAGAAGATGCAATACCCCGTTCAAGGGTATTGGTGGAAATCGGAAAAAAAATATTCATCAACATTTTATGGAAAGGCACAAACCACCTACCTTGATCTGAGGAGATCGATATATGTGAACCATGATGACAGATTCCCCTTAGAAGGACGTATATCTGAGAAAACTCAAAAAACGTTCATCCCACGATAACATGTTAACGAGGAGGAATCAAGACACAAGGCTCTAGCATAAGGAAGAACTCACCGCTGCGATTCCAATGCAATTGACCATGCTCGAATCGGAGAACGGATTCCGAGGCGGGAACCCGTCAAACATTCGATCGTACGGTCACTCTCGGACGGACGAAAACTGAATAAGAAGACTCTCTCAGAGGTTAGGTGCGACCCCGGTCTGTTTAATGAAAAAATAAAGAAGGTAAACGATGTTTCCTTCTTGAGTACATGGAGTGTACTTCAATTTTTCATACTCCGAATTAACCGGCATCCACCTCATCCTTACACACTGTGTGTGTGGGCCGGACACGGCTAGTACACGACTTTGAGCCGGAGAAGAGTACACAGCGTGTACTCAGAAATTACATGGTGTGTACTTCTGAAATTTCCAGAAAATTTATTTTCCTTAAAAACTCTAGAAAAAGGGAAAACATACCTGAAAAGAAGATCTGGGTTCTTACAGCTTAGGGTACTTGTTTTCTAAGACCAATCAGGGACCATGATAGGATGTTTCCTAATGAAGGAGTGAGCGATGATTGTGTAAAGTTCTCGACAGCTGATACAACATGAGCATAACTACTCTACCCATGACCTGTAGTACGCAGTAGTGGTATTCTCCTGGAAGATGTGGTGACACTATCTGATGGGAGAACGTTTTACAGTATACTCTGATCACAAGAGTCTCGGGTATATCTTCTCTCAGATGGACCTTAACCTGAGACAATGACTTTGGCTTGAGTTCCTCCAGTACTATGACTTCGAGATAGTCAATACTCCTAGAATGTGGAATGTTGTAGGTGATGCACTAAGTGGGAGATCTGGTATACAACTACTAGGTGAGGCGATAGAGTAGCTAGCTACTTTACAGATATCCTATGTTGATCAAGATGGAGAAACTTTTCTATAGTCTCTTATAGTCACACCCCCACTTCTTTAGTGAGTCAAAGAGGTGCAACGTGGGGATGCTGACTGCGAGACACGACGTTCTGAGATATCCACAGGACAAGCACCTGATGGATTTTCGGAAGGTTGGGAGCACATCATCCTCTTCAAAGGAGGTAACATGGTACCAGTGTCACTTCATGAGGATGTGTTGAGGGAGTTCCACACATCACCTCAAGCGGTACATCCAGGAGTGGGAAAGATGTTCCTGGATCTCTGACGATAGAACGGGTGGCCTGGAATGAAGAAATCAGTAGAAGATTTTATCTCTCGATGCCTCACTTATCAGCAAGTGAAGGCAGAGCATCAGGTACCAGTATGCTTGGTTTATCATTTAAAGGTACCACAGTGGAAGTGGGATGGGATATCCATGGACATCGTGATATGACATCCACGTACATCTAGCGGTCCTGACTCAATTTGGGTGATCGTCGAACAACTCACCAAGTCCGACCACTTCATACTGATTAGAGAGCAGGGTTTAGAAGATTTCTTGGGATGCCTCTATGTGTAGG
Source organism: Viscum album (assembly GCA_963277665.1). NCBI lineage: Eukaryota > Viridiplantae > Streptophyta > Magnoliopsida > Santalales > Viscaceae > Viscum > Viscum album. The sequence goes on from OY728138.1 coordinate 402,070,195, forward strand.
AGATTGTGCGACTACATGGAGTACCCTCGATGATTGTCTCTGATAGTGATTCATATTTTATTTCCTGGCTATAGAAGGGGTTGTAGGAGGCTTTCGGGATGTAGCTTAGTTTGAGCATCGCCTTCCATCCTCAGATGGATGGAAAAATTGAGCTGACCATTCCAACCCTTGAGGACATGCTGTGTGCTTTTATCATTGACTTTGGTCATAACTGGGAGGATCGCATTCCATTGGTAGAGTTCGCATAGAAAAAAAGTTATCACTCCACCCTTGGGAAGGCACCTTTCGAGTCCTTGTACGGGAGACCTTACAGATCACCTTTGTGTTGGACTGACGCATGGGAGTCAGTACTAGTGGGACCAAAGATGGTACATGCTACCTCAGACAAGGTGCATATCATCTAGGGGTGGATGAAGACTGCACAGAGCAGGAAAAAGTAATATGCCGATATGAGACGGAGACCTCTAGAGTTCGAGGGTGGCGAACAAGTCTTTCAATGGGTCTCACCTTGATGAGTTTTGTAGCGATTTGTCCATGGTGGCATGTTATCTCTGAGATTCATCGGACCTTTTCAGCTCCTTATCAGAGTTGGCGAGGTGGAATACCACTTAGATCTTCCACCTCAATTGCACTGGGTGCATGAAATCTTCCATATATCCCAATTGAGGAGATACGTGCATGGCCCTTCTCACATCATAGACCATGGTGAGATGGACGTCGATGATGGGATGACTTTTACGAAGGTTCCAGTAGAGATTCAGGATCAAAAGGAACACGTCCTTTGTAAGAGGTCGATACCTCCCGTGCACATTCATTGGCAGTACGAGAACCTCTAGGAGAGCACATGGGATCTGGAGGCATAGATTTTTTCTCAGTACCCCCACTTGTTTTCCTAGTTTTGGGATGTGGCTTATGGGTATGTAAAGCCCTGAGGTGGGAAAAATGGAAAGACCCAGAATTTCCATGTAATTGTTTTTTGTAAATGAGAATTTTACGAGTCCGCAAAAATTGATGGTGCGTGATTTTGGGGCCCAGAGTGTCCGGAATGAATTTCTGAACATTTGTTCGGGTATGTTAAGTAGACGTGAGAGAAATGTCTTCAATATTTTGAATCATTTCTCGGAATTGAAATATGAGGACACTGTTGTACTCACAGTGCCATTATTCGCTTATGTAGACCTTCACATCGACAGAAATTGGTCAAGGGTGAAGGATATATTTTGGGTTTTTTTGTGAAGGACTAAATTAAAATAAAACGGGGTAACATTTCATTTTGATTTTATTTTGAAACCACCCTTGTGGATATTTCACAGGTGGAGAAAACCTGAAGTAAAACCTCCCATGAGAGGCTATGGAGGTGGGGACCACCGTGCCTAACCTCCCATAAGAGGTTATGGTGGTGGGGACCACCCGATGTTTGAAACCCCTTGATCTCCCTCATAAGTGTGGGGGTGGATCTTAAACATCCCCACATAAATGGTGACACCCCCCTTGAATTTATTATTCCATCCTATGTGATTAATTAACCCAATTTGAAATTACGCCAAAAATTAAATTGGGGAAACTTATCAGTTTGGCTACTTTTCTTTATGGTTGACTTTGGGAGAGGAGAAATATTGGGAGGATTTCAATTCCCCAATGAAGAATGCCATTGAAGAACGTTAATAAGAATTCAGAGAAGAGGACAACGAGTGATCCTGACATTGAAGCGTGGTTTTGGAAGTGACGATCTTTACAATATTCTTCACCTTCTTCGACTTCCTTCTCATTCCAACCTATATTAACAATCCAAGGTCGGGGTTTATTTGTGTATGATTATTTGCAGGAAGTTGTAGGGTAGTTATTTGAAATTTTTCTACCTTTCCATTATTTATAATTCTTTTTAATCCAAGAAGGAATTATAGCAGCTTGCTACCACTCTATCATTGATAATTTGAGCTAAACAAACATGGCATGTCCTCTCCACAAACCATGTGGTTAATTGTTGATAATGATGGAGTAACAACTACCAACATGTGGGGAATGAGAATGGTGGCCAAATCCACCGCTGACTGCAGCGAATGTGACAGGGAAACAACCACCGCCATCGCAGCCTCGCTGCCCCTTGACCTCGCCATCCGTAGCTGCGCCAGCCACCACAGTTGTCGGAGAAGAAACACTACCATCGTTCGGGTCGAGAAACCCTTGTCGTCCTCTCTGAGCCTCCACTCGAGCCACCGCCGTTGTCCGGGCCTAACTTCCACCGCCGTCTGGGCCAAGCCTCCACTGTTATCCTGGTCGAGCTTCTGCCACCTTTCTGGACTAGCCGCCACCACCGTCCTTGCCAAGCCACCGCCAGAGCCGACGCCGCCCATCCGGCCGAACCGCCCCGGTCGAGCCATCCCGGGCTGGGCCATGCTGCCATGTTTCCTCATGGTACCCCCGACAGAGCCGGCCCGCGACCTATGATTTTCCATCCGTGCCGCCCTGAGCTGGGCCGAGCCGCCCTGCACCCTCGTGGCTGCCCCGCGGCCTCCACGGGCCCCTAAGGTTTACCGGACCACCCAAAGGGTCGGGCCGCCCAACGGGCCTGGCCGCACCAGGGGTCGTGCTCGACCTGAACCGGGTTGACCCAAGCCAGGTCGGGTCGGGTTGGTCTGACTGGGTTAGAACAGACTCGGACCTAATACGATCATATACATTACTTGCGCAAAAACATTGGAAGTGGACGTCCATTTGACGAACCGTTAGTGGAACTAGAAAGCATAGAGCGAGTCGTCCCCTTTGAGTATACCCCATTGGATATTTGGATAACTTTGGGAAATAGTCGTGTTGGATCGAGCAAGAATCCAACCGGGCCTTGGGAGTAAAAGGCTAATTACTTATAGAATAGGCATTTGATTGACGCATCAACTGTTGCATTGAGGGACCTATGACGTGGCGGTCCTGGGGGATACATCTTCATGGTACATTGAGGTAGATGGAGAATCGACCAGTGGCTTGGGGAGAGGACTCTCCTAGAGATGAGGAAGCCATGTGTGGAAACCCAGTAGCTGGCTGTGACGAGAAGACTACTCCTAGAGATCCTGTGTAGGTCAGCTCTTAGCGTTCCTGTGTGGGTTAGCACCGTGAAATCCTGTGTGGGTTAGCTCTAGTGATCTTGTGTGGGTCAGATCCAAGTGATCCTGTGTGGGTCAGCTCCTAGCGATACTTTGTGGGTTATCTCCAGTGATCGTGTGGGGGTCAGCTCCTACGGATCCTGTGTGGGTTAGCTACAGTGATCCTGTGTGGGATAGCATCGGGTGATCCTTTGTGGGTCAGCTCCAGTGATCCTGTGGGGGTCATCTCATAGAGATCTTGTGTGAGTCAGCTCCTAGAGATCCTATGTGGGTCAGATCCTAGTGATCCTATGTGGGTCAGCTCTAGCGATCCTATGTGTGTCAGGTCCTAGCGATTATGTGCAGGTTAGCAGCAGAGCCTCTTAATGGAGTAAGATGATTTAGTAGTTACATCTAATCATCTCTACTATTGTACCTAATGATATACCTGGTGTGAGATGAGTCAGTACCTCTATGTTACCTCATGAATGAGATGTATTACATGATAAATTTGGTATTTTTATGGGCATATACCTATGTAGGTTTATCTATTGATTTCATACTTTTGGGTTTATCATTGGTCGATTTTGTGAGACCTTGAGGGTCTCAGGGTTCCAACTAAGTATCGTTATACTCACCCCTGCACAAGCTATGCCTGCACCTTGTTGTATTGGATGATGATGATGGATAACACTGATTGAGGATGAGGGTACCGGGACTGGAGGTAGCTTAGAGGTGGACTTAGACAAGGCGTACCGCCGAGACAGCCAATCGAGAGCTATACCTACCCTTCCAGTAGAATTCTTGGAGGGTGATCACAAGAGCTGTTCTAGTTACTTGAACTTCCATATTTCTTGTACTTGCAGTTTTCCTTGTACTTTCCAGTTGGGATTGAATTATGGGCCCTTTTTACTTACTGTACTCACTATGTTTACTATTCTTTTTTACTTGAGTCTGTATCTTGTTGGGTGCTTGGTTGTGTTTGCTTATAGGTTAGAAAGGCATTACCTTCCCAGTTTTAGGGATTACACCATTCGGTTCTAGTCACCAACCCCTGGACTCTAGATGCTGGGCTTGAGGTAGTCACGGCACGGGCCCTGTGGGATGGGTCATGATAATTGGAAACTATTTGATTTTCCATATCCTAAAAACCATTTTTCAAATTTCAAAAAAAAATCATAAATTTGGGAAATAAACATCCAATTTCATTTACTCAAAGACAAAAAAAATTCACCATTATACAAAGCACATCAATATTTAAAATTGATGAATTCAAGATTAAAATCCATTCCATTAAACTGATGATTGTAAAATTCCATTTATAAAAATATTCCCTTTTTGGAATGATAGAAATTTACATTATCCTTCAAATAAAGTATAGGTAAAATAATTTCTATTTTCTAATGTTATTATATTATATCCATGAAAACGAAATCTACATTAAACATTTAATTTTACAATATAATCTCATGATAAAATAGTGAGACCACAAAACACATGAAACAAAAACTAATGAAATACTATGGGATAAATTTAGTGACCCCTGACACATTCTAAGGGAAGCCTAATTGACTAATATTGGGAATCACGTCACCATGAATTTGATAAAATCAATTAATCAGTCAAACAACCTGGAAATAAGGCTTAATTAATTAAACAATTGAGAGAAATAATTTTCTAGATGTGACTGAATATTATAGGAAAATGGATTCATAACTTTATCATAGGCTATTGATCTCAACAAGTGGTTACTCCAATTGGAAAAAACCATGTGATATATCTTATAGAGGATGAGGGGGAGGAAGAGGTGTATATAAAGAACTGATGAAACTATTAGGGGTAATGATGAGTTAAATGAATAAGGTTATGTCCCTGATGAAATTAGCAGGCATCCCACATAAGTATTCAAACCCTTTGGCTGTGTGCAAGATGGTAATCACATCAGCCCACCTGGTATCTTTGCTTGGCTACCAGTTACCGAATAATTAGTAGAGTAACAACATCATGTTGGAGATAATGACCTCGATCTAAATCCCCCAATATCCTATTGATATTACCTTGAATCCCAAAAAACACCGATTAAGGGTAATTGAAAATTAGAAACAATTTTTTTTAATTTTTTATAAATTATTCAAGGGGTGGGATCTTAGAAAATCTCCCCATATAATATCCCATACAAATGTTGCACTCCCTTGCCCCACTGAGTATCGATCCATGAACCAACCTGGCCATTCAAATGGTCATGGATCTTCCATTACCACACATAACCAGCTTTATTTTTTTAGAACGTCAATAACCTATACATCACATGTACAGTTCATTTATCCAACATCACTACTAGTATTCCTTCCGGTGAAAATTAAATTTTAAAATAATCTTTATTATGCCACACTAGTTTATGGAATTGGACTACACATGTCGTGTCCTTATTCTCCCAAAATTATTGAAACAGTTATTCAAACTCAAGATATCATTAAAAACACAAGGCCTTGTGTATTGATTCATGTTTACATGCCACTTTAGAATACTAAATTTCCACAAAATTGGATACTATAGTAAACTTCTTCTCAAAAATTGTAGCCTTTAACCAAAACCACTAATCACCCAAATTATTCTCATAACCTGACAACCAATACCCACACATATTTATCCATTAACATTACTTTTAGATCAAACTATAATGTATTAGAGGAATCATGAACCTCAAGCAAACTCATCATATGTATTCGTCATCACATAACATCCAATTTTAATTGATACTACTTTAAAAATTATTTTCCAGCTTTGTTCCTTCATGGTCTTCTCTTCACTATATGATTCTTGATGAACTAGACCAAATATCTTAAAAACCAATCAAAACACTTCCATTGACACTCATTCCTTATTCCAAACTAATACACATGAATATTGATTCCTTTATAAAATTGAATGAGAAATTAATATTTAAATTTGAATTCCCATACCAAATAACATGTTACATCTGTTTTACTCCCATGGATGGACTTGATAAATTTTCTAACTAACCACATAATATTCAACAGAAAAAATAGGTCGAGAAACCTCCAACCATACCCTCTCAAGACTGCATAAATTCTACCTTTTATGCATTATTAATCTAATGAAGAATAATTCCTTAATAAATAAACTCATCCCAAGATCCTATGGATACACACAGAGGACAAACCCTGACCTCCAGTTCGACTTCACTATCATTTTACTGACTACACTGACTATTCACTTTCCACTCACTAGAGCATTAGTGTCCCACCAAATATGAGTATTACTAGAGTCACCTAAATTTAACCTATGTAATTTACCAAGTGATATAGATTATTTAATAACCATAAGTCACCAGAATCTAGTTCCATCACTACCATCTAGAGACTAATCATATGCTCAAGTATAAAATTTAATATAAAGGTCAAAATCCGATGAATTATATGAAAATACCCCTTATGAACGTTTCATTTTCAATGGTCTATGAAAAATATATCCCGATCCCTGTGGACTAATATCCACCCATCCCTAAATAAATTGTCTATACATGATCATCCTTTACATATTTTAGAACTAATGGTTCTCTCCATAGTGAATAAAATCCACTCACCATTCCACATGTTGATAGCATGGATTGGTGTCAACATTAAGAGACATGGGTCACTCTCTTTGAACCATATTCACTCACTAAATCCTAACACTCATAACAAAGTTTAACATTTGGATGAACCATGATATTTTATTATAATCCATCTTAGAACATCATCCCTTACCACTAAGACCCCATAATTTTGACCATTTCCATGGGACATGAACCCATAAGAATACTCAAAATTCTTAATCACCTCACCCTGATTAGGACTACTAAAAACCATACAATGATTCCATGTCCCTCCATAAAATTTTCATAAACAAAATCCCATCTTGATTATATCTCCATTAAATCTCTAATGATATTAAGAAACCCAAATGACCCTCAAAAAAAATATCACACAACCTACTGCATTAATCCAACCACGACATGCCAATCATAAAAAATATTGGTTTCATTATAAAAAACATGGGATCACTCTTGAATCTCCCTCTCTTGTTGAATCCAAGGGGCTGAAGGACAAACATTGACTAATTATATATATAGCCTCATTATCTCATGAGTCAAGTGTAAAAAATATTAGGATAATGTTCTGAAAAAATGAAATAACCATTCTATTTTAATTTCAATTTAACCAACTAGATGCATCCTATATGCCTTTTTAAAACACAATTGACACTCTATATGCATCATGACTATCTTGATGAACACCCATCAACCTATGATTCATTTAAAATAACCAAAGTACTTTCCCAGACTACCATTGTGTATCAAAAGAATTTCCATAACTGATAGGGTCAGTTATCTAAATTATCCCGCCTGGCTATACTGGCCAAACCATATGTCACCAACACTTTAGATTATCAACCATAACTATATAAAAACTAGGAAGCACTAGACATGCTCCAATCACATTATCTAAATCATCTACACTTGTCCCACATATTCAATTAAATTTAAAATTATGGGTTATCATTCTCACAGGTTACCCTAATATATTTCCATGAAAAGACAATATAATGATATAAAGTCATCTCTAAAATGAAATAGGTCCTCCAACCATGTCCACAAACCAAGGTCTCACGAAATTCATAGATCACATGATAGAATTCTCTCACATATCATGTCAACATGACATTTATCAAGTAAAACACCCATTGCACGTTTCGTACCCAAAAGTCAAAAACCAATCATTCATACCCACTCCCTTGGTAAACATAAAGTATATGAATCACAAGTCTCCACTACCCATCAATACCAACCAAAAACCATAAAGTTTTATGTCAACCTGAAAAATGAAATAAGTGGAGAATTAACAATGTAGTACATCACACATTAAGAATTTTTTTAACTAATTAAGTTCTCTCTCTAGTCCAATCCACTCCCTACCAGGGCCAATACCCAATATACTCATGTCCTACTAACCCTATAGGGTCTGACTCAAAATATAAAAAAAGGAAATCTGTAACTCCATTACTTTATGAATCCTTAGAAAATTCATACGGAAGAATATAGTTCATGCACAAGAGTTATGAAACCATAATCATGGGTATCAAATTCCATTTTAAATGGATTACCCTTTTCTAAAAATCAATAAAATCCACTATTCATTCTTATATACAGCTCTTTTCTCAAAAAAACTCAAATTTTTAAAACAGTCCATTAATGCATGGATTTAAGTACCACTACTTAATATGAAACACAATTTTGACTTACACATCTTATAATTTTCACATTTCAAAATTCACAAGGATCATAGGATTAAAAATTAAACCATTACCATTTCATAGGAATCAAACATCAAAATACTTTAGGATTTACCAAGATATGAAATTTTATAAGTCTTGGTTAAATATAATTTCATTCATAAGATAAAAAGTAAAAAACTTTATAGTTTTTTAAGTGGGACTCTTTTTAATGAATAATTTCATTTAACAATACATTGATTTCATCCATTAAATCATGATATCTTCAATGTAATTAGCTTTGTAATATTCCACACAAGCCATATATTATAGAAAACCATAAGAGACACTACTGGAACAATAAATGACATGCACCATTTCTACTAATAGATAGTCACAACCAAATGAAGATATAAATCACTAAATTGTAATGAAAACTCAATATAAATCATGGAAATCATGAAGTAAACTTCTTAATACCATGTTCCTTTCATGGTGAATTTCATGAGAATCTTTATATGCCTAAAATTTTTCATGAGGTAATTCTCACCCTCTTTCAATATCGGGTGAGTAGAAAAATTCACATGAATCATGAGTTAAAAAAAGTGTATCACTAAATTTGAAAATGAAATAACATTACAAAAATAAAAATGGATGAAAAGTACCATCCTTGGAAACATGTATTTTCCCCAATATTGGGTTGACCATGACTAAGAGTGAATTCATAATGGTACCCAAATACATGTTATCCTTATATCTACCTTTCCTAAATTGTATGATAAAATAGATTTTCCATAGGACCACATTTTGAAAAAAATATCACCCAAAACCACTAACCATTGTTGTGCCAATGGAATCTATATCACCATAGGTGACTTACATAAATGTCAAAGGCTTCACACTAGTGAAGAGGCTATATATGATTTATGTTGGGTGACTATAAACTAACTTTATAGTTAGATTTGTTCTTACACTAAAAACGGGTATCTACTAGGGTATCCATCTTCCATGGTGTTCAGAGCGGGGTGTGAGTACAATTCCATTTTCCAGCACCAAGGGTATCACAAAAATAAAAAATTTGGTTAAAAAGTGAATTCAATAGTACTCAGGTAATATAAATGATAGTTTTGAATATTTTTAAACAAAAAAGTAAAAAAAATTGTTGAACCCCCTAATTCATGGTGAATCCCATTAGTATCAATGCCATTGTAAATCCTTATGTTCATGAGTGTGTTTGACCCCACACACATTAGATAATGATGGATTGTCTCTTAGCACATAATGATGACCATGGATCCCAATATAACATACAAAGGTCTTGTTGATATACAATATAATGTATCATAGACCACACATTTGATAGTTTCTTCAACCTTGGAAAAATTTAAAATAGTAACACATACCTCCTCTACTGGAGTTTTCAACCCAACACCACCACCAACACCAAAAAAGGTATTTCCCTTTTATATTATAGGGACATAACTAACCTAGTTGTCTTATTACATTAAAAATAACATCCTAAGGGAATATTTTATTACATTTAACGCTTAAAAATTATAAAAAGTGAAATTTTATTTAATTTATTTGAAGTCCACACCAATGTGTATGTTCATTCCCACTAGAACATTATAATTAAAATTCATAATTTTATAAAAACCATCCACATGAAATCCATTCTATTTGAAAAAAAATTACATTTTTAAAACCCAATTCAAACCAAATTAATTTCCAAAAAATTCATGAGATCCATACACTTTAAAAAAATATTTAAAAAAGAAAGAAAACCAAACCCTATCATTAATCAACTTACAAATTTCAAAACATGTTTATAAGGAAAAGAATTTATTCGAGGGAAATTATATCGTTTCATAAAACAGAAAACACGATTTTAATGATTTCAAAAAAATTATAATTTTAGAATACATAATTCTATCTAATTTATGGAAAGGAAACAAAAAACTCAACATTTTAGAAACCATATTACAATGTAAAAAAAATATTTCTTGAGTAAAATACATTTCATTAAAGTGATGACTATGAAATTTCATTTAATAATCATTGACTCCAAACCTAAACCTCATATAATAATGGTGGAAATAGGGATTATACATTAAGATTTTTTTTTTAAAATCAAGGAAAATATTCTAAAATATGGTCATTATAACCCTTTAAACCCCCGTATTGAAACATTTCATTAAGTACACAATCATTATATGAAAAACCAATGAGAACACACAATAAAGGAACCGAAAAATAATATAAGAATAAGGGTTAATTTAATAGAACTAAAACCTATTTCTTATATAGTTTTTCTCATTAAGTATTTTTATTTAGTTCATCTTGACGTTTTAATATCTGGAAAATAAACACACACCATAGAAATGAGGCATTTTATATTACAGTAGTTTGAAACAACTAGATAGTGATGGAACAAAATATTAGAGGCAATATGAGATGCATTCTTACCATAAGATCTTTATAACAAAAATAAGAAAGTGTAAATCCCAAGAACAATTTACTTTGTCTAATGAAGGATGAGTGAGATGGAAAGTCATTTATGATGTGATAATGGACACAGAAGGGGAATAAATCCTATGTTGAATGTATAAGGGTGTGACCCTAGTGAAATTATCATATTTACCTAATTACAATTCAATCCAATGATCCACCTAATGGTTGGTACTGTCTCATCGAATAGTAGATGGGATCAACATCCCACCTTGGCCTCTTCCTTCTCCACTAACTAAATATTGACCCCATACTAGCAAGGTAGTGGTGCTAAAACATCTTGATACTACCCCATGCATGTGTCCAAACCCCATGAAAGGTTATTGATTTTTTATAAACATAAAATCACACTAATCCAGGGTACATTATTGATTTAAAAAAATATAATGATATATACCTCGATGATTAGATGATATATTGAAAAAAACATCATGTACATGATATAAAATCATAGGTAATGTAATAGTGTATACAATTAACCCCACTTTCCCGAAACTTTTATAGTGTCTAATGAACGGTGGGATCAAATTTACTTTTTACCAAATCTCATTCATCATTTCAAAAGATATACATAAATAAAAATATAATATCTTACCTAAACAAGTATATATTTCCTTCATTTATCTTCATAACTTTTCTTCATTCTTTGAGATTCCCTCATAAGCTATTGAAACATCATAACCTTGTAAACTATCTCTTCTACCAACTCTAGTTTCAACAAAATCCTTTCACTAAATTTGTCTCAATATGATGGAGTTCAACCAGACTTTCTATATAATTTATAAAAAGGTTACATCAATATAATCAAATTAATGTTGTTATCATAGGAAAATTTCACAAATGAGAGATATCAATTCCATTACCACCTGAAAATAAAATGATAAATCCCAATGAATTTCATCCAATGTATAATTTGTTCACTCTCAATGTCTATTATATGGTGTAAGATAAGATATAGTGACATTTAATTGAGTACAAAATGAGTGATATAGTCCTTTAAATAAATTTTTTGTAAACTTGGGAACATTATCATTCACAATAAGATATATACTCCATATAGAACTATTTTCACATGATGATGGGGTCTAAAAATGTAATATAAATTCAATGCATATAGAATAAAAGAAAAATAAATTTATATAGTATAATGATCAACTAGATCAAAAATTATAGTATTAACATGAGATATCTTTGATAATACTACTGAAATAGTGATAGATATATTCTCCCATATCCATTTAGGCACTCAAAGTGGATATGGTATCCCCTTCGTTAATTGTCAGTAATCATTATCCAATTTAAAATCAAAACATCATATATTATAATTAGAAAATCATTTAATTATTATTCCCCACTTATAATAACATTTAAGCAGACTACACATTTTAGTTATTCAAAGATATTCATAAAATATTGATCTATGTGATTAATTTAGAAATTTATTCTACAACTTCAAATCATGTGGCACACCCCTAATCATTTCAAATCTCATAACAACTTATTTTAAAATATTAAATTTAGGTAAATTACCATATTAAATAATTCATCTTTTTCATGAAAATCATAATAATCTTCTTGATAATGCATAATTTTGTTAGAAAAAGATGAAAAATTGACATCTAATCCAAAGTAGATGGAATTTCATCATGAACATCTTTTGGAAAAAATATTTAAATCATTTCCCAATGGACCATGTTTCAAATATATCATGGTTAATGATACATTATATTTTAAAATAATGTAACCAACTATACTTTTTCATTTATCAGATGATATTGATTCATGAAATTTTCATCTCTTATCTATTATAACCATATTCTATACCTTTAGTTAAACTCGTTTTGATGAAATATTCCTAAAATATTTTTGGTGAATATATCATTCACATTTTACTATTTATAATTGATTACTCAAAATTGATAATTAAAAATCCACTACTATTTTATAAAGATCAGGATTCAGGTAATTATTCACATGGATTTTTAGTTGATGTGAAGCATATGCAATTACTTGATCATCTTGAATTAGGAAATAACAAATTCCTTAAAATGAAGTGTCACTATAAAAAAACATTAACCATTTCATATTAGAAGGAATAAAATATAATAATTAAAAAAGTGATTTTCTATTCATAAAAATAAAAATTTTATTTTATTTTCAATGTTTGTTTTAATCCCTTACATGTTATGTTAGTTAGTGGCCTAGAAAACCAAGAAATTATCAATATATATATATATATATATATTATCCCCCAAATATAATACTTTTTAAAATATCGATGAAATTTTTCAATATTTTACACTCAAGAAACTCTTTTAGTCTTGGATAGATGAGTATTAATTCTATGATTACAATCAATATTATAGATGAATGGAAATTATTACAAACAAAGTTCAAAATTTTTAAATATTTACTGCAACTTCATTTATTTTAGCATATTTAGAAAAATCAGAATATATAAATCATGATCCTCATTATTATTATAATAAAACATAATTCATCAATTAAATATTCCATAAATATATCCAAAATTTAATGGGAAAATCTATTCATAAGATCCATAAATATGGAGGGTAAACTGAAAAACCTAAATGGAATAATAACAAACTCCCAATCCCATTCCTACAATGAAATTTTATACTCTAAATTTCATCTTCATTTACCTTCAATTGGTGATACCCATACATGATATAATTCAAATTAAGGTATTTATGACTCTAAATCAAATCAAATAAGTTATTGAGATGAGATACGAAATTATTCTTCTTAAAGATGAGGTTATTTAGTTTTCTATAATCAATTCACATCCTTAAAGAACTATCATAATTTTTATCAATAAAAATTTGGACCCTATGTTAATGTTCTAGAGTGTATGGGACACTTTTCAAGAAACACACTTAATATCATTTTTAATAACAATAGTTTGATAGGTCTATTTGAAAAGGAAGTTTTAAAATTGTCTTCTCTTCAGACACCAGGTCAAAAGTAAATTTAACCACTGGGATTAGAAAAACACTAGCTAAATTATAAGGTAATACATTTGTATATTAATTTTAAAATTAGAAAAATCCTAATTTTAATATTTGTTTTTCGTAAAAAAATATTTGATTAATATCATCAACTTTATTCATTTATTAGTTTATCAACAAACTAATATGTTATCAAATGTTTGATTTTATTCTTATATACAATCTAGAACTCACTCATAAAAATAACTCCTTTAGATCTAAAATATCTCTTAATATGTTAAACTGAAATCTAACCCATATAATGAATAATAACATTCTCTGTAATGGTAAAGGAAACATTATTTATAGAAAAACAATTCAACATATAATAACATGAATATTTATATTTATTCTTATTTTCCTTCTTACTACCCCCAGAATATCAAAGGTAAAACTATAATAAAATTTATTAATACTTTTTTCTTATATAACTTGAAATTTTCATTTATATAAAAGATTTTTTAGATCCAAAATCAATCAAAACATTGAAATAATCATAATAAACAAGTAATGTTCTTATCAACACTTTATTTTAGGGTATTTCACATGTTGATGTGGTGTAATAATAATTCTAATAAATAATTTTATTTATGAAATTTATAATTCACACCTTGAGTAACAAAATTTATATATTTTCTGGTATAATTACCCAAAATTTAAAATTTAAACTTCATAAAAATAGATATCTATCTATTTTCCCATTACTTTTTTGATAAAAACTATTTTCTTTACAGTCATGAGATAATGAATCTATATTTAACACCTATACCACTCTCCTAGTCCTATATACTATAATTTAAAATTAAATTTTCCACATTTTAAACATTTGAGGGATTAACTCTATATTTTTTGGTTGCATGATTATTCATTTTTGGAATCACAGATCACTTCATATTCTTTTTTCCATGAATAATATAAGTGTCAGAAAAATTTATCTAAACTTTATAAGAATGATAAACAACCTCCATGTAAATTTTATATTCACATGAGGATAATGGTATATATAACCATGGTTTATATAGTTGTAAAATCAATCAATTTTACTACCGTATTCTATAAACACAATTAGTGCCTACATGTCTTATTAAATAAAATTTGATTCGAAATAATCCATGAATTTCTATAACATTTGAAAAATAATTCTTAATAAACATATCATTAAATACCCTCTAATATAGGGATTAAATACCATCATTTTACACAGAACTCGTAATTATATTACAATATAAATTAGATTTACATTAAAATTTATAGAAAACATGAATTAATTTTCTTTCATATATCCCAAAACATAAAATATACTCCCTAATACATTATTCAATCCTTCAATTTTCACCTGGCCTAAGGGAAAATCAATATCCATAGGATGATGATTTATGTAATTATAAATTATAAAAAAATTCACATATATAGAATTCGGTTTGTCTCAATCATAGGTGCCACTATTTTTAGACTTTTTCAACTGAGATAACACCACTAAAAACTCTTCTATTATAATCATTTCTGGTTACTAAATTGGACGGTTATTACCCCTTTAATGTCTTTCTTAATTAGTTTCCAATTTTATTCACAAAAAACTATTCTAAATATACATAGATTAGATAAATTATCATTGTGATCTTTAATATCGATATTATGATAATACAAAATAAATTTATATATCTTTATAATGTATTTTAATAGTACTAAAACTTCTAATTTTATATAAAACTTTACCATGATCCCCATTATAATAAACAATTATATTGTCTGCCCATTATTTCATTATTTATAACAAGTGTCTCATTTTATTATATATACATGTTCTTTTAATGTTAATATTTCAATGAATACGGTAAAAAATTACATAACGATGTGTTAACTTTCACAAAATATATTGTTTCACTCAAGAAAAGGTTCTTAAAATTAAACACTTGCTTAATTCATGAATCATTTTCTTCGTTCAGGATGTGTCACCATTTATTTTGATACAATTCTTACACATACATAGATTTAGATTACAACATTTGAAAAAAATAATTTGAAAAAAATCGTACTAATTATTATAAAAATATACAAATTTGGTTAGTATATTGAATATAAATAAAACCCTTTAAAATACTTTATATTTTCCATGTAATACTTCGATCACATAAATGAAACATATTCATATGATAAAAACAACCCTTCATCTATAAAAACTATCAAATCAATTAATAACATATAAAATCAGGAAGAAAACATGTGGTATATGAAAAATCATGAAAATAATCCATGGGTAATAACCATTCTCCAATAAATGTTTATAATCATTTCCTTCCTCATGAAATAAAAAAATTTCATTAAACCCAATAGCAAGAATGAAATATTTATGTTGGAGTACCATATTCACAACAAGTGTACACTTGTGCTTACCCCATATCATAATTAACTAAGGCCATGTTAATTTTATATAACTAACTAACCATGCTATATCCTTGTCCATTATCGTTAGAAGACTAATTCTTACCCAATGCATTAGAGAGCAACATCAGGATCTCCAAGCATGATGAGTTATACCAGGCTCACCCATTATGATGAGGTATACCAATATCATATGTTATAATCTATAATTCTCGTGTAACATATAGTTTGAATTGAAACAAATTTTATTAAACATTTTCATTATAAAACTCTTGAAAACTCTTTTTTATCATTAAGAAAAATTACATTACCTATTAAGATTAATTAGAAGAGATAAAACATTATTTTAAAAATTATTTGGGAGAAATATATCTATTTGAAGAAGAATACAATGTTCTTTGAAATAATCTAAAATAATATAGGGGTAAAATTATAATTAATAATGGATATAATGAAGTTAAAATGAATAAAAAATTTATATAAAAAAATATAATTGCAAAAAAACAAAACAAAATGACCCGTATGACAAATAATAAAAATATACATTTCTAAAAATTCTTGACGAATGTAATAGATAATTTAGAATGATATTTAACAGTATTTAATTTTTATATTGGAACATTATTAGATCATTTTAGGTATTTTTGGAAATCTTTAACATTTTCTATCATAGTTGAAAAATAGTAACATAGATTTTTAAAATATTTAATTTTCATTCCTTTTGTAACATTTACTTAACAATAGGATCCTTAAAATTAATATATTAATTAATAATTAAATAAAACGATATTAGTAAGAAATTAAATTAATATATAAACTCTAGGAGACTTTTTAATGATATTATCAATATCAAATTCCCACATATATAATTTTTCTTCAGGGGTATATACGACAGAAAATAGCAATATCCCATAGTTAAATAAAACAATATAATTACATTTTTTTTATTCTTTTAACATAATATTTATCATTCCATACTAAAAATATCAATATTAATAAAATTAAATTAATTTTCATTATTTTTAAAAATAAAAATCAACACCAAGACGTAATTTTGATCTATCTTACTCTAAATCTAATATAAAAAAATGAATATATTCTTAATAATAGAAAACATAGACTATTACCATATTATTGAAATTAATTATGCATATAAAATTTTTAAAATTCCAATATATTATTGATCATGCAGACTAATCTATTTGCTAAAAATTTTGTAAGGTTGTGAAAGAGATTAAAAATGTAATATTTTATTATTTTGAATATGGGTATAATTCTTAAATAACAATATAGAAAGTTAATTCCATTGAACAATATAACATATCACTCTCCCATTATTAATTATATTTTTTATGTTAAGAAAATTATGAAACATATCATTAGAAAAAACTATCGAAAAACAAGAAATACATATATAAAATTTCATTTGAAAGAGTTATATAAAACTTCTTAGTTATATAGGTTATAGATTATCATGTTTAATGGTATTTATAATGTCGAGGGTTATCATATAAATTAAAACTAAGGGTATTTATTTATAAAAAAATATAAAAATTAAATTTTTATAATAAAAATGTATATTTTTTAAATTGATCACTTGTGAAATTGAAATAATAGGATTTTTTCCAGTAATCAAACAACACAACTTGCATTTAATAAAATATAACACCCTGATATTTTAATAGAACACTATGATTGATGGAATATTCAATACAGAACATCGAACATTGATTAACGCTAAAATTTAATTATTTTATATCCTTTTTAACATTGTTTTTGAATTAGTGTGTTTGAATATAAGTAATTAAAAAATTAATTATATATAGTTCCTAATGAATAAAATTTCAATGATAAATTCTTAGTAAATAAGAACTCTAATTTTAGTAAATTCATTATTTCTTCCTAATAATATTTTTTTGAATTATTTTATTACTTATGCAAGATAAAATAATAATTAATTTCTTTAAATACATGATATATTAAAAATAATATATTTTCTAAATTCACAAGATAATAATTATATTAGGATGTATTTTTTATAACATTATGAAAATATTAATCTTACCTTAAATAGTTAAAATAAAATTTTTTATTCAAAAATGTATTTTTTCAACAATTTAAAAATCACCAATTTGTTTTAAATTTGTTTATTGTAAAATTAACTCTATTATATTATAAATAATCAAAATATGTACATTTGAATCAATCTTATGGTTTAATTTTTTATTAAAAAACATCATAATTATAAATTTATTTTCAAAAAAAATGTTGTTTTTTGTGTTATATATCCTAAATTATTTTCCACCACTTATAGAAGTATAGTCTTGAAATATAGATTCCATAATTAAAATTAGAATTTATAAAAAATTTAATCATATTCCCTTTATTTTTTTGTACATTACGAATGATAATTATAGTAAATTTTTCTTATTATTGTAAAGAAAAATACGAAAATTGGTGTAAAAATGTGAATATGTTTGAAATTAATTCAAAAAATTGGATTTATTTCTTTGGAAGATACTATTTAATCAATAATCATCCAAAATTCTATAATATCACCTTTTTATATTTAAATTTTCATACGACCTTTATAATATTTCCAAAAAAATTAAATTAAAAATTTCACTTTTTTTATTTTAATACATATAGTATTTTGTGATAGAGATAATGAAGTTTCTTTTTAATAATAATTTTTTATTATTAATATTAATTAATTTAATTTTTTATATAATTTATTTTAAATATTTAGTAATGATATAATTTCCTTAAAACCTTATGATACATTCACAGAAAACATTTTTAATTTATAAAAAGTGAAGAAAATAAATTTAAATAATATAAATGTGATATTTTTTGTGTGTTAATGTTTCCCAAAAACATTAAACATAAATATAACACATTTTATATAATTTAGAGGTTTATATTATAAATAAATTACTATCATGTTGTTTTCAAAGTCAAATTATGTGAACTGTTTTGAAATTACATTATTTTATATTTTATGTTAAATTTATTTAATTAATTTGTTTCAAAAAAATTAAAAATATGAAAGAATACAGTAATGATAAAAAGGGACTATAATTTCATACATTTTCATTTTATATAAAATTTTGACATTAAAATTAAAAATATAACCCCTTAATAATGAAAAAGTCATTATAACTGTTAAGGATATAATTGGTTTACCATGGGATTAAACCAAAATATATTTCTTAAAAAGATATCTAAACGTATAAAAATCAATTTTATGACCATTTTGATCCTATATATTCATTATATTTAAATAAATTTTATTTTGGATCATTTTGACGTGAGTTAGACCCGTATTATATTATAATATTTCACGTTTTTTCAGAAATTCCGTTAATGATATTTTATAATAAATAATATTTTTAATATTAATAAAACTGATTTTTTCAGAAAATAAAAAGTATTATTGTCTACACAGTAATACATTTTCCATTTTTTTATAATTTTACATTTATTTTTTATTTATTTACCCCTAAAATGTTAAAAATATTGACATCATAGTAATTGTCTAAAGGGTTAATAAGAGTGAAATCTAAGATATAAATGTAAATAATTAACCAAAACATGTAATAAAAATTATATTTCAGGATTTATACTCAACCAAGTATTACCACTGAATACATTAATTTTCATCCATTTTTCAATGAGAAATAATTTTAATTTATTTATTAATTTATTTAATTCCCTAAGTTCCCCTCCCCTCACTTATAAAATGGATCGTCTTATCGATTATTATTCACAGTATGTGAGAAATAAATATTCACCAATAAATTACCTAATATAATATTATAATCAGTTAAAATGTTTAACACATTCTTTTCTTTCCAAAATGCCATCCATTCAAGGATTAAGGTGTAAATTGGCATTTTCATTTTTATTTTATCTTCTGCCTCAAATATATATATTGTATAAATTAAAATATAGTGATTTAATTAAAATTAATATACATATTTTTTATTATAGAAACAATTAATCTTCTTATTTTTTTCCAATGGAATGAAAACTACATCGCTTGTACATAAATATGACTTTTCATCTTTATATAGTTGTGTAATTTATTTTTCATCACCTCATTATGTAGGAGGTTTTAATCATTAATATCACAAATATATTATATTTTATATTTTATTATGGTTCTAGAAATATTATTTAATAGTTACTATTTTTTCATTCAAAAAAAATGATGAAAAATCACTCATGTTTGCATACAGATTACTATCTCCATGAAACATTGAAACTCTTTTTTCATCATCACATTAAAATGTTAACTATAAAAATATCTATAATGATTAAATATTATTCTTATGTATTTTTGGAAATTATGGATGTTTTGAAACCACAATTAAATTACAAGGATCAGAACTAAAGAACTAAAACATGCATGAAAAATGTAGAAGTTATCATTATGAAGAACGATTTTTATAAAAACATATTTATTAAACTTCAGATTATAAGGTATTAGTAAATAATATATAGTATGATATATATTTTTATATTTTTAGAATAAATTTTTAACCAACATATATTTATTAGACATACGGTTAGAATGTGTACAATGAATAATGATACTTGAGGTTAGGGTTTGTATTAAAATATCGTTCTTTTGATGGATTGTTTTTTATTAATATTATGATGATGAAATTTTAAAATATACCCATCTTGAATCATTGGAATTTTCATATCCATTTTTTTTATATATTAAATGTTGTCCATTACTGTTAAGCACATCAATTACTTATGATATGGAAATAATATTTTTAATGAATTCATACATTGTTTCTCGCTTTAGAAAAAACATTTTTTTCTTACAATTCTATGTTTTCAAAAAATGTTTTCCATAATATATTACTATTCACCAAGGATTTTTTAAAGTCATCGTTACTAATGAATTTATTTCTCATAATTTTTTCTAAAATGAATCTTTTTTGTCAATTTATCAATGCAGTATTTTTTCTTTTTCAATTAAATGTTGAAGGAATATTTATTTTAATATATAATACATGAATAGAATTTCCCATCATCATTACGACTAAAAAATTTAAAGGCTCCATTGAAATTTCTATAGTTATTTTCAAATAATATTTCATCCAAAAATACTTTTAATGTTACTAAATTTTGAAAAAGTTATTTCCAAATTTAAATGGTACTTCCCTCAAGAAATATTCCAAATGATCTATTAATGGATTTTTGATCTTATATGAAATAATTTTTATATTACTTACTCTTTAATTGTAATATGATCCAATGATACCATCCATATTATTTCAACAGATATTTTATATTTATGGGGATTTGGTTTTTACAAAACAAATTTATTTTTCACAGTTTATGCTATAATAAAATTTTGAAATATTTATGAATCATGTTTCCCTTCCATGGGTTATGATATATGGTTAATAATTTATGATATTTTGGAAAAAATATGAATTAATTATGATTATGGTATTGGGGGGATAACAGATATATAGCCATAAAATTCATTGGTTAAATATGTATATCTTCTAAGATGATAAGGAATGTAATGGGGAGAGAACCCAGTTGTCTAAGACACTATGTCCACTACAATAGTATCCAAAGTGAACCATTACCATGTATAAAAAATAATGGAGATTGAACCCAGTATATTATGATAGTATAGGAAGTGATTATTAACTGATGAAATTATTTTATATACTTTTATGTATTCTATAAAAACAAGTTTTATGCCGATTTTATTCTCTCATGGATCACGTTATTTGATTCTTTTATTATTCATGTCTTATGGAATTCCAATATTTAATCCTTGATTCAATATTATGACTTATTATATGTTTTTTAGGGTTTAAAAAAATAATATCAAGTTTCAATACCGTTATGATCATTTTATGCTTTATTTATCATGGATATCTACCTTCTTTACACATACTAAGAATTTGGGATAACACTTTATTATATTTCATTTATCCAAGTTTTAAAGAATGGATTAAATTATTGGTAAGTCCTTTAATATTATTATCTGTGAATATATTTATAGATTTTGGGGAAGATCATTCATGAAATACAAATAATACATATCTAGTCTCTGAATAAAATAAATCATTAGGTTTATAGAATGCATTATAATGATTTATATTGAATATAAATCTAAATTTTTTCATATTTATGTATGAAAATTAGGTGTCACTATTGTTAGAATCAAACCTGGGTATAGTTAGCCATTAAGTATTTGGATTAGAGAAATTTATTGAAAATGCAAGGGATATTCTTATGTATAGTATAACACCATAATATTTTATTTCAATAGAAAATATATTATTTTTCTAGAAATGTATACATTTCTATATAATACAAGTGGATATGGAATAAGAATAGACACATCTTGGTGTAAAAATTATGTAATGAGTTTTTTATATCTCATCTATATTTTTGGTGCATGGTTCCTATTCTCTTACTACACATATAGTCTGAGACGGTTAGGGTATTTTTTTAGGATTATTCACATTTTTTTAATGATCTATTATGATGGATTTGAGTAGATGACAACCATGGATGACATAGGTTAAACCTATGGATTCATAGATTTGATAGAAGATTTCATAACATAGATATACTTGAAATGATTTTCTACTTATTATATTAATTTTTATTATGATTATTTTCCTTCACAAAATAATTTTTGGTTTTAGTCCATGCTTAGAACTATGTGGAATCATTTTGATGATGAATGTGATGAATAGTGTAATAACTACCCTCATGAGAAACCAAATGAAATGGGATGCAGAAGGTGGATCATTATGATTATGCTAAACAAACTATCATGTTTTTTATTAACAATATCAAATTGGGTGAGTTTCATGAAACACCTAATAATTATAAAAATAGAGCATCAAGAAGACCAGGTAAGAAAGAAGATCTATCTCCCAACATGCCATGTATGTGGAAAATTTACTTAGGTAAACCTTTCATAATAAATGGAAGATGTTTTATGTGGGTAAAAAAAAGGGTACAGTGAATGTATTTTCCAAGTATAAATGATTATTTCATTAGAGGGATATAATGATTATCATAAGGTAAAATTAATTGTAATGACCATGACATTTTAAATTATATTTTTTTCATGATAAAATTGAAGTTATATTTTTTTTTATAAATATAAAAAAAAATTCAAACCAACTAAACCTTATCTACTTAATAAAGATAATTATAGTAGTTAGATAAGAAACTAATTAAAATAAAACATTACAACATAAAATAAATATAAAATAAAATATCTATGATAATAAAATATGGGTCACCAAATACTATTTGAATCATTACTCTCACAGAAAACACTTTAAAAGTAAAACAAAATATTATTAAACAAATCAACCTGAGGGAAAATGAATATATAAACATAAAAATAATTGTAGTGAATATTTAGTGAAATAATGTAGTGAAACTTAAATTTTATATAATGAAATGTGGCCATTGGGATTTGACCATTTTATGAACATTGGTTAAATATGAACATTAATAATCATATTCATGGGTAAATTTTACCATTGGAAACTATACCAATGGGTTATAATTTTACCTTTATAATTATTTTTTAAGACTTGTAATGACAGATAAAAATTGATTTAGAAATGATAAATGAGAAGCTCAACCTATATAGTCTAAATATTTGAACCCCATTTTTCCAAACATGGGAAGGAGGTTGCATCACTGGGGTTCATACCTGACTAGTCCTAATCTATGATTTAACAAGTGAAGATTTAATGAAATCACATAAATGGGAAGTACAAGTTAGTTTATACTACAACTCAGTCAATGTTAGTCAAGCCACCCCATGAAACTACCACCATCCCAGACCATACCCTTAGGGCGTGCATGGGCGTAATAAAGGGTTATATATCATAGTCATAGTTATGTAATATTTAATTAACATTGTATATATAAAATTATTCTTCCATAAAATCTTTATAAGAGTTGATTTTCTTAATAAAATATATTTTTACCTGATAATAAATTGATTAAGTTGTTTGTTGGATACAAATAAAACAAAACCATATTTTTTATAAAATATATTAAATTTTGAATAAATTAATTATTCAAAATAATTTTTTTCTTAATAAAACTATATTTTAAACACTCTTATCTAATTATAAATTAAAAAATGATTTTATATTAGCCCTGTAAATTTTTTATATATGTTAGAAATTTTAATGTGCCCTAAAAACTTGTATTTTTAAATAAATAAGGATTTTTATATTTCATTGTTAAAATTAACAAATTTATAGAATTATTATAAGGCCCCGGCCTTAAACCTTACTTAATATTGAATTAAATGAATAATTCACATTGATGATCTTTTTAGGTTTAGAGTTTAAGAGAATTAGATCATAAATCATGCATTACATTCCACATTTAAACAAACTGGTTACATAAAAGATAGTATTCATTTTTTTTGCCATCAACGTAAACATATTTAAAACAAAACATGGACTCTTTCATGACACTTCCTTAACCATATCATCACATCTTGTACCTTTCCCTTGACCTATGAATAAAATTTCAAAAACATGGGATGAGCATAAAAAGCTCAGTAAGGGACATAAATGTAACACCCCAGGATATCATAGTGTGTTATTTCTTCAAAATAATTCAATAACTTGCACTACAAGCAACACCGAGTTCAATTGCACCATGACTTACCAAAAAAAAGCCATTAAAAGAGGTCATGAATAGCATTAACTACATTTTTAACTTTATATAATCCTTATAATTTTAGAATCCATATTATGAGTTTCTTAGTCATAATGCAAGAACAGATTCATTTTCAGTATTGCACTTTTATCAACTTTTGATAGTGAAACCTTTTTAAATACAATATTTTAAACTTTTTGACTAAATGGAGACATCAAAAAATTTAAAATGAAACATCCCAAGCTTCCACGGTACGCTTTCCTTTGAATAAAACAGTAGCGTGTGTTGTACGCAACGTCGAGTTTTAACACACAACACAACCGATCAAACTAGCCGTTATGAATAGTAATACCTACTTTTTGAAATTATATATATTTTATATTTGAAAATGGACTTCATTTTTGGATTCGGAATATCGAATTTAGCCTAAGGTGAAATTTTGGTACATTTCGGATAACTTTCATATTTTGATGAATAGTGAAAATTACTAAATTTTAATTAAAAACAACTTTTTTAATCAAAATAATTAATAGTGATAAATTATGAATTTGAGTGGTTTTAAAGTATATTTAGAATATATTTTTACCATTTAATATAATGTTGGTCATTGGACATAATTTTACAATTAAACCGAACATAAACGAGTGTCAATCTTTTGATAGTTATTATCTCTTAAAAACACGCTTTTTGTTTTGACAGCGGGAATTAATTTTAAATTAATTTATGCCACTTATGTGTTTTGAATTTAGGAAAATGGATTCCAAATTTGGAATCAGGATGTTCAAATTGTGTAAATAGGTAACTTTTATTTTTAGTCATTTTGAATAATTACTGCGGTAAATATTTTATTTACCATGGTTAAAGGGTAAATCCGGTAAATAAGGGTTAAAAAATAATATTATAATAATACAAAATTACCCTAAAACGTGTCCTAACCTTATTGGTGGACACATACCCGACCATGGGCATCCTTGGGTCAATTTGGGGACCCCTTGGAGCCACTTGTATGTGGTAGGGACACATTATATTAATAAAGTTAAAATAAAAATAAAAATGGCATAAGCTTACATCTTTTAGAAGAACAATTTTTACATAGGGTTATACATGTTGGATTTTCGATTATAAATATTAATTAGAAAGCTAAAAATATTTCCTACATGATGATATTTTATTTATAATTTTTAGACATCAAATAAGTTAAATTATTAATGACACAATAATGATGAAATGTTTACCTCATTAATAAATCATTTAAATAAATAAGATTATAATGATTAACATATTATCTAAAACCTGTCCAATTCTTATTGGTTGATTTTATTTAGAATATGAGTCATCTTATCTTCGACCTCAATGATTTTTGGACCATTAGAAACCGAATATAATTATATTATAAAATAATACTTTCACTCTTTCCTAAAGAGCCCCTCCTCTCCCTTATAAAAGGAGACCACTTCTACTCATTCCTCACACCTCTCAAGCCACTTGGCTCGTCCAAACTCTGCCCAACTAAGCTCCCCACATCCCTCTCCTCCTCCTTGAAGCTTCCCCTTAGGAAGAAAGCATTTCAACAAGTCCTTTGGTTCCAACCAAAGTGAGTTTCCTAAATTAAAGGTAACGATTTCTCTTAAATTATTTTCATTTATTTTGCTTCTCCAACCCCCAAACTCTTTTTATTTCCTTTATTTTGTAACAACACCAGTATCCTCAATATACTATGATGTTGTTATAAGAAGGATTCAAACTACACATACACACAACTCCATCTAATGGATGATGAACATAATGTTTCTGTGGATGGCAAACTAACGCCTCACGAAACGATGATTGTTCAAATACATCTTACCGCCTCTCATGGTGGCCATTATGATGGCACTGTAATTAAATATGATATTAATGATATATATTTTATATATAAGCTTCTGTAATTCCATTTTATTTCATACCATTATTCGTTCCATGTTGTATATACATACGATAATTTCATTTGAGGAAGTGCGGACTACCGCCCCCTTAAAATGATATGACTCGTTCATACCACACATGGAACGTATAAAGGATGGTGTTAATGAACTTAAGTAACATGTATAAAATATTATATTATACTGGAATAGTAATATACCTATGTATCATTTGTATTCGATTCTTTTAAAATAAAAATTAAATGGAAGTAGCATTCGTGCGTACGTACGGACTACCGTCTCCACGAACGCGATGAGATTCATTTTCCATCGTATCCATTCAAGTATAATTATCATTTGATGATTTAAAAATGATGTTTAAGGACTTGATATCATTCTGGATATGAATAAGATACAACAAACATGACTTATGTAACAAAACATATAAAAGAAAATGAGTAAGTTAACACACGAAACGACGATAATACTAAGATATTATCAAATCAATATTAAAAGATCATATATGATATCATATTAATGTATATGATTCTTTTATAATTTAAAGACAATTATTTCACCATTATACAGGAGGTTAACCTACCCCAACCAAGGAAAAGTACAAGGTAAGGGTTATTTCACAATCTCTTCATTATCCGAGGTTGTATTATACGTAATAATCTACTGGGACCTCTTTATCATCCACATCCATGTTTCTTCGAAATGTATTTCAAAACATTTTTACTATTTACAAGAATATGGGTTAAAGTCATTTATACCCTTGTTTGACTTTTTATAAGAGGTTTATAAAGGAATCTTTCCGTCGTTTTCAAAACAAGGTCCTTTTTAACCTTTTCGACAGAATTGAGGTAAGAATGTTTTTTTTAACTTATACGGCGGGTGAGATTATTTTCCGCCATTATAAAATCGTTGAAGCTTTCCATACAAGCTTATAAGAATATTTTCAAAGAAAATGTTTTATTTTATATGGATCTTAAATGATTTCAAAATAAAAGGAGATACTTCTTTAAAAATAATTTTGATTTCATCTATGTCAACATCCTTTGAGGGATTTTAAGATTATTTGAAGTTGATTTATTATGATACAAAACTTCTATATTGTATTGAAGGTTTTGTGATATGTTTGACTGTGGATGTGCTATTTTTATACCATTCATAGTTTATGGTGAAATTATTGACATTTCGTATGCTAGTTTTAATACGAATATTTATGTTATGTTTAAACCTTTTCATATGGGAATGCATTGGACTTAATAAGTGACGGGTGGAGCCCGCTATAGCTCCTCGATGCATCGGTAGGTCTCATGAGACAAACTAGTGTCTTGGCACAAGGCCTTGACAAAATCTTATTTGTAGTCTTGGCACGAGGCCTTGGCTATGTGGTTATGATAGTCTGGCATTATGCATTCCAACATTATGAAAGTGGTTATTGATTTTTGCATGTGATTATTCGATTAGTAGAATATCCATGTGAATAAGTAAATGGCATTATTTCATTTTATTTATGTCGTACCATGTTGAAAGTTCATGTTTGAAAGGCTTTTGTTTTAGTTATACATTGCCTTAAATGTTTATGCTTATTTTTTAATGTTCCGCTATATTGTTATCCTTACTGGGCATTTGAGCTCACCCCTTTTCTATGTTTTATTTTTCCCAGGAAGTGAAGAAGTAAATTATGAATGACCTGCAGGGATATTATATGGGGATATGAGTGTGGATTATGGAGACATTATGTTGTTGTAGTAGTTTTTCATTTTATGATGTAATGTAAAACTTATGAATATATCTAGTATTTCCAAGGCTACTAAACCAATCGGTCTTTCGAGATTTGATCTTTCTTGTGATCATGCCAATGTTACGAAGTAATGCACCGACTCTGGGTAGCTGGGTTCGGGGCGTTACAGTTGGTATCAGAGAAAGTTTAGTACAAACCTTGGAAGCTAGATTTAGATAAACTCTGATTAGAGCACGTAGACCTAAGATGAACTTTGAGGATTAGTATAGAAGAACTTCCTAGAATTTTGGTATTGTATAGATTTTGTGAGTTTTCCGAGCAATACATCCCTGTCTGGATACGAGCAGGTAGAGGCGGCTCTGGCACAGATGTACCTAGGGGTAAAACCCGAAAACACCGCTTTGAGCTAGACTCGAACGGGAACTGGTGCACGACAACGGGCCTTGCTGCACTCTTGGTTACGACACTCCCGGGGGATATGCTTTGGATAACTCTCATTTTCTTTACAAATCATTATGAAGGGTTTATGAGTATATACTTCCTCAAAGAAAACATTTTTATGATTATGGATTATATCCATAAATAGTTCAATTTATGTTAAGTGTTTTATAAGTATGGGATTATGTATTTTGATTCATAAACTGATCTAGTGTATGCCATTGTTTAGAAATGGCGCCCAGTAGAAGGAATGAGAACTCCAGAAATGCACATGATCCAAAGAGAAGGAAGGATCATATCTTTCATGGTCTTAAGATAGAATTTATAAGAGAAATAGTCTCCCATGTATTATCATCATATGAAGAAATAATATCATGTGTTGATAAGATAAGTAAAGAGTTTACTGAGTCCTATGTCCTTGAAGGGAAGCAAGAGAAGAAAAGGATGGAAAAGAGAAAGATGGATAAAGGGAAGAGGGAAAAGAAGAATTTTCCCATATGTGGTAACTGTGGAAAGAAACACCCTGGAACTTGCCTGAAAGGAATGGGAGTTTGTTATAAGTGTGGAGGAAAAGGGCACAAAGTACGTGACTGCAAGGGTAAGAAAATGGTTTCAAATGTACAATGCTTCATTTGCAAGGAGTTTGGACACTACGCGAACCTATGTCCCAGTCATCAGACTATGACGCAAATGATACTATTGGATAATAATCAAGTTATGATACTACCACAGATGAAGAGGAATGATTAGAGTTCTTATGTTGATTATGTCAATTGAGTGTTGTATCAACAATGTACTTGTTATAATAATTATGGAGTATATAAGGATTGTACTGCAGTACTATTTCATTAAGGACTTGAGATGGTGTGGAACAAAGAAAAGTGACTCAGTAGCAGGTTAAATGTTTGGAAAATATATGGTTGAGAGAAAGATAAACCATAATATGGTTCAGATACCGAGGTGGTGATTTTAGAATAATACATGATTGATTTGGATAAATTATATTGGACATTATTGACTACCTTGAAGCTGATTAATGATTTGTATATTCCATCATTGTTGGGGTTTAAAACATTTTTGGATTAATGAAGTATATCCAGCATTCTATATGGAATAAGGGAGCATGAATGTAATCAATAAGGAACATGGTAATACATGATGAAGGTATTCATATGATATTACAGGGTAAAAAGGATCTATATTATGTTTACCTTCCTTATAAATGTTATACTGTGAGTTTGGACAGAAGTATTTTGGATAGTTCTAGTTTGGAATATTTTGGATTTCCATAAAAGGACATCCCGGAGGTCGGACAGCAACCCGTCGCGTCCGGCAAGGCTGCGAGACTTGAACCCGCAACCGAAGGGCGACAAGGGTGTATCACCTACCACTGGCCCATGAGATGTCCTGAATTAAATAATGTAGTTTTTTTAAAAAAGATTTGGTAGATGAATTATAAATTCATTTATTTTGGAACCCTGTACGAATAGTATAAATAGAAAAAAAATTACGTTCTATTATCTTTTAGAGTGAAAGATGAGTTTGTGGTAGAAATTTATTAATGGATAAAACTCTAATTATAATGTAAGTATATCTCCTTATGATCTTAGCCAATCTCATAAATAAATTCCTCAACATTAAGAAAAGCAACTTAGAACAAAAATGTTTTCCTAGATGGTACCTTAAAGCATCACTAATTTATGGCTTTGGGATTGTTGGCCTTTTCATAGCCATGTTCTCTACCACTCTCCATCAGATAATTGATGGTTATATTTCTCTTCCATATCCATATTTTCCTACATGGAACCCTAGTATGTGTTATTTTTGGTAATCTTCATACTTTCAACTCTTTATTTTAAATAGAGGCCTCGTTAATTCATTTTTTGATGTGGGATTTCAACTAAGATATTTTGATACGTCAAAAATGTGTTATCCCAATACCCTATATTTTGTTGAACCAATGGTACTTCAAATCATCATAGATTGATGAGTTTAAGGACCTCAATTATACACTTGTTTTTGATTGATGACCTCAATCACTACCTATAAATATTTATGTTTTTCCTCCAATTATATATCTCTAATTGCCACCAATGTTCTCCTAATCGAGATCATAATTTGGTGGTGACCCTTTCATTTCTCTTTTCCTCATATTAAGACTAAATTTTAGTAACCCAATTTCCGATGTGGATTTTCCCACAAATATATTATCTATTTTCAACCTTTTATTTTCGAAGAACAATTTCAAATTGCGAGGACGCAATTTATTGAAGGAGGGGAGAATTTAACACCCCAGGATTTCATAGTGTGTTATTTCTTCAAAATAATTCAATAACTTGCACTACAAGCAACACCGAGTTCAATTGCACCATGACTTACCAAAAAAAGCCATTAAAAGAGGTCATGAATAGCATTAACTACATTTTTAACTTTATATAATCCTTATAATTTTAGAATCCATATTATGAGTTTCTTAGTCATAATGCAAGAACAGATTCATTTTCAGTATTGCACTTTTATCAACTTTTGATAGTGAAACCTTTTTAAATACAATATTTTAAACTTTTTGACTAAATGGAGACATCAAAAAATTTAAAATGAAACATCCCAAGCTTCCACGGTACGCTTTCCTTTGAATAAAACAGTAGCGTGTGTTGTACGCAACGTCGAGTTTTAACACACACCACAACCGATCAAACTAGCCGTTATGAATAGTAATACCTACTTTTTGAAATTATATATATTTTATATTTGAAAATGGACTTCATTTTTGGATTCGGAATATCGAATTTAGCCTAAGGTGAAATTTTGGTACATTTCGGATAACTTTCATATTTTGATGAATAGTGAAAATTACTAAATTTTAATTAAAAACAACTTTTTTAATCAAAATAATTAATAGTGATAAATTATGAATTTGAGTGGTTTTAAAGTATATTTAGAATATATTTTTACCATTTAATATAATGTTGGTCATTGGACATAATTTTACAATTAAACCGAACATAAACGAGTGTCAATCTTTTGATAGTTATTATCTCTTAAAAACACGCTTTTTGTTTTACCAGCGGGAATTAATTTTAAATTAATTTATGCCACTTATGTGTTTTCAATTTAGGAAAATGGATTCCATATTTGGAATCAGGATGTTCAAATTTTGTAAATAGGTAACTTTTATTTTTAGTCATTTTGAATAATTACTGCGGTAAATATTTTATTTACCATGGTTAAAGGGTAAATCCGGTAAATAAGGGTTAAAAAATAATATTATAATAATACAAAATTACCCTAAAACGTGTCCTAACCTTATTGGTGGACACATACCCGACCATGGGCATCCTTGGGTCAATTTGGGGACCCCTTGGAGCCACTTGTATGTGGTAGGGACACATTATATTAATAAATTTAAAATAAAAATAAAAATGGCATAAGCTTACATCTTTTAGAAGAACAATTTTTACATAGGGTTATATATGTTGGATTTTCGATTATAAATATTAATTAGAAAGCTAAAAATATTTCCTACATGATGATATTTTATTTAGAATTTTTAGACATCAAATAAGTTAAATTATTAATGACACAATAATGATGAAATGTTTACCTCATTAATAAATCATTTAAATAAATAAGATTATAATGATTAAAATATTATCTAAAACCTGTCCAATTCTTATTGGTTGATTTTATTTAGAAAATGAGTCATCTTATCTTCGACCTCAATGATTTTTGGACCATTAGAAACCGAATATAATTATATTATAAAATAATACTTTCACTCTTTCCTAAAGAGCCCCTCCTCTCCCTTATAAAAGGAGACCACTTCTACTCATTCCTCACACCTCTCAAGCCACTTGGCTCGTCCAAACTCTGCCCAACTAAGCTCCCCACATACCTCTCCTCCTCCTTGAAGCTTCCCCTTAGGCAGAAAGCATTTCAACAAGTCCTTTGGTTCCAACCAAAGTGAGTTACCTAAATTAAAGGTAACGATTTCTCTTAAATTATTTTCATTTATTTTCCTTCTCCAACCCCCAAACTCTTTTTATTTCCTTTATTTTGTAACAACACCAGTATCCTAAATATACTAGGATGTTGTTATAAGAAGGATTAAAACTACACATACACACAACTCCATCTAATGGATGATGAACATAATGTTTCTGTGGATGGCAAACTAACGCCTCACGAAACGATGATTGTTCAAATACATCTTACCGCCTCTCATGGTGGCCATTATGATGGCACTGTAATTAAATATGATATTAATGATATATATTTTATATATAAGCTTCTGTAATTCCATTTTATTTCATACCATTATTCGTTCCATGTTGTATATACATACGATAATTTCATTTGAGGAAGTGCGGACTACCGCCCCCTTAAAATGATATGACTCGTTCATACCACACATGGAACGTATAAAGGATGGTGTTAATGAACTTATGTAACATGTATAAAATATTATATTATACTGGAATAGTAATATACCTATGTATCATTTGTATTCGATTATTTTAAAATAAAAATTAAATGGAAGTAGCATTCGTGCATACGTACGGACTACCGTCTCCACGAACGCGATGAGATTCATTTTCCATCGTATCCATTCAAGTATAATTATCATTTGATGATTTAAAAATGATGTTTAAGGACTTGATATCATTCTGGATATGAATAAGATACAACAAACATGACTTATGTAACAAAACATATAAAAGAAAATGAGTAAGTTAACACACGAAACGACGATAATACTAAGATATTATCAAATCAATATTAAAAGATCATATATGATATCATATTAATGTATATGATTCTTTTATAATTTAATAACAATTATTTCACCATTATAAAGGAGGTTAACCTACCCCAACCAAGGAAAAGTACAAGGTAAGGGTTATTTCACAATCTCTTCATTATCCGAGGTTGTATTATACGTAATAATCTACTGGGACCTCTTTATCATCCACATCCATGTTTCTTCGAAATGTATTTCAAAACATTTTTACTATTTACAAGAATATGGGTTAAAGTCATTTATACCCTTGTTTGACTTTTTATAAGAGGTTTATAAAGGAATCTTTCCGTCGTTTTCAAAACAAGGTCCTTTTTAACCTTTTCGACAGAATTGAGGTAAGAATGTTTTTTTTAACTTATACGGCGGGTGAGGTTATTTTCCGCCATTATAAAATCGTCGAAGCTTTCCATAAAAGCTTATAAGAATATTTTCAAAGAAAATGTTTTATTTTATATGGATCTTAAATGATTTCAAAATAAAAGGAGATACTTCTTTAAAAAGAATTTTGATTTCATCTATGTCAACATCCTTTGATGGATTTTAAGATTATTTGAAGTTGATTTATTATGATACAAAACTTCTATATTGTATTGAAGGTTTTGTGATATGTTTGACTGTGGATGTGCTATTTTTATACCATTCATAGTTTATGGTGAAATTATTGACATTTCGTATGCTAGTTTTAATACGAATGTTTATGTTATGTTTAAACCTTTTCATATGGGAATGCATTGGACTTAATAAGTGACGGGTGGAGCCCGCTATAGCTCCTCGATGCATCGGTAGGTCTCATGAGACAAACTAGTGTCTTGGCACAAGGCCTTGACAAAATCTTATTTGTAGTCTTGGCACGAGGCCTTGGCTATGTGGTTATGATAGTCTGGCATTATGCATTCCAACATTATGAAAGTGGTTATTGATTTTTGCATGTGATTATTCGATTAGTAGAATATCCATGTGAATAAGTAAATGGCATTATTTCATTTTATTTATGCCGTACCATGTTGAAAGTTCATGTTTGAAAGGCTTTTGTTTTAGTTATACATTGCCTTAAATGTTTATGCTTATTTTTGAATGTTCCGCTATATTGTTATCCTTACTGGGCATTTGAGCTCACCCCTTTTCTATGTTTTATTTTTCCCAGGAAGTGAAGAAGTAAATTATGAATGACCTGCAGGGATATTATATGGGGATATGAGTGTGGATTATGGAGACATTATGTTGTTGTAGTAGTTTTTCATTTTATGATGTAATGTAAAACTTATGAATATATCTAGTATTTCCAAGGCTACTAAACCAATCGGTCTTTCGAGATTTGATCTTTCTTGTGATCATGCCAATGTTACGAAGTAATGCACCGACTCTGGGTAGCTGGGGTCAGGGCGTTACAATAAAAGTACGAAATTAAAACATTAGTCCATGTATGAAATCATACTTTACTCATAAAACATAAGAATTTTAACATACCTCATAAAATCATGAATAAATCATAGAAATAATAAGACATAAAGATAACTTGAGGCATTCATAACATTCTTACATAGGGAGTAACCCTCTTGGTTACATTTGGAATAGTCATCATAGTATATTCCCTAAATCTCTTAGGAGAAACCTTAACATTTATCTCCTTCACATTACCCAATGCATTGGAAAGCTATATCAGGCTCACCCATCCTTAGTTTATCATGGAACCACCCATATTCATAACAATGCCCAAGAACCATAACATAATCGTATCACATAAAACATTCATAAAGGAAACACAACATTTCTACATTTCAATAACAATCTATCAATACAACACATTGATATAATAAAAACATTATGAAAAAACATTTTCAATACCAAAATAAAAGAAAAGTCAAACATGGTATTTATTTTTCATTTTAAAAAAGGTATGGCTTGTAGAGGAAGCCGAAGCTCAAATAATGGTCACGACAGCAGAGAAGTCATTGTCCCCGCATACATACGACACAAAAAAACATTCCATTTTGTCATTTAGTAAACGCTTCTTATAAAAATATTCCTTTCGCGTAACATAAATTTCAAAGGGGTTTATACACCGTATAAAAGAAAGTGGTGTATAAAACATAATATGCCTCAATGAAAGGAGATTGAGACGAAGTCCCATACCTCGGGTCCGACATGACTCGATCGCTCTTTAATCTCTTAAAAATAAACTTGAGTTAATTTATAATTGCTTAAGAACTTTTTTTCATGTTCATTATTCCTTTTATATCACTTATTACCATGATATTAACACTATGTAATTATTAATGTTAATAATGGTCGTTTTGTCGGTCATTGGTACTTGAGTCTAAAATAAACTCTTTATAATTACAACTTGTGCATGGGGTAAAATATCCAACATATCCAGAATAATATTAATGATGTAGATATCATGTATATCATATATATCCAGTATTTACATGCATTTATAATATTACATAACATTTAGAGGTAAGAAATGAAATGCACTGTTCATGGAGATGGTAAGCCGTACGTACGCATGAACACTACTTTCATTTCTATTTCTTACTTAATGGAGTGAAATAATAATGATATAAAGGTATATCATAATTACAATATAATATCATATAAAATATCATTAAATTTATCCTTTATATGTACCACATATGGTATTAATGAATCAAATCACTTTGAGGGGGCGGTAGTCCCCACTTCCTAAAATGAAGATATCACATTTACCCATAATGAAAACCATAAAGGTATTCCATAAATGAAAAATAAAGAAGCTTAAGTAAAACATAAACATATTATATATCATATATAAATATAGTGACATATTAATGGCCACCTTTGAAGGTGTTATAAGAGTGTTGAACAATCATCGTTTCGTGATGCAGAAATTCGCCATCCACAGAAACAGTATGTTATTTAACCATTAGATGTAGGTTGTCACGACCCGTCCTCGGGGCCCATGTCGTGACTACCCCAAGCCCTCCTTCCATAGGCCAAGGGCTGGAGACTAGCACCAAGGCGTAAATCCCAGAAAAAAAGGGAAGGCATTACCTTTGAAAAGTAAACAAGCACCACAGAGTAAGCAAGCGGAAAAGTAAACACTAAGTAAAAACTATACAAGCTGTGCTGAAAGTAAAAGGGGCCAGAAATACAATCCCATCTGTAAAGTACAACTGAAAAGAAAAACAGCAACTGAAAAGTAAAAGCCGCAGCGTCGAGCCGTCCTCTGGAAGTCCCACCTGAAGGGTGGGTACAGATAGCCTCCACAGCTCCTCGGTCCAGCCGTCCGCTCCGAGTGCGTCCCGCCCAGTGGTCCGCCTCCAGGTACCGTCCTGCTCCGCACGCCTCCACCGCGATCAGCGCTGTCCGTCGTCTGCAACCAACACAACGATGTGCGGGCAAAGCCCGTGCAGGGGTGAGTATAAGCTAGTCAGTAGGGACCCCGAGACCCCCGAAGGTCTCCCGAAATCCACAAAGGATAATCCACAAAGGAAAGATACAATCACGAAGTAACATCAAACATGGCTTAGGTATATGACCATACATATACCTAAGTCATCAATTCCCGTCTGGCTCCAACGTCTGAGCCCAAGCTCAAACCAGTCCACACAGGAAAGCAAATGTATACCCACACAGGATAGCACAACACAATCCACAAAGGAGAGTAAATAGTAAATCCACACAAGATAGCTCAACACAATCCACAAAGGAGAGTAAACAGTAAATCCACATAGGATAGCTCAACACAATCCACAAAGGAGAGTAAACAGTAAATCCACACAGGATAGCTCAACACAATACACAAAGGAGAGTAACACATGATTCAGCTCACACAGGTATACTTCTTCGGATAATGATAAAGATGATAACTGATCCATCTAAGTCGCCGGACCCACAATGGATCGATAGGTAACTAACCCCCGCAATGACCCACACAGGATCGGGCTCACACAGGACCTGTAGGCGCTGGCTCACATAGAACCGCTGAGCGCTGACCCACACAGGATCGGACCCACACAGGATCGGGACCACACAGGACTGGGCCCACACAGGACCTGTAGCACTGATCCACGTAGGATCGCTGAGTGCAGTAGTCGTCGCATTCCACTAAGGATCTCTGCACAGTCGTCACCATAATCCACTGAGGATCTCTGTACGGTCGTCGTCGGAGTCCACGGAGGATCTCTGCACAGTCGTCGCTGTCGAAGAAGCAGTCGCAGCCAGCACTAGGGTTCCCACACACAACAAGCTCGTTCGGGAGGGTCCGCTCCATGAGCCGAGAGGCTGATACATCAACTGACACAAAGTCCGAAGTTGATGTATCCAAAAGTTCCGTAACGCCAACAGGAACTCAACGTCGTAGACGGCGCATCATTCGGACGCCCGGTCTGAGAGTTGTTGCGTTTTTTGTCCCAGGGGCCCGGTTGGTTTTTAAGGCAAAACCAACCCGACCGTACTCCACCTACGTCCAAACCTCGGGCGGAGTGAGCCAAAACATCCGTCTCACTTAGAGGAATCCACCAAAGCTGACGGCACGTCAATCGGGCGTCCGTAGCTCAAGATATGAGTGTTTCCGCTCCGAGGTCCCGGTTGGTTTCGTGTACGAACCAACCCGGCCAAACCCAAAGTATTCCAAAACCTTGGGTGCGATATACCGAAACGACCGTCTCGATCCAAGGTTCGCGTAGCCACTGACGGCGAGTCGTTTGGAGGCCCGTAGCTCAAGTTACGGGCATTTGAACAAAAACTGTCCGAAGACGGGGGGGTATGGGCCCGGGCCGACCCGGCCCGACCCCCCCGGGTCGGCCGAACCCGGTCCGACCCGGTCCGACCCGGTCCGACCCGGTCCGACCGGTCTGGCTCGGCCAGCCCGGCCCGGCTCGGCCGCGCGGCCGACGTGGGGGGAGCCACCGCCCCGCGTGACACCCGCGCGGCACCCGCGGGTTGTCGGCCAGACAGCCGGAGGCGTCTGAAGCCGCGACCCGAGTGACCCGGGGGGGAGCCGCCGCCCCCCGCGTGGTACCCCCGCGACACCCGCGGGGTGTCTTCCTGGCGACCGGACGCAGCTTCAGCCGCGTCCCACACGCGCCAAACCCGCGCGGCCGCGAGTCCGCGGGCGCCGCCATCGCGGCCGGTGCCGCGGCAGTCTCGTCCGGTGGCGCGCCTGGCGTCGCCGCCTCCGGGAGCCGGCACCGCCGGGGCGGCGACCCGCGCCGCCGCCGGAGTCGCTCCGGTGGCCCGATTTTCTTCTCGTCTGCGCCGTTGCTCCTCCCAGGACTCGTTCTTCACTGCGGAATCATCAAACATCTGTTGCGGCACGTTCCGTCATCGCCCGTCAAATCCGCACCAAAAAGAAGAACGGCGGAGGGTCGTTGGGCCATGTTCGTTTGGCCCGCACCCTCCGCGTTAGAGATAAACATAGGGAGGAATAAATTTCAACACATGAACGCATATCCGATAACAATTTTTAACGAAATAAAATTGTTTTCTTAAACGGGTTCCTCAATTTGAAAGGAAACGACATGGGAAAAAGAGGAATTCCCAAGAAATAAAAATCCCTACCTCGTAGTCGTCGCGCGTGATCGTTCTTTGCGGAATTGCTCGTCGCGGAAGGTGGAGATCGTCGCGTCGTCGCGGAAGGGCGTCACGTTGTCGCGGAAACCGACGTTGATTCAGCGAACTCAACGGACCATGAAATAGTAGATTTAATTTAATTAATTAAATCCGTGTTTTGGTAGAGAACCACAAAGGAGATTAAAAAGAATGTCTGAGACTCTTACATCAAGCAGCCGATCAAAGATCCGTCACGAAGGAAGAGACATCGCAGAAGAACGTTGCAGGAAGGGAACGTCGGTGTCGCGGATCATGGCATCGCTTCGTCGATTTCCGGGTTCGGTGTTCTTCGCGTTCTTCACGTTCTTCGTGAAGGAGGATGAAGGTTCAAGGATCCTCTCTCAACGAGTAATCCTCCAAAAGATAGGTTGGTCTTATTTTATTATTATGCCAACAAAGGAAAACGGGTAAGTAACGACCCATCAATTCGTTAAATTAATTCAACGAAAGAAACAGCTCATTTAATTTATGAAATAAACCGCCCAATTAAATGGTCTGTTAAGAATTTAAGAAAACGCGTCAGTTGACTTTCATAATGACGGGTTTTTGCGGGTGCGTTACTTAGTGGAAAGAAACGACGGGGCTCGTGCGGGCCCCACCTCACAAATATCCTCCCAAGAGGGTAGGATATTTCTGGATAGTATCCTATCCAGTTCAACTCAGTTTAAGCCTCTTTTATGTGGCTTCAAGTGGCTTCCAAGTGGCTTAAGTGAAATAAAATAAAGTTGTCGTAACATTAGTTTTATTTCTTAACTTTAAGCCCGAAAATTAAAAACCACACCCGAGCAAATGCAACTCCAGAAGAGGCGTTTCTAAGTGAATACCGGCGCTGTGATTTCATCAGTGCCCTCAGAATTCGATTCTGGGCACCAGTTCAAAAGTTAGAAAAACCCGCTCGTCCGTTCACTGAACGTCCCTGAGCCAAACTTCGGAAAATGATTCTGGGCACACCGGGCCTCGGAATAAGGTGTCATCAAAAACTACGCTCTTGTAAAATTCCAAAGAAAATTAAGAAAAAAATTTCATTGAAATTTACGGGTCTTTACATTACTCCCACCTCAGGTCTTTACATCCCCGTAAAGATACATCATAAACTAGGGAAACAAATGTGGGTACTGAGCACGCATCTGAGCCTCCCGCTCCCATGTGCTCTCCTGGAGGTTCCCGTGCTGCCATCTGATGCGCACAAGAGGAATCGATCGTCCACATAGGACCCGATCCTATCGGTCCTCTATCTCCACTGGGACCTCCGCAAAAGTCACCCCATCATCCAAGTCTAGCTCCCCATGGTCGATGATGTGTGTCGGGTCGTGCACGTATCTCCTCAGTTGAGATACGTGGAAGATGTCGTGCACCCGGTGCAACTGAGGTGGTAGAGCCAGGCGATAAGCCACCTCGCCAACCCTACTGAGGATTTGGAAGGGTCCGATGAAGCATGGAGACAACTTGCCGCCTCGGCCAAATCTCTGCAAACCACGTCGAGGTGAGACACGCAAGAAGATGTGGTCGCCATCCTCGAACTCTAGTGGCCTTTGCCTCCTGTCAGCATATGACTTCTGCCGGCTCTGAGCTGTCCTCATCCGCTCCTAGATGACCTGGACCTTCTCTTTCATGGCCCGAACCATCTCTGGTCCCACAAGTGCTGACTCCCCAGGGTCTGTCCAGCACAAAGGAGATCTGCAAGGCCTGCCGTACAATGCCTCGTATGGTGCCATCCCGATGGTGGAGTGGTAGCTGTTGTTGTATGCGAACTCCACCAAGGGTAGGTGGTCCTCCCAGCTGCGACCAAAGTCGAGGACACATGCACGGAGCATGTCCTCGAGAGTCTGAATGGTCCTCTCCGTCTGACCATCCGTCTGAGGGTGAAAGGCGGTGCTCAGACGTAGCCGCGTCCCGAACACCTCCTGCAACCCCTTCTAAAGTCGGGACGTAAAACGAGCTTCCCGATCAGGTACAATAATCGATGGCACACCGTGAAGCCGTACAATCTCCTAAACATAGAGACACCCCAATCTCTCCACTGAGCCCTGCTCTCGGATGGTTAAGAAGTGTGCCGACTTGGTGAGTCGGTCAACAATCACCCAAATGGAGTCGTGACCTTTGGAAGTGCGTGGAAGTCCAGTCACGAAGTCCATAGATATCCCGTCCCACTTCCACTCCGGAACCTCCAAAGGTTATACCAAGCCTGCCGGTACCTGATGCTCATCCTTCACCTGCTGGCAGGTGAGGCACCGTGAAATGAACTCTGCCACATCCTTCTTCATGGCCGGCCACCAGTGTTGTCGTCTGAGATCCTGGTACATCTTCACCACTCCAGGATGTACCACCATAGGAGAAGTGTGAAACTCTCTCAGCACCTCCTCTCGTAAAGCGACTGGTACCAAGGTACGTCCTCTGAAAAGGACATCGTGCTCTTCTCCAAGAGAGAAACCATCGGGTGCCTGTCCCGAGGATATCTGTGCACGCCATGTTTCACAGCCAGCGTCCCCATGCTGAGCCTCTCTGACCCACTGCAGAAGTGGAGGAGTGACTGTGAGAGACTGAAGGAAGGCTGCTCCATCCCTATCCATGAAGGATATCTGCAAAGCGGCTAGCTGCTCTTTCGCCTCCTCAAGTAGCTGGATGCCCGTCCTCCTGCTGAGGGAATCGGCTACCACGTTCCCCTTCCCAGGAGTATAGACTATCTCAAAGTCATAGTACTGGAAGAACTCGAGCCATCGTCGTTGTCTCAGGTTCAGGTCCTTCTGCGAGAAGATGTACCTGAGACTCTTGTGGTCAAAAAAGACTGTAAAGCGCTCGCCCATCAGATAGTGCCGCCATGTCTTCAGAGCGAAGACCACTGTTGCCAACTGCAGGTCATGGGTAGCGTAGTTCTACTCATGTGGCCTCAACTGACATGATCTGTAGGCAATCACGACCCGCTCCTACATCAGGACACACCCGAGTCCGGTCCCTGATGCATCGCAGTAGACTACGTATCCAACTCCCTCCTCAGGCAACCTCAAGATAGGAGCATTGGTCAACCTCTGCCTCAGCTCTTGGAATCTCTGCTGACATCTGTCTAACCACACAAAGGGTTTCCCCTTCTTCGTCAATTTTGAGAGTGGTGCCACAACTCTGGAGAAGTCCGGCACAAATCTCCGATAGTATCCGGCTAGGCCCAAGAAACTCCGCACCTCCATCACGCTCCTGGGTGGCTCCCAAGCTAGCACTGCCTCGATCTTCGCGGGATCCACTGCAACTCCCGCCTCAGAAATGACGTGCCCCAAGAAGTGGACCTCACGTAACCAGAACTGGCACTTCGAGAGCTTTCCATAAAGCTGGTGCTCTCGGAGTGTGTCTAGTACAACCCGCAAGTGGTAGGCATGCTCCTCCTCCGTGGTCAAGTACACCAAAATTTCGTCGATGAAGACCACGACAAATCGATCGAGGTATGGCTGTAAGATCCTATTCATGAGGCTCATGAACACTGCTAGAGCATTGGTTACGCCGAAAGGCATAACCAAGAACTCATAGTGGCCATACCAACACCTGAAGGCCGTCTTCTGCACATCATCATCTCGAACTCTGAGCTGATGATAGCCTGACCTAAGGTCTATCTTCGAGAACCACCGTGCTCCCTTGAGCTGATCGAAGAGGTCATCAATCCTCGGTAGCGGATACTTGTTCCTCACTGTCACCTGGTTCAGGAGATGATAGTCGACACACAGTCACAAGCTCCCGTCCGCCTTCTTGGCGAACAAAATCGGGGAAGCCCAGGGTGAAA
Source organism: Viscum album (assembly GCA_963277665.1). NCBI lineage: Eukaryota > Viridiplantae > Streptophyta > Magnoliopsida > Santalales > Viscaceae > Viscum > Viscum album. The sequence goes on from OY728138.1 coordinate 402,113,392, forward strand.
CACTGGGTCGGATGAACCCCTTGCCCTGAAAGTCCTCCAACTGCACCCGTAGCTCTCGAAGCTCAGCGGGGGCCATCCGATACGCTGGAGTGGATATCGGGGTTGTCCCGGGGTACATGTCAATATAAAAGTCTACCTCTCTATGAGGAGGTATCCCTGGAACGTCATCGGGGAAGACGTCCGCATACTGATCCACCACTGCAGGAAAACCGAGACTCTGCACGTCAACTACTCCAAGGATGAGGCTAGCCAACTGATGAGTGATGGGTTGTCCTCTCCTCTGTGTGAGTCCACCATGTGCTGCTAAGGCTCCCTTCTCGCCGGTGAAGGTGAACCTGCTCCCATCAGTGCGCACACATCGCACCTTGCGCCTAAAACAGTCAATCTGAGCATGGACTGTAGATAACCAATCCATGCCCAAGATGACGTCGTAAGGCCTCGACGCTGCTACAAGAAGATTCCAGCCGAAGCTCTAGCCTCCTAGAGTAAGCTCACACTGCCGGAACCAGTGCGTAATCATCGAGTGTGCTCCCGTAGGGGTCTCTAGCCGTAAGGATCGAGCCAACGGCTCTGTCGGAATCTCCGAGCTCCGAACAAGGGCAGCGGCTATGAAAGAGTGACTCGCTCCTGTGTCTATAAGAAGTGCAGCTAGGGTGGAATAGACACAGATCGTACCTCGAATCATCTCTGGTGTGCCGTGGTCGTAGGCCTCCACTGCCTGGAGTTGTGCCTGTCTCTGCCCGCCAGCTCCCTGTGGTCGGGGCGGGCCTCCTGGTGGTGGTGGTGGCAGAGCCTCAAAGCGTCTCCCACCACCTGCTGCTCGGCCAGCTCCTCTTCCTCGTCCGCCTCCTCCCTGCGGACCACAACGATTGACCCTCTGCCTCTACCTGGGTGGTCCCTCCACCGTCTGCTACCCCTCAGTACGACGGGTCGGGCAGTCACGAGCCACGTGGCCCTGCCCGCCGCACTCGTAGCATTGCCTGCCTCTCGGAAGACTGGCTCCGCGCTGTGTTCCCCGCACTGCTGAGCCAGTGTCCCGAGGTCGTCTTCCGGAAGGCCTGCTCTTCCTAGAACCCTGAGTCATCCGTCGGCTACCCGCTTCCGAAGACTCCGCCACATGCCGCCCTACGGTAGGTCTCACTGTAGACTTAGCCAGAAAGCTCTCGATCAGAAGGGCTCGCTCTAGCACTCCTCCCTGGGTCGGGATGCTGAGGGAGATCAGCGATGCCCTGATCTCGTGTCTCAAACCCTGCTCGAAGGTCCGAAAGAAGGGTTCCCGTACCATGTCTGTCGAGTAGCGAGAAAGGTCGGTAAACCTCGCCCCGTACTGGGTGACCGTCAAGCTGCCATGCCGTAGCTGAAGAAGCTCCTGAATGTGCACCGCACGGAGGGTGGATGGGATGAACTCTGAGCGGAAGAGGCTCTCAAAGTCCGTCCAGATGAGGGAGGCCTCATCGTGTACCTGGAGCATCAAGATCCACCATCGCCCTGCTGCTGCGCGCATTAGGCTCGCCGCGAGGATCACCATGAGGTCTGCTGGTGTCCTCACTAGCCTGAAAACTCGGACGATCGCCTCCAGCCAGTCCTCGGTTGCCTGGGGGTCCATCTCCCCACGGAACCTGGGTGGTCACTGGCACTTGAACTCGTGCAGAGCTCCGAGGCATCGTGCATCGTCAGCGATCGACGCTGGAAGCATCGGGGGCTCGGCGGGTAAAGGTACCGCTGGTGCCTCTGCTGTCAACGGGCCATGTATCGAGGCCTCGTCGCTCGGCGGGTTGTCGTCGCGCTCTACTCTCAGAATCCTAGCTGGCTGCCATCGTGGGGCCATCCTGAAAAGGAAAAAAGTGCGCCACAGTCAGAACAGTATACCTGGTGAGCTAACACAAGTAATCACAAAGAAAACATGAAACACACATGCAATCAATGTTTTCATGCATTAAGTCGGAAATCAGAAGTCAGGGTCCTGGTGTATGGATACGTCGGCGGCCGCACCAACACTGGACTCCCTAGACTGATAACCACACTCAATACGCTAAACACTATTGCTTCACATAGAAGAAAGATCAGAGTGTGCGGTAGAACCAACCCCTCTGATACCAATTTGTCACGACCCATCCTCAGGGCCCGTGCCGTGACTACCCCAAGCCTTCCTTCCATAGGCCAGGGGCTGGCGACTAGCACCAAGGCGTAAATCCCGGAAAAAAAGGGAAGGCATTGCCTTTGAAAAGTAAACAAGCACCACAGAGTAAGAAAGCGGAAAAGTAAACACTAAGTAAAAACTGTACAAGCTGTGCTGAAAGTAAAAGGGGCCGGAAATACAAGCCCAACTGTAAAGTACAACTGAAAAGAAAAACAGCAACTGAAAAGTAAAAGTTGTAGCGTCGAGCTATCCTCTGGAAGTCCCACTTGAAGGGTGGGTACAGATAGCCTCCACAGCTCCTCGGTCCAGCCGTCCGCTCCGAGTGCGTCCCACCCAGTGGTCCGCCTCCAGGTACCGTCCTGCTCCGCACGCCTCCACCGCGATCAGCGCTGTCCGTCGTCTGCAACCAACACAACGATGTGCGGGCAAAGCCCGTGCAGGGGTGAGTATAAGCTACTCAGTAGGGACCCCGAGACCCCCGAAGGTCTCCCGAAATCCACAAAGGATAATCCAAAAAGGAAAGATACAATCACGAAGTAACATCAGACACTGCGTAGGTATATGCCCATACATATACCTAAGTCATCAATTCCCGTTCGGCTCCAACATCCGAGCCCAAGCACAACCCAGTCCACACAGGAAAGCAAACGTATACCCACACAGGATAGCACAACACAATCCACAAAGGAGAGTAAATAGTAAATCCACACAAGATAGCTCAACACAATCCACAAAGGAGAGTAAACAGTAAATCCACACAGGATAGCTCAACACAATCCACAAAGGAGAGTAAACAGTAAATCCACACAGGATAGCTCAACACAATCCACAAAGGAGAGTAACACATGATTCAGCTCACACAGGTATACTTCTTCGGATGACGATAAAGACGATCACTGATCCATCTAAGTCGTCGGACCCACAAAGGATCGATAGGTAACTAACCCCCACAATGACCCACACAGGAACGGGTCCACACAAGACCTGTAGGCACTGGCTCACACAGAACCACTGAACGCTGACCCACACAGGATCGGACCCACACAGGATCGGACCCACACAGGATCAGGCCCACACAGAACCTGTAGCACTGATCCACGTAGGATCGCTGAGTGCAGTAGTCATCGTAGTCCACTGAGGATCTCTGCACAGTCGTCGCCGCAGTCCACTGAGGATCTCTACACGGTCGTCTTCGGAGTCCACGGAGGATCTCTGCACAGTCGTCGCTGTCGAAGAAGCAGTCGCAGCCAGCACTAGGGTTCCCGCACACAGCAAGCTCATTCGGGAGGGTCCACTTCACGAGCCGAGAGGCTGATACATCAACTGACACAAAGTCCGAAGTTGATGTATCCAAAAGTTCCGTAATGCCAACAGGAACTCAACGTCGCAGACGGCGCGTCATTCGGACGCCCGGTCTGAGAGTTATTGCCTTTTTCGTTCTAGGGGCCCGGTTGGTTTTTAAGGAAAAACCAACCCGACCGTACTCCACCTGCATCCAAACCTCGGGCAGAGTGAGCCAAAAGATCCGTCTCACTTAGAGGAATCCACCAAAGCTGACGGCACGTCAATCGGACATCCGTAGCTCAAGATATGAGCGTTTCCGCTCCGAGGGCCCGGTTGGTTTCGTGTACGAACCAACCCGGCCGAACCCAAAGTTTTCTGAAACCTTGAGTGCGATATACTGAAACGACCGTCTCGATCCAAGGTTCGTGTTGCCGCTGACGAAAAGTCGTTTGGAGGCCCGTAGCTCAAGTTACGGGCATTTTAAGGAAAACCGTCCGAAGACGGGGGGTCTGAGCCCAGCCCGACCCGGCCCGACCCCCCCGGGTCAGCCGAACCTGGTCCGACCCGGTCCGACCCGGTTGGACCGGTCTGGCTCGGCCAGCCCGGCTCGGCTCGGCCAAGCGGCCGACGCGGGGGGAGCCGACGCGGGGGGAGCCGCCGCCCCGCGTGACACCCCCGCGGCACCCGCGGGGTGTCGGCTAGCCAGCCGGATGCGGCTGAAGCCGCGTCCCGAGTGACGCGGGGGGAGCCGCCGCCCCCCGCGTGACACCCTCGCGCCACCCGCGGGGTGTATTCTTGGCGACCGTACGCGGCTTCAGCCGCGTCCCGCATGCGCCGGACCCGCGCAGCTGCGTGTTTGTGGGCGCCGCCGTTGCGGCCGGTGCCGCGGCGGTCTCGTCCGGCGGCGCGCTGGGCGCCGCCGCCGGCTTCCGCGTGCCGCCGGAGTCGCTCTGGTGGCCCGATTTTCTTCCCGTCAACGCCGTTACTCCTCCCGGGACTCATTTTTTCACTGCGGAATCATCAAACATCCGTTGCGGGACGTTCCGTCGTCACCCGTCAAATCCGCACCAAAACGAAGAACGGCGGAGGGTCGTCAGGCTGTGTTCGTTTGGCCTGCACCCTCTACGTTAGAGATAAACAACGGGAGGAATAAAGTTCAACACATGAACGCATATCCGAAAATAATTTTTAATGAAATAAAATTGTTTTATTAAATGGGTTCCTCAATTTGAATGGAAGCGACATGGGAAAAAGAGGCATTTCCAAGAAATAAAAATCCATACCTCGTAGTCGTCGCGCGTGAGCGTTCTTCGTGGAATTTCTCATCGCGGAAGGTGGAGATCGTCGCGTCGTCGCGGAAGGGCGTCACGTCATCACGGAAACCGACGTTGAGTCGGCGAACTCAACGGACCATGAAACATCAGATTTAATTTAATTAATTAAATCTGTGTTTTGGTAGAGAATCACAAAGGAGATTAAAAAGAAAGTCTGAGACTCTTACCTCAAGCAGCTGATCGAAGATCCGTCGCGGAGGAAGAGACGTCGCAGAAGAACGTTGCAAGAAGGGAACATCGGCATCGCGGATCATGGCGTCACATCGTCGATTTCCGGGTTCGGCGTTCTTCGCGAAGGAGGATGAAGGTTCAAGGATCCTCTCTCAACGAGTAATCCTCCAAAATATAGGTTGGTCTTATTTTATTATTATGCCAACAAACGAAAACGGGTAAGTAACGACCCATCAATTCGTTGAATTAATTCAACGAAAGAAACAGCTCATTTAATTTATGAAATAAACCGCCCAATTAAATGGTCTATTAAGAATTTAAGAAAACACGTCAGTTGACTTTCATAATGATGGGTTTTCGCGGGTGCGTTACTTAGCGGAAAGAAACGGCGGGGCTCGTGCGGGCCCCACCTCACAAATATCCTACCAAGAGGGTAGGATATTTCTGGATAGTATCCTATCCGGTTCAACTTAGTTTAAGCCGCTTTTAAGTGGCTTCAAGTGTCTTCCAAGTGGCTTAAGTGAAATAAAATAAAGTTGTCGTAAAATTATTTTATTTCATAACTTTAAGCCCGAAAATTAAAAACCACGCCCGAGCGAACGCAACTCCGGAAGAGGTGTTTCTAAGCGAATACCGGCGCTGCGATTTCATCAGCGCCCTCAGAATTCGATTCCAGGCACCGGTTCAAAATTTAGAAAAACCCGCTCGTCCGTTCACTGAACGTACCCGAGCCAAACTTTGGAAAATGATTCCAGGCACACCGGGCCTCGGAATCAGGTGCCGTCAGAAACTGCGCTCTTGTAAAATTCCAAAGAAAATTAAGAAAAAAATTTCCTTTTAATTTACAGGTCTTTACATAGGTGTGTGTAAGTGTAGCTCTTATACTTCACATAAAAACATCCTAGTATATTTAAGATACTGGTTTTGTTACAAAATAAAGGAATAAAAAGAGTTTAGGGGGTTGTAGAAGAAAAATAAAACATAAGTACACAAGAGAAAACACTACGTTTAAAACGGGTAACTCTTTTTGATTTGAGCGCAAAGGCTTCCATGGGAATACTTCTTCCCTAAGTGAGTCTTCTAGGAGTAATAAAGGGATGTGCATAGGCAAAATGGGAAGGGGTTGTCCGAGCCAAAGGCTTGAGAGGTGTGGGTAAGGTGGTAGATGTGGGGGCCTTTTATAAGAGGAGAGGAGGGGCTCTCCTAGAAAGTTATAAAATGTTACTTTATTATAAAATGATTTTCAGATTTAAAATGTCCCAAAATTATATATTTCGAGGATAAGGTGATAAGAGTTCGAAATCCACCCATACAATAGTTTTTTGACAAGTTTAGGTCTTATATTTTACATTATCTTTTCATTTTATTTAAATCGTTAAATAATGTGGTAATCGATGCATCATCATGGTGTCATAAATAATTTAATTTATTTAATGTATAAAAATTATAAAAAAAATATCGTGATGTAGGAAATATTTTTATCTTTATAATGAATATTCATAGTAAAAAATATGACTTGTATAACCCCATTTAAAAACTATCTTAGTGAAACAACACATATTTGTGACATTTTTATTTTAACTTTAAATAAAAAGTTATTAATGTCATTTTCCTACCAATGTGTATCCATGGGGTCCCCAAGTTGACCCATGGATTTTATTGGTCCTCCATGACACATCAAATAAGGGTAGGACATGTGTCAAGGTCATTTAATATTATTAAAACATTATTTTTACCTTAAATTACACTAATTACCTCTAATCGCGATTAAAAACATAAAAGTAACAATACACCAAAAATTATTTTAATCCCATTGAACCACATTTTACTTCTTAATGAAAACCATTTATGTCAGATTTTTGAAATTCAAAACACAGAGGTGGTAAAATTTCATTTAAACAAAATATCAGTTTTTTATGTACAACTTAGTGGTTTCACTATTCATCAAAAATTGAAGTTTTTCAGAAAAATACCCAAAATTCACCCTAAACTATATTTGATATTCCAAATTCAAAAATGATGTATATTTTACAAAATTCAAATCATATAAGTTACATTAATTAATTTAATAATTAATTCCCATTGTCAGAACAAATAGCGTGTTTTTATGAAACAATATGTATCAAAATATTGACACTAGTTTAAGACTGATTTCAAAGTGAAATTAATTACAATGAACAAAAATGGATTAAATGGTAATAATATATTCTAATTTCACTATAAAAACAATTAAAAATATAATCTAATAATTTAAATAAATTATACTAAAAAAAGGTTTTGAATTAAAATACAACATTTCCCACTATTCATTAAAAAATGAACCTTATCGGAAGAATACCAAAAATTTACACAAAGTAAATTTTGATGTCCCAATTATAAAGAAGTGTTTTATTTGGTCCAATAGAAATTATAAGATTGACCAAAACTATATTTAATGATGGTTCACCATCAAAAGGTGATAAGTGGACCTTTAGTGAAAATTAGAGTATATACGCCTAAAATTGAATTCTTTTAATATTTTAAGCCTTTATCCTTTATTGGATAAATGTAAAAACATTTAAAAGAATATATAATAAAATTTTTGTTATTTATATTCATTCCCACCAATAAAATGGCTACGTGTTAACTACCATTTCAAATAATATTGTTTTATTATTAGGGTGCAACGTAAGATTTCAAAGAAACTCTTCGTTGCATATCGAGTATGCTATCGAACATAGAAACCACTCTAAAGTAAAATAAATATTCAATTATTAAATATTAACAAATATGAAAATGTTTTATTCTTTATTTACCTGGGATGTTACATCCTTCCCCCCTTTTGGGAATTTCATCCTCGCAATTTTATTCACTCATCAAAATAAGTGGGGGTATTTCTCCCTCATAGAATTTTCGGATTCCCACGTTGCCTCTTCAACAATATAGTTTTTCCACAAAACCTTTACCTGGTGAATTACCTTATTTTACAACACTTGCTCCCTATGGTCAAGAATCTGGATTGTTTGTTCTTCATAAGAGAGATTCTATTCCAACTGAACTACCTCTAGGCTCAAAACATGAGATGGATCTGGCATATACTTTCTCAACATTTAAACATGAAAAACATTGTGTACCTATGATAAACTCGGAGGTAATGCCACTCTGTATGAAACTGATCCAACTTTCTCTAGAATTTCATATGGTTCAATGAACCTTGTACTCAACTTTCCTTTCTTACCAAATCACATCACACTTTTCCATGGTGAAACATTGAAAAAAACATGACCACCTACCTCGAAAGATAGATCCTTCCTCTGGTTATCTGCATAACTCTTCTGCCTTCTCTGAGCTGTTCTCATGTGTTTCTGAATCAACTGAACTTTTTCTACCATCTCTTCTACCAATTCTAGTCCCATCAGCTTCCTTTCACCCACTTCATCCCCGAAAGCTGGACATCGACACCGCTTCCCATATAATGCCTCAAATGGTGCCATCTGTATACTGGAATGATAACTGTTATTATAAGAAAACGCAACCAAAGAAAGATGTTGGTCCCAACTTCCCTGATAATCCATCGAACAAGCACGTAGCATATCCTATAATGTCTGAATCGTTCTTTCTGACTGCCCATCTGATTGAGGATGAAAAGTCGTACTAAAATTTAATTTAGTACCCAACGACTTTTGAAGGCCTTTCCAAAAGTTATAAGTGAACATGGGATCACGGTCAGATACAATGGAAAGAGGACTCCATGTAACCTCACTATCTCTTTAAGACACAAATCAGAAAGTTGATCTAGGGAAAAAGTACCTCGTATAGAAAGGAAATGAGCAGATTTAGTCAAGCGATCAACAATAACCCAGATTGCTTTATTACCTCGAGGTGTCTTCTGTAATCCCACAACAAAGTCCATGGATATATTTTCCCATTTCCACTTTGGTACTGGTAAAGGCTGAAGCATCCCATTAGGTAACTACCGCACTTCTTTACCCTGTTGACACTCAAACACTTCACAGTAAAATCAGCAATATCCCTTTTCATTCAGTCCCACCAGTAATACTCCCGAAGATCTCTATACATCTTAGTACAGTCTGGATGAACTGAAAACGGAGAACTATGAGCTTCACATAACAACTCTCTCTTCAACCATGAATCACAAGGAACATTCAATCTCTTCCCAAATCTCAAAAAATGTCATTATAAATGTTGAATTCAGGAAACTTACCCTTCTGAACCAGCTCTACCTTTTTCTGCAACTCGTTGTCTTGCTTCATTGCTTGCTTAATTTTGTCTCATAGAGATGATCTCACTGATACCTGATACAAAACAGAAGAAATTCTTGCACCAACAACTTCTATGCCAAAGTACATCAAATCCTTAACCAAAGGATCACGTTCCAAACACAACATTATTAACGAATCATTACTTTTTCGACTCAAAGCATCAGCAACTTTATTTTCTTTTCCCGGGTGGTAATGAATTGTACAATCATAATCCTTGATTAATTCTAGCCATCTCCTATATCTCATGTTCAATTCATTCTGAGTAAATATATACTTTAAACTTTTTTGATTGGTATATATTTCACACATTACTCCATACAAATGATGCCTCCAAATTTTTAAAGCGAAAACAATAGCAGCTAATTCCAAATCATGTGTATGGTAATATACCTCATGAGTTTTCAACTGTCGTGAAACATAAGCAATTACTTGATCATTCTGCATTAGGACACAACCAAGTCCTTTCAATGAAGCATCACTACATATAACAAACTCACCATTACTGGAAGGTAGTGCCAAAACTAGAGAATTCACCAATCATCTTTTCAGTTCTTGAAAACAATCATCACATTATTTTGTCCGGATAAACTTAACACCCTTCTGAGTTAGCTTAGTCATTGGACTAGATAACCATGAAAGATTTCTAACAAACCTTCGGTAATAGCCTTCCAAACCATGGAAGCTACGAATCTCAGTTACATTTGTGTGTCTTGTCCATTCTTCAATAACCTTTGTTTTTGCAGGATCAACATTTATCCCATCTTTAGAAACAATATGACCAAGGAAAGAAATTTGTTGCAACCAAAACTCACACTTGCTGAATTTCCCATACAATTTCATTTCTTTTAAGGTTTTCAAAGTAACCCTTAAATGTCCTTCATACTCCTCTTTACTTTTAGAAAACACCAAAATATCATCAATAAAAACATCCAACAGTGTTCACCTGAGTCAACTGAGCCATCACAGCAAAAAAACTGTTCAATTCTGGTTCTGACCATCTTAGGATACTGATTTGGAAGGTAATTTTCTTCAGTATGCCTTCCCAAAAAAATCTGTTATGTTTCCTCTATGAAAAACCATTCTTAACACAGAAATATCTTAGGATAAACAACACGGTAATCTTTAAATGCTATATCATTTCAATCATACCATAAATTAATTTATAATTTAACAATTTTCCAACTCTTAAAGTTTTCGAAACTGACCTCTGATACCAACTATAAGGCCCCAACCTTAAACCTTACTAAACATAGAATTATATGAATAATTCACATTAAGGATCTTTTCAGGTTTAGAGTTTTAGAGAATTAGATCATAAATCATGCATTACATTCCACATTTAAACAAAGTGGTTACAAAAAAGATAGTATTCATTTTTTTACCATCAACAGAAACATATTTAAAACAAAACATGGACTCTTTCATGACACTTCCTTGACACTATCATCACATCATGTACCTTTCCATTGACCTCTGAAAAACATTTCAAAAACATGGGATGAGCATAAAAAGCTCAGTAAGGGACATAAATGTATGAAATAAAAACATTAGTCCATGTATGAAATCATAATTTATTCATAAAACATAATCATTTTAACATACATCATCAAATCATGAATAAATCCTATAAATCATAAGACATAAAGGTAAATTGAGGCATTCATAACATTCTTATGTAGAGAGTAATACTCTTGGTTATGTTTGGAACACCCATCACAGTATATTCCCTAAATCTCTTCGGAGAAACCTTAACATTTAACACCTTCGCGTTACCCAATGAATTGGAGAGCTATATCGGGTTCACCCACCCTTAGTTTATCACGAAACCACCCGTCTTCATAACAATTCCCAAGAACCATAACATAATCCTATCACATAAAACATGAATAAAGGAAACATAGCATTTACACATTTCAATCACATGATATCAATACAACACATTGATATAATAAAAACATTATGAAAACCATTTTCAATACCAAAATAAAAGAAAATTAAAACATGGTATTTATTTTTCATTTAAAAAAATTTATGGCTTGTAGAGGAAGCTGAGGCTCAAATAATGGTTACGGTGGCAGAGAAGTCATTGTCACCGCATAAGTACGACAAAAAAACATTCCCTTTTTTCGTTTAGTAAACGCTTCATATAAAAAGATTCATTTTGAGTAACCTTAAAATTCAAAGGGGTTTATACACCGTATAAAATAATGTTGTGTATAAAACATAATATGCCTTAATGAAAGGAGATTGAGATGAAGTCCCATACCTCGGGTCTGACTTGACTCGATCTCTCTTTAATATCTTGAATAATAAAATTGAGATAATTTCTACTTGCTTAAGACATTTTATTCAAGTTCATTATAACTTTTATATCACTTATTACCATGTTATGAACACTATGTAATTAATTATGTTAATAATGTTCGTTTTGTCGATCATTGGTACTTGAGTCTAAAATAAACTCTTTATAATTACAATTTGTTCATGGGGTATAATATCCATTATATCCAGAATTATATTCATGATGTAGATATCATATATATCATATATATATATAGTATTTACATGCATTTATAATATTACATAACAATTAGAGGTACGAAATGAAATGCACCGTTCATGGAGACAGTAAGTCGTACATACCCATGAACGCTACTTTCATTTCTATTTCTTATTTAATGGAGTGAAATCATAATGATATAAAGGTATATCATAATTAAAGTATAATATAATATATAATATCATTAAATTTATCCTTTATACGTACCACATATGGTATTAACGAATCAAATCACTTTGAGGGGGCGGTAGTCTGCACTTCCTAAAATGAAGATATCGCATTTACCCATAATGGAAACCATAAAGGTATATTATAAATGAAAAATACAGAACCTTAAGTAAAATATAAACATATTATATATCATATATAAATTTAGTGACATATTAATGGCCACCATTGAAGGTGTTATATGAGTGTTGAACAATCATTGTTTCATGAGGCAGAAATTCTCCATCCACAGAAATAGTATGTTCTTTAACCATTAGATGTAGCTGTGTGTATGTTTATCTCGAATACATCACATAAAAACATCCTAGTATATTGAAGATACTAGTTTTGTTACAATAGAAAGGAATAGAAAGAGTTTAGGGGGATGGAGAAGCAAAATAAAACATAAGTATACAAGAGAAAACACTACCTTTAAAACAGGTAACTCTTTTGGATTTGAGCTCAAAGGTTTCCATGGGAAGACTTATTCCCTAAGTGAGTCTTCTAGGAGTAAGACAGGGATGTGGAGAGAAAAAATGGGTAGGGTTTGGCCGATCCAAAGGCTTTAAAGGTGTGGGTAAGGTGGTAGAGGTGGGGGCTGTTTATAAGAGGAGAGGAGGGGCTCTCTTGGAAAGTTATAAATTGTTACTTTATTATAAAATGATTTTTGAATTTAAAATGTCCCAAAATTATATATTTAGAGGATAAGGTGATAATAGTTTTAAATCCACCCATCCAATAGGTTTTTTACAAATTAGGTCTTATATTTTACATTATCTTTTCATTTTATGTAAATCGTTAAATAATGAGGTAATCACTGCATCATCATGGTGTCATAAATAATAAAATTTATTTAATGTCTAAAATATATAAATAAAATATCATGATGTAGTAAATATTTTTATCTTTCTAATGAATGTTTATATTCAATAATATGACTTGTATAACCCCATTTAAAAATTGTTTTAGTAAAACAACACATGTTTGTGACATTTTTATTTTAACTTTAAACAAAAAGTTATTAATGTCAATTTCTTACCAAAGTGGCTCCATGGGGTCCCCATATTGACCCATCGATTGTCTTGGTCGGATATGACACATCCAATAAGGGTGGGACATGTGTCAAGGTCATTTCATATTATTAAAACATTATTTTTACCTTAAATTACCCTAATTACCTATAATCACGATTAAAAACATAAAAGTTACTATTCACCAAAAATTATTTTAATCCCATTGTACCACATTTTACTTCTTAATGAAAACCATGTATGTCATATTTTTGAAATTCTAAACACAGAGGTGGTAAAATTTCATTTAAACGAAGAATCAGTTTTTTAAGTACCACTTAGTGGTTTCACTATTCATCAATAGTTGAAGTTTTTCAGAAAAATACCAAAACATCACTCTATACTATATTTGATATTACGAATTAAATTTTTTTTGTCTATTTTAAAAAAGTAAAATCATATAAGTTACATTAATTAATTTAATAATTAATTCCTGCTGTCAGAACAAATAGCGTGTTTTTATGAAACAATATGTATCAAAAGATTGACACTAGTTCAAGTCCAATTTCAAAGAGAAATTAATTCCAATGACCACAATTGGATTAAATGGTAAAAACATATTCTAATTTCACTTTAAAACAAATTCAAAAGATATTCTAATCATATAAATAAATTAGACCAAAAAGAGGTTTTGAATTAAAATACAACATTTTTCACTATTCATTAAAAAATAAACTTTATCAGAAAAATACCAAAAATTTACACAAAGTAAATTTTGATGTCCCGATTCTAAAGAAGAGTTTTATTTGGTCCAATACAAATTATAAGACTGACCAATACTATATTTAATGATGGTTCTCCCTCAAAAGGCAATAAGTGGACCTTTAGTGAAAATTAGAGTATATATGCCTAAAATTGAATTGTTTTTCGTATTTTAAGCCTTTATCCTTTATTGGATAAATGTAAAAACATTTGACAAATATATATAAACATATTTTAGTTATTTCTATTCATTCCTGCCAATACAACGGCTACGTGTTAACTACCATTTAAAATAATATAATTTTATTACTAGTGTGCAATGTAAGATTTAAAAGAAACTCTTCGTTGCATATCAGGTACGCTATCGAACATAGAAACCCCTTTAAAGTAAAATCAATATTTAATTCGTAAATATTAATAAATATGAAAATGTTTTATTCTTAATTTACCTGGGATGTTACAATTATTCTGGAAATATAAACATTATATTTGAAAATAAGATATTGAAATTATATTAGGTTTAATTATTGATAATTTTATAAAAGAACTTATTTTATCGTGAAGATTAAAAATATAGTTTTGAGTTTTTGGTATGTTTTCTGACTAATATTTATGTCATAATAATTAATTGACCACAATAAGCATCAAAGTATATTTTAATTTATTAATATTACATATTTTAATAGTTCTTAAATATTTCCCAACCTATATGTGATTTCTCATAGTCAAATATAGAAAATAAATTTCAAAATACATTAATTCAAGGAAAATATTCTTTTTCATTGATTAATAAGTATTACAGTTTTATTAGGGTTTTAGTTGTTTAAAATATCATAATGTGTGACTCTAAAATCTAAAACCCTGATAAATAACCATGGGGAAGCCAATGGTTTTTCATTTTAAACAACCTATATTTTGAAAATTATTAAACAATTATTTCACTTTTCATATAAACACTGAACCATTTCACCATTCCCCATCACTACCAATACATCCAATGTGATGTTATGGTTATTTTTACACGCATAGAGTCCCTACCCATGGTGTCCTCAATTATACAAGGTTCAACACTAATGTTTTAGGAAACGATTTTTATGGTTACTAAAAAGGGATGAGCCTGTAAGTGGTGCTGACTCGTTGGGGTTTCCCCTATCGCCACCCCTCTTCATTGCGGCTCGAGTTGGATTTGACCCATCTCTTAGAACTATTTATCTGCATTATCATTGTGGCTGTTCTCAGTGGTGGGGTCGAGGGTGGTCCCGACCATCTTGAAATTTACCACCATTTTTTTCCTGTTTTCGCTCTTCCCTTCTACTATAGGTATGGTTTATTTTTTTGATGCGGTGAAGCCAACAATCGATGATACATCCCTATCGGTGGTTCAACATTATGGTGGGTCGGCTGGGAGTGTGTGGGTGTGTTTATTTTGTATTAGGGAAGGATATTGGTGGTAGGTATGGGATCAGGTTCTGGTTTGTGGAAATATTTTTTCTGATGTGGTGTTCGGGAAGCCGCCATTGTGGGGTTGGTTTTTTCCCTGATAGATATCATGACCCTATGATTTGGTTTTGTTTTGGTTTACTGGTTTTTTATGTGGTCTTTAGTGGGTTCTTGTCTCAATATACTCTTGAGGTGTCTTCTGTTGCAGTGGTGGCATGAAAGTGATGTAATGACAACTCCATGACATCGGTGATGTTCTTTGTGTGTTGTTTACAATGAATCTTATGGTGAGGTGAAATGATTTTATCTACATTTTTGGTTCTGGGTCTACTATCTATGCTGGAGTCTAGCATGCGAGTTTGAGTTGGTTTTGTCTTTTTTGAATCCTACTGTATCAAAGAATATTTGAGTTGAAAGTTTGAATATTTGGATATGTTTTTCTATAAGATTTTTTTTGATTTGGGTGAATATGGATGGGGTTTCAGGCAGCATTTTGGTTCTTGAGTGCATTTTGTGTATGATTTCAACTAGCACACTGCATGGATATGCTTTAGATGAGGTCCATATCCATAAGCTATCCCCTAAGATGGTCACAAATATTTGGATGTCTGATAGTGTATGGCTCTTCCATTGATATTAGGCCCGTGCACCATGCATGAGATAGCTTGCTGAGCAGTTATACAATGGTAAAGGCTTGTCATTACGATTGAGTCATTTTTAGGGTTATATTTTATAGTCTTGATATAGGTTATCTTTATTCATGGGTTTTTAATGCATTTTTATTGTGATTTCACAGTTTTTCCACAAAATTGTTTTATTAATAAAAAAAAGTTAATTATCAGTCATGGTAAGTGAACACTCCACGTCCCTTTCTGTTAAATTTAACTTTTTTGTGGTATGTCTTAGAATTTTTTTACTATGATATTTTTCCCAAAATTATATCACTCTATTACTATAATAATATTATTTAATCAATTTTGTGTCCTTCATTCACCATCATTTTAATATTTTCTAGAATAATGTTATTTACCCATCATGCTACCGAATTTACTTCTCAAATTTATCTCTTTTACAGTTTACATTTTTTTCCATTTATATTAATAACCAAACCTATTTTCTCATAAATGGGTATTAAAAAATATATAAATATGTCTTATTTATTTGGGGATTTAAAAATATAAAACCCACATTTCTTTTTTATGGGTTAAAATGATGTAATGATCATGTCTTTAGGCAGTTTTTTACACAATGATTTTGATAGGGATCTCATTCTTTATTCTATATTGGTTATTAATAAAATGACTAATTATTAAATATATGGTGAAAAAAATTATAAATATAAACTTTTTTCCCTGTAGAACTACAATTCATTGGGTAAATAATTTAATCTCAAGAGATGACATGTTTTAGGATACCTTGGTGAATAACCAAAGTAATTTTCCTTTAAGAAACTTTTGTAACAATCCTTAGTAATATTCATATTATTATACAATTTAAGTGTAATTGGGACATTTATAGGTAATGATTCATTTTCTTATTATTATGATTTGACTCATATTCATTGCATATTGTTGTTCCTTATGTTCATTTAGATATGACTTATTATCACATGTTTTTTATCTCCATTTCATATTCCTTAACTGGGATTAATGCTTACCCCATTCATTTGATTTATTTCCCCCTAATATGAGATTCAATTAATGTAAATAATGGTGAACCCATGAAGATATTTTCCATTTGAATTTAAATTAATATTTTATATTTTCAGGTATTGTGTACCGTATTTCAATAAAATAAAAACATAATAGATCCTCTATTTTATCGTTTGTGATGTAATGTTATTGAACAAAATGGTTGGAAATTATATTTAGTATCAATGTAAGGTTTAGTTATTTATATAAATTTCGAATAAAAATATTTTTTATTAATCCTCGATTCAAGTATAATTATTAGAAATCATCCTGGTATATTGGTTAGTGTTAAGTAAATAGTTTCGAAGAAAAATTCATCCACATCTGGATACCCCAATTGGATGTGGATCTAGAACATATGTACCTATGTTTATCTACAAAAAAA
This sequence comes from Viscum album, assembly GCA_963277665.1. Lineage (NCBI taxonomy): Eukaryota > Viridiplantae > Streptophyta > Magnoliopsida > Santalales > Viscaceae > Viscum > Viscum album. The sequence goes on from OY728138.1 coordinate 402,130,638, forward strand.
CACTACATTGATATATAATCAATCATGAACTGTCGCACAACTATGTGCCTAGTTATACACCTAGTTTGACACTCATGGGGGATATGTTTTCTTAATCAAAATATTATTATGAACCTTTATGATGGATATATAGATAATGTAATTGAAATTATAGGATATTAATAACACATTTAATCAAGATGTTTTAAGATATAAAATTTATTTATAATTATAAGATTCGTTTTAATAACTATTTTACCACTATTGTATTCTTATTTTAGAAAAATGGTAGGAAATACAATAAACCACATAAATGATGAGTGTAATGGATGATGAACTGATGCCATTATGATGGAAGATAGAATGGAAAACATATTTAAGATGATGAGTCAACAAACTCGAGTTATGATTAATAACTTAAATATTTCCTAGAGACCTAATTTACATCGAAGGGATCAACTTTCCATAGAGTCATTCCTGTGTCAACAGACATCATCATTTAGTTGATCTACAAACCCATTGATCAATGAAAAATAGACAAGATCTATAGAAAATATCATTTTTAATATTCGTTATTCAGATCTGGATAATGTCACCCTAGAGTTATACCTCTTCGAAAGAGAATACGATCATGGGTGAAAGCTCATTACTAATATGAAGATAAGAATATAGACAAATTCTGAAGAGTCGTAACAATTAAGGTGAATTTTTATTATTACACATTCCCCCGGTATTATGTAAAATAAATTAATAATGAATTCTGAGAGATGAAGTGGATAGAAAATGAATCAATGGAATGTTATGATATGATCTTTACAATACATTATAGATACACCTCTACATTATTATAGATCATTGGGAAAAGGTTGATAGTCTCTTTGGTGGATTGATACCCCATCTATGGATGAACATAGAAAATAGAGATTATGAAAGCTATTTAGAGATAATGTTGAGTTCTATTATGGTTAAATTGAACTTTAGAGGGATGCATCAGTCACATAGATTGACTGAGAATAATAGATAAATGGGTCAAAACTGAATAATGAATTTTAATCATATAGTAGGGGGAAAATTTTAACTTCCCATGTGAAAACATTTGGGATGAATCATTTGGGGAACTAGTTCCATAAAAGAGGAATGTTTTAAAACTATGGAATAGATGGACATATATCTCAAAAGTATCATGGTGATGTGAAGCCTAAACTTTTAAACACTAATGACAAAGAGAATATGATGAATTCAAACTCATATGTTTAATAATTCCAATGTTGACATATTTGGTTCTTTTCCAATAAATTTCCAAATCTCATGATAATTGACGAAACCCACCATCAACCTTATCATAGGGAATGGGAGAAAGGTGATGAATTTTATATGACAATTGCTGAAGCATATGATCCAAATGATGTGGTCTCAGGTACACTCATTATTCTGTCAATCCAAAAAGGTACATTTTTTAATTACAGTTCTAAAAATTCCATCATTTCATCGATGTTTGAAAATAATATAGACTCAATCCCTGAAATTATAATGGTAGAGTTTAAATCCTGACTTCTCTAGGGATTCTACAAACATTAATAACATATAGAAACACTAGTATTAATGTTAGTGAGTTTAATCTCATCTCCATTCTTATAGACATTCCCATATTGGGATTTTACACTCTACTAGGGATTTATTTGATAAAAAATTATGAGGTTATTATCAACAATAGAGGTAAGAAAATTTTAGTAGTCATTGATGAAAACATATAGTTACATTTAATGGAGATATATCTCAGTATATGTTTTTTCTAAAATAACCTCCCATTGCCTTTTTTACATATAATATATATGAGTAGGGGAAGGAAGTTAAATTATATAGATTGAGAATATTTGAAATGTTCATTAAAAAATTGGAATATTTCTAGATGTTTTACCTAGACATCCCCTAGAAAGGGAGGGAGAGTTCTAAATTGAACTCATTATTAGACTAAAGAGGAGATCAGATACGCCATATAAAATGGAAAATGGGGAGATAATTGAATAAAAGAAACATCTATGGGATCTTATAGAGGAGGGATTTATCCAACCATGTGTGTATCTTTAAGAATAACATGTTTACATTGATAATAAGTATACATTAATTATGAAATTCATTTATTATGGAGTACTCAATGGGATCACAGTGAAGAACATATACACTCTCCCATGGATTTTTTATTTTTTTGACTACCATCATGGGGCTCAATTCTTCTCCACTATTTAGATCTAATATTGGTATCTTCAATTAAGGTATAAGAAACAAAATATTCTATAGAAATACTTCTAAATAATATATGTGAATTATGAGTTTGTTTTAAAGCCCTTCATCATAACTAATGCTTATGTTATATTTATATATTGGATGAATAGTGTTTTCAAATAATACCTTGATTAATTTTTTGAGGTTATTATTGATGATATACTGAAACATTATAATAGTATTATTGAGAATGAGGATCATCAAAGGGGTATATTGAAAACATTGAAGAACTGGAAGCTATTGGGATATATCTGGAAAAAAAATTACAAAAAAATTTATAATTGGGGAATGGTGTAAAAAATGAAGGAACATTAGTTGAAACATCTATGAAAATTTCTATTGTGAAGTGGCCTCATCCTAAAACAACCACTAAGATTTTATTTTTCCTTATATTAGAATAATATTTAAATTTTTTTGTGAAATGTTATTCATGTAATTCTAATTCAATAAACATATTAGATTGGAAAGAATCATAGTTAATATAGAAAGAAGAGTGTGATGAATGTTTCCAAAAACTGGATAAGATATTGGTTACTGCACCGATGTTAACTCTACCCTCTATCAGATAATGATTATTTTTCTTAAAATGATGTATATATGAAAGTCCCCAAGTGTTTCATCATGTAAAATGTATAGGTGATCACTTATTCATATCTAAAATTAACTCCAAGAGTTCAAAATTATTCCACACAATTCCTGGAGATAGTTGATGCTATTTTTCTTTAAAAATATGAAGCCATTATATTTTTAAGAAGAATTATGAGATATTCCAAACCACCAATGATTGATGTATATATTTTTGTAAAAGGAACTGAACATGAGAAAAAGAATATGGTTCAATTTTCATAAACACTTTTCAATTCAATTTATTATAGTAATGAAAAATCAAATAAATTTATAGAGGAATTATGTAAGAAAGACCATGTTGTGCTGGAAATGATGAAAAGTAAAAGAGATCCATTTATCAATGACATAGTAAGTTTAGAAAAGTGAATCAATTGGGAAGGTACATTATCAATCCTTTTTCAAATTATTTCCCAAACATAATTGTTAGAGACGTCTAAGATATATCAAATAGAATATCCGTTTATGAAAAATAGGATATATAATGTCAAGAATGAGATGTTTCATGAGTTAAATACTAATCAATAAAGTGTACTAAAATTTCATACAATTCAATGTTCCCCATCTATCCTAGTGGTAAAGAAGGAGTTGATGGATGAACCTCATAATACTATATTCTCATTACATATTTGATGCAATAAAATCTAAAAGGTCCTTTGTGATTAATATTGATGGGATAATATGAAAATGGACCTTCTTGAATACATATTAGGGTGCTCAGTTTGATAGTAATTCATGGTGGAGAGACAAAATTGAAATGTGGTGTTACAACAACTACCCATACCAAAATGGAAGAGGGATAATATCAAAATATAATTCATCATTGGTCTCTTAATAACTTCCAATGGAAACAAAAAAATATTTTTTATAGTGGATCGACTCACCCAGAATAACCCATTTCAAGAATTTCTGGGATGATTTATCTCTTTATCAAATTTCAAAGATATACATAATGGATGTGATGAGGCGTAATGGGACTCCACTTTCTATCATTTCTGGTGAATATACAATGTTCATATATAACGTTTAGTGATGTTTTCATCATTCCTTGAATAATGATTTGAATTATAGTACAGTCTATCATCTCCAAATTGATGGACAATATGAAAAGACTATACAGATGCTGAAGGGAATACTACGAAAATTCTAAATGGAATTTAAAAGTGGATGTGATCAACACATCCCATCAGTTCAGTACCCATAAAAAAATATTTCACTATAGTATTAATATGGAACCAAAAGAAGATCTATATGTAATGTGATATAGAAATCATACCTATTGGGATGGGGAGGGATAAAGGATGTTTCATAGGCCCGATCTTATCAAAGAGTTGATAAAAAAGTTTCATTCCATAAAAAACATATAAAGTCCTCATAGAGATAGTTTAATATATATTTAAAAAATAGTCCAAGGGACTTCTAGTTTCACATTGGGGACATATTTTTCCATTGGATATCACCATTGAAGAGATTCATGTGATTCGGAATGAAATAGAATCTTAGCCCTAGGTACATTGGCCCCTTTGAAATCATTGATCACATATACATGGTGACATATCAAATAGTTCTTATAACCAATTTGTCTCAATTCCATGATGTCTTCCTCATATCTGTATTGAAAAGGTACATTCCTGGTCCCACACATGTACTAAATCTAGAGGTGATAAAAACCGAACATTCCCTCTATTATAAAGAAGATTGTTATGAAATAATACACCATTTTGAGGAAGCAATATGAAGCCAAACAACACAGATTTTCAATTTGTTATAGTGGTGCCTTATATATGATGAAGCGATATGGGGAATAGAGGTGAAAATGATATGGATATACACTCACATTTTCACAATTGAGATACTGAGATGAAATTTGGGTGATTAAATTTAATAAGGGGGAAATAATTTAAAGACATAGACTTTTTAAATAATATTTGTTTCATGATCAAAGGTATTTTATATCATATTATTTTAAACAAGTTAAAAATATATAGAAATAAACTGAACGTTATCTCATTAATACTGATAAATTCTATTGTCAATTATGAAACAAATTAAAATTACAAACACTAAAATAAGAAAAAAAAATATATAATAGAATAGATAAAAGGAAAAATGTAGATTTCCCCAATCTATTATATTCATCTCCCCAATGTTCAACATTATATATATTAAAATAATATATTATTTAACCAATAAAATACATATAAAATGAAAATATTACCTTTTGTAAAAATTTATTGAATATTGAGTGAAATAATGATGTGGTATTTATAGAGCATAATGAGAAATGGGAGCATTGGGATTCAACCATAATATGACCATTTCTAAATATAACCATTGAAAACTATACCCATGAGTGATAATTTTACCATTATAACTAGTGTTTATAAGTAGAAATGATAGAATCAAATGGATTCAGAAATGAGAAACGAGGGCCTCCCCTAGTATACTCATACAATTTGACTTCCATTTGTCAAAATAATGGAGGGTGGTAATGTCACTTGGGTTTTCCCATGACCAAGCCCAAGATGAGAATCAACAAGGTAATATTGAATAAAATCTCATATGAAAGACATTCCAGTTAGTGGAGATTACCACTCTGTCAATGTGAGGTGAGCCACCCCATGAAACTACAACCATCACACACATTACCCTTAAAACATTTATTGGTTTCATAACTATTTCTATTTCTAGGTATTAATTACATAAAGTGTAAATTTGTTTTAATAAATAAAAATTTAATTCCATAAATTCCTTTTTATATTTTTTCAAAAATAAAAAAAGTTAAAATGAGATTAATTTGATAAAATAATTTTTTGATCACAAATAAAATATATATGTATTTTTCTTGAAAATATATATATTTTTATAACAAAATCACATATTTTAAATTATAATGGTTATAATTAAATATCCCTTCAAAACACACTTATCTAAATATAAATGACAAATTAATTTTATAATGTCCATGGCAATATTATATAAGTGTCAAAATTTTGATTGTACCTAAAAAACATCTATTTTTAATAAATATTGAGTTTTATATTTAAATGATAAAATGATAATATTTAGATAATTATTATGAAGAAATAATAATTTTTAATGAAATTATCAAACCTAAATTCGGTTAAGGTGAATTTATTATAATTTTCCAAAATAAATTATTTTTCCATGAGAATAAAGAATACATTTTTTGCATGTTTGGTATGTTTTATGACATAATATATTTCTCATAAATATGAAATAATTAATTAATCTCAATAAAATAATTTTATTATTTTATTACTATTATGTATTTTAATATATTTTAATAAATTTTGAATACAATTTGGGACATTAAAAAGTATAAAATGTATAATCAGTTTGTAAAAACAATACATTTTTAGAATTTTTTAATTAACTAGGAATAAATAAATATTAAAAAATAGATTTCGGTTCTTGTGGTTTAAAATATCATGAAATGTTACTCAAATTTCTAAAATGAAGAAAAAACCCATGGGTAATAAACCGATTCCTTATCTTCCACTACCTATATTTTCAAGACCACTATTTGGATGTTATTAAACAATTTTTATATAAATACCTACCCATGTCACCATTCCCCTTCTGAATGTTTCCATCCACCAGGAATTTTTGTAATTTTTCCTCCCTTGGAACCCCCATGGTTTCCTTAATCCCATAATTTTCCATCCATATATTTGTTAACAATAATTAATTGTAATGAAAAGCTCTGTTTTCTTTCAATTAATGTTCCATTTTTTGTATTTCTTATCAATGAAAAAATAAGGACATTTCATTTACTTTATATTATTCCATTTCTGTAATAATATTATTTTTAATAATGGGGGAACTTTGTTCACCCTCATTTTAACCATTTCTAAAATCATGTTTTATTCCAATCATGTTGTCTAATTTTGTTCTCTAAATTCACTTTTAAATGAGAAATAATATTTTCCATTTTATATGAATACCAAAAATACATTTATTTTAAATTCTGATAATAATAGATATAAAAATGACTCATTTTTTGGGGATTTCAAATTATAATATCCACATAACATTTTCATGGGTTAGAAATGACATAATGATCATGTTTCTATGCACTTATGTTCAACATTATTTTGATCAGGGAAATTTTCTTTAGTATCCATTGTTTATTAAGTAAATGGAATATTATAATCAATATAGATCACATTAATTAATAAATATGGTGGATACACCAATGTATAACTAGATGGCATTGGTAAAATAATTTAATATCATTAGTTGACATGTTTTATCATTCCATTTTGAATAACCTAGGAAATTTTCATTTTTAATACCTTTATGCTAAACCACGACATGATTCTTATGAATGTATCATTAAAATTTATGAGGCACATTTCCATGTTTTGGATAATATTTTTCTTATTATGATATTAATCTTATTGATTCATTATTTTTGTTTCTCATGTTCTTACTGATAATCCTCATGATCACATACTTTTTTTTGACTCCCTTGATTATTCCTTTAGTTTGCTAAATTATCACCCCTTTCCATTGGTTAATGCCGCAAGGATATGAGATACAATGAATGCAACTTAGGGTGAACCCATGATGTTTTCATTCAAGTGTATTTAGAATAATTTGTTATGATTTCATATATTATATATCTTATATCCAAGAAACTAAGTATTAAAATATGCTCTTTTTTCTAAGGAAATGAAAATTTATTTAATAAAAAGGTGGGGTTACATACATATAGTTCAAATATATATGTATGGGTATCATATAAATCATCCAATTGAATTACCTAATCAATGAATAAACTCTTATACCACAGAAGGACATATGTTATTCCAACCATTTAAGTGTAAGTATTGATTTGTTTTTGAATTAGGATTTATGAATTATTTTATAGTAGAGTTTTATAATTGATATATTTTTAATATGAATCATTGAACACCGATTTATTTCTTCAAAATATAATTTTATTAATTATTTGAAATCACATTTAGTGAAAAGGGATATTTTAGGAGACACGAGATTGAGGGTAAGATAACATGTAATATGTTATTGATATTGAAGTTATAACGAATAGTTGGAATAATGATATGGTGAAGTAAATAATATTTTAATAAAGACCAAATAATATTTTGGGGATTTGGTGACATTGTTATTTATGTTGTATTGGGTGATGTCTGATGCATTTTTTTATTTATGAAGTGTATTAGAATATTTATAAGAATTTATATTTTTTATTTATGTTTTATGTGATTTTATTTTAATGTGCCTGGAATATTTTACTAGGATATTTAAAGATAAATCTTTTGAGGATTAAATAACCCTTTGGGTTGATATATGATTTGATGTTAAGTTAGTTATTTTCAATTGGATAGCAAGATATTTATAATCATGATGCTTGAAAGGTGATTCATTAACAACGAAATATTTTAGGGGATAATTAGTGTCACGAAGGGGATTAACATTGATGTTATTATCTAATTTTACCCATATTTTTTGAATACCCATAAATTATATGATAATATTTGTAATTAACATTGTGATTAAGTTTATTTTGGGAGAGTGTTGACTGGGTTGCAGTATATGTAACCTTTATGGTCAACATGTGATTTAACATGAAATATTATTTAGGATGAATACAATTATTGTTTTGGTTTGTTACATGAAAGGTATGATATGACCTCCTATGTAAAAAAATTATATAATATTGAGGTTATTGCAGTAATTTTGGTGCACGAATAATTATTTATATAAATATATAAGTTTAACTGATAGTTATTTTTTATAAATTTGGTTCAATAATATATTATTTCTTTATAGGAATGTTTGAACATTTTTTATCTTATCTTTTTATAATAGTTATAGTTTTATTAAGTGTTAAAATGTATAAGGAATAACATGCTATTTTTTGTGTATTTTATGAACCATTATAATATGTTTTTTGTGCTTCATGAATGAAAATAATCATCTTTAACACTCATTTTTTATTGAAAATGACTATATTATAGTGGGAACTAATTAAATTATGATATCATAAATTTCAATTATGTATATTTCTTTTTTTTCTTCTTCTTATAAATTGTTAATTAATTCTTTAACTCTGGTAAAATTCTATTTAGAAAAAAATTCATATTCATTTATTTTGTGAGGAATCAAATGTCATTTTCATACCATATTAATTTATAGTTTTGTGATCATTAACTTTTATATGATAATTAAATTTATTGTGACTAATATTCTCTACCACTATCTAAAATTATTTATACAATAATTTTTTCCTAAATTCCCATATTTTCATATTCCACTAATTTTATCCTACATGGAAACTTATTTATGTTTTATTCTAGAAGGACTTCTAATTTACTTATCCCAATTTTGAAGAGGATTTTTTATTTATCCAAATTATAATTTTTGTTTTCAATAAGGTAATTTCTAAATATTGAACCTACGATTACCAAGAATTACAAATAATTGAGAAGATTCAATTTATTAAATGGGTTGAATGTAAAAGAATCAATTTTTTAATATAAATATATGTTCAACAACATATCTAACACAAATCAGAAAGCTGAAATGGAAAATAAAATATTATTATTAATGACATGTTTAACATATCCATTCAATTAGAGAGTGTTAATAAAATTCAAAAAATTATGAAATAATATATGATATAATAAATAAAAAATTAATATTAAATTATTCGGAAATGAAAACATAATATTTAGAAAATTATATTTGTTATTTAAAATGTGGTTTCATTTGAAATGGGTTTTATTTAATTATGTGGTCGAATATTATTAATAATTCCTAGAAAAAATATATAATTTAAAAACATATATTAAATTTGATATTATCATATCACAATTAGATTAAGTTGAATTTTAGTATTTTTTTAAAAAATATTGATTTTCCAGTAAATAGTGTAAAATAAATATTTTTATAGAAAAATGTATTTTTTGATTCAAAATTTCATAAAGTACCATAGTTGTTTAAAATACTTTAAAGTAAAATTAGTTATAATATTTTTTTATTAAAAAAATAAATTTATTGTAATCAATATAATGGTATAATTTTGTATAAAACATTTAAATACATAATAAGTAATTTTTTAAATACAATTATACATTTAATTATGTTTTGTATCCATAATTTGTTTCCATCATATATAAATATTTAATATTTGAATTTTAATTCCATATTTTTAATCATGATGTCGAAATTTGGAAAAAATATCCCTTTTATTAATGGTGATTATGAATAATAAGAATAGTAAATTTTTACTACCATGTTAAATGTAAAATGGATAAATAAGGGAAAAAATAATTTTATAATGATTATTTAACATTAAAACAATTGAATTTATTTTATTGGAGGAGAATATTTCACAAAGAATCATCCATAATTTTAAAATATTTCTCTTTGTTTAAATTTATCATTGATTTTGACAATTATAATATTTATGTAAAATATAAAGTAAAAAATGTCATTATCTTGATATTAATATGTAAAATATTTCATCACTACGATTAAAAAAATTCAATTATAAATTTATATTTGAAATAAAAATAATATTTTTATCAAGTTGACTTATTTGTAATTTTTACAGATGATATAGTTACGTTAAATTCATATATAACAGTGATATATCCCTTATACAAGAAATTATAAACACAAATCACTGATATTAAATACATTAAAAGTAACACATGATTTTTTTTATTCAATGTTTATCATGAATTTTGAAGATAAATTTATCATATTATTTATTTTTTAATGGTTTATATTATAATTTTATTTTTCATGTTTTTTAAAGTAAAATTATGTGAAGGGTACCTAAAATGGTATTAATAATATTTTAATTTAAATATGAAATATAAAATTATCTAAAAATTTTGAAAAACATTTATTAGACAATTAGGAATAGAATTTTTTTTAAAATTTCAATAATTTTCTATTTAGATGCCTAATTTCACCTTAAAAGTAAACCTATAACCCTTGAATTTTGAAAAGATCACTACCACATTAAATGTTAAAATTGAATTAACAAAGTGTTTAATATAAATATAAGGTTTAAAATATATATTTAATAATCTAATTTTGTTATAATATGGTTATATTATTCCCATTTGTTATATATTATTCAGTATATGTCATTTTGTAACCATTTTACAAGAGTTATACACATTTATTTAATATCATTTCATGTATTTCGAAAAATGAAATTGACTATATTTTATTATAAAAAAATAAATTATTGAATTCATAAAAATAAAATATTCATCCAATTTAATGGGTTTTGGTAGAATATATCAAAAGTTGTCTATTTATGGGTCAACTTTTCTTTTGTCAAATTTTTTTGACTCTTAATGAGTAAAGAAGTATGATATCGTGGTAATTGTGAAAAGGGTAAATATGGGTAAAAATCAAGAGATAAGGATAAAAATATCATAAAAACTATTAAAAAATTTATTTCATAAAAATATTTAATTTAATACTCCTATAATATTATTGTAATATCAATTTGGAGACATTTTAGATGAAAATTATTTACACCAACAAAATACATTTCATTATTCAAAGAGTGCCCTTCCCCTAACTTGCAAAAGGGAACTATCAATCCTTATGTATTAAAAATATTTCATCCTTCAATAAAATGAAATACCTAATTCAATATCATAAAACATTCCCCAAAAAATCATAGATCTTCTAGTATTTCTAAAATACCATCCGTTTGATGCTTAAGGTGTAATAAAATAGAGGCTTTTTAACTATGTGGTATAAATATTATTCGAAAATATTAAATTTTTTGTATTCTTCAACCACCTATAAATATAAGGTATAAATTATAAAATAACTAAAAAATTAACTTAAATATAGAAAATTTTAATTTTTAAACAACCTTTATCCCCCACCTTTCTTTCATACGGATAGTGGAAGCATTGCTCTTGTGTATGTATGGCTTAACATGTCCACATAGAAGTGTAATTCTTTTCATCACCACTTTACGCAGATAGTTATAATAAAATATTCAAATAATATGCGAGATATTTATTATATTTTTTTCTATAGATAAGTGAATTATTATTTACAATTTTTTGTACTATATTTCCAAAATTCAGAAAATCACTCTTCTATATGTAGGTGTTACTGTCTCTATGAAGTGATGTAATTAAATTCTCTTCACCACTATATATGAATAGATATAAAAATATATATAATTATTAAATAATATAATAATAAAATGGTTCATATTCTAAATATTACAGAACACTAATTAATATACAGGGATAATAACTATTCAACTGAAACATGCTAGAAAAATGAAGTAGTTATCACCCAAAATAATGATTTTTATAACCAAATATAAATAAATGAGTAATAACATATTTGAAGTGAATAATATACAGTAAAAAATATATTATAATGTGTTATTAATAAATTTATAAAAAAATATATATTTATTATATCGAAGGATTTAATTCATATAATTAAATATGATAAATGATATTATAGTTTTATATTAGAATCTCATTATTTATCTTAATTGTTAATAATTATGTTTCCTGTGAATAAATTTACTAAATTACCTCCCAATAATCTCACAAAATTTTTTTCATAAATGTTTTTATATATCACTTATTTAATTTATTTTTATTATCTTTAAAATCTCATGATATTGAATAAATTTTTTATTGAAATTTGAGATTATTTTAATCTTTAGTCGAAATCCTTTTTCTTCGATGTACATGTTTTGTATAGTTCTTTAGAAAGAATTAAAATTAAATTATGATAATTTAAAACCATATTAACATATGCTTAATTTTTTAAATATTGATTTTAATAGAATATTATTGTATTTTTAAGAATAGTGTACATATTACATTCACCAAAATTGATAAAATAATCTTAATTTTAACATACACAACATGAGCCTAATTTTACCTCCATTGTTATAACTCAATTTTGGTTATATTAATTTACATATTTTCTTGGTTCCATACCACAAAACTTTTTTCTGTAATTGTTTTTTGGATTTTAATATTTTAATTAAATGATTTCAAAAATAAATATTTATTTTTCAGAATAAATACTTCACGTGATCGTTTAATGGAATTTTCATCTAAGACGACATCCTTTGATGTGACTTACAATTTATTAGTTATTTGATCCAATGATAACATTATTATTATATCTATTATTATTATTATGTAATTTTTATGTATCATATTTATAATAAATATTATATTCTATGTTGATTGTGTGAATTATTAATGAATCTTTTTCATATCCACAAGTTATTATATATAATGAATGGTTTATAATCATTTGGAACCTGTATGAGTTGAATTGTGATTTTGTGATGGGGGTTCATGGAATTATATACCCCTATAATGCATTAGATAAAGAAATATAACCCATGATATAATAAAAACTAGAATGGGGGGTAAAGTCTGGTTTAATAATGGAAATTTTCCACTATGATAGGATAAAATAAAATGGTCAGAGATCCTAAAACGATAATATGTTCTTGTTTGTGATACATGTCAAAGTAAATTATTTTATATTCACATGTATCCCATAATCTTATTTCTATTACCAATGTTATTCTATCATGGATCATGTCATTTGATTCCATTATCATTCAAGTATAATATACCCCCATGATTTATCCCATGGTTCAATATTATAATATATTATATAATTTTTATCAGGTGAAAATTGTCTTCTCATTTTATCATATCTTTATTCTCATATTATGATATAGTAGTCATGGATATCACCCTTGTTTAACATTATTGATCATTTGAACTCACCTTTTATATGTCTCTTTTCCCGGATAGAATAAATGTTTTTTCTTCAATTATTTATGAGAATAATAGTATTTTGAAATGGATTTATGGATTATTTTGAAAAACCTTCATTAAATAATAATATTATGTATCTATTATCCCATGAAATAAAACCCTTATGCTTATAACCCGAATTTTAATTTTATATATTGAATATTCATCTAAAATAATGTTTTGTTTTTGAATAAAAACAATGGGATTTATACGCATTTCCATGTAATAATAATACACCCACTATAACAACAGAATTTTTTTTAAATAATATTATTCTAGATATCATTTATAACACAAAATCCTAATCTTTATGAATCAAGTATATACTATCAAAATATAATTACGTTTTTATTATAAACTAGACATCAAATTGGTAGTATGAATAGTGAAAAATATCCAGAAAAATATGTATAATGGTTTTTATAAGTTAAATTTATTTATTAATTCTTATTAAATAGGTGCTCAGTTTTCCAAAAAATCATTTTAAGCTTTAAAATTTGTTTTCATCAAAACAAAATATTAAAAAAATTTAAAACAAATTTTAGTTAATTTATTAAATTTATTTTGAAATTTATTTTGTGGAATTATTATCAATTTTTATATTCGTATTCCAATATTATTTTATACTAAATTTGTGGAATTCTTAGGAAAAGATTTTATTTTTACAAAATATTGAATGATACATTTTTTCGTAAAACTATTATTTCTCTTATTAAAATAAATAAATTTAGAAGTATTATTATAGTTTTAGTATCATAATGAAGATTTATATGACTAATTTAATTATACATAGTCTAATAAATTATATTAGAATCATCATTAAACTTTGTTTTTTGTGTAAGTTAATTTTGTAGGTGTAAAAGCTTATTTTTCAAAAAATCATTAATTTTTGGATTTTGAACCTTTTTAATGAAATTGACTTTTGAAAATTTTAGAAATCTAATCATTAAAAATTGATTCTATAGTATTAATTAGTAGTATAAAATATGATAATTTGATCACTTTTATTTTATTTTAATTATAAATAGTAACCATGGTAAATATATTCCACCTAGGAAAGGGTAAAATGAGTAAAATAGGGTTCCAGCCATTGAATATAACCTATAAATATAAAAAAATAACCACTTATTTAATTATAATGGTTATGTTTGACTATTATCATAATAGGTTATAATTTATTGAATTTGTTTCCATTTATATTTTATAATAACATTAATATTATTTTAATTAAAGAATAAGTACAATATGTCACTCTCTTTATATTAATATATCTAATATTTTTATGCTGATAAAAGTGGTCAAGATTTATTATAAATGTTTATTTGAAATATGAAATATTTTTATTTGTAGTGGTTACTTATTTTAAATATTTAGTAATGAAATAATTCCCTTACATTCTTATATAGCACCAACACATTACTTGTTCATGTGATAGACAATTAAAATAACTAATTTTAAAAATATTAAAATTTATACAGTTTGGTTGATGTATTATTCTATAAAAATTTTATATATAAATATGAGGTAATAATTATATATCAAATATCTTGATTTTAAATTCATTTCTATATTCTTATCATAAAATTCAACCATTATGAATTTTCCCAAAGATAACATTAATTGTATCTTATCTTAATCGATATTTTTTAAATACTTTAAAAAATGATATAATTGGATAAGAGAATATTGTTTTGTTTATAAAATCATGAATTTTATATGTATGATGCAATTTACCTTTAATATTATATTTCTTGACCCATAATGAGTGAAAAATATTGATATCATGGTAATCATCAAAATTGTTAATGGGGAGTTGAAATCAAGAAATAAGGGAAACACCACATGAAATCCTATATATATTTTAATGGATAATATTATAGATACTCGTAGTCATCATATATTATAAATATTTCAATTTTAGTCTTTAACAAGAAAATAAATTTTTATTATTTTTAAATAGTAGTTAATTCTGAGGGTTCCCCTCACTAAAAAAATAGAAGCTAACATCCTATTTTTCGTTATTTTTAATTATTATCCATAGAGGTTAGAAAATAACTTCCATAATACCGTAATATCTTATTTTAAAATTTCTAGGAGATTCTTTTCTATGATGAAAACCACTTTTTCAGTCGTAATGTGTTAGTCAATGGAGGTTTCTCAATGAAAAGGTACAAATCTTAACACGGTTCATTAAATTTTAATTCTTCTAAAAAGTAGTCTAAATATATGGTATACATTTAAAAATAGTGATGTAGTTATATTAAATATAATAAATTTTTTATTATGATTATAGAATAATACGTATCTATTTCCATTCCATCCAATGGGGAAATAAAACATCACTTGTGCATTTGTGTGGACTTCCACCTTTAGGAAGCGATGAATTATTTCATAAGTAATTATAAAAATGGTCATAATGGGGTATTTACATAATAATAAAGATATATATGAACTTATTACAGATCAAAAAGTTGATTTTCTAATTAATATTTTTCTCTTCCATAAAAAAGTGGAAACATCAATTCTACATACGTACAATCTTCCATCTCCAAGAAGTGACTTAATTCATTTCACGTCACATCTTTATATGAATAATAATAAAATATTTTATAATGATTAAATACTATTTTCAAGACATTTGTACAATTAATGGGTTAATTTAAACATGATAAATGTATAAGGACTGGAACTATGAAACCCAAAAAATTAATTAAACACAATGATGATATCACCACAAAGAGTGATTTAATTAAAATGTGTTAATAAATAGGTAATAATATGTTATAATTAAATATAATATGGATTTTTATATATGTTATAGTATCAATATTTTGTTTATATTCAATTTATATTTATTAATCATGATGTTTGAATCTATACGATGTAAGATGAGACTAGTGGTAAGGGTTTTTGTAACATTCTTATTTATTTCTTAGATTTCTTGTTCAAAATTCCCATTGGAGGTAATTTTATATATACACTCTATAAAATAACATATATATTTTTATAATATGGTTATTCATGTAATTTTCAATTATTATTACCATTTTCACTATTTGGTACATAAAAACTCAAGAAAATGTTTAAAAGGAAAAGTCGGCCTTATTTCATCATTAGCCAGAAAACAATTCATTTATGTCCAGGATAATCAAAATTATTTTCTTAAAGATTTTACCTATAGAATAAATGTTTTAAATGATCATTTTAATTACATTTTACATTATTGATAAATGTTTAAAATGTTTCATTTTAATGAAATGTTTTATGAAAAATAATTGTCTACTTTTTTAAAAAGTGTGACCAAGAAGTTATCCTTTAAAATATATGGTACAAATAAATTTCCCCAATGTCATGATAAATCTTGGTTTTGAATATTCTTTTACATGTTTCGTTGTTAATTTTCAAATAAATGTTTTTCACAATATTGTATTAATTTTTGGATATAATTTTATCAAACGAAAATGGTATTTTTTGAAATATTAAAATAATTGTTCCAATGTTATTTTAATGTTTATATCTAGGTAAAATTACATTGATACTTATTAACTTTAATTAAGGATAATATCTAATTAATTCATCATTTTTCATTCTCTGGATAGATTTTGTTTGTGTAAGTATGAGTTTTTTATAAAAATCATTTTTTTTCTATGGGTTATGTTATGATTAAATGATGAAGGTCTAATGATACCGTGGCATAAATATATAAGGGTTTCACTATTTGTTGGGTGCTTCCATTAAATAACTCCAATAAATTGTGTAGATACATATATCTCATCATAAAATTATGGGTAATGAGTTGATATACTCAATAAACTATGGAAAATACATAGGTGTGCATGATTAACTATGATTATAGAAACATGTAGTGATTCATGATCCATTATGATAGGGTAAACATGTGTTTATGTATGATATACTGTGATATTATTGTCTCAATAGTTTTCCTAGACAAATAAAATATTTTTTATTACTATGATGGTGACAAAATCTTATGAATTGTTGATATTATTATGATAATCACTTATAGAACATTTCTTAAAACATTTTTGTTCATTTAATACCTATATATGGTCATTCATCAATATCTACCAAGTTTACCCCTATTGATATTTTTATCTCACATGTTCTTATGTATTAATTTTATTTATTTTATGATGAAGGGAAGTATGTATGATAAGTCTCTAAGTGTAACTTATATTAAAAATTATGTTTTAAATAATAGATATTTTATTTAAAAAATATCTTTACGTATCTAGTATTCGTATTCATTAATCATATATGGTTCTCAGGAACATTTATTTAGGATATGTTTTGGATAATCAATGGAACCATGTAATATCTATATATGTTATTCTTGGGTCACCATAGTTGATATCATAGTATAGTTTATTTATTTTTATAAATAATTAATATAAAAAATTATTTATACCAATTTGGATACGTTTGTGTTTACAATAACATCCTAATGTTTTGGTAGTGTAGATGTTGTTTTCAATTCATTTAAAATACATCTATGTTTGGATATTTTAATGTTGATGAGTATGTGGCATAGATGCACCAGGATGTAAAAACAATTAATGGTTTGGATAGGTATTAACTTGATTATCCATGGTACATGATGATAGGGCCTAAGACATCACAACATTCCCAACACTCCTGATGAATTGTATTATGTTAATTAAAATACATATTCTAAACCATTTTGAAAGATTTGAATAGATACTGATCATGGAAAACCTAGGTTAAACCTCAGGTTTTATAGAGTTAAAGTAATTCATCTTGATTTAGAAATAAAATGATTGATTATTTATGATTATATTATTTCTCGGGATGATTATTATTTCTCACCCAGCACGTATTAGATTTAGTAAATTGGTAAAAGCATGAGAATATGTGTATACATTTATTGTGATGGGAAACTGAATTATTTTACTCATTATGGACTAAATTAAATGGGAGTTATAATAAAAACCCCATTTATTATTCTTAATCATATTTCTTGTCATAAAACAAAAACATAGACTTTGGTGAGTTTCCTAACACTCCTAATTTGTGAGTATTGGATTTTTATGGATGTTCAGTTTATGAAGACCTTCATGTGAAGAAGAATCAACTTTATACATGTCAAATATGTTGGAATAATAACCTAAGTAAATGTATCAAAGGAATGTGAAGATATTTTATGTGTGGAAAAGAAACTAATTCGGAATTTTATTGTCAATGAAATATGAGGTGTTTGATGAAGGAAAATATTGTTGATACTAAGGTACCATTTATGTTTCAATGAAATATTTGAGGGACACTTAATAATTATCGTTTTCAATTACCAAATCTAAAGGATAACTGCCAGACCAAGGAAGTTATGATGTTATGTAAATCAGTAATGATGAATTATTGTAGTTTTAATTTATTTGGATTGAATTATTATGATTTATAATGGTTCTATCAGTTATATTATGGTTATAATTATAATTAAACCTCTAAGGATTGTTCAATGGTAGTTTTTAATTAAGGATCTGTAATCATATGTTAACTGGTACTAATATCGTAAAACAGTTACTTTGTGTTAAAGTTATATATCTTTTAAAGCAGATGATTATGGGATAAATAAAAAATAAAACATGCATATTATTGAGATAATAATGTTTGCATGGGAAAAAAATTATTGATATTGATAAAGTAAATTATATTGTTGGCGTTGAGTTAATTTCTTAAAGAAAATATTATTTTATTGAGGCTTTATAGTTATTTTGGATATTTTATTGTAAGTGATTAGAATATTTTATAGAGTATAGGGTTGTATTAAATAATTTTGTTATTAACAATCTTTCGATCGATTTATATTATTCGAATAAAAATTTTATGTTAAACATGAATGAATATTTTATAAAATATTTAAAATATTTGGGTTTCAATTTTGTTCATGATTACTTTAAATATTTTTAAATTTAGTTACTTATGGAGTGATTTATGTTTAATTTTGGTTGTTATAAATTATGTTTTTTTATTGGTGTATAGGGATTAATTAATAGTAGATAAAATATTGTAACCATTTTGGTTTTGGTAAATATCAAGAGATAAGAGTTGTGAATTTTTATTATATTTTGGAATAATATTTTTGATAAATGATTATTCAAGTACTTCAGAAAAGAAAAAATTATATTTAATATTAATTTCATAGAGTATGTGATGGGTAAGAAGTGGGGATTTATTAAAACAGAACAAAAGCATGGAATTGTACTTATTAAATTTAAAGTCTTCATGTATCTTTATTTTATCATTTACTCAATATTTACATTAAAATAATCTATCAAATATAGTAAATAGAATGTGATGTAAAAAAAATTCTGTTACCTTTATTTCTATTAAATTAATGGGCTTCTTTATACATTAGTTTTATTGTTTTCTGGTTGTTAACATTCTCGATCACAGTATTATTCCTATGATTTTCATTATCACTTCCATGTCAATATTATCACATCCCACCTATGTTCACCTTATTTGTGCACCATATTATGGGTTATTTTAGGTAACATTTATGTTATCCACTTTCACTTTTCAAAGGAACCTTTTAAATCCTTTAATATATTTTAATAATTATGGATCAATGATGAGAATCAGTGTGTCCTTGTATTGTGTTTAGGATTCATTACAAACCTTATCTATATCAACCCTAGTGTGTTGGTGTGTTGCAGTGTTGGATGTGGTGTTTCCATTTACACGGTGCATTAGAGCTTGTTGGATTTCTTGGTCATAATTTAAATAGTTTCATTATATGTTCATTTTCATGATAAAGGGAATGTGATGGATTATATAAAAAAACATGTGACATTATTATATTTATCACAATAATACTACAAGGAAGGTTAAATATATTGATGAAAGATAGTCACCATGAAAGTGGTTTATTATACAAAGATTATGGAGAATTTCTAGGACCATAAATACATTGATGTATTCACAAATAAATGGGTTGATATGTTTTTGAGTGTGAACATGAATTTAGCATAAGAAAAGGTAGTAAAGTAAGTATAGTCATGCAAACATGAAGTTCCATGAATATGGTGATTCCAAGTTATCTCATGGAAATATAGAAAAGGAATGTTTATATGAAATTTTAAAAGTGATATGAAAGACTTAAAATGATTCATTATGTTTCTTGAAATTGAATTTTTTAGACTACATCCTCAAAATACGATGGTGTCATGAAAATTTAAAAAGATTTCTTTCTTCAGGAATGAATGTTTGATTTTTGAAAGTACATTTTTTGAATGAAAAAATCCATGTGAATATGACATGTTTTTTTTTGAATAGTAGATGTGAATATTATTTTCATAATATATTCATGAATAATGAGAGTTACATGAATGGGGATAATAGTTTGGTTAATGGATGTTTTTTGTTATATTGTTTCATGAATTGGAAGTAACATCTATAAATAGGATTCCACCCCTCTCCAATTTTAGAAAGACCGAATCATTATATATATTAAGGAACTGAATTCATGAGATATTTGTATGAAAGTTTTTATTGCATGAAGAATTCAAATCAATGGTGGTTCCATGAAGAACACAATTCTGTCTATATAGACCAATTTTTTTTCACGAATAACATCAAATGTCTAGAAGTTTTTTTTCTTCATGATACATTGCTTATTTCATGATCCTTGGGAGTTTCATAACAAAAAATAGTTTGCATGAATGTTCTTTGTTTCATGATAAAAAAGTGTTGGGAATGTATGGAGTTTCATTATCGTGGGAGTTTTTTTCAATAGTTAGGAATTTTATAAAAGTGTTATGTTTCAGAGCATAGAATGTGATTAGAAATCACCGAAGACCTTACCAATGGATTTTAGTATTCAATGAAGAAATGTTAAATAGGTAATGTGAATATACTAATATGCTGATAATAACAAAAATATATTGAAACATTATTGTGCATATCAACGATATCAAATCAATATAACCACTATATGATAATTGATTCCTGAATTTCTATATGTGACGAAGAGCATTCCCTCCGACTGTAGTCAGAAAAGGGAGTGAAAATGGGAGTGAACCATAGGTTTTTGTGTTCCAAACCCTAAATCCTCTAAATTAATTGAGTCTAACATGAAGTAACTATACCCAAATCATTGTATCCCAATGACTTGAAATGATATGTGTATTTTGACACATTGAAAAAACATTTATGTATTCTATTGATGTAACCCAGTGAAGGTGGAATTTGTTAAATTAATATGTATTTTGTGATTTATTTTATTATATTATTTAAAATGATAATAGTGAAAGAGGATTGTGAGATAACTGATCTTATTAGAATAATACTAATATAAGTGCATTAGTTTATTATATTATACCAAAAAAATCAACTAAGATTTTGAAACAAATAGCATGTGAGGTAAATATCAGTTAAGATAATGAGGGTTTAACAGGTTTGTATCGAAATGTGAATAAGTTTTATACCCAAAACCCTCATCCAATCTCATCGAATCCCTCAAAAATTTCCATTGTTGGTCTAAAAACATTATTAAAGGGTTGGTTTATCTTATTGCATTTTATTCTAAATTGATCCTATTATTATTTAGAGTATAAATATATTCTAATCATATTCCATGGAAATGAGAAAAAGAATATTAAGAATAATTGTAACTCCAAATAAATTATATATAATAGAAAAATATTTATAAAGTGCCTGGTCTAGATAAATGATTTCAAATACTGTCATATAGAAGGTTTGGATGAATCTGATTATGTATATAATTGTCCATACACTGATGCTCCATGAGTTTCAAAGGAGCCTAATACACTATGTGGCGTAGAAACTACTAAAGATAATTATATATCAAGAGATCCAAATGGTTATGTATTCTACATATCAAATGATCTTCATTAGGTATTTTGGGAAGAAATCATGGAAATGATAAAGAAGATTTAAACTAAATGGATTTATGTTGAAGCATTGAAATTTGATTTTAATAAATTTAAATCCTCAATAAAATAATAATTGATATCATTATATATATATGTGATAAAAAAGATGATCAAGATAAGTACTGGGAGGGAGTTTCTTATAAGTTGAAAGGGAGTAAGGTTTCTTCCAAATAAATGATCCTTATCTCAAAGGATGTTAAAAAAATTAGGACTTCGAAGGATGAATTATTATTATAAACGGAAATTTTGGTTAAGGGGAATAAAATTTTGACACAAGTAAATGTGGCATAGATTGATGAAATTGTTAATATGGTGGAACAAATTATAATTTAAATTATAACACACTATGATTTTATGTAATATTTTTTTCAATTATGATTAATTTCTTTGATAGCTTGTGTTACATGGAACACCGAGTTGTAATAAACCCCAAAAAACTATTAATATTATTATTTAAACATTAATTTTTTGAAATAATTTTTCAACACGGAATAATAAATAGTAAATAAAATTTTTTAAAAAATATTTATAATGGTTTTAAATAAAGAAAAAGGATTAATAAAAAGTAATTAATATCCAGTAAAATGTTTATATGTTTTGAGAGTATTATTTTCTCAAAAAAAATTGTGAAATAAAACCATTTTTAAAATTTTGAAAATCACTTTTAAATAATAAAATTAGTTTTTTAATGTCATCGTATCAAAATTTACATGTAGTGATTTTTTTTATTGTTCAAAAAATATTTAACATTCATTGAATAGTGAAAAAAATAATTTATGTAAAACATTACAATTCATTTTAATAAACTATTTATATTTAATGTCACATTATTTTTTGAAAATTATATTAATTTTTTTTGTAATTATTTATTTTTATTTTGTCATTTAAATTACTTTTGAATTCACATTATATTGGATTTTAGTACAATTTGAAGTTTCTCTTTAAAAATAGGACGTTTTCATTACAAATTATTAAAGAGAATAAGGTCTATCCATTTGTATTAATTTAAATAACCTAATAAGGAATTAATTAAATGAAATTATATATCATAAAAAATAAATATAAATTTAAAATCATATAATTATTATTAATATTCCTTGAGTTAATATAAAATAATAATTTTCTAGGGAAATATAATTATTGAAAACCCACTTCTTCATCACATTATTTTTATTTAATTTGAAATTAGATTATGAAATTTTTATGAATCTAATTTTATAAAATGGAATCGATATTTGAAATCACAATAATTTATATTATCTAACAATGTCAAAAAAAATTTGTATATAAATAATAGTGAAAAAGTAAAAATAATTTCCCAAAATTAAAAATAAAATGGATTTATCAGTGGTAAAACTAAAATTATATGGGGGAAATCACCAAGAATATCTTAAAACATCGATTTTATGTCTTTATGTAGAACTTATCATAAATAATGCTCAATAATGGCCCTTTTTTATCCCTTTTTCATGTCAAAAACATGAGTACACTTTATTTATTTGGAAAATTCTTTGTGTGTCCTCTCTCTAACATATAAAATTCCAATCCTCTCCACTCATATAATCTATTGAATAACTTTTTGGTTCATCCATGACCTACCCAAATACCTTACTTTTCAATCCCCACATCCAAAAATAATTTTTTCAATCATGAATCCAATATAGTAAGGATATAGGTTAAAACTAACTAGGCTTGTCTAAAGAAGAGGTAATGTTTTTAATTCAGTGTTTATGTTTTAATAAATTTTATAACACATTCAAATCTTATTATATAAAGATGATATAATAACACTAATCTCTACCATATACGAATATGTTGTTATGTAATTGTAATAATACAGACTACCACCACGTGAACTGATGTTCTTCTTTTCCATCACCACCTCTCATGGATGGATATAATGTGGGATTTAATCTTTATATATGATATTTATCATATACATATACTTTATGAATTATAATATCATGGATACCCTCTTATATTCCATTCCATGAGAATGTGATAAAATTGCTCGTGTGTACGGAGGACTAACACCTCATGAAGTGATGTGAAATCATTATTCGTATATGATTTACATTGAAGGTAAAAAAAATATTAAATAAAAATATATGAAATATATTAAATAAAAATGGTTCTTTAATTTAATATTTTATTTACATATATTTCATTCAATCCATTGGGAAAATGTAGATAGCATCCATGCATGCATACGACCAAGCATCTCCATGAAGTTTTTTTTCATTTTCAATCACTAAATATTATGGATTACTCTAAATACATATATTAATAATATATATTATATTTATTTCATGGTTATCATTTTAAATATGTTGATACCATGATCGATATAAGAGGACCGAAAATGTCATTTCAAAACATAGATGAAAAAAAGAAACTATTTTCTGAATAATGACTTTAATATTGAATTTACAATAAAAAGGTAATGAAAGGTAATAATTATATCATATATGGTATTATATATAGAATTTTGGTTCAATAGTAGATTTATAACAAACTTATATTTTTTATATAAGTGCTTCTAGTGTTATCAATGGAAGTTGAGACTTATGTTAAGGGATTTCCGTATCACTTTCCATTTCTGCAAGACACATGCCATATTCACCACCTATTTATTTTAAGTGGTGTATATACGTCCGATGAATTTATTATTATGTTTACAAAGAATATTATTATTACTTACATATAAATTTTAGGATCTATATTTTATGTGTTCGATGGTTCAAAAGTTACCATATTAGTATAAGAGTTTTATCTAATTTTTCTTTCGTTTATAGCTATGTTGTGTTACAAACCTATCATATTGAATGAGGTGTATATAATACCTATATTACATGTTATGTCATGAATCTACTTATATTTATGTTTTTTATGTTTAAATTTCTGTTATTATTTAATGTTGAATATGATTCAATGTTAACATTGTGTTAAGTGTAAAAACGAAACTAGGATATGCACACAAACCGATACCAAAACCAACTAATCCCATACGCAAAGGGAATTATAAATCCCCACAGGCTTCAACTAGAACATGAGAATCATAAAAAAATAGAGGTAATTATTTATCCCAACTTGAAGCAGATAACGTTGAATATATAAAAAAAGTAGGAAGAAAAAATGAATGAATAAAACATAAATTATATGCCATAAAAAATTGAAAACAACATAAGCAATACAACCCAAAAGAGAAAAGGTGAACTCCTAGGTAAAATTACATCAATAATAGAAAGAACCCAAAATAAGAAACATATACTCCAAGTGATAATTTTATGATATCCCACAGTCTCACTACTTATTACCCAACAAAGCCAGATAAAATCTATGCTTCAATGTTGCACCATGCATTTCTATTCATCAAAAGACATAACAAGGTCTACGCAACCCAAAGTGGTATGTAGAGTGTGATATAACAATACTACTATGATCCCACCATGGTATTCCATAACTATAATTTTTAAATAAATCCACTCATTGTAAAATTTAAAAAAAACTAGAAATGACAATTAGCTAAACTGTTTTTATATCAGTGTCATAGTAAAACATTTCCTCTTTATTCCAAAGTTCTAAATAATCTACATAAAATAGTTTTAAATAATATCATTAATATGTCAAATTATTTAAAATAATATATTACATATCAAATAAAATCTAAAGTATGGAAAACCATAATCACGGGTATTATCAAGCCAGGGATCACTACAAGTAAGGGTAGTTGGTTTACTCGTACCCAGATATAGTCAATCATGCACATCAAGTGTCTAGAAATATTCATTGAATCTAGACTATAGAGGAACACAAAAAATATGAATCCAAAAAATGTCCTAACTATTCATTACAACAATAAACATAGAGATCATAGGAACACCTAATGAATGAACCTCAGACAATATCAATAGTATATGCCTATTACTACACCTTCAACCAATGTACCCAAGGCTTTAAATGTTTTAAATTTTTTAATCCATTTCATCTAACCATTCATTAAAAACCATTTGGAAACACCATTTTACATGGAACTGATAATACATTTTATTTTACTAGTACAAGTTGAAAACCAGTTTTTCATAAAAACTCATTCTTATACACCCAAATCAATCAATCTACCATAAACTTTTATGTATATTATTTTATATTAAAATAATAAAATTAAATTAAATCCAATATAGGATAGATACATAGTCGTATAATTTAAAATATATTGGAACATGCCCTTAAATTGATAAGAATCCATAGAAAGGAATGGATAAAGAAAAATGGATTCCCTACCTACAATTCCAACACTTTCGAATCCCATTCCAAAACAACTATGGTCGACAGAGCTGTTAGGTCACACATATCACAAACAAAACGCACTTGCCATAATAGATACAATAGAGAACCCTCCCTCAGAAGATGATTACACAATAGATAATAATAGTATCATAATGGAAAACACTATAAGTTCCAAGAATTTTAAAACATAATGAAACAATACATTATTAACATCAATAATTAATAAGTAGACGTATCACTTACTAGGAGAGATGCAGTGCATCCACCTTTAAGATCAATCACAAAATGACACAATCCCAAAGGATTGAAGATCCGCATGATCACTTAAGGGATATCCTAGGATTCTAGAGATATGTCTTCATGTCAAATGAAAATGAAATCATTTGAACATATTAGATAAAACCATTATCCTCGAACCATTAATGACATGAAACCCTTTCACAACATGAAATTCACAATTTGAAATATTTGTTTAAAAAATAAATTCTTCATAATTAAAATTACTCAAATTGAATTTATCATGATGTGAAACAATTTCATATCTTATAAAATATTCATTCTCTAAACTGGTTTATAGAATCTACTTATAAATAGATTCACATCACGTAATTTTTCTATGATGTGAAAGCATCCAATAGGTAGTTCAAATTCAAAATAGGCAAATAAAAATCACATTCAATGATTTCAAAAAACATGGATATTGAATGAAAACCATTGATGAATTTATACCAAGAGTTGATTAATTCAAATAAATATACACCCCCAAATAGTATATCATTTTCCACAAAAAAAATCTCTCTATCCACAAAGGTTTCTAAATGAAATGAAGAAAAAATGGAATAAAAATATATATATGAATTTCTAGATAAAAGTAAATTGGTCTTTCAAACATCCTAGTAGAAGAATTTATATCCCATAGAAGTCATGTTGATGAACAGTTCTTCACAATGTGGAGAGTCCATTGCTCCCTCACTAATGCTTCATACACCCAAATAACATGAGAATTCAATTTTTGTTTCCATATAACTCTTTCTTATGAGATACAATTCCCATGTAATACTTTCACTGGATATTTAATGATCTCCACTAGATTATACACTACCAGAATATATGGAATTAATTCAATCACATTGTAACTGAAACCATTAGAGGGATCTAGATGATATTTCATGAGTGGAAATAGACATAAAACATCATACATACCCATTAATTTGAAATAGAATTACAACTCATAAGAATACATACCCATATTCTCAATAGCCTAAAATGTTCCAACATATCTTAAATCCAATTACCCAATTTTCTAGGAATAATGTGACCAACTGAAGAGATGCAACCATGAAACCCCAATTACTAATTGAAAAATCCATATGATGGTGCCGAAAATATACAAAAAAATTCTACAGCCTTTGAGTTGTAACCAGACACCAATGTATAACCTTGTTAAGCCCTCTGGAAGATTGTTGATTTCATATCTATGATTGATGTTTTAATAATAAAAAATCATCACATATCATTAATGCTTAATCTGGTTTGATTTCTCATAAACTTAATTACACTTTGTTAATGAATCTGTTATCATGTTTTTGTCTATGCTTATTAACTTACAAATTATTTTGGAAGTCTTCTGGATTCAACAGACATCGGAAGCACCGATCCAATATCAAAGGACAACGGCCGCACCGATCCAATATCAACAGACATCGGAAGCACCGATCCAATATCAAAGGACAACGGTCGCACCGATCCAATATCAACAGACATCGGAAGCACCGATCCGATATCAAAATGACTCACCGATGTAAAATGAGTCACCGATGCAAAATGACTCACCGATGCAAAATGACTCACCGATCATCAGACTCACTGATCAAACTGACTCACCGATCAGATGACAAACCGATTCTGATCAAATGACTCACCGATGTAAAATGAGTCACCGATGCAAAATGACTCACCGATCAAATGAGTCACCGATGCAAAATGACTCACCGATCAGATGACAGACCGATGCTGATCAAAATGACTCACCGATCATCAGACTCACCGATCATCAGACTCGCCAATCATCAGACTCACCAATCAAATGACAGACTGATGCTGATCAAACTGACTCACTGATCAGATGACAGACCGATGCTGATCAGTCTGATTCACTGATGCTGATTTATCTGAGTCACCGATCATTACTCACTAATGCTGATGACCTACCGATCACTTGATTCTTCAATAGTCATAAACAACTGTTTGAATTTCTTTATCTTTATCTTTACTTTATCTAACCAACGGTCATATTAGGTATATTTTAATGCTCTGTCAATTAATTAATAAAGGTTGTCGGATGTCAGGAAACGGTACCTCGTACCTGCGGAAAGGAAACTTTTTCTGTCTTCCGAAGCACGTGACATAAATACGAGAAGAAGACTCTGCTGAAGAACTGAGTTGACGGAAGAACACAAGAAGAATATATAGAGGAAAGAAAGAGGAGGAAGAACCAAGCAGAATAGAACCTCATACACAATCAAGCCTACTCAAGAAGAGTTCTGTGCATACAAAAGAACATTGAAGAACTTCATTAACTACATCTCACTTCCTTTGAACCTAAAGTATACGACACTCTTATTCTCAAACAAAAACGAGAAGAGGACTCATAATAAATTCTGACCAAATACAAAAGAGTCCAGAGCTACACTGAAATCACCAGAGCCATTTCTAAACTCTACATCTCTGCTTTGTGATACATTTGTTTTACATTTCGAGCAGTGTGTGTTATCTGCTGTATTAAACACACACACTGACACCTATACTTTCACTGGAGGATCTGTAAATCCTCAGCAAACCTTTTTACACTTCATTTCCCATAGTGGATAGTGGTAGAGGTCGTGTGAGACCTGGACATCTCTAAGCTGTTGTTTGTTTCCCCACGCAGAACTGTGGTAGAGGTCTTGTGACCTGGATAGTGTGTTCACTGTTGTTAACCCTGATCCAGGGTGTGGATCATTTTTATATAAACTTTTGAGAGGACTAAGTCTCGGCTTGAGACTGAACCTCTTGGTTAATTCTCTTTGTTTGTAGCTACATACTATATCCATACTACATATTTATTTCATATTCCGCTGCTATTACTTTGAAATATAATTTGTCTTCAAAGCTACTTTGATAGTTAAACTCACAAGTGTTTATATTTATTATAAACCAGTAAGCTAGTTTCAAAAGTTAATTTAATCATAAGATTAAGTTAACTGAGAACTAATCAATCTTTGAGAAACTAATTGAACCTTTATAATCTGTATAGATTCACTACAGTTTAATCTGTTTTTGAAATAGGGGGATTTTAATGAACATTGTTTTTAACAGAAAATTTTAATTGGAACTCAATTTACCCCCCTCTTGAGTATCCACTCCGACCAACATTTGGTATCAGAGGTTGGAAAATATTTTCTAAAGTACTCTATTTTTCAACTGTGATTTTAGTTGTATTTTAAAGTTCTTAAAATTTCTGTTAGTTCTAAATTTTTATCTCTTTAAAATTCTTTTTGTGATATCATGGATAATAGACTTGAGGGTGCTGCTACTTACCGGCCACCTTTCTTTAATGGAAACAACTATGCTCAGTGGAAACTTAAAATGAAAATTCATCTAGAAAGCATGAGCTTTGATATTTGGACTGCTATTGAATCTGAATACAAAATTCCCACTACTGATAGATCTACTTGGGATGAACCTACAAAGACTTCTTACAATAATAATTGTAAGGCTATGAATGCCTTGTACTGTTCTCTAGGAGATGAGGAATTTAATATAATTTCTCCATGTAAAACTGCATATGAAATTTGGGATACCTTAGCTGTTTCTCATGAAGGAACAACTAATGTTAAGGAGATGAGATTGAATACCTATACTATTAAGTATGATAATTTTAAGATGAAGCCTGATGAACCCATTTCTGATATGTATCTCAGGTTCAATGAAATTGTCAACACAATGACTTCTATGGGAAAGGATGTTCCAGAAAAGGAACAAATCATGAGAATTTTGATATGTCTACCTGAAAGATGTAGAGGAACCTCTATCTCCATTAGAGAATCGTGTGACATTGGAGAACTGCCAGTCAAGGAACTAATTGGTAAGTTGATGATGTATGAAGAAGAACTCAAGGTAAACAAAGAAGAGGATGATAAACCTAAAAGTAAGTCTATTGCCTTCAAGACTACAACCTCAAAGAATAAGGATAAGGAAAAGCCTCAAGCTATCAATGAAAGTTGAAGCAGTGAGGAAAGTGAGAATGATTCTGACAGTGATGCTGAGATGGCTCACATTGCTAGAAGATTTAAGAAATTCTATAGGAAGACGAAGTTTTTCAGAAAGTCAAACTACAAAGGCAAGTATGATAACAAAGGACACTGGAAAAAGGATTGGAAGAAATCTGATAAATCAGGTGAAGTTGTCTGTTATGAATGCAAAAGAAAAGGACACATAAAAGCAGACTGTCCAAAGCTGAAATACAGAAAGAAGTATGAATACAAGGATAATAAGTACAAGAAAGACATTAAGGCTACTTGGAGTGCTTCAGAAGACAGCACAAGTGAAGCTGAATCTTCAGACTCTGAAAGGATTCGAGCCAACATGTGTTTCATGACAAACACTTCTGAGGTAACATCAGAAACTCCTGCTTTAAATTCATATTATTATGGAGATGATTATGAATGTGATAACATGTCTAAATCTGAACTATTTGAATATTGTGATATGCTTGAAGAAACCTGTAATGAGCTTAAAGATAAATATAAAGGTTTAAAGAAACAATATGCTTTAAGTGTTAATCATAAATCTGATCTGAATATATAAGTAGAAAAGAATGCTCAGTTTCTTAAAGAAAATACTGAACTAAAATTGTCTAATGAGCAACTCAGAAAATACTTAGAGAAGTTCACAAATGGCAATAATACTCTAACACAAATGCTAGGAAAGCAAGTTTCACCTAGATATACTACTGGTATAGGATACCAACCTGGACAAAGATAAGTTGCCAAAACTAGATTCATTCCTAAATCTGGACAGAAGATAGTTAATTCTGGAACTTCATATGCCTCAACCAGTTATATTCATAGTTATGGATCTAATAAGGTTTATCTTTCAAAGAATGTTAATTCTACAAATTATATGAGACCCATTAGACAAATATGGATACCTAAAGTATCATTGTCTAACATGTCTGGACCCAAGAAGATCTGGGTACCAAAATCATCTTCCATCTAAATCTATTTTGTAGGAGACCTGCTTGAAGAGCTGTCACAAGAAGATATGGTACTTAGACAGTGGATGTTCAAGACATATGTCAGGAGACTTTTCATGTTTCAAAAGCTTAGTAAAAGTTGATGGAGGCTTTGTCACTTTTGGTGATAATTCAAAAGGAAAAATCATCGGCTTAGGCCAGATTGGTAACACTGATTCAATCTTGGTTTCTGAAGTTTTATTTGTCGATGGACTTAAATATAACTTGTTAAGCATTTCTCAGTTGTGTGATGATGGTTTTTATGTGAAATTTAAAAATTATTCTTGCAATGTTTTTAACTCAAAAAATGTTTTAGTATTTTCTGCTTTAAGAAATGAAAATGTTTATGCTGTTGATTTAGATTCTTTAGCTAAGCAGAATATTCCTTGTTTAAATGCTTTTCATAAAGAGTCTTGGCTTTGGCACAGAAGATTAGGACACTACAACGTGCACTCTCTTAGAAAACTTTCTAGGAAGAACTTAGTTAGAGACTTACCCAAACATGAATTTCCAGCAGACAAAGTTTGTAATCCCTGTCAAAAAGGAAAGCAACATAAAGTTTCTTTTAAATCAAATAAAGAAGTGTCAACTTCTCAACCTCTCGAGTTGGTTCACATGGATTTATTTGGACCTTCTAGAGTTTCTAGTTTGAATGGGAAGAACTATGTCTAGGTTCTTGTAGATGAATTTTCTAGATATACTTGGGTATATTTTCTAGCTCACAAAAGTGAAGCTTCTTCTTACTTTGTTAAATACTCCAAGTCTGTAGAGAATCTTAGTGGACTCAAGATTAAGACCCTGAGAAGTGATCATGGACGTGAGTTTGAAAATCATGAGTTTGATTCTTACTGCTCACACAATGGCTATAGTCATAATTTCTCTGCCCCTAGGACACCCCAACAAAATGGTGTAGTTGAGAGAAGGAATAGAACCCTGCAAGAAATATCTAGAACTATGCTCAATGAATATGAACTGCCTATTTACTTTTGGGCTGAAGCTGTAAATACAGCTTGTTATGTCATTAATAGAGTCTTGATCAGACCAGTTCTTAAGAGGACCCCTTATGAGTTGTGGAACCATAGGAAACCTAAGGTTAACTACTTCAAAGTTTTTGGCTGCAAAGTCTTCATTCTCAATACTAAAGACAATATTGCAAAATTTGCATCCAAGAGTGATGAAGGAATTTTCCTAGGTTACTCTATCTCTAGTAAAGCCTATAGAGTTTTCAATAAAAGAACCAAATGTCTGGAAGAATCTGTTCACATCAAATAAGATGAAACTGATCCACATGAACCTAAAATCTCTCTTGAAGATGATCTCTCTGGTTTGAATCTCAATGATAAAGACAATGGACCTATAGTTAAAACATCCAACTCTGGAAATTCTCCAGAACCTGCTTCTGTTGAACCTCAATCTGTAGATTAATCTGAAATATCTAGCCCTATATTTTCAAGACCATCTAGGACTCTAAAGAACCATCCTTTAGATGCTGTTGTAGGAAATCTAGATAGAGGAACACAGACTAGAGCTTCTCTAAGAAATCAGGTTGAACATCAAGATTTTCTTTCACAGTTAGAACCTAAAAATATCAATGATGCTATCAATGATGAATTTTGGGTAATGGCTATGCAAGAAGAACTAAATCAATTTGAAAGAAACAAAGTCTGGAAATTAGTAGAAAGATCTAAGGACATTTTGACCATAGACACAAAATGGGTGTTTAGAAACAAAGTTGATGAATCTGGAAACATCATTAGAAATAAATCTAGGCTAGTTGCACAAGGTTACAGTCAAGAAGAAGGAATTGACTATGAGGAAACCTTTTCACCTGTAGCTAGATTAGAGGCTATTAGGATCTTACTTTCCTATGCATCACATCTGAATTTCAAGATATATCAAATGGATGTCAAAAGTGTATTTCTAAATGGTTTTATTGTTGAAGATGTTTTTGTAGAACAACCACCTGGTTTTTTAAATCCTCATTTTCCAAATCATGTTTTTAAACTTTCTAAAGCTTTATATGGTTTAAAACAAGCTCCAAGAGCTTGGTATGAAAGGCTTTCAAACTTTATTATCTCAAAAGGATTTACAAAAGGAGTAGCTGATCCCACACTTTTTATAAAAAGGATTTCAAATGATGTATTAATAGTACAAATCTATGTTGATGATATTATTTTTGGATCTTCTAAAAATTCCTTATGTACTTATTTTTCAAAGATTATGCAAAATGAATTTGAAATGAGCTTAATGGGAGAGCTTAAGTATTTTCTTGGTTTTAAAATTTTTCAAACTAAAGATGGAATTATTTTAAATCAAAGTAAATATACAAAGGATCTTTTAAAACGTTTTGGATTGGATAGTATTAAGGAAAGTGATACACCTATGAGTACTACCTGTAAATTGGATACAGATGAAGCTGGGAAACCAGTGGATCAAACCAATTACAGAGGTATGATTGGGAGCTTACTTTATCTTACTGCTAGTTGACCAGAAATTATGTTCAGTGTATCTATGTGTGCTAGATTTCAAGCTAATCCTAAAGAATCACACTTACTGGATGTTAAAAGGATTTTTAAGTATCTTAAGTATACTATAAATTTAGGTTTGTTTTATCCAAAAGGACAATAATTTAACCTAACTAGCTATTCAGATGAAGACTTTGCTGGATGTAAGTTAGATAGGAAGAGCACATCTGGAACATGTCATTTGCTTGGAAAATCTCTAGTATCATGGTGTAGTAAGAAACAGAACTCAGTTGCATTTTCTACTGCCGAGAAGAATACATAGCTACTGGTAGTTGCTGTGCACAAATTCTGTGGATAAAACACACTTTATTGGATTATGGATTTGATCTTAAACATGTTTCAATTAACTGTGATAATACTAGTGCAATCAATATATCTAAGAACCCTGTGTCTCACTCTAGAACTAAGCACATTGATGTCAGACATCACTTTCTAAGAGATCATTATCAAAAAGGTGATATTTCTTTAAAATTTATTAGTTCTGAACATCAATTAGCTGATATCTTCACAAAGCCTTTATTCTCTAAAAGAATGAAATTTATTAAACAAGAGTTGTGTATGATCAATCTGTGAAACTGATATGTGAAACTGATCTGTGAAACCAATCTGTGAAACTGATCTGTGAAACTGATCTGTGAAACTGATCTGTGAAACCGATCTGTGAAACTGATCTGTGAAACTGATCTGTGAAACTGATCTTTGAAACCGATCTGTGAAACTGATCAGTGAAACCGATCTGTGAAACTGATCTGTGAAACTGATCTGTGAAACCGATCTGTGAAACCGATCTGTGAAACCGATCTGTGAAACCGATCTGTGCAACCGATCTGTCATACCAATATTTTTTTTATTATATTGTAATTAATTAGTAAATTTCTTTTATACGTTTTATGGGAACCCTAAATGATAAAATAAATGATACGCGGCTATTTATCTTCCCTAAACCTTTTACCTTTCATTTCCTGCCGAACCTTTCAACCTCTCTTCCCCTCTACTTCGAACCTTCGAACTCCTGCCTTCCCAAAATCCTCGAATGGCTAAGCAAAAGAGACCGAGCAAAGGACCGGATAGCCCTATACCTTCAAAGCGTGCTCGAGGCGAGTTGAGTAGTACCTCTCAACGATCAGTAAATCCGAACCTGGAAACTCGGATTGTTGCTGTAGAAAGAGAAGTCATCTCTGCGTGGCTTTTGTCAAGTAAGTCACTGTTGCTGCAAGTTCTTGAATCGCAAGGATGGATAGACTGGTTTTCTGACAACTCTCGAATAGACTACCCGAAGCTGGTACATGAGTTCTATATGAATCTGGAAATCACTTTAGATGGTGTGGAAGCTGCCAGGATGTTGTCTGTGGTAAAAGGAAAGAAAATATCCTTCTCATCTAAGTAGTGGGCTGAGTTCTTGAATGTACCTCATAAAGGTCGATATGAGGATTATGCTGGGAATATTCCTCCAACATCTGATTACTTCTCTTACGAATTAGCTTTAGAGCTTCTGACTGGAAACAGAGAGTCACGGAGAATCACACCTTCAGAATTAGATGGTGAATGTAGACTTCTTTTCAAGTTTATTCAGCACCAACTTTTCCCTAGGAGAGGAGATTTTGTTGCTGTAAAGTACCAGGATGTTTTCCTGATGTTTCTTCTGAAAACACATTAGAAGATCAATTTGTGTAGATATGTGATGGTGCACATAGCTGGAATGGTAAACCGTCCAAGAAATCCACTGCCTTGTTTTATTCAAAGATGATATCTACCATGCTCAAGAATCTAGAATGTATTGATAAAGATGATGAAGTTGATGAAACAGATCATACCTTCTGTCTCAACAAAGAGATCTGCAAGAGGATGAAAATCAATTGGAATCCATGGAAGAAGTGCTGGGTTGCAGATGAAGATAAATTGTATGAAGCCTACAATCCCATAGATCATGGCAAGAGGCCAAAGGATTTGAGAGACCCTGGCTTGAAACCAAATGAGGAACCGGTTTATTCTGATGATGATGTGCAAGAAGAAGGAAAGGATGAAGCCACTGAAGCCCAAGAACAAGAAGAAGCTGCGACTGAGGAAGGAAGTATGTCATCTCCTGATGATAGGAGTGATCCTGACACTGCTAGTCCCAATAGAAGAGTAGAATTTGGACCTGCTAGTCCACCCTTAGCCCTACCAGAATCAGAACCTATTCTTGGTGATGAAGAAGATTCTGATACTAAAGAATATCATAGTGAAGCTTCTGAGAAGAGTGATGATGGACATGCTGATGATGCTGAATCTGTTGTTGATGGTGATAACAGACCAGTGGATGGTCTTTCTGAAGATCAAATAGAATCACCTCAGTCAGAACAAGAAATACATATCAGTGACAAGGTTGATTCACCAAAAATCAGTGGAACAGCAAGCTATGAGAAACCAAAATACACCCTGTGTGCTGTTGTTTGGGATGACTACCCTGGTTATGTTGTGTTGGGCTTAGAATATTCTGAAGAAGAAGAAGCAATGCCAGAATCTACTGCAGCTGTGCAGAGGAACCTCCCAAGAGAAGAAAGGTCTGTTCCTGTTGTTGATCCTACAAATGTTAATTTACCTGGTTCTGGAATCTCTCAAGCTGATCTTAATAAGTTTAAGATTGAATTGCTAACCGCTGTGAGAGCCACAGTTAGAGAAGAAATTGCTAATGCTCTTACTCAAGTGTCTTTACAATTTTCTGAAAATTCATTGGAAGCCTTCTCACAAAGAGTATCTAATGATGTGAAGCCAGACCTGGCCAATACTGGTGAACTTATTGGCAGGCACATAGCCTTTTTGAATCAGACTATGAAGGATCTTCACACTGGCTTGGTATCTCTATCCAGCGAATTCCGATCAACCATCTCTGGTATGATGGAAGTTTTGAGAAATTTGATTGAACATCTCAACAAGTCTGACCTGAGGAAGTTGAAAGCTGAGTTAACTCACATAGTTGGCCAAGCCAGTACAGGAAAGGTAACCAAGATCACTACCCGTGAGCTAGATGCTCTAAGAGAAGTTGTGCATGATGAGTTAGCTGCTGTTAGACAAATTCTTGATTTAGAATCTTTGAGGAAGATGAAAGAGCTCTGTGATAACAGTCATAGGATGGCATCGGTATATTCAGCAGATGCTAAGAAAGCTCTGCAAGAGATCAAAGAGAAAGTTGATAATTACTTTTCCAAGATTTATACAAAGCATGAGATGGCTGCAAACTTCAAGGTGTTGGCAGAGAATCTGAAATTACCTCCAGTCACTCAGGCCTTCAAAACTCAAGTTCATCAGTTGCAAGATTTTACCCCTTCCTTGGCCCAGTTCATGGAGAATAAAGATGATTTTGAAAAAGCTATGAAGTATGGATCAGAAGTCATTCATGACTTCATTCATCTTTTGAAGCCCTATTTGAATGCCCAGGCCACTGCAATAGTAGTTCCTACTTCTGAAAATCTCAGTGACTTTGATGTAGCTCCAAATCAGCTATTTGTTGCTCAAGCTCTATCTCAGTTAAGACCAGACCCTCAGAAAGCTTCTCATCCATCTCCTGTTTCTCAACAACAACTCTCTGTGGCACCTGCTCCTACACCTTCCTGAGTTGTCCTACCACCACTTCAGATTCGCCAAGTCCAGCCTGCCTCTAAGCCTTCAAACTTACCCACTATTGATCCCAAAGACAAAGGCAAAGCCCCTTTGTATCCCAACAAATAGTTGTGTATTGTTTTTGATAGGGTGAACAGTGTGATGCTTGTAATATTCTGTACTTTATCACTTTTTTTCCTCTTTTCCTCTTTACTCTATGCTGACTGCTTTTACTTTCACTTTCACTTATATGTTTTCCCTCCTTTTTGATTATCCCAAAGGGGGAGAAGAAAAAGAAAGAATGATAAAATGATATATGGGAGAAGAAAACGAATGATATATGGGAGAAGAGAGATATATGGGGGAGAAAAGATGTATATATCTCAGGGGGAGAAATCTGTATAATATATATGAGAAATTTAAATTAAGGGGGAGATTTATATATCTCTTTATATTTATTATCTTTATGGTTTAATTCTCTTTATGTTTTTATTAATGATATATCATATTATTTATATTTTATGATAAAGATTTGTGATTATCAAAAAGGGGGAGATTGTTGAGCCCTCTGGAAGATTGTTGATTTCATATCTATGATTGATGTTTTAATAATCACAAATCATCACATATCATTAATGCTTAATCTGGTTTGATTTCTCATAAACTTAATTACACTTTGTTAATGAATCTGTTATCATGTTTTTGTCTATGCTTATTGACTTACAAAGTATTTTGGAAGTCTTCTGGATTCAACAAACATCGAAAGCACCGATCCAATATCAAAGGACAACGGTCGCACCGATCCAATATCAACAGACATCGGAAGCACCGATCCGATATCAAAATGACTCACCGATGTAAAATGAGTCACCGATGCAAAATGACTCACCGATGTAAATGACTCACCGATGCAAAATGACTCACCGATCATCAGACTCACTGATCAAACTGACTCACCGATCACATGACAAACCGATGCTGATCAAATGACTCACCGATGTAAAATGAGTCACCGATGCAAAATGACTCACCGATCAAATGATTCACCGATGCAAAATGACTCACCGATCAGATGACAGACTGATGCTGATCAAAATGACTCACCGATCATCAGACTCACCGATCATCAGACTCACCGATCAAATGACAGACTGATGCTGATCAAACTGACTCACCGATCAGATGACAGACCGATGCTGATCAGTCTGATTCACCGATGCTGATTTATCTGAGTCACCGATCATTACTCACTAATGCTAATGACCTACCGCTCACTTGATTCTTCAATAGTCATAAACAACTATTTGACTTTCTTTATCTTTATCTTTACTTTATCTAACCAACGGTCATATTAGGTATATTTTAATGCTCTGTCAATTAATTAATAAAGGTTGTCGGATGTCAGGAAATCGTACCTCGTACCTGCGGAAAGGAAACTTTTTCTGTCTTTCAAAGCACGTGACATAAATATGAGAAGAAGACTCTGCTAAAGAACTGAGTTGACAGAAGAACACAAGAGGAATATATAGAGGAAAGAAAGAGGAGGAAGAACCAAGCAGAACAGAACCTCATACACAATCAAGCCTACTCAAGAAGAGTTTTGTGCATACAAAAGAACATTGAATAACTTCATCGACTACATCTCACTGCCTTTGAACCTGAAGCATACGACACTCTTCTTCTCAAACAAAAACGAGAAGAGGACTCAGAATAAATTCTAACCAAATACAAAAGAGTCCAGAGCTACACTGAAATCACCAGTGCCATTTCTAAACTCTACATCTGTGCTCTATGATACATTTTCTTTACATTTCGAGCAGTGTGTGTTATCTGCTGTATTAAACACACACACTGACTCCTGTACTTTCACTGGAGGATCTTTAAATCCTCAGCAAACCTTTTTACACTTCATTTCTCACTGTGGATAGTGGTAGAGGTCGTGTGAGACCTGGACAGCTCTAAGCTGTTGTTTGTTTCCCCACGCAGAACTGTGGTAGAGGTCTTGTGACCTGGACAGTGTGTTCACTGTTGTTAACCCCGATCTAGGGTGTGGATCATTTTTATATAAACTTTTGAGAGGACTAAGTCTCGGCTTGAGACTGAACCTCTTGGTTAATTCTCTGTGTTTGTAGCTACATACTATATCCATACTACATATTTATTTCATATTTCGCTGCTATTACTTTGAAATATAATTTGTCTTCAAAGCTACTTTGATAGTTAAACTCGCAAGTGTTTATATTTATTATAAACCAGTAAGTTAGTTTCAAAAGTTAATTTAATCATAAGATTAAGTTAACTAAGAACTAATCAATCTTTGAGAAACTAATTGAACCTTTATAATCTGTATAAATTCACTATAGTTTAATCTGTTTTTGAAATAGGGGGATTTTAATGAACATTGTTTTTAAAAGAAAATTTTAATTGGAACTCAATTCACCCCCCTCTTGAGTATCCACTCCTACCAACAAACCTGAATCCTCACTTCCATCTCTAATATGAGACTACATACCACAAGAGTGTCCTATCCATCCTCTTCCAAACAAAGAGATTATTTTCATGGGGAACCATATAGAGTCTTGAAAGGATCTATTCTGATCGAAAACTAAAAAAACTATTATTATAAGATAACTCAACTAGTCCTAGATGATTATCCCATGATCCAACAAAATCTAAGACATGTTAACAAATAATATCCTCCAGGATCTGAGTAGCTATATCTATCTGACTATTTTTCCACGCGGTGGTAAGCTGTATAAAATATAACCTATGTCCCCATATCTTCCTCGATACTCTTAAAGAATAATGAGGTCAACAAATGATCCCTTTATGAGAAATAATTAAAGAAACCCCTTGTAATATCACTACCTTACACTTATCTCACATACACATATATTTATTATTATTTGGTTATCTAATCATAATGAAACGTTCAAAATTTTCTAACTGATTTATCAATAACATGGAATAGTTCTTCCCTCATGGAGATCATGGTAACCCAAAAATGATGTCCATGAAAAAATCTAAGCATTTATAAAAAGTTATAGAAAGAGGCTAGATACTTCCTTAAGGATTCATACTCTTTACCACTACTTGTTTGAAGGTGTAATAATGTGACACGTAATCTATAATGTAACAGTTCATACCCAGCCACCCGAATTATCTTTTCATGTCTTAAAACTGCATTTAAGTATCTTGGTGAATGGATCATTAGGAAATATCATATACAAAAAAATGACCTTCTAATATATTCTTGGATGAAAAACTACTCCCCAAAGTAGATAATACCATCTGAAGGGAGAGAAGAACCATAAATGGCCCTCCCGTAATAAATGGCTTCCCAAATTCCTACTTAATTCATCATCATACAATAAACTATATAGAATAAACTAAAGGTGATACGATGATAAAAAATAACTAGTCATAAACATAACTAAAACATCCTTAGTATCATCCAAATTAAATGAATAAATGTGTCTCATAAGGTTACTCTCTTCCTTCGATTCAAAAATAGTCAGTGATTTTACATTGTTGATAAGGGCATATATAATGACACTACCTTTCTATGGTGTGTAGGAGGGGTCAATGAAGAAATTCATAAGGTATTCAACACACGATATCTAAATAATATTAATTTCATTCTGAGAAAAGATATAGCTTAAACTCTTGTGATTATAAATGTCTATGAACCTTTCCCCAATGAGATAGTATCTCTGACACATAAGTGTATGAAAATAAATATTACTCACTAAATAACTAGTTTTATTTTTCCTTTTATTATTTTGAGGACTATGGGATCTATAAGACACAAAAATACCATTCTTCATGTGCGTAGATTCCAAAAAAAGATGATAATTAAAATAGAAAACCACATACCCCTTGCTGGGAATAGGTTAGATCAGAAGAGGATATGATTTTATATTCTATTAAAACTCATTTAATAAGGAATAAAATTTCAAATCCCATATTAATGCCACACCTTTCATGGTAAGATATTTGAAAGGGTATTATAGCTTTGAGTAACCAATCATGAATCATCGATGGTATCTAGCAAGACCAGGGAATCTAAAACATTAAAAGTGTTATGTGAATCCCCCAAAGAGAAGACAACTATCTCCATCCTAGGATAAAATTATAATCCACACAAAAAATTATAATTTCCTAATAACTTTAGTTTCTAAATATAGAAACTAAATTTCACAATCATTCCATAAAAACATTGAATCATTGAGATT
This sequence comes from Viscum album, assembly GCA_963277665.1. Lineage (NCBI taxonomy): Eukaryota > Viridiplantae > Streptophyta > Magnoliopsida > Santalales > Viscaceae > Viscum > Viscum album. The sequence continues at coordinate 402,173,205 of OY728138.1, forward strand.
TCAAAAACCAAACTAAAATTTTTATCTTTCTTGAGGTGAGATCTAAAAAAAATAAAAATATCATCCCTACACACAACTAAAATGGTTCTATGTACTGATTGAATGTCTAGTTAATCAAATACATATATTGTACATGATCAATGGTGAGACTAAATTGTATCCAAAAATATATTTATTGTCTATACCTTCTCCTAAAAGTTGTCTTTGGTATATCGGACGCTGTAACATTGGGTTGACGATAACCCGGCTAACGATCAATATTTAATAACCATTTTCCCCCAATAACTAGTAAACAATATCATCAATGTGGGGAAATGGATTACTATTCATAACTATTCCAACATTAAACCTCTAATAGTCCATGAAAATTAATATTTTAGAATCTTCATTCTTGGAGAAGTCTATAGGGGATTCCTGAGGAGAAACACTATGTCAAATGGAACCTTTCAACATCAAATCATAAAACTAAATATTGTGATATTAATGTTCCACGAGGGTTATATAATATTAGGGTATCAAAATTGGATGTTTATCTGAAAGTAAATCAATGATGAACTATATTTCCTTCATTGGAGGAAGTTTAGAGAATGTTTTTTATAAAACATTATGAATATCCATGAAATTTAGAAGATAAAAAACATAACAAATATCATTGGTCTCAAATAAAATAGACTAAAAACAACTCTTAATCTCTAAGAGGGATGTTCAAACGTGAATATTCATTAGATACCACTTTTACAAAAACAATTGAGGTGTACCCATTAGAAGAAAATAAAAAGACACACCAATATGGAAATAAATCTCAGTATAGTGTGAAATAAGATAATCAAACCTAATGAAGACATTGAAAAGATCCATATCAAGAATGAGGATATCCTAGACAAAATCCACATTGTTTATTTATAATTAATAATAAGGTCAATAAAACCCCTTCTCCTTCCTCTTCCTAATAGGTGTCTCTGAATCTATAACTAAAAAAATGAGATCAATGGATGTTTAATCAAATCAATAAAATTTGTAGAAAAAAAGATTCAGAGGAATTAGTATCAAATAAAAATCCATTTTAGAAGATGTAATAAATATTATACCTACCACAATCGTTGGGCCCATGTTATCCTCCATTAGAAACTCATCTGCGGAATAAAGGTGATTGATTTTGAGGTCCGTAGATACAAGCCTATAGTCTATAAATTATCTAACCGTGTGATAGTAGCCTTTGGATATAAAGATTCATGGAAATTATGTGGCATATAAATATCCTGAAGGAATCGCTATAAATGTCCATGGTTTCGACAATTTTTTCACATACTTATAGGTATATATAATAAATTATGGATTTTTTTATAGCCTTTCCACCTTGATATCAAGACAAGGGAACTCTACTAAATGTAACTGATAGTGAATAGATTTCCCATTTTTTGAGAACTACCACCACCCCTACTATGATCAATCAACATTCTATACCTTCTATGTGTTCCTCTAGAGGTGCCACTAGGTGGAAGAAAATGGGAAGAATGAGAAACATTACCATTCATATCTATCTCTATCATCATTTCTGTCACACCTGTCATTTCTAATTTATTTATGTTATTAATTTATTTTGCTTCAGGTAGTTCGGGTCTATACCCGACTTAAGTTTTCGAGTTCTTTATGTTTTGGCCTTGTTTGCGTCCAGCGCAATGCAGTCAAAGCTGCGTGGCCTCGCTTGGGTCGTCTCGCGGCCCCGCCCGGTTCACCGTACACCTTGCCGATGTTTATTTAATAGAATAAAATGAATTAACAATTGTTTTAATAATAATAATCACAATAATGTCATTTGAGATTATTATTGTTGTTGTTGTTGTTGTTGTTATTTCTATTTTAGTTTATTACAATTATTATTGTTTTATTAATTTAACTATTATTATTATTATGCTAATTATTTTCATTAGTATTATTATTATTACCACTTGTTTTGGTTTTGAGTTTTTCTTTATGTTTTTATTTAGTTTTATTTTTAAATGAATTTTGTTTTGTGTTTTTATTTAGTTTTATTTTTATTCTTTTTTTCTCATTCTTTTTTTCCTTTCCCTCTTGAATCATGACCTAGCTCCCCCCTTTCCCTGTTTCTATTTTTTATTCTTCATCTCGTCTAATTTTCCCCCTTTCTGCCAGGTTTTGGGCCGCCTCCCTCTCCCCCAGTCTGGCGGCCTCCCCCTCTCGGTCGGGTCGAGGTGTGACCCCCTGCCCTATCCGCTACAGGCCACCACCCCTTCTCCCAGGCGCGCCGCTCCCCTGACCACTGAAGGCCCTTTCCCTCCTTTGTTGCTCCTCCCGTCTAGCGTCAACCCCTGCTGGTAGCCCCTCCAGCGTGACCTCCCACCTTGACTCATCTGCTGGCCACAGATGAGTCTATCACGCACCCTATCCCCACTCCATTGGCCTTCCTACATTGTACGGCGATGAGCCGAACCAGCACCCCTGTTTCATCCCGGACGCGCCGCAACCCCCAGTCGTCTAGCCCCTTTCCGACCGACCTCCATGCCTCAAGCTGCCGCGCGGACCCCCTCCTCATCCTGGACGGGCCTTCTCGACCCGCCAACCTCCTTTCACAGGCGGTCGGACCCCCCCCCCCCCCCCCTTTGTCGAGACTTTTCCGCACTGCCGCACCATCTACCCTTTCTATATAAGTTTTTCAGCAGGTATGGGTCCAGATTTTGGGGGTTTTAACCGAACATTTTTGGGTTCCAATTCATGTTTTTGGGTTCGTGTTAGGTTCAATGTGGTGAAAACGGCATGCGAGTGAAGTTGCGCACTGAAATATGAAGTTTTCACTCCAATTTTGAGGATTTATACATCCCGGTAGGTGGTTCCCCGTCTAATTATTATCTGATGAATTAATTTGAAATGTTTATTTTGTTTTGCATATTTTTAATTAATTTTTGTTGTGAGAATTATGGTTTATTTGATGTTTGATTTGCATTGAAATTTTTTAGTATATTGTTCATATTATTGGGTGTTTTCTGTTGAGAACTCTATTAGTGACTTTGGAATTGTGTGATTATCTTATTAAGTCGTGTAAATGGTGGGAACTTCTTTTTTTACATGGTGTCGGGTGCGTTTGGTCATAAAAGAAGTTTTTGTGTGAGCTTAGTGGTTAACGTTAAGAGATTTCTTCTAAATTGTTTTATAAGCTTTTATTTTTGGCATGTTAAACTATGTGGTTTAGAAAATGGTGTTGTTGATATGGTGTAAGGGTTTTTCATCAAACCTTTTGGTGGTGCAGGTCACACATTTTATTGCATTTGAGTGCGTGTGATGTTGGAATGTGTTTTTGATTTCTAAGTGGTTACCTTTGTGTGTGTAAAACCATGTGACACTCCTTTTCTGTTGTTTTATAAACTTTTTAAGTGGTTTATTAGATTATTTCAATAGTGTGAAGTGTGTTTTGAAAAATTTTTTAGCGAGTGTATTATTTCAAATGGTTTTTTGTGTGTACAAATTGTTTTTTTTTTGCGTGTGTAGTATCCTATTGGGTTTGAGTGTATGATAATGACATGTGGCATGAACTTTGAATTGCTTGAGCACAAACGGGAAGCCTGGGTACTAGGTGGGAAAACTAGACTAGCGTGCTAGTGATACGGGAGTGGCATCGACCCAGTTTCACTTAGCGGGATTGACACTTACAACACTAACTAATCATTGGATGATGAATGGAGACCACTATGGTAGGAGGTGTTTCCAAACCAGTGGCTCGTTCACGGGAATGTGTGATATGGTTCACCGAGACATGAGGTTCTAGGGTCCCACTTCTTGCTAGTATCTTTAGGGTCTCTCCCATGTATTGTGCTCTTCCTTTGCTTTCTTCTCACCGTCGGCACACGGTGGGACGTCGGGGTTACCAAGAAAAGTGTGTGTGCGTGTGTGTGTGTGTGCGTGCGTCTGTGTGTGTGCATGCGTGTGTGGGTCTGTGTGCATGTGTGTAAGTTAATTTAAGTTGTTTTCCTTTTAGAGAAGTTTCCCCTTAAAAAAAATTTCATTAAAATCCTTTAAGCACTTATTTATTTTTATTCTGTCAATTGAAAATGTATTTTTCTTTTAATAATTATGCGTGGAACCTTTTCTCGGTGGCATCCTACTGGGATTTTAGCTCACACCCTACTTAAACCCTTATGTGTGTGTAGATTCTGTTTCTTCGGTATTCCAGGTTGTGACTTCGTGCTCAGCGACGGTTGTTGGTCGTTGATGGTCATCTCATGCAGGTTAACATTTGTGACGTGTGGATGTCGCACCTCTCCTTCTGCTTGGAGGTTTGAATAAGAGTTTTAGTTTCCGCTGTCATCTTTTATTTTTTTTGTTTTTGGTTCTGGTTTTAGACATTAAACATGTATATAGTTTAAAGGCGTGTTTGGTTGTCTACTTCCAGTTTCAGTTTATTTATCTTGCTGGTTGTTTTTCTATCTTTTATTTCGTGTAAACCGTTCCCACTTGTTACTCTTGCTACCTGGGAACTTGTGCCAGCCCGTGGGGATCGGGAACGCCCTTCGGGCCTTTCCGCGGACCGGGTCGGGCGCCGGGTCAGATGGCGACCCGGCCTGGTTCATGAAAAAATGGTATCAGAGGGTTTGATTTTCTCTCTTGGGTCGTTTTATTTTGGGATAGAGTCACGGTAGACTTGAGTTAAAGTTTTCGGGACTCGACGTCCTGGCTACGAGTAAGGTTCCTAGCCAGCACACCTCGTGGCGGGACTCAAGTTACCAAAGTATGTTGAGGTTTTTTTGAGTTTTTAGACATTTCGGTTAATCTTGTCTAAGGGAAATGAAAAGGGAGTATGGTCAGTGGTCTTAGTGAGCTCGCAGGGTCAGGAAAGCCTTGTGGGGACGGGGACACTATCCTAAAATACACTTCGTGGCCAACGGCGTGATTGGCGTCTGACCGCCAACCATATGCTCCAATCACCCACTGACTGTAACATCCCAGGTAAATAAAGAATATGAAATCTTTATATTTATCCATATTTGTGAATCAAATATTAATATTACTTTAAAGGGGATGCTATGCTCGATGGCGTACCCAATACGCAACAACGAGTTTCTTGGGAATCTTACGTTGCACTCTAATAATAAAATAATATTATTTTAAATGGTAGTTAACATGTAGCTTTTGTGTTGGTGGGAATGGATAGAAATAACTAAAATATTATTATATATGTTTTTTAAATGTTTTTACATTTATCCAAAGGCTTAAAATACGGAAAGAATTCAATTTTAGGCTTTTATACCCTAATTTTTACTAAAGGTTCACTTATCACCTTTTGATGGAGAACTGTCATTAAATATAGTTTTGATCACTCTTATACATTATTTTGGACCAAATAAAACTCTTCTTTAGAATCGGGATATCATATTTTACTTTGTGTAAATTTTTGGTATTTTTCCGATAAAGTTCATTTTTTTAATGAATAGTGTAAAATGTTGTATTTTAATTCAAAACATCTTTTTAATCTAATTTATTTATATGATTAGATTATCATTTGAATTGGTTTTAAAGTGAAATTAGAAAATATTTTTACCATTAAATCCAATAGTGGTCGTTAAATTAATTTCACTTTGAAATCAGACTTAAGCTAGTGTCAATCTTTTGATACTTAATGTTTCATAAAAACACGCTATTTGCTCTGACAGCGGGAATTAATTATTAAATTAATTAATTTTACTTATATGTTTTGAATTTTTAAAATAGACTTCATTTTTGAATTCAGAATATCAAATATATCTTAGGGGGAATTTTTGGGATTTTTCTGAAAAACTTCAATTTTTGATGAATAGTGAAAACACTAACTGGTACTTATAAAAACTGATTTTTCATTTAAATGAAATTTTACCACTTCTGTGTTATGAATTTTAAAAATCCGACATACATGGTTGTCATTAATAAGTAAAATGTGGTTCAATGAGATAATAATAATTTTTTGGTGAATAGTAACTTATAAATTTTTAATCGCGATTAGTGGTAATTAGTGTAGTTTAGGGTAAAAATAATGTTTTAATAATATGAGATGATCTTGAAACATGTCCTAACCTCATTGTATGTGTCATGGACGACCAATACAAGCCATGGGTAAACTTGGGGACCCCATGGAGCCACTTTGGTTGGGAAATGACATAAATAACTTTTTATTTAATGTTAAAGTAAAAATGACACAAACATGAGTTATTTTACTAAAAAAAAATTACATGGGGTTATACAAGTCATGATTTTTCCTATAAATATTCATTAGAAAGATAAAAAGATTTCCTACAACATAGTATTTGTTTTATAATTTTTAAACATTAAATAAATTAAATTATTTATGCCATCATGATGATGCAGCGATGACCTCATTATTTAAAGATTTAAATAAAATGGAAAGATAATTTAATATCTAAGACCTACAGATGTACAAAACATATTGGATGAGTGGATTTAGAACCCTTATCACCTTATCCTCGAAACAAATCAATGTGGGACCTTTAAAATCCGAAACTATTTTGAAAATAAAGTAACATTTTGTATCTTTACAAGAGTGTCCCTCCTCTCCTCTTATAAAAGGCCCCCACCTCAACCTCCTTACCCACACTCCCAAAGACTTTGGCTCGGCCAAACCCTACCCATTTTGTCTCTCCACTTACCTATATTACTCCTTGAAGCCTCACATTGGGCAGAAGTCTTCCCAAGGAAGCCTTTGAGATCAAACCAAAGGGAGTTACCCGATTTTAAGGTAATGTCTTCTTTTGAGTCCTTTTGTTTTATTTTGCTTCTCAAACCCCCTAAACTCTTTTTATTATTTTATTTTGTAACAACTCCAGTATCCTCAATATACTAGGATGTTGTTATAAGAAGGATTCGATCTGCACTTACACACACCTACATCTAATGGTTAAAGAACATATTGTTTCCGTGGATGGCGAATTTCTGCCTCACGAAACGATGATTGTTCAACACTCATATAACACATTCAAAGGTGGCCATTAAGGTGTCACTATATTTATATATGATATATAATATGTTTATGTTTTTCTTAAGCTTCTGTAGTTTTCATTTGTGGCTTACCTTTATGGCTTCTATTATGGGTATATGCGATATCTTCATTTTAGGAAGTGCGGACTACCGCCCCCTCAAAGTGATGTGATTCGTTAATGCCATACATGGGATGTATAAAGGATGGATTTAATGTTATTATATATGATTTTATACTGGAATTATAATATACCTATATATCATTATTATTTATTTCCATTAAAGTATGAGATAGAAATGAAAGTAGCGTTCATGGGTACGTACGGCTTACTGTCTCCATGAACGGTGCATTTCATTTCTTATCCCCAAATGTAATGTACTATTAAAAGTACATGTATATAATGGATATATATAATGAATGATAAATCTAAATGATGAATATAATTCGGGAATTAAAATATACATACCTCTCATTTAGTTTTAATTCCATTAATATGACAAAGAAATGAAAGTAGCGTTCATGCGTACGTACAGCTTACCATCTCCACGAACGGTGCATTTCATTTATTACCTCTAAATGATTATGTAACATTATAAATACATGTATATGCTGGATATATATGATATACATTCTATCCAAATCAGGAATGTCATTCTGGATATAAAGAACCTTTGACCACACGAACAACATGTAGTTGTAAGAAGTCCATTTTCGACTTAAGAACCAAATATCGACAAAACAAACATTATTAACTTAAATGGTTACATAATGTTTATAAAATGGAAATAAGTGATATAAAATGAATAATGAACTTTAAAAAGGTTCTTAATCAAGTATAAATTAACTCAAGTTTATTATTCAGGACGTTAAAGAACGATCGAGTCAAGTCGGACCCGAGGTAAGGGACTTCGTCTCAATCTCCTTTCATTGAGGCATATTTCGTTTTATACACAACTTTCTTTTGTAACGGTGTATAAACCCATTTGACTTTTAATTTTATACAAAAGGAATCTTTTTCTAAGAAGGGTTTTACAAAACGACAAAAAGGAATGTTTCTTTTGACATACGCGGTGACAACGACCTTTTCCGCCGCCGCGAGTATTATTTGGTCTTTGGCTTCCTCAACAAGCCGTAATGTTTTTAAAATAAAATAAATACAATATACTCTTTTATGTATTTTGGTATTGAAAATGGTTTTGATAAAGGATTATATGTTGTCAATATATTTATGATATATTGTGATTGAAATGTGGAAATGTTATCATTCCTTTATGTTGGTTTTATGTTTTATGATTTTATATTGGTACTTGGACATTTTAATGGGTGGTTACGTTATAAACCATATGACGGGTGGTGCCGTGAATACCAGGACGGGTGGTTACGTTATAACCTCCAATGCATTGGGTATGGAAGTCAGCCGTATGGCTATTCCATTAAGTATGTATGGAAATTGGTCGTATGGCTATTCCATTAAGTGATATGTGTGGGAGTCGACCGTATAGTTATTCCACTTAAGTATGTTTATGTCCCAAGTTACCTTTATATATGTTATGTGTTCTTTATATGGGTTTTATGGTAATCCTTTGGTTACAAAAAGGTAAGTAATGATATTTTATTCAGTGAAGAGTTTTTACTACTTCATAAAGGTGAAAAGTATTACTTTGATAAAGTATACATAGTTTACTTATTGTTTTGATAAACTAACAGTTTTTATTCTTTGTGTATCCCTTACTGAGTTTTTATGCTCATCCCAAGTTTTTGAAATGTTTTTCACAGGACTTAGCATGGAATAGGGTCAAGGATGGGATCAAGGGAAAGTCATGCTACCTAAAACATGAAACTAGACATGTTTCTTTTTAATAGTTTTTATTTTATGGAAATTTAGTAGAAGAGACTACTTTGTAATCTTTTGAGATGTAATAGTTATGTCCTAATTCTCTAAAACTCTAAACCTGAAAAGATCCTCAATGTGAATTATTCATTTAATTCAATTTTAATTAAGGTTTAAGGCCGGGGCCTTATAGTTGGTATCAGAGGTCGGTTTAGATAACTTTAGAGGTTGGGGTATTCTTTAAGCATAAGTGACATTACCATAATGGTTAGGATTTCAGACAGAGTCCTAGTTTTAGATAAAGTGAATGAGTAAGAATATCTTAGTGTTTATCTTCCTCATTAATACATGATGGTTTTGTTGTTATACTCACACTGACCCTTTTTCGTTTTAGTAAATGGCTGGATCTAGCAGGCACCAAGGTAACGGTGGATGTGAAGGAAACTGTGACAGTTTTCTGAGCGAGCAGCTAAATGATATGGGAGCTGTAATGAGAACTCTTGTGTTTATCCTCAACCAACTATCTGGAGTTATGATTGACCACCTAAACCTTGGTGATTTCTATAAGGCATCATATATGCGAGAAACAAATCCCTATGGAACTATAGGTAATAATCATAAAGGTAAGTGTGTTCAAAAACCCATGTGTCAAAGATGTGGAAAGAAACACCTAGGAAAATGTTTCAAAGGGATAGAAATATGCTATAGATGTGGAAATGAAGGTCATAAAGCAAGAACCTTCCATGGAAAAAAGAAGCATCCAGTTGACTCGAGGAAAGGGAAAGAAGTTCTTTCTGAGGGATCAATTGAATGTTTTAAATGTGGTGTGTAGGGTCATTATGCAAACACATGTCCCATGAAGAAGTTTTGTGAATGGGATCACCAAGATCATACAAATACTCGTTTACCAATACCTAATGCCATTCCGATTGAGGATGAATAAACCGACAATGACCAATCAAAGGTATGGATTATTTCTTAACTTTTGCTTTCTATTTTTGGATCTTAGGATATGATTCATGATTTTGTTTGTAGGAAAGTGGTATTTCAGAATAAGTTGTAAAGGAATGGTTAATGGACCATGAAGTATGTTGAATGAGTAAGATGTCAACATATAAGGGCTTCAAGAGTTATGGTGAAATTCATAAGAGTATTAAGTGTCTTTTGATGATGGGGTACATTAGAAAACTTTTTATAGTATGTGTAACACTGATGTTTAATATATGAAAATTTTATTCAAGGAATAGTTATCTTTTCTTTTTTGGACATAGTTATAAAGAACCATTTGGGTTTATATGATCCTTACTTTTGAGGTAATTATTGGTTACTATATGTTATGATTGAAGTGAAAGGCATGAGATAAAATTGAGGTTAAATTATGTTATGGTTATTTTTGATGATTTTATCCCTTTTTGGGGAATGATTTAAGAATTATATAGTTTTTGAAAAAGGACAACACGCAGACCGTGTGACAACCCGTCGCGTCAGACAAAGCTGCGGGAATCGAACCCACAACCAAAGTGCGACTGGTATTTATCACCTACCACTGGACTACGTGAAGTCCCTGGTTAGTTTGACTGATTCATTTTAGTTATATGATTTTATGAATTAAGAGTAAGTTGATTTTGGGTTATTTATGAAAATGATTAACCTATCATGGAGGATATGTGATTAGGATAATTACTTTTCAATGCGAGACTTTAGGAGAAACTGATGTTGTTTGGAGATAAATATTACGATTTAACTTGGAAGACTATGTGACTAAATCCATAAAATGTTTGGGTTTCAATCTTAGATTGGTTTACATTGAGGAATTTTATGGACAAATTGTTTATCGGATGGTCCTCGTTGAACTTTGGGTTTTGTTGGACAAATTTTGGAGATTAAGAACAGATTTTCTTTCTAATGGGTTATCCTTTTCTGGATTATCTGATCTTGTACTAACTTTTTTTTTGGTTTTGTTTTTGGTTTTGGTTAAGGTCTAAAGACATGGAAAGTATATAGTTCTCTTTTTTGGATTAGGTTATTCTCAGGAAGTTGATTACAGTACTCTTACTGCGAACAAGTCTTCCTAAAAACTCGTCTTTTGGAGAAAATATGAGTTTGATTAAGGAATCTAGTAAAAGTTGAAAGTATACGTGACAAGTAAGTATGTTTCATTATGATTTAGTTAAGATCAACAAATAAATTCCTCAATGAAGAGTAACTTAAAAAAAATGTTGTCTGTTAACTTTTCCTACTGAGGAATCGAATACCGTTTAACCCATCACAAGTTTGTGATTTTCTTGTGGTTAATTTCTTCTAGACATGTTTACTATCACTCTCCATCAGAACATGACCCTTTGTTTTCTCCTCCATATCCATATTTTAATACTTGGAATCCTAGTATGGGTTAACTCGGGTGACCTCTATACTTCTCTTTCTTTATTTTAAAGTAATTGTTTTACCGAATCTTGTTCCGATGTGGGATTTTCAAGGATGTTTCCAAGCCCAATTTTAAAAAAATTGTGAGGACGCAATTCCCAAAAGGCGGGAAGGATGTAACACCCCAGGTAAATAAAGAATATGAAATCTTTATATTTATCCATATTTGTGAATCAAATATTAATATTACTTTAAAGGGGATGCTATGCTCGATGGTGTACCCAATACGCAACAACGAGTTTCTTGGAAATCTTATGTTGCACTCTAATAATAAAATAATATTATTTTAAATGGTAGTTAACATGTAGCCATTGTGTTGGTGGGAATGGATATAAATAACTAAAATATGTTTATATATGTTTTTTAAATGTTTTTACATTTATCCAAAGGCTTAAAATACGGAAAGAATTCAATTTTAGGCTTTTATACCCTAATTTTCACTAAAGGTTCACTTATGGCCTTTTGATGGCAAACTTTCATTAAATATTGTTTTGATCATTCTTATACATTCTTCTGGACCAAATAAAACTCTTCTTTATAATTGGGATATCATATTTTACTTTGTGTAAATTTTTTGTATTTTTCCAATAAAGTTCATTTTTTAATGAATATTGTAAAATGTTGTATTTTAATTCAAAACCTCTTTTTAATCTAATTTATTTATATTATTAGATTATCATTTGAATTGGTTTTAAAGTGAAATTATAAAATATTTTTACCATTAAATCCAATAGTGGTCGTTGAAATTAATTTCACTTTGAAATCAGACTTAAACTAGTGTCAATCTTTTGATACTTAATGTTTCATAAAAACACGCTATTTGCTCTGACAGCGGGAATTAATTATTAAATTAATTAATGTGACTTATATGTTTTGAATTTTGTAAAATAGACTTCATTTTTGAATTTGGAATATCAAATATAGCTTAGGGTGAATTTTTGGGATTTTTCTGAAAAACGTCAATTTTTGATGAATAGTGAAACCACTAAGTGGTACTTATAAAAACTGATTTTTCGTTTAAATGAAATTTTACCACTTCTGTGTTATGAATTTTAAAAATCCGACATACATGTTTGTCATTAAGATGTAAAATGTGGTTCAATGGGATAATAATAATTTTTTGGTGAATAGTAACTTATTAAGTTGTTAATCGCGATTAGTGGTAATTAGTGTAGTTTAGGGTAAAAATAATGTTTTAATAATATGAGATGAGCTTGACACATGTCCTACCCTAATTGGATGTGTCATGGCCGACCAAGAAAAGCCATGGGTCAACTTGGGAACCCCATAGAGCCACTTTGGTTGGGAAATGACATAAATAACTTTTTATTTAATGTTAAAGTAAAAAATGACACAAACATGAGTGATTTTATTAAAACAATTTTTACATGGGGTTATACAAGTCAGAATTTTGACTATAAATATTAATTAGAAAGATAAAAAGATTTCCTACATCATAGAAGTTTTTTTATAATTTTTAAACATTAAATAAATTAAATTATTTATGCCATCATGATGATGCAGCGATGACCTCATTATTTAAAGATTTAAATAAAATGGAAGGATAATTTAATATCTAAGACCTACAGATTTCCAAAACCTATTGGATGAGTGGATTTCGAACCCTTAACACCTTATCCTCGAAACACATCAATGTGGGACCTTTAAAATCCAAAACTATTTTGAAAATAAAGTAACATTTTGTAACATTACAAGAGTGTCACTCCTCTCCTCTTATAAAAGGCCCCCACCTCTACCCCATTTCACACACTTCTCAAGCCTTTGTCCCGGCCAAACCCTGACCAATTACTCTCTCCACATCCCTCTCCTCATCCTAGAGGATTCCCTTTGGGCATAATCCTTTCAAAGCAATCCTTTAGGCTCAAATCAAAAGGAGTTTCACTTTTAAAGGTAATTCATTCTCTCATGTTCATTTGTTTTATTTTGCTTCTCCAACCCTCTAAACTCTTTTTATTTACTTATTTGGTAACAAAACCAGTATCTTAAATATACTAGGATGTTGTTATATGATTTATTCGAGCTACACTCTCACACAACTACATAAAATGGTTAAAGAACATACGGTTTCCGTGGATGGCGAAATTCTGCCTCCCGAAATGATGATTGTTCAATACTCATTTAACACCTTCAAGGGTGGACATTATGATGTCACTATTTTTATATATGATATATAATATGTTTATGTTTTATTTAAGCTTCTGTATTTTTCATTTTTGGCTTACCTTTATGGTTTCCATTATGGGTAAACATGATATCTTCATTTAAGGAAGTGTGGACTACCGCCCCCTAAAAGTGATGTGATTCGTTAATGCCATTTGTGGGACGTGTAAAGGATGGATTTAAAGTTATTATATAAGATGTTATACTGGAATTATAATATACCTCTATATCATTATTATTTCTTTCCATTAAAGTATGAGATAGAAATGAAAGTAGCGTTCATGCGTACGTACGGCTTACCGTCTCCATGAATGGTGCATATCATTTCTTTTCCACAAATGTAATGTACTATTAAAATTACATGTATATAATGTATATATATATATATAATTAATGATATATCTAAATTATGAATATAATTCTGGAATTAAAATATACATACCTCTCATTTAGTTTTAATTCCATTAATATGACAAAGAAATGAAAGTAGCGTTCATGCGTACGTACGACTTACCATCTCCATGAACGGTGCATTTCATTTCTTACCTCTAAATGATTATGTAATATAATAAATACATGTATATTCTGGATATATATGATATACATGCTATCCAAATCAGGAATGTCATTCTGGATATAAAGAACCTTTGACCACACGAACAACATGTAGTTGTAAGAAGTCCATTTTCGACTTAAGAACCAAATATCGACAAAACAAACATTATTAACATAAATGGTTACATAATGTTTATAACATGGAAATAAGTGATATAAAAGGAATAATTAACTTTAAAAAGGTTCTTAATCAACTAGAAATTAACTCAGGTTTATTATTCAGGACGTTAAAGAACGATCGAGTCAAGTCGGACCCGAGGTAAGGGACTTCGTCTCAATCTCCTTTCATTGAGGCATATTTCGTTTTATACACAACTTTCTTTTGTAACGGTGTATAAACCCATTTGACTTTTACTTTTATACAAAAGGAATCTTTTTCTATGAAGCGTTTTAAAAAACGACAAAAAGGAATGTTTCTTTTAACGTACGCGGTGACAACGACCTTTTCCGCCGCCGCGAGTATTATTTGGTCTTTGGCTTCCTCAACAAGCAATAATGTTTTTAAAATAAAATAAATACCATATACTCTTTTATGTATTTTGGTATTGAAAATGGTTTTGATAAAGGACTATATTATGTCAATATATTTATGATATATTGTGATTGAAATGTGGAAATGTTATCATTCCTTTGTATTGGTTTTATGTTTTATGATTTTATATTGGTACTTGGACATTTTAACGGGTGGTTACGTTATAAACCATATGACGGGTGGTGCCGTGAATACCAGGACGGGTGGTTACGTTATAACCTCCAATGCCTTGGGTATGGAAGTCGGCCGTATGGCTATTCCATTAAGTATGTATGGAAATTGGCCGTATGGCTATTCCATTAAGTGATATGTGTGGGAGTCGACTGTATGGTTATTCCACTTAAGTATGTTTATGTCCCAAGTTACCTTTATATATGTTATGTGTTCTTTATATGGGTTTTATGGTAATCATTTGGTTATAAAAAGGTAAGTAATGATATTTTATTCAGTGAAGAGTTTTTACTACTTCATAAAGGTGAAAATTATTACTTTGATAAAGTATACATGGTTTACTTATTGTTTTGATAAACTAACTGTTTTTATTCTTTGTGTATCCCTTACTGAGTTTTTATACTCATCCCATGTTTTTGAAATGTTTTTCATAGGACTTAGCATGGAATAGGGTCAAGGATGGGATCAAGGGAAAGTCATGCTACCTAAAACATGAAACTAGACATGTTTCTTTTTAAGAGTTTTTATTTTATGTAAATTTAGTAGAAGAGACTACTTTGTAATCTTTTGAGATGTAATAGTTATGTCCTAATTCTCTAAAACTCTAAACCTGAAAAGATCCTCAATGTGAATTATTCATTTAATTCAATTTTAAGTAAGGTTTAAGGCTGGGGCCTTATAGTTGGTATCAGAGGTCGGTTTAGATAACTTTAGAGGTTAGGGTATTCTTTAAGCATAAGTGACATTACCATAATGGTTAGGATTTCAGACAGAGTCATAGTTTTAGATAAAGTGAATGAGTAATAATATCTTAGTGTTTATCTTCCTCATTAATACATGATGGTTTTGTTGTTATACTCACACTGACCCTTTTTCGTTTTAGTAAATGGCTGGATCTAGCAGGCACCAAGGTAATGGTGGATGTGAAGGAAACTGTGACAGTTTTCTGAGCGAGCAACTGAATGATATGGGAGCTATAATGAGAACTCTTGTGTTTATCCTCAACCAACTATCTGGAGTTATGATTGACCACCTAAACCTTGGTGATTTCTATAAGGCATCATATATGCGAGAAACAAATCCCTATGGAACTATAGGTAATAATCATAAAGGTAAGTGTGTTAAAAAACCCATGTGTCAAAGATGTGGAAAGAAACACCTAGGAAAATGTTTCAAAGGGACAGAAATATGCTATAGATGTGGAAATGAAGGTCATAAAGCAAGAACCTGCCATGGAAAAAGGAAGCATCCAGTTGACTCGAGGAAAGGGAAAGAAGTTATTTCTAAGGGATCAATTGAATGTTTTAAATGTGGTGTGCATGGTCATTATGCAAACACATGTCCCATGAAGATGTTTTGTGAATGGGATCACCAAGATCATACAAATACTCGTTTACCAATACCTAATGCCATTCCGATTGAGGATGAAGAAACCGACAATAAACAATCAAAGGTATGGATTATTTCTTAACTTTTGTTTTCTATTTTGGGATATTAGGATATGATTCATGATTTTGTTTGTCGGAAAGAGGTATTTCAGAATAAGTTGTAAAGGAATGGTTAATGGATCATGAAGAATGTTGAATGAGTAAGATGTCAACATATAAGGGCTTCAAGAGTTATGGTGAAATCCATAAGAGTATTAAGTGTCTTTTGATGATGGGTTACATTAGAAAACTTTTTATAGTATGTGTAACACTGATGTTTAATATATGAAAATTTTATTCAAGGAATAGTTATCTTTTCTTTTGTGGACATAGTTATAAAGAACCATTTGGGTTTATATGATCCTTACTTTTGAGGTAATTATGGGTTACTATATGTTATGATTGAAGTGAAAGGCATGAGATAAAATTGAGGTTAAATTATGTTATGGTTATTTTTGATGATTTTATCCCTTTTTGGGGAATGATTTAAGAATTATACAGTTTTTGAAAAAGGACAACACGCAGACCGTGTGACAACCCGTCGCGTCAGACAAAGCTGCGGGAATCGAACCCACAACCAAAGTGCGACTGGTATTTATCACCTACCACTGGACTACGTGAAGTCCCTGGTTAGTTTTACTGATTCTTTTTAGTTATATGATTTTATGAATTAGGAGTAAGTTGATTTTGGGTTATTTATGAAAATGATTAACCTATCATGGAGGATATGTGATTAGGATAATTACTTTTCAATGCGAGACTTTAGGAGCAACTGATGTTGTTTGGAGATAAATATTATGATTTAACTTGGAAGACTATGTGACTAAATCCTTAAAATGTTTGGGTTTCAATCTTAGATTGGTTTAATTTGAGTAATTTTATGGAAAATTGTTTATCGTATGGTCCTCGTTGAACTTTGGGTTTTGTTGGACAAATTTTGGAGATTAAGAATAGATTTTCTTTATAATGGGTTATCCTTTTCTGGATTATCTGATCTTGTACTAACTTTTTTTTGGTTTTGGTTTTGGTTTTTGTTAAGGTCTAAAGACATGGAAAGTATATAGTTCTATTTTGTGGATTAGGTGATTCTCAGGAAGTTGATTACAGTACTCTTACTGTGAACAAGTCTTCCTAAAAACTCGTCTTTTGGAGAAAATATGAGTTTGATTAAGGAATCTAGTAAAAGTTGAAAGTCTACGTGACATGTAATTATGTTTCATTATGATTTAGTTAAGCTCAAAAAATAAATTCCTCAATGAAGAGTAACTTAAAAAAAATGTTGTCTGTTAACTTTTCCTACTGGGGAATTGAATACCGTTTAACCCATCACAAGTTTGTGATTTTCTTGTGGTTAAATTTCTCCTAGACATGTTTACTATCACTCTCCATCAGAACATGACCCTTTGTTTTCTCCTCCATATCCATATTTTCATACTTGGAATCCTAGTATGGGTTAACTAGGGTGACCTCTATACTTCTCTTTCTTTATTTTAAAGTAATTGTTTTACCGAATCTTGTTCTGATGTGGGATTTTCAAGGATGTTTCCAAGCCCAATTTTAAAAAAATTGCGAGGACGCAATTCCTAAAAGGGGGGAAGGATGTAACACCCCAGGTAAATAAAGAATATGAAATCTTTATATTTATCCATATTTGTGAATCAAATATTAATATTACTTTAAAGGGGGTGCTATGCTCGACGGCGTACCCAATACGCAACAACGAGTTTTTTGGGAATCTTACGTTGCACTTTAATAATAAAATAATATTATTTTAAATGGTAGTTAACATGTAGCCGTTGTGTTGGTGGGAATGGATAGAAATAAATAAAATATGATTATATATGTTTTTTAAATGTTTTTACATTTATCCAAAGGCTTAAAATACGGAAAGAATTCAATTTTAGTCTTTTATACCCTAATTTTCACTAAAGGTTCACTTATCGCCTTTTGATGGCGAACTGTCATTAAATATAGTTTTGATCACTCTTACACATTCTTTTTGACCAAATAAAACTCTTCTTTAGAATCGGGATATCATATTTTACTTTGTGTAAATTTTTGGTATTTTTCCGATAAAGTTCATTTTTTTAATGAATAGTGTAAAATGTTGTATTTTAATTCAAAACCTCTTTTTAATCTAATTTATTTATATGATTAGATTATCATTTGAATTGGTTTTAAAGTGAAATTAGAAAATATTTTTACCATTAAATCCAATAGTGGTCGTTGAAATTAATTTCACTTTGAAATCAGACTTAAACTAGCGTCAATCTTTTGATACTTAATATTTCATAAAAACACGCTATTTGCTCTGACAGCGGGAATTAATTATTAAATTAATTAAGGTGACTTATATGTTTTTAATTTTGTAAAATAGACTTCATTTTTGAATTCAGAATATCAAATATAGCTTAGGGTGAATTTTTGGGATTTTTCTGAAAAACTTCAATTTTTGATGAATATTGAAACCACTAAGTGGTACTTATAAAAACTAATTTTTCGTTTAAATGATATTTTACCACTTCTGTGTTATGAATTTTAAAAATCCTACATACATGGTTGTCATTAAGAAGTAAAATGTGGTTCAATGGGATAATAATAATTGTTTGGTGAATAGTAACTTATTAAGTTTTTAATCGCGATCAGTGGTAATTAGTGTAGTTTAGGGTAAAAATAATGTTTTAATAATATGAGATGAGCTTGACACATGTCCTACCCTCATTGGATGTGTCATTTCCGACCAAGATAATCCATGGGTCAACATGGGGACCCCATGGAGCCACATTGGTTGGGAAATGACATAAATAACTTTTTATTTAATGTTAAAGTAAAAATGACACAAACATGAGTTATTTTACTAAAACAATTTTTAAATGGAGTTATACAAGTCATAATTTTGACTATAAATATTTATTAGAAAGATAAAACGATTTGCTACATCATAGTATTTTTTTATAATTTTTAAACATTAAATAAATTAAATTATATATGCCATCATGATGATGCAGCGATGACCTCATTATTTAAAGATTTAAATAAAATGGAAAGATAATTTAATATCTAATACCTAAAGATGTCCAAAACCTATTGTATGAGTGGATTTAGAACCCTTATCACATTATCCTCGAAACACATCAATGTGGGACCTTTAAAATCCGAAACTATTTTGAAAATAAAGTAACATTTTGTAACTTTACAAGAGTGTCACTCCTCTCCACTTATAAAAGGCCCCCACCTCAACCTCCTTACCCACACTCCCAAAGCCTTTGGCTCGTCCAACCCCTGCCCATTTTGTCTCTCCACTTCCTTATATTACTCCTTGAAGCCTCACTTTTGGAAGAAGTCTTCCCAAGGAAGCCCTTGAGCTCAAACCAAAGGGAGTTACCCGATTTTAAGGTAATGTCTTCTTTTGAGTCCTTTTTTTTATTTTGCTTCTCCAACCCCTTAAACTCTTTTTATTCTTTTATTTTGTAACAACTCCAGTATCATAAATATACAAGGATGTTTTTATAAGAATTATTCAAGCTGCACTTACACACACCTACATCTAATGTTTAAAGAACATATTGTTTCCGTGGATGGCGAATTTCTGCCTCACGAAACGATGATTGTTCAACACTCATATAACACCTTCAAAGGTGGACATTAAGGTGTCACTATATTTATATATGATATATAATATGTTTATGTTTTACTTAAGATTCTTTATTTTTCATTTGTGGCTTACCTTTATGGCTTCTATTATGGGTATATGTGATATCTTCATTTTAGGAAGTGCGGACTACCGCCCCCTCAAAGTGATGTGATTCGTTAATGCCATACGTGGGACGTATAAAGGATGGATTTAATGTTATTATATATGATTTTATACTGAAATTATAATATACCTCTATATAATTATTATTTATTTCCATTAAATTATGAGATAGAAATGAAAGTAGCGTTCATGCGTACGTACGGCTTACCGTCTCCATGAACAGTGCATTTCATTTCTTATCCCCAAATGTAATGTACTATTAAAAGTACATGTATATTATGGATATATATAATGAATGATACATCTAAATGATGAATATAATTCGGGAATTAAAATATACATACCTCTCATTTAGTTTTAATTCCATTAATATGACAAAGAAATGAAATTAGCGTTCATGCGTACGTACGACTTACCATCTCCATGAACGGTGCATTTCATTTATTACCTCTAAATGATTATGTAATATTATAAATACATGTATATGCTGGATATATATGATATACATGCTATCCAAATCAGTAATGTCATTCTGGATATAAAGAACCTTTGACCACACGAACAACATGTAGTTGTAAGAAGTCCATTTTCGACTTAAGAACCAAATATCGACAAAACAAACATTATTAACTTAAATGGTTACATAATGTTTATAACATGGAAATAAGTGATATAAAAGGAATAATGAACTTTAAAAAGGTTCTTAATCAAGTAGAAATTAACTCAAGTTTATTATTCAGGACGTTAAAGAACGATCGAGTCAAATCGGACCCGAGGTAAGGGACTTCGTCTCAATCTCCTTTCATTGAGGCATATTTCATTTTATACACAACTTTCTTTTGTAACGGTGTATAAACCCATTTGACTTTTACTTTTATACAAAAGGAATCATTTTCTATGAATCGTTTTAAAAAACGACAAAAAGGAATGTTTCTTTTAATGTACGCGATGACAACGACCTTTTCCGCCGCCGCGAGTATTATTTGGTCTTTGGCTTCCTCAACAAGCCGTAATGTTTTTAAAATAAAATAAATACCATATACTATTTTATGTATTTTGGTATTGAAAATGGTTTTGATAAAGGACTATATTATGTCAATATATTTATGATATATTGTGATTAAAATGTGGAAATGTTATCATTCCTTTGTATTGGTTTTATGTTTTATGATTTTATATTGGTACTTGGACATTTTAACGGGTGGTTACGTTATAAACCATATGACGGGTGGTGCCGTGAATACCAGGACGGGTGGTTACTTTATAACCTCCAATGCCTTGGTTATGGAAGTCGGCCGTATGGCTATTCCATTAAGTATGTATGGAAATTGTCCGTATGGCTATTCCATTAAGTGATATGTGTGGGAGTCGACTGTATGGTTATTCCACTTAAGTATGTTTATGTCCCAAGTTACCTTTATATATGTTATGTGTTCTTTATATGGGTTTTATGGTAATCCTTTGGTTATAAAAAGATAAGTAATGATATTTTATTCAGTGAAGAGTTTTTACTACTTCATAAAGGTGAAAAGTATTACTTTGATAAAGTATACATGGTTTACTTATTGTTTTGATAAACTAACAGTTTTTATTCTTTGTGTATCCCTTACTGAGATTTTATGCTCATCCCAAGTTTTTGAAATGTTTTTCACAGGACTTAGCATGGAATAGGGTCAAGGATGGGATCAAGGTAAAGTCATGCTACCTAAAACATGAAACTAGACATGTTTCTTTTTAAGAGTTTTTATTTTATGGAAATTTAGTAGAAGAGACTACTTTGTAATCTTTTGAGATGTAATAGTTATGTCCTAATTCTCTAAAACTCTAAACCTGAAAAGATCCTCAATGTGAATTATTCATTTAATTCAATTTTAAGTAAGGTTTAAGGTTGGGGCCTTATAGTTGGTATCAGAGGTCGGTTTAGATAACTTTAGAGGTTAGGGTATTCTTTAAGCATAAGTGACATTATCATAATGGTTAGGATTTCAGACAGAGTCCTAGTTTTAGATAAAGTGAATGAGTAATAATATCTTAGTGTTTATCTTCCTCATTAATACATGATGGTTTTTTTGTTATACTCACACTGACCCTTTTTCGTTTTAGTAAATGGCCGGATCTAGCAGGCACCAAGGTAACGGTGGATGTGAAGGAAACTGTGACAGTTCTCTGAGTGAGAAACTGAATGATATGGGAGCTGTAATGAGAACTCTTGTGTTTATCCTCAACCAACTATCTGGAGTTATGATTGACCACCTAAACCTTGGTGATTTCTATAAGGCATCATATATGCGAGAAACAAATCCCTATGGAACTATAGGTAATAATCATAAAGGTAAGTGTGTTCAAAAACCCATGTGTCAAAGATGTGGAAAGAAACACCTAGGAAAATGTTTCAAAGGGACATAAATATGCTATAGATGTGGAAATGAAGGTCATAAAGCAAGAACATGCAATGGAAAAAGGAAGCATCCAGTTGACTCGAGGAAAGGGAAAGAAGTTCTTTCTGAGGGATCAATTGAAAGTTTTAAATGTGGTGTGCATGGTCATTATGCAAACACATGTCCCATGAAGAAGTTTTGTGAATGGGATCACCAAGATCATACAAATACTCGTTTACCAATACCTAATTCCATTCCGATTGAGGATGAAGAAACCGACAATGACCAATCAAAGGTATGGATTATTTCTTAACTTTTGTTTTCTATTTTGGGATCTTAGGATATGATTCATGATTTTGTTTGTCGGAAAGAGGTATTTCGGAATAATTTGTAAAGGAATGGTTAATGGATCATGAAGAATGTTGAATGAGTAAGATGTCAACATATAAGGGCTTCAAGAGTTATGGTGAAATTCATAAGAGTATTAAGTGTCTTTTGATGATGGGGTACATTAGAAAAATCTTTATAGTATGTGTAACACTGATGTTTAATATATGAAAATTTTATTCAAGGAATAGTTATCTTTTATTTTGTGGACATAGTTATAAAGAACCATTTGGGTTTATATGATCCTTACTTTTGAGGTAATTATGGGTTACTATATGTTATGATTGAAGTGAAAGGAATGAGATAAAATTGAGGTTAAATTATGTTATGGTTATTTTTGAAGATTTTATCCCTTTTTGGGGAATGATTTAAGAATTATATAGTTTTTGAAAAAGGACAACACGCAGACCGTGTGACAACCCATCGCGTCGGAAAAAGCTGCGGGAATCGAACCCACAACCAAAGTGCGACTGGTATTTATCGCCTACCACTGGACTACGTGAAGTCCCTGGTTAGTTTGACTGATTCTTTTTAGTTATATGATTTTATGAATTAAGAGTAAGTTGATTTTGGGTTATTTATGAAAATGATTAACCTATCATGGAGGATATGTGATTAGGATAATTACTTTTCAATGCGAGACTTTAGGAGCAACTGATGTTGTTTGGAGATAAATATTACGATTTAACTTGGAAGACTATGTGACTAAATCCTTAAAATGTTTGGGTTTCAATCTTAGATTGGTTTACTTTGAGGAATTTTATGGACAAATTGTTTATCGGATGGTCCTCGTTGATCTTTGGGTTTTGTTGGACAAATTTTGGAGATTAAGAATAGATTTTATTTATAATGGGTTATCCTTTTCTGGATTATCTGATCTTGTACTAACTTTTTTTTTGTTTTGGTTTTGGTTTTGGTTAAGGTCTTAAGACATGTAAAGTATATAGTTCTCTTTTGTGGATTAGGTGATTCTCAGGAAGTTGATTACAATACTCTTACTGCGAACAAGTCATCCTAAAGACTCGTCTTTTGGAGAAAATATGAGTTTGATTAAGGAATCTAGTAAAAGTTGAAAGTCTACGTGACAAATAAGTATGTTTCATTATGATTTAGTTAAGCTCAAAAAATAAATTCCTCAATGAAGAGTAAATTAAAAAAAATGTTGTTTGATAACTTTTCCTACTGGGGAATCGAATACCGTTTAACCCATCACAAGTTTGTGATTTTCTTGTGGTTAACTTTCTCCTAGACATGTTTACTATCACTCTCCATCAGAACATGACCCTTTGTTTTCTCCTCGATATCCATATTTTCATACTTGGAATCCTAGTATGGGTTAACTCGGGTGACCTCTATACTTCTCTTTCTTTATTTTAAAGTAATTGTTTTACCGAATCTTGTTCCAATGTGGGATTTTCAAGGATGTTTCCAAGCCCAATTTTAAAAAAATTGCGAGGACGCAATTCCCAAAAGGGGGGAAGGATGTAACACCCCAGGTAAATAAAGAATATGAAATCTCTATATTTATCCATATTTGTGAATCAAATATTAATATTACTTTAAAGGGGATGCTATGCTCGATGGCGTACCCAATACGCAACAACGAGTTTCTTGGGAATCTTACGTTGCACTCTAATAATAAAATAATATTATTTTAAATGGTAGTTAACATGTAGCCGTTGTGTTGGTGGGAATGGATATAAATAACTAAAATATGATTATATATGTTTTTTAAATGTTTTTACATTTATCCAAAGGCTTAAAATACAGAA
Source organism: Viscum album (assembly GCA_963277665.1). Lineage (NCBI taxonomy): Eukaryota > Viridiplantae > Streptophyta > Magnoliopsida > Santalales > Viscaceae > Viscum > Viscum album. Next base: position 402,197,659 of record OY728138.1, read on the forward strand.
AGAATTCAATTTTAGGCTTTTATACCCTAATTTTCACTAAAGGTTCACTTATCGCCTTTTGATGGCGAACTGTCATTAAATATAGTTTTGATCACTCTTATACATTCTTTTGGACCAAATAAAACTCTTCTTTAGAATCGGGATATCATATTTTACTTTGTGTAAAGTTTTGGTATTTTTCCGATAAAGTTCATTTTTTAATGAATAGTGTAAAATGTTGTATTTTAATTCAAAACCTCTTTTTAATCTAATTTATTTATATGATTAGATTATCATTTGAATTGGTTTTAAAGTGAAATTAGAAAATATTTTTACCATTAAATCCAATAGTGGTCGTTGAAATTAATTTCACTTTGAAATCAGACTTAAACTAGTGTCAATCTTTTGATACTTAATATTTCATAAAAACAAGCTATTTGCTCTGACAGCGGGAATTAATTATTAAATTAATTAATGTGACTTATATGTTTTAAATTTTGTAAAATAGACTTTATTTTTGAATTCGGAATATCAAATATAGCTTAGGGTGAATTTTTGGGATTTTTCTGAAAAACTTCAATTTTTGATGAATAGTGAAACCACTAAGTGGTACTTATAAAAACTGATTTTTCATTTAAATGAAATTTTACCACTTCTGTGTTATGAATTTTAAAAATCCTACATACATGTTTGTCATTAAGAAGTAAAATGTGCTTCAATGGGATAATAATAATTTTTTGGTGAATAGTAACTTATTAAGTTTTTAATCGCGATTAGTGGTAATTAGTGTAGTTTAGGGTAAAAATAATGTTTTAATAATATGAGATGAGCTTGACACATGTCCTACCCTCATTGTATGTGTCATGGCCGACCAATACAAGCCATGGGTCAACTTGGGGACCCCATGGAGACACTTAGGTTGGGAAATGACATAAATAACATTTTATTTAATGTTAAAGTAAAAATGACACAAACATGAGTTATTTTACTAAAACAATTTTTACATGGGGTTATACAAGTCATAATTTTGACTATAAATATTCATTAGAAATATAAAACGATTTCCTACATCATAGTAGTTTTTTTATAATTTTTAAACATTAAATAAATTAAATTATATATGCCATCATGATGATGGAGCGATGACCTCGTTATTTAAAGATTTAAATAAAATGGAAAGATAATTTAATATCTATGACCTAAAGATGTCCAAAACCTATTGTATGAATGGATTTCGAACCCTTATCACCTTATCCTAGAAACACATCAATGTGGGACCTTTAAAATCCAAAACTATTTTGAAAATAAAGTAACATTTTGTAACATTACAAGAGTGTCACTCCTCTCCTCTTATAAAAGGCCCCCACCTCTACCTCCTTACCCACACTCCCAAAGCCTTTGGCTCGGCCAACCCCTGCCCCTTTTGTCTCTCCACTTCCCTCTCTTAATCCTTGAAGCCTCACTTTGGGCAGAAGTCTTCCCAAGGAATCCTTTGAGCTCAAACCAAAGGGAGTTACCCGATTTTAAGGTAATGTCTTCTTTTGAGTCCTTTTTTTTATTTTTCTTCTCCAACCCCCTAAAATCTTTTTATTATTTTATTTTGTAACAAATCCAGTATCCTCAATATACTAGGATGTTGTTATAAGAAGTATTCTAGCTGCACTTACACACACCTACATCTAATGGTTAAATAACATATCGTTTCCGTGGATGGCGAATTTCTGCCTCACGAAACTATGATTGTTCAACACTCATATAACACCTTCAAAGGTGTCCATTAAGGTGTCAATATATTTATATATGATATATAATATGTTTATGTTTTACTTAAGCTTCTGTATTTTTCATTTGTGGCTTACCTTTATGGATTCTATTATGGGTATATGCGATATCTTCATTTTAGGAAGTGTGGACTACCGCCCCCTCAAAGTGATGTGATTCGTTAATGTCATACGTGGGACGTATAAAGGATGGATTTAATGTTATTATATATGATGTTATACTGGAATTATAATATATCTCTATATCATTATTATTTATTTCCATTAAAGTATGAGATAGAAATGAAAGTAGCGTTCATGCGTACGTACGGCTTACCGTCTCCATGAACGGTGCATTTCATTTCTTATCCCCAAATGTAATGTACTATTAAAAGTACATGTATATAATGGATATATATAATGAATGATACATCTAAATGATGAATATAATTCTGGAATTAAAATATTCATACCTCTCATTTAGTTTTAATTCCATTAATATGACAAAGAAATGAAAGTAGCGTTCATGCGTACGTACGGCTTACCATCTCCATGAACGGTGCATTTCATTTCTTACCTATAAATGATTATGTAATATTATAAATACATGTATATCCTGGATATATATGATATACATGCTATCCAAATCAGGAATGTCATTCTGGATATAAAGAACCTTTGACCACACGAACAACATGTAGTTGTAAGAAGTCCATTTTCGACTTAAGAACCAAATATCGACAAAACAAACATTATTAACTTAAATGGTTACATAATGTTTATAACATGGAAATAAGTGATATAAAAGGAATAATTAACTTTAAAAAGGTTCTTAATCAAGTAGAAATTAACTCAAGTTTATTATTCAGGATGTTAAAGAACGATCGAGTCAAGTCGGACCTGAGGTAAGGGACTTTGTCTCAATCTCCTTTCATTTAGGAATATTTCATTTTATACACAACTTTCTTTTGTAACAGTGTATAAACCCATTTGACTTTTACTTTTATACAAAATGAATCTTTTTCTACGAAGAATTTTACAAAATTACAAAAAGGAATGTTTCTTTTAACGTACGCGGTGACAACGACCTTTTCCACCGCCGCGAGTATTATTTGGTCTTTGGCTTCCTCAACAAGCCGTAATGTTTTTAAAATAAAATAAATACCATATACTCTTTTATGTATTTTGGTATTGAAAATGGTTTTGATAAAGGATTATATTATGTCAATATATTTATGATATATTGTGATTGAAATGTGGAAATTTTATCATTCCTTTATATTGGTTTTATGTTTTATGATTTTATATTGGTACTTGGGCATTTTAACGGGTGGTTACGTTATAAACCATATGACGGGTGGTGTCATGAATACCAGGACGGGTGGTTACGTTATAACCTCCAATGAATTGGGTATGGAAGTCGGCCGTATGGCTATTCCATTAAGTATGTATGGAAATTGGTCGTATGGCTATTCCATTAAGTGATATGTGTGGGAGTCGACCGTATGGTTATTCCACTTAAGTATGTTTATGTCTCAAGTTACCTTTATATATGTTATGTGTTCTTTATATGGGTTTTATGGTAATCCTTTGGTTACAAAAAGGTAAGTAATGATATTTTATTCAGTGAAGAGTTTTTACTACTTCATAAAGGTGAAAATTATTACTTTGATAAAGTATACATGGTTTACTTATTGTTTTGATAAACTAACAGTTTTTATTCTTTGTGTATCCCTTACTGAGTTTTTATGCTCATCCCAAGTTTTTGAAATGTTTTTCACAGGACTTAGCATGGAATAGGGTCAATGATGGGATCAAGGGAAAGTCATGCTACCTAAAACATGAAACTAGACATGTTTCTTTTTAAGAGTTTTTATTTTATGGAAATTTAGTAGAAGAGACTAATTTTTAATCTTTTGAGATGTAATAGTTATGTCCTAATTCTCTAAAACTCTAAACCTGAAAATATCCTCAATGTGAATTATTTATTTAATTCAATTTTAATTAAGGTTTAAGGCTGGGGCCTTATACTGACACTAGTTTCCTCCTGCATTGTTTCTCGTCTCTTTGTTTTGGGTTCATGGAAATTTGGTTTTTTAAGTAAAAATTTTTTGTTCTTGGAAAATTTTTTCAAATAAATCGCTTTAAAAATAAAATGATGTGAAAGGTTTGGAAAGTATGGGTTGGATGTTTTGGTTTTGAAAAAAAAATGGAAAGATTTAGTTTTTATATATGGTGTTATTATAAGGCCCCAGCCTTAAACCTTACTTAATCTTGAGTTATTACAAGATTACACATTGAGGATCTTTTCAGGTTTAGAGTTTTAGAGAATTAGATCCTAAAACTTGCATTACATTCCACATTTAAACAAAGTGGTTACAAAAAAGACAATATTCATTCTTCCCATCAACGGAAACATATTGAAAATAAAACATGGATTCTTTCTTGACACATCCTTGACACTATCACCACATCATGTACCTTTCCCTTGACCTGTGAAAAACATTTCAAAAAAACTTGGGATTAGCATAAAAAGATCAGTAAGGGTTATAAAAATATGGAAAGGAAACATGAGTTCATATATACATAAGAATGAAATCATACTTTACCCATAAAACATAGGTACTTTAACATACCTCATCAAACCATGAATAAATCATAGAAACATAAGACATAAAGGTAACTTGAGGCATTCATAACATTCTTACGTACGGAGTAACCCTCTTGGTTACGTTTGGAATACCCATCACAGTATATTCCCTAAATCTCTTCGGAGAAACCTCAATGTTTCACTCCTTCGCGTTACCCAATGCATTGGAGAGCTATATCGGGCTCACCCGCCCTTAGTTTATCACGGAACCACCCGTTTTCATAACAATGCCCAAGAACCATAACATAAATGTATCACATAAAACATGCATAAAGGAAACATAACATTACCACATTTCAATCACAATATAACATTTTAGTATATTGAAATAATGAATCCATTCAAAAAGAAACCATTTCCAAAACCATTTAAAACATTTAATAAAGAGATTTTTGAATCAAAGTGTCCCATACCACCTTGAAGCTTAAAATTTTAAACCATTAATATCCATATAAATAAATCCTTAAAACCATTTTGAAAACATGGATATTAATAAGAACAAATAATTAAAACATTTAAAATGATATTTTGGTTAAAGGGGTTTTACCAAAATTAGAGACACTTGAATACAATAATTGAGGAATAACATTTAGTCAGAACTTTATAATATCACGAGAATAAATGGATTCATGATATAATACTCCATAGGATAGTATATACACCATATAAGAGTGAATTGGTGCATAACAACAATGAACCCTCAATAGAAATGTCAAATGTGATGAAATCCCTTATAGAGAAGGTATCCTTAAATTAAGGACAAATCAATCTCAAAAATATGTGTGACAAATATAAGTACACCCAATATAAGTGGATATTAAGTGTAAAACAATAAAAGGGAATTCACACATATTCAATGGATGACATATTCAATGACTACATGTTGAACCCAAAGAAATCGAAATTGGGTTAAAAAGTTCCCTTGACAGCCTAACGGCATCACATCAAAATGAGTTGATGAGAGATAAAAAGTGTATCTCATCACTTGGACATAAAATTTAAATCAATAAGGATATATGAGAACATATCCCAACATAACAATATGTAAATTAAAATACCCAACAAAAGAAGTCTTTTAAAAAAGAGGAGGGTGAAAGGTTCCCTTACCGACTTGGGTATCATTCAAAACATACACCCCATGAAAGAAGGACAATAGATCATTGATGTAAATACTCATAAACGAAATTATATTACACAAAGAGTAGAATAATGGGCATTACATACACCACTCAATGGAATTTGTGGCAAATGTATCATAAATCTCACTGGAATAAAAGTGAGATGAAAAATCCCTTACGAAAACTCGGCAGCCTAACGGCGCCACATAAAACTTCCAAATATGGATTGATGAGATCAAATAGGGTATCTCATCACATTACAATAAAATTTATAGAAATAGGAATATAAAATAACATCCCCCAACATTACAAAGAGGAGCTTAAAAGAAGTGACATAAAGAAGAGTACTTAAAAAGAAAGAGAAGAGTAGGATCCCTTACCTCGGGTCCGACTTGACTCGATCGTTCTTTAAAATCCTGAATAATAAACTTGAGTTAATCTCTACTTGCTTAAGAACCTTTTTCAAGTTCATTATTCCTTTTACACCATGTTATAAACATCATGTAATCATTTAAGTTAATAATGTTCATTTTGTCGGTATTTGGTTCTTAAGTCGAAAGTGGACTTCTTACAATTACATGTTGTTCGTGTGGTCAAAGGTTCTTTATATCCAGAATGACATTCCTGATTTGGATATCATATATATCATATATATCCAGCATATACATTTATTTATAATATTACATAATCATTTAGAGGTAAGAAATGAAATGCACCGTTCATGGAGACGGTAGGCCGTACGTACACATGAACGCTACTTTCATTTCTTTGTCATATTAATGGAATTAAAACTAAATGAGAGGTACGTATATTTTAATTACAGAATTATATTCATCATTTAGATGTATCATTCATCATATATATCCATTATATACATGTACTTATAATAGTACATTACATTTGGGGATAAGAAATGAAATGCACCGTTCATGGAGACGGTAAGCCGTACGTACGCATGAACGCTACTTTCATTTCTATCTCATACTTTAATGGAAAGAAATAATAATTATATAGAGGTATATAATAATTCCAGTATAAAATCATATATAATAACATTAAATACATCCTTTATACGTCCCACATATGGCATTAACGAATCACATCACTTTGAGGGGGCGGTAGTCCGCACTTCCTAAAATGAAGATATCGCGTATACCCATAATGGAATCCATAAAGGTAAGACACAAATGAAAAATACAGAAGCATAAGTAAAACATAAACATATTATATATAATATATAAAAATAGTGACATCATAATGGCCACATTTGAAGGTGTTAAATGAGTACTGAACAATCATTGTTTCGGGAGGCAGAATTTCGCCATCCACGGAAACCGTATGTTCTTTAACCATTTGATGTAGTTGTGTGAGAGTGTAGCTCGAATAAATCTTATAGAAACATCCTAGTATATTGAAGATACTGGTTTTGTTACGAAATAAGTAAATAAAAAGAGTTTAGGGGGTTGGAGAAGCAAAATAAAACAAATGAACATGAGGGAATGAATTACCATTAAAAGTGTAACTCCTTTTGATTTGAGCCTAAAGGCTTCCTTTGAAAGGATTCATACCAAAGGGAATCCTCTAGGATTAGGAGAGTGATGTGGAGAGAGTAATTGGGCATGGGTTGGCTGAGGCAAAGGCTTGAGGAGTGTGTGTAATGAGGTAGAGGTGGGGGCCTTTTATAAGAGGAGAGGAGGGGCACTTTTGGAAAGTAAAGAAATATTACTTTATTTGAAAATGTGTTTCGGTTTTAAAAGGTCCCACATTGATATAATTCATGGATAAGGTGATAAGGGTTTGAAATCCACACATAAAATAAGTTTTGGACATGTGTAGTTCAAATATTTTACATTATCTTTTCATTTTATTTAAATCGTCAAATAATGATGTCATCACTACATCATTATTATGTCATAAATAATTTAATTTATTCAATGTCTAAAAATTATAAAAAAAATACAATGATGTATGAAATCTTTTTATCTTTCCAATTAAAATTTATAATCAAAAATCTGACTTGTATAACCCTATTTAAAATTTGTTTTAGTCAAACATATCATGTTTGTGCCATTTTTACTTTTACATTAAATAAAAAGTTATTTATGTCATTTCTCAACCAAAGTGGCTCCATGGGGTCCCCAAGTTGACTCATGGCTTTTCTTGATCGGCCATTACACATCCAATGATGTTAGGACATGTGTGAAGTTCATTTCATATTATTAAAATATTATTTTTACCTTAAACTACACTAATTACCTCTAATCGCGATTAAAAACTTAATAAGTTACTATTCACCAAAAAATTATTTTTATCCCATTGAACCACATTTTACTTCTTAATGACAACCATGTATGTCGGATTTTTGAAATTAAAAACACAAAGATGTCAAAATTTCATTTAAACGGAAAAATCAGTTTTTATAAGTACCACTTAGTGGTTTCACTATTCATCAAAAATTGAAGTTTTTCAGAAAAATCCCAAAAATTCACCCTAAGCTATATTTGATATTCCAAATTCAAAAATGAAGTCCATTTTAGAAAATTCAAAACATATAAGTCACATTAATTAATTTAATAATTAAATCCCGCTGTCAGAGCAAATAGCGTGTTTTTATGAAACAATAAGTATCGAAAGATTGACACTGGTTTAAGTCTGATTTCAAAGTGAAATTAATTCCAACGACCACTATTGGATTTAATGGTAAAAATATATTCTAATTTCACTTTAAAACCAATTCAAAATATAATCTAATCATATAAATAAATTATATTAAAAAGAGGTTTTGAATTAAAATACAACATTTTACACTATTCATTAAAAAAATGAACTTTATTGGAAAAAACAAAAAATTTACACAAAGTAAAATTTGATGTCCCGATTCTTAATAAGAGTTTTATTTGGTCCAAAAGAATTTTTAAGAGTTAACAAAACTATATTTAATGATGGTTCAACATCAAAAGGTGATAAGTGAACCTTTAGTGAAAACTAGGGCATATACGCCTAAAATTGAATTCTTTCCGTATTTTAAGCCTCTATCCTTTATTGAATAAATGTAAAAACATTTAAAAACATATATAATCATATTTTAGTTATTTCTATCGATTCCCGCCATTAAAACGGCTACATGTTAACTACCATTTAAAATAATATTATTTTATTATTAGAGTGCAACATAAGATTCTCAAGAAACTCGTTATTGCGTGTTGGGTACACCATCGAGCATAGCATCCCCTTTAAAGTCATATTAATATTTTATACACAAATATGGATAAATATGAAAATGTCATATTCTTTATTTACCTGGGGTGTTACAGTTATCGTGGGAAACCACATGCATAAGTGTATATGGGAAAATAAAGGGTTAATGGCATGAGCGGATGAGTGCCTAGATGGATATGAGGTGGGTGTCGTTTTGGCATGAGAACATGCATGTGCGAGGCTCATGGGACGCCATTGGTGTTTGTGCAACCCACTAGGTTTGCTTATTTTTAAATTGTTTTGATAAAGGAAATTTTTTTTGTTTTTAAATAATCGGTGATTGTGTGGTGTGTCCTTCTATTCTTGAAAGGTTGGATGTGAGGTGTTTTGAGCCGAGGATCCCTTCTGGATGGTTTGTGTCCTGAGTTTTAATTCTTATTTGAAAGTTGGTATGCAAGGGTGTAGCTAGTTAATTATTTTGAAAAGTACATCGGGGAGCCCTGGTAGTGGTTTCCCCTGCACGTTTGGTGTTCTCTTGTGGTATGTCCTGAAAATTGGACCAGTTCGGTTGGGTCCATGGTTTTCTTTCTTGGCTAGTGTACACCCCCAATAAAGAGTTAATGTGTGAATGACGTGTGACCACAGATGGTTCGCCGTTGGACGACCCTCCAGTTGACTAAAGTAATGACTCTTCCTTTTTAGTGACAATGCTAAGTCTATTACTTTTTTCCTTCAGTTAATCGGATCCTCTCTTAGAAGAATGATAGATGCAAGGGGAGTTGAAGGGAGTTTTGGTCTTCTTGAGTTGTCTGAGTCGTCGGGTATGAAGTTGACATCGTTGTGTCTAAAGGTTCCCCTGGAAGCGGTGAAAGAAATTCTAGTGGGGAAACATGAAGGTGGTTCAGAATTATCAGTGTTGACCAGTGTCTTGAATGTCTTTGTAGTATTTTCATCAGCCGAAAGGGTCATGTTCAGTGACGTCTTGCAGCATGAGGTCCTTTTTCTAGTCAACGGTTGTTTGGAAGCGGTAAAGGAGACTCCAGTGGGGAAAAGGTGGAAGAAACCCTAAGTTGTTGGTGTGGCTATTTTTTTAAATGATCCCTGGTCTTTGGTTTGTTTCATTTAAGAAAAGGTTTATGTTAGGCTACTAGTTTTGCCGACCCAGTCGTATGAGGCTGCTATGGTCGTTCTTAGGAATCACATGTTGTTCAAGACGCAGTTTAAAGTCTTGCTCAACGTAATGTTCTTCTCAATAGAAACGGTCATGTCCAGGTGATTATTGGTGGTGTCGTGTTCTCATTCAGTGTGACAAAGGGTGATGTGAATGCACCATTTCAACTCTGGTGTTGATGAATGTTCCAGGTATGATCAGTCAGATGCAGAAATGTGTCGTGTTTGCTGGTGTTTTCTTGGTTGCAGTGTGGTTTAATGTTACACCAAAAGGGAAATCTCCATTAGGGAGTCTTCGACACCTGACTGTGAGAAAAGAGATGCTTCAAATATCAAGGCTCTAGCCATAGGCCTTGTATTGAAGCCGGCGTGTGGTCAGGAACCCCGGAGTGTATGGGACCCCAACTATATTTATGTCATCAGTGTTAAAAGTAGTGGCAGTTTAAATTGTTTCTATGGTTGTTCCACTCCGAATGAGCTGTCTGGTTTCCTATGGTTTTTGTGTCCTTGTGGAGGTGTTTTCATCTCGTTCGTTAAAGTCTTGGGGGTTGCGTTCCACTGGATGCAATCGCTTTAGTGGTCATTATGAGAGTATTTTGGGTTACTGGGTCTCAAATTTGAATGGTGTTCGTCCAAGAAATATTGAGATGTTGGTTTGTGGACAGTCGTGGTTTTGACGCCTGGTGGTCAGGCCCCTCCCTCCCCTCCCCTTGTGGTGGGGTGTTTGGTCACCATCTAGAATTTTTTTCAAAGTTATGTATCCTCTGTTCGTTCTAATGGTGGCGAGACCCACGATGGGTCTCGCACAAAGGTCCCTGGAATAAATCGGCGTTGGCCTTTCCTTAATGGTGGGGATTCTGCCCGAACCTTCCCATGTAGGTTTTCTAGTCTCGCCTTGGGCATTGGTAGGTTCTTAATGGTGGGGAGACCCACATTGGGTCTTGCACGGATGTCTCTAGAACGAATCGGTGCTCGACTTTTCGTTAATGGCAGGGAGTCTGCATGAACCTCCCCATGTCAGTTTTCCAGTCTCGTCTCGAGCGTCAGTGAGTTCCAAATGGTGGGGAGCCCCTAGGGCCTCCCCATGTCAATCTTTTGATTCTGTTTTTAAAAATGGATTGGTGATAAGTGATAACAGTGTTCTTTGGATGTGGTTTGACATTGTCTGTTCATTATAACCAAGTGGTGTGGTTTTCGTTTAATGGTACTTGTGATGTTTCGGTTTGTGAAGTTGGTTTCCGTGGGTGCGATAGTCCATTTCCTTAATCAGTCAACTGGAGAGGTTTCATCTCTTTGGAGTGGGCGACACATATGAGAATGTTTTTTTACGCGTTTCTTAAATTTGACCTTGAGTCACCTTTTTCTGAGCATGATGTGTTTGCCTCCTTCTGCTTGTTTTCATAGGGATCCTCTTTATCATTAATAGGGTGTTGTTTCCTACTTTGGGTCTCAACCGTAATTGTGGCATTCCGGGGATGGAAAGCTTTATGGTGGGGAGAATTTTCCCACCCTTCGTTTCTAATTTAATTATTTTATTAATATCTTTTGATTTAGGTAGTTCGGGTCCAAAGCTGACTTAAGTTTTCGAGTTATTTATGTTTTGGCCTTGTTTGCGTCCAGCGCAATGCAGTCGAAGCTGCATGACCTCACTTGGGTCATCACGCGGCCCCTCTCGGTTCATCACACACCTTGCCGATGTTTAATTAATGAAATAAAATGAATTAATTTTTTTCAATAATAATAATCATAATAATATCATTTGAGATTATTATTATTATTATTATTATTATTATTGTTATTTCTATTTTAGTTTATTAAAATTATTATTGTTTTGTTAATTTTACTATTATTATTATTATGCTAATTATTATCATTATTATTATTATTACCACTTGTTTTGGTTTTGAGTTTTGTTTTATGTTTTTATTTAGTTTTATTTTTAATTTAATTTTGTATTATGTTTTTATTTAGTTTTATTTTTATTCTTTTTTCCCATTCTTTTTTTTATTTTCCCTCTTGCATCATGACCTAGCTCCCCCCCATTCCCCGTTTCTTTTTTTTTCTTCTTCATCCCGTCGAATCCTTCCCCCCTTCTCCCAGGTTTTGCGCTGCCTACCTCTCCCCCAGTCCGGCGGCCTCCCCCTCTCGGCCCGGTCGAGGTGCGACCCCCCTGCCTTATCCGTTGTAGGCCGCCACCCTAGCTCCCTGGCGCGTCGTTCCCCTGACCGCTGAAGCCCCTTTCCCTCCATTGTTGTGCCTCCCTTCCGGCATCGACCCCTGATGGTAGCCCCTCCGGCGTGACCTCCCACCGTGACTCCTCTGCTAGCCATGGATGAGTCTGGCGCGCACCCTCTCCCTACTCTACCGGTCGTCCTGCTTCGTCCGACGGCGAGCCAAACCGCCACCCCTGTTTCATCCCGGACGCGCCACAACCCCCGCTCGTCTAGCCCCTTTCCGTCCAAACTCTTTTCCTCGAGCCACTGCGCGGACCCCTACCTCGCCCTGGTCGGGCCTCCTCGACCCGCCAACCTCCTTTCACCGGCAACCGGACCTCCCCCCCCCTTTGTCGAGCCTTTGCCGCGCCACCAGACCATCTACACTTTCTAAATGAGTTTTTCAGAAGGTATGGGTCCTAATTTTGGGGGTTTTAACCGAACATTTTTGTGTTCCAATTCTTGTTTTTGGGTTCGTGTTAGGTTCAATGTGGTGAAAACGGCACGCGAGTGATGTTGTGCACTGAAATATGATGTTTTCACTCCAATTTTGAAGATTTATACATGCCGGTAGGTGGTTCCCTGTCTAATTATTATCCGATGAATTAATTTGCAATGTTTATTTTGTTTTACATATTTTTAATTAATTTTTGTTGGGAAAATTAAGTTTTATTTGAAGTTTGATTTGCATTGAAATTTTTTAGTATATTTTTCATATTATTGGGTGTTTTCTGTTGAGAACTCTATTAGTGACTTTAGAATTGTGCGGTTATCATATTAATTCATGTAAGTTGTGTGAACTGTTTTTTTTTACATGGCGTTGGGTGCGTTTGGTCGTAAAAGAAGTTATTGTGTGAGCTTAGTGGTTAACGTTAAGTTATTTCTTCTAAATTGTTTTATAAGTTTTTATTTTTGGCATGTTAGACTATGTGGTTTAGACAATGGTGTTTTTGATATGGTGTAAGGGTTTTCCGTCAAACCTTTTAGTGGTGTAGGTCACACTTATTATTGTATTTCAGTGTCTGTGATGTTGGAATGTGTTTTGGATTTCTAAGTGGTTACCTTTGTGTGTGTAAAACCATGTGAAACTTTTTTGCTGTTGTTTTATAAAATTTTTAAGTGGTTTATTAGATTATGTCAATAGTGTGAAGTGTTTTTTGAAAATGTTTTTAGCGATTGTATTATTTCAAATGGTTTTTGTGTGTCCAAATGGTTGTTTTGGCGTGTGTAGTATATTATTGGGTTTGAGTGTATGATTATGACATGTGGCATGAACTTTGAATTAATTGAGCACAAACGGGAAGCCTGGGTACTAGGTAAGTGGACTAGACTAGCGTGCTAGTGATACGGGAGTGGCATCGGCCCAGTTTCACTTAGCGGGATTGACACTTACAACACTAACTAAAAATGGGATGATGACTAGAGACCACTATGGTTGGAGGTGTTTCCCTACCAGTGGCTCGTGCACAGGAATGTGTGATATAGTTTACCGAGACGTGAGGTTCTAGGGTCCCACTTCTCACTAGTATCTTTAGGGTCTCTCCCATGTATTGTGCTCTTCCTTTGCTTTCTTCTCACCATCGGCACACGGTGTGATGTTGGGGTAACCATGAAAAGTGTGTGTGCGTGTGTACGTGTGTGCATGTGTCTCTGTGTGTGTGCGTGCGTGTGTGGGTGTGCGTGCGTGTGTGTAAGTTAATTTAAGTTGTTTTCCTTTAAAAGAAGTTTCCCCTTAAAAACCATTTTCATTAAAATCATTTAAGCACTTATTTCTTTTTTATTCTGTCTATTGCAAATGTATTTGTCTTTTAATAATTATGTGTGGAACCTTTTCTCGGTGGCATCCTACTGGGATTTTAACTCACACCCTAAATACACCCTTGGGTGTATGTAGATTCTGTTTCTTCTTCATTCCAGGTTATGACTTCGTGCTCAATGATGGTGGTTGGTCATTGATGGTCATCTCGTGCAGGTTAACGTTTGTGACATGTGGATGTCGCACCTCTCCTGTTTCTTGGAGGTTTGAGTAAGAGTTTTATTTTCCACTGTCATCTTTTTTTTTTTTTTTTTTTTGGTTCGGGTTGTAGACTTTAAACCTGTTTATAATTTAAAGGCGTGTTTGGTTGTCTACTTACAGTTTCAGTTTATTTCTCTTACTGGTTGTTTTTCTGTCTTTTATTTCGGGTAAACCATTCCCACTTGTTACTCTTGGTACCCAGGCACTTGTGCCAGCCCATGGGGATCAAGAATGCCCTTCGGGCCTTGCTGCGGACCGTGTCGGGCATCAGGTCGGATGGAATGCTGGTGTGGTTCGTGACAATTTCCCTATCTACCATTTCAACAAAGGTAAAATGATTAAATATTAATAAATATAATATCATATCCTATAAAAATCCTTTAAGTAGTATTTATCCTTCAACTTTCATTCTTTACTACATAAAGGTAAAAAATAACCAACTCTATGAATTGATTAGTGTATGTTGAAAATGAATGCTATTCCAAATGTAAAGAGGGGAACTACAGATACATTTCCATAATTATTGAATATATAATGTACTTTAGTAAGAGTTAAGTCTCAAAATCATACCAATAAAAGCTGAAATTTCTTCCAAAATGTACTAGAGAATCCAACAATTTATTTCTTAGACCTTTAAGTCTGAATGCCACACACATCACCTTGATATTAAAAAGAATATCTAGGAAGTCAAAGACCTGATCATTATTATATACCAATTCCTCTATCATTTTTCATCCATCTATTACATTTTAGAATGATGGATTCCCAAATAAGAACCCCTATGATCATTCCCTTTCTCCACCATCTCTTGGATGTACCTCAACAACTTTGTTCAAGAAATATAGACAATTCTGGTTCATGTAACTAACTACAGACTTGATTGTCTCTATATTATTATAACACAATAGAAGTTTCCCTTGTGGAGAATAAACATCACCCTCGTGAGGATCCTATGGAAGATGTCTCGAAGGTATATCACTACACAATGAAAATAAAAGATGTGACCATATGACTGGAAAAATATCAGTTCAATCCATAAAATCATAAGAAAAAAACATAGGTTTAGATCAAGAACATAGAAAGAATATATACATCCTAAAAACCCATGGTATCGTCAGTATATTAATGGAAATAAATGTCTAGGAACTCAACACAACCAACCCCTTGAGTGTAAAAAAATCATATCTACAGTTTACCAAATTCTCAAAATTGGACCCAAACCACCTCTGATACTGAACTATAATGGACAATCCCAGATAACCACAAAAAAGGGTACCCATCACAACCTGTAACGTAATAAAAAGGAATTCTTAATCCTCATGAGTAGGGTAATAACACATGAGTATCAATAATAAACAGATTGAATGACTTCTCCCAACTTGAAGCAGATCGCATTGAATATAAATACATAATGGAAGAAATAGTGGTATAGTAAAAGAGAAAATATATTCTATAACTAAATGGAAAAAATAGCAGTGATACAACAAAAAATAAACAATAAAAAATACAATGTATGATTCTAAAAAAAAGGAAGAAACCCATAATAATAGAAAAAACTACTCCATCTGATAAGGATACAACGACTCTCTATATCACCACTAGCTACATAACTCAACAGATAGAAATCTTTCAACCTCACTATGGGGAGTTGATGTTCCTTGCATTGAATGATATAAATATGTATACGCAGAAACCAAGGTGTGTGTAGGGGTGAAAAAAATAAAAAATAAGATAACAACAAGGTGTTTCATAACATTATGTGTACAATAATGAAAACCATATCAATTTTAACAAAGCTAATTCATGATAATTAGGTAAATATTTTTAATTAATATTACAGGAAGACACTTTAAAATTTTCATTATTTTAAATAATATTGTTAAAATAGTCTTAGTGAATAAGATTTATATCTAAATTTAGTTCAATTCAGGTTTCACATATCATATCTAACATATAATTTATTAAACCAGAAGTGTAGGTAACATTGTGCTAATGATTACTAATGATCCTTCTAGCTATGAAATTCATAACTGGACATAGATAATCATGTGAATCATGTATCTAGGAATATAAATAGAATATTGGGAATATTGGAACACCACATAAATTAAACCCTGTAATATTTCAAATGAGTCCCAATAAAAACAGGCCTAGGGAGTAGTAAAACACCGCATGAGTGAACCCCTGAGAGTATCAATGGAAGAAGCCTATTACCAAAACATCAACCAATGTATCCAAATCATCCCCTATTCCAAATTTTCCAAACCATTTCATCAAACCATGTTTTGGATACCATTTCACAAACCCTATTTAAAATTCATTGAAAATACATTTTTTTCAAAAGAGGAAAAACAATCTTTTAATAAAACAACATTTCACAAACACACAAAAAACAAACAACCGTTCATTCCATTTTATTTATAAAACAGTTTTTTGAACTATAAAAATTATGGTTAACCAAGATAGGCTAGATATAGAACTCCATACATAGTACTCAGGCTGCACATGCCCGCAAATGGATCTAGATCTGCCAAAAGGAAATCATAAATACCAAATGACTCCAAACCTATGATTAAAACACATAAAAAATCACATTAAATATCAACCAATGCTGGGAGAGAGTTTATATTCCACTTAAATAGAAGAAAATTCTATCTCCTCCCCACAAACCATAGATTATATGACCCTATAAGAAGATCACATGATGGATCTAGAGAAGATCATTAAGGAAAATGCCCAATATTAATGTATTTCAACACACTATGAAATGGAGCAACTTCCCCCAATGGAAAAAAAATTATAAGAAAGATCAGAAAATTAGAGAGATACACTAGATCCACAAAAACCATCAACAATATGAATGGTGAAGATATATGAAAAATGAAATGGGATAGATTCTAGTTTTTTAATGTTTTATTTGTTCATAAAATGAAAAGGGAATCACATGTATTAACTGGTTAAAACTATGGGGCCCAACCCACACATGATGTGTAAACCGTTAATGATGCGAATTTCACATTTTAATACATACATTGAAAAGACATCACATTATATTATTAATAACTCTAATTGACATTTTTGATAACGTAAAAAAGATTCTAAGATTATAAACATATAATGTCCCTAAATAGTTAACAGAATCCATCTAGTAAAAGAGTCTGATTGTGTAATTTGTTCATGAAAAGAAAATTATCCATCTAGTAGCTCATATTATAAATTTTTATAAAAACCTTATATATTAATGAGTCTTTCCAAACCCAAGGATATACCATGAAATAATATGATACATTTATACCTAGACTCTATTATTTAAAGAAATACATTCCTAAACATTTTGAAAATTTTCCGAACATATTCTCTTTATCACCAAAAGGCCTGAAACAAATGAAAAAAATGTAAATTAAAATAGAAGTGAGAAATAACTGAATTAATGTAATTTAATATCTTAGTAAGGATTTTATGATATAATTTTATAATTTTTTTGGCCTTTTTATTTTTATGATCCTGACAATGAAATCTTATAATCCATCACTCAATAAACTCATGAAATTTTTTATCGTCTTTTAATTTCATGAGAATAAAATTTTTTCCTTAATTTTCCTCAATTTGTGCACGCATGAGTTCCAAATAATGTTTTTTGAATATTCAACTATATTTCCATCTTCAGTCAAAAATAACTTCTCCTCTGATTCTATATTTTAGAAGATAAATGTTTCAATGATTGTTTTCTACACTACACTGAATTTATTAAAATATGTTTACCCTTTTTTGGAATTTTACAAAAAAACATAAATAAATCTTTATTTCATTTTCCAAAAAATGGCCCATTTGTCATTAACAAAAATGTCACATGAATCACCATTTGAACTTATACGGCATGAATTGAATTTTACACTATAATTACCACAATTTTTTTTCAATTATCCTTCATATGATTCCATTTTTTTAATGAAAATAATTGAAATGATTTTTTATGAATTTTTAGTCCAAATAAATTATGTTAAATAAAACGATATTTTTCTCAAAAAAAATAAAATTATCCTTCAAAATCACTTTCTGTCGAAGATTTCATCCTATGATTTTATTTGTGCTTCCCCTGGGATATAATAAAATTTTAGAATTATTATTATTTCTATAAATAGTTTATTTTTAGAATGATAACATTTTTATGGAACCAGATTCATTTCTATAGGTTATTCTATAATAAAATATTTATAAACCCCATTTATTTTCGTGGGATCTATTATGATAAATGCCTAATGAATCCCATTTCTTTTCATGAGTTCTAATATGATTAAATTTTATGTTCTTTTAGAACCAATATATACGAATTTCATTATGTGATGTCTGGGACCTATATCTCACTCTAATAAATTAAGTAAATATTAATATCTCATGAGATACAATGGAAGTGGATAGGGGATTGAAACTAGTTTAGTAAGGGTCCTTATCCACTATAACATTCTTGGGGTTGAACCTCAACTACTTTAATGGGTTTTCCTATTAACCCATTATACACTGATAGTTCTGTAAATGATCAATTACTACTGAGGAAATTATTTTCTATTCTTAAATTTATACCACAAATAAAAGTCTTATGTCAATTATATGTTCTCATATATCATGGCCTTTGATTACATTATTATTCATGTCTAATGAGCATACATGATCTATTCCATAGCTCAATTTTATGATCAATGATATGTTGGTTATTGTTTTCAAATTTTATTGTCATATTCTCAGACCCTTAATCGCATGATATATTAATATCTCCCATGTTAAACATTACTAAGAATATGAGATCATCCTTTCTAAGTCTTCATTTCCATAGGTTATGTTGAAATTTATTATTTTTGATATGTCTAATAAGGGTTCAATTTTTGAATAAATTAGTTGGTGATGATTTATCACACTTATGGAACAATGTTTTATGTTCCCACGTTTCCAATGGCATTATCCCTAAATGATTATAGAAAGGATAATTATGTTATGTAATGAATATTCATATATTAAAATGTGATTCTTATATATGAGATGTTTCGGTTTTTACATAATGTAAAATAAATTAAGAACAATAAAATGAAGTGGAAAATAAAATTTTCATATAGATTTCTATGAAATATGGACTTATCCCTCTCAAAACTCAACTAGAAGCGAGCTTAAAATCATAAAATCATTCAAGATATTGTATAATGGGTATTACATACTAATTTAAAAGAAATATATTAATATAAAGTAGCATTAAGTGAATGTGGAAACACTAAATGAGAAAAAGAAGGTCCATCCCATGAGATAAAAAGAAAGTGTAGTCCAAAAATATAGAAATCAAGAGTACGTAACTAAATTGAATAACCTTTTTTAACTAAAAAGAAATGAATCTCAGGGGTTAGTAGAAACTAAATAATACTACTATGGAATCATGGGACATGCCATGAGTGTCCTATTATATGTACAAGTGATCAATGTAATAAGTAGATGTTCCATAATAGCATTTTAATCGAAGTGACACTATTAAATTTATTGTTTCAATGAGAGTTTCAATATATGTGAAAATAGAGTTCATATGAATAGAAAATTTAAAAACATACGAACTAAAATTACCATATATAATTCTAGTATTCCTATAAATAATTTGAATAATTTATTCACTCAGAGAATGTCTATTGAGAAAGAAAAAAATACTATAATTGGGGAAAATAATGGGTCTCAATAAAAGGTGCATCGGGGACATACGTTAGTTTACTCATCAATGAAGTCCTGGAATGAAATAAAAGAAATCCAGAGGAAAAAATATCATATTTCTCTAACTATGACAATGGTCTATGAGTTTATAGTAAAAAATCCACCAATAAGGAAAATATATTTGATGGATCTATTAATTATTAAAGAGGATATACATTTGGTGTTCTTGAGTTGTATTCCATGATGCATGACATCAAAAAAAGAAGTGTAGAACCTTGAGTGTCACTAATTAATAATAATATAGTACATTTAATATGTATGGTAAATATTATGTTATGTAAAAGGGTTCTTCAAAATAGATTAACGAGATTGGAAAAATTGAAAGGACTCCAAATTATGATTTTCTAAAAGAGAAATCCTAAAGCATGTGATGGGTTGTGGAAGAATATAAATCATGCAGGAATAAAAAAATATTCAAAAGTATATAGATAAAAAGGAGACAACTAGAAACATATGAGGATATCCTTGTTGGAAAGAGTACCAATGAAGGAATAATTTATGATCTGGGTTACAATGAAAAGTTATTTTCTAATCCATGAAAGGGTAATTACAAATAAAAAATATGAAATTAATTTTGTCTAAGGGTAATTAATTAAAGATGGAATGCTTGTAGGATACCTAAGAAGATTATGATTAGTAATTATTGAGAATAAGAAGACATTGATTTAGAGATTACATTCAATTACTTGAATCTAAAAATTGGAAAAAAAAATATTGACTATGAAAGGATAGTCTACTATGGACAGCCTTCTTCATCAGCTAATGGAAGTGAAACATTCCCTCTCAATATGTTTATATATAATATTAATCTATGTTTATGTGTTTCATATCATGAAGAAAGAGAAATTATTTCATAGAAAAGAAATAAACTATCTTGTTTTATTTTTTACCTATCTTCTGATATCATCAAAGCATTATCAGGATATCGTAGATTTATATAGATAAGTAACTACCATATTGTATTTATGTTCTCTATTTTGTGATAAAACAATAAATAACATGGGATTTTTGAGAAGAAAATATGTTATATGGTATGTTTCGAAAATAATGAAACACACCATGTGGATGAGAGAATAAATTAGTTACAATATATAACATAGGAAGTGATCTCAAAATAATAAAATATTAATCATTTAAAAGAAATATTGAGACTAATTAGAAACTGTTATCTACCATCTTGTTGGTATTAGTGATAGTTTTTATCACTTTCAATAACCCATATCATATTGGTGCATATAGCTAATGAACAAATTTATAAAAATTAAGTTTAAAAAGAAAAATTTTATGGCTATGTGAGATTTTTAAAGGTAAGTGAGTAAAATGGATATTAATGTTGTTGTTAAAATTTAATCTTGTTTCGTACACCGAGTATCAAATGAATAGTTTTAAAAAGACTTATTTTTGTCTATTTACATAGTGGTGTGTCTACCCACTAAAAATATTTGAGAGTGTAACTCCATCAAAATGTTTTTTTAGGTAGAGAGATTGCTGAAATTGATAGTGAAATATGATGTACTGATGTTAGAGAAGAATCAAATTTGTGGGTAAAACCATTTCGTATAACAAGAAGAGGAGTTTCATATCACATGGATTTATTTTTTTGTCTTTATCTGATGAAACAACAAATTTTCAAAAGCTTTATAAGCTGAAAACCATCTATTAACATCTTTGATAAAGGGTATATAGTTCAATAGAATAATCCATTGTATTAGTGGTATAAAAATGAATAAATAATTTATTATCTATCTTTAAAAAATAGGGGGAAAATATACATCTATAAATGTGCTATCTCTATATTATATGGTATGAGTATGCCTATGATTTTATATATTATTCATATGGTACAATGTGTATTTTTTATCAATGTTGTAGAATAGAGGATTATAAATACACATGAAATTTATATTTGGTAAATAATGGATCACATCTTCCTTCATATCCCTTAAATAGGGGATTATAATGTGATTCCTAGAAATATGACGATTTTGAACATGTTTTTTCACTAATGATAAATCACAGAGGGTGTTCATATAGAAAATTTGTTTCCAAGTGGTGATAAAAAATTGGTCTTATTATGTTCTATTCATTCACGTATACATGGTATTTAATTCTAATAGAAACCAACAATTTGTATTGGTATTATTTGAGATTTTTTATAATTTTTTTATCTTGTTGAAAAATCGTAATGGAAAATTATCCATCGTCTTTTACCTAATAAATCTAAACGAGGCTATTTTTAAACACTAATGGGAATTATTATTTCCATGTGTTTTGTGTTAGATTAATGGTGAAAGCTATAACTAACAACCCATGTGTATTACTATGTTGGATATGGTGTTTTTATTTATAATGTGTGCTAGAGAATGTTGATTTTTTCTCCACATTAACTACTTCATGAGATAGTTGTATTTCTAATAAAGGTAAGCTTTTAAATTTAATAGAGCTATTTTCAAGGACTAATTGTTGATCAGAATAATAATAGTGACAATCAAATGATATCAAAGATAAAGGAGAACCCAGACAATGATGCATAAAGTTACGATCTTCTAGAAGTGATGGAATTTTGAAAAACTTAATGTATTCAGGAAGAAATGGGTGTGGAAGTGATTTAGTGTGTGTGAGAATATATCACATGAAAACAGATCAAAAAAAAAATGAATCTGGGAAATCAGAAGTTTTTTTATCATGGGGAGTCCAAACCATCTCAAATAAATATATAAATGGAAGGTATACCATGCATGTTGATGTAATTCAGAAATGGAATCTTATGTTTCATGATGTTTTGGAAAATTATGTTTGGATACAACCCCATAACAAATATAAAAGAAATGGAATTCATGAAAAATGATTATTTCATGTAAAATTGGATGATTCAGAAAATAAAATTTCATGATGTTCTATGTTTGATGAATGTGACAATTTTTATGAAGGTGATATATTTTTTTGAAGTATATGTGTCTGAATTTTTTTCAGAATGATTCACAAACATAGTTACATGAACAGAATAACGAGTTTCAATAATAGGGGCAGTGATCTTGAATGTTTCCATAATGGTGTTGTTGTTTTTTGTATATGCAATGAAAATATATAAATATGAATTTTCTGTAATCATTTGAATAATCTAGGATCTTCCAAGAACAATAATATTTTTATTAACTATATATTTGAACAACATGTTTTCATACATGAATAATTCCTAAGAATATTAGTTCCATGAACAAAGGACTAGTGTCTATTGAGAAAAAATGTGACACGTGAAATACTTCATGTCTCATGAATGTTCTGAGTTTCAAATTTTTTTAATGTCTCGCTCATGTTGGTAGTTTTGCAACACGTAAAATGTCACATGGGTGTTGGGGGATTCATGAAAAAATAAAATACTCACGAATGTTAGGTTTTTCATGACACAAAAAATGATTCATGAATATTCTATGTTTCTTGATAGTGTAAATTTATGTATCAGAAAAAAGTGATTGGTTAAAAGATTTTGGGTTCCCCTATGACTTATGGATATTTTTTCAAGATTTATGTGCCTATATATGGTCCAATGTGTATAAAATTTGAGATAATTGGTGTAATATGGGTGTCTAGGACCTGTTAGGACCTTGAATTCCCACTTTTTGAAATGAAAAAACTAATAGGCCACACGATTTGGAAAAAATCTATGGTATTCTTTGCATGGTTACCCCAAATCATGTTATTCATGGAAATTATGTGATACATGATTCATGGTTTTCGGTAACCCTACCACTATAGGTTCATTCCCATGTGAGGCACCTGCAATTTTTCATTGATCCAAAATGCTTTGTTTAACATGATTAAGAAAACCATGCACACTAACTGTGTGAGGATCCCCTTAATATAGTGAAGGGATAATATTTTCCACACTGTGCTTCCAACCAGGAAGCTAAACTATGTGAACTAATATTTTTTCACAAAATGACCAATATAAACTCATACCTTTTATAACCAAATCATATTTCCCAATTTATCCTTCAATAGATCAGTTGAATGTGGGAGTTCTCAATTGATGAGAAATCTATAGCTTTTGGCCATTTTTATTCTTTAGAACTCGAAATAGAACACAATAGGTTTCCTTTTCTTCATTTTGTTGATTAATCCATTCGAATTATAATATTCATCATTTTAATTGGTATCATATGTCCTATTTAGATGTGAGCTAATATTCCCTATTTTTAGGACCTTCATTTTTTCTTCTTTTTAATATCGATCCATACAATGTCATAGCTTGATATTGGATGAGAACTATAATACGATCCTATGGTAGGTGGTACATACCGTTATGTCATGTTGTGGTGTTTTATGTGTTGAGATTCCATGGTTCCATTCACCATACATTTCAAAAGATCCCCTATAAATAATTTAATTCTGTATTTAAATAAATTGGTACCTTTTAGGTAATCCATCTAGTCTGTTGAGTTTTTTAGAGGTTTTTGACCTAACCTATGACACCCAAGGGGTCTTCCTTTTTCATATTTCTAGTCCACCCATTGGGTTCATGTGTAATTTTAAAGTTATAGGAATCCCTTAATGAATTTAATTGAATTTTGTTTGATGATTAGAATATGGATTGCATCCATTCAAGGATATAATGATGGGTATTGATTAATTATTTAAATGTGAATTTTTATATGAGTGGGATGAACTCATAGAATGATAAGAAATATTTATTGATGAATGATTGTGAGGAATTGACCTGGTAGTTGATAACATCGTGGTTATACGATGGATCCATATTCTATTTGAATGAATGGACATTAAATCCATGGATCATGATAGTAGTATTGGTGTCCTTGGAGAAAATTGTTCCTTGGGTCATGATTTCAGGGGATCCCTATGGATATTCTTTCCCTTGGGTTTGGATGTATGGGACTAGCATTAGATATACGCTATTTACATACTCCAATAAACCACACATGTATACATGTGTTTCCATCTAGATGCTCATGGAATTTGTGAAGGATACTGTAGAACATTATAAATTAGATCCAACCATGAGGGGTATGAAACATATGATTATGCTTTATGGAATTGGTTACTTTTTTCCTAGTTATAAAAAGTGGATTTGATTATTATTTTCATGATTTTACAGTGTGGATGTGGTGGATCTTCTTCTTGTTTTATAGATATATTGGGAACTTGTATCATGTTTCAATTGTTTTACTAGAAAAAGTGGCTGGTATATTTCTATTTAAAATTGCATTATTATAGAGGATAGTCTGTTATTTAGTAAGGAGTCTAATATGTATTTACAGTATCACATATAGTTTATAAATTTTATAGGGGATCTGACTTTTACTACTATAATTTCTATTATATAATCAGCATTGCCTTAACTTGTATTGCACATCCTGGATTTGTAATAAACTATGTTTATGGTGGCCTACTGAGTGTTATCTCAAATCCTATTTGGGATGTTGTTGGGTACCCAAATAAACTATATGGATGTAGGTACATATCATTGAAATTATATAGAGTATGATTCTTGATTGTGTTATTCATAGGAGTATGGGGTCATGGGACTAAGTTGAGGATTCTGATGTTAGGCGGGATATATTTTTGGGTCATTTTATTATTTTAATACATGTTTTGAATTGATCCATGTATACCTCTTTTGGATTATTTTTAGAAAAAAAAATATTATTTTTGTTTTCTATATGATTCAGTTCCAGTTGTTATATGATTTTTATTTCTTGAATGTTAGGTTTTCCTCTGCTATGGTGGGTTACTGTTGTACGTGTCATCATGTTTGTTTCCTATATTCAATTTTTTCATACATCTTCCAACAATGTCATCTATTATTAGTTATTTGTTTTTTTTCACTCTAGTAATTAGGAAATAGTCTCCCAAAAAATAAATCATATTCCCTTGCTTCTAGGAGACAACCTATATCAATTGTGGAGATGCACTTGAGGCCAGGTGACACACCGAATTAGGGCACCATTGAGTGGATTCTTGGTTGTGACATTACAGAGTAGAATTTGTCATGTTCCTTTTTTGTTTTATTTATTATTTTTAGATAATTTAAAATGATAGGAATGTATTGAAATTTGGTAATGAGTTTTTCTTTTAAGTACCAAACCCATGTATAGAGAAAATATACATTGTCTTGAAGGAAAATTGTTTTATTCATTATTTTTTATACTAAAGTTGATTTGATTCCATTTATGGGTGATTCACTTGAATTGTTATTTCATTATTGATATGATTTAGGTTTTTATTGTGTTGAATTCTAATGAGATAATGGTATGAGTTTCATGCATCATTTTAGGAACATTATAGGATTCACATTTAATGCATTATGTCATTCCACAGAGGATGCATTGCTTTAATTCATGAATTTATGATATGTTCCTAGTGGGATATACCTACAATTGAGATATATGATTTATGAGGGGAATTTATAAAAACATTTTTGGTACATATAATTACTTTGGTAACCCAAATAGTGTTTTCTTGATTAGGCTCCAACATACACTCAAAGAAGCTATTTATGTAATTTTGAGTCTTGTACCATTGGGAACATAGATAGAAACATATTATTGTATGGATTGTGTGGATGTTTTATTTTGTTTTAGGACGTGTATGAGATCTTATAGATCTAAATTGGTGTACCGCCTGGCTCAAATATTCTATAATGATAAATATGAATAAATATGAATACAAATAGAAATAGATTTTGTGAAACTGAGAATTAGACCTTGGCCAAGATTTAGTGTGGGAAGTAGGCACTATCTCTACTGAGGGTAGTTACTGTTTATTTTTACATAGTCATTGCATTAGTATAGGGTAATGTGGAATGACCTAATTATAGGAAGTATTCAATCTATCCTATTCTTTTAGATGCAACATTTCTTTGTTGACCCTTTTGGAGTCATGTGTTTCGAATTTTAGACACATGCCACCATGATGAAATCCAGTCATACTCCAGGAGGGTTGTACCTCCTTGCTCTAGAGGTGTAGGTCCATTAGATACCGATGGATCCTCCTAGAGTTATAAATATGTCACTAGATGTTCTACAATACGCAGGTGATGAGGCATAGTTCTTTATGGGGGATTTACATGTTATTAGGACTCTTTGGTAGCATCACATAATTACATTTCTATGTAAGATCTAGTATTTGTTTTCTAGTAGTTGCACAATTCTACATTTTTAGGGGTTCTTATTCGACATGCTTCAGAGGTATGGTTTGAGAGTACATTATCGAAATTACATCATCTTCAGACTACTTATGAAAGGAGAGTGAAGCTCCAGACATATATTCTTCATGAAATAGAAAAACCATAGTGGGTTGTTTTTAACCATGATGATATGCAGAAGGGAATGGACTAAGTATATTTCCATACAATATTCAATGATTATGTTTTCCCAGAGTTTCTAAGAGTATAGTGTGATTTTCAGTTCTTCTATCTAGAGTAGTGCGCTATGAACATTATGAATTATCCATCATGCTTTATAGAGATACAATGTTTTATGTTGATATATCTCGTTGATGAGGCAATGAGGGTGAGATTCTTTGAGTTAGTTCTAAGACATGTCTGTCGATATGAGGTCAATGTGTTTAGTATAACCTCTATAACTAATATAGTGAACCAGGTGTTGTTTATAGATCAGAACCACATAGAATCTGGGGGTATAGTGCAATGAATTATGGTCTCTCGGCCAAGTGGTTCGGCCTCTAGTTGTAGGAATTTTCATTTGGAGGATTCTTGGTAGTGGAGTAGAAGTTAGGTTTTTAGTGTTGGTAGTACAGTTTTCTGTCATCGATGAGGAAAATAGAGACAAATGTGAAATCATTAGGTTCGACACCCAGTTGAGTTTTGAGCTTGTTTCATGATGGGACACATTCAGTAATTTTTAGGATTCTCCCTCTATAAATTATTAGAAGGGGTAACTCTAACTCCAGGTTCAGGATCAGTTTTTATAACTCCATGTCTGTGTGGGAGCTAAATAAGTACTAGTTATTAGTTGATCAGGACAATGTGTTGTTATTGTTGTGGAATCTATGAACAAGTTGTACCTAGGAAGTATAATGGGGTTGGATAGGGTAACAAGGTTGTGGCATATGGCCTTGGTTCAGGTCAAATATATTTTATACAGCCTACTCTTATGGTGTATAGCGTGGAACTATCTACGGTGAGAGGAATGATCTGAGTAGACTAAATTATAGAATCTATGTTTTTTGATACAGGATAAAGAAATAGATTCATATTCATACATGTGGTGAAGAGAAATTGTAGAGTTATACATTTTTATGAGGATTTTATAAAACTTGTCACTTTGTTAGGGATCGGAACAGAGAGTGTACACTTGTGCGAGGTGTTCCCCATTGATATTTGTGAGTGTCAAATCATATGGATTTTTTTTATTCTAAACATAATTATGATCAAAATAATACATGTGATATACTGGCTAGTTTATAATTGATCCAATGATGATTTCTATATCTACAGGGTGATCATCATATCACAATTAAGTATATTTTTTATTCACAAGTGTGAATGGGATATTTAGGGGATATGTGCTGGAACACCCCATTTTGGGATCATTGTGATGAAAGACCAAATTACTGGTTTATATTTTGAGTGTTAGGTATTATGGTATATTTATTTTCCTCAAGTAAATTATCATTTTGGGGACGTTTTACTTATTAAAATTTCCTTTTTACATCATATAGAGATGTGTAGTTCTCTATCTTGCAAGTTCCAATAGAAACACTTGTATCCATCCAACTTATAGGATGGATGCTATTGAGTTATAAGAGATCAAGTGGTATCCAGGGTTCATTGTTGACAAAGGGGTTTGTATGACCCCATACATCTCTATGGGGTTTGAAAGACCTTTCTTCAAGAAAAGATGATGGCACCCTTATGCTATGCATGGATTATCATAAATTGAACCACGTGACAGTTATGAACTGGTACACCATTCCACAGATAGAATCTATTTTTTATCATCTCCGAGGAGATCATATTTTCATAAAAATTGATTTGATGTTAGGATACAACTAGGTATGTGTTCACCCAATAGACATACCTCAAACATGATTTTTTAGTAGATATAGTCTATACAATTATTTTCTTATATATTTCAATCTCACAAATCCATCATTTGTTTTAATGGTGTAGATGAACTGAATTTTCCATCCGTATCACTATTCATTTATGGTGGTTTTCATGGATGATATCTTTGTGTAATATCACAATTTACATGACTATGAAAAATAAATTGAATTCATATTTTATACATAAATAGATTCTTTGTTATGTTCTATGTTCACAATGTTCAATTTTTTGATGGATAGGATTCACTTCCTTGGTCATAATATTTTAGATATAGGAATATCTCTTAACAAAGATATGGTGAGATATGTGGTTTAATAGGTTCTTCCAAATAACTTCTTTGATATATGGAATTTATTTGGGGATAGAAATATATATTATAGGTGTTTCATACATGACATATAACACTTTGTAGCATTATTGATGTGATTGACTAAGAATGATATGAAGTTTATATGGTCAGATACCTACATGAGAGAATTTAAAGAGATGAAATGATGATAGAAATCAGTGCTTGTATGGTTTCTTTTGGAGCAGAGAAGGAGGTACACAATGTAATAGGACATGTCATGTATCCGGATATTATAATTGTGTTGTAGGAGAAAACATTCATGGTGTACGAGTATCATCAGTTGATTTCACATGATAGGAATTTCCAGAAGAGTGATCTCATGGTAGCTAAAGTTTTTTTAATTGAAAAGATTGAGACAATATTTATTGCGACAGAATTTTGTGGTGTACATGGACCAAAAAATCATCAAGTACATATTTATAGAAGATGATCTGAATTTATGGTAGAGACTCTGGGATGAGTACCTATATTCATTTTACATGGAGATTCCCTATACACTTGGGAATTGAAATGCATTGGCTAATGAAATGAGTAGGAGGATTCAGATATAAGAAATTAAGGAGGCCAGTAGTGAGTGGAATCTAATAGCATTTTTTAGAGATTCAATTGGAAATTCAAGATAGTCAAGGGAAAACAACATTCTTATTTTGATATGACCAGTAATCTTATTTAAAAAGAGATAATGAGATAAATTTCTGAGTATAAGGACCTAGTCCTACACAATGAGTGGCATCCAGTTTAGGACATTACATTGGAACTAATTGAATAATGTTCTAAAGGAAACCACTCAAGACTAATTCATCCTAGAAATTGAACGTACAATAATAGTGATGTTTACTACTAAATTTTAAATTTATATGTTCATATCATTAAGAAATAATCAGTGAGTCTCCTTTCAAAGAGTGGAGTCATACATTGTTTTGTGTGCCAAAAATAATTCCACCCTAAAGAAATGAACAGATGAATAGGAAAAGGAAAGTATCCCTTTATTGGAAATAATAAAAACTATAAAACATGTATTGGTAGTGATCATGGAATAATGTGACCATATCTAATACATTTTATACATAATAAAAGTATATGTCAGAGGAATTCTTAACATTTAATTAATGTTTACATGTGTTACTTGGATGTAGCCCATTACTAGTGAACCATGTAAAAATAAAGTATATTGAGTAATTTTTTTATTCTATTAGATGATAATTAGAGCATGATGATAAAGAGACCATCAGTGCCATCAGAATAAAAAGAATACAAACACACCCATTTATCATATAATCATATAAATCTTAAAAATAGGGACCATAATAACAAGTGAGGTCAATATATATTAAAACAGTGATATTTTCAAAAGTATGTGGGGAAATGATGAATGAGTTTCATACCCTGGTTCACCACACTAATGGATTATCTTAAAAAAAGTACCATTTAGCTATAACAATTAGTATTAATGTGTTTTTTTTTATTTTCGTGATTTTTTTCTGAATTGATCCTCTCAATTTTTTATATTAAAATTTATTTTTATTATACATCATTGGAATGAATAAAAATATAAATAATATGATGAAATATAAATGAATTACATATAATTGAATTTTATTTTAGAATCTTGTGACTTATCTAAATGATACATTCTTAAAAAAAATAGAAGGTATTAATGAATATTTTTGTCCATATAATTTTATATAAAATTATTTTTTAGACAATCCAAATAGAATAATATGAAATGTGATTCCTCAAATACTAATTATGTAAATAAATAAAGGGATCTAGGGGTGTATATTTCATTTAAAGGGATCAATGTTTAAAAACTAGAAAAATGAGGATAACAGACTCAACATAATCATTTTAATATTAATCTATATTGTCATAAATATAATAGATAATAATTATACCCGTGCTAATGAGTTTAGGTAAATTTAGTCCAATGTAAAATGGTTTAATGTTGGATCCCAAAATAAGATCATTTAATCAAAGGAGAAATAAACTAAGAGGCCAAAGAATGATGATTTGGTTTCACATATGGTATATTTCTCAGATTTGAAACAAAGGGTAAAGAATATAAAGGTGGTCTTGAATGATGACATTGTGAATATGGGTAAAAAACTAAATATTAAATGGGAAATACTTAATTACCTTGCACATATATTGTAAAACAAAAAGTATTTATGTAAGGATTCAAAATCTAGAATTATCCAACTCAAAACTCAACGCGAATAGTTATTACAATTTAAAAAATAACTGATCTCAAATATTAACAAGATTACATTCCAACCAATGGTGATGGGTGGGGATACCAAGGATCTAAAAGTAAAGCCAAAAAAATTAAATTATTAAATAAATATCCATTTTAAGGGATTGATAATATGTTGGCCCCATAAATGTTGAATTTTGGAGTTATTAAGAGAGTGAAAGAATATATCCAAACCTAAAAGAGATGAATTTCTGAGATGGAAGCCACTATGTGATATTTGTTGTTTAATCAGGGGATATGCCTTGAGGGCCTTATTGGAATTCCAAGGGCTCAAAGGAATATATAAATGTTCTACAACCACATCTCAATTGAGGTTTGACAATTCATGGTTTGATATTAGTATTTTTTTTCTTTTTATGTGCTATACATGGACATATGATTATAAAAAACAATCAGAGAGGAACTAAAAGAGTTGAAATAAATTCCCATTTTCCTGAAAATAATGAGAATAATTATTGTATGAAATAAATTTTTATTAATATATATAATAGATTTAGTTTTTTGGGCATAATGGTTATAAATCAATGAATGGTGCATCCATAAAAACATTAATTTACTCAAATAATTCCTCATATAATGTAACAAAACAATGTGTGTTGAAAAAATAAGTAAGATTTTATATCTTTTTGAATGGAGGATGATAATATACTGAATTATCCAAAATGGTAGAAAACATATGTGGTTGTAATATTCCTATTAGAGAGGAAAATTTTAAGGCATTGTTGTGTGGGATGGAATAATGCACCACAATGCTAGAGATGAAGTTAACTATGAGTGTTACAAATATACTATAAGATAATAGTTTTATTAAGTTCTCCAAATATATTTTTAAATTAAAGAATTATTAAAATAAAATAATAAAATCTATTAAATTTAATGGAATCCAAACCCCACAAATGGGAAAACCACATCTTGAAAATCAATATGGGTTTCGAAAGATGATATATTATGCATATATAAATTGGGCTGTAAGAAGACATGGATGAGAATGATATAATAATTAATATATTATGGGGTCCATATTGGTAAGAGTATATAAGGTATAATATTTTGTGATTCTGGTTATAAAGATATTAAAATGCCTAATCTAAGAAAGTGGAATCCCAAAGTAAACATCTAAAATACAGTTTCTGTAAGTGGAATCACTCAAATAATAAATGATTTTAAGGAAATAAATAATATTATCAATAATAATGATCATAAAAAAGAATAGGATTATGAGGTGATATAATTAGATTAAATTTATCTAAAAATGTTTAATTGAATGAATGTTAGTGAATGTTTTTTCTACCAATATAATACTCATTCAAAAAATTATTGATGTGAAACATCCCCTCTCTATATGTGATTAATTTTTTTTCTAATGTTTATGTGTCACATATTGTGGGGAAAATATGATCAATGGGGATGTTTTATGAAAAGATGAAAAGTGGTATTGTGATGTGATCCAATATTCCAAATGATTCAAATTAGTACAAGTAGATAATTTTTCTACATTTGGATTCACAATGATTGATTAAAGAAAAAGAATCAGAACATCATTGAGGTGTTTTAATGATTGGAATTAGGAGTTGAATGTTTATATTTAAATTAATTTCAATTAGTATCAAAATAATGGAATCAATCACATCATGAGATTAATATATTTCTGATGTCAAAAATTTAATATGTAAAATGGGGATGAAGAAAAAAACTAGCTCTCTAGTTTTATTTTATTTTGATATAACAATTTATATCATAATACTATTATTATGATATTAGATATTACAATGGATGGATAAATCAATTTGTGATTTTTATTTACATATTTACTAATAAAGCTAACAATTTCAATGGGAGTTATGAGAAAAAAATAGAACATATGGTATCCACTATTTACATGGAGACACACCTTGTGTATATGAGAAGAAATTATTTTACAAGAATAGTTTAGGATGTGATATTGAATGAGAAAATGTGTCACTATTTCTACATTTATTATCAAAGAATAATGTAATGAATGGAATAATTTATCATGATAGTATCTATGATTTTTTGTACCAGTTTCAATAATCAGTATGCTGTTATTACTATATATATGATGATTTTTTTTAGAAATAATTCAACAAATCTAAACATATATGGATTCATGGGATGTATAGAGGTATGTGAGTGAAATGGATAGTGATGGTGTTATTAAATTTATATTATATTTTCAACTATAAGTCTCAACATAGTTTTCATAAATGTATTATTGATGGATCTATTCTAATTAGTATGTCCACATAATAAAAATATTTGTGATTTCGCCTTCATCAATATTATTGTTTGAGTTGGAGAGATATCCCAAACCTGTAATCCTATTTGAAGAAATGATGTAGAAGGAGAAGTAAATTGTTTAGTATAACCAGTGTTTCTAAAAATAAGAAGAGTTTCATGTCATCGGGGAATAATTTTCTATCCTTACTGTATTTAAGTTGAATTTAGGCAATGGTGTATAATTATAAATACACCTCTACACATCATGGATAAAGGATAGATTTTTTACCAATTTAATACATGGTCTAAGGATATTGAAATTAAAATGTTTTATGTTGTATGACATAAAACAAATTTTGGCTGAATGCTAAAACTATAAAAGTGTTACACTTATTTCACAAGTTATGTGTTTTCATTATATTATTTATCTTCTTCATACGGTAAAATTTATACTTTTGATTTTATACTGGAGAGAGAGAATAAAGGATAATGAATCCATGTGATGTTTTTGTTTAGAATTAATGGATAAAAAACGTGTGTTCATAGAAAACACTTTGTATGGGGATATGAAAGTCATTTATATAAATTTAAATATATATAAGATGATTAGTTATTATAGATAAATCCTCGATGGAGTTCATGAAGACTTTTTTCAAATATATGGTTAATGAAGTGGTCGCTTTATATGCCCCAAATTATCTAAAAGTTAATATGGATCCCCAAAAGTTATCAGTAGATGGTATTGTTATTCATAGATTTCTGGTTTTGAAAATGTTTTATTTTATGGAATATTGATAGACTAACAATATTCCTGAATGTGTTGCAAAAAAGAAAAAATGGAATGTTGATGGACACCAATGAGATTTGATGTTTACATGTGTTATGGGTGGAATTAATTATCAAACCTATCACTATAAAAAATATTATGTTGGGTTGTTAGGTGAAATTATCCCATTGATATTGTGAGGTGGAGAAAATTAGATTTACTATACACTGTGTTAACAATTTCATGAGGTGGTTGTGTTAATGAAAATTGGAACATTTCAGATTGCAAGAGGTAATATTAAATCCTCAAATTTTTATAATTATGTTATTAAGAGAAAAGTTAAAGATATCAGAAAATGTACAGTTCCTTTAATGTTTTCAACATTAAAATTTCATGGAGAATTTTGAGGACCATGATAATGATTATTTCTTCAAAGAAAAAATGGGTTTATAAGTATTTGAGTGCGTTTGGGAATTTGGTGCAGGAATGAAATAAAAAGAAAAAAGTCTTTTAGAAATTAATATGTTTCAAAAAAGGTGATCCCAATCCATCTAAATGAAATATTGTAATGGAATTAATTTTATGAATGTGGAATTATTATGTGTAAGGCATAATAAGATTCTTAAACATTCAGACGAAATAGGTTTCAAAACCGCATAGTTACAATTTTGGAAAATCAAGGAATTCATGAAATATTTATTTATTTTTGAATTATGGTATGATTTAAAAAATTACGTATAAATAACGTTTAATTGATCTAAAATTTTAAAATTTATGTAAATATTCCTTGTTTTTCTAAATCATTTGTAAATATTTTTATTCTCATATGTTTTGTGTAGAAATTATGTTACATGAAAAAAATGAAGTGTATTATAATAGGGGATGGTGATTGATAAATTTTAACAAAGGTATATAAAAACTATAAATACGTCAGTAACCCCTCATTGGATTACTCTTTACTCATTGAGGATATAAAGGATTTAAGTTTTTTAAATATGTTGATAAATATGTTTCATCTATGAATCCTTCCTAAAAATAACACTCCTATGATGAAAGGATGTGGGTCTATTCTAACCAAGTGTGATTTATGAAATTTATTCATTTCTTATAAATTTTGGTATTTTCATGACATAGTAAAAGCCTGGTAAAATTTTTTAGTTTCATGACATTGTGAATGCCACATTAATTTTGGGTGTTTCTGATACAATGAATATCTTGGAAAAGATTTGAGTATCACACAACAACGAATGCTTTGTGAATGTAAAGAGTTTCATGTAGGTGTTTTGTTTCTTGAAAAAAAAACTGATTAGAACTCATTGAATAATGTTCTAAAGTATTTATGTATTCCATGAATTTTAATTCAATGAGAAATTTTAAGCTGCTACAATGGAGATGTTCATAAAATGTTTTTGAAAGATAAGTGTGTGTATCAAAGAATACTTTTCAGTATAATTACATTAATATAGTGAAACCATGAATTTTCTAATTTTCCAAATATCATTCCCTAATGAATCAATATGAAAAGGGATATTAGAAATGGATTGACCCTTTGGTGTCATTGTGCCAAAACCTTAATCATATTATGGTATTGAGACACGAAGAGAGTGGCCATTTAAAAACTCTATATTCATGGGAATAGTAAAGATTAATGGATTTTTGTGATCAAAACAAAATTGATGTGTTCTCATTAAAAATATCATACTTTAATTGAATGAAGATAATTTATTATTTATGTTACTATTTTATATATAATATCTTATAGGCCATTAAATAGTGCTTTTATATTGAGTGATGATATATCATATCTGAGTAAGGTCAATATAAAACCCCTGGTTAATGAGAGAATCACATACCAAGTAAATTAAAAGGGGTCCATTATAGTAAGTGAGGTAAATATTTGTTAGTATAGTGATATTTTCACTGGTATAAGTGAAAAAAATGAGTTCCATACCCCAAATCAGCCCCACTTACATGATATCTCTCAATGAACTCCCTTAAGGGTCCACCAGTTTTTTATAATTGATTTTAAAAAAATTAGCTGTTGATTACAAAAATAAATACTGTGAGAAAATAATTTATTAGTATGGGGTTTTATTTAACACTTCAAAATTATGGTTTTAAATAATACTATTCTTGATATCTTTCTTAACATTTTATACCATCCTTTAAAAGATCTTGGGATACTTAATAATATTTTTATGTGAAAATTATAACATAACAATTAAATTAGAAGTTTGAATATGAATAATAAGTTTATTAAAATTTAATTTTAAACTTTTTATAATGAAAATTTATATATTAATATATGAAAAATATTTATTCAATCTTCAATGAGACCACATTACACATTAAAAATATTATTCCCCAAAAACTGGTTCTATTTCATTTTGTGTGTGAACATTAGAATTTTTTTTAAAAAAAATTATGATAAATTATTTTGGGTAATAATTATCAATTTGTATATTATCATGTCAATATAATCTTAGAATAATGTTTTTGTATTTTGGTAAAAATATTTTTTACTTTAGTATCTAGTAAAAATACAAATATTTCTATAACTGTCATTTTTCCATTAAATGAAGAAACATAATAGAAACTTTATGATTTTAAATTTTTCATAAACATAATAATACATTAATTAGTAATATTATAATTTACTATGTAGGAATATACATTATACATAATTTTCATATAAGGAAATTTTTAGGCTTAACTACACATTTATCTGGAATTTTTATTTCATTTGTTTAATTTTTATTCAAAAACTTATTCTGCATATTGAAATAAAATCATGAAAAAAAATTTCTATATTTTTAATCATGTTTTTCATAGTTGTTAAAAAGGTTACTATTAGTTTTGGTTATTATGAATAGTAATATTATTACAAACAATTCCTCATTAAGGGTAAAATGCATAAAACATGGATAGAATTGTGGAACAAGGCATAAAAATATCCAAAACTCATTCCTTTGTTTCATTTGATAATTTTGTTTCAACTTTTAGAATATTATCTTTGAATATTATTCAATTAATTTCAATTTTCCTTTGATAATGTTATTAATAATAATTTATGTAACGAATACATACAGAATGTTACATAATTTATTTTTTTATCTATAATATTTTTATATCGATAAAAATATGTTATTTTTTATAATGTGTTAGGATAATTATTAATGAATTTAAATATCAAGGAAATTTATTTTTTATTCTTAGTGATTGAATAATTAACATAAATTCTAATGAAACACCAACATAGTAATGTTTCATGTAAAATAAAAATAATAAAATATTTCAAAATATTTATATTAATGATACTTCGATAAATGGTTGTGTCACATAGAATTTTCTAGATAAATTTAACAACACATTTATCTTATAAATACTTTTATGAAAAATCAAATTTTATATTGATGTCTTAAAAAAATTATTTGAATAGTCCATTAAATTAAATAAGTGTTTTTTTAAATAAAATAATATATTATTATATGATTAAAAATTCAAAAAAAATATAATATTTTGAAAATTTAATTTCAAACCATCTCAGATTTCATCTATTTTACATTCTTTTCTAACTATTCCATTTATTGTAACTTCAATGCCCCATAAAACATAAAAATAATTAATGTTAGGGTAATCATCAAAAGTTTTCATGGGGGTGAGAAGTAATATATAAGGTTAAAAATCACCTAAATGTGTATAAATTTTATTAGTTGAAATTATTTATTCATATACTAATCCTAGATTCAAAATAGATCAAATTTTCCCTCATTAACTTGAAAATTAAATTATATTATTTTGATACTTTAGGAAATTCTAAGGGATCACCAATCCTCTCGTATAAAATTAAAAATTATTATCCTAATTATTCATAATATTTTATCCTTCTATCTGGTTTCACCCAAATTTACCAATGTGTATTATATAATAGGTTTCTTGTAGTACATCTTGGGTTATCGATCTATAGAGATCTAATAAAAACTTAAGAAATATATATTCTAGGAAGGTGGTTAGATGATGATGATTTTTCTCTGAAGTGGACAATATGGGATTGAATTCATTGGATTACAAATTTTTTAGAGATACTTATTGGACTTCAATTTAAAAATAATGATTCGGTCATTGTTTAATGGTTGGGGTGGATTGGATGTATTTAATTTAAAATTATTTCAGTGTCATAAATTTTACTATTTCCTTCAATGAAATACAAACATCCAAAATCTCTCACATATTATGAGTTGTCACTATACTAAGGATAATAAAATAAACACATGGAGGGTCATATTGATGAGAACCATGAGGTGGAGGATTGT
Source organism: Viscum album (assembly GCA_963277665.1). Lineage (NCBI taxonomy): Eukaryota > Viridiplantae > Streptophyta > Magnoliopsida > Santalales > Viscaceae > Viscum > Viscum album. The sequence continues at coordinate 402,236,514 of OY728138.1, forward strand.
TTTACAACTCTGGATGTGTTTCCTTAAAATTAGCGAGATTAAATTAGAAGGTACATCGTTGAATGAATATATAAAAAATAGAATTGATTATAATTGCTTAAAATTAGAAATAACATCCAATCCATCCCCTTTATACTCCCTCGGATCAACCCATTAAAGAGTTATCCTTCAATATATTCTATTATATACATGGAAGCTGGTATTAGACTCGTGATGGTAGAATTGGAGAAATAAATAAATAAATAACATTCAATCCACACAAAAATATTATTGGAATACCCTTACTCTATAAGAAAATTTTATCAAAGTGATATGGAAAATGAAATGAAAAATAATTAATTAGTATAATATCTTTTATTAGTTATATAATGGTGAATTGAAAACATACGTGAGCGAAATTGACAATGCATGTACAAAATGAAATCATGACAATAGAGATGATAGGATGTAAAAACATTTCTATAATTACATTCACCACCAACTCATATAAAAATCATATTAGGAGCCTTAGTTTCACCCCCCCCCACCAAAAAAAAATAAATTCCACCCCCTTTAATTGTAAGAGTCCAAACAGTGTTAGAAAATCAAGGGAATTTTAGTCTTTTCAATGTTGGAAAAAAATCATCCAGATTTATATTCCTTTATAAAGTGTTAATTTTTAACTGAATATAAGGAAATAAAAAGGATTCATTGAATTAAAATATCTTCTTACTATTATCCTATAAAATCTGTAAAAATTTCAGGATAATTAAATCAGTCGTTTGTATGTTATGCATCAAATGGTGGGCTTACATTATGGGCGTTCAAATCTAGACATTAATTAAATCATCATCAATGAATTCATGGATCAACCTTAAAACATAAGAATTATCAATTTTTTTAGTTCAATGAAATGATATTCATACCTTTATAGTTCAACAGATATGATTTCAGCTTCACTTGGCTAGTATTTTGGGACCCACAATTGTTTGATAGGCCTTATGAACATAATTTTTTTTCATAAAATTTCTACATTTAGGCCAGAAAAACTACATATTCCCATGAGATTAATCTATTGAACCAAATAGATATAATTTTCTAAAAAAGTGATATATATTATCCCTAAATATCAAATTCAAAAAAAAATTATAATTTTTTCCACAAATAGATGATTGATTGGGCCTAAATTTTCCTTTTAAAAATTAATTTCACTTTTGATGAGAAATGTAGTTCAATTTATATAATTAACAAAAATTTATGTTTATTGAATTTGGAAGACATTAATATTAAGATATATTAAATGAATAGTATACATTTTTAGTGGCTAATCACACCCCCAAACTTATTGTTTTCTATTCCTTGGTAAAAAGTGTCTCAAAAATATGAAATTGAAATTTCTTTATTCGAAACATTTTAACATAAATTCCATACCAAAAGAAATAATTTCACAAAATCATGAATCCCATCAAAATATTTTTACAAAATATGTTTTCATTATCATATTAGAGGCATAATCTCTTACCTTTGGTCAAATTCATTGACACATTTCATCCAATAACAATTAAGCATGATGATGATCTGTGTATGCCAAAATACATAGGGCCCATTTTCATTCTCAACAGGAAAAGCTGGAAGCTCTAGTTTGGAATCACATTAGACCATAAGATGAGTATCTGTAATTTTGTTTTTGTTTTTTTTAGACCTCAAAAAAAATTAATGGACCAACACTGGGAAACAAAACGATGGATTCACAATCCCCAAGTGCCTGATGCCACACATTTTTCATATTTCAAGATCTACAATATAAAAATAAGGCACAAATATAGGAAATACAAAAATTGAGTCAAAATCCCCAAGTTCTGGATGCCACATATAAGGACCCATACTTTACATACATTGTTAATACTTCAAAAATGAAGCACACTTATTACAACATATAACAGAACCATGAAAGGACCGTATAGGTATAGTGTCTTTTGAAACTGGGAAACATAAACAACAGGTTCATAAAGAATCTACATTGTCTCCCATTTAAATCATCAGATATAGAGTACCATTTGGTATATCCAACTTAATAACCTCCTTCCTAGCCTGGGGGAAAGAAAACATACAAAAGGGTGATCCCAAATGCTCAGTAAGGGTAAACACAAGAAAACTCCATCACATCATAATCATAAGAGCATAACATTTTGGAAATCTTAACCTACAAGAGAAATATTAATTTCATATCATGGGATAAATCATAGAAGTGAAATGTAATCCCAATAGTCATAACATAAAACATGAAACTTTTTGGAATACACACATAATCATAGAGAATCATTTCATTGTAGTCAAGACTTATAGCCAAGACTATCTTAGCGGACAAAGTCCATTTCTGAACTGAGTTCACTCCTCGTTTCAGTCCTGTTTCACTGAAGTAGATTAACCTGCCGTTCCAGCCATGTCCATCTCATGAGATATAAATCTTTACCCAATGCGTTGGAGGGAGATATAGGTCCCACCCATCTCATAATGATACCATTCTTATGTGTTCCACAAAATCATAATCATACATCATTGCATAACCCATGTAATAAAAATTGGATTCCAAAACATCATGACATCAAAAAACAATTCATATAAGATAAATGAATTCATAAAAATAATTCCATCAAATCATAATAAAATAAATTTAATAATAGGGATAGAAACATAACCCTATATTATCTTAGATGGAAAATAATTTTGAAAAAACACTTGAACTCCATTCTTGAGGAAAATATCCTTTCTACTTCAAAAACATTTTTCCTTTCTTAACATGTCATAAAATTTTAAACTAAAAGATTTTGATTACAAATAAACCTGAAAACTTGTAAAGGAAGATTCTTGTAAATAATGTTTTAAAAATCCATTCATTCCATATACGTTAAAAAAACATTCTTCTCGTACTTTTGTCGGAAAAGTCAAAAAGTACCTCGTACGAAAAATGACAAAAGATTCCTTTCATATATTTTACTACAAACTCACCAAAGGGTAAAATTGGATTTAAAAAATTGTAGGTTGATGGAAATAATATTACATATTGAGGAAACATGGATGTGGATGATAAAATACACCCTAGTAAATACCAATGTATAAACAATCTCAGATAAAAATGAGATTGTGATATTTTCCCTTACCTTAGGTCTGATTTGCTTCGTAAGTGTCCGAACCTCCTGTATAATGATTTAAATAATTTCATTGACTTATTCTATAATCATACTCATTGTTATGATATCATATATGGTCATATTATAACTTCTTATTAGTAATATTTCATTGCTACTTGTTATTCGGGTGTTTATTACTTTTTTGTTCTTATGTGGGTTTTGTCGAATAAATTCTTATTCTTCTCTTTAGGTTATAGATACCTTATTTCCAGAATGGTATTAGTGTAATATATATCATATTCATTCATTCAATTCATTTATATAATCATTATGCAATGAAGATCACGTAGAACGAGTCGCATCACATCGTGGAGACGGTATTCCGTACGTACGCACGAACGATGATATCGTTCCCATGATCATGGAATTGTATTGGAGTGTATGTATACTATTTCAGAATAAATAACACTTTAAAATAATCATATATAGGTATTTATTTGCACCATTATACCCATCCATGTAAGGTGATGGTGGAAAATAGATTACACCATGGCGTGGAGACTGTATTCCGTACGTACGCACGCGCGGTGATTTCATTTTCCGTAGGATGGATAGATGGTGAAAGAGGGTTTTTTCATACTTATAATAACATATAAGTATATTAGTTATACTTATGTGATTACTTCATAGTGAAACAACTAAAGATGAAGTAGTGGAAGAAGAAATAAAGTTGAAATAATCGGTAACTAACATTACCTCTTCTTTGAAGCGCCTCTTTGAGACCTCCTCTTAGGGAACTAAAATTTGACTTTGAAGAGGAATAGGACCTCTAGAATGATTCTAGGGAAGTGTAGAAAAGAATTTTGCCGGGTTTGGCCGAGCATGAAGGCTCAATGTGGTGTGAGGAAGAGAGGGAGGAGGTGCCCTTTTATAAGGGAGGAGAGGGGCACCTTTGGAAAAAAATATTATTTTATTATAAAGTTGTATTCGGTTTTTAATAGCTCAAAATTGATTTATATAGAAGCTAAGGTGGGTTTGGGTCTAAATACTCTCATCCAATAGAATTTAGACAAGTTTAGGGTTCTATTTTAACCTTATCATTTAGATTTAACTCTAAGTTAAATAATTTATCTTTTACCATGTCTTTTTGTTTTTTTACACTATATGGTTAATAACCTTACTATAACAAGCCAAACGAACCCCAAGTTGTTTATTGTTAATATATATCCTTCTCTAAGTCATTTGGCCAATACTTAGATTTTTAGGAATAAAATAACAATTAATAATATAATATTTGTTTTAAAAAACAATTTTATGTCAATTTTGACATTATTTGGTAATTGATTTTTTTGAAAATAATAATAGGAATATTATTTCGAAAAAAGTAAATTAAATCAGTACTAATATGTATTATTAACCTATAAAAGTATTGGAATTCATAAAAAGTCTCAAATTAGATTTATTTGGGTATTTAAAACATCAATTATGTCAATATTTCATTAATAAGATAATTACTGCATCATCATTGTGTCATAAATAAATTAAATTATTTAATGTCTAAAAATTAAAAATAAAATACCATTATGTAGGAAATATTTTTATCTTTATAATGAATATTTATAGTCGAATTCATATTATGTATAACCCTATATTAAAAATGCATTAGTTATTAAACATTAATTTTAACTATTTTAACCCTTCTTTAAATAAATTAATAATAAATGTCCTAATCTAATCCATGTGGGCCTAAATGGTCTTATTTTATTCCTAAGGTTGTTTTTGGTCGAATTATACTTATCCAATAGAATTAGGAAATGTGTTAGGGTAATAATAATAACATTTTTACCCTTAATTTCCCTATTTACTTTTAACCGTGGTAAAAAAAGTAAAAAGTTACTATTCACCAAAAATTATTTTCATCTCATTGAACCACATTTTAGTCCTTCATATTAACTGTGTCTCTCGGATTTTTGAAATTCCACTCACATAAGCGGTAAAATTATGTTTTATGTAAATTTGAAAATTCTCCAAGGATGTGGGTAAAAGACGGTGAAAAGTTAAATAAAATTTTTATATATCTAAAATTATTATAAAATGATTCAATGAATTGCATTGAACATATATAGGTATTATGTGTCAATTTTGACCTAAAATAAATTTAAATAAAATAAACAATTATTTAAATAAAAATTCGGTTTTTAAATAGTAACCTAGTGTTTTCACTATTCATCAAAAATTGAAAGTTTTCAGAAAAATACCAAAATTTCACCCTAGGCTAATTTTGATATTCCGTATCCAAAAATGATGTCCGTTTTGAAAAATTAAAATTAAAAAATTTCAAAAAGTGTTTATTACTATTCTAACGGATAGTTTTAATAATATTTTAATAGCATTTCGTTCTTTAGTGAAACTCGGTATTGCGTACGACGCAAGCAATCGAGGAAGGTCATGGTTGCGTGTAATGAAATCCAAGATAGTGTTGTTGGTAGTGAAAGATTCCTTTGAGGATTTATATAAAATAAAAACAAAATATTTCTCATAAAAGTCTCGGGTGTTACAATCTACCCCCCTTAAAATGAATTTCACCCTCGAAATTCGTCACTTTGTAACAAACCGATGAGGATACCTTTCCCTCATCATATCCTAAATCTCCCATGTAGCTTATTCTAATTGGTGGTTCCTCCATAAAACTTTCACCAAGGGAGTGGTCTTTTTCCATAGGACTTTTTCGTATGATCCAGAATCTCTATCGGCTATTCTTCATAAGAAAGATCTTGTTCTAGCTGTATAACTTTTGAGCTGAGTACATGTGAAGGATCAGGTATGTACTTTCTCTGGAGAGATACATGGAACACATCATGAAATAGGGAGAGATTCGGTGGAAGCACCAATCGGTAAGCAACCTTCCCAACACGATCTAGTATTTTGAAAGGACCGATATACCTAGGGCTTAACTTTCCCTTCTTTCCAAATCTCATTACACTCTTCCAAGGAGGTATTCGTAAGAACAATTTATCACCCACTTCAAACTATAGGTCTCTTCTTCGGTTGTCGGAATAATTTTCTTGTCGACTCTGAGCTTTTATAATGTGTTGTTGAATAGATCTGACCTTTTCTCCCATCTAATCAACAAGATCAGGTCCTAATAACTTTATTTCCCCAACTTCATCCCAACAAGTTGGAGTCTTGTATTTATTTCCATAGAGAGTTTCATAAGGAGCCATCTGAATACTGGAGTGAAAGCAATTATTATAAAAAAAATTCCACCAAAGGTAGGTGTTGATCCCAACCACCTTTGAAATCCATAGAGCAAGCTCTCAACATATCTTCTAGAGTTTGAATTGTCCTCTCAGACTGACTGTCTATCTGAGGATGATATGTAGTGCTGAAACTCAACTCTGTATCCAGAGTATGCTGAAGTCTTCGCCAGAACATTGAGGTAAACCTCGGATCCCAATATGATATAATAGAAAGTGGTACTCCATGCAATCTTACCACTTCTTTTACATATATCCTAGCAAGCTGATCTAGAGAGAAATCCAATATAATAGCAATGAAGTGTTCTGACTTTGTAAGATGATAAACTATGACCCAGATAACATTATTGCCTTTGGATGTTTTTGGAATTCCAGTGACAAAGTCCGTAGTGATGATTTCCCATTTCCATTCTGGTATCGGTAATGTTAGTAACATCCCCTTGTACTTTTGTCTCTCAGCTTTAACTTGCTGACAAACCAAGCATCAAGAGACATATTCAACAACATCTCTTTTCATGCCATCCCACCAGAAGTACTCTTTCAGGTCCCTATACATTTTCATGCTTCCAGGATGAATAGAGAATGAAGAACTATGAGCCTCATCCAGCAGCTCCTTCTTTAATTCTGGGATGGTAGGAACACACACCTGATTCTTAAACATTATTATCCCATTACAATCAAGGTTGAATTCAGGAATATTTATCACCTTCTTTTGTAACTCTACATCTTCTTTCTGCGCCTCATTAATCTTCACATGTATAGATGGTTGAACATTCAATTGAGAATGATACGATTTTTCCCCTTCCATTATAGTTCCATGATCCATCCTTTTTAAATCCATAAATATTGGATCTTTTGTGATCCTGATCATGGATAAGCTAGCATGGTCTTGTCGACTTAATGCATTTTCCACCTTGTTTTCTTTCCCAGGTGGTAATGAATTGAGCAGTCGTAATCCTTAATCAGCTCCAACCATCTTCTTTGGCCCATATTCATCTCCATTTGTGTGAAAATAAACTTTAACCTTTTATGATCAGTATAAATATCACACCATTCTCCATAAAGATAATGCCTCCAAATCTTTTAGGCAAAGATTACCACAGCTAACTCTAAATCCTGAGTTGGGAAACTTTTCTAATGGATTTTTCAACTGTCGTGAGGCATAAGCTATCACCATATCATTTTCCATAAGAACACACCCCAATCCCTTCTTCAATGCATCACTGTAGATCACAAACCTTTCTCCACTACAAGGAAGTGTGAGAACAGGTGCGCTAGATAACCTTCTTTTCAACTCCCTAAAATTCTCTTCACATTCCTACATACAAACTAACTTAACTACTTTCTGAGTCCACTTGGTGAGTGGATTAGATAATCGTGAAAAATCATTCACAAAACATCAATAATATCCCACTAAACCAAGAAAACTTCAGATCTCAGTTACTGTTGTTGGCCTCGACCATCTTTCATTAACCTCTGCTTTTGATGGATCTAAAGATATCCCCTCTTTTGCGATTATTTGAACCAAAAATGAAACTTTTTGAAGCCAAAACTCACACTTTGTAAATTTGTCATAAAGCTTCTCCTTTCCCGGGGTATTCATTATAATTCTCAAGTGATCCTCATGTTCTTCCTTTCTCTTTTAATAGACAATAATATCGTCTATAAAGACTACCAAAAATTGATCAATATAGTCTCTAAATACTCTATTCATAAGATCCATGAAGATAGCAGGGGCATTTGTAAGACCAAATGGCATCACTATAAATTCATAGTGTCCATACCTTTTACGGAAAGCCGTCTTTGGTATATCCTCCCTTTTGACCCTTAATTGATGATACCCTGAACGAAGATCAATCTTGGAAAATTATTGAGCTCTGCGTAGTTGGTCAAATAAGTCATCAATGTGTGGGATAGGATATTTGTTCATGATAGTGATCTTGTTAAGTTCTCGATAATCAATGCAGAGTCTCATTGATCTATCTTTCTTCTTAACAAACAGAACAGGTGCCCCCCAAGGTGACGCACTAGGGCGTATTAATCCTTTATCAAGATTCTCTTGGAGTTGCTTCTTCAATTCCTGCAACTCAATTGGGACCATTCTATACGGTTTCTTTGAAATAGGCAAAGCACCCGGTACGAGTTCTATTGAAAACTCAACTTCACAATTTGGTGGAAGACCCGGAAATTCCTCCGGAAAGACATCGTCAAAATCCCATACAATGGGCATATTCTTAATCGTGAGTTTCTCACCAGCCATTTGAGTTAAATAACCTTCATTTAGTGGAATCAAGACCCATAAGATGGAAGAAATTTCCACTGTAGGGTTATGTTCATCCTTGCATCGATAGACGATCATAGATTGATCTGGAATATGAAATCTGATTTCCCTTCTTTGGCAATTGATATGAGCTCCATATAAAGAAATCCAATACATGCCAAGAATCACATCAAATTCCACTATAGGAAGGATCATAAGATTTGCAGGAAGCACTTTCCCACAAACTTCAATCGGAGAAGAATTATAAACTTTTGATGCGACTGTTGTGCCATTAGGAGTTATCACAGCTAACTCAACATCTAATTGTTGAGGTAATACGTGATACCCTTAGAAAATTCTTCAGAAATAAAAGAGTTGGTGGATTCAGAATCAAATAAAACATTTCCGACATTAGAGTGGATGGTAATTGTACCTCTCACCACATCGTTGTCGTACTCCACATCTCCGATAGTAATTGCATGTGACTTTCCTTTGTCTTTAGCCTTAAGAGTTTGTTGACGTCAATCATCATCATCAACCCTTAGATTTGGGCATTGATTGGGATAATGCCCCATCTCCTTGCACTTGAAACATTTAAGTGTAGTAGGTTCATTCTGTGTATCCCTTCCTTTGTTTGCATCATTAGACATTTTCTTCCCATTATTTCGACATTCAATCACCCGATGACCTTCTTTTCCACACTTATAACATTTTCTTGTCCCCTTAAGATAATTGCCTCCATGTTTCATTCCACACTTTGAGAATAAGGGAAAACTCATCTTATTTTTAGTCTGCTCTTTATATTTTCCTTTGAATTCCATTTTCCTCTTCTTATCAAACCCATATGACATATGGGTTACTCCAATCTCTATCTCAACTTTGAGATCACATCGAATGATTTCCTCATAGCTATTGAAGTCACTTATGTCTAACACCCTTCGATGACATGGTTTTAAGCCACTAAAGAATCTATCAATCTTACTCTCAGGTTGGATAATAATTCTGTAAGCGTACCTTGAAAGTCTTGTAAAATTTGCTTCATAGGTACCAATAGATTCATCATCCTTTCGCTTCAGTTCAAGAAAATCCTTCTCCATCTTTTTTAGAAGAATATGAGGGAAGTGCTTATTGAAAAAAAAGTTCTTGAACTCGTCCCATTCCATGGACTCAATTTCATCCCTTTGCCTCGTATTCTTAATAAGATTCCACCATTGATCAGCATCACCTTCCAAACGATACACTGATAAGATGAATTTATCATGTTCATAACATTGAATAACTGAAAATACCTTTTCAGTGGTACTAATCCATTGTTCAACCACTAATGGATCAGAAGAACTGCTGAATAAATGTGGACGCTGCCTCATGAAGGATTCCACAGAATGTTGCTCCTTCCTTTGCACGTTTGGAAGTCCTGCATGATTCATATCTTGAGAAATTTGTGTGAGTATGGCTACATGTTTTTTCATTCCAGCTCCCATAACGTTTGGTTGCTTAGGGGGACAATCATTGCATTGCCCGCCGCATTCCGCATTAACACAGTTCCTTCGGGTTCTATCCATTGACTAAAACCCAGCAGAATAGTGTCAGAAACACTAATTACAATAGGAAAACCACATAATCAAGAATAAAATTTTACACTTAAGGTCTTATCATAGGTCATTCATGTCCATTTCTAAAACACTAAGATTGTGTTCTATTCTTAGACATATCCTTAGGTTTCTTACTGTGGCTTTCACAACCTAGTTTCCAAAGGTTGACTTTAACTTTCCACTGATACCAACTATAGCGACCCATACTTTACATACATTGTTTATACATCAAAATTTAATCACACTTATTAAAACATATAACAAAACCATGAAAGGACCGTATATGTATAGTGTCTTTAGGAACTGTGAAACATAAACCACTGGTTCATAAAGCATCTACATTGTCTCCCATTTATTTCATCATATCTAGAGTCCCTTTTGGCATATCCTACTTAATAACCTTCTTCCTGACCTGGGGGAAAGAAAACATACAAAAGGGTGAGCTCAAAAGCTCAGTAAGGGTAAACAAAAGAAAAATCAATCACATCATATTCATATAAACATAACATTTTGGAAATCTTAACCTGGAAAAGAAATCATATTTTCATATCATGGGATAAATCATAAAAGTGAAATGTAATCCCAATAATCATAACATAAAACATGAAACTATGTGGCATACACACATAATCATAGATAATCATTTCTTAGTAGTCCAGACTCATAGCCAAGACTATCTTAGCTGACAAAGTCCATTTCTGAACCGAGTTCACTCCTTGTGTCAGTCCTGTTTCACTGAACCGGATTAACCTGTCGTTCTAGCCATGTCTATCTCATGAGATATAAATCTTTACCCAATTCATTGGAGGGAGATATAGGTCCCACCCATATCATAATGATACCATTCTAATGTGTGCCACAAAATCATAAATCATACGTCATTGCATAACCCATTAATAAAAATGGGATTCTTAAACATCATGACATCAGTAGACAATTTATATAAGATAAAGGAATTCATAAAAATAATTCCAACACAACATAATCAAATCAATGTAATAATGGGTATAGAAACATTACCCTATATTATCTTAGATGGAAAATAATTTTGATAAAACAATTGAACTCCATTCTTGAGGAAAATATCCTTTCTACTTCAAAATTTTTTTTCCTTTTTTAACATGTCATAAAATTTTAAACTAAAAGATGTTGATTAAAAATAAAAATGAAAACTTGTAAAGGAAGCTTATTTGAAATAATTTTTTAAAAATCCATTCATGCCGTATAAGTTAAAAAAACATTCTTCTCGTACTTTTTTCGGAAAAGTCCAAAAGTACCTCGTACGAAAAACGACAAAAGATTCTTTTCATATATTTTACTAAAAACTCACCGAAGGGTAAAATTGGATTTAAACAATTGTAGGTGGATGGAAAGAATATTAAATATTGAGGAAACATGGATGTGGATGATAAAGTACACCCCAGTAAATACCAAAGTATAAACAATCTTGGATAAAAATGAGATTGTTATATTTTCCCTTACCTTAGGTCCGATTTTCTTCGTAAGTGTCCGAACCTCCTTTATAATGATTTAAATAATGTCATTGACTTATTCCATAATCATACACATTTTTATGATATCATATATGGTCATATTATTAGCTTTTTATTAGTAATATTTTATTGCTACATGTTATTAGGGTGTTTATTACTTTTTGTTCTTATGCGTGTTTTGTCGAATAAATTCTTATTCTTCTCTTTAGGTTATAGATACTTCATTTGCATAATTTTAATAGTGTAATATATATCATATTAATTCATTCCATTCATTTATATAATCATTATTCAATGAAGATCATGTAGAACGAGTCGCATCACATCGTGGAGACGGTATTCCATACGTACACACGAGCGATGATATCATTCCCATGATTGTAGAATTTTATTGGAGTGTATGTATACTATTCCATAATCAATACCACTTTAAAATAATCATATAGATTTATTTATTTGCACCATTATACCCATCCAGGTAAGGTGGTGGTGGAAAATAGATTACACCACGGCGTAGAGACGGTATTCCGTACGTACGCACACGTGGTGATTTTATTTTCTGTAGGATGGATAGATTGTGAAATAGGGTTGTTTCATACTTATAATAACATATCAGTATGTGACTGATACTGATGTTATTACTTCACAATTAAACAACAAAATAAGAAGAAGTGGAAGAAGAAATAAATTTGAAAGAATCGGTAACGGACATCACCTCTTCTTTGAAACGCCTCTTTGAGACCTCCCCTTAGGGCACTAAAATTGGTCTTTGAAGAATACCAGGACCTCTAGGATGTTTCTAAGGAAGAGGAGAAGAGAATTTGGCAGGGATTGGAAGTTCTTTAAGGCTCAAAGTGGTGTGAGTAAGAGAGGAAGGAGGTGCCCTTTCATAAGGGAGGAAAGGGGTACCTTTGGAAAAACAAAAAATATTATTTTATTATAAAGTCATATTCGGTTTTTAATAGCTCTAAATTTATTTATTTCGAAGAAAAGGGGGGATGGGTCGAAATTATCTCATCCAATAGAATTTAGACAAGATTAGGGTTCTATTTTAACCTTATCATTTAGATTTAACTCTAAGTTAAATAATTTAACTTTTACCGTGTATTTTTTTCTACTACTATATGGTTAATAAACATACTATAACAAGACAAACGAACCCCAAGTTGTTTATTGTTAATATATATAACCTTATCTAAGTCATTTGGCCCAACCTTAGATTTTTAGGAATAAAATTACAGTTAATAATATAATATTTGTTTTAAAAAACGATTTTATGTCAATTTTTGCACTATTTGGTAATTGATTTTTTTGAAACTCATAACAGAAATATTAGTTCGAAAAAAGTTACTTAAATCAGTAATAATATATAATAGTAACCTATAAAATTATTTTAATTCATAAAAAGTCTCAAATTGCATTTATTTGGGTATTTATAACATCAATTATGTCAATATTTCATTAATAAGATAATTATTGCATCATCATTGTTTCATAAATAAATTATAGTATTTAATGACTAAAATTTATAAATAAAATACCATTATGTAGGAAATATTTTTTTCTTTCTAATGAATATTTATAGTCGAATTTATCTTTTGTATAACCTTATATTAAAAATTCTTTAGTTATTAAACATTGATTTTAACTATTTTAACCCTTCTTTAAATAAATTAATAATAAATGTGATAATGTAATCCATGTGTCCTAAATGGTCATATTTTATTCATAAGGTTGGTTTTTGTCGAATTATACTTATCCAATTGAATTAGGACATGTGTTAGGGTAATAATAATAACATTTTTACCCTTAATTTCCCTAATTACTTTTAACCGTGGTAAACAAAAGTAAATACTTACTATTCACCAAAAATTATTTTCATCTCATTGAACCACATTTTAGTCCTTGATATTAACCATGTCTCTAGGATTTTCGAAATTCCACTTACAGATGCGGTAAAATTTTGTTTTATGTAAATTTGCAAATTCTCCTAGGAGGTGGGTAAAAGACGGTGAAAAGTTCAATAAAATTTTTATATATCTAAAATTATTATAAAATGACTCCATTGAATTGCATTGAACATATATAGGTATTATGTATCAATTTTGACATAAAATAAATATAAATAAAATAAATAATTATTTAAATAAAAAGTCGGCTTTTAAATAGAAACCCAGTGTTTTCAGTAGTCATCAAAAATGGAAAGTTTTCAGAAAAATACCAAAATTTCACCCTAGGCTAATTTTGATATTCCGAATCCAAAAATGAATTCCTTTTTTGAAAAATAAAAATTAAAAAATTGAAAAAAGTGTTATTACTATTCATAACGGCTAGTTTTAATAATATTTTAATAGCAAATCTTTGTTTAGTGAAACTCGGTATTGCGTACGACGCAAGGTATCGAGGAAGGCCGCGGTTGTGTGTAAAGAAAGCCAAGCTAGTGTTTTGTATAGTGAAAGATTACTTTGATGATTTATATAACATAAAAACAAAATATTTCTCATAAAAGTCCCAGGTGTTACCCACACATTTGAAAAAAGAATTTCTCTATGAGTTCAATTTTTTATTTTGTTTTGTTGGATACTCAAATTAAACTAAATGTGAACCCCAACCCCATGCTATGATGAAAGGGATCCAAGAATTAGAATTTACACACAAGTTCAAATTTACATGAATTTTGGAGTTTTTATTATGGGGATTAAATTGTTGACATTAAAAAATCCCATTGGACAACCACATGTTCCAGAAAATATGCTCATGAACGTAAACATGCATTAAAATCATAATAAAGTAATTAAAAATCATTATACAATCATTATTTAGGTTTCTCATTGTATATTAAAACATTAAAGTATAATGAATTGATTATATCTCTATATTTTTAATATCATATTTTCACTCCCCCAACATAGAATAACATTTCCCTCAATGATTTAATTTGAAGAGAAGAGAGAGTTTAGAACTGGGAAAAAAGAGGGAAAAATGTGATTTAAAATAAATTCAGTTAGTAAAATCACATATTTTGATGTTGGTGACAATAAAAAAGTATAATATCACATTTTATTCATGTTACAATGGACTCTATGAGGATGGTTGAAGTATGGTTTAAATCAAGAAAGTATGTTTTACAATTTAAAATACTAAAACACTTCAACCGCCAATTCTCAAATACAAGAAAAATTATGTCACATTGGGAACCCGAAGGGGGTTCCATAAACACAAAACAATAGTAAAATGAAAAGAAAAAAACATATCTTTTTATTTTTAAATTTTAAACTCTGAATCAAAGGACTGGTAAAATCTTAGTTTCCTCCCACAAAAAGTTTTTAAAATTTCACTATCTCGACGTGGACCCTAAATCTATAAGTTTCTGTATGGTTCATATGTTGGATTAGTTATCCCATTCCTTATTTTTAGTCCATTAAATTATTAAATTAATGGGTTTTACCTTTTCCCATTATCTTTAATGATTTGACCACTAGTGGGGTCTATAATATATACTACTTCTTGGGGGTACATATGAATCCCTATGTAAGGGCCTGACCATCATGACCTTAACATTCCTAGGTGTAAATTAAGTTATGAACTATATAAGAGGACAAATATTCATTGTTCAAAATATTTTACTTTGAAATTCTATGATTTTTAGGTCTGAACTATAGCTCTATTGATCCTTGAATTTTCATAAGCCTCAATCCTAAGTTCCTCATGTTTGTTAATGTCTAATTGTCTCTTTATTTCTGCAAATGAAATGTAAATGTTCATTTTTTTGGATTTACCAAAGGCCTTATATTAAATTTCAATAGGTAAATGGAATGATTTTTCCATTTACCAACCAACACGGTTAAATTCTATGATGGTTTTGATTGTAGTATGATATAACCAAAGGGAATCCCAGAGTTTCTCTGACCAATAATTTCTTGAGGGACTGAATTTTTTTTTCCCATAATTTTCTTAATATCCCAATTTTACAACTCATCATTATGGTTGGTTTGAGGATGGTAGGAAATGGAAACTTTTAGAGAAATACCACACTTACACATTAGTGATTAAAAGGGAATGTTTTATAAATGGGTTCTATAGTCAGTAATGATAGCCCTAGGAATTCTAAATCTACAAAAGATGTGTTCTTTCAAGAATATGATCACAAATTGATGGTAATTTGAATTTTTTGTAATGGAATCATCTCATTTTGAAACATAGTAAAAAGATAACTGAATGTAGATATTTCCTTTAGATATTTTGAAGGGTCCATTGAAATCAATTCCCCAACCATCAAAGAGTTCAACAACAAGAATGGGTGTAAATGGCATTTGATTTCATTTGTTTATGGACACAAATTATATTCATTGAGGAATAAACTAGTATAATGTTTAGGAATACATAGTGACTTTAGGAACTAATAAACCACTTTGGGGGACTTTTTTATTTTTTTATTTGGGGAAAAGTAGCCACCACATTCTACATCATGATAAAATTTAAGAAAGGACTCTCGCTTAGACTCTGTAACACATCTCTTAATGACTTGATTAGGAAATAAATTGAATTTTTATGGATCATAAAACACATAGTGTTTGACATAAGAATATAATTTCCTTTTCTCTCGTATACTATGTAATTTTTGAATTTCAGCATTGAAAAAATGGTTTATTATGTCAGCATAACTTGGGGTATCACTCACAAAATAGAGGTTCTCATAGGGAACTGAATCAGAAACAGAATGGTCATGTGAGTTGTCATCAAATTACATCATAGATAGGTTATTAGATACATCAGTGTCTACAATTTATTTATCCTTAATGGTTAAATCAAACTCTTTATAAATTATTACCCACATAATAAATCTAGCCTTGGCATCATGTTGTGGGAAAATTAATTTTATGTCTGAATGATCGGTGAAGACAATGATGGGGGATCCTAAGAGATAAGACCGTAATTTCTATACGGAAAATTCTAAATCATGTAACTATTTATTAGAGGTGTATTAATTTCATTTTGCACCATTTAATGATTTAAATTAATAATAAATGAAACTTGGAGTTTGATCAAAACATTGTCCCAATAGATATCTGGTAGCAAAGTCACTCGCAACACACATGAGTTTGAAGGAAACATTCCAATTAGAATATTTCATAACAAGTGAGGAGATAAGATATGTATTCGGTTTTAAGAATGAATCCACATAGCTTTATGGTCATATATATAGAAAATCCTTCACTAGTAAATCACAATGTGGTAGGTAAATTGATCTTCAATTCCTAATGAACCTGTTATAGAAACAAACATGCCTTTAGAAGGACTTCACTTCCATGATTGTATTTAGAAAGTGAAAGCGTTAAGTGATATCAACCATAGCTTTATCAACTTCAATCCCTATAAAATAGACCATATTTCCTATAACAAGTTATTTATTATCATGATGATGAATTTCCCCTTATTTAAGATGATATTGTTATATTCACGTCTAGACATAACCCTTTCATCATTTATTAGGCATCGAAAAAAATTATCACCGATGATGGGGATGTCATCCAAAAATACATCTTATCAATCACCCACCACATATGATAAGATTCCCATCATACACCAGTAGAAGGTACTAGGGGAATTACATAACCCAAAAGACGTGAATTTGAAGGAAAAATTGTTGAATGAGTAGGTGATGTTTGTTTTCCCTTGACCTATTTAAGAGAGATCGATTTGATTTTTCTTGGAGAATCCATCTTGAAATCAGTTGAACTAATGACCCACCACACTCTCAAGGATTTGATAAATGAACTGAATGGGGAAATGGTATTTCATCATTCATGAGTTTAACTTCTTATAGTCAATGAAGACTCTCCATATCCAACTAACCCTTGTGGGGAGAAGAACACCATCTTCATTGGTAATCACAAATATTTATAGCCATCATTGGGATAACATGAATTGGGATTACACACACACTATCAGTAATGGGATAAATGATACCAACTTCTAAAAACATAAGATGTTCATTCCTTACCCCATCAATAATATTTTGATTGATTCTGCTCTGAGGTTTATGACATGGTTTATACTCGTATTCTAGAACAATCCGATGAGTTCCAATGAGATGGACAATCATAGTAACATCACAAAGGGTCGACCCAATTGTTTTCTTATGATTTCCTAGGATATCCATAGGCATCCCCTCTTGATTGGATCTAAGAGAGGAATAAATAAGAACAATAAAGTATAGATTTCCCCAGACGAATTAATACTTGAGTGATGATGGTAGGACCTAAAATTTGATATCATATTGGTTAAAAAATCTAAAATAAGGACTATAAATTGGTTCAAAATAAAGTGTGTTTTTTAGATTTCATAAAAGAATTGATTCCTTTTGAACATAAATTCTGGCTACCACATTGGATAGATCAATATTAGGAATGGGTATGGACACAATTTTTTTCATTTAAGAAATGGTATCATTGATTCGTGATCCTAAAAATTTATCATATGATTCATTTGAATGAGAATCAAAGTAAAATTTAACTATTATGAACAAAATAATTCAATCTAATCTTTGGTTAAAAAACATTAAAAAATACCTTGATGTTACACTAGTTCATAATCAATACTACCTTCCAAATTAGCCAATTTGATCTCTTCAACATCCCCTATATGAGAGTTTTCATTTTAAACATTTATATTAAGGCCCATGTTTCCAATGGTTATTGGAATGTTCCAATTCCTAACTATGATGTATAAATTGATTGTTGCTACGAATGGTCGACAAAAGATGATGGGAGTTTTCTCTCTAAGTCCTATTCTTGTTTGACTATCTTGGACAATAAATTCATCATGGTAAATGAAATATTCTACCTTGTCCAAAACATATTTTAAGATCCCCTTTGGTACTCGAACACTACGATTTGGAATCTGGATGTTGGTTTGAGATCTTCAAGAGAATATTAACAACAGATGGAATATGGAATCAGGTTCACACTAGACTATAGATCGAAAATGGGATTGAAAAATTTGTTCTCTCTTAACTCAATGTCAACATATGGACATCCTGGGTCTTTCAACTTAGGATGAATGGTCTCTTCAATGGTGTTACTCACACTTTCATCTAAAATGACTTGTTTTGGATGTGAAAATTTCTTTTTAAATTTGAAGAAGTATTTAATGTACTTTGAGTAGGAAGGAGTGTTTTGGATTGAATCATGAATGGTAATTTTCAACTTAACCTAAGAGAAGTCTTCCCTCAATGTCTCCTTTAATTTCAGTTTAGAATTTCCTCTCATAAATTGGGGGAAGGGTGGAGATTTTTGATTGTTTGGTGAGGTTGTGGTTCTTTCACATTCGTATTTGATTTTTCAAAATCTATAGGTTCTTCGTTAACAATACCATGTTTTTTTTGAAGCTGTTAATGGTTCTGGAAAGGTTTTTTCAGGTTTTTAAACTAATCTCTCACTTTAAATGTTAGTCACAGCTTTGAGTTGTTCATGGGAGGTGTGAGTGTGACATGATTATACCCTTATAGTTGTTGATGGAATAACCTATCTATGAAACGATGTTTTTGTAGTTTGGATTAGTATTAATTCTTATTTATGTGAGGATAATTTTTAGTTCATTTTCATTATTTATTAACAAAAGTGTTCAAGTATTAAGACGGATTGGTTTGAGGCTTGGGATATTCAATTTATCCCAGGATGATACAATGGTTGTTGGATTGGCTATTGAATGGGTTGTTCGTATTGGACTTGAAGATATAGGTATTGTACTGGTTGTGGTTAGAACTAATAATGGGATTGAAAATTCTATTGAGGGTATGGAATGAGACATTGATGTTGTGTTGTTTGTTGATTTTCCATCCAACTGAATCCTAAAAGGTCATTATACATTGAATTGAAGGTATTTTGGTATTGTGGATTTTGAATGTTCATTTCCTTTACTTCATACAATTTTCCTCCGAAAAGAAGTTCTTTTATAGAAGGAATGGTTGGGAAACTATTGTTCTTGTGGTCATGTTTCTCATTAATAATAAAAACAAGCTCAATTTTTTGGGTTTTTTTCTTCCTAAGATCAACCGCCACATACTTAATAGTGAGTGCACCAAGTATTTATCTAAAGTTTTATTCTTCTTCAAGATTGTTCATTCCATGAGATTTAGGAGGCTTCTCAAAGTAAGGTGATGTTCCCCCTATTTTGTTCTATTCAGCATGATTTTCAAGATACTTGTAAACATCATTTGGGAATTTTTTTAAAGGTTCAATTACACATCATTACAATGAATTTTTTGTTTCCTAGCCAAAAAAAATCATCTAAAATTATCAATTGTTCTAGGATTGAGACACCATGGAGTGGTAATGTGTCTAAATATTCCTTTATCTATTCTATTGTTTCATATAATATTTCTCCCTCTCTTTCAAAAATGTTTTCGATGCTCATTTTAAGTAAAATTGTTTTCTGATTGGGAGATATTTTTTGTATAATTCAGGATTGAGTTAGTACCAAGATTGAGTGGATGCGGTACTCAAATTGTTTAGCCAATTATTTTCTCGATAAATTAAAAAAAACATTTTGATTTTAGCAGATTCATTTTGGATTGGAGGGAACATGGTTTCGATAATGTCGTTGTCTTCTTTAACATGAATGCAATGCATCATAGAATCCATCCCATGAATGGTGGGAAGGTGGTTCATGACATGGGGTTTGAATATATAAAATTCATATTAAATTTTATAATTCTAATACATTTGGGTGTATTTTTCAAGGTATGTGTGAGGTATTCATTCATAGAATGATGTAAAAAAATTCCCTAGATAGGGTCTTGCTCATTTTGGTCTCCAATTGGGTTCCCTCCCAAATTTATGATAGGGTATTGTTGAATAATATTTATTGTATTGAACTCAACATTTGAATCTTTAATACTTGGAAGATAAGGATCTAATGGAAAGTAACCCTATATGTACTTAACTCTTCTTCCCTAGTACAATCCACTATAACTGGATGATTTGAATGGTCATGGGTGTAGGAAGACATGATCCATAGAAAGATAAGAAAAGAAAGAGGAACAGATATGAGAATTTGGATGGGATAAGGAAAATGGGGGAGAATAGAAAGAGGTAATATGGTGACTTACATAGTCACCGGTAATGGCACCCAAAATTGGTTTCAACCAAATGTACACATGTGTATGGTGTAACCAGTCACTTGTAGAATTGTTGGGGCTGTCGATCCTCAGAGACCAATGAAGAAACCAAAGAATAATACAATCTAAGAAGTTAATAGGATGGTGGTTATTTGGATATGATGTCGAAAAATATATTATAGAATTTTTTGGATTATAAATGAGTTTGAGATACTTATTTTAAATCAATTTTAAAAGAATGATTTGATCATTGGTTATCACTTTGTTACGATTGGATTTATTTCTTTTTTAATTATTTTAATGTCATAAATTTTACCATTTCTTTTAATGAAATATGAAAATCCCATCTCACTCACAGATTAGTATTTTCACTATCTGAATTCTAATCACCTTTAAAATTTTAGGATAATATTTATGAGAACTCTAAGGTAGGGGATCGTTTTAGCACTAATGAGGTGTATCCTTAAAATTAGTATGTTCATGGGAGAAGGTACATCGTTGAAGGAATATATCAAAAATACAATTGATTATGAATTATTAAAATTATAAATAAAATCTAGTCCATCCACATACCACTCCCTTGGATAAAACCATTTGAGATTTATTCATAATTTGATTCCATTCTATCAACATAAGTAGGTAGTAGTCTCATGAGGGCAGATTTGGGGAATAAAAACCAATAAATAACAACCACTGCACTATTGTGTGAAGAGTTTCACAAAAGTGTATGTGAATAAAACAGTTACCTAAAGTTATGACATGAATGTGATATGGAAAATGAAATAAGTGATGATGAAGAAGAATATAATCATATATTAATTATATAAAGCTTAATGAAAAACATATATGGGAGTAATCGACAATGAAATTGAAGAAAGAAAGGATGATTATAAAAATTAAAGAAAGGAAAAAAATTCCTCATGTTCCCTTAAACACCATCGCCATATATAAAATTATTAAGATCCTTATGGTCACCCCCAACAATAAATTCCGCACCCATTAATTTGGAGAGTCAAATCTGCAAGACAAAATCAAGGGAATTTGGACTTTCAAAAGTTGCTATGAAAATCATCTAGATTGATGCCCCTTTTGATGAGTGCAATTTTATCATAAGATGGCTGAATCTGAAGGGTTAGTAGAAGACAAATATCATATTCCTGGTGTCCTCTAATAAAAGAAAAAAATTCAAGCTAATTGGATCTTCTTTCTGAATGTTATTATTTAAATGGTTGCCTAACATTATGGGTGTTAAAATATAGCCTTCAATTTAATCTTCATCTTTGACTTCTTGGATAATCTTGAAATATTCATAATTATCTCAGCCCATAGTTAAATGAAATGATCACAATAATTTTTTAGGTTTATAGTAAAATGTTAAGATTCATTTTTCTTGGTTTTTTGGCTCCAATTTTGTATGACTGGGGCCTTAGGATCATTATGCCTTGTCCAAAAAAATTCATTAATTCATAGCCAAAAATCACCATCTTTCCTTGGGATTCATCCATAAATCCTAAAAGATGAAATTTTCCCAAAAAAGTGATCAATCACTTTACAAAATATAAAAACCATTAAATGGTAATAATTTTCTCCACAAACAGATGATTTATTGGTCCTAGATATTCATTTTAAATGTAAATTGCACTGATGATGAGAAATTATTTTCAATTTATATAATTCCCTAAAAATGATATTTATATATTTTGGAACATGTTAATATTAAGATATAATTAATTAATATTATCCTTTTTTGTGGATACTCATTATAAAAATTAAATAAAAACCAAATACCATCCATGATTCCTTACCCATGTACTAGATCATTTGGTGTATCCAAAATATCATCGTTTCAAGGATTAATATTTATTCAACATCATGTTCCTCACCGATGAAGTATAAATATTAACATAATACAATCAATTTTGTTTAATATTATTTTCCCTATAATATATCGTATCCATTATAAAATAATAAATTTTATAAAATTAATATACTAATATTTTAATATGATTTTGGAACAACAATTATTTATTTACATTCAACCTGATGTGAAAATAAAATATCACATATGCATATTTTTTGACTACCACCATGAGGAAACTATCAAATGTTTTAATTAGAAAATTATATTTATGATTATAATAGTGAAATTAGTTAAGATATATGATTTATATTATATTATTATATATTTAAATAGAGAGTAATTATTTAATTTATATTCTGACTATACAACGAAATTGGAAACACCACTCAAGAAAATGTATAGACTACTGTCTCTATGAAGTGATGTAATTATTTATTCTTACCCACTTATATGAATATTTATAAAATTAAATATAATTATTAAATATTATACTCATTAAATGATTAAAATTATGGGGATGTTTTACCCATGATCAAAGTATTGGTATCTGGACTTCCAAATAGAATAATGCGTTTATATCTAAGCAGTTATCTCCTGATATAATTATTTAAATAACAAATTATTTATAAATGCATGATAAAGATATTATAAATAAATAAAATTTGTAATTATATATATATATATATATTAATATAATTTTGGAATATTTTTATAATAATTATATATTAATTATATAGTAGGTTCATATTCTTACAATGTTTGATGAGAGTTGTGGTTTGGGTTTATGTTACATTCTCATTTCATTTTTGGATTGACATTGAAAATTTTACATTGAAGTAAATTTTATAGGTATAATATTATTAAAAAATATAAATTAACAGAACTTTGTTAAAATGGGATTTTTTATTTATTAATGAAATTTTTCTCTCATTGGTAATTAAAATTTAGAGAAAATGTTTTTAAAGAGAAGACATTAGTTCATCCTCAATTGAGGAACCTTTTCCTCCATGTCCCTGATCTTGATGATTTTTAAGGGTTTTTTAACTACACATGGAATTATTGAAATGTTCATTTTTATTACCATTTACAAAACATAAAAAAATTAGTCAGAATTTTACTAATAGAACATTTTTTGAATAACCCATTTTTTGAATTTTTTGTACAATGTGTAAATTTTTTTTCCCTTTCAACATATATATTATGAACATATTTTCCCATTGTCATGACTATTATTTTATTCAAACCATAAATTAAAAGTATCTATATTTACTTTCTGATTAAATTATTTTCTCAATATTCTAGAAATATTTTGTTAAAAACATATCAATGTCAATGGATATTTTCAAATGTTTTCAAATTAATGTTCAAATTATATTTTAAAGTATTTTATTAATTTATTTCATTATAATTTAATTTTAATATTACTTTACATGGGATAAAATATAATGATACCTCCTATGTCATTTCTTTGGATGGATTATGGTTATATAATTATGGTGTTTTTATAAAACCAATTTTTTCCATGGGATATGATATGATGAAATGATGGATGTTTTTTATCTTGTAGAACAAGTATGAATGATTTTAAATATGTCATTGATGGGTGAGTTAAATAACTTAGATGAGTTAGTTTTCCACTATGTTATGTTACAAAGGTGGTGATCATTGATCCACATTGATTTGGTAAAGATGTATGGATTCTAGATCCACTATGATATGATGGCCTCAGTGGTAATCCTTGTCATATAATATAGTTTCTATTATAATTATGGTTCCAAACTCTTATGAAATGTTGACATTTTTATGGACTGATCTCATGGAACATGATTAAGTTTTTGTTGATTCATTAATATTTTGACATATTTATGTTTTTCTCTGTCGGCCATGGAAGTGATATATGAATTTTTGGCTAGGATTTTCTATTGATAATCACATATTTATATAACCTTATTATAATGATATGATTAAATATGATCATTGATTAATTTCAAAAAATTACCCATTTCGAGTTTCTACAATCACCCCATATAAGTCTATAAATAGTCCCCATGTTTTGAAGATGATTACTAAGTATAATCAATGTATAATGGTACATTATATAAATAAATGTTTTTTAGATAATGCATGTTATGCATAAACTAGATTTTGATTTATCTATCCTCTAGATACACTAATAATTTATGACTATTGAGCATGATTCTTTGGGAGATCTATTTAATATTAATTTAAATATTTTAATATCTATGTATGTGGTTTTTGGGTCTCTATACTAATGATTTGATATAAAAGTAGTTTTTAAAATACAGAAAAAATATTGGAAATAGAAATAGGATATTGAAAACATTATAAATAAAATATAATGAATTTTTGGTTTGATAAAGATATTATATATATTCCACCAACAATTTAATATAATTCATAATTTTTTTATAGTTTTCCCTAATAATTAATCATGTTTATAAAATCCTTCAGTTTACTTAGAATCCATAAAAATGGTGATTAATATGAATTATTGATTAACGGGTTAGATCCTTATTACATAATGAATTTAAATATTGGGCATAAATGACAATAAATGATGTTAATGATAGGTATAAAATAAAAACATTCCATAGAAACACATTTAAAGAGATGGAATACTATCATAAATCAATCAATCATTGGGATTAAGGATAAAAATTTCAAACAAGTAGAAAAATTAATACACATTTCCAAATATAATTGTTTCTATACATGGTTATTTTTCTATAAGAGATAGTTTAGTTTTTATTTTGTTTTATTTGATAATAAATAATAATAAATTTTTAAAAAAATTAATAATAAATATATACTCGTGGACTAATATCATCCATATTTATTATTATAAGTGCTTATAGTGTGGGTGAGTTGGTCTTTACTATCAACCCTCCTTTCTTATTTTTTTTAAAAACTAATTCTAATTTTAAAAACCCCTATTATAATTCTCCACTGATGTATAAATTTTGAATTTTTTTTTATATGATTCTAAATTAATTATTGATTATGAAAACTTGTATATTTTTACATCCTCATTGAATGATTTTTAAATAGGCATATATTACAGATCGAATTTAGTCTCAATTTTATTGGGGAAAAATTATTTATCAGGTTTATTTTATACTTTTTCATTTCAATTTTATTCATTATTTTGTCAACCATAAGTTTTTTTAGGTGATTTTAATGTTCAATTTTTTTATTCAAAAACTAAATATTTTTCATGATGGGTGACATAACTTCAAATATAGTTTACCCTATTGTCAATGTAAAACAATAAATTATATAATAAAATATAAATTAATAAATAATAAACTATAATAATGGATTTTAAAATGGGAAAAAATGAAATCCATTTTTGTCCTCATAAATTAATATTTCCCATTTTTTTAAAAAGTAAATTGGCCAAAATATAATCTATGGATCTATGATTAAATTAATTTTCAAAAGTTATAATATCACATTTTTTCGCATTTTTTGTTAAAATATTAAATTCACCACTAATAAATATACTCTATACCCATTAATGTTTTTTCCTCTGAATAATATATGTAATGATTGAATAAGTTATTTTGAGATAATATCATTCCCAGTTTTGAGTAAATATACTAATAAAATAATCACTGTATTTTTCCCATATTTAATTTATTATTATGGGTTGTATAACTTTTATTTAACAATAATTTAGAATGTTACATTTTGTGATGGGTATAAATGCTTATTTATTTCAACAAAATTTTAGTATTTAGTGATGTTAATTTTTTTTATTATCTATTTCAAATCTTAGCCCAATCATCATACCAAGTAAAATTAGACATTGCAATCGGCCTTTTATTTTGTATTCCAATTGTTTCAATTAATA
This sequence comes from Viscum album, assembly GCA_963277665.1. NCBI lineage: Eukaryota > Viridiplantae > Streptophyta > Magnoliopsida > Santalales > Viscaceae > Viscum > Viscum album. The sequence continues at coordinate 402,263,082 of OY728138.1, forward strand.
ATCATCCTATATTTAAATATTGAAGTTGTTTTTAACATCTAATTATTTATAACCATTAATTTTTACACATTAGATGTTCACCGTAGACAAAACATATTAAAAATTAAATGGACAAAAAATGAATCAAAAAAGAAAACATGTTATTGATGTAACAAAAAAAATACAAGAGTGAACATAGTGAATAAAATAGTCCAACAATATAAGAAATAAAATATATTCAATATTAAAAATAAAAATAAATATAAAAAGTAAAAATATTTAAAATTTTAGTCCAAATTAAATAAGAAATTATAGAAGAAATTTAAATAAAAACTAACAATGAATGGAATTTATATTATAAAAAATAAATTTCTGATATTGTTCATGTGTTCCATTTTTTGAAAGAAACCTAGATAATATATTTCACATATGACTTTTGGATGTTTTAATTAACCCAGTATAATATATAATAATGTTATATAATAATCTATAATTTTTAAATTTTCTGTGATTTTTTACATGGTGTGTGTCTTTTCATTATTTGATATGTGAAACACATTGGATTCACTATGTTAAAAGACAAAAATTTGAACAATTGTTAGGGAAATACCAAAACGGGATCATTCTAAATTATCACGAAACATTCTACATATATTAAAAAATATTTTTTTTATTTATAAAAATATAATTAAAAACATAGTATTGTAACAAGAAGGATTTCCGGTGGAATTTTTAGTAATAACAATTGTATTTATTAACCATAGTTATTGGTTTTTTTACATTAGTGGTATTTATTTTTCAAAATAATAAGAAAGATGAAATTAAAATTATTATTAGAATAATGAAATACTTTAATGATTTCATAAAAATGGAATTGAGATTTGGATTTTTTATGATACATAATAATGTAGTACCTTGAAATAATGTTTCAGTATAATAATGTCATATCTTGTAAGGATTCATTAGAAACAAGAGTGGTTTTAAAATTTATATTTTGAATAAATCACCATTTATTCATCAATATATACATGTGATTCCATGGTAATATTATGAGTATGTTCATAATGATGAATATTTCATTGGTGGATGGTTGATGTGCCAAACATTTCCTATACATGTATATTGAGGTATTAGATAATGTTTTGGTATGTATTGTTCTCATTCAAAAATTTGGATCTACGTATGACTGATATATGCAATTTAATGTTGCTATATAATGAGAAGATATTTTTAAAAAAATTAGGAAAACATATCCTAGACACAAAAAGGTTTATTATATTAATATAAATTAGATATTTCATGGACACTGGAAAAACAAACTTTTAAGATGGATGTTTTGATTATGGAATTAAAAGAATATTTCCTGAATATGTTTTTTGTGATTTCAACACGTGGTATCATGGGAAAAAGATTCCATGGTATAATTATATCATTATATATCTATATCATTTATGTTCATTGAAAATGTTTTATAAAATTGAATACCTTACTACATTTATTTAGGAGTCTGTATTGAGGTGTTAGATGGTGTTTATGATAATTCCTAGAAAATATGATAAAAAGAAGGGTTTTTTGGTATAATTTAAGTGAACACTCAACCAAGATTAGTTTTTAGTGAATCATATAACATTTTAAAATAAAATTTTTTTCTGACACGTGATGATTCATGCAAGAATGTTTCGAAAAGAACATATTCCATACTGTTTGAAATATTTAATTTTTCAAATAAACAAAATATCTCTAAGGAGAGAATGGGAGAAAATTATTAATGGAGGAGATATTCATAGAGTTAAATGATCACATTTCTCCAAAGGTAATCTGGTTATAAAGTGTTATATAAACTATTGTCTTGTGAGGGTGAGTTTTTAGAACAATTGTGGAATGAATAAATAATATTTTTACAAAACATTTTTTTGTGATGAATATTGTTTCATGAATGAATTTATATTAAAAATTATATTGCATTAATATTTACATAGGAATAAATATGTGAACTAATTTCTCATGAAAATAATAATTTGGAAATTATCCCATTGTGAACATAACATATACATAATAGAACCCATTTCAAAATATCATTTCTATGATAAAATATAAGAGAATTACTATGGAAATATCGGAATTTTATGGAATAAGATATTATTGTTTTGAATTATATTTAATTGAATTGGTTGGTAATGTTCAATATAACATGGAAGATGAATTTTATATACTCAAAAAAAATGATTCTATAAAAAGGTATTGAAGACGATGAGTGTAGTGAATGTATATTATAATTGAAAATCCATTATAGAGTTTTAATGAAAATAGAATAAGTTCCAAAAACTAATTATGAATATTCCATTATGTATATAATATTACTAAAACTAACATACTTATTTCATGAAGGATAGTGAGGGAGATATCCTACTTGATTGATAACGACTATTTCATATCACTATGTACTAGATGAGAAACTTTTCATGGGGTGATCATGACCTAAAATATACCAAGAAGGCTCGATCATGGGCATAAGACCCATGACCCCAAAATTTATTCAAAGAAAAATAAAAGTTGCAACAAACAAACAGGGGGAAATGATACAGTCCAACAGACCACACCAACAAGAACAAACAGAACAAACAGAAGATCACCTTTTTCGAGGACGAACTTGACCCCTAGATCCCCCCCGACTGGCCGGGGGGCGACCACGCCCACTCTGCTGTCCAGCTTCCATTGCCATAGTCAGTTCCTCAGTATTTTCCATAGGGGAAGCTTCCCCATGCAGGCCAACATCAGTGCAAGTGTCTTCCTTGTGATCCACAGCAGCATGACACTCTTCATGCACCGGCTGAACCTCCTGTGTATCCTGGACCACCTGCATCTCAGAAGAAGAGCAAGCAGTATTATAAGCAGTGGATTCCACTACTACTGGGATCTCCATCCCCTTATCAACAGCAGGTATCAAAGTTCTATCTCGATTATTGCTACATCCTGCCTTCTTAATCCCTTCCAGATTAATCATATCAAACTCCGGAGTATTAATTGACTCCAACATAGAAAAGAAATTAACAACTGACTTTGGAGATTTCGGCTCAGCACTCAAAGTATCCGTTGGAGCAGCCTCCATATCAGCAACATGCAGAGTTGAACTCTCCATAATATGCTCTGTCCCAATATCAGCATCACCCTTCAATAATAAATCATAATGGTTAACCTGCTGGACCACATCCTCTCCTATAGTACCATTATCCACCATCACAACACCATCCAGCCGCGCTCCCACAGTAGTTACCTGGGCTGGATCAGCCCTCAACTTCTTCGACGTCACCAATTGAAACCCATATTCATCAAAGATCTTCATCTTACCCTTCATACAAGCCGAAGCCACTGCAGAACGATCAAACTTAGCATTGACATCATCCTGAACAACAACCTCATGCTCCGATTGGACCCCTTCCTCTTCCTCAACAAGCATATGTTCACCCTGCTGGGCATCAACCGCAGCCTCCTGCGGAACTTCAGTAACCATTGTAGCAGCATCCGTATGCACTAGATGACACCCTTCCTCCTCTTCAGCAATATCAGCCCATGACCTGCAAGCATCACCCCTGGTAATTCCAACAACAGATGGTTCCAAAGCCTTATCCACTGGTCGGTCATCAGCAGCAGCCGGCTGTCCAACAGACTGCTTACCCAAACCAAACTGGACAGCCTCAGCAAATGAGGCAGGGCCTACCTTTGGAGGCTCCTTTACTCTAGAAGCCAACTTAGAACCAGCCTGCACCGCCGAGATCATTTTGCACTACTCAGAGGCATGACCCACCGACTTACAAAGTGTACACTTCAAATTCCTACGACATTGCATCGAAGTATGACCAATACAAAGACACGATTTACAGAAAATAGGCAACCATTCATATTGAACAGCAAGTTCCAGCTTAAACTCCCCAGCAACAAGGAAAACTTTGTCAATCAGGACCTGCGCTAAATCAATTTCTACCAAGACCCTAGCAAAATGGCCAAATCTAGGGTGTTCAGTCTCCTTATCCACCTTAATTGGACTCCCAATGGCTGAGGCAACTTCCCATAAGACTGAAGGATGCCAAAAAAACCAGTTTAAACCCCTAATGCGGACCCATGTTTGAGTGGAAGAGTTCTTAGTGGCAAGGGGATGCGATAAAGGATCCCACTGCTGTACCATTATATACCCAGGCTTCAAAGAAACAGGTCCAAAGCTCTAGGCTATATTCAGCAATTCCTTCGAAGGAAAAATGACATGAAACATACCTCTTTCGATGGAAATCAGACGCCAATCCGAGAACCCCCAGCTTCTGGCCAAGCAATTGCGCACTTCATCAACCCTCACAGGAGCTTCGCTACGAGTTCTCGACAATCTAGCGAGCAGTGAGAACCTACATTCCTCAAGGCGATCCTCTAGAACTTTCGGATTAGCTTCAACAAAAGCAATCGAACCATTCTTGGTGATCCTCTTATTTAGAGAGGCTGAATCAGATAGGGATTCAGAGAAAAACCTATTTCGGGAAGCCAAGCCATCATTCTTCTGCCTAGGGTTTAGCAGACAATCCTTCGCCGCCAAATCAATAGCTTCACCCGGAGCGACCACCTTCGAGGGAGGAACGAAGACCTCTTTAGGATCAAAATAGTAATCCAACAACGCCGCCATCAATCACCGAGTAGAAATCGTCGTGGAATCACCTCTCGGGAGCTCTCCCGCATTTCCCCTCTCATCCATACATCTCATGACCTAAAATATATAACCAACAAAAATTTTATGATTGTTGAATCAAGTACATAGGAAAATATTTTGGTGTAAAATACATTGATCATACCTTATTTGTGATATATTAGAAATCCTAATATGTTATATGATTTACCTTCTAGCATATTTGGGTTTTATATTATGTGTAATTATCCATGTGAGCAAAATAGATTGAACATGTAACTTGTAATAACTGAATAAGATTCTTAAAAAATCTAGCTCTAAGAAGGTGGTGGATTGTTTTAATCATTGTACCCATGGATTTCCCATTATTAGGGTTCATACATTCATGTTTACACAAAAAACATGTATCCAAGAATAAAGGTATTTACATGGTGTGCAATATCTAGAATTTTGTCATGTTTACTAAACATATAAAATGTAATTGGAACCCCCTCACTACTACCCCCTCAATGGTACCCCCTTCACCCCAAGGATGGTAGTTATAATTATAGAGATATCCCAATATTGTCTCCAATAATACATGGATTAGTGACAATAACATAGGGAATGCAATAAATACAAATAGGAGGAATTTCCATTAATATATCCTAGAAATTTGATAAGAAACCAATAAAGTCCAGGGATAAATTAGTTATCGTACAAGAAAATTAAATATTATGCAATGTATAATGGAAGTTAAATAATCCATGAACTAATCCAATGTTGTGACCATGATCCCCAACAGCTCGGTATTAATAACCACTGGCTAATAACACCTATCATGGTCAATAATCATCTGTTGTGAACATGAAATTCTAATATATATATATATATATATATATGGGGGTTAACATTAGTATATTAAATAATATCCACCACAAAACCTCTCATGAAAATCATGATGAATAACACGTTTACACAATGATAAAACATAAAAGATTTCCACATTTCCTAAGTTATATTAATTATATCCTATCCTCACCATGCCAGTCTCACCTTTTAATTCATTGAATTAGGTGACATAATAAAAAAATATATGTGGAAGGTACATGGAATCAACTTTCCCACTGAAGTAGTATTCATCACCCAAATTCATTCTTCATAGTGCTCCCATACATTACTCATCTTATTCTATCCGCTTAAGAAACTATATCTCATGCACATAATCATCTGATCATGTACCCTAGGCTACCCATGAACACTCTAACCAAATAGTAATATTGAAATCCATCATATCCCATGTAATAATTCAATATACCATAATACATTATAACATATGTAGAACTAAACCAATAATTACCATTAATATTATATTCATGATATATGTATAAACTATTACATTAATCCTCTACAACACCCAAATGGTTGGATAGTAAAATTGAGAATCATCATAGCTTGAATGAGAGTATTCTATGTATCGTAATCCATCATTTCCTATAACAAAAACATATTAGGGTATGTATGGAAGATATACGGTGGAATAATAATAATCCATTTTTATTTAATACATATTGTATTTTAAGAAAAATAGATGAAACCCAAGACCATTCTAGGTGTTGGTTTCTTTATTGACTCGAGTGGTGGAGTATAAGAAATTATATAACATAATCAAATTATTGAATGAGTATAGTCTAATGGAATGATCATATCCAAGAAGAAAATAATATCTAACGTCTCACATGAAAACATTTCTTCTAAAATAAGCACTTGAATGTTTTTATTATTATTCTGTGATGACATGAATGAAGATTAATTATCATTAATTTCCTTGAAAGTTATTAAGTACCATTATACATATTAAATTATAATTAAAAATTATGGTGTATCCTTTCACATTATTTCATAAAAAATTATTTATATTCATAATTTAAATTTCAGATTAATAAAATTTTCATAGAGTGTTTATCCCAACTGGTCCTTAGTTATATTTAATATTTCAATACAGCCATCAACAAACATAAATATTAATTTAATACAATTACCTAATCCTAGGTATTCCATGATTCAAAAAAATATGATGTTAATGATGATATCTAACTAAAAATAAAAATCATTCAACATTTTGTGGAAACTAGTAACAATAATGATCAATATAAAATATATGAAATTCAATCTCACATCATATAATAACCAACCTTACATCAACAATAAATTAATGAATAAGTAATCAAAAAACATAGATCTCAATTTGCTCCCACTTATTGAACAACATCATGATCCACATATAAAATATTTTTAAAATATTTACCATCCTAGGGTATATAAATAACAGAATAACATATTTTAATCAAAACACTCAAGGGGAACAAAGGCCATAATAGCAAGGAATACTAAAAAATGAAATCATGGATTTTCTTTAAAATAGATTCAATAATTTTTTGATAAAAATTTAAACAACCTTATTGAATTAACTAATTAATTTTGATAAGTATTCAATAAAATACAAGAAAAAAATTTCCAGGTAACATCAACTATAATCCACAACTATACTTAAAAAAATAAGAACATTACATTTTATGTTGTTTTATGAAAGTGTGATAACTTAAATATTATTACCTATCATTATTTACATTCCATAAAAACTTTATGTTTTTATAAAATTTTCACACTGGGTAAAATTTAATATAATTACCAAAATCACAAAATTCTATAACACGGTATATTTTAATTCACATGAGGTAACAAATCATAACAAAATAAAAATCAGGAGCAATAAAAGAACTCTTCCAATGCACACTAACACATATTGGAAGATCCTAACCCTTTCTACAGTTATCTTGAGATTATTTATAGGCACTCATTCTCCTTGTTTTTTGAAATATTCTTTTATGTTTTACCATGGCATTTGATTGGGTGATTTTTGAAAAAATTTGAAGGAAATATAGTTGTACATGATTGGAATACTGTTAGAACAAACTGTGTTCCCTCGTCTAGAAAACTGTGAAACCCTGGATAGTTGGGGTTTATAAGGGTCATGCATGTTTTTTCAAACAATTCACCCTCAAAGGAGAAATCTTGGTCCCCTAAAAAGTTAGGCACACCGTTAAGGTGCACGACTAGGGATAATCGTGCCACCATTCCCATGATAACCTAGAAAATATTTTTAATATCTTGGAAATTGGTTTTAAATCCACCCAAACCCCCAGAACATCTGTTATTTGACCAAAATGTGGAACCGTATGATTTTGGATTATTTCATAGTATTCTAGTAGTATTTTAAATCCGTCCCAACTCAATTAATTTCAATTTGTTTCCAGGATATAAAATTTTTACCCTTCAAGGTAAGTGGATCCTATCTAATTGCTTTCTCGTTTATTTTTCTCTCTTCAATTTTTATTTTGGTAGAATTTATTCTCTATTTTTCTGTATGTATATATAGATTTTATGAATATGGGTCAGGTATTGTGGATCTAGATCTTGAAATTAGATATTTTATTTTTTAATCTTGTTTTATTATTATTATATCCAAATCAAATTCAACACCATTATGATATTCAATGTTTGGTATTTCTATTATATGATAATAAATCAAAGAATCTAGATATGTGGTATGTTATTCAATTACCAATGTCCGAATATGACTAATTTCTATTTTATTACATAATGTTCTGGGGGTATTTTAGTAGTTTGAATTCTTAAATTGAAATAATTAAGGTGGTAAGTTAATTAACTTGGTAAATTCAGGTTTTAGACGAATAATGGAATTATGGAATGATAATAATGTATTAATGATTTAATAATTTACATATCTAATTAAGAAATTTTTTATAGTTAATTTTTGGCATAATTATCATAATGTTAAAAATTAGATTTTGTGAATTAATTATTGATTATCAATATTGGTTGTGTTATTCTAATTAATTAATGAATTAATTAAAAAAATTGATGTGATTAATTAATCACAGGGTTAATTAATAGAATTGGTTTGATTAATTAATTGTATAATTTATTAATAGAAATTGATATTATTATATAATTTATGAAATAATTAATGGAATGATTTTTATGTTAGCATGGAGTATCATAAGGAATGACTAGGGTGTGAGAGGGTAACTATTGGTAAGGGCTAAGAGAGCCTATTAAGATGGAATATGAGAATTTTTTTAGAGGTACTGTGAGATCCTGTTGAGGATGACCATGAGTGCCTATTGAAAGGGATGCCTTGATAGATTCTATATTTATTCTCAAGGGAGTCCATACGAGTTCTTAGAGTTGGGATAATGGGAAGACTTTTTTGATTCCCCCCTGTCAAGTAACAGATTATACATTGTCTAGTTTCACTCACATTATACCATTACAGTTAGAGGAAAAAGTTCACATTAATCATGCCAGATTGATTTACATGTTTTTTTATCATGTGTGAAATATTTTAGACTCTAGTGCAGGCTGAAACAAGTGTAGTGGTTCAGGTGTCCCGAGTAACACAAGATCATAGGTAGTCAAAACAAGTTAATTTAAAATGTGATAACCATTATTTATGCGTTAGAATTATTTATTCAAACAACTGAAAACAGTATTACTAAAGGTATTTATTTTACACAACATTTTTTGTGGACTACTGAGTTGTACTTACACACTACTTGGGTTTTCTGATCGGTACCAAAATTGACTGTTTTTGTGGGAGGACATGTTAAGGGAAGATCCAATGTGTTAGATGGATGAGTTTGGATGGATCACAGATGTTGGGACTTAATGTGGCTAAATACCCACTAGGGATCCTTTGGTGTCTTTATTTTCAAATTTATTTTAGAAAAATTACATATACATTTTCTTGTCATGTTTTCTTCTTTAGGTGGATATTTTATTTTACTAAATTTATTATCTTCAGATATTGGTAGTTTTTAAATTTATATATTGTTCATTAATTGTTATTTATTGCTATTGGTGAATTACTCTCCAAGAAGAGGTTATAGTCTCTAAATTATCAACATATAATAACCTCACCACTAGTGAAAATCCTCTGGCACGTATGTAGGCACACTTTAGTTCTTATGATCAACTAGCTCAGGGAAATAGTGGGTGGTACCTAGGTTAGGATGTCGCAAAATAGTTTCAAATGAGTTTTCATTTATTATAATTTTTCCTAGCTATTTGGTAATGGTAGTCATGATATTAAGAAGATTCATACCCAGGTAATGAGCTCATTCATAGAAGATTCGAACCAATATTCTGGGGAAACCCAAGTAGTTAGGGTGGGATAGTTGTTATTTCTATTCATTGTTATAGTTGATTACTGGTACAACTTGAGGGATTCAACAATTGTGTGTTGTGATTATTAATGTTGAAAAATACTGAGATTTTACTCATTGCCCAGTATATTAAGCTAGATGAATTTCATGCATCAATCTAGGAACTCTATATTGTTTTAAGACATTCATCATTTTATAAACTAATGAGAAAACCGGTTTTGGGTAAGTTGTTGAACATAAATTGTTTTCCCTTTCTTGTGAAATTAAAATGAAAATGGTACGTAACATGAAATTGAGAATGATGGTAAACTGATAAAAAATGAAAATAAATTGATGTATAAATGATAAACATGAATAATGTGAATGTGTTCAAAAATATTAACCAAGACCTAGGTGTCAGATGGTTAAGGGTAGTGATAGGTCCTTGGTTTTGACTATGTGGAATGATTTTGGGAAAACAATTGTTATGAGTTATTGTGATTGTTCTTATTATGTAAATGTTAAAATGTTTTGATAGGGGTCCTAAGACAAGTGTTTTTTCATTGATGAATTATGACTCCATAATGACACGTGTTAAGGGTATAACATGAGGATATTTATAGATAATGTCTAAGAGAAGAGGCACATGATGCATTGATAGTGTTGAATGAGGAAGCTTGAACGAAGTTGAAAGAGAACTTTTATTACATCATGCAATTAATGGGAAGAAACCAAAGATGGGTTGTGAAGATTATATCTAAACTACTGAGGTAGTTTCTATAATAAGCCCTACGACTATTATTGGAGGGGGTGGGATTGAGGGAGAATAGTTCTAGGTTGATTCCACTAGGATGATACTTGAGAATTGGGAGACACCTACTAATATGTGGGAATTTTTTCATGCTTATATTCAATAACTATTAGTCAAATGCTGGTGGGACATTTAGGCATGGTCTAGATAGGCTGATGGTATGTTGTGGATAGAATATCTGGATAATTTTTAGATCACTTTAATCTAGAAACACTAATCAAGGAAAGTTATTTTGAATTCAAGTGGTTGACTCTAGGTACAATTTCTGAGATGGACTATGACAGATACATTACAGACCAACAATGTTTTTCACCAGTGATGGAAGAAAATGAGAGAGATATGATGATTTGATTCCAATATAGACATAAGTGTGAGATTAAGTCCCAAATTAACATTTTTCTTTAGATAAATTTTTATAAGGTGATGGATCAGAATATCATACCTATGGGGAACTTGATAGAGGCTTATTGAGATGGACATGCAGTTTCTTCTACATGGCCACGAAGTATGACTTCCGATATCCAGAAGTGTCATTTTCAAAACATACACTAAATAGGGTGAAAATATACTATCCAGGGGTATAATTATGTTAAATAGAACCATTATCAAGTAATTTTACATCAGTGGGTTTTGTTGGGACACTTCTAGAAACATTATCACTGACAACTAGTGGGGTTCTAATATTGCAAAAATATGGATCATCAATAGTGGTTGTGTAGGAACACACGATAGATGGTTAGTGAACGAATTGATAGAAAAAACTATGGTGTAGGAAGGGTATCAATTACTCCCTATAATTATTATAGTTGGAGTTCTACTGGATGAGGTGGAAGAGGTAGTGGAAGTGGTTCTCATTGGGAAGAGAACCTGTATCAACATAGTGGTGCATCTTAGGGATGTGTGATTATATCACATGGAAGAGGGGAAATAATGCTTCATACTTTTTAGTATATACTTAAGGATAGTGAGGATGGGTCATTGATAGTGACATGTACTATTCTTTTAGGTTATAAATTAGCATGTTCCTTATTTGATATTGGTGTCTCTCAGTCCATTATATCTTCAAAACATGTTAATGGTTCGAGCCTAGTGGATGAGTATGTGAGTGGGGTAATAAATATAGATACACTACCTAGATTATGGTATATAGAAATCTATTTTTAAATGGGGAGTTCACTTAATATTTGAAGTACCATTTTTTCTAGGTTCACTATATTATTAATATGACAGTATATGACCAAATTATGTGAATTGAATGGATGTTCACATACCGAGAACATATTTATTGTTACTAGATGAGATTGTAATTTATGTCTCTAAATGGAGTCAATAATATTTATCTGGGAGATTTGGATATCATTGTAGGCCATGCGAGACAAATTACTATGAATATCAGAGAGATCACAACCCAGGTTTCTAGTCAAATGATGTGTGATTGTGATAGAAAACATGGCATCTTTACACATGTAGCATGTATATTTCATGATTTCGGTCATGGATGCTTCTTAGGGTTTCTACTTGAGATGGATTTGGAATTTTCAACTCAGATCATTCTTGGGGATGAGAAAATTTATATTACACCACAGAGAATGTAATTTACAATGATTCAAGAGTTCAAGACTTAGCTAGAGGAGTTGGAGGATGGGGTATTTATCTATCTGAGTACATCACCTTTGGGTTATCCAGATCTATTTTCGATCAAGGATGAAGATACTCAATATTTTTCATCCATTATTGAAAGTTAATCTGAATGACAGTGAAGAACTGATATCCTCTTGTTCATGTTTACAATAAATTTGATCATTTTAATGTAGGTTATATGCTCTTGAAAATCAAATTGATACTGGGGAATCATCACTTGATAGTTAAGACTTATGCTATACCAAGGAATGTATTTAATAGAATATATGACCTATTTGTGTTCATCGTAATGCTTTTTGGGCTACAAAATTTACCATAATTTTTTATGGACTTGATGAACATGATCTTTCATCTATACATGAATTAGTTTTTTTTACTATTTTTGGTTGACATCTTGATGTACTCTAAGACTGTTGATGATCATGACTATCATCATGAAAAAATATTGAGTACACAAAGATAGAATCACTTATATACTAATCTATCTAATTGTAATATTTGGATTTACCGGGTACACATATTCGGACACATTATCTTGGAGGAAGGTGTCTCAGTTAACCCAAGGAATGATCACGTTGTGGTATCCTGGGAATAACCTATAACTGTATTTGATATTCATATCTCTATGAGGTTTTCAGGATATTGTTATAGATTCAACCAGTAACTTTCTAGTTTGTTAGTGATCCTACTTATTTTTTACAAAAAGGGAGAGAATGTTTTATTATTCACAAGCATATGAGAAGGCCTTCTTTGAGTTGAAGGAGTGTTTATATAGGAAGCTACATTGACCCTACCTAATATATTTGTTGATTGTTGAGTGTATTTTGATGCTTATGGGATTAGATTCTTAGCATTTATGATATAGGGTGACCGAGTTGTGGTGTTCATGACTCGGCAGTTAATCCTTCATGAATGAAACAACTGTATGCATGACCCTAGGTTAGCAGTCATTATTTATGATTTAATGTGTTGGTATCATTATCTATTGGGTGCGAAATTTAAAGTTTATATTGATCACAAGAAATTTGATTATATATTATCAAATTGATATTTTAATATTTTTTACTGAGGTTGGGTTGAGTATATGCAGTCATTCGGTTTTGAGATATCCTATACAACAAGAAAAGATAATAGTGTGTCTGAGTAATTAACTGGTACAACTCAAAATCATAAGAGTGCAAGATTATGAATTTTCTGTCTAAGATACATGTGGTGGTTGAAGGGAGTCTGGAGTAGAAGACTCTAGTATCGTTTTCAGTGGAGTCTAGGATTTTGGAATAGATCCAAGACATGAAGTTTGATTTTCTGGAGTGTTATCCATTGAGGGAAAACCTTGAAGGTTGTAAGTCACCTTCCAATTGGATTATATATGAGGATGACATCATCTTTGTGAGGAATTGGGATATTATTCCTATGATCATGTCAGATTATCCCATGCAATATTTTCATGTCTCGAAGTCAGTGGTACATACAGGTGAATCCAAAATGTACCATGACCTACGATGAAAATTTTTGTGGACAAGAATAAAAAAGAGATATAAGGGTTTGTGTAATGATTCTACACAAGTCAATAGGTGAAGGGAGACCATTAATGACCTGGATGTTTTCTACAAAAAAAATCATATTCTATAATAAAAGTTGAATGATATGAAAATAGACATTATTGTGGGTCTCCTAAAGACTCCATATAAAAATGATTCTATTTGGGTTATTGTAAATTGACTGAAAAATTTAGAGAATTTCATGACGAAATCAGATACATTCTCTGTGGGGAAGCAGAGAGACTTGTATATTTAGTAGTTAGTCTATCTACATAGGTTGCAACCGACTATAGTTTCATATCATGACTCTTGGTTTATATTGATCTTTTAGAAGGTCTTATAGAAGGAACATGGTACCCATGGATTATTGGGTATGGCCTTGAACACATAGATATATGGGAATTCATAGCATCCAATACAAGTACTTTAGGATAAGTTTCGCGTGTGTGTTCATGAATTCATTGGATCGTGGGAGAATCACCTAGCTTTAGTGGAGTATTCCAATATCAAAAATTATCAGGAAACTATACAGATGTATCTATATGAGTAACATTATGGTATTCCATGAAGATCACCACTATGATGAATGGATGTAAGATAATGTGAGCTGTTGGGATAATGTCTAGTGTAGGAGATATCAGAGTAGGTACAACTTATTTGAAAGCATATAGATATGACTCAGAGTAGATAGATGTTGTATGATAAAATACATCTATGAACCATATAATTTAAAGTGGGTGATCATGTATTCTTTCTTGTGTCACCTAGGTTGTGTCACCATAGGATAGAGTGCCCAGAAAATATGGCTCTTATGTTTGTTTGATTATTTATGGTGGTGGAGATAAGAGGGTAGGTGGCGTACGGATTAGATATTCCACAGAAATACACTGTTATGCATGATGTTTTTCATATTCCGCACCTATGATGGTTTCAACATGACCCTTCTCATGTGATCTATGTTTTTAATATTGACCCTGAGAAAGGTGTGTTATTTTTGAATCATCTAATAAATGTATTTAATTGTAATGGGAATGTGTTGTGGGGAAAGACCATGTTGTAAGGTTACGTATTGGGGAAACATGGGTGTGTGTCCATGTTAAAATTTGGGAATGTGAATCTAATATTTCGGATCAATGGACTGATATTTTTTTCTTTAATTGTTATAGATTCTTGGTAGTATATCTGGACTGTGAGCTATTATATGTTGGGATGATTTAATGATCTTAAACTTTTATGTAGTTTTCTTTTTCTTATTTGTAGGTACTATTTTTCCTATTGTTGATTAATTTTAATTTAAGGTATTTTCAGGGGGTCTGTTGGGGTTCTTTTTTGAGAACGATTGAAAGAAATATTGTTGAGCATGGTAGGGACATGAATAGAGTGTATTTTTTTCCCTGTCATTGGAAGGCATGCAAATTTTGACATAGGGGGTTATCATGGCTGATGCATGGTTTGTAAAATCATTTTTCCTAAATAAAGATACTATCCACCACTAAAATAATAAGAACATTTTTAAGGTTCATGTTTAACGAAAACTATGCACCCCTACCCATAAAACCATCCTTGATGTTTTAATGGCCTGATAATTAGTTTTCAATCCACCCAAACCCTCAAAACTTCAAACATTTGACCCAAACAAAGAACCTTGTGATTTTTTATGATTTCAAAGGTTTTTGGAGGGAATATATGACCATAAGCCTCAATTATTAACTATTAAATTCCTAGATCAATGATCTTTATCCCACAAAGTAAGTGGATCCTATCATGTTTCATTCTCATTCATCCTCTTTGCTTCTCTCATTATTTTTGTGAAATTTAATCTATTTTTAGCTAGATATATATATATATATAGATTTGATGAATCTGGATATATGATTTTGGATATAGATTTAAATTTTAGATTACTTTTTTTTAATCTTGGATTTTTGTTTTTATAAGGGGATCTTGTTCTTTGTCATTATTCTGCTTAGTTTAGCGGATTTCTATAGGGCTATCATTCAACAAAAAATTGATGTAGCTGGTATATTATTCAATTCCAAAATCCTTGATATTAAATATATATATTTTATTCTATAAATTTATAGGGTCCATTTATAAATATTAATTCCTAAATTGAATTGATCAATGATGTCTAATAATTAATTGGTGAATGTGGGGTTTAAATTGAATAATAGAATTGTTAAATGAAGATAATTAATAGATTAATTAATTACCGATATATTTAATTAAGTGATTATGGGAAGTTAATTATTGGATTAATTATCATAACGTTGAATATTGAATTCTAGATAGTTAATTAGTGAATTAATTATGGAACATTGAGATTGGTTGGGTTGTTCTGATTAGTTATTGAATTAATTAATGGGATTATTGTGATTAATTAATCATTTTGTTACTTAATTGAAATAGTTTGAGAAATTAATTGTATAATTAATTAATGTAAAATTGATGATATTAAATATTTGAAGAATTAACTGATGGAATTATTTTTCATATTTGGCATGGAGTAGAAAATTGGATAACTGGGTTCTGAGCAATTAATTGTTGATAAAGACCGTGAGAGCCTATTGAGAATTTTTTGAGAGCTTGTTAAAGAGGAACATAGGAGCCTCTTAAAATAAAGACCATAAGTGGTTATATAGTTATTTCCATGGTAGACTGTGAGTGTTCATGGAGTTCGGGAAAGGGAATGAATGCTAGATCTTACCCATTATCTGCTTAAGTGACTATGCATCTGTTGGTTTCACTCACATTATACCCTTGAGGTTAGAGACCTACATGAACATCACCAATGCCAGATTTATTAAAACGTTTTATATATTTTATCAAACATGAAATAATTATGTGAAATTGTTCATCCACTGGCATAAGCTCATGAAGTTATCAAGCTTTGGGTGCCATCGAGAACCAAAGATCTTATGTGGAAATTAAAGGTTAAATTAAAATGTGATAAAAATTATTTATGAATTGCAATTATTTATTCAAAGAACTGAATACACTATTAATGACTAGATTTTTTAGATACATTTGGTGTTGTTTTAATGTGTTTCAGTCAAACCCTAATCTGAATTCCAGATCAGAATGAAAATAGACATTATTATTTCATGAAAGGTTAAGGAAAAGGCCTTGGGTTAGATATATGAGTTGGGAAATAGAGCATGGAATAGGGGACTAAACATGGATTGGGGCCCTCTTGGGAGTCACAAATGTATTTATTTCATGTTTTCATTTAGATACATGACACATACATTATCATGGCATGCCTTTTGCTTCAGTTGAATATTGTATTTTTCTTTATTGACTATCTTAATATATCAATATTTTTGGGTTATATATTCCTATGTAATTTTTTATTATTTCATCTGATGTATTACTCTAAAAAATCTGGGTATAGTCACCCCTTGATCGAATTTTCAGTCCCCCAAATCATGTCATTAGCCTCTGGCGAATGAGGAGGATCACTTCAGGTCATTTGATTGACTGGCTTAGGGGACTGGTGTGTAGAACCTGTATTCGTACATTACAAATAAATACCATATTATTATCTTCATTAAGATATATTCCTTCTATATTCCCATAAAAATTAATGAATGATCATCCCACACCAACACATAAGATTAGTATAATTATCAAAGACCCTAATTTTCTATGAATCAACCAACGTTCCTAGAAAATAATAGAAAAATAGGTGTAGATCACTAAAATCACATTTATTGCAAGGAATAAAATATTACTAAGGATTAAATTACACTAAGAATACTTCTTCAATTATATATTGGAAGGAAATGAAACATTGAATTATGATTTTACATCGAATGGGATTATAGAATGATAGAGAGAAATCCCCATAGGTGTCTGAAGGAAACTGCATTTGGATCACATATTTCAATTTATAAAATCTAAACGATAAATCCAATAAAAGGTGATTAAGATAATCAAAATGAAACCTATTTATTTTCATTTGTTTGAATGAAAAGGTATCATATAATACATCATAATAAGGAAATAAAAAATTACAAAAAAATGGGATTTTATATCACCATGATGAAACAGGGATGGCCACACCCAAATGGAACTAATGTTTATGAAAAACGTAGCACACTATGGGTGTCTAGGATACAATGGTTCCATGAAAATTCATGATTAAGTTACCCTTTATAAATAATGGCATGAATCCCATTAATATCTTACATTTAACCAGTGGTTAACAACTTGTATAATGAACACGAGGAAGGGTTGTGGTGTAGCCAAGAATCCACGCCACAATGATCCCCAGTTTGTGGAACCAAGTACATTAGTCTCTGGGAATCCATAGTACATTCAATACATCCATTCATAGATACCATTAAAATGATAGACCCCATTATATTATCCACTTTGGGATTCATTATGATTCTTAAAAACAACAATATAAGGGTTTTTATAAAATAAATACCACCATACAACCATCTAGGTATCTATGACACAAAAAGAATGAAACTGTGAGAAAGATATTAATATAAATTAAACCAAACCCATTATTATCATGATAAAATATAAAAAAACAAACCATACCC
Source organism: Viscum album (assembly GCA_963277665.1). Taxonomy (NCBI): domain Eukaryota; kingdom Viridiplantae; phylum Streptophyta; class Magnoliopsida; order Santalales; family Viscaceae; genus Viscum; species Viscum album. The sequence continues at coordinate 402,281,483 of OY728138.1, forward strand.
TAAAATCCACATTTCAATAAAAATTATAGGACCAACAACTCCTCCCCTCCTCCAACCTATTCTTGATACATCTAGGTACCCAAAAACATAAAAGAAATGCTCAGGAAGAACAAATACATTTCATTAGATACCACTTAATTGATACTCATCATCAAGAATCAGAAAATGAAACTAGTAAGGAAAGGTAGGGAAGGTCCAAGGATAACCATCCCATCAGATACATTTTGAGGATCCCTCACTAAAATAATGAAAAACAACTGATTATGATGAAATAGATCCTAATCACATTACATTATCCATATCAAAAATCAATCAACACCACACATATCCACTCAACAAATTCATGCCTAAAATAACTCAAAATATTTATCATGAATATAAAAATCACATTTCTATATATATTATTCCAAAAAACTTGTCAGTATATAATTCCAACCAATGGAATAATATTCCAATGCAACACCTTCTAAAAATATTACAGAACCATGATTTTTCATTCCTCAATCATAAAATCTTCTTAAAATTCCAATTCTCTCTATTCAAAGTCACGCGATTCTTCATTAATTAATAAAAATGATTAAACATGAAAAGGATATCATATATCCAGTTCATCTATGATTGTAGATCTAACCAATACAGAATTACCTGAACTTGAATGGGAATCTAGAATGGTTAAACAAATATAATAGAATTATTTATTACATGAGACAATATTATCTATAAATAATGAATATATACTTATAAAAAATCATGATCTAAATAATAAAAATCTATTGGACTCCTCGAATGATTAATTGTGAAGATCCAGTTCACCCATTGTCTTCTAATGAATCACTTTCACTTTTTCTATAGAGTTCTACACTAAATCCAGACATAGGGTAACTGACGCTCCAACATCATCCCTTAATAATAAACATATTCACGGTCTGCTATATGTTGGTTGTGTCCATACAAATGGTTAGGTTCCAACTATTATTATATGTGAAATCAACAATGGGTGTATTCCTTACCCATAGACCTCCAGAATCATGGATGCATACACACAATAGTTTTTCATAGTATTCATGGTTCATTATAAATGATCAAACATATATTTAAGGAAATATTGAATATGTAATAACTGTGATAAAACTCACTATGATTAATTATCCATCATTTTGAGCTGAAACGAGGTTCATGATCAAATATGATCATCATAGGAACCCCTTAAGTCTTAAAAACTTCATTTGAATAATCCCCCAACATAAATTATCTATTATCCAAAAACACAAAATACACTAAGATGTGATGTTAATTTGATAAATGTTATAAAATAACTCATATGACATCATATTATCCTTGAGATTAAGGAAACTGATGATAAAGAACACTGAGGTGTCTTCCCACTTACACTAGGGATAATCAAGCACCTAAATCAAACCATCTAGAATACGATTCTCATCATTGACCTTCTTGTTAACTAAATATCATGAAACAGACATGAAGATCAATTGATTCATCCAATATCTGATAAACTAAAATCTTATGTATTGAAACATCTTACATGTAGTATGATATACACTCAAAGTCAAACATCATAAGTGATGTATACCCCCCTCAACCATTGCATAAGGAATGAAAATCCTTCCAAGGAATAAAACATGAAGATGTTTATCCTCATACAATCCCTCAAGACCATCCCAATTAGGTCTTGAAAACCATCTATATCATAATCCCCCAATAACCTTATTCAACCTACCACACTAACGATAATTTCACATTCATCTGATAGTGACACCCTCTATGATCATATTCCACTTATGAACATTCATAATGGTTATTTCCTCTATCACTCTCTATGAATAACAAAATTTCTGAATTTTTTCACAACACTACAACTTTCTCTCTGCATAGGTTAGAATATTTTCATTTTTCAACGTATATAAAATATCACTATTGAAGTATTGTAAGAAATTTATACACCATTACTATCATAATATCATTTCACGATATGATATGACAAACCAGAAGATCTTCTGTTCTTTTTAGAGCATATATAGTTCACCAATAATGTAATTTTACCCCAATAATAGATAATACAATATTGTGGAACGCTCTTGATCATGAGTTGCATTTATATGATCATGAATCCAAAAATATAATGAACTAAAAAAGATAACTACCCTATGTAGAATCGAAATGTGACCCAATCCATGATAATAGGAACCAATATAATCCTCAGAAACAACTACCTCCTTTGTAAAATGTTTTCCTGGGTAACTGGTCGACATCACTTTTGAATACTGAAAATCATTCCAACATTGTTGTATATATACAAAAGATTTATCCTTTCTTTTTTAATAGTTTATTGGTTTTCCAATATGATATATTTTAGGTATGAAACACATATAATATCATTCAATACCAATGAGGCTATGAATATAAAAAATATTACTGGGGAATACATAATAGATAACAACTATGATATTTAGTTAGAGTATGATAATCTAGAGGGGGTAAGTTGAGATATTATTATAATTTCTGTTAAAACATTTGTTCAAAAGGATCCACCAATTTAAAATAATCTTTTCAGTTATCCAAGTTAATAAAATTATAATAGCTTTAATTTTCAACTATTTTCTCCGAATATTGATTAATTGTTAGTTGTAATATTATGAGATCTTGATACAAATTTTGAAACTAATATAATAAGGAAAAATAGGTATATGTACAATCCAAGACTACCTATAAATGTAAATTATTAGCTCCTAAAAATGATTTAAAATAGAGGAATATGAGATTGAAAACACAATGGATATAAAACAAGAGGTTCAGTCTAAAGAAGAGACTTAGTCTTCTCCACTTGGGGATCACCTTTAACCAATGAATCTATACAAATAAATATTTTTATCCACACCCAAGATCATGGTTTTCCCAATAGTACCTAGATCATTCAGGTCACAAGACCTATACCACATTTCTTATGGTGATAAATAACAACCAGGTCACACACAACTTCTTCCAAAGTTCTACATGGGATTATCCAATAGAAAATGATAGTAGTTTGAGTATATCTAGTATCCTCTAGTTTAGTGCATGAGATAGTTTATGTTTTTAGTACATACACACATTTCATAATTTTTTAGGTAAATATTACTCAACAGAGCAGAATGTATTAATAAGGGTTAGAGATATCCGTATTGTTATTCAATTTAGCTCAAGACACTCTGATGTATCTGAGTTGGTTCTCTAGTCCACTTCTGGAAATAGACATTGAAAACAGAGTTTCGTAGAGAATTGTGTGTTGTCCTCTATGAGGGTGTGATGTTATTCATCTTTGGTTTTGATGTATGTTGCAGAGATGATGGATATTTTATGATTAGTAGTTATATGGTCCACAGTAAGCTAGAATGATGAATTCCTCATTTGTTTTTATTTTTTGTATAGTTATTGTGGGAGTTCTGCTCGTATATTATTGTTTAAGCATGTTTGTTCATGTCTATTTGTGTTTATATCTTTGTTTATATATATACATAGAGTTCGATAGTGTATATATTTGAGTTAGTCACAGTACCTCGTATTTTGGACATCCTCATTTATGTTGTTTGTGAAATGGAAATAAATTTTTTTGTCACATTAAAACATTCGAAATATAACCGTTAGAAATAGTTTTAAATAAAAGATAGTTTAAATAGTATATTGGGGGGTCCTCGGTTGGTATCTCCTTCTATCAGTGATGCATTCTGTCTATGTTTCATTATGTTGGTTAGTCCGTACTTCAGTGAATCATTGACTTTGTGACTCGTTCAAACTTTCAATGAGTCCATCCATCAGTTGCACCACACATCTGTAGGTTATTTATATTGATGTTGGTTCGTCTGCATCGGTATATCATTTACATTAGTAATTCATCTATATTGGTACATCATTTTCATCGGTAGGAAATCCGGTCAGTAGGTCATTTGCATCGGTAGGTCATATGAATCAATATGACATTTGCATTGGTAGGTCATCTGTCAGAGAGTCAGTAGAACTGTCAGAATCTCATATCATCTGTCGGTGTCAGTCTGTTATTCATATAAAATATTTTTGTAGGGACTGTCTAACAACATAAATGTTAATAGAATTTATAGAATTTATATGAGATCATAAATAAACATAATTCCACATATTGAAACTTAAATATTCATGATTGAATTTTTAGACATGATTAGTTGAAATTGACATGATTTGTGATTACTAAAACTATGAATACTAGAGAGGGTGGACAACAGTATCCTATGGGCCAACAATCTCCCCCTTTTTTATGATCATAAATCATGAAATTATTCAGTACAATCATTTGATTTGGAATAAAATCATTCAACTTATCATCTCCCATTATTTATGACTGTTTATAATACATAAATAAGGTTTAGAGATAAAATAAGTTGAGTAATGGTATTAAAGAAAAATAACATATATAAGAGTGGTATCAAAGGTATTTTAAATAATGATAATGCCACACTATTTCATCCATTTTTTGGGTTATAAAAAAATAGGTAGCACAGAAATAAAAAGGCCCATAAAGGAATATATAGAAGAGAAACATTGGACAAACAATAATAATAAAATCTATTATTAATAATAGTACAATGTGTTACAAGTTGTCAAAAAAATAAAAAAAAAATTAAACATCCCTATTAGATGATGATCTACAAGATGGTTGAGGATTAAGAGGTTATTTCCCATTATTAGAGGGAACAATAGAGGGTCAAGTAGGAAGGGGATGAGAAAATAGAGGGTCTGAAGATATTTTTAGTGGATCTAGGATCACTCCTTCTAGAACATCTTCACCATGATCATCCTTATGATTGTGATTATCACTTTCATTGCTTTCATTATCATTATGTCTAGAGACAAGATCTTTATATCTATTTCTATCACGAGATTCAACAACTTATTTATCTACAATACCAAAGCCACATTCATCATTATCACATTCATCTGCATCTTTAGTCCCACAGATCAACAAACATATTTCACACTTCCTGAGAATTCAGTCTCCTCATATCCATTTTAATCAAGTGTGGGATCATCATAGGGAAACAAAAGTGGAGGACAAGTAGGTCCAAACAAAAAACCGTTGTGAGGTTCATTGGGGTCACAATCACTCCTACCATCAATAGGTGACCCCTGATATCAAACTGGAGTTGTATGCTCTTCTTCTTTTTCTAAAGATTAAACAATATCCTCATTTGGTCCTAGACTAGGATCAACCATATTCTAAGGCCTATCTGGATAATCCAAATGATTGAACATAACATAAATATTATGTTTATCTCTAAACCATTCTCTCTTCCATGAGTTCTAGTTGATTTCATCATCTTATAAATATTTTTACAGGGGAAGATCCCACTATACATAGAAACGACGTATTCTAATTCATTAACAAAACCCTTATCTTTAATCATAGATAATATTATCCTTGGATAAAATAAGAAATTGGTTTTGTAGGATTGGTTTATAATTTCATTCATGTTCACAACAATGTATCTACAAAGATTTATCCTGATCTCTTTTTATAGCAGATAATCCATGTAGACATCCTAACAATTCTGAGAGGAAAATTCCTCTTTCCAAAGATAGATCTTATATTTAATAAACTTAAACAAGATTTTATATTCTCTACATAACTATGTTGTAATGGGTCTCCTTTAATTATCATTATTTGTATGCTTCTTCAGAGCAGTTCCAAAGATGAACATATCACTCTCAGGTGGAAAGGTGCCTTGATAATATTCAAATACACCTTCATGAGTAACTTTAATACATTCAATTCATTGTCTTCAAGAGAAATAGATTCTTTTCCCTTTCACTATGGACTTGATCTAGGAAAAATCAGTTCCTTCCAGCATAAAACCATTATTCATTTAATATTCATAATATATGTTTGGGTAAAAGGGTCTTTAATTATCATAGAACCACTCAAGACATCCCTGATCTTATAGAACCATGAGTAGTAGAGAATTTATTTCCAATGTCCATTCCACAAGAACCTCTTTTTCTGGAGTTACAACATGGATTTATCGAGTATGATTTACCGGTCTAAATGATTTTCTTGATTCACCTTTTTGTTTTTTAGAATCATGAGACTCACCATTATCTGGATCATGCTCCACACACTACATTCCAATTGTTAAGTATAGTGGTTAGAAGGTGAATGGTTGGGGAAAGAGATATAAATAGCTGAGATAGTGTAGGGGTAAAGGGGAAGAGTGGGTAGATTCAAATTTATATCATTAAGGTATTTTTAAATAAAAAAATTGTGAAATTGTGAACTGGGATAAAAAAACTATGAAAAATTTTAGTTTTGTTAAAAAAAATACAATGTATTAAAAATCATTGTGTCATCAGTGTCAGTGATAATGATTTTTCATAAAACTAGTGGTGTCAGCATGACAAGGAATCATAGTTGAAATGGAATGAAATAGAGTCATTTTCAGCAGAACCACTACGTTAGTATGACAAAGTGTTTCTGTTAGAAAGACATTGTCAGCTTCATACTGTCAGTGTCTGTATAAAAACATCACTTAAAATGGACAATGTAATAGGGTCAAAATGTCTTGTAGATTGAAAAATCCTACCTCTTGTCGGATGCAGTTAATTCTTTCAGTGTTCGATGACTTAGTGGGAATTTATACAAAATGATGTTCAAATCCAATGAACTCTATAGATATATCACCTTTTTGATAATGGACTCTCAATAAGTGATTCCCTACATCAATTTGTTTTGTACTAGAATGTGAAATACGATTCATTAAAATTTTAATAAAACTTGGGTAAGCACAATTTATAGTGACATGTATGAATTGATATCCATAATCTAATAATCAGTGTTTAATCCACAAAATTTATACAGAAAAACTACCAGAAGCTATGTATTCATCTTTGTAAGTAGATAAAACAACTGAATTTGGTTTCCTACTACACCATGAAAAAGAGACATGCCCAAAAAGTTACATGTTCCAGAGGTTATTTTTCTATCTAGATTACATCCACCAAAATCAACATCTTAATAAATCAATGAATCAAAATGTTCTCCCATAGGGTAGAAATTTCCAAGGTCGGTAGTATGGATGAGGTATTTGAAAATTCTTTTAAAAAAAGAAGATGATATTTTTGGGGTTTCTTGAAAATGTGTGCACATTTATACACAAACCATAATACATGGAATACTAGTAGTTAAGTAGTGTAAAGAAAAACAATACCCTTTAAGTGGTTTGATCAACAAATTTATCATCTTTATCAAGGTCCAATATACATGTGGTACTCATTGGAGTGTCACTACTCACAGTGCTTTCAAATCCAAATATTTTTTAGTTATATTTATTATATTTAATCTGATTTAATACAATACCATCCTTATTTTGAAATATTTTAAATCCACGAAAGTATTTTACTACACCTGTTAAACGAATTTGAAATTTACTTTTCATCATATTTTAAAAAGTCAAAACATAATGAATATTTAGAATATCAAAAAATTTATATCATCTAAATCAATTTTTACTAAAAAATCATCTCTTGAAATTCCTTTTATAATGTGAGTATGATTAGCTATACCATTTGAAAAAACTTTATATATAAGAAAAGTTTTCAGCCTATCATACTAAGCTCTTGGAATATGCTTTAAACCATATAATGATTCTGTTAATTTTTAAAACACTATTTGGAAGATGATGGTTCATAAAACCAGGGGTGGTTCAACAAAAATATCCTCAACTATATACCCATTAAGGAATAAAATCTTTCCATCCAATTGACAATGTTTGAAATCAAGATGATTTATATATGAAATATGGACTATAATGGCCACATGTCTGGATAATGTTGAAAATTATTCCTCATAGTCAATTCTTTCTTCGTGACTGTAACCTTGTGTAACCAATCCAGCTTTGTTTCTAACTTTGTTACCTGCTTCATCTACATTATTCCTAAAAACCCATTTGGTGCTTATAGTGAAGGTGCCTTTGGGGTTATCTACATGTTTCCAGACATTTCTTTCTTTTGAACTGATTTTTCTATTCTGGCATATCCATCACAAAAAATTCATCATTGATCGCATCATTGATGATCAATGTTTCATGATATGATAGAAAAGCTTAATGTTGACCCAGATTTGTTAGAGAGGTTCTATTCTATGTTCCATTTTTTTATTCTCCAACTATATCACATAAAGGATAGTTCTTGAGAGTTCTGACATGTCTAGAAAACAAAGGGCTAATCACTTCATATTCTTCAACAGGTTTAGGATTACTATGAATAAAATATGGAGAATTTCCATAACTAGAAATGTTAATAGTTTTCAATGTAGGATGGTGATAAGATTTTGTATTTATGTCTAGGTTTGATATTTTATCCGCAAGATTTTATTGAGAGTTAATTGGATCATGTGGATTTGTCTCATCCACCATGACACATATTAATTTATACACACATTTGGTTCTCTTATGGAAGACTCTATAGTCACTAATAAAAATTGAATAACGTCATAAATTTCATTCATCAGTCTTGGAGAATAATTTATCCAGATTATTCTTTGTGTGAAGAATATAGATGTCGCAACCAAAAACATTTATGTAGTTAAATTTTAATTTTTATTGTTCCACAACTCCTAGGGATTTCTTTTAAGGGTAGGTATATTCTAGAATCTATTGATTATATATCATGTTGTATTGAAATCTTCTACACAAAAGTATATAGGTAGTTCATACTCACTAAGGATAGTCCTATACATTTATTATAGTTTTAGGATTCTTCTTTCTACTACTCAATATTACTAAGTTCACCTTATAATAGAGAATTTATGACTATATTTATTTTTTTAAGAAAAAGGATTTGAACTCTTGGATTTCAATATCAAGGTCATGGTCACTTTTTATAGTTTTAATTATAAGACCTCTTGAATATTCTAATGTCCTAGAATTCCTTGTAAAATGATAGCATGCTTTAATTTTCTATGCCAAGAAGAAGGTCCACGTATATCTAGAGTATTCATCCACAAGAACATATACATAATGCTTCCCACACAGACATGAAAATCTAGAAGTTCCAAACAAATACATGTGAACCAACTCAATTAGTTGAGAAGATGAAACATCATTCAATGGTTTGAAAGAGATTTTTTTTTAACCTTTTGATATGGATTATAGGATATTTCATTTGGAAACTCAAGTTTAGGTATATAATTGACTAAGCGTTTTCTCATAATATTTCTATGTGAGTGTATGTTGCAGTGTCTTAATCTCATATGTCAATTCCATGATTGTTTATGAAAATAAATCAAGGATGAAGCATTTTGATATTTTAAATAATATATGTTAACGAAATATACATTTTCATTTCAATTTGATAAAAAATACTATCGTATCTAGGGAGTTAAAATAAATTCATGCATCATTTTCAAATATGACATTAAAAACATCATCACAATATTGAGGTATACTATGTATATTGTCTTTTAATCCACCAAAAAAAGAAGTTTAGAAAACAAAATAGAGATAGAGTTTCCAATCTGTCCGAGGCCAATTATTTTCCTTAGGAACTGTCATAAAAAGTGACATACCCACCATCAATCATTATTCAGTTCATGAATCACGAGTAATCTCTTGTAATGTGTCTTGAATATCCAATTTCTATGTACTATAAGCTTTTACACGATCTCTCAAATAGGTTTTCCTACAAAAAATGATTTGACCAGAAATGATTTTTGTACCCATATTTGTTTGGGTCAAGTAACATTAGTAATAAGAGCTTGGGGAATCCATATTTTCTTTATGGGTTTCATATTAGCAGTATGTAATGTATTTAAAAAATGACAGTATTTGGTCTAGAAAAATATGAAATAGTAGAATATGTTTCATATCTAGAACATAGAGAATTTTTTCTTGAACTTGGAAAAAAAATGGATTTTACATATTTTGATATAATTTTTTTTTCATATTCCTCATTCCTAGTTAGTATCGTATTGTAGTAGTAGACATAGGAGACACTTTTTTTAACAATAATTTTAACTAATATTTCATTATCATTGGTAAATTTTTCTATATCCCATTTCAATTTATCATTTGACAATTTAAGTTCATTGTTCTCCTAAGTAAGGTGAATGTATTTCCATTTTTCCAGAAAAAAATTCAGATTTAACAGTGGTAGTAGAAGCTTTCTATTTTTTTAATGATTTTTATTATATTTTAATTCACTATATATGTATTCTAGAATATTTCAATATTCAATCATTTCTTCATTTTTCATATTTTTAGAATAACATTCCTCTCTATAATAATAGGAATTATGATCAGGAGAATTTGTGTTCCTTCAGATGTGCTTGATATAAAACACATATTTTCTTTATCTGACATTTCATGAGAGGATTTTGAGTCACATGAACTATCCTCAAAAAAACTCTACGTTTTCTTCATGGAAATTTTATAATTTTTATACTTATCATCATACTTCTTATTGTACTTCAGCTTTGGACACTCAACCTTTACATGTCCCTTTCTCTAAGATTCATAACATATTTTTTCACTTGAATTATCACCTTTCTTCGAATCCCTTTTCCAATGGCCTTTGTGAACATAATTACCTTTGAAGTTGGGATATCTAAAGAATTTATTCTTTAAATAATATTTGTTAAACATTATGGCTATTTTTACTATCTGTGTATCACTGTTTTCTACTGATTATTCATCTCTTGAGATTTTCGTTTAGTCTTGTACTGTGTCCTTAAGCATGGAGGTAGTAGATTTTAAAGCAACTGATTTTCATTTGGGTTCATCATACTCTTCTTTGTTGACTTTTTTTTCTTTTTTATACATCATAAAATTTCCTATCATCTCCTTTAATGATCACTTGATGATGTCATAGAATTCTCAAATTGATACAAATGTTCATCTCCATCTACCGGTTATGCATCAGAGTATTCTCATGATTTTCTCCTTGGTTGTAACATCCCTTCCCATAGAGATCATAGTGTTCAAAATTTCATTAAACTATAGATACATGTCCAAAATTGGATCATCATTATTCCTTTTAAGGTTATCATATTAAATATTATATTTTTAATGTCTCATTTCAATAACTATAGATGTTACTTCATGGGAAATAGATAATGTGTCCCAAATATCAGGGGCAATTTTACATGTGGAAATTCAGTTAAACTCACCCCCTAATAACAACTAGAATAGGGAATTCACATCTTTTCAATTATTGTTATAATAATACTTAGTTGGTTAATCCAAATAATTCCCATCAGAATTTGGAATCTAAAATTCATATATAATTAAAAAAATCTCAAAACGCATTCTTTTTTTCCATTTTCAATTTAATTTTCAATTTTCTCATTATTTGTTCCATCAAATAATGGAGGTATTTTGTTATAAGAACCTTCCAATCAATTATCCATGATAAATAAGTAGTATTATAAAGAACATTAAATTTAAAACTAATAGAAATTTAAAGGTCTTTAAAATAAAACTAAAATCATAGTTGAGAAATATTATAAAAGTGATTTAAAATTTTGAAAATAGCTACTTGAAAAATGACATTTGATACAAAATATTGGTCAGGGTAGGATACTCATGAGGGGGTAAATTATGTTCATATAAAATATTTTGTATTTTTTTTAAATGTACCCAATGTATAATAAAATTATCCAATTAACCAAGGTAGTACAATTATAATATCTTGACTGTTCAAATAGTTTCTTAGAAAATTTATAAATTCCTAGTTGTAACAATATGAATATTTGATAAAACTTTTTAGACTAGTATACTAATGAAAAATAGTTATAACTACTATAAAAGACTAAATATTAATGTAAAAATTAGTTTTCTAAAAAATGATTTTAAATTGTGAAAGACAAAATTTAAAAACAACTAATATAAAAAAAGAGTTTCAGTCTCAATAAGTGTTTTATTCCTCTCCAAATGGTGATCACCTACAACAAAAAATCTCTATAAATAATTGTTTTTATCCTCATCCAAGATCGGGGTTAACACAATAGTAAAAAGACATTCCAGGTCACAAGATCTCTACAATAGTTCATCATCGGAACAAAAACAACCTGGTCACACAAGACCTCTTCCATAGTTCTGCGTGGGATTAAACAAGGTAAAAATACAATTGTTTGAGGGTATCTAGTATCCTCACGTTTAGTGTTAGAGATAATTTGTGTATTTAGTACAGACATACACACTCCATAAATGTTCAGATAAATATTAAACAATATAATAGAATATATAAATAAGGTAATACAGATTATGTAACACCCCAAGCTTCCTCGGTATGTTTCCTTTCGAATAATGCAATGACGTGCATTGTACGCAACTTCGAGATTTTAACACACCACAACCAATCAAACTAGCCGTTATGAATAGTAATACCTAATTTTTGAAATTATATATATTTTATATTTCAAAATGGACTTCATTTTTGGATTCGTAATATCGAATTTAGCCTAGGGTTAAATTTTGGTACTTTTCGGATAACTTTTGTATTTTGATGAATAGTGAAAATTACTAAATTTTAATTAAAAACAACTTTTTTAATCAAAATAATTAATAGTGATAAATTGTGAATTTGAGTGGTTTTAAAGTATATTTAGAATATATTTTTACCATTTAATATAATGTTGGTCATTGGACATAATTTTACAATTAAACCGAACATAAACAAGTGTCAATCTTTTGATTGTTATTATCTCTTAAAAACACGCTTTTTGTTTTGACAGCGGGAATTAATTTTAAATTAATTTCTGCCACTTCTGTGTTTTGAATTTAGAAAAATGGATTCCATATTTGGAATCAGGATGTCCAAATTGTGTAAATAGGTAACTTTTATTTTTAGACATTTTGAATAATTACTGCGGTAAATATTTTATTTACCATGGTTAAGGGTAAATCCGGTAAATAAGGGTTAAAAAAATAATATTATAATAATACTAAATTACCCTAAAATGTGTCTTAACCCTATTGGTTGATACATGGTCGACCATGGGCATCTTTGGGTCAATTTTGGGACCCCATGGATCCACTTGTAAGTGATAATGACACTTTATATTAATTAAGTTAAAATGAATACAAAAATGACACAAGCATATATCTTTTAGCAAAATAATTGTTACATAGGGTTATATATGTTGGATTTTAGATTATAAATATTCATTAGAAAGATAAAAATATTTCCTACATAATGATATTTTATTTATACTTTTTAGACATCAAATAATGTAAAATATTAATGACACAATGATGATGCAGTAATTACTATAATAGTGAAAAATTAAAATAACTGATTTTATAAATACCCAAATAAATATAATATGACACTTTTAATGAATTAAAATAATTTTGTAGGATAATATAATATATTAGGATTGATTTAATTGACTTTTTTCGAAATAATCAATCTGTTATGAGTTTCACAAAAATCAACTAATGAATAGTGTCAAAATTGACATAAAAGAATTCTTAAAACAAATATTATATTATTAATTGATATTAAATTCCTAAAAATCTAAGGTTCGGCCAAGAGACTTATATAATGATAGGTTAAGCATTAATGGACCACTTGGGGGTCTTTTGGATGTATATAGTAAGTTTAGTAACCATATTATATAAAAATACAAAGAGACATTGTAAAAGTGAAACTAATTAACTTAGAGTTAATACTTAAAGATAAGGTTAATATAAGTACCCAAACCTATCTAAATTCTATTGGATGAGTTGTTTGCGACCTATCCCCACCTCATACTTTGAATAGTAAACTTTGGAGCCTTTGGAAACCGAATATGAATTTATTATAAATTAATATTTCTAGCTTTTCCAAAGGTGCCCCTCACCCCTCTTATAAAAGGGCACTCCTCCTTCTCTTTTCTTCACACCTCTCAAGCCACTTGGCTCGTCCAAACTCTGCCCAAATAAGCTCCCCACATCCCTCTCCTCCTCCTTGAAGCTTCCCCTTAGGCAGAAAGCATTTCAACAAGTCCTTTGGTTCCAACCAAAGTGAGTTACCTAAATTAAAGGTAACGATTTCTCTTAAATTATTTTCATTTATTTTGCTTCTTCAACCCCCAAACTCTTTTTATTTCCCTTCTTTTGTAACAGAACCAGTATCCTCAATATACTAGGATGTTGTTATAAGAAGTATTCAAACTACACATACACACAACTCCATCTAATGGATGATGAACATAATGTTTCTGTGGATGGCAAACTAACGCCTCACGAAACGATGATTGTTCAAAAACATATTACCGCCTCTCATGGTGGCAATTATGATGGCACTGTAATTAAATATGATATTAATGATATATATTTTATATATAAGCTTCTGTAATTCCATTTTATTTCATACCATTATTCGTTTCATGACGTATATACATACGACAATTTCATTTGAGGAAGTGCGGACTACCGCCCCCTTAAAATGATATGACTCGTTCATACCACACATGGAACGTATAAAGGATGGTGTTAATGAACTTAAGTAACATATATAAAATATTATATTATACTGGAATAGTAATATACCTATGTATCATTTGGATTCGATTCTTTTAAAATAAAAAATTAAATGGAAGTAGCGTTCGTGCGTACGTACGGACTACCGTCTCCACGAACGCGATGAGATTCATTATCCATCGTATCCATTCAAGTATAATTATCATTTAATGATTTAAAAATTATGTTTAAAGACTTGATATCATTCTGGATATGAATAAGATAAAACAAACATGACTTATGTAACAAAACATATAAAAGAAAATGAGTAAGTTAACACCCGAAACAGCGTTAATACTAAGATATTATTAACAAATCAATGTTAAAAGATCATATATGATATCATATTAAAGTAAATGATTCTTGTATTATTCAATAACAATTATTTCACCATTATACAGGAGGTAAACCTACCATCGACCAAGGAAAAAGTACAAAGTAAGGGATTCTCTTATCTCACTTTCAATTCCGTGAGATTTCCATTGTTCGCTACTAAATTATTGAAAGTAGTGTATTGTGTACTTCAATTTGATATATATTATCATGATTCACTTTATATTCATGTTATTCTGTAAATCATTTGGTGGTTATTAACTTTTGGCCATGCGACTCAGTTGATTAACGTGGTAAGGGTTTTCTTATCTCACTTTTAATTCCGTGAGAATTCCATTGATCACCACTTAATTATTGCATGTGGTGTATGTGTACTGCCCATGATCGTATTCATTGTGTAATATACTTTAATTTATGGGTATTTACATCATCATGGTATGATACTTCTTTCATGGGTGTATGTTTCGTATGTTACCTAATCGATAAGGGAATTTGAGATTTCAATTCCCACTCATTCGGCTTTACGCATATTTCATTGATTATATTACCCCAAGATTATGTGTGGAATCACTATTCATTTGATTATGTCATAATTTCCACTCCCATTCCTGTGGATATAAGTTTGATACACATAATCACTCCATTGATAATTCTCAAGTCATTGATATGAATTTGATAAGAGTAATTTTAACTCATTCTCCATTTATTGAGTTAAACATCCAATTCGTTAGTATTGATTTTACAAGAATATGTGTGAATATACTTTGATTGATTTACACTGAATATCCAATCATATTTAGTGTATTTATATTTGTCACACATAATTATGTCGTTGATTTATCCTTAACCTAAGGATACAACCTTTATGAGAGATTTCATCTCAATTTACATTCCATTGAGACTTCTTTGATGATATACACCAAATCACTTTTATGTGGTGTATATAATGTACTTTGACATAGTATATCATGAATTCCTTTATTCTCATGATATTACAATGTTTTGATTACCTCAATTATTTGTATTCAAGTGTCTCTCTTTTGGTTAGAAACTCTAACCAAAATACCATTTTAAAATGTTTTAAAGAATTATTCTTATAAATCATGCTCATTAATGTCCATATTTTAAAAATGGTTTTAAGGATTTATTTATATGGACATTAAAGTTTTAAAATTAAAAATCCTTTTAAAAAGTTTCAAAGTGGTATGGGACACTTTGATTCAAAAATCTATTTTTAAATGGCTTTTTGACAAATAGTGTGACTTTTAAATGATTTCAAGAAAAGGGGGATATTTATCTCAAATAGTTTTGATGATTATTTTCATCTATGTCAACATCCTTCATTATTCTTGATTGAGGTTAATGTGATACAATACAATCTTCCATATTGTATCGAATGAGTTATGTTTGACTGTGGATGTGCTATTTTTATACCATTCAAGGTTTGTGGTAAAAGTATTGACATTTCGTATGCCAGTTTCAATACGAATGTTTATGTTATGTTTAAACTTGTTCATTTGAGGAATGCATTGGACTTAATAAGTGACGGGTGGAGCCCGCTATAGCTCCTCGATGCATCGGTAGGTCTCATGAGACAAACTAGTGTCTTGGCACAAGGCCTTGGCAAAATCTTATTTGTAGTCTTGGCACGAGGCCTTGGCTATGTGGTTATGATAGTCTGGCATTATGCATTCCATCATTATGAAAGTGGTTATTGATATTGCATGTGATCATTCGACTAGTAGAATATCCATGTGAGTAAGTAAATGGCATTATTTCATTTTACTTTTGCCATACTATGTTGAAGTTCAATTTTAAAGGGCTTTTGTTTTAGTTATAAATTGCCTTAAGTGTTTATGCTTATTTATGAAAGCTTCTGCTATAATGTTATCCTTACTGAGCATCCGAGCTCACCCCTTTCAATGTTTTATTTTTCCCAGGATTATGAAGAAGTAATTTATGAATGACCTGCAGGGATAGTATGAGGGGATATGAAGACAAGATGTTTTTTTTATGATGTAATGTAAAAATTTATGGATGTATCTAGTTATTCCAAGGCTACTAAACTAATCGGTCTTTCGAGACTTGATCTTTCTCATGATCATGCCAATGTTATGTAATAAAGCACCGACTCTAGGTAATTAGGGTCGGGGCGTTACAGTTGGTATCAGAGGATGTTTAGTACAAACCTTGGTAGCTAGATTTAGATAAACTCTGATTAGAGCACGTAGACCTAAGATGAACTTTGAGGATTAGTATAAAAAAACTTCCTAGAATTTTGGTATTGTAGAGATTTTGTGAGTTTTCCGAGCAATACATCCCTGTCTGGATACGAGCAGGTAGAGGCGGCTCTGGCACAGATGTACCTAGGGGTAAAACCCGAAAACACCGCTTTGAGCTAGACTCGAACGGGAACTGGTGCACGACAACGGGCCTTGCTGCACTCTTGGTTACGACACTCCCGGGGGATATGCTTAGGATAATTTACATTTTCTTTACAAACCAATTTAAGTAATATATACATAAGATGAGAGTAAATGACCTTGGTTAATCCTAATATGTTTCAAATTGAGAATATGGTGACATTTTAATCTCTAAATGATTTTACGACTACTATTACTCACACAATGCTTTCTGGTTTTAGTCAATGGCTGGATTCCAAGGAAGTCATAGTGACTTTGAGAATGATGTACAAGGTGGGAACGGTGGTGGCAATGAGCAACAAAATGGAATGTTGATAGGCGTAAAAGATATCGTCTTTATGCCAAATCAGTTTTCCAAAAATATGATCAACAACATATATATTAACCAACTCCCAGACTCAACAAGGAAGAGAAAGGTGATAAATGATAAGAGCTCCAGCAATGGAGACCATGGAGAAAAGAACCCTCAATTTTCATCATGCAGGAAATGTGGAAAGAGACACCCAGGAAAGTGTCTCAATGGGACAACGAAATGTTTTACGTGCGGGAAGGAAGGACATAAAGTAAAGAATTGCCGAAGAAAAATGAAGAGTACTATGGAAGAAGATAAAAATGGTCCCAAGAGTCCATTTACAGTCATTTTCCGTAAATGTAGGGGAACTGGCCATTACCCGAGTGAATGTCCTATTCTATAGGATATTTTCTTGGTCAAAGAAGAAGCTATGTGGGAATAAATGGTTGGAGAAATGTTTAAAAAGTATTAGCACTCCTTGTTGATGGGTTTACTATGGAATAATTTTCTCTTGTATTTATAACCCCGCAGTTTGCCATGTGAGAATGATATTTGAGGAAGAATTGTCTATTCTCTTGTGGATATTGGTATAAATAACCATTTGGATTTATATGATCATTAGGGTTTGAGAGAATTATAAGTTATTCTAATTTGGGATGAAGATTCAAGGTATGATATAACATTTGTGGTTAAATTTATGATATAGTATTTTGAGGAATTTATCTCATTTTGGCAATATTATAAAATATAGTTTTTGAAAAAGGACAACACATAGACCGTGTGACAACCCGTCGCGTCGGACAAAGCTATGGGAATCGAACCCACAACCAAAGTGCGATTGGGATTTATCGCCTACCACTGGACTACGTGAAGTCCCTGGTTAGTGTGACTTTTTTTTAGTTAAATGATTTTATTGATCAATAATAAGTTGATTTGGGAAAATGATTTGGTGATTAAGTGATAAATGTTATTTTGGAAGATGTTCGCTTTGTTGGGAACACTATATGCCCAAGGAAAATAGAATACTATGGGGTTTCATTTGTGGAGTAATGATAGATATTTATCTACGTTTTTATTGTGGATTTATAGTGATTTGGGTTATTTATGGAAATGATTAACCTATAATAGAGAATATGTGATTAGGTTAATTACTTTTGAGTATGTGACTTTAAGAGTATCTGATGTCATTTGGAGATACAATTTAACATGGGAGACTACATAATCAAATTCTTCTATGTTTTGGGTTTCAATATTAGTTTGGATTATATTAAAGGATTTTAAGGACAATTGGTTATTGAATGGTATCTATTTAACTTTGGGGTATTGTTGGTTTAATTTTAGAAATTAAGATTAGTGCATATTTATCTCAATGAATATCCTTTTGGGGGATCATTAGATCATTCACTGACCATTTTGGTTTTGATTAATCTTCAAAGACAATGTAAATATATGGTTTATCCTTCATGGATCATGTGATTCTATAGAAGTTTATTCTATCTCTTCCAGTGTGACCAAGTCTTCTTGAATACTCATCGTTTAAAAAAAATGAGTTAGTGGTGGAAATTTATTAAAGAATGAAAATCTACTTAAAATGTAAGTATATCTCATAATGTTCTTAGTCAATATCATAAATGAATTACTCTTCCTTATGTAATGTAACTTAAAAAAAATGTTGTCCGTTTACTTTCCTACTAGGAGACTAATGGTCGTTTGTCCCAACACAAGTTTGTGGTTTTCTCATTGTTAACTTTCTCCTGATCATGATTTCTATCCCTCTCCATCAGAACTTGACACTTAGTTTATCATCCATATCCATGTTTTCTTACATGGAATCCTAGTATGGGTTATCTTGGATGACCCTTATACCTCTCTTTCTTTCTTTTAAAGTGATAGTTTTATTGACTCTTTTTTCCGATGTGGGACTTTCCATTATATTCCCAAGTAAAATTTTAAAAATTGCGAGGACGCAATTTATTGAAGGAGGGGAGAATGTAACACCCCAAGCTTCCTCGGTATGTTTCCTTTCGAATAATGCAATGACGTGCATTGTACGCAACTTCGAGATTTTAACACACCACAACCAATCAAACTAGCCGTTATGAATAGTAATAACTACTTTTTGAAATTATATATATTTTATATTTCAAAATGGACTTCATTTTTGGATTCGTAATATCGAATTTAGCCTAGGGTTAAATTTTGGTACTTTTCGGATAACTTTTGTATTTTGATGAATAGTGAAAATTACTAAATTTTAATTAAAAACAACTTTTTTAATCAAAATAATTAATAGTGATAAATTGTGAATTTGAGTGGTTTTAAAGTATATTTAGAATATATTTTTACCATTTAATATAATGTTGGTCATTGGACATAATTTTACAATTAAACCGAACATAAACAAGTGTCAATCTTTTGATAGTTATTATCTCTTAAAAACACGCTTTTTGTTTTGATAGCGGGAATTAATTTTAAATTAATTTCTGCCACTTCTGTGTTTTGAATTTAGAAAAATGGATTCCATATTTGGAATCAGGATGTCCAAATTGTGTAAATAGGTAACTTTTATTTTTAGACATTTTGAATAATTACTGCGGTAAATATTTTATTTACCATGGTTAAGGGTAAATCCGGTAAATAAGGGTTAAAAAAATAATATTATAATAATACTAAATTACCCTAAAATGTGTCTTAACCCTATTGGTTGATACATGGTCGACCATGGGCATCTTTGGGTCAATTTTGGGACCCCATGGATCCACTTGTAAGTGATAATGACACTTTATATTAATTAAGTTAAAATGAATACAAAAATGACACAAGCATATATCTTTTAGCAAAATAATTGTTACATAGAGTTATATATGTTGGATTTTAGATTATAAATATTCATTAGAAAGATAAAAATATTTCCTACATAATGATATTTTATTTATACTTTTTAGACATCAAATAATGTAAAATATTAATGACACAATGATGATGCAGTAATTACTATAATAGTGAAAAATTAAAATAACTGATTTTATAAATACCCAAATAAATATAATATGACACTTTTAATGAATTAAAATAATTTTGTAGGATAATATAATATATTAGGATTGATTTAATTGACTTTTTACGAAATAATCAATCTGTTATGAGTTTCACAAAAATCAACTAATGAATAGTGTCAAAATTGACATAAAAGAATTCTTAAAACAAATATTATATTATTAATTGATATTAAATTCCTAAAAATCTAAGGTTCGGCCAAGAGACTTATATAATAATAGGTTAAGCATTAATGGACCACTTGGGGGTCTTTTGGATGTATATAGTAAGTTTAGTAACCATATTATATAAAAATACAAAGAGACATTGTAAAAGTGAAACTAATTAACTTAGAGTTAATACTTAAAGATAAGGTTAATATAAGTACCCAAACCTGTCTAAATTCTATTGGATGAGTTGTTTGCGACCTATCCCCACCTCATAATTTGAATAGTAAACTTTGGAGCCTTTGGAAACCGAATATGAATTTATTATAAATTAATATTTCTAGCTTTTCCAAAGGTGCCCCTCACCCCTCTTATAAAAGGGCACTCCTCCTTCTCTTTTCCTCACACCTCTCAAGCCACTTGGCTCGTCCAAACTCTGCCCAAATAAGCTCCCCACATCCCTATCCTCCTCCTTGAAGCTTCCCCTTAGGCAGAAAGCATTTCAACAAGTCCTTTGGTTCCAACCAAAGTGAGTTACCTAAATTAAAGGTAACGATTTCTCTTAAATTATTTTCATTTATTTTGCTTCTTCAACCCCCAAACTCTTTTTATTTCCCTTCTTTTGTAACAGAACCAGTATCCTAAATATACTAGGATGTTGTTATAAGAAGTATTCAAACTACACATACACACAACTCCATCTAATGGATGATGAACATAATGTTTCTGTGGATGGCAAACTAACGCCTCACGAAACGATGATTGTTCAAAAACATCTTACCGCCTCTCATGGTGGCCATTATGATGGCACTGTAATTAAATATGATATTAATGATATATATTTTATATATAATCTTCTGTAATTCCATTTTATTTCATACCATTATTCGTTTCATGACGTATATACATACGACAATTTCATTTGAGGAAGTGCGGACTACCGCCCCCTTAAAATGATATGACTCGTTCATACCACACATGGAACGTATAAAGGATGGTGTTAATGAACTTAAGTAACATATATAAAATATTATATTATACTGGAATAGTAATATACCTATGTATCATTTGGATTCGATTCTTTTAAAATAAAAAATTAAATGGAAGTAGCGTTCGTGCGTACGTACGGACTACCGTCTCCACGAACGCGATGAGATTCATTATCCATCGTATCCATTCAAGTATAATTATCATTTAATGATTTAAAAATTATGTTTAAAGACTTGATATCATTCTGGATATGAATAAGATACAACAAACATGACTTATGTAACAAAACATATAAAAGAAAATGAGTAAGTTAACACCCGAAACAGCGTTAATACTAAGATATTATTAACAAATCAATGTTAAAAGATCATATATGATATCATATTAAAGTAAATGATTCTTGTATTATTCAATAACAATTATTTCACCATTATACAGGAGGTAAACCTACCATCGACCAAGGAAAAAGTACAAAGTAAGGGATTCTCTTATCTCACTTTCAATTCCGTGAGATTTCCATTGTTCGCTACTAAATTATTGAAAGTAGTGTATTGTGTACTTCAATTTGATATATATTATCATGATTCACTTTATATTCATGTTATTCTGTAAATCATTTGGTGGTTATTAACTTTTGGCCATGCGACTCAGTTGATTAACGTGGTAAGGGTTTTCTTATCTCACTTTTAATTCCGTGAGAATTCCATTGATCACCACTTAATTATTGCATGTGGTGTATGTGTACTGCCCATGATCGTATTCATTGTGTAATATACTTTAATTTATGGGTATTTACATCATCATGGTATGATACTTCTTTCATGGGTGTATGTTTCGTATGTTACCTAATCGATAAGGGAATTTGAGATTTCAATTCCCACTCATTCGGCTTTACGCATATTTCATTGATTATATTACCCCAAGATTATGTGTGGAATCACTATTCATTTGATTATGTCATAATTTCCACTCCCATTCCTGTGGATATAAGTTTGATACACATAATCACTCCATTGATAATTCTCAAGTCATTGATATGAATTTGATAAGAGTAATTTTAACTCATTCTCCATTTATTGAGTTAAACATCCAATTCGTTAGTATTGATTTTACAAGAATATGTGTGAATATACTTTGATTGATTTACACTGAATATCCAATCATATTTAGTGTATTTATATTTGTCACACATAATTATGTCGTTGATTTATCCTTAACCTAAGGATACAACCTTTATGAGAGATTTCATCTCAATTTACATTCCATTGAGACTTCTTTGATGATATACACCAAATCACTTTTATGTGGTGTATATAATGTACTTTGACATAGTATATCATGAATTCCTTTATTCTCATGATATTACAATGTTTTGATTACCTCAATTATTTGTATTCAAGTGTCTCTCTTTTGGTTAGAAACTCTAACCAAAATACCATTTTAAAATGTTTTAAAGAATTATTCTTATAAATCATGCTCATTAATGTCCATATTTTAAAAATGGTTTTAAGGATTTATTTATATGGACATTAAAGTTTTAAAATTAAAAATCCTTTTAAAAAGTTTCAAAGTGGTATGGGACACTTTGATTCAAAAATCTATTTTTAAATGGCTTTTTGACAAATAGTGTGACTTTTAAATGATTTCAAGAAAAGGGGGATATTTCTCTCAAATAGTTTTGATGATTATTTTCATCTATGTCAACATCCTTCATTATTCTTGATTGAGGTTAATGTGATACAATAAAATCTTCCATATTGTATCGAATGAGTTATGTTTGACTGTGGATGTGCTATTTTTATACCATTCAAGGTTTGTGGTAAAAGTATTGACATTTCGTATGCT
Source organism: Viscum album (assembly GCA_963277665.1). NCBI lineage: Eukaryota > Viridiplantae > Streptophyta > Magnoliopsida > Santalales > Viscaceae > Viscum > Viscum album. The sequence goes on from OY728138.1 coordinate 402,305,091, forward strand.
AGTTTCAATACGAATGTTTATGTTATGTTTAAACTTGTTCATTTGAGGAATGCATTGGACTTAATAAGTGACGGGTGGAGCCCGCTATAGCTCCTCGATGCATCGGTAGGTCTCATGAGACAAACTAGTGTCTTGGCACAAGGCCTTGGCAAAATCTTATTTGTAGTCTTGGCACGAGGCCTTGGCTATGTGGTTATGATAGTCTGGCATTATGCATTCCATCATTATGAAAGTGGTTATTGATATTGCATGTGATCATTCGACTAGTAGAATATCCATGTGAGTAAGTAAATGGCATTATTTCATTTTACTTTTGCCATACTATGTTGAAGTTCAATTTTAAAGGGCTTTTGTTTTAGTTATAAATTGCCTTAAGTGTTTATGCTTATTTATGAAAGCTTCTGCTATAATGTTATCCTTACTGAGCATCCGAGCTCACCCCTTTCAATGTTTTATTTTTCCCAGGATTATGAAGAAGTAATTTATGAATGACCTGCAGGGATAGTATGAGGGGATATGAAGACAAGATGTTTTTTTTATGATGTAATGTAAAAATTTATGGATGTATCTAGTTATTCCAAGGCTACTAAACTAATCGGTCTTTCGAGACTTGATCTTTCTCATGATCATGCCAATGTTATGTAATAAAGCACCGACTCTAGGTAATTAGGGTCGGGGCGTTACAGATTATCTATGTGTTATTCAATTCAGTTCTGGAGCCTCTGATGTATTAGACTTGAAACTCGAGTCCTCTTCTGGAAATAGAAACTGAAGAGAGAGTATCATAGAGTATTATATTCTATCTTCCTAAAGGGAGAGTTTTTCTTCTCCTTTTGTTTTTTTGGATGTTTCAAATATGATGGATCATTGATGATCAATAGTAATCTAGTCTTTAGTAATCAAGAATAAACAATTCCTCCTGTGTTCTTCCTTTCTGTATGGCACTCATGGGAGGTATTCTAATATCTTCCTTTATATGAGTGCATGTTCATGTCTTCCTCTATATATATATATATATATATATATTAATATACATACAGTCTGATTGTGTTCATATATGAGGTAGACACAGTACCTTGTATTTATAACATCCTTATCTAACTTGTCTGCAAAAAGGAATTAAATTAATCAGTCACATTAAAACATTCAAAATATTTTTGATTGAAATAATTTTAATTAAAATAAATTTTAAACATTCTATCGGTGAGTCTTCATTCGGTATCTCTTTCTTCTAGTGACTCATTCCATCGATGTTTCATTTTGTTGGTCTTTTCATACATCATTGAATATTTTCATAATTGACTCATTTTAACTATCAGTGAGCCATTGCAGTGCTAGCACCATACATAAGTAGGTCATTTGTACTGATTTTAGGTGATCAATATGAAATCATCTATGTCAGTAGATCATTTACATTGATAGTTCATCTAGGACGGTAGGTCATTTTTTTCTATAGGCCATCTCTGTTGGTAGGTCATTCGCATCATTAAGTCATCTGTCAGTGAGTTAGTTGAATTGTTTGTATGTCATCTATTATGTTGGTGTCAGTCTGTTACATGAAGAAAATATTTTTTTGGACTATCTTAGAACATAGATGTTAACAGTGTGTAAAAAAATTTACATGAGATCATAGATATATATAATTTCACATATTGAAACGTAAATAATCATTATTGAAATGCTTAGACATTATTAATAAAAATTGACATGATTTGTGATTTTTAAAACTCATAATACTAGAGAGGGTGTTCAACATTATCCTATAGGCCAACATTGATCTTCTAATGGTTTATAGATACACTATTTAGACACAAAACATTCCTAAAATATGGACCTCATTGGCCTTGAAATAACACATTGATATTATTCCAAAATTACTAGTGATGGTAGAGAATACCCAAAATAGGATGAAGATGGTCTATGTGATCCTACATTGTATTATAATTAAAAAATCATTTCATTGATTAACATATATATTAATATATCTAGAAATTAAAATATCTCAGAGTTCATCGGTCCCATTAACATAGTTTTGGTATTCATGATAATAAAGGGAATTACAATTAACACATGGTGTCCATAAAGACACCTAATGTTATTCATTGGATATCCTTATTATTTACACATACGTGATGTTATATTGAACATTAGTTGATCTTAAAAAACCTTATATATCCCTTCATCTAGTCAAACTGAATTTCCACACATAGAAGGTGTAATGGAACGTCCCTGTTTATTGATTTGAGAAGCAATAATCAATACCTAAAAATATACCTCTATCCACTTTTTTACACAAAACAGTTTCATTACCCCAAGGAAATATATTATATGAGATAAATACATTATATATGGGATCATCAATTTGAAACCACTACCCTCGAATCTTTAAAGGAAATATCCTATATGAAGAATTTAATAATATAGAAACACTCAGGCATAATTTTGTTCTATTCTTGATCTCATGATGAGGGGGGCAGTATCAAAACCTATTTCATAAAGATATCAAGGTACTCTTATATAATCATTTGAAACACCACTGCCTAATCCTCCACAAAACTCAACACCAACTAGGCTATTAAAGAATTTAAGGACATGATGCTCCTCCAACCCACCCGATGGTATTTTTTCCAATTAAAATTGAATTATCTCTATTTGTATCATAAAATACTACCTTATTCCTTTATATATCTACAATAAACTACATTTAATATAGTAAATCCCTGATTAGGATATCTTTATAAAGGTATATCGTTAAACATAACAAATATTCCCCAAATAAATTTTACCCTTGCATTATCTCACTATCTATAAATGTGTCATGTAATCTATCATGACATACAATAAGAACTGTCTATTCCATGGGAACCATATGCCTCTCTAACCCAATTTATATATTTTTAACTAAGGATAGTGTAATTAAATACTGTGATTCTCCTGAATAAGTCAATGTACACCACTATATGTAATGTTAGTAGATATTACCTCACATAATTTTTGAAAAAATTTCTCATACAAACTCTAAATCATGCATCTAACTATGTCTATATCTGTGGACTCTTGGGAAATGTTGGTGACCACATTCATGACCATAGTCATCGATCTATCCTGGATTTTGATGAGAATCTTTGGGTTATCTTCTATATACATGATTCTCAACATCTTGATCAAAACCAAGAGAACCCTCACACTACTTTTAAGGACTCTACAACAATGGTTGAACAATAATAGGTATTTCTTTCCAAAACTTGCTAAAAAGGATGTTAGGGTACTCAATATTCACATATTCATGGAATCCATATAAAAAATAAGCCTTGTGTGATATCCCAATAGAGGGTTGAGAATTTATATCTCCTATGAAATTTGATGAACAAGGATAGAAATGATTTAATACTACCTAAAAAATCATCAATCCTAGAAACTAAGATACTCTACCTAAATAATTTCTCTATTTAGAGTCTTGATTAATTATATTTTGTGATTATATAGTCCTAGACAACATCATTTCAATGACATTTTCATTTGAAAATACCCCAAGATGAATCATAATTACTTGGATGCATTACCCTTTAAAAAGTCATTCTTTCATCCTTATCATTTGGAAAAATTTATAAATAATAATGAAACATGTTATTTCAATTGATACCAAACTCCCATGTACTACAAATATCTTGGTTGGTTTTATGAATCTCTTACTGAAACCTACCATCATGATCGATGAAAGATACTGAACATAGAACTAATTAGAAAGAATACTTAATGAAACAATTGATTCTTTATAATCCTTGAGGAATAATAATAATGACCTTCAAGAAACACTATGCAACATAATTAGATACAAAGGAATCACATTCTCTCACCAAGAACAAATCAATCTAAAAACCTTCTATTAATCAACGAAGAGATATTTTCTCACATAATATTTCATGGTGCCCTTATACTACTGTGGGATCTTGATTTGAAAATCCCATAGAGTCTTTCATCATGCATTACTATATTCATCTAAAACTCTATGTTGATTTGAAAGTGTATCTTTCTATATAATATTATTTTGAACCAAGTGGGGAAATCATCCAGGATCCATACCTATAAATGGGATATATTTTGGGACTCCCAAAACCTAGAATATTAAATAATTTATATTAATTCATTCAAAAATAATTATTCCTAATTCAATATTAATCGCAAACAACCATGAATGGTGATCCTTAGATAGGATTATAACATATAGGTACCATCCATTTTTTAGTGCATTTAGTGATCATAATGTTCACATGTCTCATAATAGGGGTATAGAAATATTTTTTCCTATAGATCTCCCTTTCTTACATCATGTGATATATTGAAGTAATATTGTTACCCTACTGACATGTACAATAATCACCTGTCCATATCTCTAGAATCCATCTCATATCTCAACCACAATCTATCATGCCATTATATCTAGACCCTTATCAACTATTACCCCAATTATATCGACACTAAAGACCTTAGAAACACCCAAACCCAACCAATAATAGGTCATATGTAATAAACATCCATCGAGGGTATAAAATACAAACAATTCGATGGAATTACCCACAACATATCCAAGAAAAAATATAGAAAACCAATCAAATACTTACAAAAATTAATAATCATCCAAATAAATTAAATGTCATATAATAAAAAACAACTAGGTAAAACGTAAGAACCATGTTAATGTATTTAACATGAAAACAAATAGCTCATTAGCAACCACTGTGAACTAGTAATGCATAGATCAATCTATTACTAGCTCTACAGGACATGAAAAGTATATATATATGTATATGAGTATATATATTTGGGTTTGAGAATAGTATTGTAAATATAATTATCCTACATGAAAACTATCAATGAAAGTTAAAAAAATAATTATAATAAATACCTATGAATAAATAATGAGAGTTAACTCATTACCTATGTGATTCGAACTCTATCATAACCTCTCTTATTCTCACTCACCACGTAACATAGAATAATAGGTAATATAATATCAAAATCATATAAACATGAAATTTACCCCACATCTAATTTACCAATGTACCATTTCTATAACCCAAATATCATATGTCTTAGTTCTCCAATCCCATACACATGTAATCATTCCCATCCAGTTAAAAATATCCCACTTTGAAAACCATCTCATCATCAACCTCATATAGATCACCCCACTTTATCAAAATAGTATGATTGAAATCGATCACATCCCATGTAATAATGAACTGCATCTCTGTTAATTATTTACCATGAATAGGTAGACATATAATAATCATTGTCATTACTATTTATATAAATGTGTTTGTTATAACCCAAGGATTCTGTAACCCGTACATACAATCATAATAAAACTAAGAGTCATCATAGAACATTTAAATACATACCAAAAACCATTATTCATCATAACATGGATATTTAGATGTGATTTTTTTGCATCTTCAAGAGAGAATAGGGAAGGGGAGTATTTAACCATGCATATCCAACATAACCAATATATTTGAAAAAATACCTAGAACTGAATTACATTATTGGAATCAACTACCATATTGACTGATGTGGTGGAGTAAAAGAAATAATACATCATCATGATATTATACAAACATCCAATCTAAGTGAAATTATCCTACCCTAGACATGAACTATCATTAATTCCCCAAATGAAAACCCAACTTGCACCACTAGAAATAAAATTTTATTTTCATTCTAAGCACACAAGCACTCAGAATCATCATCATTGATTAATTAATAATTACCACTCACTTTATTTATAAATATCAATAAATTATGGATTTTTAATTTACATTAGTTCACTATAAATATTTTTTTCTTTATTAATCAGTTGAATTCTAGGTTTCATTCCATTCTCTTAGAGAATTCATCCCAACTAATTCTTGGTTTCCATTTTGTATCATTACCATAGTGAACATCTAACCCTATCAATTTTCTACAATTCATTTCCATTCCATAATATAGAAAATTTTATAACTCAACATAATATGATATCATAGAATATATATACACAATGGCGACATCCATTCCATAGTAATCATAAACTACTAAAAACCCAATGAAAAAACAATGGGAAAACCCATCTTCAAACCCATACAAACCAACCTAGTATCAACCCCAGTAAATTGAAATGGAAAAATGAGTATGGATCAAAACCTTTCCATGAAATCCCCATATACTCCACATCATGATGTTTCCATAAGTAGTAGGGAAGGAAAATCATACAAGATCAGCTCTCATCCAATGGAAACCTATATAACCATACTAGGTTCCACTTCACAAATCACTAAAATGGTTCTAAAATACTAGGGTATATAAAGAAGTAAAATTCTCTTTCATCACAATAATCTCAGGGGGTAACCAAGATTACAACACCAATTTATACCATATAAATAAATCATATATGGGATTTAAATCATAATCAGTCATTTATATCCAACAAAAAATAGTTTACCACATTGTATTAAATTGAATGATTCATTATGAGTATATTTCAGAAATAATGAACCCAAAAATTAGTGGCTAAAAATTTCTATAATACAATAATAAACATCCCAAGGATACACATTTCTTGCTAATTATTTTTAATAAAGGGTGATAAGAAAACCCATTTTCTTCATTCATTATTTACATTCTTTTCCATCTTTATATTTCTATAAAAAATCATTTGTATAAACCATTCCAACAAAAAATAAATATCACAACCTACAATATCATATTATCTATAAAATCACATAACACAACTAATTATATAAAAATTCTAATTATATGTGGTCACAACAGACATCCAATACACTTGAATTCTAAAATATCAATTTATTGTCATCATTAAGGTAAATTATGTCCATCTACCCACTAAATATAATGTATAAAAATACAACACCGAAAAATAATATAAGAAGAAATTATAAATACCTTTCATTTATAAGAAGATTTCAATGTTCCCCAAACAATGATAGGGGAATATATATATATCTCTAAAATCACCTCCTACCTAACCAACCTAAGATTAATAAGGTTTTTATTCCACAAAGAATACTCTATCATGATTCGATATGAAATAATAAACCCATGAAAAAAGTCCATAATAGTATGGCTTGAAGGAATATATACAAAGAACAACATGGGTAAAAGAATTCACCACATATTACCCATTAGTCGATCTCTAGACCCCTGAGGCTAAATCCAAAAGAAGTGATTGAAGTTTCATTTATGGATAACATATAATAAATTATGATTCCATAGAGGAGGTAGAAAATATGATATATTTAGAGGGAGATAAAAATTTATATAGTCTATAGTTTTGTAACATGATAGTGAAATATGCATGGACATACCCAGATTGTTGTATTAAAAAAAAGGTATTAGTAGAAGTATCCACACCTCAGTATATCATTTTTTTGAATATGTTGAGTAAAATGTAACATCATGACATGGGATCCACTAAATGGCCCCCTAATCTAGTGGATAACATGGCCTCAAGTGTGAACCCCAAATGGTAGAGGATTCCAACTAGTAGTAAGATCCTAGTGTGTGTTTGTGGGGAGACTATGGCCTCTGGCCAAAGAGTAACTTAACAGTATAAACACAAAAATCAATGGTGTAATCATTGTATAAATAAATGATATAAGAAAAACATAAAAACTATATAATAATAAATAATCCAATGGAATAATATACGTCATAGTGTTTCATGTCTATAGAAGGTAAAAAAAATAGGCATGCATATATCCAGTACAATACATATATCAAAATGTACAAAAAATCAACATATTCTATCCCAACTAGCATCACAAGAATATATCCATCTCGTGATCTCATACACTTATGAACAACCAATCAATCATTGAAAATATGGTTCTTACCTCTATCCCTACCTTCATACAAGAAGTCTTCCTAGGTAATCACTGATAGTCTGAACAAGGTGTGAGATAAAACTCCACATGAAACCACCAATGGTGTTAATTACAAGTCCCATATGTTTTATATAAAGATGATTAATGTTTCATATATTTCCATTTTCTGTTTACTAATAATAACTTCTGATCCTATAATTTTATACATGGTTACCTATTAATAAATTCATGATCCCATAAACAAGGGATACTAAAAATCATATATAAATATGTGCCATAACTATCTAGTTTAAAATCGGAATCGGGCACTAATACGAGTGATATCAATAAATCATAGAACAAATATTCATAGTAGCCACTCCATGAAATCAATCAGACAACATCCAATAGACTATTCCCTGAAATCTAGTTTGAGAACATGAAGGGCCAGATCCAAAAATAAAATATCAAGGCATCCTCATCGATTCCCTGGATCATCTTGATGGAAACATGTTAAAGGCTTGGGTGGGGTAAAAGGAACATGTTCATAGATCATTTCTGAAGTTATTTCAAGAAGGTTGGATCCAAGGTCTATCAAGGACCTTAAAATCCTATGTAATTCGGAGCCCATGAGTAAATATGTCGAAGGGATACACTACCATAAAAAAGATCCATGGAGAGGAAATTTCCATGGCAATGATGGAATCATGATCTAAAAAAATACTATAGGAAATCCACTGCCATTAACTATTAATCATATCATTTCGTTGATATTTCAAAAAATGAGTTATTACAACACATCCTATATTTTTCAGATAAACCATTTAACTAATTTAATCATAAGAAATGACATGCTAAGTAGGAAACAATCTTCTCATGTCCAATCAATATTAGTCAATATATTACTTAAAAATGAAAATGTAAATTTAGGTTTTCCCATCCTTAGGAAATTCATTACTTTCTCATTTAGGATACTGGTAATATTGGCTATCTCACACACAGAAAATTGGGTGGTAAGTAATAGGTAAGAATAAATTTCACACACACAATGGGTGGAATATGTTTGGGTGAACAACCACCATCCTTAATAATTTTACGTGAAGGAATACTTAATAGTTCAAAATTATTTAATTCAAGAATTTAATTAATTAATTACGATCCAATATACATTTTTCCATGCCTAACAATGTCCTATATTCTCATAAATCACAAATCATTGAAGGAAAGATATTGACCACCTACTATAGGTCCATGGTAGAACACTCATCCAGTACTTACCTCTGATTCAGTTAAAATTGTACTAAAAACAATGGACAAATGAAACCCTTGGATTGAGGGAAAATGACATTTCACCCAAATAATTCATAAGATATTATGTAAAACAATGAAATGATCCTATTTAATAAGGTAATATCATTGTGGAATCCAATGGTATTATCTTTGTTTTAGTCTATATCTAGATGGAAAAGATCCATCAATTCAGATCTTAGGACAAGAAGGGTTGATCAAATGGGAGACCCCATATGTGCTGGAGAAATGAAATAATGGAGAGTGTAGAAGTTTTAAACTCAATAAGATAAAAATGAAAAATTCTCCATAGAACACTCGATTAGAAGGTTTTATCTCACTTTTGGCCAAACCATGAACCAGTCATGTAACCATTACTACCTCAAGGTATTCCCTTAATAGTTCATGAAAATTGTTTTGGAAACCATGTGAAAACCATGTTTCATGTCTCTGCTAAAAATTACAGATTTTCTACATGGGAGTCCAACCCTAGCATCATGAAAACCTAGCATATTTGGTCACACGGTTTCTGCTAACTCAGGGGAAAAATACCTTTACTATTAACTTGGCCATTATGAACCAAACAAGACATGTATTCTTCTCTACAATCATGTGATCTCACTAATCACTCATGTTATTTCAAAACCACAATGTTAAAAAGAAATTAGAATGATATTTACATCCTGGGAAACCCCAAGATCTTAAAATCACTCCTTAAAGGAATTGACCCATGGATTTCCTTTCCATGTTTTTTCAAGAATATATTTAGAGAAACATTTTGCACTATGAACATATGTCGACCTCCCACTCTTATTTCTAATCCATAAAATGGTTTTTATTCAATAGCACTAGGACCATAAGAACTAACCATCCTCATAAAACCTTCGTACTCCAACAAATATTATAAGTAGTATTCTCCTCAAAGGATTCATCAAAATGTAGCTCATCCTGATTCAGTTGAATTGAATGAGATGGGATGGAGTGGTAATGGTTTAGTTGAGATGCATGCATGATGTCATTCATGAATCGATAGCTCTGAGGTATCATTAACCGATGGGATACATGCATGACTCTCCCTATAATCTCTAATTGTATAACATATCACGATGAATGGTTACCTTGTTTCCTAATAAGTTAGTTTCCCATCAATGGTGAGATATGGAAAAACACCTGACTCTCATCCTTGATCTCTGGAGACTGTCAACGGTGACCATCATAGGATCTCAATACATATTATGCAGTAGCCATCGACTTTTTGATCAACTTGATCTAATATAATGTCTCCTTCATGAGACATGATTAATTAAATTATTCCTCTTGTTCCTCTAACTATCATATTGGTTATTGTTATATCCTACCATAAAAATTATCATAAAGTTCCATATGCACTTTATATATATATATATATATATATATATATTATAGGAGGACTCAACCAGGGGTATATGAATGTCCCCATTACCCTCGAAATAAAGGATTCATTCTATAATAAAGTACATTAGAACTTGAATCATGAATGTTGACTATACATTAGTATGTGGTTGGTATGTTCTGCTCAGAAGAACCTATATACCCAACACCCTCTCCAAAATCTTCCAGAATCAAGATGCAACCCAGGAATCCCTATCTAATACAATGTTATGAAGAACTCCATGAAGGTGCACTATATCACAGATATAAAGCCTCCCAATCTCATCGACTGAGGAGGTAACCATGATCAGAAGGAAATGAGATACCTACATAATCATATCCCCAACAACCCATTATCATCACTACATCAAGGATTCCTCTAAATCCAATTCATGAAATCCATCTCAACATCATCCCATTTTCACATGGGAATAATAACTACATTAACATCCTTGTTAGTCGCTTGTGTTCTTCCTCCACCCACTAATAGGACCAACACGTCAAAAAACATCTATCAACATTATATTTCATTCCTAGTATCAATTATTAATGGAACAAGTCATGATACATCTTTGTAATTTTGGGATGTAATAACAAAGGTGGAGAATAATTTTTTTGAATCAACATGTCACGTATTCCTACTAAAACCCAAATAATAAAATAAAATACGTCAAATATAATCCTCGCCAAATGTCCAACTAGGGGTGAGTCCTTACCCTCTATGATCTATTTTAGGGGTATTCCCTCAACATCATATAAATTCCTTATCCTCAATCTTTTTAGATGAAAGGAAGACACTATTCATGAAAAGATAACAGTCTATAATTGTCTATCCATCACCTCCAAGTTGAACATAGAGAATAAGGCCATAATCTACCAATCAGAACTAGCCACATGAACTTCATATATATGAGTCCTCATACAAATTACCTCTGTAATTGTATTGAAATTTCTAAGAGTATATTCATTTTGGAATTAAAATCACTATAGTTAATAAACCATAATGTTTTTTTTATATTCAAATCATTCTATTTAAATATGTACTTGAGTATTTTCTGGTCTGTCTAACCCAAAAAATTATCTCTCATTAAATAATTCATCTAACAATGCATGGAATGTAAAATAATGGTTAAATTGAATTCATGTGTTGGGTAGTTCCTCTCTTGTGGCCTCAATGAATGAGACCCATAGACTAAAACTCATTCACCCTACTTTAGAACTGATCCTTTACTGATACCTAATGTATAATATTACATAGTGTATCCTCTACACAGATCTTGAATAATTAGGATCAGTGATGCAATAAGTCTCCCTTTCATATCCTAAATGGTGTCTCAATGTTAGATGACCTTAAAAACTTCACACCATTCTTTTCTTTTCCCTTAAGTGGTGCTTCTAAATGTTTTATGTCATGTATGAATGAAATATAATATCTAGCTATCCCCATGAAACTCCATATGTCAAAGAAATTCTTGCGAGGATCCATATTATATTAATCTCTCACCTTCTTTGGGACATCTAATACTCCAATTTCTATGATAGTATGACATAATAAGTGAATATTATACATCCAGAAGTATTACATTGTGAGATTAACATTAAACTAATACACTCTCAGTGTATCCAAAATGATATCATTATATTTTGAATGATCATATTGATTGTGAGAATACATAAATATTTCATATATGAATATATAAATAAAGGAATCCAGGTAAGGTTGTAAAAATTGGTTCACAAATACTTTAAAACTACTGATCCATTTGTAATACCAAATGATATAACCATAAAATCATATATAGAATACCTTATACGAAAATTGATATAACATATTTATGTCGATTGAACACATACCTGATGACAAAATGATCTTAAATAAATCATTGAGAATTACATATCTCCTCATATCTATTTGAAGAGATCATCAATTCCTGGTAATTGAATCTAGTTCATAACCATCCACTGGTTCAAATTTTTATAAAGAACACATATCCTGAGGGAACCATCGGCCTTTTTTTCTAAGAGTATCAGCAAACCCCACAATGAAGTACTGCCACATATAAACCCCTTATCCTCGAATACCGCTAGCTAACTCTTTATCTCGTGCAACTCCATAGTTTCCATCATGTACATATTAATGGAAACCAATTCAACTCGAGGCACTAGCATGATGTTAAACACTAGCTTTGGTTCGAAAGGTTAAACATAAAATACATCTAGGAAAATATCCATAAAATGATTAACCAATAGAGGGATATATTCCTGAAATAATCCCTAATCATATAAATATAAACATTAAATCATGAATTTTATCCAACTCATCCCACAATGGTTGAATCTATGTATACCTACATGGAAATCCCATTAACCCTTGAGAATAAAAAATTGTCCCTCTGGTGAAGTAAAAGTCACCCACTATGGATATAAAGTGACATGGAACCAATAAGAAATTATAAAATCAATCCTATGTATGATATCAAAACCTATCATCTCTACGAAACAAGATTCCATATGAAGTGACATCAATCAACCTCACGGGGCACTCCTTGTATTGTCGTACAAACTCTCGTCTGACTCTCAATCGAGTATCAAGCCTCATAAATCCATAAAAACCAAAAAATTAGAGAAAGGATCTCTAAAATTGATACAAATATTAAAATAATATATTCATGTGTATGAAAAAATATGATACTCGGTTACATGCTAGTAAGATTATACCTCTCTCCATATATGGACATGTGCTCTGCTACATAGGTGTAAACTCTACAGAATATATCTATCCCAAATTTTGGCCTACAAAACAACCTCACTACCTCTAGTAGGCTCGCATTACTATCTAGACCCAACTTATATCTATAATCCATATCCAAGACCACCACCTTGGCCTGAATGAATAGAACTACCCCAATTCCAAAAAAAATGTAGAATTTTGAATTATGTAGTTGATCCTAGAGTTGAAGTTGACCACCATCCAATGACTGATGTAGGGAAGGTCCTATAAGAATATTGTACAAGGACCATCCTACCCAAATCATCGTACTGGAGTGCATCTATTCTATACTAATTCACCATAACTCATATACTCCCATGCTAATGATAGTATACAAAACTACCACTACTCACATACAAACTGGTGTTTTCATCATGAGAATCCTTAACATTGAGCTTCATTCCACCTAATGCTAAACCACTTGGTTGAGGCACTAAACATCCATTCTCTTTACCACAATCTTATCTCAAATTCATTTTATTAATAAGTTCTTAACTCACCATAACTATAATACCAGTCAACAAAAACATTTTGAACTATGATCAAACAACATGCTTGAGACCTTCATCAAAGTCTCTCCCTCTTGATAACTCATTAACAAGATAAATCAAAACAAACTGAGGAATATCTATAAATCGTGCAGAATATACATTAGTATTTATCACTCCCCACAATAGATGCATGAACAGCATAGCTCGTTCTACTTCCAAATTCTCATGAAAGAATTAATTATAAACCCATGTTTGGAAATCCCTCCAAAACATATCCCATTATGTATCATCCTTCTTTAAAATATCACATAAGATCTTATCTTCTCCCCAAATAATATATTTCATGAGCATCATTATCATATCAGTATGTTTCTCAAGATGATCAAGAATAAAAAATATTATCTCAATAATAAAATTAGAAACTTGTCGACTTATATCCCAAAAAATGGGAGGATGTTGTAGCTAGAATGCAAACATAAACTCTTCCATAGATAAGGAAGACTATGGGTATCTTTGAATGGTTTTCATAATATGCATGAAACAATCACAAAACATCATACCATGAACTATGTCATGTAAAACCACTAGTTTGAAAATTGGAACTAGAAGAGGATTTGACGGTATCTTATCTCCCAGAACCAGTGGATCTTGGTGGTCACCACAATCCTGGGGCAATATCGGTGGCTGTCTTGGTTTTATTTATATACAATTTCAAACACATAGTGCATAAAACAATTCAACAAAAACCAGTTCAAAGAGAATAGAATATGATATTTAAAATCATTATTATACAAAATACATGCCACTCTTCCCACTTATAACAATAGGACTGCTAAAACAAAATTTTCATATAAATCACCTAATACACAACCTATTAACCACTACAACTCTAAGACTAGGTGAAGTTTTATGTTTCACACTATCACTTTTATTTGATTTCATATTCATTATAAAATTTACTCATAATGGTTTCAATAAATATTTCACCATTTAAGATCCATATAGAGAAATACAACTCAAAAACCAATGTGTGGTATCCATTTAATCCTAACCATAACATGTTAATGTCAATGTGACCAATGGTCCACAAGTCATGCCACAAACCAAACCAGGTCGCCATCTGAAATGGTGCCTGATCTAGTCTGTGGCATGGATCAAAGGGTATTCTTGATCCCCATGTGATGGAATAAGTTCTCCTATATCAATAGTAAAGTGGGATAATGGTTTACCTAATTTAAAAAAAAATACAAAAAACATCAATTTAAATAATCCAAAACTGAAAATACAGCCCCAAACAAGCCTTTATAATTTACCATATTTTATTTTTACAATTAAACTAAAAAAAAAGTGGAATACAATGAAAATAAAACTAAAACTTCATCCATGACCTCCATACGAAAAGAGGTGCAGCATCTTTAAGACACCACCACAATGATCAACACCGAGAGAAAGTAGTTGGTCAATCTAACAACACTATAGGTTCTACCTTTTCATGGAAAAGACACAGAACAGGGTCTATATAAACCTAAAGGTGTATTCCTAGTTTGAGAGAAAGCCCAATATGATATCCCCCAAAATATATTGCATTATATAACATTTAAGATTTAACCTAACATTCTCATTTATATAACGAATTTTAAAAAAACTTCTATGAAAAATATATATATTAGGTAAATAGTTTCAAATAAACACATCGAAGAAAAACAATTTCACGGCCACTAGCTTAAATGAGAAATGGATTTTTTTTTAAATCGAACACACACTAAAATGGTCCTATGTATGCCAATGGATGGAACCACATCATATATATAGTAGAGAGCCACGGGTAAATCCCATAGTGTTGCTCTAGCTTGAGTGGGGCCCTAGAACAACGTATCTTGTTGAAAGGTGGGGTAATAACCACAACTGTCAGCATCCTCACAAATGTGCCACTATAGAGGAGAAACATTCAATGGTCTAGTGTAGATAAATCATCATCATGGTTTTTTAGTGTTGTAAACATCAGTTTTGATAAGTGAAACTGGTACAAACCACTTCTGTATCACTGTTGCTCTAGTTCAAGTCTTCCTTACTATATAATCGGGTTTCCCCTATTCTTGAAGTAAACAAAACATGTCACACATACCACCACATTCACAACAAAGGACAATCATTTCAATTGACCAACTCTTCATCATAAAAACCCAATTTACCAATTTACACAAAAACAAGAAAATTATACTTTTAATACCATTACCATCACATACAAAATTCCAAAATTTCCCTTTTATGACATAAGAAAAACTCACAATTATATAAAACTATGTTAATGGGCTATGATGATTCATAAAGTCAGTCATACTCTAAAACAAATTTTAAAAAAACATTTCATCATTTAGACATTTCAAAATTTTACTCAAAACACATTACATGGATAACATTCCCAAATGTTCTATTTTCCAATGAAAATACATATCTAAACATACATTCACATTAAGTGACCATAAAAATATATTTATCACTTTTCATAAATCCCATGAAACACTTTTTAGAAACATTAAATTATAACACACAGAAAATGTCACCATTTTATTTGTTAAAGTTCATTTATATCACATAAACACACCAATCGCTTCATGATAAACATTATCACAAAATATTAGAAAAAAAACACATTTATAAACTCAAACGAACATATTATATCAATTTAAGAATGTTATGGCATGGAACCACCTACTTATCAGAAAGAACATTCTGGAAAATGGTGTAAAATCATATCCACAACTTGACCACATGAGATCGAGGAAAAAAGAAACCATATTCAAGAATATCAAACCCAAAAAAAACACGATTAAAACCATAATCACGAGAGAGAGTTTCACCGAAAGGAAAATTTATAAAAACCTAGAATAGAGAATGACCACAATAGGAATGAGACTTACATTAGGGTTACATGAAGAATCGGAGAAAAATCTACAAAAGGAGAGTAGATCTGTGGGATCCAAGGGAAGGGAATGGGGGGACCTAAGGTGGAGATGACCAAGGGAGGATACAAATGGTTCATTTGGGGATAAATTATAGGAGAGATTGAAAAATGAGGAAGAAATTTTTTTGAGATGGCACAACCTCATGGTTAGTCCACGTGATATTCCAAAACATGCAGAGATCGTGCAACCATCTTTTCCTAGGGAGATATAGTTGCATGCTTACATGGGCTAAGGTGCACAGCCATGCAGAGTCTGTGTGGTAGGATATGTCTCCTACCACATGGTTTCATAGGTTGGGCACATAGTTACCACTAAATGTGCACCAACCATCTGTGGGAGCTTTCCCACCGAAAAATACCCATGTTTCTTCTACATTTAAAGGAATCACAAAGGGGAATCTTGAAGAAGGATAAAAATGAAATAATACATAGAAAAATTAAAACCTATCACACCCTATTCCCTCGAGAAAAGGCCAAGAACCCAACCAAAATTGGAAAAATTGTAATCATCATAACCCGTGTGTGAAAATTCTCCCTACCATTAGGCATTCCACCCTCATAAAGTCACAATAATTCTAGAAAAAAATCCCATAATCATAAAGAATACTTACAAATTCAAGGACTTACCATTATGTGTCACTCACCCCTAATATTTAAATCACATCTAGTAGATCGATTAAAGGAAAAAACATTTCAACATGCACCAACCCACTTTTCATTCTGAATTAAGTCATATATCACTATATTGAACCCACACTACCTATTTCAAACAAAAAAACATGATCAAATATCAACCAAGGAAAACCACCATAACCTTTACTCAACAAAATTATTGGGGACACCCCCACCTCAACATTAAATAATTGATGATACATGGGGTTATATATATTGGAACATGACTCTCTACTTCCATACCAAAACCATGACCAAAACCAAAGTATTGACATGGGAAGGCCAGAATGTAATCCCTACCATAATAAAAAACCTAACACCCATGAAGAGACATGGATTCAAACATGGGGAGGACCGAATGCACTGCCATCCATAATGAATTGGAAAACATAAATTTACTCCAATGAAGTTTCAGAAAAACCCACAGTGTGTTTCCCCACCATAAGAAATAACCATATAGCTTGCCCGAGCAGTATAGGCCGATGAAGGAAACCTAACAAGTGTTAGCTCGAGAGCTTCTTTCGTGACCATACCTCCCACTTCTAGGGATCCAATTATTGAAACACAAAACCAAATAGTATACATCCCCTGATTCACCACTCCCATAGGTATTAAAATTTTCAGATGTGACCAACCAAAATAATGATTGAAAAGGACTAATAAGGCTGACAATACAAGAAAAACTACTACAATTTTTACACCACCATTGTTATAAGAAATAAGGTTCAATAAAACTAACCTACATTAATTACGTGTAACCAATAAGAATATCATCCATTCTACATATTACAATATTAAGGATCATGGTCTCCATGTCTCCTTCCACCAAACAAAACTATAGTAGATGGAACAAATACGAGAGAGTATTAAATACTCACACCTCCCATATAGAAGAAAAAAACTAGAACCAAATTCTTTACACCCATGGGGGACCCCGACTACATGCCATCTTCACTGTAGAACCATCTTCTAGAGATTTATTGACTGAGGCAACTCCTGCCTCGCAGTCAAGCACCAAGAACCAGCGATCGAAATATCTTCTTCTTAGGCCCACATGCCACCAAACCACAATTAGACATCACCAATAGAACAGACGCACCCCAAGACTAAAATTGTATCAAAATTATACATTAATGTAAATAGAACATAAAGGAATATCCATTTCTCCCAGAATATAAAACATGGAATGAAAGGCCACTTGGAAAGCACTCTTATTTAGAAAGGGGGTCTTCAGGAATGATCTGAAGAGGATCATGCTTTGGTTAAAATTGAAGATTTAAAAAGGTTCAAAATTATCCACCATTTCATCTAAAATAGAACCTAAACTGGAAGATGCCAGTAGACATGACCCATGAAACTTATAGGAACATTACAAGTTGAGGGACCTTAAATTGTATCCCAAACAGCACACAATTCCAATAAACAACCATAACATCCTCTTCTGAATAGAATTTCAACACTGGTGTCCTTGAATAAGTAATATCCTAAATGAAACCAATGATAAGTATAAAGTACCTTTATGATGACACCCTGCACTAACAACTATGTCTTATTTCCACCTTCAACACAAAAATTCCATTATGCCCTTCCAGGAAGGACCTTTGTCTTAATGATTCCAAAAATTACCATTAGAGATTAAAGAAACTCTAAAAAACATGATTTATTTCAACTCCACCTACATATACTATTCATATCTGATAGGATATGGGTGATATGAAAAATTATAGAGATAATGTACACCCTAAAACTAAAGAAGATATTTCAAACATTGATCAATTAGAGTAACATCCAACATCGAATCACCTTTATCCATATTTCATTTATATCAATCCGTTATGGGGATGTGCAGTAGACAACATGGGAACTCCAATAACACTATAAAACTATCCCTTTGGGAAAAAATACCACAAACACATGCCAAAATAATTAAAGAGAACCTACTCAAAGGTATCCCAAACAATTTTCTAGAAAAAACCATGAACCATCATCTCAAACTGGCTCATTGAAAAAATGCAACATCAAACACCCCCAAATTAGTAATCAAACCTAAAATAGCTTCCAAGTAACAAAAAAATCATAAATTAACACAAAACAAAACTATGAACCTCAATTCACTACATCTTTTATTTAAAAACTCCATTCAAAATAAAACATGAAATTTGGGCTGCACATTCACCAATGGTTCCTCATGATGTCTCAGACATTACCTTCCTTGTGCCAAACTGATCACCAATCCACCGTCCACATATATTCCTTGCATTTGGTCAGACAATATAGTTCCAAAGGACAAAAAAACCTTTTTCTCCTTTCAAAATAAACATTCAACCCACACATCCATTTTATCAATTATCATACCAACTTCCACACAAGTTTTCAAAATTCTTCGAATGATTTAACTAACCACCAAATAAAAATACATTTCAAATAAAACTATTTTTGAAACACTACACATCATTTCTAAATCAATTCACCCCACAAAAAAAAGTTCACGTTTCTTAAAAAAACATTTCATTAAAAAATATTCAATTAAAACTCATCTTTTCTCGTTTGAACATGTTTTCACAACCATTTTGAAAATACAATCCCCACATTCTGTTCAACATGTTTTTTATAAACCAAATGTTTTGAATAAAAAAATTATATCTCTATTCACCAAACCCATTTTAAAAAAATAAACATTTTGAAAATTAAATCATTTCCACATTAAAAACTAGTTTCACATTTTTTTTATCAAGGGTTTTAAAATGATTTTCCCAAAACACAAAGGGGGACAAGACAATGAAAGAGAATATTAGTGACTCAGGGTTACAATGACATATGGTTGAAAACCATATGTCAATCACACAACCATCATGAATAACCTTATAGGGAAATGCCCCCCACTCCACATGGCTTTCCAGTATCTGAGAGATCATTGTGACCATTGAACCAACTACCTTTTTATATCCCCATAAAAAGATTGACCACAATGACCAAAGGACCCAAATGGAATTAGAAATCCCATGGTTACCCAATTCCCTCCACAAGATGTGTTATCCATGAACCTTAATCATAATTAGACAATTAATTGCCAACAAAATTAGATTTGGTATACCTTAATTCTTCCACATGGAACATGACCCAAAAGATATGACCTACACTTATACTATTTTTTCATCAATCAAACAGGGTCTCCATCTGACTTGGCACTTGACCGGGTCTATGGCATGGACTAAAGGGCGATCTAGATCCCCAAAGAATGGCACAAGTACCAGAGTATAAAAAATAAATCCTGATAATGATTTACCCAATTTAATAAAAATAAAACATTCAACACTTTAAACAATCCAAAAATGAAATTAGAGACCCCACAATCTATTAAGATATCATTGATTTTAAAATTACTATTCAATTCAATTCCCAAAGAGGGATGAAATGAAAGTAAAACAAAAACTTCATCGCAAACCTCCATGCCATAAGAGGATGAGCATCCTCAGGCCCCCACGACAGAGATCCTCACTAAGAGCCACTATAATCTCAATATACCAACACTAGGCAGTCATCCTTTCACAAAAAAACACATAACACGGTCTACATACAACCAAAGGTGTGTCTAGGGTGTGAGCCAAAGCCTAGTAGGATGCCAAACATGAAATAGGTTCAATTTTATAACATTTTAAAGAAAATATTACATGATCATTTAAATTCAATATTTTGAAAACTATTATAAGAAAAAAAATTAGGTAAAAATTTAAAAAGATACATTTTGAAGGAAATCCATTTCACTGACACTATATTAAATGAGAAAGTGATTTTATAAATAGAACACACACTCACATGGGCCTCCTTATGCTGACAGTTGAAACCACATAATATATATTAGATCACCATAGGTAAATCCCCTATGAATGATCTATCATGAGTTGGACTATAGAACCTAGTACCTTTATGAAATGTGGTATAATAACCACAACAATGAATGTCCTTGTGGATAAGCCACTAAAGAAAAGAATCATCCAATGTTCTAATGGCAGAAAATCATCATCATAGTTTTTTTATTGTAATAAATGTCAATCCAACTATGAGAAATCGGGAAAATACACATCCATATCACTGGCGCACAAGTTATAGTCCAACTGCCTTGATACATAGAATTCCCTTTTTCTGGGGATAAATTTCACAGGACACACATAACACTACATTCCTAATAAAGGAAAAACATGTCACGGGAATCACCCGTCTTCATAAAAACACCATTTACTAGTTTAGAAACACCAAAGAAAATCTAACCTTTAATACCATTACCATCACTTACATTATTACAAAATATTCCTTTTATAATACAAGAAAACACACAATTAAAACCAACCAAGTAAATGGAACAAGCTGCTTCATAAACCCACTCAAAATCCAAAACCATTTTTTCAAACTACCGTGTCATCATTAAAAAATTTCATAATTTTTACTCAAAATTCATCACATGTATAACATTCCCTAAATGATTCATTTTTTAATGAAAATACTAATTTAAATATACATCTAACTCAGGTCCCTTCAAAAATATATTTCTTACCTTAAAAAAAACCCCTGAAACGATTTTTAAGAACATTGCCTTCTAATAAACCCAAAACATAGAAATTTCTTTTGTTAGGGTTCATTTGTAATCAATAATCACACAAATAACATAAAAAACATAGTTCTGACCACATTTTCAGACGAAATAAGTGATTTGTAAACTCAATACAATATTAATACCATCTAATAATGTAAGGGTATGGAACCACCTACGTCTCATGAAGAAGCTTCCGAAAAATGGTGTGAAATTCTATCTACATATAAACTAAATAATAGGGAGGGAAAAGGAAACCATAACCAAGAAGATAGAACCCAAATACCCAATATTAAAACCATATATTGAATCCCTAATCACATGAGAGATAAACACCTAATGTAAATTAGATAAAATCCTAGAATAGATATTGAAAACTAGAGGAAGGATACTTACATTTGAATATCATGAAGAATCAGAGACAAATACTCAACAGAACAGGAAATCAAAGGGATCCATGGGAAGGGAAGGGGCACATATGTTGGATTAAAAATAGGGAGGAAGAAAATGTGGCATTTGGGGCTAAATTTATGTGGTGAGATAAAATGGGGGGATACTTTTTAAATGAGCAAGAATGATGAAAATGTTAGTCCAAATGGTATAACAAACCAAGAAGAGACCATTTGACCAACTCTGCCTAAGGAAACCTAGGTACATGCTTACATGGGCTAAGTTACACAGATATGTGGAGGTTGTGAAGTAGGTTCTATCTCCTATGACATGGTTTCTTAGGTCAGGTGAATGAGTACATCTAACTATGCGCCAATCGTGCGCAGAAGCCTGGCCACCCAAAAGTCACTATTTTTCTCCAAAATTTAAAAGAAACCCAAATAGGGAAACTAGAACAAGGATAAAATGGAAATAATACATAATGAATTTGAATGAATCACACCTGATTCTCATGATAAATTATTGAGAACCCGAAATGAACTGAAACAACAGACAAATTTAAAACCAGGTATTGACATGTCAACATGTCATAATTGGATTCTTAGGTTTTCAAATATGGCCTATTATGGAAAAATAATATTTAGGTTATGGTAGGAACTCTATATAAAATTAATGTTCCTTAGTTCCTGAAACAAATAATTTATCAAATAATAAGTATATCACTCAAGGAACACATAATAAAGTCATTTAGTTAAGAAATTCATCATATATTGAATTACAAAATTCATTCCATGAGAATCCTATAAATTTTCTAAAATTATGCATGAGATGGATTATCAAATTCTCATTAGGAATTGATAGACTATATATAGTTAAATAACATCAAACATCATTTTTATCACCCAATGACAACTCAAATGAACCATAATAGGAAAAATCTAAAAAATAGATATTTATATTGCAAGAAATTTAGATTTTCCATATATGTGGGTTAGCTACACCTTGGAACATCTCATTTCTATTATCTAATTCATTAAAAATATCCATCCAATATCTCAAATAATTAAATATAGAAAATAAAATAATATGAAACCACATTCAAAAATTCTAACCCGGGAGCCACTAAACAGTTCCCCAACCTAGAGTGTCACATGCCCAAAAGAATGCATCCTCATACACTAAAGGATTTTGAGTAGCAATGAGGGATTGGGATCTGTCTATGAAGAGAAAATAACCTCATGTAAATGTGTAATTTTTTGGTATAATAATAACAATAAATAGTGAAATCATTATATAAATCTCAATAGAAGAAAAAGAAACCAAATGTTTTAGTAATAAATAATCAAAAAGTAGTAATATACATCATGAGATTTGACGTATCGATAGAGAAAGATAATATCTACCCATGAATCTGATAAAATGAATTTATCAAAATTTAAAAAAAGACCAAAATAAAATTTCATAGATAGAATTATAATCATATCTCAGTTCTTTGCCCTTATGAAACAAAGAACAACCAATCAAGAATCATATATTTCGTTCTTCCCTCACTTCCTACCTATATCTATTATGTATTTCTGGGTACCCTACGGTGGCTCGAATAGAGTGTGATAAAACCCTTAGTAGGCCACCACCAATAGTGTCTATAATAAGTCCATTTTTGTGTAATATAAATAGAATATGTGTAAAATATATCAATGGTATACAAGTATGATAAGTAAATTGTGATCGAATCCTACGAAAAATGGATCCCTACAAATAATAGAGAAGTTATCATAAACAAGGGAAATAAGAAATCCTATATAAACAGGTTCGGTAAAAATTCAATCTGAAAAATAAATCTTATTCCCATGCAAAGGAAATTTTAAAATCATAGAAGATATATACACAATTTCACAACTATAAAATCAATTATAAAAAAACCATTTTCCATATTTCATATAATCAAGTTTCAGATCATGAAGTGTCTAATGAAAGGTATAGGTTACTAATGACTGCTTATCATTTCCCAAGATCATCATGATTGAAAATTGATATGGACTTGGGGGGAGTCCATGAAGCTTGTTAGCATATCATCTCAAATGCGAGCCCAAGAAAATTTTAATCCAAGGGGTATTAAAGACTTAATCAACCTATGGAATTAGGGAACTATGAGTAAATATTTCTTGGAATCTACAACATTATAAATGATTCAAAATGTTGATATGTCCATGTTATCAATGGAATCAGGATCCAAGGAACTCGCCAACTAAATCAACTACTATATCCAGTTCTTTAGCTTATTTCATTAATCATTTTAAAACAATGAGTTCTCCAAACCCATTAAAATATATCACAAAAACGATTTAACAATTTTAATCAAAAAATTCATATTATAAAGAGGAAACCACCTTCACTGATCCATTAAATTAAAATAAATATTTTCATTTATTAAAGAAATTGTAAATCACTATATTACCACCCTTAAAAAATCATTAATTTCTCATTAAGGAACCCAATATAATTGGAGAGCTCGCAACAACTAAATGTGGTGGTAAAACATAGGTAATATATGAGGAAACATACCATGGGTGGCCAAGGATGGAGTGAATAACCTTCAATGATCACAATGGTACTCAATGGGCATCTAATCGCATCCAATTCATTTAATTGAAGAATTTAATTAATTAGAGGGAAGCTTTTGATAGTCAGATGTTAGGAACAAAAATACTTATTCTTGTAAAACCCCAATCCTTGAGGGAATGGTATAGACCACCTATCATAGGCCCATGGTAGAACACTCATCCAGTGTCAACCTTAGATTCTATTGAGATCAGAATTTAAATAAAAAATGTATAACAAGCCTAGAAATAGGTAACATTAGTATTTAACCAAATAGAATAGAATATACCAATGAATAAGAATAATCTATCTTATCTAATTGAGTACTAACTTATAGGAGTCTAATTATAGGATATGTGTGGGAATACAAGTGCAAATGAATAAAATCCGTCAAGTCCTACCTTATACCAATATAGATCAAATGGAAGACTCACTAATTTTTTGAGAAAGGAAATAAAGAAGAGGGTTTAAGTATTAAAATATTTATGGTAAAATGGTAAATTTACCCAAAAACACTACATCCCATGGTTTTTATTTAGGGTTGTCCAAACCATGCAGCAAACATGCACCCCTTGTAACATCAAGAGAGATACCTCATGGTTCAAGAACACAGTTTGGGAGATCATGTCCAAAATGTGTTACATGCCTCTATGAAAACATTATAAGCTCCGTCATAGAATGTACCCTTGGATGAATGGTTTCCTCAAACCATGATACCTTAGAAAGAGGCTTTGACAAATTTACATTGTTTTATCAAAATGTTTTTCTTTGGCAACACAGTTTCAACTAACAACACAACCTAGCAACATTTGACAAAAAAAAGTATTTGGGCTTTGAACAAGCACTGGATACCCTCGATACTCAATCTATATGTTTAAAAAATAAAAATAGGTTAGAACAAATAAGTGAAATGGAAATTAAAATTATCTATACCTCAATGTAAAAATCAGGATCTTTTAAGACCAATTGAAAATCATGGTGTGAATTTTCCATTATCTCCCATGATGAATATTAAATCAAACCCTTATATCATAAACCTTATTAAGGGGTTTGATTTAGATAATAAAATCAATATCAATGGTTCTAAAAAGGTATTTTCATGGTTTTAAGTCTCCAATAATCCATGATGTAGCGAAGAAATAATATTTATGTGAGATTGAAATTGTAACCCAACCCAATGTAACCACACAAGGATCCACCGAGTAGCTCGAGCATCATGATTATTGGTTCTAAAAAATGGTAGAAACAAAAATATAATCACATAATACTCTATATTTTAAATTACATGACCATATATAGAACCTAAAAAATTAAAATTAAACCAAACCCCCTAAAGATAGGTAATTATGAAACCAAACCAACCACATTGCAAAGAACTGACTTCTAGATGAAATTATAGGGACATTAGTATATATTATTCCAATAATATCATTTATATATATAATCAAATTAAATACCTAATTTTTTACTTAGGGACAACTAGACCATTACATGGAATGAATGACGAAGCCTTCTATTTTTAGAATCCCTAATATTGATTGTTAGATGAATGAGATGTTGTGTTCTTATATGACTCTTTTGAAGGTTTCATGGAGTACTCAAAATAATATATTAATATGAATATATATAGTAATAGAATTAGTAAGGAATGAAAATATAATATATCATATATATCAATTTATAACAAGGAATACCAAAACCCTTTATCATTTAATACGATTTTTAAAATGAAATTGTGGTTGTTTTCTATATGAAATTACTTGAACCCAATAATATTTTAATGGTTACCTCAATATAATATTTTAAATATGGTGGTGGTGGGAATTTAATGAACCAACCATGAGATAATTGATTCATGCCAAGAGGATAGAAGAAAATAAATATAATAATAAATATTTACCTAATAATTTGGATTCTCCAATCATGGTGAACAATTATAATTATATTGTTATATAAGTTTCAAATAAAATTTTGATGATTCTTTGAAATATTGTAATCTATTGTCTTTCCCAAATATGGATCATAAAAAAGATAAAATACAATAATGAGATGATTGATCTGCTCAAAATAAATCATCATGTGGAATTTGAATTATTATAATATATTTCATTGAATAATATATGATAAAGGAATGTGTAAGTGGAATATAATAGAGATATCATGATAATGGTTACAATGAAAAATTCTAAAAATATTTTACTTCAATAACATTCATATTATGTTGTAGTGAAAATGTCCTTGGAAAAGGTACCAAAATCATGTATTATCCATATCAAAACACAACCTGATGAGAGTATAAAAATAGAATGAAAGATAGACAAGGGATTACGAAAATGGCTTCCCAATTGAGGGATATGTATGTGAAGATCACAAAGTATGAGATGAGGTTAAAACGATCATGTGAAAAAAATAAAATTCCACACATGAAAGCATCATTAATTAGAGATTATAAAGGTAAAAATATATAATTAGGGAGTATGTAGAGGATTCATTCCAAATAATGATGTTATGTATATTGAAGGAACATAGATACAACTTCATATAGTTAAGTAATAATAGTACACACCATGTATATGTTTCTAGATGTCAATGTTTGGAATTGTTAATTAAAAACTACTATGGAGTTTTTTCAACCAAAACCTGATTACATATATTATCAGTTTTCAGGGATATCATTTATTTATTTTAAATATAGACATATATCAAGAGAGGATCAAAATGTTTCATGAGGAATTCCTTCATTCCCAAGACTAATGGGATGAATGATTTCACTAAGAGATAATATGTTGAGGTGGATAATAGATTTACTACAATGAAGGAAAATCAAAGATCCTAATGAAGGGTGGATGAACCACGTATTATAGTGTACTCACAATAGAACTCTACGAATGAATTAAATAATGTTTGGAGGAATGTGGATGACATTACACCAAAAATATGAAATATGCATGTGAAAGATGTTTATGAATGATAATGAAGATCCATGAAGGTTGAAAAAAAATTAGATGGATTTAATGGTTACCAAAGAGGGAAACCACTGATCGTGCCTGTCTTTTTTCTAAAAAAATTACCATAGTCCAATAGATTCAATGAATGTATTTCAAATTTAAGTAAAATTATGAAAGATTCAGTATGTCACAATATTTTTATTCAATGGAATATTCTGGAATTGGTCGTGATTTAATTCGTCTCATGATAGAGAGTAATAGAATAATGGTACTTCCTATGGAATGTATTGTGACCCATAAATTTCATACAAAAATATTAAATATTATTACATGATTAGTCATTACATAACATTGTGATCAATTATTGAATCATTTATATTTAGTGTATCTTTAAAAATTATAACATAAATATTTTTTTCTATGTGATCTAAATTATATCCAATTTAGTTCTTCACAATAATTACCCTTATAAGACACAATGTAATTAATAAGATTCTTCTTATCTAAGAGAAATGAAAAATATTAAAATGTGGGTTCAGATTCTTAGTATGCCTAAACAATTTATATATATGATAATTTACATGTAACCTTAGAATATAGGGTATAATATCCCAATATTTACATTAAAAAATTCAAACCCAGTAACTATATGATCATAAAAATTAGTCACGAGATAAATATTTGTACTTCATAAGAAGAGATTTATAAATGAATCCACAATCATTAGTATTGATAATAAATCATTGGTTTAAGATCAATTCAAAACATTTCAGAATAAGTTTTTCATAAGATTAATAATGGAAAATTTTTGTCTTGGATACTCACCAAGACATTCATAACATGTTTGGATTTCTCTTATAGCCCATATGACTAATTATGGCTTCATATAACATCATATATAAAATCTTGTAATGTTTTGATAACTCATGTGTACTCTCTTATGGGATTAGGATAACCTCTCCTGCACCCTTTGAGGTCATAAAACATAAATCTGTATCCAATTTATTAGAGGTATATATTTTTTAGTCCCTCCCATAACATTATAATAAATACATTCATATATGTTCCTCATGATTATAAAACTATCCCCCGCAAATGAACCCATGGAAAATAAAATAGTTTTCGAGAATAATTTATCATGATAACCATAAACAATCAAAATAAAGAACAATGATAATATTATTGGATATTATCCCAAAAATACAAGGTAACATCAAAGGATGTTATCACCCATATCATACTAGTCTCTTTGTTTTACATGAGAAACTACACTCCACCATTCGTTCCTGATACCTTCCACATAATATACCATTTTCACATGATAAGATAAGATATATGAATAATTTAATTAATGATCACCAACATCCATCAAGAATGATAATTTCAAAAACGTAAACTGCAAGGAATCTATTTTAATACCCCTAATAATATCGACCTAATTGAATTTGAATAAAATAAATGAAAAATATCATTATAGTTTAATTTGATAGTATCAGTCGACTTTAAATAGTATCCCACTTCGTAAAATTTAAATATACCACTATTTTGTTTTTTTCTACTTTCTTCTCGATCGACTGTAGGAAATTTAAATCCATTTACATTGTAAGTATTGATCTTTCTAGCATGTTTTAGAGGACCTCGAGAAAGAAACATAAAATATTATGAATCCTCAACTTGAGTATTAGTATTTATGATCTACAAAAAGAAATATACATTAATAGATTTAAAAAATACGAGTTTTGACCTAATATCTGTATTGATTGCAATATTCTTAAAAATAAACGTCATGCAAATCATTATACAAGCCCTTTATTAAAAACTTTTGTTATATCTTTCTCATTTTGTGTTCACTCTCTCATACATCTCTTCATTTGTATCATAAACTCTTCAATAAAGGTTCCTAAAATTTCATTTTTTATTAGCACATACCTATGTGCCTTAGATATTTATATCTCTTTCAGTGTAACATCTTTGCTCCTCCCAACTGATCAGCCAATAGCATGAATGATTTTTGATTTCCCACATAGTGGAAATTGAGTTGATGTGTCATAAATATGTCCAGCACTATTTTATATTGTCTCAATATCATCCATGTATCTAGAATAAAATGTAATACACTCCTCTTCGAAATAGCCTTCATAAATAGATCCTTCAGGTTGAGCTTTATTTTTCATGTATGATTTCAAATTCCCAAGTTATATTTTAAATAAAATATAATAAAACATAATTGTGTATTTAATGAAGTTACAAGAATTTTTTACATAAAGGAAAAAATATAAATTAAATACCTCTCAATTTTATACATTCATCTATAATGTATGGGGCCTCCTAATTAAGCTTCTTCAACCAAATGCACAGTTACATGCATCATGAAAATAAAAAAAACGATAGAGGAAATATCATCTCCACTGCGCAAAGTGCAAATAAAAATCATTCTTATAGGTTGTCAAGCTCAAATGTTTGTAGATATTTCTCACATATGTTGTATGAATAATGTGAAAATTTTGAGTACAATAATAGTAACCTTTTTAGGTAAAAGTGTACACAATTCCAATGGTAGTAACAATTATAACAAAATATTTGAATCATTACTTTTCAATCCATGTAACCTATGATGCATTAAGAAAAAAAACCTTGATATGTTACATGAATACCCATCATTTACCTTCAAATTTTATAGAATTTTATGGAATGTATCTTTATCCCTATTTTACATTGAAAAAATTCTCGGAGCATGCTTTCCTTTTTCATATTTTCATAGAAAATGCTTTATGTTCATTGGTTGTAAGTCTTTCTGAGCATTAAGACAATCGTTAAACTTTCCATGCTCATTAAGTAATGTGAAGATAAAATTATCATAAACATTATTATCAATATGAATAACATCATTATTATATAGCAATAAATTATATTCCCAATATGTAAGTTTGAAAAATATACTTTTTTTCTTCCATTTTTTCGTTCCAATTTCACTTGACGATGCACTTCAAACTCAGTTCCCACTATAATTCAAATTATTAACCTTCCCAAATTCTATTTCAATATTTCCAAGTTGTTCCATTATTATATAACTTGTTATCATCTTTGAAGGTGGTTTATGTTCAATACAACTATTTAATTTTGACTTGTTCAACTTAAATCTATGAGATATATTGAGAAATATTCAATGACACAATAAGAACCATTTTCTACTATGAGGTATTCATTTGGTCTAAAAATAAAAGTTACAAAGAGGAAAATCTGAACCCATGTAAGTGTTCTAACTAGATAAATTCCCAAGTCTAGGTAAGTCACTAATTGTCCAAAATAGAACAACGTTCATTTTGTAAATTTTTCTAGAAGATGAATGATATGTCTCAACACTGTTTCTCCATAAAACCTATAATTATTCAATTAAAGGTTTTAAGTATACATCAATATCATTTCTAGATATTATTTTTCAATAATAATCATTGAAATGATAAAATATGTTTGTTTCATACACATCTACTTAGTTAGATTGTAAGGGATGAAAACAACTGGCCAAATGCTCTAACTGGTGCTCAAAGTCCTAAATGGGTTAAATCCATTAGAAACTAATCCCAATCAAACATTATAAGGATTAGATGATAAATATGGATTTAATTAATCAAATTACTTCCATGATTTTGAATTTCTTCGTTTTTGTGTTAACCCATTGTTGTTATTATCTACATATTTCCACTTCATGTGTTCGATAGTTTTTGATGACATTAATAATCTCTTCAATCAAGGATTTAAATTAATGTAATGAAATACATTTTTTGGTGTTATGATTTTATTCTTATTCATGGTATTTTATTGATTCCGACTTCCAACATCACCCATTGACTACCATCAAGAAGAAGAACTTTTTTTCAATCCTTTTTTCTTGAATCATCTCCCTAATAAAACATAAAATAATTAGGGCATGCAAATATTTTTTTTATAATTCATTCCATTCTAGTTAATAAATTTTTTCATACCATAAATGAACTCATGGATCTTTTCTTTAAGAAATGTATCATGTAATAATTCCAATATCATGGAGATCTCTTTTTTTATAATTCCACACAGGCATTTGATATTGTAGAAGTTTAGCAAAAAATAATTTTTTGAATATTTGAAACATCCATTATAAAAATCATGATTTTCATCATCAACTAAACCATTAAATTAATATTTCTACTCATTTAATTTTTCTATTACATTTATCTCTACAAAATAAAGAGGAGGATCCAATTATAGGTTTCAATCTTGATCTGGTTTTCCTATAGTCTAAAAAACATAATTTGTCAAGTTATTATTTGTATCACCTTAACTGGTTGTTTTGATATGTTTTTATGTTGATGTTGGTGTCTTGAAATGAAAAAAATTTCATTTATAAGGTTTTTCATTTCATTTTCCATTGTAGATGAAGTTGGGAACTCATTCTATTGATTGAAAATAGTGATCAATATTTCTGTAACGTTCGATTCTCCATGCCAAATCCAACAAAAATATTTAGAAGATAATTTCTTCCATGTGAAGTGTTCAAAAAATTCATCTCTCTTCAAACATCTTCTAAATTTACATTAAACAAAAGGTCATCTGATTCTCCCATCAACGGATCGATTGGAAGTTGAAAAATCTAAAAAATCCTCCAAACCCATAGCATATTGAGGTGTTTTCTTAGGTAAACTGATAAAACGTTTATTCTTATCACAATGTGACTACACTTCCTTAGAAAAATTAAAATACATAAGTATTACTGAGTAGTAAAAAAGATAAGTGGAGGTGAAAAAAAACATAACCCAAGTAGTTATTAGAAGAGTAATATGGGTACTAAAAAGTAAAACTAAAAAATAGAAATTAATAATGGATTGTAATTCTAGTAGTGATATAAGAGAGTCTATTTATGTATGTCACAATATATTTGTCCTTATTTATAGATGGTATATCTCAACCCAACTAGGGTGGTTTCAAAATTACCAAACATATCCACCACATTCTAAGTAAGAGTATTTGAATATGTTGTGTCATATTTCTCATAAACATAAATGATATAAAATATGAGGATTTGAATAGAGATTCAATAAAAGGGTTAAAGGAAACGTTTTATATAATGTTTGAGATGAAGGATATCAATAAATCATATTTTAAATTTATGATATGAATCACAGGAGATAGACATGACACATATTTGGTTCTTTCATAGAAGAAATATATCTAAATGTTCATTAAAAGCTTTAGAATGGCTATATGTCACCCTATCACCACCAAATTTTATAGATATTTCATGTTATCCAATTAGAAAGAAAAATAAATTTGAGATAAGGCTAAATAAGGGAATAAGTTCATTATACATCAATAATTGGAAGGTTTTTTCTATGATCATTTATAAAAGTACGGTAATTACTGATGTTGTTTTTATTTTCCTTTGGATTCTGGAAAATATAGGAATGGATCACTTAGAAGATGTGGAGTGGATAATCTAATATCGTAAAAGATTATAAGATATAACCTGGTATTTCTAAATGGATGGTCTATTATAGGGGTAAATTAATGAAATGTTTTGATGAAATTTGGATGAATGGAAGGGTACCATTTTTTGTTTTTAATTTTAGATATTAAGGATTAATTCAAATTACAATACTAAAGTAATTATATTAACTTTTAATAATAAAATAAGTGTTCATTAACATATTATAATAAAGGAAAAAATTTACATGTATGTAGTGCTTATATTAATATCATATAAGTAAAAATAATTATTTATATAGAGTGATTTATATGGAAATAAATCTAGAGTTTCATTTATGGATAAAGCACATTGAGCTCATGTATCATTTCATCTAAAATATTTTGGATGATATAGTGCTAAAATTTCAGTAGATCAGTGTAAGTTATAATCTATGTTACATATTGACCATGTTCATATTCCAATGAAGTCTTAAAAAAAATTTCCTCAATTTTTTATGTGTGACTTGATGATGGGATAGTAATTGGGAATTCTTATAAAAATGTTGACGTGTTTCAATTTTTTTCATTTCTTTGGGAATACCATGAATCCTTGAAATCAAATATTCATGTTAGATATTTTTAGGATGTGGGAATATTTCATTGGAGTTTTTATTTATTGATTTTAGAAAGATAATTCCCTAAAAATGGGACTCATACATTGTGGGATCTAGTGGTAGTGGATGAAATATAGTTATAGGAATGTTTTTTATGGTAATGATATTTAACACATTGATAGGTGACTATGTATTGATTATGGAATTGGATAAGATAAAAAAATTTATGGTAAAATATATTGATTCATTAGAGTAAATAGTGGCTTTGAATGACAGAGTTATAATATATATAGGTATATATAAGGAGATATTTATCTATTAACCAGAAAACATAGTTTGAGGTGGTGCAATATAGGCAATCAGAGGTGTCCAAGATCAATGTTGGGATCCTTCAAACATTAAATTGATGTGGAACTAGTTTTACCAGCTAGATGACACTATAAATATATAGTTTGTGGTCATATGATCAATGTAGTAATCAAAACTGATACAAATTATTCATTATTATTCTATTAGAATAAATAAATCACTAGTGTTCTTCTATTAAGTAGGAATACCATCCAACCCTTATACTTTTATGGTTTCGTTCATTTAGTTCATCATCATTTTTCTACTTGTCTGATAATGTTATCTTTTCATTTCTGATACATCATTTATACAGCTCCATCTATTTTTTAGAGATTAATATTTTATTCCATATTTGATGTTTTTTGGTATTCTTCCATTCATAGTGGTTCAAAACCCAACACATCACGTATAAACTCTTTATGGAGAAGTAAAAATTCCTTTGAGCCTCTAAAACATAAACGATAATCAATTTCTATGTCTTATTAGATTAATTAATCTAGAAAATATGACATGGTTTTTATAATATCATCATGGAATATATTGGTTCTCATTATATTGGATAATTATTATTAACCATTTATGTAAAAAATACTATATGAAACTTGTTGGAATTTTTTTTAAAGGTTAAATTAATATGTGATATGTCTATAAAAATATAAAATTGAATATATTGACTAAAAATCCATAGTACATGATAATTTTATTCTCGCACACTGATACTATGAAAATACCTCTTTCAAAAATTCCAACTTGTAACATCTCATGACTCATTATCTCTCACATGATATTTAACCTTCTATTGTTGTATGTATTCAAACACTAAGTTAACCACATTCCACTCTATTTATATAAACTTTCTTATGACTTCATATTTATTTGAAAAAAAATCTCTAGATATAATAATTTCAAGATATATATGTTTTACTTCCCCAATTATTTACCATTACTAATAGAATCAACATGCATATCCTCATCACTCTACTTCATCCACTTATAATAGTCCTTTGAATCATTCCCCTACTGTGAAGATATGAATAATGAATCATAAAATAACTTTTTTATATTCCTAATAAAAGGAAACATGATAAAGAATATGGGAACTCAATCATACTCAATATAGAGGAAAAATACACCCACATCAGTGATAATAAATACATTATCAATCAGTGTGTAATTTAAATGCACATAAAAAATTATCTGATCAACATGCCTAAACATGAAATCCTTTGTTTCATTATTATACTAAAGTAGATTTAATTGGTTTCAAATAATCTAATTTAGGAAAAACACCCTGATCCAAACCTGAAACTACCATTTATAGACAACAAGAAAACTAAATCATGTATTCTATTCCAATATGAAAAGTGTGCTAAGATTAAGATAATTTTACATGGGATTTGACGGAATGGGGGGAATAGGGGTCGATGGTGATGGAGTAGGTCGTGAAGGGGATGGCGATGAAGAATCAAGTCAGTGGTGAGGGGGATAAGGGGACTGGCATGAGAGGCTAGGGTTTGACAGCATCATGGGAAGATGGGGGAGGGGTGTCAAGTTCGGGGGGGTGACGGTGATAGAGAACACGGTCGGAGGCGATGTAGAGAAGGGGGTGACGGTAGGGGGTAGGGTTTTACGTGGTCATGGGAAGAAGGGTAAGGGTGTCAGTTTTTGGGTGGAAGAACTATTGTGGGATAAAGAAAAATTTATCGGAGGTTTTTAAAACAACCACCCTATATTGTGAAAATTGTTTTAGCGGTGGTTTTGTAAAACGTCTGCTAATTAATGATTTTGGCATAGTGATTGAAATAATTAATTCTAACTAAAACAAAAAATAACAATTAGTCACGTATCAAGAATAATAATTTTTCTTCCGCAGCAAAGTTTAAAAATAAACCTAATTTTCTTGGGAAAAATGTTATACCATTGTTTCCTTCAATCAACAAAACTACCCAAAAACTCACAATGCTACTTACTGAAAAACCATCATGCATAAAAAATATCCACAATATTCCTTCCACAAATCACATAAGAATCCTCTCTACCTCCATCATTGTAAAACCATAAAAATTAATGTTATAGAAAAAACTCACTTTAAATCACTTCTATAATTTTAAATAAAGTATTTATAAGGAAAATATATTTTTTTCCAAAACTTGATTAACTTACAAGAAACCAAATTTAGAAAATTAATTCAAAATGAAATTTTTAAATCTTTATTTTATACCATGAACTAAAAAAATTTCTAAAAAAATATCAAAACCCATTTTATAGAATAAAATTTTTAATTTAGAAGTAGATTATTATATAAAACTGATTAAATTTATACCATATTGAAGTGAAAATTCCCTAAAAAAGTTATGTCACCATTTAAAAAAACATATGAAATCCTTAGTAATATATACCACAATCATTTATATTTTCATAGGAAGAGTTAAAAAATTATCATATTTTAATGAAATATAATTTTTTAATAATTTTTTATTACAATTTAAATTGGTTAGGTCACTACAAATATTAAATAGTTTAACATTAAAAAATAACCTAATATTATTATTTTTAAACAACACTACATTACATTTTTATCATGTTATATATCTATCATGCCTAAAAACAAGTAACATTTTTTCAATAATAAATCTATAAAATAATAAACATGTTGTCCAACATAATATGTCAAATATGGTTATTTAATATTTCCCATGTCTTGAAATAATAAGTGTGATATATTTTTATCAAATTTTAGTTCATATCTTACAAAATGTAAAAAGATATCTTTGTAATTAACATGGACTTTCTTGACATCAATATCATAAAATTAAAATTAATGTATGACATGGTATTGTATTTATTAAATTATAAATATTTAAATATTTCATCATATAAAACTCCATTATTATTTATTTACAAAAATAACATCAATTATTGAGGATTTATTATGTCAAACACACAATTTATGAATTTCTAAAAATCTTCTATAATATTGACTTAGGTTTAGAAATTATTAATGTATCCATTATCACTAACAAAATTACATCAACTAAAATTCATTACTTTTATCTATTTATTAATAATTAATGATTTCTAATTAATTTTTTAATCAAAAAGAATACTTGAGAGTCAAATATATATATATTTAAGAATTATATATATAAATCATTATAGAAAATATAAGGCTAAATTGTACATTTTTTGACATATAACATTTCAAAAAAATAAAAAAAAATTGTAATGAAAATTCAAATAACTCCCCTTAATACCCATAAAACCTTAACTTATGTCTTTTTCCTGAATTTAATCCATAATCCCAAAAAAAATGAATTTAAATTTATATCATTAAAAACATTTTTTTAACACTAGTATCACCTTAAATCAAATATAGTTGCAATAAAACATGATAATGTACATATCCAAGGTCTTTACCTTTTAGTTAATATAATCTAACCAAGAATGTTTTGTAAGACTATAGACCATATTTTAAAACATAGGGGGATTAAATTGAAATTTTTAAATGAATCTCTCTTTGTATACCGCACACTTAGATTGATTTTTGTTTTTTTCCTTCTGATACCCATGTAGTCCTCACTAGTTCTAAACAAAAATCACTATATTATCTCATAATAAAATCTATGATACCAATATATCACTAACATACTCACTACCATCCAAGGTGGGGTACAAATGGGGAAATATTAGATTATAATCAAATTTTATTTCTCATGAGTAGCCATTGAGGATTTTCCCAATTCAATGAATATTTAATTAGATCTGATCATTTTTTTAATTTAATTCATATTTTTTATTATATGATGGACAAGTTATTTAATGTGTAGAACAATAATTAAAACAAACTCAATGGAATTTTCAATGTATCATATCTATTGGTACTATATATGAATCATTATTAATTTATTGTAATATTAGAGGGTAGTATTCTCATAAGATCCCATTATGATAATATTTTACAAGTGGGTAGCCTTTTTATAAATAGATTTTTAAAAAAATATTCATGATATTATTACATTTTTTGGTAACTGTTTAATATAAGGTGTCCGGATTGCATTCTTTTAATTCTCCAGTTTCATGCACTTATTATTTCTTCATTCATATGATTGATGGAATCTATGTTTATTAATTATATTCCATAATGATAAATTCGATGATTAATTATATTCCATGAATATTCCTTATGTTCCATCATAAACCTTATATCCCTTGATAATTCATCCATTATTTATGTATTATTATCATTAATTATCTATTTAATGTTTCATAGGGATTCCTCCTAGAATGCCGCAATGTTGAATTGATATCCATACATGATTGTTTAGAAAATATATTTCTTTCCATGTTAAAACCATAGGATTTTGATAATATTAAAAATGGAAGAATACTTTTGGATATTTTAAATTTATAGAAAATGATTAACATTTTATTCCTATATTATACTCCCATGTATTATGTTTTTAATTTCCAAATTAAAAAAACATATTGTTATTATATTCATAATTTTAATAAATTTTAAATGTTATTATGAAATAATGGTATGTTATGCTATCTGATCTGGAAGAGTGAGTATGGTGTATCATGTATATTGTAACCACTAATTTTTTTTCTTAAAAATTTTCTTTGTAATAATGTTGATCATCAAATAATTTTAACTACATGATATCCTAATCAAATAATTACAAATTTTTTTTAATATAATCGAACTACTGACCTATTCAAAATAATAATGATGTGTCATTTCAAACACGTTATGAAATTTATTTCCATGTTACTAAATTAAATGTAAATTATTTATTAATTAAATTTATCCATTGAAAAATTACTCAGTGGATCATCTAACACATAACTAAAAAACTTTATATAGATGGAAAATTTGAGTAAATATAAGGGTTTTAATAAAACATCCATAAATCATATTACATAAGAAATATAACATTAGATAACCCTTTAAAGATCACTAGAAACCTCAAATCATTTCAAAATGTTATTCAAACTCACATATTAATATATTTACATTAACCGTAAATATTTTATCTCTTCCACCTAAGTCACAAAAATAATATCACTTTAAGTATCCTAGATTCTACTCTTAAGATATAGATCAACATAATATTTCAAAAACCTAGATTATAAATTCCAAAACTCTTTATCCTAACCTTTACACAACTTAAATAATATTTCCCTAAATGAAATTCGTAATGGAATAGAACTTGTTTTAATGATATAAAATATAGAGAAACACAACCTCAATAAA
Organism: Viscum album; assembly: GCA_963277665.1. Lineage (NCBI taxonomy): Eukaryota > Viridiplantae > Streptophyta > Magnoliopsida > Santalales > Viscaceae > Viscum > Viscum album. The sequence goes on from OY728138.1 coordinate 402,344,733, forward strand.
TAAATCTATATAATATAAATAATAAACCACCATTCTAGGTGTATAGAAGAAATCAATAATAGTTTTACATAATTAAATGAATTTAAAAGAATATATATATTAAAACATATAAAAATGCACACAATATAAACAATAAGGGCCCAAAACATCGGAAAAAAACATGGAAATAATGTCATGAATAAGAAACACGTAATATAATAAAAACCAATAAAAATTCACCTAGATGATATCCCACCATATAGGCCATAATTTGAACCCATAGGTACCCCTGGTAAGGTAACAAATAATATCAAAGGTGACAGACCAATACCGATTATAATTGGTTAAGGGGTTGAGTTTGAAACCACGCGTTTAACTCACATAATAATGGGATATATTTTCTCTAAAATGTAACAAAATGATATAGTATATTGAAAAAAATGAAATTTATACCATATAATACTATCTATAATGTAAATTTCATGTACATCATTAATTTATGTTATGTTAGGTAATAATAATTATATGAAACAATTATTGGAGATGAAAATATAATCTAAAAACCTTCAAAATAATTGAATAAAAAGTACATTAAAATAGAACTAAATATTTATATATGTTAAACAAGTTCCTATTCATATTATCTTCTTAGCCCAATATAACACTTCAAAAAAACCATCACTTACATGATTTTATGTATCATACGAATAGATATGAATACTTAGGGTGAGTATATACATACATATAATGTTTTTATACTAGTTCCCAACAACTATTATAATCATAGAATAATAAATCTTCAAAGAGTCCAAAATATAAGAAGAAATCCATCATAATATCGAGAAAATTGAACAACATCTAGATATACATAATAGTTCTACAATAACATACAAACAAAATCATATATGTATATAGTAATATATATAACTCACACTTGTAAATTCATTTTGAAAAAGTTAATAAACAAATCACACTAGCATATTAATATAATCCTACCTGAATTGCATGCCTCTATACCTGCCAACACATGTGTAGTCACCACATAACCCTAACTACAAGAAACAAGCAGTGGGTATAATGCTGAAAAAGGACTACTAAGCTATCAATCTGGTATGTTGTGTGCTACTTGAAACTTAGGTTATACCTGTTTATCCATTTCAAAGGTACTTAATCATTTTTAGAGTGAAATAGAATTATTTGTTAAATAACATAACATTCTATAGTTATACACATAGAACCTTAATCCCAATTAATACTCACATGATCTATAAAATATCTGACATGTCAAACTTCAATATAAAATATCACTAAATCTCCAATATCCCATGGAAACTATTCTATATGAGTATTTAAATATCTTTAAAACCTATCATATTAACCTTAATTTAAGAATCATTAATATACTATAGTGAAAATAAGGTTGAAAAATATCATACGAAAAATATCATAATAATCCTCATTATGCCAAAATTTGTATTTAGTGGCTGTTTAAATCACCGCGACATCATTCTACAGCAGTTTTGGAAAACTGGCACTAAATTGTGTGTTGGGAAATAATTAGCGGTGGTTATTTAGTAGCAGTTTAAACTATATCCAAATCGTTTTTATTTATTTTTTAAATTTTTTTAATTTTTTTTTAATTTTTTTAATTTTTTTAATTTTTTTAATTTTTTTAATTTTTTTAATTTTTTTAATTTTTTAATTCTTTATTTTTTTATATAAGTAATTTATTTATTTCTATATTATTTTTTTATTTTCATAATTTATTTATTTTTTTATTTTCATAATTTATTTATTTTTTTATTTATTGTTATTTTCGTAATTTATGTAATTATTTATTTTGTAATTTATTTATTTATTTATTTGTTTATTTATTTATAACAACGCACATGCCCGTCTCCATGCATAAGTCTATATCTATGCACAAGTCCATGTCTATGTGCATGCCCATGCACATGACCATGCCATATATATAAATTCTGGGTTGGGTGAGATTTGAACTCCTTGCCTCTTGGTTATTCTCCAAAGACTTTACCACTCCATCAGGCTCTTCATGTGGTCAATAAATCGAATTTAATATACTTTTACATATATATATTTATATATATATATATTATTTGGAAAAATAAGTAATACATAACAAATAGATACAAACTAAATAATTATTAATTATTAATTATTAATCAATAATCAATAATTGATAATTAATAATTAATAATATATAATATATGACATATAATATATAAGAAATAATATATAATATATAATATATAATACCTACTATATAATACATAGTATAAAATACATAATATATTATATATTATATATTATATATCTTATATCTTATATATTATCTATTATATATTATATAGTATATAGTATATAATACATAATACATAATACATAATACATAATATATAATAGACAATAGACAATATAATATATAATATATAATATATAATATATAATATATAATATATAGCTTATAATATATATAAGTAATTTAGAAATAATGAATTAATTAAAAATTAATTTAATATATGATAAATAAATAACAAATTAATAAATGACAGATAAATAAATAAATAAATAATAACTAATAAATAATAAATAATAAACCATAAATCATAAATCATAAGTAGTAAATAATTAATAATTAATAATTAATAGTTAATAATTTATCATTTATAATTTATATTTAAAAATTTTAAAAAATTAATAAATTATTAATAATTAATTAATAATTAATTAATATTGAATAAATAAATAAATAATAAATGAATAATAAACTAATAATAAATTCATATTTAGTAAATTGAAAATAAATTAATAAATAATCAATAGTCAATAACCAATAATCAATAATCAATAATAAATAATAAATAAGAATGAATAGATAATAAATAATAAATAAATACATAAATAAATGGACAACTAAATAATAATTAATTAATAATAAATAATTAATAATAACTAATAATTAATAATTGTTAATTATAAAGTTAATAATTCTAAATTAAAAATTAATATTTTAATTTAAATATTTAATATGCAATATGCCATATTTAATAATTAATATTTAATTAATATTTAATTAACAAATAATCAATAAATAATAAATAATAAATGAATGATAAACTAATAATAAATTAATATTTGGTAAATTAAAAATAAATAATAAATAATAAAGAATAAAGTATAAATTATAAATTATAAATTATAAATAATTATTAATAAATAAATAAATACTTAAATACCTAAATAGATAAATAATTAATTAATAATTAATAATTAATAATAACTAATAACTAATAATTTATAATTTATAATTAATAACTATTAATTAATTAATTAATTAATTAATTAATAATTAATAATGAATAAATAAACTAATAATAAATAAATAATGAATAATAAACTAATAATAAATAATTTATAATTAATTAATTAATAAATTAATAATTAATTAATAATTAATGTGTACATAATAACTAAATAAATAAATAAAATAATTAATTAATTAATAATAAATAATAGTTAAATAATTAATTAATATTAAATATTAAATAAATGAATGAATAAATAAAAAATTAATTAAATAAATCATAAAACATTAAGAACCTCTTAAAACCCTAAAAACACTGAAATGGCCATAAAATATGATCTGAGTCTCATTTTCTAGTGACACAACCAGTCAAATCGAAAATCATGAAAGTAGCTTTGATATGATATGTGGTATAGGATGAACATACACCTAGATCAAAAGTTATAACCATTTGAATTTAAAGAAATCGGTGTTTGCAAGTGAAAGTTATGGTCGTTTGAAGTTTGAGTTCGATTTTCAAATTTTTATTTTTGAGTATATTTTTTTCCTTTGATTATTACATGATTTAAATATCACTTGGTTTTTTCTCATTTGATAAACTTTGATTTGACTGGTTGTGGAGCTGAAATGGACTCTCAGATCAGAAGTTATGGTCATTTGATGCCAAAGTCTGTTCTTCTGCTTATTGAAGATTGGCTTTTAATTTAAAAATATTATTAACTAATAATTATAAATATTAATTAATTGACACATTATAAATATATAAAATTATAAATAATAAACTATATTTTATATTAAATAAAAATAATAATAAATAAATAAATAATAATTTTCTTAAATTTTCTTAAATTTGTTTTCTTAAATTTTGAGGCAGTTTTCAAATAACCGCTACTATTTTTTGGTGGTTTTTTAAAATAAAATTCTATTAAAAATGAATTTTTTTAGAAGATATTTTAAAAAAAAATCAGCAATTTTTTCACAGTAGTTTTAAAAATCCCTGCTAAATTTGTGATCGCAAAAAATTTAGCGGTGGTTTTTAAAACCGCCGCTAAAACACTTTTTCCTGTAGTTCCTATTAATGGGAAAAACACTTGCTAAAATGATCAGCCTAATATAACTAAAACTAGTAGTGGTGTCACAACCTATCCCTATAGAACTAGTTTCATGGCCTCAATAACGCTATAAAAAAATTAATCATGACATAAAGCATCAAAAAACCCGAATAATAATCCTATAAATAACCATTATTGAATGTCAACCAATATGAAAATATAAGGGGTAAATGGGGAAAAAATTAACCTTCTAGTTTAAATTTATCTACAATCATTGAACTAAGTCATATCAACCTTCTATGTACCTATTTCCCTAAACAAGATAATGATAAAATTTTCATTCACTATATACATCATCCAGAATAGACCTAGAAATATCATCTTCCCAATATTCCTACTCATAAAAAAATTAAATCAATCATAAAAAAGATTTATTTTAAAGGTAGGTAACATCATAAAATAAATCCAAAAATATAAACCATCCAAACATCGTAACACCCTTTGAAAATATAATTGATAAAAATCTAACATTTCATAAACACTATTTGATACAAATTCAAAATATCATAAATAGAGTAATAAAATTTGGATTTATTATAAAAAAGTTCCAATTATGATTTATATACCAATTTAATTTAAATAAGGTTTACTCCTTTGGGAATAATATCAAACCTAGAGGTTTAATCTATCCATAATGTAACCCCTGAAGCACATTATATGACATTCTTTAGATCATCAGAATAATTATATGTCCACTCCATAGTTTTTCTTTTCAAATCACAAGATCATACTTAAACCACTCTCCATATAGAAATAAAATATGAAAAAATGTAAGGAATTAAAAAACCTATAAAAATAGTCTCTATTGAATCAAACATTGAATCCCAACATTAATATAAATATAGGTGTTTTGGAATGAACAATAGTTATAGAATACAGAATTTCGAATCAACTATATCAAAATGAATCTCTTAGACTGATGAATATGAGGAAATAATAACTCTATAACATTAACTCTAGAATTACATGTGTTTTTTACCTTCGTCCAAAGTATTGAATTTTTTAACTCATCCATCCAATCTCCCATAAAAAATTAACTAAAGTGATAAATTTTAAATTCATAGAAAAGATAAATAAATTGTTTTTAAAATATCTCCTCAAAGTGCCAATTTATACACATAGGTCTTAACATTGTCTTGAAAAAATATAACATAGAAACTAGATATTAAAAAACCAAGATACTATAATTTACATAAAACTAAAAACATAGGGGTAAAACTCTCCAAATAGATTCATTAAAATCAATGATAATCAAAATCAAACTCGTTATAAAAGATAATATTCAATAGATATTACCTAAAGAGAAGAATGAATTAAATTACATAAAAAATTTCAAAAACTCAAATTATATAAAACTATGACCTCTATATTATTCTTAAATTTAATAATTTTAATCCTAATAACCCTAACATAATATTAATAAACACAACCAATTCCACGCATTTCATGTTGATATAATCATTATAATTAAAATAACCAACAAAACTATTAAAAAATAAGAGAAAAGTCAAACAAAAAACATTCAAAGTGAAACCTTATTTGAGACTACCACCCCCAGATACACTAATATAGCCTACCATTACATAAAAGAGTATACACAAAAGAAATTCCTCAATCATTCAATAACTTCCCTTATAGATCTTTAATCTAAAATAGACATTATATAAGTAAAATATCCCGATCTACTTCAAAATGACACTAGCTTATCACATAAAAATTATAGTACACATACTTCTTCAATTATGAATAATACAATATATCATGAATTATATCTAATTATGGAGGAATTTCCAATAATAAATACATTTTTATACCTCATTATGACACATAATAATTTTATATAAACCCCAAAGATTACATGTAATGTTCAAAAAACTTATTATGCACATGAATGCTATAAAACCACATCATCTTGACTATTAATCACTAATTTAATACATCATTAAATATTATAATTTGTCATGATTTAATATATCATCATCATTTAATGGATGATATAAATATGTTTCTTTATCCTATGCACTAAATATTGGTAAGCCCCTATTGTGTCACTGATAGCCTTCAAGCATTGAAAACACCAATTTGGCAGGGCATAAAAAACTACAAAATTCTCTACTACTTATATAATGATATCCTTTATTTAAATATAACTCTAAAAGGAAAATTTATACCCCATAATCCCTCAAAATTGTAAATACATGACTAAAATATATCTAATATTGTTTGAATCATCCACTTTGTCTAAATATCAGTCTATTGATGAATGGTAAGGCATATAAATTATTGGGTACCAAATTAATGATGTAATCCTCTCCCCATATGAGTTATAAATAGGGAACCATGATAAAAAAATAATTGAATAATTAATTCTATATAATCTAACCCACCTTGACACACAAAATCATAAAATTAAATAATAAAAGAATTAAATTTAATGGTTTCATGATGAGTAGACATTTTCAACTACTCCAATCACATAAGTTTCCCATCATTGCCTCAATGTTCACATGGTAAACAAAAAAAATCTATAGAGATATAATAGAACATCCAAAATAGAATTCATAATGGTTTTGATATTCCATTTTGAATCTATATCACATTATTTATCTTCTGATTGGTAAGACATATTGTAAAAAATGCTACCTTATAAAACTTCAAACAAGATGACTAAAACTATTTCCTCGATGTATCATACATCATCAAAATACATGGGTGAATTGTAAAATTTAAACCATGATACTATCCTAATGAAACATAATTTATAATATTTAGAAAAAATGTTTTTCATATATATAATATCTGATCTCCCCATTAATTGACCCACTATTTAGTACATCCCCATGAATAATCTTATCCCAAAAATACTCAATCATAAGTTGATATAAACACACTTTTTTATAAAAAAATATTCAATTTAAAATTCCACAAATCACACTCTTCACTAATCTTCCACTAATCTAATGACTATTAAACCAAATATGAAAAATTATTTCAAGGTATAAACCTCCCAATCCTCACTCAAAATTAATTGTTTATTCAGAATGACCTCGCAACTTATGGGTTGAAATTAGGGATATCATAGGTTTTTGAAACATATAATGATGTTACAATCATGTATTATAGATCTATTACATTTAAAGAGAATGATACTTTAACGAGATCTCCCTTTACTAGCCATAATATATTCTACAAAGATCCCTTCACTCCATGTAATCTCTAATTTATAGTCCTAATTATTTTAAATCTAAATCCACTACCTAAATTTCATATCATTCATGGAAGATATATAAATAAATTTATAATGTAAATTAAATATCATAAAATAAATTCATTAATGATAATACCTCAATATCCTTCAAAACATGAAAAAAGTAAAAAAACAATTATGGGTGGTATAGTTATACTGTTGAGGGTGAAATATTATATGATAAAAAAATAATTACATACTCTTGAATAAAATACCATCATAATAAATGATTTAAATCATCAAAAAACACATTATATAGAGAAACCTCATTTAAAAATTAAAAAACATGAACACTATTAAACCTCTACAATAATAAATCAAAACATATCTGACATTATTCTATTTAATAAAAGGAAAGATCCAAATGGAAAAAGATAATAAAGTAGTCATAGTATATGAAAAATATACATTTAACCTCCTATAATATCATTCCAAATCAAGTAAAATATGATCCTAAAAATAATCCAAGGAAAAAACTAATATAAAAAGTAACTAAAACTCAACTTAGTCAATAATAATTCTATAATATAATATTTAATGAAATAGGATATTAAAATTAAATTTAAAAAAATAATACATCAATAACATATAATTCAACTGATTCTCACAAATTTGTATATAACAATACTTATATGTCTCCCATTGTCATCATATTATCTTGAATGAACATGAATGACACTAATAAATACTATGAGAAAATATTCACCAACTTACTATAACATAATCCTAATAAATCATATAAATACGTTTTCTATGTCTGTTGGAATAAATAGGGTCATTGTATACACATGATTTTTATACCAATAACATTAGTGGCCTAAATTCTCTTGTCCATCAAATTATTATTTTATTGGGGTTAGATATAGATGATGTATGTTTAGGATTTTGTAAGAGGATATAAGATGAGTTTTCGTCAATTTGATAAATCCAAAATATGTTTATAGCCATATTACATAAGGGATATTATAAGGTTGTTCATTGTTTTTTCATAGAAGAGTTTACATTTAAATTTATAGTAGAAAATGGATTTGAATTAGGCTGATTTTGTGGGATGCAAGATAATGGTGAAAATTATGTTGTTGTGGTTCCCATTTTTCAATTCATTGTTTTAGAAATATCCTTGTATGATACATTAATGTAGGAAACATTTTTTTATAGTTTCTATGGTGAAAACTAATTTTTTTTCTTAAACCTCACCCAAATAAACTTTTTTATATGAATAAAACCACTTTTCTTATTTGAGTGGAAATAATTTAAAACTATCTAATAACTAAGACTCAAATGGAAAAATGAGTTAAATAAAACATTACATGTTCTTTAAAAAACTAAAAAACTAAAAAAGAATTAAAATATAAGACAAAAAAGGCATACCATTAACTCAAATAAAACACCATCCAACATGGGAAGAAATAGTACCATATAAACCAATAAAACAACATTTCATTAGGTCCACTAATATATATATCTAATATCAAGTTACCAAAAATCCTAAAAAATATATAGATATCCAATGAAACAACAAATATATTAATATGGTATTCGTATCAACAAAAAAATATGAAAATGACTTCACTAGATCTCAATTCAAAGATATAATTATGTAATTTTACAAGATTTTATATATACAAAGTCACAATCATATGGCTTTAAATGGAGCTCTAATGTGAAAAGATCCATGTAAAAAAAGAAACTTGGACTCTTTTTAATTAATTTATAATAAGACATGGAATTAAAAATCCAATAAGTTAAAACCCAACATGTTGAACCATCTAGGTTCACTAGTTCAATCATCCTTTCCTAAACCCTAATTGATGTAAAAATTAGAAATATCTTTGTTCAGGTCATGTATTAGATAACGTTACTCATTTATTGAAGTTGATTTATATATTATATAAATACCACACTAATAAAATCTATCTTTATTATATTTTATGATATATTTCATAACAATGTAATAATTTTATGGTATCCCTTCTCCCTTTCACCAACTCATTTGAGTGAAAAATGATAAATGTGCACTACTATGGTTTGAGGTTTTCCTGCTTCATCGTGAACATATTTAGAAGGAAAATTTTTAATAGATTTATTCCTTCATTAGTAGTGATTAAAATCATCTTCATCAAAAATAAATTATTTCCATTATAATCTGGGGAGTGTGGGGTAGGCTTCTATTTCATATCATCCACTACAATAACCTATGTGAGGATGAAAATAATGACTCTCATTCTTAAAAAATGACCTAAAGGAACCTCACAAAGTTGATGAAGACACATTTTATAAGGGTTTGAAGAAAAATTATAAATTCTAAATTAACTAATATAAACATTACCATAAATCCAAGGATATCATTAAGGTTTCTAGACCTCTTCTAAATCCCCTTTACCAACTCAGATATCAAGTATAACCACAATAATGTTCATGGTGGAACCGAATGTAATGGAAAGAGACTCCAAGAATAGAGGATGAATATAGGAGGAGGCCATTGCATTTAAATTTATGGGTTCCTAAACTGGACCACTTTATACACTGAAATAATCATTTTATATTTATACTTTTTAAATGTTATGATATTGTCAAAGGTAACCTCCCCAATCAGGGAATATAGAATGCAAATTTCATTGAAGTTGATAAATAGAAAAAAACAATATTATTATAATTTTTTCATTTCATATTTTCATCCCCACTAAAAACTAAAAATTATATTCATTAAGGTTGAACTATGTAAAAATATGTTAAAATGTAGAATCTAGGAAAAAGAAGGGTGTAACCTACAAATGGTATAATCATCAACACACAAGAAGAACTCGATCTGGTTTCTGATCACCTATCAGATTCTTGTGTTCTGAAAAGTGAGATGAAGGCCATGAAGAAGAATCTCTGTGGATTAATTCTTGAAACTATGTCCCCTATATAAATATATTTTCCAAAAAAATATATGTATAATGAAATTTTTTCATTTCTATGACTCGAAATGCGATGCCCAATAAAAATCCTCATTGGGACAAACATGTAAAAAAATGGACATTGTTGGGAACCAAATTTTACACCACTCTCTATTGAACCAAATAGGAGTTGACATTCCATTTATAAAGACTCACTAGTGACCTATGAGAACCAAAAAAATTACAAATTGTTGGGAATTGATAGAAGTTTATTCATTGAATTTGAAATATGGACTAGAGAAATGTTTGGATCCTTTGATTGATTTTGAAAGTATAAAATATATTTAAAATATAATAGACATATACATAAGTGAGAACTAGGAAAAGGGAAAGAAAATACCATAGTATCTCTGGTTGATATGGAAAAGAAATTATCTTCATCCCCACCTCAATATGAATCCCGACCACCAACATGGTGCTTATTGCTTCAAGAAATAGTTCTATATTTAGTGTGTTCCTTATCCAATATATTCTATTGTTTGAAATGGACATATAAGGGATATTTCAATTTTTGTTGGATAAACTATTTTTATAGTTATAGATAATTTAATATTAAGAAACATCTAATTATATTTAAGAATTATATATAATTTTAAGGCAATAGTTTTTAGTTATCTTAGTTACACCATGACGTGGTATCATAATTATGTTCTATGTTGTGGTTATACTAGGTTTTTATTATACATTTTTTTATTCCCTGTGAATTTATTTAATATCATTTCATTCTATTTAACCATAGTTGGATTCCAGTCACTTATTTGTGATTTTTTATGTCTCATAATCCCTTTTAATTTTGTGACTGATTTCATATAATCTAATATTCTATTTTGTTCCTTTTTTCTATTATTTCATATTTATTCTATCTAGTGAGGCTATAGTTGTGCTCTAGTTTTATTTTGTTCATGTTTAGTGAAGAATTGATTGATTAGATGTTGTGTTATATCTTGTTTAAGGATTGATAGAGGTTAATTAACATCTTATTATCAATTTATTTTCCATTATATTTGGATTTTATTTAAAATGTATTATAGGATGGTGATTTATATTCATATTATATTATTTTGTCTTAATGTTGGATAATAATGTTTTATTTGTCTATGGGTAAAGATTTAAGTTTGACTTAATCATGAAAATGATCTCGATTAATGTAAATAAAAGTGAAAAAAACTAAAATATATTTTATATTCTTTCATTATTAATGATATTTTTTTATTGATTGATTCTTATGTTTTTATGAAACAATTTTATCAAGAAATTTATTTCTTGTTATTCAATTCCATGAATTAACATGAAAAAAATAGTAAGGTTTTATTGAAATTTTAAAAATAAAAATTTTTTATTTTTTTATTATTATAAATTTATTAATTTAAAAATTTTAATTAAATAACTGAATATGAAAATTTAGTTTGCCTATTTTTTACATGAATTATATATTTTCATATTATAGTGATAATGGTGGTGGATTTATTGTGGTTTTTTCTTAAAAATAGAAGGTTTTAACAAAAGATGATTGTGGTTTGTTATTATAATAGTGTTATGAGATTTTTCTATCTAGTATTTAGTAGTTTCCTATAATAGATATATTATTAAAAAAATATGATATAGATAAATTCTTTAATAAATTAATGTATTTTATAGGGTAATGACAATTTTATACGAACAACTAATAAGTACTGAATTATTTATAATGAAATAGTGGGAATTAAATATTGTAATTGAAGTATATATTAATATAATATTTGTAATCATGGTTAAAAATGGATTAGATATGTGGAAAAAAATGTGTCTATGTTTTCTTTTTTTTATCAGTGTAGTGGGGATATGATTTATTTCTAATTTTTCGAGGTCATTATTATGTGTAGTGGTGAAACTTTAGTGATGAATATGACTATAGATGTGTTTTTTCAAGGAGTGGACTATAAATTAGTGTTATTTACCCCTACATAAATATATCTTAGTTTTGTTATTTATAATTTACCATCACCCAAGTCAGATAACATAATCTCTATCCCAAGGAGGTTTTTTTGTACCTATAATATTCATGATATGGGTGATATAGATGGATAACTATTTAACCTCTCCCTCTATCTCTCTTTTTTAAATTGGATACATAGTGATTTGGTGATTTGGTGAACATACAATAGTGAAGACATTATATTGTATTAGTTTTTCTATATATGATTGAGGTAATAAAATGGTATATGGTTGAATTTTTGTTTATTTATATGGTTTGCAAATGTGTATGTGTAATTGAAGGGAGTGATATGATCTATACTATTAGGATATTAGGTTGATCAGATTAGTAGGGAAGATGGTGTGGAGCATCTGTGATGATATATATTTATGAGAATTATAATTATATATTTTTATATCTACTTTTTGAGTGATCCTTGATTATTTTTATTTTCATTTAACTATTGTAAGTAAACATCACTATTGATTCACTAGGTTTTTTGTACCCTTCTTCAAAAATTTCATGAGATTTTTAGGGTAGGTACCAATTTAGAACACTTGTATGATCACCCCTAGATATATTTCTATTTTTATAAATTTATAGATATGATACATTTATTGGACAGTACATTATTAATATTATCGAAATGATCATTTGGAATAGGATTCAATATCATAAGATTGGTTTTAATTTAGTATTGTCCATTGGGACCTTATAATTTTCTTTAATATGTCATTAAATCTATATTATAGGATTATGTTATATATATATATATAAGATATATTTAATTGGTGGTTTATTCTTATAATTCATTGGTTTATAGAGGGAAATACCTTCCACTATTTTTTATTTACACCCTCTGTAAATGGCCTTTTGAGGGTGGTATTCAAGGGTCTCTTTAATCATCACTAATAACCAAATAGGGGTTACAGTGGAATTTGGTCAAGAAATAGTGGTATAAATGCTTCAAATGAGGGTGAGGATAAAGTTTAATCATTATCACATGTGATTATTTTAATGGAATGATAAGGAAATAAAAAAAATTCGTATTGTATATTACATAGTAAATAAAGATTGGGTAGTATTTGGAAAGGATCCATGAGATCCAATAGATGGACATTAAGCTTATGAAATATCTTAATGATATTTTAATATAAATATGGTGTTGATAGCTAGGTGTAGTACCTAAATCATGCTTACTTGGGAATATTTTTTAATTTGGGAAAATATTTATAAAGGAAGCAATAAATTAAATTAAATGATATTTAATTGAACTCTTTATATTGGGAATAATATTTCTTTCATTTTGATTTAGAGATTTTTAGTGGAAGGCTGCCTCAGGTGGTTTGTTTTAGAGAGTAATAATAGAATATTATAGTGGATTATATATGTGTTTATATTTGGAAAAATTATTTATAGCGGAAGGATTTGTGTTTGTTTTAGAATAAAATATTTTTGAATTTTATATGGACAATATCTGATTGTAATAAAGGTCAATGAGTAGAGAAAATTAGATTTATCTTAGTTTGAATCGCATAAGGAATAAGAAATTGATTCTATTGGTTGTAAATTTATCATCGGGTGCATCTGGATATCATTGTTTTTTATTTCATGAAACTATAGATGAGTTAATGGTGTCATGGGACAGGATTATGTGTCAATTCTAGGATGAGTTTATATATTTAATATCCAAGAATGTGTGGGACAATGATTTTAACACTCTCATGTAGGGGAGATCAATTGTTCAAGATTATGGAGTTAGATCAATGAAATAAATATAATAAACTCCTAATACTATTCCACATGAATTGTTTAGAATATAAAATATTAAAGTGCCATTGTATCAAGATATCTATAATTAGTTTAAACCATTCCTGGTCTAAATGATTTTTTTGGTGATAATAAAGGCTAATGTGATTGAGAATACATTAGTGTTAATATGCTTTTATTTAGTGGGATGTAAGTCAAACATCCAAGTTTTAGATCTATGAATATGGTTTTTGATTTGGATTACTGAGGTTTTTTCCACAAGATAATAAATATCACTATTTTTATTTTATTTATCTTGATCTAGTAACTTCTAAGAATCTATTAGGATCTCTAGTGTGGTTTGATTTTTATATGGATGGTGTGACCATCATCATTTTTATTGTTTGAATTTTCTTAGTGCTCATCAGGGAGTTAGAATCCAGTTTCCAATTTTTACATAGATGAAATTGTGTTTGTGTCCATATCATCAGTAGTAAGTTCATCAATATTTTTGACTTTAGTGTGGGGATGGAGATGGTATAAGTATTCCACATAATATTCCCTAATCTTAAAGGCTTAAAGATGATTGAAAAAGAATCTAGGGATATTATAATGGACAAAGTGGCATAACATCTGGGTGAAATCTATTTCATTCTATGAGGTTTTCATCACCGTGTGGGATGGGGATCATTTAATATACCATTATTATCTGTTAAAAATAGTATATACTTTTATTGATTATTAGGAATTAAAATCCTAATTTTTTTTACCTCTGGCTATGTATTGACAGACAATATCGATAGGATTCTTATGCCAATGGAGTTGACTGCACCAGTTTTAGTACATTAAATAATTCATGGGGTGGGGTGAGGATGTGAGATATTGATTATGAATCATTAGTCATTATGATAATTCATCTTGTTCAACATATAGATATACAATTATATCATTTCTTTTTATTAGGTGTATTATGTGTTTTTTATTATGGATTTCTATTGGATGAGATCTTTTTTAATTTATATGGAAAGAAATAACATGTTTTTCTTTAAATAGTATGATTTTTTAATGGATCATTATTACCTAAAGTTTATTTCATTAATGTTTATGGGATATTTTTTGATTTCATCATAAGTGTATGAGAACTAATTTCCAATACTTTTTTAAGATTTTGATTTTGTTTTTCATAAAGTGGATGTGATACTACCCCCATGATGTGATATTTTGTATGGATAAATTTACCACTAAACCTCCCTATAATTTTTTTCATTCACTTAGTATAGCTATGTATAATCTATAAAAATAATAGATCATAACTTTGATATATTTTACAATGATTTTATTTATCTAAGTTTATCTCTTTAGAGATCACATGTGTACTCAACGAAGAAGGTAGAAAATAGTTTCTGGTAATGCACTAATTATAATCTACTAACTAGGTAATATTAAATTATATTTATCCCTTCATGGGGATTAATGATTTATTTTATTATCTAAATTGATATAACTATTTTTGATAGATTTATTTATAATTTTAGTTTTGAAAGATTATGCTAAAGGAGGATAATTTTCTGAAGTATTTTATAAAGTATTTTTTTAGGCACATATTGTTCAATTTAACCCCAAATATATCCATGAATTCCTTATTTATTTTTTATGGTAATAATGAATAATGTGTTTCATATTATCTTTTATATGTTATTGGCTCTAAAAATTTATAATATTCTACTGTATTCAATATCATTTTAAGATCAGGTTGAGCATCTGAGGGGTGTTTTAGAAGTCATTAGATGACATAAGTAGTATGGAATTCGATGTATATTAAAACGTTTTGGATACATGAGATGTATTTTATTAAGTTTATAATCTCACATTATGGTATGGTAGTCGATATTTTATGGTTTAAGGTGATTATTTATAATGTAACACTAATGAATATTATATAGGTGCAATGTTACAATGTTCCTATAAAATATTTAATGTAGTTCATGTATGATTTCTATTAGATTTTAGAACCTATGATTCGTTTCACAAGGATGGACTATGAATTTATATAGATAGATTAATTTAAAGCTACATTTTAGAATCTAAAATTTAATATAACCAATTATCTTATTCGTCATTTACTCAATGAGTGATTCATGCTCATGGATGTTTTTTATACTTTTATTGTTAGAAAAATCTATATTTTTTCGTGTGATACTTCATTTTATTCCTACTTCATATTGTTTCTTTGGATTTATAAATTACCAAGCTGTTATGAGGAGATTTAGTGTGGAATAAATTTTCAATATAGTTAATCAACCTCAATTGTGTTGTTGTATTACCATTCTACGAGCTCAATATAGAGTTACCAACTAGTTTATGATGCATTCATATTATTACTTTCTTTATAGGACTTATTATCCCCCAAAAAGGTTATGAAATTAGTCTTTAGTTGTGAGATAGATCATGTACAGGTATGAAATAAGATATTTTTCATCCTTGAGTATCTAGTTCTAAACATAGATTTATGGTGGAACTTTTCAAGTCTGGTGAGGTAGTGGAGTAGCTCTTAGTTAGTTGTATGCTATGAATATTCTTGTTCGCAAATGGAATGACATTATTTTTTCAACATTTCACTCTATTAAATTTTATTTCGTGCATAGATTGATTATGGGAAAGAAAAATTATATATTATTCCCACATTTTTCCATTTTTTATAGCTCATGTTGTATATTCCTTGATTTGCATTGATGATGAATATTCTAATTGGAAGCTAATATAGATTTTATAAGTAGTTTGTGGGATGAAATTTAATGAAGGGATAACATAATTCAAAGGTAGAGTTATTTATTTTCTAATTATAACAATATTATTTGATCCTCATAATTGATTGGTATTATCCTTTGTCCGATATTATTGATTTATATCAAATAATGGAGGTCCTTTTTCATTGGTTTTGATAGACAGTGTGTAGTTCTCATTGTCATGTGTGCCTTTCTGATAGATATTTTATGCCTTGATAATATTTCATTATAGTGGGAATGATTTTTGTTATGCTCATTGGATATGAATATAAATGTTTTTCCAATATTTTTCAAGGGGTTCCCTAATATTTTACCTAATGTGGTTATGACACTACCCCATCAATATTACCCTGAGATTAAGATAATGTTAAAATATGTGATCTCTTCTATTTTATTGTTTCTATATAGGATAATTACTTTAGATCATTGAGAGTTATTAATTAATATTAATGAATAGTTATAGAATAGTATAGTCCAAGCTATTATTTATCATTGGGTAACTCTTATGTAGATTTTGAGGAAGGTAGATAATATATTGTAATTGTGTACTCATTTGCATCATTTAATATAATTGATAATAATGAACTTCAATTTCCTCCCATGTAATGCTGGTTTGTATAATTAGTTCAAGGTAGTTTTCTGGTTCGTAATAATTCATTTCGATTCAAGATAATATTATATGAGGATGAAGGATGAAATTTCTATTAATACAACTTTCAGGTGATTCTATAAACACTTTGAGTTCATAGTAATTTCCTTCAGAGATATACATGAGTGACATAATTTTTTGGAGTGATAAATATGGTGATTCATGTGTTATTTGACCAGTCTATAGTTCTATTCAATAAGGATATAGTGGTTTATTCAAGATCAATTGAAGATTACACAGATTAAATGATGGAAATTTTACATGTCTTAAATTCCATCTTCTATATTGGAATCTATCCAATTGTTATTATTAACATGTGAGCTTCATTTATTAGGAATATATTGTGTCATCAAGGTGTAAAAGTCAATACATTGATGACCAAGGATATTTGTTGTTGGTTTAACCATAGGAATGTTCTTTATGTATGAATGTTACTTTGTATTCTATTATATTATATAAAGTTAGTGACTAATTTTTCTTTGAATGAAACGTATTTGGAAACTTTTTCCAAGAAGTAAAATGATTTTATATTTTGATTATGGTGTTACTATGTTTTTTAATACATATAGGTAATTTCTCTTAATTCTCCTTTCCTTTTTTCACCAAAAGGGAGATTCGTGTTTTAATCCATATCCAATGCTTCTCATATTGGTTGGATTATGTCCTGATGTAGAAGAAGAAAGTGATATACTCTTTCACATTGAATTTATTTCCTCATGAAAATTATTATACGACCTATCTTTTCAATCATGTTGAAATGGTGTTTTATATTATAAAATTGTGAAATTATCTTATCTATAAAAGATTTTTGGTCTCCAAGAATTATAATATAATTTAATATATCTTCACTCGAAGAGATTTTTATTTTCATCCTTATATATGGATATAATTATTGTAGGATTGTGAATTATTGATCTCCTATACTTCATGGAATGAAAATATGGTAGCTAATTCCTTTAGTAAGATGATTCAATATTTTATTATATAAATATTGGTTATGTGTAAAAGAAGAGGGGGATATGATAGTATTCTGATTTCTTAGAGTGGAAGTTATGAGTGTATTTTTTATCTATCATATCATTGTACATTCATTATTATTATAATACATGGAGAAGAATTTACTAAAATATATCAAGGTAGTTGTTATATGAGATCACATATTTTATAAAGATAATCTCTATAATAACCCCGACCCTAGTAGCCTAGAGATGGTGCCTTAAATTATTATATATATAAGAAACCATATCCTAAATGATTGGATAGTTTATTAGTCTTGTTTAACCATATATATAATTGAGTATTTCATTACATTTAACTATAAAAAGTACATCATAATTTTTTTAGAATAAAATAATTCCCTTTGGAATATCCTTGCATATTAGACATAGTAAAATTCATGGGTTCCTGGGGAAAGGAAACAAAATAATTTTGAGATAAAATACTCAGAAAGGGTTAACTGTAATAGAATCTACCATGAATCATTAAACATAATCAACATGGAATTTTTTTTAGTGAAACACATTCCATTTAATCAATAACATGAGAAGAATATGGCAGGAATAAATGATGATTAATTAATTTCATATAAATAATCACATGGTCTTGGAAACAAAAATGTGATACTCTAAGTAATATAATAATCACATGGAATATCTATAAATGAATTCATAATTATGGAATTAATAATGTTGGAGTTTTGAACTATATAGATCTATCCTCAATACAGTTATTGTCAAGATCTATCCTTGAGATAGTTTAAATCTATTGGTAGAAACCCATTTTATTTTTCCAAATGATCTGTCTCGTGAGACCAGTTAATGCATTAGGGGGTATCACTAATCATGCCTCACCAATTAGATAAAATGTATCTTTCATTCATTATATGAAGGGTATAACATAAACAACATAAAAATTCATATTCAAAAACTAGTATACTAAGTGTGAATATGTCCCCAAATTAATAAAATAACCATAAACCATCTAGAGTAATATAGAGAATGGTGTAAAAATAGCACATTCACATTCAAACTAATCATAATCTACATAGAGAAAGAGTAATTATGACATTAATACAAAATTTAGCTAGTGGATCATGTGTGCAATAAATGGTTTCTCTTATTGGTAAATATAAATACCATAAAATTTTCATTAAAACATTATTCAAGAAAATGTCATTTTCATTTAGAAAATAATTTTTTCTAAAACATAACATATTATAAAAAATATTTTATCTAAAAAAATATTTTAAAAAAATGAAAAATATCCTCATAAACATCCAAAGTTATATTGAATTAAATTATTTTCATGAATAAGGGTAATTTCATACATGTTTTACATGTTAAAGAGATCATTTCTTTTTCAATGTAGAAACGTTCAGAATGTTCCTTGTTTAGAAAATGATAAGATGATTCATTTTATATTTTAAGTAAAATCCAAAGGGGAATTATTTTTACAATGATATAATATTTGTTTGAAATTTTTTTAAAAGATTAAAAATGTGTGAAAATTTATTTCATAAATCATACTAAAAATGTTAAACAAACTTTTTGAAAATCATTTATGAAAATGATTTTGGATGAAAATAGATTTACGACTGAAGGGAGAATAAAATATTTTTTTTAATTAAACATTTTCTCAATTAAATTACGTACCAATGTGTGAATCAATGTTACTATTACCATGAAAGATTATTAATAACCATAGGATAAGAAATTAAAATTTTTACATTAGTAAATATTCAAATAATTTCATTTAATTAAAATTCAAGAGTAAATAATCCTGATTAGAATGATATTCTGAAATAACCCTATAAAATGATCAACACATTGAAGTCGGAATTATTAAATAAATAAATTATGTGTTTTAGCTATAAATAAACATAAAAAAAGTTGAAATAAAAAATTAGGTAATGAAAATTAATTATACACATAGCCTTAGAATTTTATAATCAATGATGTAAAATTTTAACCCAATAAACATGAAATGAGTTAAGAAACTCCTTACCTCATGCTTCCTTTTAGTTGAAAATACATTATCATCTTGAATAGTGGTTTTAAACTTTTTATTAACATATAAAATAACCATATTAATATTTATAATAATATATAGGATCATTTTATTACATCTTATCACCTATTCATTAAGAATTATTCATTGTTTTCATTGTTTTTGTGTTAATTTACTTGTATTCTAATGCGTGTTTTGTCATGAAAGAACTATTTATTGCACATATTATATAGTTATATCATCTCTATAATAATAATAATGATATTATTTTCATTTTTATACATGTATTTTACTTTTCATACCTATCATGAAGGATGGTTTAGAGAAATGAAGTTTGTTACGATCTTAGAGATGGTAGGCTGCATATACGCATGAGTAAGGTTTCCATTTTTTCATTAGAATTATAAAGAGAAGGTAAGTAATATTTTACCTTTAAAAATTATCATAATATCATATATAAAATAATATATACTTATATATCATCCATGTGGTTTGGTGATGAAAATAGAGTCACATCGCTTCGTGAAGGTGATAGTTCGTACGTATACGAATGATGTTATCTTTATTAAGTGAGTGAAAAGTTAATAAAGGAAATCATATATATTATTCTTTAAAACGTTAAATATATCATGAATATCGTAGTTATTTAATTGTTATCACTTGTAATCATTAACATTAACCTTATTACATTCTACGTAAAGCTTTATTAAAAGACAACACACATCGCTTTGTGATGAGGTAGTCTGTTGTACACATGTGAGATGTCATCCTATCCTCTATAGAATGAAGATTAATATCTATATATATATGTGTGTGTGTTTGTGTGTGTGTGTGATATAATTACATGAGAGTTATAAATATTTTAAAAAAATTATATATATTCTTCAGATGCATTATCATAGAAAACTGTGAAATGTGTTAATGGGAAAACGAATGACATCGGTTCACAAGGTGGAAGTTCATCATACATTCCAATGATTATTTTGTAAAAAAATTGATAGAATTAAAGGTTTTTCTAGGTCATGGAATTATTATAAAAACAACTTATTATATATAAAATACAAAGAATTTTATATGATTGTGGTTTAATAATAATTGAAGTAAGAAGAGGAAAAAATAGATTAAATACGGTTGTTGAAAACATTACCTATTATTCGAGAATCCACATTTGATTTTCACTAAATCCTTCCTATTTTGGATTTATAAACAATATGAAGATTCTATGTTGGTAGCAGGGAGTTTTTTTAGTTATTTTGGAAAAACATGGTTGAACAAAAGAGGTATGAATGTTTGAATAAAATATAATAGGGGTGGCCTTTCATTTGTCAAAAGGGTAAAAAATGGAACAATATAGAACCTTGGATATCTAAGGGATTAATATTTCCATAAAATATTTTTAAAACTTTATATGTCATTTTTCAGGTTATCATTTTATTTTAACCCCCCTGATAAATTAAATTTCACTCTAACCACTATAATTAATTTTTACTATTATCATGGTTCATTTTGGCATAAAATGATCTTGAACAAATTAGAAATTATAAATTATTATAATTCCAAATATAGAATTAATTTTTCCAAATTAAATTCACAGAAGTCGAAAAATATAATTTAAAATTAATCCCATAGTCGTGATGAGAATGTGGGTTTTTAAGGTGAAAATGTTCAAAAGATTACAATTTTTTATCATAATTAAACATGAAAATTATCCCAATGAACGAAATTAGATTAATTTATATAAAATTGACCGAATTTTACTTCAAAAATATAATTTAACATTAAAATTTTTTTTTAAAAGATATTTTTCTTTTAAAATCAATTATTTTCACTAATAATCAAAAAATGAATATTTTCAAGAAAATATAAAAAATTAACTCTAATCTAATACTGATATTCTTCTTTAAAAAAAATTTGTTTTATATATTTTCTAAAATAGATTAAATTGGTTTTAAATTATGTTTTTGATGTGTGACTAATCTATCATTTATAAAAAAATATAGTTTCTCATGAAACATATATTTTTCATCTAAATGATTCTAATTTTATTACTAATCTATAGATAATCATATTCTTATTAGTATTTGTACCCACAAATTTAATGTCTAGGTTATATATATTATATTAAATAATAATATTTCAAATTTCTTTTAAACTCAATGTTTCATGTAAGGTGGGATAAACTGAGTGTTGTGTGTAACACAAGATAAGCATCGTTTTACATGTAACATAAGCTAAAATCAATGTTTTGTGTAATGAAATATATTGAAGTGATTAAATTAA
Source organism: Viscum album (assembly GCA_963277665.1). Classification (NCBI taxonomy): domain Eukaryota; kingdom Viridiplantae; phylum Streptophyta; class Magnoliopsida; order Santalales; family Viscaceae; genus Viscum; species Viscum album. Next base: position 402,367,762 of record OY728138.1, read on the forward strand.
ATTTAAAATTAAATATATCATGAAGTATAATGGTGAAATATTTTCTTATTTGTTTTTTTTCATGTCGCATACACTATCGAGGATAGTGTTCTTATTTTAAAATATTGAAGTGTTAAATTCTCCCACTGTAAGTAATTTTATTCCACGAAATTTCTACATGATCATGGTAGAAAATGTTTGATATTTGGAAATACCATAATTGAGTAACCCACATCATGAAAAGAGGTAATAAAATATCCTCTTAATTAGAGGGATATATAAGTACCAAGGTTATATGGAAAAAAATAACTCATCTTCTACATATGAGAACATTGGTGGTATGTGCAGATGTAGTCATGGAAAAAAAGTGTATATAATGTTAGACAGTGATATAATTCATTGAATATAAGATATTGAATAATCAATATAATGTTAAGGGCCTCAAATCCATAAAATTTTCAAGATCTAAAAGACCATTGGTTCAACATAAATGATTGTTTTAGGATAAACTTTTGTTTCAATATACTTTTTATAGAGTTTAGGAATTATATTCCTATATAATGAAAAATACCTACTTGATACATCCCTATTTCATAAGAATATTTTCATTTTTTAGTTGTGCTTCAATAAATTTCTCAATTATTTCTTTCTCTAAGATATTAATATCCAATAATTAATTTTTTATCCCTAGATCTCTAAAACCAATTTAATGGATTGTAAGATCCATTAAACTGTGACAAGAATTTTGATCTATCTCTAACTATTTTCCAAACCCAATATGGTTAACACAAGTTATCCAATATACATGAATTTCTATATGGTGAAGTAATACAGTAATATCTAAAAACCAATTCTGAATATCAACTTAAACCATTTCATAAATGGTTAACCTTATGACCCTTTACAAAAGATAATGATCAATATTGTTAGGATGAAGGACACTGAATTTCCAAAATAAACATACCATTAATCTATCAAAAAACATGAACTTTTTGTTAATCATCACATACCAAACAAATTAATTCCTTCATCATGGATTATCTTGAAACATAGTAATATCTTAAATTACCATATAACCATATTTAAAACATGAATGATTCTTTATTCCTTAATTATATCCCATGTTATTTGATATATACCTTATGTCCTAAAATTTTGTTGACCCCATCAATGGTAAAATAAACCACTTTGTCAATAAATATTTCAACTGTTCTAAGTTAGTCAATACTATCTAATTTACCTTATCCACATAAATTATATCTCTATCCAAAAAACATTATCTCAATATCAATAAAATATTACATATCCTAAAATATGTATTTTTTTAGTATTTCATCTTTCGACTTAAACATTTTTCTTTGTACCATTCAACATATTCTTTCAAATCCTCAAGGAAACACCACTACAGTACAAACTATATATATTTCATCATTCTTATAACCAATATATTATGGATAAAATAATCAAATGACATTATTCTTGAATCTATAGAAAATAATATTAATAATTCATCTTCTTATATGGTAGCAGTATAAGCTTTACCTTAATCCTTTATCTTTTTATGAAGTAAATTTTTTTGATGCTTGGGGAATTTATTTCCATAGTTCCATATTTCCTTATAGTTGAAACACTGAATAGATGTGTTTTCGTTCTTTATCATACTAACCCTTTTCTATACACATATAATAAAATATCAATCCCTTCATGCATTTCCTAAGGTGATTCTTTCCAAATTTATCACATATGGGAAAATCCTTCTTTCCCTTCTTCCCTTTATCTATTTTTCTCTATCTCCCTCTTATTATTCTACTTACTATTAAAACTGTAAGACATGGATAATTCATTATCTATCTTTATAACATATAAAACAATTTCATCTTACAAATAAAAAGTTTGAGATACCAGTGATCATATTATTTAGAAGGGTTAATCTTACACTCTGTGTTTCATATGTATTTGATATCTTACCTCGATAAACTTGTAAATGTTACTTCATACTCTAAAACACTTTCTTCTTCATTTTTCTTTAATATATGGAATTATATATTCATATTACATTATTTCTTAGAAGTAAAATATTTTTCAAGATATTCCTCTTAAAATTCATTCAATTCCATGAGTTTTATTTCATCTAACTCCATAGTACTCTGGATTAACAACCATTAATAATCACCGTCACTTTTTGTATAATACACTGCAAGTTTAACCTTTTCCTTTTCACCAAATCAAAAATCTAGAATTATCTTCTACAGCGAGCTCATCAACTGATCATCTCACATTGGATCTGTAGTACCACTAAATTATTGGGGCCTTTTTCACGTAAATCGGTCTAACATAGGATAATATCATTTTGAAATAGGTTTCTCAATCTAGGAAAGTTTATTTTTTGTAACATGATTTTTATTCCCTAATATATACATTACTTTCATAGTTCCAATACTAGTTATATTAGATTACTTTCTAGGGAAATATCAACATTGGTAATTAGTATTGATACCATTCTTCCCTATATGTCTCATTTCTAAACAATGGCATGTAGTGGATTATCTCATAAAATTATTAAGCATAAATCATAATGTATAATTAATAATATGGTGTATCACTTGGAATAAATATAAATTTATTCATTTCTAATCTCAAAATCATAAACATTAGTTTCTTTAGAGATATCTTTATTTTCAAGTCATTATAATGGTTTGTAATGAAAATGTAAATTATACTAAATATATCCCTTAGGAGTTTCAAACCTAGTGTTCAGTAAGACCCATTTTCTTGAACTAGGTGACGATAAGTTCAATCCCAATGTTCCCTTTTCAGAGTTTTCACCCCTAGTTACAACTGTAATAGAACCATGTCTAGTGGTTGTATCTAGATAGGGATTTATTACAAGGAAAACCCACATAATATCCACCTTACAAAAACATTAAGATTTTCTTTTATAATTATCATCCATGTCTATCATAGGATTATGATCCATAATATTTTTCCCTAAATATAGTTCCCATGGTTTCTACTAAACATCCTCTTATAAAAACTATAATGACCATAACCCCAGTATCTTGGAGCTAGTGCCTTACATTTTTATATAGGTATAGATATAAGGAATCAAATCCTAATTGACCAAATAGTTTAGTAGTCTTGGTAAATCAGATACATACTTGAGTCTTATGTTACATTTGAATATACAAATTAAAACTTTTTTTTCAAGAATTACATTATTCCAACCTCTAGGATATCCTTTCATATCAGGAATAATACACTTCATGGGTTCCTTGGGAAAAGAAACAAAATAAGGGTTATCTAAAATGCTCAGTAAAGGTTAAGTAAAGTGGAAGCTATCATGAATTGTTAATCATAATCAATATAGAAATGTATTAAAGTGAAACACAATCCATTTAATCAATAACATGATCATAATAAGGTAGTAATAATTTATTATCATGTAATTCCATATAAATAATCACATGATCTTGAAAACATTACCATGAATATTCTAACTAATTGAATAATCACATGGAATATCAATAATTGAATTCAGAATGATGGAATAAATATTTTCAGATATTTTAACACTCAAGATTTTTCCTCAAGATAGTTCATATTAAGATATATCCTCAATAAAATTTAAATATATGGATAGGGACATGTGATTTATCCAACAAAATTTTCTAAAGAGATCGGTCTATGAATCCAGTGGTTATCGTTAATCGGGTCACACCTATCACATACTAAGTTCATTGCATTATTAAAATGATGCGGATAAACATATAAAACATAAAAATTAATATTTATAAACTATAATAATAAATTTGAATACTTTCCCCAATTAATAAACATAACCACAAACCATCGAGTGTAATATGGAGAATGGTATCAAAATAGCACATACATAGTCAAACTTATCATAAACCGTCCCAAGAAAGAATAAGGTTAATATTAATGAAACATACCCCTAGTTGATAATAGGTGAAATAAAATGTTTCATATTTTTATGAATAGGAACACCATAAACATTTCATTAGAATAATTTTTTAGGAAAATTTCATTTTCATTTTTAAAATCACTTTTTATAAGACATAAAATATTTTGAAAATATCTTTGATTGGAAATGAATTTTAAAAGTAAGTTCTTTAAAAATTTTCTAAAAATTTCAATTTAAGATTAAAATAAATGAAGTTCATAATAGAGGGTAATTCACTACATGCCATACCAGTTAAAAATATTATTCATTTTTTAGTGTAAAAATGATAGGAAAGTGCCTTGTTTGGAAAATGATAAGAATATTCCTTTAATATTTTCATAAAAATAAAAAATGGGAATTGTTTTAAAAATAAAATAAGATTACATTTAAAAAAAATAAAAGATTAAAAATGGTGAAAATTCCTTCAATAACTAATTTTGGAAAGGCTAAACAATATTTTTGAAAACGTTTTTAAAAAAATATAGTTCTAGGAGAAAACATATTTCCGACTGAAAAAATAAATGAAGTTGGATTTCATTAAAACATTTTTTAAATTAATTTAAGTACCAAAGAGTTGAAAAATTAAACAATTAATTTAAAATATTATGAACAACCAGAGTATAACAAAATTATATGGGTATCTTTATATATGGTTAAATAATTTTTTTCAACTAAAATTCATGAATAATAAATCTTGATTAGAATGGGATTGTTATATAAACCTCTAAAAGGATCCTAATATTGAAGTGAGAATAGAAAATGAATAAATTATGTATTTCAACATTAAATAAATATAAAATTTTTTAAATACAACATAATTTAATCAAATTTTATAATATATATAATCTTAGAATGGCATAATTAATAAATTATAGGTTCAACCTAATGAACTGAAATTGAGTAAGGAAATCTCTTACCTTAAGCTTCCTTTTGGTTTAATGTTATTTAACCTCATTTATAGTGGTTTCAAAAAAGTTATAATCTTATAAAATAACCATATTAATATTTATAATATAATATATTATTATTTCAAAATATCTTATCATCTATTTGTTAATAATCTTTTATTATTTTCATTATTTCAGGTGTTAATTTCCTTTTTTTCTCATGTGTGTTTATTCATGAAATATCATGTTTATTACAATATTATATAGTTCTATAATCACCATGATAATAATAAAGATACAATTATCATATTTTTTCATCAATTATACATTTAAAACCTATAATTAATGATTTATTTTGATATATTAAGTATGATGCGATCATGGAGATGGTAGGTCAAATGTATGCATGATTAACATTTCCATTATTCAAGAATCATTTTAGAAAGGTGGTAAGTAATATTTTACATTCAAATAATTATAATAATATAATATATACTATATTAAATATATATATATATATCATCCATGTGGTTGGGTGATGAAAATAGAGTCTCATCGCTTCATGAAGGCGGTAGTCCACATGTACACGAACGATGATATCATGTTCATATGAGTGAAAAGGTAAAAAATAAAAAAATATATAATATCTTTATAAAAATATAAATAAGTGATGAATATAATAATTATTTAATTTATATCACATATAATCATTATCTTTAACCTTATTATATTCCTTATAGAGCATTAGTGAATAACAAATCACATAGTTTCGTGAGGCGGTTGTCCGTAGTACACATGAGCAACCTAATTATATCCCCTACCAAATGGAAATTTAATATATATATATATATATATATGATATAATGAATACCTAGGAAGAAATATGTTTTAAATATCATATATATACTTTTTATCCATAATCATACCCAACCTGGAAAGGTGGTAATGGAAGGATGAATTGCATCAGTTCGCGGGGCGGTAGTCCTCCGTACATAATAATAATACATTCATGACCCATTTGATGGAAGTGAAGATGGTTATAGGTCATTTATTTATTATAAGAACATATCATCATATTTAATATACCGATGATATTATATCATAATTATTTAATAATAATTGAAAGATGTTTAGAATGTAATAAAATAAACACGCTCATTGAAGAACATTACTTCTTCTTCAGGTATCCTCCTTTGGCTTGCAATAATTTCTTCCTAGGTTGGATATAAACCCAATATAAGTCTTATACTAATAGTGGTTGGAAGATGAGAATTTATTTGAAAAGTTAATTGTTAAACCAAATAGTATTTTAGGTGTGAATAATAGAGAATAGGGATGGCCTTTTATAAGTGGGTGTGAGAACACACTTGGTTTTTTTGAAAATAATTGAGTGCTCCCCTAATTTTCTTATATTACAAGGGTAAAAAATTATCCATTATAGAACCTTATAGTTTAAATGGTATAAATATTTTCATAAAATATTTTTTATACAAGTTTAGATGTCAATTTTACACAAATATTTTTAGTTTAAAAACCTAGTAAATTAATTTTTATTTTTACCGTGGTAATTAATTTTTATTATTTTCATTAAAAGTTTTTTATAAAAAAAATTATGTTAAAATTATTAAAAATTATAAATTATTATGACTAAAAATAATTAATTCATTTTTTTAAATCCAATTCATGTAATTGTAACATTTTAATTTTATAATTAATCCCATATACATGATGAGAAAATAGGTTTTTAAAGTGAAAATGTTCAAAAGTGTATATAGTTTTTATATCTAAATTAATTACTAAAATGATTCTAATGAGATAAATTGTATTAATTGAAATTAAATTGAAATAATTTTACTTCAAAATAAATTCAAAATATAATTTAACATTATTAATTATTTAAATGAAAATTCATTTTTAAATTAAAATCTATTATTTTTCACTATTCTTCAAAAAATGACAATTTTCAGAAAATTATAAAAAAAATCACCCTAAGATAAATTTGATATTTCTTTTTAAAAAATTCAATTTATTTTTTCATATAAATTTCCAATAAGTTGAAAAAATTAATTTTAAATTATGTTCTCAAATCACGATGAATCTGTCTTTTACAAAAAATATAGTTTTTTAGAAAACATATATTTTTCTTCCAAATGATTCTTATTTTATTGTTAGTGAATATATAACCATATTTATTATAATTTAAATAATATAATTATACCCCAAAAAATTAACTTCTTGGTTATAACTATTATTTGAAATAATAATATTTTATAATTTTTTTAAACTCAGTTTTTCATGTAACACGAACTAAACTGAGTGTTGTGTGTAACATAAGATAAAATCAGTGTTTCATGTAATGAAATATAAGAATAGTATTTAATGTAATTAAATATTTGAATAGATTGAATTCATTTAGAAATAAATATATCATAATATCTCATGTTATTACATTTTATTCTAAGGTTTCTGTTGTGTACTATATACGCTATCGAATAAAATGTTATTATTTTAAAATCTATTTCTATTACACTCCAAAAGAGTGTTAAGAGTATAATAAAATCATGATTATTTTAGGGAAGTAAAATTTATCATTGTTTATGTGAGAGGTATATTTTTGTGAGTTAAATAGGTTTGTTATTATCAAAAATCATTTTATATCAAAGATCTATTAGGATCAAAAGGGTCAATTCTCTTGGTTGTCAAATAAGAGGTTGGTGGATGAGTGTGTATATCAATATTTACTCTATATGTCAATAAAATAACTTCATAAAGTTATTGTTGTCCAATAGAAGCCATTAAATGTCCCTTAGTGAAAATAGGGGGATATATCAATGCATTTCCTTATTTTTTCATTGATATTTGGGTGGATGTGATGCTATATAGGTTATTATTTGTAGATTTATGATGTTATTTAATTATATGGAATCAATGGTTTAAGATACATAAATTATTTGGTGAGGATAAATATTTATGATGTGGTGTTTTTTCATAGGTTATAACGAATATCTTATATGATTGAGCTCATGACTTTACCTTGGGAGTCTAAAATAGTTTGAAACCTGGTTTTCACTAACATTTATTTCATTTTAATTCTTTTTATCCATTGATGGATGGTGAGATAGTGCATAAAATCAATAATACTTGTGGTATGATGTGTGCATATGTTTTTTAATTTTGAGATTCATGGTTGAAACATTTTTATTTCATATAGATTAACTATAACAACAACTATCACCCTTTAATTTATACGACTCTATATGGTGTTCTATAAAGAAGGTATTGTGTATGTTTTCCTTATTAGATTAAGGTTATGGAGTCGATGATTATCGGGATGTATTTTTTCTATAGAATGAATAATATGATACAAATAATTCATGATTCATTGAAATACATCTATTTTTTATAGAAGTCCTGTAATGAATATAATATCCTCTAAAGTTCAAAGATATTGATATTTTCTTTCTTAATTTTTTCCCTTATTGTGGATAATGTATGTTTGGTAGAGGTAGTATGATGACTTTCTATATTTTTAGTCTATTTACGATATTATAGACTGTTTTATTTGTGGGTTATCAACATGATCTTTCACTATAGATTTATTTAATTATTGAAATTTTCTTTGTTTCAAATAATTAATGGAAACTTCTTGATGAATAACTTAACAGTTTTTTAGTCATGTTTGATGTTATGAAGAATAAAAGTTTTTGGGAGTATCTTATAGAGAATTATTATTATAAAAAAAATATTTATTAAATACATGTGATTCAATTGGTTTATGTCTTATAGAATCATGGTCGGATGTTGTATTTTATATAAAATCCTTAGTCATAAATGTTGAATCAGTATCTAGAAATTTTTTTCGTTCTTATATTTTAGAGCATCACATTACCCATGATCAAAGAAAAACAAGATGAAGAAATCCCTCAATATATCCTCCCACTTACACTCAAAGGGAACCAAATGGCTATAAAAACATCTGGGGGCATGATTATCTATGTTCACCTACTGAAATAATAAGCATCATGTAACAAACTCCACCACAAACAACTTCATACATATCCCCCAGAACATACTCTTCAATGAATGATACATATTATAAATACTAAGTTATATGAAAATGGGTGATCTATTCTACTCATAAAGAACCACCTCATCCATTACCTATGGAATGAAAAACTGTCAGTAAATTAACACTTGATGGAAAATATCTTATGACCATCCATCAAGAAAATTTCCTCAAATGACATGTTCATGAAAGTATTCCACTTTCTGATCTCTAAATTATAATTCCCCAACTATCCAAGATAGGATAATTACAGAATAATATTACATAGGGAACCTATACCACAATCTTTTACTATATTATGATTTAATATTGTAAAAACTCCATAAATATAATTTTATATATTGAATCATTAATAGCTTTTCCCTATGAATTCTCACTCATAATATCAATAACATTATAACTATTACCTATGGTGTAGAGGGTCTTAATGTAATTGTCTTATATGAACTCTTTCCACTACGACTATTATACATTAAAATCTATATTGCATAAGATATTATATAATATTTTATTATTTGTGAAGTTCAAGAATAATTTATTATCTATGTTTTTCTTATATAGAACCATAGATAACACTAATTCATTAAAAATGATCTCTTAGGTAGAATATATATTGTCAATGAGATTTAAATGTTGAAATTTGGAATTGACCACCACTGTTTGACACATCAATACAAAACAAAATATAAAAAAAAATTATTTAAATATTCAGATAAGATTATTCCAGCAGTAGTCTATTTATATGATCATTAATCATCATCTACATTGGCTAGATTAAATAATCTAGTCAATGAATAGTAAAAAAGAAGGCATGGTGAATCCTAGTTAGGGATATCCAAGGGGCCAAAATCCACTATAAATTGGACATGATCCACTGATAATAGATAGAGACTATAGGGGAAATATAAATCATAATGACATCTTGGGATCCTATATAATGCCTAAATATTTTAGTATCAATTTCCAATTAATATATATAGTATTATTAATGTTTCTTTTCTATGAAAAACTAAAATAAAACACACCCATGATACATTAAAAATTAAATTATTAAATTTTACCTTTGAAATATGGACATTAAATTAAATTTCATAAATATAAGTAACCAAATTATGAAATTTACATAGAAAAATGGTTGAAATTTCATTAATTAGTTGATGGATACCTTATGAGGATCATTTTTCTAATATTGGAAAACTTGAATCCTCACTGGGGTTTTTACTAGACCAAGCACAAGACTAACTAAAACAATTACAGTACAATTGAAATAATATTCTAGATAATTTAATCCTTATGGATATTTCCACATGATCTAGGATAGCTGAACCACCACCTATGAATTTTAGTAGATAATTTCTTACTCATATCTCTTACACATAGATCTTAAGGGATTATGTATGTCAAAAATAAGATAACATAAATGTGAAATTTTTGCAGTAAAAAATTATTTCTATAAATCCTTTATTTTCTAAATTTAATATTTTCACTTTTAGTGAAAAATATAGTTTATTTATAATTATAATATATCAATTAAAATCATATAAAGTATCAAAATAAATTATAAGTTCATTTTATGATAAAATAAATTTTATATAAATTTTATTTTAATATAATTTATTTTAAAATATAAATATATCATGTATAACATATATTTTTTATATGAATAACATATAAAAATAGTTTAATTAATAATTGATAGGAAATAAGAGTAAGAATAGTAGATATTTTAAAAAGATATTTTACTAAGAAAATAGTCTTGATTATTTTTTTAGGTTTTATTAAATAGTTTAATTAGCATATATTATAAATTTAATATGACTAAAAAAATTCATTTATTTATCTATAATAAAAATTATATATTAGAAAAAAAAATTAGTGTTTTTTTGAGAAAAATGATTTTTTGTTAAATTGTAAAAAGTAAAAACATTACTTATAATATAGTATTTATAAATATATCATAAGTTATGTATGACATAAAAACTTATAAGACAATAATAATGCACTAAAAATATTTATGATGTCAAATTATGTATTTAATATATAAGTTTGAATTTAAAAAACTCAAGTTTTAGATTCTAAAAATTAAAGTAATTTTTTATCATCATAAAAAAAGGTAAATTAAATGATTATATTTTATTAATGTTTTTACATTGTGTAATTAGATTTTGGATTGATTTTAAATCCATATAACACTTATTACTATAATAATAAATTAATTAATTCAATAAAAATAAATAATATTGAAACTTTTTCATCAACATTATTTCTATTAGATTTTTCTAAAAATGGGGTTTTACACATAATGTGTGGTAATATTAAAATTAATTTATCTCGACCTTAGAAATATATTTTGATAAAATATTTTATATATTTGAATTATTAGTTTTTAATTTAGGTAATAAGTTTCTTTTCATTTTTAGTCCTAAAAAATAGTTATTGATGTTCAAAATGTAGTTACCACTGTAAATGTAATTTAAGGTAAAAATAATTTAACCATGATGTAAATATCTAAAATAGGTTTAAAATGTTTCATTAAAGGAATATTTGGAATTTTTATCAAAAATTACTTATATCATATTTATTTTGGTCCAATTTGGACTCTTCATATAGTACGAAAAATGTGTTTATTTTATATTAAGAAGTTATATTTAAAAATATAAATCAATACATTTAAAATAGGGTCCTTACTCTAAAACCATGAAGGCCTTATATTTTTATTTATTTTTTTATAATACCCCTTTTAAAGGGTGAGTGAGAATCCTTACATGACCCTAGTCCCAAAGCACATGGCCCAAACATGACCAGAAGGCCTAGAGGCATAAGGTCGAATACATGACCATTGAAGGCATGTGTCCTGAAACACTTGAAATAACCCCTCCCCATCATCCACATCATCAAGGTGACTATATCCCCACCTAGAATATTAGATAAGATATAATTTCCCCTTATAAAAATGCACAGTGGCTAATACCGATGGAGGTTTTCATACCCTCTCATTCTTCCAATCTGGTTAGCTCTGCTCAGGTGGTTGTTACTTTTCCCAGAATCCTCTTCTGGGCCTTCCTTTGTGGTCTGCATGGGTTTCTTCTTATTCTATGTGTCCTGAAATCCATATCGATCATAGGCCATTGGTTTCCCAAAATTATTGTGGCCTGATGTCCCTTGATGGCCTGAAGGCCCTATTTCCCAAAGGCCTTTGGTGGCCCGAAGGCCCTGAGACCTGTATTCCCAAACCGATGGCCTAAAGTCCTGAATCATGTGAATATTTCTAGATGATATAGAATTACACAATACCTTATTTAGTGACTACAACATTAAACCATAAATTCACCCCCACCTAGGTTTGATCCTCGACCTTTTGGATTCCAAGAAGGAGACTCTACCACTCGAGTACATACTCATTATCTATAATAGGATCCTTCAACAACACTTTTAAAACCACAAAACATATGAACTCTTCAAGAATATAATCTCATTATATATATTTTAGAATATTTTTTAATGTTATGATTACTCTATTTAGTATAAGTTATATTATGTCCCCTATTTACAATAATTCCTCCATTAGAAAGTTCATGCTCATAATGTGAGTACAAATTAATCATCAACCTATTTTATTTTCTATATTTCTCATAAAAATATGAAATATTCATTAATATATAATTAATTAATTATTAATGATGTAAAAAGATTATGTTAAATGATTAATCATATCCAACTTTTCCCTTTTCCCATAGAAAAATTAAAAAGTCATTTGTGTGAATGTACAACCTCCCACCCACATGAGCATCATGTTTGAATTTTCATAACCTCCATATATGGATGGTTAAAAATGTTATTTCATTAAAATATATTTTATTTATTTAAATATTATGATTTTTTTAGAATAAAAACCATTTTATTCCCTTATTTCATTTCGTGTAACATGTAAACATCATTCATGTGTATGTGAAAACTACCAACTCCATATAGTGTCATATTGCATTCTCCATTTATCATGTACTTTATTCTATATATAAATATTTTAAATTTTATTTAACTAATATAAAATAATATGTATAATATAATTCAACTTCTAAATTCATTATATTATTCCAGAATAATCACATTCATAACCATACTAACCAATTGATTATAAAATGTTCTTTTTAGGTCAGTTTAACCAGCAACATAACAATACTGTACATTTTTATCATGGTAGATTATAAAAAATATTTAATATTGAAATTTTTTATTTATAATAAAATATTATATTATTTTGGTTCTATACTATAAATATTAATACTTATTTCATTATCTAACATACCACTTTATTTCATCCAAAATTACATAAACAATGTCATTATAGATTCTATATTCAAAAAACATAACTATATATCTCATGGAATAAAATTATAACCTTATAAATTATTATGAAACATATATTCAATTAAATTTAATAATATTGGAATGGGTAAATTAGTATCATAGAATACGGATAGAAATCAACATTTTCATGAGTTTGTAGAACAATCAAAACCACTAAAATCCATCGAAAAAATTAACTATAACTAAATAATAAATGTATATTAATGATTGTATTTTAAGATTATAAAAAATTAATATATGTGAATATAATTATTAAATATTTTATTATCTAATAAATTTTCATTATACATGATGTTAAATCAATATTTTGTATGTTGAGAGTAATGGTAAGGTATTTTCTCATCTCACTTTCTATCATTGAGACATATGCCATATTCACCAATTGATTCCTATTATCCAGTGTATATACATACCTATGGATTCAATTCATCATAACTATCATCAAATTATTATAAATTTAAAAAACATCTCAATTTCTCTTTTCAATGGATTTAAATTAAATTGATACCAAATCTGTAAAGAATATTGATAGCATAACATATCCTTGTCTGAGTTATGATGTTTCATATTGAACTATATTCTTCCATGTTTGGATTCTTCCACAATAAGGTTTATTAAATTTTATTTTTTCTTACTCCTTATGGAAGAATGAATTTTTAACTCAAATATCCTTCCACAGTGAATTTAATTCCCATTAAAGTATAATTTTATGGAGAATAATTCTCATTATTTCCAAGTAAGATCATTATCTTCCATATCTGGGACTTCTTTTACTTCCAATATTATATGTTCACATTTTTAAACTCAAAAATGTGTTATTTCTGGTTGAATAAACATTTCACTAACCCTAATTTCTAAATGGTGTGTTATTACATATTTTATGATGTGGGATTTCAGAAAATAATTTTTAAAATATCAAAAATGCATTTTTACTTTTCATAATCATATTTTGTAACTTCTTCTCAACATTTAAATTGAATAAAAATTATGTATTTTGAAAATATCATTTATTAATATTTAATTCCAAATAATATTTGAACAGAAATAATTTAAATTTATTTTTTTTTGAAAAATTCCCCATAACTTCTTCCTTTACAATATTTTTTATAATGTGTTTATGAATTCTCACTTCACATTTTCACATCAATTTTCTAATTTATCCTTGGATGATCTAGGATTTCTAGAGTTGTGTATAATAAATCACCCTCCAAATATCCTCATTAAAAAAATTGGTGATAAAATTTTTGGTATCAACCTAATGAATTCTTGAAGTAATTTTATGTGATACGATTTGAAATGCAGTTAAACCCATTTTATTATCCTAGGGTTTTCATGATATGATATATGATTTTTTTTCTTAAGGAACAAATGTGTATGAAAAATAAAGAGTGTGGTCCTTTATCACACTCTAATTAATTGGTTAAAGATATATATCTCATGATACAATGGTGTTAAGTATGAGTATTTTGTTTTATCATAATTGAAAGTGTGGTAATTTTGTTTGTTCTCAACATAAAGTGTATACATATTTTTTGGTCACAACATGAATCATTTGAATTTTTTTTCACCAACAAAATTTGGACATTTTTTCATTCATAATATGATGTGTGTACAATTTCTTTGTACAAAACATAGTGTGTGGTGATGATTTAATTTTTTTACAAGGTTATAATTATTATTTATGTGTTATAATAATTTGTTATAGTATATTTTCATGCCATAAAATCGTTCAATGTTAATACATATGATTTAATCAATGGATCATTTAAATTATCTTACATTTTGTTACCCCTATATCATTCTATTTGATTGATCACATGAGATTACATTTAATTTTATTATGACTTATGGAAATATATTATTATTCTATTTTTTAAAATTGGATAATTCTCCCTTGATAATATTTTCTATTTTAATTTTTTACCCCTTGATGAGTTATTTTTATATACTTCCATTATGAAGAATTTGATCTCACCCATTGATTAATATCCCTTTACTTAGGTTATGAATACTATAATGTCTTCTTAGAGGTCCATAATTTCTTATAGTTTGGTTTAATTTATGAGAAATTATCACATGTATTATTGTTTTTTTCTAATGTGGCTAGTCCTAAAAGACGCTAATGCTTTAGTTCTTGTGATTGTGTATTTATTATTATATGTAATGTTTAACTTATGGAAATGATGTAAAATAATGAAATTTGTATCCTGGTTTATATCATTTAGAGTGTTAGTCTAGTGTTTCTTATTTTTTATTAGATATTGGATTAGTTATCTCAGAGGATTACATTAGTTATTTTGGGGACTACTATAAGATAAAATTTTTGGAAACCCTTGGGATAATTATATATATATAATAATATCCTAATGTTTTTGTAAACTATAGATGGTTTGGTTTCTTATATGTTACATCGATGTTTAGAAACAATATGAGGAAATAAGGTATGGAAAAAATCATCAAGTGGTAATAACCGAAAAAATGATTGTTGTGGAATATATTGTATTTATTTTCAAGTTATAATGTTGAAATTATGTATGTATTGGTTTTCCAAATATACTAACCTATTCATTCCTTCAGGATACAATATTCTTGTAATTATTCTAATGTAATGAAATAAGACACTGGCACTGAGCAACTAGTATAAGTCCCCAGCCTTAAACCTTACATAATCTTGAGTTATCACAAGATTACACGTTGAGGATCTTTTCAGGTTTAGAGTTTTAGAGAATTAGATCTTGAAACTTGCATTACATTCCACCTTTAAATAAAGTGGTTACATAAAAGACAGGATTCATTCTTACCAACAACGGAAACATATTTAAAATAAAACTTGGATTCTTTCTTGACACATCCTTAACTCTATCATCTTATCATGTACCTTTCCCGTGACCTGTGAAAAACATTTCAAAAACTTGGGATGAGCATAAAAAGCTCAGTAAGGGTTATCAAAAAAATATGGAAAGGAAACATGAGTTCATCTATACATAAGAATGAAATCATACTTTACCCACTAAACATAGGCACTTTAACATACCTCATCAAACCATGAATAAATCATAGAAATCATAAGACATAAAGGTAACTTGAGGCATTCATAACATTCTTACGTAGGGAGTAACCCTCTTAGTTATGTTTGGAATACCCATCATAGTATATTCCCTAAATCTCTTCGGAGAAACCTTAACGTTTCACTCCTTCGCGTTACCCAATGCATTAGAGAGCTATATCGGGCTCACCCGCCCTTAGTTTATCACGGAACCACCCGTCTTCATAATAATTCCCAAGAACCTCAACATAATCGTATCACATAAAACATGCTTAAAGGAAACATAACATTTTCACCTTTCAATAACAAGATATCAATACAACAAATTGATATAAAAGAATTATGAGAACCATTTTTAATACCAAAATAAAATAAAAGTAAAACATGGTATTTATTTTTCTTTTAAAAAAATGTATGGCTTGTAGAGGAAGCCAAAACTCAAATAATGGTCACGGCGGCGGAGAAGTCGTTGTCGCCGCATACGTACGAAAAAAACATTCCCTTTTTTCGTTTAGTAAAACGCTTCGTATAGAAAATATTCCATTTGGATAAACGTAAAAGTCAAAGGGGTTTATACAACATATAAAAGAAGGTTGTGTATAAAACAAAATATGCCTCAATGAAAGGAGATTGAGATGAAGTACCATACAAAGACGGTATCCTTGGTTTAAGGATAAATCAATTACATAATTATGTGCGACAAAGGAATACACCAAATATAAGTGGATATTAAGTGTAAAATAATCAAAGGTCATTCACACATATTCAAAGGATGACATATTCAATAACTACATGTTGAACCCAAAGAAATCGAAATTGGGTTAAAAAGTTCCCTTGACAGCCTAACGGCGTCACATCAAAATGAGTTGATGAGAGATAAAAAGTGTATCTCATCACTTGGAAATAAAATTTACATCAATAAGGATATATGAGAACATATCCCAACATAAAAATATGTAAATTAAAAGACCCAACAAAATAAGTCTTTTAAAAAAGAGGAGGGTGAAAGGTTCCCTTACCGACATGGGTATCTTTCGAAACATACACCTCGTGAAAGAAGGACAATACAACATTGATGTAAATACTCATAAAAGAAAGTATATTACACAATGAATAAAATAATGGTCAGTACATACACCACTCAAAGGAAATTGTGGCAAATGTAGCATAAATCTCATGGGAATAAAAGTGAGATGAAAAATCCTTTACGAAAACTCGGCAGCCTAACGGCGCCACATAAAACTTACAAAATGGATTGATGAGAGAGAATAGGGTCTCTCATCACATGAACATAAAAATTACAGTAATATTAATATAAAAGAACATCCCAATAACAAGAAATATGATCTTTAAAAGGAATGACATAAAAGAGTGTACTTAAAAAAAGAGTGGAGTAGGATCCCTTACCTCGGGTCCGACTTGACTCGATCATTCTTTAACATCCTGAATAATAAACTTGAGTTAATCTATACTTGATTAAGAACCTTTTTCAAGTTCATTATTCCTTTTATACCATGTTATGAACATCATGTAATCATTTAAGTTAATAATGTTCATTTTGTCGGTATTTGGTTCTTAAGTCAAAAATAGACTTCTTACACTTACATGTTGTTAATTTGGTCAAAGGTTCGTTATATCCAGAATGATATTAATGATTTGGATAACATATATATCATATATATTCAGCATATACATGTATTTATAATATTACATCACATTTATAGGTGAGAAATGAAATGCACCGTTCATGGAGACGGTAAGCCGTACGTACGCATGAACGCTACTTCCATTTCTATTTCGTATTTCTGGAATGGAATCATAATGATATAAGAGTATATTATAATTCCAGTATAATAACATATATAATATAATTAACTTTATCCTTTACACATCCCACATATGGTATTAACGAATCAAATCACTTTCAGGGGGCGGTAGTCCGCACTTCCTAAAATGAAGATATCGTGTTTACCCATAATGGAAACAATAATGGTATGCCATAAATTAAAAATACAGAAGCTTAAGAAAATAATAAAAATATTATATATCATATATAAAAAATAGTGACATCATAATTTCCACCTTTGAAGGTGTTAAATGAGTATTGAACAATCATCGTTTCGGGAGGCAGAATTTCGCCATCCACGGAAACCGTATGTTCTTTAACCATTTGATGTAGTTGTGTGAGAGGGTAGCTCGAATAAATCTTATAACAACATCCTAGTATATTGAAGATACTGGTGTTGTTACAAAAGAAATAAATAAAAAGAGTTTAGGGGGTTGGAGAAGAAAAATAAAACAAATGAACATGAGAGAATGAATTACCTTTAAAAGTGTAACTCCTTTTGATTTGAGCCTAAAGGCTTCCTTTGAAAGAATTATTCCCAAAGGGAATCCACTAGGATGAGGAGAGGGATGTGGAGAGATTAAATGGGCAGGGTATGGACGAGCCAAAGGCTTGAGGAGTGTGTGAAATGAGGTAGAGGTGGGGGCCTTTTATAAGAGGAGAGGAGGGGCACTTTTGGAAATCATGAAACTATTATTTTATTTTCAAAAGTGTTTCGAATTTATAAGGTCCCACATTGATATATTTCAAAGATAAGATGATAAGTCTTCTAAATATTCCCATACAATAGTTTTTGGACAAGTGTAGGTCTTAGATTTTATAGTATCGTTTCATTTTATTTAAATTGTTCATTAATGAGGTCATCGTTGCATCATCATGATGTTGTAATTAAATTAATTTATTTAATATCTAAAAATTATAAAAAAAATACTATGATGTAGGAAATCTTTTTATATTTCTAATGAATATTTATAGTCAAAATTTGGACTTGTGTAACCCCACTTAAAAACTGTTTTAGTAAAACAACTCATGTTTGTGTCAATTTAATTTTAACATTAAATAAATATATATTAATGTCATTTTCCAACCAAAGTGGCTCCATGGGGTCCCCAAGTTGACACATGGGTTGTCTTGGTCGTCCATGACTCATACAATAGGGGTAGGACAAGTGTCATGGTGTTTTCATATTTTTATAATATCATTTTTACCTTAAATTACACTAATTACCTCTAATCGCGATTAATGAAACAAAGTTACTATTCACCAAAAAAATTATTTTCATCTCATTGAACCACATTTTACATACTAATGACAACCATGTATGTCGGATTTTCAAAATTCAAAACACAGTGATGGAAAAATTTCATTTAAACGGAAAATCAGTTTTTATATGTACCACTTAGTGGTTTCACTATTCATCAAAAATTGAAGTTTTTCAGAAAATTACCAAAAATTCACCCTAAGCTATATTTGAAATTCCGAATTCAAAAGTGAAGTCTATTTTATAAAATTCAAAACATATAAGTCACATTAATTAATTTAATAATTATTTCCCGCTGTCAGAGCAAATAGCGTGTTTTTATAAAACAATAAGTATCAAAAGATTGACACTAGTTTAAGTCTGATTTCAAAGTGAAATTAATTCCAACGACCACTATTAGATTTAATGGTAAAAATATATTCTAATTTCACTTTAAAACCAATTCAAAAGATAATCTAATCATATAAATAAATTATATTAAAAAGAGGTTTTGAATTAAAATACAACATTTTACACTATTCATTAAAAAATGAACTTTATCAGAAAGATACCAAAAATTTACACAAAGTAAATTTTGATGTCCCAATTCTTAAGAAGAGTTTTATTTGGTCCAAAAGAATGTATAAGAGTGAATAAAACTATATTAATGACGGTTCTCCATCAAAATGCGATAAGTGAACCTTTAGTGAAAACTAGGGCATATACGCCTAAAATTGAATTCTTTCTGTATTTTATGCCTTTATCTTTTATTGGATAAATGTAAAAATATTTAAAAACATATATAATCATATTTTAGTTATTTCTATCCGTTCCCGCCAATACAATGGCTACATGTTAACTACCGTTTAAAATAATATAATTTTATTATTAGAGTGCAACGTAAGATTCCCAAGAAACTCGTTGTTGCGTGTTGGGTACGCCATCGAGCATAGCGTCCCCTTTAAAGACACATTAATATTTTATTCACAAATATGGATAAATATGAAAATGTCATATTCTTTATTTACCTGGGGTGTTACAACTAGCATCGGGTCATTACAGTTGATATCAAAGGAAGTTTAGTAGAAAACATGAAAACTATATTTAGAAAATGTATATTAGAGAATGAATCCCTAAGATAGTATTTTAGGATAAACATACAAGAATATCCTATAATTTTGGTAAGGAATAGATTTTTTGGATCTTTCTATCAAATACATCAATGTCTGGATACTACAAGTGGACATGGTTCAGGCACAAATGTACCTAGGAGTAACAACTCTGACAAAGAGTTTTGGGTATGACCCATGGTATATTATTATATGAAAATGGGTATTAATGCGCACCTGGTTTGACACTCCTGGGGGATATTCTTTGGATAATTCACATTTTCTTTAAAAACCATTATAAAGGAATTAAATGTAAATGTTTCCTCAAAAAACCATGTTTATGATTATGAGATTAATTATGAATAGGATTTTAATTTATTCTAAGTATTTTTTTAGGTTGATATTAAACATTATGATTCATAACCTAATCTAGTGTATTCAATTATTTAGAAATGGTGCCTGGTGGGTGGAATGGTAAACTACATGAACGCTTGTATCTCATATAGGGATTCCCCTCTAATGCAAGATAATGATGTTGGCTCTGGTTCTACGACTGGTTCTGAGCAACTTATAACTATACTGGGACAGTTGACTCAGGTCATGAACAATAACCTTACCCATATGGAGAATCCATATCCATAACATGGAGGGGCTATGTTATACCACTTTATGTGACAATATCATCCATCATTCAAAAGAATTACAAACTCATTCATAATGGGGTAGTGGATAAGTTAGTTAGAGAAGATATTTCTTGCTTTGTGATGTAACAAAAGAGAGAAGGTTTCATGGTAGTTTATCATCTATTGGGATATGTGGATCAGTGGTGTTATTTAATTAAAAACACAAAAAAGGAGGAATAAATATAAGAAATGGAATTTGAGGGGTTTAAGGAAATCTTCTTAGAAAAATACTTCCCTTGTGGGAATCAAGAAGATATGGAAAGGAAGTTTTTGAATCTAAGGAAAAAAGAGGATGAGAATGTTGAAAATTATAAAGATAACATCACAAGGTTCAAAATACATGACTAAGACTAGATACATAGTCCAAGGAGCAAGATTGATCGATTATTTGATGGCTTAAAACCATTCCTCTTAAGGATAGTAGTCTCCCAATGTTTCTCAATATACAAAGATATAGTCTTATGTGCTATCAAGACAGAAAAGTAATTATCTAAGTCTTATGAATTTAAAATAATTAATGAGAAGAATAGGACAACTGAAACTTTGGAAAAAGAAATAATGAAATGGGGAATAAAGGAAGATTTGACTTTCCACTCTATGATAATTATGGGATGAAACACCCTTGTACTTGCCTAAAGGGTGTGGGTGTCTGTTACAAGTGTTGAAAAAAATGACACCACTCCCATTATTTCAAGGGGAAGAAAGAATATACCAATGTTAGATGTTAAAATTTCATGGGGATGGGACATTATGTAAATGATTGTCTGAATAATCAAGGAAACATTCCCCAAAGAAGGTCAAGGGAGGAAGGCCAAGCTTATGTTATCACAGCTACTGAGGTTGAAGTTCCTAATGATGTGGTGGAAGGTACTTTAATTGTTTCCTAAAATATATCCAATTCTTTATTTGATTATGGATCATAATATTCTTTTATATCTTCCCAGTTTTCCAATAATTTTAGATATTTCCTATTTAATTTATTAAAGTAACTTCCAGTCAAAACTCCTAAGGGAAATATCATTGAAATAAAGATGTGTCAGGAGGTCCCCATTATGGCATATGAATGTTCTTTATCTATCAATTTTATCATCATACCCATGATTTACTTTGATATAATCCTCATTATGGATTGGATTTCAAATTATGATGTGAAAATGTATTTCAAGAAGAAGGAAGTTCAATTTTTTAGAATGATGTAGAATCCCATATCTTTAGGGATGAAAAATAACTATCTGGTTCTCATCTAGATCCACCATCAGTGCCTCTAATAAATTCAATTCTTAGGGTGGATGATAACTTTATATCTATGAGTGAGGAAATAATGTTCTATTGTTCAAGAATATATTGATGTTTTCCCATAGGATTTATATGGACATCCTCTAGAGCTCAAAGTTGAGTTCTCATTTGATTTAATTCCTAGTTCAAGAGCTATATAATAGACTCATTATAGAAAGTATACTATGGAATTAGTAGAACTAATGAAACAACTACAGGAATTGAGGGATAGAGGATTTATTCACCCTAGTGTTTCTCTATGGGGAACCCCTATTTCTTTCGTTAAAAAGAATGATACATCTATGAGGTTGTGCATTGACTATAAGGAGATCAATGTTATAAGAATAAATAACATGTATCTCCTGGATCACATTTATGATATATTTGATCAACTTCATGGATCCCAATATTTCTCAAATATTGACCTTTAATATGGATATTATCAGTTGCATGTGAGGTAGGAAGATATTCCAAAGACAGAATTTTGAACCATGTATGGGCATTACAAGTTTACAGTAGTGCCATTTGGACTGACTAATTCACCCTCTGTCTTCATGGAACTAATTAATAAGATTTTCATGGAATATCTTGATGACTTTTTGTGGTATTTATTGTTGATATCTTGGTATACTTCAAAATCTATAAAGATCATGATAATCATTTCATGTTATTATGAGGACTCATAGAATAAATGAATTATATGGGAAGTTTAGAAAGTGTGAATTTTGGCTTCAATCAGTTTCCTTTCTTTTCCATATTGTCTCTAAGGATGGAATATATGTTGGTCCTACAAAGAAAATGGATTTTCAGAAATTTCCTACAACAGCGAACATAACTGAGGTATGTAGATTTATTGGTTTATCAGGTTATTATCAGAATTTTGTTTAGAACTTCACCCGATTATCCAACCCAATAACCAAGCTTACTTGTAAAGGGGTTATGTTTGTATGGAAAAAATAATGTGAGGATTGTTTCAAAGAATTAAAAAGGATACTAGTGAATTCTCTGATCCTAACTCTACCATTGAGGAATGATGGGTTAGTGATCTATAGTGATGCATCAAAGAAAGTATTTGGTTGTGTCCTTAAGAAGAATGATAGAGTTATTTACTATGCATCAAGGAAGTTAAAAAATCATGAACAAAACTGTCCTACTCAAGATATTGAGTTATCTACTAGGATATTTTTACTAAACATATGGAGACATTATCTCTATTCTGAAATATGTGAGATATATACAGATCACAAGAGTCTAAAATTTATCTTCTCATAGAATGAACTCAACATAAGGAAAAGGAAATGCATTGAACTAATCAAGGATTATGAATTTTCCATACACTTCCACC
The DNA here is from genome assembly GCA_963277665.1 of Viscum album. Lineage (NCBI taxonomy): Eukaryota > Viridiplantae > Streptophyta > Magnoliopsida > Santalales > Viscaceae > Viscum > Viscum album. Next base: position 402,391,567 of record OY728138.1, read on the forward strand.
CAAGAAAGGAAAATAAGATAGAGAATTCATTAACTAGGAAGGATCATGTAGTTCTCAACAAAATGAGGATTATAAGGGATCATGTATTCATGAATCTAGTAAGTATGGACATGGGAATTATCAAAGAATGTGAAACATCATTACTTTTTAAATTGGTTTACCAACCACATTTATTAGATATAATTAAAAGTTCTTAGACTGATGATGGTAATCTTCAAAAGAAAATTAATGACATGAATGATGGTAAGTTGCAAGACCTCTTATATGAATATGGAATTCTAAAATTTGGGAAGAGGATTTGTGTTCCAACTATACCTGAGATAAAAAGGTAGTTATTGGATGATTCCAATAATTCAAATTTCTCTATACATCCTAATATCACTAATAAGTACAGATATTGGAAGGGACATTTTTGGTGGGATAACAAGAAGAGTGAAATTTCAGATTATGTATCTAGATATTTAGGTTGTCAAAAAGTGAAGGTTTAATGATAACATCCTTGAGGAATCATGCAACCCCTAACTATTCCTACAAGGAAATGGGATGACATCACCGTGGATTTTATCACTAGATTACCCAAAACTCCAAGAAAGAATGATGCAATATGGTTAATTGTTGATCGACAATCCTAATCTGCACATTTCCTCTCTATAAGGGAGGATTTTCCACTAGATCACCTCACACGACTCTATATCAATGAGGTTTTAAGACATCATGGAAAACCTCTATCAATTGTTTCTGACTGTGATCCATGATTTACATTGAAATTATGGAAAAGTATTTAGAAATCCCTGGATACTGAGCTTCTATTGAGTACTACTTATCACCCTCAAATTGATGAGAATCAGAAAGGATGATCAAAATTAAGGATTTGTAATTTCAAGTTGGAGATCATGTTTTCTTAAAATTATCTCCATGGAAGGGTGTTATATGATTTGGGAAGAAAGGAAAACTGAGTCCCAGGTACATTGGCCCTTCGTAAATTCAAGAGATAATTGGAGTTTTGGCTTATCATTTGGAAATGCTACTTTTCCTTTCTAAAGTACACAATGTGTTCCGTGTCTCATTGTTGGGAAATCACATTCTAGACCCAACGCATGTCCTCACTTATGAAGGTATAGAATTGGAGCATGAATTCTAATAATTTAAATATCCTATTTGGATTCTAGACACTAAGGAATAGGTGTTGAGAAATAATACAACATGACTAGAAAAGGTACTTCAGAAAAATTAGAAAATTGAAGAAGTAACACGGGAGCCTGAGGATATTATGATAGATAACTACCCAAATCATTTTATGAGGTAATATTCTGGAATTTTGAGGTTGATATTTTTCTAGGGGGGATAATGTAACTCCCCATGGATTTATAAATAAATTTAATATTGAATGAATGAAACACTGAGTCTATAAAAAACACCACCTTGTTATAACCAAGCTAGTAAACATAATTTTTCCACCACTGTGATTTGAATTTTGAAATACATACATACACAGTTGCATTCAGTAAGATGTTTAGAGTCTGATAGGATCAACATACATTTTTTGTTGAATATTAACTTGACGCTTATGAATATTAATGTACCCTTATGAATATTAAACTCACCTTTGAAAGTATAAATAAAATTTATACACCTTATAAATGAAATAGAGTATTTTAGACATTAATAATTAAGTGTTGGTATTTTTGTGAGTAATAAAAATTTAATTAAAATTTTGAATTAATAAATTGATTCATAAAATGTATTCCTAAAAAAATATTTTGTTTTCATATAATTTTAGGATAATTTAATAGTACCTTAGTTAATTTTTCCGGGCATTTTAAAATCAGTTTTAGTTTTAAAAAATATATTTTTTGAGTAAATGAAGATTTTATTTAAAAATTAAATTTCCCATATTTATAAAAAAAATTTATAAAATGGGTTATTTATTTGAATTATACACATCAGAAAAATTTTAGGGTAAATTTTTGGGATTTTTCTAAAATACATGAATTTTTGTGAATAGTAAAATATAGTAGTTTACGATAAATGCTAAATACATGATTTATTGATTCATATGTGATGTAAAGATGATGTAATCACACTTGGTTAAAACTCAAATGAACTTATTAATGTTTTTGTCACAATAATCAACATTTTTTATTTTCTTGAGAAAAATAATAAAATAAAGAATGAGATATTCAAAAATCACTCCTCTCCTCCACTATAAAAACCACCCCTCACTCCCTCTTCTATTCACTACTCTAAGCCTTGAATCTTATCAATGTTCTACCCAAATACTCTTCCCTAGTCCCCACCCCCTTCCAATAGCTCTTTTTTTTTCCAAAATACAAAAAAATCGTTCCCTTCAAGAGATTCTCAAGGAGGTGTATTCAAGAGGTAAATCAGCATCTTCTTTCCTTTAATTTCATTTCAAGTTCCTTTCATTTGTTATCCTCTACTCACCTACTATATGAAAATGATCATGATAAATATAGTATCATCTATATACTGGAATTATATAAATTTAATATAATAACCATTTTCAATATTCTTACACTCTCTCTCTCTCTCTTATTTTATAAATGAAATCATCATCCGTGAGGTTCCAATTTACAACCTTCATGGACAACGAAGTATCGTTAGTCACTTTATCCTTAAATAATAGTCATGAAACCATTTTTATGGTTGAACTAGACTATAGAATATGTTTTATGACCTATTTAATATTCAGGAACCAATATATTTATGTAACATTAATTCATAGGGAAAACTAGTTTGTAATAATCAAAATACCACCAAAATAATCTAAGTGACTGTGATTAATTTTTCATCTAATGATTCATACTCATATCATGTAAAAAATGATATATATAACAATTAACAAATTTTATGGTCATTAATAATATATAAATTCAATTCTGGATAATTATATCCATTCTACATGACCATCCATACTCATATAAAAATATACTAATCATGAAAACCAAGTAACCTAGCACTCTGAAATGACAAAATTCAGTCTTCTAACCTATCAATATAGAAAAAAATGAACTTAATAAAATTATGATAAACAAAATACATATATAGTAGGTTTTGAATTTTGTTATTAGGAAGTATAATTTCATATTCTAGGACCTTAAGTTCAAGAGAATAACATATTCGGACATAAGGTAATGGTTTTCTACCCGAACATCCATTTTTCTTTTGGGTTACTCTTATTCTCTACTTAACTCAATGAAATTATTATGTATACTTATGTAATCCTCGTAAATCCTATGTTAATTTTACATATATGTGTACAAATAAGAATAATGATTTATTTTATGGGGATTTACACATTTTAAAAGGATCTTTCAAAAATTCTTCTCGATAAACAAGCATGTTTCTAGGGAATTTCTTGAATTCTTAACTATTTTCATGGGAACTCTATAATTTGTTTTTATAAATATTTATTTTTATAAATTCACTCATTTTATTATGAATTTCTACCTTAATTAACTTCTAGTTTTATACAAATAATTTTCCAAAGGACCTCTTCTTTTCAAAGTAAAATAGTATTTATCTCATGAATCACTGGATGATGTTATAAGAGTATTTTCACATATTTCAACACCCTAATTTATTATTAAGTTTAAATGGGTTTAATGATTTTTGATATCTTCCTCCATATATTATTTAATGGTTTATGAATAGTTTTATGGTGGGTGTGATACCTTGATACCATTCACCATATTACTCTGAATGGATAGTGTTTAGGTTTAATGTTTGGGAAGAGTTACTTACATTTTATATAATAGTTTCAATATGAATTTATATATTGATTAGGTTTAGACCATTCATATGAGGAATGAATTGGACTTAATAAGTGATGGTCGGGGTCCACTATAGCCCCTCAATTAATTGGTAGGTCTCATGAGACAAACTAGAGTCTTGGCACAAGACCTTAATAGTATGGTTATTTATGGTCTTGGCACGAGTCCTTGACGGTATGGTTATGATGTCTATCAATATGAATTCCCTTGTTATAAAGCTAGTAATTGATAGTTCATGTGGTTATTTGACTAGTACAATACCGATAATTATGTTTTAGTGTGGCATTATTTATTTGGATCTAATTCCTTTCATACTGTGTTCGAGTTTATTTTTTTAATGGAATGTGTTTTTAGTTATTCAACATGCCTAATGTTTATATTTTTGATATCTTCTACTGTATTTACTACCCTTACTGAGCATGTTAGATAACTTATTTCTTATGTTTTATTTTCCCAAGATATGAAGAAGTAAATTATGAATGACTTTCAGGGATAATCTAGGAGTAACGGATTGTTCTAATAGAATATATATATATTGTATTTACTTTCATGTTTTAATGTTGAAGTTATGTATGTATCTGGTTTTCCAAAACTACTAAACTATCCATTCCTTCCAGACACGACTTTCTTGTATTCATGTCAATGTAATGAAATAGGGAACCCGCTCTGGGAAATTGGGGTCGAGTCTTTAAAGATTTATTCCCTGCCACATTCAAAGCATCGGTACAACCCCCCCCCCCCCAATGGAACCCTCAACAGACTAAGAGCTCATATTTGGTTCTATTAACATGATACACTTGGAAGAACCCTAATTCGATGATGAATATACATCTGAGTATGAGTTCTGTAACACCCCGAGATTTTATAAATAATATTCTTTTTAATTTCATTAATGTCTTGTGTTGTACGCTACACCAAAAGGAGCTTGCACAACACGCATCCTTGACTTTCCTTTCATTACACGCAATCGCGACCTTCCTTGATAGCGTGTGTAGTACGCAATACCGAGTTTCACTAAACAACGATATGCTATTAAAATATTATTAAAACTAGCCGTTATGAATAGTAATAACCACTTTTTGAAATTTTGTAATTTTTATTTTTCAAAATGGACTTCATTTTTGGATTCGGAATATCGAAATTAGCTTAGGGTGAAATTTTGGTACTTTTCGAATAACTTTCATATTCTGATGAATAGTGAAAATTACTAAATTTTAATTAAAAACAACTTTTTTAATAGAAATAATTAATAGTGATAAATTATTAATTTGAGTGGTTTTAAAGTATATTTAGAATATATTTTTACAATTTAATACAATGTTGGTCATTGGATGTAATTTCACATTTAAACCAGTTATAAACAAGCGTCAATCTTTTGATAGTTATTATCTCTTAAAAACACGCTATTTGTTTTGACGACGGGAATTAATTTTTAAATTAGTTAATGCAACTGATATGTTTTGAATTTGGTAAAATAGACATCATTTTTTAGTTCATAATATCAAATATATCTTAGGCCTAATTTTTGGTATTTTTCTGAAAAACTTCAATTTTTGATGAATAGTGAAACCACTAAGTGGTAGGTTAAAAACTGAATTTTGCATAAAACTTAATTTTACCGCTTCTGTGAATAGAATTTAGAAAATCCGAGAGACATGGTTGATATCAGTAATTAAAATGTGGTTCAATGAGATAAAAATAATTTTTTGGTGAATAGTAACTTTTTACTTTTTTTACCGCGGTTAATAGTAAATAGGGTAACTAAGGGTAAATATGATATTAATATTACCCTAACACATGTCCTAATTCTATTGGATAAGTGTAATTCGACCAAAAACAACCTTATTAATATAATATGACCATTTAGGTCCACTTGGATTAGATTATGACATTTAATATTATTTTATTTAATGAATAGTTAAAACAGTTAAAATCAAAGTTTTATAACTAAAACATTTTTTATATGGGGTTATACATAAGGTAAATTCAACTATAAATATTAATTAGAAAGCTAAAAATATTTCCTACATAATGATATTTTATTTATAATTTTTAGACTTTAAATAAATTAATTTATTTATGACACAACGATGATGCAGTAATTACCCTTTTAAAGAAATGTTAACATAATTGATGTTATAAATGCTCAAATAAATGTAATTTGAGACTTTTTATGAATTACACTAATTTTCTAGGTTACTATAATATATTACTGTAGATTTAATCAACTTGTTTAGAACATATAATTCTGTTATGACTTTCACAAAAATCATATATCAAATAGTGCCAAAATTGACACAAAATAGTTTTTAAATCAAATATTATATTATTAATTGTTATTTTATTCCTAAAAATCTAAGGTTCGGCCAAATGACTTAGATAAGTATATATATATATTAATAATAAACAATTTGGGGTTCTTTTGGCATGTTATAGTAAGTGTATTAACCATATAGTGTAAGAAAACAAAAAGACACGGTAAAAGTTAAATTATTTAACTTAGAGTTAAATCTAATTGATAAGGTTAAAATAATAACCTAAACTTGTCTAAATCCTATTGGTTGATAGGATTTCGACCCATCCCCACTTTAGATTCGAAATAAGACCCTTTGGAACCATTATAAACCGATTTTGACTTTAATATAAAATAATATTTTGAGATATTCCTAAGGTGCCCCTCTCCTCCCTTATAAAAGGACACCTCCTTCCCCTCCTCCTCACACCAATTTGAGCACTCAAGCTCAGCCAACCCCTTCCAAAATCCCTTCTCCACTTCCCTAGAATAATCCTAGAGGTCCTGGTATTCTTCTAAGACCAATCTTAGTTCCCTAATTGGAGGATTCAAAGAGGCGTTTCAAAGAAGAGGTAATATCCATTACCGATCTTTTCAATTTCTTTCTTCTTCAACTTCTTCTTATTTAGTTGTTTCATGACAAAGTAATAACATAAGTATTACTTACATACTGATATGTTATTATAAATATGAAACAACCCTAATTCACCTTCTATCCATCCTACGGAAAAATGAAATCACCGCGCGTGCGTACGTACGGAATACAGTCTCCACGCCGTGGTGTAATCTATTTTCCACCACCACCTTAATAGGATGGGTATAATGGTGTAATGAGTAACTATATATGATTATTATAAAGTGATATTGATACTTAAATATTCTACATACACTTAAACACAATTCCACGACCATGGTAACGATATCATCGCTCGTGCGTACATACGGACTACCGTCTCCACGACGTGATGAGATTCATTCTCAATGATTAACCATTCATGAATGATTATAAAGTATATATAATAAGTACTAATTAAATATATGACATAATAATGATACTGGATTTATGTGAATTTATATGTATGTCATCTACTTAATTCCATTCACTTCAATAAGGAAACGAAAACAGCGTTCATGCGTACGTACGGACTACCGTCTCCATGAACGGTGTATTTCTTTCCATTTATCGATTCATTATATATATGTATATTCTGAATATATATTATATATAAATCATGTTTTATATTATATAATTAAGTAATAATGATCTAAGTAATCATATGAATAATTACAAGTTAAAACACGAACGACAAATGAGACGATTTTACCCAAAATGCTACTTTAACATGAATTTACAAAAGAACCGGTAATATAAAGTCATAAGTGAACCATATATGATATCATAACAATGAATATGATTCTGTAATAAGTCAATGACATTATTTAAATCATTATACAGGAGGTTCGGACACTTGCGAAGCAAATCGGACCTAAGGTAAGGGAAATATCACAATCTCATTTTTATCCGAGATTGTTTATACGTTGGTATTTACTGGGGTGTATTTTATCATCCACATCTATGTTTCCTCAATATGTAATGTTATTTCCATCCACCTACAATTTTTTAAATCCAATTTTACCCTTTGGTGAGTTTTTAGTAAAAGATATGAAAGGAATCTTTTGTCATTTTTCGTACGAGGTACTTTTTGACTTTTTCGACAAAAGTACGAAGAATGTTTTTTTTAACTTAAACGGCACGAACGGATTTTTACGGTTTTATAAAGCCCTATTTTCATGAAGCTTCCTCCAAAAGATTTCATGACTATTTTCAATAAAATCTCTTTCTTTTAAAATTGCATAATTTTTTGTGAAAAGAAATTGATTTTGAAGAAGAAAGGATATTTTCCTCAAGAATTCATTTCAAGTGTTTTATCAAAATTATTTTCCATCTAAGATAATAAAGGGTTCTGTTTCTATCCATATTTTTACATTTATTTTACTATGTTGTGATGGAATTATGTTTATGAATTCCTTTATCTTATATGAATGGTTTTATGATGTCATGTGGTTTAAGAATTCCATTTTTATTACATGGGTTATGCTATGATGTATGGTTTATGATTTTGTGGCACACATAATAATGGTATCATTATGAGATGGGTGGGACCTATATCTCCCTCCAATGCATTGGGTAAAGATTTTATATCTCATGAGATAGACAGGGCTGGAACGGTAGGTTATACCGGTTCAGTGAAACAGGACTGGAACGAGGGTGACTCGGTTCAGAAAGGGACTTTTTCCACTAAGATAGTCTTGGCAATGAGTCTTGACTAACAAGAAATGATTCTCTATGATTATGTGTGTATGCCACAAAGTTTCATGTTTTAAGTTTTGATTATTGTGATTACATTTCACTGCCATGATTTATCCCATGTTATGAAATTATGATCTCTTTTGCAGGTTAAGATTTCCAAAAGTTATGTGCTTGTGTATATGATGAGATTTATATTTCTTTTGTTTACCCTTACTGCGCATTTCAGATCACCCTTTTATTTTTTCTTTTCCCCAGGATATAAAGAAAAGTTTTAGGTAAAAAAAAAGGGAAGATCTTTATGGGAGATATTGGAGATCTTTCACCACGATTAGAAGACTATGTTCCGAGTTTCCAAAGACACTAAACTATTACGATCCTTGTGTGTGTATTTTTTTGTTATGTACTAAGTATTCCGCAAAAGTAATGTAATGTTCATGTACTTTAAGATTCGGGTCTCTACAGTTGGTATCAGAGGAAAGGTTTAGTCAACCTTTGGAAACTAGGATGCGAAAATGTTAGTGAGATCCCTAGAGATATTTCTAAGGTATGTCAAGGGATGTCCCTAAGGTTAAGTATACGTATAGGTTATAGTACTAGAATTACGCTAACGATCATAGAATTAAACCTAAGATGTTAGATATTGAAGGTACTCCCCCTTTATTATGTTGTTTTCCCCTAGCATGATTTTTGCCTCTCACACTATTCTTTTTGGGTTTTATAAAATGGCTGGAAACAAGATGATTCACGATAATGGAGAATATGATGGACAATGGAATGATATTCGTCATAATGAAATGGGATTTGGAAGTCCAAACATCATTATTATGCCGAATCAGCAATCTCATAATATGATCAATAAAGTAAAATTTGGTAAGTTTCCTGACTCGGCTAATAAGAGAAAGATGGAGTTTCATGATGATCATAGAGGAAAGAAAGTTCAATTTCCCCTATGTAAATCATGTGGGAAGAGGAATCAAGGAGAATGTTTCAAAGGAACTGGAAGATGCTTTGGGTGTGGAAAAGAAGGACACAAAGCAAGTAAGTGCAAAGGAAAAGGTTCAGTTAACACTATGGATAAGGATAATGGTATTGCTACGACATCAACAATGGTTAAATGTTTTAAATGTGGAATGTATGGGCATTATGCAAACCAACGCCCTAAGGGAAAGTCTCATGAAGAGAATCAGTATGGTCGTATGGGAAGTATTTATGTTGATGATGATGAAGAGACTACAAATGATATGTGAGATGAAATAATTGTTGAAGCTCGATTAATGGTTTAAGAAGGTAGTGGAATGATTACATGTTTATCAAGTGTAATGTTGTATAAGTAATCTCATGGTACTATGGAATAAAGAGACATCTAAGGATTGTTACACTATTGTCTTTCCTAAGTTTTTAAAGTGTATGATTAATGGTACTAGTAACCATGAAATGTTATTCAGATATTTTTTGGAAAGTAGATGATATGCGCATAATGAAGGAATAATAAGATAATGAGGTATTTGATTGTATTCATGAGCTCATGACTGATATAAGGAGAAGGTTATATCATGGTTCGAGTATATAGAATTTTTGGATTTTGGTATGTGGAAAGAGTTAACTTTTAACTACATTCATGTTTTCACTAAGGTTCAATGGGTATTCAAGAGAATACGTGATTAAGGCCTTTGAATGTTTGGAATGTGACCAACAAGACATATCTTATGATATATGGGGATCAACGACAGTATTAAATCTCTGGTAATCATTTTCACTATATTATGAGAGTGGACTGCAGTATTATGGATAAGCCTAAAGATTGGAATGGATTATGTTGGACATAAGTTAGTATTGTTTGAGGATAGAAGATTTTAGATATTATTGATGGGATGTTATAGTAATGTAGTTTTAAAAAAAGGACAACCTGTAGGACGGGCGACAGCCCATCGCGTCGGACAAGGCTGTGAGAATCGAACCCACAACCGAAGTGCGACTGGCCTTTATCGCCTACCACTGGACTACAGGAAGTCCCTGTTTAGTAGAAACTAGTTTTATTATATTAAGCAGTATGATATATGAAGTATAAAGTCCATTTTAGAAACCATATATGATTAATCTCACTATAGATCGACTTATGTATATAACTTTTGCTAACCTTCTGTTTGAGACAGATGGAATGACCCGTTATTCTATCACATGATCTGCTAACACTTCACGAATAACAAATTAAACTTCATTTATTTAAGAGAAGAAGTGGAAATTGTTCAAGGCACAAACAACAATGAGATTGTACCAAAATAAAGTAAGTATTTATTCTAATTCAAATTCTTCAGCTTTAGGGAAACGATCTTGAAAACCAAAAATGTTGTCCTAGTGCTCTTATATCTGATTAATCAGATGGTACCTTAGATCGTCACAAATTTATGGCTTTGTGATTTCTAGCTTTTCCATAGCCATGTTCTCTACCACTCTACATCAGAACATGATGGTTAGATTTCTCTTCCATATCCATATTTTCACCTATGTGGAAACCCAGTGATTAGTTTATTTGGGTAACCGTTACGTTTCATACATTTGTTTTTTAAAAAATTGGTTTTGGTATTCCTTTTTACGATGTGGGTTTCGATTAAAGAAACTTTTGAATAGTAAACCATTTATAACCCCGACAAATTTCGAGGGCAAAATTCATTTTAAGGGGGGTAGAATGTAACACCCCGAGATTTTATAAAAAATATTCTTTTTAATTTCATTAATGTCTTGTGTTGTACGCTACACCAAAAGGAGCTTGCACAACACGCATCCTTGACTTGCCTTTCATTACACGCAATCGCGACCTTGTTTGATAGCGTGTGTAGTACGCAATACTGAGTTTCACTAAACAACGATATGCTATTAAAATATTATTAAAACTAGCCATTATGAATAGTAATAACCACTTTTTGAAATTTTGTAATTTTTATTTTTCAAAATGGACTTCATTTTTGGATTCGGAATATCGAAATTAGCTTAGGGTGAAATTTTGGTACTTTTCGGATAACTTTCATATTCTGATGAATAGTGAAAATTACTAAATTTTAATTAAAAACAACTTTTTTAATAGAAATAATTAATAGTGATAAATTATTAATTTGAGTGGTTTTAAAGTATATTTAGAATATATTTTTACAATTTAATACAATGTTGGTCATTGGATGTAATTTCATATTTAAACCAGTTATAAACAAGTGTCAATCTTTTGATAGTTATTATCTCTTAAAAACACGCTATTTGTTTTGACGACGGGAATTAATTTTTAAATTAGTTAATGCAACTGATATGTTTTGAATTTGGTAAAATATACATCATTTTTGAGTTTATAATATCAAATATATCATAGGCCTAATTTTTGGTATTTTTCTGAAAAACATCAATTTTTGATGAATAGTGAAACCACTAAGTGGTAGGTTAAAAACTGAATTTTTCATAAAACTTAATTTTACCGCTTCTGTGAATAGAATTTCGAAAATCCGACAGTCACGGTTGATATCAGTAAGTAAAATGTGGTTCAATGAGATAAAAATAATTTTTTGGTGAATAGTAACTTTTTACTTTTTTTACCGCGATTAATAGTAAATAGGGTAACTAAGGGTAAATATGATATTACTATTACCCTAACACATGTCCTAATTCTATTGGATAAGTGTAATTTGACCAAAAACAACCTTATGAATATAATATGACCATTTAGGTCCACCTGGATTAGATTATGACATTTAATATTATTTTATTTAATGAATAGTTTAAATAGTTAAAATCAAAGTTTAATAACTAAAACATTTTTTATATGGGGTTATACATAAGATAAATTCGACTATAAATATTAATTAGAAATCTAAAAAGATTTCCTACATAATGATATTTTATTTATAATTTTTAGACTTTAAATAAATTAATTTATTTATGACACAACGATGATTCAGTAATTACCCTTTTAAAGAAATGTTAACATAATTGATGTTATAAATGCTCAAATAAATGTAATTTGAGACTTTTTATGAATTCCACTAATTTTCTAGGTTACTATGATATAGTAGTGTTGATTTAATCAACTTGGTTCGAACATATAATTCTGTTATGACTTTCACAAAAATCATATGTCAAATAGTTCTAAAATTGACACAAAATAGTTTTTAAATCAAATATTGTATTATTAATTGTTATTTTAATCCTAAAAATATAAGGTTCGGCCAAATGACTTAGATAAGGATATATATTAATAATAAACAATTTGGGGTTCGTTTGGCATGTTATAGTAAGTGTATTAACCATATAGTGTAAGAAAACAAAAAGACACGGTAAAAGTTAAATTATTTAACTTAGAGTTAAATCTAATTGATAAGGTTACAATAATAACCTAAACTTGCCTAAATCCTATTGGTTGATTGGATTTCGACCCATCCCCACTTTATCTTCTAAATAAGACCCTTTGGAACCATTATAAACCGATTTTGACTTTAATATAAAATAATATTTTGAGATATTCCTAAGGTGCCCCTCTCCTCCCTTATAAAAGGACACCTCCTCCCCCTCCTCCTCACACCAATTTGAGCACCCAAGCTCGGCCAACCCCTGCCAAAATCCCTTATCCACTTCCCTAGAATAATCCTAGAGGTCCTGGTCTTCTTCAAAGACCAATCTTAGTTCCCTAAGTGGAGGATTCAAAGAGGCGTTTCAAAGAAGAGGTAATATCCATTACCGATCTTTTCAATTTCTTTCTTCTTCAACTTATTCTTCTTTAGTTGTTTCATGACAAAGTAATAACATCAGTATTACTTACATACTTATATGTTATTATAAATATGAAACAACCCTAATTCACCTTCTATCCATCCTACGAAAAAATGAAATCACCGCGCGTGCGTACGTACGGAATACCGTCTCCACGCCATGGTGTAATCTATTTTCCACCACCACCTTAATAGGATGGGTATAATGGTGTAATGAGTAACTATATATGATTATTATAAAGTTATATTTATACTGAAATAGTCTACATACACTTCAACACAATTCCACGACCATGGGAACGATATCATCGCTCGTGCGTACGTACGGACTACCGTCTCCATGACGCGATGAGATTCATTCTCAATGATTAACCATTCATGAATGATTATAAAGTATATATAATAAGTACTAATGAAATATATGACATAATAATGATACTGGATTTATGTAAATTTATATGTATGTCATCTACTTAATTCCATTCACTTCAATAAGGAAACGAAAACAGCGTTCATGCGTACGTACAGACTACCGTCTCCATGAACGGTGTATTTCTTTCCATTTATCGATTCATTATATATATGTATATTATGAATATATATTATATATAAATCATGTTTTATATTCTATAATTAAGTAATAATGATCTAAGTAATCATATGAATAATTACAAGTTAAAACACGAACGACAAATGAGACGATTTTACCCAAAACGCTACTTTAACATGAATTTACAAAAGAACGGGTAATATAAAGTCATAAGTGAACCATATATGATATAATAACAATGAATATGATTCTGTAATAAGTCAATGACATTATTTAAATCATTATACAGGAGGTTCGGACACTTACGAAGCAAATCGGACCTAAGGTAAGGGAAATATCACAATCTCATTTTTATCCGAGATTGTTTATACGTTGGTATTTACTGGGGTGTATTTTATCATTCACATCTATGTTTCATAAATATGTAATATTATTTCCATCCACCTAAAATTTTTTAAATCCAATTTTACCCTTTGGTGAGTTTTTAGTAAAATATATGAAAGGAATCTTTTGTCGTTTTTCGTACGAGGTACTTTTTGACTTTTTCGACAAAAGTACGAAGAATGTTTTTTTTAACTTAAACGGCACAAACGGATTTTTACGGTTTTATAAAGCCCTATTTTCATGAAGCTTCCTCCAAAATATTTCATGACTATTTTCAATAAAATCTCTTTCTTTTAAAATTGCATAATTTTTTGTGAAAAGAAATTGATTTTGAAGAAGAAAGGATAGTTTCCTCAAGAATTCATTTCAAGTGTTTTATCAAAATTATTTTCCATCTAAGATAATAAAGGGTTCTGTTTCTATCCATATTTTTACATTGATTTGACTATGTTGTGATGGAATTATGTTTATGAATTCCTTTATCTTATATGAATGGTTTTATGATGTCATGTTGTTTAAGAATCCCATTTTTATTACATGGGTTATGCTATGATGTATGGTTTATGATTTTGTGGCACACATAAGAATGGTATCATTATGAGATGGGTGGGACCTATATCTCCCTCCAATGCATTGGGTAAAGATTTTATATCTCATGAGATAGACAGGGCTGGAATGGTAGGTTATACCGGTTCAGTGAAACAGGACTGGAACGAGGGTGACTCGGTTCAGAAAGGGACGTTGTCCACTAAGATAGTCTTGGCAATGAGTCTTGACTAACAAGAAATGATTCTCTATGATTATGTGTGTATTCCAAAAAGTTTCATGTTTTAAGTTATGATTATTGTGATTACATTTCACTGCCATGATTTATCCCATGTTATGAAATTATGATCTCTTTTGCAGGTTAAGATTTCCAAAAGTTATGTGCTTGTGTATACGATGAGATTTATATTTCTTTTGTTTACCCTTACTGAGCATTTGAGCTCACCCTTTTATGTTTTCTTTTCCCCGGGATATAAAGAAAGGTTTTAGGTAAAAAAAAGGGAAGATCTTTATGGGAGATATTGGAGATCTTTCACCACGATTAGAAGACTACGTTCTGAGTTTCCAATGACACTAAACTATTACGATCCTTGTGTGTGTATTTTTTGTTATGTACTAAGTATTCTGCAAAAGTAATGTAATGTTCATGTACGTTAAGCTTCGGGTCTCTACAAGTTCCCAACACCAAACTAGGGAACATGAGTCAAATGTATAAGAACCAATGATATTGGGGAAGGAACATGTGTGGACATACCCAATATTTTGGTCACATCTCCATAAAGGGAATATATATAGCTACAACCCATGGGAAGGTTCTCTAAATTCCAAAAAGATTCATGGAGGTGTCCCATAACCCTCCCGCAGTTTCCCACACACATGTATCTTTCATGAATGTCTATTGAGGGTGTTATTATCTAATCATCCCAAAAAACAAGGGAGGTCAGTGAAACCTTCTCCGCTAGAACCAGATGTTCCCTCAATCTCTACATAAGCACCAGGATTTTCCACCTCAAATGCATTGGATCCTAAGACACATTTCAATGAGAAAACCCCACCTTATGAAGCACTGACCTCTGGAATAAAATTTTGATATTATGAAATAGTCAGTGGTTGTCCCATCAGTGATCTCAATATTGTATTCACTCCATCATTAAAAATAACTTAGAGGGAACTAATTGAATCCCTACAGATCCCACATGATTTCAATACATAAGCCACTTCAGCCTACGTTTATTGAGTGCGGATCATGCAATCAGAATGCCATGTCAGCACCTCATTCACTAACCATGATCAGGAATAGGTCGTCCAAAGGCACATCAGGACCCTATAGGATTTGGGTAGAGTAAATAATGTCGATTTCGGAAGGGATCTGATCTAAAATGGTTTCAGTATCAACCTCAACCTAGTTATAACCCTTCTACATTTGAGATATAGTGAAGGGGGCTTGTATGCTATTATATTACTATTCAAGGTTATTATAATCATGTTAAATAACCTCTCGGGAAGATAAAGATCAAATCTAGGTTTTGGGATCTCACGTCTGACATTGAGTTTATGTTTATCCATCAAGACACAATATACTATGTTTTACTTGGAAGTCCTAATATATAAAACCATGTGAAGGTACCTTCAACATTCCATTAGTTTATAAAATAACCCATCAATGGAATGTTTGTAATACTACATGGTGAAAGTTCCCCATTCGAGAATTTTAAAGCCATGTATGTTGAATCATGTTTCTATAAAAAGAAGATGCAATAAACCAATAATGAATAATGATATACATATTGCATCCCACAATAGCTTGGGTACTTCCCCTGTGAATCCCTCAAGTATACTTGACATTGACTATATACTTCCCATAAATTTGGTTGAGGTAATAGAACTAGCCATAGAGGTCGAAGCCCCTCATGTCCCAAGTGATAGTGTAAAATAAAATCATCTCTAACATCTATCTATAGTTTCTTAATAAATAGGGGATGGTAATGTCTCTTCTCATGGACTCTCTCACCTCGACAGTGAAATAGAATCCCCCACCTCAATATGTTTTTATTTATTGGAAATAGAGGTAGGGTCCAAGGCCATGTACAAATTCAGAGGTGGAAGAAGATGAATATGACCTCAGGAATTCCCCTCTCACATTAAATAAATGCATATCCACCACCATCGATGAGCTTAGGTAGGTAAATATAGTAATACAATAGGACCTATGACCTACAATGATCAGTTTCACAATTCCCCTCAAGGATAAATAGATGTACATCACATTTATAAAAAAGCACAGATATGAGTTTTCTTGAAACTACACAGAAATGTACAGACTAAATCTAGATGTGGCTACACACCATCTCATCTTACCTGATAATAATTGAGGGTTCAAGAAGTTATACAGGAGGATTCACCCATCTCAGGCCACCAATGTAGAGGCGGAATTTGAAAAATTGATCAAATAAAACTTTTTCCATGAAGTGAAATACCCAATATTTCTTTCCAACATCATACCTATCAAGAAAAAGAATATGAAGATTTTTTTCCACAATGATTTTAGTGATCTTAGTAGACATTTATTAAAGAAAACATCTCATTACTGATCACAAAACTATTGATCAATGAAATGGCTGGCTTCCATGCCCTTTCCATTATGGATGAGTTCTCAGGGTACAATTAGATAATGATAGCCAATAAAGATGAAGAAGACAGTCCCTTTAGAGCTCCCTAGTAGAAATTTTTATATCAGGTCATTCCTGTTGTCATAAATATTTATAGTACTACTTATCAACATTCCATGCATCATATATTTAAGCCATTTTTAGGAAGTATAGTTGAATTTTATATCGATAACCTTGTTATCAAATCCCGATAGTGAAGTGATCACTTCATGGATCTTCAAATAGAATTCTACAAGTTGGGATAGCACATTCTGAAGATGAATCTATAGAAATTCACTTTTGTGGTAACATCAAGGATGTTTCTTTGCATTGTGGTATGCCATCCTGGCATTGAGGTGGTACTAGAAAAGTCTAGTCCTATTTTAGCAATGTCATCCCAAAAAAATATCAATGATCTTATGGGACTCTAAGTGAAACTCTCCTATATTTTTTATTTTATAGAAAACATGGATGAAAAATCTCTCTCCTTGAAAAGGCTAATAAATAAGGTAATAACCTGATAATATAAAGGTAACTTCCAAGAATCCATCAAAATTATCAAGTAGTATCTACTTCACCCACTGGTTATGATGCCTCCAGTGGAATAAGGGCCACTCATCTTGTATTTGGCCACTAGAGAATGCTCACTAAGAGCCCTCATCACATAGTAAAATGATATAGAGAGTGAGAATAGTCTCTATTACATTATAAAAATAATACTAGGTATTAAGACCTCATACTCATATGTTAAGAAGAATTACTATGCACTCATCTTCACAGTGAAAAGCTGAGGCATTACTTGAAGCACCACCAAGTCTATCTGGTCTCTCATATTGATCTACTTAAGTACATCCTTGTTCATTATATGTTTATGGGATCATTTCCTTGATGGGAGGTCATTCAACATAAATATGACATCCAGTTTGTGTCACAGAAGGTAGTGAAAGGGAATTCCCTGGCTAATTTCCTTGCGGAATATCTCGCCTCAGATAATACACTAATGAAGACCGATCTCCCTGATGAGGTCATATTCTATACCCATTACACTCCTAGGACATGAGAGATGTATTTTTATGTAACCTTCTAAATTCCTATCATAAAAGGTATGGAAACCCCTAATGCTAAATCGGATTGGATTAGGGGTTCTATTTGTCTCTCCCAAAAAAGTAGTTTTCCCTACTCTTTCTCATTATCCGAAGGCTTCACAAATAATGTGTCCAAATACCAAGCCCTCATCACTGGCTTGGAATTAGACCTATAGCTTCATATAACCTACCTGAATATTAAATGGTATTCAGAACTACTGATAAATAAAATCAATCAAAAATATTCCATCAAAAGGGAAGAACATTCCCCTCTCACTGAATATATCAGGGGACTAATAAAATAGTTCCCTTTTAAGCCCAAATTTCATCACATTCCCTAATTGAAGATTTCTCATTCCAATGCATTGGATAATACAACCACATTTCTGGTTTTCCCTGATCTAGAGGATGAAATATTCTATATCACGCATCGAAGAATGGTATCATCGGTCATTGTATGTGATAAAGAAGAAATCAATCAGTTAAACACAACCCAAGACTATGATGAATAGATATCCATACCAAGATGAATGGATCCCATAATAAGTTATCCCCAAAATATGACTCTCTCAACAGACCGGGCTGTAAAGAAATAAATTTAGAGTCATACAGCAAAATTTACCCTATATGATGACCCAAATGATCCAAAATACCTCAAAAAGTGAGTCTTTGATGGAATAATCCTCAGATTCATAGTAGAAATAGATATTCACACCATCATGGAAGAATTATATGTAAGATAATGCAGTGATCATCAATCTAGGACCAAGATCTCCCACCAAATCAATAGATTGTGTTATTACTGGAAAACCATGATACATGACTCTGTGTTGTTCACAAGGAAGTTTCATGCATGCCAGATTCATGAAAACTTTATCCATAATCCCCCATAATTTCTACATACAGCTAAATAGTCCAAGCTATTTTCCATTTGGGGAATGGATATTGTGGGTATATACCCTCCAACCACATATATGGAGTTCAAGTACATCCTTACTGATAGTGACTACATTTCCAAATTGGATGAGGAAATACCCATCAAATAAATCATACATAATAACATCATCAACTTCATAAATCCCTATATTATCACCATGTTCCATGTACCTCACACAATATTGACAAATAAGGGCACTAATTTCTATTCTACTGAGTTGAATAAATTATACGAGGAGTACAATATTAAGTTCAATCACTCATATCTCTATCATGAAATAGAAAATGGAAAAATAGAGGCCTTAAATAAGACTCTATAAAATATACTCTAAAATATGGTGAAAAATATCAAGAAGTCCTAGCCGAAAAATCTCCTCCATGCTCTATGGGCCTATTGTACCACCACGTGTACTGCTACGTAAGAAACTCCATACTCATTGGTGTAGGGGACCGATGTATTATTACCCATAAGAGTCCATATTCATTCACTCTGAATAGCTATTTATGGAAAAATCTCATATTATGAGGAATAATAAAATAGGATTGATGAATTGGAGAGGATTGATGAAAATAGGTTGTGTACATTTCACAACCTTGAAGTATATCAGAATTAGATCACATGAACCTTTAATAAAAAATTTCACCTCTATTCATTCCTCTAAGGAGAGTAGGTATTGGATCTTAGGACACCAATGATACCAGGGAAGAAGCCTCCAAATCTAGAACCCTAATGGGAAGAGCCATCATACATAAGTTCTGTCATAAAGGATATTATTCACAATCCATGATGGATATGGAATGTGTCGCACCCCCCGCCAATGAGACATTTCTCAATAATTAATTTTTATTGATTTCATTAAGCATTCCTAATCCTGGAAGCATGAAATTAAACTACCTGGAAAATGTCCTTACCAAGTATATTAAAATGAATTTGTTTCTATAACTATCTGTGACTTGATTCCTATAATCATAGAATACATAGTGATGCATAAACCTCTAATCTTGGTCCCAGCCATAATATTTTATTTCTTTCATGTCGGGTGATCCTCATCCTTATCATATGACTCTAAACTATATGAAATATTTCCTTACTGCAGGACTTAAAACTGAATGGATCAATAACATCCATCCCATTTCAATTTAGTTAAAGAATGTCCTTACCACAAGATGTTAAAGTTCATGGCAAATAACCTTACCACACAAAATTAAATTTCATGGGTTTCTAGAACAATTTATGTCTTGATTCTCATTTTTATTAGATATGTATGGATTCCTTGATCCTATATCTTTGTCTAGCCACCACATCAGGAAAAAAATCCCATATCTTATCCTTAATCACCTCAACATAGTGGGAGGAACCCTTTCCATTCCTTGTTTCTCACACTGATCATAGCTCACATGATCTTGGAAATTTTAGTAAAGGATTCCCCATATGAAAAAAGGCATAACAAATCATAAAGGGTTCATCATGGTCATTAATGCAAGAACTTAATAGGAATATCATGCATCCTCATAGTAGGACATTAAACATCATGTTTGATGTCCTATTCATGGAATAAAAACTACACATTCTTGTGGACCTTTCCTAAGAGGAACACTAATTTTTGTGATTGTCCTCCTACCACACCACTATTCAAGAACTATTTGTGACTTGATTCCTGAAATTATAAGATATGTAGTGATGCCTGAAACTCCAACCTCTGGTCCTGTCACAACATAGCAAAAAAGTTCCACCACCCTACACATAGGTTATACTTGTAAAGGAACCTCGTGTTTCAAGAACTATGTTTATCCTGATTCCTACTACCATAGATTACATATTGAACCCCATATTTCTAGCTTTGGGTCCAACCATAATACCCATTTTTACACTAGGAAGCCTATATCCTTGTTGTATGACATTAAATTTCATGGTTCATCAAGAACTATGTGTGGCTTGATTCCTATCATCATATGATAAATCATGTCGTCCAAATATACAA
Source organism: Viscum album (assembly GCA_963277665.1). Lineage (NCBI taxonomy): Eukaryota > Viridiplantae > Streptophyta > Magnoliopsida > Santalales > Viscaceae > Viscum > Viscum album. Next base: position 402,412,844 of record OY728138.1, read on the forward strand.
TCCTCATCCCTGCTACAACAATCAATGGAAATAATGACCACCTCTACGTACAGGTCAGTCCTGCGTAGATAGATTCCCCTTCAAGAACTATGTGTGGCTTGATTACTCTCATCAAAGGATATATAGTGATGCCCAGATCTCCAATCCTAGGCCCAGCTACAAAAACCAACAAAAAATCACCTCAACTACATAGGTTTTGATCAATACAAAACCATTTCTCCTATATAAGAGTCAAATATATGTGCAGCTTTCTTGTGCGTGTAATATATCTTTCAAAAAAATCATGCATGTTCCCACATCATTACCTCATGATGTTAAATTGAAAGGAAAAATATATTTCCGTATTGTATGACGTTAAAATACAATGAAAATTTCTTTATCGTATGACATTAAAAGTGAAGGATAAATACTTCCCCACTTCATGATGTTAAATTTTACATACCATTACCCATCATTATCCCTTATCAAAGAACTATAAGAGCCCGACCCTGGCCATCCATAATATGGTGTTCTTCCTTTATCATTTAAGAACCACAATCCATGAATCAAAATTCATGTCTCAAGTGCCTAGAGTTTCCAAAAACTTTTAATGGGATTTAGATAAGGATACTCAACTTCAAGGGACACTTTTTTACTATGCATGTATGAATATGGCCCCTAGATATGCTCCTATCGTCACCAACCAAATGCGTCACTCTGTAAAAAGGGCCTTCTGATCCTTTTGAGCCCGAAAATCATCATGGTAGAACACATCACCTCAATGTGTTCTGATCAATTCCTATTAATATTATCTCATATGATTTACAATATTTTTATCTCCCACTCAGAAGTATGTTGGGGGTAGTTTTGACACTGGGTATCCTAATTGGTCACTTCTGTAACATCCCACATATTATTTCCATGTGCATTGTCACTTTAAACTGCATGCACTCAATCAAATATATAATACCTTAATCTCTAGCCTATAATGGTCTAAATCTCATGACCTTAAACTGATAAAGAAAGAGACACAAATCTTTTCTTGTTAAAACCCCTCAAAGGGTGGACTAAGGAAAAGTCATGCCTTTTCTCACTAAACTCTTCATCTCTAGAGTTTAGGAAAAAATTAGGGCACAAATAAATAAGGAATAAATCTCATAGGTCATACTCTATTACCCTAGTAAAATACATGATATGATCATTAGACCCCCTTGTTCAGTTAAATTTTAGATTTATGATTCATCAAATACCCTCCCTATAAGAACATGTTCTCTAGGTAGTGACACAACATTTATGTTGCTCGAACCCTTTATGAATTTTACAATCTCAATAAATTACACTTTATTATTTGAGTACCTCAGATCATTTCATCATTCCATAGACCTTATTATAATATAACTAAATTCAAGGGACCATTTGTTTGACTATTCATGTATGCCTATGGATCCTTCATATGTCCCTATAGTCATCAACCAAATGTGTCACTTTGCAAAAGGGATTTTTGATCATTATGAGCCCTAACATCACCAAGGAAAAACACATCACCTCAGTGTGTTTAGGTTCATTATTAGTTTGGTTTTCCCAAAACATCCTCATGAATTGATCACTTTGAACCATGATTTACAATCCCAAAATCAAAATATTATAGAGGATTTAACATCTTCAATGTTACATCCCCATTTTTTGTACCCTTTCTCAAATCAGAAATGTGACACTCCATTATTGAACATTTAATGGCCCACACCTCATGATTCAAAATCATAGTGAGTTGGGATTGAGCTTTATAGTTTATAGGTGAACTTCCCAAGGGTTCCAGAACCCTTCTTAGATATCTTTCCTCTCATATCCAACCTCTAATCTATACGTCTGGGTATTCACAAATATTTTATGGGCCTTATAAAAGAGTGGATATCATCTTTTATTAACAATGATTTTGATATAAAATGGATTTTTCCTACCAACCAGAGGCATGTTATCCTTTAATGTAAGGAGATTTAATCCTTGTGAGACCTCTCTACACCATGGTGGAACCTGTCACCTCAAGGTTCTATGGGTCTCCTCATCATGTCTTCCACATCCCATATTCACTAACTCAAACTTTTGTGTTATGACTTATATCACCCATACTCCAACTATCCAAGTAGACTTATAGTCCCTAGTATTTCTCCATCAACCAATATCCCCCCAATAAATCTTCCATAACCCTTGGAAAAGAGTGTAGAAACCTATGTTTGACAATTCTTCTAATACATAAGGGGTTTTACCTTCCGACTAGAGGAATATCCTCCTTGCAGGAAAGGTTCTCTAATCCTCATGAGCCTCAACAACACTAAAACATAACTAAACACCCTAGGGTTTTTTGGGTCATTCCTGACATGTATGCACCATATTCCATCATCATTGATCAAGTACTAGAAGTAAGAATTTAAAGTGAATTAAATCCTAATGTCTGGGATAAAAGACTCTAAACTATAGTGATAGAAGGACCATGCTAAAAGACCCTAAACTACAGCGATATAATGTACAAGGAAAAAGACCCTAAACTATAGTAATATAAGTTCTGGCCGAAAACACCCTAAACTACAATGATATAAGGTATGTGCTAAATGATCTTAAACTACATTGATATAATTCCTGAGCTAGAAAACCCTAAACTATAGTGATATAAGGTCCAAGAGAAAATACCCTAAACTACATCAATAGAATTTCCAAGCTAGAAGACCCAAACTATATCAAAAAATTAGATTAGTCCAAAATAATTGAAAATATACACATCTAGTGAGGACCACCCTTTAGTCTTATAAAAAATAAAGCTAAGATCACCATGTCCATTGAATTTGGAAATATATAGGGAATTATTCAGGATACCAAGCATCACCCAGAAGATCAAGTGTCACCTAAGACACAGATTAGAGACAATACTAAATCCACATGCAGACATTTACTTTCCTCTGAACCGAGCCCTTTTCCCTGTGTACATCACACCTAAGGGGGTAAATTTGTTGATGCCTGCCAAATGGGTATCATAAAATTCAAAAATGAAGAAATACATGAATATGGGTATCATTTTCCTCACAAAACAAAGGAAGAATAAGGTGTCCATGATCACACAGGTTTCATGAACCTTCAGGATACATGTGATCACATGACTTGCATAAAGTTATGTGGAAGGTCATGCAGACAGCCGTGTATACTGAATAGAATGCAAAAGATCCCATGGATCCCCTTTGACAAGTCCTTCTCTTGATAAGGTTCCCCAAATAGTCAGTGACTATATGGAGGATTCTTGACGAGCACCCCCATATCACATGAATTTTCAGGTAGTAGGCACCTCACAATCCATCCAAAAATCCTCTAAAAATAGAAGGGAAATATCAAAAATGTGGGAGCCTCTTACGGTCATAAATATCACATGATGCATCACTGGTATATTGAGTGATTGTCTTAAACAACACTTATATAATATCATGATATCCCCAACCTTTTTAAAATAAAAGAGGAAATAAAAAGGGCAAAGGATGGATCACCTTTCAATCATATAACTAACATTTCACATGCATGTATCCCACAAGACACCATGGAAGTCCCATTAAAATGTATTCTTAGTTGTGAAAAATCCCATAGGAATGTCACCCCCATCATGATAAAGTCTTCATACATTTCTAGGAAGTCTCACGATCTACCATTAACTCCAAAAAAACAAAAAGGGTTTATCCATGAAGTAATCATGCATCACCATAAGGCCTTTCGTTCATCTCGCAGCACATCACTAATGGGGAAAGTGATTATCTTCAGCAACACTTTTATAGGCTTATAAGATCCCTTGGACTTCAACAAATGAAATATGGAAATAAAAGGGAAAAGGTTGGATCATCTTGTGATCATAAAACTCAAATGACACACTGAAATTGTCTCTCAATAACCCTTGACATTAATGTTTGATATCACAAAGGCCCCCTGGAAATCCATACTTGTCTCGTGGAATATCACTAATAAATCATCAAATAACATGTGAAAGACTTTCAGAAATCATATATGAAATTCATTATACATGTCAAGATGAAAATATAGAAGACCCTCAGCATGTATTTATGATTCAAAAAGAGCACATTAATTCTCCATAATCTAATAAATAATGTGTTTATGGGATAACCTCATGATCACTGAAAATCATGTGACCCCTAGAATGACCAATGAAAAAACCTCATCAAAAAGAATGATATCAAAGGCACCGACTCCATCTTGTATTTTCATGATACATACCATGAAAAGTGACAAATAACCCACATGTAAACGTTTATATATCCCTCACCAAATTATAAAAAAGAATATGGAATTTTCATTGGAACCTTGCACCAGCACATCTAGGAATCAAAGTAGATTTCTTCAAGTGGTTTATCTCATGACTAGAAAGTTTTTTTGTGAGGTAAGATTCAGAGAACAAACGGAGCGATTGTGTAGCATGCATAGAAACATTGCGTGATCACTCATAGATCATGTGAAGAAATTCTGGTGGGTTATGTGAATAACATACCACATATCTAATAGATATTTAAATAATTAAAATAAGATAACAATTTTCAAATATAATTTTATTGCAATAAAAGTCTAGAACAAAGACTAAAAATATTGGAGACTTATGCGATGAACATACACACTGATCCTCGTGCCCTTTGTGTGAACCACCCAGTTCACAGGGAATCCCCAAGACATGTCACCTAGATCTCATTAGGTTTCTGGGTATATTATTCGGATCATGAAAAGTCTAATGGACATGTCTGATCAAGTCACAAGGTGCCCCCTAGGCATGCCAACCAAGTCTCATGAAAACCTCCAAGATCGCCATAAAAACTTTGTGGTGTCCGTTAGATATTTCTCTCATCTCATATAGAAGAATTAGTACATGTCAATAAAGTCTTGTGATAGCATCAAGGAATTTCAATTGGATCTCACGATGTCCTTCGAGCACACCAGCCCAATCTCACAAATTCCTTCGGACATGTCAACTAGATTTTGCAGCGCCCTCCATACATGTCATTCTAGATCGGTCGGAATGGCCCGAAGGCCTTCATTTTTTATTATTTTGATAATCCACCTTTCAAGGGATGAGTTGGAACCCTTACAAGGCTCGAAGGCTCAGAGACAATTACATGACCCATAGGTCTTAGAGGGAATCACCCAGAAAAGACAACTTGGAACTGCTCCTCCCCATCATGTGTCATGATATCAACACTCCACCTTCGCAGGGCTGATCGGCTAGCTGTCCTATGCAAAGTTGCACAGGACCAGTGCTGATGGCAAAGCCATACCCTCTCATTCTTCCAATTCCAGTTAGCTCTACTCTAGTAAATGTGCCTTCCCTGAATCCTCCTCTGAATCCTTGTCCCTTGTAGTCTGACTGGTACATCTGCATTCATGTGGCCCGAAGGCCTTGGGGTGGCCCAAAGGCCTTAAGGTGTCCCAAAGGCCTTGAGAATCAACTGTCCTGAAGGCCTTGGGTGGTCCGAAAGCCTTACAGGACCCGAGGACCAAACCGGTGTCCCAAAGGTCCAGATGGATGAATAGTTCTGGATACTACAGTACCAAACAATGCCTGCTATAGTACCCACTACAGTGTGTCATCCATCTTTCACCATGACACCATGGAAAGTAAACTTGATCATTTTATTCTATCTAAGCATTTCATCTGAGGTCATGTGATGTGTTCTAGGATCATTAGACCATGTCTTGTAATATCCTCCAAACAAATCAGCCATGATCAATTGAAAAACTTCTTATATGCCATCTTGTTTATTCAAAGTCACTTAAAAAATTCATCTGGATCATGTGATTATATTTGTACATTTTAAGCAGACATCCTCTGATATGTCAAGCAGAAAATCAACGCATGTCGAGAAGACAATCAATGCATGTCAGGAAGACAATAAGGACAAGTCAATCAGACATCCTAGGAGTTGATAACCTTGTCTAGACTCCATCAAGGGAAACATCAGTGTGTAATCCCTAACCAAAATAACTATGATGACTCTAATTCCTTCCATAACTAGGATACGTAGGATGCCTCTACATGATCTGATATATGTATTAACATCCAAATGGTTTTCCTAGTGTATAATTCCCACATATATAATATATGAGACTTATTATTTTCTATCCCTTGTTTCTCACATCAATCATAGATCACATAGGATTAAGAAGTTGCAATGATCATATCATTCATGTCATAAGCCTCTATCAATGTAAAGTAAATGTCAGTGTATAATCCTGAATCAGCTGCATAACATGATGTGTCCCACATATAAGGGAAACATTAGTGTGTAAGCCCTGATCAATTGAACCATGAGAAATTTGATTTCTATAATAACCAGGATACGTATGATGCATTTATAAGGCCTGGGAATAAAAGGGAATCCACGTCGGTGTATGTCACACCATGTATCTAAAATTACAACTATCAGAACCCAATCTATCTAAAGGGTTGATCATCCTTCCTCATCCATTAGTGGAATGAGAAACCAATTGAACTATGGTAACTTTGATTTTTGCAATAACTAGGATACATAGGATACCTTCCTAAGGCCCTAGCTTCATATTAATCATTTCAAGGGTTGTCCCATCCTGTAATTACCATATCCATATGTAGTGAGACTGATTACTTGTTATCTCTTTTTTTTCACACCAAGCATGGATCATGAGGGATTAGAGATTTGTAATAGTCATATCATTCGCATCATGAATCTCCACTAACGATGGAATACTCAGTGTGTAATCACTAATTATTAGTATGATATGATTACCTCCATATAATTGTATCTACCTTGGGGTAAATCCCAAGGGCATGAATTAACTACGTGGGTTTTTATTAATTCAATATATATGATATATAGTATGCCTAATAATGGCTCAACCCCCTCCTCAGAATATTAAACCGCCTCCCTAGATAGAAGGAAATTCAGAATTTTCTAGTTTTGTGGCTTCATCATATAAGAAACTACCCCTTGTTGGGAAATAAATGATGAACCTCAGATATATAAAGATGGAATCACAAATGAGTTTCCCTTTTGTTTAATATAAAATTTGCTTATCCTATAATCATTTTTTTAGGGTAACTGATCCCATATCCAGACAAGGAAGTGATTTTAGAAGATATCTTAAACATATAAGAGGGACCCATAGTAGGAAAAAATTCCCACAAAAATGGTGTGATGATCTCGATCTCCCATACTTTGGAACAATGTGATTTCTTAAGTGTCACTAGGTATAAAACCACAACTGATCGCCTTCTATTGGAAAGAGGGTTTGTTCGCAGTTATAGATGTGGGAACCATTGAGATTTTTCATTACCAACAATAATGGTGACACAACATCAATTATTGTGCAAGAAATAACCCCCCCCCCAAATCAACCATTAGGCCAAACTGAATTCACCTCAGTCATCACTTTTTCCATAGAAACAGCATGATATATCATATTTTCTTTGGTACTTTTAATTAATTTATTCTCAACCTTTAATTTTTATCGATTTATAAATTAATCCATAAAAAACTAATAGGTATTTAAATTATCACTATAAACATATTAGATCATCAAATATTCGATTTACTTAAAAAGGGATGATATATATTAATAGAACATATTCAACCTAGATTTGATACCTTATGTTCTTTATTGTGGGAAATTTATCAATATTTTATTCATATCACTTATTTTCAGATATACTTATATTGATCAACTATTAGGTAAGGAAACAATGTCTAGTATATGTTATCTTAATAATTATGTACATTGAAAGTCATTTCCCCTTTATAGAACATTAACAAGTTTCTCATCACTTCTTTACATTTCAATGTCCCACCCAAACATCATTATTCTATTGATGAAGAGTTATACATGGTCTTCAGTTTTCTCCTTGATCGCCATAGGCTATAAAAAACATTAATGGATTTAACATACCATAAAGGATGTGATTTAACCTATAAGAACATAAAAAAACAATATTAATAGAAAAAATTCATAACTGATACCAGACATCATCAATAAATCACTTAAAGTGTCTTGGAAATTTTCCATAAAATTGATCAATAAATAATCTTGAAACTAAAACCCATTTTCATGTAACATAATGGAGTAAATATAAAATATCCTTAATTAAATGTGAAAAAACCCTCTAAAATCCTATAAATTTTCATGAAATAAAAATAATTACCATGGTCACCCACTCTAATAGACTTTGGGTTTGATCCCTTATTTTCATGAATATGAGTTAGTATTTATGTTTATGATAATTGAACATAATGTAGTTGAGATTTATATTTTATTAAGCTTAATAATAAGTCCCAAAATATTTATTTGATCCATGTATGATCGTATATGTAACGTGAAAATTAATGATATGAAATTGACATAAAGAATAATCATAAATAAAAAATTATCTTGTTTTTACCAAGAAACCTTCACACTGTGATTTTTCTTTATTAGAAAATGATTATAGGAACTAAAATAAAAAATATCATATCCAATTAGAATAACAATTAAACTCAAATAAAATCATTCCAAAATAAACAAAATCATTATATAGTCGAACACAAGGATATTCTCAGTATACATAAAATCATTTCACTAAAAGGTAATTTTATCTCATAATAACATAAAACATGGATAATATGGTATCCAAACTAAACACATGGTCAAACATTATCCTAACTCAAGGATTTTATTGAAAATAAACCAAACACATATCCATTTCAAATCAAATATTAAATATAACCTGATTTTATAAAATCTAAAAAATAATTTTTAAAAACTAAGTGTTTCTATAATAAAAAAATTAAAATTAAAAAACCAAATACATTTTCATGTTTTTTGAATAAAACTAATCACATTAGTGATTTTATAACTAAATTTAGAAAATTAAAATTTAATGTAATCCTTTTAAAAAAACATTTTTTACAACAATAACAACATTACCATTTTGAAAATATTTAACAAGGTAACGTCAATTTAAGAACATCATTTCACAATCTAAATACAAGGATTGGAAATAATTACATTTCTAAAATTTCATACTTTATTCTCCCTATAAAACATTTCATAAACACAAATCATAAAAATAACCTTTTTTGGATAACCATAACATTATAATATAATATAAAATCATTCCCAAAATATCAAATACAATTTCTACACATATAATATAAAAAACAATTTTTAATTACCATAAATTATTTCCTATATTTATTATTCCATTTGAAAATAATGAGGTTTCCTCAAAAACATGACACTAATGTATTTTATAAAGTTTGATATATAAAAATATTATTATATTCTATGTTCAATAACCTAAAAATTATTTTTTACATTATAAAAACTGGAATAAAATTAATTAGTCACAAATAAATTATCATTATTTTTAATTAAAAGTGTTAAGAGAGTATAATATCCTTTAAATGATATTTAATCTCCATATTCCATATTCTAAAATTTCAAAACAAGTTTAAAACACAATATCATTTGACCACCCTATTTTATGAATCATTAACTTGATTTTTCACATTTATTGAATAATTATCACCATATAAAATCCAATCACGGGTTCTATTAAATCATTAAATTTTACTATAAATAAAAGAAAATATTATTTCTAATGTATCAAATAATTTTTAATAAGAAACTTACCCAAAATTGTAATTTTAATTATTACTAAAAAATATTTTATCCCTATCCAGAAGAATAAAAATCTAACACTCAATCATATTTGTTGAATAATGAAACACTTTACTGAAATACAATAATTATGTTTGTAAAACATATTATCCAATCATATCAATTGAACCAAAAAATCTCACTAACAAAAAAACATATGATTTCATAAAAAAAATTAAATCATGATTGATATAAATAATAATTAATATTTCTATACCCAATTTATCAATAATTTTCAGCATCCATTTAACATTAAATTAAATAATCATCATTATAGAGTTAAATTTCTCAATTAATTCATATTCCGTATATATAAAAAGCATCAATTATTTAATAGATTCACTCATAAAATAAAATTTATTACATGGAATTATAAATTAAAAAAATAACATGTAGTTTAAATTTTAATTTCAAAATTTGTGAAAAAACTATATTAGAAATAAAATATTTATTTATCAAAACATAAAAGGGTTTGTTAATTAAATAAAATAGATATCATGAAATCATCTACATGAACACTAGTAAATAATATATTAATTAATTTATGGGTTTATTCATCCTCATTCACTAAAAATATATAATATACCCATAATAGAAAAAATTCCAATAAATTATGTGAGAAAGAAACAGAGTCCTAACTAAATTTCATAAAACAATATTTATTTATATTTTCACATTATCCTCATTACTACATGCATGATGGAATATAATTTTATCAACATTCGAATGATATATAAACCAAATATATAAAATGATTAGATAGAAAAAAGAGAAGCCCCATATTCTGATTATTATTCATCAAACCCCAAAATACACTTAAAAGACACAAAAAATATCATTTAAATTTTTAAAATGAATCCTATTAAAAATAATGGTGATACTACCTAATGAGTGACTTGATGGAATCCACTTAGTTTAATTTTCCTCCCCATATTCTCATCCAATCACCTTTTCCATTATAATGGTGTCAAAGAGGCAATAAATCATCTTTTTATTACAATAAGGCTCCCAGTGGTACCTACTGATGTGCTAGTCTCTTCCGAAAATATAAATTAATTTTAAACAACTATTCGAATATTAAAATTACTCCTCCTATACAAATCTAAATATAATTTATATTAAAATATATTTTATTAAAATAAATTATTTTTGAAAAATAAATTAGAAACAAAAATTAAAAACCTAAATTGATATTAATTCCACACAATAATGTTTCTCATCCAAAATAATTATTACTAAGAATCTATAGTAAATTAATCCAAATGGTAAGTCCCTAAATCCAATTCATTTTCCCAAAATACTGATACTAAAAATCTTAAAAAATTAAAAAATTGAACTATATTTTTCATTAGCTAAATTCCAAATTCACTCTTTTAACAAATTTTCACCCAAAAGAAAACTCATATGAGAATAATTAACATAAAAATTAAAAATAATATAATGAGTACTCAATAATATTCAATTATTTTAGTGAGACCCATTTTAATATTTTTCTTAGAAAATTAATTCACTACTTAAATTATATAATAATTATTATTCCCATTTTACAATTGAAATAAAAGTAAATTCACCACTCCTAATTTAATATAAAACATTTAATATTATTGATTCAATATGTAATAACCCTGATACAATAGAAAATTTTTAGAAAAATAAAATAACACATAAATGTTCTCATTACACATCTCAACATTCAAATCCCATGATTGAAAATTAAAAACAAAATGAACTTATTGATATTTTTAAAACACAGCTACATTACCATTAAACCCCACTCTAGATAAATTAAATAATTATATGTCAATCATATTCTATACCATTTCATATTTAGTTTATTGATGTATACATACTTAATTTTTCTATCAATAAAATTTGAGAACCCATTACCACTAAATGGATTACTCATACTCCATTAACCCAGAAATATACCTATAAGACCAAACCAATAAGGTTTTCACTAAAATAAATTTTATAAATTTAGTTAAAAATCACTCAATAACTTCATAATTAATACAAATTATAAAATATTACATAATCTAAAATCTTTCATAGGTTTAACACACAATTATTTAAAATTCAAAGGAAGAGAAACAATATCTGTTAAATTTGATTTTATTCAGAAAGGAAAATAATTAATTTTATTTTACATTCATAATAAAGAACCAACTGTAATTTTATGTTTTATTTAAATTAAATTATTATTCTTCATTCAAAATAAACATCCAAAATCATTTAAAAAAATATTTTTAAATACATAAATTTATTATAATTACTATTCTTTTTCATATTCAGATATACTCATCATTGGAAAAACTAAAATCCAAGAACATACTCATCATACAATCAATATATCCTTTAAATATAATCTTTAACAAAAAATCCAAATCATGTTAAAAAAATTCTCAATGAAATAGAAAATTTTTAAATAAAATTCTTAAACTAAAAATTATATGACCCTTGTGATCAAATTTCATTTTCAAATTAACAACTATAGACCATATAAATAAAATATTCACTTCCATCCTTATTTTTTATAAATTCAAATGAATTCCCATTTATCATTATTCTCATGACAATAATTTTGTTTTTAACCATTCATAATAAAATTATAATAAGATCTATAATATTTCATTATACCTATTTTTCATGATCAATTTTGAATCATCACACTTACTATGAAATAGAATATACTCCAACATACTCATTATCATACAATTGTATCTAAAAATTACAAGAAAAATAATATATATTATATCAATAAAAACATGATGAAGTTATTTATTAATATCAAATAATCATTGTCATTATAATAAAATAATGGCTATTTTTCGTAAAATCAATTAAAAAAATTCTTAATTTTAAATTCACTTGTGGACACAAAAAATTATATCACTCATAATATATCAATAATAAATTAAAATTATAAAACATGAGAAATTATATTGAAAACGCCTATTTTTATTTTCAAAATATACTTAATTATAATTTAAAAATGTTAATATCACATAATTTTGATCGCCTTATAAAAAAATTCATTATATTATGTAAATTAATAACAAAATAAAATGATCCATACACTTTCTATAAAATCAAAAAATATATTGAAAATCATATAAGTCAATTTGGTATTTATTAATATAAATTTTTAAAAAAAATCATTAAATACTCATCAAATAAACCATAAGAATTTAAAATTTTGGATTCGAATTTACCAAATAATTTCAAAAACAAATAAGTAAAAATTAACATAGCTTTTTAATACATTATTTAATTAATCAACTAAATTCCATTTCTTATTTAAAAATTTTACCTCTACAAATTAACCTATCAACCACATAAGAATCACACATATTAATATTACCAAACTCTCCATAATGCATACATAATTTCAAATTAATGAATAATATACTTTATTTTGAAAACAATCTGTATAAAAATAATATTTGTTTAACTAAATAATCCATATTCATTTGAAAATCTTTTTTCATTAACCTATGAAAACAATATAAAAATATCATAAAATTTTCAACACTTAAAATATCATGTTAATAATGTAGACCATAAAGAAATGTATCCTAATGGAACTATATTATCACCATGTCACATACCAAAATATTATAGAATATAACTTTGAATATTATGATTGTTGGAGATATTAGGAGATGGATATATGAAGGTGCATAGAGTTGGAGTTGAAAACTTAGTTGGATAAATTCACTATAACATGACTTATTATTTAACTATATGATGATTTATAGGGATGAGGGGGTTTTTTATTGTCTGGTGTTCCATAAAATAGGGATGTTAGTTTTCGAATTGCTTTTATATTACAGTAAAGATGATGAGCCTTGATATCTTTATATCATTATGTCTTTAAATATAAGTCTAGTTATATTGTGATGTTTTTTATTATAGACTAGATATATGTGGATTGCTCTTACATAGAGAGATGTTGACTTATTCATATGTAGAATCTCTCTAGTTAATCATATCAATGGGATATTATGGTGTGATTATAAACATTACACAATGAAATACCTTGTTATTGGTATTAAATGATATTTAATTTCTATTAATGTATTATGGGGTAGTCACCATTATTATATATTGGTTTATATTTGTTTCATTTGAGGGGAAAATAATTAGGATCAAGATGTGATTCATTGGAGTCTAATTTTCATGGCATTAACACCTCTTTCATTCCATGACAATCACTATTTATATAGGTTATAATGTTTTTTCCTTGGAGATATGGGGGATATGAAATTGTGGTTTTTTTAATCAGATCATTAATACAACATGATCATACCATTTCAAAAAAATTACAAGATACTCATATATTTGTTATAAATTTCTTCTCAATCACAAATTATATTTTATTTCACTAACTCATATCAAATCCAAAGCCTTCTATGTCTCGTTTTTACTGCCATCTATGTATGGATTTTTTATCATTATCATGGTTTGATAAAATTCATTCAATCATTGGACTTTTTCTAGATATAATCAAATTTTGTGGGTGTTTAATCATCATTTTCATCTTTTTAATGTTTTATATTGATCATAGAATCCAATGAGGGAGGGGAGTCATTTTTCCTCATTCATTATTTATGCACGCATGTGGATTAATCGTGACATTACTTTCACTAGGTGTATAGTATGGATAAAAATAACAAATATAATTAATCAAAATAATGAAATTAAAACTTTTAAGGGATTATTAATATGTGTTTTATAAAGATAAATGTAATTTTGTATATATTGATAATTTTGGAATTATGTTTAAGACATTGTAAATATTATTTTTTATAGTTAGGATATCAAAATAATATCTCATAATTGATTAATCCGAAAAAGATATTGTTGAACATATGTTTTGGAGTTGAATAAGGGTGAAGGTGTTGTTTTTTATTACAGTTATTATATAGTATGTAAGTATGATGAATAAAAAAATTATTTGGTAAATTTATACTATTTTTTATTTATATAAGGTGAAAATATTATTATTATATTTAGATGGGTAATGGTTTTTGTTATAGCTTATTTGGAAAATCTTAGGTTGATGTTGTTATGTAAGTGGTGGATGGGTTGTTTAATGGTTATGGTAGTATTTAACAAAGATTATTTTTGGAAATATATTTGTTCTGTGGTTTTCATAGTGTTTGTTTTCATGAATTTTATATAGGATTATTTTTTTGTGTATGGTTATTTTTTAGTTTTTTTGTAGTTACCCGGTGGCATTTAAAATGGCTAGAATTTATGAAATTAGTAATAGTTGAAATGTCATAGTTATTGATTGATTTACTATTTGATGGTTAATGATCATGTCTTGAATAAATGTAACTAATGTATGGTTACATATAATAAAATTTAAATGATGAATAATGTAAAAATTGAAGAAGAAAATGATTTAATGAATGGTTAGACAATAAATATGTTAAATAGTTTACATTTCATCAATATTGATTATTCTAGAAAAATATACATTGAAATATAATGGGATTATTGAAATATTCTTATTTCTCTTTAGGGGGGATTGATAGAGCTATTTTATGGAAAAGTGATGGAAGCAGTTATTAGTATGTGGTTGTTATGTCATAGTGGTTATAGTGCATGATAATGTTGTGGGTTTGGCATGAACCCCTACATTTTTCTTCATGTGTTTATTTATATTCTATATTTTGATTTTATTTATTTTTTCCCACCACCAATGTTGATTTTTTTCCCACCACTCACAATTTTTTTGATTCTGATTTCATTTTCAAACATCAATTGCATAAGAAAAAGTAGTGAGAGAGATTTCCTAATGACTAGTGTCTTTCAATATAAAGACCTCTTATACATCAACTATTAAGGTTGTTTTTTATTTTTTTATAGTGTGTGTGTATTTATTGTATTTTGCCTATTTTTCAATTTGTGGTTTATTTTTTTCTTAGGATCATAAATTCTTATTCACATTAGATGTGATAAGGGTTTTTATCTAATCAATAAAGTATCGAGGTTTCTTAGTGGATGTTTCCCTAAAATAATTTTTTTAAATTGGTTTTCTCTATTTGGTTTCATTTTCATGTATATTCATAGTGGTTTATAAGTTACTTCATTAATAATTTATGTGGTTCCATATTTTTTATGGTTATAGTTCACGCATCCACTATATTGGAGATTCCTATATTTTAATTGCAAGGGATAAACTTTTGGTTGTATAATCATAATTTTTAATCCATTATAATTTTTTTTGGATTTATAGATGGAATTTTTTTAAGGATCCTTGAGAACATAGATAAGGAATCATTTGGAACACTGTTTTTTATGACATTGTTGGGTTTTAGATAGATCCTCTACCTTGATACCAGGTTGAATAGTGGTCAAGATTTTGAGATGGGATGGATATTAACCCATTTCATGTCTAATTTTTAGGTATCCATTATCCTAGTTTTGTAATGTTTTTCATATAACATCAACATGAATTGTATATTAATTAGTAAATTCATTCATGAAACGGTTTAGGTGTTTTAAATTACCTTTATTATATTGTTCATATGTTTTGTTGGGTCTTGTTTGTTTTTTCTATGTTTTTATATTGGGGTCCATATTAGTTCATTACATTATTCTCCTACTATGTTTCCCTTCAAATATGGTGTTATAATTTTGAAGTTAGTGTAGTTTGTTTTTTTTTTCTAGTATATATTTTACTATATTAATATTGATTGTAGTTGGGATGTAAGTTTTTATTATAAGGGTTGGCTCATTAACATTATGGACAGTTCTATGAATGTTATGGTCTTTGAGTATGGTGTTTATTTAATCTTTTTTTATAGGGTGTTCATAGTATATTGTTCATAGTTATGTAACATTAGAATGGTTACAATGGAGGTTTTGTTGTGTGATGTGGGTGATACCACATGGATAGAATCAGTGGTGGTCAATGTATGGGGTTAGATGTCATCATCGAGGAGGATATCATGTACCAACCAAGTCATTTCTATAGTTATATAAAGATCCAATAAGCCATTTTTCTCATTTGGTGGTTGTGTTTGGATGTATTTAATATCTATTTTGTTTTTTCTAATATTGGGTCAACAATTTTTGGTTCAACCTAGTTTACTATTTATATTTTTTATTCATGTTGGATTTTTTTTCAAAAAATAATTTTGTCTAATTACTTGTTTTTGCATAATTATTTTACAAATTTTTAGATGTGTCTATCATCATATTATATTTGTTGGTATCTCATTTTATTATATAGATTTCATATAATTGGGTATAAGGGACATATTTTTTATGTATTTTTTTTGATTTTGGAGATTTTTCTTAACATCATTTGTTTTGTTAGGGTTCTTTTCAATTTTCAATTCAACGGAAATAAATAATATTTGTACCAAAAAAACACCCATGTTAAAGAAGGAATGGTTGGATCACTACTCCCACTTTTATTTAAACTCTTCTAGACTTGGATATGCTATAATGGAATGAGTTTTTGGTGTCTATATATATATATATATAATACAATAATCATTTCAAGGTTCTCAAATTTATTTATTGGTTCACATGGATTATTTTTGTGAAGAGGAACCACAACGGGGGTTGTTCATGATCAGAGTAGGGGAAAAGGTCGATGTTATTAATGTTAATGATAACCTATTGTGATTTGAATGTGATGTTAGATTGGTATATCACTATGAAATGTGGTATGTAGATGTAAAATGTGGTTGTGGTATGATGTGAATATGTTATTACATAGCGGGGATATAAATAAGAGGATATGTCTCATTGGGGCCTGAGAGTGACTATATATTTGGGTAAAGGGTTTAAGGATAATATAAAGATATATGTTATTTTTATAATATGTTATTATACCTAGATGTATTTTTAGGACAGATAGCATCATAGATATTGTGTGATTGTTTTCCAAGATTTACTATGTATTGGTTCATCTAGTTATTCAATGGGGGCATTAGTATAGTTTTTTGACATTTGATTATGTGGTTTAGTGAAATATCATATGTATTATGCTTATATAAACACACACACACACAAAAACACATACACATATATATATATATATACATATGATATATTTTTGTAAAATGGGATAGGGAAAAAACATTTACCATGCTTGATAATGGGGGTTATGTTCAGTGCTGATCTCACAACTATAGGAATTTTATTTATGTATTTCATTCAAGAGAACTTTTTTATGTATTACATTTACATTTATCATAGATTATATTTTATTTTATATTAGGATGATTTGAATATTGTGTTTTTTTATGACCATAATATTTATGATTTTAATGCCTTGATATTTTGGGTGTTATTCCCTTAGTTTCACTCTCTAACCAATGACATTCTAGAGGTGTGGCTATAGGGTCACCTTCACCTTCCCTCTAGGATCGGGAAGGGTTCTAAGAAAGTGTGACATGTGAAAATTCTTTATTATATTTTTGGTTGATATTTTTTAAATGTATTAGTGTTAGTGACTATTAGGTATTTCATGGGTTCGGTAGAGAAATGGTATTATTTGACTCTACATGCAATATATTCAATGGAAATAGAATAAATCATAGGTTTTTATCTCACTTTATCATCCAAATAAATTTCCTTGACCATACATAATAGACTAGGAAATAGGATACTGATTTTATGGTATAGGGCTAGGAATAGAACAAGCATCACACATGATTATTCCAATGTTTGTGTTAGGTTGATTATGTGAAAATGAAATTAATTCTAATAAATTATATTTTATGAATTTCAAGTTATTAGGATTATGAGTTTTATTTTTCATGTATATATGGATAGTGTTAAACCTCTATGTTTTATTTTGGTTGTTAGGATTCAATAGGATATATCAGCTGACTATAGGAGGGTTTTCTATGCATAAGAGGTCACCTCATAAAGGAATATATTTTATGAGTTTCAAAATTAATTCATGGTAAATTATAACCTTAGTTTCTCTAATTGGGAAATATAGTACTTGTTTTAGAAGATGGAAGTTACTATTATCTAGATCGAAGCTTGAACATATCAATTCATTCCCTTAAAACATATCATTTGAATAGAGACTCATGTCCATTTTGGATATTATTTCATAGGAGTTCAAGGAGTTGACCATATCATGGTATATTATTCAATATAAGATATGTGTATAGTTTCTTTCTTGGAAAATTATGGGATCAAGGTGGACAAAGATCCATTCTCTCTTTTAGGGGACCATGAGCATACATGCTATTTGGATTTGAATTTTGGATTTTATCTACTATTTCCTTGATCATTTTACGAGATGTGGAGATGATACACTTTCATTTATGGACTCACTATATCCCACAATTCAATATCAAGAAAACTTATTTAACATTATTTTATGTATGGATGAGTAATCTATAATACATTTCAATGTAAGTATAGATGTGTTTTGGGGGTTATTTCAAGAATCCATTTATAAAACATATTGGTCATAAAATCTATAGATGTAAGATATTATATGTTTTAGAAGTTGAGATTTTGACAAGTGGGGAGTTAATACTATTATTTTTTCACACTTCTCATGATCAAGTAATTCTCTAGTTGTTATAGGTAGTTCTATTCTTGTGTGATTTTTATAAGGAGGACATGGCTATTATAATTCCTAGTGAAAAATCATTCTTATTGGTCACTACATGTTAATAAGTCACATTTTAGTACATCCATATACACAACTTCAATAGAGTCCCTCAATGAGATATCAAGTTTTTAGTGGAGTTATATCCCTAGGACTATCCAATTTTTATGTCCTCGTATTAGATGACATGATATTATTAGTGTGAGTTTAAAATTTAGATTAATAATTTCATGTATAAGGGATTGATCTGACAAAAGATGTCATATTGGGGTGACCAAGTGTTGTTTTCAATGAAATAAGAAGTTAGAAATATGTTTTCCATATATTATTGGTGTTTATTCTAGTTAATGATCAAGAACGGTTATCCCTCATAAGGATAGATTATTTTTTTGATAGTTATAAATGATCCCTTTAATTTTAAATGATTTATTTACCATTTGAAATCACCAGTTAAAGGTAACATGGAAGATGTCCAAACTAAATCATGTTATTGAACCTATGGGAACTTTGAGTGTTGTTTTATTCCATATGATGTTGTTAATTCCTCCATTTCATTCACTAAACTCATGAACTATATGTTTTTTGAGTTCCTAGATCAATTTAATGATGTTATTAATAATATTATCCATGTAAAATTAATGTCATAGGAGTAACTTATAGAGTATACAAAGAATAATCTGAGATAACTACAACACTGTATTCTATCTATAAAGGTATCAAATTATAAATTTTTGATGTTTGAGGTTTATTTTCATACACATATGGTTTGTCAACGAGGAGTTTTAAGGTACAAATATTTTTTCTTGGAAAGTACCCATGAATTTAAAATTGGTTCATAGATTACTTATTCTCCCTTGATATTATTGGAGGTCATGTTATGATTTCTCTTAGATTATTTCCCATTTAATAGACTTGAACTCAAAGGAATAGTTTTTATTATAGACTGATCAACGGTAGTGAGTTTTTGAATATTTAAAGGATAAGTTAACCAATTAACATATCCTTCAGTTAAAAAAGTATGTATTCGTGTTTTAGGTTTTTCATATTTCCTCTCATATTATATTGGGGTGTGCTATGTTGTGGGATAGCGTTGTGATATCTTAAGGGACTCAATAATAATTCCATAATGGGAAGAAATATAAATCTGATGATCTTATTTTGGTAACAATGATATGTTCAAATAATATGTAGGGAAATTATTTCATTAGTGAATTATTTATGGTATTTATTAATAAAAAATAAATAATACATTTTATAAATATGATTTCAATCTATGTTAGTGAATGTGGAGGGAGATCATATTGTATTAGTAAATTGAAAAATCCTACACCCCGAGGAAGGGGAATGTATATGGTGATGTGGTATGTATAATGTCATATGGAGATTATATTCAAGAATCTAGAGATGAATTTAGATTATTTAAGGAAACTAAAATATAGAAACTTGAAGTCGTAGAAGTTTTAGGGGGATATTTTTTTATATCATATTATGATGTATTCATCATTTGTATATAAGGTTGAGTGGTGAAAATTTAGTGATCTTGAGTTGGAGGTTTGATATGATTCTATAATTTATGGTGATGCTCTTGAGTGATGATCTAAGGATTATTAACATCAAGAGTTGTTTCAATTGATTTTATTCATTCATTCAATATTCTAATAGGAGGTTTCTTAAGATATTAAAATCTTACCATTTGGTGTATCTATATAAATAAAATATGTATTATTCATTTATGATTATATACTTTTGGATTGGGATAAATCAGTCCATTCAATTTTTTGTGTTTGGGTTACTTTTATTCTTGTAGATTTAAATAGTACATCATGTTACAAGTGTATTTTTGTTGTCATTATATATCCCATAAAATAATAGAGAGGATATCTCGAATGATTTTATCAGTAAATTAAGCTAATATTAAGGGGTGTTTCAATATTGGTGACCATGTATTTATTCTTAAACTCAGAACATTTCATAAAGATTAAGGATTTGAATGTGATAGATTCATTGGAAATGAATTATTTTCATGAGATACTAATTCATTAAGGGGATATAGGACCCATGATTTTCAATTAAGATCCACATATTATATCAAATCTATGCAGAGGATAAGAATGTGTGTTCACTCTCAACTATGACATTACCCTGCATTACATCGTCATATGGATGGAATGGTAGAGGATATGATCCAGATGATAAGGAATATGTTATGTTCATGTCTTTTAGATGTTGTCTATACTTTAGTGAATTATCTACAATTTTTTATATTTAAAATAATAATATGTACAACTATTCATTGTTATAGATTCATTTGAGAAATTATATGTGTGGAATTAAATTCCTCTATTATGATAGATTGAGTATTGAGAGTCAGTAGGCTATGGAAAATATTTGGTTGAAAGAATGACTGGGAGAGTGTAAATTATTTTCAAGTAGTTGAAGGTGATACAATACCAAAATAATTCTTATTTGTATCATAGAATGATACCTATAAAGTTTAATGTAAGTTACTATTTGTTTATAAATTATTTTCCTTATCATGTCGAGTAGAAGGTTTTCCATCAGTGAAATCTATATCCATTATTCATTTGGTCTCTCAAGATGTTGGATAATGTTAGTGAGGTGGTGTTTTAGTTTTTCCTTGATTCATTACAATATTATATCCACAATGAATTAAATGTTTTATATATTTATTGATATATTCATGATGACTCAAATGGAATTGATTAGGGTGCATTTAATATTTCATATGATTTTGATTTCATGGTGAAATTAATTTTGATTAAAATTTTTAGGATAATGTTACATATTTTAATTCCATTCCCTTGGATGATATTTTGTGAAGATATGGGGGGTCTGAGAATTGAACCTTGGAAAATCAGTCACAGATATGTACTGAATATCCTGAGTGACTTTGATTCTTATATCACATTTAGGTTGAGATTCGTTATTTTGTGCAGATTTGAACATGGTTAAATTTTATTTTAATACATTATATTTTGGTGATGAAATCATTCTTAATTTAGTGGTATCTCCCAAAGTTTTTTTTGGGTTTTGTGGTTATTTCCATTCTTCTAAGAAATTTTTTGATTTTAAAGTATAATAATCATTTAAGTGGAACCTAATTTAATTCCAAAATCATTACCATATCACAAAATTGGATCCTCCTAGATTAAGAGGTGTTAGAATAATTCTAAATGATGTTAGATTTAAAAGGGCATAAAATATCAATAGGGATGCATGTGTTGTGGTGTAGCTAAATGTGATGCACCATGATGTGTTTTCCAAAGTGTATGGTATTTCCATAGTATGGAGTTCCATTCCATGTGGATTAGGGGTTCATTAATTATTTTTATTGTGATGTAGAGGAGGGGTCAATATATTTATTTATCACTCTATCTTGATGTGGAAGTAGATTTGTGATTTGATTGGTTTTGATTATGTCATGGTATCCCATGGGTTACTCTTATTATGATCATCTCTAAGTTAATAATACATGAGTTCCCTTGAGTTAATCACACATGGGGGATATTGTGGCATAAAATTCTCCTTGATCCATTGAATCATGGGAGGTCAATTTCTTGGGTTATTATCTTTGTGTCCTTGGGGTAGTCATCCCGCTATATTGATTGATTTGTAATAAGATTGATAGGAGAGGTTTATTAATAATTCCATGATTATTAGGACATCAAGTATCTTAGTACCAGGATATTTATTATTCCTTGACCATCAGTGTATATATTAGTTTTATTATTATTTATCTCTCAATGTATGAGGAATATCATTTCATGATATTTATAAAAGACCATCCCCATGTATTGGTGATATGATTTTATATAGTGACTTGGTACATTCTAGTTTCATAATAAATTTTACCTTAAAATTGATTTCTATCCTATAATTATAACTTCCATAAAACCATAGGTTTCTTGTATCTCATTTATAACATTTGGTTGACCATTACTTTTTCATTAATCCCTAGACTAACACGATCAAAATAATTTAATATGTGGTACTTTACTGGATTCCATTGAATATTTTGGGGTTTGTTCAATAGTTCTTTCTAGTTGACTTTCATCATTGGTTGAAGCATCAATTGAGGAATGATATTTGAAAATTCTCAATAAATATTTATATGTGAATTCGGAAAAATAATTCTTATACATTCTTTTATATGACAATATAGATTAACCTAAATAATATAATTATTTGGATGGGTAAATGGGTGATTTTATTATGATTTATGAACATACATGTTGTTATTTTTATGTTTATAATAATTTTATTATATTTACTACTATGGTTCCTAAATTATTTTCTATTCAGGTGTTTAAATTTCATCTCATAATTCATTAATCATTTAAAGATGGTGATGAACAAGGGGTGTAAAAAAATTAAAAAATAGGGTGTTGTTTTTTCTTGAAATGGTTACCTAATATAGAAAAATTATTAACAAGAATTTTTCAGGTTGAATTGAAAACATGTTTTCCTTTTTTATTGTATTTAGGGTAATTATTATTATGATTGGAGGCATAAAAGTTGGTTTATATGGTTAGTTAGGAAGATAAGATGTGGATTTGTTTATAGTGGTGGATGGGATATTACATGGTTAACATAGAGGTTAAATGACCAGTTATATTGAAATAAGGTGGTTTAGTAGTTATCAAAGAAAGATTTTAGAAAGGGTTGTGTAGCGGTATTAATGGTCATGGTTTGGTTGTTGTGGGGTTCTATTGTATTTTTCTAGTGTAATGGAATATAATAGGAATTGATGGAATTAATAATGGGTAATGGGTTGGAATATATGATTAATGGGATAATAAATTAATAATTATATGGGATAAAATAATTGTTTTAGATGAAAGGTGATTGTTAAATAAATTAAAATTATTAATAAAGAATAGTTTTAATTAAAAATATCTTTAAACAATGGTGTGAAATTTAATAGGTCTAACAACTAAAATGTGGCTAGTAATGGTAACTCTAGGATGTTATATTTTGATATTTAATTGGATATTAGTAATTTTACTATAGATATTTTATGTGAACAAATGGGATTGGTTTGTGGAATTGTGATGGAAATGGTTGCTAGTTAGTGGTAGTAATGATGTTGTGGCTATTTTGGGATACATTAGTGTGGGTTTAGTGTGAACCCCTTGGTTAGGATTTTTGTGGATATATATATATATATATATATAATATTTTCATGTTATTTCTTATGAACTACCAGTAGAGTTGTGTAAACATACCAATTCCCACATTGTTTGTATTTCATGTGTCATCCTCACCATCTTTATTGTAATGGGGATATATGAATTACCACACCCTATTGATCTCTTACTCTCCTATAAATGTAAATTCTATTATAGAATGATTTTTTGGTTTATATATATATATATATTTGTGTGTGTGTGTGTGTGTTAATGTGTGTGTGTGTGCGTGCGTGTGCAAGAAGGCATGGATTGTGGTTGGGAACATGAAGGATGGTGGGGGTGTTGGCTGGTTGAAATATATAATAGGTTCGATGTACATCATGTTCACTATAGACTACAATGATGACTATGTAATATGTTTTTTTGATGTGGTTGTGATATTTGGTATTTACCTATAATATATAGTCATAGTACAATGAGAATATTTGATTGCATAAATGAGAGTAAAGAACTCAAAAATATTCCATTGGGGCTTGGGAGTTAATAGATCAGTGGGGAAGTGGTTATGGGGAACCTTCATGATAATTATTATTTTGATACTATATTTAATTGCATTGATACATTATTGGGTAAGTTAGTGTTGCTGATGTTCAGTGATTGTTGACTCAAGATATTTTCATCATGGTTCAATTAATTATTCATGGAGGTGTTAATATACTTCTTCTAAATTTTCACAAGCGGTTGTGGGGAGGTTCCTAATGAATATACTTTTATTCCCAACTCATAATATATAAATATATTTTAAAAGGTTTTTTGATGGATTTGGGGATCGAGCCAGATAGTTCTAACTCATGCATGTCATTATTGGGGTTGTTTCTACTTCTATTTGAGTTTCATTTTAGTACATTTTTTTAGATCCTTCTTACTTGTGAAATTTATATTCATTGACGATGGGGATATATTTTATATATTTACAAGTTGATTGGGGGTTATTTTTCATTCAATATATTTATTAAGGTAAAGACTCCAATTTGAGTGTCATAAACCCTTGGTGTTTGTTGTTAACCAATTTATTTCAACCAAAAGGTTTTGTGAGACACCCCCATCATCAATAATGGATGAGGAGTGATACAAATTGGCATCAGGGCATGACCCATCATGTATATATTACTCATTATCAATTAGAACATATCCTCAATTTAAATTTGATTACCCATAACATATCATTTTATTTATAAAATTCAATTAATCTTTAACATTTATAACCCAAAAAAATGATGATTAAATCCCATTATAAGAATCTCCAAATACATTAAAATAATAAGTAATTAATTAACCATTCCTAAATTCAATTAAAAAAACCCTTACTAATTTCCTATAACATATAGATATCAAAATTTTCAATTCAAATTTCTATGTATATAATGGTAGTAATCAAAATATTTCATACATCATTTAAAAATATATATCAAATCATTTTACCTAATATTTATAATTATCATAAAATATAACTTATTAGTCCAAAATATCACATATTAGTTCACATTAGTAATTAGTCCACTAAACATGAGGATAAAGTATTAATCATCTCAAACTGGCCACATTATATCAATATGATCATATGAATGACATTTTCTAAATAATTAATTAAGAATAATATATTCATAAAAAGAATTTATTTATTATTAATAACTAAATCTTGTATCTAAATTCAATTTCACTGATAAATTAATAGTAAATGAATAATAACATAAATTCAATCATATTTTATATTCTTATATTTTATAAATTGAATAAATAATACCCCATTATTCACAGTAATTCATATTGAATCTAATACCCCATGAGAAATAATTTTTTTGGAAATCATTATACCCTTACTCATAAAAACAGTAAACTCAATCACTAAAATTTCTATGAAATTGACTTATGCTATATGTTTTTAAGATATAAATGAACATAATGTATTCATAAAAAATTCTCATCCACTAATTTCATTTCATTCACATTTCTAAAACATCAAAATTATTTAATTGAACACATCCTATGATACCCTTTTTTTGACTTCCGCCCCTAGTATAACAAAATTTTCTAATTTGGAGTTTCATATAGCCTAGTGTTTACTCTAGGAACAACATAGGACAATGAAAAATGTATATGGACTAAATATATCATTAATGGAGTGATTTAAAACTTTAATAAATCATTATATTGAAAAATAATAAAAATATAGTAACAATAAACCCAGTTGAAATAGATATAAATATTCATTAACAAATCTCTAAAATAGTAATCAAATCTTCAAAAAAATTCATAATACCAATAAAACTTTTAACCATAACCCATATACATGTAATATAATTTAACAAATATTATAATTAAAAATAAATTTAGAAACAACTCGATGAGTACTCTTCTAATATCTTCAAAAATTATCCATGTAATAGATGAATCCAACTCTAATACAGTCAGGTTCCATTCAATTACCAATATAAATAGTAGTATGTTTGTTAGATTTATAATAGGGGGCTTTATAAAGTGTGAGAAATATATTTCTGTAATAACTAATCGATGAACCAAAACATCTCTTATGTCCTAAAATTATCTTTTGTGTATCCTAAAATATTTTATAATTAATCTAACAAAAAAATAGGCTCACAAAAAAAATTATGGTGTATACCAAGCCTCATTGGAATTTTTTACCTACATTGGATAATGGTGATAGAAACATGATGCCTCATTCCAAACATTTACTTAACAATCACATGTAATAATCGATATCATAGTCAAACACATGACTCATTATACTCATTTTATTACACCACTATATAATCGAAATCACAATATATGAAAAAATATATGTCTTGTATCGAGATAGTATAAATCATAGCACAGTTATACTCATTGCTTGTCTCATCACATCATTATATCAGTTTTATTCCATATAATTACCAAACCCAACAATATTTCATATTCTAAATAATGTTTTTCCTTTTAATAAATCAAAACCTATTTCCTCTCAAAATACAATATTAAATATATAAAAATATTATACAAACTCAAAAATACTTTCAGTATAATGAACAAAAATTTAACAACTATTTTAATTGTTCACCAAAACAAAACATTATATCATGTGTTTTAAGTATAATACACACACTAAATATGTTATAAATAACTTTATTAAATAGTTAAAATATCGAAAACATTTCAAAGATTTCTTCTTTTTTCATCCATATAACAACTTTATCATTAATAAATTATTTAACTAGATCACATTATTTTAAATAATACATTTCACAAACCACTCCCATAGGTTGATAATGTATGTAATTTCTCAAAATCCCAACTTTATTGACCTAAAAACAAATTTCATCATTTTTAAACATCTAACTACCCCTCAAATATCTATATAAAATCATATTACAACACATTCTCATTTACATTATCTATCACAAAAATTTCATCACATAAAACATATGAAATACATCATTAAAATTTTTATTGTGTTACTGATATTACTCATGTCATTTCAACATAAATTCCTAGAAAATTTTAATCCACATTCATCATATTAACCCATGGTAAAAAAATTCATTTTCCAAAAAACAATTCATCCATTTCAAAAATAATCACAACAAATGAAACATTTGAATGGAGAGATATTATACCATTACAAAGGTGTATTTTATTAAAAAAAAGTCAAATAAGATTAAAAAATTTTGATATAAGGATTTTCAGAACAAGAATTTTGAAAAAGAGAGATAAATTAATAAGGTAAAACATTAATCCAGGTCAATTCTTGTAGGGTCCTGAAGAATTCTGCAAGGGGGAAATCCAATTACCCCAAAACTTGGAAGAGGACTGAACTGGTCTGCGTACTGGCTCCCAGCAATAGTACACGGCTAGTTCGGCGAACCGCCCTCCCGCGGACGTTGTCGTTCGCGAGATGGGGGCGGAGTGCCTACGCGGGCGCGAACCAGGAAGACTGCTGGACGTCAGGCCGGTGCACCGCTGCAAGCCTCCGCCTCTGCGGACCATTGTCATTCGCAGAATAGAGGCGGAGTGGTGCATAGCCGCAGAGCAGTCCCTCGAATCTCGATTCCAAAAATCATTGGTTGACCAAGTCGTTCGCGGGTGGGGATTCTCTCATGGGATTCCGAAAAAAGTTTTGTCTTCCATATCCCCTTCATGACTCTATAAATATTCACTGAGGGGCACCAAAAATAAGGGAGTAAGGATGGGTGAAAACCCGTGTGGAGATGCTGGAGAAATCATTCCATGTGGTAATGCTCTGCAACCATCTGCGGACCCCATATCGTCCGTGAATGCACTCTTCCTCGTAGAGGAGAAACCAAACTGTGAACCACATGTAGCCAGCTCCTCCGCGGCCAGCCCTCAGTAGCCATTTCCTTCGCAAATAGTCCCTTCGTGGCTACCCCCTCCGAAGACTAGTGTCGTTCGCAAAATGGAGGTGAGATCCCCTCCGTGTATGCGAAGTCGGACGAGCAGCCATCTCATCCGTGGACATCCTTCACGGACAGCTCCTTCGCGGACACCTCCTCCGCAGCCTGCCTCCTCTACAGCCTGCTCATCCGCAGACATCCTTCGCGGACAGCTCCTTCGCAGACACCTCCTCCACGGCCAGCTCCTCTACGGGAACCCTTCGTGGACAACCAAACAGTGAACCACATGTGGCCAGTCCTTCGAGGATGGCTCCTCCGCGATTGTTCCCTCACGGCCAGCTCCTCGCGGCCAGCTCCTACACGGCCCGCCCCAAGAGGAAAACCCTATACACTCGCTAGTCCATACCGCGGGGGCGGCGCCCCCCGCACCCCTACTTGGGGTCAGTGTCGGTCCCTTCGCCACCGTCACTGACCCCCTTGAAATATGGAGAGTCGCACCATGAACTTTTCGGGTCGGGTCAACAATATTTTACATTGCACCCTTACACCGCCCCAATATCCTTTCTATAAATTCAATGAGTCGAGCTACTCCTCATAAGACTCCTAAAATCCCATTACCTATCTCCAATGCTAGGTTCACCCAGAAAGGGCCGCCCTTGCGTAAGTCCCACACCAATATTTGCTAGGTCTCTTCTACGTAGCCATCCTGACCACATGATGTTAAACTGTATGGCCATCATCCTGACCACATGACATTAAACTGTATTGCCATCTTCCTGACTACATGACGTTAAATTGTATGGCCTTCGTCCAGACCACATGATGTTAAACTGTATGGCTTTCGTCCTATCCATATGACGTTAAACTATAAAGAAACAGTCCTCTCTACATGACTATAAACTGTAGCACACCCTTTGTTCCAAACATAGGATACCTCTTACTCCAAATAAGATATTCCTTATGCTCCAAGCATAAGATGCCTAATGTCATGATCATAGTGGCGTACCTTCAAGAGCATTGGAATCTATTCAAATATTCCATCACTCTGCCTCACGCTTTGTGTGTCCTTCATTCGGATCTTCATCCACTTGCATGTCCGAAGGGACCCCCTAACGGCCTGGTCCCATGCCACATCGGCTCACCTACCATCCTAGGCCAATGCCCCAGAAGACTTTTGACAACACTTTGAGTCAGGTCCTGTGTTTCAAACACGGTCAGTAGTCGACCCTCATTTGTTTGTCCCTATTTTAGGCTAACGCGATATGGATGTTGTGTTTCGAACATGTTCAACAGTCATCCTCCGTCGCCATGCCACCCTCATTGTGTTCCGAATGCTGGGCATGTAATTCACACTTTCCATCTCCCTTTGTTTGGACTAATTCCAATGCCCTTGGTGTTATCCCACTTGTGCACTTGCACATAGGCTTTTTCCCCGATTATATTCCTCAACCCACCAATGGGTTTGGATGCCCTCATGGCCAGACATGAGGAATACACCATGGTAATCCATCTCGGAGTAAGCCCCGACTTTATGGGCCACTCCATGCATAAGCCCCACTCTACTTCCCACGGACGCACCTTTCACGACGTGATCGCCTGGTCCATGCTGCCTCTTGTTTCTCACACCGAGCATGACTCACGTGGGCTTAGAGTAAGAATCAACCATGACATCCTCTTATGGGCTCCTTAGAGTGTAAGCCCCAATCCATCACTCTGGGCTGCCTTAGAGCATAAGTCCCAAGCCAATGCGAACTACGAGGACTTCGATTCCCTACCACAGGGATACGTAGGTATCCTCTATGAGGTTCAATCTCGATCCCCAGCGGACCCCCTAGGTTCACCTTCATGTTGGTTCTCCGATGCTCCCATGCGAACTACGAGGACTTTGATTCCCTACCATAGGGATACGTAGGTAGCCTCCATGTGGTTCAAGCCCGATCACCAGCTGACCCCATGGGTCCACCTTCACATCATCTCTCTAACGCTCCCATTCGAACTACGTGGACTTTGATCCCTATCTCCTAGGCAGGGTACATAGGAAGCCTCCGTAAGGTTCAATACCAATAACCAGTCGATCTGAATATCTTCACATCGGTTCACCGTGCCAATCCCAGTGCCACCTCAATGAGTCCCGACTCCACGGGGTCATTAATCCAACGAGGGATGGTAAACCTCGGGCATAAATGATTCTGAATCCCTGCGTTCAGCTGACCATTTCCTACCAGGAAAAAACTGTGGATACTATGCTTGGGTATAAACCAAAGATTCATGAACATATGAATACATATTAAATCTATAATAGAGTCCCAAAACATGCAATAATTCCCCCCAAAAGGGTGCGATGAGCCCAACTTCCCATCCTCTCAACCAATGTGAGTTCTTAAGCGTCGCTGGTCAGACCATCCGGTGAATGCCTGCCTTTGGAAAGTAGGTCCACCTGTCATCAGATACGGAACCGTTGGGCATTTTGAGACCGACCTGAAACAATTCTCTAATGGTGATTGGTTTATTTTCAATCCCTTAAACTAAAAAAACTCATTGTGGTAATATTGTGGAATGATGCAACTCATGGTAAAAAGAGTCTATTTACATTTGATAAATTATTTATTCAACTTCCTAGTGATATTAATAGTACCATTCCTAATGGATTGCAAAATGGTGGAGATGTCGCATTTTAACCAAAACAAAATTGAACCTTATTCACTTTCCATTTCAACCACATTATCCTTAGCCATTATTTCAGAAACAAGAGATGTGGTATCTCCAAAAAAAAAATATGCATCCCATAATAATACATCTATGATTTATGAAGACCTGTCTGAAGGAAAAATCCCATGGATTTACTCTTAAATCCCTATCCATATTTCATTTAATCCAACCAAAAAATAGAGGAATCAATAATAATTTAAGAGTTATAGAAGGAGGACAAAAATTACCACTCAATGCTAAGACACTTGAGAACTGAAAAATAAAGAATGTAGTTGTTGTAATATCTATTTTGAGGTATTTTTTCCTTTTTAATGACACCTATAATCTATATAATACTTGATTGAATAATTCAGGGGGTATTTTTCTGAATCTCTTTTTTTATAGTTCCATTATATATGGATAACTTCTCTAGTGGATATCATTATAAATATGATGATCTTATATGATATATAGAGCTTGAATAAAGCACTTAATTGATCATGTATTATTGATTTTTATGTCATATTAACTTCAAATAGATCAGAGACAACATGAAATAGTTTTATTAAAGTAGAACAACATAGAAAAAGGTAGTTAATTTCTTCCCTTTGTTAGTTGAAAAGATTACACATGGTGGTTAAAGAAATTCCAATAGATTGGATTTTGGAGTATGCTTAGATCATGGAGTGTGAAAGACTCTATTCATGGTTGAATATAGAAGTATAAATCAATCTTTTTTGATGATCTATATAAGGCCCCAGCCTTAAACCTTACTTAATCTTGAGTTATTACAAGATCACACATTGAGGATCTTTTCAGGTTTAGAGTTTTAGAGAATTAGATCATGAAACTTGCATTACATTCCACATTTAAAAAAAGTGGTTACATAAAAGACAATATTCATTCTTCCCATCAACGGAAACCTATTTAAAATAAAACACGGATTCTTTCTTGACACATCCTTGACACTATCATCACATCATGTACCTTTCCCTTGACCTGTGAAAAACATTTCAAAAACTTGGGATGAGTATAAAAAGCTCAGTAAGGGTTATAAAAATATGGAAAGGAAACATGAGTTCATATATAAATAACAATGAAATCATACTTTACCCATAAAACTTAGGCACTTTAACATACCTCATCAAATCATGAATAAATCATAGAAATCATAAGACATAAAGGTAACTTGAGGCATTCATAACATTCTTACGTAGGGAGTAACCCTCTTGGTTACGTTTGGAATACCCATCACAGTATATTCCCTAAATCTCTTCGGAGAAACCTTATCGTTTCACTCCTTCGCGTTACCCAATGCATTGGAGAGCTATATCGGGCTCACCCGCCCTTAGTTTATCACGGAACCACCCGTTTTCATAACAATGCCCAAGAACCATAACATAAATGTATCACATAAAACATTCATAAAGGAAATATAACATTACCACATTTCAATCACAATATAACATTTTAGGATATTGAAATAATGAATCCATAAAAAAAACCATTTTCAAAACCATTTAAAACATTTAAAAGAGATTGTTGAATCAAAGTTTCCCATACCACCTTGAAGGTTAAAATTTTAAACCATTAATATCCATATAAATAAATCCTTAAAACCATTTTGAAAACATGGATATTAATAAGAACAAATAATTAAAACATTTAAAACGATATTTTGGTTAAAGGGGTTTTACCAAAATTAGTGACACTTGAATACAATAATTGAGGAATAACATTTAGTCAGAACTTTATAATATCATGAGAATAAATGGATTCATGATATAATACTCCAAAGGACAGTATATACACCATATAAGAGTGAATTGGTGCATAACAACAATGAACCCTCAATAGAAATGTCAAATGTGATGAAATCCCTTATAAGGAAGGTATCCTTAAATTAAGGACAAATCAATCTCAAAAATATGTGTGAAAAATATAAATACACCCAATATAAGTGGATATTAAGTGTAAAACAATAAAAGGTCATTCACACATATTCAATGGATGACATATTCAATGACTACATGTTGAACCCAATGAAATCGAAATTGGATTAAAAAGTTCCCTTGACAGCCTAACGGCATCAAATCAAAATCAGTTGATGAGAGATAAAAAAATGTATCTCATAACTTGGACATAAAATTTACATCAATAAGGATATATGAGAACATATCCCATTATCACAATATGTAAATTAAAAGACCCAACAAAGAAGTCTTTTAAGAAGAGGAGGGTGAAAGCTTCCCTTACCGACTTGGGTATCTTTCAAAACATACACCCCATGAAAGAAGGACAATAAGTAATTGATGTAAATACTCATAAAGGAAAGTATATTACACAAATTGTAGAATAATGGAAGTACATACACCACTCAAAGAAATTGTGGCAAATGTAGCATAAATCTCATGGGAATAAATGTGAGATGAAAAATCCCTTACGAAAACTCGGCATCCTAACGGCGCCACATAGAACTTCCAAAAATGGATTGATGAGATCAAATAGGGTATATCATCACATTACAACAAAATTTACAGAAAGTGTAATATGAAAGAACATCCCCCATCATAACAAATAGGAGCTTAAAAGAAGTGACATAAAGGGGAGTACTTAAAGAGAAAGAGAGAGGTTAGATCTCTTACGAAAATTTGGCAGCCTATCGGCGCCACTTAAAACTTCCAAAATAGATTGATGAGAGAGAATAGGGTCTCTCATCACATGAACATAATAATTACAGTATAAAATATCATACCAATAACAAGAAATATGAGCTTTAAAAGGAAGGACATAAAAGTGTGTACTTAAAAAGAAAGAGAGGAGTAAGATCCCTTACCTCGGGTCCGACTTGACTCGATCATTCTTTAACGTCCTGAATAATAAACTTGAGTTAATTTTCACTTTATTAAGAACCTTTTTCTAGTTCATTATTCCTATTATATCACTTATTTCCATGTTATAAACATTATGTAAACATTTAAGTTAATAATGTTTGTTTTGTCGATATTTGGTTCTTAAGTCGAAAGTGGACTTCTTACAATTACATGTTGTTCGTGTGGTCAAATGTTTATTATATCCAGAATTATATTCATGATTTGGATATCATATATGTCATATATATCCAGTACATGCATGCATTTATAACATTACATAATCATTTAGAGGTAAGAAATGAAATACACCGTTCATGGAGACGGTAAGCCGTACGTACGCATGAACGCTACTTTCATTTCTATTTCATATTTTATAGAATGGAATAATAATGATATAAAGGTATATTATAATTACAGTATAATATCATATATAATATCATAGTTCCATCCTTTATACGTCCCACATATGGTATTTAACGAATCAAATCACTTTGAGGGGGCGGTAGTCCGCACTTCCTTAAATGAAGATATCGCGTTTACCCATAATGGAAACCATAAAGGTATGCCCAAAATGAAAAAAAACAGAAGCTTAAGGAAAACATAAACATATTATATATCATATATAAAAATAGTGGAATCATAATGGCCACCTTTGAAGGTGTTAAATGAGTATTGAACAATCATCATTTCGGGAGGCAGAATTTCGCCATCCACGGAAACCGTATGTTCTTTAACCATTTGATGTAGTTGTGTGAGAGTGTATCTCGAATAAATATTATAACAACATCCTAGTATATTGAAGATACTTTTTTTGTTACAAAAGAAGTAAATAAAAAGATTTTAGGGGGTTGGAGAAGCAAAATAAAACAAATGAACATGAGAGAATGAATTACCTTTAAAAGTGTATCTCCTTTTGATTTGAGCCTAAAGGCTTCCTTTGAAAGGATTCTGCCCAAATGGAATCCTCTAGGATGAGGAGAGGGATGTGGAGAGAGTAAATGGGCAGAGTTTGGCCGAGCCAAAGGCTTGAGGAGTGTGTGAAATGAGGTAGAGTTGGGGGCCTTTTATAAGAGGAGAAGAGGGGCACTTTTGGAAAGTAAGAAATATTACTTTATTTGAAAATGTTTTTCGGTTTTAAAAGGTCCCACATTGATATAATTCATGGATAAGGTGATAAGGGTTCGAAATCCACCCATCCAATAAGTTTTGGACATGTGTAGGTCATAGAGTTTACATTATCTTCTCATTTTATTTAAATCGTCAGATAATGATGTCATCGCTGCATCATTATGATGTCATAAATAATTTAATTTATTTAATGTCTAAAAATTATAAAAAAAATACTATGATGTAGGAAATCTTTTTATCTTTCCAATTAATATTTATAATCAAAATTCGGACTTGTGTAACCCTACTTAAAAACTGTTTTAGTAAAACAACTCATGTTTGTGTCAATTTAATTTTAACATTAAATAAAAATATATTATTGTCATTTTCCAACTAAAGTGGCTCCATGGGGTCCCCAAGTTGGCCCATGGCTTGTCTTGGTCGGCCATGACTCACCCAATAGGTGTAAGACAAGTGTCATGGTGTTTTAACATTCTTATAATATCATTTTTACCTTAAATTGCATTAATTACCTCTAATCGCGATTAAAAACTTAATAAGTTACTATTCACCAAAAAATTATTTTAATCTCATTGAACCACATTTTACTTCTTAATGACAACCATGTATGTCGGATTTTTGAAAATCAAAACACAATGATGAAAAAATTTCATTTAAACGGAAAATCAGTTTTTATAAGTACCACTTAGTGGTTTCACTATTCATCAAAAATTGAAGTTTTCAAAAAAATCCCAAAAATTCACCCTAAGATATATTTGATATTATGAATTCAAAAATGAAGTCCGTTTTAAAAAATTCAAAACATATAAGTCACATTAATTAATTTAATAATTAATTCCCGCTGTCATGACAAATAGCGTGTTTTTATGAAACAATAAGTATCAAAAGATTGACACCAGTTTAAGTCCGATTTCAAAGTGAAATTAATTCCAACGACCACTATTGGATTTAATGGTAAAAATATTTTCTAATTTCACTTTAAAACCAATTCAAAATATAATCTAATCATATAAATAAATTATATTAAAAAGTGGTTTTGAATTAAAATACAACATTTTACACTATTCATTAAAAAAATGAACTTTATCGGAAAGATACCAAAAATTTACAGAAAGTAAATTTTGATGTCCCGATTCTTAATAAGAGTTTTATTTGGTCCAAAAGAATGTTTAATAGTGAACAAAACTATATTTAATGATGGTTCAACATCAAAAGGTGATAAGTGAACCTTTAGTGAAAACTAGGGCATATACGCCTAAAATTGAATTCTTTCCGTATTTTAATCCTCTATCCTTTATTGGATAAATGAAAAAACATTTAAAAACATATATAATCATATTTTAGTTATTTATATCCATTCCCGCCATTACAACGGCTACATGTTAACTACCATTTTAAAATAATATTATTTTATTATTAGAGTGCAACGTAAGATTCCCAAGAAACTCGTTGTTGCGTGTTGGGTACGCCATCGAGCATAGCGCCCCCTTTAAAGTCATATCAATATTTTATTCACAAATATGGATAAATATGAAAGTGTCATATTCTTTATTTACCTGGGGTGTTACATCCTTCCCCCCTTTTGGGAATTGCATCCTCGCAATTTTAAAATTGCGCTTGGAAACATCCTTGAAAGTCCCACATCGGAACAATAGTCGGTAAAACAATCACTTTAAAATAAAGAAAGATAAGTACAGATGTCACCCGAGTTAACCCATACTAGGACTCCATGTAGGAAAACATGGACATGGAGGAGAAAACATAGGGTCATGTTCTGATGGAGAGTGATAGAAAACATGTTTAGGAGAAAGTTAACAATAAGAAAATCACAAACTTGTGATGGGTTAAACGGTGTTGGGTTCCCCAGTAGGAAAAGTTAATAGACAACATTTTTGTTTTAAGTTACTTTTTATTGAGGAATTTATTCATAAGGAAACATAATCACTTATCATGTTGACTTTCAACTTTTACTAGATTCCTTAATCAAACTCATATTTTTTTCAAAAGACGAGTATTTAGGGAGACTTGTTCGCATTAAGAGTACTATAATCAACTTCTAGAGAATCACCTAATCCACAAAAGATAACTATATACATCCCATGTCTTTAGGCTTTAACCAAAACCAAAACCAAAAAGGTTAGTACAAGGTCAGATAATCCAGAAAAGGATAACCCATTAAAAAGAAAATCTATTTTTAATCTCCAAAATTTTTCCAACAAAACCCAAAGTTCAACGAGGACCATTCTATAATCAATTTGTCCATAAAATTCTTCAAAGTAAACCAATATAAGATTGAAACCCAAATATTTGAAGGATTTAGTCGCATAGTCTTCCAAGATAAATCGTAACATTTATCTCCAAACAATATCAGTTGCTCCTAAAGTCTCATTTTGAAAAGTAATTAACCTAATCACATATCCTCCATGATAGGTTAATCATTTTCATAAATAACCCAAAATCAACTTACTCTTAATTCATAAAATCATATAACTAAAAATAATCGGTCAAACTAACCAGGGACTTCACGTAGTCCAGTGGTAGGCGATAAATACCAGTCGCACTTTGGTTGTGGGTTCGATTCCCGCAGCATTGTCCGACGCGACGGGTTGTCACACGGTCTGCGTGTTGTCCTTTTTCCAAAACTATATAATTCTCAAATCATTACCCAAAAAGGGATAAAATCATCAAAAATAACCATAACATAATTTAACCTCAATTTTATCTCATGCCTTTCACTTCAATCATAACATATAGTAACCCATAATTACCTCAAAAGTAAGGATCATATAAACCCAAATGGTTCTTTATAACTATGTCCACAAAAGAAAAGATAACTATTACTTGAATAAAATTTGACTATATTAAACATCAGGGTTACACATAATATAAAAAGTCTTCTAATGTAACCCCATCATCCAAAGAGACTTAATACTCTTAAGAATTTCACCCTAACTCTTGAAGCCCTTATATGTTGACATCTTACTCATTCAACATTCTTCATGATCCATTATCCATTCATTTCCAACTTATTCCGAAATACCTCTTTCCTATAAACAAAATCATGAATCATATCCTAAGATTCCAAAATAAGAAAACAATAGTCATGAAATAGTACATAACTTTGATTGGTCATTGTCAGTTTCTTCATCCTCAATCGGAATGGCATTAGGTATTGGTAAACGAATATTGGTACACTCTTGGTGACCCCATTCACGAAAATTATTCATAGGACATGTGTTTGCATAATGACCATGCACACCACATTTAAAACATTCAATTGATCCCTCAGAAAGAACTTCTTTCCCTTTCCTCGAGTCAACTGGATGCTTCCTTTTTCCATGGCAGGTTCTTGCTTTATGACCTTCATTTCCACATCTATAGCATATTTCTGTCCCTTTGAAACATTTTCCTAGGTGTTTCTTTCCACATCTTTGACACGTAGGTTTTTGAACACACTTACCTTTATTATTATTACCTATACTTACGTAGGGATTTGTTTCTTGCATATATGATGCCTTAGAGAAATCTCCAAGGTTTAGGTGATCAATCATGACTCCAGATAGTTGGTTGAGGATAATCAAAAGAGTTCTCATTGCAGCTCCCATATCATTCAGTTTCTTGCTCAAAAAACTGTCACAGTTTCCTTCACATCCACTGTTACTTTGGTGCCTGCTAGATCCAGCCATTTACTAAAACCAAAAAGGGCAGTGTGAGTATATCAACAAAACCATCATGTACTAATGAGTAAGATAAACACTAAGATATACTTACTCATTCAATTTATCTAAAACTGGGACTCTTTCTGAAATCCTAACCATTATGGTAATGTCACTTATGCTTAAAGAATACCCTAACCTCTAAAGTTATCTAAACCGACCTTTGATACCAACTATAAGGCCCCAGCCTTAAACCTTACTTAATCTTGAGTTATTACAAGATTACACATTGAGGATCTTTTCAGGTTTAGAGTTTTAGAGAATTAGATCATGAAACTTGCATTACATTCCACATTTAAACAAAGTGGTTACATAAAAGACAATATTCATTCTTCCCATCAACGGAAACCTATTTAAAATAAAACACGGATTCTTTCTTGACACATCCTTGACACTATCATCACATCATGTAATTTTCCCTTGACCTGTGAAAAACATTTCAAAAACTTGGGATGAGCATAAAAAGCTCAGTAAGGGTTATAAAAATATGGAAAGGAAACATGAGTTCATATATACATAACAATGAAATCATACTTTACCCATAAAACTTAGGCACTTTAACATACCTCATCAAATCATGAATAAATCATAGAAATCATAAGACATAAAGGTAACTTGAGGCATTCATAACATTCTTACGTAGGGAGTAACCCTCTTGGTTACGTTTGGAATACCCATCACAGTATATTCCCTAAATCTCTTCGGAGAACCTTATCGTTTCACTCCTTCGCGTTACCCAATGCATTGGAGAGCTATATCAGGCTCACCCGCCCTTAGTTTATCACGGAACCACCCGTTTTCATAACAATTCCCAAGAACCATAACATAAATGTATCACATAAAACATGCATAAAGGAAATATAACATTACCACATTTCAATCACAATATAACATTTTAGGATATTGAAATAATGAATCCATAAAAAAAACCATTTTCAAAACCATTTAAAACATTTAAAAGAGATTTTTGAATCAAAGTTTCCCATACCACCTTGAAGCTTAAAATTTTAAACCATTAATATCCATATAAATAAATCCTTAAAACCATTTTGAAAACATGGATATTAATAAGAACAAATAATTAAAACATTTAAAACGATATTTTGGTTAAAGGGGTTTTACCAAAATTAGTGACACTTGAATAAAATAATTGAGGAATAAAATTTAGTCAGAACTTTATAATATCATGAGAATAAATGGATTCATGATATAATACTCCAAAGGACAGTATATACACCATATAAGAGTGAATTGGTACATAACAACAATGAACCCTCAATAGAAATGTCAAATGTGATGAAATCCCTTATAAGGAAGGTATCCTTAAATTAAGGACAAATCAATCTCAAAAATATGTGTGACAAATATAAATACACCCAATATAAGTGGATATTAAGTGTAAAACAATAAAAGGTCATTCACACATATTCAATGGATGACATATTCAATGACTACATGTTGAACCCAATGAAATCGAAATTGGATTAAAAAGTTCCCTTGACAGCCTAACGGCATCAAATCAAAATGAGTTGATGAGAGATAAAAAAATGCATCTCGTCACTTGGACATAAAATTTACATCAATAAGGATATATTAGAACATATCCCATTATAACAATATGTAAATTAAAAGACCCAACAAAGAAGTCTTTTAAGAAGAGGAGGGTGAAAGGTTCCCTTACCGACTTGGGTATCTTTCAAAACAAACACCCCATGAAAGAAGGACAATAAGTTATTGATGTAAATACTCATAAAGGAAATTATATTACACAAAGTGTAGAATAATGGCAGTACATACACCACTCAAATAAATTGTGGCAAATTTAGCATAAATCTCATGGGAATAAATGTGAGATGAAAAATCCCTTACGAAAACTCGGCATCCTAACGGCGCCACATAGAACTTCCAAAAATGGATTGATGAGATCAAATAGGGTATCTCATCACATTACAACAAAATGTACAGAAAGTGGAATATGGAAGAACATCCCCCATCATAACAAATAGGATCTTAAAATAAGTGACATAAAGGGGAGTACTTAAAGAGAAAGAGAGAGGTTAGATCTCTTACGAAAATTTGGCAGCCTGTCGGCGCCACTTAAAACTTCCAAAATAGATTGATGAGAGAGAATAGGGTCTCTCATCACATGAACATAATAATTACAGTATAAAATATCATACCAATAAAAGGAAATATGAGCTTTAAAAGGAAGGAGATAAAAGTGTGTACTTAAAAAGAAAGAGAGGAGTAGGATCCCTTACCTTGGGTCCGACTTGACTCGATCGTTCTTTAACGTCCTGAATAATAAACTTGAGTTAATTTTCACTTTATTAAGAACCTTTTTCTAGTTCATTATTCCTATTATATCACTTATTTCCATGTTATAGACATTATGTAAACATTTAAGTTAATAATGTTTGTTTTGTCGATATTTGGTTCTTAAGTCGAAAGTGGACTTCTTACAATTACATGTTGTTCGTGTGGTCAAATGTTTATTATATCCAGAATTATATTCATGATTTGGATATCATATATGTCATATATATCCAGTGCATGCATTCATTTATAACATTACATAATCATTTAGAGGTAAGAAATGAAATGCACCGTTCATGGAGACGGTAAGCCGTACGTACGCATGAACGCTACTTTCATTTCTATTTCATATTTTATAGAATGGAATAATAATGATATAAAGGTATATTATAATTACAGTATAATATCATATATAATATCATAGTTCCATCCTTTATACGTCCCACATATGGTATTTAACGAATCAAATCACTTTGAGGGGGCGGTAGTCCGCACTTCCTTAAATGAAGATATCGCGTTTACCCATAATGGAAACCATAAAGGTATGCCCAAAATGAAAAAAAACAGAAGCTTAAGGAAAACATAAACATATTATATATCATATATAAAAATATTGGAATCATAATGGCCACCTTTGAAGGTGTTAAATGAGTATTGAACAATCATCATTTCGGGAGGCAGAATTTCTCCATCCACGGAAACCGTATGTTCTTTAACCATTTGATGTAGTTGTGTGAGAGTGTAGCTCGAATAAATCTTATAACAACATCCTAGTATATTGAAGATACTGTTTTTGTTACAAAAGAAGTAAATAAAAAGAGTTTAGGGGGTTGGAGAAGCAAAATAAAACAAATGAACATGAGAGAATGAATTACCTTTAAAAGTGTATCTCCTTTTGATTTGAGCCTAAAGGCTTCCTTTGAAAGGAGTCTACCCAAATGGAATCCTCTAGGATGAGGAGAGGGATGTGGAGAGAGTAAATGGGCAGAGTTTGGCCGAGCCAAAGGCTTGAGGAGTGTGTGAAATGAGGTAGAGGTGGGGGCCTTTTATAAGAGGAGAGGAGGGGCACTTTTGGAAAGTAAGAAATATTACTTTATTTGAAAATGTGTTTCGGTTTTAAAAGCTTCCACATTGATATAATTAGTGGATAAAGTGATAAGGGTTCTAAATCCACCCATCCAATAAGTTTTGGACATGTGTAGGTCATAGAGTTTACATTATCTTCTCATTTTATTTAAATCGTCAGATAATGATGTCATCGCTGCATCATTATGATGTCATAAATAATTTAATTTATTTAATGTATAAAAATTATAAAAAAAATACTATGATGTAGGAAATCTTTTTATCTTTCCAATTAATATTTATAATCAAAATTCGGACTTGTGTAACCCTACTTAAAAACTGTTTTAGTAAAACAACTCATGTTTGTGTCAATTTAATTTTAACATTAAATAAAAATATATTATTGTCATTTTCCAACTAAAGTGGCTCCATGGGGTCCCCAAGTTGGCCCATGGCTTGTCTTGGTCGGCCATGACTCACACAATAGGTGTAAGACAAGTGTCATTGTGTTTTCACATTCTTATAATATCATTTTTACCTTAAATTACACTAATTACCTCTAATCGCGATTAAAAACTTAATAAGTTACTATTCACCAAAAAATTATTTTAATCTCATTGAACCACATTTTAATTCTTAATGGCAACCATGTATGTTGGATTTTTGAAAATCAAAACACAATGATGACAAAATTTCATTTAAACGGAAAATCAGTTTTTATAAGTACCACTTAGTGGTTTTACTATTCATCAAAAATTGATGTTTTTCAGAAAAATCCCAAAAATTCACCCTAAGCTATATTTGATATTCTGAATTCAAAAATGAAGTCCGTTTTACAAAATTCAAAACATATAAGTCACATTAATTAATTTAATAATTAATTCCCGCTGTCATGACAAATAGCGTGTTTTTATGAAACAATAAGTATCAAAAGATTGACACCAGTTTAAGTCCGATTTCAAAGTGAAATTAATTCCAACGGCCACTATTGGATTTAATGGTAAAAATATTTTCTAATTTCACTTTAAAACCAATTCAAAATATAATCTAATCATATAAATATATTATATTAAAAAGTGGTTTTGAATTAAAATACAACATTTTACACTATTCATTAAAAAAATGAACTTTATCGGAAAGATACCAAAAATTTACACAAAGTAAATTTTGATGTCCCGATTCTTAATAAGAGTTTTATTTGGTCCAAAAGAATGTTTAAGAGTGAAAAAAACTATATTTAATGATGGTTCAACATCAAAAGGTGATAAGTGAACCTTTAGTGAAAACTAGGGCATATACGCCTAAAATTGAATTCTTTCCGTATTTTAATCCTCTATCCTTTATTGGATAAATGAAAAAACATTTAAAAACATATATAATCATATTTTAGTTATTTCTATCCATTCCCGCCATTACAACGGCTACATGTTAACTACCATTTTAAAATAATATTATTTTATTATTAGAGTGCAACGTAAGATTCCCAAGAAACTCGTTGTTGCGTGTTGGGTATGCCATCGAGCATAGATCCCCCTTTAAAGTCATATCAA
The DNA here is from genome assembly GCA_963277665.1 of Viscum album. Taxonomy (NCBI): domain Eukaryota; kingdom Viridiplantae; phylum Streptophyta; class Magnoliopsida; order Santalales; family Viscaceae; genus Viscum; species Viscum album. The sequence goes on from OY728138.1 coordinate 402,457,018, forward strand.
TATTTTATTCACAAATATGGATAAATATGAAAATGTCATATTCTTTATTTACCTGGGGTGTTACAATCTAAAACCCATTTATATTTGTATATATGTTCATTAGTAATATAGTGTAACGTGGAGTTGATAATTCCATTGGATGTGGACTCCCAAATAGTGATGTCATCACCTATAATGAAATTGTAGATATATACTAATGAATTCATTTTTACAGGAAGAATATCTTTAGGTCTTTCATATTTCTTCTTGATTGAAGTCATTGTTTCCATAGATGCATTGGTGATATTTCAGAGATAAATAAGTGGTTTACAAGTCCAATTGTCTTACCAAAATATGGTAGAATGATTCATGTAAATCATCCAATTGGAGTGAGATAAAACATTATAAAAAGTTTCCTTTAGCTGAGGATAAATGGAATAATGAATATAATTTAGATTAGGGGATTTAAGCCTGATAAAAATCTAGATCTCAAGAAATCAAGAGAATCTATTTTTTTATTGATATACCTAAATATAAAGTCCCTTACAGTTTCGAAGGATTTTAATTATAAGTCTTATATGATCAAGGGGTTAAAAAACTACTTCCATGGGACACAAATGATCTTCAATTGAATGATTCCCTCACTCAAAATGAAATTTTTTATTAAAATATTGATTATCTTGGTGAGTGTAGATGACCAATTATAATAAATAAAGGAATAAATGAATTTGGAAAAAATGATAGCATTAAAAGGAAAAATCCTACCATAAATTGGCAAAGAAATTCATTTCTAAGATGAAAATGATTTTGGATTTGACATAAAATATGATTTAAAAAAATGCATGTATTTTTTCCCAAAATAATGGAATGAAAAGATAAATTAAAGGTTTCACACCTTCTCTTATTCAAACATTACTAATGATATTAATTTTTTTCTATAGGAATATTCTTTCCAATGTAAAGGAATTATTTGTTCTAAATGATCTCTTATCCTAAAACTTTTTCAACAAAAATAAATTCATTATTTATGTGTCTTATGTTTCTATTATCTGTGAGAGTAAAAAAAGGATTATATCATCATCGTAAAATAAATGGGTGGTAGAAAATAAATATATGGTATCAAAAATAGATTAACATTTTTATTCTTGATAATTTTGAGAAGAAGTATACCTAGTTAGTCCTCATCAATAGAGAAAATAGTTATTGAGATAGTATTACCTTGTTTGAAACCTCTAATGCAAGAGAAATATCTCTATATGGATCTATTGAAATGAACTCAAGCATGGGTTGATCTTAGGAGGATTTTGACCCATTTGATGAAACTCTCATCAAATAAATATTTGGAGTGGACATCACAAAATAAATCCCAATCCATAATAATAGAAAATTAATTAATTAATGTTTCAATGAAATTTTACCTCCCTTTATGGTTTTTATAAAAAGATTAACACATTCCAAATCATTAAAGATAATTTATTATGTATTTCTTCTATTAAAAAAACCAATATAATTTATGGAGACAATATTTTTCAAAATGTGTGGAATTCTATTAGAAATAATTTTTTCTAATATTTTTTTATACCATGTTGAAAATTTCCAGAGGCCTAAAGAGATGAATATAATTTTCATTCTCTATTTTAAGAATGATAGAGTTGAATATATATTCGATTCCAAGAGTATGTTGACCACATTTAAAAAATTATTAATTAATATGAAATAATCATGTTGGAAAACCTCCGCAAAGGTTTGGTAAAATACATAGGAGAAGCCATTCGGGCTCAGAGAGTTCCCACTATTAAGAAAAATGAAAACTTGTTTTATATTTAAATCAATAGGAATAATAGTGATTCTATTATTATACTCTTGGATGAAAGGAATGGTAATAATATTTTCCAAAAAATTAGGGCTGGTATGGGGTCCATTTAGGAGGTTCTTGTAAAATGATACTGTAACACCCCAATATTTTATGGCATGTCTATTTTTAATTAAATTTAATCTCTTAAATAGTATACATTGTATGAAACATTGAACTTAAATAAACTCTAAAATATTATTATTTTAAAATTATAATTATAAAATAGCTATTATATTGGTGTGTTTTAATAGGATTAACTATATTATGAAATTTATATGAATTTCTTGTTCAATAAAAAATTATTTATTATTTGGAAATAACCATATAATTTTTAGTAAATTCATTTTGTTCTTCAAAAATATGTTTTCTTCAAAAATAGATTTTTATTTATTTCTATAAGAAAATAAATATAAATAAATTTATACACCTTTAGAAACATTATTTTATAAAACTAAAATCATTTTTATATTCAAAATATAAAAAATATATTAGGGTGTATTTTTGATAATTTTCTAAAAAATATAGTTTTTTAGTAAAAAATACCGAACTTTATAAAACTCTCATTTTTCATTATATTTAAGTGTAATTTTATGATTTTAAATATATATAAAATTAAATTAAATAGTTTTTATATATATATAATATAAATAATTATATTTAAAAAATATTTATCCCTTATGTTTTTAGAAGTTCATTTTTTGGATTAAACACACTTGTTTCCAAAAAAATGCTTTTGTTCTATTTTGAAGGTTTATTTTTAAATGTAATTTTTAAACTTCTGTGTTTTGAGTTTTTAAAAATGGATTTAATATTTGAAATTAGGAGGTCCAAATTAGGTTTTAAGGTCATTTTAATTTTTAGGAATAAGAATTTTACCACGGTAAAAAAATTACTCCAGTATAAGTAAAATAATGTAGTGGGTTAAAGTCAAAACATAAAAGCATAAAATACCTAAAAAATACAACATTAAATGTTTGGATTATGTGTTTATCAAACATAACTATATTTTTAAACATTAATTATCAACAAAATTCATTATTTAATCACTTGAAACCATCCTTCCTCAGGTATAAATACCGCTCCTCACCACCCCATTATCCCCACAAGCCATTAATATATTAAAATATATAAGAAAACATATCCTACACACTATCACCACTTCTAACTACTTTTGGTATCACCAATATACCAATTCTATGTTTCCTAATTTTTCTTTCTAGGATGTGATATTCAAGAGGCAAATTTCTTAAACAATCTCTCTTAATTTATTTTCTTTTTTTACCTTCACTTCACCTTCATCATCCATAAAAAATAATAAATTCAGTATCTTGAATATTCTAGAATATTTTTTGGTAATGGAGTATATTATATCCACCCCTTCTCTTATCTACTCTTATTCCAAGAAAAGAAACCATTGTCCAAATTATGGTGGTTAACCATCTCCGTGAATAATGATTTTGTTCATTTTCCATTATCTCCTTCAAGGATGGTAATAAAGTATTATTATGGTTAAATTAGATTTTAATTGGAATATTATAACCTATATAATTTTTTTAATCTTCTATATAGAAATAATATTATATATAACAATACTAGTTTGTGATAGTCAGAAAATTTCCAACACAAACTAAACATTTATCATTAACATTTTATCAAATGAATTATCATCATATCAGAAATTAAAATGATATATTAAACCATTTAAAATTATAGACTATCATGAATACCATTTAATTACACTTCTGGAGTTTTATTTCCATTTTATAGGAAAATACATTATTATACACAAATGTACCGACCATGAATCCATGAAATGAACGAACCCGAAACAATTAAAATAATGAAATATTATTAATGAAAGAGTTTTAATATGATATAAAATGAACATATAATGTATTATATATATTATTATATCTATATAATGAATTAATAACATTACTTAAACCCTTATATATGACTTTAATGTATGAATAATTGAAGGAAAGTGTAAGGTAAGGCTTTCTCGTCTAACTTTTACTTTTGTGAGATAAATGTGTTATTCGCTACTTTTTTAATTTGTGTGGTGATTATCCACTGAAAGTGGATGATATTAATTGATTATATTTTAATTTTCATGTTTTTAAAAGTCCATAAACACCAATTTTAGTGTATTATAGAAATTAAACTTCAAATCTCATCACATGTGAAATTTTTAAAATTTAGGCCTAATCAATCATCTATTTGTGGAAAAATATTTATTCATTATTTTAATTTGATATTATAGGATATGATTTATAACTTTTATTTAAAAATTTTATCTTTTAGGATAAATGTATTATTTATAAGGGAATATGGATATTTTTGGAAATGAATGCAGAGATTTCTGGACAAAGTATAATGGGCATTAAGCCCATCAAGTAAAAGTGGATCCCACAAATCAAGCCCAATAAAGCTAAAATTTTAAATTTAGAAATATAAAATTATGAGTATCATTTAATTAAACTATTTTCAGAGCTAATTCTGAAGTTTTTAAGGATATTTATGGATCCCATGTTAACATTTAATTTGTGGGTCAGATCTGAAGGCCCATAAAACTATCCCACTATTTCAAGAATATCATCTGAATAATTGATCCAATTATCATGAAATATTGACATCTATTATATGAAAAATAAAATAATATATTTCTATTATACTACCATAAAATATTATGTTATCTTCAATGACTTATGTTTACACCAAGAGGGGAGACGTATCTTGTACTATTTTTTTGGTCAAAGTTGAAAAGTCAAATTTCCTTTGATTTCTCTCCCAAATTTTACAGTCATAATTAAATGGGAGGGAATTGATTTTTTGGGGGTATACCTAGGGATCCTAATATTCATATATGTGGATCTAGTTTTTAAGTTATTTAGATGCATTTCTTATTCTTTAATTTTTTAATTTTGTGCTTTCATTTTGTAATAGCATAGTCAATTTTTTTCATGTAAGTTTTTCATTCACATCCATTTCCTAAAAAAATATTATTATCAAATTTTTATATTTATTCATAATTTATTATTTCTATTTCATTAATATGTTGATATCTTTTAATCACATTGTGAATTTTTTCAAACCAGTAATTGTAAAATTCCTCTGACCATAGTGGAGTGTTTGTTTTATTTTTCCAAATTCAATTATACCCTCCTAAGTCAACTTACCACTTCCATTGGTAGAATATAATAAATGTATGGATAAAAATATTATGGGTTGGTCCTAGGGGGTATAAGTTGTATGTATTGTATTTTATTTTATGATCTTAAATTCTTAAATCATTTCATTTTTTAAGAGTTCTATTCAATGAGTTACTCTCTTCTTTATCTTTTTTAAATTTAATGATGACACGTTTTGAGTTATAGGGAAATCCAATTAACTAGAGTGATAATTAAAGTGATACTCTAAGTGAATTTTTAATTATCCTTGGAATTTTGTAAGGATTAAATTGGTTAATGATGTTGGAGATTGAAGTGCCCAGATCAGTGTGAATCACTGAGAGGGGGAGGGGGTGAATCAGTGATCCCTTAAAACTTTTTACTCATTGATTCTTAATCAATTAAACCTCTATGGCTGGTTAAAGCCTCGATCCACTCTTCTTGTATCTCTCACCTTTCCACAAATGATGCAGTAAATGTAAAGGCACTGGACACAAGGATTTACAAGGTTCTGCACCAAAGGCCTACATCCTTTCCATGCTCTCCCAGCATGGATTCTCCCATTATAATCTGTTAGTATTACAATGGTCGATACAGCTTCCCACCGTATCTCTCCTGAGTCCCACAGGAGGGTCTTTATACTACTTCACACAGTGTTACCAGAGTCCCACTGGCCTGCTCCGGAATCCCACTGAAGACTTCTTCTCCCTGAGTCCCACAGGGTCTTCTCCTGGCTCCTCAAGTCACACGAGTAGCTCTTCTTCTTGTTCAGCTCTTCAAGTATCTTCAGCAGTCTGGGATAAAGACTGCTGGCCTTGCTCTGTACCTCTGATCACTTGTGATGATTAGGTCTTCTCGTCTTGCTCAGGCTTTATCACCTTCTTCTAAGGATGACCTGGCTTCTCTCCAACTACTGAATACTCAGACAAATGATGTCTTTAACTTCAGTCTGGTCCAGTCTCAGTTCAACTTCACTTCATGCACTGAGTGCATGGCAGCTCTTCATCCTCATGCACTGATAGCATGGCCTTCTCAATTTCTTCAAGATCCTCTGGTCTTGGTCAACTCAAATGCACACTCACTGATTTGAACTTTGATTACGTGCGCATGTGCATGCATGCATGCATGCACTTCCCCTTTCTCTTCTTGGTGCAGTAAACCCACAAAGGGTGTAACACTTTAAGCACACACCTTCTTCTCAAACTTCACACACTTTATGCAATTTGTCTACACACATAAATGTGTGTTCTTCTTTGTGTGGATGTCCTCCCTTTTCTTCTTCTAAGTGTATACACACTTCTTAGTGCACACACCTAGGTTCGGCCAACTTGTCTCTTTACACACACTTGTTTCATTTTGCACACACTTGACACTTTGGCCTTCACTTCCTCTTGCACACACACAAAGTATTCTTTGTTCTTCAAAGTGTGCACACACAAGGCTACGGCCTCTTCCACTGATTTTTGCACACAAGGCACTAAGGCCTCGGCCTTCCTCTTGTTTTGCACACACACAAATGTGGTGGCATTCACTTCACCCACTTGCACACACACTGCCACGGCCCCTTCTTTGTTCTTGTTTGCACCTACACCCAAAGGGTGTGTTCTTTCACTTCACACAAGGCACTCCACTTTTCACACACACAACACACAACTTGGTGTGGTCTTCTTGTTTGCACAGGGCTACGGCCTTTCCCTCCTTTGCACACAAAGTGCCTCGGGTATTCTTTGCACTTAGCACACACCGAAGGATGCAAGGGGCTCGGCCTTCCTTCACTTCAACAACCGCGCAAGCCTCAAGGGTGAAACCAGTGCAAGGCGCGCAAGGCCTCGGGTGGCCACTGTCGCGCAAGTGCTTACCGCGCAGGAGGCCGCGGTGCACAGAGGGGGGGCGCGCAAGGTAGCGTTGCCCTTCCTCCTTCTTCTTTTGCACAAGAAGTGTGCAAAAGGAACTTCACGGGGCCAAGGGGTGGCTCCGGGCTTCACTGCCGCGCAGGGGGCGCGCAGGCTGTTCTTCACGAGGCAAGGCACTCGCGGAACTTCTCAAAAATATTCAGCGCATCAGCAAGCATAAACGAGAGCCTCGGCCTCTCTTTTTATAGGCGAGGAGAGCCTCTTCCTTCCGCGTGGGATAAATCTCGAATCCCCGAAATCTTCGGATCTTCAAAGATATTTCTAAATCTTGATTTTTATCCTCTGTTTCACGCGGGATCTTTTATTTTCTCTTCCCTCACGTTCATGTTCGGCCGAACGTGTGCATGCCTCTGTCTAGGCCTATCCATGCAAATCAACAACCCAAATGGCCTTCGGCAGCTTTGCTTGCCTCGGCCTCGACCGAAATTCCTCACTGCTCTGCATGCGTGCTTCTTTCTTGCATGGATGTGTTCGTTATTCTTAGACGATCTCAATGGAGTCTTCGGATCGAACAATGATGGCCGGGAGCTCGAAAACTGGTGCTCGGAGGGCTCTGGTTCAGCGGCTGCTCGCGGGTGGCCTTCGGGCAAGCTCGAGGAAGTAGACGAGCCGGGAGCCGTCGGATCGTGATGCGCGACGGCCAGGATTAGATCATCGCCGCGGAGATGGATCGTGCGGCATGGATAAAGCGTGCGATGGCTCGGACGGCCAGGATTCGCTCCCGGTGATTTTTCTGCGTCCCACATCGAATCGGCGAGAGGAATTGCCGCGCCTTATTAACCTCGCGCTGCCTCAACCCCACAATTGAATATCCTCCCTCCACGGTGCCGCCCCGCACCGTGTTCTCCCTGCGGGCGCGCTCTGCGCCCACTCTGCTCCCTGCGGGCGCGCTCCTAGCGCCCACTCTGCTCCCTCACGGGCGCGCTCCTCGCGCTCACGCTGCGCGGGCTTCATCACCGCGTGGCCTCGGGGCTTATACACGGCCCCTGCCTTGCCTCAGGGAGCGCCTTGGCCTTGAGGGTTCCCCATGGGCGTGGCGCCTTAGGCCCATATGTGCCTTGGGTGATCCCTCGGCTGGCCTCCTTGGTGGCACATTTTTTGGCTAAGTCTTGAATAAGACTTTGTCAAAAAACAAAGTCCTCCATGAAATCAAGCCATATCAAGAGAACCACTTCAAGCCTTTCTTCTCCTTCATCTTTCAAGTATTAATCTTCTTCATTAGAATTCCTCCATTTTTCTTCAACATATAATCAACATTTAAGAATGGAATCCCCGAAGGTTTCTTCATCTTCAACCGAGCTCCTGAATCAAATATTTCTTTAATAAACTTCATTGATCTAATCAGAGATCAATTGGAACATCTTCTGATTCACATGCACTAATTGATAGTGCATGGACTTCATTAAACCACTTCATCCACTTAGAAGTAGTGAATGGATCATCTTGCTTCTCCAACTCCTCATGCATTGTCACTACAATGCATGGTCTTCTAACTTTTTTGTGACTTTGTATCCAGTTGATACAAGTTCTTGGAACTTTAAGAACAGCTCAACAATCGTCAGATTTACATGGAGAATGTTTCAACCACAATTTCCAATACCACTTAGTGAATCTCCTAAGTGACATGCATCTTAGTACCATGGCCATTCTCCTTTACCACCAACACCATCACAACCTTTGGCATTCACATCTTGACAATTCTTGACATACATTCATTCTTAAGACAACGACATGTCTCATTGACAACAAATGCAACACAGTGCACTTCAATCTCCCCCTTTGTATTTGTTGTCAATACACTCCTTTAGCACATATGAATGAGTCAATATGTGTGCCAATATTTTCTCCCCCTTATTGGCAATCAAATGCAAAGGTGTGGTGTGGTTCACTTTCAAAAATATCTTCCTCCCTTTGAAAAGTATTTTCTTTAAAAACACTGAGAGAGGGATGATGTCACATGTTCTCTTTAGCAAAGAACCTTTAGTAAATCAACTCTAAGTCTACTTGGGCTAACCCGGTGTAGAAAACAAGGGTGATGTGACCAAGGAATTCAAAGCTGTCCATAATTCACTGTACATGTGAGATCATGCTTAGGGGTTGAATTTTTTCAGATATTCAATGAATTGCTGAATCCTGCACATATTTCACAAAACACATTAAAATGTTCAGGTGCAAAGATAAAGCTCCCCCTTTCATCTACTTTCTCAAGATGATATTAATTTCAGAACATCATCATCTCCAGATTTTCTCCCCCTCAAGGGGTGCACTCCATTCTGTCCAAACCATCCTCCAGATGAGAATGATTATCATCTTCAATTCCCTACAATGTTAGCACATGTATATACCAAGAGTATAAGGGAATAAGATGGAACCTCCTTGGTTCATCAATGTGAACAACAAGGTTGAGAATATTCTCTCAACCGAGATGCCCCATTTTCACCAGTCTTCACACTTGCACATTTGATCTTCATTGATGTTTGTGCTAGTGTGGTTCTCAAAACATCTTCATGTGAAACCTTCTTCTTCCCGTTTGCTTTAGCAATTGCCAGAGCTTCATCTTCAACTCTTTGTAGTTCTCTAGCAAGTTGCAACTGATGTGGCCATATGACAAGTAAATCATTTGGAAGAGTGGCCTCAGTTTTGGAAGTTCCACATGGTTCTTTGGATGCTGCTAAGCTAGCTCTCTTAGGCAACTTATTTTCAATCAATCCCTTCTTCTTCTGGATTGATTGTCTTTTGGAGTTCAGTCTGCTTCTATTTAGTTTCATGGCTTCTTTACAAAGGTCCATGATGTGTCCTTTCTTTCCACAGTAGAAGCATTTCTTAGTGGTCCTTCTGGATGCATCACCCTTCTTGGATTTGAATTCCAAGGACTTATCTTCATTCTTCAAACTCTTCTTGGGAGCATCTTCCACTTTCTTATGATTGCTTCCCAAGGATTCTTTCTAAGCCAGGTTCTGTGATCTTTTCTTCTTTCCAGCTTTGGATACAGTTGGAGATTGACATGTATCATTCTTTTGACCACTTTTGCAACCATCCCAGATGTTGTCAAGTAATCCAAATCTGTTAGCAGTAAACAGATGTCTCTGGACCTGTGGATGTTGCTTATTTCCTTCTGGCTTGCTCCCCCTTGGCATGAGCTTCCTTTGTGCTTTGACATTTAGTGGATTGTACCAACAATCCTTTGCACAGTGCCCATACTTATTACAACACCAACATTGACCCACAAATCTTGACTTCTTCAGTCCTTCTGATTTTAGGGTACTTGTCTTGAATTGTTGTGCTGCTTCAGGAGAGCTTTCTTTCTTCATTGTCTTCATCCATACTTGTTTGGAATTATTCTTACATCCTGCACTTTTTGTGGAAACACAATTAGAAACATGAGTACAAGATGGGATGGATGGTACCTTCCTTTTAGAAGTTGTTGCCCTTTTATTATAGGATGTCTTTCTTTTAGAATCATCTTTTTCAAAGCTCACTTGAGTAGCAACATTTCTTCTTTCAGCTGACTGGGAGGCTTCAGCTTTGGGTGATTGCAAATTTTTCAATATCACCTCCAGTTCAAAGCATTTCATGTTGAGGGAGTTCTTCTCATCCTCAACCATTCTTAGCTTTCCTTCCCAATTCTCCACCAGTTGTTTCATCTGGTCTTCATGCACCTTCTTCAATTCTTGCAATGAATTGTCCAGCTCCTTCACCAGTTTGACTTTTTCTTCAAGTTGAGCATCTCTGACATTCATTGAAACTTTGTGCCTCTTTTCCAGTGCATGGAAAACATCTTTGACCATTATTTTAAAGAATTCTTTCTCAGAAAGACTTCTTTGCAATTCTTCAGTAGTGTCTTCATATCTTTCATTGCAAAGAGATACAGTTTCATCTTTATCCTTCACCAGCATTCTGAGAGTGTTGGTTATGCCAACCCTTTTTTCCAATTGATCTTCCATTGCATTGGCTTCTTCTTCTAACTGTGATTTTTCTTCTTGAAGTTCAAGGATGCCTGTAGCTATACACATTGCCACTTCCTTGGGGACTGCCTTCTGAAGATATTCGATTGCACTTAGAAGATCATTGTTTCTCCCATCTTCATCACAGCTAGGACAGGCTTTCTTCATCTTCTTTGCCTGTTTCTTCTTTCTATTTTTCTGAGTCTTGGCAGATATCTCCATTTGAGGCTGGTCACTCATTTCCTCAAATCTGCACTTCATAAAGACTCTCTTGGATCTTTTAGAGGTAACCTCCCTCTGATACCAATTGAAGTGCCCAGATCAGTGTGAATCACTGAGAGGGTGAGGGGGTGAATCAGTGATCCCTTAAAACTTTTTACTAATTGATTCTTAATCAATTAAACCTCTATGGCTGGTTAAAGCCTCGATCCACTCTTCTTGTATCTCTCACCTTTCCACGAATGATGCAGTAAATGTAAAGGCACTGGACACAAGGATTTACAAGGTTCGGCACCAAAGGCCTACATCCTTGCCATGCTCTCCCAGCATGGATTCTCCCATTATAATCTGTTAGTATTACAATGGTCGATACAGATTCCCACCGTATCTCTCCTGAGTCCCACAGGAGGGTCTTTATACTGCTTCACACAGTGTTACCAGAGTCCCACTGGCCTGCTCCAGAATCCCACTGAAGACTTCTTCTCCCTGAGTCCCACAGGGTCTTCTCCTGGCTCCTCGAGTCACACGAGTAGCTCTTCTTCTTGTTCAGCTCTTCAAGTATCTTCAGCAGTCTGGGATAAAGACTGCTGGCCTTGCTCTGTATCTCTGATCACTTGTGATGATCAGGTATTCTCGTCTTGCTCAGGCTTTATCACCTTCTTCTAAGGATGACCTGGCTTCTCTCCAACTACTGAATACTCAGACAAATGATGTCTTTAACTTCAGTCTGGTCCAGTCTCAGTTCAACTTCACTTCATGCACTGAGTTCATGGCAGCTCTTCATCCTCATGCACTGATAGCATGGCCTTCTCAATTTCTTCAAGATCCTCTGGTCTTGGTCAACTCAAATGCACACTCACTGATTTGAACTTTGATTACGTGCGCATGTGCATGCATGCATGCATGCACGTCCCCTTTCTCTTCTTGGTGCAGTAAACCCACAAAGGGTGTAACACTTTAAGCACACACCTTCTTCTCAAACTTCACACACTTTATGCAATTTGTCTACACACATAAATGTGTGTTCTTCTTTGTGTGGATGTCCTCCCTTTTCTTCTTCTAAGTGTATACACACTTCTTAGTGCACACACCTAGGTTCGGCCAACTTGTCTCTTTACACACACTTGTTTCATTTTGCACACAATTGACACTTTGGCCTTCACTTCCTCTTGCACACACACAAAGTATTCTTTGTTCTTCAAAGTGTGCACACACAAGGCTACGACCTCTTCCACTGATTTTTGCACACAAGGCACTAAGGCCTTGGCCTTCCTCTTGTTTTTCACACACACAAATGTGGTGGCCTTCACTTCACCCACTTGCACACACACTACCACGGCCCCTTCTTTGTTCTTGTTTGCACCTACACCCAAAGGGTGTGTTCTTTCACTTCACACAAGGCACTCCACTTTTCACACACACAACACACAACTTGGTGTGGTCTTCTTGTTTGCACAGGGCTACGGCCTTTCCCTCCTTTGCACACAAAGTGCCTCGGGTATTCTTTGCACTTAGCACACACCGAAGGATGCAAGGGGCTCAGCCTTCCTTCACTTCAACAACCGCGCAAGCCTCAAGGGTGCAACCAGTGCAAGGCGCGCAAGGCCTCGGGTGGCCACTGCCGCGCAAGTGCTTACCGCGCAGGAGGCCGCGGTGCACAGAGGGGGGGCGCGCAAGGTAGTGTTGCCCTTCCTCCTTCTTCTTTTGCACAAGAAGTGCGCAAAAGGAACTTCACGGGGCCAAGGGGTGGCTCCGGGCTTCACTGCCGCGCAGGGGGCGCGCAGGCTGTTCTTCACGAGGCAAGGCACTCGCGGAACTTCTCAAAAATATTCAGCGCATCAGCAAGCATAAACGAGAGCCTCGGCCTCTCTTTTTGTAGGTGAGGAGAGCCTCTGCCTTCCGCGTGGGATAAATCTCGAATCCCCGAAATCTTCGGATCTTCAAAGATATTTCCAAATCTTTATTTTTATCCTCTGTTTCACGCGGGATCTTTTATTTTCTCTTCCCTCACGTTCATGTTCGGCCGAACGTGTGCATGCCTCTGTCTAGGCCTATCCATGCAAATCAACAACCCAAATGGCCTTCGGCAGCTTTGCTTGCCTCATCCTCGACCGAAATTCCTCACTGCTCTGCATGCGTGCTTCTTTCTTGCATGGATGTGTTCTTTATGCTTAGACGATCTCAATGGAGTCTTCGGATCGAACAATGATGGCCGGGAGCTCGAAAACTGGTGCTCGGAGGGCTCTGGTTCAGCGGCTGCTCGCGGGTGGCCTTCGGGCGAGCTCGAGGAAGTAGACGAGCCGGGAGCCGTCGGATCGTGATGTGCGACGGCCAGGATTAGATCATCGCCGTGGAGATGGATCGTGTGGCGTGGATAAAGCGCGCGATGGCTCGGACGGCCAGGATTCTCTCCCGGTGATTTTTCCGCATCCCACATCGAATCGGCGAGAGGAATTGCCGCGCCTTATTAACCTCGCGCTGCCTCAACCCCGCAATTGAATCTCCTCCCTCCACGGTGCCGCCCCGCACCGTGTTCTCCCTGCGGGCGTGCTCTGCGCCCACTCTGCTCCCTGCGGGCGCGCTCCTAGCGCCCACTCTGCTCCCTCATGGGCGCGCTCCTCGCGCTCACGCTGCGTGGGCTTCATCACCGCGTGGCCTCGGGGCTTATACACGGCCCCTGCCTTGCCTCAGGGAGCGCCTTGGCCTTGAGGGTTCCCCATGGGGATGGCGCCTTAGGCCCATATGTGCCTTGGGTGATCCCTCAGCTGGCCTCCTTGGTGGCACATTTTTTGGCTAAGTCTTGAATAAGACTTTGTCAAAAAACAAAGTCCTCCATGAAATCAAGCCATATCAAGAGAACCACTTCAAGCCTTTCTTCTCCTTCATCTTTCAAGTATTAATCTTCTTCATTAGAATTCCTCCATTTTTCTTCAACATATAATCAACATTTAAGAATGGAATTCCCGATGGTTTCTTCATCTTCAACCGAGCTCCTGAATCAAATATTTCTTCAATAAACTTCATTGATCTAATCAGAGATCAATTGGAACATCTTCTGATTCACATGCACTAATTGATAGTGCATGGACTTCATTAAACCACTTCATCCACTTAGAAGTAGTGAATGGATCATCTTGCTTCTCCAACTCCTCATGCATTGTCACTACAATGCATGGTCTTCTAACTTTGTTGTGACTTTGTATCCAGTTGATACAAGTTCTTGGAACTTTAAGAACATCTCAACAATCGTCAGATTTACATGGAGAATGTTTCAACCACAATTTCCAATACCACTTAGTGAATCTCCTAAGTGACATGCATCTTAGTACCATGGCCATTCTCCTTTACCACCAACACCATCACAACCTTTGGCATTCACATCTTGACAATTCTTGACATACATTCATTCTTAAGACAACGACATGTCTCATTGACAACAAATGCAACACAGTGCACTTCAGAGATTATCTCATTTTTTTGAAATATATTTAATTAGTGATATGAAATTTTCTAAGATAACAAATTCATCAAATCCACCCAAAGAGATAACCTAGTATGAACTGATTATATTAAATTGAATTCATAGAAGTATATAAAACTAATTAATAATAAAATCAATTCAAACAAAATCTAGCCACTTAAAATCTAAATCACCACTTTAGAATGTATGTTCTTTTAGGATTCTTATTAGGTCTCTAAGGATTCGATAACCCAAGTTATTCTACAAGTGAATACTTATACCATAAAAAAAATTTAAATTTGGGTGAAAAAAAATTTGGCATCGTTTTAGGGGACCCAAGTAAGTTATATTAGGCACTCGTATCTTTTTATCACCCAAAATTCCCAGTTCTCACTCCTATATCTCTTTTCTTTTACCCTTTTTATTTGCATGTATCCTGAAAATCTAAAATAAAAATTTTATCTACTCTAATTGAGTATCATAAATATTACCCCAACTTAAACTCGTGATGAATTAAACTAAAAATAAATATTTGGAACCCCCTAAATTAGGTAATTTATTTGATCAACCCATGAATCAATACCTCTTACCCGGTGAAATGTACAATCTTTTGGATGATTAATGCTTAAAAGATAAATTTCCATCCCTCTCACTAATTTTTAATGAGATCAATCATAATGAAGTCCATGATGTCCAAAATATTATCCTACCCAATACCCAAAAAATTATTGAACAATAGTGTGATCAAATGGATAAAATGAATTCATAAGTTTGATCTTTGAGATTATAACTACAAATGTTAGATATAATTACAAAACACATGTCCACTTAGTTTTTCCCTTCCTCAATATTGATAAAATAATCTTGTAACATAAAAACTCTCATGAACAAAATCCAAGATGTGGCTATTTCCAAGAGTGGTAAATCTAATTAAAAAATTGAACTATTAAGTTTCAAAATATCATATGATTCAAAAATCAAAAGAAAATATTGAAGGAACAACTTTATAATTTGAGAAATCAAAGCTGGAAAGTGAAGTGAATTTGTTATGAACTATTAAAAGTGATCCTAAGGAACCATAGGTAATTGTTGAAGGGTTTCTAGATCATGATAGAATTTATTTTCTTTGTTCATATGAGGGAAACATGTATCCATATCTTGAATCACTTTTATATGGATCCAATGATTATTTTTCAGAAAAACCAAAAAACTAAACCATTGGGGGGAAATAACAATTTTAAGTCCTTACCCATTCTTAAAACTGATCTGTACAATGTTTCTGTTGAATCTTCTGTTAAAAAGGAATACATTCTGTTAATACATTTTTACAATTAATCTTAGTTTGATTCAAAGTCCTGAAATTTTCATAAAATTGTTATCCAACCAGAGCTCAAAATTATTTTTCTTCCTTCCCCACTAAATAATCCATTTATAGGTGATAACCAAGACCTTGCATATATAATCCATTCTTCTCATAAAACCAATTATGTTTTGATAATCATTGATGACTTAGGTAAGATTAAATATGAAACTGAATCAACCACTTCTGATATTACATGTATTTTCCCACTCTTTATAGAAAATAAGATTTTACATAAAATAAATTATAAACAAATATTAAATATCAATCTAGTAGTGGTGGAGAAAAATGGGATCCTGAAAATGTTTGAAGTTGGTATTAGATAATTTCAGGGGTACAAGTCAAGATAATGATAGTAAAATAATAATTTTCAAGAAAAAAACACGTATTTTGTGTTTATTTTATTTTATTTTGTGTTTTTTTATATTATTATTTTTACTAAGGGAATATCCTTGGGGTTTCCTGTGTGATATAATGTCTTTTGTGTGTGAAATTTTCAGCTAAATAATTTTAATATTTCCAAATAAAACCCATTGATTTTTATATTCAAACTTATCCATCAGTAATCCACAAGGAGTATACATGTGACATGAAACCAAAGTGAAAATTTTCTTTTTAAATGGGACTTCAAATTCAAACAAAGTGGTCTTGTTACATGATTTAATATAAAATAACATTTCCCTCTATTTTATCCAAATTATAATCTCTCCTTTCTCTTCTATTTCAAAAATGAGTGCAGTTTCATTCCAAGTTGGGGGGGGAGTGAAAATATGGGATTTTGAAGGAAAAACTTGGGATTTAATGATACAAATTAAATTAAATGAAAAAAAATCAATTCACTATTCTTAAATTAAATAATTTACATTTTAAAACATGAAAATAGAATGTCAATTGAATTTGAATACTTTGGTTATAATTTTAATGTGTGTTTATGTTAATGAACATTTTTTTTGGAAAGTGCGGTTGAATGATGTGATTTTTCAACATTAATATCTTCAACCACTTAATCAAAATGAGACAATTCATGTCTATTGGATTTTGGGTTTAATTTTGAGTTCTTGGGAACCTCTCATCATGGCATAGGGTTCGGGGCCTCTTTTATTTTAATTTGAGTATCCAACAAAAAAATGAAAATATTGACTATTTAGAGTAATGTTTTGTCGAAATTTTTGGATTTAGGCATTTGGGTATCATGAATCCATAGTGGTATTGGATAGAGTTAGGATTTAAATATCTATTTTAGAGCATGGAATTGAAAAAATTGTGGTTCCCAATAACTGGGGATCATGACTCTATAGTTTTCTTTCCTAGAGTTAGTCTTTTCAACCTATTATTGTTAAAAAATAAAAAAAAATAAGAAAAAAACAAACCAAATAAATTAAAGAAAAAAAAAGAAAAAAACTGATTTCTCATATTAATGTTTAATGTGATTCCCACCTAGTGCTTCCATGTGTTTCCCTTGGAATAAGAAAATGGGTCCAATGTCTTTTGAGATACACAACACTCTACTATGAATAATTGAAATTAGATAAAATGTGAAGATGAATTTGAATAAAGGAATGGTATTGGGATTGGGATATGTTTTCGAACCTAGATTGTGAGAAATTATTTTAATGGGATTCATGATTGTTCGGCATGATGTCTTTTGGTGAGAATTGTGTGTTAAATATTTTTTGAAAAAGGGAATTCAATTTCATATTTTTCATATACTTTTTTCTTGGGACTAGAAAAAAATCAAGTTGGTGTTGTGATTAGTCAAGAGAAGTGGATAATAGTAATTAATTATATTTTAATATTCATGTGTTTAAAAGTCCAAAAAAACCAATTTTAGTGCATTTTATAAATTGAACTTCATTTCTCATCATATGTTCAATTCATGTTTAAAAAGAAAATTTGGGCCTAATCAATCATATATTTATGGAAAAAAATAATGCATTATTTGAACTTGATATTTTATGATATTATTTAACACTTTTTTTGAAACATCTTATCTTTTAGGATCAATGGATAAATTATAAGTGAAGATGGAGATTGTTGGCATTGAATGCAGAAATTTCTGGACAAAGCATAATGGGACTTTGGCCCATCAAGTAAAAGTTGAGCCCAAAAATCAATCCCAATAATGATGAAATATTATATTTAGATAGAAAAAATTATGGGGATCATTTAATTAAACTATTTCCAAAGATAATTCAGTAGTTTTCAAGGAGATATATGGAGCCTAAGTGGACATTTAATTTATGGGATAAAATTGAAGTCCCATAAAACCATCCCACTATTTCAAACATAAAATCCCAATGGCTGACCTAAATGGAATGAAATTTTAAAATATATCAGTGGAAAATGGGAAGAATATATTTATATAATAATACCATCAACTATTTGTTCTTACTCGATGAATTATTTTCATTTCAAGAGGGGGTGAATCTTTTCCTATTTTTATGGTCAAAGTGGTAAAGTCTGGTTTCCATTGATTACTATCCCACCTTTTAATATACTAAGTAAAGGGAAGGGAATTTATTTATTGGGGTTAGAAGTAAGGTTATTGATATTAATATATAAGGATCTGGTGTTAGAGGGATTTGGATCCATGTTTTATTATTTCATTTTGTAATTTCATGCTTTCATTTTGTAATTGCATCGTCAATTTTTCTCATATAAGTTTTTTATTCACATTTATATCTTAATAAAAGTCTCTTTATTCAATTTTTATATTTATTAATAATTCATTATTTCCATTTTCTAAAAAATTTGATATCTTTAAATCATGGTGTTAATTTATTCACACCACCAATTGTGAAATTTATCACACAACAGTGGAGTGTTTGTTTTTTTATGTTTTTATGCATCAATTATTCTCTCATAAGTCTATTTACTGCTTCTGTTGGTATAATATAATAAATGGGGGGATAAAAATATTATATATTTATCCAATGGAGTAGAAAGGGTCCAAATTGGATGTTATTTTATGATCTTAAATTCTTAAATTAATACATTTTTTAGGAGTACCATTCAATGAGTTACTATCTTCTTCACCTTTATCATCTGTAACGATGACACATTTTGAGTGATAGTAAAATATAATTATTTAGATTTCTCATTAACGTGATACCCTAAGTGAATTGGTGATTAGACTTATAATTTTATAGGTATTAATTGGTGAATGATATTGAGAATTATATCATTTTTTGGATACATATTGAATTAGTTATCTAAAATTTTATAAGAAAATAAATTCATCCAATCCACCTCAAGAGATAACCTAGTATCTACTAATTCTATTGAATTAAATTAAATTAAGTATTTAAAACTCATTAATAATACACTCAATTAAAATCAAATATGGAAACTTCATAGACAATTCATCCCAATACAATGTATATTTCTTGAGGTTTCTTCTTAGGTACCAATGAATTCAATAACCCAAGCTTTACTACAAGAGACTGATTACACCATATAACATGGGTAAATTTGGACATAACCATGTGGTGTATATGCTACCATTTTATATATCATATCATGAATATCAATATCTTTATAGTATTAAAATTTTCCTATTATAATTATTACTTTTATTGGTAATACCATTCGATTGATTGCAATGTGGTAAGGGATTTCTTAACTCAATTTCAATTCATTAGGTTAAACGTATAATTCGTTGACTATTCCATGTTAAGATTATTTATGTGTTTTATTTTAATGATATGATGTTTTATTTTCTCTTATTTTATGTGGATTCACTGCAAATACACATAATCGATTCATTTGATTAATTCTCATGTCAATGATATGATATTTATAAGAGAATTTCTTTTAAAAAATAATCTTTTAAATCTTTACCTTAAAAATATATTTTTCTTCCATGTACATGTTGTCTAAAATTGTTTTATATTTTTTTAAACTATAAAATTATGATTATTTAAATTCATTTTAACTCAGGTTTTTTGTTTTATAACACTGTTTGAAATGATTTTTTCCCATTTTCTAAATGATTTTCTCTATGACTTTTCTAAAAAAATATGGAAGGAACGTTTTTTCAACATATAATTCATGAGTAGATTTTTTCACCATCATTAATACTTAATGATTTGATTTTTTTTTTGCAATATTACAAGATTCATTTCAAAGGAAATTTTTTCTTTTATAATTTTGTTTCTTTTAAAAAAATAATGAATTAAAAATAGAAAGCATACTCTAATATGATGAATTATTTATGATCTTACGATACACATACATATTGTTTTTATAATTTTATGGGTGGGACCTATATATACCTCTAATTAATTTGGTAAAGATTTATATCCCATGAGATAATAATGGGAAAGCACATCTATCGGCTTGATCAACTATGGGAAACAGGTGAACCCTAGTCCACTATAAGAAATAGGTGTTCCATGTTCCACTATATTCATTATCTTGGTAATTAACCATGAAATAGGAAAATTTTAACTATATTTATTATGTTTTCACACTTTTAAAACATGATATTATGGATCATCATTTATTTATAATGATTTATCAGTCTTATGGTATATTTTTTATGAAATTATAATGTTTATGCCATTAAACATGTTTATGATCTATGACAGGTTGGGTATGAACTTATTAAGTTATGATAATGATCACATTATTATCTAATATGTTTATCCATACTCAATATTATAATTTTTTATAAGTAGGGTAAAATTTTCAATTTTTATCTTTAAGTTTTATGCCCTTATGCTCATATTTTGTATACATAACCTTTGATATCTCGTATGGTTACCCTTACTAAACATTTGAGCTCACCCTTTCATATATTTACACTTCCCCGGGTTATAAAGAAATGATTTATGTATAATATATTTAAGAATAGTGCTATATGTGAAGAAATTTTTGAAGATTATATAGGTTTTTATGAACCAGTTGTTAATGTTTCCATGTTTATAAACACACTAAAGCCTTATGGTTCAACTATTTTTTTATGTGAAGTAATGAATATTAATATATTTAGCTGTGATATATTTTTATAAAAATAATGGTTCGTTAAATTTGGTATCAAGTAAATTTTTATTTAACCTTTGGAAATTATGATCAGAAAATCTTAAGTAAGATACCTAAGGATAAGTCTAATTATAGGTTATAATCTGAGAATTTCGGTAACAATCAGGAATAAACTATAATTAAACCTAATGTTTCAAAGATAGAAATTTTATAAGAAATTTATATTTATTATGTGTTTTCCCAATAGTATTATTCTTAATCACCCTATGCTTTTTCAGTTTTAGAAAATGGACAGATCTGTGAGAAATCATGTTAATAGTGAATGTAATGGAGAATGGAAATATCTTTCTCATGAGAAACCAAATGAAATGGGACTCATAAGGAAAAAAATTTATTATTATTAATCATCAATCACATAATATAATCAATAATATCCAATTTGGTGATTTTCTTGACTCATCTAATAAGAGAAATATGGAGTTTCATGGTAACAATAGAGGAAAAAAAGTTCAATTTTCCTCATGTAAATCATGTAGGAAGATTCATTAAGGAGTATTTTTCAAAGGAATTGGAAAATTATTTGGGTATGGAAAATAAGGATGGAAGATCCGTACATATAAAGGAAAATTGGAAGAATCAATAAAATCAATGCACAAGAATAATGGTATTCCTGAGGCATCATCAATAGTTAAATATTTTAAATGTGTAATGTATGGGAATTATTAAAATAGATTCCCTATGGGGAAATCTCGTGAATATAATCTGCAAGGTTGTATGAGTAATGGTTATATTTTTTATGATGAATTTACTATAAATGAAATATGAGATAAAATAAGTTTTAAGGAATAAAATTATGAATCTTGGTTAATGGTTTAAGAAGGTAGTGGAATGATTGAGTGTTTATGTATTATAGTTAAATAATAATGTAGTAGTTGTACTTTAATAGTATTATGGAAAAAATGAAACATTTATGGATTGTTCCACTATCATTTTTACTTAAGTATTTGAGAGTATATGTTGAATGGTACTGGTAATCATGAAAAGTGATCGAGTTAGTAAGGTGATATTTTTGGAGAATACATGATTGAGGGAAAGATAACACTTAATATGTGCATGATGTTGGGATAATAATGAGATAATGAGATGTTTGATAGTATTAACAAGCTTGGAATAGAATAGTAATATGATGATAATGTGGTTTATATATTAATTTTATATAATTTTTGGATTTATGGTTTAAGGGAGTAGTTAAATTTTGAAATCGCTCATGATTTCACTAATGTTTTATAGTGATGTAGGTAATTACCATGTTTCAAGAGAATACATGATAATGATCTCCACATCTTTAGTGTGTGATAATTATAAACTATATCAAGTTGTTTTGGAGGTTTAATCATAAGTTTATTTTGAAGATTTAGTGACTTTGTTTTGAATGATTTATATTTTAATATTTTGTAAGGTTCATAAGGATAATTATTTATGAAATTGTTTACATTGAACATTGTACAAGGTTTTATAGAATAATTTATTACTTAACCATATGAAAATTTATGTGTATGAGATAAACTGTTCTAACCATTTTATTATGATGATAAATAGAGAAATAATGAATATATTTTCATCCCATTATGGATCTTATGATCCACTAGTTCTTTAGGAATTAAATTTTCAACTTTATTTCGATAAGTAAGAGATAATGTGAAAATTGATCAAGGTAGAACCAAAGAGTAAGAATTTATACATAAAATGAAATCATTTAAGTATATCTTCTCAAAATTATTTTGAAATAAAATTTTATCCTATTATCTTCATTTCTAATTATATCAATGATCATTTTTAGACCAATTTTTTCTATGTGTTTTATGGTAATTAAGCTTATATTAACCATGTTCTCTATCATTCTACATTATAACATGATCATTAGAATTATCTTCTATGTCCATATTTTTACATTACACTAATTTTATCTAAATTATAATCCTAGTTTTGTGGTGACCTTCACCTTCTACATTACCTCTTTCAAGAGGAAGTTTTATTATCCCTTTTTATGATGTGGGTTTCCCAAAAATGAATTTTTAAATATCCAACATTGATTTTCAAAGTGAAATTTCAAATTTCAAGGACACAAGTTTTTGAAATTCTTGATCGTATGAGGATGGTAGCTTATCAATTTTCTCTTCCACTAAATCACTCACAATTTTATGATATGTTCAATATATCTCTCCAAAAGAAGTACACACCAGATCTCTAACATGAATTAAACTCATAAGTCATACCATTATAAAAATATCTTACTTATGAATAAAAAATAATAGAGATTCTGAATCAAAGAGATAAAGTTCTATGAACCAAGACTACTCACCTCATTAAGGTTTTTTGGTGAAACCAACAATTTGAAGAATCTATGTGGAAACCTGAGGACATGATGAGGTAGATGTATCCTTATATGTTAATATCCATAGAAAAATTTTGAGGGTGAAATTAATTTAATGGGGGGTAGAATGTAGCACCCCAATATTTTATCGTATTCCCAATTTAAAATTAATTTAATTTCTTTGATATCTTACCTTTGATGAAACACTGAGCATAAAAAAACTCCAAAATATTATAATTTTAACATAAACATTATAAACTAGCCATTAAATTAGAGGGTCATAATATTATTAAATAAATTATGAAATATATATGAATTTTATGTTCAATAAAAAATTATTTATTCTTAGGAAATAGACACATAATTTTCAGTAAATTCATTTTGTTCATCAAAAATATTTTTTATTCAAAAAGTGATTTTTATTTATTTCTATTAGAAAATAAATATAATTTCATTTTGATACATTTAGAGACTATATTTTACAAAATGAACTACAATTTTATATTATTCATTCCAAAATTATCTTAGGATGATTTTTTATGAATTTTTTGAATAGTTAAATATTTTAGTAAAAAATATCTATTTTTCTAAAACACTAATATTATTTATATTTAAAAGTAATTTTATTATTTTAAATTTAATTAAAATTAAAATAAATTAATTTTAGTTAGATACTTTCTAATTTGTTACATTTAAACAATATTTATCCCTTATATTGGTATAAGTACATTTTTTAGATTAGAAATACAAGTTTCTAAAAAAATCCATTGTGTTTTGAGGGTTTAATTTTAAATTTAATTTTTAGAATTATTTGTTTTCAATTTTTAAAATGGATTAAATATTTTGAATCAGGAGGCCCAATTTACGTTATAATATCATTTTCATTTTTAGGCATAAAAAATTTACTGCAGTATTAGTAAAATAATGTATCGGGTTATAGTTAAAATGTAAAAGCATAAAATACCTAAAAACAATATCAAATGGGTGGTTGATGGGTTAATTGAACTTAAAACACATTTAAAATATTAATTATCATCCAAATTCATTGTAATTAATTACACCTTAAATGTGGTTGGCTTAAAATTAAAATAATTATTATTTAATCACTTAAAACCACCCCTTCTCAAGTATAAATACCACTTCTCACCACCCCATTTCCCATAAAAATCCTTGAAACAGTAAAAATATCTTCTAAAACCTCTCCTACCTACTCTATGAACATCCATGTGTGGCTATTATAACCCAAATCCCAATTCCATGTTCTTTAAGGGGTCCTTCAAGGTGGTGATATTCAAGGGGTAACTTTCTCAAACAACCTCTCTTGATTTTTTTTATAACTTCGATTAACCAAATTCACCCATAAAATAATAATAAATCATGTATCATGTATATAATAAAATGTTATATTTCTAATTGATTATATTAAATCCAACTATTTTCTTATCTCATCTTATTCAAATAAACGAAACCATTGTCCAAATTATGGCGGTTAACCATCTCCATGAATAAGGATTTGGTTCATTTTCCAGTACCTCCTTCAAGGATGGTCATAAAAGTATTATTTAGGTTAAATAAAATTTTAATAGGTATATTATAAACTATTTCACATTAAATAATGAATATATAAAATAATATAAAATAAAATTAAACTAGTTTGTGATGGTCGAAAAACCTCAAAAATAAGGTAAACATTTATTATTAACATTTTATCAAATGCACCATCCTCATTTTAGAAATAAAAATGATATATGGGACCATTTAAAAATATCTAAGTTCATTAATATAATTTAATTTCACTAATATAGTTTTATTTCCATTTGAAAAGAAATTTCTTAATTATATACAAGTGAACCAACCATGGAACCATGAAACGAATGCACCGGAAACAATGAAAATAATGACTTGTTATTAATGAACAGGTGGCCATATATTATAAAAGGATAATATATGGTATTATATATATTATTATAGTTATTTAATGAATTAATAACATTATTTAAACCTTTATACAGAAGGTTAAAGTATGAAAAACTAAATTGAAGCATGAGTAAGGGTTTCTCATCTCACTTTTACTTCGGTGAGATATATGCCTTATTTGACACTAATTTCTTTTATATAGTGTATATAATTACCTTTAATGTATTATATTATTGGTTTTTTATCTTAATATTATCAAATGTTTCTTTTTATAATTATTACCTTCCTGGGGAATATGATTCAACTGATTACAAAGTGGTAAGATATTTCCTAACTCAATTTCCATTCATAGGGTTAAACTTATACTTCATTGATTATGAAATGTTAAGATTTTGTGTGAGATGTATTTTTATGATATTATGTTGTATTTACACTTTATTTATGTGTGTTTATAGCTGATATATATACTTTATTCATTTTATTAATGCATTCATCAATGATATGATATTTATAAGGAACTTTATTCTATAATTTTAACTTTAAAATGTTTATTTTAAAACTCCATTTTTCTTCCATGGCCATGTTTTCTAAAATTGTTTCCAAAATTATTTTTAATATTTTATCATTATTTTTTGAACTCCTTTTTTTATCATATTTTACATTTTAAAATATGGTTATAACGGATTATTTTTTTTATAAATGAGGTTATTTGTGACTTTTCTGGAAAAAAAATACAGATAGAATGTTTTTTTTACTTATATAGAATGAGAGGATTTTCCCACCATCATGATGAATTAATGATTTAATACTTACTTTAAAATATTAAAAGGTTCTTTTAAAAGGAAATTATTTATTTTATAATACCATTTCTTTTATAAAAATAATGATTTCAAAATGGTAAGTATATTTTCCTCAATAATTATTTTAAATGATATTTCAAAATAATTCTCCATATAAGATGACTTCCTTTAATGTTACTAAAGATTTACTAGGGATATTTTAAAAGTATAAAATCCTTACTATTTCTATGGATATATTATTTATATGGTGAAAAAGATTAAATTATTATCAAACCCATTTCTTTTCTATGGGTTAGCTATGATGAAATGTTTATGAAACCCATTTCTTTTCATTGATTCTGATACGATGGATGATTTATGTTCTTGTGGAAAACATATGAATGGTTTAAAAAATATGACACGTGGTACCTATATCTACCTCCAATTAATTTCATTAATATTTATATCTCATGAGATAATAATGGGAAAAATTAATGGTCTTGATCCACTATGGGAAATAGTTGGGTCTTAATCCATTATGGGAAACAGGTGTGTCCTAATCAACTATATTGATGGTATTGGTATTTAAAATTGAAATATGAAATTTTTTAATATATTTATAATGGTTACACACATTTACTACCTAATATTATGAATCAATATTGATTTATAATTATTTCTCACACTTATGTTTCATGTTTTCTGAAATGATAATTCTTATACCATGAATCATGGTTATAGTCTATGAAATGATTGGTATAAACTTTGTAAGTTATTATCATGATAAAATTATTATTTAGGTTTAAATATGACCATGGATTTATATCTTCTATTTTTTTCCTTACTCAATATTTTTATTTCTGATATATAGGGTATAACTTTCAATTGTTATGTTTATGTTCTATGAATTTATGATCATGTTATACTTATGTGGTATTTAATGTCTCTAATGGTTAACCTTCCTAAGAATATGAGCTCAATTTTTCTTATTTTTTCTTTTCCCATGTTATGAATAAAGTTTATAAGTTAGATATGTATAATTATATTTCTGTAGATGATGAATTTTTTGTAGATGATATATATTTTTATGAACTAGTTTATTATGATTCAAAGAATCCAAATCCACTAAACCCACACAATTTTGGTGTGGTATTTTATGTTATATAATGAATATTCATCTATTTAGATGTAATATATATATATATATATTAAAATAATGTTTAGTTATAGAGACAACATTATTATCTATATATTTCATGTTTCATTGAATTTTACATCATTGTTAATGATTTTGTAAGGCTTTCTAACCTTCCAAGATCTTTGAAGAGAGCTAAAAAAATTGGTATTTCAATCACCTGCCTTATGCCATTAAGCATTAAAAGTCTATATCTCATTTTTTAATTGGGATTTAAAAGGGTATTTAGATCATGGGAAATAACATTTTCCTACTCAATTAATGTGGAAATATCATTACATGTGTTACTATCCTGAATGATATAAAGAGTGGAATCAGGATCTTTAAATTTTTTATCATGATAATTAAAAAACAAATCTATTCCATACTTTAGAAATAATATTTAATAATTTAATCTTTATAATATTATACCATAAATTTTCATTTCAATTAATTGATCTCAAGGTATCTTAAATAATATCTTGATATTCAGGGTGTGATATCCAATCATTATTGAACTAGAATAGAAAAAGTGGGTCCACATCTCTTGTGAAATTATTCACTAGAATTGGTTGATGGTTATAATTTATTGTGTCATATGTGGTACATTATGAAGATTCCCAGACATCCATGGAGGCTTTATTAGTAATATCCCTATATATTTTTATATCCACCATTTTCGTATGGTTCTTTAAATACCTAGTATATTTATCAGCTACCAGGTTTACTTCATAAAGAATTATACATTCAATGAAATCCTTGAATTTCCTGGTTCAAGAAGATATATTAATCATACCTATCTTTTTATATTTTTTGAGAATATAATTTAAATATCCATGTAGAATCCATGGTTAAATGATAAAGACACTCAAGGATTGAATTTTGGTCTATAATTCACCCTATTCTTGACAACCATTGTAGTCGTGAATTAAGGAGAAAACATTCTCCATTCCCACACAATTTTTACAAAGAGTGACTATATATTCTACGGAATTGAGAAAACATGTCACTTCTAGAATTAAGATATTAATAACCCCTAGTCGTTCAATATCGATGGAAGACTAATTAGATTCAATCAAGTGATAGGTTGTTCTATTAAAAACTACATCCCTTGAATAGAATACCATTTTTTGTTGAGAAAGACCCAAAAGATTAAGATAATGCTTCTTAAAAAGAATCTATAAAACCTGGATGTTTTAGGGTTTTCTATTCTTGAATATTTTCAGAAAAGGATCTTAATTTGTATTTTAATTTATGGTTGGGTCTCTATTTTATTCTTTCCTTATGATTTATTTTTCCTGGATAATTTCCTAGTTGAACTAGCTTTTTATACATCTTGATCATGAATGTATTCATTTTTCTTGTTCACAAAAGTTAATGCAGGTTCATTGATGAAATTCCCATAAACCATTAGAGATTGATTATTTTTATTATCCTCACAAGGTTCATTCATAAGAACCATTTCCATGGATCTTCTATTAGTCTCAAATTTCATTTACTTCATTACATTTCCATTTTTTATTAGCAGGAACAAAAAAATAAGTCGTTTTGTCTTGTTTTGATAGCTTTATTTATATCAAATTTTCTCTTCCCAACATCTTTTAAAGATAAAGAGTTTTCAACATGCTAAAATTTATCCTTGGCATGATATAGAATAAAATCATGTTTCCCATCATTATCCACAACACCATGGAAATTTAAAAGATCTGAGAAGAGGTAATTATATTAATCCTTCATAGATATCATAATAGGTTTAGTGGGAATGATATCATCATTGTTACATTGCATAAGTTCCTTTTAGGAATGTTATTTTTCTAAAATAGTGAAATATTCAACTACAACACATGAATTCCCATTATAGATACTGAAACCCAATATTTCTTTAGGGATATTATTATTAAATACTATAGAATTTAGAATGTATTTCCCTGAGTAATCTAGGGATTTAGTAGCGTTATAAAGTCTTTGTGGTGCTGAATAAACATTTGGCATGTTTTCTTCATAATAAGTGATAGGTAGATCGGTTTTCCAAGGTTGAGAAGAATGGGAATACCTATTGTGATCATAATTTTCAAGATCAGATTTATTTTGAATAGAATTAACATGATTCTAGATGTACTAATGAATTTCAAGTTCCATGATGTCTTCTTAATTATCTTTTTCCTCTTCCTCAAAAAAGGATAATGCAATATTTCTTAGTTGTATATTTTCATCAGGTATATAATATTGTTTAACATTCATCAATTTTTCTAAAATGATTATTTCTCATTAGATCAGCATTCACTTTGAAAGTTACTTTTTTTATATTAACCACTTTCTAGGAACTCACATTAGAAGGTACTTTCTCCTTCTTCTTGATCACCCTATAATTGGAAATAAAATTTCAAAAAATTATACAATTATTAGAGAAAGGAGGAGTGTGTTCATAAAACATGTTGAAATTAACATTGATTTCATTATTAATGAATGTGATAACATCTGGTATATTTGAATCCAAATATTAATCAACTAGGACCCTTGAAAAAAGACCCATCACCCCCATTTAGATTACATTGATAGAGTTTCAGAACAAAACAAATAAAAGAATAAATGTCATTGAGAATTTTGAAAATCTAAAATACCCAATTCAAACCATAAAACTTGACCCAAATCTATGTCATAGTGTTCCTTTTAGTGATGGGATTAAATAAGATAAACCATTATGAGGTCTATAGAATTCCAAGTTTTAGGTGAAAATTTCTAGATTTCTAGTTGGAATTATCCTCTTCCTTTCTTCCTATGATAATATAAAAGAATCCCCATCCATTTGGGATAATTTCCAACTAATATTTCTCCAGTAATGGGAAATTATGGATTGTATTTTCATGAAATATCAAGGTTTATCCCTAAAAGGATTTGTGATTCTACCTAGGATAGATTATTTTCCCACATCAATCCTTTACTGAAGGGAATCAAGATCTGTGACCACTAATAGTCCACCATCTTTAATTTCATTGAGCATAGGCCACTTTAAAGGTGTATATTTGGAGAGGTATGATCCATGAAGCACTTCCACAAAGAAGATTCCTTTGATTTTTGGAATAAATGCATTCTATGAGTCCCACATAAGATTTAGGTTATCCACTGGATTCTTTATTATTTTAGATAATTTATGAAACATATACTTCAAGTATCTCCCCCATTATATATTAAATGTATCAAATAGGAAGACAAAAACCTAAAATATCAAAAAGATACCATCACAAAATATTACAGGATCAAAGAAGTGTTCATGAGAGAGAGTCTCTCATGCAACATTATAAAGAATCATCAACATATATAAACACATTATATTTCATTTTAATAATAATAATTTATCAAATATAATATTCTTTATATCTTACCCAAATTTATTATTCCGTATGGAATCATTTGAATACAATAACATTAAAAAATATCATTTATATACCAATTTAAAAAAATGAACATGATTTCCATCATTTATTAAATTTTTACACTATGTAAATTCCTAACACATTTTATAATGACTAATTAAATTTTTTTAATACCTTATTTTATGTCAATATAATTATTTTTGAAAAACCAACCATATCATTTAGAATAATATTATTAATTATAATACATCAAACACTTTAATAGATAAAAATTATCTCAATATGTAAAATTATTTAGTTTTTTGATAATATAGTCTTTAAACAAATACTAAATGTCTTTCCAATACTCAAAAATATCATTCTAGGTCTAACATACATGATAATAATATTGAACCACTTCCTTTATAAAATTTAATATTATTTCCACCACATAAATCAAAACATATATACTAAAACCCATTTTTCACATTTCAAAAATTCATATTTCACCACAAACCTCTTTTTCAAGAAACAAATTTTTTTCAAAATCCAATTCAATTTCAGGATATTATTATTTCATAATATCCAATAAAAAATCCTCATTTAATTTAATAATCATCAATGATTTGATGCATTTCTACTAAAAATAAACATAAAACAATATGAAAACATCACTTATTTACATAATTCAAATATATACCATTTAAGTGAGAAATTTTAAATTTATTCAAATTAATTCATATAAATAACAATTATTTTGATTAGAATTGAATTTCATTATATTTGAAGATGTTGTTGTTAAAATCATATAATATATTATGAAAAAAAACAATTACCATTAAATTAGAATGAAGAAAAATCTCATTATAACTACCTAATGATATATCAATGATACAAACAATAATAAAGGGATCAATTCCTCTATAATCCCAAGAAATAGAAAATTCTCCAAAACTGGATAGAATTCCATTAAATTGGAAGTATTAAAAAATTCAATTATAATGAAGCATGGAACCATATGGATTTCAATTTACTCCCCATATAACTTTGAGTAGAATTTATGGAGAATGATTGGGATATGAATAATAAAATATATTACCCAAAAAATTTCAAATGATTAGAGATAAAATAGGGGAGAAATCCATCTAGATTATTATTCATTAAACCCTAAAATAAAGAT
Organism: Viscum album; assembly: GCA_963277665.1. NCBI lineage: Eukaryota > Viridiplantae > Streptophyta > Magnoliopsida > Santalales > Viscaceae > Viscum > Viscum album. Next base: position 402,488,678 of record OY728138.1, read on the forward strand.
GATATAATTATAAATCATTTTGTAAAATTCTAAATACTCTCTATTAAAAAATTGTGCCTTGCTAACTCAATAGTATCACATTAGACTCCACCGCAATTCTAGTGGCACTCTATGTTCTTGGTAAATAAATATCAACCTATTAGTTATAGTCCAGAAGAAGATGCATATCAAGACCACCAATCAATCTCCCAGTGTTACACACCAAAGGCTCGATGTTCTTATACATTTAATTAAAAATTTAATCAATGGTATAAACACTAAATTCATCCACATAAACTATTATAACACAAAATAAAATTAAAAATTATTAAATTATATTTATTTAATATAGAAAATAAATCTAAAATGGAAATAATAACATCATATTCATTAAATAATTATTAGATGTATAATTTTTAAAATAAACCAATATACATGACTTACAAAAATATTCAAGGATCACATCATAATGTTTCTATGAAACATCCATTTATTTAGATAGTTATATTACTCAAACACAAATTATATCCTTGATAAACAATAAAATATTTTGGGTGGCTCACAACCATTATGTGATATGCATATTATCCACAAACGAAATGGATGATTATCTTGTTAAAAGATCATAATGATATACTATAATGTGAAAAAAAATCACCCTCTTTAATTGATTTTAAATTTTAACCTATAATACTTATAACATTAATATAAATATTCTTTAATGGGAGTCCTTAGATATTCAATGTGGATGTACTTTCATCACTTCTTAATTTCCAGCGGTTGAGTCTAACCTTTTTATTCTTTTTTGATATATAATTCACAACTTTATTATGCTTTTTTCCCATTTTATTTTCATGTTTTTTTAATATATTCATTTACATTTCATTTTTTATCTATCATCTCCAATCAAAATTCTCCATAATTTTGTATTTAAAATCATAGTTAATCTTTTCATTAAATTTCCAATATTAATTTAATGGTCAAATAATTAAAAATAAATTCATTTACATCCCATGAAATTTTTGTGAATTTATTTTAACATAATACTTGTTTTCATGTCTATAAATAATAATCTGATAATATAGACCTCTCTGCCAAAAATTTTGGAAACTCTTTTTTTCATACATGGAACATGTCTCTTTTTTTACTTTATCTGAATCAATGGTCCTTTTCAGTTTTTTGTTTCAAAAAAATCAATATAGAAATACATATCACACAATCTAAAATAATTAAATAACAGAATCTCAACCATATTTTAGAGGTTCTATTATTACATTATATTTTCCTCATTTCATAGCCTATAAAATAACTAATATAAAGAAAATTCCATTGACATTACCTATATCATTCTAAAATATGTTTTTATTTTAGACTACTATTATATAAATTTTATTTTAGTATATTTTCCTAACATATGAATTATAAATACATAATCTTTTAACAACCTTATACTCAATTATCACATCCTATAATGTGTTGTTACACTACCCAATATATCAAATTTCTATATGACATATATTTTTTTTACATCAAATATAAATATATATATTTATTAATAAATAAAAAACATGAAACATTAACATATTAAATACATGAAGAGTTATCAAATTTATTAAGATAACTTTTATAATCATAATAATTATTAAAAAATAATTAATCATATTTATATATAAACTCTATAAAGAAACATTTCAAAAGTTTACATATTTCAATTTTATGATATCATGTCACAAAAATATAGGGTGAAATTTAATAATTGATATCCCTCTAATTCCATAATACTATATTTCCATCAAAATATAAAATCATTCCCATTTAAATCATTTTTAAAATTTATAAATTGATATAACCTCATTTAATTATTAAACCCACTAGAGGATGATGTGGAATTTGATATGAATACAAATTTTTTAGTGATGATTGTGGTGTTATTCTTAGTCTGAAAGATTATTAGTTACTAAGGATAGGTTTTCTACAACATTTTTAAGATATTGGAAGTTTCCGGTTAATGTATGAGTTGGGATTTAATTTAATTCTTGTTAAGGTTTTTATTAAATATGTAATGATGTCTACCCAAGTAAGAGGTAAAAATTTGGATGACATTAGTAAAAACAATTAGTGATTGAGAAGCCTTTACAAAGGTGTGAGGTAGATCCATTCTTAAATGATAAAAAGTATGAAACTATAACTTTTAATTTTTTTAGGTAAAGTAATGTATGTGATATTCATTACTATAGCTTTGTACGAGTCATATGGATATCATAAAAGTTATTTTATACTTGGAATCAGTTATTCATGAGCTTCATATGGGTAATTTTTTACTTTTCTAGGAAATTTATCATAATAGAGATCTATATATGAGTTAAAATAAATTTTCATATAAATCATTGGAAGCTCTATAAAATTCATTAAAAATTTGTGTATGAATCAATATAACTTTGTATTAATCGTTACTTATATTCTTATAAGTCTTCGTTAATTGTGTATGAGTCATTCCAAATGGATATTATTTCTGGATGCTAAAGTATATGAGATATTTGTAATTAAAATCTCATGAAATGAGAAAAAAATCAGATAATTATTTCATTCATCTCTTTATATTAAACAATCATTATCAATCAATAGAAATCATGATTCATGAAAAGAATGAAGGATAAGATAAAATGAAAGTAGTTGGTGTTATCATATGTTCAATACCATAGAAGAATACACGATTCTATACATTATGAGTTAATGCATATCTAGAAATTTCCAATGTATTAACTGATGTTGATTTTATAGAGAATATACTATTATGTTTTAAATCTTAAGAGTAAGGAATGATTTCTAACCTTAAGGTAATTTTATTTGATGATTTAACTCAATTTTTAATTAATTTAAATGAGATGATTTTTTCCTTGGATATTCTAAATCATTCCATAACTTTTATATAAATAACTTTCACTTGGTATTTTGGAATATATTTTAATTAAAGGGAAATATAGGAATATGAAATTGAATTACATCATCAATGATATTTCAAAAAATATATAAAAATTATGAACAAATACTATAGATTATAGTGAAGAGATGCTAAAGAAAATAATTATTAGTACAGCCCATGTAGAGAATAAAAACATCATTGATTATCATTCATCAAATATAATAATTCTATTCTATCTATTTGATGTTATATCTAATTAAATCCGTACATTTTACACATTTATAGAAATACCCATGCACATTTTCTATGAGATAATATTAGGTGATCTATGTGTGTGGAATAGAAATAATAACACCTTAGTGACATAGTCATATTAAAAAGTATATGAACCATTTTAACAATTGTATTTTTTTCATTATGTCTCTATAATTGAAATAAACATGGTATAGGAGTGTTGTACATGAAAGAGAGTTTTGAATGGGGTTTAATAATTATGAAAATTAATTTACTAACCCCCCCCCCCTATCAATTTATTTTACCCCTACTAAGATCAAAACAGTTGGTATAAAATCATAGTTCATCCTCTGATGTTTCCTTCATGTGACAAGTATGGATCCACAAGACACAATTAATAAAAAAAAGTGAACCAAAGGTGAAACATCTAAAGAAAATTTATTTTTCTTGAAAAATAGTGAATATGATGGGAATCTATAGATGGTTTGATATATTATTTTTCAAAGAAGGATTTCAAAAACATTGTGTGTTATAGAACTCTTAATTATATTTGAAAATATATTCCCAATATATATAATGGAAATAATAATATGAAATATATTAAATTATTTATTAGTAGAAAACAGTTTGAAGAAATCTGGACATTAGATGAAGAAACAGATTATGAGTTCTTCATAATGCCTAATCTGATTGTTATCAACATTAGATAGTTTTGAGAAACTCATCAAGAAACTATTGATGTAAACAAATTTTTTATCCTTTTTCCTTGTAATTTTGATGCCATGATCTAATATCTTGAATATAGACACTTAGATTCCATTTATATTAATGTACTCTAAAACAAATTAATAAACTATGAGGTGAGGATAGGAAATTTAGTCAAAATAAAATTAAAAAAGGGATAATGGAATTTATTTCAAATCCCTACTTGGAAGGAAGGTGGACGATTAGTATGAGAAATAATATTAATAATAATATTTATACTCTTTTTAGGAATCAATATCCTTTTTAATAATGAGATTAAATCATGGGAGAGCTAATTACCAAGGTAAATTACCTTTCAAATGCTTCAGTTTTTTAAATTTTAGACATTTCTCAGTTACTAATCAATATAAGTTCAATGTAGAAAGTGAAGAATATAAATATAACTAAAATTATATCAATAATATGAACTAGTCAAAAGTGATAAATATTATCTATCCATGTTATTTTAGAAGGAACATTATTTTAGTGGAAGAAAGTGTATATGGAGGTGGGAAAATTGATGATGATAAAGGCTTAAAACATACATTACATTATGTTAAAATGTAACAAGATCAGTAGGGTGATTCATCAGAATATGATACTCAATTCAATAATATGTATGCTATAGAATAAATAGAGGTAACCAAATAATACACTATGAAAATGGATATTAAGAGAGAGTAAGGCTAATAAAAGACAGTAATTGGCTAAAAGATCTTTTAGAGAAGAAGAATAAAAAATAACTAAATAAATACAATATTTTCAAAGAGACTGAAAGGATGAATGATAAAAATTTTAATAAATAAAAAATAATAAAATATATGACATAAAATTTTATTCTAGAATATGATTATGTAATTTTTTTTATAAAAATCATTAGTTAAATTGAAAAAATAAAATCAAAGATCAATAATGATAGTAATATAGCTATAGAAAAGAGGATGGATGCTCTAAATATCATTATAAATATTTATTAGAGATCTAAAATGATGAATGTGTTATTAAAAATGTTACATGATCAAAATCTCATTATAAGTATATGAATATTTATGAATATTGTAAGGTGATAAAATAGAGTTACATAAAAACTCAATGAATAATAAAAATCCACTCATGATTTGAATGAATAGGTATTATATAAAATAGATTGTAACAGTTGTGAGGACTCTAGAAAGTATTCCCCAAAGTAATAAAATATGAAAAATTATGTTATGAATAATGAAAAATTCGACCCATAAATCTAACTAACATCACCATTTATATGAATGAAAACTGTTATATGGACATTACTAGAGTTGTGGCATGTTTGGTCAAAAATAATACAATAGATGGAACTATATTACTATACCATTATCAAGAATACGGAATAAATAAATTAGTATATAAAAATCATAAGTGAAAACTAAAGATAATCACTAATATTATAAGAAAAATATTACATTTAAAATAACTTTAATGATTACAAGTTTTATAAGGAAGATTTGATCATGAATGGAATACATAGAATGTATGTGCAAAATATATTATGAAAAAGATAAAATGTAGGTTAGAATATTTTGAAATAAAAATAATAATATTAAATAGTATTCTAATCATTATTATATTTCATTTAATACATGAAAATATAAAAATTCTTGGATCATAGATAGTGAGTGATTATCTCACTTGACTGGTGATCTGATGATCCTGAAAAAAACTAAAAAATTCGATAGAGGTTCTATATCATTTGAAAATGACAGTTGCAACAACCCATCTAATTTTAAAATAATTCATTATAATATCTTACTATTATTCATTAATTTTATTTTGTAGAGTTTTATTAATTATAATAATATTTGGTAATTTTTTTAAAGTAATATAGCTTAATTTTTAATTAAATTAGGGTTTAATGTGTTATATAGCTTCATTTAAAATATTTATTTCCAAATTATATAATTTTAATTAAAAATTTAAATTAAATTTTGAATTCCTCATGAGAAAAATAAATTAAAATGAAATATTTATCAATTTTTTTAGAAGTTTGATTTTTCATTGAATAGTGAGAAATATTAATATTTATTAAAAAATGATTCTTCTTTTCAAGTATTTACAATGTCATATTATATTATTAAATAATATTAATATTTAATTATTTCCTTTTTTGTAAATATAAGATAATAAATTTTATTAGAATCAATATTATTCTTTAATTTTTCATAAAAACATTTTTATGGTTAAAAAGACATTTTTTTACAAAACCACTTTTCATCATGATTTGATGTTTAATCTGAAAATAAATTCATCAAATTTTTTGAAATTAGTTTAATAAAATGCATTCCATCTTTTTAATCATCATAATTAGTATAAATTTATAATTTAAATTTAAATTTCTGTCATAATAAATAGTAAATCTGTAAAACTCAATTACTACAATTAATGTTAAAATTGGTTTACCATAAGTTAAACTAAAGATATATGTGTTTGAATTAACAGAACACTTCACTTTATCTTATTTTATGAGTGTTTTTAAAAAAATTATCTATTTATAGAGTTTAAAAGTTTACAATAAAACATTATTTTTAATTTTTGAATAGAAGCATGGCCTTTGATAAAAGATGTTATATTATATTCAAATTAATAAATAGTATCTTGGGATGATTACATTTGTTATTTACTTAACCTAAAATTCTATAAATTGTAATTTTATTATTATTTAACCATAAAAATCATGGAAACTAATTTTTTTACTTTATACTAAGGTAAAATTACATTTACTCATAAATCAGGTATTTCCCTAAAAACTGTTTTTCATGCATTTTCTATTCTTATATTGAATGTAATATCTTATCCCTATGTAATTTTATCCTGATGAAAAAGATTAAAAATTTAGAATCGTCATTTAAAATATTTTTTAGAAGTCCTATTTTATTGTTTTCCCATATAATTAAGTTATCATGGTAAAATGTTATGTTATCATAGTTATGGATAAAATGAGTTTAACATATTTTTACTAGAAGATAAGGATAAATATTTGTCCAAAAATTTCATAAATGTTATTTTATGAGTTTATTTAGACCCTTTAAAACCATATATTCAATTATGGTGTTTCTTAGTTCCACAAATCCTTGAAAAATAAGTTATATTAATTTAATACTTTATGTGATTCCAAGAGTTCCACCCACTCACTTGTAAAAGGGAAATCCTCTCCTCTCATTATCAAACCATTTTATCACTCTAGATCATTAATTTCCTACAAAAATACTTTCATTAAATTCTTCTCCAATATTAGATTTTGTAGTGTGATTAGAAAACTAACCTAGGAAGGCTTTATGTATAAACCTAAAGAGGTTGTCTGAAGAAGAGGTGGAGCTATTAACTGAGTGGTTTCATTTTATTTTAGTAAGATAGAAATGTATATATAGATTTCTCAATTACAAGAGGGCAGTGAATTATAGGTTTAAAAACATTCATTTTTATCCTTAAGAAAATATATTTTAAAAAAATAAATAAAGATTTATTCACAAGCCAACTTTAGTTCTAAATAAAGAAACTAACTTTCCTAGGATCCAATAATATAGATCTGATAAAGAATCTTAAGACAAGTCTACTTAAGTAATGATTCTACCTTAAAGTGTATATAATCTAAATCAAAGCTTTTACAAGTATAAGAAAATGTAAGAAAGTTACACTTTATAACTTTAACAAAATACAGCAGAAATAAAACTTGTCAAAAGTTATTTGAATCTTTTTGGAAGTTCCTAGATGATATAAATGGAGTTTTATAATGATCATGTATTCCATGACAACAATCATAAGAAAAGGTCTATATGGAATATAATAGTGAAGAAACCATAAATTAAATATATATGTATGAAAATACAGTTTCTATCTTGTGATAGGTATCATATGAAGAACATTAAATAATGTATTCTAATATCTAGGAAGTGTTTCCAATATAGAATGTTTTGACATTTGGATCATGACTACAAAGAAAATGATTATTTAAATAATGAAAATCCAAGTGTAATATGGTTTAATTATAATGAGATGGTTCATTATGGAAGTACTTTCCAAATATTAAAATTTATGATAGAAATCATCAAGATCACTAATATAATGTTATTTATTAATATTTTGTGACCGAATCGAAAAATGTTGGACCATCAAAGGAAGTGGTTTCAGGTACATTACATGTTTACTAAGATTCTTCCAATGTATTATTTGATTCTGGGTCTACAAACCCTTTCATATTCAAGAAATTTTCAAATAAATTTAAAATTTTACCTTAATAATTGAATTCATAACTTTTGTTAAAAAACTTTTAGGAAGTGTTAGTATAAAAAATAATTATATGAATCTTCCTGTAATTATAAGTTGAAAGTTATTACCTGAAATATTTATTTTCATTCCCCTTAGAAATTATTATGTTATTTTGGGTATAGATTGACTTATTTTCTACAATGGTTTTATATATTATAGGAAAGATTGAGTTTTTTTTAATGGGTTTTAGTTTTAATAGGAGAATGAATTCATCCCTTTGGTAACATATCAAGAATATGATAAGCTATTAAAATATTTAAATAAAATTTATCTTGAACATATTTTTTAGAAGATGGATACTATTCATATCAATGTTGTTCCCATAGTGGATGAACAAGTAGATTTATTTCTGGATGAGTTTCCTAGTATTATCACTAGCCACAATGTTGAGTTTACTATTAACTTAGTTCATGATACTAAGACAATTATAAAACTCCCTTATAAAATGGATAAATTAGAACATTTTCAATTGAAGAAGAAGTTTTATAAGTTTCTAGATAAAGTATTCATTCATACTATAACTTCACCATGGGGTGATCCGATTTTATTTGATAAAAATGAAGATAGTTCAATGTGACCTTTCATTGATTATAAATCCTTGAATAAAATCAATTTTATGTGAATGTTTCATTTTCCTCTTATCAATGATTTTTTGATCATCTCTAAGGAGAGGAATGTTTTTCAATGATAGATCTTAATTTAGGATACCATCAATTGAAGGTAAAGGTGTATGATATTATGATGAATTTATTTCAAACTAGATATGAGAATTATGAGTTTTTAGTTAACCATTTTGGTTTGTCTAATAATCTAATTATATATGTTGACCTTATGTATAGTGTTTTCTCTAAGTTCATGGATAACTATTTGGTTATATTTATTAATGACACACCAAAAAATTCTATTTTCTATTTTCATCATGGGAAACATTTGGGGGTTGTTTTGAAAACATTTAAAGTAAATAAGTTATATGAAAAATTTAGTAATTGTGAAATTTTTTTGAAACATATTTCATTCCTCAAATGTATTGTAACTAAAAAATAATAATAATTGTATGTGCTAAAAATAATGTTTTTGAAGAATGGTTGTAACCTACAAAGGATATATAAATATATAGTTGTCTGAGATTAGTGGGTTGGTACTTAGAGTTTTTGAAAACATTTCTTGATTATCTAGATCACTGACTATGTTAACTCAAAAAGGATTCAGATTCCTCTAGATAAAATTATGTGGGGAATGTTTCTTAAAAATAAAAATAAGATTGGTTAATTCCACGGTTTTGGACCAATCCTCACGAAATAGTAAATTTTCTACCTAAAACAATTATTCATTAAAGGGAATTGGTTGTGTTCTGATGTAGAATCATTAGGTAATTTTATTTTCTTCATATCAACTGAAACCTCATGAGATAAATTAACTTAAACATGATAAATAATTAGTTGCTAAGGTTTTTTTCTTTAAAAAATTGGAGGCATCCTTTATATGGATGAAAGTGATAAATAAGAACTGATCAATATATTTTAACATATATATTCACTAAAAAAGATTTAAACATGTGGTAGAGAGGATAACTACAAATAATTAAGGATTATCACTACATGATTCATTACCATCTAGGTAAAGAAAACAAAGTAGCCTAATATTTTATTTAGAATAACAATGCTACATTATTCTTTTTAAATGTTGAACAAACACATTTGGTTAATGATTTATGGAATTTTTTCCTATAAATTATAAATGTAAGAACTTCATCAATTTTATTTTAATTTTTTATACAATCATATATCTTTATATTTATTAAATAAGATCATAAGTAAGATCATGATTTATAGGAAACGGTAAAATCTATTAATAAGCGTAAATTTCTAGATTTTAATGATTATGGAGAAGGCATTCGCATATTTGGAAAAAAGATTATGTGTGCCTCCTAATTCTTAGTTTAAGAGATAATTATTATGTGGAGCCAATAGTTCCCCATTTTCCATTCAGCCTATAAGCAATAAGCAGTATATAGACCTTCATGAGTATTACAGGTGGGCTGAATTAAAATTGATATTATTGAATTTACCATGATAAATTTGACATGTAAATAGGTTAAAGTAGAATGATAATTACCAAAGGGGGTGAATTAGAATTTTCTAGTTCTATAATAGAAATGGGAGAATACATCCATGGTTTTTATGGCATTATTTCAAAGATATCTTGAGGTAATAACATAAATTTGGTTGTGAATTATCGACAAAATAAATCTACTACATTCCTTCCCATTTGGGATAATATGCATTTAGATCAGTTTTTTTGACTCTCTATCAGAGATATAATCATTTTAGATAGAGTTCCATACTCCATTATATCTGAACCATATCCCTATTTAACTTATATTTTTTTTAAAACCACTTCATAATTTGTTGGGTATTGAATTAAATTTTAATAAATCGTTTCATCCTCGATCTAATGGACAACTAGAAAAAATGATTTTGAACATGAAATATATTATTCCATCATTTTTAATGGATTTTCATGTGATTTTTTAGTAATATATTAATTTTGGTAAATTTTCTTATAATAATAGTATTAATCCTAGTATACTAGTGTGACTGTTTGAGTAATTAAATGGAAAGAGGATTTAGACTCCATATTTTGGAGATGAAGTAGATGAAAGATGGTAGTTAGGACCCAAATTTGTAGAAGGAATGGATGATAAGGTGAATATCACTTAGAAACATGTGAGTATGACTGAAATAAGGAAAAGATTTATTCATAATACCAAAGGAAATATCATTTAATTGATGTAGGTAATCATATTTTTCATAAAATATCTACACGTAAAATGTTATGTATTTTTATAAAAAGATGGATGCTAAAGCCAAGGTTTATGGGACTATATGAAATTCTAGAGAAATATTGATTATTTTCTTAAAAAATTTCATTCCATATGATTTTATCTCAAGTACATGATATATTTCATGATTCATTGTTAAGAAATTATGTGGTATATCCTTCTCATGTTATGAAGCCTAAAATAGTTTAGTTGTAAGAAAACCATTCATATAAAGAAAATCATATTTACATTCTTGAAAATAGAGATCCAGTTTTATAGAATAAGGTGACTCACTAGGCTATGTTTTAGTGAAAAATAAATTTTAGTTAAATAATAAACAATGTAATCTAAAAATGTTGTGAAGGAAAAATATTCCTACTTATTTTAGTAAAAAATAAAATTTTCAAGATGTAATTTATAAAAGTGGGAAGACTGTAACAACATGGGGATGTTTGAGATAAGTCATTTTAGAGTATTATTAATATTAATTCATTTGATTTTTTACATTTATATTTAATATAAGAATACAAGGTAAATTTTTATCCAAAATGAAGGTTTATTTTTAACCAAATTTAGTTTTCTTACATTATACAGTATTATTTAAAATAATTATTGTTAAATTTTAGAAATTTATTTTTGAAAAATTAAATAAAATTTTTAATTAATATTTAAAAAAATATCTTATGTTGGATTTTTGTGAATTTTCAGATAAGGTTTATTTTTTAATTGATTTGGAAAAATACTGGTTTTTATCGAACACTTTCTTTTCATTCCAAGAATTTAAAAGGTCATAATATATATAGTTTTAGATTTAAAATTTCATTAGTTCCTATTTATTACTCATAATCTAATAATTACTATTTTAATTAATATTATGTTTTTGTAAAAAAAATACTCAAGGGAATTTTTCTGGAAACTTGGTTTTCATCCCATTTTATAGGGTTGATTATAGAGACCTTTTTTACTTGTAAGACTTAGAAATATTTATATATATATATATATATATATATATATCCAGATATATGCACTTAGATAGCATGCGATTTTGATTCCCAATGTGATGGAAATTAATTTTATAAAAATATTAAATATATTTTACATTTTTCTTGCATGATACCTCAAAGAAAACGGGATAAATATTAAATGGTTGCTCGGATAATAAATATGATAACATAGCTGAGTCTGGAACATGGTGTTTACCCTAGGCACGGAATGAAATGTGTAATTGTGGGGTGTTTGGAATCCTCCCTCATTAGTAGTATGTTAAGTAGATTAATTAATTATTAAATTAATTAATTAATTTTTTTAGTGAAACAGATATGTTAATAATAATATCACTAGGATTAATTCTCTAGGGTCATCTGCATAAATTCTGGGATAATTTTAGAGCTCTCTCTTCCTCCATCCATTGGTGGATCACCTTAGATGAGTACAAAACGCCATATCATATAATATTAAGATGCAGTGAATGCAATGGCTCCTCTCGATCATTGGGGGGTGCATTCTTCATAAAATGAATGATCCATAATTGAGGTAGGACTCTTATTTAGTACTTTTTAGGCCCTTGTATTAAATTATTGAACATATCCACCCTTTTTCTTGGATTTTTACAAGTTGTTGTCATTGCATGAACTTACGTACCAGATTTAATTGGTTATTTAAATGATTTATAACCTCAGTTTCAAAGTTCTTAATCATTATCCATGAACACTAGGAGAACGATATTTAAACTTTGGTTTTTGGTTATTTTCTCCCTCACTTCTTTTTGTTCTTCACTGATTGGACCCCTTGGTCCCAATTTGACACTTTTGGGTGGTACTGAGCCCGATCAGACCCCCAAATCCACGAAAAATTGACAAATGAAGTAAGGATCTATGAATCAATCATAGATATGGGTTTGTTTCAAGTTTTGGATTTTTGTTTTAGTGTTTTGAGTTTATGAAATCAAGATCCGAAATCTCAGGTGTGTGCGGAACTAATGGTGAAACCCTAAACTCAAACTAGTGCTAATTTCTGAAAAATGAAGGTTTGAAAGAATAATCCATAGCTTGATCCACCATTTTTTGGGTAGATTGGAGGTCAAAATCTATGTAGATGGATGGATTTTAGACATGAAAATCAGATCTAATATTTCTAGTTAAAACCTGAATACCCACCTATTTCAAATAAAAACACACGGTGTGTAGCCCCCTCAACAATGGAAGCTAGGATTTCAAAAAAATTGAGTATGATAGAGCATGTAGTCCTCATATGTGTCATGTACCCCTTCTCTGGATGATAACCCATGTGATGGATCACACGGGTGGGAAAACATGTCAATTACATGACCATGTACATGGTTTTATACTCTTGTACATGGACATAGGCTCTAGTACATAGACACGGGGTCTAGTACACGAACATGGTGAGCAGGAAACAACCCAGTCCTGGTTATCCTAGAAAAACCATGTGAGGTGGTGTTGAAAAAGAAATTGCATCAGTTCATAGAGGTGGAAGTCCACTCGTACGCATGAGCAATGTTCACATTTTCCAACAGATTGGAGAGAAAGAAATTAAATAGTATTTTTCCTTTATTAAATAATAATTATGTCATAAATTCAATATATATTAAATAATTTCATCTTTATAAACATCCACATGAGGGAGTGGTGAAAATAAAATATATTACTTCATGGATATGGTAATCCATACATACACATGTGTGGTGGTTTCATTAACTTTTAGATGTAAAGAAGGTAGAAAAAAGGTCTTATATTACTATAATAAAATATCATTATAGTAAATATACTTATTTTATTTTATTATTATGTTAATAATAGCTTTTAATGATTTTTTGGAGTAAATTAAATTTAAAATTACGTAGTTTATACTTCCACTGCATTCTTAGATATCGTCCTTTCACTTAAACATTAATTTTTATAATATTGGGATTATAGTGAGATTATAATCTCTTATAAGTGTATAAGGGTTTTTTATGGTTATGGTGATGAGATTATTCAAGCTATGGAAGATTTTGGTGTGTGTTGAAGTGAGAAGATGATTTGTCCTTTTGTAAGTGTCTAGAATGACACGGCACTATAAATATTAAGAACATAAAAATATAATAATGAATTTCTCAGGAAAAGTGTATAAAATTTTGTACCATTTATATGAAAGGATATATTATGGTATAAATATACTAAAAAATAATATTTTTCCATTTTCTATTGATAATTTAGCCATATATTTTTGTTTACCCCACCCATTAATCTTTTTACCTTTTACAGTGGTGAAAAACTTTTACCATGGTAACTATTAATTATGTCTAAAAATGAAATTGAAATAATTTAAATATTAGACCATTTTTATCAAAAATTTGGAAACCATTTTCTATTATTCATTTTATATAATTGGAAACTTTATTCTCAATATTTATTCACAAAACATAATGAAAAACAATTTTAGAAAAATATCATTTCTAAGAAAAAAATGAATTCATAAAAAAATCATGTAGAATGATGATTCTCATGGAACTAAATGGATTATGTAAAATAAAATGTAACATAGTGTTAAATCAATCAAATCTAAAATTTAAAGTAACCATGTTAATACATGATTAAAATACAAGAACAAAAATAATTTTTATTTCCATAAAAACATTATATAGATTTTCAAAAGGTCAAACATAGATTTCTATGTTAATATTAATTTTTTAAAAAAATATTATTTTAATTACTAAATATATATTTTTACTATAATAATGTTTTTATATACATTTAATTCATTCTTTTATTGAGATAATTATATAAAATTTGTTGTAGTTTTAAAATAATAATTTCTCTATATGCACACAAAAACATCCTTTTTAGAAAGATTATAAAAAATAAAGATAAACTAATTTGGATATTATTAATTAAAAAATGTGTTTTATTTTATAAAATTAAAATTATAAAAATAAAAAATTTAAATTTCACTTGAAAATTAAAATATTAAAAACCCACTCATATTTAAAAATAACCCTCTAGAACATTAAGTTTTATTCATATAATTTTTTAATTAATTGAGTGTTAATATATTTTATTACATATTGAAATAATTCATATAATTTTAATCATATTTTAAAAGTGATAAATGTAATCTATTGCAATGGGTCGTACCTCTCTAGTCCATTACATTGTGAAAATATGGTGTTTGAGGTGTTCCAAGAGGTCAAGGTGACATATCCCCAACACTTTGCCAAATTTCCAATTCTGTGAACAGTTCCATCGCTGAACAGTTCTATCGGTAACCTATAACGGTAAGTGAACAGTGTTCTATAAGTGAGGTTCTATGAACAGTGTTCTATCAGTGAGGATTTAGTGAATAGTGTTCTATCAGTGAGGTTCAATGAACAGTGTTCTATCAGTGAGGATTTAGTGAACAGTGTTCTATCAGTGAGGATTTAGTGAATAGTGTTCTATCAGTGAGGACTTAGTGAACAGTGTTCTATCAGTGAGGATTTAGTGAACAATGTTCTATCAGTGAGGATTCATTAAATAGTGTTCTATCAATGAGGATTTATTGAACAGTGTTCTATCAGTGAGGATTTAGTGAACAGTGTTCTATCAGTGAGGATTTAGTGAACAGTGTTCTATTAGTGAGGATTCAGTGAATAGTGTTCTATCAGTGAGGATTCAGTGAATAGTGTTATATCAGTGAGGATTTAGTGAACTGTGTTTCCAGACCAGTGATCTTCTAATAGCGGACTTCTAACAGCGGACTTCTAACAGCGGACATCTAACAGCAGACTTCTAACAGTGGACTTCTAACAGCGGACTTCTAACAACAGACTTCTAATGCAGACTTCTTACAGTGGACTTCTAACAGAGTACTTCTAACAGCGGACTTCTAACAGTGGACTTCTAACAGCAGGCTTCTAATAGCGGTCTTCTAACAGTGGACTTCTAACAACGGACTTTGAACAGTGTTTCCAGCTTCCTACAGTTTCACCCCTTTGACATTTCCTTTGACGTAAAATACATTTAAAGACTTATTTTAAGGACTCTTAAGGTCAATTCAAAGACCATAAATCCTATATTAATTATTCCTATGGCTCGGGATGTTTTTACTTGGTCAAACCGTGTGGGTTAATGTGATACACTTTTAATGGGGAATTAAGCGTATCTTAAATCGTCGCCCCATTAAATCGTCAAAAGGAAAAAGATATCAACCTCCTTTGTTCTTCCTCTTTTTTATCGGCTATGAGATGCTAGAACCTTTCAATCATTCCCGTAGGAGTTGCAAAATCAAAATTTACTCCTCGGATTGGTTCCGCTCTATTTTGATGCAACCGAGCTATATCGGTCAATCTTCGATATAAGGTATGTTTTATAGTCGTTCCTTTGGGGATCATATCCTCTTGTTTCTCCTTTCCATGTTATATCATGTAATCTCCATGCTTATAATGGAGTTTTTCTTGTGTTTTGGTTGGTGTTGTCGTATCATGGCATCCTCGGGTGGATGCAGTTGTCACGAGAGGAGGATCATGACCTGTTGTGTGGATAAAGAACATGAGGAACTGTTTGAGGTAGGGGATTTGTTGCTTCTCTTTCTTTTATGTGCAATTGTATTGTTAGCATGTTTAATCCCACTGGATGACAATGGAATTGAAATAATAAATATTTTAACTAGATAAATAAATTTATATTGATCGTATGTTATTGCCTCTTGTTTTGTTAGATAGTGTGATATTTATGCTTGCTTTTCTTAGCTGTTTGTTCTTGATGGAAATCGGTAAAGAACGTAATCTAGGATTAATTGATAATTGTTGGCTAAAGATAAAGAGGCATGAAAATGAATCTGGTTCTTGTTATAATTTGATGTTAATCAAATTAGTGCAATAAGAATGTTTATTTATTTGTGATAATTTACTGGTTAGGTTTCCTGAATTTGCAACCAATGAATAATAAATCGGTTAACCCAAGATGGATTAAATAACTGTTGGTTGTTAAAAGATAATTTCTTGTAGGGTTCTGAGTTACCCTCTTGTTTGTTGAAGGGCCAAGAGCCAAATTGTGATAAAATTTGTTTTACTGTTGCTTGTGTTTTAATGTGAGCCTGTATAGTTGTGGTAATATGTGAAGGCATGGAGGCCCTTTTGGTTGTAGCAGCAGATGACGCCTAGAGTGGTGAGATGCATCAGTTTATACATGTGGGTGTCAAGGAGGACACTAGGGATGATGTAATGGAGTGGATGTGATTGTTGGATGCTTGGTAATTTTGATTTTTTGTTTCTCTACTTTACTTTTCCAAACTTCTCAAGACAGCTGGTCTTACTTACCCTTCTTCCGAAAGAGGCGAATACATGTGGGGTATGCCATGTGCTTTCTGTGTTTAGCTTCTTAAGGAAAGATGGGTATATTCTCTTGCTATAAGTGGAAAATACTAGATGGGTAGTACATCTACTCACCGTGTTGAGCCCCCTTGTGTTTAGTATCATATAATGTTTTTCTAGAATGCCTAGGAATTTGGGAAAGATTATCTATAATGAATAACTGAATAAATGGTGTTAACCCATGGGAATGGAGATGCTGGAACATAATGATGAGGTTGTAATTTTTGAAGGAACAATTGAATTTGGGTGTGATGCTAATTAAATTTAATATGGAATTTTCATTGGTTAATTAATGTTTAAAGAATTAATTAACGTACAGTGGAACTGATAAAAAGGCAATGAAGTAATCTAATAAAGCTCTTTAAATTGTTGTGTGCTTATAGGATACCTAGTCTTAGAAGTAACATCCCGGAGTCTGAGAGACGATAGTTGTAGTTGTGTCTAAAACTAGGTAATTCCCATAGTGTGGTTGTGAGATATAATATATCCTGTACTTTTTGTGTTTGTATACGCTACTCCACCCTGTCATTAAGGGAAACTGACACCTCAGGGATTCTGAGCCCTGGGGGGGGTGTTTTCCCTAACATTCTAGTGGGAGGATGGATGGATGACTACCCCCTTTGGCCTCACTCTCTTATCTTGGTAGTTACTATTGATGGCTGGCACATTGGTTAGTTTTCCCCATATATGTGTATAGAGGGATATAATGGATTGTGGTTATTCACACACATATATTATGGATATAGTTTTATATGTACTACTATAGGTGTAACGTGTATAGGATGTGATGGATTGAGGATCCTTACTCGGTGTATGGTTTGTAATGGTTTGAGTTATAATACTCGACGTATGATACACGTTATGAGAGCTCTGGTGGCTCCCAGAAACTACCTAGTTACTTTGGTGTGTGGATATGGTGGTTTTGTTGCACGAGGTGCATATTGTGGTGCTTCGCCCAAGTGTTTGCGGGCAAGCCTTTTTGGAGAGAGATGCTCAGGACGTGTGACGTTGGGACAAAGCGGTAAACCAATGGGGAAGTAGTAGAAGGTTACCCTTGATATTCTTTATTATATGATATATTATTGTATGCGTTACTTGGTGAGAGTATCCATGGTGAGGTTGGGAACTTAGTATACCTATTTAGGTGACGAGTTAGTTTCACTCGTTGTTCACCGTGATTTAACATGCTTTCTTTACTTTGCACGAGAGGCTTTTGGGAGGAATTTACTGACTATACTGTTATACTCACCCTATGTATATATAAACTATTTTTTAGGTCACTTGGAGCAGGTTGGAGATCAAGCTGGTTTCTACTAGCTTGGGGTTGCAGGAGCTGTTTAGGCTTGCGGTTGCTGTTGTTTTTACTTTCTTTTGGGTACTTGTAGTTTTTTCCCTTTCAGTTGTAGTAATTTTGCCTAGCATTACATACATGCACTTGGGTTTCTTTTATATTTCAGTTCTGAGTTGGATTTGGTTGGTGTCTATCTTATCTCTCTCTTCCGCATGTGTTCTCCTAGAGGGTAATGCCTCCCATTTGTGTGTTTATTATACCCTTGGTGCTAGTCTCCAACCTAGGGCCTACTGGAGGTGGGACTCGGGGGTCATTATCTCTCTTTTCACTTTGCCGACCCATGAGGGGTACACTTTGTGGGGAGGGGTCGTGACATTTATGATGATAAAATATGAAAAACATTAAATACATATCATTGAAAAATAACCCTTTCAATATTGAATAATTTAAATCATAACGTATTAATTATTTATTTTCCAATTATTAAAATCCATCAATATAAATGATATAATATAATATACCAACCATAATTCATTGTTTTATTTATATTTAAAATGGAATTATTATAATATTTAATGAATCATTTTAGTTCGGTGTTGATATAATGTACGCTATCAAAAATAATGTTATTTAAATAATAATTACATTGTTCAAATCTCATGTGCTACATTCTCCCCCCAAAAATAAATTTCTCTCCAAAAATATTATTTTTCATTAAAAAAGATTTTTTCAAAAAAAATTAATAAAATTTTATATAGATTTTATAATATTTAATAACTTCTAAGTCTCCATAAGTAAACAATGTTTTTTTAATTGAATAATTTTAAAACCGCATATGTATAATATAAGACTCATTCTTTTGAATGATTTTCCAAATGAAAAACTTAATAATAGGGTAGTATTTAAAATAAAAGATTTGGTATTTTTAACATTATGTTTCATGTGATAATAATTTTTTTATCATCATGATATAGAAAATAAAAAAATACACATACTTGATATCTTTCTATTCCAAAAGAAAAATTTCCTCATTTGGTTGTGTTTCAGGAATTTTTTCACCCTCTTATTCATATCATTCAAAATTATAAATAACCTTAATGAATTTTTCATGCCTAATTCACTAAAATATAACTATTATCAGATCATAATATCCACAAATGTGATGAAAAGTTATCCTCATCTCTCCAAACATTTACCAAAACTTAATTTGTTATGAAATGTTAATTTGATAATTAATATAAATAAACTTTCCTATGAAAAAATAATAAATTATTATATGAATCCAAATATAATGTCCAAAGTTTCACATAAATCATTCTCTAAATATTTAATCAAAAAAAATTCAATTTTTTTTGACAAAATTAGAAAAACAAAAATCAGAATGATTTGATCACATATTATTCCATAGTAAACATAACACGTATATTTCAACATCATTAACTACTCATAGTCACATATGAATCATATATATACCCAATCCATATATTCTCTAAAATATATTAATATTTTCACACAATTACCTAACTCTCCATGACAAAAAACTCATACATGTTTTGAAAAAATTTCTCAATTTGTATTCCTCAATTAAAATCACCGACTTAAAAACTAACTAAAACACCATAATATTGAATGATGGTAAAAATATCCCAAAATTATATTTTTATCAAATTACCCAACAATCATAGTAGGTTTATATACGTTCCAAGAAAATTGAAAACTTTTTCCCCCAAAAATAATTATAATTACCTTGAAATAAATTCACATCCTAACATAATGGTTTTTTATACTATGAAAATTTCTCAAAAAAATAAAATTCATCTCAAATAACCATCACATTAATTCATATATTAATCTAAATGGTTTAATTTTCCTCAATAATGTATTCCCATAAATTTCTTCCAAAAATTGATTCTATTTAAAATCTATTCATGTAAAACATTAAAATGGTATCCATAAAATTAAACATACAACAAACCTTAAACATATCACTCTTAAATTATACTTAATTAACAACAAACTAATCTATAAAGGTATAGAAACCCTACTCTGATGGATACTCTTGCAACCCATACCCATACACCCAACTTCTGTGGTAAAAACCTAGTCTATACATACTATGTTTCATATGAAATCATGTGACCCATTTTGGCCTTAAATAATGAAAATATATAATAAATTATTGATTCAATAACATATACAAGTAATTTATTAGGTATTTGTCATAAGATGATGAGAAAAAACATCTAGTTAACAATAATATTATATTTCCCATTCAAATGAAAATTTTCCCATTATACTCCCATTTTCTTATTGCATAATAAGTCTTTCACATTTTCAACAAAGTTATCCACACACGATGCAATTATAGAAATAACATATTCATTACTCTTCATCATAACAAGGGGAAATGGAAACATAATAAAGGGTTTTATCAAACACTCAGTAAGTGAAAGTGTACTATGAAAATTTTTATGAATACATAAGTCATAGACAATATAGAATGGTGAATATTAAATAAATATTCCATATTATCAAAAACATGACCATGAAATGTATCCATGGATATCAATTTAAATAATAACAAGGATAACAATAAATAAATTTATAATGATGGAATGCATAATTTTATACATTAAAGTCTTACTGTCAAGGAATTATTCCAAGACATCATAAATATACCATCAAAGATTCATGTAAAGACATAATAAATAATTTGATATAAATACACAAAATAACAATGATTATTTATCTCATGATACATACTGATTCACCAATGGTCTATAATAGGACCCACCCATCACTTACACATGTCTAATGCATTCCTAAAATATTTAATAATCAATACAATTCATAACTAATAAATCATAATAATTAATAAATATCCATATTGAAAAAAATATATAAATGAAAATATTACCTGTTAAATAGTCAAAATTACTCACTGGTCAATAATCATCCATAAATAAATAAAATTATACAGATTCTTAATATTTCATCATTCATTAAATGAGTTATCTTTCTTAGTAAACAACTCAAATCTGATTTATTTATGATAGGGTGTACAAATATTATTGAGTAATGGGTATATTATTAAGTCAATTTTAGAAATGATGTAGATTACATATGTGATAATAAATAAATGTAAATAATGGATACTATAACTTAATTATAAATAAATTCATTATATTAAATACATTTACATTGTAAAATAGAGTGAAATTTTTAAGCAAATCTATGAAAAATAGTTTTCCAATAAAGGTTTTGAATCTTTGTTGTAAAAATGATGTTAAAAGTAACTTTCAAAACTATTTTCATTAAGTTTTATAATTCCTTTAAAAAATTATTTTAAAATAATTCACATCAATGGAATATTTAAAAATAACTATATTTATGTAATAAAATGTGGAGAAAATATAATATATATATATATAATAGGAATTAATTCCTTTCAAAAATGTTTCTGAAATTAATATCTTTTTCAAATAGAAACTTTATTGAATAATAGAAATTTATATTACTTTATAGAACTATCAAAAAATATAAATGAAGATAAATAATAAATAATGGTAATAATATTTGTAAAATCCTTTCATATGAAAAATGTTTAAAAAGAGATTATTTTCACACTTTTTTGAAGAAAGTCAAAAATTACTTGTATGGGAAAAAATTAAAAATATTCACCTAAATTTTCATAATATAAAATAAACTTTATAATAAATTTACCCTAATGAAACATTTATGTATAGAAAATAACATTTTTGAATCAAAATAAATAATATGGATGAGGAAAAAGTTTCCATATCAAAAAAAATAAGGTTGACTTTTCTTATAATCATTATTTTAGTAGTTTTTAGTTCATAAGATATTTAAAATGGATATAATAATTATAAACCTTATAAATAACCATATTAGATGAAAATATATTAAATTTTAGATATAAATAGATCAAAATTACTCAAAATAAGATTCAATCATTAATAGTCACAATTAAAAGTGGGATTTAAATGTACACACTTACAAAATTTATAACACTTGAATAAAAATTAATTGAAAGAGAGAACATGAAATGGACCATAAATTATAATGATTTATTATATTACATGATATATTATATCCATATTTAATTATATTTTTATGTATATCATCTATATTAAATCCATATGTAATTATATTTTTATATATATCATTTATTCAGAACATATTTCTACCCATTTATCATATTTCATTCTTTAAAATAATTTATTTAGGTGTTGACTAGTATGTTTGACATATATGTTTTCATTTACCAGATCTTGTAATTGTACTATAATAATGATTTCATATACCTAAATATTTTTTATGATGTCATATATGTTAAATTTATACATTAAATAAATTTCAGTCCATCCATGCAAGGAGGTTAAGAAAAGTGAAATATGTCATTCATGAAGGTAGTAGTCTGCAAGAATGCATTTGTGACCTTTTCATTTCTCCATGGATGAAATTAAAATAATATAGATAATTATTTATCTTTATAGATGTATTTATGTCATGATTATCATTTTTATTCACTAATAGAATATATATTAATATCCATGTGAGGTGGTGTTGAAATGAAATTACATTGTTTCATGGAGGTGATAGCCTTCACGTATGCATTCGTGATGTTTCCATTTTATAACAGTTGGTAGGGATGAAAATTAGATAATAGAATATATATAAAATATTAAAAATATTCTAAAAATATCATATTTATTCATTAATTACAAATTTTTAATCAACCATGTTAAGGGGTGATGAAATATGAAATACATCACTTCATGAATCAAGTAGTCTCCGTGTATGAAGGTTCAATGATTTCATTTCCCATTAGATTTAAAGAAGGTATAAAATAGTTATTATATAAACTTTATATCATTTAATAATTTTTAAGATACTGATTTCA
This sequence comes from Viscum album, assembly GCA_963277665.1. Lineage (NCBI taxonomy): Eukaryota > Viridiplantae > Streptophyta > Magnoliopsida > Santalales > Viscaceae > Viscum > Viscum album. Next base: position 402,512,245 of record OY728138.1, read on the forward strand.
TTACATTAGTATAGTTATAATATATTTTATTATTGTAGAATAATAAATAAACATGATATAATTAAGTTAAAACTTATAACCCCACCTTTGATATATTCAATTAGTTTACTCATAAAGCATTGTAGGATTAGATTTTTTATTGTACGGTGACCTCTATGAAATTAAAATGGGTGTTGGGAGGGTATATATCTAATATTGTTTGAGATAAAGGAGATTTGGGAGTATTTATATGTGAGGAGAGGAGGATTCCATTTAAATGTAAGGGGCTGACTCCTTTGTAAATATTAATAACATTAAAATATTATAAATTTATTTATCATTGAATGTTTCTAAAATTTATTCCAATATAAAATATTTGATTATTTATTTCAATATATTCTCAAACTATCACATTTATACCAGATTTAGAGATATTTTAATCCTTATCTCATAGTTTAACCCTATCGTTAACCCTTTTATATTATAATGTGGAGATAAACAAATTCCATGGAAACTAGTCATTATGAAAAAAAATGAAAGTGAACTCCTTGAAAATTAGGATATAATGACATAAAATATGTAATCTATTTTCTAGGATTAAATTTATATTTTTTTTAAATAAAATTATAATTTTTTTTCAAAACCCCAACAAAATCCATTTTTAGAAAAATTCCCTTTTATGCATAAAAATGATTATATAAAAAAAATATGATTTTGATTCCCATGGAATAAATTGGAATGTTTTTAAATAAAGGTAAATAATTTTATTTTGAAACCAAAACAATAATAAATATAAAATTATGTATACTTTATTAAATCTAAAGAACCAAAATAAATGTTTTATTTTTATAAAAAAATTACTTTTATTTCTACAATGTCAATATATAAATTTATTAGTTCAAAATTATATTTTCAAATTATTTAAATTACATAATATATATTTTTTATTTATAATAAAGTTTTAAAAACTCAAATCATTCTTATGTCGTGATAATGTCTTAATAGTTAACATATTTGTAAAATCTTCACTTTTCAATATTATCAAAAAAATCTAGTTTTTCAGAAAAACACAAAAATAACCACTAATATATTATTTACATGATGAATTTATAAATAAATATTGTTACATAAAATAAAAATTATAAAATCAATCAATTTACCTTTGACATGAATATATAAATATAAAATATAGATTTTATATAAAAATAACCATTATAATCTTTATATTTTTTCATATTAATTTGTAAATAATTGAATATTAATATACTATTTTATAAATTGAAATATTACATATGTTAATTATAATATTTTAAAAGTGAATAATTAAAATTATCAAGATGAAATACTTAATAATTTCAAAATAGTTCTTTGAAAAATATCATGTTTTTCATTGAATAATTGCAATCATATGATATTAATTATTTATTTTATAATTATTAAATTTCACCTATCAAAATGAAATAATACTATGTATCATAATTTCATTCTAATATTTCTACTTTCTAATAGTTTTTTGAAGTCAGACATTACTTATTTTAGATCGATCATGCATGTAATGTAAACTATGAAACATTATATTATTTAAAGTAAGGTTTTATTTTAAAATCCTAGGGTGCTACAATGTATGTGTAATTATATACATAAAATCTTTTTGAATGATTTATTATTTTATATATTGTGAAAATATATTATTCTTAAATGTAAAATTAAATTATATATTCATTAAATGATCTTAAAAAGGTACACATCATGAGGATTAGTTGTAATTAATGAATTAGATGATTGGGATTTTGTGGAGGGATTTCGATCATGTGGAGAGAATTAATCAATTTCATAAAGATATTCTATTATAGTATTTTAATCGATCGTAAAAAATTAGAATGTGGAGAATCATGAAACTATGAATATAGTTTTTTATATATCTTATATAGAGAAAATATATAATGGCACAGCCTTAATCATTACATATTCTAGGGACTTTAGACTAGAATTATATTTCTTACAATCTCATTGATCTTTTTAGTTTAGAATTTTAAAGAATTGGGAAAAACTCTTATAAAATATACCCATACATTCCAAGTGTGAAATTTTACTCAGTATCCATTTTTTCACAAAATAATACTATTTAAATAAATTATGGTTTCTTTTTATGGTAAATCTAAAAAAAATCAACTTGACCTCATCCTTGTCTTTACTCTTTCTTAAACCCTATGAAAAACATTTTAAAAATGTTGTATGGGAACAAAAGCATGGTAAGGTACATAAAAAGAAGAAATCCAGTAGTTCGGTGAAAAACATGAAAATCCATGAAGAAACATGCTCTTAAGAAAAATTCTTTTTAACCTAAAAGGGTATAATCATTATTTTAAAACAATTAGTATTTAACTTACCTTTTTAAATCAATGATTACCATTAAAAATCATAATCTATAATAGAAAATTTATATAGGTTATTTGGGAAATCATTATTGTATCTCTCTTAAAATCACTCTTATGAATGGAATAACTATATGGTCTTTTTCACCTTCATATAACCTAATGTGGTATAGCGTTATCTGGGCGTACCCAGTGTATAAGCTATAACAGGCACACCTGGCTCTATCTGGGCTCACCAAATATATATACTATAATAGGCTCACCCATGATCTATAATAGATTTTAACCCATTGTAAATAATTACCAAGGACCATATCATGAATAAAACCCTTGAAAACTCATTTTAACCCTTTTGAAAAACACTTTCGGATATCAAAATACCTTTTTCTGGTGAAAATCACATTTAATGTCTAAAACGGAACACACAATAAAAAAATATTTTTTATATAAAATAAATTTGAAAACATGTAATGGAAATTTAAAGCATTTAATTTTAATGACTATGGTAAAATCTTCCCATGCCTTATAAGTTAAAAAACTCCTTCCATATTTTGTCATAAAATTCATGAGGTGCCTTATTTGGAAAAAAGAAAAAAAAGATTCATTTAAAACCATTTTCCAAAAAAATATGGGTAAGAATGAAATTAAAAAATCATCTATGAATAATAAAACACATTTTTAAATAATTTTTAGAATACAATCATATGTATATACAAGAAAAATATGGTTTTAAGAGAAATTTAAAATATGATTTTTAAAAGAAAGACCCTTATCATGAGTAAGACTCACCTTGTACATTATATATCTTCTTGAATAATAGAAATAGGTTAATTTATACTTCCTTAAGAACCTTTTTCATGTTCATTATTCCTTTATTTTATTTAAAACCTTATTATATACAATTAGAAAAATAATTAAGTTCACTACGGAGATTTTAATTATATTCATTTCATAAGTCCAAAATGTCATAGGTATGTGTAGTATAGTAAAATATGTTATTATTACCCAAACTGTAGAATCATATTAATGAAATAATTATCATTTTTATAAATCTATTTTACTTTTGAATCTATCCCATAAATATGAATATGAAAAATTAACTACGTTACAATCATGGAGACGGTAGTTCATACGTATTCATGAATAATGTTTCCATTTTTCAACTATCCTTATGGAAAATTGTTAAATATTATTTTATAATTTCATAATGATCATAATATAACATATATAATATAATTTATAAAAATATACTTATATATATAATCCAGGTTATGTTGTGATTAAAAAGGAATAACATCGCTTCGTGGTGTCGGTAGTCCATACATACATACGAATGATGTTATCATTTTTTTTGTGCAAGGTAAGGTAATAATGTAAAGGATATATTACCAATTTAGAAAGATAAATATTTCACAAATATCATATATATATATACATTAATTACTTAATTATAACCATTCCCAAGATACAGTGATGGAAATTAATTACATCGTTTCATAAGGCGGTAGTTCTTTGTATACATGAATGACTGTTTCATTTCCCATTTAATGGAAGAGGATATAGATATAGGTTTTTCTATTGAAATAAAAGTACCTATGTATATGTAGGTTACTAATTTATTTATTTTAGTATGGTTCGATATGTTTTGATATATGTGGAAGAAGAAACAAAACTATAACATGCAAATAAAACTTATATCTCTTATTTGGAAAACCTTCTTTTCTTAACACCTTAAGACCTATAAGATTGGTATAAATCCTAAAAAATAACCTATAAAATGTTTTTAGGGATTATGGGAAGGATTTTTATAGGTATTTTCTAAACAATAATTGGTTTTAATTGTGATTTATTGAGAATAAGAGGTTCCCTTTTATAAGAGAGGGGAGGGGAACTCTTAGAATTCCTCAACATATTAAATTAATAAAAAATAATTTTCAAATCAAAATGGCACAAAAGGGATTTATTTAGAATATAAAATGATTATTTATAGAACTCACATCATCCAATAAAAATTATACATTTTTTTATTATGTTTATAACTGACCTTTTGGTGTTAACCCCTTTAACGATTACCGTGTCAACATTGATTTTTTACCAATTGAGGGTTAATATAGTAACTATAAAAATAAAAATACTCATAAATGTAATATGGTTGATAGTTTAAACAATATAATAATCACTTGGACAAATATATTATTTTTGGGAATTTTATATAATTTTATATAATTTTATAAAATATTACTTACTATAAAATATTCATAATCTCAATTTTTAGAAATATTCATTACATTAACATTAATAATATCAATTCAACATATAAAATTAGAAAAAAAATATTGATTATATCCATAACATTTTCTATTCATCTGATAAATTTTTTAATCTAATTATTTATCACAAATTATATTTATTTTAATATTTTTAATATTATTTATATGATTTTCCATTATTTAAATAATTACTGCATCAGCATTGTGTAAGATAATATGGTGATTATTTCTTATTTAAAAATTATAAATAAATTACCATGATGAATATAAATATTTTATATTTCAAAAAAATATTTATAATCGAGCATGTCTTCTAGATAAAACCATTTTAAAAATATTACACTTATTAAAAAAAAGAGTGATAGGATTGAAATTTCATTAAAAAAATACTATAAAGGAAATAATCTCATACAAGTGGCCTAAAAAATCATATATTCATACAATGAATGATTATGGATGATATATAATAATACAATATGTATTAGTTAGTTTTTAGGTCATTTGAGAGTTCATATCATCTTATTTTTAACCTAAATTACTTGATTTACCCTTTACTATGGTAATAAAAATTACTATTCTAAGAGTACATAATATGAAAAAACAAAAAGGGACCTATTTAGTAGTTTTGGAACTCATAATTCCAAATTTTGAATCAATTTTTCAAAATTAAAAATACCTAAGTTTCAAAATTTAATTTAAAATTAATCCAATCTAACGCCATAAAAACTATTTTTCATAAAATGCCATTTTTAAATATAAAATGTTTTCATACTAAATTAAACCTTAAAGTAAATTTAAAAACCCATAATTATATTATTTTAAATCAAAATTAATTATTTAAAATTTAAAACTAATCGAAAACATAATTTTACACTATAAATTCTTTAAAATAAAATACACTTTTCAATTAAAATCAGTAATTTTCACTATTCATTATCAAATCAGTATTTTCGTAAAATTCTCAAAAAATCATCTTTTGATAAAAAAATTCATTATAAATTTTAAAACTAATTTAATAATTTCAAATTAAAATTATATAATTTTAACATAAAACTTTTATATAAAATCTTATAAGAAATTGCCACAATAAAATCATAACTACATAATTCTGGAATACAAATAACTATTAAAATGATTTATTCTATAATTTCATGAGATGTTAAATTATCACCCCTTTTATAAATTACATCCTCTCAATTTTAAACTCAATCTTAGTAAACAAGCTTTTACTTTTCTGAATACCTTTTTTGAAATCCCAAATCATAAAAATGATTAATAAAGAATCCACTTGATAAGAGAGAAAAGGGAAGTATGAAGGTCATTTGGAGTTAAAAATACTAGGTTTCCAAGTAGGAGAAAATATTTTGGAAGTGAAAATTAGTGAATTAACCAAAACTAAAATATTTAGAACAAGTTAAGATAATTACCAAAAATAATAAAATGTCTTACTAATAAAAACTACTTTAATATCCAAAATTCAATTGTAATAACCAATGTTCAACTTAGATCATTATATAAATAAAAATCCTTACAATTCCTCAAAAATATTCAAGACTAATATTGAAACCCAAAAATTAGAATGATTTTATCACATAGTCTTCCAAAATTAATTTTTACAATTATCTCTAAATAACACCAATTACTATTGATGTCTTATACCAAAATGTAATTTCCTTAGTCACATGATATCTAAGATATAATATTCAATTATATAAATAACTTAAATCACCATAAGTTACAATAAAATCATATATTCTTCCAAAATATTCTTCAGCCTTTCTTATCATATAAAATATCATAGTATTATGTTTACCTTAGTCCTATAATGTTCCCCTAAATTTTTGTCAACTTTACTAAAATAACATTAATCACTTAACCACTTAATCAATTTCCAATCCCGTGATTATAAATATAATGTTCCCAAAAATTTAATAACCTATAATAACCTCAAAATAAAAGATTATATAAACCCTAAAGTTTATCCATACCTTTAATCTTATGTTCAAAAAGTTAAAAGATAATTCTTCCTAAAATATTTTTTCCCATGATAATCTTAAGGGTTACATATACCTCAAACAACTATCAATACAAAATAAATATCTCTAAAAAACAATCACCTTTTCACTACACAAAAATTAAATGGTATTGATTCCTTATATCATATGTTTCTAAATTTAAAAAAAAAAATACTATAGAAAAATCATTAGGTTTTTCATGATTCTCATAACATAGATAATATACCACTATATCATAATTCTAAAAATTCAATACATAAAAAAAATTAATCAACTACATTTGAAAACCATTAACCACAATTTTTCAACTAATTCCACTATATTTCATTCTTATAATAAAAATATGAATTATGTCCTTATGATCCATCAATATCAACCCAAAAATGTTACATATATAGAACATAGTAAAAAAATCATACCTAAAATCCAGACATCACGATTTCATTAATATCACCTTTATCTTCTAACAATATTTTCATCTTCCAGAGATCAAATGGTAAAGTACATTTTTAAATTCCCATTTTCAAGGGAGTTGATAATGTTGAGATTTTCAAATCAAATGAAAAATTCCATGTCCCATAAAATATTTTGGGAAATGAAAAGGTAATAGATAAGTCAAATGGTTTCTTTCAGGTAATTTGAATACTCAGAAAAATATCAAAATAATTTGAATAAGTTTTTACAATAATAGTTATAATCAATCATCCTTAAGGTATAAGAAGATTTTAAAATATCACTTTACTTCCATCTTGATAAAAAATCTTTATTCTGTATAAAATAACATCATTAAAACATGAAATGAATTATTTCATATAAAAATGAAAATGGTCTGTGTAGTGACAATACCCAAAGAAATTATATAATAAATTAACCTTAAAATCCTTTATATATATCTATATATATATATATATTACCCTTCAAAATAAAATCTCTAGAAATATCATTAATCTTCTCAAAATTCTTCAATGTAAACCAAAAAATCGGTTTCTAAGATGCAAAATTAATAATCATCTATAAACTTGTAAACCCAAGATGTTGTCCATAACACTTAAGATAACCTCATATTAAAAAAATCTAAATCTGTATTGTTTTATAAACTAACATCTTATACCAACTGTAAGGAATGACCCTTAATCATTACATATTCGAGTGAATTTAGACTCGAATTATCATTCTTACAATCCTGAGGATCTTTTTTGTTTAGAGTTTTGGAGAATTGGGAAAAACTCTTTTTTAGTAATCCTACAAATTATAAGTGTACACTTATAATATGTAGCCATTTTTTCTATAAAAAATAGATAAAAATAAATAATGGTTTATTTTAATGATAAATCTTCAAAAATTTCATCCTGGACTCATCCTTATACCTACTTTTTTGCAAACCTTGTGAAAAAAAATTTTAAAACATTGTATGAGCACACAATTCTCAATAATGGGCATAAAAAGAAAAAATATTCTAGTCGAGTGGAAAGAATGAAAACCTATAGAGACCCAACCAGAGACTCATGGAGCCAGTTTCTTTTATCAATTACATTTTCATGATTACAAGGAATCCAACCCTGAAGGACCGAAAAGTTTAGGAGTCTTGGTAAACTAGATACATACAAGATTCTTTTATTACAAAATAATACACTAATTAATACATAATTTTTTTCATTATCCTTTCCCTTTCTAGTTTAAAAACTTTTTTCCATCTATTGTATCCTTACAAAGCTTGATTAGTACAATTCTGAGATTCTTGGGGAGATGAGACAAAATAATGGTGATCTCAAATTCTCGGTAACATTAAGTAAAGCATAGCAGAATTAATAATGAATCAATAAGAATAAATTAATATGGAAAGGTAGAAAACTAAACACACTTTCCAAGTAATCAATAAAACTAAAATTAAAAATAATATGGAAAGATAATAAATGAAAACATATTCCATTAAAATAACTAGATATTGAAAAAGTAAATATGAAAATGTGAGAAACTAAAACATGTGCCATTAATCAATAAATTGAGAATGAAATGCATCCATGGATATGTCAATGAAAAATCACATGCATAATAATAATTGAGTCTAAATGAGGGAAATTCTTAATTATTGGATGTCATGTCTCAGGAAAATGAAAACATATACCATCAAGATCTTTCACAAGACAGTTTAAAATAAGGGTAGAAACCTAATAAATTCCCAAAACTTATTTGTCCCATAGGAACCTATCGATGCATTGAGGGGTAATATAAATTTTGGGCCACACCCATCATTTCCAGTCCAAATCACTTCTCATATTGAATAATCAAAATAAATAATATTCTTTATCAAATAACTATATTAAATGAGAAATACATAATTATCAATAGTTCCCCAGTTAATTAAATAACTATCAATGTAAAAACCATATGTAAAATGGTATACGATTTTGGAAATAGTAATATCCATGATAAATGATATGGTTAATTAGGGTAAATTCAATGCTCAATGATGATATGAAATTGAATTTTTGGAGGGAACTAACAATGAAATCAAATAAGTGAATATAAATAATTTCCTTTTTAAAATCAATCAAAAATCATACAGAGAGAGGATATGGATAGTATCAATACAAAATATTCCAAGTATAGTAAAAATAGAGGGTTTTTTTCATTTATGAAATTAAGAATAACTTAAAATAATATTCTTGAGGAAAATATCCATTTTAATTTAAATCATTTTTAAAAACATTTTGAAAATACATTTAATTGAGAATAACTTTTAAAAACATTTTCATTAAAAATAAACCTTTTAAACTTCCAATGTAAGATTCAAGGAATCAATGGTGGATAAATACATAAATTTCATATGAGTTAAAAAATAAAAAATTACTTTTATAAGGTAAAAAGGGTTAAAAATGGCTTGATCAAAAAGCGATAAAAATATTCCTTTGAAAACATTCATAAATAAAAAAATGGGGTAAAAATGTCTTTAAAAAATCATTTTTTAAATGTTAAACACCTTTTTTGAAAACCTTTTTATAAGAAATTATTTTTTGAAGCAAATATGTTCCCCAACTAAATAGAGAAATGAAGTCGAGTTTTCATAAAATCATTTTCTAAAACATTTGAGTACCAAAGAGTTGTAAAATGGAACTAATAATTAATAAAGGTCATTAATAACTATAGGATATTAAAATGAATGGTTTTATTGTGCAATTATCAAATAATTTCCTCGAATGGAAATTCAATTGCAAACAATATCGAATAAAATAAGACTATGAAATAATCCCTTGAAAAGGATATAACGTCAAAGTGAGAATCAATCAATGAGTAGATTATGTGTATCAACTAAAAATACACATATAGAAGAGAAATTACATTAATATATAGTCAAATTTATCATACATATAATCATATGATATTAGCGGCAAAGTTGAAGTAATATAACACAATTGAAAGAAATTAGATTATGAAATTATTTTTCCACTTGGTAACTTTAACCCAAATCCCCTTAGATGAAATAATTCTAATTGAAACTAAAAGTATCATGGAGAATGATTGAATCATTATATTATTTGAAAAAGTGTAAGTATGGGAACCATATATAAGAAATTAGGTAAACAAAAATAGAGTGATTGTTTTAAGAGAAATATAACAATCACAAAATGAAGTGAGATTATAATGATAATCATTAAAAACATTCTAGAGGAGAATAATCTTTAAACATTCCAAAGTGTCCCATACCACATTGAAACATTTGAATCGTATTATACATGAAGGAATAAAATTAAATGAAACTTATAATATCATGGGAATAAAGAGTTTCATGATATAAAATTTAAGACGGTATTATATATACCATGTAAAAGAAACTATATGCATAACAAAAAAAGTCCCAATATAATGTAAATTGAGACAAAATCCCTTACCTTGCATCTCATTTTGGCTGAACGCACTATATATTCTTTGATAATAAACTTATTTAAATTATTTAATTTCTTTAGAACATTTTTAATGTTTATAATTGTTGGTCATAGTGGATACTCAAGAGGGGGGGTGAATTGAGTCCCAATTAAAATTTTTGTTAAAAAGGTTTATATTAAAATCCCTCAAATTGAATAATAAGCTAAACTTTAGTGAATTTATAAAGATTTTAAGTTTTCAATTAGTTTCTCAAGAGATTTATTATTTCTCAGTTCACTCAATCTGAAGATTGATTAACTTTTGAAACTAACTTACTGGCTAACAAAAGTTATAAACACTTAAAAATTTAACTATTAGAGTTACTCTAAAATATATTTATATTTAAAAGTAATTAGTAGCAGAATAATAAATAGTTTAAAACAAAATAAAATAAGCACAGAAATTTAAAACAAGAGGTTCAGTCTCAAGCTGAGACTTAGTCCTCTCAAACAATTTGTATAAATTTTTATCCACACCCTGGATCGGGGTTAAACAATAGTACAAAGACTGTCCAGGTCCTGTGACATCTACCACAGTTCTACGTGGGAAACAAAAAAATATCACACAGGCTATCCAGGTCACACTTGACCTCTACCACTATCCATAGTGGGATACAAGAGAGTTATAGAGATTTTGTGTGAGGATTTAGTAATCCTCCAGTTTAGCACAGGAGACAGTGTGTGTCTAAAAATACAGATCACACACACTGCTCAAAATATAAATAAAATAATCACTGAGAGAGATTAGATATGAGTTTAAAATGCTCTAGTGATTTGAAATGCATCTCTGGACTCCTTTTGATTAAATAGAAGTTCTTCTGAGTCCTTCTCTGGTTTTTGTCTTGAAAACAGAGTGTCATTTTCTTCCTTGATATTCAAGTTTAGTTTGATCAGATTGAGTGTATGAGGAGATCATTGCAGTTCTTCACTCCTTGACTAAGATTCAGCTTATGTTCTCTTCTTGTATGAGTGGCCTCTTATATGTCTAGTGTTATTCAAGTATACAGGAGTATGGATGTCGCCTTTCTTTACTGTGTATATGCATCTCCCTCTTCTCTGCAGTTCAATCTTCCTTTTATACCTTAAGATCTGGCAATAGAAATGATTACCTTTTCATAGGTACGAGGTATGGTTCCCTGACATGCCAACAATTATCATTAATTAATATTATGTGTATTAAAAACATCAAATATGATCGTTTCTTAAAAAATAAATAGAAATAGAGTTTAAGTAGTAGTGACTGGTTAACAGTCATCTTTCATTAGTAGCTCTCTGTCGATAGACTTGTAGCGGTGGACTTTGTATAGTGGTGTGCTTCCTATCAGTAGCTCTCTGTTCTTGTACCGGTAGCTCCTTGTATTGGTAGTAGTTACTCTGTGTAACAGTAGCTTTATATACCAGTAACTCCTTCTTCGGTAGCTTTGGTCTATCGGTAACGACTTATATCGGTGACTTTGTCTATCAGTGAACTTTGTATCAATAGCTTTGTATCGGTAGTCATTCATCTGTCTGGTTGTATCGGTAGGTCTTTATAACGGTAGCTATGTGTTTGTCTGTCTTTATCGGTAGCTTGTATCAGTAGACTTGAGTAGCGGAGACATTTGCTAACCGGTGACCTTTTTTTATCGGTAGGATTACACATGTCGGTAGACTTACACATATTGGTAGACTTACTCTAGTGGTAGACTTACTCTAATGGTAACCATTTGGTGTACCGGTAGACTTACATACCGGTAGCTCTGTTCAGTACCAGTGTACTTAGCCTTATTAGTAGCTATGTGCATACCGGTGAACTTAACACTTATCTATTTTATGCACAACATATTCCAATGATTTTTTTGATATTATTGTCAACATAGGATTATAAACACATATTAAAACATAATTGGGATTATAAAAACAGGTGAGGTCAACAATATCACTCTTTTTGATAATCACAAATTATGATGTCATAATCCAAAATAATCAGTAATGTATCAGTATAAAATACAATGGTTTTTATTTCTCAGTGTGAGTAATGAAATTTTCAAATGTGAGATTTTAAAACAATATCATAGGATAGAGTATTGAAAGCAATTGTATCAGAGGTAATAATAAAAATAGTGTACTAGAGTTACAAAACAAATGAATTAGAGAAAACAATATATTATAAAACACATGTATCAGAAGTAAAATATAATGGTTCTTCATATCAGTTTTCCCGGTTCTCCTTTAGATATTATTTCTCCCCCATATATTTTTCCCTTAGATATTATTTCTCCCCCTTTGGGATTAGCAAAAAGTGGGACAAAAAGGAAATACAGAAAAATAAAAGTAAGAGAGGTTAAAAGAAGGTGAGATCATATAAATTCCTTGGGGAAAATAGATACAAAGAAATACAGTATTAAAACAAAAATGAAATACAGGTGATTCCTATCAAAGATCCTAGCCACTAATCAATCTATATCCTCAGCATGAGATTTTCCCTTGGGATCAGAAGAGGATTCAGACGTGGTGGATGTAGGTGGAGGCTTAGGAATACCAGAGATAATTAGAGGAGGCTGAGCTACGGAGACAGTGCCTGGCCTATAATGTGTATCTCTCTGGGTGATCATAGGAGTGAGGCTCTGAATGGCTTGGACTGGAGTCATCTGAGTAATGGAAGAAGACTGAGCAGAGGTAGGCAGAGCTGGAGGTACAATGATTGGATTACTGTCCACATGCAAGAATGGCAGCAAAAGATTTCTAAAGTCCATTATAATTTCTCCTCCTCTTTCCATAGCAGAAATGAAATCATCCTTGTTCTTCATGAATTTGTCTAGTGAAGGGGTCAACTCTCTAAGCTTGCTAACTTGTTCTCTAAAGGCTTTATTGACTGGTGGTAGCTTCATGTTTTCTAACATAAGCTTGAAATGATTGTTGAGTTGATGCTTGGTATACACTTTTTGAAAATAAGAATCAACTTTGTCCTTTACTTATTTCTGAGAGGCACAAGCTTCTCTCATATAATATTGAACAATTTTCATGATATCTCTGGTGGTATTCACCACCTGGTTTAGGGCAGATGAGTCCACAGAGCCACTGGTTGATGCTGAACCAAGCTCTTCTCTCATCATTGCTCGAAACTTATCAATATCTACAGAATTACTGGATGAACACTACGGCAAAAAAGGCATTTAGCGGCGGTTTTTTTTCGTTTCGCGGCGGTTTAAACCGCCGCTAAGTCGTGCGTCGGGAAACTATTCGCGGCGGTTTTCAAAACTGTCGGAACGTTTCGCGGCGGTTTTTTAGCGGCGGTTTAAACCGCCGCTCAATGATTCAGCGGGGGTTTTTTTTTAATTTTATATTTATTTATTTTATTTATTTTATTTATATTTATTTATTTTATTTATTTTATTTATTTTATTTATTTTATTTATTTTATTTATATTATTTATATTATTTATATTATTTATTTTATTTATTTTATTTATTTTATTTATTTTATTTATTTTATGTATTTTATGTATTTTATGTATTTTATGTATTTTATTTATTTTATTTATTTTATTTATTTTATTTATTTTATTTATTTTATTTATTTTATTTATTTTATTTATTTTATTTATTTTATTTATTTTATTTATTTTATTTATTTTATTTATTTTATTTATTTTATTTATTTTATTTATTTTATTTATTTTATTTATTTTATTTATTTTATTTATTTTATTTATTTTATTTATTTTATTTATTTTATTTATTTTATTTATTTTATTTATTTTATTTATTTTATTTATTTTATTTATTTTATTTATTTTATTTATTTTATTTATTTTATTTATTTTATTTATTTTATTTATTTTATTTATTTTATTTATTTTATTTATTTTATTTATTTTATTTATTTTATTTATTTTATTTATTTTATTTATTTTATTTATTTTATTTATTTTATTTATTTTATTTATTTTATTTATTTTATTTATTTTATTTATTTTATTTATTTTATTTATTTTATTTATTTTATTTATTTTATTTATTTTATTTATTTTATTTATTTTATTTATTTTATTTATTTATTTTATTTATTTTATTTATTTTATTTATTTTATTTATTTTATTTATTTTATTTATTTTATTTATTTTATTTATTTTATTTTATTTTTTTATTTCGTATTTATTTCGTATTTATTTCGTATTTATTTCGTATTTATTTCGTATTTATTTCGTATTTATTTCTTTTATTTCGTATTTATTTCGTATTTATTTCGTATTTATTTCGTATTTATTTCGTATTTATTTCGTATTTATTTCGTATTTATTTCGTATTTATTTCGTATTTATTTCGTATTTATTTCGTATTTATTTCGTATTTATTTCGTATTTATTTCGTATTTATTTCATATTTATTTCGTATTTATTTCATTTATTTATTTATTTATTTATTTATTTATTTATCCATGCATCTCCCATGCCCATGCACATGCATGCCCATGCAATATAAATAAATCCTGCGTCTGGTGAGATTTGAACCCCTAACCTCTTGCATATTTTCCAAAGACTTTACCACTCCAGCAAGCTCGCCATGTGGTTAATAAACAGAAATTAATATACTTATATATATTAATTGAAAAAACAAATAATACATAAATAATAGATATAAACTCGATAATAATAAATAATAAATAATAAATAATAAATAATAAATAATAAATAATAAATAATAAATAATAAATAATAAATAATAAATAATAAATAATAAATAATAAATAGTAAATAATAAATAATAAATAATAAATAATAAATAATAAATAATAAATAATAAATAATAAATAAAGATAAATAATAAATAATAAATAATAAATAATAAATAATAAATTGTAAATTATAAATAATAAATAAATATAAATAATAAATAATAAATAATAAATAATAAATAATAAATAATAAATAATAAATAACAAATAATAAATAATAAATAATAAATAATAAATAACAAATAATAAATAATAAATAATAAATAATAAATAAGAAATAATAAATAAATATAAATAACAAATAATAAATAAATATAAATAATAAATAATAAATAAATATAAATAATAAATAATAAATAATAAATAAATATAAATAATAAATAATAAATAATAAATAATAAATAAATATAAATGATAAATAAATATAAATAATAAATAATAAATAATAAATAAATAAATATAAATGATAAATAAATATAAATAATAAATAATAAATCAAAAATAATAAATAATAAATAATAAATAAATATAAATATAAAAAATAAATAATAAAAAATAAAAAATAAATAATAAATAATAAATAACCAGTTACAAATAATATATAATAAATAAATTAAAGTATATTATAAATAATAAATAATAAATAATAAAGGAAACACATGAAAAAGTATGAAAAGACGTGATAAGGGATGAAAAATCATGAAAATTCATGAAAAAGGATGGAGAAGCATATGAAGAATGAGGTATTAGAAAGAATGAGAACGCATGAAAACTCGTGACAACTCTAGAAAACTCCTTAATAATTCAACATAATCATCATAATAACCCACAAAAAACCATTGATAAAGATAACAAGTCATGGAAACCCAAATAAACAGTAATAAATGGAGCTACCGTTAAAACGCGTCAAAACGGTCATAAAGAGAAAAAAACATTGGACTCACATTAACGGAGATAACTTAAGATCTGAGAGTCCGTTTTAGATCCGCGACCTGTCAAATCAAAGATCCCGAAACGATCTTAAACCTGAAAGGTGAAAGAGTCTGAATGGACAGGCGGATCGGAAGTTACGACCATTTAAAAAAAAGCTGACGGGGAACGGGTGCTAGAAACGAGGCATTGAAAAACATAACAAACCCGATACCCACTAAAAAGGCCATAACATATGATCTATGAGTGCATGTGGGCGCCGCAACCAGTCAAACTGAAGCTCATGGAACGAGCTATGATCTGGCAGGTGGAGGAGGCCGAATTGACACGCGGATCGAAAGTTAGGTCCGTTTGAAGACAAGTTCAACGGGACACCGGTGACGGAAATGGGGTTTTGGAGGCCTTTGGAGGGGTTTTTGGGGTCGAAAAACCCGACAGAAGCTTGCTTGTGTCAAACTAGTGCGTAGATCTCTTCGCTGGCTTCGATTTGATATGTGGTAGAGCCCAAACGGACACCCGGAGCGAAAGTTATGGCCATTTGAAGTTGGAGAACTTTTTTCAACTTTTTTATAACTCTAATATCATCCACACCTTAGAACGTCTCACGGTTTTGATTATATGTGTCTCTATATCTCTTCATGAGCTTCGATTTGACTGGTCGTGGCGCCTCAACGGACGCCCGGATCAAAAGTTATGATCGTTTTAGTGTTTTCGGGGTTTCTCACGTTTTTTTATTTTTTTCATTTTATTTCACGGTGGTTTTACCGAAACCGCCGCTATTTCGCGGCGGTTTTTTAAAAAACCGCCGCTAATCCTTGAATAAAATTAAAAAAAATAAAAAATAATAATTTAAAAAAAATAAATTTTTTTTGCCGTTTAGCGGCGGTTTTCTCGTAGTGGAAGCAAGAGGTTTGACAGTGAATGCAACAGTCTCCTTGAATGATTGGGTTAAGTTGCTTATCATCTTCTGGGCAACCAAATCCTGAGTGCTCACATGTTCTTTGACCAACTTCTTAAAAGCTTTAAAGATGTCCACAAATTTATTTAATACACCTTTAATGTAATTTATATCAGTATTAATTTGAGTTTGAGAACTACTCAAGGAAGTTAAGGAAGCAACAGACTGCTTTAAGGAAACAATAGCTCCTATCAATCTCTCAATCTGAGAATGACACACTCTGATTTCATTCATCATCTCTGTCATAGTGTTTGACATAGTACATCCAAGAGAGAGTTCAAAGGATTTTTCCATGTTGCTCAGTTCCTCAACAAAACAATTCTTTAAATCGAAAAAAGATACATTCAAAGACTCTATCATCTCAGCCTTTAAAGACTCAAAGTCAGCCCTGGTTACCATATTATCAGGCACAACAACAGGTGCTTTTTCTGTCACAATACTAGCCATAGAGGCATTCATAATAGATTGGATGGATGATACTAAGGAAGCTTACATTTTTCTTATCTCTTCCATAATTGAAGCCTTAAGATCAGACTTCAACTGGTCCAGATCAGCTTTCCTTACCACATCCTCAGGTAAAAATTCAGAGAGGATATCATAGTTAACTTGTGGTCTATTCATGGGTGTCTCATATTTAGAATCAGGGTAGTATAACCCACAAACCAAAAAACCAGGGTCTTCTTCCCAGTCTTCAATTCCATCAGGTACTGAAACACTGCCAAGTCTAGTTGGATGCTCCCCCTCAACTGGTACATTCTCCTGTATAGAAATATCACCCTCATCAGCTCGGTCTTCATTAGAATAATCTTTCACAACCATCTCTATTTCTTCAACAGTATGAGGCTCCTCAGGAATAGGAGAAGGTCTATCTACCTCAACAAGAATAGCCTCTAAAGGCATAGCAGAACTTTTAATCAAAGGACTTAAACTCAAGGTGGTAGAAGCAGATGCTTCAGTTTCAGATTCTCTTTCTTCTTCCTCATTCTATGGGGCATCCTCTTCCTGATTTGATCTCTGCTGGTCTTCCTCATCCACAGGTGCCTCTTCATTTCTTATACCCAAAATAGTTTCTGTACTCGATAGGTTCAAAGAAGCATTTTACTTTTATTGTGATACAATTTCAAGAGTTGGGCTAGGAGGAAAGTCTGGATCTCCTCCATATGTTGGAGAGGAATCCTCCCCATCCGAATCATCACTATATTGTGGCTCCTCCTCATTAGGTCCTAGACCTGGATCTCTCTTTTATTTTGGTCTATTTGGATGGTCAACTGGATTGAACTTGTCATATATCTTCTCATCATCAGTAACCCACTGCCTTTTCCATGGGTTCCAGCTAATCTTCATGTACTTACATAATGTGCTTGTGATATAAAAAAAATTTCTTACCACCACTGTCTCATCCTGAGACTCAACAACCCCCTTTACTTTAATCATAACTGAAATCAATTTGGTAAATAATAAAGCATTGGTTTTTGATTTGGGTCTGGTCATATCCTCTATTTGAATCATTAGCAACCTGCACAGATTCACCTTCACACCATGCCTTAAGAGATGTAACAAATTAATATCTTGACACTTCAGATTTTCAAAGTCCCCTATTCTTGGACTTAGTACATGTTGAATGAATTTGAATAGAAACTTGTTTTCCCCATCCATCTCAGCATCCACCACATTTCTCTTCTTTCCACTACCAGTGAGCTCCTCTAAGGCAGTCTCATAGACAAATAAGTTTCTGGTATGAGGTATTGTTTTCTATGAATGCCCAAATACTACTTCATGTGTTACCTTCATGCATTCAGCCCATTCAATGGATGAAAAAGCTATTTCTTTGTCATTTATCAACGAAACCATTCTATTCTCCGTATCGGATTTCTCAAAGTGCACAAAAGCATAGAAATCTTTTATTAGCTTCGGATAATAGGGACCATTGTTGTTTGTGAAACATTCTAGCCATTTATGTTCCTCCAATATTTTTAGGGTCAGTAATTTTCTTGGGAAAATCCATTCTTCACACAGATCCTTCTCAATTACAATTTCTCTATTTTTTCAAGTGCGGGTTCACTGGATGCCTCCCTGACCTTGTTCGATTGATACTGCTACTTGCTTCAGGCCTTGTCTTCTGCTTCTTCGCATTCGGCTCATCAAGGTCATCTCTGATAGTCGTAATTTTGTTTTTTCCATCTCTGGATTGAATAACTTAGGGTTTTTGCGAGATTCGGGGATTCAAGGAGTCGGGTTTGAGATAGAAGAGTTTAGTGGATTGATAAGTAACTAAGACTTAGTTTTTATCATTTAAGAATCATAAATAAAACACAATAAGTATAATATAAATGATACAGATTCTGGTAGCTAAAGATACAGAAGTTTAAAAATAGTGTAACCTATCGGTAACACATACCGGTGAGGATTCCTAACGGTGAGGTATATCGATGAGGTTCACTAACAGTGAGGTTCATACCGGTGAGGTATAATAGTGAGGTTTCATACCGCTAAGGTATAACAGTGAAGTTTCATACCGGTGAGGTATAACAGTGAGGTTTCATACCGGTGAGGTATAACAGTGAGGTTTCATACCAGTGAGGTTTCTAACAAATAGAGTCCATCATTCTTAATTCATGTCTAATGTACCTTAACCTATCCCAACTTAAAGGCTTGGTGAAAATGTCATCTAATTAATGTTCAGTACCTATAAATTCAGAGTAATATAAACTTTTTTGGTAATGATCTCTCGAAAAATGGTGCCTTACATCAATGTGTTTGGTCCTAGAGTGAGACACGGGATTCTTAGAGATGTTAATTGAACTAGTGTTATCACAATTTATTGATAAATGTTTAAAATCATATCTATAGTCCAACAAAGTATGTTTCATCCACAGAATTTGTGCATAGCAACTACCAGCAGCTATATACTCTACTTCTGCAGTAGAAAATGCAACAGAATTCTACTTCTTACTACACTACGAAACCAGGGACTTACCTAGAATATGACATGGTCTAGAAGTGCTCTTTCTATCTAAATTTTAACCAACAAATTCATCATTTGAATAACTTATTAACTCAAAAGATTGTCCTTTTGGATAAAACAAACCTAAATTTTTAGTACGTTTAAGATATTTGAAAATTCTTTTAACAGCAAGCAAATGGGATTCTTTAGGATTTGCTTGAAATCTTGCACACATACACACACTAAAAAAATATCTGGTCAACTGGAAGTAAGGTAAAGTATACTTCATATCATTCCTTTGTAATTGGTTTGATCAACTAGTTTCCCAGATTCATCAATGTCCAACTTGAAAGTGGTACTCATGGGTGTATCACTTTCCTTAATACTATCTAAACCAAAACGTTTTAAAAGATCCTTTGTGAATTTACTTTGATTTAAAATAATACCATTTTCATTTTGAAAAACTTGAAATCCAAGAAAATATTTGAGTTATCCCATTAAACTCATTTCAAATTCATTTTGTATACTCTTTGAAAAATCAATGCACAAAGTATGTTTAGAATATCCAAAAATAATATCATCAACATAGATTTGTACAATCAAAATATCTTTAGAAATTATTTTGATAAAGAGAGATGGATCATCAATCCCTTTTGTAAAACCTTCTGAAATAAGAAAATTGCTAATTCTAGCATACCAATCTTGTGGAGCTTGTTTCAAACCATATAAAGATTTAGATAGCTTAAAAACTCGATTTGGAAAATGAGGATTAGTAAATCCAGGTGGTTGTTTAACAAAAAAATATTCAATTATAAAACCATTTAAAAAATCACTTTTAACATCCATTTGATATAACTTTAAATTCAGATGAGCAGCATAGGCAAGTAGAATCCTAATAGCTTATAATCTAGCTATAGGAGCAAAGGTTTCCTCATATTTTATTCCTTCTCCTTGACTATACCCTTGTGCAACTAGCCTTGCTTGGTTTCTAACTATATTTCCAGACTCATCAACTTTATTTCTAAAAACCCATTTAGTGCCTATGTTCAAAGTGTCCTTAGGTTTGTCAACTAATTCCCAGACTTTGTTTCTTTCAAATTGATTTAATTATTCTTTCATAGCCATTACCCAAAATTCATCATTGCTTGCATCATTGATATTTTTAGGTTCTAACTGTGAAAGAAAGGCTTGATGTTTAACCTGGTTTCTTAGAGAATCTTTAGTCTGTGTCCCTCTATCAATATTACCAACAACAACATATAAAAGATCATTCTTTAGAGTCCTAGTTGATCTAGTAAAGGTGGAACTAGAAATCTCAGGTTCTTATCTAGATTCAGGTTCTACAGAAAGAGATTCTGGAAAGTTTCAATAACTAGATGTCTTTACAACAGGTTCATTGATTTTATCATTAAGGTTCAAAATAGACGAATCTTCTTCAATATTTTCAATGGAATATTTGGGTTCATGTGGATCAGTTTCATCAAACATGATGTGAACAGACTCTTCCACACATTTGGTTCTTTTATTAAAAACTCTATAAGCTTTTCTAGTAATTGAATAACCTAGGAAAATTCCTTCATCACTCTTGGATGCAAACTTTTCAAGGTTATCTTTTGTAATGAGAATGAAGACTTTGCAACCAAAAACTTTAAAGTAATTAACCTTAGGTTTCTTATGGTTCCACAAATCATAAGGGGTATTTTTTAGAACAGATCTAATTAGGACTCTATTAATAATATAATAAGATGTATTTACAGCTTCATCCCAAAAGTAAATTGGTAGGTCATACTCATTAATCATAGTTCTTGTAATCTCTTGAAGATTTATGTTTCTTCTTTCTACTACACCATTCTGTTGAGGTGTCCTAGGGGTAGAGAAATTGTGACTATAGTCATTATGTGAGAAATAATATTCAAATTCATGATTTTCAAACTCATGACCATGATCACTTCTCAAGGTCTTAAGCTTAAGTCCACTAAGGTTTTCTATAGACTTGGAATATTTAATAAAGTAAGAACAAGCTTCACTTTTGTGAGCTAAGAAGTATACCCAAGTGTACCTAGAATAGTTATCTACTAAGACATAGAAATAGTGCTTCCTATTTAAACTAGAAACTCTAGAAGGTCCAAACAAGTCCATGTGAACCAACTCGAGAGGTTGAGAAGTTGAAACTTCTTTCTTTGTTTTAAAAGAAACTTTTATGTTGCTTTCCCTTTTGATAGGGATTACAAACTTTATCAGTTGGGAATTCAAGTTTAGGTAAGTCTCTAACTAAGTTTTTCCTAGTCAGTTTTCTAAGTGATTGAATGTTGCAATGTCCTAATCTTCTGTGCCATATCCAGGACTCTTTATGAAAAGCATTTAAGCAAGTAATGTTCTATTTAGCTAAATAATTCAAATTAACAGCATAAACATTTTCATTTCTCAAATATGAAAATACTAAAATATTTTTATAATTAAAAACATTACAAGAATTATTTTCAAATTTAACATTGAAACCATCATCACAAAACTGATAAATACTTAACATGTTATATTTAAGTCTATCAACAAATAAAACTTTGGAAATTAAAAATGAATTAATGTTACCAATCTGGCCTAAGCCGATGATTTTTCCTTTTGAATTATCACCAAAGGTGACATGGCCTCCATCAACTTTGATTAAACACTTGAAGCATGAGTAATCTCCAGTCATATGCCTTGAACATCCACTTTCCAAGTACCATACCTTCTTATGGGAACTTTTCAAGCAAGTTTCCTCATAAGCATTAGTCATGAAACACAAGTTGGCATGATTCTTTTCAGAATCATAAACTTCAGACTCACTTGTGCTATCTTCTGAAGCACTCCAGGTTGCCTTTATGGATTTCTTATATTTTCTGTCCTAGTAGTCATATTTCTTCTCAAAATTTAACTCTGGGCAGTCTGCCTTAATGTGTCCTTTCCTTTTGCATTCATAACACACTATCTCATCATCCTTATCAGCTTTCTTCCAATCCTTCTTCCAATGACCTTTATTGTCATATTTTCCTTTATAATTTGGTTTTCTAAAGAATTTCTTATTCTTGTAGAACTTATTGAACCGTCTGGATATCTGAGCCATCTCTTCATCACTATCAGAATCTAAACCTTCACTTGTTGATATTTCATTAGGTATGTGTACTTTCTCCTTGTCCTTGCACTTTGAGGCACTAGATTTAAATTCTACTGACTTCCTCCTTGGTTGATCATCTTCTTCCTTCTTTACTTTCAGTTCTTCTTCATACATAATCAACTTACCAATTAATTCTTTGAAAGGAAGTGAACTTATATCACATGATTCTCTTATTGAGACAGATGTGCCTCTCCATATTTTTGGCAGACATCGTAGTATTCTCATAATCTGCTCCTTTGCAGGAACAGCCTTTCCAAGTGAGCTCATAGTGTTGAAAATATCATTGACCCTGAGATACATATCAGAAATAGGTTCATCAGACTTCATTTTAAAATTATAATACTTAATAGTGTATGTATTCAATCTCATTTCTTTAACATTGGTTGTTCCCTCATGGGAAATAGCCAAAGTGTCCCAGATTTCATAAGCAATTTTACAAGAAGATATTCTATTAAATTCCTCATCACCTAAAGCACAGTACAAAGAATTCATTGATTTACAGTTATTATTGTATGCAGTTTTAGTAGGTTCATCCCAATTAGTCCTTTCAGTTTCTAGAATCTTATATTGTGTCTCTATAGCAGTCCAGATGTCAAATATCATACTTTCTAAATGAATTTTCATTTTAAGTTTCCATTGGTCATAATATGTACCATTAAAGAAGGGTGGATTGTTGGTAGCATCACCTTCTAGTATATTATCCATAAATATATTTTATAAAATATATTAAAGAGATAAAATTTAGAACTAACATAAATTTAAGATCTTTAAGATACAATTAAAATCACAGTTGTTGAAAAAACAGAGTATTTGGAAATCCTTTATAAATAACCAACCTCCCTCTGATACCAAATGTTGGTCAGAGTGGATACTCAAGAGGGGGTGAATTGAGTCCCAATTAAAATTTCTGTTAAAAAGGTTTATATTAAAATCCCCCAAATTGAATAATAAGCTAAACTATAGTGAATTTATAAAGATTGTAAGTTTTCAATTAGTTTCTCAAGATATTGATTATTTATCATTTGACTCAATCTGAAGATTGATTAACTTTTGAAACTAACTTACTGGCTAACAAAAGTTATAAACACTTGCAAATTTAACTATCAGAGTTACTCTAAAATATATTTATATTTCAAAGTAATTAGTAGCGGAATAATCAATAGTTTAAAATAAAATAAAATAAGCACAGCAATTTAAAACAAGAGGTTAAGTCTCAAGTCGAGACTTAGTCCTATCAAACAATTTGTATAAATTTTGATCCACACCCTGGATCAGGGTTAAACAACAGTACAAAGATTGTCCAGGTCCCGTGACCTCTACCACAGTTCAATGTGGGAAACAAAACAATAGCACACAGGCTATCCAGTTCACACTTAACCTCTACCACTATCCATAGTGGGATACAAGAGAGTTATAGAGATTTTGTGAGAGGATTTAGTAATCCTCCAGTTTAGCACAGGAGACAGTGTGTGTCTAAAAATACAGATCACACACACTGCTCAAAATATAAATAAAATAATCACTGAGAGAGATTAGATATGAGTTTAGAATGCTCTAGTGATTTGAAATGCAGATTTGGACTCCTTTTGATTAAACAGAAGTGCTTCTGAGTCCTTCTATGGTTTTTTGTCTTGAAAACAGAGTGTCGTTTTCTTCTTTGATATTCAGGTTCAGTTTGATCAGCTTGAGTGTATGAGGAGATCATTATAGTTCTTCACTCCTTGACTAAGATTCATCTTATGTTCTTGTCTTGTATGAGTGGCCTCTTATATGTCTAGTGTTCTTCAAGTATATAGGTGTATGGATGTCGCCTTTCTTTATTGTGTATATGCATCTCCCTCTTCTCTGCAGTTCAATCTTCCTTTTATACCTTAAGATCCGACAATAAGAATGATTACCTTTTAATAGGTACGAGGTATGGTTCCCTGACATGCCAACAATTATCATTAATTAATAGTACGTGCATTAAAAACATCAAATATAGTCATTGCTTAATAAATAAATAGAAATAGAGTTTAAGTAGCAGTGACTGGTTAACAATCATCTTTCATCAGTAGCTCTCTGTCGGTAGACTTGTAGAAGTGGACTTTGTATAGTGGTGATCTTCCTATCGGTAGCTCTCTGTTCTTGTATCGGTATCTCCTTGTATCGGTAGCAGTTACTCCGTGTAACAGTATCTCTATATACTGGTAACTCCTTCTTCGGTAGCTTTGGTCTATCGGTAACTACTTATATCAGTGACTCTGTCTATCGATGAACTTTGTATCTGTAGCTTTGTATCGATAGTCGTTCGTCTTTCTGGTTGTATCATTAGGTCTTTATAATGGTAGCTATGTGTCTGGATGTCTGTATCGGTAGCTTGTATCGGTAGACTTGAGTAGCGGAGACATTTGTTAATTGGTGACCTTTGTTTATCAGTAGGCTTACACATATCGGTATAATTACACATATCGGTAGACTTAATCTAATGGTAGACTTACTCTAATGGTAACCATTCAGTGTACCGGTAGACTTACATACCGGTAGCTCTATTCTGTACTAGTGTACTTAGCCTTATCAGTAGCTATGTGCATACCGGTGAACTTAACACTTATCTATTTTATGCACAACATATTCCAATGATTATTTTGATATTATTGTCAACATAGGATTATAAACACATATTAAAACATAATTGGGATTATCAAAACAGGTGAGTTCAATAATAATTACTTTTATTTCACTTATTACTATGTTGTTTACAACCACTTAATAAATTATTTTTACATCGGATATTTTGACCAAATTTGGTTTATGTGTCAAAAACAAATTTGGTAGGTCAACTATGGTCAAATGGGTTATTATATAACATCTAAATAATAATAATAATGACATAATTATTATATTTATACATAAATTATACTTTTAAACCTAGTAATTAATTATGGTTATGAAAAAATGAATCAGCATTACAATAATTGAGATGGTAGGTCGTACATATGCATGAGTAACGTTCCCAATTTTCAATGACCATTATGGAAAGAAGGTAAGTAATATCATAACTTCCCATAATAATAATTATACCATAAATTCCACTTTAATTAATCATATATACTCATATATAATTCTTGTGATGTAAAAAGAAATCACATCATGTCGAGGAGGTCGTAGTTCACACTCCCACGAACGATGTTATCACTTTTTAAGTTTGTGAAAGGGTAACAAAGAAATTTATATATATTATATTTCAAAAAATGTAATTATGTAATTAATATAATATAGATGTTTTTTATTTCAAATGTTTTTAAATAAAATCATCCTTTATAAGTTCCATGTATAGTGTGAACGAATCACCTCTCTTTGAGGGGCAGTAGTCCACACTTCCTCAAACGATGTTATCATATTAATGAAAAATATAAAGTATTAAAGGTATGTATTATAAAAGGATTAAGTAAGTATAAATAAATATTAAACATCTTATATATCATATATAAACATAGTTTCTATAATAATGTCCACCATGATAGGTGGTAATAGGAAAAATGAACAATTGTCATTTCGTCGCATGGTAATTCACCGTACACGTAAAGATTATGTTTGTTACCCATTAGTTGGAAGTGTGAGTGAGTGGAGGTAAAACCCTTAATATAAAAACACCTAAGTATATTTGGGATAATGGTTTTATTATATGAACATGGAATAAAAGGATTTAAGGGGTGTAGAATGGAATAAAATTAAAAATATTTAGGCTAATGAGCTGGTACCCAAGTGGTAAAGGAGCCTGATTATCATCCAAAAGACCTAGGATTGAATTCGAGAATGGAAAAAAATCTAGGGGATATAACAGCACTATAGTAGGTCAATGTAGCAGTACTATATCAGTGGTGGAACTATAGCAGAATTGACACTATAGCGGCGGAGGCACTGTAGCGGTGGTGATACTGTAGTAGGTACTGTAGCAGCCCGGATACTATATAAGTATTATTCGCTGAAGGGCCCTTTAGGACAAAAAATGGGATTTTGGGCCTTGTATTTGTACTTTTATGCCCCCGTGACTATGGGTTATGTAATGGGTCCCCCTCTACACAATCAGATAAAGAGTTATTTTCTTTAATAATAAAAATTATGCTTCGGCCCCAACCTTTTAAAAAAAATTAAAGAGCTTTAGGAAAGATGTTACCTCTTAATCGGGTAACTCATTTTGGTTTATACGAAAGGGATTCCTTGGAAGGCTTACTGAATAAAGGAAGGCTAAAAATTCGATTTTAGGTATGTTGGGAAGTGAATTGGTGAGATTTGTTCGGAACCTAAGTGATTTGAGAGGTCTAAATAATGGGGAGAACTAGTGGCCTTTATAGTGGAGGAGGACTGGCACTCTTGTTATAAGTTGACGAAGGAATTCTTCCCAGATTTTTCATATTTCAATTGGATCTAATGATGGACCCAATTATATACAAGATAATATAGGGTCTATATATGGCTATAAAATATCTCTTGGACAAGTTTATAGGTCGTTTTGGGCCTTAAGGTTAAGGTTTAGTCCCTTATTGATCTTAATTTAACCATAATCATTGTAATTATTTTTAATCACTTTCACTACTATTTTTGGTAAAAAAATTGGTATTATTAGAAATTATAAATTATGATAATTCCAAATATGGAATCAATTTTTTCAAATTCCAATTATAGATGTCGCAAAAATCGATTTAAATTTAATCCCACATGCGAGAAAATAATGAATTTTTTTAAAGTAAAAACATCTGAAAGTTTTTTATGTTTTTATAATCAATTGAAAATTAAAATTGATTAAAATGAAATAAATTGTATTAATTGAAAAAAATATCATTTTAGTAAACTTTTAAAGCAATTAAAAGTATAATTTTATCTTATAAATAAATTAGATGAAAAATCTATTTTGAACTAAAATTCGGTATTTTTAACTAATCGTTAAAAATGATATGGTTCTGAAAAATATAAAAAATTCACACTAACCTAATTTTTATGGTTTTATTAAAATATTAAGTTTATTTTGAAATATTTAATTAATTAAATTGTTAAAATTTAGATTTAAAATGGTTTTTCCATTAAAATGTTGTAAAATTGACTTTATAAAAATATAAGTTTTTATGTGTGAAATTGGGTTTATTCTTATATTATGACTATCAAACCTAATGGATAAATATAAAAAGTATTTTATTGAATATATAACATATATATTTCATCAAAATCATTCACTAATTGTAATTAATTATGATTATTAATACAAAACTCCTTTGGAGGTATAAAAATAATAATATTTATTTTTATATGTAATTGGTTATAATTTTCATTTCTCATTAATTGGTAACCAATGAATTAAATTTATGTTTATATAAACCATAAATTTTCATAATTTAATTAATATTATTCATAACCACTAACTTAATGGCTAGGTTATATCATATTATATTTAATAATAATATTTTGATAATACATTGTTATTTGGTGAAAATGGTTTTATATGTAAGGAAACCTATCGAGGAAGGTCGCTCATGTGGGTAATTAAAGTATCAAGGAATGTAATTATTGCATGAAATAAAAGATAACTTAGTTTTTCATGCAATAAATTCTATAGAATATATTATATTTATTTAATTTTTTAATGTATCAAGTTAATATGTTTTGTTTTTACACTTAGTGTTGCCTGTCATAAACACTATTGAATACAAAGTTGTACTTTATAATTTTGGGGTGTTACATTCTCCCCACCTTAATTAAATTTTATCCTATAAATTTAAAATCAATATTGGTGATATTTTTTTATATTTCCATCATTGAAATCTCACATTGTGAGAAGGGCTCTTAAAAAATCCTCTATAAAAGATAGAATGTAATGTACAATGGTCACATGGAATACCATGTAACATGGTCTCTAAGTAGGAGAATATTAGTGGAAAGTAAAAATAAGTTCTTGTAGGAAAAGAATAAAAATTTATAGGGAGTGAATGAGGTCATCAATCACAAACAATTGGATGATTAAAAGAAAGTTTAGGGCCTCAAATCCATAAATCTTTGATGATTTAAGAGACCATCGGTTCAACATAAATTAAGGTACTAGTACAATATTTTATTTTCAATTCATTTTCCAAATGTTGGGTTATTATTTTACTGACCAAGAATATAAGGTAATATTCTTACTTGATAGGTTTCAATTTCTTATGAACAATCCTAAATTTTGGTTGTGCTTTGATCAAATTATAATTCATCCCTTACTTTAAGAAATTAATTTCCAATAATTATTTTTTTATGACTTTAGGAATAAAATAAACTTTTAAATGATTTTAAGGCCTATAAAAGAGTGAAATTTATAACAATTTGTATCTAACTATCTTTCAAAACCAATATGGTTAATAAGTTAATTTATAATCATAAAACTTGATATTATGAGTTCATCATTAATATTTATTCAACAAATTGTTTGAATAAAAACAATGAAAAATTAACTAGTACATTGTGTAGGTTAGTGGCTGGCATGAAACCCTTATCATTCTTTAGTCAATGATTCAAGACCCACGGTCCTTCTGGACTTCATAGGTTGTCACCCAGTATATAGGTTTTCCCTTTCTAAAACCATATTAATATAATTTCAAAAAAAATTAATGGACATCCACTAAAAATGGTTAATTACTAAATATCCTTTTAAATATATTTTTTAATACATCACTAATACTTAAATACTTCATCCATTTGTTTCCACAAAGGTCCTTCCTTGGTCTAGAGTGTATCCATAATATCAGTTGTAGGATTTTTAAATCATGACACCTTATTTTCAATCTAAAACACCTTAGGTTTAACCTAAGATATTCATTTTCATTATCTATTCAAATACTTCATAATTTTTTGTAAATAAAATGTGAATTGTCCTAAGAATATCCCCTATGAGTGTCAAAATAGGTGCATAGTAAGGCCCATTATCATGTACCAAGTTACACTGATTCAAGCTAGGAACAGCTTATTGGAGTTGTTACCCCTATGTACATTTATGCTATAACCACATCCACTTGTAGTATCCAGACCAAGATTTATTACTAATAAAACTAAATGATCTCTATCTTAAAAAAATTCTAGTATGTTCTTCTATGATTTTACTCAAATTCTACCTTAGGGTTATGTTTTTCTAACCAATGTTTTCCTAAATCTAGTTCCCAAGGTTTCTACTAAACTTCCTATGATACCAACTATATAGACCTGAACCTATAATATCGTAGCTGGTGTCTTATATTAATTACATTGTCATGATTACAAGGAATAAATCTTCTAAGGACTGAAGATTTTAGTATTCTCGGTAAACCAGATACATACATGAGTCTTCTAATACAAAATAATACACTAATGTCAACATAATTTTTTTACTTCTCCTTTTTCTTTCTAGGTTAAAACTGTATTCCATCTATCATATCCTTAAAAATATTTCTTTGTACACTTCTTAGATTACTAGGGATATTAAACAAAATAATGGTGAGATTATATGCTCAGTGAAGTTAATTAAAGCATAGGGGAATAAATGATGAATCGATTGGAATAAATTAATATGGAAAGGTAGATAACTGAACATAGATTCCATATAATCAATAGACTAAAATGATAAATGATATGGAATGATAATTAATAAAAAAATACATTAAAATAACTAGATAAGGAAATGTAAATATGGAAAGGTGAGAAAATAAAACACATTCTATTAATCCATAAAATGATATTTAAATGCGTCCATATATTTGTTGATGAAAAATCTCATAGATAATAATAACTGAGTCTAAATAAATAAAATTCTTAATTATTGGATGTCATGTATTAGGCACACTAAAACCTATACTGTCAAGACCTTTAACAATATAATTTAAATTAAGGGTAGAAACCTAATAAATTTTCATAACTTATTTGTCTCATGAGAACCTGTTGATGCTTTGAGGGGAAATATAAAGTCTTTGACCCACCCTTTATTTTCAGTACAAAGAATTCCTCATATTGAATAATCAAAATAAAAAATATTTTTTATCAAATAATAGTATTGAATGAGAAATATGGATTTATTAATAATTTATTAGTTAATAAAAGAATTGTAAAAGTAAACACCGTATGTAAAATGTTATATAGTTTGTTCAATAGTAATATCCCTGATAAATTATATATATAATTAGGGGAAATTTAATTATCAATGATTATATAAAATTTAATATTTCAAGGGGACTAACAAGGAAAACAAAGAAGTGAATATAAATACTTTCCTTAGATAAATCAATCAAAAATCATCTGAAGAAAGGATACGGATAGTATCAATACAAAATATCCCAACTATAGTATAAATATTTGGTTCTTTTCATTGATGAAATAAAAGAATAACTTAAAGGAATATTCTTGAGGAAAATATCCTTTTTTTTAAAAAAAACTTTTGAAAATATTTTTGAAAATAAATTTCTTTAAAAAAAATTAAAAAATTACTTAAAAATAAACCTTTGGAAAAAAGAAAAGTAAGATTCAAAGAAATTATGGCGGATAAATATGAACATTTCATATGAGGTAAAAAGAAACATTCATTTTTCAAGGTAAAAATTTTAGAAAAATACCGTAATTGAAAAGGGATAAGAAGATTAATTTGAAAACATTCATAAACTAATAAATGGGTAAAAATGTATTTAAAAAATTTTGTAAAGGTTAAAAACATTTTTTGAAAACGTTTTTTAAAGACATTATTTTTAGAAGAAAATAGGTTCTCTAACTAAA
This sequence comes from Viscum album, assembly GCA_963277665.1. Taxonomy (NCBI): domain Eukaryota; kingdom Viridiplantae; phylum Streptophyta; class Magnoliopsida; order Santalales; family Viscaceae; genus Viscum; species Viscum album. Next base: position 402,544,253 of record OY728138.1, read on the forward strand.
TATAGAAATGAAGTCAGATTTTCATAAAATCATTTTCTAAAAAATATGAGTACCAAAGAGTGTAAAATGGTAATAATAATTGATAAAGGTCATTAAGAACCATAGAAGATTGAAATGAAAGGTTTTATTTAACAATTTTCCAATAATTTTCTCAAATGGAAATTCAAGTAAAAACAATATTGAATAAAATGATATTGTGAAATAAACCATTGAAAAGGATATAATGTCGAAGTGAGAATCAATCAATTAGTAGATTATGTGTATTAACTATAAATACACATATTGAAAAGGAAATACATCAATATTTAGTAAAATTATTTTTACACGTAATAAAAGAATATTAACAATAAAAAAGAAGTAATATAACCCAATGAAAATAAATTGGGTTATGAAATTCTTTTCCACTTGCTAACTTTTAACTCAAATCCCATTAGATTAAATAATTCAAATTGAAACTAAAATTATCATGAATAATGATTGAATCATGATATTATTTGAAAAAGTGGCAGTATTTTCACCCTATATAAGAAATTAGGTGCATAAAAATAAATTGATTTTTTCAAGGGAAATTTAACAATCACAAGAGGAAGTGATATTGTAAAGATTATCCTTAAAAACTCTCTTGAGAAGAATTATCTTTAGACATTCCAAAGTGTCACATACCACTTTGAAAAATTTGAAGCATATTCTCTATAAAGGAATAAAATTAAATGAAACATATAATATAATGAGAATAAAGAGTTTCATGGTAAAAAATTTCAAATGGAATTATATACACCATGTAAATGAAACTAGGTGCATAAAACTAATAAGTCTCAATGGAATGTAAATTAATACAAAGTCTCTTACCTTGCATTTCATTTTAGGTGAACGTCCTTTAATTTCATGTATAATAAACTTATGTTAATTAGTTAATTTATTTAGAACCTTTTTCATGTTTATTATTACTTTTATTTAAATTATTTTTTTTTTTATGAAACTACTTAATCAATTATTTTTACATCAGGTGTTTTTACCAAATTTGGTTTATTTGTCAAAAACAACATTGATAAGTTAATTATGGTCAAATGGGTCATTATATAACATCTATAGAATAATAATAATGAAATAATTATTATATTTATACATAAATTATACTTTTAAAACCAATCATTAAATATGTTTATGAAAAATGAATCAACATTATAATCATGGAGACGGTAAGTCATACGTACACGTGAGTAACATTCTCATTTTACAATGACAGTTATAGAAAGATAGTAAGTAACATAATATATTTACATAATGATAAATATATCATAAATACCATGTCACTTAATCATATAAACTTATATATATAATTATTTTGATGTAAAAAATAAATCACATCGTGTTGAGGAGGCGGTAGTCCACATGTCTACGAATGACATTATCAATTTTTAGGTGTGTGAAAGGGTAACAAATAAATTAATATATATTATATTTCAAGAAAGGTAATTATTTATTTAATATCATATAGAGTTTTTTTATATCACAAATTTTTAATTAAAACCATCATTTATATGTTCCATGTATAGTGTGAATGAATCACGTTGCTTTGAGGGCCGGTAGTCCACACTTCCCCAAACAATGTTATCATATTAACGTAAAATAGAAAGTATTAATGTTATGTGTTATAAAATGATTCAATAAGTATCAAGAAATAATAAATATCATATATATCATATATAAATATCTTTTCCATCATAATGGCCATCATGAGAGGTGGTAATAGGAAAAATGAACAATCATCGTTTCGTGAGATGGTATTTTGTCATACACGTAAATAGTGTGTCTATTACCCATTAGATGGAAGTGTGTGTGAGTGTAGGTACAACCCTAAACATAAAAACATATCAGTATATTGAGGATACTAGGGTTTTTATATGAACATGGAAGAATAATATTTTATGGGGTGGATAATGGAAATAAAATTAAAGAGCTTTTGGAAAGAAGTTACTTCTTAATCAGGTAACTCCTTTTTGTTTATACCAAAGGGAATACTTGGAAGGATTGCATAAAAAAGGGAGGATTATAGGTCTATGGTATGGATTTTAGGAAGTTAATTGGGAATATATTGGCCGACCCTAAGTGGTTTCAGAGGTGTGATTAAAGGGGAGAAGTGGTGGCCATTTGTAGTGGAGAAGGAGTGGCACTCTTGTAATATTTTTACAAAGGAATTCTTCCCACGTTTTCATGTTTAACATGGATAAAATGATAGAAACAATTAGATAAAAGAGATTATATGGTCTTAATATATCCATATAATATTTTTTGTACAATTTTGTAAGTCTTTTTGGTCCTTAAGGTTATGGTTTAGTTTCTTATTAATCTTAATTTAACCTTAATCGTTGTAATTAATTTTAATCACTTTAACTAATATTTTTAGTCAAAAACAAAATTGGCCTTATTATACATTATAAAAAAATTATTAAAAATATGGAATTTATTTTTCCAAATTCCAATCATAGATGTGGTAGAAATTGATTTAAATTTAATCCAGTTGGCGGGATTACAATGCGGGTTTTTAAAGTAAAAATGTCTGAAGGCTTGCTATGTTTTTATAATCAATTTCAAAGTGAAATTGATTAAAATTAAATATATTTTATTAATTGATAAAAATATTATTTAATTAAACTTTGAAACCAATTAATGTTATAATTTTACCATATAAATAAATTAGATGAAAAGATGGTTTGAACTAAAATTCAGTATTTTTAACTATTCATTAAAAATTGATATGTTTCTGAAAAATTTCAAAAATTCACCCTAACCTAATTTTTATATTTTTAGTTAAAATATTAATTTTATTTTTACATATTAAATCAATTAAAGTTTTAAAATTATGATTTAAAATGGTTTCTTCATTAAAAGGTGGTAAAATTACCTTTATAAAGATTTTGGTTTTTATGTGTGAAATTGGGTTTGTTCTTATCTTATGCCTATCAAACCTAATGGATGAATATAAAAAAATATTTGATTAAATATATAGCATATATATTTCATTAAAATCATTCACTAATTATAATTAATTATGTTTATTAAGACAAAACTCCTTTAGAAGCATAAAAATAATAATATTTCTTTTTATATTCAATTGGTTCTTATATTTGTTTCTCATTAATTGGTAACAAATGAATTCATTTTATATTTATATAAACCATAAATTTTAATAATTTAGTTAATAAAATTTATAAATTTTGACATAACATTTAGGTTATATCATATTATATTAAATAATAATATTTTAAAAATAGATTTCCATTTGGAGAAACTCAGTCTTGCATGTAACACAAGCTATCGAGTAAGTTTTCTCTTGCATGTCACGCAAGATTTCAAGGAAGGTTACTCTTATGTGAAATTCAAGATAACTTAGTGTTTCATGCATTAAAATATGTAAAATATATTATATTAATTTAAGATTTTAATGTATTGGGTTAATATATTCCTTTTTTATACTTGGTGATGCGTGTCAAAACACTATTGAATAAAAAGTTGTAATTTAGAATTTTGGGGTGTTACAAAACCCATGAAAAACATTTACTTAAAAAATATATCTTTTTACCTTAAAATGGTAGAATCATTGATTTAAAAAAATATATTTAAAGCTCCATTTGAGATCAATTATTTCCATGAAAACTTAAAACCCAACATAGAATAGTCATGTAGGTTCTTTTAGACTACATTATCATATTAATAATACAATCACTCATAAAAATGTAATAATGATATGGGTGAATTCCACCTTTGGTGACCCCAATGCATTTGAGTGCTATCTAGACGCACCCATCATATAAGCTATAACGGGCTCACCCAGTGGTATTTGAGTGCACCCAATATATAATAAATAAAAGGATCACCTCTAAGCTATAATGGGGATCAACCCCTAATAAATAATTTCCAAAGGTCGTATCACAAATAAAACCCTTGAAAATCTTTTAAACCTGTGTTTAAAACACTTTTTGATATTAAAATACACTTTTTATTTTAAAAAACATTTTTAAAATATTAAAAAATGTGTATATAATAAAGAAATATTTTCATTTGAAAATAACTGTGGAAAATTATTAAGGAAACATTAATTAATTGAAGATTCATGATGGATGGAAAACCTACCCAAGACATATAAGTTAAGAAACATTCCTTCCATATTTTTTTCAGAAAATTCACTTAGTACCTCATTTATAAAATTTTATAAAAATTAATTCATTTTGACAAAAAAAATCAAACATGGGTAAATATTACATTTAACAATAATCGTATAAAAATAAAAACCTATTTTAAATCACATTTTTAAAACAATAATATGTATTTGGGAGAAAAATAGGGTTTTGAGGGAAACATAAAAGAATGATTTTTAAAAGAAAGTCCCTTACATTTCCGACTCATCACATACTTAATTTATATTCCTGAACAATACTATAAGGTTATTTTAAAATTTCTTAAGAATATTTTTTATATTCATTATTAATTTATTTTATATAATACCATGTTATAGACAATTACACAATCAATTAAGTTCACTTCAGATATTTTGATGATATTTGGATTACAAGTCCAAAATGACTTAGGTGCGTGGACTATGGTCAAAGATTTTATCCTTACACCATATCTTGAATGATATTAATGAAATAATTATTATTTTTAAACATCCTGTGTAATTTTAAATCCATATATTAAATATGGTTATGAAAAATGAATGATCATTGAGATGGTAGGCCACACATACTCATGAGTAACGTTTCCATTTTTCAACGATCATTATAGAATGAAGGTAAATATTATTTATCATTACAAATGGATCATAATTTCCCAAATATCATATTATTTCCTTAAATATACTTATATATAGCTTCCATGTGATGTGGTGGTGAAAAGTAAATCACATCGCTTCATAGAGGTTGTAGTCCACACGCATGCACGAACAGAGTTATCATTTGTATGTGCAAGGAAAGGTAAAAATGTAAATGATTTTTTAATTTTTAAAAATTATAAATATGTCATTATTATAAAAAAAATACATTAATTCAATCATTATAACCAGTATTGAGAGATGGTGATGGAAAAAAATAAAACTGGATCGCGAGGCGGTAGTCCAGCGTACACACGAATTATGGTTTTATTTCCAATTTGATGGAAGAGGACACTCATAAGTTGTTTCGTTTACATAAAAACACCTTAGTATATGGAGGATAAATGTTAAATTATTTTATAACTGTTGAATATGGTTTGGTAGATGTAGAAGAAGAAACATAACTAAAGAATACAGATAAAACATATACCTCTTCTTTAGAAAATGTAAGGACCCAAAATTATATCAATGAAATTTCCCCTCCTTTAATTATGTTGTATATTATAAATATAATAAAATAAATTCTAGAACACAATACAAAATTTATAAATTAATAATGAATTAAATAAGAGGTATTTAAAGAAATTAAGGAACCTAAACCAATAGAATAGAAATGTGACCTTGGGAATAGTAATGTGGCCATTAAGAATAGTAACTCAGAAAATAGAATAGTAACCTAACTTATGAAAGTATAAATAAAATTTACTCATATTATAAATGAAAAGATGATATATTTATATCATGTAATAAGTAAATAAATTTTTTAAAAATGATAAATTATTTATTGGCATTTTTATGAAACATAAATGTTTACTTATAATTTTATAATTAATATAACAATTTAAAATAATGTTTATTTTCATAAAATAGATTCATAAATTTATATTTTTTTCCTTATTATTATAAGATAATTTTATGAGACATTAATTAATTTTTTAAAGTTTTTTAAAATCAGTTATAATTTTAAAATTGTTATTTTTCGAGTAAATGATTATTTTAATTGAAAATTAAATTTATCATATTTACAAAAAAAATTATAAATTAGTGCACATTTTTTTATTCTAGACATTGAAATGTGGTTAGGGTGGATTTTTTGTATTTTCCTAAAATAGTGGAATTTTTTGTGAATAGTGAAATACTGTAATTTACGGTATAAGCTAAATACATGAATTATTGAGTCATGGATGATGTATGGATGATGTAATCACTATTGGTTCGAACTAAAATGCACAAGTTACTGTATTTAGTCATAAGAATCAACACTATTTATAGTATTGTGCCAAAATAATAAACAAATGAATAAAATAATCAAAAAACACCCCTCTCCTCCACTATAAATACCACCCCTCACCACCTCTTTTCCTCACACCTCAAAAGCCATGAAGCTTGTCCAAATTATTCCCAATAATCATCCCAAATCTATTCCCCACATCTAGGATCCTTTTGTATCAACAAAATACCAAATCCAATTCCCCTGTGGAGGTTATCAAGGATAATAATTCAAGAGGTAAAACCCTTTCTTTTTATTTTAATTTATTTTCAATTTTGTTTCTTTTATTTTATTTTATTATTTTTTCCTTGACTCCCCTTATCCAAGTGGAATGATAACTCTAGTATCTTTTATATATTGGAATTTTATTTTGTTAATGGAACAACCCATCATTGTTTCTTTTACCATCCCCTCACTACTACAAAATCGGCCTTTAACAGTGCCAAAAATGGCCTTTATCAGCGCTAGAGAAGTGATGACTACTGGAGTGAGATTAAAAAACAAGTATTTTATCAATTCTTGTAAAATCACTGGTAAAGGGGAATACTGAAGTGTGATATAACAACACACTAAAACACAAAAAATATCATGAAATCAGCAAAATAAAGTACAAATATAGAATTTAAATGAAGGGAAAACAATATAGGCTTGTTTGCTCAGATTTGGCGATATGATGCCTGTTTTAAACTAAAATGATACCTATATATTGAAAAAATGAACTTGGAGTAATACTGGTCACACCGTGTGTCGTATTTAGGTTTGGATGATTCTTACATGCCTCAAATGACTTGTGGATCGTTTTCCATAAGTATCAAAACAATCCAAATGTTTTTTCATGATTTTGAGTATGTCACATGTGTTTTTTACTAAAATGTCATTTTGAACTGGAGACACACACTTTGACTCATACCGGTAACATCATGTGTTATTTTGACATTATACCAATTCCTACACATCAAAAATGACTTATGAATCATTTTCCTAAATTATAAAGACAATATGAGCATGTTTTATCAGTTTTCAGTTAGTGACACTTTTTGAACTAAACTGTTGATTTTAAACTGATAAGAGACACATTAAATCATACTGGACACATTGTGTTTCAAATTAAGGTGTGTATGATTCCTACACATCCCAAATAAATTATGCATCATTTTCATAAAGTATCAAAACAATCCAAAAAAAATTTCTCGGTTTTGAGTTGGTGAGTTGTCTTTTGTACAAAAATTGATGTCAATTTTAAATAAAAAGATGCAGTTAGATTCATATTGGTCACACCATGCGTCATATTAAGGTGTGAATAATTCATAAACATCCCAACTATCTTATGGAACGTTTTCATAAATTATCAAAACATTCTGAATGTGATTACTCAGTTTTGAGTACGACACTTTTATTTTTTACTAAAAGTTCATTTTAAACTAGAAACACACACTTTGAAAAATACCAAACACATCATGTATCGGTTTTATTTGAGATGGATTATAACACCTAAAATGACTTATGAACCAATTTTCTCAATTATCAATAAAATTTGAGTGTGTTTTATCATTTTTTAGTGAGTGATATTTTTTGAACTAAACTGTCAATTTTAAACTAATAACAGACATATTGAGTCATACTGGGAACATCGTGTATTGGATTATGGTGTGAATGATTCCAAAACATAAAAAATTAATTATGTATCATTTCTATAAATTATAAAAATAATATGAATGTGTTTTCTTTATTTTGAGTATGGCAGTTGTCCTTTTAATTAAAATTGATGTCATTTTTAAATAAAGATACGCACTTAGAGTCATATCAGTCACATTGTGCAACAGATTCAGGTACGACTAATTCATACACATATAAAATTAATTATGGATCATTTTAATAAATTATAAAAATAATATTAATGTGTTTTATTGGTTTTTATTAGGTTAGTTGTCCTTTTTATTAAAATTGATGCCATTTTTACATAAAAAGACACACTTGGAGTCATACTAGTCACACCGTGCTTCATATTGAGGTGTAGGTGATTCCTACATGTCTCAAATGACTTATCTATCATTTTTTAAAAGTATAAAAACAATTCGAATGTGTTTTATTGATTTTGATTAGGTCACTTGGTTTTTTACTAAAATTTCATTTTATACTCGAAACAAGAACTTTAATCTATAATAATCACATATGAATCAGTTTGACATGAGACTGATTCCTACACATCAAAAATGAATTATGAATCGATTTCCTAAATTATTAAGAAAATCTAAGTGTGTTTTATTTGTTTTAATTGAGTGACATTTTTTGAACTAAAATGCTAATTTTAAACTGATAACAGACACATTGAGACATAGTGATCATATTGTGCATTGAATTGAGGTGTGTATGATTCATACATGTCTCAAATGACTTATGAATCATTTTCCTAAATTATAAAAAAAATCATAAATTTTTTCTCATTTTTTAGTATTACGGTTTTCCTTTTACTAAAATTAATGTCAATTTTAAATAAAATAAAGCACTTGGAGTCATACTAGTCACACTTTGTGTCAGATTGAAGTTTGGTTGATTCCTACATATCCCAATGTCTCATAAAATTTTAACTACAATTTTTACCACATTTTCATTGTCTTTCAATGTTAAACTTCCAACACTTCATATTGAATCAATGTTCTTGGATGAAAAACATTTCTCGTCGTTGAAATTTGAAAGAGGAGAGGATTTACACAATGAGAAATGTTTTTCAGCTAATAACATCGAATCAATATGCATTGTTGGTAGTTTGAAAAGGAAAGGAAATAAAAATGGAAAATGTGGTAAAATTTGTAGAAAGAACCATTTTATCTCTTTTGTGGCTTGTTGCGGATATTTAAAAGCAAAATATGACTTCCCAAAAGATCTGTGAAAAAAACTCAAAAAGTATTCAATAAGAATGATAAGTAAATTAACTTACAAATATCAGATAAAATGATGAAAAAATTAATTAAATAATTAGTATTAATTCACATTTTCTTGATGGTTGTATGCATTCTTAACACATTTCCTTATTGTCATTATCTCAGTTGTAGGCTCAAAATATAATCCCTCACGAGCATGAGCAGCTTTGAATAAACCACCCCAACTCAAACAAAAGAATCTACTTATATAAGAAAACGATTATTATATGATTAATCCTAATAAGAAATAAATTAAACATAAATAAGAAACAATACATTGATTATATGGATAATTATTTTACTATGAAAAAATTATTGGCCATAGGAATATGCCTTCGAAAAAGAAAGAATGATGATAAAAAAATGTAAATAGATATTTCCAAATAATTAACCAATGAGTGAGGATGGTGATAAGAAAATAAGATACATTGGATTGAATATTTGAATCATTTGATATAAATTAAACATATCTTATTGGGTTTATAAAATATTCATTTATACAATAAATAAATAAATACATATAAGATATTCATTATAAATGAAGAATGCCTTCCATCTATGAGAATTACATGGATGGTAATCAGAGATTCATAAAGGTGGAACCAAATGAAAATGTTAAAGAATGGTCTGTTTTAGATGGATTAAATTAAAACATACATAATGTTTATTATATTTTTGATAAAAGAAATGAATTAATTGTTAAGAATTATTAATGAGTGGGTTATCATTTTATAGATGGATATATTTTTATCGACTGCAAGAAATACAATAAAGGATAAAATCAATGAATAAAATTTCATTAGTGATTGGAAAGTTTTATTGAAAACTCGAAGGAGTAAGGCTATACAAAAAACTAATTTTCCCATGTATAGTATAAATCATTTAGAGAGGATTGCAAGGATGATAATTATATCAAATCTATGTTTGAGGAGCTTGATATGAATAAGAAAAATGTGACATGAGGAGCATGATCCGAATAATAACAATTAAAACTTCTTATAGATCAATTTGTTGCATATATTGTTCCAAAAAACTTCCATTAGTTTAAAAATACATGAGTTTTTTAGGTAATTTTTTGTCCTAATTCTGTAAAACTATTAACATAAAAGGTTATGGTAATGTATTGTAGTAAAACATTTTTTTGTGTCATGAAATTGAGATGATCACAACTGTGGGGAATCATATTACCACTAGAATGAAATAAAAGGGATTTAAATTTATATTAATAAAGAATAAAATTAAATAGAATTAAGAATCCATAGTGAACATATAATTTCATTACATTATTAAATATATACTAATAAAATTTACTTCAATTGGGATTCTAACGGTGTAATGATTTTATCTATGAAAAATAATTTTTATTTCAACAAAATAGAATTTATTAAAAATTATTTATTAAATTTACATTAATAAATGTTAATATTTTATTTTATCAAAATTAGATAAATTTAGTGGTATAAGATTTATTCTTGAATAATTTTAAATATTTATTAAAATTTAAATAATAGAAAAAATTTCTCATTAAATAAGTAACTTTTCAAAGAAAATATCAAATTTAGAAAAATATTGATCAATCCTAAAGGATTAAGAACAATAAATTCTATCCAAAATGTACTCTTCTTCTACACCATGTAATGAAATGGTATTTTGTTTCTTAAAACACCATGATTCTGATATTTTTCATAGAAAATGACTCATTCCAATTGTTTGTTTTCTAACTATATTTTTACAACCAAAATAAAAATATCAATTACATTTTATCTCAAAATAAGTCCTTCCTTTATAATATAGTCCAAGGATTATAGAACATTAAACCTATTTGATTATTATTTTTATGTCATTTAAGTCATATTATTTAAATTCAAATTGAATTTTTTCAAAAATAAAAACTAAGAAAAATATATTTTTTCAAGTAGTAAAATAAATAAGACAATAAATAAAACACATATAATGTTTTCTCATCTGATTTTACAGATTCATCAAAATAATTTTATTGTTATATTTTTTAAGTGACCCTAAAATGTATCCCAGGCCTCATGAAATATTTCACAGTCATCCTAAATAAATAGATTAATTTTAGACCATATTTAAGTGCACATTATATTAGGAAAAATTTTACGAAAAAAACATTATATAGTTCTTCCCATGTGTGAGATATTTCATCATCCATTTTTTGGAAACAACTTCTAGAATTACATTTCAAATATAAGGGGATGACCCTATATTTCAGTTCCACCTCACTCAACCCTCTTAGTTTCAATTACTACATGAAATAATATAAGACCCTAATGATGTGATACATTTCATCATCCAAGTGATTTTAAATGTAATATTCTAAACCAATGAAAACACCAACCGCTATATAGATGAATTTTTTCATAGTTGATGACTACAAAGAGGTCGATGTCATGAAATATAGGTATTGGGATCCTATTATACCTCTCAACAACATGACCCAACATTGGGTTTGTCATATTTCAAGTCGCACAATACTAATGTTATCCTAAGGAAACCCACATGATATTAGAGAAGACGATACTTCAATATATCTAAAAACAATTTATTTTAGGTTTTTTTATTATAGGATAGTGCAACTAGACTTGTTGGGATGCATGGATGTGGGATGATAAGGTTTAGTGTATAACCGAGGGAAATTAGAGGTATCAAAAAACCTGTATTTAGTTTGAGTCGTGGTGGCGTTCAACCCTTGAATAGCTCAAGACTTGGATTCGTGCCTTGGAATAGTTGGAGCCTTGATTTTGGCCAACATTTGAGCTTGGATTTGACAACAAGGAGTGAAAATAGTAGGTCACTTCCACAGAGATCTTTGGATATCATGAACTGGTTCGCAATGGTTAGGGTTCTTAAAATAGATCATGACACTTTTGTTAGTGCTTCCAAAAAATTGCTGATAAAGATACCTTTTATTAGTACTAAGTTAATAAGAACTGATAAAATGAATATTTATCGGTGCTAAAAATGTACTAATAAATATTTATAATACCTTTTAAAAAATAATACCTTTTAAAAAAGTATAATTATTATTTATAATTATTATACATATAATAATACATTGTATAAAATAATAATTATATAATTTTATGAACATATAATTATTTATTTATAATTATATAAATAATTTTAAAATATATATATATATAATTATATATATTTATATAATTATATATATATATAAACATAGTAAAAATATTCATTATTTAAATAAATTTATTATTATTTTATTATTATTTATTTATAATTATAAAAATACTTTTTAAACAAATATTATTTATTTATTTATAATTATAAATGTGCAAAAATTATAAATATAAATTTATAAATATCTTTATTTATAAATATATTTTTACAAATGTATTGTAAACATTATTAATGAATATTTAATCTTAAGTTCATGCATGATAAAAATGAGTAAAATTGAGTACAATATAATGAAAATTTAGATAAGTTTTCTTAATATAAATCATTAAAATGGATATATTTTTAAATAAATATAAATACATATTGAAAATATTTAAACATAGTAAATAAATGTAAATAAAATAAATAATATAAATTGATTAAATTCCAAAAAAATGGGTGTGTGTGTGCATATGTATATAAAAATGAATTAATTACATCTATGTAAAATCAATATAATATGTCTTATATATGTATAAAATTGAAAATTCAAATGACATTCAATTATATCCATTACTCAATGAAATTAGTCAGTATTTTTAATTCATACTAATTTTTAATTATAATCCATTATTCACTAAATACATTACTATTTAATATAAAGCATAAATAATATTTTGTATTATATAATTCATATTCATATAAATTTATATATATATATATATATATATATTTAATATATATTATTTATTAGCATTATCAATAATTATCTGATTAATAAAATGTTTAATATTTTTCTGAGTTTACTTATTTTTATTTTTTATTTTTATTTTTTTTTCATTTTTCATATATCTATATATTGAATACAAACTATTTATTAGTATTTATAATTTATATATAGTATAATCAATTTATTCATTTTTATCAATAATTATTTAATTAATAAAATTTGTAATGTTATTTTAAATAAACAAATTTTTTATTTTTTATTTATTTCATTATTTCATTTTATTTATTTTATTTATTTTTACATTTATCAGTACTAAAAAATAGTGATAAAGAATTCCTTTATGAGTGCTAAAAATAAAGCGATGATAAAGGTTTCCCTTTATCAGTGCTGATAAAGGGTTAAATTTATCAACTCTTAAAAAGTAATTGATAAATATATTATTTATCAATACTTTTTTATAGCACTAATAAATGTCAGTTCTATTAAACTTTTAATTTTTAGTAGTGCCTTTTGTTCTAAAAATGAAAACGTCATCCATGAGGTGTGGATTTATCGCATTAAAGGACGATGAGTTTTCAATTTCTATCACCGCCTTCAAGGTTGGTTATAAAACCATTTTTATGGTTAAAAAGATTATAATATATGTTTTACGGATTATTTAATGTTTTTTAACTAGTATATATACATAATATTAACTAATAAAACAAAACTAGTTCGTGATGATCTAAAAAATAACAAAATAATATAAATGGTTAACATTAACATTTTATCTACTGAATCATCCCCACATATGGAAAAAATGATATATAAGACCATTTAATTTTCTATAAGTTCATTAATAACATATAATTTTAATTATGGATAACTATTCTCATTTTACAGGATTTTTTGTACATGTATACAAGTAAACCGATCATGAAAACCTAAGAAATGAACACTCCTGAATGATAAAATTGTGTCTTGTAACTCATCAAAAAGGCCATGAATGAACTTAATAAAATTATAATAAATAAAATCATGTATAAAAAATTCTTAATTAATTAATTAATTTGATTATCCAAGACATTAAGATCATGTATAGAACAGTTTTGTACATAAGGTTGGGGATTCTTTCTGAACATACATTTATCCTTCATGTTATGCTTTCTCTCACTTTACCCTAATGTAATTATTATTTATTTTAAAAAAATTCGTATGCATTCTATGTATATATTCCAAAATCATGTATCTTGATCATTTAATCATTCTTTGATAGTGAAATACATGTTTTGAAAAGTTTTCATTCTCAATTATTCCTGATAAGCAAGCCCAGATAAAGGGAACTTCAAGATTTCTTACCCATTTTCAAGTGAAATTCATAATATATTTTAAACTATGATTACTTTTATAAAATAACAAATTTTATCATAAAAAAATTATCTTGGTTCATTTATGTTTTATACAAACAATTATTTCTTTTTAATTTTAAATAATCATTAAAATTTTCCCTTGAACCGCACAAAGTGGATCATTTATAAGGTTTTTTAAATAGTATTTTTACATTTTTTCACTTTATTTTGATATAACCTATCATTTTTATGAATTTTTTTCTTTTTTAATGTCCATTTATTATTTTAATCCATTATTTCATGAACACCATTATGATATGCCTATTTTTTCCTTATGACATGTTTATGATACCCATTCATTTCCTTGGGTACCCTTATGTTTAATCCTTATGTATGATTCCTCGTATGGAACACATATGCATGAACATGATATAATTGGTGCACCCATATAGTGCTCTAATGAATTGGGAAGTTTTTAGTCTCATGATACTTCATGTTGGAATAGGGAGTGGACCTGAATCCTTTATAGGACTTTGTTTACCATGTGCAAAGGTCTTGGAAGTTAGCCTTGACTCATGCTCCTCTATGTGAAATGGTCTTGGAAGTTATCCATGACTCATTATTATTTCATGTTTTATGTTTTTTCCACTTTCCTATGATTCCATTATTACACGATCCCATGTTTTACATGTTATGATTCCTTTTTTTATTTATGTTCCATGTACCTTTTTTATTTCATCGTGTTATACCTTCTAACCCATGTTTTATGCCTTATTTATATGTTTATTTACCTTATTGGGCTCTTCATATCATCCCTTTATTCATGTATTCCCATGGTTATCCTATAAAAATTTAAGGGATTATAGGAAGTTATAATATATTTAGGAATATTAAATAAAATATGTTTTTATTTTAGTTTCATGTTTTATAATTATGTACCTAATCTTCCAAATACACTAGACTTTATTATCCATGGCTTGTGATTTTTGGTTAATTATGCTTAACATCATGTAATAATATGTGTAAAAGGATAGGGTCATTATAATTGTTATCATGGAATGTTCTAGTTAATTTTAGAGATTAGGACTATAGAACTTTAGTAAGAACCCTAAGGATAATTATATCACCATGTATAATCTAAATTAAAGCATAGTGAATCACAAGATAGGATATACTTTCCATTTACAAGATTATACTTTTATGTTAAAAGTTTCTTTTTTTACATAATTATTAGATAAGTATTAAAGCCCCCCTAATAGTACTTTATTTTTCTTATTTTACCACTATAAATAGGAGAACATGTTCCAAAAAACAATGTGATAGGAAATGTGATGATTTCCCTAATGAAATACCAAATATGATGGCAGTAGGTGCTCAAAAATTCATGATAGTACTTTCTCAACTGGATCATGTTATGAATGATAACATGTATCACAGAGAACACCTTCCTCCTTAGAAATAGAAAGTTGTGGTCAAATACTTCATGCATCAAAGTCCTTCTATCTTTATTGGATCTTCAAATCCCATCATCACATAAAAATGGATTAAATATATTGATAAGATATTCTCTATCCTCCAGTGATTAGAAGAATATAAATTTGTTCTATAGATCTATCATTTTGAGGGGGAAGCTGATCAATGGTGGACACTGAACAAGAACATAAAGTCCAAAGAGGAAATTGATTCCATGGAATATGAATATTTCATAAAAATATTTTCCAATAAATATTTTCCCTGAACTCTCCATCCTAATATGGAGAGAGAGTTCCTCATACTAAAGTAAAATAAAGATGATTTTATTGGGGTGTATGAGGAAAACTTTACAATGATTGGAAGATACGCCTCTAGCCTTTTCATGAATACTGGAATTAAGGTGGATCACTTCTTTAGTGAAATAATGTCAAGTCTAAGAAAATAATTGGTGATTTGAGACTCTGAAAACTATTAGGAGAATGTCTGTTGTGCCATTAAGGATGAATTGTAGATAAAATAGTCTCATATTTCTCATGGTATTAAAGATAAATTGTTTAATATGGAAGGATAAATAGATAAATATCATTATGGAAAGAAAACCCAACATCCCACATGTCAAAATTGGGGAAGAATCATCTTAGGAACTATCTAAAGGGAACCAATAGATACTTAAAATGTTGATGAATGGGGAATCTAGATAATAAATGATGAAGGGATATAAATAATCACACTAATGTGTAAGACTAAAAGAAGGTTCAGATCAAAACTAAGTATTTAGTGTTGTGTTTTAACTATAAGGAACATGTCCATTTTGTGACCCATTTCCCTAAGGCAAGGGTTGTTGTAGGAAATCAATAACATACTCTAAGGAAACAATGTAGGGAATATGCTATCAATACTACTGAGGTGGATACTGACAATGATGTGGTGAAATGTATGCTAGTTATTCATTCATGAATATCAAATGTGCTATTTAAATCCGGTTCTATGCATTCTTTCATATCTTGCAAGTTTAGTAGAACTATTCAAACACCACCTCAAAATATAGAGGTTGGGTTATTAGTGAGAATATAAAATAGTGAAATTATTACATACAAATTATATAAATCCTCCCTAGTTAATGTTTGTGGATTGAACCTCCCAAAAAAAATCTTATCATACTTCATTTTGTAGAGTTTGATGCTATATTGTTCATGGATTTGCTATCTTTATATAAATTCAACATCAAGTATTGGGAAAGGGAGATCATTCTTCACATCCAGAAGGATCCTAAGATTTTGTGTAAGTGTAAGTATGTGGATGAATCTCCATCAGAATCATCATATCAAATGTGGATATTACTATCTTATAATAAAGCATATATATCTCAAATTATTTAGACCAAGGAGATATTCATGCTAAAAATAATTTACATTGTGAGGGACTATACATATGTATTCCCTGAATAATTGTCTAGTATTCCTCCTAAATGAGAAGTTGAGTTCTCAATTGAACTTGTTCCTGGATATCTTCCAATATCAATGACACCTTATAGAATGGAAACCATTGAGTTGGAATAACTGAATAAGTAGATATAGAAGAATATTGACAAGGGTTTTATATGCCTAATTCCTTTCTCATGGGGTGACCTAATCCCCTTGGTCAAGAAGAATGATGTATCAATTCACCTCCTCATTGATTATCATAGTCTCAAAAAATCATGATAAAGAACAATTATCCCCTTCCATATATAGATGAATTGTTAAATCAACTATGTGGGGAGGAGTATTTCTATAAGGTGGACCTTTGGTCACGATATCACAAACTAAAGGAAAAGAAGAAAGATATTCCCAAGACTACGTTTTGAATAAGGTATAG
The DNA here is from genome assembly GCA_963277665.1 of Viscum album. Lineage (NCBI taxonomy): Eukaryota > Viridiplantae > Streptophyta > Magnoliopsida > Santalales > Viscaceae > Viscum > Viscum album. Next base: position 402,561,843 of record OY728138.1, read on the forward strand.
AAACTATGAGTTCATAGTGATTCCCATCATACTCACTAATGCTCTATAAGTTTTCATAGATTTATTGAAAATAGTCTTTAGAGATTACCCTAACAAATTTTAGGTAGTATTTATTGACGATATTATAATATACTCCAATATAAATGAGGAACAAGAGGAGAATTTTCACACTATTATAAAGACTATGAAAAGGTAGGAACTATATGAAAAGTTCAATAAATGTGAGTTCTGGATGTAGAAAGTGTCATTATTGGGGCATGTTATCACTAGAAAAGGAATATCTGTGGACCCTTCCAAGACAAAGGCAAGAAAAGATCGGCCCAGGAAAACATCTATAATGGAGATCTATAGTTTCCTTGGTCTAGATGGGTATTACCGATGATTTTTGAAGAACTTATCCTGATTTTAAAACCCAATAACCAAGATGACTCGAAAGGGAGTAAAGTTTGTCTAGACCAATTAATGTGAACTCTGCTTCAAAGAGTTGAAAAAGGTGCTTATCAATATACTAGTTCTCATACTACTGACAAGTGGGTAACTCTTTTTAGTGTACAAAATATCTTTAAATAACTTATTTGGTTTTTTACTAATTAAAAATGATAAATTGATATCCTTCACCTCTGGGTAGTTGAAAATTCATGAGAAAAAATATTCATGCATGATATGGGGTTGGCAGTTGTGATCTTTGCATTGAAAATCTGGCAGCATTATTTTTATGGAGAGAAGTTTGATATATATACTAATTATAAGATCCTAAAATATATATTCACACATAAGGAGATTAATATACACCAAAAAATATAGTTAGTGCTCATCAAGGATTATGAATGCTCAATACACTACCATCCTAGTAAAGAAAATAAGGTGGAAGATTCTCTAAGTAAAAAAGATCATATATCTTGATCAATGATGAGAATTGAGAAAGATCGAATCTTCCTATACCTACAAAGGATGGACATGGAAATCATTAAGGGATAAAAATAATCAATACTTTCTCAAATGATTTCTTAACCATCCCTCATGGAAACTTAAAGGGTTCCTAAAGAAATGATGAAGAAATTCAGAAAAAGGTAGAAGATATCATAAATGGAAAATCCTCATATTTAAAAAATTTATGAGGAAGGAGTAATAATATTTGGGTCATGATTATGTGTAACATACCACCTAGAGATAAAGAATGATCATCTGAATGACACACATCGATCAACTTTCTCTATTCACCTAGGAATCACAAATATGTATCGATATCTCTGATATCACTATTGGTGGGACAATATGAATAAGGATATCAGTGAATATAAATTAAAATGAATAGTATGTCAGAAAGTGAAGGCTAAAGCAAAAAAAAGATGAAGGGATGATGCAATCATTACCTATACCAACATTGAAATTGGAAAACATCACCATAGACTTTGTCACTATACTTCCAAAGACATCTAATGGGAATAATGCTATATGTGTAACGAACCGAAATTTTGATTAAATCTTGTTTCCAAATTTTGTGTGTTGTTTTATTTTATTTTTATACTCAACAAAAATGTTTCATTTGATAACATGAGTATAATTAAAATGAGACCGTTGGTTTTTGCCTGTTATATGATCATTGGTCAATATGACTGCTATAAACTAAACGTTTCAATTATTTTCTCTAAATACAAGTAATCTTGGTTAATTAATATAGAAAGAAGATTCTATGGCCTCACCCAGTATTCTTGGACCGATCGAATCCCATCTAACAAAACATGGGAAGGAGGTGGCACCACTGGGCTTTGCTCTAGAACAAACCCAAGCCGAACTACATCGTGTGAAGATATAATGGAATCGCCTTTGCGGGAAGTTCAAACTGATATAAATTACTACTCATGCGATGTTGGCCGAGCCTCCCTCATATTCTCTCACCTTAGAACACCTTACACTTAGTTCCTATGTTGGTGTGATAAGGGGCTATATAAGGAGACCATAACTGCCTTGTGTAATCCTTTGTTTTAAATAAAAATTGGGATTTCTTCTTATGATAATGTTTATGACATTTCAAATGTCCGGATAAATATAGTATGCATATTTTTGGTGAATTTTAGAGAAAGGCTATTTTAGAAAAATGTTTATGTAAACCTTAAATAATTAAAAATGTGTAATGATTTTCAAAAACTGGTCTTCTACAATTATGTTCAGTACGAAATTTAGAGTCTAATAAGATCAACTTGATTTTTGATGAATAGTAAATTATGAATAGTGATTTTATTATTAGGGTTAGTAATTTGTCCAAATGGATTAGTAATCTCACTTAAAGAAAGTATTTATATATTCTAGGCACCTTGATTAAGTAATTTGATTCAATAAAATGGTTAAATAATGGTTTCATAAATTATTATTCAAGTATTAGTTTTTTCGGGTGAAGAGTGTTTTTTAATTAAAAATTAAATTAAAAATATTTAGAAAATTATTTTTATAAAATGGATTTCATTTTTGAACTCAGAGCATCGATATTATGTTAAGGTAATTTTTGGGGATTTTTCTGAAAAAAATGAATTTTCGGTGAATAGTGTTTTTTAATTAAAAATTTAATAAAAATTATTTAGAAAATTATTTTTATAAAATGGATTTCATTTTTGAAATCAGAGCATTGATATTTGGTTAAGGTGAAATTTTGGGAATATTCTGAGAAAGTTGAATTTTCGATGAATAGTGAAAATACAGTTTTTAAGTTACGGGTGTTTAATGACATCATTAAATGATGTATTAAGTATGTAATCAATATGGTCGACTTATGAATAGTAAGATAAGGTATGAGGTGTCCCAAGTTGCCAATACCATTGGCAAATACCATGGGCAATCCCATGGTTTTTCCAAAACCACTAATGAGGTGTCCCTTGGCCATTAATGCCTTGTCCTCTCACTTTCCCTATAAATACCAAGCCATCCTCTCATCCATTCGACTCCCCACTCTCCCCCAATGAAGTTCTGGTCTCATTACCTCCCAAGTAGTCCTACCAAGGTGCCCCCAAGCCCTCAAGGTCCCATCCTTTGAGTTTTAAGAGTTACGTTTTAAGGTAAGGGATCTTATCTCTCTCTTTCTTTTCAAGTAATCTCTTTTATGTAATTTCTTTTATGCTCCATGTTCTTATGTTAAAGGATGTTCTTTTAAACTCCTCTTACTTCCCTTTTCATGTTCATATAATTAGAGATCCCCTATTACTCTCATTATTTCGTTTTATGATGTTTTAAGTGGCACCGTTAGGCTGCCGAAATTTTTGTAACGGATTCTTTCTCCCTTCTCATTTTTCAATATCTATTTTCATGTAAAGTATTTCAAGTTCCTTTTTATTATGTTGGGGTATGATCTCTAAATTTATAATAATTATCTTTTATGGTCATATGATGAGAGACCCCATTTTATCTCTTCAATTCAGTATTTTGAAGTTTTAAGTGGCGCCATTAGGCTGCTGAATTTTTAAGTGGTTCTTTCACCTTTCTCCTTTTTCAAAGTTCTAATTCCATGTCAAGTCTTTCAAGTTCCTTTTTATTATGTTGGGGTATTATCTCTAAATCTATCATACTGATATTTTATGTTCATATGATGATAGACCCTATTTTATCTCATCAATTCATTTTTGTTGAAGTTTAAGTGGCGTCGTTAGGCTGCCGAATATCTAAGGGGTTCTTTCACCCTTATCGTTTTCAAGATCTACTTTCATGTCAAGTCTTTCAAGTTCCTATTTATTATGTTGGGGTATGATCTCTATATCTATCATACTGATCATTTATGTTCATATTATGAGAGACCCTATTTGATCTCGTCAATCCATTTTTGGAAGTTTTAAGTGACGCTGTTAGGCTGCTGAATTCTCATAAGAGAAATCTTATTTTTGTCTTCCTTTCAAGTTCTTCGTTTCATATGGTATATCATTCAAATTTCATTACCATGTTCTTAAATACTATATATTATGTTCCCCTACTGTTTTATGTATCATTTTGAGTGGGTGACCCATGTCCCCTCTCTTTTCAATGTGTTCTAAAACCATGTATCGTAGACGTTATGCTGCATAGTTTTCGTCTCAAAATGTCTCCCTCCTTATATCAAAATTATTTTATGTTATTAAGTGAATACTCAAAGATCTTATTTCTACAGGGGTATTCACATATATATCAAAATGTTCTATTTTAAATTCTGGGATTTACATACATGAAATCCGCTTTCCCTTTTCCGTGGGTTTAAAGTGACATAAAGATCATGTCTTTAAAGAAGTTTTTAAAAAAACGTTATGATTATGAAATGAAACCCATTTCTTTTATGCTATATGGGTTTTTTATGAAATGATTGATGATGATATATGTGGCTCACATGATAATAAAGACATGTCAAGGGTGCACCCAGATAGCGCTCTAATGCATTGGGTAAAGACTTAATCTCTAGAGATGACTTTTTAGACTGATACCTTGGTGAATAACCTTGGTAATTTTTAATGACACCTTGGGGATGGACCTTGGTGAAACGAAATGATTGTCAATATTAAATGTTGTGCCCACATCTTCAAGTTATGAAAAAATGTTATTTTTATTATGATATGCCTCATGATTTCATTTTCATTCCTTAAAGTTCTTTTCATGACTTTATTGATGTATATCAAGTTCACATGTTAAATGTTTCCCTTGTTTCCCTTACTGGGCCTTCTGCTCACCTTTTCTTTTGATGTATGTCCCCAGGTTATGAGATGCAGTAATGAACCTAGGGTGAACATGAGGAGAATCCTTTCAAGTGTTTAAGAAGAATTTTTTTATGTTTTCATGTTTTAAGTTCCTGGTTTCCAAGACACTAAACCTTAAAGATCCTCAGTTTTGTAAAATGTAATGAAAGTTTATGTGATAAAAAGGTGGGATGCTATAGTTGGTATCAAAGGATGGTTTAGTTATTTATGGAAATTAGGATATGAAAACTCTAGGAATAACCCTATAGAAAAGTTTAAATATAGGAAATCTTCCTGGTATTTTGGTGAGTATTGAGTAAGGGGTTGTCAAGCAAATACATCCCTGTCTGGATACGAGCAGGTAGAGGTGGATCTGGAATAGATGTACATAGAGGTAAAACCCAAAAACACCGCTTTGAGCTAGACTCGAACGGGAACTGGTACACGACAACGGGCCTTGCTGCACTCTTGGTTACGACACTCCCGGGGGATATGCTTTGGTAAATTCATAAGCTTAGTATGAACCATTGTTAAAGGAACAAAGATAAAATAAAATAAAGATTCACATAAGAATATATGATCATGGATAACCTAGATGGGAACCTAGGGGATCACAAGTTAGGGTATACTTTTCTTCTACAAGTTATCCTTATATGATTTCAGTTCCTTTTCATGATTATTGGCTAAGTACTTAAGCCCCTAATTATGCTTTCTCTTCTTAGTTAATGGTGGTAAATGGAAGAACATGTCCCAACAACCAATGTGATAGGAAATGCGACGATTGCCGTATTAATATGACAGGGATGATTAGGGGATTAAAAGATGATTATTATTTTGGAAGACGTTCACTATTTTGGGGAACCTATATGATTGAGGTAAATAGATTACTGTGGTATTTTCATTGAAGAGTAAGGTTGACTTATATTTTGAAGAATCGATGAATTTAAGGTGGACTTATAGTAATTTAGGTTACTTATGGGAATGATTAACCACTCTTGAGTAAAATATGTTTAGGTTAGCTACTTTTGTTATAAGATGTTAGGAGTGGTTGATGTTGTTTGGGGATGAACAATGAAGTTTATTTTGGAAGACTATGTTATCAAATCCTTCTTGTATTTGGGTTTCAATCTTAGTTTGGTTTATTTTGAGGAATTTTAAGGACCGTTATTTATGGAATGGTCTATGATGAACTTTGGGTAGTACCATTGAACTTTGAAGATTTAAAAGTAGTTTCCATTCCTATGGGATTCTTTCTTTTTGAAGAGTTGTTTTACCTTAACCATTCTATTTTTGGGATAATGTTTAAAGATAGAAGAAATAGATAGTTAACCTTTTGTGGATTATGTGATTCTCTAGAAGATGATTCTTGTGTTTTGATGAGACCAAGCGTTTTTGAATGCTCATCGTTTGGAGAAAGGATTAGTTTTGGGTAGAAACTTATTAAAGGATGAAACTCTAAATAAAGGTAGGTATATTTTCTTATATTTTTGTTCTATGTAGTAAATGAATTACTCAAAATTATGAAAAGGAACGTAAAACAAAAACGTTGTTGGTTTAAGTTTCCTACTAGGTAATCAAAGACCGCTTACACACATCATAAGTTTGGGATTTTCTTATGGTTAACTTTCTCCTAATCATGTTCTCTATCACTCTCCCTCAGAACTTGACCCTTTGTTTTTCTTCCATGTCCATGTTTTCCTACATGGAATCCTAGTGTGGGTTAACTCGGGTGACCTTTGTACTTCCCTTTCTTTCTTTTAAAGTAATAGTTTTACTGACTCCTTTTTCGATGTGGTACCTTCAATGAAATTTTAAAACCTAATTTTAAAAATTGCGAGGACGCAATTTCTCAAGGGGGGAAGATTGTAACAACCCGAAATTTTGATTAAATCTTGTTTCCTAATTTTTTGTGTTGTTTTATTTTTTTTTTATACTCAAAAAAAATGTTTCATTTGATAACATGAGTATAATTAAAATGAGACCGTTGGTTTTTGCCTGTTATATGATCATTGGTCAATATGACCACTGTAAACTAAACGTTTCGACTATTTTCTCTAAATACAAGTAATCTTGGTTAATTAATTTAGAAAGAAGATTCGATGGCCTCACCCAGTAGTCTTGGACCGATCGAAGCCCATCTAACAGAACATGGGAAGGATGTGGCACCACTGGGCTTTGCTCTGGACCAAACCCAAGCCAAACTACATCATGTGAAGCTAGAACGGAATCGCCTTTGCGAGAAGTTCAAACTGATAGAAATTACTACTCGTGCGATGTTGGCCGAGCCTCCCTCAGATTCTCTCACCTTAGCACACCTTACACTTAGGTCATATACTGGTGTGATAAGGGGCTATGTAAGGAGACCGTAACTGCCTTGTGTAATCCTTTGTTTTAAATAAAAATTGGGATTTCTTCTTATGATAATGTTAATGGCATTTCAAATGTCCGGATAAATATAGTAGCATATTTTTGGTGAATTTTAGAGAAAGGATATTTTAAAAAAATGTTTATGTAAACCTTAAATAATTAAAAATGTGTAATGATTTTCAAAAAATGGTCTTCTACAATTATGTTCAGTACGAAATTTAGAGTCTAATAAGATCAAATTTATTTTTGATGAATAGTAAATTATGAATAGTGATTTTATGATTAGGATTAGTAATGTGTCCAAATGGATTAGTAATCTCACTTAAAGAAAGTATTAATATATTCTAGGCACCTTGATTAAGTAATGTGATTCAATAAAATGGTTAAATAATGGTTTCATAAATTATTATTCAAGTATTAGTTTTTTTGGGTGAATAGTGTTTTTTAATTAAAAATTAAATTAAAATTATTTAGAAAATTATTTTTATAAAATGGATTTCATTTTTGAACTCAGAGCATCGATATTATGTTAAGGTAATTTTTCGGGATTTTTCTGAAAAAAAAATGAATTTTCGGTGAATAGTGTTTTTTAATTAAAAATTTAATAAAAATTATTTAGAAAATTATTTTTATAAAATGGATTTCATTTTTTAAATCAGAGCATTGATATTTTTTTAAGGTGAAATTTTGAGATTATTCTGAGAAAGTTGAATTTTCGATGAATAGTGAAAATACAGTTTTTAAGTTACGGGTGTTTAATGACATCATTAAATGATGTATTAAGTATGTAATCAATATGTTCGACTTATGAATAGTAATATAAGGTATTAGGTGTCCCAAGTGGCCAATACCATGGGCAAATACCATGGGCAAGCCCATGGTTTTTCCAAAACCACTAATGAGGTGTCCCTTGGCCATTAATGCCTTGTCCCCTCACTTTCCCTATAAATACCAAGCCATCCTCTCATCCATTAGACTCCCCACTCTCCCCCAACGAAGTTATGGTCTCATTACCTCCCAAGTATTCCTACCAAGGTGCCCCCAAGCCCTCAAGGTCCCAACCTTTGAGTTTTAAGAGTTACGTTTTAAGGTAAGGGATCTGATCTCTCTCTTTCTTTTCAAGTAATCTCTTTTATGTAATTTCTTTTATGCTCCATGTTCTTATGTTAAAGGATGTTATTTTATACTCCTCTTACTGCCCTTTTTATGTTCATATAATTATAGATCCCCTCTTACTCTCATTATTTATTTTTATGATGTTTTAAGTGGCGCCGTTAGGCTGCCGAAATTTTTGTAACGGATTCTTTCTCCCTTCTCATTTTTCAAGATCTATTTTCATGTAAAGTATTTCAAGTTTCTTTTAATTATTTTGGGGTATGATCTCTAAATTTATCATACTGATATTTTATGATCATATTATGAGAGACCCCATTTGATCTCTTCAATTCAGTATTTTTAAGTTTTAAGTGGCGCCGTTAGGCTGTCGAATTTTTAAGTGGTTCTTTCACCTTTCTCCTTTTTCAAAGTTCTAATTCCATGTCAAGTCTTGCAAGTTACTTTTTATTATGTTGGGGTATGATCTCTAAATATATCATAATGATATTTTATGTTCATATGATTATAGACTCTATTTGATCTCATCAATTCATTTTTGTTGAAGTTTAAGTGGCGTCGTTAGGCTGCCGAATTTCTAAGGGGTTCTTTCACCCTTCTAATTTTAAAGATCTACTTTCATGTCAAGTTTTTCAAGTTCCTTTTTATTATGTTGGGGTATGATCTCTATATCTATCATACTGATCATTTATGTTCATATGATGAGAGACCCTTTTTGATCTCGTCAATCCATTTTTGGAAGTTTTAAGTGACGTCGTTAGGCTACTGAATTCTCATAAGAGAAATCTTATTTTTTTTCTTCCTTTCAAGTTCTTTGTTTCATATGGTATATCATTAAAATTTCATTACCATGTTCTTAAATACTAAATATTATATTCCCCTACTGTTTTATGTATCATTTTGAGTGGGTGACCCATGTCCCCTCTCTTTTCAATGTGTTCTAAAACCATGTATCGTAGACGTTATGCTGCATAGTTTTCGTCTCAAAATTCCTCCCTCCTTATCTCAAAATTATTTTATGTTATTAAGTGAATACTAAAAGCTCTTATTTATACAGGGGTATTCACATATATATCAAAAATTTCTATTTTAAATTCTGGTATTTACATACATGAAACCCATTTTCCCTTTTCTGTGGGTTTAAAGTGACATAAAGATCATGTCTTTAAAGAAGTTTTTAAAAAACGTAATGATTATGAAATGAAACCAATTTCATTTATGCTATGTGGGTTTTTTATGAAATGATTGATGATGATATATGTGGATCACATGATAATAAAGACATGTCAAGGGTGCGCCCAGATAGCGCTCCAATGCATTGGGTAAAGACTTAATCTCTAGAGATGACTTTTTAGACTGATACCTTGGTGAATAACCTTGGTAATTTTTAATGACACCTTGGGGATGGACCTTGGTGAAACTAAATGATTGTCAATATTAAATGTTGTAGCCACATATTCAAGTTATGAAAAAATGTTATTTTTATTATGATATGCCTCATGATTTCATTTTCATGCCTTAAAGTTCTTTTCATGACTTTATTGATGTATCTCAAGTTCACATGTTAAATGTTTCCCTTGTTTCCCTTACTAGGCCTTCTGCTCACCCTTTCTTTTGATGTATGTCCCCAGGTTATGAGATGCAGTAATGAACCTAGGGTAAACATGAGGAGAATCCTTTCAAGTGTTTAAGAAAAATGTTTTTATGTTTTTATGTTTTAAGTTCCTGGTTTCCAAGACACTAAACCTTAAAGATCCTCAGTTTTGTAAAATGTAATGAAAGTTTATGTGATAAAAAGGCGGGATGCTATAATATGGGTCATTATGGATAATCTTACAAAGATTTTTCACTTTATTATAATTCAATAGGACTTGTCACTTGACCAACTTACATATATATACAATATATGAGAGGTAAGTATTCACTGAGTACCATTATCGATTATATTCGATCAAGAATGTATATTTACCTCAATATTATTGATAAGTCACCAACATGATTTAAACATTGAGTTAAACTTTAGTACAACATATCACCTTCAAAGTGATGGCCAATATGAGTGTACTATTCAAACATTGGTAAACATGTTGAGATCATGTTCTATGGACTTTGAGGGAAGATGGGACCAACAATTACCTCTAGTAGAGTTATCATACAACAACAGTTTCCACTTGAGTATAAAAATGTCTCCATATAAAGCCCTTTATGGGAAAAGAAGTAAAACACCAGCATGTAAGGATTATGTTAGTGAATATAAGCGGTTAGAACCTAAAATGGTTGAATAAGTAGTGGAAAAGGTGAAAACCATTCAGCAGCACATCAAGGTATCCTAAATTTGATAGAATATATATGCATAAAATCATCAATGAGACTTGAATTTTAAGTTTTTAGACATGGTATTTCTCTATATATCTCTATAGAATAGGATCATGAGATTTGTGAAGAATGGAAAGCTAAGTCCTAGGTACATTGGCCCCTTAGAGATTCTTAATCATGTCAGAGCTTTGTCCTATCGACTAGCACTTCCACCAACCATGTATCAAGTACATTATGTATTCCATGTATCCATATTGAGGAATTATATACCATATCCCTCACATGTAGTGAATTCAGAGGTGGTGTGGTTGGAAAATGATTACTCTTATGAGGAGCAGCTAGTGAAGATCTTAGATCGTAGAGATAAATTTTATGCAATAAGACCACTCACCAGGTCAAATTACTATAGAAGAACCATAAGTATGAATGGGAAACATGGTAAATGGATGAAGCAATGAAGGGTAATTACCATCACCTTTTCTTCCCATACTTTTTAAAATGAAATTTCGAGGGCGAAATTTTATATGGGGGGAAGAATGTAACAACCCAGAATTATATAAATGGAATTCCCCTTCTTATAAATATGTCATATAGTATAAATTTGATAAAATAACATATATAACACAATACAAACTTTATAAATGAATAAGGAATTAAATAAGAGGTATTAATAGAAATTAAGGAACTTAAACCAATGGAATTGTAACATGACCTTTAGAATAGTAATGTGACCATTAAGAATAGTAACCCAGCAGAAAAAATACTAACCTCAAATGTAAAAAAAATTAGGCATCTTATAAATTAAAATATGATATATTTAAATCATTTAATAAGTAAATAAATGTTTTCAAAATGATAAATTAAGTGTTGGTATTTTTGTGGAATATAAATGTTTATTTATAATTTTATAATTAATATAATGATTTAAAAGATAATTTAATTTCATAAAATAGATTCATAATTTTATATTTATTTATCTCATTATTATATTATAGTTTTATGAGACCTTAATTAATTTTTCAAAGTGTTATAAAATCAGTTATAATTAAAAAATTGGTATTTTTTGAATAGTTGATTATTTTAATTAAAAATTAAATTTATCATATTTAGAAAATTATTTTCAAAAAATGGAGTCCATTTTTCAACTCTAAATGTCAAAAAATGGTTGGGGAGAATTTTTGGGATTTTTCTAAAATAGTTGAATTTTTTGTTTAATAGTGAAATACAGTAATTTACAGTATAAGCTAAATACATGAATTATTGAGTCATGGATGATGTATGGATGATATATGTACCATGGGTTTAAAATAAGATGCACTATATACTTTATTTAGTCACAATAATCAACAATATTCATAGCCTTGAGCTAAAATAATAAAAATGAATAAAATAATCAAAAAACACCCCCTCTCCTCCACTATAAATACCACCCCTCACCACCTCTTTCCATTACACATAAAAATCCTTGAAGATTTTCCAAATTCTACCCAATACTCTTAACAAGTCTCTACCCCACATACATAATCCTTTTATCTCAACAAAATACCAAACCCAATTCTCCTAAGGAGGTTCTCAAGGAGAAGAATCCAAAAGGTAAAACTCTCTTTCTTTTTCTTTTAATTTCTTTTGAATTTCATTTCTTTTCTTTTACTTTACCATTATCTCATAACCTAACCTTATAAATTTGAAATTATAAATCCATTATAATTTATATAATATAATTTTATTTTGTTAATGGAACAACCCATCATCATTTCTCTTCCCCTCCCCTTTTGTTCTAAAAATGAAAACATCGTCTGTGAAGTGTCGATTTATCGTATTCAAGGATGCCAAGTTTTCAATTTCAATTAATGCAATCAAGGATAGTTATAAAACCATTTTTAGGGTTAAACCAGATTATAATATATGTATAAAGTATTATTTAATGTTCTTTAACCAGTATATACGCATAATATTAATTAGTAAAACCAAACTAGTTCGTGATGATTGAAAAAATGAAAAAATAATCTAAATAGTTATCATTAACATTTTATCCAATAAATCATACTCACATATAAAAAAGTTATATATAAGACCATTTTATATTATATAAGTTAATTAATAACATATAATTTCAATTATATACAACTATTCTCATTTTACATGATTTTTTGTATATGTATACAAGTAAACTGATCGTGAAAATCAAGGAAATGAACACTCCAGAACAATGAAATTATATCTCATAACTCATAAAAAACACCATTCATGAACTTAATAAAATTATAATAAATAAAATAAATGTATAATATGTTCTTAATTAATTAATAATGGATTTAATTTTATTATCCATGACATTATGATCAAGAGCAGAACAGTTTCGTACATAAGGTAAAGGATTCTTTCTGAACCTCTATTTTTCCTTCAAGTTATGATTTCTCTATCCTTACCCCAATGTAAAACTTCTTTTTTTTATAAAATTATTCTAAATTATATATATATATATATTCCAAAATCATTTATTTGTATTATGTCTTCCATATTTTATGGGTAAATACAAGTTTTAAAAAGGTTCTCTTCTCAATTCTTCCCGATAAACTAGCCCGATTAAAGGGAACTTCCCGATTTCTTACCAATTTTCAATTGCACTCCATAATCTATTTTAAGAGAAAAAAAATTTCTAAAATCTCTCATTTTATTATGAAAAATTTTCCTGCATCATTTTTAGTTTTATGAAAACAATTATGCCTTTTCTTTTTAAAGAATCATTAAAATTTTCTCTAAACTGCACTAAAATATCTCATTTATAAAGTTTCTTAAACACTATTTTTATATGTTTTTACTTAATTTTAACACCGCCTATAATTTTTTATGCATATTTTCCCTTTTTAATTTCCATTTATGATTTTAATACATTCTTTCATGGGCACCTTTATGATATTTCCATTTTTTATTCCATATGACATGTTTACGATACCCATTCATTTCCATGGGTAACCCTTATGTTTATTACTTATGTATGATTCCTCATGTGGAAAAAATATTCATGAACATGTTATGATGGGTTCACCTATATATCCCTCCAATTCATTTGGTAATGTCTAGTATCATGAGATGTTATGTTGGAATAGGGAGTGAACCTGGATCCTTTATGGGACTTTGTTCTCCATGTACAATGGCCTTGGAAATTAGCCTTGACTCAAGGTCCTCCATGTGTAATGGTCTTTTTTGTTAGCCTTGAATCATTCTTATTTCATTTTTATATTGTTTCCATATTCCAGTGATTACATGATCCCATGTTTTACATATTATGCTTCCTTTTGTTTATTCATATTCCATGCACATTTTTTTATGTAATCTTGTTTTGACTTCTAACCCATGTCTTATGCCTTATTTATATGTTTATTTCCTTTACTATACTTTTTAGCTCATCCCTTGGTTTAGGTATTCCCTAGGTTATCCTATGCATATGCAAGGTCTCAAACAAATTTATAATATAATTATGAGTAAAGAAAAAATGTTTTTATTTAGGTTTCATGTTTTATAATTATGTACCTAATCTTATAAAGACTCTATAATTTATGATCATTGTAGTGTAATTATTGGTTAATTTTGCTTAAAATAATGTAAACGTATGTGTAAAGGGATAGGGTTGTTATAGAAAACCCCCTTTCCATAACACCATAGGACCTCTATAATCAGTATTATGCAAAAAAAAGGCCTCTAGAATATGTGGAGGGAATATAGGAAGGATTTGGGTAGGGATATTATGAAATTAAAGTGGTCTAAAGTGTGAAGTATTGGGAAGAATAGGTTCCATTTTATAAGAGATGGGAGGGACACTCTTGGAATTTATCAAAATATTAAATCAATATAAATTAATTTTCATTTCAAAATAGATGAAAAGTGGTTTATTTAGATGTTAAGATGAGAATTGGTAAAAAGTAACCCCATAAAATAAATATATATATATATATATATATATATTACTATATTTATACACTTATCTTTTGGTTTTAACCCTGATTTATCCCCTTTAACTCTTACCATAAAAACATGGATGTTTTACTCATTAAGGATCAATATGGTAACTAAAAATGAAAAAGAATACCCATAAATGGTCCACGATTGATATTTTAAAACTTTTCCTATTATATTGTCGGTATTTAATATTTTTAGGAATTTAATATCATTTAATATAATGTTATTTACTATAAAATATCCATAATGCCAATTTTTAGAACTATAGGTTACTTTGATTTTAATATTATCATGAAAACACCTAAAAATAGAAAAAAAATATATTTTATTATATCTCTATCATGTCATGGTAATATATAAAATTCATTAATCACATTATTTATCTCAAATTAAATTTATTTTAATTTTTTTAATATCATTTATTTGATTTTTTCCATTATTTAAATAATGTCTACATAAGCATTGTCTAAGCATTTAAGTCAATTATTTATTCAAAAAAATTAAAAATAAATTACTATGATGATGATAAATATTTTATATTTAAAAATAATATTTATAGTCAAATATATCATCTAGATTACATCATTATAATAATATATCACTTATTAAGAACAAGAGTGTGACATGTTTGACATTTCATTAAATGAAATTCCAAAAAGGTCATAATCTCATTCAAGTGTCCCCAGAGGGTCATAAATAAGACCCATGGATGATTATGGTCAATATATACTCATATAATAATATTCAGGTTATTTTTTCAGTCATTTTATAGTTCTTATCATTTTATTTTCAAAATAAATTACCTGATTTACCCTTTACAATGTTAGTAAAAATTACAAAGGTAAGTATTCTTATTTCCAAAAAAATAAAATGGAACTATTTACTAAATTTTTACCACTTGATTCAAAATATGGAATATATTTTTAAAAATTTAAAATGCATAAATTTAAGAATTAAAATTAAAATTAAACTAAAAAATGAAAAGAAAAACCGTTTTTTGGGAAAATCCCTTCTAAATATAAAATGTTTTAATACAAAATTCTAGTTTAAAATCCATTTTAAAAACCATAATATAATTATTTTAAATAGAAATTAATAAATTAACATTTAAAACTCTTCCAATGTATAATTTTACCGTATTAATAGTTTACAATAAAATATAGTTTTCAATATAAATTAGAATTTTTCTCTGTTCATTGAAAAAATAATTTTTTCATAAAATTACTCTAAAATTAATCCTAAGATAATTTTTTCATGATGAATTTAAAAGTAATATAATTTTGAAAAAATAAATTTATATAATTTTTAAATTAGTCTTTGAAATAAAATATTATAATATATTAGATTAATAAAACCATGACTACATAATTCAGGAATAATAATAAATATTAAAATGATTCATTCTATAATTAACTAAGTTGTTACAAAATATTCACATGATATTATATGGATAATAATATTAATAAATGAATGGATATAGTTTAATAAAAATTATTTCATCTCTATAGTTTCAGAAATTTTTTGATTTTTGAGAATAACCAAAAAAGAATATTTTGGTGATAGTGGGAAGAATACCATTATATGTGGAGTCTATGTAGTTTCTAGAAATGTCATTAGTGATCATTCTATTTTGATAATTTGAGACAATAACTAGTTTAGTCTATCCATTAATTTTGTTCATGGTCATACCCTTTCCTAATTTCTTTTAGATAATAAGCATATAAGAATGTGTGTGGGATAAAAACCTCAAAACACAAGTGATTTTTTCATCTTATAAAGGAGGATAACCTCATTAAGAAACTTTTTATGTATTATTTTGTTTCTTTAATAGTGAGAAACATGGGAGAATTCTATTTCACAAGTACATGAGTTTAAAATGTGATTTAAAATTAGGGACACAAATTAACCCCTTCCAAGTTTCCTTCTCCCTTAAAGAGACCCTTACAATGATATGATTCACTACCTTAGATATGTTATACCAAATTATATATTAATTAACACCTTTTAATTATTTTTTCCAGTTTCTAATATTGTCATACCACTTCATGTTATATATAACAACTATAGTGTAATGTTCATGTATTAAATCTATTATTTCTAGGTTTTTATATTTGTTTCTTGATTATTGATTGATCATGGATTTTCCATGTGTCTTTATTCCATGTTGAGGTGTCAGTAATGTTTGAGAATCGAGTCTTGGGGGTTTTATCAGACATTAAGCTAATGTTTTATAGCATGTTTAAGGATGGTTATTTTTTTCTATGGGTTTACTAAAAAAAATTTTGGGTGTCTGATAATTTGGGGTAGTTATTGGTCACATCATTGAGAAAGGGAATGGTGTTATGTGCATAACAAATAATAAGGAAAGAAATAGTTCACACTATGGTCAAGCAGATTATCCACTTGATTTCTTCCCAAAAAAATGTAAAAATGGTAATTATCATATATAATGGTCTTCATTCATGGTTATTGAATATTATATCGGCTTAGACTTATATTTATGGGTCACCATAAATAAGAGTTTACTCTCACTCATGGGTATTGTCATAGGTAAGGGTTAATATACATATGGGTTTACTCTTATGAATGGGTACTCATAAACATAAGGGTTCCGATACTTAAAAATTGACTCTTATATATGAGTAGTATCACACATAAGTGAAACAAAATATATGGGTTTAGTTTTATTTATAAGTGTCCTCATATATAAGGTTTCCATTATTTATGAAAAAAAATAAGGGTGATGGTATGGTATGGAGAGTGAAATCATGCCATGGGATCGGGGTTCCTTCCAAAACATATTTTGTGGGGGAGTCACATAATGATGGTGGTGTTAGGATTTGAGGTTTTACATGACCTAACTAACTATAAATCCTCATGGACAAGAGGTATTTTGAGTGTTCCATACTAAACTCATCTCCAATAGGTCAGGGGATAGTTACTAGTACCTATTTGTCTTTATACACACAAGGGTGTCATTATCCTATAACAACCTAAAACATACTCATATATCTAACTCATAAGGTAATAAATAATATGGAAAGGATAAAATTAAATTCAATTAGAAACACATTGTGTGATACATGCATGAAAAATATATTGAGTTCGAGATGATAACTAGTATGAATATCATAGAATTAAAAGGGGTATATTACATTCCCAACACCTAAAAAGAGAAACTAGTAACTAAAAAGGCTATGGGTTCCTTACAACTCAATGACTCAACACAATAACTATACTTACTACCATCATCTATTGGTACCATTAATAATATAAAAAAATCATATCCCCCAAGGATTCTATGTTTCATCACTAAATGACCTATGTCAACCCCACTCTCAGAAATACATATCCAATAATTATATCATCTGCAATAACAAAATATGTGTGGGATAAAGTCCCATACCTAGGTAAGTATACACATACTCATTAGGAAACCTTGAAAACCATAGAGGGAGAATAAAGTAACAATCAAATGGACTCCTAGAGTTGGAGGTTTCCAAGAGGAGGATAAATGGTGAAAAATATTATATCATGTTAACTCAAGATTATAAGAATGTAGGTTTAGCTAAAATTATTTTAATAATATTAATAAAAATATGATAATCAATAGAATACTTTGGGATGTAGTGGAGTCCCAATCATCAAAGTTCCAGCCTAGAAAATTCATTATGCCAGGGTAGCTAGAGGTGGACGGGAAACTTAATAGTCAATGATTCCTAATGTCCCTATCCAAATGCAATATAATTTCTCATAGGAAATCCCTAGGGTTTCAAGAAATCACAAGTATTATAGATTCCATCATTATACATGATTCTAATTCTCACATCACCTCTAGTATCCAATAAGGTGTGTCTTCTCAACCCTGAAACACACTCACCCACCAAGTTAGCATACACTACATAAAGGAAAAGGAAATACTTGGGTGTGGTCATAGAATATTCTGAAGTCCAAGAGTATGATATCAAACATCTCAACAATCCAAATAAACACTACCATTATAGCTATCATTCTTGAAGATTCATGAAGAATATATGGTCATTTAATCAAATGATGTTGGAGGATCACTTCCCATTTTCTATATGTGAAATATGACTCTAGTGGAGTATCTATTTTGCATCATAGATATATGGATGAGTGAAATAATATTCAGGGGAAGAATCTTTATCCCATACAAGTTCTATGAATATAATAAATTTTTCTCTAGTAGAGATTCCTAATATCATATGATCTCTTCGGATGAGTGAAATTATACTCCAGTGATATAGGATAATTTCCCCATAAGTGAGTGAAATACCACACTCTATCTTATTCCACTGATAGAGGATCCCTACCCCAAACATAAATGGGAAAAGTAAATACACTTACTGAGGATCCTAGTCTCAATAAGTGAGATCCAAACTCCACCAAGGAATAATGGGTGGGAAATATGTGTTTTATGAATATTCCAAATTCAATGGAAAGGTTCATGTTGTTTCCATAGTATACATCGCATGTTTCCCCAAGTCATCCATCATATAAATGTTCTTCCATTCCACATGGAATGTCTCATTTTATCTACATAGTGTTTAGAGGGGTCATATGGAATTCCATGCCCATATACATACTCAGTGTATACTTTATCTTCCCATGTTTTGTACCTTCAAGGGTACATGAGGTGTGGCCCAACACATTAAGTTTGTGGGGAAAAATGATTCCTTGGGAAATAAATTCCTACACACACAAAGATATATAGGTGTGGGTCACATGGAATGTTAGTTAGATACATGATATTCTGATCCTTAATACTATTTTTAATATTATCACTATATAAAAGAGACTATACTACATGTGGTAATCTCAAACAACGATGAAAAATAGTCAATAATTTTCTAAAATTCAATATTTGTGATATTTTTTCTAATTTCAACACTTAAATCATATATTTCACCATAAATAATGATAAAACCCCTAGAATTTGTGTGAACTACCATCAATGATCAGCTGAAATTTGGATTTAGGTCATCATTCACAAGAAAATTTAACCATCTCCACCTCTCATAGAAGTCTCGTTATCTCGATTCCTTGACTTATGAAAATGGTCATCCCAGATTTGACATTATATTCACATTTACACCACATATACTCCATCATGCAATAATCCATGATATAAAATCCACAAAAATGATCAAAAAAATGAAATAAATTATCTCCCAACAAATCGGATCTATGTAATTATATCAAACTTCTAATGAAAATGAACACTGGTGATGTGACCTCATATAATAGATGGATAAAGGCACAAAAAACTAAATTGAATAATTATTTCCATCCATAGGTGAACCATAAATATATTACAAGAGATTAAATTAATA
This sequence comes from Viscum album, assembly GCA_963277665.1. Lineage (NCBI taxonomy): Eukaryota > Viridiplantae > Streptophyta > Magnoliopsida > Santalales > Viscaceae > Viscum > Viscum album. The sequence goes on from OY728138.1 coordinate 402,581,638, forward strand.
TGAAATAATGTTAGATCATCTTTAAATAAATGATAATCATTGTATTCTAAAATCTGGAAATAAACCAAAAATTTACATGCTTGGTGATCATTGATTTCATATTAGATTATTAAGAACTAATTTGTAATAACATCAACATCAGTAGTGGGGATAAATCTAAATAACAATAACATTACATCAATAGAGAATCATTTTCATTTCAATCTTATGTCATAGACATTGGTTCTTTCATCATCACCATCAAAATTCTTCTGTCAATGTCGTCATGGATCCAATCTTACTCCTCGGTATGTTATCATCACCAATTCCATAAAACACACTCTCCACACACCTCTAAACTTGGTATCATGTCATTTTAAATATTTATCCTTATATAAAAATTCATATATGGGTATTTATATAGGAGTTTCATATTTCTCATCATAACTCAATGAAAATAATTAAATTATTTAACAAATTAATTAATCCACTCATAACATCAAACACAAAAGAATATAGATGGGAACCAAACTAACATTGTACCTAGGCTAAAAACACTATTCCTAACCCAATGATGGTCTTGGTTTCCCAATATATGGTTTAATTCATGAGATGTAAAAATTTCAGTAAAAACACACACACATTAATATAATATAATGATTTTGTTTTATTATTTATAAATCTCCAAGATATGTGATTTTTCATGTTGTTTCTACCCAGTGGTAAAAATCATATTCTAAATCCATAGAACTAACAAAATATTTTACTATTATCATCTATTAGGTTATAAAATATATTTTTACACCTAGGAAGGTCTTGAGACTTTGAAACTAAAAACGGTCTATGTCCCACTTCGGTAAAAACCCTAGTAACTAAAACCTCCCCATATTAGAACATTTCATTCTTGAAAGAAGAAAAAAGAAACTAGGTTATGTGTAAAATGTACATTCCCTTAGACACTATAACTTCACCTTTGAGATGTATTCTATAAGAGAACATGCTATATCTTTGTCTGTGCTGGAAGGAACCTTCCTTTTTCAATGATAGTTTTAGGCTCAGTCCATAAAAAAGAAATAATAAAATGGGCATGAATCAACCTAAGGAATGATTATAATAGCCTCTATATTTAATTTTATAATCATCCCAACTCATGTGTTATGATAAATCCCACTACACTCCAATTCTCCCACAAAAAAATCACAAAAATGATTAAACATAGTGGGAGCACACGTATCCCTACACTTTTAAGGATAATTCATAATTTCCTCCATAGAGAAAAACCCAATAAATGATACAAAATTACACCAATAAATTAAAAAATTTGTATTCTAATGTTAGAAAATGTACACACTTGATAGATTCTCATGATTCACTTCAAGAACCTCTTCTATAGACTACCAATGTAGAATTGGCTATATAATCACAAGATCTTAGTTTATGTTTAACATGAGTATCCACTAAAAATTAATATAAGTATTCATATGGTTTCCCATTTAATTTCCTTATCATGGACTGAATAACATCCTCATTCGAAGACATCCTGGTAGGGTTTTGATCACCTATTTATGAATGTTATCGATGGTCACATCAATCACATCATCTATCTCTACAGACTAGTCAATGACACTCCACTTCTTATCAAGAGACCCAATATCCCAATATCTAGAGAATATAGACCTAAAAATTTAGATAACACTACTCTTTTGTCTCCAGATGTAACACCCCAATATTTTATGATATATATCTTTTAAAATAAAATTAATCTCTTTGGTAGTGTGTGTTTCATGCAACACCAAGTTCAAATGATCCTCGATCAATGATTATGATTCATTAAAAATCTAGACATTAAATTGGTAGGTATAAATGGGACTATCTAAAATTTTAAATATATATGGTTTATACATTTGGTAGTTATCAATTAATTAGAAATATAGATTAAAAAATAAAATAATTATTTTTCTAAGAAACTATTTTTGGTGTGCGCAATATATTTATATAATAATAAATTGAAATATTCAATATATGTGAATGATTTGAATGAAATATATATATTATATATTTAATAATATGATTTAATATTCACATAATATGTTTATTATGCATTTTATAATAATATATCTAGTTTTATTCCTAAAAACAGTATTTTCTAAAATGCAGGTTTTGTTATGTTTTGCGCAATTATTTTTAATTAAATTTATTTCACTTATAAGTATTGAATCTTATAAAATTAGTTAAACATTTATAATCATTTGGTTTGAATTTTTTAATTGGAACCCTTTTATTTTATGTCAAAATGAATAGTAACTATGGTAAAATTTATCACCTCAATAAAGGTTAAAGAGGGTTAATTTAGGATAAAAATAAGTTATAAGGCCCTAATTATTCAGCCTAATTATTTTTGGATGAATATAATTCAATAATTATCACCATAGAATCTAATTATAGTTTTTTAATGGACACTGTTTCATAAAAATTAATTATATATTAACTAAAACAAAGATAGTTATAAAATTCCATTCTATTTGCTTTTAATAACTTCATTGTGTCCATATTGGGAAAAAAGAAAGATATTAAAGAAATAAAATTATATTTTGAGCATAATGAAAATATTTTTCATTATATAAATGTATTTATTATTTATATAAATTATATAATAACTGTAAATTCGTGTGCAATGCTAATACAATATTTATTTAAATAACATAATATTAAATTAAATGATTTTAAAAATATTATTGTTGATATAATTTGAATGAGTTAATGTGTTTGATGAATTTTATATATTTATATGAAATATTATAGGGTTTTTAATATAATTTATTAAAATCCCCCATTTTATTGAATTGTTTGAAATCAAATTAAATGAACAATTTCAAAATTGACATTAATGATATTTTATCAAAAAAATATTATATTAAATTTAATAAAAAAAATATACCTATCCATGTGATTTTAATATAGTTTAAAAATCATAAATTTTCTATTTATGATTCATCTTCCCATTAATAGTAGTGTTATTAACCCATTATTATTAAAATAGTGGTTACCATGGCTATGGTAAAAAATAATTAACCATGGGGTTAATCAAAATGATATAGTATAAAATGAAACCAAAACTTGACCAAATTATATATTTTTATAGTATTACAAACCTATCCTACTTTATATTTTTATACCTTTTCATATTTTTTTCATTTTATATGAGAATAAATTTATTATAATTTAATCTTTTTTGAAATTCCAAAAGTGCCCCTTGCCTCAATTATAAAGGGAACCTCCTCCCACACTTATTCACAACATATTTAGCCATATATCTTGAATAATACCTTGCCATTTATATTCTCACCATCCTTGTAAAAATTATAGAGGTTATGGTCTCTCTAAAAGACCAATCATAAGTTCCTTAATAAAGGATCTAATGAAAGTCTCTTGAATAGGTGGTAGTCATATAACCCGACCTATTTCAGTTTATTTCTTCTTATAACTCTTCAAAATATCCATAAGTTATCATTAAATAATAACTTTAGTATCCATAATATATTAAAATTTTATTATGAGTGTGAAACCACCATTACCCACCCACTTTTCTATCAAATGAGAAGTGAATGTATTAGTTGTGTATACATATGGCTTACCATATCCACGTGGTTATACAATTAATTTTTCATTACTTTCTTTTAGAGATGGGAATTAGGATGTTTTAATATTTATATATGATATTTATATCATTATTAATATTATGGAGATTATTTAACCATTATAAATTTATAAATACTGAAATCTCCAAACCAAAATATACATGAAATAATGAAGTAGTTATTACCTAAAAATGGATTTAAATAAATAATTTTTATGAAATGAGAGATAAAATGTTATAAGTATGTCATAAAAGGTATGATATACATCAGTATAATTATGTAATATATATATAATAAATCTATATTTATTATATAGGATTTCTGAACACGTATAAAGGAAGTCACACCTGAGGTAAGGGTTTATTTCAAAATTTCATCTTTATTCAAGACTGTTTATGTTTAAGTATCCATTGGAGAATATTTCTCTTCCATATAAATTTTGTTAAAATATATTCCAAAATTTTTTATATAATCCTATTATTTTTTAAAGTCATTTTTACCTATTTTTTACTTTTAAAAAAAATATTTTAAAGAAATCATCTTTTCATTTTTTGAATGAGGTTTTTTTAACCTTTAGAAAAAAAAATATGAAACGAATATCTTTTATCTTATAAAAAATGAGTGGAATTTACCACTAGAAAAATGTATTAATGCTTTAAATTTTCCTTTGTATTTTTTCAAGGTTAATTTCAATGAAAACAATTTCATTCTAATGTGTGAAATTTTTAAAAATAAGTTATTTCAATGTGAAAATGGCATTTTCATCAAAAGTTTTCCAATTATTTTTTAAAATTACTTTCTTCTATGTGAACATATTTTTTTAATTTTATGATTTAAGGAGTTTATTTAATTATGGTACCATCTACCACATCTTATTGTATGGTTAGTATTACTTTTATTGAAGATGTACTATTTCGGTACAATTTTTCATATTACTTTGGATGGTTTATGATTACATTTATTGATTGGTAAAATTATTAACATTTAATATTATAGTTTCAATATGGATTTTTATATTGATTATGTTTCACCCATTTCATATACAGAATTAATTATAAATAGTAAGTGATGGGTGGGGCCCATAGAAGCCCCTCAATGCATTATTAGGTGGCCAGAGAAAAACTAGCTTGGGTTTTGGCTGAGGCCTTATCCATTTATGTAAGATGTCTTTGATCAAGGACTCGATAGTATGTTTATGGTGTCAAATATTATCAAATTCCCTTATTATTATATCATTTATTTATTTCCATGTGATTATGTTATTAGTTATGTTATTTTTGGTCAGTTTTTAGCTCATGTTATTTTTATATGGAAATATTATATTTCCATTTATTTCATAACATATTACTCGTTCCTTTTTTAGTTTATATGGTATTCATAACCTTACTGAGAATCTGAGATCACCCTTTCTTATTTTTATTTTTCCCCAGGATTCTATGAAGTATTTTATTATTAGTATTTAGGGATAATATAAGAGAATAATGGTGTTCTCAAAGGATTTACTATGTTGTATTTTATGTTTTCAATTATAATGTAAGATTTAAGTGTGTATCTAGTTTTCTAATACTACTAAACTATTCAGTCCTTTGGGATATAATTATTTTTATATAATTCCAATGTAATAATGTAACCATTAACTCTAGACTACTGGGTTTGGGGTGTTTATTATTGTTATCAGAGAAAGTTTAGTAGAAACCTAGGGAAATATATTTTGAAAATTGTATATTAGGGAAGTGTGACCCAATAACAAAATTTGAGAATATTACAAATGAAACCAAGATTAAGATTTTGAGATTAGTTATACATAAATTTTCAATTTATGTTAAGTGTTTCATTAGTTTATAAATTATACATTAGGATTCATAATCTAATATAGTGTATGAAATTATTTAGAAATGGTATTTATAAAAAGGAATTTAAATTGTATCAATGCATGAAATCCATGATAGTATTTCCCTCCTAGGATAAATAATGATGGTGGAGTAGGATATGTAGCTTTAATTGAACCAATTATATCTATATTAGGATATAATTATCAGGTTACCAATAATATACTTACCCTTATTGAGTGGCCTTATAATCTATAATGCGGTGTAACAATGCTAGATCACTTCATGTGTCAGCAACCTTTATCATTCAATGGTACTAGAAACTCATTTTTTAATGAGAAATGGATAATTTCATTAGAGAGGCTATTTCTCGATTTGGGAAGTACTAAAATGGATAATGAATTAATGGTATTTTATCATCTCTCCAGATATGTGGATCAATGGTGTTCATTGATTCAAAAAATTAAACATGAGGAGGAAATAAAAAACATGAATGGAAGGATTTTAAGGAACTTTTCTTCAGAAAATAGTTTCCACATGAACTGTAAGTGGATATGGAGAGAAAATTCATTTGTATAAGACAAAAGGAGGATAATAATGTTGATAAGTATGAATCCATATTTACAAAGATAATAAGGCATGTCACGGACTATGTACATAATTCAAATAGAAATATTGATAGTTTCTTTTATAGCCTTAATCCAATTCTATGATTGGAACCGGTTTCCCAAATATTCTCATCAAATAAGGATATAGTATCATGTACTATCAAGATAGAGAATTAATTCTCCATGTCTTATGTATTTTAAGGGAAGTAAGATATTAAGATGGATACTAAGTACTATATAAAAGGAAATAAGGAAAGAGGAATAAGGGAAGGTTGGAATTCCCAACTTGCAGTAAATGTAGAAATAAACATCATGGAACATGCCCACTAAGAATTAGAGTTTTATATAAGTATGGAGAAAAAATACACCATGCTTGTGATTTCATGGGAAAGAATGAAGTTGATAATATGAAATTCATCTTCTTTAAGGAAATGGGATACTATAAAAATGATTAGGATAGGTGTCAAGGGAACTTTCCCTAGAAAAGTACAAGGGAGTAAGTACAAGATTATGTTATCACAATAGTTTCTCTTGATGTTCCTAATTATGTGGTAGTAGATACTTTAATAATATCCTAAAATTTATATAACAAATTTTTTGAATTTATATCATCCAATTCTTTTATATCTTCCTAGTTGGCTAAAAATTAAATGTTTACCTTTCACCCTAAGAAGGAAGTTTTTAGTCAAAAATCCTAGTGAAAACATCACTACAAAAAATATGTGTCAAGAAATTCATATTTTGACACATAAGGATTCTTTATTTATTGATTTTATTGTCATACATATGGTTCAATTTGATATAATCCTTGGTATAGACTTTATTTCAAAATAGAATTCAAAAAATTATTATAAATAGAAACTAATTATGATCTATAATTAAGATATGGAATTACTTACCTTTATAAAGGAGGATTCATCATTTGAATCATGTTTGGATCCACCTACAGTAGCTCTTCTAAATGATATTCTTAGATAATAATATCATACACATCCAATTGATGAAAAATTTAATCTTTAAATTCAGGATTTTCCTATTATATAGGAATAAACTAAAGTTTTTCCTTGATATCCACAAGGGAGAGAAGGTGAGTTTTCTATTTATTTAATCCATGATAAAACACCTATATCACAGACTCCCTATAAAATTTCCACTATGGATTGTTAGTCCCATGTTTTTATTTGGTTTCATTTGTTGTCAATAGATCAATATGTTGATTTTGTTGAAGAAAGAAAGTATGTTGAGAAAGTAAGGGAAATAGGATTAAAGAAGTGTGTATATGATGTTTTCAATCAGATCCAGACTATCGACATGAGAATCAGATCCAACACATCGGTATAATTCAATAAGATCTATTAGGTTTGGATATTGATAAAAAGCTATAAGTTGTTGGAAATCATATTGAGACATGAATAAAATATTTGATCATAATGAGAAGTTAGAGACTACTGAGAATCGGTCTCAGGAAGAATTGGACTTATAAGATGTTGAGTGAGAGTAAAAAGTTGGGAAGTAATATAACTTCTAACTATTAAATCTAATGATTTTTTTCTTATCATGGAGTTCTCATAAATCAAGAATAAGTTATGATACAAGTAGAAGTTTGTAGAAGGGAGGGAATATGAAGTGATGTGTTTTGGATGATGTTTATCAGTGTGAGGAACACCATACACATAATGATGAAGATCATCAGTATGAGAATAATCAATGTGACAATAACAGAAGGCTAGATGATGGATCTTGTGTAATTTTATAAGTTGCTGCCAACATCGGTCCATCAGACATGGTATGACACCCATCCATCGTAATTGATTCTGAAATCGATTCATATTGATGGTATCCTTTTTATATTGAAGGAAAAATGATTAATAAAGTTTGAATTGTTGGAAATAATGGTCAATTATAAGTATTTAAAGATCGGTCAACTAAATTATGATCAATAATGTATCCATCCATTGTCATCATAATGAATTGTATTTCAATTAGGTTAAGAAAAAAATAATTCATACTTTGTTCTCTTACAGTTGGTTCGAGATAAAAAGAACAAAAGTATTGATTATTTATCTAGAATAGGTGAAGAATCATTAGTCTAGCACTGAAAATGTTCCTTATAGTGAAATAGAGACTAATCCATTAGATGCATACTAACACCAATAATGTCATTGGATGTTAAACTTAATTGGATGTGTGGATTATGAGTCTGAGGATCTAAAGAAAGGGATAAACACATTAAATAAATTTCAAATTTTATGATAAATATTTGATATATAACATCCATGTGATAATACTTTTAGTGTTTACAATAGGTCATCATAATAGGCCATCTTTAGTTTTTCATATGTCTTAATTGGTAATGAATAATTAGAATAACAAATCAGACTAAAGAAATGTTTGTTAACTTGAATAATTATGATTTTTTGAGAAGATTCAAGAAGTCCCAAAAAGTATTATGAAGAGTTGAATAATTCAAATATAGAGACATAAATGAAAAAGAAATTCAGAATTTATGAATTTTGTTGAGTGAGAAATAAAATTGGTTTTCCTGCCTTTACCATTCTGGGGTGCCTATAAAAGGAGGGAATAGTACATTCGTATGTTGTGAGAAACTTTAATTGTTAATGTGCGCCAAGATATCTGACATTTGTTTTGTTAGGTATTGAGTTTACAACTAGAGTTTGTTTTTCAGGTTGACGTTGAGGATGTTCCATCTGAGTGAGTCAATAAAAGTGAGGTACAATCTGATCATCAGAGCAAGCTCCCATTGACAACACTTCATCAGAGTAAGTCCATTAGAGTGAGCCCGTCAGAGTGACATCTATTGGAGCAAGGTTAATAGAAACAAGTTATATTATACATATGAATTGTGTGCTACCAATTGATTTTATACTCAGTTGAATAAGGAATAGAAAAATGAGAATCAGACCAAGGCTAATCAGATAGAGACAATTGGACAAAATGTTATCAGACTGATTGTGCTGAGGAAGTTTTCCAGACTCAGTTTCTGGAATAAGATTCAAAACCAACAAGTTCCTTAGAGAATTTTTGATGTTCTAGAATATTGTACATAGGTAAAGTTTGATTTAGCTCACTTGTGGAGGAAGTACATATGTTCTGAGGTGGATAAAAAATAAAGAAATAAAGTAAAACTTGTAACTTTAGATACTTACAAGTTACTAAAAAGGCTTGATTTTCTTACTGGGGTGTATAAACAGTTTTGGGAAAGTGGATATTGAAAAGGATTTTTTGGGGGTATAATCCACTATAGTAGGAAAGTTTCTATTCTGATTCACCCCCCCCCCCCCCCCCGCACAGTGATCTTGATCCTATTTGGGAAAAATAATTAGTATCAAATTCTAGGTTCCCTTTGAAATATCCATCTCTATAAATGAATATTATCAATTCAGTGAACTATAAAGGGATTCTTGTTTTCAATGGTAATAACTATCATATTTGGAAATATATAATGCCTCCATATCTTATTTCTCTTGGGTATGATGTTTTTTAAGCTACTATAGATGGATTTCCTCTTCATATTTAGAATTACCCTATTAAATCTGCTGATAAGAAAAATATTGAGAAAGATGGAAGAGATAAAAATTCTTTACTCTCATCACTTAATAAAAGTGATTTTATTAGAGTAAATAGAGTTTTAACTTACAATGGTATATATGATAAGTTGAAAAAAAATTATGAAAGAAATAAAAAGGTAAATAAGTAAAATTTACATCTTCGGAGGATGAAGTATTATGATCTGGAAATGGGTGAGTACAAATATATCGGTGAATTATTTACAAGGGTAAATGATATTTTTAGCACCATAAGATGTCTTGGTGAAAATTTGGAAGACTCATACATTGTTGATAAGATATTAATAATTATTTCTGGTAATTTTGATGACAAAGTTTCATCTTTTAAAGATAGAGATCATTAAACTCTATCATTGGATGATCAACATAGTACACTTCTTACTTATGAAATGAGAATAGAGAAGGTTATAAAAAGTAAATAAAATTTTGATCAAGAAATGGACTTTAAATAGTTGTTAAAAGGTAAAAAAATATAAATAAATTAAAGAAGAATCAAGTGATTCAGAAGTAAAGGAAGAAGCCAAATATTTCAATATAATTTTTTCCCTCCTTTCTATGAAATACAATAAGGGAAATGGAAATGGAAAAGTAAAACCCTGAAATGTAGGAATTGTGAAGGGGCACATGAGCCTCAGCCTAGTTGGTGAGGACTCCTTAAGTACATCCAGGTGACCCGGGATCAAATCCAGGTGAAGGCTAATTTTTCTAACACTATAGCAGTACTGTAACAGGGACTGTAGTAGTACATAGCAGGTACTGTAATAGGAACTGTGCAGTACTGTAGCAGGTACTATAACAGGAACTGTAGCAGGTACTGTTTGGAACTGTAGTAGCCATGAATATTCCCCTGTTTGGGCCTTCAGGCCACCGATTTGGTCTCTGGGTCCTTTAAGGCCTTTGGGCCACCTCAAGGCCTTCTGGTCACCTTAAGTGCAGATGAAAACCAGACAACCTACAAGGAACAAGCTTAAGAAGAATGATGAGAAATGATCTTTCAATATAGTAGAAGCTAAACAGATTGCAAGAATGAGAGTGTATGACACCTACCATCGAGATAAGCCTGTGCATGCACAGGAATCCTAGTCGAACAGCCATGCGAAGGTGGAGAGCTGATTTCACAATGAAGATGTTGGGGAGGAGCAGTTCCAAGTAGTTAGTCTGGGTTGTATGTAATGTTTGAATCCTATGGGAAATAAATTCCTCTAAGGCTTATGATCCATGTAATACTTATTCCTACGAGCCTTGTAAGGGTTCCACCTCACCCCTTGAAAGGTGGATTATCAAAAATCAATAAAAATTAAGGCCTTCAGGCCATTGGAGATAGGAATTGTGAAGGGAAGGGACATTTTGCATAGAATTTTCCTAGTAAGAATTTTGAATAGTGTTAGTATGCAAAAGATGAAGATAAATATTAGAAACAAAAGTGAAATAAGCATAAGTAAATATTTCTTTTTGAAAAGAAGAAGAAAAGTTATATGAGTAGAAGAAAAAAGTATGGTTCCTTATCCATCGATGAACATGATCATCAACTAAACTTTATTTATCATGTTTGAAAGGTAATTAATTTTTCATACAATAATGATAATGATGATAAAGAAATTATAGAAATGGAATGGATTCTTAAAGGGAATTTGGAAAAATAAATAGAGAACAATACTCAACTGAAGAAAGAAATAATGAAGTTAGAGAAGGATGTTGAAAGAATAAATTTTGAGAATAATGACTAGATAAGGAAAGAAGAGACAAATCTCAAAGTTTTCAAATATCCGAATATAAAGATTGATGATATTGAAAGAAAAATAAAGGCTTATGAATAAAGACCAGTCAGTAATGAGAACCCCAACATGAATGAATTTACACACATTGAAGAAGTAAAGTAGAACAAGTTAAATATTTTTTAATCTAAAAATATGATAGATGTTATGAAATCTAGTTTAGATAAGAAATAAGAGGATTTATTATAAACACAATCAATTATTCTTAAAACAAAAAGTTTGATAAGAAATATGGGATAAAATTTCACCAAGGTGGATGATTTTAAAGGTAAAACTTCTAAATAAGGTGAAAATAAAGGTTTACAAAAGCAGGGTTGTGTGGAAACATATTTCACCAATAAAGATAGGAATTATTTATAAATGTATACTCTTGAGAAAATTGTCTCATGATTTGTGAAAAAAAACAACAAAAAAATTGGAAAAATTCACTATTAGTCCTAGAAATCAATATTCAGAGGTCACTGTTGGTGTTTTGGAGTTTTCAGACATAGGTCTTCTGCATGCTGGCATAAAATTTCCCTACCAAGAATCAGGTATTAATCAAGGGGGTCTTTGATGAGAAAATAAGATCAAATTTTCCAAAATATAATGTAGAACTAAAAAGGGAAATTCAGAAAATGAAAAAAGATGAGTATGTTAAGAAAGTGGATAAAACAAAACATGCTAAGTCTGAAAATAATGAGTGATTAGTTATTTGGATGGAACAAGTTAACATGGAAAGAAATTTAGAAAAATCAAAAAAATAAGTTAAATCAAATGGGGTGGAAAAGGTTTTAGAAGATGCGAGCAAGGTTGATAAAAATATATGAATAGATTATGATTTGAAAAATTAGAAAAGATGCAAGATATGTGAGTAATAAGGGTGTGTTACTAATAGTTTTATGACTATCCTTCCAGAAAACGAGTTAGGCAAGAAAGAGTTGTTACAAACTCACTATAAAAAAAGGCTACTCAAGGGGAAAGGAAATATAAATCCTTATTAGAAGATTATATAGATTAAAAGAAACTTGTTACAAAATCTGAGAAGGGTGAATAGATGTAAGAAAATGCATCAAATGAAAAATACAAGAAGAGGAAGAAAATTCAGGTTTGGTAGAGGACTCTCAGTCTGATTGTTTCTTTTAAGAAACAACTGAGGTTCCTCCTTATTCTAAAAATATTTATATCTGTACTAACTTGTAGGAAATTAAAGGAGTTGAAATAAGAAAGCTGATGAATGAGTCTCTTATTATTCTTTCCAAATAAAGTAACAAGGTTTCAAAACATGAGTTTATTGAAAGTTGTTTCTATTCACCAAAACTATCTGATATGTTTTTGAGATGGGTGATGGTTACTGTTATCTTAGATAGATATTTTCAAGATTTACCCAAATATAATTGGTTATATTAAATTTCCATATTTAAGGAAGTTTAACTCTTTAAGATATTATATTTGTTTTAAATAATAATTCAATTCTTGGATTAGTGATAAAAACATTATTCCTTGGTATGAGGTTTATTCTAAATATTAAATTAAAAAAATCTTATAACAATTCTTATTATTCCTTATACATTTTCTTGATTATTGATTAATCATTAAACTTGTGATTCCTTTTCTATGTTATTATATTATTAAGGCCAATCACACCAATTTAGATAATGGGTTAAATCATGGTTAATTAACACTTTCATATAGAGAAAAATAGAAATCATTGAACTCATACCATGATTAGAATATCACTATTGCCCGATTGATAATATAAAAATAAGAAACAACCACCATTGAAGGAAGTACTATCAAACTAAAGGAAACACCATATAAAGTAAATCATGGAAAACACCATAAAGAGTAACTCAGTTTCTAGACCAAAACATAGGTAAACCCCACTAATAGTGGATTACATAAGGAAATATATGGTAAATGAAGAGGAGAGGATAAAATAAAGTACCTTGATCCTTGAAACATAAATATAGATGAACCAAGGGGTTATACTCTCTAGTAAAAACAATTGTAGAGTGTCGAAAGGTGTAGAGGTCATCTAGGTCTTAAGAGAAGTAGTAAATATCCAAACCATGGGAGCTTGGGCCTCTTATTTGTAAAGGAATCCCATAATCATTCACCATGGTGTGGGGAACTCCCAGCATGCTTGTGGTACCTCTGGTTAAGTCAAGATCTAATTTTCAAGGATTTTGAACCCCATGGATCATGTACCCTTAAAAGTGATCCAAACACATTTGACCCCCACAATGGCATCCACTATGGATTGGCATAAAAACCTAATACATTTTACCCTTTCCATTATTAGTACTACAATGTAGTGATATCCATGCTACCCATGTTTGAAAATGGGACTGTTTGAGAACCACACTCATCCTCATTTATCAAAATGGATTCCCAAGTCGTGTTTATCATCCTCAGGTCTCTTAGAAGAAACATCAAGGTAACATTCCCTTCACCATGGATATATAATCCATTTAAAAATTCATGGTGTACCCTAGATCCAAACAAACATCACCCTATCCAAACTCAAAACTCTCAAGACCAAAACGGGCTACCCCAAATTCAAGCCCAGACAGCTTCAACATGACCAGTACCATGTCTACCACAACATCATGGTGACCCTTAAAAAGTAAAAAACACTTCTCTATCATCCAAAAATTCCCTAAAATCTAGTAAATGTGATAGTAAGAGAACTAGTAATCCTAGACCCTACATTAGATACCTCTCAAACAATTCTCATTATCGATAATTCAAAACAAATTTTTTGAGAAATAGAAATTGGGTCTGAACAACTATCCCCTGACATAAATCTCAAGGATATCCCTATAATCATAAAACATCCAACACAACATGAGGCAAGAGAATTTAAACATGAAACGTCACTAAAATGAGGAACAAAAAAATTATATAGCAACATAAGATCCAAACACATCACCTTAACAAAAAGGGAAAATAAATAGGAATAATAACAACTCAGGGTATTGAGTGAACAAATATGACTCCCACTCCCAAGTTCTCTCTTAAAAACCACTATGTCACCACATGAAATGAACCAAAGGTATATAATTCCCATGTAGCACCTTATTATTATGTTCCTTTATATTTTTTGTCCACTCCTTGAAGTCCTTACCATCTTCAACATCCAACCCACTTTTAATCGATGATGTGAGAATCATCATGAAGATATTGACAATGTTGTGATACATGGAAGAAATCACGAATCTAGATAATATATGGAGGTAGTGTTAGCTGATACCTCATGGATAAAACCCAAGATAACACCTTTAAATGTCCAAGAAACCTGGTAGAAACTTACTCCCATGACTAAACCTTCACTTCCCACAATAAAGGGACACCTTCATAAACATGTGGTCTATAATGTCCAATTCCATAGGCCTCATCCAAATATCAACATAGGCATTTTTATGATTCTGTTCCACCTTTATTAACTTAAGGATCAATTTGATTGTCCTTTTCATACTCTAAAACAATTCTTGTCCAAATTCAGCTGACTCTCTGACCTCTATCTAGTACAAAAGAGATTATAAAGGTCATCATTCTATACTAATAGAGTAGTGATAACAGTTGTAGGAAAACTCTACTAAGGGAAAGTGTTACACCTTCATATCTCTAAAATAAAGAATACATTCTTGAAACATGTTCTATATAGTCTGGATGGTCTATTCCATTTGACAGTTCATCTATAGATGAAAATTGGTTCTAAGGCATAACTTGGATCCAAAAGAATTCTGAAGACCTCTCCACACCCTAGAGGTAAAATGAGGATCATTATCAGATATGATAGTATTAAAAACCCCATGAAGACTCACTATCTACTACTGATACTTCCTCAACAACACCTCCATGTATCTTGACTCCTTAATCACTAAGAATTGATGTGACTTCATAAACTAGTCCATGATCACCCATATAGAATCATAACCACCTTGAGATATGGGTAAATTGGCAATGAAGTCCATTGAAATGTCCTATCACTTTCACTAGGGGGACATCAAGAAGCTCGAGTAAATGATCAGAAACACAATGATTGTCTTTAACCTTCTGGTAGACCAAACACTGAGATAAAAATTCTTTGAATATGTTCCTCAAAACTAACCACAAAAACTGACACCTCAGCGCATGATACCTAATTATCACACTAGGACATACCTCTAAGAGAAATGTTTGGAACTCATGGAGAACCATTTCACACATTTCTAAAGTAATGAAAATATTCCCCTAGAATAACACGTAATGTTTTCCACCCTCATACCATTCCTCAAGAGAATCTCCACAAATAACTCGATCATCCTATACATCTACCTTGGAAACCCTAGCTAGGACTCCACTACTTAAAGAACTAAATATGACTGCATTATCAGTTGATAAATACAATCTCTTCTATCAACCCCTCCCTTATAAAGGTGAAATATTAATAACTCTTATATCATCTCCATGTGTCTTTAACTCATGTACAACATCATCTTGTAACTTTATACTCAATTCATCCCCCACAAAATTCTATTTACCATGTATAAAGGAAATCTTGAAGTCATAGTCCTATAATAACTCTATCCACTGTCACTATCATAGATTTAAATCACATTAGGAGAATAAATAATTCAGCCTTTTGTGATCCATGAATCCAAAAAAAATGTTCACTAATATGGTAGTGTCTCCACAACTTATAAGAAAACACTAATACAAAAAGCCCAAGATTATGGGTGGCATAATTACATTCACGAGTCCATAACTATTGGGATATAAAAGATATAATTTCCCTCTACTGCATCAATATGAAACCAAACCTATATGTGAAGTTTTTATATAAACTTTGAATGTGATAACCTCCTCTAGTAGACAAAGAACTTAAGAACAGACCAACTTTTACTTCAAATACTCAAAAGAAGCTTATCACTGACCATTCAACACAAATGCTTGATCTATTTTAGTCAAAATTATTATAGGATTCATAATCTAGGAAAATTTGGGTACAAACCTCCTAAAATAACCATATAGATCATGGAAACACTACACCATTGAAACATTCTTAGGGGTACCCAAGAAACAATTACCGCAATCTTAAACAGATCAATGACTACTCTACATTGGGATGTGACATGCTCCATGAAACAGAACTCATGGTCCTAGAACTCACACTTCAACAATTTCCTGAACATATGATAAAACTGAAAAACTCCCAACATGGCATGTAGATGATCTATATACTCCTCCTATAACACAAAAAAAATAATAGGATGTCATAGATAATGACCACAATGAATCAGTCTAAAAAATCACACAACACTACATTCATTAGCCTTATAAACATAGCTAGAAGAATCATTAAACAGAACCACATCACAAAAAACTTGTAATTACCATAATGATATCAAAATTATTTTTTTGGATATCCTCATCCTTTAATCACATCTGATGATACCAAAACTGTAAGTCAATCTTTGAGATCCATATTTCTCCCTTCAAAGTGAGTAATGGTTTTTCACCATCACCTGATTAAAATGGTAATAATAGATACATAATCTCAAACTTACATCTACCTTATTTTAAAATAAAAATGGTCATCCCTAGGGTGACACATCAGACAAAATAAATCCACTCTTCAAGAGATCATTGACCTAAATCTATAGCTCCTGCAACTCAGAATAGTTCATCTAATATGGATTCATTGATATGGAAGAAACAACTAGAAACATCTCTATCCTAAACTCAACTTATCATGGAGCGGTAATTGTCACAGCCTCTTATAGAAAGATAATAGGTTACTCTTCCACAACCCTAGGAAACATCATCATTTTAACATCCACATAAATAAACACCAACACATCCAACAAAGAAGATAGAGTCCCAACATAACTCAGACCCATTTTAGGGTTTCCCTCACTAAAGAAATCTACTTGGTATCTCTCATAATCATATAATATGACACACTTACTAAAAAAATCAATGATATCCTACATTTAATTAAACCAATCCATGTAGAGGATGTCTTCATATGGTTGTATCCATAAAAATATGAAATCTCCCTAAGAGAAGCGATTCCCTAACACTAATTCACACTCTTTACACACATCAAGAAAAGTTTCTCAGCCTCTAATTGGTATAGTCAACACCAAGGTCACCAAAATATTATCTACCCCAATTCCCAAATTGTGGACTATAATTGGTAAAATAAAGTAGTGTGTACCTCCAAAATAAAATAAGGAATAAACCCATTTATAAAAAATATAAATAGTACCTCGTATGACATTTGGCTTTCCTAGAGTTAGGATAATTGAAGCATGCACCTGAGCATCTATCTGTCTTTGATGGTGACTTCCTCCATGACCATACTCTACCCACTATCCATGGGGATGAAGGGTATCTTAGGGTGGTCCTCTTGGTACCCCATCACCCCTATATTGATCAAAATCTAAAACAACCTACAATAACTATTTCTGCCTTGGATAAAACTACTATAGAGGATGGGCCCAAGTTAGGGCCCCATCCACATAGATTATTGAAAAAGGTTGGGAAATCTCACTTCTAACGAATTTGATATCCTAAAGATAAGGAAACTATACTTGATTTTCTATATGGTGTTTGAGAAATATTATCTCTAATAAAATAAGATAAGAAAGGCCAAAACATGCTACCCACTAACTGAAAATTATTCTTTTTTCAAAACAACTAAGAAGTCCCAGCCATAGTTATTATTTGTTGAAGGTCATGGTGAATCCCATATCATGATGATCCCTTCCAAGACAACATCCTCTCACAAACATTAATCATTTTCAGTACATCATTATATGAGTTAAATATAAATGGATTGACCAGGCACTGGATCTCTAGGAACAAAGACTCCCTAAAATGCCTCACCCTAGCCTCAAAATTTGGAAAAAAATTGAAATCAAAACATATAAGGTTCTTATAGAAGAAACTAAACTCTTGGAAATCAAAAAATCCCTATAAAAAGGAAAGGATATCTTTCTATAAATCATACTTAGCATAAAAGGATAAAAAATCATCCTAAAACCGATCCCTAAACTTGTCCCATGAAATAATTGACTCCTCACGATCCCTGGGGAATAAAATACACCACTATTAAGCTGGCCCACACAATATCATCATAGATAAAAAATACAATGCTCCTTCTGATCATGAATTGAAATAAAGGTTATATCCACCACATCTATAAAATAATCTATCTATATATATGAAATAGATCCTTTATACTTCTATAAACCATGGAACTAAAACTCTTAAATTGTCCTCCTCCAAGAGTCATCGTTTCAGCCTCCACTCCAAAGTGATATGATGGAATGTACTATTTAATGTATTATAAATGAACCTAATAGGGATTTAGACCTATTTTTATAACTAAAAAATAAAAAAAATCAATATACATAAACTAGGGACAAAATATATTTTTAAATTTTATTATTTAATTAATTCATTTTAACTTATTTCCCCTTTATCTACCAAAATTCCAACACAGGTACAGAATCATCATGATGCATGATTCTTACCAAGGTCTATACCCTACAAGCAGTGTCACTTTGCTTAGCATGTTTAGTAATCTTGATGTTCCATGATTTGGATCATCAGTGGAAATAGAATCTCATGTTCTAGCTAGTCTCCTTTGTTCACGGTATGTACTAATCCCAGTTGATATTGTCTCCCTACCAACCCATCCATCCCAACCAGTTTCTGACTCCATAATTTATACTATCACTCAAATTCCAACAGAGATTCCACATTTTCAAGACTACCTCCCTCAAAAATTACCCCACCTAGGCCAAAAATGAAGTAAGAGATATAATGACACCTAAAGTGAGACTCTAGTGGTCCATGAGTTGACAACTAGCACTGAGGGTATATCAGTCACAGACATGGGATACACCCTTTATAAATTTTAAAGAGTATGAGATAATTTGGATAAACTACCAACCAAAATTATAATATAGATGAAATCACAATACATGTAATTTCATACATAAACTAAAATAAAAACTGCAAGCACTAAAAGTAAAACTAGGTAGGGACCACAAACCCCAACAACTCCCAACAGCTTCCCAACAACTCCTCTGAGCTATTAACATTTATCCCAACCTCCAACATTATCCTAATAACCTAAAAATAGTTTATATATACATAAGGTTATAATAACATGTATACTCAGTATAATACTCCCTAGAACATCTCATGAAAAATTTGAAAGAAGCATACAAAATCCTATTGAATAAAAAATTGAAACTAACTCATCACATAAATAGGTGGTACTAGTTTCCCATCCTCACCATATCTCACTCAGAAAATAATTCATATAAGTAAACCATTATATATCAAAATCATATATATATATATATATAAGTTCCTCAATTCTACTTCTATGATAGTTTGTCACTCTCATACCCCAATAGCTACATCATATGCTCATCCCTCCTATAAATCATCTTAAACCTCATAAAATAGTATCACCACTATTACATCATCCTCTGTAACTCATCATCATCATATCCTAGTAGTAACCAATTGTATTCCTAAAATTCAATATAATATGTGTCAATTAATTATACCTCAAGCCATCACCTC
This sequence comes from Viscum album, assembly GCA_963277665.1. Classification (NCBI taxonomy): domain Eukaryota; kingdom Viridiplantae; phylum Streptophyta; class Magnoliopsida; order Santalales; family Viscaceae; genus Viscum; species Viscum album. Next base: position 402,601,628 of record OY728138.1, read on the forward strand.
CCATGAAAGACACTAATGTAAAGCTGAAACTACAACATTCATATACAGGTTTTTGTTATACATTAAGTAATTACATCCCAAACATTAATGTATAGTAAAACATGAGCCATCACAACCTTGGTAGGAACTCACCCTATATAATAATCTATTATATCCTTGGATATGACTACTCATCTACAATTATAAGGATATTGGGTTAGAGGGTTAATCTAGCCATTTGTTCCCCCGCCATCCTGGATGTCAGAGAAAACACTCCCCGAAACATTTGGGTGTTGGTTTCCCTACTAACATAGGTGGGGAAGCATATGATATCAGAAAAAACATAATAATATCATGCCCAAACCAAACTAATATAAACTACTTATCCTTATACTCATATACATCTATAATCACATAGGACACCTGACTACCACTACTAAATACTATATATCAGAAAAGCACACAAGCATCAAGTTCTTTATTGGTTAGTTAACCATTAATTAATTTACATTAACATTTCCCATGATTGAAATGTTAATATTCTTAAGAAAATTTCCAACAACACTAATAATTATATTTCTTATAATCTCAAGAATTTAATAATTTTTTGTGAACACCATGAACCAACCCCGTTCATTTATTAGTTCAATTATTATTTCATAATCATCCAGGTACTCTATAACTTAACCTATGTTACCAATTAGAAGATCCACTCGCAATACATAGAATAAAACTATGTACCGTAGTAGGAAACTAATAATATCAATAAAATTCATCCATCAAGACATCAAGAAATCATCAAGAAGGATTAAGGACATCAATGATTAAGCCCCACTCTAAACTCATCATGTCTTCCTGGTGTCCCACACCATTGTGCATAGTATAAGTTGTCTCACCATCATTAGCATCGACCGTCACCATATCCTATGCTACCATCAAATTAATCATCCATCATATAAAATGTCAAATAAAATTTCCTTGGTCCTCTATCCCATTTCACATCAAGGATCTCAACCACAAAAAATTCATCAACAAAAAATAAGGATCTAAATCCCAAGAGCACATATTCATTTCAGAAGTATTTTTTCACACAGGCGAAGGCACTAAGTACATGGCATCGAGGTGGTAATGCCTCCCTCAAAATGAAAAGCATTGTTTATCACCAAAATATTATCTTTAACCAACAACCAATTTAATCTCATCTTGAATTAAATATTTCATTAAGTCTAGGTTATCCACACAAGGTAACCCAAGGGAATTAGCTAACCCTAGAAAACCAAAAACCTAATTCCAAGCATTAATTGAAATGATAAAATATAAGATCACTATTAGAAAAATGATCATTAATCTCTCCTTAATTATCATTATTTGGTTTTATGTTTTAATGATTTTAATTAAATAACCATTCTAAGAAAAAAATGATAAAAATGCTACCAAACACAAATCACACTATCTTAGAAAACATAAAGAGGCATCATAAAAACAAAAAACACATGCCTTATCAATACCCAAACATTCATTTAATTCTATAAATAAACATTAATTATATTGAACATGTGATAATTTTATTTTAATTTCATCAACTAATAGGATTACAAATAATCTCATTATAAGACAAAAAATAGATAACACTATAGCATGAGACAACATCATCTTTTATATTATATTTCTTTATTTAAATAAGTTTAACAATTTAATATATGAAATGAATTTAAAATTATAATTAAATTATTGTGTTAATGAAAACAATAGTGTTCTATGAATTTTGATTTATTATAAAGAGTTAATTAAACAAAGCATGTAGTAATTATTATTATTCTTTTCAAATTTTTCTACTAATTAAATAAATGTTCAACATGTGATTATTTTTCTAAATTAGTATATAATTAAGGTAAATCAATACAATTTAAAAATGGGGTAAAATTATGGTTCATTCACACTTGAATATAAATAAAAGGAGAACTAATAGGTCCCATACCTCGATTAGAAGATCAACAATCTATGAGAAGGAATAGACAAGTGAGAAATAGACACAATCAAATGAAGCACTAACAAATCAAAGGAAACACCAATGAAGCCCAGTCATGAGAACCAACATCAATAATAACTCTATTGAATACCCAAAACATAAATAAAACCTACCAATAATGGATCCTGAAAGGAATAATGGGATAAAAAAAGAGGAGAGTAGAAAAGAGAGTACCTTGATCCTTGAAAAATTGTTTTGGATTAACCAAGGAGATATACTCTCAAGGAGATGCGGTTAGAGGGTGAAGATAGGAATATAGGTTATCCAATTATCGAGAAAAGGAGTGAAAATACGAACCAAGGGAGATCAGGCCTCATATTTATACAGGAAAGCAGTAAGACTTCACTATAGTGTGGGGAACTCCCAACATGCCCATGGTGCCTCTGGTCAAAATGAGATCTGATTTTCAAGTTGTTTGAACCCCATAGACTATGTGACTTTAAAAAAAATAAAAACATATTTGAACACCACTAAAGACATTCCTATGGTTTGGTGTAAAATTCCAAGTAATTCTATGATCGTCGGGCCTAGAATTAGAGTGTGGTGAGCTCCATATTTCTTGTGTCTAACTGTGGTAATTGTTTAATTCCACACCCATTATTATTTTTCAAAATTCATTCCCAATCCATGTTCCTCATATGTATGTCTCTCTAGTGAAAATCAAGGAATCACACCCTTCACCATAGCTATGCAAGCCATTTCACAGGGTTCGGTTAACTCCAACACCAAATAGCCATTTCCGTGCCTAAAATCATAACTCACAAGTACAAAATGGAATACCCCATACTCAAGCCTCCAAAAAATCTTCAACGCATCTAGGAACATGCTTATCACCATGGAATAGTGAACCTTAAAACATATAAAACTCTTATCTAACCTCCATAAATCTTATAAACTATAGGAAAATACAAAGGTAAGAACATTAAGAGTCTAAGATCTTGCATTCATAAATAAGGGTAGGAATTTTATAGTATTAGTAAAAATGATCCTAGGTTGAGAAAAACATATCATACTCTATACTACAACTAAGGAGGTAATGAACTCCACCTCATTCCCACATTCTGATGATTGTGATTTAAAGAGGAAATTGATGTAAAATCTACAAGAATATCAAACCACTATAAAGTTAAGTTCTATTTGGTATTAATTTTCAATTGGTATCAATTTTAGCTAGTATCATAATTTCATAGAGCTTATTTTTGGATGAAAATTTACATAGTGTTAAATTATTTATTACACCCCTTGAGGGGGTGAAACTAAAGAAGTGAAGGCATTCATGGATTTCTTATATTCTTAAAATCTAGAAATATGGAATTCCCCAACATTATTGAAGTGTGGTGTATGAAATTCACTCTCCATTCCTTATTATTGTGTATATATGTTGTACTTATAAAGGGTTTTTTCTCTAAGAAAAAAGGGTAATGTTTTTAATTTCATTGGAAATTTCTAATGTATTTTTTTAACATGACTATGTATTTACAAATGTTTTTGAAAATATGATTTGTAGATCCCCTAAGAACTAAAAATATGAGTAGGAATTTCATTGATAAATATATTGGAAAATTTTGGTTTATATGTTATGAACTTTTTTTCTACATTAGGTTTTACCAAGTAGACGTAGATTGATTAACTAATGGTTCACTACTAAGAATTTTGTTGTTCCTAACTTCACTAAAAATATTGGAAGATCATCAGAATAAGAATTGGTATTTCAAGTATATGAGAGAATTATTACATTAAGGGGGAGAAGTTTTCCTCCTTTTGCATTTATTCTCATTAAGTAGGATAGGAATAGTAAAATTGTAATAGATATTTACATCAATATAAATTGTTAGTAAGTTCAAGGTATTGAAAATAAATCCAAATGGGGGAATGAAGTTCCATTTAGATAGTGTTTGTGTTTGTTGTCAATGTGCATGTTAAGAGTTTTCGAGGAGACATGGATGATCGATTGAAATATCCACTAAATATATGAAGAATGTGTTACCCATTCCTTATGGGTAAATAATATTGGATTTATTTATTCTTAAATACATGGCTATATAGATTTAGGTGGAATCCTAGACATTAGATAATTGAAGAGATGATATTCATGGATATATATGGAATTTATTATAGAAATAGTTCCAGTACAATCAATAATAGTTTGGAATAGAGTAAATGTTGGTTGTAGTAAATTGTCTCAATAATTTGTTGAAAAAAAAGTTATAATACTATCTCATTTGTGAATTTTAAAATCCATGAGATGAGAGAAGGCCATCATTATGTGTTTTTGCAGATGACTAGTGAAATTAGTGTGTACAACACATGGTTATTGGTTTATAAAGACTAGAGGTAGTTTAAAGAATACCTGAACTTAATTGAAGAAGGTATAGACTTGAACTAAAAAGTACAAAATTTGGTAAAATCATGACTCATGTAGTAGATCAAGCTATCGGATGGTTAATTGGTCATATGGTTAATCTACTAATCCGTTTGGTTGATCAGTTACCCATAAGGTCTATCTAACAATTTTCAATAAATAGATAATATTTCATGTAGTCATTCATTAAGTTATATGGTCAATAAAAATTATTTATACAATCACTTTATTTTAGTCATGTGATCAATCAATTGGTCATGTGGTCGATCAACTTAGTCATGAGGTCAATCCTCTTAGTCATTTGGTCAAATGTTTGGTCATATGGTCAATCAAAAAAGTCATTTTTCTGATCATTATGCCATGGGGTCAATCTAAGAGCTTCTTGAAGTCAATAGGTTGGTCATGCATACACTTCACTCATGATCACTTTTCCACCTCAACATGTGGTTGATCTGAAACTTAGTGAAAATGGAAATTATTACAGCCCAAAAAATAGTGATATTTCTAGATGCTACATCTGAAGAGGAAATTTAAAGGGGTTATGAATGATTTATTTTTTAGTGATAAAAACTTAAAAAATAAAGTGCAATGCATGATAAGAAATTATTTTTACTAATCAGCAACACGATTCAAGGAAGATCAATTCAAGAGGTATTATAGAGCATATTAAAAAAATAAGGAATAAGTTTCAAAATTAAGTGCAAATGATATTTATTAATGATAATGATTTTCTTAATCTATTTTAATATCATGATTATATTATGATCCATGATCTAATATAGTTCAAATATTTTAAAATTGTATGATAGATTTATGGGAAATAAATTAAGCCTAAAACCGTTTTTCCAATTTTACCAATACTAAAAATAGAGAAATATGAAAATGATTGTGTTGAGATATTTTTCTCTAAATATAACAAAGGTTTTTTATTCATTCTTGATATTAAAATGAGTTGATTCAAGATGAGATACGATCTAATCATGTAGATAATTTTAATATCATCACTAGTATTTAATGACTCCCTCAATCTATGAGAATATGAACCAAGTTACATATGTAAAGGTGTATAATCATTATATGGGTGGGGAGATTAAAGTGAAGTAGTTTGTACATATTACTTAAGTAAATTTGTGAGTAAATACATCTATAGAATAATAAAAAAATATCAGTGGAGTTGTAAAATGTCCTGTCATTCTCTAGGTTGATGAATTGGTCAGGATTTTTTCAATTAAAATTTTTTCTGATAAGAATTGATGTATGTTAGTAGCAGTGAAGAAAATTTAAAGCTGCATCTTTGTTTGTTGTAGTATTTATCTACCATCAATAAAAATGATTCAAACTATATATTTCATTTGATTATTTTGAGATTTTGGGAAGAGATGATGTGAAGATATCAAGGCTAATTATAATAAACTAGAAGACTCTAGAATACTTATTTTTATGAGAGAAAAATATAAAAGAAAAGGAAAATAAAAAAAATTGAGGGCACTCCCATCATTATATAGGATAGAATTGTTATAAAAAAATATTGAGATCATGAGGGAATCCTAGATATAATAAAGGTGAGAAATTTATTGGGATCATAGAGCACCAAAATCATTCAAGGTATATTCTATAGTTCATATATTGAATTTATCTTTACTGGTGCCCTGTGTATAAAATGAAAAGGAAGGATATATGAGAAAAAATGACTTTTGAGTTGTGGAAACTGATAGTTATGTGTTATGTAATATCATTAAGGGCTATAAAGTTTAATAATAAGAATGAGGAGGAGTATTCGAACTTATAATGATGAGTTAGATCTTCAGGGTATCGAAGTTCAATGAAGAAGAATAGATTCATGCTACATCCATTATTACATAATCTTGAGAATAATAAAAACAAAGAAATGGTGACTTGTTGTGTATAGTTTCATCTATGGGTTTCAAATAACTTGAAGAGTGATGAGGATTTTTTGGGGTTTAAGAACCAAGAATCTTGATAATTAAGGAATTCATATGATTATGTTCTCAAGATCTATGATGATGTTTTTTAAGAAGTGATTTAGTTATAGAGGAATCTAAAATATATTTTGGGATTTTAAGAAGATATTATTCAATTAAATAGGATTTATTAAATTTATGTTAAAGAATGCTATGAAAATATATTTTTCTACTTTAAATAATAACTCCAAAGTAATACTTTCATGTATATAGTGGTACACTATAGAACCTATATAACTCAGGGTATGTAAGAAGATCGTAGTGTGAATCTATGATTATAGTGTAAATTTATAGACAAAAGTCTTGTGTGAGATAAGAAATTTTAAATATAGTGAGATTATATTAGTGAAAGTGTGATAAGAACTTTTCATAGTAGTCACATTGATTATTGTGGATAATTATTGATTATGGAGAATAACCAATAAAATCATGGAGTGGGTCTTTGTACTGAACCTTGTAAAAATATTTTGTACCTCTTTATTTATTTACATGAATCATGTGTAATTGGATATTTCTATGTTAAATATAAAATAGATATATATTCACTAACTATAATAGAGGTTTAATTATTTTTAGGGGTCATAGATTCATAGGATAATTTGGTAATTGGTAAAAAGTGGTCAATACATGATTCACCCCCCCCCCTGGGTGTCTACATCGATCTTATTGATAATTTTGGATCCAACTAATTTAATAATTCAATTAATGTTTGTCGTTATAATATTAAAAAAATTACATGTTTCTATTGTTTTTTTCTTGTTTTTTCATTTGATTTGATATTAAGAACATTGTTCTATTTCTTTATTGATGATAATATATTTAATGTATATTTCATGGTTAAATAAATATTATAAGGTAATAATAATGGGAAGTGAAAATCTAGGATTAATAATATTAAACATGAAATTATAAATAAGTGATTAGGAAATGGTGTTTGATGATTTTAGGTTATCATTATTGTTCAATAGTGTTGCTATCTTGTTGTGATAATGATGGAGGTTTCAGTTTGGTTTCAATTTTAGGTTCTAGAAGTATTTTACTTCATGGTTTTTGTAAGGTTGTTTTATTTTGGGGTGTTTTTATTATTCTCTCCTCCCCGTGTTTTATTATCACCTTGTTGAGTCATACCTTCCTTGAATCTTTTGGTTACTTTGTTGATTCTATTTTCCTTAGAGTGTTGTTTTATTTTGTGGGTTGAATTTGGGTAGTGATAGGTTGATTAAATAGAATGGATAATTGGGGGTTGTGTTTTGTATAATATATTTTGTTGGGTTATTAGATGAGTATGTTGGGAACTATTGTTGAGAGGGTGTGTATTGGGTTGTCTTCTGAGATTTGTGTGGTCAATTATTTACTTGGGGGTTGGGTTATGGTGTGGTTATTGAGAATAGAAGTAATTTTTCTTGATAATGTGGTTGTATAGATTCAATGTGAAGAAATTTATAGGAATTGATGAAGAAGGTGATCAATAAACTATTTGGGGTTTTGTTCCTTCTTTTTTTTTATTATAGGCAGGCCTTATTGTAGTGAAATGATGAGGAATTTGATTATTGGATTAGTTATGTCTCCATTGTTATTTGGTTTGATATTAAGTGGGGGATAAAATGTGTATTATTTACCCATTGTCTTTTATGTTGTATTTTTTGTGAAACTGATCATGTTTTGTTATGGTGATGGAGGTTGAGGGGTGAAATATAAGAGGTGTGTAGTGGATACGCAGAGATCATGATATCGTGGAACATAGAAGTGTACAGAGAGAGTGATTTTATATATGGTTGTATTTATGAGGTAGATACACATCATATATAATCATGAGGTAAATGGAATGATGTTGATAACTTTTATGATTATAAAATCCCTCATCTGTATGGGTGATCAAAATTTGTGGAAAAGTTTAAACTTTTGATTTGGTGGATCAGTAGTTTCTATACCAAGTATCATAGTGGTATTTAGAGGGTTGTAACCCTTAAAATGACCTAATATGGACTTGTTATGATGTTCCTTAGAGGTTTCAGACATTTTGAGAGAATCATGGGGGTTCAGGGCTTGGATTTTGGGTTTTCAGAAAGGCAGGATAGGGTGCACGATTGGAGCATGTTTAGTTTTAACCATGAACCCTTTCTGTGTGGTCTAAAATACATATTAATGTGTTCATAGAAACCATGTTTTAGTTCACACAGTTAGTGAATGTTCTGTTAAACCTTATGTTGCAACTGTGCATAGTAGCAGGCTTGGAGAGAGTTAGATACACCGTTTGGTAAACTGTGTAACCAGAACATGTTCCCTTTAAAAAGATTATAATGACTATTTACCCCCCCCCCCCTATTTTATACCTATATACCATATTTCTCATCTTCCCTTGTGTTTGAAACCCCATTAATCTCCCTCTTCTTCTCTCCTTCAACCACCATCGATTTTACGTGGTTTTGAATAGTTTCTTAAGAAATTAAGGTGAGTATTTTTCCTCTAGGGGCTTACTTTCCTATATTTTTTCCTCCTATATGATTTTTAAGTTATCCTATTTAGGTTTTAATTGGATAATCCACTAAATCATAGTAGAATAACCCATTTATCATAGGTATTTCAGTGGACTTACATAGAGGAGATCCCATGATGGTATATCCACACCATCACACATCATTGCATTAGAGGTATATTACACCATAAATTTTATTAATGGTTTTCATTAATTTTTCTATCAATTGATGTCTTTATTGGAATATTTGGTTAGTAATTTGGCATGGAATATGGTTGGGGTTATACATTGGGACTTTAGAGAATGGTTGTATTCGGCTCTGACATGGCATGACAACCCAAGCTCAGGTGGTTGATCTAAGCTCATTTAGACATTGTGGTGTTTGGTAGAGGCTTTAATGGGACTTGGAAAGTTACTAACACTTGGTGAAAAAGTGTTAAATTGACCTTTGAGGTAGGTGGACTAAGATCTATTACCCATAGTCTTGATAATTTATTTTCATTTTTATGTAGTATATGTAGTAGAACCAGCATGTGGTGTGGTTACATTTTTTGTTTAAGAACATATATTAGGACTTTAAATTGGTAATTTTGACCTTCCAAAGACCCCATCAAGTCTATGGGTGATAATGAGACTGAACCTATGGCTACTGATGGAGTTTTTTGATTCTTTTAAATAGTTAAATAGATGAACTATGAGGTTGACCTGGTTAGTCTCGTTAGTTGGATTTATAGAATAGTTAGGTGGATATTTGTTATAATTAGGGAATAAATTTGTATGACATATTGAGGGGTTAAAATTGAATTTTTTTTATGTTCCAATATTATGTAAGATGCTTATGAGGATTTTTAAATGATTATAATCATGTGTATTTAATTTTGTTCTAGTTTTGGGTTTCAATGGGTGATAATTTTATTTTGAAGTGGATATTATTTTAAAATGGGGTGTTGACCTCCAATTATTTTAAAAGAGAATTTTTAGATGGATTTAAAATTTTGATTTGAAATGTGTGTGTGGTTTCCCCTTTGATCAAAATTTATTAATGGGTATTTAAAAGTTTTTTATGGAAATGATAGTATTTTACCTTATTTTTTATGTTAAAGAGGAAAAATTATGTTTGAGGGTGGATTCAAAATGATTTAGTGGAATATGTGATTTCAATAGAAATACATAGTATGGTTGGATTGATGTTAATTGATATAAGAAAGGTCATAAGAATTCGAAGATGGTTTATAGTGTTAAATTCACATTGGTACATTGGTAAATGATGGAATGTTTTAGGTGTCATATTGAAACTCCAGGCACAGCTAGTATACTATATGGTTAGCTTCTAAAACAATGCTCTGGGGACTGATTTTATATGATGTGGTTTAGGATACAAACTAATCCTCTAGGAATAGTTGATATACCATATGGGTTAGTATATTGGACTGATGCTCTGTATCCATGGTTAGGTATTGGACTGGTGCTCCATGCATAAATGATATTGATACATTGTTAGGTGTTAGGCAAACTCTATGGGAACTAACAACACTTAAATAAGATATGGGAACGTTGGAATGATTCTTCTTAGTTGAAATAATTTAAGAACTAATAGAATCACTTTATTTTATATAGAGTATGTATCACACTATGATTTATGGTTCATATGATAAATATTGGATAAATTAGGTTTGGTTGGGTCAGGTTTCACTTTATAACCTGAGGGATAATATGTTAATTAATAAATAGTTGTTTTAAAATGTATCATCATTTTTATATTGTTAATTATTCCTTGTTAAATCTGTATACATGGTTTACCATACTAGTTATTTCCTTAGACACCATTATTGGTAGCCTACTAAGTTTTAATCACACCCCCACTTAGTTCACCACTACACATGGGGACCCAAGTAGTTCCCACATGTTTATCATAGGAATAGGTTGGGGTTGAGGCCCTGGTTGAGTATTTAAAGATCGAGCATGATAGATCATTTGGTATTAGGATATTGGATTAGTTTCGGCTTATGGGTGTAATTGAGCCCTTTTGATTGGTTTATTTATTTTGGTATGTTTGTGTAACCAACCCAATGGGAATTCAGTTTGATGTATAGCATGGTTATTCAAGACTTTACTACATTACATTTTTTATTCAATTTTTTTATGTTTTTATACTTTTTATTTTATTTTATTTATTGATGTTTTATATTTAGTTATTACTCTTTTACTTTACACTTTGATACAGTGTGTGTATTCCTCCCACAGTACCACCCAAGACTCACTCTTCTAGTTAGCAGCATCTAGAATATGGGGAGTCATGCCTAAGGTATAAGGACCTAGCCTTATTACATAAATAATATTGAATTTAGTCAAGAAAAAACTTCCTTTTACATTTAGGATCTTTTCAAGTTTATAGAATTAGAAAATTGGTACATAATACATTCATAACATTACACATTTTTATAGAGTGGATACCATAAAAACAGTTTCCATTTTTTCAAAATATAAAACATTAAAACTTAAAACATGATTCCTTGAAAATTATTCAACATTTAACATGGATTCCTTCTTTGTATTACACATCAATTAACCTGTGAAAATCATTTAAAACTTAGGATGAGCAAAAAAAATCAGTAAGGGATATAAAAAGAAGGAAAGAACACATTAGTCCATGAATACTTGTAATGTATGAAATCAATTTCAAAAGACATACTTATCACTTGTATATATATACTTACTTTGTGAAACATGAGATTTAAACAATACATAAGAACATAAGTATAACCATAAAGGTATCTTGGGGAATTACTTACATAATCTTGTAACCCTCTCGGCTACCTTATAATTTGTAACCCTCACGACTACCTTACTATTTGTGTAACCATCGCAGTTACACTTGGAGTAACCATATGGACGACCTCCAACTTACACATACCCAATGCATTGAAGGGAAATATAGGTCCCACCCTTCATCATAAACAATTTCCAAGAACCATAACATAATCTTGCAACATGAATAATATAATAAAAACATTGATTTTGAATTTTGTAAAAGAGAATTTTAAAAGAGAATTTTAAAAGAAAATCCCCTTATAAACATCATACAATTGAAGAGAGACTTAATAGAGTGGATTAAATATGTATATACAATGTAATTAGACATAGTTAAACATAAGATAATCATAACACATCACATAATCAATTTTAATACCACATAAATGAAGTAAAAGGTTAACCCAAAGAATGGAAATCAGGTTAAGAATTCCCTTACAAAAATTCGGCAGCCTAACGGCTATGCAACATGGTTTTAAAAAATATTAAAAATAGAGGGGAAAAGGGTAACCCATACAGAAATGAATCATAATACAGAATAGATCAAGAATAAGAAGTAAATAAGAACATTGTATGGAAACTTTAAAGTTATACCACATAAAAGAGAACTTGAATGGAAAAAGAAAGAAATTGATAATTTTCTTACCTTGTAGAGTAACTCCTAGAACTTGAAGGTTGGAACCTTGGGGGCTTGAGGAAACCTTGGGAGGTCTAATAGGGAGGTAAGGATTCCATAGCTTAGTTGATGAGGAATTTGGAATGAAGTTATTGAAGGAATGGGTAGGTATTTATAGCAAAAGTGATGGATTATTTTAATAATTTCCAAGGGACACCTCATTAGTGGTATTTAAAAAACCGTGGGCTTGCCCATGGTATTTTCCCTTGGTATAAGCCATTTGGGAAACCTCATAACTTATTTTAATGTACACAAGTAGACCAGATTAATTTCATAATTATCACATCATTAATGATGTCATTAACACACCGAAACTCAAAACAGTATTTTTTACTATTCACTGAAAAATCAACTATTTCAGAAAAATCCCCAAAATTCTCCCTAACCATTTATCGACATGAAGAATTCAAAAATGAATTCCATTTTCTTAAAATAATTTTCTAAATATTTTTAATTTAATTTTTAAATAAAATCATACTTAATTCAAAAATTAATAATTTAAAAATTATAAATGCTTTTATATCACATTTAAAAATTAATCAAGATGTCATTATCTAAAATACTTTATAAAATAAAATAATAATATAATTTACTATTCATTAGGGTCATATTAATATTCTTATGGGTATGTTACTGTTAACCAAAAAACAAGTTGGTTCCAATAGACTCCAAATAACATACTGAACATAATTGTAGATAACCATTTTTCGAAATTCAGAACATATAAGTAGTAAAATTATGTTTAAAGGATACTTATAAATATCTACATTAAACAAAATTTCAAGCATTTCAACTTATTTTTAGAAAACCTTAGGGTGTTACATTATCCCCACCTTCTGGAAATTGTGTCCTCACAATTTTATTTACTTATTAAACAAGTGAGAGTACCTTTCCCTCATAGCATTTTCAGACTCCCATGTTGCTTCTTCAACCATGTGGTTTCTCCAAAAAACCTTTACCTGGTGGATTATCTTATTCTGCAATACATGTTCCCTTCGATCAAGAATCTAAATTGGTTTCTCTTCATAAGAAATGTTCTCTTCCAGTTGAACTTCTTCTGGTCTTAAGAAAAGTGATGAATCTGGCACATACTTTCTCAACATAAACACATGAAAAACATTGTGTACCTGAGACAAACTTGGAGGCAGAGCTACTAGATATGAAACTAATCCAACTTTTTCCAAGATTTCAAAAAGGATCGATGAATTGTGTAATTAGATTTCCTTTATTACCAAAAATGAATCACACTCTTCCAAGGATAGATTTTAAGGAAAATATGGTCACCTACCTCGAAAGAGAAGTCTTTCCTTCTGTTATCTGAATAACTTTTCTACCTACTCTGAGCTGTCCTCATGTGTTTTTGGATCATCTTCACTTTATCAGCCACTTCTTATACTAATTCTGGCCCCATAAACTTTCTTTCATTGGCTTCATCCCAAAACACTGGAGTCCAACACTGCTTCCCATACAAAGCCTCAAAAGGTGCCATCTGAATATTGGAATGAAAATTGTTCTTTAATAAAACTCAACTAAAGAAATATGATGATCCCAAATTCCCTAGTAGTACATTGAAAAAGCTTGAATCATATCCTCCAATGTTTGAATTGTTCATTCTATCTGCCCGTCTGATTGAGGATGAAAATCTTACTGAAATTTAATTATGTTCCCAATAACTTCTGAAGTCCCTTCCAAAATTTAGAAGTGAACCTGGGATCTCAGTCTGATGTAATGGAAAGAGGAACTCCATGAAACTTGATAATATCCTTGAGGTAAAATTGATAAAGCTAATCCAAATAGATTGTATCTCGAATAAAAAGAATATGTGCAGATTTTGTCAGCCAATCCACAATAACCCAAATTGCATTGTTACCTCAAGATGTCTTAGGTAGTCCCACCACAAAGTCCATGGATACATTCTCTAACTTCAACTCTAGCACTAACAAAGGCTGAAGCACCCCCTTTGATAAATGCCACTATGCTTTAACCTACTGACATGTCAAACATTTCATGGTAAAGTCAGCAATATTTCTTTTCATTTCATCCCACCAGTAATACCTCTGAAGGTATCTATACATCTTAGTACTGCCAGGATAAACCAAAAATGGAGAACTATGAGCTTCACACAACAAATATTTCTTCAACTGAGAATCATAGGGCACACACAACCTTTTTACAAATCTTAAAACACAAAATTTATCAAGGTTAAATTCTGGAAGCTTACCCATTTTAACCAATTCTACCTTTTTCTGTAACTCACAATCTTCCTTCTCTGCTCACTTAATTCTATCTGACAATGAAGATTGCACTGAAACCTGAAACAAAATAGATGTATTCCCTACACCAACCACTTCTAATCCAAAATTCATCAAATCATTAATCAAGGGATCATGTTCCAAATGAAAGCACATGAGCCTCAACCTAGTTAGTGAGGACTCGATAGGTGCATCCAAGAGACCCGAGATCAAATCTGGGTGGAGTCTTATTTATGGGCACTGTATTAGGCATTGTAGCAGGTACTATAGCAGTTATTGTTCAGTACTGTAGCGAGTACTGTAGCAGGAACTGTTCAGTACTATAGCAGCTGGAACTATTCATCCATCTGGGCCTTTGGGCCACTGGTTTGGTCTTCGGGTCCTGCAAGGATTTCAGGATACCCAAGGAATTTAGGCTAGTTGATTCTCAATGCCTTCGGGCCACCTTAATGCCTTTGGGCCACCCTAAGGCCTTCGGACCACATGAATGTAGATGTACCAGTCATACTACAAGGGAAAAGGCTTCAGAGGAGGATTCAGGGCAGGCGCATTCACTAGAGCAGAGCTAACCGGAATTGGAAGAATTAGAGGGTATGGCTTTGCCATCGGTACCGGGCATGTGCAGCTTTGCATAGGATAGCTATCCGACCAGCCTTATGAAGGTGGAGTGCTGATATCATGACACATACTGGGGAGGAGCAGTTCCAAGTTGTATTTTCTGGGTGATTTCCTCTAAGACCTACGAGTCATGTAATTGTCTTTGTGCCTTCGGTCCTTGTAAGGGTTCCACCTCATCCCTTGAAAGGTGGATAATCAAAAATAATAAAAAATGAAGCATGTTCCAAACATAACATGATTAATGATGCATGGTGTTTTCAACTCAAGGAATCCACCACTTTGTTTACTTTTCTAGGATGGCAATTGATTGTGAAATCATAATCCTTTATCAGTTCAAGCCATCTTCTCTACCTCATGTTTAATTCCTTCTGAGTGAAAATATACTTCAGACTTTTATGGTCAGTATATATTTGACATTTGGCTCCGTATAAATTATGCCTCAAAATTTTGAAAGCAAAAAGCCACAACTACCAATTCCAAATCATTTTTGGGATAATTTAACTCATGAGGTTTTAGTTGTATTGAAGCATAAGCAATTACCTGATCATTTTGCATCAAAACACAACCAAGACCCTTCAAAGAAGCATCACTATAGATGAAAAACTCACCATTTCGGGAAGGCAAGGACAAAACATGAGCATTTACCAATCTCTTCTTCAGTTCCTAAAAAGAAACATCACATTCTTCTATCCAAAAAAATTTAACCCCTTTTTGTGTTAACTTAGTTATCGGGCTAGATAACTGAGAAAAGTTCTTAACAAAATGTCAGTAATAACCTGCTAATCCAGGAAAACTACGAATCTCTGTAATATTTGTGGGTCTTGGCCATTCATTAACCACTTTTGTTTTGGTAGGATCAACTATTATTCCATCCTTATTTACAATGTTCCCAAGAAAATAAATATGTTTCAACCAAAAATCACACTCGCTGAATTTTCCATAAAGTTTCTTTTATTTTAAGGTTTGTAAAACAACCCTTATATTTTTTTCATGCCCCTCTTTATTTTTAGAAAATAATATAATTTCATCAATAAATACAACCACAAAATTATCCAAGAACTCATGAAATACTCTATTCATAAGATTCATGAATACAGTAGGTGCATTAGTTAACCCAAAGTCCATAACAACAAATTCATAATGCCTATATCTAGTACGAAAGGCTGTTTTTAGGATTTCATCCTCCTTCACCTTCAACTAATGGTATACGGATCTCAATTAAATCTTGGAAAGGTACTGAGCTCCCTAAAGCTGATTAAACAAGTCATCGATATGAGGTAAAGGATACTTGTTTTTAACAGTGATGTTATTAAAAGCTCTATAATCAATGCAAAGTCTCATGGAACCATATTTATTTTTAACAAACAAAATAAGAGCTCCACATGGTGAAGTGCTAGGACGAATGAAGCCTTTATCAAGAAAATCCTACAACTAATTTTTCAATTAAAGAAGTTATATTTGAGACATACGATATGGGGGTTTTGAAATTGGCTTAGCATTAAGAACTAAGTCAATTGTGAATTTGACTTCCTGATTAGGTATGAAACTAGGTAACTCATCAGGAAAAACATTAAGGTATTCATTTACTACAGGAACATCATTAATCTAAACAGTTCCCTTGTTTTCAACAATATGAGAAAGATAACTTTCATTTCCATCTTTCAACAGTTTCTTAGATTCTTGATATGTTATCAATTGTATGGGTTCATTCTTGTATAAAAACTAAAACTCTTTATGAAAATCAACTTCTTTAGCTCTACATTCCATCTTATCATGATAAACAAAAAGCCAATCCATTCCTAGAATAACATCAAACTTGACTAAGGGTAAAACAAAAAGGTTTTCAGGTAAAGTATTTCCATATAACACAATAGAAATATTCTTATAATTCCTCTTTTCTATAATATTTACCCCTAGTGTTTTAACAACAAGTTTAGGTTATCATTTGTTGAGGTGATATTTCCAATTTACCCAAAAATTTCTCAGAGATAAAGGAATGTGTAGACCCCATATCAAACAAAACTTTAGCAAAATATGAGTGAACAAACAAATTACCTGATACAACTTCATTGGATGGCCCAACATTTGCTAACGTAATCACAAAGAATCTCACTACACCTTTCTGCTTATAGTTTGGCTTATTTGCATCATTCAGATATCTCTTTTGGCAGGCATTTTCATAATGAACCATCTCACCACATTTAAAACACTTTACATTTTTCTTATCAGGATTAGTCTTAGGATCATTTTCATTGCAATACCAGGCCATATGTCCAAACTAACCACATTTAAAACACTTCCCAGTTTTTCTAAGACATTCCCCAGGGTGTTCCTTACCACACTTTTCACAAACTGGAAACTGAATTTTCTAACCATCAGATATCTTTGGTTGATTCTTACCCATCGCTTGCCACCTAGACCTCTTCTTCTCCTTCTTACCCATCCTAAGTCACACCACTTTAGGAAAATATTTTTCAAGGAAAAGATTTTTAAATTCATCCCACTCTAAGACATTAAAACCTCTCTACCCCTGATATTTTTTACTATTGACCATCACTGATCAGCTTCACCTTCAAAATGATAAATGGAAAGACTTACCTTTTGATTGTCTGAACATCCCATAACATTGAATATCTTTTCAAGGGCTTTGATCCATCCTTCATCTACTACTGGGTTAGAATATCCATTGAAAACAGGAGGGTGTTGTCTCATAAAATGTTCCACTACTGTCATGTTCTATTGTGGTACCTCTATTTGTTCTCTTTCATGGATTCCACCACCATTTATTGCCTGCATTAGCTGAGACATTACTATCACAAACTGCTTGATTTCAATCCCTACCATTCCATGTTGTAGATCCAGAAGGATATCGTTCTGTCAGTGCCTCTCTTCTTCAGCATCCTTCTTCTTTCTGTGGACAACCATTATAAAAAAATATCTTAGATGAAGCAACATGGAAATATTTAAATTCTATAACATTTAAAATTAATTATAGAGTAAAAATCATTTATAGTATTCTTTTAACATCATCCTAACTCCTAAAGTTATCTAAACCATCCTCTGATACCAACTATAAGGACCCAGCCTTATTACATACATAATCTTGAATTTAGTCAAGAAAAAACTTCCTTTTACATTGAGGATATTTTCAAGTTTATATCTTTATATAATTGGGACATAATACATTCATAACATTACACATTGTTACAGAGTGGATACCATAAAAATAATTTCCATTTTTTTCAAAATATAAAACATTAAAACTTAAAACATGATTCATTGACAATTATTCAACATTTAACATGGATTCCTTATTTGTATTACACATATATTAACCTATGAAAATCATTTAATACTTGGGATGAGCACAAAAACTTAGTAAGTGATATAAAAAGAAGGAAAGAACACATTAGTGCATGAATACTTGTAACGTATGAAATCACTTTCAAAATACATACTTATCACCTGTATATATATACTTACTTTGTGAAACATGAGATTTCCAAAATACATAAGAATGTAAGTATAACCATAAAGGTATCTTGGGGAATTAATTACATAATCTTGTAACCCTCTCAACTACCTTAGAATTGGTAACCCTCGCAGCTACCTTACTATTTGTATAACCATCGCAATTACACTTGGAGTAACCATACGGCCAACCTCAAACTTACACATACCCAATGCATTGGAGGGAAATATAGGTCTCACCCTTCATTATAAACAATTCCCAAGAACCAAAACATAATCATACAACATGAATAATATCATAAAAACATTGATTTTGAATTATGTAAAACATAATTTTAGAAGAGGATTTTAAAAGAAAATCCCCTTATAAATATCATACATTTGAAGAGAGGATTAACAGAGTGGATGGAATATGTATATACACTGTAATTATACATAATTCAACATAATATAAGCATAACCCATCACACAATCAATTTTAATACCACATAAATAACGAATTTAAAGGTTAACCCAAAGAATGGAAATCGGGTTAAGAATTCCCTTACAAAAATTTGGCAGCCAAACGGCTATGCAACATGGTTTTAGAAAATATTAAAAAGAGAAGGGAAAAGGGTCACCCATCTAGAAATGAATCATAATACAAAATAGATCAATAATAATAATGAAATAATAACATGGTATGGAAACATGAAAGTTATACCACGTAAAAGAGAACTTGAATGGAAAAAGAAAGAAATTGAAATTTTCTTACCTTGTAGAGTAACTCCTAGAACTTGAAGGTTGAGACCTTGGGGGATTAAGGAAACCTTAATAGGGATACTATGGAGGTAAGGAGGCTAGATCTTCATTAATGAGTAATTTTTAATGAAGTTAATGAAGGAATGGGTTGGTATTTATAGCAAAAGTGAGGGATTATTTTAATAATTTCCAAGGGACACCTAATTAGTGGTATTTGAAAAACCATGGGATTTCCCATGGTATTTGCCCTTGGTATAAGACACTTGGGACACCTAATAACTTATTTTACTATACAAAAATCGACCATATTTATTACATCATTAATGATGTCATTAACACACCGAAACTCAAAACTTTATTTTTTACTATTTACTGAAAAATCAACCACGTCAAAAAAATCCCCAAAATTCACCCTAATCATTTATCAATGTGTAGAATTCAAAAATGAAGTCCATTTTTTGAAAATAATTTTATAAATATTTTAATTTAATTTTTAAATAAACTATTAATTAATTCAAAAATTAAAATTTTAAAAACTATAACTGCTTTTATATCACATTTAAAAATTAATCAAGATGTCATTATCCTAAATCCTTAAGAAAATAAAATAATAATACAATTTACTATTCATTACGGTCATATTACTATTCATAAGGGTATGTTACTATTCACCAAAAAATAAGTTGGTTCCAATAAACTCCAAATAATATACTGAACACAATTGTAGATGACCATTTTTTAAAATTCAAAACATAGAAGTGGTAAAATTATGTTTAAAGGATACTTATAAATATCTACATTAAACAAAATTTCAAGCATTTAAGATTATTTTTAGAAAACCTTGGGGTGTTACATAAGGTGTTATGGATAACTGGTCTATTTACTATTTATAGAGTGAACCAAGGTGGTATGTTATAAATTGGTATCAAAGGATTTTCCTTTTCTTTTGTCTTTTGTTTTTCGGATATTGTAGACTAAAGATTTGGGAGTGTGTTAATGTTTGTGATGAATATAAGACCGGTGCATTGAGAACACATATTCTAGTAGGATGTTCAGGTTACTAGTAGTTGGGAATGATGTTACTAGTATTAAATGGTATAGTTGTATATGTTTTTTACCATGGGAGATGCACATATGGTTATGATGTTTTTATTTATGATGGATTCCTGACTCTTAGCCTAATTTCAAGAGATCAGTGATTTGGTTTTGAATCTTGGTCTATAGGGGCAATAGGCATATTAGGTATCATGTTAGTCATGTAGGATCCCTAAGTTATAGGATAGTTAGCGTGTTTCTTCACTAATGATAGAGGATCAATTCATTAAAATTTCAACAACCTTACATATGGTGTTTTCTCATATAATTACTTAGAATAAAACTACTTAACTTCTCATAATTGTATATGTATTTTCTTCTAATGGTAGGTCATGTGGATCTATGGTGAGATAATCTATAAGAAGGAAAATAAAAACATAGTTGTAATATCATGACCTTTTCTTGATTTATATCGGGATTTATTTTAGGTACTCTTTTTCCTTGTTTTTATTGCTTTTCATTTGGGTTGTATTTGGGAGTGTTTTGGGGAAAATAATTAAGAGAAATGGAAGGAAAATGGGTTGTGCATGTTTAGAGAAATGTTATATAAAACCTTGTGCCCATCCTAGAAAATTGTACAAGCCAAGACAGTGGGGGTTCGTATGGATAGTGCCTGGTTTGTCAAATTGTGCACCCTAAAAAGAGAAACCATGCACCCCAAAAATAATAGGTGCACAATTGGGTTAAATTTTGCACCCTATATAGGAAACCATGTGTGGTATTTTTAATTCTGCCAAAATTGGTTTTAAATCCACCCGAACCCCTGAAACTTCCCCCATTCAACCCAAACTCATACCCTTATGATTTTAGATTATTTTAGATATTTCTAGAGGGATTCCAAGGTCGTTAGACCTCCATTGTTTTCAATTCAAATCATGTATTGAAGATCATCTCCCCTCTCGATAAGTGGATCCTATCTTATTATTTTATGGCTCATCATCCTTTATTCCCTCATTCTTTTGGTTGGAATTTATCTACTATTTTGCAAGATCTAGATCTAGATTTGATAAATCTAGATCTATGCTTGTGGGTATAGATCTTGAATTAAGAGATATTGAATTGTCTAATCTTGATTTAGGGTTTTAAATTCAGATCCTAATCTACATTATTGTGCTGCTCAATTTTGGGGATTTCCATTAGGAAATATTTCATTGACAATAAAGGTAGGTGGTCTATTATTCCAATCCCATGGTCTTATTATCAATTATGTGTATGTGATTGTAAAAATTATAGAGGTTTTTTAGAGATTAAAATTCCAAATTGGATTAATTAATGTGGTCAATTAATTAATTGAATAGTTGGGTGGATATTATTGAATAATGGAAATTGTGAATAGAGATAATTAATTGGTGAATTAATTATCAAAGTATTGAATTGGGGAATTGGTAATAATTAATTGTTGAGTGAATTATTGAATTGTTGAATCGTAAATTGATAAAAATTAATTGGTGAATTAATTATTAGATGTTGAGTTGTGGAATGGTTAATTAATTGTTAAATTGGTTAACAGAAGAGATGTGATTAATTAATTATTGAATTAATTAATGGGGTAAATATGGTTAATTAATTGTTTAATTAATTAAATCAAGTTGATATTATTAAATAATTTTTGAATTAATTAATGTAATTGGATTAATTAATTTAGGAATTAATTAATGTAAGTAGTGGTGGTTTATTTTGATGAGAGGATTCTTGTTTTTTAATCATGGTTGTTAAGGGGGGTGTTATACATGATGATCTATGTTGATGATAATGACACATATCTAGAAAAGATTATCTACTCTAATGATATATAAATATATATATATATTTGTGTGTGTGCATGATTAAGAAATGTGGTTCTAGACATGACGTTCTATGACAATGAGATATATGTGTATTTGATAAATGGGGTGATAGACATGACATTATACAACCATGATATATATTTGTGATTGAGAAATGGGGTACTAGACCTGAAATTTGACGACCATGAGAAATATGTGTTATTGGTAAAAGGGATGCTTGACATGATGCCCTATGCCCATGATGCATATGAATCATTGAGAAATAGAGTACTTGATAGGGAATTCTAAACCAAAAAACATTGGCATTGGTTTATGGTTCTAAGTGGTCATAATAATGAAATATGAATTGAATATATAACATGCTTAGACCCAGTTCAGGATGAAGTTGGTAATGAGGTACGGGTGTCCTCAGGAACCTAGAGGACTATGTGGTTTAATAAAGATTAATTCATATTATGATAAATATCTCCTTATGAATTGTAATTATTTCTCTATATAACTTCTTACACTTCTTATTGAATGTATTTGTTTTAGAAACTGTTGGTGGTGGCCTAATGAGTTTTAGTCACACCCTACTCGGGCTTCCAGATTAGTACCCTAATAGACTTTATTGTTGTAGGACAAGTTAAGAGAAATGGACCTGGGTTAGATTGATGATTTGGGAATGGATCTAGGATGAGGGAATCATATGTGGTATTGGAACCACTTGGGATTCATTGGTTTCTTTATTTTCAGTTTTCATTTTAGACACTTGAAACGTACATTAGAATGGAATGCTTTCCACTTTAGTTGGATATTGTATTTCCTGACTTGATTATCTTGAGATATTGGTATTTTTATAGTTATATATGCTTCCACTATTATTTATTTATTTATGATGGTGTATTACTCTGATAAGAGAGTGTATTGTCTCCCCATGATCAACTTATCAGACCCTCACTGCTATTTAGTAGCCTTTGGAATATGGGGAGGCACACTAGGTTGGGATGTTACAAAGTGGTATTAGATCTCCATTTTTATTTTCTTATTCTTTTGTATTACTATTTGGGAATGGTAGATATAGGATACTATGAAGAATTGGGGCTTGGTTATGAGATTATTCATGGGATTGGAAAACCCATGTAAGGGGGAAAACCCAAGTACTCAGGGTGGTATTGTTTTCATTGTTGTTAGTTGTTACAGTTCAATATTATTTCACCTTGGGTGACACACTTATTGTGTGATGTGATTTTTGTTTCTAAAATTTTTTATAAATTGACTTGTGGCCTGAAATAGAATGATATTTGAGTCTGTGTGCATCATTCTAGGAACTCAGGATTATTTTGGGACATGCACCATTTTAGGCACACATAGGAAAATAGGTTTTGGGTAAGTTGTTAAAATTGAGATGTTTTTCCTTTCTTGTGAAATTGAATTGAAAATGGTGAATAATATTAATTTTAGAATGGAAAAATTATAAAAAAATGTGAACAAATGGTTTTATAAATGAGAAACTTGGTATGATGATGTTTTTACCCTTGTTAACCAAGACCTAGGTGCAGGATAGTTAAGGGTAGTAATAGTTCCTCGGTTTTGACTGTGTTGTGAGGTTTTGGGAAAAAGTATTATTGAGACATGTAATGATTTTTACTCTTATATATATGTGATAAATTTTTGTTATGAGTCCTAAGATGTGTGTTTGGAATTGTAGAGTTATGCCTCCATGGTGACGCCTGTTGAAGGGGAAAAAAGAGGAGATGGATAGAGATGGCCAACTAGTAGTGGGATCTAAGGCACTGATAGTGTCGAGTGAGGAAGTATGGGAGAAGTTCTGAGAGAAATTCACTTGCTTCATAAAATTCATGGAAATAGACCCAGGGTAGGTTGAGAAGAGTATGTCTAGCCTAAAAAGGTAATATCTGTTGTAGCACCCTCCGACTTTTATTGGAGAGGGTGGACCTAAGGGAGTTGAGTTCTGGGTTCAGTCCATTGAAATAATACTTGATCATTTGGAGAATCATGTTGAGAGGAGGGTCAAGTTGGATTCTTATATGATTTGAAGATCAGTGAAGTTCTGGTGGGACATTCAAGCACGAACTGGATAGATTGATGGTATGTTATGGAAGGACTTCTTGGAGAGGTTCTTAGAGCACTTTTATCTAGAGACATTAAGATAGGAAAGAGCAGTTGAGTTCATGTGATTGACTTAGGTGAGAATGTATATTATGGACTATGAGAGATTATTTATAGATCTATAATGATTTCTCCAACATTGATAGGAGATGATATAGCTATAGTGAGACGCTTTCAGGATAGACTTAAGTGTGAGATTAAGTCCCAAGTTAACCTCTTTCAGTTAAAGAAGTTTATTGAGGTAGTGGATTAGGATCTCATAGATTAAGGGAACCTTAGAGAGTCTTCTAGTGTAGGATAGGTGGTTACTACTAGATGACCAGTGGGTATGCCTTCCAAGAGTAGGAAGCATCATTATGAGAACTTTATCCAGAGTGGTGGGAAGTAAAGTGGACAGTCAGTGGGATTAGTTACCCAAGATCTTATCCAACTAATTTTCCTCCAATTCCATAATCCAGGAAACTTTCGGAAACATTTTCCCTGACCACACCTGGAGTACCAATCTAGTGGGAAGATAGGGAATCTATAGAGGTTCTATAGGAACCCATGATAGGCAGGTAGTGATGGAGGAGCTAGATAGAACTAGAGTGTAATAAGGGGATCTTATGCATCATATCAGTCTGGAAGCTAGAGTTATACTAGCTATGGTAGTATAGGTAGTTTATGTACTACTTCTGGGAAAGATAACCTATATCATTAGAGTGGTGAAACTTAGGGAATTCAGACAGCATCATAGGGAAGAGGGGTAGGACAACTTCATGCAGTGCAGCCTACACTTGTGGATAGCAAGGCTAGACTGTTGACTGTGAGAGGTACTATTCTAGTATCTTATATATTATTTAGTTCCTTATTTGATATTGGTTTCTCTCATTCCTTTATATCTACAAAACTTTTTATTGGTTTGATCCTGGCAGTGAAGTTTATGAGCAGAGTTATGATGATAGATACATTGTTGGGTATACGTTCAAGAGACATCTATTTGTGAAAGGGATGTTCTCTTGAGTTTGGAGAGTATCATTTTTTGTGGGATCTATACATTATAGATATGTCAGGCTTCAGCCTAATTTTGGGTATGGATTGGCTAGTCACATACTGAGACCACATAGATTGTTACCAGAGGAGAGTGAATTTTACATCTCCAAATAGTGACCATTATATTCATCATGGGGAGTGGGATATCCAGGAAGGTTGAGCAGGTCCAATTACTCAGTGACTAGAAGACCTCACATCCCAGATTTCTAGTTTATTGTTAGATGACAGAGGTGTGAAACCTAATGTTTTTTCACTAGTATTGGAGCTATTTCCGGATGTGTTTCCTAAAGACTTCTTAGTGATTCCACCTAAGAGAGATGTGGAGTTCACTATTGAGATTATGCCAGGTGTTGAACCATTATCTATTCCATCATACATAATGGAACTAAAGGAGCTTCAATAGCTCAAGACTCATCTGGAGGAGTTAGAGGGTAAAAGTATCATCCATACGAGTACGTTTCCTTGGGGATCACCTATGTTAATTTCAAAGAGGGTTGATGGGATTTTTCAGTTATGTGTCGATTATCGTAATTTGAACAATATGACTATAAAGAACCGGTATCCTCTTATGTGTATCGATGATCTATTTGAATAATTGAGGAGATACTTTCTGTTCTTAAAGATTGACTTGAGATCAGGGTATCATTAGTTGAGAGTACAGAATTCAGATATACCAAGGACTGATTTTAGAAGCTGGTACAGACTTTATGAGTTCATCATAATGCTTTTTGGGTTTATGAATGCACTAATAGTATTTATGGCCTTGATGAACAGGATCTTCCATCTGTACCTGGATTAGTTTGTGGTGGTGTTTTTGGATGACATCTTGGTGTACTCCAATACTCGTGATGATCATGTACAACATCTTAACATCATCTTAAGTACACTAAGAGAGTATCATCTATACACCAAGCTATATAAGTGTCAGTTTTGGATTGATTAGCTACACTTCTTTGAACACATCATCTCAGAAGAAGGTGTGTTAGTGGAGCCAAAGAAAGTTCAGGTAGTGGTTTTTTGGGAGTATCATAAGAACATATTCTATATCCATAGCTTTTTGGGGTTAGTTGGATATTATCAGAGATTCATTCATGATTTTTCCCATTTGGTTGTGCCTCTTTTGGGCTTAACCAAAAAGGGGATAACATTTGAATGGTCAGAAGCATATGAGATGGCCTTCCAAGATTTTAAGAATCATTTCACATCAATACCAATTTTGATCCTACCTGATCTAGGTGAGGAGTATATGGTGTACGGTGAAACTTTTGGAATCATACTTAGAGATTTTTTTTATGAAATTAGATAGAGTTGTGGTGTATGGGTCTTGGTATTTGAGGTATCATGAGTGTAACTATCCTACACACAACCTATAATTGGTAGTTTTGGTTTATTCCATAAAGTTTTTGTGGAATTATCTATTGGGAGAGAAGTTTACAGTGCTTACCAATCACAAGAGCTTGAAGTATATCATTTCACAGTGAGACATGAATCTTTAGAAGTGAATATGGGTTATTGTATGTATTTTTTTTATTTTGAACTGGAATATATGTCCAGGAAGGGAAATGGTTTAGAAGACACTTTGAGTAGGAAACCTCAAACTCAGGTAGTTTAGGAGTCTAGTGCTGAGTGGAAGATGATGACTTTGTTGGCTGAGATGCATGTTTTGGTTTAGGATAGTCAAGAGAAAATAGATATTGTATCATTTTTAGTGGAGTCTGTACTTTTGATTCATATTATAGATAGACAGTATGAGAATCTAGAATGATTGACCTTGAGAGAAATTCGTAAAGGTGGGGTGACACCTTCTGATTGGAGAATAGATGAGGAAGAGATCATCTGTGTCAAAAATCTGGTTATTATACCTATGAGCATGTGAGAGGAGCTCATATGGGAATTTCATGTCTCCAAGTGGGTGGTATATCTAGGTGTGACCAAAATGTACCGTGACCTACGATGACAGTTATGGTTTCCATGCATGAAAAAGGAGATATCAAGGTTTGTGACATGATGTTTTACCTTTTAGTGGGTGAAGGGAGAGCATAAATGGCTTGGAGGGTTGCTACAGTCGTTACCCATTTCATAATGAAAGTGGGATGACGTGACAATGGACTTGTTGGTGGTTATCCTAAAGATTCCATGGAATAATGACTCTATCTAGGTTATTGTGGATCTACTGATGAAGGTGGGACATTTCTTACTAGTACGGGAGACTTTCTCGGTGGAACAGCTAGGAGATTTGTATGTTTGGGAGATAGTTCATCTACACGGGGTTCCATGGACTATAGTTTCATATCATGACTCATGCTTTACATCATGCTTCTATCACAAATTATAAAAGGCACTTGGAACATAGGTTTTATTTTCTTTGAAAAAGGGAATTCCCGAGAGTAGCCTTTTCGAACCCTCCACACTCAAGAACCCCCCTCCCCACGAAGAGGTCATCTGGGGATGCCCCAGCCGGGGAGGATCCATTGTCAGCTGAGATGAAATTACATCCCATGGGGGAACATAGGTTTTATTGAGTACTTCTATCCACCCAAAAACAGATGGGTAGTCGGAGCATACTATACAAGTGCTTGAAGATATGATACAGGCATGTGTTCTTAACTTTGGTGTATCTTGGGAAAAACACTTGGATTTAGTGTATTTTTATTATAATAGTAATTATCAGGAAACTATATAGATGGAACCATACAAGGATAGATCACTGCTATGCTAGATGGAGGTCGGTGAGTCAGAGTTTTTGGGACTGAGTCTCATGCAAGAGACATCAGAGCACGTTCAGTTGATTTAGAAATGTATGGATACAACCCAAAGTAGGCATTAGTCATATTTCAATAGGCAGAGAAGATACCTAGATTTTACATAGGGTGATCATGTATTTATTTGGGTGTCACCTAGATTGGGTCACCATAGGATATGGAGATAGGGCAAGTTGGTGCCCAGATTTTTCAGACCATTTGAGGTTAGGAGAGAATCGATTTGGTGGTATACTAATTGGATCTTCAAGAAAAATATAGTGTTATGCATGACATTTTTCACATGTTGAAAATATAGAGTTATCACCTAGATCCATCTTATATGATCTATTTGGATGATGTTGATCTAAAAATAGGTTCATCCTTTAAGGAGCATCTGATACATGTGTTGGCTCGTAGTGAGAAAGTGTTGTGAGGAAAGATTGTGATGATACTTTGTATATTGTGGAAACATGGGCCTATGAAAGAGAAAAAATGGTAAAGGGAAGCATATATATGGAACCATTGTCCCGATATTTTTGGCTTAAAATCCTATAGAAGCTTGGGAGTGCAGCTCGAGGACAAGTTGTTATAAGGTGGTGAGATTGTAAGATCCTGGCCTTTTTTTGAGTTATCTCGGGCTTGATTTTAGGTACTATTTTTCCTTGTTTTTGATTACTTTTTTTGGGTTGTACTTTGGGGTGTGTTTGGGAAAATAATTAAGAAAAATGGAAGAAAAGGGTTCTATTCATGGTCGGTGCGTGATTATAACAAATCGTCCGCTCAGACCGGCAAACTATGCAACCCTGGACAGTGGGGGTAAAGTTTCCTAGTCAGGATTAAAGTATCACTAAGAGGGAGAGGGGTTGAATTAGTGATATATTTTTCTTTTATGATTCCTTACAATTGAAACAACATTATCCTCCTGTTAAATATTTATTTTCCTACTGAAAATAATTCAAACACACATCCATAGGAACACAATAATTTACAAGGTTCATTACTCAAAAAGAGTAGATACATCCTTTGTATGATTTGAAAACAATACAATACCAAAAAATCTACTAGAAAACAATCCTATTATATAGAATAAAACAAATATGATATGGCCTTATAGTTGTGTAGCACTTTTAAAACAATCTAATAGTGCATGTGCTTCTTCTAGCACAAAATAATGCAATACAATGTTATGGTGCTTCTTGGTAAACTTTCACAAAATTTGATCTTTCAAAACAATTATTCTCTTTTCTACCCAAAATATGGTAGGAACTTCCTTTAGTCCTTGGTGAATTGTCATGATTCCTCCATGAACTACATGTGTCCTCTGTAAAATGAGTTGAACCACATGACTTGAGTTCTTCGTAAACCACCTCTTCTTCTATGGTCTTTCTCTACTCATCATATGGAAAATGCCTTGTGGGCCACCTTTCCTACAAGGTCCCTTTTCCTTTATATACTATATAACCCTTGTAAACTTTATCTGTGAACGTTTTCCTCAAACTATCTCCTACATTAAAATCATTCCTCCATGAAATATTCTCCTTCAGGGAATTATTCTCCATAAACAACTTCAGACTTCTCCAAATTCTTCCTGTAATTATGAACACTTATAAAATTAACTAACTCGTAATGATGGTATTAGGGTCCTTTATATAGGAAAATAAATTTGTAAATCCCATTAATCCAATTTACCAAAACTTTTGATGTGGGATAGCCTTCACTGCGGACTGTGCACCTCCCATGAACTATTTTTTCCTCCATGATCTACATAGTGCCTTTGTTCTCTCTCGGCAGCCAAATCCTTTTTGAAATGAATCACCAACTCTCAACTGCAAATTATGGCCTTCCCACAAACAAAAATCCTCCCAAAAACTATGATCCTCCCATGAATCGGTTTTCTCTATGTGATCTACATAGCACGCTTCACAGTTCGCATAGCGCTGCTATGTGGTATTTGTTGTTGATTTTCCTTTATCATTCCACATACCTCATATGTGGTCCATCAACTATGCTTCATGGTATGAAAACTATGAGCTCTTTTTTATAAAACATTCCTTTTCCAAAAACAAACTCCCAATTTTGAGGCCCAAAAATTTGGCAAACATTGGGAAATGATGTCACCATAACAATATGTTTCGTAAATACCGACAATACTGATTTTATATCATCTACTTTTATCAAAAACCTTATCTATCATTATTTTTAACCTTTGAATAATCATATTTAGCATTATCAGATTTATCCAGGAAAGTATTGTAACTTCCCTATCTTCCAGCAACATTTTTCTTTCCAATCAAACCAAAATACTATTGGCAACACCTTTACTCTCTATTTCCTTAATAATTATTGCATCAAAATTTATCCAAAAAATTAAGATATTTGTGAAATACAAATCGAAAAATCATCTTTATATTTACCAAGTCCTTTTTCAATGTAAATTGATTTATCTTTTTTTGACAATAAAAGACAACACTCTTTGAAAAAAAACTTTTTATTACTTCCAAAGACCTCTCCATCTAACTTGGTCCCAACAATATCCCCCATTGGATTTTTTTGTCTACCAAGATTCATAAATTAGTGAACTTTGTAACCACAATAAATGAATTACTTATCAACAATTCTAAGCCTACTTAGGATAACTCATTGTAGGAAACAATAATTATTAATATCAAAACCATGTTTTCCAAAAGTAGTAACTCTAAAATCTATTTAGTATTTCTCCTCAACCATCCTTCCTTATCCTTCTCCAAAAAATCCTCATTATTCTCCACTTATTCAACTTTCCTAGTATAAAAAAAATATCCTACAACCACTCCAAAAAATAGTTAGGATAGTTCACACAATTACATCATACTGGATTCACAACTTACCCACTACTCCCCATTTATGCATGCTTCCATAAGGATATATTTATGAAATAATTTTTCCCATTGAAAACACTATCCAAAGATAATATGAGAGAGGGTATAGACACACATACCTAAAACTTGATGAGAAAGGGGTTGGATGCCCATGTTCAACCTCAATTTATAAAATGGTTCCTTTGGTAAAGGTTTTTTTGAATATGTCAGAAACTTTTTCCCTCTAGAATCAATTAATTATACTATACATTCTCTTTTATGAGATGTTACTTTATGTCAATATGTTTTGAATGATAATTTTGTACTGGATTCCTTGTAAGATTAATTACACTTTAATTATCACAACCTAAGAGAAAGGGTAACATTACTTCAACAAGTAAGTTTTCTAAATTATTTTGTATCCACATAAGCTGGGTAGTATCTTGAGTGGAAGAAACATACTCAGATTTATTCATATTAAGATTTAATGAATTATACTTTTTTTTTGTATGCCAACTAACACAAATTTTTCCCAAAAAGAAAACTTCACTATATGTAAATCTTCTATCACCAACATTTCTTTCCCAATCAATATCTGAATACCCAAACTAATAAATAATTTCTAAGACATCATACCTAATTCCAAAAAAAATTATTCCTTTGATATATTTGAGAATTTTTTTTCCATAAATTAAATGTGATTCTTTAGGATCACTCTCAAATGTTTCACATAGGGTAATAGAATAAACAATGTCGAGTATTGAGGTAGTCAAATATAAAAAACTTCCAATCAGTTTTTAAAACTCTTTTTGATCAACTTCTTTTCCTTTTCCTTATTTAGAAAAATTGGTTCCCACCAAAATTGGTTTGGAAACTGGTTTCATATTTTCCATTCCAAAATTCTTAAGAAGTTCCTTAGCATACTTTTCTTGAGAAAAAAAATGTGTTCTTTATTTTGTAAGATTTATAACCCGAGAAAGTATTTCATTTCTAACGGCATGGACATATCAAATAATGTTTTCATCTCTTCAAAAAAACATTCACAATACCTTTCATCATTCCCAGCAAAGATAAGGTCATCAACATAAATAATAACGATGAGGGAAAACTCCTAAATTTCCTTAATGAAAATATTTTATCAACTCTTACTTTATTAAAATTCATCATTCTCAAGAAACTATCCAATTTGGAATACCATGATCTTGGAGCTTTATTTAGCCCATAAAAGGATTTCTTCATCTTACACACATAACTTTCATCATTCCCAACAACAAATCCACATGATTTTTCAATGTAAACTTCTTCATTAAGATACCCATTCAGAAATATGGACTTTACATCCATTTGAAAAATTGTGTAGCCTCATTGTGTAATAATAGTAAGAAATATTTTTATTTTTTCCAACCATTACACTGGAGAAAAAGTCTCATAAAAATAAAGACCTTCAATTTGTGAGTAATATTTTCACACTAATCTTTCCTTGTTCCTTATCACTTATCCTTCTTCATTCAACTTGTTTTGGAAAACCCATTTTGTACCAATAACATTCTTGTTATCTGGATTGGGTATGAGTTCCCAAGTATCATTCTTTTCTATCTGATAAAGATCTTCATTCACAGTCTAAACCCATTATGTATTCTAAAAAGCTTCATTCACGTCATTCAACTCAACTTTTGAATACAAAGAAGTGTCTGTGACAAATTTTAAAGTTATTCTAGTTTGAACCTTCTGACGGTTATTACCAATAATGTTTTGAGTCTCCACTTTATTACTCGGCCTTGGATGCACTATTTGAGTTTCAACCTCATCACTTGAAATAGATGAACCTGATTCTTCTTCTTGAGTAGGATTACCACTATTGGCAGCATTATCAGAATTATTAACAAAATGTTCCTTATCCTACTCAACTTCCATATCAAAATAAGTCTTGTTTTCTTTATCAACATTTTCAACAACTTTCACATAAGAAGAATAAAAAATTATTCATTTTTCTTTTTTGAAACGTCTATATCCTCTTCCTTTCAGTTCATATCCAAGAAAAATTCCATATTCATCTCTTTCCTCAAACTTTCCAAGCTTTCCACCTTTCTTCTTTATGATGCATGGACTCCAAAAAATTCTTAAGTGTTTCAAACTTGGAGTTTTCTGTAAAATATTTCATATGAATTAATATATGAACTTGGCCTATAGAAACATAAGTTTTTAATATACATAGTATTACTTATGGATTTCCTCCAATAGTAATGAGAGAGACCATGTTCAAGAAACATTGTTCACCACATTTCAAACATACTTCTATTCTTTCTTTCATAAATCCCATTTTTTTAGGTGTCTATGGTGAACTAAACTCATGCCGAATTCTATGCTTCTGAAGTTAACTTTTAAATTTTTCATTCTTATATTCACCATTATTGTTAGTTCTAAACTTATTCATTGAATACTCACATACCTTCTCATCTTTCCTCTTGAAACTTTTAAATATTTTCAAAAAATTTGACTTTTGTCTCATGTACATAACACAAGTAATGCTAGTAAAGTAATCAATGAAAGTGATGAAGTAAATATATTTTTTTTTTGAATGTTTTCTCATTGGACCGTAGATATTAGAATAAATCATATTTAGGGGTAATTTTGAACAAATTTCAACATTCTTATGCATATAATTTTTAATCTTTCCTTTTTTAGAAAATAGTGAAACACCAATATCTTCTTCTTGACATATCAGGAATATCTCAAACAATGTATTTCTTTGATAGATTACTCATGTTTCTCTAACACATGTGTCCCATCCTTTTATGCCACAATTGATTTTATTCCACCATACCCAAGTAATAATATTTTTATATTTCACCAACATGGAATAAGTTTCCTTTTGTATGATGCCCTCTTGTAACTATATTTCCATATTCCTCACTTTTCAAAACAAACCCATATTTTCTAAATATAACTTTGTTAACCTCATCAAAAAGTTTTGAAACACTCAATAGGTTGTGTTTCAGTCCATCAATATATAAATTTTTCCTTGATTTCATCTTTTCTTTCCCAATAATGGTTGATCCAACACCTTTGATTCTTAGAGATTCATCATTGCCAAATTTCATCATTCCTTATTTGAAGCCTTTCACATTCTACAAAAACTTTAAGTCTCATGTCATATGAGAAGAACACCCACTATCAAGAATCCAAGTTCCTTCTTCTTTTATTGATTACAATGAGGTTTCAACAACAGGATCCTTTTCTTCTTCCTTTTCATTATTCACCTTTGTATTTTGAGAATTGTTAAGAAACTTTTTTTGTGATGGTAAAAAAACAAGACATCCCTTAGAAAGATGTATAGGTTTTTTACATATTTCAGAAATATTTTCTAGTGGTTGGAACTAATTCTCAACTTTCACACTAACCTTCCCAGATTTCTTCCAAACATCCTTCTCAGAATTCTTCTTTTAAGAGGACTTAATCCCCCTAAAACCATGTCTACCATAACATGTGAAATAGTAGTAATGTTGTTGGTTGAACCAAAAAATGTTTTTTTATGTCCAAATCCACCACAATACTAGCAGTAACCATCTAAAGAGTATTTGGATTTAAAATATTCTGATTAATCGGTGTTGTGAGTACGTTTCTCAGGAGACTTATTAACAAAACTTTATTGACCATTAACCTTTCTATTTTCAAACAAAGCTTTATTCTTCAACTCAGATTTCTTTCTAGACTTATCAGAACTAGAAGTAATAGAAAAATTTATAGACTCTAGATTCTTAGAAACTTATGCTTTTTCAGCATTGTTAACTTTGGTCATATACATAACTTTCCCATATTTATTCTTCTCATAACCAATTCCATCTTTCTTCTCAACCTTTGAAGGTAACATTTTTTAATCCTTATTAGGTTCATTCTTATCAAAACCATCACCAAATTCTGATATAGAGTTTTTGAAAGTTATATTTTTTTCTCTATGTTTAGAAAGTTTTTTTGGACAAGTTCCAACTCTTTTTCTTTTTCCTTTAGCTTTACATTCAGATGGTCATTACAATTCTTTTCATTATCAATAGAATTATTCATATCATCAATCTCTTTTACCATTTTTACTTTCTCATTAAGAAAACATTATTGATTATTTGATGAATAAATTTCATTTATCAACTTCTTGTATTCCTTTTCAAGCCTTCTAATCTTTCTCATACATTCTTTCAACTCTTCCTTCAGATGAAATTCAAGTTGAGTTTCTTCTTCTTCAAAACTACTGCTTCTAAAATCTTCATTATTCACTATTGCAATAAAATTATTCCCTCAAACTTTCTCAGCAAATTAATTTTCATATTCAACTTCACTATATTATTCTTCATCGTCTTTAGACAAAAAGATTCTTCTTTTAGATTTCAAGAACTTTTTATCTTTCCCTCTAGAAAAAGAATTTTATTTATCACCCTATTTTTTCCATGACCTTCTTGCCTTCTCTCTTCTTCATCACTGTCTTCTACTTTCTTTATTTGTGGGATATTATTCATAAATTTCCCAATGGATCCACATTCAAAACATTTAATGGGAAGTTTCCCTTTGTATTTACCTATACCTCTTCTCAAATTTTTAGAAAATAAAGATAAAATTTTATCAAGATTTTTTCATACCTCGTTTTCAGAGTCACGTTAAGAAACATCATCTTCTTCAAGAGCCTTCTTATAATTTTCTTTCTTGATAGCTTTGAATGAACTTTCTCTATCATCTTTTTCTTCTCTTCATAATATTATCCCTTCTCATTTCATAAGTGATGAGAGTGTTATGAAAATCATCCAAATATAATGTTTCAGGGTATCTGTATTCTAATGAAGAAACTTTAGCATAAAATATTTTGGGAAGAATTTCTATGATATTTTAAAAAACTATAGAATCCTATAACTTTTCACCAAGACATCTGATAGTGATAACAATGTCATTTACCCTGGTAAATAAGTCCCCAACACATTCAAACTCTCCCATCTTCAAATATTCATACTTCAACCTCCAGCTTTGTAGTTTTTTCTTCTTTACTTTTGTATTTCCTTTATAGATGTTTTTTAGATTTTCCCAGATACCTTGAAAAACTCAATTTTAGAAAGTGATGAGAGTAAATCAATTTTAACTCTTCCATCATTCTCAAGATTATTCTTATCTACAGGTGTAAGAGGAAACTTGTTATCAATAAGATGGAATCCATCTGTTGTATCTTCAATAACTTCATACCAAAGAGACATAAGATAAGAAATAATTATACCTTTACAGATATGATAGTTCTTTCCATTAAATATAGGAATCCCCTTACAGTTCATGAAATTCAGATACTCCATCACAACTTCTCTTCAAAACTTTAGCAAATAATAAATGAAGGGAAGCTACCTCTGATACCAATTAAAGTTTCTCAGTCCAGATTCCAGTATCACTGAGGGGGTTGAATCAGTAATATCTTATTCTTTTATGTTTCCTTAAAAATAAAACAACCTTCACCACCTGTTAAATATTTCCTTCCCTGTTGAAAACAATTCAAAAACACATCCACTAAAACATAAGAATTTATAATTGTCACTAATCAAAAAGAGTGGCTATGTCCTTGGTATGGTTTGGAAACAGTCCAATTCAACAAAATCCACTACACATGTATAGAATATAACAAGAAAGATATGTCCTTACACACATGTAGCACTTTGAAAACAATCTAATAGTGAATGTCCTTCTTATCGAAGAAAATGATGCAATACAATGTTACGGTGCTTCTTGGTCAACTTTCACAAAATTTTATCTTTCAAAACCATTCTTCTCTTTTCTACCCAAAAATATGGTATCAAATTCCTTCAATCCCCAGAAAACTGTCCTGCTTCCTTTGAGAACTGCATGTATCCTCCGGGAACTGAGTTTCACCACATAGCGCGAGTGCTTTGAGGACCACCTCTTCTTCGCAGACTGACTCTACCCCATGGATGGAAAATGCCCCATAGACCACCTTTCTTACACATTCCCTTTTCCTTTTTGGGATACAGATCCCCAAAAAACTTCTTTTATGAATTATTTCCATGAACTATCTCCTGTGTGGAAATATTTCCTGTACGAACTCTTCTCCTTCTTGGAATTCTACTATAAACAACTTCAGACTTCTCGAAATTATTCCTAAAGTGATGATAACTTATTATAAAATTTGATGACTCATAATGATGGTATTATTGTCATTTTTATAGGAAAATAAATATCTAAAATCTTTCTAATAATATTTACCAAAAAAATTGATGTGGGACAACCTTCACTGTGAACTATGCACCTCTTATGAGCCATTTTTTCCTCCACGGTCCACATAGCACCTTTATTTTAACAAGGAGGCCAATTCCTTCCATAAATGAACCACCACTTATTATCCTAAAATGAAAACCTTCCTGTGAACAAAAATCCTTCTGCGAACCATTCTTCCATACATGGTCCATACAGCGCACTTTACAGTCTTCCTAGTGATGCTATGCAGAATCCTTCCTTTACCGATTTTCCTTCGCCCTTCCGCGTATCTCTTATGCGGTCCACGAACTATGCTTCACGGTCCATGAACTATGTGATCCTTCATGGAAAACATTCCTTTCTCAAAAACAAACTCCCGATTTTGAGGCCTAAAAATTTGGAAAACATTGGGAAATGATGCCACCTTAACAATATGCTTCAGAAACACCTACCATTCTTATTTTTGATAATTTTCTTTTATCACGAAACTTATCTATCATTATTTTTAACCTTTAATTGATCATATTTAGTGTTTTCAGATTTTCCCAAGAAAGTATTGTAACTTCTCTATCTTCCAGTAACATTTTTCTTTCCAATCAAACCAAAATACGATTGGAAACACCTTTACTCCCCCTTTCCTTCATAAGGATTTCATCACAAGTTCTCTAAAAAAATTATGATATTTTTTAAATAAAAATAAATAAATAATCATCATATTTACCAAGTCCTTTTACAAAGTGAACTGATTTACCCTTTTGAAAATAAAATACAACACTCTTTGAAAAAAACTTTTTCTTATTTCTAAAGACCTCTCCATCCAACTTGGTCCCAACAGGGGGTTCGCATGGATGGTGCATGGTTTATCAAATCATGTTCCTTAAAAAGAGAAACCATGAGCCCCAAAAATAATAGGTGCATGTTTGGAACATGGTCAGGTCAAATTATGCACCCCTACCTAGGAAAACATGCTGGGTATTGTTAATTTCTTGACAATTGGTTTTAAACCTAACCAAACCCCCAAAACTTCCCCCATTCAACCCAAACTAGAACCCTTATATTTTTGGATGATTTTAGAGCTTTCTAGAGGGATTCAATTTCCATACATCCTATGTTCCTTGTGATTTATAACCCAGATTGAAGATCTTCTCCTCTCCTGGTAACTGGATCCTATCACGTTACTTTCCTACTCATCCTTCTTTTTTCCCTCGTTCTATTGGTGGGAATTTATCTACTATTTTTCTAGATCTAAATCTATTATTAAGAGATATTGAGTTCATTAATCTTAATTTAGGGTTTTAGATCCAGATATAGATCTACGTCATTGTGCTGCACAAATTTGGGGATTTTCATTGGGAAATATTTCATCAGCGGTCAAGGTAGGTGTTCTATTATTCAAATCCCATATTCTTATTATCAATTATGTCTATGTGATTGTAGAATTTATAGAGTTATTTTATCTATTGAAATTACAAATTGGATCAATTAATGTGGTCAATTAATTAATTCAATAATTGGGTGGATTTTATTGAATAATGGAAATTGTAAATAGGGATGTTTAATTGCTGAATTGATTATCATGGTATTGAATTGGGGAATTGGGGATAATTAATTATTGAGTTAATTATCAAATTGTTACATTGTAAATTTAGAATAATTAATTGGTGAATTAATTATTAGATGTTGAGTTGTGAAATTGTTAATTAATTATTGAATTGATTACTGGAAGATATGTTATTAATTAATTTGTGAATTAATTAATGGGAAAATATGGTCAATTAATTATTGAATTAATTAAAGGATGTTGATATTATTAATTAATTGTTGAATTAATTAATGTACTTGGATTAATTAATTTATGGATTAATTAATGGAAGTGGTGGTGGTTAATTGTTATGAGAGGATTCTTGTTATTTAATCATGGTTGTTAAGGGGGTGTTAGAAATTATGATCTATGCCCATGATAATGGCACATAATCACGGTTGATAAATGGGATGATAGATAAGATGATCTATGCTGATGATATATATTTATATGCATGATTGAGAAATGGGATGATAGAAATAAAGTTCTATAACCATGATATATATTTGTGATTTAGAAATGGGGTTCTAGACATGATGTTCTAA
Organism: Viscum album; assembly: GCA_963277665.1. Taxonomy (NCBI): domain Eukaryota; kingdom Viridiplantae; phylum Streptophyta; class Magnoliopsida; order Santalales; family Viscaceae; genus Viscum; species Viscum album. The sequence continues at coordinate 402,640,990 of OY728138.1, forward strand.
AACCATGAGAAATATGTGTGATTGAGAAATGGGTTGTTAGACATGACATTGTATGACCATGAGAAATATGTGTGATTGAGAAAAGGGGTGATTGACATGAAGTTATATGACAATGAGGCATATGAATGATTGAGAAATAGGGTACTGACTGGGCGTTCTAAACCCAAAAACGTTGGTATGGGTTTATGGTTCTAAGTGGTCGTGATAATGAAATATTAATTAATATATAACATGGTTCAGTCCTGGATTGAGCTGAAGCCATCAATGAGGTAAGGGTGTCCTCAAGAACCTAGAGTTCTATGTGGTTTAATAAAGATTAATTGACAATGTGAAAATTATTTCCTTATGAATTGTAATTATTTCTTTATACAACTACATACACTTTTTATTAACTATTTGTTTTAGACACTGTTGGGGGTGGCCTACTGAGTTGTACTCACAACCTACATAGGCTTCCTGATCGGTACCTGAATAGACTTTATTGTTGTAGAATAGCTTAAGGGAAAAGACCATGGGTTAGATTACTGATTTGGGAATGGAGCTTGGATGAGGGAATCAAATGTGGTTTAGGGCCCTATTGGGATTCCGTGGTGTCTTTATTTTCAGTTTTCATTTTAGAAACTTGAAATGTACATTTTCATGGAATTCTTTCTAATTTAGTTGGATATTTTATTTCTTGACTTGATTTTATTGAGATATTGGTATTATTGTGGTTATATATTCTTCCTCTATTGTTTATTTATTTTTTCAGGTGTATTACACTGATAAAAGATGATATAGTATCCCCCTGATCAACTTATCAGACCCTCACTACTAGTCAGCATCCTTTGGCATACGTGGAGGTGTGCTTGTGGTCATGTGGCTAACTGTCTTGGGGAACCGGTGTGTGGCACCCGGGTTGGGATGTTACAATAGTCCTCATGCATGGTAGGTGAAATGACCCACATGGGTCAACATGGCATAGCTTCATAATGGTTGGACCCCTTGTGGGTGGTTATTTTTTGGGTTTCAGTACTTATGGTAACCAGTATAAACTTCTTCATTTCTTCCCACATAATTGGGAACTGACTTCTACTTAACCAAACCTGATATTTATCATATACCTGGTATGTGTTACCTATCAGGGCTCCAAGAGGGGGACTCGGTGGTATGTGGATTGATCCTCTAGGGAGCATTATGAGGTGCATATTCTTATAGAGGACGGGTACCCTAGTAATTGGTGGGTGGTTTGGAGTATGTTTTCATTCATATGTGAGGTCGTAGAGATGGTTTTTTTTAGAATTTTTGTTTCATTTGACATTAGGATGGAAGCATTCTTGATGCGCTATGATTTTTGTCCTTCTATAATTTGTACTAGACCTAGTAGGTAGGACTTAGTGATAATTCATGAGACTTGATGAGTAAGTCTAGATAAGAGGGCATGGTGACCTTCATTGATGTGTCTCTAGTTTGGGAAGTTGGTGACATATGATTATCAAGGGTGACTCGTGAGAGGGTTCAGATGAGTTGTTAGTTCCTTAGAGTGCATGAGGCATGGGTGTCTATTTTGGGGTTTTTATGACGTTGAATAAAGAGTACTTACTAGTATTGGGTTTAGGCACGTTGGGTGCCTTTTGTTTTTTAGAAGGATCACTTGTGTGTTAGTGATTTAGTCTTGTGGTTGGTTTCTAGTGGGGAAAATCATTTGGGTTCCTATCTTGGGTAATGTAGATGAAGGGGTTTGTGTCTGGTGGTTATCAGATGTATCAAGAGAAGAAGAGGTTCTCAAGGGTATATGGTTTCAAGAATGTGATCAGTTTTATTTGGGTAACGGTTGTACATGTGAGGTAGACCTAGTCTATTTGAGGAGGAGGGAGCAGGTGTTGTCAGTGCATAAGGAGATCCTTAAAAGGGGTTTTGTGTGAGGCACGTATATATTCCTAGTTTCCTTATGATGAAAAAAACTTTGATTGATGATGCTTTGGTAGAACTGTAAGTTTCTGAGGGTATGATTGGTTTGTTGTTTGGATGGGACAGCTCTAGATGCATCTTCTAGAATGTAGTGAGAGTGTAAATGAACCTAGTGAAACTTTTAAATGATTATTGATTATTAAGGGGTTATGAAAGTGTATTTGTTTTGGTGTATTTTCTCTAGTTTTTGTAATCACTGAGGGTTCTCTATGATGGGTGAAATGGGAATGTAAGAAATGCATGGCAAGTGACTAGGGATTATGAACCCAGTTTTTGTGGGATGTGACTCTCTAGTGTCGAAAAAGGGTTTTCAATTTGGATTACACGGCTGCATGTAACTATTAATCATTGAATAAAATCCTAGAGGCATGAATGTGTATTGACATTCTATTTCATTTAACTTATGGATTGGTTGCTATAGAAGTGTATTCTCGTGATACTTAAATTAAGAAGGCAGTTATGAGTAGTTTGAGAAATAATGTGGGTGTGATGAGAGTCATGTGGTTGTGGTGTCCTGAGGCACTCTAATGAGAACTGTAATGTTCCAAGAGCAGGAATAAGAACATAGAAGTATTAGTTGTGAAGGCATATCTAATCCAGGTTGAACCTCATTAAGAGTGTCAGAGGTTGACATGTCAAGTAAGATATCATTGCTTGGGAGGAGTGACATGTGTGTAGTTTTGATAATCTATTAGGTTCAATGATTTAGAACCATTTAAGTATGATCCAGGTGGTGTGGAGTAAACCATCAGCTGTTTAGAAGTGAGAATCTAATTTTTTGAGGTTTTATGATAGGTATCATGAGTGACATTCTAGTAATTTTTTAGTAGGTATTGGTTTCCTTTTGGAGAGATTCTTAGGGGTGAGTATTCTTGACGATGTTTGGCCATCATGTCTCATGATGGATGGATCATGGACCATAATTGTAACATCCCAGGTAAAAAAAGAACATGACATTTTTCATATTTACTAATATTTGTGAATTAAATATTAATTTTACTTTAAAGGGGATTGTTAGATCCACAAGGCTGAATACCCTGAGAGGGGGGTGAATCAGGGTATAACTAATTTAAAATTAATGCCCGTTCTGATCTTGTTTCGTTGTTAAGAAAAACACTCTTCTCTCTTTTCCTGTTGCACAATATAAACAGAAAGTAAAGCAAGCACAGGACATAGCAATTTTACTTGGTTCACCGCTAAGGGCTACGTCCAAGGAGCATACGCCGAAAAGTTTCCGGTCGTACCAAATTCCACTATACTTCACTAGTTGTGGATACAATGGTTCGGGCTAGATCACTTCTATGCCCAGGCTCACTGCCCTTACAATGTTTAGGGTCAGCTCACTGCTTTCCCAAGGGTCACTCCCTGTTTCTCTCTCTCTGGATCACTGTCGATGGAAAGGATCACCTTCTTTCTCTTCCTAAGCTCACTACTCTAGAAGGAAATCCACTCACAGTTTATAGACCTGTAGGTCTCTTCACTTGCATGAATAAATGAATCCTCAACTGTTGATGGATGCTCTGCTATAGTCCAACTTTCATCCACTGACGAATACCACTTTGCCTCTTAACCACTGGGAAATTCACTTTGGAACACCTTCGCAAAGCACCCTACTTCGCTAGGCTACCAATTTCGCGAAGCTTAAACAAGTCTTCACGAAGCTCCTGCCTTTTTGCGAGGCACCCTCACGAAGCACTCTCGCGATGCTCAAGTCGTCGCAGAGCGACGTCCCTCGTGAAGCTCACTGAGCCAACACGGAGCTCCCAACATTCGCGGAGCTACAATAGCCGCCGCGAAGCTCCTCTTTCGCGAAGCACACTGGCTACGCAAACCACCTTCGCAATCCGAGAGCAAAAATATCTTCTCTGAAAATTCTCTCTGCTTCTCTCGAGGGGTTCGACCTCTATTTATAGGCGATTCCACCGACCCTCGAACTTTCCGCACAAAGTCAACGCCACGTCATCTCAAATCGTGAAGCTCCGAAGTTTCTGTCGGAATTCTGTCCAAATCGTGAAGCACCACAGAAATTTTCTGATCGTGGAGCTCGTCGTAATCACGGAGCATTACCATCAACATTCCTTCGCGCCTTCTCCACGAAGCTCCCTCGCGAATCCCTTCATCGCCGCGATGCGCTTCAACTCTTCCGTTCATGAAGCTTTGACGTAATCGTGAAGCATCACCGCCTCCATTTTTCTGGTCTTCGCGAAATCCAATCCGTGCATCCTCTCTTCGCGAAATTCATGCCTTTTCCATATAAAAATATGATCTTCATGGAAATCCTATTTTCGTGATGCTCACCAAACTCCAAATTTTGGACCCCAAAAATTTGGCAAACACTGGGAGACGGCGCCACCTTGTACTTCTCTTTTGTACCGCCTCCAGATCGTCATTTCCTTTGTCATCATTCTTTGTCAACAAGGAGTGTCAACAAATTCTCGGGAACTCGACAATTCTCCATAGAAACCTACTTTGTCAACAAACACAATCAACCCAAAAATACTGCAATGTTACCTTGAGGGATTTTTGTCCAACAATCTCCCCCTTTGGTTTTGTTGACAACTCTTCATAACTCTTCTTAGAATGATTTTCTGCACATTGATACCTCACTGAGTCTTCTTCCAGCTGCTACCACCATTAACCTCTTACGATTCTGATAGCGTTCAAGGATTCACTTAACACATACTCTAAGCCCACATGAGCAATGCTCGGCGTGAGAAACAAGAGTAGTATGAAAAGATCATCAATGAATCACTTCATGTCAAACCCCAATTGTTGATTCCAACCTGATACCAATTCTTAAATTGATACCAATTATTGAACCACACTGATACCAATTGGTGATAGCTGGACACCTTCTCACACCATTCCAAAACCACTGTTCTGCTTTTATCACGATCCTCAGCTGGCGTGATTTCTATGCTTTGATCGATCACTTCTAGCATCGTCAGATTTAAAAATATCCCCCTTGCTCATTTCTCCCCCAATCTGGCTACTCCACTGGTCAGCTTCTCCCCGTATCAATCATGATTTATCAACTTGCCACATTGTCTCCCCCTCGAACAATCACTATTTTCTCCCCCTTTGTCAACAAACCCAAAGGTCACTCCTTTGTAGTCTGTAACAGAGTAGAGAACACATATCATCACATTAGGGAAAAACACATCTTACCTCGGGGAGAGGGGGGGTTCCGCATCCACACTATTTCAAGTGCGAGGAGTCGAATAAACTCCCAGTGCCAGTTGATGTCTTTCAAATGCTTCCTTGGGTAAGGCCTTTGTCAGAATGTCTACAACCTGTAGTTCAGTAGGCACATACTCCAACTTCACGATTCCCTGCTCAACCTTCTCCTTGATAAGATGATACTTTATCTCAATGTGCTTTGTCCTTGAGTGATGAACTGGATTTTTTCTAAGATTAATAGCACTTGAGTTATCGCACTGGATTCTGATCGGAGACTTCGCTTCAACTCCCATATCTTCAAGTTGTTGCTTCATCCACAATAACTGTGGGCATGCTTGAGTGGCCGCAATATACTCAGCATCTGTGGTGCTTAATGAAATACAATCTTGCTTCTTGCTTAACCAAGCAATATATAGTTTACCAAGATAGAATGCACCTCCAGATGTTGATTTCCTGTCATCCGCTGAACCGGCCCAGTCTACATCAGTATATCCTAATAACTCTGTCTGATATTTGTCGTTATATGTCAAGCCGAAGTCCACCGTGCCTTTGATATACCGAAGTATTCTTTTCACTGCGAGCATGTGACTTTCCTTGGGATTACTCTGATATCTCACTGCTTGGAATGTGGAGAAAACAATATCAGGCCTTGTCGCGGTCAAGTACAACAAACTTCCAATAATTTGCCTGTATTCTGTGATATTAACTGCCTTGCCATCCTCATCTTTTGATAATTTCATCCGGATAGAAACCGGAGTCTTCATCTCCTTATAATTCTCCATTCCAAACCTTCTCAGGACCTCCTTGGCATATTTATATTGATAAATGAATGTTCCATTCCTTCCTTGTGTCACCTGTAGACCAAGGAAAAACGTTAGCTATCCAATCATTGACATTTCAAACTCATTTTTCATGAATTCAGAAAACTGTCTGCACTGAGCTTCATCTGATCCACCAAATATTATGTCATTGACATAGACCAGCACCATCATCCTTTGACTACTATTGTTGTTGAAATAAAGATTATAATCAACTCCCCCACGCTGGAAACCAAGCTTCTTCAAGTATTGATCAAGCTATGAGTACCATGCCCTTGGTGCTTGTTTCAGCCCATACAATGCCTTCTTCAGCCTGCAAACTTTGTTCTCATCCTCATGAATGAGAAAACCATCTGGCTGCTCAATATACACTTCCTCTTCTAGAACGCCATTCAAGAATTCGGATTTGACATCCATCTGGAACACTTTGAACTTTCTTTGCACTGCTATGGAAAAAAATAATCTGATTGTCTCCAGCCTTGCAACTGGTGCAAATGTCTCATCTACATCTATTCCCTCTATCTGGGAGTATCCCTTGCACACTAGTCGTGCTTTGTTTTGAATCACAGTTCCATCTTCATTCATCTTGTTGCGATAGACCCATTTAGTCCCGATGACATTGTTGTCTGCTGGCCTCGAAACAATCTCCCATGTCTGGTTCTTCTCGATTTGATCAAGCTCTTCATTCATAGCCTGAACCCAGTTTTCATCTTCAGCTGCATTGGAAAAACATTTTGGCTCCACCAGAGATAAAAACGATGTTTTCTGTAATGACTTCATTCTTCAAGTCTGAACTGGAGCCGTCTGATCACCAATGATATTCTGCCTACCAATCTCAGCTTGACTCTTTGGCTTCCTTGCAGACACAGACTTGACATTTTCTTGTTCATCATCAGTATATTCTTCTGAGTCAGCCTCTGCCACTTCTGCTCCCCCTGTGTTGCTTACCTCATCATCACTTTCATCCAGGAACTGTTCACTGGGTCGTTGAGTATTCTGTTCATTTTCAACTATAGTGACATCATTGCTCTCAATAATTTTTCCCAGCCTTTTGTTGAAGCATTTATACGCTTTGCTTTTCCCTGAGTAGCCAAGGAATATCCCTTCATCTCCTCGTGCCTCAAACTTCCTATGATTTTCTTTGTTGAGAATGAAACACTTACTTCCAAAGATTCGAAAGTATTTCAGCATTGGATTCTTTCCGTACCATAGTTCATACGGAGTCTTCCCTTGCTTCGGACACAACAGAGACCTGTTTGAAACATAGATCGATGTCAAAACTTCTTCCTTCCAAAATTTCTCTGGTAGGTCTTTGTCAATAAGCATCGTTCTGGTCATGTTGTTGATGATATGATTTCTCCTTTCAACCACACCATTCTGTTGGGGAGTTCTCACTAATGAAACTTGATTCCTTATCCCGTGTTTCTCGAGATATTCTTCCACTTGACTGTTTGTGAATTCTGTACCGTTATCTGTACGGAACTTCAAAATTTTCTGCCCAATCATCCTTTCTGATTCCCTCCTGTACTATTTTATGCAACTAAACACCTCTGTCTTATGGGTAATGACAAATACCCAGGCCATTCTGCTGTAATCATCAATGAAAAGAACATAGTACCTTTGCCCATTTATAGCTCGTGGTGAGATAGGTCCACATACATCAGCATAAACTAGTTCGAGCACTCTAGTTTATTTCTGTTCCTTTGGACTGTATGTCTTTATGATTATCTTCCCTTGTTGGCAAGCATCACACGTATGAGTGCGATCACGTGATAGTTTGGGAAGGTCTCTAGAAGCATCACACTTTATGAGATCCTCCATAGATGGTTGGCATAGATGACCAAGTCGCTTATGCCACAGCTGGTTTTCTTCCTCTCTAGATAAAAGACATGTATCTTCTTCCCCACCTACAAGGTAGAGATTTCCCTTTGACCTTTTTCCCTGCAGAACAACTGCTCCATATTTTCCTTTCACAGCACACATCTTCTTGGTAAATCGGATAGAGTGCCCAGAGTCACATAGTTGACTGACACTGAGTAAGTTATGACTAAGACCCTCTACTACCAAGACATCAGCATGTCTCATCTCTTTGCCCCCAAACTTGGCTTTCCTTGAGCCAACAATCTTTAGGCCTTCATCATTTCCAAATTTGACAACTCCTTCTTTGTCATATTTGATGCCTGTAACAAGATCCTTACTACCCGTCATGTGGGATGTGCAACCACTATCAAGGATCCACACACCAGATCGATCTGATGCTTTAAGGGAAATCTCCACCACCACGGCCTTCTCATTTTTCTTCTTCTTGGTCCATAATTTTTCTTTCACACTCGGCATGGATTGAGACTTCTATTCTTTCTCATAGTATGATGGACCAGCCTCATCTTGCAAAGCCGCAAATCTATTCTGCATTTTTAACTCACCTGTCAGTTTATTAACCTGTTGTTTGCGAACGTTTTGATTCTGCTTTGGCACATTTCTCTGAATGGTCGAAGTACAGTACCTAGCCATGTGCCCAAATCCTCCGCACCAAAAACAGTGTCCTTCAAAATATGTTCTGGAAAACCGTTCTCTGTTTGGATGCCATATCTGTTCCTGTTCCCTTCTATATCTCTTGGCTATGGAACACACATACTGCGAATGTCTCATTTTCCCACAGCAATAACACCTGATATAGGATACATTCTTTCATGATACTTCAGCACTACGATTTTCCCTTTGGGATATCTGAATATTCTGATTTTGTTTTGTGCCCAAATCAACCTTCAATTTTGGGACGGTTGCTTGCGGTCTGACTGCAATTGTCACAGATTTTTGTTCCTGATTAAGCCCTGAAACAACCTTAACATCTGAGCTCAATTTTTTCTTCTTCCCTGCTGAACTACTAGGATCCTCTTTCATCTTCTTTGTCTTCTGAATGGCCTGCTTTTCTGATATCACATTAGGGGTCAAGATTTTTTCTTGATCCTTAATTTTTTGTCACAGAATGACCACTTCTTCAAGCTCTTTAATATGTTTGGCCGGCTCCTTTCCTGTGTTAGTCAAACAATCAATTTCCTTCTTTTGTTCCTCAATTTTAATCTTATACTCAACAATATTTTCTGAGCTCTCTGGTGTTGAGGATTTTAGTCTTTCAATTTCTTCTAATAGCTCAGACTTTTCTTCATCCTGTTGTTGCATATAGAGTTTGGCATCACAAACCACTTTATTGGTTTTCTTCGTTTTGGCTCGCCAAACGTCTATCTCCTCAAGTGCTCTTCCAATTCGGCTTCCATATCAACTCTCCCTTCAATTTCTTCTTCTTCTTCGGCGTCAACTTCTTCCTTTATTTGAGAACTACCAACAATCGCCACCAAGGCATCTACCCCACGATCTCTACAATTTTCTATTTCCTCAACATCTCCATCCTCAGACTCCTCTGAACTTTCAAATTATTGTGAAAGGATATTCTTTTTCTTGAAGAAATTTCTCTTGAATTGCTTCTTCCCTTTCACAAATGTTGAAGTCTTCTTCTTGGGAATTTCAACTTCATCATCATCATCATCGTTATCTTGAAATTTCTTGGGGCATGTTTCTGCAAGATGACCAACCTTTCCACATTGAAAGCATGCTAGTGGAAGTTTATCTTTAAACTTTCCTCTTCCTCTTTGCAGATTTGAAGAAAGGAATGACATCACCTCATCTGTCTCTTCTTCTTCATTAGAATCTTCAATGGTGAGTTTCTTCATGGCCTTGAATGCCACCTCTTTGGATTTCCCCTTTTCCACAGTCTCGTTATCATCGTTTCTCATTTAATATGCAACAAGAGTGTTGTGCAGGTTATCCAATGTCAGTTCTTTTGGGTCTTTATCTTCCAAAACAGAAACTTTCGGATTGAACCGAGGTGGAAGTTTTCTCAATATGCGCTTCACAATTTTTATATCTTCGATAATTTCTCCAAGACCCCGCATGTCTTCTACGACAGCATTTACCCTGTCAAATAATGCATCAACAGAATCATTCAGGTTCATTCTCAGATCTTCATACTTGTTCCACAACACTTGCAGCTTTTCCTCTCTCACCTTTGTATCCCCTTCATATGTATTCAAAATCTTTTCCCACATGGCATGTGACGTTTTTCATGACATCACCTTTATATAGATGGGATTATAGAGGGCTCCCCCTAAGGCATTGATTGATTTGGAATCAGCATCCAACTCTTTGTGCTCAGCTTCTGATAATGCACCACTAGTAATATCAGATGTGATACCATGCATAGCTGCTGAAAACACATCCATTCCCAAAGATCGAAAATAGTGTTGCATTCGATTCTTCCATATCTGAAAATTACATCCGTCGAAGATCGGAATCCCTCTATGATTAGTGACCTCCATTGAGAGAAGACTTAATATCAACCTTTCCCTCTGATACCAATTTTTAGGTCCACAAGGCTGAATACCCTGAGAGGGGGGTGAATCAGGGTGTGACTAATTTAAAATTAATGCATGTTCTGATCTTGTTTCTCTGTTAAGCAAAACACTATTCTCTCTTTTCCTATTGCACAATATAAACAGAAAGTAAAGCAAGCACAGGACACAGCAATTTTACTTGGTTCACCGCTAAGGGCTACATCCAAGGAGCATACACCGACAGGTTACCGGTCATACCAAATTCCACTATACTTCACTAGTTGTGGATATAATGGTTTGGGCTAGATCACTTCTATGCCCAGGCTCACTGCCCTTACAATGTTTAGGGTCAGCTCACTGCTTTCCCAAGGGTCACTCCCTGTTTCTCTCTCTATGGATCACTGTCGGTGGAGAGGATTACCTTCTTTCTCTTCCTAATCTCACTGCTCTGGAAGGAAATCCACTCACAGTTTATAGACCTGTAGGTCACTTCACTTGCATGAATAAATGCATCCTCAACTATTGATGGATGCTCTGCTATATTCCAACTTTCATCCACTGATGAATACCACTTTGCCTCTTAACCACTGGGCAATTCACTTTGGAAACACCTTCGCAAAGCACCCTACTTCGCTAGGCTACTAATTTCGCGAAGCTCAAACAAGACTTCGCGAAGCTCCTGCCTTTTCGCGAAGCACCCTCGCGAAGCTCTTTCGCGAAGCACTCTCGTGATGCTCAAGCCGTCACAGAGTGACATCCCTCGTGAAGCTCACTAAGCCAACACGGAGCTCCCAACATTTGCGGAACTACAATAGCCGTCGCGAAGCTCCTCTTTCGCGAAGCACACTGGCTACGCGAACCCCCTTCTCAATCCGAGAGCAAAAAGATCTTCTCTGAAAATTCTCTCTACTTCTCTCGAGGGGGTCGGCCTCTATTTATAGGTGATCCCACCGACCCTCGAACTTTCCGCACGAAGTCAATGCCACATCATCTCAAATCGCGAAGCTCCAAAGTTTCTGCCGGAATTCTGTCCAAATCACGAAGCACCAGGGAAATTTTTTGATCGCGGAGCTTATCATAATCGCGGAGCATTACCGTCAACATTCCTTCGCACCTTCGCCGCGAAGCTCCCTCACGAAGCCCTTCATCGCCGCGATGCGCTTCAACTCTGCCATTCAAGAAGCTTTGACGTAATCGTGAAGCATCACCACCTCCATTTTTCTGGTCTTCGTGAAATCCAATCCGTGCATCCTCTCTTCGTGAAATTCATGCCTTTGCCATATAAAAATATGATCTTCATGGAAATCCTATTTTCGCGATGCTCACCAAACTCCAAATTTTGGACCCCAAAAATTTGGCAAACACTGGGAAACGGAGTCACCTTGTACTGCTCTTTTGTACCGCCTCCAGATCGTCCTTTCCTTTGTCATCATTCTTTGTCAACAAGGAGTGTCAACAAATTCTTGGGAACTCGACAATTCTCCATGGAAACCTGCTTTGTCAACAAACACAATCAACCCAAAAATACTGCAATGTTACCTTGAGGGATTTTTTTCCAATAGGGATGCTATGTTCGATGGCGTACCCAATACGCAACAATGGGTTTCTTTGAAATCTTACGTTGCACACTAATAATATAATATTATTATTTTAAATGGTAGTTAACGCCTAGTCGTTGTATTGGTGGGAATTAATAAAAACTAACTAAAATATGATTATACATGTTTTTTAAATGTGTTTACATTTATCCAATAAAAGTTAGAGGCTTAAAATGTGAATGAATCCAATTTTAAGCACAAATACTTTAATATTCTTTAAAAGGTCGATTTATCATCTTTTAATGGAGAACCCTATTTAAATCTATTTTTGGTCAGTTTTATATATTCTATTTGAAAAAATAAAATTCTACTTTAGAATCAGGACATCAATATTTACTTTTGGTAAATTTTTTGGTATTTTTCTAATAAAGTTCATTTTTTGATGAATAGTGAAAAATACTGTATTTTAATTCAAAATTGACTTTTAATCTAATTTATTTATATGGTAATATTATATGTTTAATTGGTTTTAAAGTGTAATTAGATTATATTTTTACTATTTAATTTAATGTTGGTCATTGGAATTAATTACACTTTGAAATTCGACATAAACAAGTGTCAATCTTTTGATAGATATTGTTTCATAAAAACACGCTATTTGTTTTGACAACAAGAATTAATTTTAAAATAATTAATGAAACTTCTATGTTTTGAATTTTGTAAAATATACATCATTTTTGAATTTGGAATATCAAATGTAGCTTAGGATGAATTTTTGGTATTTTTCTGAAAAACTTCAATTTTTGATGAATAGTGAAACCACTAAGTAGTAGTTAAAAAATAACTTTTTCATTTAAATGGAATTTTACCATTTCTATGAATTTAATTTCAAAAATCTGACATACATGGTTTTTATTAGTAAGTAAAATGTGGTTCAATAATATGAAAATAATTTTTGGTGAATATTAACTTTTGACTTTTATTTACCATGGTTAAAGGTAAATGGGGTAATTCAAGGTAAAAAGAATATCATAATAATAAAAAATTATCTTAACACTTATCTTAACCTTATTGGATGAGTAATGGCCGACCATGGGAATATTTGGGTCGATTTTGGGACCCCATGGAGCCACTTAAGAGTGATAATGACGCTTTATTTTAATTAACTTAAAGTAAAGGCAAAAATGGCATAAACAAATATCTTTTAGTAAATTAATTTTTATATGGGGTTATATAAGTCATATTTTTTACTATAAATATTAATTGTAAATCTAAAAATATTTCCTACATCATGGTATTTCTTTATAATTTTTAAACATCAAATAAATTAAATTATTTGTGACACAATAATGATGCAGTATTTACCTCATTAATAAATGATTTAAATAAATAAGATTATAAATATTAAAACAATATCCAAAACCTGTCCAATTCTTATTGGATGATTTTATTTCGAACATGATTCATCTTATCTTTGACTTTAATAAGTTTTGGATCTTTAGAAAACGATGATATGTTTATAATAAAATAATATTTTCAAACTTTCCTAAAGAGCCCCTCCTCCCCCTTATAAAAAGCTCTCACTTCTAACTCATTCCTCACACCTCTCAAGCCCCTTGGATCGTGAAAAAAATACCCAAGTAATCTATCAAAATCTTTCTCCTCCCCCTAGAAGCCTAACCTTAGGCATAAGGTGCTTCAAGAAGTCATTTTGGTTCAAACCAAAGAGAGTTGCACAAATTAAAGGAGATTAAAGAATGATCGAGTCAAGTCGGACACGAGGTAAGGGATTTCTTATCTCACTTTCAATTCCATGAGATTTCCATTATTCGTGACTTATTTATTGCATGTGGTGTATTGTGTACTACCATTTGATATATATTATCACGATTCTCTTTATATTCATGGTATTTTGTGATTCATTTGGTGGTTATTAAATTTTGGTCACACGACTCGATTGATTACAACGTGGTAAGGGGTTTTCATCCCACTTTTTATTCCCATTAGATTCATGCTATATTGCCACTATTTCCTTTTGTCTGGTTTATGTACTGCCCATTATTACTTTCATTGTGTAATATACTTAAATTTATGGGTATTTACATCTTCATTTTATGATCCTTCTTTCATGTGATGTATGTTTCGTAAGTTACCAAATCGGTAAGGGAACCTTTCACCCTCCTCTTTTTAAAAGACTTATTTTTGTTATGTCTTTTAATATAAAACTTCTTATGTTGGGATATGTTCTTCTATATCCTTATTTTTTTAAATTTTATGTCCATGTGATGAGATACCCTTTTCTCTCTCATCAATTCATTTTCTGAATTTTAAAGTGATGATGTTAGGCTGTCAAATTTCTATAAGGGAACTTCTTCACCCAATTTCAATTATTTGGGTTAAACTTATACTTATTGATTATGTCATGCTATGAATATGTGTGAATAAACTCTGATTGTTTCACACTTAATATCCTCTTATATTGAGTGTATTCTTATTTGTCACACATTATTATGTAATTGATTTATCCTTAATCTAAGGATGCAGTTTTTATAAGGGATTTCATCTCAATTTACATTCCATTTAGAATTTATTATTATTATGCACCAATTCACTCTTATGTGGTGTATATAATGTCCTTTGGCATATTATATCATAAATCCCTTTATTCTCATGATATTATAAATTTCTAATTAAATGTTATTCCTCAATTATTTGTATTCAAGTGTCTCTCTTTTTGTTAAAAACTCTTTAACTAAAATATCATTTTAAATGTTTTAAAGATTTATTCTTCTATATATTTCCCATTAATGTCCATGTTTTCAAAATGGTTTTTAGGATTTATTTATATGAAAATTAATGTTTTCAAATGATAATTCATTTAAAAGCTTCAAAGTAGTATGGGACACTTTGATTCAAATATCTCTTTATTAAATGTTTTAAATGGTTTTGAAAATGATTTGATAAAGCGTTATTTATTTAAATATCTTGATTTGATATATTGTGATTAGAATGTGGAATTTTTATCTTTCCTTTATGCTTGTGTTACGTGTTATGAATATGTTATGGTTATTGGGCATTTTTTACGTGTACGGGTGGTTCTGTGATAAACCTAGGGCGGGTGAGCCCGAGATAGCTCTCCAATGCATTGGGTAACATGATAGAGGTAAACGTGAATGTTTCTCCTAATAGATTTAGGGAATATACTACGATGTGTATTCCAAATGTGACTCCATCGGTAGTTGTGATAGCTACAATTTAAGTATGATATGGATGCCTCAAGTTACCTTTATGATTTATGATTACTATCTGTTATTCATAAATATTATGATTTTAGAAGGTATGTTATGATTGAAAATTATGGTTTCATTGATTTGTATTTTTTGATGGGTTAATGTTTCCTTTCCTTATTTTATAACCCTTACTAAGATTTTTATGCTCATCCCAAGTTTTTGAAATGTTTCTCACGGGTTATAAGGAAGGGTAAGAGAAAGGAAGTATTCAAGAAGATTTATATCAAGAAAAGAAATCTTATTTTATTAAAGGAGTTTTATTGTTGTGAAAATCAGTTATAGTATAAGTGTCTAATTTGTAATATTCAAGTTGATATGTAATAGTTATAGCCTAATTATCTAAAACTATAAACCCGAAAAGATCCTCAATGTGAATTCTTAACATAATTCAAGGTTATGTAATGTTTAAGGCTTGGTCCTTATAATAATGATGTGGAAAAGGTTATGGATTCAATGATGTGGAAATGCCTATGGTGGGGAGTCATATGTCAATCGTGGTTATATGACCCTTGTGCAAGATGGATCATAAGTTAATGATAATAATCGATAGATGATCATTGTGGAATTATTTTAGTGGTGAATAAGTAGAGTTGAGTACATCAAGAATACTTAGTGAGTTGTAGGTGTGGACTCAGACATGGTAACCGATGGGTTTTGAGTGTTAGTTTCAGACCAATATGGTTTCAGTTCAAACGATCTTGATTGGTTTTATGGTGTATCATTTCTCGTAGTGTATCATGATGGTGGAAATTTAAAGTTGGTGGATCAACCATTTAATGTCTTTGGAAGTTGATCACAGACTTCAGTGGGTGTTTTTTTGTGGTCCCGTGATTCCTCTAGGTGTAAATTCATCATGTTTTCATCAGTTGGTGATGCAGTGGCAGTGAGAGCTAGGAATTTTCAGGATGAGTCGGTCGAGGATGGTTTGACTTTCATTTTCATATGAAAGTGGATGTGGAACCTTTTAACCCATTTCTAGAACATCATCTTGGGAATGGTGGAATTTTTTTGGAATCACATCTGGATTTTCAAGGAAAATTCATTATGTATCAAGATTGTGTATGGGTGGAGGTTATGCATCCACCCTCAGTTGGTTTTTTGAAATGAGATTGGGTGCAAGCATTTAAATGTATTTCGGGGTTCGGAAGTGGTGAGTTAGAATGTTCTAGGTGTATCATTGGAACATGAGGGAGTGTTTTAAAGTAAAATTATGATGGTGGAGGCACTAAAGAATCACAATTTTTGTGGTTATAAGTTGAAGATTATAGTGTGGAGAACCATATGCCCACCAGGTAACTGATTGATGACACCATTGTTTTTTAGGATATACAAGCTTTAGTAAGTGTCATCTCAGTGTTTTGGTTGTGGTTGTGAGAATTGGATTGTGATTTTTGTGTTTCAATCACCTTTAGTTGAACATTGAGACTTAGATGTTTTTTGGCCATTCAGAGTGGAATAAGCCCTTTTAGATTTAAATCGATAACCAATATAGGTCGAGTGGTTTTGTTGGATGACCACAAAAAACTCATTAGGGATGAGATTTATTATGGTGGGGAGATTATAAAATCCCTCTTCCATGAAGGTTCTCAAAATTTTAGTAGGAGTTTGAAATTTTAGTGTGGTGGAAAATAGAGTTTATAAACCAAGCATCAGAGTGGGATTCTAAGGGATGGAACCCTTAAAATGACCCAATTTTGACTTGGAATAAAGTTATTTAGAGGATGTAAAGGTTTTGATATAATCATAAGGGTTTAAGTCTTGGAGTTTGAGTTTCTATAAATTAATCCTAGGGTGCACCGTTGGCACATAGTTAGTTATACCCGTGCATCCCAAAACACATAGGCACGTGTTTGGAGAAAACATGAGGCTGGTCTTAGGAGACTGTATGAGTGTATATAGTGAACTAAAAACATGACACATGGTTTGTACACTATCTGTTAAACTGTGTACCGCAACTATGCATGGTGGCTGGGCTTGGATAGTTTTAGATGCATGGTAGGTGCATGGTTTTTCAAACCATATGGATAGACTATGATCCCTTTAAAAATAGTTGAATCACCATCCCCCCTAATCATTTAAGTATTATCCCCCATTTCTCCTCCTCTCCTTGTTTTACAACCCTGAGAAGCTCCCTCCTATTCTCCCCTTAAACCAACTTCAATTTTGGGAGATTCTGGCTCATTTGTTTGGTGTTTAAGGTGAGTCATTATCCTCGAGTAGATTTTTCCCTTTCCTTCTTCCTCCTATATGATTTCTAAGTTCTCTAATTTTGGATTTCATTGGATAATCCTCCAAAGAATGTTGAAATCACCCATTTATCATAGGGATTTTCATTGGCTTGCATAGAGGAGATCCTGAGACGGTGTATGAATGCCATTTCATGTCATTTCAATGGAGGTATCTTGATCCATAAATTCTACTAAGTTTTTTCTTTAATTTTTTGTATCAATTGATGTTTTTATTGAATCCGTTAGTTATGGATTTAGAATGGAATGTGGTTAGGGTTATGTCATGAGTCTTTGATGAGTATTTGGTTTCATTTTTTGTGTGGTGTAATGTCTCGAGATTGGGTTGTTGAGGTCGGATTATTTGGATATAGAGGTGTTTGGGAAAGGCTTGGATGGTCCTTGGAAGTTTTGAAACATTGGTGTTAAAGTGTGAAGGAAACCTTTGAGGTTGGTGGTCTAAGATCTATTTCCCATATTCTTGATAATTTATTTCCAAATTTATGTAGTATGTATGATAACTTCAGTTTGTGGTGTAGTTACATTCTCTATTTAGGAAAATATATTTGGAATTTAAATTGTTACTTTAGACCTTTCACGAACTTGTTTGGGTCTATGGGTGATAATGAGACTAAACATAAGATCACCCATGGAGTGTGATGATTCTTGTAAATGATGAAATAATTCAATTAGGATCTTAACCCGATTAATATCAGTAGTTGGGTTGATATAATCGTTAGAGGGATATTTGGTATAGATAAGGAATAAATGTTTTATGATGTGTTGAGAGGATAAAATAGATAGTTTTTATGTGTTAATATTTTGTAAAATTCTTATGATTATTTTGAAAACTTTATAATTGTGTGTGTTGGATTTTGATCTAGTTTTGGTTTTCAATATGTGAGAATTATTTTTTAAAGTGTATATTGTTTTAAAATGGGTTATTGACCTTCGAGTATTTAAAAAGTTGGTTTTTAGATGGATTTCAAATGTTGATTTGAAATGAGTGTGTGTTTTTCCCTTTGGTGAAAATTCCTTAATGGATCTTTTAAAGGTTTTGATGCAAAGGAAGGTCTTTGGCCTTGTTTTGTATGTTGATGAGGAAGACCTATGTTTAAGGGTGGCTTCAAAATTATTTAATGGAATTTGTAATTTATATCATTATATAGAGAGTGTTTGGATTGATGTTTGTTGGTATGGGGAATGGGATCTTCATTCTAAAATAGGTCGTGGTTTTAAAAAAAATTGTGACCTTGGTAAATGATGTAATGGTTTATGTGTGAGAATTATGTTTTGAGAACTAGTAATATACTATATGGTTAGGTGTTGAACTGATGCTCTGGGAACAGATAGTATAAGGTATGGTTTAGGTTTTATACTGTAGATATGGACTTGGAAGATATATTGTATGGATTATGATGTTGGAATAACACTCTACATGTAACACCCCAAGTTTTTAAAAATAAATTTAAATGCATGAAACATTGTTTTAAGTAGACATTTATAACTAGCCTTTAAACATAATTTTTTCACTTCAATGTTTTGGATTTCAAAAAATGGTCATCTATAATTCTGTTCAATAAGTTATTTGGAGTTTAATAGAACCAACATGATTTTTAGTGAATAGTAACCTACCCTAATGAATATTAATATGAATAGTAATATGACCCTAATGAATATTAAATCATATTATTATTTTATTTTGTTAAGGATATAATATAATGGATGTCGATTGATTTTTCAAGGTGTTAAAAAAAGAGTTATAAAACTGTTATTTTGGAATAAATGATTATTTTATTTAAAAATTAAATTAATAGTATTTAGAAAATTATTTTCAAAAAATTGATTCCATTTTTGATTTCTACACATTGAAAAATGGTTAGCATGGATTTTTGGGAATTTTCTGAAGCAGTTGAATTTTCAGCGAATAGTAAAAATACAGTTTTGAGTTTTGTTGTGTTTAATGACATCATTAATGATGTAATAATAATTTAATAATTCTGATATACTTTTTTATAGTAAAATATGTTATTAGGTTTCCCAAGTGTCCAATACCATGTGCAAGCCCATGGTTTTTCAAATACCACTAATGAGGTGTCCCTTGGAAATTAATAAAATATTCCCTCACTTTTGCTATAAATACCAACTCATTCCTTAATTACATTCATTAAAAATTACTCATCAATGAATATATGATCTCCTTACCTCCCTATTAGTCCTCCCAGTATGTCCTCAATCCCCCAAAGTCCCAACCTTCAAGTTCTAGGAGTTACTCTACAAGGTAAGGAAATCCACCGCCCTTCTCTTTTTCAAGATTTCATTTTATGTTGTTCTTTTTTTTCTTTGAAATATGTTGGGATATGTCATTTAATATCCCCCTTAATTTCCATATTATGTAATAATTATGAGATACCCATTTTCTCTCATCAAAATAATTTATGAAATTTTAAGCAACGCTGTTAGGCTATCAAATTTTCATAAGGGATTTCTCAACTTTTCTTTTATTTTGAGATTCCATTCTTTTCTTTTTATTTCCTCACCTCCCCTTATTCAAGAGGAATGAATTATCTAGTATAATACATATTATTGATTTCATAGTATTTATGGAATACTCAACATTACATTTATTCTCCTCTCCCACTTATTCAAGAAATTAAAACACTATATGTGATGTGTCGAATTACCGACATCATGGATGATGTGATTCCAATTTCTTTTACTTCCTTCAAGACTGGTCATGAAACCATTTTTATGGTTGAACTATATTATTATTTATGTATTATATCTTATATAAGTTTCTAGAATCATTTTTTTCACATGTTATTAATTTATAAAACAAAATGAGTTCTTTACGATCGAAGAATCGCCAAAATGACCAAAACAGATATCCATCCAAATCCTTTTTTTTTGTATTTTCAAATGACACTTTTAAGGGTAAGTGAGAACCCTAAAAATAACATCCAAATAAAAACATTAAAAGGAAAATTCACCCAAATCAAGACTATTTGGAGCTGCCTCTACCCAGCATCAACATCGTTAAGTCAAGCCTCCACCTTCGCATGGCCGCTCGGCAAGTTGTCCCGTGCAAAGATGCACAGGCCTGGTACCAATGGAATTCTCCATACCCTCTCAATCGTCCAAATATGAATGGCATGCGCTGGTGAATGCTCCCTTCTCTGAAACCACATCTGAGGCAGATCCTGTAGAGTGACTGAAGACTTTTACAACAAAAAGCAACTCAAAAAAGTCAATGCAGCCTAAAACTTCCACTATAATCAATGTCTGACTTTACTTCTTGTGAAAATACTACTTGATGCCACTAACGCCATCTTCCTAGATCGTCCCCTTGGAGATAGGGGAGGAGAATTAGATAGATTTGGGAAAATGTCGCATAACGGAGAACGCACCACATTACCAGGACTAGATCGATGAGAGGTAGAACCGCCACCCAAGTCAGCATTGGGGGTATCATTACTTTTACTAGATTCCCTGCATTGAGGAGGGAAGGATGGGATCCCTGCTTCAGACCTTACCATTCCATCATGAGGGGAGTCATAATCCTTGCGCAATTTTGACCTCCTACCAAGATGAGGAGTAAAACCATCCTCATCAACCATCACATGTTTATCCTTCTTCAACGGAGACCTCTGTGAATCCTTCACAATCAGAACCACTCCAGCAGTAGCCAGCGACAGGCAACTCTGGCCGGTACCCCCACTGGACACCTGCCCATCCCTGGGAGAACAGAGAGCTTGAGGCACCCCCTGGTCTCCTATAATCAGAGTAAAATGAAGAAGAGTGGAGCATGGGAAGCCAAGGTGCACCGAGACAGGGGCCTGAACTGAGGGCGGAGCTGGCACCTTCACAAAGACCAGAGGCTGAACAGGATCCTCAATCGCAGAGGGAAGCCGATCCTCCTGAGCATCACAGGCTGTTGAGGGACCTCTTCGACGGCGACCTCCACGCCAACGACATCTGGATAGTGAATGTCCTTAACAGAAGCAGAACGAACAATAACTTACAACCTCCTCATAGATGATGCATTGACAGAATCCATCCTCACCATCCACAGATAGCCAAATTCGGCGAGGAATAACCCTAGACAAATCCATTTCAACGCAGAAGCACGCAAAACATGGCTGCAAGACTCGAGCGGTAGAATCGTCAGTACACAAGAAGCAACCAAGACGGTCGCCAATCCCTTTCAATACACCAGGGTTCTGAAAAGGAAGCGGCATGCCTAGGAGGCGGATCCATAGGGCAGAGCGATTACAATCGCGTCCCCTGTGGAAATCAACCGTCCACTGGGACAGAAGAAAAGGGCGGTTGTCGCACCTCCGTGACACACTAGACCAGGCTTGGGAAAAATCCTCAAAGGACTGGAGATGAACACTTAGGTGATAGCGGTTGAGAACCCCAATGGCAGCTTCTTGCTGCAATCCCCAAGTGGAAGACACATACCTTGTGAAGATGCTCACAGGGGGCCGATCCGGACCAAACTTTGCAATCATTGTGCGCGAATGCACCGCTGCAGCTTCATGAAATTCGGAAGGCAACAAGGATAATGCAGGCGACCCATTGAGCGATTATGAAGCCTTCGGGGAGATATTGATTGTAGGCACCTCCGGGAGAAGTGAGGAATGGAAGAAAGACAAACCCGAGGTAAGGAAATTCTTAACCCAATTACCATTCTTTGGGTTAAACTTCTACTTCACTATTTATGTGGTATTAAAATTGTTTGTGTGATGGGTTTTGTTTATATTATGTTGAATTATTTGTAGTTTATATAAATATTTCATCCACTCTATTAAGTATCACTTCAATTATATGATTTATGTAAGGGGATTTTCTTTCAAAATCCTCTTTTTAAAATTCTGTTTTGCAAAATTCAAAAGCAATGTTTTTATGAAATTATTCATGTTGTATGTTTATGTTCTGGTTCATGGGAATTGTTTATGATGAAGGGTGGTACCTATATCTCCCTCTAATTCATTGGGTATGTGTATGTTGGAGTTCGATCGTATGGTTACTCCAAGTGTAACTACGATGGTTACACAAATTGTAAGGTATTCGTGAGGGTTACAAATTATAAGGTAGTCGAGAGGGTTATAATATTATGTAAGTAATGCCTCAAGATACCTTTATGTTTTTATTTATGTTCTTATGTTTTGTGGGTATTTTTGTAAATCTCATATTTCACAAATTAAGTATATATGGGTGAAAAGTATGTCTTTTGAAAATGATTTCATATGTTACAAGTATTCATGGACTAATATGTTCTTTCCTTATTTTCATATCCCTTACTGAGCCTTTTGTGCTCATCCCAAGTTTTTAAATGACTTTCAGAAGTTATAAGGATGTGTAAGATAAAGAAGGAATCCAAGTTAAAAGTTTGAAAATTTTTCAAAGGAATCATGTTTTATTTGAAAAGTTCTATATTTTGGAAGAAATGAATACTATTTTTATGGTATCCACTCTGTATTAAGGTGTAATGTTATGAACGTATTATGTCCCAATTCTCTAAATCTCTGAACTTGAAAAGATCCTAATTGTTAAAGAAAGTGATTTCTTGACTAAATTCAAGATTATATAATGTAATAAGGTCAGGTCCTTATACTACATCCATGGTTAGGTGTTGGATTGACACTCCAGGAAAAAATGATATTGACACATGGGTAGGTTTCGGGCTAATTATTTGGTAACTAACAACACTTAAACATGATATGGGAACCTTGGACTGATTTTTATTAATACTAATAATTAAATAATTATTGGACACACTTTATTTTACTTAGCGTATGTATTACCCTATGATTTTTGTCTCATACAATCAATGTTGGATGAAGCAGGTTTGGTTGTCCCGAGTGTCACTTTAGAACCCAAGGGATAACAGGTTAATTAATAAATGGTTGTTTTAAAATGTATCATTATTTATATATTATCTATTATTCCTTTATATATATATGAATTGTTTCCTAGGCCAGTTATTTTTTTAGACACCGTTGGTGGTGGGATACTAAGTTGTACTCACCCTACTTTGGATGCCACTACACATGGGTACCCGAGTAGTTCTCACAAGTTTATTATAGGAATGGGTTTGGATTGAGGCCTATGATGAGTTTTTCATGATCATATGTGATGTGTTGTATGGTATCATAAGACTAGATGAATTTTAACTTAGGGATTTATTTAATACCTATTTATTGGTTTATTTATTTTGGTATGTTTATACAAATAGACCAATGGGTGGTCTATTGGATGTGTGGCATGGATGTTCGAGCCTTTACTTTATTAAAATTTTTAAGTCTTATTATGTTTTTTATTATAATTTCAGTTTATTTGATGATTTTGGATATTTAGTTATTCCTCCTCTACTGCGTACTTTGATACAAGGGATATAGTCTCCTCATGGTACCACACTAGACACCCACTGCTAGTCAGCATCCACTGGCGTACGAGGAGGTGTTCCTGAGGTCTTATGGAAAACCAATCTGATTACTGTTTTTAGATTGAATCGGTGTGAGACGTTACAATGATACATCCATGTGGTGACATGGTAGTGGTTATAGTGATTTGGTATAATTTTATGTAATGGAGTGGATATATTTTAGTGTAAAGAGGTGGAGGTTGTGGTATGTGATGTTTTTTTGTTTGTTATTCTCTCATTTTGATTAGTTGGTGACATATTTCCCTAACATAGATCGCTACCCAATGGTGAGTTAGATAAACCTATGAGCTGACAAGTGAGAGTGGTGATAAATATCTAGGGCCTTTTCCATTATTATTTTTATGGTGTTCATGGATATTTTCAAATATTTCTCTTTTATTGTTAGTTGACTTCTTCTTATGATACTTCTAGCTAATAGATTTAGATTGGAATTTTACATTGGAATTTTATTGGGGGTGTTGGTAAGTAATGTAACGAATGGTGGAGGTTTTTGAGATGTGGATAGTATATGGATTTGTGTGAACTTATATTTTCTATCGATTCTTATGCTTATCCTTTTTCTTTCTCTTATTTCTTGTTCAATTTTTTCCTGTATAACATCATACTTATCTACACTTTCTTGTTTATTTCAAACAGATACAAATTTGTTTGGGATTATGACCCCACTGAGTAATCCTAAGTGTTCAACTCCCTAAACTTGTGTTTGATATGGTTTTTTAGGTTACTAAAATGGAGATTATGATCTATTTTCCTAGTAGATTGGTTGGAGTATAGTGGATTCATTGGAGATTGATGAGTTTTTCTTGCATACCACTTTTATTTATATTCAGTTTGAAAATCCATATCTTCTATGTATTTTATTTCATGATTTATTAAATATATATATAGATAATACAATCACAAAAGATCATGATTACTAGTGTCTTTGGGTAATTAGATACATATCACCATAACATGAAATAGGGATATAACAACATTATTTAAAAACTACATAACATGACCTTAAATTTCTAATGGACTTCTAAAACTGCACTGGATAACTTGGGGACATACATGAAAAATAAGTGATCTATAATGCCCAGTATTGGAATAATCAATGCATGAAATAAATTAAAGTAATACATGTGAGTTGAGAGGCATAATATAAAGGTGAGAATCATAATCATGAACATTAGAGCATGGTATAAGATGATAATATCAAGGAATCATAAGAATGTTGAAACAATATAAAACATGACAATATAAGCATAAGTCAAGTATAACCACTGGGGCTTCATAACATAGTGTAATTAGGCTAACCGCCCATGCACCATACATGGTAAATCATGATTTGAAAACATTACCCAATGAATTGGAGTGATATGTGATTCTGGGTCCACCTATCACATTCATATCATGTACATGCATTTGTGTGCCACATAGATCATATAACATAAAAATGCATTACATCACTTTTAATCCCTTATTTAAGAAGTGTAGGTTACATACATGGAACCCCCCCCCCCCCAAAAAAATTAAGGGTATGTGATTCTTGTATGATACCCTTGAGTGGAAATGGGGATGGGAATTCACAACACAAAAGTTTGGAATGGAAAATCATGGGGTAATTTCAGCTGCATAACTGGTGTACATAAAGGTTCGTGTAAGGGTTTAATGAGAGTGAAAGGTGGTCTCTCGTTACTTGGGAATCATAATGATAGTGTAAAGGGGTATGTAAAAACACATTAAAACATAAAAAATTGGAAATCAAAAGGTTTGGCTTAAATGAAGTACTTGAATAAAAAGGAAGAGGGGATAATCCCTTACCTTGATATGGTTCTTCTAAAATCTTGGGATAAGCTTATTAAAATATTGGGAACACATTGGGAGGGTTTTATAGAGGTATAGAGAGATAAAATTCATGATCAATGAGTTTTTAGTGAAGATAAATGGGGGTTGAGTGAGTATTTATAGCGAAAGAGAGAGGAATTATTTATTAAATTCTAAAATTAGGTTTTGGACTCTAAGTGATAAAATAATCAAAACCAAAAACATTACCATGGTTTTTTCACATGGTTTCTTCCAAATAAGAGTGGTTATCAAAATTTTATCAGTATATGAATTGAACACCTTAAAATAATATCATCCATGATGTGGAAGTGAGACAAGTTCTTAAAGAATTAATTATAAAACCTTCATATATAATATTGGTTTTGGAGGATTCAATAAAGGTTTTTAAAATTAATCAAATAAATTAAAAACACATTATATTAATGGGGAAACCTATTTTTTATTGTGGGTTCCTTTTATAGTATTTATTACATCACTTTTGGGCTATTATGATGTTATGTTACATAATGTATATTTATACTGTATTTAATTTTTACCCAAACTATCTCAGAAAATTATGAAAAATTCACCATTGGGAAACTTCGATGTGCTGATTTTAGAAATAACATTTTTTTACAAAAATAATTCTCTAAATAATAGAATTTATACTTTTAAATAAAAATATTCATTTAATGGAAAATACTTTTTTATCACAATAACATGTTTATGGTTCTTATAAAAATTACATAGGGCTGCATTAGATTATTTTATCATTTATAATTAAATAAATATCATTTAATAAGAATATTTCATGAAAATAACTTTTATTTCAAAAATTACTAAATTTTTCAAAAGAAGTGCTTTATTTGAAACTATATATTTCCAAAAAATAATATTTTAGTTTCTCCATGTTAAAATATAATTTTTATCAAACTAATTATATAATAATATATATATAGTAACAATGAAAAAGGGATAAATATAATCACTATTTTATTAAAAATAAAATATAAAAATTCATAATACTAGGGTCTTAATACATAACTACTTATTACACCAGCATACTCCCTAAGGGTAAGGTGTTTGATGGCGGTACTTTCTTAGGGTACTTTAGTGAACATGGTTTGGGTCATGATCTTGATAAAATTGAACTTCTCCCATAAATGGTTTTTCTCAAGTTTTAATTTTTTGAATATTCACATGGTCTTAGTTAAGGAAAAATCCCAATGATTTCATCTCCCTTGGAAGCTCAGATAAATGGTCGCCATTACATCTTTCATCTATATCAATTATACTTTTTCATAACCCTTAATATATACCTATATTAATCTTCGGTATAGAAACTCTATATTCTCAATGGTTATTATACTTAATAGTATTTTAATCCCAATAAAAAAATTATGGAAATATTTTATAATGGTCCAAAATAACTAACTGAAATATAATTCATGTGTTTTCTATAACTACACTTCTTAATAAGGAATTTCTTCATTCAAAATAGAATTTCATTTATAAAATTTTGGGTCATTACATTTTTCCCCCCTTCAAAAATTTATCCCTTGGAATTTAATTTCATACACTAAAACAGATGAGGGTACTTTAGTTTCATCACCTCTACTAGTTCCCATGTTTCCTCTTAAAAATCGGTACTCTATCATAGTACTTTGACCAAGTTAGTTGTCTCATTTCATATAACATTGTCTCTATGATCTATGATCCTCATCGATAGATCCTTATATGATATATCATTCTCCAAAGGTACCACCTCTAGTTTCAATCATATAAGAGGTCTTGTATGTACTTACTTAAGAGTGATACATGGAACACATCATGTATTTGAGATAGGTTAGGTGAGAGTGCTAGTTGATATCCCATAAATATGATGCGATCAAGGATCTCAAAGGGTCTGACACATCTATGACTAAGTTCTCTCTTTTCCCCAAACATCGTGAATTTATTCCACTATGATATACGAAGGAGCACCTTATCTTAGAAATCAAACTCTATGTATAATTTATGATTGTTTATAGAACTTTTTTATCTATTTTGTGAGGATTTCATATGACACTGAATATTATGAACATTCTCTATCATATGCTGGATAAGATCATGTCACATTATCTTTTGTTCTCCAACTTCATCCTGATACATTGGAGTTTGACACCTCTTCCCATACAGAGCCTCATAAAGTTCCATTTTAATTATAGAATAGAAATTTTTGTTATATGAGAACTCCACTAGTGTAAGGTAATGATCCCTACATACTTGAAAATCCATTGAACATGATATGAGAATGTCTTCTGTAGTTTGAATGGTTTTATTAGACTGACCATCTTTCTAAGGGTGATAAGCAGTACTAAAACTTATCTATGTATCTAATGCTTATTAAATGAATCTACAAAACCGCAAGGTAAACCTTGTATCTTGATCAGATACAGTGGAGAGTAGTAATCTATTTAATCTCACCACTTATATTATGTATATCTTATAAAGTTAGTTAAGAGTGAACTCTTCCTAAATATGAATGAAATGTGATGACTTTGAAAGGTGATCGACTACAACCCAAATGGAGTTATTCCTTCAGATTTCATGGGGAGTCCTGTTATCTTTTCTTATTTCCATACTGGTATGGGAAAATGGTTTCATCATACCCTTATACTTATTTCATTCATTATTGACTTGTTATCGTACCAATCATCGAGATACAAATTGTTCAATCTCCCTCTTCATGTTTTCCCACCGTAAGTTTTTCTTCTAATCTATATATATATATATATATATATATATATATTATTTCTTCATAAAAAATAGAGAGGGATGATCTATGTGCATCATCCAGAAGTTCCCTCTTCAATTCTGGTTTTGATGGGACATATATCCAGGTTACAAACCTTATAACTCTATCTTTATAAATGTTGAACTTTGAAATATTTTCTACCTTTTTATATAACTCATTGTCAACTTTTTGGTACTCCTTGTTCCTCTCAAGAATTTATGGTTGGGAAGTTATTTAAGAAAGTTAATAAGAAGTTCCTTTTTTATTCCCATATCTATCTATTTCATGTCCTAGAATATTGGATCTTTTTCAATCCTCGTCATAGATAAGGTTTTAAGATCATTTTTACTCAGAGAATATACCATTTTGTTTTATTTCTGAGGCTGGTAATAGATTGAAAAATCATAATCCTTGATCAAATATTAACACCTTCGTTGATTTATAATAAAATCTTTTTGTGTGAATATATACTTGAGGATTTTATGATCAGTATATGTGTCACACTTATCTCTATATATATAATGTCTCCAAATTTTAAATGAAAAGATCATTGCAACCAATTCCAGATTATGGGTTGGGTAGTTCAACCCATTTATCTTTAATTGGTGGGAGGCATAGGCTATCGCTTTTTCATATTGCATGAGTTTATAACCCAAATTGTTTTTGACACATCAATTTAGATCACAAATCCATCCCCACTTGTGGGTAATGTGAGCACATGTATAGTGATTAGCCTCTTTCTTAACTCTTTAAAGCTCTCATTTCATTCATCTATTCAAAAAAAACTATACTCCCATCTCAGTTATCTTTTTTAGTGGGCTTGATAATAATGAGAAGTTTATCACAAATTGAATATAGTGATCAAGTAATCCAAGGAAAATATGGATATCCATCAAAGATGCTAGTTTGGGTCATCCTTCAATTGCCTCTATCCTCGAAGGATCCATAAATATCTCGTTTCTTGTAATAACATGCCCCGTGAATTTTACTAGATCTATACAAAACTCTCATATACTATAATTCATAAATAGTTTTTCTATTCACAAGTTCTTAAAAAAATCAAATACTCCTCATGTTCCTCCTTTATTTTGGAGTAGATAACAATATCATCTATAAAGACTACCAAAAAATTTCTTAGGTAATCCTTAAAGACTATATTCATTATGTCCATAAAGATAGTTATAGCATTAGTGATTCCAAATGGAATCACTATTAACTCATAGTGTCTTTAACTTGTACTAATGTAGTCTTGGGGATATCCTCCTTCTTCACATTTACGTGATAATATCTCAACCAAAGATCCACATTAGAGTAGTACTGGGATCCACATAATTGATCGAATAATTCATCAATCCATGAAAAAGGATACTTGTTCTTTATCATGATCTCAATCTTGTTGAGATCATGATAATCAATGTAGGACAATATTGACACATCCTTCTTCTTGATGAAATAGATCGTCACACCTCGTGGTGAATCACATGAGCATATAAACACTTTATCAATATTCTCTTGTGGTCACTTCTTCAGTATTTCAATTTTAATGGTATTCATTCTATATAGAGTCCCAAATATGGGAAAAACTCATGGAATAAGTTTGATTGAGAACTCAACCTCTCGTATTGGAGGAAAAATAAACAATAATTTAGGGAACACATCAACATATTCTCTTAAAATGGGTACTTCAACAAGGATGAGTCTTTCCTTAGTCACAACCATTTAGGCTTGATAAATTTTCTCATAAGGAAATAATATCCATGCATGAGATGATGATTCTAAAACATATCCATCCTCCTCCTTACACTTTTATATAATCGAAGGGTGATTTGTGACGTGGATTGTTATTTCATTCTCTTATAAACTTATGTTAAAACTATACAAGGAAAGACATTATATACCCAGAATAGCATTGAATTCCACTAAAGGGGGTATCACAAGGTTTTCTAGTAAATTTATCCCATAGATATTGACTAGAGATAAGTTATGTGCTTGGTATGGAATAATTTCCCCATTTCCTGTTTTCATCGATAGCTTGGCTTCTATGTTTTGGGGTGGTGTTTGAATAGTTTTACCAAACATTCATGATAAGATTGAATATGTAGAACCAAAATAAAATAGTGTGTTCAATATCCTTTAATGAATAATGAGCATACCTATCACCACTTCATTGTCAAGATCCACCTAAGTAGTTGTGATAGAAAATTCTTTCCCTTGCTCTGTATACCTTTTAGGTTTTTATCATCAGTTATTATTTACAACCCTTGGCTTGGAGAATTGGTTAGAATAGTGTCCTTGTTCCTTGTAGTTGAAACATTATACAGTAAGTTGAGGGGTGACTGGAGCATTCCTTTCCTTCATCGCATTGGTGGGTTTCTCTCATCGGTATTCGCTAGCTAGTTTCTCTTCCTTCCCACACATAAATCATTTAATTTTTCACTTTGGAAAATTTTTGGGATACTTCTTCATGCACTTTTGACAAGTGGGATATGGGAATTTTTTACCAACATATGATTTCTCCATCACACTATTAGAATTAACTCTATTATCCACTTCCAACCTCCATACCCATTACACCCTTGAGATTCAATGATCTCCATTTTCACTTTGAGGGAAAATCGAACAATTTCTTCATATCTTTCAAAGTATTGAAACACCAAATCTTTTCATAGATTTGGCTTTATCCCACTAATGAAGTGATTAACTTTACTTTCATGAGTAAATGATAAATCTAGAGGCCTATCACACAATTCTTGAGAAGTTTTCCTCATATTCCCTAATTGATTTTTTATCCTTTTACTTGACGCCAACAAATTCCCTCTCCATTTTATGTTGTTGACTATAAGGAAAATGTTTATCAAAGAAATTTTTCCAAAAAAAATTCCACTCCATTACTTTAATTTCCTCCTTATACCTCATATTCTTGATCAATGTCAACCATTTATAATCTTCTCCCTCCATATGATAAATAGCCAACACAACCTTCTCTTTCTCAAATCATTAAAGGAAAGAGAATATTTTTTCAATAGAGTTGATCCATTGTTCTGTGATAAATGAATTGGAATATCCAATGAATGTCGAAGGCCTTTTTCACATAAAGATCTTGATTGCAAATTGAACTTTCTTAAAGAGATGTGGAATTTCACACTAATTCATGTTTAGGTACAAAATATGAGTTAATTAAGTATGTTTTGTCATAAAGTTATTGAATCCTATTCCTATCACATTGGTTGTTGACCTTATTCCTCCTATTTCAGGGCATCAACTAAAATAAAGGAAAATTAGGGATGAGAATTTTCAAACTATTAAACGTGTAAAAGGGAAACAATGGAATTTGAAGTGTTAACTCATAATTAACTTGTATTCCTTAACCTATGAATTTCTAGGTCTCAATTTAACCTATCAATGGATTAGTTCTTGATATAAAATTTCATAGTTATTTTTGTTCCCTTCATAATGGTTTCTAAAGAGCTTGTGAATTTACCAATTCATATCCCCTAGGAGTGTCAAACAAGTTGTGCATCAAAGCCTCTTTATCATGAACTATGTGATAATTGAGTTAATAATCAAAGCACCCTTTGGAGGTTATTACCATTAGGTACAATTGTGTCAAAGACACATCCACTTATAGAATCCAGACATGGATTTTGTTGCTTGAAAACCACTCACTCTTTGCATTAACAAAATTTAGGGATGTTTTCCTATGTTTAGTATTATCTCTAAGGCTTTCACCAAGGTTTTCTAATCCTAATCCCAAAAAAACTAGACCTTGCTCTGATACCAACTATGACTTCTCATATCTTTTATGAACTTTATTTGATTATTTATTACATACAAATACACATAAAACAATCCCAAAATATCATAAGGCCTATTTTATTTTAGTAATTAGTTACATATCACCATAACATGAAATAGGTATATAAAAATATTATTTAAAAACACCATAACATGCCCTTAAAATTTCATTGGTCTTCTAAAATTGCTTGA
The DNA here is from genome assembly GCA_963277665.1 of Viscum album. NCBI lineage: Eukaryota > Viridiplantae > Streptophyta > Magnoliopsida > Santalales > Viscaceae > Viscum > Viscum album. Next base: position 402,673,399 of record OY728138.1, read on the forward strand.
GATAACCTAGGGACGTACCTAAGAAAGGGGTGAGCCATAAAGCAGGTATGGGAATAATCAAAGCATAATATAAAGTAAAGTAGTACATGTGAGTCAAGAGTCGCAATAGAAATGTGAGAATCATAGTCATGAAAATTGGTGCATGATACAAGATGATAACATCAAGGCATCATAGGAATTTGGGAAAAACATAAAACATGACATCATAAACATAAGTCAAGACTAACCATTGAGATATCATAACATAGTGTGCTTAGGATAACCACCCATGCACTATAAATTGTATATCATGAGATAAAAATACAACCTAATTCATTATAGGGCTATATAATTTTGGATCAACCCGTCACATTTATATCATGTAGATGCATTTGTGTGCCACATAGACCATAAAACATAAGAATGTATTTCATCACTTTTAATCCCATGATTAAGGATTTTGGGTTACATATATGGAATTCCCCAATCAATTAAGGATAGGTACTTCTAGGTGAATACCCTTGAGTAGAAATAGGGATGGGTATTCACAACACGAAAATTTTGCATGGAAAACCATTGGGTAATTTTGGTAGCATAACAGGTGTACATAAAGGTTCATGGAAAGGTTTAATGAGAGTAAAATGTGGTCTCTCGTTACTTGGGAATCATAAGGACAGTAAGGGTATGTGTAAAAACATATTACAACATGAAAAATTGGAAATAAAAAGGCTTAGTACAAATAAAGTACTTAAATAAAAAGGAAAGAGAGAGAATCCCTTACCTTGAGAGGGTGCTTCTAAAACATTGGGAGGAGCTTCTTAAGAGATTGTGAATACCTTGGATGTGATTTAGAGGGGGTAGGGAGAGTAAATTCCTTCTCAATTGGTTTTGAGCGAATAGTAATGGGAGTTTGGGTGGGTATTTATATCAAAAGAGAGGGAAATTCTTTATTGATTTTGAAACTTATGTTTTGGACTCTAAGTGAAAAAATAATCATAACCACAAAACTTTTTTGGTTTTTCCCCATTGTTTCCACAAAAGAGTGTTTTACGATATTTTATTAGGATAATAACTAAACTCCTTAAAATAATATCATCCATGATCTGGAAGTGAGTCATGTTCATAAAGAATTTATTTTAAAACATTAAAATATAATATATGTTTTGGAGGATTCATGAAGGTTTGTAAAATAAATCAAAAAACATCAAAAATACATTATTTTAAAGGGGGGTACTATTTATGGTCATGGGTTTCTTTTTTAATATTTATTACATTGCTTTTTAGCTATTATAATGTCATATTGCATAGCGTATATTTATACCATTTTTAATTTTTACCCAAAAATTCAACTATCTCAAAAAATAATGAAAAATCCCCATTGACTAATTTCAACATGCTAATTTCAAAAAAAAATATTTTACCAATATATTTTTCTAAATATGAGAATTTACACCTTTAAATAAAATTCCTTATTTACTGTAAAATACTTATTTTTACGACAGTAACCTATTTCAAACCCTTATAAAAATTATGTTGGACTTCATTAAATTATATTATCATTTATATTTAGATAAATATTATTTAATAAGAATATTTCAAGAAAATAACATTTTAAAAATTCATGAATTGATCGAAAAGTGTTTTTAAATTGAATCTATATATTTTCCAAAAATACTATTTTAGTTTCTTCAAATCAAAATATAATTTTTACCAAACCCATTATATAATCATATAGTTTAGTGGTTTTGTCCCTGCTGTACATGTGGCAGTATGTTGATGAGGTCCTGGTTTCAAAACTCTACATCTGAATCTGTGTTTCCTTTATACCACCACCCCCACACCCATTGTAAATTATATGATCATATATATATATATATAAAGTAATAATGAAAAAGGGACAAATATAATAATTATTTTATTAAAAAGAAAATATAAAAAATCATACAACTAGGGTCTAGATACATAATCCCTTATTACAATAGTATATTCTCTAAGGGTAAGGTGCGTGATGATAGTACTTTATTAGGGTCGTTCATTGAACATGGTTTGAACCATGATCGCAATAAGCTTAAACTTATCTCGTAAATAGTTTCACTCGAGTTTTAGTAATTGAATCCCGGCTTGGGTTTGGTCAAGGGAAAAACCCAGTGATGGTATCTCCCTAAAGCTCCTATAAATGGTCTTCATAGGGTACAATCCTATTATTTGAGGATATCTCTTCTTAATTCTATGTAAATTGGACTTTATCATAACCCTTAATATATATTAATCTTAACAGTCGTTGTAGAACATTTATATTATCAAATTTTGTGATGTTTAATATCTTTTAAGTTCGATAGAAAAATTATAGCCATATTTTATAATAGTCCAAAATAACAAAATGAAATTAGTGTAAGTGATTTCTATAACTGCATTTCTTAATAAGAAATTTATTCATTCAAGAGGGAAATTCATTTTTAGAAGTTTGGGTCATTACATTCAAGTTGTATGCATTGGCATATAGTGGTACTTGTGGGGTGTGAATTTTTTATTTCTATGAAATGTTTGTGTTGATTGGCAGTTTTTGCTTTGTTTTTTCTAGGTTTTATGAGGGTAATACATCCCACTTGAGTGGTTAATACCCGCGGTGTTAATCGTAGACCCATGAACTATTAGAGGTGGGCATCAAAGGTCATACTTGTCTTCACTATTGGCTTAGGAGAGGTTTCAATGAGGATGGGTCATGTTAAAATTATACTTAATCAACTCATTTTTTTACAAACCGTTACAGAATCAGCTTTACGCAGCGCCACCTTTTTATAGTGCAAAAAAAATTGTTGATAAAAGATGTGCATTTATCAGTGCTAAAAAAGCGATGTTAAAATGTTCTTTTAACAGTGCTAAGAAAAGTGTTGATAAAGGTACCCCTTTATCAGTGCTTTTTTTAGCACTGATAAAAGTACCCCCTTTATTAGTGCTTCTTTTAGCACTGATAAAATGTACTTTTATTAGCTCTTTTCTTAGTGCTGATAAAAGGTATATTTCATAAAAAAAATATTTATCATTAAAAATAAATTCACATTTGCACTTAATATATATGATATTTAGTGGAAAATGGATTATAAAATAATTAAAAAATAATATTAATTAATAATTTTCTAATTATTATCGATTAATAGTCATTTAATAAAATTTTGAAGATAGAAAAAAAATTAATAAACGATCTAAAATAAGTTGAAAATGTGACTCAAATTTCAAATGTCCATAACTTTTGATTTGGGTGTCCATTCGGGCTCTACCATATATCTAATTGAAGTCTGCGATGAGATCTATGCATTGGTAATAGGTGGAACCCCTTATAGCATTTTAAGTGGCTAAAAGGGCCTAAAAGGCCTTCAAAACTGAGTTTTTAGTCTGGATATCCCAATTTTTTAAGATTCAATGAATTTTAAGCATCATTTAAGGGGGGTTTTCCCATTTTCAGTGGGAACTGAATGTATTCCAAAGGATTACATTCATATTGATATTATGGTTTTGAAATTTTATCATTTTTTCATAATGTAGTTTTATTTATAATTAAATATATAAAAATATATACATATTTTGTATATATTCGCGCATAAAAAATAATTTTATAAAAATATATGTAAACATATTTACATGTAAAGTATCTTTCTAAATATATAATCATCTAAATAAAAAAAAATCCATTTTATTTAAAATAAAAAATTGTGAATATTTATATACATATACAATTAATGTATATATAATATTTATATATATATAAATATTTGTGTGTGTGTTAACAGACAGATATATATTTATCTATATATTCTGATATATGTATATAAATATTATTATATAATATATATAAAAATATATAACTATGTATAATTTTATTTATAGATGAACACACACACATATATATGTGTGTGTGTGTGTGTGTGTGTGTGTGTATGTATTTAAAAAAGCACACACACACGCAAAATATATTTTATATATGTATTTATATATATATATATAGATAGATAAAAATGCAACTAAATATATTTAAATATATAGATATATCATAAAATATAAAACAAAACAATATAGAGGAGTGGAAGATGTGTGGGCATATAAAGGGGAGGTCTTAGGTTTCAAACCCAGCAAAGGGAGGGGTGCACGGTTGGGTGAGTAGGTGCCTAGCACTGTTAGAAATTTATTTTTTGACCTTTATCAACAATTTTTATTAGCACTGGTAAAATAACCATTTTATCAACCCTTTTTTAACACTGATAAAAAGGGACTTTATCAGCGCGTTTTTTTAGCGTTGCTAAAAAGGACCCCCCCCCCCCCCTAACATCACTGAGAACAATAATACTTTTTTAGCTTTGTTAAAGCCCTTTTTATGTGGTATTAAAGGGATGATCTATAGTAGTGACACATCAATATATACATTGATTATTATTATTTCATTATAGTCATAAATATTTTTAAAATACCCATGTGGTTGTGTTTATTCATAATAAAAAGATATATGGAGAGGATACAACAAACATATTGAACGTGACTCATTATGTGAGGCCATTAACTTTTTTGATTAAATGTGACAAAAAACTGACTTCAGCTAGGATAATATCAGTAATATTGAAACACATTATAAAACCCACACAGTCACACACACAACCCACCCATTCAATACCTCGACACCCCCCCCCCTTGAGTTACGTCACCCTTTGTTTGTTGGTGTAATCAATCGACATCTATTTTTTCTAACTTATTATGACATTTTCATGTGTATTTTTTGATTGATTAATAAGTTATTTAAATTAAAAGGTATTGTACGATATAGAACATACTATTTTTTTCAATTCATGTCACCGTTTTTATTTATTTATTTAGTCTCGCTAACATGTTTTTAGAGGATTTTAAAATTTTAATCAACTTGTTGTTATGTAATGTTTTTATTTTATTTTTTACATTTCTAAAGGATTTAACAATCACATGTGACCAAAATTTTTATATGGATTTATTTAATTATTGAAAATTAAATAACTATTTGTGTGAGGTTCTATTTAAAAATAATAAAAATAAAAAGTAATTTTCACAATTAGTTAAATAATATGTATAACAAGATGAAATAAACAAAAAAAAGAGACAACCAAAATGTTAAATTTTTACCACAAATATAATTGTTTGCAAGAAAAACATTTATTAATATAATCTAGTATAGGTTCACATATATAAAAAATTATTGATGAATAATTAACATTTCATGAAAATCACTCTCAACAATGAATATACATGTAACATGTCGGGTTCAAAACTATTTGCAACAATTTATCATAAAAATATATATTTTATAGCCACAAAAGATTTTGTGATAAATTAGTTATGATAGAAAATCATCCGGGAAAAAAAATTTATGACATTATTTGAATTTTTATGATATATTTTATGGAAAGTAAGAAAATAAAGTTTATGCACTCACCATAAAAGTTGGTATCATTTAAAAGGGAGGTTAAAAAATATATGTATCTCAAATGATAAAGATGCAATTTCTTTTTCATTGGAATGCAAGGAAGTTGTACAAGAGAGCTTCTGATGTAAGTTACACATTTAACGGATAATGTGAGGGATTGGGGCCATGCTCACATTTTGTTTAGATTTTTGAATTGACAGATGTTTGGGTATGAGATGAAGAAGTCAATGGGCTGCCCCTAGTTTGAGAGTTTTGAAATGCTGATAAATTGGTGAAGAAGGTCACTTCCTCTTGGTCTTGGTCTTCCAAAAACAACTGTAGACAGCACAGGATTCGGGCCTTAGCCACATCCCTCACCCTCTCCAAAATCTGAACCACTTGACCAATTGTTGGCCTCAAAGTTTCATCGTCTTGGATGCACTAACAAGACACTTTACAAACCCTTGTCACTTCCTCTACATCTGCATCCCCATTAAACTGAGCATCCAAAAAATCAAAAATGTCACCTGCTTCAACCAACATGTATGAAACCTTGTTGGAGAAGAACTCAAGTTTTTCCTCTCTGGATGAGAAAAAATTTCTAGCCCCTAATATGAATTCAAAAAGCATCAGTTCATAGCTATACAAATCTACCTTAGTTGTCACGTCCATGCCAGATATCCATTCTCGAGCAAGATGACCCCTCGTGTCTCTCTTTGTATTTTTTTTTTGAAAGGTTTGTGCCTCTCATTGTTTTCAACACCAGACTGAAGACTCGTCCCATGAGATTTTCTAGCCCAAAGTCCGCCACTTTCGGATAGAAATATGAATCCAATAGAATGTTATTAGGATTTATGTTAAGGTGTATGATACAATAACTGCACATTTCATGGAGGTAAAACAATCCTCAAGGTATTCTAAGTGCAATTTGGTACCTTATCTTCCAATCTAACACCCTTGAATATTTTTCTCCAAACAGATGCTCATTCAAAGACCCGTTATCCATTTAGTCATACACTAAGAGTTTTTTGGACCCCACAGAGAAAAACCCATGATATCTGATGAGGTTTAAATGTTGGATTATCCCTATCATGCTGAATTCAGTTCAAAATTGCTTCTCTCCTTGGCTGATGGTCTCCAGCATCTTCACAGGTACCATAAATGAATCAGCTAATGTCTCTTTAAATATATAACTTGTGGTTGAGAGGTGATGAAAACAGAAGCAATCAACCAAACAATAAAAAGGACCAAATCTACAACTTTAAGATTTGATAACGATAACACCAGGTTCATATAACTGAATATAAGAAATGTTGAAGATAGTAAATAACATGAGTACTTAACATGCTTCGGCCCCTTTGGGACCTACTGCACGACAAAAGCACCACCCCATACATGAACTTTATTAATTGCTCAAAAAAGGGATTACAATGGCTAATAGGAACAGTAGATTCAATAAAATATGAAATAAGGCAATACAGATTGAAAAAACTATCAAATCTGTAGGAACCAGAAGCCTGAAAATGGTAGAAATACTGATATGAGGGATGCATTAAGGGTCCGATAGTCCAGATCACTTCAAGCCTCCAACTCTCGGATCTTGTTGTTGAAACAAGTCGACATCAAAAAGCTGGTCCTCATCATGCAGCAGATCTTTGGCGCACAATAGGTCTTTAGAAAGTAGAATCGGATCAACATCGCAGAGCAGGTCGATGTCGCATAGCATATCCTCATCATGAAGATCCTAGATCTGACTCACCAAGAATCACCCAAATCTGATTTGTCGTAAAGAGCAGATCCACGACTAGTCGAGGCCTAAATTGAGGCTGAAGTCATGGCCGAAAGAAAGCTGGAATCGAACCACTTAGCGAGCATGAGAGGAGCTGAGGAAGACACTGTCGCGCATCTCACCACACAACGGGCGATCAATACACGCTACACTTTCCTAGAAGAAGATTCCATCAAGTTGTTCCAGAACTAGTGTGAGGAAGGTGAAGATCTCTAGTAAAGCATAAACTGAAAGAGTGTAATCCATATCTGAGATATCTTTATCAAATGAACCAGTGGCAGAGAGGAGGTCGAATCTCGGATCTATTCACACCGCTATATCGCATGAATGAAGCATTGCAGGGGTGATGAAAACCCCCTGCTCGAAAGGCAAACTGCCTAACTGCATACCCCCAGAGAAGACACGATGATGAAAAATCCAAACAGAACCAACAGTGGTGTGGAAATCCGCCTAATTAGGTGGATGGCTAGGATGCATTGGACGACCCCCAAATCAAACAGCCAGGAACAGATGTGACCAGGTTACCTGGATTGTCATAGTGGCAATCGAAACAAGGATAAGACCAAAAAATGAGTGGCCCAATTAAACAGCCCCAACTGTAAATACAAAGAAAAATTGAAATAATAAATTGAATAAAATTAATAAATGTAAATTACATGCATAAAACAATTAATGGAAGATTTCAATATGAAAAATAACTGAAATTAAAATACCTAATTTCAAAAATCTCTACCATTTTCATTTGAAATTGGTGATGTTCTTGCACCTAAACTATTAATTGAACAGGGTAGTTATGCTAAAGAAGCTAAGAAAAACAAAATTGACATTAAATAGTGTTAGTCAAACTATACACTACTTATGTCCAAAATGTGTATCAATGTGACACACGCTCTCCCTCATCAATTACATCTAAGATATTACTACAACATTCTTAGAATCAAATCTTCTAACATAACTACATAAACCAAACTTACCTTCACATACCTGAGTTTCTAGTTTCACATACATTGAATTCATACTGGTCACATGCCAACCAGAGGTTCCCAGGATAGCTCCAATGCCTGCAGAACACCAATAAATTGAGCAGTACCCATCCTCAAAGAAAAACAGCAATACGAGGTATGAACATAAACTCAAAATGAAACAGTTCATTTGAAAATAGTATCAGTAAAAAAAATAGCTCGTGAAAATGAAAACAAACAAGTAAACAATGCATAAACTACAAGGCTCAGAGCAATAAAAAGGGACTCACTCCACCTGAATCTATAACAAACCCAGAAAACTCTCCACCTGAGGAGAAGACACTGCCTAGAACCATGCAACAAGGGGAATCCACATTTTAACCTAGACCTTTGTATAACCTATACAACCCCAGTCCTAAAGGCCAACTCATAAACATGAGAGCACAAAACCTGCAATCAAGGGAAGTCCGCTACAGACCTAAGGAAAACCCCCCTTAAATCTAGCCAACCAACGAAACCAAGCACCTAATTCCCAAGTACTCATCCAATGTCATTAAAGAGATACCAATAACACCCTCATGAAGTCTGGTGATCAGCCAAACATTTACCCACGAACATGCTTCTCTAACCACTTCCCAAGACCTCACTATCCTCACACCTAATTACCTTCTGATAAAACCAACCCTCCTAGGACACAAAAAGGAAAAAAAACAACCTAGAGTTGAACCAATAACTCTTCCCCTACAACACACTAGAAAAACTACAGAACATCATCATCATCAAAAATAGGCTCAACTACATTAGATTGAGGATCATTACCCTTTGAAATATTTTTTCAGGAAAATCCCTTTTAAATTGGCATGGTTTACCACACTGATATCACTTAAGAATCTTAAACTGACTCATACCTTTCCTTTTACTCTTTATCACTATTTTCCCTTGACCCCTATTATCTTCTCTAACCATGACATTGATCCCCTCCTCCTCTAATCTTAACCCATTCTTAATCTACAGTTCTTTTGAAATAAGAGCTGACTTAACATGTTCTAGGGTTTGTGAGTCTCTTCCATACATCATAGTTTTGACTAAATAACTATAATTGTTGTCAAGAGAAATTAACAGGATCATTGTCTGATCCTCATCATTGACTGTTACATTTATATTGGAAAGAAATAACATTATTTTATTAAATTCATCAAGATGAGATTTGATATAAGCACCATATTTCATCTTAAAAGTAAACATATGATGTTTTTATAGAGTCTGCCAACTAATGAAGTAGTCATATATAATTTCCCTAATTTTAGCCAAATACCGGCAACGGTGGACTCGAAGGAACCCTCTCTAAGGACCTTATCTCCTAGGGACAATAAAAGAGAGCTATGTGCCTTAACAAGCACATCAGGGGGACTTCTTTGTATGGAACAATGGTCTGGAAATTATCATTAACAGTCATGATGGGTTTCTTGGGCCCATATAGGGCGCCAATTAAGACTTGTTAAACGAGCAAGGCTCTCATTTTAATTTGCCACAAATTGAAATTGTTGTCTCTATCATCCATCCAACATTAATTTTTTTTATTAAAGCAAGCACTTTTAAGGGGAAAGTGGGAACCCTCACAACTAAATAGTTTCAGTACCAAAGGATACGACAGATCTGTTAAGGAAAAGAGTGAGTTGTTTGGAATCGTTTTCCCTGAACAAAACCCAGGGAGTAGTGCTTACCTTAGTGCTAGGGAAATCCTTCAAGGTGCCCTCGAAAAGAAGTGCCAAGTTGTCCAAAGATTTCTTGTATTCCTCCTTGCTAATCTTCCCCATGTTGAAGCCTCTAAGCAGAATGCGCGCCTGCTTATCAGCCCACTCACCTTGCTCCTTTGTAATGACCACCTGGATCGGTCTCATCTTCTTCAAAGCCTTAATATCCAAAGTATCCTCAACCATTTCCTCGTCCGAATGCATGAGAAGATCCCTATGTTCCAGCACAGAGGCCATCTGGCACTGGGAATCAACTTTGGAACCTGCTTCGCACTGCTTCCCCTGACCACTCAACTCCACACCACCTGCGGAAGAAGCTGGAGAAGCAGCCTCACATCCTGCCATCACCAGGTCCTTGTTGATGGCGGTCGCCTCCTGTTGGCCAAGGTCTTTGGACCTGTTCAGGGTTGAGCTGCCAACCTTAGTAAAAGGCTTCGGGGACAACTTGCCCTTACAAGCAGATCTAGTAATAGGAGTACTAGGGAGGTTGGAGTAATCCTTCCTTCTACGCGCCCTTCGATTGTTCAAAATGAAGCCATCTGAATCCATGATTTTGTTCTTGCCCTTCCACATAGAGGATCTAAAGTAGTCCTCCGCTATGGCAAGTTCCTTGGACTCATCATGGTCCGAAGCCTCAACCATTTCCTCTTGGGATGTATCTGCATCAACCAATAGACACTGACCGTGATCCGCCCTTGTAGCTTCCTCACTGTTAATGCAGTGTTCTTCACCCAGCACTGCAAACCGGTTTTGAGAGGTCCCAACTGGCCCCCCTACTATAAGCTTCTCAGCATAAGAGGAGGTCTGCGGGGCCTGCTTTGGCTTGGTCAGGACTCCTATCTTCTCAAGACCACGACCCATAAATTGGAAATGGTTGGGGTTGTCTTCCAAAATCAAGCACTGTGTAGCCTCACTAGAAACATGACCATTACTGTCAACCTTCAGGACAACATCATCGGTTGTTGTTGGAGCAACCTCCTGAGATACCTGTGGAGAATCCCGAAGGACCTCCCTCACTTCCTGCCCCGCCCTTTGGCTGGCCTGATCCGCATCCGCAAGCAAAGGCCTCTCCACATGCCAAACCACCTGCATGTCCTCACCCAAGCTGCTTGCACCCAAATCACGACGCAGCCGATCAAACACCTCTGAAACAAGTGGCCCCAAAATCTCTGGACCACCTTTCTTAACTGCACCCGAAGAGCACCCCCAACCTGCGCCCAATGGATCCTACCTGGATCGGTCCTCACCCATGGAGAAAGGCTCCCTCATATCCTGGACAGCCAGAGATTCCTCCATGCATGCATCCCCTGAAGCATTCGCCTGAGAATCGAGCCCAACAGATAGACCAGTGGGGTCGACCTCATTAGAACCCGGAGCCTTCTTCCGGCATTCAAGAAGACTATGGCTCTGTCTATTGCAATAGGAGCAGAGCTTAGTTCAAGATTCGTAAACAATCGGTTGACAATACCTATACTCCCCCTCAATCACAATCCACACAACTTCGGGAGGGGGCCGAGAGAGATCCATTTCAACACAAAACCGTGCCACAATCGGGTGCTTCAGAGAGGAAGTTTGCCGATCAGCACATAGACAACGTCCAATGGAAATACCTATAGAGGGGAGTAACGCCGGATTCTGGAAGGGTAGCGGGAGGCCGGGAAGTTGAATCCAAATCGCCATGGTAGAAGGGTCCCGCTGCATGTGGAGATCGAACGACCAGTGGAGCAGATGAAAATGGAAGCCACAAACAGATCTTCCAGATCTAGACCACGCCCGCACCAGATCCTCCTCACTCGAAAAGCTGAGAAGAATCTGTCACGGCCCTAGCAACCCGACAACCGCACGCTGAGCTAAACCCCATTCCTCATTCACAAGCTTGACAAACAAATCAATCGGGGGTCGTCGCCGAACGAACCGAGCCACCATGTTTATCAAAGTGAGTAGATATCAAGTGATTGGGGACAACTTTAGGCATACACCCCCAAGAACCGACTAATCTCACTGGGTATACACATACAGTGGGATACAAAATGAATCGATATTCAGATGGATGTAAGGGTTTCAATAGCAAGCAGTAATTAAGTAAACAAACGCGATATGCGGAAAAGAAACAAGAAACCAGAACTATAAAACTGGAATCAGTAATAAAAAACAAAACTCAAAGTAATCCAGAGAGGCTATGATACCGCTTTTTGTGGTTGATAGGTGATGTAAATAGATGAAAACAACTGAAAAATGAAAAGGACTGAATCTATAACTTTTCAATTTGATAATTATAACACCAGAACCATATAACAGAATACAATAAATGATGAAAATAGTAAAGAACATGAGTATTTAACGTACATTGGTCCCTTTGCGACCTACTACTCTGCAAGAACACCACCCCATGGACGCACTTTAATAATTGCTCAAAAAATGGATTACAGGGGCTAACAAGAATAAAACATTCAACCAAACATGAAAAAAGGCAATACAAATTGAAATAGCAATCAAATATATAGGAACCAGAAGTAAAAAAAAGGAAAGAAACACTCACAATGCCAGACGCATAAGGGTCCGGCAGTCTAGATCACTTCTAGCCTCCAAATCTTGGATCTTGTTGCTGAAGAAATTTTATGTCAAGAAGCTGATCCTCGCCACGCAGTGGATCTTCAGCATGCAATGGGTCTTCGGAAAGCAGCACCGGATCCACATCGTGTAGCAGGTCAACGTCGCACAGTAGCTCCTCTTCGTGAATATACTCGATCTGACTTTCCAATAATCACCTGGATCTGATTTTTTGCAAAAGGGGAGCTGATCCACAACTAGTCGAGGCCAAAATCAAGGAAAAAGTCACGACCGAAAGAAAGACGGAGTCGAACCACACAGCGAGCATGAGACGAGCTAAAAAAGATGATGTTGCAGATCGCACCATACATTGGGTGATCAATACACACTGCTCTTGGCCAGAAGAAGACACCAAATCGAATGGCCAAGAATAGATGCGACCAAGTTACTCGGATTTCCACAGTGGTAATTGAAACTTAGAGAAGGCTAAAAAATGAGCGGACCAATTAAACGGTCCCAACCAAAAATCCAAACCAAAATAGAAATAATAAATTGAGAAAAATTAATAAATGTAAATTTCATTCATAAAACAATTAATGGAAGATTTCAATATGAAAAATATCTGAAATTAAAATACCTAATTTCACAAAACCAAACCCTCTCCCCCCAATTTAACTGAGAATTTTTTGGTGGTGACTTGCAATTCCTTATACCGAAACGCCACCAAAGAATAATCAATTCCTTTTCCCAGCAGAGCTTAGTTAGTTCTCCATACATGAAATGGGAACAGGAGTCCCAAAAGGATAAACATGGTTGAAGTAGAACCAACTGCTTGTTGGGGCACCTCCTCAAATAGCGCTCCCACGTGGGTCAAGACTGCGTGAATTTATTCAAGCGGAGACATGTTTTTTACACAAAGACCCGTTTTTGATGCGGAGACACGTTTTGACGCAGAATATTTTTTTTATATAAAAAATGGAGGAAGCATCCAAGCTTCACCACATTTACAATACTAAGAGCAAAGACAATTTTGTGATCGCCTTTCATCGAGGATCATTTTTCATTCTCTTGAATTTGAGAGTTATACTTTTGAGATCCTTTCCATTTTTTGGGGGGGGGAGTCTCTAATGTGTACTCATTGATATTAGTGGATCCATATTTATGGACTATGTCACGTTGTTTTTCCATTATTAGGTTTTCCATGTAAAAAAATCAGGTGTCAAGCTTTATTTTCTGCAAAAATATTTTTCACTCGCTGCGCATCCACTTTTATTTGGAGGGAAAGAATTTATTTACATTGCATGTTCACTTTGTTATTATTTTCATGTTTGTCTCTTATCGTCTTTCCCAAAACTCCAATCCCAACAACACCTCCCTTGCTACTCTTGTTGGAGGAGAGAGCCTAACATAAAGAGCTTTGCCATCACTTGTATGATATTGTTGCAGATTTAAAAGATTTTCACTCAAAATAGAGCACCCAGTTTTCTCCTAAGCATAGGCAGTTCAAGAACAATTATTCTAGAAAGCCTATTCACATTTTTTGAAATTCTCGGATAACATTTCCTACGATTCATTAGGATGTTTTGAAATATAAATGGCTAGAAACCTATCCTTGTTTCCATTAGCAGTTATATTACTTCCACAATTCAAAGGGGTGTTCCTCAAACACCCACTACCATAGTCACTCAATTCCCAATCAATCTAGGACATGGTCCAAAAGCCTATCAAGTAGTCACAAAATGGAAATCTATTCAGATTCTATATGCCATATGGACTGAAAAAATCATAAACCTCGCATTGTGTTTTTGGCAACGACCAAAACCAATTCCATTGCGAAAATCTATTCAACCAAGTCTCTAACTTGAGTTGCCCAAAAACATCCATTATGAATCTAGATATAATTGAAGGATCATGCATGAAAAATGTGAAATATCTCTCGTTTTCATTAGACACATAGTTAACGTTGTAGAACAAGTTCTACGTCATCTCGAGAATCGTTCTCTATATATGCTTATTCGGGTCACAAAGCATGCCTGTTCAGTATCACTTTACCTGTTCCACATCATGAAGTACTGGTTGCTTTCGGAAGGGTCCAACTTGAGGGAGAAGAGACATTGTGTGGTATTTTCAGTGTTCTTCCACGACCTAAGATAGTGGCTCGCGTAGGTTTGTTTATCCCACACTAATTTTCCACCAGGCAACCATGTGTGGGTCATGTAATAAAAACACTACCAGACTGAACGTTCACCCAACTCATTTGACAAAAGCCTCAAAAAAAATTCTAGAGTCGAGAAGGACGACTTATAGCTCTTGCAATTGGGAAGGTGTGGCGTTAGTCGAGTACGATGAAGACCAAAATGGGGTTTGGGATCCATTTAAGAGGACCAAATCACCATTACGGATTTTGAGGTGGGAAGAGGACACATCAAAAATGGGCTGATCTCTATTATCCACCCAAACAAAGGTTTGGTTATGGTAGTTGTGGTACCAAATATCGAGGAAGAAGTTGAGGGATTTTCCATGTTTGAAGAAACCCAGAACGAAACTTCTAGTGGTAGAGGCGATAGTTCGGTGTTCAGAGAGAGAAGTGTTTGTGGAGAGTTTGTTGCCTATCGGGGTTCAACCCACACATGGTTATCGTTTAGATTTAAAGATATGTTTTTTGGAAATTCAAATATGGGTCTTTCTGTTGTGTGTCTGCCGGCATGAGATATAGGAAATATCTCATGATATCTTTTTGAGATATATTTTTAGATATCTATTTCAAACAAGATATGTGGCATATGGGAGCCTATAAAAGGGGAGGCAATGACTCAAGGAATGAGATAATTTTGGTGGTGCACATAAACCCAAGGAGAGAAGATAATTGGGTGATGATCTCTAGGCGTGGGCAGCAACGACAAACGAAAAACTGGGTTGTGCAACGAGGTGCTGCAATGACGCCACAAGTCCGAGATTGATCTATGAAGGGTGATCTTTGGTCATAGATTATTATCAAAGAGGTGACGAGAGGCATATCGGGGTGTGGTTTTCACATAGGGTTTTCTATGTTGTATTTGCAATTCAAGTCTCGGGCTTTACTTGTAGTTTTGTAATCTCTGATTCATAGTGTATTTTCTCATATTTTCCTCATGGTATTTTAATTCTCTACAAAGAGGGTTTTTTCACATTAAAAATATGTTTCCCCATTTTTTATTCTGCTATTTGGTTTTTCGCTTCTCGTACATTGGTGATTATCACAATTATTTTTTGTCATAACTGATTTTTATTCTGTTTTCAATCCACTTTCAACCCCATATCTAGTATTAGAGGAGGTTCTTTGTGTTTCTCACTAATTAAATATGGTTGATTCATGCTATGGGATTTCTTCCCACATTGAACTATTTAATGGGGAAAATGATTTTACACTTTGGAATAAAAGAGTTAAAAATATTTTGGTCTATGAGAAGATAGCGAAGGCATTGAAGAAAAAATTAGATAAACTAAAGGCGACAAGCGTTCGTGATTGGAAGGATATGAAAGAGTTGGCGACAAGAACAATTCAGATGTATTTAGGAGATAATACACTATGGGAAGTGATGAATCTAACAGATCCAGAGTAGATCTATGAGAAGCTTGAAATAATTTATAAATAGAAATCCATCACAAATAGTTTATATATGAAAAATAGTTGTATCGTTTGTGAATTCCAGAGAATGGAGACTTAGGAAATCATCTGGATGAGTTCACCAAACTTCTGATGAAGCTATCTTCATTGGCAGTCAAGATCGATGATAAGAGTAATGCGGTACCTATTGAGATGAAATAATAATACATGGCTTTGATTCTTCTGGGTTCGTTACCTAATTCATATGATAATATCATCACCACATTACTGTTCATCAAAGACATACTGAAGTTGGACGATGTGATTTCATCATTTTTTATGAAGGAGACTCAACAAAATACCAATGATGGTGAATCTTCAGGTAATGGTGGTACTCTAGATGTGGAAGACGAGCATGATAATCAAAGAGGTCAGTTGAAGACAAGAAGAAAGGTCAAGTGCTTCCTTTGTAATAAGGAGGGTCATGTGCAAAGATACTACTATGAATTAAAAAATATTAAGGATGAAAAGAATTTGCACGACACTGATTCTGAGGATATCGACGGAAGTATTATTCAAGGTGAGGGTGATTTACTTTCATTTGGCATTTATTATCACATGTTAGATCCGTACACTAAATGAGTGGTTGATTCAGCAGCATCATTCCATATTACACCGAAGAGGGATTTGTTTTCTTCATACGAAGAAGGCGAATTTGGTATTTTGAAGATGAGAAACAAAGATTTTTCTGATTTCATTGGTATTTGTGATATTTTTATCCCTACGAATTCGGGTTGTATGATGATGTTGAGGGATGCGCAACATGTTCCAAGTATATGCCATAATTTGTTATCCACATGAACTCTTGATAATGATGGATTCAGTAGTTCATTTGACAGTGGAAGACGGACCTTGTCTAGAGGATTGTTGGTTTATGCACTAGGAAAAATAGATGAAATGATTTACAAGATAGATGTAAAGGCGTGTGATGATGTGAAGAATGAAGTTGTGAAGAGGACTTTATCAGATTTGTGGCACATATGATCGTTGCACATGAATCGAAGACCATCAAATATGATGAAGAAGGTTTGGAAGATGAAGCATTTCAGGTCAGGTGTTTTAGCTCTTACAATTAATTCTTTTTCTTCATAGAGTGCCACAAGTGAAAAAAGAATTAAAATAAAAGATTATGGTGATGTACCAAGATTTTCAGACTGCTTAGAGGATGTTGAGTAGAGGGAGTAATTAATTCATACAGGTGCTCTAGATTATGTAGTGATCCCAATTATGGGGGAGCCAAATATTATTGATTTTGGTATTGGTGGTGCAGACACATGTATGATGAAGACTTCAACATTTGGATTTATTTTGCAGGGGGAGGTTTTAGGTTTCTATCAAAGATGCAAAAGAGGGACATCATATTTTCTACAGAGGATAGTGGTTGGTGTGATACCAACTAGTTTTCTTTCCAGCTATGTTTATTGGATGTGATATCTTTCTTTGATGATATGAAGGGGGAGATTATTGGGGTTCAACCTGCACGTGGTTATCTTTTATATTTAAAGATAGTTTTTTTTGGAAATTCAAATTGGGGCCTTTTCGTTGTGTATCTACCAGCACGAGATCCAATAGATATCTCATGATATCTTTTTGAGATATATTTTTAGATATCTATTTCAAACAAGATATGTGGTATATGGGAGCCTATAAAAGGGGAGGCAGTGAATCAAGGAAGGTGGCAGTGAATCAAGGAAGGTGATGATTTTGGTGGTGCGCAAAAAACACAAGGAGAGAGGATACTAGGGTGAAGGTCTCTCAGCGTGGGCAGTAGCGAGCAGTAGCAAACTAGGTTGTGCAATACAGTGATGAAATGAAGCCAAAAGTTTGAGATTTATCTCCTTAGGGTGATGTTTTGTCATAGAATACTATCATAGAGACGATGAGAGGCGTATCAGGGTTTGTTTTTTCACACATGTTTTTCTATGTTGTATTCACAATTCATGTTTGGGGATTTACTTGGATTTTTTTACTCTTTGAATCATAGTGTATTTTATTAGAGTTTCCCCATGGTTTTTTAATTCTCTACAAAGAGGGGTTTTTCACATTAAAAATATGTGTCCCACTTTTTTATTATTCTATTTGGTTTTTTGTATCTCTTACGTCGGTGATTCTCACAATTATTATTGTTGTAACTGAGTTTTATTCTAGGGCCAATCCACTTCCGACCCAACATTTCCAACAGGCGTATGAAAATTCATAAACAAAATGAGCGAAAGAAGAGAAAGTGGAGGCATGGTATATTTATGATGTCCATGCCCACAAAATCTATGTTCATCAAATTCACGCAGGGGTTTTAAAAAAATGGGGAAATAAAAAGTGGAATGGGGAGAGAAAGCAAGGGGATTGGAGATAACCAAGGAGTGTGGGGAGGGTAGAAGAATATGTGTGGCAATGAACCACAAGAACCTACTAATTTCAATGCTTATTCGGGTTTAAAATGCATTTAGAGTGAATTAAAAAACCCCAGCGTGCAGAGGGGAGAAGATAGGGCAGGTGAAGAGTCATGCTACTCAGGGTCTTACCATCATGAGTGATTCTTCTGGTTTTAAATGTGTAGAGATAAACAAAACCAAACTTTTAATGCTGATTTTCATGGCAACACATGAAAAAAAAGTTCACCTATATGTTTAATCGACCTAATGGTAGCATGTGGCCGAAGTTGACTCCCTCACTATCCATGATAACCAAGATGGTTCTACCGACCCACTTAATTGTAATTCTCCCCATCGTGCACCCCTCTCACAGCCTAACTTCGATGACCAGTGTGGATACCGATAGCCCTAGGTACTAGCAGTTTCATGTGGTTTCACCAGCCAATATCATCGGGTTTCGACGCAAAGTGAATCGTGATAGATGGTTGAGAGCAGTTTTTCTAGAGTCGTCAGAGAGTAGATTCAACTATGCAGATCATTTTTTACAGATTTCACCATTGTGGGTGTAGTACAGAGTTTCGCTGTACAAGGTCACCTAGTTTCTCCACCACGCTCGCTAGATTCCAGTTTCACTAGAGTCATTGGAGTGCAGTTTTCGAGTGTGTATATCATTTTTCCTGAGTTTCACCATTGTGGGTGTAGTATGGGGTTTCGTTGGAGTCGTCTAAGAGCAGGTTCAACGGTTCAGATCATTTTTTTAGGCTTCACCATGGTGGGGGGAAGTACCCTTCATTCTGCTTCATTTTATAGTTTCCTTTTTTTATTCTTTTTATAATGACCACAAATGAAGGTATTCCAGATTATATGTGAAGTTTGTGTATGTTAGATATGTGGTTAAACCTGAATTATTTTATGTCCAATATTGTATGATTAATTCTACTAAAATGATTAATTTCAATGGATTTTTTATGGAAGGAAATAAATGAAAATTATGGTGAAGGTCACTGTGAAAGTTTTAGTGGGATCTCCACCAGAACATTCATTGGAATTTCCACTAGAACATGACCTATAAGTTCCACTGTAACTTCCACTATAAATTACACTAGAACTAGAACTAGAACTTCCACTATATATTTTGTAAAAAAATATTCAATATATCCTGTAAATTTAGTTTTATTTATATATTTTAAAATATAATTATATTTGTAATTAATTATTTTCATAAATATATAATTTTTATTTACATTTTTATTCATCTATTTTATACATTTACAAAGGTTTATTTTTAGAAAAATTATATAAAAAATGTAATACAATGTTTTTATAATTTCATTTAAAAAATTATATTTATTGAAATTTAGTTTTATAAGTATAAACTATTGGATGGATTGTGGAACTTCCACTGGAACTTCTACTGGAACTTTTACTGGATATTTTTTAAAAACATTATTCAATATATATTATAAATTTAGTTTTATTTATCTATTTAGAAATATAATTATATTTTTAATTACTTATTTTCTTAATTATAAAAATTTTATTTAAATTTTTATTCATATAGTTTATACATTTACAAATATATATTTTTATAAAAATTATTAAACAAATGTAATACAAAGGTTTTATTATTGGATTTAATAAAATTATATTAATTTAAATTTGGTTTTATAAGAATAAACTGTTGTTTTTATTATAGAACTTTCACTGGAACTTCCACTGGATATTAATATATATTTTTTCCAGAACATTTACTCGAATTTGAAGTCGAACTTTCACCGGATCTTCCATTCAAATTTCCACATATTGATTTACACACGATATTTAAAAATTTTATGAGTATATGTACTTTACTTGGACTTATGTTTTTACATTGTAGGTTGTTCCAGTGATGAATATGTTGATGTTTCATCATCATCTATTAAATCAAATATCAGGATGATGTTTAAATCATTTGATAATACACAATTTTCCTATGTTATGTGTGGGGAATTAAATGAGTTTAGTGTACACTAACAATACTCAGATAAAAGAAGAAAGGATAAATCAATCATCACATCATTCCTTTATGCATGTAGCAAAGAAAGTTCATATGAATCTTAAAAAATGTTATAGCATGGTAAAATTTCCTCCGGCTGAGACACATACATGTTTCCTTGCTCAAATGGGGGTCAATTTTTTGTCTTGTGGGTAATATGCATGTAATTTATTTGTTGAAGGACATAATCATCCCCTGCACAATCCTTAATCAATTCATATGATGAGGTCTCAAAGAAAAATAACTGAAGCACAATCAGCTAAGTTATATGTGAATACTTCAGTGGGTATTAAAAAAATGATTTCTTCTCCTTGGCGACAACTATTGCAGGGGTTTGGGATATTCTTGGGTACATGTGTGTCGATCATTTGATTTTTAAGGGCTAACCGGGAAAAGGAATTGGTTCATGGGGATGCATGTTGAATGTTAGAGTACTTAGAAAGATAATTTCAAGACGAACCATTATTTGTTTATACTATGCAGTTTGACTTGACTAGGAAAATTACCAATATTTTCTAGGTTGATCAAAAAATGAAGAAAGGTTATGAGTTATTTGGAGGTGTTTTTTTACACCACTTTCAACACTAATGAAGAGTACAATCCCTTAGGCGTCTTTGTGGGCTTTAGTCATCATTTGGTGATTTCCATTTTTGGGGAAACATTATTAAATGATAAAACTGTGAGTTCTTTTTCTTGGTTGTTTCAAAAAAATTACAGGTGTATCACGTAATGCAAACTCAAACTATATTTACTAATCAGGATAAAAAAATGGGAAAATCCACTTCTGAAGTTTTAGTGGGAACTCAAAATTTCCTTTGTACTTGTAATTTGATGCAAAACAGCATTAAAAATTTAGGAAATTGGATGACATTTAGATCTAGTTTTCTTACTAGATTTAAGAATTGTATGTTTCTATACCACGATGAACGTCAGTTTGATCAGAAGTGGTCTCCCCTTGGAGTAGAATATTGGGATGGGAAATCATAGTGGTTAGTTGATGTATTTGTGTTGCAAGAAAAGTGGGTGCATTGATTTTTTAAAGATACTTTAACATTGGGTATTCACAACACTCAATTAAGTAAATGTTTTAATGGACTTCCTAAAGATTACATTTATCAAAATTTAAGTGTTAGTGATTTCATTAAGTAGTTTGAGAAATTTTTAGACAATAATTGACATTGAGAAACAAAGGATGGATTTGAGATGTGGGATAAGTTGTCTCGTAATCGTTACCCTTACCATTCATTGATATGCCAAGTTTCTACTAGATATACACCAAATTTATTTGATTTATTTCAACACAAATATCAAATGATTGGTGCTTGTTTTTTGGTATCTTATATTGAAATATAAGTTCAATTTAAGTATGTTATTGGAATAATTGGTTGTGGAGATTAATTATGTGTATCATATGAAGCTTCCAATAAAGTTTTTCAAGGTTCTTGTTGAAAATTTGAGTCTGTTGGGTATCTTTATTGTCATGTATTAAAAATTTATGATTGTATTGATATGAGATCAATACCTGAAAAATATATTTTGGGGAGGTGGACCCAATATACTAGAAATATTCTAATATTCAAAGGATATTCTATTGATGTAAATGCTAATATAAATTAAGTTATAGAAAAACATTACATAGGATTAGCACGAATGAGAATGAAGTTGATCACCATCGCTTGTGAGATAAATGTAGGTTATGACATTGCATTATATAATTTTAGTAATTTTGCAAAATATTTGACTACCATAAATATACCAATGGATAAAGTTGTTGATCATAAAAGTTATGAGAAAATTTTAAGAAAGTACTCTTTTAAAAGGAAACAAAAGAGGAGATGAGGTGATAGAATCAGAATCTTTTTAGAAAATGGCAGCCTAAAGTAGACATAATTGAATAAAATTTTTAACAAGTCCAGTGCTATGATGAAAATATGATTTCATTTTCTTGATGAATTATATTTCTAATATCATTATTATAATGTAAATGTGGAATATGATATCATTTTTTCACATAGGAAATTATAGATCAAGCAAGATCAAATTTTATTTTTCCGGCTGTAAAAATTCCATTAAATATGATTTCCTTAGAAACATCATTATTTTCAATAAGTTCTATAATGGTTTTTTTATATATCACAAGAATACCAGTCAACCAATTTGGAACTTCATCTTTGGAGGTAGACTATCATAGAATTAGAAGAGGTTGAGTAGAGTGGACATTGGATGAAAGTTGTTTTTTTTGGGATGAATTGTGATGCTTCTAGACCATGTACAAGCTGTTCTGAATTGTAATGAATCCACTAAAGAATTTATAGGATGGTTTGAATTTTAATTTATTGGGAAATTATTTTAAGAAGATGAAATTTGTATGTATATGTGCTATATAAGAATTGTTATATGAATCCATTGAATCATTTATAGAGTGGTTTTAATTTTAATGCATTGGGACACCATTTTAAGAAAATATAATTTATATGAAGATGTACTATATGAGAATTGATATAAGAATCCAATGATGAATTTTTACTGGGACACCATTTTGGTATCTGTAAAACAACCACTTTTTTTATTTGAGACCATTTATAGGGTGGTTCGAATTTTAATGGATTGGGACACCATTTTAAGAACCTATAATTTATATACAGATGTGATATATGATAATTATTATTTATATCCAGTGAAGAATTTCTACAGGGATGCCCATTTTAGTATTTTTAAAACAACTAATTTGTTATTTGAGACCATTTATAGGATAGTTTGAATTTTAATGGATTGGGTCACTATTTTAATATATTTTAATTTATATGTAGATGTTTTATATGATAATTTTTACACATCCATAAAATATTTTTATTTTTAAAACAAATAGTTTGGTATTTGAGACCTTTTATACTTCACGTTTCGATGATGTTTGAACAACGCGGGCAGAACTGGAGAATATGTTCTATTTTCAATGGTAATACAACCAGTAGTTTATTTGACACTATTTACCTTATATGATAGCATTGTTTCATTACATTTGATTTTAAAACAAAGCTAATATTATACCAAATATTTGAACAAATCCAAGAACCTGAGACCATGTTCAATTCTAGTTTCATGTCACATCATTAAAACCAGGGTGTTTAAATGTTTATGTCGATGTCAGTGGCATGAAATCTAAGAGAAGACTCATTCTAAATGATATTTCTAACCATATATTAATAGGGTTAGAGAGGAAGAAATGTTCCATATACAGCTGTAATTCATCCACTTATTCTTGGTCTAGCTTTCTCTTAAATGGCTGATCTGATACCAACTTCTTCATAAGATAGCAAACTATTATTGTACAGTCCAATGTTGTTTCACCCAATTGAGGAGTATCTTCCACAATAAATGTTGGAGGATTCTTGTATAGGTGATCATGGATCCATTTATTGATTATTTTTTAGATAAAATCTTTCTATAAGTTAAAAAAATTAATTATGTCAGTTAGTTTATTTTAAAATGGATTTCATGCTGAAGTGGAGAAAATATAACATTACTAATGAATCCTTATGATAAATATCAAGTACACCACCACCCAAATGAGGCTCCATCAGGTTGTATTGGTTGGAATATTTTCTCTTGATATTAAAAATGAGAAATATCTAATGTATGTTTGTTGTGTTGATGGGGATGAAAAGTTTTCCATTCAACCGGTAGTACATCTCTAACTATTTTCTCTACCAACATCTGTATCAAATTTTGATTTTTCCCAAAAATTATGCCCTATAAATATGAATATAGTTAGAAAAACTATTAATTATTACATTTTCAACTTAAATAATATAGAGAATAATATACTCACAATGGAAGAACTTGTAATAATTATCGATTTATTTGGGATAATTCTTGGTTGTCTTCCACATCTCACACTTGTTTTGTATTATTTTCCCATATGAATCTATTACCTAATATAATTGAAAATTGTTAGATTATGTGACACTAATTGAATATTATTTTACAATAACCTTGGTTAACTAATACTCAACCTACTACTTGTCATTATTTTTTTGAAAATAGAGAAAATACCATCCATTTCTACTGAATATAACTTGTTTTTAGATTACCATGCATATTCAATATAGAATAATATCAGTTGATTATTAGAAAACATATATAATTAAGTTTAATTTAATAGAAAAATTTAAATTAAGGGAACATACTAGGCCTACTCCAACTCTATAATATTCTGGAGGCGCTCGTAGTTTATTTTTTGAAGTCCTTGGCTCTTCTTAACCCATTTTGGCATGTCGATGGTTTTTTAGCTTAGTTGAATCTTCAGATGATTTTGATTCTGATATTTCTTCTATTCTTCTCCTAGTTCAAGTTTTATAAATATATGTCAAAACCAATTTCTTTTATTTTCTTGTTCTTAATTTCACATTTATAATCAATGATCCAGTTTGGAAAGTATTTGTTTCTGGATGTTCTGCTTGGCTGCTTTCTGGGATATCTATGGTTTTTTCAACAAGTTCTTCCAAGTGTGTTGTATCCTTATAGATCTAAGTTTCCCTAGGACCTACTTTTTGGTTCATCCCCATTACATTAGGGGTCATTTCCTCTCTAAAAATGATAGATTCTATTTTAATTACCTACTTCTTAGGGTTGTCACTTATCAAGAGCTTCAATTTCTTAATTTTTTCAGCTTGATTATCAGATTTTTCTTCAATGGTATCTATTTTATTTTTAATGTTGAATTTTCTTCTTTAAGACCTTTTATTTTGTCCTTATCATCCTCAATTTTCTATTATGAAACACCACATTCCTTAGTGGATATTTTCTCCTTTCAACCTTCTTCATGTGTCTACATCTACAATTTTTTTTTTCTGTTTACATAATAGTTGATTGAGAAAATCATTAATTTAAACTTATAATTTGTATACTTACCACGCTAACAGCAACACCTTATTTATTTTTCTACAACTATAGTATTTTCCTTTTTATATAACCTTGGGTGGAGAAAATCATTAATTTAAGACTAATTGGTAGACTTACCCCACTAGCTGCAACACCATCTTCATGTTTCACCATCAGTAATAATTTTATTTTTACATAACTAGGGGTTGATAAAATCATTAATATAAGACTGTAATTGGTAGACTTACCCCACTACCTGTAGTGAGTTCTTTATGTTTCTATATCTCTAACATTTTTCTTTCTACATAACCATGGTTTGAGAAAATAATTAATTTAAGACTGTAATTGGTAGACTTACCCAACTAGATCCAAATTATTGACTCTTGAGTTTCTTGACAACATCATTGAAATTTGACAACCTCCATTTTGTGAAAGAAATATTTTCAACTTGTTGATTTCATTTTAGTAATCCACTTTCTTCACAATACCAATACTAGAACAATAAAAATGTTATGAAGAATCAATCTATATAGAAGTAAAAAATAAATTTCAACCTATACCAGTAATTCGATAATAGTCTTCATAATATTTTACATTTGGTTGCGAAATTATTTTATAGAATTCATCAATTGTTAGTGGATTGCATGATACCACTTTAGTGTTCTCATGTTTATCAAACTAAACACATAATTGATGAAACCCCATCTCAGTTAAGAACCCATATTAGGGAAATACATAGTAGAACAATTGTACAAACATAGTAGTACTACTGTGTAAACATGATCTTCTGATTTATTTCCTATTTGTGATTCCAAAAGAGCTGTTTTAATTTCCTTATGTGTCAATAATATAACACATTTTTGAAATATCCATATATATAACGGTGTCTCAGTTGGATTGAAACAATACAATTTCTATTTCAATTTTATCAATCATGAATATCCTTTGGATATTACCTTCACATAATTCCCTTTTCACACCAAAAATTCAAAAATCAATTTTTAAGGAATCCCAGTTATCGAGTACATAATAAATAAAGTTGTCATAATTCTTACCATCTGATGTTGATAGAGTATTGGATAGAAAAACTCAAAAATATTTCAAAAAGGTTTTTCCTACAGTTCTATTGTATTATCATCCTTTAAATGTGGTTTTATTTATTATACAACTCTTTGTAAAGATGTCATAATTTTCCTAAAGTGAACACCTGAAAATTGAAAGCAACACATTTTCTTGGACATCACATAACTTATAGTATGATTGGAATGAAAAAAACAATCCCCTGCTATATGTTTTAAAAAATTCAGTAGAATATAGAAAACATGTTTTTTGAATATTCCTCAAATTATAGTACAATTTTTAGTGATAAGTTAAGGTTTAATAGGACTAGAAGTTCCGCAAGAAGTTCCAGTGTAACCAGTGGGGAAAGAACATAATAAAATTCCCTGCTAAATATTGTAAAAAATTTAGTACAATATTTAAAACATGTTATTTTATAAGGATTTGAAAAATTATAGTATAGGTTTTAGTGATAACTTAAGGTATAATATGACTGGAAGCTGCATTGTAAGTTCCACTGGAAGTTCTAGTGGTGAAATAATAGAAAACAATTCCATTCTGAATCCTGTAAAAACTTCACTGCAATATATAAAACTTGTTTTTTTATTCCTATAATTATATTATAGGTTTGAACTTAAGGTTTCTTTTCACTATAATTACCTATAACATGACTAGAAGTTCCTGTGGGAGTTCCAGTAAAACCTCCACCTGAAGTTCCATTGGAAGCTCCACTGGAACTAGAATCTCCACTAGAAGTTCCAGTGGAAGCTCCACTTCCAATTCCAGTGGGGGAAGAATATAACCAAATTCCTTACTAAATCCTATAAAAATTCATTTCAATATATAAAACACATTTTTTTATTCCAAAAAAGTACAATATAAGTTTCAAATTAAGGTAGCTTTGAACTATAATTAGCTAGAATATGTGTGGAAGTTTCAGTGGGAGTTCTAGTAGAACCACCATTAGAAGGACCTTTGGAAGTTCTAGTTGAAGTTACACTGGAAATTCCAGTAGATGACCCACTAGAAGTTCCATTAGGGAAAGAACATAACCAAATTCCCTGTGGAATCCTATAAAAACTTCGCTAAAGTATAGAAAACATGTTTTTTGGGGATTCAAAAAATTATATTATAGGTTTCAAGTTAAGGTATATTTTTACTGTAATTAGCTAGAATAGGACTTTTTGTTCTAGTGGGAGGTCCAGTAGAACCTCCACTGAAAGTTCCATTGGAAGCCCCACTGGAACTGAAAGCTCCACTAGAAGTTCCAATATAAGCTTCATTGGAAGTTCTCACAGGGAAAGAAAATAACCAAATTCCTAGTTGAATCCTTTAAAAACATATCTATAATATAGAACATGACTAAAAGTACTATTGGGAGTTTTAGTAGAACATCCACTGGAAGATTCAATGGAAGTTCCAGTGGAACCAGTGGGTAAAGAGCATAACCAAGTCTCCTACTGAATCCTATAAAAATTTAAGTGGAATATAGAAAAAATGTTTTTTTGGGATTAATTAAATTACAGTATAGGTTTTACTCATAACATAAGTTATAATACGAATGGAAGTTCCATTAGAAGATCCACTAGATGTTACAGTGGTATTTCCATTGCAAGTTCTAGTGAAAGCTTCACTGGAAGTTCTAGTGGAACTAGTGGAGAAATGAACAGAACAAAATCCCTTTCTGAACATATTAAAATTTCACAGTAATATATAAAATAGGTTTTTTGGGGAGATTCCATAAATTACAGTATACATTTCATATTGCACTATAATTAGATAGAACAAGACTGAAAGTTCCAGTGGGAGTTCCAATGGAATCTCCAATGGTAATTCTAGTGGAACCTCTGGTGGAATTTTTTGTAGAATCTTTAGTGGAAGGTTTAGTGGAAGTTCCATTGGAACCTCCATTGGAATATCCACTGGAAATTTTAATGGAATATGCATTAAAAGTTCCAGTGGGGAAAAATAGAACAATTTCCCCTCAATCCTACAAAAAATTACACTATAATAGAAAACTTTTTTGTTTGAGGATTCCACTAATTATAGTATAGGTTTCAATCAAAACTTAAGGTATTATTCCTAGAATAGGGATGGAATTTCCATGGTAAGTTCCAATAGAATCTCCATATTATGTTCTAGTGGAATCTCTATTGTAATTTTGAGATTTAATTCCATGTAAAATACAAACACAAATGAACATTTAGTGGTACTTGCAATAGAAAATCCTATTTAATTTCTAATGGAGGTTTCAATGGAACCTCCAATGGATTTTTCAATGAAACATTCATCAATAAAATAGTAAAATAGTTTTCTATCCTCTATTCACATGGGATGTAGTGGATTTAAAATAGACACTTTTAGAATTTCAAAAATATAGAAAGACAACATTTAAAGAAAACTTAAAATAAGAGATATGTATTAAAAAAAATATAATAAGAGAACATTTAGTTTTTCTGAAATGGAAAATAGATTTTAAACTAATAATAAAAATATATATTTTGGTATTAATAGATAAGTTACGCCGCCTTATTCTATCATTGGTGCCTATTTTCTATAAAAAAATAGCATTGAGTAATGAGACTAATAACCATTGGAGTCACCACAATTCTTAAGGAAGATAAATCATAGTTTTGAATTGGTGGAGGCTTGGAAGAAACACAAAACATTGTTCATCATAATTTTCAGTGTCGCTGAACTCCTTGGAGTTATTGAAGTTGTCAGCGAAGTCATCAACAATGTTTTATAGAGATTTTGGAGTCGTCACTATCACCAGAGTTGTCACTGTCACCATAGTCATCGGAGTCACGACGGATAAAAAACGATCCATCTTGGGGATTTGGAATTTAGGATTTAGTGGTAAAATCCATATATAGATTCAAATATAGGTAATTACCTACATGATAGAGTCAATTACTGAAAATGAAACAAGAAGTGTGTAATAATCCTAGGGATATACTAGAATTTCTAGTTAAAAGGTAACTGGAGATGATGCTTATCCATAGGTCCATACCCATTTGTAAATAATGATCCCTATTTAATGGTCATTTTCTTCACTCTCACATCCACATGGGGCTGAATAATTAGTTACCAAAATAATAAAATGTTTTTATAGATTCAACGCTCCCAATACTAACTGGTTTTTTGTGTTGGAATCACTACATGCAGTGAAAGTATATGCTCATATTTGAATTTCAACTTAATAAAGTAGTAAGTGGAGAGTTTACCCTCCTCAATGGTGCATGAATTTCAGTATGTTTCACAATGAGAATAGAAAATAACTTTTATGGGTTTATTATTTCCCTATAACTCCTCTTGTATTGTTTCCATACATGCTCTAAAAATCACCATGGTCAAAGATTCCATGATTCCTTTAGAAGATAAAACACCGCTAAAAAGGTATCGAAATGCTTAAGTGATGTATCCTGTATCACCACATGTGACATTAAGAATGAACATTTTTTTACATTTTTTTGTAACATGGTGAAATATATTGATATCACTACTATAAAAGCATCATTATAAATCACCATTTTATCATAACTTTCAAAAAAACATTGATAAAGTTGGTTCTTTATCAGTTATTTTAAAAAGAACTAGTAAAGGTCTCGCAAAATATGTATTTTATCATTATTTCTTAAAAAACGTTGATAAATAGATACTATTTATCAGTGTTAAAAAATACTAATAAAATGACAATTTTTATCAACACTAAAAAAGTGTTGACAAAGGTCTCCGAATATATCCACTTTATCAGTTCTCAAACAAGAGTACCCTTTATCGGTATTTTATTATAACTAATAAAAGTTCAGCATCATTAATATATATATATATATATATTATTGAATATTAAATTTTAATATATGAATATATTCATATTGATAGAAATTTAATATATTGACTTAAATATGATTTATATAATACCAAATACACATTTATATTTAATATATAATATATTTACTTCAATATGCTTTATAAAATAATTAATAATTAATATTAGTTAAAAAAATTCTAACTATAATTAATTAACACACATTTAATAAAAATTGGTAATAAAAAAATTAATAAATTAATTAAGATCTTAAGATAGGTTAATAATTGAATTTCAAACAACCATAACCACTAGTAGAAAAAAGGACTTTAGTAACTGCCAAAATTCATTGTTTAAGGATTATAGTGGCTACCTAGAAACTTCCAAATGACAGATGTTTTTGGTCCATCACTATTGTCTATAGTATCCACCAATAGGTGGCTATTATAGGCTAGGCCATGGGACCCTTTAGCGAATTCTATTTGGCAGTTTCTATAGAATGCCATGGACTAACTTAAAGAAACCACCATATGGAGGTCGCTATAGGTTAGAGCAAGGGAGCCTATAGAAACCCCCATATGGAGGCCACTATAGGTCAGGCCGAGGAAGCCTATAACAGCCTTCATATGGTGGTTTCTATATATTTTTAATTTTTTTTAAAAACACTACACCATAAATTCAAAAACCACAAAACTACTATAATTAGAAAAAAAATCAATAAATATCTCCATAATATGTAAAACCACATGCTCATAAATACCTTTGTCTAATAATTTTCAAAACTATGCGCCCATCATCGAATAAAACCGTACATGCAAATAATAATAAAATAATTAATGTATTAAATGAAATAATAAAAACTAATAATTACAGTGATGTAGAATATTTCAATTAAAACTACATATTCTATCGTTCTAGGTAGACCACACATCCGATTGAAATATCACCTTCTTATAGACATAAAAAATAAGACTAATATGGTTTTCCTAATATTTCACCTCATTTTGAGATCTTTTCATAAATATATGAACGTTAAACGTATGTTTTTCAATTTTAAAACAATAAAAGTGTGTATCCACTCATCATGGGAAAACATCACCTCATATTGAAGTTATTTCTGCTCAACCATTTATAAATTCTCTATATGGTTGTTTTTCTA
This sequence comes from Viscum album, assembly GCA_963277665.1. Classification (NCBI taxonomy): domain Eukaryota; kingdom Viridiplantae; phylum Streptophyta; class Magnoliopsida; order Santalales; family Viscaceae; genus Viscum; species Viscum album. Next base: position 402,704,818 of record OY728138.1, read on the forward strand.
TGATTTCACAGCATTCATAGATCATTTGGTTGGTTTTGACCTCCTAGTGCATGTTTGTAAAGGGCGTCAAACCTTTAAAAACTACTTATTTGGTTTTTCTGGGTAGAATCTATGTCATATTGATGTTTCATCTACTAATATACATCAAAAATAATACTAAGATTATTTTACTATTATTTTACACCATTATGAGGATATTTTTATGGATCTGACCATCAAATGCACCTTTAAAACAATAAAAGTGTGTTTTTAATCATCTTGGGAAAATGACACCTCCAATTGAAATTCTATATACTCTACTATTTCACAATTCATTTTATGGTTATTTTCCTATAATTTCATGATATTTAGATATCATTTGGTTGGTTTTGATCCCTATACACACATTTTCAAGATTGATGCTTGGAAGTGAGAATTAATGTTTATTTATGAACAAAAGAATTGTAAGGATTTAATTATTTTAAAACTAAATAATGTAACATCCAATTATTTTAGTATATTAATTATTTTTAAATAAATATTTGTCTTAAAAGATCAAATAATTATAGAGTACTTTTTATTTAAATATTTCACTAAATCAGGTATAAGAACACCTCTTTATAAGACTCTGCAACTAATTAAGAAGAAATTAAAATTTTAAAAACATCAGAAATAAAAAAAGACATTCTACAATAAAAATAATAACACCAAGATCATAGTCAAAATCTCTTGTATCATTCATAAGTATAAACACACCAAAAAATATGAGAGTAAGGATGCAGGGTAACACAAAAATGATAACCGTCTTGGTAAGAGAAAACGCTTGAATGCATTGAATTTGAATCCAAAAAATGATGTTAAAGGAATATTTATAGATTTAGTGTGTGACCATTGATAAAAAACTAGCATTTAAAAGTTTTCTAATAAGTGACATATTAAATGAATTTAATAACTTATAATCCTTAGTTGAAATTTTAAATTTTATGTTTCCAATAAAAATGTAATTACTCTTTAGGTGATAATATTGAATATAAATACATTTAATATTAATTTTAATGATTAATATATAAATGAATTAATTATGGTAAGTGTAACGCCCCGGCCCCAGCTACCCAGAGTCGGTGCATTAATTACATAACATTGGCATGATCACAAGAAAGATCAAATCTCGAAAGACCGATTGGTTTAGTAGCCTTGGAAACACTAGATATATTCATAAGTTTTACATTACATCATAAAATGAAAAACTACTACAACAACATAATGTTCCCACAGTCCACACTATTAACCCCTCATAAAATCCCTGCAGGTCATTCATAACTTACTTCTTCACATCCTGGGAAAAATAAAACATAAAAAAAAGGGGTGAGCTCAAATGCCCAGTAAGGATAACAATAAAGTGGAAACTTTCATAAATAAGAATAAACATTTAAGGCAATGTATAACTAAAACAAAAGCCTTTTAAATACGAACTTTCAACATGGTATGGCATAAATAAAATGAAATAATTCCATTTACTTATTCACATGGATATTCTACTAAATGAATAATCACATGCAAAAATCAATAACCACTTTCATAATGTTGGAATGCATAATGCCAGACTATCATAACCACATAGCCAAGGCCTCATGCCAAGACTACAAATAAGATTTTGTCAAGGCCTTGTGCCAAGACACTAGTTTGTCTCATGAGACCTACCGATGCATCGAGGAGCTATAGCGGGCTCCACCCGTCACTTATTAAGTCCAATGCATTCCCATATGAAAAGGTTTAAACATAACATAAACATTCGTATTAAAACTAGCATACGGAATGTCAATACTTTCACAATAAACTATGAATGGTATAAAAATAGCACATCCACAGTCAAACATATCACAAAACCTTCAATACAATATAGAAGTTTTGTATCATAATAAATCAACTTCAAATAATCTTAAAATCCATCAAAGGATGTTGACATAGATGAAATCAAAATTCTTTTTAAAGAAATATCTCCTTTTATTTTGAAATCATTTAAGATCCATATAAAATAAAACATTTTCTTTGAAAATATTCTTATAAGCTTGTAAGGAAAGCTTTGAAGATTTTATAACGGCGTAAAATAACCGCACCCGCCGTATAAGTTAAAAAAAACATTCTTACCTTAATTCTGTCGAAAAGGTTAAAAAGGACCTTGTTTTGAAAACGACGGAAAGATTCCTTTATAAACCTCTTATAAAAAGTCAAAAAAGGGTATAAATGACTTTAACCCATATTCTTGTAAATAGTAAAAATGTTTTGAAATACATTTTTAAGAAACATGGATGTGGATGATAAAGAGATCCCAGTAGATTATTACATATAAACAACCTCGGATAATGAAGAGATTGTGAAATAACCCTTACCTTATACTTTTCCTTGGTTGGGGTAGGTTAACCTCCTGTATAATGGTGAAACAATTGTTATTAAATTATACAATAATCATATATATTAATATGATATCATATATGATCTTTTAACATTGATTTATTAATAATATCTTAGAATTATCATCGTTTCGGGTGTTAACTTACTCATTTTCTTTTATATATTTTGTTACATAAGCCATGTTTGTTGTATCTTATTCATATCCAGAATGATATCAAGTCCTTAAACATCATTTTTAAATCATAAAATGATAATTATACTTGAATGGATACGATGGAGAATGAATCTCATCGCGTTCGTGGAGACGGTAGTCCGTACGTACGCACGAGCGACAATATCATTCTTTTGATATTAAAATAATATATAAATGAATGTTATATCATATATACAGAATCATTAACATGTTATATTTATTATTTACATGAGTTACACATCATTATTATACCCATCCAAATAATATTATATTGAATAACAATTACACCACGACGTGGAGACGGTAAGCCGTACGTACGCACGTATGATGACATGTTATTCAAAGGGTGGATAGAATACTAAATATGGTTGTACCATACTTATAATAACATCACAGTATATGTGAGATACTGGAGTTATTATTTTAGAATGTTAAGAACAAAGGAAGAAGAAGTGGAAGAAGAAATGAACTTAGAAAAGGGTGGTGAAATCATTACCTCTTCTTCGGGTTCTTCCTTTTGATTTGATCAAAAGGGCTCCTTAGGTTGGCTTTCTGATCAAACTAAGGCCTCTAGGTTGTAGTGAGGGATGTTGGGAGAGTATTTGGGCAGAGTTTGGCCGAACCAAAAGGCTTTGAAGGTGTGAAGAAATGAGAAGGAGGAGTGCCCTTTTATAAGAGGGGTGAGGGGCACCTTTGGAAAAGCTAGAAATATTAATTTATAATAAATTCATATTCGGTTTCTAAAGGCTCCAAAGTTGACTATTCAAAGGTTAAGGTGGGGATAGGTCGCAAACCACTCAACCAATAGAATTTAGACAGGTTTGGGTACTTATATTAACCTTATCTTTAAGTATTAACTCTAAGTTAATTAGTTTCACTTTTACAATGTCTCTTTGTATTTTTATATAATATGGTTAATAAACTTACTATATACATCCAAGAGACCCACAAGTGGTCCATTAATGATTAACCTATCATAATATAAGTCTCTTGTCCGAACCTTAGATTTTTAGGAATTTAATATCAATTAATAATATAATATTTGTTTTAAGAACTCTTTTATGTCAATTTTGACACTATTCAATAGTTGATTTTTGTGAAACTCGTAACAGATTGATTAATTCGAACAAAGTCAATTAAATCAATCCTAATATATCATATTATCCTAGAAAATTAGTTTAATTCATTAAAAGTTTCATATTATATTTATTTGGGTATTTATAATATCAATTATGTTAATTTTTTACTATTTTAGTAATTACTGCATCATCATTGTGTCATAAATAAAATAAATTATTTAATGTCTAAAAATTATAAATAAAACATCATTATGTAGGAAATCTTTTTAGATTTCTAATGAATATTTATAATCGAAAATCCAACATGTATAACCCTATGTAAAAATTGTTGTTCTAAAAGATGTAAGCTTATGCCATTTTTATTTTTATTTTAGCTTTATTAATATAATGTGTCATTATCACTTACAAGTGGATCCATGGGGTCCCAAAATAGACCCAAAGATGCCCATGGTCGACCATCTATCAACCAATAGGGTTAAGACACGTTTTTAGGGTAATTTAGTATTATTATAATATTATTTTTTTAACCCTTATTTACCGGATTTACCCTTAACCATGGTAAATAAAATATTTACCGCATTAATTATTCAAAATGTCTAAAAATAAAAGTTACCTATTTACACAATTTGAACATCCTGATTCCAAATATGGAATCCATTTTCCTAAATTCAAAACACAGAAGTGGCAGAAATTAATTTAAAATTAATTCCCGCTGTCAAAACAAAAAGCGTGTTTTTAAGAGATAATAACTATCAAAAGATTGACACTTGTTTATGTTCGGTTTAATTGTAAAATTATGTCCAATGACCAACATTATATTAAATGGTAAAAATATATTCTAAATATAATTTAAAACTACTAAAATTCATAATTTATCACTATTAATTATTTTGATTAAAAAAGTTGTTTTTAATTAAAATTTAGTAATTTTCACTATTCATCAAAATATGAAAGTTATCCGAAAAGTACCAAAATTTCACCTTAGGCTAAATTCGATATTCCGAGTCCAAAAATGAAGTCCATTTTCAAATATAAAATATATATAATTTCAAAAATTAGGTATTACTATTCACAACGGCTAGTTTAATTAGTTGTGGTGTGTGTTAGAACTCGAGGTTGCGTACAACACACGCTATCGCATTATTCGAAGGGAAACGTACCGTAGAAGCTTGGGGTGTTACATTCTCCCCTCCTTCAAATAATTGCGTCCTCGCAATTTCTAGGGTATTACTGCATAAAAAGACTCGGGTGGTTCTTCATCATAAGTTCCTCGGGTTCCCACGTTGCCTCTTCCATCTTATGATTCCTCCACAAAACTTTTACCAGACGCGTCGTCCGGTTTCTCAGCACTTGTTCTCTCGTATCAAGAATCTTGATGGGCTCTTCGCAATAGGAAAGATCGGGTTCCAGTTCTAATTCCTCATAGGTGAGTACATGCGTTGGGTCAGGCATGTATTTCCTCAATAGAGATACGTGGAACACATCGTGAACTTTGGAGAGACTTGGCGGCATTGCCAATCGGTAAGCTACAACCCCAATTCGTTCTAGAATTTCGAAAGGTCCGATGTATCTGGGACTCAATTTACCTTTCTTACCAAAACGTATGACTCCCTTCCATGGAGATACCTTTAGGAAAACATGATCACCGCCTTGAAATTCCAAATCCTTCCTTCGATTATCGGCATAGCTCTTCTGCCTACTTTGAGCTGCTTTAATGTGATTTTGGATTACCTTCACCTTTTCCACCGTTTCCTCCACCAGTTCTGGGCCTACAAGTTTTCTTTCACCAACGTCATCCCAACAGGTTGGTGTACGACATCTCTTTCCGTATAACGCTTTATATGGTGCCATCTGAATACTTGAATGGAAGCTATTGTTATAGGAAAATTCTACTAGTGGTAAATATTGATCCCACATACCCTGAAAATCAAGTGAGCAAGATCTCAACATGTCTTCTAAGGTCTGAATAGTCCGTTCTGATTGTCCGTCTGTCTGAGGGTGGTAAGCAGTGCTCAAATGAAGTTCAGTATCCAGGGATTTCTGAAGACTTTTCCAAAATCTTGAAGTAAAACGGGGATCACGATCAGAAACAATTGATAAGGGTACTCCATGAAGTCTCACAACTTCATTAATATATAGTCTTGCTAGACGTTCCAGGGGTAGATCTTCTCTTATAGCAAGAAAATGTGCTGACTTGGTAAGACGATCGACAATAACCCATATTGCATCGTTCCTTCTAGGAGTCTTTGGTAGCCCCATGACAAAGTCCATTGTAATATTGTCCCATTTCCACTTCGGTATGGGAAGAGGTTGCATGACTCCTCCAGGCTGTTGCCTTCCAGCTTTCACTTGTTGACAAACCATACATCTTGATACAAAATCAGCAATCTCCCTCTTCATGTTGTCCCACCAAAAATGTTCCTTCAAATCTCTATACATTTTGGTGCTCCCAGGGTGTATAGAGAAATTGGAACTATGAGCATCATCCAGTAATTCCCTTTTCAGATCAGGTAAATCGGGAACACAAAGTCTCTTTCCAAATTTCAAAGTTCCATCTTCATACACAAAGTCTCTCAATCTCCCATCATTCACAGCTTTAATCTTCTTCTGAAATTCTTCATCATCGGTCTGAGAACTCTTAATCCTTTCTAGTAAAGATGGTTTGGCAACCATTTGAAAAAGCATTGATGTTTCACCTTCCCTGGTTATTCCCATGTCCATCTTCACTAGATCCATGAAAATTGGATCCCTTTCAATTCTCATCATGTTCAAAACTCCATGGTCTTTTCTGCTCAAAGCATCTGCCACCTTGTTTTCCTTCCCCGGGTGGTAGTGTATCGTACAATCATAATCCTTGAGTAATTCAAGCCATATCCTTTGCCTCATGTTGAGTTCTTTTTGTGAGAAAATATACTTCAAACTCTTGTGATCAGTATAAATCTCACATTTTTCACCATAGAGGTAGTGCCTCCATATCTTCAAAGCAAAGATCACAGCTGCTAACTCAAGATCATGAGTAGGATAGTTTTGTTCATGAATTTTCAACTGTCGTGATGCATAGGCAATAACTCTATCATTCTGCATAAGGACACAGCCAAGTCCTTTCTTCGATGCATCACTATAAATAACGAACCCATCATTCCCCGATGGTAGAGTCAATATAGGAGCATTGACTAATCTTCTCTTCAGTTCTTCGAAACATTCTTCACACTCTTTTGTCCAAATAAATTTAACCCCTTTACGTGTGAGCTTCGTTAATGGGTTAGCCAATCGGGCAAAATTCTGGACGAAACGTCGATAATAACCTGCCAAACCAATAAAACTACGTACCTCAGTTATACTCGTAGGTGCTGTCCATTCTTGGATTGCCTTGGTCTTAGAAGGATCAACAGAGATTCCATCTTTAGAGACAATATGGCCAAGAAAAGAAATCTCTTGAAGCCAGAATTCACACTTGCTAAACTTTCCATATAATTCATGCCTCCTCAGAGTCTTTAAGATAATGCGCAAGTTATTTTCATGATCTTTGTAGGTTTTGGAGTATACCAGAATATCATCAATAAATACCACCACAAATTCATCGAGATACTCCTTGAAAACTCTATTCATCAGATCCATGAATACAGAGGGTGCATTAGTCAATCCAAACGGCATTACAGTAAACTCGTAATGCCCGTACCTGGTTCGAAATGCTTTTTTCGGAATGTCTTCCTTCTTTACACACAACTGATGGTATCCAGATCGAAGGTCAATCTTTGAAAAGTATTGAGCTCCATGCAGTTGGTCAAATAAATCATCAATACGAGGTAGGGGATACTTGTTCTTTATCGTTATAGCATTGATCTCCCTGTAATCGATACATAACCTCATAGATCCATCTTTCTTTTTAACAAAAAGAACAAGGGCTCCCCATGGAGAAACACTAGGGCGAATAAATCCCTTATTACTCAATTCCTCTAGTTGTTTCTTTAGTCCGACTAACTCTACAGTGGCCATTCTATAAGGGGTTTTCGATATAGGCCTTGATCCAGGAATCAAATCAATAGAAAACTCAACTTCTCGTTCTGGAGGATGTCCAGGTAAATCTTCCGGAAATACATCTACAAATTCTTTCATAACAGGTACATCCTCTATTTGAACATTCCTTTCCTCACCGACAGTTATTTCATTCTCTTCCTCCCCGATAATTGAATTAAGTTGAGCTACAGGGGGTGGATCTAAATAAGAATTTGGTGGTGACGATTCTGCTCTAAAAATAAGGTGCTCCTTATCATTATCATCAAGAATCGTAACCTCTTTCTTCTTACAATAAATCTTCGCATCATAGTCCGAAAGCCAGTCCATACCGAGGATTATATCAAACTCAATCATAGGTATGACGATGAAATCAGCAGATAAAGAAAATTTATGTGCTCTAATGGGGACTGATTCACAAAACTTTGTTGCAACGATACTTCCCTTAGGAGTTTTAACTGACAACTCCCTTATTAAATCAAATTGGAAATATCTAATTTTCTTAGCAAACTGGGAAGATATGAAACAATGCGATGATCCAGAATCAAATAATGCATTTGCTAAACTTGAGGAAACCATTAAATTACCTGCCACCACGTCTTTCGGAGCTTCTACCTCAGCAGTAGTGATAGCATAAGCCTGGCCTTGATCCCTTGGCCTTTTCTGAGGTAAGTTCTCCTGACGCTTAGGACATGCATTTGCATAATGCCCCATCTCCCTGCAATTGTAGCACTGAACGTTGGTAGCTTCCTTCTTCCCCTTGCAATCATGAGCTTGGTGGCCTTTTTCACCACACTTGTAACAGACTCCCATTCCCTTCAAGCAAGTACCAGGATGTTTCTTCCCGCATTTACCACAAGATGGATATTCAACCTTTCCCTTCTTCCCCTTATTTCCATTCCCAGATTGATCAGAAGGTCTCTTCTTCTCTTGCTTCGCTTTAAAGTCATAAGACTTAGAGAATTCTTTTTCGGTCTTGATAGCACATGAGACAATGTCTTCGTACGACGAAAAGGATTGTGAGACTAATGCTCGACGGAGAAATGGTTTTAACCCATCAAATAAACGATCAATCTTACTTCTTGGGTTGCGAATATAATCTCCAGCATACCTCGCTAACCTTGTAAAGTTAGCCTCATACTTTGTGACATTCTCATCCTCCTTTTGTCTCAGACTCAGAAATTGTCTTTCCATATCTTCTCGATGGTTGCGAGGAAAGTATTTTTCTAAAAACAGATCTTTGAACTCCCTCCATTCCATGTTTGATACTTCATCATCTTCCTTCATGTTTTGAATCAATGACCACCATTGATCAGCATCTCCAGTGAGGCGGTAAACTGCCATGGTAACTTTTTCCCTTTCACTACTCCCCAAAGCCTGAAATATTTTCTCTAGGGAAAATATCCATTGCTCAGCTACTAAGGGATTTTTACTCCCATTGAACGTTGGTGGTTGTTGTCTCATGAATCGATCTAACATTGATCCTCCACGCTGCGGATCAGGGTGCTCCATACGGGTAAGGTTATTATTCATAACCTGAGTAAGTTGTCCCAGTACGGTGATTAGCTGATCAGCACCAGTTGCATCACCAGCCCCACTATAATTATCTTGAGCAGGAGGGCAATCCCTACATGGAGTGCGTGCATTGATACGGTTTCCATTTCTTCCACTAGGCGCCATTTCTAAAAAATGGCATAAACTAGATCAGTTTATGCATCAAAATACATAATCCCATACTTATAAAACACTTAACATAAATTGAACTATTTATGGATATAATCCATAATCATAAAAATGTTTTCTTTGAGGAAGTATATACTCATAAACCCTTCATAATGATTTGTAAAGAAAATGAGAGTTATCCTAAGCATATCCCCCGGGAGTGTCGTAACCAAGAGTGCAGCAAGGCCCGTTGTCGTGCACCAGTTCCCGTTCGAGTCTAGCTCAAAGCGGTGTTTTCGGGTTTTACCCCTAGGTACATCTGTGCCAGAGCCGCCTCTACCTGCTCGTATCCAGACAGGGATGTATTGCTCGGAAAACTCACAAAATCTCTACAATACCAAAATTCTAGGAAGTTCTTCTATACTAATCCTCAAAGTTCATCTTAGGTCTACGTGCTCTAATCAGAGTTTATCTAAATCTAGCTTCCAAGGTTTGTACTAAACTTCCTCTGATACCAACTGTAACGCCCCGAACCCAGCTACCCAGAGTCGGTGCATTAATTACATAACATTGGCATGATCACAAGAAAGATCAAATCTCGAAAGACCGATTGGTTTAGTAGCCTTGGAAACACTAGATATATTCATAAGTTTTACATTACATCATAAAATGAAAAACTACTACAACAACATAATGTTCCCACAGTCCACACTATTAACCCCTCATAAAATCCCTGCAGGTCATTCATAACTTACTTCTTCACATCCTGGGAAAAATAAAACATAAAAAAAAAGGGGTGAGCTCAAATGCCCAGTAAGGATAACAATAAAGTGGAAACTTTCATAAATAAGAATAAACATTTAAGGCAATGTATAACTAAAACAAAAGCCTTTTAAATACGAACTTTCAACATGGTATGGCATAAATAAAATGAAATAATTCCATTTACTTATTCACATGGATATTCTACTAAATGAATAATCACATGCAAAAATCAATAACCACTTTCATAATGTTGGAATGCATAATGCCAGACTATCATAACCACATAGCCAATGCCTCGTGCCAAGACTACAAATAAGATTTTGTCAAGGCCTTGTGCCAAGACACTAGTTTGTCTCATGAGACCTACCGATGCATCGAGGAGCTATAGCGGGCTCCACCCGTCACTTATTAAGTCCAATGCATTCCCATATGAAAAGGTTTAAACATAACATAAACATTCGTATTAAAACTAGCATACGGAATGTCAATACTTTCACAATAAACTATGAATGGTATAAAAATAGCACATCCACAGTCAAACATATCACAAAACCTTCAATACAATATAGAAGTTTTGTATCATAATAAATCAACTTCAAATAATCTTAAAATCCATCAAAGGATGTTGACATAGATGAAATCAAAATTCTTTTTAAAGAAATATCTCCTTTTATTTTGAAATCATTTAAGATCCATATAAAATAAAACATTTTCTTTGAAAATATTCTTATAAGCTTGTAAGGAAAGCTTTGAAGATTTTATAACGGCGTAAAATAACCGCACCCGCCGTATAAGTTAAAAAAAACATTCTTACCTTAATTCTGTCGAAAAGGTTAAAAAGGACCTTGTTTTGAAAACGACGGAAAGATTCCTTTATAAACCTCTTATAAAAAGTCAAAAAAGGGTATAAATGACTTTAACCCATATTCTTGTAAATAGTAAAAATGTTTTGAAATACATTTTTAAGAAACATGGATGTGGATGATAAAGAGATCCCAGTAGATTATTACATATAAAAAACCTCGGATAATGAAGAGATTGTGAAATAACCCTTACCTTGTACTTTTCCTTGGTTGGGGTAGGTTAACCTCCTGTATAATGGTAAAATAATTTTTATTAAATTATACAAGAATCATATATATTAATATGATATCATATATGATCTTTTAACATTGATTTATTAATAATATCTTAGAATTATCATCGTTTCGGGTGTTAACTTACTCATTTTCTTTTATATGTTTTGTTACATAAGCCATGTTTGTTGTATCTTATTCATATCCAGAATGATATCAATTCCTTAAACATCATTTTTAAATCATAAAATGATAATTATACTTGAATGGATACGATGGAGAATGAATCTCATCGCGTTCGTGGAGACGGTAGTCCGTACGTACGCACGAGCGACAATATCATTCTTTTGATATTAAAATAATATATAAATGAATGATATATCATATATACAGAATCATTAACATGTTATATTTATTATTTACATGAGTTACGCATCATTATTATACCCATCCAAATAATATTATATTGAATAACAATTACACCACGACGTGGAGACGGTAAGCCGTACGTACGCACGTATGGTGACATGTTATTCAAAGGGTGGATAGAATACTGAATATGGTTGTACCATACTTATAATAACATCACAGTATATGTGAGATACTGGAGTTATTATTTTAGAATGGTAAGAACAAAGGAAGAAGAAGTGGAAGAAGAAATGAACTTAGAAAAGGGTGGTGAAATCATTACCTCTTCTTCGGGTTCTTCCTTTTGATTTGATCAAAAGGGCTCCTTAGGTTGGCTTTCTGATCAAACTAAGGCCTCTAGGTTGTAGTGAGGGATGTTGGGAGAGTATTTGGGTAGAGTTTGGCCGAACCAAAAGGCTTTGAAGGTGTGAAGAAATGAGAAGGAGGAGTGCCCTTTTATAAGAGGGGTGAGGGGCACCTTTGGAAAAGCTAGAAATATTAATTTATAATAAATTCATATTCGGTTTCTAAAGGCTCCAAAGTTGACTATTCAAAGGTTAAGGTGGGGATAGGTCGCAAACCACTCAACCAATAGAATTTAGACAGGTTTGGGTACTTATATTAACCTTATCTTTAAGTATTAACTCTAAGTTAATTAGTTTCACTTTTACAATGTCTCTTTGTATTTTTATATAATATGGTTAATAAACTTACTATATACATCCAAGCGACCCCCAAGTGGTCCATTAATGATTAAACTATCATAATATAAGTCTCTTGGCCGAACCTTAGATTTTTAGAAATTTAATATCAATTAATAATATAATATTTGTTTTAAGAACTCTTTTATGTCAATTTTGACACTATTCAATAGTTGATTTTTGTGAAACTCATAACAGATTGATTACTTCTAACAAAGTCAATTAAATCAATCCTAATATATCATATTATCCTAGAAAATTAGTTTAATTCATTAAAAGTTTCATATTATATTTATTTGGGTATTTATAATATCAATTATGTTAATTTTTTACTATTTTAGTAATTACTGCATCATCATTGTGTCATAAATAAAATAAATTATTTAATGTCTAAAAATTATAAATAAAACATCATTATGTAGGAAATCGTTTTAGCTTTCTAATGAATATTTATAATCGAAAATCCAACATGTATAACCCTATGTAAAAATTGTTGTTCTAAAAGATGTAAGCTTATGCCATTTTTATTTTTATTTTAGCTTTATTAATATAATGTGTCATTATCACTTACAAGTGGATCCATGAGGTCCCAAAATAGACTCAAAGATGCCCATGGTCGACCATCTATCAAACAATAGGGTTAAGACACGTTTTTAGGGTAATTTAGTATTATTATAATATTATTTTTTTAACCCTTATTTACCGGATTTACCCTTAACCATGGTAAATAAAATATTTACCGCATTAATTATTCAAAATGTCTAAAAATAAAAGTTACCTATTTACACAATTTGAACATCCTGATTCCAAATATGGAATCCATTTTCCTAAATTCAAAACACAGAAGTGGCAGAAATTAATTTAAAATTAATTCCCGCTGTCAAAACAAAAAGCGTGTTTTTAAGAGATAATAACTATCAAAAGATTGACACTTGTTTATGTTCGGTTTAATTGTAAAATTATGTCCAATGACCAAAATTATATTAAATGGTAAAAATATATTCTAAATATACTTTAAAACTACTAAAATTCATAATTTATCACTATTAATTATTTTGATTAAAAAAGTTGTTTTTAATTAAAATTTAGTAATTTTCACTATTCATCAAAATATGAAAGTTATCCGAAAAGTACCAAAATTTCACCTTAGGCTAAATTCGATATTCCGAGTCCAAAAATGAAGTCCATTTTCAAATATAAAATATATATAATTTCAAAAATTAGGTATTACTATTCACAACGGCTAGTTTAATTAGTTGTGGTGTGTGTTAGAACTCGAGGTTGCGTACAACACACGCTATCGCATTATTCGAAGGGAAACGTACCGTAGAAGCTTGGGGTGTTACAGTAAGGATAAAATATATATTAAAATCTTAGAATAAATATAAACATGATATAATATACCAATTTATTTTAAAAGAGAAATAATTTTCTTCTAAATGACTATAATAATATTATTATAAACAAAGTTTTTTTATAATAATGATAAGTAATACTAAAATAAACTTTTTGAATAATAAAATATTAATTCTAATATTAATCTATGTAAAAATTAAGAGAAGAAAATAATTATACTAAAAATAGTTTTAAATAAGTACATATATGGTTAATGTTTTTTCAGATAATTAAAATTTTACTTATTATATAGATATACAAAAAAACCAACCAGTCAAGAAATCTAGTTAGGGCCAACTCAATCGACCCATATAGAGATAGGATCAATCATGGGGATTGTTAAACTAAGTCCGGCCCACATAGCGGCATGGGAGTATGCCTGCGTGGTAGTTTGGAGAGTGTACGAGTTAGAATGGTGGTGTCACCATGCAAGGTGGCACCATGTCAGATGTTTTGTCATGGGTCGATGCCAGTGAGACATCGGGAGTGGACCTCATTACTCACATCTATCAAGTCATTAGAAGCACTCAACTTATATTCAAGTTCTAAACCCATTGAAAAATCAATTTTGGATCACAACTATGTGAGTATTGTTCGCCCATTAAAGTGTTACATTTACATCCCGTCTATTCGATTGAATAAACTCCAACCGTATGATTTATTCAATAATTGTCTTGTTCCTCATGAACTCAAGCTAGCTAATGATTTCTTCTTCCTCCTTACCCCCATTATCTTCATCCAAGAGCTTACAGACCAAGCTCAAAATCACATACATCCTCTACCAATGTCTTCCTTCAATGACAATATTTTAAATCCCAAATCATAAAACAATGAAATCAAACCTCTAGAACTACACAAAGATCCATATTATCAACTCCCATAAATATAATGGCATACATTTTGAGATGCCACCAATTTTTTTTGTTCATGATACTTCATGAATAAGCTTTGGTAACTAATTTAAATGAGTTATAAAATATATATATCGGTAACCATATCATTTAAAGACCTTAGATAGATTGAGGCTGAAAAAAATCCTTATGAGTGTGTCGTATTTCATGGGATACACCAGAATCACCAATAAGAAACACACACACACACACACATATATATTTGATCATCTTTTGAACAACTAGATTCTCTTGTTATTTCAAACAGGTCCTTCGTTCTTCTTTGCAGTGTGCATAAATGCATTTATATGAAAATATATATGTCTATATATTTGTATCCATCGTTTTAGAACTAGGATTACAAATAGTTGATTTAGGTTTCTCCCTCGTCATCTCCCTCCGTAAACATGCATGTTGCAGTAATGAGAGGAATTGTATAAATAATATATTCTAAATCATTACAAATATAAATGGATAATATGAACTTGGAAGTCGATCTAGTATCTTACTTAAATTCTCAAATCGCCAATTTTTCCAAGTAAGAGATTTGAGATAAGATATGAAGTGTCAACTGCATTTATTTTAAGTGAAACTTGTGTAAACAGTTACACACACAACTGATATATATATATATATATATATATATATATATATATATATATCACTCACTCTACCAACAGAAACCCCAACTCTTATTCCCCAAACTCTCATTATCATTCTCCCTCTCCTCACCTATTTCATAGCTTCATGAATCGAACATGAAGGCATCATAAACTTATTTTGTCCCCAAATTTAATATAATGGAATTTACTATTTTTATTAAAGCTTATATTTTTTTAAAATCCTCTATAAAGGAAAATATTTTCAGATTTATAAGTATTTATTTTTAAAATTATATGTATTCATTTTCAAAATTAATTTATTCAAGGGTTAATTCTCAACTTTGTAAGAGTAATTTATTTTCATTACACTTTTTATGCAATGAAATTCTATTTTAAAATTTACTATTTTATGAGGATTATTTTTATAAAAAAAATATTTTATGATTTTATGTTTTATAAAATATTTATTCTATTTCAAGGAAAAATTATTCTTAAGGTTTTATTAATTTTTGTTTGTTAAATGATTTTAAACCCTATTCAGAGAAGTGTGATTTATGTATTTAATTTCAATTATCTTATAAAATTCCAAAATTAAGTAAGTTCTTTCAAAAAGAAATTTTCTTTTCTAAATTAAAGGGTGGATTTAATTTATCATTTTATGTCCTTTTATTTTAGTAAAATTATTTACAATGTTCAAATGAATTTTATAGTTATTATTTCATTCAAAAAATGATATTTAAATTTTATGAATGTTATTAAAAAATTATAGGAATGGGCATTTACTATCATTGTTATTAACATTCCATGCATTATTATTGAAGAATTTGTTTTAAGTTCAATTCTTAAAGTGTTTATGAATACTACCTTTGAATTTATGGATTTAATATAAAATAATGGATTTATCCCAGCCCCTATGATTTTTCTAAAAAATAGATTTTTCTAAAGTTTAGAATATTTAATGTTATTTTTTCTAGGAAAATAATTTATTTAAGTATTGAAATGTTTTTTTATTGATTATAAATGATAAAAGTAGGCCTAACATTAATTTTCTCTTAAAATAAAACTTGGCACTTGAGTATCAAATGAGATTATGAGGATTGGGAATGATCTAATGACTTCAAAAGGGACATTGTCTAAAAGGTGATAATAATAATGGACTCATGTATTTATTAAGGTTTTTCAAGTAACATTTTAATACATAAAAATTTATTATTTTCAAAATATTTTTAAGAGAGAAATACAAATCCTATTGAAAAGGTATTTTAATTTTAAAATTAACTAGATTTTCAAAATGATATATATTCAAATGTTATTGAGTAATATTTTTTATGTTTTGAAAACCCTATAATTATATTTTTGAAAAGTATTTACAATATCAAATATTATATATTTGATATAAAATATTTTAAAATAGTTTTTAAATAGTTTTTATAAAATGATTTTTAAACCTGGTTTTAAAAACCCATACTGGACAATTTTATGCCCTCCCTACATTTTAAAATGTTCTTCACAGGTTCCTTAGAAGTTTCAAAGGTGTTTAGTTCTGTTAAGGAGCTAGCATGAGTAAAGTCATTTTTTTAAATTACGTAAACTCTGATATATTGTAAGGATTTTTCCTAATAATCTGAAACCTAGACTAAAAAAGATTATTGGGTATTTAAAGGAATATATATTTTTAATTTCCTTTTATAAAAAAATAAACAACATGTTTTTAACACAGAATCTAGGTGTACAGATCTCAAGATATCACATTAACATTCCATCTGGTCGACTATTTTACAACTCACAATATGGTTTTTATCATCCAATTTCATGGAATTCAAAGGTAGTTCTATTGGTTTTGACCCCCTGATGTACATTTTAAAAGGGAATAAAAAATTTAAAAACTACTTATCCAGTCATTACGAGTAGACCACACATCATATTGACATGTTGTGTACTCATACACATCCCAAATAATAATAAGATGAGTTCCCTATGATTTTACATCATTATGAGTCCATTTTTATGGATCTAATCGTTAAACCCACATTTTTGTGTTTTAAAACAATAAAGGTGAATTTTTAGTCAACTCGGAAAAAAAGATACCTACGATTGAAATTTTTTCTACTCATCCATTTCAAAATTCATTGTATGGTTGTTTTCTTATGATTTTATAATATTTAGAGGTTGTTCAGTTGGTTTTGGCTCTCGAATGCACACTTTTAAAGGGCGTTAAACCTTTAAAACTTCTTATTCATTAATTCCAAACATACCACAAATTTTATTGAGATTCAATTGGCTCATAAAAATCAAAAATAACATTAAGATGGGTTTCATATTATTTCACATCATTCTGGGGTTATTTGTTATGGATCTTACCATTAAATGCACGTTTTGATGTTTTAAAACACTAAAAGTGATTTTTCAATAATCCCAAAAAACAAAAACTCCAAATAACATTATATCTACTTGAACATTTAAAAAATCAATACACGATAGTTATCCTATTATTTTATGGCATTACGAGGTTACTCAGTTGGTTTTGACCCCTAGACGCACATTTTTAAAGGGCTTCAGATTTATAAAAACTGCTTATTCAATCATTTAGGGAAGATCCATGTTTGATTGACATGCCATATTCTTATATACAATAGAAATAATTCTAAAAAGGTTTTCCCATTATTTCAAATCATTAAGGTACCATTTTCATGGATCTGATAGTTAAAATCATGTTTAGGTGTTTCAAAACACTAAAAGTGTGTTTTCAGTCATCCTAATAAAACAAAACCTCCAATTAACATTTTTTTTAGTTGGAAATTTTGGAAATTAGTGTACGGTTGCTTTCTCATAATTTCACTACATTTTAGAGGTTTTTTGGTTGGTTTTGATCCCAGAGAATAGTGTTTTAAAAGGACTCGAACCTTTAAAACTATTTATTCAGTCATTCCGGGAAGACCTCACATACAATTGATGTTCCATTTTCTTGTACAAATCACAAGTAATTCTAATATGTTTTTACTATTCATTCACATCATTCTAAGGCTTTTTGTTTTAGATCTCACCATTAAATTCATGTTTTGGTGTTTTAAAATAGTAATAGTGTGTTTTCAGTCATCTCAGTCAATAACACCTCTGATTGAAGTTCCAACACCTTCAACATTTCAAAAATATATGTATGGATATTTTCTTATGATATCCTAGAATTTTGACATTTTTTGTTTGTTTTGACCCCTGGAAATGCGTTTTTAAAGGGCATATAACCTTTAAAAACTTCTTATTCAGTCATTCCTTATAGACCGCACATCTGATCGATGTGTCGTATACTTATACTCATAAAAAATAATATGGTTTTCCTATGATTTCACCTCTTTGTAAAATTTTATTTTTATTTGACCATTAAACACTTGTTTTGGTGTTTTAAAACACTAAAAGTGTGTTTTCAGTCATCCTGGGAAAACAAAACCACTTATTGATGTTTTGTCCAATCGACCATTTCAAAAATCACTGTACATTTTTTTATATTGATTTTACAATATTTGGAGTTCATTCGGGTGGTTTTGACCCCAAATGAACATTTTCAAAGGGGGTTAAAACCTTTAAAAATTGTTTCTTCAGTCATTTAAGACTAAATACATGTCTGATCGATGCCTTTTATACTATTACACATAAAAAATAATTCTAATTTGGTTTTACTATGATTTCACGTCATTCCAATGTTGTTTACTGTGGATTTAATTGTTAAATGCATGTTTTGGTGTTTTAAAATAGTAAAAGTATGTTTTTGGTCAACCTGGAAAAATGTAACCTTGAATTTAAATTTTATCTAATCAAACATTTCACAAATCACTATATGTTTTTTCATCTGATTTCATGGAATTTAGAGGCCATTCGATTATTTTTAACCCCCGGATGCACGTTTTTAAAAGGTTTCAAAATTTTAAAAACTTGTTATTCAATTGTTCCAAGTACACCGCATGTTCGATTGATGTTACCTCTCCTTTTACATATCAAAAATAATATTAAGATAGTTTTCCTATAATTTCATGTCATTTTGTGGCCATTTTCTATGGATCTGGATATTAAAATAACATTTTGGTGTTTTAAAACATTAAAACTGTGTTTTTGTTCTTCCTAGGAAAATGAAACATTGAATTGAAATTATATCTACTCTACTATTTCACACATCACTCTATAGTTTTTTTTTCTTCTGATTTTATGGTATTTAGAGGTCGTTCGGTTGGTTTTGACCCCCTGACACGTGTTTTTAAGGGGCGTCAAGCCTTTGAAAACTTCTTATTCAGTCATTATAGACATGCCACACATCCAATTGACATGTATTCTAATCATAAATGTCGAAAATAATACTAAGATATTTTTTCCTATAATTTCACCTCATCCTGAGGTCATTTTCTATGGACCTGACCATTAAATGCATGTTTTGGTGTTTTGAAACATTAAACTTGTGTTTTCGGTTATTATGGGAAAACAAAACTCTGAATTGACATTATATATGCATGAGCATTTAAAAAATCACTTTAAAGTCTTTATCAGCTTATTTTACAGCATTCGTAAGCCTTTAGGTTTGTTTTGACCACCTAAAACACATTTTTTAAGAGTGTCAAACCTTTAAAAAATGCTTATTCATTCCCTCTAGATAGGTCACATGTCCAATTGACATGTCACATACTCATACACGTCACAAATAAAACTAATAAATTCATCATTTTATTTCACATCATTCCATGATCGATTTCTATGTATTGGACCATTAAATGCATGTTTTGGTGTTTTAAAATAATAAAATTGCATTTTTGGTCATCTCAGGTAAATGAAAACTCCAATTGAAGTTCCTTCTTCTCGACCATCTTAAAAAACACAATACATTTTTTTCCTATGATTTCATGGAATTATAAGGTTTTTCAATTGGTTTTTACCTCAGGTGTATGTTTTTAAAGAGTATCAATACTTTAGAAACAAATTATTGAGTCATTTTGGGAAGACCAGTCATGAACCAAATCAGGTCAACCCTAAACCAGTCACCCAAGACAGCTCACAACAAGGCCCAAGAGGTATTCCAAATCCTCTTAGGATAGACACTAGTGCCAAGAATCAAGTACTAGTCAATTATGAATGATATATCCCATAAATAATAGATAAATAAATAAATAAAAACAAATAAAACTGTAACTGCCAATGGAAAAAAGAAACTAGACACACCTCCATGTGACCTCATAGGCCACTATCAACCAAACCAACATTGTTTCATGGTGGCCAAGACCAAGTCAGGAGTTTCACCAAAATATAAAAACAAAGATAGAGGTATAGGAATGATTATTAAAACTTAGTAGGCATGTTTGAATAAATTATTCCATATTCCATAACTTTAAAAAGAAAACTGAGTCATTCTAGTTTGAAAATAATACTTTTAAAAATAATATTTTCCACCCTTATAAGAAAACAAAGCAGCATACTTTCATTTTAAGTAAAACTAATTTCTATTATAATTTCAAAATAGTTTCTAAATCATGGAAAACCTTTTAGTGAATCCCTTATAAAATATAACATATTCTATATAGGTGTCACAGTATGGAAAACAAAACAAAGATTCCATTTTATAATGAAACTAGAGAAAATAGAAGAAACTAGACAGAATAACATTTTAAAACAATATTATGAAAAAAAAGAGTAAAATAAAGCAATCACCATGTGAAATCCCTAAGTATATAGGTTATTAGGGCTCTAGGATCCTCATACCTTGGTGATCGGTCAATATAGTTGGTTCTTGTTCATGAGTCACTATATAGGTCACAACAAAAGTTTTAGCTTCCTCTAAAGCTTTATCATTTATTTAGTTAGTGTTGTAGCGTAAAATTTTTTGGGGAGCCTGGGTCATTTCCCTATTGAATAAGATATATTAATAGTCTATATCAACCCACCTAGGTACCCATGGTTCCCAAGTTATCTTGTTTTCCAAATCATACCAATTCCCCCATTCTATCATAAACCAAAAATCATAATCTATCATGCCATTTCAAACAACTTCTATAGGGAATAAGACGATTCCAAAACCATGCACACATCATCATCCATAGGAAACACCATTTTAACACACAAAAAACAACTTTGGAATCAACCATTTCACATTCAAAATCATTGAGAAAACACTTAACCATTTATGATACTTTTTATTTAAAAACATGCATTAAAATAGGTTTATAAAAAAAATCAATGTTAAAGGCTTAAGTGAAATATGGGAAGAGAGTGAAAATTTATATCCAGGAATAAAAACTCACTTTTCATAGAATATAATTTCTATATAACAATGAAAAAATATTTTTAAAACAATCAAGTGGTTGTGGAATTCAAATTAAAGGGTTAGCCATAGGGAACCTACCTTAAAACACAATGCTTTTGATAAAGAAATCTGAATCCACTCTTTTACGCTTACATGCACATGAATTTATACATATTTATATATAAATATTCCTAGATGAAATATATATATTCACCTTTACATGAGGTAATATATAGAAATAGGGTATATATATATATATTCCTTACCCATGCATATTTGTGTAGGTCACCCTCACGAACGAAAATCCAAAATGCACAAGAGAAAAATACTAGAAACAAAAAAATCACAAAAACCCAGTATTAAACTTGAGGAAAAGAATTAAAATGAAAAAAAACATACCAATAACCAAAGTTTAACCAACTTCCCTTGATTACAGTGGCTAGAACTAGCCTCAGCATGACCAAATAGCCCTAAACATCAAGAGACAACAAAAGAAACCCCCAAAATAGGGTTAAGGTTTGGACAAAATCATGCACACCACTCAAGAGAAAAGGAAACCAAGAAATAGAGGAATAATAAGGAATATGGGGAGAATAGAGACCCACCAAAAGATATCACACTACAAATCAAGATTAGAAATGTCTCATCAGAGAGAGTGGAGGAAGTGGCACGTCGGGAACCCTTCAGGCTATCTTGAACTAGGGGGAAGGAGGGGGTGCTGCATGGGTAATGGGGGGAGGATACCCCTTAGGGGTTAAATAATAATAATAAATATAATAATAATAAATATAATAATAATTATTAAATAATAATATTAGTAATTAAAATATAAAACATTATCTTCTCTTTTTCCTTTTTAGAAAAACTAGCAGGCAACACTATTTGGTCGCACGGTCTTCCAAATCCTACTCCAACCATGTGGTCACCTATACCTAGGGATAAATGAGATACAAAAGTTAGTGCATGGTTGTTCACCTAACCATGTGGATTGGACATATCCAATGTCTGGTCTGCATGGTTTTACCTAGGTCGATGCATGGTTTCCCCTAACCATTTCCACCCTACAGCTATCCAAAAACCCCCTTTTCAGGGGGAAACCACCTGAAAAAACTACAGAATAAAGATATGACCAAAAATAAATAAAATAAAAATATTTTAGTCAGGTTAGGGTGTGAAAATTCTCCCCAAAATTAACAATTTTTTCCTTCATAAAGTCCCAAAGATCCAATTAACCAAGACACGAATGAAAGGGAACCCATCACTTGAAATGAAATCTCCACCACCCAAAGATCAAAGAAAGAATACTCATCCTTCCTGAAAAACTCTAAACCCAAAAAGAGACTAAATAATTCATTCTAAAAATAACTGACCCACACCAGAAGAGAGAACAAATGAGACCTAAATAACTCAAACTACTAAACGAAATAACCAACAATGAGGAATTAAAATTTCCAAACATAACCTCAAAATAAGGAACACCCTGACCTCTAACATAGAAATCACTAAGAAAACCCATCATGGTCTGTTTAGGATTCCCAAGATCATACATTACAAGATCCATTATCCAAACTAGTTAGACTACTATGGTTGGGGTCATTCGGGATTGAAATAAGAAAATGCTCTGTCAAGAACACTTGGAAACAAATTTCACCATAGGGTCCTTCTGCAGTGACCTCCCCACCATATTATGACTTCAGTTGAACCAACCCAGTTTTACCTCAAGCTCTTCCAATGGTGGTATCCCCACCATTTTAGAATTTTGGCTGAACATCGATTACTGGACATGATAAAGTCACAAAACTAACATTGGTGTGACCTCTTAACTTCCCATGTCAAACCTATGATGTACCAACCTAGAATCCACTAAACAGGTCCCCCAATTTGATGTAATACATATCCTCAAGTGCTCCACCTCATACGTCATAGGCCACTGACTAGCAGCGAGAGACTAGGGTGTGTCTGTGGGGAGACTATGCCCTTGTGTCAGAGTGGAGCATAATGGATAGATATATAATAAACATATGGATACCAATAGTGGAAGAAGTATAATTAAGGATAAACATCATAAATAATTATAAACATCAAAAAACTAAATAATCAACTCAAAATCTAAATATAATAGTATACAAAAATGATAATGTCATTCCAAGTATCTACAAAACGAAAAAATAGGTATACATGGTAGCAGGAAATACATGTTATACAAAAGAATAAAAATGAAGCCAAAAACTATCCAAGAATCTCGATCTCATGCATGGTCATCTGTTACTAATATCTAACTTAAGAAAGAAATCAAGTTAGGTGTCTAAAGTGGGAATCTTACCCTTATCAACACCTATATACATATAAACTTTTATGGTACCTTCGGCGATCCGATAGAGTCTGATATAAATCTCAGTAGGCACCAACAATGGCATCTATACAATCCAGTTTGTGAATATAAAATAAAACAATTTGCAAGTATATTTAAATGTAAAGAAATATCAAATAAATAACTCATACCTACTTCATCCTCAACTAGTAATGTATTTGAACATGCGATCATTTAATTAATTCATTTAAGTTTAGTTTATATATATAAGTCATGTGAGGTGTAAACAACACTGAAATCATATCATGATAATAATAATTAAGGATCAAAGGTTTTATAAGGCATCCTATAATGATGATAATAATAGAATAGTATCCAAGGTAATAACCAAGGAATCCTTAACCTCAGGGATTAATCCAACTCAGTGATAACATGTAGACTTACAATAAAGGGTCTGAATGGAATCCAAGGGGAAATTCCCAAGGCATTCCACTGTAATAGATTCTAACCAAGTCTAAGGATCTCATCCAAGGTAAACACAAGGTAAGAATGACTGGTCCCAATGGGGTGAATCCATGGTTATATGTGTCCAATGACATCAAGTTGGAAGCAAGGAGTGTATCAGATGCATCCTAATATATAAAAGATAGTGAGAGATCCTACGACATCATTTCAGGTTTACTCTAGTAGACAAGTCCATGTTCCATGGTGGGTATCTCCCTTGGCAACCAGCTCCATAAATCAAAATAGAATACTCTAAGTGCTCAAGGAATTCCCTCAGGAATCCAAATCTAGCATAATTTTTATCACTCCTATAAAATATGAAAAAGTATATATGAAATAGGAACCTTATACATATATCATTATTTAATTAGTCCACATAATAATCATGCAATTTGATAATTAAGAAGTTTTATTCCATTGCCTTTCATACTAGGTGATCAGGATAAATAGAAAATGCAACCATTTATTACTTTAATTCCACATTTTATTATTAGGTTCATTCATTTACCTTTCATAATCATGAAAAGGTGGGATACAAACGTGAAACCATATGAAATTCAATTATATTTAACTAGGATAAGTGATATTTATAAATATAATATATGTTTAACATTATAAAGGTTCTTAAATTACTTTGAAGCATTTTCCTAATAAGGGTCAAGGGATACTATACATTTACTAGTCATTAATAAATCATTTATCTGATTAAAGCACTTACCTTTAATAAGAAAAATTCTAGCTCACTCGAATAGTGGAAGAGATAGTTATAACAAAACTACTGAAGACATAAACAAGGAAACACCCTATTTGGGGTGGTCGGCAATGAATTCATAACCTCTAATGATGTGATAATCATATAAATAGGGGGCTCTAAAATATGGGCACAATTATTATAATTGTGGAACATGAATTAAATAAGCAATTCCTGATAAAACCATTATGCGCACAATGAGGACAATTTATAAAATAGAGATACTTTGAGGGATGAGTCATAGAAAACTTACCTTATACCTGTATCACTCTCCTCATCTAGTATAAGCCCTTAGTTTGGCCTGGATCAGAAGAAAATGGAAGAACATATCAACACCCTGAAAATAGGGCATATGTTCCTATATCAAAATATCACCATTGAGGGAAAGACTAATGAAGAACTAAGCATAAGTATTGAATTTATTACCTGGAGGAATACAATGAGACCAATAAAAGTCGAATCTCAGCTTGAATGAAAAAATGAGATCAAAATATATTGAATGCGGTTATAATATCTTCAATGTGAGGGATGAGAGATAATTATTCCCACTGGAGGAGAAAAAAAGAGGAGGGGTGAGGTTATAACTCATTAATGAAATTTTGGTCATTTACCCAAAAACCTAGGGGTTGTATAGTTTGGCTGCATGGTTGACCAAACAGTATTCCAATCATGTTCACCTCACTACCTAAGGAGGGACCCCTCATGGTTAGGTCACAATGTTTAAGAAACTATGTTCCCACCATGCAGTATGGATCTACTAAAAACTACAGACCAAACACATGGGAATTATCCCCTAAAGGCATGCTTTCCTCAAACTGTTCAGCCTCCTACCCCCCCCCCCCCCATTTTACAACCCCATATAGTTAGAAGTAACTATGAGACCTCTCCCGCATATTTTATACTAACCATGCGGTCTGGAATTATTTTCCAAAAAGAGGGGATCAAGGCTCCAAAAAATCCCCAAAAACCTTTGAAACTATCATGAACTCATTAGGAATCCATAAAAATTCCCAAAAATGAATTAAACTGAAATTTAAAGGATCCGTACCTCATAGAAAAACTAGTTTCTTATAGTATTCCCCCTTAAAGGAACTCATCCTTGAGTTCACATTCCAGGGATGGTGGAACATTTTCTGAGACAAATCCAACCACTGAGCATGTATGCCAACCTCCCACTCTTAGGTCTCATCTTGTACATGTTCATGCTACCATATAAGTCACACTAAAGGGATTGACCAGCCTTGGAGAGCCTTCATGCTTCAGTCAATGATGTGTATAGGATACTCCTCAATCGAAGCATCAAAATCTAACTCAACCTCCCCAGGATCAAAAGTATGAGATGGGTCAGAATAATAATGGTGAAGTGGTGAAACATTGAATACAACATTCATGGAATGATACCTATAAGGTAAAAGAAACCGATAAGATATCGGACCGACTCTATCTAGAATCTCAAATGGCCCTACAAAACATGGTGATAACTTATATTCTCTCCTTATCTATCTATACCCAATTTTGGGTGATACTCACAAGAAAACATGATCCCCAAATTCAAACTCCATAGGTCATCGATGATAACCAGCATAATATTTCTATCTATATTGAAAAGTATACATACACTTCCTTGTTATCTTAACTTAATTCGAAGCCTCATGTATGAAACAATGACCCAATAGTGCTACCTCTCCTGCCTCTATCCAATACAGTGGTGAATGACATGTCCTACCATAAAAGTCCTCATACAGAGCCATCTAAATCATCACATGAAAACTATTATTATAGATGAACTTAATGATAGGGTCATGCTTCTACTAAGAACTTCAAAAATCAAGGAAACATGCTCATAGAATTTTGTCTAACACTTGTATCATCTGTTTCAACTAGACATTGGTCTGAGGGTGAAAAGTTATTCTCAGAAGCACATGTGTACCCATAGCTCTCTGTAACCCTTACTAGAGCTTCAATGGAAAACAAGCATCCCTATATAAAACTATTTTATGAGGGACCCCATGTAACTGTATGATCTCACAAACATATAGTCTTCCCATATCATCAACTGAGAAAGTATTATATATAGGAATGAAGTGGGCTACTTTTTTCAATCTATCCATGACTGCCCAAATCATATCACTTCCACGAGGTGAGCTCGTTAAGATGATGAATAAATCCATCACAACATTCTCTCATTTCCATTCTGGTACTAGTAATGGTTTTAACAATCTAGTAGAATATTGGTTTTCTACCTTCACCTACTGACAAGTGGAACACCTGGTGATAAAAATTTCTATATGACATTTCATCTCAGGCCACCAATACTAGCATCTCATATCTCGATACATATTAGAGATGTCTGGATGTACTACCCACTTAGAAGTGTGATACTCTCTCATCAATTACTTGCTCATATATTTAGGAACCTAGACATTTTCATGTATACATAGGATGTTCTTCTCCATAAACCAACCAATCCTGAGGAAAGTCCTCACTAGAAATAATCTCTCAGATAACCAAGCCTTCAGGATCTAAAAACTCACAACTCTTCACCATATAAAGAAGTTAAGAGGTAACTATAAAGGATGTAATACAATACTTATCATGACTCTAATGAAACTATAGAAGCATCTCAAATAATATGTCCATCAATTTCCATTCATCACTAGATTCCTGTATAACATGTGCTGGAGTTTTTCAGATCAGTACATCAGCCACCACATTTCCTTTTCTAGATATATAAGAAATCTCAAAGTCAAAGAACTAAATGTATTTGACCCATATCCACTATTTGAGATTAAATTAATGTTGTGTGAAGATATATTTGAGCCTCTTGTGGTCTTTATACACCACAAAAAACTCACCCATTAGATAGTGTCTCCAACAACATAAGACATGGACAAAAACTGTTAGCTCAAGGTAATGTGTAGGGTGTTTATGCTCAGAGGTCTCAACTGGAGAGATCTGTATGCAATGAATCTATCCCCCCACATCATTACTATACCCATCCTAATGAAATATGCATCATAGAACATTGTACAACCTATTTGAGGCTTTGGAAGAATCAGAATTAGTTCCAAGGTAATCCTTCCTTTCAACTCGTGAAAGGACTTGTCACATGCTTTATACCATATGAACTCAACACCCTTATTAGTCAAACAAATGAGAGGTTAAGTAAGGAATGAGAAGTACTATATGAAATTATTTTAATATCTAGACTCCCACAATAAACTACATATATCAAACTCATTCTTGTGATTCTTCTAGGAGACCACAACACTCACCTTTTCTGGGTCAAATGATAGTCCTGAATTCAAGATGATATGACCCAAGAAGTGAAATTTGTCAATATAGAAGTGGAATATATAAATATTGTAATAAATATGATGCTCTATGAGTGTATTAAAAATTATCTCAATGTGATTATTATGGTCTCTTTGAGTAGGAAAATACACCAATATGTCATCCTCAAAGACCATGATAAAAGAATCTAGATAGGGTTGGAAAAACCTATTCATACAATCCATGAAAATTAAAGGTTTTTTCATAAGACCAGATGAAATAACAAGATAATCATATAAACCATAAAAATTTTAAATTTTTTTACATGGTATATATGAAGTCCTGAATCTCACTTGATGATAGATTGATCTCAGGTCGATCTTCTAGAATACCCTAGCTCCTAAGAGCTAGTAAAAGAGATCCTCTATACGAGGAAGTGGACAACGGTTCTTAACCATAATCTAGTTCAATCATCAGTAATTCCCATGGAGGGTATCATCCTCCTTCTTAGTGAAACGTAGAGGTGAACCCTGAGAAGAAGTATTGGTTTAGATGAAATATTTCGACTTTAGGTCTTCTAACTGTTGCTTGATCTCCTAGAGATCGGTAGGTTCCATCCTATATAGAGAAATGGACATTGGGGATTATCCTAGAACAAGATCAATCATAAAATCTACCACTATATCAGGAGTTAATATAGAAAAATGGTTATGAAATACATCCTGTAAATGATCTACTATGGGAGGAAAATCTATCAGATGTATTCCCTAATCCTATATGAAGAGACTAGTAATATGTGTGATCATTACACTTATCCTATGATTATCTAGTCAACCTATACTGTCCTAGACATTCCACTCACACTTGTGAAGATAACTACCACCCTCTAGTAATGTAAATGACACTCTATGGTAATATAATTCCACATAGATGTGATAGGGAACTAATTAGTTCATCCTGATAATGATATCGATGCCTTTAATCTTGATTATAAAGAGTTCCCATGAGAAGGGATAACTTCCAAACTCAAGGGGAAGTCCCTAAATTTGTTCATTATATCTAAATATACTCCCAAAATTGTGTTCATGGTCATCACAACATAGTACTACTGAATTTCAAATCTGAGGATTTATAAGGTTGATAAGGAGATAAAAGAGTGAGAACCGCCTACATCGAATAAAGAAGATACATTAGTGGAGGATACTAGAATAGTACCCCATACTGTAAATGGACCTACACTATAATCCTATATTATCAACTTTAGAGCATGAAACCGGCTTGATCCATGACTATGTGATACAGCTGGACTACCCTGAGCATGTTCACTCTGCTGGTGTAGATAATCAGAACTCTGGCTACCACGGCCACGACATCCTCCTCGGCCAATCCTTATGGTGTTACTCAAACTACAAACCTGACATGGAATAAAAGATCCTACTCCTAAAGGAAGAGCTAGTGTGGATCCTCTTCCACTAGAATTAGGTGTAAATTTTTGACAGGATCTTTAAAGATTCCCCATACCACCGCAGACATGACACTCAAGAGGGTCTTTATCACACTAAGGATTTAAATGCCCCTTCTGTCTATACTGATGGAATATAATGGATATTCTAGTGGGGATACACTATCCACCACTACTCTGATGAGAAACCTTGATTCCACACTTCTTACTATTAGAAGAACTATTTCCCTACCTCAACACTAAACATTTTTGACCGATATTGTTAGCTACTCTCAGATTGTGCTCAGTGATAAGATCCCAATTAAAGAGATTAAAAAATTTAGGTAGGCTAAAATAATTCACCTATGAGAAGATGGAACACTTAATCCCATCCTTGAAATGTCTCGCTCATAATAGATCATCACCACTTAGAGGTGGTTAAAAGCGCTGAAACTCGGTAAAACTTATTGAATAGTGCAGAAAATACATAGCACCCTGCTCAAGGTTCATGAACTCTCTGTCTTAGTTAACTCTTAGCATGTGAGGGAAAAATTAATCATAGAAGATAGTTTGAAATTTTTCCTAGACCATACCTTGATGACAACCATCCAGGGTAATCACATCCCACCAGTGCTTGGTCGAATCACACAACATGTAGGTAGAAAGCTTAACCCTCCTATCTAGAGGCATCTCTAAATGCTTTAAGATATAAAGGATGTCCTCTAGCCAAGACTCAATAGCCTATGGACCTCCATATTCTGAAAATATGGGAGGATAATGCTTCTATAACTCACATGTTAGATCATCCATAGTAGGTGCAGGTCATGGAGTATACTTCATAGACTGCATCAGACATAGGAAACTCTCTTGAAGTTTAGCATCAATGCCTAGTTCAGGGATAAAAAGTGGTGCCACATGTGGCACTACCAAAGGGATCACTGGTGGCTCATATCCCACCACTTCCAAAGCATGATCATTACCACCCTCCTGGTGCACGACTAGAGGACGTCGTAGTGGAATATCTCTAAAAATTCCAATCACACACATCAGAATAGATTGAAGAAGATAAAATCACTAATAGAAGTAGATCATAAGAAAAAGGGATCACGACCCAAGGTATACTACCCCAACTACCTTCTTATAAGGCCAGGTATTGGTAAGTGTTTGGTTTTAATTTAAAGGGGTTACAACATGTGAATGGTCAACTACACTTTTCCTACTCATTTATTAAAAACCATTTCATTTTATAAGTTAAGATTTATTTTTTTAGATTTAATTTGATTATATACATATATCAAAATTCGAGTAAATGGATTTTCATTCCCTGCTAATAAAGGACCATACACTTTATACCTGAAATCGACACCCATTTAATCTCTATTTAACCCTGTATACATTCAGTCTCAAAATTTAATGGGTAATATATGATGGATTGGATCAGTAAATTACCCCTTCCAACACATGAGGGAATATACACCTCGTGAATTAAAACTAGTAGGCACTCAATCCCATCCAAAGATAAGATCATGTAACTATAGGTACATAACCGACATGGGTAGAAACTGACCATTTAAGATTCCACCATAATCCTATATAGGGAAACTCTATTTAGATTGATGCTGACACTTTAAATAACCAATTCCCTTACCCTACAGAATATGTTAACAACAAATGCATATATAACAACCATGTATCACTCAAAAATCACAGGAAACATGAGCAATGAATGTTGTGAAATTCACCTATATAACATGGCATATGCATGACATATGAATTTTAGGTGTCTATAATGATGCATAATTGATGCTTCTTTTCCCTCATCTCACCATCCCAAGGATAAAATGTAATCCTAAATCATAATAATAATCAAAACCATCACATCTCATGTGCATCACCCAATAGTATAAATATATCAACTATAGTATTCAAAATATTGAACAAAAATTCTTATTTCATGAAACTTGATATTTACCCCATAATTGGGTTAGATACTCCCAATCATGACTTATAACCAAGTTCTAAAGCATTCTTAATATCCTGAATATTGTCTCAAAATAGTAAAGTAAGAAAATGAATCCTCTGATACCACTTTGTGATGTATCTATTCGGAATCCACTAAATAGGCACCCTGAGCCAGTGGGCCAAATGGCCTCAATCATGCCTCCCCATATGCTAGAGGCTACCGACTGACAGTGAGGGATTAGGGTGTGTATGTGGGGAGGCTATTCTCTTATGTCAGAGTAGAGCACAATGGATAGAGATATAATAAATAGATAGATAACAATAACAGAAGAAATATAATGAATGATAAGAAGCAGAAATAATGATAAACATCCAAGTACTAAATAATCAACTCAAAATCTTAACAGAAAAGTATACAAAAGATGATGATGTCATTACATGTCTCTACAAAACTAGAAAAAAAGTATACATGGAAGTAGGTAATACATGCTATATAAAAGAATCAAAAGGAAGAAAAAAACTATCTAATCATCAAGAGTTATTGATCATTCATCTACTACTAAGCTCCAACCTAAGCAAGAAAGTTAGGTGTCCAAAGATGGAACCTTACCCTTATCAATACCTTCATACATATAATCTATCCAGGTACCATCAGTGGCTTGGATAAGGTGTGAGATAAATCTCAATAGGCCACCACCAATGGTGTCTATATAATTCAGTCTATGAATATAAACTGAAAATGTGTATAGTTATATAAAAATGTAAAGAAATTCCAAATAAATAACTCATACCTACTTTATCTTCAATTGGTAATGTCTTCAAACATGAGATAATTTAATTAATTTATTTAATTTTAGTTTATATGGATAAGTCACGTGAGGCATAAACAACAACTATATCATATTGTGATAATAGTAATAAAGGATCCAAGGTTTAATAAGGCATCCTATAATGATGATAATAAAGGAATAGGATCTAATGTAATAACCAAGGAATCCTTGACCTCATGGGTCGAGGAAACTCATTGATAACATATAGTCTCGAAATAAAGGGTCTGGGCATAATCTGAGGGGAAAATCCCAAGGTATTTCACTATAATAGATTATAACCAAGTCCAAGGATCTCTTACAAGGTAAACACAAGATAATAATGACTTAGAATAATGGGTTGAATCCATGGTTCCATGTATCTAAAGACATAAAAATAGATCCAAGGAGTGTATTTGAGGCATCCTAATATCTGAAAGATATTGAGGGATCCTATGGCATTATGCTGGGTGTACTCTAGTAGACAAGGACTATGTTCCATAGTAGGTATCTCCCTTGGAAATTGGATCTTTGAATCAAAATGGCGTCCTGTAAGTGCTCAAGGAATCCCCTCAGGAATCCAAGGATATCTCAAGTCTCGCAACTCCTATAAAATATGAAAATGTCCATATGTAATAGGAACCTTGTACATATATCATTATTTAATTAGGCCTTATAATAATTAGGCCATTTGATAATTAATAAGTTTCATTCCATTTCTTTTCATACTGGGTGATAAGGCTAAATAGGACATACAACCATTTATTACTTTCAATCCATATTTAATTATTAGGTTCGTTCCTTTACCTTTCATAATCATGAAAAGGCGGTCTAAGGGAATGCAACCATATGTAATTCAATTATAATTAACTAGACCAAGTGATATCTATAAATATACTCTCCATTTGACATTATAAAGGTTCATTAATTAATTTGAAACACTTACCATAGAAGGTTCAAGTGATACTATACATGTAATAGTCATTAATAACCCATTTATTTGATTAAAATACTTACCTTTAAGAATTCCAAGTCTATATCACTCAAATGGTGGCACATATAGTCATAACATAACTACTAAAGGCATAAAAAGGAAACACCCTAATTTGGGTGGTCAGCGTTGATGTCATAACCTCCAACAATGTTATGATCATATAAATGGGGGATCTAAAACATTATCATAATGATTATAAGAATGATAAATGAATTAAATAAGAAACACCCGGTGAAAATGGCATGTGCACAACGATGAAAATTTATAAAATGGTGAGACTTTGAGGGATGAGTCATTGACCACCTAACTTATTCCTATATCACTCTCCTTATCTAGTATCAACCCTTATTTTTTCATGAATCATATGAAAATCAAAGAATGAATCAATGGACTAAAAATAGTGCATATGATCCTACATCAAAATTTCATCATTGAGGGAAAGACAAATAGTGAACTGTGCCGAAGGATTGAAGATCTTTCCTAGAGGAATCCAATGAGGCCAATGGAAGTTAAATCAGAGCTCAAATGATAAAACGAGATAAAAATCTATAGAAAGGGGGTTTGGGAGATTCAATGTGAGGGAGGAGATATTATTCTATCCACTGGATGATAAAAATATAGGATGGCTGAGGTTATAACTCATTAAGGGAATTTTGGTATTTTAACCAAAAACTCAGGAGTCACATATCTTGGTTGCATGTCTGGCTAAACTTTTTTTAGACCATGCACACCTCACTACCTAAGGAGGTACCCTACATGGTTAGCTTTCATTGTTTAAGAAACTATGTTCCAACCAAGTTTTATACCTCTACTAAAAAATGCAGACCAACCGCATGGGCATGTGACCTGGGTGGCATAGTTTCCTTAAACTATGTGGCCTATTTCTCCCCTCTTTCTAGACTCTCACAGTTAGAAGTAACCATGAAACATGTCTTTTATAGTTTATACTAACTGTGTATCCTAGTATAATTTTCAAAAAAGTGTGGCTTTGGGCTTCAAATAAGCCCCAAACACCCCTGAAACTCCCATGACCTCATTAGGAATCCATAAAAGGTCAAAATAAAAAAGAATTATATTGAAATTTAAAGGATCCATACCTCATAGAAAATTAGGTTCTTACAACACCCAACCATCTCAAGAGAATACATAAATGAGGCTTGTAGTGGGTCTCCCCAGCAATATGGAATTGAATAATTAGGAAATTGATATAAGAGGAGAACTCAATGGACTACCATCCACATAGAAATGGACCAACCAAGGAAACTCAAACTAGGAATCGAACTAGATCACAATTCATAATTCCCTAAAGTGGAGCATCCCAAAATAGGAATTACCTAAAACCAAAACCATCCCAAAAGAAGGATAACTATTCATGAGTTCACATATCAAAGGAAATACCACATAAAAATCAAGAAAACAACGCCACCAAAATATCCCAATAATAAGTTTTTAAAACTAAAATCCACAGCAAGGAGAAACATAAATAGTTTTCACTCCGACATTGGAGAAAATAGGTTCAGTAAACATCCACCACACCTGCAAACTCTCTCACTATGTGAAAATATTCACTCTAAGACCTATGAATGGAACCCTAATTTCTTGAAGCATTTGTTTCACCACAATTAGGATTCGTTAATCCCTTATTGAAACTTCCTCTTATAGTAGCATAATTAAAAAAACCCCTTCAGGCGACCTAAGTGGACACACCGAATGTAAAATATTCTCATAATACAACTATGAACAAGGTAATATTTTTTTCAACTAATGAATATAGATGTATACCCTATAAGACATGAGTGTGGTCTAATGTATGGAAAAGATTCATCTCTACCACTCGATTCATAGTCTGGGTGGGGTCATCAATGGGAATAAATAGAGAAACACTTATTCATAATTTCCTCAAAGGATCCAACCACATCAATTTTTACAAGTTCAAACCACCAAATGACAGCCAACACCAATTCTCAAAACTCAACTTTACTTAGACAAAAAAGGAAGGAACCTCAGAGACTAACCATCTACTCAATTTTTATTGAGACTCTTTTGGACCATACTCTAAAAAAATAATCATATAATCAAATCAAATCACATCACAGTCCAAAAACTGAACATATCAATCACAAATTAAAACCTAACTGAAAACCCCATTACTAACACAATTCTAAAATGTCAAAACCAAAATCCCCTAAAAAAATAATCCAAACACAAAAAGAAAACACTAAACATATTCTTGCTCAATTCTCAAAAAATGAAAATCATCATATTTTGAATACCATTTTTAGAAAACATAAAAAGTATTAAAAAATACTTACCATTGTTATTCCATTTATCCTCACATATATATACAACCCTACCATCTCAAAAACACCACTAAATATACCACTAATTACCCACTAGTCACATGCGTACATACTAGTGATCATTCATAAGAATAAAAAGGGTCAATTTAAAACATTTCTAATTCCCAAAAAAATAATTTAACCAAAATTAAAATTCAAAACCAATTTTAATACACCCATTATCATCCCAAAAAAACATTTCCAAATTCTTAGTTTTTAAGAAACTTAAATTTCACATTTTAAAAAACTTTCCAAAAACCCACAAAACATTTTAAAAAATTATTCCACATCCAAAACAATTTCAGTTTCCAAAATAACCCACTTAATTTCCAAAAAACCCAAGGTTTGATTTTGGAAAAAAAACTTTGATAAACTAGATTCCATTCTACAAATAAAAAATAAAGATATCAAAATAAAATCAAACCAATACTATAACATCCCATTATGCTTTTAAGGTATGTCTTGTCCTTTTGTACTTTGGTTTTGGGTTTTCTATAGAATCCAGGATGTTTAATATCTATTGGGAGATTACACACTGTGTAAATATATTACACACCATGTAATGTTCATCAAGTAGATTCTATGAAACCAGTTCATAGCGTGAAATTATTACACTCCATGTAAAGTTTACACGATGTTAATAGGTTGAAAATCGAATTTTAATAAAAAGGCTTTACCTTTTTCTCCGTAAGTGACCTTTATGGATTACATGATGTGATATTGGGTTACAAACCATATCATTCACGAGGTAGGAAATATTAAGTATGTTTTATGGATGATTCTTATTTTATTCACTCCACATCCCTTCCCCTCAAACCCCTAAGAAATTTTGGGTGATTCTGGGAACGTCTTCTCATTTTGGATCATTCATTTAGTGATTTATCATTGTGCTTATCGTCGTTTGTCTTTCCTAGTAAGTGAATCATCTCTCATGTGGGTTTTATCCTTCTTTCCTCCTTAGAGTTTGAGATATCATCATGTAATTGATGGATCCAAATTTCTTTTGTTGGATATTGGTTCTAGATTGTGTTCCTAGATCATCCAAAACTTTTTTCTCTTTTAGTGAGTCCCATCGTAGGTGTTGGATCTTCGATTTAAAGGTAGGTGGTTCTGTTTGATATTTTCCATATAATTTAAACCTTTATTATATTTATTTGTTTGAAATGGATTTCAATTGACTTATAAAACCATGATTTGATTTGATTATGGAATTTGAAATGGCATTGATTTTGGGAAAACCCCCAATTCCAAGAGAATTGGAATTGTGGGGTGAATTTTAAAAATGATGGAATTAATGACATGATTTGAGAATTAATTTTAGAAAATGGATTAAATTTAATGATGAAAACATATGATTAGTTTCATATTGAAAAGGAATAAAATAATGAAAAAATACATGTTTTGGTTTTGAAATTGAATTGGTATATTGAAACTAAAAATTGGAAAATGTAATTGTAAATGATGAATTGATTTGAAAATAGATTGTTTACCCTTTTTCTATTGATTGATTTAGCACATGTGATCCTGGGAAGTTAGTGGGTTATTTGGGATAATAATTCTAGGATCTTAATCCTCTAGCATTGGATTTATGTAACAAAAAACTAGTTCTACATGATTATCCCTGATGAAATATTGATGAGACCTATTTGGAATGAGCCTAAGGGACGTGTGCACATATATTTATCTATGATCAGTGATTTGAGAAGTTTGAGGATCCTATAGTTAGAAACTAATGTATTACAATGCATATGAACATGGTGCTTTTTTTATTAATTTTATTATATATTCCATTGATTATAGAACTATTTTACTCATGCTAAATGATTTATATAAATTATTTTATATAAAATTTTATTTAATCCAAGTTTGAAATGTTTTCCAACCTTTGAAAAAAATCATGTTTTATTTAAAACATGAAAATGAATTATTATACCATGCCCTATTTTATTTAAATTGAAAGAATAATTTGGTTTATTATTATAACATATACAATGGAACACTTGTTGAGACCCTACTAAGATTTATAGCTCACACCCTACCTTTTCCTTTGGAAATTTTTAAATTTTCTTATGCCAGTTCTGAGAAAAGGTAAAGTGCATATTGGTGGAGGTGGATGTTGTTGATCCTTTTACTTGAAGTGATGGAGGTGACCAATGGAGTTGTTATCCAGTAGTTTCATGGGTTATCTATGTTTTATCTTTCCAATTTTTGAGTACTTTGATGATGTATTTCTTTGGGTTTTGAAATACCTATTTGGTTTCTGGTACTTTATACCTTTGAAGTGTTGATCATACTAACCTGTAACCTTTTATATTCTGTTTTTCTGTAGAAAATTCATTTCCTCTTTTATCATTTATTATAATAGGTGTTTTTTGCCAACCCATGGGGATCGGTAACACACTTTGGTCCATGTTAGTGTCGGATCGGGTATCAGGGTACTAGGGTATCTGGGATGGTTCATGAAAAAGTGGTATAAAAGGTATAGGTTAAGAATTCTCTCATTATTTCAATATTCATTTTGGGATGTTGTATCGGGACTTAGGATGTAGTTATGAGCGAGTGTCTAGCTATCTCTCACCATAACAAGCCTTAAGTCACCATGGGTGGTTTGGGAAAGGAATCTAAGAGAATAATTTAATCTAATTATAGTCTTTTACCTACTTTTGATTTAGATAATTTGAAATCCAAATTTTTATATCTTATCTGATGGGACTAGTTCTACCATTTCTATTGCTTGATTTTTTGATCTGAGTAATCTTCTGATGTCTTCATTATTGTTTACCAATGTTTTGTAGAATCATTCCTCTAAGAAGATGTGTGAATAGGCCCCAAAAGGAAGCAGCTAGTGAACCACAGTGAGCGGATCTTCCTATGAACCAGAATATTATTGAGATTATTGTGTGTGATGTCCAAAATATGGGATAGGCACTTGCATCCATTCCCATTAAGGCTCCTGTTGTGAAACCTTGGGGGGATGAATCTCATAAAAGTGCTCAATAATTTCTTCACAAAAATCCATTAGTGTTCCAAGTATCTAATGATCCTCAAGAGTAGGAGGATTGGTTTAGGAAGATAAACCTTCTTTTTGATTTCATGGAAATTCCTAATTCTATTAAGGTAAAATGTGTCACCTTCAAGATAGAGGGACCTAGTAGGAGATAGTGGGATTCAATGGTAATTTATAAAAAGCACAACTTCTTAGAGTAAAATGAAATTATAATTATTTTCACTAATAATTTATATCTAGTGTCTATGGTACTGGCTAAGGCTATGGATTTTTTAAAACTTGAACAATCTAATAGGACCATGATAATGGACACGAACTGCTTTACCGAGATTATGCAATATTCACCTGAGATTTTATCAAATGAGATGAAGAATTGACGATTCAATATGGTTCTTTGACCTAATATTCATTCTCATTTTTTCTTTCTAAATCTCACTTCTTATGATAAAATGCTAGATAGAGCATTGATGCTTGAGCTTGACCTGGATGGTAAGTCAGGGTTGACAAAAGTTTGTTTCTCTCCCAGTGGAAACTCTATGAGTTCCTTTAAATGAAAGAGTAAGTTTGATGATTCTCATAGTGGATATTTATAATAGGGTTTTTCCATACCTTCTAAAGTTCCCAGAATATTCTATTTGACTTTATTTAAGTTTGGAAATCCTAGGAATTCGAAATAGGTTTTCATGGAGGCACTAAAGATATTCAATTTCTATGGATGCTCAGCTCACATGTAGAAATTATGTTATATATTGTCTTCTCCACATAGTGGAATGGGTTCATCATAACCTAAATGTACTATGCTTTAATTTGATGCATAATGAACAATGGGGTTCCTTCCACAGGTATTCAGAACGAAGATTATTCTCTCAGTGGAAGAGTCTCCAGAGGAAGAAGATATGGGTCTAATGACTGTGATAGGTACCATCACTATAACTTTATCTTTAGTGAATGATTTATTTTATAATGATGAATCACATTAATTTATATTTAATCATATTTTGAACCTACTAAATATTTCTATAGAGATTTTTTCTTATGTGATGAATATTACAACACCCCTCAAAATGAAGTGAGATCAGGGTCTCCATTGTTATTCTTGTGTTTTATCTTTATCAGATATTGAAATTTCCTAGGATTTTATGGTTCTCAAAATAAAACCTCTTGATTTCATCTTTTGGATGGATTGGTTCATTACTAATAAGGCTAGAATTTACTAATATCTTC
The DNA here is from genome assembly GCA_963277665.1 of Viscum album. Lineage (NCBI taxonomy): Eukaryota > Viridiplantae > Streptophyta > Magnoliopsida > Santalales > Viscaceae > Viscum > Viscum album. The sequence continues at coordinate 402,744,883 of OY728138.1, forward strand.
ACTGAGTCTCCTTTATTATGCCTGATGGGGTGTGTTATGTATTTTAGGAATAATGGGACATGAGGTAAAGTAGATCCATACCTTATTATCCAGAGTTGGGGAAATTAATATTAGTGTTCTCTTTTTATTTGGAGTGGAAATATTTGAGTTATGATCTCCCTCAAGTTGTTTTCAAGTTTCTCAACATGTTTTCTTCTGATTTATCTGGTTCGATACTAGTTATAGAGGTAGATTTATCTATTGATTTAATGATTGGTACTCATATAGGGTTTATTCATTCTTACTAAATGGAACTTTCTAAAATGAAATAGTTGAAGACTCGGTTGGATGATATGTTAGATAAATTATTTATACACATGAGTGTGTCACCTTGGGATGCACCTATTATATTTGCTAATAAAGTTAATGGAACACTTCACTTATGTATTGGTTATTAGAAACTAAAATGAGTTAGAGTAAAAAATAAATATTTTTTACCATGAATTGATGATCTATTTGACCAATTTAAAGGGGTGAAGTGGTTCTTGAAGATTTATAATTGATCAAGTTATCATGAGTTGAAAATAAAAGAATATGGAATTCATAAAACTACCTTATAAAGAAGGTATGCCCATTATGATTATATTGTTATTACTTTTGGTCCCACTGATGCTCCTTCAATATTTATAGAGTTGATGAATAGGGTCTTCCAAGAGTATCTTGATATATTCATGGTAGTCTTTGTGGATGAAATTATTGTTTACACTAAGTATGATGAAGACCATGTGTTACATTTGAGAGAAGTTCTATAAATGATGAGAAATCACTGACTTTATGCCAAGCTATCGAAATGTGATTTCTGGATTCAGAAGGTGAAGTTTTTGGTACACATGCTCTCAGAACATGGAATGTCATTTGAAACTAATAAGGTAAACTCTTTTATGAAATGGGAATAATCATGAAATTTCTTCAAGTTTTAGAGATTATTAGTTCTAGAAGGGTATTATTGTCGGTTCATAAATGATTTCTAAAAGTTTTATTCTCTAATAATCTCTCTCACTTGGAAGGGGGTGAAGTTTTCTTGGTATTTGAAATATCATAGTCCTTCCGTTGAGTTGAAACTTCTTTTGACTATTGTGCTAGTGTTGATGCATCTAGAGGTCGAACAAGGCTATGTGGTCTTTTGTGATGAATCATATTCAATTTTGGGATGTGTTCTTATCCAGGGTGGTCAGATAATCTCCTCTCAATCTATAAATCTTATTCAACATGATATGAATTATATGACCCATGAATTTGGACTCATAGTTGTGAATCATGATCTTAAGAGTTTTTAGAATTACCTTTTCCTAGAAAGGTTTACCATGTAGTCTGACTAAAAAATATCGGGTTATATATTCTCTCAAAAATATTTAAACCTTCAATATAGGCATTGGGTGGAATACTTGTAGTCATTTGATTTCAACATTTCCTATACCCTGGGGAAAGGGAACAACATTACTGATGTATTGAGCATGAAACTTATGACCCAGGTCATGAAGGAATCATATAAAGTGTGGAATCTAATGGTTCTTTTTCACAATTTCATGTAAGAGTCTGGTAAGAGGAGGAAAAGGCTTTATTGGTAAGTGTTCAACTAACCTCCTCTCTTATCAAGATGATTCTGTAGGATCAGTAGCTTGAAAATGATTTTTGTGTTATTAGGGATCCTCTTTATGGAAGGGATACAATTGTTTAATGGTCATTCTACATGGAAGGTATTCTATGATTTTGGAATCATTTCATCATACCTTTTCTGGTGAGAAATTCTATGATGGGGTATTTCCATAATTCTTAATGGGATGCACACCTTGGAACCAAAAGTATGTTTTATGAATTGTAGTGATGACTATGGTGGATAGGTATGAGGTGAGACATTTATGATTTTTTTTTCTCATTGTTATACCTATTAGTTGGTCAAGGATGAGGACCAGAGACCTTCGGGATTTCTCCAACAACTTCCAGTAAAGACATGGATGTTGAATGAGATTTATATGGACTTTATGGTTGGGTTTCTATGTACCCCACATAAGAATAATGTGATATGTGTTATGATAGATAGGTTGATTAAATTGGACCACTTTATACCCATCCATGTTAAAACCAAATTCGAGGAGTTGGGAAATCACCATGTGAAATATATTATTCATTTTCACAGATTTCTATCTATTATAGTCTTTAATAGAGATCCCTGTTTTAATTCTAAATTTTGGAGAGGCCTCCAAGAGGCACTGGGATCTCATATTTGTTTGAGCACAACATACCATCCATAGATAGATGTAAATATAGAGAGATCTATATAGATTCTTGAGGATATGCTTTGTGCCTATGTTCTCAATTTTGGTGGAGCTTGGGATGAACAATTAAGATCGTTTGAGTTTTCTTATAAAAATAGTTACTTTCCCATGATTAGAATGGATTCTTTTTAGGCCTTATATAACAGGCTATGTAAATCACCATTGTGTTGGTCAAATATTGGTAAGAATTATTTGGTTAGACCAATTTTGGTTTAAGAGAATACGGTGAAGATTCATTTGATTTGTTAGAAAATTTTGATAGAATAGAGCTGGTATAAATCCTATGATGATCGTTGTCATAGATCATTTGAGTTCTTGGTTTGTGACCAGGTTCTCTTGAGAGTTTCACACTATTTGGTTCATTGACATCTTGGGAGGAAAGGGAAGAATTCTCCTTATTTTGGGGGACCTTTTGAGTTTGTTGAGTAGGTGGGGAAAGTGTCATACCATTTGGAACTTCCAACATAGTTTACATTGATAGATAATGTGTTCCATGTATCGTAGCTTCAAAAGTATCTTTATGACCCATATCATGTATTAATCTAGGAGGATCTTGATGTTGAGCCTGATTTATCCACCCATGATCATCCATTTAGGGTTTTTTATTCTAAGACAAAGGTACTTTGTGGGTGGATGATACCTTTGGTCCATGTTCTATGGAAGTATGGTTCTAATTCTTATAATACTTGGGAGAGGGAGGCACTGATGAGAAATTAGTGGCCTCATATATTTTTAATTTAAAATTCTTGATAAGATTTGTGGGGAAATAAATTTTTTATGGTGGGGTGGTTATAAAATTATGTTATGATTTTAAGGTATGCCTTGTCCTTTGGCCCTTTGGTTTTGGGGTTTTCAGTAGAATCTATGATGTTTTTTGTCTTATCATAGATTAAATTTCATGTAAATGTATTACAAGTCATGTAATGTCCTTCGAGAAGATACTATGAAACTAGTTCACAACATGAAATTATGGAATGTTTTGTATAATTTACATGACATGATATGGTCTAAAATTATATTTTAATAAAAAGGTGACACCTTTTTTGGAATAAGAGACCTTCGTGGATTACATGACATAAACTGGGGTTACACACAATGTAACTCAAGAGGAATGTAGTTTTAAGAAGAGAACACAACTGATTCTTATTTAATTTGATCCAGATACCTTCCCCTCAAACCCTAGGTGATTTTGGGTGATTCTGGGAACCTTCTCTCATTTCAGATCATTTGTTCAGTGATTTATCATTGTGCCTATTTCAGTTTGTCTTTTTGGGTAACTGAATCTCCCATTATGTGGTTTCTATACATCTCACCTCCATAGAGTTTGATATATCATCATGTAATGGATGTATCTAAACTCCTTTTGTTGTATCTTGGTTCTAGTTTGTGTTCCTAGATCATTTTTTCCTTCATTCTCCATTGGTGAGTCCCATTGTGGGTGTTGGGTCTTTGATTTAAATATAGATGGTTCCATTTGATATTTTCCATATAATTGAAACCTTGATTTTATTGATTTGCTTAAAATTGCTTAAAATTGATTTATAAAACCTTGATTTGAAGTTATTTGATCATGGAATTTAAAATGGCATGGATTTTGGGGAAAACCCCAATTCTAATGGAATTGGAATTGTGGGGTGAATTTTGAAAATGATAGAATTTATAAAATGATTTGAGAATTGATTTTAGAAAATGGATTAAATTGAATGGTGAAAACAAATGCTTTTTTTCATTTAAAAGGCATGAAATGGTGAAAAATCCATGTTTTTTATTTGAAATTGAATTGTCTTATAGAAAATGAAAATTGTGCAATTGAATTTTAAATGATGAATTGATTTGAAATGAGTTGATTTCCCCTTTTTCTATTGATTTATTAAGAACATGTGATCATGGGTAGTAAGTGGGTTATTTGGGACAAGCACGATAGGATCTTGATCCCATATAATTTGATTGATGATGATAACTCTAACCAAAACCTAGTTTGGCATGATTATCACTGATCAGAAGTTGATGAGTCTTATTCGCCTTGATCCTGAGGGACGTGTGCACACAAATTTAGTTGTGATCACTAATTTGAGAAGTGTGAGGATCCTATAGCCAGAAACTAATGTATTGTAGGATATATGACCAGGCTTCTTGTTTTTATTGTTTTAATTAGATATTCAATTGATTATAGAACTATTTTACTCATTACAAATTATTTATATAAATAATTTTTTTATAAAATGATTATTTAATCCTTGTTTTCAATGTTTCCCATCCTTTGAAAAGAAGCATTATTTGTTTATAATATGAAAAAATTTATTACACCATACCATGTTTTATTTAAATTGAAAGAATTATTTAGTTTATTATTATGGAATCTATTATGGAATACTTGGTGAGACCCTACTGGTCTTTATAGATCACACCCTACCTTTTCCATTGGGAATTTTTAGATTTTCTTATGCCAGGCCCAAGAAAAGGGAAAGTGCATCTTGGTGGAGGTGGATGTTCTTGATCCTATGACTTGTTGAATGGTGAAGAAGTTATCCACTAGTGTCATGGGTCATCTAAGTTTTATCTTGCTAGTTTCTAAGTACTCTGATGTTGTAATGATTTGGGTTTTGTTATACCTGTTTTGTTTTTGGTACTTTCTCCCTTTTGATTGTCGATAATACTGACTTGTAACCTTTTATCTTCTATTGTTTTGTGGATTTTTTCCCTCTTTTATCCTTTATGATTCCAAGTGATAGTTGATAACCCATGGGGGAAGTAATGTATTTATGTCTATTTCACTACCATCTCAGGTATCAGGGTACCTAGGTATTCGGTCTGGTTTAGGAAAAAAACCAAAAACCAATAAAATTAACCCGATTTTTGATCAAAAATACTAAATTCTCATAGGAATAACCACTACACATGGATTGTCCACATGGTTTTGTAGGTCATGCGCTAACTGGGTGAGCACATCAGAGGACATTAGAGGCAGTTACATGGTCTGTGCATGGTTTTCTAGACCATGCACAACAACCATGCACCTTCTGAATCCCACCTATAATAACCCCAAAATCCTCAAAACCAACTAGAAATTCTCAAACAAAAATCAAAATATCAAAAACATCTGAGATAAAATATCATATTTTAAGGCAAAACCACCCTGAACCTCCCTAAAAATTAAATCATCCTTTAGAATAGGTGATGATCAAGAACCTACCCATGACTGACCAATTGAATTATAACAATACAAGATCTGTACTACTATACATCCCAAAATAAAAGGGTATAACCACCTCTAATACCATTTTTTCATGAACCAACCTAGGTTGACCCTAAACCGGTCACCCAAGACGGCCCGAAACAAGGCATAAGAGGCATTCTTGATCCTCCTAGGATAGAAACCGGTGTTTATCATCAAGAAAAACTCAATTGGGAATGATATATCCCATAAAAAAGATAAATAAATAAAGTAAAAAAAATAAATATATAACTGGAAGTGTAAAATAAATAAACTAGACGTACCTCCATGTGAACTCATGGGTCACCATCAACCAAACAACGTCACTCCATGGCGACTGAGACTGAGTCAAGAGCTAAATCGGAAGCTAAAAATAATAACATAGGTATAATAATAAGTATTAAAAGTCAGTAGGTGTTCCCAAATAAACTATTCATTATGCCTTACCTTTAAAAATAAAACTGAGTCATTCTAGTTTGAAAATAAGACATATAAAAAAATATTTTTCTACTATTTTATGAAAACAAAGAAACACACTTACATTTTAAGTAAAACTACTTCCATTATATTTTTAAAATAGTTTCCAAAGAATGGAAAACTTTTTAGTGAATTTATTATAAAAGAAAACATATGTTACACATGTGTCTCAGTATATAAAATGAAACAAAGATTCAATTTTATAAATAAACTATAAAAAAAGAGGAAACATGATAGAATATAATTTTAAAATAGTACTATGAAAAACAAGAGTAAAAGAGAGAAATCACTATGGTAAATCTCTAAGAAGATAGGTCATTAGGGTCCTAGAGTCCTAAAACCTTGGTTATCAATCAATATAGTCTATTCTTATGCATGATCTACTAGAGAGGCCATGACCAAAATTCTAGCAGTCCCCAAAGCATCATCATTTTTTAGTTAGTGGTGTAGCATAAAACTTGTTAGGGAACCCAATTAATTTCCCTACCGACTCAGCCAATGTACTAGTCCATTGCAACCATTCTAGGTAATCAGGGTTCCTAAGTGCTCTAATTTTCTAAATCATACAAATTCTTCCTTTTTATCATAAACCAACTGTCCTGGGCTATCATTCCATCTCAAAACACTTAAATAGAGAATAATCCAATTCCAAAACCATACACACATCAATGCCCATGGGAAACCACCATTTGCACACAAAAACCTAAAAAATATTTGAATTCACCCATTTCACATTCAAAAGTATTGATAAAATACTCAAAAATTTAAGATGATTTTCATTTAAAAATGGACATAAAAATAGTCTTAACAAAAGAAACCCATGTTAAATGCTTAAGTAAAATATGGGAAGCAAGTGAAAATTTATTTCCAAGAATAAAAAGTCACTTTTCATAGAATATAATTTCTATATAAAAATTAAAGTATATTTTTAAAATAATCAATAAATTATGGAATTCAAATTAAAGGATTAGGCATAGGGAAACTACTTTAAAACACACTGATTTTGATGAAGGCAATCTGAATCCACTCTTTTACACTTACATGCACATGCATTTTTATATTTATATAAACACCCCTAGATTTAATCTAGATATTACCTTCATCAAGAGGGAATATTTACAAAGAGGGTATATATATACACCCTACCCATGTATATGTGTGTAGTACATCCACACAAATGGCGGTCCGAAACACACTAGGGAAAAATATCAAAAACTCAAAAATCACCAAAATCCTAAATTAAAATTGAGGTAAAGAATTAAATTTGAATAAAACCTACCCAGAACCAAATGAAAACCCACTGATTTCAACAGAGGTGGATAGAACCGGACTCAACAGAACCTAAGAGCCCTAAAAATCAAGAAACAACAAAAGAAACATCCAAAAAGGGGGTTTAGGGTTCAGACTAACTCGCACATACCACCTAGTAAAAAAGGAAACTAATAAATAGAGGAAGAAGAAGGAAAAAGGGGGATAATGGAGACCCACCTAAATAGATTTCACCATGAATTGAGAGGATATATGTCCCAACAGAAGGATAGAGGAGGAGGAGGTATACAGGGATCCCTTTAGGCTACGGTGTCGCAAACCAGGGGGAGGAGGGGGGTCATGTTGGTAAGTGGGGAGAAGAACCATTAGGGAAAAAATGATAAAAATAATAATAAATATTAAAAAATAAAATTAGTAATTGAAAATAAAACATTCCCCTATTTTTCATTTTTTTTAAATCTCTTGCAAGCTGCATGGCTTGGTCACACGATCTACCAGACTGTGCACCAACAATGTAGTCACCTCTGTCTGGGGCCGCATGGACTGTAGAGGTTGGCGAATGATAGTACACCTGACCATGAAGCCTGGAAAGAGCCATTTTCTGAGACACATGGTTTTTCCTAGGCTGGTGCATGCTTTCCCTTAACCGTGTGCTGCCCTATATCTCTCCAAAAGCTCTCATTTTTTAGGGGAAACCACCTGAAAAAACTAAAGAACAAAGAAATGTCCAAAAATAAATAAAATAAAAGAGTCATGTTGGGTCAGGGTGTGACAAGACCACACATCCAATTGATTTTTAATCTACTCAAACATGTCATTAATAATACTAAGATGGTTATCCTATAGCCTTATGAGATCGTTGGTTATGGATACGACCATTAAATGCATGTTTGGGTGTTTTAAAATAGCAAAAGTAAATTTTTGGTCATCCTAGGAAAAGACAGCTCTGGTTGATAATATATATCCTTGACCATTTTAAAATTCAATTTATAGTTTTTTCCTATGATTTCATAGTATTCATTGGTAATTCGTTTGGTTTTGACCCACATGCACATGTTTTTAAAGGGCACCGAACCTTAAAAAATTTATTATTTAGTAATTATGGAAATAACGTATGTTTTTTTGATGTTTAATTTTCTCATACATGTAAAAAATAATACTAGGATGGTTTTCATACAAATTCACATCATTATGAGGCTGTTTTTTATGGATATGACCGTTAAACGCATGTTTTGTGTTTTAAAACAATAAAAGTATGTTTTTGGTCATCCTAGGAAAACAAAAATTCTGATTGAAATTAATTATCCTATATCATTTAAAAAATAACTTTACGGTTGTTTCCCTATGATTTCATGACATTCAGAGGTTATTCATTTGGTTTTGACCCCCAAAAGCATGTTTTTAAAGAGCATCAAACCTTAAAAAACTGCTTATTCAGTTGTTCCAGGAAGTCTGCATGTCTTTTTGATGCGTTGTCTACTCGTACACATTAAAAATAATAATAATATAGTTATAATATCATTTAAAATCATTAAAAGTCCATTTTTTATGGATCTTACCATTAAATAAATGTTTTGGTGATTTAGAACACTAAAAGTGCGTTTTCGGTCATCCCTTGAAACCTGTGTCTCTAATTAACGTAATGTCTGCTCAATTATTTCACAAATAACTATAAAATTGCACTAAAAAATAGGAATTAGTGGTGTATTTTTATTTAACTGGTGTATTTTTAAACCACTACCTAATTTTATAGTGGTGGTTATTAGAACTGTCACGTATTGCACGGTCCCTAGTCATTTCACAGTGGTTTTCTTCATTTAATGGCAGTTTTTGTATGTTTTGTTTATGAAGAATTAAGTGGTGAGTTTTGTTTTATTTAGAGGCATTTAAAAAAAATAACTCAAAAATAAAATTGATAAGATGAACCTAACCAACTCTAATATCATTACTGGTGGTTATGTTTAGCAGTGGTTACTATTAACCGCCGCTAATTAGGATTTTAATTAATGAATTTAGCAGTGGTTTTTAGAAACAGATGCTAAATATTTATTTTGAAATTTATATTTTAAAAATATTTAATCAAAAAACATAAATATAAAAACTCTAAAATTCAATTAACTAAAACATAAATTCATGATAAACTCATCATACATCCATAATAATATATACATACGTTCAAATCCAGCATAACATCAATCACCAAAACCTCACTCAACCCATACATCATTCATCAATATATACATATAAAATATATCCAACAATAACCCATGCACAATATATATCCTCCCCATGACCTCCACTGCATTTTTCTACCTCCACATCATCTCATAAACTGAAACTGACCACATCATCTTATCAATTGCAACAAAAAAGAAGATAGAAATTAAAATTAAACACAATAAATCAGAATTATAGTAGAATAATTGATAAAATTTAAACATACCATGGGCACTAAAAACCATCATAAATACCTTATAAATAATTTCATGTATTAGAATGGCCAACCTCATGCCTACTGTCGACATCTATCGCCTAGAATACAAACCTGAACAATAAAGAAAAGAAATGTGAAAGAGAAAAGATGCAGAATATATTTAGAATGTTACAAATAAAATTTGTTATCTTTTTAATAAAAATAAATAAATTTTAACATAAAAAAAATAAAATATCATGAAAAACACTTTGAAAACATAAACTTACCTATTTAAGATATGATTCAACACTTGAAACTGAAAATCAATAAGTATGTAACATTCTAATTGATTTTTAAATCGACGTGTGTGGTTCTTGAAATTTACTTAATAATTTTTTTAAAATAATTTGATATAAAAGCATGTAATATATTTCAAAAATACCTCAATAGTGGTTTTACTATGATTTTACATCAATATGAGGTTGTTTTCTATGGTTTTGACCATTACACATACGTTTTAGTGTTTTAAAACACTAAAAACCCATTTATTGGAATCCCAAGAAAATTATAACTCAGAATGAAATGTCTTAGGTTTCTACATTTCATAAATAATATTATTTTCATTTTCCTATGATTTCATGTCAATCCAACATCATTTTTTTGATTTTGACCTCAAGACACACATTTTTAAAGGCTTTGATACCTTTTAAAACTGTTTATCGAGTCATTCCGACCACACCACACATTGTATTGAAATGTTTTCTATGCGTACATGTCAAAAATAACTCAAATATGGTTTTACCATGATTTCAAATCAATATTACATTGTTTTCTATGGGTTGTACCATTACACGCACGTTTTAGTGTTTTAAAACACTGAATATACGTTTACAGGCATCCCAGGAAAACCGTAACTCAGAATAACGTGTTATTGTATCCTACATTTCAAAAATAAATAAATGGTCATTTTACTCTAATTTAAAGTAAATCTAACATCATTTTTCTAGTTTTGACCCCCGACACACGTTTTTAAAGGATTCAGTGCCTTTAAAAATTGTTTCCTAAGTCATTTCAACCATACTGCACATCAGAGTGACATGTTGTCTCCATGTACATGTCAAACATAACTAAATGGTGGTTTTCACATAATTTCGCATCAATACTATGTTTTTTTCTATGGTTGGACCATTACACGCACATTTTAGTATTTTAAAACACTAAAAATGCGTTTATGGGAATCTCGGGGAAACCATAACTCAGAATGATATGTCGTTAGTTTCTACATTCCAAAAATAAATCAAAGGACATTTTCTTATTATTTAACTTCAATATGAAATTGTTTACTTGATTTTGAACCCCCCTGATACACATTTTTAAAGGCATTGATGCCTTTAAACAATTTATAAAAAACCTTGACTTATAAATAAATGATATAAATAAGGATGAATAATATACAAACCAAAATTGTTCTTTTTCTAAAAAAACTATGAGTTCTAGTGATGTGAGGAATGAATTGTTTCTAATGATTCATATTTTTTTTTGATAATTGCTACAAAAAATATAAATATTAATAAAAATTATAATTTTATTGTGTTCATGTTATTAATATACTGTAAAATATGCAATTAACTCTTGAGATGCATCTTTATTAATATCAAAAAGTAACTTCTGTTGCTCAAAAGAAATTTCTTCAAGAACTTTCTCATACATCTGTTTTGAGATTAGAGATGTGTCATTAAAATCATTCCATAATATCTATTTAAAATTTTTCTATTTCTTGCCAAAAAATTTTAGAGTCCAAGGGCGTGAAACAGAGACAGGGACATCAAACTGAAAAAAAAATCTAAAAATAAAAAAATAACACTTTATAAGTATATTACAAAATTTTACTCATGTATTTTAAATTAGATATCAAGTAATATTAAATTAATATCACCTTTACTTGGGTATCAAATACCTTATTTTTCCATGAAGTAGGAATATGTCTCCAATATTTATAATTAGTTGGAAAGATCATCAACTCACAAGCAAGATTCCAAAGAATCTACCCATAGATTTTGATAGCATCACCGATAGGCTCCTAGAACTCATCAAATGTAATGATAATCATGAAGTAATTCATGTCCCATACATCTTCTATGTTCATATTTATATATGTTTTATTGTTATCTTTATCTATTTGAAAAATAAATTAAACAATTAACAAAATATATAGTTTTTTTGTACAATGAAATACATACTTATAATGGTAACTTGAAAAAATCCACTAGATAGAGGGGTGACCAACTTCTCCATCACTGGAGATAAATTGGATGGTGGGATACAAATAATATTCTAGGAAACTGATGGATCACTAGTATTCTTGGGTACAATTTAATCACTCAGATCTGCTGATGCTGGTGGTAGTGGTGGTGTGCTTTGTGATGCTGATCAGCTAGGATAATGAAAATTTTTTTTCTCGTAATTCCTACAATTCAAATGGTTTAGATATATTTAATTTATAAAAAATGAAAATCTAAAAAAAATTTCAAAAAAAGGAAAATGAGAAAAATGTATATATGTACAAAACACTTATCAATGAGAAATTGTAATATAATTTCATTACCAATTTATAAATTCAATCATCTTTATCATCATTGTCTTCATTGTTATCAACCTCCATTCTGACAATTGCTTCATTTTCACCATCTCTTGGAATTTCTATTTTTTATATTGTCAGGAAAAAACTATTCAATGTTTTGTGGTTGATGAGGTTCACTGCAACAAAGTAACAATTGATCTTCATCAACCATATCATATAAGTCTCTCTGCTTTAAGTGTACAACAACAATCCATCCTTCATGGATTTCATCATTCACATAATAAACCATCTTCACTTGTGAAGCTAAGAAAAATGGATCATGCTCTATATTCTCACTGGTATGGATCAAGTGAGAGAAGTTGATAGAAGTAAAATGTAACAAATCATTCATTATACCACTATCAATGTTGACCCACTTTAATTTGAATAAGACAACTAAAAATTGACCAAGATAGTTTAATTAAATTATATCATTCAGTTTTCCATTGTATCCTACCTATGTACATTTAAATACACCAATATTTTGGGTTTTCAAGTATTTTTCATGATAAATATTACAAAACCTGAAGCCATGAATATTGTAGGCATCGAATCTCTTATCCTACCTTATAGGAACTTGATAAAAAAACATCAAATCATTTTATATTTAAGCTTGATTTTCAATATTCATTATCTAGAAAATAATATATAAAGTTTAACTTTTAACATAGAAAAAATAATTACACATAAATAATATGAATACGAGTATATAATTACATGATGAGTGAACCATTCGACAATATCCTTGTTAACATATTTTGTTAATTCCAACTCATTTTGAGCTCAACCCATTAGTCGTATCTTTGTTTTCAATTTAAATTCCTCAATAAATGGGTCTTAAATAAGACTACTGAGTAACACATATCTATGTGCTTGTAGCAACTCCAATTCAGTCAGTATAAAATTTGATCCCTTTCCAATTGGTCGTCCAATGATTGGAAATACCGATTACAGGTTTTCAGAATATGAATTAGTGGAGATGTCATAAACACATCCAAATTGATTGAATCTAGTATTAATCCCATCAAAATACCTAGAATATAAGGTCAATCACTCTTTGGATATGTAACCTTCAAAAAATAGATCCTTCTGGTTGAGATTTATTACTCACATATGATTTCAAATGACCTATGTACCTGATGAAAAAAATAAGGAAAATATTAAAAAAAATACACAATGATTTCATAAAATTTAATCCACCAATGAAAAAAAATATCAATGTACCTATAAATTGGATACATCCATCGATAGCATACCGAGCCACCAAGTTTATCTTATTCAACCAAATGAATTGTCAATTGAATCATGATTTTGAATAATGAAGGGGGAAATATCATCTTCAAATGGAAAGGTGTCAAAAAAATTATTTCTTGAAGTTTATCAAGATCAGTTTCATTTAGAGTTTTTCCAAAAAGATTTCTGAAAAAGGTAGAAAAATCAACTAGAACCGTAGTTACTTTTTTAGGTACGGTATTATGCAATTCCAATAGAAACAACTACTCCATCAGAATATGTGATTCATGAATTTTCAATCTATGTAAATTTCAATGTTTTAAGTTAATGCACCTTGACATGTTACTTGAATATCCATCTGAAACTTTTAAATTCTATAAATTTTGAAGTAATACATCTTTATCATAATTTTTAATTGTAAAAATAGCCAAAGGATAGTTTCTCTTCTCAGTTTCCCACAAACCATGCTTTATATTCATTGACTCCAAATCCTTACGATCATTAAGGCGATCCTTCGATTTACCCTGATCATTAAGAAATGTGAAAATTACATTATCACAAAAATTATTCACAATATGTATTATGTCAATATTATGAAATATAAAATTAAAAAACAAATAAGGAAGTTTGAAAAATATACTCTTTTTTGTCCATTATTGTGTTCCAGCTGCTTTGAATACTGTACCTCATACCCTTTTCCCCTTCTTTAAATTGATTACATTTTCCAAATTCTTTAGTCGAATTCATTAATTGTCCCAAGATTTCCGAACAAGATAACACCTTCAGTGGCTTTCTCAATTAAATATATCTATTGAATTGTGTCCTGTTAAACCTTAATTTCTAAGTGGCACCAAGAATTTTATGATGACACATAAAACACTATTTCTTCTATGAGGTAACCATTGAGGTTCAAAATCAAAATTACAAACTGAACAAGCCAAACTAGTATGAGTGTTACAACCTAATAAATTTCCTAGTCCAGGTTAGTCACTAATTGTTCACATTGAATCAGTATGAATTTTGAATAGTTTTCTCATTGAAGCATCATATTCTTTTACATCATCATCCCATAATTATCACAATTCTTTGATTAGAGATTGAAGTCATACATCAATGACATTTCCAAGAATTTGATTTCCAAGAATAATAATAAAAATAATGAAAGAATTATTCTTCATACGCATCCATGGAGGTAGATTATAGGGGATCAAAACAACTATCCAGATGATATAATTAGTACATAAAGTATCAAAAGGGTTAAAACCATAATAATCCAATCCCAAATATATATTCCTATAATCTAAATAAAGAACTGAATATAACGAATCAAACATCTTCTACGATGTTAAATATTTTGGATGTCTCGTCAAGATATTATTACTATCCTGAGCATGCCACTTCATGTCGTATAAAGTCTTAGACAGAATGAATAATCTTTGCAAGCATGGTTTCAGAGGACAATAACATAATACCTTTGAAGGAGTTTTCTTCTTATGTTTCTTCCTAGGGTTGCATTGATTTATACTTTCATTTTTTTTCATTGAATTATATTTAATTGTATGTCATATTATGCATTATTATTTATCATACTCTTCTACTCAGTAATTCATGCAATCATTAGGGAATTCATGTATATTTGTATAATCAAGTCAAAGAATGTTGATGACTTTCTTCATCTCATAGAATTATGCAGGTATAATAGCTTCAAAAAATAAATCATGAAGCAAATCTAAAATCATAGAAATTTCATTTTTAGTAATTCCATAGAGACACTTGATATGATACAACTTAAGTACAAAAGACATCATCGAATACTTGACACATACTTCATATAATTATTATTTTCCTTATTCAACTAATTCATAAAACTCATTTTTTTAGTCACTGAAGTTCTGAGAAATATTAACCTACTCAGGATCAACTAAAGGTTCTATTGATCTATTAAAATCATGGACATTGTATCCTATAAATCCAAATGTGTCATTTATCAAATTTTGAACTGAATTATCCTATAGTGGGTCAATTTGTATTTTATTGTTAGGATTGTAATTGTTTTTACTTTCCATAACATTCGATTCACCATGATAAATCTAACATACATATTGAGCATGGAACTATTTCAATATCAAATTCTCATATACTTTGTTTTTATTTAACCATCTCTTGAATATTCAATCAGGACATGGAAATTTTATTCTACCATCCACTAATCTATTTTCAATTTCATAATAAAAAAATTCTTCCAAACCCTTGGAATATTGGGGTGTGTTTCGAGGTAAATTAGTCCAACTTTTATCCATAGGAATTGAATTTTCACTCCTCTCCCTATACATTTAGATATAAAGATATAAATGGTTAATCAAACAAGTATAATAAAAATTAAACATCACCCAACTTCATCAAACATGATCACCAACTCTATCCTATAATTCTATAAATATAGTATATAAAATCATAGTGAACATACAAATATACAATTATAGGATCAAAAATAACATATCTTTCATCATCCTATTAATATTGAATATTTTAAAAATATAAATAATAAATAATAATATATCACTTCAAACATATATCAATACTTCTAAAATGAAAAAAAACCAAAATTATAAATAAAAATCATGATTATAAATTAGATATAGAAAATACTCAAACATATGATATTAAAAAAAATAAAAATACATTACACAATAATGATATAAAAATTATCAGATCACTCACTATCCATGATAACCAAGAAGGTTATACTACTCCAGTCAACCGTCATTCTCTACCCCATGTTTCTCCTCTCATGGTGCGACTTCAGTGACCATTGTGGGTACCGATAGACCTAGGTCCATACCCCTTCAAAAATAATTATCCCTATTTAATGGATTTACCCTTTGTCTGTTGGGATCACTGCCTATAGTGAAATGATACTCTCATATTTTAATTTCAACATAATATAGTAAGTACAAAGTTTACCCTCCTTAATGGTGCATCAATGACATTATGTTTCACAATGAGCACAAAAAATATCTTTTAAGTGTGTAGTATTATCATTTACATACATTACCTACAAATCACCATGGCCAAAAATTCCATGATTACTTTGAAAGATGAATCCCCATAAAAAAGATAGATGGAAATGCTTAAGTGATATATCCTGGTTCACCACATGTGACCCTCACAATGCATATTTACATTTTTTTTGTAACATGGTGCAATATATTGATATCACTACTATAAAAACATTATTATAAATCAATAATTTATCAATACTATCAAAAATGGTTGATAAAGTTGGGTCTTTATCAGTACTTTTGAAAAGAAATGATAAAGTCCTAACAATATGTGTCTTTTATCACTATTTCTTAAAAATAACTGATAAAGAGATATTATTTATCAGTGTTAAAAAAATATTGATAAAGCAACAATTTTTATCAACACTAAAAAAGCCTTGATAAAGGGTCACCCAATGTATCTTCTTTATTAGTGCTCAAACAAGAGTTACCTTTATAGGCATTTTATTAGCACTGATAAAAGGCCATCTTCATTAAATAAATTCATATGTTATTGAATATGAAAATTTAATATATTTACATAAATATAATTTATATAATACCAAATATGAATTTATATTTAATATATAATATATTTAGTTAAATATGATTTATAAAATAATTAATAATTAATATTATATAAAAATTTGCTAACTTGAATTGAGTAATAGAAATTTAATTAAAAATTGGTAATAAAATTAATTAATTAATTAATTAAGATCTTAAGATAAATTGATAATTGAACTTCAAACGACCATAACCACAAAAGGAAAAAAGGCCTTTAGCGACCATCGAAAGTCATCCCTAAAGGCTTAGAGTTTCCACCCAACGTCCACCAAATGACATACGCTTTAGGCCCATTGCTATTTTATAGCGTCCGCCAATTAGTGGCCTTTATAGGCCAAGCCGAGGGAAAACTACCACATATTGGTGAAAATTTAGTGCCTACTTTTATCAATACTAAACAAAAAGTGCTAATAAAAGGGTCACCTTTATCAATGCTAGAAAAAAATCGCTGATAAAAGCAACTTTTATCACTAATAAAAATGCACTGATAAAGGTGTACCATTTATCATCTCTTTTTTTAGCACTATTAATGGTTGATCTTTATCAGCGCTATTCTTAGTAATGATAAAAAAAATTTAATAAAAAATATTATTAATATATATATATATATAATTATTATATTTATATTCAAAAATAATGTTTATTTATATACATTAATAAAAAAATGCATATTTATAATTAATATAAATATGATATATTAATAGATATTTTATTAATAATTAAAAAATATATATATATATATATAAAGTTTTAAAGAAATTATTTATAAGATTATAAATATATATATATTTAAATAATTATAAATTTTTAATAATTTTTTTAATTAATAATTTTTTATTATATTTATAATTATATATAATTATATATTAATAAATATATATAATTATAAATTAATAAATATATATAATTATATAAATATATAAATATATATAATTATATAAATATATAAATATATATAATTATATACGTATATTCAATTATAAAATTATATAAAATTATATAAATATACTTATACTTATATACAAATATTTATAAATATATATATTTATTAATATAAATATAAATAAATATATATATTTAAATAATTATAAAATTATAATAAATATTTTAAAATAATATATATTTATTATATTTATAATTTTATATACATATAAATATATATAATTTAAAAAATATAAAAGTATTGCAAAGTCAAAACACGTGACACAATTTTTTTTATCAAATTTATATTAGTCAAAATGTTTAATAGTTTATTTACATACATTGATTACAAAATATGTATACAATTAAAATAAATATAATATATTAATATTTTATTCAAATAATTATATAATATACAAATGAATACATTTATTTAGACATATATTTATATTGATATTAAATAATTTAAAATATATGTACAAGTATAACTTCATATATGTTTGTGTGTGTATTTACATGTATGTATATATATGTGTGTGTAGATGTGTATGTGTACATATTGAAATTCATGTAAATGTTATGAATTCATTTTTTAATATTTTTGTAATTTATTTAATTTAATTTATCTATTTAGTATTATACATTCATTAATAATGTTAAAAATATATTTAATCATTTTGTAATATTTATTTATACGTATAATTATTTAATATGTATACATATAATATTTTCAATTTGTTTTTAATTTATATGAAAAATATTTATTCATTTTTATTTACTAAATGTTAACATTTAAAATATGTTTCAAATTTATATAATTAACCCATTTAATTTTTTTTAATAATTTTTCAATTTAAATACTTAATTATATAATTATAAATATAAATAATTTTTCTAAAAAAGTATTTATGAAATTATAAATATATATA
The DNA here is from genome assembly GCA_963277665.1 of Viscum album. NCBI lineage: Eukaryota > Viridiplantae > Streptophyta > Magnoliopsida > Santalales > Viscaceae > Viscum > Viscum album. The sequence goes on from OY728138.1 coordinate 402,763,882, forward strand.
TATATATATATAAATATTTTTTTAATATATTTATTTATAAAGAATGTCTAGCATTGTTGCTGAAAAATGTCATGAATAAAGACCAGGCTGTTGAATCTCAGAGTGAGAGGGATGACCCATCAGATATATAGATGATAAAGGAAAAGCTTGAAAATATCCAAAGAAATAGAGGAGAGGTAGATATCCAACGGGTTGTAGTGGCTCACGTGGAAGGGGTGGTGGACCTAAAAAGTGATTATGCATGTTTCTATGTTTTGTGGTGGTGACATGTGTATCACTTTTAGTTTTCATCTCCTTTGTGTATTTTGTATGCACTCTTTATTTTTAATAAATCTTCCAGGGCCATGGATTCTTAATCAATGGCTCGCAACATTCCTATTAATTATAATCACAGACTAAAAGGTTCAGGCGGCAGGTGAACCTGTACTTAAAATTTTTTATTAGAAAGGTCAAGTGACAAAAGAGACATTACAAAGATGCTTTACAAAGATGGGTATGGAAATTTCAATGTGAGTCTTCCCTAACCAGACTTGAACAAAAATCTAGTAACAAAAAGGACCACCTTTAATAGGCCTCTATAATAGCCCTCTTAGAAAGAGCATCAACAACCTGATTTGCTTCCTTGTAAACATGAGTAACATCAAGACAAAAAGAGTCCGCAAGCCGAAATCAATCAATATAGGATGTCAACATTCTCCATGGGGAATTCATGGAAAGAGATTTGATAATTTTCATAGATATAGTTGAATCTAATTCCAACCATAGAACATGCCAACCGTGATGAACAACATACCTGACCGCCTTGATCATAGCCCACAACTCAGCTTCAATTGTATAACCATTCCTAATGAAGTGATAAAAAAACCCTTAATAAGACCCTGATGAGTATGAAATATACCACCACAACCTGAGGTCCCTAGTTCCCTTGAAGACGCCCCATTGACATTGAATTTTAACCACCCTGAGATTAGGGGTATCCATCTAATGGATTTTTCCACCAATGGTTTCTTTACCCTGCTACAGATACCAAGTGATCTCAAATTTACCAGATTAGAAAATTAATTATTCGTTGACTTAGTTTGGATTTTGGATATAAGTATAATCTCCCTATTAATAGTATAAACTCATGCATGAAAAGAAGGTACATGATTATTTAAATCCAAAGAATTAATTTCTCTCCAAGTGTATGAGAGGACGCTAGCCATAACAGCCAATATGAGAGAATGAATCTGCTAACTACAAGTCATTCTGTAGATAGATGAAAGCAGCTAATCAAGGATCTAAAAATAAAAAATAAAGAAAAACAAATCCCACACATAGATCCATAGCTTGTAAGTGAAGCAACAGTGAGAAAACAGATGGGAGAAAGACTCCTCATCTTTCAAACAATGATGAAATGTAGGTGCAAGATAAAGTTTTTCACGATGAATGAGGCTTTGAATAAGAAATATCTTCCTCCATATTTTATTTTAATTATAATTATAAATAAATAAATACATATTTGAATAATTATAAAATTATAATAAATATATTTGTTATATTTATAATTATAAATATTTTTATATTTATATAGTTATAAAATTCTAATAAATATATTTAATTAAAAAATATATTTATTATATTTATAATTATATATATTTATATATTGATCCCAATAAGCCTATACCCAAGTGGTGAAGTCTCTTGATTGGCATCGAGGAGGTCCTGGGATCAAGCCCTATTGGTCGCAGGTACTATTCAATACTATGCAGGCGGTGACACAAGCAGTGACGTAGACGATGACATAGGCATGACATGGGTCTGGTGACATAGACAGGATGATGCAGTCATGAAATTGCTCTAGGTTATCAGACTATGTAATAGGCATCATGCTTTATGGGCCTATGAGCCATGTATTAAATAAATAAGGCTTGATGGGTGGGCTATCCCCTTAGGGGGCTATGGTCCGACTTTCTGGCCTATGTGTGTGACATGTGTGTGTTTGATTGTAATTATACCCCCAAGAGCCTAATATATATTATATTTATATATTAATATAAATATATATAATTATATAAATATACCAAAGTAGTGCGGACCATGAGGTATAATTATATAAATATATATATATAATTACATTGAAATATTTTTAAATATATTTATATATAATTATAATTATGAATAAATAAATATATATTTAAATAATTATAAAATTATAAATAAATACATTTATTATAATTATATACATATAATTAAATGCAAATATTTATAAATATATTTATTTGTAATTATAAATAAATAAATATATATATATTTAAATAATTATAAAATTATAATAAATATATTTATTATATTTATAATTTTATAAATATATATAAATATATAAATATATTTATAAATATATACAAATATTTATAAATATATTTATGTATAATTACAATTATAAATAAATAAATAAATATTTATTATATATATAATTTTATAAATATATATAATAATATAAATAAATTATTAAGATTAGATCTTTATCTGTGCTTTTTTAATGATGATAAAAAATCTCTTTTATTGGCACCAAAAAGGCGCTGATAAAACTACTCTTTATGAGTGTTATAATTTTAGCATTAATAAAGACACGATTTATCAGTGCTAAAAAAGCGTTGATAAAGAGATGTTTTATCAACATTTTTTATTTTAGTACTAATAAAACTATTCTTTATCAGTGCTTTTTTGAAAGTGCTGATAAAAGCCTTACATGTTCTTGTAAAACCAATCCTAACAGAACCCTTTCGTTACTCGCACCTCAAGATTTTGCGGAACCAGATCCCTGTCACCATTGTCACCAAACCCAACTGCTGCTGCTAGTATACATTTTTGATGAATTGATCTCTCTAATCTAAGGTGTGTTCTAATTTATCTTGTTAACACCTCTAAATGTTGTATTTTTTCAGTTACACCTCATCTACATGTGTTTTCACTTCTTCTTGATGAATTGAACAAATAGAACTCACCCTTATTATATCTGGTCTGAGTAAGAGTCTCATATCATCATCCTTCTCTGTCCTCTCCTTCCCATGTCTTCCCCTTGCTATGGGCACACCCGATTCCATCATAGTGAAAACATGTTCTCCAAATTTAGAAAAGGAAATGACACTTACGCACTTCTAATGAATCGTATTCACTTCTCGTATGATACTTACACTATTCTTGTATGAACTCCTTTGTGATGCCAAAATATAGGGTGTAGATAATCAATTTTTTATTTTTTTCCATGGGACTAGCATGTTTGATCTATCTTTTGGGTTTCTTGGACTCGGTTGGGGTAGAGTTGGACCTCCCTTTTTGAAAGCAGTGAGTTATAAGTAGGTTTTACCCACACTTATCTCTTTAATTTTGTATTTTTTTCTTGCTTGGTCTTTTAATTCATGTTTTAGACTTATAATAATAGTATTAATTATGTTAGTGGAATCCATAGGATGAAATAAAGGTTTTCTCTCAGTTTCCAATGAATGTTAAATGTTTTTATATTAAAAAATGTAAGTTTTAAATTGTTTTTTCAATTCCCTTATTCACTACGTGTTTGTTAAATTTCACAAATAACCCTTGTGAAGGAAGTGTGTAATTTAATAAGGTGTTATGGTTTTAAAAAATAATTATCAATTGGTGCTTAATTTTTACTTGGAATTTCAATTAATTCTTGAAATTCAAAGTGTTGATAAAGTTTTTCAAGTTTAGTTTCGAATAAAAAATGCATGGTATGAAATGTATTTTGACATATTCAAAGTTTTTCAAGTTTATAATTTTATAGTTTTATATGATATTAAATTTCTATAATTTTATAATTTTTATAGTATATTGTATTATACTAATATTATTTAATAATAGTGTTTTATTAAATATTTTTACTTTTATAGTTTTATTCAATTATAAATTTATATAGTTTTAAAAATTTTATAGTATATCATATTTACATATATAGTTTAAATATAAATTTTTATCAATTATTTATACTTTTATAGTTTTCTATATTAATAAATTAAAATACAATTATATTTTTATTCATTATAAATTAGTATACTTTTATACTTTCATCAATTTTACTTTTATATATTATAATTTTATACTTTTGTAAATATGTAAAACTATATACTTCTATAAATTATGTATAATTTTATAACATATATGTACTTTTATATAGTTTTATAAATTTATATACATTTATAAATTATGTACATTTCTATAAAATATATATTCTTTTATAAATTATATATCATTTTATTCTTCTATATATGTCAATAATTTTGTATACTGATATAAATATATAAACATTTTTAACTTATACTTTTATACATGTATAATATTTTTACCTTAGCAATAGTTTAATACTTTTATACTTTCGTACATTTTATTTCTATAAATTATACTTTTATAAATTTATAATTCTGTAATATGAATATTATTTTTTCAACAAATTCATTTGTATAATTAAGAGTTATTTTATGATATACAATATTTTATGTTTTAAATCATAATGTAAAGAAGTTATATGTATGCTTTTAATTGAGTGTTGAATGAGTTTCAAAATTAGCTCTCATTTTTTTTGGATTTCATGTTCAACAATGCATTTAAGGGGGTCTTATTTGATTCCTTTTTATAATTTCATTAGTAGACCATGATTTACTCATAAGGAAGTAAGTTATCATATCGCTATAGTTGAATTTCAAACCTACTATGAGGTATGACACCAAAACAGAAAAACATCTCAACAACTAGAAGTTGTTGATATACCTAAGAGGTGTGATGTGAAAGATGTGATATTTGATTAGTTTTCTTTTATTTCACAATCTAAGTATCAAATTAATAACTATAAATTCAATGTCAGTGTTGAAAATATTTTAAAAAATATAATAATTTCTTTTTTTATTATTCAAACCATTATTATATTAATAGCCTTATTTTCTATTATGAATTTTTTTTTTCAAATAATACATCTTTTATTTTTATTTTTTTACATTATTACATTCAACAACTGTATTTTCAATGGTTTTTTATAATGTAAATATGGTTTTAAGGGTAAATGATTAGTTTTAAAGTTAATAAATTGGGTTTTTAAGATATTTTAGAATGAGGATGATATTTTGGATTTTGATGATGATCTAAATAAATGATCTTCTAAATTTCATATTGACTTTAAAATATAGTTTTGTGATTTGAAATTAGAATGAATAGATTCATCAATTTTTTTATAATGTAGTATGCTCTATCAACAGGATGAGTGGTATAAATATTTATAAATTCAAACATGTGTAAGGAAAAAGTGTGCTATCTATATTTATATGATCATATTAACTTTTATAGACCTCATAGATACATATAATCTCATATCCTATATAATATAGATTGATAATAACACCATGGTAAGGAATGTCACTAAATCTATCCAACACATAGGACATTTACCATGACCTCACTCCCACAAAAATTGAATAAATGTTTAACCCCATTGTAACTCCTAAACCTACTTTGAATGCAATATAACCTGCATGGTTTAAATTAGCGGAGTCCTTCATAACTACATCTTCTCTCTAATTTAGTGTTAGTTTCTAAGGGGATGAGTCTTAGGAAATAAAATACAATAATAACTATCATCCTCCTCATCTTCATATCCTAAACAATTATTATTTCATTTTTTTCCTGAGACTAATCCCCAATCTCTTCTAGACATGAACCTATGTTTCTTGAACTACTCTGAGTAATAGTCAACCCATAACAGGTATCAGTGAATAGTGTGGATGAATTCAAAGGATAACACTTACCACCAGTGGATTGATTCTTTTCTTAAATTTAATTACCCATTTCCTTCAAAGCATGATAAAATTATTTAAAACATTCAAATATTGGGTTCCCCTTATTTTAAAGGACCCTTTTTGTGTATTTATTTATTTTGTTAAATATTAATATTAATAAATAAATTAGGATGGATATGAATAGAAAATGGATGGATGTCAATATTATGACAAAATACTATGAAGATGAGGTGAAAGAGTTCATCAAGTTTACAAAAGATCATGCATATCACCCTCATCAAATTATTTGTTCATGTTTACACTATTGTTATTCAATACTAAAAAGTCCATAGAAGTTAGAATAACACTTGATCTGTCACAAAATAGATTAAATTTATAAATGTTGGAATAAAAATGAGAGAAAAGAGAATATATCTAGTGACCGGGATAATACTGCATTTTATGGACTGTCTATATGATTACAAGTGTAGGAAATGAAGAAGACTGTATCAATGATTTTATTATAGGTGTGAATGATGATGAAGATCATATTGAGGGAATGACAATGAAATTTTAAGATGAAAATTGTGATTGTACAAAATTGTTTTAGAAGTTAAAAATTTATGCAAAGATGTCATTGTATGTTTGTTTCACTAAATATACAGTATTCTCATCCGTAATGAAGCTTTATAATTTAAAAATATGGCAATGGATGGAGTGATTCCAGCTTTAATGAACTAATTTCTCTCTTGAATAATATGATACCATAAGATAATTAGATTCCTAGACAAAAATATAATGCTAAATGAAATCTATGTTTGATGTGCATGATCTATGAAAGAATACATGCTTTTCCAAATGACTGTATACTATTTCATAAAGACAAAATATCACATAAACAACTCCAAAGGTGTGGTGCATCTCCATATAATAAAGATGAGTCGGGTCATACAAAATTTGTATGATACTTTTAAATGATTCCAAGGTTTAGGCCCCTATATGAAAGTGAGGAGACTGCAAGGAAAATGGCGTGGCATGTAGATACAATAATTAAAGATGGGGAATTTTTTCACCTGGAATAATATCCTCAGTGGAAGAGAATTGATCATGAGCATCCTAAAGTTGTAAATGAGATGAGAAACCATCATATTGCGCTATCTAAAAATGGAGTGAATCCTTTTGGTTTTCAAAGTAGAACTCATGGTACAAGACTGATTATGTAGGTAAATTATAACTTTCCATCATGGTTATGCCTGAAACACAAATATATTATGTTATTAATACTTATATTAGGACCAAAACAATCAGGAAATGATATTGTTGTTTATTTAGATCCATTGATCAAAGATTTGAAATTATTTTGGTATTCAGGTGTTATGTTATATATTTCTTACAAAAATAAACATTTCATGTTTAGATCCATATTGTATGGGATGATAAATTACTTTCCTTCTTATGGAAAATTTTCAGGATATAGAATTAAAGGAACTCAAGGGTGTCCCATCTCTGAACAAGGTACACAACCAATTAGGTTGAAACATTTATCAAAGACTATGTTTTTAGGACATCACATATTTCTACCTTGACAACAAGTACCGATCTTGGATGACATCATTCGATGAGAGTTTAGAAGAATTTATAGCACCATATCCACTAATAGGTGATCAACTATTTGAGAAAGTAAAATAAATGGCACTTCTTTTGTTATACCTTTTTTGAAAAACCTTACAAAAACCGATTGGAAAAAGGGATCAATTTTTTTAAATTACCATACTAAAACTGTTTGTACATCAAACATTTTCTTGATGTTATGTATGTTGAAAAAAATGTGTGTGATAATATCGTTGGTAGGTTACTAAATGCACCTAGAAAAACAAATAATGTAATTAAGGCTAGGTTGGACATGATTCATAAGGAAATATGGGAAGAGTTGGCACCAGTGAAGGGTAAAAAATAGACTTTTCTTCCTCAAGCTACTTACACTCTTTCTAGGTAGAAGAGATATCAGTTTTCAACCTCTTGAATGATGTAAAGGTCCCATAGGGGTCTTCATCAAATATAAATAATATCATATCAGTGATTTATTTAATGTTAAAGGGTCTGAAATCACATGGATTTCATGGTTTGTTGAAAGACCTAATGCCTATAGATTTACATTGCATTTTTTTCAATAATGTTCATCATACATTAACCAAGATATGTTTCTTTTTAAAACTTATAAACCTTGATAAATTTCTAACTATGTAAAAGGAAATTTTCATCATATTATGTGAATTGGAAATATTCTTCACACTACAATTATTTGATATGATGTTTCACTTGGTGAGAGTGATTTGATTATTTGGTCCCATGCATTATAGATAGATGTACCTCATTGAATGGTATATGATGATTTTGAAAGGGTATGTCAAAAATTTAATTCATCTATAGGTTTTTATTACAGAGCGATATATTGTTGAGGAAGTTGTTGAATTATGTATTGACTACCTGTCTTGTGTGGAAGGCATTGGTCTAAAAAAATCTCACCACACTAGGCAACTTGTGGGTGAAGGAATTTTTAGAATAGATTTTGTCACAATGAATATTACAGATTGGGAGTAGGCCCACCTTTACATTTTTCATAATAGTTTCGAGGTTTCCCCATATGTTGAAACCCATAAAGAAATTTTTAGGCATTTAAGTCCACCAAGGTCTAAAAGCTGGATATCAAATACACATAATAAAAAGTTTATAGGTTGGTTTCAAGATCGTATTTTTAAATGATTTAGGTGAAAATCCAGATTTAATTTCAGAATGACATGGATGCACTACTGGAAAATGGCCTTATACCCATGGTTTTGGGAAAAAACGTGGGTATAGGTATAGTATGGGAGCCTATACCCATGGTGTTGCCTAAAATGTGGGTATATGGTTGTTTTTGAGACCTATAACCATAGTTTCTGTAAAACCGTGGGTATAAGATTGTTTTTTGAGGACTTATACCCACAATATTCTAGAACCGTGGGTATATATTTCCCACGTTATAGCGGGAAGAAAATTCACAGGACAAAAAAAATTATGGGAACACTTATTACAATGGTTTTCTAACTATATCCATAGTTTATATAAATATATATAAGTAAATATATATTTATATACCAATAAGAAAAATATGGTAGTGGTTAGGTGCCAAAAGAGTAAAGGTGTTTTCCAGGGATCGAATATTGTGACCGTATATTTTGTTAAAGCTATACCCATGGTTTTACAAACTATGGGTATAGGTAAATGACATGGTGGAGTGGACCTATACCCACAATTTCCCAAACTGTGGGTATAGCTCGAGGCTCTATCGAGGCCTCATTTCCCCACGGTTCCTTGAAACCATGGGTATAGGGAAATTTTCTAGTACTAATGGCTAGCCATAGGACCAAGTGTGCGTGTATTATATTAAAATGGTTATATAATTAATGGTTATATGTTCTATAAAAATGAACATGATGAAGGCAATGCCATGAAAAATAGTGGAGTTACACTTGTGGCTGAAGCGATGCATGTATCTAGTACCAAGGATATAAATTCAATTTATGTGAATATTTCATACTTTGGAATCATCAAAAAAATATGATAGTTAGATTATAAAATATTCCAAGTTCCATTTTTTCAATGAAAGTGGGTTGATAATAATATTTTTATTAAAATAGATGAATTGAGATTTATGAAAGTGGATTTCAGTAAGGAAGGGTATAAAGATGAACCATTTATAATGGAATCACAGGCAGTAAAAGTATTTTACGTTCTAGATCCCACAAACCAAAAGTGGTCAATTATTCTTTTATTGAACAAAACTACTGAAGGGTCAGGTGAAAAGTCAACTGAGGATGACCCCTTCATTGGGATATCACAATCATTTCACAAAAATCCCAATATAGATGATGTATTTTTTGTCAAAGGAGACAACAATGAATTTATTTGGATACTCGATAGAGTGGTAAAATCCATTCAACCTTTAAAAAATGTAGTTTAATAATCATTTTATCTTTTTTTGTAATATACATTGCATTACCTAATGTTATTATTCTTTAAATATTGTATTTATGTAATCTAAATTAAATGTTGAACTATTTCTATAGATAATAATTCTATATATGGTAATGCTCTCAATCCTGAGGAACAACAAGTTTCTCAACCTATTGTTGCTTCCAGTGTAAAGGAACAACAACCTACTGCACATGTCGATTCTATGAATCCAGGGGAACAATAACTTTCTCAACCTGCTATTGCTCCCAATTCAAAGGATCAACATCCTTCTACATATGTTGATACTACTAATATAGAGGAACAACATATTGAGGATATTGAACCCAAGAAAATGGTAGAAAATGAAGAACCGATGTCCTAAAAAAATTAGAATCGTTGTAGCATGACGGTGTTAGAAAAAATAATTAAGATGAAAATAAAAGGCATAGAATTTGAGGTTAGATGTAATGTTCATGGGAAACTTGTTAACCCCAAAACGCCATGTTTAGTAGTTATAGTGGTCTTATCACTCAAGAGCACATGTCGATTGATGTAGATTTGTGGCATCATGTTGTTCCCATGCTTAAGATACTGATTTGGGAATAGGTTAGGGTAACATTATGATATCCTTTCTTTATTTTACTAAAAAACAAAATAATGAATTATTGACTTACTCTTCATCATCCATTGTAGAGTGCATTTATTTTAGATGACTCCCACAAGAAATTTGTATTAATTCTTGTTAGAAAGTCCCATAAAGGCTTTCACAAAATTCTAATGAAATTTTATCTCAAATATTTTGAAGGAAAAATAAACCTGCACCCACTACATATGTACGAATACGTGATAATCCAAGCAACATGGGATAAGTTTTCTGTCCATTTTGGGGAGATATCTTTTCTGGTACATTATGGCTGGTAATATATTGTTTGAAAATACATGTATTAATCATTTTGATTGAGAATATTTAATTTATTAAAGATAAACTAAGTTTTTAAAATAATAAATGGGAAGAAAAACCAATGAACCCCTACCATAAAGCAAGGATGGGGTATGCCTCACTTGAAAAAAATTGGTACTTATTTTAAATATACCGTAATAATTTTATGTTACATAAAAAGAAACATAATTATATTCCTTTTTTTATATGAAGATTGATGAAGACAAATCCAAATCCACTTCCATCCCACATCATGTGCTATGGAAGGAGGAATGTGTAAATAAATATGGGATACTAATAGATGAAAATACACAAAAAGTATGGGAAACATGTGTAAGTATAACATAATAAAAAATTTCTTTAAATCGATATTATATAATAATTATTACTCATTTTCCTATATTTTCTATCCAAATTAGACATAATAATCATCAACTGGTGTACCATATAAACACCCACTATCAGTATCATTGAAGCACCATGAATAGTATGGTTACGTTAGAGTGCGAGTTTTGGGGTGACATCCTGAACATATTTTGAGAAAAGAAAATAACAGGGGGATAAATATAAACAAATGGAAGAGATGCATGTATGATTATTTTCCCTTGAAGAAAAATTTCATTAGTAGTTTGAGTTTCTAGAAAATGTTTTGGGGGGGAATCAAAGATAAGAAACAACTCAAGAACAACCACTGCGTGGAGATCCCCCCCCACCAACTTTGAGGTGAGCCAATCCCCTTAAAGAGCTATCTTAGATGAGGTAAACAGTATTCCCATAATTATTTATGTGAAATGTAAATTAGAAAGACACTATTACCTTTCTTTTATTGATATTATACAGGGTAAAAATGACTATGATTCATATCTATCAACACCTACTCCTCACCTTGTTGTGAGTTTTATCATGTTCAATATCTAATAAGACACTATACATAACAGATAACATCCAATAGGTCATGTGAGAGTGGGGATTAGTGTAGCTCATGACCCAAGCGCTGAGATACCTATTCCACTTGATGAAACAACTATTAATATGGTTGAGAAATATATTTGAACATTCACAGGGTGGTCATCAGATATTGTAAAAAGAATATACCCATAAGGAGGTATTAATTTCGAATTTATTTTTCATGCTAAAATTTTAATAATTTATGAAAAATGGCTTGAACTGATAAATGTTATTATAGAAGGTCAAAGGTAAGGGGTTTAAATGAAAGGTCGGGTCAAAACTATCTAAAGGATCAACTAACTAATTGAAAAGATCTTTAGAAATCACATTTACTATCCTTATTGAATATCTGTATTTACTAAAATTGAATGTTCATACAAATACAAGGTTACAAAGTGGTAGTAATAATATAGATTATTTTAATGAAAAAATGTATAGATAAGCCCTTTTAGACTTCATTACTCTTGAGAATGTAAATTAAATTCTCAAGTATGAATGGATCAGAGTCTTAGTTGTAAATGTATACATGAGGTGTGTTTTCATGACTTTTTTCCAATAACTAATCTACTATGTTAATTTTGGTTAAATACAATTCATAGTTTTTTGCAGGCATCTATATCGATATTCGTTGAAGGGAAAACCCCATGAAAATAAATATGGACTCATTATTCCTCACTTCACTTCTATAAACCAAACCAAAATTGTATCAAAAAAATCATGAAATAGTGGGAAAACAATCCAAATCATTTTAAAGAAAACTTAAGGATGAAAAACTCTTCTTAATACCAATGATTCAAGGGTAAAACTCTAAAATTTAATCATATCAAATATATTTTCATTCATTTCATTACATATTCCTTTTTGTTTTTAGGCTACATTGGGTACTCATTGCGGTCAATTTGGATACTCCAAATATTTATTTTCTAAATGCACTGCATGGATACCCAACAAACCAACCACACATGATGATTTTTTTTCAATTTTTAATTTACTAAATACAATTTTTTATAACTAAAATTCATGTTATATATTTTATATTATGTTTTAAATAGAATTATGTTGTGATAGGGTGGTGTATAAATATCATAAAAATCATGGCATATGAACAATCCATGCATACATGGAGCCTGTATACTTCTATAAGTGGATAAGTATTAGGGTATATATAATAAGTTTTCAGTATCATAACACATATCAAAGAAAATTACTTATTTTTTTCAATATTTTTTCAGTTTCTGAAATATACCAATGGAAAATATGTGGTTATTATGTTTGTAAATTTATGAGAGTGATCACATGTCATCGATAAACTAGAATCCCTCAAGAGGTATTTTCAAGGATAATTACTATTTCATTTAAAATATTTATTAATCCTTTGTGTATTTATATTTTTTCAGTACTACCATGACTGTAAAAAATAATTATATTCACAAGATAAAATAGATTTGTTTATAAATTAATGGGTAGTATAACTAATGTCAGAATGAACACATATATCATGAAGATGTGACTTCCTAATTCTTATTTAGTTGATTTTCTCATCATTTTATCTGAGTTTTTAGTTAATTTTGTCATTATTTCTATCTGATAATTATTTTATTAATTCTTATAGAGATCATGAAGAAATGAATTCATCAACATGGATGATTCACTCTGGTACTATGATCATGAACTCAATATGATACACAATATACCTAGTATTAATCAAATTGTATAGTTTTAGTTTAAAATTGACATTTAATTAATGTATTGTTTCATATTTATGATCAATTTATTTCTATATAGTATTACTAACATAAGAATTGTTTCCTTATATAGGTGGATTCTTTTTCTCGGGTTGGGGTGGTTTGTTCTAAGCTATTCATGCTCATGTAATATTGGAATTCAAGGCTACAACAGAGATAATTACAATAAGGAAATAGGTCAAGAATTTATAGAACCATCATGAAAAAGTGAATTCCTACTACTTATTTAATTAATTTTATCATCATTTTATCTAATGTTTTTAAGTTAATTTCCCTAACATTTTTATCTAATACTTATTTAGTGTTTTTTAAATATTTTTTGATAATTTATAATTTTATTTCAACTATCTCAAAAAAGATAGAAAAGACAAAACATGTTCCTTTCTAATGGAAGAGGAAACCCCATGTAACCTTAAATGTAAAGTGTTTTAGGGAGCATGGGGTATATCTTCCATCCAAATGAAACTTTTTCTCTCTTTTAAATAATTTTCTAGATAGTTCAAAGCAAAAAAATATCACATACCCAATTAGTAGCACCTAAATCAAACACATAATGTGCTCAGTATGACCTAGAATCTATGTTTTTAGTTTATAATTTACATTTTTGTTCAAAAAAATTATTACATAATCAAAACTAATAAAATTAATTAATTTTAATTTGATACTTTATTACATAAATCTATGAGTCATTTGTGATGTGTAGGATTCAGCCACACCTCAATTTGATGAACAATGTGGCCAATATGACACTAAGTATGTGTTTTAATTTAAAATTGACATTAATTTTAGTAAAAAGAAAAAGTGACATGCATAAAACCAATAAAACACATTCAGATTATTTTTATAATTTATAAAAATGATCTATAAGTCATTTTTGATGTGTAGGAATCAACTACACCACAATCTGATACACAATGTGAATGATATGACTCCAAGTGTGTCTTTTTATTTAAAATTAACATTAATTTTAGTAAAAAGAACAAGTGACATAGTGAAAACAAAGAAAATACATTTGTATTGTTTTAATAATTTAGGAAAATGATAAATAAGTCATTTATAACATGTAAGAATCAGCCTCACCTCAATCCAATGCTCGATGCAACCTATATAACCCCAAGTGTTCCCTTTTATTTAAAATTAACATTAATTTTAGTAAAAAGACAAAGTGATATACTAAAAACCAAGAAAACACATTCATATTGTTTTGATACTTCATTAAAATGATCTATACGTCATTTCTGATGTGTAGGAATCAACCTCACCTCAATCTGACTCATGGATTGACCGATATAACTCTAATTGTGTCTTTTTATTAAAATTTGACATTAATTTTAGTAAAAAGAACAAGTGAAATACTTAGAACCATGAAAAAACATTCGTATTGTTTTTATAATTTAGGAAAAGGTTCATAAGTCATTTGTTATGTGTATGAATCAACCTCACCTTAATATGACACACAATGTGACCAATATAACTCAAAGTGTTTATTTTTATTTAAAATTGACATTAATTTTAGTAAAAAGAACAAGTGACATACTGAAAAACAAGAAAACACATTTTTATTATTTTTATACTTTAGAAAAATTATCCATAATTCATTTTTAAGATATGGGAATCAATACCAGCTCAATATAACACATGATGTGACCATTATAACTCTAAGTGTGCTTTTTTCTATTAAAAATTGATATTAATTTTAGTAAAAAGAATAAGTGACATACTAAAAACCAAGAAAACACATTCAGATTGTTTTTTCCTTTATAAGAAGAGTCTATAAGTTATTTTTTATGTTTAGGAATCAATTTTACCTTAATACGATACACGATGTGACCGGTATAACTGAAAGTGTGTCTTTTATTTAAAATTTACATTAATTTTAGTAAAACTAACAAGTGAAATACTGAAAACTGATAAATAACATTAAAATTGTTTTGATATTATAGGAAAAATATCTATAAGTCATTTATGATGTGTAGGAATCAACTGAACCTAAATCTGATGCATGGTGTGACCGATGTAACTCAAAGTGTGTCTTTTTTATTTAAAATTGATATCGATTTTAGTAAAAAGAACACGTGACATACTAAAAACCAAGAAAATTCATTCATATTATTTTGATACTTTAGAAAAATGATCCATAAGTCATTTTTGACATTTAGGAATCACACGAACCTTAATATGATGCATGGTATCACCGATGTGACTCTAAGTGTGTGTTTTTATTTAAAATCAATATTGATTTTAGTAAAAAGAAAAAAGTAACATATTGAAAACCAAGTAAAAAAATTTGGATTATTTTGATAATTTAGGATAACGATCCATAAGTCATTTGTGATAAGTAGAAACATACTGAAAACTAATAAAATGCATTTGAATTATTTTCATACTTTTTGAAAATAATCCATAAGTCATTTTTGATATGTAGGAATCAACCACACATCAGTCCAATGCATGGTGTGATCGATATGACTCAAAGTATCTATTATCAGTTTAAAATTGAAATTATAGTTCAAAATACATGTCACTCATTTAAAACCAAGAAAACATTCTCTTATTGTCTTGTTAATTTATAAAAACAATTCACAAGTCATTTGTGACATGTATCAAGTAGCCTCACATCAAACTGACATATGATGTCACTAGTATAACTCAAATTTCATGTTTCCAATTTGAAATGAAATTTTAGTAAAAAAAGTGACCTACTCAAAAACGAGAAAACACATTAGTATTATTTTGATACTTTATAAAAATTATCCCTAAGTAATTTTTGACGTATAGGAATCAACCCCCACCTAAATCTGACGCATGGTGAGACCGATATAACTTGATGTGTGTCTTTTTATTTAAATTTCACATTAATTTTAGTAAAAAGAACAAGTGACATACTGAAAACCAAGTAAATGAGTTTGTATTATTTTGATACCTTAGTAAAATGATCCATAAGTCATTTCTGGAGTGTATGAATCAAACACACCTCAATATGATGCATGGTGTGACCAATATGACTCCAAGCGTGTATTTTTTATTAAAAATTGACATTAATTTTAGTAAAAAAAAATAGGTGACATACTGAAAAATAATGAAATAAATTCATATTATTTTTATACTTGAGGTAAAATGATCCATAATTCATTTGTGACATATAGGAATCAACCGAACCTTAATATGATGCACGGTGTAACCGATATGACTCAAAGTGTCTGTTATCAGTTTAAAATTGACATTTTAGTTTAGAACGTGTTTCAGTCACTAAAAAACAAGAAAATGTGCCCATATTATCTTGATAATTTAAGAAAATTATTCATAATTCATTTTGATGTGTGGGAAGTAGTGTCACTTCAAAATGCACATGATGAGACCGGTATGATTCAAAGTGCATGTTTCCAGTTTAAAATGATATTTTAGTAAAAAACAGAGGTGACATACTCAAAACTGAGCAAGCACATTCATATTTTTTTTAATAATTTAGAAAAATCATGCACAAGTCAGTTTTGATATGTAGCAATTAGTCTCACCTCAATCTGATGCACGATATAACTGGTATAATGCTATGTGTGTCTTTTTATTTAAAATTGACATTAATTTAAGTAAAAAGAACAAGTTACGGATTGAAACATTAGAAAACACATTAGGATTGTTTTGATACTTTTGGAAAACTATCCATAAGTCATTTTGATGTGTAAGAATCAACCACACCTCAATATTATGCACAATGTAATTGTTATAACTCTAAGTGTGTATTTTTATTTAAAATTGACATTTTATTAATGTATTCTTTCATATTTATATTTAATTTATTTCATTATAAAATTACTAACATAATATTTGTTTTCTTTCATGGGTGGATTTTTTTACTTGGGTTGGGGTGGTTTGTTCAATAACTGATACCATGGTCGGGATTTTTTTAGAGGGGTTCGCGGGTGCCAAAGATGAACATTAATGTTTTTCAATTTTTGTGGGTAGTAATTTTAAATGTAATTATACAAAACATTGTTTGAAATGTATATGGTAGTGTTTTTTTTGTATTTTTTATGTAAAATTTATTTTAATTAAATTATATATTTTCCTATAGGTGTATTTTCATGTAGGTTACAGGTGTATTTTTTATAGTGTGCTATTATTTAAACAGAACACTATAGTATGTTTGCCTTTATCTGTTCTAATAAAAGTAATGATATAGGGTGACCTTTATCAGTGTTAAACTATCATTGGTAAAGGTTACCCTACCTTTAACAGCATTGAGGAAAACAACACTTTTCTAGCATTGTTAATGCTATTTTTATGTGTTGTTAAAGGGTTGGTCTATATTTGTTGACCCTTTAGCATCCGCCATTTGGTAGTCACTATAGACATCCCTGGACTGGCCTCTAGAGGCCGCCATATGGTGGTAGATATAGGCTACCCCATCCTGATCTATAGTGGTTGCCATATGGAATTCTTTATAGGCTCCCTTGGTCCAACCTATAGAGGATTCCATTTGGTGGTTGCTGTAGATTTTTTATTTTATAAAAAAATTACACTAGAAATTCAAAAACAACAAAAAACTACCATAAGTCAAAAAAATCAATAAATATCTCCGTAATATGTAAAACCATTATCTCATAAATACCTTTGTCCAATAATTTTATAAGCTTCATTCCCATCATCAAATAAAACTATGCATGAAAAAATTAATAAAATAATTAATGAAGTTAAAAAATCACAAAAAAACTAATAATTGAAATTAAGTAGAACATTTTAATTAAAACTTAGTATAACAACTCAAGGACATTCAAATTTGAATATATATTAATTATTTCTAAGAATTTTTAAAAAATTTAAAACTACTAATTTGATCATTCTGGGAATATATCATGTTTGATTGACATGTTGTTTCCTTATAAGTGTTATAAATAATTCTAAGATGATTTTCCTATGATTTGACCCCATTCCGAGACCTTTTTATATAGATCTAACTGTTAAACACATGTTTTTCTATTTTTAAAAAATAAAATTATGTTTCCGCACATCATGGGAAAATGACGTCTAATTTTAACATTTTTTCTACTAGACCATTTAAAAATTAAATTTATGGTTTTTTTACTATTATTTCTTACCATTCAGAGATTGTTCGGTTGGTTTTGACCCCCTAACACACATTTTTTAAAGGGCTTCAAACCTTTAAAAACTTATTATTTAGTCATTTTGGGTAGACCGCACATCATATTAATGATTTTTCTACTCATACATGTATGAGATAATACTATTATGGTTTCCCTATGATTTCACATCCTTATGAGGTCGTTTGTTATGGATATGACCATTAAATGCATGTTTTGATGTTTTAAAACAATAAAAGTATATTTTCGGTCATCTCATGAAAACAACACCAACGATTGACATTATGTATACTCACCCATTTAAAAATTCATTTTTTTATTTTTTTATGATTTTATGATATTCAGAGATCATTCAGATGATTTTGAATCCCAAATGCACATTTTTAAAGGGCTTCTAACCTTTAAAAAATGCTTATTCAGTCATTTTGGGCAGACTGCACATCCTATTGATGTTTCATATTCTCGTACACATAAAAAATAATACTAATATGTTTTCACATTATTCTAAGTTTGTTTATTATGTATTTAACCATTAAATGCACATTTTGGTGTTTTAAAACATTAAAAGTGGGTTTTCAGTCATCCTAAGAAAACAAAAACTCCGAATGATGTTACATCTGATCAAAAAATTCAAAAATAAAATTATAGTAGTTTTAAAATGATTTCATAGTATTCAGAGGTTGTTCAGTTGGTTTTATCCCCTAGACACATTATTTTAAAGGGGTTCAAACCTTTAAAAACTGCTTATTTGGTTGTTCAAGGTAGCCTCATGTTCGATTGATGTTTCATATAATCCTACAGATTAAAAATAATACTAAGATGTTTTTAATTTGAACTAATGTCATTATGAGACCATTTATCATGGATCAAACAGTTAAACCCACGTTTTAGTGTTTTAAAACACTAAAATTTTGTTTTCGATCACCCCAACCAATCAACACCTTGGTTTGAAATTTTTTCTACTCGAACATTTTAAAAATAATTGTATAGTTTTTTCCAATGATTTTACACCAATTGGAGACCATTCAGTTGGTTTTGACCCATGAAAACAAAATTTTAAAGGACTTCAATCCTTTAAAAACTTTTAATTTGATCATTCCGGGCCGACCGCATGTCGGATTGATACATAATTTACTCATACACATCAGAAATAATACTAATAATATCCAATTATGAATTCACATCATTATGAGGCTTTTCTTTATGGATTCAACCATTAAATGAATGTTTTGGTGTTTTAAAATAGTAAAAGTGCGTTCTCAATCATTTTGGGAAAACGACACATCCAATTGAAGTTTTGTCTCCTCACCCATTTCAAAAATAACTTTACAATTATTTTCCTATGATTTCATGGTATTTGGAGGTTTTTAGGTGTGTTTTAACCCCCATAAACAAGTTTTAAAGGGTATCAAATGTTTTAAAACTTCTTATTTGGTCATTCTGGAAAACCTGCACATCTGATTGATATGTCTTCTTCTCATACACATAAAAAATAATACTAAGATAGTTTTCCTTTGATTTAAATTATTTACAAGGATTTTTTATGGATCTGACTATTAAAAACACATTTTTATGATTTAAAGCCCTAAAAGTCTGTTTTCAGTCATCCCGAGAAAAAAAAATCCGATTGATATTCATTCTACTCGACCATTTCACAAATAACTATATGGTTATTTTCATAAGATTTCACACCATTATGAGGTCATTCGGGTGGTTTTGACCACCGAATACTCATTTTTAAAGGTGGTCCACACTTTAAAAACTTCTTATTCAGTTTTTTTGGGAATACCACATGTCTTATTATTGTTTCTTTGACACTTACTCATAAAAAATACAACCAAGATAGTTTTCCTATGATTTTACATCGTTTCAATTCCATTTTCTATAGATCTGGCAATTAAACGCGTGTTTTGGTGTTTTAAAACATTTAAAGTGCATTTTTTTTCATCGTAGGGAAATGAAACCTTTAATTTTCATTCCATTTACTCAAACAATTCAAAAATCATTATACAATTGTTTTTGCCTAATTTCATGGCATTCAGAGGCCATTCGATAGATTTTGACCCCTCATATGTACATTTTTAAGACATCGAACCTTTACAAACTTTTTATTCAGTAATTATAACAAACCATGCATATTATTGATGTTTCATATTCTTTTCTATGTCAATAATAATAATAATATAGTTTTCTAATAATTTCACATCATTTTGAGGTTGTTTTATATGAATCTAACTATTAAACGAACATTTTGGTGTTTCAAAATAGTAAAGGTTTTTTTTAATAATCCTAGGAAAATAGAACTATAAATTCATATTATTTCTACTTGAACATTTCAAAAATAATTTTACGGGTTTTTTCGTCTAATTTCATGACATTTGGAGGTTGTTCAGTTGGTTTTTAACCCCTGGATGCACATTTTTAAAGGGAGTCAAGCCTTTAAAAACTGGTTATTTACTTGTTCTGTAAAGACCACATGTCCGATTTATGTTTACCTTACTCCTAACCATAAAAAATAATACTAATACATTTTTACTATAATATCATGTCATTATGAGGCCGTTTGCAGTGGATTTGATTGTTAAATGCATGATTTGGTGTTTTAAAACATTAAAAGTTCATTTTCGGCCATATCAAGAAAACCGAACCCAAAATTGACTTTTTTTACTTGACCATTTCAAAAATCACTTTATTGTTGTTATTGTATGATTTTATAGCATTCAGAGGCTATTCTGTTGGTTTTGACCGCCTTAATGAACGTTTTTAAAGGCATTAAACCTTTAAAAACTGCTTATTCAGTCATTTCTGACAGACCACGCATCCAAGTGACATGTATCATACTCATACACATCAAAAATAATAATAAAATAGTTATCCTATGATTTTATATCATTTGGAGACCATTTACTATGAATCTGATCATTAAACATGCATTTTGGTGTTTTAAAACCATAAAAGTTCTTTTTTGATCATCCTAAAAAAAGCACCTCCAATTGAAATTATTTCTGCTCGACCATTTAAAAAATCACTATATAGTTTTTTCCTATGATTTCATGACATTTGGAGGTCATTCATTTGGGTTTGACCCCCCATACACACGTTTTTAAAGAGTATCGAATCTTTAAAAAATAATTATTTGATTGTTCGAGGAAAACCACATGTACAATTGATGTTTCATCTACACATGAACATCACAAATAACACTAAATGATTATCCTATTAATTCAAATCATTCTAAGTATATTTGTTATGGATGTGACTGTTAAATGCATGTTTTGGTGTTTTAAAATAGTAAAAGGGAATTTTTGGTTATCATGAGAAAACGACACCACCCATTGACACTCTATCTCTTCATTCATTTCAAAAATAAATCTAAGATTTTTTTCTTATGATTTCAAGGAATTTGGAGGCTATTCAGTTGGTTTTGACCCCGAGGCGCACGTTTTTAAAGGGCATCAAACCATAAAAACTGATTATTCAGTCATTCCAAGAATCCTTCATGTATGATTGATGTATAGAATACTTTTACACATAAAAAATATCATCTTCTTATTAATTCAAGTCATTCATAGGTCGTTTTTATTGATCTGTACATTAAACACATGTTTTGGTGTTGTAAATCAGTAAAAGTTTGTTATCTGTCATCCCAAGAAAATAGAATCTCTGCTTGATGTTAATTCTCTTAGAACATTTCAAAAATCACTGTATAGTTTTTCTCTAATTATTTCATGGAATTTTTAGGTTGTTTAGTTAGTTTTGACCCCTGAAAGTATGATTTTAAAGAGAATAAAACCTTTAAAAACTACTTATTCAGTCGTTCTAGGAAGACTGCATGTCTGATTGATATTTCATCTACCCTTACTTTCCAAAAATAATAATTAGATGGTTTTATAGTTAATTTACATCATTATGAGGTCATTTTTTATGGATATGATCATTAAACACACGTTTTGGTGTTTTAAAACACTAAAAGTACATTTTTTGTTTTCCTAGGGAAACATAACCTATTATTGATGTTCCATATGCTCACCCATTTCAAAATTCACTATATGGTTGTTTTCTTATGATTTGATGACATTCAAAGGTATTTGATTGGTTTTAACCCCCGTATGCATGTTTTTAAGGAGCGTCAAACCTGTAAAAACAAATTATTCAATTGTTTCTAGAAAAATGAACATTTAATTGACATGTTGTCTACTAATACACATAAAAAATAATATTATGACAATTATACTATGAATTAATTTCATGAAAAAGAGGCGCAACCTGGTTGGTGAGGAATTAACAAGTTCATACAAGAGACCCAAGATCAAATCCAGGCAGAGACATATTTTTGGTACTGTAGTAGGATTGTAGCAAGTACTATAGTGGGAATTGTAGAAGGCACTATTAGGTAATGTAGCAGTTGGAACTATTCACCTGTTTGGTCTTTTGGGCCACTGGTTTGGTCCTTGGGTCCTTCAAGGCCTTCGGGCCACCCAAGGCCTTTAGACCAGTAAGGATTTCTAGCCACCTCAAGACCTTTGGGACATCTCAAGAACTTCGGGCCACCTCAAGGCCTTCGAGCCTCATAAAGTTGTCCTTAATGGACCAATAAGACTCTATAAGGAGTGGGATCTAGGTGGGTATACAGAGAAGGATAATTCACTAGAGTAGAAGATAAAGGATTTGGAAGAATGAGAGGGTATGAAAATTTATATCGGGACCAGCCTGTTCTTGCATAACAAGCCTATTCAAACAACCATGCGAAGGTGGAGATCTGACATCATGATGAAGATGTTGGGGAGAGGTAGTTCCAATTAGTTATAGTCTAGATTATTTACTCTAAGACCTTCAGGTCATGTAATTTCATGAAGCCTATGGGCCATGTAAGGGTTTCCCTTAGACCCTTAAAAGGCGGATTATCAAAAATGAATAAAAAGAAGGCCTCTGGGCCATTCAGGCTAATTAATTTCATTTTTACGTTGTTTTTTATGGATCTAACTATTAAACGACACCTAAAAGTTTGTTTTTCGTAAAATTAAAAGTGTATTTTCAGTCATTCAGAACAAAAAACACCTCTGATTGATGTCTCATCTCCTCGACCATTTCACAAATCACTATACAATTATTTTATAATGATTTCATAAAATTTTGAGTTCACTCAGTTAAGAGAAGAATTTGTGAAGAAAATTTTGCTGAAAAGATTAAGAAAATTTAGAAACAAGATGAGCATAAGAAGAGAGAAGTCGAGGCATGTTAGATTTATGATATCCATGCCCATAAATTCTCTAGTTAAACAATACAAGGAGGGGTTTAAAAAAAAGGTAAATGTAAAGTGGAATGGGAGGGAAAGATATGGGATTAGAGATAACCATGGATTAGGGTAGGGGATAAGAAGATGTGTGGTGAATAATTGCAAGACCCTATTGGTGTCGATGATTTTTTTTTTTTAAATGTGTTTGGATAGAATAAAAAGCCCATAGTGTGTAGAGGGGATAAGATATTCCATAAGAAGAGTCGTGTGACTAAGGGTGTTACCAGTATCAGTACTTCTTATGGTTTGAAATGTGTAGAGAGAAAAAATCCTAGATCTGGAAACTTATTTTCATAGAGACACATGAAAAAGAGGTCACATGTTTTTTTAAGGGACTCAATAGTCACATGTGGCCAAAGTTGACTCACTCACTATCCATGATAACCAAGCTGATTCTACTTCCCTATTTAACCAAAAGTCTCTCCCTTGTATTTCCCATCTCACGACGTGGCTTTGATGACCACAGTGGATACCAATAGCCCCTAGTCCATGCAAGTTTGGAAATAATGATCCTATTTTAATGGTCTCTTTCTTCACTCTCACATCCACGTGGGGCCTAATAATCAATTTTTGAAACCGTGCATGCAGTTTATTATATATGAAAATCTCTTTTAAAACCACCTGAACCCCCCGAGAATCTTATATTTCAACCTTGGATTGGGATTTATAGATTTTAGGTGTTCTCAAATCCTTACGGAAGGATTCCAAGGCAATCTGAACACCGTTCTTCGAGATTGGAATCCCGGATTGAAGATCCGCTCTTCTCTTAGTAAGTGGACTTCATCCCGATGCTTCTCCCATTTCTTTCCTCCATCTTTCTTAATTCTTTTAATGGAGGATATTCATTGTTTTCATGGATCTAGACCTATGGGTTGAGATCTAGATCTAGGATTCTGAATCTAGATCTAGATTTTCAATATCTTGATGCCTTTGATCTTAATTTGGTTTTAGGGAGTTAGATCTAGAGCTTGATCAATGGAGTTGTGCTTCTGAGATTTTGGGGATTTCCCTTGGGCTAACTTTTGTCAATAAACTGAGGTAGGAGATCTAAATTGAACTCCCATAGTCATGATTTATGATATGTGTATGAGTTTATGAAATTTCTTGATTCCTTTGATAAATTATTTCCTAAGTGGGGGTAATTAGGAAAGTGGAATTGATGCGTGTTTACCTTGGTGATTTATTGATAATTGAATCACAGAAAAAATGAATGGGGGGTTTTCCAAAGTGATTGATATATTAAAGATTTAATTATGGGCTGTGATCTTGTTTTTGAGTTATTGAATTGATTGTATTAAGATAATTAATTTTGAGAATTAATTATGACTTGATGGGTTTTGAAATGGATAATTAATTTTGAATAATTAATTATGGTATTAAAATGGTATTGATTGGTTAATTAATTGATGAAATAATTAATGGGTTATGCGCTTAGTTAATTTTTGAATTAACTAATGGCATTTGAAATGTTTAACTAATCATTGGATTAGTAAATGATTAATGTGGAAAATTCTTTTGAATTAAAGAATGATTAAATGGATGAGATTTTGTGGTGCTAGGTATGACATCCTAGACCAATGTAGAAGTTGGTACTTGAACATGGAGTTCCTCCCCAATAGTTATCTAAGTGATTAGATGTAAGGGTGTTATTCATGATGACCTACACCAAATGAGAATTGGAGTGCTAGGCATGACATCCTACATTCACTGAGATTTGGGGTGCTAGGCATGACATCCTACACCAAATGATTAATGATAACAATGAGTGATGTTTCAACTGAGATTTGGGGTTCTAGGTATGACGAACTACATCAAATGATTGATAATAATGAATGATTATTCAATTGAAAAACATGGATTGAATTGGCCTAATTTTATGATTAAGTACTAAATGATAATGTGATAACTATTTAATTTATGAATTGTATTTATTGCTTCATATAACTGAATGCACTATCTTTTGACTAGACTCATTTTAGACATCGTTGGTGGTGGCCTACTGAGTTTCAATCACAGCCTATTCGGGATACTTGATCGGCAACTGAGCAGACTTTGTTTTTGTAGGACATGATAATGTCAAGGCCTTGAGATGAGTTATAGTTTGGGATTGGAGCATGGGAAAGGGAACCAGACGTGGTTCAGAATCTGTTTGGGATTCGTTGCATGTTTAATTTTAGTTGCATTGTAGACACTTGACATTCTCATTGAAATTGAATAATTTACCTTTCAATTGACTATTTTATTCTTTGGTTTGACTATTATATGTCATGGTATTGTTCTAGTTATTTATACACATCCATACTTGGATATTATTATTTTCTACCTCTGGTGTTTTATTCTAATAACAAAGTGTATATTCTCTCCAAGACTGACTTACCTGACCCTTGCTGCTAGTCGGCACCCTCTAGCATACTGAGATTCGCACTTGAGGGCATGCGACCAACTGGGTCGGGGCACCGTTTAGTGGCTCCTGAGTTGGGATGTCACAAAGTGGTATCAGATGTGTTTTTTCTTTGTTCTTCCATTGTCTTACTATTTTTGGGAAAAGGTAGACATGAGACTAGGAAGAGTCAAGGCTTGGTAATGAGCTCGTGCATGAGAGTTTCTAACCCATGTACGGGGGAAAATTTGAGCACTCAGGGTGGGATTTTTGTGATTGTTGTTTGTTGTTACAGTTGTATGTTATTTTACCTTGGGTGACACACTTGTGGTGCGATGTGATATTTGTCATGAAAATTGTTGTATTTTGATTTGTGGCCTAAAAATACATAATATTTGAGTCCAAATGCATCATTCTAGGCACTCAAGGTTGTTGTAACGTGCATCATTCTAGGCACTCACGGGAAAATGGTTTATGGGTAAGTTGTTGAACTTGAACTATTTTTCCTTATTATGAGATTAAAATAATGATGCAGAATAGGAATAAATGGGTATTTAATGAGAACCTATATTGATGAAATGGGAATGAATAATTAATTAATTATTGAATTAATTAATTTGAGATAATGTGATTAATTAATGCTAGATTAATTAATGAGAATAAATATACCCTTGTTAACCAAGACCTAAAAGTAGGATGGTTAAGGGTAATGATCAGGCCTTTGTGTTGACCGTGTGGCGATAAAAGGGAGAAATGACATGTTGAATCTTATTGTGTTATTTTATTCCCTTACATAAATGTTATAAGGTTTAATTATGAGACCTAAGACATGTGTTTGGCCTTGTAGAATCATGCCTCCATGATGCTTGTTGAGGGAGAGACTGAGGGGTATGGCCTGAAACGAACTTCTAGAGAGGGAGATTGAGACACCATTGGTGCAAGGTGAGGAAGAAGGGGAACAATTCCGAGAGAACTTTTCTCATTTCATGAAATTCATGGAGAGAGACCCTGGGAGGGTTCAGAAAAGCATGTCTGAGTTGACAAGGGAGTCTCAGTTGTAGCATCCTCCTACTTTTACTGGAGAGGGTAGACCTGATGAAGATGAATTATGGATTGAATCTATAGAGACGATACTTTACCATTTAGAGACTCTGGTTGAGATAAGGGTCAAGTTGGCTGCTTATATGCTGCGGGGTTCCGCGAAGTACTGGTGGGACATTCAGGTATGTTCAGGATAGACAAATAGTATGTTATGGAAGGACTTTTTGGAGAAGTTATTAGAACACTTCTATCCAGACATGCTGAGAAAAGATAAGGATTCAAAGTTTATGCATCTGACACAAGAAATCATATCCATAATGGAGTAAGCTGAATGTTTTACAGATTTACAGCATATTGCTCCATCTTTGGTGGTAGATGAGGCATCTTTAGAAAAACGATTTCAGGACTGACTTAGGTGTGAAATTAAGTCCTATGTGAATATCTTTAGGTTGAATAAATTTTCAGAAGTGGTTAACCAGGCTCTCATTTCACAGGGTAACCTGAAGGAGGTTTCCAGTACTGGATAGGTAGCTGGATGATCATGGGGTATGCCTTTTGAGAGCAGTAAGCGACGTCACGAGTATCTTAGCGAGGACAGTGGAAATCAAGGTGTAAAGTCAGGAGGAACAGTTACATCGGATCTTTCTAATGTACTTTTCCACCAGTGCGGCAGGTAGGGACATTATCATACACATTGTCCTCAACCACCAGTGGAGTACCAATTTTGTGGCAATATGGGACATCTACAGAGGTTCTTCAGGAGGCAGCGGCAGGCTGGTACTGAGGGAGCGACTGCTCAGAGTCAGAGTGTGGGAAGGGGGTCTTCTACACCATATACGTCTATCAACTAGAGTTCTACTGGAAGAGGAGTTAGAATAAGTGGGAGTGTTGCTTCAAGGAATGATCACCCGTACTAATAGAGTGGTGCTACTCAAGGGAGTCAGACGACACCATATGGAAGAGGGACAAGACAGATACATGCAGTTCATCCTACACTTGTCGAGAGCAAGGCTGGTCCATTGACAGTGAGAGGTACTATTCTAGTTGCTTCTAATTTAGAAACTTCCTTGTTTGAAACTGGTGCCTCTAATTCCTTTATATCTGAAAATCTTGTTAATGGCTTGATCCAGAAGGTGGAGTCCGTAGGCAGGCTGATGAATATCGATACACCATTGGGAACACAGACTAGGGATATCTGTTTATGCAACGAATGTTTACTAGATATCGAAGAGTATCGTTTCCTTTGGGATATATATGTCCTTGATATAATGGGCTTTGACTTAATTATGGGTATGGACTGGCTAGTCACATACCGAGCCCATATAGATTGTTATCGCAGGAGAGTGACCTTTGTATCTCCTGAGGGTGATCAATATGTCCTTTGTGGAGAATGGGATATCCATGCAGGCAGATCTAGGCCAATTACTCAACAATTGAGAGAGCTCATGGCCCAAGTTTCTAGTCTTTTGCTGGATGATGGGGGTGGTAGGCAAGACATCCTTCCACCAATAGTATAACTATTTCAGGATGTCTATCCTGAAGACTTTTCAGGATTTTCACCTAAGAGATATGTGGAATTCACTATTGAGCTCATTCCAGGAGCTGAGCTGGTATCTATTCCACCTTACAGAATGGCACTGATTGAGCTTCAAGAGCTCAAAACGCAGTTGGTGGAGTTGGAGGATAAGGGGTTTATCCGTCCAAGTACGTCACCTTGGGGATCACCTATTTTGTTTTCAAAGAAGACCAATGAGAGTTTACACTTTTGTGTCGATTACTGGAAGTTGAGTAAAATGACTATAAAGAACTGATATTCTCTTCCACGTATCGATGATCTGTTTGACCAGCTTAAGGAGGCTAGTGTGTTCTCAAAGATCGATATGAGATTAGGGTATCATCAGGTGAGAGTTTGGACTTCTGATATACCAAGAACTGCTTTCAAAAGTAGGTATGGACTTTATGAGTTCATCGTAATTCCATTTGGATTGACAAATTCTCCAACAATGTTTATGGACTTAATGAACAAGATCTTTCATCTGTACTTAGATCAGTTTATGGCGGTGTTTGTGGACAACATCTTAGTGTACTCTAAGACTCATGACAATCATGCCCAATATCTTGACATCATCCTGGGTACACTGAGAGAGGATTGTCTATATTCCAATCTATATAATGTTAGTTTTGTATTGACTGGGTACACTTTTTGGGGCACATCATCTTAGAAGAAGGTGTGGCTGTTGACCCAGAGAAAGTTCAGGCAGTGATTTCTTGGGAGTATCCCAAGAATGTTTTTGATATTCAAAGCTATTTGGGATTAGCTAGTTATTACAACAGGTTCATCTAAGACTTTTCCCGATTTTCAGCATCGCTAACTGGTTTGACCAAGAAAGGGATAAATTTTATTTTGACAGAAGCATGTGAGAATGCTTTCTAGGAATTGAATAAGTGCTTGACTTTAACACCAATTTTGATCTTACCTGAGGAAGGTGAGGAGTACACGGTGTTTTGTGATGCTTATGGGATCGGACTTGGAGCTGTGTTGATGCAAGGGGATAAAGTCATTTTTTATGGGTCTCGGAATTTGAAACCACATGAATATAATTACCCTACACATGACCTTGAGTTATCAGTAGTGTTTTATGATCTTAAGTGTTGGTGACACTATATTTTGGGTGAAAAGTTTACAGTTTTTACGGATCAAAAAATCTTGAAGTATATCTTTTCACAGCGCGACTTGAATCTTTGGTAGAAAAGATGGGTAGAGTATATGCAATCCCTTAATTTTGAACTGGAATATACACCCGAGAAGGGGAATAGTATGGTTGATGCCTTGAGCAGAAAAACTCAGACTCAAGTTGTACATGAGTTGAGTGCAGAGTGGAAGGTGATGACCTTGCTAGAAGAAATGCATGTGGTAGTTCAGGAGAGTCAGGAGAGGATGAATATGGTTTCTGTAGTAGTGGAGTCTATGCTCTTGAGATAGATCAAGGATAGGCAGTATAAAGATCTAGAATGTTTAGCCTTGATGGAAATCCTTGAAGTTGGGGAGACACCTTCAAAATAGAAAATATATGAGGACGAGATCATCTATGTGAAAAATTAGGTTGTTGTGCCTACGAGCATGCAAGAGGAAATCATGCGAGAATTTCATGCTTCAAGGTGGGCGGTATATCCTGGGGTGAAAAAAATGTATCGTGACCTTTAATGACAGTTTTGGTGGCCAGGTATGAAAAATGAGATAGCGGGGTTCGTAACAAGGTGTTTCACTTGTCATCAGGTGAAAGCAGAGCATCGACGACTAAGAGACCTATTGTGAACATTACCTATTTAGGAATGGAAGTGGGATGACGTGACTATGGATTTTGTGGTAGGACTTCCAAAGACCTTTAGAAAGAATGATGTTTTTTTGGGTCATTGTGGATTGACTAACAAAGGTAGAAAACTTCTTTCCTATCAAGGAAACATTTACAATAGATTAGTTAGAAGAACTATACGTGAGAGATATAGTTCTTTTTCATGGGGTTCCATTGACTATAGTTTCAAATCGTGATTTGTGATTTAATTCACGCTTGTGGTAGGGATTATAGAAGGCACTTGGTACAAAGTTTCTGTTAAGTATGACCTTCCACCCACTTACATATGAGAAGTCGGAGCATACCATATAGATGTTAGAGTATATGTTGTGAGCATGTGTCCTTGACTTTCCTGTTTCTTGGGAAAAGAACTTTGATTTAGTGGAGTTTTTCTATAACAACAGTTATCAAGAAACTGTACAGATGGAACCATATGAGGCACTTTATGGTATACCTTGTAGATCACCTCTATGTTGGTTAGAGGCGGGTGAGTCAGCGCTATTGGGATCGAGACTGGTTCAGGAGACATTGGAGCAGGTTCAGTTGATTAGGAAATGTATGGCTACAACTCAGAGTAGGCAGAAATCGTATGCTGATAGATGGATATGAACTCTAGAGTTTACATAGGGTGATCATGTATTCCTTTGTGTTTCACCTATATTGGTTCACCATAGGATATGGAGGTAAGGAAAGTTATCACCCAAGTTTGTGGGACCTTTTGTGGTGCTAGAGAGAATCGGGCCGGTGGCATACCGATTAGAACTTCCATATAAATTCAGCACTATGCATGATGTTTTTCATGTGTCACAACTACAGAGGTATCACCCTGACCCTTCTCATGTGATTGATGTAGAGGAAGTCGACTTCAAGACAAATGAATCATTTGAGGGGCATCTGGTACGTGTGCTGGGTCGCAGTGAGAAAGTGTTACGGGGAAAGACCATTCCGTTAGTTCATGTGTTATGGCAACATGGAAATGTTTAAGAGGAAACTTGAGAATTGGAATCAGACATTAGGGCTCAATATCCCTATCTTTTTGTCTTATAATGTTATAGAAGTTTGGGAGTGTAGCTCGAGAACGAGCTGTTATAAGGTGGGGAGATTGTAAGATCCCAGCCTTTTCTAGAGTCCTCTCGGGTGTGTTTTTAGGTAATTTTTGAAGTTTTTAAGTGTGTTTAACTTAGAGTAGAATATTGGGGTGTGTTTAGGAAAGCCTTGTTCTAACCGTGTGCCTCTGCCTAGGAAAACGTGCGTGCAGTTTTTAATATCTGAAAATCTCTTTTAAAACCACCCAAACCCACCAGGACCCCTATATTTCGACCTTGGATCGGGCTTGACAGATTTTAGGTATTCCCAAATCATTCCAGAGGGATTACAAGGTGATATGAACACCATTCTTCGAGACTGGAAGCCCATATTAAAGATCCTCTCTTCTCCCAGTAAGTGGATTTCATCCCAATGCTTCTCCTGTTTCTTTCCTCCATCTTTCTTAATTATTTTCATGGAGGATATTCATTGTTTCTATGGATCTAAAACTATGGGTTGAGATCTTGATCTAGGATTCTAAATCTAGATCTAGATTTTCAATATCTTTATGCCTTTGATATTAATTTGGTTTTAGGGAGTTATATTTGGATGTTGATCAACGACGTTGCGCCGTTGAGATTTTGGGTATTTCTGTTAGGATAACTTTCGTCAATAAACTGAGGTAGGAGATCTAAATTGAACTCCCATAGTCATGATTTATGATATGTGTATGAGTTTATGAAATTTCTTGATTCCTTTGATAAATTATTTCCTAAGTGGGGGTAATTCGGAAAGTGGAATTGATGCGTGTTTACCTTGGCGATTTATTGATAATTGAATCACAAAACAAATGAATGGGGGGTTTCCCAAAGTGATTGATATCTTGGAGATTTAATTATGGGTTGTGATATTGTTTTTGAGTTATTGAATCGATTGTATTAATATAATTAATTGGGATAATTAATTATTAAATGATGTTTTGATTTAAAGATAATTAATTGTGAGAATTAATTATGACTTGATGGGTTTTGAAATGGATAATTAATTGTGAATAATTAATTATGGTATTAAAATGGTATTGATTGGTTAATTAATTGATGAAATAATTAATGGGTTATGTGCTTAGTTAATTGTTGAATTAACTAATGGCCTTAGAAATGTTTAACTAATCATTGGATTAGTAAATGATTAATGTGGAAAATTATTGTGAATTAAAGAATGATTAAATGGATGAGATTTTGTGGTTCTAGGTATGACATCCTAGACCAATGTATAAGTTGGGACTTGGACATGTCATTCCTCCCTAATATTTATCTAAGAGATTATATGTAAGGGTTTTTGGCATGATTACCTACACCAAATAAGAATTGGAGTGCTAGTTATGACTTCCTACATTCACTGAGATTTGGGGTGCTGGGCATGACATCCTACACCAAATGATTAATGATAATAATGAATGATGTTTCAAATGAGATTTGGAGTGCTAGGCATGAAAACCTACACCAAATGAATGATAATAATGAATGATTATTCAATTGTAAAGCATGGATTGAATTGGCCTAATGTGATGATTAAGTACTAAATGATAATGTGATAATTGTTTAATTTATGCATTGTATTTATTTCTTCATATAACTGCATGCACTATATTTTGACTGGACTCGTTTTAGACATTTTTGGTGGTGGCCTACTGAGTTGTACTCACAACCTCTTCGGGCCGCCTAATCAGCACCTGAGTAGACTTTTTTGTTGTAGGACATGATAAGGGAAAGGCTTTGGGATAGTTTGCAGTTTGGGATTGGAGCATGGGAAAGGGAACCAGATGTGGTTCAGAATATGTTTAGGTGTCATTGTGTCTTTAATTTTAGTCGCATTGTATACACTTGACATTTTCATTGGCATAGAATATTTTACCTTTCAGTTGACTATTGTATTCGCTGGTTTGACTATCATATGTCATGGTATTGTTCTGGTTATTTATACGCTTCCGTACTTGGATATTTTTATTTGATACCACTGATGTTTTATTCTGATAATAGAGGGTATAGTCTCCCCAAGAATGACTTACCAGACCCTCACTGCTAATCGACACCCTCTAGCATACAGGGAGGCACACTTGAGGGCATGTGTACATCCGGATCAGGGAACCGTTCAGTGGCTCCCAGGTCGGGACGTCACTTGTGACCTTCACAATTTATATCTTTTTCCATTTTTTTTCTAACATGGTGCAATATATTGATATCACTACTACAAAAACATAATTATAAATTACCCATTTATGAACACTTTTAAAAAATCACTGACAAAGGTGGGTCTTTATCAAAACCTTTAAAATGAACTGATAAAGTCCTCACACAATGTATGAATTTTATCATTGTTTCATAAAGAGATATTCTTTATCTATGTTAAAAAAATACTTATAAAGAGACACATATTTTCAGAACTCAAAAAGCATTTATAAAGGGTCTCCCAACATATCCTCTTTATTAGTGCTCAAACAAGATTACCCTTTATCAATATTTTTTTATCACTAATAAAAGGTCCTCTACATTAATAAAAAATATTATTGGATATTAAATTTTAATATATGATTCTATTCAAATTGATATAAATTAAATACATTTACTTAAATTTGATTTATATAATACAAAATATGAATATATATTTAATATATAATATATTTACTTAAATATACTTTATAAAATAATTAATAATTAACAATACTTAAAAAATTTCAAACTATAATAGAGTAATACATGTTTAATAAAAAATTGTTAATAAAAAAAATTAAAATATTAATTAAAATCTTAAGATAAGTTGATAATTAAACTTTAAATGATTATAAAAAGTAGTATAAAAAGACCTATAGGGGCATCCAACATCCATCATTAAATGCCTATTGTAGAGGATATAGTGACCCAAGCCTTTTACATATATTATTATATTAATCTTAACATAAATATCTATTAAATACACACCAAGGGTTGAAAATACTAGTTTCTTTGGAAGAATTCATACATAATTAGATTATATGAAACTAGAATAAAATATATTTTTATTTATCCCCATAATGAGCTATTAAATCTCTTTTCACTCCTACAACTGCATAGGATAACCTGGAGAATACATAGACAAAATGGGTGATCTAAAAATCCTAGTAAGGGGATAAACATGGTAATTAAGCATAACACATGTTTCAGAAGGAATAATATGATAACATAAAAGGAATGAATCATGAATAAACATATAGAGTCATAGAATATAGAACATTAAATCATATAATCATGGAAATATAATAATGTGGAAGCAACATATAACATGACATAAACATGAGTCAAAGCTAACTATAGAGAAAATATCACATGGTAGACAGAGCCCCGTAATACATTAGGTTTACTCTATAATCCTATACATAACATCTCATGAGACTAAAATATTACCCATTACATTGGAGATCTATATGGGTGTACCCATAATAAAATGTACATGCATATGTTTTCCACATAAATAAATCAAATAGAAGGCTTAAACATGAGGATTACTCATGTAAGGAAATGGGTTTCATAATCATGTCCTAAGGAATAACCAAACGACATATCATGATGGTATCCATGAAAGAATGGATTAAATAATTCTTGGAAATTTATAAATTAAAAACAAGAATATATCAAGAATAATGATTTATAAATAAATTTAAAATATTAAAAAGTGTGGTTAGGTTAATTTAGAAATGTGTCACTTAAGTTCAATTTTAGTTAAAATAATAAAGAGTATTTAAAGAGAATAATAATCGGGTTTTCTTATCGAGAGGGATTGAGAAGGGGATATTTTAAAACATGTATTTACCCATAAAATAAATATTAAATAAACTTGGTTTACATGTGTGGGACTTATATAAAAAATATATAAGAATTATATAAGAATAATGAAGAGATAAATTGAGGTAATGATCAATAAAGCGTAACCCAAAGAAAATTGGGAGGTTTGGAGAGATCCCTTACCTTATGTCTGAATGTGTTACGCACTTTCACTTAATATTCTATGTAATAAAATTATATTAATTAATTACCTAATTAATAACCTTTTACATCTATATTTTATTTATTATAATTTTATTAAGTTCATTTATATCCATTTCAACGAGTTATAAAGTTTAATTTTTTTATTCCAGGAACATTCGTTTCATGGTTTCAATGTTGGCTCACTTACGTATACTTATAGAAGTTCTTTTCAAATGATAATGAAATTATAAAAGTGAAATTAAATGGTACACATTCACTTCAAAAATTTTAAATGGTCCCATATATGATTTTGTTTTCTGACATGTGGGTGATTTATTTAATAAAATGTTAATAATAAATGTTTAGTTTATTTTGGTAGTTTTTCCGATCATCTCAAACTAGTCTTATTTTATTTTATTTTATGGCCATATACTATTTCAAGAATTTGAAAATAATTGTAATCTACATATTTAGTTTATTTTAAACAATTATCAATAAATTTAAACTTTCTATGAATGAAATAGTGGAAAGTGAAAACTCATCATCCATGAAGGTGGTTAATCGATATAATATAGATAGTGGTTTCCTTTTTCTTTGAATAAGAGGAGATGATAAATGAGGTGTATAGAAGATATTACATTTTCAATATAAAATTATAGTGTATAAAAGATACTAAAGTTATTATTATATGTTGGATGAAGGAGGAAAAGGGAAGTTAGATGAAGAAAAGAAATAAAAATAAGTAGTTTGGGAATTCTACCTCTTAAATATCGCCTCCTTAAAGGAACCCTTAAGGAAATTGGAATTGGTATTTTGGTGATAAAAAAATCAATTGAAAATGGGTAAGAGTGGGTAGGATAGGCATTGGAAGATATTTAGCAAGCTTTAAGGCTTATAATATTTGAGGAGAAAGGATGGTGAGGGTGGTATTTATAAGAAGAGGAGAGGGGTGTTTTTTAATATTATATTCATTAGTTTATTATTTTGGATCAAGAATATAAATAATGGTTATTA
This sequence comes from Viscum album, assembly GCA_963277665.1. Classification (NCBI taxonomy): domain Eukaryota; kingdom Viridiplantae; phylum Streptophyta; class Magnoliopsida; order Santalales; family Viscaceae; genus Viscum; species Viscum album. Next base: position 402,800,483 of record OY728138.1, read on the forward strand.
TTATGACTATATGTAATAACTAGTGCTCGTGAGTTTGAAATAATGGGTTATTAAATCATCCATGACTTAAAAACTCATGTATTTGGCTTATAATATTTAATATTGTAAATTATCTTATTTCACTATTCACTAAAAATTCAATTATTTTAGAAAAATACCAAAAATTAACCCTATCCATTTTTTGACATGTAGATTTCAAAAATTGAATCCATTTTATGAAAATAATTTTCTAAATATGATAAATTTAATTTTTAAATAAAATAACCGTTTATTCAAAAAAATACTAGTTTTAATATTATAATCAATTTTATAAACCTTTGAAAAATTACTTATGCTCTCATAAAATTATCTTATCATTATAATAAAACATAATATTAATTTATAAATCCATTTTATATAAATAAAATTTATTTTAAATCATTTTATTTATTATAAAAGTGTGATTAAAACATCCATGCTTTATAAAAATATAATCACTTAATTTATAATTTTTAAAACATTTATTTACTTGTACCATGGTTTAATTATATCATATTTTTATTTTATATGATATCTAAATATTATTTTACACTTACATATGTAAGGTTACTATTATAATGCTCATATTACTATTCCAACAATCAGATTACTATTCCAACAGGCAGATTACTATTCCAACTATCATATGGGTTCCCTATTTCCTATAAATATCTCTTACTCCAATTATTAATAATTCAATTATATTTTCTCTCAAGTTTATTTATAATTTAGTCTTCAAAATTAATATTTTATTATTAACATTATGTTATATTTCTACAGCTTTGTTCGTGAGTGCGGTTATTCTGGTGGATCGAGAAGATGCAAATTTTTATATATTACTTATCTTGTTTTATATTTTTTATCCCATTATTATATTTGGAATTATTATTGGTTTAATTTATAAATAAATTATAATTTTTTATTAATTAGAATATTTTTTTTGGTTTCTCTATGTTATTTATGTTCTTTATACCACCTAACATAATTATAAGAAGGGAAACTCAATTATTGAAATTATGGATTATTACATTCATCCCCCCTTAAATTTCCCTCAAAATATCGTTTTACATACTAAGGTGAAAAAATGTGATGTTACTTATATTTAATGTATTTCTCTAGTTCCCACATCATCTATTCATATATATTGTTTCACCATAGTACTTTGGAAATGTGAGTGGTTTTTTTCATAGAACATTATCTTTACAGTTTAAGAACTTCACCAGTTGCTTCTCATAAGAGATATCATTTTCCAATTTCTCCACCTATGAATTTAGTACTTGTGATGGATCTGGTATTTACTTCTTTATTAAGGATATGTGGAATACATCATTTACTTGAGAGATGATTGTTTTAAGTGATAGTCGATAGGCCACAGTTTCGAAATTTTCAAGAATCCCAAAGGGGTCGATGTACCTGGGACTTATCCTTCCCTTCTTCCCAAATATAATAACTCTCTTCCATAGAGATATGCATAGGAATAACTTATCTCCAACCTCAAAATATTGGTCCCATAAATTATTTTTGGTGTATCTCTTATATCAACTTTGAGCATCCTTGATGTGATATTTAATGGTCTTGACCTTTTCTGCCATTTTCTCAAGCATCTTAGGTCCCAATAGCTTGTGTTCACTAACCTCATCCCAACATATAGATGTTCTATATCTTTTCCCAGAAAGGGATTCATTTGGAGCCACTTGAATGATTGAGTGGAAAATATTTTTTTAAGAGAACTCAACTAGGGGAAGATGTTGATCCCATCCACCTTTAAGGTCCATTGAGCATGATATCAACATGTATTCGAGTTTCTAGATAATACACTTAGACCAACCGTCAGTATGGGGGTGATAATATATACTAAAGTTAATGTTAGGGTTTATATCATGTTGGAGACTCTTCATGAACATGGAGGTAAATCTTAGATCATGATAAAATATAATAAATAATGGTTCTACATGTAGCCTCATCACTTCTCTGATGTATATCCATACAAGTTGATTGAGTGATAAGTCCTCTAAAATTGTAATTAAGTGAGCATTCTTTATAAGATAATCCATAATAACCCATATAACATTAATTATTTTGGATGGCATCAAAATATTGGTGAAAAATTCCATGTTGATGTTTTCCAATTTTACTTGTATGTATGGGTAATAGTTTTATCAACCCATTATAATTTTTCCTTTCATCCTTCACTAATTAAATACTAGGAAATTTGATGTATATTTTGCAACATCCTTCTTCATATTTTCCAAACAATAGTTCTCTCAGAGATCTCAATACATATTCATTATCCCTAGGTGGATGGATACGTTCAAGTTATAGGAATTATTCAAAATATCCTTCTTTATCTAAAGATTTGATGGTACACATAGCCATGACCAAAACCTTATCACTCATTTCTCATCAATTTTGAACTCTGAGAATTTACTATTTCTAATAGCTTCAACCTTCTTCTAAATTTCTACATCATCTCTTTGAGAATCCTTTGTATTCATAAAATTTATGGACCACCTTCATTTATGGTTGGAAAATAATTTTAGAAAGGATTGATGATGTTCCTTCATTTATGATTCATATGAACCACCTTTAAAATTATAATAAGATTGGATTATTCTCAATTCTCATTATTGATAATGTTGTAGGATCTTTTCTACTCAGAGAATCAACCAATTTATTCACTTTACCATGATGGTAATAGATTAAGCGGCCATAATCATTGATGATCTCTAACCATATTTGCTAGAGTATATTATGATCTTTCTGTGTGAATAAATTTTTGAGTCTCTTATAATCAGTATATATCTTATATGTCTCTCCATAGAGATAATATCGCTAGATTTTCAATGCGAAGATCATAGCCACCAACTCCAGATCATGTGTGGGATATTTTTTATCATGAATTTTCAGCTTCCTTGAGGTGTAGGCTGTCACTTTTTTTATTTTTCATTAGTAAATAAACTAATACCTTATTTGATGCCTCATTTTAAACCATAAATAGTTTCCCACTTATATGTAGTGTAATAACTAGTGTAGTGATAATCCTTTTTTTTCAACTCTTTGAACCAGTATTCACATTCACTAGTATGTAAAAACATTACTCCATTTCAAGTCATCTTGGTTAATAGGTTTTATAATAATGATAATTTTATCCCAAATCATTAGTAATACCAATATTATTCCAAGAAACTATAGATATTTGTTACAGATGTTGGTCTTGACCACTCCTCAATTTCCTTTATCCTATAAGGGTCCAAAAATATCACTTTGTTGGTGATTTTATGTTGTAATAATGATACTTCCTCTATTAATAACTCACATTTACTATAATTTACATATAATTTCTCCCTTCTAAAATAATTTAGAACAATATTAAAATGCTCTTAATTATACTCTTTGATCTTGAATTATATCAAAATATCATCTATAAAGATTACAACAAATTTTTCAAGGTAATCTCTAAAGACTCTATTCATTAAGTCAATGAAATTTGTTGGGGAATTAGTGAGTCCTAATGTCATCACTATAAACTCATAGTGTCTTTGGAATATCTTTATTATTCACCTTTAATTGGTTATATCATGACCAAAGGTCCACCGTAGAGAAATAATTAGCCCCACATAGTTGATTGAAAAAGTCATTTATCAGTAGTAGGGGATACTTGTTCATTATCATGATTTTTTGAGCTCACAGTAATCAATATAAAGGTACATTGATCCATCCTTCTTCTTGACGAAGAGGGCTGGCACCCCCCATGGTAAAGCACTCAAGTGTATAAAACCCTTGTTCATGTTCTCTTGTAACTAATTCATTAGTTATTACAACTCAATAGTTTCTATCCTATAAGGAGTTTTTTATATGGGTAGTGATATTGGTATAAGTTCAATTGATAACTCAACCTCTAGATCAGGATGAAAACTTGTAAATTCTTAAAGGAACACATCTGTATAGTCCCACACAATGTGCATTTATTCAAGAACAATATTATCCTTTATCTCAGACATTTGAGTTAGTTATTCTTTCTGATAATTCAATAGTATCCATGCTTGAGAAGAATATTATAAAGGATATTCATTCTTCTCCTTATATTTTTATAGAATTAGAGGAGGCCTTAGGATGTGAAGAGTTATCTCCCTCTCCTAATATTTTATGTTTGATTTATATAAAGATAGCCAATACATGCCCAATATAACATCAAACTCCACTAAATGAAGTAATATTATATTTTCTAGGAAGTCCATTCCAAAAACATTTACTGATGAGGAGTTATATAATTTAGATGCAATAATTTCCCAATTTTATAATTTTCACGAATAACTCAACCTTTACATTTTGAGGTGGTGTTTGAATATTTCTACTAAAATTGAAAGAAATTAAAGAATGTGTAGAACCATAATTAAAAGTTACATTTTCAGTTCGTGAATGAATAACTGGTGTACCTGTTACTACATCATTTTTAGGATCCACCTCAACAGTAGTGATAACATATTCCCTTCCTTTCTATCTTGGGGGTTGTTTTCATTTATTGTCTCCGACTACCCTTATATTAGGGAATTGTCTCACATAATTCTCATGATTCTTATAGTTAAAACACTATATTGCTGGATAATGGTTGATATGAACTTTATTTTCTTCTTCCACATTAGTTGGATTATTCATATCCCTTCAATAATGATTATCCTGATGCTACTATTTTCCACATTTGAAGCATCTCCTGGTTCCCTTTATATAGTTAACGAGATACTTCCTCCCATACTTTTTACATGGGAGATGTTGGGTTTTCTTTCCCCCATGATATTTATCAGTTTATCCTCCCATATTAAACTCTATTTTCACTTTTTATCTCCAACCCCACAAGGACATTAACATTTTCCACTCTCCAAATAAACCATAAGGGCACAATGGACAATCTACTCATAGTTTTAAAAGTCTCAAATCACCAAGTATTTTTATAGACTTTACTTATACACTAAAGAATAGATCCACCTTGCTTTAAGTGTTCATGAATAATCCATAGGCGTATCATGGAACCCTTGTAAAGTTTTCCTCATACTCCCTGATGGACTCATATTCCTTTTTCATCTATCTGAGGAACTCCCTCTCCATTTTAAGATAGATAGTTTGGGGAAATATTTATTGAAAAATATTTTATTGAATCCTTCCCACTACATGGAATCAATTTCTTCTTTTGACTTCATGTTATTTATTAGTTTCCGCCACTAACCATCTTCCCTATCAAAATGATAGATTTACAACATGACTTTATATTCTTCTAAGAATTATAGGATAGATAATATCTTCTCAATACAATAAATACATTTCTCTATGACTAGAGGATTAGAAGATCCACTAAAGTTATGAGACCTTTATTGAATAAAGGATTCAACCATAAATTCATCTTTCTTAGTAGAAGGAAGTTATCAGATACAATTCAAGTTATTATTCATAATATAAGCTAGTTGATTTTGTACTGTTGAAAAGTTTTGATCTTCTGATCCCATCAGGTTTGGCGTCTCATTAGGGAAATCATCACATTGATTATCACATTGGTTATTGGAAAATGTTCTCTTATTTAATTCCATTTACTAAAAAAAGAAAGATAAAATTAAGGGTATTGAATACTTAGATAATGAGAATATAAAAATAAAACTATGAACATATAAGGAATAACTTATAAATGAAAATTATATCCTAATTTATGATCCCCTAAGTTTCAATCTAGGCCATTCAACATAATTTTTCCTATAAATAGACTTATCCTTAGACTTATCCCTACTTTTATCACTATTTTCTTTGTATTTACAATCACAAAAATAACTATACCATTCTTTGATTCCAAATATACTAAATTAATCCTTTTACACATATTTTTAAAATATTTTTAACATAAATATCCATTACATACAAACCAAGGATCGAAAATACTAGTGTCTTTGGAAGACTAGTTATATAATTAGATAACATGAAACTAGAATAAAACAAATTTTTTTATTAATATAAATAATGATATATTAACTCCATTTTATCTCCTATAACAATATAGGATAACCTGAGGAATACATAGACAAAACAGGAGAGCTAAAAATCCCAGTAATGCAATAAACGTGGGACTAAAGCATAACACATGAGTCAAAAGGGATAACATGATAAGATAAAAGGCATGGTGAATTAATAAAGATATGGAGGAATAAAATATAGAACATGTAATAATATTCTCATGGAAATATTGGAATGTTCCAGCAATATATACCATGAAATAAACACGAGTCAAGGCTTACTTCTTTGATGATGTCACACAGTGGATAAAGTACCATAATGGATCAGGTTTACTCCCTAATCCCATACAAAAAATCTCAAGAGACTAAAAAATTACCCAATTCATTGGAACACTATCTGAGAACATGAATTAGAACATATACATTCATATGTATTCTATACAAATAAATAAAATAGAATGAGTAAACATGATGATTTCTCATAGAAAGAAATGGATTTTGTAATCATGTCGTAAGGAATAACCAAAGGGTGTATCATGATGGTATCCATGTAATAATGGATTAAATAATTATTAAACAATAATAAAGTAAAAAAATCATATATCATGAATAAGGATTACTAACTAATTTGAAGATATGAAAAAGAGTGGTTATGTGACTTTAGAAATGTTCCTCCTAAGTGCGGTTTTAGGGAAAATAATAGAGTATTTAAAGAGGATAAAGGTGTAATTTTTTTCATAAAACCAAAAATGAAATAACATGGATTTTCATGATAAAATGAGTGATTTTGGACAATATTTATGGCTTATAAATTTTATGGAGTGTACTAAAAGGGGGGTAAGAAACAGAGATGTTCCCTTTAACTGAGTTTTCTTATTAAGAGGAACTGAGAATGGAATCTATTAAAACATGCATTTTACCATCAAATAAAAATTAAATAAACTTATTTTCTATATTTGGGAAATATATAAATTATTTATAATAATTATATAAAAATAATTAAGATATAAATTGAGGTAATGAGTGAGAAATCATAACTTAAAGAAAATAAGGAGGTTTGAAAAGTTCCCTTACCTTCTGTTTGAATGCATTATGAACTTTCACTTAATGTCCTGGATAATAAAATTAGATTCATTAATTACTTAATTAAAAACCTTTTAAATATATATTTTATTTATTATAATTTTATTAACTTAATTTATGGACATATATATGAGTTATAATGTTCTATTTTGTTGTTCCGGGAGAATTCATTTCATGGTTTCAAGGTCAGATCACTTACGTATACTTATGGAAGTTCCTGTAAAATGAGAATGAAACTACAGAAGTAAAATGAAATGGTATTCATGAACTTAAATAATTTTAAATGGTCCCATATATCATTTTACCCCCTACATGCGGATGATTCATTTAATAAAATGTTAATGATAAATGTTTAGTTTATTCTAGTAGTTTTTCTAACCAAAACAAACTAGTTTTGTTTTATTTTATGATATGTCTATATAATCATTATATAATTTGAAACCACATATTATATATTTTTTGTTTTTATTTTAAACAATTATAAGTGAATTTTAACCTTCCATGAAGGCATTAGTGTAAATCAAAAACTCATCATCCATGAAGGTGGTTAACCGACATAATATGGACAATGGTTTCATTTTTATTTGAATAACAAGAGATTAGAAAAGGGGTGAATATAGGATATTAAATTATAAATATTAAATTATAGTATATAAATGATACTATAATTATTATTCTATAATTTATTAAGAATTTTAGGGGAATGTTGAAGAAGAAAATAAATTAAAAGAGGTAGTTTTAGAATGTTACCTCTTGAATATCACCATTTTGAAGGATACCTTAAGGATATTGGAATTGGTCTTTTGGTGAGAAAAAAATAAATTAGAAATGGGGAAGTGTGGTGAGGAGATGGTTTTTCAGATATTTGGAAAGCTTCAATTCTTATAAGCTGTGAGGAGAAGGGGTGGTGAGGGGCAATATTTATAACCGGAGGAGATGGGTGTTTTGAATATTATATTCATTAGTTTATTATTTTGGATCAAGACTATCAATAGTTTTGATTAATGTTACTATATATAGTAACTAGTGCATGTGAGTTTTAAATAGTGGGTAATTAAATCATACATGACTTAAAAACTCATGTATTTGGCTTATAATGTTAAATACCATAAATTATTGTATTTCAATATTCACCCAAATTTTAACTATTTAAAAAATAAATAAATTCACCATAACCATTTTTAAGTGGTTTTATTTTCAAAAATAGAATCCATTTTATGTAAATAATTTTCCAAATATGATAAACTAAATTTAAATAATATCCTCATTTATTCAAAAAATACTGATTTTAATATTAAAATCAATTTTATGACCCTTTGAAAAATTTATTACGGTCTCAAAAAATCATCTTATCATCATAAAAAACTTAACATTAATTTATAAATCCATTTCATGTAAATAGAATTTATTTTAAATCATTATATTTATTATAAAAGTGTGATTAAAACATCTATGTTTTATAAAAATAAAAATACTTCATTTATCATTTTTAAAACATTTATTTACTTGTACCATGGCTTAAATATATCATATTTTCATTTTATATTATAACTAAATATTATTTTACACTTATATAGGTGGTGTTACAATTCTAACAATCAGATTAATATTAAAACAGTCAGATCACTACTCCAATGGTCAGATTACTATTCCAACAGCCAGATTTGTAATGGTTATATGGGTTCCCTACTTATTATAAATACCTATTATTCCATTAATTATTCACTAAATTATTTTATATATAAATTTTATTTATAATTTTATCTTAAAAATGAATATTTTATTACTATAATTAGGTTTTATTTCTACATCTTTATTTTTGAATAAGGTCATTCTGGTTGATGAAGTAGATCCAAATTTTTATATATTACTTATCTTATTTTCAATTTTTTATCCAGTTGTAATATTTAGAATTATTATTCGCTTAGTTTCTAAATAATGTATCATAATTCATTTATGATAATTATGTTTTGTTGGTTTCTTTATGTGATGTATGTACTTTACACTACCTGGCATAATTATAAAAAGGGAAATTCTATGGATTAAATTATGGGTTATTACAGCCACCCAGTGAATGCCAAATAGAAGATTATTTTGGCCCATCTCTATTGTTTATAGAATCTTCCATATGGAAGTCACTATAGGCTACCCTATCCTGACCTACAGTGGCCTCCATATGGAATTCACCATTATCTCCTCTGGGCTAACCCATAGAGACTAAATATGGAAACCACTGTAGATATTTTATATTTTTTTAAAGAAAAAATAATACCAGAAATTCAAAAAAAAACTACCATAATTTGAAAATAAATAAATAAATATATCTATAATATGTAAAAACACAGGCTCATAAATACCTTTTTACGATTATTTTCCAAGATCTACACCCATTATTGAATAAAAATATACATGAAAAAAAATTAGTATAGTAAACAAAATCACAAAAAACTAACAATTGAAATGAAGTATGATATTTTAATTAAAACTTAGTACAAAAATTCAAAGTTATTCGATTTTGAATATATATTACTACTTTCAATTGTTTTTAAAAATTGAAAACTTATTATTCATTCGTTATGGGCAGAACACACATCTGATTGACATATCATATTCTTTTAGAAGTCATAAATAATAATAAGACCGTTTTACTATGATTTCAAGTTATTATAAGGTCGTTTCATACAGATATGACTATTAAATTATAGTTTTTATATTTTAAAACAATAAAAATGTGTTTCTGATTATCATGGGAAAATGATGCCTTGGATTGACATTATGTCTACCCAAACATTTCAAAATTCACTATATGATTATTTTCCTATGATTTAATGGAATCCAGACGTCGTTCGATTGATTTTGACTCCCTCACACACATTTTTAAAGGGATCAAAACATTTAAAAACTAATTATTCATTCGTTTTGGGAATACTAAAAGTCATATTGACGTTTCTTTGACTCATACACTTCAAAAATAATACTAAGATGGTATTCTTATGATTTCACATCATTTTGTGGTCTTTAATTGTGGATCTGATTGTTAAATGCATGTTTTATTATATTAAAACAATAAAAGTGTATTTTTGGTCATGCTAGGAAAATGAAACCTCTAATTGAAATTCTATTTACTTGACCATTACACAATTCATTATATAGTTATTTTTAGTGATTTCTTGATATTCAGAGATCGTTTGGTTGGTTTTGACCCATAGACGCACATTTTTAAAAGGCGTCAAACCTTTAAAAACTTCTTATTCAGTAGTTACTAGAATAATGCACATCTTATTGACTTTTTTCTTATTTTACACATAAAAAATATTATTAATATGGGTTTCAAATGATTTCAAAACATTATGTGGCCATTTTTTATGGATCTAACTGTTAAATGCATGTTTTGGTGTTTTAAAACACTAAAAGTGTTTTTTGGTTCATTCCAAGAAAAAAACCTTTGAATGAAATTACTTCCACTTTAACATTTAAAAAATAATTATATGGTAGTTTTACTATGATTTCACGTCATTTGGAGATCATTCGATTGGTTTTGACCCTGGGACACACATTTTTAAAGGGCACCAAACCTTTGAAAGCTTATTATTTGGTCGTTCTAGGCGTACCCCAAGTCTGATTCACATGAAATCTACTCCTATATGTAAAAAATAATTATAAGATGGTTTTAATATGATTTAATGTCATTCTCAGACTGTTTTTCATGGATCTAACTGTTAAATGCATGTTTTAGTGTTTCAAAACACTAAAATTCATTTTTGGGCATTCTAGTAAAATGGAATATCTAATTGATATTATTTCTTCACAAACATTTCAAAAATCAGTGTATGGTTATTTTCTATTAATTTCATGAAATTTGGAGGTCATTCGATTGGTTTTGACCTTCGAATGCATGTTTTTAAAGGGCGTCAAACCTTTAAAAATTGTTTATTTGGCCACTCCAGGAAGACCACACATCTTATAGATGTTTTTTTAACTCATACACATCAAAAATAACTTAATGGATTTTTTCTTATTATTTAATGGGATTTTCAGTTCGTTTATTTGGTTTTTGACCCTCAGATGTAAGTTTTTAAACGACATCAAATCTTTAAAAATTTCTTATTCAGTCATTCTGGGTAGACCACATGTTTGATTGATTTTTTTCTACTCCTAAACATAAGTAATAATAATAATATGTTTTTATATGATTTAACATCATTATAGGGTCTTTTATTATGGATCTAACCATTAAACACATGTTTTAGTTTTCTAAAACACTAAAAGTTCATTTTTAGTCATCTCAGGAAAATGGAACCTTTGATTGATGTTCTTTATACTCGAACAATTCACAAATAACTATATGGTATTTTTCTTGTAATTTCATAACATTCATAGGTCATTTGAGTAGTTTTTACCAAGTGATGCACATTTTTAAAGGGGTTAAACCTTTAAAAAATATTTATTCTGTCATTTTTGGTATACCACATGTACGATTGATGTTTCATATGATCTTACACATCAAAAATAGTACTAATATAGTTTTCCTATAATTTAACTTCATTATGATGTCCATATTACTATTAATTGTATATTTTGGTGTTTTAAAATAGTAAAAGTGTATTTTCAGTCATCCCAAGAAAATGAAATCTTGAATTGATGTTCTATCTGGTCAAACATTTCACAAATCACTATATGGTTTTATTCATATAATTTCATAGAATTTGGAGGCTATTTGATTGGATTTGACCCTCAGATTCATATTTTTAAAAGGCTTCAACCCTTTAGAAACTGATTTTTCAGTCAGTCCAAGAAGACTTCATGTTCCATTTAAATATTTATACTTGTACATTTCAAAAATAATATTAAGAAAATTTTCATATAATTTCACATCATTCTAAGGTTGTTTTCTATGAATCTGTCTGTTAAATGAAATTTTTGGTGTTTTAAAATAGTAAAATTCTGTTTTTGGTCATCCTAGTAATGGAACCTTTAATTGAAATTATATCTTCTAAATTATTTCAAAAATCATTATACAGTTATTGTTGTCTTATTTCAAAGAATTCATAGGTTGTTCAGTTGGTTTTGATCCCCAATTTCACATTTTTAAAGGGAATCAAACCTTTAAAAACTAGTTATTCATTTGTTCAAAATAGATAACATATCTCATTGTTGTTTCATCTACTTGTAAGAATCATAAATAATACTAAGATAGTTTCCTATAATTTCACATCATTCTGTGGTCGTTTGTTATATATCTGACTATAAAATAAATGTTTGGGTGTTTTAAAACATTTAAAGTTCATTTTTGGTCATCTTGGGCACACAAAACATCTTATTAATGTTATATATTCTTGACTATTTTAAAAATAACTTTATAGATTTTATCATATGATATCATGGAATTCAGAGGATGTTCGGTTGGTTTTGACCCCCTAAAACATGTTTTTAAAGGGTGCCAAACCTTTAAAAACTGATTATTCAGTCATTCCAAATAGACCATACATAAAATTAAAATTTCATATACTCATAAACATAAAAAATAATACTAAGACAGTGATCCTAATATTTCTTACCATTCTGAGACTATTTTCTATGGATCAAACCATTAAACAGATATTTTGGTGTTTTAAAACAATAAAAGTACATTTTTTATCATCTTGGAAAAATATTCCTCCAATTTATGTTTGATATTCTCGACTATTTCAAAAATTCCTATAAATTTTCCATCATATGATTTCATGGAAGTCATAGGTTGTTCGATTGATTTTGACCTCTGGATGCATGTTTTTAAAAGAGTATCAAACTTTTAAAAACTAATTATTTGGCAGTTCTAGTAAGACTGAACATCCAATTGATGTTTTGTATGCCCATACACATCATAAATAACACTATGATGGTTATACTATGAATTTAGATCATTATAAGGCCTTTTGTTATGGATCTGACCATTAAACTTATGTTTCAGTGTTTTAAAACAGTAAAAGTTTATTTTCGGTCTTCCAGGGAAAATTACTCCTCTGATTGACATTATTTCTAATCAATCATCTCAAAAATCAATGTATGATATTTTTCCTATGATTTTATGGAATTCAGAGGTCATTTAGTTGGTTTTGACACTTGGACGCACATTTTTAATGGGCATCAGAGCTTAAAAAACTGATTATTCGATAGATTCAGGTAGACCTCACATCCAATTGATGTGCCATTTTTCTGTACACATTACAAATAACACTAAGAAAATTTTCTTATGAATTTTAATAATTTATATGTGCTTTTTTATGGATCTGATCATTAAACGTGTGTTTTGGTGTTTTAAAATAATAAAAGTGTGTTTTCAGTCATCTCAGAAAAATAACACCTTCGACTGGCGTTCCTTCTCCTCGACCATTTCACACATCATTGTATGGTTGTTGTCCTAATATAGCATGGAATTTAGAGGTCATTTATTTAGTTTTGACCCACCTTGTAGCATGCTTTTAAAGAGCATCAACTTATACATAATAGGCTTTTAACGGTACTAAAAAGGATATTTGTCAGTGCAAAAAAGAACTAAAAAAATAAGTGATGATAAAAGCACTTAGCTTTTATCAAAACTGATAAAGGTCCCCTTTATTAGTGCTCAAAAAAATCACTGTTAGAGGGGTCCTTTATGAGTCCTTTCCTTTACCACTGATAAAGGGGGGCTTTATCATCACTAATAAAGGGGGGCTTTATCATAACTGATAAAGGGGGGCTTTATCATCACTGATAAAGGGGGACTTTATCATCCCTGATAAAGGGGTCCTTTATCAGTGATTTTTATAGTGTGGTTAAAGGGTTACTTTATTAACCATAGTAAAAGAACTGATAAATGTGTCATTTATCATCTCTTTTTCTAGTTCTGATAAATGGAGATTTTATTATCACTTTTGGTAATGAGGATAAAGTCCATATAACTGCTACACGACTAAAATATCTCTACAGTAGCCCTATAACAGAAAACCCAATCAGAATACAAATAGACAGAAATACATATAAATATAAAATCAGATTAAAATAAAAATATAACATTGCACTATCATTTCAATTCAAAATTTACATAAAAATATTTATATTGATGTAATATTTACAATTAATCTAAAAAATCACAACCAATATACAAAACCATAATTCTTATAGCAAGTTTTCTCCAAAGATCAACCTCTATACAAAAGCTTGACCCAACAAAAAAGCCAATGTTGGTTTTAGTAATAGTAAATAAAAAATTAAAAAATTATAATTTTAATGTTATATAATTCACATATAATAAATTATATTGTTAACTACTATAAATATATATAAATGATTTTATCAGTTAAACATGCATCAGATTGATGTACATACAATTCTTAAAAATCCAAAATGAGATATGGATCATTTTCCTAATGTTTGAAAACAATCGAAGCTTGTTTTCTCGGTTATGGCTATGTGATACAAGTTTTAAACTAAAATGAAACTTTTATATTGAAAACACACACTTAGAGTCATACTAGCCACAACGTGAATTGGATTGACATGCATTCAATTCCTACATGTCTCAAATGAATTATGGATTACTAACCTAAAGTTCAAAAATAATATGAGCTTATTTTCTCAGTTTTAGATATGTTATATTTGTTTTAAACTAAAATGAAACTTTAATATTAAAAACATGCACTTCATACCAACCACATTGTGTGTCAGATAGATGTGTGGTCGATTCTAAGATTTCATAGATTAATTATGGATTGTTTTCATAAATCTTGAAAATAATTTGAGCTTGTTTTCACATGTTTGGCTATGTGATTCACATTTTAATCTAAAATTACACTTTTATATTTTGAACACACACTTCAAGTAATACCAACCTTATCATGTTTCATATTTATGTGTGGTCTATTCCTATACATAAAAAATTAATTATGGATCATTTTCCTAAATTTTGAAAACAATCTGAGCATGTTTTCTCATTTTTGTCAATGTGGTGTGAGTTTTAAACTAAAATGGAACTTCTCTATTGAAAACATGCACTTTAAGTCATACATGCCACATCATCTTCCAGATTGATGTACGATCGAATTCTAAATGTCATAAATAAATTATGGATCATTTTCCTAAATTTTTTAAATAATACAAGCACTTTTTATTAGTTTTGGATATGTGATGCTTTTTAAACTAAAATGAAACTTTCATACTAAAAACACAAAATTTGATTCATACTTACCACATTATGTGTTAGATTGGTGTTTGGTCAATTCCTACACATCAAAAATTAATTTTGGATCATTTTCCTAAAGTTTGGAAATAACCTGAGCTTGTTTTCTTAGTTTTGTCCATGTGATGTACATTTTAAACTAAAATGACACTTCTATATTGAAAAAAAAACACTTTGATTCATAACTTCTACATCATCTATTGGATTTACATACTATTGATTTCTATATATTTAAAATTAACTATGGATCATTTTCCTAAATTTTGAAAACAATATGAGCTCATTTTCTCTCTTTTGGCTATGTGATGTGTTTTAAACTGAAATGATACTTTTATATTGGAAACATGCACTTTGATTCATACTGGACAAATCATGTGTCAAATTGGCATGCGGTCAATTCCTATACAAGAAAAATGTATTATAGTTTTTTTCCAAAATTTTAAAAAAAATCCAAACTCATTTTATCAGTTTTGGCTATGTGATGTGAGTTTTAAACTTATATGGAACTTCTATATTAAAAATACACACTTCGAGTCATACCGGCCCCATCATGTGTCATATTGACTTGCGGTTGATTCCTACACATCAAAAATGACCTATGTATAATTTTAAAAATGTATTAAAACAATATGAATGTGTTTTCTTGGTTTTGAGTACGTCACATGTGTTTTGATCTAAAATGTCAATTTTAAACTAAAAAAATACACTTCAAGTCATATCAGGAATATAATGTCTCATATTGAGGTGTGATTGATTCCTACACATCACAAATTTGTAATGTATCTTTATTTTAAATTATTAAAACAATTTGAATGTGTTTTCTTGGTTTTGAGTATGTGGCATGTTTTTTGAACAAAAATATCAGTTTTAAACTGAAAAAATGGACTTCGAGTCATACTTATCGCATCATCTATCAAATTGATGTATGGTTAATTACTATAAGTTAGAAATGAATTTTGGATCATTTTTTCTAAAATTTGAAAATAATCCAAGATCATTTTATTGGTTTTTTCTATGTGACTTGTGTTTTAAAATAAAATGTCACTTCAATATTGAAAACATGCACATCGAGTCATACCTGCCACATCGTTTATTGGATTGAAATACAGTCAATCACTACATATCACAAATGAATTATGCATAATTTTAAAAATTATTTCATACAATCCTAGAACATTTTAACAGTTTTGTCTATGTGATGCATTTTAAACTAGAATGACACTTTTATATTGAAAACATACGCTTTGAGTCATATTGAGCACATCGTGTGCCAGATTGAATTATGTTCAATTACAAAACATCATAAATGAATTATGATTTTTTCCTAAATTTTGAAAACAATTTGAGTTTGTTTTCTTAGTTTTTGATATATGACACATGTTTTAAACTTAAATGGAACTTCTATATTGAAAACACACACTTCGACTCATACCATCCACATCATGTGTCAGATTGATGTTAGGTCAATTAATACACATAAAAATGACTTATGGATCAATTTCATAATGTATCAAAACAATATAAATGGTTTTTATCTGGTTTTAGTATTTCACGTGTTTTTTTAACTAAAATATCAATTTTAGAATAAAAAATACACTTTGAGTCATACCGGTCACATCGTGTATTAGATTGAGGTGTCGTTGATTCATACACATCCCAAATGTGTTATATATAATTATTTTAATGTATCAAAATTTTATGATTGTTTTTTTCTTGGTTTTGAGTATGTGGTATGTGTTTTGAACTAAACTATCAATTTTAAACTAAAAATATGAACTTTAAGTCATACTGGGAACACCATGTATCAGATTGAGGTAAGTTTGATTCCAACGTGTCACAAATGACTTATGGATTATTTTTTTTGAAGTATTAAAATAATCTGAATGCATTTGATTAGTTTTGAGTAGGAAATGTGTTTTTTGAACTAAAATGTCAATTTTAAACTGAAAACATGTACTTTGATTCATATCAAACACACTGTATATAGGATTAAGTTGAGGTTGATTTTTACACATCACAAATGACTTACAGATCATTTCCCAAAATCGTTGATATAATCTGGATGTTTTTTATTTGTTTTGAGTATGTGATGTGTGTTTTGATCTAAAATGTAAATTATAAACTAAAAACATATAGTTTTATTCATACTGAGAACACTATTTATCATATTGAGGTTAAAATGATTGAGTTTGACTTATTCCTACATAATTCGAGATAATTTTTATGATAGATCTTTTGGGAATTTGTAAATTTCCTTCAATTATAGCATAACACCTTAGTATATGAGAGCTTCTATTTGAACAGGGGATTGTTTTCAAAAATTAATTAAATAAATTTAGTGTGATCATATATTTTATATATGCATCCTTACAATTCAATTCATGTTTCAGGTAGCATGTAATTTCCTCTTCCATCTTAAAGAAACATGTTCTCTCTTTCCTAGCTTGTTGTAGATAGTTTAAGTAAAAGAATGAATTCCCAAAAGATCTGTGAAAAAAACTAAATAAGTATCAGATAAAAATGATAAGGGAATTAACTTAAAAATATTAGATTAAATGATGAAAAAATTAACTAAATAAGTAATAGTAATCCACCTTTTCATTATGTCTGTATATATTATGGACCCATTTCCCTATTATCATTATCTTAGTTTCATCCTCAAATTCCAATCTCTCACAAGCATGAGTGTCTCCAGACATGTTACTAGCTATGTCAGAATTCATAAAGTGTAACCCTCCATTATAATTATCCTTGATAAAAAGGTAAAAAATAATATATAAGAATTATGATACTAATTATTCATATCCTAAATGTATCTATAAGGTCATATCCCATACTAGATCACAAAAATATTAGGCAATCACCTAAATTTGATGTCGGGAAACATTTTGACCCCATGTACTCTTCCCAATCAACTATAAAAAAATTACTTATTTTTTGAGTATGTAGATTTTTAGAAATCTTGGTATTATTGAGTAAATATAGATAAAAAAATGATTAAGAAATATTTTTAATAAAATTTTAACTACCTTAGGAAATTACCTATTTGGGGATGATGGCCTTTTGATGATATATGATATCTTTCAAAAAAAACAAATGTATATCCACAATAATTATTATTATCTTTCTCCAGACACTTCATAAACATTGAAAAAAACAACTAAATTGTTTTAAAAAATGTTTTTATAGTTAAATCTCGGTATATATACCTTAAAATATTTCCATTTGAAGGAATAAATAGGATTCTTATGTCCAGTCACCAACCTCATACCATGATTTTTCTTATATTTATAAATCCCTATATTATATAAAAATACTCATTAAAACTCAAATAAAAACATATAATTATAAGTATATCAATAAAATGTTGATTTTCGTGCATTAAAAATTCACAATAGACATCACGTGTGGTCAGTTTGATGGAAATCCATTCTTTGGATCGAAAAAATAAACATTTAGGGTATCCAAATTGATTGTGATTAGTGTCTGGTACTTCCTAAAAAAATATTAAAAAAAGAAAAATATATTTTATACGATTAGATTACAGACTTTTACCACTACAATGTAGGCATCCAGAAGAGTATTTCATTTGTTATTTTATTATCTTACTCCTTGCTTAGTTCATATTTTATCTTATCAATGTATTTAAAGTCCAAATAAATTTCATGCATAGAAAAAATATAAGGATTAATGAATAAAAATCGTGCTTTGTAGGGTTTTCTCGTTATATAGTAGTAATATAAATTCTTATACAAAATATGAATACTTATTAACTACAATGAACATAGTAGATCATTTTTTTGGAAAACCAGATTATGAAAATGTAACTCATGTTTTTATTCACAACTGAGACTCCCTACCATTAAAACTTGATAATCTCATTTGTACTCTCCAAATATACCATGTATGTAATGGAATTTCCAAACATTTTTTCTTCACATTGAATGTATGAAAATTTTTCATCTTTGAATGTGGTGTCTGCATGAACATGTAATGTTAATATATGTGGCAATGGAACTAGTAGGGAGAAGGTACTCTGTGAATGTCCTTTTGTTTTCTTGGTCGATTCACTGGATTTTATTAATACGACCTTCTGTTTCCCCATCATTTTATCTGTCTATATTCTCATACCTCATTCCAAACCTTTTTTCATCAAATGTTAAAGGTTTTTCATTTTTAAAAAAATGTTAAGAACATATCCCATATATCTTTATAAGATTATATGACCATGTTATGAAAGTTCAGATAGTATCATTGATCATCGTAATATCTAGATCATAAAGAGGAATATGAAACTGAGTTGTTAGTTTGTGGGATACTTTAATCCTCACTCTCATGTGATATTTTGGGATATCTTTGTTGTTTATCACATCTTCTACAATATTATATACCATACCACTTATAATAAGGTGACATGTGGATGTTGATGGATATAAATAACATACAACTTCATCCTAAAAAAATTTAATTATATAAAGTTACTAGAAGTTATTTGACTCACATTTAAGAAAAAAATTAATGAGAAAATTTATTACCTCAAGTAAGGTATGTGGTTAAGGGGAATGGTTAACCTCAAATCTAGTGGGGTCATTTTTCTCTTAATGTAATAATATTTATTACACTATAAGTTCACTTTGACCCTTTTTCCTATATTGGTCCAACAAACCAGACCAAACAATATATCTTTCAAAGAATCTATTTTTCCCTGCAGTCCTTTCATCACCTCATATATATCTCATTATAGATTTTTATTCTCTAAATATATCCGATGTGACATTCCAAAACCTTCAAGTCTAATGCAACCATATTTTTCTGGACACTTCAAAGCTACTGAAATTATTTTTTCCTTATATACAGTTGATATTGATTCTTGTGTGAAAAACATATAAAAACATATGAACATAAAATGATATGTTTATGTAATATTGTTTTATATCATAAAAAATTACTATTATGTCATACTTACACATGCTTCCCATAATACTTCTATATTTTTTTCAAATATTTTACCCTCTTTATTTATGTGGGCCTCCTTCTATAGAACATGACATGCGATGGAAGCGTCTTCAGATTTTGATTCATCAATATGTATATAAATAATGTAAATATGTTGTTACATATCACATAAAAATTCTATTGTGGATTTAAAATAAATACCATTTTCTTTTCAATCTGAGTATACCCCATCCTTTATTTACGGTAGGGATACATTGGTTTTGTTTCATGTTGTTTATTTTTAGCACTCCTTTTTTTTCATAAATTAATAATTTGGAATCAATGTGGATAAAATAAATAATTTAAAATAAAATATTATCTAATACATTTCACCTAAAATGTTTTCTCATCATTATGAGTAATAAAATATTTTCATGTATCCTATTTTATAACGTGTTCATACAAAATCGGTGGGTGTATATTTAATTTTCCCTCAGAATTTTTGATATTATACTTTGTAATAAGTATTTGTAAGCCTCTAGAAGATTTTTCAGAAGCTGTTAAAACATATTTCTTATATAAATTAACAAAAATAAACAAACTTTTTAAGGGATAGTGAAAATTAAATCAACATTTCATTATATAATTTTTTTTGGTGCAATAGAGAAAGTATATCATAACATTACCTTAACATATTTCCCAAGGGTTTACTTCGATACAAGCTAGACATGGTTCCATGTGTATATATCAATTGGCACATAAATTCCCATTATTACCCCTACATGAATAATTAACATTTACTTTCACTTCACCAAAATTTTTATTTAGTGGAGGTTTTGTAGCGGTGCTTTAGAGAATCGCCAATAAAAAAAATTCCAGGATTATGCAGTGGTTTTTTAAAAGTCGCCGCTAAATATTCAGTTTTTAATATAAATAAATTCACTTTTCCCATGACCCCCCTCATTCTCCCTCAATCCCCTCCTCCTCCCCCAACTCCCCTGACCTTGAACCCTAAGTAACCCCCCTGCCGGCATCGCACGAGCCCGATCCATCCAAGCCATCACTGGTGGCTCCCGAGCCCAAGCCTTCCAAGCCCTCACCGGCGTATCCCAAGCTTGATCCCTCTAATACTACATCGACCAAGCCCGAGCCCCCATATCCCGAGCCCTCCAATCCCTCACTGGACGAGCCTGAGTTGGATCCCTCCAAGATCTCACTGGCTAAGCCCTTGCTAGCCAACCCCTCTCCGACCAAGCCCCAACCCATTCCCTTAGATCCCAAGCCCACCGAGCCCTTGTTTGCGCTGCTCTGACTTTGTCTACAATACTTTGCGATGCAGTCGCAACCTCCCAATTGAGGTAGATTTACATATGGGTTGATCAATAATAATAAGTGGTAACATAGCTATATCAGTTTTTGTTATGGAAGCATAAGTTAAAATTTGGATGATGTTTTTTATGATATGAATTTTATAAGAAACCATGCATTAGTGATAGTAATAACATACTCTATAAGAATTATAATTAAGTAACATGAGTCATTTGTATAGACCATATGTAAAGACCATGGTCTTTCTATTTTTTCACCATCAATATATGTCTCTACCAAGGTATCATGAGAGTTCTCAATGACCATACTAGTTCCACTTGAATTAATGAGTAGAGGAGATCCTTATTGTAAAATTTTAATTCTACTCTATTATAATTTATTTCATGTTAATTCAATATGTGTCACCATTTCTCATTAATATTTTCAAATTCATCAAGTCATATATGAAACAGTGCTTCCATTTCCATGACTATTTATACTATAGTGATGAGTAATCTTCTAATTCCATGATGGTTTCATTCATATTTCTCACTATAGAATCCATACATTTCTCTCTTTCCCTCCTCTATATAAATTAGACCTGTATAAGGGGATTCTATATTAAGAACAATGTGTTTATTTATTCCTATAAAAATGGGATTCATTTTGATTCCAATATATCACCTCTAATCTAAATATTTAGAACCTATCATTATGTTAGACCTCTACCAAGAGGTGAGATCTACACTAACTCTTGTTAGCTATTCCCTATGTTGTTTTCAAGGATGTAACTGCTAAGGTCATCTTAGTGTTGAAACTCCATTTATGTTAGGTTTCCTCTATTCTCAAACTAAGAAATTCATTCACTTCATTTTCATTCCCCACTTTACTAGATTTTACCATTATCTATTTTCCTATTTAGTAATAGTTATGTGTTTTAATTTTTTTTAATAATGTGTAGGCACATTGTGATATATATGGATAAAATCTGGATCACATTACCGAGGAACACACCTCAGTATGCTAAGGGTTTAGAGGAGTTTTTAGATTTTCCAATTTTGAATCAATCCGTTGATGGGAGAATAAAATATATCTATCCTAAATGTAAATTTAGAAGATGGTTGAAGAGAGATAATTTTTATGAACAATTGATATTGAATCAATTCCATGATCACTATTTATACTAGATTTGGCATGGAGAATCAAAAATTATAGAAACTTTGATCACTGACTTAAATTGACAAAATGATCTCCTAAATTCGTCAACAATGGACAATGAAATGAAAAACCTTATTAATGATTCATTTGGAATTGCAAGACAACAACATAAAAATCAAAACATATCTGAACAACTAGTTAAGGGTGCTACAAATAGAAACGTGATGGCTAATGTTTTTGAGACTATAGGAAAACCAGATCAAGATTATAACATAAAATTAGATCCTCCTCTTGATTATGGGGATACTAATGTAAGAGAAAACTTCACTGAGAAGAAATATGTGTCTCATGGTTTAGTTGATGATGGAAATCAAGATTTGTATTGTAGATGTTTGAAATATTTAAAAATTTCTTTTCAGTTGAAGCTGTATCATATCAAATGCTTATGTGGAATTAAAAATAAGGCCATGTACATGATATTGGAATTGTTGAATGATTCATTTCCTGAAGTAAAGATTTATAAGTCTTTTTAATATATGAAAAAAGTTGTTAAAAAGATTGGTCTGAATTATAAAAAAATACACACATGTCCCAATGATTGTATGCTTTATTAGGGAGAGGATTCAAGCATACAAGATAGAAAAAAATATTCTTCTTCTATATAGTAGTCAATGAGTGATGTTGGAAGTCTGAATCAACATTATACTATGAAGGAGAAGAAAAGGAACACATATACAAAGGTTTTATGTTACTTTACTTTAAATCCTTGATTGCAATGATTATTCATGTCATCAAAAACCATCGAACACATGAAGTGGAGTTCTTTAGATAATAACAATGATGGGTTAATGTGACATCTATTAGATTCATAATCATAGAATAAATTTGATTTATTGCATCCATACTTCTCATATAATCATAGGAATTTTTATTTGGGATTGTCTTTTGATGGATTCAACCCATTTCAGACTTTGAGAACCAGTTATAGCATTTGGACAGTTGTTTTAATCCTCTACAATCTGCCTCTATGGATGTGTATGAAACAAACAACTTATATCATTTCAATGATTATTCCTGGAAAATAGATGCCTGGAAATGATATTGATGTATACTTTCATCCTTTAATTGAATAATTATAGAAGTTATAGAGCAATGGTGTTTTGACATATGATGCATCTTCTAGAATAATGTTCAAAATGAAAGCTTCTCTAATGTAGACCATTAGTGACTTCCTTGGACTTAGAAATTTAGATGGTTGAAACACGTAGCCCGAATGGCCCAAAGGCCTTATTTTTTATTTTATTATAGATAATCCCCCTTTTAAGGGTTGAAGTGGAACCTGTACATGACCTGTAGGCCCAAGGCACAAGGTCCGACATGACCCGTAATACATGACCTAATGGCCCAGATGCATACCATTCCCATACATGACCCGTAGGCCCAGCCCACTAGAACTGCCCCTCCCCAGCTTCTTCATCATTGATCGCCTTTAGCTCCCCACCTGCATTGCTGATCGGCTAGCATTGCCCTGTATAAAGCTGCACGGTGCCTGGTCCCGATGGTGGTTTCCATACCCTCTCATTCATCTAATCCAGTTAGCTCTGCTTCTAGTGACTACTACTATTGCTCTTGATCCTCTTCTGGGGACTTCTCTATGTGAACTGGGCTACTTCATGGTCTTCAATGGATTGAAGGCCTTGTGGCCCAAAGGCCTTTTTGATATCCTGAATGCCCTTGAGACCTGTAGGCCCAAACCGGTGGCCTGAAGGCCCAAATCGGGTGAATAGTTCCAGGTGCTATAGTACCGAACAATACCTGATACAATACCTGCTATAGTACCTACTATAGTACCTACTACAGTGACTTCTACAATACTACTACAGTACCAGAAATTCTCCTCCACCCGGTTTTGAACCTGGGTCTCTTGGATACCAAGCATGAGCCCTTACCACTTGGGTACGGGCTCGTTTGAAGAACATGTGTAAGGGTAATGATCACCTACCATTGGGGGACCCTGCCATTCCTAGAGCATGCCACACGTTCCCCGACTAGGAAAATGGCTTTGAATTTCCCTGTGTATAATATGCACAGTGTCCGAGTCTGGCAGGACTCGAGCCTGGGCCAGTTCCCACGAAGAGCGAGGGGTACAACCAGTGGGTACCACTCGACTAACACCCCATTTCCATGGTTGGAACATGTACACAGGTTTGGATTGTCTTGTTTTTAAATTTTATTTTGATCCCGAATGAATACCTCATAGTAGAAAATGGTGCTTCTTATGTCATCAAATATTTCTCTATGTATCTCAGATATTTCGGTTGAACAAGTCAAAATTCAATGGTTCTGTTGATCGTAGACCACCTCAAAAGTTGTTTACAGGTTCTAAAATATTAACACAACATGTAAATGTAGAAATATAATTTGGGAAGGTGTATCATTTGAATGATAATAGGAAATGAGTTCTAAGTGAATCGTCAAGTGAAATCTAAACGCAACAATGGAAGAAAAAAAGTATATTCTTCAAACTTCTGTATTAGAAATTTAATTTGTTGCATCATAATCTTGATGTGATGCATATTGAGAAGAATTTTTGTGACAGTTGGATATTCACATTACTTAATGAGAATGTAAAATTGAAGGATCGTCTCAATGCTCAGAAAGACTTATAATAAATGAACATAAAGCGTGATCTCTAGCTAGATGAGAACAGAAAGTATGCTCCGGAAATTTTTGCAATGAAATATATGGATAAAGATACATTCATTCTAATTTTGAAACATGTCAAGGTATCTGATGGGTATTCAAGTAACATATCAAGGTGTATTTACTTAAATCATCATAGTTTACATGAATTGAAAAGTCATTATTCACATATTTTGTTACAGTAGTTGCTACTATTGGAATTTTGAACATTATTACCTGAAAAGGTTACTGTTGTTTTACTCCAATTTTTCACATTCATAGGACAACTATGTGATAAAACTATACAAACATTTGAGATTCAAAACCTTTAGGAGATATTTTTATTGACACTTTGTGCAATATAGATGATCTTTCCTCAATTGTTTTTTACTGTCATGATGCATTTAACTAGGAATTTTGTTGAGGAAGCTAAATTAGGAGGCATCATACATTATTGATGGATGTATCCAATTGATAGGTAATTTATTTATATGTTTTTCAATTAATTAAGCAATTATTTTCACTTCATTAAATGCACAATTATTATTTTTTTATTTTATTTCATAGATATCTTGGGAATTTGAAAACATACGTGAAAGATAAAGCTCAACGTGAAGGCACTATTTTTGAAGTCTATTTGCTAGAGGAGTGTCTTACCTTTTTTATAGATACTTTGATGATATTGAGACAAGATTCAATTGAGTTAGACATGTTGAAGACACCTTGAACCAATCTCAACTGCATGAGAAATCAAAAATATTTCCTCCTATTGGCTAATCAGTTGGGAGGAGCTCAAATGTTACACTGAAAAATGAAGTAAATGAAGTAATGATGGAGTAGGAAAAAAATGATTGAAGGAGAAAATGATTGTATGTGTAGTTATCCATTCATTTATCAACCACTTATGTCATTTGTGCAGTCATCCATTAACATAGTTATGCATATTTTGTTTGTTAGTACTGTGTATCTATTATCATTTCTATTTTTTTCTACATGAATTTTTTAAATATATGTTATGAAGTTACTTTTATTTGATTAAATGATAGGAATACCAAGGAGGAAGCATTATATTGATACCAGTCGATCCTCAACAGTGAGGCAGTAGGCTACTCCTGGTTCTTCATGAAGATATTGGAGGGTGACTGTTATAGGTACAAATTTTATTATGAATAAAGTTATTGTAGTTTTTTTATAATACTAAATATTTTTTATAAAATATAGAAACAATGATACTATAGAGAAAAATATAAAAAGTTCATATGTCTGGAATCTAAATGGACTAAAGATAGTTGTCCCATTTGACTGCTATGGGGTCTCTACAGATGATGTCATGGGATTATTTTTCCAAATTCTAGGCTATATTATGGTGTAACTAGTTACCCTTCTGATTATGTATGATGATTGGAGATATATGCCTTCATCTTGGAAAAATTAAGTTTTCTATTCATAGATAAAGGTAATTTTTATAAATTATGGTGTAATTGAATTTCATTATGTTATTAAATTATGATATTTTTAAAATTAATCTCTTTGTACATATGTTTTTTCTACTTTCTTGTTGATGATGTTATAGCACAAAAGTGGAAATTTAAAGTGTTGGTTGATTTATATCAAAAGATGGTTGATTCTATCCCTGATGATATTGCATCGATGACTAGTGGTGAGCAGGTAAATCACGCAACTTCAAAATCATTTAGTTCAAAAACATTTATTGGTTTTAAGTTTAAATATAAATATACAACACTGTTTAATTTTTAATATAATTGTATTATAGGTTCTGGTAGTAGGAAGTAGAGATGGAGATGAATATTGAGATGGAGATGGAGAGGGTGATGAGCAGAGTTCAGCTGGTAGTGATTAGTGGTCTTTTTAATGTTTTGGACTAATATGGAATGAGTGGGTGGATGTATTATTTGTGACACAAACCTGAAACAATTTATGGTTGAATGTTAACAAATATATTTGTTTATTGATGTCATATTTGTTATATATGTATGATTTTTTGTGATTCTGGTAGGGATTTTGGGTGCTACTGATAGGTGATACAATTGGATTGTAATTGTTTTTTTAGGGTAGTTCTGGGGATGCAGAATATGCAGTTGGTATTTTTTTATAAATCAAAATTTATTAGTAGTTTAAACCATTTCTACATATGGCATATTTTTATTTGCGGTGGTTATAACCACCTCTATAAGAGGTATTTTTATTTTTTTATCAGTTTTAATTGTTTAAGCGGCATTTTTTGGTGGGATTTTTTTTTGAATTTAGTGGTGGTTATAACCGCCACTAAATACTTGTTTTTTCACCCCTAGAAAATTGCCGCAAAAACAGAAACAACCACTACTAAATATTATTTCTATGACGTTGAACAGAAAATTCCATTAAATGGAAGAAACCTCCGCGTATTGGATGAAAAAAAATGATTTAGCAGTAATTTTTTGAAACTATCATAGAACCATTTAGCAGCGGTTTAAACCGCTGCCAAATCAAAAAAAAACCATTGCTACTTGGCCCTTTTATTATAGTGTTTTTGTGGTCAACATGTTGTACATATTGATTCTAGCTAACCTCAAATTATATTACCATACTCATTTCCTTTATAATTTTATTTAACATAAGGATTCTATATCGTTCTTGTTTATTTTCATCAACTTTTTATTGATCCTCTAATAATTATGTAGTTTCAGAATCAACTATATGTTCTTTCTTGGGATTATAAACATCATCATGTATAGAATTCATTATCTATATGATTATTCAAACATTTAATTTATATCACATTAATGTAGTAGAGGAAACATTATATTATGAGAAAAAACATAGTATATTATAAAAAACTTTAACCTTCTCATCGAACTCTCTCTTTTTATTTAATAGTTGAAGGGATTTAGATCTCTATTTAATCCCCTCTTTATGGTCCCTCTAACATACAATTCATTTTCTACATTGAGACCACGAAGAAATGATTATGATCTCCCAATGAAAGGGTCATTCTCAATTGAATTTTCATGTGACCTAACATTTGTTTTAGTCACCAATAGAAAAATTGACCAATTCTTATTTTCTAGATCTGAGACATAAAATACCTTTACTACATGTCATGACATTATAAATTGATCATCCTTATAACCTTCCACAATAAAATTCACCTCCACAAAGCCCAATTCATTAACTTTCACTGCAATCCTGTTTTCAACCCATTTGCAATAGAAAACCAACACTTGAAATGTTGTATAATCCAAATAATATATCTATTCAATGATTATGAAATATAACATATTCACATAAATTTTATTTCTATCTTATGAACCATACATGTGCAGCGCTTCTACCACAAGTGTAACTCCACTATTTTTCATCGTATTGTGTTCATCTTGTTCCTTTTTATATAATGTATAACCATTAATTACATAACTAGTTTAACATTTAAATTTGGTCCCCTGTCTAGCCATTAATGTCATTCAACAATTGAATTCAGATTTTTAGATAAATCATTATAAATATGATCTTGGAACCATCCTATAAACTGTTGATTAAGTATATTTGATATCCATCCTTCAAACCTTAATGGATTAAAGTATCAAAGAATTACTTTATGGGATTAAATGTATGGAGAAACCTCTACACTATTATGTAAAATGTAAAGGTGAGATTTCTCCCACCTATGATAGTAATTGTAACAATAGATCTTCCAGAAATCCCTTTGCCCATAAAGCGTACACTATAATGAGACTTTGTGAGACTGATGTTATCAACATATAATAGTTAATCTATACCGAATTCAACAACTTCTTCAATAATATATTGATCTTTAATATAACCTTCTAGATGACTTTGATTCTTGACGTATGCTTTCAAAATCTTTATATATCATTCGATGGTGTACATACATCTATAATGTATAGGGACACATAGTTGAACCTCCCTAACCAATTGAACCACCATGTGGACCATTATATCAAAGAATTATAGTGATAAGAACATATTTAATTCAAATAATATGACTCTAATATCCTTATTCATGATTTAAAAGTTCACTCTACATATGGATTCCAAAAAAAAGCAGAGTTTGGTTAATGTATGTCATGCATTTTTATATAGAATGAAACATAAAGTGATGAGAATAAAATATTTCATCAAAACATGAAATTCATGTGATTTTAGACCTTGTAACTTAAAATTAGTCAATCACATGTCATTCTTGATATTTGATGAATACCCATTTAGAACTTTTACACCATTAAAGAAATTTAAAATTAAATTTTTTTATTCTGGAAAGAGTGTAAGCTGTTGGAGGAAGATAAGTCTTCCTTTCACCCTTCAATGGTGCCAAATCTTCCCTTATCTCCATGTAAATCATGTCCAACCTATCCTTTAAGTCATATTTTGTTTTTTAAGGAACATTTAGTATTGTGAAAATTGTAACGTCACCCGATCCAACACTCTATCACGTGGCCAAAATGGGTTGGTTACGAGACCTCAAGCATGACTCCCCGTACGGCAGAGGCTTCCAACTAAAATTAGGGGTGTGATAAATATAATGGGGAGAATATACCCCTTGGTATGGAGTTATAACACATCAGAATAATCAAGTAATAATAATACCATAGTAATTAAGAACATAAAAAACCATATATCATACAACTAAAATGTAAAGGAGAAACCAATAAACCAATAATGATGAATAATTTAATGACAATAAGATATGTATCTAAATGTCAAACTAAAAACAATATGAATAAAATAATCATCTAGACAATATAATCCCAAAATACCCTGGTCTTGAACCCCAAGTCAGACCCATCTCTAAACTCTAGCCCATCTAGAAAGCAATAAATTAGCAACAAGGTATCTTTCCCTTTTCCAAATTTGCATCCACCGAATAGGGTGTGAGTAAAACTTAGTAAGTTCAAACCACCATGTCTAAAAAAAACCATATTAATAGTAAAGGCATAAAATAAATCAATAAATATGTTAATTAATTAATTAATTAATACAATACATAAATCAACCTACTTCATCACCATACCATAATTCCTCTGATCATGTAGCGCAATAATTCAACCATAACCATAAACATGGTATAATAATATAATCATGAAAATACCTTTGTATAAGCATTTAAACCTCTAGTAAAATCCCAATATATAATAATTTAAACATGTATCACTTGGCCAAGCCCACTATATATGCATTGCATCCTTTTGGAAGAGCCCTATATATAAGTATTTCATTATGTATCACCAGGCCAAGCCCAATATATAATCATTACAACATGTGCCACAGGGAAAATCAAACTATATAAGAATTTTAGCCTCCTAGATAAGCTTGATATATAATCATTTCATTGTTAACTCAACAATTCATAATAACAAGGATATCACAATATCACATCATAAGCATCAATGGTTAATTATGAAAATTACCATTTCTCTTTCAATTACAGTTTCAATTATATATCAATTTATCAAAAACCATTATAAATATCCCATAAGATATTACCAAAGTGATTCTATATCATGAAATAACCTACAATATCATGTCATGTTAGACAAACTTTAAACCATTAGCCAATTCATTATTAATCAAAAGGTTTGTTCACCCCATGGGTTTCTATAAGCCAAGTCACAATACCATTTAATACAAAGGGATATAAGGAATAATATATCATATGATTTATCACCATTCATAATTAAATTAATAAATAAACACATTATGGTGGAACAATCCCAGTATTACACATAATCAACAATTAAATAGATCATAAGATAGTGTTTTATACCCCCTACCTTTTACCGATGATCAATACAAAGCCTCCAACCGAAATCGCCAACAACAACATAGGTGAATAATATCAAAAGTAAAACCTAGATAAAACCAGATCAATATAAAAACAAATTATACCATGGATTTCAAAATAAAACATCGCTTCAGTGAAAGAAAAAAGAAATGAGAATAATACCCAAGTAAAGGGACCTACAATGGATCAAACACCAAACCGTGACATCTAAAGGTGATGAAATCACTCCAAAATCACTGGGAATCACCTGAGTCCTGAGAGGAGGGTCTTAAAAAATGGTGTATTGATAAATAGGAATACAACGCTACATAAAAATGATTCTCATGAGAGTTACATGGAATGAAACCCATTTACAGATCATTTATTTCTTCATAATGGGTTACGCCAAAAACCTCATCGCTTCGAGTTAATTTTATCCCTGCCTAAGCATTACATGTTGTGTAATGGATTCACAATGTGTATTCACTTCATGTCATGAAACTATTTCATAGATTATGTTTAGTAGTAGTTACATGTTGTGTAATAAGTACATGACATGTAAGTTCCCTGTAGATAGATTTAAGACCTATTTTCGAAAAAGATCATGAACCACCTATGAATCCTTCCAAACTCACGAAAAACCATTAAAATCCCATTTAACATATTTATACTCAGACTCCATTAATTAAAAAAACATACATACCTAAAATTTAGTTCATTTTCCTCAACAAAGGTTCTCCATCTCTGAACATGACTCATCCACCATGGTTTAAAGAAAAAGAAAAACCCAATGAAAGATGTTTAGTGAAAAAATCAAAGTGAGGCATACCTAGAAAAAGATGGGATCTTATAACCTCACTCACTATATAATAGCTCATCCTTGAGAAGATTCAAGCTTCAATGTGGGGTATCAGTAAAAAAGTCAGGCCACAATAATCACATATTAGACTCCCTATCCTAAGTCTCCACTTGAACATGCCTATGTTGTGACTATACTCAAACCAAATTTATAGTCTTACCTTGGAGATACTTCTCATTAAGTTCCACAAACTTTATCGGATGCTCCTTAAATGACGTGTCAGCACAAATCTTGGTGTCCTTTACATCAACCATATGATAAGGGTTAGGATAATATCTCTAAATCTATGACACGTGAAACATGTCATATGTGGAACTACAGAATTATGGAGGGATAATCAATATTTCATTGGACCGACCCTATCCACAATATCAAACATCCTAAAAAACTTTTCTATTAGCTTTCCCTGTTTCCAAATATGGAATTTCTCTAAATTAGGAAACACCCAAAGGAAAACACGAAGAACAACCTCATTCTCCAAAGGTCATCTTTGATGGCCTGTGTATGATTTATGCTTGCACTATGCATTTACTAACTACCTCCTCATCTGTTAAATTGGATTAGACATATCCTACATGATATTAGGTCCAACCAGCACTAACTCACCTACCTCTAACCAATACAGAGGTGAAGGGAATAGTATTCTATACAACGCTCCAAAATTTTCCATCTGGATCGATGCATGGAAGTTTTTATTATATGAAAAATCCAAAAGTTCCATATGTTTCTCCCATGAACCATAAAAATTCAAAACATAGGCTCACAAAATATACTCTAGGAACTGAATAGTCTACTCATAATGACCATCAATATGAGGATGATTGGTTGTACTTAGAAGAACCTATGATCCTATATCCTTCTAAATACCTTGATAAAACCATGATGTGAAATGAGGATCCCTATCTAAAAATATTCTCCTCGAAACACCATGCAAACAAACTATCTCTCACATGTAGAGACTTCCCATATCATGAATAGTGAAGGTATCCCTGATAAATAAGAAGTGGGATACCTTCTTTAGTCGATCCATGATCAACCATACTCTAACATTCTTATAGGTTGTCTTGGGTGATCCTGTCACAAAATACATAGTGACATCATCCCATTTTCACTCAGGAATGAGAAGAGGATGCAACAACCCAACTGGTCTCTGATGCTCAACTTTCACTTGATAACAGGTGAAATAT
Organism: Viscum album; assembly: GCA_963277665.1. Lineage (NCBI taxonomy): Eukaryota > Viridiplantae > Streptophyta > Magnoliopsida > Santalales > Viscaceae > Viscum > Viscum album. Next base: position 402,833,682 of record OY728138.1, read on the forward strand.
CTCACCATAAATCCCACTATCTACTTCATTATTCCTTACCACCATTACTGGATAAAAAGATCACGATACATATTTGTTAGATCAGGATGAACTTCCCATCTAGAAGCATGAAACTCTCTTATCTACTCCTCATGAAAAAACCACTGGAACCTATAATCATCCACATAAAAGAAGAGAACTGACCCAACCAAGAGACCATCTTGATGGTGTCTTCCCATAATATAATTTTTCTCTCAAAACTAATCCCTCAAGATCAGATAACTTCTCTATCTTTATTTGGTCTAAAATAATGGGTATGATAGATATTGAAGATAGAGTTACTTTTCTTTGGGACTCCTGAACATCTAGATGAATGTCTGTAAAGAGTTTCATTATCTGCCACTTGTCACAAGACTCCCACACTACCTCTTTATGTGTATTTTGGATCAAATAATCAATAAAAACATTTCCTATTCCCGATGTATAATCCAACTTGAATTCGAAAGACTATAGATACTCAACCCACCTTCTCTACCAAAGGTTTAAGTCCCTATGAGAAAAGGTTTCCTTAAGGATCTTGTGGCCTATGTACACCAAAAACCTCTCACACATAAGATAGTGTCTCTAATAACTCAGGGCATGTACCACCATAGATAACTCTAGATCATGAGTGGAGTAATTACTCTCATACGATTTTAGTTGTCGAGATCCATAATTAACCACTCAATCCTACTACATCATAACTTCTCTCAGTCCAACTCTATATGTGTCACAATACATGGTATATGATTTACCCAACATAGGTAAAATGAGGATAAGTTTTGAGGTCATCTTGCTATTCATATATTGAAAATATCCCTTAAAATCATCCAACCAAACAAACTTCACCCCTTTCATGGTCATCCCAGACATCAATGCTACCGGATGGGAGAAGTCCCAGATAAAGCAACGATAATAACCTGATAAACCTATAATTTTCTGAATATCAAAGACATTCTTGGGATACTCCCTATATACCATGACTATAAATTTCTTGAGTTATACTAACACTCCTTCCTATGAGATGAAATAGACCAAGAAGTTCACTTTATCAATCTAGAAATTGCATTTGGTTAGCTTGGGGTAAATTCAATTCTCTCTCAATGTAATCAAGATAATGTCAAGATGTTTGGAATGATCATCTACTGACTGGAACTATACTAATATTACAATGATGAAAATCACCACAACCTAATATAGAAAATGATTAAAGATATGATTCATCATATATGAAAATATACTAAAGCAAAATACATTCACCTATAACCTAATATCATAGTGAAACCCATCCTAAAAATGCCTCACCCTGGAGATCTCAATGGTAGATAAATATGGTACAAAGCACTGTAATATGGTGAAACATCTGACAAAATCCATCATTGAAAATCTCTATTGTTTAAGGTGCATGAAATCGCAAGACTTCTCACCTCCCAACATCTATGTATAGAATTGGATCAAGAAAATTTCCTCAAAATCCTTCTAGGATAACTCTTCTTTCTACCCATATTTCTCTATAATATCCCACTAACACTTGGTTGGTCCATGAATCATGTTTGTAATAAGATCCACCCTCCCATATTTGGGTGTATCAATGTGCTTGAAGATCATCTGGAATAACTTGATCTAGAACTCAACTTCCTAGGGGCCTCCCTCCCCAATGAATATAGGCAGATGTTATAGCTTAAACTCTCTTATCATCTTAGATATAGAAGGCATGGTGCGAACAATATCTCTTTCCATGGATCACATGAACCTTAGGAAGTTGTCATGAAGATGAATGTCCATCTGATTATCAAGAGCTATATTAATTTCCAGCATAGTTATGTTAGGATAATTTTGATTACCATCCAATCCATATTTTAGTATTTTCTAATGATACTTTTAAGGGAAAGTGTGAACCCAAATACATCCACATGATCCCACAGATTCCACACCTACAAGGAGACTATACAACCAATTTTAAAGACCATATTTCAAAATTAAAAATTAAAAATCCAAAACAACCGCCATCCATAACCTTGACCCATGAGTCGCACGCCCCCCAAGATCCACGACACATCAACCATCACCCTTCGCCTGAGAAAGAAACCCTCGAACAACTCACCGCCATCGAACAATTTGCCTCCATCATCACCTCGCTGAATTCAATCGAATTAATGCTAGCCACTGTCACCATCTCTCTGGAGCCAAACACATCCATTCCATTGATGGTCGAAATGTCGTCACTGCCCTCCTCCCGATGTTGCCTGTTCAGAATCACAACCCAAAACCCTTGAAGGCAACCACACATCTCCACCTCGGATAGAATGGTGGAATCTGGATCCATAGCAGAGAACATAACATGAAAACAATGAAGAGGAAGACACTAGAACTACTGGAGACCGTCAAAGACTATAGAACCACCGTAAAACTTTTTCATCATCTGAAAATTGTCACCACACCAGAAACATAGATCACCAAAACCAAATACACAGACTTCACCAAACGAGCAACAAACACCAATTTAAGCCGCGCCTGGAGCACCAGCAGCAGCCAAGACTCGCATCCCAAAGCCTCAATGAACCACCACTCTAGGTCCGATTGAGAAAGGTGCAGGGGAGCGTGAGGCTAGAGTAGAGATTTGAGTGGCAGTGGACTCCAAATCACCAGCATCAACGTAGAATCATAAAACCAGTAGAAAATAGACTAAAAACAAGCCGAATTCGATAGCGCTAGGAAACTCGTAGACCACCAATCCTCATAACCCAAAGCCACATCGTTACCACTGATCATTCTCTGACCAGGAGAGGCTCAGAGGAACTTGAGGCCAAAGCGAGGATTGAGCGGATGAGGGCTTCCACAGGAAGCATCCTTCGATGGGAAGTCCAAAATAAACGAAGAACAAAATCCACACCATCGAGCACCAAAGTAGAGATAGATAAATCCATGAGAAGAAGGAACCAAAACAGAGAAGAAGAAGACAAGAGAGAAGAAAAGCACTGGAATGGACGATATTCAAATGGGAGATCCATCACCATCGGGGAGTGCTTTAGAAACTCTAAGAGGGAAGCCGAGAGGGGAGCCAAGCGATTCGGGCACCATTCCACCCTATACCACCACTACAACAATATTCTAATTCTCAATTCAAATACAAAGAGGATGTATTTTCTCTATAAGATAAACACACTCCTTATAACACTCGATATAACAAAAAGGTAAACCTCATCAAGTGACAACAATAGAGAACCGCTACTCCTAGTCTCTTTAAACATGGATTACAAGTGTTTTATCATGAAATAATTTTTTATTTCATTTCATTTATCTTATATAATAGGTATATTGTTTCATATTTCATATAGGAAAGTATATAACACATGAAATAAATATGTCCCTATCCTGATAAATACATGAAAATATATATATTCTCTATGTTCCTATCACGATGCATGCATACTAATATCATGCCATACTAGGTTGCAAGTGTAAATATAAATAAATAATAATATCACACAACATTTGAATCAATTAAGGTGAAATAATATCAACAGTAGCAATCAAATATCATGAACAAAAATCCCATCCCTAAAAACTTGAAATTTCTCCCATACATGGGTTATCTACTCCCTTTCACAAGCTCATTATCAAGTCCCAACACATCATAGTCTCCTTTCTACCATTAACAAATAGTAAATCAATATAAAATAAAAACCTACTACTATAATACCACTTCGTAACATCCCCTAATACGACACTCTCTCATGTGGCCAAAATAGGTTGGTTATGAGACCTCAAGCATGAGTCCTCGTATTCTAAAGGCTGTCGACTAGCAGTGGGGGTGTAATGAATATAGTGGGGTGACTATAACTTCTGTTATGGAGTTACAACATAGCAGAATAATCAAGTAATAATAAAATAATAGTAATAAAGAACAACAGAAACCATATATCATAAAACTATAAAGTAAAGGAGAAACCAATAAACTGATCATGATGAATCATTTAATGAAAAGAAGAAACGCATCTAAATGTAAAATTGAAAATAATTCAAATAAAATAATCATCTCATATAATATAATCCTAAAATACCGCGTCTAGAACCCAAAGTCAAACCCATATCCAAAATTTATCCTATCCAGTAAGCAAAAAATCAGAAATAAGGTCTATTTCCCTTGTCTAAACCTGCACCCATGTAATCTTCTTGGGTACCAAATGGTGACTTGAATAGGGTTTCAGTAAAACATAGTAAGTTGACCCCATCATGTCTAAAAAACCAGTCTGATAGTAAATAAATGAAATAAAGTTATAAACATGTGTATTAATTAATTAATTAATTAATTAATTAATTACATAAATCAACTTTCTTATGAACTATGTCAGACTATCTATGAGCATGTAGCACAACCATTCCAACCATAACCATAAACATGGAATAATCACATAAATAGGAAAATCCCTCTATGTAAGCATTTTATCATCCAAGAAAATCCATATATATAAGAATTTCAGCATGTATCACTGGGATAATCCCACTATATAATCATTATATCCCCTTGGAAGATCCCTATATATAATAATTTTAGCATGTATCACTAGGCCAAGCCCACTATATAAGCATTAAAACATGTTTCACTAGACAAAGCCCACTATATAATAATTTCAACCTCCAGAAAAATCCCTATATATAAGAATTTCAACATCAAATCAACAAGTCATAACAGTAAGGATATCACAATATCATATCATAAGACCCAATGGTAAATTATTAAAATTACCATTTTCCTTTCAATTACACTTTCAAATATATATCAATTTATCAATAGCCATTATCAATATCCCATAAGCTATTACCAAATTTATTTTATATTAAGAAATGACTTACAATATCATGTCATGATAAACACACTCTAAACCATTATCCAATTCATTATTAATCAAAGGGTTATCTCACCCCATGGGTTTCCATAAGATAGGTTGTAATACCATTGAATCCAAAGGGATCCAAGGAATAATCTATCACATGATTTATCACCATTCATCATTAAAATAATCAATGCACAAATGATGGTGGAACGATCACAATATTATATATACTCAAAAATTAAATAGAACATAGGGTTAGATTTTAGACCCCAACCTTTTACCAGCAATCAACGCAATGCTTCCAACTGGAATCACCAATAATAATGAAGGTGCAGAAGATCACAAGATGAACCAAGATCAAACTAGTTCAATATAAATATGATTCAACCATGGAGTTCAAAATAAAAAACTAATTCAATGCAAGAAAGAGGAAAGGAGAATAAAACCAATTTAGAGTGACCTACTAGGGATCAAACACCAAACTACGAAATTCGAAGGTGATGAAATCACTCCATAATTTCTGGGAGTCACCTAGGGCTTGAGAGGAGGGGATGAAATAAATGGTGGAATTAGAAACAAGAATAAGGAACTACTTAAAATCACTTCTCATGATAATTACATGTAATGTAACCCATTTAAATGCTATTTATTTCTTCATAATGGGTTGTGTGAAAAAACCCATAACCTTGGGTTAATTTTAACCCTTCTGGAACATTACACATCATGTAATGGATTCACTGTGTGTGTTCACTTCACATCATGAACCCAATTCACATATTGTTTTTGGTGAGAATTAAATTTAATATAACAAGTACATGACATGTAAATTAACTATAAATATATTTATGCCATGTTTCCAAAAAAGAGTCTGAACCACCTATGAATCCAGAAAAACTCATAGAAAACCCTCAAAATAACCTTTACTATGTTTATACTGGGACTATAGTAATTAAAAAAAACATTCATACCTAAACTTTTGATCATTTTACCCAAAAAATTCTCTCCATATCCAAAAAACACTCATCCACCAAGGTTTAAAGACAAGGGAAAACCCAAAAAAATACTTTTAATGCAAAAATAAAATAGGGATGTACCTAGAAAAGATAGGATCTTAAACCAATAACACTATAAGATACATTTTTTCCACATGGATGCATCAATAAATTTTATGATTTAAAAAAAATTATAGTAGGATAGTTCATATAAAATTGATCTCTTTTTCCAGCTTGATTTTGTAATATTTTCAATTTTTTTTACCAAAAATAGTTTCAATAACTTTTACTTTCTTAAACAGTTGATCACCCATTAGTGGAGATGGTTTTGTACCTTTTTCATTATTCCCATTGAATGTTATCATCTAGGATCTATATTTATGTCATTAAGGTAAAAAAATTGATATCATAAAAATATATTCTTTGAGAAATGTTTTAATTGAACTAAGTGTATGAATTCTTCACAAATGGGACACCCCAACATTCCTTTAATGTTATATCCTAACAAAATTACCTGAGTAATAAATTAATTTATAATCCCATACAACAAGGTCCTCAATGTAAATTATTCACTTATATTAGAATCATACAATTTAACACATGTATCCCACATCAATTTCAGATCTTCTACCAATGGATCTAAATAGACATCAATATCATCACTAGGTTGTTTTGGTCTATATATAAGAAGAGTCAACATAATATATTTATACTTCATGCATAACCAGATGGAAAGTTATAATTTACCAACATAAATGTCCAAGTACTATGAGTACTACTCTATACACCAAAAGGATTTATTCTATATGTTGATAATGCAAGAAAGAGGTTTCTCAGCTCATTTACAAATTTAGGATACCCATAATCAATTTTCTTACACTAAGGAGAGTATGTTGGATGACATATTTTCTCATATTCAATTATTTTATATATGTTACATGTCAATTGTATCATGTTTTATTTATATTCATATAGTCTTATAAACTACAGGATGATAGAAAATTACCATACATCTTTCAAAGGAATTGATTCATATTTCTTGTATCGATTTACGCCACACATAAGGAATTTTATGAGTGACTCATGGTCCTTGTGAAAAACTATGAAATCATTTGGATAGGCATGTATTTTTTTCTATATAATTCCCATTGAAAGTAACACTTTTTAGCATCATATTTTTGAAACATAATTTTATTTTCTTCTGGTAGCATATCATTTAGGAGACCAAGTAGTTCTATAAAGTTTGTATCACTCCACCCAATACCATATTTCAAATTATATAACTTCAATACATCAAAAAATATTGTTTATTTAGTAGAACCTATATAAAATGGTCTCTTAGAACATATATTTAACTTCTAAAACAAATTTTGAGAATAACAAAGGTCATCTTAAATTGTCGTTGTCAATTATTTCATACGATCTCCATCATCATTTACACTGGTATTCATATCAAATGATCCATAAAACACAGTATCATCCTAATCATTGTGTACATTAAATTTATACCTATGTTTAATCCAATATTTATAGATCTGATATATTACATGAAAAATCAAATGTTCTTTGAACTCTTTTGGACAAATTTTTCTTGAATAAAAACTTAAACACGTACAAAGGATTTGATAAGGGTTTCATGCATGATCCATTGAAAAACTGATGAAATATTTAACTAAATATTTATACTATTTTTTCATATGATTATATTTAATCCATTTTCAATTCATACCCATCTTATTATGTTCATAAAATATTCATTTTTTATAATAAATAAATAAATACACATAAGATATTCATAATCAAAGGAGAAAGTTGTAGATAATTTCAATAATGGGAACCTGACATTTTAATGTTAATGGTGATGATTTATAACAAGTTATAATTTTACACAAGGGTTAAATTAAAAGAAAAAATATGGGTTTAACATGTGGATGTTGGTCAGGCTACTGGAAAAACTGAAGAACAATCTAATTGGAACCAATGTTGAAATGAAAGTGGAAGGAATCCTCAATGGATTCAGCAAGGGGGAACAACTATTATGAGTGAAATTTTATATAAATATGGAACTATTAATGAAAAATTAGGTAAATTAACCTACTTAATAATTATCCAAAACTTTATATTGTGTATGGTCACTTTTTTCATCATTCTTACAAGAAGTCATTTTTAACTGAACATGAGGTTTGTAGTTTTTGTTGAAAAATGCCTATCATAGATGTTTATGATAATGAAAATATAAAAAGTATTAGTGTTATTATTTTTAGTAATGGAAGAAAATGGGAAGAATTGTTTTATTTTAATCCATGGGAGAAGGAAGCAAACCTTGAAGTTAGATCGAATTACTATACATGCACTGTAAAAACCCTTCCTACTTATCATTTGAAATCACCACCTTGCAAGATAAGCCGACATAGTTTTTAAAGTACCCAGATGGTCCTTTAATCCTCATATTCATTCATCCAGTATCTTTGTGTAATCAGAGTGAGAGATTTTCAAAAGAATATCTCATGTATGATTAATTCGATAATAGATCATATGATTAAATAGATAGACAATATCCATAAAAATAAGTGAAATATTAAAATCGAGAAGAGGTAAGAGTTTATGTTTATTCATTTATTCACATGGTATGAGGAGGTCCAATTGGTGTTTTAGTGAATGGATGGTTAGGATCTGAATTTTATCTCTTATTAGATGATGAAAATGTTGATAGGGCCCTATCACATGGTCTTGATAATCCAACATTTTAATAAAATCTTGTATTTAAATCCAATATACTAGAAGTACCAAGCTAGGGTTCTTAATATACTTGAAAAATCAAGAACAATCTAATTAGGGTTTCAAAGATACATTAAATTTAAACAATTCACATGGCTAGGATGAAGCCTCAAAAAATAGAAAAAAAAAATTACAAATATATATAATACATCCTTAACTTTTTGACACATATTTTAAGTGGTGTTTGAAAAGGAAAAGGATATCAGTAATATAACATTACATTGAAGTGGTTTAAATGTGGATATATTTTACTTTTCACTACCAATTTTCCATTTTTTTTACTAAAAAGGAAATTGAAAATGAATACGGTTTGACAACAAGTTCAATTAAAAAGAAAACTAAAAAGTTTAGAAACATAATTTTTCCCTGATAGATAATGTATAATAATTTCTAAAAATTAAAAAACATGCATTTTTTTTATCAAAATTAGGTGATGGGGAAACTCGTGATTATGATACTTAACTTTAAAAATTAAGTAAATTAATGGTGTGGTTATAAATTTAAAAAGTGAATGATAATGAGTCCCCCCGTGATAAATATAATGGTGATGAAAATGATAAAAAATCTGAAATGGATTTTCTACTAAAATAAGAGTTGAATGATTTTATTTTATAGACCTCAACTTGGATGAAGGGAAAAAAATATGAATATAGGCTCGAAAAAATTGAATAAATAATATTTATTCCTCCCTTTCTATAAATTAATCAATGATATTAAATGATAATTAAGAATTGAATTTGATTATTTTTTAAGCGAAGAAGTTTGGGGCTATGAAAGATGAGGTTGAATAAAAGGGAAAATAACTATGAAATGATTTGAAAGAAGTAGTAAATCATATGAACAGGTTCAATTTTAACATCAATATGTTTGTGTGAGATGTTAAAGAAAGGTCAAAGGGAAATTTTAAGATTGGTGAAGTCCCTATGAAGCTTGATGAGTGTATAAAAATAAAAATACCAACCACAATGGGTGAAAAAGGTCTTCTATTTATGAAAGTAAAGGCTAAGAATTAGTTAAAGACAAATGAAGTTTGATCCAAGACCTCCCACTAAAATTACCTTAGGATGTGAAAGGAGTGGGAAAGTTCAGGTGACTTCCATTTTTCAGTGGCCAAATGTCACGTATGATTAATTTGAAGATCCATAAAAACTATAAAGCAATTTAAATCATATGGGACATTTGACTGCTAATAAATATCGATCACCCCTTTTCCATCCAACACCAAATGAAGTGGCGTTGGACCCTCCCATTTCCAAAAATAAAAAAAACTAATCCTATATAATTAAAAAAACTCACCTTGTAAATTTTTCTGAAAAAAAATCCATGTAATATATTTACCATTACATATAGGATAGTGGTACATAAAGAATAATAGAACCTAGAAAAGAGATGAAAAAATAAAATCTTATATATCTACATGGAGAAGGAGAATCCATGGGCTATAGGTTGCATAAAAAAGAAGCAGAAGCAATACATGCACTTAGAAGAAGATAATCTCTTGTGCGAAGGGGAAAATATGAGTTTAGCTATATCAGGTATGCGTGAGGTGGCTATGTGCAATGCTTTGATATCAGGTATGTCAAGGGAGGTGATCTACTCGCATCATGGACAATATAAATAAAGTGATAAATATGATAGGAGTGGAAATAATAGCATAAATTTGAGAGGGTTGATTCATCTAAGAGAAGGTCGAGGGGGATAGATGGTAGAGCTACACTTCTGTGAGATATTGAATAGTGCGAGAGAAATTAGTTCGATTGGGGTTAAATTTATAAGACCACGAAGTGTTTTATTAGTGCTTTTAAAAAATAACTGATAAAAGGAGTTTAATCAGTGCTCAAATAATAAATGCTAATAAAACTCCTCTTTATCAACACTAGAAATGCTCTAATAAAAACCTATATAATTAATATTTAATAACATAATTAAAAAATTTAAATGTATATAATGATAAATAAATATAAATGTATATAATTATAAATAAATATTTATATCATTATAAATATATTTAAAGGATTGTAAGTATATATTTATAAATAGCCCGAATGTCCTGAATGCCTCTTTTTATTTTTATTATAGATAATCCCCATTTTAAGGGATGAAGGGGAACCCGTACATGACCCGTAGACCCAAGGCCCAAGGCCCGACAGGACTCACAATACATGACCCGAAGGCCCAGAGGCATACTATGCCCAATACATGACCCATAGGCCCAACCCACAGGAACTGCCCCTCCCTTAGCTTCTGCATCATTGATCACCTAGCTCCCCACCTTGCATTGCTGATCAGCTAGCATTGCCCCATACAAAGCTGCACGATGCCTAGTCCTGATGGCGGTTGTCATACCCTCTCATTCTTCTAATCTGATAGCTCTGCTTCTAGTGACTACTAGTCTTGTTGCTCTGATCCTCTTCTAGGGCCTGCTCTGTGTGAACTGGGCTACTCCATGGTCTTTGTGGCCTGAAGGCCCTAAGGCCCAAAGACCTTTGATGACCCGAAGGCCCAAACTGGTGGCCCGAAGGCCCAAATCGGGTGAACAGTTCCACCTACTACAATACTGAACAATACCTGCTATAGTACCGCTACAATAACCCTAGAAATTCACCTCCACCTAGTTTTGAACCTGGGTCTCTTGGATGCCAAGCATGAGCCCTTATATTAAAATAATTGTTAGTATGTATTTATAAATATAATTTTAAATAAATATAAATATATATAATTATAAATAAATGATAATTTATATAATTATAAAGATATGAAAATAATTTTATATATTTTTATAAATATAATTATAGATCTATATTTATAATTCTAATTATAAAAAATTATATTTTTAAATATATTTATAAATATTTGTATATAATTATAAATATATTTATATAAATATATTTATTTATTTATTAACATATAAATATATATAATTATAAATATAACTAATATATTAATTATTTAATTATATTTATTATAATTGTATAATTATTTATTTATAATTATATAAATATTTTTTTACAAAAAATATATATATTTATTTATAATTATAAATATATAATTTTATAAATATAGTAAATATACATTTATAAATATATTTATATATAAATATAAATAAATTTATTTATAAATATTTATTCAGAAGTATATGTTTGTAAATAAATTTCTAAGATTATTAATAAATATATAATTTTAAATGCATGAATGTTAAAAATGAGTGAAATTGAATAATTAAAATTGAATTGAGTTTAAAAATATTTAAAAAATGGATAATTTTTATTAATTATACAAATTATTTAAAAAAATTAAATATAGTTATATATTGAAATAAAGGTGAATACATATGGAAAATATTAAAACATAGTAAATAAATATGTATAAATAAATATTAAAAAATGATTTAATTCCAATAAAAATAAAAAATAAAATATTAAAATAAATAAATAATATCAACTTATATAATATTAAAGATGAATAAATAAAATTTAACAACTTTTTTATAAAAGTTTGGGACAAGGCCACTTTTATTAAAAATGATAAAAATAGAGAAACAAAAAGATGGAGTCAGACATGAAAAAACTACCATCATCAATGAACTATTAGAAACCTAGTTTTTCTCTAATCCTAATTCCAATCTTGTGATATTATTCATGTATTGCATTCCTATCAATTAATATATTCCCACACCCACAACCATGACTCCTGGGATGTCGGCCTCTCCTCTAAGTTTTCAATTTTTGTAAGAGGAATTCAATGTTAGTGCTCTCTGAGTGAGAATTTTTAGCATCTAATTGAGCCTCTATCCTGTTAGAAGGATTATCAACTAAACCCTTATCTTCAGGGGTCTCTTACACAGTTTCCTGAGGCCTTCCTTCTTGTACCTCCATCTGAAATCTGTCTTCATGACCTTTTTTTAAACATATTATGTTAATAAATATAATTCTAAAATGAATATTAAAAATTGAATAAATTGCAGAAATATTATGCGTGTTTGTGTTCTATATAAAAATTCATTAATTTCATATATGTGTGTGTGAAAATAATTCATCACACATTTGATATATGTTAAATTGAAAAAAATGACATTTAATTAAACCTCCATTACTCGACACACTTAATCAACATTTTTAATTAATATTAAATTTTAATTATAAATCATTTTTAACTAAATATATGACTTATTTAATGTAAAAATACACATTTTATATAATTTAAATCATATTTAAGGAAATAATATATATATATTGATATATATATATATGAATATATTTCTATATTAAAAATATTAAATAAACTAATTAATGACTATATATAAAAACATTAAAAATTAATAAATTACAAAAATATTAAAAGAATAAATATTTAAATTATTTAAATTTTAAAATTTTTATACAAACACTTTACATTATTAATGAATAAATAATATTAAATGAATTCATGTTAAAAATGAGTGAAATTTAAATAAAATATGAATAAATTGAAAAATTATTGAAAAAATAAATAGTAGATTAATATGTTTTTAATAATTACATTTAATCCATTTTCTATATTTATATTTAACATATATTATTTATTACTATTTATAATTAATGTATATATTAAATTTATTAATTTTTATTAATAATTGTTTCATTAATAAACTTTTTTAATCTTTTTATAATTTATTAATTTTTTATTTTTGTTTGTCTAATTATTACATTTTATTCATTTTATATATTTATATTTAATATATACGATTTATTAATATTTATAATATATATATATATATATATATATTAAATTTATTCATTTTTATTAATAATAATTTCATTAATAATTTTTTTAATATTTTTTTAATTTCTTCATTTTAAAATTTTATTTTCTTAATTATTTCAAAAAAATTTAATATTTTTACTATTTATATTTATTTATTTGTTTTTTATTAGAGTATAAAAAATAGAGGGTTGGAAAATATGGGAATGTGGGCCGTGTATAGGCCTACAGGAGCTGGGTTGACTATGTTCGTCGAGCATGTTAATCAGTGCGAGGAGGGCCCACCCCGTTTGGCCTATGTGTGTGAAGGTGTATACGGGTGCCGATCCTCAGCATCCATGGCACATTGTGGTAGAGGAAGGCCTAGGCTTATTAAGCACAACCCAATAAATTGAAACGTTTAATGTGGGACAAAGTCATGCATGAAAACCCATTATTAGGAGTAAATAAAAGCCTTGATAAATGGTACCTTTATCAGAAATTTTATCTAGCACTAATAATACTACTATAAATATCAGTTTCTGAGGCTGTGGAAGCTGGTGACTGCCATTGGCGGTCGCTAATACCGAAATGAAAATGGGTGGGATTTTTTCTACCCCCACTATTGTCTTCCCTGATATCACTACTACAACATCCCGTTGACACCCCCAGTTTCCCCCGCCGCCCCTAGTCACCCAAGTCGCCACCCCTGTCACCTCCCCTCACCCCTACCACACTTATCACTGAACCCGTCGACCCTTGACGTTCGACCGCCACCCCTCAACCCCTTGACGTCACCCCTGACACTCCCTCCAGCCACTACGGATCATCCATGCCTGGTGGCTAAAACTTCAGGGTCTCTCATTGCCCTCGCCCATGTCCCCCACATACCTCTTCTCACCCTACCCGTGTTTGCTGCACCTGAAATATGTTTTTTTAGAGGACCTTTAGTGGCCACCAATGGAAATCACTATTGGATTTTACAAACTAAGCAACTACGACCACTAAAATCGGTCACTTTGTAGCCACTAAAGGCCTTTAGTGACTAGTTTTTGTAGTTGTTAATGGCTTATATTGTATTAGTGTAATGGATACCACTGTTTATTGGGTGTTTTTTAGTAGTGATCAAACCTTTAAAAACTAATTATTCAGTCATTTTGGGAAGATTACAATTCCAATGGTCAAATTACAATTTCAATTGTCATATTTGTAATAGTCATTTGGGTTCCTTAATTCCTATAAATACCTATAATTCCATTCTTTCTTCATTCAATTCCATTTTCTCTCAAGGTTATTTATACTTCCATCTTCAAAATCAACATTTTATTACCAATGTTATGTTTTATTTTTACAGCTTTGTTTGTGAGTGCGGTCATTCTGGTGGATTGAGCATAACCAAATATTCATATATCACTTATCTTATTTTCTACTTTTTATCCCATTGTAATATTTAGAATTCTTATTGCTTTAATTGCTAACTAATTTATCATTCTTCAATTATGAGAATAATGTTTTATTAGTTTCTCTATGTTATGTATGTTCTTTATACTACTTGAAATAATTATAAGAAGGGAAATTTCAATTATAAAATTATGGGTTGATATAGCTGCCCAGCAATCACCAAAAAATAAATGCTTTTGGACCATTTCTATTGTCTATAGATTTCTCCAATTGGAGGCCACTATAGGCCAAGAATGGGGACCCTTTAGCAACCACAATTTTTCCGTCACTATAAACTACCTTTTCTTGGCCTATAGTGGCCACCATATGGAGATCGATACCTATAGTGGTTGCCATACGATGGTCTCTATAAACTACCCTGGTCTGGCCTATAGTGGCCTCTATATGGTGATTGAAATAGGTTGTCCCATCCTAACCTATAGCGGCTGCCATATGCTATTCGCTATAGGCTCCCTTGGTCTAACCTATTACGACCACCATATGGCGACCAATATAGATTTCTAATTTTTTTTTAAAAAATCACACTAGAAATTCAAAAAACCACAAAAACAACCATAATTCAAAAAAAATATCTCCATAATAAGTAAAACCAAAGGCTCATAAATATCTTTTTCCAATCATTTTCAAAGCTCCTTGACCATCATCGAATAAAATTGTACATGAAAAAATAATAACAAAATAATTAATGTAGTAAACAAAATCAAAATAAAATAATAATTAAAATTAAGTGAAATATTTCATTTAAAAATTATCACAAAATTCCAAGGTCATTTTATTTTCAATATATATTACTGGTTTCTAAACATTTTTTAAAATTTAAAACTGCTTATTTGGTTGTTCTGGGCATACTATATGTCATATTTATATGTCGTCTTCTTGTAGAAGTTAAAAATAATCTTAAGACAGTTTTATTATGATTTCACCTCATTCTGAGATTGTTTCATATAAACTTGACCATGAAAAACACGATTTAGTGTTTGAAAACATTAAAAGTAAATTTTTTGTCATCTTGGGAAAATATAACCACTGATTGATTTCATTTCTTCTAAACCATTTCAAAAATCAATTATAGTTGTTATTGTTTAATTTCAAGGAGTCCAGAGTTTGTTTGGTTAGTTTTGACCACCTGATGCACATTTTTAAAGTTTTTAAAGGGCATCAAACCTTTAAAAACTGTTTATTCAGTTGTTTCAGATAAACCATACATCATATTAATGTGTATTATTCTTATATACATAAAATAATAATACTAATACAGTTATATTATCATTTCAAATCATTTTCATGCCATTTTTATGGATCTAATTGTTAAACACACGTTTTAGTGTTTTAAAACAATAAAAGTGTGTTTTTAGTAATCCATTGAAAACGAAACCTCTAATTGACATTCTATATACTCATCCATTTCAAAATTCACTATATTGTTATTTTCCTATGATTTAACTATATTTAAATATTTTTTGGTTGGAGTTGACCCCTAGATGCACATTTTTTAAGGGCAACAAACCTTTAAAAACTTCTAATTCTATATTTTTAGGTAGACCACACATCTAACTGATGTGTTTTAAGATATTATACATAAAAAATAATACTAAGGTAATTTTCCTATGATTTCACATCATTCTGGAGTTGTTTTTTATAGATCTGGTAGTTAAATGCATGTTTTGGTGTTTTGAAAGAATAAAAGTTTTTTTCCGGCCATCTCGGGAAAACGAAAACTCCAAATGACATTCTATCAACTCAACTATTTAAAAAATCACTATATGGCATTTTTTGACGATTTCATTGAATTCAGGTCATTCAATTGGTTTTGACCACTGGATACATGTTTTTATTGGACGTTAAACCATTAGAAACTTCTTATTCATTCGTTCTAGGTAGACCCCATGTCTGATCGACATGACATATACTCCTACACATAAAAAATAATACTAATATGGTTTTACTATGATTCCCCATAATTATGAGATCATTTTTCATGGATCTGTCCATTAAACACATATTATAGTGTTTTAAAACAATAAAAGTGCATTTTTAGTCATCTCAAGAAAATGAAACTTTTAATTAATGTTCTTCCTACTCAACCATTTCAAAAATTAGTGTACGATTGTTTTTCTATTATTTCACGTCATTTAGAGATCATTTGGTTGGTTTTAACCCCTGGGTGCATATTTTTAAAGGGCGTCAAAGTATTAAAAACTACTTATTTGGTTGTTTTGAGTATACCACACATCTGATAGAAATTCTATTTTCTCATACATTTCAAAAAAAATACTAATATGGTTTTCCTATTAATTCACATCATTTGAAGGTCATTCGTTATGGATTTGACTGTTAAATTCTTATTTTGGTGTTTTAAAATAGTAAAAGTGTGTTTGCAGTCATCTTGAGAAAATGAATCCTCTAATTGATCTTATGTCTCCTCAAACATTTCAAAAATCATTTTATAGATGTATTCCTATGATTTCATGGAATTGGAGGTCGTTTGGTTGGTTTTACCAGGGCGTATGTTTTAAAGGGAATCAAACCTTTAAAAGCTATATATTTAGTCATTTCGGGTAGACTGTATGTTTGATTGATGTGTTGTCTAATCATACACATCAAAAATAATACTATGATGGTTTCACTTGGATTTCATGTCATTATAAGGTCATTTTTATGTATATGAACATTAAACGCATGTTTTAGTGTTTTAAAACACTAAATGTGATATTTTTATCATCCCAAGTAAATGGAACCTTTTATTGAAATATTTTCTAGTGTACCATTTCAAAAATAACTATATACTTGTATTTTTGTGATTCTATAGAATTTCGAGGTCATTTGTGTGGTTTTGACCCCCAGAAACATGTTTTTAAAGAGAGTCAAACCTTTAAAAACCACTTCTTTCATCATTCCAGGAAGACTGCATGTCCAATCCATGTTTTTTTGCTCTTACACATCAAAAATAATATTAAAATGGTTTTACTATGATTTCACACTATTATGATTCTATTTTCTAGGGATTTTACCATTATACATGTGTTTTAGTGTTTAAAAAAAATTAAAAGTGTGTTTTCAATCATCCTAGAGAAACGACACATTCAATTGATGTTCGGTCTATTCAACGATTTCAAAAATCATTGTACAATGTTTTCTTTCTGATTTCACAGTATTCAAAGTCCATTAAGTTAGTTTTGACCCTCATATGCATGTTTTAAAAAAGTGGCAAACCTTTAAAAATTTGTTATTCAGTCATTTCAGGTAGACTGCATGTCTAATTGACATTTTTTCTACTCATAAATGTCAAAAGTAATAATAGGATAGTTTCTCAATAATTTCACATCATTACAAGGTTGTGTTCTATGGATATAACCATTAAAAAAGAAATTTTGGTGTCTTAAAATATTAAAGGTATATTTTTTTTCTCGAGAGAAAAGCACCTTGAATTGTTGTTCTATCTACTTGACTATTTTAAAAATCACTATATAATTGTTTTCATCTGATTTCACAGAATTTGGAGGCTTTTTGGTTGGTTTTGACCCACAGATGCATGTTTTTAAAGGGCGTCAAACCTTTAAAAAATAGTTATTCATTCATTCTGGATAGAACTCATGTCATATTGACATGTTGTATGCTCATACACATCACAAATAATACTAAAAAAATTTTCCTATAATTTCACGTCATTCCAAGGCTATTTTCTACTTATCTAACCATTAAATGCACGTTTTGGTGTTTTAAAACATTAAAAGTGATTTTTTGGTCATCCTAGACATACATAACCACGAATTGATGTTCTATATGCCTAAACATTTCACTAATCACTTTATAGTTATTATCGTTTAATTTCATGGCATTCAGATTCTATTTGGTTAATTTTAACCACCTAACGTATATTTTTAAAGGTCGTTAAACCATCAACATTGTTTATCTAGTCATTTCAGATATACCGCATGCCAAATTTATGTTTATTCTGCTTGTACACATCAAAAAAAATACTAAGATGAATTTATTATGATTTCAAAACATTCTTGAGGATGTTTGTTATATATATGATCATTAAATGCACGTTTTGGTTTTTTAAAATAATAAAAGTGTGTTTTCAGTCATCCTGGGAAAAAGAAACCTACAAATAAAATTATGTCTACTCAACTAGATCATAATTCTCTATATATTTCTTTTACTATGATTTCATGATATTCCGATATATTTCGGTTGGTTTTCACCCCTAGACACACATTTTTAAAGGGCGTTCAACCTTTAAAAACTACTTATCTAGTCATTTCGGAAAAAACACACATCAAATTGTCATGTAGTCAACTTTTACACATAAAAAATAACACTAAGATATTTTTAATAAGATTTCACATTATTCTAAGGCTATTTTTTATGGATCGGACTGTTGAACACACGTTTTTGTGTTTTAAAATACTAAAAGTTCATTTTCAGTCATCCCTAGAAAATAACACCTCCGAATGAAATTTTT
This sequence comes from Viscum album, assembly GCA_963277665.1. Taxonomy (NCBI): domain Eukaryota; kingdom Viridiplantae; phylum Streptophyta; class Magnoliopsida; order Santalales; family Viscaceae; genus Viscum; species Viscum album. The sequence goes on from OY728138.1 coordinate 402,852,956, forward strand.
TCTACTAAAACATTTAAAAATTAATTTTATTTTAGTTTTTCTATGATTTCACGATATTCATAGGTCATTCAGGTTGTTTTGACCCATAGATGCATGTTTTCATAGGGCATTAAGCCTTTAAAAACTGCATATTTAGACATTTTAGGCATACCCAACATCTGATTAATGTTTGTTCTTCTACTACATGTCAAAAATAATAATAATATTGCTTTCTTATGATTTCACATCATTCTAAGACTATTTTTCATATATCTGACTGTAAAACATGCATTTTAGTGTTTTAAAAAACTAAAGTGTGTTTTTGGTCAACCTGGGAAAATGAACCCTCCTATTAATATTCTATCTACTTTACCAATTCAAAAACCAGGGTATGGTTGTTTTTATATGATTTCAAAACATTTGGAGGTTGTTTGGTTGGTTTTAACCCCCAGACGCACATTTTTAAAGGGTGTCAAACCTTTCAAAATTGTTTATTCAGTCATTTCGGGTAGGACACCCATCTAATTGATGTTTTGTTTACTTGAACACATAAAAAACAATACTATTAATATTTTACTATGATTTCACATCATTATAAGGCTATTTTTTCTGGATTTGAATGTTAAAATCATGTTTTTGTGTTTTAAAACAGTAAAAGTGTGTTTTTAATCATATTTGGGAAATCAAACCTCCGATTGATGTTCCATATCCTCAACTATTTCAAAAATAACTATAAAAATATTTTTATTATTATTTTATGGAATTTATAGGTTGTTCAGTTAGTTTCGACCCCCCAACACATGTTTTTAAAGGGCATCAAACCTTTAAAAACTGATTATTCAGTCGTTTTGGACAAACTATATGTCTGATTGATGTGTCATCTACTTATACATGTCAAAAATAATACTAATACAATTTTACTAAGATTTTACATCACTATAAGGTTTTTTGTTATGGATTAATGGCCTAGTCTAGCCCACGATCATGATATTGTCCACTTTGGGCCTAGCCCGCATAGTTTTGCTTTCCCTAGGCTCTGTCCCTCAGGAATCCCCCATGAAAAGGCCTCATGATGGGAGAGGTATCCACACTACCTTATAAAGGGGTGCTTCTTTCTCCTCCTCCTTCGATGTGGGATTCCCATAATCCCCCTAGAAGCGCCCAACATCCTTACTGGCACATCGAATGGACAATAGCTCTGATACCATTTGTAACGGCCCCGTCCCACCCACGATCATGATATTATCCCCTTTAGGCCTATACCACATGTTTTTTCTTTCCCTGGGATCTATCCCTTAGGAATACCTCAAGAAAATTCCTCATGATGGGAGAGGTATCCACACCACCTTATAAAGGGGTGCTTCGTGCTCCTCCTCCTTTGACTGTTAAACGCTCATTTTGGTGTTTTAAAGCACTAAAACCATGTTTTTAATTATCTAGGGAAAACAACACCACTGATTGTTGTTATTTATGATTGACCATTTCAAAAATTACTATATATTATTTTTCCTATGATTTTACATAACTCGGAGGTTATTCAGGTGTTTTTAACCCCCAGATGCACATCTTTACACTAGTAGAATACTAACCTATACCAACGGTTTGGAACCGTTGGTATAGGCATCCAAACCGTTGGTATAGCCTATACCAACGGTTTGGAGAACCGTTGCGAAGTAAGCCGTTGGGATAGGTCTATACCAACGGTTTTCCCAAAACCGTTGGTATAGACCTATCCCAACGGTTTACAAAACCGTTGGTATAAGTAATATGAAAATCTATTCCAACGGATATAAAACCGTTGGTAAATGTATTTCAAAAAAAAACATGTGCTGGGATTTGATCCCACGACCCCTTGTTTATAATCGAACGACTTAACCACTAAGCTAACGTCACTTTTGTAAACATAAATTCATAAATATATATATGTATTATCATAATTATTTAAAATTTAGATTTATATAATGTTCTCGGGTAGCAGACCTAGAAGAAATGAAAGAATCTATCCCAACGGTTCTCAAAACCGTTGGGATAGACCTATCCCAACGGTTCTCAAAACTGTTTGGATAGGTGGAAGTTTCCAGGGGTGTATGTTGAATTTGGGGTGAGTTTTCCCAACGGTTCTCCCAAACCGTTGGGAAAGGGGGGGTCTTTCCCAACGGTTTGGGAGAACCGTTGGGAAAGGGGCCTCAAAACACCCCTTCCCCAACGGTTCTCCCAAACCGTTGGGAAAGACCCCCCCTTTCCCAACGGTTTGGGAGAACTGTTGGGAAAGGGTGTATATAAGTGTTGGTAAAGATCCGATTTCCAGTAGTGTTAAAGGGGTTAAACCTTAAAAACCCTCTTATTTGATAGTTCTAGGAGTATCACACACCTGATTGATGTTTTTTATACTATTACAAATAAAAAATAAAACTAATACAATTTTACTCTAATTTCATGTCATTCCAATGTTGTTTTCTATGGATCTGACTGTTAAACGCACGTTCTTGTGTTTTAAAACAATAAAAGTGTGTTTTTTGTCATGTTGGGAAAACAGAACCTTGAATTGACATTACATCTAGTCTAAAATTACAAAAATCACCATACAATTATTATCTTATAATTTTATGGCATTTTCAGTCCATTCGGTTGGTTTTGATCCCTCAGATGCACGTTTTTAAAAGACATTAAAGCTTTAAAACTAGTTATTCAGTCATTCCAGATATACCGAATGTCCAATTGAAGTTTTTTTACTCATACATGTCAAAAATAATACTAATACAATTTTTTTTATAATTTCCCATCATTCTGAGGCTTTTTCTATGGATACGATCGTTAAACGAATGCTTTAGTATTTCAAAAAAGTAAAAGTGATTTTTTTCATCCCAAAAAAATGACACCATGAATTGACATTTTGTATGCTAGAAAATTTTAAAAATAAATACAGGTTTTTATCTGATTTCATGACATTTGGAGACCATTCAATTGATTTTTACACTCAGATGTACGTTTTTAAATCGTATCAAACCTTTAAAACTGGTTATTCAGTCGTTCTAGATAGACCACATGTATTATTGATGTTTTTATACTCATACACATCACAAATAATACAAATATATTTTCCTATGATTTCACACCATTATTTGTCCAATTTCTATAGATCTGACCATTAAACACACATTTTGGTGTTTTGAAACATTACAAGTGAGTTTTTAGTCATCTCGGGAAAAAACCTCTTATTAAAATTCTTTCTACTCAACCATTTAAAAAATCATCATAAAGTTTTTATCACTCGATTTCATGGAATTTAGAGATCATTAGTTTTGTTTTGACCACCTGACACAAATTTTTAAAGGACATAAAACCGTGAAAACTACTTATTCATTTGTTTTGGACATACTACATATACAATTGACAAGTCACCTAATTCTACTTGTCAAAAATAATACTAAGAGAGTTATCCTATGATTTCATATCATTTTGAGATTTTTATATGGGTCATACTGTTAAATGATCATTTTGGTGTTTTTAAAAAATAAAAGTACATTTTCGGTCATCCCGAACAAACGACACCTCTGATTGAGGTTTTGTCTACTCAACCATTTCAAAATTTACTATATAGTTGTATTTCTATGATTTCACAACTTTTAAAGGTTGTTCGATTGGCTTTGAACCCTAGATGCATGTTTTTAAAGAAAATAAAACCTTTAAAAACTAATTATTCAATCATTCTTAGAATATTTCACATCCAATTGACATGTCATCTGCACATACACATAAAAAATAATACTAAGATATTTATTCTATGAATTCATGTAATTTTGATACCATTTGTTATGGATCTGACTGTTAAACACATGTTTTGGTGTTTTAAAATAGTAAAAGTTTGTTTTTCGGTCATCCTAGGAAAATGATGAATCTGATTGATTTTTTTCCTTGACTATTTCAAAAATAATTGTATGATTTTTTCTTATGATGTCACAACATTCAAAGTTTTTTTAGTTAGTTTTTGACCCCCAAATGCACATTGTTAAAGGGCATTAAACCTTTAAAATTGATTATTCGATAATTACGGAAAGACCACACATTTTATTGATGTTTTATATGCTCTTACATGTAAAAAATAATATTAAGATGGCTTTCCTATGAATTCATGTCATTATGAGGTCGTTTGTTATGGATCTAACTTTTAAAGGCATGTTTTGGCGTTTTAAAATAACAATGGTCTGTTTTTTTTCATCTATAGAAAACAAAACCTTTTATTGAAATTCCATATCCACGACCATTTTACAAATCATTTTATGGTTGTTGTCCTATGATTTCATGACATTTAGATTTAGTTTGGTGGATTTTGACCCACCGAAGCACATTTTCAAAGAGCATCAAACCTTTAAAAACTGCTTATTCATTTGTTTTGGGTACAACACACAACTGATTAATGTTTTTTATACTCATACACATTACAAATTACACTATTATGGTTTTCCAAATATTTAATTTCATTATAAGTCTATTTGTTATGGATCTGACTAATAAACACACGTTTTGGTGTTTTAAAACACTAAAAGTGAATTTTCAATCTTCCCAGGAAAATGACACCTTCAATTGAAATTCTATCTAGTAAAAAATTTAAAAATCACTATATAGTTGTTTTCCTATGACTTTAAAACATTTAGAGGTATTTCGATTTGTTTTTACTCCTGAACGCATGTTTTTAAGGAGAATCAAACCTTTAAAAACTAATTATTCTATCATTCCAGGAAGAACACACATCCAATTGATGTGTCCTAAACTAATACACATCAAAAATAATATTAATATAGTTATCCTATTAATTCATGTTATTATGAGGTTATTTTTTAGGTATCTAACTATCTAAATACATGTCTTGGTGTTTTAAAACATTAAATGTGCGTTTTTGGTCATCCTATAAAAATGACACCTCCAATTGACATTATGTATCCTCGAACATTTTAAAAATAATTGTAGGGTTGTTGTCCTATGTTTTCATGGCATTCAGAGGTCATTTGGTTGAGAAAAGTGTTTGTAGAGAGCGTGTTGTTGACATGGCATATGAAAAATTAGAAAAAAAGATGAGTGAAATAATAGAGAAGTGGAGGCATGGTAGATTTACAATGTCCATGCCCAAAAAATATTTGGTCATCCAATATAAAGATTCATTTTTAAAAAGTGTAAAAATGAAAATAAAAATAGGGAGAAAATGAAATGGGATTGGAGATAAAAATGGATTGGGGGATGGGAGGAGAATATGTGTGGTGAAGAATCGCAAGAACCTATAGGTGTCGATGGTTATTTGGGTTTTAAATGTTTTTGTGGAGAATCAAAAAACCATAATGTGTGGAAGGGAGAATATAGGCCAAGTGAAGATTCATGTGACTTAGGGTCTTACTAGTATTTGTGATTCTTCTCGTTTGAAATGTGTGGAGAGAAACAAAACCCAACTCTGATGACTTCATTGCATGGAGACATGTGTAAAGAAGTTCACATGTGTGTTTAAGGGACCCAACAACCGCATGTGGCTAAAGTCTAATCACTAACTATCCATGATAAATGAAGTGTTTCTACCACCCCAGTCAACTGTAATTCTCTCTATCATGGTGACCCTCTCATGACATGGATTTGATGACCACTATGGATACCGATATCCTCAGGTCCATACCCCTTTGGAAATAATGATCCCTATTTAATGGTTGTCAAGAACTAGTCTGGGTCAACCCTAAACCGGTCACCTGGGCTAATCCGCGACAAGTACTAAGAGGCATTCCCGATCATCCCGGGATGGTGACAAGCACCAAGGGAATCATTAGATAATACAAGGGAATAATTTCTCCCAAATATAAACAATAAAACAAACCGAAGAAAGAAATGGACAGCCCGATAAAAATTTATAAAAATTGAACTGATCATCATATATACAACAAAACTTGAAGTACAACTGAACGAGACAACTAAAATGACCAGACCTGATAACCAAATAACTCCATGTGACCCCACTGATCACTCTACAACACAACGATCACATGTCGCTCAAGGAGATCAAACTCAAGCTGAAACCTGCACAAGGTCTAAAAACAAAAAGAAATATAGGTGTGAGTATTAAAACTTAGTAGGCTAGCCTAATAATCTATTCCCAATGAAAATTATTTAAAATAAAATAAATATCAATTTCAAGTTTGAACTAAAATATATAAAATTATGGTTTTATACATGATTACTCAAAACAAATTATAACCCATTTCCCTTATTCATTTCCAAAACTAGATTCATTTAACTTGTGTACCAATAGAATTTTCAAGGGGAAAGTGATGTTTACATTTTCATATTTGTACAAATAGGATAAAACACTTTCATTTGAAAACCATTTTCATAATCCTTATCAAAACCTGGTTCACGCCCAAATTTACCCAAGAGAAGAAGGGTAGAACGGTTCTTGTAGTGTAGCTTGGGTTGTCGATTCCACAGAGACCAAAGAAGATACCTAAGATACACAACCTAAGGGATGGATTTTTGGCTATGAAGTGGCCAACTTGGATTGATTTTGGATGGGTTTTAAAGATATCTAAAAGATTTAAGTGGATTCAATTTAAAAGAATGAGTTGATCCTAGGTTATCACTCGGGGTGGATTGGATGTATTTTCTTTTTAATGATTTCAATTTCTTAAATTTGAGATGGGTTCATTTAAGGAGATAAAACAACATCATCACTTACTGGTTTAATGCCTACACCCTCTAATACTAATCACCTATACACTTGAAGGATCAAAGTTTTGAGCACTTCAAGGTAAAGGATCGTATTAGTACTTGAAGTGTGTGGCCTTAAATTCAACAAGGACGATGGAGTTTAAAAATCATCAAATAAAAATCCCAATTAAGAAGTGATTATACATTAATTAGGTAATAAATAACATCCAATCCAGCCCCTTGCTACTCCCTTGGATCAACCCATAAGTGGGTTAGCCCTCCATTGATCCCATGGTTTCAATGGAAGCGGAAAGTAGACTCATAAGGGAGGAATGGAGAAGTAAAGAAAACAACAAAAATAAAATGATCACTCCACCGTTGTGTGAATAATTTCACAAGGGTTGGTGTGAATAAATTCACACCTTAATCCAACGGTATCAAAGTGATATTAAGAACAATAGAATAAGATTAGAAGAAGAACTTTTATTAAGAAACTAAAGTGAATTGAACAACTTACATGTGAAAGACAAAATTGAGGCAACAAAAATGCAGCATAACATCACAATTGAACAAAGCATCCAAGATCCTCAACTACTTTACCACCACTTCCTTAAATAGTAATTTTGGGAGCCTTGGGTCGAACCACCAACAGTACAAATCATCTTAATTAATTTTGCTAGGCTATAGGTGGTGGAAAGCTTGTGGAATTTGGACTTTTCCACGTTTGACCCGAGGTGGCAGCCAGCTTTCATCCACCGAACAGACGCGTTTGGATGACCTTCTAGATGGCCGAATCAGGGTGTGCCATAGAAGAAGAAAATGGATCTCCGGATGTCTTATAACCGCCTGTAAAATTTGGGCCCATTTGGAGTTGTTTATTCCGAGATATGATCAAATTGGTGGACTGTTTTTCTGGGCCGCAGAATCTGGCCCAGAATTGTATCTATAACTTGGTCCGCCTAAATGACCACCATGGAAGCCGAATTAGCATTAACTCATGAAGAGTTATTTGTTCCTGTACATGTCTTCTAGCATCCCACGAAATTTGGGATTAATTGGGCTTGTATGTTGGGCCCCACAGTCTCATCATTGGGATGGTGTCCAATCTGCCTTCTCCAGAATTGCTTCCTTTCATTGCCAAATATCTCCATCATCCTCCATGAATTCTCCATTAATCCCTGAATCAAACATGTTCATATTTAAGTGTAGATCAATTTACAAAAATATAAAATTAAAATATGTATAATTCAATTCCTTAAAATCAGATGAATCATTGGGTACTTTAAATGATGTTCACAAATGTACCACATAATAGTGCATTTTAAGAAGGTATTACAATCATAATGTGAAATGATGTTCAAAGTGTAAAATGAACTAAAATGGTATTTATGAATAACAAAGAACATGAAAATTAGGTATATTAACAATGAATATTAGCCTCATTTAGTGGCTAATCACACCCCCCAACTTGAGTTTTGCTAGTCCCGAGCAAAATATATCTCATCAAAAAATGAAATTCAAATTCCCTTTTCTAAAAACATTTTAATACACAATGATCACCAAAAAACCTTATACCAAACAATCATGAAACCCATAAAAATATTTTAATACGAGATATTTTCATAAGAAGATCCCAATCCCAAGCCCATTCCTTTGATCAAATCCATCATCATACTTCATCCAACTCAATTAGGTGTAATGATGTGTTGTGAATCACAATAGATATGGGGGTTCATTTTCATTCAAGGGGGAAATCATGGAAGCGCTAGGTGGAATCACATTTAATCCTAATATGAGTATTCTTCATCCCTCTTTTTTTTGATTTGTTTTTTGCAATATTGCTATAGTAATTGAGATTGCAATTAATCAAATTAACCCATGTAGCAAGACTTTGCCGATGACTCCCAGACTCAAAGGCCTTAGGGCACCAAGTGAAGCCCACATACTCGGGCATCGTCTCGAGTTAACTTAATCAAAAACAAATTCATATTACCATAAATAGAGATAGATTGAAAAACTCAGGGCTAGACAACTCTGGAGTCACGATCCCCAAGTGCCGAAAGCCTCGCATTTTATCAATCCATTGCTCTACACGCAAATTTTTATTTTATTTTTTTATTTTTTTATTTTTTTAGTAATTTTTTTTTAATTTTTTTTTGAATACTCATATTATTCATAAAAATAAAACCAGCCTATGCTATTTATTATGGGACCCCAAAAATTCAAGTTAGTACCCCACAGTCTAGAGGACGTGCATTGTGGCATTTTTTTTTATTTGGATGAATATATAAACGATGAAATATCACATTGGACAGCCACACTTTCCAAAATCTATGCTCATGAAATTATACAAGGATTAAAATCAGAATCAGGGCATGCTAAATTATTTGATATTCAGTTTCAAAGTGTGAAATGTGTATTACCATGTTCAAAGTTAAAGGAATTTGTCCTTCCATTTACTTTTTTTTTTCAAATCATTCAATTTTTGTTTTTGACACAAAAGCATTTTTTTTATTTTATCTCCCCCCCAACTTAAAACAACACTGTCCCCAGTGTTTGAAGAAATGAAAAATTAGAAGGAGTAGAGGCAGGGAATAAAAATTTAAAAAGTAAATTGAAAATGAGGATTATGGAATGAAGTCACCTGGTGGTTGAAGTTTGAAGTTCTTGCCGCTCGAATTTATTCCTTTGATATCCATGTCGCTTGCAAAGTTCCCTAGTGGAAAAAGGAAAAAACAAAACAAACAAACAAAACAAACAAAAACAAACAAACAATATATATATATATATATATATATTTATATAATAAAGGAAGTAAAATATAAGAATATATATAAAAATTATAGAATAAGGTAGCACAAGAAGCCGCAGGTCAGTGGTAAGCGCGCGCCCCTGTCTCCCTTCGGTCCCGGGTTCGAGTCCCCGCGGCTTCGCCGGTTGTGACGGGGTTTGCCCCACGGCCTATGGCATGGACTTTTTTTTTTGTATTATTATATATTTTTTTAACCCATTGAATAATAAAAACAAAATAAACTGATGATACATTGTCTTCTTTTTAAATTTCTGTGTAAGGTATTACTCAAGGATCACACCACGTGACACAGATGAATATGGTGATCCTCTTTCGTACCCATCCATACTCATAATAGAAGAACAGGTCAAAAGTCTATTTTTTTTTAAATATAAAAATGATTAAGTAATCTTATTTGAAAAATAAAGATGATTCAGAAATATTAGAAACATAAAAACCACGGGTTGCCTCCCGTGCAGCGCTTTGTTTAACGTCGTTAGCTCGACTTAAACCCCTTATTGATTAATTGTTGTTTTTTTTTTCATCAAAGGTAGGTTCACTCAGGTCTTCATAAACTTCATGTTTTTGGAATGGTTCTATGAATGGTTTGACTCTATGACCATTAACTTTAAATATTTGACCATTGGTGGGATCTTGAATTTCAACAGCCCCATGGGGGTACACCTTATGCACTATGTATGGACCGGACCATCTAGAACTCAACTTTCCCGGGTGCAAATGAAGTTTAGAACTATACAAAAGCACAGGTTTCCCTGGTTCAATGTGTTTAGTTTTAAGATTCCTAGACTGGTAGGCTTGAACTCTAGCTTTATTGATCCTTGAATTTTCATAAGCCTCCATCCTAAGTTCCTCAAGCTCGTTTAGATCCAATTTCCTCTTTATTCCGGCCAAAGAAATGTCAAAGTTCATTTTTTTGATTGCCCAAAAGGCCTTATGCTCAATCTCCACTGGCAAATGGCATGCTTTACCATAAACCAACCTATATGGGGACATTCCTAGGATAGTTTTAAATGCTGTTCGATATGCCCAAAGAGCATCTAAGAGTTTGCTCGACCAATCTTTCCTAGATGGATTAACAGTTTTCTCAAGAATTTGTTTGATTTATCGATTGGCTAACTCAGCTTGACCATTGGTTTGTGGGTGGTAAGCAGTGGACATTTTGTGAGAAATTCCATACTTCTCCATGAGCGATGAGAATGGGCGATTGCAGAAATGAGTTCCACGATCACTAATGATAGCCCTAGGAATCCCAAATCTAGAGAAGATGTTTTCTTTAAGGAATCTAATCACAGTTTGATGGTCATTGGATTTTGTAGGAATGGCCTCAACCCATTTTGAGACATAATCGACAGCCAAGAGAATGTAAAGATATCCCCTAGAGTTTGGGAAGGGACCCATGAAGTCAATTCCCCAACAGTCAAAGATTTCAACCACTAATATTGGAGTGAGAGGCATTTGATTCCTTTTTGTGATGGACCCTACTTGTTGACACCTAGGACAGCTTTGACAAAATGTGTAGGAGTCCCTTGAGAGGGTGGGCCAAAAGAGACCACATTGAAGAACCTTGGCAGAAGTTTTCTTAGAGGAAAAGTGACCTCCACAAGCCTCACTATGACAGAACATTAGGATGGACTCTTGTTCGGATTCTGGCACACACCTCCTAATAACTTGGTCAGGACAGAACTTATATAGGTATGGATCATCAAACACATAATGCTTGACATCAGAAAGAAATTTTCTTCTAGCTTGGGTCCCTAAGAATTTTGGAATGACCCCTGAAACTAAGAAGTTGGCTATGTCAGCATACCAAGGGCAATCACTCACAGAATAGAGGTTCTCATCAGGAAATGAATCAGACACAGAAAGGTGATGTGATTTGTCCTTGAATTCCAACCTAGAGAGGTGATCAGCTACAACATTCTCGACACCTTTTTTATCCTTAATGGTTAAATCGAACTCTTGAAGAAGAAGGACCCACCTAATCAATCTAGCCTTTGCATCTTGTTTTTGGAAGAGATATTTTAGAGCTGAATGGTCGGTGAATACAATGATGGGTGATCCTAAGAGGTAGGACCTGAATTTCTCTAAGGCAAACACAACAGCAAGTAACTCCTTTTCAGTGGTGGTGTAATTTATTTGGGCATCATTTAAGGATTTTCTTGCATAAGAAATGACATATGGAGTTTTATCACACCGTTGTCCTAACACAGCTCCTACAGCAAAGTCACTGGCATCACACATGAGTTCGAAAGGAAGGTCCCAGTTTGGAGATTTCATAATGGGAGGAGAGGTGAGAGCGGATTTAAGGGTTGAAAATGAACCCTCACAGCTTTCTGTCCAAACAAATGGAGCATCCTTTACCAGGAGAGCACAAAGAGGGCGAGAGATTGAACTAAAGTCCTTAATGAATCTTCTATAGAAACCAGCGTGTCCTAAGAAGGACCTCACTTCCTTAACAGTTCTGGGTGATGGAAGGTGACGAATGATGTCAAACTTTGCTTTATCAACTTCAATTCCCCTACCCGAGACTATATGGCCAAGGACTAACCCCTCTTTTACCATGAAATGGCATTTTTCCCAGTTTAGGACCAGATTCTTTTCTTCACATCTTGACAAAACTCTCTCCACATTCCTAAGACATCCCTCAAATGTATCCCCAAAGACAGAGAAGTCATCCATGAAGACCTCTAGAAAATCCCCTACCATATCTGAGAAGATTCCCATCATGCACCGCTGGAAGGTTCCAGGGGCATTGCATAACCCGAACGGCATGCGTTTGAAGGCAAAGGTGCCGAATGGACAGGTGAAGGTTGTCTTCCCTTGATCCTCCAAGGAGACCTCGATTTGATTGTAACCTGAGTACCCATCTAGGAAGCAATAGAATTGATGACCCGCCACTCGCTCGAGGACTTGATCAATAAAGGGCAAGGGAAAATGGTCCTTCTTGGTACAAGAGTTGAGCTTCCTATAGTCAATACAGACTCTCCAGCCACTACTCACCCTAGTTGGAAGAATTTCCCCATCCTTATTAGTGATCACAGTGATTCCAGCTTTCTTTGGGACAACTTGAATTGGGCTTACCCACTCACTCTCAGCTATGGGGTAGATGATACCAGCTTTCAACAACTTAAGAAGTTCTTTCCTTACCACATCCATAAGATTTGGATTGAGTCTCCTCTGAGGTTGACGACATGGTTTGGATTCAGATTCAAGAGTAATCCTATGAGTTCCAATAAGTGGGCTAATCCCAGGAATATCAGACAGGGTCCAACCAATGGATTTCTTGTGTTTCCTAAGGACATCTAGAAGCATCCCCTCCTGACTGGCTTCAAGAGAAGAAGATATGACTATAGGATGTGTTTGATTTTCCCCTAGGAAGGCATACTTGAGGGAAGTAGGAAGTTCCTTCAATTCAAGATCTGGTTGGTTCAGAATTTCAGCAGAATATTGGGGCATTGGATCAAGATCAAATTTGTTTCCTAGATTTTCAGATTGAATTGATTCCCCATGTGTAGAAGTTTCAGCCACAATATTGTATTGACCTGGGTTAGGGAAGGGAGTTTGAGTTGTCTCCATGAATGTGTTTTCCTGAAAGGTTTCACTGATTGTTGGTCCTAAGACATCATTATAGGAGCAATTTGAAAATGATTCGAGCCAAGGAGATAAACTTCCTTCATGTGAACAAAGGAAATCAATCTCATTCTGACTTAAACATTCATCAAATATTCCTTGATGTTCCATGGATTCATTATCAATGCTTCCTATCATGTTTACTTCATGAATATCCTCGTCATCCCCTATTTGTGAGCTTGCATTATAGATGTTCAAGTCTAGACTCATGTTCCCAAAGGTGATGGTCATGTTCCCATTTCGGACTCGGATAACAGAGTTGATTGTTGCAAGGAAAGGACGACCAAGGATGATTGGGGTTTGTTCCTTATTTCCTAAATTTGGATGGTTGTCAAGTACAATGAAATCAGCAGGGTAGATGAAGTTTTCAACCTTTACCAGAACGTCCTTTAAAATCCCCTTGGGAACCCTAATGCTACGATCAGCAAGCTGAAGTGTGACAGATGTGGGTTGGAGCTCTTCTAGGCCTAACTGGCAGTACACAACATATGGGATGAGATTGACACTAGCACCTAGGTCACACAAGGCCTTGACAACTTTGCTTTCTCCTAGTTCAACATTAATGTAAGGGCAACCTGGGTCTTTCAACTTAGGAGGAATGGTCCCTTGAATGGTGGTACTCACATTAGCAGCCAAAAGGACTTGGTTTTTATGTGAAAATTTTCTTTTAAAAGTGCACAAGTCCTTAAGGTACTTTGAGTAGGAAGGTATGGTTTGGATTGCATCGAGAAGAGGAATGTTCAACTTGACTTGTGAGAAGATTTCCCTCAATGTTTCACTCAGTTCAGGCTTGGATTTCCCCCTCATGCGTTGGGGAAATGGTGCAGGTTGTGGGGTTGTTTGTTGAAGAGTTGTTTCTTTCACATTGTTATCAGTTTCCTCAGTTTGATCTTGTGGTTCACTTGAATTCTCATCCAAGTTTGAATCTTCAGGTGGGTTCTGAATTAGTTGTTTAGGTTTCTCAATTGATTTCCCACTTCTTAAAACAGTCACAGCCTTTAGTTGTTCATGAGTTGTTTGAGCACAACTTGACTCTCCCCTTGAAGTGGAGGACGGCACCGCCTGAGTAGGCATGGGTGCCTTTCCTGTTTTGATGGTTTGAAGTTCTTGTTTTAGGGAAGATACCTCCGAGTTCATCCTCTCCATTTGTTTGCACAGTTGTTCTAGTAGGCTTTGTGGAACAGTTTGGGTTGGTGCTTGAGTAGGTTGGTTTATCCCAGGGGGATATTTTGGAGGTGGGATGGTTTGTTGAAAATGGACCGGTGGTTGTTGGTATTGGATAGGTTGGGTTTGGAACTGGTTATGGTTTTGGTAGTTCTGATGGGGGTAAGGATTTTGTCCCTGTGGTTGGCTAGGTTGTTGGTTATCTTTCCAGCGGAAGCCTGGGTGGTCATTGTACCTTGGATTGAAGGTGTTTTGGTATTGGGGCTTTTTAAAGTTTAGGGCATTGACTTCCGCTGGGGGTCCTCCTAGAAGAACATCCTTGATGGATGGAATGGTTGGGCAGTTGTCTGTTTTATGGTCATGTTTGTCACAAATTGTGCAAACAAGGTCTACATTTTGGATTTCATGGACTTTCCTAAGGTCTATATCTTCAACCTTCCTAGAGAGTGCTGCGAGTTTAGCCCTAAGGCTTTCCTCTTCTCTAAGTGTATGAATTCCAGTGGTTCTTTGTGGATTTTCAGAATAAGGTGAAGTTCCCCAAGTTTGGTTTTGTTCAGCCAGACTTTCCAGATACTCGTAAGCATCATTTGGGGCTTTGTTTTTAAAAGTTCCATTACACATCATGTCAATGAATTGTTTATTACCCGGACCCAACCCTTCATAGAAAATTCTCACTTGTTCAGGTATGGAAAACCCATGGTGTGGAACCATGTTTAGGGTGTCTTTGAACCTCTCCCATGTTTCATAGAATGACTCTCCCTCTTTTTCAAAAAAGTTTTGGATGCTCTTTTTAAGTGCAATTGTTTTGTGATGAGGGAAGTATTTTTTGTAGAATTCTCTTTGCAGTTGGTCCCAAGAGTGGATTGATGCAGGTCTCAAGTTGTTTAGCCAATTTTTAGCTCGATCCTTTAATGAAAAAGGAAATAGCCTCATCTTAGCGGATTCTAGTTGATGTGGGGGACACATGGTTTCAACAATGTCGTTGAACTCTTTGACATGAAGGTATGGCATTTCTGACTCCATCCCATGAAAGGTTGGAAGGTGGTTTAGGACATGGGGTTTGAATATGTAGTTGGTGTCTCCTATGGAATTGTGTCTAATGCATGAGGGGGCATTGGTCCAAGCTGGAGTGAGGTAGTCGTTCATGGTTTGATCAACTACATTCCCTAAGTTTGGAGCTTCTTGGTTTTGGTTTCCCATTTGATTCCCCCCAGGGTTTACAATTTGATTTTGTGGATGACCCTCCATTGGACTTGTTTCAAGTTCTGACTTTGGGGTTTCAAGAATATTTGAATCTGATTTAAACAATACCTTAGGTGCACTTGACTCCCCTATCCTAGGACTTTCCACCCTAACTAGTCTGTTTGAGAAATCGCGGGTGTAGGCGGACATGCGCCAAAAAAAAAAGCGAGAAAGGGACAAGATAAGAGATCTTGGGTGAGAGTAGAAGAATGGAGGTGAGGAAAGAAGGTTTTTTTTGGATCTAAGGTACTTACTTGGTCCCCGGCAACGGCGCCAAAATTTGGTTCACGCCCAAATTTACCCAAGAGAAGAAGGGTAGAACGGTCCTTGTAGTGTAGCTTGGGTTGTCGATTCCACAGAGACCAAAGAAGATACCTAAGATACACAACCTAAGGGATGGATTTTTGGCTATGAAGTGGCCAACTTGGATTGATTTTGGATGGGTTTTAAAGATATCTAAAAGATTTAAGTGGATTCAATTTAAAAGAATGAGTTGATCCTAGGTTATCACTCGGGGTGGATTGGATGTATTTTCTTTTTAATGATTTCAATTTCTTAAATTTGAGATGGGTTCATTTAAGGAGATAAAACAACATCATCACTTACTGGTTTAATGCCTACACCCTCTAATACTAATCACCTATACACTTGAAGGATCAAAGTTTTGAGCACTTCAAGGTAAAGGATCGTATTAGTACTTGAAGTGTGTGGCCTTAAATTCAACAAGGACGATGGAGTTTAAAAATCATCAAATAAAAATCCCAATTAAGAAGTGATTATACATTAATTAGGTGATAAATAACATCCAATACAGCCCCTTGCTACTCCCTTGGATCAACCCATAAGTGGGTTAGCCCTCCATTGATCCCATGGTTTCAATGGAAGCGGAAAGTAGACTCATAAGGGAGGAATGGAGAAGTAAAGAAAACAACAAAAATAAAATGATCACTCCACCGTTGTGTGAATAATTTCACAAGGGTTGGTGTGAATAAATTCACACCTTAATCCAACGGTATCAAAGTGATATTAAGAACAACAGAATAAGATTAGAAGAAGAACTTTTATTAAGAAACTAAAGTGAATTGAACAACTTACATGTGAAAGACAAAATTGAGGCAACAAAAATGCAGCATAACATCACAATTGAACAAAGCATCCAAGATCCTCAACTCCTTTACCACCACTGCCTTAAATAGGAATTTTGGGAGCCTTGGGTCGAACCACCAACAGTACAAATCATCTTAATTAATTTTGCTAGGCTATAGGTGGTGGAAAGCTTGTGGAATTTGGACTTTTCCACGTTTGACCCGAGGTGGCAGCCAGCTTTCATCCACCGAACAGACGCGTTTGGATGACCTTCTAGATGGCCGAATCAGGGTGGGCCATAGAAGAAGAAAATGGAGCTCCGGATGTCTGATAACCTCCTGTAAAACTTGGGCCCATTTGGAGTTGTGTATTCCGAGATATGATCAAATTGGTGGACTGTTTTTCTGGGCCGTAGAATCTGGCCCAGAATTGTATCTCTAACTTGGGCCGCCTAAATGACCACCATGGAGGCCGAATTAGCATTAACTCCTGAAGAGTGATTTGTTCCTGTAAATGTCTTCTAGCATCCCAAGAAATTTGGGATTAATTGGGCCTGTATGTTGGTCCCCACAGTCTCATCATTGGGCTGGTGTCCAATCTGCCTTCTCCAGAATTGCTTCCTTTCATTGCCAAATATCTCCATCATCCTCCATGAATTCTCCATTAATCCCTGAGTCAAACATGTTCATATTTAAGTGTAGATCAATTTACAAAAATATAAAATTAAAATATGTATAATTCAATTCCTTAAAATCAGATGAATCATTGGGTACTTTAAATGATGTTCACAAATGTACCACATAATAGTGCATTTTAAGAAGGTATTACAATCATAATGTGAAATGATGTTCAAAGTGTAAAATGCACTAAAATGGTATTTATGAATAACAAAGAACATGAAAATTAGGTATATTAACAATGAATATTAGCCTCATTTAGTGGCTAATCAAAACCATACCACCACTTTCCAAGAAAAACAATACACAAGAAGTCATGATAGTAATCACACAACAAGGGCAATGTAAATGTACATACAAGCATTATATTCATCACTGTAAGAAACTGAAAGCCAAATAGACATGGGTGAACCTAGGAGATCAAGAATAATCTAGAAGACACCAATAAATGAGACCTTATCCCTGTTTACATGTCACACACGATGAAATCAAAACACTCAATACGATCGGTCATCCTTTCTCGAGCAGGCTAAGGGAAAATCCCATAGCAATAAACCCAATATATCCACCTACTATGGGACATTGGTCAGTACCATAACCTACCAGTGCAACAATCATTATTATAATATTCTCTCAATAATCTAGGTTCCCATGTCTCAAGTATTTAATTGGGGTGATACAAATGATTCCATCTGAGCATCCAATCACAACATATATATATATAATAATAATTCACAATAGACATCACCCTAAGTCTCTCCAAGGACTGATCTCATGGCATTAATCAAAAGGAACATAAAGAGTCCAATCCCAGGAAATCTTATAATGGATCACAATAATTTATCATTAAGGACATCCCATTCATTATATATATACAATCATGGCATGAGAAATATCCATAGGAGGTTTTCATAATAAACAATTTCACCATTTTTCATAAGGTTTCCAAATGGGCCTTTAAGCGTTTCTCAAAAATAACTTTTGAAAAAGGTGAAAATTTAAATTTTAATAAAGATGTGTATACACACCATTTACAGAAGAAAACCAATTTCATAAATCCCTTAAAACATTCAGGTTACACATTCAAATAACAACCATTTTTATAAAGATGCCAAACGGGCCATTTTCCAGCAGCTCGAGCCAAAACATGTTATAAACCAAAAAACCATTTTTTTATAAAACAAAAGCCACATTTTACTGACTTAGAAGGACCCAAAAATACCATTTTTTATTCTTACCATTCATTTATAAATAAAAAAATCATTTTAAATCACACTTGACACATAAAATCCAACCAGGCAATTTACCGAACACATGGCATGCACTCAGTAACAACACAATTCATTTTAAGCACTTGAAAAGGAATAAAAAAAATAAAAATTTAATGCCATACATTTATTAAAGATACTTAAACATGTTCAAAATACCCCAAACCATGTTTAAAACATCACAAACTAGGTTCAAAAGATAACATAACATTTAAACAAACACTTGGTGTGCACTTTTATAACAAAACAACACTACTTTTCACAAAAAAAGGCATAAAAAACACTTTTCACACCAAATAAAGTTATTTAAGGCTTATAAAACAATAATTAGAATTTTTATAGGGTGAAAATACCATGAAAAAGATGAATCTTAAATAAAAAGGACATGCGCAATGGGAAACCAACCTCAAATCCTTAGCTGAATGGAAACGCACACCTGATATCACCATATGAGGGTTTATAAACCCTAAAACTATGATGACCAGCCCCAACCCCCCCCCCCCCCATAAAAATCATGGTATAACATAACCCTAGGTCAAGCATGACCATGGGAGAAGAGAAACCAAGAAATAATGGAAGGATGAGGAAGAGGGAGGAGAAAGGAGAAGGAATCTCACCTTGAAACTAGAAAACTCTTTGTATTCCCTTAGATCTACACCCTTAGATAAAATGGAATGTCTTGTAACTCCTTGTATAGTTTCATTAGGTTTTGAAGAACTAGGGGAATAATATTTTTGGTAAAAAGAGTAAAAAAATAATAATTTATGAAAGAAACAAATTACTTTTTTAAATCTGGACTATTTGAGAAACCTTGATAAAGTTATCCCTAATACCCAATGAATATGAGCTCCAAAGAGGGGAAATGGAACATGGGGGTGCACCTATGGTTCTTGGTCTTGATTAATAGGTTTAATAACCGAAAAATATTAAAAAATGGATAATATATAAAAGAAAAAAAATATTTTTTTAAAACAGAAATAGGATCACAGGCTGGCCCAATACCTTAATAAATAACCCAAATCCACCATGATTATGAATTATTAATGGGGTCCAAAAGTATATGGTGGTTTTAATAGGTCATGGGAGGCCCATTGGGAAGTGAAATGAGTGAAAAATGTTGAAAATGAAGTATTTATAAAAGAAACAAATTTTGTTTTTAAATCTGGAAATGGGCTCACGGTTGGCCCAAATCTTGAAGTAACCACCCTTTTCTCCAAAAACTCCCAAACATGCTATGGGGAACCCATGGTAGGATGATTAGAAATATATGGAAGTTAAAAAATCAACATTAATATCACCCAAAACTCAAGAAAAGTATCAGGATTTCCAATGAACCATATCAAAACCAAGACATGAAAAACCGGGTGTGACAATAGTCCTTTACTTCACTCTCACATCCACTTGGGGCTGAATAATCAGTTATCAAAATAATAAAATGTTTTTATAGATTCAATTCTCATAATATTCACTGGTTTTGTTTTTTGGCTTCACTTCCTACATTGAAATAATAATCTAATATTTAAATTTCAACATAATAAAGTAGTAAATGTAGATTTTACCCTCCTCAATGGTGCATCAAAGTTAGTATCTTTCACAATGAGCATATAAAATACCTTTTAAGCACGTAGTATTTACCCACCAATCCTTAGGTATAATTTCCATACATAATTTAAAAATAAAAATGGACAAATATTCCATGATTCCTTTGGAATATAAAACCCCATCAAAAAAATGGATGTAAATTCTTAATCTATACATCCTGTATCATCACATGTGACCTTCACAATGCATATTTATTTACATTTTTTGGTAAAAAATTAAAATTTATTGATATCACTACTATAGAACATCATTATAACCCACTATTTTATCAGTTATTTTGAAAAAATCATTGATAAAGTTGAGTCTTTATCAGTGATTTAAAAAAACACCGATAAAGGGCACACAACATATAAATTTTATCACTACTTCTTAAAAAGAACTGATAGAGAGATAAAATTTATCAGTGCTAAAAAATTAATGATAAAGTGACACTTTTTATTATCATAAAAAAATAATTGATAAAGGGTAACCTAAATTATCCTCTTTATGAGCTTCCAAACAAGAGTACCCTTTATCAGTATTTTTTCACACTGATAAAAAATCATCTTCATAAAAAAATATATTATTGGATATCAAATTTTAATATGTGAATATATTAATATTGACATAAATTTAATATATTTACCTAAATGTGATTTATATAACACTAAATATGAATTTAAATTTAATATATAACATATTTACATAATTATTATTTACAAAAAAATAATTAATATTAGTTACAATTTTTCCAACTAGTATTTAGTTATAAAAATTTAATAAAAATTTTGTAATAAGAATAATTAATAATATTAGTAGGTCTAAGGGTGGGTGTAAAAAGGAAAGAAATTTTAGACACTGAGGTTTGAATATTGGGATGAGCTATACAACATTTAGTTTTTAGAG
Source organism: Viscum album (assembly GCA_963277665.1). NCBI lineage: Eukaryota > Viridiplantae > Streptophyta > Magnoliopsida > Santalales > Viscaceae > Viscum > Viscum album. The sequence goes on from OY728138.1 coordinate 402,873,982, forward strand.
GACTAGGTATCACATTTTTTCTTGGTCCAAAGAGCCCTAGAAGGCCTCAAGAACTGAGTTTTAAGTTAGGGTATCCTAATTTTTGAACATTTTTTTTAAAATTTGGCTTAATTTAAGAGTATATTCTTATCCATTTTGGGTAGAGTATTAATCTATTCCCTAATATTAAAATAATATTTATATGACTGTGTTAAAGTTTTACTATTTTTCACATAGTAGTGTTAATTATAAAGACATATATCAATATATTTTCATATATAGACACATACAAAAATAATTATTATACATTATCATTAGAATACATAAAAAGTATTTATATTAATAAATATTTAAACATATAAATATATATACATATTTACATATAAAATGGATATTTAAATATAAAAAACATAGTGAATACCCACATGTATAAATGTATTTCAATATATATAAACATATATCATGATTATATAAAAATATATATGCATATATATATACATGCACATAAATATATTAATAAACAAATATGTACTTAAGAATGTGTATTCTAATTTATGTAAACAAATATATATATATATATATATATATACATAATATATATATATATATATATATATATATATCACTATATAACAAGTAAAATTGTGTGGTATATTGGAATGGTTGCTTATTGGGAATGTGTAGGATTGTAGTGACCCTGTTTTTATCCTGTAATAGTTTAAAATAAATTGAGGAATATTTTCAGATTCAGGCGCAATATTCTGAGGACCGGTGCACTCAAAATTGATATTATAAAAATATTCAATATATTGATATCACATGCACATGGTTTCCCTAAAAATAGTGGAATAACTCCAAATATATTTTTGAATCAGAAATACAAGAACACAGTTGACACTAGAACATGGGGTTTACCCTAGGTGTGATGTAAGGTTGGTCATCATCATACGTCCAATTGAGGAAGACACTGGTGGTGTATTTAATTAAATTTAATAATTAAATTTATTTATTTTATTTAAATTCCCACTTCCAAATTTCCTCTATAAATACCTTGCTATAACAATTCTATAGGGTTATGTAGATGAACCCTGTGATAATTGAGAGGAGCTTTGAGCATTATTTATTGGAAAATTGAGATTGGAGGAGACGAGTGATCAAATCTAGGTGGATCGAGAGGTAGTGAACACAACGGGACTTCTCCTTCACCGTAGAATGTGTTATTCACCACTGATTGATCCTAATAGAGTTAGGGCTCATAAATTGTGTATTTATCTCCTTTTATAAAAATATTGTTCATGGATTTTTTATTTTCTTTTGATATGTGATTATTTTGATCCTTCACATGAGCCAGTTTGATAATTTAAATTGTTTAATTCAATTGGTTCTTGATATGATATGTTATTTAACCTGGATATAACCATTTATATAATAATTGTCCAAGAATTCTTGGACAATGAAGGATTTACCATGTTCTTGTGAATTTCACCCCACTATTCTTCACATTCTTCACCATTAGCCTATTAGGTTGCAGTTTTACATTGTCGGGGTGGGTTTGAGCTTAATTGAACCCCTGGATTTGTAGTGGTTGTGCGAAAAAATACCAGGATGGTGATTTATGGATATATCAGGATGGATATCGGGTGATGCTTTTTGGATCAATGATTTGGAGTGGTGGTGGTGGCAGAATGTGCACTTGACGCGTTGTGGGATTTGATCATGTGAATAGATTCCCAATTTTTGTCCATCGGAGGTCGGAGATCGATGCCCGATGACATAACATTTGATTTTGGTGGATTTTGAGTGATCAAAAATAGTTATTGGTGGTAGAAATAATGAATCTAAAATTTTCATGAATAATTGTTTTTCCTATGGAAAACACGACTACATGGAATGTTGTCTGATGAAAACACACCGGGTAGCCCCCCTGGTTGTGATGCTAGGGTTTTAGGTCGAGTTAAGGATCATACACCATGTGGAATAAGTCTTTTTATAGTTACACACACCCATGAACCCATGTGATATGAAACACTATGTACTTTGGTAGTACATGATCACGATCTAGAACCCAGGCATGGCCAGGTAAAAGACCAGGTACACAGGCATGGACCGACAAACATGAACACATCCAAGAGCATACGAGTTAGCCCTGAGTGGTTGAGACACACCCTGTGTGACCCATAAAAACAATTCATGATGACATGGATTCCAATACATGTCCAAATGAGAACACATTGATGCAATGAGGCGGGGAAATAGGTCGTGTAGATCCCTTACACGCCATATAATTCCCTCCATAACGTTTTCCACTCATATCTCCTTTGTTTGGACTCAAAATTTCGACCTGCGAGTAGCCCATCTTGAGCAGTTTTCTACATATAACACGATGGTGGCCTTTTGTAGAATATGGGATACAATTTAAGATGTTTTGAGTTTGATTCTTTTTTAGGTGACACTCTAGGATGAAAGTGATCAGGGATGTATCATCGGATAGATTCTAGGGTCAGTACTCTCCTATCTCACTAGGGTGTGGGTTCCCCATACTCTTTATACAAATATAAAATGTACTATCTTACACCGTGTGAGGTTCCTCTATCTGTGGAGTAGTAATCTACCATATTAAAGCTTTAGATGGGTACGAGTCCTCCAAAAGAGTTGTGGATCCCTCGATTGTGAATCACGGTAGCGAGGATCATGCTTGTACACACATATTCTGGTGAGGTTGTGTTTGATGTTGGAAATAAATGATGGACTTTTAGAGTTTTAGTATTACTCATCAACTTTTATTGGGATCTGAAATGGATACCCCCTTTCTCTCTCTTTTGGGTTTATTTATGAGCATATATATGTGTATCTATTGGGTTCTTCTTTCCCTCTTACTTTGGGTTGATATGACTTCTATCATATCTTTTTATCACCCCCTCTTTGATTTTTAGGTAATCCTACTGGGTATGTATATAGTCACCCATGTATGGGTTTTCTCACACATTTAAAGTCTTAAATAGATGATGTATATATCATTAGTGACTTTGGTAGAGCATAGTGATACCTGAGTTCATTGAACGCGTAAGGTGGTCGGTCTTGGAGATTAGAAGCTAGGCTCTCTCAACCTTCTTTATTTCTAGCTGTTGTCAAGTTGGGACTTCATTTCAAGTATGGTCATTTATTTTTCTACTTTACACTTTGGTTTTACTGTATTTTACTCTTACATATACCCTATAGGTTATTCCAATCATGGTTTACTCTAGATGTTACTGTCTTTTATTATTCCTTTGCACTATTTCATGGAGATGGTTGGGTGCATACATAGAGATAAATTATGAAAATGACTCATATTTCATTTATTCCTTATCATCTCTTATCGTCAAACCTTGGCCTATTGGAGGTGTTCTTAGGGTTGTAGCAACTCAGCCTTCAACCAACTAGGAGGGTCCTGGCGGGTTGCTTTGTTACAGAGTAGTACTAGAGAAATTAATTCCTTTGGATGGTGTTAAGAGTTTTCCCCTTATGAGTTTGGTTGAGACTTAGGGAAATAGTGTCAAAGTGTCTCGAGTGTGGATTTCAGGATGTGGAATCCATTATTGGTTCTGTTGATGATGTATCCATCCCCTAGGACTCTGACTACCTATTTTTCAACTTGGTATACCTAGACATTGGTTGCAGGGAACAATGGTACATGATTTATATAGGATCGAGTCCTTTGACTATCCTTCTAGAGTCAGCTTCCCATATATATATGTTCATCTTATAATGGTGAATCTTGAACACTTTTAGGATGCCTCTATAATGAAAGTCATCCAAGTTATTGATTCAGGTTTGTGATGAAAATATGATAAGAGACGAGTCCTTAGTTTAGGGTCCATCTCACGATGTGTTTCCACTAGGTGGACAGGGAGTATCACCCCCACCTATTGAGTAGAAAATATGCTAGAAGTTCAAGATGATAATGAGAACTATCTTAGTGCACTCTAATATTTCTATCATTAAATAATTATAAGGTTCCACAATGACTTGAATCCCCATGTAGAAGAGAATTAGCTCGAGTCGGTTGTTTGAGTCCTCAAACTGGTTCAGGCCCTGAAAGATCATATGGTTTAATTAGTAGCCAATATTTTCCATATAGCAGTTGTGTGTTTTTGGAGTTTGGTTGCATAGACCCATGACGATATGATATTCTCATGATCTGACTTCCATCAGCATTTTGTGAGGAGTATTACCCTTTGTGCTTATGTTCAGTTTGGATCTAGAAGTTTCTTGAGCAGTCACAGGGTAGTATGATGGTTTTAGATTATTCCACGAGGTTCAATTACATTACATGATAATACCAAGATATGTTATGAGATGGATTATTCTAGTTGAGTTAGTTAGATTAGGGTGTTCATAGGGTCATTTGATCCAGTGTGATCTTCTTATTCTTTCCCACTTATACTAGAGTGCTAGAGCGAGATCTAGTGATGGAGAGCATCCTAGTTGAGGGAATTTGGATAGTTAGAGCCAACAGTGGGTATCATATGAATGATTTATCGACAATAGTTAGTAAGAATGAAACATTGAGGTATAATAAGAGGATTCATTCTCATTCTCATACTCAAATGTGAGGATCAACAACATAGGGATCATGTAGAGGATCTAGTCTTCCAGGGGAGGGGCGATGCTTTGTTTGTGATGGGAGAGGTCACTTAGCTCATTATTTCCTAACCCGTTATGCTTATAAGAACAAGGAGACAATGGAAAGACTCACATTGATGAGGTATCATCATGATTAGGGATCTCCCAAAAATGGACAAGGTGGCCCTCAGGGAGGTGGTGTTGGCAGAGGATCAAGAGTCGTTCTCGGTGGAGGAGAAGCTAGTGGATGATGATGTTATGAGCTCCCACCACCACCACCACCAAGTGGCCCACATTAGGCTCAAAGATCTATCAATCAGGGCCATGGGTAGTTTTAGTTCATGGAGGGATATGACCAGGATGCACATGATATAATCTAAGGTATGATTTATTTTTATTATACTCTTTTCTTGGTACTAGTAGACATGAGTGTAATTCATTCCTTCACCACCTTATTCATAGTTCAAGATTTATAGCTTCCCATTGAGACTTTATCCCAACAACTATGGATATAGATGATTACATGGAGTGATTATTCAACATCTCTTATCTTCAAGAAGTGCGATCTATCACTGGGTGTAGAGAGTTTCATGTGGGACCTCTTAGTCATCAATATCAGATGTTATGAAGTCATATTTGGTATGGACTGGTTGTCCATGGTTTAGAACTATATTAATTATCATTGTAAGCGAGTTAGATGAATTTGGACCAATGGGACGAGATTATACTTTTTGGGTGAGAGAGATCTCATGGTAGAACGATTAGGTCTTGCAGGTAGAAAGCTTAAAACTATTACCCATCAGTTGGTAAGTTTATCCCTTGGTGTAGTTGGCTCTTTAGGTGTCTATATTATATTAGTAGTGTAGGATTATATTAAAATATTCCCTAAGGATGTTCCCAGACTTCCTCTATGGCATAAGATAGACCTATGCATTGAATTTCACCCCAAGAGTACACTAATATCTTCATCGGAATATTGGATAGCACATGTAGGGATTGGGAGTTGAGGGTGTAGTGGGAGGACCATCAAGAGAAGGGATTTATCATACCCATTATTTCCCCTTGAGAAGCTCTAGTTTTTTTTCTTGAAAGAAGCATATGAGGGCTTGAGGATTTGTATTGATTATCACCGCTTGAACCAGGTAATGATAAATAATAATTAACCCTTGTTGAGGATTGAGGACCTCTTTAATTAGTTGCAAGGCATGAGTTGGTTCTCATTGATCTATCTCAGGTCTGAATACCACTAGTTGAGGGCTCACAAGGCTGATATTCTGAATACGTAATTCTGATTCCACTATGAAAACTATGAGTTCCTCACGATGCCTTTCGATGTGGCAAGTTGTCCACTATATTTATGGATTTGATGAACCAAATATTTCAACCATATGTGGACTGATTTTTAGTTGTCTTCATTAATAACATACTCATTTACTTTGCATCATAGTTGGAGCATGCAAAGCACTAGAGCATGGTCCTAGACTTACTCTGGGATAACCATATTTATGGTATGATCTTGAAGTTATGGTTTTAAATCCACGAGGTTCATCGTTGGTGAATTTAATTTCTGAGCATGGATTAGTTATAGAACTCACAATATTGATATAGTTCTTTCTTTGGATCCACCCAAGATCATGTCATAGGTTCTTAGTATTCTTATATTTTCAGGGTACTACAGGTTTTTTATGCTATAATTCTCTAGGATTTTAGTTCCTTTGACCACCTTGATGTGGAAAGGGAAACCATTTACCTAGACTGGGTAGTGTTAGAGATCCTTCGATCAGTTTAGGTTGAGTTTGATCAGTGATCATGTGTTGATAATATCATCGGATGGCATGGATTATGTATTTTATTGTAATTTCCCTATATCTGGATTGGCTACATATTGACGTAGATGTAGGAAATGATCAAAAATGGGTTGAGGCAGTTGAGACCCCATGATAATAATTTCACTACTCATGACCTAGAGTTAACAACAGTATTCTTCACTCAAAATATGTGGAAACACTATCTTATGGGAGAGAACTTTGTTGTTTACTCAGATCACTAGATTCTTAGATACATCTTCATTTAAATAGATCTTAACCTAAGAAAAATAAACTGGTTATAGTTATTGTAATTATATGACTTTGAGGTAGTCTATACTCCTGGGGAGCGCATCATGGTGGAAGATTCCCATAGAATTAATTCATATTATCTCATGGTAGAGGAATAATTTGAGTAGTTGGATTCAATACAATTGACCCTGATGGAGGAGTGGGGTGAGGATTTTCTTCAGTTGATGGTGTTTACTCCTCTACTCCTTTAATGTGTGAGGGAGGTTCAGTTGGGATACATCGACTATGAGGTTCTTCCTAACTAGATATCCTCATGGGATAACCCAGATGATTTCTTTTAAGGAGGGGAGAATGTAATCCTTTAATAGGGATGGAAGGTGATTCTGTTTTCATTGTGTGCGGATGTGATTAGGGAGTTTTAAACTTCTCATTTGACTATATATCATGGAGTTGAAAATATGTAGAGGGACCTTTAGCAGTAGTTTTTGTGGGAAGGAATGAGGCCAAGCATAGTCGAGTTTGTATCTTAGTGTCTCACATGTCAGTAGGTAAAGGCTGAGCACCAACTTATGGTAGGTTTGATACATCATCTTGATATCCTAGAGTCAAAATGAGATAGCATATCCATGGAATTTATGACAGGGAATCAACGAATAGTGTGAGTTCAAGATACCATTTGGGTGATATTTGACCAACTTACCAAGTCAGTGCACTTCCTTGCTATCAAGGAACAATGTTCGGTGGAAAGTTTTGGAGAACCTTTACGTGAGGGAGATTATCTGAATCCATAGGGCACCCTAAGTTATTTTCTCTGAACATGATGCATAATTTATTTCATGGTTGTGGAGAGACATGTAGGAGAAATTTAGGACCTGGTTGAGGATGAGTATAGTGTTTCACCCCCAAACAGATGGGATGACTGAGTGGACTATACAGGTGTTGGAAGATATGTTGAGGAATTGCATGTTAGAATTCATCTAGAGTTGGGAGGATCAATTTTAATTGGTTGATTTGGATTATAATAACAAATATAATTATAATATCAGTATGACACCTTTTGAGGCCCTATACGGGATACCTCTTAGGCTTCACTTATGCTCGATTGAGATTAGCGAAGCATCACTTGTTGGGACAGAGATGATGTAGAAGATGACATATAAGGTTCAGGTGATCCATGATATTATGAGTATAATCCATATAAGACATGAATATTATGAAGATCGACTTCATAGGACCTTACAACTTAAGCATGGAGACCATGTTTTCCTAATATCCTCCTCATGATGTAAATTATAGAGGTTTGGATGGGGAGGCGAGCTATCCCTAGTGTTCATCGGACTATTATAGGTCCTAAGAAGTGATGGAGAGGTTTATTACCACCTATAATTACACCAATAGTTGGAGTGGGTGTATTGCATCTTCCATGTGTCACAGATGAGGAGATACGTGTAAGATTCGACACACATTATTGACTGGGGTGAGATAGAAATCGAGGATGGAGCCACCTTCATGGAGTACCTAATGTTAATCAAGAATTGGTAGGAGAGGATCCGATGAGGATAGACCATTCCCTTGTTTTGGGTGTTATGGTAGCATGGGAGTGTGCTGGAGATCTCATGGGAGTGTGAGAGCTAGATGTGGAGATCAAGAGTCAGGAACTCTCATCTTTCCTTATTTCTAGTTTTTTCAAGTTGGGACTTCATTTTTGGTTGAGTTTTTAATTTTTCCCTTTACACTTTAGTTTTATTCTATCGTAATCTGATATATTCCCTATAGGTTATTGCATTAATTTTTTACTCTAGATGTTACTATCTTTTATTATTCCTCTACACTATTTCATGTTCCCAATTGGGTGCATACGTATAAATACATTAGTAAAATTCCTACCATTTCATTTATGCCTCCTTAGTGCTTGTCACTAGCCCTTGTCCTATTAGAGGCGAGCTTAGGATTTTAGCGGCTTGGCCTTCTGTAAGCCAGGTAGGCATCAGTGGGTTGGGTTATTACAAGGATGGGGGTTCAAATCACATCAACTTAAAATTAATTTTGAATATCAAATATTTGAGGTTATGTGTGTGTAGGTTTACATGTATAAGGTTGTGTTTCTAGGTTGTGTGTGTGTGTGATGCCTCAAGATGTGATGGTGGTGTAATATTTTTTTAATAGAAGATTATTTAAAAATATTTTTAAAGGCTTTATCATTGATAATTTTTAGTACTGATAAAATCACCTTTTATTAGAATAATAACTAAAGATAATAAAATTTGTTTTTGTAGTGATAAAACTAGCATTGATAAAAGGAACATATTATCAGTGCTACTTTTTAACATTGATAAAATTATAACCCATTTTATCATCACCAGTTTTATTAGTTATTTTAGATGCACTACTACATACTTATTTTACTGATGATAAATTCATGTTTTTAGTAGTAAAGATAGTTCCTTGTATCGTTGAAGACATTGTATCCACATCAACCTAGGTTATCCTTTCTATAAATAATCAAATTTTCTCTGCACCCTGCTCCTTTTGGGGTGGTGGATGTGACATCCTCATCCCATCTCACTTTGAAAAGCAATCAGATCAGGTCATCATGTGACCTATGGAACACCTCCCCAAATGCCATAGGTTTTTGACTAATAGTGGGGGTCTAGGGTGTTACCATGGGTATAATATACCCCAGTATAAGATTTCATAATAATAAAACAAAAATATCCAAAAAAATATCCATAATAACTCATTATAGTACATGGAATAAATAAAACACAACATGTTATATCAAATGTAAACATGTAACACCCTGACCCCAGTTGCCCAGAGTGGGTGAATTGCTACATTACATTGGCATAATCACAAGAAAATCAAGTCTGGAATGACCGATCAATTTAGTACCCTTGGAATTACTAGATACAAATATAGGTTTCACATTACATCTTGAAATTAAAAACAACATATTATTACCTTTGAAAACTCTCACATACCATAAACTATTCTTGAAATTCAATCATAATATACTTCTTCACATCTTAGAGTAAAATGAAACATAAGAAAGGGGTGAACTCAGATTCTCAATAAGGATGCACAATATAGAGGAAGCTATCATAAATAAGCATAAAATTTTAAGGCAAGGTATGATACTAAAACACAAGCTTTTTAAACATAATCTTTAGTATAATATGGAAAGAATAAATCAAATAACTCCATTTAAACTTTCACATGGATATTATACGAGTCAAATAATCACATGAAATATCAATAACTAATCTCATAACGAGGAAATGAAAAATTCCGAACATCATAACTATACTGTCAAGGCCTCATGCCAAGACTATTACCATACCAAAAAGGCCTTGTGCCTAGACACTGGTTTTCTCATGAGAACTATCAAGGCATCGAGGGGATATAGTGGGTCCCTCCCCTCACTTACTAAATCCAATGAATTCCTCTTATGAAAATGGTGAAACAAAACATAAATATTCTTATTAAAACTAGCATAAAAAATGTTAATACTTTAACCATAAACCATGAATGGTATAAACAAAGAACATACGTATTCAAATATATCATAAAACCTTCCATAAAATATGTAAGATTGTATCATAATAATTCAACCTCAAATAATCAGAAAATCCAATAAATGATGTTGACATAGATGAAAATAATTTAATAAATTCATTAAAACTCTTTGAGGGAAATATCCCTTTTTAATTTGAAATCATTTAGAAGCCACAAAATTATAATAGAAAATATTTATTTTGAAAATAAAAATATAATATTTTAAGGAATTATTAAAAATATTAAGGTTTCATAATGGCGTAAAATATCTCCTTGCACCATATAAGTTGAAAATACATTCTCTCCTTAATTTGTCGAAAAGGTTATAAAGTACCTTGTTTGGAAAATAATGAAAAGATTCCTTTCAAAATATTTTGTAAAAAGTAAAACATGGGTAAAAATGACTTTAAAAAATTGTTGATAATATTTTCAATTAAATTTTAAGAAACATGGACATGGATTATAAAGATGTCCCAGTAGATACCTACGTATAAGCAATCTCAGATAATAAAGAGATTATGAAATTAACCCTTGCCTTATAATTTACTTTGGTAAAGGGTGAGTTAGCATCCAGTATAATGGTTAATTTTTTTTATTAAATTATACCAGGACCATATCAATATTTATTATATCATATATGATCCTCTTATATCATTTTGGTAATAATATTTCAATATTACCATTGTTTCAGGTGTTAATTGCTTCATTTTACCATTCATGTTTTGTCATGTAATTCATGTTTGTTGTGAATAGAATATATTTTATTCATATACATAATTAAATTAGAGTTCATAATTAATATTTTTAATTATAATATAAATTTTATAATCACTCTTGAATAGTTAACATGGATAATGAATCTCGCTGCGTTGTTGAGACGGTAGGTCGTACGTATGCACAAGGAATAATATCATTCTCTTGATGGTTAAATGGTATGAAATTGGATGGTATATTAATGATAAAGAATCATTATAATGTTATATTAATTATTTATATATGTTTTACTCATCCTTATACTCAACCAAATAAAGTAGTTTTGAATAACAAATTACACCACGATGTGGAGAAGATAAGCCGTACATACACACGAATAGTGATATTGATATTTGTATGATGGATAAAATGAGTGATATGGTTGTATCATGATTATAATAACATATAAGTATATGTATGATGCTATATATATTATTTTTATTTTGATAAAACATAAAAAAAGAATTAGAAGAAGAAAATAACCTTGAAAGAGGTGATAAAACAATTACCAATTTTTCAGGTGTCTCATATTGGTTTACACAAAAGGACTCATTAGGTTCTCTTTATACCTAAAGTGTTGAATATAAGATGAATTGAGGTAAGTTTTGAGAATAATTGGTCAGGGTTTTTCAGATAAAATGGGATTTGGAGGTGTAAATTAAAGATAATGAGAAGTTCCCTTTTATAAGAGAGGTGAGGGTCACTTTTAGAAGATCTTGAAATATTAATTTATTATAAATTTATTTTCAGTTTCAAAAGCTCAAAAGAGATATATTTAGAGTTTAATATGGGTGTGGGTATAAATCACTCAGAAAATTATTTTTAGATAAGTTTAGGTCAAAAAATTAATCTTATCTTTTGGGTTTAACCCTTAGTTAAATAGTTTTATCTTTTACCATGTATTCTTATATTTTTACACTATAAGGTTAATATAGTTACTATAAAATCCAAAACGAACTCCATTTGGATAATTTATGACATATTTAACACTATAATAGTTATTTTTCCAAACCTTATATTTTTATGAATTTTATAAAATTTAATTAAATATTATATATTTTAAAATATCATTTATGTCAATTTTGATACTATTCAAAATTTTTGTTTTTAAAAATGTCAAAAAAACATGATAAGTTCTAAAACATACTTATAATATGTCACTAATATGTATATGTTATCTATAAAATTAGTGGATGTCATTAATTAAGTAAAATTATATTTATTTTAATAACTTTAATGACATTTAATTGATTCTTTCTTTAATAATTCAATTATTGCATCATTATTGTGTTGCCATTTAATTTAATAATTTATTTCCTAAAATTATAAATAAATTAACATTAATTATATAATAATTTTATATTTCTAAATACTATTTATAGTCTACCATATCACCTATATAACCTCATATTAAAAATAAAATAGTTATTAAAATTTTAATATGACATTTTTTACCCTTCTTTAAATAAAATATAATAAATATCTTAATCTGACACAAGTGTATTAAAAATGATCATATTTTAGACATAAGGTTTATTTTTCTCTAAATATACTTATCCAATGATATTAGGAAAAGTGTTAGGGTAATTTTATATTATTATAATATAATATTTACTTTTAATTACCTTATTTACATTTAACCGTGGTAAATAAAATTCAAAAATTACTATTTATAAAAAATTATTTTGATATTATTAAACCAAAATTTTCATACTAATTACAACCATGTATTTATATTTTTAAAAATTCAATTTACAGAAGCAGTAAAATTATGTTTAATGCAAATCCCGTAGATGTGGTTAGAAGGTGGGTAAAAGATATGTTCAAAAGTTTAATAAATTTTTATATATAATTATATTATAAAATGATTCCAATGAAATATATTATATTAATATATTTAATATTTATCTATTATAAATTAAAAATTAATTTACAATAGAATAATTATTTAAATGAAAAAGTTAGTTTTTAACAACAATGTAGTATTTTCACTATTCATCAAAAATTGAAACTTTTTATAAAATTACCAAAATTTCACCCTAAGATAATTTTGATATTCCAAATTCAAAAATTAAGTCTATTTTGAAAATTAAAATTCATAAATTTTATGATTTGGTTAATACTATTCATAACCGCTTTTTAAACCTCTAGTTTGAAAGGTCATGGTGTGCTCGAACTCGATATTACGTGCAGTGAAAGCTATTGAATTATTTAAAAGGAAGAGTACCATGGAAGCTTGGGGTGTTACATTCTTCCCTCCTTCAAATAAGTTCATCCTCTAAATTTCTATAATATCACTTCACAAAAAGATTTGGGTGGTTCTTTATCATTAGTTCTTCAGGTTCCCACGTCACCTCTTCCATTTTATGGTTTCTCCAAAGAACCTTTACCAAACGAGTTGTCCGATTTCTCAACACTTGTTATCTGGTATCAATAATATTGATAGGATCTTCATAATAAGATGGATTGGGTTCTAGTTCTATTTCTTTCTAGGTGACTACATGCGTCGGGTCTCGCATGTATTTCCTTATCATTGATACGTGAAAGACATAATGAACTTTAGAGAGAGTTGGAAAAATTTCCAAATGGTAAGCTACAACTCCAATTCGTTCTAGAATTTAAAAGATCTGATGTACTTAGGACTTAATTTACTATTCTTACCAAATCGTATAACACCCTTCCATGGAGATACCTTCAATAAAACATGATCTTCCACTTGAAATTTCAAATCCTTCATTTGTTCATTAGTATAACTCTTTTTCCTACTTTGAGTTATTTTTATATGGGTATGAATAGCTTTGACCTTTTATGTTGTTTCCTCAACAATTTCGGGGCCTACAAGTTTTCTTTCACCAACATCATCCCAACAAGTCAGTGTACGACATCTCTTTCCACATAACGCTTCATAGGGTGCCATCTGTATACTTGAATGGAAGCTATTGTTATAGGAAAATTCCACTAGAGGTAAATATTGATCCCACATACCTTTAAAGTCAAGAGAGAAAGATCTAAACATGTATTCTAAGGTTTTTTATAGTTCTTTATGATTGTACGTCATTTTGAGGGTGGTAGGCAATGCTCAAACGAAGCTCAGTATCTAGGGCCTTCTGAAGACTTTTCTAGAATTGTTATGTAAAATGGGGATCACGGTTAGAAAAAATTGATATAGGTACACCATGAAGTTTTAAAACATCATTAATATATAGTATTTCTAAATTTTCAAGTGTTAAATATTATCTTATAGAAAGAAAATGTACTGATTTGGTAAGACGATCAACAATAACCCATATTTCATCATTTCTCATGGGGTTATTTGGTATCCCTATGAAAAATTCCATCGTAATATCATCCCATTTACACATAGGTATAGGAAGAGGTTTCCTAACACCTCTAGGATGTTTTCTTCCAGCCTTCACCTGTTGAAAAAACAAACATCTCGACACATAATCAGCAATCTACCTCTTCATGTTGTCCCATCAATAATGTTCCTTCAAATAACTATACATATTCATGACACTGGAGTGTATAGAGAAATTGGTTTTATGAGAATCATCCAATAATTCCCTTTTTGATCAGTTATAGTAGGAACATAGAGCCTCTTTCAAAATTTCAAATTACCATCTTCAAATATGAATTTAATCAGTCTCTAATCATTCACAGCTTTAATTTTCTTTTGAAACTCCTTATCATCAGACTGAGAACTTTTTATCTTTTCTAGTAAAGAAGGGTTTTAAACCATTTGAAAAAGTATTGATGTTTCACCTTCCATGATAACTCCCATATCCATCTTTACTAGATCCATAAACATATTATCCCTTTCAAATATCATTTTTTTAGAACTCCATGGTCTTTTCTACTCAAAGAATCTGCCACCTTGTTTGCCTTCTCTGGGTGGTAGTGTATCGTGAAATCATAATACTTGAGTAGCTCAATCCATCTACTTTGTCTCATGTTGAATTATTTCCGTGAGAAAATATATTTAAAACTCTTATGATTAGTATCTATCTCACATAATTACACCCTTCTCTCCCGGCCCTACCCCTCTTGATCATGGCTTCACCTAGGGTTTCATTCGGAAACCCTCTTCTTCGAGGTCAGAGGTGCGTCTGAGCACTGTTTTCTCCTTCCATCCTCCTTTTAGTCCCCTCTTCTCACCTCCACCATCTTTCTTCCTTCATGGCGGTGTGTTTTTCTTGGCGTTTCTCTCACAAGGTGGATCTATTGGTTCCATCGAAGGCTGTTGCTATGGAAGGCTCCGGATGATTTTACCCTGCTCTGACCTCATTTTTCACAACGCTGCTCCAGGTCGGATCAGGAGCATTAGATTCATGGTGGTTTTGGTTTAAGCAGTTTGGCGGTCTTGGGTTTTTCAGGTGCTCCTTTTTTGGTTCTTTATTGTCTTTGGATGATGGTTTCAGCCCCGCCGTGATGCAGCTGTTCGGAGCCGTAGGCCGTTTAAATCTCTACCTTAACCTCAAGTCCCTCCTCTCTTCTCTGAGTCAGATCGGGAGTGGTGGTCACATAGAGGTTTTGGGAGGTGGGATGTTTCGGCCGACGGTGCTCTCAGTGCAGTTTTTTTTGCTCTGTTTCCTCTTCTATGGTGATAGTTATGTTTTCTCAGTGGCTATGATGATCTCCGATGGTATCTAGAGATTGGTTTGGGTTTAGGACAATGACGGTGGTGAAGGAATCTACGAAGATGACTGTTGTTTTTCTTGTGAAGATGATATCTGTTTTTTTATGTTTATGGATTCAGTAATTTTATCTGGTGTGGTGTGATTGTCGATGAGGTTCAGCGACGACAATGTGGGTTCTTCTTTGATGGTAACTGGGTTTGGATGTTCTCCGACGGTGGATCCGGCGGGGAAGGACGATGACGACGATGATTTGGTTTTCCTAATGATGATGGCGGATGGAGACGATGAGATGGTTGACGCGGTGCCTCGTTGTTTGGGCCACCTTGATGTTTTTGTTTTTTTTTGAATTTCAAATTATGGATCTGGTTTTTTGTTTGGAACTGGAGTTGATAAAAGAAGGTGGGGTTCTTTTGACTTTTGTTGATGTTTTGAAGTGGGTTTGATTTTGAAACTTGAACCAGGACAGTGTTTTTTGTGTGGAAATTGTAGGGTTCACACTAAGCCTTTAAAAGTGTTTTTGAAAAATACAAAAAAAAAATGGATTTGGAGGATTTAGAGTATATATCTCAAATCTTTCAACATAGATATAGTTTCTCCATATCTTCAAAGCAAATATTACTATTTCTAACTCTAGATCATGAGTTGGGTAGTTTTTTTCATGAATTTTTAATTTCTTGATGCATAAGAAATAACCCTATCATTCTGTATAAGAAAAAAATCAATTCCTTTCCTTGATGCATCACTATAAATCACAAACCCATTATTCCCATATGGTAGAGTCAATATAGGATCGTTGACTAGTATTCTCTTCAATCCTTAAAAATATTACTCACACTCTTTTTTTCAAATGAATTTAGCCCCTTTACATGTTCTCTTGGTTAATGGGTTTTCAAATCGGGAAAAATTCTAGATGAAATGCCGATAGTAACCTTCTAAACCAATAAAATAGTGTACCTTGGTTATACTCGTTAGTGCTGGCCATTCTTGGATTGCTTTTTTTTATAGGAAAAATAGAGATTCCATCTTTGGAGACAATATAGCCAAGAAAAGAAATTTATTGAAGCCAAAATTCACACTTGCTAAAATTCCCATATAATTCATTTCTTATAAGAGTATTCATAACAATCTGCAAGTGGTTATCATGTTCTTTTTAGCATTTTGAGTATACTAAGATATAATCAATAAATACTACAAAAAAATCATCAAGATATCCCTTGAACACACTTTTCATTAGATCCATTAAAACATAAGGTGCATTAGTCAATCCAAATGGAATTACCATAAATTCTTAATAACCATACCTCATTCAGAATGTTGTTGTAATGGCCCGGACCTCTCCGGCCCTTTCCTTTGTCAAAAAGAAGGTCACGAAGTGTTCTGGAGGGTAAAATGGACTTTTCCCACACTTTCCAGAATTTTGAAACTACACGCCGTGTAGTTTGAGTACACACTGTGTACCCCTTTTCCGGGTATACCCCGTGTTGCAGACCGTGTCCTTGCTGTGTGGAATAATGGGTACACGCCGTGTGCCCGGTTCTACACACTGATTCTTGCTCAAATTTACCCAAGAGATGAAGGTAGAACGGTCCTTGTAGTTTAGCTTGGGTTATCGAATCCACAGAGACCTAAGAAGTAACCTATAGACACGCACATTCTATGGACTGTTTTTGGATATGAAGTGGCCAAATTGAATTGATTTTAGATGAGTTTATAGGATATATAACAGATTTAAGTGAATTCAATTTAAAATAATGAGTTGATCCCAGGTTATCGCTCGGGGTGGATTGGATGAATTACTTTTTTTAATGATTTCAATTTCTTATAATTGAGATGGATTCATTTAAGAAGATCAAACGAAATCATCACTTACTCGTTTAATTCCTACACACACTAATACTAATCACCTATACACTTGAAGGATCAAAGTTTTGAGCACTCCAAAGTAGAGGTTCGTATTAGCACTTGAATGTCTGACCTTAAATTCAATAAGGATGAAGATGTTTTAAAATCATAAAATAAAAATCTCATTTAAAAGAAGTGATTATCCATTAATGGAGTGATAAATAACATCCAATCTAGAATCTTGCTACTCCCTTAGATCAACCCATAAAAGAGTTAGCCCTCCATTGATGACATGTCTTCAACGGAAGCGGGAAGTAGACTTACAAGGGTGGAATTGAAGAAGTAAAAACAAAAACAAAAAAAGATCACTCCTCCGTTGTGTGATAAATATCACAAAGTACGGTATGAATAAATTCACACCTTGAACCAACGGTATCAACGTGATAAGTAGAATAACAAAATAAGAGTAAATGAATAACTTTTATTAAGACACTAAGGTGAATTAAACAACTTACATGAGAAAGAAATGTGATTAGAAACACAAAGCGGCAGCATAACACTACAATGAAACCAAGCACCAAAGATTCCTAAATCCTCCAACACCACTGCCTTAAATAGGCATTTTTTGATCCCTTGGGTTGATACTCCAACAGTACAAAGCATCTCAATTAATTTTTCTAGGCCATAGGTGGGTGGAAAGTAAGGGAGAGTTGATTTTTCCACCCTTGACCCGAGGTGGTAGCCAAATTTCCTTCACCGAACAGAAGCGTATGTAAGACCTTATAGATGGCCGAATCAGAGTGGTAAATAGAGTAATAAAATGTATCTCCTGATGTCTTATAACCTCCGGTAAAATTTGGGCCCATTTGGAGTTGAGGATTCCTAGATATGATCAAATTAGTGGGCTGTTTTTCTGGGCCGCAGAATCTGGCCTAGAATTGTATCTCTAAATTGGGCCGCCATAATGACCACAATAGAGGAAGAATTAGCATTATCTCCTGAATAGTTATTTGTTACTATACATGTCTTATAGCATCCCACGAAATTTGGGATTAATTGGGCCTGTATTTTGGTCCCCACAGTCTCATCAGTGGGCTGGTGTCCAATCTGCCTTCTCTAGAATTGCTTCCTTTCATCACAAAATATCCCCATCTTCTTCCATGAATTCTCCATTGATCTCTGAATGAAACATGTTCATATTAGAGTGTAGATAAATTTAAAAAAATATCAAATTAAAATATTTATAATCAGATGAATCATTGTGTACTTCAAATGATGTTAAAAAATGTATCACATAATAGTGCATTTTAAGAAGGTATTACAATCATAATGTGAAATGATGTTCAAAGCGTAAAATGCACTAAAATGGTGTTTATGAATAATAAATAACATTAATATTATATATATATTAAAAATTAATATTATCCTCATTTAGTGGCTAATCACACCCCCAACTTGAGTTTTTCTAGTCCTGAGAAAAATATATCTCAACAATATGAAATTCGAATTCCCTTTTCCAAAAACATTTTAATACACAATGATCACCAAAAAACCTTATACCAAAAAAAATCATGAAACCCATCAAAATATTTTAATACAAGATAGTTTCATAAGCAGATCCCAATCCCAAGCCCATTCCTTTGTTCAAATTCATTGCCATATTTCATCCAATATCAATTAAGTATGAGGATGTGTTGTGCATCACAATAGACATGGGGGTTCATCTTTATTCAAGGGGGAAATTACGGAAGCGCTAGGTGAAATCACATTTCAATATTAAGATGAGTATTCATTTTTTTTGTATAATTTTTTTTTGTTTTTGATTTTTTCAATTTTTCCATGGTAATTGAAATTGCACTCAAAAGAGTCAACCCCTGTAGCGAGACTTTGCCGATGACTCCCAGGCTCAAAGACCTTCGAGCACCAAGTGAAGCCCACATACTCGGGCATCATCTCGAGTTAACTCAGTCAAAAACAAATTCAAATTACCAAAAACAGAGATACAATTACTAACTCTGGGCCAGACAACTATGGAGTCATGATCCCCAAGTGCCGAAAGCCACGCATTAGGTCATTTCATTGCTCTACGCGCATTTTTTTTGAATACTCATATTAAACTAAAATGATCACCAAACCTATGCTATTTATTTAGGGGACCCCATGAACTCAAACTAATACCCCTCTATCCAAAGGACGTGCATTGTGATTTTTTTTTATTTGGATGAAAATATAAACAATGAAATATCACATTGGACAACCACACTTTCCAAAATCTATGCTCATGAAATTATACAAGGATTAAAATCAAAATCAGGGCATGCTAAATTATTTTATCTTCAGTTTAAAAGTGTGCAATGTGTATTACCATGTTCAAAGTTAAAGGAATTCTTCCTTCCATTTACACATTTTTTTTCTTCAAATCATTCATTTTTTTTACACAAAAGCATTTTTTTTTATTTTATCTCCCCCCAACTTAAAACAACACTATCCTTAGTGTTTTAAGAAATGAAAATTTAGAAGGAGTAGAGGCAGATAATGAAAGTTCAAAAAGGAAATTGAAAATGAGGATCATGGAATGAAGTCACCTGGTGGTTGAAGTTGAAATTCTTGCTGCTCCAATTTAGTCCTTTGATATCCATGTTGCTTGCAGAGTTCCCTAGTGGAAAAATGAAAACAAAAAAACAAACAAAAACAGTATATATATATATATAAGTAAAATATAAGTATATATAAAATAAAATAAACTGATGATACATTGTCTTCTTTTTAAATTTCTGGGTAAGGTATTACTCAAGGATCACACCACGTGACACGGATGAATATGGTGCTCCCCTTTCGTACCCATCCATACTTAGAATAGAAGAACAGGTCAACAGTCTATATTTTTTTTTAATATCAAAATTAATTAATCATATTTGAAAAATAAAGATGATTCAAAAAAAAAGATTGGAAACATGAAAACCACGGGTTGCCTCTCGTGCAACGCTTTGTTTAACGTCGTTAGCTCGACTTGAACCCCCCAACTTATCCAATACCAACGTTCAACATTTTAAGGACCACATGTTTCACCACTTCTACTAGGTTGAGATTGATTCTATGTTTAGAATTTGTTTCATGCACAAACCTCTGTTCTAAAATGAGCAGGTAAATCCAAGGAATATCATAAATGATGGATTCAATTTCTTTTGTAGTATTTTCTAATACATTATGAATAATCAACTATTTAGTGGTTTCAAGATAAGAAATGGTGACAAATGGAAGTTTTTGGCTATCCCCAATGAATGAAAACTTTAGGGTGGATGGAAAGTCCTTTTGTTCAAGTTTAGGTAGGCTAAAACTATCAAACATAGGTTGGGACTTTGAATTGAAATCAGTTTCATTTTCAAAATTACTCAACATAATTGGTTCCTTTTGAATAGAAGATTCAACCACCAAATTGGAAAGATCATTTTCAGGAATGGGTATGGACTCAATGTTTTTGATTTCTCTTAATGGTTCAGTGATTTGTGTTTTTGAAAAATCATCTATAGAGTTATATTCATGAGACTCAATCCATGATGTCAGATTTCCCTCTTGTGAATACAAAAAATCAGTTTCCTCTTGATTTAAACACCCATCAACAATTACATGATCCTCCTCATCTTCCCCAAATCCAAATGTTTTCTCTTTAGTAAATTCATGAGAGGTTTGTGGGAAACTAGACACTTCACATAAGGTTATGGAAGAGACAGCTTGTGTAGGGATGGGTTCCTCACAATGTGTAATGATTTGTAGTTCTAACCTCAATGATGAAACCTCAAAATTCATTATCTCCATTTTTTGACACAATTTTTCAAGTAATGGGTGTGAATTAGGATGGATAAGGGGTTGAGACAGATGGTCTATTCCTGGAGGATAATTATGTTGTTGGAATTCCATAGGAGGATGTTCAAATTGGATTTGTGGGGATTGAAACTCATTATATGTTGAGATGTTTTGTGGATAATAGGGGTAAAAACAATGTGGTTCATTAGGTTGTTGATTATCCCACATGTAGAAATTAGGATGGTCATTGTACATCACACATGGGGTTGGGTGATCAAAGTGGGGATAGGTTTCCCATGTTTGGACTTGTTCAAAATTGACTTCCATAGGAGTGAGGGGTGAGAAAAGAGAACTAGGATGAAAAAAAGGATGATATTTTCTAAGATAACTTAGGTCCCCGGCAACGACGCCAAAATTTTATTCTCGCTCAAATTTACCCAAGAGATAAAGGTAGAACGGTCCTTTTAGTTTAGCTTGGGTTATCGAATCCACAGAGACCTAAGAAGTAACCTATAGACACACACATTCTATGGACTGTTTTTGGCTATGAAGTGGCCAACTTGGATTTATTTTAGATGGTTTTATAGGATATATAACATATTTAAGTGAATTCAATTTAAAAGAATGAGTTGATCCTAGGTTATCACTCGGGGTGGATTGGATGAATTACTTTTTTAATGATTTCAATTTCTTATAATTGAGATGGATTCATTTAAGAAGATCAAACGAAATCATCACTTACTGGTTTAATTCCTACACACCATAATACTAATCACCTATACACTTTAAGGATCAAAGTTTTGAGCACTCCAAGGTAGAGGTTCGTATTAGCACTTGAATGTGTGACCTTAAATTCATTAAGGATGAAGATGTTTTAAAATCATCAAATAAAAATCTCATTTAAAAGAAGTGATTAGCCATTAATGGAGTGATAAATAACATCCAATCCAGACCCTTTATACTCCCTTGGATCAACCCATAAAAGATTTAGCCCTCCATTGATGACATGTCTTCAACGGAAGCGGGAAGTAGACTTACAAGGGTGGAATTGAAGAAGTAAAAACAACAACAAAAAAAGATCACTCCTCCATTGTGTGATAAATATCACAAAGTAAGGTATGAATAAATTCACACCTTGAACCAACAGTATCAACGTGATAAGTATAAGAACAGAACAAGAGTAAATGAAGAACTTTTATTAAGAAACTAAGGTGAATTAAACAACTTACATGAGAAAGAAATGTGATTAGAAACACAAAGTGGCAGCATAACACTACTATGAAACCAAGCACCAAAGATTCCTAAATACTCCAACACCACTGCCTTAAATAGGAATTTTTTTATCCCTTGGGTCGATTATCCAACATTAAAAATCATCTCAATTAATTTTGGTAGGCCATAGGTGGGTGGAAAGTAAGGGAGAGTTGATTTTTTCACCCTTGACCCGAGGTGGCAGCCAGCTTTCCTTCACCGAACAGACGCATCTGGAAGACCTTATATATGGCCGAATTAGAGTGGGACATAGAAGAAGAAAATGGAACATCGGATGTCTTATAACTTCCTGTAAAATTTGGGCCCATTTGGAGTTTCGGATTCCTAGATATGATCAAATTAGTGGGATGTTTTTTTGGGCCGCAGAATCTGGCCCAGAATTGTATCTCTAACTTGGGCCGCCTTAATGACCACCATAGATGCATAATTAGCATTATCTCATGAAGAGTTATTTGTTAATATGCATTTATTATAGAATCCCACGAAATTTGGAATTAATTGGGCCTGTATGTTGGGCCCCACAGTCTCATCAGTGGGCTGGTGTCCAATCTGCCTTCTCTATAATTGCTTCCTTTCATCACAAAATATCCCCATATTCTTCCATGAATTCTCCATTGATCGCTGAATGAAAAATGTTCATATTGGAGTGTAGATAAATTTAAAAAAATATAAAATTAAAATATGTATAATCAGATGAATCATTGGGTACTTCAAATGATGTTAAAAAATGTACCACATAATAGTGCATTTTAAGAAGGTATTACAATCATAATGTGAAATGATGTTCAAAGTGTAAAATACACTAAAATAGTGTTTATGAATAATAAATAACATGAATATTATATATATTAACAATAAATATTATCCTCATTTAGTGGCTAATCAAACGCCGTGTAGTCCTTCCCCACGTACGCGTTACCAGTCAACAGCCGTGTACCGTGTTGGAGCCGTGTCCTTGCCATGTGCAATAAATGAGTACACGCCGTGTGTCCAAACTACACGCCGTGTAGTCTTTCCCCACGTATGCGTTACCCTCAAACCATGTGTTGACCAGTCAATGACCGCGGAGCCGTGTTGGGAGCCGTGTGGAGATCGTGTAAAATAACCAAGTACACACCGTGTACCCTAAAGTACACGCCGTGTACCCTAAAGTACACGCCGTGTACTTTTCCTTTTCTTGCCTATAAAAGGAGGGGTCCCCTCCTCCTTTCAACTCACCCCTCTCCTCCCCTTTCCCTCTGAGCAGAGTTCTCCAAAGAGACTCGAAGGCTCTTTCCTCCATAACTTCTTCGTCCAAGCTCCGATTTACGATCTGTCAGTGGCCACGGGATCATGACGACGAGGCGGAACTTCCGAGCTTGGATCCATTGTCTTCCCTTCGGCCTTTCCTTTCCGACTTCCACCCGAGGAGGTTTTTCCGGGACCCGACAGAGGTGACGAACGCCGAAGGACTTCTTCTAAAGTTGATCCGGGGGAGCGCTGTGATCAGAACCTGTTGAGGTAGGTATCTTACCTTCGTCTCTCTAATTTGTGAATAATGTGGGGTGGGTGTTCTATTGTTTTCGTGAAACACTTTTGAACCGATTTAATAAAGATAATAAATGGATTATATAACGGGGATGGGAAGTTTGTGATTGCGGTTACTTTATATCCTGTGGTATTATGTTGTGAATTGAATGAGCTTCTGCCTAATGAAAATCATGGTCGTTGGGGGCCTTTGCTTACGCAATTAAATGTTTCCCTCTCCTTATAGATTTTCTTATGGATGGAAACTTTGTGGAATGTGGAAATTGGTTAATCACGTAAAGTTGGCTGTTTAAAATCTGGAACTTTTGTGTGATCACCCCAGATAAACAAAAACGGAATAATGAACATGTGGGTGTTGTCTTGGATACGTGGCATGTGATGGAGGTGTTTTGTGGGTTGTTTTGAATAGGGTGGGCAGTGGGGCTGCGATAAATGGTTTTAAAGGGATGATGATGTGCAGGTTCGGTGTGGTCGTGGTTATGGTGGTTGGCAGCGGGGCTATAGGGATGGGTTTTGAACGGACTATGGGTTGTGAATAATAAATAAAAAGTGGAAGAGTTAATGAATGGTGGGTCATGGAAATGGAACAGGATTGATAATCAATGGGGCTGGTTAGTTGATAAGAAGAGATTGGTTGTGTTTCTTGTGTTTCCTAACTTGATTTTTGGATGGCATGGATATGTTTTACGAATGATCAATGTGGTTGGTTGTGGATAGTTGCCTAGTAGTTAAGGAACTAAATAATCTAATTCTGCTGAGATGTGAAAACCTAAATGGGGTTGGGGTTGTTTGTTGTATGCATGCTTCTTAGTAGCAGTGCTGAGGCATGTGCCTAGTTTCTCTTTTTAGAAGCCATAGGTTGGGCTGTGTGGTTGGTATATATATATATGTGTATATTTTTTGTTTTATCGCACCCCACCCATGTTGATCACTTAGTGACCAACACTCCCATTTCATGGGAGAGGGTGTTTTTCCCTTAGTTACTAGCTCCTTCTCCCCTAGGCTGTGATGGCTTGAGGCTACCTTACACCTAAGACTCTTCAGGAAGGTTCTACTATTTCCCAAGAATCTTCGGGATGAGGCCCAGATGTGTGCGGGCGGGATACGTGGTTGTGAGGCCCAGGTGTGTACGGGCGGGATACATGGTTGTGAGGCCCAGGTGTGTGCGGGCGGGATACGTGGTTGTGAGGCCCAGGTGTGTGCGGGCCAGATACGTGGTTGTGAGGCCCAGGTGTGTGTGGGCGGGATACGTGGTGGTGAGGCCCAGGTGTGTGCGGGCGGGGAGAGTGTGGCAGCGTCAGGACGTTCGTCGTTAGGAAGAGCAGCTAACTAAAGGGAACTGGTGGGGGGTACCCAATACTCTTGTTTCTTATATACTAATAACTGTTGTGCTTGTGTTTTTTGTGAGTGTGGATGGTGAGGTTGGGTGGATAGAATTCCCTGCTAGGTTTCTTCTGTTGTTCTCACGGGACATTAGGATGTCTCCCCACTTGTGCACGAGAGCTTTAGGTTTTCCTACTGAGTATACTTGTATTCTCACCCTACGTTTACTTTCAGGTTTCCAGGAGGACTACCAGGGCCGTGTGGGACCCTACTAGTCAGACAGTTGGAGTTGTTGCAGTTGTTGTTCTCTTGTTTTCTTTTGGTATTGTACTTTGAGATTTCTTGTACTTGTAACTTGTTATAAAATTGTTTAAACATGCATGTGGGCTTGGTTTGGGTTTATTTCTATACACTTGTTCTTTTTCCTTTTTGGTGGTTGACTTGTCCTATTTCCAGATCCTAAATAAATAAAAAGGGTAATTCCTCCCATACTTGTGAAAACTCATACCCTTGGTGCTAGTCGCCACCTCGGGGCCTACTGGAGGCGGGACTCAGGGGTTATTATCCCCCTTTCACCATTTCCTTCTCAGGAGGGGCATCTTTGTTGGGAGGGGGTCGTGATAGAATGGTATCAGAGGTAATGGTTGAGAGATAGGATGGAGTCTGGAGTTAGGAACAGTGAGGATTGCATGGGATGGTAGGGTGACAATGTTAGTCAATCTTTGTGCGTGACCTAGGCCAGGGAATACCGGCTAGGACACAGGATTTTAGGTCCCCCCGTGATCCGATGCAAGGACTCTGAGCCTACCGAACGACCAAGTGAGACTACATTGATTGTAGGGTAGAGACCCTAGGGAAGGTACATGAATCATCATGATTATGTTTTACTTGATTTGGGTGTTCTGGGAAAGAAATTGAAATAAAATGATAAAAATAAAACCTTGAGTTTTCCTTACTACTTGGGATTAGGCTATCCTTGTTTACCGTATAGCTATGGCACCTGGACGTCATTCCCGGGTGGCTCAGACGTCCGAGGCCCAGCAGATTTTGGCGGTCGATCAGTTGAGGATTGACTGAGAAGAGGAAGATAGCCAGTGGTAGAAGACTCTCCGCTCTTTCCAACGGCAGACCCTCAAGAATTACGAGGGTAGTACTTAGGATATGGAGACAGAGGGGTGGATTGAGGAGCTAGGGATCGCTTTTACCTTGATCCGTGCTCCGAGGGAGTACTGGGTTCCCCTAGAAGTCAGTCAGCTGAGAGGCGCGGCACAACAGTGGTGGACACTCTACCTCAGAGAGAGGATAGAGGCAGAGGTTCCTTGGGCTGACTTTGAGAAGGAATTCCGAGAGGAATTACTTTCTTCCATGATCAAGGCGGAGAAGCGGCAAGAGTTACTCTCCCTTCAGCAGGGGAGAATGTCAGTACGAGAGATTGGGATCAAGTTCAAGGATCTCCTACGCTTTTCTCCGAATCTCTTCCCGGATGAGGAGTCTCGGGCGAGACGTTTGGAGGAGGCGATCCGTCCTTCGCTCCAGTATGTTGTCACCCCCTTCACCCTTCCGATGTACTTGGAGGTACATAAGAAGGAAGAGGTTGTAGAGAGGATGCACTAGCTGGGAGGTGCACCCTGAGAGGGGATCCAACCAGGCTCGTCGAAGGGGAAGGCATTCAGCAGCAGGTCTCCTGTGAAGGGACCTTCCAGGTTCAGGCCAGTGGGGAGCATGCCCCAGTAGTTCCAATTCAGATCTTTGGGTCCTCGTCCCTTTTTCACGATCCCAAGACCGAAGTGTTTTTCTTGTGGAGGTTTCGGGAACGTTCAGAGTCGGTGCCCGACCCGAGCTCAGTACGGTGGAGGTGGGTAGGTTCAGCGCCCACCTCAGCAGCACCAGTTGCTGACAAGGCCCTTCCAGCAGCAGTAGGACCATGCTCCTCCGAGGGCAGACTTTGTGGGAGGAGGCCGACCTTAGGGTGCTCCTCAGGGACCTCGACCAGGGCGTGGTCGGGGAAGTGGACGACATCAGATAGGTAGAGGAGCTGGGCGTGGACGGTTGCACGCAGTAGAGTTGACAGCTCCAGTAGGACCATAGGTGGTGCGAGGTACAATTTGTTTGTTCAGCACTCTTTTTTCTGCTTTGTTCGATTCGGGAGCTTTGCACTTTTTTGTTGCACCTGGTCTAGCCCATTCCTTGGGACTAGACGTATAGAGACTTTCCATACCACTGGTACTGAGTACACCAGTTGGAGGCCAGACCAGCGTATCTTGTGTTTGCCGGGGACGTGGGCTGACGTTGGGACCACATCGATCTAGTGGGGACCTTCTTCTATTACAGATGCAGCCATACGGTGTCATCCTAGGCATCAACTGGTTGTTTTCTGTTGGTGCCATTATCGACTACTTCTAGAGAAGAGTCGTGTTCTCCGACGTGGATGGGAAGTGTGTAGCTTTTGTTGGCGAGAGGAGCTATCAGGTGGGAAGCCGGCGTGTGGAGCCTCTCCTTTCCTTGTTAGGCGAGCTATCAATGGTTATAGCTGATACAGAGATTATGGATGTCCCAGAGGTTGTTGGGGAGTTCCTCGATGTTTTTCCCGAGGAGGTTGTGACTCTACCCCCCCGACGTGATGTTGAGTTCGGGATAGACTTATAGCCTGGTGCTCGTCTAATTTCGATGGCCCCTTATCGGATGGCACCTTCGGAGTTGCGGGAGTTTCGGATTCAGATTGACGATCTGATGGAGAAGGGTTTTGTTCGACCCGGCGTATCGCCATGGGGTGCTCCAGTTTTGTTCGTGAATAAGGCAGATGGTGGTCTCAGGATATTCATAGACTACCGAAGGTTGAACGAGGTAACGGTCAAGAACCGTTACCCCCTCCCGAGGATATATGATCTCTTCGACCAACTGAGGGGAGAAGGTTGATTTTCCAAGATTGATCTACGATCTGGATATCATCAGCTGAGGGTAAAGGACAGTGACATCTCGAAGACGGCTTTCAGGTGCAGGTATGGGCACTTGGAGTTTGTGGTGATGCCGTTTGGAGTTACGAATGCACTATCTGTGTTCATGGGACTTATGAACTTTGTCTTCCGGGAGTTTCTGGACCAGTTCGACGTTGTGTTTATCGATGACATCCAGATCTACTCAAGGTCAGAAGAGGAGCACGTTGAGCATCTCAGGGAAGTCTTGGAAGTCCTTTGACACCACCAGATTTACGAGAAATTGTATAAGTGTAAGTTCTTGACACAAGAAGTACACTTCCTTGGGCACGTGGTGTCTCAGCATGGAGTGTCAGTGGACCCGTCAAAGGTGGAGGCAGTTGCTTCTTGGGCAGTACCCAAGAGCGTGGCAGAAGTTCATAGTTTCCTAGGGTTAGCAGGTTACTATCGGAGGTTCATTTCGGACTTCTCTCGAGTTTCTGCTCCTTTGAAAGCTTTGACGAGGAAGAACCAGGTCTTCCTATGGAGCGAGTAGTGCCAGAAGGCTTTTGACTACCTGAAGGATAAGTTGGTCAGTGCTCCCATACTCAGGTTTCTAGAGGAAGGGTTTTTGTATGAGATGTTTTGTGATGCTTCTGGCCTTGGTCTGGGGTGTGTGCTGATGAAGAATAAAGGAGTGATTTGTTATGGGTCTATCTAGTTTCTCCCTCACGAGCGTAACTATGCCACCCATGACCTGGAGCTTGCAGCGGTAGTTTTCACACCAAAGTTGTGGAGACATTACCTCTTTGGGGAGCACTTTGTGGTCTTCTCAGATCACAAGAGCCTGTGTTATATCTTCTCCCAACGTGACCTGAACTTGCGGCAGCAGAGATGGGTCGAGTTTCTCTAAGACTATGACTTTGAGATCTCTTACACTGAAGGTAAGGGAAACGTTGTGGCTGATTCCCTGAGCAGGAAGTCGCATCAGGAAGTGGTTCGGGAATCTGCTGATGCTTGGAAGGCGATGGGAGAGTTGGATACCTTGCACTTGGATGCCAGGGTAGAAGGTGTTAGAGGCTGTTTGTTTCAGATGACGGTGCAGTCCTCCTTGATGCAGCAGGTGGAAGAGTCTCAGTGGAGGGACTCCGAGGCGGAAATGATGCGGGATCGTGTCGATCAGGGGAATTCTCCAGAAGGATGGTCAGAGGAAAGCCGACATCGGATGCTTTTCTAGGGAAGGTTGTTTGTTCCGGAGGAAATGTGTGAGGGAGTTCTCCGTGAGTTCCATAGCTCAGCCTTGGAGGTACATCCAGGAGTTTCAAAAATGTACCGAGGACTGAGGGAATAGTTTTGGTGGCCCGGGGTGAAACGGGTAGTGGCAGAGCTTGTGGCTAAATGCCTATTGTGTCAGCAAGTGAAGGATGAACACTGTGTTCCCAGTGGTTTGTTGCATCCTTTAGTTGTCCCCGAGTGGAAGTGGGATGGCATCTCAATGGACTTCGTCACAAGACAACCCATAGCTCAGGGTGGTTATGATGTTATCTGGGTAGTGGTGGATCGACTGACGAAATCATCTCACTTCTTAACAATTAAGGAGTCAGGCCCAGGGAGTACCTTAGCACAAAGGTACGTAGATGAGGTGGTGCGTTTTCATGGAGTATTGAAGACTATCGTATCAGATCGGGATACTCGGTTTACCTCACAATTCTGGAGGGGGTTACAACATGATTTTGGCACCCAGCTACGCCTTAGTACTGCTTTCCACCCCCAAACCGATGGGCAGACAGAGCGGACTATCCAGACGTTGGAAGACATGCTGCGAGCATACGTTCTGGATTTCGGAGGATCATGGGTATGACACTTGCCTTTAGTAGAGTTTTCCTACAACAACAGCTTCCACTCTACTATTGGCATGGCACTATTTGAGGCTTTGTATGGAAGGCCATTTCGTTCACCCATTTTCTGGGCAGAGGTTGGTGAGACAGGTGCTCTTGTGCCGGAGGTGGTGCAGAGCACCATAGAGAAAGTCCAGCTTTTACGTGAGAGGATGAAAGCGGCTCAGGACCAATAGAAGTCTTATGCTGATCGTCGGAGGAGGCCCTTAGAGTTCGAGGTGGGAGATCATGTGTTCTTGAAGGTTTCCCCTCGACGGGGGCAGCAGAGTTTTGGGAAAGGGAGCAAGCTCTCACCTAGGTTCATCAGAACTTTTGAGGTGCAGAGGAGATTCAGCGAGGTGGCATATCAGCTGGCCCTACCACCTCAGTTGGAGAAGGTTCATGACGTCTTCCACGTCTCCCAGCTTCGTTGGTACTTACATGACGACTCTCATGTTATCGACTAGGGGGAGTTAGATATGGGATACGACGCGACCTTTGAGGAACGACCAGTCAGGATCGAAGATCGTAAAGAGAAGGTGCTCTGTGGACGAACCATTTCGTTGGTACGTGTGTTGTAGAGGCATGGCGGCCTCGAGGAGAGCACTTGGGAGTGGGAGACCCAGATGCACGCTCAGTACCCAGAGTTGTTTTTACTTGTGTTTTTCCCTTGTTCTTCTGAGCTTTGTGTTGATGTTGTACTTTGTACCTTTGATATATGGAATGCTTGGCTTTTCAGTTTTGAGACCTTTTTGTTTCCTTTCCCTGGTAATGTGTGACATGTCCGGATGTGTGGGGAAGGGGAAAACCTGACCCTTAATCGAGATGCATTAATTCGGATGAGATTGAACCCGTGCGGGCGAGTCAGTGCCGCCTAAAGCGGATAATATCTCGACATGGGAGACGGAATTTACCAAAACCACATGTTCGGGTAGTGTGTTGGTTGTGTGGTGTTGGGGGTAGTGTGAGTTGAAAAATACTAATGTATGAAAGTGGGAAGACCCAATTCTTAATCGAGACGAATTAATGAGGATGCGATTAAACCCGTGCAGGTGAGTCAGTGCCGCCTAAAGCGGATAATATCTCGACGTAGGAGAAGGAATTCCTAACGCATATGATTAGGGTTGTTGGTTGGGTTCCTGTTATAACGAGAACCCTAAGAGGTATCTTGTTGGGTTCCTCTGGGTTGGTTTTTGAATTCTCGGGGACGAGAATGTTTTAAGAGGTATCTGATGTAATGGCCCAGACCTCTCCGACCCTTTCCTTTGTCAAAAAGAAGGTCACGAAGTGTTCTGGAGGGTAAAATGGACTTTTCCCACACTTTCCATAATTTTGAAACTACACGCCATGTAGTTTGAGTACACGTCGTGTACCCCCTTTTCGGGTATACCCCGTATTGCAGACCTTGTCCTTGCTGTGTGGAATAATGGGTACACACCGTGTGCCCAGTTCTACATGCCGTGTAGTTGTTCCCCGCGTATGTGTTACCAGTCAACGACCTTGTACCGTGTTGGAGCCGTGTCCTTACTGTGTGCAATAAATGAGTACACGCCGTGTGTCCAAACTACATGTCTTGTAGTCTTTCCCCGCGTATGAGTTACCCTCAAACCATGTGTTGAGCAGTCAACGGCCGCGGAGCCGTGTTGGGAGCTGCATGGAGACCATGTAAAATAACCAAGTACACGCCGTGTACCCTAAAGTACACTCCGTGTACTTTTCCTTTTCTCTCCTATAAAAGGAGGGGTACCCTCCTCCTTTCAACTCACCCCTCTCCTCCCCTTTCCCTCTGAGCAGAGTTCTCCCAAGAGACTCGAAGGCTCTTTCCTCCATAACTTCTTCGTCCGAGATCCGATTTACGATCCGTCAGCGGCCACGGGATCGTGACGACGAGGCGGAACTTCTGAACTTGGATCCATTGTCTTAACTTCATCCTTTCCTTTCCGACTTCCACCTAAGGAGGTTTTTCCGGGACCCGACAGAGGTGACGGACGCCGAAAAACTTCTTTTAAAGTTGATCCGGGGGAGCACTGTGATCAGAACCTATTGAGGTAGGGATATTACCTTCGTCTCTCTAATTTGTGCATCATGCGGGGTGGGTGTTCTATTGTTTACGTGAAAAACTTTTGAACCGGTTTAATAAAGATAATAATTGGATTATATAATGGGGATGGGAATTTTGTGATTGCTGTTACTTTATATCCTGTGGTATTATGTTGTGAATTGAATGAGATTCTGCCTACTGAAAATCATGGTCTTTGGGGGCCTTTGCTTACTCAATTAAATGTTTCCCTCTCCTTCTGTATTTTCTTATGGATGGAAACTTTGTGGAATGTGGAAATTGGTTAATCACGTAAAGTTGGCTGTTTAAAATCTGCAACCCTTGTGTGATCACCCCGGATAAAAAAAAACGGAATAATGAACATGTGGGTGTTGTCTTGGATATGTGGCATGTTATGGGGGTGTTTTGTGGGTTGTTGTGGATAGGGTGGGCAGTGGGGCTGCGATAAATGGTTTTAAAGGGATGATGATGTGCGGGTTCGGTGCGGTCGTGGTTATGGTGGTTGGCAGCAGGGCTGTAGGGATGGGTTTTGAACGAACTATGGGTTTTGAATAATAAATTAAAAGTGGAAGAGTTAATGAATGGTGGGTCATGGAAATGGAACGGGATTGATAATCAATGGGGATGGTTGGTTGATAAGAAGGGCTTGGTTGTGTTTCTTGTGTTTCCTAACTTGATTTGTGGATGGCAGGGATATGTTTTACGAACGATCGATGTGGTTGGTTATGGATAGTTGCCCAGTAGTTATGGAACTAAATAATCTAATTCTGCTGAGACGTGAAAACCTAAATGGGGTTGGGGTTGTTTGTTGTATGCATGCTTCGTAGTAGCAGTGCCGAGGCACATGCTCGGTTTCTCTGTTTACAAGCCATAGGTTGGGCTGTGTGGTTGGTATATATATATATATATACGTATCTTTTGTGTTTTATCGCACCCCACCCATGTTGAGCACTTAGTGCCGAACACTCCCATTTCATGGGAGAGGGTGTTTTTTCCTTAGTTACTAGCTCTTTCCTGCTCCTTCTCCCCTAGGCTGTGATGGATTGAGGCGACCTTACACCTAAGACTCTTCGGGAAGGTTCTACGGTTTCCCAAGAATCTTCGGGATGAGGCCCAGGTGTGTGCGGGAGGGATACGTGGTTGTGAACCCCAGGTGTGTCCGGGCGGGATATGTGGTTGTGAGGCCTAGGTGTGCGTGGGCGGGATACGTGGTTGTGAGGCCCAGGTGTGCACGAGCGGGATACGTGGTTGTGAGGCCCAGGTGTGCGCGGGCGGGATACATGGTTGTGAGGCCCAGGTGTGTACGGACGGGATACGTGGTGGTGAGGCCCAGGTGTGTGCGGGCGGGGAGAGTGTGGCAGTGTCAGGGTGTTCATCGTTAGGAAGATCAACTAACTAAAGGGAACTGGTGCGGGGTACCCAATACTCTTTTTTCTTATATACTACTACCTGTTGTGCTTATGTTTTTGGTGAGTGTGGCTGGTGAGGTTGGGTGGATAGAATTCCTTGCTAGGTTTCTTCTATTGTTCTCACGGGACATTAGGATGTCTCCACACTTGTGCAAGAGAGCTTTAGGTTTCCCTACTAAGTATACTTGTATGCTCACCCTACATTTACATTCAGGTTTCTAGGAGGACTACCAGGGCCGTGCGGGACACTACTAGTCGGACAGTTGGAGTTGTTGTATTTTTTGTTCTCTTTTTTTCTTTTGGTATTGTACTTTGAGCTTTCTTGTACTTGTACCTTGTTATAAAATTTTTTAAACATGCATGTGGGCTTGGTTTGGGTTTATTTCTATACACTTTTTCTTTTTCCTTTTTGGTGGTTGACTTGTCCTATTTCCTAATCTTAAATAAATAAAAAGGGTAATGCCTCCCATACTTGTGAAATCTCATACCCTTGGTGCTAGTCGCCACCCTAGGGCCTACTGGAGGCGGGACTCAGGGGTCATTATCTCCCTTTCACCATTGCCAGCTCAGGAGGGGCATCTTTGGTGGGAGGGGGTTGTGACAGTTGTCTTTGGAATATATTCCTTTTTTACACACAATTTATGATATCCAGAACAAAGGTCAATTTTTGAAAAATATTGAGCTTCATGAAGTTGATCAAATAAATCATCAATGAGAGGTACAAGATACTCTTTATTTATTTTAATATCATTGATTTCTCTATAGTCAATGTATAGCCTCATTGATCCATCTTTCTTCTTAACAAAAAGAACTAGGGATCCCCATGGAGAAACACTTAGGAGAATAAATCCCTTATTACTCAACTCCTCTAATTATTTCCTCATATATAATAATTCCATAGTGGCTATTCTATAAGGATTATTTGATTTTAGTCTTGCATCAGGGATTGAATCAATATAAAACTCAAATTCATGCTCTGGGGGGTGTCCAGGTAAATCTTCAATAAAAACATCAATGTATTCCTTTAAAATAGGTACATCCTCAATTTGAATATTTTTTATCCATCCCTATATGTTATTTATTCTTCCTCCCCAAGAATCTCATTCAGTAAAGCTACTAGGGTGGATTTTTATAAGAATCATGAGATAAATTTTTTGCTCTAAAGACAATGGATTCTACAACATCCTTGCAAATCGTAACTTCCTTCTTCTTACAATAAATTTTCACATCATATTTTGATATCCAATATATAGATAGGATTATATCAAAGTAAACCATAAGTATGATAATAAATTCAATATATAATGCATGTTTATATTCTATAATGGGAATTACTTGACACATCTTTGTTGAAATGAGACTTCCCTTAGGGGTTTTGACTGACAACTCACTTGTTAAAGTAAATTGGAAATATCTAATTTTTAAAGTAAACTAGGAAGTTATAAAGGAATATGAGGATCCAAAATAAAATAAATATTTTCCTAAATTTGAGGAGATGATTATAGTACCTTCCGCAACGTCATTAGGAGTTTCAACCTCAACATTTGTGATCACAAAATCTTGGACTTTATACCTTGTACTTTTCTAAGGAAAGTTTTCTTTTTTTCTTAGGAAAATAATTTTCATAATGTTCCATTTCTTTAAAATAGTATCATTGATCATTGATATCTTCTTTCTTCCCCATGCAATCACGATATTGGTGGCCTTTTTATCCACACTTTTAACAAACTCCCATCCCCTTTAGGAAGGTATCGGGGTGTTTATTACCACAATTAATACAAGGTTTAAAGTCATATTTTCCATTATTACCCTCATTTACTTTCCTAAAGTGTTCATAATCCCTCTTATTTTCTTTATTCCCTTTAAATTCATAAGACTTAAAGAATTAATTTTATGTTTTGATAGCACATGAGACTATATCTTCATACGATGAGAAAGATTGTGAGACCAATTCCCATCAGAGGAATGTTTTTAACCCATCAAAGAATCGATAAATATTAGTTCTTGGGTTACATATGTATTCTGCAGCATGCCTTGATAACCTTGTGAAGTTAGCCTCATACTTTGCAACATTATCATCTTCTTTTTGTATCAAACTCAGAAATAGTATTTTCATATCAGCTTGCTGTTCACGAGGAAAGTATTTTTCTTGGAAAAGTTCTTTAAACTTCCTCCATTCCATATTTGATACTTTTTCATCCTTCTTTGTGTTATGAATTAATGACCATCATTGATCTGCATCTCCTGAGAGATGATAAACTGCCATGACAACCTTTTCCCTTTCGTTACTCCCTAAAGAAAGAAATATTTTCTCTAAGGAAATTATTCATTGCTCAATTAAAAATGGATTTGTAGTCCCATTGAATGTTGGAGCTTGTTGTCTCATGAAGTGGTCTAACATTGATCCTCCATGTTGTGGATCAGGGTGCTCTATATGGGTAATGTTATTATTCATAAGCTGAGTCAGCTGCCCCAATATGCTTATAAGATATTCAGCACCAGTTGTATCACCAACTCCACTATCATTATCTTTCATAAGAGGGAAATCACTACATGGATTATGCGTGTTGATAAAATTTCCATTTCTTCCACTAGGATCCATTTCTAAACAATGGAATACACTATATTAGGTTATGAATCAAAATAAATAATTCCTAATTAGTAAAATGATTAACATAAATTGAAAAATTTATGAATATTTAATCCATAATAATAAACATGGTTTCTTTGAAGAATTAGTTAATAATATATCCTTCATAATGGTTTATAAAGAAAATATGAATTATCCTAATCATATCCCCTGGGAGTGTCAAACGAAGTGCGCAGTAATCCCCTTTGTGGTGTACCGGGTTACCCAGAGTCAAGCCTGGAACACCTTTTCAGAGTTATTACACCTAGGTACATCTATTCTAGAACCACATCCACTTATAGTATCCATATGGGGATGTATTTTCTAGTAATAACCACATAATATCTACATTACCAAAATTATAGGATGTTCTTCTATAATTATTCTCAAAGTCTATCTTTGGGTAATGTTCCCTAATCAAAGTTTTTCAAAATCTAGTTTTGAAGGTTTGTATTAAAATTCCTCTAATACCAACTGTAACGCCCCGACCCCAGTTTCCTAGAGTCGGTGAATTATTACATTACATTATTATTATCACAAGAAAATAAAATCCCAAAGGACCGATCAATTTAGTATCCTTTGAAGTACTAGACATAAACATAGGTTTTACATTATATCTTGAAATTAAAAACAACATATTATCCCCTTTGAAAACTCTCATATCCCTTAGAATATCCCTATAGGTCAATAATAATATACTTCTTCACATCCTAGGGAAAATGAATCATAAGAAATGGGTCATCTCAGATGCTCAGTAAGGATAAACAATATAGCAAAAGCTATCATAAATAAGTATAAACATTTAATGCAAGGTATAAAACTGAAAAAAGCCTTTTAAGCATAATCTTCAGTATAATATGGCGTGAATAAATAAAATAATTCCATTTAAACTTTCACATGGATATTCTACTAGTCAGATAATCATATGAAATATCAATAACTAATCTCATAATGAGGAAATTCATAATGTTGGACATCATAACCATACCATCAAGGCCTCATACCAAGAACATTATCATATTATCAAGGTCTTGTGCCAAGACAATAGTTTTTCTCATGAGACCTACCAATGCATCGAGGGGATATAGTGGGCCCCGCCCATTACTTACTAAGTCTAATGCATTACTATTATGAAAATGGTGAAACATAACATAAACATTCATATTAAAACTATCATACATAATGTTAATATTTAACCATAAACCATGAATGGTATAAACATAACACAACTATAGTCAAATATATCATAAACCCTTCAATACAATATTGAATATTGTATCATAATAATTCAACCTCAAATAATCATAAAATATAATAAAGGATGTTAACATATATGAAAATAATTTAATAAATTCATTAAAACTCTTTGAGGAAAATATCCCTTTTTTACTTTTAAATCATTTAGTAGCTGCACAATTATAAAAGAAAAAATTTCTTTTGAAAATAAACTTATAATATTGTAAGGAAATATTCAAAATGTTAAGGCTTCATAATGGTGGAAAATATCCACTTGATCCATATATGTTAAAAAACATTCTTTCCTTAATTTGTTGAAAAGGTTATAAAGTACCCTGTTTGGAAAATGATGGAAATATTCCTTTATTTTTTTAAAAAAAAGTAAAACATGGGTAAAAATGAATTTAAAAAAGTTTCAATAATATTTTTAATTATATTTTAAGAAACATATCCATGGATGATAAAGATGTCCCAGTATATACTTACGTATAATCAATCTCAGATAATAAAGATATTGTGAAATTAACCCTTACGTTATACTTTCTTTAGTCAAAGAGGATTTAGCCTCATATATAAAAGTTAAAACATGTAATTAAATAATACCAGAACCATATCCATATTTATGATATCATATATGACCCTTTTATATCATTTTGGTAATAATATTTCCATATTATCGTTGTTTTAGGTGTTAATTGATTCGTTTCCCCATTCTGATTTTTTCATGTAAGTCATGTTTTTTATGCATAGGTGACAGGGCTTATAATTTACACATTTTTTTAATGCATTTATATTGTTTTAAACATCCCAAGATAACATTTTGAGCTTATATGTTACAATTTTGGATTTAAGAAGTATTTTAAGTTTAAATGCAAAAATGACCAAATTCTGCATTTTGGACAGATTTTCACTACAGGGGTATTTTGGTCATTTACAAAAAAATATAAATCCAAATTTTATGATTATAATTTCTTTAGAATCCTAATTTAATTATATTCAACTTTGTCTTCTGGACCAGGATCGGATTCGACCATCTTGAGGTCCAAACAATTCAATGAAGTTGAAGATTATTCAGGAACACCAAGGAAGCTTCCTAGAAATTTCATCCAGAAAAAAGAAGGTTCAGTGAAATATCCATAACTCTCTCAAAACGACTTTAATGGAGCTGATATTTTGTGGATAGACGGATAAGAAGATTTGGAACACGTTTAATTAAGGAGGCCACGCCTTAAATTGACGTGTTCAGGGACATTAATTCAGTACAAAACGGTGTTTTTCGGTTTGATGATTCTGACTGGACAGAATAAATTGTCAGAGTAAATTGGCCATAACTCTAGGAATACCTGTCCAAATACTCTGAGATTTGGAGGGGACACGTACAAGACAATTATGAACAACATTGAAGAAGGTCTCAATGCGTGAAGAGGTCATTTATTTGGGCCAAAACGCGACAACATTCGGAGGACAGAAATCTGGCTATAAAAGGAAGAGAGCTCCTCCTCCTCATGGCATCCCATTCTCCACCCCATTCCTTCTCGGGCACCCAGGAGAAGAACTTCTCAGATTTTTCGTTTATTTATTTTATTTTAAAATGTCTCTCCTATCCCGCATTACCTCTATTACCCCATCCATGGAGGGGTAGCTTCATTTGAGTGATCAGAAAGAGGGGAGGCTGGACCTATGTATTGTGCTTGAGTTTTTGTGCTTGAAATGAATAAGATTTGTTCTTATTTATTCTTCCGGTTGCAATTCATAATTCAGTATTAAATTCCGAATGCGGTTGTGTTAAGGTTTTTTTCTGAAATAATAAATTGCTTTGGTCGATGATCACATCTCCCTCTACCCAATTCTAATCTGTATACGGTGGAACATGATTAGGGTTGGGTGGTGATTGCTCGACGGTTGTCAAGCACATGTGTAGGATTGTATGTTGAAATCTTGGTTTATTAGGGAACAACAATTCCAGGTCTGGGATTGCTCTAATTAATCAAGAGACCATCTATAACCCTAAACACATTGGAAGGAGGATAGACCAATCTAAGGTTTTAGAAAGGAAAATTCTCATCACATTTATCTGACTAAGGGAGAGAGAGGACTCGGTAGATGAATCTCTCTCTTACTAGTTTAAGGAAGAAGAAGATATAAAATTTGGAAACTATGATGGCACAACACTAAGTCTAGCCGAACCCAATCCGATCACCGTCTTTATTATTTGTTAAAACCAATATTTTTAAGAAAACCAACAAAAAGTGACAACCTTGTTTTGTGTGCACTCCTCTTCAGGAGACTACCTAGGATCAATTGCTATACTATACTTAGGTAAATAAAATATTGTTTTCCATGCCCCACGACAGGCGTGCGTCAAACTTGGCGCCGTTGCCGGGGAGTAATTGCCACAAACTATTTGTAAATATTTGACTTTTTCAAATTTAAAAATAATTTTTTTTTTTAAAAATTCTTTTTTCCATGATGTATTCAAATTCAAATTTTTATGCATGGGAAGATTACTCGCAGGTGCAAAATCAAGAACCAGAAATTGATTATCATGACCTCAATGATCGGGTTGAAAGGATTAGTAATAATTTGGATGATTTGGTTCGCAAAATGGAATGGGCATTGGACTATGTTCGTGCAATGATGGAGCAACCCGACCCTGAGCCGGAGCAAGAACTTGAGATAATGGTGGAAGAAATTTCACCAGTCATCATTGAAGAACTAGATGAGGTAAATGTTGAGGTACCTGAAGACTCATTCATAATAACTCAACCAATTTTACCTGATATTGAGGAAAAAGAAGATGAATTCCCTACTGAGCTACATGTGGGAGATCAACAAGAACTTGATGAATTTTGGAATGAATGTGAGGAACTTATTGATCTTCCCAAGCCTTGCAAACAAGAAGATCCAACACCGCAGAAGGAAGACACCACCCAATTGGTGGAATTTGAAGTTAAGATGGAGGAGCCTGACTACCTCCCTCCATCCATTGATAATCAAATCCAAGAGGCACATTCAAATAAAGAAGTGATTGAACCAGACCCAACTCAGGGAGATGATCCTTCCATGAACTCTACCTTTTCTGATTTCATTCAATCTGATTTGATCATCACTCCTTATAATTTTGAATTTTCAGATTTGGTCAATCCTTACATTGCCTTAGGAGAAGATGAAAAAGAATATGCACCTGTTGAGGAACACCTGGAGCTCCCTGAAGATATTGATCATCTACTTGAGGAATTCCATGAAGAGATACAAGTGGCTATGCATGAAGAACCAAATCTAAAAGCTGCCTACCTTAAAAGGGAAGATTTTGAAATTAATATTTCAAATTTAAATGTTGAATCTCCCTTTGATTATTCTTTTCACGCAACACATCTGAAGAAACCACTAGATTTTGAAGAACACTTTGCACAAGTAGAAACCGAAGAGGAGGAGGATCCATACTTCATCCTACCCCCGCCATGCAAGCTATACCACATTACAAAGGGGGTGGATCTGGTGTACTCTATACATGGAATCCTCCTCAACAAGGATAATGAAGCACAAGATGGGAAAAGCCACATGTGGTGGTTCAAATCAAAGAAGCTACATCCACCATCAGACTTTGGATAACAGCTGGTACTGCCCACTGGAGGCAGTAAAAATTCAGGGCCCACTTGGGGGATTTTACCAAGAATTATCCCTTTCTTTCTAGGAATTTAGATTTCAATTTCATTTCTTAGAAGTAGTTTAGCATTCATCCCTTTCCTCCTTATCATTTTGAGCTTTAATGACATGATACTTGTTCTTAATTTTGAAATTTTCTTTTGTAGGATCATGATGGCAGAAGGAAGCCCCAAAAATTTGTTAAAGGGGACTGAATCTTTATTTCAAAAGGGAGTTCATTTTTAAATTTTAAAATTTAAACTCCTTAAATTTTTTTTCCAAAACATGTTTTAAGCATTAATGATAATAATTGCATACCCACACTTGAATTAATGATGTACTCAACTTATCTAGGAGACATGAGTTTCTTAGGAATCTTGTGATGCCATGTTTTAGATTTCAATGTTAATGAGATTGAATGATTAAAATGGATAATTGGATGATTAAAGTGAATCAAGGATATTGAAATAAGGACTCATGATTTGAGGGAATTAATTGATTCATGTAAATGAAATTTCCCTTCCATTTTTCATTCTTTGAATTTCTGAAATTCATGTGAATTAATTTGTTATTATTAATCATGCCATGAGTGATTGTCCAATATCATATTCTCATTCCTGAGAGGATTTATAGACCAAATATTTCCTATTTTATCTTGAGCATATTTCTTGAGTGATCTTGGGACGTGCCACCTGCTAGAACCTGTATTGAAACTTGTCAAAGCTAAGACTGTACAAAACCACATTTAAAATGATTGAGGCATCTCTTTGGCTAGCCACATTTTATCCTAAGACCCACCTTTACATTTATCCTTCGTAAGCCCTTAGATGCCATGAATTTCCTTATAGGTTTAAGCCACATTGCAATCCAATTTTTCCTTACCTACCCGCACTTTTAGTATTTTTGAATGGTTATTTCAAGTTTGAGTGTGGGGGAAGGGCCTTTCGTGTGCGTTCCTTGGGATATGTATCATT
Organism: Viscum album; assembly: GCA_963277665.1. NCBI lineage: Eukaryota > Viridiplantae > Streptophyta > Magnoliopsida > Santalales > Viscaceae > Viscum > Viscum album. Next base: position 402,916,077 of record OY728138.1, read on the forward strand.
TTTGGGTGGTGTAATGTGTGCATCATCATTTTGGTCAATTTATTAATAGAAAATTGGGCATGAGTCATCATTTCATTATGCTTCTTTCATTTCATCCGGTTCTCCAAAAAAAAAAGAAGAAGAAGAAAAAAATTCAAAATAAAGTTGTGCCTTTCTGGAGCTTTACAAAAAAAAGAAAATAAAGCTGTGCCTTTCTGGAGCTTTACAAAAAAAACAGGGAGAACTTGGATGATATCATTCTTTGTAATCATTTATTGACTCATGACCCATGTCATTGAAAGGGGAGTGGTGTTGTGATTCACATTTCAAGGGGATTTGAGTGAGGTTCATCTTGTGTTTTCACTTGATTAATCATGCATTGTACTTAAGAGTAAAACCTCCTACTTCTGGACTTAAATTATTTCAATCATTTACCCACCAACCCTAAGCCACAGAGTCATTTTAACCTTTATTGCAAGTCCTCATGATTTTATGTGTGTTTTGTCTTTACAAAGTGGAGAAAGTAGTTACTTTACAAGCCTATGGGTAAGGAGCATGTTCTCATGATATGAGCATAAATCCACTATTAATTGTATCATGAGTGATGAGATAAAAGATTCATAAGTGAGGTATATCATGATTTGGCATGTTTAATAATAATAAATTGAGAAGCTTGAATGAATGAAAGGAGAAGCTTCATTATTTTTCAAAGGGGAAAATTAAAATGCATGAATTGATTGTTTCTTTGAAAAATGGGAAATTAAATTGTTATTTTTGTGGAACTAGAAAATTTGATTGGACATTGATAATCATTTGATTTTATTCCATTTGAAATTTAAATATTGGTGACATTAGTGCCCTTTGAATTCCATGTTGAGATTTTATGCTTGAGGACAAGCATGGTTTAAGTGTGGGGGAATTGACAGGGCTTATAATTTACACATTTTTTTAATGAATTTCTATTGTTTTAAACATACCAAGATAAAATTTTGAGCTTATATGTTACAATTTTGGATTTAAGAAGTATTTTAAGTTTAAATGCAAAAATGACCAAATTCTGCATTTTGGACAGATTTTCACTACAGGGGTATTTTGGTCATTTACAAAAAAATATAAATCCAAATTTTATGATTATAATTTATTTAGAATCCTAATTTAATTTTCTTCAACTTTGTCTTCTGGACCAGGATCGGATTCGACCATCTTGAGGTCCAAACAATTCAATGAAGTTGAAGATTATTCAGGAACACCAAGGAAGCTTCCTAGAAATTTCATCCAGAAAAAAGAAGGTTCAGTGAAATATCCATAACTCTCTCAAAACGACTTTAATGGAGCTGATATTTTGTGGATAGAAGGATAAGAAGATTTGGAACACGTTTAATTAAGGAGGCCACGCCTTAAATTTCCTTGTTCAGGGACATTAATTCAGTACAAAACGGTGTTTTTTGGTTTGATGATTCTGACTGGACAGAATAAATTGTCAGAGTAAATTGTCCATAACTCTCGGAATACCTGTCCAAATATGCTGAGATTTGGAGGGGACACGTACAAGACAATTATGAACAACATTGAAGAAGGTCTAAATGCGTTAAGAGGTCATTTATTTGGGCCAAAACGCGACAACATTCGGAGGACAGAAATCTGGCTATAAAAGGAAGAGAGCTCCTCCTCCTCATGGCATCCCATTCTCCACCCCATTCCTTCTCGGGCACCCAGGAGAAGAACTTCTCAGATTTTTCGTTTATTTATTTTATTTTAAAATGTCTCTCCTCTCCCGCATTACCTCTCTTACCCCATCCATGGAGGGGTAGCTTCATTTGAGTGATCGGAAAGAGGGGAGGCTGGACCTATGTATTGTGCTTGAGTTTTTGTGCTTGAAATGAATAAGATTTGTTCTTCTTTCTTCTTCCGGTTCCAATTCATAATTCAGTATTAAATTCCAAATGTGGTTGTGTTAAGGTTTTTTTTCTGAAATTATAAATTGCTTTGGTCGATGATCACATCTCCCTCTACCCAATTCTAATCTGTATACGGTGGAACATGATTAGGGTTGGGTGGTGATTGCTCGACGGTTGTCAAGCACGTGTGTAGGATTGTATGTTGAAATCTTGGTTTATTAGGGAACAACAATTCCAGGTCTGGGATTGCTCTAATTAATCAAGAGACCATCTACAACCCTAAACACATTGGAAGGAGGATAGACCAATCTAAGGTTTTAGAAAGGAAAATTATCATCACATTTATCTGACTAAGGGAGAGAGAGGACTCGGTAGATGAATCTCTCTCTTACCAGTTTAAGGAAGAAGAAGATATAAAATTTGGAAACCATGATGGCACAACACTAAGTCTATCCGAACCCAATCCGATCACCGTCTTTATTATTTGTTAAAACCAATATTTTTAAGAAAACCAACAAAAAGTGACAACCTTGTTTTGTGTACACTCCTCTTCGGGAGACTACCTAGGATCAACTGCTATACTATACTTAGGTAAATAAAATATTGTTTTGCCATGCCCCACGACAGGCGTGCATCAATAGGATATATTTTATTTATACCCAAAATGAAATTAATTTCATAATTATTATTTTTTACTCATAATATAAATTTTATAATTATTATTGAATAGTTAACATGGAGAATGAATCTCATCACGTCGTGGAGATGGTATGCCATACATACGCACGAGCGAAGGTAACATTCCCTTGATGGTTAAATGGTATGAAATTGGATGGTATATTAATTATAAAAAATAATTATCATGTTATATTAATTATTAATATCCATTATTCTCATCATTATACTCATCCAAATAAAGTAGTGTTGAATAACAAATTACACCATGGTGTCGAGACAGTAAGTCGTACGTACACACACATGGTGATATTGTTATTAATGTGATGGATAAAATGAGGAATATGGTTGTAACATGATTATAATAACATATAATTATATTTATAATACTGTAGTTATTATTTTTATATGTAAACAACATATAAATATGAAGTAGAAAAAGAAAAGAACTTTGAAAGAGGTGATAAAACAATTACCACTTTTTCAGGTGTCTCCTTTTGGTTCGCACAAAAGGAATACTTAGGTTGGATTTCTGCACAAAGTGTGGACTCTAGGATTAATTGAGGGAGTTTGGGAGAAGAATTGGTTAGGTTTTGGCCAAGAAAAAGGGATTTGGATGTGTTAATTAAAGAGAAGGATAAGTTCCCTTTTATAAGAGAGGTGAGGGGCACTTCTGGAAGATCTTAAAATATTAATTTATTATAAATTTATTTTTGATTTCAAATAGATCAAAAAAGATTTATTTCAAGGATAATATGAGGATGGGTAAAAATCCACTCATAAAATATTTTTTAGATAAGTTTAGGTTACAAAATTAACCTTATATTTTGGGTTTAACCCTTTGTTAAACAGTTTAACTCTTACCGTGTCTTCTCGTATATTTACACTATTGGGTTAATATAGTTACTATAAAAAGACAAAAAAACTAAATTGGATAATTTATGAAATATTTAACACTATAATAGTTATTTTTCCAAACCTTATATTTTTATGAATTTTATAACATTTAATTAAATATTATTTATTTTAAAGTATCATTTATGTTAATTTTGATATTATTCAAAATTTTCATTTTTAAAAATATCAAAACAACATGATAACATCAAACCAATAATTCTAATATGTCTATGTTATCTATAAAATTATTTTATGTCATTAATTAAGTCAAATTATATATATTTTAATATTTTTAATAACATTTAATTAATTATTTCTTTAATAATTTAAGTATTGCATCATTATTGTGTTACCATTTAATTTAATTATTTATTCCCTAAAATTATAAATAAATTAAAATTATGTATATAATCATTTTATATTTATAAATACTATTTATAGTCAACCATATCACCTGTATAACCTCATATTAAAAATAAAATAGTTATAAAATTTGAATGTGACATTTTTAACTCTTCTTTAAATAAAATATAATAAATTTCTTAATCTAACACAAATGGCTTAAAAAAAATCATATTTTAGACCTAAGGTTGATTTTAGTTTAAATATACTTACCCAATGAAATTATTACAAGTTTTAGGGTAATTTTATTTTATTATAATATTATTTTTACCTTTAATTACCCTATTTACCTTTAACCGTGGTAAATAAAATTCAAAAATTACTATTCACCAAAAATTAATTTGATCTTATTAGAACAATTTTTTCATAATGATTACAACCATGTATATCTGTTTTTCAAAATTCAATTTACAGAAGCGGTAAAATTATGTTTAATGCAAATCTCGTATATGTGGCTAGAAGGTGGGTAAAAGAGACATTCAAAAGTTTAATAAATTTTTATATCTAATTATATTATAAAATGATTCCAATGAACTATATTGGATTAATATATGTATTATTTATCTATTATTACTTAAAAATAAATTTATAGTAAAATGTTTATTTAAATGAAAAATTCAGTTTTTAACAACAGTGAAGTATTTTTTACTATTCATCAAAATTTGAAACCATTCAGAAAATTACCAAAATTTTACCCTAAGATAATTTTGATATTCAAAATTCAAAAATAAAGTCTATTTTTAAAAATAAAATTCACAAATTTCATAATTTGGATAATAATATTCATAATTTCCTTTTAAATGGCCAGTTTGAAAGGTCGTGGTGTGCTCGAACTCGATGTTGCATGCGGCACAAGCTATTGAATTATTTAAAAGAAAGAATATGGTGGAAGCTTGGGGTGTTACAAAATTCATAAGAATATATTCATATAGACTCATGGTCATGAAATTAAACATAGAATGAACACCCACTAGGAGAAGATAAATAAACAGATATAATATAGGAGGCTCTACTACATCCCCAAGTTATAACTCATCCATCTACTGACTTCATCCCAACTATCTCATTGAACAATTCAATCCCAAGAGACTACCTAATCTGAACATGCGATCAATGAAGTCTTCTCAGGTACCCAAATTTCATGGCTAGCCAAAAGAGTGAGTGTTGAGAATCTTGAGGAATGGCGTGCTTCTGAAACATCCATCATAATAATCCACAACACCATTGGAAGAACAATTTCGAAACAGGATTATGAAATATCCACCACAATTTCATCTTTCATAACCTAAAATACCACACACCCCAACCACCAAACCAAGTTATCACACTATTTAGTTCTAGTCTTCCACTGGTTCTCCTTTAGAATAATGACCAAGCATGCAACAACCAAACATACATGAAAGTAAAAACAACAAGAACAATTCAAAACATAAATTAACATGGTTTGGACTTCTATTCTATATCCATGGGAGAAATAGTATTCAATTCATTTATTCAAGGAGAAGTTATGGTTACAAGGAAACACACACCTTCTAGTTACTCTACTCACACTATTAGAAGAAGTATCACAAATATTTTCACCAATTTCTTCATATTATACCATACTTTTGGTCTTCATCCTTCTAGATTCTCTACCTTAACCTTCTTCTTTGATTCCCCAATCAATTGTGCTATCCCTGGTTGGATTACTTAGAAGGGAGCCACCTCGGCCTTTTTTCAGGCCCCATTGGTGCCACTTAGTCTTACTTTTCACTGGTGGTCCAATGACCATCTTATAAAGGACCCCAAATAGTCATCCATTCAGAACTGCTATCTAAAATTTATTGGCCTCCATTTGTTGGATTTGGTGACATTAAATTGGCTATAACAATCACAACCTCAATTTCCAACTTCTAGTTCAATTCACATGTCACCTTCTAAGATACACATAGATGATTATTCACAACATCTCCTTATGAAAATATGTTAGAAGTGCTTATGATGCTACTTCTTTAGTTTCTTATCATCATAGTGACTTCCACACAACACTTCACTAGGAAACCTCCAGAACATCAATTTAGCATCTAGAAGCATCCCCTTATGATTACTTCACTGCATTCCTCTAGAACATAATCGATTGTGTTTGAGATCCTTCCATTATATTCCCATTTGGATACTCAGAATCCACTATGATTCCCCAGGATTTCCTTTTCCCAACCTCATTTCATTATACTAGACTTTAAGGATACTTTTGAAATGTTCTTTTGAAAGACACTACATTCATTTGGAATTACCTCCATCTGATGAAATCCTATTAACATGTTTTGTAATCATGAAAATCAATCAATTTAGTTCCTTATAATTGTATTCCTTCTATTAGCCTCATTCCATACATTCCATGGTTGTCACGACCCAAGAAAATGGGGCCCATGCTGCAACTCCCCAAGCCCACCCCTAATAGCTCACAGGATGGAGACTAGAACCGAGTAGGAATATCACAATGATGATAGGACTTTTCATAAAGTACCTGTATGCATGAACCCACAAACACCTCTATGAAATAGTGTCGAGATATAAGAAGATGAATGCTAAAATGCATGCACACATCTATCCCAAACTAGAGTAAAACAGATGTACTGAAAGTGAACATGAAAAAAAACATGCCCACTAAAACTATAAAATCATCCTACCTTCTTATAAGGAGGAGATCACTTTCAAATGAAACTATAGAAAATGTCCTCATCCCAACTCTGGTAAACACATCGGTCAGTTTAGCTCACTAGGCTCTGCCTACCATGGGTCCTCTGGGGACTCCATCGAAAGGCTTGTGGTCTATAAAAGACACAACATGTTAAGGAATATCCTATGCAGGGGTGAGTATAAAAATACTCCATAGGCACCCCAAAAATCCAAAATAAAAGGGAGAAACAAAAAGGAAAATGTTCACTCGACCTAGCCAGAGGGAACCCAATCGAGAGAGAAACTCCATCTCAAATCATCCTCGACTAAAAAAGACCAGTCATCTCAATCCACAAGGTGTGTTAACCCAAACATGTGAAAACGCCACAAGTACTCCCAGAAACACCCAAATATACTGGTCTCAGACTCCAAGTCTCATGAGATTCTGACCTCATATCAAGCTACAAGATTCTACACAAGGCTCTAAAGGTAACACAAAACTAGGAGAACACACTCCATGAGCTCAGCCATCCCAGATGGCACCCATCCAAGAGATATGATCTAGATGGAATAACTAACTAGTTAAAACTCTAGTTCCCAACACCAAATGTCCCGTCAAATCTCACATATTCGCAATGTAAGGACGTAAAAATCAGAGTGTAGAGGCATGCCCCTCACCTATACACATAGTTTAGGGATCACTACTACAGAATATGCACCACATGCATCCTCTCTAATGATAGAGAATGGAGGGACCTTCACCTTGACACTTTCCTATAGTCGAGGGAGTACTAGATCCTAACTAACCTGCAAAACCTCTATCTCTACTGAATGGAGTGTCCTTCACCTCGAACCATCAAGGGAGCACTAATTATAACTAGGTATCACACATAACTAGTGGAGGGGCCCACTTCTCATAACTGTACTCAATAGCCAAGGGAGCTCCAACTCCAATGGAAGACCCACTCCCTGATACTACACGAAGATGGGGGATTACAAATCCATAGATGAGGACTCATACCCTAGTATGATAGGGGATTACCAGTCAAAGGATAGAGGAACCTCACCCTAATATTATAGGGAAGTACCACTCTACCAGCTCGATCACTATGGGAGAGCTACACCTTAGTACGACAAGGGAGTACCAACCCCATGCTAGAGGACCTACTCCTTGGTATGACATGGGAGTACCAACTCTACCAAAACAACATGTATGGAGGACATGTACCCTAGAATGACAGGGGAGTTCCGACTCCAAGGATATATGACTCACAACTTAACATGACAGGGGAGTACCACTCTCCCTATATGTCACATATGGAGAACCCACACCCTGAAATGATAGGGGGTATCAAATCCATGGATATAGGACCCAAACTTTGGTAAAAAATGGGAGTAAAAACTCTATCAACATAATGAGTAAGGAGGGCCCACACCCTCATATAGGAGGGGAGCACTATATTCAACTATACGAACGATACGAGGAACCAAATCCATAATCCATCTGGGGAGTACCAAACCTAGAAGAACTAACACAATGGTATATAACCCATACTCATGATGTGGGTAGTCCTATATCTACCAATGCATAGAGGTAAGGTAAACTTTCACCCTGATATCATAGGGGAGTACCAGTACCAACATCTCTCTCTAATAACCTCGTTGATCTCCAACATTAGCCAAGCTCTGCTGAAAGGAGCACCATGTTTATCATACCCCGCATCATGAATCCACCATGAGTAGGGGACCCACACCCTGATAAAACAGTGGAGAATCTATCTATCAGACTAAAGAGTCTAGGGGACCCACATCCTAATGAAAAAATGGAAGGGTGCTGACCCCGACATCAACCTAGTGATCCACCATAATCACTCAGCACTGCTACAACGTCTTTCTTTAATCACACCACATCATATCTCATAGACCACTATAGAGGCCACCATCATGTTCTACGTAGATAAATGATCAGGATATGCTACTCAAAAGACTAAATATGAGTTCTAGATAAAGATATATGTAAGGTGAAATATTTCAAGGAGATCCAAGGTAAATTACACATCATGCACTAGGATCCACATGGCATGTGAATCTACTTGAGAACCTAGCCGTGTATCCTATTTACATGTTTTTACTATACATTTAGTCATATATAGAATGTATAGTCCATACACATCATGTCCTACAACACCTGACCCTCAGTCATGATATTTTCCCATGCATCCTGGCCAACCATGTCCCTCACATGTCGTGCATCCCATACTACACAGCCTGTTCAGGCTAAACGACCATTTGAATATGTAATTTTCTCATACTTGTGTCTGACACCCTATGTCCATGTACTTTGATCATGTAGTTATACATGACAATGCACTATTACACAGCCAAACTGGCCATGTATTCTGGCCACATGACATGGGGTCCCTTTACGACATGTAACTCCGGTACATGGTGTGTAGTCCCCAAAATTCATATCCCTCCCCAAACAGGAAGAACACATGGAATTTCTAATAGAATACGGACCATGTATATAGTAATTATAGTTTGTAATAACCTTGAGATTATTCTGATTCTCCCCAGTTTACCCCAAAACCAATAGATCAACCTAAAAGGGATCACTAGAAATTGAAATAGAGATCTACAACCTTTAAATAAAGCATAATGAATGGGATTAGGAATAAAAACCAAATATTCCTACCTCAAGGGAGAAATTATAAGGATTCAAGTGTAGGATGATTCCCGGATCATGCTTATCCTCAATCTGATGAATATTGGCGTTAAGAACGGAGATCGACAGTACTTCATCACTTCGATTTGGATTGGTTTTCATCTATCACCAAAGGGGAGGAGGATGAGTGCTTCATCCTTATATTCTTCATGCCAACATGATATGGTGGAGGTATTATATTAGTTTATTAATTAAATTTCCATTTGATTAACAATATCACTACTTAACACCCCTCCAACTCACCCTCACTCGTGCACCCAGCACGGAAAACTTTATGCCATGGATAGGGTAAACATGAAATTCTGAACTCAATCACAGTCTTAAAATTGATATTTGAGGCTCCTCTTGAGATTTATTCCACATTTAAAGAGATTCTATTCATGTGTGATAAAATATATTTAATATTTTTAAAAATCACCACTCTAAGGCTCTCCAAGGCCTGAAATCTCATGCTGACTCAGTGCCTAGATCCATAAATATTATTAGAAACATTGAAAAGTATTACATGTCAAAATAAAAGTCATTACTTCTCCCATGATTAAGGATTTTCATCCTCATAAAGTGAAATCCTAAGCACAAGGGAAATAATATGATCTCTATATTGGAACTCCCACACCAATGAGCTTATCAAGGGTTCCAATGCTGATTATAATAACACACTTAGGGGAACCACCAAGACCAAACCAAACCCACATCCAACTCTCACCAGGACAACATCAGGCAATAATAAGAACATGTCTTCTCAACTGTGATAGGTGGAAAACACCAAGAACCATGATCTATCTATTGTCATGGGGTCTAGAGGTACACCACCTCGCTAACCTGATGCAAATACTAACGTAACAACATAATTCACATCCATCCCTAGATAAACTGAACCACAAACTCCTCAAGCACATTTCATTAAAGATTGAAAACAAGCATATTAGGGTACTAAAAAAATTAGGGCTTACCAAGTGTAAAAATTGGGTTTTACCAGACCCTTCATCTAAGAACCACTAGCTATAACATAGCTCGCCAAACCAAAAACACCAACACACACACTAGTGGAATCCCAACTGAGTATGGATGGAAGGAAACCAAAATACACTATATAAAAAACATAGGGTCTAAATCCGCCACTACTGAATGGTTATATTCAAGGATCTCCCTCCAATAGGGCTACCAATCATACAGGTTGAGCAGAAAGGCTCCACCAGAAAATTCAGGACATACTCTGACACTCTAGAACACAACCTCACTCTGATACCACTCTATCACGACCTGACCCAATGGGACCTGGATGAAACACCCCAAGCCTAACTCCAATGAGCTAGGGGCTGATTACTAGCACTGATTAGACATATCACACATATGGGAGTCATTTTCCTAAGGTACTTGTATGTATGCTCCCACAAATACCTCCATGCAACAATGCATAGATATAAAAATTTTAAAGATGAAATGCATGCATCCTTTTATCCCAAACTAGAGTACAATAAAAGTACTCAAAGTGAAATGGGAAAAACACACTCCCACCAAAAACTATAAAAGTTTCCAACCTATGCAGAAAGAGGATATCATTGTCAAATGCAACTACTAGAATTCTCCTCGGCCCAACTCAGATAAACACCTCAGTCATTCTAGCTCACTAAGCTTCACCTACCACATGTCCTCTAGGGAATCCATTAAAAATACTATGATCTTGAAAATACACAACACATTCAGAAAAATACCATTAAAGGGTGAGTATGAAAATACTCATTAGGTGAACCAAAAACCCAAAAGAAAATGGAAGAAACTGAAAGGAAATAGTTCACTCAACCCAGTCAAAGGGAACCCAATCGATAGAGAAACTCCATCTTGAATCATCCTCAGCTAAACATGAATAGTCAGCTCAGTCCATGGAGGGCGTCAACCCAGACACATGAAAACACCACAAATACCCCCAGAAAGACCCATATATACTGGTCTCAAACTCTAAGACTTGTGAGGTTCTGACCTCATAGCCAGCTACAGGATTCTACATGAGGATCTAAAGGTAACACAAAAGAAAGAGAACACACTCCATGAGCTCATCCATACTAGATGGAACCTGTACGAGAGATACATTCCATTAGAAACAACTCACTAGGTAAAATTATAGTTCCTAGCACCATAAGTCCTATCAAAGCTCACATGTTCCCTCTGCATGGCCATAAGAACCCAAGTGGAGAGGCCCACCCCTTACTATTGCACATAGTTGAGGGAGCACTACTCCATACTATGCACCATGTGAATCCTCTCTAACAAGAGAGAATATAGAGACCTGCACCTCACCAATGCCATGTAATTGAGGGAGTGTTATCTCTTAACTAACCTATAAAACCTCAGTTTCTCCTGAATGGAGTGGCTCGCACCTCCATCATTTGAGGGAGCACTACTCCAAACCAGGCATCACACATAACCAGTGGAGGGACCCACTCCTTGTAACTATACTCAAAAGTTTAGGGAGATTCAACTCCAATGGAGGACCCACTCCCCACTACTACCCAAATATGGGGGATTAATAATCCATATACGAGGACCCACACCCTGGTACGACATGGAAGTACCACTCAAATGATAGAGGACCTGCACCATGATAAGATATGGGAGTACCACTATATCGGTGTGAACACTATGGGTGAATCACACCCTAGTAAGACAGGGGAGTACTGACCCCAGTCTAGAGGATTCACTCCATGGTATGATAGGGGAGTACCAACACTACCATAACAACACGTATGGAGGAACCACACCCTAGAATGACAGGTGAGTTCCAACTCCAAGGATATAGGACCTTCACCCTAACATGACTGGGGAGTACCACTCTACCTATACGTTACATATAGAATAACGACACCCTAAATCAAAAGGGGAGTATCAACTCCACTGATAGAGGACCCATACCCTATTCCAACATTGGATTACCAACTCTATCTAGATAACAAGTAAAGAGTTCTCACACCCCAGTACAGTAGGGGGTCATTAACTCCAACCATACGAATGATATGAGGAACCCACTCCCTAATCCATAAGGGGAGTACCAACCTTGGAAGAACTAATCCAAAGGGATAGAACTCACACCCATGATGTGTGAAATCCCATATATAAAAAAGAATAGAGGTAAGGGAAACCTAGGCTCTGATGCCACATGGGAGTACCAGTCCCATCGTCTCTCTCTAAGAACCACACTAATATCCAACATCAGCCAAGTGCCGCTGAAAGGTGTTCCATTCTTATCGTACCTCGCATCATAACACTGCCATAGGTAGTGAACTTGAACCCTAATACAGTAGGGGAGAACCACTATATTATCCTAAAGAGTCTAGGGGGGCCACATCCTAAGGAAAAAAGTGAAGGGTGCTGGCCCCAAAGTCAACTCAACGATCCACCATGATCACTGCCTAAGATTAAGCACTGATTCTATAGTGTCATGCTTGAATCACACCACATCTTATCTCATAGACCAATATGGAGGACACCATCATTATCTACATGAAAAAATGATTAGGATAGGCTATTGATGATCTTGAATCTAAGTTTTGAAGGAGATACACAATGCGAAAGATCTCATGAAGATCCAAGGGAAAGTACACCGTGTGCACTAGGGTCCACACGGTGTGTGAACCCACCTGATAACATGGTCGTGTATCATATTTACATGTTTTTTAGATATGTAGGTATAAATGGATACATGTCATGTCCTGCATCACCCATCCCCTAGTTGTGTTCTTCCTCCACACAACCCCTTCACCTGTGTCCCTCACACATTGTGCATCCAATACTACATGACATGTTCAGGATAAATGGACACATGGCCATGTAATTTTCTTGTTATCATTTCTATAACCCCATGTTCATATACTTTGGCCATGTATTATTACACAGATAACCTCACTATGTCCTCTGGCCACATGACATGGGGTCAGTACTTGGTGTGTAACTCCAGTATATGGCATGTAGTCCCCAAAATTCATCTTCCTTCCTAAATGGGAAGAACACACAACATTTACACCATAATACATTCCATGTAGATGGTAATTATAGTTGGTAATTACCTTAATATTCACTCTATTCACCCCAGTTTACCTCAAAACCAATAGATAAACCTATAAGGGGTCACTAGCAATTGTAATAGGACTCTGCAACCTTAAAACAAAGAATAATGAAAGTGATTGGGACTAAAACTAAAATATTCTTACCTTAAGGTTGAAAACCCGAAGATTTGGGTGTATAATGATTCATAGATCATGTTTATCCTCAATTTGGTGATGATCAAAATTATGAATAGAGATCGAAAAAACTTCATCTCTTAAATTTTTCTTGGTTTTCATATGTTTCCAAAAGGGGAGAGCAGGAGCACTTCCTCATTATGTTGTCCACACCAACATGAGAGGGGGGAGTTATTTAGGTTAGTTTATTAATTAATTTTTTTAACTAAAAAACTCACCACTTGATGTTATGCAAACTCACCCTCGCTCATGCACCTGATGTGGACAACTTTATTCCATGCCTAGGGTAAACATGATTTTCTGAACTCAACCATGATATCAAAATTCCAAACTAGAAACACAACCACACCCACTAGTGGAATCCTAGATGAGTATGGATGGTAGGAAAAAAACTACAGTATGGAAACATAATAGGGTCTAACTCTATTGCTAAAAAATGGTTCTATACAAGGATATCCCTCCACCAGGGCTTCCAAGAATATAGGTCAAGTAAAAAAGGCTACATCAGCAATACCAGGACCTACACCGACACTCTAGGAACAACCTCAACCTAAAAAAGTATAAGGAACTAATTCGCCAAACCTCGAAACTATCCTCTTTGGGTGGAACTGACTCTCCCACATGGTTTTAATCATATCACAGGGGTGTCTCAATAGGTAAAGTGTCCCTATTTCTCGTGAGCCTAAATATATGTCAAGAAAAACCACATAGGGTTTTAATGACATCCCAAATCACCCCAATTAAACCTAGATCAAGAAGCAGAAAGAAAATAGCACTGCAAAATAGTTTATAATAATTAATATTAAATAAAGTAGAAAGGACACATAGTGTACCTCTATTCATACTCAGAGTTTCTAGGTAAAAGGCCTCCACAAACTGCATTTGTCCTTTCCCCTGTCCTCCAGCTACCTGAACCTAGCATGGACAACCTAGAGGTGGTGGTGGAAACACCTCAAATCGTGTTCCACCTACAAATGCTCTACAAACTCTTTTGTCTCATCCTCCGTCATGCAGATCTCCCTACTCTAAACACTATATCTTTCAAGGTGGCCCATTGACCAGATCACTCTCAGTATCAAGGTGGGTTAAAAAATATCTAAAAAGATGACCTCGGTCATCACAAGTGTAACAACCCCTCTCCTACTGCTGATCTGATCCCCGATTTGGATCATAATCAATAGGTCCACACACATGAGTCTGGGAATGGGTATACCTCTTTCATTATGATCTTTTCATATGTTTTCTTCCAACTGTTGCAGATTCCTCAACCTCATGACCACCACTATGAACCAAATCCACCCATCCCTCCTTTAAGAGGATCTCTACTACCAGATATCACTTCAGTACCCCTGTATAAGTGTAAAGGAATAGTGAAACCACACCTTCTTGAACATCTCTTTAAAGGCCCTACTCAAAGTTCTGAGCTCTGAAGAATGGGTCTCAAACTATGTCTATGGAGTATTGTGATAGGTCTATGAACCTCATCGAGTACTCATCCACAGTTATGATACCCTTCCAAAGATTCATAACGTCCTAGATACACAATGATCTCAACATTGTTGTGTAAAACTCTTCCCTAAAGATCAAATAAAACTCTACCCAAGTGATAATCACATCGTTGTAGGACCGTTTCACTAAAATCCATCATCGCCTGACCAAATATTGTAGAAGGATCACCGCTAGGACCACCATCTGATTAGGAGGTGTCCTCACAAGGTGGAAAAACACCAGATTTTCTTGATCTAGTCATCAACTTACTGGGGGTTTGGATCACCCCAATACCTCAATGTTCACTGCCTTTGTAACTTTTTCATCTCACCCAGCCTACATGCATCCTCGGCCTGAATTACTGGCATCACTGGCTACTCAACGGGTGGTGCCTCAACTAGTAGAACACCTAGAGGTACCACCTCAGAACCAGTGGCCCACACTAAAGCCTCACCATAGGGTAGATCATCATCACAATCCCATGGTGGAACCCTGTCTAGATATCTTCATAATGGAATCATGAAATAAAATCAAGATGTTCCATGATTAAGGAGTATATCTGGGGTGCTAACTCAAGAATGATAAGGAAAAATCAAAACTCAGTCCTATATGATTCATGTACCATTATTTATCTATGAACATTATTCTAATGTAGTGATTTGTAAATAAAGTTATAAGAGTCTAGGTGAATGGATATGTCGACCACTACACCAACACCAGAACCTATGGTCAAAGATCCGAACTCGAAACACCCTAACCTTATCACTATGAAACCCAAACCAAGATCACAACACTATAGTCCCAATGTGGAACCCACTCTAATAACACTATAAGGATAGATGACCCAAACCCTTATATGACAGGGGGTACCACTCTATTGGATTGATCATTATGGGGAACCCGCACCCTGGTATGATAGGGGAGTACCAACCCTAGGCCAGAGGACCCACTCCCTAGTCTGACAAGGGAGTACCAACTCTACCAGAATAACATGTATGGAGGAACTACACCATAAAAAAATAGGGGAGTTCTAAATCCAAGGATAGAGGACCCACACCCTAACATGATAGGGGAGAACCAATCTACCTTTACATTACATATGGAGGACCTGCACCCTGAAACGACATGAGAGTACCAACTCCACAGATATAGGACCCAAATCCTGGTCCAATAAGAGAGTACCAAGTATATATAGATAAATACTAAAGAGGAAACACACCCTGATATGGAAGGGGATAATTTTCTCCTACTATACTAATGATATGGGGAACCCACACCCTAATCCATTAGGGGAGTACCAACACCAAAAGAACTACCCCAAATGTATAGAACCTACACCCACGACACGGGGAGCTCCATATCTACCAAAGTATATATGTAAGGTAAACTCATGCCCTAATTCCATAGGTTTGTACCAGTCCTAGAGTCTCTCTCTAATAACCACACTAATCTCAAACATCATCCAAGAACTTATGAAAGGAGCACCACACTTATCATACCTCGCATCATAACACTACCATGGGTAGCGGACCTACACCCTTATACAATAGGGAAGCACCGATCTATTAGCCTAAACATTCTAGGGTAACCACATCCTAAGGTAAAAATGAAAGGGTACCAACCTTGAAATCAACCCAGTGATCCACCATAATCACATACCAAGATTAAGCACCAAAACTACAACGTTGTGCTCAAATCACAACACATAGTATCTCAAAGACCACTATAGAAGCCACCGTCATGTTCAATGTGGAAAACTACTCAGGATAGGCTACTCACAAGGCTGAATTTGGGTTTTGGAGAAGGAGATATGCATGGAAAAAGATCTCAATATGATATAAGGGAAAGTAAACAGTGTGCACTGGGGTCCAAACAATGTGTGCACCCACCCAAGAACCTGACCATATTTCCTATTTATACAGTTTTCTAAGACATGTTAGTATACATAGTGTGTACATACCATACATGACATGTCCTGGCTCACTCGGCCCTGAACCGTATTCTTCCTCCACATGGCCCAACCAATTGTGTCCCTCACACACTGTGCATCCCATACTACATGGAATGTTCAGGCTAAATAGCCATCTGGATATGTCATTTTTTTGTGCCCATGTCCATCACCCTATGTCCATGTACTTTGGCCATGTAGTTTTACATGACCATGTACTATTACATGGATAACCTGGACATGACCTCTGTCCAAATGACACGGAGTCACTACACAGAGTGTAACTCCAATACACGACATGTAGTCCCCAAAATTCATCTTACTTCTCGAAAAAATAACACATGGTCTGTCCACCAAACTATATGTTGTGTAGATGGTAATTCTTGTCAGGAATTACCTTTATATACCCCTGTTTATCCTGAAACCAATATATCAACCTATAAGGGACGACTAGAAATTGAAATAGGGATCTACAACATTAAAAAAATGACAATAAAAGTGATCAGGACTAAAACTAAAATCCTCCGACCTCAAGGGTGAACCTCCAAATCTTAGGGTGTATAATGACACCTGGACCATGTTGCTCCTAGATCGAATGATAATTGGTGTTAAGAATGGATATTGACATCACTTCATCGCTTTGATTCGGCTCAGTTTCCATCTTTCACCAAAGGGGGGAGGAAGATCACTTCCTCCTTGTGTCGTGCGAACCAACGTGATAGGGATGAGGGATTTAAGTCATTTTATTAATTAAATTTTCTTTTACTTAACAATATCACTACTTGAATCCCCTCTAACTCTCCCTCACTCACGTGCCTAGTGTGGGAAACATTATGTCACACCTTGGGTAAAAACAACATTTTGAACTCAACCACAATCTCATAATTCCTATCCGAGACTCTGCATGGGAGTTATTCTATGTTTCAAGAGAAAATGTGCAAGCATGATAAAATATATTTAATATTTTTAAAAATCTTCGCTTTGAGGCTCTCCAAGCCCCGAAATCCTATGCTGACTCAGCGTCTAACTCTAGAAATATTCTAAGAAATATTACAAAGTATTACAAGTAAAGATCTAAGTAATTATAATTATTCTAGTAAAATGTCTCCATTCGGGTTCCCAAGTGTTATATATAAATATTGTGAAAGGTTTTTAATATTTTAATAACAATTATCAGATCAAGGGGAAGTATTTAATACCCTTTTCTAAGGATATTTTATACCAAATAATATGAAACCTGTGATAAATAATGAAATGAAGAAATACTGTAAAACTGGGAAAACCATTCATCAAAGAGCCACACCCACCTTTGATCTTCATCTTAATGTTCATTTTATAAAGATCACATGAGTGGAAAATAAAATCATCCAACCTCCATGGTGTATACACGGACTAACCAAATCATATGTCATATATATAGGACTCTCCATCCTCCACGATGTGTTAAAAACTCATGATGTGAAGGAGTTATAAGAAAGAGAGCTATAGATGATGAGGAGTCTAGGATAGAGAGAAAGTGTATTCAATCCTCACCACACAACCATCAAATGGTCGTATATTTATAATCCTCAGGGATGCTCCTTGGGATATTTAATTTATCCAATAATTAAAATTCATAGATCAATGCTCCATCCAATATATATAAATTTATTATATGAATGTTTCAACTCCCACAAATTTCATCTCATGAAATGTTATAATAAATGATAACAAATATGGGAGAATAATAAATGATTAAATTTTATCATTTTTTCCAAAATTATAAAACACATGGGCATGGAAAACATATTTTTAATGCAATACAATATTCATTATATATATTTATATATTATATATACATATATAGATTTAGGGAATATTCATATAAATCTATCACTTGCACTAAATACTAAAAGACTTCGTGCCATTTGACCTTATATCGTATCATATACAAAAACTTGTGAAAACATATCCAACACACCTTTTGGATATCTTCCAAAACATTTTTGGAAAGATAACACTAACTTAACCTTATATTAATTCATATGAAATACATTATGAACACCCATATAAATATTTTTAATTAACTCTAAAACACTTTTAGAGTATCCTTCTAAGTCAAACTCAATTCTCATTCAGTCAACCACAAAGTGTTACCCTACTGGCCTTTACAATGTTGAAAAAATATGAATATCTGGATCAATTTATATAAGCAAAGAGTAGCCTCTATAAAAGCATCAATGATACTCAATCTATAAAGGAATATGGAATGATCCCCATTATAAACATGTATCTATATACCTATGTCAACTATTCTTCATCATATAAAACCATGAATTCTCATATTTTATCTTTTTCCAAGACATGGAGTGACCATGGGACATGGAACATGTCAATCCCATATAAATAACTCATTTGTTCTCGAATCTCTATGTATAGACTGATCTGATCAATAAATATATCACATTTCATTCATCATTATGGATAAACACATCATATTTCCCTTATCCATATAGATACACAACATCAATGTGTGGTCATACACTCTCACAATATATCTCAATTGAGAAGCTTAATGTCATACTCATCATGTTAGAGGAAAAATCCCATCTTGGATAATCTCTAGTTGATGGCATGATTAAAAACATACCCATCCACCCCTGTATTAGATAAGTTGATATGTAGACCTGTATAAGTATGGTATCAAAGTATGAAGGTTCTCATGCTAGGTATATCACCAAACTTAGGTATTGGGGACTCAAATATCATTCATAAACTCATAGTATACCAAATACATCTTATATATGAAACTATAGTCGGTATACTTAATAGGTATTATAGTGTATACAAAGAATCATATTATTTGTTTTGGGACTCAAGAGTATAATATGTATCACAATACAAAAATACCACTCATAGAAACATTAACATTTCATCACAACACATAATACTCTATGGAAAACATCGGTTAGGGGAGAACTAAAGGTCATACTTTGAGAGGTCAATTATTATTACACTTTAGGAAATGTATATCTATATATACATTTATATAGGAAACATTAAATAAGTATAAAATGATGTTTTCCTTCTATATGGTACATTTTAATATTTTTAAACTATTTAAGAATATTAATATTATAAATTTAATATTCTTAACGTCTTTACGAATATTTAAACAATCTAAAATAAGCGCTGGTTGTTCATATCATATATGATAAACTGCCAAATCAGACTTATGTTTTCTATACTTTCTAGTTTTTATTAACAAATTAAATTATATGTAATCACTTTCAAATCTCTCTGTGACCATATTATAAAACCCTCCCACTAAAATATTTAGTGAAAAACATCTATGAAGAAATCCAGTTTGAATAATGGTGAGATTTAGGAATCGTATTTCTAAATTTTAAACTTTTGAACATATTCAAATGTCTAAACATCACAACATCAAATTTTACAATGTAAAATTATGTTGTAAAATTATAACTCTTTATTATTTAATCATCATCATCCTTGGAACAATATTACACAAAACTTTTTTTTGAAATAATGTAACTTCTTACATTCTTTTTTACTAGGCCACCTAAAATCTTTCATAATAAAGTGACAATCACTTTAACATGGTAAAAAAATGTAATTTCTACATTCCTCTTTACCTTCATACCCTAAACTATTTTAAGATAATAATTGTGATTCGATTTTTATTTGTACTGGTATAATCCTTCACGATAGAGTGTCTTTCACATTTCATATTAACTAAATGAAACTATTTACATTTTTCTTTATCATTACATATCCTATAATCTTTTAGGATATTGAGTGAAAAACACTTTAAAATTAGATAATTTTTATTATTTATTTTTTAATTTTTTATATCTAGCAGTCAAAAAATACTCCCAATATCCTCTTAGATGCTATGTTCCATTCAGAATATCTTACTAAAACACACAAACTCTTAGGAAATAACATTTATTTATTTTTAGTTGGGATATTAAATAAATATTTTTTTTTTCATATCATATATGGTAATATATGTTTTTGGAACCTTTTTATTTAAAAATAATACTTTATTAAAATAAACCACTGATATTTGGAAGGAACAAATTCACACATATTTTAAAAAATATTTAGATAAACACTTTAATCATAGAAAAAATACTTTTATCCATATCTTCTTCTCAAAACATGGTATATAAATTGATGAATCATAAACCATGTATATAGAATTAATCATCTCATAATTTTTCACAGAAAATATTAATAATCAAATAACTTCTCTTATCATATAATAGAAATAAAATGAGGACACACAAATTTTACTTAGATTCAATTGAGCTTAATAAAATCCTTTACATTCAAATCTGTGATGTAGTAAATATTAACTCCATATTTTGAATATAAACTAAAAGTTCAATAAATTATTACTTAAATTATTTTGTATAATCTCATCATATGGAATTATTACTCTTCATTCCTAAAAGCCTTAAGGTTCAATGACTTCGACTGGATTTTGAATAAAAATTATTAAAATTTTCAACTAACTTTTCTTCTTATGATTTGATCTTTTACCCACTTCTACTTCCCATAAAATACCAAAATCTAGGTATCATATTCCTAGTTCATCCATACTTAACACTTTGATAATATTGAGTAAATTTTATTTGAATTCAATCATATTATCATAAAATTTTCATATATGAAAATAAGATATATTCCTTAACCAGAACAATCCATTTTAGTATCTCCTTAAAGTATGTTATAGAATTGAACAAATCATAACTCTTTATCTCATTTTATTAAACAATTTTTTTTTTATTTCTTCTTAAGAGCTAAATGAGGTAAAACAAGAATCTTATGATAATTTTATCCAAGATTGAGGTATCCAAGTTATTGATGAAGCAACTCCATTTCCCCATTACTTGAAAACAAAATTCAAGCTTTAATTATTTTCCATTTCCAACCTTCTATATATTTACAACACTTTATAAAAAATAAAATTGATATCATATACCTATTAGAATAATATAATTAATTCTTATAATTAATAAATCTTTAAGGAAACTTTTAGCATCACCCATTCATTTATCATATCAACCATATTGAATATTATTCTACATGACCAATAATATTGATTATATTAGATTAAAATAATTGATATACCCAATCATATTAACTACATGAGTATATACTAATATTCTTTTACACATTTTTCATATAATGACTTTAAAACCATAAGTGAATCACTATATGATTCCATAAGCATCTAGATTAACTTGTTTGAACAATTTCAACACTTGGTTACTCAATTTGGAATTGATCTAACAAATATTTTTTTAAGAATTGTTCTTAAATCACTAATCATGCTTAAGAACGTTTTATAACTTACCAGTATTATGATTAACTTACATTAAGATTCTCCTTATCAAGTATTAACTATAAAGTTTAGCTTGATGATGATAATGATGATATTATCTATAGAAAAATATTTTATCAGATAAGTATCATGTATTATTAACCATTTATAAGGATTTTTATTAAATTGGACACCACTAAAATTATTACCCCTATTAAAAAATGTATCATAACCATTAGTGGACCGAGGTCCATATTTCACTATGAAATTAGTCTAATTTATATTTTCTCTGACCGCTTAATTATTTAGGTAGGGAATCATCCCAATAATATCATATATAACTCTTAGATGGTTTATCAGGAAACCCGTTGTCTAATCCATCACATGGTTAAAATCAACTCTATTCATCTAGTAACCTAATACTATTAGGGAATCTCGGCTAGTGAAACCCAAATAAAATGCCAAAAATAATATAACAAGGTACAATCAAGGGAAACCATATTTAACATGAAATACCCAATAGGAAAATATAGATTCACTTATTACTTTATTTCCTTGCATAAGATAATCTAGGGGAACCCTGCTTTAGCATCACCAGCCTGGTTAAATGATCGAGGTCTTAATAAGTGCCTCTCTAGAAGTAATATCATACTTAATATTTTAAGGGGATTTTAAGTTCATTATCTTAACTCATATTATTCCCTTCACGTATGAATGCTTCTAGTAATTTATTTTTGAATCCTATTCTTTGCTCTAAATCAATACATTCAAACCATATTGATGGGTAACCCTTTATACGACCCATAATTTTGTGTTACTCACCCAAAATTATAGGCCAAAAAAATTCATATATATATTGATGTATCATATTCATAAGTTATATAAACACTTTATGTAAAAGTCATAGAGTTATTCTTATGAGTAATCCTGGATAGACAGATAGTCAACCCCATTCACCATCCTAGACAAGTCATAATCCTCTGGGTATGTAGGTTGTCTGACCCCAAGTCCCTCTACCCTTGGATAATTTACTCAATAAGGAATTAAATTCATCATAACTCTAATAAATAATATTTAAAAACTATATTAAAAAACTAAATTCCTGATAATGACTTCAATTAAAAACCAAGGTCAAGGTAGCTGAAAAACTAAATTAATTATAGATACATTCCTAGCATGTAATGAAAGGCTCTATCCTAGAAGTAGTATAACATTTAAACTAATAAATAATAAATATTCTCATTTATTTTACCAAATATTAATATTGAATGAAATAACCATTAAATAAATGAAGAATTCCAATATTTAACCATAATATAAATATTTATAAACAATTCATAAATAAAATCTAATTATAAACCATTTTATAATTTTTAGCTTTAACACTATGGAAATTTAATAATTTGTAATATAAACATTTTATATTCATTTCAATGTGAAATATTTCATATTTATTTCAAAAATTTGAATATAAACACTTTATATCTATTCCAATATAAAATATTTCTTATTTATCACTATATGACATTTCAATTTTAAATGTATGATATTATATGAATTATAAAAAAAATTATAATTCAATTTATATTAAGTAAACATTTTACATAATCTAAATATCATATACTTAACCATTATTTAAACATTGACCATATAAATAATAAAATAATTTTCATGTGGCTTAAATAATATCCAAATAAGACCCCTTTTTATTTTAAACAATTAAAAATAGTTTATTATGAAAAAATCATAGTTTATTTATAAAAATATATATTTTTGTCCTCGTTTAATAATTTATAACCCTTTATAAATTATTTATTATGGTTTCTAAGTAAATACTTTATATCTATATCATGAGAATTTCCATATAATTTAAAGGGTATTTCAAATATTAACATTTAATATTTGGAAAAAATAAAAGTTTCAAAAACTATATTTAATTAATTATAAACTATTTATAATTAATTTATTTATTTATAAACCCCTTATAAATTAAATGTTCCCAAAATACCTTTTATATGTATTTAGAAACATTTTATAAACCATTAATATCATTTAAGAATTTAAAAATAAATTAAAATATTTTTTGTTTAACCTTATGTAGAATCCCTATTTAACATAAGGGAAACATTTTTCTACCCTTAAATAGACACTCTACATAAGGTTAAATAGGTTCTAGAGCCTTTTTGTAAAGGTAAAACTCCATGACCCTTATGCAGTACCACTGCATAAAGGTAATTCCTTTACGAAAAAACCCTTACAAAAGGGTAAGTGGTTTGTTACCTTTATGTGGAATTAAGGAAAACTTGGAAACCTTTGTGCATTAATTTTTCATGTAAGGTTAAACATCATATTACATTTACATAAACTTATAAAACCTTTGTTTCATTTATGAGGATTATAGAAAAACTTGATTACCCTTACGTATCCCTTTGCTCGTAAGGGTAAAATCAGGTGACCCTTACATACACCAATCTACATATGTGTAAGGTGAGATGAACCTTATACAGACCAATCGACATTAAGTTAAATCCTTGGTTAGGCTTACACATCTCATTTTAATAAGGGTAAGGACCTAGTTACCTTTACGTAGTCCATCTTCATAAGAGTAAACAATTTTAAAAACTAAAATTCAAAAATATGAAATGGAGCTCTATTTTCAAGTTTTTTCAACATTTTCATACATGATTTCATAAATCTTAATAATAAACTCCCTTTGATACCACTAAAGGGTTTTTAATAGTTTAATAACAATTATCAGATCATGCGGAAGTAGTTAAAAACCATTTCTGAGGATCCTTAATACACAATAATATGAAACCTGTGATAAATATAGTAATGAAGAAACATTGTAAAACTAAGAATTCCATTCACTAATGAGCCACAAAAACCTTTGATCTTTTTATTTATATTAATTTGATAAATATCACATAAGTGGAAAAAAATCATCCCACCTTCATGGTGTATCCATGGGCTAACCAAATCACATGTTGAACATGCAGAACTCTCCATCATACATGACATGATAGAAAATCATGATGTAAAGGAGTTATAATAAATATAGCTATAGTTGATGAGTAGTATCATCCAAGGATGAATCATATCCTATCCTCACCTCATAGCCATCGTATGGTTGTATATTTATAATCCTGAAGGATTCTCCTTGGGCTATTTAATTTATTAATTATTTAAAATGCATGAAAAATGATTTGGATAATATATACACATTTATTATATGAATTTTTCAACTCTCATACATTTCATATCATTAAATAGTATAATAAATGTTAGTTGATATGGGAGAATAATAAATGATAATGGTTTATCATTTTTTCAAAAATCATAAAATTCATGGGAATTAAAATCACAATTTTCATGCAATGTGATTTTGCTCGTATATATATATATATCATATATACATATAATTATTTATAGAATATTCTCATCATATTATCCTTCTAAATCTTCCACACTTGACCCACAAATAATTTCCCACACAAAACCCAACAATCTACCACTTGAGAATTGTTTTCGTAGGTCGGGTCTAATAGCGAGTAAAACTTAGTAGGGCACCTCCAATGCAGTTCTATACATAACCAACAAATGTAGTGTATACCCAAGTGATATGATCAATAGAATAATAAATACAATACATAAGCATAAATCAATAACCATTTTTAATTCTTGGGTTCTAACGAGACAACTGAAATCGTCCCAAAGCAGTTTCAACAAATATTGAAGTTTCTCTGAGCACATCATGGGACTATTCCAACCAATATCATTCACATGGATGATTCCTAGAATCAATTCCTAGTAAAACCCATAGTGTTAAGCTCAAAAAAATAGATACTAGGAGCAATTCAAAAGAATCCACTAGTATATTAATCACTTGGTGGGTAGTGAGTACCTCCTAAATCATCCAATGTATATACCCCTTTTGGGGTCAGTGTGTCCCTCCCACAAAATCTCATATCATACACAGTGGACAATGTGTCCCACTCGGATCATCTCATGTATACTTCTCATCGAGGGGAGGCAATGTGTTCCTTCTATCCATCTCGTCACAGTTGGAACAAAGGACCGATCCCATGAATTCATCCATGGAATCCCATGTATCTCAATACATCTCAGTGGGTGGCACATCCCACCCAAATCATATCATCAGTAGTATGAATAAAGTCCAAATCCAAGGATAACATCTATGGAATCCCATGTATCTTAATATATCTTGGTGGGTATTTCATCCCACCCAAATCATCCCATCATACACATCTCATAAGTTTCATCCATCTTCCCAAACCCATCTCATAAGTTCGAGGTTTGACTCTCAAGTACATGACCTAACATTGTCACTATATCCACATCAGACTCACAACATCGATTTTGGTTATAAGGAGGTACCCACAATCATCACGGTCCATTACTCACACACACCCTTTCAGGGGTCATTATATATTTGGGGAAACCTTCAAGGACCCCTAAGTCATATATTAACCTAGACCCCCTACTCAAGTCCCATTATCTAATTCACATATCTTGGGTCCTGGTCTATCATTCAAATGGCATAGAGTTCCTTAGTATCATCATAACTATATCACAACCGCATTGAACTCATTGGTCTAGTCACACATCAGATATGGACTCAATCCCATCTTCTTTCTAAGTCACACTAAGTTATTCCTCACACCCAACCTAACTATTAATATTCATATAGTCCAACCACTAGGTAATCACATCTCAATGGAGGAGGAAATCTTTCCCCATTTGCATCTCACTACCCTGAAGGCTAAAGGCACATCATGTCTCACCATGGCCTACTTGTTCACCAATCATAGTCCACAAACTCCTATTACAAGGAGGTATCTAAGGTCCCCTACACTAGGTCTATAATTTAACATTTACTTCACTTAGTTTATCACCCCTTTAAGCCCATAAGTCCCAAGCCATTAATTTATAATCATAGTCTTGGTCATTAGCAGTCAGGGCATCAATCCCATACACAAGTTTCCATCATGGCCTTTGGAACTTTATCCAATCTAAATATTTCATTTAAAATAATAAATTCATATTAATAAAAAGGCTAATCTCCCTTAGTGTCAAGACCACATATCACATGCATATAAATAAAATTTATAATAGAAAAAGGGTTTTTCTTAAGGATTATCTATCTCAATTGAATCCATTTTCTCTAATAATAGCCTGACAACTCTCACCCAAGATAATCAAGGTCTAATCATCCATTACCCGTCATCATGAGGCCACAAAAAATATCCAAACTAATTAATTATAATCAATTTGTAATTAATTACCAATTTCAATCAATTTTACAAATTAAAGCGATTATAAAAAATCAATAAATAACTCACTGAGAGACCTCATCACACCAAAACCATGAATAATAAGTTAAAAAATTTCCACAACATACTCCAAATATCATTTTGGGAGAAATCCCCAACATACAACATCAATTCAACAACCAATTTAATTTAATTTAAACATAAACCCTAAATAAATTCTCAGTGCAATGTAACTTTATCAAAACATCAAGAAAAAATGTGTGGTCTTCATCATGGGACACCCTTTATCCAAGCCCTGGTATGTTAGATGATTTTAACCATACTTTTGTGGAAATAATCTCTAAACTGTAAGTCAATTAATCCAAATTAGAAGGGGAAACAAGAGAAGAAGAACTAAGGGAGAAGTAAGAGAGGATTTCACCTCACACCACCATGAAATGCCATAAAAACCCACCCCAAACCATGGGGGACTAAAAGATAAAATGGAGATCTCCTACCTAGTTCGACTACATGTGAGGAAAAGAGAAAAAGGGGCTCGATCCCTTAATACCTGAAGAGGTGGGAGAGCAGAACTTC
Source organism: Viscum album (assembly GCA_963277665.1). Classification (NCBI taxonomy): domain Eukaryota; kingdom Viridiplantae; phylum Streptophyta; class Magnoliopsida; order Santalales; family Viscaceae; genus Viscum; species Viscum album. The sequence goes on from OY728138.1 coordinate 402,944,184, forward strand.
ATAAAAAATTTAAAAATACCTAGGGGAAAATAGATTACACCATGGATTTACCTAAATCATAGTGAAACTCCTTGTAGTCCTTTGAGAACTCGACATTCCCAACCCCATGTCCATAGGTCCTCTTCCATTTATTTTAATTTCACAAAGGGAAACCCCCATGGAACCACACCATTTCACAAAGGGAAACCCCCATGGCATCACACCCTACAAAACACCCCATGCCCTCTGGCCTGGGCGTTTCACTATGGATGCTTCCAATAGGAGGAGCGCCTGAGAGCTACACCCACCAAAACCTCTAGTTCCCCAACACTATAGTGTGGTGGGGTTTTCCAAGCACCTTTCCTGACTGAGGGTTCCATTCCATTGACCTAGGAATTTCTCCCTCCACCATGGGGTCCACCATGACGTAGTCCACCTCTTTGTGGTGCACCTATCACATAATTTCATTATAGGTTCACTCAAAATCAATAATTTTTCAACTCAAGTTCCTGATAAACCCTCTTGGACTTGTTACACATCAAAAAAACATATGTTCAATATGTTAAAAACACTCAATATCTTGATCTGAGTCCCAGTTCACAAAATGAACCTCTCACAAATATAAAAAAAAAACAAATTTCATCTGAATTTTACAACATGTATGGACATGTTATAGTGGAGTTTGATTCTGTTGAGGAACTGCCGGATGAAAATATTTAATAGCTATAAAATCTTATCATTATTATCGAATCATGAAAAAAATGATGACTTTTTTTACTGATTTTTCTAATTGCTGATAAAGTACACGTTTATTAGTGCTAACACTAAGTGCTGATAAAAGTAGACCTTTACTAGTTTTTTAACATAGATAATAATCAGTCCATATCACCATTAATATTAACACTAATAAAGAATTTATCATAAAAAATAATAAATTAAAAATTATATAATTTAAACAAACACACACATACACACATATTTAAATAGAATTTTGATTTCACCCTGAGTGATGATCCTTAATATATATTATAGTAGTATATATATGTGTGTGTGTGTGTGTGATAGTTTGTCAATGATTAATTTTTTTTGTAATATTATATAATATATATCAATATATTTAATTATATTGATTTGATATTTAAAATGAAATATTATTTTAATAAATATTACACAATAGTATATACACATGTTTATATGTCTCTATGAACATATATAAGATTATATAAATAATTCAATATATGAAACTATAATTTTTAAATGAATTAATAAATTAAACTTAGATATACAATTTTAAAATTTTCTAATTCAATAATATTTTTATATAAATAATATATATATATATATAATTATTTAAAATATAATTAATAATAAATATTTTTCAAATATAATTAATATTACTATATATAGAAATTCTAATATAACTACTAATAATAATTATATGTGTGTATACATATAATAACAATATTTTTTTGTAATTATTGATATTTTTTAATATGAATAAGAAAATATGCACCATCCTGGATGGTAGGCTGGGTTGTTGCTTTACATCAAAGCAGTCTGGGATCAAATCTGGGTTGATGTATGTTTTCCCCCATTTAAAATTGGGGTGGATTAGAGGTTCTCATAGGGGCACTGACGGGTTGGTGATGGTTAGTTGGGCGACGATGGAGGTGGTGACCCTCATGCCTTGCAGTGGTAAAGATTCGTCACAGATGAGGACCCCCGCTTGATGGTAGGGGCTAGTGATGACACGGGCCGATCATTGATGTGGAAAATAAATGGTGGGTCCCACTATTTAGTGAGACAGATGGTGATTGGTTATTGATTCAATGTGAGCGACGATTGATGACCCCCGCATGACAGTGGGGGCAGGCAACTAGAACGGGGTGGCGGCTATCGAGCATCAGGAAGGGGCGCGATGCAGGGCTACCAGTGCATATGGATGACTGATGATACTTAGAAAAAATAATTCATTTAAAATTTGAAAAAGGAATGCATTTAAAATTTGTAGGCCTTTTAACATTTTGATTCAAATCCCAAGGCTTTTGATCCATTGATGTAATAAATTAGGTCAAATTGGGTTCATACCATTCCTTATGGGGAGCGATGATAATAGATGACTACTTATGTCCGCGATGAATAGTGGGTCCTACTCTTCAGTAGGACACATGGTGATTGGTCGACACCTTAACGCAAGTGTGATTGATGACCCCTGCATGATGGCGGGGACTGGAAACCGGAACGAGGTGACAATGAGCTTCATGGATGTGGCCAAGTTAGGAAGGGGTGATGTGGATGCCAGTATGAGTGGGGATAACTGATTGTAACAACTACAAGGCTTCAGGAAGGGGCGATGCAGGGCTACCAGTGAACACGAATGACCGATTATACTAGGAAAATAGAATGAATTTAAAATTCAAAAAAAATACATTTAAAATTTTTTGGCCTTTGTGCATGAATTGGGCTTCAAATATATAGGTTTTCGATCCATTGATGTAATAAAATAGATCGAATTCGGTGCATACCATTCCTTATGGGGAGTGATGAGGTATGACCCAAAAGGGTATCTGGGTGGGTGTGTGTCTCATTTTTTGTAATCTCTACCATCCTTAGTAAATTAATTAGGAATAATAGTATTTTTTATATCATTATAAATAAATAAAATTTTATTAAAAATATAATGTATAGTTTTTTTCAAAAAAATAAAGATAAATAATAATGAATTGAATTTTTTAAGTAAAGTTGATAATAAATTTAATATTTGTATTGAATTTTTAATATATTATCAATTTTTTATATTTAAATATAATTATTAGTACTTTTAAAATACAATTATATAGTAACATAATTAATAATATATTTTGTAAAAAATATCTATACATTTATATAATTAATAATATTCTATAAATATATTTAATAATATTTAAATATAGATAAAAATGTTTTTAAAAAATTAATTAAATTAAATAAAATTAATAATTATTAATATATTTTAAAATATAACTAATAATATATACATTTATATTGTAACGTCCTGACCTGGAAGCCATTAAACCGGTGCTTCGAACCGGTTTTCCACAAGGCCTCAAGCGCACCTCCCTGTACTCTAGAGGCTTCCGACTAGCAGCGAGAGCCTAGGAGGTGATAGTGGGGAGAATATGCCCTCACCTCAAAGTAGAAAATAGAGGAAATAACTAAGTATCATACACAATAGAAAATAAACAGAGTGCGGAAGAAATAAACAACTAAAATAGAACAATATGTAATAGTAAAATGTTGTAAAGGCCCAAACAACTATGCAATACAATATAACACTAGTCACCCACTGGGCCGACCATACAAATACAAGTAAAAAAAGAAACTGAAATTAAAAGTACAAGGCTCTGCTACTAACATCGAGCCAACCCACGTACCTGATCTCCAGACACTGTTGAACTGCAGCAGCCTGATCAGTAGAACCACTCAAGCAGCTCCACTCTATCATGTAACACTAGGTCTCATCCCTATCCCCCATGAAACTTGTGCTCAACCTGAAAAATCATAAATAAGGTCTACACATACACTGAGGTGCACGTGAAAGGGTGAGAAATAATCTCAGTAGGGCACCCCAACAAGCAACCTATAACTATGATGCTAAAGTGTATGCAACAAAAATGTGTTCTGCCTAGCCAGAACACAACAAAAAGGTAGTAAAAACAAAACATGAAACCACAGTCGAACCCAGGGTCTGTAATCCCTATAAATTGGAAAGTTTCGACATGTATGTTCGTATCTATATACGTATACATGTATAGTCCCATAGTTATACACATATACATAAATATGAATATTCATGAGTATGTGAATCAAATAACAAGAAACCACATCATCAGTAGATCCTTGGGTCTGTAATCTCAATTTCTTGGACATCCTATGAAAGGGAATTGATATGGATGTCGTGCCACTCAAGCTGTGTAACATTAAGTCGATCTATGAGTCTGTAATCCCATTAACATGTACCTGCTTCGGACAACGCCAAAATTATATCTCTAAGCAAGATACGTCACCACATGGGGAATACTCGTCCTACACCTGGGTTCACTCATACTTGACTCCAATCACTGAACAAGGATACCGTATACTGATAGTAAATCCAATAAAGAAAGATACCTTATACCGATGCTCAATCCTGTAAAGAAGGATACCATATATCGAAATTCAATCCTGCGAAGAAAGATTCCAGGAAAAACATCTGAACATCTGTTGAGATGCCATGCTACACCCTTGATGTCCCATAATTGATCTGGAATAATGTGATCATTCTGATCATATAACATCCATCCTATGAGCCCATACAAGACATTCCTACATAGGAATCCAAATATCACTCAAGGCGTAGCAGTCATCAACCCACTGAGCTAGTCCAAGGAATCCCTCAACTGGATCCAAGTATCACTCAGGGTACAAAGTCTATTACCCCCTGAGCCCATCCAAGGAATCCCTAAAATGGATCCATGTATCACTCAAGGTATAACCATATCCAACCAATGAGCATATTCATGGAATCCCTCAACTGGATCCATGACTCACTCAAGTTTTAATTACATTCAACAATTCACTAAGTCTGACCAAGGAATTCCTACAATGGGAATCCATGTATCACTTAGGGTACATAAATAAACAACCCAATGAGCCTATCCAAGGTATTCTGACAATGGAAATCCATATATCACTCAGGGCATACAAGTCAACACATAAGTCTTAACAGCTGAGTCCCATGTAATACCTCTGGTACCTATAAATTATAAAAAATAACATGGCTTAGAAGCCGGGTCCCAGGAGAGCACGTCTGAGCATCCCAAAAAATAAGAAAGACTCCTCGTGTCAGGTTCAACAACCACTAACAAGGAATCACCTCTGGTAACCACTATTTCATTAGAAAAACTAAGTCAGATATAAACAAATGAATGAGGGTGGACCGAACGCCCAACCCAACAATACATCCACAACCCATGGGATTTCAAGTTTGGCATGGATTCTAGGTGAGACCCGAACACCATCTCTACCCAAACCCGACATAACAGCACAGGGTCGGTCAAACCACGAGCACCCATTGGGTCCCTCCAATCAAACACTGAGAAGGAATCCTACTCAGAATTCTCCAGGTAAACATGAGTGAAGGAATCCTACAATGGATACTTAGTGAAGATTAAGGGAGTAATCCTACATGGTATTTTCGAACGAAGAACAAAAGAGGAATCCTACAATAGGGATCCTCTCAAAAGAAAATAGGAGAGATATCCTACAAGGGACTCCCTAGGTTAACACATAAGAAAAGGCATCCCTCAGGGGATCTTTGGAAGCATCCAGTATCATGGCATCATATGATAGAAGGGAAAGTCTCACAAGGTAAACGTCCTTAAAAGCATAGGTCACGAGATATAGATAATAGCTCATCTTAGATCAAAGGTCTCAACTAGGATGGTTCGAACGCCCAACCTATCATCCATGCCAAGTCTAACTCTCAGGAGACAACTGAACTCGATAACTGGAGTAAGAACCTCTCCATTTAAATATAAACCCCCAAAACAAAATTTAGGTTACCTATAAATGTCAATAGGATCCCACCATTGTGATCTACATGAAAAAATGCTCATAATGGACTACTCACACGCCCAATTCCGACTTATAGGGCACAAAATACCCCAAAATACTAAGTTGGAAAAAGTACATGATGAGTACTTCAGAGTACATGGAGTGTAATCTTATCCGAACCCATGGATGTATACATATACATGGCCAGAACACATGGGCTATGCCTGTGTAAAATTACATAGCATGCACTTCAAAGTACACGGTGAGTACTGTTTAAAAATCAAAAACTCATTTTCTTTCTCACACAGATAGAAACATGACCATGCCACCACACAGTGTGTACTCAGAGTACATGGCGTGTACTTAGGAAATATTCTTCTTCCCTCAATGAGAAGAAAATATGGCATGTTCCCCTAAAACACACGCTGTGTAACCTGGGTTTCTGATAGGAAAACCCTCAAAATGCCCGAAACACCTATTTTCACCCCCAAAACAATAGATCTGGACTTAAGAGGCTACAAGAAAGAATAAAAAGAGTTTAAAAACATAAAACAACATGTTTAAAGGGGATATATAATGAAAATTTAAACATCCATACCTTTAGGAGGAAACCACCAAAACATCGGTTGATTTCTCTATCCATGGATGTCGCACGCTGACTCAGCACGTCGAGAGTTTTGAAACGGTACCTCTCTTGCCTTCCATATATCACTCTTTATCAATATCCTTTTTCTACCATAGGACACGGCCAAGGAGGATCATATAAGAGGTGTGCGCAAGGAGGAGGAGGAAATGAGAAGAAGGAAAAGAAAAGAAGATATGGGAAGAAAAGAAAAAGGAGTCTGGGCTAGCCCCAGCGCCTGACTCAAGTTTATGCCTCACCTAAGCTAAAATCCCTATTCCAGACTCAACAGTGTAGGAAAAATTTCAATACGAATCTCTATTTAAAAGTTATCACTGAGCGAACCTATGTGAATAAATTAATATTTAATTTAATAATATTAAATATTAAGTATTCCAATAAAATTCAAACATCTCAGATTTCCACCAAACTCCTGCCCTAGGGTATAAACACCCTATTACGAGACCAAAAAAGTTGTTAGAAAAATTATTCAAGATCAACTAGTAGGGGAAAAAGACCATTTTACCCCTCAAGAGCATCTAAATGCAAAAAAAACAAATTTCTTCTCAAAACGACAGTCCAAAAAAACACGGGTTCTTACATATACAATTAATTGTAAATATTTTTTGCATTTAAATATAATTATAGATGTTTTTAATTATAATTATATATTTTTATAATTAATATTATATTGTAAAAAATATTTATGCATTAATATAATAAATAATATTTTATAAATATAATTCTTAATATTCAAATATTATTAACAATTATTAATATTTTTATATATAATTACTAATATATATTCATATTTTAAATTTATTTAACAATATTTAAATAGTATAAATGTATATATTTGTTATTTTTATTTTTTTATTTTTTTCATTTACATATAAATATATTTTAATATACATACATGCATACATGTGTGTGCATTCACACAAACATAAAAGTAAATAAGAAAAAATACATCACTTTTATTATATATTTATAGATAAAAAATCCATGTTAAGATCAGATGAGTTCACTGGGTTGATTGGTTATATATCTCAATCCCTATATTGAGTGTTAACTTAAAAACCCACCAGTCTCCCATTATAGCATATATTTGGTATTTATTAGGGCTAAAAATCATAGATAAATCTTTTCATTTGTAAACGCTACCAAAAATTCTGATAAAGCTTTATTTTATTATTGTATTCTAGAAGCACTAATAATGTCCATGTGTGACACTTGTCAGGTCACTATTACATGTTTATTTTGGTTATTTTATTTATTTATATTATTTTTGGAGTTTTATGAGGTAGATAATGAAATTTTGGAAAAAATATAAACATGCAATGCACACATGATTAGTTCATGGTTAATGCTAACCATGCACCCACACTATGCAGAAGGGGATGAATTTTTTAGTGTTGTTTTTCATGGTTGGCATGTGGATATCTATGTAGAGTGGCATTTCTAGGGGAACCTTGTGACATTGTTTGATGCATAGGGGTGAGGTATATATTTCGCACACCATCATGGGAACCCGTGCAACTAAATAATGTGAATGTACCTTAGGCATGGGATTTAAATCCAATGGATCCTACATGGTTAACATGTTATTTATCAAACCATGTGATCAACCCAATTTTCTTAAAATTATGAAAATTTCTTAATACCCATGTCAAATTTAAGCACAATTCTTTCCATTTTCTCCCTATTGATCCACTGAGATTTGGTTTGTTTTTCAAGTTCATTTAGGGTATTTAGTGTTATGTGAGAGATTCTATGTTACCATAACTTGTTATATTAGAGCCCATATGGTTCATTTTGTGTGTTTTGTGATTTTCTTTGATATGATAGCACTTTATGATTTGTTATTTTATTTGGATATTTTTATGATGGTTATTCCATATTACCTTGGTTACTTTTTATGATTTCTTTATTCATGTTTATTTTGGAACTTGGTTTGGCTTTATAAAATTAAAGGATTTCTGAAATGATCTTTATATCTTGTTTTATAAAATAAAAGGGGTTTTTTAAATATTTTTTTTCAAACTAGAACAAATTGTTTTTAATGATAAATGTATTATGTAGATTCATGGTGGTATCCTATCATGTGTTTTTTCACACCCTTCATATGCCTTTGGAAATATGAAGACTTGGTTGTGTCTAATTATGCTAAAGTAAAAGGATTATATTCTTATATCAGTGCCTCTTGAGATTCTACTTCCTTCTTAGTATGGGATCAGTGGTCATTGTGGTTCATATAGAGATGGATTTGATAGAACATTTTGGGGATCCTCTATTTTTGGCTTGGGTTGTTTATTTATCATCCACGTTGGACTTGATTTTCATTTAATCATTTATATTATATGATGTCATTTTATCACTTTACTTTCAATTTATAAAGTGATTTTTGGATATTGGTTATTATTTATGCTATGTTGTACTCTGTTTGGTTGTTGTATATTATTGTTTCTACTTATCGATGTTCATGGATATCCGGTGTATGGTTATATCATGATAAATTTCCAGGTGGTATCCTTGTTGTTTTTATTGGATTTAGAGGGTAAAATTGTTCCCACTTGGTTAGCATTTGATATATTGGTACTTTTCACCAGCCAATCACCATCAAGAATTCACTTTGGGCCTTATGGAGCGATGGCTCGGGTGAAATGTCAAGTTGACCCAGTCCAATTTATTAAAAAATGGTATCAGAGAGCCCTCTTATTATTAGTGGGTTTATAGTTAGTATATAGATAAGACCATCTAGGCTCAAGTGGAGTGTGCGGGGGAGTGCCTAGATGGCTCTTCTTCATGTTGAACCTTGAGTTACCATGGGTGGCCATTAATTTTTCTTTTCTTAGATTTATTCTTGAGTATTTTGATAGGACTTCAAATAGTTTACTATTATTATGCATTTCATGGTGATATCATGAGTTATTTCTATAAAATTGGAGTTATGGGGTGGAAATGAGAGGGAAACCAGAGGCATAGGGTTTAAATGCATGGTCTGGAAAACCAAGTAGTGACCGTGAAACCGAGCCTAGATATCTCCCAGTTCCAATCACATGGTCATCACACTATTATCCAACCACATGTCCAAACCATGTACAGTGAGAAATTAATGTTGAAAGATTTTAATTTTTTAACCACTTTAGTATCTTAGATTTTTATTATGAATGATACTAATTTTTTGTGAGTAATTGGGTGAGATTATTGTTTCATTCATGTTAATAAAATTTGAATTATGTGTTGATCAAGTTTTATGTTACATGTTTTTTATATTAGGCCACCTAGAAAGGATCTTATGAATCATAGATAGGGAACTATAGAAGAACCATCATAGGACAACCCTATCATGAATCCCCTTCTCATTGAACCAATCATCAGAAAAATCCTATTATTGGATTAAGGTAGTGAGAAAGGGAAATAACAAGTGGTGGATCATGCCTAAAAATCTACCAAGCATAATCCACCCACATTTTGTAGAGACTAATGAACTTAGGAACCCAAAGAGTGAATGAAAAAGATTAAACACATATTTCATTTCCTTTATTCCCCTGAGATATCCAAAGTTATATTTTTCATATATATATTGGAAAGACCAAGATCAAAGTGGTGGTAGTCTATCATGTAGGACAAGCTGTATGAGGATCTCTCTTGGGATAAGTTCAAGGTAATGTTTAATCAGAAATTATACCCAGATACCTTAAGGGCGGTGAAAGATAGTGAATTTGTGATGTTGGGTCAAAGGGATAATTCTATGATGAAGTACAACACTCAATTTTCTAAGTTGGTCCACATTTCCCTTAAGCTCTTCATGAATGACCACCTAAAGTATTGACATTTTGAGATAGGATTGAGACCAGAGGTTCGTTCAAAGATTGTTCTTTTTTTCTTATCAATATATGATGAGGTTATTGACAAGGTAATGGTGGATGAGGTAGACATGACATGATTTTATGGTTTCATCGGTACCTCTACTGCAATGGTATGATACCAGAGTTCATATTCAGGTCATAAGAGGAAGCATGAGGAATCTCAATGGGGTAGTAGTGGGAGCATGAAATGTCCTTTATATTATACTATTATGGATCCTTTAAGGAATAGACCAATGATGTATTATTTTTATGGAAATGTAGGACACACAAAGTAAATTTTATAGGAATTTTTAAGGACTTACAACCTATATGGATATTTGTGACACCAGGGGTACTTTTTCTAGAATCCTCCTTAGAGAAATAAGGTCATATCCTATCATCCCAGAGGTTCTTGGGTGTATTCAGATGTATATAAGGGAGTAAGATCTCATCCTAAGATTAAAATAGACTCTCATAATGCAATTAAATCTCATATTGGGCAGGAATCTAAGCATTTTTATATAGTAGAGGAGGTTTTGGAGGATTCAGATGCTGAGCGAATGAGACTCATAGGTACAATGTCTATTTCTTCATATATGGAATTAACTTTATTTGACACAGGTGCATCCAATTACTTTATTTTATCTAAGTTGATTGAATTTTTTGGGTTGTGACATGATTTTATACCATATAGGATGGATCTATCCACTCCTTTGCAGAAGAGGATATATCATAATTTTAAGTATCCTGAGTGCTATGTGGTTATTATTGATGTGAAGTTTGTTTGTGATATCTTAGTTTTTTAAATGGATATTTTCAATCTCATTTTGGGTATGGAATTTATGGTTTATTAAAATTTTCAAAATAATTATTATCATCAAAAGGTTTTATTCCTTTCTAATTATAGGAACAATCATGTATTCTAGGGTGATGATGAAAAAATATTAGGAAGGGAATGAACACTTTTCCCCGATATTATCTTGATCACTTTACAGATATCTATTTTTCTCTTTCATGTGGTTAAATGGAGTTTAGATGGATAGATTCCTTTGATAGTGACTAGAAATCTCAATGTTTTCCCTGAAGATTTCTCTGAATTTCCACACTAATGGTAGGTAGATTTCACTATTGATATACTTTTATGAGAGAGCCCCATATTATTTTAATCTTATCAAATGACCCATTTATAGTTTAAATAATTGAAAGTTCAATTAGAAAATATTGAATGAAATGGTTTTATTCATCTTAGTGTATCACCATGGGAGTCATTGGTTCTCATTGAAAATATGGGAAACAAAAGTCTTCATCTTTTCATTGACTAGTGGAAGCTCAATGTTATGATCATTAGGAATAGATACATGTTTCCTTAGATTGATAATCTATTTGAACAACTCAAGGGAGAAATATGGTTTTCAAAAATTGAGCTGGGATTGGGATACCACCAACTAAGGGTGGGGGAAGTGAATATTCCAAAGACAACTTTCTAGAGAATGTATGGGAATTATTAGTATTTGGTTATACCATTCATCATTACTAATTCCTCTATTATCTTCGTAGCCTTGATGAATTGGATCTTCCACTGGTTTCTCGATGCCCTTTTTATGGTGTTCATTGATGAAATATTGGTTAATTCCATGATGAAGGAGGAGCATGAGGGCCAAATGGACATTGTTTTAGGAACCTTGAATGATCATAGAATCTATGAAAATTTATTTAAATGAAATTTTTAGATACATAAGTTTAGTTTTTGGATCATTTGGTTTCCAAAAGAGGGATTTCTATAAACCACAGAAGATCCAAATAGTCATATCATGGGAGAGATTCGGGAATGTTTTAGAGATCATGATATTCTTGGGCCCGATGGGATATTACAGGGGATTTGTATAAGATTTATCCTAATCAAAATATCCCTTGACAGCCCTGACTCGAAGGGGTGTGAGATTTGAATGGGATGAGAAATTCCATAGATATTTTGAGGAGTAGAAAGTGAGGTTGACTTCAGCTCATGTTTTGATTCTTCATGAGTCGGTAATGAGTTATGTTGTGTATTATCATGCTTAGGTATGGGGTTGGGGTGTGTGTTATGGCACACTTTTCCAAAAAAAAACACCATTTAGTCATGCTTTTTTGCCTTTACGTGGTGGCTTAAATCACCACTGAATGATTTATGATAGTTTTCTAAAACTGTCATGCATACCTATGTTGGGGATTATTTCGTGATGCTTTTAGAAAACTGTGACAAGTCATCTCATAATATTTTTTTATCAACAATTTATATGTTTAGTGGCAATTTTAATTTTTAATTTTCTAACAAACATTTTAAAAAGAATATATTTAGTAGTGGTTTTTATTTACTTATTTACGTATTTATTTATTTACTTATTTACTTATTTACTTATTTAATATTTTCTTATTTATTTATGTATTTATTTACATACTTATTTAATTATTTATTTTTCCCTAGGCTTGAAAGCCTTATATATTTTTTATTATCTTGATAATCCATCTTTTTAACAAGGTTGATAATTTACTCTTATATGATCTGAATACCCAAAGGCACAAAATCTTTAAAATATTCGTAGTCTGAAGGCCCAGAGGCACACATGACTTGACAAGTGGCCCAAAGACCCTTCATTTAAACAACACCTCCCTGCCTTCCTGTAATTTGATGCTAACACATCTCCCCAAAGTCGCATATGCGGTTCTCCATCACCACCCCATGTGGGGAAAATAAACCTAGAACAAGATCAGTCGTTTTAATGATAGCCTTTCCATGTCCAACTATCTTCGCATTGACTTCTTTTTTTCATCATCTTACACTCTATCAGACTTGAAGCTACTTCCATATAAAGCCTAGAGATCCAACATGGATGACCTAAAGTCCTAGTGTCCCGAATGCACTGATACATGGCCCAAAAGAAAAAATGAGATGAATAAGAGAGCTGCTACTATACCCCTCTACATTACTTGGACTGATACCGTGCTATACCACTGCTATAGTGACATGAAAATTATCCACTACCTAGTTTTGAACTTGGTTCTTGATTCAAGATTACTGAGGACCTTATTTTTTTACTTTATTTATTTAATTAATTATTCACATATTTATTTATTTACTTATTTACTTACTCATTCATTTATTTATTTACTTATTTATTTAATCATCTATTTACTTTTTTATTTAGGCAGTTATTTATTTATTTACATTCTTATTTATTTATTCACTTATTTATTTACTTAGTTAGTTAGTTAGTTTTTTAGTTATTTACTTACACATTTATTCATCTATTTATTTATTTATTTACATATTTACATATTTATTTATTTGTGTGGAATTCCATGTTATTGGGAACTTGAAAGAAAGTTGTGTAAGGGATGTGGTATGTGTCTGTTGTTCTAAAATGGTGCATGATCAGGAGAGATGTCATAGGCTCAACAATAATGGGGGTGGTCCAGATGAGGAGGTTCTGAGGGGAAAGTAATGCTCCCGATGGACAACCTCCTAGGAGGGATATTGTTGAGCCTAAGCCTTCTAATCAAACTTAAGGGATGCAAAACCTGGTTGTCTATGGTGCTACAAAGGGTCAGTCATGGGCTACACTACCACAGATCTGGGAAAGGGATGCACCTGGTTTTATCAGTGCTAAGCAGAAAACACTCAAAAAAGGGGGATCTTTATCAGTACTAACAAAAAGCACTGATAAATCTACCCTTTATCAGTGCTTTTTTTAGCATTGATAAATGGAATATTTATCAGTGCTATTTTTAGCGCTGATTAAGGTTTTTAATAAAAATATTCTTAATTTATATAAATTTATTTTATATATATTCCAAACTAATGTTTATTTGTATACATTAAATAAAAAATGCATGTTTGTAATTATTATATATTTTTTAATAATTCAAATATATATAATAAATTTCATTAAAATAATAAATATATTTATTATATTTATATATTTATATATTTATAACTATATATTTATAATTATATATAAATACTTTTTAAATATATATATTTATAATTATATATAAACACTTTTTAAATATGTATATTTATAAATATAAATAAATAAATATATATATATATTTAAAAGAAATATATGTTTCTAATGAATTTGGTCAATTGATGCATGAATATAATTGGCATTCATATGTTATGTATTCATCATGAATATTCATTTATACATTACACATCATTACTATTCATGTTTTCCATATATATGATGACTCGTTTTTTAAGATCTATACTTTACTTGGTATATATGATTCATTCATGTTCCCATGAAGCTATTATGTATGCATAAATACTTAAAATCATGATAAATATATTTATAATAATTATAATTTTATAAATATATATAATTATAGAAATTTATTTATAAATATATATAAATATTTATACATATATACAAATATTTATATTTATAATTATAAATAATATATATGTGTAAATAATTATAAAATTATAATAAATATTTTTTTTATATTTATAATTATAGTTATAAATAAATATATATTTTAATTGTTGTCATACATATAAAAAATATATATATATTTAAATAATTATGAAATTAAAATAAATATATTAAATTTATAGTCATAAATATAAATAAAAATTTATATACTTATGAAATTAAAATAAATATATTAAATAAATATATTTTTTATAATTTCATAATTATTTAAATAAATATATATTTATATTTAAATTATTATAATTTTATAATTATTTAAATATATATATATATATTTATATAATTATGAAATTATAAATAATATATATTTAATATATTTATTTTAATTTCATAAGTATTTATATATATATATATATTTATTTATTTATATTTGTGAGTATATATAATTAATATATTTATTTTAATTTCATACGTATTTAAATATTTATATATTTATATTTATGACTATAATTAAAATATATATGTAAAAAATATATATTTATTTCATAAGTATTTCATAATTATTTAAATAAATATATATTTATATTTAAATAATTATAAAATTATAATAAATATATTAATTAAATAAATATATTAAATTAAATAAATATATACAAATATTTATAAATAAATACAAATATTTATAATTAGAATTATAAATAATATAGATATAATTATAATTATAATTCCAAATAAATATAGATATATTTAAATAATTGTAAAATTATAATAAAGATATTAATTATATATAAATATAAATATAATAATATATTTATTATAAATTTATAATTATAAATAAATATAAAATTATTTCATAAGAATTTCATAATTATTTAAATAAATATATATTTACATTTCAATAATTATAAAATTATAATAAATATATTAGTTAAATAAATATATACAAATATTTATAATTCGAATTCTAAATAATACAGATATATTTACAATTATAATTCTAAATAAATATAGATATATTTAAATAATAATAAAATTAAAATAAAGATATTAATTATATATAATTATAAATATTATAAATTTATTTATTATAAATTTATAATTTTATATAAATATATATTTATTATATATATAAATATAAATAAATATTTATTTATTTATTGTTATTATTATAAATAAATAAATATATATTTATTATACATACTAGTTTATAAATATATATAAATATAACTAATTTATTATCATTATAGTTTTATCAGTGCTTTTTTAGCGCTGATAAAGGCATGTTTTATCAGCACTTTCTATTTTAGCACTGATAAAACATACCTTTATCAGCGCTTTTAGCTAGTGTTGATAAAAGGTTCACCTGATTTTATAAATAAACCCTAACTATCACATTCTTTCTTCACACACTTCAAACTCTCGTGGAAGCCAACCCCTACGTCATCGACCCCTCCTCTACCTTGACCTCATCTCTACTACTTCCGACCCCTCCTCCACCATGACCCATCCTCTACCGTGAACCCTCCTTCACCACAACTTCTCCTCAGTCGAGAAGCCTCCTTTATTGCGAACCCTCCTCTATCGCAAAACCTCCTCCACCACAGACCATCCTCCGTGGTAGACCCTCCTTTGCCACGAACCCACCTCCACTGCATTATGAACCCCACTTCTGCTACGGACCCTCCTCCACCGTGAACCCACCTCTACTGTGAACACCTGTTTGGCCTCTGCTACCACCGCCACTGCCTACCCTGACTCCACTGTTGTCGGACCCTACTTCTTCCATGGGTATGCAATTTTTTCCACATTATTATTAATTCATAATATATAGATAGATTTTGGTTCAACTATCCTATGAGACTTAGAAGAAAATTTTAGTTGATAACAATTTTATAGTGGAGAATCCATAGGTTAGTGTGTCTAAGAAACTTTGGCAAGGAGGTGACTCATCTCGAATTCATTATTTTTATCCTATATTTTCCAAGTAGGTGTTTATATGGCATTTCTTCTTCTTTTGATTCATGTGTTTTTTTAATTCATGTTTTTTCTATTTGAATTTGGTTAAACATGGTTTGATCATTTTGAAGCTTAAAATAGACCTTTTTGATGAAAATTTTATTTGGCCTGGATAGTTTTAGATTGGAAATTAATCCTTTGTTTTTAAATAAATTTGATTATTTTATAACCTTGGTGGATTTTATTTTAAATGTGAAAATCCCCATTTTAATAAAAATAAGCTACTTCTTTAAATTTTCAAATGGTTTGTTATATGTGTGTATTCATTGAAAATGTGTTTTGGAATGATTTAAATATCAACTTACAATGGATTATTTTAAAAAGGTTGATAGCTTTAGTATTTCAAAACATTAAGGGGGTTGATTAGATTTTTTTTATTCTTTGTTCAATGGACTGATTGGTTCTTTAAAATTGTTTTGGAAATATGATTGTTCATATTGATGTCATGGTGTATCGCAATTGTGATCCTTGTTACTTGATATCTCACTCACCTCTTTTATTGGTCCTGGAAAACCTTGGTAGTTATTTGAGAGACCATAGATTTATGCTACACTTTGATGGACTCACACCATGACTAGTGTCTCCCTAGAGAATGTGAATCTAGGATAGGTATGTGCTCTGAGTAGGTGGGTGTGATCTAAGTTGGAAATATTGTGTTTGTGATAGATTTAACATTTGCATGAAGTTGTTTGGAATGCGTTTGGACTTTTTTATATTCCCAAAAATCAATTTTCGAGATATAGAACATATTTCAGACGTGGTGCCGCCTTTAACTATACAGGAATCATACTCCTCGGTCCCTCCCTCTACTTCACACCCACCTTTAATTCTCAACATTATTTAGACATGTCCTTTTTCCCTCTTCAATCCAGATTCTCTTGTTAAACTGCAATTCCCCTATTCTTAGGATTTGTTTCCCTTGATTTAGCCAAATTTCATTTGATACTTTTCTTTTTTATGGTAGTAATATAATTCCTATATTTAGATATAGAATTCTACTAACCATGTTCATTAGGTACCACCCTCTTGTGTTTCTCCTTCACTGGACTTGGATTCTCCTCATGATCAGATTGTGCAATCATTTGAATCACCCAACACATTATCCATCATGAATCTATTGTAGAAAATCACCCTTAATTTCTCAATAAATAAAATAATAAGAATAAAACTAAATATTTTTCCATTATCCATGATGTATGATCACTAGATCAATGTATAATTACAAAATAAATTTTGATACCAACATAATTGTGTTTCAAGCACCTAGGACTCCACTATGTCATCTTTATATTTTATAAAGTGCCTCTCTTGGGATTTATTTATTTGTGAAAATGCCTAAGTTCCTCTTTTAAAATCATTCAAGTGTTTTGAATTTTTTTTTTAAAAATTATATGTGTCCAACATATGCTTATTTGGTTTTAAATAGTTTTAAAATGATTTAAACACTTGACATGGACTTAGGTTGCATGCCAACTATTTGTCAACTCACCCGATTGGATTTCATAAAGGGATGTGAATATTTTGAAATCGCATTTAATGTTGGTTTCATTAAACAAGGGGTGTGTAATGTTTTCAATGAAAATTTGTAAAATATAGAGGGGTTTTATTCATTTTAAATGATTAAGACTGTTGGAACATTCATCGCATGGTCGTCACATCTTGTAAAAAAACATGTCGACAATGAGGTATTCATTTCCAATTTACTTTTCAAGATAAACCTTTAACAATTAATTAAAAAAGGTCTGAACTGATGAATTTTATTATATAAGGACAAATAGAAGGGGATGAAATAAAATACGACTTCAAAACCATCTAAAGGACCGAACAACCGATCTAAGAGAGCTACTGAAAGCACCATTACCCCGCCCGTTCTATATCCTCATTTACTATCATTGAATGTTCATGTGGATACAAATTTAGAATATGTTCATAATCACATATTTGATTTTGAAGAAAATATGTACAGAGAGAAAGATCAAGAATTCATTGGTGTTGAGAGTGTAAGTGAAATCATCAACCATGATTGGTTAGGCGGCTCAGTTGTAAATGTATACATGAGGTATGTTTTCACGGTTTGATTTTCCAAAAGATGATATAATGTGTTAATTATGAATAAATACATTTCATATTTTTGGTATACATATATATGAAAAACAATTTAAGGGATTTTTCCATGAAAAAAAACCGGACTCATTAATCCTCACATCTCCTCTACAGAAAAAATAGATAGAAAAAAGAATGAAATAGTGGCATGTCTGATAAAATAATTTCAAAGAAAAATTTTGTGTGAAAGACTCTATTTAATACCAACTATGTAGGGGAAAACTCTAAAATTTAATCATACCAAATATATTTTCATTTCTTTCATTACTTATTCTTTTTTTTGTTTTTAGGTAGCATTGGATGCTCATTGCAGTAAATTTGGATACTCCAAAGATTTATTTCTTGGATTTAATGCATGGATATCCAACAAACCATCCAAATATGATGGAGTTTTTAAATTTTTAATACACTACATCCAACATTTTAGAACTAAACATCAAGTTATATAATTTATATTATCATTTAATGAGGATTCTATTATGATAGGGTGGTGCATCACTATCGTGAAAAACAAGGAATAAGGCCAGGTGCTAAGTACAAGGAGGAAGACAAGTTATATGACTAGATAAGTATCAGGCTGTATATAATAACATTTCACTATTTAAACACATATCAAAACAAATTACTTATTATACTCAATGTTTTTTCAGTGTCTGAAACAAACCAATGGAAAATATTGCAATTATTATGTTTGTAAATTTATAAGAGAGAATATTTTCCATGAAAAAACTAGCATCCATGAAGTGGTATTGTCTAAGGTAATTACTATTTCATTTAAAATATTTTTTAATCCTTTTTTTTATTTATATTTTTCCAGTACTACTATGATTTTCGAAAAAAATCATATTCACAAGATGATATAGACGTGCTCAGAAACGAATGGGCATCATACCTGATGGAAGAATGTACACAAATAGCATGAAGATGTGACTTCCATAGAAGTAGTGGATTGTTTAATATTTTTATTTAATTTACTTATTTTTAGTATTACATACATAATAATTTTTTTATTATATAGTTATATTCCTTTGTTCGAGTTGGGGTGGTTTGTTCGAAACTGATCATGCTCATGAGAGATTAGACCTCGAGGCTGCAACTCATAATTCAATGAGAAGGTAAAGTTTTTTTTAATATACTATGTTTTTCCTCATAATATTATCTATTCTATACTACATTAACATACTCTAAATTAAATGATTGACTACTCATACAAACAATTTATTCCACATAATTACTCTCCCTCAAAACCTTGTCACCCCTGTATTATTGGAATTTATTACTTTCCCTCAAAGGCAATGGAGGGAACTTTAAGGAAAGTGATAAATATCGTAAATTCAGTGTTTCCATTTTGAAAAATAAAGACCATGGAAATCATGGTAATGCATGTTGTAGCTGATATGACTCAAAGTTTGTCTTTTTATTTAATCAATTTATTTTTTCTTAATTTTATCTATTATTTGTAAGTTAATTTCCTTATATAAATTGATATCTCCATTGTTTACACTTATTTATCATCTATTATCACTCTTTATTATTTTTCATATCCTTAGGTTATTAATAATTGTTTTATAAAATATATGTCTAAGAAGGTTTCTAGTGAAGAATAACTTAATGAGAGACTCTTATGAACTAGTTCTTTATGTTTCTATGTTTCCAAAATCACTAGACCTAAACTATTCTAGCATGGATCATTATGTTATGTAAGGAATATTAATCTACTAAGATGTGATATCTATGTATGAAATGTTTGGTTCAATATAGTTGGTATCATAGCAACTGACCTACTCAAAACTGAGCAAAAAAGAACAAGTGACCAGTATAGCTCAAAGTGTCTCTTTTTATTTAAAATTGACATTACTTTCAGTTAAAAGAACAAGTGGACTACTAAAAACTGAGTAAACACATATGTATTGTTTTGATACTTTAGGAAAATGATCTATAAGTCATTTGTGACATGTAGGAATCAGTATCACCTCAATACAATGCACGGTGTGGTCGGTATAACTCAAAATGTCTCTTTTTATTTAAAATTAACATCACTTTAAGTAAAAACAACTAATTACAAATAGTAAACCAAGAAAACTCATTCATATTGTTTTGATATTTTATTAAAATTATATATATTTTATTTTTTATGTGTAGTAATCATCCTCACCTCAATATGATGCATGGTGTGGTCGGTATAACTCAAAGTGTCACTTTTTATTTAAAATTGACATTAATTTAAGTAAAACAAATAAGTGACATACTTAAATCCAAGAAAATGAATTCGTATTGTTTTCATAATTTATTAAAATGATATATTATTCATTTTTTATGTGTAGGAATCAGATGAACCTCAATACAATGCACAGGGTGGCCGATATAACTCAAAGTTTCTCTTTTTATTTAAATTGAAATTAATTTAAGTAAAAAAAACAAGTGACTTACCAAAAATAGATAAAACACATTTGTATTGTTTTTATATTTTATGAAAAATGATATATATGTCATTTGTGATGTGTAGGAACCTTCCACACCTCAATACAACACATGGTGTGGCTGGTATAACTCAAAGTGTCTCTTTTTATTTAAAATTGACATTAATTTAAGTAAAAACAAAAAGTGACAAACTAAAAACCAATAAAACACATTCATATTTTTTTTATACTTTAGGAAAAAGATTCATGACTCATTTTTGACATGTTTGAGTCAATCAAAGCTCAATTTGACGCAAGGTGTGACTAGTATAACTCAAAGTCTCTCTTTTTATTTAAAATTGACATTAATTTAAGTAAAAAAAGTGACATACTAAAAACCGAGAAAATGCATTCATATTGTTTTTAAATTTTCGGAAAACCATATATATGTCATTTATGACGTGTAGTAATTATCCTCACCTAAATATGACACACGGTGTGACCAGTATCACTCAATGTGTCTCTTTATTTAAAAATGATATTAATTTAAGTAAAAATAATAAGTGACATACTAAAAACTGAGAAAACATATTCAGATTGTTTTTATACATTATAAAAACAATACATGAGTCATTTTTGACCTATAGGAATCAACCACACCTAAATCTGATGCACCCTGTGACCGGTATGACTCAAAATGTGTGTTTTCAATTTGAAATGACATTTTAGTAAAAAACACAACTAGCATACTGAAAACTGAGCAAACACATTTGGATTGTTTTGATATTTTATGAAAACAATGTATTAGTCATTTGTGACATGTATTAATCAGAATCACCTCAATACGATTCATGGTGTGTCTGGTATAACTAAAAGTGTCTCTTTTTATTTCAAATTGACATTAATTTAAGTAAAAACAACAAGTGACAAACTGAAAACCAAACAAACACAGTAATATTGTTTTTATATTTTTGAAAAATGATATATTAGTCATTTTTGATGTTTAAGAATCAGACTCACCTAAATACGACCCATGGTGTGGCCGATATAACTCAAAGTGTCTCTTTTTATTTAAAATTGAGATTAATTTCAGTAAAAACAACAAGTGACATACCAAAAACCAAGAAAACACTTTAGGATTTTTTGATGATTTATCACAATAATATATAAGTCATTTGTGACATTTAAGAATCATCCATACCTAAATATTACATACGGTTTGGTTGGTATAACTCAAAGTATATTTTTTTATTTAAAATTGACATCAATTTAAGTAAAAAATGACAAGTGACATACTGTAAGACAAGAAAGCACATTCAGATTGTTTTGATATTTTAGTACAACAATATATAAATCATTTTTGATGTGTAGGAATTAGACACACCTAAATTTGATTCATGGTGTGGCCAGTGTAACTCAAAGTGTATCTTTTTATTTAAACTGACATTAATTTAAGTAAAAACAACAATTGGCATACTAAAAACTGAGAAAAATATTCATATTATTTTGATACTTTAGGAAAATTATGTATAATTGATTTTTGATGTGTAAGAATCAGTATAACCTCAATACAATTCATAGTGTGGTCATTATAACTCAAAGTGCCTCTTTTTATTTAAAATTAACATCAATTTATGTAAAAACAACAGGTAACATATTGAAAACTAAGAAAACACATTCAGATAGTTTTTATATTTTAGGAAAATGATATATACATAATTTGGTATGTTTAGGAATTATCCGCACCTAAATACGATGCATGGTTTGATCGATATCACTCAAAGTATCTCTTTTTATTTAAAATTGAAATTAATTTAAGTAAAAACAACAAGTGAGATACTGAAAACCAATAAAAATAATTTTGATTTTTTTGATACTTTAGGAAAACAATCCATGAGTCATTTTGACCTATAGGAATCAACCACACCTCAATATGACACACACTATGACTAGTATGACTCAGAATGCATGTTTCCAGTTTGAAATGACATTTTTGTAAAAAAACACAAATAGCATACTAAAAACAAGAAAACACATTCGTATTGTTTTAATATTTTATGAAAGAAATATAATAGTCAATGTTTATGTATAAGAATCATCCTCACCTCAATAAGACACACAGTGTGTCTAGTATAACCCAAAGTATCACTTTTTATTTCAAATTGACATTAATTTAAGTAAAAACAACAAGTGACATACTAAAAACCAAACAAACACATTCAGATTGTTTTTATATTTTAAGAAAATGATATATTAGTCATTTTTGTTGTATAAAATTTTTTCGTACCTCAATATGATTCACGGTGTGTCCTATATAACTCAAAGTGTCTCTTTTTATTTAAAATTGAAATTAATTTAAAAAAACAATAAGTTGCATATCGAAAAATGAGAAAAAGCATTCATATTATTTTGATATTTTAGGAAAAAGATATATTAGTCATTTGTGACATGTATTAATAAGCCTCACCTTAATAAAACACATGGTGTGTCTGGTATAACTCAAAGTGTCTCTTTTTATTTTAAATTGAAATTAATTTAAGTGAAAACAATAAGTGTCATACTGGAAACCAATAAAACTCATTCAGATTGTTTTTAATATTTTAGGAAAATGAAATATATGTCATTTGTGACATTTATGAATCAGTCTCACATCAATAAAACACATGATTTGGCTATTATAACTCAAATTATCTCTTTTTATTTAAAATGGACATCAATTTAAGTAAAAACTACAAGTGAAATACTCAAAACTGAGTAAATACATTCGGATTGTTTCTATACTTTAAGAGAATGATCCATGAGTCATTTGTGATGTATAGGATTCAACCATAGCTCAATCCATTACATGGTGCGACCGATATGACTAAAAGTGTCTGTTATTAGTTTAAAATTGACATTTTAGTTCAAAGCGTGTCACTCACTTAAAACCAAGAAAACACACTCCGATTGTCTTGATAATTTGGGACAACGATTCATAAGTCATTTTTGATGTGTATAAAGAAGTCTCACATCAAAATGATGCATGATGCGATCGGTATGACTCATAATGCATGTTTCCATCTTGAAATGACATTTTAGTAAAAAAACAAAACTGACATACTAAAAACTGAGAAAATTCATTTGGATTGTTTTGATACTTCAGAAAAATGATCCATCAGTAATTTTTGACATTTAGGAATCATCCACACCTCAATTCGACATACGGTTTGACCAGTATAACTCCAAATGTATCATTATTTAAAATTGACATTAATTTTAATAAAAGAACAAGTGACATACTCAAAATGGAGAAAACACATTCACATCGTTTTGATATTTTAGAACAATGATCTATAACTAATTTTTGACGTATAGGAATCAACCCCACCTCATTAGGATGCACGGTGTGACCGGTATAACTTCAAATGTGTCATTTTTATTAAATATTGACATTTTATTAATATATTCTTTCATAATAATGTTTAATTTATTTATTTATAGTATTACTAACATAATATTTTTTTCTTATATAGGAGGGACCTTTTCTCAGGTTGAGATGATTTGTTTGGCAGTTGATACCATGGGTGGACATTTTTTAGAGGGGATCACAAACATCAAAAGATGAAATATTAATGTTTTAGAATGTTTGTTGGATAATTGTAAATGTATTTATATAAAACCATTTGTTTGAAATGTAAATAGTATTGTTTTTTTGTATATACCATGGGTGAACATTTTTATATTCATGATGTTAATTAAATGTATATATCATTGTTTGAAATTATAGCATTGTTTTAAATTACAGGTTGTATATAGCATTTGAAATTGCAGGTTTTGGTTCTGGGTGTGCTGTTATATTAACAACATATTGAAAGAGGCTAAGCCTTTATTAGCACTATGTGAATCACTGATAATGATTAGCCTTTATCAGCACTAAAAATAGTTCTAATAAAGGGGGCCTTTTATCAGCTAAAGTAGCATTGGTAAATGGGTTCCTTTATAAATGATTTTTAGCATGGATATAGGGTCCCCTTTATCAGCACTTTAATTAGTGTTGATAAAGGGGACCCCCTATATCATCATTATGATTAACAATGTTTTTTTAGCACTGTTAAAAGAATATTTTCATGTTGTTAAATGACATATGCATAGTAGTGTTGTCTTGGATAATAAAGAATGGGCTGAGGAATAATATACTCATGCAATGATCTCTTTTAAAGAAGCTCATTCTAAAGGATGTTAGGTTGAGAAGGTTGACTCTTATAATGACCAATTTGACTTGGAGAGAGAGGTACAGGTTATTGTGGATTTTTAATTGAGGTAAGATCACTATAGGTGGTTCTAAAAGAAAATGGAAATCAAAATTGTTTGCTGCTTCTCTAAAGAAAAATGTTCCAAAGGCTTACTCTATTCTTGGATCTGTTGTCATTGGAGGACTCTCATTCTATGGGGATTCTTTTCAATAGGTTTGAGTGTAGGTTTCTAATGGATCTAACACCAAAGGAGTGCCTCTTTCTGTGTAAATTCTTACTGTAGTCATTACTTCATCTCATGTGGAAAATAAAAAGATTTCATATGTTGTACCAAGGTCTTAGGTTGCAGGGGATTCAAATAAAAAATTAGGGACTAAGCTTCTTGATGGCCAAGAGGATAGAAGTTCTAGGTGTTGTTAAAGATGGAAAAGTAAAGAACATGCAAACAAAAAAAGCAAACACGCAGCATAAATAAAATCTTTCCCTCCAAACAAAAGTAGATGCATAGCCACCCAAAAATAAATGTGTAGAATATAAATGTTGACACCAGAAATTTTAACGAAGAAAAACCAAAAAAGGGAAAAAACCTGGGACCTATTCCAAAAAGTGGGATCCACTAAAAATCAAAGAGTACATGGTAGATGATCCCAAATATGAGTAGGATCTTAAAATTAATACTCAAATAAAATTGTGGATCAATGTTGGAAAGTAGATGCAGTCTAAAGCTAGCCTGAAACCAAGAATGAAAACTAATAAAGAAACTCAAATAGATCTGACTAGGTAAAAAAGGTGTTCACTGTCTGAATAAAAGGTGTAGATAAAAAGGCGTGAATATTTTATCAAAGACGACCATAGATGAAATCTAATCAGACTAGGAGAGTTTCGCAGGTTATAGATCTGAAAACCACCGGGTAAAAGCTTAACTAGACTATGCTAAAGATTATGAGGAGATCCACACTTCTGGGATGGAGATACTTTGACATGTCTCAAACCATGGGTCACCAAAAATGAAAAAACCCCTTCATGGTTCTCACTTTATAGCTACATCATGATATAACTCCTTTCCAGTATTTGCTTCAAGGCATCCACTGCCTCCCTTTTTATAACAGAACAATCCGTGTGAAAATTTGTAACTCCAAAAAAACACTTCTTTGACATGCATTAAAATTATGTCTCCATGTGAATTGATTCACACGGTCTTGACCTCATTTAATAAGAAACTGTGTGGACACCATTTGAGGAGGCACCCAACAAACTCTCCCTTTGACTCAAGTTGGGATCATCGCCAACACTTTTTTTTCTTCTGATAAAAAATACCAGTTTCCCCTACAAAAAAGAAATCCAAAACCAAACTCTGACTATCATCAATAATGTAACACACCTCATGACTCATGTAAGTCAATTATACTTTCGATATCTAAGAAAAACCTCTTGTATCTCTATTGTCTTCTAATAACATCCTTTGAGTCCTTGAAAAAATTACTCCACTAGATGTCTGGCACCATGTATTGCAAACTGAAAACTCCAACCTGCCTATGATACCAGATGTTGGGAACGAATTAACAATAAATAACATGCAAACAACAGAAAAGCGAACATGCCGCAGAAATAAAATATTTCCCTCTAAACAAAAGAAGATGCACAATGACCCAAAAATAAATGTGTATAATATAAAAGTTGACACCAGAAATTTTAACGTGGAAAACCCAAAAAAGGTAAAAACCATGAGACCTAGTCTAGAATATGGGATACACTAAAAAAATGAGTACAAAGTAGATAATCCAAAAGATGAGAAGGTTCTCAAAAGTAATACTTAAATAAAATAGTGGATCAAAGTTGGAAAGCATGTGTAGTTTGAAGCCAGCCTGAAACAAAGAACAAAACCTGATAAAGGAAATCAAATAGACCTGAATAGGTAAAATAGGTGTTCAAATTCCGAATAAAAGGAGAAGATGAAAAGGTTCCAAGATTAGATCAAAGACCACCATAGATGAAAGCTGATCAGACCAGAAGAGTTTTGTAGGTTGTAGATCTGTAAACCACTGGGTAAAAGTTTAACTGCACAATGCTAAAGATTGTGAGGAGAGCCACACTTCTAGGATAGAGATAATTCCACATGTCTCAAACCACAGGGTCACTACAAATACAATAACCCCTTCCTGATTCTCACTTGTCAGCTACATCATGATGGTAGTCCTTACTGGTGTATGTTACAAAGCATTTGTTTCCTCCCTTTTTATAACAAAAAAAATCTGCATGAAAATTTTTAAATCCAAAAAAACACTTCTTTGACCCACATTAAAATCGTGTCTCCACGTGAATTAATTCATGTAGTCTTGACCTCATTTAATTAGAAATCGCATGGACACCATTTTAGGAGGTTACCAACACTAGGGAACCTTAATCTC
Source organism: Viscum album (assembly GCA_963277665.1). Lineage (NCBI taxonomy): Eukaryota > Viridiplantae > Streptophyta > Magnoliopsida > Santalales > Viscaceae > Viscum > Viscum album. Next base: position 402,971,786 of record OY728138.1, read on the forward strand.
ATTAGTTAGAGTATGGAATAGGGTCTGGGTGTTGTTCATTTAGTCAACCCCTGCAGGAGATTTCCCATGTGGATTTTTTCCCTCTATCAAAAAATCCCCACATATGCCTAGAAATATGGAAACCCCTAGGGATGGTTGTATTTTCATGGTCAAGGGAAATACTAACAGTGGTTATTTTTCAAAATTTTCTACAAATAAGTCTAAAATGGATGTTTAACCAAGGGGTGATGTCTCTTTTAAAGACTTAATTCATCCTAGAGGATAATTGATATCTTTTAAAGCCTCAAATTATAATTCCTTTGACACCTTTTCCACTTTGGATGAGATGATAGTCTTGGGAAATTGTGATAAGGTTGTTGCAGTTGAGGGGATTCCATTTTAGGTCAGTATCAGAGACACAAATCAATACTTGGAAAAGGGATAAAAGCTGGAGGTGAGGACATCACCCACATGCTTGGGTAGAGTTTTGGCCCAACACAACATGAGCCAGTGATCGCAGGTTTAATACATGAAATCTATTGAAATTTATTGATGGCCTCGAGCCATCTATGGTCTTTTTGTTTTTTTTGGATGAATTTTGAATGAGGGAAGAAATGTGTTGTCTAATCCTATTTTGCTCTATGTTTTTTTGTTCTTAATAAAAGGCCCATGAACCCTGCCCATTTCAAAAAATATATTTTATTATTTATTTATTTATCTACTCGTTTACTTAATTAATTAATTATTTATTTATTTATTTACTGATTTATTTATTTACTTATTAAATAATTAATTATTTTATTTATCTACTTTATTATTTTTACTTATTTATTTAATTATTTACTTAATTTTTATTTAATTATTTACTAATTTACTTATTTAATTATTTAATTATTTAATTATTTAATTATTTATTCATTCATTCATTAATTTACTTTTTTAATAATTAATTTATTTACTTATTTACTAATTTTCATATTTAGTTATTTTTTATCTATTTATTTATTTACCATTTTATTTATGTATTCATTTACATACTTATTTATTTATTTATTATTTATTTACTTACTTACGTACTTATTTATTTAATTATTTTATATAATATGGAGAACATGCGGGTAGACTATAGCTCTCATGGAGGCAATCAAGATGGTGACTAAACCCTATTTATTTCAATAGCTTCCCCATGTGCTTTGAAGATTGATGTTGAGAGTATCCCTGTTGGAGGGAAGTGGAAGGAAGGCGTGTCAATTGTATTGAGGCCAAGTAAAGGTGGTGGTTCAAGGAATAGTGATCTATAAATGAATCAGGAGGAGGCTAAATATATATCTTGGCCTCTTTCCTCATATAATAATTCAATTATTCGAAGAATTGTTAAGAAGGGTTTGATGACACGTGTGGAATAAAACTCTTATGTGATCTCAGAGAGATTGGTCATGTGTATAAATTCTATTTTCATGCATTTGGTTCTTCTATGAAGTGAAAAACCTTGTTTATGAGAGGATATAATAAGTTATATTTCATTTGCTTGGGGGTTTTCAAATTGGAAGTGTGATTCTATTGGATTTTGTTTTTATCCATAGTTTTTCCCTATAATGATTATAAGCAATGGGCATAGAGTTTTAGTTATTTGTATTTGAAACCAAGGCTTCTTTTTCTTCATGAATATTCTCTTAACGTTGACTTACCAAAATTTTAAAACTACTTTTCACAAGATCATATTAGGATTTTTTTATCAATCAGGTACTTTGGCATCCAAAAATATTTCATGGTATTGATTCTTCGATTAGGGTCCTCATTCTTCTGAATAAAGAGGCTTATTAGATAATATTTGGTCACTTTTCATGTATTTCGGTATATTTTGATCTTATTTCTATGATCATTGATATGGTTAACCTTCCCACTCATAATGATGAGATCAACCTTAAAGTTTAGTGTGAAAAAATTATTCATTTCTATGATAAATGTAAGGATATTGGGCACCCAATGAAAAATTATATATAAGTTTAGTATAGTTTAAAGTTTAGCACACAACACTACAAAAATAAAAATAAAAAATAAACCATTGGCCCAGGGACTCGACCCCAAGACCACTCCCCAAACCCAAACCCACCCATACCACCCCAACCGACCATAGGGGGGGAAATGAAAAATTATATAATGGTGATAATTTGTGAAAATTGCGGTCTAAGATGAAAGAATATAAAGGGCTATATAAGAGTCAAATTGGGGAAGTTTAATTTTGGTCATAGAATTGGGAAATCCAAAAATATGGATGTTGTTTTGGATCAACCATCTGGTACTGGGAGAAAATCTAGAAAATTCTTGAATGGACAATGCACTGGTGCCTCAACCTCTAGGGTTCCAAATGCACTTGAACAACAAATGGAAGGTAATTATAGAAGATAAGATACTGACATACCTGAGTCAGAAAATCTTTCAAAATATGATGTGAATAGAAATAATGATAATTTCTAAAATGAAAATGTTGGGTGTGGGCATCGTTCCTATAAATTTAATGGATTGTAGGTTCAAGTTGTTCAGATTCAATATCTTAATCCTGAGCACTCTAGCCATAAAAAAAACTTGAGTATGATGATGGGAAAGTGTGGTGACTCTTGGATTGATATTATGGTTTAGGGGTATGATTAAGGTAAGGATAATCGAAATTATATTGTGGAATATTGTGATAATCAATCTATTTATGATTAGACTGATAATGAAATGGTTTTGAAACTAAATATTGATTACCTTTTGTAATAAGAGAAGAGGATGTCATAATCAAGATCTCACAAAGGAAATAAAAAATTGGATGTTTAATCCCCTACTAGATTCAAGGAAAAAGATTTATTTTTCTTTGGGATCTGACAAGAGGTTGAACCTCGGGTGAAATAAACCTAGGATTGATGTGCCGAATGGTCAAGACCTATCTCCAGCTAGTCTGGGAAAGAACCAGCCCAATTTTTTCCCCAATGATGGATTTAGGGATTGGATTTGATCAGTTAAAGGAGGAATTTGTGGTTTTGTAGGTCTAGGGACAAGTTGTGCAAGAGCGTATTGTGCCTGCACAACCCAATAAGTGATATTTTGTCTCTACCTTTTCCTAGCCTTGGAAAACCTCATACATTGCTTATTTTATTTGTTTGCGAGTGTTCCTCTTAAATTGTGTTTGGTTACTGGTGGATCTCAAATGGTTTTCCTCGATTTATATAATATAATTGACTCTTGATAATAAGGATCTTTTAAAGTAATCTTTAAATAAATGTGTGGATGTTAGATCCACCTCAATTGCACATAATTCTGTATAATTGGATAAGGCTGATGGAATGAATCTTTCAGTGGTTAGTGCTCATATATTAATGTTTGATGAATCTTATGTACCTTTTAATTCTTGGAAGATATCTAATAACTAATTAAGAGGATGTATCTACCATGGAAGGGAGGTTTAGGGGCTTATCATTACATGATCCTTTGAAAATAGGCTTAGTTTTTAGAGAATTTTCAAGAGGATTGAAGGGCCATAGAATGATTCTTTTGGAATGGTTAGGATTTTTCCACTTGAATCCGATTTATATTTATTGTGATGACTCTTTAGACATTATTTTGTTTTATTACATATTCAAAATATATTTTTATTATTACATTGAAAATGTTTTTTTTATGATTTTTTATTTTGATCCTGATCATGTTATCTTGAGCTTTTGTATTCTTACTTTATTTTTATTTATTCTAGCTCATGGAATGAGTGTGGGAATTCAATTTTTGACTTCTTTCCTCTTTTGGATCTATTTTTTCATTTATTAATAAAATTTCTCGACACTGTAATGTTTCATGAATGAACTAGGTTTAAATTAAGGTGGGGGAAGTATCTTTGTAGGTGATATAGTAGCACTACAACATCACTACAACATGTACTATAAAAATATTGTAGTAGTGGTACTATTCACTTGATTTGGGTTTTTGTGCCACATATTTGGGATTTAGGCCCGCAAGTTCTTCATGAAATCACATTCCTTTAGTCCACTAGGCCTCCATGACATCATCGGTTGGAAACATGTGTCATGACGAGACCAAACAAATAGCTCAACACAACCGGCTGGTGGTGCAACATGGTGATAAACAAGCACCTTCTAGTGGGAGACCTCGAAAGAGGGATGGAAATTCATCCTCATGTGGGATAGAGGGGTAACCTACTATATTATTATCTATATATTGGGATGATTATTATAATGTGACATGATAGGAAGATGATGCGGCGTGGAACCATGCAGGCATTTTCAGGTGGACAACTCAAAAGAGAAATCGTTGTGTTTACACCAATCATCTGATCTTCTTCCCACATAGATCTTTGATGTGGGTCGAAGGGGTTTTCTTACAAAACACATCATAAAGAAGTGTGATTCAATTACTCTTGGAAGGGTGGGGAGACATAGATTCCAAAATTTCACATGATGTGATGACTACTTTTAGGGTGCGACATGGTGTAAGAATGGTGACACAACCTGATGTAGGTTTCTCTTTTAGGACAGCATGTCATATCCTTAATGTAAATTTGGTGCCATATTATATTGGACCTTAAGAATATGTAACTTTTTTATCTACGAGTCATATATGGGTTCCCTATCAACCTAATTAAAAAGTGTTTTATTTCCCTAACAAATGGGTATTGGGCCAAAGCATGTTACGATCTATTTATTTATACATTTATTTATTTTATTTTTTGTTTATTTACATATTATTTTAGTTATTTATTGACATAGTGACTTATTTACTTATTTAGTTATTTAATTAATGAATTTTAGGTTTGTTTTAGTGGTAATAACTTTATAATCCTATATGAAAAACTCAAGTTCAAATTTGTATTGGGGATGAATTTTTTTTAGGAACTATAATAGTATTTTAATAGCGATACTATAGTAGGTACTATAGTAGGAATTGTAATAGTGAATCTATTCACTCAATTTTGGATTTGGGACATATATTTGGACCTTTGAACCATCATTAATAGGAAACAGGTGACATGGTGGGACTAGGATAATGGATCAATGCAATGGGATGGTAGTGAAACATGAAGACATGCAGCCACCATCGGGAAGGTTTCCTCAAAAAAGGGATGTTCATGCTGTCATATATCAACCAATATTCTGTACTCATTGATTTTGGATGTGTCATAGAGGGGTTCCTTACCACATGAATATCTATATATTGAGATCAGTTTGATAATGTGGTGTGATAGGTATGAGACGCAGTGAGGTTCCACATAGACATCCCTGGGTAGATGGCTCGAAAAAGTGATGAGTGTGTCCAAATCTACCATCCAACCATATTCCCACATGGATTTCTGAGGTGGGATGATCAGGTGACTTACCACCGTGCATTAGATGGAAACACAAAACAATGATTCTTAATAGGGGTGTAACATTCAAACCAGTACACTATGTGATGACTACTGATGGGGGTGGGGGTGGGGGTGCAACAACATGAACTTTTATAGAAGAAAATCCCTTTTTTGAATGAATAAATTCACTAAAAAGTATAGAAATTATTGAAGAAACATTTACTACTTTGGATATTTTGGAATTTTATATTATTCCAGATTTAAAATTCTATTAATCATAATAATCGTTGATAATATAGTCATTTAACACTAATCATATGACAATTATATATATAAAGGGTTGTGATAAATCCCAATTGGCATAGACGGTAGAAGCGATGGCCTCGACCAATATGATCATACCTTATGAAGCACATTTATTAGAGATTCTGAGGGAGATAAAATCACTGGATTTTTTCCTTGATCAATCCGAAGTTGATATTCAAAAACTAGAGAATGAACACACTATTTATGGGAGAATTTCAAGCTCATCGATATCACAACCCAAACAATGTTTTTCAAACCACCTCATGAAAATAATAGCATCACAAACCTTACCCTTAGGGAATTTGATGGTTTAATAAATGTATTTGTATCTATACCCTAATAGTATGAATTTTTATATAAACAAAGATTATATTTATCTCTTTCTAATATTACTTTTTAAATGATCACATAATGAATTTGATAAAAATTTATATTTTGATATGATGAAACACAAATTTTATATTTGGTATATATATAGTTTTAATAAAGGAAAACTATTTTAATGAATTCAATAATTTTTGAAATAAATGATATTTTTTAAACATATTTTTATTAAATAATTTTTATTAAATATAAATAATCATATAATTTTATTAAGTCAAAAATAATTTCTATAAGTGTCAGAAAACTGTTATTGTCAACAAAAACTAGTATTTTTAAATTAATGTGGATTTTTTTATTTAAAAATCTAAATTATCATAATTAGAGAATTATTTTGATAAAATTTATATTATTTTTGAAATTAGTACATTGAAATTATCCAATGGTGTTTTTTTCATAATTTTCTAAGATAGTCGAATTTTCTGGTAAAAAGTAAATATGGTATAAATATACGGTATGTATTATTAAATCATAATGACCCAAAAGTAAATTAATATATTCCATAAAATTTATCCATGAACAAATATATATTAAAATTTTAAAATAATTAGTTTTTGAGGTTATTTTATTAAACCCTTAATGAATCATTCAAAACCTATATTATATTTTAGGATTTTCAAATCAATTATTTGTAAACATGACTCACTTCCATTTCACAAAAAGTATTATTTCAATTAACTTGGTTCATAAACTTATAAAATAATTAAAACCAATTCATTTTGGTAGAAACCATGGTAAAAAACTATGGGAAGTTTTGTGGTTTTGATTACTTTATCATATAGAGTCCAAAACCTAAGTTTGAAAATTAATAAAGAATTATCATCTCTTTTGTTATATAAACCCATAAAAACTCAAATTCATCCTTACTAAAAACCCTTGTAGAATTAAATTACTCTTCCCTTCCTTCTTTATAGTCGTCCCAAGGTACCTTTAATTTATCAAGAAGATCCTCCTAAGCTTTTCGAAACTCCATCTCAAGGTAAGAGACACTTTCCTTCTCCTCTGTATTCATAAACCTCCTTTATGTTATGACGTTTTTTCATTTGTTCATTTTGTGATATGTTCTCACACATCCCTATTACTTCCCTTATGATGTTAAAGTTATTATAGACCCCTTTCACACTCATTAGTTCCTCGCATGAACCTTTAAGTACCCTCATTAGGTTGTAGAAATTATCTTGCAATTTTTCATGCCAAACATTTGTGTAGTGAATACCCATGCCCATTTACACTAATGGGTATTCACCTAGATATAAATATAATTAATTTATTTGGAAAATACATTTATGTAACCCTAGATTCTTAATCATGGTATTAAATGTGGTGAAATATTTCCTTATGTTGAATGATCTATGTGGCACACATGGACATATTGATATTATGATGGGTGTGCCCAGATAGCACTCTAATGCATTAGATAACATTTTAGTTTCATGAGACTTAATGTATGATATTAGGGAGTAAACCTTATCCATTATGGGACTTTTTACACAATTTTATGATGTTTTGGTGGTTTTCCTTGACTTATGTTTAAGATGTTAGGTTTAATATTGTCTCCACATTCTTATGTTGCCTCTATGTTATCATGTTATATCATGCCTCATTGTTCAACATTATGATTCTCGAAAATCTTATGTTACCTTTAAATGAACCTTGGATTACATGTATTTTTGTACCTTATTATATTTTTTATTACCTTTATGGTATTTATAGCTCACCCCTTTCTTATATACATCCCTACGTTATCCCGTGAACTTTTAGAAGTATGATAGAATTTTTGGAGCATGTTAATGAAGTTTTTAATAATGTCATTGTATTATTTTTGTAGGATGTTATGCTATTTACCTAATTTACCAATGAAACTTGGCTTCATGATCTTTTGGGATTTTATTATGTGTACCTTTATGTAATAAATCATGAAATAAGGTGCATTAAAACACAAGTTTTCATAGTTGGTATTAGAGAAAATTTTAGTTTTTTTTGGATTAGGATTAGAAAAATAGAGAAAAAGCCTTAGGTATAACACTAAACATAATAAAACATCCCTAAATTTTCGTAAATTATAGGGTAAGTGGTTTCCAAAAAAACACATCCATGTATGGATATTATAAGTGGATGTGGATCTGACACAAATGTACATAAGGGTAATATCCCCAAAAATTTTGTATTGACCTGGGATTGATAATTAACTAGTGCACAACTCTCCTAAGGGATATTATTTTGGTAAATTCATAGGATCCTAATAAACCATTAGTAAGGGAACAAAAAATTCTTGTAATATTTTATGTTAGGAAATAGGTCATGGAAAACATATATTCAAGCCTATAAATTCTTAGGTTAAAGAATATATATCATTTATGAGTTATCCCTTTAAATTTCACAATTTCACATTTATGTTTTTAATATTTTTAAAATAATCATCACTAATTTTACCTTTATTATAGTTAATGGATTAGAATAGGAGGAACCGAGTCAACAACCAATGTGAAGAACAATGTAATGACTGCCCAAATGAAATTTCCAACCCAATGGGAGTAGGAATCATGAAATTAATGATAGTAATTTCTCAATTTCCTCTAGTTTTGAACCAAAACTTGAATGAAGAGGAATTCCAAAATCCCCTTAAGAAAGGAAATTTGTAATTGCTACTTTTTTTTGTAAAAAATTCCTCTGACATTCAATGGATATTCTAATCCCTTAATGATAGAGAAATGGATAAACTCTATTGAGAATATCTTATGCATCCTTAAATTCTATAAGAAAGAGAAGGTTGTGATAAATATTTATCATATGAAATTAGAAGTTAATCAATGGTGGATGTTGGTCAAATATACAAAGCCCAAGGAGAAAATGGAAGTGATAAAGTGGAAGGAATTCCAGAAAATGTTTTTGAATAAATATTTTCCTCATACTATTAGAATGAAAATGGAGAGGTAATTCTTTAATCTAAATAAAAATGATAATGAATCCATGGGGGTGTACGAGGATGTAATGCCTCAGGTTTTTGGATAAGGTCAAATTACTCACCAATTTTGAAAACTTCAATGTTTGGTGGGTAGAAAAACTCTTTTATTGTTCAACAAAACTTAATTAAAAGTTTTCCTTTAACCTAATACCTTGTTTATATATGTGTATTGATGCTCCCAAAGTTTCATGGGGTTTAAATTGGGTTTCAGTCACATCATACATCGAATGAGGAACAATATTTGGACAATTCATGCGGCCTCTAAGGAGTAACCGTGCAGCCCCCCAGATGCACTGGGCATAGTTTGGTAAACCGTGCAAGAGGTGTTTCATAACCGTGCATGAACCTTTGTAGTTTTTAACCAAGGGATCCACACAGTTTGCACATGGTTTGGGAAAATTTTTCTCAAGCCGCACACTTAGTGCCACTTAATCAGTGGCTACACACAAGCCCAGCATGGTTTGGTCTAACTATTTAAGTTAACCATGCAAGTTTTGTCTCTAAATAAGTATAAGTCACACAGTTTCCATATGGTTTGGAAAATCATATGAGTTAACCATGAAACCCATTCAAAGTATGAATTTACCTTTTTACCCATTCCCCCTCTATTTATTTCTCTTTCTTTCTTCTTCTCCATCCGCGTATGCATAGTAGGGGCACCAACCTCTTTTCCTCCTCTACTAGGTATTGATCCATCTTGTTTATTCAAGCTATATTTTTTGATCTATATACGGTGTTGGATCTTTATTGATAAGGATTCAAATCCTATTGCTTATTTTCTTCCTTACTTTCTCCATACGGTGTGCTAAATCCATGGGAGTGGTTTTACACTATTTTAAAGGATTTCATATAAAATTTTGATTTATTCCAAATCGATTCAATTTAGAGGATAATATAAAACAAGTGGGCATCTACCAACACAAGGTATGTGGTTCTTATATTTATTTTTGATTTAAAGAGTTTTTTAAGTGTGAATCTTTGAGAACACTGTTGTGTTGACTGGTCGATACCATTTTTAATTATTGGTTGTACTTTAAATTAATTAAATGGATCATTGAATATTATTATAGGAATTCTCCACAATTATAAAATGGTTTAAACCCATTGAGAGTCCTAGGATCTTAGGCAGATTAAGCCGAGGTGTTGGGTATTTATAAAATTGAATTGTTTGATTTAAATTAATTAAATGTGATGGTTATTATGGTTTTATGAGAATGAGACATGCCCAAATAGAGGATTGATATGACTTTTTAAATCTATTATGAGGTGATGTAATCATTAGGTTGGGTGAGGAATGGATTCTTTGAGTAATGTTGATCTCAAGTTGGGTGAAATGGTTATCGGGTTGAGGTGGTGAATCCATTAGGTTGTGGGGTGGCCCAGATTATATGAGATAGTGATGAAAATCAGGTTTATTGACATGTTCATCAGGGTATGAGGCACCATATGGTGTGGATTAGGTTCTTATTTGGTGATTTTTTCTCACCCGTGTTTGAAAATGCACCATTTAGAGTCGTGTCGTGTGCACACAGGATGACTCATATGATGATGTGGAATTGAGAAATCGTATCGGTAGAGGCCTCCAGTAGATGAAAAATAGGTTTATGGTTTGATGTGCTTCCCACATAAATCCACTTGGATAGTGAGGATCCATCAGTTGACAGTGTTGAGACTATCAGTTGGGGGATAAGGCTCACTATACCTAAGGCCGTTGGTCTAGGAATTGTTTATAAAGACTGAAATTGACATTACTTGTGATGTTAGCTATTAAGTTGATGTTTATGTTACTTGGATTAAAACATTGTTGTACCTCATATGTTTGTATTTGAGTTGATGGGGTTTATTATGTGTTGAGTTCCTTGAGACCAGGTACATTTGGGGTGTGCCTTCAAGGCGTTAGATATGGTTTGGACATGAGGTGTTGGTAGGCATGAGTTGCCTGTTGATTTTGTTAAAGGTGGAACCCGAGGGTTCACCTAGAATGGTATATATTTGGGGATTCCTTGGGCTTAGTATAAGGATATTATCCTCTACGGTTTTTTGGCATTGTCCAAAGAAGGTGAAATATTATTTATGGTTGTTGAGAACAAGGTAAGTGGTTTATATATAAAATTTGCATAACCGATTTTATTTAATTTTTAGTATAAACCTACTTAATCATAGATATAAGATAGAAACACATTGGTGGTGGTATAATGATATTCTTTCTCACACCGTACATGGGCCCTTAAGGATGCATGTAAATTTTATGGATTTACGACCAGGTAAGGGTTTGGGATCTAGAGCTGGACCTTAGTGTTTGGATGTTTTTCATGGGATGGATGAAAAGGGACCTTGAGGTTCCTGCACCATCTGGAATTTCTCTTTTTTCCTCTTTTTTATACCATCATACTTATATATATGTATGTATTGGTGAACCTTCTGCTTATAGATATGTATGACTTGTATGTATAAATTTTCTATTTCAGTATATACAAATTGGATGTTGGATTTTTTATCTTTTATATTGCTTTTGTTTATTATGATTACGATATTGTATGTTATTGCTTATGCTTCCTCCATGGGCGGGTTACTAGTCCAGTGTCTGTTGGTCTTTCTTTTCTGTAGTTTTATATTTATATAGACCATTATTATATAATCCCCAAAGGGTATAGCCTCCCCACTATCACCCCTTTACACCCTAACTGCTACTCAGAAGCCTTTGGCATATGGGGAGGTGTTTCTAAGGCCAGTGGAACTCATCCTGAAGCAATGTTCGGGTGGCTAACCAGGTCAGGGGTACTACAGGTGGTATTAGATCAATTCTTGACTGGGAATTAGTAGCGGTGTATTTTTTACTACTAATGGTGCCAAATTATTTTCTTTTTGGTTTGTATTTCTATTTGGGCTATGATAGACCATAGATTAGGATATTGTTGACACTGAGTTTAGAGCTTGTGTTTGGGTGCCTGTATCCTCATGAATGGGGGACGGACCAAGTTCCCATCGATGGGAATTTCTATTATGTTTTTCTCATTTTACAGTTTATATGATTTCCACCTCAATTGGTATACTTGGAATGTGATTTTTATCTATTATGTCATGTGATCCATGACCTGATATAGTAAGGGATAAGTTATTTGGCCCTTGGTCCGATATGAACATGGAGGATTTTTTTTATGATTTTTATTGACGCATAAGAATTGATTATATATGCATGTGTTGTGATATAAAATAATTCTGATTATCATTAGGGACCCGAATTGCGATAAGAGAGGTTGTTTTTAGTGTCAAAAAAGAAATCTAAACAATGTTTTCCTACCTAGCCTCTATTTGGTGGCATCTTACTCAACCAACCCGAGAAATTGGACCCAATGAAATATATATTTGATATGTGGTATATATATATGTATGGTCAGGAATCTTATAGGAGTAGGAAGGTATGATTATGTGGGTGATTTTGATCACCATGTTGGGTGATAAGGTCATCAGTTTGAGGTAATGTGGTTCTTCAGGATGAGTGTGGCCTGAGGAATATGTGATACATGGCTCTTTTATGGGCAGGTAGGGAGTCCATGAGTCTGGGATGTCATGTGACATGGTTGTGATGGGGAAGCATAATGGTAGTGAGATTTCACTACCTGTTATCACTTTACCTATATGTATTTTATATATGTGTGTTATTTGGGTTGTTTGGTCGTGTATTGGTATTTAGTGGGTTTCCACTTGGATAAATTTAGATGAAGTGTCAGGTGGGTGGTTATAGGGTGCTACTAGAGCAAGAATAGGTTGAGATCTCTAACGGCCGAGATGAGGCACTAGAGGGTCAGGCAGATCATGAGCCATAGGTACAAGCTCAGGGTTTGGAGATTAGATTAGGAGCGATCCTAGGTGATGGTAGCTATGTTTTAGCTGCACGAGGAGGTTGTGGCAGAGATAGTGGTACCTATAAGTGGGGTAAGTGGATATTGGATGGTGCAACACCATTGGTAGGTTAGGCTTTAAAAATTCAAGATTCATTTCAGTTGAACGCTATAGAGCTTCCAAGTGTAGAGTAGGTTGGTGAGCCAATGATGGTCAGAGGTACACCACAAATATGACTGAGGTTTTTATTTTATTTTATTTTGGCATTTACTTTTTAGAGGCATGTCTTTTTTTGGGTGCACAAGGTGTATGAGATGTATCTATGGACTAACTAGATGTTTTTTAATAGGTTTATATTGGTTTAGATGTGTTATATATATATATTAGGCATGTGACATAGAGATTTATATGTGACCATCATTGGATGCATGACTTGTGAGGTGCTTTGGCATATGTGAATCGATGTGATGTAGGCTTACATGAGGTGAGTACGCATCTGGTCATCAGTGCGATGAGGGAAAAGTTTGAGGTGTGAGGCACCAATACTTATTTGAGCATCTGATGAGATGCGAGACCTCATAGGTGTCATATACAACATAGACATGAGGTAGACATCTGATGAGATGCATAACATGATGGGTAATGGATAGGACACAGAAGAATCTGATGAGGTGTAGGAATGATGATGCATCATGGTAGGGATTTTGATTCCATGGATGGTTGAAGGACCATCGGTTTTATTTGAGTTTTGGTTCGGGATGCGATCAGGGTAGGTGACTCCTAAGTCAGAGAGTGCCTTGAAGTAGTTGGCCTATTCCCTTTTAGATCAGGGTAGTCCAGGTCAATTTTAATTATATGGGTATGTTTATTACTATATCATCTTTATTTTTTATATATTTGGTATGAGATATGTTACAGTGTTAATATTATAACATCCTAGGTTTTTTGAACGGGTCGAATTCCTTGGCCATTTTGAAATTTTCAGATTTTGGTGGGTAGACCAACTATTTTTTATTCAAAAGAACTTAATTATGCATTTTCCTTTGACCCAAGACCTTGTTTTTAAAAGATTATTGATTCCCAAAAAGTTTCATGTGGTTTTAGTTGGTTTTTTATGCTTCAGACGCCGAAAACCCAAGTTTTTCGGGGGTATGCAGACTAAGGTGCTTGGGTTGGACAAACTGTGCATCCTCTAAGGAGTAATCATACAGCCCTCTAGGTGCACTAGGAAAATTTTGGTAAATTGTGAAATAGTGGGTGCATGTCCATGTGTGAAACTTTGTGGTTTTTAATAGAGGTATCCACATATTTTGCACATATTTTGGGAAAACCATACAGAATCTGCATGCTTAGTGCCACTTAACCAATGGTTACGCATAGGCTCAACATAGTTTGTCCTAACCTTGTCAGCTAACCATGCGAGGTATGACTCTTAAGCAGTAGGAACTACATGTTTTCTTAATGTTTTGTCCAAACATGCGATCTTACCATGCGCCCCATTAAAAGTATGAATTTACCTTTTACCCATGCCCCCTTAATTTCTTTCTCCTACTTTCTTCTTCTCCACCATGTATGTACAATAGGTGAACCTCTCTATTTTCCTCTTCTAATATGTATTGAACCATATTATTTTTCTGAACTCCATTATTTGATCCCTCTAGTGCATTGTATCCATATTAGTAAGGCTTCAAATCATCTATCTTCTTTTCTTTCTTTCTCTCTCCATACAGTTTACTAAATCCATGTGAGTGGTTTTACTCTATTTTTAGGGCGTTAATCTAAAGCACTGATTTCTTCTAAATTGGTTTGAGTTAGAGGCTAATATCATATGTGAGGGTATCTACCAACACGAGGTATATGTTTCTTATATTTCTTTGTGATTTTCAAGTGTTTTAGGGGTGCTTCTTTGAGTGTGTTGTTGTGTTGACCGAGCGAGACCCTTTTTAATTATTGGTTGTTTTTTAAATTAATTAAATGGATCTTCAAAGATTCCTATGGGAATTATCCATAATTATAAAAATGGTTTAAGCCCAGTGAGAGACTTGGGACCTTGGGAAAATTAGTCTGGGGTGTTGGTTATTTATTAAATTGAATTGTTTGATTTAAATTAATTAAATTTGATGCTTATTATGGTTCCATGGGAATGATATGGGCTCAAACTGAGGGCTGAGATGGAATTTTCTATTTGGTATGAGGTTATATAATATTAATATTGGGAGAGGCCCTTATTCTATGAGTAATTTTGATCATAGTTTGGGTGACTTGGTCATCCGGTTGAGGCGGTGAGGTCATCATGTTGCATGCATGGCCCAAATTATATGAGATGGTGATGACCATCAGGTGGAGTGACATAATCTTAGGGGAACAAGGTCTCAGATGGTGTGTCTTAGGTTCTTATTTGGTGATTTTTGCTCACCCATTCAGGAAAATGTGCCATTTGGATTCGTATACACATAGGACGACTCAAATAATGAGTTGGTATTAACCACTAGTATGGGTGGAGGCCTCCAGTAGATGTGGAATAGGTTTATGGTTGGAGTCTCTTGCCATAGAAATCCACATGGATGGTGAGGATCCATCAATTGAAAATGTTCAGACTGTAATCTGGGGGATGAGGCTCACCATACTTTAGGTCGTTGGGCTAGGGCTTATTTGGGAGGATGAACATCACTATTCCTCAAGACGTCAGTTGTTAGGCCAAAAGTGATATTACTTAGAGGACATACATCACTATGGCTCGAACATCAGGCTTATATATGATGGGGTTTTTTATGATCTAAGGTCCCTAGGACTAGGTACATTTTGGGTGTGCCTTTGGGACATCAAATATGGTTTAGACGTGAGGTGTTGGTTGGAATAAGGTGCCATGTGATTTTTTTTGAGGTGGAACCCAAGGGTTCACCAAGACTGGTCTATATTAGAGGATGGCTTAGTTTAAGGATAAGGATCCTCTAATCTATGGTATTCTAGTGTTGGATGAAGCAGATGAAATCTTCCTTATGGACATTGATCATAAGGTAAATAGTTTATTTATTAAATGTGCATGATCCGTTTTATTTACTTTTTAGTGCACACTTGTTTAATCACAAATGTAAGATAGTCACACATTGGTGGTGAACTACTGATATTATTTCTCATGACCTATATGATCCCTTCATTATGCTTGTAGATTTTATGGCCTTACGATAAGGTAAGGGTTTGGGTTCTGGAGATGGACCTTAGTGTTGGGCTATTTAGTATTGGATGGATGGAAAGGGGCCTTAAGGTTCCTACATCAGTTGGAGTTTCTCATTTTTTCGTCTTTTTTGTACCAATATGCTTATATATATGTACATAATGTGGTCATACATTGGAAACACTTCTTTTTACTGATATGTATGACTTGTATGTATACATGTTCTATTTCAGTAGCTACAAATGGCATGTTGGATTTTTTATATTTTCTGATTATATTTTTGATTATGCTTCCGCTATTGTAAGCTATTGCATGTGCTTCCTCCATGGGTGGGTTACTGGTCTAGTGTCTGTAGTTATTTCTTTTCCACTACTTTATATTTATATATATCATTATTATATCATCACTAGAGGGTATAGTCTCCCCATTATCACCCCTTTACACCCTTTCTACTAGTCGGAATCCTTTGGAATATGGGGAGGCACGCCTAATACTAGTGTCACTCGGCCCAATGCACTATTTGGGTGGTTAACCAGGTTGGGGAGATATAGAGGAAAAATTCACAAGACTTACATGATACACCTCTGGTTTTTTCATTACCACTAAATATAAAGTTGACTACTTCATTGGTGGGATGAATCTGAGTCTATGAAAAGCCTTATCCATTCAGAACATTGAAATATATGAGAAAATTTTATGTTGTGACCTCAAATTCAAAAATGAAGATCATTGAATCTGAAAGTTTTCATGGTGATGAGAAGTGGAAGTTAGAGTTTCATTCTGATGGTATGATGAAGAAATATAATAGTGGAAAGAAATCCCAACATACCACTTTTAAAAAGTGTGGGAAAAAGAATCCTATAAATTTCCTAATAGGTGTGGGGAATATTTTTAGGTGTGGAAAGGAAGGGCACCTAGCTAGCGATTTCTAATGGGGGAAAACTGCCAATGTGATGGACGAAAGGAATGCTCGAGTCAAGCCTCATCTAGTAGTAAATTGTTTCAATTTCAAGGAACACGAGAATTATGAAAACCAATTTTCTAATCCAGGGGGTTTTTAAAGACAATCAATACCAATAACCCCCAAGGTATCAAGGGTAAGATTATGCCATTAAAATTGATGAGGTGA
This sequence comes from Viscum album, assembly GCA_963277665.1. Lineage (NCBI taxonomy): Eukaryota > Viridiplantae > Streptophyta > Magnoliopsida > Santalales > Viscaceae > Viscum > Viscum album. The sequence goes on from OY728138.1 coordinate 402,988,902, forward strand.
ATCCCAAAAATGAGGTGGTCATAGGTAATCAATTTATTCATTCAAGGATAGAGAACATGATTTTTTATTTTTGTTCTACAAATTATTTTGTATCATTCAAGTTTAATATAACTATTCAAACACCACTGTAAAGCATGGAAGTAGAGTTATCAGTGAAAATGAAAAATAGGGAATTTATTGCATCCCAAGTATATAACTCCTTTATTATCAAAATTTTTAGTTTGAACTTACTTGAGAACCTTTTGATACTTCCTTTAGTAAAATTAAATGATATTCTAGGCATGAATTGGGTTTCCTTATATAGATCCAACATAAATTGTCGAGATAAGGAAATCACCCTTCATATCATGAATTGAACTTCGATTCTATACAACTGTAAGGAGGATGATGAAACTTTTTTGGTACTAACATCTGAAGAATAAATATTTTTTTCCTGTGAGAAAGCATATCTAGCTAAAATATTTGAGGCTAAAAAAATGGTCAACCTTGATGGAATTCCCATTGTAAGGGAACTTGTTGATGTGTTTACAAAATAGTTTCATGATCTTCCACCTAGTTGTGAGGTTGAGTTATAAATTGAGCTCAACCCAAAGATTTTCTAATATCCAAGACTCCATATAGAATAACTATTGTTAAACTTTAGGAGATAAAGAAACAATTACAGGATATTCTAGATAAAGAGTTTATATTCCCAAGTGCTTCACAATAGGGTGCATCGGTCATCTTCATCAAGAATAAGGATGGGTCAATGTGCCTCTATATTGATTATCATGATATCAACATGATAATGATAAAGAGAAAGTATGATCTACCACAAATTTATTAATTGTTTTATCAACTACGTGGAGCCCAATTTTTCTCAAAGGTTGATATTCAGTCAATATATTATCAAGTAATGGTGAAAAGGAGGATATCCCCGATACTACTTTTTTTATAATCTATCAGTACTATGAGTTCATAGTGATGTAGTTTGTACTCAATAATGCTCCCAAAATATTCATGGACTTGATGAATAGAGTCTTTATAGATTACCTCGATAAATTTGTGGTATTCTTTATATATGATATTATTATCTACTCCAAAAGAAAGGAGGAACATGAGGAGAATTTGATTTCTACATTGGAGAATTTTTTAGAGGAAAAGTTATTTATTAAGTATATAAAATGTAATTTTTTTTTGGAATAAGTAACTTTATTGGGAGATGTTATCACCATTAAATGGATATATGTGGATCCTTAAAAAATTTAGGCAATAGAAGGATGGTTAAGGCTAACATCTATGATGGAAATATAAAGTTTCTTTGAATTATCTAGGTACTATCATCTATTTGTAAGAAAATATTCAAGATTTTCAAGACCAATAACTAAGATTACTAATAAGTGAGTCATTTTTTTTCTAGACTAAGGAACATAAATAAAGTTTTAAAGAGATGAATAAGAGGCTAATTACTACACCTATACTCAAATTACCCACCAGAGGGGAAGGATTTTTGACCCATATTGATGAATCCAAAATGGTATTGGGTTGTACACTCATGAAATACGAAAGGTGATATCCTATTCCTTACATCAATTAAAGATACATAAATATAACTACCAAACTTATGATCTAGAAATGGTTGTGGAGATCTTCACATGGAAGATTTTGCGACATTACCTATATGGGGAGAAGTGTGATATATACACAGATCATAAAAGCCTCAAGTATATATTCATATAAAATGTGATTAATATGTTCTAATGGAGATGGTTGGAGCTGATCAAGGATTATTATTGTTAAATCCATTACCATACTGGGAAAGAAAAAGGTGGTAGATGCTTTGAGTAGAAAGGATCTTGAAACTCTATCAATAATGAGGATTGTAAGGGATCCAATATTCTTGGACATGAAAAGGATAGATATTAGAATAATAAAATTATATTAATCCTACATTGATCAAATAATTTCCCAAACATCCATTCTTGATAGGATCAAGGATTCCTATAAAGATGATGATTTTCTATAGAATAAGGTAGTGAGCATTCTGGAATTCAACTTTTCTTAAGATGGAGTTATAAGTTATGGAACCTGAATATGTGTCCCATAAAAACCAAAACTAAATAAGGAACTCATAGATGATTCATATAGCCCATCCTTCTTTATTCATCTAGGAATTATTAATATATATAAAGATTTGAATAAAAACTTCTTATGGGATAACATGAAGATGGAGATTGCAGATTTTATATCTCTATTCTTGGTATTCAACAAGTCAAGGATGACCAATAGAATTCTAAGGATATTATGCAACCATTTCCCATACCAGTATGAAAATGAAAAAATATAACCATGGATTTCATCATAGGACTCCAAAACACATCTAAATAAAATAATTTCATCTGGGTGGTAGTCAATCGCCTTTAAAATTCAACACTTTTAATTGCAATCAAGGAAGATTTCTCTTTTAACCATCTCAACATGATATATATAAGGTAAGTGATAAAACTATATGAAGTTCCACAATCTATTGTATTTGATCAAGATTTGAGTTTTACCTAGAGGTTTTGGAGAAGCCTTCAATAAGTGTTGAATAAAAAATTGATCTTTAACATTGCTTATCATGCTTGGATGGATGGTCAGTCTAAAAGGACCATTCAAACTCTAGAGGATATGTTGAGATCATGTTCAATGGATTTACAATGATGTTGGTATCAATACCTTCTCCAAGTGGTGTTATCATATAAAAATAGTTTCCATTCAATCATTCAAATGGTAACTTATGAGGTGTTTTTTAGGAAGAGGTGTCAGACTCTAATGTGCTGGGATGAAGTGAGAGAGAAGAAGTAAATGAGACCTGATCTTATCCAAAAATTCCAAAAAAGGTTCAAACCATTCAATTTCATATGAAATCTGAAAAAATTCAAAATAAACTCTATATAGAAAATAATATAGGTGATATATATCTTGAGGTTGGAGATAAAGTGATCCTTTATATATTTCTACCGAATAAATTCATGAGGTTTAGGAAGAAGGTAATTCTTATCTCTAGATACATTGATCCCTTTGAGATCCTTGATCACATGAGAGCGGTTTTCTATTGAATAGAACTACCACCTAACCTATCTCAAGTAAATGATGTGTTCCATGTATCACTCTTAAGTAAGTACATAACATATCCCTCAAAAGTACCAAAACCATAGGTGGTGCAATTGGAGAATTATTTTACTTATGAGGAGAAGTGAGTGATGATCTTAGATTTAAAAACAAGGTTCTACGAAATAAGAAAACCCACTTGGTCAAAGTTTTATATTAGAACCAAAAGTTTGAGGAAGCGACATGGGAACTGAAAGAGGTGATGAAATAAAAGTAACCTAATCTGTTTTGGTGTTTGAAATGAAAATTTCAATGGTGAAATTTCAAATTGGGGAATAATGTAATGACCCAAACTTTTATAAATTAGGTTCCTTTTTTATGAATAAATTCACTAACAAGTAATAAAGTTATAGAATACACATGAACTACTATTGTTATTTTGGAATTTTATATCTTATTGGAATTAAAATACGATTAAGAATCATAATTGTTGATAATATAACCATTGAATAATTATTTTATTACTATCATATATAAAGGGTTGTGATAAAGTCCAATTAACATAGACAGAAGAAGTGATGGCCTTGGCCAGTAAGATCATACCATCATAAGCACATTTATCAAAGATTTAGAGGGAGATAACAACACTATTTTTTCCATTGATTAATCCCAAACCAAGATTCAAAAACTAAAGTATGAATAGAATTGTTTATGGGAGAAGTTTTAGCTCATCGAGATCACTCTCTAATCCATTTTCGCCGAACAACCCTAAGAAAATCTCACCATCGCACACCTTACCCTTAAGACATTTGCTGGTGTAATAAAGGGTTATATATATAGACCAAAAAATATGAATTTTCTTATAAATAATTATTATATTTATCCTTTTCTAATATTACTTTTTAAATGATCAAAGAATGAGTTTGATAAAAATTAGATTTTGATATGATGAAACACAAATTTTATTTATGGGAAATGTATAGTTTCTATCAATACATGATATTTTATTAAATTAGATAATTTTTAAAATAAAATATATTTTAATAAAATATTTTTATTATATAATTTTTATTAAATATAAATAATATAATAATTTTATAATTATAAAAATAGTTTTTATAAGGGTTGGAAAACTATTACTGTTAAAAACCCATTAATTTTACATAAATATAGTTTTTTTATTTAAATGTGTAATTTATCATACTTATAGAATTATTTAGATAAAATAAATATTATTTCTTAAATCATCATGTTGAAATTATACAATAGTGATTTTTTCAAAATTATCGGAGACAATCAAATTTTTAGGTAAAAATTAAATATGGTATAAATATAAGGTATGTATAATGACATCATAATGACTCAAACATTATGTAATATATGAATTAAAATTTATCCATGACTAAATAAATATCTATGATTTAAAATAAGGTATTTTTAGGTTATTTGATTAAACCCTTTATGAATCCTCCAAAACCAATATTATATTTTAAGGTTTTAAAATAAATTTATTGTAAACATGAATCACTTCCACATAAAAAGGGTATTATTTCAATGATATTGATTCATAAATATGTCATATAATGAAAAAAACTTCAATTTTACAGAAACCATGGGCAAAAACCATGGGAGGTTTTGTGGTTTTGATTATTTTATCATATAGAATCCAAAACCTATGTTTGGAAATTAATAAAGAATTTTCCTCTCTATAATCCCACACAAACACCCATTCCACTTCACTAAAAACCATTTTATCACAAAATTACTCTTCCCTTACATCTTTAGTGACATCCCATAGCCCCCCAATCTCTCAATAAACTCCTCCCAACTTTTTAGATGTTCCCTCTCAAGGTAAGGGATCCTCTAATTCTCCTCTTTATTTGACAACATTATTTATGTTATACCTTTTGTTTTCCATTTTTTCAGGTTGGGATATGTTTTAAAACATCCCTATTATTTCCCTTATGATTTCCAAGTGATTATAGACCCATTTTAGTCTTATTAATCCCTCCCATTAACCATTAAGTACTCTTATTATGCTGCTTAAATTATCCCTCCATTTCCTATGCAAAACATTTGTGTAGTGAATACTTGTTCCCTTTTCCACTCATTGGTATGCACATATATATACCTAAAATTAATTAACTAGGTAATTACATGTATTTAACCCATACTTATTAATCATGGGATAAAATTTTATGAAATATATCCTTAGGTTGAATGATATATGTGGCACACATGAGCATGTTTATATAATGATGGGTGCATGAAATAGTGATCTAATGAATTGTGTAATGTTTCAGTCTCATGAGACATCATTTATATGGTTTGGGAGTAAAATTAATATATTATGGAACTTTCTCCACCATGTTATTATGTCTTGGAATTCATCCTTGATGTATGTTTATGATATCATGTTTAATATTGTCAGCACGTTCCTATGTTGCCTTTATGTTATCATGCTATATCATACCTCCTTATTCAATATTATGATTCTCACCCCTATTATGTTACCTTTATATTCCCCTTGTATCACATGTAAAAGTTTACCTTATTCTATGCTTTGTTTATTCCCTTAATGGGCTTTATATTTCACTCCTTTCTTATGTACATTTCTAGGTTATCTTGTGCAGTTTTAAAAATATGATGAAAATTTAGAAGCATGTTAAGGAAGTTTTAAAAAATTTCATTATATTACTCTTGAAATTTTTTGTGATATATACCTAATTTTCCAAATACACTAGGCGTCAAAATATTTTGGGATTGTATTATGTGTTCATTTATGTAACTAATCATGAAATTAGGTGTATTAAAACATAGGTTCTCATAGGGGGGTACGACTGGTGAAACAACATGATTCAGGCTGATCATTTGGGCCTTTGTTTCATGTACTTGAGGGGCCATTGGGCCATATTCATTTGGACATTAATATCATTAAGATATTGATCCTTTGGGATATAAATATGTAATAAATTAGGTCTAGTGGGTGAATTTCATTCCTTGTGGGTATTGATGAAGCTTAACCCCTCTGGGGTGTCTAGGTGTGTATGTATTGATTATTGTTTGTAATCCCCTATGCATAGTATATTTATTTAGTTGTTTATTTAATTACTTGTTTATTTATTTAATTATTTATTTAGTTATTTTTCATATTTATTTATTTACTTAGTTATTTATTTACTTATATATATATTTTTTGATTTTTTGTGTTAGTTGTTTACTTACTTAATTGATTGATTATTTATTTATTCAGTTATTTTTTATTTAATTATTCACTTATTTATTTTATCATTTAGTAATTTATTTATTCAACTAGGGGATGTAGGAAGGGGTTTAGGTTAGTATCTCTTCATGATAATGGTGATCCTCTAGTGGCAGTTAAATCATTTTCAACATGTTTGAATCTAGGTATTTTGGTGATGTTGTGCCTTTAAATTGTATATTTGGAGAGTTTTAAGCATCAAATATTGAAGTAGGTACACTCTCTATTTTTTATTTAGGTATTTTTCTATAGTTTGAATTATCCAAATGGGTTCACTGGATCATGTTGATGCTAATTCATAGGCTATTTCAGAGATGCTCGCTATCTGTAAGAACTTGATTATTATGATACATGTTCTTTCTAATGGTGAGAAACCCTAGAGGCTCTAGGATTTTGTCCATAGAGTTTCTCTGATTTGGGAGTTTTTAGATATAAAGTTTTTTCTCTTAAATATGGGTTTCCTATTGTTTAGTTCCCTTTAATGATCTTAAGTAGCAATCATGGATCTTTAACTCCTTGTTTTTTCAACCCAGACCTTTCTGTATTCATTAATGGGGCCTTGAATTTAATATTTCAAATGTTAAGAATTCTTTTTCACATATTTAGATAATGATTCATAGTCTTAATTAGTTATTATGGTATTTGAATATAATTTATGACATTTTATTGTAATTGGAGTTCTAATTCATCTGGAAAAAGAGATAGATCATGTTTGGTTTGACCATTTTTCATGAATGTTGGTGGTGGTGGATCTTAGTTCTACCATCATTGATAAGGTTATTATTTCTACTTCCAGTAATGAAATTAATTTTTTTGTGGAGTATGAGAAGTGTCCTGAATTTTTAGTGGATTGTAATGTTATTAGAAATTTGGAATATGATTTTCATAGGAGTTACATTTGTGGTAAATATGGTTTGAAAGGTTTTATGGCCAATGATTTTCAGACTAAGGTAAAGGGAAAGATCTTAGTGGATGATATTGTTCAATTAAATTCTATTAAGGATAATTTTGGGATAGTGCAAGGGGAAAGGGAACTATTTTTATTCTATTGAGGCATGTTTTTATTATATATTGGTCGGCATGATGTTTTTCAATAGATGGTTAGTGAATGTTCTATTTTATAAGATGTGAAATCCCAATGTTTAGGGAATCACATCCATATTTTTTCACTCATGGAGAGTGCATAGATTTTTTTTTATTTTGGAAAATTTTCTAGGCCATGGGATAATCTTGTTTTAGATGAGGAAACCTCTAAAGTAGTAGATTATATTTAGGATTCTCATGGTATAGTGGTTAAACCTTATGAATATGTAGATGTATAGACTGATTGTGTATTAGAAGCCCAAAAAGATGTTAAGTCCAGTTATGGAAGGAACATAAAGCTTCAAGGATCTGGAAATGGAAAATGATGGTTGTTACAGCTATTCCAACCTATATGTTCAAGGAAAGGGTCAAATCTACTCTAAAAGACTTCAATGAGGTTGAAATATCCCATTATAAGAAGGTTGTAGATGATGAAGGGTATATATAATTGGAAAATAGAATATATGGCTTAGTTCCCTCTCAAAGTCTTACTGCTTCTCTTGAACCTAGGACTTTAGGGGTGGTTGTGTCATATAGAAATAAGGATTCTATTAAATATTCCACCAAGAAATTGGTTATTGTATCAACTCTCATAATTGATATTAGGGAACATCATACATCTGAAGCATTTAAATCAAATAACTCTATGGTTTTCAATATGATAACTCTTGATTCAACTTTATCTTGAAAACCTTCTAAAATTCAGGTGAATGTAAAGTATTTATTTCTAATTATTTCACTAATATTTCATTTTTTGGATAATTTTTATAATTGTGTAAAGTTATTAGACTCTCTAACTTGTATCAATGTTGGTTAGAAACTAGTTTTTCCTCCCACCATATTGGTTTTAGCAGGATCTATTGATATCTCCATATAAAAGGATTATAATGGTCAAGAAAACTCTTAGAAACTAGTTGAAAGCTAGAGAAGCAGATGATGACCTCGTGACAGGAATGATCAAGGGGTCCATCATAATAAGATCCTTAATTATTATATAGAATTATAGATATTTTTTTTATAAGGAACTTTTTTCCTTTTTGTTTTGTTCATATTTCTTATTGTGTTTTTCCTTTGGGATTAGGGAAGTTTTCTTTATAGGATTTAATTCTCCTCCTATAGTGTATGTTTTTTTCCTTTAATAAATGGGATTTGATCCGAGCATGTTATGTATATATTTATTTATTTACTAATTTATCAACTAACTTATTTATTTAACTATTTATTTATTTAGTTATTTAATTACTTATTTACTTATTTAGATATGTAGTTATTTAGTTAGTTATTTACTTATTAATTAAGTTATTTGTTTTGTTGTTTATTATGTTATTTAGTTATCCAGTTATTTACTTATTTATTATTAATTTATTATTTTTTATTACTTATTTATTAATAAATGTCTTATCACATATCGAAATATCTTCTTTATTCACATTTATATATACAAGAATAGGTTAATAAAATATTATGGACATATGAAGAACCCATATAGACGTGCTAATGATTTTGGATGGCCCCTGGGTCATAGGCCTTAATTTTTTTAGATAATCCCCTTTATAATATAGTTGATAGGGAAACATTACATTGCTCGAAAACCCAGAGTTTATAGACCTGAGGATTCTAGCTAGATGTCATGGGGCTACATGGAATCTAACCCAAATGTGCACACCATGTACCCATATTCACTAAACTAGGACATAACTCTGAAAAATGTGGTTGTTCATGTGGTGGATAAACAGTTTCATTACATGCCATTTGTTGACTAAAACAAACTAGAACATAGTTTTATTGACAAAACACTGTGTAACTGGTGTACACACTATGTATTTCTATGTGGTTTGGAAACCATGTGGTCAAATATGCATCATGAATTTAAAACATGCTGCATAAGGACTCAAAATTTAAAACCCTATCTAGATGGAATTATACATTGTTTTGTTGGTGTACACATCATGTAACCCACAAATTTCCATGTGGAATACATGTTGAGTCCTTAGGCATGAATTTTTGTCATTCAGATAAATCACTACACGACCTATATCCGATTTTACACACCATGTAATGCATACCCATTTACGAGAAGAACACATCAAGAAATTTTGTACAACACATAATTAATTTACATGGAAAGAAAATTTAATTACAATATTAAAACCAAGTTAATATGTGTTTGTGTGCCATAAATGGAAATCACATGTCATGTGACATGGTTTAAATAATATTAATTTCCTAATTAATTCTGCATTAAATTCAGAACTATATGTCGTGTATGGTTGTTACACATAGTGTACTCTACATGCATTAAAATAGAAACACAACATGTAAATAAATTTGTGTCCATGTTTCATTAATTGATAGTACATACTATATAATTACATTAAATTCCATGTATTATACAATCTATGTAAGTGAACAGTACATGACCACAAAACACCCCATATTGTTTAAATGGATATATGTCATGTTGACTCCAATTACACATATTGTACTTAATTAATTTTAAATAAAAGTAATTAATTAACTTTTTTAAAAATTATGGTGGATGAGAATGTTTAGGATTGTTGGGATATATATTAAGATAAATAAAATATCTAATTAATAAGATAATTAATTTATTAATTTTCATAATTTTTCTTAATTAGAAAATAATTAAATGAATTCTATTGTATTAAAATTGTATTCATTTCATGTATGTGACTGATCATGATATTGACCAACCAATGTATGAGTTGGATTTATATTAAATTTAACATTATTTCTTGTGTTTTTATATGTGATAAAATTTTATTAAATTAAATATGATGTCCTGTGAGTTTTACCCCCCACCTTTATTATATTGGAGTTATATGTCCATGGTTTTAATATGTAAACCCCATAACCATTATTATGGTTCTCCTCACTGGCGTGTGAGATAATAAAAATATATAAAGTATGGTGATTAAAGGGGAGGAGGTGGTTTAGAACTCGGGATGATGTGAAATCAACTAAGAATATACAAATTTTGATGGTGGAATGTAGTAACTTCAGCCAACACTGACTTAAATAGTTTTTCCCCTAGGTTCATAGGCAAGTTTTTTGTCTTCTAAATAAATAAACCATTAGAAAGGTCATGATTAAGTCACTTTATTTATTTTATTTTATCAAGTTCATGGTTATATATTTTATGTGATTCATGTTTAAATGTTGTTAAACATGATCACATAAAATAAATATGATAATAATGAATGAAAGATAAAATAGAATAAATGAATTAGGCATAAATTGATTTTATCAATGACATTGTTAGTTAATTTTGTGAAATACACTCAATATTAACAAGATAGGTTTTTTGACTCCCTCTTGAGGAATCTTGGAAAAATTGAAGTTGGGAAAATACCCAAAAAACAAGTACTATTTTGGTGAAAAGGAAAAGAAGAGAGAGCATGACCACTTTAGGGTCATGTGATTGGGTTACATAATCGTGTAACCCTTAAAGGGACATGTGGTTGCATGACCCCCACCCCTATTCACATGAAACATTAAATACAAGATATAATGATTTTTTGAAGTAGTTTACATGTGATTGTGTGACCCAAAACTTCTTATGTGACACCTCCTAGACACACTCAACTTCTTATCCCTAATAGGATCAAGAGACAAAGGTTTTATGATATAAGAGGGTCTCACAGTCACTATCCTTATTCAATGTCCCTAAAGTCATGTGCCTACCCCAAGATAGACTGATCACACAAATCAGTTAGGTTAGTATGTCTATGATGGGCCTATCTCATGGTCATTGTTCTTCACACATTCTGTTGGGAGACATCACCCATGACATGTGACTTGGTCACATGCGATAAATGAACCCAAGTTGATTTATCGATACATTCCTTATACTGATTTAATCCTAGGTATATGGCTTGTCTTCCATGAAAAGTGACATAGACATGGGGGTAGGTACCTATAAACCCCCTCAACACTTAGAACACAAACACAAAGAACAATGATAAGGGAAACGAAAAGGAATTTTGGAAGGAGTTAGATTTTTGGAGCTATGGAATCATAAAATTTAATATACTTATATATGAAAGATTCAGTATGAAATGTGGAAAAAAATTTAAGAAAAATGGGTGACTATTGCACATGACCACCAGTGTGAGAATTGATAGTGAAATGGATCCCCCTGGTCACATGATCATATGATGCCTCCTTGGTTATACAATTGTGAGATGGTCTCTCGGTCATGCGATCATGCCATGTGATCACCTAACCATGGTACAAGTTATACAAATTGCATGAACCTTATTCTATTTCACTCTCACATAGCCCCTTTTAACCTTTTGTGATCACAAAAACCTCATACTCTATTTTGATTGTGTGATTCCTTAGCATTCATTTGAATTTCACAACCCTAATTCCTTTATACGAAGAACATGAACCCATGACATTCATGAAATATCCTATCTCTCCTAAGTTTCTCTTCTCCAATAAGACTATACCCCTTAAATATCCTCCAATGCTCCCTAACTCATAGGGCTATAATCCTTATGAGTTTATTCCATCTCCCTTTCCCATCAGTGGTTAAAGGACCATATGAACTATGAGGACTCTAATTCCTTCTATAAAAGGATACATATTATACCTTTTCAAAGTTTAATCCCCCATAATTACCTCATATATATCATGTATTTCCACATGGTCATATTCCCTATGAATACCATGATGCTTCCCATATATATTTCACAGTAAAATATCCCTTGTGTAAGCCCATAATTGTTTTATTTTGGAGCTATATTCTCCATGGGAATCATAATCAGGTTTCTTTTAGGGAAACTTCTATGTTTAATCCCCCACACAAATTCGATCTTGTATCAATTTAATTGTGTTTTAAATTCTGTTATATCTTGTTTTTCACACCAAGAATGACCTAAGTGAGCTTAAATATCTATGTTGATCATGCCAAAATCATGATATAAATTCCTCAAATATGGGACTCCTTGGTGAAAGTCCTTGCTATTCCATTTTCTCTTTCAAATGTCCATACTCCCAATAAAAATATAAACTATGAGGATACTGATTCTTATTATAATTAGGATAAACAAGATACCTTTTCATGGATCAATCCCCCATATCAAATACCATAATGACCGTATATGTATATTCTCATGTTATGTCTTTCCACATAGTCATATTCCCTATAAAGTCTATCATTCCTTCCATATATCATCTAACTTCCACATTTCCATATCCCTTATGGAAATATATGTCCTTACCACATGATATTATACTATATGGTTAGCTCCTTCACATTATATTAATTGATGTGAATGCCTGTATCATTTCTCATGGATCCATATCATCCATGGGACTCATAACCATGTTTCCCTTAGGGAAACCTTTGTGTGTAAGACTCATACCTTTGTGAAATGTGTTTGAACTTTCACTAGATTATGTTTCTCACACCGAGTGTGGTTCATGTGGTCTTATAAATTTTTGAGGATCATTCCATTGGAATGATACAAATTTCCCCATATATGTATTTACCATATGATATTAAACTTCATGATATGATCTTTCCATATGATCTTAAACTATGTCACTAAAAATATTTGTGCTTTGATTCTATATTTGATGGGATACATAGGACACCTCCCTACATCTCAGGTACAATGACATCAAAAATTCCCTCATTATCCTCATTAGGTCATATCCAATATGAGAAAACTTACATCATTTCCTGACTATACTTATTCAAGTTTGGATTTGCGATCTATCCATGCCATACTCCCTAAAAACCATTTACTATCAGGATATATTCTCAAAAGCATAATACCTTAACATGAAGGGATATATATCTTCCCGAGCCTAATATATCATTCCCCTTGGATCATACTCTCGATAGGATCCACCTTTACAAGTCCATATTCCTTGAAAAACCAACTCATCCTCTTTGGGCTATATTCACTTTAAGGATGACTAGATAGGGTTGCTTATGCATAATACTCACATCAATCATTATTAGGAACCTTTTACCTAAAAATCCTTACCACGTGACATTAAACTGCATAAATGTTTCTTTATCACATGAACTTAAAAAGTTATGATGCCTCCCAAAATACATGATCTCTGATTTCTTTTACGAAGATACAAAGTAATCCCCTTTCTGGGCCTGATATTGATTCCATAAATGAAAATTTCCATCCTAGATGATAATAAACTCTATAGTTCCCAGTAATTGGGATTAAAAACATAAATATCCCCAAACCAACAACACTAATTAATAATTCATAACAAGATGGAAAACTGATATTACATATAAATGGTATCATTTATAGTATTCCTCTTACATGTATGAACATTCACATTAGTTAAAATCATAAACTGATCATTAAGGTTGTGGTAACTAGTCCCACATCAGGATTTGGGAAAGATTCACAAACATATATTGAGTCTATTTGAGTTTGTAATAATTCCCCCCAAAAGGGCATGATGAGTTTGAAATCCCATCCTATTGACTAATGTGAGTTACTACGTATCATTGGTAACGAAACCCAATGACCACCTTCCTTTGGAAAACAGTCTCATACACCGTTACAGATGTGGAACACATTGGGAGTTTTCATTAGAAACAAAAATGGTGAACCCTACATGAATGATTGTGCAACCATAATCAACCATCCTATAATGAATTTTTAGTCCATAAAAACCATATTTCTATCCTTAAAAAAATTGTGAACCTGAAATGAATCCTTCAATAGTTAAATATAACTGGGTTTGGTGAAAAAAACAATAATAAATAAATATGTTGGTTGTACATATATAATTAAAAATTCTTTTTTACTTGCAATTATGTACTGAATGGTGGAATTATTTATAGTTGTATTTGTAACTGTAGATACCTTTCTCACAATGTTCACCTTCAGTCAAGGCAATGAAATCATTAAGTAATTCTTATGATACTTCAACTACAATAACTACCTCTACAAATTAGAAAATAAAGTCACATACATGATGAATTCAACAATAGGTGGAAATGTGATGGTCCGGGAGTACCACTAACATGGAGAAATCTTGACTATCGAGGTTACATGTGAGGTTCCTCAGGTGATAAAGCTCCCAGACTCACCTTTCTCAAGTAAGTCCATGATGAAGTCAGCTAAATCTATCGCCAATGCTAATTTCTTTGGGAGTATATCCACATAGTGTGAAAATAAGAACTTTCCTTACCTTAGGAAGGTGGATAAAGGAGTCAACTATGACACCATCCTAGTCCAAGAGTCTCATAGGTGGTCTCCTATCAACTTTCACCACCATAATCACTCTTCCAATGCCCCTTATTTTATTTCTTGGAGTGATTCCTGATAGTTCACCTCCCCAGACACTCATATCTATGAATCAAGGATGACTTTCGAAGAATAGAGAGCTGCAAAAAATAGGAAGAAAGATCATATCCCCTCTTTCACCAACAAGGATCACTGACATATTCTGATATAAAATAGTGGGAATTATTATATTCCAAATCATCCATACAAAGTATTCTAAAATATCCTAACAACAAACATAGGTCAAATACATATCCCCTCCCCCATGCACAATACCCATTGAGATATTTTGATAGAACAAGAAGGAAATTAGTGAGAATATATCTCCACTTGAATCGAATATGTATTCCAATATATCTTATAAGTAGAGAATGAGTATTCCTATATTCCTACCCATACCCTTTTGAACTTCCATTATATTCTGGCAGTGATAGAGGAGATTTAACATCATATTCCAGCAATGATATAGGGACATGAACATACTCCCATCCCAATAGATATAGTATCATATTAGTGTGTTAAACATGAATATATGGATACTATAGAACAAGCACATATTCTTTCTCTTATATGGGAGGATTATTGACATATTATAGTAATGGATGAGGTATAATACATGGATCATATCCCTATTCTGATGGGGTTTTGTCAAACTAGTTTAGAAATAACCTTAGGACTGGTGCATATTCCTATTAAATGAAGATTATAGCATATTACAAAGGAAAAAAAGATTATACTCGCATGACCATTCCAACCAAGGATTGTTGGCATATTTTGGTAGTCACCTCAGGGAATTCCCACATTATTTCTTGAAATCCAAGAGATAATCAGCATGTTTTTATAGTTGATAGGGGGTAGGAGAAAATCACTAATCCCACTAATAGAGGACTATACCAGTATCCTTTAGAGGCCATATAGAAGGAAGATAAAGTTACTTCTACCATTTTGGAGGTCCATTAACATATTTTGATGGGGAATACACATCTGAATCAGGCTCATATCCTCACTTTAGTAAGGGATGAAAAACATATTTTCAATAGCCACCTAAAGGCGGGATCATATCACTACAAAAAATATTGAAATTTGCTGGAACACACTAGTAGGTTCTTATCAGTGGTCCCATATTGTTGTGGCAGAAGTAAATCATCAGTATACTCTGATGACTAAAACACATTAGAATCATACTTCAGTATGACCCAAAATGAAAAGTCATCATATTCCGAACATGACATAGGATGAGGGTCATATTCTTATCTTACTCAATGAGAGTATCCTTGAGGCTACACAACACATATATTCAACATATTAAGGGTCTAATAACCCTCTATTTAAATAAAAAGGTGAAAAGTACCATGATAGTCCTCCTCATGTTAGTATAGAGATGATTTATAGGGATTATACCCCTAAAACTCACCATATAAAACCTCCTCATAGTAATATCTCGCCAAGGAAAGGATATCCTCTCCTTTACCAGGGCACCCTCATATAGAGAAGTTCTTGAAACCCCAATGTTAACTATATTTAGTTCCCCACCAATCACTGTAAACATCTCACCTTGATCAGTAAGTAAACTATTGAAGTGACCTCTAATGTATGACCAGGTGGAGGAGCACACCTATAATGAAGAAGAGGCTGGATTGGATATGTGGAAGGATTTGTCTAAGAAATATCTTCCAACTATGTTTATCCCATCACCACTTCCAACTATGTAGTCACTTATGATCTAAAGGAGGAGTTCATATATTACTTACGAAAAAACCTATGGGAAACCTTTAAATGGATAAAGGATAAGAAAAACCCTTACCATGGATATGAGGATCTTATTAAAGCCATAAACATGCACTGTTGTTAGATAAACCTCACTACTTTCTCTGTGTCCCGGGACCTGAGAAAGAAAAAATATTTTAAGAGCCTACGATACGCTTGCCTCCAAAACTTAACAACCCTCTAGTAGGTAATAATTTAAGCCTAATCGGATGGGAATATCCAAGGATGGGGTGAGTACAAATCATTTCATTTCACCCTATCCCTAGGACAATAGAGTCCCTTGGACATGAAATCTTATAATGTTATATCCATAAGAAACATGAAAATACCAAGCAATGAATGATCTAGATGGTAAATCCACTAAAGGTTACCCATTTCAAAAATTAACAAGTTTCATGAGTGGAGGGAGAGGGATGCCAATAAGCTCATGAGATAGAACTCTCATCAGGAATAACATATGTTATAAATGAGGAAGCCAAAGTCTCAGGCTGCTCAATGGCGCCCTGCGGAAAGTGGATCTCATTCTGAGTAGGCACTTAACCTATCTTATAAATGAGTAAAAGTGCACCAAATAAAGAAGATAATCATAGATGATACTATGTAAGAAATCAGGAAGAAACCCCATCCCACATGGCTAGAATTTATTTTTACCACCCCACCCCCACCCCAAGGTCATCAAATCCTAGGTTGGTCCATAAGAAATCATCAACACTCCAAATCCAAACCAGATCATAGGGATAGGGGTGTTTTTACTATGAATTGCATTTCGGTAATCATAAAATCATTATAAGGTTTGGGAAGTACCAATGATGGTCCAACACTAACCCTTAGAACTCACAGTTAGGGAATTATTACCACCCCCATTAGGTGATCGGTTTTCTCTATATTGGGCAGTGGCTACTGATGGTCGGTACCCCAACCAATTATCTCGACATGTGACATACCCATTTCATTTGGATATTGCTTGAAAATAATGGTTGGATACTCCCTCAAGGTCACAATTCACAGACCAAAACCAGGGGAGAATCCAATAAATAAAATAAAATCCCTCAAGGTTCACAAGAAAAAATGGACCAACTAGAGAAAGGGAGAAAGATAAGATCTTGATGTGACTCTTGAAGGAGGATTAAGTGGTGTAGAAACAAACTATTACTCAAATAATGGAGAGATGATTCCTATTTCATGATATTACTTAGTGAAAATCATCACTATTAATATGATAAATGATACAGACTAAGAAACAAAACCTTGAATGATGAAATTTCAAAATAATACCTCAAGAGGTGGGTGACATCGATGCACAAACCAAGGTCGTGAAAACTTATAACTAGAGGGTAATAAAAAACATAACACCTTTAAATAATTATTTTCCATGCCCTCAATGAAAATTTTCTAGGGATAAAGGGAAAGTTGTCATTATATATGTCTCACCACCCTAAAAGTAAAAATACCCTCCACGTAAGAGAGGATGGTTGTTGACAGTCCTTTTCATCACAAAGTCTAATGACTGAAAAATGGAAATACCTTCATCCAAAGTGATTCATCCTTTGAACAAACATCAAAAATCGACAAAGGCATGAAAAAGGATTTCTTCACACTTAGGTCGCGCAAGTTTCCTTATGGTCGCGCAAGTATACTTGCGCGCCTCATAGTGGTCACACAGGTGACTTGTGCGCCCTCTTTGATTCTCACTCGGGGTCTTCAACAGCCTATAAATACCCCTGGTGGGGCCCCCATTTCAAGGACGGAAAAATTACAAAAGCTAGATTTAATCTCTGGTCGCCCTAGTCTCTGCTTGAAATTTTCCGGTCACTTCTAAGGTAATTTCTTACCTAGAATGGAAGATCTAAATAGGGGAAACAAGGCCTAAGTGTTGAAACTCATAAACACTTGCGCGCCTAAGTGGCCAACCCTTAAGGGAAATGGCCACACTTGTGCGCCGCCTTATCCTTTCGACATAACTTGCACGCCACTCTTTTGGAAGCCTTTAAGGATAAAACTAAGGGCTTGAGCCAATCCTTGCCCAAGTATTACCCTAAGGGTTGACCGTCATGCAAGTACCCATGTGTCGCGCAAGTATACTTATGCGACCAAGACTTGTGCTCCCACGCAGGACTTGTGCGCCTCTCTCTTTTTGGGTGCCCCTCCTACTTATTCACCTCTCTTATTCAAATCCACCTCTCCTATTCAAGATTTAGTCTTCAAGACACTCTTCAAAGCCATTTTATGGCATGTTTCTTTGATATGATTCCTTATCTGAAATGAATTCTATGGAACATATCTCAAAACATAGTGATTTACATATCTTTATATCACTAAAGTGAGAGATTTGATTCATTCAACCTCATTCTTTATGATGAGTGGATATTTAACCTGGGCCTCCTTTTTAGAAGTAAGCCCCAGTCATTATTCCCAAATATGGGCTTCCTTTTCAGGAGTAAGTCCCAATCTCAAATCCCCAAATAAGGGCATCCTCCTTAGGAGTAAGCCCCAAATCCCATAAACTGGGCCTCCTTTTCAAGAGTAAGCCCCAGTCTTTAAGTTACCTTAATTTTGGGCATCCTCCTCAAGAGTAAGCCCCATGTTCCCAAATATGGGCATCCTCCTCAAGAGTAAGCCCCAACCATAATTCCCTTAACCTGGGCCTTCTCCTTAGGAGTAAGCCCCAGTTCTCAAGTCCCTTTAACCTAGGCCTCCTTCTTAGGAATAAGCCCCAGTCTTAATTTCTCTTAACCAATCTTAATTTGATTTTGATTTGGACTTTCTTCTCAGGAGTAAAACCCAATCATAAGTCCTGTCTAATTTGGGCATTCGTCTTAGGAGTAAGCCTTAAGTTAAGTATCCAAATCTCCATAAATCACATATAACTTTATGGACCTTGTTCCCGGGTTTCTTCCCTGAAGTAAATCCTAATCTTCATCTATTTGGGCAGTCATACATACATAATCCCCACATCATTTCTTATGATTGAACAATTGTCAGGTTTTACCAATACCTCTTGTTTCTCACACCGAGCATGACTCAGGTGAGGTTAGAGTGTAAAAGTAATTATGACATATTTTTTTGATCCATCAATCATGCATAAACCTCATACTTCTTTACTCAAACTATGTAGGTTCTGATTCATTTTCCAAAACAAAGGATACGTAGGTAGCCCATCTACGGGTACGATCCCAACTCTGAAATAATCTATGTCCTTATGAATGACAATAAACTTCAAGTGCCCCGCTGAGTGGCTTTAAAAACAGTATGGTCATCATAATGACCAAGTGATTTCTATATAATGTGTCGAAGGATACCATTGACTAAGAATCTCTAAACAAATACAGATGATTATCTATCGATGAAGAACCTTGAATACATATAAAATATTCTCTAAATCTCCTACATATTAATCATTGATTTTTAGATTTAAATGAAAGCTCATTTTCATACTTGGTAATTTAATAAGGATTCATGAACATAACTTAAATCTATAAAGAGAGTCCCATAGTAGACAATAATTTCCCTCAAAAAGGTGTGATGAGTCTGACCTCCCATTCTCTCGACCAATGTAAATTTATAAGCCTCATCAGTTCACGGCTAATGAGCACCTACCTTTGGAAAGTAGGCCCCAATGGATATGGAATCATTGGATGTTTGGGTTCTACGAACAAACCCATTAGAATCCACATGGAATGTTTGAACCTTAAATCAATGAGGTCATCCCTAATTCCAAAGGAAACAAAAAATGGTGAACCTGACGTGAATCTTTAACCAAGTTGAAATTATGTTTTACTTATTTGTTGGGTCCCTATTTAAACTCAATGAGAGGTCCAACAAAACAATGAATAACATATGTGCTCATCCAAAAGATGTAGTGGATGGACTTATCTTGATTACGTCTGTTATATCAAACAGACACTCTTTTCCAATATCTTCTACATTATATAAATGACTTCTCTTAAATTCACACCTGTGAATGCCTTTGCTGTGAATACCTCTGTTTCTACTCCTGTTGGATCGCCGTTCGCTCTAAGGATGACATCACCTACTCAGCATCTTCAACGCTGGGTATCAAATGCACTGGTTAAGGAATACCGTCAAAATGGTACTATTCCGACTCTGGAGGCTGCTCGGCAAGCCCTTCAAGTCAATAATTCACCCTGGTTGTCCGTACAGCGATGACCAGTGATCAAGAAGCAGGTGGTGCCAACCACTATCTCCAACCGTTTCAGGTCGTTATCCCCAGAACACAATTACCAGTCCCTCCCATATTCTGCGGAGGTGAATGAGCAGGTCCCTTAGGGCCTTAATTCAAGGAGACATGAGTCTTTCTCAAGGGCTCCCACCAACAATCTCCACCAGTCTCATGCGGAAGTGCATCCTCAACATGATGATGGTATCGTCTCCAGGCATTCGGCTCAGGTTCCTCAAACCCGAGCAGGCAAGGCGAACCGCCAGAGGCAAAATCTTGTCAACAGTGAACAAGTTATTATATCTGCCATTTTCGGAGAAGTCCACCAACCTAACATCGTGGGAAGCAATGAGAGGGCACACAAACCCATCCGTTTTAATTCTGATGTCCAGCAGACTCATCTGGCAGCAGCACGCCAATCCCGCCAGGCAATTCTGGCAGAGTACTATAGACAGGAACATAAGCCTGTTTATAAATCATCAGCTAGTCAGCATGCTCGTCTGACTACATACGATGGAGCCCGCCAACCCAATGTGTTGACAACTGGTAAACAGGCACATACACCTGCTTACACTCATCAATCATGTCAGCAGACTCGTCTGTCAGTATTGAAGGAAGATCGTCAACCACGTTTGGTGGAGTTCAATTAGTAGGCACATACACCTTCCAGTATTGATCAAGCCTACCAAAAGTATCATTTGGTAGCACCCGGAGAAGTCAATTGGAAAGCCCCAATGACAAACAGGAGGCATACTCAACTCTATGCCCCCACACTTGAGTACTGTCAGAATTCACTGATAGGAAAAGGAGGACAGGAGCAGGCACATACACCTACTCCAAGCACAGAATGGACGTATATCCCCATTCTGGCAGCTGAAGTCACCAAGCACATTCTGTCAATGGTGAAAGAGAAGAAGCAAATCCCTGCTCATATTCTGGATGCCTGCCAGGATATTATAACAGCTTTAGCAGCATCTCAGGGAAAGACACATAAATCTATCCCTAGCAGTGGAGTGGAACATCAACAATTCACTCCGGAACAGACACACACCTCTGTTCCAGTCCAAGAGGGTTGTGGGGGCATACTCCCCCATATCATAAGGACAACCAAGTCAGGCACATACACCTGATTTGAGTGGAGATAATCAACCTAACTTGATCATTTCTCCTAATAATACACATACATCTGCCCATAACGACCACTTTCGTCAACAAGTGGTTTTTAAATTGAGTAAGAAGGCATCTAAGAAGAAGACCCTCCCAACACAGTCAAGAAATCAAGAACCAATCTATAATAAGGCCTTGCTCGATGCTGGAGTTCTTGAATCCCTCAGACAATTATCTGTTGGAATTCAAGATTTTACTCCCTCATTTCCCAATAGTGGGAACATTAATTCTGAAGGTCTTCATCAGACACTTCCTCGTGAAGTCTTACTTCATGACAATTCGGTCGATCCCGAAGATTCATCTTCAGATGAGAGCCACAGGAACCCTATGTGTGGCCAGAAGACCAAGGAGAAAAATGTTTCATCTTTTGCTGTAACCCACCATGGTGGTCCTCCCCATGATGATGAATTTATCTGTGAAATTCCTCTCTACAGTAGTAATTCACATTGCCTAGAAAATGCTCCAATGGACAATGTAGTGAAGAGAAAGCCCTCTTATCTTGAGACACTTGCAAATGTGAGGCCAGTCATGTCTGATGCTTTACCACTAGCAGGTGAAATACTTCCTCAATCATAAGATAGCCCAGGGTGTAGGTCATTCTACGAACCACCCTTGGATCGTTCATCTTCTAGTTTGATCAGTGAATTCTCTACCAATATTATTGAATCCGATGAAGCAACAAGGAAGCACCAGCTATGGTCTAATTAGGTAGAAGAATCTTCATCAAATGATAAAGAGGAAATGCTGAATATGAGAAAAAAATGGCAAAAGGTGAAGTGCCAGTTATGTTTTGGCATTCGGATGACTCTCAGTATGACATTCCAGAGATGTTGACAGAAGATGGAATTCATGATATTCGTCTCAACATATGGAAAACTATTTGTCAGTTGAAAAAAAAATTATCTTATGATGAATATGAAAATCATGTCAAGATAATAGAAGGGTTACAACACCAAATTGACTTGGAATATCTCTCAGTTTCTCGATATCTGAAGGCTAAAGAGCAGCAGAGATCCCTTCAGCGTTAATGCCTTGGCACAATAAGAAGATTGCGCCAGTTAATTGAAAATTCCCCATCTGGTATTCATATTAGGGGATGGGGTGTTCATGGAGCACTATATTTCACTGTACTCTCCAGTCAGCAAAGCCTGTTGAAAATGGTCCCATGCAATGTTATTGCCCATAGTCGGCCACAGTCAATTGGCTTTGTTTGCAATCAAAGGCTCTCTCAAGAACATGCCTCAACTAGTTCTTCTCAAAATCAAGCATACAGAGAACAAGTTGTTGAATTACTCTTGCATCAAGAAAACGAGAATATTGAACATGCCTCTCATTTGGAGCAAGCACATCATCAAGTGACAAAAGTGTTAGAAATAATCCAATTGTCTTTTGAGCTGGGTGATAAAAGTGGATACAGGTTGATGCATCTAGCCAATTTCTAGACTAAAGTTCACAAGATCAATAGAGATTTTAAGAAAGTCTCAGATATAGCATGTCAAGAACCACCCCAGCTCACCAGACTGGGGACTCTTTTAACCCAACCCTCAGAATCAACAAATATGATTCGAGGAGTTGAGCAAAAACAGTAGGAACAGCCCCAGTCCATAGGACTGGGGACTTTTTCAAATCCTTAATCTCTTCCTCAGAGAAATTCAGTCTTCTCTCGATTAGGGAAGAATCCCCAAAAGGAACGAAGAACCAAATTATCAGGAGATTCCCTCCAAATTACGGTTCTTCAAGAAGTTCCTAAAGGATCAAATCGACAAAAGGAAATGTCTCATCAGAGACATGGAAGAAGACAATATTGCAGAAATGCTGATATAAGGGATGCAAAGCGTTATGCATCAATTAATGTCATCAATGTCGTTGTTGCTGATCCCCCAGATGAGGCTCACTCAGAGAGATCAGATGAAGAGGTTCATACTCAAGAAGTTGTACGCATAGACACAAATGAAGAAGGTGTGCGTACACGAAATCAAAGGCTTACCCAGAATCTAGGTAATCCTTCAAGTAACCCAATTCTCCCTCTCCGAAAGGTGTCCAATAAGGGGAAAGTAAAGAATCAGGTTACATACCCTTAGTATGGAGAATGTCAATCGCTCTCATTAGAGCAAAGATTTTCACAACAGTAGGAAGAAATGAAGGAGTTGAGGAGGTTGAATGCAGAACTACTTCAAGGTAGTCTTCCTGCTAAGCGTGTTGGAGTCAGTCAGCCAAGGGAATTTGTTTCGGAAACTGATATGGATCAAGAATATCCTCCTTTATCCGTACACCCTCATAGGTATAATTCTATGGGTCAAGTGCAACAAAAATCAGTGGTGTTATAATCTGTTGCAGTGCCAGCCACCACATCTGTCAAAGCTCCAGTTATCGCACCTGCTCAAGTCCAAGCTCAGTCGGATGCTTCTCAAAAGTTAATAACTATTATTTATTCATTAGAAGCTTGGTTGGAAGCTATGGATGGAAAGAGTGCTCAAATTCAACTAGAAAAGAGAGCTTACCCTGAATGGGTTGATGTGATTCCTCCCCCATCAAAATTTTCAAGTACCACATTCCCAATATTTAATGGTTCGGGAGATCTAGAGCAACACTTAACACATTTTGTTTCTCGTTGCGATCCTATGATGGGAACCCCTCAGCAACAGGAAGCAGTTAAGCTCAGGTGTTTTGTACAGTCATTACAAGGGCGTGCTTTTGTCTGGTACACAAGCTTGCAATCCTAGTCAATTACTGAGTGGGAGGATCTCCGTCAAAAATTCCTTCTTCAATTCAACTCAAATTTTCCAAAGACAACAGTTTTTGATCTTACAAACTGTAAGCAAAGGGAGAATGAAAGGGTTTCAGATTTCATTGCGTGCTGGAAGGGATTAACATATTCCCTAAGCTTAGCACTCCCTCAAGAAGAATTGTTGCCAATCTGTGTGGCAAATTTGCGTGATGAATTATGCATGCCGTTGATCCCTGTGAAACACACAGGAGGGTTTCGAGACCTTAATTCGATCTCTCAACATATTGAAGATTCTCTTATGAAGACTAAGGATAAAACTCATGTAATTCCATCAGCTCCAGGAAGGTGAATGGGTAAAGTAGAGACTGCTACAGTTATGCTTAAACAAGCACCTGTACCTGCTTTCACCTCAAAACCTTCATCTTCCTGAAGGGTTCCACCTCCTAAGCATCAACAACAGAGGCCGTTTTGTCAAGATGATCAAAGAGATCAAAGACAAAAACAATTTGAAGATCTGAATAGCAAAGTTTACTCTTTCCGAAATGAAAAAGTTCTTGGTTACTTCGTTTCAGCTCTGGAAAATAATTTGGTTCAATTGCCAAGGCCCAAAAGGCCGAACAAGGAAGAAGATGAAGACCATCCCAATTACTACCCATTTCATTAGATGTTGGGTCATCCCATTAATGAGTGTTTTGTCTTCAAAGACCTCTTGCAAAAAATGGTCGACTCGGGACAAGTCAAATTGAAAGGTTCTTCAACTCAGGTAGAATGTGTTACTGCTACAAATCTAGAGGAAGAAGGTGAGTGACAAGAAGTCAAAAGCAAAAATGCGCAAAATTATGATGATTGGATGGTCAGAAATATGGTCAACTGAACTCATGCCATTTTTCAAATGCAATTGAATAAACCAATTGTGTCTTTTTCTATGAATGCCACGTCAAAACCCTCTTCATCAGAGAGAAAATCCTCAAGGAAACGACATAATTCAAAGAATGAAGAGCAATCAGAAGAAGATGAAATCGTGTCAAAGCCCAATTTGTCTTTGACTCTGGAATATTTTATGCCATCTAATTCGAATCCACGAGCACCATCCCACCAAACAGAATAACCTAAACTAGATAATCAGGCAGAGTCTTCATCAGATGAAGAGTTGATCTTTGGTTCTATTAATATGATTCATTTAATAGATCCTTATGCCAGTCGCAGTTTTGATCCTGATGATCCTGAGTTCCCTATATCAAATAGAGGAATTAGAGGGAGTTTCAGAGGTCTAGGATACAGAGGAAGACGTGGATATCCCAGAAGCCACTATTCCAATTCTACCCTTGCCAGAACTGTATATGCAGCAGAAACTTGTGGCAGAGCCCTTTAGTGGGCTAAAAAAGAACAAGCAAATTCTTCCACCAATAGCAGATTCAGTCCTGGCACAATTACTATGGAGGATCGGTTAGAGGTTCCACTTTCTCCCTATTATCAAGTAAATAGACTTAATCAATCTAATCTTCCAAAGACAGAAGTATTTACAAATCCTACCCCAATACAGGAAGCATTTATATCCAAAGCATCAACTTCTAAGGCACCTGCAAAACCAAATGTTCTTGTTGGGAAACACAGACCTTTAGATCAAAAATATGATGTATTGAAACACCTGGCCCAATTACCGGCCATGTTATCAATTCTGGATGCCTTGAATTTATCAAAGGATCTTCAGGAGGCACTCATCGAGGCTTTGTCAAGTCCTCAGGAGTTTGAAACTGAAATTTCTGCAGCTGAAGTCTACCGTGTAGGGAATAATACTGCAGAATGTCATGCATTGATATCTTTCACAGATGAAGATGAAGATGATGTCGTGCATGGACATATTAGACCTTTGTACTTATCTGTAAATTTCATTTGTGTAGACATTCAAAGAGTTTTCATTGATAATGGTTCAAGATTCAACCTTAACCCCATTCGTACACTTCGTCGATTGGACCTCACAGAATCTGATTTATCTCCTTCTACTTTGATGCTGCAAGGATATGATAAAAATTAACAAGAACCACTGGGCGAGATTACACTCAGAACTCATTTTGGATACCTTGTATCCAATTCAGATTTCATGGTTTTTGATCATGATACAACCTTAAACATCTTTCTTGGAAGACGTTGGCTGCATCAACATGTGGATATCCCTTCATCATACCATCAATGTCTCAAATATTGTTTCGATGGTCAAATTGGGACATTGTATGGTGATAAAGCCCCATTTAAGACATGTGAATCTCAATACATTGAGGCAGAATTCTATCACATGAAGGGAAAGGATAAATCCACATCAAGGAAGGTTACCAAGGTTAATGATCCATTTGGTTTGGAAAAGATTCCAGTAAATCCATTTACACATGTGAGTACAGACTATGTGTTTCCTATCAGTCAAATTGACAGGATATACCCAAATCAAAATACTCTTATGGAAACTTCCATAATGTTAATCACGGCAATCAATCCATACAGCATGGGAGAAATTGGTGATTCACCAAACAATGATGAAATCTCAAATGGGGATGTCTTCATTTCATCTGCTGAAATCCAAAAAGTCTATACTTCATCAACTAGGCCAGAAGAAGTTATAGCAATGTCAGAGGTGAACGATGATGTCAATTCTCAATCCATCATCTCCTCTTTATTACCCAAGGAAGACCCTTCATCATCAATAGGGTCAGAAATGGAAGCCTCTTCTTCAAGATGTTCAAATTTTAACATCTCTCCTGATCATGGAAATTCTGCTTCATCATCTATTATGAAAGTAGAAACATAAGAAATGACACATGTTGAAGAAGAAGAGGAAGATCTCAGGGATGCTCCTCCATCTTTTGAAGAGGGTATCTCTACCACTATGGATGAACTCAGGGAAATGAATCTGGGTACAAAAGAAGATCCAAACCCCACTTTAATTAGTGCAGTTATGACTCTTGAAGAACAGAAGATTTATATTTCATTTTTAAAGAAAAATCGAGATATATTTTCTTGGAACTATGCAAAGATGTCAGGGCTTGATCCTGATGTTGCTACTAATCGTTTGAGTTTTCCAGAAGAACATCGTTGATTCAAGCAAGCCGCGAGAAGAACACACCCAACTTATGCTTCCAAAATTGAAGCTGAAGTGGATAAGCTTATTAAAGCTAACTTCGTCAGAGAAGTTCAATATCCCAAGTGGTTGGATAATATTGTCCATGTGAAAAATAATAATGAAAAAATTAGAGTTTTTATTGATTTCAGAGATCTTAATCGACATTGTCCAAAGGATGATTTTCCAGTTCTGACCACAGAACTCTTAATTGATGCAACAACTGCCTATGAAGCACTTTCCTTCATGGATGGATATTACGGGTATAATAAAATCTGAATGGCTCTAGAGGATGAATAATATATAGCCTTCAGATCCCCTCAGGGTGTGTTTTTCTATCGGTTAATGCCCTTTGGCCTAAAGAATGCAGGCGCAACATATCAGTGTGCCATGCATCGTATATTCAAACCCTTTTTAGGGAAGTTTGTTGAATTTTATGTGGGAAATTTGGTGGTTAAATCTAGGAAATGTTCTAACCACTTGGATGATTTGGAAGTCATATTCCACAAACTTCGACAACACAATTTGAAGATGAACCCCTTAAAATGTGCTTTTGGGGTAACCTCAGGAAAATTTCTCGGCTTTGTTGTACGCCATCATGGTATTGAAGTCGATATTGAGAAGACAAAGTCAATCATTGGTATGTCACCTCCTCTAAATTTGAAATAATTGAGAGGAATTTAAGGACACTTATCCTATATTCGGCATTTCATCGCCAATTTGGTAGGAAAAAGTTTACCCTTCACCAAATTGATGAACAAGGGAGTCACTTACCAGTGGACTGAAGAATATCAAGAAGCATTTGATATTCTCAAGAAATATCTCTTGAGTCCACCGGTGTTAATGCCACTTGTTGAAGGAAAACCATTTATCCTTTATGTGACAGATTTAGAGAGATCATTGGGTGCCTTTATTGCTCATAAAAATGATGATGGGAATGAAAATAGCCTCTACTATCTCAGTCAGACGATGCTTGAAGCAGAAACCTGATATTCAAATATTGAGAAGTGATGCCTAGAATTAATCTTTGCAGTTCAAGAGTCGAGACACTACCTGCAACATCACGAGGTCCAATTGGTATCTCACAATAACCCTCTCAAATTCATCCTTAGCCATCTAATGCTTACAGGATGTATGGAAAGGTGGGAAGTTATTTTTCAGCAATTTGATATTCGGTATGCCTCTCAAAATGCAATAAAGGGCCAAGATATGGCTGATTTCCTTACTGAACATCCTTCAATAGAAGATAAATCTTCAGATATTGAACTTCCTGATGAGGAAGTCTTTTCTATTCAAGATAGTCTTCAAACATGGGAAATGTACTTTGATGGTGCCTCTAGAAGTCCAACAGGGAAGAAAATGGAAGATCCGAAATTCAACAAAGTTGGGTTAGGAATTGTGCTCATTTCTCCAGAAAATGCAGAGCTACCCTATTCCTTCTCATTATTGGGAGGCGGGACAAACAATGAAGTAGAATAACAAGCTCTTATCGCAGGATTGGAGTTGGTGCTTCAAGAACAAGTGAATTACTTAAAGGTGAAAGGTGTTTCAGACCTTGTAATCAAACAAGTCAATGGGGATTATGAAATCAGAAAAGAAGAACTAATCCCTTTGTATGATTACACCAGAGAGTTAATGGAGTAATTTCCTTCGGAACTGACATTTTCTTATGTCCCGTGATCACAAAATGCCCAAGATGATGCACTGGCTAATATAGCCATAACTCTGGTAGATCCAAATCGGGACGAGACAAGCATCAGTATTGCCCACCGGCATATAATTTCACCTTATGTTCAAACTAGAACAGAGGAAATCAATGAAATTAGTCCAATTCCTAAAACATATGGTCATACTATAGGATGGATGACACCTATCAGGGAATAACTTCAAAATGGAACACTTCCACCAGATTGAGCCGAGAGAGAACAAGTCTGGAGACATGTGGTCAATTTTACTCTTTATGATAGCCCAGATCACCTAGAAAAAATTCTCTACAAAAGAGGTTTTGATGGAATTCTCTTCGGATGCATTGATGGTGAAGAGACAATGGCTGTCATGAAAGAAGTGAATGCAGGAGTCTGTGGTGCCCATCAGTCTGGACATAGACTATCTGATCAAATTCTAAGTCTTGGATACTTTTGGCCTTCAATGATACATGATTGTGTTGATTTCACAAAGAAGTGTCATTCATGCCAAGCACATGACAACTTCATTCATCAACCTCCAAAATTGCTTCATACAGCTAAATACTCGTGACCATTTGCCACATGGGGAATGAATGTCGTGGGACCTTACCCTTCAGCTACAGTTAAGTAGTTTAATTATATTCTTACTACTACTGACTTCTTTTCCAAATGGGTAGAGGAAATATCTCTCAAATAAGTCAGTTCTAAAATCATTGTTAGCTTCATCAAGTCTAACATCATTACCAGATTTGGTGTCCGTCATACCATATTGACGGACAATGGCACCAACTTCTATTCATCTGAGGTGAGGAAGTTGTATCAAGAATAAAACATCAAATCCAATCATTACTCTTGGTATCATGCAGCAGCCAATGGACAGATAAAAGCCTTCAATAAGACTCTATCAAATATACTGAAAAAGATGGTGGATAAAGATAAGAAGTCAAGGCCTGATAAACTCTTTCACGCTTTATGGGCCTATCAGACCACCACCCGCACTGCAACGCGGTCAACTCCATATTATTTGGTATATGGAATAGAAGAAGTCTTTTCCATCGAGGTTAAATTACCCTCACTCAGAGTAGCCATTTATTATCAGTCATCTACAGATGAACAATCTCAATAGCGATTGGATGAACTGGAACGATTAGATGAGAAAAGATTCTTCACCTTGCACCACTTGGAAGTCTATCGGAATCAAATAGCACGAGCTTTCAACAAAAAAATTCGTCTTCATTCATTCATTCAGGGAGAATTGGTATTGGTTCTTAGAAAACCAATGATACCAGGAAAGAAACCTCCTAAGATTGAGCCAAAATGTTAAGGACCTTACTCAATACATAAGGTCTACTCCAATGAAGATTATTCTTTAATATCAATGGATGAAGAACTCATCACTACTCCAACCAATGCCATATTTATGAAGAAGTATTTAGTATAAACACAAAATACACCATCCATGTTCCACGCATATGACCTTAAACTATTTGAATTACTCTTGTCCAACATGACGTTAAACTGTGCCCCTATATTCGTCCAACACGACATTAAACTGTGTTGTCCTTGCTGCAAGACATTAAACTGCATAGTCCCTTACGTCCAACAAGACATTAAACTCCACCATCCATGGTCCATGCATATGACCTTAAAATTTCTTTTGTCCAACATGACATTAAACCGTATCGTCCCTTTTCATCCAACATGACGTTAAACTATGAAAAAGTTCCTAATATGTCCTATATGATGTTAAACTGTATTTTTTCCTTACTGAATGACATTAAATTGCACAGTCCCCCTTTTCATCCAACATGACATTAAACTGTATTGTCCCCATCATCTTAGATACAGGACTCTAAACTGTACAACACCCTTATTGTCCAACATGATGCAAAACTGTGTTCATGTCCAACATGACGTTAAACTATGTCCCTATATTTGTCCTAAATGACATTAAATTGCACCGCTCATTCGTTCTACATGACATAAAACTGAACAAAGTCCCTTAATACGTCTTACATGATGTTAAACTTTATTTTGTCTCTGCTACATGACATTAAATTGTGCAGCACCAATAGTCCTCACTGCAAGACTTTAAACTACATAGTCCCTTCATATGTCCTACATGACATTAAACCGTGCATCGTTAAGGTTGTTGCTACCTCTTTTTTCTCACACCAAGTATGAATCATGTGAGCTTAGAGTAAACTTCAACCATAACACCCTTTCTGGGCTGCTAACCATGTGTAAGTCCCAACACCATTTTTTTAGGTCGTTGTTCTCAAAAACAACTTGATCACCAATTCATTCTTTAATCGAACTACGCGGACTTTGATCCTTACCTTTCAGGATAGGTACGTAGGAAACCTCCCAAGGTTCAAGCCCAAAACCAATCTATTCACATCAGTTTACCTCCATCTCATATGATGTCGATTCGTGAAGCCACCCCCAGAATCGATCTCTTCACATTGGTTCACCTTTTTCCTTGCTATATGACGTTAAACTGTACAACACTTTTGTCCTGTACGACAATAAACTACAACATTATTTGACACCCTCACCTGAGAGGGAATCATTATTTACATTGATCTACAATCATGTTATATTCCAAAGACTACGTGCATACATAGAAATGTCTGAACCTTTTATCTTGGGTCAAACCATCATTGCACTAAAGTCCCCTTTTCACCCTTCACTTGTACGAACCAAATCTGTACAAAGGGTATTTCTAGAACTATGTGCGGCTTGATTCCCATCCTTATGGGATACGTAGGAACGTTCGAGTGTCCCTTGAACCTAGCCCCAAGTCTTTGGGCCTAACCCCAAATTCTACTTTCAGTCCCCTGGCTGAAAAGTTCCCTTATGAAAACACACATTGTGTATTCATTATTATGGTCTGAGCTCTATGACCTTAAACTAAGATTTCCTATACTCTCTTCCTACATGAAATTAAATTGTATTTAAAGAACTAAATTTGGCTTGATTATCATTCTAATGAGATATGTAGTGAAGTACAACATCTCAATTCAGGACCCAGCCACAACATGATTATGGTTAGCATTGGTCTGTGTAACTCTACATGCATTGAACAATGACCATTTTTATGTGTCATACTCCTAATATTAAATATTTTAGGATCTTCATAGCCCTTTTCTTGACTTCTAGTCACAAAATTTCCAATTCCCGAGAGTTATTTTTCTTGATTATGCAGCACGTGCCCTTAGGCAGCCTTGCATAAGTAGTCTACATAACAGACCTGTCAGCCAAAAGATGCTATTATTTGACTATGCAGTCAATGCCCTTAGGCGGCCCTACATAATTTAACCCCCTAACGGGTTTGTTAAACAATGGTAACTTCATTATTGGGAAGAAATTTTTTTTTCTTTAGTTGTCTTAACGACAATATATAGGGATCCGCAAAAAAATAACCATCCATGACATATTTGTCCCATACTCTTTTTCATGATCTGAAAGTATTCAAGTCTATGGTTTATATTTCCCTTCCCTACGTTTGGGTCAGACATTTG
Source organism: Viscum album (assembly GCA_963277665.1). NCBI lineage: Eukaryota > Viridiplantae > Streptophyta > Magnoliopsida > Santalales > Viscaceae > Viscum > Viscum album. The sequence goes on from OY728138.1 coordinate 403,021,774, forward strand.
TAGGAGTAACATTCATCCAGTTCTTATATGATCTTGTTTGGAAATATCTTCTCCATATTCAAGTACCTCTCTCCATTCAGCAAACTCTGTGATTTGGAAAATTTGAATCTCCATAAACTTCCACTGGCTTTTTATCAGTAGAAAAGTAAATTTCTGAGAGTTCTTTATCCTGACTATGCAGCACATGCCCTTAGGTGGCCTTGCATAAACAGTCTACATAACATACTTGTCATCCAAAAGATGCTATTATTTGACTATGCATCCAATGCCCTTAGGTGGCCCTGCATAATTCAACCCCCTAACGGGTTTGTTAAATAATGGTAACTTTATTCTTGGGAACTAATTATTCTAATTCCTTTTATCCCTTTTTCATGTCATCCCTCAGATTCAAAATTTCTTAAGTCATAGTTTACATATTTTCCCTCATACTTGAGTGTGGTAATATGTTTTCAGATAAATTGTCAAGGAATTGAGTCAACTTTAGTCTATTCGGTCAAAGATATTTCGACCATAACCATTAGCCTTTTTATGTCCGACGTGCATGACTTTAAACTGCCCACAAAAGACAAGAGAACTCTGAACAAAAGTCAAGTTCCAACTCACTAAACATACATTTCGTATGATTTTAGGTAATATTGAGCAATTAAAAGATTAAAAGTTTGTAGGGTTATTTATAATAATCCTAGAAAAAATAAAACTATGCTTACTAGGCCCATTGGCTTAGATAAAAATTTAAAGCAGGTAGAAAAATAATGTAGGAACAAATGATTGAAGGTGAAAGTGTTTTTCATTGATGCACAAGAGTTAGAAGGACATCCACAGACTGTAGTCTCTTCTCTTTTTTTAGGAATTACAAAAGGCTTTCAACATAACTCTTCTTTTGATTTACGACATCCCGAGCTTCATCAACAACCTCCCAGAATTCATTAATTCAACTGGATACAATAAGATATGTAGTGATACCGGCTCTTCTTGGAACAATTGTAAAAGGATGTTCTTGAGTGCGGTTTGAGAAAAGTTTCTTCTGATCAAACAGTGACTCTGTTTTTATCCAAGAGACTTGGAAGATGGATACATGGATTTGAGATTGGAGAATTGGAAGTAAAGAGCCATTTGGAGAGAGTACTCTTTTTAGATATGCTTATAATACCATGATAGTATTCTCTCCACCAATCGGTAGCGGAAAACATTTCAGCCCATGGGTTTTCCATTTTCCTATCTGCAAGGAAATGGCATGGAAGAAAAATTTGAAAGTTCACACCATTGTTGTTGCTCTTAATGCACAACATAACCGAAATAGAAAAGTAGAAGTGCAGCTGCATCTCGGGAAGATAATTATTTGCATCTGGAATGTTGAATCCTTGCAGATGACCATGACCATATAGAGGCAGGTAGATGCTCTGTGGAAAATTAAGATGATATTTCTTCAAGTACTTACCCAAATCTGGGAGAGTACTATCATAGATCTCATAGTAATCATGGCCAACAATATTCATCATGTCATCAATCCGCTTGATATCCAGTTCATCATCCATTCCAATTCTTCTGGGATCCATTTAATCTGCACAAAGTTCGAATAATTAACTCTTAAGTAAGTTTATTTTTTCATAAAATTTGTGAATAAAAGTGAAGAAAATGGCTAAGGCATTAAAGCGCGCAAGTCCCAAAGTTTGCGTGCAATTATTAGTGTGTCGCGTAAGTTTTGGCGCGTAGGTATCACTACACAAGTCCAAATACCTCTACAACAGCGTGGCACAAAAGGAAGCAGTGGAAAACTAAGTAACTTACGCGGCGAAGGCAACTTGCGCGGCGAGAGCTCGAAAGTTTGAAATTCGGGTGCTTTGCGCGAGAATGGATGCATATATATAAGCCAGGCCACAACCCTGCGTGCATAAATCCAGTGCGTGCAACCCTGCATGCCTAAATCCAGCACGCTCAACCCTTGCGCGCCGCCATTTACGCGCTCAACACTTGCGCGCCGCATGTTCCTTGGATTTCTTCTTTACCTCAGAGTCACATCCTCATTTCTTTCGGATCCAATTCTGAGGGGGGACGTTTGTTGACACTCCTTTTAGTCACAAATTCTAATGACTAAAAAAGAGAAATACCTTTATCCCAAGTGATTCATCCTTTGAAGAAACATAAAAAATCAACAAAGTCATGAAAAAGGATTTCTTTACACTTAGGTCGCGTAAGGTTCCTTATGGTCGTGCAAGTATACTTGCGCACTGCATAGTGGTCACGCAGGTGACTTGTGCGCCCTCTTTGATTCTCACTCGGGGTCTTCAGAAGCCTATAAATACCCCCGGTGGGCCCCCCATTTCAAGGACAGAAAAATTCCAAAAGTCAGATTTAAGCTCTGGTCACCCTAGTCTCTGCTTGAAGTCTTCTGGTCACTTATAAGGTAATTTTTTACCTATAATGGAAGATCTAAACAGGGGAAACAAGGACTAAGTGTTGAAACTCATCAACACTTGTGCGCCTAAGTGGCCATCCCTTAAGGGAAATGGCCACACTTGCACGCCACCTTATCCTTTCGACATAACTTGCGCGCTACTCTTTTGGAAGCCTTTAAGGATAAAACTAAGAGATTGAGCCAAGCCTCTCCCAAGTATTACCCTAAGGGTTGACCATCGCGCAAGTACCCATGTGTCGCACAAGTATACTTGCATGAACAGGACTTGCGTTCCCATGCAGGACTTGTGCACCTCTCTCTTTTTGGGTTCCCCTTCTGTTTATTCACCTCTCTTATTCAAATCCACCTCTCCTATTCAAGATTTAGTCTTCAAGACACTATTAAAAGCCATTTTATGGCATGTTTCCTTGATTGGCTTCCTTATATGAAAGGAATTCTTTGGAAAATCTCTCAAAACATAGTGATTTACATTTCTTTATATCACTAAAGTGAGAGATTTGATTCATTCAACCTCATTCTTTATGATGAGTGGATCTTTAACCTGGGCCTCCTTTTTAGAAGTAATCCCCAGTAATTATTCCCAAATATGGGCTTCCTTTTTAGGAGTAAGTACCAATCTCAAATCCCCAAATAAGGGCATCCTCCTTAGGAGTAAGCCCCAAATCCCCTAAACTGGGCCTCATTTTCAGGAGTAAGCCCCAGTCTTCAAGTTCCCTTAATTTTTGGCATCCTCCTTAGGAGTAAGCCCCAAGTTCCCAAATATGGGCATCCTTCTCAGGAGTAAGCCCCAACCATAATTATCTTAACTTGGGCCTCCTCCTTAGGAGTAAACCCTTTTTCTCAAGTCCCTTTAACCTAGGCCTCCTTCTCAAGAATAAGCCCCAATCATAATTTCTCTTAATTAGTCTTAATTTTCTTTTGATTTGGACTTCCTTATCAGGAGTAAAACCCAATCATAAGTCCCGTCTAATTTAGGCATTCTTCTCAGGAGTAAGCCATAAGTTAAGTATCCAAATATCCATAAAGCACATATACCTTTATGGACCTTGTTTCTGGGTTTCTTTCCTGAAGTAAATCTTAATCTTCATCTATTTGGGCAGTCATACATACATAATCCCCATATCATTTCTTATGATATCACAATTGTCAGGTTTTACCAATACCTCTTATTTCTCACACCGAGCATGACTCATGTGAGATTAGAGTGTAAAAGTAAGTATGACATATTTATTTGAGCCATCAATAATGCATAAACCTCATACTTATTTACTCGAACTATGTGGGTTCTAATTCCTTTTCCAAAACAAAGGATACCTAGGTAGCCCATCTTCCAGTACGATCCCAACTCTGAAATAATCTATGTCATTCTGAATGACAATAAACTTAAAGTGCCCTGCTGAGTGGCTTTAAAACTAGTATGGTTATCATAATGACCAAGATATTTCTATATAAAGTGTCGAAGGATACCATTGACTAAGAATCTATAAACAAATACAGATGATTCTCTATCGATGAAGAACCTCGAATACATATAAAAGATTATCTAAATCTCCTACATATTAATAATTGATTGTCATATTTAAAGGAAATCTCATTTTCATACTTGGTAATTTAATAAGGATTCACAAACATAACTTAAATCTATAAAGAGAGTCCCAGAGTAGACAATAATTCCCCTAAAAAATGTGTGATGAGTTTGACCTCCCATCCTCTCGACCAATGTAAATTCTAAAGCCTCATCAGTTCACGACTAATGATCACCTACCTTTGGAAAGTATGTCCAAATGGATATGGAATCATTGGATGTTTCCAGTTCTATGAAAAAACCCGTTAGAAACCTCTTGGAATGTTTGAAACTTAAATCAATGAGGTCGTCCCCAATTCCAGAGGAAACAATGGTGTATCATGAGATTGAGATACATGACCTCAAATGTATCAACGAGGAATTACTCAGGGGAAATATTCCCATCTATCATCATCTTTTGGTGGAGTAAAATCCCTCTCCTCCCACTCATCATGAGGGACCAAATTTTCCTACAAGCATGGAATCTGGGAATCAAGCTAGCTTTGGATCAAGATAACTAGCTTATATAAACACGGTAATTGAGTAAGACCATGATTTTCCTCCTTTATGGAGACAAATTCATCCATATTTGGATAATAACTTGATCCTTACATGAACTTACAATCCACATCCAATTAATGTGGGGAAATCATGTCAATATTTTCCCACTACTTGAACTCAAGAGGTACCTCAAATAGTGGTTCCCCCAAAACTCCTCAACACCATCAAGTTACTTGATACTTGAATGGAAGTCGTGGAAGGGAGACATGAATTTGTACTACTTGAATGAAATCCATACCCTAAGTGGGTGGATGAAACTCTACCCCTGCCTAATTTTGGTAATCCCTTCTACTTGACCTTCAATTGCATGAGGGATCTAGAGAAAAATCTTAAGAAATTTGTGTCCAGATGTGGCCCTAGTCCCTCATGACCAATAAGAGGAAAAAATTGAAATGATTTATGAAAAATCTAGTGGGGCTAACATGTATTTGGTATAGAAAACTCATAACATAGTCCATCATAGGCTATGAAGAACTTCAATGTAATTGTTTTTATCAATTTATATATACACTGAGAAAAATAGTGGTTTTCAACCTCAAAAAATGAAAACAATATGAAAATTAAAGATCCTATAAATTTATCTCTAGTTGCAAAGGTCTAACATACTCACTCATCATTCCACTCCCACAAGATTATTATACAGAATTTTTCACTGAAAACCTCCATGATAAGCAATAAATATCACTGATCCCAATGAAATATCCTGGAAGATTTTAGGATTTTTTAGAAATAAAACAATTCCTAGAAGAGTTCATTCTGTAAACTAGGTCCAAATCCTAACCCATACCCACGAAATTAGAAAATAGGTCAGGTAAAGTAGAATCCACTAATTTCACACTCAATATAGTATCAGTGCCAATTAGAACACCCATGTAGGACCTACATAACCCAGTGCCTCCCACTAAGAAAAAAAAGTAAAAAAACTGCTCTCAAATATAGAAAAATAAATATCAGGGGTTACCAAAATTTGAGTAATGAAAAAATAGTATATTATTCATGAAATGAACATGTTCCTTATTTTTTTCCTAATATCCATGTTAAAAATTTCCTCAAGATGCTTGATCCCATGAAACCCATTGGGGTTTTCCTTAATGATCGCCCCAACTACTTCCATTTCAATTAAAGGTTGTGGAACATAATAAAAGACTATTTGGACATCATGAACATCCTCTAAATCATGGTTGATTATAGATAGGTGATGATGGGGAGTGACTCAGCACAAGTGAAACATGTTTCTATCATCCAATTAGGTGAATAAAGTGGATATAATATTGTTTTTTCCAGTTGTGAAAAAAAATTTGATGGCTAAATGACCTAAAAGATAGTTTATTAGAACATTGAAATTAATATAGAAAAACTATTTCAACCATCCATGATCTTGACATCAATCACTTTATCCAAAGGGATGTTTTATAAACATACTTGAAGGAATAAATAATCATCAGAAATAAAAAAAAGTATATGTAAAAAGAGTCCCATCCTACTCTTAAATTGACTCTAAATCTTGTGAAATTATTTCCCACATAACCTAGGGATGGGAACTACACCCCAAAACATAACCCTTATCTAAATAATATATTATTTTCATGTTTATTAACTTTATCCATTTATAGGAACCTTTCTATGATAAAGAATATACATATGAACCTGATTTCCCGACACCTGACTGTGGATCCAGAGGTTGAGGCCATAGAATATAAGGGAAAAGGGGAAGAAATGGTCATGGCTTAGCCCAATATTCTATCCAAATTACTATAGAAGCCATATATGCAACTAAGTTCTATGCATAACTACTTTAGTGAGACCATCAAGAGCATGGAGACCCCCTATATTTTTCTAATAATCTTCTGATCCCAATTATTCTGTATGATTGGTTAGTAGGTATTCAATTGTCCGACCAACCCTGATGGGTAGGAAAACCATCTCAACCCAATCCACTAGTGACAATAATTCCCTCAAGTTCTATCTAAGTACCAAATCCATTTACCTTGAGCACTTCATACCCTAAAACACAAACCAAGGAGGAACCCCGTATTGGGAAGCACATACCTATGGTGCAGAAGTATGATATCTTGAAACAACTAGTATCCATCACAACAAAGCTCTCCATCCTAGATACACTTAATCTTTCAAAAGTGTTTAGGAAGGAGATCATTAAGGCCATCCAGAGTCTTTAGTATTTTGAGGTAGAATTGTCCACTACTAAGGTATATCAAACAAAAACCACTTTGGAAGACTTTCATTCCACCATCTCCTTCATAGAGAAAGATCAATATGAATCCATCTAGGGATACATCATACCCCTGTATATTTTAGGGAAGATTGATAACATCAAAATATGATATAATATGGTTGATAATGACTTTAGGATTAATCTTATTCCTACTTTAACTCTTTGATTCTAAAGATAGATTGAGTATGATTTATTCCCTACGAATCTAACTATTCAAGGATGCAATAATAGAGAGGAAAAAACACCATAGAAAGTTAAATATCCAAGACCAATTTCGGGACCTAGTGTATAATTCCAAATTCATGGTTATCTAGTAATACATGACATAAAATATTCTTCTTATGATACCTTGGCTTCATATAAACATGGTGGTTCCATCAATATTTCAAAAATTCATGAAGTATCCTATCAATGGAAGAGTCGACATGTTGTGTGGGGATAACTCACCTTTTGAATCTTTTGAATACCAATTTGATGAGGTTGGTTTCTATAATAGATTCGGAAAGAAATAGATAACAAAATGTGAAATGAATATTTACACTCCTAATGGATTGATAACTTCCCATGCAAGATCCTGGAGCATGCTAAGCAATGAAGATATATTTCCCATCAACGCAATAAAGGCTCCACTGGCCTATGTCTATATAGTTTCAGCCACACACAAAGAATTCAATACACCAAATAAGTGAACCCATTTTCCATCACTATTTGGATTGGAAGATTCCCTTGTACCATTTATAGCAATTTAAAATTCCTCTATAACATATCTTACAACTTGGGTTGTTAATACGTCTTCTTCCCCTGATAGTAGAAAAGAAAGTTAGAATCCCCAAATACTCTTGTATTATCCACTAGTTCTATGGACAGTTCCATAAAAATTAAGATGGAAGAAGGAGATGATGACCTTAAAGACTCTCTTATATCATTTGAGGAAGGTGTCTCCACCACAATTGATGATCTTGGACAGGTAAATCTAGGAATAACAGATAAATAATGAACTAAATTTATCAGTTCCTCCAAAACTCTATAAGAGTAGGAGATGTACTTATTATCCTTGAAGTGGAACCATTAAATGTTTTCTTTGAATTATATAGAGATTCTATGGTTTGACCCTGATGTGGCTACCCATCACTTGGGCCTTCTAGATTTCCATCGAGGTTTCAAACAAGAATCTATGAGAATGCACCCCTCTCATGAAACTAATATGGATTCCATTGCTGATAAGCTTATCTAATACGACTTCATTAAATAGGTTCAATACCCAAAATGTATTTCTAACATCATCCTTTTTAAGAAGAAAAATAGAAATACCAGGTTTTGTATCAATTTCAAGGACCTCAACCAACATTTTAAGATAATGTTTTCCCAGTTTCATTCAGGAAACTTCAGATCGATCCAACCACAATCTTCTAAGCCTGTTACTTTATAGATGGGTATTCATGGTACAATCAGACCAATAAATCCCTTTAAGATGAGGAATCCACTTCTTTTATACCACCTCAAGGGATATTCTACTACTAGATTATTCCATTCAGCTTGAAGAATACTAGAGCCACCTATCATCATGTTATGCATGACATATTCAATCCCTTCTTTGGACGAATCATGAAATCTTATATTTATGACCCGGTTATTAAACCTAGACATCTTTATGATCACCAATTTAATCTTTAAACTATCTTTGAAAAAATGTAGTAGTACATTTTGAAGATAAATCTTCTCAAATTTCTTTTGGGGTAATGTCAGAGAAATTCCTTGGTTTTTTTGGTACACCACAGTGTCATGGAATTCAATTAGAAGAAGACTACTATAATCCTCATAGTTACGCATCCTTAAAACCTTAAGGAGTTGAGAGGGATTCAGGGAATCCTTTCTTATACGAGGTTTTTTGATAGCCAATATAGCCAAAAAATGCCTCACTTTCACAAAGATAATAAAGAAAGGGGTCACCTTCCAGTGGGATAAATATTTCTAGGAATATTTTGAGAGCCTCAAAAAATATCTTCTATACCCTCTGGTATTAATGCCACCAGTATAAGAGAATCCAATCATTAAATTTTTGGATGATGTGGAGAGATCACTTGATTCCATTATCATGTATAATAATGATTTATAGAATTAAAATAGTATCTACTATCATATCCTAATAATGTTATTTAGTAAGACATGATATTATAATATCGATAATAACTTACTTTCACTCATTTTCATTGTAAAAAAGATGGGGAATTACTTGATACATCACAAAGTCCTCTTTATCTCTCATATTAACCTGCTCAAGTATATTCTCAGTTTCCCTATGCTAATCAGACTTCTGGCCTAATGAGAGTCCATCCTTCAACAATATGAAATTAAATTCGTTTTATAAAATTAAATCAATGAGAAGGAACTATCTAATTTCCTTGAAACACATCCCTCCCTATAAATCATGCTAGTAAACACTGATCACCTGGACAAAGAGATTTTCTATACCCATGAAAGTCCCCAAACATGATATGTGTACTTTGATAGGGCCTATCAAAGCCCGACTGGGAAAATAATGGGAAGACTAAAGTTTAATAAGGTTACCTTAGGGATTGTCATTGTTTCCCTAGTCAAGGAAATTCTTCCCCACTCATTCTTTCTATTTGAAGGCTACACCAACAATGAGGCCAAATACCAACCCCTGATTATAGGCTTGAACTAGACCTGCTGCTACATATAACCTATCTTGATTTCAAAGGTGACTCAAAACTATTGATCAAGTAGATCAATGGTGAATGTGTAGTCAAGAAGGTTGAACTGACCACTCTCACTGGAAATATAAGGGTTATAATGGTGGAATTATTGTTTAAACCAATGATTCATCATGTCCCTCTTTCACAAAATGTTTGTGGTGATGTGATAGATGATGAAACGACAACCCTCACCAATTCTTACCAAGAAGTGATATTCTTCTTCATTTCACACTTAAGGATTGTTTCTCTATCCATCATCTATGAAATGTAAGAGATCATTCAGATCAATGTTTCCTTGATTCATAATGAGTTGATGTTCATTATGTGATGGATGAACTCCACAATGAATTAACTCTAAAATAGGACCCTCCTGCCGAATCGAGCTAAAAAGGAATAGATCTGACATCGGGCAACAGACTTCACTCTTCTTGATGTCTTAACATAAAATAAAGTCCTTTATAAATTATTCTTTAATGAAGTCCCATTTAGATACATCACAGAAAGAGATACCTCTACCATAATGTAAGAAGTCTATATAGGCTCATGGGGTAGTCACTAGTTAGGGACCATGCCCTCCCACCAAATTAATAATCTTGGTTATTTTTAAATGATAATAAAAAAGGATTGTGTGGAATTCATTGAGAAATTACACATGTTAAAAATACATTAAAACTATATCCATTATCCCCCAAATTTACAACTATAGCCAAATACTCATGAACATTTTCAATATGGGGAATGGAGTTCATGGGGCCCTATCCCCCATCCACAACCATGAAGTTAAAGTATATACTTACTACCATTGACTTCTTCTCCAAATGGACCATGTCCATACCCCTTAGTAAATTTAGGAAAAAAACATCATAAACTTCATGAATCAAAATATAATGACCAAAATTTGATACCCCTCATAGAATATTGATGGATAATGGAACCAAATTCTACTATTCTAAGTTATAGAGGCTTTACCAAGAGTAAAATTTGATTCAAACCATTCATCTCACTACCATGAGATAGTACATTGGTAGATAGAGGATTTTAATAAGATTATGTAAAATATACTCTAGAAAATGGTGGAAAATTACATGAAGTCTTGGCCAGACCAACTCTTGTATGATTTATTGTCATATCACACCACAATATACACTACCATGAAAATGACCCTATACTCACTAATCTATGGAATAGTGGTGGCACTAACCATAAAATTCTATTTACCCTCACTTAGAACAACTATATGTGATAAAATCTCAGAAGAAAAACTATCATAGAAGTAACTTGATGAGTTAAAACAACTTGATGGGAAGAGGTTACATATACTGCGTGATAAAAAATTCCATCAGAATTAGATCATGCAAACCTTTAAAGGTATGTATCTTCTCATTACTTAAAGGTGAGTTGGTATTGGTTCTCAAAACCCTAATGATAAAATAATGAAACCTCCAAAGTTATAACCCAAGTGGGAAGGACCTTATGTCATACACAAGTTCCACTCCAATAGAGCATAATCATTATTCACAATGGATGGGGAACACATCACACCCTCCACCAAAGCACTTTTTATCAAGAAATACTTTTCACAATTCCCATGTGAGCATACAAGTCAAAGATTCATGGCTTTAAACTACATAACATCCATGTATTAGTCACATTACATTAAACTACATGTTAATTTCCTTGTAATGTGATGTTAAAATGAAAAACAATGTCCCTGTCCCATGAAGTTAAACTTCATGACATATGGTCCATCCTACAAGACCTTATACTGTGTAGATTGGGCCACTCTATGGGGACTATGATACACATGAAATCTATATCCATGAAAAAAAAATTCCCTCTCCCCACAAATGATCCAGATCAATACAGGGACTCTCTTTTCAAAGAACTATGCTTGTATTGACTCTTATTCCTTTGGGATAAATAGTTATGTATAGATCTTATACTCTAGTACCCAACATAGATTTAGAAAAGAATATTTAATGAGTGGCCCCATATTCACACTAAAATTTAAAATAATTGTGCCTTGTATTGATGCTTGACCCTTAAATCAATTATTTTGGTTCTTTCCTTTACCCAGGATAGAGAAAAGGTCCTCATAGTTTTCATGTGGATCAGACCTAAGTGATACTATACATCTTTACTACATAAAGTTAAATTGTATGATCTATTTCCTTTCTATATGATTTTAAAATTTGAGGTGAAAGTCCATTATTTATGACATTAAACAACTTATAGTGTCCCATTTATTATGTCTATTTTCCTATACCTGAAAGGTTATCAAATTAGAATCATTTTGTATATGGTTGACCTATGTCTTAGATCATAAATTCCCCTATTCTTTTCATAATAGTTAGATCTATGAAATGAATTTTCCTTCAAAAGAACTACGTGCAAGATTTATTCCCAATACTATGGGATATATAGCAATGTACAGGTACTTTACCATAGACCCAGATTCCATTCTCTTAATTACAATATAGACATGAACCCCTATTTTGTATGAACTAGATCTTCATGGGATATTTTGACACAGATTCTCTCATTTATGGATCTATTATCAAAATACAATTCCCTTTTCCCTATATGTGTGTTAGATCCATGTAGAGTACATTTTCTCCAAAACTATATGTGGATTGATTCCCATTAAAATATGATCTGTATTAATTCCCATATCCCATATATTTGACCCAACACCAATATAAAGTGAATATAAAATTCACCCCCTCCATACGCACAAGCCTGGTCGACGTAGGGAGCTTTCTCTATAAGAACTACATGTGTATTGATTATTGACCTATTTAGATATGTAGAAACACTTGGGTATATTATACCAAGACTAGAAACATGTTTTCCACTATCACAACAAACCCAAATGCTTATTCCATATCAAAATAACTCACACTCATTTTGTTGAAAAATTGTGGAGATGAATCCACCAGTTAAAGCCTCTACCAATGTGAGAGACCATTACCTTTACAATATAGTCAATAGTTAAAGATCATTCACCTGAATTATAGTGTATAAATAATATTTCAAGGATTAACATGCCCCTTTACCATGCATACAATCCATATCTTTGTAGGGTAAAATTACTTCAAGAACTATATACGACTTTATTCTAGTCAACATAGGATATGTAGTGGAACCCAAGTTATCAATATAATGACCATATAAAATTCTTAAAATAATAATACCCCCATTAATTTCCCTACATATGAATTAAATCTATATATGGGAGTGTGTCCTGTAGCTACACATGTCATCATGAGAATAATTAAGTGTGACAATGCCTTGTTCATCTTGATGTGTTGGCCCCTATTACCTCACTAAATGGGAATGAACTAAGGTGAAACCCCTTTTCATTCCCCCCTACATATGATCTAAATCTATTTAGGTGAAATTTCAATGTAGTATCTATGCATGTATTGATTCATATATCTATAGGTTAAATAGTTACTTTCAGATCTCCTCTCCTAGGCACAACTGTTGACTTCAAAATTTCCCCCTCCAACCTTAGTGTTTGAACCACTATTGTGATTCTTCACTCCTATGATGGCCCTAATATATGGAAGGAATTAATTATTATTCTTTCATAAGATTCATGTCTTTGTAGAGGAATTATCAAAAATATTTTTTAAATACCCCCTCACAACATATGAGTTTGATCTATATAGGGATCCATAAAAGAACTATGTGTGGATTGATTCCTATCCTTATAGGATATATATTATTCTAGAATTATCTATCATAGACCCAATAAAATTTTCTAAAAAAATATACATTCCCCTCTATGTACAATCTAGATATACATATATGGTTTTCTTAAATAGAAGAGCTTCATGTGCCCTGATTCCTATCCTTATAGAATACATAGTGAAACCTAAATGGGCCCAACCATAAAAATTAAAAATTTCCCCAACTCATATTGGTTCTTGATCAAATAAAACACCAACCATAATGGGCCTATTTAGTTATTAGAATTAAGATTAGTTGCTTCTACTTCTCAGGAAAATAAAATTTGAGAAAAATCTAAAATGGGGAATAGTCTCCCCCCTACATATGAGTGAGATCTATGAATGATTCTTCATCAGGGATTCTCTCATTCAGAGACCCATACTATGGTAATATTTCCTCTATATTTATGGTCCCTCATTAAAATGTGCCCCTTGCCATTATAGTATGGTTTATTCTTCAAAATCCTATTTTTTCTGACACTAAGCATGGATAACATGATCTTAGAGCATTCGACCAACCAATCAGGCATAGTCATTAGTATCAAAGGTAAAAAATGGTTCACCTTGCTAGACTATTAATTTATTAAGAATGATAAAGTCGTACATAGTCTATTTTCTTATGTATTAGTCATATATATGTAATTTTTTATTTTTTATGAGTCATATCCACATAAAGGAGCCCCAATATATGGTTATTTGACCATAATCTTATACAATGATGAAAATATATCCCACATTTAAATACCCCTATACAATGGAAGGTTTCTCTAATGATAAATTTCATAATTCTCACATCAGTTTACAATATATTGGTCGTATGATATTACATTGTATGACCATCTCCCAAACTATATGATGTCAAGATAAATTTCATAAGGTCCTCATGACATTAACATAAACTATATAATAATTGATTCCTTATCTCATGATGTCAAACTTTATGAAAATTACATCCTTATTGAAAAACATTAAACTATATGAATCATCGTCCACTCTCACTCCATACCGAAGGACCACAATAGCCTAACTATGGTCAATTAAGGTTCCAGTTATTTACATAATATTTTATGATCCCCTAAATCCATAAATAAAACTTCTTATTTTTAGTTTCTTGGATTTCTACTAACCCTCCACAACCCTTGGAAAGGAGTATATCTAGCTTTAAGGGCCCCCTATGCTTGACTATGCATGAGTTATATCTGTATAAGGGCCTTAGAACTATCAACTATAGGCATATATTTTTTGAAAAATGGACCTTTAATCCTTGTGATCCCTAAAAACATGAAAAAGAGTCCTACACCTCATAGTGATTCATGGTCATCCGATATGTGTTTGTACCATACCAATACCCATGATTCAAGAACCTTGAACCTTGATTTAAAAACACTTTATCCCCAATTAATAGGGTATTGGAGTATGATTTACCATAGGAATACTAATTTGGTTATTGTGTCACATCTCCCTCATACATGATCTATACATCATGATGTTAAACTATATACACTGTGTTCAAAGTTGTACAACCTTAAACTCTAGACCCTGATGGTCCAAATCACATGACACTAAACTTCTAGTGAAAGAGACACAAAACTTATTAGACTAAAAACACACAAGATAAGTATGATAAAATTTTATGTCTCTACTTTCTATGCTCTTCATCTTTAGATATTAGGAAAAAGGTATAGTGTAATTAAAAAAAGTCACAAATATTGTAGGGTCTAATCAACAACCCTAGTAAAAGACAATCCTTGATTTCTGGAACCTTTTGGTCAATGAAAAAAATTAGATTAATGATTTATCACATCCCCTTGAATTGATGACCTGTTCAATACATGAAAACACAAATTTTAGGGTTCTTAAACACTCCTTAAATATTATGTTTTCCATAAAACAACTTCATGTATATGAATTCTGAGTTAATAATCACCAATTCCTTGATTCGATACACTTCTATTGGAACCCCATAACCTTGTGTTATTACTCTTATATCTTCCCTATAGAACAATGATAATAGGGACTAACTTATATTTAGGTACCCCACTAGGATTCATTAG
Organism: Viscum album; assembly: GCA_963277665.1. Classification (NCBI taxonomy): domain Eukaryota; kingdom Viridiplantae; phylum Streptophyta; class Magnoliopsida; order Santalales; family Viscaceae; genus Viscum; species Viscum album. The sequence goes on from OY728138.1 coordinate 403,037,053, forward strand.
TGAATAACACAATGCATTATAGCTTGTGACCTATGATTTTTTTGTCCTAGAGGAAAGGTACCCCTTAAACCCATGGCCTATTTTCCCAAATATTTTTTATATTTGTCTCCACCATTAATAATGGTATATATTATCTCACTAATATCAACATCTCATTAACTAAAATGTCTCAATATTGTTATTTACAAGTCCTGCAATCCAACTATTCAAGTGGATTTGATATCCTTGATGTTACATCACCACACACTATACTTTTTCTTGAATCAAGAATGCAAGAACTCATTCTTGAACCTTTTAGGTTGTACTCATCATGTGATCATATTCCATTTGATACAAGAACCTAGATTCATGACCATAAACTAAATTTCCCATTTTCTAAGGTAGTCCATAACCTATCTTTAGGGTGTTATAACCCATCTTGAATATACTTCTATCCATAACCTACTTTATTTATCAATTGTTTGAATATATGTTAATATTATGTGTCCATTTGAAAGGTGATTTTCCATATTCATGGGACCCCTATGCTTGAATATGCATGAGTTAGATCTGTATAAGGGCTTTTGACCTATCAACCATAGGTTTCATTCCCTTGTTAAAAGGGCCTCTAATCCATGTGAGCCATGACGATATTCTAGAGTATCTTTTCACCTCATGTGGATTTGTGAACATCCCTAAATTTTTTACCCCATATCATAATACTTGATTCAAAATCCTTGGGACATGATTTACAAAAATCATAATCAAACTATCTAAGTGGATTCAATATCATTGATATTATGTCTTCATATACCATGCTCATTCTTGAAGTAAGGATGTACGGTGTAAAAACAATTCATGAAGACTCATAATTCATGTCCAAAGCAAGGATTTATGGTTTTATAACCCTGATTTAATAATCATCATTCATGAACTTATCAATGATATAGGGTATCAGATTTCTTCTTGAATACTCATCCCTCATGATCTGAGTAAGGATGCAGGGTTCCGGAGCCATTCTTAATTAATTAACCTCCACGACCCAACTTATATCTTGAGTGTTTGAACCTTCTATAAAATCCTCCATGTATCTTGGTAAGGAGTATGTATATATTCAAGGGAACTCTTTTCTTTACTATTCATGAGTTGGATCTATATAAGGGCCCTTGAACTATGAACTAGAGGTGACTTTTTCATGAAAAAAGGACCTATGAACCTTGTGAACCCTGAAACATCATAGAAGAACTTGGCATGTTAGTATGTTTTGTGATTATATTTGGCATGTATTCCCCATATTATCATCCTTTATTAAATCTATTTGAGACATTATCTACCTCTTCCATGAGTCAACCACTCAAGACACTATTTTTTTAACAAAGGGTGAAATTTGTTCAACCTTAATCATAAATTATATTGGTTTTACTTGCACAACCTTAAAATTACCATTTAAAGATACATAAAAATCATTAGGTTGAAAACCATAAAGGTAAGACTAAGAAAAATTCAAGTCCCTACCTACTAAGTTTTTCTTATATAAAATATATAAAAAATAATGGAAATAAAAAGAGATATACATAAAAGATTTTGGGGTCCACAGTATGGCTTCGACAATAGTCAAGATATGCTTACTGGAACCATGGACTATAAAAAAGATAGAAAAATATCTATCCATAACACATATTCCCAACCCATCCCTTTGAACTAGATGATTTTTAAGGGATTGGCCCTAATACATCAACCATGGTGTTTATACCAATGTTTTTCCATGACCACTCTTAGGAAGAATCCATTATGACATGAGCGTTTGAGTTCAAATTTGGGTTCACTTGGTATTAATAAATATATTGATGTGTTTAGTGATATATGAAATATTTATTCATCAAGATATCATGATAATAAAAAGGGTTTTATATCCACACATGGATCTCAAGAGATTCCATTCTTTGATTAGTATAAAATGAGGGATTAATTCCCATATCCTAGAGTTTCCCCCATAATCCCCCAAATAAAAGGAGGCACTTAAAAGCAAAAAACTATTGAAGGATATACTTATAATATCACTTTAGATATTCCAAATTCTACTTTAGGGAAGCTATAGATTGGCACAATTGATTTACTAGTTAAGTCTCCACCTCTATAGAATTTTGTAATGCCTCCTCCCTAGAAACAACATCAAGACTTGAAATCTCCTCCATGTTAATGATCCCTTGTTTCTCTCCAACCATATTCTCTATGAATTTAAAAATGTATTGAAAATGGGACAAATCATGCTGGATCCCATCAATCTTAGCCTTCCTAGCATATTCTAGATCTTGGTGAGATGCTATTTCTGTTGCGTGCTGGGAATATTCTTTCAGATCCTCATTGTGATGTTGTCTGATTTAAGATGAGTTATCCTCTAATAATATTCTTTAGTTTGAGGGACATCTTCTGATCCCTTATATAAACTTCCCACTTCACCCAGGAATGAAGATCCTAATAGTCAAACACTTCTTAACCAAGGGTGGTGAATATGTACTGGAGGTGGCCCAACTGGTCCTTTATCTCATTGAAGGGTACCTCTATGATCAGAATACATATTCCCCCAAAAACCTATCTCCATATATATTGTTTAAATGAAATTCATTACAATCCTTGAATCAGGCATATTACAAGAACATAAATGTATTTCAGGACTAGGTTTCTAAGATAAGGAATCCAACCCAAGTCACTTGGTGGGATTCGTGCATATTCAGATTCTATTATAATCATCTCAGTGGGGAGGGATCCCAATGTAGAGGATTCTAGAACCTCATATATATAAGGTGGTGTTTCTATGATAAATAATATAAAATATTATTAGTTAGTAGTTAAATAATGATACCATAAAATTGGTAATCATAATAAGCACCAAGAACATACCTTTCTTAGCCATGTCAGTTGAAAACTTTTCTATCTCAAATTTATCTTTAGAGTTAATAGAAACACTTTCCTATAGAATATGAACCTAAGGAACTAATGAAGTTTCTTCTACTGATTTAGTATTCTCACCACCTTGAATGGATGTGAGTTCAAAAATGTGTTAAAAAACATGATATAGGTTTGACGGTGGACACAATATGAGAAAAGGTTATCACCCTTTCCTAGTGATGGATCCATATTGGCCATGTCAGTGGAAGAATAGTTTCTGAAATCATAATATTTCAATATTGAACACTCCCATGCCAGATCAAAGGGAACTAGCTATATTGAATCAGTACCAAACACTTACTCTGAAATTTCTTGGACCCCAACCACTTACACCTCTCCACAAACCTCATCCAATGTTGGAGGTCCTACTGAAGGGGTGAAAGGTGTATCTTTATCTCTAGATACAGATTTCTATATCTTCAGGTGAACTTTTAAATGTTCAGCCCAATCAATTAGGTTAAGATAATATACTACAGAAATTATAAAAAAATAAAGATTCTATATTGTATAACACTTGTTAATTCCTGGTGAGGATGCTTTGATGACTTGTCATGCTTCCTCTTCCTTGTCTTCTCTAAGGAAGGAAATTTAGAAAGGGACAACATTAGAGGCACCATATCAAAATGTGATACCACCAAAGTGCGCAAAGGTGGTATTTGTAGAGGCATGGTAAATTTTTCTTGAGGATCAACAACCACTTCCCCCATCAGTTTCATCTAATAAATAGAGCCCCTATCCTCGCCTCCTGATCACCATCTGAGATATAATGAGTGATCATACACCTAGGATAATATTATAAGGATATGAGAGTTGACCGTATCACTATAACTTCATGAAATATCCAAAAAGAAAAAAGTTAAAGATCATCACAATGTTGATGATAATCCAAGAATATGAGGATAAAGATAAAATGGTTCTACCTTCTCATTTAAGTCATACTAGTTTATCCTATCCTTAGAAAACACTATGTATTGGTAAAAATAATTAATTACACTATGGGTGAGTTATATATTTTGATATTTGTGCAATGAATATCTATATAGAGGTCCTAGGTAAATTCCTCATCTTCAGTGGGATGTTACTCAAAGGAAATTCCCTCAGGAGCGGTAACATTTCCAAATCCCACAAACTCTACCTCCACATGGTGCAACACCATCTAGGCCTTTGTGAATGAGTTCTCCTTTCCCCAAAAATCACATCTATGACACGTAATGGTAAATTAAATCAAAACTAGAGTAGTTTGACAACTATTTGGTACTTCACTCACAGGAACTTCTTTTCCTTTTCCCCTTTCATTGATGCTTTACTTCATGATGGAGACAAATCTAAATACTTCACTTTATTATATGGAATATTTAGAGCCTCAGATCTATTGGATGATGAAAAATTTCTAGGAATCTAGTTTTTTTATTCCACTATAGCCTATGAAACTCAAACATTGATTATAATTGGCAACTCTATGGCCTCCATCACTGATACAACTAGTTTTAAAATTGAGTATGATCAGATCCAGGAATCAACATAGGATTTAGGGATACAAATATTCACATTAGATAGAGGTAAGGTCACATAGAATTAATTATCCTCCATGGTGAACATTATCTATAAATAGTGATCTACTATAAAATTCCATTGTGACTAGATGTTGGAAGAGCAGGGTATCTCATTTGAATACACCGAAACTACCACAAGAATTAGTAGGGTTCATACCACTCACAAAAAAAAACCTTTCATTGATTTGAGGGAATATGAAACCCTTGTGAATAGATATCAGATATGATTGGGCCTTAGGACCACCCTTTCCATTTTTAGTGATGATACAAATGGTCTCCCCATATAGAATAAAGAATAAATGGTTTTATCAATTCAGAATTCTTATTATTACCTAGTTCTTTAGTGTAGTGGGCATAACCCTGCTTATACTTTGAAAAATGGATTGAACGAGGAACCTAAAATGTTTTGAGTATTGAAAAACTCATATCGGCCCATATGGGCCCCATACAACCCCATAACACATGGAAGAGGCTAAAGATGCTGATGGTCCCCTTCCCTTATTGAGGTGGCATAGTTTTAGGTATATTTTGGATTGTATAGGAATAGATAAACTAATATGGATACCCCATTACATTACCATCTCCATAATAAAGGTGGATATCCTAACTCCACCCTTCTCTTAGACTAGGAACACAAAATCACTCAAGTAAATTTCTATAAAACCATCCAACTGAATAATTCATTCAACATAAGAAGTGACCATCCACTACTAGCCATTGAATATTCCTTATTCAACTACTAGATAGTAGGAACCCACTACTCCACAAGATTAGTTTAATGGGAAGGCCTTGTAATTCTTAGTCTGGGTTTCATGATATATCCTCTTGATGAACAAGTAAGCCAACTTATTGCATGGGATATCTTCCCCTAGAAACAAATGCTTCCCAAGATCCTTTTTGGATAAGTTGACCAACTCCTTTTCAATAAGAGGGTTCCATATTGCATAATACCAAACAAACTGGGTAGGGAGAAATACTTTATACATATCTCCTAAACTCAGCACATTGTATATTTTCTTAATATCCTAGAGAATAATGTAGATTCCACCATGCATCAAATGGAATGTATTAGTTTATAAGCTCCATCGGATGACCATATGTACCATCATACATTTGTTTTAATATTTGAGGATTATAGAAACCTAGGTAGCTTCATAAAGGCTGATTTTACTCAGCCCAATAGAAAATTCTATAGTATTACGCTACACCCAGAAGGTCCAGCCCCAGTCCATCCCAAAGATCCCTCCTGATTATATATTATAGCTAGATAACCACTTAAACCTTGATTAGATATATAATTTTTCATTATTTAATGATATATGTAGATGTTGGGATTATATTCATTCTGGAAACCTTTGAAATCCATCAATATAGGCTTTTACTTATATTCATCTAAGCATTCATCCTTGTAGATGAATGATCTTCATATGAGATATTTGCTTGAAAAGTATTATAAGTCTTGAGAATATAGGAAGAAGGAATGATACCTATTTGAGTTGGTGAAATCATGGAATCATTCTAGAGGTTGAACCCATACAGGGTAATCCAATATAATAATGAATACTCCAACAAATTATTCCCCATCAGAATCATCAAATGCTCTTGATAAGATTGAATAATGAAGCACTGGTCGGTTTCCACAATAGAAACCATGCCATTTTAGTGATTCATGACCATTATATCATCCTTTATTAAAGACATCTAAGTCAATATAAAATGTAAATTTATTTTTGATAATAAAGGGAGAATATTTTTTATTTGAAAGGGGGTATGGATAAAAGAAGCATGTGATTTGGGTGGCATCATGTAGAGAACATAACCTATATGGAGTCACGTGATCTTGTCAACAAAATAGAATTATGTGAATTTAATAACACCCAGGTGATCTAATGAAACACTTTACTTTTAATAGAGGCGTGATTCATAGTCTGAGTGAGTTACCGATTGATTATATAGAATATTAATTACATGATGGTGTTCATACGATGAGATCATGAAATATGATAATGTGACACATACACATGAAGGATTGTTATAAAATGATCAAGATGGAGAACAAAATATTGGGAGCTATGGAGACTTGGATCATGAGTGAAATGACATACCCTTTCCCTCCTATTTATAGGACATTTTCATGGAATACCATAGGTCACTCAGAATACCTAGGGTCACTTAGAAGACCATAAGTCACCCATAACACCATTAGATGAAACCTTAACCAACTCCAGTGGAAATTTAATTCCTCATAATTGAGTCCTTAATCCTTTCTCTATACATAAATTCTGATGGGGGGGATTGTGGATTCTATCTAAATTAATGTTGGAAAAATTAAAGTTGTAAAATACCCAATTCACATGTTCTATTTTGGTGTGAAGGAAAAGAAGAGAGATCAATACCACTTGAGGGTCATAAGATTGGGTTACATGATCACTAACCCATAAAGTGACTCACGATTTCATGAACCCCTAATTCGTATGAAAAATTATAGATAAGTTAAGAGGATATCCATGGAGGGGTTCACACATTATCACGTGAACTAGAATTTCTTATGCCTCACCTCTCAAACACACCTGATTTTCTAGCCACAATAGGATATGGTGATGAAGGCTATTTGAGATATGATGGTATCATGGTCACTATTCTTTATGTGATTACCTTGAAGTCATGTTCCCACCCTAGGACAAACTGATCATTAGACATGGATTTGTGAGTCTATTTTTCATGGTCTTATCTCATGGTCACTATTCTTCATGTGATTTTTTGGGATACATCATCGGTGACATGCAACTTGGTCACATGCAATGCATGATCCCAAGATGATTTATCTAGATAGTCCTTTCATCAACTTAAACCCAGTTACTTGTATTTTCCACCATGTGAAGCAACATAAATATAGGGTGTTATGCCTATAAAACCCCTAACAATTAGAACACAGACACCAAGAACAATGACATGGGAAACCAGATGGAATTTTTGAAAGAGTTGGATTTCTAGGGCTAAGGAATCATGAAATTTTAGATCCTTTCACTTGAAAGATTCAATGAGTATCTTAGTAAAAAATTAAGAAGAATGGGTGATTTCTACACATGAACACCAGTGTGAAAGATGACCGTGTAATGGCTCTCCACAGTCACACGATCACATTATACCTCCTTAGTCATGTGATCATGAGACTACCACTCAGTCATACCATAATACCTTGTGATTACTTAACCCTTATACCCATTATGAAAATCAGATGAACCTTATGCTACTTTTTAATCACATGACCCCTTTAGAGACCTTCTACGATCCTAAAACCCTCATACACTTATATGATCACATGACTCCTCAGCCTTAATGTATAGACCATGACCCTACATCCTTCACAAGAAGTGCATGACAATGCACTGTTCATTGAATCTTCCAACTCTCCTAAGTCCCTATTACCCCATAAGGATATACCCCTTAAATATCCTCTAATACTTCCTAACTCATAGGTCTATAATATTTATGAGTTAAATCCACCTCCCTTTCCCATCTTCAGTAGAGGGACCATTGAACTATAAGGACTCTAACTCCTTATATATTTAGGATACATAGGACACATTTTCAAGGTTCTAGCCCCCATAATTCCCTCATATATATATATACATATATATCATGTATTTCAATGTCAATATATTTTCAATGAATACCATGATGCCCCCATATATATTTTAGATTATAATACTCCCTATGGAATCCCATAATACTTTTAAAATGGATCTATATTCTCTGTGGGATTAATACTCACATTTATTTTAGGGAATCTTTAGTGTGTAATCCCCTTATGAATCCAATCTTGTGTCCATTGAGATGTATCTATTATTATGTTATATCTTGTTTATCACACCAAAAATTAATCACATGAGATTATAGATTTGTGATGATCATGCTAATAGGATGATACAAATTCATCCAACATGGGCCACCTCCATAGGTTTAAGTCCCAACTATACATTTTTCTCTTTCAAAGGGCTATGATCCCAATAAAAATATGAAAAATAAGGACCCTAATTCATATTATAAATAAGATATATAGGGTTCCATTTCAATGATTTATCCCACATATCAAATACCATAAAGACCTAATATATATATATATTCTTAGGTTATTTCTTTCTACATGGTCGTTTCCCCCATGAATATTTCCATGCCTTTAATATATCATCTAACTTTCACAATTCCATATTTCTTGTAAAAATATACATCCTTATCATATGATGTTAAAACATAGGGTTATATCCTTCAAATTATAATATTTCTTATGAAATATTATATACTTTCTCATGGATCCTTATCCTACATGGGACTCATGACTATGTTCCCCATAGGGAAACCTAAATGTGTAAGACCCACACATTTATGCAATGTGTTTGATATTTTACTAGATCATTTTTCTCACACTAAGAACGGATAATGTGGGATTATAGATTTTTGATGATCATTCCATTAACATGATAAAAATTTCCCCATATACGTCCTTATCACATGATGTTAAACTATATGGTATGAACCTATCATATGACCTTAATATATGCCACTAAACTACGTGGGATTTAATTAATAATTTTATGGGATATGTAGGAAACTTCCCTAGGGATCAAGTCCAATTACATCAAATTTTCTATATATATATCCTTATTGGGACATATCCCCCATGATATTACATACATCCTTTCTTGTCTATACTCTTGTGGGTTTAGATGTCTGATCCATTCGGGATATACTCCCCACAAACCATTTTATTTTAGGATATATTGTTGATAACAACATGCCAAAACCTAGAGGGATATATTAATTTTAGGACCTACTATATCATTACAATTAGTCCATACTACTGATAAGATCCACCTTCATAGGGCCACATTCCTTGTGAAACAAACACATTCTTGTTGGGCTATATTCCCTTTGAGGCTGACCAGATAGGGCTGCTTATCCATAAACCCCACATTGATCATTTATAAGAACATTTCACCTATACATCCTTAACACATGGTGTTAAACTACATGGATTAGTCCTTGTCATGTGAAATTGAAAGTTACAATGAATACCAAACTACATAGTATCTAATTCATTTTATAAAGATATGAAGAAATCACCTTTATGTGACTTATCCTGATACCATAATCACCAATCAACTTCATAGACATCAATAAAATATAGAATGAACAATTTTTGGGTTTCAAAATATAGCAATATAAAAATTAGGATCACTAAGTAATAATGGGTAACAAGATGTAGAGCCTATGAAACATAAAAATGGTGTCATTGATAGGATGCTCTTATATATATGGGAATTCAAATTGGAAAATTTCAACAATCGACCATTAATGTTAGGGTAACCAGTCCCACATCAAGATCTAGGAAAGATTCATGAATATATCATAATTATATAAGAGAGTACCAAAGTAAGAAATAATTCCCCCAATATGGTGTGATGATCCTAATCACCCATCCTATAGACTAATGTGAGTTACTAAGTGTCATTGGTAAGGAAACCCAATGACCACGTACCATTGGAAAGAAGACTTGTAGCCCATTATAGGAGATAAAAATGTTGGGACTTTTCATCTAAAACAATAATGGTGAATCCTACATGAATGATTGTGCAACCATACTCAACCCCTCTATAAAAAATCTTTGGTCCATAAAAACAAAATTTATTCTCTAAAATAATTTTTATTCATAGTAAAAAAAAGTACTCAAGTAAATATTAACTCAAAACATCATCTATTACTATATTTATAGTTAAAATATAGAACTATGTGTTCATTTAACCCTTTTTAGGACACTTACTTTTATCTAAGAATTATAATGATGGTTTTGGGTTTACTTAACCATATTGACATCAAGAAGAGTATCCCTTTCTAGACTTTCTGTGTCTTGGTGTAAATTGTCGAGAAAAAATTGAATCAAGATTTATGGATTGAGTAGTCCACTCAATGGATCAAGGAGCTACAAGCTAGAGGTTGGAAAGACTGCCTACCTAAATACCATCCATTAATTGACTAGACCCTTGTTTGGGTTATGATAAGGGAAATATGTATCCATTCAATTAACATGTCTCTATGATATGATTTTCCAAGTCTAATGGTGAGGGAGATTAGGACTTGATAAAATAGTAGGAAACTAATAAGATAATTAAATATTATTTAATCTAACTTATTTTGGTAATAAGATAATGTAAATAAATATGTCATTATTTTATTATAGAAAATGGAAATTTCTTTGACCATGATACTCGTGTGTTATATACAAGATAAAGACAACTTCCTTATTGATAGTAACTTCCATGATTGGTACATTCACTTTCACATTGTACTACAACAATAATTAAATCTTTATATACTAGAATCCATAGTTTTTGATCCACTTTCCAAGGAGGTGGGTAAAGCATATCTTTATGCCTAATCAAAATAGTTAGATGATGTGATAGATGTCTAATGTTTTATATTACCATATATCTCTAATAAACTCTATAAATCTCATGAGAACATGGATTTATTTATCATGTTAAAGAATCTATATGTTCATTATCAAGAGAAATCTATAGATGAATGGTTTTAGATATCCAAATAACTATTTATATAGATTCCTAGATAAGAATTTCTGGTTGGACCTCATATAGTCAAGATGATTAAATATATTGGGAATGTAGACATTATAGGGTATGATATACCTGATGAATTGTGAAAAAATATCATACATACTTCAATCCCTTAGACATTCTCTATATTTACTATTAATTTTAATATGAAAAAAATTGAGAAGACACTCTCAAATCTCCTTACTTTTCTTCTCCATGTAGATATAGACATGAATCACAGAAAACATTTTGTACTTATGGTGAGCAAGAAGAATGGAAAATTAAAAATACCTAAGACAATATATAAGTCTAAAGCCTCTTTTAAACACCCTTCATAGAAAATTAATGTCATAGAGAAAACAAGGTAACAATATTTTAGTTGCTTATCATGTGGAAATAATGGTCATTGGAATAAGAACTTTAGTGAATTGAATTATAAGTTTATACTTTAGCTATATTCATTAATTCAATTACTCTATTTTACTTATTTGGTATTGAATAAAATATGTTTATATATGTGTATTAAAATAATATAATCAAGTAAGGAAATATTACTATAATTTTCATAAATTCTTAAAGAAACTGAAGAAGGTTATTCCAAGATTGGTATAGGGAAGTGTACAACTTATAGATTTCTTGGTGGATTCAAGTTATTATTTGGAATTTATTATTACAAAAACATTCTTTTTAGTGTATAATTATATGAAATGAGACATTATTTCATTTGTGAATAAATTTTTTTTATGGTATTTCATGCCTAACTAATAGCTCAAAAATTATTTAATCACACATATCCAATACTTTTAATTAGTGATAAATATAGACATAAGACTTATAATACCTCTTTGTGGTATGATAATTATTTATTAAGTAAAATTTATAGTATTACAAAATTTTATATCTATAAGGGTGTTTGAGCCTCATTTTAGCTATGAAATTAAGAATATTGATAAATTTACCATCAGTTTTTTAATAAAGAAACCTTTAGAAATATAGGCATGAAACAAAGCTATTAGAGTTAGTTCGGCAAGACCGTATGAAATATTATCAAAGGAAAATCTAAGAGGTAAGTTTATATACTTCATAAATGTCCTTTAATTGTTTATAGCAATGATCAATGAAGAAAATGATACACTTGGTAAATCATACAAGATCCTCTGGGTGGGCTTGTTAGAGTGTCTCATAATGAAGTAATCATCGGTAATTAACATGTAGAGTGAATGTAATATTAAACTCACATTACCTTTTACATTATAGTTCTGATAGTAGTAAAATGGGATTAATGAAATGTATTATATGTATTAAAAATATTCCATATATTTCTTTCAATTCATGTTTCTCATATCTCATAATAATCACTAACTATGTGATAACAACATTGACTAATTGATATCATATTTACTATAATATGATAATGAATCCATTAGATATAATTAATAGTTTTTAATGAGGATAGTTTATAAAAATATATCTTTAGATAAAAACTAACACCAATGAAGTACTAATTTCACCTCAATAAATTATCCCACAGCCAAAAATTATATTAATATTGCTTATTAATCCACACCAATTATATTTCTATAAGAAGAAAACACATGTCATTTTGATATGGTGGTAGAAGGCTATACTTAAATGAAATCTAGGCTCCAGATGAACATGAGTTAGTATAGGAACACAAAACCCCACCAAGAAAAGTGGGAGTTGTTATTCCAAAGAAAAAAACTATGTAGGAGGTTAAAAATGAAGAGGTGGATTTATATTCACCATGACCAGTGATATATTATTTATTAAGAGTAATGATCCCTATAAAGAAGTAGTAAATATAAATATTATATGTTTAAAAAGTATGTATGAATTAAATAATGAAATACATATACCAAAATTCATGGGCTGTATATTTTGGATATTTTTAGACTTGATAAAACTGGTAAGTATTCAAGAGAAACTATATATGGATGGTATAAGTTGGTATTAATAAATCATGAGTGACTATTACAAGGTTCAAATGATGTATAAGACGCATTGTATGAAAAAAAAACGTTTACTCCCTTAATCATACTAAAATTTATTTGAGTTTTACTTTTCATAGAAACATTCTATGATCATTTTATTGGATGGTTGGATGTCAAGGCCAATTTCCTAAATTAATACCCTATGGAAAATTTCTATATGATATAGTTAGAAGGTTTGGTGATACCAATGAATTCCAATAAGATAATAAAATTAAATATATCCATTTATGGATTAAAGTAAGAATTTAGATCACATATTTATTTGGAATGAGGGTTTTTTATGTGTGTACAAGTGGTTAATGGTAGTTCTATTATTTTCAAGATAGATATATTGATAACACATGATAAAACATTTAGTCATATAATTTTGGTAAGAATATGAAATGAGTTTCTTGAATAATGACTTAAAATATAAACCAAAATTATAAATAATAATATATATAGACATAGATAAATAGTTTTATAAATTTAGTCATAGTATATATATTTACCATATATTAAAAAATATAGAATATTTCATTTCAATAATGAATTTTTTCAAAAGTCACAAGGTATAAAACATCAAAAGGTTAACATGCATGGGAACATGTGGAGATTAGGAATAACAATTCATAATATTATGTGATAGGAATATATATAATATAATATTATATATATTATCTTTTGATATTACATATTCATATTTCATGGAGTGAAAATATCAAATAAAACCAATTTAATTACAAAGACTTTTTGTTAGAACTATCTGATAGTAATTGAGAAATTAGAACTAGTCAAGTTCCTGGTAAAAGGATAAATGGACACGCTAGTATTTAAAGAGATATAATAATATTATTTCCTTCATATCAATTTGATTTAATATCATAATAAGGTAAAGAAAATATTAAATACAAACTTATAAAGGCAATGGTTTCCATATTAACAATAACAAAGTACATTGTGGCTTCTGATACACCCTAGGAAATTATTTAGAAATGATTTGTTGAATTTTATGTCATGAAAAAATAGTTGGAGTTTTATCATTATCATAATAATATTTTACTATGGTATTATCCAAGATGTAATATTTTTTATAAGGGAACAAGAAATGGATATTTGGGTATATTACTGTTTGAGGGATTTTATTTCATGGTAGTGAGGTCACTATAAGAATAATTTCAATAAAGATGTGTTGTAAGGATAACCCTATACATGAAAAAATATAGTAGGCATAATATATATAGCTATACTTAGTATATTCATGTTTAAGATGAGTGAAAAAACTAATCGGTAAGCAGTTGGCTTTAGTTCTAGTGAGAGTTTGATAGAGTTGGTGGTCAAGAACCAACCACTTTGTAATTTAGATTTCCTATATAGTCAAAGACCTGAATATTAATAAATTTATTATCTCATATTGGTTATTCTTATATATGAAATCTATGTGATAATGTTCCAATGTATCAGTCACATTAAAAAGGTCGCAGTATTTCCCCACTATGATGTGAATCTTGAAATAATATGATGGTATTCTTAAAATTACGTTATATGGTTAGGATAACATTATATGATGAGGAACATAATATGTTGGTTTTTATATGTGAGTAATCATAATAATATTATAATTTATCCAAGGAATTATTCACTTGGTAATCGTTATGATAAAAATATTAGGACAGAACCGCCAGTAGGAATTCCACGTTTTATATGTGTCATTAGAAATTATTAACTTTGAATGGGCCTAATGATCCTCATACATGAGATTATTATTAATGCACATTGTGAGTTGTGTAATTTAATGTATTAATGAAAATCATGACAACATATTCTCATGGTGAGGTATTTTATGTTGGTTTCATCATGAGTGATATTGCATTAATGAATAAGTCAACAAAGGATTTGTCCTTCCACTTTTATGGAAGTTAAAATATTGTCCCTTTGATTGGAATAAAAATATTGGACTAAACATCCATGGCCATGGTGATTGACATGTCCATTTTTTGAAGTCAAAGAAAAACATATCAATAATATAGGTTTATGACATGAGTATGAAATCTTCTTGGTGATATATCAAGGTAAATGGATTATAATACATAGTGATCGTTCTTATGTGGTTATCATTATTGCGACATTAACTTATTCCTATATGAGTGAATTTACATGTTATTATACACTGATATTAGACATTAATAAATACAACCTAGTGCCAGAGAAGAAAATTCATAGAGGTTCACAAACGTAGTGGTTCCTTCAAACTCTATTAAATACCATTTTTGTTTAACAGTTGGAATGAATATTATTCTTAAGTATGAGAAATAATATTTATTCTGGATTTATGGATTGATTTTATTTGGCCAATATTTATATGTGAGTTGAATATTTAAATAAAAATATGTTCATAATATCGGTGAATAAATTATTTATTTATCACTTGTTTTATTCACAAGGAAATAAACAATATTTGTTATGAAATAAATTTTTAGTTATACAAATATTAAAATAAATATTTATGTGGATGAACATGAATATAATATTTATTTATATATTGAATGACTAATATTTATTTATTATTTGAGGTTTTATAAATATTGGGGAATGTGGATGGACAGAGTTAAGTTTCTAGTTATGGAATGATATAATCTTAAATATTATTTAAATAAATA
The DNA here is from genome assembly GCA_963277665.1 of Viscum album. NCBI lineage: Eukaryota > Viridiplantae > Streptophyta > Magnoliopsida > Santalales > Viscaceae > Viscum > Viscum album. Next base: position 403,052,796 of record OY728138.1, read on the forward strand.
AAGAAGTTTTTGTTTTTTAAAATGGTGTTTATTTGAGAAAGAAAAAACATTCCATTATTATTTATTATTATTATTATTATTATTATGGTGTATATGTTAGATTTATTATTTGATTAAGGGACTTTGTGGAATTAACAAAAATAAACTCTAATTCTATATATACCTCATTATATCATTTTAGAGATGTGTAAGAAATATTTGGTTGTCCCCAACATGTATATTCCCTAGTAATTTATCTATAAAAGAGGAACATTTCTAGGGTTCATCTAGATACTAAGATAATTTATCCACCTCCTTCCTCCCTATCATGAGTGAGATAATTAGAAAAAATGATCCTCAATAACGAGATATGGTTTTGCGTTGAAGACAAAAAATGAATGATGAATGGATCACCCGAGCTAGCACTCAAAATTATATCAGTGTAATTTATAGATTAAGGAGTATGTGTGGATAAAAAAATAGAGTGATTATACATTAAATTATCTCTACAGAAGAATATTACAAACCAAACTATATTTGATCGATCAAAATCTACATTGAAGAAGGAACCCAAGGTCGAGGTATTTTTTTTTATTAAAATAATTATAAATTTAACATGAAACTTTCTCTCTTTGTTATAGAATTAATTTTAAATTTATTCAAGTATATTTTTTTGATATGTCAATATTTGATCATGTTATTATGGGTTATTCATTTAATATGAAAAAATCCAAGTCGAGCATGGGCTAGAGCAGTGTTTCCATTACACCCAGAAAATTTCAAGTGAATATTGAATAGTGAAAACCTCATTAGATAAAGAATTATAAAAGTACAAGAATAAATAACTTGACATTAAAACATACTATGTGTCCTTTCATATAATTCTATCATGAAAATAGGGCATAAGTTTAATAATAACATCACAACACTCCAAGGTTCTCATCATAGCCATAAAAACTATGATATTTTCAATGCGATAGATACTCTAGGACATTATCACATTGAAGTTACAAAGATGAAAAATAAATATTTTATAAGATAATTATTAATATTTAGGTCTTTGAATATATATTTAATCTAAAGTATAAAGTAGTTTTTCTTATGGATTCAACTTCAAAAGACTCCCACCTACACTAGATTCAACTTCCAATAACTTTTAGTCTACTATCTCTCACATGATGTTCATGTTTATATTAAGATTAGTCTTTATTCAATGATTCTAACATGTTCTATTATTTGTAAAAAACATATAATATAAGATATTAAAACATTAAAGTTATGAGTACTCAAACTTTAAATTCAATATACTATGTGCTTTATCAAAGAATATAATCCATACAACATGTAATAATTTTGAGAATATCATCATAAAAATTCAAGGTTTTCATCATAGTGGGGAACTGTTATGTACTTTTCATTGTTATTGTTACTCTAGGAAATTATCACATTAATTATACATATAATAACAATCAATATGTGATAAGATATATAAGAACAATCAATGTATAATCTCCTGTATCAAAAACCCTTCTAGTGGTGTCATATAAACAAATTCTATAAGGTTATTGTTAAGGAAGGATGTTTTGATATCCATCTACCAAATATAATAATAATGGTAAGATAATATGGAAAGTATAATTTTGATGGATTTCATCATAGAAACTAGTGAAAATGTTTCGTTGTTGTCAATGCCTTGATGTTATTTAAACCCATTTGCAACCAGTCATACCTTATAAGTGCGGAATTGTCCATCCATTTTCAGTTTCTTCTTGAATAACCATTTTCAACCAAAATAATTTACCTCCACTGGAGGATATATAATAATCAAGACATGGTTTTTGTTATATGGAATCCATTTCTAGTGTGAGTACTCATAATCGGGGAACTTATATGACATTTTCAATGTAATATATACTCTAGGTCATTATCAAATTAATGTTATATAGAATAAAAATGAACATGAGATAATACATTTATATATATTTGAATATATATAGGGAATATAAAGTATATAGTAGTTGATTCTAGCCACCACCCTAGTAGACTCTCAGTTATAGTAGAGCTAATTTCTAAATACTTTAAGTTCATGAGCTCTCACATGATGTTCATTCATCTACTGTGATAAGATTTCATCCAATGGGTCCACTATGTTATCTTCTATTGAAGCTATACTTATTTTTACATCACTTATCTAAGAAAATTTTATGAGTTCATTTTATGCATTGTTTTTTGAAATTTTAGTTAATAAATGTCATTTTTTCATTGTTTTTACCCATTTATTAGTTTTTAATAATAATTTTTGGGCATTTTATATCTTCGGATGAAATTTTTTAAAAATAAATTAGAAGAATTAAAATATATATTTAAAATTTTTGATTTCCTTTCTAAGTATTTTTATATGTTCTAGTTAAAATATTGGGGGCAAAATAGCTATCCATAAAACCATAGAGGTGAGACACATAAAAACCCCATGTGGGGTAAGACACCCATAGAGAAGGCTGGCCATGTGGTAGAGAGGAGAATACACACTAGCATAGGAGTTCACCAACACAAGTGGGTCAGATCCATGCAGTGGTGGGTGGAAGGCTTCATCGGTGTAGGGAAATGCATGACAATGTTGGGGTTCCTCTATCCCCCATTAATATTAATGAATGCTTAAGCCACATGTTGTAATAAATAGTGGAGATTGACCACTATAATAACTAATGTGGTACACAGATTTATGTGGACGCTGGTTTGAATTAAAAAAATGGTTTCATCCTAGCCTTCAGTCATGTCTTCGTTCTTGGAAACACTATCCATCCCACAGGCCACCACTGCAACACTGCAATTCCACAATGGCCAACCAAAGGGAGATTAGGTTCCATTATATATTCAACAATATCCATTCTATATACATGGATATATATCATATGGACCTTATAATATTAACCAATAAAGGGTGTAAATTCCATCACATGTGTGTTGCATCTTAGCCAATATTTCTTGGGGATAAATGAAAATAGTATGCACCATCACGTGAAATGTCATACCATGCTTAGTGTTTATTGAGAACATGTTATGTCATAAAAGATAAGAATACATTGTGGATAAATAATAGGTCTTGGAAGATGAATAATATGCACCTTATAACTATGAATATATTTCATAGGTGCCAAAAAATGGTAGTAGTGAGGTTTAAGATGAAGGTAGAGGCATCACTATAGGTTTTAGGATTCACTATAGCCATGCATGTCCATTAAATAGAGGAAGAGGTTACACCGTAGGATCCCTATCAAAACTACATAAGGGTCTTCCCAATTCTACATAAGGGTCTTCCCAATGTTGTGTAAGGGTCTTCCCAGTACTGCATAAGGGTAACTTATATGCTACACACTATGTAAGGGTAACCCAGAGCTTTCTAAGGGTTGTGTATGGGTAAAATTCTCTAAATACCCATAATCATTAGGATATCCACATGCCATAGACCAAGTCTTGGGGTTACTTTAAGAGGATCAATTTTAGGGGGACATCACCTACAAATGGGATGTTTAAGCACTCCAAAATACATAGAGAAGTGTCTAATCCAAATTAACTGATTCAAAAATAAGATATTTTTGAGGATTTTCATATAAGAGAATACTCATCCAAACCCTCACCTAAAATGGAGGATCGTATGCTGACTAGTTCAAAATAAAAGAGGGAAAATAAAAATTCAAAACTGAAGCTAATGTTTTCTCAGGATGTATCTTCCTATAAATGTATCTGAGAAGCTATTGTGCAAATTAACCCTTAGAAGGAAGGCTAGAGACTAGGTAATAGTGACTAGAAGTGTTACTTTTGCTCGAGGGTGGCTACTACTTAGGTCCTTATTCAACTTTATATCCCATTATGACTATAGTTAGGTAATAAATACTTCTGTAGTGAGAATTTTAATGAGAGGGTAATATACTTAGTATAGGTAAATTTGTCTGATTAAAACCTGTGATGGATTTTTCATTATTAATTTCATTTTAATATTACCCCATCTCATGCATGACCATTACTGTGAGAGGAGGGTTTGATTTTTCAAATAAAACAATTTTATATCCCTCTAATGGAATAAAAATGCATGAGTTATGGTTATTTTTGTTTAAATAAGGTTTTGAACACCTACCTATAAATAAAACCAAGTAACTAATATGGGAAATATTAGTTTATAAAGTGGAGAGTGAGTACTCTGATAGGAGGCTCACTAAAGTTCGATTCCAACAACATCTAATTTAAAATCACATCATTTTTATTTAATTAAGTATATAAACCCAGATTTATATTACTTTTTAAGTTCATATCATTCATTACTGACCAAACCAATTTCAATTTCATGTTTTTAAACCATTTTCTAAAAAATCTAAGTCATTTGTAAACTATTGTTTATGGATTCATATCAACTCCCACATACCACTTTATAAAGTCAGTTAGTGATAGTTAGAGTTAGTAATTTTTTTAAGTTTGTTTCCATGAGATATTTAATGATTCCTTTTGAGTTGATCAAAACCAGAATCATTTTTTGGGATCAATGATCATAAATGATTAGTATTTTAAGGAATTTTCCATTTTTTTTCCTTTTTCACTATTTTATAATTGGTCTTATCATGTCATAGTTTCAGAAGCGATTTTAGTACACGCATATCAATAAGGGGAAAGAAAAATAATAATATCCTACTTTTGATATTGATATTTAAAGGATTATTAGAATATAATAGAATAATACACAAGAAGAATTCTTCTTATCTAGAAGAGAAGTTTGACAAGGAGAAGGAGAAAGAGCAGACCAAGGGTTCTAGGGAAGGAATAAGGAGATATAGTCTCTCATCAACTATGGAAGATCCTCAACATGGTTTTAAATCAAAGAATCCTCATACCTCAAATCGGTTTCCATCAATTTTAGATAAATCATGTGATCATACAAATGATACCACACTCTATATGATTTATCGCGCTGCCTCATAAAGACCCCAATTCTTAAATTGGGAGTTTCTTATATTTTTTTTCAACACTTTTCAATTAAATAATATTATGAGTGATGTGGTAAGGTTACATATATTAATATTATCACTCAAATACAAATCACTAGAGTGGATCCAGAGTTTACCCCCACACTCAATCATAACTTGGAAGATCTAGTAAGAATATTTTTATACGATTTTCCCTCCTTCACAATCTATGGATTTTCAGGTAAGTTCTCGGAATTTTAAAAATTGAATAAAGATTTTATATATAGTTAATGGTAGATATTTAAAAGTTTTATTAGGTGATTTAATCCCCAATTAATTATAAAATGGTTACATATTGAAACATTTTACAAGGGATTTTCATAAGGTAACTGTTTAATTGTGAATACTGGCATTGGAGGGTTGTTAATGAGAAATTTACTAGAATAAATCTATGAATTATTGGAAAATATGTCAAACAATAGTTTTCAATGGAAATTTGATGGAGTAAAATTACAAGGAGTGTACATAGTTTATAGAAGTTGGGTTACCACCAAAATTAACACAATATCTAGGAAATAAGATGTGATTATGTCCAATCAACATCCCAAAGGTATTTACTATGAAGATATTAATTATTTAGATTATAATTGACCAAATTATATAAAGGTATGAAGGTAAAAGAAACTAAAACATAGAACCAAGGATAAGTAATTCTTCAAGGTAAAGGATTTCAGACAAGACTACATGGGTTTCACTCACAACATTAAGGCCTACCTCTTATAAGTCAAGTCCACTCACTGAAGGAGATCCTGGAAATATATATAATGAATTCTAGAGATACATTTAAGGATTTAAAATCCTAATCCAAAAATTAATTCACTAATATAATGGAATTGAAAGATGAATTTGAAAACCAAAGAGTAGTAATGAGGAATTTGGATATCTATGTAGGACATATTTCCATCCAATTAAAGGAGAGTCCAATGGGAGTTCTACTAGGTGAAATTAAAGTTACAAGGTATAGAGACCTCAAATACATTATTCTATTAAGTGAAAATATAACCCAAAAATTTTCTAAGTAGGTTATAATATATATTCAAGAACATGATGGAAAATAAATAGAAGAAGTGTAAGGATGAAAAGAAAACATAAAATAATCTGAGGAGTTTATTTGAGAGGAAGCACCACCACTTTACCGACAACCACTACTATTTATGGGCTGAGAAAGGAATTTTAGGTTATATGTAAAAATAGAAAAGTTTCTTGAAATGTTTAAGAAACTACATATCAGCATAATATATTGATTTTATAGTGAACATACCCACCTACAAAAAATTTATGAAGGAATTGGTGTCAAACAAAAAGAATCGAGGAGAATTTTGAACCATACCATTGATGGGGAAATGTTTGACTACAGTATCAAGAATCCTATGAAAGAAGATAATTGATATAGGTATTTTTTTTATATTACAATTAATATTAGTTCTGATGAATTTGGAATTCATTTTGGTGATTTATGTGAAAGTTACAATATAATGTTATGCTCCACATTTAAATTATTTTAATTGAGATATTTCATGCCAACTCAAGTTATACTTCAACTTGTGGATGAAAAAGCGATATTTCCCCAAGGACTACTTGAAGATTTAATAGTCAAGGTATATAAGTTATACTTTTTGGTGGATTTTCTTATTATGGACATGGAAAAAGTGAATACCACAATTATCTTGGGAATACCATTCCTATATATGGGTATGTAATTTATTAATTTCAAAAGTGGAGATCTAAGCTTGAGAGTAAGTGGGGAAGAGGTGAAGATCAACATACACTTGGTGATAAAGGATCTGGATGGAATATGAAATGTGTTGAGAGAATATAACTTGTAAGAATTTAAGTAAATTATTATCCTAGGTAAAATAGGTGATGTAGCTACTATAGAAAATAAATAATAGTATGAAAAAGAGTTATGGAAATATAGGGAGTTTCTGAAAAAGGATGGAGATAGTGGAGGGAATTCATTCCCTAAATAATTCAAGGAAGGTTATTAGGTATGGGTAGTAAGTGAACTTCCAGTTTATTTCTCAATATGGGATAAACACTTATGGATTAAGAACATGGAGTTTGAGAAAGTGTTACTTAGAGAAAGAGTGAAATGAGATTCCAAAAAAGGGAAAGTTCCCATCTATATGGTGGAATCACAACATTGACCATTTGTAGATCCATATTGGGTAACCTCTTTCCAAACCTCAATCACTTGAATTTAAAAGTAAAGTCCAATATTTATGACCACAACCAAAGAAATTTTAGGAGGAAACCCAAATTTTTTATTCTTTTGAAATGTAGGATTTAATTTCTTTTCAATTCTTTTTAGAAACTAGTTTAGGTGTGACATTCCATTTATTTTTTTAACTTTCATGAGAATGGGCCTACACTTTTATAGTTTTTATTAGATTTTAAAAACCATAATGATTAAATATATAATAAACCAATTAATAAAATAAGGGGGAATAAAATAATATGTTAATTAAAATGGGGAGTATGATTTAATTTTCAATACTTACTTATACTCTCCAATTTTCATAATTTGTTTGGTTTAAAATGAAAATTAGTTTACCCATACTTAGGCTATTTTTTATCCATAATAATTAGTATTTCTATTAATTTCATGATGGCATGATTTGATTTTCAAACTAATATAATTAAATAATTAATATAGTGAAATTTAATAATTAGAGTGGAACATATGAATTTGAATTCAATGTATCATGATTTTTATTTTTAGTCACATATAGCTAAATATTTCTTTCCATTTTTATTATTTGATTTTTATAAGTTCATGTAGATTAATTTATGTATTATTAAACATTACATGAGTGATTTTATTCAAAATCATACACTCCCATTACTTAGAGGTTTATAGGATAAATTTTTCCAACAATTATTTGTAAATTTCTTGAGAGAAATTGGGACATGTTACCTACTAAGACTTGGATTTAATCTTGTCAAAATGATGACTACACAAATTCACATTAAATATGAATGATTTTTTTATTAATTTTACCATTATATTTTAGACTTACCTTACATTGGTCCTTCTTGTATCCATTATAGACCATGAATGGACTTTGATATTAATGAGACACACTACAATCCAATTTCATCTATTCCTACCCGTACTCTAATTTTTTCCATGATTTTCAAATTTCAAGTGTGTATGTGGGGAGGGGGTGGAATTAAGGGTTACAAAAGGGATATGAATTATTGAGGTTTTTTTAGTATTTCTCATTGGGGTTTGGGGAAACGTTTCATGTCACCATTCATTGTTTTTTTGTTTCCCCTCTATAAAAAAAAAAGAAAATGGGTTTATTTATGTAGGGTTATAAATCACTATCACCTGACCAAATATTTTCATCATTTTGTGTAGGGTGATAGATTTCAAACTTTTCCTAGCTTAATTTTCAAAAAAATTAAAAAGTTGTAAAAGAATAATATAATTAAATAAATCAATATGGGAAACCCATACACTATTATTTTTCTATTCATAGCCTTAATTTGATATTGGTGAAGTGAGATATTTCATTTTTTGGAGACGATAATCTTCTTGGTCTTACTTTGATTACAATGTACTATAATTAAAGATAAATTTCCTTTTCAACTTTAATTGTTTTTATATTAATTTCCTACCTTCCTTTAACCTCATAGTCATATGATCCTAATTTTAAAACCCTTATTTTTTTAGTGATTTTTGTCTCTACTATGTGTAGAATGTAGTTTTATTCAAGTTAATACTTTTGGTACATTTTTTGAAGTTATATAGAAAACTCTATATATATTTTACCTTGAGTGATGAGAGGTTAAAAATAATGTCAAGGTATATCACAAATTATTATTTTAATAATGATAAATTATGATGTTTTAATGGAATAGAGAAGATTATCCGTCATTTATTCATGATAAAATCATTTACATTGTGAATAGTGGGGAGTTGATTTCATTTTTTTTCTCTGACACATGAAAATTATTTCACCCATTGATAATTTTATAGTTTCATTAATTTTTAATATTTAATATTGGTATCATGGAGGTGTCCTTTTTAATTCTTAGTTTAGATACATTGTTGAGGAAAATCATTATTTAAGCATGGTTCATTTCATGAGTTCATTTTATACATAAATTTTTGAAATTTTATTTGTTTTTACATTATTTTTTACCCATTTATTGGTTTTTAAAAATAATTAGTGGGAATTTAATATTTTAGGATGAAATTTTTTAAAATTAAATTAAAATAATTAAAATACTTTTTTAGAAGTTGTTATTTTTTTCTAAGTATTTTTATGTGTGTTGGGTAAATAAATGGGGCCAACATACCTAGTCCTAAACCCATAGAGGTAAGACACTTAGAAGACCCATATGGGACCATTATAAAATCCATCCATAGGGAAGGATTTACATATAGTAGAGAGGACCACACACATGGGTACTGGATCAAACTGATGCTTGGTGTTCAGATCCATGCAGTTGTAGGATGAAGGCTTCACCAGTATAGGGTAGCACATGGTGGAGTCAAGGGTCCTCTGAACCCCATATAACTTAATAACTTCTCCAAACATGTGTTGTTATAAATATAACATCTCAAGTATGATAAAAACTGACATGGGACACTACTTCATGCTGGAACTATTCCTACTTTCAAAAATAGTGTCATCCCAACCTCTAATTATGCCTTTGTTCTCAAACACACTGTCTACACTGTAGGCCACCAATAATGTGTTGTAATTATATGATGGTTTTCCAATGGGGGGATGGGTTCCATTAGATATTTGATACTCCCAATGTTGTAACCATGACTATGTGGCACAAGGAACTTGGAATCTCAAAGTGATAATGGGAGGTTACACAATCTCCTGGGTGCTTCACCATAGCCACTATTTCACATGGATGAATGATAAGAGGCTACTCCATCATGTGAAATTTTATGTTATGGATGGTGTTATTTGAGAATATTCTATGACATGAAGAGATGATATTTAATCACGGATAAAGAATAATTTTTTGAAGATGAATAAGCTTTACTGTAGGATTACAACTACATCATGGAGGTGAAAAAAATGGTAGTGGTGAGGTTTGATAGGAATATGGAGGTTTCACTATGGGTTCTATACTACATCATATCCATGAGTGGACACACAATTAAGAAATAATATATGTCGTAGTATCCCTTTCAACAACGTGTAAGGTTATTCCCAATTCTACATAAGGGTCTTACCAACATTGAATAAGGTAATTCCCAATGTTTTTTAAGGGTAACCTATACCATGCATGTTGTGTAGGGGCAACCCAGAGCTTTCCAAGGGACATATAACTGTAAAATTCTATAAATACCCAATATTATCAAGATATCCACATGTCACGGACTAAGTCTTAGTGGGGGTTGTACTTGAATATGATAAAATTTAGGGGTCTTTCCTATAAATAAAAAGGTAAAGAACTCTACAATACATAGGGAAGAGTCTAAGGAAACTCAACAGATTCAAAAATATGACCACTTTGAAGATTTAAAAATAAGAGAATACTTAAGAAAACCCTCACTAGAAATGGAGTATACCGTGATGACCAGTTTAAAATAAAATAGGGAAAAATAATTTAAAATTGAAGCTGAATACTTCTCAGGCAGGCTCTACCTATAAATGGAACTCAGAAGTTGTTGTGAAAAGGAATCCCTAAGAGTAAGACTGGAGACTGGTGTCTTGTGTTTGGATGTTCTACTGCTATTGGATGGTGGCTTCTACTTATAACCATATTCACTTTTATATCCCCTCATGACTCTAATGAGGTGGTAAATCCTTATATACTGATCAATGTAATTATGGGCAAATGTAATTAGTATAGGAAATTTTGTGCAATTAAAATATGGTATGTATTGTGTATTGTTAATTTAATTTTAATCATACCCTCATCCCATGCTTAACCATTACTATGAGAGGAGGGTATTATTTTTTTAAATGCATATACTAGTTATCCTTATCATGGAAAAAAATTCATGAGTTAGGGGTATCTATATTTAGATAAGTATTTTAACACCTACCTAAAATAAAAACTAAGAAATTGAGAGGGGTGGGAATTTAAAAAGTTGGGAGTGAGTAATCTGAGAGGAGGCCCACTAAAGTTTAATTCTGAAAAAAAATCAAATCCCCTTTTCCGTAACTAAGTACAAAAACCTTGATTTATATTTCATGGTATGTTAATCTCATTCATCAATAACTAAAATAATTCTTATTTTCTGTTTTCAAGCCATTTCCTAAAAAATTATAAGTCATTTCAACACCATTCTCTATAGATCAACTTCAAATCCCACATATTTGTTTATATAGTCAGTTAGTGATTGGTAGAGTTAATAGAATTTCAATTTCATTTCCATAAGTGATTTAACCACACATTTCAGGTGGATCAAAAATCCCTCAAGAGATAAAATTTTAGCATTATATAGTTCATTAATTGACAAGAACTTAGCTCCTTGTAAATATCCACCACTATAATATTATCACATTATAACATGATAAGATATTTTCGATTAGGGATAAAATCAATATATTTTCTAAAGTTTCATATCCATACTACTTCCTTGGATATATCAGAATCTATAAATACTCATACTCTTCCATAGAATTAGTTAACATGACTTTATTTGAGCTCTTACACTCACAGCTTCTCCATTGAGGGTGAAGATATATCCCAATTTCAATTTTAGATCATCTGGGTCTATATTAGAAACTAGAATATGTATATCCCCTTATGATTAGCTCCTCATCACCTTCATAAAATAGGAACATATTCTTAGTTTACCTCATATACAAAAGGATAGTATTGACTTCCATATAATGGCATTATCCTGAGTCATCTTGTTATTTTCCAACCATGACCAAGAAATATTAAACATAAATCCTATTTCATATCATGGAATATATGAATAATCCTATCACTGATGCTTATGGGATCCCTATTATACTTTTTTTCTCCTCTTATGTTTGGGGACACAATTTCTTGGAGAGATGTATTCCATGTTTCCTTGGAAATAATCCTATATTGTATTGTTCTATACTGAATATCTTTAGTATCATTTTAATGTATATGACTTGAATTATTCTAAGTAGATACTTGGATATATCATGATGGATCTTGATCCCATAAATGTATATTATTTAACCTAAGTCCTTCATAGATAATCATGTGTTATACCATATCTTAATAGACTATAAGACTATTATCTCATTTCTAGTTAGTAATATGGCATCACTATACACTGTCAAGAAAACAATTGCAATTCCACAAAACCACTTATATACACAAGTCTCACATCCATTATTTATGAAACAAAAATTTATTTTTATCTTCATAAAAGTGAATATTCTATGATTGGGATTCTTACTTTAACTAATAAATGGATATCCATAGCTTTCATGCCTTATTGGCATTATTTTGAGTCACAAATCATTCTAGTCGTTCCATATAGACCTCTTACATAGGTTTTCCATGAAGGAAAGATATTTTTATATCCATATAATAAATATCATAATCATGGTAATCTATTATGGAAAGTATAATTCTGATGGATTTTAGTATAGAAACTAGGGAAAATATTGCATCGTAGTTAATTCCTTGATACTATTTAAGCTGATTTTTCAACTAGTTATTACTTATAGGTACTAAATTGTCCATTCATGTCTAGTTTCTTCTTAAATTACCATTTTCAACCAATGGGATTTATATCCACTAGAGTATCTATCAAAATATATATTTGATTTTTTATATGGAATCCATTTAAAAATTCATGGATTCTTTCCATCTAGAAGATACTATTTTACATACTACATCTTTATAGGGAACAAGTTCAGTATTATCAACTAATAATGAGACACCAGCTTCAGTGACTAGAAAACCATTTATTTCTAGTTCTCTAACCTCTTTATTACTCCTATAAAAAATTTATGTCTTATAAAGTTCATCTTCCATGGTGGTTTATAAAATCTATTCATTTTCCAACTCTTATGTATCTTGATCTTAGACTTTATGAATGTCTATCTCTATTGCACTATATATTTTAGATATATTATTTCTCAAAAGAAACATAGTTTTTTTATTCCGCTTTAATCTTTTTATCAAAGGTTATGTAGAGGCAATATCCTCTTGTTTCCTTAGGGAATCCAATAAAGATAAACATTATGCCTCGAGGTGAAAATTTGTTACCCGAGGATACCTTAAAAAACACTTCACATCCCCATTCCTACATGTTAAACAACATAGATTTCCTTCCACATAAAAGTTCATACGGAATACCCTTTACCACATTAGTTGTAATTTGGTTAAGTTTATGTATCACTTCCTACAATTCATATCCCCAAAAGGATAATAAAATACTTTCAGGACTCATCATTGACGTCACCATATCTAAAAAGCTGCAGTTCCTTCTTTCACATACACTACTCCATTGTGGTGTATAAATAGGATTGAGACTATATAGAATCACAAAAACCCATAAATAATCAATGAATTATTGGTTATTATATTCTCTACTACAGTCTGACTAGAGTTTATTTATCTTCTTACCAATTTTATTGTTCACTTCATTCTTGTATTCATTTAATTTATCAAAAAAATACAACTTATACCTCATTAAATATAAATAATTACATATTTTTATGTGATCACTAAAATTTAATAAGTATGAGTTTCTACCTCTTTATTTAACATTAAATGTTCTACAGACATATGTATAAACCAATTAAAAAATCTTTATAGCCCTTTCACACTTTCCACTAAATATATATTTGATCAATTTACCTTGAAAACAAGCATGACATATACCATTATTTTCTAGTTTAAATGTTTCTAAATACCCATCTTATTATAATTTACTCAAATCATTTTTATTTACATGACTTAGCTAATGACTCCACAATTTGGTGAGATTTGAGTCATGAAAATTGGATTTTTTTTACTGATTTACAAATCATTGTTTTCATATTCAAATGCATAAAGACCATTATTTAAATGTTATGTACCAAAATATATAGTATTATTGAAAATATATAAATGCTTATTCACAAATTTTAAAATAAAACCATCCATATAAATAATAGAAACTAATATAATGTTGTTAGTAATAATCTACAATTAATAATAGTTCTTTAAATCCAAGATCATTCCTTTTGTCAATATAAGGTGGTAATATCTAACAACTGTTATAGTGATTCCATATCTGTTAGAAACTCATAAATCTACCTCACCTCGTAAAACTCTTTTGAATATACTTGGTTCCTTAGAAAAAAAATTGATCACAACAAGCTATACCTAATACTCAATTTTTAGAAATGTCTATATAGTACTCAATAAAAAAATACACAAGAAGCATTTCTTATTTACTGTGGTGTAGATTTTCTTCTAGTGGAACTTCTTTCAAAATGATAAATAGATGACATATTTCTCCATTTCTTACCCCTTGATCTTCCTCCTCTTGGAAGGGAAGGCCAAATAATCCTTAGACATAGAGTTAGTCTTGGGGATTTTCACTTCTCCCTTCCTCCTGTTCACCATAAGAACATAAGGTTTCTCACCCTTTGTGTCCTTGTCTACCTAGAAAATAACAGTGAGGATATTTGGGACATAATTCTTAAATTTTTTTATATTAAAATTCACAAAAAATCTAGAGAAGCTCTAAGGAAAGAAAACAATAATTATATCATTGAAAAATTCATTGATTTGTAAATGATAATATCTATATTCTAAATGTATCTAATTATATTGACCATGTTTGGTTTAGCTATAATTACCTATCCAATTTTGAATGTAAATAATTTCTTGGAGATTTCAAACTATTACTATATAGTTCTCTCCTTGTAAAGATCACATGGATTATTGAGAATTATTTATGAATCTATATTCTCATGTGACTTCTAGAGTTCATTATACATGTATGATAACATCAAACACTATACATATAGTAAATCATAAAAATGTTTTCTGTATTCAAAAATATATTCTTCATTCTCTTCCTTAGTAGGTAGATCAAAATCTAATGATTCTAGCATGCTGATCTTCATTTTTTTCTAATACAATTTTAAATTACCTATACCATTTTTGGAAGTTACTACAAGTTATGAGATTATATTTCTCAATATTATATCATAGGGATGTTGAGGTCTATAGATTTTTATTTTTCAACAAAAAAATAAAAGAATATATTTATTTTTTTATATGATCAAAAAAATATGTGAGATGAAATAATGTTTTATTATATTATTAGTCTCTAACTATATTATCAATTCCAAATATCCATCACCATAGGACTCTTAATATCTTTTCACATGGATATTATAGTGTAAATGATCCATATTTTTCTTCTTATAACCTATAAAAGTATTTGGTCAATTAATAAAAGGAATTTAGGAAGGCGGTCTTTCCAACAGCTATCACATGGGGCCTTGATATGTTGGGTGGAATCCTAAATCCATAAATCCTAACTTATAATTCTCTCAACAATTACCTCTAAGATACAAAAATTCTATAAAGAGATACTCCTATTGATATCAAATTGGTTAATTCATCCGAAATCCATCATTATAACTCCTCGATAAAAATAAGTGTCGTAACAAGGGCTAGAAAAACACTTAATTCTATGGTTTCTATTATTCCCATGAATTTAGTTGTATTTATTATAAATAATATTTTCTATTGTTGTGTGGAACATTATTTCAAGGATATAAATATATGTTAGTGTTATTTAACTGGAATATTGAATTGTTATAGGAATGAATCAACCATCCAAAGGCTATTGAGGTTTAAAGCTACTGAAATTAGTATGAAAATTCCTTGGAAGAAGTTTTGAGAATTTTGAAGAATACCAAGAACCATTGGAAGATGTTTTGAATTTATTTTTAAAATTATATATTTTATAGTTTAAAATGAAATTTGGCTACGTATTGTATATTTCATATGGATTTATATATTTTTTAATACTTTAGAAGAATATTTTCAGACATCAACTATTTAAAAAAGCTTCACTAGAAATCATGTATGACTATGAGGTTTATGTGTATGACTTCATATGTTTTTAAAAAAATTAATTTACCCAAAAAATTGTAAAGGAATGAAACTATAAGACTTATAAAGTCTTAAAAATAAATATTATTGCTTTATAATACTTCAAAATCCTTATGAAATGAGTTCTTTTATGCTCTGTATGATTTAAAAACTTAAGGAATTTTGAGAGTCGGGTAGTATGAAGAGTGGCGGTTTTTTAGATTTTATATTTGAATAAGTAAATAAATTGATACCAAAAAAATCATCATGAATAGAAAATATAAAAAAAATTAATTATGATTCAATAATAAATTTATAGAAAAATCAATTCTGAAATTTCATTAAAAGTAAGTGTTTTCTTGAGATGGAAAGTGAATTTATTTTCAGGAATAAATCTAAAAATTACTATAATCATAATGGTTCTATTTGGTAATGTTCTTAAACATCTCTATTACGAAAGTTGTATGAGATTAAATATGATGATCAAACTAAAGTGAATTTAGAATAAGAATATTAAGTTTCATGGATTTTCAAGAATATTAAATCCTTAAATGATTCAAAACATGATAAGTTATTCAGGGCATATATAAATAAAAATAATTTTTGATTCCTACTATGTTGTAAAAAAATAATTTTATTCTAAGAATATAAAGATGAGTTGATATATTTTTTTAAGCTTAGGCGAGCAGTGTTGTGATATAAACCAAAATTTTCATATTGTGACTATATATTTACATGAATTTTTTGGATGTTGAAATGAATTTATTTCTTGTGAGTTTTTTAAGAAGACTAAAAGAGTTTCATTTATTTATTTATTTCTTAGAGGTCTGAAGCTATAATTTTGAGAATAAATAAATCCATGTGGTTTTTTGTAAATATACATGTAGATCTGTTCCACATGATATATTTTCAGAAACATTGTAAATGATCATGGAAAACCAAAAGAGGTTATTTTATATAAGTGATTTTGGCTGTAAGTAAGAAATTATTCAAGGTATTCCATTTATGTGTACTGATATTGATGGTAATTATTAAATTCTTATGGATTCATGTTGTGGGTGTACAATTATCATGTAATGTGAAAAAGAATATGAACAAGAAGATAAAATATTTGGCATTACACAAAAAGTAGTAGGATTGAGGAGAAAAATAGTAAAAAAGAAGAAGTAAGTGAGACATAGAAGAATATAAAACTCTTGAGAAGGAATAATATAGATATACATTGGGATAATTAATCTAGGAGTTCATTTTTAGGAGAAGAATACCTGAAACCCATGTATTCAGTACTATGAGGAAGATATAGATAGTTGATAATCTAGAGAGAGTTTAAATACCAATAGAACATATCCTGAGCATAGACTATTGAAGTTATTTAATGAAGGTACATGAGAATATTGTGGATTTTTTTATGGAGGAAGATCATCTTTAAGTGGTATAGAAGTAACTAGTAGCTGAAATATGAATTTCTTATTATGGATTTTAAATTCAAATGGTGCACATTGTGAAGCCACATTATCTAGTGGTATTTTAGAACCAAAACATTATCGAACTCAGTTTTTTTGTGTTAAGAATCATGGGTTTGGATAAAAATAAACCACACCCATTGTAAATTGATAATAATATTTATAGTGGAGAATATGTGGGTTGGGGGGACTAAAAATCAATGGAAAATTTTTCGGTTTTTTAGTTGAACTTTATAAATACGTATGTGTTGTGAATTATTATTTCTTGAGTACAAGAGGAGAACTCATAAAAATAAAAAGAGATAATTGGTTCAACTCTCCCTAGTGATATCATGAATCCAATAGAACTTCAACTAGTATTAGAGTGTGGTTCCCTATAAAATATTTGTGAAGTTTCTGAGTTATATAGAACCTAAATTTTGTAAATAATAAATTTTGTTTTGTCATTTGATAGAAGGAACTATTGAAGTTGTAGGAGTAGTATACTATCCTATATTTATTCTCCTATAATAGAAGTTAGAGGTTCTATAATAGTGGGATTTTCACCCATAGATAAACATTCCCTGATGAACTTCATTAATAAGTTAAATTTGGAAGTATATGGAAAATTAAAAAATTCCATTTTTATGTCTCTATCAGAAAACATATATACAAAATTCATAAGACCTAAAACCATAAAGGAAATGTAGGAAAAGCATAGAAGTAGTTATGAAGGAAATAAAAAGTATAGGAAGTTAAGATATAGGTTTGACAGAGTATATTTTAGGATATAAAAATGGTATATGTTGAGATTATTGATGATTATTTCAAAATAGTTAATGATATTATTAGTAACATCCATGGTTTTAGTGAGAAACTCGATGATTATGTCATTAAAAATAAGTTGATACAAAAATTTATGATTATGTTTTATCCCAAGGTTTTTTCTCTAGAAGATAGACTAGATCTATTCCTAGCTGAACTTCATAATATTATCATAGAATTTGAGATGATAAAATCCCCATATTTTAAAAATAAGGAAAATTATTGATGTATTTTAAAGAAATAAGATATTAAAAAACTCAATGATGAATAAATTATAGAATCAAGTGATTCTAAAAGTGAGGAAATGATTATGCCATCAATCATATTTTTTCACTTCCATCACGGATTTTTAGATAAGGAAATAAGAAAGGGTAGAAAAAACAACCAAAAAGGTGTAATAAATGTTATTGAATTTGAAAACTTGAAAACAAAATTTTTGAAGAATAAAGATGTAAAATAATAAATAGCGGAGAAGGATGAGAAATATCATTATTCAAAATGCGGTAAAAGAAAGAACACATATTCCAAAAAAAATCTTGATGGGAAAGGAGTAATAAGATGTTTTAAGTAGTTTATCAGATGATTAAGTTAAATTCCATGATCATGTCAAGAGAAGTTTTGATATATCAAGTAGTGATAATAAATAAGAGATAATAGAACATGAGTACATGTTGAAATAAAAAATTTAAGCTAGTATTTAGTAGAATACCCAACTCAAGAAGGATAAAATAAAACTAGAAAAATAAAATAACAATCTTGATTATAAGAAATAATTATATGGTAATAAGTATGTATATTTTTTTAATGAGATTAAGTTTTATATAATGAATGTGTCTAAGTAAGAAAAGATGTTTAAAGATTTAGAGGGTCAAATAAAAAGTAATAGGAACAATTTGAGACATAAATAATATGATTTGGATCTCAAAATGACTTGAAGAAACCTAGTGAATACATTATAAAGTTAGTGGAGATCAAGTTTGAGTTATCTCAAAATAGTGAGATAAAGTATCCAATTAGATAATTTGAAAATACACCTAATTAGTTTTAAATTGAATCTATTTTTCCTAAAAATAAAGGTCCTAAAAATAAATATAATTAGGTTTAGATCTATAATAAAAGTGGGCGGTGCTCTCCAAATTCAATTGTATAGAATAAAATTTCAATAATACCACTAACCTTATGAAAAATAAGGCATACTTTGAGGAAGGAAAATAATATTTAAAATCTATATAGACTCATTATCAAAATAAAAGTTCCAATTTTAGAGGCTATTCTAAGTTTTTTGAAAGGTATGAATCTAGGGATTATTCATCATGGTATTATAGTAATTTCCCTGGAAAGATGTGTGATCCCAGGAGGATTAATGTTGGGAAATAAAGATAATAATTTTAAGGAAAACAAGGCATGTCTCAACATATATAGATCATTCCTATGAAAAATAGATTTGAGTTATTGAATGAGATTTTTTATAGGTTTATTTTCAAGGTCAAGTAGATGGGGAGTGAAAAAATAGCTTACTAGGAGATAAAACCAATGGTTTAAAGGAGAAAAGAATATAAAATAATAAATAAAGAGGATAGTACTAAGGAATAATTCTTAAAAATTTGTATAGACCAAATTAAGATAGCTAATAAATTGAGAAAAATAAAATAGATATTGTATCTAATGTAAAGAAAATTTCTTCAATATAAAAGGCTAAAGTTGGTGAGAGGCTTTCTAAAACTAATGACCAAAAAAATCAAGTACATTAGTGTGGGTGATATGGATAAGATGGGCATGGAATGAACTATTGTATGAATTTTTCATCAACCTAAGAAGAAATAAGGAAAAAAGTTATTCCAGAACAAGGTAATGAAGTTTCATTGATATCGGAAATAAAAATGATAACTCCACTCAAAAAAATAAGTCAAGGGAATAACATTGACATGAAATTTGTTAAGGGTATAAATGGGAGTATGAATAATCCTTTCAATAATGAGATCAGAATGAATGTAAAGTCTTGGTTGATTTGAAACTATCATCCTTGATGGTATTACTAAAATGAAAAGTGGTTAATCTATATTCCCTAATATTTTTTTAATGTTATGCTAACATGGATGGAATAAAAGGGGGTTATTTAGGATTGTACACACTTTACAATAAATAAGATTTTCATCTTGGGAATTAATAATAACCATGATAATGGGGAAAAGGAACTTCTCATGAGGTGGTAATTACTTGATAAAGAGACTATCAAAACATGCATTCTATTAAAATATGGGAATTCTAGATAGCCTTTAAAAAATGGAGAATGAGGTATTATAATCACACTTATAACCCTTTTTTCATGTATCAAACATATTAGGAAGGGGTATTGGTTAATTAAAATATGAGGTCAAGGGGGAATTTATGTTTCTTTCACTTAAACTTTTT
Source organism: Viscum album (assembly GCA_963277665.1). Classification (NCBI taxonomy): domain Eukaryota; kingdom Viridiplantae; phylum Streptophyta; class Magnoliopsida; order Santalales; family Viscaceae; genus Viscum; species Viscum album. The sequence continues at coordinate 403,073,485 of OY728138.1, forward strand.
AATGGGTTTTATGAGTTGTGTGCATGTTGCATTTATTTTTGATAAATTTTCATTGAATAGCTCCAATGTTAGAATTTGATATTTGGACACATATATAGTTGTTTATATAGAATATTGAAAAATATGGTTAGATAAATAATTTTTTCTACACTGGTTAGACCATTTATATTTATTGTTGACTAACTTAAGGATCATTGTTAAGGAAAATATATGGTTACATTCTTCCCTCAACAAGTTAATCAAGGTTTAAATTGATATTTATAAATGAATGAGAAGAATTTTAGATGATAATTCTACTATACTTAATTTTTATTTATTGCCAATAAGGGGGATATGAAATCAAGCTTCATAACATATATTGATATTTGAGGTTTGGTGGTATTGAAATCATACACAAAGGGGGATGGTGTTGTGGTGATCTTGTATTTAGTTGTATTCTTTGTCAGTAAGAGTTGGTATAGTTGTGTGGAAACTGATTTCAACTCCTTAAATATTTATTGGTGTGCTATAAATTTTAGATTTAAATTCGGGAGAAATATAGTAACCATATAAAGTCTATTAAGTTTTAAACCTTCTAAAATTAGTATGAAAATTAATTGGATGAAGTTTTGAGAAGAATGAATAATCTATATAACCATTAGTAGTTTTGAATTTAATTGATAAATTTTTTATTTTAGAGGTAAAATTTAAATTTAGATAATTATTAGAGATTTTTTATGAATTTTAATATTTCATAATTCTTTTGAATAATCTCATAAGTCATAAATAATTTCATAAGACTTTATAGTAAATCATGTATAACTTTGAGGTGTCTAAAAATGACTTTAAATATTTTAGTAAAACATAAAAAGTCTTATGAAATAAAAATATTCCCAAAAATATATAAATTCATGAAACCATAATACATAAAAAGACTTATAAAATTAATATTGTTGCTTTATATGACTTCAAAAACTTTATGTGTTGATTTTTACAATGCTTTATATGAATTCAAAACTTCAAAAAAATTAGAGTGATGTAGTATGGAAAGTGTGGGTTTTCTAGATTTGGTATATGAATAATTAAATTATTCAATTATAAAGTCATTCATAATGAAAAAATATATAAATTAATTAATTATGATTAAATTATAAATTGAGATAAAAATTCATAGTGAAATTTCATGAATAGTGAGTGTTTTATTGAGCTGGAAAATGAATTTATTTTAAGGAATACATATAAAAATTATCATTATGATGTTGTTACTATTAAATAATATTATTAAACATTTTTAATACTCAATGTGTATGATATTCAAGAACATGATCAATTTTATGTTCATTTTTAATAAGAAAAATTGGTTTCTTGTATTTTCTAGAATAATGCTGGATGAAATGAGTTAAAGAAGAAGAAGTTCTTCCCACATTAAATATCAAAAAAGTCATCAGAAATTCCCTTGAGTTATGGAAGAATAATTATATTATAATAAGATAAAGGCTATTTGATATAGAGGTTGAATTTGAGGTGAGTAATTTTACACCATAAACCAAAATAATCACACCATGATTATAAATTTGTTGAACATTTATGGATGTATAAGTGAATATTATTTCTAGTAATATTTATTAAAAAGAATAAAAGAGTTGTATTTTCTCTATTTTATTATAGTTTATAAGTTTTAAATTTAATAAGAATGAAATATAATTATATTTCTATAAATTAACATTGATATTTTTTCACATGAGATTGTTTTATAATCACACTAAATGATCATGGAGAACCAAAAGAGGTTATTTTATATTAAATGATTTTCATCTAGAAGTGAGAAAGTTTTCTAGGTATTATATTTATGAATATTTATATTAATGTGAGTTACTAACATAAATATATCATAGGTTGTGGAAAAATAATTTTCCCCCTAGTTTTAATGTATTTATAGTGGTAACCTAAGTTATTCTCTAGATAAGAGAGCTTAAAAATAAGTTTTCACATAAGAAAATGGGGGTGTCTATGTTTATTTAATTCATTTAAAATAAATGGAAAGCACTAATATTTAATTAATTTGATGGATAAAGTGATTGTTTTAAGGTTTTATTTCTATCTTCTTGGATATCATTGTCTTTAAAATAGTTTTAATTCTATTATTATTAATTAATAAATTAATTTTTTTACAATTGATTCATTAAACACCCTAGGTTAATGGTTATTGTGGATACTTATCTAATAGTGATTATTTCTTGGTTGGCTTCCATTTCTATGTGTATGAATAATATTAAAGATATAAAAACTATAACCCACTCCTTAACTACCTAGGAAATACCTAATAGAGTTTTTTTACTCCTAGAAAATTTAAATGTTACTCATTACCTTTACACATGAACCAAAAAATTATAGATACTCACAACCCAATTCTACCAGTTCCTTCATAGACAAGCTGTACTAGGTGGAGGGAGATTATATGTTATAAACATATGTAGTAAACAATGAACAAGTACAAAAACTTGAACAAAATTTCATTAAAAGAAACAAATAGTCACTAAGAAATCAATCAATTGAAGAGATATGTATTCATCATGTGTAGGACTCAAGAATTATAATGGTTATCCTTTCCTTCCTCAATAACTACAGTATTACCACTCTATTAGAAGAGTATAAAATATGAATGAGGAAGAATAATTAATTAATGAATAAAATAAAATAAAATCATCATACAACAAATGTAGTGAACCATCCAAAAAACTATTTACTCCCTCCCTCATTTAGCCTCATCCACTTTTTATAGACCAAATTATATTCTCATATTGTTGGTAAGAACTCTAAAAGATCCTTACTTTTGGTATTTTACTAAAGTTTTCTTCTTACTCAAATTTCATTCCCAGTTTTAATCCTATAATCCTTGAAAATATATAGATTCTTCTCTTTATTCTAGATTGAAATATGATGCATATTATAATCCTCAGTTCCACCTCTAATTGGTTTCCTAAATTATGATGTGGTAGCTTGAATCCTTGTATTAAAGTGTTGATGATCCTTATGAATACATATAAGTGGCTTGTTTAATGATTATGGTGCAGTTTCTGAGGATTTTCCCATTAAAACATGTATGTAAATGATTCTTACAAAGGTGGAGATCATTATTATTCAAATGATATTCGTACTTATAATTGATATATCCATGCTTATGGAGACCTCAATGATGGTGACACATTGGGCAGGTTGATTGTTACACAAAGTATGAATGAGGGTTATGAATTATTGGATGATGGTTATGTAGACATAAAATTATCCTCACATAGCCCTGTAATTATTCTTATATAGTCAATTACATTTCTTGTTTATTTATTCCACCATAGGGGATAAATCTATAATAATCCTCCAAGAAACACCACTTCCTTCAACAACTACCATATCCATCATAGAATCCAATTTCATGCTCTATGCTCTAATCCTTAAAAATAGAATGAAATAAAATTATCATTATCACTCCATTCATATTACTCCAAAAATAAAATAAGTAAATCAAACTCCCAATTTAGAAAATTTCAACAATATTCACACAATTAAATGATTTGATTCCTTAATTCCAAAACTAATTATAACTTAATGAATAAATTAATATTAGGGAATAAAATGAATTTAATATTAGTAAAATATTATCAATTTATGTACCATATCAATTACCCCCCCACTTAATAATTGGACTTCCAGACAATTTAAAATTAAATATATTACCCAAAAATTCTAACACTAGACAACATGAATTTCCATTTTTGACATCATTATTCTAATTTTTATCATGACTCCTTAGTATTACTGATTCAATTTTTATTATTAATTATATTATATTAATTTCCTCTTCTCTTATCCTGTCATGTAAACTTATACCAACCTTTCTGGGAATTTCTCACACAAAAGTCAAGTGTGAGTTTTAAGTATGATTTTTATCATTCCAAGTTCATGAAAGGATGACCATAGGATTTTTAAATTTATTAATATCCAAATAATGATTAAATTAATTTTATATATCATGAGGCCTTTCAGTTTTGGTTCTTGGATTAATTTTGGTGGGTTTTATTGAGAAAATTCTAAGGTAAATTAAGAGTTTTAACTCTATGTTGAAGAATAATTCAGGATTTTAAGTTTACTTCAATGATTAATTCCTCCATATCACACTATTCCATTGATTTATTTTCACCCCTTTTATTTTTGATAGTACATATCACACGGTTTTTATTTTAGCAGCAACAAGCATATCTTCTCTTTATTTCCTTCACTACAGTTTTATTTTTTTACATTTATTATGCTCTTAAAGAAAGAGAGTGGATAATTATTATTGAGTAGGTGAGAGATATTTCTTAACATTGATTTCAATGATTTTACCATCCCTTTTATGTTTTATCAGACCCTTTCTACAAAAATATTTATCAATTTTTATAAAAAATAACACCTACAGGAAAGAAAAATAGATTTCAATATTTTCATAGAAAATTTCATCTATAATTGAAAATCAGTTTTACTATAAAATCCTCTTAAAATTATTGGGTAGTCTAACTTATATAACTTTAACATGGCTCAAATGTCATCGTATTCTAAAAAATAGACGTTTATTTTAAAATGAGATTAAAATCAAAATAATTCCTCAATCATAAATAGAAAAAAATTACCAATTCTATAATTTTTTTAATAGATTATTCAAAAATTTCTAGTTATCTAAGCATGACCTGGTTATCTCAAGAAACAATACATTTTAAGAATATTTCAAAATAGGTTCAGAAGACTCTTAGGTAAGTGATTAAAATATAAGACATTTTTTTATGGAAAATGATTTCAAAAATCAGTGGTCCATTAATGAATTTAACTCACTTATAATTTCAAAACAAGTTCATTTGAACATTCCAATAAGGTGAGTATTTTTCAAATTAGTTCAAAAAAAATTTCAATTATTCAAAACTTTCAAGGTAATTCAAATTAATCCCAACACATTTCAAAAACACAATAAAAATGAAAAATTAACCAATTTTTTTTTTGAAAAAGATAAAAAAATATAGACAAAAATAAAATTTGAAAGTCTTGAGCTACAAATGTTTCCCTCCCCCACACATAAATGATGTTTTATCCATAATTTATTCTAAAACAATTATTCATATATAGGAAATTTTAAATGGAAACACAACATGAAAGTAAATGTTAAGGAATGAGAGAACCTAATGGTTTTCATTAATAAATAGGTTAGAGGAGTGTGTTATCCTCCACTGGTTCTTGATTAATATTCCCATATTACTTATTTATAATGTTAAAAATAACTATTAATGGGTTATAGTTTCATTATTTATTGATATACACCTCAATTAAGGGATATACATTAGAAACTAAAAATGGACCTTCCCATATGAAACAAATTTTACCTAACATCGGCTTATGTTTGGATTTGTATAATAGAACTTGGTATCCTAGATGTAAGTGTTTATATTGAATTTACTTATCATAATACACTCAAGTTATTTATTTATAGATTCAGATATTGTTTTCTTTATTTTATATGCTTTTATATATCCAAATTCATCTCTCTCACTACCTAGTATGCCTTGTGTTTTAACTACACAGCTAGGTGAAAAATATTTCTATAAATTTATTTGTATAGTCTCATTTAAATAAGTGTTTTATAAGTTATACTATGGTCTTATATGGTGTCTCCCAACATTTGGATCCAATATTTTCAATTTAGTTTAATAATTTTCTCCAAAATTCATTTGATTTATCAATTCAAACATTTATCTTAACCATTTGACTATGAATGGTAGGTTGTGGATATATTTTGACATAATATTTTCCTTCCCATTAAATCTTTAATGCTCACATTGAAAAAAATAGTTCCTTGTTCATTGATTATGGATCTCGAAACTTCAAACCTACAAAAAAATTTAGTCCTAAAAAAATTACACACAACATTATCATTATTATTTTTACTGGACATGGATTCCTCCCATTTTGAAACATAATATTCTACTAGAAAAATATAAGAGTTAACAAATTATATGGGGAAGGTTCCCTTTAAATATATTCCCTATAATTCAAAATTTTCACAAAAGATGATTGGTTTTTGGGAAATTTCTTATCTCTTTGAGATGTTTCTAGTGAATTTAAATTTTCACATTTTTAAAAAACTTCATGTGTATATTTAAACAAAGAATGATAAGAAATTCATGATTCTAAAACTCTTATATATGCCTTTTGTGGTTTAAATTTTCCTCTACATTCTAGAGTTTGAAAAAATTCAAAAACAAATTGAATTTCACTCTCATGGAAGAAACATCTTATCACTTGATCATTATAGATTTTTAAATAGTATATATCCTCCCAGATGTAAAATTATAATTCATAATTAAGTCTATATTTTTATAGGGTTTATGTGAGATGAGACTTGGGAATTTAGAATAAAGTTTTCCATATCAGCATACCAAAGTATATATCCTTTAATCAAGTACATCTACTCTCCTGAAACGTGATCATTCATTGGTTCTTCTTTTGAAATATCAACTTTTATTGTGTTGGTAAACCTTCTCATGTGATTTTCCACTTGATTCTAAACTCCATTATGATTATTAATCTCTAGAATAAATTTTTGATGTATTAACATTCATATGAATAGGTGACACTTGGATTTATCCTTATTCATAAAATATATAAGGGTTTTATGATCATAAAAAATTAAAACATTAGTTTCAAGCAGATAAGATTTGGATTTATCCAAATAAAAGATAATTAATAAAAAAATTCCTTGGTTGTGTAGTAGATATTGGAAAAATCCAATATTAATTAAGCATAGGAAATTAATTTTGGTCTACTCTCCATTATTTAGGACAACACTACTCTTATATGATGGTTTCGAACATCGCAACACATCTCAAAGGGCTATTGCAAATTTGGAGGTTACATCATTTATTGTGTGACTAATCGTCTCTTTAACTCATGAAAATCTTCCCTACACTAATCATAAAAAAATAAGGATCTTAAAAAAGTAACCTATAAAGGGGAAGATAAATATTACTAATTATTAGATAAATCTCATGTAAAAAACCCCGTTTGTTTTACAGAAGATCTAACATATTTCACATAAGGTGGATAAGCGCAAAAAAGAAACTCTTCAATTTTGAATTTATCTACCTCAATTCATTTTTCTGAAATGAAATGACCAAGGAATATTCCTATTTACACCATGAAATTAAAATTTTAAAAAAATTAAACAAGGTTTATTTCAATGAAAATTTTCAAAAATTTCTTTAGTTTTTTCAATCAATGATCAAAAGAATTACAAAAAATAGTCGAATCTTATAAAAATACCATAAATAAGTCATAAATGTTTTCTGAAAATATACTTACCATATATATTTAAAATTTATCTTAATAATCAAACAATATAAATAAAATAATTTTGTGTTAAAAGGTTCTAAATGGACATGTAAAGGTAATCCTATCCTAATCCTCATGTGCAATGGGAACCTAGAAGTATCTAGTAAATCCATCCAAAAAATAGTTTTGGTTTCTTCCTACCAATATTTCCAGCACCTAGTTAATAACTATAATAGTAAAAGTATCCTTTCTAGTGACTTAATTCAACTCCTGATATTATATAAATACTCCCCATCTATTCTGAATACCAATAGGTATTAACTCATTTTGATCATTCTTTACTTCAATCTAGTTTTTTTGGTGACAATGTAAATTGGAATGACATATTATGTTGTTGAAATAGAGGATTTTAATCTATATTATAATAAATTATCTATTTCATTCTTCAAAATATACATCATGGCTGGGTTGATCCTTCTTTGGGGATACCAAATAGGTTTGGAATATTCTTCAATAAAAATTCTGTGAATGCATATTTTAGAATTTATGTCAAAATTTTCTCCCAATATATTACCTACTTCACAAAAATTCTTCCTTAAAAGTTCAATCAATTGGTGTTCTTGGTTTCTAGATAGGTTATTAACAATTATCACTTATAGTTTTTATCCTTCCATTAGGTGCACATATTTGAGATTAGTGGATAAAGTTTTTAATTCCATATTCAAGGGATGTTCTAAAGATGAAATCATATATGGGTTTCTCACTTCCATAGATTAGAATTACTCGAAAAAAAATATTCAATATAAGTTACCTCATTATCAAATAAATAATAAAATCCATCTAATAATTCATGGGTTATATATTCCTCTAAACTATAGACATTTTTTCTAGATTCTTGGAGATCTTACGTATCCATGGAGTTTTCAATAATTAAGTGTTTCTATAAATCTAATATTTCATGAAACATATCTATATCTTCATTATGTTCAACCTATTTAATTTGGGAAAGTGTAAGAAGGTAATGATCCTCTAAAGGGTTCTACATGGAGTCAAAAATATTGTAGTGAATAGTATTATTTCGAAACTATATAGTGAGAGTTTCTTTAAGCACGTTTATGATCATATTAGCTATCTTGAAGAAGGGTTTTCCTAAAATTATGGGTGAGTGGGATGGTGTTTTAACCTCCTCCATGTTTAGTACATAAATTTATGTTGGTAAGATCATATTTTTAACTCTAACTAACCCATCTTCCAAAACTCGTTCTGAAAAAGTAGTTGATCTGTTTTCTATTTGTACCACCACTCTAGAGGTATTTAATTCTCTAATTTATATAGAATTAAACATCGAGTGATGAAATGCATTAATGGAAGAACCTAAATCATATAAAGTATATGAAAAAGTTATCCAACTAATGGTGGATGGGATAGAAAATTTCATTAGATATTGACATTTTTTGTCAGTTTTGGTGTGATAAAAGTTGATACACTTCATTTAGAATGACCATATCATTCCCTTGAATCCTCGTTTTTTGGTGAAAATGTCCTTTAGAAACTCAAAATACATGGGGATTTTCTTTAGATCTTAGAAAAGGGGAATATTAATCTCAACATTCTTCAATTATTGTATAATTTATATTTGAAGTTATTCCATTTATATTTTCTTAGATTGGATCATTATTAATGGTAATGAATGTGGAAGATTTTTGTTCTACCATTTCTACCTTTACAATGGGGTTTTTTGTTTCTTTATTATTGGACCAACCCTCTCCAATGTTTTTTTCTTATCTTCTTATTAGGGATGTTTTTAAGGTATATGCCTATAATTTTCATCTTCCTTCTCCTCACTATTAAGATGATTATTCTAAATTTCTAGTGTGGTTGGCAAAGGAATATATTTTATACTTATTGTAAATATCATTATAACATTACCTTTTTGGTTTGGGACTGGTTGGTATGGATGTTTTCCTATATTTTGGATAGTATTTCTACAAGTATACTTAGTCAATTCTTTACATCCTTTACTTAATTACTTAACACCTCAAATTTGGGTCCTTATTGCAATTGCACAAGATTTAGTGTGATGGTTGAAGGTTTTTAAAATGGTGTCTTTTACTAGAAGGGTTGGGGATTTTGGTAAGTTAGTTACATGTAAGGTCACTTTTATTGTTGTTAGAAAGGTTTTTTGTTCTATAATAGTGGATTCTACTGGTGAAATAGGGTCTATTATTTGTATTAATTTTTAAAATGTTTTCGAACGTGATTTTGTGTGTGTCCAAATTCATATTATACTTGAGAATTGTATGTCTATACTTTATTTAATTATTATAATTACCTCAAATAAAATTTTGTTTCATAATGATTTCCCCCATAATTTAGCATGTAGACCAGTAAAATGATTGGGGATGAGCATAAATCACATACTTTGACTAGTTCATATTGTTCACAAGTTTTATTCAATTCCATTTTTATAGAAATTATACTTATCACTTAATGTTTAGATTCTAACAAAGTTTATTAATCAAAATATCTTATCTCATGAAATTCTCTTGTACATGAACCTATTATACCAAACTATTTTGAGTTTTTTGCAATCTTTTCAATTAGTCATTTTTCTTATACTAGTGATTTGTCTATTAAATAACCCTAGATGATGCATCCATCAGGTTCTTATCATTTTCATGCAAGTATAGATAAAATAATATAAAATATTTTTGATCCTATATGGCTTGATATAGGAAACTTTCACAAATATTCTTGAAATACTCCCAACAAACATAAAGAGTTTCTACTGAGTCTTTCCTAATGGTGTAGTTCTCCTTTTTGATAGGCGTGTTTCTAGAGGTCAGAAAAAATATCTAAAGATAAATTTTTTTTAAGTAATCTAAGACATGTAATTATACAAGTTATATATTGTATAACTATTCCTTATCCACTCCTTCAAATGAAAAGGGGAATGTAATCCACTTAACTTGTTTTTTATCCACTCCTTAACAATTCAGAGTAGGGAAGACAAGAGTGAACTAATTTATGTGTTTATTTGGATATTCTCCTACCAAGACATAAATTTTTTTAATAATTGTATTAATCTAGTTTTAAATTGAAAATAATTTTGTAACATATTCATGGTAATATTATTGTTTTGGTTTATGAATTTTGGCGAACACAATCCCCATAGGGTCTAATTTGGACTAGATTTCATGATATAAGGCTCAAGATAAATATTAGAAGATTCGGTCGAATATTTCAGGGAAACTTAATAAAATTTATATTGTCTGTTTAAATTTATAAGCCTTCTTAGAAACATCCATTCTATTTTTAATTCATAAGGTTAATTTTCTTTATTAGAGGTCCTACTCAATCAATTTTAAAAGTTAGATTTTGGAACGTCCTCCTTGAAAATGATGTTATGTTTTGATATACACCTATCATGGAGAGTATGAAGGGAGATTATTTCTTTATGTTAAATGTAGTTATAGTGGTAAAGGAAGGTTTTATTTAGAATAGAGTGCTCAAAAATGAGTCTCCACATAAGAAAATGTTGTGTTTGAGTTTCTAAGATTCCATTAAAACAAATAGAAAGAACTAATATTGTATTAGGTTTATTAAAAAATTGATGGGTTCAGGGATGGATTTCTATCTTTAATTCTAAAATAGTCATTAAAACAGTTTTACTTATCTTTTTATTAACTAATAAATGAAATATTCATCAATTGATTCTTTAAATAATTGAGGGTGATGGTTAATGTGGAGAATGATATAATAGTGATTACTTCTTGGATAACACCCCATCTTGTGGATTTGAATAGATTCAAAGACACAAAAAGAGTATGACTATCCTAAATAGCGTATGAAATACTCAATCAGGTTTTTTTTATCAAAGAAAATTTATAAGTAACTCACTTTCTTTACACACATGTCAAAAATTTCTAGAAAATCACTTCCAAACTCAACCAGTTTCTTTGTAAACAAGTTGCACTAGGTGTAGGGAGATTACAAGTTATCAACCTATGTTGTAAACATTGAACAAGTTTAAAACCTCTAACTCAATTTTATTAAAAGAATCAAACAATCACTAAAAATGAAATAAATCAACCGATGATTTTTTTATTAATAAAGTGAAATATTTAAGCACTATAATGGTTCTCTTTCTCTTCCCAGATCACTCAAATTTTATCCCTCCAATTTAAGGGTATCATAGATAAATGGGGAAGAATAATTAATTGTATAATTAAATAAAATAAAAAACAAAAAAATATAAAAAATCAATAGAGGGGAAAACTATCTAATGAACTATAGGATCCCTACCACCTTTGGATTCATCCTCATTTAAAGATGAAATTTCATTATCTTTTATCTATCCAAATCCCCATGAGATTCTTTCTCTTTGAACTTTTAGAAAGTTTCCCTATTTCTTGGATTTCATTCCAAATCAGAATATAGTATTCCATGAAAAAATATATTTTCCACTATTTATTCTTTATTGAAATAACATGAATATTATAATCCATGTGGATACCTCTAATTGGTTACATGGATATTGATTTGTAATTCCAAGGCCTTGGATTAAAGGTCAAATGATCATTATGAATAATTATCCAAGATGTGTCGGATACTTATGGTGAGGTGTCTGAGGCTTGTACCATCCTTGAGGTGTCTAGAAATAATGCTTATGAATGTAAATATCATGATTATGTGCACTTGGTTCATTCTTATGATGGATAAATTAATAATTTTAGAGTGCTAGATAATGGTTATACAAAGGAATACATGATTTTTATACATTGGTTGTATGATGGTCACATAGCTAATGCCTTTTTCATTTCTTCATGCTAACATAGGGGATAAACCCATAAAAATCCTACAAGAATCACCACTTTATTTAATAGATTTTTTATCATGCCTGAAAAATAATGTCACACTCTATTATTTAATCCTTCACAATATAAAGATATAGGATAATCTATACCACTCCATTTATATTACTCTAAAAATCAAATATGTTAATTAAATTCTTAATTTATCCAATTTCAATGATATTCACAAAGTCAAATGATTTGATAACTTAATTTCAAAACTCCTTAGAACTCAATGAATAAATAAATATGATGGAATAAAATGAATTTAATATAAAAAAAAATTATGAATTTATAAAATATTTTGGTTTTTTAATTCATACCACTACATACTAAGGTTGTATAGTAATCGAGCAAATTGAAAAAAGATAAGAGGGAAGATAAAAAAATTACTAGTACCAAAAAAAGTTAGGATGAGGAAAAATAGTAAAAATGAATAACTGAGAGAGACTTAAGAGAATAGCAAGATCTTAATAAGGAATAATATCGAGCAACATCATGATACTGAAGCTAGGAGTTCATTGGTGGAAGAATAAGACCTGAACAGCCAAGTATTCAGTGTAGTGAGGAAGATCCAGATATTTGATGATTTGGATAGAGTTTCAAGAACATCATAAATAATCAATAGAATTGTATTTTGATGTTTTTAAAGAAAAGTAAATGAGAAGATCATTGATCCAGATTTTTCATGGAGGCAGATCATCTTAAGTTGGTACAAAAGTGACTATGTACTGATAAAGGTCTTTGTTATTGTGGATAAAAACTTCAAGTGGTGTGTGGTGTGAAATAACATTCCCCAGTGGGTCTATGGAGTTTTAATAATATGGCAATCAATGTTAGTGAGTAAAACACCATGGTTTAGGATAAAATATCTGACACCCATTATAATAATGGTGGGAGGGGAGACTTGTATCCCATCATATTTAATTAAATAAAATTTTATCACTTATAAAAACACATTAAATAATATTAAATTAAATATAAATACAATGCATACATTGGATAGTAAATCTCATTATAGGACCCACACATGTAATGAATATGAATTAAATAAACCAAAATTTATTTCAATCATTCATAATTAAGATTAATTAATTTAATTAATAAATAAATTATCTTATCAATCAATTAATTCATTTATCTTTATATGAATCCAAATAGTCCTAGATATTCCCATCCACTATAATGTTAAGTAAATAAATTTATTTTATTTTATTTAAAATTGATTATGTACACATTTTTTACTTGAAGGAGACATGGCTCGTACTTATCTGGACTACCTGATGTGTTTTATGGTCATGTATTGTGCACTCACAAAACATGTAGCTTACATGGAATGCTATGTAGTTTCATGGAATGTACTGTCAATTAATGACATAAATACACATGTTAATTAATGTAGAATGTACTACTTTTAATGGACATTGAGCACACAATGTGTAATGATGATGTGTTTTCACCACATAACTAACCATGATTTTTATTGTTATGGCCTGGTGCGGTGAATATGGGTACATGGAATGTACATTTCAATAACATGACATGTAGTCCCACATTATCTGAATAGAATCCTCGGTATGTCTAGATGGGTTATTTGGATATTCTTCATGTGTTCTTAACTTTCCTTAGTTATATGAAGGTGAATGGAGAAGAAATATCTATTTTTGGATTAAGAATTAATAAGCTATAAATTCAAAACTAAGAAATTCTTAAATCTATCAATGATTAACAAATACCACCTGAAGGTTCTAGATGTAGTAGAAGCACCATTCAGGGCCCTTCCAAACATGTATTTATTTATATTAAAAGAATAACCCATAAGAACATGAAAAAGAATTGACATGTCAAATGATTATACTAGAAGAAATTGATAAAGAATATATGAACCAAGAGAGATTATCTTTAACATTTAATTTATAATTAATTTAATAAAAATAATAAACTTGATCTTGAGAATATTTCTTAGATGAATATGTCGATCATTCACACCCCCTATTTGAGTTGTATGCTCTTTTCACTGATATTATTCAATATAGGATCCATATAGGAGAAATCCACATGTGCTCCTCAATCTCCCAATAACACTGATAGAATGGCCAGTTCTCGGGTAAATTTCCCTTTATATTTCATAGTTTGTTTTGATCACTACATAATCCTTTGATCTTAAGGATTATATCTCTCTCATTATCTCATTCTTGAGAGGATTTAAGGAAGTGGAAGAATTCTCTCTATCTTGAGAGAAAACTCTTAAGATGTTCTTTGTTTGGAGAGAATTATCTAGATAGGATTCATTGTGTACAACCAACCCTAGAAAATGATATAGCCTGGTTTTTATAGAGTTGGGTTAGTGAACAAATAATTGAGAATACTACCTATATTATTCACTTAATCCCCAATGAACCCCACATATAATAATAATAATATTATTATTATTATTTCATTGATACGTGAAAAACTCATAGATAAAATAAATATTATTTAATTATTTAAATGTTATTTAATATATCATCCCCACCAGACCATTTAACTAGGTTCACCTTTCCTCCTTAACATTTATTGATTATTGAATAATAAATAAATATTATTCATTTGATAGATAAATAAATATTACATTTATGTTCCCATGAATAAATATTTATTTTAATTTACACATAAATAAAAATATTATTTATTACCTTTTGAAAATAAAATAGATAAATGTAGTTGTGGTTTTGGTTGAGTGGTTAGGTAGTCCTGTTAGACTGGATGAGGTTGGGGGTTCTATCCCCAACAACCCTAAAATTTGGGGATTCTTGGGCAGGTTGTGTATTCTGCAATGACTATTGGTGGAGTGATGGCTTATAGGTTTGTGGCACTTTAGGAAATGGGTGGAAGTGTACACAGGTGATGGTGGAGATGACATGGTAGGGATCCCTTCAATGAGGTTTCATGGACGACGGTGGGGGGTGACAAAGTCGACGAACTTTGTGGTTTTGGCGTTAGTGGCAACAGATGATGATAGGATGATTTTACCAATGGAGGGCAGTGGAAACTTGTCAGCCAGACTCCAACATGAGAAAGGGGAAGATGATGGCCTCTTGTAGTTATAGTACATATTGGCGGCATAGGACCAAGAAGGCGCAGTGCAGGCCTTCAAGTCTTGTTTGGGGTTTTATGCCCCTAGGACATTAGGCCATGTAACTTGGGGACTATTTGGCCATGTAATGGGATCCTCTATCTATAAAAAGAGAGGGTTTTTCTTTGGTCTAATAAAAATGGGGGACTTCCCCTTACCTATTTAAAAAAACAAAAAAAATAAGTAATAAATAAATATTCTATTCAATAGTATTAAGAATAAATATTTATTTAAAAATTAAACTCACATATAATTAATGAATTAATAATTATGATCAACTGAATGAGTATTATCTATTTGTATTAAGTGTAACATCCAATCTTTTTATAGAGGTGTATAATCTTTTATTACTATTAAAAACCTCAAGTTTCATGAAAATTATGTTCTCTAATGGTTAACGAATGGTTCAAGAGAGTTTGGGGCTTATTCAAAGCCTAAAGCTATGGAATTTGGGAAGGCGGACTAAGAATCACTATTAGTTCTAACCATATGACTCAAACATGGAAGGCACCCATTACACAGTGGAGGATACAGAGTTTGTCTACAATAATGTAAAAAGGTATGCAAGCCCGTGTGATGTTGTGGACATTCTTGATAGAGTCATTTCACACAGGCTATGCATGGTTAGTCAAACTGTTCACCTAGACTATGTGAGGGGATCCTCCATGTAGTGGTTATCGCACAGTTGGTGCATGGTTTGGCCAACTGTGTGCCAAACCATGCGACCACTTAAATGAGGGGTAAATTACTTTTTCTCCCTAAATTTTTTTAAACCCCTAAACCCTTATCCTACCTATTGTTTACAGAGGAATATAATCCAGTGGAACCCCTTTCTCCTCCATCTAGAGATTTTGATAACTTCCATATCCAACCTCTATTTCAATTGCCATCAGGTATGTAAGATTCCTCACAGTAAGATCTCTACTCCTATTACTTATAATACTAGTTTATCTTTCCTCCAAATGATCTATTTTGGTGTGAGCTCATTTTATCTATTTTTAGGGAATTTGAATATTCTTCCATTTTATCATATTCTATCTTGATTCAAGTTCCAACACTAGATGAGGAGAGTGCTACGGGACTAAGGTAGTTTGTCGAGTTCCTTTCCCTCAAGTTTAGTTGCATTTATATCATACATCATTGTGTCACGCACTAGAATTTTCTAGAGACACCTCTAAAATGTTTAATAAATTAAATTGAATGGTTTTACCTAACATTTTACGATCCTAGAAAGTGGTGATATAATTCCTTGGTTATTTTCCTTGACCTCATTCACCCCAATGGGTGTGCCTTCCCTTCAAGTCTTATCTTCCCTATTTCTTAAAATTTTTAAACACGTTTTTAGGTGTATTTTCCCTTCTAATAAATGAATTAGAGTGATAAATAAATCGAAGAAGTTTGTGTGGACATGAACTAGTCAATACACTATTTTACCATAATTGAATTACATGAATTAAATGAATTGGACATTTTAGATAAAGTATTATGAATTGCATAATTATTAACTAGCATGAACTATTAATAAATAAGTCTTACCTTCATATTTATTTTTTGGTCGATACAAGTTTCCTGATTTAAGGAAACATTGGATAGGATTATCATGCATTATAGATATAATTTTTTGATTAATGGTAAATACACCAGTAGAGATGCTTGGTATTCCTTATACGGGATCACCATGCATTTCCACTACCTCTTCATGAGTGATACTGGTTCCCTAGGGGATACATATTGGAAGGTTATGGTGGATAAATAGTTACACCAGGCCACGAGCGATACTTGGTATCCTATATGAGATAACTGGGATGAGCTTAGAGGGTTTTAATTACACCAACTTTAGATTGATACATGGGGTTCCTTATTTAGGTCACCATGGATGGAATCTGTGGTGAAGGGTATTTATAGGGAACCTAGAGAGATACTTGGGATTCCAGTTATGGACCACCTTGGATGGGCTCAAGATGCCATGTATAATTTCCAAAGATGCCTTACATTTAAATTCCAAGAATGAATGATTGATACTTCAGGGATGCGACAACCAATCCACATCACATGCTTGGGTTTAGTCTAATATTGATGATTATTTTATGATGACCACTTATTATACAATATAACATACTTGTAGAGGTCAACTTGGATTATAAACATCCGATTTAGGCCGAAGAATATAGTGTCAATCAGGTATCCCATGAGGAACCTAGTATAATATATTTATTTATTTATTACCTCACGTTTATTATTATTCACACACTACTCATTTTATATGAATGGACTGGATTGATCTAGACACTATTGTTGGTGGCCTAATTAGTATATCTTACACCTTACTAGGTATTCCTTTGGTACCCATGTAGACTTCATGATTATAGGTGTTCATAAAGGTAATAGTTCAGCTTTTGATATATGATTTTCAATAATAGGATATAGCATGAGGTCAGAGGATTGAACCTATAATTTTAATGATAGTCGTATCTACTTTTAGTTTTTTTTTCACTTTTTATAGCATGTGGTATATTCTTATTTCACTTGTATCTTGTGTACTTATTTTTTATAACTACATGGATTGATCATTATTATTTTATATCTATTGTTTATCCTTCTTATGCTTGATTATTTATAATGGAGGTTTGTTTATAATTCTATTGTTGCTTGTTTATTCCTATTTTCACTTCATATATATGTTATCTACCATTTTGCTGCACTCTGACCCATGAGGGAATAGTCTACCCACAGACACACCCTAGTGTCTTGCTACTAGTTGGCAGCCTTTGGTGTATGGGGAGGTGTGCTTGAGGTCATGTGGCCAACTACCTTGGGGAACCACTCAGTGGATTCTAGGGAGAGATGCTACAAAGTGGTATCAGGGACCTTTTTCCTTTTTTCCTACTACTTGGGTATTATATAGGAGAATAGGATGTATCATAATTTGGTAATGATCCTGTGCCTAAGAGTAGCTAACCAATGTATAGGGGAAACCCAAATTACATGGGATTGGTTATTTCTATTTTGGTTTGTTCTTATTACTATTGATCTGGTTTCACCGTTGGGTGATGTACATATTTTGTGAAGTTATTATTATTGATTAAAATTATTATTATGGATTTTATTTATCCTTTTTCCAGTATGAAAAGGCGACATCATTACATGCAACATACTAGGCACCTAGGAAATAACATTTCATGCATTATTTCATGCCATATCTATATCGTTGCATAAATTTCCTGTATTTTATGTGATTTTTGTGAGTGAATTGATTGATATATATTGAAATGTGATAATTTTACTTGTAGGAATAACATAATTGGATTAATTAAATTTCCTAAATTAATCTAAATGGTGTTTTCCCACATAGATTGATGATGACACCTTAATTAACCAATTATTCCATGGCCAAGCCATGAACCATTGGTTATATGGGATTAAATATTAATTGATTTGATTGCTGAATTCAAAATTTAATTTATGAAGAGAGTACTTATATAAATTGGGAATGGTAGTTCATTCGATCAAATCAGATACATTATATGTTACATCCTAATACCAAATGTAATGGTTAGGTTTCAATTACTTGACATGCTAATTGCAATTTATAAAAAGTCTGATACTTTATAAATTGGGAATGGTTATGAATTTAACAATACTGAGATATCTATATCTATATAAATAAGAATAAACTTCAATAAATTAATGTTTTAAAATGAAATGGTTGCCACTAAATAGGGATTCCATTTGAAAAGTAAAGGGTGTTTTCTCTATACCATGTAATTGAAACTCCATATACTAGAACCTGTGATGTGTTTTATGAGACCCTAAAAATGACGCAACCTTAGTAGTGGGTAGTAGTTAGTGTCTCCTAAGACTTATTAGATCATTATTATCATCTGGGTCTGGATTCAGAAGCAGGTAGAGAGGTGAAACTTGTTCATAATAAGTCCTTGTGCATAGTCCATCTTGGAATCACTTTTCCTATCTACTACTAAATCTTATCTGAGGCATGTATTTGGAAATTTTAGAGTTATGTTGCCTCAGCGTACTCAAGTAATTCACTAAGAGGGTGGAGATGACCATGATCTAGAGGTAGTGGTCCCTGGGCCACCCATATTAACTCATTTATTACCACCTAAGGCGCCTTCTATTTCTCTTCTACTAGGCATTGATTCTTAGTTCTCTGATGGCTTCTTCTGATTTATGCAGTATATATAGTGAGATCCAAGATTTTCCCCTTATATGGTAGAATTGATGCTATAATTCCAACAACAACATACTCTAACCTTCTCAGGGGATGGTGTTCCTCAGGCTTCTAAATCCTTGATAGATTCCATGTTGTTTATATTCAAACATATATAGATTCCTCCAAAGGGTAGGGTCAATCTCACCACTTATATGCTCCATGACTCTACCAAGAGTTAGTGGGATATTATCACTCAGGCTAGTCATCATTAGGGTATACTCTAGGTCAACTTCTAGATAGCCTTATATGACTACTTCTTTCTGTAGGTGCTGAGAGCGGACCACGCCATAGAGTTTATGCAACTTCAGTGCTTCTGCTAAATTTTTCCTCTAATGCCCACTGAAAAGGGATTTATGTTGACACTACATTTGGGTATAGGATTAGTATCTCCACATTAGGCAAGGATATGGTATACTAATGGCCGATATAGCTGATGTGGTGGTCGTGGTTGAGGTAGTTATACCTTTAAGGTTCAACTCCAGTAGAGAGTGCCTACTCTGGTTATTCATGTTGCATATCAAGGTCGTGGTTTGGGCTATATCTATGTAGTACATACTACACTCGAGGAGAATAGTATAGGGCCTTCTATAATATGATTTTCTAATATAGTATCCTCTACTTTAGTATCAACCTTATTTGATATAGTTGAATCACACTTCTTTATATATGTAGTGATTATTGGAAGTTTGGGCCTAGAGATGGAGTATTAGTATAGTGTTATGAACCTCAACACACTACTAGGGGTTCAATCATAGAGTGTGTGGTATTGAAAGTTGTGCCACTTGAGATAGGTGGGTACTAATTCTTGTGGAATGTATTCGTCCTTGAGATGACCGACTTCGATGTTATTCTCGATATAGATTGGATTGTACCTTATGATGTCCATATTTATTACTATCACAAAAGGGTGTATTTTACACTACCTAAGAGTTTTTTATATTTATAATAGTGAATGGGATGTCCAAGAAATTTGAGTTGTATCGAAGCAGCGTGGACTGGGAATAATGATAGCCTATATGGCTAGACTATTTATGATCAATCATGATATATGACTTATGAAATCCTCCCCCCCATGGTAGATTGTTTCAGGGGCTTCTTCTCTGATGATTTTTCTAGATCACCTCTTGATAGAGAGGTGGAGTTCACCATTGATGTAGTTCCATGTGTGGCACTAGTTTCCATCCATCCCTAAAGGATGGAACCTACTAAGTTCCAGGAACTCAAGAAGAGGTTGGAAGACTTAGAGGTAAAGGGTTTTATACAACCCAGTACTTCTCCTAGGGGTTTACCTATACTTTTTTCCAAAAATAAGGAACCTACCCTCATATTGTGTGTGGATTATTGATGGTTGAACCTACTTATAGTGAAGAACCAGAATCTACTTCCCTGTATAGATGACCTCTTCAACTAGCACCAAGGAACAATAATTTTATCTAAGATCTATGTGAGTTGAAGATACCATTAGGGGCATGTGAGACCATCTTACATACCATATAAATAATTCTAAAGTGGGTATGTCTTGTATGAGTATTTTGTTATGTTGTTATTCCTTACAAATTTTCCAACAGTCTTTATGGATTTGATGAATTGAGTTTTCTACCTAAACCTAGATTCATTTTTGGTAGTCTTCATGGATGAAATATTAGTGTATTATTTCTCTATACATGACCAAGAAAACCGTCTTGAGATCATTTTGAGTACATTTATGGAGAATCAACTATATTCTAATATCAATAAATACCACTTTTTGGATCGATAAGGTTCACTTATTGGGTCATATTATTTAATAGGAAGACGTATCTGTTGACCTAGAGAAGGTAAGAAACATGGTTTTCAAGGATAATCCTAAGAATATATTTGATATAAATAGTTTATTGGGAATATCTTTCCACTATAGGTGATTCATATAGGACTTCTCACCCCTAGAAATGACTCTCTCATGCTTAACTAAGAAGGGTGTGAAGTTCATGTGGCCATACACATGTGAGGAAGCCTTTCAGTAGTTAAAGGGTATACTATCTTCAGCGCAGATCCTAATTATTCCAAATCCTAGTAGAAATCATTCTAGGAGCAGTTTTGATGTATTGAGATCAGATTTTAGTGTACTGGTCTCTCCAGCTAAGAACTTACAAGAAGAATTACCCTATGCATGACCTTGAGCTAGTAGTCGTGGTTCATGACATGCACTGTTGGAGGCATTATCTATTGGGTGAGTGGTTCATTGTTTACACATATCACAAAAGTATCAAATACATATCAAAAAAGCATGAACTGAATCTGAGGCATCATAGGTGGGTATAATACCAATAGTACATTGACTCTAAGCTTTCTTATACACCTAGTAAGGGGAATGTGGTAGATGACATCCTAAGCTGGAAGACTCAGACACATTTCATATAAGAGTCCAATAGTGAGTGGTAGTTGATATATTTTTTTCTGAGACGTACCTGGAGGTTCAAGAATTCCATGGGATGCATGTTTTAGCATATTTAGTAGTAAAATACTCACTTCTGGAGTGGTTATGAATGATACAACTTTAATATCCTGAGGTCCTCATCCCAAGAGAGAGTGTCTTAGTTGAGAACCCACCACAATATTAGGTTGTTGATGGGAATGAGATCCTACACTAATATAGGAATGTATGGGTCTCTGCTGATATATGAGAAGAGTTGATGAAAAAATATTATGACTCTTTTTAGGTAGTTCACCCTAGTATTAAAAAAATGTACCAAGATATATGTTTTAAGTATTGGTGGATAGGTTTGAAGAGACAAATTTTAGGTTTCATCATGAGGTGTTCCACCTATTAGTAGGTGAAGGATGATCACCCACAAACTACTAGTCTTATATAACCTCTATACATTCCAAAGTAGAAATAGAATAAAGTCACTATGGATTTAGTGTTGGGATTTCTGAGATCCCCTGGATTCAATGATGTGGTATGGGCGATCATCGACTTGTTGAAAAAGTTTACACACTTCTTACCTATCTGAGATACCTTCTTAGTTTATGATATTGGGAGTCATTATATTTGGGAGATTTTGATCCTTCAAGGTGTTCCCCATTCTATTATATCAGACTGATATTTTTTGTTTACATCACAGTTCTAGAAAGGGTTGAGAAAGTAACTAGGTTCATAGGTTTTCTTGAGTACAACATATCACCCTCAGGCTGAAGGGTAGTCTGAACAAACAATATAGGTGTTAGAGTACATGCTATAGGCATGCATCCTTGATTTTGGAGGTTCATGGAAAAAAATATACTTTTTTTCAATTTTACCTACAATAGAATTTTCTAGGTAATGATTTAGATAGATTTGTAATAGGCCCTTTATTATAGGTCATTCAGTTCCCCTCTATACTAGTCAGAGGCAGGTGAGGTAGTACTAATAGGTCCTAATCTCTTTCAAGAGACTTTAGAGTAAGTACAACTGATTCAAAGGAATATGGATATAGCTTGGTCTAGGAAAAAATCATATACTAATCGTCACTATTGACCTCTAGAGCTTGATGTGGGACATCAGGTATTTCTGTGAGTTTCTCCTATATTAGTTCATAGATGGATTCATAGACATGGAAATCTATTGCCTCATTATGTTGGGTCTTTTGAGATAATTGAGAGAGTCAGACCAGTAACCTATCAATTTTAGTTACCTCAGAGGTACTATTCCATGCATGACATTTTCCACATATTGCAGCTTAATTGGTTTCATGTTGACATGTCCCATTTATTTGATCCTTAAGATATTGAGCTGGAGGTGGATACTTCCTTTTAGAAGCATCCAATATATATCGGTGATCAAAACATGAAGTCTCTCTAAGGAAGGTCATGTACACTAGTCTGGGTGCTATGGTAGAACGACCGTATATGGAACAAGACCAAGGAGTGGGAGGCCTATGTTTGTGCTTAGTGGATGGAACATTTTTCAGATGATGACTTTCCACCCTTGGAAGGGAAACTTAAGGAAAATTTGTTTTAAATAGGGGAGATTATAACATCCTATCTTTTTTAAGTGGTTGAAACACCTTTTTTACAATTAAAAACCACTATTTTTATGATAATTATATGGTCTAAAGTCTAACGAATGGTTTTGGATATTAATGGGATCATTTTGAGCTTAGATATCTAAAATTTGGGAATAAAAACTGATCTACACAGTTAGTCAACAGTTAGTGCTAACCATGCAACTCAAATGTGTAAGAAACCCAATGCATAGCAGAGGCCGTATGGTTTGACTACAATCATGTGAAAATGGGAACATGCATGTATAGTGTTGTAGACATTCTTGACATATTCATTTCACATGGGTTACACATGGTTAGTCAAACCATGTGCATAGCCCGTGTGAGGGGATCCTTTAGGCAGTGGTTGTCACACATTTGGTAAAAAAATTGGCTAACCATTCATCAAACTGCGCAACCACTTAAATGAGGGGTAAATTATATTTTTTCTATTGAAATGTTTTAAACCTATAAAACCTTATCCTCTATCTTGTTTCCATGAAACCAAATGCCAAAATCTCCCAATTCTCCTCCATTTAGGAATTTTGATAACTTCTGCATCTAACCTTCATTTATGTCACTATCAAGTGCATTGGATTCCTAATGGAAAGTTATAAACTCATATTACTTATATTAATATTTTACCTTCCCTACTTATATTCTATTTTTGTGAAATATCATTTTCCTTATTTTTAGGGCATTTGAAGATTCATTTGTTTTATTCAGTTCTAGCTCGATTCAAGGACCAACACTGGACAAGGAGGGTGGTATGGGAATAAGGTAGGTGTTCTAGTTCTTTTCCCTCAAGTTTAGTTTCCTTTTATATCATGTGTCATTGTTCCACATGCCATAATTTTCTAGTGATGACTCGAAAATGTCTAATAAATTAAATTGAATGGTTTTCTATACCGTTTTACGATCCAAGCTAGCAGAAAATCAATTCCTTCACCTTGACTTGAGCCACCCCAATGGGTGTGTATTCCCTTCAAGGCCAATCTTCCCTATTCCATAAAAATTTGAAACACCTTTTTAGGTTTATTTTCCCTTATAATAAATGAATATATGTGTGAAATAAATCGAGGAAGTTTGTGTGTCCATGAGCTAGTCCATACACTATTTTTCATAGTTTAATTACATCAATTAAATGAATTGGAAAACATAGATAGAGTATTATTAATTTCATGATAATTAAATGGAATGAACTGGTAATATCTAAGCCTTACCTTCATATTTATGCTGAGGGTGATACAAGGGTCCTGACTTAAGGACACCTTGTATGGGATTCTCAATCTTTGTAGTTAGAATTTGTTGATGAATGGTAAATACCCTAGATGCGATACTTAGTATGACTTGGATGGGCTCACCATGTGTTTCCACTAACTCTT
Organism: Viscum album; assembly: GCA_963277665.1. NCBI lineage: Eukaryota > Viridiplantae > Streptophyta > Magnoliopsida > Santalales > Viscaceae > Viscum > Viscum album. The sequence continues at coordinate 403,098,399 of OY728138.1, forward strand.
CATGAGTGATAATAGTTCCCTAGGGGAGACACCATGGACGAGCTCAGTGGTGAGATGGTTACACCAGGTCACGAGTGATATTCGGCCCCCTATGTGAGATACTTGGGATGGTCTTGGAGGATTATACTTACACCAGGTCAAGAGTGATATGTGGTTTTCCTTATTTAAGTTTTCATGGATATACTCTATTGTGAGGGGTATTTATAGGGGACCTGGAGAGATAGCTGGGATTCTAGTTATGAATTGGCTTGGATGGGATCAATATTCTACTATAGTTTCTAAATATTATTTAGATTTAAATTCTAATAATTAATTATTGATACCCCATGGATGAAACCACTAATCAAAATCACATGCTTGGGTTCATTCCACTATTGATGATTATTTTATATTAAACAATTATTAAACACTATAACATAATTTTATAGGTCAACTTAGCTCAGAGACATTCATTTTAGGACAAAGAAGGTAGTATCGATCGGGTATCCCAAGAGGAACCTGATCTGATGTATTTATTTATTTATTAAATCAGATTTATTATTATTGTCACAATGCTCATTTTATATTTATAGATTAGATTTATCTAGACACCATTTATGGTGGTCTATTGAGTATATATCACACCCTACTCAGGCCAACTTTGGTACCCAAAAAGTCTTCATGATTATAGGTTTTGAGAAATGGAATCCTCCAGATTATGATGCATAATTTTCAGTATTAGGATGAAGCACATGGGCAAAGGATTGAGCGTATGCTCGTGATGCTAGTAGTAGCTGATTTGTTTTTTCTTCACTTTCATATATAATGTTTTATAATCCTATTTCTCCTATATCCCATGTACTTATTTTTTTATAGTTACATGATATGATCATCATAATTTTTTACCTGTTTTTTATCCAACTGCATCCTAGTTATTTATAATGGAAGTTTGTTTATAATTCAGTTGCTGGTTGTTTATTACTCTTTTTGATGCTTATATTTATTATCTATAAGTGTGTTGTAGTCTAACCCATGAGGGAGTATTCTCCACAAAAAACACACCCTAGGCCCTCACTTCTAGTCGGAAGCCTCTGGTATATGGGGAGGTGCATTTGAGGTCATGTGGCCAACCCCCTTAGGGCACCACTCAGTGGATTCCAGGGTCAAACACTACATTAAGAATGACATTTATTCCAACTATTAAATACAAATAGTATTTAAATGTGATTTATGTAAACACTAAGTGTGTGACCCTATAGTTTTTTTATCTATGGTATTAGTAAGGATCTCTAAAAGTCCCATATTAATGTCAATAAACACATAAAGATATTCATAGAGGAAGAATTTAATGTTGTAATGATGATAACCCCACACAAATGATCACTGTGTAATATTATCCCTTTATCACAATATTTGTATTCAAGAAAGATGAATAATTGTTTTATCAACCAATGTGATCAATATATTTTTATTTTACTTCTAGAAATGATCCTATTAATCAGCATGTCTATGGAAATTTAGTTTGACAGTTTCATTCCAATTAGATGGCATGAGATATCAGCCTCTATAAATATAGATGGGAAAATCCTACAATGACTTATTCATTAAAAAACATCATTAATGTCACTCTAAATGTATCTTACTTCCTATGAACCTAGGTAATCATGGTTTTACTAAAAATATCAAAGTACATGAGTAATAAAATGAAATAATAATAATATCATTTCTAAGGATCCTAACACATGATCAATTATAGAAATATCAAATAACACACAAATATATGGAAATACCACCAGTGGATATGTCCTCATAATCTCCTATCTTGTATATTACCAAGTGAAAACTTCATGAGATGAAGTCCCATCCACTTATCAGAATCAAGCACCAGATAGTTAAATATTCTATGTGTGATGTCAAATAGTTTAATCCAAACTGTGGGACATTTGTTTAAGAATATTATCATGACACTTCATGGATCTCATCATATAAGGGGACTACTGTGAAATTTTCAATGGGTAAGATACTATAAGAAATTATAACATTAAATTTATGAATAAGAACAATCAATATAAGATATAAAAATTAATAATATTTAACTTTTTGAAAATAAATTCAATATAAAGTAAAATTTTTTGGTTCCCTAGAACAAACTACCTAGCTAAATCACTTATTAGGGTTGGGTGTACACAAATAATCCTATCTAGAAAATTATTTCACAATTAAGAAAATATCTAAAAATTTATCTCAAGACCAATATAATTCTTCCACCACCTTCCATACTCTCAAGAATGAGAGAAAAAGAGAGATAAAATCCCCAAGTTTGAAGGATTTTTTAGTGATAAAGACAAACAATGAAAGATAAACTGATTTTCTATGATAGCATCCAATGTTCCATCGATGTTATTCAGATATCAAGGATCATGTTTAGATTACCAAAAGAGGGATTCTACTTTGGATCCTCTTAGTGAAACAATGGTACAAATTTAATAATGGTTTCAAAAGATCAACATATTCATCATAGAAAGAATCTCAAGATAAAATTAATTCTTTCTATTAAATCAATTATAAATTTAATGTGAAAGATTTTTTCTCTTGGTCTATAGGTACTTCGTTAATTTTTTTGAGTATATTCTCTTGAAATTTTGATTATTCAATGTGTACTTGTGGGTTATTCATTGAATATAACAAAATCCATATTTGGAATGGGCATGATTGATGCTTCTATAATTCAAAAACCATAAAGTGGTTTTAGAGAAATCAAATTTAAATTAATAATTATTTATTAATCATTGATCAATCTATTCATTTGTTAGTTTTCCGTTTTCACTTTATTCATTTTTAATCTAAAAGTTAAGATATATTCTTTGTTTAAATTTATATAACCAATAATATGTTAAGAATACATGAATAATATTCAAATAAATCATATAAAGATACTGAGTATTCTGGATGGATAACATGGGATTACACGACATATAATCCAAATATATACACCATGTAACCTTATTCACAACACCAAGACACAATAGATAAAAACATGGTTGGTTTTTGTGGTGGATTCATGATTTCATTACATGTTGTTTGTTGATTAGAAACAAATAGAACATAGTTTTAGGGGCACACACTATGTAGCTAGTGTACATATAGTAGAGTCTTACATAGTTTCGAAACCATGTGGTTAAATATAGATTGAGTATTTAATATACATTATATAAGGACATAAAATCAAGAAACACTTCCACATGGAATTTCATAGTGTATAGATATAATTTATCTTGTATAGTCCATAATTTTTTATGTAGAACACACACTAATTCCCAAGACATGTATCACAAACATCTAAAGAAATTTCTACAATATATGTATCTAGCTTCACATGACACACATACCCATCTACATGAAGTATATGACAATCCATGTTGTAGAACGTGTAATTAATTTACATGGAAAGGAAAATCATTTTACCATTAAATGTAATTAACACGATTCTATGTGACATAAGTTGAAAGTGCCTATAATGTGATAGTATTTAAAGAATATTAAATTTTTTTAATTAATTTTTAAATTAAATTCATAACTACACACCATGTATAGTCATTACACACCATGTAATTTTCATGCATTGAAAGTGGTACAAGACCTTTTTTTATGGATTCAAACGCTCTCCTACCCATTTCTACGGTGCCTCTGGGGGGACTCTCTTATATAGTGCTTGGATCTCCGGTGATCAGAGATGGATCAGATCACCCTCTAGGTCTCTTGTTTAAGGAATCTCTACTGCGGCATCCTCCCATTTTCGATGGGGTTCAAAACGGCTCGTCGGCGAGCCCTGAGGTTGCTTCTTATTTTGTAAAGAAAGGTTCACCAGTGCTCGAGGTTTCAGAGGAATCTTTTGCGGCATTGGCCTTGGATCTTCAGTGGACTCTTTTTGCGATATTTGGATCAAACAATCCTCCCCTCGCGCTATTTCAAGATTTCTTCAGACGTTGGGGTCTAGATCTGCCATCTTCAATGTCTATTCTGGATCGTAAATCCTTCTGCATCGTCTTGGCCTCTAGGGAAGATTTCATTACTACTTGGTGCAAGAGGGTGCATTTTTTTGGGCTTTGGAGGTTCTCCCTCTCTCGGTGGTCGATGGATGCTCATTATGGAAGAGAATTATCTAGTGCGGCAGTTTGGATTTCACTTCTGGGGTTGCCCATTACCCTTATTAATGAATCATTCTTCAAGGTTATTGGGGATTCGTTGGGGAGTTTCTTGTGCACGGATGATCGTACTATTTGTTTGGAGGAGGATTCAGTAGCAAGGATTTGTGTTGAGATGGATCTCTCTCAGCCACTTCATCAACATCTTTTGATCAGAATTGAAGGGATGAAGGATCTCCATCAACCCCTGATCTATCCCGCCTATCCCAGTTTCTATTCCCATTGCCATATTTTAGGGCATACCTTCCAGGTATGTTGTAAAGTTCATATGAAGGGTGTTTTACACCAGGATTTTCCAAGGTCCTATGATCAACTCCCATGCGCGCATCATCGTGATCCTGAAGGTAACGTCTGAGGTGAAGGTGGTTCTTTTATTCCCTGTGAAGGGTTCGAAGGCATCCTCATCCAACTCTGGTAGTGCTGGGAGTGTGCCTCCTAGCCGCGACTTGGTTCCTATTCTCTGAGGCAAGGGTGGGGATTCTCTGGTGCAGTTTTCAGAGGAAGTCCTACCTCTCAAAGGGATGATCTTCAGTAGTTTTCTAAGTCTGAAAAAGTAGGTTTTATCAAATTGGGATCCCTCGCAAGTATGCATCACAGACATCACCTTGTTGGATTCAGACTCAAGTGATATCGAGGTCTCTGAGCCTTCCTCACCTAGGGGGCCCCCTCTTCTGTCTGGGGACTATAGTCCAGCAGTGTCCTCGCCCCCGTCCTTTCCAGCTCCGTATTTTTCTCCTCCATGTTCCCCCCCAGTGCTTCTGAAGTCAGATCAGAGTAGGAAGGGGGTAGATGTTTTTTGTCTCAAGAAGTTCCTTGCAGGGCGTGGGCTAGCAACGGGGCTTCTCTAGTAGTTTTTTTCTCACAGGTGCATTCTAGTGTCCGCACTCGCTCAAAATCTAAACTAGATGTTTATGTAAATGTACTCTTGGTGCAATATGACAAGGGCCAGGAGTCTGGATCCAAAACCAGGCGAGATCAAATCAATGTTTAGTGTCCTAAACTGGAATGGTCGAGGCCTGGGAGCCAGAGTCAAGTCTTATTTCACTTCCAACAAAATAAATAACATAAAAGTATCTTTGGTGTCTATCTTGGAACCAAAGAAATCTCTTAATAGAATTAAGGATTATGATCAAAGGCTAAAGGTTCGTGGGTTCATGCATGGGGATCCCCTCAATTCACATATATGAATTTTTTGGAAGGATCGTGTTTGTGTTGATCTTTTGAGTGTGTCGGATCAAGTTCTGAATACTAAGATTATAGTAGGGATCCATGTGTTCTTTTTATCCTTCATTTATGCGAAGTGTACCACCCAGGGCAGGGAGTAATTGTGGAGTTTTTTGGAGGGATTTAATCCAGATAAAGATCTGTGGCTTGTTGGTGGTGATTTCAACATCGTTGCCAGTCCTGAGGAGAAGAAAGGGGGAGGGGATTCTCCTAGGAATTCTAGACAAGATTTTTTTTTCATTCATGGAAAGGAATGGCCTTTTGGATGCTGGTTATGAGGGAAGTACCTTTACCTGGTGTAATAATCAACGTGGTGGGAGACGTTCATACAGTCGGCTCGACTGGTGACTCATGAATAATACTGCTTTTTCCATGTTCCCGGATTCCAAAGTAGTTCATTTCCCAAGATGTATGTCTGATCACTCTCTGCTCCGTATATCTCTTGGTGCAGGGTCGATGAGGGAGGATAATGCTCATTTCTCAAAATCATGGATGGAGGAACCTGGTTTCTTCTTGGTGGTCAGGGAAGCTTGGGACCTGAAACACCAGGGGAATCTATGGATTTATTTTCACAATAAGCTAAGGCAGTTAAAGACTCTTCTTCATGTCTGGAGAAGGTCGATCCTAGCTCGTGATCAGGATTTTTCTGAGATCAGTGTGGAGGTTGAACGCCTGGAGAATTGTTTGGAATAGGTTTGGGATGATTCTATGTTTTCTGAATTGTGAACTAAAAAGGATAAGTTATCTGATAGTCTTCTGAGGTAGGAGAGGATTTCCATAGAAGGATCACGGGTTAAATGGCTTCTTAAGGGGGATCAGAATTCGAGATACTTTCATGCTTGCATCAAAGAACGTCGGCGTGTTCAGAGGCCCAACATTTGCAGGGATGATGGATCTTTTCCCAATGACCAAGAGGAGGTGGGGCTCATGGCTAATGGATCTTTATAGTCTTTTCTGGTTGCTCCCAATCCTGGTCGGGTAGGGGGATACCCGAGGGGTGGGGCTGAGATTTTTGACAGTATTGAAAACACTATTTTAGAGATCATTGATGAGGGCATTAGGAAAACTACAGATGAGGATGAGTTGTATGAGGAGGTGTGGTCTTTGAACCTGGATAGAGCACCAGGTCCTGATGGGTTCCCTGGTTCTTTTTACAGGGAGACTTGGGAAATTATTAAAGGGAATCTTGTACATGTTGTCCAGTATTTCTTCCAGGGAGGGGATCTGCCTTGAATTGCAAGTGAATCCAAAATGGTTCTTATTCCTAAGGTGAGAAATCCTCAGTCTATTGAGCAATATCGGCCCATCAGCATGTGAAACATTTCGTACAAGGTCTTGGCTAGCATACTCAACAAGAGACTGGTCATTCACTTGGATTATTGGATGAACCCTGAGCAGCATGGATTCATTAAAGGGAGATAAATTCAGGGTGCGATTGGAGTGGTCTAAGAAATTGTAAGTGGTATCAATAATAAGTCCTTTGGGGGAAATTTGGTGGTTAAATTATACATGAGCAAGGCCTATGATAGGTTGGAATGGGGGTTTGTCCTAAAAGTCCTGGCTTTCATGGTGTTCTCCAATTGGACCAGTGACTTAATTTTCCACTACTTTAACTCAGCGTGGATTTATATTTCGTTCATGGGTAAACAATTTGGATTTTTCAAGGCTTGTCATGGTATCAGGCAAGGGGATCCTCTGTCCCTTACTCTTTTCATTATTTCTCAAAATGCTCTGAGTTGTTACATTAATCAAGGCCTATACTCGGGTAAAATATTGCCTTATCATAACAGGAATGCCACAAGGGGTATCACTCACTTGATGTTTGCAGATGATACAATCTTTTTTATCAATGGTAGTAGAAGGTCAGTGCATGGGCTGAATGGAATTCTAGGGGAGTATTTCAAGTGGAGTGGGCAGGTGGTGAACAAAGAGAAAATCCTCTTATTTACATCCAAGAATATTTCTATGAGGAGGGAGAGGGTCTTGGGGGCCAGTATGAATATGGTAAATGGTTATTTTCCCATGGAATAACTTGGGGCACCGGTCAGTCCCTCTTCCATTTGGGTACATCATTTTGATAAACTTATTTATAAAATTACAGGGCACATCTATAATTGGAAGAACATATTTTTATCCTTTGGATGCCACATTACTCTAGTGAAAAGTGTCATAGTCTCCATTACCATGCACATCCTTTCCACTCTAAAGGTTCCTAAGAGTGTGGTCTTCAACTTGGAAATAATTATGGTATCATTCATATGGGATGGGAAGATGAAAGGCATCAATCATTGGGCTTCGGGGAAACGGTTATCAAAACCTTTATCTGAAGGGGGAATCAATCTGAGAAGTGTTTTTACAACCATGCAAGGGATTCCTGCTAGGCTTGCATGGGAGGCCTTGGAAGGCCGGTCCCTTTGGGTTAGAACAATTTAGGACTTATATGGATTGAATGAAAATGTTCATAGGACACGTTCTTCTAGGATATGTAATCTGATTCATCCATACTTGGAGGTCTTACATCATCATTCTCGATGGATAGTGGGAAGAGGAAATATCAGCTTCTGGTAGCTTGATTGGGGGGTGGGCAGGCTGTGGTTCTCGGACTTCCCTATCCCGGATTTATCCTTCAAATAGGCTAGAATCAACCCCCATTTTATCCAGGTCATCCTTGATGAAATCCAAATGGAGTTTTTCAACAACATAGTTTTTAGTGATGAGCATGATAGGCTTATTTTCACTGGTTCTACGTCGGGTGCCTTTTCCATCAAGGATTATGCTCGGGTGATGATGAATATGTCGAATAATGATCTGTGGTGGGAGGCCTTGTGGTGCAAGGAGATTCCTTCAAAATTTAATTTTCTGTTATGGCATATGCGGAACAGGGCACTTCTGACAGACGACAGCTTGAAACGTATGAGAGTCAATATGGCTTCGAGATGTTTGTGTTGCAGGTCTTTCAACCAAGAAATAGTGGGGCACCTCTTATATGATAGTGAATGGGCCAGAATTATATGGAGGACTATTGGATCCTTCTTCGGTTGGGACGGGTATGACGGGGCTTAAGGTAACTTCCTCAATTCATGGTTTAGAGGCGCTGGGAATCAGGGGGCTACAAGAAAAGATTGGATAGTCATTCTAATTGCAGGGTGCTGGAAAATTTGGAAGGCAAGGAATGATAGTTGTCATAATAAATTCTCTGGAACCCAGGTTGGTATTATTTTCAAAATGAAGAACTCTTTTTTGGACCTGGTCAGGTTGTGCCCTGATTTCCATTATGCGCTATCGGTGAGCTCCATCGCCTCCAACATTCTCTCCGATCAACAGGCCATCACCTCTGGGCAGGGATGGTGGGTTCACTGGATGCCTCCGAGCTAGGGATTAAAACTTAACACGGACGGATCGATGATCATGGGAGAGATGCACGAGGGGGGGGGTGTCGTGAGATACCCAATGGGATCTGTGACTGCTGGGTTCGCTGGCGTGCTTGGGAGAGGCAACTCACTACAGGCAGAGGCACAAGCCTTGGCTGTGGGTCTGGAAATGTGTTCTTGGAGGTGGATCTTTCTGATAGTGGTGGATACTAACTCCATGCTTTTGTGCAATGCATTGATGGTAAAAGGAAAGGTTCCTTGGACTATTGCTTACACTGTTAGGAGATACAAAATGCTAATTGGGCCTCGCATGGAGGTCTCTCACACCTGGAGGGAGGGAAATATGGTGGCTGATTTTTTTTCTTCTCTGGTAACTCCTGAATGCAGTATGTTTTCTTTCTCTAATTTGGGGTCGTTTCCTAGTGAGGGGATGAAGTTTGTTGTCAATGATGCTCTGGTATTGTAGTACTTTATACCACCGTGATGATCTTTTGTGTATTGTGTTTTAACTAATAAAAATGCTAATTTTCAATCAAAGTGGTACAAGACACATAAATTATCATGTTTCCATGTTTCAATAATTAATATTTCATTCTATGAAATTACATAACATTCCATGTACACTACATGATATGTGAGTTCACAATACATGAACATAGAACACACTTTGTAGTTCATACAGGAACACACTAGGTTCCCCCTAGTACATACCGTGTGTTTAATCAATTTTAAATAAAATTAATTTATTTAATTTGTTTAATTTGTTTAAAATTAAAGTGGATCAGAATCTCTAGGAATGTTTGGATGGATAATATGACAAATGAATTTATAAATAGAAAAGATAATTAATTTATTAATTCAGGCAATCTATCATAATTTAGAAGGACTGTAATGAATGAAATTTTATTAAATGTTTATTCATTACATGTGTTTGATTGATCATGAGCTTGATTGACCAATGTATAAATTTTATTTCTATTTAATTTAATATTATTTCACAAGTTTTTAGATTTGATAAATTTTTATTAAAATAAATATGATATCATGTTAGTCATCCATCCCACATTTATTATGTAGTACTTGCATGTCCATGGTTTCTTTTATGTAAACCCTATAACCATTCCAATGGATCCTCTCGCATTAATGTGAGTATAAAAATATTTAAAGGATAGAATTCTAGGGAGAGGAGGTGTTTCAGAACCCATTCCAAGGTGAAACTAACCAATAAGGTACACAGGTCGATGGTGGAATGTGTCTACTCAAGATGAGCCCTAATCAAAGAGTTTTTAACCTATGGTTATAGTTTAATTTATTTTCTACTAAATAAATAAACCATTAGAAATATTAGAATAAATTAAATTTATTTATTTTATTTTTTTCAGATGTATGGATATATTTTTTTGCAATGCATGTTTATACTTTGATTAAACTAGATCACATAAGTTAAATAAGATAACAAGACATGCATGGAAAAACATAAAAAAATCAATATGAATAAATTGATTTTATCATATACATGGTTAATTAATTTTGTAAAATCCAAATAATATTAACAAGATATGTTTATGTATAATAAAAAAATACCCTCAAGTAAATGTAATGTCAAAATGGATACCATTAGTAGATTTATAATGAAACCATAGAACTAAGTATTGGTCTAGCCCTTGTTATTAAACTTACCTTTATTTTGGAGTTTTAATAATAGTTTTAGGTTGGATTAACCAAATTGAAATCAATAGGAGTATCCTTTACTAGAAATGGTGTATCTTGTAGGAATGTTCTAAGAAAAATCCAAGTCATTATTTATGGATTTAGGATTCCACTCAATTGAAGAATTTGTTTTATTTATTGAAGATGAACTATGATGGTTCCATTATCCACAAGAAAGTATATATCTCCCATTGATTTACACTACATACATGGTTCTATATTCAATAATATTTAGTTTCATGTTCTTATTCTTATTTGTGATGTTGTGTAGGGTCATTCTAATATAGTGATTTCAGTTTTGTTTAGGTTTCTTTTGGTTCGTTCAGTTTTATGGTTTATTCCCCATCATTTTATATTGAACATCATCTAGACATTATATTCCATCTCTCTATTTAGAATCTGGGTATACTGATTTATTCTTCAACTAATTTGGATTTCTCTATTTAATATCTTATTTCAGAGGCTGGATATTAAAGATGGTCATAATTAAGGGTGGCTTTAGATGTCATCTTCGGTAGTCTGACAAGGTCCTGAAGATGGTCCACCATTCCTAGAGTGGCATCAGTTTTTTCATATTAATATAACAATCACCATATTCTTTATCATTATCATTATCCCTAGTAGTGAATGGTTATCAAGTTAGTTTCCACTTTTTTGGATACAATTATCTTGTTTCATGAAATGAATTTTGGTGGTGGGATGTGATAGAGATAGTGTTTGTTTGATGTTTTTATTTTTTTCATCAAAGGGATATTAATGGTTATAATTCATAAAAAATATATAATGGTGTATCTATTCAATATTTTAAGTGTTTTTTTTAATTTTTATTTAAATTCAAAGTTTTTAGCTATTCATTTGGATGGAATTCCTAAAACTTTATAGTCAATATTTTCTTGTATCTTATTGAAAATATTTTGAATCAAATAATAAATTAAAAAATAAATATGGGAGTGATTTTGGGATATATTTTTCTTCTTTGGATTGGAGGTAGAGTTTGATAACTTCACTAAATAATGGATTATTCTTTTTAGGGAACTCGTGATACTGATCTGGTATATTACCCAAGTTTTTTTGGGTGTGAAATAATGTATTGATCGAGTGATTATAATGTCCTTAAAATTTTCAATTACTTTATGAAATAATTTGATCATTTATTAAAGTTTTTTTAAGTTTTGATTTTATTAAGCGAAGCTTCATATAGCTTCTGGTTGGTAATAGTGTTTTTTAGAGGCCTTAAATGGGATGAATGGTTAGTTCACGGTTAGGGAAAACTATGAAAATATCTCTAGGAAACTGTGAGGATTTTTTAAAGAAAGATAGTGGTAAAATTATGGGTTTCACATGGTTTTATCTAACCCTATGAAATTTCCTAGAAAATTACATTTCACAGGATAGAGGCAAAAGCATGGTTGGCACACAGTTTACCAAAAAGTGCATCTAAACTGTGTTGGTACCCATAAGAGGTATAAATCTTTGAATGGTTGTTTCACTATTTGTAAAACCATGCATGTGGTATTAATTAATCTTAAAACTATTTTTTTTTCTTAAAACCCCTATTAAATCTCTTGTTTCTTCTTCTATACCTAGGGATCTCAAACCTAGAGACTTTGGTGGGAATTTTGGGTTGTTTCTCTCCCCCCAAAATCTAAATTTGGTGGATCTAGTGTGTTGGATCTTAGAGATTCAAGGTAAGAGGTTTCTTATTCCTCCATACTTAACATATATCATGGATCTCATCTTTATCTCTTGAGATGGATCATAAAACCAAGATATGTTTTCTATATCTATGGATTTTTCTATAATATAATAGGGATTTATTTATTTATTTTTGGATAAATGCCTGATCTATGGAATTTTGGCATCTCTTTCTTCAGTGGATCTAGATCTACCATTGATATAAAATCCATTTTGGTAAGTTTATGTGGATTTCATCCATTGTCATGATTCATTATTTGAATTCAAATATGATTTATTACATCAAATGATATTCAATATGGTTGAATATGTTTAATGAATTTGTAAGACTAATGGATTTACTAAAAAAATTATTGGTTATAGAAATAAATTATACTATTATGACATATATATGATATTATATTAATGTTTTCAAAGTGTTGTAAATATATAGATGATGAGAAATAGAAATGAATTAAAGCTTGAATTTTATTTTTGAGTAATGGGGAAAAATATTTACTTCATTGATAAATTAGATAATTCAATCATTGGTAAACTTATCATAAGATGTGTATTCTATCTCATTTATCTCTTGAGAATAGCATGATAATTGTAGTTGTTTTATAAAATGATATGAGTAATTTTTGATACACATAATTATGATTTACTTAATTTTATAACATTCTTTAATGGGACACTAAAAATATATTGTCCGAGTTAGGGAATTTATCTTATTATCACCTATGGAAATGTTTTAACAATATGATTGAATTTAAACAATGTTTAATCAATATTCTCAGAGTATCAAGAATGGATGAACTGGGCATATGGCTAATCGTTCTTTTTTTAATTTTCAAAAGCTGGTTTATGGGTTTTCGATACCCCACTACATGATTCCAATACAAACACTTTCACCATTACACAAAAACATCAAAAACCAATGGAAATGTCCAAGAAACCACGAACCAGGGCACATGGACATCATAAATGCTAGCCAAACCTCAGAAAGGGTTACCTTGAACATCCCCTGGCGCGACCATCGACACCGGCCCAAATCCTCCCGGTGGAAAACTCCACCGGAATTCACCCAACCTTTAAGAAAAATGAAATGGACCTCCAGTAATAATCCATCCACAAAGGACGTCAAAGAAACCAAAATGAAGATGACTAGATCATGATGCCGTTAGGACCCTGATCCGCAGACAACTCAGAAGTTCCACCTTTCCCTTAAACCACATTCCTCCTTTACCATCATCGTAAAACCATCCTGTACATCCCAAATAGCCAACATTTCATACTAAAACATAAAATCATCAAACCCTGTCATAGAAAATGTAAGAAGTACAGCTGAACACTGGAGTAGAAATCGCCATACCAGAAATCATCCAAATGAAAACATTAAGCAAATTCAAAATAAAAGTCACCCAAAAATCTAGAAACCCTCGCGAGTAGAAAATCCAATGTTCCAGCCTCAGATCCTCAGCCATCAACTCCTCATCTCACCACGATGCCCGACCGCAGAAGCTCACAACAAGAAATGAGGAACAAGACCTCAATCGACATCAACACATTCAACCAACATCAAACCTCTTCCTAAGAACGAATCATTAAATCCGAGACCAATGTCGGATCATGAACAAAGATGAACGCCAAACCAAGATAAACTAAAAAAACCTAAAATAGAAAAACATCACCAAAACGCCGGAAGGAAGACCACCGAAAGTCGGATCCCGTCACCGCCATCCCAGACGCCCGTGAAGACCATGACGATCCACCCGACATACAAGTTGGTAAAAGTTCAATTTGGAAGAAGAAAAGATGGTTGAAAAAGTTTAACAATGTTTCTTAAAAAATACAATCAAGGTCATTGAAACCTAGGGTTATTAAGAAGTAAGAATAATAATTCAATCTGATTGGATTATCCAATATATACCTAAAGGATTTTAGGAAACTACAATGAATTTCTGTGTTAGTTATGGATTTTATATAAATTAATTATTTGGATTTTATGGGTATATGATACCAAATGTATATTTTACAAGTTTAGTAAATATATAGGGGTTAAAAATTAAAGGAATAATTGTTTGATATTGTAGTTTACATTCATGAAGTAAAGAGTTTCTATATATGAATTTAAAAGATTATATCAACTTAAAATTAATATATGTAAAAGATGTGTATCTTCATCTCATTTACCTTATATTATAAGATAAGTTGTTCAATTACAAAGAGTTTTTTTGAAAAAATTATGAGATGATTAAATGTCTACACATGGTTTAAGATTAATCAAATTCTGTAACATGTTTTTGGGTAGAATATTTGGATAAAAACATTTATCCAGGATAAAAGTGTTTATCTAGTTATTTGTTAAAATATAGGGAAATCTATTCCCAACACCCATCATTGGTATATTTTAATAAAATATTATTTTGAAATGAAAAATATTTCAAACACATAGAATACCATATATGATATGGAAACAATAATTATTTCCTAACAAAAAGGATTTATGTGTCTTATTTAGATATTATAAAAATAATATAATGTCTAAGAGGATAGTGGGAGTTTTTTTGGACTTAGAGAAGTTCAAAATTAACAAATAAAGGATACCACCAATCTAAAGTTAAAGTTTTTTTACTTAATATCCAAAAATGTTTAGGATATGTGATGTTAAATAAAAAATGTAAAGTATTAAATTTAGTTACCATTTAAGAATTGAATATCAATTTTTCCTAAATGATTATTCCAATATAAAATTATAGTGTTTTTAACTCAATATCCTAAAATAATTTAGAATAAGTGACTATGAAGAAAATTTTAAATAGTTACATTTATTTATCATGAAAAATGAAATACATTATTCCTTGTATGATTGTACCAATCAAAATGAAAATTGAATTACACTTGATATCATAAAAGTGTTTGGGGGTATAGTGGAAAATATAAATGTAAAGAGTTACATTAGTTACCATACAAAATTATTATCATTATATCCTAAAAGATTTTAGGTTATGGTGGTAAAAATAAATTTAAAGAGCTACATTTAATTACCATATTAAAATGATTTTAACTTTATCTTAAAAGTGTTTAGGAGGATCTATAATTAATAATGTATGTTGTTACATTATTTCAAGGAAAAGGTTTGATAGAACATGGTTACAAGTATGATGATGATGAACTTAGAAAGGTTTCTAAGTAAACAACGTAATTTTGCATCGTAACATTTGATGTTGTGAAGTTAAGAAGTTCGAATATGTCTCAAGAACTTCAATGGTAAGGAATATGACTCCTAAGCCTCACCATAATTAAAACTAGAATGTTTCATAGATGTTTCACATTAAAGAGTTTTGTGAGAGGGTTTTATTAAATAGTCATTTAGAGATGTGACATGGGCACATAGAGATGTGTCATGGATTACATATGATGTAATGAATTGAAAAAACCCATAAAGTGTAGCAAAAATAAGGATAATATAGTTTTTTATTAGATATGATATTAAAAAATGGTTCTTATGTTAGTTTTGTGAAGTCTTATTAAATATTTTAAAAGTATTTAATTGTACCATATTAAAGTTAACCTCCTTTTTATCATTATTTCATGTTGGATACATAATTATATATATATATAAATGATAATTTAACTCTCAAATTAGACATTGAGTTATCCCTAACCAATGTTTTTTATAGAGTATTATAGGTTATGATATAATTTTATGGTAAACATGAGTAATATTCTTCTATATAGATAAAAAAAATATGCTCACAAGGCACAAAAAAAAAAGAATAAGATATTATTTATATGCACTAGATAACATACTAAGTATACCACATGGAGTGTCATACATATATTTATTTGGAATACTATGGTTTTAGGGATCATATTTGAGTCCCCACTGCCTAAGGTTGTTGAGATACCTACAATGATACCTTTATACTTTGATACCTTACTTACAAAATTCAATATATGAACTTATCTAATCATGGGGTGGTTGGATATGTTTTGAATCATGTCATCAGTAAGAGATTATCCAAGATAGGAACTATCCTATTGTATGATGAGTATGACATTAGGTACCTTGATTCAAATAGAATGTGGGAATGTTTGGGTACACTTAGTTATTATATATCTATTTGGTTAAGGGACATGTGATGTGCTTATCTAGAAGGATTAATGACATGTTATGTATTCATTGATATATTTAGTATATACTCTGAGAATCACGAAAAAATGAGTTGGATTTTTGGGATTGATATGTTCCATGGACCATGTCACTTGATGTCTTTGAAAAAGGGAAAGTATAAGAATTAATGTTTTCATATGATGTAGACTAGTGGACATAGATATAGAGATACATGTGTTTGATGGAGATTGCATCAGATCCATTTATATCATGAGTAGCATTGATGCTTTTATATAGTCCACTCTTATTTTATAGATATATATCAAAAGATTCATATTAATTGTCAATGTTGTAAAGGCCCATGGGGTTACACTTTGTGGTTGACTGAATGGGGATTATGTCTGACTTAGAGTGATGATCTTAAAGTGTTTTAGAGTTAATCAAAAAGTTTTTTAGATGGAAATTCAAAAGTTATTTCATATTATGGGATAAAAATGTGAAATTTATTATATATTCCCAAAAAATGAAATATATCCAAAAGGATTTTTGGATATGGTTTCATAAGTTATTGTATAAGATACAATATAAGGTGAAATGGAAAAAAAGTTTATGAGGATTTAGTGAAAGTGGTATATGGAATGATATATGAACTAAATCCATGAATGTGTATTTATATATATGACATATATATATCATGAAAATTATGTTTTTCATGCATGGTATATCAAGATGAAAGCATGAAATAAGATTTCATGCTTGCTACTGCCTTTAATCGAATGAATAACCAAATAGTAAGTATATTAATATTCAAATGGTTTAATCCAATTAAATATATCATTTATTTTTACATTTCATGAAATGTAATGTTGGATTACATTTTTCATTCATGAGATTAATGCACTTGCCCTGGAATTTATTTATGTGTTATAAATGCATGAGTAAATGTAGTAGTAGTTAAAGAGTGTCTTCAATATTCTATATATAAAGGAACTTCCATATGATTTATTGTGTGTGGTTATATTTATTCTTGTCCAAACCTCCCTAAACCCTTAGATCTATTCATCTTTCTTACTTTTCATGAAAATATGCTAGCACATCATGGGAGTAAGGAAAATCCTACATGTATGAATTGTGATTCATTCAACCCACAGATACACCATAGAGTTGGGATACTTCTACCACTTCGGTGATCTTTATAAAAAATATATGAATATAAAGATGATGTAATGGATTATTTTTTTAAGGTATGTTATTTTATAATGTTCTTCATTTATATATTTTTGTACAAGTTTAATATCTTATGTGGATATCCTCAGACAAGGGTTTGAATTGATTCCAATGCTTTTAATAAATGTTATTAAACTCTAAAAAACCCTTTAGATCCAATAATATTTAATTAGTTTAATATAATATCAGTAAGTAATAAGATCACCAAAATATACTAGATAACGGTATAAGGTTGATAGACAATTAAAAGGTAGAGTGAATGAGGGTTTTGGGGATTTTTTAGGTAAAAAAACAATTTTCAATTTTAATTAATGTTATTTCATGGTTTGGAAAACTGTGCACCAACTGTGTGAATACACCCTACCTAAAAAATTCCCAACTCACAATGTTACCACATGGTTTGGAAACACTATGTGCCAACCAATTTCCTACCTAGATAATATCTCTTTACTATGCATAATTTCTAGGGGAATCCACAAGGTTTTCCCTAACCATGCTAAAACAATCACCCTTAAAAACCTATCTAATCATTCCAAAACCTTATAGAAACTTCATGAGGATAATACCAATCATTCTATAGCTCAAAAAAAAATAGTGAATTACCTCAAACCAGGGAGTGTTATATTATTCCCGCCATTGATCTTTCCATCCTCTGAAAGGTAAATATCGATTGTGATTTGGAAGAGTTATTGTAACACCCCAAGATTTCATAGTGTGTTATTTCTTCAAAATAATTCAATAACTTGCACTACACGCAACACCGAGTTCAAGCGCACCATGACTTACCAAACAAGCCGTTCAAAAAAAGGTTATGAATAGTATTAACTAAATTTTAAACTTTATATAATCCTTATAATTTTAGAATCCATATTATGAGTTTCTTAGACATAATGTAAGAACAAATTCATCTTCAGTATTGTAGTTTTACCAACTTTTAATAGTGAACCCTTTTTAAATAAAATATTTTAAACTTTTTTACTAAATGGGGACATCAGAAAATTTAAAATAAAACATCCCAAGCTTCCACGGTACGCTTTCCTTTGAATAAAACAGTAGCGTGTGTTGTACGCAACTTCGAGTTTTAACACACACCACAACCGATCAAACTAGCCGTTATGAATAGTAATACTTAATTTTTTGAAATTATATATATTTTATATTTCAAAATGGACTTCATTTTTGGATTCGGAATATCAAATTTAGCCTAAGGTGAAATTTTGGTACTTTTCGGATAACTTTCATATTTTGATGAATAGTAAAAATTACTAAATTTTAATTAAAAACAACTTTTTTAATCAAAATAATTAATAGTGATAAATTATGAATTTGAGTGGTTTAAAAGTATATTTAGAATATATTTTTACCATTTAATATAATTTTGTTCATTGGACATAATTTTACAATTAAACCGAACATAAACAAGTGTCAATCTTTTGATAGTTATTATCTCTTAAAAACACGCTTTTTGTTTTGACAGCGGGAATTAATTTTAAATTAATTTTTGCCACTTCTGTGTTTTGAATTTAGAAAAATGGATTCCATATTTGGAATCAGGATGTTCAAATTGTGTAAATAGGTAACTTTTATTTTTAGACATTTTGAATAATTACTGCGGTAAATATTTTATTTACCATGGTTAAGGGTAAATCCGGTAAATAAGGGTTAAAAAATAATATTCTAATAATACTAAATTACCCTAAAACGTGTCTTAACCCTATTGGTTGATACATGGTAGACCATGGGAATCTTTGGGTCAATTTTGGGACCCCATTGATCCACTTTAAAGTGATAATGACACTTTATTTTAATTAAGTTAAAATGAATACAAAAATGGCATAAGCTTACATCTTTTAAAAGAACAATTTTTACATAGGGTTATACATGTTGGATTTTAGATTATAAATATTCATTAGAAATATAAAAAGATTTCCTACATAATGATATTTTATTTATAATTTTTAGACATCAAATAATTTAAATTATTAATGACACAATAATGATGCAATGTTTACCTCATTAATAAATCATTTAAATAAATAAGATTATAATGATTAAAATATTATCTAAAACCTGTCCAATTCTTATTGGTTGATGTTATTTAGAATATGAGTCATCTTATCTTCGACCTCAATGATTTTTGGACCATTATAAACCGAATATAATTATATTATAAAGTAATACTTTCACTCTTTCCTAAAGAGCCCCTCCTCTCCCTTATAAAAGGAGACCACTTCTACTCATTCCTCACACCTCTCAAGCCACTTGGCTCGTCCAAACTCTGCCCAACTAAGCTTCCCACATCCCTCTCCTCCTCCTTGAAGCTTCCCCTTAGTCAGAAAGCATTTCAAGAAGTCCTTTGGTTCCAACCAAAGTGAGTTACCTAAATTAAAGGTAACATTTTCTCTTAAATTATTTTCAATTACTTTGCTTCTCCAACCCCCAAACTCTTTTTATTTCCTTTCTTTTGTAACAACACCAGTATCCACAATATACTAGGATGTTGTTATAAGAAGTATTCAAACTACACATTCACACAACTCCATCTAATGGATGATGAACATAATGTTTCTGTGGATGGCAAACTAACGCCTCACGAAACGATGATTGTTCAAATACATCTTACCGCCTCTCATGGTGGCCATTAGGATGGCACTGTAATTAAATATGATATTAATGATATATATTTGATATATAAGCTTCTGTAATTCCATTTTATTTCATACAATTATTCGTTTCATGTTGTATATACATACGATAATTTCATTTGAGGAAGTGCGGACTACCGCCCCCTTAAAATGATATGACTCGTTCATACCACACATGGAACGTATAAAGGATGGTGTTAATGAACTTAAGTAACATATATAAAATATTATATTTTACTGGAATAGTAATATACCTATGTATCATTTGGATTCGATTCTTTTAAAATAAAAATTAAATGGAAGTAGTATTCGTGCGTACGTACGGACTACCGTCTCCACGAACGCGATGAGATTCATTCTCCATCGTATCCATTCAAGTATAATTATCATTTGATGATTTAAAAATGATGTTTAAGGACTTGATACCATTCTGGATATGAATAATATACATCCCATTAATAACGAATATGGCTCACATAACAAAGAATGTAAAGTAAAATGAACCCGTTAACACCTGAAATGACGATAATTCTAAGATATTATTAACAAATCAATGTTAAAAGATCATATATGATATCATATTAAAGTAACTGATTCTTGTATTATTCAATAACAATTATTTCACCATTATACAGGAGGTAAACCTACCATCGACGAAGGAAAAAGTACAAAGTAATGGATTCTCTTATCTCACTTTCAATTCCGTGAGATTTCCATTGTTCACTACTAAATTATTGAAAGTGGTGTATTGTGTACTTACATTTGATATATATTATCATGATTCACTTTATATTCATGTTATTCTGTAAATCATTTGGTGGTTATTAACTTTTGGCCATGCGACTCAGTTGATTAACGTGGTAAGGGGTTTCTTGTCTCACTTTTGATTCCGTGACAATTCCATTAATCACCACTTAATTATTGCATGTGGTGTATGTGTACTACCCATGATTGTATTCATTGTGTAATATACTTTATTTTATGGGTATTTACATCATCATGGTATGATCTTTCTTTCATGGGTGTTTGTTTCTTAAGTTACCTAATCAATAAGGGAATTTGAGATTTCAATTTCCACTCATTTGGCTTTACGCATATTTCATTGGTTATATTACCCCAAGATTATGTGTGGAATCACTATTCATTTGATTATGTCATAATTTCCACTCCCCTTCCTGTGGATATACTTTTGATACACATAATCACTCCATTGAAAATTCTCAAGTCATTGATATGAATTTGATAAGAGTAATTTTAACTCTTTCACCATTTGTTGAGTTAAACATCCAATTCGTTGGTGTTGTTTTTACAGGAATATGTGTGAATATACTTTGATTGTTTTACACTGAATATCCAATCATATTTAGTGTATTTATATTTTTCACACATAATTATGTTGTTGATTTATCCTTAACCTAAGGATATGGCCTTTATGAGAGATTTCATCTCAACTTACATTCCATTGAGACTTCTTTGTTGATATACACCAAATCACTTTTATGTGGTGTATATAATGTACTTTGACATAGTATATCATGAATTCCATTTATTCTCATGATATTACAAAGTTTTGATTACCTCAATTATTTTCATTCAAGTGTCTCTCTTTTGGTTAGAATCTCTAACTAAAATACCATTTTTAAATGTTTTAAAGACTTATTCATCTAAATCTTTCTCATTAATGTCCATGTTTTAAAAATGGTTTTAAGGATTTATTTATATGGAAATTAAAGTTTAGAAATTAAAAATCCTTTTAAAAGGTTTCAAAGTGGTATGGGACACTTTGATTCAAAAATCTATTTTTAAATGGCTTCTTGACAAATAGTGTGACTTTTAAATGTTTTCAAGAAAAGGGGGATATTTCTCTCAAATAGTTTTGATGATTATTTTCATCTATGTCAACATCCTTCATTATTCATGATTGAGGTTAATGTGATACAATACAATCTTCCATATTGTATCAAATGAGTTATATTTGACTGTGGATGTTCTATTTTTATACCATTCATGGTTTGTGGTTAAAGTATTGACATTTCGTATGCTAGTTTTAATACGAATGTTTATTTTATGCTTAAACCTATTCATATGAGGAATGCATTGGACTTAATAAGTGACGGGTGGAGCCTGCTATAGCTCCTCGATGCATCGGTAGGTCTCATGAGACAAACTAGTGTCTTGGCACAAGGCCTTGGCAAAATCTTATTTGTAGTCTTGGCACGAGGCCTTGGCTATGTGGTTATAATAGTCTGGCATTATGAATTCCATCATTATGAAAGTGGTTATTGATATTGCATGTGATCATTCGACTAGTAGAATATCCATGTGAGTAAGTAAATGGCATTATTTCATTTTACCTTTGCCATTTTATGTTGAAATTCAAGTTTCAAAGGCTTTTGTTTTAGTTATAAATTGCCTTAAGTGTTTATGCTTATTTATGAAAGCTTCTGCTATAATGTTATCCTTACTGAGCATCCGAGCTCACCCCTTTCAATGTTTTTTTTTTCAGGATTATGAAGAAGTAATTTATGAATGACCTGTAGGGATAGTATGAGGGGATATGAAGACAAGATGTTTTTTTATGATGTAATGTAAAAATTTATGGATGTATCTAGTTATTCCAAGGATACTAAACTAATCGTTCTTTCGAGACTTGATCTTTCTCATGATCATGCCAATTTTATGTAATAATGCACCGACTCTGGGTAACTAGGATCGGGGCGTTACAGTTGGTATCAGAGGAAGTTTAGTACAAACCTTGGTAGCTAGATTTAGATAAACTCTGATTAGAGCACGTAGACCTAAGATGAACTTTGAGGATTAGTATAAAAGAACTTCCTAGAATTTTGGTATTGTAGAGATTTTGTGAGTTATCCGAGCAATACATCCCTGTCTGGATACGAGCAGGTAGAGGCGGCTCTGGCACAGATGTACCTAGGGGTAAAACCCGAAAACACCACTTTGAGCTAGACTCGAACGGGAACTGGTGCACGACAACGGGCCTTGCTGCACTCTTGGTTACGACACTCCTGGGGGATATTCTTAGGATAATTTACATTTTCTTTACAAACCGATTTAAGTAATATATACATAAGATGAGAGTAAATGACCTTGGTTAATCCTAATATGTTTCAAATTGAGAATATGGTGACATTTTAATCTCTAAATGATTTTACGACTACTATTACTCACACAATGCTTTCTGGTTTTAGTCAATGGCTGGATTCCAAGGAAGTCATAGTGACTTTGAGAATGATGTACAAGGTGGGAACGGTGGTGGAAATGAGCAACAAAATGGAATGTTGATAGGCGTAAAAGATATCGTCTTTATGCCAAATCAGTTTTCCAAAAATATGATCAACAACATATATATTAACCAACTCCCAGACTCAACAAGGAAGAGAAAGGTGATAAATGATAAGATCTCCAGCAATGGAGACCATGGAGAAAAGAAACCTCAATTTTCATCATGCAGGAATTGTGGAAAGAGACACCCAGGAAAGTGTCTCAATGGGACAACGAAATGTTTTACATGCGGGAAGGAAGGACATAAAGTGAAGAATTGCCGAAGAAAAATGAAGAGTACTATGGAAGAAGATAAAAATGGTCCCAAGAGTCCATTTACAGTCATTTGCCGTAAATGTAGGGGACCTGGCCATTACCCGAGTGAATGTCCTATTTTATAGGATATTTTCTTGCTCAAAGAAGAAGATATGCGGAAATAAATGGTTGGAGAAAAATTTAAAAAGTATTAGCACTCCTTGTTGATGGGTTTACTTTGGAATAATTTTCTCTTGTATTTATAACCCCTCAGTTTTCCATGTGAGAATGATATTTGAGGAATAATTGTCTCTTCTCTTGTGGATATAGGTATAAATAACCATTTGGTTTTATATGATCATTGGGGTTTGAGAAAATGATAAGTTATTATAATTTGGGATGAAAATGCAAAGTATGATATAACATTTGTGGTTAAATTATGTTATTTTGAAAAATTTATCTCATTTTGGTAATATTATAGAATATAGTTTTTGAAAAAGGACAACACGTAGACCGTGTGACAACCCGTCGCGTCGGACAAAGCTGTGGGAATCGAACCCACAACCAAAGTGCGATTGGGATTTATCACCTACCACTGGACTACGTGAAGTCCCTGGTTAGTATGACTATTTTTTTTTGTTAAATGATTTTATTGATCAATAATAAGATGATTTGGGTTCTTATGTCTTATCAAATGAATACCCTTGGTATAGAAAAATGATTTGGTGATTAAGTGATAAATGTTATTTTGGAAGATGTTCGTTTTGTTAGGAACACTATATGCCCAGGGAAAATAGAATACAATGAGGTTTCATTTGTAGAGTAATGGTGGATTTTTATCTACATTTTTATAGTGATTTGGGTTATTTATGGAAATGATTAACCTATAACAGAGAATATGTGATGATGTTAATTACTTTTAAGTATGTGACTTTAAGAGTATTTGATGTCATTTGGAGATACAATGTAACATGGGAGACTACATAATCAAATTCTTCTATGTTTTGGGTTTCAATATTAGTTTGGATTATATTAAAGGATTTTAAGGACAATTGGTTATTGAATGGTATCTATTTAACTTTGGGGTATTGTTGGTTTAATTTTAGAAATTAAGATTAGTGCATATTTATCTCAATGAATATCCTTTTGGGGGATCATTAGATCATTCACTAACCATTTTGGTTTTGATTAATCTTCAAAGACAATGTAAATATATGGTTTATCCTGCATGGATCATGTGATTCTATAGAAGTTTATTCTAGCTCTTCCAGTGTGACCAAGTCTTCTTGAATACTCATCGTTTAAAAAAATTGAGTTAGTGGTGGAAATTTATTAAAGAATGAAAATCTACTTAAAATTTAAGTATATCTCATAATGTTCTTAGTCAATATCATAAATGAATTCCTCTTCCTTATGTAATGTAACTTTAAAAAAAAATGTTGTCCTAGATGGTACCTTAAATCATCACTAATTTATGGCTTTGGGATTGTTGGCCTTTTCATAGCCATGTTCTCTACCACTCTCCATCAGATAATTGATGGTTAGATTTCTCCTCCATATCCATATTTTCCTACATGGAACCCTAGTATGTGTTATTTTCGGTAATCTTCATACTTTCCACTCTTTATTTTAAATAGAGGCCTCATTAATTCATTTTTCGATGTGGGATTTCAACTAAGATATTTTGAAATGTCAAAAATGTGTGATCCCAATACCCTATATTTTTTTTGAACCGATGGTACTTCAAATCATCATAGATTGATGAGTTTAAGGACCTCAATTTTATACTTGTTTGTGATTTATGACCTCAACCACTACCTATAAATATTTACGTTTTTCCTCCAATTATATGTCTCTAATTGCCACCAATGTTCTCCTAATCGAGATCATAATTTGGTGGTGACCCTTTCATTTCTCTTTTCCTCATATTAAGACTAAATTTTAGTAAACCAATTTCTGATGTGGGTTTTCCCACAAATATATTTTCTATTTTCAACCTTTTATTTTCGAAGAACAATTTCAAATTGCAAAGACGCAATTTATTGAAGGAGGGGAGAATGTAACACCCCAAGATTTCATAGTGTGTTATTTCTTCAAAATAATTCAATAACTTGCACTACACGCAACACTGAGTTCAAGCGCACCATGACTTACCAAACAAGCCGTTCAAAAAAAGGTTATGAATAGTATTAACTAAATTTTAAACTTTATATAATCCTTATAATTTTAGAATCCATATTATGAGTTTCTTAGACATAATGTAAGAACAAATTCATCTTCAGTATTGTAGTTTTACCAACTTTTAATAGTGAACCCTTTTTAAATAAAATATTTTAAACTTTTTGACTAAATGGGGACATCAAAAAATTTAAAATAAAACATCCCAAGCTTCCACGGTACGCTTTCCTTTGAATAAAACAGTAGCGTGTGTTGTACGCAACTTCGAGTTTTAACACACACCACAACCGATCAAACTAGCCGTTATGAATAGTAATAATTAATTTTTTGAAATTATATATATTTTATATTTCAAAATGTACTTCATTTTTGGATTCGGAATATCAAATTTAGCCTAAGGTGAAATTTTGGTACTTTTCGGATAACTTTCATATTTTGATGAATAGTAAAAATTACTAAATTTTAATTAAAAACAACTTTTTTAATCAAAATAATTAATAGTGATAAATTATGAATTTGAGTGGTTTTAAAGTATATTTAGAATATATTTTTACCATTTAATATAATTTTGGTCATTGGACATAATTTTACAATTAAACCGAACATAAACAAGTGTCAATCTTTTGATAGTTATTATCTCTTAAAAACACGCTTTTTGTTTTGACAGCGGGAATTAATTTTAAATTAATTTCTGCCACTTCTGTGTTTTGAATTTAGAAAAATGGATTCCATATTTGGAATCAGGATGTTCAAATTGTGTAAATAGGTAACTTTTATTTTTAGACATTTTGAATAATTACTGCGGTAAATATTTTATTTACCATGGTTAAGGGTAAATACGGTAAATAAGGGTTAAAAAATAATATTATAATAATACTAAATTACCCTAAAACGTGTCTTAACCCTATTTGTTGATACATGGTCGACCATGAGCATCTTTGGGTCAATTTTGGGACCCCATTGATCCACTTGAAAGTGACAATGACACTTTATTTTAATTAAGTTAAAATGAATACAAAAATAGCATAAGTTTACATCTTTTAAAAGAACAATTTTTACATAGGGTTATACATGTTGGATTTTCGATTATAAATATTCATTAGAAATCTAAAACGATTTCCTACATAATGATATTTTATTTATAATTTTTAGACATCAAATAATTTAAATTATTAATGACAGAATAATGATGCAATGTTTACCTCATTAATAAATCATTTAAATAAATAAGATTATAATGATTAAAATATTATCTAAAACCTGTCCAATTCTTATTGGTTGATGTTATTTAAAATATGAGTCATATTATCTTCGACCTCAATGATTTTTGGACCATTATAAACCGAATATAATTATATTATAAAGTAATACTTTCACTCTTTCCTAAAGAGCCCCTCCTCTCCCTTATAAAAGGAGACCACTTCTACTCATTCCTCACACCTCTCAAGCCACTTGGCTCGTCCAAACTCTGCCCCACTAATCTCCCCACATACCTCTCCTCCTCCTTGAAGCTTCCCCTTAGGCAGAAAGCATTTCAAGAAGTCCTTTGGTTCCAACCAAAGTGAGTTACCTAAATTAAAGGTAACATTTTCTCTTAAATTATTTTCAATTATTTTGCTTCTCCAACCCCCAAACTCTTTTTATTTACTTTCTTTTGTAACAACACCAGTATCCACAATATACTAGGATGTTGATATAAGAAGTATTCAAACTACACATTCACACAACTCCATCTAATGGATGATGAACATAATGTTTCTGTGGATGGCAAACTAACACCTCACGAAACGATGATTGTTCAAATACATCTTACCGCCTCTCATGGTGGCCATTAGGATGGAACTGTAATTAAATATGATATTAATGATATATATTTTATATATAAGCTTCTGTAATTCCATTTTATTTCATACAATTATTCATTTCATGTTGTATATACATACGATAATTTCATTTGAGGAAGTGCGGACTACCGCCCCCTTAAAATGATATGACTCGTTCATACCACACATGGAACGTATAAAGGATGGTGTTAATGAACTTAAGTAACATATATAAAATATTATATTTTACTGGAATAGTAATATACCTATGTATCATTTGGATTCGATTCTTTTAAAATAAAAATTAAATGGAAGTAGTATTCGTGCGTACGTACGGACTACCGTCTCCACAAACGCGATGAGATTCATTCTCCATCGTATCCATTCAAGTATAATTATCATTTGATGATTTAAAAATGATGTTTAAGGACTTGATACCATTCTGTATATGAATAATATACATCCCATTAATAACGAATATGGCTCACATAACAAAGAATGTAAAGTAAAATGAACCCGTTAACACCTGAAATCACGATAATTCTAAGATATTATTAACAAATCAATGTTAAAAGATCATATATGATATCATATTAAAGTAACTGATTCTTGTATTATTCAATAACAATTATTTCACCATTATACAGGAGGTAAACCTACCATCGACCAAGGAAAAAGTACAAAGTAAGGGATTCTCTTATCTCACTTTCAATTCTGTGAGATTTCCATTGTTCGCTACTAAATTATTGAAAGTGGTGTATTGTGTACTTCCATTTGATATATATTATCATGATTCACTTTATATTCATGTTATTCTGTAAATCATTTGGTGGTTATTAACTTTTGGTCATGCGACTCAGTTGATTAACGTGGTAAGGGGTTTCTTGTCTCACTTTTGATTCCGTGAGAATTCCATTGATCACCACTTAATTATTGCATGTGGTGTATGTGTACTACCCATGATTGTATTCATTGTGTAATATACTTTATTTTATGGGTATTTACATCATCATGGTATGATCTTTCTTTCATGGGTGTTTGTTTCTTAAGTTACTTAATCAATAAGGGAATTTGAGATTTCAATTTCCACTCATTTGGCTTTACGCATATTTCATTGATTATATTACCCCAAGATTATGTGTGGAATCACTATTCATTTGATTATGTCATAATTTCCACTCCCCTTCCTGTGGATATACTTTTGATACACATAATCACTCCATTGAAAATTCTCAAGTCATTGATATGAATTTGATAAGAGTAATTTTAACTCTTTCACCATTTGTTGAGTTAAACATCCAATTCGTTGGTGTTGTTTTTACAGGAATATGTGTGAATATACTTTGATTGTTTTACACTGAATATCCAATCATATTTAGTGTATTTATATTTTTCACACATAATTATGTTGTTGATTTATCCTTAACCTAAGGATATGGCCTTTATGAGAGATTTCATCTCAACTTACATTCCATTGAGACTTCTTTGTTGATATACACCAAATCACTTTTATGTGGTGTATATAATGTACTTTGACAAAGTAT
Organism: Viscum album; assembly: GCA_963277665.1. Taxonomy (NCBI): domain Eukaryota; kingdom Viridiplantae; phylum Streptophyta; class Magnoliopsida; order Santalales; family Viscaceae; genus Viscum; species Viscum album. The sequence continues at coordinate 403,127,636 of OY728138.1, forward strand.
ATCATGAATTCCCTTTATTCTCATGATATTACAAAGTTTTGATTACCTAAATTATTTTCATTCAAGTGTCTATCTTTTGGTTAGAATCTCTAACTAAAATACCATTTTTAAATGTTTTAAAGACTTATTCATCTAAATCTTTCTCATTAATGTCCATGTTTTAAAAATGGTTTTAAGGATTTATTTATATGGACATTAAAGTTTAGAAATTAAAAATCCTTTTAAAAGGTTTCAAAGTGGTATGGGACACTTTGATTCAAAAATCTATTTTTAAATGGCTTCTTGACAAATAGTGTGACTTTTAAATGTTTTCAAGAAAAGGGGGATATTTCTCTCAAATAGTTTTGATGATTATTTTCATCTATGTCAACATCCTTCATTATTCATGATTGAGGTTAATGTGATACAATACAATCTTCCATATTGTATCAAATGAGTTATATTTGACTGTGGATGTTCTATTTTTATACCATTCATGGTTTGTGGTTAAAGTATTGACATTTCGTATGCTAGTTTTAATACGAATGTTTATTTTATGCTTAAACCTATTCATATGAGGAATGCATTGGACTTAATAAGTGACGGGTGGAGCCCGCTATAGCTCCTCGATGCATCGGTAGGTCTCATGAGACAAACTAGTGTCTTGGCACAAGGCCTTGGAAAAATCTTATTTGTAGTCTTGGCACGAGGCCTTGGCTATGTGGTTATGATAGTCTGGCATTATGCATTCCATCATTATGAAAGTGGTTATTGATATTGCATGTGATCATTCGACTAGTAGAATATCCATGTGAGTAAGTAAATGGCATTATTTCATTTTACCTTTGCCATTTTATGCTGAAGTTCAAGTTTCAAAGGCTTTTGTTTTAGTTATAAATTTCCTTAAGTGTTTATGCTTATTTATGAAAGCTTCTGCTATAATGTTATCCTTACTGAGCATCCGAGCTCACCCCTTTCAATGTTTTATTTTTTTTCCAGGATTATGAAGAAGTAATTTATGAATGACCTGTAGGGATAGTATGAGGGGATATGAAGACAAGATGTTTTTTTATGATGTAATGTAAAAATTTATGGATGTATCTAGTTATTCCAAGGCTACTAAACTAATCGGTCTTTCAAGACTTGATCTTTCTCATGATCATGCCAATGTTATGTAATAATGCACCGACTCTGGGTAACTAGGGTCGGGGCGTTACAGTTATATCCATTTCTCTAACCTAAACATTTATCACTCTCAATATTACTCTTGAATATCACCATGTTTTCATAATACCTAGTCCAATGGAATAAATTTTCTATGAAAATATTTATCTTATCTATCCATGATATGGATAAATGCAAGGACATATCTAGAATCTGTCTCAATTATGACATGATCCCATTTAATCATGTTGCTAAAATTGGGCCAAAACTTCTTTAATTAAGATAACTGGAAATAAAATTGATCCAATTTGAATATTGGTAGTAAATAAAATCGATAATCCATATATTCAATATGTTCATGTATCTCAAATAGTTTGATGTATCAAGGATAAACCTTTCCATGCTTTTATAAATGATGATATATGAGCTTAGGAGATACATTCAAGAATACATGATCACCAATGACAAAATATAATGGGTGAAAAAGATGATCTTCATAATATTTATGATGAATTTGGGTCATTTCCATCCATTTACCAATCATTTAAATAATTTTCATTTTCTCATGAATATGGCTATCCCTAATTAGAAAATTTTCTATTTGTTATACTCAATATAGTATATATCAACATGGGTGTCCATATAATTCCTTGAACGGATCCATATGTATTATAGCCTGATAATTTTAATTATTTTAAAACTCCACTAAGGATAAAAGATCTTCCCCTGAACCACTAAAATCCATAACACAACTCACATCATGTATTCCAATGTTTTGATAGTAATTTATGATTGTCCATCTATTTAGGGATGATATGTTTTCCTCATGGTCAATTATGTTTCAATGGATCATTGAAAGGACTTCCATTACCATGAGGTTAATCTAGGGTCTCAGTCAAAGAAAATAGAAAATGGAACTCTATTCAATTTTACCACTTTATGTATATATACCTTTTCTAATTCTTCTACCATATTAGACTCTGGAATTGGAATGAAGTGTTTTGAATTGGTTATTCCATCCATATCCACGCAAATAGAGTTGTTCTTATGAAGTTTTTGATGTATAATAGTGATAAAGTCTATATAAATATACACCCATTTATATATAGGCATAGGCATCAGTTGTAACATACTAGCTGGGAATTGGTGTTTACCATTTACATGTTGGTAGGTGAGACATCTTCGAACATATTCTGATATCTCCACCTTCATTCTAGACCACAAAAATGATCTTTCGTTATCACAAGCATTTTCTAAATACCCATATGGACAAGACATTTAGAATGGTGATATACAAAAATTATATATAATTATTATGGAGAAACAGAAATATGGTCTTGAAAATACAACATATAGTTTCCATCCACTCTCCAACCTTTAATGATCTCCCCAATATTGAGGTTTGACCAAATTGAAAGGTAGTCAGTATCCGATCCTTGATCCCCTTGACTAGGTTAATTAAGTCATGAACTAGCATGATAAGGAATAAAACTACATTTTTTATTGTGTTCCACATAGTCTAGTTTCATTTTAGATAATACACTCATCAATTTAAATTATTCTCAAGCTTCCTAGACTATATGGTTATATGAATTTTGACTAATGGCATAAACCAATGTATTTCCTTTCTCACATGTATACACTAAATTGAATTAAAACAACTAGAGATATCAATAAAACATCATTTACTCAATTTCAAGTCCCCCTAAGAAATGATATGCTTAAAGCTCTTATGAAAATTGAATATAATGAAATTTTTACCAAAGGGATAGTGGAACCATGTTTTAATGCATAAACCACTACAACCAACTCCAGGTCTTGCATTAGGGAGTTATTTTCATATATTCATAATTTTCTTGATCCATAAGACACAACATGGACTCCCTGAATAATAAAATAAACCAAACTAGATCCAAATAAATCATAATATACCACATAACCTAATTATGGTTTTGGAAATATGAGGAAAAGTGAAAGGGTAAATTGAGCCTTAAAATCGTGAAAGGATTTATATAAATCATCACTCCATATAAATGGAATTCCATTACATTAAAATGTAGTCATAAGATAAAAAATCATTTATAAATTATAGACAAATAAATAAATAATAACCCGATAATCCTAAAAGGATGAGTATCTCAAATAAATTCTTTGGGGGTTTCCATGAAATGACTCCTTCAATTTTCATAGGGTCAACTAAGATTCCATTCTCAGAAATGAAATACCTATGGTAACAAAATTATTTTATCCTAAAGTTTCACTTAAAGAATTTACCATAATGTTTTGTATTTTAAAACATGCTCAATACAATCTCTAAGTGCTTCTTAAGGATATTTAAGAACAGATAATAAACCAAGATATCATGAAAAACGAGTCAATATGCACATGGAATATACAACTCATAAAGTATTTAAAAATTATAGTTTCATTAAATAAACTAATAGTAATAACCAAGTATTCATAGTGACTATAATAGCTTTGAAAATATTTCATTGGGATATCATCTTCCCTAACTCAGGGTCGGTGATACCCAGAGTGTGAATAATTTTTTGAGAACCACTTGGATCCCTTCAATTGATTGAATATATCATTAATTCAAGTAAGAGGGTATCAATTATTTAACATAACTTGATTTATTTTACAATATTGGACACATAATTAAAGATAAATATATTAATTCTTTATGAATTACACTAGAGCAACCCAAAGAGATTTACTTTGTCTGATAAATAATTTTCTTTGTAATTCCTCAATATGTATTTTCATATACCACAATTTAATTGGATAAATTCTATATAATGGAAGTAATGAAGGATTTTTCTTTGGAAATGGATCAATTGAAAATTAAGCTCTTCTTTCAGGTGTTAAACTAAAGAAATTCTTAGGAAACACATCAGGATATTGATCTATAATTGAAAACAAAATATAGTCTTAATTTCATTACTTGTCACACCCCAACTGGGTTTGACGTGTGACTTTCATGTGAATTATAAAACTATGACACAACACGTAGTTTGACTCTTTAGGCGGTTAGTGTCTGGTAGAATGGTTGGAGCGCACCTCGCTCGACCACACACTTAACGGCGCGCGAGCCGGGTGGTTTCCCGACATCCGAAATAAGTAAATAAATTAATTAATGGATAAGTGAGATGAAATGAAGTAAAATAAAAATTTAGTAAAATATAGTTTTAGAAAAAAAAGTATAAGCATAAAATAATAATATTATTATCGTTTTAATAATAATAATAATAATATTTTGGTGGTTATTATTATTATTATTGTTATTATTATTATTATTATTATTATTAGTATAACATTAGTAAAAAAACTAAGGGATTTGAAACCCTAGGGGGGGTCGCGACCCCCCCACCCTCCTTCTCCCCTACGCTTCAACGTGCGCTTACTCTCGCGCACCAGGCCACTCGGTCCAAGCCTCTACGATGCTCTTCCCGGCTCTCAGCCTCACTCCACGCTGCTCGTGTGACCCTCTCCCGGTAGCCCGACCCCCCTAGCGTACACCTTGCTCCGGCACGTAGCTCCGGTCAAACCCCCCTTGTCCAACGCCTCCCTTACTAGCAGCAACCCCCCCCCTCGTCCGGACTCCGCTTCGGCACGCAACACCTCCGGTAGCCACCCCTCCTCGCTACAGTGCGTTCGACCTCCCCTCTTTTCCCACCAGTAAGAATTAATCCATTTTTGTGATTCTTCTTTGGGGTTTTCATTTTTTGTAAGAATCCTAATGGATTGGGTCTATGCTCAGTTCATTTTTCTTGGATTCTAGGGGTTGTGAATGGTCCTTCGGGGTGTACTCTTCCTCCTCCGAAGGTTTCGTCATAATCATGCGCATTTAAGGTATATGAGTCTGTGTTTTCCTCTTCCGGAGAAACCTTTTGGTGCTTGTGTTTCTTTAAATATTATTTTTACTTGTTTCGATGCATAATGGTATAGATAATTAGTCCATTATGATATTTATGGATTATTATAACATGTTAAAAATAGTTTTTGAAGTGTTTCTTGTTTAGTTTTATGCATTCTAATTCCCAGTTTTGTTTTAATAATTTAATGAATTTATCATGATGTTTTCTTGAGAGTATAATTTGTTAAAAACTATATTTTGAAGTAAATATCCAATTATGACTATGTGTGCATGTGTCAAGTGTTTTTGGTTGAATGTATTTTGGGTTTTAAATAGTGAAATTAGATATTTTATGTGGTGAAAAATATATTTCTAAAGTGTTTTGACATGAGTATATGGTTAATGTCGATTTTCTAAATGATATGTTTATGTTCTCATGTGTTCGTCATTAGGGTACTTCTCAGAATTGTTTTTAGGATTATTCAAAGTGTGAAAAATATCTTTTCAAAGGCACTTGAGATTTGAATGCATTGATAGTAAGTTTTTACAAATGGTTTTCATAAATTGATTAAGGAATGGAAAATGCATTTGAAAAATGGTTTTGGTGTTTGTGAAATTGAAAGCAGTTTGGTTATGGAAAATGGTTTTTTCTTAAAATCTTGATTTCTTGAACGGTTTGTTGGTTTCTAAATAATGTTGGTTCCTTTAGGTTAATTAATTAAAGTTGGGAGGATCCCTGGTGGTGCGCACACACATATACACAGGTATGTATGTGTGTGTGTATATATATATATATATATATATATATTCCTTGCACATATTCCCTCATGGCATGGGGAATATGTTCAATGGATTAAGGGTATATATGTATATGTATGAGAATGTATGTGTATGCTAGTGTGAGCATTTTTCATAGAAAGCTTCAAGAGCCGAAGGGTCTCAGCTTGGTCTGCTTCTTTCTCTAAGGTAGGATCTCTATGCACTAACCTTTAAATTTAATAATCATTTATTTCTTGTATTTCACACATAGTTTTAATACTAATTATGGATATAGAACTGTTAGTAAAATTTTCATGTCTTGAATTGGAGTGGTTTATTTCTTGTATTGTGTTTCAATAAATGGTTTGATTGTGTTTCACATAAATTTCTTGATGAAATTCCCCTTTGGCCTTTGTGAATGTGTTTTTTATTTAAAATTCTGGTTTGAGTTTCTTAAATGGGTTTTGAAGTGTATTTCCAGTTTTCAAAGTGGTGTGCCTCTGATTCCTTAAGAAATGGTTTGGCTTGAAAAAATTATATGAGGCCCGGTTGGCACTTTTGTAAAACTAGTTATCTTGAAAAAAATCTCCTTGGATTTGGTCCCCTTTCTTTGGTTGAGTTATATGTTATAGAAGGTCCACCAGGTCGTACTTTCCTATGATCAAATGGTTGAAAGGTGAGGGATTTATTCCTTGGGGTGACTCAGGGTGACTTTGTTGTGTGTGTTGACTGTGTGTGAGGAATGTACTTGTGACTGCTTCCTTGTTTGACCTTGTTGGCCCACCCCCTTTTTTTCTAAACATGGGAACCTATCATAGTGAGTGAATTTTCAGTTAACGATTGCTACACTATTTTAGACTACGCACTGGCTAGTGGCCCTTAGTACAGACTTTACTCTGCTAGGGGATTGGGCCCCTCGGTTAGGCCAGGAAGGGAAACACTGGGCGTTTGGGAATTATTACATCATTGAGAGTAGGCATGCCTTTGGGATGAGTCACATGTATGGCACATTCTAGACTATTTACGAGATCCTAGGTTTTCCCATGTCTATCGGCACTTATTTGTCTATAGCGGATGATTGAGGTGCCTTGTTTGGTTGATTACTATTTCTTGTCATTTTCCATTGCCCTTGTGTGATTATTTCTTTTACCTTTGTGTATGATGCATCTATTTGTTAAAGTTGACAAAAGTGATCTTCAATAGTTTGTGGGAAAAGGTTTTTAAAATGTTTTACACTTCACTATCCCTATTTCTCTAAAATGGTTAAAGCTTCCTCCTTAGAAAAGAACTTAGTTTAAAATATGAAGGGAAATGAATCGTGATTTTCTTTTAAGAAGAAAATGTTTAAAAACCTAGTTCTATACATTTTATTTCAAACTTGAAATTGGTGGATATTTTATTTAAAGGAAATGCATATGAGAATAGATTTTTTTGGGCATGCCTGCTGAGTTTTAATACTCACACCTATAGTTTTACCTTTGTTTTTTTAGCTTCGGTTGATGCACCTTGTGTGCATTCGGTCTCCATAGCCCGACATTGGATTGAGGTTGGTGGTGACCCATATGGTCACATGGAGGTATGTACGACCTTGTTTTCTCACTACTCCTAGTTTTCATTTCCATTGTTCAGTTTTTGTTTATTTATTTGTCTTTAATTTATAGGAAAAATCATTCTCACTTGTTTAGTTTTGATGCCCAACACTAGTTGCCAGCCTGTGGGGATTGGGAACACCCCTCGAGCCATGTCGCGGGCCGGCTCGGGAGATCGGTTCAGGGTCGGCCCGGGTTGGTTCGTGACAAAATGGTATCAGAGGAGGCCCTTGTTATTTGGGATGTCTGGTATATGGAGATTAGGACTATCGGGGCTTAGGAGGTAGGTTGCGGGTCGGTGCCTGATAACCACCGCTAGTGACGAGACCTGAGCTACCAGGGGTAGTTCGTGTTTTGAGTCTTTTGTATTTTTTTTGGATTGAGGGATGACAATAGAGGAGACTCAGTGTCACACTATGACCCCACATGGATTAGTGACCCATGTGGAGCCCAGGTGCCCAGTTCAAGGTCCTCTGGTGTTATGTCTTACTTGGGGCATGGATCAATGCCATTTCACTAGGTTGGGAATAATCACTAGTTCCTCATTTAAGTTTTCCATTTTCGGTTGTGCTTTTTCTTGATTTTGGTTGGTTTTAGAGTGTTTTTGGAAATGTAGGTGGTTTTGAATTGAAAGGACTCTTTCTCTAATGGTTTTAAAACTGGTAAAAAGGGGTTTTCTTTCAAGCTGTTTTGAAATTGGTGAAGTGTGTTTTTAAAGAGTAAGTGTTTCGATTTGGAAAATTTTATCTTATGTTTGGATTTGATAATGGAATGGAAAGTGAAACCCTTGGTATTCCCTAGGATCATCCGCATATGTGTGGGTAGATACGTGAAGTGCACATTGATGCATATATACAGGTGATTTGATTGGAAAAGGGATTAAGGTTTATGCGATGGTTTATAGGATTCCATGGGTGGGGTTTTGGAATTTATGGTTTGGCTTGTTTTTTTTTCTAAAATGGACTTGAATAAAAAAATGATTTCAGGACATGATTTTTCTTGCAAAGTGTGTTTTGGTATTTTGAAAAGTGGATTTTTTCTATATTTGTATATGATTGATTTATGAGTCTGTTACCCTAGGCTTGGGGTGTTTCTTTTGGTTGTGTTTTATCTTCTTCGGGGTTCTGGGCCAATTGTCTCAGCTCGAGGTGTTTTTTTATTGAGTTTTGGATTGAGGCTAGTCTCTATTTTGTTTTTTTCACTTTGTTCTGAATATGACACCTAGAAATGTCCTCAAAATTTGTTAATGATTCGTTCCCAATTCTGGTTTCTATCGAGTGTTTCTTGTCTTTCGAGGCATTTGGGGTTCGTTAGGGGCAGTGAAGAAGTTTGAGGGGAGTAGAGAATGTATTCAGGTGGTTGGGGAATCCCAAGTTTGTTAGAGTTCATATTGTCTTGGGTTTAGTGGAGGGTCTAGCCTTGGACCAGTGGAGGTGGATTTTTCATCATAGTTGGAGTTGGGATAATGTGGGAGGTGTTGAAGTCTCTCTTCATCCAACAAATCATACCTAAAGAGGTAAAGGAAAAAAGAGGCAAGAGCTTGTCCATAGTTAACAAGGCTAGTGGTTGGAAAAGGCCTATGTCGGCTGCTTTAAGGAATCAACATTTGGAGTGCAAGTGCTTGGAAAATCCGGTGCCTCTCATTATTCATAAGATTTCCCCATTTTTCGAGCAGGGTGTATGAGAGGAACCTGCCTCTAAAGAAATCCCTTTTTGTTGGTGTCGACTTATAGTTCATTAGACTACATTATAATGTGCCATCAGTGTTGCCGGTTCGAGCATCCTAATCCATCTTGTCTCATCCCTTTGAAGTCCTGCTATTGTATGACCATTCGGGTCACTGGAAAAGGATCCGAAAGAAGTGTCATTTGAGGAAAGAGTTCTAATCGGGGGATGCTCATGCTGACTGTGAGGTATAATATGCTTCAGCCATCAGAGCCCCAACCTCAGGTCTCGAGGTGAATCTCGCGCATAGTCAGGGTGTCAGAGGCATGTGAGACCTTCACTTGGTTCTTTATCTTTCATCTTAGAACAGAGACATTAAGGGTTTCCTTGTCTTTGTTTTCCAGCTATTGTAAGTTCATCTTTTGCGGTAATAGTGCGATGAACTTATTATTTTCTGATCATAGTAGTCGCATTCTTCTGAATTTGGCCTCTAGAATCGTTTGTTTTTCTTAAAAGTGTATTTGGACCTTGTGTGGGTTGGTCCTAGTTTTATTAGTGATCGTTTGGAGATGTGAGTGTTGTGGGTTTTTGGCTTGTGTCGAGAGTTCTAGGTTTTAGTAGAGGCATTGTCTCGCTCATACTGAGGGAGTTGGATGTGTTGAGAGTTTTAGATCAGTGTGGATAATTCTTAGTTATAGCGGTATTGTTATATGGAGTTCCTTGTTCTGGTTCCCTGATATATCGGGTGACCTCGTAGTGGTTTTCCGTTTAAATTCCAATGGTCCTGTTCAACTGATGTGGATAAGTCGGTAAGTTCGGGTTGGGATTTCTCATGTTATCCCCTCGTTAGGTTAGTGTGCATGATTTTTAAAGTTTCCATGTTAGTTAAGTTCTTGTGGTGGAGATAACCCTCTCGTGTTCTCCCCTCGTTTTATGTCATGGTTTCTTCGTGACCGGTCAGGTGCAGTTTGTGGAGTGAATCGTCAATCTGAGGTTCTTGTTTTTCCTTTGCGCTCTGTTCAGGCACAAACTCAAGCTTTGTCTATCTTTTTACTTGGTGAATTTCTGGGGGTAGAAAGTGTCTGTGGTGGGGATAATTTTCACACCCCGACTGGGTTTGACGTGTGACTTGTGCGCGACTTATAAAACTATGTGACAACACGCAGTTTTACTCTGTAGGCGGTTAGTGTCAGGTGGCATGGTTGGAGCACACCTTGCTCAACCGTACACTTAATAGCACGTGAGCCATGCAGTTTCCCAACATCTGAAATATGTATATAAATTAATTAATGGATAAGTGAGATAAAATGAAGTAAAATAAAAATTTAATAAAATAGAGTTTTAGAAAAAATTTATAAGCATAAAATAATATTATTATTATAGTTTTAATAATAATATCATTATTACTTTGGTGTTTTTGTTATTATTATTATTATTATTATTACTAAGAATATTATTATTATTGTATTATTATTAGTATAACATTATTAAAAAAACAAGGGTATTTGAAACCCTGGGGGGGTGTCACGACCCCCCTCCCCCTTTCCTTCTCCCTTAAACTTTGGCGTGCACCTACTCCCGCACACTAGGCATCTCTGTCAAAGCTGCTACGACGCTCTTCCCAGCTCCCGGCCTCACTCCATGATACTTGTGTGACCCTCTCCCGGCGGTCCGACCCCCCCGGCATACACCCTGCTCTGGCGCGCAGCTCTGGTCAAACCCCCCTGGTCTGGAACCTCCCTCTCCGGTAGCAACCCCCCCCCCCCCCCGTCTGGACTCCTCTTAGGCATGAAACACCTCTGGAAGTCTCCCCTCCTCTCTGCGTTGCATTCGGCCTCCCCTCTTTTCCCACCGGTAAGCATTAATCCGTTTTTGAGATTCTTCTTTGGGGTTTTCATTTTTTGGACGAATCCTAATGGATTGGGTCTATGCTCAGTTTGTTTTTATGGGATGCTAGGGGTTTCAAATGGTCCTTCAGGGTGTACTCTTCCTCCTCTGAAGGTTTCTTCACAATCACGCGCCATTAAGGTAGATGAATCCATGTTTTTCCTCTTCCGGAGCAACCTTTTGGTGCTTGTGTTGCTTTAAATATTATTTTTACTTGATTCACTACTTAATGATATATCTAATTTGTCCATTATGATGTTTATGGATTATTATAACATGTTAAAAATAGTTTTTTAAGTGTTTCTTGTTTAGGTTTATGCATGCTAATGCCCTATTTTGTTTTAATCATTTAGTGAATTTATCATGATGTTTCTTGAGAGTATAATTTGTTAAAAACTGTATTTTGAAGTGAATCTATGATTATATCTATGTGTCCATGTGTCATGTTTTTTTGGTTAAATGTATTTTGGGTTCTAAATAGTGAAATTAGATATATTATGTGGTGAAAAATATACTTCTAAAGTGTTTTGACATGAGTATATGGTGAAAGGAGATTTTCTAAATGATATGTTTATGTTCTCATGTTTGCTTTATTAGGGTACTTCTCGGTATTGTTTTTAGGATTATGAAAAGTGTGTAAAATGTATTTTCAAAATCACTTGAGATACGAATGCATTGATAGTGGGTTTTTAAAAAGGGGTTTCATAAATTGATTAAGGAATGGTAAATGCATTTGAAAAATGTTTTTGGTGTTTGTGAAATTGAAAGTGGTTTGGTTATGGAAAATGGTGTTTTCTTAAAATCTTGATTTCTTGAATAGTCTGTTGGTTTCTAAATAATGTTGGTTCCTTTAGGTTAATTAATTAAATTTGGCTGGCTCCTTGGTGGTGCGCACACACACATACACAGGTATGTATGTGTATATGTGTATATATATATATATCTTCCTTGCACATATTCCCTCATGGAATGGGGAATATGTTCAATGGATTAAGGGTATATATGTATATGTATAAGAATGTATGTGTGTGCTAGTGTGAGCTTTTTTTGTCAAAATATTCAAGAGCCAAAGCGTCTCGGCTTGGTATGCTTCCTTCTCTGAGGTAGGATCTCTATGCACTAACCTTGAAATTTTAGAATCATTTATTTCTTGTATTTCACACATAGTTTTAATATTAATTATGGATATATAACTGTTAGTAAAATTGTCTGTCTTGAATTGGAGTGGTTTATTTCTTATATTGTGTTGAAATAAATGGTTTGATTGTGTTTTTACATAAATTTCCCGATGAAATTCCCCTTTGGACTTTGTGAATGAGATTTTGATTTAAAATGCTGGTTTGAGTTTCCTAAATGGGGTTTGAAGTATATTTCCAATTTTCAAAGTGGTGTGCGTCTGATTCCTTAAGAAATGGTTTGGCTTTCAAAAATTATGTGAGGCCTGGTTGGAACTTTTGTAAAACTAGTTATCTTGATAAAACTCTCCTTGGATGTGGTCTCCTTGCTTTGATTGAGTTATATGTTTTGGAAGGTCCGCCGGGTAGGACTTTCCTGTGATCAAATGGTTGAAAAGCAAGGGACGTATTCCTTAGGGTGACTCAGGGGTGACTTTGTTGTGTGTGTTGACTGTGTGTGAGGAATGTACCTATGATTGCTTACTTATTTGACATTGTTGGCTCACTAACTTTTTTTTTGAACATGGGAACCTAGCATAGAGAGAAAATTTTCAGTGAACGATTGCTGCACTAGTTTAGACTATGCACTTTCTAGTGGCCCTTAGTATGAACTTTGCTCTACTAGGGGATTGGGCCCCTCGATTAGGCCTGGTAGGGAAACACTAGGTTTTTGGGCGTTATGACATCATCGAGAGTAGGAATTCCTTCGAGATTAGTCACATGTATAGTATGTTCTAGACTATTCACGAGCATCTATGTTTTCCCATGTATATCGGCACTTAGTTGTCTGCGGTGGATGATTGAGGTGACTTGTTTGGTTGATTACTCTTGCTTGTTATTTTCCATTTACCTTGTGTGATTATTTCTTTTGCCTTCGTGTATGATGAATCTTTTTGTTAAAGTTGATAAAAGTGATATTCAAAAGTTTGTGGGAAAAGGTTTTTAAAATGTTTTACACTTCACTATCCCTCTTTCTCTAAAAAGGTTAAAGCTTTCTCCTTGGAAAATAACTTAGTTTAAAATATGAAGGGCAATGGATCATGATTTTATTTTAAGAAGAAAATGTGTAAAAACCTAGTTCTATACATTGTATTTAAAACTTGAAATTGGTGGATCTTTTATTTAAAGGAGATGCATATGAGAATAGATTATTTGGGCATGCCTATTGAGTTTTAATACTCACGCTTATAGTTTTACCTTTGTTTTTTTAGCTTTGGTTGTTGTGCCTTTCTTGGATTCAGTCGCCATAGCGTGACATTGGATTGAGGTTAGTGGTGACCCATAGGGTCACATGGAGGTATGTACGACCTTGTTTTCTCACTACTCCTAGTTTTCGTTTCTATTTTTCAGTTTTTGTTTATTTATTTGTCTTTCATTTGTGGGCCAAATCGTTCCCACTTGTTTAGTTTTGATGCCCAACACTAGTTTCCAGCCCATGGGGATCGGGAACACCCCTTAGGCCATGTCACGGGCCGGCTCGAGTGATCGTTTCAGGGTCAACCCTGGTTGGTTCGTGACATTACTAGTCCCAAAGGCTACTACTATGAAATGGTAAGAGATAGTTCTAACCATTAGTTTTAAAGGTAATTCTATTCTATAATTAACACCCTAATCCTCTTTAAATATATGAACCAACCAATCAAGAGTTGTAAAACTCACTCTCTAAGCAAAAAAATCAATATGATATTTGGAATCTATTAACTCGTTCATTCCTAGGATTATATCAAAGATATCCATCTATAAAATAGAAAAGTCTTAGATAAACTAGATTCCATTGATTTTTATAGAACAAAATACACACTTAAATCCCTCACATTGATGTTTACCAAGAGGTGTCAGAATTATGATCATATTTTGTATTATTTCTACATTCAACATTATTTGATTTACCATGTTATATGAAATGAATGAATGTGATTAAACTATATCAAACAATAATTTCATAAGAGTATATTTTATAGGATAATACATCACACTATTTAATGGCATAATTTCTCCTCCATTACACTCTTCTTAACACCATACAACTGCTTACTAGCTCCTGTTGAGTAATCCTTTCTATCCTATTGAGTTTTAATTGGTTGAGGTGTCTCGGTTGTTTTGGAATAACCCTGAATCAATCAATTTTGGAGTTCAGAACTATTTTTAAATGATCATCTTATCAGGGCATGAGAGGCCAAAGACATGGTAGTTTCATTCCCACTAGTTGACTTTGGAACAATAGTAAAATAACATCTGAGATATCCCAATTGAACATATCTTTGTGAACCCCATTAGAAACGTCCTAGAATCCAACTATGACATGGAGGGAAAGAAATTGATCATGTGGATTGATTCTCTTGTACATTTATTCCATGGGAGGAGTTATCTTAATTTCTTTTCCTTCTAGTACTGGAGTTTCGACCCATTGCTATATAGACATAATTGTTTCCTCCACTATTATTCCCAATGATGACATTTTTCACCATTTTCTCTTTATTGAAAATTTCTATTTAATAATTAATACAATATACAACTATATTATATGGATTTAGAATTTTTTGGAGAGATTTTTTAGGTGAATAGTTTGATCATGGGCAGGGGAAACTGTGTGGCTTCCCTAAAAAATCTTGTGAGGTAAGTAGGGGTTCTCTAGGTAGGTACATGGTTGGTATATAGTTTAGAAAAAAGTTTGTAAACCATGTAACTGGGGAATTTTTGAGCCTATAGGAATTCACATGGTTCACACACAGTTTTATAAATTGTGTTTCCTAATCACGTGACAACAAAAATTAAATAAAAAATGATTTTAGCCCAAAAACTCCCCTAAAAATTCATGAACTCTAAAATTTATTAAATATAAAGGTGGAACCACACCTTGTTAGATATAATGAAAAAAATAATGAGTCATGAAATTCCTCCATTATCCTCTTAAAGATACACATTACTAATAGTAACACATATACTAAACCAAGTTCCAACTAAAGTGGCAGATGATATTGAATATGAAATTAGGTGTGTAAGGAAATATTTGTTGTCTCACTTATGTGGATAGGGGTATAATGTGTTTATCAATTCCTCTTTAAGTTACAAACATGAACCCCAAGGAAAAGAGTGTATCTATATATGATACCCCCATGAAATAAGGGGATATTACCTATATAAACCCTCAAATAAAAAGGTAATAGTGGTCATACACACCTTTTTTCCTATGTGGGATAACATTTTTTGAAGATATAATGGGATCAAGATAGACTTAGATAAAGTCCAAGAAAAAGATACATAAGAGTTGTTAGAATAAAAGATTTCACAAAGCCCCATGGAAGAGAATTTTATAGAGATAAATATATTTTTAGGAGAACCAGAGTTTTTAGAGAACTATAAATATATGGTTTTATAGTTTATAAGGATGGTGGTACATTATTAGTTATAATAATGAAAATGTTTCCAAAAAATAAGTAGTAAGTTTACAGATTTTCTTGAATCGAAAAAACCATGAATTCTAAAATTAATTCAATATAAAAATTTATATTTAAATTTTGGTAGATACACCATTGGATGAAATATAATTAATTTAAAATGGGTATTGAAGAAAAAAAATGACATGGATGGACAAGTAGACACCTACAAGGAATGACTGGTTATAAAATGGTTTAAACAACATTAAATCATTAACTATGAAAAAATATTTCCACTAGTTTCTTTGTAAAATACATCATAATTATACTTTCCATAACATACTACCATGATTACATGATTTAGAATGTAGATTTAAAAACATCCTCTCCTAATGAGAACATTGTGTAAGATTTATATATGACATGACAAGATTGTTTTTGATTCTAATAGATTCTAATAAGTTATTGTTGATGCCAAAAGAATCATGCCATGAGAGAGGTCAAGGA
This sequence comes from Viscum album, assembly GCA_963277665.1. NCBI lineage: Eukaryota > Viridiplantae > Streptophyta > Magnoliopsida > Santalales > Viscaceae > Viscum > Viscum album. The sequence continues at coordinate 403,143,594 of OY728138.1, forward strand.
AAAATGGTCCACTCAAATATAATATGATATAAAATGACCCAAAAATCCCTTAAAGGGATCTGTTTCATGATGCTTACTATAACACCTCAATATTTTATGGCATTTCTCTTTTTAAATTTAATCTTTTTGATAGCTTATATTGCACGCAACACCCATCTTAATTGAACAATGAAATATTATTATAACCTAACCGTAAAATTGGGGGAATAAATAGTATTAACCAAATTATGAAATGTATTATATATTGAATCTAATTTTTTTACATTTATCAAATAGATTTGATAGAAATAATATAAAAATAAATCCAATTTTAGGCATTAAAAGGCTACATTTTTCTAAAGGCAGTTTTTCCACCTTTTAATGGAACACTTATTTTAAAACTAAATTTTGACACTTTTATAAATTATATTTGATAAAATAAACTTCATTTTTTAAATTTTAATATCAAAATTTATTTTGGTTTATTTTTTTTATTTTTCTGATATGTTTTTTTATGAATAGTAAAAAAATACTGCATTTTAATTAACACTGACTTTTCATCTAAAAAATTTATAATGTTAAATTATGTTTTAATTTGGTTTTAAAGAAAAATTAGATCAATAATAAATATATCAATTCAATTAATTTAATTATAATATTTTTATATTAAATTTGGATATAAAAACATTTCAAACATTTGAACATTTTCACTTTAAAAACCTGCTTTCACACCCCATCTACAAGACTAATTTTAAATTAATTTTAGTCAATTTTGTGTTTTGAATTTTTAATAATATATTAAATATTTTTAATCATAATTCCCAATTTTATTAAATATAATCGTTTTATTTTTGGATAATATGAATAGTAAACATAGTAATTTTAATTACCACTTTTAAGGGTAAATCGGGTAATTAAGAGTAAAAATAATATTATAAATATAATAAAATTTTCCTAATACATGTACTAATTTTTTGGATGAGTTATTTTAGACTAAAATAATACTACAGTTTATTTTATGATCTCTTGGATCCACTTGGATGATTTTAAACCATTTATAGAATTTTATTTTAAAGAAAATTCAAAGATGTCATATTTTGTTTTAAACAAGTTAAATATTTTAATATGGGGTTACCTAGGGTAAATATTCAACTGTAAATAGTATTTTGATAGAAAAAATGATAATATTAATCATAATGATTTATTTTTAATTTTTAAAAAATAAATAATTAACTTAAAGGCCAGCACAATTATAGTGTAGTAATTATTTAATTAATGGAAATATCGAATAAATGATATTAAAAATATTAAAATAAATATGATTTGAAATAATTAATTTCATCCAAAAAAAATCAAGTGAAAATTTACATTTTATAAATGTGTTAAGATAGTTTTTTAGAATATATCTTATTTTATTTATATTTTTAAAATTCAAAGTAATGAATAATGTCAAAATTAACATTAATGTTATATTAAGATAAATAATATTTTATTAAATGATATAAAATTTATAAAAATATAAAATTAAGACACATTATTTAGATAAGGTTTAACATATAATCCTCGATTCATTTATGGTTCTCTTTTCATTTTATAGTAACAATATTGACCCTTAAAGTGTAAAAAACTATGTCGTCATGGAAAGAGTTAAAGGGACTAAATGGCGGTTAAAACCAAAAGATAAGGGTAATAATTTGACCTAAACTTGTCTAAAAATTATTGGATTAATATTATTATACTAATATCACCTTAAGATCTAATTTTAATTGTTTAATAGATACTTTTCCATGAAAATAACTTATATATTATTTAAATCACATATAGTTACAAAATGTCACTCTCTTTGTATTTAATATCTTTTATGTGTCCACATAAGGAAAAAAATCAAGATATGAACTAAAATAAATTTATATTTTTATATTAATGAAATTTATTTCATTATATAAATTTATTTTAAATTTTTATAAATTATATAATTACCTTAAATGCTTCTCTAATGCTAAAAAAGTATTTATTTAATTAACAAAAAAATAAAATAATTGATTTTAAAAGTATTAATTTTGATATATTTCAGATCAGTTATTGTGTATAAAATAATTTATTGATATATATTATTAATTGGAGATTATTTAAATCATTATATTCTAATTCCCAATTTTTTTTGATGTATTTGAAGTCAAATTAAATGAATAATATCAAATTTGACAATAATGATATTTTATTGAATTAATATATAATTAAATTATTTAGAAATTACAAAAATATTAAATAATCATAAATGGGATAATATATGGTCTAATATTTATTCCCCTAGTCATTTATAGTTTACTTTTTATTATTTGGATCTAAAACAGCCTTAATATATTTTAATATTTTGAGGATTTCTGAAAGTATCTATCACCTCAATTATAAAAGGGCACATCCTCCCTCACTTCATCACACAAATTTGAGCCATATATCTCAACAAAACCCTGAACATTTATCTTATAAAAATCCTCAGTTAAGTTATAAAGGTTATTTTACTTCCAAAATACCTACCATATATCACATAAGAAGAGATTAAAGGAAGTCTACTGAAGAAGAGGTAATCATATTTATTGACTCATTCAAGTTTGTTTCTTCTTACACTTACTCTACATATGTTTTTTACATGATAAAGTAATAAATACATAATCATATATATTTTGAGATATTATTATTATTATGGTATAACCATATTCCACCATTTATCTATCATATGAAAAACAAAAACACCACGTGTGTGTACGTGCGGCTTACCGTCTCCACGCTGTGGTGTAATTTTTTTCATCACCAATTTACTTGTATGGGTATAATGGTGAAAATAATGGACATATATTATAGTTATGACATGATTATGATTCTTGAAAAATTAATATACCATCCTCTTCCTTACCATTTCACCATTAAGGGAATGATATCGTCACTCGTGCATACGTACGACCTACTGTCTACATGACGTGATGCGATTCATTTTCCATGTTCATCATTAAGGAATGATTCTAAGAATGTATGTAATGAATAAATATGATATATATGACCTTAATATAATTATTTATATTATGGAACAATATCTTATTCACAATAACCATGACTTACAAGGCAAAACATGTATAGAAAAATGAAGGAGTTAAAACCCAAAACAAGGGTAATAACGAAATATTATTAAAAACGGGTGATTAGATTGTATAAGAGGATCATATATGATATAATAAATATGGATATTATTTTTTTATAAATTATTAACATTATTTTATCCATTATACATCATTTTAAATCACGTTCAACTAAAGTAAAGGGCAAGGTGAGAGTTTTTCTCTTCTCACTTTTATTTCTTTGAGATATTACTTATTCAACACTTATTTCTTTTGTGTGGTATACTACCCTTTGATATGTAATATTATGAATATCTTTATATTCATGGTTTTAAATGTTTTATTTGATAATTATTTACTATTATGGGGCTTATGATTTAAATATTTTAAAGTGGTATGGGACATTTTGATTTAAATATCTTTTTTAAATCAATTATTAGATATATGAGAACTTCTTTGGACATGTAAGACATAGGTTGGGGACCAGTTAATGAAATCCCCTAGATGCATCAATAGTATCTTGAGACAAAATCAGTTGGAGACCAACCCTTCGTGTTTGTTTCTAAGAAAAATTAGATGGATTTCTACCCATAGACTTAAATTGTCAAGAGTATTGATCTTAACAATAACTACCTAGAGGATATATCTTGATAGTTCAGATGTCTAAAATTATGAATTTTATTCATTTCATTTATTACTATACAAAGGATTTTCACTATTAAAAATTTATTTATGGATTTTTATTCTCATTTATATGATTACATGGAATGTGTGTTCAGTTATTTACCTTTCTATGTTAATTATACTCATTTATTCAAATTAGCTTATGTTGTACTTTACCCTTACTAAGCATTTGATCTCACCCCTTTCTTATGTTTTATTTTCCTCAAGCTTCCATGAAGTTTATTATGATTAATATTCAGGGTTAATCTAGGTGAATAATGGTGTTATCAAATAATTTTTTTTATGTATTTTATGTTTAAAATGTAATTTGAATTTCAAAATATGTATCTAGTTTACCAATACTACTAAACTATTTAGTCTTTTGGGATGTGATTCCTCATATCTTATGCCATTGAAATAAATTAAGGAATCGAATCTGTGATATTGTGGTCTATCTCTTTACATTTGGTATGATATCAAGTTTAGTAGAAACCTTGGGAACTAGATTTAGAAAAACATAATGAATCCCTATGATGGAATTTGGAAATATATCCAAATAAAGTAATCTTATTATTTAGAGATTAGTTATACCTAAATTTTCAATTTAGGTTATGTGATTCAATAGTTTTGAGATTATAAATTATGTTTCCTAATTTTATGATCTAATCTAGTTTATGACATTATTTAGAAATAGAATTGATCAAGAGGAATGGGAAACACATTAATTAACACAACCCAAATTATAAGAATAATAATTTCTTCGATGGGTTTTAGACAATATTTAAAAGGTAACTAGTCACCCAAACATTCTCATCATATGAGAAAGTATTATCATGTTCTAATAATAAGGATAAATAATTTTATAATTATTATGGCCTCAGAAGGAAGCATGAGAAGAAGAGGTCAGTAGGGAAAAATATGGATAAAGGGAAGAAGGGAAAAAAGGATTTTCCAACATGTCATAATTATTGAAGGAAACACCATGGTATATGCATAATAGTAAAAAACGTTTTCTTAAATTGTGTAGAAAAGGGAACTATTCTCATAATTATAAGGGAATGAAATAATTTTTCAATGTTCAATGCTTCAATTGCAAGGATATTTGTAACTATGAGAGATAATACCCCAAGAGTCAAAGGAATATGTCTAAAAAGAAGCTAATGGTTCCTGGTAAAGCTTATGATGTTACCATAGAAAATAGAAATGATTAATTTGATTATTCTTGTATTAGATAATTATGTCATTTGAGTATTTTATCAATGATGTACTAGTCATAAGAATTATGGAATAAATAAGGATTTTAATGTAGTATATCTAATTTAAGGATTTGGAAGAGTGAAAGTTTTTATTATGGGTTTTAATGTGATAAAATATTTGTTATGTGGAAATAAGAGATATATTATGTTGTTTGGGTAATCTAATGTTAATTTGATTTTGGAAATTTAGTGACCTTACTTCTAAATTTTTAGACTTTGAATTTAGAAAGAAGTATTTTGAATGAGTCTTAAGGTAACTACTTATATAATGTATTAAGTTTAACTTTTAATATTATTTATTGTGTTTAAAGTATTATTTATCATATTGGATAACCTGTGATAACTATTTTAGTTATGATAATATTTAAAGGTTGAAGGAACGACTTATGGATCTTTTGATAAAGGTTCTTTAAGCATAAAATTCATCTTGAATATCCATATCTTAGTTTAATAAATCAAGTGGAAATAGATCGAAGAAAAACCAAAGGATGATATTATAAAATGAAAAATAAATCAATTAAGTTTTATTGAGTGATTTATCTACATATTAAAATAATCCCTCAACTCTGGAAAAATTATTTTTGAGCAAAAACGTTTTCCATTCACTTTTCTTTCTAAGAAAAAAATGGTCTTTTAACTTATCAAAAATTTATGGTTTTATGATGGTTAAATTTATAATGAACATGTTCTCTATTACTCTCCATCAGAACTTGATAGTTATATTTCTCTTACAATTCGATGTTTTCACTTCCCACCAATGTTTTAAAATTTAGATGCCTAATTTTTTTGTGACATTCACATTTCCCTTTCCCTCTTATTAAGAGGATATTTTATTAACCCTATATCCAATGTGGGTTTCCCACATAGTAGTTTTGAAGTATCAACATTTGATTTTTAAAGTGAAATTTCAAATTGATAGAATAAAATTTATTTAAGTAGGGGAGAATGTAACACCCCAGGAAATTCATCCACCATTTCCTCCTCATAGTAGAGGATAGGTTCTTTATATTTCTCTGTAATTTGAATAAATTTTTCATTAGCTTTAAAACTCACAAGTAGCATGTCGTTGCTGATTCCCTAAACCATAACTTGAGACTTCACCTGTACAAAAAACCATGGAATTCGGTGATATTTTCTTCTCACATGGTTTAGATTTTTTACCTGATCGTGTTTCCATCAGTTTTGGTAAATGAGAGTAGTCCTTTCACCCCCTCCCCTTCTTCTTTTTAGGGATATTCCCCTCCTCATGAGCCTTAGATAATCTGGAATCCTCCTCAAACTCTACACCTTCAGTAGTTCCTCCATCAGGATCATAGGGAGGATCATGTACAAGCTCATCGGTGTCCAAACACTCAAAGGTGTTGTGGTTCTGAACACCATCTTGGACCAATCCCTTTCTTACTGATTGATTATTAACCCTCGAAGTAGAATAACTCTAATTTTGAGTGATCTAAGGTTCATTTTCCACCCCTTCTATCAAAACCACATTTTCCTTCCTAGAGAAACTCCAACCTTCAGCTTGAGGTGAATGTGAAGAGGGTTTTTCAACCCAATTTGACATTGGTTTACCCATGTACCTATCCCTAAAATACTCCTTAAACTGATCCAATACTCCCAACACAGAGTTTTTATCAACCTATTTTTGGAACGGGTTCACTCTGCACCACATTTCTCGCTGATTTATTAGCCTGTTTAACATCATCTCCCTTCCTCGCATGCACTGTAACCTTCCCCTGGTGAACACCCCATATGTAGTTAGCGTCTGAGTGACCTAGTTGACAGCAAGATGAACAAAACTCCACCCAATTGTCAAAGACCTTCAGCTGCTTACACTGTACCTCCTCACTGGCTTCAATCCACACAAACTCAACTGACGACATCGACACATCAACCTCCACACAAAAGCGTGGGTTAATCAGATAGCACACATAAGCAGTATGTGAATCCACACAGAGAAACTAACCCACTAAATTTCCTAACATACTTATAATTATAGGATTTTGGAATGGGAGAGGTAGTTGAGGAAGACTTACCCAAACTGGAATTGTACGAGAATCACGATTCAAGTATAAATCGTAGCTCCACCGAAACAGATAGAAGTAGTATCCACCGCACTTTCTAGGAGCACATGACAGATCATGAACAAAATCATCTGACAAATAACATAACACCATCAAATTCCTTTTATCCAACATACTGACAACCACTCATTCTTAAAGCCCCAAGATTCGAAGACAAACCTATCAAAGTCATCCACCAAAGGCCATTTGTTTCTAAATCGTCAACCAAAGTTTGTTTTAGTAATATCTCAAACTCTGTAAACTCCAAAACCAATAGCAGAATCACGATATCACCTTCCTGAATACCAGGGACCTTCAAACCTAGATTAATCATAGGAAAGTTTGGAATCGAATCAGGATCAATGAAGGGGTAGAAGTCGCGCCTCTGGCCATTATGAGGAAGTTGTGGATCCTCCCCCTCCTGCTAACTAGCAGTGGAGGGAGGAACTTTTCCATCCCCATTAGGGTTTCTCCATCACCACTTAGATATCTTGGTCACCGCTTTATTATATCTATTCTAGATCTAGTGAATAGTAAAAAATATTGCATTTTAATTGAAAACTAACTTTTCATATAAAAAATTTATAACGATAAATTATATTTTGAATTGGTTTTAAAAAAATCAGATAAATAATAAATATATTAATTCAATGAAGTTCATTGAAATGTTTTTTTATATTGAATTTGGATATAAAAACATTTCAAACTTTTGAACAGTTTCACTTTAAAAATCTGCTTTCATACCCCCATCTACGGGAGTAATTTTAAATTATTTTTATATAATTATGTGTTTTGAATTTTGAAAAATTGATTCCATATTTTTAATCATAAGTTAAAAATTTATTAAATATGTCCCTTTTATTTTTTGGACAATATGATTAGTAAAAAGTTTAATTTTAATTACCACGCTTAAGGGTAAATTGGGTAATTAAGGGTAAAAATAATATTATAAATATTAGAAAATTACCCTAACACTTATCCTAATTTTTTTATGAGTGATTATCAACCAAAATCATCCTTGATCTGATTTTATTATCTCTTGGAGCTACTCAGATGACTTTATTCCATTTATAGTATTTTATTTTAAAGAAAAGTCAAAGATGTCATACTTTTGTTTTTAACAAGTTAAACATTTTAATATGGAGTTACCTATGGTATATATTAGACTATAGATATTATTTTGAAATATAAAATATTTATAATAATCATAGTAATTTATTTTTTATTTTTAGAGAAAAAATAATTAGCTTAATGGATTTCACAATTATGATGCAGTAATTATTTAATTGATGGAAATGTTAGATAAATGATAATAAAAATATTAAAATAAATATAATTTGACATAATTAATGTAATACAAGAAATATATAGATAAATTTTAATGTTATTGATGTTTTAAAAGAGTTTGTTTGAATATATCTTGTTTTATTGATTTCTTTAAAATTTAATGTAATGAATAGTGTAAAAATGGACATTAACGTTATATCAAAATAAATAATATTTTTTTAAATGATATAAAATTTATATAAATATAAAATTCAGAAAAAATATTTATATAATGCTTAAAATATCATCCATGATTTATATATGGTTATTTTTGTCATTTTATAGTAACAATATTGACCCTCAGAGAGTAAAAATCCATGTTGTCATCGTAAGAGTTAAAGGGATTAAATAAGGGTTAAAACCAACAAATAAGGGTAAAAATGTGACCAAAACTTGTCCAAAAAATATTTTATGAATAGTATTAGACCATTATCACCTTAATATATAATTTTAGTTGTTTAATAGACACTTTTCCATGAAAATAACTTATATACTATTTAAATCAAAGATAGTTACAAAATGTCACTCTCTTTGTATTTAGTATCTTTTATGTGTCCACATAGGGACAAAATCAAAATATGAATGAACATAAATTTATATTTTAATATTAATGAATTTTTTTCATTATATAAATTTATTTTTAATTTTTAGAAATTATATAATTACCTTAAATGCTTCTGTAATGCTAAAAAGATATTTATTTAATTTACATAAAAATAGAATAATTAATTTTTAAAGTATTAATTTCGATATATTTGATATGATTTAATGTGTCTAAAACATTTTCTAGATCTATATGATATATTAGAGATGTTTTAAATCATTATATTCTAATTACAACTTTTTATTGATGTATTTGAAGTCAAATTAAATGGATAGTATCAAATTTTACAATAATGATATTTTATTGAATTAATATATTATTAAATAATTTGAAAAACACAAAAATGTTAAATAATCACAAAGGTCATAATATATGGTGTAAATTTTTTTCTCAAATAAAGTTATAGTTCATTTGGATGTATCTGTCTCTAGAATAGCCTCAATATATTTTAATATTTTGAGGATTTCTGAAAGTACCCCTCACCTCAATTATAAAAGGGCACCTTCTCACTTCCTCACACCAATTTGATCCATCTAGATCGACCAAACCCTAAAAATTTCTCTTATAAATGTACTTAGTTAAGTTCTATAGGTTCAACCATATTCCACCTTTTATCCGTCCTTTGAAAAAGGAAAACACTGCATGTGCGTACGTTCGACTTACCGTCTCTACATCGTGGTGTAATTTATTTTTCATCACTAATTTACTTGGATGGGTATAATTGTAGAAATAATGGGTATATATTAAAATTATGAAATGATTATTCTTCTATAAAAATTAATATATCATCCACTTCCTTACCCTTTCACCATTAAGAGAATGATATCTTCTCTTGTGCGTAAGTACGTCCTACCGTCACCACGACGTGATGTTATTCATTTTCCATGTTCACTATTAATGAATGAATCTAAGAATGTATATAATGAATAAATATTATATTTTTGAACTTAATATAATTACATAGATTATTAAACTATATTTTATTCAAAATAAGTAGGAATTATATAACAAAACATGCATAGGAAAATGAAGCAGTTAACACCCGAAACAAGGGTTATAATGAAATTTTATTAACAAATAGGTGATAAGATGGTATAATAGGATCAAATATGATATCATAAATATGGATATGGTTATGGTATAAATTAACAACATGATTTAAACAGTTATACAGGATGTTAAATCATGTTCAAATATATAAATGTATATGGTAAGGGTTTTTCTCATATCACTTTTATTTATGTGAGATATACCTTATTCACCACTTATTTATTTTGTGTGGTGTACTTCCCTTTGATATATCATATTATGAATCTCCTTATCTTCATGGTGTTCAATGTTTCATTTGATACTTATTTACTTTTATGTGGCTTATGATTCAAATATTTCAAAGTGGCATGGGACACTTTGATTTACAAATATATTTTTAAATCGATTATTCGATATATGAGGAATGATTTGGACATTCAATACATAGATTGGGGACTAGTTAGTGAAATCCCCTCGATACATTGATAGTCTCTTGAGATGAAATTAGTTGGTGAAAAACCCTTCATGTATGTTTCTAAGCAGAATAAGATGAGTTTCTACCCACAAACTTAAACTGGAAAGAGGATAGATCTTGACATTAACTATCTTGAGGATATATCTTGATAGTTTAGACATACAACATTATGAATTCCCTTACTTTTAGTTATTACTATCCAGAGGATTTTCACTATGAAGAAATCTATGGATACATTTTTAATATCAGTTTATTGATTACATGGCATGTGTGTTCATTTTTTTACCTTGCTATGTTGATTAAGCTTATTGATTCAAGTTAAAATCTATTATACTTTACCCTTATTGAGCATTTGAGCTCACCCTTTTCTTATATTTTATTTTCCCCAGGTTTCCAAGAAGTTTATTATGGATGATATTCAGGGTTAATCTAAGAGAATAATGGTGTTTTCAAAGATAATAATTTTTTTATTTTATGTTTAAAATGTAATTTGAATTTAAAATATGTATCCAGTTTACCAAAACTATTAAACTATTCAGTCCTTTCGGATGTGATTCCTTGTATCTTATGCTAATGTGATAAATTAAGGCACCGAATCTAGGATACTAGGGTCTAGGTATTTACACTCACCACCTTCATGAACAAATGAGGCTCACAAAGATCATAGGCCACATAGTTCCTCCGTATGTGCATGATGGCCTGATGGTAACCTCCATGCAACATCAAGGCTGAGTCGCAGAGTACTTTGCAACTGTGTGAAGGGATAAAGATAATCTCTATGCTGTGAAATTCAGACTCGTGGAGCCCTACCCACACACGAATCTCATAAATATTCTTAGAGGCCTCTAATCATCACAAAAACCCCATTCCTTTAAATACTTCCATATGCATGACATTTAGGGAGATGTGTGACCTTTCAAATTCTGAACATCACACCCTATTCACAAACCCACTAAGACTCATGAGTAAAAGAGAAAATGGATCACCTAAGGTATCCAAGCTTTGTGAAACCACCTATCTTGTGTTCTTCAGAGTCTCCACACAAAGTAGAGATGCGTTTTGTGAAGGACCATTCCATTCCAAGAAGAAGAAATCTCTTTATAGAGCCTCAGGCTTCACGAGGCATTTATCCTTCATGAATCCAAACCTATGGGAACCATATAGCATCCCGTCTTTTTATAACATAAACTTCCATTACATTACACAAAACTGAGGATCTTTAAGGTTTAGTGTCTTGGAAACAAGGAACATAATACATTAAAAACAACATAAAGCATTCTTCTTAAACACTTGAAAGGCTTCTCCTTAAGTTCATTCTAGGTTCATTACTGCATCTCATAACCTAGGGACATACATCAAAAGAAAGGGTGAGCAGAAGGCCCAATAAGGGAAACAAGAGAAACATTTTACATGTGAACTTGAGACACTTCAATAAGGACATGAAAAGAACTTTAAGGCATGAGAAAGAAATCATGAGATACATCATAATAAAAATAACATTTTTCATAACTTGAAGATGTGGCTGCAACATTTAATATTGAAAATCATTTCGTTTCACCAAGGTCCATCCCCAAGGTGTCATTAAAAATTACCAAGGTTATTCACCAAGGAATCAGTCTAAAAAGTCATCTCTAGAGATTAAGTCTTTACCCAATGCATTGGAGCGCTATCTGGGTGCACCCTTGACATGTCTTTATTATCATGTGAGCCACATATATCATCATAAATCATTTCATAAACAACCCATATAGCATAAAATTAATGGGTTTCATTTCATAATCATAACGTTTTAAAAACTGCTTTAAAGACATGATCTTTATGTCACTTTAAACCCACGGAAAAGGGAAAGCGAGTTTCATGTATGTAAATCCCAGAATTTAAAATAGAAAATTTTGATATATATGTGAATACCCCTAAAGAAATAAGAGCTTTGAGTATTCACTTAATAACATAAAATAATTTTGAGATAAAGAGGGAGGCATTTTGAGACGAAAACTATGCAGCATAACGTCTACGATACATGGTTTTAGAAAACATTAAAAAAAGAGGGGACATGGGTCACCCACTCAAAAATGATACATAAAACAGTAGGGAAACAGAATATATAGTATTTAAGAACATGGTAATGAAATTTGAATGATATACCATATGAAACGAAGAACTTGAAAGGAAGACAAAAATAAGATTTCTCTTATGAGAATTCGGCAGCCTAACAGCGTCACTTAAAACTTCCAAAAATGGATTGACGAGATCAAATAGGGTCTCTAATTATATGAACATAAATGATCAGTATGATAGATATAGAGATCATACCCCAACATAATAAAAAGTAACTTGAAAGACTTGACATGAAAGTAGATCTTGAAAATGAGAAGGGTGAAAGAACCCCTTAGAAATTCGGCAGCCTAACGGCGCCACTTAAACTTCAACAAAAATGAATTGATGAGATCAAATAGGGTCTATCATCATATGAACATAAAATATCACTATGATAGATTTATAGATCATACCCCAACATAATAAAAAGGAACTTTCAAGACTTGAAATGGAATTAGAACTTTGAAAAAAAGAGAAAGGTGAAAGAACCACTTAAAAATTCGGCAGCCTAACGGCGCCACTTAAAACTTCAAAATACTGAATTGAAGAGATCAAATGGGGTATCTCATCAGATGATCATAAAATATCAGTATGATAAATTTATAGATCATACCCCAACATAATAAAAAGGAACTTGAAATACTTTACATGAAAATAGATCTTGAAAAATGAGAAGGGAGAAAGAATTCGTTACAAAAATTCCGGCAGCCTAACGATGCCACTTAAAACTTCATAAAACGAAATAATGAGAGTAAGAGGGGATATATCATTATATTAACATGAAAATGGAAGTAATAGGAGTATAAAAGAACATCCTTTAACATAATAACATGGAGAAAAAAAGAAATTACATAAAAGAGATTTCTTGAAAAGAAAGAGAGAGGTCGGATCCCATACCTTAAAACGTAACTCTTAAAACTCAAAGGTTTGGACCTTGAGGGCTTGGGGGCACCTTGGGAGGACTCCTTTGGAGGTAAGGAGACCAGAACTTCGTTGAGAATGGTTTTGGAGTCGAAAAGATGAGAGGAGGGCTTGGTATTTATAGGGAAAGTGAGGGGACAAGGCATTAATGGCCAAGGGACACCTCAAAAGTGGGTTTCTCAAAAGCATGGGCCCTCCCATGGTACTTCCCATAGAGTTAGGCCACATGGGGACCCCCACAAAATAATTCATCTTCTTTAGTCGACCATCCCTTAAAATATCTCATGACATCATCATGACACGGTTATGATATCATTAAACATACTGAAACCCTAAAACTGTATTTTTTACTATTCACTGAAAATTGAACTTTCTTATAAAAATCTCAAAATTTTACATTAACTAAATATCAATGCTCTGATTTCAAAAATAAACTCTATTTTATAAAAATAATTTTCTAAATATTTTTAATTCATTTTTTTAAATAAACACACTATTCACCGAAAATTCATTTTTTTCAGAAAAATCCCCAAAAATTACCTTAACATAATATCGATGCTCTGAGTTCAAAAATGAAATCCATTTTATAAAAATAGTTTTCTAAATATTTTTAATTTAATTTTTTATTAAAAAACACTATTCACTCGAAAAAAAATAATACTTGAATAATAATTTATGAAACTGTTATTTACCCATTTTATTGAATCTCATTACTTAATCTAGGTGTCTAAGTTATATTAAAACTTTCTTTGAGTGAATTTACTAATCCATTTGGTCACATTACTAATCCTAAGCATAAAATCACTATTCATAATTTACTATTCATCAAAAATCAAGTTGATCTTATTAGACTCAAAATTTCATACTGAACATAATTGTAGAAGACCATTTTTCGAAAATCATTACATATTTTTATTTATTTAAGGTTTACATAAACATTTTTAAAATATCCTTTCTCTAAAATTCATCAAAAATATGCATACTATATTTATCCAGACATTTGAAAATTCCTAAACTTCATCATAAGAAGAAATCCCAATTTTTTATTTAAAACAAAGGATTACACAAGGCAGTTACGGTCTCCTTACATAGCCCCTTATCACACCAGCATAGGACCTAAGTGTAAGGTGTACTAAGGTGAGAGAATCTGAGGGAGGCTCGGCCAACATCGCACGAGTAGTAGTTTCTATCAGTTTGAACTTCTCGCGAAGGCGATCCTGTTCTAGCTTCACACGATGAAGTTCAGCTTGGGTTTGGTCCAGAGCAAAGCCTAGTGGTGCTACCTCCTTCCCAAGTTCTGTTAGATGGGCTTCGATCGGTCTAAGACTACTGGGTGAGGCCATCAAATCTTCTTTCTATATTAATTAACCAAGATTGCTTGTATTTAGAGACAATAGTCAAAACATTTAGATTTCAGCGGTCATATTGACCAATGGTCAAATAACAGTCAAAACCCAACAATCTCATTTTAATTATACTCATGTTATCAAATGAAACATTTTTGTTGAGTATAAAAAAAAATAAAATAACACATAAAATTAGGAAACAACATTTATTTAAAATTTTGGGTCGTTACAATCTTCCCCCCTTAAGAAATTACGTCCTCACAATTTTTAAAATTGGGTTTTGAAATTTCATTGAATGTCCCACATCGGAAAAGGAGTCAGTAAAACTATTACTTTAAAAGAAAGGGAAGTACAAAGGTCACCCGAGTTAACCCACACTAGGATTCCATGTAGGAAAACATGGACATGGAGGAGAAAACAAAGGGTCAAGTTCTGAGGGAGAGTGATAGAAAACATGATTAGGAGAAAGTTAACCATAAGAAAATCCCAAACTTATAATGTGTGTAAATGGTCTTTGATTACCCAGTAGGAAACGTAACCCAACAACGTTTTTGTTTTACGTTCCTTTTCATAATTTTGAGGAATTCATTTACTACATATAACAAAAACATAAGAAAATATACCTACCTTCATGTAAAGTTTCATCCTTTAATAAGTTTCTACCAAAACTAATCTTTTCTCCAAACGATGAGTATTCAAAACTACTTGGTCTCATCAAAACACAAGAATCATCTTCTAGAGAATCACATCATCCACAAAATATTAACTATCTATTTCTTCTATCTTTAAACATTATCCCAAAAATAGAAAGGGTAAGGTAAAACAACTCTTCAAAAAGAAATAATCCCATAGGAATGGAAACTACTTTTAAATCTTCAAAGTTCCATGGTACTACCCAAAGTTCATCATAGACCATTCCATAAATAACGGTCCTTAAAATTCCTCAAAATAAACCAAACTAAGATTGAAACCCAAATACAAGAGGGATTTGATAACATAGTCTTCCAAAATAAAATTCATTGTTCATCTCCAAACAACATCAACCACTCCTAAAATCTTATAACAAAAGTAGCTAACCTAAACATATTTTATCCAGGATAGGTTAATAATTCCCATAAGTATCCTAAATTACTATAAGTCCACCTTAAATTCATCGATTCTTCAAAATATAAGTCAACCTTACTTCTCAATGAAAATACCGTAGTAATCTATTTACCTCGATCATATAGGGTCCCCAAAATAGTGAACGTATTCCAAAATAATAATCATATTTTAATCCCCTAATCATCTATGTCATATTAATACGACAATCTTCACATTTCCTATCACATTGGTTATTGGTACATGTTCTTCCATTTCCCACCATTAACTAAGAAGAGAAAGCATATTTAGGGGCTTAAGTACTTAGCCAATAATCATGAAAAGGAACTAAAAGCATATAAGGATAACTTGTAGAAGAAAAGTATACCCTAACTTGTGATCCCCTAGGTTCCCATCTAGGTTATCCATGATCATATATTCTTATGTTAATATTTATTTTATTTTTTCTTTGTTCCTTTAACAATGGTTCATACTAAGCTTATGAATTTACCAAAGCATATCCCCCGGGAGTGTTGTAACCAAGAGTGCAGAAAGGCCCATTGTCGTGTACCAGTTCCCGTTCGAGTCTAGCTCAAAGAGGTGTTTTCGGGTTTTACCCCTATTTACATCTGTGCCAGAGCCACCTCTACCTGCTCGTATCCAGACAGGGATGTATTTTCTTGGCAACCCCTTACTCAATACTCACCAAAATACCAGGAAGATTTCATATAATTAAACTTTTATATAGGGTTATTCCTAGAGTTTTCATATCCTAATTTCCACAAATAACTAAACCATGCTTTGATACCAACTATAGAATCCCGTCTTTTTATAACATAAACTTTCATTACATTACACAAAACTGATGATCTTTAAGGTTTAGTGTCTTGGAATCAAGGAACATAATACATGAAAACAATATAAAGCATTCTTCTTAAACACTTGAAAGGCTTCTCCTTAAGTTCATCCTAGGTTCATTACTGCATCTCATAACCTGGAGACATACATCAAAATAAAGGGTGAGCAGAAGGCCCTGTAAGGGAAACAAGAGAAACATTTTACATGTGAACTTGAGACACTTCAATAAGGACATGAAAAGAACTTTAAGTCATGAGAAAGAAATCATGAGATACATCATAATAAAAATAAAAAATTTCATAACTTGAAGATGTGGCTGCAACATTTAATATTGACAATCATTTCATTTCACCAAGGTCCATCCCCAAGGTTTCATTAAAAATTACCAGGGTTATTCACCAAGGTATCAGTCTAAAAAGTCATCTCTAGAGATTAAGTCTTTACCCAACGCATTGGAGCGCTATCTGGGCGCAACCTTGACATGTATTTATTATCATGTCAGACACATATATCATCATAAATAATTTCATAAACAACCCATATAGCATAAAATAAATGGGTTTCATTTCATAATCATAACGTTTTAAAAACTGCTTTATAGACATGATCTTTATGTCACTTTAAACCCACAGAAAAGGGAAAGCGGGTTTCATGTATGTAAATCCCAAAATTTAAAATAGAACATTTTGATATATATTTGAATACCCCTGAATAAATAAGATCTTTGATTATTCACTTAATAACATAAAATAATTTTGAGATAAAGAGGGAGGCATTTTGAGACGAAAACTATGTAGCATAATGTCTACAATACATGGTTTTAGAAAACATTAAAAAAGAGGGGACATGAGTCACCCACTAAAAAATGATACATAAAATAGTAGGGGAACAGAATATATAGTATTTAAGAACATGGTAATGAAATTTTAATTATATACCATATGAAACGAATAACTTGAAAGGAATACAAAAATAAGATTTCTCTTATGAGAATTCGGCAGCCTAACAGCGTCACTTACAACTTCCAAAAATGGATTGACGAGATCAAATAGGGTCTCTCATCATATGAAAATAAATGATAAGTATGATAGATATATAGATCATACCCCAACATAATAAAAAGTAACTTGAAAGACTTGACATGAAAGTAGATCTTGAAAATGAGAAGGGTGAAAGAACCCCTTAGAAATTCGGCAGCCTAACGGCGCCACTTAAACTTCAACAAAAATGAATTGATGAGATCAAATAGGGTCTCTCATCATATGAACATAAAATATCACTATGATAGATTTAGATATCATACCCCAACATAATAAAAAGGAACTTTCAAGACTTGACATGGAATTAGAACTTTGAAAAAAAGAGAAAGGTGAAAGAACCACTTAAAAATTTGGCAGCCTAACGACGCCACTTAAAACTTCAAAATACTGAATTGAAGAGATCAAATGGGGTATCTCATCATATGATCATAAAATATCAGTATGATAAATTTAGATATCATACCCCAACATAATAAAAAGGAACTTGAAATACTTTACATGAAAATAGATCTTGAAAAATGAGAAGGGAGAAAGAATTCGTTACAAAAATTTCGGCAGCCTAACAACGCCACTTAAAACTTCATAAAACGAAATAATGAGAGTAAGAGGGGATCTCTCATTATATGAAAATGAAAAGGGCAGTAAGAGTAGTATAAAAGAACATCCTTTAACATAATAACATGTAGCAAAAAAATAAATTACATTAAAGAGATTTCTTGAAAAGAAAGAGAGAGGTCGGATCCCTTACCTTAAAACGTAACTCTTAAAACTCAAAGGTTTGGACCTTGAGGGCTTGGGGGCACCTTTGGAGGACTCCTTGGGAGGTAAGGAGACCATAACTTCGTTGAGGATGGTTTTGGAGTCGAAATGATGAGAGGAGGTCTTGATATTTATAGGGAAAGTGAGGGGACAAGGCATTAATGGCCAAGGGACACCTCAAAAGTGGTTTCCTCAAAAGCATGGGCCCTCCCATGGTACTTCCCATAGAGTTAGGCCACATGGGGACCCCCACACAATAATTCATCCTCTTTAGTCGACCATCCCTTAAAATATCTCATGATATCATCATGACACGGTTATGATGTCATTAAACATATCGAAACCCTAAAACTGTATTTTTTACTATTCACTAAAAATTCAACTTTCTCAGAAAAATCCCAAAATTTTACATTAACTAAATATCAATGCTCTAATTTCAAAAATAAACTCTATTTTATAAAAATAATTTTCTAAATATTTTTAATTCATTTTTTTAAATAAACACACTATTCACCAAAAATTCATTTTTTTCAGAAAAATCCCCAAAAATTACCTTAACATAATATCGGTGCTCTGAGTTCAAAAATGAAATCCATTTTATAAAAATAATTTTCTAAATATTTTTAATTTAATTTTTAATTAAAAAACACTATTCACCTGAAAAAAACTAATACTTGAATAATAATTTATGAAACTGTTATTTACCCATTTTATTGAATCTTATTAGTTAATCTAGGTGTCTAAGTTATATTAAAACTTTCTTTGAGTAAATTTACTAATCCATTTGGTCACATTACTAATCCTAAGCATAAAATCACTATTCATAATTTACTATTCATCAAAAATCAAGTTGATCTTATTAGACTCGAAATTTTGTACTGAACATAATTTTAGAAGACCATTTTTTGAAAATAATTACACATTTTTATTTATTTAAGGTTTACATAAACATTTTTAAAATATCCTTTCTCTAAAATTCATCAAAAATATGCATACTATATTTATCCGGACATTTGAAAATTCATAAAATTCATCATAAGAAGAAATCCCAATTTTTTATTTAAAACAAAGGATTACACAAGGCAGTTACGGTCTCCTTACATAGCCCCTTATCACACCAGCATAGGACCTAAGTGTAAGGTGTTCTAAGGTGAGAGAATCCGAGGGAGGCTTGGCCAACATCGCACGAGTAGTAATTTCTATCAGTTTGAACTTCTCGCGAAGGCGATCCCGTTCTAGCTTTACACAATGAAGTTCAGCTTGGGTTTGGTCCAGAGCAAAGCCCAATGGTGCTACCTCCTTCCCAAGTTCTGTTAGATGGGCTTCAATCGGTCCAAGACTATTGGGTGAGGCCATCGAATCTTCTTTCTATATTAATTAACCAAGATTGCTTGTATTTAGATACAATAGTCAAAATGTTTAGTTTCCAGCGGTCATATTGACCAATGGTCAAATAACAGTCAAAACCCAACAATCTCATTTTAATTATACTCATGTTATCAAATGAAACATTTTTGTTGAGTATAAAAATAAAATAAAATAACACATAAAATTAGGAAACAACATTTATTTAAAATTTCGGGTCGTTACAAACCAGGGTTTCAATCTAAGGCAGGCTAACCATTTTTCATGAATCATACCCATTTTTGAAGCCCCTAACCTCTATGAGGATCCATATCTTTATGAATAACCTCTACGTGAGGCTCCAAGATTTTTGAAACATCTATCTTGGCCCTCTCCATGGTGCCTCCCTTCTTCTGACACCCCTTTATGAAGGTCAAGTGCTTGTAGCCCCCGTACCAATCCAGGACCTATTTAACCACACCCTAGATCCCTGTGTGATTAGTTCCACCCACTCCTACATCTTACCACTTTACATAAAGTGTGGATCAGACCCCCCATAATACAAGTTTCTTCTAAGAATAAGTACCCTAAATCCCATTACTTATAAGTATAGGAACCTTATTGTCAGCCTCATGATTGAACACTTTTCCATGACAGTTCTAACACCATGTCCCACACAAATTAATATTATTAATGGTCATTTAATCCCTAGGGGTGAGGATTTAATCCCTCCATATTTTAGTTTCATGATGTAAAATTGCATATTTCCACATTCTAGTCATATGAAGTTAAACTACACGAAAACATCCTTAGTACATGATGTAAAACTATAGATTTACCCTAGGTAGAAAAAAGTATGATTCCCCATGTACGATCATCATGGGATGCTACCCTCACCCACCATGGAGTAAAAACCACCCCCAGAGGTAAGAATCAACACATAATCCCTACACCATCCCTCACCAACGCTCCTATCACAATACAATCATCCTTACCACATGATGTTAAACTCCATGGATTGGTCTTGTCACGCAACTATAAACATTGGCATAAAACTAAATGGGTTTTGATCCATGTCTCTTGAATAGGGTATATAAGATGCCTCCTTGAGGTTCGATCCTAACATCAATAAATCTAGGTGTGACATTTTCCATTCTAGGGACACACCTCCCATATCCACCTCCATGAGGAATTATGATCCTTTGGATAAAACTCCATGGGGAATTTTGATATATTGGTAAATTGCCAAGGTGTTCCTGTATAGGGACTCACCTCCCAGATCCTCCTCCATGGGGTGTTATTATCCATTGGTAAATTATCCAAGTGTTCCCTCCAACCTAAGGAGCCACCTCTCAGATCCTCCTCTATGGGGCATTCTGATCCATTGGTAAACTATCTAGGTGTTCCCTCCTAGGTATTCACCTATCATATATTCCTATATGGGGCATTATGATCCATTAGTAAACTATCCAGGAGTTCCCTCATAGGAATACACCTCCCGAATCCACCTCCATAGAGAATTATGTACCATTGGTAAACTATCCTGGTGTTCCCTCCTAGGGACAGACCTCTCAAATCTACCTCCATGGGGTGTCTTAATCAGCTGGTAAACTATCTAGGTGTTCCCTCCTAGGGATGCACCTCCTGATCTGACTCCATAGGGTGTTCAATCCATTTCCACAAGATGTTAAAATCATTCCCTGATATCGCCTTCACTAGGTGTTTTGATCCATTAGTAAATTCAGGTGTAACATATTCCCCCTAGGGATGCACCTTCTGATCCACCTTTATAGTTCATTAGATCTATCTCCATAAGATGTTAAACTCATGCCCTAATCCTTCCTACTAGGACATCCCAATCTGTCTCTATAGGATGTAGAATTTATAACCTTGTCTATAAAATCTAACACATGCATAAGTATAGGATGCCTAAGGTAAAAATATTTGGAATACTTACACCCCTGGCATTAATTACCTCATGATCGACATGGGATGCATTGGTTTCTGTGCCTAATATGCCTATATGATATTCCCTCTTAAGAAGAATATTCACAGGTGATCAATATAACCAATGTCCAAACATGTCTAGAGATTACCAATGCAACTAATCTCATGAATGAAGGGGACTTACCTATAAAAAAATCAATCAATTAACTAATATCTATATAGAGATGGAACAAGTAGTGAGTTCCATGAACATGACTTAAATCTTTGAGGGATACCTGGACTAGGAAGTGAACTCTATGGAGGCATCCATAGAAGGAGGAAATGACATCCTATCATCCTATTTTGATCAAGGATTAGGCATCACTGATGAAAGTGATGAAAGATACCCACCTTTGAGAAGTGGGAATGTGGGGAAATGAAAATGTGCACCATACGTGGCCCTAGTGAAAGCCTCCAAAACAAAAATGATGAGCCTGATGTGAAACTCTTATCCTTATCATGGGGACTAGTAGTGTCTAGGAAATCAATAGATTGACATTTTACTTGATTTAAACTTTTGGCTCCATGTCCCACCAAGAAATAGGCGAGCCTAGTATAGAACTCACATATTAATTGGGGGTAGTTAGCATTGGTAATCCCTAGTATACAACATCATCAGTGTGGATCCCTCTCTACTTAAGATGATTGGATGAAGTTGGGGAATTGGGAATCAATTTTCTTATACCTGTACTAATGGATGAATCCATATTTGTTATAGGACTCAAGCTACAGGAAACCAACAATCCAACACCCATAGACACCTGGGTAAGAGAAATATTGATGTGAGAATCCCTCACACCTCTACCCCTTCCAAAAATTATGCCTCATATTCATCTATTATGGTATAATTCCCCATATCACTCTATGAGATCATCTATAAGAGGTTTATCGATGCATAAATGCTCTGGTATGAGAAATAAGGGGTCATTATCACTAGGGATATGGCCCTCCAGGACCTGGAGGCATCAGCAACTCACTGACACTACCACCCCTAAGGGTCAGGTAGGGGAAAACTACCCCCATTTCAATGGAGAATCACTTAGGGAGCCTCTACCTAGATTGGTTTGAAGATTCTATACCCTAAATCAATGAGGCATAGAATGCTCATGTCATGTTTGCAAAAACTACTACCTAGGAGCCACCCAAGAGTGCTCCCACTGAGCCTCGTTACTGCTAGCACCAAATGGTCCCATAGTCTGAGGAGTATATGGAATTCACCCTTGTTCATCCATACCTAGTCTAACGCACTCGATGCCTATGTTGGGGGTAGGCCCAAAATAGTTCTTGAAAAGAGTAATCTATTATGGCTCCCATGTCCCCAACCACCAATAGTATATCCCATCATATTTGCACAATAGGCGAATGGGGACCCATCTCTGCTCAATTGGGATTGAGACTCCAACTAACTCATAGGTAGTATGAGTTGTCTATTTCAATTTATTCCACCAGTGACAACAGTTATAGACCATCCCATGATAAATAGAATCAATGGGGATGTCTTCCTCACACCATATCTCATCAGATCAGAGGTCATCCCTGCTTCTTTAACAACCAGCACAGAGGTCCTCCCCATGCCACAACTATCTGGAGTGAATTTCCTCCCTAATTTTTCAACAACTAGTACAGAGGTCCTCCCTGTATCTCTACCAACTAGAGTGTAGGTCCTCCCCACTCCTTCAGCAGACATAGAGGAGATCCTATCTATGTTACCAACAACCAAAAAAAGGTCATACCCATGCCAAATACACACCCTACCCTAAAGAACCATCCTAGGGAAGAAGGGATAATGCTCATCATCGAAGGATAAATCCTGGTAAGCACCAAGTTGTCACTAACCTTGTGGATCTATTAGATTCTTATGGGAAAGAAAACTCAATGATTGAACCTAAAACCCAGCTCCCAGAGTCTGGGGAAGGGGCCTGATAGTTGAGATTCTCTATTCCAGAAGCTGAGGTCCATAGGATCCCCAAATTACTCTATAGGTACATGCAAAAGGAGGATTCTCTAGATCCATTCTAGGGGATCATAGTGCAGCCACATTCATCACCACCAGTTTTCATCCTCTCTACCTATAACCAAGAAGTTAGAGATTTATCAGGGTCAGGGTTGTAACCTTCATATGGTGATCAATCTATTGATCTATAGATGAACATCGATGCCCTCATACATGAGATAGTGGTGAATACTCCATTATACATAGATGTAATGATGAGGTTGGAACCTACCCCTAGAGAAGTTTTAGTGAGAATCGAATGTTTGACTCGCGTAGTGACTCCTCTCCCTGTAAACCAGAAGTATAACTATTCTACATCAATGTTGACACCTATATTTTGGTTGGTGCTAATTGAGGCTCGAGTTGACCAAGAGAAGGACCCTTCCTCTGAGTGAGAGGTGCTATGAGAAGTTTTGGTCACTGACCAACTATACTTGGTGTTTTAGCCACCCGTTGCATCATAATTTAATATCCCAAAGTCCCTTATAGATTTCCAGGCCATGTGTTTTTTCCAGATTATCTAGGAAACGTTCCACCACCTCCACAATTGTCAATTGACCTACCCTGGAAGTCAATAACACCTCGAGGATATTGAATATCAGTGCCAAATGGTTGATATCATAGCACTCCTAGTGGCTCAGCACCCTGAGTCATATGGTTACCTCTAGACCCTTCAAAAAATATTCTTCAAAATACTCACAGTTCTCTATCTAATTATAGAAGAAGTGTCTCCTCATGTATAGATCAAAGTATGGGGAAGCATATTGTTCTCTATTTCAACCCTATCTTGTGAAAGTCTGGCCTATCCTCCAACAATGAGGGTAGCCCTTCAGCTATCGTCACTATGAACATGTTCATCCCTAAGATTCTTAAGTATCAAGGGAATAGGTGAATCAATGCAATTTATGATAGGGAAGATCCACCTCAAGGGATGATGCAGGTGTCCTCACACATCAGCAAAGGCAGGCATGTGGCCTTGGAGATCCCCTCAATGAGGAATTTATTCTTACCCACAAACACCTCAATAAGGTCAAGGATAATATAGATCCCTCAAATCCATTTGAGGCTATACTAAAAAGAAAGACAGATCCCACAGTTTCCACCTTGATCCAGCAGCTCGAAGAGCATAAAAGGCTCATCACTGACCTCATTGTTGATCAGTTCCTGGACTACAGTTATACCCCAAGGGATCTCGTGAATCCTCTGGTGGGTCACTCATTACTCCTTAGACATATTCCCATGTTTGATCTTGGTGGTCCAAAATATATAGCTAGAACCAATCCGGAGGGATACAGAAAGAAGTCGAGGTACGAGTCGCTAACCTTGCCCAAGCAACGTGATTACCCACCTCGAGATCTAGGTCATGCCAACCTTCAAGTTGATAGGAATTATCCCCAAGTTTATGAGACTATAAATGCATTGGTGTATATATATACTTATCTATATGACTTGATATCTACTCTCATTACTTTCCTTGAGGCCTTGGAAACACAACAGGCGGCGATCCCACCTGATGGAAAGTTGTACCTAGAACGGGTGGAAAAAATCCGAGCACCCCTGAAGTTTAAAAATCTGATCCTCAACCCATTAAATGGGATGGGTGAACAATTTCAGAATCTATACCACTTTATTTAAAGTTGTAGACCTATGTTGGGAACCCCTGAACAATATGTGGTTGCCAAGTTTCAGTATTTTTTTCAGATGTTGGAGGGACCAACATTCATTTGGTACAGCTAAATACCAATATGGTATATTTTTGGTTGGGAATACCTTCACAGATAGATTATATACCATTTTAGAACCACCACACATGATACATATATTTTTTACCTTTTCAAGTGAAAATAAGGGTCTGATGAGTGACTCACAGATTTTTTTGCCAAATGGAAAAGACTCATTTATTCACTCAACATGTTGTTGTCCTAAGAAAAACTAATAATGATGTGTGTGGGGAATTTCAAGGGATATATGGTCCCTAACCTCATCACCCAAAACTTTCCAAGTGTATTTTTAGAGTTTTCTAATAAGTCTTAGCATGTGGAGGAAGCCCGATAATAGACTAGACAGTTTCACCTGCTGCCTATTCCAACTCTAGTGAGAAGACCTGTACAAGAAGAGACTACCTCCATTATACATGTATATTCCCCTGATCCAGTACAACTGGTGTCCCCTTTTCTAGAGTATCCTCTCCAAGAACATCCCTACAAAGCACAACCTTGTCCAACACAGAACCGTTAGACACCGCTTTGCTAAGTGCAAATTCCTAGATGAGATAATGTGGCTCCAACCCCCTGTCAAGGCCAGGTTCCCAAAGTTCCCTTCCTATATAGATTAAACTAGACTTATTACTTCAAGGATTAATAGGTACATTTTCATGAACCAACCCAAGTCAGTCATGAACCAGTCACCCGATCCATCCCACGACAAGGCCGGAGTGAGGTTCTCAATCCTCCCAGGCTGACAACTAGTACCTAGCATCAGATATAACTCAATTGGGAATGATTTAGCCTATAAAATATAAATAAATATGAATAAAAATAAACACTTTAAAAGGAAAAGAAATAAAACTAAATAGTTAAACATACCTCCAAGTGACCTCATGGGTCACCACAAATCACAAAAGAATGCTCGCTCTGAGAGCAATCCAAAACCTAAAGAACCTAAAACTGAAAAAGATAATGTTTGTGTGAGCACTTAGATACTCGGTTGGGATTCCAAAATTTAGAACCATTCCATAATACTTACCTATAAAAATACAACCATGTCATTCTAGTTTTAAATACATATATTTAAAATAAGGTTTTCATTTCCTTTTAAAATAAGTAACAAGAAAATGATTTCAAAAGAACCATTTTCCTATCTTTTTTTTTCAAAATGGTTTCCAAAGAATGAAAGGTTTTACAATAAACTATTTTACAAGAAGAAAATTACATGAAGGAAATTCCCTAGTGAAAATAAAGAAGTGGAAAGTAGATTACAAGTAAATAAGTTTTGATATAAGAAATACCAGTGGGAATATAACAGTTGAAATGATCTTATTAAAAAAATAAAAAAAAAGGAAATTAGAATACATGTGAATCAGATATCATGGGATATACCTAGACACCATGTGATGAGACCCTAGACATACTCGGTTTCAAACCCATCTACCAACCTATCAATGTGATCCATAGTCAATAAACAATATAGATGCTCTCAACTAGACTCACTAGTGGCACATCCCACATGGCCTTTCCTTACAATGGGGATCTAGTCCATCTAATCAGAACTAAATTGCAACCATCACTCGACTCCCACTACGATGCCTAGGATCCCATGATAGTAACATAAAGGAGAAGTGAGAAGTTTATCACACACCTGACAATAATAAAAGTGTCAACATGCATGCCTTTCCCAATTCTTGACACTTTCCATGAATATACCCTCACTAAATAGAGGATAACCCTGGGGGTTCCCATAATAAAAAAATTGTTTTGAAGGTTCCAATTGGGCCTACACATCATGAGAGTTCGAAACCATTTTCCAAGAAATACTTGTTCCAAACAGGCCTTAGTGTTCAAAATAAATATTAATAATTTGGAAACCCCTCTAATACATATCTTTCATATTTTAAAACCATTTAGAAAATAAATCCAACATCCAAGGTTCTTGAAATTTTAATTAAACTTGGAAACATGCCTCAATAAGGGAAAACCCATGTGACTACTTAGGAAAGTATGAAAAACATGTAAGAAAATCATTCCAATCATCGTAACTATTTCCTATATTATATTTACTTCATAATATAATAAAAACATGTGAAAAACAAGAAAGAAATCATATTTTTCAAATTAAATTCTTGGACATAGGGAACCTACCTAAAACACGATTCTTTTTATGATGCCAATCTGAATCCTCTCTTTTACGATTACACACACATGAATTTATACATTTTTGTGTGTGTAAATACCCCTAGAAGTAAATAATATATTCCCCTCTCCATTAAGGAATATATACAAAGAGGTTATATATATATATATATATATATATATATATATATGCCTTACCCATGCATATATGTGTAGGTCACCTTCATGAATGACTGTCTATAGTACACTAGAAAAACAATGGAAAATAAATAATTATGAAAGCCTTAATTAAAAATTGACCAGATAATTAAAACATAAGAAAACCTACCTAAAACCAAAGGTGAACCCACTAAAAATTGTAGCTAGAACAGGCCTTAATCGGACCCTATGATCCCTAAGAACAGAGAACCAACAATAAAAATACCCAAAACCGGGTTAAGTAATGGGTGGGTCATGTAAACCATAAGGTAGAGGAAGGGAAACCAAGAAATAAAGGAATAAGGAGGAGGATGAGAGGAGAAAAAACTTACTGGAGGAGATCACACCATAACTTGGGAGCAGAAATGACGATCGAAGGTAGTGGGAGGGGAAGGTCGAGCATGCGAGGGAGTCCTATGGGGAAGTTGAGTCATGTGAGACAAAGGGAGGGGAGGTCACATGGGTAGGGGGAGGAAAACCCCTTTGGGGTATAAAATATAATAATAATAATAATAATAATAATAACATTTATAATAATATTAATAATAAAATTAAGTTTTTTTTTGAAAAAATAGAAGGTTGCACGACTTGGCTGCGTGGTCTTCTAGACCGTGCTCCAACCGTTTTGTGAACTATATTTATAAGGAAAATGGACTACACGATTTACCTAGAGGGGAACGTGCCCATGCATCTAGCAGTGCGCCCTGAATATTGCCACTATCTGAGCCACATGGTTTTCACTACTCTAGCACACGATTTCTCCTAATTGTTCTCCAATCATGAGACTTCTTCCTCTCACCCCAAAACCATCATTTTTCTACAAAAACACCTACGAATACTATATGATAAAAGTAAGAAAAATAATAAATAAAATAATAGATAAGTTTCGGATTAGAGTGTGATAATTCTCCCCACCATTAACACTTTATGTCCCCATAAAGTCACCAAGCTTAAACAATGAATAAAAGAAGAAATCTCCAGTTATAATGAGACCTCCAAACCAAGCCCAAAACAGAATGACACTAGAAAAATAACCACTAACATTGGTGTGACCTCTTAACTCCACAATTCACACTCGACCAAATCAATAGAGAATAAAGAGATACACAGAGTGGGGGATGAGAGGGTCTCCCCACCATTTTAAAACAAACTAGCATAGAAAAAAACCCAACACAAGGGTAGTCCCAAAGGAAAAAGAATAAAATAAAACACCATACTAAACCAAGATTAATAATTTCCATAGGACTCAAGAATATCAAAATTGGTACAATCAAAAAACTAATCCATTCCAAAATAATGACATCCGTTCAAATGTACACATTCAAAAAGTGAAACCATAGAGATCTCAAAATAAACAAGGTAACCCAAACCATAAAAAGAAAAAGGGACCCAAAAATAAACAACCATAAGAAGGGAAAACTCAAATGGATTCATTTCTAATTTTGGAGACAACAAGTTTGATCTACATCCCCTACACCTTACAATTCCCTGAATATGTGAAAATATTTACTCTGGGGCCTATGGTTGGAGATCTGATGTCATGAAGTATCTTTTTTCCCATAGTTAGGAGTTGAAACCTCCAAATGAGTATTCCTCCTTTAGCAACATGACCTATATAACTTCTCTAGATGAACCAAACGACCACACCATCTACAAGCCTTCATAGGATTATGATGAATGGATTAGAGTGACGGAATTGACCGCACTGGAAGTAAATGATTGAGTGTTCCATCAAACATGAAGAAAAAAACTGCTGAAGGGGACATCCCAAGAACATGTTCCTCCATTTCACACTCCTCATCAAATGGGGATACCTTCACAAGTTCCTCGATAAACTAGATT
This sequence comes from Viscum album, assembly GCA_963277665.1. Classification (NCBI taxonomy): domain Eukaryota; kingdom Viridiplantae; phylum Streptophyta; class Magnoliopsida; order Santalales; family Viscaceae; genus Viscum; species Viscum album. The sequence continues at coordinate 403,173,411 of OY728138.1, forward strand.
TCCAATTGCCACATGTTTCCCTCTGCAAACCAAATTAGCTACACCTCATCCACTAACATTCGGAATAGAACATTCACATATAAGAGAACAAAATCCTTAATCTTTATACAGAGACCCCACATGAATAAAGGAGCTTTCAACTAATCACTCGAAGCTAATTATAAGAAAAATAAACTATCCTATTAAATATGGCCAACAAATCCATTCACTGTCACTTGACCAAGTTAAACACCTATAATATCTATTATTATTCAACCACTAATGATCCTTGACCATAATGAAAAATAGGAAATGTAAGAAAAGAGCTTAACCCCACCACTCCATTGGGAGTCTGGGAAAAACCACCAATCAGAAGAGACCCATCAAAAACCTTTAAACCTTTCTGGGTGGCATGATCTAAATAACATAGAAACTTCCAACCAAATCAACATAAAAAAAACTCATCCAAATAATATTTCAAACAAATCAACAATCTCATAAACCGACACATCACAAAACCAAATCAAAAACCAAATCAAATATCAACCAAAGCAAAGCCATAACACCACCAAAAAACATGCTAAAAAATCTCTTTTAAGAACCACAACTTCTAAAACCATCCCAAACACTAAATATCATTTAAAATTACACTCTCCATTTCAATTATTCTTAGAAAACAATCATTACAACACACCCAACATAACCAAAACCAAAAATTACAAAAATAAAATTCCAAAAATACAAAAGAAAACATCAAACAATTACTCACTAACAAAGAAAATTTATTTTTGAAAACACTTTAGTAAATCAAAAACATTTTAAAAGGTTGGGAACATACCAATGGTATTCCATGAATCCCCACACATATGAATTCTCATGAAAACTAAAATACACATCCACAAATACCACTAACTATCCACTTTCCAAATGCATATATACATATATGGGATCATTTATAGGAATACCAGTGGTCAAAATGAGACATTTACATTTCTGAAAAGACATCAAAACCCAATTTTAAACTCCCAACCAATTTTCAAATCCACCTCCATGTCCACATCACAATCTTCTAAGTCCTAGAATAATAGGCATCGACAGTGTAAGGGAAATAAGAGTCCCCCTCCAATACTGAATCTATCTCATACTCTTGGAGACTTTGTGCCTCTTAAGTTAGCAGATGCACCCAGTGTATGTCCCGTTCCAGACTATTCCATGGAAAAAGAACATGATTACTCCTCTTTGAATGTCTTTGATCTATTGTACCATTTCACAACACCTAATAGTGATTAATTCCATGTAAACCCCTTAGGTGCCTCTGGATGATGCCATATAAGAAGGGGAAGAGGGCACGCGAACCACCAGAATACTTAGGCCAATACCCTAAACTAGTCCATTCATGCTAATAATTCAAGAATTAAGGTTTTTTGTAGATATCAACAAGCCTTGTCCTCCCAATCCATTATGTCGGGTATGCCTACACACATGACTATGTAGCTGACCATGTTAGTTGGTAGTGTAAATCAGCTAAGACCACACCTCAATCATTCACATCCTATTAGAGCCAAATCTCAGAAAAAATACAATTTTTCTAGTAGTTGATCATAGTAGGTTAGCTATTCAGTAGCTGAAAATTTTTGATACTAGTCAGAACCCATCAGTTCTTCCAGCAGCACCTATTATGCCCCATGCCAAGGAGTGACCCTCTATGGGTAAAAATATTTCCTTTTCATGGAAATACAATGTTTTGAATAACTTCACCAGAATACCCATGAGTATTTTTTTCCTTGAGGTATTCCAATTGTTGAAGTAAATGTGTGAGGCCCTCATACAAGCATTAAAAATCCCCCTCTAATTTGAAGAATATGTAGTTTCTGCTAAGGCCTACTATGTAGACGAAGTTGATCATGAATAATTCCAAGATTTCAACTCATTATTTGGGGAATAAGAAGGTTTCTTTATACAGGGGAACATTTGCCCATTGTATATAACCAGACATTTCAATGGTTTGGAAGTATTCCACTTCCTAGTAGACACTGGTTCTAGGATTAACCACTTCCTGACCAGGATGCTCCACAAGCTAGGACTAGCTGAAGAAGATCTGAATCCCTCCAACCTGACAATATAGGGTTATTAAAAGAGTGAGTAGAACCCATGTAGAAAGTTTTGGCTGAAGACCCAGTTTTGTGTCTTAATCTCAATTACCAAATTCATCGTAGTCCATAGGATACCACCTATAATGAACTTCTGGGTAGGCCCTAGCTTCATTTTCATGTAACAGTCCCCTACTTGTATCAATGATCCCTCAAGTACTCCCACAATGGTCGATTAGGTGTACTCAATGGTTATTATTACCCCCTTGAATCTTGTAAGGACCACTACTAAATGTGGGGAGCATGCTTAGACCAATGGGGTTGAGCGCATAAATTCCCTTAATCATCTAATAGTTGTTGCAAACAGTCCTTGGGAGGACTTGAATGACACCTTCATTCTCTTGATTCATCAGTTGGAGGCTATGGAACTAGACTTGGGAGGATGATTTTTCATCTCTAAGAAGAAGGGTTTTGGTATCCCTAAGATAAAGGATCACCCAAATATTACCTCATACTCATACACTGGACATGCTCGGGTGATACCAGAAGCCTCAACTCCTATGATGTACCGAAAATTTTGCCCAATGGAAACCATTTTGTAGCATTCCAACATGTTCAAAAGTGTATGGATGAATTGATGGAAACTAACCCACCACTATTTCTTTGACATCAATCATGTACCATGTGGTTAGAGGCTAGATGAGATTAGATCAAAAACTTCTATCTCCATGATTTTGGTAGAATAAGAGCCCCTTATTAAGGATTCTGTGTCCAACCAAATAGGAACTAGTGCCCCCCAAGTCGGTTATCCTAGAAGTTTCACATTGTCACATAGATTATCCTACCTTAAATGATGAGGGGGATTTGGAAGATTCCCCTTTGAAATTTTAAGAGGGTGTATCCACCCCCATTGATGAGTTGATTCAAGTGAACCTTGGTACCAAGGAAGATCTAGGGCTAATGTTGATCAGTGAAGCCATGTATCTAGAAGAGCAGCAGCAGTACATGGATTTATTGAATCAGTATTGCAATGAAATTTCTTAGGGATATGATGATATGCTAAGGTTGGACCCGAAAGTCATTGTTCACCATCTCTCCCACCCAGTGAGTCATCACAGATTCAAGCAGCCTCCCCAAAAGATGAACCACTCTCATGGTGATATGGTTAAGGAATAAGTTGATAATATTATCTAAGCCAACTTTTTTAGGGAAGTTAATTATCCCAAGTGGTTATCCAACATTATCCTAGTCAAGAAGAATAATGGGAATATCAGAGTTTGTATTGAATTTCAGTACCTCAATTACCATTGCTCGAAGGATACTTTTTCTCCTTCCAGTGACATAGTTATTGATCAATGTTATATCCAATTTCTAGGGCCTCTTATTTATGGATGAATACTCTAGGTATAATCAGATATGTATATCCCATGAGGGTGAGCAGTCCACCACCTTCAAGGCACTATAAGGGACCTTCTTCTACCAAGTAATTACCTTTGGACTAAAGAATGTAGAAGCCACATATCAGAAGTCCACATACCACATATTAAAACCAATTATAGGGATATTTTTGGAATGTTATGTGGAAAATTTGGTGATTAAATACCACCAGTTCCAATAACATCTAGAGGACATTGAGAAAGTTTTTGGCTTCCTCTGATCCTATAATTTCAAGATAAACCCCTTAAAGTGTGAATTCAGGGTTACCTCTAGGAAGTTTCTCATATTTTTCATAAGATACACAGGCATTAAGATATAACCATATAAGTTCATGGTCATCTGCTAAATCCCCCCCCCCCAATAAACCTCCAAGAGTTGTGGGGCATCCAAGAACACTTTTTCTACATATGTTAATTCATCTCAAATCTGTATGGAAAGTGTAAGACCTTCTCAGTGATCATGAAGAAAGGCACATTTTACCGGTGGGATGAGGAGTGTCAGACCATGTTTGAGTATATCAACCAGTATCTGTTATATCCTCTAGTTATGATGCCACCCGTCTCTGAGAAACCTTTGGTACTCTATGTGACCACCCTGGAATAGTACCTCAATGCCTTTATCACCTAAAAAACAATGTGGGTAGAGAAAAAAATTATACTATCTCAGATGCTTGATCCTTGACACAAATACTAGGTACTACCCCATTGACAAGTGTTGTCTTGCATTGGTTTTCAAAATATAGAAGTTTTAGAATTATCTGGAGCATCATGAGATACAATTGGTCACTCAGGTGGACCCACTAAAGTTTATATTGAATTTACTCATGATGATGGGACAATTGGCACACTGGGTAGTGATCCTTCAGTTCTTTGACGTTAGGTTTGTTCTATAGAAGTCCATTAAATTCCAAACACTGGTAGACTTCATGTCTTCCCACATAACCCCTAAATAATTTCCCTCATACATTGATTTCCTAGATGAGGCTATGCTCTTATTGGATCATACCATTTCATGTTAGAAGATTCATTTTTATAGGGCCTCCTGGATCCTGACCAGTATAAGGATCAATAATCCCAAGTGCAATAGAGTAGGTTTGGGGATCATCCTTATCACCCCAGCACAAGCCATATTTCCATACTCATTCTTGTTATCAAAAATTTTCACTAAAAATGAGGAAGAGTATTAAGATATTATCTCTAGTCTCGAGATGTGCCTCAATATTGATTTCTACCTCTTTCATGTGAAGGGAGACTCCAAGTTAGTCATCAAAAAAATAAATGGTGACTACATTGTCATAAATTAGGAGCCCGGGCCCCTTCCGGAGGGTACTCATCAACTAATGGAATAGTTCCTTTCTCATCCATAAGTGATTTGTGTCCCTCAGTCATAGAATGGTTGAGATTATGCCTTATCTAGTTTAGTCATGTCCCTTACAGAGCCTGACTAGGATGATCTGATCATCCATGTGGTGCATCAAAGGGTCACTACCCCCACTATTTCATATGAAGATGACATAAAACATGTAAACTAGCTAGTTGTTAGTGCTCCTATAACAAGGCCCTCAGGTCCCCCCGTAGCATAGTAAATTTACAACTGGACAAATTCCTTCATTGAGTGTCTCCATCATGACATCCTCTTTCCATATTGAGTTATGAGTGAGTGGATACATAGGAATGCATCATAGTTATACCTCTATAGTGGGCCTAACCTTGAGTAGGATCTCTATAGATGTGGGTTTTATGGTATTATTCTCCATTACATTCAAGCAGATGAGGTCCCTCAAGTTATAAAAGAGGTTAAGTTGGCTCTTATGGTGCCCATCAAGCAGGGTAAAAGCTATACCACCAGATTCAGAGGCTAGGCTACTTCTAGCCCACAATGTTCCATGACTGAATTAAGTTTACCAAGAGGTGTCATGCGTGTTATATCCATGTCAACTTTATGAATCAACCATTGGATATTCTCCACACCACCAAGTATTCTTGCCCCTTTATAGTATGGGGACTCGATGTCATGGGACCATACTATCCAAAGAAATCTCGTCAGTGTAGGTTCATTATGAACATGAAATAATTATTCTCTAAGTAGGAATAAGTGATCCCCATTAAATAAGTCAATGCCAAATCTATAATTGAATTTTTGATCTCCAACATCATTCACCGATTTGGAGTTACCCATGCCATTCTCACAGATAACGACACCAACTTATGGGATCTTGAGCTGAAGAAATTATATTCCAAGTATAACATCCATTCAAACCATACATCCCTATACCATGTGCAGGAAAATGGACAGATTGAGGTGTTAAAAAAACCCTATTTGGAATTATGAAAAATATGGTGGGCCAGAACAAGAAGATTTGGTCGAACAAGCTCCCCAACACCCTTTTTCTATATCGAACAAAGACTCGAAATTCCACCTAGGTGACCCCATATTCCTTGGTATATAGAAAAAAGGTAGTATTTCCCATTGATATTTAGTTTCCATCACTCCAAACTGCTATCTGTGACTAGAAGATGTCAAAAAAATTAAAGAAGTACATCTAGCTGAGTTGGAATCTCTTTAAGAGAACATTCTCTAGGCCTTGCACAATCTATAGAGGCAAAAAAATAGGATATTGATAGAATTCAACAAGAAGGTTCACCTCCACTCCTTCCTCTAGGGTGACATGGAACTGGCTCTCAGAACACTGATGATACATGGAAAGAACCCACCAAAGTCGGAGCCCAAGGGGGAATAACCTTACATCATTCATAAGGTCTATTCTAATGGATCATACTCTTTTATTACCATGGATGGAGAATGTGTAACACCTCACTCTAACACCATGTTTCTCAATAATTACTTCACGTAAGGGAATTCTTCGTCCTAGTTGTATGATGTTAAACTACACAGCATTAGGGTCTATACAGTACGACCTTTAAACTACTTGTGAATGGTCCCATATCTACAACCTTAAACTAGAATCCCCCTATATTACAAGAATCATGACCTTAAACTGTATGCAATTGGACTAAGTTTTAAGACCTTAAACTAATAACACCAGGGTCCATGTGACATGACCTTAAAATATTCAAAAAGGTATAATAATTATGAACTTAAACTATTTTCAACTACTATAGTCCAAGTTTTATGAATTTAAACTAGAAATCCTCATGTCCTCAATGTATGACATTAAACTACCACTTTACCATGTGTAAGATTGAGATTTATCTTAATGAGAGATGATTTTACCCCATATAAATCGGGATTCCTTATATGATAAGTATGAGATGGTTAAAAATATCACCCCTTGCTCTAAACATGGGATACCTCAAGACAACCATGAGATGCCTCAATTCCCTCACTTGAGAGGATTTACCCTACCAGTGTTCATATCCTACCACACTGTTTTCTATAACTACATGTTTCTTGATTCCCATCCTCATAAGATGCATAGTGATGTCCTAAATTTTTCTCTTCAGGCCCAGCCACAAATTTATCAACCCATTGGTCCCTTGGCCCTGTTTATAGTCTCAATATCCCAAACATAAACCACGTGTAGTTCATCTCATGGTGATCATGTGGTACATGATCCTCCTTGGATCCTTTCATGTAAAGCACCACTTTTATTCCACACAGATACCCTTGAGGCTAACATCATTCCATTTCAAGCATCATGACTTTAAATTATTTTCCTTACCACCATCAATCCAAGTATTACGACCTTAAACTATGTGTTGTTTGTTTCATGGTACTTATACACATGGTTCAGTATTCCCTCATTTCACATTAGGTTTTACCAATCTTATTCTACAAAAATACCCTATAAAAAAACTTCCCTAGTCTAATCATTATGACTTTAAACTATTTTCCATGGTCCAAACCATATGACCTTAAACTATGTGAAACTAGCTTCAAGATTTCTTCATATGGTAAAAGGACCCCTTGGATCAATTCACATTTGGTTATAACCCTTGTTTTTCACATGAACATCCTTGAATCCCCTCTCCCCATGGTCCAAGAATTTATGACCTTAAAATATTTTAAATTGTTCCAATCCCTATGACCTCAAACTAGGAGCCCTAGTCCAATACCTACAACCCTAAACTATGTGCATTTTCCCTTCATTCACATGGTTTTCTTCATCATTTCATTTATTAACAGCCTATTCCCCCACCTCTTCCCACAACTATGTGGGTCTTGATTCCCATCCTCATAGAATATGCAGTGATGCCAATTCCTTCTATCTTTGGGCCCAACCATAGATTCACCTCAAGACCATTTGTTTCTTTCAGTGTTATCACCCCAAAATTACCTCATGTTCCTCCTTTTAGGTATAATCCCCATTTATTTACCTTCACCCATTAGTAGGATGATATGCCCTCATAGCCTGATATGAGTAAAAAAATAATGGGCATCTCAATGCATAATCCCCACACACCACATCTTCAAGCTCATGATGTTAAATTGTGATCTTACCTCGTATAAATCTGGGATTCCTCTTAATGAGAGATTATTTTACCCTGTATAAAACCATGATTCCCTACATAAAAAATATGGGATGGAAAAACACTCACATCCTCATCACAAAAAATTAAACTATAGCCTTACCCCATATGAATTTAGGATGACTCATATCCTAATATGAGAATATTCAGTATCCACATTTGAGTGGGTATCCCCCTTCTAGCATCATTCCTCAAACATACCATGTCCATAACTATGTATTTCTTGATTATCATCACTATGGGATATGTAGTGATGCCCAAATATTGTATCTTGGGTCCATCCCCCTTTATTGACTTACTATGGGGTCACTTCTTCCCCACTATCATGATGTCAACTTGGGGTATGATTCGTCAATTTTTTCTATAAAAGGGTCTCTTTGACCCACCTTTCATGTTTGGTTATCACTCTTTTTATGCAACACAAGCCTCTTTTTGGAAACCCATTACCCCTTTGGTCAAAGATATGTAAGCCTAAAACAACTTCTTCCCCTATAGTCTGAGCTCTGTAACTTCAAACTAGTAGAATCCCTATTCCAAGTTACAAGACTTTAAATTACCATGCCCACAACTTTCTCATCGCATGATATTACTTCATCCTTACCCTGTGAAACAAACATAGTATTCCTTATAAAATAATTATGGGATGTTAGGGAATACCTTTTATAAAACCGAGATTCTTCATTTCTAATATGGGATGATTATGCACCCCCATCAAAGAGAATGTATCCCCTCTAGTGATGGTATCCTACCACACCATGTCCCAGAACTATGTTTGGATTGATTTTCATCCTCATGGGATATGTAGTGACGCATGAGTATTTCATCTCAACCCCAACCTTGTCATCTAATCACATTGGGATATTTTTCCTTAAAACAAATCTTGATTCTCTCTTACCTTCACTTTCATCTAACACATTCAAGTGAATGGTGGAATAATTCTCAGGGAGCTTAATGTTACATCTAGTACATTCTCCACTTCTGATTTAGTACCTTTTACTTTATCCTATTTTGAATTGACATTTCACCTAATTTTAATAGGATCCCTAAAAGAATAATTCTTAGACACAATTTATTACCTACCATCCCAGGCCCACACCTTGAAGGATTTTCAGTATCAAGCAATAGATCTCATGTTTCAAACTCAGTTAATGTTCAATCCTTCATTTTTCCACCCTATCTCTAGCTGATGTGGGTATTTAACCTATGTTTCAAACATGGTCAATAGATTTTCCCCTCCATATAGTGTTCCCCTATATCACTATCTGGGTCTTGAAATTTGTAATCTATCTTACATGATTTTTTTGGCCACTTTCACACCTCATTGTGTTCTCCCCTGAAAATGACAGGAACTCTGCACCTCTTCTTTTTTCTCACACCGAGCATTCCTCACATGAGCTTAAGGGTTTGGAGGAGGTTCTCCTTAGGAAAGGATGAGACACATGATCACATAGTCTAAACTCTAAAGCCTTTCACTAGGATCCTGATTCCAATAATCATGACTCTAAACTATATGTAAGACATATTAGGAATGTTTTTTATGGGGTTAGGCCTCCTTGGCCCTCAATTTATATTGGTTTTATCACTCAACCATGCTACACATATCCACTTGATAGGCTTGGTCTAGGTCCAAGAATCACAGGCATAAACTATGTGAATGTTGTATTAGATATGTTTTTTATGGAATTAGGTGGCCTCCTAGTCTCATTCATTTACATCAAGTAACCTTCATTTGATGTCACACATATTATTTTGAGACACCTCTCCCATGGTCCAAACTCTATAACCTTAAACTAATAGCTCGGGTCCCAACATATCGAACATAAATTGTTTTCAGCCTATCCCTCATGTTCACATGGAATGAGGATTCCCTTTGACCTCCATTCATGTCAGTTTATTACTCTTTCATTCCACTCCAAGCACTTTAGGGTGCACATTGGTCCGAACACTATGACCATAAAATAAGAACCAAGATCCCATGGTCCAAACTCTATAACCATAAACTAGGAGTCCAATTCTAAGAATAATGACTTTAAAATATGTTTTATCCTCCCTAGGAATGTGTTGTGTGGTATTAGGCCTCCCTAGACCCTTATTCACATCAGGTTTTTACTTTTTTTCACTACACATATCACTTTTGGGACGCCCACCCTATGGTTCAAACTCTATAGCCTTAAAACTAATAGTTGTGGTCTAAGCATAAATACCTTAAACTATATGTATGGAAGGTGTATCCAATATATTCCTTGTGTGGTAGGGCCTCTATGGATCCATTCGCATCAGGTTACCTCTCCTTTGTGTCACACATATCCCCTTGGGATGATACCCCCAGTCTAAGCATTGTGACCTTAAACTGTATATGACTCATCTTAGATTCCTTTTCTTAGTGTGAATTCCTTTAGGATATTTTTCCTTATAATCCCCTTTAGGGAGTTCCCCCATCGATCCACCCTCATATGCCTCCTACCACTTTGGCTAAGTAGATTTTGTTCACATCGATTCACATAATTCCTTTCACACGACGTTAAACTATAATCTTACCTCATGAAATAGGAATGGGATTCCCTCTTAACTTGACATGAGGAAGAAAAGATAGGAAGCTTGGTGCATAATCCCTATACACTATATCCCAATCACATGAATTTAAACTGCGCAATACATCATCCTTACCCTATGATGGTAAACTATGTGTCCAACATTTTCATCGTATGATGTAAAAATGAAACCAGTCTTAGGACCTCACCTAGGAAACTCTTCTAGTGTTGGTCACTTACCACACCATTCATGTTATTTATCATATTATGAGATGAATATCTCATTGGAAGATGATTTTTTCCTTTTTTCAAGATGATAAACCTAGCCAATGTGCTCCAAGTCATGGTAGCATAATTCCAAGAGGGTTGGAATCCATTCCAACATTACATCACTTTAACTCCATGATTTGTGTGACCCTTTATTTGTATCCTCATCATACCCCACATCTAAAGGGGTACCCCTAACAGAATGATTCCTAGCCATAATGTCTCACCTACCATCATGGGTGCACATGCCGAAGTAATTTGGATGACATTCTAATACAGGTCCCGTGTTTTGAACATAGTCAGCATTCGAATCTTATTTTTTTGTATCATCCACTACAGGAAATCCTAGTTTTACCAACGGTTATATCCCAACGGTTTACTAAACCGTTGGGAATATCCATCTATACCAACGGTTCTCAGAAACTGTTGGTATATATGGTTTTATAGACACTTTTACCAATGTTTGTAATGAACCGTTGGTATAGAGGAGTTTTTACCAACGGTTCAATGAGAACCGTTGGTAAAAGTTGGATTTCGGTGACCTTTTACCAACGGTTCTCATTGAACCGTGGGTAAAGGTTTGGGATGAATGTATATACCAACAGTTTTTAAAAACCGTTGGTAAAAATTTCCCCCAAATTGGAAGTAGCCCGTCCTCTCCCCCATTCGTGATCCAGAGCCCTAAACGGGAGCTATCGGAGATTTTGGAGGTGCTTCCGGTTCTCTTCCTCTATCCCATCCAAGGTAAGTTATTTTCTTTAACTTTCAGTTTTTATTTTCGATTTTGATGTGTATATGTTTCTCTTTAGGATGAGACCGATTTCTATTCTCATATTCCCACCCAATTTATGTTCCAGCCCTATTTATGTTTCGGTTCTTTATTAATTTCCATGCATATTCCAGCCCATATAGATTGCATTAGACGGTTGTCTAATTTTTTGATGTGCCTTTCATGTTTCATTACCAAGAAATTTTTATTATATGTTATAAAATTCAATCACATGTTTAGTTTTAACATTCATAGTTACTTTATTATCTTGTGTCAATAATTTATATTAATAATATTTTCATATATTCCATCGTTGAGTGTTTTTACTTATGCAATAGAATTCCAAGCTCATGTTACTTCATATTGATTATTTAGATTTCAAAGTGTTTTATTTTTCATGTTAAATTTATTAAAAAGTTTTGGGGACTAATTAAAGTTATTAGATTCCAATTTCCATGCTTCTATGCTTGTTAAGAATTAAATGAAATATGATGGTTGTAATTAAATGAAATCCAATGTTCAATTTTTATCATGTATGGGTGATTAATAAATTGGAATGTGATGAACCATATAATTGAACCATTGTTGATGCAAATTATATACCAAAAGGTTATTGAATAAAAGTTATTCTTGTGAATTTTGTTACATCATAGATAAAATGGTTGTGGTTATACGAGAGATACCTCTGATGGTTCTTTGATCATTGTTTTATGGAGAATGAATGGTTTAGGTCCGGTATTAATAGTAGCTTCCAGTGAGACCATTTTAGTATAAGGGGAAACGAGATTATGATCTACAAGGGGTGATTGAGTTGGTAGAGACCAAACATTGTTTTTTCCTTGTGTTCAAGAACCATAAATAGAGTGTTCCAATTAGGTGTTCATCAGTAAAGTCATAGGTAAGATTTCCAAGTCCTATTTCATGAAGTTGAATATGTGGTGCTATAGTGGTTTTGGATTGTTTAAGGTACTCTTAGTGTATTATAAACCCTCATTTGTTCCATATTCATTTAAATTGATTTAATATCATTTTTTTCACACACACCATTATATCCTCTCAAACTATATTTAGAGTGTATTTTCATTCGTATGGTGTTAAATATTTTAGTAAATGTCCATACTAGCTTCTTTTATGTGTTCTAGGGGTTTAGACTAATGACAGGGCTGCATGATTATTGTGGGGGTATTCGTTTCATATAAATATACCTATACACCCCGACCCCCTTGGACAACCTGACCACCCCCACGGACAGCCCGCCCACCTGGACACCCCGACCCCCCTAGATAGCCCCCCACCCCCTGGACACCTCCGACCCCCCGGATGGCCCCACCACCCCCTAGACACCCCGCACCCCCCTGGACACACCACACCCCCCTTGGACAGTCCCGCCACTCCCATGATCCTCATCCTACTCCTCATCCTGATCTACTTGAAGAAGTTAAAGTATAAAACTCATATACTCTCAACAAGACCCTTAAGTATTATGTATTCCTTGATCCACTTCCAATATCTTACTGGTCAATCCTTGAATATAGGCATTAGAAATTTTGTATCTTATTTTCTTATATACATTGTATTTTGTTGTATTTCTTAATATGATTCTCATATAGAGTAATGTGTCAGTTATGCTTTTATATAGAGTAAACAATTGTCATTTATGTAAATATTTTTTTGATTAAACTTTAATATTATTGAATTGCTTTGAAATGACTTATTGTGATTTTTTTACAGAATGGATAGAAGTTGGATGTACGAAACTGATCGGATTTCAACCGATTTTCAAAATAATTTGAACAGCTTTCTAGATTTTGCATTTGACAAGGCTTCAGATAATGGTCACATAAACTGCCCATGTTTTAATTGTGTTGGAAGACCTTGGTTCCGCCGTGAAGCAGTTTACTATCATATAACCAAATATGGTTTCCAAACAAACTATTATGTGTGGTATCACAATGGAGAGAAAATGGAATCTCAAAATGTTGATGATCCAAATGATAGGACAGAATTGGAGAGTTTGATATATGATCGGTTTCCATTTATTCGACATCATGAGAAGGAAAGGATGTCCAGCCAACAAGATTTTGATACAAGCACACATGATGCGTCCAATGAAAATGATGATGTTGATAGGGTGAAAAAATTGAATGATGTTGTGACGACACCAGTATATCGGCAATGTGATAAAATGAAAAAGTTGGAATTTTTAATCCGATTGTTTCATGGGAAAACTATGTATGGGATTTCAAATACTGCAATTGATTACATTCTTACCTTCTTGAAGGACTTACTTCTAGATGATGCGGATATTCCCTCAAACCACTATATGGCATGGAAGTTGGTTTATGAACTTGGATTCTCAAAAAAAAATTCATGCTTGCCCGAATGATTGCAGCTTATTTTGGGAGGAAACTGCTGAAAGAAATGATTGTATAAAATGCGGAACCTCCCGATGGAAGCCAAAAGATGATGGAACACCATCTCGTGTGCCACAAAAAGTAATGTGGCACTTTCCATTGATCCCCAGATTATAGAACCTTTTCATGTCTGATGAAATATCCGTAAAAATGCGATGTCATGACACAGAGAGAAAAAATAATAATAAAGAGTTGGTTCACCCTGCAGATGGATTTGCATGGCAGAGATTTGATGCTCGATATCCTGAATTTGCAGCCGACGTGCGTAATGTGAGACTGGGTCTTTCATGTGACGGTTTTAATCCATTTGGAAAGATGCTTACTTCGAACATCACATGGCCGGTTTTCATACACATTTATAACCTTCCCCCTTGGTTGTGTATGAAAAAGCCTTACACTTTCTTGAGTATACTGATATCTGGCCCTTCTGATCCCGGAAATGATATAGATGTATACATGAAACCTTTAATAAAAGAGTTGAAACTTCTTTGGGATGTGGGTGTGCCCACATATGATGCATGTTCAAAAGACATATTTCAGATTCATGCTGCACTTATGTGGACTATCAATGATTTTCCTGCTTATGCAATGATGTCTGGATGGAGCGCAAAAGGAAAATTGTCATGTCCTATTTGTATGAAGAATACTCGATCAAGAAGACTGAAAAATCATCGTAGTTTTAGTTTTATGGGACATCGACAATTATTGCCAATGAACCATCCATATAGAAATAATCGTCAAAGATTTGACAATACCATGTAGAATGACGATCCACCTTAGCGTATGTCTGGAACTGATGTGCTTAATGAATTGAAATATTTTAGTTATTCATTTGGGAAGAGTGTAATGAAATCTAGAAAGAGGAAAAATGTTTCCATTGATACCTGTTACAATTGGAAGAATAAGAGTATATTCTTTGATTTGTCATATTGTTCAACCAACTTGTTACGTCATTGCTTAGATGTAATGCACATTGAAAAGAATATATGTGAAATGTTGCTTTAGATTATTCTAAATGTCAAGGGGAAGACAAAAGACGATTTGCGATCTCAGCACGACTTGGTAGATTGGGGGATCAGACCAGAATTGCATCCTGTCTGTATCAATGAAAATAAATGGAAAGTTACATGTGCTTCTTATGTGATGACTCCTGCTGAAAAAAATCAATTTATGGAAGTGCTAGAGACTATTAAAGTTCCTGATGGCTATTCAAGAAATATATCAAAACGGGTCAACAGAAAAGATTTGAAGTTGAAATCTTTTAAGACTCATGATTATCACGTCCTTTTGCATGAGTTGATTCCAACAGAAATCCGTCATATCTTTTCCAATAATGTTAGAGTCTCAGTTATTCGGTCGTGCTATTTGTTTAGAGATCTTTGTGCTAAGAGGTTGTCCAAATCCCTTGTGCAAAAATTGTTGGCAGAGACACCATTAATTTTGTGTGAGTTAGAGAAAATATTCCTTCCATCATTTTTTACATGAATGTTGCATCTGACTGTCCATCTTCCGACCGAAATACTTCTTGGAGGGCCCGTTTCTTTCCGTTGGATGTATCCAACTGAAAGAAACATGTGCACATTGAAATCATATGTTCGGAACAGGAATTATCCCAAAGGTTCTATTGTGAACGGTTACTTGGCTCAAGAATGTATGGATTTCTGCTCAATGTATTTGTCTGATCATACTACGAGAATAAACAGACCAATGAGAAATGAAGAAGAACAGTATGGGAAAATTGAACCCAGTTTTCCATCACTTCCTCAGACAGGAGGAATTCCGGGATCATATACATTGACAACATTAAACCTTGAAGAGTGAGAGATGGCACATCGCACAGTGTTGTTCAATTGTGATTTGTTCGATGAGTATATCAAGTAAGTTAATTGTACATGTATCTCTTATCTTATCTCTTGTAATTTTAAATATTTGTTAAACTATTATTATTTTTATCTACAGGGAACATAAAGAATTGATATATAGAAAGCATCGTTCTTTATCTTTGAGAAAGAAGGAGGCTTTGCATAGCAAAGGGTTTTCTACTTGGTTGAAATTGAAGGTAAAAATATTTCTGTAATAACTAAATAAAAATAATATTTAATTAAGTTTACTATTTGTTTATATTTTAGGTATCGAGTTTGCCTACAGACTCTGTTTCTGAGGAAATAAGAGCTTTGGCTTTTGGTCCTAATACCATGGTTCGTGCTTGTAAATCACCTGTGATCAATGGATACAAATTTATTATCACTGAACGAGCAAGAAACATGATAACACAGCATAATGGTGTTATGCCAACTGCCACAACAGACTGTTATGCCAGTTCATCGGACACTAGACCTCATTCTGAAAATGTTTCTTATTATGGTGTCGTGGAGAAAATAATAATTTTGGATTATTACTCGCATGGTCGAGTCACTATGATGAAATGTCAATGGTTTGATTCAATGACGAGGCAAGGAACCTTTATTGATGATTGTGGATTTCGAGTTATTGACATGACTCGCACTCTTGCCACCGATGAACAATATGTATTGGCATCAATGGTGAAACAATTTTTTTATGTCAAAGATCATCGTCATCCTAAATTCGGTGTAATTATTGAAGTAAATCCCAGACATGTTTTTGATGATGGTGATGATGAAGTTGACACTATCCCTACTGCAATTGGAAGCAATCCGTTTATTACTTATGATGACCCCAACAGCTCAATTATCAGAGTTGATTGTGAACCCGAAGTTGTGGTGGGAAATATATAGAATCATACAGTCATGTTCTCACCTACATGTTTCACCTACATCATTCAGAGTGTGTATCCTAGTACTTACCTTCATAACACCATAAATCTTCTGTTTCATTATGTTCTTTTTATCAAAATGGTTTTTTTATATTTTGTTTTTTGGGTTACACATTAGTTATCTGTTTCTAATTACTTCCATATTTGTTTTCATTGCAGGAAATGACACCCATTGAAGAGAGGCGGTGGAAAAAGATGACAGATAATAATCGTCACATGGTACAGATGGGTGTTCCTCCACTCATCCCTGTTGTGAGTATTTTATTTCAAATATAAATATTTCAATAACTTATAATATCATGTGTTTACTTTTCTGTCAAACTTTTTTTCAGGATCCACTCCCTAGAAGACAGATATCTGATGAGGAGCCTGATATTTCTCCCAGTAGAGAGGTTGGTGGTAGGAGGGGGGGTGGTGTCAGAGATGGACGATCATCTAGTGGTCCCGGTACTGAGGCCAGTGGTAAGAGGGCTCGTGGGGCGAGAGTTAGACGACCCACTACCACAGACGTATCTTCTATGCCCTATTTTGATCCTGGCGTGTCTTCAGGGACATATGAGATATTTAGACCTCCGATGTTTACACTACCATCTGGCCAGACGTCTATGCCATCATCTTTTGCTTCTGGTTCATTATCTCCGGGCTATTATATTCCACCTTCTTCGACTCCTTCTGCGACACAGTATGTGGCTGAGGAGCATACACTGAGGGACACTCCACCTGTAAAGGATATTCCTTCAGCTTCTGCACCCATTGATCCGACTACCACAGGTATATTTATATAACTCTATCAAATTTTTATACCAAAATTTATTTTTATTATAACTTTTATTGATATTATTTTTCTTTAATAACAGATTCATCTACAGATAAGAGGCGGGGGAGGGGGCGTACTCGCTTGCGTGTGGTATGGAACCGCCAGACACAGTTGATGGTTGAATACAATGTTGATGGACAAATGATTGATAAATCTGGCCAGCAATGTCGGGGTTTTTTGGCGACACTATCCAAATACTCCAATATCATTCCGGTCAGCCCTCTCTCTTGGAGACATCTGCCACCCGAAGTCAAGGATAACACATGGGCACAAATATGGGTAAAAAATCTATTGGATTTAATATAGTATATTTTTGTATTTAAATGAACTAATCAATTTGGTTTCAGCTTCGGTTTAACTTCCCTGGTGGTGAAGGTGCACGACCAGCGCATTTAAAAGAGATAGGAGAGCTTTAGAGAACTTATAAGCATGAGTTGTATGTTGGCTGGTGTGATAGAGTGGGCACGGATTTAGAGACACTACCTATCGTGGATGACTGCCCGATAGAGCAATATCGCCAAATGATTACCCATTGGGCGACTGCTAAATTTAAGGTATTAATATCATTTGAGTTATTTAAATGAGAGTTTTCATATTTTGCATTAATATAATCTTATTAATTATTAATCATTATTTAGGAATCTTCTGAAAAAAACAAAAAAAAACCTTGATTCAAAGCAATACATCCACACTTTGGGGTGCACAACTATGGCAGATCATGAGAGGCAGCAGGTACGATATAGTTGTTTATAATTTTTCTTTAGGACTTTCCCTTTTTAGTGGATCCTACTTAAATTTTGTGATTTATTGAATAATGAATATATGATTATACTTTCAATTTATATTGTTTCAATGTCATTACAGAAGCACAAAATGAATATTGAAGGACGTATCCCTCGAGCAAAATTGTTTTTCTCGAGTAGAAGAAAAAAAGATGGAACTGCGATAAATGAACCGACCCAAGAGAAGATTGTAAGTTTTAATTTGTTTATTTCAAAGTTTAATATCTAATTTGAAATTTAATAATCTATTAATATTTTTTATAGGCTACTTTAGAGGCTCTTGATGCCCAGGAGCCTGACAATTTTGGGCCACACGATCATTTATATCAGGTTTTGGGAGATGAGCACTCTGGTCGAGTATGCTGCCGACCTGGTAAGAATATAGTCCCGACAAGGTATTGGTCATCTCCAGGTATCCATTCTAGTACCACCAAGTTGGAACAGGTCAAGGAGCATGCAAGACAGTCTGATAAAAGGGTCACAGAGTTGGAAGTACAAGTTCAAACAAGAGACAGAGAATTTATGAAACTGATGAAAGCATTATCTTCATCACTTCCACCAGAGGCTAGTGCGGCTTATCAGACATTTATGTCGTCGATGGGTGCATCATCCAATGCACCAGGCGGCAGCTCTAGTGGTGATCGAGATGATGACGTTCCTGGTGATGACGAGGATGCTGAAGAGGAAGAGGGCGAGGATGAGGATGTGGATGAGGACGAGGATGGGGCTGAGGGCGAGGATGGGGCCTAGGGAAAGGATGATGCTGAGGATGAGTATGAGGCCGATGATGAGCATGGGGATGATGACGAGGACGACGACGAGGACAGAGATGGCGGTGAGGATGAGGCTGATGATGATAGTGGTGATGGTGATGGTGATCAGAGGCAGATTGATCCATTACATTTTTGAATTCTGTATAACTCTTTATTTTTTAACATGGTTTTCCACTTTGGGGTTTTCCTCTGCTTCATAGGGACGTTGCATTCGGATTCTGTTTTTTTCACTTGATTCTTATTGTATGATTAGTCTACTACCTAGACCTTTAGTATTCCTTGGTACTGTGATACTCATTTTTCTATTTTTTTTACTTAGATTTCTTAGTTAGCCATGTATTTCATGTTTATGCATGTGGAAAATGATATGGAAAATGTGCTTTGAAGTAGTGGTCGACACCACTCAAAGTGTCTAACTTTTATTTGAAATGGACAGGATTTTAAGTGAAAACAACAACTGGCATACAAAAAACAGACCAAACGCATTCGGATTCTGTTTAAACTATAGGACAATGATACATGGGTCATATGTGACGTGTACGAGTCAACCTCGCCTCAATCTGAGGGCCGGTGTGGCCGGTACCACTCAAAGTGTCTTTCTTTTGTTTAAAATGGATGCGCTTTTAAGTAAAAAAAACATATACAGAAAATAGACCAAACGCATTCAGATACTATTGATACTTTAGGACATGTATCCATGGGTCATATGTGACATGTACGAGTCAACCCCGCCTCAATCCAAGGCACGGTGTGGCCGGCACCACTCAAAGTGTCTAACTTTTATTTGAAATGGCCAGGATTTTAAGTGAAAACAACAACTGGCATACGTAAAAAAGACCAAACGCATTCATATTCTGTTTAAACTATAAGAAAACGATCCATGGGTCACATGTGACGTTTACAAGTCAACCCCGCCTCAATCTGAGGGCCGGTGTGGCCGATACCACTCAAAGTGTCTTTCTTTTGTTTAAAATGGATGCGCTTTTAAGTAAAAAAAACCACATACAGAAAACGGACCAAAGGCATTTAGATACTGTTGATACTTTAGGAAATGTATCCATGGGTAATTTTTGGCGTGTAGGAGTCAACCCCGCCTCAATCCGAGGTGCGGTGTGGTCGGCACCACTCAAAGTGTCTAACTTTTATTTGAAATAGACAGAATTTTAAGTGAAAACAACAACTGGCATACGGAAAATAGATCAAACGCATTCGTATTCTGTTTAAACTATAGGACAAGAATCCATGGGTCATATGTGACGTGTACGAGTCAACCCCACCTCAATCTGAGGGCCGGTGTGGCCGGTACCACTCTAAGTGTCTTTCTTTTGTTTAAAATGGATGCGCTTTTAAGTAAAAAAACCACATACAGAAAACGGACCAAAGGCATTCGTATATTTTTGATACATTAGGACATGTATCCATGGGTCATTTGTGATGTGTACGAGTTAACCCCGCCTCAATCTGAGGCACGGTGTGTCCGACACCCCTCAAAGTGTCTAACTTTTCTTTGAAATGGACAACAGTTTAAGTAAAAACAACAACTGACATACGGAAAACCGACCAAACCCATTCGGATTCTGTTGAAACTGTAGGAAAATGATCCATGTGTCATTTTTGACTTTTAAGAGTCAACCCTTCCACAATCCGAGGCGCGGTGTGGCCGACACCACTCAAAGTGTCTAACTTTTCTTTGAAATGAACAACAGTTTAAGTAAAAACAACAACTAACATACGAAAAACCGACCAAAGGCATTCAGATTCTGTTGAAACTTTAGGAAAACGATCCATGCATAATATGTGATGTTTACAAGTCAATCCTGCCTCAATCCGAGGGCTAGTGTGGCCGGCACCACTCAAAGTGTGTCACTTTTCTTTGAAATGGACAACAGTTTAAGTTAAAAAAACAACTGCCATAAGGAAAACGGACCAAAGGCATTCAGATACTGTTGATACTTAAGGAAATGTATCCATGGGTCATTTTTGACGTGTAGGAGTCAACCCCTCCTCAATCCTAGGGCCGGTGTGGTTGGCACCACTCAAAGTGTCTAACTTTTATTTGAAATGGACAGGATTTTAAGTGAAAACAACAACTGGCATATGAAAAATAGACCAAACGCATTTGGATTCTGTTTAAACTATAGTAAAATGATCCATGGGACATATGTGATGTGTACGAGTCAACCCCGCCTCAATCTGAGGGCCGGTGTGGCCGGTAACACTCAAAGTGTCTTTCTTTTGTTTAAAATGGATGCGCTTTTAAGTAAAACAAACCACATACGTAAAATGGACCAAAAGAATTTGGATACTATTTATACATTAGGAAATGTATCCATGGGTCATATGTGACATGTACAAGTCAACCCTGCATCAATCCGAGGTGCGGTGTGGCCAGCACCACCCAAAGTGTTTAACTTTTATTTGAAATGGACAGAATTTTAAGTGAAAACAACAACTGGCATACGGAAAACAGACCAAACGCATTCGGATTCTGTTTAAACTATAGGAAAACGATCCATGGGTCATATGTGACATGTACGAGTCAACCTCACCTCAATCCGAGGTCCAGTGTGGCCGGTACCACTCAAAGTGTCTTTCTTTTGTTTAAAATGGATGCGCTTTTAAGTAAAAAAAACCACATACGGAAAACGGACCAAAGGCATTCAGATACTGTTGATACTTTAAGACATGTATCCATGGGTCATTTTTGGCATGTAGGAGTCAACACCGCCTCAATCCGAGGCGTGGTGTGGCCGACACCACTCAAAGTGTCTAACTTTTATTTGAAATGGACAGAATTTTAAGTGAAAACAACAACTGGCATACGGAAAATAGATCAAATGCATTAGGATTCTGTTTAAACTATAGGACAAGGATCCATGGGTTATATGTGACGTGCACGAGTCAACCCCGCCTCATTCCGAGGGCCGTTGTGGCCAATACTACTCAAAGTGTCTTTCTTTTGTTTAAAATGGATGCGCTTTTAAGTAAAAAAAACCACATACAGAAAACGGACCAAAGGCATTCGGATACTGTTGATACATTAGGACATGTATCCATGGGTCATTTGTGACGTGTACGAGTCAACCCCGCCTCAATCTGAGGCGCGGTGTGGCCGACACCACTCAAAGTGTCTAACTTTTATTTGAAATGGACAACAGTTTAAGTAAAAACAACAACTGACATACGGAAAACTAACCAAACCCATTCGGATTCTGTTGAAACTGTAGGAAAATGATCCATGTGTCATTTTTTACTTGTACGAGTCAACCTCGCCACAATCCGAGGTGCGGTGTGGCCGACACCACTCAAAGTTTCTAACTTTTCTTTGAAATGGACAACAGTTTAAGTAAAAACAACAACTAACATACGGAAAACTGACCAAAGGAATTCAGATTTTGTTGAAACTTTAGGAAAACGATCCATGCATCATATGTGACGTGTACGAGTCAATCTTGCCTCAATCTGAGGGCCATTGTAGCCGGCACCACTCAAAGTGTGTCACTTTTCTTTGAAATGGACAACAGTTTAAGTTAAAAAAACAACTGCCATACGGAAAACGGACCAAAGGCATTCAGATACTATTGATACTTAAGGACATGTATCCATGGGTCATTTGTGACGTGTATGAGTCAACCCCGCATCAATCCGAGGGCCGGTGTGGCCGGTACCACTCAAAATGTCTTTCTTTTGTTTAAAATGGATGCGCTTTTAAGTAAAAAAAACCACATACGGAAAACCGAACAAACGCATTCGGATTCTATTTAAACTATAGGACAAGGATCCATGGGTCATATGTGACGTGTACGAGTCAACCCCGCCTCAATCCGAGGGCCGGTGCGTCCGGTACCACTCAAAGTGTCTTTCTTTTGTTTTAAATGGATGCTCTTTTAAGTAAAAAAAACCACATATGGAAAATGAACCAAAGGAATTCGGATACTGTTGATACATTAGGACATGTATCCATGGGTCATTTGTGATGTGTACGATTCAACCCCACCTCAATCTGAGGCATGGTGTGGCCAACACCACTCAAAGTGTCTAACTTTTCTTTGAAATGGACAACAGTTTAAGTAAAAACTACAACTGACATACGGAAAACTGACCAAACCCATTAGGATTCTGTTGAAACTGTAGGACAATGATCCATGTGTCATTTTTGACTTTTACAAGTCAACCCCGCCACAATATGAGGTGCGGTGTGGCCGACACCACTCAAAGTGTCTAACTTTTCTTTGAAATGGACAACAGTTTAAGTAAAAACAACAACTAACATACGGAAAACCGACCAAAGGCATTCAGATTCTGTTGAAACTTTAGGAAAACGATCCATGCATCATATTTGATGTGTACGAGTCAATCCTGCCTCAATTTGAGGGCCAGTGTGGCTGGCACCACTCAAAGTGTGTCACTTTTCTTTGAAATGGACAACAGTTTAAGTTAAAAAAACAACTTCCATACAGAAAACGGACCAAAGGCATTCAGATACTGTTGATACTTAAGTACATGTATCCATGGGTCATTTGTGACATGTAGGAGTCAACCCCGCCTCAATCCGAGGGCTGGTGTGGCCGGTACCACTCAAAATGTCTTTCTTTTGTTTAAAATGGATGTGCTTTTAAGTAAAAAAAACCACATACGGAAAACCGACCAAACACATTCGGATTCTGTTGAAACTTTAGGAAAACTATCCATGGGTCATTTGTGACATGTAGGAATCAACCCCGCCTCAATCCGAGGCGAGGTATGGGTGGCACCACTCAAAGTGTCTAACTATTTTTTGAAATGGACAACAGTTTAAGTAAAAACAACAACTGACATACGGAAAATGGACCAAACACATTCAGATACTGTTGATACTTTAGGACAAGGATCTATGGGTCATTTGTGACGTGTACGAGTCAACCCTTCCTCAATCCGAGGCATGGTGTGGTCGGTATTACTCAAAGTGTATTTCTTTTGTTTAAAATGGATACGCTTTTATGTAAAAACAACTGGCATACGGGAAACCAACCAAACGCATTTGGATTGTGTTGATACTTTAGGAAAACGATCCATGGGTCATTTGTGACGTGTACGAGTCAACTCCGCCTCAATCCGAGGTATGGTGTGGACGACACCACTCAAAGTTTCTCTTTTATTTCAAAAGGAAATAATTTTAAGTGAATACAACTGGAATTTACACTCATCAACGATAGTCGCAAACTATTTTTCATGAGTTGGGCAGTTTCACAAATGGGGTCATAAGTGACGAGACTCCTAAGAAAATACCTTTTCACCATATATTATAAACAATACAAGTTCAATGCAAAATTCATCACAAATCATTACATACCCAAACCTAGGATCACAAAAAAAAAGGATTTTAGCCAATTTGAAATTATTATTCAAATCTAATAGATATTTATCAAACTATTCTACCTATTAGAATTTAATGGGGAGGTGTGCTGGTTGGGGGGTTGTGCATGGGTGAGGTGAATTACCACCAGATGATTGTTGTCATATGTGTTTTTTGGGCTATTTTTGGTGTTTTTTATACTTTTTGAAATATGTATGTGGTTTTTGTGATGTTTTTTATACAGGTGTATAGTGGAGGGTATATTGAGGGTTGTTGTGCAATGTTTTTTTATGCAGGTGGATGATAGGGCTACTGGAGGGCTTCTGGGGGGCTGTTGTGCAGCAGCTCTGGCAAAGGTTATACGAACGGTTCAGAACCGTTGGTATATCTTTTTCCAGAATTTAGGAAAAGGCTATACCAACGGTTCTGAACCGTTGGTATAAGATTTTCCAGAATTCTGCAAAAAGATATACCAACAGTTCTGAACCGTTGGTATAAGTTTTTCCAGAATTCTGGAAAGCTTATAACAACGGTTCAGAACCATTGGTATAGACTTTTCCAGAATTCTGGAACACCTATACCAACGGTTTAAGTGCAACCGTTGGTATAGGGCTTTCCTCACGGCTTACTAGCCAACGGTTTAGAAAACCGTTGGTATAGTCTATACCAACGGTTTTCCAGCCTATACCAACGGTTTTAAACCATTGGTATAGCCTACTTTTCCAGTAGTGATCCCCAATGAAATGATTTGGATAATATGTTTCAAACATTGTTAATAGTTATCCTCCATCATCACACCACTCCCCTTTTGTTCCAAATGTTAGGTATCATGATTCACACTCTCCATTCCCCTTTTTTTGGTATAATTCAACACCCCTTGCATTACCCCATTCATGAGATAGCAGACATTGACAAAGAAATTCATCTCTTCAGAGATCCCTATTCTCCAACTTCAGCCCCTCTCAACCTAAACACTCATGATGGTCAATCAACAAATGTAGACCCTAAGTGATGATTATCTGACACTCTCATATAAATGAGAAACCAAATGGTCATCCCTTTCTTGTCACACTAAGAATGACTCGCATGATATTAAGGATGAGTTATTGGTTATTTCATGAATATGTTTGAAGTGTAATAATAAGACAAAAGTAGCATGTTCAATCATGAAAGAATTTAAAACAACCTGACTAAAGTTCTGGAGGTTTTTCTATGCATTAGGGCCTCTCCTTTGAAAAAAAATATCCTAAAGATTGACCCTAGTGATTGAGAATTCAATCTCAACCAATATTTTTTGGGTGGCCTCTAGAGTCCCTTTCTACTCCACTATGTTAGCCACCTCTTCATTGGTTTTGGGATTAAATTCTTCAGCCTTGATCCACATCCAATTTTGCTCGACTAGGAACTCAGCCACCAAGGATGTTTCCTCCATCACCTTGGCCTTAGACATCACCAATTGGGCCTTCATATTGTTTATGATCTCATCTTGGGAAGCAGTAGTGACCGAAATGCTCCTGCACCAGCCCTTCTAGGTGGGAGATTTTCCCTTTAGCTTCCTCAAGTTCCTTGAATCCCCCATCCTTGTGCTTCTTCTAGGAAATGTTGAGTACCTTCCATTTAGAACATGCCTACTCAACAAGTAAGTCTTGAACCAATGCATGAAGGTTGTTGGATTCTACCCCACTAGTCTCTAGGATGACTAGATAGTGGTAGAGAGACCCCACTCGATGTGGTAGGTCATCTATCTGGGTTTGGGTGATGAAGTTACACACATACCTCCACTCTTTGTGATGAATGACCCAATTTTCCTTGGTGGGATCTGACCAGAGTCATCAAAGTCTTCCAGCGGTGTAGGCTAGTATAGAGGGAAGACCACTAATACCTCAGTGGTCAGATCGTCTGCAGGCATGTCCTTAGACATGACCGGATTGAAATCTATTACATGGAATGGATCCTCATCGGATCCTTCAACTACAATAGAAGCCTCTTCTACCCCCTATGGAACCTATGAGGTGGATGCATCCTTCCCAACATTCTTCAACTTCCCTTACTAGTGGCGCAGTTTTGGATTCATCTCCCACAACTTCTACTGATGAAAATTTTGGGGTAGGCATGCAACCTCCCCAAATTTTCCAACAACTGGCTCAATTTCCACTTCCTCCATCATGGCTTTAGCTCCAACATCCACCTTTAGTGGTGCTACTACAAAATACTCTACTACTACAACACCTTTAGTCAGCCCCATCATGGGCACCATCTCAACCTCCTCCATCGAGGGAATAGTATCAGTGATCCCTTATAATGTAACATCAATGTCTATCCCAACCACCATAACCTCCCTATCCATTTCCACTAGGATAATGGAACCTAACATCACTTTTTTGGCCTCTGGTGCTGCTGACTCTGACATTGATGTTGGCAGCTGATCCCCGAGTACCATTTGAAATTCCATTTAAATATGCATCAGCCAAACATAGAAATGAAAATATGAATATACATAGGTGAAAATGGGGAATATAATTATGTGAGTAATATAGTCTAGTGAGTAGTGTAGAAATGATCACATACAATCCCTCTGATAGGGAAATTCCCTCTGTGGCTACTTCCTTCTTCACAGACACTACGTCAACTAATGATTGGACACACATGGTCATAACATCAAGTAGGGACCCCATGCTCACCCCTTCAAGGTTTAAGGCTACCTCACCCTCTGCCTAAGGCTCGTCATGGTCCTCCCCCTATTCTGTTCTCACCAATTACTATGAAAGATAAAGAAGGAATTAAGAAAAAAAATTAAGGGTCAAGTGATATCCAAAAATCATACAAATATTAGAAGGTTTACCTGATTGGTAGCTATATGTTAATCTCTAGTTGAGTCCTGGTAGGCATCAATTCCCTAGGATTCTCCCAATCCTTTACCTTTGGCTGCACTAGAATTTGTGTGACCCCCAGAGATGACGAGAGGGAAATACATGCCCAATATAACCTTTACCCAGTAGGTCAAGGGACACACAGTGCCACAAGAGTAGACCACTTTCTATATCTCCTCCATATATTGCATCACCTTAGAATTAGATATGTGGAATATTTACCTTGAGTGACCCTACCTTGTGAGTAATATCCCATAAATGATGAGATACTTTCACACCCCCAAGGGGTGGTGATCTACTTGTGAAGTTCAAAACTCTCCCAAGTATTGGGAAAAGTAGCATCTCTGGGAATGTTAGGGCTATGTATTTGCTTCCTAGGGCCTTGGACATGCACCCTTGGGATCTCCCTAGAGGTATCTTATTCCTCCCATGACTGTTTCCCAGACGATTTGAGCCTAAAACTACCCCTCTCCCTCTAGCATCTACCTGTTCCAGGCTAGGTACTATAGGATCCACTGCCGCCATGACTTTTACCACCGGACCAACCCTAACTCCATGAATTACTCTAGCCATCAATCTCCCTTGACCTCATAGTTTTGGGACTTATACTTAATGAAATTGGTAGGATTGGTTCCTTAGAATATCCTTAGGATACACACTCTTCTAACTTTTTTTGTATTCATGGATGAGTTTATATACAGTAGTATTTGACAGAAGCTCATATTATCCTTTCTCATCCTCTTGTATGAACATGTTCCAGATATTTATTTAAACCAAAGGATGTCACTCATGATTCATCCCCCACATATACCTTGGGGGGAAGCTTCTACAGGAATCTAAATTTTCATGCAAACCGGTGTGGGTTGTACAGCTCACAGATCACATTGTAGTCGACCCTTTTCACCAAAACTCCACCTAGAAAGGAAATTAGGTACGATCATTTCTTGATGGTCCCAATACCATCATCAGCCATTGAACCCATTGTAAGGGGGAATAGTTTAAACATGAAGTGATCTGATAGCCTGGTCCTTTTTAGCATGTCCATTAGGCCCAACTTGAGTGGGAAACTCCCAGTAATATTTAGAATCGCTGGTTGGGAGTTCATTATTGGAGGATAGATGGGGATTGGGTATTCATATCCCCCATGGCATCTCTACCCAACTGTAAAAGAAATTAAGGGGATCACATACATGGATCAGAGTCTTCCCTTGGATGATATGGTGAAGCACCATATAGAGATTTGATGATACTATAATAGCTAGGTTGAAACAATTCCCCCTCACCAGCATCACCGTCATAATGAAGTTGCTCAGCCGTACCCCCATATGTGTATCACTCACAAGGAGAATCCAACCAAAAATCATTTTAACAATAAATTCCGCCAGTCTGACCATGGGATCTTCAGGATTTATGTTATATCCCTACATCTTCCACTATCTTGACTCCAATATTTTCTAGTAGGAGTACTCTTTGCACTAATGGAATGCCCCGGGGAATGTACACAACCTTCCTGGTAGGTGTTATATTTTCTCCACATTTACCATTGGCTCATTCAAGAAGTATCCAAACCATTAATTGAATGGGATTTCCTTCAACCTCAGCTTGTGTTCATTGGTCCCTTTCACTAACTTCAGCAACACCCTCATAAGAGTATTCATATTTTTCTAGTTATCTCACACATTATCTATGGGTAAGAACTCTCCATATATCACCCCATAGATTGGGATCCCAATAATATGGTGAAGATACCATAGGTTGATTCCAACATCCCCATGATTCAGATGGAATGTTTTGGTTCCTAGAGATCAACTACTCAACAGTTCTAGTGTGATGTCCAGGTGGTGATAGACATGAAACTGTGATGCACATACTAAATCATATATACCCACTTGGTTTAGATATACCTTGAATTCATGACATGATGCACACATCCAATAGGCCTAGGACCATTCATCGATGAAATTTACTCCCTGGTGTAGGTCTCAGTTGTTCGTCCATCCTTTCCTTGAGAATCATCTCATACTACAGGGGGATGTCTCATCCTCTAGTTTATCTATTTTAATGTTGTTGGTGTGGTTCCATAGAGTGTGTGTCATGAGTGATGCGTATTCCTTCTGAATGTTTCCCCTAGAATCACTATGCCACTAGTACTATCCCGATGTTCTTTTGAACCAATAAGTGTTATCGTCTCTACTCACCTCAAGGATGAATACATTTTCCCTCACCCCAAAACCATAGAGTGGCATACTCTTTCACAATAGATACTCCTTTTGAACATCTATTAGTATCACGTTGAGTGAGTTAGGATCTAAGGAACTCTGAACGCTCTCCCCAATCATTACATTCTTGGCTATTTCCTCCTGATGAGAGGCAACAACATTATCTCCTTTAGAATCCATTTTGTTCAAGACTTATGAGTTTTTATAGGCTCAGTTAACGAAGGTCTGTTTGTGGAGATTGGTTTTTAATGGTCGACTTCACAAAGGTATTTCATGAAGGTTGGGTTTGCAGAACACTATTCACAGAGAACTATTCATAGATCTAGGCTCGCAAAGATACTAATATTCATGAGTGTTAAGGATTGATATCACAGAATGCTTACAAAGATGGTGATATTTTAAAATATAGAGAAAGGGATATTCCTTTCATGAAGTGCTCATGCTCCCTTTAATACCCCCATGTTCTATTTATTATAATAAAACCTGACCTTCATACTCAGTCTTAATGAATGGTATTTGCAAAATTTCTTTGTGAAAGGGCTTTGAGAAAGGGATTCATGAAAGGGATTCATGAAGGGCTTCATGAATGGGAATTAATTGCCAATTTTCAGCGATTTTCCCACAAAATTCAACTCTACTTTTCTCTATCAGCTCTAATTATGAAGGGGTTAATTTTGTAATGTTTAACGATGCATTCCATGGGAAAATTTGAGGAAATCATGGTTGGATCGAAGAAAATATGAGCCAAACCGGCCCAAAAATCCATCAAAGGGGTCTATTCCCTTAATCTCACCACCTTCGTTAATGATCGGGGCTCACAAAGGTACCGAGTAATGGATATCCTTAATGAGCACACAATGTCCTGATAGTAACCTCCATTCAATGTCAAAGCCAATTCATAGAGTGATTTATGACTGTATAAAGGGATTATTGTAATCTCTGTGCCACAACATTCAGACTCGTGGATCCCTACCCACTCACAAACCATGTAAATCTTTATAGAGGCCTCCGATCAACACAAAACCCCCATTCCTATAAATACCTCCTTATTTGTTAAATTTAGGGGGATTCATGACCTTTAGACTTTTTAAAATCACTCTTTGTTCACGAACCCCCTGAACTTTGTGAGTGAAAGTGAAAAAATGGATCACCCAATCTATCCAAGATTTAAAAAATCACATATATTGTTTTCTTGAGAGACTCCACCCAAAGTGTATATGACTTTCATGAAATCTCATTCCCTTCATAGAAGAATAAATCCCTTTTTGAAACCTGAGGCTTCACGAGGCATCTATCCTTCAAGAAGCCAACCCTATGAGAACTAGGACTTCACTCCAAGGTAGGGGCACCCTGTTTCATGAAGCATACCCCTTAACAAATCCCCTGACCTCTATGAGTCTTATAATATTCATTAATCAACTCTCTTTGAGGATCCAATATTCTCAAAACCTCTCTCCTGGGCCTCTATATGGTCCCCCCCCTTCTATTGACACCCCTTCATGAAGTTTGAGATCTCGAAGCCCCCATACCAATCTAGGTCTGGTTCAACCACATCCCAAATCCTTGTGTGACTGGTACCACCCACTTCTATGTCTTACCACTTCACATAAAGTGAACTGGACCCCCATCGTACGTGTAATGACCCAAACTTTTTGAATAGTATATTAACTTACTCTTAACGATTTAATAGAGATGTTAATGGTTAATGCATAAAGAGGAGTCGATGGCTTCATCCGGTAGACTTGAACCTTATGAAGCCCACTTATCAGAGCTTGGGAAGGAGGTGGCATCTTTGGGATTCTCTTTGGACCAAGCCCAAGAAAAACTCCAGCGTGCCAAGCTTGAACAAAAATGCATGCGGGAGAAGTTCAGGTTAGTAGAGATTACTACTAGGGAAATATCATCTGAGCCACCCTCATATTCTCTCACCATAACACACCTTACACTTAGGTCATATACTGGTGTTATAAGGGGCTATGTGAAGAGACCGTAGCTTCTTTGTGTAATCCATTGGGATGAATAAATTGATATTTCTTCCTTTAGTGATATTTGTGAAATTTCAAATGTCCGGATAATTTTAGGATGTATTTTATTGATGAATTTTGAAAAAAAGGATATTTTAAAATATTTATGTAAACCTTAAATAATTAATGATGTGTAATGATTTTCAAAAGATGGTCTTCTACAATTATTTTCAGTACGAAATTTAGATTCTAATAAGATCAACTTAATTTTTGATGAATAGTAAATTATGAATAGTGATTCTATGCTTAGGATTATAAATGTGACCAAATGGATTAGTAATCTCACTTAAAGAATTTATTAATATAATCTAGGCACCTTGATTAAGTAATGTGATTCAATAAAATGGTTAAATAACAGTTTCATAAATTATTAGTCATGTATTAGTTTTTTTGGGTGAATAGAGTTTTTTAATAAAAAATTAAATTAAAAATATTTAGAAAATTATTTTTATAAAATGGACTTTATTTTTGAATTCAGAACATCGATATTATGCTAAGGTAAATTTTGGGGATTTTTCTGAAAAAAATGAATTTTTAGTGAATAGTGTATTTATTTAAAAATTAAATTAAAAATATTTAGAAAATTATTTTTTATAAAATGGAGTTCATTTTTGAAATCAGAGCATCGATATTTGGTTAAGGTGAAATTTTGGTATTTTTCTGAGAAAGTTGAATTTTTGATGAATAGTGAAAATACAGTTTTTAAGTTACGGGTGTTTAATGACATCATTAAATGATGTATTAAGTATGTAATCAATATGGTCGACTTATTAATAGTAATATAAGGTATGAGGTGTCCCAAGTGGCCAATACCATGGGAAAATACCATGGGAAAGCTCATGGTTTTGCCAAAACCACCAATGAGGTGTCCCTTGGCCATTAATGCCTTGTCCCCTCACTTTCCCTATAAATACCAAGCCATCCTCTCATCCATTCGACTCCAAAATCATCCTCAACAAAGTTCTGGTCTCCTTACCTCCCAAGGAGTCCTCCCAAGGTTCCCCAATCCCTCAAGGTCCAAACCTTTGAGTTTTAAGAATTACGTTTTAAGGTAAGGGATCCTACCTCTCTTTCTTTTCAAGTAATCTCTTTTATGTCATTTCTTTTATGCTCCATGATCTTATGTTGGAGGATGATATTTTATATTCCTCTTACTTTCCTTTTCATGTTCATATTATGAGATACCCCCTCTTCATCTCATCAATTTTTTTTAAAAATGTTTAAGTGGCGCCGTCAGGCTGCTGAATTTTTAAGGGATTCTTTCACCTTTATCAATTTTCAAAGTTCTACTTTCATGTCAAGTATTTAAAGTTCCTTTTTATTATGTTGGGGTATGATATCTATATCTATAATACTGAAATTTTATTTTCATATGATGAGAGACCCTATTTGATCTCTTCAATTCATTTTTGTTGAAGTTTAAGTGATGTCGTTAGGCTGCCGAATTTTCATAAGAGAAATCTAATTTTTGTCTTCCTTCCATGTTTTTTCATTTCAAATGGTATGTCATTAAAATTTTATTACCATGTTCATATATCTTTCATTTTCTGTCCCTATACTGTTTTATGGGTCATTTATTAATGTTTGACCCATGTCCCCTCTCTTTTCAATTTTTTCTAAAACCCTGAAACATAGTCGTTATGCTGCAGAATTTTCGTCTCCAAATGTCTCCCTCTTTTTCTAAAGTTTTTTTATTTTATTAAGTAAATACTCAAAGATCTCTCTCCTATATGGGTATTCACATATATACCAAAATTTTCTATTTTAAATTCTGGGATTTACATACATGAGACCCACCTTCCTTTTCTGTGGGTTTTAAAGTGACACAAAGATCATGTCTTTAAAGCAGTTTTTAAAACGTTATGATTATGAAATGAAACCCATTTCTTTTATGCTATATGGGTTGTTTATGAAATTATTTATGATGATATATGTGGCTCACATGATAATAAAGGGGAATTTAAGGGTGCACCCTGATAGCGCTCCAATGCATTGGGTAAAGACTTAATCTCTAGAGATGACCATTTTGACTGATACCTTGGTAAATAAACTTGGAAATTTTTATTGACACCTTAGGGATGGACCTTGGTGAAATGGAAATGATTGTCTTTGTTAAATGTTGTAGCCACATCTTCAAGTTATGAAAACGTTATTTTATTATGATATGCCTCATGATTTCTTTCTCATGCCTTAAAGTTCTTTTCATGACCTTATTGAAGTATCTCAAGTTCACATGTAAAATGTTTCTCTTGTTTCCCTTAATGGGCCTTATGCTCGCCCTTTATTTTGATGTATGTCCCCAGGTTATGAGATATAGTAATAAACCTGGAATGAACTTAAGGAGAAGCCTTCCAATTGTTTAATAAGAATGTTTTATGTTGTTTTCATGTATTATGTTCCTGGTTTCCAAGACACTAAACCTTAAAGATCCTCACTTTTGTGTAATGTAATGAAAGTTTATGTTATAAAATGCAGGATGTTATAGTTTGTATCAAAGGATGGTTTAGTTATTTGTGGAAATTAGAATATAAAAACTTTAGGAAGAAACCTATAGAAAAGTTTAAATATAAGAAAACTTCCTGGTATTTTGGTAAGTATTGAGTAAGTGGTTTATCAAACAAATACATCCATGTCTGGATACGAGCAGGTAGAGGCGGCTCTAGCACAGATGTACATAGGGGTAAAACCCGAAAACACCGCTTTGAGCTAGACTCTAATGGGAACTGGTGCACGATAACGGGCCTTGATGCACTCTTGGTTATGACACTCCCGGGGGATATGTTTGGTTAATCACAAGCTTTTTATGAATCATTATGAAGGAATTATAGATAAATGTAATTGTCTAAGAATGAAGTCTTAGTTAAAAGATTAATAAATGAAATTAGTTTCTCACTAAGGTTTTATTCTTTTAGAAAATGGTGGGCAATAGGAGGAACCGTCCAGATGGTGACCGCAATGCACCATGTGCTAACAGCCCTCCGATGGAAGCCAGAATGGAAACATTCATGCGAATGATGAACCAAATGACTCAAGTTATGAGTAATAACTTGAATCAAGCTGAGAGGCCAATCTCACCACGAAGGGAAAAACATTCTCTTTAGTTCTTCATGCATCAATGACCACCAATATTTAGTGTATCTACTGAACTATTGGTTACGGAACAATGGATAAGCTCCATTGAAAAGATCTTTTCTGTACTTCATTGTTCGGAACAAGAAAAAGTCACCCTTGCTGTTTACCGCCTAGAGGGAGAAGCTGGTCGGTGGTGGTCACTGATCAAAAACACGAAGCCACGAGGAGAGATGGAAGCTATGGAGTGGGAAGAGTTCTAGGGAATATTCTTTAATAAGTATTTCCCTCGTACCATGAGAACGAGAATGGAGAAAGAGTTTCTCGAGCTGAAATAGAAGGAGAACAAATCTGTCGGAAGCTACGAGATGAACTTCACCCGACTTTCACGATATACCTCTAGCTTTGTCATGGATCCATGTGGGAAGGTTGAAAGATTTTTCGGTGGAATGAGACCTCATCTGCGGAAGAATCTAGCCAACCGGGACTACGATAGCTATGAGGAGATCATGCGGAGTGCAATGAAAGTCGAGCTAGGGTTTGGTGAGACAGAGTGGTCTCATAAGTCAAATGACAAGAAGAGATCATTGGAGCCCAGTCTAGGGAAGACTTTTGACCAGGGAAGAGGTGAAAAGAAAATGAAACATACAACATGCAATAAATGTGGGAAGAAGCATATGGGGAACTGCTTGATCGGAAGTGGAAAGTTCTACAAGTGTGGAAGAGAAGGCCATATTTCTCGGAATTGTCATAGTGAGGTGAAGCCTCAACTTCCCAACACTAACGACAGAGGAAAGATGGTTTCGTCCCTACTAGAAGTCAAATGCTTCAAGTGTGGACAGCTTGGGCACTTTTCTAATGACTATCCAAATTCGAGGGTAGTGGAGGGGAATCACCATTAAACTTAGAAAAGGCCAAGGGATCAAGGTCGTGCTTTTTCTATCACAAAAACTCAAGTTGAAGTTCCGAACGACGTGGTAGCAGGTACTCTTGTTGTCCTATCAAAACTAGCAAGTACTTTGTTTGATTCTAGTTCTGCACATTTTTTTATTTCCTCCAAGTTTTCAAAGAATATAGAATCAATCCCCAAACTGCTTGAGGTAGAATTGTCAGTCAAGACTCCAAGTGGGATTATCCATGCATCAACAGTGTTTAGAGACTCTAGTGTTTACTTCATTGAACACAATCTTATCACAAATCTATTAGTCTTTCCCATGTTGGAATTTGACGTTATACTAGGGATGGACTGGGTCTCAAAGTATAATGCTAAGATCAAAGGCAGAAATAGGGAAATCTCAGTAGTCTTGAATGAACGACCTACAATTATCTTCCAAGTAGAGATATCCCGAACTGATCCCTATCTAGAAGCACCTCCTATAGCTTTCTTTATGGAGTTAATCAGTGATTATAAAGAAGGAAAAGGGAGTATTCAAATAGAATATGTTTCAATTGTTCAGGAATACATGGATGTATTTCCTGAGGAGTTACCTGGACCTCCCCCAGAAAGAGAGGTAGAGTTCTTCACTGAACTCATACCTAGATCTCAACCAATATCAAATACCCCATATAGAATGGAAAATGTGGAGCTAGAAGAGTTAAAGAAACAACTCCAAGACTTATTAGAGAAGGGGTTTATCCGACCGAGTGTGTCTCCTTGGAGAGCACCAGTTCTCTTTGTGAAGAAGTAGGATGGATCAATGCGGCTATGCATTGATTATAGAGAACTGAATGGGATCATAGTGAAGAACAGATACCCTCTTCCAAGAATTGATGATTTATTTTACCAACTTCGTGGGGATCAATTATTCTACAATATTTACCTTCGATCTAGTTATCATCAACTGAGGGTGAGAAGGAAGATATTCCAAAGACTGCCTTCCGATCAAGATAAGGGCATTATGAGTTTACTGTTATGCCCTTCGTCTTGACTAATGCTCCTGCTATTTTCATGGATTTGATGAATAGAGTCTTTAAGGACTACCTTGATAACTTTTTGGTAGTTTTTATTGATGATATTTTGATATATTTCAAAAGTCGTGAGGAGCATGAAGATCATCTGAGGGTTATTTTGAAAACTCTACGGAAGGAGAGGCTCTTTGGAAATTTCAGCAAGTGTGAGTTTTGGTTACAACAAGTGGCTTTCTTGGGGCACATCGTAACCAATGAAGGAATCTCGGTTGACCCTGCAAAGACAATGGTTTTGGAAGAGTGGCCTCAACCCAAAACAGTAACTGAGATTCGTAGTTTCCTTGGTTTAGCAGGATATAATCGGAGGTTTGTGAAAAACTTTTCATGGCTTTCTAATCCACTAACCAAGTTGACTTGAAAAGGGGTTAAGTTCATATGGACAAAGGAATGCAAGGAAAGTTTCCAAGAGCTGAAGAAGAGATTGGTTACTGAACTTGTATTAACACTACCCTCTATCGGATAAGGATTCGTTATTTTTAGTGATGCATCTCTAAAAGGGATTGGGTGCATCCTCATGAAAAATGACAAGGTAGTTGCTTATACATCTCAATAGTTGAAGATTCATGAGCATAATTATCCTACACATAATCTAGTGCTAGCGGTAGTTGTTTTTGCTCTAAAGATATGGAGGCACTATATTTATGGGGAGAAATGTGATATATACACCGAGCACCAAAGTTTAAAGTATATTTTCATGCAGAAATAATTGAACATGAGACAAAGGAGATGGTTGGAGCTTATTAAAGACTATGATTGTTCAATTCATTATCACCATGGAAGAGAAAAAAAGTCGTGAATGCGTTAAGAAGGAAGGATCTTGTTGTTCTGGCAACAATGAGGATCCTAGGAGATCCCCTGATTAAAGATCTAGTAAAACTGTACATGGTAATTGAAGGGACATCATCAACCTTATCCCAAATGATTTCTCAACCTTCATTACTAGAGAAGATAAAGAAGGCTCAAAAAGAATATCCTTCGCTGTAGGATAAGTTTTAGGTTGTAAAGGATGGGAAGTTCCCTGATTTCAATATTGATCAAGGAGGTGTATTGAAATTTCGTACAAGACTATGTGTTCCATCTATTCCGGAGATAAAGAAAGAACTGGTGGATGAAGCTCATAGCTCTACTTTCTCTATATATCTAGGAAGCACTAAAATGTATAGAGAACTTCGTCATCATTATTGGTGGGATAACATGAAGAGGGATATTGCTGATTACACTACAAGGTGCCTGGTGTGTCAACAAGTAAAGGCAGAACGACAACTTCTTAAGGGGGTATTACAACCGCTACCCATACCAGTATGTAAGTGGGATAATATCACTATGGACTTTGTAACTGGTCTCTTGAAAACATCCAAGGGAAATAATGTGATATGGGTTATTGTGGACCGTCTCACCAAGACCGCCCATTTTATCTCTATTCGGGAAGATTTCTCTCTGGATCAACTTGCCAAGATATACGTAAAGGAAGTGGTAAGGCTGCATGGGGTACCACTATCCATTGTGTATGATCGTGATCCAAGATTCACATCAAAATTCTGGAGATGTCTTCAACATGCTCTGAATACTGAATTGAATTTTAGTACGGCCTATCATCCTCAAACTGATGGCCAATCTGAAAGTACTATTCAGACACTCGAAGACATGCTGAGATTATGATCAATGGAATTTAATGGTGGATGGGATCAACACCTCCCATTAGTTGAGTTCTCCTATAACAACAGCTTCCATTCGAGTATTCAGATGGAACCCTATGAAACTCTGTATGGAAAGTGATGTAGAACTCCTACTTGTTGGGATGAAACTGGTGATAGAAAGCTTCTTGGGCCTGATCTTGTGCAAGAGATGACAGAACAGGTTCATGCCATCCAACAACACATAAAGGCTGCTCAGAGTCGGCAGAAGATCTATACTGAAAACCGTCGAAGGGACTTGGAGTTTGGTGTTGGCGAAAAATTATTCCTTCGAATTTCTCCATAGAAGAGAGTCATGTGGTTTGGGAAGAAAGGGAAGCTCAGCCCTAGGTACATTGGACCCTATGAAATCCTTGATCGCATAGGAGCAGTGGCCTATCATCTAGCACTTCCACCGAACCTAGCTCAAGTTCACGATGTCTTCCATGTATCTCTCTTGAGGAAGCACATACCCGACCCTTCGCATGTACTAAACCCAGAGGTGGTAAAACTAGAACATGACCTCTCTTATAAGAAGCAACCGGTGGAGATCTTAGACCGTAGATACAAGGTTCTACGAAACAAG
Source organism: Viscum album (assembly GCA_963277665.1). Classification (NCBI taxonomy): domain Eukaryota; kingdom Viridiplantae; phylum Streptophyta; class Magnoliopsida; order Santalales; family Viscaceae; genus Viscum; species Viscum album. The sequence continues at coordinate 403,212,298 of OY728138.1, forward strand.
ACTACCCACCTTGTGAAAGTGTTGTGGAGGAATCATAAGTATGAAGAAGCGACTTGTGAGCCTGAGGAAACAATGAAGAAAAAGTACCCTCACCTTTTCGACTAGGCCTCAAGTATAAAATTTCGGGGACTAAATTTTTTAAGGGGGGAAGAATGTAACGACCCAAACTTTTTGAATAGTATATTAACTAACTCTTAACGATTAAATAGAGATGTTAATGGTTAATGCAGAAAGAGGATTTGATGGCTTCATCCGGTAGACTCAAACCTTATGAAGCCCACTTATTAGAGCTTGGGAAGGAGGTGGCATCTTTGGGCTTCACTTTGGACCAAGCCCAAGCCGAACTACAGCGTGTCAATCTTGAACGGAAACGCCAGTGTGAGAAGTTCAAGTTAGTAGAGATTACTACTAGGGCAATGTTATCTGAGCCTCTCTCAGATTCTCTCACCATAGCACACCTTACACTTAGGTCATATGCGGGTGTTATAAGGGGCTATGTGACGAGACCGTAGCTTCTTTGTGTAATCCCTTGCGATGAATAAATTGAGATTTCTTCCTTTAGTGATGTTTGTGAAATTTCAAATGTCCAGATAATTTTAGGATGTATTTTATTGATGAATTTTGAAAAAAAAATGATATTTTAGAATATTTATGTAAACCTTAAATAATTAATGATGTGTAATGATTTTAAAAAAATGGTCTTCTACAATTATTTTCCGTACGAAATTTAGAGTCTAATAAGATCAACTTAATTTTTTATGAATAGTAAATTATGAATAGTGATTTTATGCTGAGGATTAGTAATGTGACCAAATAGATTAGTAATCTCACTTAAAGAATTTATTAATATAATCTAGGCACCTTGATTAAGTAATGTGATTCAATAAAATGGTTAAATAACGGTTTCATAAATTATTAGTCAAGTATTAGTTATTTCAGGTGAATAGTGTTTTTTAATAAAAAAATTAAATTAAAAATATTTAGAAAAGTATTTTTATAAAATGGACTTTATTTTTGAATTCAGAACATCGATATTATGCTAAGGTAAATTTTGGGGATTTTTATGAAAAAAAATGAATTTTTGGTGAATAGTGTATTTATTTAAAAATTAAATTAAAAATATTTAGAATTTTTTTTTATAAAATGGAGTTCATTTTTGAAATCAGAGCATCGATATTTGGTTAAGGTGAAATTTTGGTATTTTTCTGAGAAAGTTGATTTTTCGATGAATAGTGAAAATACAGTTTTTAAGTTACCGGTGTTTAATGACATCATTAAATGATGTATTAAGTATGTAATCAATATGGTCGACTTATGAATAGTAATATAAGGTATGAGGTGTCCCAATTGTCCAATACCATGGGCAAATACCATGGGCAAGCCCATGGTTTTGCCAAAACCACCAATGAGGTGTCCCTTGGCCATTAATGCCTTGTCCCTTCACTTTCCCTATAAATACCAATCCATCCTCTCATCCATTCGACTCCAAAATCATCCTCAACGAATTTCTGTTCTCCTTACCTCCCAAGGAGTCCTCCCAAGGTTCCCCAATCCCTCAAGGTCCAAACCTTTGAGTTTTAAGAGTTACGTTTTAAGGTAAGGGATCCTACCTCTCTCTTTCTTTTCAAGTAATCTCTTTTATGTCATTTATTTTATTCTCCATGCTATTATGTTGGAGGATGATCTTTTATATTCCTCTTACTTCCCTTTTCAGGTTCATATGATGAGATATCCCATATTTCTCTCATCAATTTGTCTTAAGAATGTTTAAGTGGCGTCGTTAGGCTACTGAATTTTTAAGGGATTCTTTCACCTTTCTCAATTTTCAAAGTTCTACTTTCATGTCAAGTCTTTCAAGTTCCTTTTTATTATGTTGGGGTATGATATCTATATCTATCATACTGAACTTTTATGTTCATATGATGTGATCCCCTATTTTATCTCATCAATTCATTTTTGTTGAAGTTTAAGTGACGCTGTTAGGTTGCCGAATTTTCATAAGAGAAATCTAATTTTTGTCTTCCTTCCATGTTTTTTAATTTCAAATAATATGTCCTTAAAATTTCATTACCATGTTCATATATACTTCATATTCTGTCCCTCTACTGTTTTATGGGTCATTTATTAATGTTTGACCCATGTCCCCTCTCTTTTTAATGTTTTCTAAAACCCCGAAACATAGTCGTTATGCTGCAGAATTTCCGTCTCAAAATGTCTCTCTATTTTTCTAAAGTTTTTTATTTTATTAAGTGAATACTCAAAGCTCTATCTTCTATATGGGTATTCACATATATATCAAAATTTTCTATTTTAAATTCTGGTATTTACATACATGAGACCCACCTTCCTTTTCTGTGGGTTTTAAAGTGACACAAAGATCATGTCTTTAAAGCAGTTTTTAAAACGTTATGATTATGAAATGAAACCCATTTCTTTTATGCTATATGGGTTGTTTATGAAATTATTGATGATGATATATGTGTCTCACATGATAATAAAGGCAAATTTAAGGGTGCGCCCTGATAGCACTCCAATGCATTGGGTAAATACTTAATCTCTAGAGATGACCATTTTGACTGATACCTTTGTGAATAACCTTGGTAATTTTTATTGACACCTTGGGGATGGACCTTGGTGAAACGGAAATAATTTTATTTGTTAAATGTTGTAGCCACATCTTCAAGTTATGAAAAACGTTATTTTATTATGATATGCCTCATGATTTCTTCTCATGCCTTAAAGTTCTTTTCATGACCTTATTGAAGTATCTCAAGTTCACATGTAAAATGTTTCTATTGTTTCCTTTACTGGGCCTTCTGCTCACCCTTTCTTTTGATGTATGTCCCCAGGTTATGAGATGTTGTAATGAACCTAGGATGAACTTAAGGATAAGCCTTTCAAGTGGTTAAGAAGAATTTTTTTTTTTTTCATGTATTATGTTCCTGGTTTCCAAGACACTAAACCTTAAAGATCCTCAGTTTTGTTTAATGTAATGAAAGTTTATGTTATAAAATGCAGGATGTTATAGTTGGTATCAAAGGATGGTTTAGTTATTTGTGGAAATTAGGATATAAAAACTTTATGAAGATCCCTATAGAAAAGTTTAAATATAGGAAAACTTCCTGGTATTTTGGTAAGTATTGAGTAAGTGGTTTATCAAACAAATACATCTCTGTCTGGATACGAGCAGGTAGAGGCGGCTCTAGCACAGATGTACATAGGGGTAAAACCCGAAAACACCACTTTGAGCTAGACTCGAATGGGAACTGGGGCACGATAACGGGCCTTGCTGCACTCTTGGTTACGACACTCCCGGGGGATATGTTTGGTTAATAACAAGATTTTTATGAATCATTATGAAGGAATTATAGAGAAATGTAATTTTATAAGCATGAAGCCTTAGTTAAAATATTCATAAATGAAATAAGTTTCTCACTAAGGTTTTATTCCTTTAGAAAATGGCGGGCAATAGGAGGAACCGTGAAAATGGTGAACCCAATGCACCATGTGCTGAAGGCCCTCCGATGGAAGCCGGAATGGAAATATTCATGCGAATGATGAACCAACTGACTCAAGTTATGAGTAATAACTTGAATCAAGATGAGAGGTCAATCTCACCACAAAGGGAAAAACATTCTGTTGAGTCCTTTATGCATCAATGACCACCAACATTCAATCTATCTACTGACCCATTGGTTGCGGAACAATGGATAAGCTCCATTGAAAAGATCTCTTCTGTACTTCATTGTTCGGAATAAGAAAAAGTCACCCTTGCTATTTACCGCCTAGAAGGAGAATCTGATCAGTGGTGGTCACTGATCAAAAACACGAAGCCACGAGGAGAGATGGAAGCTATGGAGTGGGAAGAGTTCTAGGTAATATTCTTTATTAAGTATTTCCCTCGTTCCAAGAGAACGAGAATGGAGAAAGAGTTTCTCGAGCTGAAACAGAAGGAGAACGAATCTGTCAGTAGCTACGAGATGAACTTCACCCGACTTTCACGATATACCTATAGCTTTGTCATGGATCCAAGTGGGAAGGTTGACAGATTTTTCGGTGGACTGAGACCTCATTGCAGAAAAATATAGCCAACTGGGACTACGATAGCTATGAGGAGATCGTGCGGAGTGAAATGAAAGTCGAGCTAGAGTTTGGTGAGACACAGTGGTCTCATAAGTCAAATGACAAGAAGAGATCATTGGATCCCAGTCTAGGGAAGACTTTTGATCAGGGAAGAGGTGAAAAGAAAATACAACTTACCACATGCAATAAATGTGGGAAGAAGCATCTGGGTCACTACTTGATCGGAAGTGGAAAGTGCTACAAGTGTGGAAGAGAAGGCCATATTGCTCGGAATTGTAATAGTGAGGTGAAGCCTCAACTTCCCAACACTAAAGACAGAGGAAAAATGGTTCTGGCCCTACTCGAAGTCGAATGCTTCAAGTGTGTATAGCTTTGGCACTTTGCTAATCACTGTCCAAATCTGAGGGCAGTGGAGGGGAATCACCATCAATCTCAGCAAAGGCCAAGGGAGCAAGGTCATGCTTTTTCTATCACAAAAACTGAAGTTGAAGTTCTGAACAACGTGGTAGCAGGTACTCTTGTTGTCCTCTCAAAAATAGCAAGTAATTTGTTTGATTTTGGTTCTACACATTCCTTTATTTCCTCCAAGTTTGCAAAGAATATATAATCAATCCCCGAACTGCTTGAGGTAGAATTTTCAGTCAAGACTCCAAGTGGGATTATCCATGCATCAACAGTGTTTAGAGACTCTAGTGTTTACTTCATTGAACACAATCTTATTGCAAATCTAGTAGTCATTCCCATGTTGGAATTTGAAGTTATACTAGGGATGGACTGGCTCTCAAAGTATAATGCTAAGATCAAATACAGAAGTAAGGAAATCTCAGTAGTCTTGAATGAACGACCTACAATTATCTTCCAAGGAGAGATATCCCGAACTGATCCCTATCTAGAAGCACCTCCTATATCTTTATTTATGGAGTTAATCGGTGATGATGAAGAAGGAAAAGGGAGTATACAAATAGAAGATGTTCCGATTGTTCAGGAATACATGGATGTATTTTCTAAGGAGTTACCTGGACCTCCCCTAGAAAGATAGGTAGAGTTATCCATTGAACTCGTACCTGGATCTCAACCGATATCAATGACCCCATATAGAATGGCAAATGTGGAGCTAGAAGAGTTAAAGAAACAACTCCAAGACTTGTTGGAGAAGGGGTTTATCCGACCGAGTGTGTCTCCTTGGGGAGCACCAGTTCTCTTTGTGAAGAAGAAGGATGGATCAATGAGGCTATGCATTGATTATATAGAACTGAATGGGATCACAATGAAGAACAAATACCCTCTTCCAAGAATTGATGATTTATTTGACCAACTTCGTGGGGCTCAATTCTTCTCCAAGATTGACCTTCGATCTGGTTATCATCAACTGAGGGTGATGAAGGAAGATATTCCAAAGACTGCCTTCCGATCAAGATATGGGCATTATGAGTTTACTGTTATTCCCTTCGGCCTGACTAATGCTCCTGATATTTTCATGGATTTGATGAATAGATTCATTAAGGACTACATTGATAACTTTGTGGTAGTTTTTATTGATGATATTTTGATATATTCCAAAAGTCGTGAGGAGAATGAAGATCATATGAGGGTTATTTTGAAAACTCTACTAAAGGAGAGGCTCTTTGGAAAGTTCACCAAGTGTGAGTTTTAGTTACAAAAAGTGGATTTCTTGGGGCACATCGTAACCAATGAAGGAATCACGGTTGACCCTGCAAAGACAATGGTTGTGGAAGAGTGGCCTCAACCCAAAACAGTAACTGAGATTAATAGTTTCCTTGCTTTAGAAGGATATTATCGGAGGTTTGTGAAAAAAATTTCATGGATTTCTAATCCACTAACCAAGTTGACTCGAAAAAGGGTTAAGTTCATCTGGACAAAGGAATGCGAGGAAAGTTTCCTTGAGCTAAAGAAGAGATTGGTTACTGCACATGTGTTAACACTACCCTCTATCGGAGAAGGATTCGTTATTTTTAGCGATGCATCTCTGAAAGGTATTGGGTGCGTCCTCATGAAAAATGACAAGGTAATTGTTTATGCATCTCGACAGTTGAAGATTCATGAGTAGAATTATCCTACGCATGATCTAGAACTAGTGGCAGTTGTTTTTTCTCTAAAGATATGGAGGAACTATCTTTATGGGGAGAAATGTGATATACACACCAACCACCAAAGTTTAAAGTATATTTTCACGTAGAAAGAATTGAACATGAGACAAAGGAGATGGTTGGAGCTTATTAAAGACTATGATTGTTCAATTCATTATCACCCTGGAAAAGAAAACAAAGTCGTGGATGCGTTAAACAGGAAGGATCCTGTTGTTCTGACAACAATGAGGATCCTAGGAGATCCCTTGATTAAAGATCTAGTAAAACTGTACATGGGAATTGTAATGGAAGGGACATAATCAACCTTATCCCAAATGATTTCTAAACCTTCATTAGTAGAGAAGATAAAGAAGGCTCAAAAAGAATATCCTTTGCTACAGGAGAAGTTTGAGGCTGTAAAGGATGGGAAGTTCCCTGATTTCAATATTGATCAAGAAGGTGTATTGAAATTTAGTACAAGACTATGTGTTCCATATATTCCGGAGATAAAGAAAGAACTGATGGATGAAGCTCATATCTCTACTTTCTCTATACATTTGGGAAGCACTAAAATGTATAGAGACCTTCATGATCATTATTGGTGGGATAACATGAAGAGGGATATTGCTGATTACACTACAAGGTGCCTGGTGTGTCAACAAGTAAAGGCAGAATGACAACTTCCTAAGGGGGTATTACAACCGCTACCCATACTAGTATGGAAGTGGGATAATATCACTATGGACATTTTAACTGGTCTCCTGAAAACATCCAAGAAAAATAATGCGATATGGGTTATTGTAGACCGTCTCACCAAGACCGCCCATTTTATCTCTATTCGGGAATATTTCTCTCTAGATCAACTTGCCAAGATATACGTAAAGGAAGTGGTAAGGCTGCATGGGTACCACTATCCATCATATCTGATCGTGATCCAAGATTCACATCAAAATTCTGGATAAGTCTTCAACATTCTCTGAATACTAAATTGAATTTTAGTACAATGTATCATCCTCAAACTGATGGCCAATCTAAAAGGACTATTCAGACACTTGAAGACATGCTGAGATTATGCTCAATGGAATTTAAAGGTGGATGGGATCAACACCTCCCATTAGTTGAGTTCTCCTATAACAACAGCTTCCATTCGAGTATTCAGATGGAACCCTATGAAGCTTTGTATGGAAAGAGATGTAGAACTCCTACTTTTTGGGATGAAACTGGTGATAGAAAGCTTCTTGGGCCTGATCTTGTGCAAGAGATGACAGAACAAGTTCATGCCATCCAACAACACATAAAGGCTGCTCAGATTCGGCAGAAGATCTATACTGACAACTATCGAAGGGACTTGGAGTTTGGTGTTGGCAAAAAAGTCTTCCTTCGAATTTCTCCATGGAAGAGAGTCATGCGGTTTGGGAAGAAAGGGAAGCTCAGCCCTAGGTACATTGGCCCCTATGAAATCCTTGATCGCATAGGAGCAGTGGCCTATCGTCTAGAACTTCCACCGAACCTAGCTCAAGTTCATGATGTCTTCCATGTATCTCTCTTGAGGAAGTACATACCCGACCCTTCGCATGTTCTGAACACAGAGGTGGTACAACTGGAACATGACCTCTCTTATGAGGAGCAGCCAGTGGAGATCTTAGACCATAGAGACAAGGTTCTATGAAACAAGACTACCCACCTTGTGAAAGTGTTGCGGAGGAATCATAAGTATGAAAAAGAGACTTGGGAGCCTGAGGAAATAATGAAGCAAAAGTACCCTCACCTTTTCGACTAGGCCTCAAGTATAAAATTTCGGGGACGAAATTTCTTAAGGGGGAAGAATGTAACGACCCAAACTTTTTGAGTATTATATTAACTTACTCTTAAAAATTTAATAGAGATGTTAATGGTTAATGCAGAAAGAGGATTCGATGGCTTCATCCCGTAGACTCGAACCTTATGAAGCCCACTTATCAGAGCTTGGGAAGGAGGTGGCATCTTTGGGCTTCGCTTTGGACCAAGCCCAAGCCGAACTCCAGCGTGTCCAGCTCGAATGGAAATGCCTGCGGGAGAAGTTCAAGTTAGTAGAGATTACTACTAGGGCAATGTTATCTGAGCCTCCCTCAGATTCTCTCACCATAGCACACCTTACACTTAGGTCATATGCCGGTGTTATAAGGGGCTATGTGATGAGACTGTAGCTTCTTTGTGTAATCCCTTGGGATGAATAAATTGAGATCTCTTCCTTTAGTGATGTTTGTGAAATTTCAAATGTCCAGATAATTTTAGGATGTATTTTATTGATGAATTTTGAAAAAAGGTATATTTTAAAATATTTATGTAAACCTTAAATAATTAATGATGTGTAGTGATTTTTAAAAAATGATCTTCTACAATTATGTTCAGTATGAAATTTAGAGTCTAATAAGATAAACTTAATTTTTTGATGAATAGTAAATTATGAATAGTGATTTTATGCTTAGGATTAATAATGTGACCAAATTGATTAGTAATCTCACTTAAAGAATTTATTAATATAATCTAGGCACCTTGATTAAGTAATGTGATTCAATAAAATGGTTAAATAACGGTTTCATAAATTATTAGTCAAGTATTAGTTTTTTGGGGTGAATAGTGTTTTTTAATAAAAAATTAAATTAAAAATATTTAGAAAATTATTTTTATAAAATGGAATTTATTTTTGAATTCAGAACATCGATATTATGCTAAGGTAAATTTTGGGGATTTTTCTGAAAAAAATGAATTTTCGGTGAATAGTGTATTTATTTAAAAATTAAATTAAAAATATTTAGACAATTATTTTTATAAAATTGAGTTCATTTTTGAAATCAGATCATCGATATTTGGTTAAGGTGAAATTTTGGTATTTTTCTGAGAAAGTTGAATTTTTGATGAATAGTGAAAATACAGTTTTTAAGTTACAAGTGTTTAATGACATCATTAATTGATGTATTAAGTATGTAATCAATATGGTCGACTTATGAATAGTAAGATAAGGTATGAGGTGTCCCAAGTGGCCAATACCATGGGAAAATACCATGGGCAAGCCCATGGTTTTTCCAAAACCACCAATGAGGTGTCCCTTGGCCATTAATGCCTTGTCCCCTCACTTTCCTTATAAATACCAAGCCATCCTCTCATCCATTCGACTCCAAAATCATCCTCAACGAAGTTCTGGTCTCCTTACCTCCTAAGGAGTCCTCCCAAGGTGCCCCAATCCCTAAAGGTCCAAACCTTTGAGTTTTAAGAGTTATGTTTTAAGGTAAGGGATCCTACCTCTCTCTTTCTTTTCAAGTAATCTCTTTTATGTCATTTCTTTTATGCTCCATGATCTTATGTTGGAGGATGATCTTTTATATTCCTCTTACTTCCCTTTTCATTTTCATATGATGAGATACCCCCTCTTTCTCTCATCAATTCGTTTTAAGAATGTTTAAGTGGCGCCGTTAGGCTGCCAAATTTTTAAGGGATTCTTTCACCTTTCTCAATTTTCAAAGTTCTACTTTCATACCAAGTATTTCAAGTTCCTTTTTATTATGTTGGTGTATGATCTCTATATCTATCATACTGAACTTTTATGTTCATATAATGAGATACCTTATTTTATCTCGTCAATTCATTTTTGTTGAAGTTTAAGTGACGCTGTTAGGCTGCCGAATTTTCATAAGAGAAATCTAATTTTTGTCTTCCTTCCATGTTTTTTCATTTCAAATGGTATGTCCTTAAAATTTAATTACCATGTTCATATATCCTTCATATTCTGTCCCTATACTGTTTTATGGGTCATTTATGAATTTTTGACCCATGTCCCCTCTCTTTTCAATGTTTTCTAAAACCCCAAAACATAGTCGTTATGCTGCAGAATTTCCGTCTCAAAACGTCTCTCTCTTTTTCTAAAGTTATTTTATTTTATTGAGTTAATACTCAAATCTCTCTCTTCTATATGGTTATTCACATATATATCAAAATTTTCTATTTTAAGTTATTGGATTTACATACATGAGACCCACCTTCCTTTTCTGTGGGTTTTAAAGTGACACAAAGATCATGTCTTTAAAGCATTTTTTAAAACATTATGATTATGAAATGAAACCCATTTATTTTATTCTATATGGGTTTTTTATTAAATTATTTATGATGATATATGTGGCTCACATGATAATAAATTAGAATTTAAGGGTTCTCCCTGATAGCGCTCCAATGCATTGGGTAAAGACTTAATCTCTAGAGATGACCATTTTGATTGATACCTTGGTGAATAACCTTGGTAATTTTTATTGACACCTTGGGGATGGACCTTGGTGAAACGAAAATGATTGTCTTTGTTAAATATTGTAGCCATATCTTTAATTTATAAAAAAAGTTATTTTATTTTGATATGCCTCATGATTTCTTTCTCATTCCTTAAAGTTCTTTTCATGACCTTATTGAAGTATCTCAAGTTCACATGTAAAATGTTTCTCTTTTTTCCCTTACTGGGCCTTCTGCTCACCCTTTCTTTTGATGTATGTCCCCAGGTTATGAGATGCAGTAATGAACCTAGGATGAACTTAAGGAGAACCCTTTCAAGTGTTTAAGAAAAATGTTTTATGTTGTTTTCATGTATTATGTTCCTGGTTTCCAAGACACTAAACCTTAAAGATCCCCAGTTTTGTGTAATGTAATGAAAGTTTATGTTATAAAATGCGGGATGTTATAGTACGTATTGCTTTTAAGCATGGATACCCTAAGGCTCATTACTTCTAAGTATAGGTAACCTACCGTCGGCATCTTGATTGGACACTCCTCCATGAAAGGTCCAATTCCATTCCCCACCCAAAGGCGTGTGAGCGGTGGTCATGTAATACCTTGGGGTGAGGGGTGAATCCCTCCATGTTTGAACTACATGAGGTAAAACTACCTAGTTCCATGTTCTAGTCATAAGATGTGTAAACTACGTGAAAATTTCCTCATCACATGACGTAAAATTGTAGTCTTACCTTGTGTAAAAAACATAGGATTTCCTATATATGATCATAATGGGATTCCACCCTCTCCCACCATGGAGTAAAAGTCGTTCCCATAGGGTAGATTCAACATGTAATCCCCAAAACATCCCTCATCAACACTCCTTTTTCAATACGACCATCCTTACCACATGATGTTAAACTACATGGATCATTCCTATCACATGAATTTAAACTATGACATTGAACTATGTGGGTTTCGGTCCCTATCTCTTAAATGGTGTATATAGGTTGCCTCCCAAAGGTTCAATCCTAACATCAATAAACCCAGATATGACATTTTCCCTCCTAGGGACACACCTCCTGAATCCCCCTCCATGAGGCATTTTGATCCTTCAAATCCACCTCTATAGGTAATTGTGATCCCTTGGTAAACTACCCAAGTGTTCTATCCTAGGTAAACACCTTATGGATACTCCTCCATGGGGAGTTATGATCATTGGTAAACTATCTAGGTGTCCCCTCCTAGGGATTCACCTCTCAGATCCATCTCCATAGTGCGTTCTAATCCATTATTTAACTATCTAGGTGTTCCCTCCTAGGTATGAACCTCTTAGATCTGCCTCCATGGGGAATTATGATTCATTGGTAAACTATCCAGGTGTTCCCTCTTAGGTACACACCTCCTAGATCTACCTCCATAAGAAATTTTGATCCATTGGTAAACTATCTAGGTGGCCCCTCCTAGGGACGCACCTCTCAGATCCACCTCCATGGGGAAAGTCTAAGGTAGAACCCATATAGATAGGGTTATAAAAAATACTAATTAAATAAAATAGATTTGAAGAAATTAAATCTAAGATATCGACCATTATATTAGTGAAGAAAGTGGGAGAAGATAATATAAAATAGTGTCGGGTAGTAATGAATTTAGGTTCATGAGATAAAAAGGTATGAAATATTGAATTAAAAAATATGCATTCATTAGAATCGGGTCCTAACAAATCCAAGGGTCATGAGAAATGCACTCCATCCAAACTCTCCTTTGTCATGGCCAGGTACTTAGGATTGCAAGGAATGGGTAACCTGAAAACTAATTTAAACATAGGGAAGAGACAAACCCAATGGTCATGGTGGAAGTATAAATCCTAGATCTCATATTAAATAAATGTATTCAATAATCCTTGGTAATGTCCATTCACAAAGAAAGAAATAAATTAAACCTAATATCTAACCCCACTCACAATGTTCATGTAAGAAGAAATCAAGAAAAAATATATAATTAAAGAATGGATATGAAACCCCAACATAATTGCATTCAAATATAAAATACCTCATACATGAAATCCTTGTTCATCATTCACACCACAACATGGATAAATCACCCACTCATGCTAACCACGAGTAGGTGGAGAAAATAAAGAAATTAAGATCCTATAGAAAAGTGGAAAAGTAGTAGGTGCGCCTTCATATGGTGGTGGATCCTCTTCGAATCATGTTTTTAGAATCATTTCATAGTAGTAGGTAATCCCTCTATTTATAGGCTTCAAATTAGTTCTGCTCGAAAGGTTTCATGATGTGCAATGTGATTACACACCATGTAATCCTGATCCATGTTTTCCTCTATATATTTTGAATATGTGAAAATCTCATACACAGATTTGAAACTTTGACTACTTTCACGATGTGTACTCAGGATTCATGATGTGTAACCTTTAAATATTTAGATCCCATGAATCTCAGTATATTTCTTCTCTCGAAACATGTCCCAAAAAAGTTCATGTCGTGTTATGTGGTTACACAATGTATAATGGCCTTTCATAGAACTTGATCTAGAGGTGGTAGTTGTATTCAATAAGTACACAATGGGTATTGGTATTACACGATGTGTAATTAGTCTTTGTCCAGTTTTCAAGCCTTCTTCATATTAAAGAATCGGGTTTCACGCCACAAGCAATTAAGCTCATATTTCCACCTATTTTTATTCCTTTTTTTCAAATTCATTGTTTCCTACCGTAAAACATAGAACAATTCCAATAACTCACAAATTGAAAAGAATATTCATTTAAATACATAAGGCAATACATTAAACACTATAAAATATATACATGAAATAGACTTATCAGTAAACTATCCAGGTGTTCCCTCTTAGAGATGCACCTCCCAGATCCACCTCCATGGGGTGTTATGGTCCATTGTTTAACTATCCAGGTGTTCCCTCCTAGGAATGCACCTACCGGATCTGTCTATATGGGGAATTATGATTCATTGGTAAAATATCTATGTGTTTCATCTTAGTAACACACCTCTCAGATCCACCTCCATAGGGTGTTCTAATCCATTGGTAGACTATCCAGGTGTCCCGTCCTAGGGACATACCTCTTAGATCCACCTCTATGGGTAATTATTAGCCATTGGTAAACTATCCATGTGTTACCTACTAGGGATGCACCTCCTAGATCCACCTACATGGGGAATTATGATCCACTGGTAAACTATCCAGGTGTTCCCTCCTAGGGATGCACCTCCTAGTCTGCCTCCACAAGGCATTTAGTCCATCTCTACAAGATGTTAAACTTGTGCCCTAGATTTTCATCCACATACATTATGGACCATCAGTAATCTCAGGTGTAACATATTCCCTTTTAGGGATGAACCTCCATATCTTCCTCCATAGGTAATTTGATATGTCTCAACAAAATGTTAAACTTGTGCCCTAGATTTTCGTCCACATACCTTCTGGACCATCAGTAAACTCGAGTGTAACATCTTCCCTCCTAGGGATGAACCTCCTGATCTTACTCCATAGGTAATTTGATATGTCTCCACAAGATGTTAAACTTGTGACCTGATCCGTCCTACCATGACATCATGATCTGTCTCCACAGGATGTAGAAATTATGACCAGGTCCATAATACATACCCCATTCATAAGTATGGTATTCTTGAGATAAAAATCCTTGTAAGACTTATACCCCTATAATTAGTTTCCTCATGATCATTGTGGGATTCCTTGGGTTCTGCACCTAAGATGACTCATATGTGATGCCCTACTAAGAGGAATATTCACAAGTGATCAATGTACCCAATGTCTAGACATATCTAGAGATTCCCAATGTGACTACTCTCTTGATCGAAGGATACTGCCTTGTCAAGATAGAAGCAGTATAATTAACCAACATATACAAAGAGATGGCACAAGGAATTTGTTCCATGAACATGACTTAACTCTTTGAGGGAGACCCAGACTAGGAAATGAACTCCAAGAAGGAATCCATTGAAGTAGGAACCAACATCACATCATCCTTTTTTGATCAAGGATTAGACATCATCAATGAAAATGATTAAAGTTTCCTACCTTTAGAAAGTGGGAATGCATGGAAATTAAAATGTGCAATTCATGTGGCCCCAATTAAAGCATTAGAAATAGTTATACAAACTAAAGAGATCCATTTGTGGGTTGAAGAAGCCATGGAAAATTCACTTTGATGAATGCATAAGGAAATTTGGCTTCATAAAGAACAAATGTGTACCCTATGTCTACAATCATTTTAATGGGTGTGAAATAATTTTTTTAATATTATATATTAATGACATATTACTTATTATAATTGATATTCTAGTTATACAGTCTATTAATATGTGATTAAACTTATTTTTCTATATTAATGATATAGGTGAAACAATATACATTATTTAGATTAGGATCTGGCATGATAGATCCAATAGGCTGCTTAGACTAAGACAATTTACACACATTGATAAGAAACTGAAGTGATTTAATTTTAAAAAATCCAAGAGGGGATTGTTTTCAATATCACATGGAATAAATATCTCCAAGAAAATGTGTACTCAGACACTAGAGAAGAAACAAAGGATGAAAAATGATCCCATACACATCGATGATAGGGTCATTCATGTATTCCATGTTATGTACCAAGTTTGATGTTACCTACACCTTAAAAAATGTTATTAGATATCAAGCATACTTAGGAGACTAAAATTGTATGGTGGTCATGAATATCCTGAAGTATCTATGGTTTAAAAAGGATATGTTCCTCATTTATAGATGAGATGAGGATTTAGTCATCAGGGGATATATAGATGGTAGTTTTTAAATATATTAGGATGATCTAAAATTACAATTAGAATATATCTTCACACTCAATGGAGGAGTTGTGAGATGGAAGATCTCAAAGAAATATGTTGTTATTGATTTTAATTTAGATTCTAAGTATATTTTGGAATCTAATTTAGCCAAGCAATGTGGATTCATAACTTTTTCCAAGATATTTATATGATTCCTAACATTCTCACTATACTGTTATAATACTACAGTGATGTCTAATTCTAAGGAGACAAGGTCTCATAGATAGATGAAGCACATACTTCAAAAATACCATCTCTTGAATTTTTTTTCTCAGATAGGTAATGTATTAGTAATAAGAGATTCCATATAAGAGAACATGGTAGACCCATTGACTAAATACTTATCTAAACAAAATAATGAATATTATGTGAGAGCTAGAGGATTAAAAGTCAATAGAATTTGTATCTAGTTAAAGTGGGAGTATGTTGGAGTTTTTTCCTAGAAGAAACTACTTCTTAATTTTTATTACCTATATATTTAATGAAATGAATATTAATTAATCTTTTATCACATATTTATTCTTATTCTATGTAACATTAATATGAAAATGTCCAAGAGTATCAGTCGCATTGAAAGGTCATAACAGTTCCCCATTATGATGAGTACCTTAAAGTGATGTGATGATATTATTAAATGTATGTCATATGGTAAATATAGAATTTTATGATGGGACACATATTATGTCTAACTATAAGGTTCTTAATTCTTGTAAGAAGATGAGACCACATCTCATGAAGTTTTTATTGGAAATCTCTAAGATTAGAGATTATGAGGATGGACCTGATCGTAGGAATTCCACATTTTTTAGTATTATTGGATTTCCTATATGTGAGTGAATGTAATGATACTTATACTTAAGATTATTATTAATACATATTATTAATCATTTACTATGATTTATTGACCAAAAATTGTGATCACATATGTTCATGGGATGCATGATATATTGGGTGTGTTAGGAATGATGTGTCGTTAATGAATAATTCAAGAAAAGATTTGTCTCTAACATCTTTATAGAAGATAACGTCTTAGGAATTTTGATTGGAATGAAACTTTTGAACTAAAATTACATGTCCATGGTGGTTTATAGGTTTATTTTAGGAAGTTAAAGGTATATCAAGCACATAGGTTGATAACACAAGTATGCAACTTTCTTGATTAGATATATTGAGACAAAGAGATTATATTACATAGTGAGCATTCATATGTTATTTTCATCATTGAAAAATTAACTTCATTCTCTATGGGTGCCTTTACATGTTTCTAGATACCGATATTGGACCTTAGAAAAATCCACCTAATTCTATATAGGAAGAGTCCTAGAGGGTCACACACACAGTGTTTCCATCAATGTTAGTAAACTACTATTTTTATTTAACAATTGGAATTAATATTATTCTTAATACCAATAAATAATATTTAGTCAGGATTTAGTGATCTCAATTATTAATTCACTAATTATATGTGTGTTGAATATTTAAGAAAATATTTGTCCATAAGACCATCAAATAGAATATTTATTTATCTATTATTTAGTATTAAGGTAATATAAAATATTTATTATTCAGTGACATGAATATTAAAGTAAATATTTATTTTTAGGACCATGAATATAATATTTATTTATTCATCGGATGAATAATAATTTATTTATAATTAAATATTTGGTAAATATATAGGAGGAAATGCTGACCAAGTGAAATGCTATGGTGGGAATGATATATTAAAGTCAGCTAAATAAATAAATGATATTTATTTTATTAAGGAGTTATGTGAACATAAAGGAAGTAATAATAATAATAATAATATTGTTATTAGACACAGAGTTACTTTGGGATTAAGTGAATAATAAAGGGACTATACACAATTATTTATTATCTAACCAAGCTCTACAAATACCTGGTTACATCATTTCTTAAGGTTGATTTTTTATAGGGAATCCTCTCTAGAAAATTCTAATACAATGAGTAACATTTCTTGAGTTTTATCTAAATACCAATAGAATTATTTCACCACAACTATCCTCTTAAGAATAAGAGATTGAGAGAGAGACAATCCTCATGCTTGAAGGATTGTGTGGTGATTAAGAAAAATAGTGCAAGATTAGAATATCATCCATATTGTCATGCAACATTCCATCAATGTTATTTTGAGATTGAGGAGAATGTGTGGATTACTGTTAAAGGTATTCTACATTGGACCCTCTCAATTCAAAAAAATTTCAACTTGAATATCGGGTTTGAATTATCAATATCTCTATAGAAGAAATAATTTCAAGGAGAGTTAGTTTTGTAACTAAATTAATTATAAATTTGATGTGAAATATCCTCTATCTGGGTTCTAGGATTGTTTTTCAATTTCTTCAAGTATATTACTTTGATATGTCAATTATTTATCATGTTCTTATAGGTCATTCATTGAATATAACAAAATCCATGTTTGGTATGTGTTCGACCAACACTTCCACTATAACTAAAATCTTCAAGAGGTATCAGAGTGGTCAAATTCAAATTTTTAATTATTTATTAATCATTGATTGATTTATGAATTTGTTAGTATTTAATTTATTATTTATTTATTTTAATACAAAAGTTTAGATATGTTTTTAATTTACCTTTATATAAATAAGAACATGTTAAGAACACATGATGAACATCCACTGAACCCATATAGAGGTGCTAAGGATTTTGGATGGATAACATGGGAGCACACAATGTGTAATCCAAATATACATGTTGTGTACCTATATTCACCACACTTAGACACAACATCGAATAATGTGGATGGTTATGTGGTGGATACATGGCTTCAATACAAGCCATATGTTGAACAGAACCAACTGGGACATGGTTTTAGGGACTATATTCTATGTTTTTGGTGTACACACCATGCAGTCTTACATGATTCATAACCAATGTAGTCAAATACAATCATGGATTTAATTCATGTCATGTAAGGACTTAAAATTAGGAAACATTACCATATGTAATTAAACAACATGTAGCTAGTTTACATGTTTTTAACCCATATATTTCCATGTGGAATACAAGTTGATTCCCTAGGTTTGTATCACTAATAAACAAATAAAGTGCTATATGACATTTATCCAGTTATACATGGAATTAAACATAGACTCATTAATACAGAGTACATGCTAATCCAAATTTTATGCCACAAAATAAATTTATATGGAAATAAAATTTATTGTACGACTAAACCTAATTAGCATGTTTCCATTTTCTATAAGTTTACAATACATTCCAAGTGATGGGTTTTAAATAATATTAAATTTTTAATTAATTATTTCATTAACACTACTACACATGTTTTCTTTAAAAACACACACAAAGTATTTTAACAGCGCTAAAAAATTGATGTTAATCATAGTGTTGATAAAGTGGGTCCTTTATCCATGCTAAAAAAAGCACTGATAAAGGCCTACTTTGATGGAGTGTGTTGTTAATATAACAGCATGCCTAGAAAAAATATGTAATTTCAAATAATGTTATATACATTTAATTGACATCATGAATATAAAAATTTCTGCCCATGGTATATACAAAAAAAAAATCTATATGCATTTAAAACAATGTTTTATATAATTACATTTACAAATATCCAACAAACATTTAAAAACATTAATGTTTCATCTTTTGATTTCTGTGATCCCCTCTCAAAAATGTCCGCCCATGGTATCAATTTTCAAATAAATCATCTCAACCCGAGAAAAAGATTCTTCCTATATAAGTGAACAAATATTATGTTAGTAATACTATAAGGAAATATATTAAACATTAATATGAAATAATACATTTATAAAATTTCAATTTTTAATAAAAAAATTGAGTTATACCAGTAACACCATGCATTTTATTGAGGTGGAATTGATTCCTACATGTCAAAAATGAGTTATGGATCGTTTTCCAAAAATATCAAAACAATCTGAATGTGTTTGCTCAGTTTTGAGTATTCACTTGTTATTTTACTAAAACTAATATCAATTTTAAATAATGAAACATTTGGATTCATACCAATCACATCATGAATCAGATTGAGGTGCGTCTAATTCCTAACTATCACAAATTACTAATGGATAATTTTCTTTAAAGTATCAAGAAAATTCAAATGTGTTTGCTTGGTTTTCAGTATGTCGGTCGTGTTTTTTTACTAAAATTTCATTTCAAAATAGAAACACACAT
Organism: Viscum album; assembly: GCA_963277665.1. Taxonomy (NCBI): domain Eukaryota; kingdom Viridiplantae; phylum Streptophyta; class Magnoliopsida; order Santalales; family Viscaceae; genus Viscum; species Viscum album. The sequence continues at coordinate 403,231,769 of OY728138.1, forward strand.
TTTAAGTCATATCGGTCACATCGTGCATTGGTTTTATGTGAGACTACTTCATACACATCAAAAATGACTTATGAATATCTATACTAAATTATCAAGACAATCAGAGCATGTTTTCTTGGTTTTCAATGAGTGACATGTTTTGAACTAAAATGTCAATTTTAAACTGATAATGGACACTTTTAGTCATACCGGTCACACTATGAATTATATTGAATTGGGTTTGATTCCTACACATCAAAAATGACTCATGGGTCGTTTTTCTGAAGTATCAAAACAATCCGAATGTGTTTTCTCAATTTTCAATATGTCACTTGTTCTTTTTACTTAAATTAATGTCAATTTTAAATAAAAAAGATACACTTTGAGTCATACCAGTCACAACATGCATAGTATTGAGTTTCAGTTTAATCCTACATGTCAAAATGACTCATGGATCGTTTTCCTAAATTATCAAAACAATCTGAACATTTTTTCTCAGTTTTCAGTATGTCACTTGTTCTTTTTACTAAAATTAATGTCAATTTTAAATAAAAAAAGAGACACTTTGAGTTATACCGGCCACACCATGTATCATATTGAGGTGAGGTTGATTACTACATGTCAAAAATGACTTATAGATCATTTTCCTAGAGTATAAAAATAATCTGAATGTGTTTGATCATTTTTGAGTATGCTAGTTGAGTTTTTTTACTAAAATGTCATTTCAAACTAAAAACATCCATTTTGAGTCATACCGGTCACATTGTGTATCAGTTTGACCTAAGACTGTCTCATACACATCCAATATTACTTAATAATTTATTTACTAAATTATCAAGACAATCAGAGTGTGTTTTCTTATTTTTTAGTGAGTGACATGTTTTGAACTAAAATATCAATTTTAAATTGATAATGGAAACGTTTAGTTATACCGGTCACACGGTGCGTCAGATTGAGGTGGGGTTGATTTCTACACATCAAAAATGATTCATGGATCATTTATGTAAAGTATAAAAATAATATGAATGTGTTTTATTGGTTTTCATTATGTTTTTTGTTCTTTTTTACTTAAATTGATGTCAATTTTAAATAAAAAGAGACACTTTGATTCATACCGATCACACCATGCGTCATATTGAGGGGTAGTTTAATCCTAAACATCACAAATGACTCATGAATCGTTTTTGTAAATTATAAAAATAATACAAATTTGTTTTCTTGGTTTTCAGTATGTCACTTGTTCTTTTTACTAAAAATACTGTCAATTTTAAATAAAAAAGAGACAATTTGAGTTATACCGGCCACACCGTGCATCATATTGAGGTATGGTTGATTCCTAAAAATCAAAAATGATATATATATCATTTTATTAAATTATCAAAATAATATGAATGTTTTTTCTTGGTTTTTAGTATGTCAGTTGTTTTTTTACAAAAATGTCATTTCAAACTGGAAACACTCATTTTGAATCATACCGGTCACATCATGTGTTGGTTTGACGTAAGACTACTTCATACACATCAAAAATGACTTTTTAATCATTTTACTAAATTATCAAGAAAATAAGATTGCATTTTCTTACTTTTCAATGAGTGACACATTTTGAACTAAAATGTCAATTTTAAACTAATAACGGACACTTTTATTCATACCGATCACACTGTGCATTAGATTTAGGCTTATTTGATTCATGGACATAAAAAATGACTTATGGATCATTTTCCTAAATTATAAAAATATTCTGAATTCATTTTCTCAGTTTTCAATTTGTCACTTGTTCTTTTTACTTAAATTAATATCAATTTTAAATAAAAATATGCACTTGGAGTCATACCGGTCACATCGTGCATCATATTGAGGTGAGTTTGAATCCTACACGTCAAAAATTACTCATGTATTCTTCTTATAAATTATAAAAACAATAAAAATTTATTTTATCAGTTTTCAGTATGTCACTTATTCTTTTTACTAAAATTAATATCAATTTTAAATAAAAAATAGAATATTTGAGTTATACCGGCCACACCATGAATAATATTGAGGTTTGGTTGATTACTTTACATCAAAAATGACATATAGATCATTTTCATAGTATAAAAACAATATGAATGTGTTTTCTTGGTTTTCAGTTTGCCATTTGTGTTTTTTACAAAAATGTCATTTCAAACTAGAAACATGCATTTTGAGTCATACTGGTCGCATCGTGCGCTGGTTTTATATGAGACTGATTCATATAAATAAAAAATGACTTACGAATATCTTTCCTAAATTATCAAGACAATCAAAAAAAATTTCTTGGTTTTCAGTGAGTGACATGTTTTGAACTAAAATGTCAATCTGAAACTGATAACAGACACGTTTAGTCATACTGGTCACACCATGAATCGGATTGAGGTGTGTTTGATTCCTAAAAATAAAAAATGACTCATGTATCATATTAATTAATTATAAAAGTAATAAAAATGCATTTTATTGGTTTCTATTATGTCACTTGTTCTTTTTTACTTAAATTAATAACAATTTTAAATAAATAGACACACTTAGAGTCAGAAATGCTATAACTTATGAATATAGAACCTTTTCTATTAAATTTAAATTATCATGTATTTTAGTTGAATCCTATTTTGAATGTTGTAAATGTTCAGATAAGGGAGTTATCATAGCATTTAACTCGCTCATTCTGAATATTTTCAATACCTTCTAGATATACTCCAACTAAGTTAGGAAAAAAGTTATAGACTTTAAATATCTTTCAATATTTATTCCAAATATCCACTTTCCATAACTAGGGTCCTTCATTTATGATCTTCTATATAAATCAATATTCATCGCTTCCAGCCTTTCCTTCATCGGTCCAACTAAGATAAATTCATCCACATAAATAATTAAAATGAAAAAATTAATATCATAATAAAAATTCATATAGTAGAATTATTTACATTACATTTCATAAACATTAATTCTACTATGAAAGCATTGAAATTATAATTACACTATCTTGGTTCCTACTTAAGCCCACAAAAACTCCATTTGAGACTGGAACTGAACCTTTTATTCCATTTAGCATGAAACCTTCTAGTTGATCTATGTAGATATCTTCCTCTAAATCTCCATAAAGAAATATAATCATGACATCCATTTGTTATATAAATAAATCTTCAATGGAAACCAAGATAAGAACAATATAAATTAATATATTCTTTATAGTGGTAGAGAAAATATTACTAAAATATAATCCTTATAATTATTGAAATGCATTTACAACTAGAGACACCTTGAACTATTTCCTATCATCCACTTTCTCCTTTAGATGATAAATCTAATTGTTCTATAGATCCCCCTTTACTAGTTCCAATTCTATTTTCTTTAATGTATCAAAATCATAGAGGGAATTAAATTATTCATTAATTTTGTACTCACACTACAATGAGGTCAATAGTCGGCCTATATTGAATCCTAAAAAAATAGAAAATCCACCTAACTTACCCACACATGACTCATTAGAGACACTCCTATAAACTAATCAAACCATACAACTAGCAGAAAATATCTAGTGTGTGATATAACTAGTGTAGTATACATCTCGACCTATTTCGTAATTCCTAGAGTTCCCATGCAGTCAAAAAATTGGAAGTGATAAACAAAAATCCAATGATAATCACATGAATAAATATAATATAAGTAGTAAATCACATCTCAACTCTAACACCATCATAAGAAAGAAACCATTTTCACATCCATGAATAAGCATAAAGCATTTCATATTAATAATCATTCACATCCCTCTAAGGGAAAAGGCTTAAATAGACATATCAAATAAGGGGCCCAATTTTTAGGGTTTGAAAAACATCAATTTAAATTATTTTTTAGAAGTAAAAAATTATCCTTATAAATATATATTGAGATACCAAGTTATAAAACTAATATTTAAGTATATATTTATTTAAAATTTACTTTAAAAGAAAATTTATAAATTAAAATATCCCATGGAAGACATTTCAAACTCAAAAACCACTTTGAAATAAAGAATCTTCTCTATTGAAGGGTTATTCAAAAACCAAACCTACCTTTAATTTTTTTAAATGACTTATTAAGAAGCTCACACTAATTTCAAACAACCCTTTAAAATTCTATATTCTTTTTAAAATGGCCCCTAAAGAATTTACATATTTACTTGGCATTCTAAAATAAACAATTTTATGATTTAAAAAATAAAACCATTATGAACCATATGTCCCAAGTGATAAATTCCATGAAAAATATTTGAAACTCGTCACGTCACAATATATAGTTATAATTTGATAGGAAATGGATTTAAAGAAACTCAAACATACAATACAAGTAAATAAAATGGATTACATATAAAAAAATACCTTATAATGAAGAGGAACTAATCTTCTATAACATGAGGAGCCCAAATAATGGTGAGGATGATGTTGTTTCTGATAGAAATGTGACTTCATGGTGGTTTTCTATTCTGAACAGCTTCCAATGGGTTTGTTTGAGGAACTAGAAACACCTAATAGTTCTATATCCAAAGGGACCTGCTTTCCAAAGGTAGGTTCTTGTTGTATTTTTTGAACTATGATGCTTAAGAACTCACATTGGTCGAGAGGATGGGTGGTCAGGATCATCACACCCTTTTAGAGGGATTTATTGCCTACTCTGAGGCTCTATTATAGATTTAAGATATGTTCATGAATCCTTCATTAATTCCCAAGTATGATTTGGGTTATCCCAAGATTGGAAATCAATTATTAGCATGTACGGAATTTAGAATCATCTGTATATATCCTAGTTTCTTCATAAATGGAGATATTTATATGTATTTGAGGTTCTCCATTGATATTATCCTCTTATATACTACTCAGAGATTATTTGGTTGTTATTATGATGATGTTGGTTTTCTAACCACACGATAAGTCACTCTAGAGTTTATTATCATCCAGGTAGATGAAGGTCACTCTGTAGTTTATCATCATCTAGGTAGATTGATTTCACTCTAGATTTTATCGTCCTCAAGGAAGATGGTAATTGTTTTATGTGGAGATCAAACCCATAAATGGGATTCCTAAATATCCTTATAAAAGTAATCAAAACTCATGTAGTCCGGTGTCACTTAATGGGGCATGGTATACCTTTTAAGTTCATGTGAGGAGGACCCAACTGTATATTTTAATGCCATGTGGCAAGGACGTTTAGGCAGAAGGTGCCTAGTAAAAGTTTAGTGTGCAACTTATATCAAAACATCCCAAGGAACCTAGAAGGGATATGAGTTTTCAAGTTTAATCAGACCCTTCTAGGGATACAGACCAAAAATAATATGGTTGATTTAGGATTTTTGGGTTTGAACCTTAGGGAGGCTTCCTGCGTATCCCATTTGGATGGGAATCAAATCCCACGTAGTTCATTATGTCTCGCATGTGAGTATAGGACTTTGAGAGAAATAAGTTAGGGTTTACTCCTTAAGAAGATGTCTTTATTAAATAAAAATGATAGATATCTTAACTCATGGTTATTTAGGGGATTAACTTGGGGATTGATCTTAAGGAGGATACCCGGATTAATGGAATTTTGATTGGGGGTTATTTCTAAGGAGGATGACCATTGAGCTCGGACCCTAAGTGGGATTCCTACATATACTAGTTATTAAGAATCAAAGTTCTTGCAGTTAAATCCATCTCATGGATATTGGTGGTGTTATGATCATTTCTAACCTCTAATCCCATGTTAGTCATGCTCAGTGTGAGAAACAATAGGGTGTGAAAGATTCTACAAACCACACAATCTTCTCCATCTGCTGATGGATGAGTGCTGGAGAGGATTAGGGGTTTACTCCTAAAAAGGATTCCCATTTTAGTTTTGGTTAGAGATTACTCCTAAGGAGGATTCTCATGTATTGGTTCAACCTAGAATAGGAGTTAGGTGATGAGGTTTTTAGGAGTTTATTGAGGAATGTATCAACTTAAGGTACACTAGGAATCCAAGAGGAGAATCTCAACTCATAACATGATAAAGGGACCAATAGGAGTATGTAGACTCAAGGCATTTCAAGGAGTGTGGATTATTATCTCAAATCATGGTATTCAAGGGGTGAACATTAAGGTCGTACAAGGTGAAATCAAAAAAATTATCAACCCTACCCAAAAAGCTCATAGTCTGACTCTCCATTTTTCATAGGGGTCAGTCATGGTAGTGAAGATACCAACCCGAAGGGCTGGGCTAGGACCACAATCTGACATTTATCCCAAGCAGGGGTGCGGGGGTGCATCCCCCATGGTACGGACTAGTAGGTTCACTCAAGTGGGTCTCCCTAGTATGGGTCACCCAAGTAGGCCACCCTAGTATGGGTCTCCCTAGGTGGGTCACCCAGGTGGTACCTCACCCAAGTAGTACTAGGGAGGATCAAACTACCTCACCCAGGTATGGTCCGCCCAAGTTCGGGTCATCTAAGTGCTAGGTTTGGGGTCTTGCCTTAGTAAAGGTGGGCTATGGAAGGTCGCCCAAGTAGTGACAGGCTCCTTGGACGGAGGACCTGCATGGCCAAATCCTTTTCTGGGATTCACGATCCAATATTTCAGCCATTATATAAAACTTTTAGGTGAAGGGGTCTATTTATAAACCTTGGTGTACCTTCATGGATGGGAACGTGTGGATGGATTGCGCATATGGCTTGCGTGGATGGCTTGCACAGATGGCCTGCGCAGCGACGTACTTTCCTTTACAAAAATTTTCCATCTTCTAAGTGCCTTAAATTTTGATCCATATATATTTTTGGTCTCTATGGACAATTAAATAGAATCTCTCAAAGAGATCTACACTTATAGATATGGTGAATACACTAACCCTTCTTTGAAGAACTCAAAAATTGAGTTTTAATCCATCAACACCTTTTCATCAACAATCTTGGAAATACACAGCCAACTCCTGGAGGGGGGATTTCCACTTTTCCCTCATTCTAGAGTAGTCTTTTAGAAAATTTAAATCCATCCTGTATCTTATTCTAGCATGCAAACACCTTTATACTCAAACATTACATTTTTTCCTAAGTGAAGATCATATGATGAATTTTTTATCGAAGTGCATGAAATTATTTTTTTGGTGTCAGCAAAATCCCACCCTTAGAATTAGATTCATTCGGAATGAAAATAGTCTAGTTTTAAGGTAATATTAGGGCACATTGATGCTCTCAAAGATCATTTGGTGGGTTTGGTATCTACATAATGTTTGTAAGGATGCTCTAATTTTTTCCTAAGATAGGGGCTATAGATCATATGGTTCAATAAAAGGTTTCGGGGCCTGCAACGAAAGACAATAATCTAGTGGAATTTAAAATTTTTCATCAAATGGATGACGAAATTTGCCGTTTCTAATGATCTAAGCCCCGGTAAGGTCTGAGGATCTTGCGTAAATTATAAAGATCACAAAATTAAATTGAAAAACATACCATTCCAGATTCTAAGGTGTTATCGACTTCAACTCATTGATGGTGATCGTTGCTTGATGAATCCATAGAAGGATCCCTCTATATCATCCACATGTGCTTCAAAAATATTCTAGAATGTCGATCGTTGAATTCTGAGTGATAGAGCGGTGATTTGATGATGTCTTAGATGTCCCGATGATCACCGCATCGAGATACCTTCGATGCTTGAGGGAGATCTTGATCCGAGCTCTTAGATCAATAGTTTCTCTCTCTAGGTAGTGGAATGAGAGAGAGGCTCTCATTTTTCATTCCCTAAAAATGAATGAATAGATGAATGAATTATTACATAGAGATAAGACCTCACCTCTATTTATAGTGGTGTTGCAAAATACCCGGTTCGGTTCCCCAGCCCCCGTTTATTTCAACATACACTTAATAAATAATAATAAAAAACAAACTGCGCCAATATATTTATTATTTTATCACTTAATTTCAATATATATATATAATATTACGTGATAAAAACCAATCCATTTAACTTGACCCGTTATCCCTCTTAATATTAAAAGAACTTTGAATATTGAAATAATATTCATTCGATTAATATTATCTCATATTTACTAAACTAGTGAATACGTTAAATAAATTCAATCCCGAACATTCATAACTTGAATATTAATGAATTTATTAAATTATTTTTGTGATCATTAACTTGGAAAACACCCAGACCTCATGGTGGGGACCACTATGTCCATATACCTATTCAACTGAATAGGGCGGATTCTTGAATATGCTATTGTGTGTAACCCTCTAGGCCCTTATCTTAATAGCAGTGAATAAAATCCACAGACCAAGAGAAGAGTCTAGAAACTCATCATGGCCCTTAAAGAGATAATGATTGTCATAGCAACAACTACCAACATACAAACACTAACGGTGTACTATAATCTCTTTGTCATTAAATATATCATAAAGCAGGATGCACACTTGTGTCATTGTCCTTTATTCACTTTATTATATGTTGATATATCTGGATGGATTTAACTTTCTACTGCTTTGGCCAAATACTTATGAAGGTAGAACCATCCTGATCAACCACGTCTGAGATATACAACTTCCTAAACTTGGAAGCAACAAATACTTTCTTTACCATTCAACCAATGTCATCCACTAATGATGCACCCAACACAAGCTAACTCACCACAATTTCAATACCATGGTTTTTTACTTGCATCAAAGCATGCAATAAAATGATATACATTGGTAATGGTCTCAAGTCAGGAGACCAATACACATGTCCGTAGATAGGAATTACCAATGACACCCAAAACATGTGGTGTTTCTATTTGCAGGTTTGTCCTCATGATCTCACTACTGGAGACCACCAAGTAAAAACTTCATGAGAAGAAGTCTCAATGATTATGAGCCCCCGTCACCTAATAGTCATAAATCTACAATTTCCAGTTAGTAAGATTTATCTATACTATAGAACATATATTTAAGATTAATGTCATAGTATCTCAAGGTTCTCATTATATATTGGGATCTGCTATAACCTATCAACACGATAATTAATCTATGGAAATTTCCATTATATAGTGGGTGCAGAAAATTTTACGCTATAATGGTAAGATTACATCATGTATAACTAACTATATACATGATATGGTAATTAAAATTATGACATAGTTGGGTCTAGGAAACCCACTATTTTAACCTCCCACTTGAACTAGATCCAACTTGAAAACCAAACTTGTTATCTAATCACATGATAAAGATCATGCTTCTGCTGAGTAATGGATGTAACTGTTGGGCCTGCCATGTTTTTTCCTCATGGCATATCTGTTGTATGAAACTTCATCTCCTTGAGTAAACTTCTCAAGAGAAGGTATCCCCAAGTATATCACTTTTATCCATTATCATAACTTGACAACTTGGATAGTAATAATATCATAATTTACATTATTATAATACTTTTCTCACTATGTGTGATTCCAAGAATTAGAAAAAATCGTTGTATTTAACTACTTCTTAGATTCCTTAGAAGTTGAAACATACTCGATATTTGCAGATATGGATACCAATATCTTTTATGATCTTGAATTGCTTATCTCCTTATCCTAACTATGATACTAGATCAAATTGATCTAAGGATTACTAGTTTGTGTCCCAAAAAACTAGTATACCTTCTTCTCTATATACCAGGTACATATCATCTGTACTTACCGAAGTACAAGATGATAGTTCTGACTACTTCACTTTCAGTTCTCCTAGATATAATTGATATATACCTACTATAAAGTTTATCCTAGAAATATCAATTATTGTACATAACATGGAACATATGATTGATCCATCGCTCAAGCGTATGGTACTCAAGTCACAACTTTAATCTCTTCCCATGTTCTGAACATATCAACCTAGAGAGATTATTACATGTGACATTGGCAAAAAAAATGAACTTGAATTGTTCCAACTTGTATTTATCAATACAATGTCACTTTATGTACGATTTACTAGGTCTAAGAAACTGTTAGATCTACTTCGATAGATCCAGTTCCCTAGAACTTAGGTTACTACTTTAAGTCAATCACTGGAGAATTACTTTTAACCTGGTCTTATCTAACTTTAAGACTAAGATATTTTTTTCATATGTTTCCAAACATATTTTTCTTGGAAAACATTAGTGCTCCCACTAACCATTGGTAGACACAAGGAAAAGATTAATTTGAAATGAATGCTCTAAAATCTTATTGCTTACTTTAATCCAAAACAAGATTTCAATAACTTGAAACCTACATTAGAATTTGATGGTTTCATCATCCCTTTATGGTTGCGTCATACAGACACCTTCCAAGAAAGATGATCTTGACATCCAATGACCAATATAATGATCTTAAAAGTTAACTATGATAAGTAAAATTCTAATGGATTTAGGCATACCGACTTGGTATAACCAATCTATCTTTAGGTACCATGCTTGTACCATCCATGTATCATCTCATATGAATACCCACCGCAATATTCAATTTATAATCCCCTTTGTAATTTGATACATGGAATCCATTATTTAATTTTTGATTTATCTTGTCAATCTTAATTAATTTTCATATACTGCTTACTTGTAGGATTTATTATTCTTAATGAATAATTTATCACCAGTCGTGGTGAATATAAAACCATCACCATGGTTTCATCCTTTCCATGAAGTATGTGTCATTGGAACATTTCTATTCCACATGTACTTGTGGAAGTTGTTCCTATGCCAACCATTTGTGCATCTCGATCATTGACTAAACTCAAGTCAATCTTGCTCCCACTATCTCAAGTTGATATGTTCACCCTTATATAGAAATGTAGTCTATAACTTGACCACATATTTCCTATCTTAGGGATTTATGTAATATCCTATGATACTTTTAGGATAATTACCTTAGATGCACAACGTGTTTAACTTGATGCATTTTTGTTTAAATCTTTAACAAACTCTTTGCATCTATAACACATGTCCTATGAAATAATGGATTTTTTTTCATCATACTTTGAATTGTATGATATCCATTTATCATTTATTAGTTGGCATATGGGTCATGGTATTTCTCCATTATTTTCAAAACACATTTTGAATTATAATGGAAGTTTCTTAAAGTTGAAACATTGATCTTACTTACACCATTACTTTGATGTATAAAATTTTCATTTAGGAATTGCTCCATACTAAATTTTGTTGATCTATAATGACATGTAATACTTTATCATTGATCCTATTTATGAACATCAATATCATTATGTAGATAAGTTAACATGTGTTTATGAATTACTCCATGCTACATTATCATGATCGACAATTGAATAGTCAAGATATTCTTCTGCATGCCGATCTGAAGCAACTCGCATCTTCTAACCATGCATATACTTCACTATTTCATTCCTTAATGACTTAAAGGAATATTATGAAATATCTTTACCTATAGATTTTCTTTGTAATAGTTAACACTCTCTTGTTGAACTAACCCCAGAAGCTTTGTAGCATACCTTTATTTCTAATGTTTTCTTTGTAAAAACTAAAGATGTCAATAATACCAAAGGTGTTTAGTTGTGATGAGCCTAAATACCATACTGGATATATTCTTGATGTCCACTTTTAGTTTTACTTGAAAAAGAATCATCTTTCCACAATTGGATAAGTCTTACATTTTTATATTCATCTTGTATTGCCTATGATTCAAGTATGTCTGAACTATTTGTTGAGTATGTTACACCACAAACAACATTCATTCCTGAATTTGGAATAATGTATCATTATAACCAAAAGGGAATGTGAGATAAATGTTTTGTTTATACTCAACAACTTGTTCAATTTGAATCAATCACTTGGAAATTAGAAGTTATGTGTTTCTCACCACTGACATAGGAATCACCCTTTCTCAGCTACTTGGAGAAGACACTTTACTTATTATAATGTTCCTATACTTACTTGGTTACTGTATTTAAATACACATATGTTATTGGCATATTGTATTCAATCCCAATAATTATGTTAGAAACATTAATTTATATTGATGAATATACTTGAACGAGAAGCAGGTACTTCCTTCTTGTATTTCAGTTCATTGTGATTTTAAACTTACATAAATTTATTTCTAATATGTGATGAAAATAACCACCAGTTAAATAAACAACATCATTTCTTTGAATTACATAATGATGGTGCCTTTGGCGTAACTTTACATAATCCTTTTCACCTTTTATTTTAATTTATTCACCATAAGAACAAAAGATGGTGCTATCTTTAATATTCTTATTACTTTGAGAATGTTACCTTAAAGGTAATGAAGTTCTTACTCTATACCATTAGTTAAACAAAACTAGATTAATTGGGTGTAAAAGTCATAATAATGGGATTTCATGAAATATTGTGAACTTTCTTTCACTTTACACAAAACAAGTGCAATCATCACATTCATATCTTTCTTCACTTTATCCTCGCAAAGTTCTTGGAGATGAGACTTCATGCAATATCATCAATGTCATGATGTGGTGACCACAAATAACATCAAACATTGATGAAAGCATTATGACAGAACCATCATATGCTTGATTCATGAGTCTCCTATAAGCAACTTTACACCCTCACTTTATGAGGTGGCTTAACGGGTTGGGACACTAACACCTTGAATTTCCTTTACAGTAGTAATTTGTGAAAGAACCTATACTACACTTGTAATTTCATGCTAGTTTGGATACTTACTCTATCCATTGTTTATCATAGTTTTTACTTGTGGTATTACATGCAATTTTCTACAAATAAACTTTAGCATATTAGTACTTTTTATGTTGATTACTGAATGTAACATTACCAATTAATTTAATCATTAAATGTATCCCACTAATTTATCGAATTCTAGGAACCCTCTATACAAGAATCGAAATAATCTATCATTTGAGTATTCTAGTGGAAAATATCCATGAACCTCCTTCATAGTCTACAATCTATGGCTATTCCACTACTTATAGGGTTCAAGGTGGGATTTTGGCTAGCCAACCGCATTAACTCGTGGTTCCTTGATCTGTTGAGTGAAGTATTAGCTTCTAAAATCATAATCTGATTTACTCAACTCTTTCCTCTAAAATTAAAACAAGATAACTATGGATATTTCTTTGCAGAAATGTTAGTTAAGTCAACCCAGCACCCTAATAAGAACTCCCTGGTAGTAAGAGTCACCCTCAGCTATGGCATGACCGGCACCCCAAACACTCATTCTTGTTCAAACTTGAATGATGGAAGGTTGTGGTGACTTAATATTTCTTTGAGGGTTTTATTGGTTTATCTCGACGAATGTAATCCATTTATATTAATCTTGTTCATCTATGTTGTCATGCTCACAACTTAACATTAATAGAAAAACATACGTCGCTTCTTTATGAATTTTATTATCAATTATTTTATGTATTTCTCCTGCTGTTTATAAATCCATAAAATAATAAATAAATTCATAAAGGTAAACTATTACCTGACTGGTCTTGAGCATCTAAACGACCAAAGGGCATCATACCTAAGTTGAAACTTGACTCATAATGCAGCTTTCCCCCGTCTAGTATGTTCGCTTCTCTTCTAAAGTATCACCTCATCTTGGCGAGGTCAACGTCACGTCTTGGAGTATCACCTCATCTTGGCGGAATCCACTTATTGACTTGCACCATCTTGATCAACGTACACCTATTTATCTTTGTGGGGTCCACATCGTTCACTGTCTTTGTCTAAAGTAAAAAAATGTGTGTGTTCAGGTGAGGGGGACTAGTGGGATAAATGTACACCTGATAAAAAATTGGGCGCTTAGGCCCTTATACATGATAACCGAAAAGAAAGACGATGCACAGACCGTCTATTTAATTAATTACAATCATCGCATGTAGTTAATTAATTAAATAAATAAATGCAACATACACGGGTCAGTGCTCAAGAACAGAATGTGGGTAAATAATGCACGATAAAAATAAAATTGCATTAATTATGTATGAGGGTTATAAATTAAATTCAATTAATTAAATAATTCAAATAATTTAATTATTTATCAGTCCTCTAATTAATTTAATTTTAATATCAAAATTAAATTAATTTAAATTAATTAAATTTAATAATTAAATTGAATTAATTTTCATTCGGGTATTAAAATTTATATATTTTCATCCATAATTAATATATTAATTAATTTAATTTAGTTTGGGTCCCAAAACACCCGCTATAGCCTGTTACGGGTTGCGGCGAACATGCGCAGACCCGTAACAGGTCGGGAAAATCCCATGTTGGGCTTATCTGAGCCAGGAAGGTTTGCCCAGACCCAAAATTGGTCGAGAAGATCTTCCCAATCCTATTTGGAGACAAACCAGAACCTGCAAAAAACTGTCTGGAGTTACTTGCACCCGGGTGGGTCCATTCTTGGACGATGGACGTTGTGAGGGCGGTCCGCGGTGGGGCTCCAACGGGCTGGGGTCGGGCTGCTGTGATAAGGGCAGCGGAGGAGGGAAACAGTGTCCCTGCCATTTGAGAGAGGCTGCGGCGGGCAGAGGTGGGTCAGCAGCACTGGCCGGAGGCAGCACAGGGCGCCAGCTGTGGGACCACCATGGGTCGGTATGTTGATGGGAGACTGTGGGTGGCTGGGAGGCGTGGTCGGCCTAGGTTCTGCCGTGAGCAGGAGGGGTGTGGGATAGGGTAGGCCGATCCGGCGGGGAAGGAGGGCACCAGCTGTGTGGAGGCTGGCGGTGCCGGGCTGCACAACAGCTGGGAGAGGCAGGCGGCAGCTAGGGGAAGCCAGCAAGGCATAGGGAAAGGGCCGGATCAACAGATACTGGCTGCTGGTCAGCCGGTGTGGCGCACTCCCAGTGTGCTACACTCCTAGTGCGGAGGAGGAGGAGGCCGAGGGCGGTGGGTTCCTCCTGTGGGTCGACTGTTCGCGGCGCCCTCCGGTGGCTTACTGAGGAAGGAAGTAAGGGGGTCTGTGTAGACCCCCTGTAAGTCCCCCCACCCTTTTTTATTAAATCGCCGCCCCCACCCTCTTTTTGTGGTTTTTTTATTTATTTAAAATAATTCTTCTTGTTTTATTTTTATACTCTCCTCTTTTTTATTTTATTGAAGTCTCCTCCTTCCCTTTTTGTTACTTTCTAGGTCAAGTCATGGATCCCCATTTTCCAAAGGCTAATATTAGCTTTTAAATATCAATTAATAATATAATTATTATAATAAAATAATAATTTATTATTATTAAATTATTATAATAATAAAATAATAATAATTATAATAATAAAATTATTGTGAAAATTATTTAATTTTTCAAATTAGAATTTTCACATTATTGGAACTAATTCCAATTAGCCAAAACTGATCAAAACTTGATCGGTTTTTCGGTATTAATTAAAATTTAATACTCGAAATCAAACCGTAAATTTGATACAATCTGAAAATTTAAAATGGTCATAAATTGGCCGTTCGAGATCAGATCGACGTGCAGTTTGAACTGATGATACCATTTTTGAACCCTTTACTTAATTTTAATTCAATTTTAATTTTCTAGGATCATAAAATCTACGTGATCCCTCTGATACCACTGAAATGTTTCAGGGCCTACAGCGGAAGCTGGTGGGTCAGGGGATTTTAAAAAATTTCATCAAAGGGACGATGGAACTTGTCGCTTCCAACGATCTGATCCCTAGTAAGGTATGAGGATCTCGCGTAAATTATAAAGAGCACAAAATTAAATTGAAAACATATTGTTTCATATTTGAAGGTGCGCTCGACTATAACTCATCATTGGATATCGTTTCTTGAAGAATCCATAGCAGGATCCCTCTAGATCATCCACATGCGCTTCAAAAATATGATGGAACGTTGATTGTTGAATTTTGGGTTCCAGAACGGCGATCCGACGATTTCTTCGATATCCCAACGATCACCACGTCGAGATACCTTTGATGCTTTAGGGAGATCTTGATCCGAGATCTTGGATTAACTGGTTCTCTCACTAGGTAGAGGTAGGAGAGAGAGGCTCTCATTTTTCATTCCATGAAAATGAATGAATAGTTTAATGAATTATTACATGGAGAGAGGGTCTCACATCTATTTATAGTGGTGTTGCAAAATAGCCAGTTGGGTTCCCCGGCCCCCGTTTATTTAAACATCCACTTAATAAATAATAATAACAAACTAAACTACGCCAATACTATTTATTATTTTAGCACATACTTGTAATATATATAAAATATATCACGTGATAAAATATGATCCATTTAACTCGTCTCGCTATCCCACTTAATATTAAATGAACCTTTAATATTGAAATAATATTCATTCAATTATATTATCTCATATTTACTAAACTTGTAAATACATTAAATAAATTCAATCCCAAATATTCATAACTTGAATATTAATGAATTTATTTAATTATTTTGGTTATCGTTAACTTGGAAAACACTCGGATCCCATGGTGGGGCCCACTATGTCCATATACCTATTCAACTGAATAGGGAAGATTCTTGAATACGCTACTGTGTGTGAACCTCTAGGCCCTTATCGCAATAGTAGTGAATAAAATCCATAGACTAAGAGCGGAGTCTAGCAACCCATCATGGACCCTAAAGAGATAAGGATTGTCATAGAAATGACAACCAACCTACAAACACTGACTATGTACTATAATATATTTTTCATTAAATATATCATAAATTATAATGCACACTTATGCCATCGTCCTTTCTTAACTTTATTATTTTTTGACATATCTGGATGGATTTACTTTTCTAATACTTTGGCCAAATACTTATGAAGGTAGCACCGTTTTGATCAACCAGGCCTAAGATATAAAACTTCCTAAACTTGGAAGTGACAAATCCTTTTTTGCCATTAAATCAATGTCATACCACCAACGACACACCCAACACAAGATACCTCATCATGATTTAAATACCATGGTTTTTTCTTTGCATCAAAGTATGAAATCAAATGATATACATTGGTAATGGTCACAAGTTAGGAGACCAATACACATGTTCGTAGATAGTAACAACCAATGACACCCAAAACATGTGGTGTTCCTATTGGCGGGTCTGTCCTCATGATCTCACTACTGGAGATCACCAAGTGAGAACTTCATGAGAAGAAGTCTCAATGCTTATGATCCCCCATCACCTAAAAGTCATACATCTACTATGTCCAGTCATTAAGATGTATCTAGACCATATAAACTATATTTAATATTAATTTCATAGTATCTTTAGGTTCTTATTATAGATTGGGATCTATTATAACCTCTCTACACAACAATTAATCTATGGACATTACCATTATATAGTGGATGTATAAAAGTATACACTATAATGGTAAGATTACATCATGTATAACTAACTATATACATTATATGGTAATAAAAATTATGACATAGTTGGGTCTAATGAACCCACTATTTCAACATTCAATTGACTAAGCTTCAACAAGAAGTTGATGGGGCTTGGGAGGTTTCTCAACAGATGAAGAGTTATATTGAAGGTATCTTATAATATATGAAAGAGAGCCTCCAAATTATGGTTGTTCCTATGGGGTATTTTTTTTACTTATAAATGAAAAGAATTTTTCTTCCATTCATCTATGTCTTCATCCATTCCTTTTTCTTGTAATCATATTGTCAAATCTAATTTTTTTCATATCATGACATCTTCATACCAGCTAATCATAATTACAATGATAGGGATGGGGTGCGCTATTCTCTAAGCCAAGAGCCCTAGTGAGTGTAGTTTGACTTTTTCTAGGGTTATATGGAAAACCCTACAATATTTGTGTCTTTTGTTTCATCACCCTACCTAAGCTCAATATGAAAGAGACTTAGCAGGCGAGACTTGGAATTTTCTTAGGATTTCATTTTTTGAGTTTTCAACCTAACAATATTTATGCCTTTTAACTTTTTATTGATCTATATTACATAAACCATACTGAGTGTAGGTCTAGTGAGTTGAGACTTGACTTTTCTCTAAAGTACCCTTTGTGGGTTTTCAAGCTGGTGAGTATTGTGTCTCTTTTTGTGGGTAGTTTAAATTCATGCATGTCAGAATAATAAGGCTTGTGTTTTAGGTCGAACAACTTTGACCACGAATTTTAAAATTATAATGCAAACAAGGATTGATGTCTAGGAATGTTCTTATATTCTTCATATACTTCCAAGGGGGTATTGAGACAATTTTGTGATTTATGAGTATAAAACATGGTATTAGAGAATAGATAAGGCCTCTCCTAAGAACGAAGTTACCACTGGTTGAAAAAAACCCGTTATGAGGGTTGTTTTATACAAGGCCAAATGGGGAACATACTACATAGTCAAGTAGTGGTATCCTTAGGATGATAGTGCCATTATGTTAGTGACTTATTCAAGGCCAAATAGGGCACGTACTACATAGTTAGGTAAAGGAGTTCCCAAAATTTCTGAAATTCTATTACTGATGAAAAAAGGAATTTTAAGATTTAGATGTCTCAAGACCAAAATGGGTGGATTTTCCAAGGAAATGTGTTTGAGAATAAAGGAATCATCTATACCGATATAGGAAATGAATAGGAAGCCACTCTTACATGAATTTTATTTGTGAAGAAGGGTACATTTTTTCAGAAAGAGGCTTTCTAGTATTATGATATGCAGTTTAAAGTCATACAACAAGGAAATTATGTTATGCAGTTTAAATTCATGCAGCAAGGACATTATGCTATTTAGTTTAAAGCCATGCGGTAAGGATATTACTCTATGTGTATTAAAGTCATGCAATAAGGAAATTATGTTGTACCATTTAAAGTTATGCAGTAAGGACATTATATTGTGTAGTTTAAATTCATGCAGCAAGGACATTATGTTGTGAAGTTTAAATTCATGAATCAATGACATTAACCTATGCGGTTTAAAGTCATGCAACAAGGACATTATGGGGGATATAATTTAAGGTCTTTATCTTTGACCAAGGGTTTTTTCTAGAAATTTTCTACTATATTCATGTATGGAAGGAGGGAGTTGTAAACTATGATTTGGGGATTCCTAGATCCAAAGAGTGGTATGGGAAAAAATGGTTAATGGAATTAGAGGAGGTATTTCCCAAGAACGAGGTTACCACTGGTTAACAAACCTGTTATGGGGGTTGTTTTATGTAAGGCCAGCTGGGGCACATACTGTATAGTCAATAGTGGAATCCTTTAGTTGATAGACCCGTTATGTGGGAAAATTATGCAAGGCCAACTAGGGCACATACTGCATGATCAGGAAAAGGATATCTCAAGAATTATGACATTATATTGATAAAAGACGATGAAATTTTTTGTAGATTCGGATCTCCCCTAGAACAGAGTATGGTTTCTGGATAAAAGTGCATGAATACCGAAGGATTATTTCAAATAATAATTTCTAAAGAATCAGGAAAATAGGTTCTCTATAAAGGTCTAACCCAAACGCAGGAATTATGGTGCCTATAGTTTTAGGTCATATTACTAAGACCAAAATATTATGAAAATAATGGACGGTATGTGGTCAAATGCCCCAAGTTTATTTGAGTATGATGAAGGGGGGAAGTGTAAACCATGGTCTTCAAGAATTTCAGGTTGGGATAAAAGATATGGGACAAATATACAAGGGATGAAAACTAATTTTTGGGTTCCAATATACTGTCGTCACAGCTTAAAGGGGTAGAAGAGGCTTCTCCCAAGGTAGAACTAACCACTATTTGAAAAACCCTTTATGGGGATTTTTTTATGCAAGGATAACTGGGAAACATACTATATAGTCAAACAATGGCATCCTTGGGCCGACAGGCCCATTATGTGGGTGACTTCTGCAAGGCCAACTAGGGAATGTACGGCATAGTGAGGTAAAAGAGATCTCGGGTATCATACATTTTTCTGCTAGAAGCTGAGGAAATATTATGAAGATCTGAAAGTATTTAATATTAGGGGTATGAAATGCAAAAGGGGAAATGTCTAATGCACAAGGGAAGCATTTGGAATGATATTATCCATGAGTTTAGAGTCCCTTGCATAGATCTGACTCATGTGTAGAACTAGGAAATCTCTTATTTCCTTGGTGAGATCTCTAAGGAGATGACCCAAAATAAAGTATCATGTATAGATTTTTAGTTTTATGCATGAGAGGGTAAATTTTTCTTTACCTCATGGCTAGGGATAGGGATTAAGTCCTAGGATTCACTATATATCTTAATGGGATAGGAATTGAAGAACCTTTGTGGTATTTTGTTTAACAAAGTTTTGTATTTGTTGACAACTAACCTTTTTTTGAAGAGTATTTTTTAGTTACAGAAAGTTCAAGTTGTTGGTTTATGAATATTTTCTTAAAGAAGATTATGTTGAAGAATAATAAGTCAGAAGTTAAGAAAGTGTCTCAAACTTTCTAAACTAATCAGGCGATGATTTTCTGATCTTAAAGTTCTCACAAATCATAAAAATATTCATGATAAATGTTATTGAAGAAATGGTGAAGAAGATTGGTGTTTTTTCTCTAAGAAAAATTCTGAGAAAGTTAGAAGCCAGAAATTCAGAGTCTACTTTCTGATCCATATGTTTGGTGTCTACTACCTGAAGCCAGAAGTTCAGAGTCTACTTCTTGATCCAGAAATTCAGAGTTGACGTCCTGAACCAGAAATTTGGAGTCTACTTCAGGAATCAGAAATTCAGAGTCTACCTCCTAAACCAGAAATTCGGAGTCTACCTCCTGAACCAGAAATTCAGAGTGTACCTCCTAAACTAGAAATTTGGAGTCTAATTCCTGAAGCCAGAAAGTTTGGAGTCTACTTCCTGAGCCAGAAATTTGGAGTCTACTTCCTAAGACAAAAATTCAGAGTCTACTTCCTGAGCCAGAAATTCGGAGTCTACTTCCTAAGTCAGAAATTCAGAGTCTACTTCCTCATCCAGAAATTCGGAGTCTACTTTCTGAACCTGAAGTTTGGAGTCTACTTGTTGAACCTGAAGTTCAGAGTCCACTTGCTGAGCCTAAAGTTAAGAGTCTACTTGCTGATCAAAAAATTCATAGTCTACTTACTGAGCCTGAAGTTTGGAGTCTACTTGCTAAGCCTGAAGTTCGGAGTCTACTTGCTGAGAAATCCAGAATTACAATCCTGATCAACATGCTGGGAATTCGTAATGACAATCCTGAGCAACATGATAAGAAATTCATAATGACAATCCTGAGCAACATGTTGAGAAATTCGGAATAAAAATCCTGAGCAACATACTGAGAAATTCGGAATGACAATCCTGAGCAACATGCTGAGAAATTCGGAATGAAAATTCTAAGTTCAAGAAAACCATAATTTCAACTTTGCTTAAATCTCGGAGAAATTTAAGGAGATTTGAATAAGTCAAATATGGAAGATTAAATGCGAGAGATTTGCAGAGTTTTTGAGATTTGAGGAAGCGGGAAATATTTTCAAGTTTTCCACCTTTGTTTTCTAAGTTGCCTATAAATATGTGCTCAGATCATTCGATCATAATCAACTTTTTACACACGCGGAAAAGGCGGAGCGCTGGAGAATTCAAAGTGAAAAGCATCTACCATCTTGAAGAAGTTTTCTTGAGTGTTTGAGAAGAAAAGAATCAGAGCCATTATTTACTTGCTGAGAAGTTCGGATTCAGAAGATCAGATCCAAGAGAATCCTGATTGAATATTCGAAGTGATCATTTGTGCAGAACCATCATTATCTTGCTGAGAAGACCGATTTTAGAATATTGGATTCAAGGAAATCGTATTGAGAATTAGGAGTGAGAATTTGTGCGGAACCATCATTATCTTGCTAAGAAGACCGATTTCAGAATATCATATTCAAGGAAACCAGATTGAGAATTCTGAGTGGGAATTTGTGAGGAATCATATTTCCTTGCTGAGAAGACTGGTTTCAGAAATTCAGATTCAAGAAATCGGATTGAGGATTCGGAGTGAGAATTTGTGGAGCAGCTTAACAAAGTTCTTATTCTTGTGTTTGGCTCATTTGTTCTTTAAGGAATCATTATAAACTAACGGGAGTCAGTATAATCTTTCCTATTGGGATATAGAATGTGTCCAACGGGAGTTAGCACAAGTTGTATTCACTTCTTCATTATAGTGGATTTCCATAGACCCACGGGAGTGGCTATGGCAAGGATGTAGGTTCTCTTATTGAGGCCGAACCTTGTAAATATTGTGTGTATTTTGATGTTATTAATATTTTCATGACTTATTATCTTCCCCCTTTACTTATTTTATATGAAATGTGCATAATTTGTGTGAAATATTAATGTTTTAATATTAAATATAATTTTTGAGCATTTTTAGAAGTAGTCCAATTGAGTCAGTTTAATGTTTTAATAATAACTGTCACTATACTGATCCAAATTGTGTGGTTCTTGTTTTTTAGGATTCTAATTTCAATATAAAACATTTCATTAGAAGGTACCATGATCCAATTCTGCCATTTGAAGGGTCATATGGTCCTCACAAACAAGACCAAAGAATCTGAGAACAAATTGGACCAGACTTGAAGATTGATTTACTGGGATCAATCCAGATGTCCAAAAACCTTAACTCTACACCATAATTCGGGGTACAATACATTTCATCTTGGATAAAAATTTCAAGACCCAACTCCAAATAAAAGGATCCCAACATATGCTTTGAAGTCCAGCCCACCATTCTGGACGAGAATTAAAATCAGTATAGTATGCATGACATATCTCATTATGTAAGCATAAAATAGAGCTAAGATTTTTCATTGTGAACTAGGAGATATAGGTGGCCGACTTTGTTGAAGAAACCATTCGGATTTGAAGGCATCTTCATATTCAAAAACCCTTTCACATTATGGACTTAAAAAATACTGGATTGAAATGGACAGTTTAACTTTGTTTAATAAACCGGCCATAACTTTTGATCCTTAAGTCCAAATGACTCAAAATTTTGAGAGTAGTCGTCCAACATTATTTTATACAACTTTTAATAAGGATATATTTGAAGATTAGGCTTTCAGAATAGCCAAATTGGCTATGTAAGTGGAGGGACAGATTGGGAATGCAAACAGTCCACTCCTTGGGCTATAAATACTCTCCCCTTCTCTCCTTGAGAGGGGTTGGCATTTCAGAAGAGAGGATATTATATTGGCATGACCAAATCCTTTCCAAAGGATTGGGAGGACCTTCCATACTCAAGTTTTTACTTGATAGACCTTTCCTCCTCTCTTTGTTATCACTTACTTTTGTGTCCTTCATTTTTGTAATTTTGTAAGTCATTTATTTTGTAATTCTGTTTTAATGAAAGTTTCTTCTTCAATATCTCTTATTCTCCTCCACCTTCTGTATTTTAATATTAATGTTATTAAAATAGTTTAAATTCAGTTGAATCCCCTTCCCTTCTTCTTCTTCCTCATTCAATCGAAAATCCATTTTTAATTTTCTTCATCGTTTGTGTGTGTGTTCGGCGCACTACTCTTATCTTGTCCCTTTATTTTTCTTCTCTTTATAATTCATCACCATAATCATTATAACCAGATTATTAAACACCCAAATGGCTGAGTAAATCTCTCATTGGGGTGAGTTATAATTTAGGTATGTTAAGTGATTTAGAGCTTCTGCTTGATGAATATTCTTTGAATTAACATTGTGTATGTTGGACTTAACATGTCATGGATTAATGACTTGTTTTGTTTAACATGTGGTTTCCATGGATTATTGGAACCATAAATACACCACTATAAATAAGATCTTATTTAGATTATAACCTTAAGTTATGTTAAGGCTTGGTTTAAAGCCTTAACACTTAGGAATTCTAATCAACATCATCTTGTGACATGGGTGTTAATTTAAATGCAATATAAAGCAAAGCTCAAGGATATCACAAGCTTAACTAACCTAATAATGAACCCACCCCAATCTTCATCAATTTTTTAAATCAAACATCATCCATAAATTATTTCATAAGCTTTGAAAACAAACCCCCCAATCAGAATACAATTAACTAAAAACAAACGACTATTACAAAATATCATCGCCGATGATTCGACCCGAGTGCTGCTATACACATTAGCAGAGCACCGGAACTTTGACCGGTCGATAGGCGATAATCGGCCGTGCGTTTCAAATGGAGCCGTTTCCGGGGATGGTGCTTTAAGTAGTCATTAGTTTCTGGTTATTGTCATAAAAATCAAAAAAAAAAACAAATTTTTAAAAAAAAAATTGAAAAAAAACACAAAGAAAAACCCGTCTTCCTCTTAAAAATCATAAACTGAAAAAATACAAAGAAAAACTCGCCTTACTCATCCTTTCTAAATCTCTATGAATGCCCTGTAGCCTCCCAAACAATCCCTCGGATTTATTTGACCCTAAAATTGATAGAACTCTTCGTCGACTTAGGAGGACCATTAGGGATAACCAAATCACCCAAGAACCAATCATTGCCCTACCAATTGAATTCGATATGGCCAATCCTAGGGAACAAACATTGAAAGAACTTGCTGCCTCTGATATGAATTACCAACCCCTTGGTATTCAATATCCAAACATAGTGGATGACTTCAAACTCAAATCGGGTTTGATTCATCTTCTACCTCATTTCCATGGGCTAGCCGGTGAGGATCCGCATCTACATCTCAAAGAGTTCCAGGTGGTGTGCTCTACCATGAAGCCTCAAGGGGTTTATGAAGAACAAATCAAACTCCGAGCATTCCCTTTCTCCCTAGATGACTCTGCCAAGTCATGGATCTACTACCTCCCTCCTGGTTCCATAACTACATGTAATGACATGAAGCGTCTCTTTCTAGAAAAATTATTTCCTACTTCTCGTACCGCTTCCATCCGAAAGGAAATAAGTGGTATCCGTCAATTCCCAAATGAATAACTCCATGAGTACTGGGAGAGGTTCAAAAATCTTGTTTCAACCTGCCCACACCATCAAATCCCTGACCAACTCTTGATCTAATAATTCTATGAGGGGTTATTGTCTATGGAGAGAACCCTCAGGGATGCTGCAAGTGGTGGTGCTCTTGTTGACAAAACTCCAGCAGCTGCAAGAGATCTCATAAGTAACATGGCTAAAAACACACAACAATTCCATACTCGAGCACATGCTCAAGTCAAACAAGCCCAAGATAATCAATCCATAGAGCCTAACAAGATGACTGAGTGGATGAGTGAACTTACAGGTCTTGTGTGTCAACTAGCGGTGGCTACCAAAGCCCCAACCTCATCTTCTCCACAGTCACTATTCCCTGGACCTATCAAGAATTGTGGAATCTGTAGCTCCCATGCTCATCCAATAGACACATGTCCACAACTTTAAGAGGATCAATCCGATTCATCTGGACCAATGGAGCTCAATGTAGCATATGCTCAGCGGAACCCCAACCCTCAATAATCAGGTCAGTTTGTTAGAAACTTCAACCAACCTCACTCTGAGCCCTTCTCTTCTTCCTTTAACCAATGCCTTAGGTATGGTAATCCCATATCTCATCCCCATCAATTCCCTCCTCAAAATCCAAACCAATTTCAATATAGTCATGGTGGTGGTAACTTCCATCAACCTTATCCTTTTGTTCCTCAACCTCAAAGGAACAATCCTCCTCCTGGATTCCATTATCCTAGTGAGCCTTCCCAATTCCAAAACCAATACAATCGCTTTCCCAAGAACCAAAATCAAGGTAATCCCAATCTGGGACAAGCCTCTTCTTCCAAGAAACCATGGGAAAGTGTAGTGGAAGATCTTGCCTCCTTCACCCGTTCTAGCCTTAAAAACATTGAAACTCAAATAGGTCAACTTGCATCCCACCTGAGCCAGCAACAACAATCAAATTCTTCCCAACTCCCAGCTCAACCATTACCCAACCCCAAGGGTAATGTAAGTGCAATTGCACTTAGATCAGGAAAGAAACTTACTATGCCTCAAGATAAATCCTCAAACCCTCCTTTGAATGTTGACCTAGAAAATGAAAATAAAAAGAAAATTGAAAAGGAATCTGAATCCATTCCATCACCTCCTTCCATTCCACTTAGGAACCCTATTCCTTTTCCACAAGCTGTTTCTAAACCAAGGAAGTCCTTTGAACCTGATCCTGAAATGCTCGACATGTTTAGACGTGTTGAAGTCAACATTCCCCTCTTAGATTCCATAAAACAAATTCCTAAGTATGCCAAGTTTCTTAAGGAATTGTGCACCCACAAGAGGCAACTTAGGACCTTTGAAAATGTTTCCACCCAGCAGTCTATTCCCATAAAGTGCAAAGATCTAGGGACCTTTACAGTCCCATGCCAAATTGGAAGTTCCAACTTTGATGATGCACTCATAGACCTAGGAGCCTCAATTAATGTCATGCCCAAATCCATATTCTCCAACCTTGGTCTAGGTCCCTTGCACCCAACGGGTGTTGTCATTCAGTTAGCCAATCGAAGCACAACCAGTCCTGAGGGAATAATTGAGGATGTCCTTGTCTGAGTCAATGATCTTATCTTCCCTGCTGATTTCTATGTCCTTGACATGGAAGGTGAGACGAACTCTTCTTGATCTCCCCTAATTCTAGGAAGACCATTCCTCAGGACTGCGAGAACCAAGATTGATGTCCATTCAGGCATCTTATCCATGGAATTCGGTGACCAACTGGTCAAGTTCAACATTTTCCAAGCCATGCGATACCCATCTGAGGATCACTCTGCATTCTCAATCCATGCTTCTGAGGACACTTCTAAGAGTCAATCGAACCCCAATCCACCATGTTCTTCATGTTCTAATGATAAAGGATCTTTTGAAATCTGCACCATGATTAACAAAGTCATAAATGGTGAAGTTGATGTGGACCTCTCATTCATGGACTCCATCAATCTAGAGGAACTTGAAAACTCTCTTGAATCCCACATCAACTCTGATCTCTACTGCTCCACCTTGGACAGCATTGAGAAAAATGAATCTGAAGAAACTGAAGTCCCTTCCTCCATTTCTGAGTTGTCTAGCCCAAAAGTGAAAGATGAGATTGATCTGAAACCTCTTCCTGCACACCTGAAATATGCATTCCTCTTCCATGATCACTCATATCCTGTCATTATCTCTGCCACACTTACTGAAACAGAGGAGTCCAAACCTGTTCAAGTGTTAGAGGAAAACAAAAAGGCCTTAGGTTGGACCCTAGATGACATACCAAGAATCAACCCTGCCCTTTGCATGCATCACATCCATCTTGAGGAATCATCCAAACCAATTAGACAACCACAAAGAAGACTCAATCCACTCATCCTTGAGGTAGTTAGGGAAGAGATCGCCAAGCTTCTTCAAGCTGGTATTATCTACCCAATTTCTGATAGTGAATGGGTTAGTCCAATTCAAGTTGTACCTAAGAAGGGTGGGATAACTATTGTCACAAATGAACATGGAGAGGTAGTCACAACTCAAGTGAAGAACAAATGGCGTGTGTGCATCGACTATAGGAAATTGAATGTTGATACCCGAAAAGATCACTACCCTCTTCCATTCCTTGATCAAATGCTAGAAATATTGGCCGGAAAGTCACACTATTGCTTTCTTGATGGATACACCAGCTACTTACAAATCCCAATCGCACCTCATGACCAAGAAAAGACTACTTTCACATGCCCCTTTGGAACATATGCATATAGAAGAATGCCTTTTGGCCTTTGTAATGCTCCTGCAACATTTCAGAGGTGTATGATGAGTATCTTTTTAGAATTCATAGAACACTGCATGAAAGTCTTCATGGATGACTTTACCATTTATGGTGAGTCATTTGAGTCATGTTTGCATTCACTCTCTCTAGTCCTTCAAAAGTGTGTCAAGTGCAACCTTGTGTTAAATTTTGAAAAATGTCACTTCATGGTAGCTAATGGGATTGTTCTAGGGAACATAGTTTCAAAAGATGGTATTGAAGTTGATCCTGCCAAAATTGAAGTGATCCAATCACTTCCTCAACCCACTTCTGTTCGAGACATCCAATCATTCCTTGGTCATGCTGGTTTCTATCGACGATTTATCCATAACTTCAGTAAAATTTCCCTCCCACTCACTCGTTTGCTCCAAAATGATGTCACATTCCATTTTGATGAGGTTTGCAAGAGAGCCTTCATTGAACTCAAAACTGCTCTCACATCTGCCCCGATAATCCAACCCCCAGATTGGTCATTACCCTTTGAATTGATGTGTGATGCTTCTGATAGAGCTGTTGGGGCTGTTCTTGGTCAAAGAAGAGAAAAAATTCCTCATGTCATCTATTATTCCTCAAAAACATTGGATGAAACTCAATCTCACTACGTTGTGACTGAAAAGGAACTTTTAGTTGTGGTTTATGCCTTAGATAAATTTCGGCCCTATCTCTTAGGTGCCAAAATCATCATCTTCACAGACCATTCTTCTATTAAGTTCTTACTCAAGAAAAGTGATTCCAAACCAAGTCTAATAAGATGGATTCTAATGCTCCAAGAGTTTGACCTTGAAATCAAAGATAGACCTGGAAAATAAAACCGCGTGGCTGATCACTTGAGTATAATTCCTTATTCTCCTCATTCTGAAATCATTGATCCTGAATTTCCAATTGAGCACCTTTCATCTCTCACTAAAAAACTACCATGGTATGTCCCAATTGTAAATTACTTGGTTTCTGGTGTTTTTCCTGAAATTTTTTCAAAAGAACAAAAAATGAAGTTGAAAAGTGATTCAAAATACTATTTTTGGGAAGAAAATAAACTTTGGAAAACTGGGGCAGACATGGTAATTAGGAGTTGTGTTGATGAAGATGAATATTCTTCCATCTTAGAATTATGTCACTCAATGCCTGTTGGTGGCCACTTTGGACCACAAAGGACCTCCCGAAAGGTCTTAGACTCTGGATTCTTCTGGCTTTCCCTCTTCAAGGACTCACATGAGTTCTGTCAATCATGTCCCACATGCCAAAAGTTTGGCATAATCTCCAAAAGAAATGAAATGCCCCAAAATCCCTTAATCTTTTGTGAAATCTTCGATGTTTGGGGTATTGATTTCATGGGACCATTTCCCCCTTCCAATGGATTCTCATACATTCTTCTTGCGGTCGATTATGTTTCAAGGTGGGTTGAGGCCAAACCCACTAGGAAGGATGATGCTCATACTGTTAGTGAGTTCCTAAAGACCCACATCTTCCAAAGATTTGGCACACCACGTGCCTTGATCAGTGACTTAGGAACCCATTTTTGTAATAGAACAATGGAATCTCTTCTAAAAAATAATGGGGTTGTACATAAAACTTCAACTACATATCACCCCCAAACAAATGGAATGGCTGAACTTTCTAATAGAGAAGTGAAAAGAGTGCTTGAGAGAATTGTAAAACCCACCAGAAAAGACTGGTCTGAAAGACTTGGTGAAGCACTTTGGGCTTATCGAACTGCCTATAAAACACCCATTGGGATGTCTCCTTTTCGGCTTGTTTTTGGTAAATCATGTCACTTACCAATTGAAATACAACATAAGTCATTTTGGGAAGTGAAAACATGTAATTTTGATATTGAAAAATCTGGTGAAGAAATATTGTTGCAATTGGATGAACTGGAGGAGCTTCGACTTGAATCCTATGAGAATTCCAATATGTACAAAGAGAAGGCTAAGGTACTCCATGAGAGACACATCCTGAGAAAGGTATTTCATGAAGGTGAAAAGGTAATGCTCTTCAATTTTCGATTTCGGCTTCACCCAGGTAAGCTTAATTCTCATTGGGAAGGTCCTTTTGTTATTACTAACGTTTACCCATTTGGTGCAATGCAAGTCCAAGACCCCTCCTCCAAAAGGAAATTTACGGTAAATGGACATCGGTTGAAGCATCACTATGAGAGGACACAAAATCTTGGATCATCATCTACTTCCATTGGATCCACAGTAGACCCACCACTGAATGGAGATGGAAACCCACAAAATCCAAACCAGGGGGCACCTCTTTCCCTTTAACTCTCTCTATATCTTCCTCTCTCTACCTCTTTCTTCTTCTTCCTCTCTCTTTCATTTTTTTACCACTTTATTCATAAAACCCTTTATTTTTATCTTTCTTGTGTGGGTGTGTATTTAAAAAAAACCTTAAAAACTAAAAAAAACCAAAAAAACACAATTACTTAAAAAAATTACAAAAAAAGAGTCATGCTTACTCACCATCGAGTTTTGAAATTTTGTCCAACCATTTTGGGGAGTTAACAGACATGTTTTCATCTCAAAAAATTTGTATTTTCAGCATGACTTTGGATAAAGAATTTTGTGTCACAATTAAAAAATTTTGAATGATCAATTTTTTATTTGGAAAATGCTTTTCCCAAACCGTGAGAACAAACAATTGCTTTCATGCCAAGGCAACCTATGGCCATCTTTTCAAAATGTGTGTTTTCACCCCCATTTGTGAGTTTTGAGTGTCCACATTCACCATTTCTAAATTTGAGCCTGGAAAAATGAATTAGTTTTAGAACATTTTTTCTGTAACAACTTGTGGTGTATTTCAAAATGGATGAGTGAAATAGTCTAAACCTCCCCTGATTGGAGAAAACAAAATTTTAATATTTGTTGGTGAGTGAAAATGATTTTGTCATGTTTTTATATTTGTTGAACATGAGGACATGCATAAATCTAATTGTGGGGGAGTTGATGTTATTAATATTTTCATTACTTATTATATTCTCCCTTTACTTATTTTATATGAAATGTGCATAATTTGTGTGAAATATTAATGTTTTAATATTAAGTATAATTTTTGAGCATTTTTAGAAGTAGTCCAATTGAGTCAGTTAAATGTTTTAATAATAACTGTCACTATACTAATCCAACTTGTGTGGTTCTTGTTTTGTAGGATTCTCCTTTCAA
This sequence comes from Viscum album, assembly GCA_963277665.1. Taxonomy (NCBI): domain Eukaryota; kingdom Viridiplantae; phylum Streptophyta; class Magnoliopsida; order Santalales; family Viscaceae; genus Viscum; species Viscum album. The sequence continues at coordinate 403,262,543 of OY728138.1, forward strand.
TATAAAACATTTCATTAGAAGGTACTATGAGCCAATTATGCCATTTGAAGGGTCATATGGTCCTCACAAACAAGACCAAAGAATCTATGAACAAACTGGACCATCCATGAAGATTGATTTACTGGGCTCAATCCAGAAGTCCAAAAACCTTAACTCTCCACCATAATTCGGGGGACAATACATGTCATCTTGGATAAAAATTTCAAGGCCCAAATCCAAATAAAAGGAGCCCAACATATGCTTTGAAGTCCAGCCCACCATTCTGGACGAGAATTAAAATCAGTATAGTATGCATGACATATCTCATGATTTAAGCATAAAATAGAGCTGATATTTTTCAGTGTGAAAGAGGAGATATAGTTGGCCGACGTTGTTGAAGAAACCATTCAGATTTGAAGGCATCTTCATATTCAAAAACCCTTTCATATTATGGACTTCAAAACGACTGGATTGAAATGGAAAGTTTAACTTTGTTTAATAAACCGGCCATAACTTTTGATCCTTAAGTCCAAATGACTCCAAATTTTGAGAGTAGTCGGAAAACATTATTATATACAACTTTGAATAAGGATATATTTGAATATTTGGCTTTATGAATATCCAAATTGGCGATGAAATTGGAGGGACAGATTGGGAATGCAAACAGTCCACTCCTTGGGCTATAAATACTCTCCCCTTCTCTCCTTGAGAGGGGTTGGCATTTCAGAAGAGATGATATCATATTGGAACGACCAAAGCCTTGCCAAAGGCCTGGTAGGACCTGAAATACTCAAGTTTTTACTTTAGAGACCTTTCCTCCTCTCTTTGTTTTCACTTACTTTTGTGTCCTTCATTTTTGTAATTTTGTAAGTCCTTTATTTTGTAATTCTGTTTTAATGAAAGTTTCTTCTTCAATATCTCTTATTCTCCTCCACCTTCTGTATTTTAATATTAATTTTCTTAAAATAGTTTAAATTCAGTTGAATCCCCTTCCCTTATTCTGCTTCCTCATTCAATCGAAAATCCATTTTTAATTTTCTTCATCATTTGTGTGTGTGTTCGGCGCACTACTCTTATCTTGTCCCTTTCTTTTTCTTCTCTTTATAATTCATCACCATAATAATTATAACCATATTATTAAACACACAAATGGCTGAGTAAATCTCTCATTGGGGTGAGTTATAATTTAGGTATGTTAATTGATTGAGAGCTTCTGCTCTATGAATATTCTTTGAATTAACATTGTGTATGTTGGACTTAACATGTCATGGATTAATGACTTTTTTTGTTTAACATGTGGTTTCCATGGATTATTGGAACCATAAATACACCACCATAAATAAGATCTGATTGTGATTATAACCTTAAGTTAAGTTAAGGCTTGGTTTAAATCCTCAACACTTAGGAATTCTAATCAACATCATCTTGTGACATGGGTGTTAATTTAAATGCAATATAAAGCAAAGCTCAAGGATATCACAAGCATAACTAACCTAATAATGAACCCACCCCAATATTCATCAATTTTTTAAATCAAACATCATCCATAAATTATTTCATAAGCTCTGCAAACAAACCCCCCAATCAGAATACAATTAACTAAAAACAAACGACTATTACAAAGTATCATCGCCGAGGATTCGACCCGAGTGCTGCTATACACATTAGCAGAGCACCGGAACTTTGACCGGTCGATAGGCGACAATCGGCCGTACGTTTCACCTTTCTTGACTTACCTTTATTATATGCTTGAGTTTCTTCCTAAAGGTTGATAAGGAAATAAATCTTAACAGGTTTCAAGGGTTAAGTTTCTTAAAGTTTTGAAACTTATAAAAGTTAAACAACTGATTCAACCCCACCCCACCCCCCTTCTCAGTTGTTATTAGATCCTTGGAACTTCAAGTGGTATTAGAGGGATGTTCCCTTTTTTATACTTATCATGGATAATATCAATTCTGTCAACAGTAGAATAATTCCTACATTCTATGGCAAGAATTATTATGGATGGAAAAATAGGATGATTCCTTATCTTTTATCTCTTGGCCTTGAAGTTGTTGATACTGCTACTATTGGCTTTCCACTTATTGAGAAAAATTCTCCTATGACATTTTCTGACAAGAGAAACATAGAAGTTGATAGAAAGGCTAGAAATTCTATTCTCATGTCCTTATCAGAAAATGTTTATCAGAAGGTGATGGGTCTCACAACATCAAAAAGAATGTGGGACAATCTAGAAAGTGTTTTTGAAGGAAACACAAAAGTCAAGGAGGCCAAGCTGCAAATCTGGCGTAGTAAGTTTGAAGACATCAGGATGAGAGATGATGAAACAATTGATGAATACTTCACTAGAGTTAATGAAATTTTATGCAACATTAGTGGATTCGGAGAAAACTTGGAAGATTCAACAATTGTGAAGAAACTTATGATAAACTTTCCAGACAGGTTTGATTCTAAAATTTCAGCTTTAGAAGATAAGGATGATTTATCTCTTGATGAACTGCATAACTTTCTTGTTTCCTATGAAATGAGGAAAGCTCCAATATTTAAGAATAATATGAAAGATTAAATGGAATTTGAATCTATGAGAAAGATGAAAATCCAAGATGATGAAGAAGCTGACCCTTGTGAGTCTATTGATAAGGAAGATGAAGAGTTGAATGAAAAAATCATGTCTCTCATATCCAAGAACTATCGAAGAGGAAGAGGAAAGTATGGATGTAAAATTCCTCTAAAATGTTTTGAGTGTGGCGGAATTGGACACTTTACTATGAATTTCCCTAAGATAAAAGCTGGAGAATATCAAGATGTTTCTAATGAGAATTATCGGTGGAAGAAGTATAATAAGAATGAAAAGGAATATAAGACTTAAAAAGAATTCAAGAAGAATTTTTCAGGAAAGAAAAGAAGTATGTTGAGCAAGAAGGTTGAATAGGAATCATCTGAAAATGATTCCTCAGAAGATTAAAATAAATAAAGATTCAAAACCTTCATTGTAAAAGTGGAGAAAACAAATGTTTCCTCAGAAAGTGAAGAATGTGGTGAAGAATCTTATAGATAATATCAACTAAGATCTGAACTCCTTGAATGTCTTGAAAAAAAAAATCTCTCAAGAAAGAAATTCATGTGATGAAGAAAGATCATGAAGAAGTTCATGATGGAAGTAAAGATGTCACCAAGAAGGAAGATGAATACATTCAAGAAATTTTAAGTTACAAACATAGAATTGTTGAACAAGGAAAGATGATTGAAGATCTTAGCAAGAAGATGTAATCTAAGGAAGAAGAAGAAAACAATGTGAAATCAAAACTCATTGATTCCTAAAATACCCTAAGGAAGATGAATGAAAACTTTAACAAATATACAGAAGTAAAAGCTGAGACCTCTAAAAATGTTGTGAAGGCTCATTACGAGAATCAGGTGAAATATTCTATTACCAAAAATAACATTTCATCTGATTCTTCTAAAATTTCAGGTTTTGAAAGAAGTGTTAGTAAATATTGGGTGGAGAAAGGATGTAAGAAATCTATCAATCCTATAAAATTAGAAGACTCGATCAAAAGAAGAGATGGCCTACATCCTGAGTTTTCTAGAGCTGAAAGAAGTTATCAACCTCAAAAAAGTTTCTATAATGAAAGATCATTCATTAATAGAAAATCAAGATTTGAGGGATATTTCTGGTGTTGTGAAATATATGGGCATAGATCTTATAATTTTTGGCACAATTTATCTTTACCAGGAAGAAGGTTTGATCAAAGTGGAAGAAATAGTGAAATAAGGATGAGTAACTCTCCGTACTCACAGAAAGTTAAAAAGGTAAATTCTCAAGATGTTAGAAACATTCCAAAAAAGAATCAATTTGAATGTTTGGAAGAAGTTTGTGGAAGATGTGATCAGTTTGGTCATCATGCTGAACGATGTATGACACTCCTTCCAGAACAAGTTTCTTATGATAAGAAAGAAAAGAATGCTGAAAATAAGAAGGCTGATGAGAGAGATTTTTTTGTTGAGACAGCTTTGAAAGAAAGTAAGAGGAACAAACCATGTATTCTTGATAGTGGTTTTTCTTCACACATGACAGGTGATATAAAAATATTGAAACATGTTGAAAGTCATGATGGAGGAGCAGTTACGTTTGGAAATGATAGTTCCCTAAAAATTTAGGGAATCAGAACGGCAGAGATTGAAGCAAAGAAACTAAAATCTAAGGAAGTCTTGCTTGTTGATGGGCTAAAACATAACTTACTTAGTGTAAGTCAACTTTGTGATGATGGAAAAGAATTTATATTCAGAAAGGATTCTTGTATCATCAAAAGTGTGAAAAATGGAAAAGTGATTACAAAAGGAGAAAGAACCAGTGGGAATCTCTTTCAAATTGGAGAATCCAATAACTCTTGTTATTTGAGTACTGAAGATGAAAATAAGTTGTGGCATCGAAGACTTGGCCACCTTGGGCAGAAGAACATGAGTAAGATTTCTAAAGTTGATGCTGTTCGTAATTTTCCAGAACTGAAAAGAAGAGATGAAGATGTTTGTATTACTTTTCAGAAAGGAAAGATGACTAACAAAGGCCATAAAAGAGTTGAGATTCAATCTAACAAACCACTTGAGATTATTCATTCTGATCTATGTGGGATGATGATACATCAATCAAAAAAATGAGATTTATACTTATATCACTTTTATTGATGACTTCACTCGGATGACAAACATCATGTTCATAAAGCATAAGTCATAGGCTATTGAAATGTTTAAATTCTTCAGAAGAGATGTCGAGAAATAATTGGGGGCTTCCATAAAGAAATTGAGAACAAACAATGGTACCGAATTCACAAGCAATTATTTTGAAACTTACCTAAGGAATCATGGTATCAAACATCAGTATAGTGCTCCCTATACACCACAACAAAATGGAGTTGCAGAAAGGAAAAATAGAAGCTTGGTGGAAATGGGAAGAAGTATGTTATCAGAATACAAACTTTCAAAATTCTTTTAGAGAGAAGCTGTTAGAACTGCTGTACATGTTCAAAATAGATGCTTATTGAGACCAGAAACCTACATGACTCCTTACGAGATGTGGTATAACAAAAAACCTTCTTTTAATTACTTTAAAGTTTTTGGAATTCCATTCTTGCTCAAAATCAAAAATCCGAACTTAGGAAAGTTTGATGAGAAAGATGAAGAAGAAATATTTATGGGTTATTCACCAAATGGAAGAAGTTACAAATGATGGAACAAACGTTTACAGAAGTTGGTGGATTCATATGATGTGAAGGTAATTGAAAATCCAAGTTCTTTCACAAAATTTGTTAAGAATACTAAGGAAGATAAATCAGAGAATCCCCACCAGAGTGAGAGTGGCTCAGATAAGTAACATGGAGAAGAAAGTGATGCTGGGAAAGGAAATGTGAGTTTTCCTACATTACAAAAACATGTTGAATCTGAAAATATTATTGGGGATCATAAGGCTCCAGTTCAGACAAGAAGGAAGTTAAGATTAGAAAATCAGACTTACCTTATCTCAAAAGTTGAAACAGAATCAGTTTCAGAAGCTATTCAACATAAATAATGGGTGGATGCTATGAATGAAGAACTGGATCAGATTGAGAAGAATGATACATGGGAACTTGTTCCTAGGACAGCAAATAAAAATATTATTGGAACTAAGTGGGTTTACAGAAATAAATTGAATGAGCATGGAGAAGTTACAAGAAACAAAGCAAGGATTGTGTGCAAAGGATATGCACAAGTGGAAGGTGTGGATTTTGATGAAACATTTGCCCCTGTTTCAAGGTTGGAAACCATTCGAATGTTTCTTACAGTGGCTGCTCATCGGAATTACAAGGTTTATCAAATGGATGTAAAGTCAACTTTATTAAATGGTGAGATTAAAGAAGTTTACATTGAACAACCTTGTGGGTTTTTACTTGATGATGATGATAATAATGTTTTCAAATTGAATAAGACCTTGTATGGGTTGAAACAATATCCACAATCATGGTATCTGAAGCTTGAAAATTCTCTGAGAAAGATGAACTTTTCTAAAGGAAAGGTTGATAGAAACTTGTATGTTAAAGATGTTGACGCTGGAACTTTAATTGTAATCATTTATGTGGATGATATAATTTTTTCTGGAGATGAAGAAAAGTTTTGTGAAGAGTTTTCTGAAGAGATGAAGGAAAATTTTGAAATGTCAATGTTGGGATAATTAACTTTCTTTATTGTCTTACAAGTTCAACAACAATAAAACTACATTTTATTATCCCAAGAAAAGTATGCCAAGGAAATATTAAAGAAGTTTGGGATGGAATAATCAAAAGAAGTTTCAACCCCTATCTCAGTGAGTACAAATTTGAGCAAAGATGAGTCAGGGAACGGTGTGAATCAGAAAGACTTTCGAAAGTTAATAGGAAGTCTTCTTTATCTTACAGCCTCAAGGCCTGATATTGCTTATGTTGTGACTCTCTATTCCCGATATCAAAGTAATCCAAAAGAATCACATATTTTGGAAGTTAAGAGGATTCTAAGATATGTTAAAGGAAAAACTTCATGTGGGTTGTTATACAAGAGAAACAATGGGATGAAGTTTCATGGTTATACTGATGCTGATTGGGCTGGTGATTGTAATGATAGAAAATCAACATCAGGAGGAACATTTTTCTTAGGGGAATGTTGTGTGAGTTGGCACAGCAAGAAACAAAGTTTAGTAACTTTAAGTAAAGCTGAATCCGAATATGTTGCAGCTACTCAGGCTTGTACTCAAATGATGTGGATAAAAGTTCAGCTGGAAGATTTTAAAGTGAAAGTTTCTAAACCTTTGAAAATACTCTGTGATAATCAAAGTGCCATTGATATTTCCAAGAATCCTGTTAAACATTCAAGATCAAAGCATATTGATATAAATTATCATTTTTTAAAAGAGAAATATACTGTTGGAGAAGTCTTGCTGGAATATATTTCAACAAAGTATCAGATTGCAAATATTTTCACAAAAGCAATGTCAAAGGATAGGTTTGTTGAACTGAGGCTGCAACTCCATGTTCATCCTCCTCCCAAGACTTCCTAAAACTCATAAGGAAGAATCCCCCATCGTGTTTTGGATTATGTTGACAAAGGGGGAGAGTAAGTTTTATTTTATGAATCTAAAGCTGTTGTTATCATATAATGGGGGAGAGAGAAAGAAAAATTAGAGAGAAAGAAAAATGAGAGAAGAAAAGAAAAGTGAGAAAGAAAAAGATAAAAGTTGAGGGGGAGTTTGAGTAAGGTGAAGTTTATCTTTACATGGCCACAAATTTTTCTTGTCACTGAGGGATGGAAATCCTTCAAAAAAATTACTTTATCCAGTAGTGTGGTGTCAGGACACTATTTTTGAGAAAGGCTATGTTTTGGTAAAATTCAAGAACTTGAGATGTAAATTTTTTAAGAGGTGAAAACTTGTTACCAAGGGTTTCAAACAAATCCAAAGGGGGAGATTGAAGAACATTTTTGGTGTTTTGTTTAACAAAGTTTTGTATTTTTTGACAACAAACCTTTTTTTTGAAGAGTATTTTTGAGTTACAGAAAGTTGATGTTGCTGGTTACTAATGATTTCCTTAAAGAAGATTATGTTGAAGAATAAGAAGTCAGAAGTTAAGAATGTGTCTCAAACTTTCTAAACTAATTAGATGATGCTTTTTTGATCTTAAAGTTCTCACAAATCATGAAAATCTTCATGATAAAAGCTGTTGAAGAAATGGTGAAGAAGATTGGTTTTTTTTCTCTAAGAAAATTTTTGAGAAAGTCAAAAGCCATAAATTCGGAGTCTACTTTCTGATTCAGATGTTCGGTGTCTACTGCCTGAATCCAGAAGTTCAGAGTCTACTTCTTGAGCTAGAAATTAGGAGTCAACTTCCTGAACTAGAAATTCGGAGCCTACTTCATGAATTAGAAATTTAGATTCTACCTCCTGAACCAGAAATTTGGAGTCTACCTCCTGAACCATAAATTCGGAGTCTACCTCTTAAACCAGAAATTCGGAGTCTACTTCCTGAATCTAGAAAGTTTGGAGTCTACTTCCTGAGCCAAAAATTCATAGTCTACTTCCTGAGCCAGAAATTCGGAGTCTACTTCCTGAGCCAGAAATTTGGAGTCTACTTCCTAAGCTAGAAATTGTGAGTCTACTTCATCAGCCAGAAATTTGGATTCTACTTCCTGAACCTGAAGTTCGGATTCTACTTGCTGAACCTGAAGTCCAGAGTCTACTTGTTGAGCCTAAAGTTCGGAGTCTACTTGCTGAGCCAGAAATTCGTAGTCTACTTGTTGAGCTTGAAGTTTGGAGTCTACTTGCTAATCCTGAAGTTCAGAGTCTACTTACTAAGAAATCCATAATGACAATACTGATCAACATGCTGGGAATTCATAATGACAATCCTGAGCAACATGCTGAGAAATTCGGAATGAAAATCCTGAGCAACATGCTGAGAAATTTGGAATGACAATCCTGGGCAACAAGATGAGAAATTCGGAATGACAATCATGAGAAACATGCTGAGAAATTCAGAATGAAAATCCCGAGCAACATGCTGAGAAATTCGGAATGACAATTCTGATTTCAAGAAAATCAGAATTTCAACTTTTCTTAAATCTCAGAGAAATTTAAGGAGATTTGAAGAAGTCAAAGATTGAAGATTAAATGTGATATATTTGTGTAGTTTTTGAGATTTGAGGAAGCGGGAAAGATTTTCAAGTTTCCCGCATTTTTTTTCCGGGTTGCCTATAAATATGTGCTCATATCATTCACTCATAATCAACTTTTTACACACGTGGAAAAGGCAGAGCACTGGATAATTCAAAGTGAAAAGCATCTACCATCTTGAAGAATTTTTCTTGAGTGTTTGAGAAGAAGAGAATCAGAGCCATTATTTACTTGCTGAGAAGTTCGTATTCAGAAGATCGAATCCAAGAGAATCTTGATTGAATATTTGGAGTGATCATTTGTATGGAACCATCATTATCTTGATGAGAAGACCGATTTCAGAATATCATATTCAAGGAAATCGGATTGAGAATTCGGAGTGAGCATTTGTGAGGAACCATCATTATCTTGCTGAGAAGAACGATTTTAGAATATCAGATTCAAGGAAACCAGATTGAGAATTCAGAGTGGGCATTTGTGCGGAATCATATTTCCTTGCTGAGAAGACTGGTTTCAGAAATTCGGATTCAAGAAATCAGATTGAGGATTCAGAGTGAGTATTTGTGGAGCAGCTTAACAAAGTTCTTATTCTTGTGTTTGGCTTGTTTGTTCTTTAAGGAATCATTGTAAACTGATGAGAGTCAGTATAATCTTTCATATCGGGAGATAGAAGGTGTCCAATGGGAGTTGGCACAAGTTGTATTCACTTCTTCATTATAGTGGATTTCCATAGACCCACGGGAGTGGCTATGGCAAGGACGTAGGTTCTCCTATTGAGGCTGAACCTTGTAAATCTTGTGTGCCTTTCTTGATTTACCTTTCTTGCATGCTTGATTTTCTTGCTAAAGTTTGATAAGGAAATAAATCTTAATAGGTTGCAGGGGTTAATTTTTTTAAAGTTTTGAAACTTATAAAAGTTAAAAAATTGATTCATCCCCCCCCCCCTTCTCAGTTGTTATTCGATCCTTGGAACTTCAGGAATCAATCCATACGTAGTTCTAGAGGTACCATGAAGTTTGAATTAATGCAATGAAGACATTGGCCATGTAGTTTAATTTCTTGTGGAAAGGACATGGGTGACTCTAACATGAAAAGGAATATTGTGGCTGGGACAGGGTGTAGATCCCAAGCGTCACTGAATATATTTTCAAAGAAAGAATCAATCCATATATAGTTCTAACAGATACTGTTTCATGCACAAAGTGGGAACTCATATTGGATCTCCCCATGTAGATCTGACTCGTATATGGGAGATTAGGGACTTTTTCTATGTTGTGTTGTGGTTGGGACTAGGATTGAAGATCTGTGATTCACTACGTATCTCATATGAATGAGAATCAAGACACATGTAGTTCTTTGAGGGAGCATTAATTTTAATGTCATGTAGTAAGGATGTCCGGTGTGCCTTTTAAGGTCTTGCAATTAGGACCATAATAGTCTCAATGTGAATAGATACACCTTACTTATACAGAGAAATCATTTACTAAACTCCTATGCCCATGTGAGATGTTCTTAGTGTGAGAAATAAGGAGTGGTAAAAGTTTCTTATACAACACAAAGGTAACAAAAGTAAAGGGTCAGGGCATTTCAATTCTGTGGTGGATGATCTAGGAGATAGAATCTAGCCATTTCTACATATCTCATTGGGATGAGAATCAAACCTTACGTAGTTCTTAATATTTCTTTCAGTTAAACATCATACGGTAAGGAAAAGATGAACTAACATGAAAGGATGATAACATTGTGTCCAAACCAAGGTGCTGGACCCGGGTGTCACTATGTATCTCATTAGGATGAGAATCAAGCCTCACATTGTCCTTAATAGGCTCCATGTGTAGATCTGATTCATGCACTCAACAAAGGGGCTTTATTATTTAATCATGGCTGGACCCAAGATTGGATATTTTGGTGTCACAACGTATCTCATATAGATGAGAATCAATCCATATGTAGTTATTGAGGGTTTTTACCCTCACCAATCAGAATTTGATGTGTGATAGGGAACTTTTGATAACTTCTAGACTGATTTTTGGGCCTAAATCATGAAGTCTAGGTATCACCACGCATCTCATTATAATGAGAATAAAGGCATAAGTCTTGGAAAGGTTCCCTGTGTAGATCTGGTTCATACATGGGGAAAAAGGAAGGGGAATTTTCTTTTCCAAAATTGCAGGTGGACCCAGGATTAGAGATTTGGGCATCACTACATATCTCAATGGGATGAGAATCAAGGCACGCGTATTTCTTGGAAATTATCCTTATGCAGGTTTGATTCATGAACACAGGGGGTGAAGGGGATTTTTAAACATTGCGGTTGGACCTGAGATAGGAAATTCAGGCATCACTACATATCTTTTGGGGGCAAGAATCAAGCCACACATATATAGTTCTTGATAAAGTTCCCCATGCAGGTCTGATCCATACACGGAGAGTGGGGGTTCAAAATTGTGGTTGGACCCAGGATTAGAGATCCGGTCATCACTATGTATCTCAATGGGATGTGAATCAAGCCAAATGTAGTTCTTGGAAATGGTTCCCCACAAAAACTAAGGTTTGATGTGGGGAATGGGGATTTAATATTTTTCAGAATAATGGTTGGGCTCAAGATAGAAAATGGTATGAAAATCAAGCCATATGTTCTATAGGAGTTCCCAGTATAAATTTGGTTCATACACAGGGAAAGGGGTAATTGTTTCTTTATGGTCATGTATGGGCCTGAGATTGGTGATCTAGGAATCACTACATATCTCATTAGAATGTGAATAAAGCCACATGTAGTTATTGATGAACCGTGTAGTTTATCATCATGCAGCGAGGATGTGGGTCACCCGACGTGAAAGAAACATTGTGGATGGACCAGGGGATAAGACCCAGGTGTCACTATGTATATTTTTGGGGTAAAAATCAAGTCACACGTAGTTCTTGACATTTATTTCCCATGCGGGTTTGATCCAAACACAAGGATAAATGGGGCTCAAGTTCCGCTAGGGAGTGGCAATGATGTGAGTGAGGTTTACGCATGGAAGCTACTCATATTTTGAGGGACCATAAGGAGTTTATACATGTGGTATATTAGTGATTTATTAATGTAAAACAAGGTATAATTTAACCATTCTATTTAATTTCATGTGGTGAGGACAACCGGTGTTATGCAGTTTAATGTCTTGCGGCTGGGACCACATGTCATGCAATTTATCGTCATGAGACAAGAACGATGGTGCTACACAGTTTAATATTGTGAAACATGGATGCATATGGTGCTATGCAGTTTAACATCCTTCATCTAAGATGATAATAATAATAAAAATTGAAAAATTCATCAGCCCTACAGGATGGGGGTACTTCTGTTCACCATTTGATACCAAATGAAATTGGAGGGCTTCTATGGATGCTGTTAGATGAGACTGCCGACAGGATTGATGAGTGTGGGTAAGTGTACATTCCTGGTCATTGTGTGCCACTAGATTTGAATGGTGGTATTATTTGAATACTATCAGACGAGACTACTAGCATGCTTGATGAGTGTGGTCAATTGTATGTTCCTACTCATTGTGTGCCGCCATATTTGAATGGTGGGATTCTTTGCATGTTGTTAGATGAGACTGTTGGTTGGCTTGATGAGTGAAGGTAGGTGTATGTTCTTGTTTGGTGTGGGTTGCTAGATTTGAATGGTGTTCTTCTTTAAATGTTGTCATATGAGACTACTGGAAGACTTGATGAGTGTAGGCAGGTGTATGTTTCTACTCATTGTGTGCCTCCATATTTGAATGACAGGTTTCATTGAATGTTGTCGTATGAGACTATTAGCAGGCTTGATGAGTGTGGGTAGGTGTATATTCCTTCTCATTGTGTGATTCCAGATTTGAATGGTGGGTTTCTTTGAATGATGTCAGATGAGAGAACTAGAAGACTTGATGAGTGTGGGTAGGTGTATGTTCTTTCTCACTATGGGCCACTATATTTGAACGGCATTCTTCTTTGAATGCTTTCAGACGATATTGTTGGAAAGCTTGATAAGTGAGGTAGGTGTATGTTTCTACTCATTATGGGCCACTAGATTTTGAGTGGTAGGCTTATTTTAATGCTTTCATATGAGACTGATGTCAGGATTGATGAGTGTGGGCAGGTGTATGTTCCTACACACTATGGGCCACCATATTTGAATGGTAGGATTCTTTGGATGCTACCAGAAAAGACTTCTGGAAGGCTTGATGAGTGTGGGCGGGTGTATGTTCCTACTAGCTGTGGACCACCAGATTTGAACGACGGGCTTTTTTAAATTTTGTCAGATGAGACTGTCGGTGGTCTTGATGATTTTGTGGGAAAGTGTATGTTCTTACTCATTATGTGCCACCAGATTTGAACCACTAGCTTCTTTAAATGTTGTTAGAAGAGACTCCTGATAGGATTGATGAGTATGGGTAGGTGTATGTTCTTGTTCACTGTGTGCCACCAGATTTGAATGGTGGAATTATTTGAATGTTGTAAGATGAGACTACTGGAAAGCTTGATGAGTGTGGGAAGGTGTATTCTCCTACTCATTGTGGGCCACCACATTTGAATAGCAGGCTTCTTTGGATGTTGTCATACAAGATTTCTGGTTGGATTGATGAGTGTAGGTAGGTGCATGTTCCTGATCACTATGGGCCACTAGATTTGAATGGCGAGCTTCTTTGGATACTTTGAGATGAGACTTATGGCAGGCTTGATTAGTGAGGATGGGTGTATGTTCCTACTCACTGTTTTCCACCAAATTTGAGTGGTGGAATTCTTTAGATGCTGCAAGAAGAGTCAGTTGGCAGGATGATTAGTGCGGGCAGTTGTATATTCCTGCTCGTCAATTTCCACCAGAATTAAGTGGTGGACTTATTTAGATGTGTCCATTTCAGTCTGTCGGCAGTCCAATTATCACGAGTAGATGTATGTTCCTGCTCGTATTTTTCCACCATATTTGAGTGGTGGACTTCTTTAGATGCTTGAAGACGAGTCTACTGGTAGGATTCATTATTGCAGGCAGTTATATGTTCATGCTTGTAGTTTTTCATTAGATTTGAGTGGTGGTATTCTTTGAATGTTTTCATATGAGTCTATTGGCAGGCTGCATTGGTGCGGGTAGTTGTATGTTCATACTCATAGTTTTCCACCAGATTTGACTGGTGGACTTCTTTAGTTGCCGCTAGATGAGTCTACTAGAAGGATTGGTTTTTATTTTATCATTTGGTGGGATGGTGCTCATAGGTAATCTCCATACAGTTCAATCATGCATATCCCTAATGAGGGTTCTAAATTGTGGGATGGGAATAACTGGGAGGATCCACCCTGAGGTACATTTTCTAATTGGGAGAAGACTAATTCCCGCTAAAGTGGGGATTTCTGTGGTAGAAAAGCCCCCAGGTCTGAGGGGTGGGGTTGTTCCTAATCTACATTCACAACACTTTGGGTCTAATTGGATTACATTAGGGTTTGGGTTGAAAAATCCCCCAGATTAGTGGGTTGGGGTTGTTCTTGAACTATTTTGGATGATATTACCGCAGATTCTCTTCTGGTTTTACGAATTCTGGTCCAAACATGGGTTGGGTGCATTATTCAACACTCACTTAAATCTTTCATTTTGGAATAACTTTGTTCTATTTCTGAAATTTTCTTAATCTAAAAGATGACATCCTCTAAGCAGGTTTCATGCTCAATGTTCTCATATTCTTGATGCAAAAGTATCTCAATAACCTTCTCTCTTCTGGCCTAACGTTGGTGAAAGTCGGTCAGGGATTGTTCTTACTGAGAATATCTTCAGTCATAAATAGATTCTGTTTGTTGTAACTAACCTAGGTAAATAAAATATGTCACCTTTGGAAGGCTTTTTTGGATTGGGGGTGTAGAGAAATTCAATTCTCCATGTACACCCCATCCTCTGATACGAACACCAGATTGGGTATCTGTGATCATCTTTCGTAACCTCATTAATGTATCAAGGCATGCATGTTTAAGGGCTCCTTATTTCTTATTGTTCTTTTGATGTCGGGAATACATGAGAGATGTCAAGTCAATTCGGCATTGTAACCCTTCTATTACCTTGATGCGATTATGATACTCGTCATAAGGTAATACCATTTCTTTTAGGTGATGAATAGTTTTCTATATATTGAGGTGTATTCCATGCATACAATCTTCCATAAATGCCTCTAGAATGCTATATTGAGAGGTGGATAAAGGCCAAAACATGACTAGTATGTCATATTTAGCTAGTTGTTTCCTCATGTTTAGTATATCTTCTTTGTCTTTCACAAGATGTTCCTGAACTTGGTCCAACCAGAGTGGATGCTTCCCAATTATTTTGTCATAATCAGTAAGATCAGTAGAGAGATCCTCTACTATGTTGAAAGTAAAATGACCCAAGGGTGGTTTATATAATGACTGTCGTCTTGGGATATCTTCTAGTTGAGAAAGTATTTCCTCTACCAGTGACAAGGCACCAGACATGACTGACCTTGTATTGGCAATCACCTAACGATAAGAAGTATCTATCATCACTACATTGTCAATTGGAGAATTCTTTTGATAATGTAAATCACTACTTCAGAGAGAACTTTCACAGTGATCTCCATCATGGGGAGGACCATCATGGTGGATTGTAACAAGGGTAAGAACCTATAGATCCTTGGTCTTCTGGACACACTGAGCGTTGTCGTGACTCTCATTAAGATATAGGATCTTGAGATTAACATAATTTTTTCCATGAAGCAATCCTTCATGGTGAAGTTTCTGATGAGGACCTTCAAAATTACTGCTACTACTCTCATAATTTGGTAATGGGAGGGTAGGATATTGAGTTTCAATAGATAAACGTCTAAGTGTTTCAAGAACTCCAACATCAAGAGAAGCTTAGTCATAGATCATCTTTTGGTTTTCTAATCATGTTTGATGAGGCTTATCTTTAAATGAATTTTTACGAGTGATTGGGGACACTTGTTGGGATAAGTGGTTGTCATGGCCAGATGTTTGTGTCTTCCTTGGAGTGGCCATTGGAATAGGATGCTTACCTATGATTGGGGTGGGTGTATGTTCTCAATCCTTTTGTTCGTATAATACGGTAGAGTTCACCCCATGACCCTCCTGGATAGGATAAAAGGTATGTATCTATTCTGGAGTGACATGTTGATGAGTTACCCTACTTATGGGGATAGAATTATATGTTCATCCCTTAGGTACAGTTTTTTCCTCTGTTATGATATTCTAGAAAGTTTCTAGGATATGGATAGGAATTTGTGTCTTCCCTTTCACCATTTCCAAGATGTGTTTAGTGAATTTAGTGACTAGAATAGGGATATAGGCCCATTCCATGTCTAGATTAGGTGTTTGTGCCTACTATTGTCCTCCCTTTCCCGCCAGTGGATACTGATAGTACTTGTATAGGGGGGGAAGATAGTTGAGTCTGCCCCATTCTTATTGTCAGGACTTTATGAATAACTTCTCCAGGTGTTATCAAATGAGGTTGTTGGCGGTCTTGGTGGGTGCAAGTAGTTGTATGTTCCTGCTTGTGGGTTGCTTCCATATTTGGTTGGTGGGCTTCTTTGAATGCCGCCAAACAATTCTGTTGGCTGGATTTATGGGTGTAGGTAGGTGTATGTTCCTAGTTATGGTACTCCACCAGATTTCAATGGTGGGATTCATTGGATGCCCTCAGACGAGTCTGCTTGTTGGTTGGTTGAAGGTGGATAGGTGTATGTGCCCGCTCACTTTTTGCCTCCAAAATGGGTTGGTGGGCTTCTTTGGAGGGGGAAAGGTGTTAATATACTCCCTATTGGTCGGTTGTCTTCACCGAAAGCCCATCTTGCATGCCTGAGTTTGAAGAACTTGGTCCAGATAGTTGAAGGTGACACCCTCATCATTTTGAGGGTTCACTACCGCATGGAGTTGGTGATGGTGATTGTAGGTAGGATCCCTTGAGAAGGACCCATGTGTCTTCAGGATGAGGCCATAAGTGGCCTCCTGATCCACCTCCCTAAAATACAGGAGGGACCGGTTTTTGCATTACAGGGATAAACTTCCTAAACAGTTGAAGACGGTGGTTGGATTCTTCTGCTTCAGAACCCCCGGTCGTCATTGGCTAGATGGTTGGGGGTGATTGTTGAGCTGGAGGGCATGTCGGGTGGCCTCCATGGTCGATATGGTACCATGATTATGGTACTCTGGAACCATCACATTAGAGACCTAGCGTTGAAGATGATAAGTTGGTGATGATGTCCTTCATGTGGATGAAGATCCAGCCTAAGTAGCAGTCAGGGCATTTATAGGTGAAAACATGAAGGAATCCATTAGATGAAAGGGAGTTATGAAAAAGCGTGGCTGTGTATATGGCAAACACGAACAAGAAAACCCTGTTAAAGTAGAATCTTTTTGGATGAACAGATGCGTGATTGATTTTCTTTTTTGAACCTCCTTTATTTTGAGAGTATAAGGGTCTTGACAGGTGGGTGATACTATCGTCTTGGTTAAGGATTCATGTTGGGTTCACCATTTTTTATCTCTGATAGAAATGTGACTTCAAGAAGGTTTTCTATTTTCAAACAGTTTCCAACGGGTTTGTTCATAGAACTGGAAACACTCAATGGTTTTGTATCCAAAGGGACTTTCTTTACATAGTCATATGCTCATTAGGTGTCTTGACCTATGATCCTTAAGAACTCGCATTGGTCAAGAGGATGGGTGATTGGACTCATCACACCATTTTGGGTGGAATTATTGCCTACTATGGGACTCTCTTATAGATTTAAGATATGCTCATGAATCCTTGATGATGTGGGTCACCCCAAGATTGGAAATCAATTATTAGAATTTATGGAATTTAGAATCATCTTCATGTATTCGAGGTTCTTCATCAATGGGGATATATGTATGTATCTAGGGTACTCCATTGATGGTATCCTCTTATATACTATTTAGAGATTATTTGGTTGTTATTACGATAATGTTGATTTTCTAGCCACACAGTGAGGAACTCTGTAGTTTATTATCATCTAGGTAGACAAAGGTCACTCTAGAGTTTATCGTCATCCAGGTAGACGAAGGTTACTCTGGAGTTTATCGTCCAACCGGGAGACGGGAATTATTTGATGTTGGGATCAGACCCATAAATGGGATTCCTATGTATCCTTGTGAAAGGAATCAGAACCCACGTAGTTTGGTTCCACTTAATGGGGCACAACATACCTTTTAAGGTCATGTGATGACGACCCAATATTACAGTTTAACATCATGTGGCAAGGAAATCTAGACAGAAAGTGACTGATCAAAGTTTAGTGTGGGGCTTATGCCGAAACAGCCCAAGGAACTTGGAAGAAATATAAGTGTCCAAGTTGAATCAGACCCTTATAGAGATATGGCCCAAAAATAATAGGGTTGATTTAAGAGTGTTGGGTTTGAACCTCAGGGAGGCTTCCTATGTATCCCAATTGGATGAGAATCAAATCCCACGTAGTTTGTTACGTCTCGCACAGAAGTATGGCCCATTGAGAGAAATAAGTTGGGGGTTACTCCTAAAGAGGATCCCCTTATAAAAGGACCATGGGAGATATCTTAACTCATGGTGGTTTGGGGGCTTAACTCGGGGCTTACTCCTAAGGAGGATGTCTGGATTAAGGAAATTCTGATTGGGGATTATTTCTAAGGAGGATACCCATTGAGCTCAGTCCCTAAATGGGATTCCTACATATCTCAGTTGGCATGAATCAGATTTCTTGTAGTTCAATCCTTATCGTAGATAGTGTGAGTGTTGTGATCATTACTAACCTCTAAGCTCACGTGAGTCATGCTCGGTGTGAGAAACAGAAGGATGTGAAAGATTCAACAAACCATGCAGTTTGTTATGTCCGCTGATGGAAAAGTGTTGGAGAGGATTTGGGGCTTACTCCTAAGGAGGGTTCCCATTTGAGGTTTGGTTGGGGCTTACTCCTAAGGAGTATGCTCATGTATTGGTTCAACCTGGCATAAGAGTCAGGTGATGAGGTTTTTAGGAGTTTCTTGAATAGTGTATCGAATTAAGGTACTTGAGGAATCCAAGAGAATAATTTCAACTCGTAACACAAGAAAGGGACTGAGAGGAGTATGGTGACTCAAGGAATTTCAAGGAGTGTGGAGGAGTATCTCAAATCATGGTATTCCAGGGGTGGACGTTGACATCATACAAGGCGCAATCCAAAATGTCTTCGACCCGGCCTGAAAAATTCATGGTGCGAGTCTCCATTTTTCATGCGGGTCAATGACGATAGTGAAGGGACTGGCCCGAAGGGCCAAGACCTCAATCTGACATTGATCCTAAGTAGGGGTGCGGGGGTGCAACCCCCGCGATATGGACCAGCAAGTTCGCTCAAGTGGTTTTCCCTAGTATGGGTCGCCCAGGTAGATCGCTGTCACGAACCAAATCTGGTCACCACCGAAACCAGTGCCAAACCTGGACCATGACAAGGCCCGAAGGGCGTTCCCGATCCCCGCGGGCTGGAAAAAGTGCCCGGGTATCATAAAATAAGAATTGGGAACAATTTACCCGAGTTTATAAACTTAAAACAACAAAAGAATCCAATAAAACGAATCTGGATTTTTCAAACCAAACAATCTTTTAAATAAATTCAGAACTGAATTACATAGCTTAAAATAATTCAAAAAGACTATACCAAAGGTACAAAACAAAAATGAAACAGCCCAAGAACCCTCATGGCATGGGGAAACTCCCTCAAGCCACCTCCACAAGACTTCACCACCAAGGACCTGCTAGAAACCCGAACCACTGGAACAAAAAAAATTGTACCCAACCTGCGACAACAAAAATAACCAAGTCTACTTACACCCAAAGGTGTAAGTAGGGTGTGAGCCAATTCCTAGTAGGATACCACCACTAAGATATTCCCTTTTATAAACATTCAAAGACGAAAAGCATGCAAGTTTTCAAAAACATGTAATTTCTAGTTACAATTTCTAAAAGATGCAACTTAAAAAAACAGTTTTCAAGTGGGCTAATTTAAAGAATCAACACTTTTAAAATAAATTCAAAAGATACTGAATTTTCCAGCCCAATATACCGTATGCCGACGGTAAGTATAAAGGATCTAATGACCACAAGAAATAGGAAATAACCCCTAGGCACTAGCTAGCTGTGGGTCCCAGGTACCTCGTATCTCGGTGAGAGTAACCACAAAAATTATTCGTTCTCGTGCACGAGCCACTAGTAGGGAACATACCCATAACCTAGTGGTCCCCAATCATCATCATCATAGTTTAGTTAGAGTTGTAAGTGTAAATCCTACTAAGTGAAACTGAGGCCAAACCCCACGGATTCACTAGCATACTAGTACACGTCCACCCACCTAGATACCCAGGTTTTCCCTTTGTGCTCAAACAAGTTCAACAAGCCAAGAAATATACTTTTCACATGAAAATATCACTTCCACATCACACATTATCCAAACATCCCCATGCACATCACACAAGTCATAAATTTAACATTTCATTCAAATTCATTTTGAAATCAAACTCACACCAAAATAGCCCACAACACTTTTTTTCATAACATCCACAATCCAACACATCCTTTAACAATTTTATGAAGTCCCTAAAAATATGATAAACATCACATAACAGAACTATTCACATCTAAAATGGTTCATTTGAAAGTATAAACAATCCAAAATAGTTTTCCAATATGGTTTCACCTCTTACATAAATCATTAAACCACTCAAAACTTTCATAAAACAATTCTAAATAGTGCACCAAAGCTTTTCAAATAAAACCCATTTCAAAACCATATTTCAAGGCCAAAATCACACCAATACAAATTCAAAACAGAATTGGAATCCCCAAAAACATTTATTAAACAACTCCCATGTGTGATACAAACACCTCAACCAATAGTATAAAAGATCCACATGAAACACACACGTTTTCAAAATCACTTTCAAGAAGTAAAATAAAGTTTTACACCTTAAACCCTTAAAAAAACATCTTTAAGACCTATTGGCACACCAATACCCCAAAAAATCATAATTTTCATCCCAAACAAGATTTATTAAACAAAATTCATATGTTATAAAACAATCCCAAACAATACCCAAAGGGTTGCAAATGAAAACACCAAATTTTAAGCTAGAATGAAACTATAAAAACAAATGCTTTACTAAATCCAACATAAACAGTTCAAGCACCACAAACAACATATTAGGAACATTAATAATAAGTAATTCAAGCAAACTAACTCATCTAGAAATGTTTACACATGGAATCACCTACCTTTTATGACGAAACCCTCAAAACAAGGTGCGTAACATCAACCGCACCAACCCGGCACCACAAGGAATATAAATCCAGACCTAGACCACCAAAAATTGACCTAAAAGATACCAAATCAGACCTTAGTATAAAACCCCAACTTATGGACATGAGTAACTTCAAGAAATAGGAAATAAAACAAAAAGAGGATGGAAGGAACCAAGAAGGAGTTCCCTTACTTGAAATATCTTGAAGAAATCGGCCCCAATCCACCAAAATATGAATCTACAAGTACCCAAAACTGGTATTGAGGTTCGAAGGAGTAATATTATGTCATTTGGGAACTTAAATGGGGGAAAAATGATGAAAATTGAAGGAGTTATGAAAGATTCATTTTACCTCATCAAATCTGGTCGATTTGAGAAAGAGTATGAGATATTGCCCTACTTCGCGGCTCTCCTGAGCTCCAAAATTGCGAAACCGATAATGGGGGAAATCCTAGGGGTATTGTCTTTGAGAGGGAGGTGGAATCATGGGAAAAAAGTAAAAAATGAATGAGATATGAAATTTTTTTTTAAAAAAAATTAAAGCAGGAAATGGGCCTACGGGCAGGCCCATTATCTAAATCAAAAACCCAAATCCATCATGATTTTGGATTTATATGAGGTCCAAAGGGATATGGTGGTTTTAATATATCAGGTTATTACAATTGGGAAGTGTAATGGGTTTAAAATAGTAAAAATTGAAGGAGTTATAGAAGAAACAAAATTAGTGTTTAAATCTGGAATTGGGCTCGCGGTTTGGCCCAAATTTTCAAAACCCACCATTTTCACCAAAATGAGTGGTAAACCCCCCAAAAAAAATCAGGAATGGAAATTAAATGAAATATTAATATATAAAAAAGTCATGTGTGTGACAATTCTCCCCACCATAAAACTTTCCGCCCTCGGAAAGCCACATCAAGGACAAAGAAAAAAAACACCAAACCCAACCGAAAGGCAAAAAAATGGACTCATTTGCTAAGCTTTTCCCCCAAAGGCCAAAACACCTCCGGTGATCAATTAAGGAAGGAATACTTCAAAACCAAAACATACACCTCATTACTGAAATTATCAAGCACATTCAGGATTTTTCCTAAAATAAAACTCCTCAAACACTATCTGAACAAGGCTCAAGAAATTTACCCAAACAAACAAGAACATCGAACAAGGTTACACTTACCTTGATATAACTAAACCATTGGGAAATATCCAATCCCAACGTTTACCCAAGGAAGATGTATGTGGTTATATAGCTCCGAACGAGACTACCCACATCCAATCCAAGACCAAGTACAAAAGTGAGTTACTGGTACAAGGATACACAAATGGGCTCCCCAACCATAAGAGACAACTTAAATTTTTTTTTCCGAGAAAGAATCAAGACACTAACAGGGGAGCCCCGAACAAAATCCCCAGTACAAGGGGTAGAATCCCATTAGGAATTTTCAAAATAATATACGTGAGACTCATAGTGTTTCTCCCCACCATAAGAACCATCCATCTTAACTGACCAATATGGGCCGGCATAGAAAAACCCCAAAACTTAAAGAGTTGGGACGACAACACGGTTAGCCCGCACAGTTTGGGAAACTATGTTCTAACCATGTGGATCCTTATACCTACATGGTTTTCTAGGGAATGGTTACTAATAAGTGTTCACTCAACATGTCTAGAAATATCTAAAACCTTTCCCCTGAACCCAAATGAAACCAAATGGGAAAAGAAAGTCATTGGGAGATAACATGGGGATGAGGCCCTCCACCTCTTTCCACCGAACGGGAACAAATGAAGCAAGATGACAACACCAAATGTTTAAACTATTCCCATATCTCATACTAACAACAGTTCTTTGTTCAAGGTTAAAAACTACCCTGGGATTTCCTCTGACTACGTGCCATCTTCTCTCCGGGACCTATGGCTGGAGCTGGAATGATTGAAGCATCTTCGGCCTCGCAGTTAGGATTTGGAAACCCCCGAATAGAATTTATTCTTCCGATGCTACAAACAACAACACACAATCTAATATGGGTTCACCCAGACATAACACACTCTAGAACTCACTTTACCCTAACTTTTAAATTCACTGAAATAAGGGTTTAGAGGATGCACTCACATCACACCTTGCCTCTTCGGGTGAAAAACAAAAGAAATAAAGGACACAAATAAACACCTTCCTCTAAAATAGAGGATGTCGAGATCTCCCAAAAGGAAAAACAGTTTTGAAAAAAAATAGACTCACATAATATTTTACAACTTCACCTTTACAATCAAACGAGCACGTGACATCACAACATGTCACCGAACAAGACCAAAGTGACTGAGAGAAATAATACAAGGAGGGGGGCCTTATACAACATCACCAAATATCACAGCATCCCAGAAAGTGTCCATAACAGCCTCTCATGTCCATATTTCCCACACTGGTGGTTTAAAATAAACCCCTTCTATGAAGAGACTATGAAGGACTTAGAGGCCCTCTTATACACTATCCATACTGACAACCCCAGACAACTTTCACCTTCGACGAATCAGGTAGCTTAAGAAACAAAGGTCTCTTTCAACCATCCACGAGAACTCCTACGCAATAAGAGGATCCGAAAAAAAACCAAGAAAGTAAATGGTGTAGACTCATTCTACAAATCTCAAGAAAATATTCCTTACATTGATCAACTGGAGGATTTTCCAATGACAAAACAATCCGCGTTGCACTTCAGTTGTGCACTAAATCTTAATGGGGGCGCACCTTATCCAATGAGAGAACCCAAGGACCCAACTAAGCTGGCCCATTGGTAAAAACATTCAACAAAACATATACAAACTCATTAATGGAACCATATTAATGGTGTCCCGAAACATATATCATAGAAGACTACTAACTAGACCTTTTACCTACCTTTACGTCCAAACACAAACCCCAAAAAAACAGTTCGAACAGAAGGGGTTCTTGGACTCAAAACATCCTACAACATCAACATTTTCAAAAACCCATAACATAAACCATCCCAAACTATTCATCAAGAAAACATGTTTTTCTTTAAAACCATTTCTGAAAAAAACGGTTCAGCGGTGAGCGTATCCACCAATGGTACCCCATGGGCCTCACACATGCATGTTTTTGTGCCACACCAGGCACCCTCCTCATATCCGTCCTGGAACTCATCCAGTCATTCCATCAACCATCTATCATCCCATATAACCCCATGCATGTGGTCACTCATGGAAATACCAAAGGTCAATGCACTAATTCTTTCCACTTTTCAAAACCAAAACGGTCAACCAACACATCATTATTATCAAAACCGCTAACTAGGAGGTCGAACCCAAATTACCGCATTAAAAAAAACTTTTCAGAAAGGAACAATCGTTCCAATGAAAACTCACATTCAAGTTATTTACATCAATTTCAAAACATCTCATCCCATAAAAAACATTTTAATAGTTTAGAAAACTTTAACGGGAACACTTTTTCAAAACCAACTTCAATATAGTTTCTGCTTTCAAAAGAGGTGTAAGAACACAATTTTCCATTTCAAAATAATTCTGAATATTCAGTTACACCATTTCATAAATCAAACCATTCCATATTTATTTGAAAATAATTTCACAAAAACATTACACTTCCTAAAACCAAGTCACTTTAAAACCAAAGTTCCAAGATTTCAAAACTAAAGAACACCAGACAATGCGAGAGGAAACTAGTTTCAGTGGGTGACTTGGACATATGGTTGGCGGCCATATTCCAATCACTTCACTATCATAGAGAGTGTTCTAGGGAATATCCCCGGCTCCACATGGCTTGCCAGACCTTGCGAGCTCATTGAGACCATTAACCCAACTCTCTTTTCATTTACCCTAATCATCATCAAACCAAGAAAACCAAAAGACATAGACAAATCCCAACTTCCCCTAGTGACTTGAATTCTGAAATGAGGTTTGGTGATCAAGCACACTACCCATAACCAGAATTACATGTCCCAACAATCATAACTCTAGACTATCCCGACTATTTCCCAAATAACATGACTCCAATGGAGCGAACCTGCTCTGATACCATTTTGTCACGAACCAAATCTGGTCACCACCGAAACCAGTGCCAAACCTGAACCGTGACAAGGCCCGAAGGGCGTTCCCGATCCCCACGGGCTGGAACAAGTGCCCGGGTATCATAAAATGAGAATTGGGAACGATTTACCCGATTTTATAAACTTAAAACAACAAAAGAATCCAATAAAACGAATCTGGATTTTTCAAACCAAACAATCTTTTACATAAATTCAGAACTGAATTACATAGATTAAAATAATTCAAAAAGACTATACCAAAGGTACAAAACAAAAATTAAACAGCCCAATAACCCTCATGGCATGGGGAAACTCCCTCAAGCCACCTCCACAAGACTTCACCACCAAGGACCTGCTAGAAACCCGAACCACTAGAACACAAAAAATTGTACCCAACCTGCGACAACAAAAATAACCAAGTCTACATACACCCAAAGGTGTAAGTAGGGTGTGAGCCAATGCCAGTAGGATACCACCACTAAGATATTCCCTGTTATAAACATTCAAAGACGAAAAGCATGCAAGTTTTCAAAAACATGTAATTTCTAGTTACAATTTCTAAAAGATGCAACTTAAAAAAACAGTTTTCAAGTGGGCTAATTTAAAGAATCAACACTTTTAAAATAAATTCAAAAGCTACTGAATTTTACAGCCCAATATACCGTATTCCGACGGTAAGTATAAAGGATCTAATGAGCACAGGCAATAGGAAATAACCCCTAGGCACAAGCTAGCTGTGGGTCCCAAGTACCTCGTATCTCGGTGAGAGTAACCACAAAAATTATCTGTTCTCGTGCACGAGCCACTAGTAGGGAACATACCCATAACCTAGTGGTACCTAATCATCATCATCATAGTTTAGTTAGAGTTGTAAGTGTCAATCCTGCTAAGTGAAACTGAGGCCAAACCCCACGGATTCACTAGCATACTAGTACACGTCCACCCACCTAGATACCCAGGTTTTCCCTTTGTGCTCAAACAAGTTCAACAAGACAAGAAATATACTTTTCACATGAAAATATCACTTCCACATCACACATTATCCAAACAGCCCCATTCACATCACACAAGTCATAAATTTAACATTTCATTCAAATTCATTTTGAAATCAAACTCACACCAAAATAGCCCACGACACTTTTTTTCATAACATCCACAATCCAACACATCCTTTAACAATTTTATGAAGTCCCTAAAAATATGATAAACATCACATAACAGAACTATTCACATCTAAAATGGTTCATTTGAAAGTATAAAACAATCCAAAATAGTTTTCCAATATGGTTTCACCTCTTACATAAATCATTAAACCACTCAAAACTTTCATAAAACAATTCTAAATAGTGCACCAAAGCTTTTCAAATAAAACCCATTTCAAAACCATATTTCAAGGCCAAAATCACGCCAATACAAATTCAAAACAGAATTTGAATCCCCAAAAACATTTATTAAACAACTCCCATGTGTGATACAAACACCTCAACCAATAGTACAAAAGATCCACATGAAATGCACACGTTTTCAAAATCACTTTCAAGAAGTAAAATAAAGTTTTACACCTTAAACCCTTAAAAAACATCTTTAAGACATAGTGGCACACCAATACCCCAACAAATCATAATTTTCATCCCAAACAAGATTTATTAAACAGAATTCATATGTTATAAAACAATCCCAAACAATACCCAAAGGGTTGCAAATGAAAACACCAAATTTTAAGCTAGAATAAAACTATAAAAACAAATGCTTTACTGAATCCAACATAAACAGTTCACGCACCACAAACAGCATATTAGGAACATAAATAATAAGTAATTCAAGCAAACTAACTCATCTAGAAATGTTTACACATTGAATCACCTACCTTTTATGACGAAACCCTCAAAACAAGGTGCGTAACATCAACCGCACCAACCCGGCACCACAAGGAATATAAATCTAGACCTAGACCACCAAAAATTGACCTAAAAGATACCAAATCAGACCTTAGTATAAAACCCCAACTTCTGGACATGAGGAACTTCAAGAAATAGGAAATAAAACAAAAAGAGGATGGAAGGAACCAAGAAGGAGTTCCCTTACATGAAATATCTTGAAGAAATCGGCCCCAACCCACCAAAATATGAATCTCCAAGTACCCAAAACTGGTATTGAGGTTCTAAGGAGTAATATTAGGTCATGTGGGAACTGAAATGGGGGAAAATGATGAAAATTGACGGAGTTATGAAAGATTCATTTTACCTCGTCAAATCTGGTCGATTTGAGAAAGAGTATGAGATATTACCCTACTTCGCGGCTCTCCTGAGATCCAAAATTGCGAAAACTATAATGGGGGAAATCCTCAGGGTATTGTCTTTTAGAGGGAGGTGGAATCACGAGAAAAAAGTAAAAAATGAATGAGATATGAAAAATTTAAAAAACAAAATTAAAGCAGGAAATGGGCCTCCGGGCAGGCCCATTACCTAAATCAAAAACCCAAATCCATCATGATTTTGGATTTATATGAGTTCCAAAGGGATATGGTGGTTTTAATATATCAGGTTATTCCAATTGGGAAGTGGAATGGGTTTAAAATAGTAAAAATTTAAGGAGTTATAGAAGAAACAAAATTAGTGTTTAAATCTGGAATTGGGCTCGCGGTTTGGCCCAAATTTTCAAAACCCACCATTTTCACCAAAATGAGTGGTAAACCCCCCCAAAAAAATCAGGAATGGAAATTAAATGAAATATTAATATATAAAAAAGTCACGTGTGTGACAATCGCCCTAGTATAGGTTTCCCTAGGTGGGTTGCCGAGGTATGAGGTTTCCCATGTGGTACCTCGCCCAAGTAGTGCTAGGGCGGATCAGACTACCTCACCCAGGTATGGGTCGCCCAAGTGTTGGTCTCTCAAGTGCTGGGTTAGTGGACTTGCCTTAGTGAAGGTAGGCCATGGAAGGTCTCCCAAGTAGTGACAAACTACTTGGGCAGAGGGCTTCTGCGACCAGAGCCTTCTCCGGGATTCATGGTCTGAGAGTTTGGTCGTTCTCTGAAAATTTGAGGTGGGGGTCTATTTATAGACCCTCATGGACCTGCGTAGATGGGCCTATACCAATGGCTTGCACGGATGGCTTGCGCGGATGACCTACGCGGTGAGGCACATTCCTTTACAAAATTTGTCCATCTTTCGAGTGTTGTAACTTTTGATCCATATATTTGTTTGGGCTCTGTGACCAGTCAAATCGAAACTCTTGAAGAGATATACGCTTCTAGATATGTTGAATACACCAAGTCTTCTCAAAAGAAACTCATAAATTTAATTTTAATCCATTGACACATTTTCATCATCGATCTTTGAAATCCACGGCCAACTCCTGGAGTGGGGGCCTTCCACCTGTCCCTCATTTTGGAGTAGTCTTCTGGAACATTTAAATCCAGCTTGTATCTTCTTCCGACATGCAGACACTTTTCTACTCAAACTTGACATTTGTTGTCTGAGTGAGGATCACATGGTGAATTTTGTGACGAAGTTCATGAAACACATTTTTTCGGTGTCAACAGATGTATACAAAGCCTTAGACATCAAAATCCACAAGAAATAGAAGGGGGATACCTTAGCTTGGAGGGGGGTTAGCGACAATGGTAGGGTTCGATGGCAGAAAACCGATTGGTAGTGGCGGTGGCGGTGGCGACAGCGGTAGAGGAAGGGTGCACGCCATGTTTTCTCCAAGTACACTCCATGTAGTCAATCTATTTCAAATAAAATTTATTTATTTAATTTTTTAAAATTATAGAGGATGAGGATGTGGCTGTATTTTGATACACTTTTTCCATATAAATTCTTTAAATTAATTATGCTTTTGTCGTTATAATAATTTTCTAACTAATTAATTTAAATCCATGATAATTTGATGCTAAAATTATGTAACTGTTAAAATAATGTTTGTATGATTAAATAATGATTCTTTTTATTTTAATTATAACTTTTGTTTAACTTTGAGTTTATTATTTAATCTTGAATTTTCTTTTAAAATATTAATCTTTGGTTCATTGTTTATTTTTCTGTTTTGTTAATTTAATTATTTTATTTTTTTATATTTACATTATTTTGGACTATTTAATCATAGATTTTTTTTGTTAATTACTAAATTGTTGTTTACAGTGTTTTTTAATATAATTATTAATTTAATTTTTGAATTACGTTTATGTGTTCTTTGATTATTTAATTTTTTGGATCTTATTTAACTTTGTTTTTTTAATTATCAATTTTAAGTTGCATAATTTATTTCAACGTCTTCTATTATTTTTTTCTTGAAATTATTATTTACAGTGTTAATTTAATTTGGATTATTTTTTATAACACCGTCATCTATGTAAATGAAAATTATTCCAGGTTTCTTCAGAATATTTTTGGACAGTTTTCATAAGATTTTCTCAAAGGGCCCACATGTTATTAACTTCTTCTCAGGATAATTGTGGTGTTGCGTAAAACAATTTCATCTCGTAAAAAACTTCCACAGTAGTTGAGGTTTCAAATTTAAAAAATATCTTACGCTAGGTTCAGTGCAATTTATTTGAGATGTATTTTGATGAATCTTAATACGTCCGGGAAAGATTGACATGTGGCCATCTAAATGATGATCGAAAATAATTACTAATTGATAATCGGAGCAATCCATTGCAGGTGCACATGGATTATGTTAAGTTTTTTCTAAAGCCACTTGGACAGTGAATGTAGTTATAAATTTTATAAGGGTACCGACATGAGAGTTGAGAAAATTCAGTCGGTGTCTTTAGTGGGGGATAAAAATTATTCTCTAAAAAAATGAGGAGATATTTTGGGGATATCCAAATTATCTAGGACAGACAACAGAAACATTTTTTCGCATCACTGGAGTGGAGCGACAGAGAGCGGAGGTGGGAGATCTTTCGGCGAACTCGAAGAAGACTTGATGCCGAGAATGGAGCTGAAGATCGAACGTTGATCGCATTCCACGAACATGACAAGTTAGTTTTGTTACAACTATACCTTGTGATTTTTACTGGTGAATTCATTCAAAGCATTTATATTTTCTTTCAATTTGTAAATAATTTTCAGAATTACAGTTATTGAATAATCGGTTGATGTTTGATAATTATTTTTTACATCATTTTGTTTAATTCCCTCTTCCATTCTTTGATTGATATATAAGTGATCAATGTGTATTTTTCATCTGGTGTGAATTGTTAGGTCAGTCTGATTAGGAGTTTGTCAATCAACTCTCATTATTGAATCTCATCAATTCTTGGTCAAGAATTGTGAAAAAAACAATTCGATTCTGTCAAAGTGTTCGACGACCATCGTTACTTTAACTGACTCTTGACAAAAGGAGGTCAAAGACCGAGATTCTAGTCATTGGATTCAATTTATCAAATTTAATGAGACATATGTGTTGGAGATTTTGGGCTGTGTGTTGAAAGAATTTATAGAGAAATAATTTTTAAAAAACGAAGAATGAATAATCGAGTAGAATCTTTTGAGAAGGTTGTTGAACCATTTCCAACTTCTCTCCAATTTTATTTCACTGCTGCTTGTTTTCTAATGTTTTCATGTTTTCATAGTTTTAGAGATTATTTTAGTTCTTTTTCTATCATAGAAAACCCCTAGAAATATTTTAGTTAGTAAATAGTTAATAATAATAAAAATTGTGACAAAGAATCTCCTCAAATGCAGTCTCATTAGGAGAAAACCCTGGTTGCTGCTATATTACAGTAGTGAGGAGATAAAAATTATTGAAGAGGGAAGTAACTAAAAACCCCTCGTTTCAATTGGCACCCTTACCAAGGTGGATTCCAAAGATCTTCACAAAAAAAAATATTAATTAGGTTTCTATTTTTTTTAAAAACAATAAGAACAAATGGATTTTGATCCAACCTTGGAAGATGTTGTTCGATATTTTTCCTACAAAACCAGAGAGAATTTTAGGACTATGGATGAAAATGAATTTGAAACTATGATAGGAGAAATTATAGAATTTATGAATCAAAAAGTTCTAAAAGCCTTAGTTAAGGAACTATATGAATTTTCACAATTTTCCCTAAGTTTCATGTAGGAGAGCTTTATTTTCCAATTTTTGATGAAGATATCAAAGAGGTTGAGGTCGTAATTTTAGAGCATTCACTTCCCGGACTGATTGATTTTTCCATGGCCATGGATGAAGTACAGGGACTACCAAATGATTTTTTCATGGGGATTTTAATCATTCTTACCTTACTTTTCTAGATCACTTTGAATATGAAATTTTCACTTAATCCCCTTGTTGTGACATTGTAGGAAAGTCACCAACTTCACCGATCGAGGATGATTTGGTACTGTTTGAGGGAGAATATTTTAATTATGGAGAAGAAAATGAGAGGTTTGATCTAGAAATAACAATAACCACTTTAGAAGAACATTTGGAATTACACATAGAATATGAGTATAATGGCACAGACCTCTCCAGTCCATTCTGTTGTGAAAATCTGGTGTTTGAGGTGTTCTGGGAGGTCAAGGTGACTTGTTCCTAACACTTTGCAAAATTTCTAGTTCTGTGAACAGTGTTTCCAGTTTTAAGAAATAGTGTTGTCAGTGAGACAGATGTGAACAATGTCATCGGTGAGTCATCTTTATATGTCGGTGTCGGTGAGTCATCTTCATCTATCAGTGTCGGTGAGTCATCTACATCTGTCAGTGAGTCATCTTCATCTGTCGGTGTTGGTGCGTCATCTTCATCTGTTGGTAGGTGCTACATTGTTTCCAGATCAACCAGTGAATAGTGTTTCCAACTTTCTACAGTTTCACCCCTTTGACGTTTTCCTTGACGTTAAATGCATTCAAAGCCTCATTTTAAGGGATTTAAGGCCGATTCAAAGACCATAAGTCCTATCTTAATTTTCCTAAGGGTTTGGGTGACTTTACTCGGTCAAATCACGTAGTCTTGATGAGATCTTCCTTTAATGGAAAATCTAAACCGTATCTAAACTACTGCTCCATTTAATATTTTCAAAAGCCCGAGATACATTCCACCTTGTTCTTCCATCTTGTTTTCATTGGTACAGGACGCCCCATACCTTTCTTTCCTAAGGATACGTGTGATTGTGTTGTAGCCTTGGACCGAGTTTTCCCTTCTTGAGTGCCTCTGTTTTGGTGCAAGCAGCTAGTGTCGATCCGTCTTCAATAAAAGCTATGTTCTATCTCTATTATTGTGGGTTCTTTGATCCATTTCCTCTTGTTTCTCCATTCCATGCTATGACATGTGACCTCCATGTTTTAATGGACCTTTCATGGGTGTTGGCTGATGCGGTTGTGCCATGGCATCCTCGGGTGGATGCGGTCATTGCGGGAGGGGTGATCGTGATCCACTGTGTTGGCAAGTTCTTGTGAGAAGAACATTAGAAAGATTTTGAGGTAGGGGGTTCATGGATTTTATATTCTTTTTACGCGCAGTTGTACAATTAGTATGATTTATCCACTAGACCACAATGAAATTGACATAATAAATATTGAGAACAAGAGTAAAGAAATAGAATCGATTGTATGTTATTACTTTATATTGTGGTAATGGTTTGCCTCTTTATTTTTTCTAGATAGTGTGATATCTATACCTTGCTTTTTTAGCATGCCGTTCTTGATGGAAATTGGTAAAGAACGTAAAGTCGGGATTAATTGTAAATTAATCAGCTAAAGATAAAGAGGCAAGTTTAATGAATCTGGTTATTGTTGTTGTTGATGTGATTTGATGATAATCAAAGGGATGCAATTATTCATGTTTAATTGAATCGGTTAATTAAATATGGAATAATGGACCGGTTGTGCGATAAAGATAATTCCTTGAAGGGTTCTGAGTTACCCTCTTGCTTTTAAAGGACAAACGCCTTATTCATTGGAGCTGTGAGTGCTCCATGCGTGTGAAGGTTGAATGCCTTGTTTAGGGCCAAGAGCCCAGTTGCTATGTTGTTTGTTTCCTACTGCTTTTGTTGTGGTGTGAGATTATGATGGATGATCCGGGAGGGCTGTTGTGGCATGTGGGGACAGGGAGGCCCTATCGCGACCCCATCCCCACAAGGTGTACCCCTCCTGGGCCGACAATGTGAGAAAGAAGATAGTGTCCCCTAAGTCCCGCCTCTAGTAGGCCCCGGGCTGGAGACTAGTACCGATGGTATAGTAAACACACAAATGTGAGGCATTATACTTTAAGAGAACACATGAAAAAGACGGAGATAATACAGACACCAACAAACTCTAACTCAGATAGCAATATAAAAGAAATCCCAAGTACACATATGTAATTTCATGAAAAACTACTACAATTGAAAGGGAAAAACTGCAAGTACCAAAGGAAAGTAAAAACAACAGCAACCACAAGCCTGAACAGCTCATGCAAACCCAAGCTAGTAGAAACCAGCTTGATATCCAACCTGCTCTAAGTGACCTAAAAACAGTTTATATATACATAGGGGGAGTATAAAAGTATACTCAGTATGATCCTCCCCAGAGCCTCTCCTGTAAAAGTAAATAAAGCATGCTAAAACTCAATGGACAACAAGTGAAACTAACTCATCACCTAAATAGGTATACTAAGTTCCCAGCCTCACCATGAATACTCTCACCAAGTATCGTATACAAGAGTATATAATATAATAAAGAATATCAAGGGTACCCCACTACTACTTCTCCACTGGTTTTCCGTTTTTCCCTAATGTCGCACGTCCTAAGCCATCTCTCTCCAAGAAGGTTTGCCTGCAGACACCTAGGCGAAGCACCACAACATGCACATCGTGCAACAAAACCACCACGTTCACACAATCAAATTAATGAGGTAGTTTCTGGGAGCCACCATAGCTCGCATAACATGTATCATACATCGGGCATTGTACCTCAAGCCATTACAACCCACACACCGAGTAAGGATCCTCAAGCCATCACAACCTATACACGTTACACCTATAGTATTCCATAAGAAACTATATCCATAATATATGTGTGTGAATAACCACAAGCCATTACAACCCTCTATACACATATATGAGGAAAACTAACAGCTGTGCCTACCAGCACAAGTAATTACCAAGAGAATAGAACAGGGCCAAATGGGATAGTTAGCCATCTATCCTCCCATCAAAATGTTGGGGATAATACTCCCCATGGCTCAGAATCGTCGGGGTGTCAGTTCCCCTAACTGATGGGTTGGAGTAGCATATAGAAACACAAAAAGTATAGAATACACTATAACTCACAACCACACTATGGGTATAACCTAGTCTTAGACTCAACTGCAACTAACATCTCTTGGACTCCTGGATGCCACTTCTAAGACTATGTATCCTATGAGCACAGAACCATTTAAAAAGATTGATTACATTACTTCATTCCCTTTTTATCAGTTTCACTTTACGTTCATTGATTCTTTAAACATTAATTAACTATTAACAATTTCCACATTATAATTCATTAGCATCACACCCAAAGTCCACTGTTCCTTTAAATTTCAACCTTAGTATTGCATCTTAGCAAGCTCCAACCCCATGGGTTAACATCATTTATTCAATCATTTATTAACAACATTATTACTTTCCCATATTCCCATGAATTCTAGAAAAACATTCTAAGCTACTAAACACAAGATGGATCAACACAGTGAGTAGATGAACTACCCATCGAGTCTTTTCCACCTATAGCAAGAGCGTAGAACCATCCTCCCTCAGGAGGATAGACACACAAAGCACATGGAATAC
The DNA here is from genome assembly GCA_963277665.1 of Viscum album. Classification (NCBI taxonomy): domain Eukaryota; kingdom Viridiplantae; phylum Streptophyta; class Magnoliopsida; order Santalales; family Viscaceae; genus Viscum; species Viscum album. The sequence continues at coordinate 403,297,286 of OY728138.1, forward strand.
CCCACGCGTCTTCGCCCCTTTTTGGAAGAAGGGTAAGCAAACCATCTACCTTGAGTAGTGGGGAAATTAAAGAAGATAAACAACCAACAAGAATCAACAAGTATCAAAACATTCAAATCCAACCTGCTTCATCATACCTGATTTCCTCCTTGACACCCACATGTATAAATCGATGCATCTCGCCACTCTAGGCGTCTGCTGCTATCACAACCAATAAGCCTCCCTACCCCCACATATCACAACAGCCTTTTAGGATCACATCACAACACAAGAAATAGGAAAAAACATCATATCAATTGGGATCTTGGCCCTTAAACACGGCATAAACCTTCAAACACAATGATCTCTCACAGCTCCAAGCATAAGACTCTTGGCCTTTACAAGCAAGAGGGTAACTCAGAACCCTACAAGGCATTATATTTTTATCAAACATCCAGTTATTTAATCCATCTAGAATTAACTGATTTATTATTTGTAGGTTCCAACTATAAGTAACCTAAACATCAAGCTATCACAGCTATCAAAAATTGATTAAACATGCCTACTACATCAATTTGATTAACATAAAATTACAACAACAACAACCAGATTCATTTACATGCGTCTTTATCTTTAGCCAAACAATTATCAATTAATTCCAGATTTACGTTCATTACCAATTTCCATCAAGAATGAAAAGCTAAACAAAGCAAGCATAGATATCACAATATCTAGCAAAACAAGAGGCAATAACATATGATCAATATCAATTTATTTATATGGTTCAAATATTTAATATGTCAATTCCATTGTGAGCCAATGGGATAAAACAAGATAACTCTACATTTTCATGTAAAATAATAGAGAAAAAACAAATCCCCTACCTCAAATGGTTCTTGACATTCTTTATACGAGGACGATCTACACAACGGATTACGATCTCCTCCCCCACGACAACTACATCCACCCAAGGATGTCGCGACATGAACGCACTATCCGATAGCTAAGAAAACTCCATTAGAGGCATAAATATCACATTCCATAGCATGGAAAGGAGAAACAGGAGGAGAAGGATCGAATAAAACACAATAATAGAGGTAGATCATACCTTATATCGATGAAGGATCGACACTTGATGCTTACACCAAAATAGGGGGTGCGCATGCAGCAGGAAGAAAATTCAAGGGGAAACTATCTGAGGATTAAGGTTCGATTATACAACCCCTAAGGTAAGAAGGAAAGGTTCGAGCGTCTTGCACCAGGGAACAAGAAGGTGGAATAAGGAAGTAATATATCTAATCCCTTTAGAATATTTAACGGAGTATCGGTTTAAGATACACTAGATTTTACATTAAAAGCAGATAGTATTAAACCACACAGTTTGACCAAGTAAAAGCATCCCGAGCCCTTGGAAAATTAATATAGGATTTATTGGATTTGATTCGTCCTTAAATCCCTTAAAAGAGGCCTTAAATGAATTTTACATCAAAGGAAATTTCAAAGGAGTGAAACTGTAGGAAGCTGGAAACACTGTACACCAAACATGAAATTTGACGAAGTGTTGGATGACTCACCATTCTGGAAACCTTATTGGTCTGGAAACGCTGTAGAACCTCACTGTTCTGGAAACCTCACCGGTCTGGAAACACTGTAGAACCTCACTGGTCTGGAAACCTCATAGGTCTGGAAACACTATAGAACCTCACTGGTTTGGAAACCTCACCGGTATGGAAACACTGTAGAACCTCACTGGTCTGGAAACCTCACCGGTCTGGAAACACTATAGAACCTCACTGGTATGGAAACCTCATTGGTTTGGAAACCTCATCGATATAGAAACACCATAGAACCTCAATGGTCTGGAAATCTCACTGATCTAGAAACACTATAGAACCTCACTGGTCTGGAAACCTCACTGGTCTGGAAACACTGTAGAACCTCACTAGTTTGGAAACTCTGTAGAATCTCACTAGTCTAGAAACCTCATCGGTCTGGAAACACTATTCATAAACTAGAAATTTGGAAAAGGAAAAAGGTTGTTATTGGAAGGCTGTTGTTGGAAGGATGTTGTTAGAAGGATGCTGTTGGAAATAGCCTACTGTTCTGGAAACACTATTCATGAACTAGAAATTTGGCAAAGGAAAAAGGTTGTTGTTGGAAGGCTGCTATTGGAAGGATACTATTGGAAGGCTGCTGTTGGAAGGATGTTATTGGAAGGCTACTGTTGGAAATAACCTACTGTTCTGGAAACACTGTTCATGAACAAGTAATTGTTCAAAGGAAAAAGGGTACTGTTGGAAATAGCGTATTGTTCTGGAAACACTGTTCATGAACTAGAAATTTGGAAAAGTGTTGGGAATAAGTCTCCCTGACCTCCCAGAACACCTCAGACACCATATTTCAGAAAAGTAATGAACTAGAGAGGTCTGGGCCATTACATTAGATACCTCTCAAAACATTCTCATCCCCGAGAATTCAAAACCAACTCGGAAGAAAAGAGGGGTCTGAACAACCACACCGTAAGAAACCTCTTAGGGGAAAACCACCCTGAGTTGTTCGAAAGTTGGAACAAAACCTCGACATCCGAGAACAATCCCCCAAAGAGTTATCACATTTAAACATCTATACCAACCCCAAAGATCACATTGTCCCAACACATGGGTCAGGGAGTTCCTTCCTACATGACAGGATATTATCTTCTTTGGGTGGTTCTGACTTTCCCGCACGGGTTTAATTGCATCCACATTAATGAGTCCTGAGTAGGAGTCAGGTACTCCCTTCCCCACACATTCAGACACATCACACACATCCAGAGAACATGGGAACAAACATTCTATATCCAAAAAAGTCAATCATAACATCACATCAACGGTAAAAAAATGAAAGCATCAAAGAAAAACTCAACACAACAACTTAAAACAAATCTGGGTACTAGACACACATATGGGACTCCCGATACTAAGTAATCTCCTCGACACCACCATGTAACCACAATACATGAACCCAGGGAATAGAACTCCCATGAAACACCTTCTACTTGCGGTCTTGGATCCTTATTGGCCTCTCCTTGAAGGTCACACCATCATCAACATCGATCTCGCTCCAATTGATGACGTATGAGTCGTCATGAAGATAACGATGGAGCTGTGATACATGGAAAACATCATGTATCTAGATCATCTGTGGGGGAAGTGCTATCTAATATTCCACGACTCCAACACGAGATCATGGGTGGCATAGTTACATTCATGGGGACACAACTAATGAGAACCATAAGAAATAACTGATCTCTGCTACATCAGAATACAACCTAACCCCAAACACGAAGCATCACAGAAAACATCAAGCTGAACTACCTTTGATAGAAGACAAAGAACTAGATCACTTACTAACCTTTCTTTAGATACTCGAATGCTGCTTGACACTGATCATTCCACATGAACGTCTGATCCTTCCTGGTTAATGCTGTCATAGGAGTCACAACCCAAGGGAAATCGACTATAAACATCCTGTAGTAGCCTACAATATCAAGGAAACTTCACACCTCTGTCACTGTCTTGGGGGCTTTCCAAGACACAAATGCTTCAATGTTTGATGGATCCACAACTAATCCTTACTAAGACACACTATGGAACAACTTCTAGAGCCCAAAAATCACACTTCGAAAACTTCCCAAACAACTGATGTTGACAAAGAACTCCCAAAACAACATGTAGATGATCTATGTGATCCTCCTCAGATATGAAGTACACAAGGATGTCATCAATGAAAACCACCAAGAACTTATATAGGAACTCACGAAACACTGTGTTCATCAATCCCATGAACACAAATGGATCATTCACAACGGAAAAAATGGGTATTTGCGACGGGATTGTATCTCCGTCGCAAATGGTCAATTATTTGCGACGGGGATACGGGTCCCGTCGCAATAGGTTTGGCGCGATTTGCGCGCCAAAACGCGGGAAGTGTATTTGCGACGGGGGGCTTTGACCCATCACAAATACCCTGCGGCGGTAAATACTATTTGCGACGGTAAAGGCAGCCATCGCAAATGTTTTGTCGGCAGGTCGTTATTTGCGATGGGTCCCGTCGCAAATACCAATGCGGATGAGATTAATTGCGACGGGACCCGTCGTAATAGGTTTGGCGTGATTTGCGCGCCAAAACGCGGAAAGTGTATTTGAAACGGGGGGCTTTGACCCGCCACAAATACCCGGCGGCGGTAACTACTATTTGCGACGGGTCCCGTCGCAAATACCAATGCGGACAGGATTATTTGCGACGGGGCCCATCACAAATAGTCTCGCCGCAATAAATCTAACCTATATATACGCCTACCCGTTTTTTTTCAAATCACTCCAACTTCTCTCTTTTCCTCTCTTTCTCCCTCTTGAATCTTCAGTTAGAGAGTTTTTTTTAAAATTATTTTTTCATAAATATGTATGTTTATTTTAATAATAATAATAATATATTAATTTTTTATATTATTAATATTTGTATTATTATATTCATATTATTGTTATTTTTTTATATTAATATTTCATAATTATATTTTATATATTTTTTATTTTTAATATTATAATAATATTTCTTTTTATTAATAATAATAATAATAATATTATTATGATATAGTATTATATGTTTTTTATGAATTATTTTATTTTTTTCTTATTTTTACCCGTATTTGCGACAGGGTTTTCCGTAGCAAATAACTTTTTTATATATAAACGAAAAACCATTTGCGGTGGGGCAAAAATACCGTCGCAAATATATTTTTTGCGATGGGCCCGTCACAAAAAAATCTATTTGCGACGCCGTTTTCAGCAACGGGCCATTTGCGACGGAGCCCCGTCGCAAAAGCCCTTTTGCGACGGGATCCCGTCGCAATTGGCCCCTTGCAAATAAGTCGTTTTCCGATAGTGATTCATCACACCAGGATGACATTACAATGAACTTGTAATTCCCATGACGACAACGAAAAGAAGTCTTTGGGATATCCTCATCCTTTACACGCATCTGATGATATTCTGACTGCAAGTAGATCATTGAGAACCAACTTTCACCCTTCAGTTGATCGAATAAATCACCAACCTATGGAAGAGGATAGTGATTATTTACTATCACTTTGTTTAAGGGATAATAATCGATTCACACCTGTAAACTACCACCAGCCTTCTTCATGAACAAAACTGGTGCGCCCCACAGTGACACACTCGACCAAACAAAACTGCACTATAACAGACCATCAAGCTATATACATAGCTCTCATAACTCAGAAAGGTTCATCCTATATAGAGGCATAGATATTGGAGATTCTCCTGGTTATAGCTCGATCCCAAACTCGATCTCTCATTGAGGGTGTAATACTACAACCTCTTCTGTAAAAACATCAGGGTACTCTTATATGAACCTAGGAAATACCAACTGATGAACCTTTGAATAACTCAAAATCCACTCATCCATCATGGATGATAAGGACGAAACACGCCTCTGACCCATCCGAGTGTCTCGCTTGCCAACAAACACTACTGGATCTCCATCTGCATCGAAGAAAACCACCTACCTCCATAAGCAATCCACAATATCCTACACTGAATACAACCAATCCATGTCGAGGATGACATCATATGGTTGTATCCATAAACATAGGAAATTTCTTTAAGAGTGGTGCTACCCCAGCACTAGCTCACAGTCTGTACATACTTCAAACAAGTTAGCTCGACCTCCAATTGGCGTAGTCAATGCCAAGGGCACTGGAGGCCTCTCTACCTCAAGTACCAAAGCATGGACAAGGGAAGGTGATATTGTAAGAACCCGGTTCTTATTCTTGAGGCATGAGTTTCTTCTTTTCCTTTTTTCCTTTAAGATTTTTGAGAAAATAAGGAAAATGGGGGAAAATCCCAAATTTTGTGGGTACACACCGTGTACTTTTCCACACGACGTGAACTTAGGCCGTGTGGGATGAGTACACAGGGAGTGTAGGCCTGTCGGAAATGAAGGGTGTAAAAACTGACTAAACCCCGTGTACTTAGTATATACACATCGGGTAATCAGTTGGAAGGTGAATAGCGGCAGTGAAAAGTAGCTGCCAGAGGAACAGTTAAAAAAATGGAAAGTACACACCGTGTACTTGAGAGTACACACCGTATAGTTTGTTTTTTTTTTTGCTTAAAATGGTAAGTAGCCTCCTCTTTTGACAGAGGAAGCTTAGAATGTCAGAGGAGTGCTGGGAGAGAAGGCTAGAGCTTGGAGAAGCTCCCGACTGCACACCGGAACTCGGATTCCTTCGCTGACGGTCTTGATTGAACCGCGTGGGTGAGTTCTTCACTCTTCTTGAACCCTTATTTCTAATTATTTTCCAAGGGGAAGTTCTTTGGGTTTGAACGTATTTTCGTTTATCCCAGATCTATGTCATTCTTGGACGCTTCGAAAGGTGTTGTTCACATATATTTATCAAAGGAGATCAAGGTAGGTGGTCTGATGTTTAATTCCAACTGTCATGTTGTTTTTATGAACCTTTGTGCTACGCGCCCATGTTTGGGGTGTCGTATGGCTAATTCCATGACTAATTAAATACCTAGAATTGTATAGGTAATTTAGTTAATACGTATAAACTTCTGTTTTGGATCATTTCTGGGATCCAGGGCCACCCCGTGGGTGCATTTCCCTTGTTTAGTCATTTTGCCAGGATACCCGAGGGTATGCCGTGATTTAACATGCTTGAGTTTTCTTGAGAGAAAATGTATATAATCGCTTGATTATGTGTGCGCTCGGCCCATTTTCTTGTTTAGCCTGAGGTAAGTGTTTATCATTCCCAAGGGAAAGTGTTTTGTTTAGCTTGAGGGTAACTTTTCTTATGCCTGTGGGCAGTTGCTTCCGTGCCTGAGGGCATTATCTCCTACGCCTGAGGGAAATATTCGTTATGCCTGTGGGAAATCACCTGAGGGTTTGGATTCTAATAACCTGAGGGTAAGGTTTTTCATGTATGAGGAATCTTTTTACCTTGCATATTCACTGTGGTGATTTCACATGTTATCTCTCCCAAGCTAAAGCACAGGCTTGATATTGTTTTACCTTTTACTTGTTAGATAGCTTGTTTTAGTTTTTCTATGGCACTGTTTAAGAGATTGTTGGCTGAGACTGAGTCTCGAGAACTTATAATTAAATTATCTTGAATTGTTAAATAATAATTAAATGGAAATGGAATTGGTAGGAGTAGCTGCTTTTGAGTACTTCCTAGTTTACTACTTTTCCATTACTGCACACTGCTTTTGCACAAATTTACTAACATTTTGGCACGGGCCTTTGGTGGTTGCCTACAGGGATTTATTTCTCACACTATGTTTGGGTCATGTATTAGGCCCAAACATATTATATTGATGCAAGTGTAGATAAGGGAAAGGGTCCCTATACATGTACTTGATAGTTGCAGAGGAGTAGGAGAGCATAGGACCGAGCTTAGGCTTGCGATGCTGCTGAGTTCCTGCTGTGCTGTTTTGTTTTTGCTTGCTGTATTTTTCCCTTGTATTTTATTGATTTAGATTATAGTGTATCCTGTTTTGGATGCTTTCTTAGACTTAGGGACATATTGCATCATTATATATGACTGTTGGTCTCTTATTTACTTCAGTACTGTGTCCATTTCAGCATTGGTATTGTTTACTACTTCTGCTTTTGTATGCTTGTATTTTGTTCCGCTGCGTTACACTTTGAAAAATGAGGGCATAGTTTCCCCACTATCAGACCTAGGCCCTAGCTGCTAGTCGGCAGCCTCTGGAATTTAGGGAAATGCGTTTGAGGTCATGTGACCAATTGGTTTCGGGGCACCTATTGAATGGAACCCGGATCCGGGACGTTACAAAGTGGTATCAAAGGTTTTATTTACTCTGAGTTATTTTATTATTTGGAGACGACGGAAATAGATAGATTTCTAAGGGATTCGATAATAACTTTTCCTGGGAGTAGCTACCCCGTGTACAGGTAAAGACCGGATTGCCTCGAATTAAATTGTGATTTTCTGTTTATGATTATTATAATTGATTTGATTTTCACCATTGGGTGACACACTTGTTGTGTGTTGTTTATATTTTTATACTTGGGTTCTATTTTGTTGAAACCTGATGAGATGAGGGTATTCCATCTCATGCATCATTTAGGCACATGTTAGAATCACATTCCATGCATAGTTTCCATGCCATATAGGTGAATTAGAAATTGCATGTTTTTGTGATAGATGTTGGGATAGAGAATGCATGTTGTTGTTATAGATGCCTTGATAAATACCTACTATTTGATAGGGTATTGTTATGTAAGGTTCTGTGAATAAACGTCAAACTTTGTTTTTTGAAGATTATGGGCCCTCACGGACTGGAATTTGGCACTTCAGTGTTGGTTTCAGTGTTTTTCTGGGCTCCGGAGTAGTTTATGAGGCTTAATATTTGAAAAAACCCAGAATACACACCATGTAATTATGATTACATGCCGTTTAATCTTATTTTAGGGAAGAACAGAAATTTTTTTGAGTACACGTTGTGTACTGTATATACACACTGTGTAGTTTCTACCCGTTTCATAGGCCGTGTAGGCAGAAACATGGGATAGTGAAACTTTGAAGGCATACACCATGTAGTTATTATACACGCCGTATTGTGTTGAAGTTGTGTTCTCCGTGTAACTAACAGCATAGGTGGAGAAATCTGACCATATACACATCGTGTCAATGACGAACACGCCGTGTAGTTTGACCTGGGGATCTGGCCATGTAACTAACAAACACGGGTCGGTGTTACCTCTTCTTAAACATGCCGTGTACCTGAGGGACACACTGTGTAGTCTTGACCGGTGAGATACCGTGTGGAATTGTCCATGTGGATGGGAAAATGGGGTGGTGTATACGCCGTGTGTGGGTGTAACACACCGTGTAGTGTCAGACGAGTAGTCGACCGTGTCACTAACAACACGGGCAGTTGGAATCTAAGTCATACATGCCATGTCTACCTGGAACACGCCCTGTAGAGTGAGCTGTGTACCCGGCTGTGTAACAGAAAACATGGGTCAGTGAAGATCATCCAGTACACGCCGTGTGGATCTTATACACACTTTGTAGTCTCGTTCAAAGGAGAGCCGTGTAGAAGGACTCAGGAAAGGGAAGAGAATTCAAGTATACGCCATGTGTGTGGACAACAAGCCGTGTGTTTGAGGTGTTACATGACCAGTTCTAGAAGAGTCACACACCCATGTGAAAGGCTTACGGGAATGTGCCGTGTAGTTATTAAACACGCTGTGTAGTCTTGTTTTCTCAAACTTGAATGGTTTCTTTCTTCTATTATCTTCTTACATTTCTAGTTCTTGGTCCTTTATAGCCTTAATCTAAGGCATGTGTTTGACCTTGTAGAGTCATGCCGCTGATACGACCACGAGTTGTTCACCAAGAGAGCGAAAATGATTATACTCTAGATACGGTAGTCCACGGGATACCGATGGATCCTCTAGCAGAGCCAGATTCGGTGCCATCTGTTATACCGGACACAGGCACGAAGGCGCAATTCTGTGAAGGCTTCATGCGGTTTATGCAGAACTTCTAGGGAGCACCGCTGGCTGCCACATCTATGGAAGAGCTGACTCGTATATTCCAATAGCAGCATCCGCCTACATTTTCAGGGGATGGTGGACCACAGGCTATTGAGTCATAGCTGGGTTCTATGCAGACTATCTTCGAGCATCTGGAGACGCCTTCTGGGTGGAGGGTCAAGCTCGCTACTTACATGCTGCGTGATTTCTCCAAGAGATGGTGGGATGTTACCACCCAGACTGAGCATCACAGAGACATGGCATGGAAAGATTTTTAGGTGGTCTTTTATGACTTTTTTTTTCATAGACTCTAAGGGTAGATAGAGCTTGAGAGTTCATGAATCTGCAGTAGGGCATCGTGTCAGTGATGGACTATTCTGCTCGCTTCACTAAGCTAAAACATTTTTCACCTGTTTTGGTGGGTGATGAGACTTTGAGGGTTAGACGCTTTGAGGATGGTCTTCGATATGACATCTGAGTGCTGGTGAATGTTTTCAGGTTGCCTATAGTGCATGCTATTTTAAACCAGGCACTGATTACCGAGCAAAACCTGCGAGAAGCTAGTGGTGCAGGCCAGGGAAATTCGACACCATTTTCTAGTACTATTTCTACCAGTAAGAGGAAGAGGTAGATGGATTTCTCTCATGGTGTAAGTACTAGCCAGAAGAACTCTTCAGGTGGCTAGGTAAGGTTCTACCAGTGTGGTAAAGAGGGGCACACGATACCTCAGTGTCCACGTGACCCAGTGGAGTGCTGAGTTTATGGAATGATGGGTCATCTTAACGTTTTTGCAGGGCATTTCCACCAGTGGCTAGAGAGAGGGGTTCTGTGAAGACTCCACATGTGGGGACAGGGCTAGCAGCTTCTTACCAGTCATGGAATTGGGATACGTCGGGACGTACAGGCTGAGGTAGTGGTCGTGGCCATGGTAGCCAGACACCAGGATCTCAGAGATAGCAGGGCAGGTTAGCTTAGGGTAGCCAGGCTGTGTCGCAGGGCCGCGACACTGGGCAGACATATGCATTACAACATACCTAGCAGGAGCAAGATCCCGGACCTTCTACTATCATAGGTACTATTCTAGTTTCTTCTATTCTGTCTTCAGTACTTTTTGATACTGGTGCTACACATAGCTTTATATCTGGGCCCATTGTGGAGAACCTTGGGATTTGTGTTTCTTCTTCTTCTGATATTATGAAACTAGACACTCTGTTGGGGATTAGAACGGCATGTGTGCGTCAGTGTAGGGAGTGCCCCCTAGAGGATGGTGGGTGTCACTTTCTATGGGACCTCTATGTCTTAGAGATGATGAGCTATGAAGTCATTCTTGGGATGGACTGGTTGGTACCCTTTCGAGCCTTTATAGATTTCTATCATCGCAGGGTGAGTTTCATGTCACCAGAGGGCAGAGAGTTTCTATACAAGGGAAAATGGGATTTCTAGGTGAGTCGAGCTGGACCCAAGCATCGTGGGCGAGGTGGAGTGACAACCCAAATTACGAGCTTATATCTAGATGACCAGGGAACGTGTAAAAATGATTTCCCTCCAGTAGTTTATTGTTTCAGGTATGTCTTCCCAGATGACTTTTCAGGTCTTCCTCCCGAGAGAGAGGTGGATTTATCTATTTATCTTGTGCCAGGAGTAGCACTGGTGTCCATTCCTCCATATAGGATGGCTACACCAGAGTTGAAGGAGATCAAGAAGCAGTTGGAAGAGTTACTGGAAAAGGGTTACATCCGACCCATTACTTCTCCTTGGGGTTCACCTGTCCTGTTTGCGAAGAAGGCAGATGGTACTCTCAAACTTTGTGTGGATTATCGAAAGCTGAACCAGTTGACGATCAAGAACCGATATCCCTTTCCAAGGATTGATGATCTTTTTGATCAAATTCGGGGAGCACGAGTGTTCTTGAATATTGAATTGAGATCTAGATATCATCAGTTGCGCGTTAGAGCATCAGACATACCACTTACAGCTTTTCGGAGAAGATATGGTCTATACGAGTACTTGGTCATGCCGTTCAGACTCACGAACGTGCCAGTAGTTTTCATGGCTCTGATGAATCGTGTGTTCCACCCTTATCTGGATTCTTTTTTGGTAGTATTCATGGAAGATATCTTGGTATACTCTCACACTCAACAAGACCATGCTATCCATCTTGAGATCATTCTGAGTACACTGAGAGAGAATCAACTATATGCTAATATCTCAAAGTGTCACTTTTGGATGGACTAGATACACTTCCCGGGTCATATTATCTCAGAGGAAGGAGTTTCGGTAGACCTAGAGAAAGTGAGAGTAGTATTTTCCTAGGAGAAGCCTAAGAAAGTGTTTGAGATACGGAGTTTCTTGGGGCTAACTGGTTACTACAGGCGCTTTAAAAAGGACTTCTCTCGCTTAGCAGCGCTATTGATGGGTTTGAATAGGAAGGGTGTGAAGTTCGTTTGGTCAGAAGATTGCGAGATAACCTTTCAAGAGCTGAAGAGAAGGTTGACATCAGCACCAGTCCTGATACTTACAGAGCAAGGGAATAGATATACAGTTTACTGTGATGCATCAGGTATTGGTCTGGGAGCAGTGTTGATGCTGGGCGATCGAGTAGTTGCGTACGGGTCTCGACAGTTGAGGCCACATGAGAGGAATTACCCAGCACATGATCTCGAGTTGGTTGCAGTTGTTCATGCATTATATTGTTGGAGACATTATCTCTTGGGAGAACATTTTGTGGTGTTTATGGACCACAAAAGTCTGAAATACATCTTTACCCAGTGTGACCTGAATTTGAGACAGCGAAGGTGGGTTGAATACCTTCAGTCCTTCGACTATGAGCTTGCCTATACACCTGGTAAAGGTAACACATTTGATGATGCACTGAGTAAGAGGACTCAGATACAGGCAGTGCAGGAGGCCAGTGGTGAGTGATAGCTTATGGATTTGTTCTCTGAGAGTTGCATGATAGTGAGGGGAAAACCTATCTTTCTTCCTTTGTTGTGAATTCTACCCTCCTGGATAGAGTGAGGATGAGGCAACTATTAGATTCATAAGGCCTATTTCTATGGGATTTGTTGGCAAGTAATGACCCTCCTCTCAGTTGGACGATAGGCAATGATGAGGTACTACATATCCATGGAAGAGTGTGGGTTCTAGGGGATATACGCGAGGAGCTGATGTTGTAGTTTCATGCTTCATCTTGGGCAGTGCATCCCAGAGTTACCAAAATGTACCATGACTTGAGACGTCAATATTGATGGTCGGGTATGAAATGGGAAGTAGCTGGTTTTGTTGCGAGATGTTCCACCTATTAGTAGGTGAAGGAGGAGCATCATAGGCCAGCTGGACTGTTGCAGTAGTTACCCATTCCAGAGTGAAAATGGTATGATGTCGTGATGGATTTCATGACCGGGTTTCTGAGGTCACCTCGAGGAAGTGATGTCGTGTGGGTTGTTGTGGATAGACTTACGAAGGTAGCTCATTTTTTGCCGATCAAGGAGACCTTCGGTATTGAAGATCTCAGGAATTTGTATATCCGAGAGGTAGTACGCCTTCATGGGGTCCCTTGGTCTATCATTTCAGATAGGGATGCCCGCTTTACATCTCGTTTCTGGTAGAGATTTCAGAGATCACTGGGTATACAGGTGATTCTGGGGCTATCTTACCACCCTCGGACCGATGGCCAGTCAGAGCGTACGATATAGGTGCTTGAGGACATGTTGCGCGCATGCATCCTAGACTTTGGGGGATCTTGGGAGAAGCACATACCCCTGGTTGAGTTTGCCTACAATAACAGTTTTCAGTAAACTATTGATATGACACCTTACAAGGATTTATATGGTAGGCCATGCCGATCACCGTTGTGCTGGTTGGAGGCAGGTGAGGCAGCTTTACTAGGACCAAATCTCGTACATGAGACTTCAGAGCAGGTCCAATTGATTCATAAGTAGATGGCTACCGCACAGTCTCATCATAAATCTTATGCTGATCGCCGCAGATGACCCTTGGAGTTCATGGTTGGGGATCATGTTTTCTTGTGTGTTTCGCCGAGATTGGGACACATGCGGATCAGGAGACATGGTAAAATTTCACCGAGGTATGTGGAGCCTTTTGAGATTCTGGAGAGAGTCAGTCCAGTTGCCTATCGGTTTCAGTTACCATAGAGGTACCGGGCCATGCACGATGTCTTCCATGTATCTCAGCTGTGTCGTTATCACTCAGACCCATCTCACGTCTTCCAGCCCGAGGAGGCTGAGCTTCAGGTTGATGCATCCTTTGAGGAGCATCCAATTCATATTGTTGATAGGATCATGAAGGTTCTCTGAGGCCGGTCAGTTCCTCTCGTACGGGTGCTATGGAAGCATGGCCGAGTGCAAGATGAAACTTGGGAGTGGGAGACTGACGTACGTGCTCAGTGGCCAGAGTTGTTCTGATCTTTATCTTCACCACCCTTGGAAGGGAAATTCAGGGAAGAATTTATTTAAGGGGGGAAGTTTGTAAGAACCCGGTTCTTATTCATGAGGTACATTTTTTTTTCTTTTTTTCCTTTATGGTTTTTGAAAAAATAAGGAAAATGGGGGAAAATCCCAAATTTTGTGGGTACACGCCGTGTACTTTTCCACACGCCACGTACTTAGGCCGTGTGGGATGAGTACACAGGGCGTGTAGTCCTGTTAGCGATGAAGGGTGTAAAAACTAACTACACACCATGTACTTAGTATATACATGTCGTGCAATCAGTCGGCAGGTGAATAGAAGTGGTGAAAAATATCCTCTAGAGGAACAATTAAAAAAATGGAAACTACACGATGTGTACTTGAGATTACACGCCGTGTAGTTTATTTTTTTCACTTAAAATGGGCAGTAGCCTCCTCTTTCGACAGAGGAATCTTATAACGTCGGAGGAGTGCCGAGAGAGAAGGCCAGATCTTAGAGAAGCTCCCAACCGCACACCGGAACTCAGATTCCTTCGCTGACGGTCTCCATTGAACCGCGTGGGTGAGTTCTTCACTCTTCTTGAACCCTTATTTCCAATTCTTTCTTGAGGGGAAGTTATTTGGGTTTGAATAAGTTTTCTTTTATACCATATCTATGTCATTCTCAGACTTTTAGTAAGGTTCCATTCACATATATTGATTAGAGAAGATCAAGGTAGGTGGTCTGATGTTTAATTCCAACTGTCATGTTGTTTTTGTGTACCGTTGTGCTATGCATCCATGTTTGGGGTATCGTATGGATGAGGCATTGACTAATTAATAACCTAGAATTGCATAGGTAATTTAGTGAATATGTATAAATTTCTGTTTGGGATCATTTATTGGATCCAGGTCCACCCCATGGGCGCGTTTCCCTTGTTTAGCCGTTTGGCCAGGATACCCGAGGGTATGCCGTGATTTAGCATGCTTGAGTTTTATTGGGAGAAAATGTATATAATCACTTGATTATGTGTTGGGATCGACCCGGTTTCTTGTTTAGCCTGAGTTCAGTGTTTCTCATGCCTGAGGGAAAGTGTTTTGTTTATCCTGAGGACAACTTTTCTTATGCATGTGGGTAGTTGCTTCCGTGCCTGAGGGCATTATCTCGTACGCCTGAGGGAAAAATTCGTTATGCCTGTGGGAAATCACCCTAGGGTTTTGATTGTAATTACCTGAGGGTAAGTTTTTTCATGTCTGAGGACTCTGTTTACCTTGCATATTCACTGTGGTGATTTCACATGTTATCTCTTCCAAGCTAAAGCACCAACTTGGTATTGTTTTACCTTATACTTGTTAGATAGCTTGTTGTAGTTTTATTGCAGCACTGTTTAAGAGATTGTCGAATTAGGATGAGTCTCGAGAACTTATAATTGAATTATCTTGAATTTTTAAATAATAATTAAATGTAAATGGAATTAGTAGGAGTAGCTTCTTTTGAGTACTTCCTAGTTTACTGCTTTTCCATTACTGCACACTACTGTTGCACAAATTCACTAACAGTTGGGAATGGGCCTTTGGTGGTTGCCTACTGGGATTTATTTCTCACACCCTATTTGAGTCATTTCTTAGGCCCAAAAAGATTATATTTCTACTAGTGTAGATAAGGGAAAGGGTCTCTATACAGGTACTTGATTATTGCAGAGGAGTAGGAGAGAATGGGACCGAGCTTAGGCTTGCGATGCTGCTGAGTTCCTGCTGCGCTGTTTTGTTTTTCCTTGCTATATTTGTCCTTTGTATTATATTGATTCAGATTGCAGTGTATCATGTTTTGGCTGCTTTCTTAGACTTAGGGACATATTGCATCATTATATATGATTGTTGGTCTTTTCTTTACTTCAGTATTGTGTCTATTTCATCATTTGTATTGTTTACTGCTTCCGCTTTTGTATTCTTGTATTTTGTTCCACTGTGTTGCACTTTGACAAATGATGGAATAGTTTACCCACTATTAGACTTAGGCCCTTGCTACTATTTGGAAGCCTCTGGCATTTGGGGAAATGTGCTTGAGGTCATGTGACCAAATGGGTTCGGGGCACCCATTGAGTGGCACCCAGATCTGGGACGTTATAGATATGAAGTAGTGTGTCTCTTCTGAATCAAACGAGGAATACACCTAAGTAGAAAACAAGAAAAGGGTACCTTAAACGACGTGTGGATCACCTGGCACTAGCAATGATAAAAAATGAAGCTGACTGTGACCTCCTCCAAGACCTCTCTGACCCTGATGATGACCACCACCATTACCGTGCTCTACTCTCTGAGGAAGGGGAGCATCATAGGGCTATCCTCTTCCTACGCCATCTTCTCTCTGCTGACCCAAAGCTGGTGAAACCTAATGTTGTTGCCTCTGCTATAACTACCTTAATGGAGGAAACTAGAGCAAAACACCTGGTGCATGATGACTACTCTGAAAGGTCGGGCAGTCTCACTATTGATGACCTCACCCTCTATAATAAAAACAAGCACCTGATCCCTTGGCATAGGTCTGAGAGTCGCCACCCCTGGAGAAATGAGATGCTGAGGGCTAGGACCTACCCCTGGCTGAACGAAAACTCTTCTGCCCTAAAAACCAGGAACCTTGGACCATAGCTCTTCATCATGATGAATCATGATGACTCCCCTCTCGTGATGATCCAGTTCTGTACAATGTCCTCTCGACAACCTCTACCCTCACTAGCACCTGAAGATATATCTTCAGCATAAACGAGGTGACTTCGCGCTGGATCTCTAGACGCAAAGCCTCCTCAAAATTCCTCGCCCTGGCTTCCACGTCTGGCAATAGGTCATAATCATATCGTAAAAGGTTCCTAAAACATATTAAAATCTCTCTCACACTGGAGATCCTCTATCAAAGGGTAAGAAGCACCTGGTGACTGGACGCCTTCACGGTTGAAGAAAGAAACTTGACTCTAAACTTGTCTCAGAACTCCTCCCATGAGATCACTGACTCCTCGCAACTCTCGAGGAACAAGAACCACCACTACCTTGCTTCTCCATGGAGCATTTTCACAACCAAAGACACCCAATTCTCCTTCCAAGAATAGATCAAACTGAAGCCTATCTCGAACTCCTCTAACCAGTCTTCTATGACTGCATCTAAAATGGATCCCTTTTACTTCTGAAGACTTTGGCACTGAAACTTTTGGAGTGTCCTCCTCCAAGTGTATTCATCGAACTTTACCCTGTGACGATCTGCTAACATAGCCTGCTGTACATCTTCTGCGTGAACCTAATGAGGACGTAGACCTGGAGCCATACCTGTAAAATAACAAATAGTTAGAGCTCCTATACCTGGAATATGGAAGACTCAACATTAATTAATTAATTTTTTTTCTTTTATTTATTTTAGGTTACCCTATCCCAAGGTCTACCCATTTAAACACAGGAAAAAAGAAGAATGATGCATGATCCTTTCCTAGGTCTCTACCCTGTAACTAGTATCACCTCATTTAGTAGCCATTGTAAACTTAAAGGTCCGTGCATCAGATCATAGGGGGCCCTAAACGCCTATGTCTCAGCCAGTCTCCAGTGTTTACATCACTTTCGAAACATGAATGACACCGTTTCCCTACCAACCCATGAAACCTCACATGTTCCTAACACCAAACTCCATCCTATACCTCAACTAGATTTCTGATACCAATATATCCGAACCCCCTCCCCACAAGGTGTACCCCTCCTAGGTCGGCAATGTGAGAAGATAGATAGTGACCCCCCGAGTCCCGCCTCCAGTAGACCCTGGGTTTGTGACTAGAACCGAGGGTATAATAAACACACAAATGGGAGGAATTACCCTAAAAGAGAACACATGATAAAGAGAGAGATAAGACATAAACCAACTAAATACAACTCACACAATAATATATAATAAATCCTAGTTATACATATGCAATGTCATGAAAAACTACTACAACTGAAAGGGGAAAATTGCAAGTACCAAAGGAAAGTAAAAATAACAGCAACCACAAGCCCAAACAGCTCCTGAAACCCCAAGCTATTAGAAACCATCTTGATATCCAACCTTCTACAAGTGACCTAAAAATAGTTTATATATACATAGGGTGAGTATAATATTATACTCAATAGGATCCTCCGAGAATCCTCTCATGAAAAAGTAAAGAAATCATGCTAAAGCACAGTGAACAAAAAGTGAAACTAACTCATCACCTAAACATGTATACTAAGTTTCCAGCCTCACCATGGATACTCTCACCAAGTATCACATACAAGATTATATAATATAATATAGAATATCAAGGGTACCCCGCTACTACTTCCCCATTGGTTTGCCTCTTTTACCCAACATCGCACATCCTAATCCATCTCTATCCAAAAAGGCTTGCCTGCAGACACCTGGGCGAAACAACACAGCATGCACCTCATGCAACAAAACCACCGCATCCATGCAAGAAAAGTAGCCGGGTAGTTTCTGGGAGCCACCACATATCACATAACATGTATCATACGTAGTGCATTATACCTCAAGCCATTACAGCCCACACACGAAGTAAGGATCCTCAATCCATCACAACCTATACACGTTACACCTATAGTAGTCTATAAAAAACTACATCTAGAATATATGTGTGTGAATAACCACAAGGAATTACAGACCTCTACACACATATATGGGGAAAACTAACCACTGTGCCTACCATTAAAAGTAACTACCAAGAGAAGAGATTGGTTCCAAAGGGGGTAGTCAGCCATCCATCCTCCCACCGTAATGTTGGAGAAAACACCCCCTAGGGCTCAGAATCCCTAGGGTGTCAGTTTCCCTAACTGACGGGGTGGAGTAGCATATAGAAACACAAAAAGTATAGAATATACTATATCTCACAACCACACTATGAGAATAACCTAGTCTTAGACTCAATTGTAGCTAACATCTCTTAGACTCCCGGCTTCCACTTCTAAGACTAGGTATTCTATAAGCACACAACCATTTAAAGATCTTGATTACATTCCTTCATTCCCTTTTTATCTGTTTCACCTTACGTTCATTAATTCTTTAAAAATTAATTAACTATTAATAATTTCAACATTATAATTCATTAGCATCACACCCAAAGTTCACTGTTCCTTTAAATTTCAGCCTCAACATTGCATCCCAGCAAGCTCCAACCACATGGGTTAACATCATTTATTAAATCATTTATTAACAAAATTATTACTTTCCCATATTCCTAGGAATTCTAGAAAAACATTCTAGGCTAGTAAACACAAGAGGGATCAACTCAGTGAGTAAATGAACTATCCATCGATTCTTTTCTGCATATAGCAAGAGTGTAGACCTATCCTCCCTCAGGAAGCTAAACATGGAAAGCACGTGGTATACCCCATGCGTCTTCACCCCTTTTGGAAGGAGGGTAAGAAAACCATCTTCCTTGAGTAGTGGGGAAAGTAAATAAGATAAACAACCAACAAGAATCAGCAAGAATCCAAACATTCACATCCAACCTGTTTTATCATCCCCAGTGTCCTCCCTGACACCCACATGCGTAAACCGATGCATCTCACTACTCTAGGTATTAGTTGCTATCACAAAAAATAGGCCTCCCTGCCCCCACACATCACAAAAACCTTCCAGAATCACATCACAACACAAGAAACATGAAAACAAACATCATATCAATTGGGCTCTTGGCCCTTAAACAAGGCATCCAACCTTCAAACACAATGAGCTCTCATAGATCCATGCATAAGACTCTTGGACTTTATAATTAAGAGGGTAACCTAGAACCTTATGAGGCATTATCTTTTTATCAAAAAACCAGTTCTTTAATCCATCTAGAATTAATTAATTTATTATTTTTAGATTCCAACTGTGGGTAACCTAAACATCAAGCTATCATATCTATCAAAAATTTATTAAACATGCTTACTGCATCAATTTGATTAACATCAAATTACAAAAACAACAAATAGATTCATTTACATGCCTCTTTATCTTTAGCCAAATAATTATCAATTAATTACAGCTTGATGTTCATTACCAATTTCCCTCAAGAATGAAAAGCTAGACAAAGAAAGCATAGATATCACACTATCTAGAAAAATAAGAGGCAATAACATATGATCTATATCAATTTCTTTATCTGGTTAAAATATTTAATATTTCAATTCCATTTTAATCCAGTAAGCTAAAACATGATAACTCTAAATTTACATGTAAAATAATAGAGAAGTAATGAATCCCCTACCTCAAACGGTTCTTGTTGTTCTTTATATGAGGATGATACACACAACGGATTATGATCTCCTCCCCCTTGACAACTGTATCCACCTGAGGAAGCCGCAACACAACCACACCATCCGACAGATAAGAAAGATCCATTAGAGGCATGGAGATCACATTCCATAGCATCTCAAGGAGGAAAAGGAGGAGAAGGATCGAATAAAACAGAATAACAGAGGTAGATCATACCTTATATCGATGAAGGATCGATACTTGATACTTACACAAAAAAAGGGGGTGCACATGTAGTAGCAATAATCTTCAAGGGGAAATTATATAAGGATTAAGGTTCGATCACATAGATCCTAAAGGAAGAATGAAAGGTTTGATCATCTCGAACCAGGAAACAAGAAGGTAAAATAAGGAAGGAATATATCTCTTCCCTTTAGAATATTTAACGGAGTAACGGTTTAAGATTCGATGTATTTTACATTAAAATAAAATCACATTAAACCACATGGTTTGACCAAGTAAAAGCATCCTGAGACTTAGGAAAATTAATATAGGAGTTATGGGATTTGATTTGGCCTTAAATCTCTTAAAACAATTCCTTAAATGCATTTTACATCAAAGGAAATGTCAAAGGGGTGAAACTGTTGGAAGCTGGAAACACTGTAAACAAAACATGAAATTTGAAAAAGTGTTGGATGAATCATTATTCTAGAAACCTCACAGGTCTGGAAACACTGTAAAAGATCACTGGTCTGAAAACCTCACCAGTATGGAAACACTATAGAACCCCACTGGTATGGAAACCTCACTGTTCTGGAAAAACTGTAGAACCTCACTCATCTGGAAAACCTCACTAGTTTAGAAACACTATAGAACCTCACTGGTCCAGAAACACAATAGAACCTCACTGGTTTGAAAACTTCACTGGTCTAGAAACACTATAGAACCTCACCAGTCTAGAAACACTATAGAACCTCACTAGTCTGGAAACACCGTATAACCTCACTGGTCTGGAAACCTCACTGGTCTGGAAACACTGTAGAACCTCACTGGTCTGAAAACATCACGGGTCTGGAAACACTATAGAACCTCACTGGTCTAGAAACCTAATTGGTCTGAAAACACTGTTCATGAACTAGAAATTTGGTAAATGAAAAAGGCTGTTGTTGGAAGGCTACTATTGGAAGACTACTGTTGGAAGGCTACTGTTGGAAATAGCCTGCTGTTTTGGAAACACTGTTCATGAACTAGAAATTTGGAAAAGGAAAAAGGCTACAATTGGAAGGCTTCTGTTGGAAATAGACTACTGTTATGTAAACACTGTTCATGAACTAGAAATTTAGAAAAGGAAAAAGGCTGTTATTAGAAGGCTGTTGTTGGAAGGCTTATATTGGAAGGCTGTTGTTGGAAGGTTACTGTTGAAAATAGCCTACTGTTCTGGAAACACTATTCATAAACTATAAATTTGGAAAAGTGTTGGGAATAATTCACCTTGACCTCCCAAAACACCTCAAACACTAGATTTTAGAAAAGTAATAGACCATAGTGGTCTAGGACATTACATGCCCAGTGGTTGTGGTGGCAGTAGTTGATAACTAGAGTGGTGAGATGCATCTGTTTATGCATGTGAGTATTGAGGACACCAGAGATGATGTAACGGGTTGAATATGAATATTGGATTCTTGTTGAATCTTGTTGTTTGTTTATTTTCTTTAATTTCCCCACTGGTTGAGGTAGATGGTTTTTCTTACTCTCCTTATAAAATAGGTAAAGATGCATGGGTTATGCTGCGTGCTTTCCATGTTTAGATTCTCAAGGGTGTATGGGCCTACACTCCAGCTATATGTGGCAAAGACTCGATGAGTAGTTCATCCACTCACCGCGTTGAGCCCCTTATGTTTGGAAGATTAGAGAGTTTTTTATCTATAATACCTAGAATTATAGAAAAGTGATAATGTTGTTAATAAATTATTGAATAAATAATGTTAACCCATGGGGTTAGAGCTTGCTGGGATGCAATGCTGAGGTTGTAACTTTAAAGGAACTATATACTTAGTTTTGTTATTCCTATAGGGCATGAAACTTTTTTGCGATGCTAATGGAATGTAATTTGGTAAATTATAATGGTTAATTAATGGTTAAATAATTAATTAACCTAAAGTGAAAATGATAAAAATGGATAAAGCAATCTAATGTAGCTCTTTAAATGGTTGTGTTCTTATAGGATACATAGTCATAACAGTGGAAGTCGGGAGTCTGAGAGAGGTTATCTGTAGTTGAGTCTAAGACTAGGTTATGTCCATAGTGTGGTTGTGAGATATTGTATTTTTTTTTATTTTTTGTGTTTCTATGTGCTACTCCACCTTTTTGGTTAGGGTAACTGACACCCTGAGAATTCTTAGCCCTAGGGGGTGTTTTCCTCAATATCTTAGTGGGAGGATGGATGACTAACTACCCCCTTTGTCCCCGCTCTCTTCTCTTGGTAGTTACTTGTGATGGTAGGAACGACCGTTAAATTTCCACATATATGTGTGTAGAGGGATATAATGGATTGTGGTTATTCACACACACATATTCTTGATATAGTTTCCTATAGACTACTATAGGTATAATGTGTATAGGCTGTGATGGATTGAGGATCCTTACTCATTGTATGGTCTGTAATGGCTTGAGGTATAATAACTGCTATATGATACACGTTATGTGAGCTGTGGTGGCTTCCAAAAACTACTTGGTTACTTTGGTTACGTGGATGTGGTGGTTGTGTTGGACAAGGTTCATGTTGTAGTGCTTCACCCAGGTGTATGCAGGAAAGCTTTTTCGAGAGAGATACTTAGGATGTGTGACATTGGGGCAAAGTGGAAAACTAGTGGGGAAGTGGTAGCGGGGTACCCTCTATATTATTTATTATATTATATACTCTTGTATGTAATACTTGGTGAGAGTATCCATGGTAAGGATGAGAACATAGTATACCTATTTAGGTGATGAGTTATTTTCACTTGTTGTTCACTGTGATTTAGCATGATTTCTTTACTTTTTCATGAGAGGCTTCGAGGAGGATCCTACTAAGTATACTATTATACTCACCCAACATTATATAAAACATTTTTTAGGGAACTTAGAGAAGGTTGGAGATCAGGCTAGTTACTACTAGCTTAGGGTTTACAGGAGTGTTCGGGTTTTGTGGTTGCTGCTGTTTTACTTTCTTTTAGGAACTTAAAGTTTTCCATTTTAGTTGTAGTAGTTTTTGCATGTCATTATATAAATTCACTTGGGATTATTTTATATTGTAGTTTGATCAGTAGTTAGTTGGTGTCTGTCTTATCTCGCTCTTTCACATGTTTTGTCTTAGAGGGTAATTCCTCCCATTTGTGTGTTTACTATACCCTCAGTGCAAGTCTCCAACTCGGGGCCTACTGGAGATAGGACTCGGGTGTGACTATCTCCCTCCTCATATTTCCGACCTTGGATGGGTACAATTTGTGGGGAGGGGGTTGTGACAAAGTGGTATCAGAGCTCTAGTTGATGTATAGGATGGAGTTTGGAGTTAGGCACATGTGAGGTTGTGTGGGTTGGTAGGGAAACATTATTAGCTAAGTTTAGAAAGCATTGTAAACATGGGAGACTGGATGAGAAACAGGTATTTAGGGCCCCCTGTGATCTGATTCACGAACCTTTAAGTTTACAGTGGATACTAAACGAGGTGATACTTGTTGTAGGGTAGAGAACTAGGAATGGATCATGAATCGTTCTTCTTTGCACCTATATTTGAATGGGTAGACCTTGGGATAGGTTAACCTAAAATGAATAAAATAAAATGATTAATTAATTTTAAGTATTCTGTATTCCAGGTTTAGGATCTCTAACTTTTTTTTATTTTGCAGGTATAGCTCTAGGTTGACGTCCTCATCAGGTTCACACAAAAGATGTTCAGCAGGCTATACTAGTCAATCACCGTAGAGTAGAGGTTGATGAAGACAACACTTGTAGGAGGACACTATGAGAGTTTCAGTAACATAGTCTATATAAGTATGAAGGCTCAGTTTTAGATGCAGTCATGAAAGACTGGTTGGTGGAGGTTGGGATAAATTTCAGTTTGATCCATGTTTAGAAGGAGCACTGGGCGTCATTGGTTGTGACAATGCTTCATGGGGTAGTAAGGTAGTGGTGGTTCTTGTTTCTCAAGGATCACGAGGAGTCAATAGTCTCATGGGAGGAGTTATGAGACAAGTTTAAAGTTGAGTTTCCACTACTGAAAAAATACCCTATACCAACGGTTTGGAGAACCGTGGGCAAGTAAGTCGTTGGGATAGGTCTATACCAATGGTTTTGGGAAAACCGTTGGTATAGACCTATACCAACGGTTTTGAAAACCATTGGTATAAGTAATATGAAATTCTATACCAACGGTTCCATAAAACCGTTGGTATATGTATTTCAAAAAAAAACATTCGGTGGGATTTGATCCCAGGACCTCTAGTTTATCTTTCAACGACCTAACCACTAACATAACATGACTTTTGTGAACATAATTTCATAAATATATATATATATATTATCATAATTATTTTAAATTTTTATTTTTATAATTTTATCGGTAAGAAGATTTGATAAAAAATCAAAGGACCTATACCAACGGTTGTCAAAACTGTTGGTATAGACCTATACGAACTGTTTTGACAACTGTTGGTATATGTCCTTGATTTTGGGAGCGACGTTGGTATATTGGAGACTTTTCCCAATGGTTTGTCCAAACTATTGGGAAATCTATACCCTTTCCCAACGGTTTGGCCAAACCGTTGGGAAAAGTGGCCACAAAGTACCCTTTCCCAACGGTTTGGCCAAAACTTTGGGAAAGTGGCCACAAAGTGAACCTTTCCCAACAGTTTGGCCAAACCATTGGGAAAAGTGGCCACAAAGTGGACTTTTCCCAATGGTTTGGCCAAACCGTTGGGAAATCCATACCCTTTCCCAACGGTTTTGGCAAACCGTTGGGAAAAGTGACCTCAAATTGGGCTTTCCCAATGGTTTTTACAAACCGTTGGTCTAGAAGCATTGGGAAAGGTGAGATTTCTAAAAGTGTTCTTTCTTCGATGGAAAAGGTGTCCAGTCGCTAAGAGATACTTACCCTTTGACAGGGGAGATCCAGTTTTTGAGAGTTTGTAATTTATTTTAGGAACATTTTACGATATTCTTTGGACCTGTGGCCATATGAGGAGGCTAGAGTGTGGCATTTCTAGGTGGATTTGCATCCAAATATCCAGTGTCGGGTCACCCCGTTTATGCTAAAGACATATATTGATGTGATGGAAAGGGAAGAGGTCATCAAGAGGATGTTATACAGGATCATATCATCATGAGAGGGGAGTTTTCATGATTCCTCATGAAGCATATCTATGGACCAGGGTTCCCAATTTTTAGGGTAGAAGAGTTTCTATTCGGTCGGGGGTAGCTCCCAGCCCTCAGTATCTCGTTTCTCTAGGGGAAACGACTCTCAGACCTATACCAAGGGATCATGCATTTATTTTTCTTTTGTAGGTTGAGTTCATTAGTAGTGAGAGTGATTTAACTTTTGGATCAGTCAATGTGCTCCAGGTGTTCCGCTTCAGGTTCCTCCCTTGAGGTAGTTTCAGCTGAGGTAGCAGCAGTAGGTTGCACCAGCTTTGGATCAACAAAGAGAAGATGGGGTAGGCAGATGACAACCCCAAGATGCTTCTCATCCTCATAGAGAAGATCATGAACATGGTGGTGGTCATCATTAGGATCAGAGAGGCTATGGATCAGGTCGTGGTCAGCTTCATGCTTTAGCATTTCCAGCACTGGGCGATCCAGACGTCATTCGAGGTACCATTTTCTTGTTTTCTAGTTGGGTTTATGCCTTGTTTGAATCAGGAGTGACACACTCCTTCATATAACCTACCCTTGTCCATGAATTGGGACTTGAGGTAGAGATTCTTCCAATGCCCTTGGCGTTGACTACGCTAATTAGAGGTTGAGATGACTTGTTTGAAGTATGTAGAGACGGTGAGATAGTGATGGGGAAACACCGCTCTTGGGTAGATTTCCTATATTTATGGATACAACCATATGATTTCATACTTAGTATGGATTGGTTGTATTTAGTGTAGGCTATCATGGATTGATTCAAGAGGTATGTTGTGTTCTTCAATGCTGATGGATAGCCAGAAGTGTTTGTTGGGGAGCAAGACCCTCAGATGGGTTAGATGCTTGTTCCTTTTTTGTCATCCTTGATGGATAAACTGATGTTGAGTTCATTGGAGGTTCAGTAGTTGGAATTTTTCAAGGTCATTGAAGAGTACCCTGATGTCTTTATAGAAGAGGTTTTAGCGTTAACCCCTCAATCGAAGATTGAGTTTGGGATTGAGCTGTATCCAAGCATGTCTCCAATATCGATGTCTCCGTATAAGATGGCATCTTCTAAGTTTCGGGAGCTACGTATACATCTCGATGGTCTATTAAAATTTAGTTTTTTTCATATGAGTGTATCACCATGGGGCATACTAGTTTTTTTTGTAAAGAAGGATGATGGTAGTTTGCAGTTGTGTATTGATTATCATCGCTTAAAAAAAGTGACATTGAAGAATCGCTATCCTCTTCTGTGGATTTATGATTTATTCGATCAATTGAAGGGTGTAAATTGGTTCTCGAAGATCGAATTGTGGTTAGGATATCATCGAATGCATGTGAAGGATGATAATATCACGAAGACTACTTTCTGTTGTCGTCATGGGAATTACGAGTTCATTGTGATTCCGTTCAGTGTGATGAATGCTCCGAATGTGTTCATGGGGTTGATAAACGTTGTATTCCATGAGTTCCTGGATAAGTTCAGGGCGGTCTTCATCAATGAAATACTTGTGTACTCTTCATATGAGGAGGAGTATACAGAGCGTCTTCATGCCATTTTGGGAGTTCTTCATCGACAACAATTGTTGAGGAAGTTGTCAAAGTGTGAGTTTTGGGCTCAAGAAGTCTATTATTAGGGCATGTTATATCCCAGTAGGGAGTATCTATAGATCCATCAAAGATAGAAGTGGTTGTGTCTTGGGAATCCCCCAAGGCAGTGGCAGAGGTGAGAAGTTTCCTTGGTCTTTCTAGTTATTACAGGAGGTTCATAGCTGATTTATCTTGGGTTGCGACTCCTCTAATAGCATTGACCAGAAAGGAGCTGACGTTTGTGTGGACTGATCAGTGTCATGTAACTTTTTAGTATCTAAAGGAGAAGTTTGTCAGTGCTCTAATTCCTTGTCTTCGAGCAAAAGGAGCTCAGTTTGAGGCTTTCTATGATGCTTCAAATCTGGGGTTAGGATGTGTTCTAATGTAGTAGAGATCATTCGTTTCTTATGGTTATCGGTAGTTACGTCCCCTTGAGCATAACTATTCCACCCATGATCTAGATTTGGAAGTAGTGTTGTTTGCCCTAAAGATTTGGAGACATTACCTCATTGGAGAGTTCTTTTTGGTCTTCACCGATTATAAAGTCCAGAGGTATGTTTTCACCCAGCATGACTTGAACTTGAGAAAGTGTTAGTGGATGGAGTTCTTATAGGATTAAAACTTTTGAAATATCGTATAAAACAGGTAAGGGGAATTTTTTAGCTGATGTGCTGAGTAGGAAGTCGCATAGTGATGTAGTGTATGAATCAGATGATTCCTGGAGAGTAATGGAAGAACTTTAAGCATTATATCTCAATATGAAAGAATTTGGGGGAAGATGTTGTATTTTTTAGATGATGGTGCAGTCATCTTTAGTAAAAGAGGTGGAAGATTCCCAGTTGGGGGATCTTAAGGTGGAGTTCTGGAGAGACTGAGCTGTTTGTGGTGAGGCCCTTGATGGTTGGTCTGAGGATGAACAACATCAGGTGTTGTTTCAGGGAAGTCTTTTCATTCCATTGGTAATGCGTGATATAGTTCTCATATAATTATACAGTTCTACCTTAGCGGTAAATCCTAGAATAAAAAATATTTACCGAGCATTGATGAGTCAGTTTTGGTAGTTTGATTTGAAGCATGTAGTTGCAGAGTTTGTGTCTCGATGTTTGGTCTGCCAGAAGGTGAAGGCCGAGCACCGTGTTCCCAGTGGGTTTCTTCAACCATTATATGTTCCTCAGTGGAACTGGGATAACATATCAATGGACTTTATTACTGGTTTACCTTGAGTTCAGGGAGTATATGATGCTATATGGGTAGTTGTGGATCATTTGACCAAATCATCCCACTTTATAGCAATCAAGGAGTCGAGCTTAGTTGAGGTTTTGTCAAGGCAATATCTGGATGAGGTGATGAGACTTCCCAGAGTCCTGAGGTTGATCATTTCTGATCGAGATCCTCATTTTACCTCCAGGGTGTGGAGAGGTCTCGAACATGATTTTGTTTCTCAGTTATTCCTTAACACTACTTTCCATCCATAGACAGAAAATCAGACAGAGCAGACCATCCAGACTCTTGAATATATTTTGTGTTCTTATGTTCTAGATTTTGGAGGTTCATGGACAAGGCACTTACCATTAGTATAGTTTTTCTACAACAAAATTTTCCACTCCACCATCGGTATGGCACTGTTTGAGGCCTTGTATGACTGACCTTGTCGTTCTCTGTTGTGATGGACTGGGGTCGGAGAGTCAGCAATTCTCAGGCCGGAACTAGTACAAAATATGACAGAGATAGTTCTAGTGATTTTTGAGAGGATGAAGGTAGAAAAATATTATCATAAATCCTATGCTGATCATAGGAGTATACCTTTGGAGTTCGATTTTGGGGATCATATGTTTCTGAAGGTGACTCCCCATCATGGGCAACAAAGGTTTGATTTTGGGAGTAAGTTTTCTCCAAGGTTTGTTGGTCCTTTCGAAGTGTTGGATCGTGTTGGAGCTGTGGCGAATCGAGTAGCACTTCCCCCACAGATAAGCAGGATACATGATGTTTTTCACATTTCATAGCTCTATCTTTATCTTCATGATGACTCTCATGTCATCTATTGGGGTGAGATCTTTGTTGATGATGATGTGACCTTCGAGGAGCGTCATGTAGAGATCTAGGGCCGAAAAGAGAAGGTGTTGGATGGGTGTTCTATCCACTTGGTTCATATCTTATGGTGGAACGATAGCGTAGAGAAGAATAATTGGGAACGTGAGTTACAAATACGTTCTTAGTACCCTAAGCTATTTGATGTTTAGATATTTTCTTGTAATGATGTTTGTTTTGTGGTTGTAGACATTTCCTGTTTATGAGATGACTTATATTTTTTCCTATTGTGGATTGCTCTCTTTTGAGAGGTATCTCTCCTAAGAGAGTGAATAGGAGCTAGTTGTAGTTTTTCCTATGGTTTCAATTTGTTTCTTTGATGAAGATGTTGATCTCTTTTGGTGGCGAGAGCATTGAGAGGTATCTTGTAGGGTGGCTCTTCCGAACCCTTTTTTCTGTTTCATCTCTAGGTTGGTTTTGGATTCTTGAAAATGAGATTGTTTTGAGAGGTATCTAATGTAATGGCCCGTACCTCTCCAGTCTATTCCTTTGTGAAAATATGGTGTTTGAGGTGTTCTGGGAGGTTAAGGTGACTTGTTCCTAACACTTTTCAAAATTTCCAATTCTGTGAACAATGTTTCTAGTTTTGTGAACAATTTTGTCGGTGATTCATCTCCATCTGTTGGTGTCGGTGATCCATCTTTATCTATCGATGAGTCATCTTCATCTGTCGGTGTCAATGAGTCATCTTCATCTGCCGGTGATTCATCTTCAACTGTCAGTGTCTGTGAGTCATCTTCATCTGTTAGTGAGTCATCTTCATCTATCAGTGTTGGTGAGTCATATTCATATGTCAGTGATTCATCTTCATCTATTAGTGTCATTGAGTCATCTTTATCTATCAGTGATCCATCTTCATCTATAGATGTCGGTGAGTCAACTATCGGTGTCGTGAGTCATCTTCATCTGTCGGTAGGTGCTATAGTATTTCTAGATCAACCGGTGAACAGTGTTTCCAACTTCCTATAGTTTCTCCCCTTTGACATTTTCCTTAACATTAAATGCATTTAAAGCCTCATTTTTAGATATTTAAATCTGATTTAAATACCATAACTTCTATCTAAATTTTCTTAAGGTTTCGAGTGACTTTACTCGGTCACACTAAGTAGTCTTGACGAGATCCGCCTTTAATGGAAAATCTAAACCGTGTCTAAACCATTGCTCCATTTGAGATTTTAAAAAGGCCGATATACATTCTACCTTGTTCTTACATCTTTTTTACTTGGTACAGGATTCCTCGGACCTTTATTTTTCGAGGATATGTGCGATTGTGATGTAGCCTTGGACCGAGTTTTCCCTTCCTACATGCCCCTGTTTTGGTGCAAGCAGTAAGTGTTGATCCATCTTCGATAGAAGGTATGTTATATCTCTATTATTATTGGTTATTTGATCCGTTTCCCCCCATTTCTCTTTTCCATGCTATGAAATGTGGCCTCCATGTTTTAATAAACCTTTCTTGGGTGTTGCATAATGCGGTTGTGTCGTGGTGTCCTCGGGTGGATGCAGTCATTGCGGGAGGGGTGATCGTGATCCGTTGTGTTGGAACGTTCTTGTGAAAAGAACATCATAAAGCTTTTGAGGTAGGGGATTCGTGGATTCTATATTATTTTTATGTACAGTTGTACAATTAGTATTATTTAGACACTGGACCATAATAAAATTAACATAATAAATATTAAATCGGAGTAAAAAATTGGAATTGATCATATGATATTGCTTTATACTATGATAACAGTTTGCCTATTTATTTTTTAAAGACAGCGTGATATATATGGATTTCTTGTTTAGCATGTCATTATTGAAAAAAAATTGGTAAAGAACGTAAAGTTGATATTAATTGTAAATTAATCAGCTAAAGATAAAGAGGCATGTTTAATGAATCCGGTGGTTGTTGTTGTTGTGATTTGATGATAATCAAATGGATGTAGTTATGCATGTTTAATTGAATCGATTAATTCAATATGGAATAATGGATTGTTTGTGAGATAAAGATAACACCTTGAAGGGTTCTGAGTTACCCTCTTTCTTTTAAAGTACAAGCACCTTATTCTTTGGAGCTGTGAGTACTCGTTGTGTGTGAAGGCTAAATTCCATGTTTAGGTCCAAGATCCTAGTTGCTATGTTGTTTGTTTCCTATTACTTATGTTGTGGTGTGAGCCTGGGATGGCTGATCTTGGAGGGCTATTGTGGCATGTGGGGGTAGGGAGGCCCAGTGGTTGTGGTGGCATCAGTTGACCCCTAGAGCAGTGAGATACATTGGTTTATGCATGTGGGTGTTGGGGAGGACACCATATATGATGAAACAGGTTGGATATTAATATTGGATGCTTGTTGAATCTTATTGTTTGTTTATTTGCTTTACTTTCCCCACTACTTAAGGAATATGGTTTTTCTTACTCTCCTTCAAAAAGAGGCAAAGATGTGTGGGGTATGACATGTGCTTTTCATGTTTAGCTTCTCAAGGGTGGATGGTCCTACACTCTAGCCATAGGTGTAAAAGACTTGAATAGTAGTTCATCTACTCATTGTGTTGAGCCCCTTGTGTTTGGAATCTTAGAGGGTTTTTCTCTCTAGAATACCTGTAATTATAGAAAGGTGATAATGCTATTAATAAATGATTGAATAAATTATGTTAACCCATGGGTTTGAAGCTTGTTGGGATGCAATGATGAGGTTATAACTTTAAAGGAACTATAGAATTAATTTGGTTATGCTTGGAGGGAATGAAACTTTGTTGTGATGCTAATGGAATGTAATGTGGTAAATGTTGGTGGTTAATTTTGGTTAAATAATTAATTAACATAAAGTGAAAATGATAAAAATGGATAAAGTAATCTAATGTAACTCTTTAAATGGTTGTGTGCTTATAGGATACCTAGTCTTAGTAGTGGGAGTCGGGAGTCCAAGAGAAGTTAGCTGCAGTTGAGTCTAAGACTATCTTATACCCATAGTATGGTTTTGAGCTATAGTATATTATGCACTTTTTGTGTTTTTATATAATACTCCACCATATCTGTTAGGAAAACTTAAACCCCTGGGGTTTTAAGCCTGGGGGGTGTTTTCCCTAACATCTCAGTGGGAGGATGGATGGCTAACTACCCCCTTTGGAACCACTCTCTTCTCTTGGTAGTTACTTGTGCTGGTAGGCACAATAGTTAGCTTTAACCATATATGTGTGTAGAGGGCTATAATGGCTTATGCTTATTCACACACATATATTCTGGATATAGTTTCCTATGGAATACTATATGTGTAACGTGTATAGGTTGTGATGGATTGAGTATCCTTACTCGGTGTATGGGTTGTAATGGATTGAGGTATAATACCTGATGTATGATACATGTTATGCAAGCTGTGGTGGCTCTTGAATACTACTTGGTTACCTTGGTTTTGTGGATGTGGTGGTTGTGTTTCACTACGTGCATGTTGTGGTGCTTTTCCCAGCTGTCTGCAGGCAATCCTTTTTGGAGAGAGATGCTTAGGACATGCGACATTGGGGAAAAGCATCAAAAAAGTGGGGAAGTGGTAGTGGGGTACCCTCTATATTCTTTATTATATTATACTTTTGTATGCAATACTTGGTGAGAGTATCCATGGTGAGGCTGGGAACATAGTATACCTATTTAGGTGATGAGTTTGTTTCACTTTTTGTTCACCGTGCTTGAGCATGCTTTCTTTACATTTGCATGAGAGGCTCTGGGGAGGATCTACTAGCTTGGGGTTTACAGGAGTTGTTCGTGCTTTGTAGTTGCTACTGTTTTACTTTATTTTGGGTACTTGCAGTTTTCCATTTCAGTTGTAATAGTTTTTTCATGTCATTACATACATGTACTTGGGATTATTTTATATTGTAGTTTGAGTAGGAGTTGGTTGGTGTTTGTTTTATCTCTCTCTTTATCATGTGTTTTCTTAGAGGGTAATTCCTCCCATTTATGTGTTTACTACACCCTCAGTGCTAGTCGCCAACCTTGGGCCTACTGGAGGTGGGACTCAGGTTTCACTCTCTCCCTTCTCACATTTCTAGCCCAGGAGGAGTACAATTTGTGGGAAGGGGGTCGTGATAAGGAGATTGTCCAATTTTTTTTATAAGAAAAGAATTTTCATTCTTTTGAGGATGTCCCTAGAAGACTTAGATGGACTTGGGGAAACTTTTTCCCCTAGAGAAGTATATCAAGGGACCCCATATTTTATTTTTCCATCCCTATTGATAACTTACACCACATTACGAGGGGGTGAATTTGTTGTATTTTTTCCAATGGTGTCTTGACATAAGCGTTACGTTGAAGAGGTGTGGGAAAGCAAGGATATGGTGGTTCTTACCAATAAGCCCCATCCACTATTGGATTGGGGATTTAAAACACACTGTCCATTTGCGGACAACATAATTGAAAAAACTATTGGGGGGTTTAACCCAATATTCTCTTCTATTTACTTTATTTCCATTTACTTTCAGTTTTGTATTTTTTAATTTCAATAAAAATTTGAATTCTTCTTGTTTTTCTGGTAGAAAATAAAGTGGACATCCACTATGTACATACCTTTCCAAGGCTATCCAACTTCTTATTAGTTCAATTTTTCACCAGTGAAATCCAATAGGGGTCACTCTCTATCATTTTAGAGTAGATGATTTATGAACTACATTGATTAAAAGGAGATACAAGCTGTAGAAACATGAAAAAAACACCCTTAATTCTTGAAATATCGTTACTTCTTACTTGAGTTAAAATTTCATGAATCTTATGTTAATCTGATTTCTTTTTTAGGATATTTCAAGTTAATCAGAGGAGCTTCATCAGCAAACAGAAGGGATGTATTTGAATCTATGTTAAGGAATATAAAGCTTCCAATTCAAGGATTTTTTCAGTTTAAAATTTGTCTCATTTTTTCATGATTTTAATTTTTATTTTCTACTGCTACTTTGGCCTTAATTTTTTTTAAAAATGAAATATGAATGAATTGTTTCATACTGAATTTTCTGATTAAACATCATGGTTACTGCTATATTTTATCATTTTGGCATGTGTATTAGTGTTGAAAATATATCATGTTTTTCTGGAAATTTTTCCGTACACTTCTTGGAAATGCACTAATATACAAAACTCATCTCTGAGCTGAAATTTCTGAAGGGGTAACTAGTTGTAAATTTTTAAGCATGCTGTGAAATGTTGTTTATTATTTTTATTTTTTTTGGCAGATATCTCCATTAATATTTCTTGTTACCCTTTTCAAACATGATTTTAATCTACTGTATTGCAAATCTGTTTGAACTTTAAAATTCAATTTACATTTTTTCTTCATCTTGGGTTCAACATTGAGGATAATGTTGAACTTTAGTATGCGGGAAAGGGTATTGTAATTTGGTAATCTGTACCATAATGTGAACCCATCGAAACCTCTATTTTTTTTATTTTGGATTGTTTCTCAAGTTTCAATGAAACTTTTTCATTATTTTATAATTTTTATGAAGTTTGAGTGTTGTGTAGACACTTTAAGAAGGTGAATTTTATATTCCCCCTGTATATAATCAGGTAATTTATTTTTCATTACCCTATTGAAAAAAGGTGGAATTTGATGTGGAATTTTGAGAATATTTTACAACTTTCATTTCCCTTAAATCATTTAATTTGGATTTAAACTCGTAAGATATGAATTCAAATGAATTACGAAATGAAAATCGTAATCTATGTTGGAATTTTTCTTTTATTCTTTAAGTTTTGGGATGAGTAATTTATTATCCTTTTAATTTATTAAATTTTCTCATCCAAACAGAGTGTCTAAATTATTTTATTTCTAATTTATGCGAGTTGGCTCTCCTAGAGGTAAATAGAAGTTTGGAATTAAATTTGAATGTAGATTGAAATGAGTTTAATATGAATTAAAATTTTTAGGGTCAACTATTTTTGAAAAAGAGGAATCAATTTTTCACATAAAGAAAACATAATTTATTGAGGGTATATATTTTCACTTTTTGATGAAATCTAAGAGGTTAAACCATTTTGAAAACTGATTTATTGTGGCAACCCAGTATTTCAAACTTAAGATTTATTTTAATTCATTGAATTTGATTAATTTTTTTCTTGAGGACAAGAAAATCCTTAGTGTGGGGGAATTGATGTGGCTGTATTTTGATACATTTTTTTCCAAATAACTTCTTTAAATTAATTATGTTTTTGTATTTATAATAATTTTTTAACTAATTAATTTACTTCGACGATAATTTGATGTTAAAATAATATTTTAATTATTAATTAATAATTTTTAATTATACATTTTGTTTAACTTTGAATGTATTATTTAATCTTGAATTTTTTTAAAATATTAATCTTTGCATCATTGTTTATATCTATGTTTTGTTAAAAAAAATTTATACTTATATTATTTTGATAACTATTTAATCATATATATATTTTTTTGATAATTACAAAATTGTTGTTTATATTGTTTTCAATGTAGTGATTGATTTAATTTGGGAATTATGTTTATGTGTTCTTTGATTATTTAACTTGTTGGTTATTATTTAATTTTGTTTTTTTGATTATCAATTATATGTACCATAATTTAATCATTATGATTTTTAATGATTTATTTTTACTGTTTTTATTTAAATCATTAATATTTTTGAATTATATTTTAATATATTATTTTAACTTCTTTTATTAATGATTTAAATAAAAATAGTGAAAAAAATCATAAAAAATCATAATGATTAAATTATGGTGCTGCATAAAATAATTTCAGCTACTAAAATATTTACATGAAAACTAAGGTTTCAAATGTATAAATGAAAATTGAAATAAAATCGAGAGATTTTTCATGTCCATCTTAAAATTCTTTCATACAAAATGCCTCTCCTGTGTAAGATAATTTCAATCAGGGTAAATATCTTACACGCTTTTATACTACCAAGCCGACCCAACAATAATGTCATATATAACCTAAACTTGGTTCCACCATTGTCGTTTAAGCCACCGCCGCTGAGTTATCATTACAAGCTCATGAATGTAGAGGAAGACCCTCTTCCACCGTGGATTTACCCAATTTCACCGCTTTCAGAGTCCAGAACCAAGGTAGCTGCCGCCCCATTGAGATCCCAAAGAACCTAATTTTTGGGTTAGCCTCCTTATGAAGAAGATAACCGGGCTTCAACCGATACTGAAATCTGTCGATCCGTCTCCACTATTGAACCCTTTCCGCTGGAACCTCATCAATGAAGATGCTATTGAAGGTGACCGCGCCGCCATCACAAGTGTTTGTTGTTGTTTTCTGAGACTGATCTGGAACCATGGAAACCACTGTTTGAAGATGATAGGGTCCTTGAACCGAGCCACCAGATTCTTCTAGAATCTTAACGAAAACGTATGGAAAATATTGACGCATTCACATCGAAATGATAATGAAAATAATAAATAATGGACAAATTGAGTAATTAATTGTACTTGCATGTGGATGTAAAGAGTTATACCACCAGTGGGTGAAGTCTCCAACTAGGTTTTTGACGAGATCCCAATTTGAGAGTTCAAAAAGTCTGCAAAACTCACAAACAAAAGAAAATCATTATCCACAAAGAGGATAAGGGAACTACTTGTTGTCGACTTCGTAGGATCGTTTTGGGAATCGCTTCACACGAAGAACACAAAGGCTTAGAGATAAGGTAGAGAAAGAATTTATGAAATCATTCTGATTTCTATTCCAAATAACCTCTCTGAAAAAAAGGGTCAGAGTTCCCTTATATACGGCTTTGGGTTCAACTTTCCTGAGAATAATTTTGAAAAAAACAAAAGAAAAAGAAAAAGAAAAAGGTGGGATGCACAAATGCGAAACCTCCATCACACACTTCATATTAAAAACAAATTACATAATTAACATGTATGATTTGATCCTATCATCCATGTCAGATATGATGTGTTTGGATTAGTGCCTAGAATCCCTCCAAGTCGTATAGAGAATCGATCATTTCCCCAACTGAGACTTTCTTCTCTAACTCTTTCATTTTCATCAATTCTTTGATGGCATGTTGGATCTAATCTCTGACAATAAAGATATCTTCTTTATGTCCTCATCAAACCTTGAGTTATTCAATAATCGTGTCTTCCTCCACCGTGAAGTCTCTCAGATATGCCATTTCCGCACACTGCATGTCTCTAGAGTTGATAGAGACCAACACATTGTCTCCTACAAAGAATATAAAATCATTGTTTGTTGATCTTGATTCAATTAGATAAACACTCCATGCGACTTGGATATGATCATAATGGCTCTTATTCAAAATAAATTCGATACAATCATCATCGCTAAACTGTGAGTCTTCAAACGCTTTCTGGACAGGTCCTTTTGTCCAGTGCCCTGAGTACAGATTCCATAGCATGATCACTCTATCTTCTAATATTATAGGTTCAATATGTGAAACCCACCATATCAAACTTGGATATGCATTGTTAAGAATCGTTATTATCATCTGAGGTACCCAATTGAATGTGGAATTTATTTTCTTAAATCATAAGAATTATACTGCTCCCATGCTGAAAGCTTTCCCGCATTCAATAAACTCTTCTGGTTATAATTCCGTGTCTAGTATGTGGAGTTTTGGAATCCCTGTTCCTAAAATTCTCCAAAACCTTTTCAATACTGGATATTCTTCTATACCCATCTCTTTGATTCTTCTAACTTTGTCAAAGAGACAAGAAAACTTCGACCTTCAGCCTGATCTCTTCAGTGATGACCATACTAATCATATCTCGATAAATATTTTTATAATCCTCCATAAGATCTTCAGATTCTTCAATCATGTCTAAAACATAGTTCAGACCTCTTTTGAATATCTGGTCATCTTTACTTTTCTGGATCTGATTATAAATAGTTGTGGATTTATTCCTTGAAATATTTGGAATCCTCTGCA
Organism: Viscum album; assembly: GCA_963277665.1. NCBI lineage: Eukaryota > Viridiplantae > Streptophyta > Magnoliopsida > Santalales > Viscaceae > Viscum > Viscum album. Next base: position 403,335,438 of record OY728138.1, read on the forward strand.
AATATTTCCATATCTTCTTTGCTGGATTGGGCTCTTCATCCAGATCATCATCCATAATTTCTTGATCATGTTCTTACTAAACATTCTGTCATTGAGGTTATTTATGAGAACTTTTCTTCTTTTCAAGATCTATGTCCATGTGATCAGCCCAACCCTCAATGATGTTCTCTTTTCCTTTAGAGCTTCCATTCGTGTCAATCTTCTGGTTCTTTTGAGCCTTTCTGTTTCTCAGATTATCTACACATTGAGTGCTGTAATGGCCTTTTTACCACATACAAAGCATTCAATATGACTTTTATCCTTAGACTTACTCTCTAGAGGTCTTTTTGAAGCATTTCTAAGTTTTTCAGCCTTTCTAGTTGAGGATCATGTGCTTTCTGATCTTCTAACCTTACTGAATAAATATCCCTTCTTCTGAAGGTGATTCTCTACTAGAATCCCATTTATCTGTTCAAGTATATCAACCATGTCATTCATTTATTTGATAACCAGGCACTCTACCATAGAATTATTATCAATTCAAACATGAAATCTTCTTGATTTTATACTTTCTTCCATTTCACCTTTCTCAATCACTCCTATCTGGATACTCTAATTCTGTGAGATTCTATGATTTTTGCTTCAAAATTCTGATTACTTCAGATTATTTTTCTGTCCAATCCTAAGGTACCTTACTGGACACCTTTCTCTGTATTGGAACTGAGATTTTTGCTAAATCTCTAATGTATGTTCTGGAATAACTTAGTATAGCAATAAACACCTGTATTTTATTACAATCTATAATCTCATCAGGGAATGTTTTTAGATTTTATACAATATGCGGTTGAAGCTTTTATCTACTTCCTTGGATCTGAAATCCCAAGAATTCTATCTTTGATTGCATCTAAATGATCTTTACTTATAAAATTTTCATCCCTTCTTCTCTGAACACTTCAGAAACCTGCTACAAATGTTTTATATTCTATTATGTATCTTTACTAAATACGAGCACATCATCAATATAGACTTCCACAAACTATTCAAATCTATTGAATGCATTGTCCATTATTCTTTGGAATATTCCTGGTGCATTCTTGAGTCCGAATGGCATAACTATCCATTTAAATAAGCCAACTAGCATTGTAAATACTGTCAATGGTATAACCTATTCTTTGATCTTTATCTTCCAATATCCTAACTTGATATCAAACATAGAATATACCATTGGATTTTTTTCCTAATCCTGCTTCTTAAAGATTCTTGATTAGGAAGATTGTATCCATCATCCTTTGTGGCACAATTAAGGTCACAATAATCTATAACCATTCTGGCCTTACCATGCTATTTTTCTTCATGATTCATTACCATGAATTCTACACTCCTATGAGGACTTTCACTATGCCTTATTAGTCCAAGAATGATTATTTCTGGAATTTTTTTCTCAAATTCCTTAACCATCTCATCTAGATAGGCAATTCCCTTACTTCTGATCACTATTCTAGGATATTTAAGGGTGATTTTGGCCTCTGGAATTACCTTATACTATAGTTTCAGAGGGTTTTCTTACCAATTTTCTGATGAATAATATTTTATCTTATCCAATTACTCTTCTTCATTAATTCTCAGAAATTTCAATCTAACTACCTCTTTCCAATGCTCAATCATTCTGTAGTATTCTCTATCTTCATCTGGATAGTTCTGCACTTTAACAGTAGATAATTTCTTATCTGGAACCATTCTGGTTTTTCCAGAAGTGGTTGGAATCAAATAATTTTCGATGATAATTACTTCTAAAAATATCATTACAGGCTGATATCTGCCAAGGAATCTATTTCCAATCAAGAAGCCATCTAGAAATTGAAGAATAAAACAAAACATCTGATCTATAAGTATCCTTCCATTGAGTTCAATCTGAACATCCTTGGCTACTTCTTGAATCAGAACTATTGCATTGTTACCAACTGTAAATTTTAAATTTGAAGATTCCCAAGATACTCCTAAAAATCGAATTATTGTACAAGAGAATATACATCCTGTATCAACTAGGGAAATACTTTCATTTTTATTAATACTTAATTTTACCAATGTATTCCACTCCTCTATCTTTGCACTAAGTAATGAAGATCTCATATATCTGACATGAGTTTCTCTATCCTTATAGATAGGTAGTCTAACAGTCCTTTCTCCAACTATATTTTTGGAAATTGATGTTCTAGGTACTTCTACTGAAGTACCTTCATCTTTTACAATTGAGATCCTTGGATTTTCCAAAGGGTTGTATAATATTTCTGATTTGAAATATTCTATCTTAAAATCTGATCTACTTGATCTCGATCCTTCTGATCTAAGATCATATTCATCTTCTCTGACTTTAGATATGATAAGTCTATTTCTAACTTGTTTAATAACATCTGTAAGAATTTTCTTTTTTCTTTGTTCTTTCTTTGGATATGGTGAAACACATTCTCTAGGCCATGTTAGCCTCTTGGGGTTTATCACCTACGATGTCATTTCTCTAATTGATGTTACTTCATCTTGAAAAATATGTGTAAATATTTCAACACCTTTCCTTAGAGATGGTCTTCTAGTGTTGTAGAACTTTACATAAAGACAAGTAATCACTCTAACACATCTTCTATCGGGAGGACATCCCAATTTCTTCTTCCAGTTTCTCATGTTGATCTTTACTTCTAGAGTTCTAATAATACTTATATCAATAATAACTACATGAAAATCTGGTATAACCCTTACCCATGCTGATCTTGAATGCATATTTTCTCGTGATCCTCCTAATAGTGCATTGGGGAAATTGGCTAAACTTCCATATACGACTGCAATTAGGACAGGTAGATCTTTTCCTTTTCTGACAAGAGGGTCTACTTCTATTTGGATTATTCCAAAATGCACATACTTAGCATTTTTCTGGATTTCCTTGTTAACCCTTTCTAGTTTTAGAAAAGGCATTGTAAACAATACTCTATCTATTTTATAGAATTCAGTTATCTCTTCATCTTCAAAGATCTTGGTCATTTCTCGATACGGTTCCCAAGACTTCTGGTATACCTCGGACCAATCAACTCTGGGAATCTTCCATTATTTGACAATATCTTCCTTCTAAATGGATTTCTGTTTTTGAAGAATAAACCAGATCTCTTTCCATATCCTCTAGTTTTATTAGTTTTGGAGAGTCTTCATATGCACATTTCCATATTTGAATCATAGATATTCAAAGTTGGCTCAAAATAGGGTTATTTCCTTCTTCCTCATCTGAGATAGATCTTTTTCCTCTGATTACTCCGAATATAAAGAATATAAACTTTCATCATATGAGTCTATATATTCTCCCCAGATAGGCTCAAACAATATTTCTGATGAATCTTCCATCATTATTGATTTGAGACTTCCCCTTCTTCTATCTTCATTTGGGCAACTATCATCTCTGTGACCTTTCTTACTGCAGAACCAATAACAATCAAAACTATATAGAGATTTTACTTTAGGGAATCTAGGATTCTTCCCATATTTTTCCTTAAAGTTTTCTCTCATATTCTTCTAGATTCTATTTGTTCTAAGAAATTTCTTATATTTTTCTTGATTTCTACCTAAAAATCTACGTGATGATTTTCTCTTCCCAAACTATTTCCATATTTTCTCGAGTGATTTCTTTCATTCACACTGGCCATCCTGACACTATTTTTTGAAAGATATTTGTTGAGTTTTTACAAGATCCTTCCTAGTTTTACCACACCCATATCTTCCTATAACACCCTCAACTTTTGGGAAACAATCATAACTAATGTATAGCATATTTCTTACATCCTGAAAGATAAGCCTCTGCATACAATAGAGTCTTATAACCTACCTTATTGTTTCTAATTGAACTCCTAGAGTGTCTTACATATCTTCACTTTGAGAAATAAGAGTCTTCAATGCTTGTTGAACAATTTCAGGATAATTTCTTGGAAGCTTTTGGATAAATACATCTAGAGAATATTCTTGATATCCTGGTCTAAGAAGATAATACCAATGTTGAAACTCACAAAAATATTCTTCAAAGTAACACATGTCACAAATTTGGATCTTGGTTAAAGTTTTTCTAGATTTTTCTAATAATTATCCACCCCAATATACCAGTGAATTTCCTACAAACTCCTATTTAAGGAAATCAACTACTACTGGTATAACTTCAATTGGTAATGTAACATATTCCTGGATATCTATTCTAAAAAAACCCTACTTTTTATTACACACTTAAACATGATTTATTAAATAAAATATTCACTTGATAAAACATAGAAGATCGAGAGTTCTAGTGTCTTTGGTGCTTAGGAACATTAAATAACAACTTAAAACATGAAATACACGTCTTTATTGAAAACTTCTTTTACATGACCACACACAATCCTTCATACTTAGCATTGCATGAGATAACCTGGGGACATGCATAAGAAAATGGTGAGCTATAAAGCCCAGTAAGGGAGTAAAAAAGGCATAACATAAAGAATAAAATACATGTTAGGTAATAAGAATATCGATGGAGTATAAGATACACATGAACATAAAGGCATGATATAACATGATTATCATAACATGGAAATGTGGAAACAACACATAACATGGTATTAGCTTGAGCCAATGCTCATTGCACATAGAGCATGAGTAAACCCTCATTGTACTTGAATTATCATGACTAAACTCTAATTTAACTTTACATACCATGATACTAATATTTACCCAATGTATTGGAGCGCTATCAGGGCACACCCTTCTTAAACATTTCATTTCATGCATAAGTGTGCCACATGGATCATATAACCTGGAATCATTCAACATAGTCATTTATTCCATGATAAAAGAATGTGAAAAATGGATATAAAAATATATAATCAATAATTAAATGTGCTTAAAGGTGAATACCCTTGATAGAGAAATGGGCATAGTATTCACAACACAATGACTTTGGCTTGGAAAGTCACGGTGCAAGTTCAGCAGCTTAACGGCGTGACATAAGAATTCATTAAAATGTTTGATGATAGAGAAAGGGGTGTCTCATCATATGTACATGAAATTAACAGTAATAGGGTCATATATATAAATGTACCAAGAAACGTAATAGAATTTTATATTCATAATACAAAAGAATTTCTTGAATGTAAATGAGGAGAGAGAAATTCCTTACGGAATTTTGGTATGGTAATGAGTGTACATGGGAGGAATTAATGAGAGATAAATGGGTCTATCACCATTAAAACATAAATAGGTCAGTATGGGGGAGGTTCAAAACAATACCCCAACATTTAAAATTGAAAATAAAAGGGAATAACAATATTAAGAAACTTGGATAAAATGAGAATGGAAGGAATCCCTTACTTGGAAGTGTGATCCCAAAGGATTAGGAGGGGCTTGAGAGAGGCTTCTTGGGAGCTTGGGGAACCTTGGAAGGATTATAGAGATAGGAGGGCAGAGTTTGGACGAACTCAAAAGGTTTTCAGTAAAGAGGAAGTGAGAGTTTGGGTGGGTTTATATAGGAAAGGAGAGAGAATTCTTTATTATTTAGGTTTGGGACACCACAAATTAAACTAATCAAAACCACAAACCATCTCATGGTTTTTCCCATAGTTTTTGCCAAATGATATTGAAAAACATTATTTTATAAGGAAAATGTCCAAACTTATTAAAATATTAGGCTTTCTTATGTGGAGGTGAGTCACACTCTCAATGAAATCAATTTAAAAAGTTAAAATGTTTTATAAGTATTGGAGGATCAACTAAAGCTTTGTAAAATAAATAAAAAAAACCTAAAATCACATTATTTTAATGGTAAAAAATATATTGGCCTAAAATAATGTTTATAGTATTTTATTACATCACTATTGGGTCATTATGATGTCATAAAACACATTATATACTTAAACGGTATTTAAATTTTACCCAAAAATTCGACTATCTTAGAAAATTATGAAAAATTTAGCATTGGATAATTGTGATGTCTTGATTCCAAAAATAATATTAATTTTATCTAAATAATTTTATAAATATGTGAATTTTTACTTTTAATATGAAATCCGACAATTATCGAAAATTCATGAGTTTTGAAAAAAATAGCTTTCTAACCTTAATAAAAATCACAATTGTATTCATAATAATTATATGGTCATTTATATTTAATAAAAATTAATTAATTTATAATATTTTATTAAAATATTATTTAATTCAAAAATTCTTTAATGCATCAAAATAGATTTCTTAATTAACAAAAAATTCTATTTTTATTTAAAAACTATTTACAAGGTAACACTAATAAAAAGAATGTATATTCTCTATACAAAAATAGTGTACATAATCATAGTACTAGGGTCAAGTTACATAACCCCTTATAACACCCACATATGACTGAAGGTTAAGGTGTGCGATGGTAACAGACTCTTGGGGTGGCCCAGACAACATCGCTCAGGAAGTAATCTCTATCAACTTCCACTTCTCCCATAGGTGGTTCCGTTCGAGATTAACATGATGAATCACGAATTGGGCTTGTTCAATAGAAAATACCATTGATGACACCTCCTTTCTGAGCTCCAAAATATGAGCTTCGTATGTGGAAATTCCATTGGATGAGGTCATCACTTCCTTTGTCTGAGTAAATTGGATTTGTTAAAGCCCTATATTTATTCTAATCATGTGATCACTGTTCAACGACTATATTAGAAATGGTCACAATTATTAACGATATTTTAAAATTAAAAACATAAAACCAAATAAGTTCATATGTTATATAACCATTTCACATAATAATACATTTAATTAGATTAATAGGAATTTCCATTAATAAAGGTTTGGGTTGTTACATGTTCTCACTTATGAGTATCTCAATAACGTATCTCAAACTCTCCCCGCATTACCTCTCAAGGTAGCTACTACTAAATTAAGTGCACTATCTATGGTCCACGACTGTAAACCAACTGATAGAATATAATATCTAAGGTCTAGAGCCCATTCATCTATGGATTCCCCCAGATCCTTTTCACAGTCTAGATTTAGGATCGTCCCATGTTGAGGAACACCTTCTGGATGTGTTTTCATTATCCTATATTCTTCCTGAATATAGCTGGGATATGAGGGATTGTCTTCCTAATTTATCTTCTGAAAAAAATCCTTTAAAAATCCTTTTTTTATTCCCAAGGAATTGGCTTTTGGGAGATCTCTAACCATACTATCTTAGCTTCCTAAGGTTTTACACCAAGTCTTTCAGTGGGAGATGACTTAGTCTCTTCATTTTTTATCTTATCTTAGAGTTTGGATTGTAGGTCTTTAACCTTATTGAGATTTTAATTTATGTTTTTTGAGACATGTTCTATATCCCCATGTTCCCATTTATCCCGAGTTATAATATCATGGATATATTTCTGGTGTTTCTGAATACTTTGAGGAATACTCGAAACTTCTTCATGATATTCTTGAGCTTCTCCTGCTAAAGGACATGTTTAATATTCTACAGTATATAATCCTAATACACTATATCTTTCTGTATCTCTATGTGAATTCATATTAGATATAGTGGCATTGGGCTGATTGAAAGCTTCTCCTGAAGCTTTCCCTTCAAGCCTCTTCTAAATATCTTGGATATTTTGTTCGACACTAGATCCTCTTTTAGCCATATTTTACTGTTCAAAGAAAAATACTTCTCCTTCTAGACATCCTAGTGTTCATTCTAGGTTTTGGACTAACCACTTGTCTTGTCAAAGATAAGATTATTTACGCCTGATTTATGCCTTCAATTTCTCAATCTTATTACGAGTTTCCTGGGCTTTCTGCCCAAATCAATTACTTCGGGATCATTTTCAAAATCCAATATGCATTCTGGTATTTGAAGATATTTTATAATACAAATATGACTGGCTTATGTTATTTTATGATATAATGACTAAATTTATACATTTTACAAGGGTACTAGTGAATAATGACATGTGAGTTTAGAAAATTCCTTTGGTGGATTCAATGGGGAATGAAAAGTATTCTCTAAGAAAAGGGGGAGATATTATCAGGATATTTTAGATTAATTATTATGGAAAATTTTGGAGAGTAGAGAACAGAAACAATTTTCCACGTCATTGGAGTGGAGCTACAAAGAGTGGAGCCTATAGATCTTTTGGTGTACTCGAAGAAGACCTACTACTGAGAATGGAGATGAAGTTCGAATGACAATCACATTATGCAAACACGATCAACTAGTTTTCTTATGGTTGTACCTTGTGATTTTTACCGATGAATTCATTTCAAGAATTTATATTTTATTTCAATCTATAAATAATTTTTGGAATTCCAATTTTTCAATAATTAATTGATGTTTGATAATTGTTTTTTCGTAATTTTGTTCTATTTCCTCTTCCATTCACTAATAGATACATAGACAATCAGTGTGTATTTTTCATCGAGTGTGGACTATTAGGTTAGTCTGATTAGGTTTTTGTTGATCGAATATCATTATTGAAGCTCATAGATTCTCAGTTGAGAATTGCAAGCACAAATATTTGATTCTATCAAAGTGTTTGACAACCATCACTACTTTGACTGGCTCTTGATGAAAGGTGGTTGATGAATGAGATTCTAGTCATTGGATTCAATTTCTCAAACTTAAAGAGATATGTAGTTTGGAGATTTCAGACTGTGTGTTGAGAGAATATATAGAGCGAAATCATTTTTATTCAATTAATAATGAATAATACAATAGAATCACTTGGAAAGGTCACTGAACTATTTCTAACTTCTCTCCAATTTTCTTTTGCCACTGCATTTTTTCTAATGTTTTCATGTTTTATTAATTTTAGAAATTAGATTAGTTATTTTTCTATCATAGGAAACCCCCTAAAAATATTTTAGTTAGTAAATAATTAATAATAATAAAAATAATGAAAAATAAGCTCCTTAAAAGAAGGCTTGCTAGGAGACAACCCTGACTACTGCTATATTTCCATAGTTAGAAGATAAAAATTATTGAAGAGAATTAAAGCGACTAAACTCCCCACATTTAAATGGGAATATCCAATACTTTTTGGATATATATTAAGATAAATGAATGAATGAATTAATAATAAAGATAATTTATCAATTATGGTAATTTATCTTATTTAATAACAATTGAAATGAATTATATTTTATTAAATGCATATTCATTGCATATATGTGATTGATCATGATCTTGAAAAATCATCTATGTGTTCAATTTATATTTATTTTAATTTTATTATGTATGTTTTAATATGTGATAAAAAGTTATTACATTAAATTTTACGGCTATCATGTCATCACTCTCACCTTTATTATATTAGGCCTGTGTTTCCATGGTTTATTTTATGCAAAACCCACAACCATTCCAATGGTTCCCCTTTCCCATGTGTGAGTTATACAAATATGTAAACAATGGATTCCCAAAGAAAATAGTTGGTTCAGATACCTTGTTGAGGTGAAATAAAAAAATAAGATACAATGTTCGGTGGTGGAATGATAAAACTTTATCCAATACAGGCTCAAATATTTTTCCCCTAGGGTCATAGGATGATTTATTATCCACTCAATAAATCAACCATTAAAAAGATCACAATAAAACCACCTTGTTTATTTTTTTAGATGCATGATTATCTATTTTATATTAATTTTTATTTATACAATGATTAATATAGATCACATAAATTAAAAAAGACAAAAATATATAAAATATAAAATATACTAAATTAATTTTGGATAAATATTTTATCAAAGCATGGTTAATTAATTGTATAAAATACATATAATATTAACAAGTAATTTAAAAGATAAAATGAATAAATTTATTCCTAAAAAAAATACCTCAAATAAATATTAAGTTAGAGAATCTTTCCATTATCTTAGTTAAGATGGAACCATAATTAAAGTTTTGATCAAGACATATTTAAGAGAAATTTTAAAAAATATTGTCTAAATAAAGACGGCGGGTTTACTTAACCAAACTTGTATTATATTTAATGTCCATAATATATTTAATACAAAATTTGAGGCAAGTTTTGACACTATTGGAAATAGAGTTTTTACCAATGGTTTTATACCAACAGTTTGAAGAAACTGTTGGTATACTATAAAAACAACAACATTTCCCAATATTTTATTCAAACTGTTGGCATTGTGTTTTTATAATCAAGATTTTCCAATGGTTTGAGTAAACTGTTGGGAAATATTTATGTATACCAATGGTTTTTTAAAACCTTTGGTATATATTATATTTCCCAAGGGATTTTAAAAACCATTGGGAAAGATTTCCCCCAAATACATGGCAGCCCAGCTCCCAGTCCGCTCGATTGTAGGCACCCTAATCCAAAGCTCCCGAGGGTCTCTCTTTACCCTAGGCTGTGAAACTCCTTTCACCTGATAGATCCATCTTCAATCAAGCAATTTTTTTATTTATACACTTCAAATTAGTAAGTGATACCTTAGTTTTAATGTTTTGCGTCTATTTTTTTGTTTACTGTTTTGATTTGGCCTAAATCAAAGTTTTGTGTTGTATGTGGCATGGTATACCGAACACTTTGATTTATTTTCTATTTTTTTATTCTACAATTCGAAGATGGTAAAGGGTTTGTTTAGTCATATGGTCTTGAGGTGGGTAATGGATATAAGGATGGTCCATGTGAAGGGATTGGGGATGGTTGGGGTAGTGGTGTAGGCGATTTTCCATTTTTTTAGTGGGGTGATATGGTAGTTTCTATGGAATTTAGTTTAGTTGAAAATTGGATTTGGATTTTTTATTTATAGTTTTTGTTCATGTAATAATGGTAAGGGTAGTGATATTGAGGATGAATTGGCTTTTGGTTGGGTGATGGATTGGAATTGTTATTTTGGTTGGATTGGGTATAGGTAATTTTTAAGATATTATATGGGTATTTCCACCCCTTAACACCCCCACCCCACCCCCTGGACACCCCCACCCCCTAGACACCCCACCCCCTAGACACCCCCACCCCACCCCCTGGACACCCCCACCCCACCCGGACAACCCCCACCCCTGGACACCCCCACCCCCTTGGACAACCCCCCACCCCCACCCCCTGGACACCCCCACCCCACCCCCTGGACACCCCACCCCCTTAGATAGCCCCCACCCCTGGAAATCCCCCACCCTTGGAAAACCCCCCATCCCCTAGACACCCCCACCCCATGGACACCCCCACCCTCTAGACACCCCACCCCCTGGACAACCTCCACCCCCTTGGAAAGCCCCCCCACCCCCTTAGATAGCCCCCATGGACACCACTGCACCTCCTGGATACCACCCACCTCATAAGTACTTGGACCAGTTTTTAAATTGGAATTAACCATGTAGGTGATTTCCCCTTTCCCCAATGACATTTCCTTAGTGACCCATAGAGCCTTATAAATTGAATTTGTCATGTTTTGATAAATTGAATGGGTTGTTTTGAATGAAATGGATAATTCATGATGGTTTTCCTTTCTTAATTAATAAAATTATTTTAAATAAAATAACCCTAAGAGGGGCTGCAGGGGGGTAGGGGGGATATCCAGGTGGGGGGGGGGAGGCTATCCAGGTGGGGGGGGGGGGGTTGTCTAGGGGGTAGGGACTGCAGGGGGTGGGGGGATGTAGGGGTGTGGGGGAGGGGGTTTGGGCTATCCAAGGAGGGGTGTAGGCTATCAAGGTGGGGCTAGGGTGGGATTTCTAGGTGGGGGAGGGAGGTGTGTGCTGTCCAGGGGGTGTGGGCTGTCTAGGGAGTGGGGGTGGGTTGTCCAGGTGGGGGAGGGGGGGGGGGTGTGGCCTGTCCAGATGGGGGTGGGTTGGGGGGTGTCTAGGTGGGGGTGGTGGGATGTCAAAGTGGGGGTGTGTGTGGGGGGGGGGGTGTCCAGGTGAGGTGGGGTGGGGGGGGTGTCCGGGTGGGGGTGGGTTGTCCAAGTGGGGGGGGGGATATCTAGGGGGGATGCAATGAGGTAGGGGTGTGGGGGAGGGGGTGTGGGCTGTATAGGGAGGGGGGTGGCTCTCGGGGGGGGGGGGGGCTCTCAGGGGGGGTGGGCTGTCCAGGTGGGGGAGGGGGTTGGGCTGTCCAGGGGGGGTGGGATATCCAAGGGGGGTGGGGGTGGGCTTTCCAAGTGGGGGATGGGGTATGGGTTGTCTAGGGAGGAGGGGGGTGTCCATGTTGGGGGTGGGGGGTGGGTGGGTTTTCCAGGTGGGGTGTGGGGGCTATCCAGGTGGGAGGGTGTGGGATGTCTGGGGGGGGGGGGTTGTCCACTCCGATACTCTAAAAAAATAGGAATCTCATATAACCAATGCATATTTGCTTTTACACATTAAGACTTTTCTTGAAGTTCCATACCAACACTCACTCTTACCCTTCAGAGAAGAAGTGATCTCTATAAAGAAATCTCACTCAGGTTCTTATCCACTATCCATATTGATCTCATACAAATTTAAAATTTGTACAACTCCATATCACCTAATGATATAACAAGGCTTATACTCCCATGAATAGTGTCCCATCAAAACTTGGATCATATGCCTAAACAACATACATAAGATCATATTTGACACACACACAAAATTTTTTAAACATAGAAAATACTATATTTACACCTTGTATCACAACCTCGAATTAGCTCTCATCTATCCTCTCAAGGTATCAATAATCCACATACCTAGCTCAAAATTTTGATGTGTGTTTACAATTAGGTGTGTTTTTTATAATTCATGTATGATATTTAGAGCGGAAGATAAAATCTGATCCACATATGATATTTGGAGGTGTGTTTACAATTTGGTGTGTTATGATTTATATGTATGATATTCATGGTTTACACCAACAGTATTTTGGGTCATCTATAATAGGCTTGAAGTCATGCCACAATTGGATAGATATTGGATTATATTACCCTAGTTTGGGGGTGGATGCCCCCACCCCCTGGACACCCCCACCCCCTTGACACCCCCACCCCCAAGGACAACCCCCACGCCCCTGGAAAGACCCCCACCCCCTGGACACCTCACCCACTTGGACAACCCCCTTAGACACCACCCACCCCCTGGACACCCCCACCCCCACTATACAGCCTCCCCACCCCTGGACAACCCCCCTGGACACCACCCCACCCCTGGACACCCCCACCCCCACCCCCTGGACAACCCTCACCCCTAGACACCCCACCCCCCTGGACAACCCCACCCCTTGGACAGCCCCACCCCACTTCCTAGATAGCCCCCCCAACCCTGGACACCCCCACCCCCCTGGACAGCCCCCCTAGACACCACCCCACCCCCTGGACACCCCCACCCCCTGGACACCCCCACCCCTTTGGGCAGTGTATGTGATCACTCAAATAATCAACTAAAATATAAAATTTCGTCAATCTAAAATTTAATCAACCCTAGAATAATTATCCTCCACAAGTGTACATGATCTTTTACACTCATGTATAGTTCTTCAAATATATTTTGTTATAAATATAATATTTTGTTGTCTTTTATATTATGATTATCATATAGAGTAGTGTGTCATTTATAGTTTTATATAAATTGAACAATTACCATTTACTTAAATATATTTTTGATGAAACATCAATGTTATTGAATTGATTTTAACGAAATGACTTATAACAAATATTTTTTACAGAATGGATAGAAGAAGGATTTATGAAACCGATTGGATCTCAAGAAATTTTCAAAACAATTTGGAGAGTTATTTTAGATTTTTAATTTCACAGTACTTTAGATAGTATTCACATACACTACCCATGTTACAATTGTTTTGGAATACCTCTATTGATTCTAGAAGAAGTCAGCTACCGTGTAACCAAATATGGTTTTTAAGAAAACTACTATGTGTGGTATCAAAATGGGGGAGAAAATGAAATATCAAATTGCTAATGATCCAAATGAGAGGAATGGATTGGAGAATTTGTTATATGATTGGTTTCCATTTATTTTTCATCATGAAAAAGAAAGGATTCCAACCCAAGAAGACTTCGATATGAGCACACATGATGAATCTAATGAAAATGATGATGTTGTCAGGGTGAAAAGATTGAATGATGCTACCACGACCCCAGTATATAGACAATGCGGTAAAATGAAAAAGCTGGAATTTTTAATCTGATTGTTTCATTGGAAAACTATGTATGAGATTTCTAATACTGCTATTGATAAAATTCTTACCTTCTTTAAGGACTTACTTCTAGATGATGAAGATATCCCCTCAAACCACTATATGGAATGGAAGTTAGTTTAGGAACTTGGATTTTCAAGAAACAAAATCCATGCTTACCCAAAAGATTGTAGTTTATTCTGGGAGGAAACTGCAGAACAAAATGATTGTATATAATGTGGCACATCTCGCTAGAAGCCAAAAGTTTATGGAATACCATCTTGTGTGCCACATAATGTAATGTGACACTTTCCATTGATCCCCAGACCCCAAAATATTTTTTGTCTGATGAAATATTAATAAAAATGTGATGGAATGATACCAAGAGAAAGAAGACTAATGATGAGTTAGTTCACCCTGCAGATAGATTTTCATGGCAGAGATTTGATGCTCAATATCCTGATTTTGCAGCTGACGTGCGTAATTTGAGGCTGGGTCTTTCATGTGACAATTTTAATCCTTTTGGGAAGATTCTTACTTCGAACATCACATGGTTTATTTTTATACACATTTATAACCTTCCCCCATGGTTTTGTATGAAAAAAACTTTCACTTTCATGAGTATACTCATATTTGGACCTTCTGATCCCGACTTTGATTTAGACGTATACATGAAAACTTTAATAAAAGAGTTGAAACTTATTTGGGATGTGGGTGTGTGCACATATGATGCATGTTCGAAAGACATATTTCAGATGCATGCTGTGCTTATAGGGACGATCAATGATTTTCATGCTTATGAAATGATGTCTGGATGGAAAATGAAGGGGAAACTATCATGTCCTGTTTTTATGAAGAATATACGATCCAGAAGATTGAAACATCGTTGTAGTTTCAGTTTTATGGGACATTAACTATTCTTGCTAATGGACCATCCATATACAAATAATCATGGAATATTTGATAATACCATGGAGACTGATGATCCAGCTCAGTGTATGTATGGAACTAATGTGCTTAATGAATTGAAAGATTTCAGTTTTTAATTCGGGAAGGGTCAAAAGAAATCTGTAAAGAGAAATAATGTTTCCACTTAAACCAGTTACAATTGGAAGAAGAGAAGTATCTTTTTTGATTTTCCTTTTTGGTCAACCAATTTGTTACATCATTGATTAGACGTAATGCACATTGAAAAAAATATATGTGAAATTTTTCTTTCGATTCTTCTAAATGTTAAGGGAAAGACAAAATATAATTTATGGTCTCGTCGTGACTTGGTGGATTGGGGTATCAGACTAGAATTGCATCCTATGCGTATCAGTGAAAATAAATGGAAAGTTCCATGTGCTTCTTATGTGATGACACCTATAGAAAAAAAGAAATTTCTGGAAGTACTAGAGACTATTAAAGTTCCTGATGGCTATTCAAGCAACATATCTAAATGGGTCAACAGAAGAGAGTTGAAGCTAAAATATTTGAAGAATCATGATTATCACATCCTTCTGCATGAGTTGATTCCAATAGTAATCTGTCATCTTTTTTCCAATAATGTAAGAGTGGATGTTATTTGGTTGGTCCATTTTTTATAGATCTTTGTTCTAAGAAGTTGTTCAAGTATTTCTTGCAAAAAATGTTGGCAGATGCCCCATTAATTTTGTGTGAGTTATAGAAAATATTCCCTCCATCATTTTTCACATGCATGATGCATCTGAATGTCCATATTCCAACTGAAATACTTCTTAGAGGACCTATTTATTTTCATTGGATGTATCCAACTGAAAGAAATATGTACACATTAAAGTCATATGTCTGAAATAGGAAGTATCCCGAAGGTTCTATCGTGAATGGTTACTTGGCTCAAGAATGTATGGATTTTTTCTCTATGTATTTGTTTGATCTTACTAAAAGAATGAAAAAACCAATGATAAACATAGAAGAATAGTATGAGCAAATTGAACCCAGTTTTCCATCACTTCCGCAAATAGGAGTAATTTCTGGATCATATAAATTGACGACATTAAGCCTAGAAGAGAGGGAGATGGCACATAGCACAATTTTGTTCAACTGTGATTCGTTCATTGACTATATTAGGTAAATAAATTGAATATATTTATATCTTACATATATATTTGTTAAAATATTCCTATTTTTATATACAGGGAACATAAATCAATGATAAATAAAAAGCATCATTTTTTATCTTTGATAAAGAGGGAGACTTTTCATAACAAAGAGTTTTCTGCTTGATTAAAATTGAAGGTAAAAATATTAATGTTTAAAATAATTAAATAAATATTTAATTAATTTCAATATTCATTTATATTTTAGGTATTGAGTTTTCCTACTAACTCTGTCTCTGAGGAAATAAGAGCTTTGAATTTTGGTCCTAATACTGTGGTTCATGACTGTAAATAAATTGTTATCAATGGGTACAGATTTATTATCACTGAACGAGCAAAGAACATTAGAACACAAAATGATGGTGTTATGGTTATTTCCACAACAGACTGTTATGCCAGTGCATCTGATAGTATATCGTGATTTAAAAATATAGGTTATTATAGAGTCATTGAATAAATAATAATATTGGACTATTATTCTCATGGATGAGTCACGATGATGAAATGCTAGAAGTTTTATTCGATGATGAGGTAGGGAACATTTATTGATGATTATGGATTTCAAGTAATTGATATGACTCACACTCTTTCTACCGATGAACCATTTGTATTGGAATCAATGGAGAAAAAAGTTTTTTTATGTCAAAGACCATCTACGACCTGAATTTGGTGTCATTATTGAAGTAATTCCAAGACATATTTTTGATGATAGTGATGATGAAATTGACACCATCTCTACTTCCATTGAAAACGATCCATTTATTACTTTTGATGACTCCAATATCTTAATTTTCGGAGTTGACTATGAACCTTGAGTTTTGGTGGGAAATATATAAAATCACCCATCCAGGTTCTCAATTCTTTTGGTTTAGCTCAACATGGGTTGTTAAGGTTGATACCATTCAAATTTATTTAATATTGATTACAAATATGTTGTATCCGACTTGACCATTATGTGAATTTTCAATATTTATTGGTTTTAATTTTATTTTAATTTCATTCTCTAATTTGGAATTTAACTATATTCAAACCTACGAAACCAAAATTTCTAAATTGGTGAAAATTTCAATGCTTTATTGACCATGTATAAAATTAGAATAACTCCAATACCTCCCTTTAAAATTTCACCAGATAATAAACATGATGGTTTGTCTTCTTCTACAAAACATGTATAGAATCCTGCATCATCTACCTAAGCTAAAGAAATTAAAATTTCCCTTAATTTTGACAAGTTTTGTACCCGTTATGAACATGATGGTTTTTCTTCTTAGTAAATAACCATCATACTAAAAATTAAATTTCATTATTACATATTATACGATTTATTGAATTCATCATATATCTATTCAAGCTCACATAAAACAATGGATAGTTAAATTATCCATGAATCCCCCTATTGCCTCTCATTTATTTTGCTTTTTGGGTTACACATTAGTTATCCTTTTATAATTACTTCTATATTTGTTTTAAAATGCAGGAAATGCAACCGATTGAAGAGAGGCGACATAAAAAGATGATGGACAACAATCCTCGCATGGCTGAGATGGGAATTCCACCACTAGTTCATATAGTGAGTATTTTATTTCAAATATATATATTTAAATAATATATAATGTCATGTGATTAATTTTGTTTTAAACATATTTTCAGGATCCACCTCTTAGGTGAAAATTATTTGATGATTAGCTTAGTAGTGTTCCCAGTACTCAGGGTGTTCGTATGAGGGAGGGTAGTATGAGAGCTAGCTGATCTGGTCGACATAAACGATTAGACCCTACCCCTCCCACTGACATACCATCTATCCCACATTCTGATCCCAGTGTGTCTATCATGACCCGAACCTATCCAGGCTCGAGCCGCAACTACCCCAAGCCCGCCTCCATAGGCCAGGGGCTGGTGACCAGTGCCGAAGGCACAATAACTCGGGGAGTCCTTTGACTAAGTACCTGTACACACACACACACTCAACACACTCAATGAAAAAGTGAAGAGTAAAAATAAAAGCCAAGTAAAGAAAAGGGGAACTGCTGTATATAAACCACCAAAAGTGAATCAACCTCTAAACAGTACAAAGCAAGTGCTGAAAGTAAACTGAAAAGAAAAAGGGCAAACACGCGCCCAACCATAAAAGTGCCACAACCCGAAAACAGGTGAAAAAAAGTAAATAGCTGGAAGGGTCCCCCACTTGGAACCTGACTCCAACCACCGCACATGGTCCAAGCTCTTGAACTCATAAGCTCCACTGAAGTCACAACCAACCTGTCCGTCGTCTGCAAGGGCACAACAAGTGCGGGCAAAGCCCAAGCAGGGGTGAGTATAAAAATACTCAGTAGGATACCACAAAGGCTCGAGGGAGAAACAAAGGAGGTATCGAAGGGTGAGCAGTAGATAGAATAGGAAAAGTAAAGAAGTACAACTGAGAGTGTAGTAAAGAGTCCAGCTCAACCCAATAAGAGAGAGGAAGTAGACTCATCCAAACACAAGGAGATGGAAATGGTGAGAAGATGAACTTCTCGTCAAGTCTTCGCTACCTATAGCAGGAGTGTAGACTCATCCAACCATGAGAATCTAGAAACAGAAAGCACGTCGCATACCCCACGTGTCTTCACCTCTCCTGGATGGAGAGTAACCAAGCACAAGAAGTGGGTACTGGAACAAGGTATATACATATTCATTTGATCAATCAAGAATCCCGAACAAGATCGTAAGGGGATCTCCATCCCATAGTTCAGCCCAAGAAAAGTGAGTCGCCAACAGTCCCAGAAGTAAACACCATCGATTCCCAACATCCTGCATGTCTGCCCCAAACTACAAGTCAAGGGGCTAAAACCACCGCACCTTGACACTATCTGCTTTGGGCGGCACTGACTCGCCCGTACGGTTTTAGGTCACGTCACAAGGACGTGTGTCGGTGGGGATAGAGCTCCTCGTACTCGAGAGTTATGGAGGACCATCAAACCACAACTCGTCACTGCCCCGCAGTCGAGAGGTCTCCTCAAATTTGACAGGCGACCCCCGGCCCAGCCCCGCTGGAGGGTCCCTGGAAGTCGATGGGTTCCCACTATAGAGAGAATCGGCAAGAGTCGACGGGTACCACACTGCCCAGTCCCGTAAAAGGGTAATCCACTGGAGGGAAACCCGGCTAAAGTCAGCGACAGGACCACTGCCCAACCCAGCTGGAGGTAACCTGGAATCGGGGACCACTGCCCAGCCCTGCTAGAGGTAAGCCCGACATCGGGGACCACTGCCCAGCCCTGCTGAAGGTAAGCCCAGCATCGGGGACCACTGCCCAGCCCTGCTGGAAACAACCTCCTGGGTAGAGGATCGGTGCCCGCGTTATGTGTTGGTCACACTGAATCCACAAGAACTCTACCAGGGATCACGAAGTGACGAGAGAATCTCCCCAGGCGTCACAAGGTGATCCCGCTCCAATCCGCTGAGTCACTGTCGAAGTGAAACGAGACAACTCATCCCAAAAAGTTGGAAAACACCCACGCTGTACGAGCACACGTAGTCGCAAATGGTGCCACAGTCCAGTGAAAGGGAACGGTACTAAAACCACTCACAGCCGAAGAAACAGAGGAACCAAACCATCTCTATCGTCCAAACCATCAAGAACAAAACCAGGGGGAGACCACTCAACCCTGCTGGTCAAACAAAAGAGCACTAGGCCAGGGGAAACTCCACCCTTCTGGTCAAACAAATGAACACAGATCCAGGGGAAAACTCCACCCTACTGGTCAAACAAACGAGCACAGAGGGACCCTATACGTCACAAGAGGTCAAAAGTAAGTAAAGCAGAGCACGACATGCACATGGGGCCCACACGACGTGTGGCCCCAAGTCAAACCCAACCAAGCGCACAAACATTCTCAGGTACCAATATCTACATGTACCTCTCAGCGTTCCCGTATACTCCCAGAGTATACCCCGTTCCATCCCAAAGGCTATCATGCACACGACACCCAACGTCAACGCGAAGACGTAACGTAACAAATCCAACCATCCACCTCAACGGCTGAGGCACAACCAACCACACCTCTTTAAGCATTTACATCACTCACCCTGGAGTGCAAGCGATCACACGCCAAGGGTCCGCTATAAACATGGTAGAAGAACCGCCACCGGGGCACCTTCACATTTCCCCTTTTAATAAGATCATGTAAGAGAATCTGCTTTCCTGAAAAGATTACACCAGTGTAATCCTCGCGGAAAAACACGCGAGATCGACTACTTACTCACCCGAAATGGTCACCCGGTGAAAAAGGTACTATTCACCGTATCTAGGTCGGGTGGGACCCACCCACGTCCCCGAAAAAGTTCGGGCAAACTGCACCATCGCTGTGCTCTCGGAAAAACACGTCAAAAAGCACTACTCACTTGAGTGGAATGGATATCTGGAGAAAAAGATGCATTCCGGCATACCGCACATGAGTGGTTCTACGCGGGACCCGCATCCTGGTCCTGATGCGCTGCCAAAGGATCACACCGTTGCGATACTCTCGAAAAATCACACAAGTTTGACTATTCACTTGTCCAAAATGGACACCTGGTGATACAACTGGAAATCACCGTCAACTCCAGAAACGGCCCTCGCGGGGCCCGCACTAGCATGAGGAATTAAAGCGGGCGGATTGCGCCATTCAAATGCCCTTGGAAAAAACCCCGAAATGACTGCTCGTACGCCTCAAAAGGACGTCTGATGAAAAAGTTACAAAACGCTGCTCACAGCTTAAAAGACGGGTCGTGGGTCCCATGCCTCAACTCCAGTTTTGGGTCCCAAAACCACAATGGAAAACTCTGCCTCAGTACCAGGGTCCCAACGCCACTGACGACACTCAAATCGGACGTCGGATGCGTCCGCGCCGTCCAAAACAAGAATCCCCGAAAAAACGTCAATTCACTTAAAGTCGCGTTGTGCCTCCAAGGCCCCTCGTTTCGGGAATTAAAAATTCCCAAAACCATATAAAAAAGTCCACATTTATGCGAGGTCCGCATTGCTGCTGACGGAAAGCAAAATGAATGCCCGTAGCTCAAGATACGGGCGTCCGAAGTTGGAGGGGGAAAACCCATTGGGCCGGACCGGCCCGGTCCGGCCGGTCCGCCCCACTTGGGCCAGCCCGCACCGGCCGGCCCGCTGAGCCCGTGTCCCAGCCGCACAACCAGCCCGTGACCCAGTCGTAGGTCTGGTCCACTCCACAGTGGCCCGCTGCCACCGACCGGCCGACAGGGCCGGTCCTTCCACGCAGAGACCCACCTATGGCGGGTCTTGGTCTCCACCGCGGGGTCGCGACGCGACCCCGGTCCTCCCGAGCACCGCCGAACCCCAGCGCCCGCGGCCGCTCACCGTCTCCCCCAGCGCCCACGGCCGACCTCCTCCGTGGTGTCCCCTGCTGTCGCCACGAGCCCCGACCGCCTGAAGCCCGACCGACTCCGCCTCGCGCCTCCGCCTGGCACCGCTCGCCGTCTGCGAGCCCCGACCGACACCGAAGCCCCCATCCGCCCTCGCTCGCCCGTGCCTTGCTGTGCCCGGCCAAAGTCCCTACGCGCCGCCTCCTCGGACTGCCAGAAACCCGCCGGAAAACCACGAAAACTGAAAACTTCGACGAACCGTTGCGGCCTCCTCCGAAATCGGATTTCAATTCCGAAGAGTGCGATGGAAAGCTCATAAAACGTACCACACATACATGGGCCTTGATTAGACAATAAAAAAAATAGATGCATATAATTGAGCTTGAAAGAAGGTCCCAAAATTAAAACGCAAACCAAAACCTCCTACCTCTTGGGCGTTGCCCGGAGCTTCACGGAGGGTCTGCCGCCGCGCCGTCGCCTTACCGGAGCTGCCTCGCTGGAGTGGAGGAGGAGAGGGATTGTTGAGGACTCCTTGTTTGGGAGATCTTCCACCAGGGTGTAGAAAAGGAGGAGATGGAGGGGGTGATTAGGGTTTAAAAAGAAAATTAATTAAAATTTTAATTAATTAAAAACCCCCAAATTTAACCCGCGTCTGAAACATCCGACGGGGTCAAGGTTAAGCCTCCCCTAGGGTAAACACCACGCTCTGAATGCAACAGAGGTCTCAAAATTTGATTCCGAACTTCCGTTCAAAAGTTATTAAACTCAATGCCTGAGGCCGCCAAATTACGAAAACGCCCATGGGGCCATTTTTCATAGACGGCCCGCGCCCGAAAAACGTATACCCCTCCTAGGGTAAAAAGAACATTCCGAACTCAACAGTGCCCTCAGTTTTCTAATCCGAGTCATCGTTTAAGAGATACTTGACTTAAGCTGTTAAATGAATAAATTAATTATTTAATTTATCCGTGCCTTGCTCCGAAAGCGAGCGAGGGGTCCAAACGTCCCGCGCCGACATGTTTTATGTCGTTTCTAGGGTAAAAACCCCATTCTGGACCCATCTGTACACTCAGATCTCTGATCCGGATAACTGTTTATGAGTTATCCCATTTATTTGGCGTTCCCAGTGTGAACGCACTGAAAATTTAATTCTGGCCACTCCGGGGCTCAGAATCGCATGCCGTCTAAAGGCGCTGCTCTGGAATAACATCAAGAATATTCCAAATTATTTCATAGCAAAAAACTGGGTTCTTACAGTGTCGTTAGGGACACATGGGATATTTAGGCCTCCCATATTTTCACCACCCTTTACATATGAGTCTTCTCACCCATATTTACCATATCCGTTGATGATTCCCACTCCCTATCTAGCATTAAACCAATCATTTGTGCCATCTTATTTTAATTATACTCCCTTCTATCTGATATTATATATTCCATCTTCTTCGACTCCTGCTCTGCCATATTTTGTCCCTGTGAAGCATACATTGGGACCCACTCCACCTGCACAGGGTGTTCCTTTAGTTTCTGCAGATCCAGTAGCGCCCATTGATCAGATTGTCGTAGGTATATTTATAGAACCCTAACAAATTTTTATACCATTATTTATTTTCATTATAACATGTATTGATAAAATATTAGTTTTTCTTTCATAACAGATACATCTACTGATAGGAGGTGTGGGAGGGGGCGTATACGCATGCGTGTGGTGTGGAACCACCACACACAGTTTATGGTGGAATATAATGAAGACAGTCAAATGATTGAAAAAACAGGGTAATAATGTCGGAGTTTTTTGGAGACGCTTTCCAAATACTCCAACATCATTCCTGTCAGCCCGATCTCATGGATAAAGTTTCCAAATAAAGTAAAGTATAATGCTTGGGAAGAGATATGGATAAAAAATATGTTTTATTTAATGAAATATATTATTTTTTGTATTTATATGAATTAATATTTTGGTGTTAGCTTCAGTTTAATTTCCCCAATGATGAGGGTGCACAGCTAGCGCATATAAAATATTTAGGTGAGCTTTAGAGAGCCTATAAGCATGAGTTGTATATTGTATGGTGTGATAGAGTTGGTATAGAGTTAAAGTCGGTCCCTGTTGTTGATGATTGTTCGATAGAACAGTATTGGAAGATGATTACTCATTGGATGACTACCCTGTTTAAGGTATTAATCACATTTGAGGTATTTAAATGAAAATTTTCATTTTTTGTGTTAATATTATCTTTTGTATTATTGAATTTTATTTAGGAATCATCTGAAAGAAATAAATAAAACATTAATTCTAAAAAATACCTCCACACATTGGGATGTACTATGATGCCAGATCATGATAAGAATTAGCTATGGCAATTGTTTATAATTTTTCTTTATGACATTCACTTTATATTGTTTCCTCCATAATTTATTTGATTGCTAAATTGTTATATAATTTTAGTTATGAAATTAATTATCGGTAAACAATTTTTAATTATGGTTTCCTAAATTCAATTTATTTGTAGAAGGAAAAATTTAATATTGAAGGACAGGTGCCTCGAGCAAAACTTTTTTTCTCAAGTCGAAGGAAGAAAGATGGAAGTGCAGATAATGAACCGACTTAGCAACAAATTGTAAGTTTTAATTTGTTGATTTCAAATTTTAATATCTATTTTTTAACTTAATAATCTATTTATATTTGTAACAGGCTACTTTAGAGACCCTTGATTCCCATGAACCTAACAATTTTGGGCCAAATGATCACTTAAATTAGGTGTTGGGAGATGAGAACCTTGGCAGAGTACACTGCCAACCTGGGAAGAGTATAGTCCTGACGAGGTATTGGACCTCCTCACGTATGAGTTTTAGTGCCACCGATTTTTAGAAGGTTAAGGCACATGCAGAACAGGCTGAAAAAAGGGCCACAGAGATGGCATAACAGTCTCCTAGGGCAAACACTACATTTATAAAACTGATGGATGTTTTATGTCCAAAACTTCCACCAGAGGCCAACACAACTTGTGATTAATATATTCCATCAATGTGTTCTATATATGGTGCACCAGGTGGAAATTTTAGTGGTGGTTGAGAAAAGGGAGAGGAGGAGGAGGAGGAGGGCGAGGAGGAGGCCGAGGTGGAGGAGGAGACCAAGGAGGAGGCCGAGACAGAGTACGAGGGTGAGGAGGAGGGCATTGAAGAGGGTGGGGACGATGATGGGGATGGCGATGAGGACGGGGGTGAGGATGATGATGATGGTGATGATGGAAAAATAGATCCGTTACATTTTTGACTGATATTACTGACATTTGATGTTTGGTGATTTATTGTGCCTGAATATGTGTGTGATTTGGTAGGTCACATTATCTTTATTTATTTATATATAAACAATTAAACTTGACTTGATGATTTGCTGTGACTAATTCACCCCTCCTTTGGACACCCCCACCACCTGTACCCCCTCACCCCCTGGAAACCCCCACCCCCTTCGATAGACCCCACCCCTAGACACCCCATCCACCTGGACAGCCCCCTACCCCTTTGGATAGCCACCCCAACCGCCTAGAAAACACCCCCCAAGACACCCCACCCCCTAGACACCCCCTACCCCCTGGACAGCCCCCAACCCTTGGACATCCCCCCAACCCCCTGGACAACCCCAACCCCTTGGACACACCCTAACCCCTTTGATAGCCCCCCAACCCCCTGGACATCCCCCAAAACTCTAGACACCCCTAAACCCTTGGACAACCCCCACCCCCTGACACCACCCCACCCCCTGGACACCCCCACCCCTATAGACAACCCCCACCCCTGGACATCCCCACCTCCCCTAGACACCCCACCCCTTGGAAACCCCCTATCCCCTTGGACAACCCCCAACCCCCTGGATACCCCTCACCCCCCTCAAACACCACCCACCCCTGGACACCCCTACCCCCTTGGACAACCCCATACCCCCTGGACAACCCCACCCCCTAAACATCACCCCACCACCTAGACACCCCCACCCCCTAGACACACCCACCCCCATGGACAACCCCCACCCCCTAGAAACCCCCAACCCCTTGGAGAGCCCCCCACCCCTGGACACCCCCACCCCCTTGGACACCCACAACACCCAGAACAGCCCCCCCACCGCATTAGACACCACCCACCCCCAGGAAATCCCCCACCCCCTAGACACCCCCAACCACCCGGACACCCCACCCCTCGAGACACCCCATACCCCCTTGGACAGCCCCCCAACCCCCTGGACAACCCCCCTGGACACCCCCACCCCCTGGACACCCCCACCCACATGGAAAACCCCCCTTGGACATGCCCCCACCCCCTGGACACCACCCCACCCCCTGGACACCCCCTACCCCCTTGGACACCCCAACCCCCAAGATAACCCCACACCCCCTAGAAACCACCCCACCACCTGGATACCCCCACCCCTGGACACCCCACCCCTAGATATCCCCTACTCCCTTGGATAGCCCCCACCCCCCTAGACACCCCCACCCCTTGGACACCCCCACCCCATGGACATCCCCACCCCCTAGACACCACCCTACCCCATGGACAACCCCCACCCCCTGGACACCCCCACCCCCTGGACTCTCCCTACCCCCTGAACATCCCCCAACCCACTGGACAACCCCCACCCCCCTGGACACCACCCCACCACCTAAACACCCCCACCCCTATGGACAGCCCCCACCCCCCTGGATAGCCCCCCTCACACCCCTGGACACTCCACCCCTTGGACACCCTACCCACTTGGATAGCCCCCCAACCCCCTAGAAAAACCCCACACCTTGACACCACCCCATCCCCTAGACCCCCCACACCCTGGATACCCCCCCATCCCCCAGACACCCCCACCCCCTAGACACCCCCACCCCCATGGACAGCCCCCCGACCCCCTGGACATTACTTCACCCCTGGAAACCCCCCCGAACACCCTGTACCCCCTTGGACATCCCCCAACCCCTTGGACAGCCCCCACCCCCATGTCACATTACCCCTTACTACAACATGGCATACCACATTATCCAAAAATTCAAATCTCGTCTGAATTCACCCATGCCTATGAACAAAAATTCCATATTCAAAACTTGAAACATTATTTTCTTATATAGAGGTTATTACATTCTAAATTCTAAATTCAATTCTATATGTGTTATAGAGAATTCAATATTGTATGTATCCAATTAAGAATTCTGTATTGTATAGGGTAATTGACTTCTGAATTCTAAATTGAATTCTTTATTTATTTAATTAACTTATGAATTATGAGTTAATTTTGTATGGGTATACTTTTTATAAGTGTATACTTTTTGTAATTACCTTATGAATTTTGTGTTAATTCTGTATGTTTGTACTGGGTAATTAAATAAAGAATTGGTGGTATTTAGAATTCTGTATGAATTATGTGTTGTATGAATTCTGTATGAATCCATACAGAATTCTATATGTATTCCGTAGTTTTTCAAAATTCTGTATGAATTCTACATAGGGGGGAGGTAGGCATGCTATTGGAAGTGCTGCAGGTGCACAGGGGGAAGGTAGGCTTACTACTGTAGCATAAATCATATGCCAATGGTGGTAAACCATTGGCATATGTGTGAAAATAGAACATATACCAATAGTTTATATGAAACCATTGTTAAACGTTTATACCAATGGTTTAAAAACCATTGGTATAGATCCTTTTACCTAACTTTTCCCAATGGTTTATGAGGAACCATTTGTAAAATTCTATACCAACAGTTCGGAAACCGTTGGTATAGACATGATTTTTGATATATCCAATATTTTTAAACTGTTGGTAAACATTTATACCAACATTTACAAAAAATCGTTGGTATATAATCCATTTTGCATCCATATACCAACAGTTCATAGAGAACCGTTGGGATATGTCTATCCCCACGGCTCCACAACCAATGGTCTGGACAACCATTGGTATAATTTATACCAATGGTTGTCAGGCCTTTACCAATGGCTTTAAACCTTTGGTAAAGGAAAATTTTCCAGTAGTGTGAGGAAATAAAAATCACGATTTCAATATTTGGGTGTCCACTCAATGGATCTTGTAGTTGTGAACTAGTATTTTGAAATAAAAATAACCTAAATACCTTCTTATAAGTTTCATGTCCATATTATGGGTTATGAGAATGAAAATATAGATATTTTCCACTAGAGCTACCATATGATAGGATATTCCGATTACAATGCTGAGGGATATTGGGGAATGGAAAAATAGTGGTAGACTAATAAAATAATTAAATTCATTTCATATAACATATTTTGGTAATAAAGTTTAATGTACTTAAAATCTGATTTTATATTTTTTTTAGAAAAATGAAAATTCCATCAAACTCGATATCCTAATGATCATACTAGATAATGAAAATATCCACAATAGAAATAATATCCAATAGTGGAACAAGAAATTATATTTTTTAATTTAATAAGAATAAATGTTATACATGCTATAATCATATGATTTTGATCCTTCCACTAATAGAGTGAGTAAAGAAGAGATTTATATATACTTAAAATACTTGGATTTTGTGTAAGATGTCTGGTGTCTAATACTATAATCCATGTCTAATGAACTATATAATTTATATGAGAATATTCATGTTTATATAATACTCATTTATATGTACAATATTTATCTATAGAAAGAAATATAGGAGAGGTTTGAGATCTCCACTGTACCATTGATGTGAAATCTTATGGAGAGAGTGCTAGATATAATTTATATAGTCAATATGATTGGCTAAATTAGGCATCTAGATATAATAGGGTTTAAAATACCTACTTAACTGTATACTGATATCAATTTAGCTTCACTACCCAAAATCTTCTCCAACTATTTTGTGAATTTTAATATGAACAATATTTATAAGTATATACTAGATATCCTTAATCTCCTTTACCTGATAGATAAGGACATGAATCACATAAATATTTCAATTATTTTTGGTGAATAAGTGGAAGAGAGAAGAAAAATCCCAAAGAATACCACTAAGTCTAAATATTCTTTGACCCACCCTTCCAAGAAGAGAAAGATCAAGTGAGAAGAAAGGGGTCATGACACTATCTATTTTATATGGAAATAAAGGCCATTGGAAGATGAAATACACCATGAAAAAGAAACAGTTGGAGTCTTTAGGTGAATTCATTATTGAGTGTAATCTTTTTGTTTATTTAAATTGGTTATTGGATGCAGCTTCTGGTTTTCACATTTGTATCAAATTATTAAAAACAATATATTTAAATGGGTCTCACATTGTAAGGCTGATCCCTGATCTACTAATAGATATATGATCACTCTAGTATCTATTGAATATTATAACCTAACCTCTACAATATGATTAATCTTGGTTTTAAAGAAATATTATTTTTTCCAAGAATTACAAAAAACATTATTTCTATACCCAATATTGATATGGATGATTGAGTTTTTGAATTTGGAAGTAAAATTTGATTTGTTTAAAAAGATAAAATATGTTATGGAATAAAACATTTAAATAAAAATCTTTATATGTTGTAATATGGAAACCACGTTTTGGAAATCGATAATAAATCCATTTCACATGAATCATATCACACTCAACAAAGGCATAAATGACAAGTCCACATAAACAAAAAGAACTTGACTAAATTATATAATGATGGGTATTTATATTCTATTGATCTAAAAAAACATGGTATATATCATGATAGTTTACATGATAAAATGACCAAAAATCTATTTAGTGGAAAGGGTGAAAGAACCATAGATATTCTTGAATTGGTTCATATAGATGTGTGTGAATGATTTCTTATTTAAGTAAGGGGTGGATTCTCATACTTCATAACTTTTAATAATTATTTTAGTAGATATGGATATGTATAATTATTGAGGTATAAGTAAAATTATTTTGATATACTCAAGGAATATTAGTTTGAATTTGAGTACCAACTTGGTAAGGAGATAAATAAACTCCACTAACATTGTGGAAAAAATATCTTAATCAATAAATGATTGATTATCTATAGGATTTTGGGATATTATCCCAACTCAATCATCTTTAGTCACTATAATGGAATTGGGGAAAGTGAAATTAGGAAACAAACCTTGTTATAAATAGTAATATTAATGATGAGTCATACAAGTATTCCATTATCCTTTTGGGAATACACATTACAAAAAATACCACATATGCTTACTTGAGTTCCAACCAAAGTGGTAAATAGTTTTCATATGAAAATTGGTATAGAAGTAAACCAATGTTGTCACATATATGATTGTGGGGTTATGTAGTTTTTTATAAGGCTCTCTATGGTGAAAAACTTGAACCCTAGGCACTAAGTGTATCTTTATAGGATATCCTAAGTAAATTAAAGGATATTATCTTTATGAACACTCAGATATGAAGGTTGTGGTTAAAATATGTCCCACCTTTCTTGAGAGGGATAAAACCTCTAAAATAGATATTTAGAGTGAGATATACTTTGATGAATCTATGGATCAAGATGAACATGATTTGGTATATGAATAGATTCCATAAATACATGTGTAAGAGGATATTCTAGACACATAAGTCGTACCTAGGAGCACTAGAGAGGTTAGAGAATAAGAAATATATGATTTTATAGTCACAAAATATGGTGACTATTTATTAGTTGATAATAATGAGGCCATTTACTATATATAAGTAGTAAGTGGAATAAAATATTCCATATGAAAATAATACATGAATTCAAAAATGGATTCCATGTATAAAATTCAAATCTAAATTTTTCTAAAACCTCTAGTATATGTAGGGTCTATTTGAAAAAAATAAGTATTTAAGAAGAAAATATACATGGATATATAACTTAATACCTTAAATTCATGATATGATGTAAAAGGGTTTAATCATTGTCAGGGAATTGGATACATTTGAAACTTTTCACCAATAAATTTTCTGAAATTCATTTGAATTTTACTTTCCATAACATCTTATCATGACTATGAGATTTGGTAGATAGATTTAAAAAAAATACTTCCTATATAGAAACATTATGGATGATTTTTTTATGACACAACCATAAGGTTTTGTGACTCCAAAGGAATCCAATAATTTATAAAATCTACAGTGCTCTATTTATGGGTTGAATCAGACATCCAGATCATATAACATTTATTTGATGAATAAAAAAGGGATATATTTTCCTTAAATAATGAAGGTGATCCTTATTTTTATAAATTTTTTTTAGAGTGTAATAATTTTATTATATTATATGTTGATAACATACTACAAATTAAAAATAAGATATCAATCATATAGTCTATTAAGACAAGGATTGACAAATATTTCTCCATGAAATACTTATGTGAAGAGACATATATTCATGGGATTAGGATCGATCAAGGTAGATCAAAGATATTTCTTGGATTAAGTAAACATACATACATTGGCAATATAATGAAGAGATTTAGTATGGAACAATCAAAGAGAGGTTTGTTACAAATGTCACATGGCACTAATCCCTCTAAGAAAACGCGTCATATGACAAAAGGTGATAGACATGGGATGAAAAGGATCCCTTTCACATCAATGATATAATTAGTCATATATTCCATGATATGTAATAGTATTGACATTTCCTATGAATTGATCATGTTAAGAAGATATCAAGCTAAACTAGGAGGCTTCCATTGGATGGAAGCTAAGAATATCCATAAGTATCTGATATGTACTAAGGATATGTTTCTAATTTATAGAGGAGATGTGGAGTTAGTCATTAGGGGAGATAAAAATTATAGTTTATAAATAGATATGGATGATTTGGAACTAAAATCTAGATATATCCTCTACCTCATTAAAGGATCTATGAGAAGGAAGCACTCAATGAAAGTGGTTTCCCCCAATTCTATAGAAGGGTTAGAGAATATTGCAGCTTCTGATTCTATTATAGAATTTATTTTGATAAAAATAAATTTCCAAGATCATGATGGGGTTTCTAGTAGTTAATATCCAATCACACTATAATATTATAATACTACAATGGTGACTCTTTCTAAGGAGACAAGGTCTCCCCAGAGGATGAGTATTATACTTCATAAGTATCATCCCTTGAGGGATTTTTCTCAGAGAGTTGATTTCATAGTAAGAATACTTTCTATAGAAGAAAATATGGTAGACCCATTGAATTAATATTTATCTTAGTAGAATCATGAAAATAATGTGAGAGATATTAGAATTAAATTCATTAGTAGTTAGATCTAGTGTAAGTGGGATTTTGTTGAAGTTAGTTCCTAAAACCAACTACTTTGTACATTAGATTACTTATATATATTAAAAAATATATAAATGTATTATCACATATTGATTTTTATTATATGTAACATTAATATGATAATGTACTAGAGTGTATGCCCCATAAAAAAGGTCATAAAAATTCCCTACTATAATGAGAACCTTGAGGTTCTATGATGATATTATTAATATTCTATCATATAGCCAAGATTATATTCTATTATTGGACACATTGTATGTTTAATTTCAGGTGAATGTTCTTCTAAGTGGATGAGACTTCATCTTATGATGTTTTCACCTTGAAATATCTAAAAGTAGTTTTTATGAGGATACACTTGATAGTATGAATTCTTCAAGTACATGTGTCATTGGATATTACTTTATAATAACTTCTTTAATGATCCTTAGACATCATATTATTATTAATGTGTATAAAAAGTCATGTATTTTGATGTATTTCCCAAAACCATGATGACATATCCCCATAGTTAAGTAGTGTGCATCGGGTTCATCATGAGTAAAATTAAATGAATTAATAAGTCAAAATATGATTTTTACTTCCATTTAATGAATATTATATCTCAAACCTTTGATTGAAATAAAATCATTAATCTAAAATTTCATGTCCATGCTGAATGATAGGTTCATTTCAGGTAGTCAAAGAACAACATATCAAGTATAAGGGATGATGGGACAATTATGAAATCTTCTTGATGATTCATTTGTGAAAAAAATATTATATTACATAGTGATCATTTTTATAGGGATTTAATAAATTAAACATTAAATTATTCCTCAATGGATGCTTTTATATGTTTCTAGTTGATGATATTAGACTTTAGGAAAACCCCCTAATTCCATTAAGGAAGATTCCTAGAGGGTCACAGACTTAGTGTTTCCATCAATCAAACTTAAACATTATTTTTATTTAATAGTTGGATTAGATATTATTCTTAAGACTGAGATATAGTTTTTATTTTGTATTTATTGATCATAATTATTTGATTACTAATTATTTGTGAGTTGAATATTTAAATATATATTTATTTGTTAGAACATCAAATATAAAATTTATTTATCTATTATTTATTCATAATATAACAAATAATATTTATTATTGGGATATGTGAATATTAAAATAAATATTTATTCACATTAATTTGAATATAATATTTATTTATTTATGTAATGAATATTTATTTATTTATTATTGAAGATTCTATAATTGCTGATGAGGAATTGAAGACCATGACAAAGGGTCTAGTGGGAATGATATATTAAATATCATTTAAATTAATAAATGATATTTATTTTATTTGTGAGTTATTTAAACATTAAGTAAATAATAACAATATAATTTTTATTATTAAACATGGGTTTTGTTTGGGATTAAAAGAATAATTAGGGACTATACACAATTAAGCATTCTCTGAAGTACCTCTATAAATACTCGATTATATCATTTTCTAGGGATGTGGTTATTCACAATGAATCCTCTCTATAAATTTCTCTCCCAATAAATAATATATATAGAGTTTTTAATCAAGATGAGGTGAATTCTTCAACATCCTTCCATTATCTCAATAACGAGATAATGCGAGAGAGAGAGAGAGACAATACCTAAGCACGAAGAATTGTGTGGAGCTCAAGATAAATAACATATGATAGATGGATCATTCATGCTAGCACTTTTCATTAAATCAGCATCATTCAGAGATCAAGGAGCACATTTAGATTAATACTATAGGTATTTACCTTTTTATCCTCTTGGAACAATGATAGTATAACTTGAACAAGGTTTTCAAATGGTCGTCGTCATTATCAAAGAATGAATCTCCAAACTAAGGAAATTATTACTGTTAAATTAATTATAAATTTAACATGATAGATCCACACTATTGGATGTAGGATAATTTATCATTTTATTTTAGTATATTAATTTGACATGTCGATTATCCATCATGTTCTTGTGGGTTTTTAATTGAATATGAAAAAAATCTAATTTGGGAATAGATTTGACTAGCGCTTGCACTCTGACCAGAACACTTAAGTGTCATCGGAGAGGCTCTGTTTAAATTTATAATTATTTATAATCATTTATCTATTTACATAATAATTAGTTTTTCATTTCTAGTTTATTTATTCTCAATTTGAAAGTTTAGATGTCATCTTAATTCACCTTTATATAACTAGGAATGGGTTTAGAACACATAAAGAGCATCTGAAAAAAATCCAATAGTACATAGGATTCTATATGGATAACTTGGGATTACGTGCTGTTTAAAATAAATGTACATGCCATGTAATCATATACATCGTACTAGGAGAAAAAAAATAAAGAAAATAGTTGGTACTGTGATGGATATGTGGAATCATGAAAATCTTGATGTTGACCAGAACCAAGTGGAACGTAGTTTTAGGGACTACACACTATGTAGATAGTGTACATGTTGTGTTGTCCTACATGGTTTGCAAACAATTTTTCCAAATAGGAATCATGAATTTATTACATGACACGTATGAGCTTAAAACCAAGATGCAAATCCAGATGGAATTATATTATGTATAGATAGATTACATGACATGTAACCCATAAATGTCTATATAGAATATAGATCGAGTCACTAGGTGTGTAGCCTATTCTACACTCCATGTAACACATACCTATATACATGAAGTACATTCCAAGATATTCCATACACTATATAATTAATTTACATAGAAATAAAATTTATTATACCATTAAAAGTAATTTACATGTTTCCATGTTTCATAAATTGATAGTAGAAACCATGGGATTGGTTTTAAAGATTATTGTGTTAAATTTGGAACTAAATGTCGTGTATGTTCATTTCACACTATGTAATCCACGTGTATTAAAATAAGTACATATCAAATAAATTAATATATCTACTTGTTTCACTAATTTAACATACATTCCATGTAATTATGTAACCTGTCATGTATTCTATGTTTCATGTGAGTGAATAATACATAACTACTATTCATGACATGTAGTTTAGATGAGTACACATATATTTCAACTAAGTACATTCCCAATATTAAATAAAATTAATTAATTTAATCCATTTAAAAATATATTTGATGAGAATATATAGGATTTTTTGGATGGATATTAAGGTAAATGAAAGAATTAATTATTAAGATAATTATTTTAATAATTCATGTAGTTTATCATAATTAATAATGATTGAAACGGATTCTAGTTTGTTAAATTATTATTAGTTTCATATATGTGACTGATCATGATCTTGAATGACCAATGTATGTGTTATATTTATTTTTAATTCAATATTATTGCATGGGTTTGTATATGTGAAAATGTTTTATTAAATTAAATATGATTTCATGTGGGTCACATCTCCCATCTTTTACGTAGGACTTGTGTTCCCATGGTTTGTTTTATATAAACACCATAACCACTCTAATTGTTACCCTCACCTATGTGTGAGTTATAAAAATATTTAAAGTTTGAATCTATCAGAAGAGAAAGTTATTTATAATTTGATTTGAGATTAAATATACAAACAAAATACAAATTTTAGTGGTGGAATATTGATACTACAACTCAAGACAAGATCATATCAAAGAGTTTTTCTCCTATGGTCCTAGGACGATTTATTCCACCATCAATAAATCAACCATTTTTAAGATCATGATCAATACACTTTATTTATTTATTTATTTTAAATTCATGGTTATTTATTTTATGTTAATGCATGTTTTTGAAATTATTAAAAAATATCACATAAATAAAATAAGAAAAGAAGACATGCAAGATAAAATATAATAAATAGATTATTTGAAAATATTTTATCAAAACATGGATAATTAATTATGTAAGATCTATATAATATTAACAAGAAATGTACAAGATAAAATAATAAAATTTATGCATAACCACCAAATTCCCCAAA
This sequence comes from Viscum album, assembly GCA_963277665.1. Classification (NCBI taxonomy): domain Eukaryota; kingdom Viridiplantae; phylum Streptophyta; class Magnoliopsida; order Santalales; family Viscaceae; genus Viscum; species Viscum album. The sequence continues at coordinate 403,371,209 of OY728138.1, forward strand.
TAAATATTATTTCATAAAATAATTCTATTATCTGAGTTAAGATGGACCCATAGATATAGCATCGTCTAAACCATAGTAAAGGGAACTTTTAATTATTGGGAGTGTAATAAAATATGATGGGTTGACATAATAAAAATTTTATAAGATTTAATGCCTACTATTCAATATAAATTTGGATACAAGTGTTAAGGAAATCCAAATTAGGATTTTAGGATTGGGGAGTTCAGTCAATGGATTAAGGTGCTGCAAGCTAGAAGTTAGAAGTACTGCCTAAATAAATACCATATTTTGATTTACATAGCCATATTATGGGTCACGGGAATGGATATATGGATCATTTACACTAGAGTATCCACATGATTTTATATTCAATTTTCACTGGTGAGGGATATTGGGAGTTGATAAAAAAGTGAGAGACTAATAAAGAAATTAAATTTGTTTTATTTCACATATTTTTGGTAATCATGTATAATGAACAAAAAATATACATTTATATTTTTTTGTAAAAAAATAAAAATCCCATCAGTTATAATATCCTTGTGATCTATAATAGAGAAACAAAATATTCTTACTAGCTATAACTTCTAAGAGTGGTATATACAATTATGCATTGTACTTTGACAAGAATGGAAGCTCTACTTGTTAGAATCCTTATTTTTTTATTTTCACACTGAAGGGGTCAATGAAGAAGGTATTTTTTCTACTTAAAAAACATTGATGATATGATGTATTACCAATTTTTGATGCTATCATCAATTTTTGATGAAATTTATTTGCCTCATGAGAATATGGGTGTATTTATAATGCTCAAGAATCTCTATGAACTTTATCTAGAGAGATCTAGACTAGAGCAGTTTGAGATATCCTAGACACTATTTAAGTGAAATCTTATAGAGTGTGAACAAGATAGACCTCACATAACCAAGATGATTTTTATATTGAGTCTCTAGATATTTTGGGGTTTAAAAAACCTGATGAATTTCACATCGATCTCATTCTATCTTCAATACCTCTAATATTTTACAAATTTATTGTGAATTTTAATATGAAAAACATTAAGAAGTCTGTCTGGATATTCTTATGCTAATTAACTAGGTATATAAGGATGTTAATCATGAGAATCCATCTATTATTTTGGTAAATAAGAGGAAGGGAAAAGTGAAAGGCTCAAAAACACCACTAAGTCTAATTTTTTTTCATCATACCCTTTTAAGAAGAGGAATATCAAGTGGAATGTAGGGTAGTAGTATGTCATCTATTTTTCATGTGGAAATAAGGTCCATTTGAAGAATAAATATACCATATAAAAGAATAAAGGGGAATCTTCATATGTATTCATTGTAGAGTGAAACATTTATATTAAAAAAACTAGGTATTAGATAGAGCTTGTGGTGCTCACATTTGTATCCAATTATAGGAACCAAGTAGATTTAGAAGGGTTTCATGACTGAGGGGGATCTATGAGGTGATAATAGATCTAGACTCTATATATTGGATATTAGATATTATCACCTCTTATTATCAATAATATTAATCTTGGATTTGGATAACCATTATAATGTTCTAAGAAATACTAGAAAGATTTTTTTATATCTAGCATTAATATGAATGGGTTTGTTTTGATATTTGGAAATAAAAGTTTCTACATTTTAAAAGATAGAATATGTTATGATATTTAAAATTTAAATAATGGTTTTTATTTTTTTGAATATGAAAACCAAATTTTGGAAATCGATAAAAAATCTAGCTCACAAGACTCATATAACACTAAACTATGGAATCATCATCTAGCTCATGTAAATGAAAAGTTCTTGACTAAAATATCAAGATGTGTATTAATATTATTTTAAACTAAAACAACTTGATATATGTTACACTTGTTTACAAGGTAAAATAACTACAGTTCCCTTTAGTGTTAAGGTAAAAAGGATACAGAGCCTCTTGAATTGGTTTATACAGATGTGTGAGGACCATTTCATATTGAATAAAGGGGTGTATTTTCATACTTTATAACTTTTATTGGTGATTTTAGTAGATATGGATATGTATTCTTAATTATATATAAGTTATATTATTTTGATAAATTAAAGTAATATAAAAATGATGTTGATAACCAACTTGGTAAGATGATAAAGAAACTCCACTCAGACCATGTCGAAGAATATATTAACCAAGAATAAATTGATTATCTATGGGAGATAGGATATTATCCCATATAAATACTCTTTATACATCATAATGAAATTGTATAAGTGAAAGGAATAAATAAACATTGTTAGACATGGTGATATCAATGATTAGTCATGCATGTATTTTATTATCCTTTTGGGGATATGCATTATTGATAATAACACACATACTAAACTGAATTACAACCAAATTGGAAAATTTTATTACATATAAACATTGGTATTTATGTAAAAATATGTTATTATATGTATGAGTGTTTGTTTTTAAGGTTTTTAATGATATCTCTTGTAAAAAAAATTCACACCGAGGCACCAAGTGTATGTTTATTTGATATATTAATAAAACTAAAGGATAATATCTATATGACCCATAGATAAGAAGTTTTTCATTAAAAAAATCCCACCTTTATTGATATATATTACATATCCAAAATAGGTAGTGGGAGTGAGATAGAATTCTATTAAGTCATCAGTCAAGATACACATGAGTTGGCATATGAATAGTTCTACAAAACCCCATGGAAAAGTATGCTCTAGAGACACAAGTACTGCATAAGAGTAATATAATGGTTATATAAACAAAAAGTATGTTTTTCTAGTCATTGAGGATGGTGAATCTTTTTTAGTTTATAATAGTGAACCTGCATTCTATAAGGAATAAGTAGGTGGAACCAAAGCTACCAGATGTTAAGATATCAGTAATTTTAAAGTGGATTCCATGTATCAAAACTAACACTAGATTTTGGTAGATCCTCTAGTGAATATAAATACATTTTTTTGAAAATTAATATTCAAGAAGAAACTACACATTTAAGGACGATTTAATACCTATAAGGCATGAATATTTTTAAAAGGGTTTAAGATGGGAATTGACTATGAAAAAATAAATTCACCAGTATTTATAATAAAAACTATTAGAATTCAACATTACATAACTACTTACCATGAATATAATATTTGATATATGGGTTTTAGAACAACCTTACTTAATGTTTACTATGTATCATATGTCAATAGAGAACAAATAGAATGTTTTGTGACACCTAAATATTCCACTATGGTATACAAGATACAAATAACCATTTGTGGGTTAAAGTAAACATCTAAATCATGGAACAATTTCTATGAAAAATCCATATGATATATTTTTTTCCATAAAAAATGAATGTGATTCTTGTTCCTATAAATAGTTTAGTGGGAATAAAATTTCATTATTGGTAGTATATGTTGATATAATACTACTAATTAGAAACAATATACTTGTCTTACCATTCATTAAAAAGTGGTTGAATACATGGTTCTCCATGAAAAAATTAGTTGAAATAGTATATATTCTTGGGATTAATATTCGTAATTATAGATTCAAGATGATGTTTAGACTAATTCAAGGTACATACATTGAAAAAATACAGAATAGACTCATTATGGAACAATATATTAGGGGATTTCTAAAAATGTCACATGGAATGCATCGCTCAAAGAAAATTTATTCCTAGAAAGAAGAGGAGGGATTGAGTATGGAAAGGATCCCATATTTTTCAATGATATGGTAAATCATGTATGCCATGGTATGTAACATGAATTGTGTTGAATATTTCTTAGGCATGGTAGGAAGATATCATTACAACCTAGGAGACTACCATTAGATGGATGTGAAGACTATCCTTATGTATCTGAGGTGTACTAAGGAAATGTTATTGATTTATAGAGGATATGAGGATGAAATCATCATAAGATATATGGAAGATAGTTTTTAAACTAGCTAGTATGATTTTAAATAAAAAATATAATATATATTCACCATCAATGGATGTGTTGTGAGCTAGAAGAGTTCATAGAAAACTGTGTTTTCCCATTCTATAGTAGAGCCTGAGTATGTTACGACTTATGATGTAGCTAAATAAGTGGTTGGGATACTAAAATTCACCCAATATGTTAAAATTGTATCTAATAGTAAATATATAATCAAACTATAGTATGATAATACTATAATAGTGTATCATGTTATAGAGCTAATGACTCATTAGGAGATGAAGCATATACTTCATAAGTATCATATGTTAATAAATATTTCTTAGAGAAGTATTTTTGCAGTAAGAAGAGTTTCCACAAAAGACAACATGGTAGAATTGCTGACTAAATCATTATATTAATAGAACTATGAATAAAATGTGACATCAGATAGACTTAATGGTGTTATTAGTTGTATATAGTGAATGTGGGAGTCTATTGGAGTTAGTTCCCAAGAACTAAAAACTTCATATATTAGATAACACACACACACACATATTCAAACATGTAAAAATGTCTTATTACATATTGATTGCTCATATGCACAACATTAATGTGATAATTTCCTAGAGTATCTATCTATTGAAAAGGTCATACCAGTTCCCCACTATGATTAGAACCTTGAAGTACTCTAATTAAATTCTTAAACTTACATTATGTGGATAGGATTACATTCCATGACATGATACATAATAAATTTCATATCAGGTGAGATTAATCATCTGAAGATGAGATATTATCTTAGAAAGGTCACACTTGGTAGTCTCTAATAAGGGAGATTATGTGGATGAACGCACACGTTTTAATTACACATATATTATTATAATTTTATATTACTATATATGAACATGTGAAATAATACTTATAAATGAGATCACTATTAATTCATATTATGAGTGAAATGATTTAATATGTTCCAAAAAAATGTGATTATATATTCTCATAGTGAAGTAGGATACGTTCTGTGCATCATGAGTGATGTTTCATTAATGAATAAGTGAATATATAATTTTACACAACTATTTTAGGATGATTATATCTTGGACTTATATTGAAATGAAAATTTCAAAATTAAATTCCATGGCCATGGTGAATAATGGGTTTATTTCAGGAATTAAAAGAATAAAATATCGAGCATATAAGAAAATAAACTGAGTATGTAACATGATTTATGTATTACTCAAGACAAAAATGTTATATTACATAGTGATAATTCCTTTATGGTTGTCATTATTGTGACATTACGTCTTCCTCTATGGGTACCTTAATGTGTTAGTGGATATTAATATTATAATTTGGTAATGTCCACCTAATTCTGATGAAGAAGAGGGCGAGTGTGTCACACACTTAGTTTTTTGGTCGATCTCAATTAAATACTATTTTCATTTATTAGTTGGAATAAATTTTATTATTAAGATTTATAAATAATATTTATTTAAGATTTATTGATTATAATTATTTAGTAACTAATTATATGTGAGTTGAATATTTTAATAAATATTTCAGAAGGCCATCGAATAGAATATTCATTTATATTTAGATTATTTTCAAGGTTATAAATAAAATTTATTATTGATTTATATGAATATTAAAATAAATAATAGTTTGTAAGACTGTGAACATAATATTTATCTATTTATAAAATGAATATTTATTTATTTATTATTAGAGGTTTGGTAAATACTGATAAGGTATATCGAATATAGTTAAAGGGTCCGGTGGGAATGATATATTAAGAATCATTTAAATAAATAAATGATATTTATTTTATCCATGATTTTTTCAGGATTCAATGAAATAATAATTATATAATAATTATTATTAGAAGTGGGGTTCAATAGGGATTAAGATAATAATAAAGGGACTCTAAAAAATTATTCATTCCATGACCTAGATTTATAAATAATCGGTTATATCATTTTTAGGGTTGTGGTTGTGCACAATGAATACTATGATGATATTTATATCCTAATAAAGAATATATCTAGAGTTTTCTATCAAGAAAAATTAAATTCTTCCACCCACTACCATCCTATCAGTAATGAGAGAATGATAGTATAAATTCCTCAAGCCTCAAGTATTTTTGGAAATCAAGATAAAAATAAAAGGTGAACATATTATTTTTGTTAGAATTTTATGTTCTATCATTGTCATTCAAATATTGAGGTACATGTGTGGATCATCGCTATAGATATTAACCTTTGTATCATCTCAGTGAAATGATTATACAACTCAAAAAAGGGGTTTGGATAATAAATATATTAATCAAAGAAAGAATCTCCTGAATGAGGTAATTATTGCTATTAAACTAATTATAAATATAACATGAAAGATCCTCTATCTTGGTTATGTTATTTTTTTTTAAAATTTTTCACATATATTCATTTTCCATGTTGTTTTTTCATTATGTTCTTGTGAGATATTAGTTGAGTATAACTATATCCAAGTTTGGCATGGGATCTAACATCATCATCTATAATGTTACCTTCTAAGAGTAGCTAAAATTTCAATCAATCACATTCCCAATGTGGATTTTATTATATTAAATGAATAATACACAAGAACATGATTATGAATTTAAATGTACAATGAATACACCTGAATAAATTTATAAAGTATCCAAAAACCAAGAGAGTTTATTTTTCACCTTAAATTTATAATTAATTGAATTACAAAAAAAATCCATGGTCTTGAGATTTTTCATTGTTATATATGTTGAACAATAGAACCCCTGATCGAGTTATACCACCATTTCATTGATAGGATATGAATTAGAATCCATCTATTAGTGATCCACATATTCTCCTCAATCTCTAAATGAAATTGATGGATTGATGTGTTCTAGTGAATGCGATTTTATTGTCTTTCATTTTTCACCTTGATTGAAACCCAATCCATTAGGATTGAAGGATTATCTCTCTTATTCTTTAATTATTGAGGGGAAGGATTGAGGTGGGATAATTCGCTTGGACTTGAGTAAAACCTTAGAAATATTTTTCAACGAAAGAGTTTTCTAATGAGAAAAAATATTGTTCACAACAAAAATGATTCTCATGAATTATCTAAAATGAAATAACATTGTATATATAGAGCTAGGGTTTATTAATGTCAATTTCACAAAGGTAAATAATAGAATAATAAAACTAAGTTATACACCAATACAATCCAATAATAATAATAATAATAATAATATATAATTTCATGCACTAGCATGTGAAAATAAATATCATTTTCATTATCGGGCTCTTTACTCGCTAGACTACCTTCCTCAGAATTTACCAAACTATGAATAATTTGTATTATTAATTTTATAAATAACTAAATTTTATTTTCATTTTCTTATGAATATTTTTTTTCACTAATTTAACTAAATAAATAATTATTTAATAATTATTATTATTAATTACCATGTGAATAAAAATAATAGATAAATAATTATTCTTTTCAATGGTCTTGTTAATAAATATTTATTTAAATATTCCACTAACATATAAATAGTGACTAAATAATAGAGATCATTGAATACTAAATAATTATTATTTTTATTTATTAAGAATAATATTTATTCTAATCATTAAATAAAAATATAATTTAACTGAGATCAATGGAAACACTAAGTGTGTATCGCTTTTGGCATCTTCCATAGTGACATTAGGCGATATTTCCTAAAGTCCAAAATTATCATCTAGAAACGTGTAAAATATCACATAGAAAAATAAGTTAATTTATCAATGATCAAAAAAATATACAAATGCTCGTTGTTCAATATAATCCCTTTGTCTTGATATCTCATTAAACAGGCTGCATTCTCACATCATTAACTTATATGATCAATATGTATTTATTTGTATTCCGGAAATGAACCCATCAATAACCAAGGACATGGAATTTTATTTCAATATTTCCATTCCAATCACATTTCTTGGACATCATCTTACTTAAATTGAAGTGAAAAATCCTATATTGAATTATTCATTAATGTAATATCACTCGTGATGCACCCAACACATCATAATTCACCATGAGTATATGTTAACATGGTTTTTGGAAATTAATCAACATATGTTACTCATGATATGAATTAATAATAATATATATTCCAAGGATCATTACACACATTCACTTATAAGAACATCCAATAGTACATAAACATGTGGAATTTATACTTGTGGGTCTCTCCTCATAATCTATTATCTTGGAGATTACTAATACTAAACATTGTAAGATAAATTCTCCTCAACTTATTAATACTCACACTAAATAGAAAATATACTATGTGTCCAATAATAGAATCTTATCCCGACTAAATGATGAATTTTTAATAATATCATCACCACACTTCAAGATTTTCATCATAGAGGGGAACTACTATGAAATTTTAAATGAAATAGATAATATTGGACATTATCACATTGAATTTATACATAAGAATAATAAATATTTGAAAAATAAATTTATTAATATCTTGGTATTTTTATGTATTAGAAATTTATTGAACAAAGTAGTTAGTTACAGGGAACCAACTCCAATAGAATCTCAATTTTACTAGATTTAAATGCTAACTCATTTGTTAGTTTTCATGTTAATATTTCTTTCATTGAGTATGGATATAGCTATAGGGGATACAATGTTTCTCATATATTATAGATATTGAAACCATAAAATATAGTATGTTTGTATTTAATATAACCTTAGGCTTACTGTGATCCTAGATAAAAACAATCTAAAGTAATAATAGTGTTATTTACTCTTTAACACTAGTATTCCCATTTATCCTATTACCAAGAACTCATCCAGTTTGAATTTCTCAAGTATCATGGGATAGTTCTAACTACATTCATCTACTGTTTTTCTGGAACTCTTTGATATTTTTACTCCATGACATATGTATGTGTAACATCAAATATTAATACATATTATGTAATATTATACATATTTATAGAACTAAATATTGGTAAATTCGATTCATAATAATAAACACTTCATGTTCCTATGCATGTAATCCTAGAGAGATTATATGTTACATGACATGGTTAATAATTCAGTCTCGAATCACCTCATATTATCAAGGTATTCACTATAAATGAATTTCAAAACCCATAGATACATGTTTCAAGATCTTGTTCCCTAGAAATTTTGTTGATATATTTAATTTCATTCTTGGAGAAAATCCTTCCTAATAAAAATGGTAAGAATAACTATATGTTTATCAACATATCTAGATTTAAAACTATAGATCTCCCTCTAACCTCTTATAGACACATCGTAATCCTTCATTACAAACAAATATTCTATGATCACTTTGATTTCCTATATCAATAAATATATATATTCAATTTTCATATCTTATTAACATTCATTGCTATCATCAACCCTTTTGGCTATATTATATAAATAAGTTTCATAGGGTCTCAATTAAAGAAATTGGCCTCCACATCCAACCTCCCTATAAAAATATCATAGAATATTGTTATGATAAGTATAATTATAAATTATTTTTTTATTATGATTTGAGTAAAAGTTATTTCTATAGAAAATGTCTTAGAAATCATTTAAACCTTTTAATAATCAATTTTTATTTATTGGTATTGAATTATACTATCTATATACAACTTCACTTGAATTATCACTAGCAGTGTGAAGTCTAAAAACATTTAAAATAAAAATCCTATAAATTTTGGTATATATAATACATTATTAAATTCATAAATAAAAATCAATCTTATCATATTTAAATTTACTGCTTATTTATAGGAATCATTATTCTCATTGAATAATATATCACCAGTGCTGGTGAATATAAAACCACCTCTTTGGTTTTAGCTTTCCTATGTAGTATGTGTCTTTAAAAGAAAACCTTCCACTTAGATTTGTGGAGTTTTCTATTCATATAACAAATATTTTGAATTTGGATCCTAAAATTCAATGATGTTTAGTCTACTCCCACAAACTCAAAATCTATGTGATTCCCTCTTAAAGAAATATATTAAGTGTATACCAATTAGGTATGTTAATATCCTTAGTGGATATAGGATAATTAAAACTAATAGACCTAGAGTTTCATTAATATTAATTTGTAGGTAAATAAAAATATTATCAAATGGTTCATATTAAACACTAATAGTTATATCAAATGGATTTATTATGATATTATAGTTCACATAATATCCATTATCCAAGGTAGTTGAAGCATAAATTATGATTTTTTTGTTATTTATGAAACGTGTCTTGGAAGAAATATATAGAATATTTCCAATAAATATAATAAATTACATCGAACCCCTTTAAATACCATCAATACTATGTTTTATAATGTAATAGGATTGTGGGATTACCTTCACCCCACATATTAATTATTGACAAATACATGGTTTTGGTACAATTTGATAATCCCTATTAGAGGATCCTATATGCTTTACTAATTGTATTCATTTTTTCACCAATAATTCTTAAAATATCTTGAAGTAATATTATTAAGTATATGAAATTACATATTATCTTTAAATTTTTGAATAGTTCATGCGGTCTTTATGAAACTACTCTAATATATTTGTGGTATACCTTTATTTGTAATGGGTTATTTATTAAAAAAATAATAGAAAATTTGTCTGTATACCTAGTGTCTTAGCTCATAGGAGACTCAAACACCTTATATATATATATATATTATTTTCAACTAAAATTAGTTTTAATTGATAAATAATTATCTTTATATAATGCGTTATTCCAAGTCTTATATTTATATTCATAATTTTTTTTTATAAATTTTTGATTCTATAATTACTAAACTATTAGTTGAGTATGAAATACCATGAAAACATTAATTCTAAAATAAAATAGTGGATTATTGTGTCTAATTAGACACTATAAATAATATTTTTGTAAAAAATAATAAAAAATAATAGTTTAACGTGAATCCATCTAGAAATCAGGAAGTTGAACACTTCTTTATATTAATATAGGAATCACCCTTCTTCATCTTCTTTAAGAATACACCAATAATTGAGTAATATTTATGTAATTTTTTATTCTAGTGTTTTAATTCACATGTAGAAACATATTGTATTTAATAACCATGAATTAAGATATAAGAATTAAATTTATGAATATACATAAAGTAGTAACTTCTATTTCGATTAATTTCATTTTTAAATCTAATAACCTTTATTTTCACATGAGAATAAAACAAGCTCATGTACCATTTCATTCCATTTTATTTTCCTTTTCTTCGAAGTGAATTTCAAAGAGGACTTAGACATAGATTTAGTCTTTGGGATTTTTTTCTTCTCATTTCCACTTGTTCATTATAAGTACAAAAGGCTTTTCATGCTTCATGTCCTTATATATATAGTGAAGTAGAGTAAGGAGGTATGGGAGACACTTATCACTTTTATTCATATTAAAATATACATAAAAATTAGAGAAAATCTAAGGACATTAATAAAGTATGAGATCAATGTATAATTCATCATGCATATCAAATCATAGAATGTGTAGACAATCAATTTAACTAATCATATTGACTACATGATTTAAAATTGTAAATTTCTTTCAAATATTATAAGTAAATAATTATTTTTAGATCTCAAAACAATCATGGTCAACTCTATCCTAATAAATATCCTAGAGCTCTATGATAATGATAAATACATCCATGTTCTCATGCAATTTTTAAAGTTCATCGGATATGGATGATAATATCAAACACTAGACATCTACCACATCATTCGAGTATTTTGAGTATATATAAGTAACTTCTTCACTTACTCTTTAGTAGGAGTATAAGACACTAGAGATCCTAGAATTTAATACATTAGTTCTTGTTGTAGTATAATACACAAGTGCATGCAACACTATCAGAAGTTATTTCCAGTAATTAGAGACTATAAATTAAGGGGATATCAAGGTTGAAGAACATGATATATTCTATAATACAATAAATGAATATTTATGTACATAAACTTATTACCAATATCTATGAGATGAAATAATATTTTATTATCTTATTATTCTCCCACTATTTTATCAAGTCTAAATAAACCTCACTATTATAATCAGAATGTCCTATTATGTGGATATTCTGGTGGAAAGGATCAAAATTTACTTTCTTATAAACTAGAAAAGGTTTTGGTCAATTAATCAAAGGTATTTTGGTAGGTGGTATTAGAAACTTCTAGCTTGAGTCTCCTTGATACATTGATTATAACCCCCAATCATTAAATTCTAAATCTAATTTTTCTAAACACTTACCTCTAAGATAAACCAACTGTACAAAGGGATACTTCACTTTATGTCAATTTGGATAAGTAAGCTGGAAACCCTCATTAAAATTATAGGATAAAAGTAATTTTACTGAAAATGGAAAGACCGAAACTTAGTTCTATGGTTTCATTATAAATATAGAAGAGAAATGTGTATTAATGTTATATTTACTGGATGTATTTTATTTATTATGTATAAACATGTATTTCTAATATTATGTGGATTTTACATATTTAATTCACCATGTGTTTGATAAAATCAATTTATGAATAATACATTTATTCTATTTTACCATGCATACCTTGTTATCTTATTTAGTTTTTGTGATCACATTTAACATCATACAAATATACATCTAATAAAATATATAACCATGCACATGATAAAATAGAATAAATAAGGTGACTTGATCATGATATTTATAATGGTTGATTTATTTATTTTTTTGACACACACGTAGGTGAGGGGAACCATAGTAATGGTTATGGGGTTTACTTAAAAGAAACAATGGTTATGAATGTCTTACATAATAAATGTGGGAGTAATAACAAAGTGGATATCATATTTAATTTATTAAAACATTATCACATATAAAAGTCAAACTAATAATATTAAATTTAATAGAAATTGATCACATAAAATGGTAAATTAGGCTCATGACCAGTCACATACATGCAATTAATAAACATTTAATATAATATTATTCATTTAATTAATTCTTAATTAAGATAAATTACATAAATTAAAAAATTAATTATCCAATTAAATAAATAAATAAATTATCTTAATATCCTTATATATAGCCTAGATATTCCCATCTAGTGTCATTTTAAAAAAAATAAAAAAATTAATTTATTTAAAATAAATTAATTATAAGATGCGTACATAGAGGAAACATAGTTTGTACCCATATGGACTTTACGTTGTGACCTGTGGTTGTGTATTACTCACTCACATGACATGTCCCATAATTACACAGTGTGTGCTATCAATTAATGACACATTAATACCTATTAATTTATGTTTTTTATACCACTTTTAATGAAAACAAAGTACATGGCATATAATAAGAATACCCAATGTGTAGTTTTGAATTTAATGTTGAAATAATTAAGTATTTAATACTATTTTCACCATATCACATGATGTGAACTGTCAATTTATAACACCAAATCATGTGTTAACTTGGTTTTAATGATGTAATAATTATTTTTCATGTAAATTAATTTTGTGCTATATAACCTATCTTGGAATGTCCTCTACATATATGAGCATGTGTTAGATGGTGTGTATAATCAGATACATACTTTGTGCTTATTTGTAAAGTTTTCTATGATACATGCCTCAAAATTCAATGTGTAATACAAAAATACATTTATTGATTATATGGAGTGTATGATATCTATACACCGTGTAATTATATCTATCCATGTTTCTCAACTTATGACCTTACACGATATGTGATAAATGTGTGACGTGTATTTGAGTATAATGTTTCTAATCCTTATAGTTTTACATGGAGTTTATGCCAGATAAATGGTATGTAGTACCTAAAACAATGTGTTATGTAGTCCTAGTCAATGTGTGATCATGTAATGACATAGTGTAACCTATACATGACCAACCATGTTTACTGTTTCTATGTCCAAAATACAGTGAATATGGGTACATGGTGTATAATTAGGTTACACATCGCATATTCCCATATTATCTAGATAGAACATTCATTACCACTGGATGTTTTATTTGGATGTTATTTATCTATTATTAAATAGTTCTAGGTTATATAAAGGGGGAAAAAATAAGATATATAAAATTTTAGATTAAGGAACAAATAAAAAAATGAAGAAATAGTAGAAAATTCATAAATCTATAAATGATTAAAAATAATTAAAAAAATTAATGTGACTGATGTGATACAACTTGAAGGTTGTAAGAATATTATAAGTGCTGGTTAGGCCCATTCCCAATATGTATTTTGATGTATTCAATGAATAATACTAAAAAACATGATGAATAACCAACATGTATAATGATTGCACCCAAATAAATTGATAATGAATCCCCAAACCAAGAGAGAGGATCATTCAAGTTAAATTTATATTAAATTAAATGATAATAAAATACCTTGGTATTTAGATATTTATTTAATATAAATTTTTATTTATCTAACCCCTATTCTAGTTTCACCATAATTGCACCAAGGGGATCCAAATTAGAGTCCTTTAAATAGAGATCCACACATGATCCTTGATATTTGAATGATTTTGAAGGAACATTGGGTACTAAAGTGGAAAATCTAATCATCATTAATTTTTTCATTAGTCACAACATAATCCTTTATACATAAAGTATTATATGATTTTTTATCTAATTCTCGAGAGAACAGATGGAGGTGTAATAGTTTTCACAATCGTGAGAGAAACCGTATACATGTTCATCATGAAGATAATTTTCTAGGGAAGGGAAATATTGTTAAAAATCAAATTATTCTCACAAATTGTCTAAAATGATATAACATGGTGTATATAGATCTTGGTTTTATTATTTTTAATTTCACAAAGGCCCTTAATCAAATAACAAAACTAACATATACCTCATGAAAATAATAATAATAATAATAATATATAATGAAAAATAACAACATGCACAAATAAATATGATTTTAATTAATGGGTGCTTAACTCATACCATCCACCTTCCTCAATTTTTATAAAACCCTGGGAAATAAATAATAATTACTCATTTGATAAATAAATAAATATTATATTCATGATCTTGTAGATAAATATTTATTTTAATGTTAACACAACTAAATAAATATTTATTTTATAATAAATATTATATTATAATATATTACATAGAGGGGATTAAAAATTAATAATAACTCACACACCCTAGTCTCTAATGGATCTAGGCATGTCCCTCCACATAAGGATTGACAGAAACCCACTTGACCTATTTTATTATTTATCAATAACCCTTAATGGCCCAGAAAGTTTAAGACTCAAATTATCTATGGTTCGATGCATCAGAACATTCATGGAGTGACCCCGACCCTAGAAGCCCAGAGCCAATGCCTACTACCACTACATTGGCATAAGATACATGGAAACAAATCCTAAAGGAATGATCATTTTAGTAGTCCTGGTAAACTAGATATATAAAATATTCCCATATTACATTTGAATACACAATATTACAGTATTTTTTTTCAGGAATAAATTTACTCCATCTAGAGTATCCTTTCATATCATTCATAGTAAAATTTATGGAATCTTGGAGAAAAAAAATAAGGGTGAGATTAACTGTTTAGTTAGGGTTAAATTCAACAGAATAAATAATGAATGAATGAGCATAATAAATATGGTAAGGTAAATAACCAAACACACATTCCATGTAGTAAAAAAACTAAGAATGAAATGCTTAAATAATATGTAAAGGTAAATAACTGAACACAAATGACATGTAATAAATAAATTGAGAATAAAGTGAATAAATAATATAGAAAGTTAAATAATTGAACACAAATCCCATATAATCAATAAACTGAGAAGGAAGTTTATAAATAATATGGAAAGGTAAATAAATGAAAACATATTCCATTTAATCAATAAATTAAGAATGAAATGTATCCATATATATTTTTATAGTGAAATCTCATGTATAGTAATAAATTAATTTTGAATACAGGTAATGATTAAATATTAGATTTTTCCTAGTTACATGGTACCTTTACTAACAAGGCATTTCACTTGAAACTTCAAAACATACTGTGTAAAAAACTCAGTTAACTATGGATAGCCAAATGATTCTCCCATGATACTACCAATGCATCAAGGGGATACCTATAATTGGACCATACCCACATTGTACCAGTTCAAAAAATTCCTTATATATTGAAAAATTGTCTTATAAACAATGTTCCTTATCATATAGTATCCATATTGATTAAATAATGTAGGTTTATAAATATTTGACTAGATATCAAGTAACTTTAAATTTAATACATTGTATGTGGAAATGATGTATGATTTAAGCAATAAACATATCCATGACAATTAATGTGGATATTTAGAGGAAATTTAATGTCCAATTATCATAAGAAAGTAAAAATTTCAAGGGAAAGTTATTGAATAAAAAAATGAATCAAGGAAGTGAATTCCAATACTTTCCTTAGTCAAAATCAACATAAAAAATCCATAGGAAGAATAAGGAGGTTATCAATAAAATATATACCCAGTTTAAATTAAAGGGTTTTTGTTGTTGATGAATATAAATACCATTAAAATATCTTGTAAAAATGAACTTTAGGAAAATATCCTTTCCATTCTGGTTTTTTTTAAAATACTTTTCTTTCAAATAAATTTTAAAAACATTTTCTTTAAAACTATCCTTATAAACATTCAAATTAATATTCAAATAAATAATAATGGGTAATTCCATACATGGCATACAAGGTAAAAATAACATTCCTTTTACATTGTAAAAATATTAAAAAAGTGTGTTTTTTGGAAAAAAAGAAGTTTCCTTTAAAAAATTTTGGTAAAAATTAAAAATAGGTCAAAATTTATTTAATTAATCATTTTTAAAAGGATAAAAACCTTTTTGAAATAATTTTTAGAAAACATGGTTTTGGAAGAAAACAGTTTTCTGAATGAAGTGAGAAATAAAGTTAGGCTTTCTAAAAAACATTCTCTAAGACATTTTAAGTAACAAAGAGTCTAAAAATTATAAAATTACTTGAATAAATATAGGAGAACAAAATGAAAGGGTTTATGATATAATGATCATATAATTTACTTTAATGGAAATTCAAGTGTAAACAATCCTGAATAAAATGAGATTGTGAAGTAAAACCTTGAAAATATCATAACGTTGAAGTGAGAATCGATCAATAAATCAATTAGGTATATCAACTATAAATCCACATAAAAAAGTGGAAATAAAAAAATATATAGTCAAAATTCAATACACACATAATCTTAAAATGTTAACAAGAATGGGGAAGTAATATAAACCAATGAAAAGGAATCGAGTTATGAAATTATTTACCACTTTTAAACTCTTAATTAAAATTCCATTGGACATAATAATTCAAATTGAAACATAAAATTACATGAATAAGGAATAATTCATTACATTACATGTCAAAGTTACAATATACACATCGTATAAAATAATCTAGGTGCATAAAATTGCAATATGCCTCAATGAAATGAAATTGAGACGAAATCCTTTACCCTATGATTCTTTTTGGTTGAAATATATTGAAATCACACAACATGGATATGCACCCAATGAAATTGATCTATGATGAAAAAATAGGGAAGGAGAAGAGATATAAGGAAAAGGATGAAGAACGATCACTTACCGATGAATCCAGGTCTCCAACACACTTGGATTCTCCTAGGAATCACTCTTGGATCAAAAGGAATTGTCACCATCACCTTGGGAGGAATAAGAAATTCGTGTTATGTTTAGTTTAGAAAAAAGAAACTATTTTAGGAGGTAAATAGGATTAGATCTACAATTTTTGGATCTAATTTTACATGGTGTATGGTTATGATGCTCGATTAGGAAAACTGTGCACTACTTATGCATGAGCCACAACCTCCAAACACACCTCGCATGGTTGGATTGCATGGTTACGAAAACTATGCACCAAATGTTCTACACCAAACTATCTAGAATTACATAATTTATAATGGGAATCCACATAGTTGACTAAACCATGTGCCTCCCAAGTTTTCACTACTTTAGTTTCACAATTTCTTAGAGGTGTTTCACAGTTTATACTAACCAGGATCAAACCATGCACCTCCAAAAAAGACTCAAAACATGCCAAAGATCCTCCAAAAATACCAAAACATAACCCAGTAATGTTATATATTTAAAATACACAAATAAATAGTAAATTACATGAAACCAAGGGTTATGCATTCACGGTTCTAAAATTGAGGAATTCATCAAAAAATTGGAACCCGCTGCATCTCACGATTTATATATTTGATTTCAATGATTCCAGATGGAGAAAAAAATATGATATTCTCAAATACGAGATTGATATAATGTATGTCAAAAATGATAAATAAACAATGTCCATAGGTGAAAAATAAAATGTAATAGAATTGATGTCAGTCCGATTCAAAGATAAAAGAATATGGAAGAAGGGATAAAAAATGGTGAACCTGATTTATTGCAATTGGGATCTGATACCAAATGATATGTGATCCAAGACCCACTAAGAAGTTTCCTAGGAACCTTGTTCAATGTTCACATGTTGATTACCCAAATCTCTATTAGAAAACAAATTAGAAGGGATATAAATGGTGAAAAATGAATAAAGGAGAGTGTTGGTGAAGGTAGAACCCAACGAGAACTTGTCTTTAAGAACTCTAGCCACAAGACACCACAAATGATGACCAATATTTTGATAATTTAAGAATTAACAAACAATACGAAGGTTTCTATAAAAACTCAAAATAATAACATTACCTTCATTTATGATGTTCAAAGAGTACAAGGGGGTGGATACTTACAGACAAAGAGTGATATAAAATTATAACACCAAGTTTCCATAAGATAAAAATCCTAAATGATGATTTTGAAAATTATGGGACATGACCATGACTTTAAGGTAGAAATAGAACACCCTTTTGGAAGGTAAAGAAAACTATCCCACCACTTTTGACTTTAAAGATTCCATGGTGGGGTGGGATTGAAATTCATTGCACACCATGGGTTGAGTCTTTAAAATAATGTTTAGGCCTTAATTAATGTAAATATAGGCTTGGATACTTTCCCCAAGAAATGGTATTGGGCCTCCCCTTAGAATTCCATGATTATCCCATTTATTTCCTCCTTCATTCTTCTATTATACCCCCTTATCATTGGGCCACAAAATCCTCACAATGGGTCCTGTGAAATCATGAACATTCCTCCCTCCTCATGAAGTCTTCCTTCAACCCCTCAATTCTCATGTGTTTCATGATACTCTTAAAACTCTATGAAAACCATAAAAACCTAAAAAAACATAAAACCCTTAAAAAACTAAAAATTGTTAAAAACCATAAAAAAATCCTAAAACCATAAAAAACCCTAAAACCCCTCAAACTCCCAAAAAACCCAAAAAACCCTAAAATACCTAAAAAAATAAAAAACCCTAAAAATCTAAAAAAATACAAAGAAAACCTTTAAAACCTAAAAACACTTAGAACCCCTAAAATACCTAAAAATGTTAAAAACCCTAAAAAAACATAAAAACCCCAAAAACCATAAAACCTTTTAAAACTCTAAAAAATCATAAAACCCCTAACACTAGTAAAAAATCTAAAAAACCCTTAAAACCCCCAAAAAAATTAAAAAAAATATAAAAAACCTTTAAACCCTAAAAATCTCAAAAGAAACCCTAAAATAAAAAAAACATAAAAAACATAAAAAACCTAAAAATCTTTAAAAACCCTCAAAATCCCTAAAAACCATAAAATCCCTAAAAATCCCTAATAATCCTGAAACTGTAAAAAAACCCTAAAATACATGAAAAAACCTAATAAAATCTTAAATTCCTAAATACACTTAACACCCCTAAAAAACCTAAAATTAATAAAAACCCTAAAAACCCTAAAACCCTAAAAAACACTAAAAACCCTAAAACCCCTAAAACCACTAAAAACATAAAAACCTTAAAAACCATAAAAAACCTAAAAAACAATAAAAACTCTAAAAACCCTTTAAAATACTAAAACATTAAGAAACTTTCAGAACCTTAAAAACTCTAAAAGACTCAAAAAACCCCTAGAAACCCAAAAAACCAAAAAAACCAAAAAACCCTAAAAAACCCTAAAACCCCTTAAAATCCCTAAAAACCAAAAATACCATAAAAATGATAAAAGATCCCTAAAATCATTAAAAACATAATTTTTTTTATAAAACCTAAAAACCACTAAGAAAACCTTAAAACCCAAAAACAATTAAACCCCCAAAAAACCCAAAAAAATGCAAAAAATCCTAAAACCCCTAAAACCCCACAAAATCCCTAAAAAACCTTAAAACTCATAAAAATCATAAAAATCACTAAAACTCAGAAAAAATGAAAAAACCCTAAATACCCTGAAAGGAAATTGGTTTATGGGTCTGCTGAGATGTGTTTGGCGATTTTTGTGGATTGCGGTTTGCTGTACTAAGAGGTGTGGAATGCTGAAAGTTGTCTGGTTTGAAGCTCGTGAATGCTGGTTGTTAAGATGCAACTGTTCTGAGAATTCTCTACTTGCTGGCATGTTGGGTTGTGATGAAGCTGTGGGTTCTAATTCGAGGTTCTGGTGGCGCTGTGCTATTTTCTATTGTGCTATTGGTGGTACCTCTGCGTGCGACATGGTGGAGGCTGCAAGGTGTTGGATGATGGATTTTACGAAATTTGATGATGGCTGCTGTATGGAAGTGTACTCTGCTTGCTGGTTCTTGGTGAGGATGTGTGGCTGTTTGGTTTTTGCTGCTGCTGTGGATGAGTTTGTTGTTGTGCTGCTGGAGTGGAAGTGGGATGCTGGGAGATGTTTGGTGGTCGAAAGAGGTGCTGGATGTTTGAAAATGAGGATGCTGGTTGTTGGTTTGTTGTGGATGTTGGTTGGATGGTTGCTGCTGCTGGATGTTGTTTGCTGTTGTAGTCTGAATGCTGGTTGTTGGTTGGCTGTGAGCTGCTGGATGCTGGTTAACGCTGGATGTAGTGCGGTTGGATGCTGGTACTGGCTGGATGTGATGTGATGATGCTGCGGTTCTGTCTGTTTTTGTGCCTTTTTCTTTCTTTGTTTTTCTTTCTTTGGCGTGGGTTGTAAGGGTTTTTGGGTGTGGGTCGTTCGACCCCTCCCCTCCCTTGTCTGCAGTGTTTGTGTCTTTTTGTTTAATAAATTTTGGGGGGTGCCAGGAATAGCCTAGACCCGATCCTTCTTTGCCTAAATACCCTGAAAACCCCAAAGAAAAGATTAAAAACCTAAAAACACTTAAACCCCCTGAAAAACCTAAAAAACACCAAAAACCCTAAAAGACTCTAAAAACCATAAAAGCCCTAGAAAATATAAATCCCCATAAATGCCTTAAAAAACCCCAAAATCTCATAAAAACCCTAAAAATAAACTAAAAAAAATCTAAAATCCCTTTAAAACCCTAAAAATATTAAGAAACCTTAAAAGCCCAAAAAAATAAAAAAAAATCCTCAGAAACTCAAAAAAACTATAAAACCCCTAAAACCCTAAAAAACTCTAAAACCCTTCATGTCCTTAGAAACCATAAAAAAACCTAAAATCCTAAAAAAGATATAAAAATTCCTAAAAATGTAAAAAACCATAAAAACCCATAAATGTTTTAAGAAAACCATAAAAATTAAAAAACACTTAAAACCGCTTAAAACCTAAAATATGCTAAAAACCCTAAAAAACCCCTAAAAATCATAAAACCCAAAAAACCAAAAAACCCCTAAAAGAGTAAAAACATTAAAACCCCATAAAAACCCTAAAATCCAATAAAAACTCTAAAAACCCATTAAACCTCTAATAATATTAAAAAACTCTAAAAAACCTCAAAACCATAAAAATCCAAAACAACCTCAAAAAACACAAAAATCCATAAAACCCTTAAAGCCCTAAAAACCTCAAAACCCTAAAACCCTAAAACCCTAAAATACTACAAAAACCCTAAAAAACACAAATAAACCTAAAAAAATAAAAAAACTTAAAAACCCTGAAAAACTATAGGAAAAATATTAAAAACCTAAAAGCACTTTAAACCCCTAAAATTTTAAAAAATGATGAAAAACCAAAGAAACCCCTAAAATCCTAAAAAAATTCTAAAAACCCTCAAATCCCCAAAAAATATAAAAAACCATAAAAATTCTAAAAAATCCCTAAAATTCCCAAAAAACATAAAAAACCCTAAAAATTGTAAGAAACCTAAGAACAAATTAAATACCTAAAAACACTTTAAACCCACCCAAAAAACCTAAAAAACACTCGAAACCTTAAAAATCCCTAAAAATCCTAAAAACCATAAAACCCCTAAAAACCATTAAAAAACATAAAAACCCATAAAAACCCTAAAATCCCACTAAAAAATCTAGAAACCCTTTAAACCCTTAAAAATGTTAAGAAATTCAAAAAACCCTTAAACCCCTAAAAACTAAAAAAACCAAAAAATCCTAAACCCCATCAAAATCCCTAAAAACTAAAAACCATAAAAATCCTATAAAATTCCTAAAAATCCCAAAAATCATAAATGACCCTGAAAACCTGTAATAAAATCTAAAAAACCTAATACACTTAAAACCCATAAAAAACTAAAAAATGATAAAATCTCTAAAAAAATAAAAATACTAAAAAACATAAACCCCTAAAAATTATAAAAACCATAAAAGCATTAATACCATAAAACCGCATAAATTCCCTAAAAAATCAGTAAAAACTCTAAAAACCCTTTAAAACCCTAAATATGTTAAAAAACACTAAAAATTTCAAAAAAAAAAAACAAAAAAACCAAAAAAACCCTAAAAGCCTTAAAAAATTATAAAATCCCTTAAAATCCCCAAAAACCTATAAATCCATAAGAATCCCAAAAAAATCCCTAAACATTCCTAAAAACATAAAAAACTCTAGAAACCCTTAAAAATCCCTAGAAAAACATAAAACCCTAAGAACACTTAAAACCCTAAAAAATGTTAAAAACCCTAAAATCCCTAAAATCTCTAAAGACCCTTTAAACCCTAGCAACCATAAAAAACCTTGAAGACATTAAAAACCATTAAAACCCATAAAAACCATAAAACCCACTAAAAACTCTTTAAACCCCTAAAAACATTAAAAAACTCTATAAAACCATAAAAACCCTAAACACCTAAAAAAACCCCTAAAAACTAAAAAAACCATAAAACCCTAATAACACTAAAAAAATCCCTATCACCCCTCAAAAACACTAAAATCCATAAAAATCCTACAAAAAACCTAAAAATCCTTAAAAGCATAAAAACCCTAAAAATCCTAAAATCCCATAAGAAAACCTTAAAATCCTAAAAATACTTACAACCCCTAAAACCCCTAAAAACACTAAAAAACCCTAAAAACCCTAAAATCCATAAACTCTCAAAATTCCTAAAATACCTAAAAAACTTGAAAAACTATAAAATCACTAAAAATCCCAAAAAATGTAAAAAAACCTAAAAATCATGAAGACCCAAAGAAAACCTTTAAAACATAAAAAACACTTAAAACCCCTAAAAATATAAAAATTACAAAAGCCTTAAAAGACCCAAAAAACCAAAAAACCACTAAAACCATAAAGACCCCTAAAAACCTTAAAGACCCTAAAACCCATAAAAACCCTAAAAACACTAAAAAAAATTTAAAACCATTTAAAAACCAGAAAATATAAAAAAAAAATATCTAAAAACCCTTAAAACCCCTAATAAACTCAAAAACCCTAAATCCCCCCAAAAACCATAAAAACTCTAAAACCCATAAAAATCATAAAAACCCTCAAAATACCAAAACCCATAGAAAACCATAAAAATCCTAAAAAACCCTAAAAACATAAAAAACTCTAAAAACCCTGAAAAAACTATAAGACAACATTAAAAACATAAAAACACTTAAAACCCAAAAAAAACTTAAAAACATGATAAATACCCTAAAAATCCTAAAAACAATAAACCCCCAAAAAAGCATGAAATCCTATAATAACCATAAAAAACCTAGAAAAACTCTAAAAAACCTTTAAACCCTCAAAAATGATAAAAAAATCTAAAAAACCTTCAATTCATAAAAACTCAAAAAAAACCAAAAATCCCCAAAAAAACCACAAAAATCATAAAAACCCGCAAAAACCATAAAACCCTAAAACCCTAAAAAAAATAAAAATACTAAAAAATACCTAAAAAATTAAAAAACTTTGAAAAATAGTTATAAAAACTTAAAAACCTCATAACAATTAAAACCCCTAAAAAACCTAAAAACGAGAAAAATCCTAGAAAAACCTAAGAACCCAAAAAAACTCTAAATCCCTAAAAGTCCCTAGCAACCCTAAAAACCCATAAAATCCCCAAAATCCCTAAAAATCCTAAAAACCCCAAATAAAAACCTAAAAATACTTAAATCCCCTAAAAAACATAAAAATGATAAAAACACTTAACATTCGTAAAAACCCTAAAAACCACTAAAAACCATAAAACCCCTAAAAACCTTAAAAACCCATAAAAACCCATAAAACCCATAAAAAAACTATAAAAACCATTTAAACACATTAATACATTAAAATACTCTAAAAAACATTAAAAACATTAAAATACTCAAAAAACCCCCCAAAAATCAAATAAACCAAAAAACCAAAAAACCTTAAAATCCCTAAAATTCAACAAAATCCTTAAAACCCCTAAAAACCAGAAAATTGTAATAAATCCATAAAAATCCCTAAAAACATAAAAACCCCTAAAAACCTAGAAACACCCTAATAAGACCTTAAAAAAATAAAAACACTTGAAACCTCTAAAAAAACAAATAAATGATAAAAACCCTAAAAAACCCTAAAAAACCTAAAAGCCCTAAAACCATCAAAATCCCTAAAATCCCCAAAAACCATAAAAATTATAAAAAATCTCTAAAAATACCTAAAAATTAAAAAAAACTAGAAACCCTAAAAAACCCTAAGAAATCCTTAAATGCTAAAAAAGATTAAAACCCCTTAAAACCCTAAAATATGCTAAAAACCTAAAAGTACCTAAAACCCCCTAAAATCTTAAAACGCTTAGAAACCTTTAAAAAAACTAAAACCCCAAAAAACCATAAAAAACTAAAAACTCTAAAAACCCATTAAACCCATAAAAATGTTAATGGGTTTTTAGAGTTTTTAGTTTTTTATGGTTTTTTGGGGTTTTAGTTTTTTTAAAGGCAGTGGCGTCCCGTCGTTGAGGTTCTGAGTTCGAGTCCTCGCAAAGGCAACGCGCACCATATTCCAGCGATCCTCTCGTCCCCTCGACTCCACGGGAACTGGTCCAATCCCAAGGGTTGGCCACCTTGGGCCTAGCTGGGGGCGTGCGACGCGCAGGTGGGCAGGCCAGCCCAATACCTCGTTACCCATACAACACGTTTGTTTGATGACCCTCAATTGGTCATGTGAAGATGGTGCTGCTCCATCTCTCTCGCTTTCGCGATGGAGATTCTCGGATCCCTTGAAGAAGACGTCACCGTAATTGATGGATGCAGTGGTACCGCCCCTCCATGGGATTGGATGGGCGGCAGATGGGATCCCCCTAAAAGCAGAGAAGGAGTTTCCCCCTCTTTTTCCTGAGATGGAACTTTTCCCGAAAGTCCCTCAGTGCCAGAACGGTGAGCCCTCAGTTTCGATTTATTCTCAAGAGCTTTCTTCGGCCTCTGCTCTTCTGGATTTGACACTGGTGGTTCGGTTTGGGAGGATTAGGCCTCCTATCGACGTTTTTGACAGGTTTGTTGCCTTTTTTTGGAATCTCTGTGATAGTGCTATTGTAGGGTTACTTGATGCTCGACAATTTTTGGTGCGATTTGGGAATGAGGATGATTTGATCTCAGACTAGGCCATGGCGCCACAGATTGTTTCTGGTTTTCGGTTCTACTTGTTCCGGTGGAGCTTTGATTTCCACTTAAATCGTGATCCCCCAAGCGTGGCTTTGTGGGTGACTCTTCTTGGACTTGTTCTCCCCTTCTAGAATCCGGCTATCCTTCGGGTCATAGGTAATCTCTTTGGAAAATTTCTGTGTATGGATGCACGGACGAGCACTGCATGTCATCCCTTTGCGCCTCAGATTTTCATAGAGGTGGATGTGTCCAAACCCCCGGTCAATTTGGTCTGTGTTGCGATTGAAGATGAACTCCAGTGGAAGCAGCAGGTTTGTTTTGAATCCTGGGTCTTCTTCTGCTCGACTTGCTGCAAGTTAGGCCACAGTACATCTATGTGCCGACGTGGAAGCAGACCCTCTGTGCTTGGGCCTCCTGTTGTGGCTCCATCATCATTTTCTAAGATAGTGGCCGGGGGATCACCCAATATGGGAGTTTTGGCTCCAGATACTGGTGTGGCTGAATACCCTACGAGTCATGCTGCTTCTGAGGAACAGGAGGCTGTCACAGTTGGGGGTGTTTTGATGCAGGTTGATGGAGGGGGTCAGGCTCGGGTCGAGGTCTATTCCAAGAAGGTTGCTACAGATTTTTCAACTGGGAGTGAGAGGACTCTTGCTAAGGAGGTGGAATCCGATCCTGGATTGGGTTCTGGACCACTGAACTCACAGATTGTGCATGTTATTCCTCCAGTTGCGCTTGGGAAAATGGCCATCCAGTACCAACCGGAACCCAAGGTACATGATATCTGCAAGCGCTTGAGGAGTGATCTGTAGTTTCCGAATGCTGTAAATTCTCTTGGCATGGAGGCCTCTGCTGGGATGGAGCTCAAGGAGGAGGTGCATGGGCCCCTGGACAATGCGGGAGGCGAGATGTCTTCCGAACAGATACATAATAAGGTGCAGGCCGATGCTGCTGGGCATGGTGGAGGGTGCGTGTCCCAAAAACCTCTGGTGGATGATGCTAGGAGCTCAAAGTCTCATTCTCAGGTGATGGATAATGTGCCTGCTACTGGGAAGGGGGGAGGGAGTGTGGAGCACTTTTCTAGTAAAGCCGAGATGATTTTGAGCACTTTTGGGAGCTTTGATAATTCTGGTGAACGAGATCATAAAGAGAGGGCCGATCTGAAGACTGAGAATGGTGTGAATGCTGACCAGGTTGAGGGTAATGGGGGTATCCTCACCAGGTCTTTGATGAACGCTCCAGAAGAACCTATTCCGATCACAGTGGATGCTTCAGAGGTGCTCATTTCCTTCAGAGAAAATGATGTTAAATTTGTTGAAGATGGGATGATTAGGGACAGTGTGGATGAGAACTCCAAACGTTTGGTTCTGAAAGACCTGGCTTTGCAGCCTTCTCTTTGGCGGGAGGGAATGGAATCCTCGATGCTCTGGGAGAGTGGCTCGGATGATGGCTCTAGGATCTAATCCAACATGGCCTAGATTTTAAAGGACAAGGCCATACTCATTGGGAAAGAGAATTTTGCTGGGGGCCTGTCCAGGGAGTGTTTTCCACCTCCCACCTCTTGCTTTCTCAACCAGGAGGACTCTGTTATACCTGTCTAGGGGAATCATGGTGATCTTTGCACCGCTGCTCTGAAAGTAAGGAGGCCAAGGAAGGACTACTCCTCTATTCCAAGAACGGTTTCTACGAGGGCTTCCAGCAAGGCTTTGAATAACTCCTCTGGTAAGGCGGGGTGGTCTGCTAAAAAGTAGTTGAATGTGAAGAAGGTAAAGTTAAGGGAATACTACACCAACTTTTTGAAGCAGTATGATTCTTTGGAATGGGAGTCAGTAGACATTGATGCGGCCTCTGGCTATGGTGCTGAGGGAGACCCCCCTGCTGCAAATTATGATGATGATGGTGGAGATGGCTGGTAGACCCTGTGCTGGATGCTGGTTGTGGGTTGGCTGGGAGATGCTATTGATTTTGCTTTTGTTTATCTTTCTTTTCTCATTTTGGGTGTCCTTTTTATTTTTCTTTTCTTTTTCGTGTGGTGTAAGGGGTTTTCGGGTGTGGGTCGTTTGACCCCTCCCCCCTGTCTGCTGTGTCTCCTTTTCTTTACTAATAAATCTGGGGGGGGGGGGGAATGACCCGACCCTCGAATCGTCCTTTCCTTAAAAATGTTAAATAAAATCTAAAAACCTTAAAAACAAAAAAAATTCAAAAAAACCCAAAAAAATCAAATAAACATAAAACCCAAAAAAACTCAAAATCCCTAAAAAATCCCTAAAAATCCTTAAAACATAAAAAACCCTAAAAACCCTGAAAAACCATAAGAAAACCTTAAAAAAATAAGAACACTTAGAACCCTAAAAAACCTAAAAAATCGTAAAACCCTAAAAAACACTAAAAATCATAAAAACCCCTAAAATCCTTAAAAATCCATAAAATCCCATTAAAACCCTAAAAACCTGATAAAAATTCTAAAAATCCTTTAATCACTAAAAAAATTAAAAAGCTATAAAAAACCTTTAAAACCTATAAAAACCCAATAAAACCCCATAACCCAAAAAAACCAAAAAACCCGAAAAACCATAAAAACTCTAAAAATAGTAAAAAATCCCCAAAAATACCTAAAAATATAAAAAACCCTAAAAACCCTAAATACCATAAGAAAACCTTATATTCCTAAAAACACTTAAAACCCCTAAAAACCCAAAACGACACTAAAAACCCAAAATACCCTAAAGATATCTAAAATCCCTAAAAAACCCCAAAACTATAAAAGCCATAAAGCACCAAAAAACCATAAAAAACTTAAAAAATGTTAAAAACCCATAAAATTGTTAAAAAAAACTAAAAACTATAAAAACCCTTCAAACCCTTAAAACATTAAGGAACTCAAAAAACCTAAAATACTTTAAAAAATCAAATAAATGCCTAAAAACCCAAAAAACCATAAAAACCCTAACTACTCAAAAAACTTTAAACCCCTCAAAATCCCTAAAAACCCTAAAAACCCATAAAAATCCTAAAAAATCCCAAAAATAGCTAAAAAATGAAAAAAACTAAAAATCCTAAGAAAACCTTAAAACCTAAAAACCGTAAAAGCCCCTAAAACCATATAAATGATAAAACTATAAAAATCCTAAAAGACCCTAAAAACCCTAAAACCCCTAAAAACCATAGAAACCCATAAAAACCTTGAAAAACCCTAAATCCAAAAAAACCTAAAAACCCACTAAAAACTCTAAAAACCCTTTAAACGCCAAAAAAAGTTTAAAACTCTAAAGAAAATTAAAACACTAAAAAACTCAAAAAAAAACCTTAAAAACCAAAAAAAATCATAAAAACCCTAATAAACCTAAAACCCCTCAAAAACAAAAAAATCTAAAAAACCATAAAAATCCTAAAAAATTTCTAAAAATTTCTAAAATCCCTAAAAAACCCCAATAAATCCTTAAAAACATAAATTGAAAAAAGCCCCTAAAAATCAAAAAACACTAAAATTCCGATTTTTTTTAAAGAAAACCCCCTAAAAACCTAAAAAACCATAAACCCCCCTAAAAACCATAAAAAATACGCAAAAAACCTTAAAAAACCAAAAAATAAAAAAGTTATAAAAACCCTTTGAACCACTGAAAAGGTTAAAAACTCTAAAAAACCTAAAAATAGTTAAAATCCCTAAAATCCAAAAAATCTATAAACCCTAAAAAACACTAAAAAACCCTAAAAACCATAAAATCCATAAAACCCAAAAAACCCTTTAGAAACACTAAAAACCCATAAAACCCTTAAAACTACTAAAGAATCTAAAAAATCTTTAAACCCAATACTACAAATATGGACTTTAATAGTGCTGGTAAAAGGGATTTATCTTCTATTTAGATTATTCCACCCTCCTACACTCACCCCTACCTCCAACCAGTTTCAAACCCGAGACCTCCTGCTCATATCCCACTGACTTTTCCACTCCCTTATGTTGTTTTGTCATATATTTTATGATATATCTATATATTTATATATATTTAGTTTCATTTTTTAATCCACACACACACACACACACATATATATATATATATTTAAATACACATATAAAATATGTTTTTTTGTGTGTGTATGTGTGAATATATAAAAAAATGTATATATTGTCATATATTTGATTATAAATAATAGTTCATTGTAAAAAATGATAAAAATTCAAATATATGATATCAATATTAATGTAATCCTTCGAAATAAATTCAGTCTTCACTGAATAAAGACAATAAGACCCCCTTAAAAGAGGCTAAAATTCCATATAATGTTAAAAAATTGGGGTACGCCGACTAAAGACTCGGTTTTGGAGGACTTATGGGACTCTTTTTGAAATCAAAGAAATAGTGAATGGGGTCAACCCCAATCATCATGGTGCAGAGATCATTAGATTCTTCAATTTGATATATGGTAGATCTCAAACAGACACCCAGATCAAAAGTTATGGTTGTTTGAAGTTTGAGTTATGTTTTCAACTTATTTTAGATCTTTTATTAATTTTTTTTATTTTTTTATCTTCAAAATATTATGAAATGACTATTAAATGATAATAATTAGAAAATTATTAATTAAAAATATTTTCTTAATTATTTTATAATCCATTTTCACTAAATATCATATATATTATGTTTAAATACCTATTTAGCCTTATCTAAAACATATTTAATATATATATAATATATTAATATATTAATATATTATTTTGAATGAATTATGTTTTGAAATATAACCTTTATGCATTCTAGTAAAATAGAACTGATAGGGGGTCTTTATCAGTACTTCTAAAAAAGTGCTGATAAAACCCCCCTTTATCAGCGCTTTTTTAAAAGCAATCATAAAGGCCCCCTTTATCAGTAGTTTTTTACTAGTTCTAATAAAAGCCCCCTTTATTAGTGTTTTTTTAATAGCGCTGATAGGAGGCTTTATCTGCACTTTTTTTACAAGTGTTGATAAAAATACCCCTCTAACAACGCTTTTTTTAACATTGAAAGGGGGTCTTTAACAACACTTTTAGTTAGCATTGTTAAATCCCAAGTGCTGGATAAACCCAGTTTTGTAGTAGTGACCCCTAAAAATGTTAAAAACTCTAGAAAACCTTAAAACCCTAAAAAACCCTAAAACCCCCTCAAAATACCAAAAATCCCTAAAAGCCCATAAAAATCCAAAAAAATGCCTAAAAATCCCTTAAAACAGAAAAACCATGAAAACCTTGAAAATCTATAAGAAACCCTTAAAAACCTAATAACACTTAAAACCCCAAAAAAACCTAAAAACCCCTAAAAACCCTAAAAAACCCTAAAATCCATAAAAACATTCAAAATCCCTAAAAAACCCTAAACACTATAGAAAACCAAAAAAGACCTAAAAATAGCTAAAAACATAAAAAACCGTAAAATCCTTGAGAAACCGTGAGAAAACTATAAAACCATAAACCCACATAAAACCCCTAAAAACATAAAAAATGCTAAAAACCTAAAAGATCCTAAGAACCCTAAAAACCATAAAAATTTCAAAAAAACCATATAAACCCATGAAAACCCTAAAAATCTACAAAAATATCTAAAAAATCTTTAAACCCTAAAAATTTTCTAAAAACCTTAAAAAACCATAAAACCCTAAAAAACGTAAAAGACCCCTAAAAATATAAAAAACCATAAAAACTATAAAAATCTTAAAAAACCCCTAAAAATGACTGAAAACATAAAAAACAGAAAAAACCATGAAAACCCATAATAAAACCTCAAAAAGATAAAAAGACTTAAAATCCCTAAAAATGCTATAACCCTTAAAAACATTAAAAAAACGCCCAAAAACCTTAGAAAACCTTAAAACCCCCTAAAACCCAAAAATCCCACTAAAAACACCAAAAAAAATTTAACCCCTAAATATGTTAAAAAACTCAAAAAAAAATCATAAAAACCCTAAAAAAATGAAACCACCCCTAAAAACAAAAAAACCATAAAACACTAAAAACCCTAAAAACCCTAAAAAACCTAAAACTCATAAAAATACAAAAAAATACCTAAAAATACCAAAATATGTAAAAAACCTAAAATCCTAAAAATCCCTAAAAATTTATATGAAAAAATTAAAAACCTAAAAACACTTAAAACCCCTAGAAACCTAAAAATCACTAAAAAACCCTAGAAAGACCTAAAAGACCCTAAAAACCATAAAACCCCTAAAAACCTTAAAAAACCCTAAAACCCTAAAAACCCACTAAAAAACTACTAAAAACCCCTTAAACCACAAAAAATGGAAAAAACTAAAAAAATCGTAAAAACACAGAAATCTAAAAAAACACTAAAAACCGAAAAAACACCATAGAATAACTAAAAAACCTAAAAACCCTAAAACCCCAAAAAAAACTGTAAAAACCTAAAAAACATAAAAATAAAAAAACACACAAAAATCCCTAAAGACGTGAAAAACCCTAAAACCATGAAAACCCCTAGAAAAACATTAAAACCCTGAAAACACATAGAACCCCTAAAAAACCTAAAAATGAAAAAACACCTAAAAATCCCTATAAACTCTAAAACCCCTAAAAACCACTAAAACCCATAAAAACCCATAAAAGTCCTAAAAATCCCTACAAATCACTAAAAACATAAAAACCCAAAAAACCCCTAAGAAAATCTTAAAACCTAAAAACTATTAAAACACTTGAAAAAACCTAAGAAATGATAAAAACCCTGAAAGACTCTAAAAACCCCCCCAAACCCCTGAAAACCATAATAACCCATGAAGGTATTTAAAAAACTAAAAACCCATAAAACCCCTAAAAACACTAAAACCTCTAAAAAACCTTTTAACCCCTAATTTTTTTTAAAAAAAATCTAAAAAACCATAAAAACATAAATAACTAAAAAACCCTAAAAACCCAAAAAACCAAAAAACCCCCAAAACACTAAAAACCCTAAAAATCCTCAAAACAAAAAAACCATAAAAATACTAAAAAAGTCCTAAAAGTCTCTAAAAATGTATAAAACCATAATGGCACTGAAAAACCCTAAGAAAACCTTAATACTTAAAAACAATTAAACCCCTTAGAAAACCTAGAAAACACTAACAACCCTAAAACCCCCTAAAAACCATAAAAAAATATACAATCAGAAAACCCCCTATAATTCCTAAAATACCTCAAAAACCCATAAAACACTAAAAATCAATAGAAAAATCTAAATATTCTTTAAACCCCTAAAAACATTAAAAAAGTATAAAAAACATTAAAAAACTAAAAAATAAAAAAACTAAAAAAACCCAAAAGAACAAAAAAACCATAAAAACCTGAAAAATATCCTAAATACCCTCAATACCCAAAAAACCCTAAAAACCATAGAAATAATATAAATCCCTAAAATTTAAAAAAAAAATTAAACCCCTGAAATCCTTGAAAAACTCTAAGATATCCTTAAAAACCTAAAAAACCTAAAAAACTCTAAAAACAATAAAAAACCCGAAAACCCTTAAAAACCCTCAAAATCCATAAAAACCATAAAAACCCTAAAATCCAAATAATCCCTAAAAAATACCTAAAAACATAAAAAACCCTAAAAAACCTACAAAAAACTTAAGAAAACCTTAAAAACCTAAAAAATATCAAGACCCCTAAAAACCTAAAAATAATAAAAACCATAAAAAACCAAAAAACCTAAAAATAAAAAAATGATAAAAATCCCTCATGCTGCTTGTTTCGAACAGTTTCCCTTCGAGGAGATGGGGTAATAAAGCGCCCGACTGTCGATCTCATGGATGGCTGAGCCCCGCTCGATTGCTAAATTCGGGTACACCAGTCTTCGTTTCGAAACGCCCTACGGTTCCATATCCAATGATATGTGGACCTGTTTTCCAAAGGCAGGCGTCCGCTAGGTGGTTTGGCCAGCAATTCTTAAGAACTCATATTGGTCGAGAGGATGGGAAGCCGAGCTCATCGCACCCTTTTGGGGGGAATTATTGCATGTTCTGGAACTCTCTTATAGATTTAAGACGTATTCATATGTTCTCGAATCTTTGGTTTATACCCAAGCATAATATCCATGGATTTATCCTGGTTGGCAATGGTCAGTTGAATGCAGGGACTCAGAATAATTTATGCCGGAGGTTTACCATCCCTCGTCGGATTAATGACCCTGAGGGGTCTGGACTCACTGAGGCGGCACTAGGAGTGGTGCGGTGAACCGGTGCGAAGATAGTCGGATCAACCAGTTGTTGGGCTTGAACCTCAGGGAGGCTTCCTACGTACCCTTCCTAGGAGGCAGGGATCAAAGTCCACATAGTTTTAATGTACAGTTTAACGTCATGCGGGACAAAGGCGAACCGATGTGAAGGTTTTCGGAACAACCGGGTGGTGGGCTTGAACCTCTGAGAGGCTTCCTACATACCCTGCTCAGGAGACAGGGATAAAAGTCCTCTTAGTTCATTCGGGGGTGTCCAAGAACCAACGTGAATGTGGACCCGGGGGTCCGATGGTGATTGGGCTTGTACCTCTTAGAGGCATCCTACGTACCCTACCTAGGAGTTAGGGGTTAAAGTCCTCGTAGTTCGCAAGAGTGGGGATTACGTTCTGAGGCCGCCCATAGTAATGGATTGGGGCTTCCACTTTGAGGAGGCCCATAAGAGGATGTCATGGTCGATGCTTACTCTAAGCCCATGTGATTCATGCTCGGTGTGAGAAACAAGAGGCAATAGGGACCAGAGGATCACATCGCGAAAGGTGTGTCCGTGAGAAGTGGAGTGGGGCTTACGCATAGAGCGGGCCATAAGTCCAGGGCTTACTCCAAGATGGACGCCCAATGGTGACAGAGCCTTCCAGGAGAGGGACATGTCCCCAAATAAGGATGGAGCAACACCCTTCCCCACTACGTCCCTCCTTGGTCGTATTGGTGGGGAAGTACGGAGGTTCATGGGGACGGCTTACTTCTGACGGGTATGCTGCCCCCTCTCTGGGGAGGGGAGAAGTGCCCGACTGCCGAAGCATGCGGTCCCTCATCCTGGCGTGTAGAGGTAGAAAGGGGGGCTCCCGGGCTCAGACCCCGCATTACCATAGGAATGTGAACCCAGGCATTCTTCAGGAATCCGCTCAAGGGTCGGGGCAACCCCTTCGCCCCTGCTTACCGTGGGTATGTGAACTCAAAATGGCGTACTGATGTGCCCGAGGGTTACATCACATGGATCCGGTGGCTCTGGTGGAGGCCTCGGCTTAGGGCCGATGAATAGGCCAATGAGGGAGTCACGGAGGATCAGGCTGGATTGGAAGGATTTTACCTGGCTCATGGAACAGGAACTCCAAAGGTTTTGGCAGGCTCCACCGGGGTATGGGTTGTGGCGCCCTTCACATAGGGAAGTGCTACGCATCTTGAGAGTCCATCCACGAACCAGGGTGGTCCGTGGACTGAGAGAACATCCGTGAACCAGGAGGGTTCGCGGGCTGAGAGGTTGTTCGCGAACCAGGGTGGTCAGCAGACTGAGAGGCCGTCCGCGAACTAGGGTAGTCCACTGAATGATTGGCATCTTACGAACCAGGAGGGTTCGTGGCTTTGGGTTCGGCCCACGTACAAGGTTGGTACGCGGAGGGGTCCATGCGAGCAGCGGCGGCCAAGGGCGATGCCGGTTGGAGGTTCGTCGGTCGGGGCTTCGTCCGCGTAGGAGGGTGCTACGCGGTGCGACGAATCAGAAAAGGGGCATAAACTCCCTGGTCCACGGGTAGTGAATCCGTGGAGGGGCCATGGTTCACGGTCTTCTCTTCTTTTTTATTTTAAATTCACGATTCACCATGTTATTATGCATTTTCGGTTCCTTATTAATTCGTTCCCAGGTTCGTACCTGCTTCAGTTCGTGAACTGGAACTTCGCTATTTGCGAAATCCTAAGCTCCTTCCTTCGAAATACTTCCACACGAATCTGATCGATCTCCTATGAATTCTCTTCCTCTTCCCCCTCGGTCTCCTTTTATAGAGTGGGGGAAGAGATGTATCTATGGTCACGCAACACCTTTTACGGAGGCCCATGACTGAAAACCCGGTTCACAACTAACTTGGTCAATCCATGACTCGCGGTGGGAACTAAGTGCATCTCCCCCGAAAACTGAACGAGCTTGGGGAATGCTTCGTGGCCGCGCAGGGTTCCGCCTCCATTCCGCGAATGACA
This sequence comes from Viscum album, assembly GCA_963277665.1. Taxonomy (NCBI): domain Eukaryota; kingdom Viridiplantae; phylum Streptophyta; class Magnoliopsida; order Santalales; family Viscaceae; genus Viscum; species Viscum album. Next base: position 403,407,200 of record OY728138.1, read on the forward strand.
GCGGATGCGGCTTGAGCTGGTCGACACGGTCCGCGGCTGGGGCGGTCCGGAATGGTGAACTGGGATGGAGCCTATCCTGCGTCGCGACCGCGGAGGGTCTCCACCTCAGTTTTGAGAACAAATACGGTCCTCAGAGGAGGGACGCTTCGCGGAACCGGTTGTGCGTCGTTAACATTAGAACGGTCCGCGGACCGGTTCGTCCTTCACCATCCTTGAGTATTCTCCATATTTTCCCAATCCTTTGAGGGGAAATTGGGTAGAATCTCCCTTGAGTTAAAGGGGATCATCATTCTCCTTTGCGGATTTTTCAGGACCCTACAAATTCCCCCCATCGGAATGGGGTCTGATAGGAACGAAGAGGAGACTATTCCGATGCATAGTGGTCCTGAAACTCGGATTTGTTGCGGTAGGGAAGTGGACCCGGTAGGGGACCATGCCTATAAATACGGGGGCCCCTCCATTTGTCCTTTACCGGATTCTTTGTGAAACCAGAGCTCTCTTGCGTTTCTGTCTGTGTGCTCGTTCCTTTGTGAGTCACTTCATCCGCGAACTAGCTACCACTTCCATGAACCATTCCTCCTTCTCGATTTCCTTCACCCGCGGACCAATTTCCCAACCTTGAATCAATACTTTTAATTAATTAAAAAGTAAGTCACGACGGGCCATGTATGAACTCGCTTCGCAGTTTTGGTGCACCACGGTTTCGACGCTCCACGATTTCGATGCTCTTCAGACTAAAATCTTCTGAACTTTAAAAATTTATAAGTCTTCCGAACTTAACCACTTAAATTCGGGATTGAAATTCTACGGAGCAACCTAGTTCGCGTTTTTCTGTACAATGCTCCGCGGGACAGAGTATCGCGAACTACTTTCATGAAGGGCCGGTTTACGGGATACAGTCATCGCGAACCACCTTTTGAGGCCTTCTGGCAGACCTTATCACGAAGTCTTCTCAACGCCTTTGCCATACAACTGGTATTTTTGTCCAGATTTTATTATTCTAGACTAACCATTTTCTTGGTCTTCATGATGCAGGGAGGAAACATGGTTCCCCCTCACCCTGCACCCAGACCTGCTGCCGAACCTCTCCCAATTGGTTCAAGGAAATGTCTATCCATGATTCGTATAGTGGAGAGCATCAAATAGGACCCTAGTCGGTCCATCATTCTTGAAAATGGTGTCTTGAAGGACTTTCTCTCTCCTGAGCTCCTGAGTTATACTTTATCAAATTGACCCCTGCTTTACAGCTTCGGTCTTTAAGACGACATCCTTATCCCTCTAATTTCTCAGGTCTTCCGTCTCCTTGCTTGGAAGTGTCACCAAAGTGCATTCAGGCGAACCTTACCCCGTTGGGGTAGATAACCTCTGATTCCGATCCGAAAGACACTTTCATCTTGAGAGGCTCTGTCTGGACCCAAAGTGATCAGTGAACTCAAAACTTCTCTCAAAAAGTTTTCCTCAAGAATTAACCTTCTATTATCAGCCTTTCTCGAATGGATCCTAACGCAGGGTGGTTTCCTAGGTGGGATATTCGTTCTGGCGGGATATTCTCAAATGACTGGACCTGGGATTTCTGGGTCCATCATCACTGCCAGGAGTCTCCCAAATCACTGGAAGTGGTCAATTTATACTCCGTAGTGTGGGCTTCCCAATTTTCTATTTAACCACCATCCTTGATCCTGCCAGACCTGCTCAGTCGCTGGTGTTCAAGCACTAATACTTTACACCTTTCCCATGGTGAAGTTAGCATTAGTCTGTGGGATATCTATCAATTGGGAGGGCTCCCGATTATCGGTGAGATGTATGACAAATTTCTGCCCACCCCAGATGCATGGGACGATGTCAAACAAGTTCCTTTATTGGAAAGGGATCTGCTGGTTATGGTGGAGCAATCACTGGGTCAGGCCTTGTGAGCCCGCTCTCTCATTCCCTATAGCACCTGGACAAGGTTATTTCTGAACACCACTGGTCCTGTGTCGAAGATCAAGAACCCTAGGACTCATCCTTCTCAACAGTCACGAACCATCCCAGGTTCCTATTGGATGGTTCTGGAGGCGGACGACTACCTTTCATGGGGTTATGAGGTGCACCCTAGTGTGCCTCCCATGCTCAGGTTGGTAGGTCTGTTTTCTATGTTTTTGATCGGGTGGATATTCCCTTCTCAGGACATCAATACTGGCGTCAGGGCTTGCACCCTGATGATGGCAGTTGAGTTGGCAGAGGGCCGCCCGGTGAATTTGACCGTGCCCACATTGGCTCGTATTTATGAACTGCTGGGTCACATGCAGAAGGGCGGGTCACCCTTCGGTCTGAGTGGACCATTTAAATTTTTGCACGGCTGGGTAGAGGATTATTGTCGCTGTTATGAGTATCGTCACAACACGGCCATCCCGCTTCCTACCTTTTGTCCTACCCTTCTGGATATAGCTGGAGTTCGCTTGAAGTCCCTTAGCTCTGGTGAAGTCCTCGAGCTTCTGAGTGACTTCTCCTAGTTTTCTTTCACTCCCTACCCCACCCCTTCTAGCATCGTAGTTTACAACTACCATGGGAACCTGGAGGAGCGTTCTTACATGATATCTATGCGGGACGGATTTCTATTTGCGTGGATCGAAGGGGTTTCTCTGTGCGAGTTGTATGTCCCGTATCATTTTTCTCACCAGTTTGGGTGCATACAAGTCCAAGTTTCCCTTCCCCCTCCCCAGGCTCAAGGACCGCACCTGACCATACTTTTTCAATGGTGGTTGATGCTGATGTAGGAGGGATCTAACACAATCATTCCCCTACTTGCCATGGGGGCGGCTGCCGGCCTTTCTTTAGAGTATACAGAAACGTGGGTAAAACACTATCCTGATGGGATCCTAGGGAAGGCCGTCCGGCAGGTTCCCAAATCAGGAGGTACTGCGGGTATTGTGTCCACCGCACCTTCCTCATCAGCTCTAAGGGAGGATCAACTGATGGCTTGTCGATCAAAGCGACTCAGGGGATTTTCCTCTCCCTGCCCTGCGGTGGCCGAAGTTCAGATTGGTTCATCCTTCTTGGATGTGTTTGAGGACGAACCTGTGGTTTCGGGTCCCAGCGTGACAATCCCAGAAGTTTTTCCAGTCAATACCGGGCTTAGAAAATTTATCCCCAATCCTAAACTGGGGTTAGAGGCTCCATACTCTCCAGCTTCAGAACCAGCTTCTAGAGAGCACATGTCTGCACTGGTTAAAATTCCAGACTTCGTTCCCTTGCTGTCGGGCGAGGACACCAAAGATCCTCATGACATGGAAGACCACCGAGCAGTGTGGAGGTGGGCCTGGCCTCGTATTTTCAATATTGTTTCCGAAACTCCTCTTGAAGAGATGGAAACTAAAAAGAAATCCCTCCTTAAACTCTTCCTAGGTTTGGGGTTAGGTGGATTTGATTATTGGCAGTTTCATCTTCTCGCTTGTCAGGTTGTTATGGCACGTGAGGAAGCTGCTGCTAGTGATTTCAAACTTTCTCATCTCGCTACTTCTCATCGCGGTGCCTGATCCTTGGAGGAGACCATGACGAAGCTTCACCAGCTAGTAACATAGGAGGTGATCTCTCGAGATCAGGCAGCCACCCTGTCCGCTGAGCTACATGAATGCGAGACTCGAGTAGCGATGTTGAGGAATCGGTTGTCGACTTTGACTGGTAACCTTGAAGCCACCAGTAAAGGGATCAATGATCTCCAAATGTCAGTAAATCATATTCACTCAGTGGCCGAAGTTGAGGCCAAGGAGAAATCTGTGCTGGAGCAGAATTACGATAACCTTCGTCGCCCGGTTGCTGATCTGACGGAGAGAGAAATCCAGGCTCCTTTGTAACTGTTAGAGCCATTCCTGGACACTTTGTTTTATCTCTTCTGTTGCTGTGAGGGAGAGGCCTCAACTTTTGGACACCCTCCCCTTTTGTTCAACGAAATACAATCTACGCCAATTTTTTTTGAAATTTGGTTATTACTGGAGCAATTGTTGCATGAGTAACAACCTACTGAATCAGAACTGACCATAATTCAGGAAAATGATAACAAGCTCTAATTTTTTTTCCTGGACCATGGGATCCAGCGAGCATAGTTTTACTATTGCTGGGGTTTTGTAGATAAGCCCCACAAACTTTTTTTCTTTTCTTGTTAATGCCCTGATTTTGCCTGGGCCTATTTGGTGTGGACCCAGCGGGTATAGCCCAACTTTTTCTTAGGTCACCCTTTTCTGGTTTTTGGCCTAACAGGCTTTGCACCTCTTTTTTTGTGAGCGGTTCCAAATCCTGCTGACAAGACCATCATTACTGATGTTTTAGGTTGAACAACTTTGACCAGACATGGTGGGGCGAGGGCCCCAATGAGGTTTGTTTGATTAAAAAATGTCTCAATAACCTTCATACGCACGTGGGGGGGGGACATGTTTAAATTTGAATGACATACAGGGCATGTCTCAAGGCATGGGAGCTGCGTCGGTGTACAGAGGTAGGAAGAGCATTTCCTAAGGAGATCTTGCCTTCGGTAGATGGGCCATGGGCAATCAATATACAGAGCCGCTGAGGGCATGGTATGAATAGTCATACAAAGGTGTCCTTATGTCAATGACTATCCATTTCTAATGGCCCAGGGACTTCATGGAATTTCGGCTCATGGAAACCACCATGGGTGGCCTGGAAAATTATGAAAACCCCCAGGGTGGCTCAGAAAGGGAATGTGACATCTGAAAGGGTTTTGGGAACATTTGTACTAATCAGAAGCATGGTCGGGAGACCACTTTACTACGCATTTAGTTAGCGTAATGGATGGTTGAAGCTTGGCGCAGTTTAAAGTCATATAGCTGGGAAATCATTTAAAATGGAATGACTTCTCCTGGTTCTTAGTAATCTTGTCAGAGACGTTGCTCCGTATTCAGGAAGGATTGTGAAAAATGTTGGTAAACTGTAGATCAGAGGGTTTCCGAATCCCAGGATAGACATGGGGGCTCAGAGGCCAAGAGGCGTACGGAGAGAAGCATTGCCTAAGGAAATATTGCCTTTGGTAGACAGGCTAGGGGTGATCAATATGTAGAGCCACTGAGGGAAAGGTATGCATAGTCATGTAAAGGTGTCCTTAGGTCAATGATTGTATTCCCATGATAACCAAGCAACTTCAGGGAAGTTGAGATTTGGGACCACTAGGGGTGGCTTATGAGAGTTTGGATTTTTTCTGAGTACAGAGTTTGGTTTATGATGAGAGGGTGCCTGGATACGGGAGAAACATCTAGACTAAACTTCCCAAGAATGGGTGAAGTAATCCCTTCTCACGTGAGTGTGAGACGGTGGCTTGTGCAAGTCTGACCTGTGCACTGAAGGACAGAGAAAAGCCTCTGTTCCTTACTGAACCCATGAAAAGTTTGACCGCGCAGTTTAACATCATGTGATAAGGACGGGGAGCATTATTAAAGGATGTTGTGAAGTTTAACGTCATGCAGCGAGGACAGGTGGAATTTTTCTTTCCTTTGGCAATGCTGTGCAATTTAACGTCGTGCAGCAAGGACGATTGACCGTGCAGTTTAACGTCATGCGGCAAGGACTAAGAGAATTATTAAACCAGTGAAAATGTTTGTTGTTGAAGGCATTCACCTGGATGTTTAATGCTTGGTCTTTGAAGATTTACACCAAGCGGTCGAGATGTGATTCGTGTTGTTTGACGTCATGCGGAAAGGACTTAGTTAAAAAGGCCGCTCTTAATTAGAATGTAACTGGGCCCGAGTATCCTGTCATGTCCAAGACGTGTAGGGGGATTGATGGTGTAAATAATGGTTTTGGGGATTCTTGGATCAGGAGAGATGACATGGAGGCTCTGAGGCCGGTAAGCGTACGGAGCTAGGAAGAGTATCACCCGAGGAAATATAGCCTTTGGTAGATGAGCCAGGGGCTATCAATATGCAGAGCCGCTGAGGGCATCGTATGCATAGTCATGCAAAGGTGTCTTCGGGTAGATGAATTTCCACTTCCGGTGGCCATGAGTGGTTATGAAGATCCGCAATTATCTGGGCCACGAAGTCTATCATCGGGTAAGGAAATATCTGGGCATGTCAGGGATATTCGTCCCTGGTTGCTATTAAAGCTTAAAGAGCTCCCTGCGCTGATTTATTTTACACGCGGGGGTGTACCATCACTCCATGCAGTTTAACGTCGTGCGGTAAGGACAAAGTACTCCTAGTTTAGTGGTCATAGAGCTCAGACCATTGGGTGAATATTGCTGTAGTCACTCAAAGGATAATTGGGTCAACATGCTCTGATATACTTGGAACAAGGTGGGGGATGAAGGTTGTAATCTTTAACTTTGATTTTTCCCGGATCAGGAGGTGTGGTGTGGGGGATCTAAGGCCAGTAAGCGTACAGAGCTAGGAAGAGTGTCGCCCGAGGAAATCTTGCCTTTGTTAGATGGGCCAGGGGCTATCAATATGCAGAGCTGCTGAGGGCATGGTATGCATAGTCATGAAAAGGTGTCCCTGGGTTGATGAATTTCTACTTTCTATGACCATGAATCATTATGAAAATCCGAGATTTCTCATAGTACAGAGTTCGGTATATGGGGATAATGGTGTCCGAGCATACAAGAAACATCTTCACTGCAATTTTCCGTTGATCCCAAGTAGCCTAGCCCTGGCTTGATGTTCATGGATGCAGGTCGCTATGTGAACCACCGAAAGATACATAGGCTAACTGGGTAGGGATACCCTGGAAACACTTGGATGTGAAGAGGGGACGAACTTGTAAACCACGGCTCCATAATTTTTGGACCGGGAGACATGATACAGGGGGATATGAGGCCAGTAAGCGTACGGAGCTAGGAGAAGTATCACCTGAGGAAATATTGCCTTTGGTAGATGGTCCAGGGGCGATCAATATGCAGAGCCGCTATGGGCATGGTATGCATAGTCATGCAAAGGTGTCCCCGGGTCGATGACTTTCCACTTCTGATGGCCACGAATGGTTATGAAGATCCATAATTGTCCGGGTTTTGGAGTCTGATGTATGAAGAGGATGCATCCAAATGTGCAAGGAGTATCTCCATCTTGTTTCGCCATGTGTCTTGGGTGGGTTGCGACAAAGTCCGTGCAGTTTAACGTCATGCGGTGAGGATGAAGCCCGTGCAGTTTAACATCATGCAATGAGGATGAAGTATACACCCCGTGCAAGTCTGGTCCGTACACAGGGGGAAAGGGATTTTTTATTTTTCTTATCCATGTAGTTTAACGTCATGAAGTAAGGATGAAGAATACACCCCGTGCAAGTCTGGTCCGTACCTGGGGGAAAGGGGGCATTTTTTTTAGAAGTGGCTGGGCCAGGATAGAGAATCCCGACGTCACTATGTATCATGCGAGGGCAGGAATCAAGACTTACGTAGTTCTCTGTATGAAGTACACCCCATGCAGGTCTGGTCCGTACACAGGGGAAAGGGCATTTTTAACATTATTTTCATTTGGGAGTGGCTGGTATAGGATAGGGGATCCTGGCGTTGCTACGTATCCTGCAAGGGCAGGAATCAAGCCACACGTAGTTCTCTGCAAGATTGATACACCCCATGCAGGGTTGGTCCGTACACGGGGGGAAGGGGGTATTTTTAACTCCTCTTGTCTTTATCTATGCAGTTTAATGTCATCCGGTGAAGACGATTGATCGTGCAGTTTACCGTCATGTGGCGAGGACGAATTATGGCCTCCAGTTATGCCGGTGTTGTGCAGTTTAACGTCATTTTGCGAGGATGATTGACCAAGCAGTTTAACGTCATGCGGAGAGGACAATTGACCGTGCAGTTTAACGTCATGCGGTGAGGATAATTGACCGTGTAGTTTAATGTCATGCGGTGAGGACAATTGACCGTGCAATTTAACGTCATGCGGTGAGGACGATTGACCGTGCAGTTTAACGTCATGCGGCGAGGACGAAGTATCTTTAATTTCTATGTGAAATACTTCTTCAGGAATCTCGCATTTTTAGGAGTAGTGGTGAACTGCCCGTCCATGGAGATCAGGTAATATGCTCCATTGGAGTAGACATTGTGTATAATGTACGACCCCTCCCACTTAGGCTCCAACTTTGGAGGCTTCTTCCCGGGTATCATTGGGGTCCGGAAGAACATCACCAATTATCCTTCCAAGAATGATCGAAGACGGACCTTTTTATTGAAGGCTCGTGCGATCTGGTTCTGGTATACTTCCAGATGGTGCAAAGTGTGCAACCGCTTCTCACCTAGCTGCTCCAATTCACCTAGCTGCTGCTCTAATTGCTTATTTTCTGATAACTAATCACAAATGGAAACGCAGAGCAAGGGCAATTGGAGCTCAATGGGAAAGATCGCTTTTGTTCTGTATACTAACGAGTACGGATTAGCCTGAGTAGTAGTGAGGATTGTGGTTTGATAAGCCCACAACGCATGAAGGAGTTTATCCAGCCACGACTTCTTGTCTTTTTCCACCATTTTATGGAGAATGTTGGATAGGGTCTTGTTGAAAGCCTCTATCTGTCCGTTGGCCGCTGCATGGTAGCGGGATGAGTGGTTAGCCTTGATGCCATACTCCTGGTATAGTTTCTCCAATTCAACAAAGAAGAAGTTGGTGCTGTTGTCCTTCATTATGGTATAAGGGACACCAAATCTAGTGATGATATTGTTCTTCACAAATCTATCAATATTTATTACCCTGACTTCCTTGAGGGGTATAGCTTCTGCCCATTTGGAAAATAAGTCGGTTTCTGTGAGGATATAATTCAGTTGTTTGGCTGTGGCGGGAGGATATGGTCCCATGACGTCCATCCCCTAGACGGAAAATGGACAGGAGTACTTGGCTTGATGAAGTAACTCCGGGGGTTGGTGTATGAAGTTGGCATGAATCTGGCATGAGTGGCATTTTATGGTAAAATGCTTGCAGTCTCGTGCCACTGTGGGCCAGTAGTACCCAAGCCTTCAAACCTAATGGGAAATATTGGTCCCCGGTTGATGTGCTCCACATGCTCCGGCATGTACTTCATTCATTACGGTAGTGGTTTCTTCTCCTTCAATGAATCTGAGGAGAACTCTGTCGAGGCCTTATTTGTAGAGGACCTCTTGCTGACCCGCGCCACCATATAGAACAAAGTTGATTAACCTTATCCGTATTTGCTCTCGTTCTGCCCTATTTGATGGAAGTTCTCACCGTTGAAGGTATTTTGCAATGGGGGTCATCTAGTTGGTGGTAGGAGCATATGGCTCGGAGACAGGACTGACTTCGTAGATTTCTTCCGTCTTAGCTTGAACATATGGCAAGGCCGTTCGGCGGTGAGCAATACTGATGGTTGTTTCATCCCGGTCCGGGTCATCCAGGGCTATGGCCACATTGGCCCATGCATCGGCCTGGGCATTCTGGGACCGGGGAATATAGGTCAATGTTGGTTCTGTAGAGAATTTCGCCATTAAACCTCAGACGTGGTCAAATAGGGGAATTAACTCCTCTTTTTTGATAGCATAGTCACCATTGAATTGATTGATGACCAGTTCCGAGTCACCTTTTACCTTAAGATGATTTACTTGTGCCTGGAGTGGGAGCTCCAAGCCCGCAATGAGAGCTTGATATTCCACTTCAATGTCTGTACATCCCTCTAATAGTAGGAATGAATGTGGAAAGACTGAATTTTCTAGGGACATGATTATTATCCCCAAACCCACTTTGTTGAATCTAGGATCCTCTATCCTCTTCCCGGTTAGGCTTCTGGATGCGCCGTCGAAGTACATTTCCCATGCTGGGAACTCCTCTTGAACCGAGAAGATGTCTTCATCAGGTAGCTCGGCGTCCGGTGCAGTGGTCCCTGTCGAAGGTTGCTCTTCCAGAAAGTCTGCTAATGCCTAGACCTTGATGGCTTTTTGAGGCATAAATTGGATTTCAAACTGTTGTAGGATGACCTCCCATCGGGATAGGCTTCCGGTTAGCATCGGGTGGATGAGGATGTACTTGAGCGGGTTACTCCGTGAGATCAAATGGACTTCATGATGCTGAAGATAATGTAGCAGCTTTTGATCTGCGAAGACCAAGGCTAAAAAACTATTCTCGATATTTGAGTATCGAGTCTCAGCATCAATCATGGTTCGACTGAGGTAATAGAGACTGTTTTCGCTGCCAGCGTCATTCTTTTGTGCAAGGAAGGCTCCCAGTGAACATTCTAGGGCCATCACGTATAGGATGAGAGGTCTTCCTTAAACCGGTGGCATGAGAACCGGTGGGATTAAGAGGTACTTCTTCAAGTTGTCGAACACCTCTTGGTAGTCATCCGTCCATTGGTACGTGACCCCCTTCTTCATTAACCGGGTGAAGGGCAAACACTTGCCTGCCAGGTTGGCTATGAACCGCCTAATATAGGCCAGGTGTCCTTGGAATCCCCTCAACTCGGTGAGATTTCGGGGGGGTGGGGGGGGGGTAATCCAAGGATAGCCTTTGTCTTCTCAGGGTCGACTTTGATGCCACGATGGCGTATGACGAAGCCAAGAAATTTCCCTGAGGTAACCCTGAAGGCACATTTCAAGGGGTTCATCTTATAGCTATGCTGTCAGAGTTTGTTGAAGACGGTCTCAAGGTCTAACAGGTGATCCGAGCGCTGTCTGGAATTGAACACCAGGTCATCCACGTAACATTCAACGAATTTCCCCAAGAACAGTTTAAAGATCTGATGCATGGCACACTGATATGTGGCACCATCGTTCTTGAGACCAAAGGGAATGACCCTATAACAAAATACCCCTTGAGGGGCCACGAAGGTAGCAGATTCTTCTTCTTCTCGGGCCATCCTGATTTGATTGTACCCAAAATATCCATCCATGAAGGATAGAGCCTCATACCTGACCGTTTCATCGATTAATAACTCGGTGATCTTTCGGGCAATGCCGATTGAGATCTCTGAAATCAATGCAGACACGGACTTGTCCGTTCATTTTATTGACAGGGACGATATTGTCCAACCAGATGGGGTATTGGACCTCTCGAATGAATCCTACTTTAATGAGATTATCGACTTAAGCCTCTATTTTGGCAGCATGTGAGGGGTGTGTCCTTCTGGCGGCCTATTTATAGCCTCAGTGGTATTCTGGAAGACCTAGGTGGTGTGTTTCCACTTCGGGATCGAGTCCCAGCATTTCCATGTAATTCCAAGAAAACACATCTTGATGTTTCCTTAAGAAGGCGGCATATACCTCGTGCTCTTCGGGAGACATGGCTGGACTAATGAGAGTGGGCCTCAGGTCTTCCTCGGTACCCAGGTTTATTTCCCTGAGCTCGTCCCCAGTGGTGGAGATACCTTCCTTAAATGTTGGAGGTGCATCCCTCAGATCTTCCCCCTCTTCTTCTCCCAAATACTCATCTTCTTGATCCGACAAGGAGAGAACTCCTGACATTGGCTCTTGGGAGTTCGGAGGCGAGGTGTCATGGAAATCCTTACTCGAGTTTTCGTCCCCAGATTGAAAGTCAGTGGACGTTCCCACATTGTCACGCTCAACCGTTGTGGCTTAAGTCATGAAGACATCTGAGTGTGTGTCTGAACTTGAACCCTTTCTCACAATATGGTTGATGGACAGTACGTAGTCTCTGCCTAGCTGCCTGAGGAGGTCGTCAAGAACAATTTCCAGACCATTGGAAGCGGGGATCCAGTCAACACCATCGGCCAAAGGATTTTTCATCTTTTACTCATAAAATCATGCGTCAATGTAGTGTGACTCGGAGAGCTCAAAAGGGGCCTTGTCAGCGTACAACGTCCCACTTTTCCCATTGACGCAGTACTTAATACACTGGTGGTATGATGAAGGAACAACCATGTGCTTATGGATCCACGAACTTCCCAACAGGGCATTGAATGTTGTGTTCTGTCAGACCACCAGAAATTCTGAGTAGGCCACAAGGTCTCCAAAATGGGTCCTTAGCTTAATTTGTCCCATTGTCTTCTGTTTATTCCTATCGTAACCTAACAGAGTTGTGGCTGAGGGAATTAGATCATCCTCACTGTAGCCCAACTTACGGAGTGTCCGTAGGGGAAGGAAGTTAACTCCAGAGCCATTGTCTATAAAGACTTTCCGGATCTCAATACCATTCAGTGTACCAGACACATATAGTGATCTAATGTGTCCTTGAATGATGGAATATTCATCCTGATTGGTGAAGGAAATAACCATATTGCATTCAGTCGGGCCAGTCTCCGTCTGGTAAATCTCAGCGGTAGCTACCTCGGCTTGAAACTCCTGGGGGCTGATCAAAGATTCTATAAGCGCCTCCCTGAGGTATGCTGACAAACTCAGGGCATCGAGGATCGACATATTGGATGGTACTGATGCCATCTACTTAAGGATATCGTATTTCTTCTCCAGCGGCCGACGCTTCTCTATTGGAGGGAGAGTCTTAGCGGGTGCTTTGGGGGCTAGAGCATTTGACGAGGAGGGACCAGCCGCGGGGTCAAATGTCGATGGTGTTCTCACGTTTTGAGGACTTGGCCCAGCCGGTCTTTTTGTGCACACTAGGTGTCCAGACACTTGTTCCTCCTCTTACGGGTATCGTAGAACAACAGGGCCATAGTGGCTACTTGTGGAGGTGGAGGTGCATTCTTTCTCCTACTGAGTCCATTGAAGGTCTCTCCCATGGGTTTCTGCGATATTAATGGTTTGGGTTGGGGTCTAACTGTAGGGTTGGTTTCGGCCGCGGCTGCACCTCCCTTGGTATCCTCTACCTCTGCGATTCCTCCTCCTGGATCCTCATGCAGGGAACTCGGGTTCGTAACCATACCCTTCGTCAGGGACCGATTCCATAATATGGATGACGTTAATGGAACCAAAGATTGTCTCTTCATCCTTTGACAGGTCAACCTGGTCAATTTTCCCTGATGGATCCATTTGGTGGGTCAGTGCCCGTGGCGCCAAATTCGAGGGCATATAATCCTCCAGGTTCGGGACTAACTTTGGCCCCGTTGCAGACTGCTCCCCTTGCGATTGTTTCCTCCTTCTCCAATTATGCCCAGATGACTGGCTCATGGTGGATTGTGAGGCTGATGCTGTCGGATGTGCGGTGTCAGGGGATGTTGGCGGTAACATTGGCTTATGTAGATGAGCTCGGAGTATGCCCTGGGCTCGGTTGATAGTCTCCCGAGTCATCCAGTCATCGAATTTCTGCCGCTGCTTGCTGGTGAATTTCTGCCAATCCTCCTCTTTTTCGGACTCGGTGGTAGAGATACATGCCACATGTGCTGGGGGTGGTCTCATCTCGACCTGTCCGGAGTCTACCATCCTTTGCAGGAGGTCTTTGAAGACGAATCATTCTCAGATTTTGTGCCCCAACATTCGATGGTAGGGGCAGTAATCTGGCCTGTCATCGCGGCCGACTTCTTCAGGTTTCCTTGGCTCCGGGAGGCAGAGCAAGTTTTAATTCATGGCGGTAATGAAGTAGCCACAAACTTGATCATCTCATAACGAGTATAATTTTTGTCTTCGTTCCTCAAACTGGTTCCACTTCGGTTCTCTCTGATCGTCCTGTTTAGGCGGAGGCGACCGCTGATATGCAGGAGGCCCTAGAAGATTTGGTGGAGGCCTGAGCGGTGGAGCGGGTACAGATGTCAGATTGAGTGTGAAAGTGGACACTTCATCTCTAGGGTCTCTTTTTGCAGGATCCTGCGAGGCTACTCGGGACTTTGAATTAGTCCACTGCAGGGAGTCCTCAATTCTCTGGGCAATGGCCGAGAGATGGCGGAAGCCAATGGTGCACTCTACTGGTATGAGCGGTGTTCGCAGCTCATCTCAAAGATTATCGATACATATGGCTAGCATCTCATCCTGAGGCGTTGTTCTATTTAGGTAATAGGTCATACCTTTACATCTGGTGATGAAATCTAAGACCCTCTCGTTCTCCCTCTGCTTGTGGTTCATGAGGTTACTGACTGTTGTTTTAGGAAACATTGAGCTAAAGTGAAACAGGAACTGCTACCAGAGGTCCTCCCAGCTCTTTATTGACTGGGCTGGTAGACTCGTATACCAGATGAAGGCAGATGCTTGAAAGTTCCGTACGAAGCATCTGAGTTTTACTACTTCTTGTTGTTCTGGATTCCCCATCATAGGGTCACAATAAGACGCATAGTGCATCAAATGCTATTCCAGATCACCTGACCCATTGAATATAGGGAATACGGGGCTCCCAAAATTGGGTGGAGGAGGCGTGTTGCTTACCCAATCTGGATAAGGCTTCCGCTCTGGCTATATCGGAGCGCGTCGACCTTCCATTTCTTCCAATCGAGCCGTCAGTGCCTCAATGGTGTTGGTGAGACCCTAGTTTACATCCTGTTGGGCCCGGTCTTGGGCAGGCATAGTCCAAGGCGTTGCCCGGGGATCCGGATTGGCCGACACCAAGGGTGTGTATGCCGTTTGTGACACCTTCATAGGGTTCAGGCGTACTCGCTCCGGTTTATTCTTGAGTGCAGGGAAGTCTTGGTATTCATACGAATCTACGTTTAAGTAGTTAGACGGGCCGGGCGCCTCATTGGATGGGATCCCTGACCATGCTTTTTTTTTCGGTGCAAACCTTAGTCTTTGAGGTGCACTTGTTGGGGGTACATGATGTGTCTCCTCCTGGGACACACTTTCAATAAGGCGGTTCCTTTGGAGAAGCTCGACGTTAAGCCGTCTCAATTCTTTCATCTCCTATTCCTGTCGAGCTAATCTCTCTTCGAGCGTGAGTGGCTCATTTTCGTTGAGAGAAGGAGGCGGGTTAAGGGTAACCATTCCTTTATTCCTATCCTTATTGGAAGCTCACTGGGTAGGCGGAGGAGGGTTTTCTGGAAGGACGACCATATTTAAGGCGGCCCTCTGGTTCCAGGTGTGCACACCTGGGGGTTCGTTATGAGTCACAACCTGACCGGAACCATCGTCTCCTGATCCATTCGGATTTGCATCATCTCTAGCATCACCAGTGGGGTTAACCTCTATAGAGTTGATGGATACATATCGTGGGGTGGAGAAGACGTCATCTTCCAAATGGGAAGAGGATCTCCCGCGTCTCTTACTGGCCTTCCTTTTCATGTCCCGACATTTCCTTCAGACTTCTTGACGAAGGGTGACGCGGCGAGTTCTTTGATACGACCTTACAGTGTGCCTTCCTTTCAGAGGGGATGATGATTCAAATGAAGGGATAGGATGGGAACCTCCTCTTCTGACTATCCTCCCTAGACAAGATAATACTGACTCTCATGGGGGAGGTTGTTATTGAGGGGGTAATAATGCCCCTATCCCTGAGGGCTGGGGTTGGCTCCGTTCCATGGATGTTGAATCTCCTCCCGTTTTTATTGGTATTACGGGGGACCTTGTTGTTAAAAATGCCCCCAGCCCTGCAGGCTGGGGTTGACCCTGGATTGCGGCAGTGGCGGCGGCTATCGCTACCTGCCTGATCTTGCGTTCCCCCATTCAGGGGTTAACTGGGTTTTATGCCGAGTTCTCTTGGGGATCAATCCCTTCTGGGGAGGCAGGCAATGACCGATGATTGGCCTCTCTTAGGCGAGAGGCCTGTTGTATGATCTCAGTGGATTGCTTCAAGAGTTCTTGAATGGCTTGTTCCTGCTGGACCTGACGCTTCTGGGACTTACTCAAGGCCTGAATCTGTTGGGTGTGTTGCCTTTCCTGAATAGGGAGAACACTCGATTTATGTCTTGAGGTGATGACGTTGTAATACACCATGCCTAACGGGTTCTTTTGGGTGGGGAGTGAAGTGAAATGTAGAGCTCCATGTTCTCCCCATCCCCTGATATGGACTCCCGTTAGAGCGTCACCGATGTGGCGGTGCAACTCGTACAGTGCACGGAGGCAGGATATCTCCATGTTTCCTTTAAGTTTCTCGGGGCGCTGTCACCACACTGAAGGAAAGGCCTCTAGGTCGAGGTGACGCAGTAGGTCTCCTATCATCTTGACATGGTCTACATACCTGTCGTAGGGCAGAAATATTGATTCCAGTCGGCGGAGGGTCGTCCATATATTGGAGCGGATGTTGTTCACGCATTCTTTCGAAAACTCTCTGGGTATATCGAACTGAGAGGTGGTCGTGGGCCAAAACATGATTGGTATATCATTTCTGGCTAGTCGTTTCCTCATGCGCAGCATATCGGCATACTCCTCCGCTAGTGATTCCTTTACTTGGTCATCCCAACTAAGGTGCTCACTGATAGTGTGGTTAGAGGAAGTGGTACTGGTAGGTATTGAATTGTCATGTGGGCGATTCCGAGGTGGTTTAGAAGATGAACGCGGCCTTGGAACATCTCTTGATCGAAGAAGGGTGTCATTAGTGACTAACTCAGAATTTGACAAACTTTATCCCCTCCTTCTGAGTGCCTCAACATATGAGGGATTTTCTATGCTTGATTCGGCAGGGGGAGGACCTTCCTGTCGATATGATATGTCATCACAGGGAGGACCTCCGCAATGGTAGCCTTAATGGCGAGGAATACCATTACTGCTTGATGCTTCACTACATAGAGTACTTTTGCAGTGCACACCCTGGGGAGGACCTCCAAGGCGTGTCTCAGCAAGGGGAGGACCTTCTGGATGCGTAGTGTCGTTACGGGGAGGGCCTTCGCAACAACTACCATCATGGTGAGGATGAACATCATGTCTTGACGTTCGATGTGCATCCTAGGGAGGACCTTCAGGACACACTACAACATAGGGGAGGACCTTTTTGTTGCTTGGGGCTACTGCGGGTAGGACCTTTTCAATGGAGGTCGTGGAGGAGAGGACTACCATCACGACTACTGGAATGGCGAGGACTACCATTACAGCTACTGTAGGGAGAATATCTGCGGGGCACACCCTGGGGAGGGCCTTCAGGATGTACCACAATGAGGGGAGGGCCTTCTAGTTGCTTGATGTCTCTACGGGGAGGACCTCTGTTATCAGGGTGGTGAGGACTACCACCGTGATCTGATTCCCGTCTGCGCGGAGTGTCGTTGCAACGTAACCCCTGGGGAGGACCTTCAGGGCAGGCCACGACAAGGGGAGGGCCTTATTGTCGTGATGATACATCACTGCGGGGAGGGCCTTCACGGTTGCGACTATGATAGCGAGGACTACTGTCATAATATGTGGTCCCACTACATGGAGAGTGCTTGCAGTGTATACCCTGGGGAGGACCTTCAGGGTGGACCGCAGCAAGTGGAGGGACTTCTTGTTGCTTAATCTTCTGGTCATGTAGAGGGTTTCCGTGACTCGCATCAAAAGAGGATCTCTCATGATCGATCGTTATATGCCCGTGGGGGAAGCCCCCATGGGTGCTCTGGGGAGGACCTTCAGAGCTGCTGGTAGCAACATTGCGGGGAGGACCTTCGCAACTGCTACTGCCACTCCCATAATATGGTAATGGGTGGGAAGGGTTCTAAGCCTGAGATGTGTGCTTAGCGGCGTTGGGAACCCCAACTTATAGCAAATCAGAGTCATGAACCCGCTCTTTATTTTCCAGCTACCTTCGGCACATTCAGGGCGCTCTCTTGCGAGAAGTGGGGACCATCTGCTGTTGACAACGACCTTCACATTTGGGTCCCTGTCTAATTGGGTCCCATGATGCTACCGGGATATGCCGACGAACATCTTGACTTTTAGAAGGGATATATGCCTACTCTGGAGCATCCACCGTGATGGACGGGTGTCCCCCAGTTGGAATGAGTGAAGCTGCTCGATCTGATTTCCCTTGCACCACAGAATATAGCTGGCGACCCTCCTGGGTGGAAGCAGGGATGCAGATCTTCTCCGAGGCAGCTATGTCGTCTCTTAGATGAGTCACCTCAATTGGGGAGATGGGCTCATGGGCCTGAGTCCTTTCTATTTTCGGTGATGCAATTACATTCTGGAAAGTCTACAAGATATGATCTAGGATCGATACCTGCTTCTCCATCATTTCCAGGATATGTAGAGAGACATCTTTGGCTGGAATGGGTATGAAGGCCCATTCCGGTATCGGAGTAGGAATATCCTACTCTGGTCCTCCAGTGGTCAGTCGGTACTGACAATTCTCTTGTGTCAGGGCAGGTGAACGAATCTTCCCCCGTGCCGGGATACGCTGGTTTATCTCTCCATTTTCCGCCACATCGGGATGGCGGACTTTACTTGAATCTGCAGGGAACTGGACCTACATATATTGGTTTCCAACCGTATCAACTCGGTGGCCTTTGTTGGCGGGGAGACGTGCCTGCCTATTAATTGCCGCCACATTTGGGTGGCGGGATTTGCTGATCACCACCATGTCAGGATGGCGTGCGTCAGAAGCATCTGCTAGGAGCTGGTCCTGCAGGAGCTGGGCCGCGACCACGTCAAGCTGGTGGGCTTCACGACCTTGGGTAGGGAGAGGGGCCGGCCGGGTAAGTTACGTCCTGCGTGAGCGACGAGATTGATGGAGCTTGGCGGGGATGCACGCTGGCTCGTATAATGCCGCCATGTCTGGATGGCGGGCTCAGGAGGAGCGAACAGGTGTAGGTGCCTATTTGTGGTATGTCTCTGTGGCTAGGTAGCAGAGCTCCTCCTCAGGGACCAGGGTGATGACCGGTCCTTGATTGTACATCTGTCGCCCGCATCGGGCGGTCCGAGGGGCCGGAGGTCGGGGATCGTGGGCCTAAATCCTCGTGGAGATATCCTCCTCAGCGCGAGGATGTTGAGTCGTGGTGTGACTGTGATGACACCTTCTAGTGGGGGCCTTGGAGAAGAACCCCTGTTCGGTAGGGATGAAGTCCTTAACATCGACCTCATCCGCCTCCCTAAGATAAGGGAGGTACGCATTGTACCATTCTGGGGACAGACTCCCGAAACGGTTTGAGACGACAATAGGGTTCGTCTGGATCTGCTTTTGTGGCCACTTCTGGGAAGGTGACCGATGAGTTCTGGCATATTGGAGGGCGTGCATGGCCGCCTCCACCATTGGGAGAGTACCGTTTAGGTGGTACTCTCGAATCAGTGCATCTAAGACCCAACGTTGAAGACAATGGGTGGGTGACGGGGTCCTCCGTAGGTGAGGATGTCCGATCCATGCATTGTTGGAAGCATGTGCTTGCAAGTTCCTTTGTGATGCCATTGGATCGAAGGGAGTTCTGAAGGTACCTATAAAATATGTTAACAAATACAATCAACAAACCCATCAAAGCAGCATCTCATGACCCCATGTGAAATTAATGACCTTGCTTGGTCCTCCTTGAGAGTACAAGGGGGACCAAGGTGGGATTAGGTTAAATCTGTCATCCTTGGTTAAAGATTCACGTTGAGTTCACCATTTTTTGTTTCAAACTGTTTCCCTTTGAGGAGATGGAGAACCAACGCACCCAACTGTCAATCTCACAGATGGCTGATCCCCGCTCGATTGCTAAAGTCAGGTACACCGGTCTTCATTTAAAAATGCCCAACAGTTCCATATCCAATGATACGTGGACCTGATTTCCAAAGGAAGGTGTCCTCTAGGTGGTTTGGCCATCTATTCTTAAGAACTCACATTG
The DNA here is from genome assembly GCA_963277665.1 of Viscum album. Taxonomy (NCBI): domain Eukaryota; kingdom Viridiplantae; phylum Streptophyta; class Magnoliopsida; order Santalales; family Viscaceae; genus Viscum; species Viscum album. Next base: position 403,426,685 of record OY728138.1, read on the forward strand.
GTCGAGAGGATGGGAAGTCGGGCTCATCACACCCTTTTGGGGGGAATTATTTCCTCTTCTGGGACTCTCTTATAGATTTAATACGTATTCATATGTTCGCGAATCTTTAGTTTATACCCAAGCACAGTATCCACGGATTTCTCCTGGTTGGAAATGGTCAACTGAACACAGGGACTCAGAATCATTTATGCCCGAGGTTTACCATCCCTCGTTGGATTAATGACCCCGAGGAGTCTGGACTCACTAAGGCGGCACTAGGAGTGGTGTGGTGAACCGGAGTGAAGATAGTCGGATCAAATGGTTGTTGGGATTTATCCTCAGGGAGGCTTCATACGTACCCTTCCTAGGAGGTAGGGATCAAAGTCCACGTAGTTCGAATGTACAGTTTAACGTCATGCAGGATGAAGGCGAACTGACGTGAAGGTTGTCGGAACAACTGGGTGGTGGGCTTGAACCTCTGAGAGGCTTCCTACATACCCCGCTCAGGTGACAGGGATCAAAGTCCTCGTATTTCATTCAGGGGTGTCGGAGAACCAACATGAATGTGGACCCGGGGGTCCGATAGTGATCGGGCTTGAACCTCTTGGAGGCTTCCTACGTACCCTACCTAGGAGGCAGGGATCAAAGTCCTCGTAGTTCGCAAGAGTGGGGATTACGCTCTGAGGCCTCCCATAGTAATGGATTGGGGCTTACACTCAGAGGAGGCCCATAAGAGGATTTCATGGTCGATGCTTACTCTAAGCCCACATGAGTCATGCTCAGTGTGAGAAACAAGAGGCAGCAGGGACCAGGCGATCACGTCGCAAAAGGTGTGTCCGTGAGAAGTAGAGTGGGGATTATGCATAGAGAGGTCTATAAGGTCGGGTCTTACTCCAAGATGGATTCCCAATGGTGACGGAGCCCTCCAGGAGAGGGACTTTGCCCCAAAGAAGGATGGAGCAGCACCCTTCCCCACTACATCCCTCCTTGGTCGTATTGGTGGGGAAGTACGGAGGTGCATGGGGACGTCTTCCTTCTGACGGGTATGCCGCCCCCTCTCAGGGGACGGGATAAGTGCCCGACCACCGAAACGTGCGATCCCTCATCCTGGTGAGTAGAGGCATAAAGGGGGGCTCTCGGGCTCGGACCCCGCATTAACGGGGGAATGTGAACCCAGACATGCTTCGGGAATCCACTCAAGGGTCGAGACAACCCCTTTGCCCCTACTTACCGTGGGTATGTGAACTCAAAATGGCACGATGATGCGCTCGAGGGTTACATCACATGGATCCGGTGGCTCTGGTGGAGGCCTCGACTCTGGGCTAATGAATAGACCAATGAGGGAGTCATGGAGGATCAGGCCGGATTGGAAGGATTTTACCTGGCTCGTGGAACTAGAACTCCGAAGGTTTTGGCAGGTCGCACCAGGGTATGGGTTATGGCGCCCTTCACGTAGGGAAGTGCTACGCAACTTGAGAGGCCGTATGCGAACCAGGGTGATCCGTGGACTGAGAGGCCATCTGTGAACCATTGGGGTCTGCGGGCTGAGAGGCCGTCCGCGAACCAGGGTGGTTAGCGGACTGAGAGGCCGTCCGCGAACTAGGGTGGTCCACGGACTGATTGGAATCCCGCGAACCAGGTGGGTTCACGACTTTGGGTTTAGACCGCGTATAAGGTTGCTACGTGGAGGGGTCCACGTGAGCAGCGACAGCCAAGGGCGGCGCTGGTTGGAGGTTCGTCGGTTAGGGCTTCGTCCGCGTAGGAGGGTGCTACGCGGTGCGACAGATCAGAAAAGGGGCATAAACTCCCTGGTCTGTGGGTAGTGCATCTACGGAGGGGCCATGGTTTGTTGTCTTCTCTTATTTTTTATTTTAAGTTCATGGTTCACCAAGTTATTATGCGTTTTTGGTTCCTTATTAATTTGTTCCTAGGTTCATACCTTCTCCGGTTTGCGAACTGGAACTTCGCTGTTTGCGAAATCCTAAGCTCCTTCCTTCGAAATTCTTCCACCCAAATATGATCGATCTCCTCTGAATTCTCTTCCTCTTCCCCCTCGGTATCCTTTTATAGAGTGGGGGAAGATATGTATCTGTGGTCATGTGGCACCTTTTTCAGAGGCCCATGACCGAAAACCCGGTTTACGACTGACTTGGTCAATCCACGACTCGTGACGGGCACTGAGCGCATCTCCCCCGCGAACCGAACGTGCTCGAGGAATGCTTCGCGGATGCGGCTTGAGCCGGTCGACGCGGTCCGCAGCTGGGGTGTTCCGGAATGGTGAACCGGGTTGGCTCTTGTCCTACCTCACGACCGCAGAGGGTATCTACCTCAGTTTCGCGAACGACGACGGTCCGCGGAAGAGGGACGCTTCGTGGAACCGGCCGTGCGTCGTTAACATTAGACCGGTCCGGGGACCGGTTCGTCCTTCACCATCCTTGAGTATTCTTCACATTTTCCCAATCCTTTGAGGAGAAATTGGGTAGAATCTCCCTTGAGTTAAAGGGGATCATCATTATCCTTTGTGGATTTTTCAGGACCCTACACTGTTGTACCAGGATTTGGTCCATATGCCACCCCTCAGACTGAACAACAGCTTGATAATCTTCATGCTGATAGGAGGGGCTTTGAGTAGCCTGATCCGAGATCAGCTCTTTTCCTATTTGAGAAGTTTCCCCCTATGTTGAGCTATCTGAACCGATTATGTTGGACTGCTCATAAATCTCGCTTGAGCAGCATGTTAAGGACATCTTCCAAAATCCAGACCTGCAGCTGGTGGTTTTTCTTGGGGATGAGAATGATGAACACATTAGGCTAGGAGAAGTTTTTGAGGACCAGGATGACCTGCTGTACGCAATCTTGGATAGGATCAAGAAGGAGAAGGCAGTGATGGGTCTTTCTGGTTCCTCTGGCTATAACTAGAAGAGAAAGTTGTGCTCTATTTCAGAATGTGGCAGGAAGGGTGGCACGGTTGTGCCTGATGATACAGTCCGCAGTATAGCCAAGGGATTGAGTGACCCTCCTATGAAGCGGCGTGCAAGGAGGGTCCCTTCCTAGGCCAATGGCTACTAGAGAAGCTTCCAAGACTCAAAAAGTTGAAAGGTATGAACTTGGAAGAGAAGACCAGGCTTCCAAAGCGAAGCCAGACGTGAATCTCAGGAAGTACTGTAAGGCCTTCCTCAAGTAGTATGAGTCTTATGAATGGGAAACAATGGACTCAGATGCTTCTTCGGGTTATGGTACTAATGGTTACCCTTATGTGGATGGCGATTTTGGTCTGTAGTTGTCTTTCTTGTTGGTTTTTTGGGTCTTGGAATTTGCGTATGGGGGTGTCCGAGGCTTTTGGGTGTGGGTTGATTGACCTCGCCCCTCCCTTGTCTATTGTACCTTTTCTTCTAATGTATTTGGGGGGCCTGGGATAGCCTGGTCTCGTACCTTCCTTGCCCTAAAAATGTTATCAAAATTAAAAAAACTTGAAAACCCTAAAATACTCCCAAAAACATGAAAATCTCAAAAAAACAAAAAAAAACATAAAAACCCTAAAAAACCCTAAAACCCCCAAACCCCTCAGAATCCCTAAAAACTATAAAAATCATAAAAACCTAAAAATTCCCTAAAGAGTTAAAAACCCCTAAAAACCCTGAAAAACTATAAGAAACCTTAAAACCCAAAAAACACTTAAAACCCATAAAAAACCAGAAAATAATAAAAACTGTAAAAACCGTAAAAACTCTCAAAATCCCTAAAAAACCTAAAAACCATAAAATTCATAAAAAATCACTGAAAACCCCTAAAAACATAAAAAAACCTTGAAAACCCTAAAACACTTAAAAACCATAAGAAAATTATAAAAACCTATAATCAATTAAAGTCACTAAAAAACCTAAAAAACACCAAAACCCCAAAAAGTCCCTAAAGACCTTAAAACCCCTAAAAACAATAAAAACCCTAAAATCCTTAAAAAACCCTAAAACCCATAAAAACTCTAAAGGCCATAAAAAAATCTAAAAATTAGTTAAATGCCTAAAAATGTTAAAAACTCTAAAAACATTTAAAATAATAAAAAACTAAAAAAACCCCTAAAAACCCAAAAAATCCATAGAATCTTTAAAAACCCTAAAAACTCAAAAATATCTAAAAACCCAAAAAATAAAAAAAAGACTATAAAAAACCTTAAAAAGAACTAAATTCATAAAAAAATAAATAACCCTAAAAACATTGGAAAACCCTAATAAAATCTAAAAAACCTAAAAAAAAATTAAAACCCTAAAAAACCAAAAATTGCTAAAAACTCAAAAAAAACCCCCAAAAGACCCTAAAACCCATAAAACCCCTAAAAAACTTGAAAAACCTAAAACCCCATAAATAACCTAAAAACCAATAAAACTCTGAAATCCCTTTAAACCTATAAAAACATTAAAAAACTCTAAAAATCCTTAGACACCCTAAAAAACTCAAAAAAAAAAGTTAAAACCCAAAAAAACCTAAAAACTCTAAAATCCTAAAAACACTATAACACCTAAAAACACTCAAAATATTTAAAAACCCTAAAAACCGTAAAAAACATAAAAGAGACCTAATAATCCCTAAAAACTTAAAAATACCCTAAAACATTAAAAAGCCTTAATAAAACCTTTTAAACCTAAAAAAAATAAAACTACCAAAAAAACCTAAAAAATGTTGAAGACCCCCCAAACCCCTAAAAACCCTAAAAACCCCAAAACCCCTTCAAAATCCCTAAAACCCATAAAATACTAAAAATTACTAAAAATATCTAAAAACATAAAAAACCTTAAAAATGCTGAAAACCCCAATGAAAACCATAAAAACCAAAAAAAAGTTTAAACCCTTGAAAATCTGAAAAAATGATAAAAACCCTAAAAGACCTTAAAAACCATAAAACCCCTAAAACTATAAAATCCCCTAAAAACTTGTAAAACCTAAAATCCCAAAAAACACTAAATTCTATAAAACCATTTAGACCCCTGAAAATGCTAAAAACTCTAAATAAACCTTAAAAACCCTAAAAAATTAACCCCTTAAAAACCAAAAATACTATAAAAACACTAAAACCCCCAAACCCCTCAAAATACATAAAAACCCTAAAAACCCAAAAAAATCCTAAAAAATTCCGTAAAATCCCTAAAAATATATGTCACGACCCGACCCATACCGAAGATCGAGCAACAACTACCCCAAGCCCACCTCCATAGGCTAGGGGCTAGCGACTAGCGGTGAAGGCACGGCAAACTAGGGGAGGACTTTGCCTAAGAAACTGTATACGCACACACAACTAACTCAATACAAAAGTGAAGAAAAAAATAAATCAAGATACAACATTGTGACAAAAGGGAAACCAACATACATTCATCGACCTCTAACCAGTACAAGTAAAGATGGAAAGTAGAATGACAAGTAAACTGAACAGTAAAAGGGGAAAAACATGCGCCCAACCATAAAGGTGCCACAACCTGGCAACGGGTAAATGAAAGTAAACAGTTGGTGAGTCTCACACCCCAAAATCCTCCTACGTCCACTGAATGCATCCCAAGATCCTGTGTCGTCTACGGTCCTCCGTAGTCTCGATCGACCTATCTGTCATCTGCAAGGGCACACCAAGTGTGGACAAAGCCCAAGAAGGGGTGAGTATAAAGATAATCAGTAGGATTCCTTGAAATCTCTATGGAGAAACAAAGGAGACACTAAAGATGGTGAGCAGTAGATGGAGCAAGAACAGTGTAAGAGTACAAAAGAGAGAGTGTAGTTCAACCCGATAAGAGAAAGTAAGCAGGCTCGTCCAACCAAGAGGATCTAGACATGGAAAGCACGTGGCATACCCCTCACCTCTTCACCCCTCCTAGAAGGAGAGTAACTAGACCCCCAAGGATTGGGAATAATAATAGGATGTATATATACATGCTCAACAAGGAACCCGAATGAGTGTGTAAGGGGATCTCGATCTCCAAGATCAGCCCAGGAAAAGTCACCAATAGTTCTAGGGATATCCATCACTGATGCCCATCAGTCCTGCACGCCAAAGCTGCATCATCATTGAACAGTTCAACCAAAGGTCCCGCTCTGGTAACCACAGAGAAAATTCACCGACTAGCCTCATAGAAAGGGCCAAGTCTGAAAGAAGTCATTGGGTAACCCACTTCCCAGCCCCGCTGGAGGGTAAACAACACGAGGTCGTCTGGTAACCCACTACCTAGCCCCGCTAGAGGGTAAACCACAAGAGGTCGTCAGGTAACCCACTCCCCAGCCCCACTGGATGGTAAACCACAAGAGTTCGTCAGGTAACCCACTGCCCAGCCCTACTGGAGGGTAAACCACAAGAGGTCGTCAGGTAACCCACTGCCCAGCCCCACTAGAGGGTAAACCACAAGAGGTCTTCAGGTAACCCACAGCCCAGTCCCGCTGGAGGGTAAACCCTAATGTCAACAGGTAACCCACTTTTTAGCCCCACTAGAGGGTAAACCCTAAGGTGAACGGGTAACCCACTTCCCAGCCCCGCTGGAGGGAAACCCTGGAACTGGTCCGCTAACTCTGCACTGCCCGTTCCATCACTAGGTGTTATCAACACCACTACCGTGCGTAGGTTCAGAGTGCGTAAAAGGAACCTCCGACCAACACCCTTTCATGTTTACACATTTAATGAGATATTAAAAGAGTCCTCACAAACTCAAACAGATTTCAACGTTATAATCCTTGCGGAAAAAACACGCGAGATAGACTACTTACTTGCTGGAAACGGGCTCCTAGTGGAAAAGTTATTCAACACCTCTTTATCCCCATACAACGTCTCGTGGGGCCTGCACCTCGGACCTGAAAGAGGTCTAGTGAAATTCTCCATCACGATGTTCTCGGAAAAAATACACCAAAATGACTATTCATACGCCCCAAATGGATGCCAGATGAAAAAGCCGCAAAACACTGCTCGCAACTTAAAAGAAGGCCTGTGGGGCCGACGCCTCAATTCCGGCTTCAACGCCTAAAACCACCCCAGTCAATTTCGCCTCGATGCCAGAGTCACAACGCCACTGACGACGCCTAAAAACAGGCTCCAGATGCGGAAGCTGCAACTCCCCACGTTATATGCAAACAGGGACCTGTGGGTCCCACACATCGATCCCTAAACACGTCACGCAGATCATACCATTACGTTCCGTGAAAATAATCACGCGATGTAGGCTATTCATTTTCCCTGAATGGACTTATGAATCATAAGTCGTAAAAACACAGCATACGTCTGAAATCCACCTCGTGGGGCCCATGCCTCGGGCCCGAATTTAGGTGGGTGGATTGCGTCGTTTTAATCCCCTTGGAAAAACACTCAGAAATGAGTACTCAAACATCCCAAATGGATGTCAGGTGAAAAAGTGATTTTTCACCGTAAAACGTGTGAAATAGGCCCTGTGGACCTCGCACCTTGTCTCCAATCTGATCTCTTTGGAAAGCATCTCAAAATGTCCGCACGAGGACTGGGGTCACGCTGCCACTGACGGCGCGTCAATCAGACATCCCAAGCAGGAGTTAGGTCCGATGCAAAATTAATTAATTAATTAAGCAATTATTTAATTATTCGCATTTAGAGTTTCATGCCACCGAGAAACAAAACCAAACCACAATGGTCCCGAACCAACTTTGGAAGGACCATCGCAATTCTAGGGCTACAATGCCTCTGACAGCGCGTCAGACGGACGTCCGGCTCGTGAAGCACGTTCAACGCAAGCTTGAACAATAATTTATTATTATTAAATTAAAGAATCTCAGGTCACTCGCCCCCGGGAACAGAACTAAAAAAACCCCGAAACACCCTTCAAAAAGTCTGTCTCGCTGACACTGACCTGTAGATGGAAACAGCGTGTCAAATAGACGCGCCGTTTAGAAGTTACGGCCCCCCAAACGCAAGGGGGCCCAACCGGGCCGGTTCACCCCGGCCAGCCCGGTCCGAACCACAGGCCCACGGCCTAGCCACAGGTCTAGCCCGACTTGCCCCAAACTGCTGGCCTCGGCCTGCTCCAGCCACACCGGACCCCTTGGGTTCGGTTCTCCCCAGCAGACCGGCCTTTGGCCGGTCTCCGCGTCGCACCAGCAGGACCCGCCGAACGCGGGTCCTGGTCTCCTCTTCACACCCGAGGCGGTCGGCGCCTCGGGTTCCCCTTCAACCGTGACAGGCCGACACCCTCCGCACCTCCGCCTCGCGCCGTGCACCGCCTGTCCGCTCCCCCGGCCGCCTCTCGCCACCTGGTCCTCCGTGCTCCGCTCTGGCAACACTCGACACCGGAACCTCTGAAGCCTCGGCCGTGCCACCTAAACTCTTCCCAAAGCTACCCCATTCGTGTCGATGACACCCGACATCACCACCTCATCCGAACCCCCCGGCCCTACCCGCTGTCTGACGCTCGACCTTCGGCCACTGCCCTTGCCGGAGCTGGGGCTTCTGATGGCCACCGCCACTGCTCCGGTGGCCCGATTCCAAATCTAAAGGAGGTTTCAGAATCCTTGGGGTGAGACCTTCGCAGTGCCTGCCCTCGATCATCGATCCTGCAAGATTTGGCGCGTCCGAAAATTTGGACGAAGAATGCCCAAGAATGATAATTAAAATGGGGATCGGGCGTTGGCTGTGTTTGTGCGGCCAACGCCCCAATTCTAAAATTATAGAATTCAAATGACAAAAATTGATGAGAAATTTAAGAAATCAACGACGGTTCGAAATTTAACAAGAATCCTACCTCGATCCACCCTTTTGCCACTTGTGACGTGTCCACGACGCCCCACTTTGATCCGCCATGGTTCCTGTGGAGATCGCTCCTCGATCCGAGGAAGAATGACGAATAACGCCGAAGAACAAGAGAGAGATAGAGAGAGAGAGAGAAAGGGCTGAGAAGGGAGAACCCTAACTCCATCTCATATTCTTCTATTTATAGAAGGATCCACTTAGCGAGGAATCTGAAACTGGCGCTCCCTCTCATTTTACGTCGTGCCTTGGAAAAACGCCCCGTTTCGAACTCAACGGAAGTCTCATATTTCCATTCCAAGTCTTTGTTCGAAAGTTATTCGAAAAGAATGATAACGATAAAAATCACTAAGTAATTTTTAAAATGATGATTTTTCCCCTGGGTGACATCTGTCACAGTAGGCCCACGCCCGCAACTTTTACACCCCGCCTAGGGTAAATAGAATGCTCCAGACGCAACTGTGCCCTCGGATTTCCGATCTGAGCTACCATTTAGGAGGAAACACAACCCCACCATGTGTATAGTATAAAAACACATAACATTTTTATAAAATTTATTCCCAGCACACCGCGCCTCGGAATGTCATTCCGTCTTCATGTATAGCTCTGGAAATACATGTATAAATATTCCAAAGTCTTACAGGGAGAAAACCGAGTCTCTACATCATTCCCTCCTTCATGATTTTCATCCCTGAAAAGAAAAACTAGGGAAAACAACTCGGGATACAGAGCTCACACCTAGATCTCCCACTCCCAAGAAAACTTGCACAACGACATGCTAGCATAACACGCGAACCAAAGGGATGGTTTGTACTTATAAGGTCTGCTACTCTCGAGGGAATGTGTAGGAATACGCACGCATCTCATCAGTTGCGACTCATGGAAGATGTTGTGCGCCCACTCCTACTGTTGGGATGGTAGGGCAAGAAGGTAGGCAACCTCTCAACCGCTTGCACGATTCCCAAACGGCCCAAAGAAACTCGGGGGACTTCCCCGGCCGAACCTCTACTTTCCACGTCATGACCGAAATTACGTTTTGTTCATGGAACAGAATCTCATGATTCCATCCTTCAGAATACCCATCGGGTGCGTCGCCCGTGGATATCTGATCACGCAATACCTCACTGTCAACATCCCCCAGCTGCAACATTCTCACATGCTCAAGGAGCGAAGGAGTCAACACCATTGACTGTAGGAAATCCATAACCTCCTGCTCCACCAAGGTCAGCTGTAGGGAATCTAACTACTACGAAACTTCCCATGCCTGAAGAGTCTGGGACTTCCTACAAAGGGAACCTACTACAAAACTTCCATTTTTCGAAACATAGACTACCTTGAAGTCATAGTCCTGCATAAATTTCAACAAGCACCATCGCCTCAGGTTCAAGTCTCTTTGGGTGAGGATGCACTTGAGAAACTGGTGGTCTGAGCAACCCACGAAGCACTCTCCCAAAAGATAGCGTCTCCACACTCTCAGGGAAAGGACCACCACCACCAACACCACATAGTGAAACACGTAGTTCTGTTCGTGGGGTGTCCATCACCTCGACCTGTACTTGATAATGGTATCATGTTTGATGTTGAGTACACAGGGTACCAAAGAACATGGAAGGCAAGAAAACTCATCCAACCGCCAGAGGATAGACACGGAAAGCACGTGGCATACCCCACGTGTCTTTGCCCCTTTTGGAAGTAGAGTAATCCTCAAAACATGGAATCTTCCAAACCCACTAGTGGCACCTCAAGCAAAGGTAGGTCAAGCAGAAAAGCCCCACTGGAAAATCCAGAACTTGCTCTGACACTCCACCGCACCACCCCACCATAAATGAACATGTTAGAGGGACTCGTACACCGCACCTCAAAAATATCCTCTTTGGGTGGTACTGACTCTCCCAAATGGTTTTGATCACATCACAAAAACATGTCTCAGTTGGGGAAGAACCCCTCTTTCCTGTGCATTCAAAGCTACGTCAGATAACACCAACACAGGGTTACACCGATGACCTGCATCATCCTCGGTAACCCCTCGAACAAGGAGTTAGATAGAAAGAGTACCTCACTCAGTGTATAACAAGTTATACTGAGAAAAGTAGAAAAATACATAGAGGATACCTCTTATTATCTCATGCATTGCAGAATTGTAGACATCTGTAACACACAGCCGCCCGTGGCCCCATCCGTCATCTCCCTAAGCCTGACATGGGCCGCCTAGTGGTGGTGGAAGTACCTTGAAACGTCATCCATCAACCACAGTTCTTCTTGTTATTCTTCCAACACCGACTCCCTAGGGAACACCCCGTCCTTACCTGGGAGTTCTTTGATCACGATACTGCCTCTAGCATGGCAGTACATCTACCAAGTATCTGGAAAACTCAGCACATTTGGTCGAGTAGTCTCACGCCACGTGACCTCGCACATCACAAACATAACACTAGTCCTCCCTGGGATATCTTAGTGCTCTACGCTGTCCCCAACCATGTGCTTGAGTCTCATCAAGGGGAGACCTCCAGCATCGAGGCCTTGCCAATTTTCGTCCCTCTGATAGAAATTTCTCTGTCACCAGTGCCCGCTCCAGCACCCCGAGATGGGTGAGGATGCACAAGGGCACTACGCTGGCACAAATCTCCTCTACAGAGACCTCATTCAAACTTTTGTGCTCGAAATTTTCCATCATGGACCACATCTAAAGAGTACAGAGTAAGGTCTGCAAACCTAGTCACGTACACAACCACTACCATCACTCCTCGCTGAAGCACCGGTAGCTCTCGAAACCGTAAAAAGCGTTAGTAGGAGAGGTAGTACTCCTCATGAAACAGCTGATAGAAGTAATCCCATGAGAGTACCAACTCATCATGCATCTGAGTAACCCTGTCTCTACTAATTCCAAACTACTTGTGGGAAAAAATAGCTGTCAAAGCCACCATCTAACCTGTCAGTGTCTGAACAAGCCTGGAGAGGTGAACCACTGACTCTAGCCAACCCTTCACTGTCTGAGGGTATGGATCACTGTGGAACCTTAGCGGTCTCTGAAGCTGGAACTCAAGTAGCGTGACCAACCTGTGCTCGTCATCGGCCTTCGCTGTAGGTACTATCTGCTACTCCACAGGGGGAGGTACTGCCTGTCCTCTTGGAGAAAGGGTAATCGTATGATGGATCTCAAACTGAGGCCTCAACGCTCACGGAGTCGTCGTCATGAACCAGAGCTAGTATCTTGGATGGCTATCATCACGAGGACATCCTGAATCCGATCAAGGAGTATCGCGCTCAAATGAGCATATATATATCAACAATGATAGGGAGATGACTCAAAAAGGAAAATCAAGACTCGATCCTATATGATGCACAAACCAAATTCCCTGAAACAAGTGTCTCAGTGTGCCGAGTCGACAAGATGGTTTTCAGGGTCCTGGTGAATGGATACGCCGGCCACCGCATCATCACTAGACTCCCTGGCTAGAGATCCACTCTCGAGAAACGTTGACACTATTTCCCCAAAACTCAACCAATTCCTTTTTAGGGACGTACAAACAATGCCCCATGGAACGAACCACCTATGATACCACTTTTTCACGACCCGACCCGTACTGGGGCTCGAGCCACAAATACCCCAAGCCCACCTCCATAGGCTAGGGGATGGCGACTAGCGCGGAAGGAACGACATACTTGGGGAGGCCTTTGCCTAAGAAACTATACACAGGCACACAGCTAACTCAATGAAAAAGTGCAGAAAAAAAAAGAAAGAAAGATACAAAAATACTAAAAATGGGAAACCAACATACATGCATCAAACTCTAAATAGTACAAGTAAATCTGGAAAGTAGACGGACAAGTGAACTGAATAGTAAAAGGGAAAAAACACGTGCCTAACCAGAAAGGTGCCACAACCTAGTGAAAAGTAAAAAAAGTAAATAGCTGGTGAGTCTCACACCCTAAAATCCTCCTACATCCACTGAACGCAGCCCAAGCTCCTGTGTCCTCTACGGTCCTCCACAGTCTCGATCGACCTGTCCATTGTCTGCAAGGGCACACCATGTGCAGGAAAAGCCCAAGCAGGGGTGAGTATAAAGATACTCAGTAGGATTCCCTGAAAGCTCGAGGGAGAAACAAAGGAGATACTAAAGATGGTGAGCAGTAGATAGAGAAAGAACAATGTAAGAGTACAGAAGAGAGAGTGCGGCTCAACCTGACAAGAGAAAGGAAGAAGGCTCATCCAACCAAGAGGAGCTAGACACGGAAATCACATGGAATACCCTGTGCATCTTTGCCCCTCCTAGAAGGAGAGTAATTGAACCCAAGGAGTGGGAATAAAAGTAGGATGTATATATATATGCTCAACAATGAACCCAAACGAGTGTGTAAGGGGATCTAGATCTCCATGCTCAACCTAGGAAAAGTCACCAAAAGTTCTAAGGATATCCATCACTGATGCCCATATGTCCTGCACGCCAAAGCTGCCTCATCGCTGAACCGTGCAACCAAGGGTCCCGCACCGGTAACCATGGATAAAAGTCACCAAATAGCCTCATAGAAAGGTCTGAGTCTGAAAGAAGTTGTCGGGTAACCCACTGCCCAGCCCCGCTGAAGGGTAAACCACAAGAGGTCGTCAGGTAACCCACTGCTCAGCCCCACTGGAGGGTAAACCACAAGAGGTCGTTAGGTAACCCACTGTCGAGCCCCGCTGAAGGGTAAACCACAAGAGGTCGTCAGGTAACCCACTGTCTAGCCCCACTGGAGGGTAAACCCTAAGGTTAACAAGTAACCCACTGCCCAGCCCCGCTGGAGGGTAAACCCTAAGGTCAACGGGTGACCCACTGGCCAGCCTCGCTAGAGGGAAAACCCGGAACTGGTCCACTAACTCCGCACTGCTCGTGCCATCACTGGGTGTCACCAACACTGCTACAATGCGTAGGTTTGGAGTGCATCAAAGGAACCTCCGACCAACGCCCTTTCATGTTTCCACATTTAATGAGATCTCGAAAGAGGCTCCACATACCCAAACAGATTTCATCATTGTAATCCTCACGAAAAACACATGAGATAGACTACTTACTCACTGGAAATGGGCTCCTGGTGGAAAAGTTATTCAACACCTCTTTATGCCCATACGGCGTCTCGTGGGGCCCGCACCTCGGACCCGAAAGAGGTCGGGAAAACTGCGCCATCACGATTCTCTCAGAAAAACACGCCAAAAAGACTATTCATACACCCCAAACAGATGCCTGATGGAAAAGTCACAAAACGCTGCTCGGAGCTTAAAAGACGGCCCGTGGGGCCCACGCCTCAACTTCGACTTCAATGCCTGAAACCACCCCGGTCAATTTCGCCTCGATGCCAGGGTCACAACGCCGCTGAAGGCACCTAAAAACAGACTCCAGTTGCGGAAGCTGTAACTCCCCGCGTTATATGAAAACGGGGCCCTGTGGGGCCCACAGCTTGATCCCGAAACATGTCACGTAGATCATACCATTGCGTTCCTTGAAGATAACCACACGACGTAGGATATTCATTTGACCTGATCAGACTTATGAATCATAAGTCGTAAAAATGCAGCATACGTCCGAAAGTCGCCTCGTGGGGCCCACGCCTCAGGCCCAAATTTAAGCGGGCGGATTGTGTTGTTGCAATCCCCTCGAAAAAACACTCATAAACGATTACTCAAACACCACAAACGGATGTTGGGTGAAAAAAGTGGCGTTTCACCGTAAAACGTGCAGCATAGGACCTATGGGTCCCGCACCTTGTCTCAAACCCGAACGCTTCGGAAAGAATCTCAAAAAGTCTACTTGAGGACTGGGGTCATGCTGCCGCTGACGGCGCGTCAATCAGACATCCCAAGAAGGAGTTAGGTCTGACGCAAGAGTAATTAATTAATTAAGCAATTAAATAATTATTCTCATTAAGCGTTTCATGCCACCGAGAAACGAAACCAAACCACAAGGGTCCCGAACCAACTTTGGAAGGACCGTCGCAATTCTAGGGCTACAGTGCCTCTGACGGCATGTCAGATGGACGTCCGTCTCACGAAGCACGTCCGTCACAAGCTTGAACAATAATTTATTATTTTTAAATTAAATCATCTCAGGTCATCTTCCCCTGGGCGGAGAACTAAAAAACCCTAAAACAACCTTCAAAAAGTACGTCTCACTAACATAGACCTGCAGCTACAGATGGCGCATCAAATGGACACTCTGTTTAGAAGTTACGCCCCCCCGAACGCAAGGGGGCCCAACCGGGCCGGTTCACCCCGGCCGGCCCGGTCCGAACCGTCGGCCCACAGCCCAGCCGTGGGTCTGGCCCAACTCACCGCGGCCCGCTGGCCATGACCTTCTCTAGCCACACCGGACCCCTTGGGTCTGGTTCTCCCCACCAGACCGGCCTTTGGTCGGTCTCCGCGTCGCGCCAGCAGGACCCGCCTAACGCGGGACCTGGTCTCCTCCGCACACCCGAGGTGGTCAGTGCCTCGGGTTACCCTTCAACCACAACAGGCCGGCGCCCTCGGTGCCTCCTCCTCCTACCGCGCACCGCTGTACTGCCCCGACCTGCACCACACTGCCTCACACCGCGCACCGCCCGCTCGACGCCGTCCGTCCGCTCCCCCGGCCGCCTCTCGCCGCCTGATCCTCCGCGCTCCGCTCCGGCGACACCCAATGCCGGCACCTCCGAAGCCTCGGTCGCGCCACCTCGTCTCCTCCTGGAGCTACCCGACCATGCTGGCGACACCCGATGTCACCACCTCGTTCGAACCCCCCCGGCCGCACCCGCTTCCTGACGCTTGACCTCCGGCCACCGCCCTTGCTGGAGTCGGGGCTTCCGACGGCCGCCGCCACCGCTCTGGTGGCCTGATTCCAAATCCAAAGGAGGATTTGGAATCCTCAGGGAAAGGCCTTTGCAGCTCCTACCCCCGATCATCGATCTGACAAGATTTGGTGCGTCTGAAAATTTGGACGAAGAACGCCCAAGAACGACAATTAAAACAGGGCTCGGGCGTTGGCCATGTTCGTTCGACAACGCCCCAATTCTAAAATTATAGTATTCAAATGATGAAATTTGATGATTTTTTTTTGAAATCAATGAAGGTGTGAAATTTAAGATTTATCCTACCTCGATCCGCCCGTTTGCCGCTAGTGACGCGTCCACGACACCCCTGCTTCGATCCGCCAAGGTTTCGGCAGAGATCACTCCTCAATCTGACGAAGAACGACGAAGAACGCTGAAGAATAGGAGAGAGAGAGAGAGAGAGAGAGAAAGGAGGGAGAAGGGAGAACCCTAACTTGATCTCATATTCTCCTATTTATAGAAGGATCCACTTAGCGCGGAATACGAAACTAGTGCGCCCTCTCATTTTATGTCGCGCCTAGGCAAAACGCCCCGTTTCGAACTCAACAAAAGTCTCAGATTTCCATTCCGAGGCTTCGTTCGAAAGTTATTCGAAAATAATTCCAGTGATAAAAATCACTAAGTCATTTTTAAAATAACGATTTTGCCCCTGGGTGACATCTCTCACAACAGGCCCGCGGCCGCAACTTTTACACCCCGCCTAGGGTAAACGGCACGCTCCGGACGCAACTGTGCCCTTGGATTTCCGATATGAGCTACCTTCTAGGAGGAAACACAACCCCTCCATGTGTATAGTACAAAAACACTTAACATTTTTATAAAATTTATTCCGGGCACACCGGGCCTCGGAATCGCACGCCATCTTCTCGCCTAGCTCTGGAAATATATGTAGAAATATTGCAAAGTCTTACATGAAAAAAACTGGGTCTCTACAATAAAAAAAACACAAAAAAACCCAAAACCCCAAGAAAACCTTAAAAATCATAAAAACACTTAAAACCCCTAAAAACCCAAAAAACTCTAAAATCTCTAAACTCCCTAAAAACAAAAAAGACACTAAAAACCACAAACCCATAAAATCGTTAAAACCCCTAAAACCCTATAAAACCCTAAAAACCCACTAAAACTAGAAAAAACCCAGTAAAGCTATTAAAATGACAAAAAAAATTAGAAAACCTTAAAACTAATAAAAACTCAAAAGAAAACCCTAAAGCCCAAAAAATACATAAAAACTGTAAAAATCCTAAAAATTCTAAAATCCATCAAAATCCATAAAACCCATAAAAACCATAAAAATACTAAAAAACACTAAAAATATTTTAAAATGTAAAAAACCCTAAAAACCCTAAAAAACCCAATGAAAACCTTAAAAACATAAAAACACTTTAAATCCATAACAAAATAAAAATGATAAAAACCATAAAAAACCCAAAAAAACCCCTCAAACTTCTATGAAATATAAAAACCCCTGAAAACCTTAAAAACCTAAAAATTCATAAAAACCCTAAAAACCACTAAAAAAAATCTAAAAACCCTTTAAACCCCAAAAAACATTAAATACTCTAAAAAACCTTAAAAACCCTAAAAACAAAAAAAACCCCTAAAAACCCAAAAAACAATAAAAACCCTAAAATCACTAAAAAAACTAAAACCATCAAAATCCCTTAAAACCCCCAAACCCTAAAAATCATAAAAAATAACTTAATTCCGCAAAAAAAGTAAGACACCCTAAAAACCATAATAAAATCTAAAAAATATAAAAAAATTAAAACCCCCAAATCCATAAAAAAAATTACATACCCAAACAATACTTAAAAACCCTAAAAACTCTCAAAATCCCTAAAAACCTTAAATAACCATAAAATCCTAAAAAATCCCTAAAAATGCCTAAAAATGCCTAAAAACCCCTAAAAATACCTAAGAAAACCTTAAAAATTTAAAAAATATTTAAACCTCATAAAAAACCTAAAAAGTGATAAAACCCCTAAAACCCTAAAAAGACCATAAAAACTATAAAACCCCCTAAAACCACAAAAAACACTAAAAAACATAAAAACCCCTAAAATCCCTAAAAACCATAAACCACTAAAAACTATAAAGACCCTTTAAACCCCTAAAACATTAAAAAAATCTAAAAAAAATTACAAAGTCTTAAAAACACAAAAAACCCTTAAAACCAAAAAAAACCCATAAAAAACCTAAAAACCCTCAAGATCACTAAAAAACATAATCAAACAAAAAAATCCAAAAAAATATCTAAAAATACTTAAAAATGTAAAAAACCATAAAAATACTTAAATACCATAATAAAACATTAAAAACCTAAAAAAATTAAAAACCCTGAAAACCTAAAAATGCTAAAAACCTTAAAAAACCCTAAAAAACCTAAAAATCCTAAAACCCCTAAAAATATATAAAAAACCAAAAAAACATAAAAATACTAAAAAATACCAAAATATACATAAAAATAAAAATCCCCTAAGAAACCTAAAAAAACCCTAAAAAAACATAAAAACCTAGACACTTAAAAACCCTAAAAAAACATAAAAACCTAAAGACACTTAAAAAACCTAAAAAACCCTAAAAAACCTAAAAAGGCTAAAAACCCTCAAAGATCCTAAAAAACCTAAAAAACCTCTACTGAAACAAGTTGGGGACCAACCCCTTTATTAAAAATAGAAATAGAAACATGGAGAAATCCATAAAAAGTATGAAGACCTATAGGCGGTCCAAAAGACAAATGACACAAATCCCATTATAAGAATAAAAATGTCCAAACAACTAATCCATTGATGAAAAAACCTAATTGAAAATGTTGTTGCCGTTACACTATCTCCTTCGCCGAACAACCACCAATAATGCTTCTCGCTGCAGCCAGATCCTCTGTACAGATCACCATCGCGCAAGCGTTGAACCAGATCCTTGCCACCAAGCTGATAATTCATGCTGCCGATGCCGTGCAAAGATGCCATCTGCACTGATCTCATAGGTTGGATCTCCATCCCATCCCTAAAGGACTCGATCAGACAACGAAGAATAAGCCACCTCATCTGAAGACCATCACAGTGATACAAAGGGGCAACTAGCCAATCAAATCAAAGCCAGGAAACCCCTGATCAGAAACTCCGACCGCCGTCACTCTCTGTGGGTGACGCCACCACTTGATCCAAAAATACCGACATCATCACCAACAACAATTGCCCATGACACACATCTGGATGACTCCATAATCCACTAAAGCTATTGAACCATCACAGACACCTCTGATGACTGTCTCCGCACTGTGCAACAGATCCTCCTACTCGCTATCGAAAAGCAAGCAGAAACCCACTGAAATAGATCCTACCAGCAAGAGATCCACCATCGCAGCAATCACGGGCATCACTGCCCGTCTATATTCCCACCATATCCAAAATGACACAAATCCAACTAAAACACCATATGAGACCATAACAATGAAAGTTCCACCAATGAGGAACCCATCCAATGTGAAATCGGTGCAGAAAACACCAAAAGTCAGTGCCAAGGCTAGATCTGGGAAGAAACACCCTGAAAACCCACTAAAAATGATAAAAAAAACTCTAAAAACCAAAAAAAATTAAATAAATCAAAAATACTAAAACTAAAAAAACCATAAAAACCCTAAAAACCCTAAAACCCCTCAAAATCCCTAAGAAATAAAAAACCATAAAAATCAAAAAATAAACCTAAAAAATATAAAAAAACCCCTAAAGTCATGAAAACCCCCAAAAAACTATAAGAAATTAAAAACTAATAAAACCTCCAAAAATCCTAAAAATTATAAAACCCCTAAAAAATCCTAAAAAAATCCTAAAATCCCTAAAAACCATAAAACACCATAAAAACCTCAAAAAATCCAGAAACCCATAAAAACCTATAATCCCACTAAAAACTCTCAAAACGATTGAAACCACTAAAAACATTAAAAAACACTAAAAACCATAAACCCCTAAAAATTCAAATAACCAAAAAAACCCCCAAAAAGTAAAAAACCCCTAAAAACCCTAAAAACAATAAAAACATTGATTATTTTTAAACACCTTAAAAACCCATAAAAATCCTAAAAGTCCCTAAAATATCTAAAAACTTAAAAAACTCAAAAAACCTAAAAAATACCTTAAGTAAAAATTGAAAACCTGAAAATACATAAAACCCCTAAAAGCCTAAAAAATGCTTAAAACCCTAAAAAACCATAAAACCCTCAAAATTATTAACACCTATAAAGACAATAAAAATCATAAAAAAACCTATAAAGTCCCTAAAATGCTAAAAATGATAAAACCCTAAAAAAACTAAGAAAACCATAAAAACCTAAAAACATTTAAAACCCTTAAAAAACCTAAAAATGATAAAAACTATAAAGAAACCATAAAAACCCTAAAAACCATAAAACCCCTAAAAACCCCAAAAAACCTTAACCCCCTTAAAAACTCTAAAAATCCTTTAAACCCCAAAAAATGTTAAGAAAATATAAAAAACCTTAAAAACTCAAACAAACTAAAAAAAACCCTAACCCACACCCCCAAAATAAAAACCCTAAAACCCAAAAAATCAATAAAAACCATAAAAATCCTAAAACCCCTGAAAACCTTAAAACCCATCAAAATCCCTAATAAACCTAAATAACTATAAAAATTCAAGAAAATTCCTCAAAAACCATAAAACCCCTAAAAATACGAAAAAACCCTAAGAAAAACTTAATGACCTAAAAATACATAAAACCTTTAAAAACCCTAAAAACACTAAAGACCATAATAAACCATAAAAACCCTTAAAATACCTATGTAAGAACCCGGGTTTTTAGAAACGGGTCAAATCCCGAACCTGTTTAAACTTTTGAGTGGTTTTTGAGAAGTCTGAAAAATCTGGGCAGTTTCCGGGAATTTCCAGACTTCACGCCGTGTACTTTAAGTACACGTCGTGTATGAGTTACCCGAGTGACCGACCGTGTGCTCACCGAGTACATGCCATGTGAAGACCGTGTAGAAGTTTCTTAATAAACAACGTGTATTTATAGACACTCCATTTATCCCTTACCCGTTCGAGGCCAAGTACATGTCATGTGGTGCCCAGGTGTAAATTTCAATCTACACGGCGTGTAGCCTTCCTTGACACGCCGTGTACCTTTGTTCCGTGTAGCGGCCGAGACCCTGACTGTTTGTTGACCGTGTACACAGTCCAATCTGTGTGTTGGACTCCTCTTAAGTCAGAGTACGGAACCACAACTACACAACGTGTACTTTGGAAATACACACCGTTTACTTTTATTTTTATTTGACCATTCGAGACGTCGTCGTGTCTTATTTTCAGAACACCATTCTTCTTCCCCTTTGGATGAACAGTTCACCCGAGAAACCTCGAAAACTGAAAACCTCCCAGAATCTCCGTATGACCTCTGTTCTTCGATCCGTCAATGGCAGCAGGACCGCATCGGAAAGGTTAACCCCATGCACCCTTCTTCGTCTTTGATCACTCACCTGTTCCTCCACAGATTTCATCCAAACGGAATTACCGTATTTGACGGAAATGAAGATCTACCACGATTATGTCCGATTTAGAGGATGAAATCAAAGGAGTGTCATCATATGAGTATGATGTGGGTGGTGCATACCTTCTTTCATGTTTTCGTAGATAATTTGGGGTTACGACCTCCGGGCGCGACGTCGGGTGTTGAGCGAAACCCTGTTTATTTATTGTTAAATAATTATATGCATTGTGGGATGCCTATGGGTATTACCTAACCCTTGTTGTGCTTGAGAAAGGCCGGGTGAGAGGTCATGGCTCGTTTGGGGAAATTCGGTCGGGGGTGCCGAAATGCGTATGTTTTGGACCAGTATTTAAACTGCTAATTTTAGACTGCTTTTGTCGCTATTGGATTAAACTGCTGAGTTTTATTTGTTAAATCATTCTAGTAATTGTTTAAGTAATTCAAGACCTTAGGTGCTGTTATGGATTGGCGTAAGTTAGTGAAATTAATTGGTTAGTAATTGACAGTTTCAAGTAATGCTTGGGTATAGTTATACAATGTGTGATATTATCTGTGTTGAATTGCTCGTGGTGTTGGGCATGACCCATAAATTTGTTGAGTGATAATGATCAAAGGTTGGGGCTTTGGATCGGGTTACGTTGGGGGGTTGCTACCATGCGATTGGGCGTCATGGACGTCGGTTGAGGCAGTTGTACTATCAGGTTGGGCTTGGCCCGGGTTACTTGGATGGCGAGGCCATCAGACTTGAGTGACAGGTTTTTAGGGACACGAGGTGTCATAGGTGTTGTGGCTTGGGACATAATGAGGTGATTACCGCTCACCGGGTACTTTTGAGTAGTGTTCACATAGATAGACTCCGAGATGAGGTGGTATGACCAATCGCTGGGTAGAGGCCCCCGATAGTTGTGGTTAGGTATTTTTGGTGTGGGGGTGCTTGCCGTAGGAATCCACGTGGAAGGTGAGGAGCCTTCGGAAGACATCTTTGAGGCGGTCAGGTTGGGGGCAGAGGCTCGCCGTGATTTGAGGGCATACATCATTGTCCCTCCGATTATCTTTTGAGGACAAGTATCGTTGTTCCTCTGGATGTTATACCACGGGAATGTTGAGCTTTCGAGCTGGGTTACGACGGTTGGGCGTGCCTTCAGGATTTCGATACTTGAGACACATGGTGTCAGGTGGCACGAGGTGCCGGGCTGCAGATCATACTTTCCGGCGTTGGCCAAAGCAGGTGACACTTCCTGGTGGCTACTGAGCACTAGTGAAGTCTTTGTTTACTTTTGGGCATTGCATTGTTTACTATTTTTTTATATAAGCATGTATTCCTTAACACTTATATTAGGTACGCACCTCTGGGTGGTATCCTACGGAGAATTTTCTCACACCCTACACGGGCCCTTCGGGACGCGTGTAGACTTTATGAAATTGCGTGCAGGTAGATGGTCAGCCTCAGGAGCTGGAATTTAGTGCTATTGACATGGATACTGGCATGGATCTTGAGGTCGTGCCATACTGGATTTACTTGTTTAGTATTATTTTTCTTGCATCAGCATGTTTACTTAATATTGTAGCTACTGCTGGTCAGCCGTTGGTGCCATTATATATATATTGATTTGTATGACTTGATTGGATGCATGCTTGGTTGTTTTAGCAGTTATTGTAGTTAATTGCTGGCATGATGTTCTGTTTACTTTCCACTATTGTTGTTTATATATTGCTTCTACTGTTTATTTTTATTGAATGTGCTTCTGCTCTGTGGGTCTGGTTCGAGTCTGCTAAGTCATTTATTTCCGCTGCATATTTTGGTTTATTACTCGGACCAGTACCTTTAATTCCTCCGAGAGGGTATATCCTACCCAATATACCTATTCAGACCCTCACTGGTAGTCGGAAGCCTTTGGCGTTTAGGGGAGGTGCGCCTAAGGTAGTAACACCCGACCTGTTCGGCACTGTTCGGTGGCTGGCCGGGTCTGGGTCGTTACAAATTAGTATCAGAGGAGTTCTTGACAAGGATTTAGTAGCATTGCTTTGCTGGATACTAATGAGTTTGAGACTTCTCTTTTTATTTATGCTGGTTTTACTATTTGGGGTATAGTAGACTGGAGATAAGTTGTTGTTGGAACTTGATTTTTTAACTTGTGCTTGGGTGCCTGCAACTCCATGTACGAGGGATGAATTGAGTTGCCGGGGGCGGGAATTGCTGTTTTCTTTTTTCTTAGATTACAGTTGATATGATTTCCACCTCAGTGGCTCACTTGATGTGTGATGTTGTTGATTTTGATATGTGACCCTTGACCCGGTGTGGTAAGGGAGAAATGGACCTTGGCTCGGTATGGTGAGGCTATTTTTCTTGGCTTTGATAGGCACATTTTTAGGGTATTTCAATTTCATGACTGCACGTATGCTTTGTGAAGTGATAATACCATGTGAAAAAAATCAATTTCCATGCTATGTATGCTCTGAAATATGAATAGGTGAAATTCCTGATATAATTTCTTGTTTATTGCAATGTGTATGCCATGCTTTGTATTTTGTAGAATTGCATGTGTAGGATATTTGGGTCTGGCTCTTATGAGAGCAGGCATGTACTACTGTTGAGGCAGTGTAACTTTCATAATTGGGCGACTTGGTCGTCAGAATTGAGGAAACATTTATTTTCAGGACGGGCATGGCCCGAGGTACTATTGATACTTGGCTCTGTTGAGGGCGGGTAAGGAGGCCGTGAGGTCAGGATGCCGAGGGAATGGGTTGCGATAGGGGAGAGTAAGGGTAGTTGTATGCACTTCCTTTTACTGTTTTCCTTATCCGCGTAGAATATATTGTTATATATATATATGGGCTGTCTGACCATTATGGTATTCAACGGGTTACTCCTTCATTACATGATGGAGCGTCAGGAAGGAGAGGATGCAGTGCTGCAGGATCAGGTTCAAAATCCGGTGCAGGCAGATCATGAGCCACAGGTACAAGCTCAAGGATAGGATCAGGTTCAGGATCCAGTGCAGGTAGGGCAGTAGTCGGGTTTGGCAGCGTTCGGACCGTGGCTTGATGAGTAGCTCCGAGATAGCCTGGTACGTGTCTTACAGGGGATTGACAGAGGTGCGCAGGGTGCATATCCTTCTATGGAATATCTGATGAGGGAGTTCCAGTCACAGCACCCGCCGCTTTTTCAGGGTGAGGGTGGTCCGCAGGAGGTAGAGAACTGGATAGAAAGTATGCACATGATCTTCGAGTAGCTCAAGACGTCTCCAGGGCGGAGGGTCAAGCTGGCAATGTACACGTTGAGAGGACCGGAGAAGCGTTGGTGGGACGTACAGGTTCAGGCTCGTAGGCATGAGGGACTGGCATGGAAGGACTTCGAGGACAGATTCTTCGAGCACTTTTATCCGGAGAATTTGAGGGTGGAGAGATCTCGGGAGTTCATGAGTCTTCAACAGGGAGATATGTCTATCATGGACTATGCAACTACCCTCACAGAGTTTTCCCGTTTTTCACCTGGTATGGTGAGCGATGGCGCAACTAGGGTGAGGCGCTTTGAGGATGGCTTGCGACACGCCATTCGAGTTCAGGTGAAAATTTTCAGGCTAAGCTCCTTCTCTGAGGCGGTGAACCAGACACTTATAGCAGAGGGAAACGAGAGAGAGAATTATCGCTTTGGTAGGGTGACAACCCCAGGTGATGGTTCGGACAGCAGGAAGCGAGGCAGAGACGAATTCTAGCAGGGCGGGCAGGCCAAGGACTCAGCTAGACCACCTCGTGGTAGTTCAACGGTGGTTTTTTTTCAGTGTGGACAGCCGTGACATGTTCAGGATCAATGCGTTAGGCCCCCGAAGGAGTTTCTGGTGTGTGGAATGTTCGGGCATCTGGAGAGGTTTTGCAGGCATCCTTCTCAGATAGCCGGTAGGCAGGGACCATGACAGACTATGGTATCTGGAGTTGGTTCAGGTTTGGTACCAAGAGAGGGTATCTGAGGTTCAGCTACATGCGGGGGACATGACAGAGATAGTAGGACCCAACTGAGGGGTCCGTGGCTAGAGACTGGAGCAGCACCGCAGGGAGGTCAGGCATCCGGTAGTCGGGCTTCAGGCCAGGTGAATGCTGTGGAGCTTCCAGAAATTGAGCAGGCTGGAGAGATGACGATGGTGGAAGGTACACCGCGGGTGTGGCCATGAGTTTCATTGCTTTATTTTGGTATGGCCTCTAGAGGCGTGTCTGGTTGAGTGCATGAATTGCACAGGTTACTTGTGGACTGACTAGAGACTAGTTAGTGGGATTGGCATCATATCAGATGTGTTATATAGTTTATTATATATTTGAGATGTGTGGCATCAAGAGCATCAAGGATTCAGGTTACTTGGGGTTCCATGGGCATCGGGGCATCGTGGATGCGGGTTACTTGAGGTACATGACCCCAGGTTTGATTTGAGCATCTATTAGATGCAGGACCTCAGGGAGGTGGACACCAATGCGGTGAGGGTTACGTTGGGTGTCGGAAGTGACATGTGAGAACCAAGGAGGTGCAGGGGTGACGATGCATCATGGGAGTACCATGGGTCCGAGAAATAGGTTGTTGGGCCTTTCTTGTTTATTGGATTTTCTTTGAGCTTTGTTTGGGTTGAGACCAAGTAGGCAATTCTTAAGGTGGGGAGCCCTTTTAGGAATTTAGCTAGAACCTTGAGACCAGGGTAATCTAAGTTGTTTGACCGGGATGGGCGTGTTCCGTGACATCTCTTGGTTTCGTTCGGTAGCTCGGGGACGAGCTACGTTAAGGTGGGGAGTTTGTAAGAACCCAGGTTTTTAGAAACGGGTCAAATCCCGACCATGTTTAAACTTTTTACTGGTTTTTGAGATTTCTGGAAAATCTGGGCTGTTTCTAGGAATTTCCAGACTACACGCCGTGTATGAGTTACCCGAGTGACCGGCCATGTGCTCGCCGAGTACATGCCGTGTGAAGACCGTGTAGAAGTTTCTTACTACATGGTGTGTATTTATAGACACGCCGTGTATCCCTTACCCATGTGAGGCCAAGTACATGTCGTGTGGTGCCCAGGTGTAAATTTTAATCTACACGACATGTAGCCTTCCTTGACACGTTTTGTACCTTTGTTCCATGTAGCAGCCGAGACCCTAACCGTGTGTTGACCATGTACATGGTCCAAGACGTGTGCTGGACTCTTCTTAAGTTGGAGTAAGGAAACACAACTACACAGCGTGTACTTTGTAAATAAACGCCGTGTACTTTTATTATTATTTGACCGTTAGAGACGTCGTCGCGTCTTATTTTTGGAACACCCTTCTTCTTCCCCTTTGGACGAACAGTTCGCCCGAAAACCCTAAAAACTCAAACCCTCATAGAATCTCTGTACGATCTCCGTTCTTCGATCTATCGGTGGAAGCGGGACAGCATAGGAAAGGCTAACCCCCCACACCCTTCTTCGTCTTTGATCCCTCACCTGTTTCTCCACAGATTCCATCCGAATGGAATTATCAGATTTGATGTAAACGCATATCTACCATGATTCAGTTTGATTCAGAGGCTGAAATCAAAGGAGTGTCATCGTACGAGTATGAGGTGGGTGGTGCATACCTTCTTTCCTGTTTTCGTAGACAATTTGGGGTTGCGACCTTCAGGCGTGATGTTGGGTGTTGAGCGAAACCCTGTTTATTTGTTGTTAATTAATTATCTACATTGTGGGATGCCTCTGGGTATTCCCTGACCCTTTTTGTTCTTGAGAAAGGTCGGGTGAGAGGTCATGGATCATTTGGGGAAATTTGGCCAGGTGTGCCGAAATGCATATGTTTTGGACCAGTATTTAAACTGCTAATTTTAGACTGATTTTGTCACTGTTGGATTAAACTGCTGAGTTTGATTTGGTAAAGCATGCTAGTAATTGTTTAAGGCATTCAAGACATTAGGTGCTGGTATGGATTGGCGTAAGTTAGTGCAATTAATTGGTTACTAATTGTCTGTTTCAAGTAATGTTTGGGTATAGTTATGCAATGTGTGATATTATATGTGTTGAATTGCTCGTGGTGTTGGGTGTGGCCCAGATATTTGTTGAGTGATGCGGATCAAAGGTTGGGGCTTTGTCTCTGGTTATGTTGGGTGGTTGCTACCACGGGATTGGGCGTCATGGATGTCGGTTGAGGTAGTTGGACTGTCAGGTTGGGCTTGGCCCGGGTTACTTGGATGACGAGGCCATCAGACTTGAGTGATAGGTTCGCAGGGACACGAAGTGTCAGAGGTGTTGTGGCTTGGGACATAAGGAGGTTATTACCGCTCACCGGGTACTTTTGAATAGTGTGCACACAGATAGACTCCGAGATGAGGTGGTACGACCACTCACTGGGTAGAGGCCCCCGGTAGTTGCGGTTAGGTATTTTTGGTTTAGGGGTGCTTGCCATAGGAAGCCACATGGAAGGTGAGGAGCCTTCGAGAGACAGATTTGAGGCGGTCAGGTTGGGGGCAGAGGCTTGCCGTGATTTGAGAGCAGACATCGCTGTACCTCCGATTATCTTTTGAGGACAAGTATCGTTGTTGCTTCGGATGTTGTAACATGGGCAGGTTGAGCTTTCGAGCTGGGTTACGACGGTTGGGCGTGCCTTCAGGACGTCGGTACTTGAGACAGATGGTGTCAGGTGGCATGAGGTGCCGGGCTGCAGATCAGACTTTCCGGCATTGGCCGAAGCAGGTGACACTTCCGGGTGGCTGCTGAGCACCAGTGAAGTCTTTGTTTACTTTTGGGCATTTCACTGTTTACTATTTTTCTTATATAAGCATGTCTGCCTAAACACTTATATTAGGTATGCACCTCTGTGTGGTATCCTACTGAGACTTGTCTCACACCCTACACGGTCCCTTCGGGACACGTGTAGACTTTATGAAATTGCGTGCAGGTAGAGGGTCAGCCTCAGGAGCTGGACTTTTGTGCTATTGACATGGAGACTGGCATGGGCCTTGAGGTCATGCTGTACTGGAGTTACTTGTTTAGTATTCTTTTTCTTGCATCATCATGTTTACTTTATATTGTAGCTACTGCTGGTCAGCCATTGGCGCCATTATATATATATATATATTTATTGGTATGACTTTCTTGGATTCATTCTTGGTTGTTTTAGCGGTTATTGCAGTTGATTGCTGGCATGATGTTCTGTTTACTTTCCGCTGCTGTTGTTTCTAT
The DNA here is from genome assembly GCA_963277665.1 of Viscum album. Lineage (NCBI taxonomy): Eukaryota > Viridiplantae > Streptophyta > Magnoliopsida > Santalales > Viscaceae > Viscum > Viscum album. The sequence continues at coordinate 403,454,925 of OY728138.1, forward strand.
ATTGCTTCAGCCGTTTATTTTTATTGAATGTGCTTCCACTCTGCGGGTCTGGTTCGAGTCTGCTGAGTCATTTATTTCTGCTGCATATTTTAGTTTATTACTTGGACCAATACCTTTAATTCCTCCGAGAGGGTATATCCTCCCCACTATACCTATTCAGACCCTCGCTGCTAGTCTTCATCCTTTGGCGTTCAGGGGAGGTGCGCCTAAGGTAGTAACACCCAACCCGTTCAGCACTGTTCGGTGGTTGTCCGGGTCCGGGTCGATACAACCCAAATACTTTAAAAACCCTAAAAACCATAAAAATACTAAACAAGACCTAAAAATCCACTTAATCTTTAAAAAAACTAAAAACCCTAAGAAAACCATAAAAACCTAAAAAAAATAAACCCTAAAAAATCTAAAAACGTTAAAACCTCTAAAAAACTTATAGAACATAAAACCCCTAAAACCCCTAAAAACCATAAAACACCAAAAACCCCAAAACCCTTAAAAAACCCAATAAACCTCTAAAAACTATCAAAATTCCAATAAACCCATAAAAACATTAAAATAATATAAAAACCTTAAAACCATAAAACACTCAAAAAAACCAAAAAAACATAAAACCCTAAAAAACCCTAAAACCCATCAAAATCCCTAAAACCCATAAAATCATAAATATCCTAAAAAATCCCTAAAAATCCTAAAAACATAAATAACCCTAAAAACCCAAAAAATCCCTAATAAAACCTTAAAAACCCAAAAACAATTAAACTATAAAGCTATAAAATGCTAAAAACCCTAAAAAAACAAAAAAGTCCATAAAAAACCTTAAACCCCTAAAAATTCCAAAAAAACTAGAAAATCATAAAAATACCTAAAAAACCCTAAAAAAGAAAAAAACCCTAAAAAACCTAATAAACCCTAAGAAAACATTAAAAACCTAAAAATAATTAAAGCCCCTAAAAAATAAAAAATGGTAGAAACCTTAAAAAACCCAGAAGACCCTAAAAACCCTAAATACAATAAAAACTATAAAACCCCTTAAAACCATAAAAAAAACTAAAAACCATAAAAATCCTAAAAACCACTAAAAAAATATTTAAACACCAAAAAATATTTAAAAACTCTAAAAAACATTAAATACTCTAAGAACTCAAAAAACCCTAAAACCCCCAAAAAACCATAAATCCCTAAAAACACTAAAAATCCTCAAAATAAATAAAAAAACTTAAAATAATAAAAATCCCGAAACATCCCTAAAAATCCATAAAAATACCTAAAATCATAAAAAAACATGAAAACCATGAAGAACCCAATGAAAACATTAAAAACATAAAAGAACTTATATCCACTATAAAATGCTAAAACCCAAAAAAACTCAAAAAACCTTTAAAAACAATAAAAACTCTAAACCCTTAAAAATCATAAAAAACATTAAAATCCCATAAAGACCATAAAAACCAATAAAAATTTTAAAGACCCATTAAAATGCTAAAAACAATAAAAAACACTAAAAAACCATAAAACTCTAAAAACTCAAAAAAAACCATAAAAACCCAAAAACAGTAATAAAAACCCTAAAAACCCTAAAAATATCTCAAAATCCTAAAAACCATAAAAGTACTAAGTCGCCCTAAAAATCCCAAAAAATGTAAAAAACCCCGAAAAAACTTATAAAACCCAAAAACCCTAAAAGACCCTACAAACCTTAAATACCCCTAAAAACTATAAAGCCCTAAAAACATAAACAACATAAAAAACACCTAAAAATAATAAAAAATCACTAAAAACTATAAAAACCCATTAAGCCACTAAAAACGTTAAAAAACCCTATAAAAATTATAAAATATCCATAAAAATCCCAAATAACACTAAAAACCCTAAAACCCCTGAAAACCCTATGGAATCCCTAAAAACCTATAAACACCTAAACCCCCTAAAAAACCTAAAAAAATATAAAAACCCAAAAAACCTAAAAATCCAAAAAACCCAAAAAAACCTAAAACCCCTAAAAACCTTAATAACCCTAAAATCCATCAAAACCCTAAAAACCACTAAAAACTTTAAAAACCCTTTAAACCCCTAAAAATCATAAAAAAATCTAAAAAACCTTTAAAACCCTAAAAAACTAAAAAAACAATAAAAACAAAAAAAAACCCGAAAAATGTAAAACCCATAAAAAGTACTAAGAACACTAAGAATCCATATAAATGCTAAAAAATATTTACAAATACCCAAAAACAAAAAACCCCTAAAACCCCAAGGAAAACCATAAAAACCATAAAACATTTAAAACCCCTAAAACCCTAAATATGATAAAAACCCTAAAAACCCCTAAAAACCATTAAAAACCCTTAAAACCCCTTAAAACCCCTTAAAACCCCTTAAAAACCCTAAAATACCTCAAAATAAATAAAACCCAAAAAACCGTAAAAATTATGAAAAATACATAAAAAACAAAAAATGCTAAAAACCCTAAAAAACCTAAAGCCCCTAAAAAACTCTCAAAATCCCAAAAAACCCAAAAAACCATAAAAATCCTAAAAAATCCGTTAGAATCTATAAAAACATAAAAGAACCTTAATAAACCTGAAAACCCCTAAGAAAACTTTACAAACATGAAAACACTAAAGAACCCTAAAAAACATAAAAAATTATAAAAATTCTAAAAGACACAAAAAACCATAAAACCCACTAAAAACAATAAAACCCCTAAAAATATATTAAACCAAAAAACCCCAAAAAACCCCAAAACCCCCAAAAACCTTAAAATCCACTAAAAAATATAAAAAAACATTTAAACCCATTAAAACATTAATAAAAACTTATAAACTTAAAACCCCCTAAAAAACTCAAAAAACACTAAAAACCAAAAAGACCCTAAAATCCCTATAACCCCTAAAACCCCTCAAAATCCCTAAAAACTCTAAAAAATAATAAAAATCATAAAAAATAATAAAAAACCCAAAAAAAATGAAAAAAAACCCTAAAACATAGATAATCCTAAAGAAAAAATTAAAAATTAGAAACACCTAAAACCTATAAAAAACTAAAAATTTATAAACCCCTAAAAAACTCTATAAAACCCTTAAAACCCAAAAAATAATAAAAACCCCTAAAAACCTTGAAAAACCCTAAAACCCATAAAAACTGTAAAATACCCCTAAAAACTCTGAAAACATTTAAAACCCTAAATAAAGATAAAAAACTATAAAAAACCTTAAAAACCATAAAATTCTCAAAAAACCCAAAAAAAAACCATTAAAACCATTAAAACCCTAAAAAACCTCAAAATCCATAAAAACACAAAAAATAATAAACTTCAAAAAAATCCCTAAAAATCTTCAAAAACATAAAAGCCACTAAAATCCCTAAAATACACTATAAAAAACTTAAAGACCTAAATAAACTTAAAATGCTAAAAAACCTAAAAAATGATTAAACCTCGAAAAACCCTAAAATCCATTAAAACCCCTAAAATCCATAAAAACAATAAAAATAAAAAATTCCCTAAAAATACCTAAAAACATAAAAACCAAAATTATTCTAAAAAACCCTAGGAAAACTTTAAAAACCTAAAGATCATTAAAAAATTTAAAAACAGAAAAAACCTTAATAACCACAAAAACCCCTAAATACACTAATACCCCTAAAACCTATAAAAATCCTAAAAACCTTAAAAAACCTAAAAACCACTAAAAACTCTAAAAGAAATTCAAACCCCTAAAACTGTTAAAAACACTAAAGACCTTGAAAACCCTAAAAACTGAAAAAAGCTCTAAAACCAAAAAAAAATAAAAAATACCTAAAAACCCTAAAAACTCTCAAAATCATAAAACCCCCCTAAAAACCATAAAATCCTAAAAATCCTTAAAATTCTCTAAAAATGTAAAAACCCTAAAATCCCTGAAAAATCTCGAGAAAACCTTAAAAATGTAAAAACACTTAAAACCCCAAAATACATAATTTTTTTGAATAACCTAAAAAACCTAAAACTCTTAAAACCCCTAAAAACCAGAAAAACCCATACAAACCTTAAAAACTCTAAAAACCTAAAAGAGTAAAAAATACTAAAAACTCTACAAACACATTAAATCCCTAAAAATTTTAGAAACATTAAAAAACCTTAAAAATAAAAAACCCCATAAAAACCCTAAAAACACTAAAACCCCCCAAAATCACCAAAATCAATAAAATACATAAAAATACTAAAAAATCACTAAAAATACCTAAAAACATAAAATTTTTAAAAACCCTGAAAAAAACTAAGAAAACCTTAAAAACCTAAAAATACTAAAAACTCTAAAAAACCATAAAATCCCTAAAAACCCTAAAACCTCTCAAAAATCCTAAAAATCCCCATAACAATAAAAATCCCTAAAAATACCTAAAAATACCTAAAACCTAAAAAACCTAAAAACCAAAAAAAAACCTTAAAAAACCTTAAGAAACTAAAAAAACATAAAACACCTAAAATCCTAAAAAAACACTAACAACTCGAAAAGACTATAAAACCCTAAAACCCCCCAAAAAACCATAAATTCCCTAAAAACTATAAAAAACTATATAAACCCATAAAAACCCTAAAAAACCACCAAAAACTATAAAAACAGTTTAAAACCCTAAAACTATCAAAAAATATAATAAAACTTAAAAATCCTTATAAACTAAAAAACCCTAAAAACCCAAGAAAACCTCTAAAACTCTAAAAACCCCTAAAACACTCAAGAAAAAAATGCCACCGATCTCTCCACCAATGATACTATCTCTAGGTCTTCTACATGGAACCCTCTTCGGCAGCTTCATTGATATCTTCCAGTTCAGGTCTTGTGATGAAGATGGAGTCTTGTTTGAGCGGTCTTCTTCCCTGGCGTTGCGATTGTGGGAGACGAGGATGATGCTTGATGGTGATGGCCTCTGGAAGTCCTGTTCGGGAAATTTTGGTGATGGTTTGGCTTGGATCTTGCGACGATTTGTCTTGGCTTTGGAAGATTTGGAATCTGATCTTCCTTGGGCGCTATCTCAGTTGTGGAAGCCTTTTATTTGTCATGGTGCCATCCTTGGTCATCTCACAGGGTGGTGGAGCTTCTCATCAGCAGGTCTCACTCTAAATGGCGTTCGTGATGGAGATGGTCAATCTGGTCATAAGATGGCATTGCAACTTCTTGCGTTGTTCAGACTCAGGAGGCTTGTGAGGAGTCATGGTGAGGTGAGGTTTTGCATCATTGATCTAGGTCTGGGGCTGGGTGATTATCGATGGATTTTCTGGATTTGTGACAGAATAAGGGGATTGGTGGTCGATGCTGCTATTGGAGCCTTTGGTTCTTCTTAGAGGTTGAAAGAGGCATAGTAGAGGTTTTTTCATTCTCATCTTCTGCATTTTATTGTTATATTTGGTTGCTTCAATGGTTGTGGATGGTTTGGTTGTGTTTTGATACTGGTGCTTCTTATTATCCTTGATGTGAGGGGTTGTTTGGTTCTGGATCAGAACAAGGAGATATGGGTGTTGCATTTTGGTTTTGGTTGTTGGTCCGGGTGGCTTTGCATTGCTGTTGGATGTGGAATGATGGTCAAGGATTGGCTAGAAGGTGATGGTTGCTGGGAACTAAGGGGATGGATGGTGATTGATTCCAATAGGGGAGATGTTGAAGGAGATACTGGTTGCTGTAATCTGAAGAGCTGGATGCTGGCTGCCGCATGGCTAAGACACGATAATGCAGAAGTTGATGTTCTTGGTCTTGGTCTTTTGACGCTGTTGGTGGTTAATCCTTTTTATGCTGTGCTACAAGGTGCTGAAGTAGATGCTGGTTGTCAGACTATGTGGTTGATGGAACTGAAGCGGGGTGTTGGGAGATGTTTGGTGATTGAAAGAGGTGATGATTGTTTGAAAATGAGGTGTTGGACCCTAGTTGATGTATGGCTAGGATGTGATGAAGCTTCTGTTTATGATTTCAGTGCTGGTGGTTTTGTGTTAATGGTAGTGGACATGCTTGGGAAGGAGGTGATGGATTATGAAAAACGTGTTGTGGGATGCTGGTTTCTAGTTGGCGAGGATATGCTGATGGAGATGATTTTTTCTGCTTTGTTTGGTTTTGTGTGTCTTTTGGGTTTTTTTGGGGACTTGTGGGTTTTTTGGGGGTGTACGGGGTTTTTGGGTGTGGGTTTATTGACCCCTCCCCTCCCTTGTCTGCAGTTTCTTTTTTCTATTAAATTTTGGAGGTCCAGGAATAGCCTGGCCCCACACCTTCCTTGCCATAAAACCCTCAAAATGTCTAAAAACCTAAATCTAAAAAATCATAAAAAATCCTTTAAAATCCCTAAAATCATAAAAAACCCTTAAAAACCTAAAACCCCCTAATAAAACCTTAAAAACCTAAAATTAATTAAAACCTCCAAAAAACATAAAAAACCCTAAAAACACTAAAAACCATAAAAACCATAAAAACCCCAAAATATATAAAAATTCAAAAAGTCCCCCAAGCCCCTAGAAACAACTGAAAACTCTAACAACCCATAAAACCCAAAAACAATAAAAAATTTATAAAACCATTAAAACCCAAAAAACTCAAAAAAACACTAAAAAGCAAAAAATCATAAAAACCCTAAAAAACCCTAAAAACACTCAATGTCCATAAAAACCCCCAAAACATAAAAAATCCAAAAATGGAAAAATCCTTAAAAATTATAAAATCTTATCAAACTTAAAAACCCAAATAAAATCTTAAAAACCTTAAAAAAATTAAAACCCCTAAAAACCTAAAAAATGCTCAGAACCCTAAAAAACCAAAAAATCGTAAAAACCTAAATAAACCCAAAAAATCCATAAAACCTTAAAAACTAGACCCCCCCCAAAGCCTTAAATATTCCTTAAAACATAGAAAACCATAAATCCCTAAAACCTTAAGAAAACTTTAAAAACATAAAAACACTTTAAACTCCTAAAAATATAAAAAACACCAAAACCCTAAAGACCCTAAAAAGTCCCTAAAAACCATAAAAACCTTTAAAACCACAAAACCTACTAAAAACATTAAGACACTAAAAACCATAAAACCCTAAAACCCTCTAAAATTGTAAAAACATTTTAAAACCCTTAAAATGTTAAAAAACTCTAAAATTGTTAAAAGACCTAAAAACAAAAAAAACCCAAAAAAACAAAATATCCATAAAAAACCCTAAAACCCTAAGAAACCCTAAAACCCTAAAAAAAACTAAAACCCCTCAAAATCCCTTATAACCCTAAGAAACTATAAAAATCCTAAAAAATATTTAAATATCCATAAAAACGTAAAAAACACTTAAAATCCTGAAAAACCTTAAGAAAACATTAAAAACCTAAAAACACTTTAAACCCATAAAACATGAGGTGGAGAGGGATTTGAGACAAAACTCCAGGATCAGATGGCTGGAGGAAGGTGACAGAAATAGCGGGTTCTTCCATGCTTGCATAAAAGAGCGCCAAAACTTGAAGATCAATTTTAAGCATGAGGACGTGTCGTTCTCATCTGATATCGAGGTCGCGAGTAGGATGTCCTAGGATCACTTTCAATCGATGCTTGTAGGGGACCATCTAGGACACTCGGGGGAGGCAGACTTGGAGCTTCAGCAGGAGGTCTTGATGGGTTGTACTTCCAGACGGGTTGATAATGAGGATAATGATTCTTTGTGTGGTGTACCATCCGGCGATGAGGTGTGGGAGGTTGTTCACAGCATGCCGAGAGAGAGCGCTCCCAGGACGGATGGCTTTCCGACTTCGTTTTATGTGGAAGCATGGGATTTTGTGGGGGATGGGGTCATTTATGTGGTACAAGACTTCTTTCGGGGGGTGCCATTGACAGAAGTTTGTGTTCTTCTAGGGTAGTTCTGCGACCCAAAGTTAAAGACCCCTTCACCATTAATCAAAATAGGCCGATCAGTCTGTGAAATGTATCTTATACAATTATAGAAAGTATTTTGGCTCAGAGACTAAGCAGTTTGGTTCTGAGAGTCATCTCACAGAAGCAGCATTGATTCGTCCAAGGTAGGGGTATCCAGGGAGCGATTGGAGTAGCACAACAAATTTTGTTGGATTTAAATAAGAAAGTGGTTGGGTCCAGTGTGATAATATAGATGGACATGGATAAAGCTTAAGATAAACTGGAATGGAGCTTCATCATCAGGGTTATGAGGAGGCTGGGTTTCCAAGAATGGGTGTCTGATCGGTGCTACCATTGTTACTCCGCACCGTGGCTCTCCATTTCTATTTTTGGGAGAAGCTTTGGTTTTTTCAAGAATGTGCGGCGGGTGCGCCAGGGGGATCCTTTGTCCCCGGTGATGTTTAATATTTGCACATGAGGATCTCTCACAGAATCTTCACAGAAGCTTGAAGGACCGGGGGATTATGCCTTATTGTGCTAGAGGCTCGGATAGGTCCTTCCCACATATTATGTTTGAGGATTATTTGATTATTTTTGTGAATGGTATGAGATCGTCCCTAGTGAATTTCACGTGTTTAATGAGGTTATATTGTGTGCTCAGTGGTCACCAGATCAATGCTAGGAAGAGTTACATCTTTGTTGCCAACAGATGCTCTATAAGGAGGAGCAGGGTTATAAAAGGCATCCTTGGAATGCAGCGAAAACAGATGCCATTGGTCTATCTTGGAGCTCCCATTTCTAATGGGCGGGTGAAGAAATGTTTCTTTGAGGACACCATTAACAGAATGCTTGGAAGTATTATTAATTGGAAAAACAGGTTCCTCTAATTCGGGGGATGTGTGGCTTTGATTAATAGTGTGGTGTCGTCTATCCCAATGCATGTTATGTCTGTTATCACTCCTCCGAAAGGGATAATTTCTTTTATGGAACAATTGATGAACAAGTTTTTATGGGATGCCAATTCATCGAGTAGGGATCATTGGGATGCATGGCGACGGGTGGCCAAACCAGTGGAGGAGGGAGGGGTCGGTATCAGGGACATTGTTGTCACCATGTAGACTATGCAAGCCCATTTGGCATGGGACTTTATGGATGGGAAATCAATGTGGTCCAGAATTCTTGGTTTGAAATATGGAAGAAATTGGGAGGAGTGGGACAGAAGAAAGCTGTCTAGACTGGGAAAGATAATGGTATATCACCTGTAAGTTTTTCAGGAGTCTTCTCGATGGCTTGTGGGACAAGGTGAGTTAATTTTTGGAGTGATAACTAGACTGGGCGAAAGCTATTTTTTAATTTGTGTCCCAGGCCAGACATGTCGGTTAGGGAGGCCAGCCACTACCAAATGTTTATGGAAGCAATTCTTAGCTTAGATCAGATGGAACTTTTCAAAGAAGTTTTGTTTTCTGAGGAGGAGGACAACTGTTGTTTCACAAAGTCAAACTCAGGGTATTTTAATGGGTCTAATTATCGGGATCTGATACGTTAGGGAGTAGAGCAGGATGAATGGGGGACTCGTTTATGGTGCAAGGAGATCCCCATGAAGATTTTCTTTCTCATGTGGAGGGCTCGCCACCAAGAAATCCCCACAGAAGATAACATCCAGAAGAAAAGAATACAGCTTGCATCTCAATGCTACTGTTGTTCTAATCCTCAAGCGGAGACAGTGGTACATCTTTTAATATGTAGTGAATGGGATGCATGTTTATGGTCGAGTATTGATGGAGGGGGGAGCTATGTTGGAGAGTACTCATCCATGCAGGGGTTTCTTACGAACTGGTTCAGGGGAGTGGAGCAGCAAGGCATGGGAAATAAGAGCAGGAGCATCATGGTTACTGCTGTCTTTTGGATTCTGTGGGAGGGCCGGCACAAAGCCAGGACAGAAGCATGTCCGATGGTCTTTTCTCTCCAGGTGCGTTTGAAGCTGTTGCTACAGGATCTGGGCTCGCTGGTGAAGGGGTCTCAGCATAGTTCTCTGTTCGGTAATATTTCGAACAGTCAAGCCGCTTGTCCGACTCCTCATGGAAGCTGGGTATGATGGAGCCCTCCCTTAAATGGATTTAAACTCAATTTTGATGGCTCCTTGATGGGGGGGCTCATTCGGGGTGGAGGTCTGGTCCGGGACACGAATGGTTCAGTGTTAATTTCCTTTAGTAGCTACTATGGTCCGAGAAGTTCGGTGTGTGCGGAAGCGAGGGCCCTACACACAGGTTTAATGTTATGTAAAAGGTTTTCAGTGGGGCTCTTGTAGGTGGAATCTGATTTCGAGGTGTTGATCAGGGCATTGTAGGGGAAAGTTAAGCCGTCATGGAGCGTGACGTACCTTATACGCAGCTGCTCCTTGGAGATTGCTAGAGGATGTTCAATTCGACATATTCATAGGGAGGGGAACTTTGTGGCGGATGCGTTGTCTAGAGGGGGCCGCCCCGAGGAACCTCTTTTGGTCTTTTCTCATTTAGGGTCACTTCCACAAGAATGCACCAGTTTTGTTCTTGGGGACGCGCTTGGGCTTCACCACTTTCAACCTCCCTAAGTGCCTATACTTGGGGAGGGTGTTCTCCCATATTGTGTTCAATAAAATAAAAAATGTAATTATCATAAAAAATCATAAAAATTCCTAAAACATAAAAAACACTAAAAACTTTAAATAACCCAAGAAACTTTGAAAAACCCCAAGAAAACAATAAAAAACTAAAAACATTTAAAACTCATAAAAAACCAAAAAATGGTAAAAACCCTAAGAATACTAAAAATACACTAAAAACCCTAACAACCCATAAAATAATAAAAACCCCTAAAAACCTAAAAACCCAAAAAACCCATAAAAACCCAAAAAACCACTAAAAACTCTAAAAACCCTTTAAAACCAAAAAAATGTTAAAAAACCCTAAATACCCTTTAAAATCATAAAAATATCAAAAAATAATAAAAACATATAAAACCGCTGAAACCTTGAACACCCTAAAAACTCCAAAAACCCTCAAAATCCATAATACTCTGCTAAAACCATAAAATTTATAAAAAAATCCTAAAAATCCCTAAATTGGAAAAAAACCTAAAAACTCAGAAAACCCTAAGAAAACCTTAAAAAACTGAAACACTTGAAACCCTTAAAAAACTAAAAATTCTAAAAATTCTAAATCCCACAAAATCTATAAAACCCTATAAATGATAAAAATCCTAAAGAGCCCTAAAAATCTATAAAAACATGAAAAAAACTGAGAATCATGAAAAACCCTAAGAGGAACTTAAAAAAATAAAAACACTTAAAACCCATAAAAATTAAAAAACCCTAAAACCCATATAAGACAATAAAACCCTAAAACCACTAAAAATCATAAAATACCATTTAAACCCTTAAAAACCCATAAAACCCATAGAAACTACTAAAAATCTAAAAACCCTAAAAACATTAAAAAATATAAAAATCCATAAAAATCCTAAAAACTCAAAAGACCCATAAAACCACCAAAACTCTAAAACCTTAAAACCCTCAAAATCCTTAAAAACCCTAGAAACCAAAAAAATATGAAAAATACATTAAAATATCTAAAAATGAAGAAACCCTAAAAACCCTAAAACCCCCTAAGAAAACATTAAAATCCTAAAAACACTGAAAACACCTAAAAAACCTAAAAACAGTAAAAGCACTTAAAAAACCATAAAACTCTAAAAACCATAAAAATCCTAAAGCCCATAGAAACCTTAAAAAAACCTAAAACCTCTTAACTCTAAAAACACATTAAACACATAAAAACATAAAAAACTCTAAAAAACCTTTGAAACACTAAAAAACTCAAAAAACCCTAAAACTCAAAAAACATAAAAACCATAAAAAACCTAAAAAACATGAAAGTAATCAAAATTCCTAAAGACCCTAAAAACCCAAAACAACCTAAAATATAACTATAAATACCTAAGAACATATTAAACCCAGAAAAACCCCTTAAAACCCCTAAGAATTCCTTTAAAGCCTAAAAACTCTTAAAATCCCTAAAAACCCTTAAAACACTAAAACCCATAAAAACCCAAAAAACCCTCTAAATCCCTAAGAACCTTAAAAAAAATTAAAAATATGAAAAACCCCTAAAAATCCCTAAAAGAATAAAACCCCTAAAAACCTTAAAAACCCCTAAGAAAACCTTAGGACCAAAAATGTTAAAGAAAACCCCTAGGAAGAGAAGATAGAGAATGATAGGGAGCTAGGCGATCGTGGAGACCCTGCACTGTCGGCAACATCAATCCCTGCGATTTCGAAGAAGGGGAAATGAGATTTCTCCCTTCCGCATACTGAGCTCTTCTAGCATTATCGAGCTGGCACTGCGAAGAAAGGTTCACTTCAAGATCCAGTATATCCATTTGGATCCAAAATTAATTTCGCCAATGTTGTGAAATCGACTGCTTCTCTAGCCTTTACTGACTTTGGTGCCCCCTCCCCTAGTCGTGTGATTCGAAAGGGGCAGATCACGCATGTTTCAGCCAAATAAGAAGCACTGGAAGAATGATCTAGCCTTTGAAAAATTTCTATCATTGCAAGAGTTATTGTGGAAAATGGAGAGAGGCTATGGAGAAGCGGCGATCTTGATAAGTGCATTTCGGATGTATGGGGGTTCTCATATTGAAAAATGATGCTGATGGGCCATGGATATTTCCACATTGTTTTTCCCTCCGACGATTGCAAGTGGAGGGCTTGGAGTTTTGGCTCCCTTAATCTCAAGACCGGGATCCTTCGAATTCAGGATTGGGACCAAGGCTTATATCCATTATGCGTGAAGAAAACAGTTGCCCAGGTGTGGATACAAATCTGTAAACTGAACTAGTAATATTGGCACCCATAGATTTTGTGGGATATTTCCTCGGCGGTCGACTATCCCATTCGCATTGATAAGGAGATGGACAATCCGAGGTATGGGAACTATGCGAGGGTACTCATGGAGGTTGAAATTGAAAATATCCTGGTTGAAGAAGTTGTTTTTAACACACTTGAGGATAGTTTAATGCTTGAAATTAAGTACGAGAAGCGCCCCAGGTTCTGCTCCTCCTACAGCAACTTTGGGCATCTGGTTTCGGAATGTAGGAAGTTGTTGACCTGCTCAATCTGGAGTCTTCAGGGACACGAAGCCCCTCAATGCAGGAGGAAACTTGGGGCTTCCCGACAATCCATTGTGGCTCCCCAAGATGGGGTGGTTGCTGCAGCAACTAACGATTTCCCTGTTGGAAATACGGTGTTGGCTGATGGTGGTTCGGGTGCGGATGACTCGGTGGTACCGGAGGCTGCCCCTGGGGATTCACAGGATGCTCAGGCTGCTGGACAGGATGCCTCGGCCCGCGCTTGAAGCAGATGTTCACTCCCTAGTGCTGGTGACTAAGGAGGGTGCTGATGATGGCCCTGCATCTGAGGTTCAGGTCACCCCAGCCCAATGCTTGCATGCTCAGGAGTGTGAGGGGACTGCTCCCGGAAGTGACCCTGGAGATGCCTTGAGTGATGGAGTTTAGAAAACCCCGAGCAGTGAGACTATTGTCAAGGAAACCCTGATAGAGAGCTCTAATATGCCCCTTTCCACCACAGCTACCCCGGAAAACGGATCCGCTTTCACTTTGGTAGGCTCAGACAAGGTGGCTATGAAGTCACAGAGGGTCCCCACAGAGGATAAAATCTGTGTCTTGAATAAATTTAACCCCATCAACAGGGCTTTCTGGAGTGAGACTGTTGAATAGGAGTAGGTAGATGCTGAGGAGGAGCAAGCAGATGCTGGGCTGGATCACTCCACCAAGACACCAGAAGCTGTGCCGCAGAATTAGGCAGCAAAATATTTGCTAGCTGATCGGGAAAAGTAGGCTGATACCCCTAAAAAGAAGGGGAGGAAGGGAAAGGGTAGGGGAAATGTGCTTACCCCCCTGGCTGACACTTTCAAACCCCAATGAAGATCTTATTTTGGAATTTCCAAGGGCTGGGAAATTCTCCCACGGCTACTGCCCTTCGGCATTTTATTTCCCAAAAGGCTTTATTAATCGGGCTAGCAGAGCCCATGATTAAATTTGAAAAATGGAAGGGCTTCAACTGGAGCTCTCTTGGATACTCCCTCCTCGCATAAAATGGTGGAGTTGATGGTCTGGAAACCTTATGGGTGTTGGCGCACAACAGTGTACAGATTGTTTCGGTTGACTTGAGCCCACAAATGATTTCCACCAAGGTCCGCTTGCATGCGGACACTCTCACCCTTTATTTTGTTTATTCCTCCTTCTCATACATCACTCGACGACTTCTCTGGAAGGAGTTAGAGTGTGTTAGTGAGGGAATTGATAACATTTGGGTGGTTACTGGGGACTTTAATACATTCCTGAGGCCTGAAGAAAAACTTGGTCCACACTTCTCGCACTCAGCTACAGAGGACTTTTCCTCTTACCTGGACCACTGCGATTTATCTGAGGTCTCTATTTCTAGGGCCACTTTCACATGGGGACGACATACTGTTAACGGAAGACAGGCCAGTAAACTGGATAGATGCTTTGCTCATATGGGTGGTGGAGTATCCCCGATGGTTATTTCTGGATTCATCCTCCTGAGGTTTAACTCGGACCACAACCCCCTTGTGGTTGACATACGGGACCATCTTTCTAGATCCACTCCTCTTCCGTTTAAGTTCAAAAATGCATGTATTACATTATCTGGATGCAGGGAGGAGATTCTGAAGGCCTGGAGCATCACTGTCACTGACAGCCCCCACTTTATCTTGATTTCAAAATTAAAAGAAGTGAAGCGCCGCTTAAAAGAATGGAGTAAGAAGTCCTTTTCAAGGCTGAATGAGGATATTGCCGTAGCTGAATCTCATATGGCCACGTGTCAAAATTTGGCGCAGCAGTAGAATTCTCCAGCAGATGAGGATCTTCGCCTTCATGCAAAGCTGGATGAGTTGTTGGAACTCAAAGAAAAGCTCACAAAATCACAATTCAATGTTAAATGGTTGCAAGATGGAGACCGGAACTCCAAATTTTCTCATGGATTACACAGAGATAGGCGGACCAATAACACCTTGAATGTTTTCTGAGTTCATGACAACACGTTTACCGCGGTTGAGGACATTGTCAAAGCCTCCGTTGACTACTTCCAGGATATTTACACAGATGATGGTCAAATTTTCACCATGTTTGCGGACTCTATTTCAGCCTGTGTCACACCCACGCAGAATGAGACCCTCACGGCCGCTCCTCTAGAGGGGGAAGTGAGGACATCACTCTTTTCTCTTAATATGGACAGCACTGCGGAGCCTGATGGCTTTGGAAACAAATTCTTTATGTTCTACTGGGATATTCTCCATGCAGATGTAACCAATGCAGTGAGGGAATTTTTTCTCTCAGGTTCTCTTCCTCATGGCACAAGTGCCAACTTTATCTCTTTGATACCGAAGAAGGAGAATGCTATTTTGATTGGAGACTTTCGCCCGGTTGCCGTTGGCAACACCATCTCGAAAATAATCAGCAAGATCATTGTCATCAGGCTGGGGAAAATGCTATCAGACATCATTATTCCAATTCAATTTGGGTTTGTCCCTGGGAGGAACATCCGAACATGCCTCTTTACCGCTTCGGAGGGGGTCAATGCTATGCGGAGAAAGACAAAGCAAGGTAGATTTTCTTTTAAGGTAGATATTTCCAAGGTGTTTGACACAATTAAATGGAGTTTCATCTTTGAGATACTTAGAAGATATGGCTTCTCCAGTAGGTTCATCAGGCTGATTGCCTCGATCCTCCATAGTGCTAGAGTCTCGGTTCTAATTAATGGCTCCTCACACAGATTTTTTGCTTGCTCTCATGGAGTTCACCATGGGGATCCTCTATCTGGCGTCCTCTTTGCGAGCCGGTGCATTCTTGATCTCTTGCAGGCATGGCTGTTTTCTCCGATCAAAGCTGGTCAGAATCTCTTTGTCCCCACACATCTGCTATATGCGGACGACATCCTTCTTTTTGGGCAGGCTGACAGGCAGAATCTGTCCACAATTAAGCAAATCATCCACCACTATGAATGTATGGCTGGGCAGGCCATTAGCTGGTTCAAGTCCTCAATTGTTTTTGGAAAGGGTGTCCCTCCTTCAAAATAGACTCACATGGAAAATATGTTGGGTGTCAAGAGAGGCTCAATTCCGTCCACCTACTTGGGAGTTCCCCTCTTCTGGGGGAAATCAAGAAGCTGTTACTTTGAAAGAATGACCTCTAAAATCACCCAGCAAATGTCGAAATGGAAGGGAAAATCTCTTTCACAGGTTGGAAGATTCTGCTTGATTAATTCTGTTATCACCACCATGTTCGTCCATGCCTTCTCCATTTATAGATGGCCGACGAGCCTCATTAAAATCCTAACTACCAAGATTAGGAACTTTGCCTGGACAAGCTCAATTTCTAAGTGGAAAATGATCTCTGTTGCCTGGAAGCACTGTACGAAGCTACTTGATATGGGCAGGCTAGGCATTAAGGACCTACGACGATTCAATGATGCAATGATTAGTAAGTTTATGTGGCGTTTGCTGAACCCTCAGAACAAAGGACTTGACTTTCTCAGGGAAAGATTCACGCGCAGATTGTGTGAAGGTTTTACGAGGTATCTTTGCTCCTCGGTTTAGCCATCTTTAAGGTCCTCGTACAAGGACACTATGTCAAAGGAAAAATGGATTGTGTCCCGAAATTCTAGCCTGAAATGCTGGTCGACACCATGGTTGGAACAACCCCTTGCAGATATCCTGCCACTGCCACTTGACCAGCAGCACCGCACCATTGCTGAACTGGTTCGACAATGTGATGAATCGACTTCCCCACTCCTAGACAGTGTGGTCATGAATGTGCAGCGATATACTTATACTGAAACTGATACTCTTATCTGGATGCCCAACATGGTCGACAAATTTAACACCCGTGATTACTACCGGCTAAAGTGTCCACCAGGCCCAGCCTCGCCATCATGGATGAATAAATTCAGGACGTCCTTCATTCCTCCATCCCACATTATTCTCCTCTAGAAAATTTGGTGAAACAGGCTCCCAACACATGATCAGCTTCAAATTGCTGGATGGCAACTCACTTCTGTTTTCTTCTTATGCAGGAGAGATGGAGAGAGCTGCGACCACATTTTCTTGCACTATACTTTTGATGCGGAGCTGTGGAGCTACCTTTCACAGAGCTTTGGGATGACCTGCTGTTCGCATGGGTTGATCTGTGGCTTCCTGCGTGGGCTGGTTGATCTACACCAGAGTGAAAAGATCTGGAACCTTCTGTTGGCCGGGGAGGCTGCTACCATTCATTATATTTGGGCTACCCGGAACGCAACAACTTTCAATTGGCAACCACTCTCATTACAGCGAGGGGTGGTGTCGATACACAAGGCTATTCACAGCACCTCACGGCTTCAGGCTGGTACGATGTTTAATGATGTTGAGGACCTCACTATACTGCGTACTCTTGGTGTGGCTGGCAGGAGCCGAAAGCCGCTGGTCTTGAAATTTATTAGATGGATCCTGCCACTCCCGTCATGGATAAAGGTCAACGTTGATGGCGCGACACTTGGCACTCCTGGGCCATCGGGGTGTGGGGGTGTTTTTCGCACCCCACAGGGCTTCTTGAAGGGCTGATTCTTTCAGTTTCTTGGGGATGGTTGTGCTTATGAAGTGGAGTTGTGGGAGATCATAAAGGCCGTGAAGTTTGCATTCCAGTTCAACTGGTCACCGCTTTGGATTGAGTCTGACTCAATTCTTGCGGTTGATGTGTTAAAGGGACGCTCCAGGGATGTCCCCTGGAGACTCTTTCCCCACTAGATCGAATGCCTTGAGCTATCTCGGAACTTGAACCTCAATGTCTCACATGCCTACAGGGATGCTAACTCGGTTGCTGACGCCCTCTCCAAACAGGCGATTATGGAGAGCTCCTCAATGTGGTCCTTTATGGCCCCACCTTATTGTACTCTATTCTTGGACTCGGATTGGAAGGGCGATGTTCATACTCTCACTTTCAGGCCCATCTTGTAGTTGCCTTTTTCTTTTTAATTAAGTTTGGGGGGCTAGGCTTGCCTAGTCCCGAACCTCTTCTGCCCTAAGAAAACCCTAAAATCCTAAAAAAATTAAAACCCCTAAAAATACTAAAAATGTTTAAAACCATAAAAACCAAATAAGGAATATAAAAACCCTAAAAAACATAAAACCCCCAAAAAACATCAACCAACCCTAAAAGTCCAAAAAAAAAACAAAAAACCCAAAAACACATAAAAACCCTAAAATCCTCTAAAACCCCCTTAAAATCCCTAAAACCACTAAAAATTCTAAGAAGTCACTAAAAATACCTACAAAAATAAAAAATCCTAAATACCTAAGAAAAATTAAAAACATAAAATCACTCAAATACCTTAAAGACACTAAATATACTAAAAATCCTAAAAGACCCGAAAAAACCAAAAGACCAAAAAAACCCCAAAATTCCTAAAACCCTAAAAAACCATAAAAATCCTAAAAGCCCTAAAAATCCATAAAAATGTAAAAAACCCTAAAAACCCTTGAAAAAATCTAATAAAACCTTAAAAAACTAAAAACAAATAAATCTCCTTAAAATCCTAGAAAACAAATAAAACCCTAAAACACCACAAAAGACCCTAAGAACCTTAAAAACCCCTGAAAACCATAAAACCCCCTAAAAAACATAAAAAACATAAAACCCTTAAAACCCTAAGAATCAATAAAAAATATAAAACCCATTAATCCCCTAAACACATTAAAAAACTATAAAAAAACATAAAAACTCTAAAAAAATCAAAAAACCAAAACAACCTAAAAAACATAAAATCCCTCAAATCCCTCAAAAATCAATAAATCCCAAAATACATTAAATTTATAAAAAAAGTACTAAAAATACCTAAAAACATACAAGAACCTAAAAGCCTAAAACCCCTAAGAAAACCTTAAAAACCTAAATACACTTCAAACCCTAAAATCCCAAAAAACACCAAAACCCTAAAAACTATAAAAACCATAAAATCCTAAAATGGCCCCAAAAATCCTTAAAAACATAATAAACTATAAAACCCTAAATTATCCTAAGAAAAACTTAAAATTATTAAAATAGTTAATACCCCTACAAAACCTAAAAAGCTAAAAACCCTAAAAAGGACCTAAAACACCTAAAACCCCCTAAAACCATAAAACCCTAAAAACCTTTAAAACCCTAAAAACAATAAAAACCACGAAAACGTATAAAAACCCTAAAAATTTTAGAAACTATAAAAAAAACATAAAACCCTAAAAATCTCAGAAAAAACCCTAAAAACACAAAAAAACCATAAAACCCTAACCCCCCTAAAATTCTTTAAATCCCTAAAAAACAAAAAATTCACAAAAAACCCTAAAAATTCCTAAAAACATAAAAACACTAAAAACCCTGAAAACTGTTAGAAAACTATAAAAACATAAAACACTTAAAACTTAACAAAAACCTATAAAATGATAAAAACCCTAAAAAACATGAAATCCTTTAAAAACCCAGAAAAGCCCTCAAAATCCAAAAAAACCCTGAAAAATCATAAAAGTTCTAAAAAATCCCTAAAAATCACTAAAATGAAAAAAACCCTAAGAACCATGAAATGCCCTAGTAAAACCATAAAAACCTAAAAATAATTAAAAGCCCTAAAAAACTTAAAAAATGATGAAAACTATAAAAACCCCTAAAAGACCAAAAAACACCCAAACCACTAAAAACCATAAAAACCCTAAAAATACTAAAACACTCTAAAACTCCACAAAATCCCTAAAACTGCTAAAATCCCAAAAATCATAAAAAATTAATATAAATCACTAAAAATGTAGAAAAATCCAAAAACCTTGAAAACATATAAGAAAACCTAAAAAAACTAAAAACAGTAAAAAACCCTAGAAAACCTAAAAATGTTAAAAAAACCTAAAAAACCCCTAAAAACCCTTAACAAAACCATAAAACCTAAAAAATCCCAAAAGCCCTAAAAATTTCTAAAAATATAAAATACCATAAAATCTAGAAAACCCATAAAAACCTTAAAATGTAAAACACTTAAAACCTATAAAAAACCTAAACGCCCCTAAAACCCCTAAAAACTCTAAAAAGCCTAAAAATCCCTAAAAATCCCTAAAAAAAACAAAAATCCAAAAGAATCCCTAAAAATCCTTAAAAATACCTAAAAACATAAACAACATTTAAAACCCCTAAGAAAACATTAAAATCATAAGAAAACTTAAAACCACTAAAAACCTTTAATACACCAAAATCCATAAACACACAAAAAAGTCCCTAAAAATCCTAAAAAACATAAAAACCATAAAACCCCCTAAAAACCATACAAAACACTAAAACACATAAAACCTCCTAAAAACACTAAAATTTTTAAAACCCCTTTAAAATCCTAAAAATAGTAAAAAACTATAAAAAACCATAAAACCCATAAAAACATAAAAAATCCCTAAAAACCTAAAAAAACCCTTAAAAATCCTAAAACCCCTAAAAATGCTAAAAGACCATAAAAATCCTAAAAAAACCTATAAATCCATAAAAAGGAAAAAACCTTAAAACCCCTAAAAAAACTAAAAAAACCTTTAAAAATAAAAAAATTAAATCCCTACAAACCAAAAAATGTTAAAACCCCTAAAACTCTCATAATCCCTAAAACCCCTAAAAATTATAAAAATTCTAAAAAATACTGAAAAACATAAAAACCCTAAAAATAGTAAAAAAAACCTAATAAAACCTTAAAATCCTAAAAACACTTAAAACTATAAAATACCTAAAAATCCTAAAAATCCTAAAAACCCCTAAAAAGACCCTAAATACCCAAAAAAATCCCCTAAAAAACATAGAAAACCCTAAAACCCATAAGAAACCTAAAAACCACTAAAAAATATAAATACCTTTTGAAACCCTAAAAACATTAAAGAAACTCTAAAAACCATTAAAAACCCAAAAAATATAAAAAAAATCCCGAAAGCCCCAAAAAACCCCTAAAACCTTAAAAACACTCAAAATCCCTAAAACCCTAAAAAACCATAAAAATCCTAAAAACTACCTAAAATACCTAGAAATGTAAAAAACCTTAAAACCCTTATAAAACCCTAAAAAACCTTAAATAGATAAAACTACTTAAATCCAATTATAAAACCTAAAAATTACAAAACCATAAAAAACTATTAAACCATAAAACGCCTAAAAATCCCTGATGGCACCGACGATGATCCTTCCCCCCCACCCCCCTTGTGGGGTAGGTTTCTTTGCTTGATCATGATCAGGATATTGCCTTCATTTCTCCTCATGTGCCTCTTTCTCCCCCCTTCCCTCAAATTAATATTTTCCCGAAGGTTTCTGACTTATATAAAGGCTACCCTCACTTACTATGATTGGACTCAGAGTTCAATCTGCTACGCTTGATAACTTGACCTTAGTTTCTCGGTTCGTGAAGCATCGACCCTCAGTGGAGTCCTTTGACAGATTCGTTTTTGGATGTTGGAACCTTCAAGATTGGGCGATGGTAGGGTTATTGGATGGCCTCCATTTTATGATTTGGTTCTCAATGGAGGAAGATATGATCCGTTCTTGGTCTGCAGCCCCTCGAAGCCTTAACGACGTCAGATTATTCCTCTTCTAATGAATCTTTGACCTGCACATAAACAGGGACTCGCCACTGATTGCATCATGGGTAAGGTTCCAGGAACTTCCTCTTTTGTTTTAGAATCCATCCATTATTTGTATGCTCGAGAATCTTGTGGGCCGGTATTTGTGTTCAGATAGCCGGACTCAAGCGATTTTTCACCTAGTTGCCCCAAGAGTTTGTGTTGAATTGGATGTCTCAAAACCATCGATCGACTTTGTGTGGATCATTGTTGGCAGGGAGTTTTGTTTCAAATAGCCGGTTGTTGTGGAGTCCTCTATTGTGTTCTTCTCTATATGCATGTGTTTAGGTCATTCTAGAATTTATTTTAGATGAAGGGGTAGCAGTACAAGAGTTATGGAGGGAGAATGGCCAGTAATGGAGGAGATTCAATGAAATGTTATGACAGGTTCTCCTCTGTTAAATGCATTACCGTGGAAATCTACTGGGCCGAAGTTATCTCATGTGTTTGAGTGACTGAAGTGGGATCTTGTGATTGAGTGTGAGAAGGGAGGAATAGAGACTAAGGAAGGTGTGAGGTTCCATATGTTGTGCTATGAAGTTTTTCAAGAGAAGGGGTAGGATGGAAGAATGGAGGAACATGCTTCGGGTGGGCAGGAAATGAAGGTGTAGGCCTCGGTGGGGGAGGCTGCTTCACATGGGATGGTGATAGTGTCACCTTTCATTGGTCCGGAGGTGGCACAACTTCTATGGAATTGGCAGGGTTGCTGTTGGCTTGGGAGGAGTGGATGAAAGATAAGAGGCCATGATTTTGTTTTGTGGGCATGCTGGACATAGGGAGGCACTGGCCTTGGATGGTTCCCCCTGAGTAATTTTTTTTTTCTTAATTCTGTGGAGTCAGAGGGAATGGATGATTCAGAAGGGGTTGTGGAGGAGCAGGGGGTGACAGAGGAAATGGGGGAGGTTGATGATACTAGGGTCGTGTCTCCTGGTAGGCTTGGAACCTTTGTTGAAGAAAATGGGCCCTTAGGGGATCCTCTACCTGGTGATGTATGTCATAGACATGATGTGATGGAGTTTCCCCTGCTTATGGATTATAATTATGGTGCAGGGGCTAAGGAAGGCCAATGTGAGGCTTCAATAGTCCCTAGAGGTGATATATAGGATGGTGTATTGGCATTTCATGGTGGAGAAAGGGTGGACCAGATGGGGGTGGAGGATAAGCAGGGGAAGTACCTGGGCAAGGGGCGTTGGCGGAGCATTGTTCCGTGGTGATGGTGGGATCCCCGAGGCATGGGATGGGGCCTTTGGCTTTGCTGGTGCATGAGGAGGGCTCTGCTAGTGAGTCTTCTTTTCAGGGGGATCTGGCTTGATTTTCTCATGAGCAGAGGGAGGCTGCTGAACCTAGGGAGGAGATAGAGCCAGTTGTGAAGGTTTGCAAGATGACTAGGGAGGAGGGGTGATTGTAGCTATCCCTTACTAGTGTGGCGCCCAACGTTGCGTAGTGTGGGGTTCCTGCCGCCTGCTCCCTAAATTAGGAATCCTTCTTCATCCCGGAGCATGCTTTTTTCCAGGAGGATGCTCGATGAATGAATTTTAATATGGCTATGATCGATAATGAGAGGGCCTTAATAGAGGTGGGAATTCCATATGGGAAGGAAAAAATGGGCAGTGGTCTCCTTAGACCCCCCAAAGAGAAAACTGAGGAAGGACTATTCCACTTTACTGATGACAATGTCCACGAGAGCATCTTGCAAAGCTAAGGAAGCTGCATCTGGCAGGGGCGGTCGGCCTGTGAAGGCACAACTTAATGTGGAGAAGCAACGTCTTAGAGAGTACTACACTACCTTCCTAAATAATTATGAATCATCTGAATGGGAGTAGGTGGAGTCAGATGCTTCCTCTAGCTATGGTGCTGATGGGGACCCACTTGGAGATGGATACTTCAATCTGTAATTTCTGTTTTTTTCTCTTCTGCTGTTGTGTTTGGTCTTTGTGTCCTTTTCTTTCTTCGTTTTCCTTTTTTGGGATTGTCTTTTGGGTATGGGTCGATTGGCCCTGCCCCTCCCTGGTCTGTAGTGTCCTCGTTTTCCAAATAATTTTTTTTGGGGGGGTGGCAGGAATAGCTTAGCTCCCGCATCTGCCTTGCCAAAACACCCTAAAAGACCCTAAATACCTTAAAACCCCCATAAAACCATAAAACCCCAAAAAAAACTAATATCCCTTTAAACCACTAAAAACATTAAAATAAATATATAAAAACCATAAAACCCTAGAAAACTCAAAAAAACTATAAAAACCCCAAACCCCAAAAACCATAAAAATAATAAAAAACCCTAAAAACCATCAAAATACTTAAAAATACAAAACTATAAAAATTATAAACCCCCCTAAAAAACCATGAAAACATAAAAAAAACCTATAAATCATGAAAAATACAAAAAACCTTAAAAACATAAAACCCCTTTAAAAACCTAAAAACCTAAAAATGTTAAAAACCGTAAAACCATTAAAACTGTTAAAACCCTAAAAACCATCTAAATCCCTAAAAACCCTAAAACCCTAATAATCCTAAAAAGCCAGTATAAATCCCAAAAAATATAAAAAACCCTAAAAACCCTGAAAAACCCTATGAAAACCATAAAGCCTAAAAATTATTCAAACCACTGAAAACCAAAAACAATGCTAAAAACCCTAAAAACCAAAAAATACCCTAAATACCCTAAAAACCATAAAAACACCTAAACCTTAAGAAACCCTAAAAACCCTAAAAAGAATTAAAAACTATAAAGACCTTTTAAAACCCATAAAACATTAAAAAAAGTCAACAAACCTTAAAATATCTAAAAAATCCAAAACCCTAAAACCCCAAGAAAACATTTAAGACCCTCAAAATACTAAAACCCTAAAAACCATAAAATTCCTAAAAATCCTTAAAAATCCCTAAAAATATAAAAAATCCCAAAAACCCAAAAAACCCCAAAGAAAACATTAAAATCCAAAAACACTTAAAACCCCTAAAAATTGAAAAAAACTTAAAACCATAAAAACCTAAAACCCCTAAATAATACCAAAATCCCTAAAAATCCAAAAAAAACATAAAAATCCAAAAACCCTAAAAATCTCTAAAAACATCAAAAAACCCTATGAACCAAGAAAAAACATAAGGAATGCTGAAATCCTAAAAACACTTAAAATCCCTAAAAACCTAAAAAATGATAAAAACCCTAAAAACCATAAAGACACTAAAAACCTTAAAACCCCCTAAAAACCATAAAAACCCTAAAAACCATTATAAAACCTAAAATCCCCAAAAGCTACTTAAAACTCCAAAAACTCTTTAAACCCCTAATAACATTTACAAACTCTAAAAAACCTTAAAACCCCTGAAAAACTCCAAAAAACCCTAAAAACCAAAAAAACCTTAAAATCCCTAAAAACCATAAAACCCATCAAAATCCCTAAAAACCCATAAAAATCTTAAAAAATCCCTAAAAATACATAAAAACATAATAAACCCTAATAAACTGGATAAACCATAGGAAAAACTTAAAAACCTAAAAACACATTAAACACCTAAAAAATATAAAAAACACTAAAAACCCTAAAAGATCCTAAAAACCGTAAAAAACCCTGAAAACCATAAATCCGTTAGAAAACTTAAAAATCCATAAAAAACATAAAGACCCACTAAAAACTCTAAAAACACATTAAACCGATAAAACTGTAAAAAAAATATAAAAACCTAAAAATCCAAAAAACTCAAATAAAAACCCCCAAAACCCAAAAAAAACAAAATAAATCTAAAAACATTAAAAAAACATAAATACCCTAAAAATCCCCAAAACCCTAGAAATCCAAAAAAATCCCTAAAATTATTTAAAAACATAAAAAAACCTAAGAACCCTGAAAACCCTGAAAACCCTAAGAAAACCTTAAAAACCCAAAAACACATTAAACCACTAAAAACCTAAAAACACTAAAATACCTAGAAACCCCTAAAAACCCTAAAAACATTCAAAACCCCTAAAAACATTGAAAAACCCTAAGACCAATAAATACCCAAAAAACCACTAAAACATCAAAAAACACATTAAACCCCTAAAAACATTAAAAAACTCTAAAAAAATAAAAATACCTAAATAACTCAAAAACCCTAAAACCCCAGAAAAACCATAAAACACAAAATCCCCTCAAAATCTATAAAAATCCTAAAAAACCATAAAAATCCTTAAAATTACTAAAAATACCTGAAAATATAATAAACCTTAATACCCTAAAAAACCCTCTTAAAACCTTAAAAACCTACGAACACTTAAAACCACTAAAAATCCTAAAAAAACTAAAAACCCTAAAAAAACCCCTAAAACCCCCAAAACCCCTCAAAAATCCCTAAACCCCCTAAAAACCATAAAAAAACAAAAGAATCAATAAAATCCAAAAAAACATAAAAAATCATCAAAACCCCAAAAATCCTAGGAAAACCTTAAAAACCTTAAAAAATTTAAAACCCCTAAAAACCACAAAAACTATAAAACCCCTAAAAACCCTAAAACGACCCTAAAAACCCTAAAAACCCTAAAAACCCCTAAAAACCACAAAACACCCAAAAACTCAAAAAACCCTTAAAGACCATAAAACCAATAAATCCAGTAAAACTCTAAAAACCCTTGAAACCCCTTAAAAACTTAAAACCTCTAAAAAAGCATAAAAACCCTAAAAACATAAAAAGAGCTAATAAGCCATAAAAATCATAAAACCCCTAAAAACTATCAAAATCCCTAAAAACTATAAAAATCATAAAAAACATGTATAAATCTCTAAAAATAAAAAACCCAAAGAATCCTGACAACTCCTAAGAAAATATTTAAAACCTAAAAACACTTAAATCCCCTAAAAAATATAGAAAACAAAAAAAACCCTAAAAAACCCTAAAGACACTAAAAAACCCTAAAAACCCTTAAATCCCAAAGAAAATTTTAAGAACCTGAAAACACTTTAAACCCCTAAAAACCTAAAAAACACTAAAAACCCAAAAACACCCTAAAATCCATAAAAACCA
Source organism: Viscum album (assembly GCA_963277665.1). Taxonomy (NCBI): domain Eukaryota; kingdom Viridiplantae; phylum Streptophyta; class Magnoliopsida; order Santalales; family Viscaceae; genus Viscum; species Viscum album. The sequence goes on from OY728138.1 coordinate 403,481,488, forward strand.
TAAAAATACAAAAAACCCTAAAACCCTATAAAAACCCATGAAAACCCTAAAAATCACTAAAACTATAAAAACCATTTAAACCCCTAAAATGTTAAAAAAATTCCAAAAAACATTAAGAACCCTAGTAAACTTTAAAAAACCCTAAATCCCTGAAAAACCATAAAACCCTAAAAATGTTAAAAGGGCCTCTGAGCGGCGTCTCTCCTCTCCTCCTCGCGCCGCCTTGGTTTTCCTCTACTGTCTTCCTCCTTCCTCCTCCGGTGAGGTCCAACCTCAGTGCTTCCTGTCCCGCTTCGGCTCGGCAACCACTGGTGTTGGCTTTGCGTGATCTGGTTTGTGCGATGGTGCTTGGTCATGCCCAGATTGCTCTAGATCTAGTGCGTTGGGTCTTCGGATGGGGGGATCTGGCCCGGATTTCCTGATACGCATCCCACCTCTTGATCTTTCTTCCTGGTGTCTGGTTTCGGGTTGAAGTGCTGCGAAGGTTCCCCTTTCGTTCTTCAGGTTTGTTGCGATCTTCTGGCTTGCCTTGTTTCGGGACCCGGTTTCGTTGCTACGAAGGTTCCCCTCCCGACTCAAGGTACATTCCAGTCGATTTCTGGCGTGCCTGGTTTGAGACCCGGATTCGGTTGCTGCTCCCTTCCAGCTCCTGGTCAGTTGCAGATCTGGTGGTCCCGACGCCGGCTTGTCTGCAGGGCTCCTCCGTTTCGTTTGCCTTGTGCCAGATCTGGAAGGCGCAGTGTCAACCCCGACATGCTTTCGGCACCTCAAATGTATTCCTGGTTCGATGTCGGCTGTAGGTATGGCTTGGTGCGCTCAGGTTCGGGTCCTATTTCTTGGAGGAGGGAGGCTTTGATTCTACTTCTGATTCTCTGTCTCTTGCTGCGGCTCATGGTATTTGGTTGTGGTTCTGTGTGATGGTTTTTGACATGCTATGGAGGATTTGATTTGATGTGGGTGTTGGCGAGTTGGTTTGATGGAATGGTTGTTTGGGGTTATCTGGATCATATGGGATGGTTATGCTGCATGGCTGTGATGTTTTGGTGTTGGTGCTGGATGTTGTTCTGGTGCTGGTTGGCTGGATGGTGTTGTGGTTTATTTTGCTGGTGGTGAATGGTTGTGGTGGTTTGAAATGGTGATGTTGGTGCTGATGGATGTTCGCTGCTGGTTGTCATTTGAAATGGTGCTGTTGTTCTGGTGCTGGTTGGCTGGATGTTTGCTGCGCTGGTAAGTTTGGAGGCTGGTTGCTGCTTGGTGGTGAGCTGCTGGATGCTGTTTGATGCTGCGGATGATGTTGGTTGCTGCTTGGTTCTTTGTTTTTTGTTTGGGTTTGTTTTGCTTCTTTTCATTTTTGTTTTTTTGGCGTGGGTTGTAAGGGGTTTTTTGGGTGTGGGTCGTTCGACCCCTCCCCTCCCTTGTCTGCGGTGTCTCTTTTTCTTTCTAATAAATTTTGGGGGGCCGGGAATAGCGCGGCCCTCGCATCTTCCTTGCCCTAAAAATGTTAAAAACCTAAAAACCCTATATCCCTAAAAATCCTAAAAACTATAAATGGCCAAAAATACCTAAAAATATATAAAAACGTAAAAACCCCTAAAAACCCTGAAAAACCCTAAGAAAACCATGTTGGGGGGGCCACTTCTGCCTGTCCCCGAGCCTTCCTTGCCCTAAGAAAACCATAAAAACCTAAAAATACTTAAATCCCTTAAAAACCTAAAAAATGATGAAACCCTTGAAACCCCTACAACCCTAAAACCCTAAAAATTTATAAAACCCAAAAAACCCACAAAAATATTAAAAATACCTAAAAATACTTGAAAAATAAAAACCCTAAATGCCCTGCAAAACTTCAGAAAAACCATAAAATCCAAAAAAAAAATTAAAACAACAAAAAACCCTACAAAATTCCAAAACCCAAAAAAACACTTAAAATACCCTAAAAATTCTAAAAACCCCTAAAAACCATAAAAACCTATAAAATATTAAAAACCACAAAAAACCCTTATATCCCCATTAAACCACTAAGAACTCTAAAAATTATTTTAACCTATAAAAATGTAAAAAAACAAAAAACATTAAAAACCATAAAAACATTAAAAACACTAAAAAACTAAAAATACCTTAAAAACCTAAAAAAAACCATAGAAACCATCAAAATACCGAAAACCCTAAAAATACATAAAAATCCTAAAAATCCATAAATATCCCTAAAATTTAAAAAATCCCAAAACACCTAAAAGACCCTAAGAAAACCTTAAGAATATAAAGAAAATTAAAACCCCTAAAAAACATGAAAACACAAGAAAAACCTAAGAACCTAAAACCCTAATAAACCTTAAAACCCTAAAAATCCCTAAACCCTTAAAAAACCATAAAAACCCTAAAAATCCCTAAAAATACCTTAAAATTTAAAAGAACCTGAGAACCATGAAAAATACTAAGAAAACTTTAAAACCTAAAACACTTAAAATACATAAAAAACTTAAAAATGCTAAAAAAACCTAAAACCCTAAAAGAACCTAAAATCCCCAGAATTCCCTGAAAACCATAAAACACCTAAAACCATTAAAAAAATTAAATCCCATAAAACCCTATAAAGCACTAAAAACTTTAAGACCCTTTAAACCCCTAAAAATTTTAAAAACCTCTAAATAACCTTTAAACCCCTAAAAATATCAAAAAATGCTAAAAGACCAAAAAACTCCATAAAAACCCTAAAACCAATAAAAACCATTAAAACTCTAAAAATCCATAAAATCCCAAAAATCTATAAAAATAAAAAAATCCCTAAAAAACCCTAAAAAATGTAAAAAACCCCAAAACCCTAAAAACCCCTATGAAAAACATAAAAACCAAAAAACACATAAAACCTCTAAAAATGATAAAAACCCTAAAAAAACCAATCCCTAAAAACACTAAAACCCCTAAAAACCCTCAAGATCACCAAAAACCCTAAAAAACTATAAAAATCTAAAAGTAACTCTTGAAATACATAAAAAAGTAAAAAAACCTAAAAAACTTAAAAAAAGCTTAAAAACCAAAAAACAATAAAAGCCCCTAAAAACCTAAAAAATGCTAAAACCCCTAAAAAATCTTATAAGACCTCTAATACCCTAAAAACCAAAAAACTATAAAACCCCTAAAAACTCAAAAATCACTAAAAACCCAAAAAAACCCTAAAACCACTAAAGACTCTAAAAACCCATTTAAACCTGTAAAAATGTTAAAAAACTCTAAAAACCCTTAAACCCCTAAAAACTCAAAAAATCCCTAAAAAATCCAAAAAAACCCATAAAACTCTGAAAATCATAAAAAACCCTCTCAAACCCTCAAAACCCTTTAAAACCATAAAAATCCAAAAAATCCTCCAAAAACATAAAAAACCCCAAAAAATATGAAATCCCCTAAGAAAAACTTAAAAACCTAAAACACTTAAAACCAAAAAAAATCTAAAAAAATCTAAAAACCCTAAAAAACCACAAAGCCCCAAAACCCCATAAAAACCCTCAAAATCCCTAAAAACACTAAAAAACACAAAAACTCCAAAAAATCCCTAAAAATGTAAGAATCCTTGAAACCCTGAAAACCCCTAAGAAAACCATAAAATCCTAAAATCCATTAAAACACCTAAAAACCTAAAAAATGAAAAAAACATTAAAACCCATAAAAAGACCCTAAAACCCCAAAAACATAAGAACCTATAAAAACCTTGAAAACCCCTAAAAACCCATAAAAAACTCAGAAACCACTAAAAAATTTAGAAACAATTTAAAACCCTAAAAATGTTTAAAAAAATATAAAAACATTAAAATGCCTAAAAAACTAAAAAATAACCCTAAAAACTCAAAAAAACCACAAAACCCCAAAAAACCTAAAAATCCATCAAAATCCCTAAATACCCTAAAACCATAAAAACCCAAAAAATCCCTAAATATCCCTAATAATGTAAAAAACCCTAAAAACCCTAAAAAAGTGTAACTATACATTAAAACCCTAAAAACACATAAAATCTCTAAAAAACATAAAAACACTAAAAACATAAAAACCCTAAAAAACCTAAAAATCCATGCCAACCAGGGTTGGTTTAGTGGTACTATGTAAGGCGGATACTCCCTAGAAACAGGAATGGCATTGGTTTGAGTCCATAATACTCGAATTTAGCTAGGGAAGAGCAGCACAAATGTGGTGAATGGGGCCCAGAATAAGCATGGTGTGGAAATCACCTATACCTCATTACCCATAACTCGTCATGCCAATTGAGTTTGGATTAGTGGTACCGTGTAAGGTAGCCACTCCCAAGCAATGGAACTGGTACAGGTTCGAGTCTTTCCATGCTCTAATTTAGCTGGGGACGAGGGGTACATAGGTGGTGAATGGGGCCTAGAATAAGGGTGGCATGGAAATCACTTATACATCGTTAGCCACAACTCGTTTTCTCGGATGGCAGCCCTGGTGTCTCTCCCGATTCTGCGCGATGACTGCTCATCTCCCCTTCTAGGTTGAAGAAAATGGCGGTCTCAGAGCCTTCCCTTCCCCATGCTGGGGGGGGGGGGCGCTTCGCTAGTTCTCAATGAGGATTGATCTTTCACTTTGTTCTTGTCTTCTGACTTGCTTCCCCCCTTTCCACGAACGAATCTTTGTCCGAAGGTGCTGAAACTTTTCAAATGACATCCGCAGCTCCCACTCCCAATCTAGGAGTTCAATGAAGCCTCGACGCTATATCATCTGACTTTGATTGTGATATTCATGAAGTGGAGCCCCCTGGTGGACCCTTTTGACAGGTTTGTCTTTGAACACTGGGACCTTCAGGATCAGGCAACAATGGGGCTTGTTGAAAGTTACCACATCATGATTTGATTCGCGTCTGAGGAAGATCTCATTCTTTCTTGGTTTACGACACCCCAAATCTGCAATGGTACTCACTTATTACTGTCATGGTGGAATTTTAACCTTCATCTGAAGCGTGAGTCTCCGATGTTTGCGAATTGGGTTAGATTCCTTTAATTCCATCTCCCTTTCCAAAATATCTCTATTATATCAATGCTAGGGAATCTGGTGGGGAGGTTTCTATGTGTGGATAGTCGAACGAGATCCCTCTTTCATCCAGTTTCTCTGAGGTTTTTTTTTGAGGTTGACACTTCTAAAGATCCACCTGATTTTGTGTGGTATATTTTGGGTGAGGAGATCCGATGGAAGCAACTAGTGGTGTTTGAATCATGGGATGACTTATCCTCTTCTTGTTGGAATCTTGGGAATAGTAAGAAGAATTACGGTTGTGGTTCCATTGATAGGGGACGCATGCGTCTGGCTCAGGCAGGCTATGGTGAGTGCAACAATGAATTGGTGAAGGTTAAGGGGAGCGCAGGGTTTCCCAAGATACTGACCACCTACCATTTGGTTGCTACGATTTTGGAGTGGCTAAGAAAGGATTTGAATGTTAGGAGGGATACAGGAGCTGTAGTGGTGTATTTAGATGAAATTAGTTTTAATGGCTAGGAATTGTGGTGGAATGGGAGGTGATGGTGTTGAGGTGGTGTCCACGGCTGAAGGGGTGAATTTGATTTGTAGCGGTGAACAAGATGAAAGTGGTGAGCTGACAGGGGGAAATATTAGGGGTAGGATGCTGAGAAAGGTGGAATGACTGGTCCTAGGCACATGGAGAGATTTTTGATTCAATCCTCAGACAACATTGTAGTGGACTGGAAGAGTAGTGGTCAAGAAAGAGACAACTGGTTACTGGTTTTGACTGATGTTGCTTTGAATAACAGGCTTGAAGAGTTGGCTCAAACTAAGTTAGATAGTGATGAGGCTATGCAGGGAGGGGTGTCCAAACTGGGGGAGGTGGTTGGAAAAGTGGAGATAACTGGAACTGGGCAAGATATGTTTATGGTTGGTAAGGATCTGATTTTGGTGGGGAATTAGTCCAAGGAGGGACTCCATGGTTAGAGCTTGGATGACCCAATGGTGCTTCTTGTTGAGGGTGGTGATTTTGGGAGGGTTGTAAGGGGGTTTCACCACTACCCCTCAGTAAGGAGGTTGTTGTAGACTATGTGGAGAACCTGGCTGGATGTCCACTTCCGGAGATGGAAAGCATAATTGGTGAAGGATGGTTGATCTAGGATTTGTAGAAGGCCATGGTGATTCATGAAGTCCCATCTTCTGAAGACCATTTTGTTACTATACATGACAAGGAGATGGTGGAATGTACAAGGTTCTCCATTGAGGATGAGGGTCGCAGATTAGGTGAGATCTTTTCTAATGATGACCGCAAGATAAAAACCAATATGGCCCAGTTCGGGAGAGAAAGGGTTCAACATAGGGATGCCTTCAGTGCATCATTTTAAGGGTGCAGGGATGGTGTGGCATGTGACAGAGTTCCTACGGATGGTGTCACCTCTGTACCTCCTAAGAGGAGGCATAGGAGGGACTACTCATCTTTCCCGAGGCCCATGGTGACCAGAGAGACCTCCATGGAGGTGAAGCTGAAATTAAATGTCAACAGGAGGGAGCAACATTCATGCTCTGTTGGACATGAGAGGCTTAATGAGAAATACATGTCACTACAAGGACTACAAAAGGAATTTGTGTCGGGATGTGAATCCATGGACACAGGGGTAGAATCTAACTACTACTTTGCTGAGGTGGTTGCTGGACTAGACTCAGATGGAGATTCTTATGGTGCAGGCCTGGTGCATGATTTTAGAGGCGAAATTGACTAACTTGTCCCCTTTTGTATCCTATTTTTGTTTTTGGGTGTTTTTGGGATCTTGGTTTGTGTGTGTGTGTCGGGGGGGGGGGGGGGGTGGGGATTTTGGCTGTGGGTCATTTGACCCTTCCCCTCCTTTTTGGGGTTTCTATATTTTCTATACATTTTTGATGGACCAAGAGTATCCTGACCGTGCATCTTCCTTGCCCTAAAAACCCATAAAAATATAAAACACCAAAAAACCTTTAAAAGGCTAAAAACCCATAAAAACCCAAAAAACCACTAAGAAATATATTAACCCATTAAACCCCTAAAATGTGAAAAATAATAAAAAACATTGAAAAGACTAAAAAACTCAGAAAAAAAACTAAAACCCCAGAAAACCCATAAGAACTCTAAAAATCCTAAAAACCCATAAACCCCTCAAAATCCCTAAAATTATAAAAACCATAATGATCCTAAAAATTCTCTAAAAATCCCTAAAAATAAATAAACCCTAAAACCTCAGAAAACATTAAAACCCAAAAAACACTTAAATCCCCTACAAACAATTAAAAACCCTAAAAGCACTCAAAATACCCAAAACCCTAAAAAACCACAGAAGTCTTAAAAAATACCTAAAAATACCTAAAAAATTTAAAACAGACAAAAAACAAGAAAATACAAAAAACCTAAGTAACCCGAAAAAGTTCCAAAAAACCCTAAAACTCCTAAAACCAAAAAACCCTTGAAAACTACAAAACCCTAAAAATTGATAAAACCATAAAAATCACTAAAAACTCTAAAAACCTTTTAAACCCTTAAAAAAATTAAAAAACTCTATAAAACCTTAAAAAAATAAATAACTAAAAAAACCCTAAAACCCCTAAAACCATAAACACCCTTGAAAACCACATAAACCCTAAAACCCATAAAACTCTAAAAATCACTAAAAACTCTAAAAACCCATTAAACCCCTAAAAAAATTAAAAGAACCTAAGAAACCTTAAAAATATAAAAAATTAAAAAAACCCTAAAATCCAAAAAAACCAAAAAAACCCTAAAAACCCTAAAAAATCCTAAAACCCTAAAAATCCCAAAAAGATCTACAAAACCATAAAAATCCTAAAAAATACATAAAAATACCTCACACTTAAAAAAACTATTAAATCCCTAAAAAACCTATGAAATACTAAAAAACCTAAAAACACTCAAAAACCATAAAAACCTAAAAAATGATAAAAACCCTAAAATCCAAAAAAAACCATAAAAACTTAAAAATTTTAAAAAATACCAATAAATCCTAGAAAATATAAAAACCCTAAAAAAACATATGAAAACCTTATTAACATTAAACACTTTAAACCCCTAAAAACCTAGAAGATACTAAAAATCCTAAAAAACCATATAAGACCCTAAAAACTCTAAAACCCCCTAAAACCCATAAAAAAACTCTAGAACCTTAGAAACACTAAAGACCAATAAGAACCCTAAACAACCACTAAAAACTCTAAAACCATTTTAAAACCCTAAAAATGTTAAAAAAAATTAAAAACCATTAAAACCCTAAAAATAAAAAATACTCTAAAAGAAATAAGACCACAAAAATTCTAAAAACCCAAAAATACCTAAAAACCGTAAAACCGCTCAACATCCCAAAAAACTCTTAAAACCATTTAAATCCTAAAAAATCCCAAAAAATCCATTTAAATGTAAAAAACCCAAAAAAAACATGAAGTCCCCTAAGAAATCATGAAAACAATAAAAATGCTGAAAACATAAAAAACCCTAAAAACCATAAAAACCTAAAAAACCCTAAAACCCATACAACCTTAAAAGAACCTAAAAACCCATAAATATACTAAAACCACTAAAAACACTAAAAACCATTAAAATTACTAAAATTGTTAAATAAACTCTAACAACCATTAAAACCCTAAAAACTCAAAAAACCCTAAACCCCCCAAAACCATAAAAACCCAAAAAACCCCATAAAAACAATTAAATCCCCTGCAAACCCTAAAAATGATTAAACCCTAAAAAATCATAAAAATATGAAACAATCAAATTCCAAAAAAAACTCTAAAAAACCATAAAAATCCTAAAAAATCAGCAAAAATACCTAAAAACATAAAACCCTAAATAACCTAAAAACCAAAGAAAACCTTAAAAACACTTAAAACCATAAAAACCCTAAAAATTAAAAAAACCATAAAACCCCCTATAGGACCATAAAAACCACAGAAAAACATAAACCCCAGAAAACAATTATAAAATTGAAAAACCCATACGAATCGCAAAAAACAACAAAAGCCTATTTTAAACGTCAAAAAATATTTAAAAACTCTAAAAACCTTAAAATCCCTAAAAAAACTCAAGAAAACCCCTAAAGCCCCTCCAAATCCCTAAAATACCTAAAAACCTAAAAACCTAAAAACCTTGAAAATCTCTAATAAATCCTAAAAAACATTAAAAACACTTAAAACACTTAAAAAACTGAAAAAAATGATAAAATCCCAAAAAAACCTTTAAAACCATAAAATCCCTCAAAAACCTTAAAAACACTAAAAACCCCTAAAATTCCTAAAAAATCCATAAAATCCATAAAAATGTGAAAAAAACTAAAATCCTAAAAAACACTAACAAAAACCATAAAAAGGTAGAAACACTTAAAACCACTAAAAAACCTAAAAACGCTAAAAACCCTAAAACACTAGAAAACCCTAAAAACCACTAAAAACCATAAAACCCCCTAAAAACCTTTTAAAAACCCTATAAACTCATAAAAACCAAAAAAAACTAAAAAAATATAAAACCCCTTTAATCTAATAAAAACATTAAAAAACTCTAAAAAACCTTGAAAACATTAAAAAAACTCAAGAAAACTCAAAAAAACCCCTAAAATCCCAAAAAAACCATAAAACCCTATAAAACCTCGAAATACCTAAAAACCTAAAAAACCATACAAATCTAACTAAATCTATAAAAATATATAAAAACCTAAAATACCTTGAAAACAATGAAAACCATAAGAAATATAAAAAACCTAAAAACTCTTAAAAACTCCTAAAAACCCTAAAAACACTAAAATCCCTAAATTTTTTTTAAAAAACCCTAAAAATCCTCAAAATACCTAAAAATCACTAAAAATTTAAAAAACCCTAAAACCCATAAAATCCCTAAATACACTAAAAAGCATAAAAAACTTTAAAATTCCCTAAAAATCCCTAAAAACATAAAAAACCCTAAAAATCTTGAAAAATTCTATGAAAACCATTAAAACCTAAAAAACACTTAAGACGACTAAAAAATACAAAAATTATAAAAACCCTAAAAACCCAAAAAATACCCCAAAACCCCATATAAAGAAAAAAAATTCACAGAAGATGGCGGTGCACTCCCCCAGCTCTCTCTCTTGCTCGATGTGTCTTCTAGGATTTACTCTGGATTCTTCTTGGGGCTTCGGTAATGGATCTTCACCCCTTCCCTATTCTTGGCGGCAGTGTGCTCTGGAAGCACTCTACGGATCCAAGGTAGTGGTGGTCTCCTAACTTCTGTGGCTTTGTCTTTCTAGAGTGGTGTCTTCACTCAGGCCTTTGGATTTAGATTCAAGCAGGGCTTGGATTCTTTGTTGGTGTGTTCAGGCATCAATGATTATGGATGTTTTGTGATTTGTTGTAGTTTTAGATCAGATCATATCAGAAAGTGACGAAGCAGGAAACTCTTTGGCGGTGAGTCTCACTAGAGAGTCTCCAATGCGGCCCCTGACTTGGCTTTCTTTGGGTGATGTTTTTCATGGATCTTAGCCTACGGGTGGAAAGAATCAGTGGGGGTCACAAAGTAAATGGATCCATGGGTGTTTCTCATAATTTGGAAACCCTACTGGACATCAAACATAGATCAAGATTGAGTTCATAGAGTTTGGGATTCCATGGATGGGTCAGCGGAGTCGAGTGTTTCAGCGATAAAGAGGGTTTCAATGGTGGCATGGGTTTTCGCCTCATCGATGGTTGGTCACCTCTTCTGATTTGTTGCATCGGTTCTGTCTATTTCTTCTTCTCTAATGATGCTTCAAATATGGTATTTTGTCTCTTCTGTAGTGTTGATTCTGCGATTTTGTTCCATTTCTAGTGTGCCAGTGGATCATGTATTCATCTTTCTATTACTCCGTGGGTCCATGCTTGATCTACTGTTATAGATCTTTTTACTGGTGGCTTGGTTCATTGGATGGGCTTTACATCTGGTTATAGGTATTCTGATTGAGTCTCTAGTCGAGATGATTCTTGTGTGTTCAATGTTTTTGATGCTTCTGTGGCAATAGGTGTGTGTCAATTTAAGAGATTGGTTGTTTTTGTCTACTTGTATAGGAGGTGCTGGAGGAGGTGTGGGTTTTTAGAAACTAAGGTGCTGGATGTAGCTTGCTGATTGGATGGGATGTAATGAATCTGATGTATATGATTTTGGTGATGGTGGTTTTGTGTTGCTGGCGGTGGATCTACTTGGTGAGGAGGTGTTGGATGCTGGAAGGGGTGTGACTGGAAGCCGGTTTCTACTTGACTGGGAGGTGGTAAGGCATTGTTTTTGTGTTTCTGAATGATAGAAACAGAACTATGATTGGCTAGGATGTGTTGGATGCTGGGAGTTGAGCTGCTAGATACAGGTTGCTGATTATCTAGGAGGTGATGATGATGCGATCTTTGGTCTTGGTACTGTTGGTGTCCTTTTACTGTTATTTCTTTCAGTGGGGGTTTTTTGGGGTGGTTACGGTTTTTGGGTGTGGGTTGATTGACTCCATCCCTCCCTTTTCTGCGGTGTCATTTTTCTAATAAATGGGGGGGGGGGGTCAGGAATAGCCTGGCCCTATGTCTTCCTTGCCCTAACCCCCCCCAAAAAACCCAAAAAACCTTAACAACCCTAAATACCCATAGAAACCCTAAAACCATTATAAACTCTAAAAACCCTTTTAACCCCCCCCCCCCAAAAAAAATTAAAAAACATGAAATAACCTTAAAAAAATAAAAACTAAAAAATCTCTAAAAATAAAAAATTATATATTAAAAACCCTATAATCCATAAAAACCATAAAAATCCTCAAAATCCCTAAAATTGGGTGATGGTTGCTACTTTCCTGTGATGTGATGAAGGCGTTATTTATGATTTTGACACTGGTGTTTCTGTGTTGTTGGCATTGGATATGCTTGGAATGGAGGCAATGGATGCTGAAAACTATACCGTGGGATGATGGTTGCTGATTGGCTGGGAGATAATGATGGAGATGATTTTGAATTTCTTCTTTGTCTGGTTTTGTGCGCCTTAGGGTTTCTTGGAGTCTTTTGGGTTTTTTGGGGGTGTCCAGGGTTATTGGGTGTGGGTTGATTGACCCCGCTCCTCCCTTATTTATTGTGTCTTTTTTTTCTACTATTGGGGGGGGGGGGGGTTGGAATATCCTGACCCTATTCCTTCCTTGCCCTAAAAAACCTAAAAAACCATAAAAATCCAAAAAAACCCGAAAATTGTAAAAAACCCTAAAACCCTGAAAACCCCTAACAAAACCTTAAAAAACAAAAAATAGTTAAAATCACTAAAAAACCTAAAAAAACTAAAAAACCTAAAAACCCTAAAAACCCTAAAAACCATTAAAATCCCTAAAAACCAAAAAACCCATAAAAATCCTCAAAAATCCTTAAAAACACCTAAAAATGTAAAAAACCCCTAAAATCCTTGAGAACCCCCAAGAAAAACTTAAAAACCTAAAACACTTAAAACCCTTAAAAAACCAAAAAAATTATAAAACCCCATAGAGACCATTAAACCCCCCCCCCCCAAAACACTAAAAACCAGAAATCCCCAAAAAACCTTAAAAAACCCTGAAAACCCATAAAAACCCCCAAAACCACAAAAAACCATAAATCCCCTAAAAACCTTAAAAACCCTGAAAACCCATAAAAACCCTAAACCCACTAAAAACTATAAAAAACCTTTAAACCCCTAAAAACATTATGAAACTCTAAAAAACGTTCAAAACCCAAAAAAAAATAAAAAACCATAAAACAAAAAGAATACCCAAAAAACATAAAAAATCAGAAAAACCCTCCAAATCCATAAAAACCCTAAAAGCGATAAAAATTATGAAAAATAAAAAAAAAATCCCTAAAAACATAAAAAACCCAAAAAAATACCAAAAAGACTAAGAGAAACATAAAAAAATAAAAATACTTAAAACCCATAAAAACCTAAAAAAATGATAAAAACCCTAAAACACAAAAAAACTCGAAAAACCATAAACCCCTAAAAACTTAAAAAACAAAAAAAAAACAAAAAAATCCCCTAAAACAACTAAAAAGTCTAAAAACCTTTTAAACCTTATAAAACATTAAAAAAATATAAAAAACCTTTAAAACCCTGAAAAATTAAAAAATTGATAAAACAAAAAAACCATAATAAACATAAAACCCATGAAACACTAAAGCCCTAAAAACCTCAAAATCCATAAACCCCCTAAAACCCCATAAAAATCATAAAAATGCACTAAAAATTCCTTAAAATGTAAAAACCCTTAAAAGATGTCAAAAATAAAAATAAAACCTAAAATACCTAAAAACACTTAAAACCTTAAAAAAATATATAAACGCTAATGCCCTGAAAAACCCTAAAAACCCAAAAAAATCCACAAAATCCCTAAAACCCATAAGAAAAACCCCTAAAAACGTAGTGATGGTCGCCCCGCTCTGATCCTGGGATGGTGATCCTGCCGATAGCTTGAATACGACACTGATGAATGCACCCTGGCCTCCCCCCTCTGTGGGGGAGGGGCCACCTCTTCCCTCTACTATGGATAGATTCTCCCCTTTCTAGAATCCTCACTCGATTCCCACTTTCCTGCGGATTGATCTTTTACCTAAGGTGCTGGGTTTGCACGAAGGGATTCCGAAGCTTCCCATGTCAATTACGGAGTTCAACAAAGCCTCTACTCTCCACAGCCTGACTCTGGTTTCCATGTTTTTATACTGGCATCCCCCGGTTGATGTTTTTGATAGGTTTTTTTCGAGCATTGGGATCTCAGGGACTGTGCCACCGTTGGTTTGGTCGACTCCAGTCACATTTTGATTCGATTCTTATCGGAGGAAGATCTTATCCGGGCCTGGTCAACAGTCCCTCACAGGTGTGATGCTGCTCGATTATCCCTATTTCGGTGGAGCTTTGACTTTCATCTAAATCGTGGCTCCCCAGTAATGGAAATCTGGGTAAGATTTCCTGAACTCCCCTTTCCCTTTCAAAATTTGTCCATTATTACGATGCTGGGAAACTTGGTTGGGAGGTTTCTGTGTGTGGATAGTAGAACCAAGGCCTTTTTCCATCCTGTTTCCCCGAGGGTTTGTGTCGAAGTTGATGCCTCGAAGGAACCAGTTGACTTTGTATGGATTGAAATTGGTGAAGAGCTTCGGTGGAAGCAGCTGGTGGTGTTTTAATCATGAGAGAGCTACTTTGTCTCGTGCTTTTTTTTAGTCATATGAAAATGGATTGTAGAGGTAATGATGGTGTGGTGGCTGGGTGTGGAAAGAGGGCCATATCACCAATGTGGAGCTCAACCGGTGAGCCGATGGTGAGGAATGATGAACCCCAGGACTCCCTACTGGATGTTCGGGGGGATGATAGGGTGGAGGAAGGGGGATTTTCCTCCCGGTAGGGTGCTGAGGATCAAATCCTAGTCAAGGAAATTTTCATGCGGCTGAAGGGTGAATTGGGATTGGGGATTGATGCTCCTACTGTTGTGGGGGATGTCACTCATAGTGAAGTTCGGGCCGTGGCCTCACTGGATGACCCTGGCAGGGATGCGAGCATGACATTATGACCTGCCTTCCATGGGATGGAGATGGTGACTTCGTCAGGCCCACCACCAGGTGAACATGGAGTTGAAGATGAATTGGTTTTATTATCGAATTGCTTCAAAATCCCTGGAGCCTTTGGTCTCTGTGGGACTTGATGAAGGGGGTCTGGGAGGACAAGAATTTCATGAGGTGGAGGCCAAATACGAGGACATCTAGGTTGTGGACCAGCCCTCCCCCCATGATGGCTCAAGGGTCTAGTGTTTGGTAAATCCCACGCCCTTTGTGCATTTACCATAGCAAGTGATGCTTGATGTTGTTGTACCAAGATTTGGTCCATATGCTGCCCCTCAGACTGAACAACAGCTTGATAATATTCATGCTGATAGGAGGGGATTTGAGAAGACTAATCCAAGATCAGCTCTGGTCTTGTTCGAGAAGTTTCCCCACTGTGTTGAGCTATCTGAACTGATTATGTCGGACTGCTCGAAAATCTCGCTTGATCAGCATGTTAAGGACATCTTCCAAAAGTTATACCTACAGCCGATGGTTTTTCTTGGGGATGAGAATGATGAACACATCAGGCTAGGAGAACTTTTTTTGGACCGTGATGACCTGCTGTACGCCATCTTGGACAGGATAAAGAAGGAGCAGGCGGTGATGGGACTTTCTGGTTCCTCTGGTTATAACTAGAAGAGAAAGTCATGCTCTGTCCCAGAATGTGGCAGGTAGGGTGGCATGGTTGTGCCTGATGATACAGTCCGCAGTAGAGCCAAGGGATTGAGTGACCCTCCTGTGAAGCGGTGCACAAGGAGGGACTATTCCTCCCTGCCTAGAATAATGGCTACTAGAGAAGCTTTCAAGAATCACAAAGGTGAAAGGGATAAACTTGGCAGAGAAGACCAGGCTTCCAAAGCGAAGCCGGACGTGAAACTCAAGAAGTACTGTAAGGCCTTCCTCAAGAAGTATGAATCTTATGAATGGTAAACGGTGGACTCAGATGCTTCTTTGGGTTATGGTGTTGATTGAGACCATTATGAGGATGGGGATTCTGGTATGTATTTTTCTTTCTTGTTGGTTTTTTGGGTCTTGACTTTTGCATATGGGGGTGTCTAGGGATTTTAGGTGTGGGTTGATTGACCCCTCCCCTCCCTTTTCTGTTGTACCTTTTCTTCTAATGTATTTGGGGGGCCAGGGATAGCCTGTTCCTGCACCTTCCTTTCCCTAAAACCCATAAAAAAACAAAGAAACCCTAAAAATCACTAAAAAGGTAAAAAACCCTAATAACCCTGAAAATAATTGAAAACTTTACAAATCTAAAAACACTGAAACCCCCTAAAAAACCTTAAAACTGGAAAAACTGTAAAAACCCTAAAAGACCATAAAATCCTAAAATCAATTAAAACAACTAATTTTTTTTAAATGTAAAAACCCATAAAACCCAAAAAACAAGAAAAAACTCTAAACACCCTTTAAACCCCAAAACAATGATAAAAACTCAAAAAACCGTTAAAAATATTAAAAAAATAACAAAACCTAAAAATCCAAATAATCCATAAAAACTCTAAAAACCCTAAAACCCTAAAAAATATAAAAATACCTAAAATCCTAAAAAACATAAAATACAAAAAAAATACTTAAAATCCCTAAAAACAAAAAAATGCTAAAAAAACTGAAAAACGCTAAGAAAAAATTGAAAACCAAAAAATAATTAAAACCCCTTAAAAACATTAAAATTGCTAAAAACCTGAAAAAACCTAAAAACACCAAAAAAACCCTAAACCCCGTCAAAATACCTAAAAACCAAAAAAAAGATACAAATCCAAATAAAGATATAAAAATCCCTAAAAACATAAAAAACTCTACAGACCCTGAAAATCCCATAGAAAAATTTGAAAACCTAAAAAAACATAAGACACCTAAACACCTAAAAAATGCTAAAAACCCTAAAAACCATAAAAAGACAATACAAATCCAAAAATACCCTAAAAACCATAAACACCCCTAAAACCTTAAAAAATAGTAAAAACCCATAAAAACCATAAAAACTAAAAAACACTCTATAAACCCTTTAAACCCATAAAATTTTAAAAAACACTAAAAACAATAAATACCCTAAAAACTGAAAAAAACCTTAAACCCTAAAAAAAACAATAAAAACCCTAAAACCCTCAAAACCCCTAAAAACTCTAGAAACCAATAAAAAAAATAAAAAATCCCTAAAAATCCCAAAAACACATTAAAAACACTAAAAAATCTGAAAATCCATAAGAAAACCTAGAAAACATAAAAACACTGAAAACCCCTAAACAACCTAAAAACACTAAAAATCCTAAAAAACCCTAAAAACCCTAAAAAATCCTTAACTCCTAAAAATACCTAAAAACCCTAAAACCCATAAAAATCTTAAATAATCACTAAGAATCACAAAAAACATAAAAAACCCAAAAAACCATAAAAAACTATAAGAAAACCTTAAAAACCTAAAAAAATCATACCCCTAAAAAATTAAAAAAATTCTAAAACACTTATCATACCCTAAAAGACACTAAAAATAATAATAACATTAAAACCCCTAAAACCTTAAAATATCCTAAAAACCCCTAAAACTTTAAAAATTAATAAAACTCTAGAAACCCTTTAAACCCAAAAAAAGGTAGAAAAAATCTAAAACCCTTTAAATTATAAAAAATTCAAAAAACCCAAAAAAATGAAAAACCCCATAAAACACATAAAAACCTCTATAAACCCTATAAAACCTTAAACCCTTAAAAACCATAAAACAATAAAAATCCTAAAAAATATTTAAAAATCCAAAAAAACATAAAACACCCTAAAAAACTAGAAAAAACCTTAGAAAACCATAAAAACCTACAAAAACATAAATCCCCCAAAAATATTAAAAACTCTAAAACCCCTAAAAACCCTAAGAACCTTAAAAAACACTAAAACACTCAAAATCCCTAAAAACCATAAAAACCATAAAAATCCTAAAAAAATCACTAAAAATTCCAAACAACAAAAAACCCTAAAAACCCAGAAAACTCTTCAGAAAAACTCAAAAACCTAAAATACTTAAAATACCTGAAAAACCAAAATAACCTAAAAAACGTAAAAAACCATAAAAACCCTAAAAATACCCTAAAAACCCTAAAAACAAAAAATACCCATAAAAACATAGAAAACACTGAAAACAAAAAAAAACTCTAAACACCCTTTTAAACCATAAAAATGTTACAAAAATCTAAAAAAACTTAAAACCATTAAATAATAAAAAAGTCCTACAAAGCCAAAAAAACCAAAAAACCTGAAAAACTATAAAACCCCTCAAAATCCCTAAAAACCCTAAAAACCATCAAAATCCTAGAAGATCTCTAGAAATATTTAAAAACATAAAAAATCCTAAAACCCCCTAAAAAACCATAAATACCTAACAACACTTAAAACCCCTAAAAATCTAAAAAATGCTAAAAAATTCTACAAACCTCTGAAAATCCCTAAAAAACCTACAGACCCATAAAAATCCTAAAAAATCCATAAAAATATAAAAAACCCTAAAAACAATGAAAACCCTAAGAAAACCTTAAAAACATAAAAAACACATAAAACTTATAAAAACCTAGAAAACCATAAAAACCTAACAAATTTCCCGGAAACCTTAAAAACCATAAATCCCCTAAAAAACATAAAAACCCTAAAATACCATTAAAACATAAAAGCCTTAAAAAACAAAAAAAAACCTTAAAAACCTAAAAACACGTAAAACCCTTAATAACCTGAAAAAAATGCTAAAACCCATTTGAACCCTAAAAATACCCTAAAAACCCTAAACCCCCTAAAAACCATAAAAGCTATAAAAATAATAAAAACACATAAAACCCCATAAAACCCTAAATAGCCACTAAAATCTCTTCAAACACTTTAAACCCCTAAAGGCGTTAAAAACTCTAAAAACCCTAAAAATCTAAGAAACTAAAAAAACCTTAAAAATCCAAAAAATACCATAAAAACTCTAAAAATCCCATCAAAATCCTTAAAAACTCTAAAAAACCATAAAAATACAAAAAATCCCTAAAAATCCTAAAAAATGTAAAAAACTCTAAAAATGCTAAGAAAACCTAAGAAAACCTTAAAAATCTAAAAACACTTAAAACCCGTAAAAAACATAAAAAACGCGAAAAACCCTAAAAACCAAAAAAACACAAAAACGATTAAAACCCCTAAAATACCTAAAGACATAAAAAAACATAAAAATATTAAAAACCCTAAAAATATCTACAAACATAAAAAAATAAAAACCTTGAAAAACCCTAAGAAAACCTTAAAATCCTAAAGACATTTAAAACACCTAAAAACTTAAAAAATGCTAAAAACCCTAAAATGAACCTAATAACACTACCCACCCCCAAAAACCCCAAAAACCCTAAAAACCCAATAAAAACAATTAAAGATCTTCAAAACCATAAATTTTTTTAAAAACACTAAAATCCATAAAAAACCTAAAAAACACAAGAAAAAAACATTAAAACCCTAAAAAACATAAAAACCATAAAATCTATAAAAAAACCCTAAAACCCTTAAAATTAAAAAAAACCATATAAATCCTAAAAAATCCCTAAAAATGAAAAAAACCCAGAAAACCCTAATAAAACCTTCAAACCAAAAACACTTAAAACCCCTAAAAACCTAAATATGGTAAAAAAAACCCAAAAAAACACACAAGATCCCTAAAAACCCTAAAAATCATAACCTCCTCAAAGATGAGGGTGAAGAGGGATTACTCCACCCTCCCCAGACGCATGGCTACCCGGGCATCATCAAAGGTGGTTAAGCTGAAAATCAAATTTAATCATCAGGAGCAGCAATGTTCCCCAGAACAAGAAAAACGAAGGGAGAAGTTTCTGACTCTCCTTAAACTTAATGAGGAATACGAGTAAGGGTGGGATGACTCTGACTGCTTCTTTGATGATGCGGCCTCTGGATATGGTGGGGATGGTGAACCTTGAAATGTGGCTTTTGTTTCGGACTTTGGGGGTGATGTTGACTGATTTTCTTTCTTTTTTGGTCTTTTCTTTTCTCGTTTTTGATTTCTCTTTTTGGATCTTTTGCGTTTTGGGTTGTAAGGGTTTTTGGGTGTGGGTCATTTGACCCCTCCCCTCCCTTGTCTATTGTGTCTCCTTTTCTTTCTAATAAATTTGGGGGGATGGGAATAGCCTGACCCTTACATCTTCCCTGCCCTAAAAATCATAAAAATAAAAAACACAAAAAATCCCTAAATACAAAAAAAACCAAAAAATCCATAAGAAAAAATTACAAATTCTAAAAACACTTAAAACCCCAAAAAAAATATTTAAAACACCAAAACCCTCAAAAACCCTAAAAAACCCCAAAAACCTAAAAACAAAAAAACCCATAGAAACCTTAAAAACCCTAAAAACCCATATAAACATAGAAAACTATTAAAAACTCTAAAAACCCTTTAAACACATAAAAACATTAAAAACACTAAAAATCCTTAAAATCATTGAAAAAATAAAAAAACCCCATAACCCCCCCCCCCAAAACTTAAAAACCCTAAAACTGCTTGAAATCCCTAAAACACAAAGAACTATACAAATCCTAAAAAATTCCTAAAATCCTTGAATATGTAAAAACCACTTAAAACCCTGAAAACCCTAAATAAAACCATAAAAACCTCAAAAAACCTAAAAACCATAAATATGATAAAAAAATGATAAAAACTTGAAAAACCAAAAAACCCCCAAAATCCATAAATCCCCTAAAAATTTTAAGAATCTTAAAAAATACCTAAAAATCCATAAAAAAGGAAAAAACCCTAAAAACCCAAAAAAAACATAAAGATAACCTTAAAAACCTAAACGCACATAAAACCCCTAAAAACCTAAAAAACACTAAAACCCTAAAATAACCTAATAAGACCCTAAAAACCATAAAACCCCCTAAATTTCATAAAAACCCCTGTAAAAATTAAAAAAACCTAAAAACACATAAAAATCCTAAAAACCCAAAAAACCACAAAAAAACTCTAAATACACTTTAAAACCATAAAAACATTAAAAAGAGTCAAAAAACTAAAAAAACACTAAAACTCAAAAAAACCAAAAAAATACTAAAAGCACAAAAAATCAATAAAAACTTATAAAACCCTATAAAAACATTAAAACCCTAAAACAATTAATTCCCTTAAAAAACCTAAAAAATTATATAAACCGTAAAAAACCCGAAGAAGATTCTAAAAATTGTAAAACCCCTAGAAACCAGGAAAACCCCATTAAACCTAAAAAAACCTAAAAAACTATAAAACCCCTAAAAACCAATAAAAAATATAAATACCCTATAAATCATTAAAAACATTAAAAAAATCTAAAAAATCTTAAAAAACACAAAAAACCTTGAAAACCTCGATCAAAACCATAAAAAACTAAAAAAACTTAAAAGCCCTAAAAACCTAAAAAATTATAAAAACCTTAAAAACCCCTAAAAACCCTAAAGAAACACTAAAACCCCACTAATTCCCTAAATTCCCTGAAAACCCATAAAAGTACTAAAAAGGCCCTAAAAATCACTAAAAATGTAAAAACAACAAAAAACCCTGAAAAAACCCTAAGAAAACCATAAAAAAACTACTTAAAACCCTCAATACCTAAAAAATGTAAATACCCAACAATACCCAAAATCACCTAAAAACCCTAAACCCCTAAAAACCATAAAAAACCCCTAAAAACCATTAAACACCGTAAAACCCCATAAAAACACAAAAAAGCCCACTAAAAACTCTAAAAAGCCCCGAAATCCCTAAAAAAATTAAAAACTCAAAAAAAATCATAAAATCAGTAAAAAAATAACCTTAAAACCCCAATTAAAACCCCGAATCATTTTAAACCCCTAAAACCTAAAATCCCTAAAAACCATAAATACATTGAAAATCCTAAAAAACCTCTAAAAATCCCTTAAAACATGAAAACCCTAAAACCCTAAAACCTTAAGAAAATATTAAGAACCTAAAAACACTTCAAAACCTCTAAAAACCTAAGAAATATGAAAAAACCTAAAATCATCAAAATACCTAAAAAAACTAAAAAATTATAAAAAACCTAAAAAATACCTTAACACCCATAAAAATTAAAAACACTAAAAACCTTGAAACCCCCTAAGAAATCCTTAAAAACCAGGCCCCACACCCCTAGATCAACCAGTGCTGTCTGGCGATTCTTTCGTTGTTGTGTCCCCCAGCAGGGCTGCACGACGAGACACAGTTAAAGATGACTCTCCAACGCCTCTTTGCCCTACTAATAGATTTACCCCTCTCAACGGTAGTTTCTAGGCTGATCAGGTCGAGCAAAATGATGAGGAGACAAAAGGGTCCTCCAAGCTGGCTCACCTGGTATCATCACATGAGGCTAGTTCTCAACCTCCCGATGATCTGGGACTCAAATATCATGCTTCTGAGGTTGATACTTCACCTAAGAAGAACCCTATGGGAATTCCCAAGAAGAAAGGGAAGAAATCAAAGGAGAAGGACAGATCTTCAAATGTTTGCATCACCCCGGTGAACGGGGCTCCCTCGGCCTAATCTTATGCTGATACTTTTCTGGAACTTCCAGGGGATCGGGAAACCTCCCACTGTCTCGACCGTTAGGAATTTCCTCACCTCCCAGAGGCCTTTGGTTATAGGTATTTCTGAACCAATGATCATGTTTGAAAACTGGATGGGTTTCAACTGGCGCAACCTTGGTTACTCCTGTGTTGCGAAGACTACAAATGATAGTTGCCTTGACACCCTTTGGGTGCTTAAGCATGATGACATTCACTTGACATCGTTTGAGGTGCGTGATCAAGTCATCACCTTATCTGTCATGTGAAATTCCCCCCCCCCCTCTATCAGTATTTTGTGTACGCCTCCTGCTCTTACTTGAGGAGACGGGTCTTATGGGATCATTTGACTATGCTCCATGGGCTCACTGAGAACAGATGGATTATTTTTATGGATTTCAACACTGTCTTGCGTCGGAATGAGAGGATTGGCTCCAACTTCTCCCGCTCGGCTGCCGTGGAGTTTTCCTCTTGTCTTGATGCTTGTAACATCTTGGAGGTCCCTGTTTTTGGAGCCTCCTTCACTTGGGGGTGTTCTAATATGAATGGAAGGTAGGCCAGCAACCTGGACAGGTGTTTTTACAGAATCAATGATGTGTCCTTTCCCTTTGATGTCTCAGGATTTACACTTCCCAAGTTCCACTCGGATCACAATCCTTTGATCATTGACAGCTCCATAGGTGCCTCAAGATCTTCACCTATGCCTTTTAAGTTAAATAACGCATGGTTCATGATTCCTTGTTGTAGGGAAATTGTTCTCAATGTCTGGGATGAAGACTTTCAGGGCAGTCATTTCCATAGTTTGGTTCTAAGGCTCAAAAAAAATCAAAGATTTGCTTAAAGACTGGAGCAAGGGCTGTTTTTCCAGTCTTGAAAATGACATCCGAGATGCTGAGCATCAACTTGCTATCCACTAGGAATCCAATTCTCTTCTTCCCCTACCCTCTCGTGAGAAGATGCATCTTTATTCCAAACTTGATGATATTATGGATCTTAAGGAAATGTTGGCCAAGAACCAATTCAGTGTGAGATGGCTCAAGGACGGGGATCGCAACTCGAAATTCTTCCATCGGTTGCACAGGGAGAAAAAAGCCAAAACCTGTCTTAAGGCTGTTCTCATTTTGGGTTCTACCTTTACTTCAGAGGATGATATCTCCTCAGCTATTGTTAATCATTTTCAAGGGATTTATTCGGATGATGGCAGAGAATACACCCTCCCCTTGATGGACTCCATCCTTCCATGTGTTGATGAGCATCATAACCGAGATCTCATGATCCTGCCCCTTGTGGAGGAGGTTAGTGCTGCTCTATTCTCTTTGAGCATTGACATCACAGCGGGACCAGATGGTTTCACCAAAAAATTCTTCATGTTCTACTGGGACATCCTGCATGAAGGCATCGTCAGCGCTGTGCGAGAATTATTTCTCACTACCGTCTTTCCACGTGGGGTAAAATCTAACTTCATCGATTTGGTTCCTAAAAGGGATAATGCCATTGATATTGGTGAATTTCGACCGGTGTCCATTGGAAACACTGTCCCCAAAATTATCAGCAATATTCTGGTCATGCGACTTGGGAAGTTCCTGGGGGATATGCTCACCCCTTACTAGTTTGGGTTTGTCCCGGGCAGGAGCATCCAGGACTGCCTGTTCACGGCCTCAGAAAGCATCAACGTCATGCGAAATCCGTCCAAGCATGGAAACTTTGCACTAAATGGTGACATTTCCAAGGCTTTTGACACTATTAAATGGAGCTTTATTTCTCAGGTCCTGACTAAGTATGGTTTCTTGAGTAATTTTATTAGGATCATCATTTCCATTCTTAGCAGTGTATGGGCCTCTATTCTTCTTAATGGCTCCCCTAAGGGGTTTTCCCCAGCTCCCGTGGAGTCAGACAGGGTGATCCTCTTTCAGGAATCCTTTTTATGATCATTGAAGACTACTTTAGCAGGTGCCTCATTGATCTTTGTTAGGATGGCCTCTTCAGTCCTATCCAGGCAAGGAGGCACCTTCATGTTCCATCACATATGCTGTATGCAGATGATATTCTCCTATTCAGGTAGGCTGATAAACGTACTCTTGATTCCATTCAGATGATTTTCCGGCATTACGAGCATGTTGCAGGACAATCCATCATATAGAGTAAGTCTTTGATTGTCTTTGGGGATGGGATTTCATGGTCCCAGCGGATCTCCATTGCCATGTCCCTTGGTGTAAAGAGAGGTTTGTTACCTTTATACTACCTAGGTGTTCCCATCTTTTGGGGATGTGTCAAGCGGTGTTACCTTGAGAACCTTGCCTCTAAAATCACTCAACAGCTGGAGAAATGGAAAGGGGAGTCCCTCTCGCAAGCTGTAAGGGTCTGCCTCATCAACTCGATGATTACCTCTATGTTCACTTATTCTTTCTCCATTTACAGGTGGCCGATTAATCTCATCAAGGACATGCAGGCAAAGATCAGGAATTTTGCCTGGATGGGGTGCATAACTCAAAGGAAACTGGTCACCGTGGCCTGGAAGGAATGCACCAAGCCAATTGAGTTGGGTGGGCTTGGTATCCTAATATGGAAGCCCAATCTGGTTGGGCGACTCACTACTAAGGAATACTATCGGTATAATTGTGCCAGGGGATCCCCTCCATAGACCTCTCTTCTAAGTTCAAGAGGAATTTCATTCCCCCTGAAAATCACCTTCTTATCTGGAAAATCTGGAAAAATCGATTGCCCATGCAGGTTCAATTGCAGCGAGCGGGTCTCAACCTTGCCTCTGCATGTTTCCTTTGCCTCGGTGCAGAAGAAAATGTCCAGCACACCTTCCTGCATTGCAGATTTAGCGCTGATCTTTGGGTTTATTTGTAGCGGACTTTTGGATTCCCATCTGGCCTTGATAGGCCTTTTTTTGAGCTCTTGGCGGACCTTTCCAACTTGGATTACAGTGAGAAGGTCCGCAATTGTTTGATGGCTGTAGTTGCAGCCACCATCTACTTTATTTGGACCGCTCGGAATGCGGTTTCCTTCAGTAAGAAATGAATCTCCTTTCATGCTGGAGTTGTGGCGATTCACAGGGCTATTTATGCGGCCTCCCAGATTCAGACAGGACATATAGAGAATGACGTCCGTTAACTGATCATCCTTAGATTGCTTGGTGTATCTGGTAGGAAAAAAACCCATGGTCCTTAGGTTTATTCGCTGTATTCCTCCACTCCCCTCCTGGATCAATGTCAATGTGGATGGTGCGGCCCTTGGTGCCCCGAACCCTGATGGATGTGGTGGAGTATTCCGCACTTATTGGGGTTTTGTCAAGGGATGTTTTCAACACATTATCGGTGATGGGTGTTCTCTTGAAGCTGAGTAATGGACCATTATAAAAGCGATTGAATATGCTGTTAGATTCGGGTGGATTTTTCTGTGGCTCGAGTCTGACTCCATGCTTGCTGTGAGTACTCTTAAAAGAAGATCTAGGTGCGTCCCCTGGAGGCTCCTTACCTCGTGGATAGACTACCTTTCCATGTGCCAAAGGCTGCATCTCATTGTGACACATGTCTACCAGGAGGCCAATGCGGTTGCAGATGCTCTCTCCAAGTAGGCTATTGTGGAACATTGTTCTTTGTGGTCCTTTGTTGCCACACCTCCCTGCTCCTCCTTTGTTGTGTCTGATTTGAAGGGTGAGGTGCACACCCAGTTATGTAATCCCCCCTTGTAGCACTCTATTTTTACCTTTATTTTTGTTTAAATTTGTGGGGTCCACTTTTTCCTGGCCCCAAGCCTTCCTTGCCCCTAAAACCTACTAAAAAATTGAGAAACCCTTTTATCCCCTAAAAATGTTAAAAATCTAAGAAACCTTAAACACCCCAAAAAACACAAAAAAACCCTAAAAATAAAAAAAACCCTAAAACACACAGAAAACAAAACAAAAACTACACTAAAACCCCTAAAACCCTCAAAATCCCTAAAAACACTAAAAACATAAAAATCATAAAAAATCTCGGAAATCCCTAAAAATGTAAAAACACAAAAAAAATGAAAAACCATAAGAAAAACTTAAAATCATAAAAACACATAAAACATTTTTTAAACCTAAAAAACACTAAAACCCCTAGAAAACCCTAAAAACCTAAAAAATCCCCAAAAACTATAAAAATTATAAAAATCTTAAAAAACCCTAAAAATATCTAAAAACATAAAAACCATAAAGACCATGAAAACCCCAAAGAGAACCTTAAAAAAATAATAAAAAAATTAATACCCTTAAAAAGATAAAAAACGAAAAAACCATAAAAAACCCTAAGGAGACCCAAAAACCACTAAAAATAGCTAAAAATATTCAAAATCCCTAAAAACCTAAAAAACCCCAAAACCCCCATAAAAACCATAAAAAAACTAATCACTCTAAAACCCCTTTAAAACCATAAAAATGTTCAAATAATCTAAAAACACATAAAACCCCTTAAAAACTAAAAAAAATAAAAATCTAAGAAACAAAAATAACCTAAAAACACTTAAAACCACCAATGACCTAAAAAATACATTAGAGAGAGATGGTGCCCCCTCTGCTCCCATGAGATGGTAGTTACCCTCCCCTTACAGGTTTAATCTCGGTAGCCCCCCCTACAGAGGAGGGTCCTATGCTGGTTCTCAATGAGGACCACACTTTCATACCATTTTTGTCTTTTGATTGGATCCCTCCTTTTCCTCAGAATGTTCTTTTCTCGAAGTTGCCATAACTTTTTGAAAGTTGCCTGCAGCTTCAGCTTTTAATCCAGGAGTTCAATGAATCCTCTTCACTGCATCGTCTGACTCTGGTTGCAAAATTTCTGAAGTGGATCCCCCTGATGGACATTTTTGATTGTTTTTTTTTCAAGCATTGGATCTCTATGACCGCGCAATGGTGGGTCTCGTTGATAGTGATCATATCATGATTTGATTTGAATGTGGGAAGGATCTTATTCTTTCTTGGTATGTGGAACCTAGAAGCCGCAATGGTGCTCGCTTCTCCTTCTTTCAGTGGAATTTTGACCTTCATCTGAAATGTGACTCCCCAATTCTTGCATCTTGGGTTAGATTTACCAAAATTTCCCTCCCTTTTCAAAATTTTCCTATTATTTCAATGTTTTGGAATCTGGTGGGAAGGTTTTTATGTGTGGATAGCTGTAATCGGGCCCTCTGTCACCCCATTGATCCGATGGATTTTGACGAAGTTGATGCTTCTAAGGATCTGGGGGATTTTGTGTGGATTGTTGTGGGTGAGGAGCTCCACTGGAAGAAACCAGTTGTTTTTGAATTATGGGTTGACTTTTTCTCTTCTTGATAGAAAATTGGTCATAGTGACCAGGCTTGTGGCTATGGTTCCAAGGATAAGAGTGGCATGAATCTGACTAAGGCATGGTCTGGTGAGGGTATCCAGAACATAGTGGAGGTGTAGGAGGTTATGGGACTACCCAAGATACTACCCACCTCACAAACGGTAGCTATAGTTTTTGAGAAGCTAAAACTGGATTTGAAAGCTGGGTATGATATGGAGGCATTAGTGGTGGCTTCAGGTGGCATGAGTCCAAATTTGGCTGGGAATCATTGTAGATTGGGAAGAGATGGTGCAGAGGTGATGCAAACTGATGATGGTGTGGCTCTGAGTGGTAGCAGTGAGCAAGATGGAAGTAGTGAGTTGAAATTGGGGGGGGGGGAGTAGGGTAATGTGGTTGAGAAGGGGGACAAGGATGGGTTTGGGCACAAAGAGGTCCCCCTGATTCATCCCCTGGGTTGTGTTGTAGTGGCCTAGAGAAAATGTAGTGGGAAGGCTAGTAGACACCAGTTGCCGGCCATGGATGTTGTTTCTCTAAGTAATAGGTTTGAGGAGTTGTATTCGATTGATTTAGCTAGAGGTGATGTTGTGCTGGGGGGTGTACGAGAAGGGGGAGGTGGCTGGGAATGGTAAGGAGATGATTATGGTTGGTCAAGAGATGATTATGGTTTAGAATCAGACCCTCAGATTCAATGAGGGACCCCTTGGTTGGAGCATGGATAACCCCTTGGTGCTAACCCCTGGGTGAGGTAAATTCGGGAGGGATGGCTTAGCGGTTTTTACAGTGTTTCATAGTGAAGAGGTTGGTGCAGATTCTGCAGAGGACATGGCTAGACTTTCACTGCCGAAGATTGATGGCAAGAATGGTGAAGGAGGTATGGCCCCGAATATGAAGAGGGCGATGGTAGTTCATGGAGCCTCATCGGTTGAATACCACTATGTGGCCTTGCATGAAATGGTGGTGTGGAATAGACAAGGGTCTCCATAGAGGATGAGGCTAGAATTTTAGGGGATATTTTTGCTGAGGATGACCGCAGGATAAACATGAATATGGACCAGTTCAAAAGGTAAATATCTAAGCATAGATATGCCTATCAAAAGTGGGATGAAGTGTCCTCTGGACACGTGAATAGGGACGGTGAAGAAGGGTCCTCAAGTGTGGCCAACAAAAACATCTTATACGGGAAGGAATCTCATACAGATGGTTACACCTCTGTCCCCCAAAAAGGAGGTAGAAGAAGGATTATTATTCTCTCCATCGGCCCATGGTGACCTGAACTACCTCAAGGGAGGTGAAGATGAAAATAAAATCCAACAAGTGGGAGAGGCCTCCGCGCACCTTTGAGCAGGAGATGCTCAGGGAGAAGTACCTGACACTTTTAAGACTGCAGGAGGACTTTGAGTCAGGATGGGAATCTATGGACCTGGGGGTGGACTTCGACTTATACTTTGCTGATGTGGATGCTGGATATGGTGCAGATGATTACCCTTAAGAATAAGGCCTAGTTTAGGAATTTAGAGGCAACATTGACTGACTTTTTCATTTTCAATATTTTTTTGGCTCTTTTGGGGTTTTGGTTTGTAGGGGGTGTTTTGTGGGTTTTGGGTGTGGGTTGTTTGATCCTGACCCTCCCTTTGTTTGTGTTGAAGGTTTTGTTCTTATAAATTTGGGAGGGGGGGGGCAGGGATATCCTGTTCTTGCACCTTCGTTTCCATAAAAACCTAAAAAACATAAAAAACCCTAAAAACCTAGAATCCCCTAAAACCCCTCAAAATCCCCAGAACCCCTAAAAGTACAAAAAAATCCTAAAAAATCCCTAAAAAACATAAATAAAATAAAATACTATAAATCCCCTAAGAAAAAATTAAAATTTTAAAAACACTGAAAACCCCTAAAAACATAAAAATGATAAAACCCTAAAAACCCAAAAAAGACCCTAAAAACCATAAAACGGATAAAACCCACTAATTAAATTTTAAACCTCTGAAACCCCTTGAAAAACCCTAAAACACACAGAAAACACTATAAACTATTTAAACACCTAAAAAAATTAGAAAACCCCCAAAGAACCCAAATAATCCATATACCCCTAAAAACACTAAAAAACACTAAACCCCTCAAAATCTCTAAAAACCCTAAAAACACTAAAAATCCTAAATAAGACTTATAAATACCTAAAAATTTAAAAACTCTAAAAAAACCTGAACACCCCTAAGAAATTTCAAAAAACTAAAAATACTTAAAACACAAAAAGGAAATAAAAACACTAAAAAACCCTAAAACCTTCAAAACCCCTCAAAATCACTAATACCCTAAAAACCATAAAAAACTAAAAAATCCATAAAAATAAATAGAATGTAAAAACCCGTAAAAACCCTTAAAAACCCCAAGAAAACCATAAGACCCAAAAAAAAACTTATAACCCTGATCAACCAAAAAATGATTAAATCCCTAAAACCCTAAAAAGTCCCAAAAACCCATAAAAACCATAAAACCATAAACACCTTAAAACGGCATAAAAACCCAAAAAAACCTAAAAAACCATTGAAAACTCTAAAAGAATCAAATCCCCTAAAACATTAAAAATCTCTAAAAAACCTTAAAAAACTAAAAAACTAAGAAAACCATAATAACCCAAAAACCATAAAAACCATAAAAACCCTAAAAATCCTTTAAACCCTAAAAATCCTAAAAATCCTAAAAAACAAAAAAAAACCAAGAAAATCCCCAAAAGTCCATAACAACATAAAAAACACTAAAAACCCCTAAAATACCCTAATAAAACATTAAAAACCAAAAAACACTTAAAAACACTAAAACCCTAAAAATGATAAGAATATTGAAAAACCCTAAAACCTTCAAAATCCTTAAAAACCCAAAAAACATTTAAAATCCTAAAAAATCCCTAAAATTCCTAAAAAACATGAAAACCCCATGAAAACCTTAAAATCCTAAAGACACTAAAACCCCTAAAAATATTAAAGAATTAAAAAAACCCTAAAGACCTCATAAAAATAACCTAAAACCCCTAAAAACCCCTAAAAACCCCTAAAAACCATAAAACCGCTTAAAAGAAAAAAAAATCCTAAAAAACAATAAAACCACTAAAAAATCTAAAAATCATTTAAAACCCCTATTTTTTTTAAATATAGAAAAAAAATTTAAAACCTAAAAATTCAAAAATGCCCAAAAAACCGAAAAAACATAAAAATCCTAAGACCCCTAAAAACCCTCAGAATCCCTAAAAACACTAAAAAACTAAAAACATCATAAAAAATAGAAAAATTACATAAAAACATAAAAACTCCTAAAACCCAAGAAAAACACTATGAAAAAAAATTAATACCCAAAAAAATCTTTAAACCCCAAAAAACCTATTTTTTTCAAAACCCTAAAATAACTAAAACCCCAAAACCCCTAAAAGCTTGAAAATTCCTAAAAACCCTAAAAACCCTAAAAAACATAAAAACATAAAAATCCATAAAAATCTCTAAAAATACTTTAAAATCCATAAAAATGTAAAAAAACCTAAAAATGCAGAAAAAACCTAAGAAAACATTAAAACCTAAAGAACACTTAAAAACCCTAAAACCCTAAAAAATAAGAAACCCCCAAAAACCTTTGAATGATCCAAAACCCTAAAAAACCATAAAAACCATAAAAACCCTAAAAAACATAAAAATTACTAAAAACCTCTAAAACCCCCAAAACCACTAAAAGATCTAAAAAACATTAAACCCCTAAAACTTTAAGAAACTCAAAAAAACCTGGAAACCCTAAAAACCACGAAAAAACCCTAAAAACCCAAAAACCAAAAAAAACCCTAAAACCCATAAAAAAACCATAAAAAACCTTAATATAAATAAAAATCCTAAAAACCATAAAAATCATAGAAACCCCTTAAAAATGCCTAAAAATGAAAAAACACACTAAAATCCTTAAAATACCATAAAAAACCATAAAAGCCGAAAACAATTAAAACCCCTAGAAAACATAAAAACTCTAAAAATATAAAACCATAAAACCCCTAAAACTCTCAAAATCCCCAAAACCCTAAAAAATCAATAAAGATACGTAAAATTTAAAAACCCTAAAAACTCAGACAACCCCAAAGAAAAGATGAAAAACATAAAAACACTTAAAATACCTAAAAACCAAAAAACCATAAAAACCCAAAAAACCTAAAATGACCCTAAAAACCCTAAAAACCCTAAAACACCTAAAAACTATAAAACCCTAGAAACCTTTAAAAACCCATAAAAACCATATACCACTAAAAACTCTAAAAACCCTTTAAACCCCTAAAAACATTAAATAAATAATGAAACACAATAAACCATTATAAAATAAAAAAATCCCAAAACCCAAAAAACCCAAAAAAAACCCTATAAACCTCAAAATCCATAAACCCCTAAAAACCATAAAAATCCCAAAAAATGCACTAAAAATCCATAAAAATGTAAAAACTCTAAAAACCCTGAAAAAACCTTAGTAAACCCTAAAAACCTTAAAATACTTAAAACCACAAAAAAACCCAAAAAATGCTAAAATCCATAAAAAAAAACCCAAAATCCATAAAAACCCTCAAAATCACTAAAAGACTTAAAAAACATAAAAATCCAAAAAAAGTAGAAAAAATATTTAATAATGTAAAAACGTCTAAAAATCCTAAAAAAGCCTAATAAATCCTTAAAAACCTAAAAAAATATAAATCCCCTAAAAACCTAAAAATGCTAAAACCCCTAAAAAGTCCCTAAAAACCCCATACCCCTAAAACCCATAAAACCCTTAAAAATCAAAAAAAACCCATAAAACTTGAAAAAAAACATTTAACTCTCTAAAACATTAAACAACTCTAAAAACCATAAAGGCCCAAAAAACAAAAAAAAACCCAAAAAACCCAAAAAATAAAAGAAACAAAAAAAAGCCATATTTACCAGAAAAAAATAGAAACCCTAAAACCCATAAAAAACCTAGAAAAGATATAAAAATGTAAAAAACCATAAAACCTTGAAAACCCCAAAGTAAACATTAGAAAAATAAAAACACTTAAAACCCTTAAAATACCTAAAAATTGATAAAACCCCCCAAAACTCTAAAACCCGTATAAACCCCCAAAACCCATAAAAACCATAAAAATCCTTAAAAATCCCTAGAAATCCCTAAAAACGTAAAAAACCCTAAAAACCCTAAAAACCCTAAAAAACCCTAATAAGACCTTAAAAACCTAAAAACACTTAAGAACCCTAAAAACCAAAAAAACCAATAAAATTCCAAAAAATCCATGGAACCCATAAAAACCATAAAAACCCACTAAGTACTCTAAAAACCCTTTAGACCCCTAAAAATGTTAGAAACTCTAAAAACCCTTTAAAACCCGAAAAAACTCAAACCCCCCCCCTAAACCCCCCCAAAACCTTAAAAGCATAAAAACCCTCAAAATTCATAAAAACACTAAAGAACCATTAAAATACAAAAAAATAATAAAAAAACCCTAAAAACCCTAAAACCCCTAAAAACCCCTAAGACTGACTGAATATTAAATTTTTATTTCAAATATCACTTTTGAGGAGAAAGTGGGAAACCAGAATGACATCAAGGACATAGACACAACCATACCTCCACGTCCAAGATCATCAAGACCAAATACGATCCAATTAAAAAGCAAGGAAATCCCCACCCTACCAATAAAAGCAATATTATCAGCATCCACCATCCCATCGTTGCTGGGATAGTTGTCCCGTGCAAGGATGCATGTGCCCAGTACCGATGGAAAATGTCATACCCTCTCAAAACCTACAATTCCAGATAGCGATGATAAGGGGAATGATCTATGCTATGAACATCTTCTGAAATAGTCCCTTAAAAATAAACTGGATGCAATATCTCTTGGACCAAGGCCGTAGTGCCAAAAGTGAACACACAAAATTCAAACCACAAAGCCTCATCAATGCATAAAAACATAAACAAAATTAGACCTCACCAAGTCAAAAGAAATAAAAAGCTGCAACCTCTGCCAAACCCTTGAACAACTACAAAACCTTCCACCATTCCAAAACTATATGTCCTAAGCACCACGACCAACCTATAAAAACATCATTTCCCTTCACTAGACAACCCCCTCCATCATAGCCTCAAAATCACGAAAGACAATCTAAAAGATGTGAGATCAAACCATCATCACCTTGGTCTAGATGGCCCAACCCCGCACC
Organism: Viscum album; assembly: GCA_963277665.1. Taxonomy (NCBI): domain Eukaryota; kingdom Viridiplantae; phylum Streptophyta; class Magnoliopsida; order Santalales; family Viscaceae; genus Viscum; species Viscum album. Next base: position 403,515,119 of record OY728138.1, read on the forward strand.
GAGGGAACACCACCGGTGAGAGAATCTGGGTCATCTTAAAACTGAAATGCCGCTCTGGGCATGGATCTGATCCGATCAGAACCACATATGCACCCTCATCAGGTTCTGAAGCCAGCCTCCTGGTGGTAAGAAACCAACGGGAAATGGTAGAGAAAAACTATCCACGTCAAACCAAACCAAATCAAAATCCATCCAAATGCACAAACCACAACATACCAAAATAAAACCTGAAAAAACTCATAGAATCTAGGTCTCAAATCCTCTCCTTATGAGTCGCATAGATCAGGGTGAGCTGCACCAGAAATCGCTGAAGATCACCTGGTCATGATGGACAAGCTGAGAAACCGTGAACGGGTCAATCCTCTTCACCAAAAATGATGGCAGACACTGTTTTCTCCACTGAAAAGCAATGACACCAAGCTACGTCACCTTCAGAAAGGGTGAGCCAGACCGAGCTGAACACTGAAGTCCCACGGAGAAGCAATGACGTTGAGCACTGCTGAGAAGATGACTCCGATCATGGGAACTAGATGCATGAAAACACCCACACCAAGCCGAGACTAGAAATATCCACTTCAAACAGACTAGGCCAGAGGGGGAAGGGGAAATGGCACCAAAAGAAACCCTAGGCACCGCGAGTTTGGGAGAAGATGGTGCACCAAAACCCTAAATAATCTTTAAACTTCTGAAAACACCTAAAAACATAAAAGACCATAAAAATCACTAAAAATTCATAAAAATATAAAAAACCCTAAAAATCCTAGAAACCCTTAAGTTGACCAACCTACATGCACTTAAAATCCCGAAAAACTAAGAAAAGATTAAAATCCTAAAAATCCTAAAACCCCTAAAAACCTTAAAAGCCCAAAAAGCCCATAAAACCCCTAAAAACAAACTATAATCTCTAAAAACCCTTTAAACATTGGAAAAAACATTAAAGACCCTAAAAACACAAAAAACCCCTAAAAACTCCAAAAACCATAAAAAACCAAAAAACCCTAAAAAAACTAAAACTCCTCAAAATCCCTAAAAACCATAGAAACCATAAAATCCTAAAAAATCCTTAAAAATCCCTAAAAACTTAAAAACATCTAAAATACCTAAAAACCCTATGAAAAGCATAAAAACCTCAAAATGCTTGAAAACCTATAAAAACCTAAAAAATTGCTAAAAACCCCTAAAAGCCATGAAGACCCTAAAAACCTAAAACCCATAGAAAATATTAAAAATCGTAAAAACCCATAAAACCCTAAAAATCACCAAAAAATCTAATTCCCTTTTGAAGCCTAAAAACAACAATAATATATAAAAAATCTTAAAACCCTGAAAAACTCAAAAAACCCCCTAAAAACCCAAAAAACCATAAAACTCAAAAAAACCCTAAAAACCAACAAAATCTTTATTAACCCAAAAAACAAAAAAAACATAAAAAATATCTAAAAATCCCTGAAAACGTAAAAACCAATGAAAATACTGAACATCCCAAAGAAATCCTTAAAATCTAAAAACACCGAAAACCCCCAAAAAGATAAAAAAATGCTAAAAACCCTAAAAAACCCTGAAAACTGTAAAAAACCTAAAAGTATTCACAATAAAAAAAATCTAAAAATCCTACAAAGCCCTAAAAATCCCTAAAAATGTAAAAAACCCTAAATATCCTGAAATTCATAATAAAACTGTAAAATCAAAAATACACTTAACCCACCTAAAAAACCTAAAAAAGGCTAAAAGCTATATAAACACTTAAAAATAAACCTAAATCCCTAAAAAATGCTAAAATCCATAACAAACCCTAAAAATCTTAAAAACCATAAAAACCCAAAAAACCACTAAAAACGCTAAAAACCCATTAAACCCTTAAAAGTGTTAAAAAACACAAAAAAATATTTAAAACCCTAAAAACTTAGAAAAACCCTAAAAACCGAGAAAACTATAAAAATCTTTAAAACCTTAAAAAATCCTAAAAACCCTCAGAATTTATAAAAACCATAAAAAACCTTAAAAAATCCATAAAAATCCTTAAAAATTTAAAAAACCCCAAAACCATGATAATCCCTAAGAAGTCCTTATAAAACTAAAAACACTAAATAGTCCTAAAAAATTCTAAAAACCTTAAAAACACTAAAACCCCTCAAAATACCTAAAAATCCTAAAAACTATAAAAATCCTAAAAATACATAAAAATACATTAAAACATAAAAAAAACTAAAAACCTAGAAAAACCCTAAAACACTTAACAACCAAAAAACACTTAAAAACACCTGAAAATATAAAAAATGTTAAAAACCCAAAAAAAATCCTAAAAGACCCTAAAACCCCAAAACACCCCTAAAAACAATAAAATCCCTAAAAACCATAAAAACCCTAATAACCAATAACAACCCTAAAAGACAACTAAAAACTCTAAAACCTCTTTGAAAAACTAAAAAAATTTAAAAACTTTAAAAAACCATAAAAAAATTAGAAAAACCAAAATCCAAAAAACCCAAAAAAACCATCAAAACCCTCAAAATCCATAAAAAACCTAAAAAAACATAGATTTTCTGAAAATCCCTAAAAATTCCCAAAAACATTAAAAACCCCAAAAAACCAGAAAAAACCTAAGTAAACCTTAAAAAACTAAAAACACTTAAAACCCTAAGAAACCTAAAAACGCTAAAAAACCATAAAAACTTCTAAAAACACTGAAAATTAGAAAAACACTTTAAATCCTTAAAACCCCTAAAAACCATAAAAACCCTAAATAAACTCTAAAATACCTAAAGACATAAAAAAAATTAAAACCCCATAAGAAAACTTTAAAAACCTAAATAAATTAAAACCCCTAAAAACTAAAAATACTAAAAACCCTAAAAACCCCTAAAGGAGTGAAAAACCCCTAAAAACAATAAAACTCATAGAAAACCAAAAAACCCATTAAAAACCCATTTTGGGTGTGGGTCGTTTGACCCCTCCCCTCCGTTTTCTATTGTGTCTCTTTTTTCTTTCTAATAAATTTGGGGGGGTCGAGAATAGCCCGACCCTCCCATCTTCCTTGCCATTAAAAACCCCAAAAAAACCCAAAAAACACTAAAAACCCTAAAAACCTACTAAAAACTCTAAAAACCATTTAAAACCCTAATTTTTTTAAAAAATACTAAAAAACTTTAAACCCACTAAAAACGTATAAATATACCCTTTCAACGCAAAAAACAATAAAAACTCTTAAAACCCAAAAAATCCCAAAAAAATCCCTATAAATTTCTAAAAAATCCCAAAAAATGAAAAAAACACTAAAAACCTTAAAACCATAAGAAAAACCTAAAAACCTAGAAACATTAACACTCCAAAAACCTAATAAACAGTAAAATAATAAATACACTAAAACCCTAAAAACCAACAAAATCACTAAAAACCCTAAAACCCATAAAATTTTAAAAATCCATAAAAAAATAAAGGCATAAAAACCCTAAGAAAAAGTTAAAACCCCAAAAAAACTTAAAACCACTAAAAATATAACAAACAATAAAAACATAAAAAGACTATAAATATCCTAAAACCCATAAAAACCATAAAACCCATATAAACCTTAAAAAATCATAAAAAACCTTAAAACCATTAAAATTATAAAACCCCATTAAACCCCTGAAAATTTTAGAAACTCTAAAAAACCTTTAAAACCTAATGAAATTCAAAAAAACCTAAAAAACCCCTAAACCCCTAAAACCCTTCAAAATCCCCAATAACTATAGAACCCATAAAAATCCTAAAATAACACTTAAAATCCCAAAAAATATAAAAAACCCTAAAAAAACAAAAAAAAACATAAAAAACAAAATAACACTATAAACCCCTATAAACCAAAAAACACTAAAAACTCAAAACCCTCAAAATCCATAAAAACCATAAAATCTATAAAAAATCAAAAAAAGACATGAAAATCCCTAAAAACATAAAAAACCTAATTACTATTAGAAATACTTAAAATATAAAAGTACTTAAACCCCCGAAAAACCTAAAAAATGCTAACAACCCAAAAAAACATAAAAACCTGAAAACCATAAAAAATAAAACCCTCTAAAATCATTTAAACCCCTAAATATGTTAAAAATATCTAAAATACATTTAAACCCCCAAATAAACAATAAAACCCTATAAACCCAAATAACTATAAAAACCCTAAAACCCTTATAAAACCCTAAAAGCCCTCAAAATATTTAAAAACCCAAAAAAAACCCATAGAAAACGTTAAAAAACCAAAACAAAATCCTGAAAATGTAAAAAACCCAAAAAACCATGAAAACCCCTAGGAATACCTTAAAACCTAAAAACACTTAAAACCACTAAAAACCTAAAAAATTCTAGATACCCTAAAAAACCTTGAAAACCCTAAAATGCCTCAAAATCCCTAAAAACCATACAAATCATAAAAAATACCTAAAATTCCCTAAAAAATAAAAAACCCTAAAAACCATGAAAAACCATAAGGAAAAGTTAAAAACCTAAAAAAAAATAAAAATCCCTTGAAACCTAAAAATGTTAAAAACCCCAAACCCCCCAAACCCCCAAATACCCATAAAACACCCGAAAACCTTAAAAAATCATAAAACCCCATAAGTAAACCTTAAAGACAAATAAAACCCCTATAAACCCTTCAAACCTCTAAAAACCATAAAAACTATAAAAACCTTTAAACCCATAAGAAACTCAAAGAGATCCCTAAAAACCTTAAAAAACCCTAAAACCCTAAAAAACCCTTAAAACCCCAAAAACCGTAAAAATCCTAAAAAACCCTAAAACCCCCCGAAAAACATTAAAAACCTAAAAACACTTAACACCCATAAAAATACTAAAAATATTAAAAAACTAAAAAAAATCTAAAACCCCTCAAAATCGAAAAAAAGCCCTACAAACCAACAAAAATACTAAAAAATCCATAAAAATCCCAAAAAACTTAAAAACCAATAAAGCTCTTTAAACCCCCTAAGAAAACATTAAAAACCCTAACAACACTTAAAACCCCTAAAAAACAAAAAAATTCAAAAACCCCCAAAACCTAATAAACACTAAAAACCCCTAAAACCATAAAACCCCTCAAAACCATAAAATACCATAAAACCCTAAAACACTAAAAACTCTAAAAACCCTTTAAACCCCTAAAAACATTAAAAACTTTTAAAAACCTTAAAAATGATAAAAAACTAACCACCACAAAATTGAAAAAAAAACTAAAACCCTAAATCCTTTAAAAACCCTCAAAATCCAAAAAAACCCTCAAAATCTTAAAAAAACCCAAAAAACCATAAAACCCTAAAATATCCTAAAAATCCCTAAAACCATAAAAAAAACTTAAATACCTGAAAAACCCTAAGTAAAAAAGAAATAAAAACCTAGAAATATTAAAAAACTCTAAAAAAACTAAAAAACGCTAAAAAACACAAAAACCCTAAAAACCCTAGAACCCCTCAAAATCCTCAAAAATCCTAAAAACCATAAAAATTATTAAAAATCACTAAAAATCCATAAAAACCCTAAAAACCTTGAAAACCCATAAGAAATCCTTAAAAACATAAAAATACATTTTAAATCAATAAAAACATAAAAAATTATATAAACTCTAAAACTCCTAAAACCCCTAAAAATCACAAAAACCCTAAAAACCTTAAAAACCAATAAAACCCCAAAAAACCCAACAAAACACTTAAAGTCTAAAAAATATTTAAACAGATAAAATTTTAAAACCCTCTAAAAAATATATAAAACTCTGAAAAACTAAAAAAACCCTAAAAACCCCAAAAACCCCAAAAACCATAAAAAAACCTAAAACCCCTCAAAATCCCTAAAAAACCTAAAAAACAAAAAAAATCATAAAGATGCCCCAAAGTTTCCAAAGAATATAAAAAATAATGAAAACCCTAAAAACCCTTAAAAAACCATAAAAACCTAAAACATTTCGAAACTCCTTAAAAAATATAAATAAACTAAAAACCTTAAAAACCATAAAAATCCGAAAAAAATTAAAAAAACTTAAAAAAACTTAAAAAACCTAAAATAACTTAAAACCCTTAAAACCCAGAAAAACTCTAAAAACCCACAAAAACCCTAAAATCCTTCAAACCCATAAAAATCCTAAGAAAACCTTAATAATATATGAAAACATAAAAACACAAAAAACCTGAAGAACCCTAAGTAAACCTTAAAAAAAGAAAAAATAAAAACTTCTAAAAAACCTAAAAAATTCTAATAATCCAAAACACCCTAAAAACCATAAAAACCTGAAAAACCATAAAACCACTAAAAACACTAAAAACCCATGAAAGCCAATAAAAATCCTATAGAATAATAAGAACACAAAAAACCACTTTAAACCATTAAAAACATAAAAAACTATAAAAAACATAAAACCCCTAAAGTTAAAAAAAACATAAAAAACAAAAAAATTCATAAAAACCCTCAAAATCACAAAAAACCCTAAAAACCCTAAAATCCTATAAAATATAAAAAAATTACCTGAAAACATAAAATCCCTAAAACCAGGAAAACCACAAAGAAAACCTTAAAAACCTAAAAACACAAAAAATCCCTAAAAACCTAAATAGGCGAAAAACCATAGAAACCCCTAAAACCCTAAAAACATTAAAAACCTTAAATATCCTAAAAACACATAAAACCCATAAAAACACTAAAAACCCATAAAAAACCATAAAACCATAAAAATTCATAAAATACCAAAAATATCTTAAAACCCTAAAAATAACTTATAACCCCTAAAAACCATAAAACCTCGAAAAACCTATATAACCCCAAAAAACTACAAAAACCTTGAAAAAACCTTTAAATCCCCAAAATGTTAAAAACTATAAAAACTTTAAACCCTAAAAAACATACAAAACCATAAAAAACTAACAATCAAATAAAATATTAAAATCCTAAAAAATCTTAAAAACCTGCAAAATTCCTAAAAACCCTAAAAATATAAAAAACCTAAAAAATATCTAAAAATCCCTAAAAATATAAAAAAATTCTAAAAACCCTAAAAAACCCAAGAAAACCATAAAACCCTAAAAACACTTAAAATCCCTAAAAACATTAGAACACTAAAAATCCAAAAAGATCCTAAAATCCATAAAACCCCTAAAACCATAAAGACCCTAAAAACCTTAAAAATCACTAAAAACCCATAAAAACCCTTAAAATAAATTTAAATATCTAAAACACTTTAAACCCCTAAAAATGTTAAGAAAAATCTATAAAGACATAAAACCCCTAAAAACTAAAAAACCCTAAAACCCAAAAAAACCCTAAAAACATTAAAAAAACTAAGAAATCCTAAAAATCCTGAAAACCATAAAAACCATAAAAACCATAAAAATAAAAAAAAACCTAAAATGTAAAATACCATAAAATCCTTGAAAAATTCTAAGAAAACCATAAAAACCTAAAACCACTTAAAACCACTAAAAATCCAAATAAATGGTAAAACCCTAAAAATTGTAAAAAACCTTAAAATGACTAAAAACCATAAAAACCCCAAATCCATAAAAAACCCTAAAACCCTAAAAACCCACTAAAAACTATAAAAACCATTTAAACCCCTAAAAATGTTAAAAAACTCTTAAAACCACAAATCCTCTAAAAATGCAGAAAAACCCAAAAAAACCCAAAATAACATGAAAACCATAAAAATCCTAAAAAACCCTAAAAGCACTCAAAATACTTAAAAGCCATAAAATACTAAAAAATCCCTAAATATTTGAAAACACACAAATACCCCTAAAATCAACCAAACACCCTAATAAAACCTTAAAAAACTTGAAAACGCATAAACTCTGCAAAAACCTAAAAACAATACAGACCCTAAAAAACCCTATAACACCTCAAAATCTCTAAAAACCATAAAATAATAAAAAATAATAAAAATACCTAAAATCATAAAAAACCCTAAAAACACTGAAAATCCCTAATAAAACCTTAAAAATCTCAAAACACTTAAATCTCCTAACGAACCTAAAAAAATGATAAAACCCTAAAAACCCTAAAACCCCTAAAAACCATAAAACCCCTAAAAACATAAAAAAACCATAAATCCTAAAAAATACAAAAAACCATGAAAAACTATAAAAACCCATTAAACCACTAAAAATATTGAAAAACAATAAAAACTTTTTAACCACTAAAAAACTAAAAAAAAATCTAACCCCCCCCCCCCAAAAAAAATCTAAAAACATAAAAAAACTAAAATCCTTGAAAAACCGTAAGAAAACCCCAAAAACCTAAACAAATTTAAAACACCTAAAAACCAAAAAAACATTAAAAACACTAAAAAACTTAAAAACCATAAAATCCTCAAAATTACTAAAAACCATAAAAATTATAAAAAGCCTTAAAATCTGTAAAACCATAAAAACCTTTAATACCCTGAAAATACATAAGAAAAAATTAAATACTTAAAGACACATAAAACCCCTAAAAACCTAATAAATGATAAAAATTGTAAAAAAACCTAAAAGACCCTAAATCCCTTAAAAATACCTAAAATTCATAAAAATTCCTAAAAACCTTAAAAACCCCTAAAACCCATAAAACTCATAAAACCCACTAAAAATTTTAAAAACCTATAAACCCAAAATAATATTTAAAAACTTTTAAAAACCATAAAACACCTAAAAAATAAGAAAACCTAAAACCCAAAAAAACATAGAAACCCAAAAAACCCTGAAAAACTAAAAATCCCACAAAATACCTAAAACCCATAAAATCCTTAAAATGCACTAAAAATAACTAAAAAATTTAAACCCCCAAAACCCTGAAAACCCCTATGAAAATATTTAAAACTAAAAAATACTTTAAACCCTAAAAACTTAAAAATTCCAAAAACCCTGAAAAATTCTATAATCTCTAAGAAAACCCTAAAAACCTCAAAATCAGTAAAATCCCTAAAAAACTTAAAAAATCCTAAAAAATCCATAAAAATCACTAAAACATAAAACACCAAAAAATCCCTAAAAACCCAAAAGGAAATATTTAAAACCTGAAAACACTTAAAACCCCTAAAAAAATATAAAAAATGCTAAAACCCTAAAAAATGATAAAACCCATAAAAACCATAAAACACCTACGTACCTTTAAAACACTAAAAATACATAAAAAACATAAAAACCACTAAAAAAATATAAAAACATTTTAAACCCATATAAATGTTAGAAAACTCTAAAATACATTTAAACCCCTAATAAATAAAAAACTCTAAAATAAAAAAACCATAAAACCTTAATTATCTTAAAAACCATCCTAAATCCTTTAAAATCCCTAAAAATGTAAAAATCCATAAGACCATCAAAAATCATAAGAAAAACATAAAAAATAGAGGCACACAAACCCACGAGAAACCTAAAAATGCCAAAAACCCTAAAAACCATAATACCCCTAATATTCCTAATGACCATAAAATCCCCTAAAACCCTTATAAAACCCTAAAAACTTTAAAACTTTTTAAAATCCCTAAAAATTATAAAAAACCATTATTCCTGATGAATTTTTTAAAAATCTCTAAAAAAACCTTAAAACTCTAAAAAACTTAAAAAAAACCCTAAAATCCCAAAAAACCCATAAAAACCATAAAAACACTTAAAACGTAGAAACCATAAATATTCCAAAAAACCCTAAAGAACCATAAAAATCTTAAAAAACATTAAAATCAATAAAAATGTTTAAATCCATAAAAACCCTAAAAACACTAAGAAAACCATAAAAAACTAAAAACACTAAAAACCCCTAAAAACCTAAAAGACTATAAAACCATAGAAACCATAAAACCATAAAAATCCCTAAAAACCCTAAAACCCATTAAATTCCTAAAAAAACCTAAAAACACTAAAAATTTTAAAAACCCTAAAAACCTAAAACCCTAAAACCCCTAAGAAAATATTAAAAACCTAAAAACACTTAAAACCCCTAAAAACATAAAAAATACTAAAACCATAAAAACTGTAATACACTAAATCTTGTAAAACCATAAAAACCCCTAAAAATCATTAAAAATGCTAAAAAACGACAAAAACACTAAAAGACATTTAAAACACTAAAAAAGTTAAAAGAAATCCAAAAAACATTAAAACCCTTAAAAACACAAAAAAAAAACTCTAAAAACCAAGAAAAGTCATAAAAACCCAAAAATCTGAAAACTCCCTAAAATTCCTAAAAATCCCTAAAAACACTAAAAAACCACAAAAATCTTAAAGAGGCCCTAAAAACACAATAAAATCTAAAAATCCCTAAAAACCCAAAAAACCATGAAAACCTATAAGAAAACCTTAAAAACCTAAAACACTTTAATCCTTTAAAAATTATAAAAACGTTAAAAACCCTAAAAAATTCGACAAGCCATAAAAACCTTAAAATCCAAGGCCAATGGCTACTAGAGAATCTTATAAGGATAGTAAAGGTAAAGGAGATGAACATGGTAGAGAATACAGGGCTACCAAAGCGAAGACGGATGTGGAACTCAGGAAATATTGTGCAGCCTTCCTCAAGAAACATTAATCTTCTGAATGGGAGTCGGTGGACTCGGATGCTTCCTCAGGCTATGGTGCTGATGGGGACCCTTATGGGGATGGTGAATTTGTTCTGTAGCTATCTTTCCTATGGTCTTTTGGGTCTTTTGGACTTTTCTGTGTGGGTGTGTCCAGGGTTTTCGGGTGTGGGTTGATTGACCCCACCTCTCCCTTGTCTGTTGTGTCTATTTTCTAATAAATTTTGGGAGGTTAGGAATAGCCTGGCCTCCAACCTTCCTTACCCTAAAAACCTTAAAAAACCTAAAACCCTAAAAAATCACTAAAATTTTAAAAACCCTTTAAACCTCATAAAACTTTTACAAACACTAAAAATCTTAAAAAATGTTAAAAACCCAATAAAACCAGAAAAATTCTAAGAAAACCATAAAAACCTAAAAATAATTAAAATCGCTAAAAACTTGAAAAACACTAAAAACTCTAAAATACCGTAAAAACCCTTAGAACTCTAAAAAATCCTTAAAAACCCTAAAAACAACGAAAATCCTAAAAAATACCTAAAAATCACTGAAAATGTAAAAAAAACCAAAAAAACAATGAAAAACTTTAAGAAAACGTTAAAAACCTACAAACACTTAAAACTCCAAAATGCCTAAAAATGCTAAAACCCTAAAATCACTAAAATACCCTAAAATCCTTAAAACCCCCTAAAAACCCTAAACACCCCTAAAAACCTTAAACCAATAAAAACCCAAAAAAATCCACTAAAAACTCTAAAAACCCTTTAAACCCCCCAAAATTTTAAAAACTCTAGAAAACCTTCAAACCATAATTTTTTTTAAAAAACCCGTAAAACCTAAAAAATGATAAAACCCCTAAAAACACTAATAAACCCTAAAACCCACAAAATCCCTAGAAACCCATAAAAATCTAAAAAAATCCCTAAAAATATCTGAATATATAAAAAAAACATAAAAGCGCTAAAAACCTATAAGAAATCCTTAAAGACCTAAATACACTTAAAACCCATGAAATCTAAAAGACCCCTTAGAATCCCTAAAAACCCTAAAAGGCATAAAAACCCTAAAAGCCCAAAAAATCAATAAAAATGAGTAAAACCCTAAAAAACCTTAAAAACCCTAAAAAACAATTAAAACCACTAAAAACCTTAAAATACTAAAATCCCCAAAATTCCTAAAAAGTCCCTTAAAACCCTAAAACCTCTAAAAACCATAAAAATACCTAAAAACCATAAAAAACCAAAAAAACACATAAAACACTAAAACCCACTAAAAAATAATAAAAATAAAAATAAAAATAAACCACCATAAATGTTAGAAACTAAAAAAAACTTTAAAACACAAAAAAACAGAAAAAAAAACCTAAAACAAGAAAAACTAGAAAAACCCTAAAAACCGTAAAAAAATCCTAAACCCCCTAAAAACCATAAAAACACTAAAACATCTGTAAAAATACCTAAGAACATAAAAAACCCATAAGAAAAAAAACTAGAAACCTCCATATGCTTTAAAACTCTAAAAACATAAAAAAGATAAAAAACCCTAAAAAATCCTAAAAACCAATAATATCCCTAAAATCCTAAAAAAACCATAAAAATCTTAAAAATTCCTAAAAACCCAAAATAAATTAAAAAAACCCTAAAACCCAAAAAAACCAATAGAAAACATAAAAAAATAACCACTTAAAACACCTAAAAAACTAAAAAAATTAAATACCCTAAAAAACCCTCGAAACCCTTAAAAACCATAAAACCCATAAATCCTTAAAAACCCTAAAACCCAAAGAAATCCAAAAAAATCACTAAATTATTTAAAAACCCTTGAAACACCTAAAAAAATAAAAAAAATCTAAAAAAATAGACAACCTTAGCCCGAATGGCCTGAAGGCCTTCTTTTTTTATTTTATTATAGATAATCCCCCTTTTAAGGGTTGAAGGGGAACCCGTGCATGACCCATAAACCATTAAAACTCTAAAAAAATAAAAAACCCCCAAAATCCTTAATAACCCTAAAAACAAAAAAAAAATCCTTAAAAATATGTAAAAATACCTAAACACATAAAAATCCCTAAAACCATAAAACCCCAAAGAAAACCTTAAAAACCTAAAAATAGTTAAAACCCATAAAAATTTAAAAAACACAAAAAACCCTAAAGACACTAAAAACCATCAAAATACATTAAAACCCTAAAACCATAACACCCCTTAAAAATCCCAAAAAACATAAAATCCCTAAAACTCTAAAAACCACTAAGAAAACCTAAAAAAATAAAAATAATGAAAACTCATAAAAAACCTAAAAGACACAAAAACCCTAAAAACCCTAAGAGGAACCTAAAACACTAAAACCCCTACAACTATAAAAAACCTTAAAAACCTTAAAACCCTATAAAAACTCTAAAAACCACTAAAAAAACTAAATAACCTTTACACACCTAAAAACATTAAAAACCTAAAACCATGAAAATAAATGTAAAACTCAAAAAACCACTAAAGCCCCTAAAAAACCATAAAAAAACATAAAAATCCTATAAACCCTAGAATCCCTCAAAATACCAAATACCTCTAAAATCCATAAAAATCTTATAAGGCCCAAAAATTCACTAAAATTGTAAAAACCCCTAAAAACCATGAAAAACCCTATGAAAACCTAAAAAACCTATAAATAGTTAAAAACCATAAAAACCTACAAAATTATAAAAACACTAAAAGACCCTAAAACCCCTAAAAACTATAAAAACCACAAATAACCTTAAAATTCCTTAAAAACCCTAAAACCACTAAAACTCTAAAAGCCTTTAAACACCTAAAAACATTAAAAAACTCCAAAAAACCTAAAAATAAAAAAAAATCCCTAAAAATAAAAATAAAAACCAAGAAAACCCTAAAAAAACCTTAAAAACCTAAAAACACTTTAAACCCCTCAACATTATTAAGAAATGATTAAACAATAAAAAAACTGAAAATTCCTAAAAAACCCTAAAAACCCACAAAATCCCAAAAACCCATAAAATAATATAAGAAACATAAAAACCCTGAAAAACCCTAAGAAATTATTTAAAACCTTAAAACCCTAAATAATATTAAAACCCTAAAAACCCTAAAAAGAATCTAAAACCCATAAAACACCTAAAAACATGTAAAACTATAAAAATCATTAAAAAATATAAAAACCCTTTAACCCCTATAAATGTTAAAAAAACACTAAAAAACCTTAAAAACACTAAAAAACACAAAAAATACTAAAAACAAAAAAACAATAAAAACCCAAAAAAAACTAGAAATCCGTAAAATCTCTAAAAATAATAAAAATCATAAAAAATTCTTAAAAATAACTAAAAACATAAAAAAACATAAATTCCCTAAAAGCCACTAATAAAAACTTAAAAACCTAAAAACACTTACAAACCTTAAAAACCAAAAAACACTAAAAGCCCTAAAAAATCCTAAAACCACTCAAAATTTATAAAATCCAAAATAAATATAAAAATACTAAAAATGAAAAAAACACAAAAATCTTAATAAACCCTAAAAACCCTAAAAACCCCAAATAAAAATTTAAAAACCTAAAAACAAAAAACCCCTAAAAAACCTAAAAATTCTAAAATCCCTAAAAACTATAAATTACATAAAAAGACCTAAAATCCATAAAAACTACTTAAAAACTTTTAAAACCATAAATAGTCATAAAAATCCTTAAAAAACGCAAAATAACTAAAATCCATTAAACCCCTAAAAATTATTAAAAACTCTAAAAACCCTCAAAATCCCTAAAAACCCTCAAAATCTCTAAAACCCCTAAAAACCATAAAAGTGTAAAAAATACATATAAATATATAAAAACATGAAAAACCCCAAAAACCTAAAGACCATAATAAAACCATAAAAAAATAGAAAACTTAAAACACCCCAAAAATATAAAAAATACAAAAACACTAAAACCCTCATAAAACCCCTCAAAATACCTAAAAAACCTAGAAAGAACTAAAAATCATAAAAATCCATAAAGTCCATAAAAACATAGAAACCCCTAAAAACCTTAAGGAAACCTTAAAACACTAAAAGAACTTAAAATTCATAAGAACCTAAAAGATGATAAAATCCCCAATACACCCTAAAAAGACCCTAAAACCCTAAAACCCCCTAAAAAACCCTAAAATATTAGAAACCCCTAAAAAACCATAAAAAAACAAAAAACCCCCTAAAAACTATAAAAACAATTTAAAACCCTAAAAATGATTAAAATTTTTAAAAACCCTTAAAACCAAAAACACCCCAAAACCTTAAAAATCTATAAACCCCCTAAAACCCCAAGCTAAATCCATTAGAAGCCCGAGATGGTGGCGTCAGAGCTCTCGCGATGGTCTCCCTGCTACTCGGCATGGAGGCTGACGACAGCTTAGCCTATGGCGTCATCGGCTTTGCCTCGCCCTGCTCTCTGGCCAGGGGAGGCGGGGGTTGGGTCCTCCCCGCGGCTTCCCTCTTCTCCTTCTTCTGCTCCTATTCAGATTCCTCGCTTTCCAGAGATTGATGTCTACCCTAAAGTCCCGCGCTGTGAGAATGGTGTTCCTTCATTCCAGATCACTTCCTGGGAGTTCTCGATGGACTCTGCACTTCTAGATCTCTCGATGGTGGCCCAATTTTTAAGGATTCGACCCTCTGTGGATGATTTTAATAGGTTCGTTTCCTCTTCTTGGAATCTCCGTGATCAGGTGGTTGTAGGCTTTCTGGATGCTCGACAATTTCAGATTCTCTTTTGGAATGAAGATGATCTTGTCTCTGCCTAGGCTTTTTCTCCTCGAGCTATTTATGGCCTTTGATTTTATTTATTTCGCTGGAATTTTAATGTTCACTTGCATCGTGATCCCCAGAGTGTGGCTTTGTGGATTACCCTTCCTGGTCTTTCCCTGTCCTTCCAAAATCCATCCATCCTCCACATCATTGGTAACCTCATTGGTAGATTTCTGTGTATGGATGCTCAGACAAGTGTTTCTTGTCACCCGACTGCACCGAGGATTTGTGTTGAGGTGGATGTGTCCATTGCTCCAATTAATATTGTATGTGTTGAGATTGAAGGTGATCTAAGGTGGCATCAGGATGTATGCTTTGAATCTTGGGTGCCTTTCTGCTCGTCCTGTCAAAGGTTGGGCCACTATGCCTCTTCTTGTAGGAGTTCTTCCTCTTTCAAGTATGCTCCATCTGATGGTTCTCTAGCTATTGTGCCTCCTAGGGGGAATATGGAGTGAAAATTGAGGGTCTCCCCACTGGAATGGTTAACCAGCCTCTAGCTGCAGAGCAGGAGGTTTTTATGGTCGGGGATGTTCTGACGAGGGCTGATCCAGAGTCCCTCTCCAACCTAAGGATTTGTGATGTCTTTGACAGGTTGAAAAATGATCTTAGAATAGTGGAAAGTTTGGGAGTTTTGAAACCTGTGGAAGGAGTCATGGTGCCGCTTGGATCTTCTCCTAGAGTACTGGAGGTGGCTGGGGTCTATAGTGAACCTTTGTTAGCGAATGAGGTAGTTGAGGGTGTCCCGTTGTGAAATATGTTCGATGTCTTGGATTCAGAGGAGCTGTTTCAAGACCAGAACACTGTCTGAGTAAAGTTGGCTGGTGATTTTGATGAACAAGATGAGCATAATATCTACCCTGGTCCTCGAGGAGCTGTTTGTGAGGATATGGGCAAGGGGCTGCTGGTGGTGGCGCCATCCGCTGGCAATGAGGAGGCAACTGCTGGTGACTTTGTTCATCAAGAAGGGCAGAATACATGCCTTGGGATTTAGGAAGCTGCTTGTGAGAATATGGGCAAGGAGGTGCAGGTGGGGGAACCTCCCATTGGCAATGAGAAGGCGTTTGTGGGCTCTGATGTGCATGTCCTCCTACTTGGTAATGTGGCCAGTGACAATGGTGAGCTTTCTGGATAGGCAGTGGCTGAAGGGGAGGTAGCAGCAAGGGGGCGGTTGGGGAGGATGGCTCTGAAGGTGTGGCTGGTTGCTTGTCCATGGGACTGGTTTCGAACGCGCATGAGGTGGGGATGGAGAGGATGGCTAGTACTCCTCCCTGCCATGTGTCTGCGCAGGGGGAGGTGGAGGTGCAGGTGCCAGAGAATACGCTAGAGGAGGTGAATGGGCATGGGATAGTGGATAACTTGGAGGGGACAGCTTCTCAAGAGGGCGCACCTGAAGCAGGATCGGGGTGCGGGTAGGGGAAGGGACTTGGGACATGGGATGCTCCTGAACACATGGGTGATACTGTGCAGGAGGCAGTTCCAAGGGAGGAGGGGATTTTGCAGCTGGCTAATAAGCCTGACTACTTGGCCAGGCATGAAGATGAGGGGACAGTTCTGCCTAGGGAGGATGGGAAATGGCCTATGGTTGCTATCGAAGGGATTGCAGAAATACCTGCCTTAGTGGCTATAATCTTGCCTCAGGATGAAGTTTTTGTTGAGTGCCCCCTTAATCAGGAAGCCTCCTCTATCCCGGATCATGTCCATGGAATGGAAGCGGAGGAGCGCTCTTTTGAGATCAAGAAGGTCAATGGGATGGACGATGGTCCCACCTCAATCTCCTCAAAGAGGAGGTGGAGGCGGGACTACTCCACTCTCCCCAGACCCATGGTTACTCGGGATTCTTCAAAGGTGGTTAAGATGAAAGCCAAGGTTAATAATCGGAAGCAGCCACATTCCCTGGAACAAAAGAAACGTAGGGAGAAGTTTCTGACGCTCCTCAAGCTCAATGAGGATTATGAGTCAGGATGGGATGACTCTGACTCCTACTTTGATGATGCGGCCTCTGGATATGGTGCGGATGGTGACCCTTATGGTGTGGCTTCTGTTTTAGATTTTGGTGGTAATGTTGACTGATCTGTTTTCCTTTCCATCTTTGTTTTCCTTTTGATCTTTCTTTTTTTTGGGTCTTTGGGTTGGGGTTGTAAAGGGTTTTTGGGTGTGGGTCGTTTGACCCCTCCCCTCCCTTATCTGTTGTGTCTTTTCTTTATAAATTTGGGGGGGGGGGGGGGGCGGGAACAGCCTGACCCTCGAATCTTCCTTGCCTAAAAAACCCAAAAAACTCCGAAAAATTATCTAGAAATACCTAAAAATGTAATAAACCCTAACTACCCTTAAAAATATAATATAAACTAAAAAAATTAAAACACTAAAAACCCCTAAAAAATCTAAAAATACAAAAACCCCTAAAAAATCTTGAAACCCTTAAAATTCCCTAAAATCGATAAAAATTCTAAAAAGGTCCTAAAAATCCATAAAAACATAAAAAATGGAAAAAACCGAAAAAACCCTAAGAAACCCATAATAATATAAAAACACATAAAACCCAAAAAACCTGAAAATTACTAAAAACCCTTAAAATTCCTAAAAATTCCCTAAAAAACTAAAAACCCAAAAAAACTATAAAACCCCTTAAAACCATAAAAAACCCTAAAACCCATAAAACCCCTAAAAACCAACATAAAACTCTAAAACCTCTTTAAACCCCAAAAAACGTTAAAAAAGTCTAAAAAACATTAAGAACCCTAAAAATTAAAAAACTACAAAAACATCAAAAAACCTAAAAAACCCTAAAAACCCAAAAAATCATATAACCCATAAAAATCCCTAAAAATTCTAAAAACCATAAAAATCCTAAAAAATCCCTAAAAATCCCAAAAAACATAAAAAAACCCTAAAAAGTAAAAAAACCCTAAGAAACCCTTAAAAATATAAAAACACATAAAACCCCTAAAAATTTAAAATTGCTAAAAATCCTTAAAAACCCTAAAATCCCATAAAAACCTAAAAATCCCTAAAATCCTAAAAAAGCATAAAAATCCTAAAAAAACCAAAAAATCCATAAAAATATTAATACCCTGAAAACCCATATGAATACCTTAAAAACCTAAAAACACTTAAACCTCTAAAAAACATAAAAAACACAAAAACCCCTATTAAACACTAAAACCCCTAAAACCTACTAAAAACTGTAAAAACTCTTAAAAACATTGAAAACCCCATAAAAGTCAAAAGAACGCTAAAAACTATAAAAACCATACAAACCCCTAAAAAGTTTAAAAAACTCTAAAAACCTTAAAAACCCTAAATACTCAAAAAATCCTAAAAACTCAAAGAAAATTATAATAAAAACCCTAACCACCTAAAAAACCCATAAAAACAAAAAAAAAACCCAAAAATACCAAAAAATACTAAAAAATCCTAAAAAATCCTTAAAAACCCTAAAAAACCATAAAAACCTAAAAACCCTTAAAAACCCCTAAAAACACTTAAAAACCCTCAGAATCTCTAAAAACCGAAAAAACCATAAAATCATTAAAACCCCTTATAAATCCCTAAAAACGTAAAAAATCATAAAAACCTTAAAAACTCCTAAGAAAACCTTAAAAATTTTATAACACTTAAAAATCGAAAAAACCCGAAGAATACTAAATAATCAAAAATACCATAAAATACCCTAAAACCCTTCAAAATCAAGAAAAAATAAAACCCCTAAAAACCTTAAAACTCCCTAAAAACCCATAAAAACCCTAAAAACCCAATAAATACTTTAAACATCCTTTAAACCCCCAAAAACGTTAAAAAACTACAAAAATAATTTAAAACCCTAATAAACTAAAAAAATCACTAAACCCCCCAAAAAACAAAAAAAAAACAAAAACCCCTAAATACCCAAAAAAACTCAATATCCCAAAAAAACCTTAATTACCATAAAATCATAAAAATCCCTAAAAATTCAAAAAACCATAAAAAACCGTAAAAACCTAAAATCCCTAAGAAGACATTAAAACCTAAAAATACTTAAAACACCTAAAAACATAAAAAATGGTAAAAACCAAAAAACACCTAAAAGACCCTAAAACCCTAACCCCCCCAAAACCATAAAAACCCCTAAAAACCTTAAAAAACTCTAAAATCCCATGAAAACGCTCAAAACCCACTAAAACTCTAAAAACCATTTAAACCCCAAAAAATGTTAAAAAACTCTAAATACATTAAAAAAGAAAAAACTCAAAAAACCCTAACCAAAAAAACAAACCCTCAAAATCCATAAAACCCCTAATAACCCATAAATATATAGAAAAAGAATTATAAATCCTAAGAAATCAATAAAAATCCCTAAATAATATGAAAACAGTAAAACTTGAAAAATCCCTAAGAAACCCTTAAAAACCTAAATACACTTAAAACCCCAAAAAATTTAAAAATGCTAGAAACCATAAAAAACCCTAAAATAAATTAAACCCATAAAAATAATAAAAACCTTTAAAACCCCTAAAAATCCAATAAAAATATAAAAACCATATAAACCACTAAAATTTTAAAAAACTAAAAAGAAAATTAAAAGCACTTAAAAACTAAAAAAACAACCAAAACCCCAAAAAAAACCATGAAAACCCTAAAACCCAAAAAATATTAAAATTCCTAAAACACTAAAAACCATAAATCCCTAAAAATACCAAAAACCCAAAAAACCTCAAAATCCATAAAAACCCTAAGAACTATAAAAATACAAAAAATCCTAGAAAATCCTTAAAAATGTAAAAACCCCCAAAAAACCAAAAACCCTATTAAAAACGTAAAAAACTAAAAATACATCAACACCTAAAATGCTAAAAAACCAAAAGATCCCAAAAATAACCTAAAACAATAAAACCCCCTAAAAACCATAAAACCCCTAAAAGGATAAAGATGGCGGCTGAATCCCTCAGATGCTCTCATGCTAGCCTCCTCTCGCGATGCCTCTTTCACGGCGCGACGATGCTTTCCTCTCAGTTGTGGCTTCTCTAGTGTCAGTTTCCATAGCGTTGCAGCTCCTCACTCTCGTAGTTCATTTCTTCTGGATCTGGATCTGTGCTGCCCTTGTATTTTCGCTGGCGTCGACCCTGGATGAAGAAGTCAACCATGGAGGATCGGGTCAGATCCAGCCTCTCTGGCACGTGACTTTGCAGTTTCTTAGAGAAGTGGTTCGGTTTTGGTCTTCGGTGCTGCAAATCCACGGTGGATCTTCCCAGATCTGGTTTCCTCGGAGTGTGGCATTCCTTGGAGGCGTGGTTCAGACCTGGTTGGTTTCTCTGGTGGATTCACCTTCTCCGAGTGATGCTCTGGTCTCTGGTCTCGGTTTTCATCTCGTCTTGGATTTGGAGGTGGTGTGTCTTGGCTTCGGGAGTTCTGAAAGTCACGCGGAGAGTCGTGGATTTGTGGTGGAAGGGGTTCCAATGGTGGCCTAGGAGATGTAAGGGTGAGGTGATGTCTTGTAGTTGCGAACTGGGGATGGATGAATCTTGGTGGTTTCCCCGACTTTGTGACGGTCCTGGGAAAATGGTGTTCCTTGTTGTGTGTCGGGCTTTCAGATCTGTTCAGATTGTGAGTTCGGATTTGCACCATTTTGTGCAGAAAATGAAGGATCGTTTTTCTGGCTTCTCTCTTTCTGATCTTTCTCATGCTAAGGCTGAAGGTATCTTTAAGTTTTTTTTCTTTTTGTCCACATTTTTGGATAGTTTATTTATGTGTGGTGACTGTTTTGGTCGATATATATTTCGGATGCTGGGTTTTGGTTCTATGGAGTGGTGCTCGATGCTACTTTGGGTGCTACGGTTGGGATATGGACATGGGTGATGGTTTCCCCCCATGTTGTTTCTGAAGTGATGGTTAAGCTGTGTTGTGCCATGGATTATATATTGGACTATTGTCCTCTATGGTGTTGTGGTGGTGAATTGGTGTGGGTGTTGGACATTGTTTCCTTTGAGTGGTGCTGGTTTCTGTCTTGCTTGTGAGTGCTGCGGATGTGTTCCTGGTCGTGCTACCTTTCCAGAAGCTGACTAGAAGTTGCTTCTCCATGGTGAGGTAGTGAAGGTAAGACCATTGATCTTGATGATGGTGGTTCTATGATGCTGATGATGCTGGTGATTGACATTCTTGGTAAGGAGATGGCGGTTGATAAAATTAGTGCTGAGTAATGTTGGATGCAGTCTGGTTGAGAGATGACGTTGGAGATGATCATTCATTTTTGCCTTTTTTGTCTTTTGTTTTGCATGTGTTTTGGGTTTTTTGGGTACTATTGGGTTTTGTGGGGGTTTTCCAGGGCTTTTGGGTGTGGGTTGTTTGACCCCGCCCCACCCTTGTCTGTTGTGTCTGTTCTGCTATTTCTTGTTATTTAATAAATCGGGGGGGGGGGGGGGTCAGGAATAGCCTGACCTCCGTATCTTCTTTTCCTCTAAAAGGATAAAAAAACCCAAAAACCCACTAAAAACTCCAAAAGTCCTTTAAACCCCTAAAATTGTTTAAAACCATAAAAACACATAAAAACCCTAAAAAATTAACAAACCCAAAAAAACATAAAACCTTAAAAAACTAAAAGACCTGAAAAATAATAAAAATTTCTTCAAATCCTAAAAATACTAAAAAATTACAAAAAATCCTTAAAAACATAAAAAACCCTAAAATATTAAAGTACCCTTAGAAAACATTAAAAACATAAAATCACTTTAAACTCCTAAAAACGCTAAAAACCACTAAAACCCTAAAAAATTCTAAAAACCCTAAAAACATGAAAATCCTCAAAATCCATAAAAACCTCTAAACCATAAAAATCCCTCAAAATACCTAAAACATAAAAAACTCTAAAAACCTTGAAAACTTTGAAAACCCCTAAGAAAACCTTAAAAACCAAAAAACACTTAAAACCCCTAAAAATGATAAAAATTGTAAAAAACCCTAAATAGACCATAAAACCCTAAAAACCCCAAAAACCAAAAAAATCCATAAATACCATAAAAATTATAAATCCCCATAAAATGCAAAAAACCACTAAAAACTCTAAAAACCATTTAAACCACTAAACACGTTAAAAAATATAAAAATATTAAAACCCCTAAAAAACACAAAATTACCCTAAAACCCAAAAAACACCCTAAAATATCTAAAATACCTTCAAAATCCATAAAACCCATAAAAAAAATAAAAGATTATAAAATATATCCTGGAGAGTGCAAGAATGTCTGTCATGATAAATGGATCTCCAAAAGGTTTCTTTCACTGCTCTTGTGGAGTCCGGCAGGGGGATCCCCTATCAGGACTTCTTTTCTCCATTGCTGAGGATTATTTAAGTCGTTGTCTTATTGTCTTGGTTAACTACGACTTCTTCACACATCTTAAAGCAATTAGGGATCTTCATATACTATCTCACCTGCTCTATGCTGATGATATCATTCTTTTTGGGGAGGCCAACCATACAACACTTATTTCAATAAAGAAGCTCTTCTGGCATTATGAGGAGGTATGAGGGAAATCTATTAGCTGGAGAAAATCATTCATCATCTTTGGCAAAGGACTCTATAATACTAGGAAGATACGATATTCCCATCTTATGGGTGTGAAGAGGAGTACATTTCTATTTATGTACCTCGGGGTTCCTCTCTTTTGGGGTAAGCCTAGATGTTCTCACTTTGAATCGATTGCGGAAAGATCCATCAACCAACTTGCCAGGTGGAAAGGGAAATCTCTGTCACAAGCAGGAAGGGTTTGTCTAATCAATTTGGTATTAATTCCCATGCTGGTGCATGCCTTCTCAATTTACAGGTGGCCAGTCAGTTTTCTTAAGAAAATGCAAGAGAAAATCAGAAACTTCATGTGGACAGGATGCATAAATGAAAGGAATCTTGTCACAGTGGCCTGGAAAAAGTGTACTGAACCAATTGACATGGGAGGCCTTGGTATCAAGGACTTGAGGAAGTTCAATGAGTCACTCCTGGGTAACTTTTTCTGGAATCAGATCAATTCTAGAAATTAGGGTCTGGATTTCCTCAATGATCGGTTTGTTTGTAGGCTGATGAATGTATCCGCTGGTTATTCTCTCTCTTCGGTTTGGCCCTCCATAAAGACAACATACCATGATATTATCTCAAATTCAAGGTGGATTGTCTCAAAGCAATCCATCCTGAACTACTAGACCAGTACTTGGTTGGACACCCCGCTAAATACAATACTTCAGTCACCGGACAGCATGTAGAAAATTCCAATTTCTGAGTTTTTGCAGAATTTTGAAAACATGGTTGGCATGATTCCGAGAATGATCGCCCTGGAGATAAAGAGATATAAATTTTTAAATGTTGATTCTTTAGTGTGGAAACCTTATCAGTGCGGTTTTCTTGATACCAAAGGGTTATATCAGCACAAATGTGAACATAACTCCTGTGTTCCAGCGTGGCTTTCCAAATTTAGGAAGCCATTTATCCCTCCATCAAGGAAGATTTTCTTATGGAAAATATGGAAAGGAAGACTACCTCTACATGGGGAGGTAAAACTGGCCAGATGGAAGGTTTTTTCAGGCTGTAAAATTTGCTTGCGGGCGGAAGAAACTAGTAACCATCTTTTCATACACTGCAGTATGGTTTCTAAGTTATGGCTTTATATTCAGGATGTCTTTGGAATTCATATTAATTTGAGTAGGAAACGGGAATTGGTGAATCTTCTCGGTGCTGTAGATGAGGTAGGGCTAAGCTCACAGCTTCACAATCTTCTCCTAGCAGCGGCGACGACACTGCTCTCCTATGTTTGGTTTGCCAAAAATGCGGTGAAAAATCGTAATAAAACAGGTTCTTTCCATGAAGGGGTGGTGAGCATTCATAGGGCTATCCATGCAGCAGAAGGTATCCAGAATGGGGAGATGAATAATGATATGAATGAATTCTTGGTCCTGTGCAGAATTGGAATTCTGGGAAGATGCAGAAAGCCGAGATTTCTGAAATTTATTAGGTGGATCCCTCTGATAGCGGGCTTTATCAAGGTCAATGTTGATGGCACTGCCATGGGTGCGCCAGGTCCCTCAGGATGTGGCGGGGTTTCTAGTACCACTTGGGGCTTTGTGAAAGGATGCTTTTACCACTTCCTTGGGAGCGGTACCGTGTATGAGGTAGAACTTTGGGCCATCATAAAGGGGATTCAATATGCAACCCATTTTAGATGGAATAAGCTCTGGATTGAATTTGATTCATCATTGGCGGTGGAGGCCTTCAGGAAGAAGTCACGACTTGTACCACGGTGACTTCTCTAGCACAGGATCGAGTGCCTAAATGCTGCCAAGACTCTAACCCTGGGCATCTCACATGCCTATAGGGAGGCAAACTGGGTTGCATATGCTCTTTCTAAGAGATCGATTGATGAAGGGACTTTGGTATGGTCTTTTAGGACTCCAGAATTCTGTTTGACCTCAGTTGACTCAGACATGAAGGGGAAGACCCCCACTAGGATATGCAAGCCTCCCTTGTAATGCATTGTAATTTACTTTTATGTTCTTTAATAATTCATGGGGCCAGCTTTGTCTGATCCCACACCTTTTCTGCCCTCAAAACCATAAAAATCCAAAAAAAATCCAAAAAATCCCTAAAAATGTAAAAGACCCTCTAAACCCTAAAAACCTAAATAAAACCTTAAAAATATAAATAAAATTTAATCCCCACCCCCAAAACTCTAAAAATGTTAAAAACCATAAAAAATCCTAAAACCCACAAAATCCCTAAAACCCTAAAAACTATAAATTTCCTAAAAATCCCTAAAAATTTATATATACATAAAAAACCCCCAAAACTATTAAAAAAATAATAAATCCATAAAAAACTAAAAAAACTTAAAACCCCTAAAATACCAAAAAACAATAAATCACTAAAAAACTTGAAATAGACCCTAAAACAATAAAACCCTTAAAACCCATAAACCCCCCCCCCCAAAAAAAAAACATTAAAAACCCATAAAACCCTAAAACCCACTAAAAATATAAAAACCCTTTAAACCCCTAAAATGTGGATTTTTTTTAAAAAAACACAAAAACCATGAAAAACTCAAAAAAATCTTAAGAAACCAAAGAACCATAAAAAACCAAAAAACCTTTCAAAATAGCTTAAAACCCTGAAACCCCAAAAAATCATAAAAAATTCCTAAAAATCCCTTATAAAAAAACCCCTAAAACCCTTTAAAAAACTTAAGAAAACCTTAAAAACATAAAAACTATTAAAACACTAGAAAAATCTATAAAACGGTAAAAACCGTAAAAAGCCCCTAAAACCAAAAAACCCATTCAAATTCCCTAAAACCCTTAAAAAATATAAAAATACTAAAAATACCCTAAAAATCACTAAAAAAATAAAAAAACACAAAAAAACCCAATAAAAATCTAAGAAAACCTTAAAAACACAAAAAAACTTAAAACCCTTAAAAAACTGAAAATAATAATAACCGTAAAAAACTCTAAAAGACCCTAATATCCCTAAAAATGTAAAAAACCTAATAACCATAAAAAAACTTAAGAAATCATTAAAAACCTAAAAAAATTTAAAACCCATAAAAACCTAAAAAGAACTAAAACCACTAGAAACCCCTAAAAACACTAAATCCCCTAAAAACCCTAAAAATCCCTAAAATTCAAAGATGAAAAATATCATCGCTCTCTCATGGGATATCACTCTTGGAGTTGCGCTCTCTAGGGATTCCACCTTAAATCCTCCATAGTGGCTTCGATTCGGAGATCTTATACTCCTCTTCAGCTGACTCCCTCTCGATCATCCCTTGGAATGAGCATCATGAGTCGGTCAAGGTGGGGGTCTTCGTCTGCAGTGGTGAGGGCTGGGGATCCATGTGGCATGTCATTATTCATCAGTTTCTTTGCATAAGGACCTTTGTAAGGTCTTCCTCTAAGCAGATTTGTTGCTGTGGTGACAGGACTCGGCCGAGGTGTGGCACGATGATCTGGTTCTCTCGGACATTGGTGATATGGCCGATTCTTCAGGTAGATCTGAGATCCGGAGAGCTTTGGTGGTTCTTCAGGATTGACAATGAAAGATGGAGGATATGAAGGGAGTTTTATCGATTTTCTGCTGGAGTGCTTGGTCCAATGGTGTGGGTAACCAGATCTGTTGGTCAACGATTTGCGCTGAAGATACAGGTTTGGATTTTTGGTTGTTCAACTTTGTCTACATTTCATGATGTTGATGTGGGGTGGTTTAAGCTATGGTGGGTTCTGGTTGATATGTTTATCTGTGGTTCTTTGGGGTGCCAAACCAGTTTCTTTGGTACCTTGTATTCTACTGAAGGTCTTGGCTGGGGCTTGTTGTGTTGGTTCTGTGGTTGCTTTTCTGTTTATGGATGGACTGGTTATGAGACACTGCTAGTGCTGGCGGATGGCTTTGATGTGAGGTATGGGGCGCTGCCTGGTCATGTTGTGGGTTTACTGGGTCTTAGGAGGGTATGTTCAGATATGGGGCTGGAAAAGGTGTTATGGTTGCTAAGGAATGGATCTATGTATGGGTGGTGGTAGTATTGTGTTGCTGAAAGTGTTTCTAGATGTGAAATGCTGGAAGACGATTGGAAAAGTGGTGATGGTTGTTGGACTTCAGGGTGTTGGGTGATGGTTTCTCCTTGGGTGGAATCTATTGAGGGAGATGTTTGTTCTTGGGAACTAATTTTCTAGATGAATATTGTTGCTTGGATGAGATGTGATGAGGCTAATGGTGATGTTCTTGGTGCCGATGGTTCTATGTGGCTAGTGGTGGATCTTCATGGCCAGGAGGAGTTGGATCACGCTACTAGATACTGGTCAGAAGATGTAGGTTGCTGGAATTTGAGATACGATGTACTGGGAGATGTATTTTTAGGTGGGACTGGATGTTGGAATTTGAGCTGCTAGATGCTTGTTGTCATTAGGCTGGGAGTAATACCCGGGCCCTAGAAAGTATTGAAGGAGATGCTGATGATGAATGTGATGGATGATGGAATATTTGCTGTGAGATGCTGGTTGTTGGTTAGCTGTGAGGTGCGGATGGAGATGATTGTGAATGTCTATTTTTTTTGTCTTAGGTGTGTTTTTTGGGTTTTGAGTTTTTATGGTTTTGGGGTTGTTAAGGGTTTTTGGGTGTGGGTCGTTTGACCCCCCCTCCCTTGTCTGCTACATCCTTTTTTTTCTAATCAATTTGGGGAGGGGGGCGCGTAGGAATTAGCTTGACCCTGAACCTTCCTTTTCCTAAAATCCAAAAAAATCCTAAAAACCCTAAAAATCTGAAAAAATGTAAAAAAAACAAGAAAACCCAAAAAATCCTCAAAATATATAAAAATTCTAAAACCATAAAAATCATAACAAATCCATAAAAGTCCCTAAAAACATTAAACCCTAGAAATCCATGAAAACTCCCAAGAAAACCTAAAATACATTAAAAAACTTAAACCCCCTAAAATCATAAAAATGCTAAAAACCAAAAAAAACATAAAAGGCCCTAAAATCGCTAAACACCCCTAAAACCCATTAAACCCCTTAAAACATTAAATAACCCTAAATACCCATAAAACCCCTAAAACCCACTACAAAATCTAAAAAATCTTTAAAACCCTAAAAATATTAAAAATCTATAAGAATCATAGAACCCCAAAAAACTTAAAAAAACCCTAAAAATCCAAAAAAGCAATAAAAACCCTAAAACCCAAAAAACCCTGAAACCTAAAATCCCTAAAAACCCTATAATCCAATAAAAAACATAATAATAATAATAATAATAATATATAAAAATGTAAAAACCTTTAAAAAACCTGAAAACCCCTAATAAATCCTTAAAAACCATAAAAAACTTAAAATCCCAAAAAACTCAAAAAAATCTAAAAACCATAAAAAACCTACCAACCGTAAAAACACTAAAAACCCTAAAATTCTCTAAAACACCAAAAAACCATTAAAATCCTATAAAAATACTAAAAAACCATAAAGAGTAAAAAACTTTGAAACCCCTTAAGAAAACTTATAAAACAAAAAAAATTAAGTCCCCTAAAACCTATAAAATTATAAAAACCCTAAAAACCAGAAGAAGACTCTAAACCCCCTAAAAACCATTAATCCCCTAAAATCATTTAAAAACCCATAAAACCCATAAACCCCACTAAAAACTCTAAAAACCCTTTCAACCAATTAAAATGTTAAAAACCTCTAAAAATTGTAAAAACCATAATAGACTCAAAAAAACTTGAAAAACACAAAAAACCATAAAAATCCAAAAACCCCTAAAAACTGTAATGACCTTTAAAATCCATAAAAATCCAAAAGCTCCTTAAAATCCCAAAAAATTAAATAAACCATAAAAACCCTGAAAACCCCTAAGAATACCTTAAAAACCTAAAACACTTAAAACCCATAAAAACCCCAAAAACCTAAAAACCCTAAAAACCCCTAAAAACCCTAAAAAACATTAAAAATACAAAAAATACCTAAAAACCCATAAAAACCTAAAAAAGAACTAAAAAACTTAAAATTTTAAAAATCTATAAAAATACTGAAAAACCCAAGAAAAACCTTAAAATCCCTAAAAACATAAAAAACACTAAAACCCTAAAAGACCCTAAAAATCCCAACCGCCCCCAAAAAACCATAAAAACCTCTAAAACCATAAAAACTATAAAAAAAATAAAAACATTAAAAACAACTAAAAAAAATATAAAAACACATTCAACACTAAAAACATTATAAAATTCTAAAAATCCCTAAAACCCCTAGACAAATCAAAAAAATTTCTAAAATAAAAATAATTCCTTAAAAACCCAAAAAACCCTAAAAAACCTCAAAATACCTAAAAACTTGGTGGGAAGATTTCTTTGTGTTGATAGCAGGACTCGAGATCTATGCCACCCAGTGGCTCCGAGTGCTTTTATCGAGGTGGATGTTTCTAAAGCACCGATAGACTTTGTGTGGATCGTTGTTGGCGAGGAGCTTCGATGGAGGCAGCTGGTGATCATTGAATCCTGGGTTGATTTCTACTCCTCCTGCCGGCATATCGGCCATGTTGATCGGGCCTGCAGGAAAGTCATTAAGGGGTCTGATGGCTTGAAGTTGGCCCCGATGGGGCAAGGCATTGGACATCATACTTTGGTTGTGGAACATGAGGCTAAGGCTTTCTTACCTCCTCCGCCAAAGGTCATGGACATTTTTTCATGCCTGTGAGCCGGCCTCAATGTTGGTGCTGATAAGGTGGCAAGGAAGGGTTCATGCACTTTGGGGCTAGAATCTTTAAACGATAGCAATGGCAAGGTCGATGAAAATGCAGTGGTTGCGAATTCTATTGATTGATTCAACAGTAAACAAGTCAGAGGAAGGGAGGCGAGCCTATGTGGGACTTCCCTGTATAATCGGTTTGAGTGTCTGGTTTCTATTGCACAAGAGGGTGAAGCTGCGACACAGGGGGTTCTAGAAGTGCAAGGGATGAGGAAGGATCAGGATAAGATGGATGGGATGGGGGAGGGATTACTTTATGCCCAGGAACAGAATGGGCTCTTAAGCTGTGAGGTGGTTGAACCTGAAATGAGAGATTTGAGTTGTGATGGATCTGGAGATTATCAGATGCATGTTATGGAAGTAGGGAATAATGTGGAGGTGGGGAAGGATGGTGGTAAAGATGTTTCTTGACTGCAAACGCCTGGAGTGGTGCTTGATAAATATGCTACTGGTGATTTCTGTTGTATAGCTGGGCAGATGAAGGTGGTTGAGCAGGGGGTGCTGGATTAGAGGCAAGTGGTGGCTGAGCAGGGGGGGAGAGCTTGAGCAGGGTGTGGCTCAATAGAAACTAAGGGAGGTGATCAAACTGGGGGAGTCCTCTCACCAAGGGGATCTAGCGATGCAGGGCTTGGTGGTATGTGCTGCGACAGAGGGGAAAGATGCTACACATGGGGATGTGGATGAGCAAAGTGTTTTGGCAGAACAGGAAAAAGTATCCCCAGTGGTGACCAATGTGGTGGTGGGAGAGACTGGTCGCGAAGGTGTGGCTGGTGGTAGGTTATCTAAAATGGTTTTACTTTCATCTGGTAATGAAGAGGCATCTGCTGGTGAATTTTATTATCAAGAAGGGTAGAATACCTACCTTGGGAATCAGGAAGCTGCTTGTGAGAATATGGGAAAGGGGGTGCAGGTGGGGGCACCTCCCATTGGCAATGAGAAGGTGTTCGTGGGCTCTGATGTTCAGGTCCTCCTACTTAGCAATGTGGCTAGTAATAGTGTTGAGCATTCTGGACTTGGAGTGGCAGAAGGGGAGGTAGCGGCAGGGGGGAGGTTAGGGAGGGGGCAGCTTCTCAAGAGGGAGCACCTGAAGCAGGGTTGGGGTGCGGGCATGGGAAGGGACTTGGACGGGGGATGCCCCCAAACACAGGGCTGCTGCTGTGCAGGAGGCAGTTCCAAGGGAGGAGGGGCTTTTGCAGCTGGCTGACAAGCCTGACTGCTTGGCCAGGGGGACGGTCCTCCCTGGGGAGGATGGGAAAAGGCCTCTAGTTGCTGTCGATGGGAGTGCAGAAATACCTGCCTTAGTAGCTCTAAGCTTGCCTCAGGATGAAGTTTTTGTTTAGTGCCCCCTTAATAAGGAAGCCTCCTCTATCCTGGATGAAGTGCGTGGAATGGAAGCGGAGGAGCGCTCTTTTGAGATTGCTAAGGTGAACGAGATGGATGATAGTCCCACATCGATCTCCTCAAAGAGGAGGCAGAAGAGGTATTACTCCACTCTACCTAGACCCATGGTTACTCGAGCTTCTTCAAAGGCGGTTAAGTTGAAATTCAAGGTTAATAATCGGAAGAAGCCGCATTCCCTGGAACAAAAGAAACGTAGGGAGAAGTTTCTGACGCTCCTCAAGCTCAATGAGGATTATGAGTCAGGATTGGATGACTCTAACTCCTGCTTTGATGATGCGTCCTCTGGATATGGTGTGGATGGTGACCCTTATGGTGTGGCTTCTGTTTCGGATTTGGGTGGTGATGTTGACTGATCTATTTTCCTTTCCATCTTTGTTTTTCTTTTTATCTTTATTTTTTTGGGTCTTTGGGTTGGGGTTGTAAAGGGTTTTTGGGTGTGGGTCGTTTGACCCCTCCCCTCCCTTGTCTGTTGTGTCTTTTCTTTATAAATTTGGGGGGGCCTGGAACAGCCTGACCCTCGAATCTTCCTTTCCCTATGAAAAAATTGAAAACCTAACAACACATAAATCCCAAAAAAACCTAAAAAATGGTAAAACCCCTTAAAAACTCTAAATGTCCTTAAAAACCCTAAAACTTCATAAAAACCATAAAAACATAAAACCCCATAAAAATCCATAAAAACCCTAAAAAACCACTAAAAACTCACCAAAATACTTTTAACCCCTAAAAATGTAAAAAAAAATAAAAACCCTAAAAACCCTAAAAAACTCAAAAAAACCCCTAAAACCCAAAAAAAAAACATAAAAACCCGAAAACCCTTAAAAATACTAAAAAACCCAAAAAACTATAAAACCATAAAATTAATAAAAAAGAAATAAAAATACATAAAAACATTAAATTCCCCTAAAAACCATAAGAAAATCATAAAAACCTAAAAACACTTAAAACCCCTAAAACACCTAAAAAATAATAAAATCCTACAAAACCATAAAACCCTTAAAACATTATAAAACCTAAAAAACCATAAAACTCCCCCAAAAAATAAATACTCTAAAAACCATTTAAACCCTTGAAACATTAACAAATAATAAAAAACCTTAAAATCCCTAAAAATCTAAAAAAATATAAAACAACAAAAAAAACTATAAAATACCCCAAAACCCCCAAAAAATTTCTAAAAATGCTAAAAAACCAATAAATACCTAAAAATAATAAAAAACATGAAAAACCCCAAAACCCCCCTAAAACAAATACCTAAATACCCTAAAACCCTCTAATAAAAAATAAAAAATTATAAAACACTAAAAACCTCTAAAATACTTAAAAACACTAAAATACTCTAAATAGCCCAAAAATCATAACTAATCCTAAAAACCCTAAAATCCCCTACAAACCATAAAAAATATAAAAATTCCCCTAAAATCTCTAAAAACATTAAAACTCTAAAAACATAGAAAAACACGAAGAAAACCTTAAAAACCTAGAAACACATAAAACCCCTAAAAACCTAAAGAGATAAAAACCCAAAAAAATATTAACAAGTCTCTAAAACCATAAAACCCCTAAAAACCAATAAAACACTAAAACACTTAAAACCCTATGAATCACAAAAACCCCATAAAACCCCAAAACCCTTGTTTCTCATAATTCATGTGGATTTTGAGTCAAGATGGGAATCGATGGACACAAATGAAAACTCTAACTTCTGCTTTGATGATGAAACTTATGGATATGGTGTGGAGGGTGAACCTTATGAAGAAACTTCTATTTCTAACTTTGGTGGTGATGTTGACTGACTTTTTTGTCTTTTTGGGTTTTTTTCTTTTTTGGTTTTTTGGGTTTGTTAATGGGTTTTGGGTGTGGGTCGATTGACTCATCCCCTCCCTTGTCAGTTGTGTCTCCTTTTCCTAATAATTTTTTTTTGGTGGGGGGGAGGGGTCAGGAATATCCTGGCTCTGCACCTTCATTTTCCTAAACCCTTGAAAACCCTAAAGATCCATATTTTTTAAAAAAAATCTCTAAAATTCATTAAAAATATAAAAAACCAAAAAAACTTGAAAACCCCTAATAAAACTTTAAAAACATAAAACACTAAAAGTCCCTAAAAACCAAAAAACCTCTAAAATCCCTAAAAACTGTAAAAATCCATAAAAATACAAGAAAAACCTAAAATCACTAAAAACCATAAAAAACCTAAAAAATCCATAGAAATCACTAAAATAATAAAATACATAAAAAACATCAAAAACCCTAAAAACCCTTAAAGAATCCTAAAAACCCAAAAAATATTCTAAAAACATAAAAAATACTGAAACCCCTAAAAAGTTCCTAAATACACTTTAAAATTATAAAAACCTCTAAAACCTTAAAAATACATAAAACACCATTAAACCATAAACCAATAAAATCTCTAAAAACACTTTCGAACACTAAAAACTTTTAAAAACTATAAAAAGCATTAAAACACCGGAAAACTCAACCCCCCCTAAAAACCTAAAATAAACCATAAAAACCCTAAAACCCAAAAAACACTAAAAGTCCCTAAAACCTTAAGAAGACAAAAAATCCTTAAAAACCCTAAAATTACAAAAAATGTAAAAACCCAAAAAAACCAAAAACCCCTCAAAATTCCTAAAAACCCAAAAGATACATAAAAATCCAAAAAAACCCTAAAATGTAAAAAACCTTAAAAACCCTGAAAACCCTTAAGAAAACTTTAATAACCTAAAGAAATTAGAAACACCTAAAAACCTAAAAAATGTTAAAACCCCTTAAAGACCACAAATACTCTAAAACCCTCTAAAAACAATAAAACCCCCAAAAAAATTAGAAACCCTAAAAACTGAAACAAACCATAAAACCCCATTTAAAAAACCTAAAAACCACTAAAACATCTAAAAAAGTTTAAAAACTCAAAAACCTTTAAACCCATAAAATCTCAAAAAAAAACCACCAAACCACAAAAAACCATGAAACCCTAAAAACCCTGAAGAACCCAAAAATCCCTGAATATCTATGAAAACCCTAAAAACACATAAAAATACTAAAAACCCCTATAAATCATTAAAAACATAAACACCCTAAAAACCATGAAAAACTATAAGGGAAATTTAAAAACCTCAAAATACTTAAAACCCCTAAAAATGAGAAAACCATAAAACCCATAAAAACCCAAAGGATAAAACCTAAAAAAAGGATAGAAACCTCAGCGATGGCTACTCCACTCCCACATGATGGATACTCCACTCCCATTATTAGTTTTAGATGATGGCGACCTCAGCGTCTCTCCCCCCTACTGAGGAGGGGCCAGAATGGGAATCAGTTACGGCTACCGGAGAAGGTGAATCTGGCTTAGGATGTAGAGATGAGTATGGTTTTTATGATGTGTATTTCTGTGTTGGTTGGGTTTTCTGAAATTGAATTTTTCTTGTTTGAGTTTGTGTTTGTATGTTTGGGCTCTGAAATCCCATAAATCGGCCTTTTAAAATAAAAAAATTTATTTGGCGGCGTTCTCATTCTTGTATCCTAACTTGCTGCCTCTTCTTCTGCAAATAGAGAATTTATTGAAGGTGCCGAGACTTTTTAAAGGTCACCCGCAACTCCTTCATTCAATCCAGGAGTTCAATAAAGCCTTTTCATTGCGTATTATGACTCTGGTTGCGAGATTTATGAAGTGGTGCCCCCCAGTGGAAATTTTTGATAGGTTTTCTTTCAAGCATTGGGATCTACAGGACCATGCAACGGTGGGTCTCATTGATAGTGATCATATTATGATTCGCTTCACATATGAGGAGGATATTATTTTTGCTTGTTCTGTGGCACCCCGAAGCTTCAATGGTGCTCGCTTCTCCCTCTTTCAGTGGAATTTTGACCTTCATCTGAAACGCGACTCCCTGATGTTTGCGACTTGTGTTATATTTCCCGAACTTCCCCTCCCATTTAAAAATATTTATATTATCTCAATTTTAGGGAACATAGTGGGAAGGTTTTTATGTTTGGATAGCTTGACTTGGGCCCTATGTCGCCCCGTTGCTCTGAGGGAATTTGTTGAAGTTGATGCTTCTAAGGATCCAGTGGATTTTGTGTGGATTTCTGTGGGTTAAGAGACCTCAAGGAAGCAACCGGTGGTTTTTGAATCATGGATTGATTTATGTTCTTATTGCTAGAAATTTGGGAATAGTGGTCAGGCTTGAGGTTGTGGTATCAAGGATAGGAGTGGTGTGAATCTAACTTTTGCAGGGTCTAGTGAGGGTGGCCAAAACATGGTGGAGGAGCATTAAGTCACAGGAATGACCATGCTACTACCCACCTAGCCAATGGTTGCTGCAGTATTTGAGCAGTTAAAATGGATTTGAAAGATGAACATGAAATGGAGGCAGCATTGGTGACTTCAGGTGGCATGAGTTTGGAATTGGCTAGGAATCATTGCGTAATAGGAAGGGTAGGCGCAGAGGTGATGCACACTGATGAAGGTGTGGATCTGAGTGGAATTAGTGAGCAAGATGGAAGTAGTGAGTTGAAAGAGGTAGGAAAGGATTAAGGGATGTGGCTGTGCAGGGGGACATGGCTGGGTATAGGCATAAAGAGAGACCCCAGATATAGCCCCTAGGCTTTATTGTAGTGGCTTGGAGAAATGGCAGTGGGCAGGCCAATAACATCCAGTTTCTGGATATGGATTTTTTTTCTCTAAGTAATATGTTTGAGGAGTTGGATTCAGTTGAGTTAGTTAGTGGTGATGCTGTGCAGGGGGGGTGTTCGAGCAGGGGGGGTGGCTAAGCAGGAGGAGATGGATGGAAATGTGCAGGAGATGATTATGGTTTGGCAACGACTAATCATGGTTGGGATGTAAACCATCAGCTTCGATGAGGGTCCCCTAGTTAGAGCAGATATGGACCCTTGGTGCTACCCCCTAGGTTTGGTGAATTTGGGAGGGATGGCCTGGGGGTTTTCTTAACTTTCATTGTGAAGAGGTCGGTGCAGATTGTGCGGTGGACAAGGCTGGACTTTCACTGCTAGAGATTGATGGAAAAAAGGGTGAAGGAGGTATGACCCCAGATTTTCAAATGTCCATGGTGGTTCATGGAGCCTCATCCACTGAAGACCACTGTGTGGTCTTTTATGACATGTTGGTGGTGGAATGACTAAGGGTCTCCCTCAAGGATGAAGCTAAATGATTGGATGAGATTTTTGCTGAGGATGATCCTAGGATAAACACCAATATAGCCCATTTTAGGAGGGAAAAGGATTAGCATGGGGAGGCCTCTAAAAAGTAGGATGGAGTTTCCTCATGACAGTTGAACATGGATGATGACAAAGGGGCCTCAAGTGTGGATAGTGACAACATCATATACGAGAAGGCAGCTCATGCGCATGGTTTCACCTCTACCCCCCCCCCCACAAAGTGGCAGAGAAGGGATCATTCTTCTCTCCCTTATCCCATGGTGACATGGGCTACCTTAAGGGCGACTAATCTAAAAATAAAATGCAACAAGAGGGAGCGGCCTCCGCGCACCTTAGAGCAGGAGAGGCTCATGGAGAAGTACCTAGTTATTTTTAGACTATATGGGGACTTTGAGTCAGGATGGTAATCTATAGACACTAAGGTGGAATCAGATTTCTGCTTTGATGACATGGCTGCTAGATACAGTGTGAATGATGACCCGTATAGTGCAGGCCTGGTTTATGATTTTGGCAGTGACATTGATTGAATTTTTCTTTTATTTGTTTTTGGGATCTTGTAGGGTTTTGGTTTGTAGGAGGTGTTTTGGGGCTTTTGGGTGTGGGTCGTTTGATCCTTCCCATCCCTTTGTTTGTGTGGATTTTTTTCTTCTTATACATTTTGGGGGGGCCCAGGGATAGCCTGGTCTTACACCTTCCTTTCCCTAAAAACCCCAAAACACCAAAAAACTCTAAAAATCCCATAAAACCCTAAAATCCATAATAATCCTAAAAACCCATAAAAACAAAAAACCCTAAAACCCCCTAAGAAAACCTTTAAAATGTATACACTTAAAACCCCTAAGAACATAAAAAATTGATAAAACCCTAAAAAACCTAAAACCCCTCAAAATATCTAAAAACATAAATACCATAAAAATCCCAAAAAATCATTAGAAATATATAAAACATAAAAACCATAAAAACCATGAAAAACCCAAAGAAAACCGTAACAACATAAAAAAAACATAAAACCCCTAATTAATCTAAAAATGATAAAAATCCTAAAAACCCTAAAAAGTCACTAAAAACCATAAAAACCATAAAAAAATTAAAAATATACAAACCTTAAACCCCATTAAAACCCTAAAAACCACTAAAACTCTAAAAAAGCTTTAAACCCTTAAAAACGTTATGAATATCTAAAAACCTTTAAAATCCTAAAAAACTGAAAAAACCCTAAAACCCAAAGAAACCATAAAAACCCTAAAAATCGTAAAATCCCCAAAAAACCTCAAAATGCCTAAAACCTCGAAAAACAAGAACAATCCAAAAAAATAATAAAAAAATCCATGAAAATGTAAAAACCCTAAAACCATGGAAACCCCTAATAAAACATTAAAAACCTAAAAAACATAAAACCACTAAAATCCTAAAAAATAATAAAAACCATAAAAACCCTAAAAAAACCCGAAAACCCCCCAAAAAATACCTAGAAACCCTAAAACCCTTAATATACTTAAAATTCTTTAAAATGACTAAAACCATAAAATACCACCAAACCCCAAAAAACCCAAAAAACCCCTCAAAACCCTCAAAATACCTAAAACCCCTAAAAACCATAACAATACTAGAAAAGGCCTAAAACCCCTAAAGACATAAAAGCCCTAAAAACACTAAAAACCCCTAAAAAACTTTAGAAACCTAGAAACACTCAAAACCCCTAAAACCCTAAAAATTCAAAAAACCATAAAAACAATTAAAACCCTTTAAATCCCAAAAAACTCTACAAACCCATAAAAATCCTAAAAAATCCATAAAAACCATAAAAACATAAAAAAGAAAAAAAATCCTAAAAACACCTAATAAAACATTAAGAACATAATAAAAATTAAAACCCCTATAAACCTAGAAACACTAAAAACCCTAAAACCACAAAAAATACTAAAAACCATAAAAACCCTACAAACCCACAAAAAAGTCAAGAAACATTTAAACCCAAAAAAAATTAAAAACTATAAAAAACCTTGAAAACCCAAATAAATAAATAACCCCTAGAAACCTAAAAAACCATAAACCCTTAACAAACCTTACAACCCCAAAAAAATCAGTAAAAAAACTAAAAAATGATAAAAATCCTAAAAAGGATCTAAAAATCCCTAAAAAACAATGAAACATCGAAATCATGAAAACTACGAAACCCCCCTAAAAATCCCTCAAAATTGCTAAAACCCTTAAAACCCTAAAAACCCTAAAAATCCTTAAAATCCCTAAAAATATCTAGTAAAGTAAAAATACTTAAAACCCCTAAAAAACACTAAGAAAACATTAAAAACCTAAAAAAACTTAAAACCCCTAAAAAACAAAAAAAAAAGCTAAAAATCCTAAAGGACCTTAAAACCCCTAATGCCCCTTAAAACCATGAAAATCCTAAAGCCCTAAAAACCCTAAAAATCCAAAATTACCCAAAAAAACTAAAATCTATAAAACCTAATTTATACCCTTAAAAACATTAAAAACGCTAAAAAGCCAAAAAAATCCTAAAAAGGTCAAAAAACATTAAAAACCCAAAAGACCATAAAAACACTTAAAAAAACTAAAAAAAAACTAAAAACCCCTAAAACACTTAAAAAACCTAAAAACCCTCAAAATCACTAAAAACCATAAAAATCCTAAAAATCCCTAAAATGTAAAAAACCATAAAAACCCTAAAAATACCTAAGAAAAACTTGAAAACCTAAAAATACATAAAACCATTAAAAACATAAAACACTAAATACCAAAAAACTAAAAAAACCATAGAAACCATAAAACCCCTAAAACCTTACAAAACCTATAAACCCATAAAACACTAAAAACCATTGAAAATATAAAAACCCTTTAAATCCAAAAAACGTTAAAAATTTCAAAAAAATCTTAAACACCGTAAAACTCCCAAAAACCCTAAACACAAAAAACCCATAAAAACCCAAAAATACTCAAAAATCCCTAAAAACCCATAAAAATCCTCAAATCCCATATAAACATAAAAAACACAAAAACCCATTAAAACAATTAAGAAAATATTAAAAACCTAAAAACACTTAAACCCCCTCAAAAATGATAAAAACCCTAAATATAATAAAAAGATCCTAAAACCCCCTAAAAACAAAAAAACCCCTAAAACCCCATAAAATTAAAAAAAACCCACTAACGACAATAAAAACCCTTTAAACCCCTAAAAAGTTTTAAAAAATCTAAAAAACCTTAAAAATCATAAAAAATAGAAAAACCCTAAACCCCCTTAAAACCATGAAAACCATAAAACTCTTTAAAATCCTAAAAACCCAAAAAAATACTAAAAAATAGTTGGAAATACCAAAAAATGTAAAAAAGCATAAAATCCCTGAAAATCCAAAAGAAAACATTAAAAATATAAAAACACATAAAACCCTTAAGAAAACTAAAAATGCTAAAAACCCTAAAAACCCATAAAACTTTCAAAATACTTAAAAACCCTGAAAAAACATAAAATCATAAAAAAATCCCTAAAATACCCAAAACCATAAAACACACTAAAAAACACTAAAAACTGAAAAATGCCCTAAAAAAACCATAAAAACCTAAAAACTCATAAAACCCATAAAACCCCTAAAAACCCCTAAAATTCCTTCAACTCCCTAAAATCCATAAAAATACTAAAAAAACATTGAAAATCCCTAAAAATGTAAAAAACCCTAAATAACTAAAAAAGAATAAGAAAATATTATACCCAAAAAATGTATAAAACCCCTAAAAACATAAAAAATGACAAAAACCATAAAACCCTAAAAAAACTAAAAACCTAAAAAACCCTAAAGACCATAAAAACCCTAAAACCGTAAAAACTATGAAATCCCATTAAAACCCTAAAGTCTCTCTAAAAACTATAAAAACCATATAAACCCCTAAAAATAAAAATAAAATTCTAAAAAACATTAAAACCTGAAAAAACTAAAAAAACCCAAAATCCCAAAAAAAACCATAAAAATTCTAAAACCCTTAAAACCATAAAAATCCCTAAAACCCCTAAAAACCGTAAAATGATTAAAAATAATTAAAATTAAAAAAAAACTAAAAACCCTGAAAACCCCTAAGAAAACCTTAAAAACCATAAAAAACTTTAAACCCATAAAAACCTTTAAAAATGATAAAAACCATAAAACCCTAAAAACCCTAAGAAAACCTTAAAAACCTAAAAACACTTAAAACCATTAAAAACCATAAAAAATCTAAAAACCATAAAAGACTCCCAAAACCCTAAGAATCCTAAAAACCATAAAACTACTAAAAACCTTTAAAAACCTAAAAAACCTTTAAAATGACTAAAAACTCTAAACACCATTTAAACCCCTAAAAACATTAAAAAAACTCTAAGAAGCATTAAAACCCTAAAAAACTCAAAAACCCCTAAAACCCCCCAAAAAACATAAAAACCATAAAATCAAAAAAACCCTAAAACACCCCAAAATTCTAAAAAACCATGAAAACCCATAAAAATCCTAAAAAATCCCTAAAAACCCTAAAAGAATAAAAACTGCCAACACCATAAAAACCCTACAAATACCTTAAAAACCTAAAAATGAAAAAAAACCATAAAAACCCTAAAACCCCCTAAACCTCTAAAAACCCCTAAAAATACCTAAAGTCAAAAGAAACCCTAAAATCCATAACAAAAATTAATAAAATCTTAAAAACCTAAAAACACTTAAAACTACTAAAAAAATACAAAAACCCTAAAACCCTAAAAAGACCCTAAAATCCCTAAAAATTATAAAACCCTAAAATACTTAAAATAACTTAAAAACCACATAAAATCCTAGAAAAAACCACTAAATACTCTAAAAACCCTTTAAAACAGAAAAATGTTAAAAACTCTAAAACCTATAAAAACTAAAGAAACTCAAAAAATTTCTAAATACTCAAAGAACCATGAAAACCCTAAAATCATATAAAAACCTCAAAATCCCTAAAAACCATAAAAATCTTGAAAAATCACTAAAAATACACAAAAAATTAAAAATCCCTAAAAATGTAAAAAAAACTTAAAAACCCTAAGAAAATATTAAAAACTAAAAACAATTAAGTCCCCTAAAACCATAAAAATGCAAAAAACCCTAAAAACACTAAAAACCCTAAAAACTCTAAAAACCATAAATATCCATTAAAAACCTAAAAACCATAAAAATCCTAAAAAATATATAAAAATCCCTACAAACATAAAAAAACTAAAAACCCTAAAAACCCCTAAGAAAACATTAAAAACCTAAAATACCTAAAATCCTAAAACGCCCTAAAAATTCAAAAAATCATTAAAAAACCTAAAAACAGTAAAAATCGTAAAAAGACCCTAAAAATACCTAAAAACATAAAAACCCAAAAAACACTAAAACCCCCAAAGAAACCCTTAAATACTTAAAATCATGTAAAACCCATAAAAACCTAAAACTGATAAAAACCCTAAAATACCTTAAAACCCTAAAACCTATAAAACCCTTTAAAACCCTACAAACCCATAAAACCCAAAAAAAGACACTAAAAAATCTAAAACCCATTTAGAACTCTAAAAATGTTAAAAACCCTAAAAAACATCAAACACCTTAAAAATAAAAAACCCTAAACACCCCAAAAAACCCTAAAACCCCTCAAAATCCCTAAAATCCATAATAACTAATGAAAACATAAAAATCCCTAAAAACCCATAAAATTATAAAACCCAAAAATTAAAAATAAAACTTAAGAAAACCATAAATACCTAAAAACACTTAAACCCCCTAAAAACCTATAAATGTTAAAACCCTAAAAAACCCTAAACTACTAAAACCCTAAAACCCCTCAAAGCACTTAAAAACCTTAAAAAACATAAAAATACTAAAAATTTATAAAGATACTTAAAAATGTAAAAAACCTTAAAGGCGCAGAAAACCCATAAGAAATCCTTAAAAACATAAAAACACATAAAATTCCTAAAGAAAATAAAAAAAATTATAGCCTTAAAAACCTAAACGGACCCTAAAAACCCTAAAACCCCATAAAACCCCTAAAATCCACTAAAAACTAAAAAAACCCTTTAAACCCCTAAAAACATTTAAATACTTTAAAACCATAAAACCCTAAAAAACATAACCCCCCCCCCCCCCGCAACAAAACATAAAACCCTAAAAACCCCCAAAATTCTTAAAAACTCTAAAAACCATAAAAAACACAAATATCCATAAATATCCCTAAAAACATAAATAACCCTAAAATCCTTGAAAAACCAAGAAAAAAATAAAAAAAATAAAAACACTTAAAACCCCTAAAAACAAAAAAAAAACAATAAAATGCCCAAAAAAAATCCTAAAACCCCTACAAATAATAAAAATCCTAGAAAAGACATAAAAATCCCTAAAAATGTAAAAAACCACAAAACCCTAAAAATCACAAAAAAAACATATAAACAATTAAAACCCTAAAAACATAAAAATGATAAAACCCCATAAAACCCTAAAAAAATCCCAAAAACCTGAAAAACCCCAAAAAATAATAAAAACCACTAAAAACCTTAAAAAACCCAAAAAACAATAAAAATACACTATAAAATCTAAAAACCCTTTAAAACCATAAAAAAGTTAAAAAACTATAACAAACATAAAACCCATAAAAAACTAAAAAAACCCAAAAATCCATTAAAAGAAAAAAAAACATAAAACCCCTAAAAAACCTAAAAATCCATAAGAACCCTAAAACCCTAAAAGCCCATAAAAATACTAAAAAATCACAAAGATCCTTGAAAACATAAAAAACCCTAAAATCCATGATAGAACCTAAGAAAATCTAAAAAATAATTAAAATCCCTAAAAATATATGATATACTAAAAACCCTAAAATACCCTAAAATATTTAAAACCACTCAAAATCACTAAAAAATCAAAAAAATCACTAAAAATCCCTAAAAATGTAAAAAAACCTAAAAATCATGAAAGACCCTAACAAAAGCTTAAAAACCTAAAAAATTATAAAAACCCTAAACACTAAATAAACCTTAGAAACCCGTAAAAACTAAAAAACCCAAAAAAACCTTAAAAACCCTAAACCCCTTAAAAACCGTAAAAACCATTAAAAACACTAAAAAACCTTTAAACCAATAAAAGGTTAAAAAACACTAAAAACCTTTAAACCCATAAAAATCTCAATAAAAACCTAAACCCTCCTAAAAAACCCAAAAATCCCAAGAAACCTTAAAATCCCTAGAAACCCTAAAAACATTCAAAATCCCTAAAACCCTAAAAATCAAAAAAAATCCTAATGAATACCTAAAAATCCCTAAAAACATAAAAAACCCTAAAATCCCTAAAAATCCCTAAAAAAATATTAAAAACATAAAACACTTAAAAACCCTAAAAAACCTAGAACCCTAAAACCCTAAAACCTCTCAAAATCCATTAAAACCCTAAAAAACAATAAAATCCAAAACAAATTAAAAAAAACTCTAAAAACACAAAGAACCCTAAAAACCCTGAAAACCCCTAT
This sequence comes from Viscum album, assembly GCA_963277665.1. NCBI lineage: Eukaryota > Viridiplantae > Streptophyta > Magnoliopsida > Santalales > Viscaceae > Viscum > Viscum album. Next base: position 403,558,743 of record OY728138.1, read on the forward strand.
GAAAACCTTCAAAAGATAAAAACACTTAAAACACATAAAAACCTAAAAATTACAAAACCCCTAAAAACCCTAAAATGACCCTAAATACCCTAAAAACTTGTAAATCTATAAAAATCGCTATAAAATTTTTAACACTTGGAAATCCCATAAAAACATTAAAAACTCTAAAAACCATTTAAACCCCATAAATATTAAAAAAAATCTAAAAAACCTTAAAAACCTTAAAAGGTCAAAAAACCCATAAAACCCCCCAAAAAACCCCAAAACCACTAAAAAACCCTAAAACCCATCAAAATCGAAAAAAACATGAAAAAAATAAATATCCTAAAAATACGTAAAAATCCCTAAGAACATGGAAAACCCTAAAAATCCTTCAAAACCCAAATAAATCCTTAAAATCCTAAAAAATATTAAAAACCCTAAAAACCTAAAAACCCTAAAACCCTCAAAATCCTTGAAAACCATAAAAACCTATAAATATCCAGAAAATCCCTATAAATACATAAAAATGTAAGAAAAAACATGAAAACCCTGAAAACCCCTAAGGAAACCGTAAAACCCTAAAAGCACTTTCAACCCTAAAAGATCGAACAAATTCTAAAAACCATAAAACCCTAAAACTACTAAAACCATATACCCCTACAAAACTTACAACCCCTAAAAAACATAAAACCCCTAAAAGACTAAAAAAATTATAAAAACCCTAAAACACTTAAAAACCCTAAAACCCCTCAAAATCCCTAAATACCCTAAACACCCTAAAAATACTAAAACAAATCTAAAACCAATTAAAAACATAAAAAAACCATAAAACCCTAAAACCCCTACAAAAACATTAAAATCATAAAAACACTTATAGACCCCGAAAACCTAAAAAATACTAAAAACACAAAAAAACCCTTAAAACCCCTAAAATCCCTCAATATACCTAAAACCCTAAAAACCATAAAAATAATAAAAAAAGTCCTAAAATTCCCTAGAAACAAAAAAGACCCTAAAACCTTGAAAACCCATTAGAAAATCATAATAACCTGAAAAAATTTAAAACCTATAAAAAATCTAAAAACCCCTAAACCCCTAAAAAGGCATGAAATCCCAAATAATACTTAAAAACCATAAAACACCATAAAACACTTAAAAACCCTAAATCCATCTAAGAACTCTAAAAACCCTTTACACACCAAAAAATGTTAAAAAAACTCTGAGAAACCTTAAATATACTAAAAAACAAAAAATAAACCCTAAACCCCCCAAAAAAAACCTTATAAACCCTAAATTTCCCTAAAAACTATAAAAATCCATAAAATCCTAAAACATCCCTAAAAATCCCTTATAACTTAAAAACCCCTTAAAACCTGGAAAAACCCTTAGAAAAACATAAAAACCTAAAAACACTTTAAACCCCTAAAAAGATCCTAAAATACCTAAACACCCCTAAAACCATATAAACCATAAAAAACATAAAAAATAATATAAAATTTAAAACCCATTTAAACCCCAAAAAAAATAAAAAAAATAAAACCATAAAACCCCTAAAAAACATAAAAAATCCCAAAAAAATATGAAAACCATAAAAACCTTAAAAATACCTAAAAAGCTAAAACCATAAAATTATAAATAATCCCTAGAAATATATAAAAACATAAAAGCCCTAAAACCCCAAATAACCCTAAGAAAGCCTTAAAAACCAAAAAACAATTAAAACCCCTAGAAATCCAAGAGAACACTAAGGAGGCTCCTGATGGATCCTTCTCTCCCGATGGCACCTTGACGACACCGGCGGTGATCCTACCCCCCCCCCCCTGTGGGGGAGGGTACTCCGCTCGATCATGATCGAGACCTTGCCTTCATATCTCCTCCAACATCTCTTTCTCTACCTACCTTCCCTCGAATTGACCTTTTCCTGAAGGTTCCTAACCTATATGAAGGCTACCCTCACTTGCCATTATCAAAATCGGAGTTCCATGCAGCCCTTGTGCTCTATTGCTTGACCCTTGTTGCCCAGTTCGTGAAGCAGCGACCCTCAGTGGAGGCTTTTGATAGATTCGTTTTTGAATGTTGGAATCTTCATGATTGGGAGACAATAGGTTTACTGGATGTCCGCCATTTTATGACCCGGTTCTCAACAGAGGAAGATCTGGTCCGTGCTTGGTCCATGGCTTCTCGAAGCCTTAATGGCATCAAATTTTTACCCTTCCGATAGAGCTTTGACCTGCATATGAACAGGGACTCTCCACTGATTACTTCTTGGGTAAGGTTCCCGAAACTCCCTCTTCAGTTTCAGAATCCATCCATTATTTTTATGATCAAAAATCTTGTGGGATGGTATTTGTGCTCGGACAAATGGACTCAAGTGATATGCCACCCAGTTGCTCCAAGAGTATGTGTTGAATTGGATGTCTCAAAACCTCTTATCAATTTTGTGTGGATTACTATTGGTAGGGAGTTTTATTACAAATTGTCGATTGTTGTGGAGTAATTTGTTGCATTCTGATCGATATGCAGGTGACTGGGTCATTCTAGCATTTATTGTAGATGAAGGGGTAGCAATGAAGAAGTTATGGTGGGTGAACAGCCAGTGATGGCAGAGGATAAAATTAATGTTGTGACAGGGACTCTTTTGATAAAGGAAATACCCTAGTAATCCACTGGGCCAAAGGTCTCTCAGGTGTATGAGAGATTGAATAGGGACTTCATGATTGAGCATGAGAAGGGGGGAATGGAGACTAAGGAAGAAGTGAGGTGCTGTGAAGTGTTGCAGGAGCAGGGGATGGATGGAAGAGTAGAGGAACATGCTTCAGGTGGGCAGTGAATGACGGTGCAGGCCTCAGAGGGGAAGGCTGCTGCACAAAGGCTAGTGACAGCGTCTCTCTTCGGTGGTCTGGACGTGAAATCTCCTCAGAATTCAGGTGAATCGGGGGGATGTTGCTGGTTTGGGATGGGTGGATGAGGGTCAAGAGACTATGATATTGTATAGTGGTCATGATGGACATAGGGAGGCCTTGGTCATGGATGGGGCCCCCTTGTGTAACAGATTTTTCTGTCTTAGTTATGTGGAGCTAGTGGACAAGGATGACACAAAGGGGGATGTGGAGAAGCAGGAGGTGGAAGAGGAAAGGGGGAGGCTGCTGATCCTAGGGTTTTGCCTGCTAAGGAAGTCCAATTCAGTGAGGCTTCAATGGTTCCTAGAGGTGGTATGCAGGATGGGATATGGGAAGTGCGTGGTAGTGAAAGGGTGGCTCAGATGGGGGAGGAGGCTAAGCAGGGGGAGGTACCTGGGAAAGGGGATTTGGCGGAGCTTGGTTCTATGGTGATAGAGGGCTCCCCGCAGCATGGGCAGGGACCATTGCAGGGAAAAGTGTCTGAGCAAGGGGAGTTGGTGGAGTAGTGTTTTGTGGCATGTGTTGAGGTGGTGAAAGAATCCACATTTCTTGGGAAGGGGAAATTGTCTTTGATGGTGCATGATGGGGCTTCTACTGGTGAGTCACAGTTTGACCATGGGTAGGGGGGTTGCTGAACATAGGGAGGTGATGGAGCTGGTTGTGGAGGTGCATGACGAGGCCTCGTCTATTTGGTCTGACTGTATTCCCCAGGATGTGGACCAGGCCGGGCAGTTGGATGCTCTTAAGGAACCTGTTCTCACTGGTTGTTCTCTAAACTAGGAATCCTCCTTCATTCCCGAACAGGGCCTATTCCAGGTGGACGGTAGAAGGATGAATCGAAAAATGACTTTGATCAATAAGGAAAGGGACTTGGTTGATGAGGTCATCCCATATGGGAAGGAAAACAAACCTACAGGGATCTCTTTTGATCATCGAAGGAGGAAGCCAAGGAAGGATTACTCCACCCTCCCAAAGACTTTTTCTACAAGAGCTTCCTACAATGCTAAGGAAAATGCCTCTGTAAGGGGGGGTAAGTCTGTCCAGGCACAACATAATGTGAGTCAACAATAGCTTAGGGAGTACTATACTAACTTCCTCAAGCAATATGAATCATATGAATGGAAGTCAGTAGATTCATATGTTTCCTCTGGGTATGGTGATAATGGAGACCCATATAGAGATGACACGACCTCTGGTTATGGTGCAACTTCTGTTTACAAAGTTGGTGGTGACATTGACTGACTTTCTCTTGTGTGTGTATTTTTTCTTGGACCTTTTGGGGTTTGAGTATTTTGTGTCTTTTTTCTTTATTGGTTTTCCTTTTGGTGATTTTTTTTGGGTATGGGTCGATTGACCCTTCCCCTCCTCGGTTTGTAGTGTCTTCTTTTTCATAATAAATTTTTGGGGGCTAGGCTAGCCAAGTCATGCACCTCTTCTGCCCTAGAAACCCAATAAAGGTAAAAACCCTAAAACCCTAAAATTCCTAAAAACAATGAAGAGCATAAAATCCCTAAAAACTTTAAAATACACAAAAAACCACTAAAAACACTAAAAACCCTAGAAACCATAAATAAGTTAAAAACTCTAAAAACCATTAAAACCCATAAAAAACTCAAAAAAACCTAAAAACCCTAAAAAAATAAAAAAAACACTAAAATCCCTAAAAATAATAAAAATACTAAAAAATACCTAAAATCCCAAAAAAATAAAAAACACTAAAACCCTGTTAAAACCGAAGAAAACCTTAAAAACCAAAAAACTGTTAAAATCCCAAAGAAACCTAAAAACGCTAAAAACCCTAAAAACCCCTAAAAAGACACTAAAAACCCCTAAACCCATAAAAACACCTTAAACCCCCTAAAAACCTTAAAAACACTAAAAACCTATAAAACCCTAAAAAACCACTAAAATCTCTCAAAACCCTTTAAACCCCCAAAACATTAAAAAACTCTAAAAAAAATGGCCAAAAAACTCAAAAAAATCCCTAAAAGCCAAAAAACACACAAAAACCCAAAAAACCCTAAAAATACCTAAAACCCCTAAAACCCCATAAAAATCCTAAAAATCACTAGAAATCCCTAAAAACGTAAAAACTCAAAAACCCTAAAAAACCATAAGAAAACCTTAAAAATATAAATACACTAAAAAACCCTAAAAAATACATAATCACTAAAAACTCAAAAAGAACCCTAAAATGACCCTAAAACACTAAAAACCATAAAAACCATTAAAACCTTAAAAACCCTAAAAACCCATAAAACTCCTAAAACCACTAAAAACTATAAAAAACCTTTAAACCCCTAAAAAAATTAAAAACAATAAAAAGATATTAAAGCCCCTAAAAACTCAATAAAAACCCTGAAAACCAAAAAAATATAAAACCCTCAAAATCCTTAAAACCCCTAAAACCCATAAAAATCTCAAAAAACATTAAAATCCCTAAAATCACAAAAAACCCAAAAAAACCATTATTTCCCCATGGAAATGTTAGAACCCATGTGATTGATTATTGGGATTTGATATTTTTACAATAATTCATGTCATGTTCACTATATCAAGATAGTTTCCAACATGTATTGTTTGAGGAACTGAAAACACACAATGGTTCCCTTATTAGAGATGTTTCACAAACCCACTTTATAAAGGTATGCGATTGTTTGGAAATTTTCCAATAATGATTAGGGACTCATATTGGTTGAGAGGATGGGAGGTCGAGCTTATCACACCCTTTTTGGGGGAATTTTTTACTTCTCTATGACTTTTTTATAGATTTAAGACATATTCATGAATTCTTTATTAAATCCCAAGTATAAATCAGGTCCCCTTGTATTAAAAATCAATTATTAACATGTATTGATTATAGAATCATCTTTATGTATCTAAGGTTATCCATTAATGGGGATATATATATGTATTTGAGTTTCTCTATCAATTTTACCCTTTTTTATGTGGGATACATATTATTTAGTCATCTAACATTATGATTTTGGTTTTAATCCACGTTGTGAGGTGCTCTTGAATTTATCACCATCTAATAAGATGGAATTTATTTTCATATTAGGATCAAACCCATGATATGGGATTCCTATATATCTTTTTGAAAGTAATAAGAATCCACATAGTTCAGTTCCACTTAATAGGTCATATCATACCTTTTAAGGACATGTGATGAGGACTAAACCTTGTCTCTTAAAGTCGTGTGGCAAGGAAATCTGGGAAAAATATTTAATCCCAAGGGTTTGTTGTGGTAAATATGCCAAATTATCACAAATAACTCAGAGTTAATGTGTCTTATTGGGTTGGTGAAGCCCTATTGGGAATGTGGCTCGAAGAATATTATGGTGAATTTGGGGTTTTGGGATTGGACCTTAGAGAGTCTTCCCAAGTATCAAACTTGGATGGGAATCAAATCCCACTTATTTCAACTATTTCAGGAACCTGAACCTATGGAGAATATTTTAAGGTTTTTTATAGGGGAATGTGGCCCTTTGATAGGATATAACATGGTTTTAGGGATTACACCTCAAAGGAGTCCCATGTGTCTAGAACCATGAGGAAAGTTTTGAATCATGGTAATTTAGAGGTTTGGTTGGGTCTTACACCTTGGAGGATGCCCATGGTTGTGATAAATATGGTTAGGGATTATGTTGAATAGTAGGACCGCGATATTGATACATGTCTTTGAGGACCCACACGTATGGAGGCCCTCTAAAAAGGTGAGAGGATGTTCTGGAAAAGGATTCTTGACTGAGACATGCATCTAACCATGAATATTTCATGATCTTCACTAAACTATAAGTTCACATTAGTAATTATCTAATGTGATAAACAAGATGAAATTAAATATCTTGGAAACAACACATTATTTCTTCCACGGGTGTAAGAGGCTAGGGCTATGGGAGAAGAAGAAAGGGTTTTTATGTGCCTCTCTTCTTTCCAGTTTTCATAACCAGGATAGTCACATCTGACTACTCATCTAGTTATGGACCATGAGAAGGGAAAAGGGCTAACTCCAAGAGGGATTCCCTGCTCCTAGTTCTAGAGTAATATAGGAGTATTTGTCACCAATCCCTATCAAAGGTAAACAAAAGTGTGATCCCCACACCCTCACTATCTGGAATGGTATGTACCTGGTCTTAGAGATTAGAAGGGGAGATCGTACTCACCCTCACATTTGAGATTAGGTGGTCCCTGTAACTACGATTGGGGCCCTTATGACCAAATGGTTTCATAAATACACACATCTCGAGGACCCTACTCGTTAGGTCTAATAAGTGTGGGACACATCTGATTGAAGGAATGCATAACTGAATGGGAGATATGATTGTGTGTATCTCACCATTTTTGTGAAAGTATAAAGGATTTGGTGGTGGATTCAATTTTGTACACTATATATAAGTTATTTGTAGGAAGAGAGGCCCTGCCCTTAGTGTCTTAAAAGAGGTCTTAGAAGGTGGCTTGCGCAGATCAAAGCTAGGCAAGAAGATTGTCCTTCATGCAAGGTAGACCTGGGAGAGACTGGAATTACATCATGCAGGGTAGGATTTTGATAGTTATATATTCCTTTGGAGATGTAAAACTTGGGAAACAACACTTGGTTGAGGCCTTTATATAAGAACCAAGGTTTTCCTCAGGTGTCCCTAGAAGTGTCTCGCATACTTCTGAGGTTTGGGAATGGACCTTTGCATTAGTGCTTATCAACTAGGGGAGAGGTCCTCATGCAGTTGTCTTATGTTTCAGAATTTGGAGGGGATTTTATCACACTATCACCCTTATTTTACTCTTCTATTTAGTTTTGGAGAGCTATTAGAAAGGTTTTGAGGGATTGGATGAAGGGTATGCATGATTAGAGCTCTGAGGTTTCTTTTGGTTTTCTAGTTCTATAAATTAGGAGACTGAAGGTCATATTTATATGAAAACACATGACCCTTATAAAAGGATGTTTCTTGGATAGGTACCTTGTGAAGGTGTCCTGTATAGTCACCTTATACATGGGTGGATGACCTTCTGGGTTGTACAAGTAGGGCCTACATGAGTCTCTTAGCATGTAAGCCTCGTGCACGTAGGCCGATTTGGGTGAGTTCCCTTGATCCTTCTTATGGATCTTCACCACTTTATTTATTGAAGTATTTATCATCAAATATTTTTATCCCCATGTAAAAAAAGGATTTTAAAAAAAATCCCCCCCCCCATGATTGGATTCAATCAGAAGAAGAGGGTATAGTCCAGAGTTAGAAGGAAGAAAATATTTTTGGGGTTGCATAGGTATTCCAAAAAATTAATCTATGGAGGTCATCCACACAAGTATGGATCACAAGTCAACCATATATATATATATAGGTGTCCACTAGATGAATTATTCCTTCTATGTTTTCTTTCTTTTGATCTCATTACATAAGTCTTTCCTACTGTCTTTCTATGCTCTTAGTTTATGCAAGACTTTTGGATTATTACCTTCATTCAAGAACTTGGTATGACTTTTAAACCTATCATTGAACCTTTAGAAATTAGCCTATGCAAGTTCATTAGGTCGAGTGACCTTCATGAGTCACTTGGGTGAATGTATTGTGTGAGTCACTTGGGCGAGTTACTTGGGTGACTGAAATGTGTGATTCACTTTTGTGAGGCCCTCCCCTTTTTCAAAATTTATGAATTTTCTAACACCAATATTTTTAATTTAATGAAAATATTGATGTGTCCTTATAGACATCCAATGGATGATCCAATGGATTCCAATGAACAAGATGTTGTATATGTTTTATACAAGATCAAAATCATCATTAGAAACTACTATGATATGTGTGAATCCACCCTCCTAGACATAGAGAAGCATCTGAAGTAGTACTAATGCGAGAACCCACGAAGTGATTATCTACCACTCTATAGCTATGGGCTTATGAGAGACATATTAATCCCAAAGATCCAAAGTTACCTTCCAAATTCATAGTTTATAGAACATACCAATTTTCTCATTTCCAATGTCTCTTCTAAGGAAGTATTCATCAAATAAGGAATAGTTCATATCACATGTGTCACACACCACATCTTTTGTGCACTAGATATGGATCCTCAAACACAAGAATAAAATCCTCATTGTCATGATTCAACCTTCCAAACTTCCAAGATAGATCCATCAAAATGATAGAAGGTGGATTGTGACTTCTTCTCTAGAGGGGGAGTCAGTCCTGAATGGATGTGAGCATACTAGATGTGTCTAACCTCTGAAGAGTTTAAAAATGGGATTTAAAATTCTATATTTTTGAGGGTGTTTGGGTGGCGCAAACATATTTTTACAAGAACCCAGACATCATCCCTAAACTGCTGAGCTGGTGGAGCCTTGTGATGAATTCATTCCATCTGATGTATGGAGAAGTTAGCATTATCCTGTGAGATGTTTACAAAAATTTTTTAATCCCTATAATTGGATAAATGTATGGTGAGTTTATCCTAGTGAAGGTTACATGTGACGATGATGAAAGGATGTCAGTCTTGGCCCATGATCTTTTAAATATGGATTGGAAAATTAAGAAGGGAGACCCCCATCAGAGAGGAAAAATTCATTTTGAAGCATGGATGAATTCCTTCCTTGATCTATAAGGATAAGTTCCTAATTACCAAATCCCAATGGTTTTACCTACATTATAGAATGAAATAATTCTTGTAATATTCTAGCCTTACCTTAGAGAAAGTACAGTATCACTAGTGGGGCTATAAAGTGAGGCTTGAGGTTTCTATGAGGACCCGCCTGGCTGACTTTCTTAAAATGTGGCTAAGCTTATAATTGTTGCCATTCCATGAATACAATGGTGGTGAGAGACAAAGTAAATTTATTATAGTATTAAAACTAGTATACTTGAGCCACATAGGATTCCCCTATTTTGGTGAAGATATGCTGGCATTTATTTCATCTGTACATTGGGAAGTACCCATTCCAAATTTCAGGTCCATTTTAATTGCTATGGGGATGGATAGAATCACACTTTAGTTCTCATGATATACTGAGTGGAGTTCAGGTTCCTTAAGTATGATTTCACCCATTCATTTAGGTTTTTTCCAGTATCTAGAATTTATCCCTAAATCAAGACAAATTTTTGAGGATTCTGATCATATCAAGGGAGTTCAACTTCTTCCCATATAGGGATCGGCCTGCTAGGATGTTCCCTAATAATGGAAAAGCAAATGAGGTCATATATGATTTCATTCAGAGATAGCATACCTCCAATTGATCATGAGATCATATGTGAGGCCTATTATCCATATCACTTTACCCACCAATTCAATTTTATAAAACATCCAAGAGTCTCCCCATGCACTTTTTACTTGAGAAACACTCGATGTTGTCTGGTAAAATTTTGGATCCTTATGTACTTAGATGTAACCAAAATGTCAATCAAGCTACCTTTGTCAGGTGCATCGATTGGGCTGGAATCTGGGTATGATAATGCTTCAATTTTTTCATACCCTCAAGGGAAATTAAAAAAAATTGTTCCTCAAGTTGTGACTATAATGACCACTAGTTGTTGATAGCCTATAAGGGAGGTTCATCCTAAGGGTGATGATGTTAAATATTAAAATTATTCAAATTGATCTCAAGAAAGGTCCATGAGGTAGGTCAGAGATGAGACCACATCTACCACAAAAAGAGGGTTTAGTTTTCATTGTCAGGAGGAGACTCGATCTCCAGTCACTCAAGATTCTGTGAGAATAGAGAGGCCTGAAAGGTATTAAAAGTCGAAATATATTATGTATTTGTCACATCTGGAAACATTAATAATGGATTATGTATGACCTTTGGTAATTAAATCATGGTAGGGCATGAATCATGGCCTTGAAGACATGTGGGTATTTATCCAGGATGGAATGTGTATCTTAGAGATTATAGATATTAAATAAACCTCTGATCTTAACCCCAACATAAATTTTTATATGGTAAGGAAATATATTTTGGAGATGGAGATGTAGATATATGCAACCGATGATCAGATCCTAGCCACTATGTGGGTATATGATATGATGGACCGAGCTGTAATTGAGAGTATATTTGGTCGATCTAAAGAGGAATGGGATGACTATGTCGATGTTAGTGAGTTATCTATATATTTTCCCTTTTCCCATTCCTCCATCATCATACATCATTAAATTTGAGTGAATTTATCCTAAAGTTGGAAGGAGTATGAGAAGAAGTGCCAAGGGTGCTGCTCGAGTCATCGAAATATGTTCCCACAGGTACCCCATCATACTAGGGATTGAGTCTACTGTCAGCCCTCTCAGCTATCGTTACTGTAGAAAGGGAAGAGCGACCTGGTAATATCAGATTAAAATCATAATGTTTCATTCATTGATCTCTAAATTTATTTTCTAATGAAATTTCAGATCCTTTTCCGACACTGGAGGACATTTCAATAATCAATTTTGGTCTCGTTTCCAATCAAGAAGTGTCTGACAGGGAACTCAGATGTTCTGATGAATGTGTTAATGCTAATCCTGAATCTGAAGGGTTAAAAGGGGGATTTCCTATCAATAGAATGGCATGAGAAATCAATGGTGGAGCCAATTTGGTTCCTGATCCACTCACCTTGGATATCCCTACTGATAAGGATGTTGTGAGATGTGAGGGTTTATATAATGAACTTATTGAAGAACTAACATACCTTGAGGAAATTTTGAAAAATGTTAATATCCTTTCCTCTTTAGAGGAGTTATAGAACATTGATAGGTTATTGGAAGGACATTATTTTTCTCTTTATTTCATTTTAAAAGGAAGTCTTCCACCTTACATTTTATGTCTTACATCAGATCTTAACTTGTGTATCTGTTTACATAGAAACATTTACCAAGATTTTCATGACCAAGGAACCCAAGTCTATTCTATTCCCATTGCTGAGGAAGAAACAACTGAGGGCCTCAAAGTGGGAGATTATTGAGAGCCCTCCATCTTAGTTTTAGAAAAAAACATTGGGGGTATTATTTTCCAAGAGACCCCACTCATAAGATTGAGACTGGGGATGTCAGAGGGGCATCAATTCCAGCCATCGATCTAACAATAGGTGAGTGTTTATAACTGCTCTATTTGTTTCATTTTCTTTGCTTTTTATTAACTCCCTGATGTTAATAATGGGTGTATCCTTTTTTCCAGGGCTAGAAGCTTTTGTGGATGAGCCTATGAAGGGATATTCCATGCCCATTCAAAAAACATTAGAAAGTAGATTTTGAATTGTATTGGATGGATTATAGTAGGATTCCTCATTAAGTACGCAAATCCTATAATATATTTCTCCCTCTGAAAGTAGTTTTGAGTCAGGATTGGATACACAAGACACCCTTTTCACCACACACCATATTTTCTGGCAAAATATCTGGAAGATAGTCTCTGAGACACCTCTTAGAGACCTACCCTTGTGATTTTTTGAATTCCAATCATGTTTGGAATATTGGGATTTGGATAATTTTATTACCTAATAATCCATCAAGCAGTGAAGTCAATCATTCGGTATTTATAGGACAAGAAAATATCATAGCAAGACAAGGGGTAGATAGCAGGATAGTTTGAAGGTCTCAGAGCTACCATATCCCAAGATGAGATTGGTCACACCAAGGAGGTGGAGGAGTATAACATCACATTGATGAGAAATCTATCCAAATGGTGTGTCTTTAATAATAATTAAATGTCATGAAGGAAGTGATGGAATTAATTTGTCGATCCTTGATGGGGTCCTTGGAACCGGGAAGATATTTTGTTGTTTCAAAGCAGAAGAAGCTCCATAATGCGGAATAGGAAATTGCTACACAATTTACCTAGTTTTAGAAAACTTCAAACAATACTTGGGATGCAGTTTAACAACTCAAAGACTATATTAAGCAGCACATGTAAAACATGGTGGAAAGGCTCCAACATGTTGATGTTCCTACCCTCTTTATAACATGAATGAAAATGGGTTTTTCTGATCATTTTTCTGTCATTCCAATTTTCATTATAATCATAATATAATATTGCTAATGAATCAATTTAATGAATTACATTTTATTATAATTACAACTATAGGGGTGAGGTAGTGCTCTAATTTTTTCCTAGGTATTTGTACCTAGAAAACATAGTTTGAATGTTTCTAGGTTCATATAGAAGACCTTGCAAACTTTGTGTCATTTTTGTATCATCACCATAATTTTTTTATGTCTGATATGTAGAAGACTTAGTGGGTGAGACTTACATTTTTCTTAGGCTTCCCATTTTTGGTTTTCAACCTAATAATTTTTTTTGAATTTTACTTTTCATTTGTCAATTTCTTTCATAAACTAGGAAAAGTGTAGGTCTAGTGAGCTAAGACTTGACTTTTATCTTGGGTTCCCTTTTCTAGTTTTCAACATGGAGAATATTTTTTCTCTTTTGGTATATAGTTTAGAGTATTTCAAGCCAAACTAATGCGACTGATGTTTTAACATGAAAAAATATGACCATCGTTTTTGGAATAATGAACTAAATAAGGATTATGTGCTGAGATTTTTCAAACATTATCCAAATATGTGAATGATGATTTTGAGTCATGATTTTTTGATTCCCAGATATAAAAAATGATATGATACAAGTATGTGAGGAATGTTCATGGACCATGTTCCAAAAGTGGTTTCCAGTATGATATGGTTAGGGTTTATGGGAATATAGGAGGTTTCTACAGGTGATGAATGTTCCACTGGTTGTAAAACCCTTTTTTTCGTGACTTTATGAAAATCCAACTGGTTAATATTACTGTATAGTTAAACAAGAAAATTATATGACTAATTGGCCATTTTGGTGGGTGAATTATGCAAATACAATAATGGTGTATTATTGTATAGTCAGATAAAGGTTCCCTTAGGATGCTAACATTCTACTGTCGATGGAAAAAAGAAAGATTATAGAGATTTGGGTTTCTTAAACCATAAGGGAAGGTATCTAAGAATGAAGGTAATATCTAGACATGAATGGTGAAGCCACTCATACATAAATTTGGTATGTGTATAGGAGGGTAAAATTTGTTTCAATCATAATACTGAAAGGTAGGGGTCTTCGAAGAAATCTAGAACCTCCCTCCAAGATTGGGGTTGTGTTCAGCAATGGAGGGACACACATGTTTCAGCTATTGTAGAAGAGAGATATAGAATGAAAGATATATTCATCACTACATGTCTTCATGGAATTGGTATCAACTCATATGAGTTCTTTAGTGTGATGCGGTAGATGACCAACATCAAGAGAAAGGCTCCTCCCTAGAGAGAGTTCAAACATCATGTGGTTTAAGGTCATGTGACTAGGACATGGGCTATTCAGTTTAATGTCAAATGGAAAGTATGTTGAGGGATAAAATTTAAGGTCATTTAGATTTGATCTAAGGATTAATATTTGGCCATTCCATAGTGATCTGACTGATAATTTTCCACCATCTTCATGTATGAATGGGGGAGTTTGTAATATGTAATCTGGGGGATTTCAGATTCAAGAGGTGATATGGGAAAAATATGAAACGAATCACCATGGACAACATTTTAATAGGGATTTCCAACATTATTTTATTGAGGCCTACAAATAAAGAGGAGGTCTCTCATGTGGATGAATGTGCCACTGGTTGAAAACCCCTTTTTTGGTTGAATATAAGGAAATTAAAATGGGGTGTATTAATTCATAGTTAAATAATGGAATCCTCTGAATGATATGACCTTTTAGTGGGAGAATTTATGAAAATACAATAGGGGTATATTACTGAATAGTTAGACAAATTCATCCTCAAGAATTTGACATTCTATTTCTGATAGAAAAAGAAATTTTATGGAGATTCATATTTCCCCATACATAGATTTTGGTTTGTATAAGGAACATTCTTGAGTTATAGAAGGGTAATTACATGTAAAAATAACTTAAGAACGGATAGAAATGTCTGGAATACTATTTTTACCCATACGCAAGGAAGATAAATTTTTTTCATTATGCCTGAACCCAAGATTTAGGATCTAGGCATCGCTACATATCTCATCAAAGTGAGAATCAAGCTATATGTAGTTTTAGAATTAAAATCCCCACACTAATTCAATTATTGTTTTTATAAGGGTATTTTTTTCATTATTATGGTTGGTCTCTAGAAATCAGATCTAGGAATCACTATGTGTCTCATCAGAGTGATAATCAATCCATAAGTAGTTCTTTGAAACCATGTTAAATTATTTCTTCCATGACTTACCATGGAGTTTAATGTTGTGCACAGAGGATGAGGGAGCATTTAAACATAGAATAAGTTGTAAGTCAAACATGTAGTTTAAAATCATGTAGTAAAGATGAATCATGTAGTTTAACATCACGAGGCTAAGATGATATGGTGCATTGTAGTTTTTGGTTGTATGACTAGGACCATGGAATTATGGGAATAGTGGGTAATATGAGGCCTAGAAGACCAAATATATTCCATAAAACTTCATATGTGATGGAGGGAATTGTAAACTATGATCTTGGTGGTTCTCAGGCCAGGATAAGTGAAATGGGGAAATAATTCCTGAAATTACCATGGATCATGTTCAAATAGTGGGTTCCTACATGATGTTGTTGGGGCTTATAGAGATAGAAAATTCTTATCCCTAGGATGAACATTATACTGATTGGAAAACCATTTTGGTTGGAGAATTTATGAAAATACAACTGAGGAGTATTACTACATAGTCAAAAAAACATCCTCTGACACACAAGATCTTTTTTGTGGGAGACTTTATAAAAAACCAAGTGAGTGTATTACTGCATAGTCAATAATGGAATCCTAATGTATCAAACATTCCATTTATAATAGCTAAAGGAAGTTTATTAATATCCAAAATTTCCCAAGATTGGGAGTGTGATCTATGGAGGAAATATTTCCAAGTAAAAAGGAAGTATTTTTATTGGAATTGGTTATAGAGTATGGAGTCCCCAATATAGATTTGACTCATGTGTGGGTGGGGAAATTTGTGTTTCCTAGAAGGACTAATGAATGAGGGAACCCAAATTAAGATATCCTATATACATCCATGTTTGTATATAGGAGAGGGGTAATTTTTTATTACTCCATGACTAGGCCTAGGACATGAGGTCAAGGAATCCCTATGTATCCCATTAAAATGAGAATAAATACTCACGTAGTTCTTGAAATGAGGAATGTTGGGAGGCCAAAAATGATGATTTTGATCCAATCAGTCATGGACTGAAATGTTACACAATTTTATGTAGTGCAACAATGATTTAAACCATGAAATTTTACATCACGTAGTAAGGAAATTTTGCTGTAGATTTTAAGGTCTTGAAACCAAAACCACATTAAATCTATAATGAGATAATATGACTTGATCAAGAAGGTAATACTTTTCCAAAACTCTTAAGACCATAAGATCTATTCTTGATGTGAGAAACAAGGAGTATTAAAGGTTTCATTTACCACACAAAAGAAATCAGGGAAATAAACAATGGTATTTTGATATTTTGGTTGATGGACCAAGATATAGGATCTTAGAATCACTATGTATATCATTAAAATGAGAGTAAATAAATACGTAGTTTTAGAAATCCTTAACATAAAATGATAGGAATAATAACTATGAGGTTTAATGTAATGAGGTAAGGATATAACTAATTCGACATGAAGAAGGGATATTACAGCTAGACCCAATAATGGAGATATGGGTGTCATTATGTATCCTATATTATTGGAATCACGACTCACATAGTTCTTGAATTAGTTCCCAACATTAATCAGGTATTAATGTAGGGGAATAGGTGACTTTCTATTTTTTTTGAATGATAGTTGGGCCCAAGACATAGGGTCTGGGCGACACTACATATCCCATAGAAACGATAACCAAGACACACATAATTAAGAATTGATTTGTGGTAGGAGATAATCACTAAGAGTTATGTTCCATTTAATCATGAATTGAAATGATTTTTATTTTAATGTCATGTAATAAGGATGTAAACTGTGCAGTTTTACATCATGCGGTAAGGGGGTTTTGATACAGTTTAATGTTTTGTTACTTGAACATTGGTCTATATAGGTTAGATTCTTACAACGAGGAATTTTTTGACTTATAGTTTTAGGTCATTTTAATAGGACCATATGGTGTGTCTTCTAAGTTCATGCATTCAGGACCATGATGATATGCAATTTTATGTCCTATATATTGGAAAAAGGGAAACATACAGTTTAGTGTTATGTGGAAAGGAAGTTTGTGTCATGAAATTTTAAATCATATGAAAAGGATCATGTAACATTCATTTTAACATCATGTGGCGAGTACTTGAATTTCATACAGTTTAGCATCATGTGGCATGGAAAATGCTATCTTTCAATTTTATGTTTTACGATAAGGATGAGGGATAAAACTATTTTACATCATGTAGTGAGGATGTGTATTTTTTGTAGTTTATTGTTGAACAACTTAAAATAATATTCTACACAGTTTAATGTCACGGAGTATGAAAGTATGGCTTCTTCATCAAAAAAATTATTTATTGAGAAACCTTGCATTGGTATGGGCCTTGATAGGCTCTCCATCCCTCAAAATCAAATAATAAGATCCATTAGAGTGGACCTTGTGTATGGAATAAGGTCCCTACAACTTTATCTCAAGCTTTGGAGGTTTCTTCCCTAGTATCATCAGAGTCCAGAGGGCCAGTACCAATTCTACGTGGAGGAATGAGCAGAGGCATACTTTCTTGTTAAAAGCCACTGATATACAATTTTGGTGACTTATAAGTGATTTAAGGTACATAGTATTTTCTCATCGAGCCACTCCAATTCATCCAACCATTTTTGGGATTACTCATCTACAGATAGCTAATAGAAGATGGAAACAAAAAGTGAGGGAAATTGGACTTAGATATAGCAACCCAACCTTTTCTTACATTACTATTACATCATTTTAAAGATAAAAAACATAATATAATTACAAATATAGGATCTAACAGTTTAGTGTCTTGGGAAAAATAGGACCATTCATAACTTTTACAACATAAATTATGAACAATCATTTAATTCCTTCTTCACTAGCTTCTTATTGGCACTTGCCTTCTCCTTAGAACATGTATTCACCTGAGGATATACATCAAAAAAGGGGTGAGATAAAATCCCAGTAAGAGGATAGATAATAAAAATATAGCATGGGTTGAGCATAATCATAATATGGGAAAAATATCATGAAATTGATAGGAAACATAAATATAAGACTTGAAATGTGGCAATGCATAAAAATGAAACATCATGTCTTAGTGATTAACTACCACACATACTTGTGAACAAATCTATCATCTTTTCCAAATAATTTTAGATTTACTCATGAGATTAATCATATTACCCAATGCATTGGAGCACTATATAATTCCGGGCGCACCTGTCACATTCAAACATTCATATTGCGCTATATAATTCCGGGCGCACCCGTCACCTCATAATATTATCATTATCATGCATTCCATGTAGAACATATATCAATAATGAACATAACTAACCCATGTTATGGAATTTGTTTCATCTCATAAGAATACATTCATAAACTTTGGGTTCCCAAAAGAAAGAAGGAACAACATACTTGATACAAGAACCATCAACCATGAATGAGAGGTAAAAGTTGAGTTCTTAAAAGAAGAGTTCTTTTGAAAAACATTTTTTTTTTTGACATAAAATTCAGTAGAAAACATGTATATCCCAGAAAAGGTAAGATAATTATTAAAAAATGATTTTTAAGAAGTGACCATACCAAATTGGAGTGAAAGAGGTAGAACCCGAAGAAAGAAAATTGGGTTCGAGATTTTCCCCTTACCTTGTATCTGAAAACTTCCTTCTCTTTAATGTCCTATATAATGACATTATATTTATTAATTATAAATTACAGAACAATTTATACATGAATAGGGTTCATTCTGGTTTCATTATGTCATTATATGTTCTTTTGGATGACTTATAGAGTTTAGAAACTTTGTTCGGGGATGTTCCTTTTTATGGTTTTTCTTGGGTGGTTCACTTGTATTCATAAATTGAAGTTCGGGTAGAACATGGTTAAACATACAGAACTGATATAACATGTTATTAATGACATTATAGAATTTAAAATGATCTTATAAGGAGTTATATTATATACCATGTGGATGCATCATTATATAAAAAATTAAATGATGATTGTTTGGGTTAATTTGGGCGGTTTTTCGATCACAAAGAACTTGTTTTAATTTATCACTTAGTATTATGTACATAAGTCAGTTATAGAAATTTAAATAGGACATAATACATATAAATATTCTGGTTAAACCAAAAAAATGATTTCATGACCAGATCTGAAGGTAGAAATGTAAGAAGAAAACATGTTGTTCTTGAAGGTGATTAATTAACACCTCACGAACAACGTTCTCTTTAATAAAATAAAAAGAAGAGGATAAAGAGGGTTGTATGATATAATATCCCATTAGTATCATAAAATTCCAGTATATGTATGTTACTGTAGTTACCATACCATTTGGACAAAGATAGGTGGGTAAAGAATAAGAAAAGAACTTGAAATTGAAAGGGAATTAAAGGAGAAGAGCGAGAGAAATTACCTCTTGAATACTCCCCTTGAGATCCTCCTTAAGGGCTCTAATATTGGTCTTTTGATGTGACCAAAAGCTCTTGGAAGTGGGGGAGGGTCTAGGGAAGATTATTGGGAAGAGTTTAAACAAGGCTTAAAGCTTGAGAGGTGTGAGGAAATGAGGGTGTGAAGGGTGGTATTTTTAGCAGGGGGAGAGGGGTTTCCTTAATATAAAATTCATTAGTTTATTGTTTTCCCACAAGACAAGGAATAGTGAGTCTTTAATGACCAATAATAGTAATTTTATAATTTAATCCCGAACCAAGTGGTCTTCCATCAGCATAACATCACACATGACCCTATAATTAGCTTATTTTGTAAATTATGGTATTTCACTATTCATCAAAAAATTCATGTATTTCAGAAAAATCCCAAAATTTCACCCCAACCATTTTTTGACATTTAGAATCCAAAAATGAAGTCCATTTTTCAAAAATAATTTTCTAAATATGATTAATTTAATATTTAATTAAAATCATGGTTTATTACTAAAAAAACAGTTTTAAAACATTCATTTACTTGTTCTAAAATATAGGTACATCATACTTTCAATTGAATATTATTTTTATAATATCATAGGTATGGTTAATATTCATTAGGGAATATCACTATTCATAGGGTTATGTTACTATTTATGAGGGTAGGTTACTATTCACCAATTTTTTTTTGTTTTATTAGAGTCCAAAAGTCATCTTGAACACAACCGTGTATGTCAGATTTTCAAAATTCCCAATACAAAAGTGACAAAATTATGTTTAAAGGTCACTTAGTACTTAGTAGTTCATTATGTTGTGTTTTCATGTGATTATATGACATAATTATAAGAAAGGAATTTCCATTGAAAAACTTTGGGTCGTTACATTCTTCCCCCCTTAAGAAATTTTGCCCCCGAAATTTCACTTTACATAAACAGGTGAGGGTACATCTCCTTCATTGCCTCTTCCGGTTCTCAAGTTGCTTCCTCAAACTTATGGTTCCTTCACAACACTTTAACAAGATGAGTTGTATTGTTGCGCATAACCATATGTCCCGATCCAGAATCTCTACTGGTTGTTCCTCATAAGAGAGATCATCTTCCAGCTGTACCACCTCTGAGTTTATTACATGTGAGAGGTCCGTTATGTACTTCCTTAGCTGTGATATGTGAAACACATCATGAACTTGAACCATATTTGGTGGAAGTGAAAGTCGATAGGCCACATCTCATATGCGGTCAAGGATCTCAAAGGGGCCAATGTACCTTGGGGTTAGCTTCCCTTTCTTTCCAAATCGAATGACTCTCTTCCATGGAGATATTCAAAGGAAGACATTATCTCCAACGTCGAACTTCAAGTCCCTTTGATGGTTTTTAGCATAGATCTTTTACCGAATATGAGTATCTTTGATGTGTTTCGGGATAACTTGAGCCTTCTCTATCATCTCTTGAACAATATTGGGTCCAAGTAGCTTTCTTTCTTCAACTTCATCCCAGCAGGTTGGAGTTCTACATCGCTTTCCATACAAATCTTCATATGGAGAAATCTGAATACTCAAGTGAAATCTATTGTTGTATGAGAACTCAACCAATGGGAGATGTTGATCCCATCCACCTTTGAATTCTATAGAGCAAGATCTTAGCATATCTTCAAGTGTCTGAATAGTCCTTTCAAACTGGACATCAGTTTGGGAGTGATAGGTCATGCTGAAATTTAATTCAGTACTCAAAGCATGTTGAAGGGTCCTCCAGAATTTAGATGTGAACCTTGGATCAAGGTCAGAGACAATTCAGAGTGGAACACCGTGCAGTCTCACAACTTCCTTCACATATATCTTTGAAAGTTGTTCAAGCGATATATCTTCTTGAATAGTGATAAAATGGGAAGTCTTGGTGTGTCGGTCAACCACAACCCATATCACATTATTTCCCTTTGACGTCTTTGGGAGACCCATGACAAAGTCCATAGTAACATTTTCCCATTTTCACATGGGTATAGGCAATGACTGCATCATCTCTTTGGACTTTTTCGCTATGCTATAACTTTCTGACATACCAAGCACCTTGATATATATTCTGCATTCTCCTTCTTCATGTTATCTGACCATAAGTGTTCTCGGAGATCGCGGTACATCTTGGTACTCCTAGGATGGATAGAGAAATTTGATCTATGTGCATTTTCCAATAGCTCCTTCTTTATCCCGGGTGATGAAGGCACCCAAAGCTGCGTTCCAAACCGAATCACACCATCATCATCGATATGGAACTCTTGCAGCTTATTTTCCTTTACTGCATTCACCCTCTTTTGTATATCAACATCATCCCTTTGTGATTCCTTAATCTTCTCTTGGATGGATAGTTGCACAATAATTTTGGAAAGGTAGGATGTATCCCCTGCCCTTATGATTTCCAAATCCATCCTTTTCATATCTAAGAAGATAGGGTCTTTCTCAATCTGTAACATGGATAGAGTAGCGGGTTCTTTTCTTCTTAGAGCATCATCTACCTTGTTCGCTTTTCTAGGATGGTAGTGAATATAGCAATCACAATCCTTGATTATCTCTAACCATCTCCTTTGTCACATGTTGAGATCCTTTTGTGTGAATATATACATTAGGATCTTGTGGTTAGTGTATATGTCACACTTCTCACCATAAAGGTAGTGCCGCCAGATTTTCAAGGAAAAAATCATGGCTGCCAGCTCTAGATCATGCGTCGGGTAGTTCTGCTCATGGATCGTCAACTTTCGGGAGGCATAGGCTATCACATTATCATTTTTCATGAGTACACAACCCAATACTTTCTTTGAAGCATCACTCTATATCACAAAACTTTCTCCACTTTTCGGTAGTGTGAGTAAAGGTGCAGTGATCAGCCTTCTCTTTATCTCCTTGAAGATTCCCTCGCATTCTTCCATCCAGACTTACTTTACCCCTTTCCTTGTTAACTTAGTTAGAAGGCTTGACAATCATGAGAAGTTTCTCACAAAACGTCGATAGTACCTAGCTAATCCAAGAAAACTACAGATTTATGTGACACTAGAGGGCCTGGGCCATTCCTCAATCGCCTTTTTCTTTGAAGGATCCACAGATATTCCCTCACTTGTGATCACATGTCCCAAGACCGTGACTTGCTTCATCCAAAATTCACACTTGCTGAACTTGGTGTACAAATTATACTTTCTCAATGTCGCCAACACAAGTCTTATATGTTCTTCATATTCCTCCTTGCTCTTGGAGTAGATGAGAATATCATCAATAAACACTACCACAAATTTTTCAAGGTAATGTATAAAGACTATATTCATCAAATCCATGAAGATTTCAGGGGCATTAGTAAGTCCGAAGGGCATAAAAAAAGTCATAGTGCCCATACCTTGTACGGAAGGCATTCTTCTAAATATGTTCATTATTGACCTTTAGCTAATGATATCCAGAATGAAGATCCACCTTTTATAAGTATTGAGATCCTCTTAACTGGTCAAAAAAGTCATCAATCCTTGGGAGAAGATACTTGTTCTTTATGGTGATCTTGTTGATTTCCTAAAAATAGATACACAGCTGCATGGTTCCATCCTTCTTCTTTATAAATAGAACTTGCGCACCCCAAGGTGATGCACTAGGGCGTATGAACCCTTTGTCCAGATTCTCTTGCAGCTGCTTCTTTAACTCCTCCAGTTTGATAGGATCCATCTTATAGGGACACTTTGAGATAGGAGTAACTCCGGGTATGAGTTCAATTGAGAACTCTACCTCACGATCCGGGGGAATTCTGGGTAACTCTTCAGGAAATACATCTTTGTATTCCCTTATGATGGGCATTTCCGCAAGGTTGGAACTATCCTTCGACCCAACCATTTGGGAGAGGTATGCTTTTTCATAGGGAATCAACATCCACATAGATGAAGGACATTTCAAAGGAGATTTATGATATTCCTTGCATTTGTAGAGGAGCATGGGATGGTTCGGAATATGAAAAGATATTTCTTTTTCCCGACAGTTGATATGTTCTCTCTATAATGAGATCCAATCTATTCCCATTATAGCATTGAATTCCACCAAGGGAAGTATTACGAGATTCAACGGAAGAATCTTCCCACATACACCAATAGGAGAAGAGTCAAACACTTGGGTTGTAATGATTGAACCACTTTGTGTTTTTGTAGATATCACTACTTCATGGTTTCGGGGCTTCAATTCTATATTTCTAGAAAACTTGCAAGATATAAAGGAATGCGTAGAACCCGAATCAAATAAGACTTTTTTCCATTATTGAGTGAATAGAAAGTGTACCTTGTACGACTTAATTATCTTTCTCCACTTCCGCAGTAGTGATGGCATAAGCCTTCCCTTGTTCCTTTGTCTTTGGTGGTTGCTGACGCTGATTACCCTCAAGAACTCGAGGTTTAGTGCACTGGATTTCATAGTGCCCTAGCTCCCTGTATTTGTAGCATTGAACCATGGGTAGTTTTCTCCTTTATTCCACCACATTATCCTTCCTTTTCATGTCTTTTCAACACTCTTGATCATGATGTCCTTATTTACCACACTTGAAGCATTTCCCTGTCCCTTTGAGGTAGTTCCCATGGTTCAACTTCCCACATTTTTGGCATGTGTGTTGTTGAGTTTTCTTCCCACCTTTATCATTAGATTCACCGGCTTGAAACTCCATCTTTAGTTTCTTATCACCATATCCATGTGACCATTCTCCAAACTCCGTATCTACTTTGAGATCACGTCAAAAAAATTCTTCATAACTCCCAAAGTCTCGAATTTCAAGAGCCTTTAGAAGGTGTGGTTTTAATCTACTAAAGAATCTTTCAATTTTTCCATCATTGTTGATAAAAAAACCTGAAGCGTACCTTGAAAGACTTGTGAAATTCGCTTCGTAGGTTGTGACAAATTATCCTTCTTTTTTTACTGAGCTCTATGAATTCTCTCTCCATATTCATACGAAGAGTTCGTGGGAAATACTTATTAAGAAACATTATCTTAAAGTCTTCCCATTTCATCTCTTCAATTTCCTCCCTTGGCTTGGTGTTCTTAATCAAAGCCCACCATTGATCGGCTTCTCCATCTAGATGATAAATGGCTAGGGTCACCTTCTTCATCTCAGAACAGTGAAGAACAGAAAAGATATTCTCCATGGAGTTGACCCACTATTCTGCAGCTAGTGGATTATAAGATCCATTAAACGTTGGTGATCGTTGCCGCATAAAACATTCGATAGCCAGTTTATCCCTCTTTGGTGAAGGAGGACATTCCCCATTATTATGGTTATTATTCATAACCTGAGATAATTGGGTAAGAATCGCCATGATGTTCTAAAATTTACCTCCCAAATCATTGGGGATGTCGTTTGGGCAATCGTTGCATTATCCCTCACATGAGTTGTTGGTCTGATTTCTCTTGGTTCCCACAATTTTCTAAAATAGAAAAGGTTAGAACAAAACATAAGCAAACAAGTCATGAATAACTTATTCATTTAAACAATTTATACCAAAAACATAACATATGTTATCCCTATGTAAATATTCTTGTGTGCATATTTGTACTTAGTCTCATGCTAGAGTTTTTCTCTAGGGCTCACTAATCCTAATTCCGAAATTAACTAAACCTTTTCCTCTGATACCAACTATAGAAACCCAAAATTTTCTTAAATTACTATTACATAATTTTAAATATAAACAAAATAATACAATTACACATAGATTATCCAATGGTTTAGTGTCTTGGGAAATCTACGACCATTCATAACTTTTACAACATAAATTATAAGTAATCATTTAATTCCTTCTTCACTAGCTTCACTTGCCCTCTCCTTATCACACGTAGTCACATGAGGATATACATCTAAAAAGTTGTGATCTAAAATCCCAGTAAGAGGATAGATAAGAAAAATATAGAATGGGGTGAGCATAATCATAACATGGGAAAAAGATCTTGAAAATGAGAGGAAGCATAAATATAAGACTTGAAATGTGGCAATGCATAAAAATGAAACATCATGTCTTAGTGGTTAACTACCACACATACTTGTGAACAAAGATAGAATCTTTTCCATATCATTTCACATTTATTCATGATATTAATAAGTTTACCCAATGCATTGGAGCACTGTATAATTCTGGGCACACCCTTCACATTCAAACATTCATATTGCGCTATATAATTCCGGGCGCACCCGTCACCTCATAATATTATCATTATCATGCATGAAAAATAGAACATATATCAATAATGAAAATAACTAACCCATGGTAAATAATGGGTTTAATATCATAAGAATAAATTCATAAACTTTGGGTTCCCAAAAGAAAGAGGGAACAACATACTTGATACAAGAACCATCAACCATGAATGAGAGGTAAAAGTTGAGTTCTTAAAAAAAGAATTCTTTTGAAAAACATTTTGTTTGACATAAACTTCAGTAAAAAACATTTATATCCCAGGAAAGGTAAGATAATGATAAAAAAACGATTTATAAGAAGTTACCATACCAAATTGGAGTGAAAGAGGGAGAACCCGAAGAAAGAATATTGGATTCGAGATTTTCCCCTTACCTTGTATCTAAACACTTCCTTCACTTTAATGTCCTATATAATGACATTATATTCATTAATTATAAATTCTAGAACATTTTATACATGAATATGGTTAATTCTGGTTTCATTATGTCATTTTATGTTCCTTTGGATGACTTATAGAGTTTAAAAACATTGTTCGGGGATGTTCGTTTTTATGGTTTTTCTTGGGTGGTTCACTTGTATTCATAAATTGATGTTTGGGTAGAACATGGTTAAACATAAAGAAATGATATTAAATGTTATTAATGAAACTAAATAATTTAAAATTATCTTATAATGAGTTATATTATATACCATGTGGATGAATCATTAGATAAAAAATTAAATGATGATTGTTTGGGTTAATATGGGCAGTTTTTCGATCACAAAGAACTTGTTTTAATTTATCACTTAGTAATATGTACATAAGTTAGTTCCCGAACATTAAATATGAAATAATACGTATAAAATATTCTGTTTCAACCATAAAAATTGTTTCATGACCATATCTGAATTTATAAATTGAAGAAGAAAACATGTTGTTCTTGAAGGTGATAAATTAACACCTCGCGAACAACGTTCTCTTTAATAAAATAAAAAGAAGAGGAGAAAGGGGGTTGGATGATATAATATCCCATTAGTATCATAAAATTCCAGTATATGTATGCTACTAGATTTACCATACCATTTGGACAAATATAGGTGGGTAGAGAATAAGAAAATAACTTGAAATTGAAAGGGAATTAAAGGAGAAGAGGGAGAGAAATTACCTCTTGAATCCTCCTCTTGAGATCCTCCTTAAGGGCTCTAATATTGGTCTTTTGATGAGACCAAAAGCTCTTGTAAGTGGGGGAGGGGCTAAGGAAGATTATTGGGAAGAGTTTAGACAAGGCTTCAATCTTGAGAGGTGTGAGTAAATGAAGGTGCGAAGGGTGGTATTTATAGTGGAGGGGAGAGGGGTTTCCTTAATATAAAATTCATTAGTTTATTATTTACCCACAAGAAAAGGAATAGTGAGTCTTGCATGACCAAGAACAGTAATTTTATAATTTAATACCAAACCCAGTGGGCTTACATTAGCAGAATATCACACATGACCCTATAATTAGATTATTTAGCTTATTTTGTAAATTATGGTATTTCACTATTCATCAAAAATTCATGTCTTTCAGAAAAATCCCAAAATTTCACCCCAACCATTTTCCAACGTGTAAAATCCAAAAATGAAGTCCATTTTTCAAAAATAATTTTTTAAATATAATTAATTTAATATTTAATTAAAATCATGGTTTATTATTAAAAAAACAGTTTTAAAACATTCATTTACTTATTCTAAAATATAGGTACATCATAATTTCACTTGAATATTATTTTTATACTATCATAGGTAATGTTACTATTCATTAGGTTATAACACTATTCATAAGGGTATGTTAATATTCATAAGGGTAGGTTAATATTCACCAAAAATTATTTTTTTATTAGACTCCAGAAATATTCTTGAACAAAACCGTGTATGTCATATTTTCAAAATTCCCAATACAGAAGTGACAAAATTATGTTTAAAGGTCACTTAGAACTTAGTAGTTAATTATGTTGTGTTTTCATGTGATTATATGACATAATTATAAGAAGGGAATTTCCATTGAAAAACTTTGGGTCGTTACATTAGATGGGTTATACTACTTCTGTTCTATATACATTCGAATATGGGGTTTCTCAAGTGTTGGTATGGGTTATAGTCTGGTAAGACCACAAGGAATTCAAGAGTTTTTTAGGCCAATAATTTTTATCCTTATCCACTATCTTCTAGAGTATATTTGATAGGGTCTTGTTGAATTCCTCTATCTTTCCATTATCCACAGCATAATAGCAGTAAGAAATGTTGGATTTGATATTGTACTCATGATATAGCTTCTCCAACTCAACAGAATAGAAATTGGTGCCATTTTTTCAATATTGAATGAGGGGAACCAAATATTGTAATAATGCTGGCTTTAATGAAGATGGTAATTTTTTTTATCCTGACTTATTTGAGAGGTATTTCATCACCCCACTTGGATTAGAAGTTTCTAGTAGTAAGGATTACTTGAAGTGCTTGGCTATAGCTATGGGATATAGCCCAACATCTTCCATTCCCTATACAGAAAATGGAAAGAAGTACTTGTCTGTTAGTAGAAACTCTGGGGGTTGATGGATGAAGTTGGTGTGAATATTGAAGGAATGAAATTTCGTGGATAATTTCATGAAATCATATATCATTAAAGGACAAAAGTACCCCAACTTATAGATTTGATGTTCAAGCTTGAACTCTAACTGGTGGTCCCCACAGGATCTCATGTGTACTTATTTCATGATAAAGAAAGTATTTTCTCCATTAATGCATCTAAGAAGTACTCCATCAAATCATCTTTTGTAGGGTAGATTTTTGTGAATTTCGCCATCATGGAGATTAACGTTTGTTTGTTTTCGTTGGATTTTATCTTTTCTAGACCTTTATGATTATTAAACTCCATTTGGAAGGTGTTCTAGAATAGGAATAATCCAATTAGTGGTTGGAGATTTGGATTCAAATAAAGAGTTAATATCAATTATTTCCCCCATTTAGACATGAGAGAAAGGTGACACCATTCGACAGTGCGCAATGCTAATGACTGTTTCATCATGATTTGGATCTTCCAAATCCATGGATTTATTTTACAGTGCATCTTCTTGGGAATTTTTTTTAACATTTAATATGATTCAATGTTGGATATAAGGGAAATTCTCTCATTGAACCTTGTACATAGTCAAGTAAGGGTATTATCTCCTATTTTAGGATGGAATAATCCCCATTGATCTTATTGATTTCCAACTCTGAATCACCATTCACTTTCAAGTGGTCTATTTTTATTTTAAGTTCTAGTTCTATCCCTGTGATGAGGGCCTGATACTCCACCTCATTTTTTGGATCCCTTTTGATAATAGGATAGATTAAATAAGGTATTCTTTTACTGTAGAGATAAGAACAGCTCCCAACCCAACTTTGTTAAGATTGGGATTTTTATTATCTTCCATGTGTGGGCTTCTGGATGCACCTTTAAAATAAATTTCCCATGTGTGGGGGTCATATTTAACAGAGAAGACCTCTTCATCAAGTAATTTAGTATTTGATGATGTTGTTTTTGTAGGTGGATGTTTTGAAATGAAGTATTTTAAAGTTTTTCCTTTCACCAATTTCTAAGGAACAAAATAAATGTCATGTTGTTTCAAGATCACCACCCATCATGCCAAATGTCTAGTCAACATAAGACGTATGAGGATATATTTGAACATGATATTGTGAGAGACTAAATAGACCTCATGAAATTATAGGTAGTGCCTCAACTTCTGAACCATGAATATTAATGTCATATAGCTCTTCTAATTACTTGAATAATGAGCATCAGTGTTAAGAATAGTCTGACTAAGATAATAAAGGTTGTTTTAATTTCTGGTTTCATTATTTTATGTGAGGAAAGAACTAAGTATCATTCTATTATTTTGAAATAAAAAATATATAGTCTCCATTCAACAAGAGGAAACAACAATAGTGGACTAAAGATATATTTCTTAAGACCAACGAATGATTCCTTATAGTCATTGGTCTACTGATATGTGACCCCATTTTTCATCAACTTGGTGAGGGGAAAAAATATACCTGTAAATTTTGATATAAAGCATATAATGTAGCCAAGGTGATCATGAAATCCTCTCAACTATTTAAGGTCTACAGAAGGTGACATATTAGGTATATCCTTGGTCTTATCATGACCGAATTTGATTCCTCAATGGTGTATGAAAAATCTATGTAACATTTCTAAAGTCACCCAGAATGAAAATTTCAAGGGATTTATCTTCAGGATATATTGGCGTAGTTTTTTAAAGATAGTCACTAGATCATCTAGGTGATCGGAAAATTTTTAATAATTAACCACCAAATCATTAACATATCATTGGATGAATTTTTTCCCATAAGTGTTTGAATATACGATGCATGGGGTGTTGGTATGTGGCACCGACATTATTCAACCCAAATGGAATTACCCGATAGTAGAACACTATTTGGGGGTTCTTGAAAGTGGTGGTTTATTCATATTCAAGGTCAATTCATATTTTATTATACCCTGAAAATACATCCATAAAATAAAGGGCATCAATCAGTGGTTTTTTTATTGGGACCCATAATTCGTCCTTTAGATAGAACCAGTTGATATCTTTGAAATCAATGAAGAACCTGATTTTTCCATTCTTCTTATTTACCGGGACTAATTTGGATATCCATTTTGGATACTGAAATTACTTAATAAAATTGTCTCTGATAATATTTTCAACTTCATCCTCAGTTTTAGCAGCATGAGTCGACTGCACCTTTATGGATTCATATTTTTATCCCCAGTAGTTTTTTGGTATACCTAGGTGGTGAGTGGCCACCTCAAGATCGATACATGGAATTTCATTGAAATTCTAGGAAAAAATGTCCTCATGCAACTTTATAAAGGAGGTATATACCTACTTTTCATCTAAATACATGGACACACTGATCAATGTTGTCAGTGGGTCCTCCTCTTTACCCAGATCTATTTTCCCTAGCTCGTCAATGGTGGTAGAGACACTTTCCTCAAATTCTAGAGGGGGATACCTGAGGGATTACTCCTCCTAAAATTTCTCATTATCTTCTTATTATACATCTTAATTAAACTAAGGGGAAGTCTATGATAAAACAAATTTCTTAGAGATAGGAGAGGAGTTAGAATTTTGACAGCTGGAGATGAAGTATATTCTTCCAACTCGACTTACAATGTGGGGTCTCTTTAAGGCTCAGGATATGAGATATAGAGAATGATCATATTCAATATCTCTTAGTGAAATTAAATCTACTTAATATTCAGTTGATGAAGTAGGGATTCATTTAATCTTGGGTTATGGAATGATATAATTTTCATCGAAACTACTACCATTGTATGAAGAGTTGAAGGCTTCTTCAAGGATATTGGGATTATTAGTCATGAATGACATCATGAAATTTGGTGAACATGTGTATAAATTTGGATCCATTCCTTCAATATTATAAATGGTAATCACATAATATTAACTAATCTACTTTAAGGGATTCATTAGATTCATTTCAAGACCATTCAGAGCATTGATTCAACCAAATTCATCAGTCATGGGCTAATTCCCTTCCCTCTAGTAGAATCCTACATCGATGTATTGAGATTAAAAACATTAAAATGGGAATTTATCACCCTAAAACATAAAAAATTGAATATTAATGTAGTAATTGATACATTGGTGGTAGGTTGAGGGCATTTTCATGTGCTGATGTAACTAGGTCCTTCCTGGAAGAATGTTAAAGAACATATCTTTCCAAACAACCATAAATTCAAAGTTGGGTATGAGGTCCCCGAAAATGGTCTTGATCTTGATTATTATGAAAATAATTTTATCATTATTTTCATAAAATTTTAGTGTTCAAGAATATGGGGAAAAGTGGTCCTCATTTTAACCCAGAAAAATAAGTGTTTCGACTATAATGAGGTTGACTCCTAATCTATTGCCAATGAAATACCTTTGAATATCAAAATCGTTTATCCTACCAGAAACATTCACAGGTATGATGTGTCCCTATAAAATAAAATCATGGTCTTTCTACATGAAATATATGATCATGCGTAATTATGTGGGATTAATCTATTTATGATACACTTCAGTAGAGACAACATAATATTCAATTGCCTAAGGGCTCAACCAAGCCTCTATAAGCACTTCACAGAGGTATTTTGAAAAACTGAGAGTATCTAGAATCAATAGCTTAGTCAGAACTAGGACCAATTTCTTTATAATATCATATTTATGATCTAGAGGCCCCAGCCTTTCAGCATAAGGCTTCCCATTTGTAGTAACTTTAGGGGCTGAATTACTCTATGTGGGTAGATCATCCCTTGAAACAAGAGTTAAGGGTGTTCTATCCTTTTGGTGGTTAGGCTGAGTAGGTTTACCTACTCTCCGAGTCTGAACAAGAATTTTCATCCCCCAGTTTATATTCCAGGATAATCAGGTTAAGGTGACTCCTGACATTGGGACGAGAACATTCCCTCTCCTATGGTTCCCATTGGAGGGCTCTCCCATGAGTTTCAATGGTGTAGACAGTTTGAGTGGGGACGTGGTCATAGTGTTTATTTTTACTGTGGACATGTATTCCATCGTATCCATCGATCCAGTAGAGTCTTCCTCTAATTACCCAATAAAATGTATGGAATTATGTTTAATGGTCATATTCATCATCAGATAAAGGATCCATTAAGTGAATGACATCAATGGAACTAGATAATAAATTCACATATGAAGAGGATTTTGTTTGGTGGTTCAACTCCGAGGGTACCATTTGATGGGGAAAACCCATTATCTTGGGACTATTGAAATTATTTTTGGTAGAGTAAAATAAAAAAATTTCCTTGGTATAGGTTTATCTTCCTTTGTTTGTTTCTTGTCTTTCCCACCATGCTATTTTTTTTAATATTGGCCTTTATAGGGTTGCAGTGCTGATAGAGATTGATGTTATATAGCAGAAGCATTTGGGGGTATAGTTGGTTTCTTAAAATATTCTTAGAAAATAGCATGATTCGGGTTGATTTTATTTCTAACAATCCAATCATTTAAATTATACATACCTTTATTGGTAACTTCCTACTCTTCACCCCCTCTGTATTGGTGGCAAAAACAAACACTACTTGCGTGGGTGGTTTTCCTTTATTCACATTCCCAGAGTCTAATTTTTTTAGGATTAATTTGAAAAAAAAATAATTCCTTGATGGTGTTCCCCAATGTCTAGTTGAATGGGAAATAATTTAGAAGATCTTCAAGACCATCCTGGTTGGTCCTCTTGGGCTTCAGCAACTTGATCAAGTTATTCTCCAGAGTTGAGATGAAGTATCAAGGGACTTGGTCATCTCAGAGAGAATAATTTGTTTTCTTTATATCATCAATCTATTCTCACATTTTCACCTTTTTATCAGTCTAATAAAGAAATTATTGTTTCTGACACTCATGAGGGGGCTCACCACAATATGGTGTTGGCATTGAAGCTGGAGTGGGTATATGTATTTGCTTAAGAATGATATTGGAAACCTATGCTTTCCCTATTATCTTCCCCTTGAGATGATGGAACTGTTTAGGACTTATCCATTGTCCATGATATAGAGTCTTAAAATATTTTAGTAATTTTAGAAAGATCTCAAAACCCACTTGTATATTTAACAGGGATGAGAAATGTGCAAAACTCATCATTAAAATTCTCTATATAGATGAACAACAAATCTTCTTGAGGAATTTGAAGGATTATGGTGTATTTTAACCCCTTACACCGAGTAATGAAATATGAGACCCTATAATTATAACACTTTTTTCTATTTGAGATGTAAAATACCATTGTCTTCTACAACATTGAGATGAATTTGGAGATAAACTTTCAATGAAGACCATCCCATCCTATAATTGACTATGCCAAAAAACTAGTGAACCATGAAAAGGCTGGTCCATGTATTGTTTGTATGAATAAACTGAGTCTCACTTCTTGTTATTATGAAGGGGTCCCCATCATGGGATTATATAAGGACATAAAATTCATCAAATGCTTCTTCAGATCCCCTAATCCATTGAAAATTTGAAATATAGGGTTCCAAAAATTTGGCGGGGGGGGGGGGGGGGGTTAGAATCTACCCATTTGGGATGAGGCTTATTTTACTATTGTACCTGCACATGGAACTCCTCCATATCTTCCAATAAAGCTGTTAGTTACTCAATAGCTTTGATGAGACCTTGATTAATGTATGGTTGAGTAGGATTTGTAATAGGGGGAGAAATAGGTAGGACCAATTGTGGGGGCTCTACTGTTATATGTTCCAGGTAACCTACATGGGAAGGTCTGTGAGGATACACCTTGACCTGTTATGTTTTTGTACCTAATGAAGGGAACTCCCAATTTTTTATCATGGGATACAAATATATTGGTTTTATGAACCCCACATTGATTATATGTTGTGACTCCATGTCAATTTCATGGATGAATCTTCTCTATTGAGGTATGCTGGTTGGGAGTGCTAGCTCAGGTTCTACTTGTTAAACATATCTACCTAGGATATTGCCTCATAGTAAGATTGCATTGATTTTTTTTCATCTTTATCATTTCATTCTCCTACCAATAGAACATTTCCTACAGTTTTAGGAGATCAAACTCTTTGGGAGGTAGGTTATGTACCTAATTTCCTTTTCGATTTTCCTTAGAAAATCCATGTCAATGTGCAGGCACTGAAACATTCAAATTATTTACTAAATTCATAGTGAGACTCTGGTTTCGGGTACACACACCTCCTTTAATTGTTTTGGTATAGACTGTATTATGAACTGAAAATTACTCCACCTCCTCTTCCTCTATATTGGCTTCATGTTCTATAGAATCTTCATAGGTGGTGTTAAAAATATTCATCAATTGATAACACATTGTGGGCATTTTATCATTTTATTTGAGATATTTTTTTCACCTACCATGAGGCCTCATCCTTCCCCTACCATTTCTCTTGGTATTTTCTAATGCAGGGTGATCCAAAGGGAATATCCAAAAAAATCATGCACTTTCTAAGTGAGGGCTCCAGTTCATGGGATAATATGAGGTGGGAATATGTATTTTTCAGTGATCTCCCAAATCAATAGAAGACTAACTTCCACTAAATATTAGGTTATTGAGGTAAAAAAATCCCTCAATCCTAGGGATTGGGTTGTTCCTATTTTGTCTTCACAAACTTTAGAGACTTTTTTCAGACCTTTAAGGTTTTTGTAAAAAATCCCCCATCCCTCTAGGTTAGGGTTTCTCTTGGACCATCATGGCTACTATTACCATGATTGCATTCTTAATTTTATGAAGTTGTGTCGGAACATGGGTTGGATGAATGGTGTGATCTGCATCTGAGCTACCTGCAGCTGTAGACATTTGAAACATTTTTTATATCTGATGATTTACTTCCCTCAAGTGAGAGGCTTGATCAATGTTTTCATATTTATAATGAATAATTCTTTCAATGTATCTATATCTATTGGATTTATATTTGTAATATTTGGTCAGGAGTTCTTTTTTAGCACATTTAATGTCATAGACCAATTCCATTTATTGAAGCCTACATGAATCCATGACAATTCATGATTTCACCTTTGGTAGGATTTACTGATTAGGGAGTGAAGTGAAGTAAGAAACAACATGATTTTCCCATCCTATAACATGAACACCAGATGGGGAATTTACAATCCACTGAATCAAATCTTTTAATGAATCAAGACATGTGCATTGAAGGGATCCTTGGTGTTTTCCCAATTTCTGGTGTCGTGCAGCTAGGAGGGAAGCAAATTTGATTTGACAGTTTATCACTTATATTACATTGACATGGATTTGACACTCATCATAAGGAAATACTTTTGATTTTAGGTGATTAAGAGTATTCCATTCATTAAAGTGGATTTTGTTCACACAAGTTTCCAACAAGTCCTATGGAATGTTGTATTGGGGAGTTGCTATAGTAAAGAACATGACTAGTATAATATCATTTACAAAATGTTTCCTCCCATTCAACATGTATTCTTCATCTTTTTCCAGAGGCTCTTCAACCTAGTCTGACCAAAGTGGATGTTCCCATACTTCTTTATTGTAAATAGTAGGATCGACAAGGACCGTTTCCTCCATCACATTGGAAAAAAGTGATTCAGGGGTGGTTCATAGAATGAACTTTTCCTTGAAATTTCCTCAATATAAGAAAGGATTTCACTTTTCAATTATTAGGCATCACACATGACTAGACTCATTTTACAAAGTACTTCACAATGGGAGGTATTAATCATCATTAAATCTACAAAATTAGGACCTTTTTTTCAAAACGAAACACTACTACTGGGAGTAAATTCATAGTGAATAACATCATTTGGAGGAATACCATTATGGATTGACGTCCAAATTAATGGAGAGTACTTGTAGTATATACCATGGGTAGGACCTTCATAGTGAATAACATCGTGCGGAGGAATACCATTATTGTAACAGCCCAAGATTTTATAAAAAAATATTCTTTTTAATTTTATTAAAGTCTTGTGTTGTACGCTACACCAAAAGGAGCTTGCACAACACGCATCCTTGACTTGCCTTGCATTACACGCAATCACGACCTTCCTCGATAGCGTGTGTAATACGCAATACCGAGTTTCACTAAACAACGATATGCTATTAAAATATTATTAAAACTAGCCGTTATGAATAGTAATAACCACTTTTTAAAACTCTGTAAATCTTATTTTTCAAAATGAACTTCATTTTTGGATTCGGAGTATCGAATTTAGCCTAAGGTGAAATTTTGGTACTTTTCAGATAACTTTCATATTCTGATGAATAGTGAAAATTACTAAATTATAATTAAAAACAACTTTTTTAATCGAAATAATTAATAGTGATAAATTATTAATTTGAGTGGTTTTAAAGTATATTTATAATATATTTTTACAATTTAATACAATGTTGGTCATTGAATATAATTTCACATTTAAACCAGATATAATCAAGTGTCAATCTTTTGATAGATATTGTTTCTTAAAAACACGCTATTTGTTTTAACAGCGGGATTTAATTATAAAATTAATTAATGCAAATTCTATGATATGAATTTGGTAAAATAGACTTCATTTTTGAATTCTGAATATGAAATATAGCTTAGGATGAAATTTTGGCATTGTTCTGAAAAACATCAATTTTTGATGAATAGTGAAACTACTAAGTGGTAGTTAAAAAAAATTAATTTCTTCATAAATCTTAATTTTACCGCTTTTGTGAATGGAATTTCAAAAATCCGAGAGACACGGTTGATGTCAGTAAGTAAAATGTGGTTCAATGAGATGAAAATAATTTTTGGTGAATAGTAACTTTTTACTTTTTTTTACCACGGTTAATAGTAAATAGGGTAACTAAGGGTAAATATGATATTACTATTACCCTAACACATGTCCTAATTCCATTGGATAAGTGTAATTCGACCAAAAACAACCTTATGAATATAATATGACCA
Organism: Viscum album; assembly: GCA_963277665.1. Taxonomy (NCBI): domain Eukaryota; kingdom Viridiplantae; phylum Streptophyta; class Magnoliopsida; order Santalales; family Viscaceae; genus Viscum; species Viscum album. The sequence goes on from OY728138.1 coordinate 403,595,889, forward strand.
TTTAGGTCCACTTGGATTAGATTATGACATTTAATATTATATTATTTATTGAATAGTTAAAATAGTTAAAATCAAAGTTTAATAACTAAAACATTTTTAATATGGGGTTATACATAAGATAAATTCGACTATAAATATTCATTAGAAAGCTATAAAGATTTCCTACATAATGATATTTTATTTATAATTTTTAGACTTTAAATAAATTAATTTATTTATGACACAACGATGATGCAGTAATTACCCTTTTAAGGAAATATTAACATAATTGATGTTATAAATGCTCAAATGAATCTAATTTGAGAATTTTTATGAATTCCACTAATTTTATAGGTTACTATGATATATTAGTGTTGATTTAATCAACTTGTTTCTAACATATAATTCTTTTATGAGTTTCACAAAAATCATGTATCAAATAAGTGTCAAAATTGACACAAAATAGTTTTTAAATCAAATATTATATTATTAATTGTTATTTTATTCCTAAAAATCTAAAGTTCGGCCAAATGACTTATATAAGGATATATGTATTAATAATATACAATTTGGGGTTCGTTTGGCATGTTATAGTAATTTTATTAACCATATAATGTAAGAAAACAAAAAGACATGGTAAAAGTTAAATTATTTAACTTAGAGTTAAATCTAATTGATAAGGTTAAAATAATAACCTAAACTTGTCTAAATCTTATTGGTTGATAGGATTTAGACCCATACCCACTTTAGCTTCGAAATAAGACCCTTTGGAACCATTATAAACCGATTTTGACTTTAATATAAAATAATATTTTGAGATATTCCTAAGGTGCCCCTCTCCTCCCTTATAAGAGGACACCTCCTCCCCCTCCTCCTCACACCAATTTGAACACTCAAGCTCGGCCAACCCCTGACAAAATCTCTTCTCCACTTCCCTAGAAACATCCTAGAGGTTCTGGTCTTCCTCAAAGACCAATTTTAGTGCCCTAAGAGGAGGTCTCAAAGAGGCACTTCAAAGAAGAGGTAATTACCGTTACCAATTCTTTCATCTTTATTTCTTCTTCCACTTCTTCTTCTTAGGTTGTTTCATTATGAAGTAATAACATCAGTATCACTCATATACTGATATGTTATTATAAGTATGAAACAACCCTATTTCACCATCTATCCATCCTATGGAAAAAGAAATCACCGCGCGTGCGTACGTACGGAATACGGTCTCCACGCCGTGGTGTAATCTATTTTCCACCACCACCTTAAATGGATGGGTATAATGGTGTAAAGAATAACTATACATAGTTATTACAAAATCATATTGATTCTGATATATTGTATAATCCACTCCAATTCAATTCAATATTTATGGAAATGATATCATCGCTCGTGCGTACGTACGGACTACCGTCTCCACGACGCGATGAGATTCATTCTCCATGTTATCCATTTAAGAATGATTATAAAGTATATATAAGATATAATAATGAAATATATGACATTATAAAGATACTGGATTTATGTATATATATATATATGTATGTCATCTACTTACTTCCATTCAAGACAATAAGGAAAGGAAAACAGCGTTCATGCGTACGTACGGACTACCGTCTCCATGAACGGTGTTTTTCATTTCATTTATCTATCTATTATATATATATATATACTGAATATATATGATATATAAATCATATTTTATATTCTGGAAGTAAGTAAATCATGATATAAGTAATAATAATGTCAATAACAACAATTCAAAACACCTACGATAAATGAAACAATTTTACCCAAAACGCTTCTTTAACATGGAATTTACAAAAGAACAGGTAATATAATGTCATAAGTGAACCATATATGATATCATAACAATGAATATGATTCTGTAATAAGTCAATGACATTATTTAAACCATTATACAGGAGCTTCAGACACGTACAAAGAAAATCGGACCTAAGGTAAGGGAAATATCACAATCTCATTTTTATCCGAGATTGTTTATTCATAAGTATTTACTGGGGTGTATTTTATCATCCACATACATGTTTCATCAATATGTAATATTATTTCCATCCACCTACAATTTTTTAAATCCATTTTTACCCTTCGGTGAGTTTTTAGTAATATCTATGAAAGGAATCTTTTGTCATACGAGGTACTTTTTGACTTTTCCGACAAAAGTATGAAGAATGTTTTTTTTAACTTATACGGCACGAACGGATTTCTACTGTTTTATAAAGCCTTATTTTCATGAAGCTTCCTCTAAAAGATTTCATGACTATTTTCAATAAAATCTCTTTCTTTTAAAATTGCATGATGTTTTGTGAAAAGAAATTGATTTTGAAGAAGAAAGGATATTTTCCTCAAGAATTCAATTCAAGTGTTTTATCAAAATTATTTTCCATCTAAGATAATAAAGGGTTCTGTTTCTATCCATATTTTTACATTGATTTGACTATGTTGTGATGGAATTATGTTTATGAATTCCTTTATCTTATATGAATTGATTTATGATGTCATGATGTTTCAAGAATCCCATTTTTGTTACATGTGTTATGCAATGATGTATGTTTTATGATTATGTGGCACACATAAGAAAGGATTGATTATAAGATGGGTGGGACCTATATCTCCCTCCAATGCATTGGGTAAAGATTTTATATCTCATGAGATAGACATGGCTGGAATGGTAGGTTATACCGGTTCAGTGAAAGAGGACTGAAACGAGGGTTACTCGATTCAGAAAGGGACTTTGTCCACTAAGATAGTCTTGGAAATGAGTCTTGACTAACAAGAAATGATTCTCTATGATTATGTGTGAATGCCACAAAGTTTCATGTTTTATGTTATGATTATTGTGATTACATTTCACTGCCATGATTTACCCCATGTTATGAAATTATGATCTCTTTTGCAGGTTAAGATTTCCAAAAGTTATGTGCTTATGTATATGATGTGATTGATATTTCTTTTGTTTACCCTTACAGAGCATTTGAGCTCACACTTTTATGTTTTCTTTTCCCCAGGATATAAAGAAAGGTTTTAGGTATAAAAAAAAGAAGATCTTTATGGGAGATGTTGAAGATCTTTCACCACGATTAGAAGATTATATTCTGAGTTTCCAAAGACACTAAACTATTACGGTCCTTGTGTGTTTGTTTTTGTTATGTACTAAGTATTCCGCAAAAGTAATGTAAAGTCCATGTACGTCAGGCTTCGGGTCTCTACAGTTGGTATCAGAGGAAAGGTTTAGTCAACCTTTGGAAACTAGGATGAGAAAACGTTAGTGAGATCCCTAGAGATATTTCTAAGGTATGTCTAGGGATGTCTCTAAGGTTAAGTATACGTATAGGTTATAGTCCTAGAATTTCTCTAACGATCTTAGAATTTAACCTAAGATGTTAGATATTGAGGGTACTACCCCTTTATTATGTTGTTTTCCCTAGCATGATTTTTGCCTCTCACACTATTCTTTTGGGGTTTTAGACGATGGATGGAACCCGAAGGAACCGTGTTGATCAATGCAATGGACAATGCAATGATTTTCCCCCAGAGCAACCAAACGATATGGGAGCTGGAATGCAAAATCTTGTAGCCATGCTCACACAACTTTCTCAAGCTATGAATCATGCAGGACTTCCAAACGAGCAAAAGAAGGAGCAACATTCTGTTGAATCCTTCATGAGGCAGCGTACGCCTTCTTTCAGTGGGTCTACTGATCCATTAGTTGCTGAACAATGGATTAGTACTACTGAAAAGATATTTTCAGTTCTTCAATGTTCTGAACATGATAAAGTCATCTTAGCAGTATATCGTTTGGAAGGTGAAGCTGATCAATGGTGGAATCTTATTAAGAATACGAGGCAAAGAGATGAAATTGATTCCATGGAATGGGATGAGTTCAAGAACTTGTTTTTCAGTAAGTACTTCCCTCGTATTCTTCGAACGAAGATGGAGAAGGAGTTTCTTAAACTAAAGCAAAAGGATGATGAATCTGTTGGTATATACGAAGCGAATTTTACAAGACTTGCAAGGTATGCATCTGGCATTATCATCCAACCTGAAAGTAAAGTTGATCGATTTTTTCAGTGGCTTAAAACCAAGTCTTCGAAGGGCATTAGCTATAAGATACTTCAGTAGCTATGAAGAAATTGTGTGTTGTGCTATCAAGGTAGAAATGGAAGTTGGTGTTACATATCCATCTCATGGGTTTGACAAGAAACGAAAGATGGAGTTCAAGGAGAAAACTCAGAATAATGGTGAAAAGAAGATGAATGTTTACTTATGCACAAAGTGTGGAAAGAAGCATGGTGGAAATTGTCTTAAAGGGACTAGAAAATGTTTTAAGTGTGGAAAAGAAGGTCATCGAGAAGCTGAGTGTCGAAGTAATGGAAAATGGGATTCTAATGAAGTGAATAAAGCAAACACTGCAGAGAACGTACAACCAACACTTCAATGCTTCAAGTGCAAGGAAATGGGGCATTATGCTAATAAATGCCCTAATCCAAGGGTTAGTGATGATCGACATGAGCAACCGCTTAAGGCAAAGGACAAAGGGAAGTCACATGTGATCACTATTGGCAATGTTGAATATGACAACGATGTGGTGGAATGATTAAGTGTTTATGTAATGGGATTCCAAAATAATGTTGTATCTTGGAATATTGGAATATTTATGTATTGGTCTAATGTGGTATTCAAAGTGATTGAGATATTATGCGCATAATGAAGGGAAAACGAGAAAATGAAATGTTTAACAGTATTCATGATCTCATGATTGATATAAGGACTAAGTGATATCATGGTTTGAGTATATAGAATTTTGAGGATTTTGGTATGTGGAAAGTGTTAACTTTAAACTGCATTCATGTTTTCACTAAGGTATTCAAGAGAATACATGATTAAGGACTTTGAATGTTTGGAATGTGACCAACAAAACATATCTTATGATATATGGGGATCAACGATGGTATTAAATCTCTGGTAATCATTTTCACTATATTATGAGAGTCGACTACAGTATTATGAATAAGCCTAAAAGATTGGAATGGATTATGTTGGACATAAGTTAGTATTGTTTGTTTTTTTTTTGATATTATTGATGGGATGTTATATAGTTTTGGAAAAAGGACAACCTGTAGGACGGGCGACAGCCCATCGCTTCGGACAAGGCTGTGGGAATCGAACCCACAACCGAAGTGCGACTGGCCTTTATCGCCTACCACTAGCCTACAGGAAGTCCCTGTTTAGTAGAAACTAGTTTTATTATATTAAGCAGTATGATATATGAAGTATAAGTCCATTTTAGGAACCATATATGATTAATCTCACTATAGATCGACTTATGCATATAATTTTTCCTAACCTTTTGTTTGAGACAGATGGAATGACCCGTCATTCTATCACATGATCTGCTAACACTTCATGAATAACAAATTCAACTTCATTTATTTAAGAGATGAAGTGGAAATTGTTCAAGGCACGAACAACAGTGAGATTGTACCAAAATAAAGTAAGTATTTATTCTAATTCAAATTTTCAACTTTAGGGAAATGATCTTGAAAACCAAAAATGTTGTCCTAGTGATCTTATACCTGATGAATCAGATGGTACCTTATATCATCACAAATCTATGGATTTGTGATTACTGGCTTTTCCATAGCCATGTTCTCTACCACTCTCCATCAGAACATGATGGTTAGATTTCTCTTCCATATCCATATTTTCACCTATGTGGAAACCCAATGATTAGTTTATTTGGGTAACCGTTACATTTCATACTTTTATTTTTAAAGATTGGTTTTGATATTCCTTTTTACGATGTGGGTTTCTATTAAAGAAACTTTTCGAATAGTAAACCATTTATAACCCCGATGAATTTCGAGGGCGAAATTCATTTTAAGGGGGGTAGAATGTAACAGCCCAAGATTTTATAAAAAAATATTCTTTTTAATTTTATTAAAGTCTTGTGTTGTACGCTACACCAAAAGGAGCTTGCACAACACACATCCTTGACTTGCCTTGCATTACACGCAATCACGACCTTCCTCGATAGCGTGTGTAATACGCAATACCGAGTTTCACTAAACAACGATATGCTATTAAAATATTATTAAAACTAGCCGTTATGAATAGTAATAACCACTTTTTAAAACTCTTTAAATATTATTTTTCAAAATGAACTTCATTTTTGGATTCGGAGTATCGAATTTAGCCTAAGGTGAAATTTTGGTACTTTTCAGATAACTTTCATATTCTGATGAATAGTGAAAATTACTAAATTATAATTAAAAACAACTTTTTTAATCGAAATAATTAATAGTGATAATTTATTAATTTGAGTGGTTTTAAAGTATATTTAGAATATATTTTTACAATTTAATACAATGTTGGTCATTGAATGTAATTTCACATTTAAACCAGATATAATCAAGTGTCAATCTTTTGATAGATATTGTTTCTTAAAAACACGCTATTTGTTTTAACAGCGGGATTTAATTATAAAATTAATTAATGAAAATTCTATGATATGAATTTGGTAAAATAGACTTCATTTTTGAATTCTGAATATGAAATATAGCTTAGGATGAAATTTTGGCATTGTTCTGAAAAACATCAATTTTTGATGAATAGTGAAACTACTAAGTGGTAGTTAAAAAAAATTAATTTCTTCATAAATCTTAATTTTACCGCTTCTGTGAATGGAATTTCAAAAATCCGAGAGACACGGTTGATGTCAGTAAGTAAAATGTGGTTCCATGAGATGAAAATAATTTTTGGTGAATAGTAACTTTTTACTTTTTTTTACCATGGTTAATAGTAAATAGGGTAACTAAGGGTAAATATGATATTACTATTACCCTAACACATGTCCTAATTCTATTGGATAAGTGTAATTCGACCAAAACCAACCTTATGAATATAATATGACCATTTAGGTCCACTTGGATTAGATTATGACATTTAATATTATATTATTTAATGAATAGTTAAAATAGTTAAAATCAAAGTTTAATAACTAAAACATTTTTAATATGGGGTTATACATAAGATAAATTCGACTATAAATATTCATTAGAAAGCTAAAAAGATTTCCTACATAATGATAGTTTATTTATAATTTTTAGAATTTAAATAAATTAATTTATTTATGACACAACGATGATTCAGTAATTACCCTTTTAAGGAAATATTAACATAATTGATGTTATAAATGATCAAATGAATCTAATTTGAGACTTTTTATGAATTCCACTAATTTTATAGGTTACTATGATATATTAGTGTTGATTTAATCAACTTGGTTCGAACATATAATTCTTTTATGACTTTCACAAAAATCATCTATCAAATAAGTGTCAAAATTGACACAAAATAGTTTTTAAATCAAATATTATATTATTAATTGTTATTTTATTCCTAAAAATCTAAGGTTCGGCCAAATGACTTAGATAAGGATATATGTATTAATAATATACAATTTGGGGTTCGTTTGGCATGTTATAGTAAGTTTATTAACCATATAATGTAAGAAAACAAAAAGACATGGTAAAAGTTAAATTATTTAACTTAGAGTTAAATCTAATTGATAAGGTTAAAATAATAACCTAAACTTGTCTAAATCTTATTGGTTGATAGGATTTCGACCCATACCCACTTTAGCTTCGAAATAAGACCCTTTTGAACCATTATAAACCGATTTTGACTTTAATATAAAATAATATTTTGAGATATTCCTAAGGTGCCCCTCTCCTCCCTTATAAAAGGACACCTCCTCCCCCTCCTCCTCACACCAATTTGAGCACTCAAGATCGGCCAACCCCTGCCAAAATCTCTTCTCCACTTCCCTAGAAACATCCTATAGGTTCTGGTCTTCCTCAAAGACCAATTTTAGTGCCCTAATAGGAGGTCTCAAAGAGGCCCTTCAAAGAAGAGGTAATTACCGTTACCAATTCTTTCATCTTTATTTCTTCTTCCACTTCTTCTTCTTAGGTTGTTTCATTATGAAGTAATAAAATCAGTATCACTCATATACTGATATGTTATTATAAGTATGAAACAACCCTATTTCACCATCTATCCATCCTATGGAAAAAGAAATCACCGCGCGTGCGTACGTACGGAATACCGTCTCCACGCCGTGGTGTAATCTATTTTCCACCACCACCTTAAATGGATGGGTATAATGGTGTAAAGAATAACTATAAATAGTTATTACAACATCATATTGATTCTGATATATTGTATAATCCACTCCAATTCAATTCAATATTTATGGAAATGATATCATCGCTCGTGCGTACGTACGGACTACCGTCTCCACGACGCGATGAGATTCATTCTCCATGTTAACCATTTAAGAATGATTATAAAGTATATATAAGATATAATAATGAAATATATGACATTATAAAGATACTGGATTTATGTATATATATATATATATATATGTATGTCATCTACTTACTTCCATTCAAGACAATAAGGAAAGGAAAACAGCGTTCATGCGTACGTACGGACTACCGTCTCCATGAACGGTGTTTTTCATTTCATTTATCTATCTATTATATATATATATACTGAATATATATGATATATAAATCATATTTTATATTCTGGAAGTAAGTAAATCATGATATAAGTAATAATAATGTCAAGAACAACAATTCAAAACACCTACGATAAATGAAACAATTTTACCCAAAACGCTTCTTTAACATGGAATTTACAAAAGAACGGGTAATATAATGTCATAAGTGAACCATATATGATATCATAACAATGAATATGATTATGTAATAAGTCAATGACATTATTTAAACCATTATACAGGAGCTTCGGACACGTACAAAGAAAATCGGACCTAAGGTAAGGGAAATATCACAATCTCATTTTTATCCGAGATTGTTTATTCATAAGTATTTACTGGGGTGTATTTTATCATCCACATCCATGTTTCATAAATATGTAATATTATTTCCATCCACCTAAAATTGTTTAAATCCATTTTTACCCTTCGGTGAGTTTTTAGTAATATCTATGAAAGGAATCTTTTGTCATACGAGGTACTTTTTGACTTTTCCGACAAAAGTACGAAGAATGTTTTTTTTAACTTATACGGCACGAACGGATTTCTACTGTTTTATAAAGCCTTATTTTCATGAAGCTTCCTCTAAAAGATTTCATGACTATTTTCAATAAAATCTCTTTCTTTTAAAATTGCATGATGTTTTGTGAAAAGAAATTGATTTTGAAGAAGAAAGGATATTTTCCTCAAGAATTCAATTCAAGTGTTTTATCAAAATTATTTTCCATCTAAGATAATAAAGTGTTCTGTTTCTATCCATATTTTTACATTGATTTGACTATGTTGTGATGGAATTATGTTTATGAATTCCTTTATCTTATATAAATTGATTTATGATGTCATGATGTTTCAAGAATCCCATTTTTGTTACATGTGTTATGCAATGATGTATGTTTTATGATTATGTGGCACACATAAGAAAGGATTCATTATAAGATGGGTGGGACCTATATCTCCCTCCAATGCATTGGGTAAAGATTTTATATCTCATGAGATAGACATGGCTGGAATGGTAGGTTATACCGGTTCAGTGAAACAGGACTGAAACGAGGGTTACTCGATTCAGAAAGGGACTTTGTCCACTAAGATAGTTTTGGCAATGAGTCTTGACTAACAAGAAATGATTCTCTATGATTATGTGTGAATGCCACAAAGTTTCATGTTTTATGTTATGATTATTGTGATTACATTTCACTGCCATGATTTACCCCATGTTATGAAATTATGATCTCTTTTGCAGGTTAAGATTTCCAAAAGTTATGTGCTTATGTATATGATGTGATTGATATTTCTTTTGTTTACCCTTACTGAGAATTTGAGCTCACCCTTTTATGTTTTCTTTTCCCCAGGATATAAAGAAAGGTTTTAGGTATAAAAAAAAGAAGATCTTTATGGGAGATGTTGAAGATCTTTCACCACGATTAGAAGATTATATTCCGAGTTTCCAAAGACACTAAACTATTACGGTCCTTGTGTGTGTGTTTTTGTTATGTACTAAGTATTCCGCAAAAGTAATGTAAATTCCATGTACGTCAGGCTTCGGGTCTCTAAAATTATGTATTGAAATATAATTTTATGGAGATTACTTGTCATATATACCCTGGGGAGGACCTTCAGGGTAGAGAAAAAAAGGGGAGGAACTTATTGTTGTTTGATCTTATGGTAACACTGAGGGATGTTGTGGCACTAATCAGGAGATGGGATCTTGAGATTGATTAGTTAAAGAATAAATACTTTATGATATGATGTCTGGGGAGTACATCTGAAACTATTTATAATATTTTCATAATTTGATAACAGAAAAGTAGTATCATGAGTCACCACGGATAAATGTATGAGGTATTCAAAAACTCTAGAATTAAGAAGAATGATATTGTATCCTGAATATTTATTTTATGATTGTCTTTGGTGATTATTATTATTGGATTCCTTCTTGTGGTTACTGAGGATTATTGTTAGGGAAAGTGATTTTCACATGAAGAATATTGTTTGATTAGATCTTGTATTACTGCCAGGATTTTTTATAGGTCTATGGAATTTTAGAATGGGTGTGTGCTTTCCATAGAGTGTCCATTGGGGTAGATTGATGACCTCTATTTAAAATGGGAGTGTGATCCTAATTTGGTTGTCTATAAATCATGGAAAATGTTGGCCCATGACCCTCTTTTATGAGAGAATATGCGTGTTTTTTCTTTGGATTGAAATGATAACAAGTCTCCCCAATTATGGGGATGAATATGTGTGTATGTCCCTCTACCACTACCACTACCATTATTATGTCCTGGTAGGTTTGTTGTATGTGGGTAAAAGTTTTCATCTTACCCTTCAACATTGTCATGATGTTCTTAGTAACACCAGCTATGAGAATGGGGATATATTATAATTATATGGTTGGAGAAAGGGTGTGTGACTAACCCTATCCTCTAATTTCTATTAATATATACTAATAGTACTCAATTTCATAGGAAGAGATGTGGGTTTTCCCACTATTTTTTGTCCATATTTTCCATCTAGTTTCTCCAATTTATACTAGATGAGACTGCTGGAAAGATTGATGGATGTAGATAGGCATGTGAGCCTTCTCATGGAGTGCCACCAAATTTGAATAGTGGGTTTTATAGGTTCAAGAATGTGTTTCTGCCTACTCGTAATTTTCTGCCAAATTTTTTAGTGGGATTCCCTAGATGCTTCCAGATGAGTCTTCTGGAAGGCATGGTTGATGTGGGCCAGTATTTATACCTGGTCGCTATTTTTTTCCAAAATTTGTTAACAAGTTTTTTTAGAGGGGAATGATGTGTATCCTTGTTCCCTATTGACTAGTCACTACCCTTTACATTCTATATTTCATGCTCGATTCTAGGAGACCTAGGATAGGCTTCCGAGGAAGGCACCCCCATCATGCTGAGGGTTCACTACCACACAACGTTGGTGGTAGATACTATTGGTAGGGTCTTTTTAGAGGAACCCATATGTCTTTTGGATGAGGCCATTTGTGGAATCTTAATCTACCTACCTATGATATGGGAGGATCTGATTTCTTTGTTTGAGGGATACGATCCCAAAATTATTGGAGATGAAAATTGGTGTTATCTATTTATGGACCACCGGTTTCCATTGGGTGGAAAAATGGCGGGGATTCATGAGTTTGAGGGAATGTTAACCTACCTCTAGGGTCAATATGGTACCATTTTGGTGGTACTCCTAAACCAGTGCATTTGGTACCCAAATTTGAAGATGCTAGGTTGCATATGATATCCTCATTTTAGTCAAGGATTCATCTTGAATAATAGTAAAGGCATACATCTACTTGAACTATTGAGATACCATTGGATTGAAGGGAGTTCTGAGAAAAAATTACTAAAATATAGGTGATAGATACAAAAAATGAAACTGATGCACGCCTATCATGGGGCATGGCAAAACAATATTTTAATTACCTAAGTATAGTATAGTATTTGATTATAGGTAGTCTCTCGAAGAGGAGTTCACACAAAACAAGGTTGTCACTTTTTTGTATTTTTTTCTGAAAAGGTTTGTTCTAATCAATTTGAATGACTGTGAGAGAAACAAACAACTTGAATTGATTGGTTTTAACAAATGATAAATATGGTGATCAGACCGGGTTCAAGTAAACCTAGTGTTGTGACATCATGGTTTCCAAATGTTATCTCCTCTTATTCCTTAAACTGGTAAGAGAGAGATTCATCTATCGAGTCCTCTCTCTCCCTTGGTCAAATAGATGTGATGAGGATTTTCCTATCTAAAAATTTAGATTGGTCTATCCTCCTTCCTATGTGCCTATGATTGTAGAAGGCGTATTGATTAATTAGAGAAATCTCTAACCCGGAATGGTTGTTTCCTAATAAACCAATATTACAACATACAATCCTACGCATGTGATTGACTACTGTCGAGCACTCACCACCCAACCCTAATATTGTTCCACCATATACATATTAGAATTGGGTGGAGGGAGATGTGATCATCGGCCAAAGAAATTTATAATAACATAAAAAAATCCTAACACAACCACATTCAGAATTTAAAACTGAATTAATAATTGAAACCAGAATAAGAAAGAAGAAGGGATTTGATTCATTTAAAGCACAAGAACTCAAGCACACACATAGATCCACCCTCCCCTGATCCTGGTCACTCAAATGAAACTACCCCTCCATGGATGGGGTAAGCGAGATGAATGGGGAAGATGAAGGCATTACAAAATTATGAAAAAGAAAAGAAATAAAAAAAAGCTGAAAAGTTATCCTCTTTGGTGTCCCAGAAGGAATGGGATGGAATGAGAGATGCTTTGGGAAGGAGGTGAGGGCCTCATTTTATAGGCAGAATTCTAGAATCCGAAAGTTTTCACATTGTTGTCCTAATACATGGCCGATTCACGCATTTACCCCTTAATAAAAGTTGTTCCTGAATTCGTTGTCCGTTCACCCTCAAAATTTCAGCTCATTTGGACACAGGATGAATGTGTTATGAATTATTTATTGGAGGTTTTTGTTTCTGGATGAAGCTTTCAGGAAGATTCCTCCAAAAGTATAACATTAAATAGAGGCTTTAATGACTTTAAAACTCCACCAAATTTTGTGTACATCCAGGTATATGTTTCCTAGTGCTTTCTTAGGTGGAAGAACCTCAATATGATGTATGAAGGCCGAGTTGTGGTTCAGTTATGGTGGTGGGGTCCACGTTGTTCGCCCGGAAATGTTTCCAACTTTAATGAATTTTTACAGCCTCTAGAAGATCGATTCATCCCCTAGTCCAGAATCCAAAAATGAAGGAAATAAAATAATGATTCTAAAAAAATTAATCACAAAATTTGGAATTGTATTTTTCAAGAAATAACCAAAATACCTTTGATGCAAAAATCTGTCTAAAATCTAGAATTAGGCATTTTTCACCATTTTGCTCAAAACACATCATAAATCCAAAATTGATTCATATAAGCTCAAATTGATTATTTGGGATGATTAAAACAATTTAAATTCATAGAAAAAATGTAGAAAATATTAGCTCTATCAATTACCCCATATTAAACTATTCTTGTCCTCAAGCATAAAATCTCAACATGGATTTAAATGGGAACCAATGTTACCAATATTTAAATTTCAATGAAATAAAATAAAACAATTATCAATGTAAAATCAAAATTTCAAGTTCCACAAAAAATATCAATTTAATTTCCCATTTTTTAAAGAAACAATCAATTCATGCATTTTACTTTTCCCCTTTGAAAAATGATGGAGCTTCTCCTTTCATTCATTCAAGCTTCTCAATTTATTATTATTAAACATGTCATATCATGATCTACTTCTATTTTGAATCTTTTCTCACATCAATCATGATAAAATTAATAGTGGAGTTATGCTCATATCATGAGAACATGCTCCTTATCCATTGGCTTGTAAAGGAACTACTTTCTCCAATTTTTAAAGACAAAACACACATAAAATCATGAAGACTTGCAATAAAGGTTCAAATGACTCTGTGGAATTGGGTTGGAGGGTAAATGATTGAAAATATTTAAGCCTAGAAGTAGGAGGTTTGACTCTTAAGTACAATGCATGATTAATCAAGTGAAAACATAGGATGAACCTCACTCAAATCACTTTTGATAATGTGAAACACAACACCATCCCCCTTTTAATGACATGGGTCATGAGTCAGTAAATGATTACAAAGAATGATATCATCCATGTTCTCCCCCCTTTTTTATTTTTTATTAAGCTCCAGAAAGGCAAAACATTATTTCTCTCTTATTTTTTTTAAAGCTCCAGAAAGGAACAACTTTATTTTCTCCTTTTTTAAGGAGAACCGGATGAAATGAAAGAATCATAATGAAATGATAACTCATGATCAATTTTCTAATAATACACTACCCAAAATGATGACACACACCTCACACCACACACAAATGATACCCATTCCAATGAACGCACAAGAAAGTCCCTTCCACCACACTCAAACTTGAAATATCCATGCAAAAATTTTAAAAGAGTGGGAAGGTAAGGAAAAACAGGCTTGTAATGTGTCTTAAACCTATAAGGCAATTCATGGATTATATGGGATAACGAAGGATAAATGTAAGGGTGGGTCTTAGGTAAATATGTGTCTAGCCAATTTAGTGCCTCAATCATTTTAAATGTGTTTTTTTTACAATCATAACATTGACAAGTTTCAATACAAGTTCTGGTAGGTGGCATGTCCCAAGATCACTCAAGAAATATGCTCAAGATAAAATAGGAAATATTTGATCTAGAAATCCTCTCAGGAATGGGAATATAACATTGGAAAATCACTCATGTCATGATTAATAATAACAAATTAATTCACATGAATTTCAAAAATTCAAAGCATGAAAAATGGTAGGGAAATTTCATTTACATGAATCAACTAATCCATTCAAATCATGAGCCCTTATTTCAATATCCATGCTTTACTTTAATTATCCAATTCTCCATTTTAATCATTCAATCTCATTAACATTGAAATCTAAAACATGGAGTCACCGGGTTCCTATGAAACTCATGTCTCCTAGATAATTCAAGTAAAACATAAGTCAAGTGTGGGCACGAATTTTCTAATTAACACTTTAAAAGACAAAAAATTTAGGGAATAAAGATGGATAATATAGAATTGAAACCTTTACTCCCCTTTCAAACAGATGATTTTTTTCATAGCGTGTAATCCCACTACAGATTCTTCATTAATGGGCCTGAAATATAAGAATGAAAATAATTGATAGTGTATGCCTGTTCAATCGTGCTGGTATATGACTAAGAGGACAAGTGGACAATGGGGAAAAAATGCGAGTTGCCTCCTGGTAGCGCCTTTGTTTAATGTCATTGGCTCGGCTAAAAAAATTAAATATTTAGAAAAATCCTAGACTACAGGATTCCCTCCCCGACACTTAATTTATGCAGTGTCCTCAATGCATGTAAATGGAATTTTTTTATGTAAGTTTCAAAAAGATGGAGTTACTGCATTTAATCAAGTGTAAATTAATGATGCAACCTTGTAGGTCTTCATTTGTATTCAGGGTGAAGGAGTACAATCTCCTCCACTGGTTCTTGAGGTACGGTCCCATGGAACTTCTTCAACCTCTGCCCATTTACAGTGAATGGGTTTCCTCCTCCTTCCTTTTGAATCTGCACAGCACCAAAGGGGTATACATAAATAACAATAAAGGGGCCTTCCCATTTGGAATGATGTTCACCTGGCATAAGATTATTTCTGTATTTGAAGAGTAACACGTGATCTCTAGGGTTGAAGGTTATTGGTTGAATCATCTTTTCATGGGCCATCCTTGTTCTCTCTTTATAGATCATTGAGTTTTCAAAATATTCTCTTCTAATTTTCTCTAACTTATGTAACTGCAATATTCATTCTTTCCTAGCTTTCTCAAGGTCCAGATTCATCTCTCTGACCACCCAGTAGTCTCTATGCTCCAACTCCATAGGAAGGTGGAAACTCTTTCCATAGATAAATCTATAGGGACTCATCCCTATTGGTTTCTTGTAGGCTGTTCTTTATGTCCATAAGGTATCATCTATCTTTTGGATCCAGTCCTTCCGGTTGGGTTTAACAGTCTTTTACAGAATGGATTTGATTTCTCTATTGGATACTTCTTCTTTTCCATTTGTTTGGGGATGGTATGGGGTAGATGTTCTATGATGTACCCCATAATTCTTCAGCAATGATTCCATTTTCCTATTGAAAAAATGAGTTCTCTAACCACTGATTATTGCTCGTGGCACCCCAAACCTATAGAAAATGTTAGCCCTAACAAAATCACAAACAACTTTAGCATCATCAGTTCTGGTTGCTTTTTCTTCCACCCATTTTGAAACATAGTCTATATCCAAAAGATTATATGAATTTTCAAATGAAATTGGGAATGGTCCCATGAAATCTATGCCCCACACTTCAAAAATTTCACAAAATGTTATTGGTTTTTGAGGCATTTCATGTCGTTTGGATATGTTACCAGAAAATTGGCTTTTTTCACATCTTTTAAAAAAATCATATGCATCCTTGAATAAGGTGGGCTAGTAGAGTCCAAATTCTAAAACTTTTAGGGCATTCATTTGAGGTCCAAATTGGCCTCCACAAGATAATTTATGAAAAAATTCAAACACAAATTCAATTTCAATTCTTGGCAAGCATCTTCTTATGATTTTATCATTACAAATTTTCGACAGAAACAGATCTTCCCAAATGTAAAATCTTTATTCAGATTTAAGCTTATGTTTTTGATGAGAGCTTAGATGAGAGGGTACCTGAGATGTCACAAAATAGTTTAAAATGTTGTCATACCATGGTAATTCACTATTGATGATGTAGAGTTGTTCCCCATGAAGCTCATCATTAAGTACATTATGGTTTGGTATTTCTGCTTTAGCGGTGTGGGGTAGTCGACTCAGATGATCAGCCACTTGATTTGCAGTCCCCTTCTTATCTTTGATTTCAAAATTGAACTCTTGTAAGTATAGAATCCATATCACCAACCATGGTTTAGCATCCACCTTTTTCATTAAGTACCTAAGTGCTACATGATCAGAAAAAACAACAACTTTAGTGCCCAGAAGATATGATCGGAATTTATCAAGTGCAAAAATGACTGCAAGGAACTCCTTCTCAGTGGTTGTGTAATTTATTTGTGTTTCATCCAAGGTAATTGATACGTAGGAGATGACTTGAGGCTTGATGTCAATTCTTTGTGATAGAGCGGCTCCCACCGCTTGGTTGGATGCATCACAAAGTAGCTCAAAAGGGTAATCCCAATTGGGTGGCTGCATAATTGGTGGTGTTATCAGCCTTTACTTTAATTCATCAAATGATTCCCTACATGCACAATCAAAATTAAAGTCAGCATCCTTTAAAAGTAATCTTGATAGAGGGAGATAAATCTTACTGAAATCCTTGATGAATCTTCTGTAAAATCATGGATTCCCTAAAAAGGATCTAACATGTTTGACACAAGTTGGATATGACAAGGAATTTATTACGTACACTTTGGATTTATCAACCTCAATCCCATTTTTTGAAATTATGTGCCCCAACACCATTCCTTTTTCAACCATGAAATGACATTTTTAAAATTAAAGACACGGTTCTTTTCAATGCATTTTTTCAAAAAACATTCCAAATTTCCCAAGAAATGATCAAATGAATTTCCAAAAACTGTGAAATCATCAAGAATCACCTCCAAGCAGTCCTCAATGTGGTCTGAGAAAATACTCACCATATACCATTTAAATTTACCTCGGGCATTGCATAGCCTGAAAGGCATCCTTTTGTAGGCGAATGTTCCAAAAGGGTTGGTGAAGTTCATCTTCTCCTGGTCTTCCGGTGATATTGGTACCTGAAAATATCCTGATAATCCATCTAAAAAATAGTAATGAGTTTTTCCAGCTAACCTTTCAAGAATATGATCAATGAATGGAATAGTAAAGTGATCTTTTTTGGTAACTTGATTTAGATTTCTGTAATCTATACACACTCTCCAGATGTTTTGTACTCTCATGGGGATCAGTTCATTCCTTTCATTTTTAACAGTGGTCATGCCGGTTTTCTTGGGGACTAC
Organism: Viscum album; assembly: GCA_963277665.1. NCBI lineage: Eukaryota > Viridiplantae > Streptophyta > Magnoliopsida > Santalales > Viscaceae > Viscum > Viscum album. The sequence continues at coordinate 403,614,047 of OY728138.1, forward strand.
ATGAATTGGGATGAACCATTGAGAATCAAATATTGGATAAATGATACCAGCTAATAACAATTTCTCTATCTCTTTCTTAATGATCTCCATGATTACAGGATTGAGTCTTCTTTGATTTTTTCTAATTGTTTGGGAATCACTTTATAAAAATATCCTGTGAGAGCATACCTTAGGGTTGATTCCAGTAATATCACCTAAACTCCATCCTACAGCTTTGACATTCCTTTTGAGAAGGTCAATTAGTGTTTGTTCTTGTGAATGGGATAGTTTATTGGTAATGATTACAGGAAATTTCTCTCCTTCCATTAGGTAAACATACTTCAAATCACATGGAAAAGGCTTCAAATATAAACATGGGGGTTGTTCAAGGGATGATATTTCATTTAGATTTCATACTTCTAAGGTTAAATTCTCTAGTATAATCTCACTTTCTTTTAACAAATCCTCGAAAAAATCAGTCTTTACCTCATCCTCCAACATAATATCATAATTTTCAGGTTTATGGGAATTATATAATTCAAATGAAAAGTGTTCTCCTACTGATAAAAATTCATGAAGCATACCTGAGTCTTCAATTGGTTCCATACCTTCATCATGGGAGATTTCATAAAGTGAGTGATTGTTGGACGAGTGTTTCATCATATCAAGAATGCTAGAGTGTATCATACTGTCTCTGAGCTCCATGGTGAGTGTTCCTTCATGTACGTTGATGATCGTCCTTGATGTTTTTAGGAATTGTCTTCCTAGGATGATGGGATATTGGGATGGTGTTCGGTCTTCCTCCATGGAAAGGACATAAAAGTCTGCTGGAAAGATTAATCCTCCCACTCCTATAAGAACATCTTCAATGACTCCAGTTGGAAAAATGGTGGATCTGTTTGCTAATTGTACCACCACCCGAGTTGGTTTTAGTTCTCCGATCGGAAAATATGAAAACACTGAGTGAGGCATCACATTTATCAAAGATCCAAGATCACATAATGCATTAGTAAAATTTAAAGAACCGATAGTGCAGGGAATAGAGAAATTCCCTGGATCTTGACATTTTTGTGGTATCAGTGGTGTGATAAATGCTGAGATGCTTCTTCCTAAGTTTATTCTTTCATTTCCATCCATCATCTGTATTTTAGTACACAGATCCTTCCGAAATTTTTCATATTTAGGGATTTGTCTGATTGCATCTAGTAGTGGGATGTTAATCTCAACTTTTCAGAATGTTTCTTGAATTTCCTGTTGAATTCGTTCTTCTTCTCCATTATTTGACTCAACCAATGCAGATAGAAATGGTGTTGGGATATCCTTTTTCTCCCTTTTTTGTATTTGCAAAGGTGTTTCCATTATTTCCTTCCTGAACCTTGTTCTTTCTCCTTTGTTGTTATTGCCTTCATCTTTTGGTTGTATAGGACGAGCTTCAGGCGAAACCCTTGAATCATCCTCTTCACATTGTTCTGGTGGTGTGAGATCATTCCCTCTTTGGGTTGTGATTGCACTAACATTGTCCTTTGGATTGGGAATTTTTTGTGCGGGAAGATTACCTTGGTTCTTGGTGAGAGCATCCGTAATTCTTCCAAATTGATCAACTAGCTTTTCCATTTTATCTTATATTCCCGCAACTCTTGTCTTCAACTGTTGATCTTCAGTTTTCGGTGCACTTGTGGATGATTTATCATAATTCTTCCACTATAAAGGTGGAGTTTGGAAAGTTTTTTGTTGTTGGAAGGGCTACTGATAAGGTTGTTGGAATGCCATCGGGTTCTAATATTGTTTCTGAAAAGGTGCTCTGGCTTTGTTCTGTTGAAACCCACACCATATTTGGGTTTTCGGATGGTATTTCCTTTGTTGATAGGCTGCAGCACAACTTTCTGTCCCCTGCACTTCTGTACATTGATCAGGGTAATGAGAATTAGAAGAGCATAAACCACATACCTGATTCGGTCCTTGTTGTTCCTTCACATGGTTCACAGCTATTTGTCGCACTAACCTGGTGAGTTCACCCATTTTGTTTATAATTAAATCTACTGAATCAGATGTTCTTACCTCATGGATTCCTCTGGTGATCGTACCTCTGGTGTCAAAATGTTGTGAGTTTTGTGCAATATTTTCAATCAATCCTCTGGCTTTCGTTGGTGACTTGTCAATCAAGGCTCCTCAAGATGACTCATCTAGAAAGTTCCAATCATTTTCAAGTAATCCTTGATAGAAGAAAACAATTAAATGGTGTTCTTCCACAGTCTAGTGTGGACAACTGGCGCAGAGCTTCTTGAATCTCTCCCAGTACTCGTAGAGTGTTTCACCAGTTGATTTCTGAATAGCATAGATCTATTTTTGGATAGTTGTGCTCCTGGATGCGGAAAAAAACATTTGCATGAATCATCATTGAATATCTTCCCAGTCTTGGACTTCTCTGGGTTGTAGACTATACAACCATTCCTTTGTTTCTCCCTCAAGTGAAAAGGGGAATGCCCTCCACATTACCTGTTCTTCTGCAACACCTCGGGGTCTGCAGCTAGAGCACACATTTGTAAATTATTGGATATGCCTATTGGGGTATTCACCTACAAGACCATGGAATTTAAGAAGAATTTGAATCATGTTAATGCACAATTCAAAATAATTTTCTAAGGAAAGAATATCTAGTTGATTTCGTTGGTTAGTGAATTATAGGGCGCAAAGATCATGCAATGTTTTGTTGGGATTTCCAGCCATTGGAGGTTCAGAGTGATCACTGGATGTGTCAATTGAATCTGTAAGGTAAAATTTTTCAAACTCTAATTACAAATTTTTCTTTCTCAATTGGGTTATTGTTCACCCAATTTCGAGATCAAATTCCATTAAATTGTTATTTGAACTACGAGTCATTCAAAATAAAGAAAAAAAATTGTTTTTTAAAGGTTTTTGTGGCACTGTCTCTCATGCAACGGTGCCAAGTTTGACACACTCCTATCATGGGGCGTGGAATAACAATATTTTAATTACCTAATTATATTATAGTAGTTGATCCTAGGTAGTCTCTTGAAGAGGAGTGCACACAAAACAAAGTTTTCACTTTTTTTATTTTTTCTAAAAATGATTAGTTTTAACTAATTTGAAGGACTGTGAGAGAAACAAACATCTTGAATTGATTGGTTTTAAAAAATGATAAATATGGTGATCAGATCAGGTTCAGGTATACCTAGTGTTTTGCAATCATGGTTTCCAAATTTTATCTCTTCTTCTCCTTTAAACTGGTAAGAGAGAGATTCATTTATTGAGTCCTCTCTCTCCCTTGGTCAGATATATGTGATGGGAATTTTCTTATCTAAAACCTTAGATTGTTCTATCCTCCTTTATATGTGCCTATGATTGTAGAAGGTGTATTTATTAATTAGAGAAATCCCTAACCCAGAATTGTTGTTCCCTAATAAATCAATATTCCGATATACATTCCTATGCATGTGCTTGACTACCGCCGAGCACTCACCACCCAACCCTAATATTGTTCCACCATATACATATTAGAATTGGGTGGAGGGAGATGTGATCATTGAACAAAGCAATTTATAATAACAGAATCAAATCCTAACACAACTGTATTTAGAATTTAAAACTGAATTAAGAATTGAAACCAGAATAAGAAATAAGAAGGAATTTGATTCATTTAAAACACAAGAACTCAAGAACACACATAGATCCACCCTCCCCTGTTCCTGATCACTCAAATGAATCTACCCCTCCATGGATGGGGTAAGCGAGATGAATGGGGAAGAAGTAGGAATTAAAAAACTATGAAAAATCAAAGAAATAAAAGAGAAATCTGAAATGTTCTCCTCCATGGTGTCTCGGAAGGAATGGGATGGAATGAGAGATGCTTTGGGAAGGAGGTGAGGGCCTCCTTTTATAGGCCAAATTATGGAATCCTAACATTTTCTCATTTTGTCCCAATAAATGGAAGATTCACTCATTGACCCCTTCATAAAAGTTGTTACTTAATTTGTTGGTCATTCTCCCTCCAAATTTCATCTCATTTGGACACCGGATGAATTCATTAATAATTTTTCATTGGAGGTTTCTTCTTCTGGACAAAGCTTTCAGGAAGGTTCCTCCAAAAGTATAACATTCCATGGAAGCATTAATGACTTCAAAAATCCACTAATTTTTTTAGATCCGGCCCTATATTTCTTAGTACTATCCTAGGTAGAAGCACCTAAATATGATTTGTTGAGGCTGAGTTGTGGTTTTTTTATGTTGGTGGGGTCCATGCAGTCCGCCCGGAAAAGTTTCCAACTTTATGAATTTTTACGGCCTCTAGAAGATCAATTCATCCACTGGTCCAAATGTCAAAAATGAAGGAAATAAAATAAGGACTCTAAAAAAAATTTAATCACAAAATTTTGAATTGTATATTTCAATAAATGACCAAAATACCCTTGATGCAAAAATCTTTCTAAATCCAGCATTAGGCATTTTCACCATTTTTCTCAAAACACATCATAAATCCAAAATTGATTCATATAAGCTCAAATTGATTATTTTGGATGATAAAAACAATTTAAATGCATACAAAAAATGTGGAAAATATTAGCTCTATCAGAAACCAAATAAAATTATGATCTCAATAAATGAACGTATGCACAATTAACTATTTTGTATCCATATTTGGCCCACTACAATTTATAAGAGCATTATGGGTCCTGACATGTGGGTGACATGGTCATCTTTTTAAGTATTCACATAGGGTTCACCATTTTTTCCCTCTAGATATGATAGAACCCTTGTGATTGATTTTGGGTGTCTGATATTTGTATAATCATTCATGTTAGGTTTACTCTCTCTGGAAGGTTTCCAATGGGTTTTGTTCATTGAACAAGAAACACCAAACATTCCATTATTTGAGATATTTCATGAACCTACTATTGAAAGGTAGGAAATTTTTGGGAAATGGTCCAACAATTATTAGGGACTCCCATTGGTCTAGAGGATGAGAGGCTTGGCTCATCACACCCTTTGGTGGGAGGTGGGGGGAACTATTTTCTAATCTAGGACTCTCTTATATATTTAATACATATTTGTGATCTATTTATTAAATCCCGAGTATAAATCATTCTGACCTATATTAACAATAAATTATCAGCATGTATTGAATCTAGAATCATATTTATGTAACTAAGGTTATCAATTGATGGAGATATTTTTATGTGTTTGAGGATTTATATAAATGTTACCCTTTTCCATGTGGACTAGATATTATTTAGTCATTTATTATTACAATAGTGGTTTTAAGCCATATTGTGGGGTTCCATGGAATTTATTTTCATACAAGGATATGATAGTTATTTTTTTATTGGGATTGGAACCATGAGATCAGATTCATATGTATCCTTTTAAAACGAATCAGATCCCACATAGGTCAATTCCATTTAATGGGAAACATCATACCTTTTAAGGTCATGTGATGAGGACCAAACTGTGTAGTTTAATGTCTTTTTACAGGGATATATAAACAGAATATTCCTAGAAATTGGTTGGTGTGGGACTTATACCAAAGCATCCCAAGGAACCTAGGGAGATTGTTGCCTCCTAGGTTGGTGAATACTCTACTAGGAATGTGGCCTAGAGAATATTATGGTGAATTTGGGGTTTTGGGTTTGGAATTCATATAGGCTTCCTACGTATCCCACTTGGAAGGGAATAAAATCCCATGTAGTTCAATGAATTCAAGGACCCATACCTATTTAAGATCTCTGATTTTTTGTCTCATAGTAGAATGTTTCCCTTTGAGAGGATGTGACATAGTTTTGGGGCTTACACCTAGGAGGAGGCCCATGTGTATCGAACCATGAGGAATGTTTTGACTTGTGGTGATTTAGAGGTTTAGTCAGGGCTTACACATAGGAGTATTCCCTTATTTTTTATGAGTATGGTTAGGGATTATACCTAATAAGAGGCCTGTAATATGGATACATGGATTTGAGTACCCATGCCTTTGGAGGCCCTATGAAGGAAATAAAGAGGAAGATCAAAAAAAATTCTCTACCAATACATGCATCTGATAGTGCATATATCATGATCATCACTAACCTCTAAGCCCACATGATTAATGATAATATGTGAGAAACTAGAGGAATAATAATATTTGGAAAACAACATGATCCTTATTTCACTGATGGAAGAGGTCTATGCTACAAGAGAAGAATAAAGGGATTTGATGTGCCTGTATCCTTTCCCGTTTTCATTACCAGGATAGTCACATATGACCACTCATCTAACTAAGACCAATAAGAAATGCCAGAGGATTACTCCAGGATAGATTAAATGCTCTCAGTTCTAGAGGAAGAGATTTTTATTAGTCCCTAATACTTGTCATATGGAAAAGAAATAATGATCCTTACCCCCTCACCATCTGAAATGAGAGGTCCTCAGTCTTAGAGATGATAATGGGAGAGAATCCTCTCCCTCACATATAAGCCTAGGAGGTCCCTAAAACATCCCCTAGGTTTGGGGTCTTCATGACCAAAGAAATTCATAACTACACACACCCCAAGGTCCCTAGACGTTAAGTGGAAAAAATTTGGGACACCTTTGACAGAAGGAATGCATAACCAAGTGGGAGACAGGCGGGCATGTATCTCGCTATAGATGTGCAAGTTTGGAGGCTTCAGTGGAGGATTAAATTTGGTCTCCCTTTAATGAGGGATCTAGATGAAGGGTATCCCTACCATTAATGGTTTGAAAAATGGATTTTAAGGTGGATAATTTAGTCTAGGGATGGGAGATCAGATGGTGCTTCACATAGGGTAGACCTGGGAGGAAGTGGAAGTGCTTCATGTAGGGTAGGCCTGCGTGAGCTGGAGATGCTTTAGGTGATGGAAACCATAGTAAAAAACACTTGGTATATGCCTTGTTCTATGCACCAAGGGTTACCTCAAGTTTCCTTGGAAGGTTCTCACGTAGGTACTTAGTTTGGGAAGGGACCTTCACACTAGTGCTTCTCAACTAGGGGTGTGGGGGTCCCCGTGTATGTGTCTTGTGTTTCAGACCCTAGATGGTCTTTGATCCAACTATCACAGTTAGTTACCTATTATCTATAGTTTTGGAGCGATACTTGAAAGGTTTTGAGGGCCTGGGTAAAGGGACTGCAAGATAAGAGCTATGAGATTTCTTCTGGTTTTCCAGTTCTTCAAATGAGGAGCCCCAGGGTCATATTAATAGGCAAATATGGGACCCTGGTTGAAGTAAGTGACTTGAAAAAGTACCATGAATAGGTGTCCCTTGTAGGTGCCTCATGCAGAGGTGAATAACACCTCTAGGCTTCTTAGGACGAGCTTGTGCATAGGCCCCTTGGCATGTAGGTCCGGTGCACGTAAGCCCGGTGTGCGCATGCCAATTTGGGAAAGTTCCCTTACTAATTCTTAGGGATCTTCCCCTATTAATTTCATGAGGTATTTCTTATTCAATATATTCATCACCATGTGACAAAAACGAGTTTAAACAACCCTGAAAACTCTAAGAAAATCTTAAAAACCTAAAAACACTTAATACCCCTAAAAACCCTAAAACCCCTTAAATCCCTAAAAAACATAAAAACCAATAAAAATCCAAAAAAATCTCCAAATTCCAAAAAATATAGAAATACCTAAAACCCTAAACACCCCTAAGAAATCCTTAAAAACCCAAAAACACTTAAAACCCCTAAAAAATCTAAACACATTAAAACCCCTAAAAATCCAAAAAGTCCCATAAATCCCTAAAAACCCACTAAAAACTCTAAAATCCCTTTAAACCTATAAAAACATTGAAAAACTCTAAAAACCCAAAAATCCCTAAAATACTCAAAAAAATCCTAAAACACCCAAAAACCCATAAAAACCATTAAAATTCTGAAAATCCCTAAAAACACTAAAAAACCATAAAAATACAAAAAAAACCTAAAAATCATAAATATGTCAAAAATCCTAAAACCCTAAAAAACCAAAATAAAACCTTAAAAACCAAAAAATACATAACCCCATAAAAACTAAAAAATTCTAAAGCCCCAAAAACCCAAAAAACCCTAAAAATCTCTAAAACCCCTAAAACCAAAAAAAAAATTAGAAATCACTAAAAATCCCTAAATAAGTAAATAATCCTAAAAACCATGAAAACCCATAACAATACCTTTAAACCCCCCCCCCCCAAACCAAAAAATTCTAAAAACCCTAAAACACCCAAAAAAGACCCAACAAACACACAAAAACCCCTAAAACCAATAAAAACTCCTAAAAACCATAAACCCCTAAAAACCCAAAAAAACATAAAAACACACTAAAATATCTAAAAACCCTTTAAACCCCTAAAAAGTTTGGACATATTTTGAAAAACATAAAACTATATGAACTAAAAGAACCTCTAAAAACAAAAAACCCCCCAAAAATCCCTTAGAGCCCTTAAAAACCATCAAATCTGTAAAAAACCTAAAAACCATAAAAATCCTAAAAAATCCCTAAAAATCCCTTAAATTTTAAAAAACCCTAAATACCCTGAAACACCTTAAGAAAACCATAAAAACCTAAAAAAACCTAAAACCCATAAAACACTAAAAACCCTAAAAACACCAAAAATCCTAAAAAACATGAAAACCCCTCCAAATCCCTAAAAACCCTAAAAACCATAAAAATCCTAAAAAAGAAATAAAAATACAAAAATTGTAAAAACCCTAAAACCATGAAAAATCCTATAGAAAATTTAAAAACCTAAATATCATAAAACTCCTAAGAAACCAAATAATTATAGAGATCCTAAAAAGACTTCAAAACCCTAAAAAACACTAAGAACTATAAAAACCCTAAAAACGCATAAAACCCATAAATGATCACTAAATACTCTAAACACCCTTAAAAACCATACAAATGTTAAAAACTATAAAAACCATAAAACTATGAAAAACTCAAAAATATCCGAAAATCCAAAAAAAATAAAAACACTCCGAAAAACAATAAAAACCCAAAACAGCCTAAAAACCCCTAAAACCCTAAAAACCCATAAAATCCTAAAATAAATCTAAAATTCCTTAAAAACATAAAACCCCTAAAAATCCATAAGAAAACCATAAAACCATATTAAAAATAATACCAAAAAAACAAAAAACCCTAAAAATCCTAGAAAACCCTAAAAACCCTCAAAATCCCCCGAAACCCAAAACAAAATCATGAAAATACTAAAAAATTATCTAACATCCCTAAAAATGTAAAAAACCCTAAAAACCCCAAATAAAATCTTAAAAACCCAAAAACAATTAAGACCCCTAAGAAAACTAAAAATGTTAAAAACCCTAAAAATCCCTAGAAATCCTAAAAACCACTTAAAACCATAAAACCCTATAAAAACCTTAAAAACCCGAAGATCACATAAAAACCCTTAAAACCCACTAAAATATCTAAAAACCCTTTAATCCCCTAAAAACATTGAAAAACTCTAAAAAAACATAAAACCTTAAAAACTCGAAGAAACCCTAAAACCACCAAAAAACAGAAAAACCCAATAAAACCCTAAAAATCCAAAAAAACACTAAAAATCCTTAAAAATACTAAAAATCCCTAAAAACCCTAAGAATATAAAAAACCCTCAAAACCATGAAAAACCCTTAGAAAACCTTAAAAAACTAAAAACAATTAAAACCCATAAAAAACCCAAAAATCCGTAACACACCTTAAAATCCATAAAAACCATAATAACCCATAAAAAACCTAAAAATCCTAAAAAGTACAAAAAAATATAAAAAACCCTAAAAACCCTAAGAAAACCCTAAAAACCAAAAATCACATGAAAAAAACTAATAACCTAAAAATGAAAAAACCCTAAATAACCATAAAAAGACCCTAAAACCCCCCCAAAACCATAAATCCCCTAAAAACATTAAAAATCCCAAAAACCCATAAAAACCCTAAAAACCCACTAAAAACAATAAAAACACTTCAAAACCCTAAAAATGTAAAAAAAACTCAATAAATATTAAATACACTAAAAACTCAAAAAAATTCCTAAAATCCCAAAAAAACATGACAATCCTAAGAACCCAGAAAACCCTCAGAAGCACTAAAACCCCCAAAAAACCGTAAAACTCTTAAAAATTCCATAATATCCCTAAAAAATAAAAATCCCTAAAACCATAAAAATGTAAAAATTTATAAAAACCCTGAAAACCCCTAAGAAAACATTAAAAACCTAAAAACACTTAATACCCCCAAAGAAACCTAAAAACCTATAACAACCCTAAAAACCCTAATAGCCTTTAAAACCCATAAACCCTCTAAAATACTTAAAACCCCATAAAAACCATTTAAACACCTAAAAATGTTAAAAACTAAAAAAAACCTTGATATCCTAAAAACTCAAAAACCCCCCAAAACCCAAAAAACCCAAAAAACCCATAAAAACATAAAGACAATAAAAACCCAAAAAAATCACTAAAACCCCTCAAAATCCCTAAAAACCCTAAAACCAATAAAAATCCTAAAATATTCATAAAATTACCTAAAAATGATAAAACCCTAATAAATAAAAAATTATAAAAAAAGTAAAAACCCAAAAAACCCAACCCCCCCCCCCTAAAGCCCTTAAAATCCTTTAAAACCCTAAAAACCATAAAATCCTCAAAACCCTAAAAATTTATAAAAACATTAAAAAACCATAAAAATACTGAAAACCCTTAAGAAAACCTTAAAAAAGTTAAAACACTTTAAACCCCCTAAAACCCCGAAAATGTTAAAACCCCTAAAATCTATAAAAACATAAAACCCCTTAATACCATAAAAAAACATAAAAACCCCAAAAAACTCTACAAACTCTAAAAACCATTTAAACCCCTAATTTTTTTTAATAAAAACTCTAAAAATACTTAAAACCATAAAAAACTAAAAAAAACCCCAAAACCCAAAAAACCATAAAACTCCTAAAAACCCACAAGATTCCTAAAAAAATCTTAAAACCATAAAAATCATAAAAATCTATAAAAAATCCATAAAAAATAAAAAACCCTAAACCTCAAAAGATCTTAAGAAAACCATAGAAACCTAAAAAAACCTAAAACCCCAAAAAAACCTAAAAAACCACAAAAACATAAAAAACTATAAAAACCAGGAAACCCCATAAAAACCCTAAAAATTAATGAAAACGCAAAAAACCATTTAAACCTCTAAAAAAATTTAAAAACTCTATAAAACATAATAATAATAATAATAATAATAATAATAACATTAAAAACCATAAAAACCCTAAAACCCCCTAAAACCCCTCAAAATCCATAAAGAGCCTAAAAACATTAGAATAATAAAAATCTTTAAAATCTCTAAAAACATAAAAAACCTTAAAATCTATGAAACCCCCAAATAAAACCTTAAAAACATAAAATCCCTAAAAACCCTAAAATCGCTAAAAACCTAAAAACCCTAAACCCCTAAAAACCCTCAAATTACCTAAAAACCCTAGAAGCCATAAAAATATTAAAAACACCCTAAAAATCACTAAAATTTAAAAACCCCTAAAAATTATGAAAAACCCTAAGAAAAACTTTAAAACATAAAAACAATTAAAACCCCTAAAAACCTAAAAAATGATAAAACCCTAAAATACGTAAAAATGATCTAAAATCACTATAAACCATTAAAACCCCTAAAAAATAAAAAACCCTAGAATAACTAAAAATTATAAAAAAACCTTTAAACCCCTAAAAATGTTAAAAAATATTTTAAAAAAATTAAAACCCTAAAAACTCAAAAAAATCCTAATGACCCTAAAACCCCATAGAACCTTAATAAACCCGAAACCCTAAAATTCCCTAAAAACCAAAAAACCATAAAATTCATAAAAAGACCGTAAAAACCAATAAAATTATAAGGCTTTGAGGGTTGGTTGGTTTCTAATAAGGGGTAAAACCTAAGTAGGACTATGTCTTATTTAAACCTAAGTAATTGGTTTAATGGCCTGGGAGCAGAAGACCTGATTCTAGAATAATGTTAACTTGTGTGGGTAGCTAATCTCAATGAGGGGAAAGAACTATATGGAGTCGATTCAAGTGATGAGGCTTCTGGTTCTAGAGGCAGTGCAGTAGGATGGTGTTATAGAGGGCTACACAGCCTGAGGATAAATAAGGGGAGGAAGGGTTCTAGAGATTTAGAAAGATGCATTTTGGTCAGGAGGAAGAGATAAAAAAGGGTGAAAGGATTACTCTTACCCTCCAAAGAACATGAAGAAAATATTTTTCAATAATTGAGGACCAAATATATGGATGATGTATTCACTTATGTTGAGCAGGAATCAGAAGATGGAGTCTCTAAGGAATAAGAAAATTCAAGGGATGTGATTGATGACTCTAACAGGATACAAGGTGCCCCTATTATGGCGGTCCATTCCAACAGTGAGGTCTTACCTAGGATGGATGATTTGATGAAAAAGGTAGGTAAAGAGGCTTCTCATAAGGGAACTACATGGGATCTCATCAACCATTTAGAGGAATAAATGTTATAGGTGGCCTTTCCGATTAGGGCCATAATGAGGTTGAAAACTAGATGTCTGAAATATTGATACTGGTAAACACAAATAAAGATAAGTTTGATTGCCTCAATAATCAAGAACTTATTCTGACAATAGGATTCAACAAAAGAGATATATCTATGGGGGATTGAATTCAAAAATTATAAAAGATGGCTTATTTGATTGAATACCTGATCAAGGACGACCTGGATACAAAGGTAAATAGACTTCAATGGAAATTATTTAGAGATAATGATTCTAATAAGCTCAAACTTGATTTTAATGGTTATTCTATATGTTTCAGTGCATGATTTCCTTGTAGTATACTTTCTTAGATTTCTCAATTTTTCCTAAAAAAGTGTGTGAAAATAATAAAAAGGTAATTTCCGATCAGTCATAAAAATACCTAAAAACCTTAAAAAAATCCAAAAAACTGATAAAAACTCAAAAAATACACTAAAATGTCTAAAAAAATTTAAATGCCTCAGAATGTTAGAAAAATAAAAAAAACCAAAAAAACTAATAAAAACTTTGAAACCCAAAAAAACCATAAAAACCATAAAAACCCTAGAAAACTCTAAAACCCCTCAAAATACGTAAAAACCCCTAAAAACTATAGAAATCCAAAAATACCCCCTAAAAATACTTAAATTGTAAAAATCTATAAAAATCCTAAAAACAATATAAAACCCAAAAAACCAAAAAACACTTAAAACCTATAAAAACTAGAAAAACACTAAAAACCCTAAAAAATCCTAAAACCCTAAAAACCATAAAACCCTCAAAATCCCCAAAAACCCTAAAAACCCATAAAAATATTAAAAAATACATAAAAACACTTAAAAAAGTAAAAAACTCTAAAAAACCTGTAAAAGATACGCAAACCCAAAAACCCAAAAAACACTTTAAACCCATAAAACATAAAAAACACTAAAAAAACAAAAAATACAATAAAAACCCTAAAAACCCTAAAACCCATAAAAACATATGTAGAGACCCTAATCTTGACGTACATTGACATTACATTACATTTGCGGAATACTTAGTACATAACAAAAACACACACACAAGGATCGTAATAGTTTAGTGTCTTTGGAAACTCGGAGTATAATCTTCTAATCCTGGTGAAAGATCTTCAACATCTCCCATAAAGATCTTCCCTTTTTTTATACCTAAAACCTTTCTTTATATCCTGGGGAAAAGTAAACATAAAAGGGTGAGCTCAAATGCTCAGTAAGGGTAAACAAAAGAAATATCAATCACATCATATTCATAAGAACATAACATTTTGGAAATCTTAACCTGGAAAAGAGAGAATAATTTCATAACATGGGATAAATCATAATAGTGAAATGAAATCCCAATAGTCATAACTTAAAACATGAAACATTGTGGCATACACACATAATCATAGAGAATCATTTCTTGTTAGTCAAGACTCATTGCCAAGACTATCTTAGTGGACAAAGTCCCTTTCTGAACAGAGTCACCCTCGTTTCAGTCCGGTTTCACGGAACCGGTATAACCTACCATTCCAGCCATGTCTATCTCATGAGATATAAAATCTTTAACCAATGCATTGGAGGGAGATATAGGTCCCACCCATCTCATAATGATACCATTCTTATGTGTTCCACAAAATCATAAACCATACATCATAGCATAACCCATGTAATAAAAATGGTATTCTTAAACATCATGACATCATAAAAAAAATCATATAAGATAAAGGAATTCATAAAAATAATTCCATCACAACATAATCAAATCAATTTAATAATAGGGATAAAACAGAACCCTTTATTATCTTATATGGAAAATAATTTTGATAAAACACTTGAACTCCATTCTTGAGGAAAATATCCTTTCTACTTCAAAAACATTTTCCTTTCTTAACATGTCATACAATTTTAAACTAAAATAAGTTGATTAAAAATAAACTTGAAAACTTGTAAAGGAATCTTCTTGGAAATAATGTTTTAAAAATCCATTCATGCCTTATAAGTTAAAAAAACATTCTTTGTACTTTTGTCGGAAAAGTCAAAAAGTACCTCGTAACATAAAAAAAAGAAATATTCCTTACATACCATGTGGTAAAAGTCAAAAATGGGTAAAAAGGACTTTAAACATACATGAAAACACTTTTATAAAACATGGACATGGATGATAGAAATAACCCCAGTAGATACTTACAAATATGCAATCTCGGATAAAAATGAGATTGTGATATTTCCCTTACCTTAGGTACAATTTGCTTCGTAAGTGTCTGAACCTCCTGTATAATGATTTAAATAATGTCATTTACTTATTACAGAATCATATTCACTGTTATGATATCATATATGGTTCACTTATGACTTTATATTACCCGTTCTTTTGTAAATTCCATGTTAAAGAGCGTTTTGAGTAAAATTGTTTCATTTATCATAGGTGTTTGGACTTGTTGTTCTTGACATTATTATTACTTATATCATGATTTACTTACTTCCAGAATATAAAATATGATTTATATATCATATATATTCATTATATATATATATATATATAATATAGATAAATGAAATGAAACACACCGTTCATGGAGACGGTAGTCCGTACGTACGCATGAACGCTGTTTTCCTTTCCTTATTGTCTTGAATGGAAGTAAGTAGATGACATATATATATACATAAATCCAGTAGATTTACCATGTCATATATTTCATGATTACTTATTATATATACTTTATAATCATTCATGAATGGTTAAAGTGGAGAATGAATCTCATCGCGTCGTGGAGACGGTAGTCCGTACGTACGCACGAGCGATGATATCATTCTCATGATCGTGGGACTGTAATGGAGTGTATGTATACTATTTCAGAATCAATATCACTTTATAATAGTCATATTTAGTCATTATTTACACCATTATACCCATCCAAGTAAGGTAGTGGTGGAAAATAGATTACACCACGGCGTGGAGATGGTATTCCGTACGTACGCACGCGCGGTGATTTCTTTTTCCGTAGGATGGATAGATGGTGAAATAGGGTTGTTTCATACTTATAATAACATATCAGCATATGAGTGATAATTATGTTATTACTTCATAATGAAACAACTAAATAAGAAGAAGTGGAAGAAGAAATAAAGATGAAAGAATCGGTAACAGACATTACCTCTTCTTTGAAGTGCTTCTTTGAGACCTTCTTTTAGGGCACTAAAATTGGTATTTGAGGAAGACCAGAACCTCTAGGATGTTTCTAGGGAAGTGGAGAAGAGAATTTGGCAGGGTTTGGCCGAGCTTTAAGGCTCAAAGTTGTGTGAGGAAGAGAGGGAGGAGGTGCCCTTTTATAAGGGAGGAGAGGGGCATCTTAGGAAAATCTCAAAATATTATTTTATATTAAGGTCAAATTCGGTTAATAATGGTTCCAAATGGTATTATTTCGAAGATAATGTGGGTATGGGTAGAAATCCTATCATAAAATAGGATTTAGACAAGTTTAGGTTATTATTTTAACCTTATCAATTAGATTTAACTCTAAGTTAAATAATTTAACTTTTACCGTGTCTTTTTGTTTTCTTACACTATATGGTTAATAAACTTACTATATGAAGCCAAATGAACCCCAAGTTGTTTATTATTAATATATATATCCTTATATAAGTCATTTGGCCGAACCTTAGATTTTTAGGAATTAAATAACAATTAATAATATAATATTTGTTTTAAAAACTAATTTATGTCAATTTTGAAACTATTTGGTACATGATTTTTATGAAATTTCTAAAAGAATGATAAGTTCAAACCAAGTTACTTAAATCAACAATAACATGTAATATTAACCTATAAAATTAGTTTAAGTCATAAAAAGTCTCAAATTACATTTATTTGGGCATTTATAACATCAATTATGTTAATATTTCTTAAAAAGGTAATTACTGCATCATCGTTGTGTCATAAATAAATTAAATTATTTAAAGTATAAAAATTAAAAATAAAATACCCTTATGTAGGAAATATTTTTATATATGTAATGAATATTTATAGTCGAAATTATATTATGTATAACCCTATATTAAAAATGTTTTAGTAAATAAACTTTGATTTTAACTCTTTTAACTCTTCTTTGAATTAAATAATAATAAATGTCCTAATCTAATCCAAGTGGGCCTAAATGATAATATTTTACACTTAAGGTTGTTTTTGGTCGAGATAAACTTGTCCAATAGGATTAGGACATGTGTTAGGGTAATATTAATTTCATTTTTACCCTTAATTACCCTGTTTACTTTTAACCGTGGTAAATAAAAGTAAAAAGTTATTATTCACCAAAAATTATTTTCATCTCATTGAACCACATTTTACTTACTGACATCAACCGTGTCTCTCGAATTTTTGAAATTCCATTCACAGAAGCGGTAAAATTAAGATTTATGAAAAAATTAATTTTTTAACTACCACTTAGTAGTTTCACTATTCATCAAAAATTGAAGTTTTTCAGAAAAATGCCAAAATTTCACCCTAAGATATAATTGATATTCCGAATTAAAAAATGATTTCTATTTTAAAAAATTCCCAACATATAAGTTTCATTAATTAATTTTATAATTAATTTCCGCTGTCATAACAAATAGCGTGTTTTTAAGAGATAATAACTATCAAAAGATTAGCACTTGTTTATGTCTGGTGTAAATGTGAAATTACACCCAATGACCAACATTGTATTGAATTGTAAAAATATATTCTAAATATAATTTAAAACCACTCAAATTAATAATTTATCACTATTAATTATTTCGATTGAAAAATTTGTTTTTAATTAAAATTTAGTAATTTTCACTATTCATCAAAATATGAAAGTTATCCGAAAATCACCAAAATTTTACCCTAAGATAATTTCGATATTACGAATCCAAAAATGAATTCCATTTTGAAAAATAAAATTTACAAAATTTCAAAAAGTGGTTATTACTATTCATAACGGCTAGTTTTAATAATATTTTAATAGCATATTGTTGTTTAGTGAAACTCGTTATTGCGTACTACACACGCTATCGAGGAAGGTCGCGATTGCGTGTAATGCAAGGAAAGTCAAGGATTCATGTTGTGCAAGCTCCTTTTGGTGTAGCGTACAACACAAGACATAAGTGAAATTAAAAAGAATATTTTTCATAAAATCTTGGGTTGTTACAACATAAAACCCCCTAAAACAACAAAAAAAACTAAAAATGATAAAAGCCCCATAAACCCACTAAAAATTATAAGAACCATTTAAACCCATAAAAATGTTTAAAAACTAAAAAAACCCAAAAAACCCCTAATATTTTCAAAAAAAACTTCTAAAAATCCCCAAAAATTCAAAAAAACCCTAAAACCCTAAAAAATCATAAAGGACCTCAAAATCCCTAAAACCCCAAAAAACATGAAAAAACATAAAAATAACTAAAACTACATAAAAATTTAAAAAAACCCTAAAAACCCTGAAAACCTCTATGAAAACCATAAAAACCAAAAACTAATTAAAACCCGTAAAAACTCGAAAATCCCTAAAAGACCCTAAAAAATTTAAAACCCCTAAAACCACTAAAAACCATAAAAATACCCTAAAAACCCTAAAACCCACTAAAAATTCTAGAACCCTTTAAGCCCCTAAAAATATTGAAAAAGACTAAAAATTGTTAAAAAACCTAAAAATTCAAAAGAAACCCCTAACCCCCCCCCCCCAAAAAAACTGTAAAATACCTAATAACCATGGAGCCCTAAAATTCCATAAATACTCTAAAAATTATAAATATCCTAAAAACCCTAAAAATGTAAAAAACCATAAAATCTCTAAAAATCCTGAAAACCCCTAAGAAAACCATAAAAACACTTAAACCCCTAAAAACCCAAAAAATGCTCAAAACCTAAAAAACCCTAACGCACTAAAATATTTAAAAAAACCTCAAATTCCATAAAAAATAAAAAACATAAAAAAAATAAAAAACAAAAAAATCCTAAAAATCCCTAAAAATAACCAAAAAAATAAAAAAACCTTAAAATACTTAAAAATCATAAGAAAAACTTAAAAACCTAAAAGATCTTAATCCCCCTAAAAAATTAAAAAAATGATAAAAATCCTGAATGAACCTAAAAACCCAAAAACCCCAAAAACCATAAAACCCCCAAAAACCTTAAAAACCTAAAACCCATAAAACTAATAAAAACAAAAAAAAAATCTAAAACCATTTAAACCTATAAAAATGTTAAAAAACTCTAAAAATCATAAAACCCCTAAAATACTAAAAAAACCCTTAAACCCCAAAAAACCAAAAAACCCTAGAAATCTCTAAAAACCCTAAAAATACCTAAAAACCCTAAATAAGCATAAAAATCCTAAAAAATCACTAAAAATACTAAAAACATAACAAACCCTAAAAAACCAAAAAACCTATAAAACCCCTAAGAGAACATTAAAAACTTAAAAATAGTTAAAACACTAAAAACCTAAAAACACTACAAACCCTAAAAAATCCTAAAAATACCCTAGAAACCCATAAATACAATAAAAACCCACAAAACTATAAAAACCTTAAAAACCTATAAAACCATAAACAACCACTAAAAACTCTAAATACACTTTAAACCTAAAATTATTTTTAAAAACTATAAAAAATATTTAATACCTTAAAAACATTGAAAACTCTAAAAACTAAAAAAACTCTAAAACCCAAACAAAGCATAAAACACTAAAAATACTAATAAAATACTAAAAAACCACAAAATCCATAAAAAACATAAAAACTGATAAAATCCTAAAAAATCCCTAAAAATTCATAAAATCATAAAAACCCATCAAAACCACCAAAACCCCCAAAAAAACAGAAAAACCTAAAAACACTTAAAAACCCTAAAAAAATAAAAAAACTTATAAACCCTAAAAAAACTTAAAGATCAAAAAAAAAATCCTCAAAATCTCAAAAAACCTAAAAACCATAAAAATAAATAAAAAACCCTAAAAAACATAAAAACATAAAAAACGTCATAAAACCTTAAAAAACTAAAAACAATTAAATCCACTAAAATTAAAAAAATGATAAATACCCTAGAAGGCCCTAAAACCACCTAAAACCATAAAAACCACTAAAAACCTTGAAAACCCTAAAACCTAATAAAACCTATAAAACCCCACTAAAAACTCTAAAAACCTTTTAAAACCCTAAAAATGTTAAAAAAAGTATATGTTGAAACCCTGTTTTTTCATAAAGGATGAAAATATTTAAGGAAAAACACTTCAAGTATTAGAGAATGAAGAGCCCTAAAAGGAATAAGGGAATTCACCTAAAAGTGCCTTGCACACACCCAACCAGTACACCAGAAGGCTCACACATCCCCCCTGCATGGTACTAAACGACATGTCACCCCTAATTGGGTAACACCCTCAACCAGAGTCCCATATTTTTCTATGAATAGGACCTTGTGCCTCCCCATTTTCATGACTAAAAAATCGAAGAATCCTCGAAGATCTGGTCACACAGCCCCTTCAACCAAGTCCTCTAAAATCCATTAGGTGGCTCTCTAAAACCTAAGAGAATATTGAATTAAGTGAGATAATGAGATCAAAGTCACTCTAGGTTATAAACCCTAAGAATCCTATGTGAGGACCCCTTTCCCCTAGTTAGAAACCACTAGTGTGAAGGTCCCCTTCCAAACTTGGGGCCTGCAGAGACCCTTCTTGGGAAACCTGAGGATACCCTAGGTGCATAGAGTAAAACCTAACCCAAGTGTTATCACACAGGTGGTCTATCTCCCAAGTCACCTCTATCTCACATAGTCCTTCCCTCTACTCGAAGCACTTACAACCCCTCCTAGGTCTTATAATAAGCACCTCTGCTCTCCAAATATTGACCTAAACGAGACATCTTCCAAATCCCTCTTTCAATCCACTAATGTCAGGGATACCCATCCTTTGGATCACTTGTATAAGGGGGACCAAATTAAATCCTCCACTGAAGCCTCTAGATTTGCAAGACCATGGATAGAGACACACCAGTGTGTCTTCTATTCAGGTATGTATTTCATCGATCATAGGTGTCCTGAACATGTCCTATATGATTGGTTGGGTCCTTGAGGTGCATTCATATATGAATCTCATCGGTCATGATGACCCCATTGCTGGGGAACTGTTAGGGATCTCCTAGTCTCAAATACTAAGTCTAGGAACAATTCCTTCCCAAGTAATCTCTATGTACAGGGACCCTCGATTATAGGATGGGAGGAATTGGATCAAGCTTGCCTTTCCCTTTGAGGTGTAGTGTCTTATATTCCTCTCTTATCTAGAACTAGGACTATTTCATCCCTCCTAGAGTAAGCCCCTGGAATTTTCTTATGGGTCATATCCAGATGGGTAGTATAATGTGACTATTTTGGATATGAAATTGGAGGTGATAGAACATATAATCCCTTTCTTCTTCTCTCATCACCTTACCCTCATCCACTAGCTGAAAAAGAATATTTTGTGGTTTTCTGTATCTTCCACTTACTCTTATTTATCACATTCGGGCATGAATCATGTGGGCTTATAGGTTAACAATGATTACAAAATTTTCACGGTCAGATACATGTATTGGAAAAGAATATTTTATGGGATCTTCCTCTTACCTTCCTTAATAGGGCCTCTATAGGTGTGGGTCCTCAAAGCCATGTATCCAAATCAAAGGTAATCCTCCTATATGGTGTAATCCCTAAAAACATACCTTGATCTTCAAAGGGTCCATATTCCTGATGAAACATTCCAATGGAATATTCGTAAATGTTTTAATCCCTAAAATCGTTCATCAATTCTCTCAAAAAGCCACATTCCCCTCTAAGATAAACCTTCATAGGTTCTCTATAGGTGTGGGTCCTTACAACTGAACTACGTGGGATTTTATTCCCATCCAAATAGGAAACGTAGGAAGCCTCCATGAGGTCCAAATTCAACACCCAAAAATTAACCCTATTCTCTATGGGCCACATTCCTAGTAGGGTAATATATAACTTGGGTGTCCATATCCCTTCCAGGTCCCTTGGGCTACCTCAGCACCATATCCCTTCCAGGTCCCTTGGGCTACCTCAGCATAAGTCCCACATCAACCCTAGACTATGAACCTTTCACTTATAATTCCTTGTTGCATGACGTTAAATTTCATGGTTTGGTACTTATCACATGACCTTAAAAAGTATGATGTGTCCTATTAAGTGGCACTAAACTACATGGGATTTCATTCCTATCCAAATGAGATATACAGGAAGCTTCCATGTAGTACAAACCCAACACCCAAAAATTAATCCTATTCTCTTTGGGCCGCATTCCCAGTAGGTTCATATTTAACATGGGAGCTCATATCCCTTCCAGGCCCCCAGGACACCTCGGAATAAATCCTACATCAACCCTTGGCTTTCTAGGAACCTTTATCCAAGACAATCTTGTTCTATGCTATTAAATGGCACAGTTTGGTCATTCTGACAATACATTAAAAGGTACGATTTGTCCCATTAGGTGGCACCGAACTACATGGGTTCTGATAAATTTATTAAGGATGCATAGGAAGCTTATCTCATTGTCCCTATATCAAAATAAAAAATCTCTCATCTCCCTGGATGATGATAAAATCCAATGTGACACACTGTGTGTCTTAAAACCAACATCTTTATAATAAATGAAAAAAGAATCTCTATATATTTCTAAAATGGTATCATTAATAGAGAGCCTCATATGCATATAGATATCTCCATTGATTAAGAACCTTGAATACATATAGGTGATTCTGAATTCAATACATGCTAATAATTGTCTATTAATTTAAGAGTGACCTAAGTCATACTTTGGAGTTAATAAAGGATTCTTGAACATATCTCAAATCTATAAAAGAGTTCTGAAGTAGGAAAAAATTCATCCCAAAAGTGTTTGATGAGATTAACCTCCCATTCTTCTAATTAATGTGATTTCTTAATTATCATTGGCCAATTTACCCAATGAGCATCTGCCTTTGTAAATTAGGTCTATGATTCATCATGAATATGAGATCCATAGAATGTTTCCTATTCCACTAACAAATACCATTGAAAAACACTCGATAAATACATAGATATACATTTATGACACAAATTTTGTCTCAACAACACCAAAAAATCCATTTTAACCCCACATGGAAGTCAGGAATGAAACAAAAATGGTGAACCCGATGTGAATCCTTATAAAATATGACGTTGTCACCCACCTATCAGGCCCATTTCACTCTCAAAATGAAAGAGGTCTAAATAAGACAATCAACTGTACGTGAGTTTGATTACTAAGATTCCACTTTGATGGGGTGTTCTTGTTTGTGTTTATGAAATATATTTCATGCACCTTTGAAAAGAGTTCCCTTCAATCCAAATAGATTCTGAACAATTATCATAGATGTATACCTACTCTATTATTCATGTTGGTTCTTCATCTAAGAAGATGATTTCTTCTCCAACCTAGCATCTTCAATGCTGGGTCTTAAATGTTATTGTTTAGAAGTACCACTAAAATGGTACCATCCCGACCCTATAGGCTGCTCGAACGGCCCTAAAAATCATGAATTCCCACCATTTGTCAACTCAAAGATGTCTGGTGGTTCATAAGAAGACATCATCGATCATCCTCTCCAACTGTTTTAGGATATTATCCTCAGAACAAAAAAATAAACTCTTCCCTTATCTTAGGTAGGTAGATCAGGAGGACACAAACAATCTCATACAAAATACACATGTGTCCCTTCAAAGAGATCATGATAGTAGTCACCACCATCAATGTCGTGTGGTAGTAAACCCTCATCATTTTGAGGGTGTTATCCTTGGTAGTCTAGCCTAGGTCATTTAGACCCAAGAATTCATAATGGCCCAATAGGGGTAGCAACCAGTCAATAGAGAATAGGGACACACCTATTCCCCCTACGGAGAATCCCTTTAATCAAATTTGGAATAAAAAAAATCAAGAACAAAAACATTCCCACACTAATCAATCCAGCTAGTAGACTCATCTAGTAGCATCCTGATAATTCTACCAAAAAAATGTAGTAAAAAAATATGAGTAGTTTCAAACACCTTACCATACCTAGAAAGACCTCCGGTAAAATTCAGTGGAAATACATGAGCTGTAAAAAACACCATCCCATTTCAACCAATACTTTCAAAATACTCATTTAGAAGCATCCAAAGAATCCTATTGGAAACATTTTGTGGAAATTGAGAGCATGAAAACACACATTCCCACACGTATCAATCCTGCCAGCAACCTCATTTAGAATTACCCAAAGAAACTAGTTGGATTTTCTTTGAAACAAATATGGAGAATAACCAAATCTATACCCCACATTTGATTACTTTTAGTATATACTAGTATGAAATAGAGGTCAGGAGCATGTACATACCTTCTCCAGCCACATAATTAGCATATATCCCTATTCCAGCATCTGATGTTACCAAGAACATTATGACAATGGTGAAGGGTTATATGAAAATTCCATTCCAAATCCTACATAAAATTCAGGATATCATAACAAAAATGGAAGTAGCAGAGGTTTGGATACATAATTCTATCCATGTGAATGGGGTGACTCATCAACATCTCACTTTGAATTATACACACACTTATGCTCCTATCTAGGAGGGACATGGTCCAAATTCCCCCATGATATACAGACAACTGGATCGGGTCCACACCCCTATTAAAACAGCAGGTAATTGGACTATTCCAATGGCCACTACAAGGCAGGCACAAACCCCTACCAAACATCTAGAATCTTACCTCCAAATTATTGTAGTGAAACAAGAGATAGTAAAACAAGATTCCGTACCTAAAAACCACTTTCCCTGGAATGTGGCCCCATTCAATTCCAAGAATGAACCCAAAAAATAATCATCACTAGAGACGAATGAAAAATGAATAGGTAATATATGATCCCATTATATTTTATACTGGTGTTCTTAAATACCTCAGATGCTTAGCTATAGCAGCTCAAGATCCTACTCTCCTATTACCAAATTATGAGAATGGTAAAAGTAATTCCAACGGTTCTCCTTGGACACTTAACCATGAAGTATTGATTCATATCCATAATTTGATTGATCTAAAGGTCACATCTCTTGATGAGATCCATGGAATCCCTCCATGTGGACTGAAGATAAAATATTAAGAAGGTATTCCCCTTATTTTTGTCTACCCTGAAGTTCCTTACTAGGGTAAATACTAGAGAGATTCTCCTTATAGTTGGAAGTCAATCCATAATGGTATTCCTCCCCATAATGGAATTTTTTGAAAAGAAATTCTTTGAAGTAGTGTTTCATTTCTTCAAGAGGGTCCTCCCCTTGAAATTTTAATGATGAGAAATCCAACCTACCGTGAGGAACTTAGGAAAATGAGGCTCGTAACGCTTGATGCCCTGTCATGGATAAGTGAAATCCTTTCTCATCTATAATATATCCCAAGGTTACGATCACACTCTAAACCGCCTTTGGATCTCCTTCATTCCAATGTAACAAAATAAGTCCCTAACAACCTTGTTGGTTGCGATAAATCAGTATAAAAATGGCTGCTTTGATCGGACCAGGTTGAGAATCCTATGTAAAAATACAAATAATACACCTTTAATATGAGAAAATAGTTGGATAAGGATGATATACTAGTCATGATCTGGATATTATTGTAACGACCTGAACTTTTATTATAATGACCTAGGGTCTTGGGGCCCGGGCCAAGGCCGATTTCCTCACCGCAGAAGTTCATAAATAGAAGGATGATATTGTGGCTATTCTTAAGCATAAAAAAATCTTCTATAAGCTCAAAGATTATTCCTAGAAAATATGAATTCATGGTTCCATGCACGCCGACCCCACCAACATCCACATTTGGATGTTTTGTCATAAAATCCTTTTCATCGACCTGGTGTAGGCTAGGAACCAATTCATCACTACCAAGGTGACCAAGGGGGAAATTGTCTTCTTAATGTTAGTTGTGGATGGTAGATGTAATAAACATAAAACAATGGATCTATGGAGGGACCTTAGTGCTTTCAATCCTGTCAATATCCCATAGATCATTGGGGGAAACTTCAATGTCATTTCCAACGTGGAGGAAAGGAAGGGAAGGGGTCCCTTCCAGAGGAAGGATAGTATGAAGTTTTCCCATTTCTAGGATGGGAGTGGGCTTATTGATCTTGGATTCTCAGGTGATCACTACACATGGTGCAACATCCAATGGGATATCCATTGTTCATAGAGCCACTTGGATAGGTTCCTTGCCAACCTCCAAGACACTACCCTATTCTCTAATGAAAAAGTGACCCATCTGGTTCGGAGCCTCTCAGATCACTCCCATCTTCTGGCCTTCCTCTCTTCTAGTCAGGGTTGCACTGATCATTTTTGGTTTTTAAAAAAGTAGGGAACTTCCTCTAGGAATCATTATTAGGTTAACGACATCTGGAAAGAACCTTACTAGGTGCACTTGTGGGTGGACATTCACAACAAGCTCTATTGGTTAAAGTCATGCCTTCAAGGTTGGGGGAAGGACCTCCTCCTCCATGACAGTGAGGTGGATTGCACCATACAGAAAGTTTAATGGCTTGAGGAACATCTTGAGGAGGCATGGGATGATCAATTGTTTGAGGTCCTCTCTAATATGAAAGAGATTTTGGCAGAAATGCTTCAGAGATAGGAAAGAATGGAAAGGTTCATATCGTGCATCTAGTGGATCAAAGAGGGAGACAAAAACCTTGAATTTTTTCATGCGTTAATCAAAGAGAAGAATAGTACAATAAAACCCAATTTAATTTTAGAATATGGCTCTTAGTCTGATGATAGGGATGTCCTATGAGCCTATGCTCAATCCTTCTTCGAAGAGCTTCTCACAGGTCCAAATCCTCTGATGCCCAATGGCTATCCGGGTGAGGACACCAGATTATTTGAAGTGATTCCCACAATCTTCTCTTCCCAAGACAATGCGGGGCTTAGTGTGATAATTGAGGAAAAATTAATCCATGATTCCATGTTGATCCTATAACCAAACAGTGCCCCAGGACCCGATGAATTCTTGGGCTCCATTTACAGGGCCCCGTGGGATGTGGTGAAGGAGGACATTGTCTCAGCCATTCAAGATTTCTTTTGTAGGGGTAGCCTTCAAAGGGTTGATTCTTCCAACTATCTTGTTCTTATTCCAAAAATTAGAAAACCAACCTCTGTTTTTTACTACTATCTAGTGAGCCTATGCAACTTTCTAAAAAAAATTCTGGAAAGCATGATCAACTCCCATCTGTCCATGAATCTCCCTCAGTAGATATCAATGGAGAAACACGGATTTGTGATGTGCCACTCGATCCAAGGAACCATCACACTTTCCTAGAAGATGATCAAAGACATGAATCTAAAGACTCGTGGATCTAATGCTTCCATCAAGCTAGATATGAACAAGGCTTATGACCAGGTGGAGTGGAGCTTCATCAACAAGACTCTAGCTAGTATGGGCCTCGACTCCAAGAATATTGATCTTCTTTTTTGTTGTTTCAGTTCTTCATTAATGGAATTTACTGTCATGGGGAAGTCATATGGGTTCTTCAAGGCCACCCACGGGCTCAGACAAGAACACCTAATTTTTCCAAGTATCTTTTCTCTCTCCCAGGACATTCTCAGTTTCCACATCAACAAACACATCAAAATTGGGGAGATTATTAATTTTAAAAGAAGAATGAGAGCCAAAATAATTTCCCACATGATGTTCATGGATGATATCCTCATCTTCATGAATGCAGGTTTGAAATCTATCAAGAGCCTTACGAAACTATTAGAAGAGTATACCCACTGGAGTGTCCAGGTGATCTGTAAAGACAATAGAACCTTTTATATTTTTAAAAACTGCACTCTAAACCGTACCATGAATATACAACAAGCCCTTGACATGAACAGAGGTTCATTCCCCATGTAATAACTTAGAGCCCCTATGTCCCCAGGTAGACTTTTCATCAAAGATTTTGATTTTACTTCCTGCAAGATCACTTATCGCATTCTTAACTGGAAGAAAAAGTATCTTTCTTTTGGAGGCCTTATTGCTCTCATTAACAGTGTGCTTCTTGCAACCCTTATTAATGTTCTATAATATATCAAATTCCCATAGGGGTGCTTTGTAACATCGACAAGATCATGGAATGCTTAATCTGGGACCCTTATTCGAAAAGGAAGCACCACTGGGCATCCTAGAGTAAGGTTTCACATTCAGTTAGGGAAGGTAGCATCAATGTCCGCTCTCTCGAAGACACCATCCTATGCATGCATGTGAAAATCACCTGGGAAATTCTATAACAACAAACAATGTGAGGGGAAACCATGCACTCCTTTCATTTTAGTAACCCGTCGTCGGAGTCCAATCAAGGATCTATGCTCTGGTCTATCATTCTCCCCCACCTTTTTATCCTCAAACTGAACTCCCGATGGATCGTGGGGCAGGGAGAGATATTGTTCTGTCACAACAACTAGGATTGGGATATAATTGGGTTTCTCGGGATGCCCTGCTCCCAGTATCCCCTTCATAGAAGATAAATGCTACCTGAATTTCACCAACACGGTGTTGGATGATGATCAATAGGAAACTTTCAAGCTCATTGAACTCTCCCCGGATCCAGATCGCTGTATTTTTTCTCTATCCTCCTTGGGGTCCTCCTCCACCCGGGAATTCCGTAGCACACTTCCCTCTCAGGAAAGCATGATCTCATGGGATGAAATCCTCTATCCCAATTCCCTTCCCTTGAAATATAACTTACTTTAATGGGTATTCTGAAATAGAGCTATTCCTACGAATGATAACATCAAACGTTGTGGTATACCATTGGTTTCCTATTGCCCCTATTGCAAGAATAGCAAAGAGGATATTATTGATCACGTGTTCTTCTAGGATGAATAGGTGTGTGGTGTATGGTGAACCCTAGTTGAATTCAAGACCTTCTCTATACCCAGTACGAATAATGTCTCGTTTATGGAGAGTTGGTTTCATGGATTAGGAGACAGGGGCTTAGAAAGGGAGGCATGCACCATTATCTTACATGTAGGGGTTTGGAGCATCTGGCATGCACATAAAAAATCGAGATACAATGGGGTCTCTTCCTTAGGTAGTGACATCATCATAAGAACCAAAAACTTACTTCTGGATCTGGACTGTCACTTCAAAAACTATCCAGAATCACCATCCCTCTGTTTTCTCCAAATAAACTCCCATGAATCCTAGCCAGGTACAAACACCGTCGAAGGTCGCTAGGTTTGATGGCACCCCCCTCTAGCGGTCTCAAAATTAATTCTGAATATTCTTAATTCAT
Source organism: Viscum album (assembly GCA_963277665.1). Classification (NCBI taxonomy): domain Eukaryota; kingdom Viridiplantae; phylum Streptophyta; class Magnoliopsida; order Santalales; family Viscaceae; genus Viscum; species Viscum album. The sequence continues at coordinate 403,642,864 of OY728138.1, forward strand.
GGGGGTCCTCCACGGTGGAGGAGTGGTCTGTGATGAAAAATGTTTAGTTATCCTTTCTTTCTCCTCCCACCATGGTCGTGGCTCTTCCCTTCAAGCAGAGGCCAAGGATTTGTTCCAGAGTATCCATTTTTGCCACCAGAAGAATATTGTGTTATCATAGGTAGAAATAGACTCTAAGATCTTGTATTATGACATGCTTGGACTTAGACCATCCCCTTGGTCTATTTTATACTTCATTAGAAAGTGAAGATGCATACTCAATAGCAACATTAAAGTGATGCACGTGTGGCGAGAGGGGAGCCAAGTTGCGGACCACCTTGCTTCCTTTGATGTTTCTGACCCTAACCCCCTTGTCCTCCCCAATGCGATATCCTTGAAATCCTAAGGGGTTAATTTGATTCAAGGGGATTCCCTCTGTCTATACTATATCAGGCCCTCATGAACTCGGATTGTTTGTGACCAGTGTGCCTCTTTCTTTTAATAAAAAATTACTCGATGATGATATTCCCCTTTTGATTTAATTAAATGTATAATTATGTATTATGGTTATAAAAAACACATGCACTTATTTAGTTTTATTATATTCTATTGGAGTTAAAATACCATTAATATCATTATCATTTAAAATATAGCCTTTGAATAGTGATCACATGGTTATTATAAATATAGGGTTTTAACAAATTCAATTGACACAAAAAAGGAAGTCACGACCTTAACCATAAGGATCATACCCTATAAATCCCATTTATTAGATATTTTAAGGGAGATAACACCAATAATCGTTTCCCTTGACCAATCCCATGTTCAGATCTAATAACTTAAATTTGAGAGAAACTTTTTATGGGATAAGTTCAAGCTCATCGAGATCACAAGCCAAACCATGTTCAACAAACCACCCCATGAAAGTCTCAACATAATGAACCATACACTTAAGTTTTCCACTATTGTATTAAAGGGATATGTATAAAAAACCTATAAATATGAGTATTTGAATTCTTTTTTATATAATATAAATATATTTTCACCATATTATTGTTACTTTATAAATGATTTTTTAAAAATACAAATAGTATTTTTTTTAATTATATTCATATCAAATTAATGAATTTATTTTGATATATTAATTTATTTTTTAAATAAATAATATTTTAATAAAATATAATTTTTAAATAATTTTTATTATATATAAATGATCATAATGTAATTTTTATAGGGGTTCAAAAATAGTTACTGCCAAAACCCTTTATTTCTTAATAACTATCGATTTTATTTTAAAAGTAAAAATTAACATATTTATAAAATTATTTAGATAAAATGAATATTATTTTTGGAATCATAACTTTGAAATTATCCTATGGTGAATTATTCATAATTTTCTAAAACTGTCAAATTTTTGGATAAAAATTAAATATTGTATAAATATACTTTGTGTATTATGACATCAAAAAGACCCAAAATTGATGTAATAAATACTATAAAAGGTATCCAAAAATATATGTTTTACCTTTAATATAATTTTATTTTATGTTTATTTTTTAAATTTTATATTTCCTTTCTAAATCCTTCAAAACCATTAATATATTTTTAGGTTTTAAAATCATTTCATTAAAAGTATGAATCACTTCCACATAAGGAAGAGTATTATTTTATTAAGATTTTACCTTGGAATCATAAAATAATGAAAACATATCCCATTTGATAGAAAACATGGTAAAAACCATGGTAATTTCTGCGGTTTTGGTTATTTTATTATATAGAGTGTAAAACCTAAGTTTGTGAAATAATAAAGAAATCCTGGCTCGTTTCCTTTATGAACTCAACCATTATCTTTTTTTATATTCACTAAAAATATTTTTATCACATCCTTACTCTACCAAACCCTCTATATATTCCTCCCAAGGTTCCACCAAGCTCTTAATAAGCTCATCGCAAGCACTTGGAGCCACACGCTCAAGTAAGGGATCTTCCACTCTCCTCTTTTTATCAAGCACCTCTTTTATGTTATGTCTATTGATTTCCATTTGGTTATGTAGGGATATGTTCTTAAATATCCCACTTACTATCCATTTTATGTATAAACTATGATATACCCATTTCCATCTCATTAATCCCTCCCATGATCCTTTATGTGAACCTGTTACCATGTCGAAATTTAGTAAGGGATGTTTTTCTTATATTCTTTATTCAAGTTTCTTTATTATCTTATGCCTTCTATTTCCAATTCCTAATGTTGGGATATATCCTTACATGTCCATATTACTACTCATTTTATGTCCAAGTGGTGATATACCCATTTATCTATCATCAAAATTTTTGATGAATTTTTATGTGACGTCATTATGATACTAAATTTGAATCATGATTTTCCAATCCAAAATAATTATGTAGTGAATACCATACCCATTTCCTATAAAGGGTGTTCACCATTATGCAATTATACTTATTTGAATTGGGAATTACATGAATGTATTCCAAAATCCTTGGTCATGTACTAAAATATGATGATGAATGAATCCCTGTTGTATGATCTATGTGGAACACCTAGGCATGAGAATTAAATTAATTTGATGGGTGCACCCATAATTATATGTCACTTCAATGTATTAGGTAATGTTTAGTCTCATGATATGTTATTTTGGGATAGGGAGTGAACTTAATTCCTTTATGGGACTTTTTCTATTATGATATCTTGTCATTTATCCTTGAATTATGTTTATGAAGTAGTTTTTTAAGACATTTCCACATTTCCCATGTTGACTTTATGTTATCATGTTAAATCATGTTTTATTGTTCAATTTTATGAATATCACCCATTTTATTCCCCATTGATATGCCTATTTTTTAACATGCACTACCTTATTCATGTTATGTCATGTTAATTCCCTTACTGGGCTTTATAGCTCACCCCTTTCTTATGTATGTCCCCAGGTTATCCCATGTAGTTTTAAGTGTGAGCATGTTAAGGATGTTTTCAGTAAAGATGTTGTTTTTCCTATTTTAAACTTTTATGTAATGTACCTAATTCCCAAGTACACTATACTTCTTCATCTTTTGGGATTAATTAAGTGTAATACATTATGTAATAAATCAATAAAAAAATGTGTATTAAAGAGTAGAGTTGTTATAGTTGGTATCAAAGGAAAAGTTTAGTTTTTTTAGGAAAAATATTAGAAAACTCTATAGAAAGACTTAAAGATAAGACTAAGTATAAGAAAGAATGTAATGCCCCGACCCTAGTTACCCAGTGTCAATGCATTATTTTAATACATTGGAATGATTACAAGGAATCAAGTCCCGAAGGACCGATCAGTTTAGTAGTCTTAGAAAATAGATTACATACATGAAGTTCAACATTACTACTTGAAAAGAAAAACAACAGTAATTTATTCCATTAGAAATGTCGAAAACTCATAGCTTATGCCTGAAAGTCACTCATAACTAACTTCTTAATAACCTTGGAAAATAAAACATAAGAAATGGGTGACCTCAGATGCTCAGTAAGGGTAAATAATTTAGCGGAAGCTAAAAACTTTTAAGGCAAGATGTGTAATAAAAACAACAACCATTCCAACATAAACTTGAACATAATATGGAAAAAATAAATCAAACATTAGCATATAAACATGCACATGGATATTCTACTAATCAAATAATCAAATTTAATAACTAATTTCATAATGAGGGAATACATAATGTCGGACATTCTGAAACATCTTGTCAAGGCCTCTACCAAGACGTCTAAAAATGATTTAGCCCTCGGCCAAAACCATATATCAAAATAGGAAAGGACACAGAAAAATTCACGTCTAATTGTCTCATGAGACCTACCGATGAATCTAAGAGATATATAGAGCTTCACCCATCACTTAATAAGTCCAATACATTCCACAAATGAAAAGTATTAAACATAACATAAACATTCATATTAAAACTAGCATACAAAATGTAAATACATTATCCATAAACCATGAATGGTATAAAAATAACACATCCATAGTCAAAAATATCACAAAAAATTCAATACAATATTTAATATTTTTATCAACTTCCAAAAAGTTTAAAATCCATCAAAGGATACTGACATAGATGAAAATGATCAGTAAAATACATTGAGAGAAATACCCCTTTTCATGAAAACATTTAAAATTCACACAATTTTGAAAAGAATACATTTAAATAAATTTTTGAATAAAAGTTTCCAATACCACTTTGAAACTTTTGAAAGTAATTAACATTTAAAAAAAAATCATGTCTATATAAATAAATCCTTAAAAACCATTTTGAAAATATGGACATTAATGAGAAATATTTAGAAGAATAAATATTTAAAACATTTAAAATGATGTTTTAGTTAAATAGTACCTTAAAAAATCATTTTGAAATTTCTTTTATGATACATGGACATGGATAATAAACATTTACCATAAAATACTTACACATAAACAATCTCAGATAATAATGGGATTGAGGAATTAACCTTTACCTTGCACTTTCCTTTGGTCGAAGGTACGTTTAACCTTCTATATAATGACCATTGTATGTTATTAGATTATACCAGAACCATATTCATATTTATTATATCATACATGATTCATTTATGACTTTATATTACCCATTTAATAATTATTTTCATGTTAAATTAACATTTCGGGTAATAATCGCTTTCTTTATCGTACGTATTTTAACTTTTTATTCTTGATCGTATCATTTATATCATGATTTAAATACTTTCAGAATATAAAACTTGATTTATATATCATACATATTTAGATTATAAATATTTATAATAGATAGATATATGAAATGTAAAACACCGTTTATGGAGACGGTAGGCCGTACGTACGCATAAACGTTGTTTCTGTTTTCATATCGTATTGAATGGATATAAGTGAATAAGATATATTTAAGTAAATATATATATATATAAATTTATATATCTACAGTATCATTATTATGTCATATATTATATAATTATTAGTAATATTTTTTTATAATCATCGATGAATGGTGAACGTGGAAATGAATCTCATTGCGTCGTGGAGACGGTAATCCGTACGTACGCACGAGCGACAATATCATTTCCATAAAGGTGTGGAATTGGATGTTATATTAATTTTATAGATACATTATCATGTTATTATCATTATTTATATACATATTACTCATCATTATATCCATCCAAATAACATAGTGTTGAATAACAAATTACACCACGACATGGAGACGGTAAGTCGTACGTACGCATGCATGGTGACATTATCATTTATAAGATCGATAGAATAATGAATATGGTTGTGCAATATTTATAATAAAATCAAAGTATATATAAGGTACTGGATTTATTATCTTGTTATGGTAATAAAAAATAAACAGTAAGTGGAAGAAGAAAAGAACTTGAAAGAGGGTGGTGAAATCATTACCTCTTCTTCGGGTTCTTCCTTTTGATTTGATCAATAGGGCTCGATAGATTGGATTTATGACCAAATTAAGGCCTATAGGATGAATTTAGGATAGTGGGGAGTATATTTGGGCTGGGTTTGGCTGATTCAAATGGATTTAGAGTTGTTAATTTGAGAGAAGGGGAAGTTCCCTTTTATAAGAGAGGTGGGGGTCACTTTAGGACAAGCTTGAAATATTATTTTATAATAAAATAATTTTCAGTTTATAATGGCTCCAAAATAATTTATTTAGGGTATAAGATAGTTATGGGTCGAAATAATCTCAGCCAATAGGTTTTAGACAAGTTTAGGTTACCATTTTAACCTTATCATATAGATTTCACTCTTAGTTAAATAGTTTAACTTTTATCGTGTCTTCTTGTATTCTTACACTATATGGTTAATAAACATACTCTAAACTTCCAAGAGAACCTCATGTTGTTAATTAATGACATATATAATATTATTTAATCCCTTTTTATAAACCTTGGATTTTTATGAATATTATATCAACCAATAATATAATATTTCTTTTAAAAATTAATTTATGTCAATTTTGACACTATTTGGTATTTTGTTTTTTTGAAAGTCATAACAATAGTATTTATTAGAAAAAGATACATTTAATCAACCCTAACATGTCATATTCATCTATAAAATTCGCGTATGTCATAAAAACGTTGAAATTATATATTTTTTAATATTTATAATACCATTTATTTGATTCTTTCATTAATAAGGTAATTTATGAATCATCATTGTTTCATAAATAAATTTAATTATTTAATGTATAAAAATTATAAATAAAATACCATGATGTAGGAAATGTTTTTATCTTTCTAATGAATATTTATAGTCGAATTTATATTTTGTGTAACCTTATATTTAAAATGGTTTAGTTATTAAACTTTGATTCTAACTATTTTAACTATTCTTTAAATAAAATAATAATAAATGTCCTAATATAATAAAAGTTGACCTAAAGAATCATATTTTATTTATAAGGTTGTTTTTTTTCGAATTACACTTATACAATAGAATTAGGACATGTTTTAGGGTAACAATAATATCATTTTTACCCTTAATTACCCTATTTACTTTTAACCGTGGTAAATAAAAGTAAAAAGTTACTATTGACCAAAAATTGTTTTCATCTATTGAACCAAATTTTTCTTACTGATATCAATTGTGTCTCTAGGATTTTTTAAATTCCACTCATAGAAGAGGTAAAATTATGTTTTATGCGAATTTTCAAATTCTCCTAGGAGGTGGGTAAAAGACGGTGAAAAGTTCAATAAAATTTATATATCTAATATTATTGAAAAATGACTCCAATGAATTACATTGAACATATATAGGTATTGTGTATCTATTTTGACCTAAAATAAATTTAAATAAAATAAATAATTATTTAAATGAAAATTCGATTTTAACCAATAACGTAGTGTTTTTCACTATTCATCAAAAATTGAAAGTTTTCAGAAACATACCAAAAATTTACCCTTATATAATTTTGATATTATGAATTTAGAAATGAAGTATATTTTACCAAATTCAAATCATATAAATTTCATTGATTAATTTAAAATTAATTCCCGTCGTCAAAACCAAAAAGCGTATTTTTAAGAAATAATAACTACCAAAAGATTGACACTTGTTTATGTCCAATTTCAAAGTGAAATTACTTAAAATGACTAAAATTTAAATAAATGATAAAAATATAATCTAATTATACTTCCAAACCATTCATATGTATAGTTGAAAACTACAAATTATTTTGATTACAAAATTTGTTTTCAGTTAAAATTTAGTATTTTTCACTATTCACCCAAATATGAAAGTTATCAGAAAACACCAAAAAAATTTCAAAACTAAATTTTTATGTCTCAATTCTAAAGAAGAAGTTTATTTTTTCAAATTTAATATATAAAAGTTTCAAATATTTTATTTAAAAAGGGTTCTCCATTAAAAGGTGGTAAAATTGCATTTAAAAAATACTTCTTTTATCTAAAAAAATGAATTTGTTCTTATATTATTTCTAAGAAACTCATAATATAGATTCTAAAATTATAATGATTATATAAAATTCAAAATTCAGTTAATACTATTCATAACCTCTTTTTAACGGCTAGTTTGGTAAGTCGTGGTGCGCTTGAACTCAGTATTGTGTGTAGTACAAGTTATTGAATTAAATTGAAGAAATAACATACTATGAAATCTAGGGGTTTTACATTCTCCCCTCCTTCAATAAATTGTGTCCTCGCAATTTGAAATTGTTCTTAAAAAATAAAAGGTTAAAAATATAAAAATACCTTTTTGGATAACCCACATCGAAAATTGGGTTAATAAAATTTTGTCTTCATAAGAGGGAAGGGGAAATGAAAAAGTCACCACCAAATTATGATCTTGATTAGTAGAATATTGGTGGAAATTAGAGACACATAATTGGAGGAAAAATTTAAATATTTATTGGGAGTGATTGAGGTCATCAATCAAAAACAAGTGTAAAATTGAGGGCCTCAAAGCCATCAATCTTTGATGATTTAAAATATCATCGGTTCAACAAAACATAAGGTATTAGGATAACAAATTTTTGGTTTCAATATCCCTTAACTAAATTTTAAGAATTAATTTCTTCATAGAATAAGAGAAAAAATATATACTTTACAAGTAGAGTTCCATCCTTTAACTAATTTCTACCACTAACTCATCTTTAACTATAAAGGATAATAAAAATACTCTATTTATCCTAATCGTATATGGTTCAAAAAAATGAATTTATAATTCATCTATCAGACCTTTTAAAAAACTGCATTATACAATCTAGGACATCACGTAGGCCAGTGGTAGGCGATGCACCCTTGTCGGCCTTCGGTTTTGGGTTGAAGTCTTGCAGCCTTGCAGGACGCGACTGGTTGTCTCTCGACCTCCGAGGTGTCCTTTTATAAAAAATCCAAAAAAATAATATTAAGAAATGCTTCTACCTTAAAAATAGAATCCAATGTCAAACTTAATACATTCCAACCTTTAGACTTATCCAAAATACTTCTTTCCTAACTCACAGTCCAAAATTTATAAAGATGTAAAACACAATGATGATCCTTTTTTCCATGTAATAACATGTGAATACAATCATCATGTATTCTTTTATAAGACTGTAACACCCTGAATTACCATAAAACCTTATTGATTACATTCATTCTCCCTTATTCCATATATAATACAAGATATATTTCCTATATAAAAATTTTGAATACTCCAACAATTATGAAATAAACAAACCATTAATAAGATCCAAGATAGTCAAAAATATCCAATATAATTTATCCAAATCAACCACCTCTTATTCCAAAATCAATACCTCAGTATCAGGACTATATTAATGTTTTGTATTTCCTTCAACCATTTATTTTCCAAAAAGTTTAACTTTCCATTGAGTCACTTTTCTTGGTTCCTCAAAATCTCAAGTCCTTAATGAAATAGTACTGCAATACAATACTTATATACTCTATAATTATTATAACATGTACATCATTAATACTATACTCAAATGACACAATACTTTAATAACAACATAAGAACTCTTAATATATCCTATTCATCTTTGGTAGTATCATAACTTGATTATTATCCAATATCAGCATTTGGTGTATACTCTGATGATTTGAAGATTGATTCGCGTAGTGTCCCAACTCCTTATAGATGAAGCATTGTATATTTGAAACCTTTTTCTCACCCTTGAAATCACGAACTTGGTGTCCTTTTTCTCCACACTTACAAAAAACTCACATTCCCTTCAAGCATTTACCAAGGTGATTCTTTCCACAGTTATCATATAAGGGAAAATCCTTCTTTCACTTATTCCCTTTATCCATCTTTCTCTCTACAATCCTTTTCTTCTCTGTCTTCCCTTCAAAGCCATAGGACTCATAAAATTCTTTACTTATCTTATTAACACATGATACTATTTCTTCATATGATGATAATACGTGGGAGACTATTTACTTTCTAAATGTTGGATTAATACCATGAAATATATGATCCTTCTTACTCTTTGGATCATGTGTATTGTTGGAGGTCTCATTCCATCTATTTGGATCCATTTATAAACAATGGCATACACTAGGTTAGTTTATGAATCATAATGCATAATTCTAAACTTGTAAAACAGTTAAATAAATTGAAAAGTTCATGGATATAATCCATAATCATAAAAATGTTTTATTTGAGGACGTATATACCCATAAACTCTTCATACTATTTTGTAAAGAAAACAAGAATTATCCTAATCATATACCCTGGGAGTGTCGTAACCAAGATTGAAGCAATGCCCATTGTCGTGCACTAGTTCCCATTCGAGTCTAGCTCAAAGCGGTATTTTCGGGTTTTACCCCTAGGTACATCTATTCTAGAGCCATCTCTACCTGCGTGTATCCAGACATCGATGTATTTCTTGGAAAACTCACAAAATATCTATAGTACCAAAATTCTAGGAAGTTCTTCTATACTAAGTCTCAAAGTCTATCTTATGATAATGTTCTCTAATCAGAGTTTATCTAACTCTAGTTTCCTTGGTTTGTACTAAACTTCCTCTGATACCAACTGTATTTCCCCGACCCCAGTTACCTAGAGTCGGTACATTATTTTAATAAATTGTCATGATTAAAAGGAATCAAGTCCTAAAGGACGGATCAATTTAGTAGTCTTGGAAAATAGATTACATACATGAAGTTCAACATTACAACTTGAAAATAAAAACAACAGTAATTTATTCCATTAGAAATTTCCAAGCCTCCTAGATTATTCCTAAAATTCACTCATACTAACTTCTTCTTATCATGGGAAAATAAAACATAAGAAAGGGGCGACCTCAGATTCTCAGTAAGGGTAAATAATTTAGTAGAATATATAAACTTTTAAGGTAAGATGTGTAATAAAAGAAATAGCATTTCAAACATAAACTTGAGCATAATAAGGAAAAAATAAATCAAACATTACCATTTAAACATGCACATGGATATTATACTAGTCAAATAATCACATCTAATAACTAATTTCAAAATGAGGGAATACATAATGTCGGACATTCTGAAACATCTTGTCAAGGCCTCGACCAAGATGTCTAAAAATGATTCAGGCCTCTTCCAAAAACATATATCAAATTGGGGAAGGCCTTGACCAATTTCACTTCTAATTTTCTCATGAGACCAACCGATGCATCGAGGAGCTATAGCAGGATCCACCCGTCACTTACTAAGTCCAATGCATTCCTCAAATGAAAAGGATTAAACATAACATAAACATTCGTATTAAAAATAGCATACAAAATGTCAATAATTTATTCATAACCATGAATGGTATAAAAATAACACATCTATAGTCAAACATATCACAAAACCTTCAATACAATACGAAATATTTGTATCAACTTCTAACAAGTTTAAAATTCATCAAAGTATGTTGACATAGATGAAAATGATCAGTAAAATGCATTGAGAGAAATACACCTTTTTCATGAAAACATTTAAAAGTAACACAATTTTTAAAAAAGTATATTTAAAGACAATTTTAAATCAAAGTGTCCCATACCACTTTGAAACTTTTGAAAGTAATTAACATTTTAAAAACATTCATGTCGATATAATTAAATCCTTAAAAACCATTTTGAAAACATGGACATTAATGAGAAAGATTTAGAAGAATAAATATTTAAAACATTTAAAATGCTGTTTTAGTTAAAGACTACCTTAAAAGAATCATTTTGATATTTATTTTATGAAATATGGACATGGATAATATACATGTCCCAGAAAATACTTACACATAAACCATCTCAGATAATAATGAGATTGAGGAATTAACCCTTACCTTGCACTTTCATTTGGTCAAGGGTACGTTTAACCTCCTGTATAAAGACCATTGTATGTTATTAGATTATACCAGAACCATATTCATATTTATTATATCATACACGATTCATTTATGACTTTATAATACCCATTTAATAATGATTTTTATGTTAAATTAACATTTCGGGTAATAATTGCTTTCTTTATCGTACGTATTTTAACTTGTTATTCTTGATCGTATTATTTAGATCATGATTTAAATACTTACAGAATATAAAACTTTATTTATATATCATAAATATTTATAATATAAATATTTTTAATAGATACATATATGAAATGGAAAACACCATTGATGGAGACGGTAGGTCGTACATACGCAAAAACGTTGTTTCTGTTTTCATATCGTATTGAACAGAAGTAAGTGAATAAGACATATATAAGTACACAAATACACACACACACATATATATATATATATATATATATATAAATTTATATATCTCCAATATCATTATTATGTCATATATTACATAATTATTAGTAATATATATTTTTATAATCGTCGATGAATGGTGAACGTGGAAATGAATCTCATCGCGTCGTGGAGACGGTAATCCGTACGTACGCACGAGCGAAAATATAATTTACTTAAATGTGTGGAATTGGATGGTATATTAATTTTACAGAGACATTATAATGTTATTTTCATTATTTATATACATATTACTCATCATTATATCCATCTAAATAACATAGTGTTGAATAACAAATTACACCGCGGCGTGGAGACGGTATGTCATACGTACGCACACTTAGTGAAATTATCATTTATAGGATGGATAGAATAATGAATATGGCTGTGAAATATTTATAGTAACATCACAGTATATATAAGGTACTGGATTTATTATTTTTGTATGGTAATAACAAATAAAGAGTAAGTGGAAGAAGAAAAGAACTTGAAAGAGGGTGGTGAAATCATTACCTCTTTTTCGGGTTCATCCTTTGGATTTGATCAAAAGGGCTCCTTAGGTTGGATTTATGACCAAAGGAAGGAATCTAGGATAAACTTAGGACAGTTGGAAGTATATTTGGGCAGGTTTTAGCCAAGACAAATGGCTTTGGAGGTGTGAATTTGAGAGAAGGGGAAGTTCCCTTTTATAAGAGAGGTGAGGGTCACTTTAGGAAAAGCATGAAATATTATTTTATAATAAAATAATTTTCAGTTTCTAATGGATCCAAAATGATTTATTTATAGGATAAGGTAGTTATGAGTCTAAATAATCTCAAAAAATAGGTTTTATACAAGTTTAGGTTACCATTTTAACCTTATCTTTTAGATTTAACTCTTAGTTAAATAGTTTAACTTTTATCGTGTCTTCTTGTATTCTTACACTATATGGTTAATAAAAATACTCTAAACTTCCAAGAGAACCTGAAGTGGTTAATTAATGAAATATATAATATTATTTAATCCTTTTGGCTGAACCTTATATTTTTAGGAATATTATATCAACCAATAATATAGTATTTGTTTTAAAAATTAATTTATGTCAGTTTTGACACTATTTGGTATTTGGTTTTTTTTTAAAGTCATCACAACTTGATTGCTTCGAACAAGATACATTTAATCAACCCTAACATTTCATATTAACCTGTAAAATAAGTTAATGTCATAAAAACTTTGAAATTATATTTATTTTAATATTTATAATACCATTTATTTGATTATTTCATTAATAAGGTAATTACTTAATCATCATTTTGTCATAAATAAATTTAATTGTTTAATTTATAAAAATTATAAATAAAATACTATGATTTAGAAAATATTTTTAGATTTATAATTAATATTTATATTCGAATTTATATTGTGTGCAACCCATATTAAAAATGTTTTAGTTATTAAACTTTGATTTTAACTCTTTTAACTCTTCTTTAAATAAAATAATAATAAATGTACTATTCTAATCCAAGTGGACCTAAAGGATCATATCCTATTCTTAAGGGTTTTTTGGTCGAATTACACTTATCAAATAGAATTAGAAAATTTTTTAGGATAAGAATAATATCATTTTTACCCTTGATTACCCTATTTACTTTTAACCCTGGTAAATAAAAGTAAAAAGTTACTATTCACCAAAAATTATTTTCATATTATTGAACCAAATTTTCCTCACTGATATAAACCATGTCTCTAGGATTTTTTAAATTACACTCACAGAAGCGGTAAAATTAAGTTTTATGTGAACTTGAAAATTTTCCTAGGAGGTCGGTAAAAGACGGTGAAAAGTTCAATAAACTTTTATATATCTAATATTATTACAAAATGACTCTAACGAATTAAATTAAACATATATAGGTATTATGTATCTATTTTGACCTAAAATAAATTTAAATAAAATAAATAATTATTTAAATGAAAAGTTGGTTTTAACCAATAACATAGTGTTTTCACTATTCATCAAAAATTGAATGTTTTCAGAAAAATACCAAAAAATTACCTTAAGATAATTTTGATATTCCAAATTCAGAAATGAATTCAATTTTACCAAATTAAAAACATAGAAATTTTATTTATTAATTTAAAATTAATTCCCGTTGTCAAAACCAAAAGTCGTATTTTCAAGAAATAATAACTACCAAAAGATTGACACTTGTTTATGTCCAATTTCAAAGTGAAATTACTTCCAATGACCAAAATTGGATTAAATGGTAAAAATATAATCTAATTATACTTAAAAACCATTCATATGTATAGTTGAACACTATAAATTATTTTGATTAAAAAAGTTGTTTTCAGTTAAAATTTAGTATTTTTCACTATTCACTCCAATATAAAAGTTATCAGAAAAACCGAAACAATTTATCAAAACTAAATTTTTATGTCTCGATTCTAAAGTAGAAGTTTATTTTTTCAAATTTAATATATAAAAGTTTCAAATATTGTATTTAAAAATGGTTATCCATTAAAATGCGGTAAAATTTCATTTTTTAAAAAATACTTCTTTTATCTGAAAAAATGAATTTGTTCTTATATTATGTCTAAGAAACTAATAATATGGATTCTAAAATTATAAGGATTATATAAAATTTAAAATTTAGTTAATACTATTTGTAACCACTTTTGAACGGCTAGTTTGGTAAGTCGTGGTGTGCTTGAACTCAGTATTGTGTGTAGTGCAAGTTAATGAATTACATTGAAAAATTAGCGTACTATGAAATCTTGGGGTGTTACAAATAATATATAAATTTGGTAAGTGTAGAGTAAGTTTTCTATCAAGAAAATTCATCATGGTCTAGATACTATAAGTTTACATGGTATTGGCATAGATGTATCTAGGGTTAACTACTTCAACAAGGTGCATTGGGCCTGACTCGACATAACCTGGTACATGAAAATGAGACTTATTGCACACATTGTTTGAAAATACCGAGGGATATTCTTTTCTAAATTCATAATCTCATTTTTAAAAATTATTATGGGAATAAAAAAATCCCATAATAATATATGTTAGGAAATAGATCATGGATAACATATATTGATCCTAGAAATTTATAAGTTATGAAAATAAATGTTAGTTATAAGTTGTCCTTTAATGTAATTAAATTCCCATTTATGTTTTTAATAGTTTAAAAATATCCATCCCTGATTTTCCCTTTATTCTATCATATTTTCAGAAATATAAGAAATTAGGTAAACAATCAATGTGATGAGAAATTTGATGGCTGGCCCAACGAGATTCCCAACACGATGGGAGTAGGAATCACAAAATTTGTGTTGGTACTCTTTCAGATGACTCAGATTATGAATAGAAACCTAAATCAAGAGTAGAAACCAACCCCCCTAAGAATTAACAAGCTACAATTGAGATATTTATGTGACATTCACCTCTAACATTCAATGGATCATCAGATCCCTTAGTCATGGAATAATGGATCAACTCCATTGAGATGATCTTCTCCATCCTTCAATGTTATTAACCAAAGAATATTCTACTAGATGCTTATCATATAGAGGGACAATCGGATTTGTGGTGTACATTGATCATGAATATTAAGATTTAGGAAGAGATCAGAGCGATGGGGTGGAAGGAAATATAGAAAAAAATTTGATAAATATTTTCCTCACACACTATAACATAAAATGGAAAGGGATTTCCTTTCCCTAAAGAAAGAAGACAAAATATCTATCAGGGTTTATGAGGAAAACATCACAATAATTGCACAATATTCCTCCTAATTTATCATTACCCCAAAATTCAAGGTTGATAGGTTATTTGGTGGGATAAAACCTAGTATTTGAAAATACCTAGAGATCCATGGCATTGATAGTTATGAGGAATTTTTTTGATGTTCCCTCAAAGTATAAATGGAGATCAATGATTCTAAATGGTATCACATAGATAACAAGTAGAAAGTGGAGTTTAATTCTGGTGGTCTGATGAAGAAATATAAAGGTTCCAAGAAATTTCATCATCCCACATGTCAAAGGATTGAAAAGAAGCACCCCGGAAATTTATTAAGGGGAATTAGGAAATACATTATGTGTGGGAAGGAAGGTCACCTAAATAATGAATTCTAAAAGAAGAAACATGATAATTAGATAGAGGAAAAGAATGCTCTGGTCAACCCTCAATTCATTTTCCATTACTTCAATTGCAAGAAACTAGGGAACTTTGCAAACCAATTCACTATGCCAAGGGTTTTTGGTGATAACCAACAACCTCTAAGGAAATAAGGGTGATCATTTTCCATCACAACTGCATAGGTGGATCCCAATAATAATCTGGTGGTAGATATACTAATTATAAATTTAATATTAATAAAAATACTTTTGGATTATGATTCTATGAATTCCTTCATATCATGGATATTTAGTATAGCTATTCGACACCAGAAAAAATCATGGAAGTAGAGTTATTGGAGAAAACAAAAAATGGGGAAATGATTTCATCTAGAGTATATAACTCCTTCCATATCACAATTTTTGGGATGAACCTTCCAGCGAACCTTTTAATACTCCCTTTGGATTAATTTGATGTAATTATGGGTATGGATTGGTTTTCTGTATATTTATCCAACATAAATTTTGTGAGAAGTAAATCCCTCTCCGTATTGAGAATCATCCCCCGATTCTGTACAAGTTCATAGAGGAGGATGAATCTTCTTTAGCACCAAAATCTCAAGCATGAATATTATTTACCTGTAATATAGTGTATCTAAATCAAATGATTGATTCTAAGGAAATAATCATCCTTAAAGACATGTCCATTGTGAGGGAATACATTGATGTGTTTCCTGAGTAATTTACTAGTCTTCCTCCCAGCCAAGAAGTTGAATTTTCAATCAAGATTATACTTGTGGTGTTTCTATTATCCAAGAATCCATATAGAATGGTTGTTTTGGAACTTGAGGAGATTAAGAAATAACTATAGGAGAATATGGATAAAGGATTCATATGCCTAAGTGATTCACTATGTATTTCACTATTTCTATTCTTTAAGAAGAATAAAGAGTTAATGTGACTTTACATTGATTATCGTGAGATCAACAAGATCACGATAAAGAAAAAGTATCCTCTACCAAGGATTAATGACTTGTTCAATCAGAAATGTGTAGCAAAATACTTCCCAAGGTGGATCTACAGTTAGGATATTACCAAGTTACGGTAATGAAGGAGAATATTCCCAAGATTACTTTTCATATGAGGTACGAGCACTATGAGTTCATAGTGATACATTTTGGGCTCACTAATTCTCCAATAATCTTTTTGGACTTGATGAATAGAGTATTTAGAGATTAGCTTGATTTTTTTTGCAGAATTTATAGGTGATATTCTAATATAATCCAAAATCAAGGAGGAGGATGAGGATAATTTGAACACTAATCTAAAGACCTTGTGAAAGGATAATATTTGTGAAAAGTACAAAAAATGTGACTTCTGGTTAAAGGAAGTATCATTCTTAAGAAATATCATCACAAACAATTGGATAGCTATAGACCCATCAAAAATAGAAGATATTGACAGATGGTCGAGGCCAAAATTTGTGACAGATATCTATTGTTTCCTTGGATTAGTTGGTACTATTGTCGATTTGTAAGAAAATTATCATGATTTTTAAACCCTATAATCATGTTAAATCGGAAGGTATTCATGTTTTCTTGGAATGATGGATGTGAAGAGAGCTTAAATGATCTAAAAAAGGATTTTTACTACCACTATGCTCAAAATATGCACAAGTGGAGAAATTTTCATGGTATTTAATGATAATTAAATTAAGGGATTGAGATTTGTATTAATACTGAATGAAAAATTCATAGCTTATTATTCAAGGAAGTTTAAAGTTCACGAAAAAAACTACCTAACACATGATCTATAGTTGGATGCAGTAATCTTCTCTTTGAAAACATGGTAACATTATATATTTTCAAAGAAGTGTGAAATATATAAGGATCACAAAATCCTCATGTATATATTCACACAGAAAGAGTTGAATATGCAGCAATGAAAATGGTTGGTCTGATCAAGGAAAAATGACTGCTCAATCCCCTACCATCCTGAGAGAATAAAGTGGAATATGATCTAAGTATAAAGGATCAAAAAATTCTATCATTGATGAAAATTGATAGGGATATGATATTATTTGATTTGAAAAGGATGGAAATGAGAATCATAAAGGAAGTAACATCATCAATCCTATCACAAATTATTTCTCAACCATCCATTCTAGAAAAGATAAATGATGCTTTGAGAGATGATTTGGGAATTCAGAAGAAAGTGGAAACTATAAGAAAAGGGAAATCCTTAGAGTTCAATGATAATAAAGGAGTCTTGATATTTGGTTCAAGACTATGTGGACCATAAAATCCTGATTTAAATAAGTATTTTTTGGATGATGCACATAGTTATACCTTCTCTATCAATTCTAAAAGCACAAAGATGTATTGTGATCTTCAATAAAACTATTGGTGGGACAATATGAAGGAGAAGATCGTGGATTATACATCATAATGTATTGTATATTATCAAGTTAAATCAAAAAATAAAAAATACAAGGGGATGATTAAACCATTACCCATACCTACATAGAAATGAGAAAACACCAGCATGGACTTTTTCAATAGTCTTATAAATACATAAAGAAGGAATAAAGCTATCTAGGTTGTGGTGGATCATCATAAAAATATTGTACACTTCCTGGAAATTAGATAGTATTTATCATTAAATAAAATTGCATAGATATATATTTGTGAAGTGGTAAGGATATATGGATTACTAAAATCGATGGTATCTAATCGAGATCTGAGATTCACCTCTAAGTTCTAGAAAAGTATTCTACATTCTTAAACAGTTAGTTGAACTTCCTCACAACTTATCACCCTGAAAATGATGTCCAATTTGAGAAGAATATCCACACACTTGAGAACATGTTGAGAGCATGGTCAATTTACTTCAAAGGATGATGGGACAAACATCTTCCTCTCGTTATGATCTCTTACAACAATAGTTCCCAATCAATAATCCAAATGGCCCCTATAAATCCCTTTATGGGAAGCGGTGTAGAAAACCTGTATGTTGTGATGATGTTGGGGAAAAAAACTACTACGTACTAAAAAGGTTGAGGAAATGGTGGAAATGGTTAAGACAATTTAGTAGAACATCAAGGATGCTCATAGTAGATAGAATAACTATGATGATAATTATTAAAGATACTTAGAGTTTGATGTTGGAAACATGGTATTCCTATGCATATCTTCATGGAGGAAATTCATAAGATTTGGGAAGAAGGGAAATCTTAGTCCAAGATTCATTGGACCCTTTGAGATACTTGATCGCATCAGAGTGGTGGCCTACTGACTTTCACTCCTACAAAACCTATCTCATGTACAAGATGTATACCATGTATCCCTCTTGGGAATGTACATACCAAAACCCTTACATTTACTCATTCCAGAGGTGGTACCATTGGATAATGACCTTTCTTATGAAGAGATGATAGTAAAAATATTAGATACACTATTACAAAACTTGGTTTATCCAGTTCTAGGGTTTTAAATGTGCTAGCTAAAAGCACTGCCAAAAACTCCTTTCTCAATGTTAGAAAAAATGTTGTCAAAGGGGGTCTTTAACAATGATTATTTTAGCAATGTTAAAGGGGGTCTTTAACAACACTAAAAAAGTATTGTTAAAGGGGGCCCTCTATCAATGCTTATAAGAAAGTGAAGATAAATCCCTTCTTTATTAGTGCTCATAAAAAAACACTGAAGAAGGGTATTTATTAATGATTCTAAAAAAGAGCTGATAAGGGGGGATTTATCAACACTCTAATAAAGGGTATATTTCCAAAAAAATATTTCATTAAAAATAAAATATTAATATATAAATATTTTTATATTTATATTAATATAATATATATATTTTTGAATATGTTTTAGATAAGTCAAAATAGGTATTTACACACAATATATAAGATATTTAATGAAAATTTCTTATAAATCTAGAAAATCCCTACAGACCCAAAAAAACCTGAAAACGTATAGAAACCCTAGAAATAGCTAAAACCAATATAAATGTTAGTAAACCTTAAAAAATCTAAAATGGCCACAAGTTTTGATTCGGGAGTCTGTTTTAGCTTCAAAACTAGTCAAATTGATACTTATAAAATGAGATAAAACCACAAGAGATTTAAATGATGTGATAATAAAAAGAATAAAATATATTACAGTTTCAAAAAAGTCATAAATCGAACTTGAACTTCAAATGGACATAACTTTTGATCCTGGAGTCTATTTGGGATCCACCTAAAATCAAATCGAAGAATACGACAAACTATATGCAATAGAGGGATAAACTGAGTTCTATGAGATTTGTCCTATTTTCTAATCCCTAAAAGGTCCATAAGGCCTCCAAAACTGAGTTTTTAGTTCAGGTACCCCAATTTCATAAAATTAAAATAGCTATAACTTCTCATATGGGTGTCTATTCAGCCTATACCACTTATAAAATCAACTATTGTGATGATATGTATGCTCCAGTTACCCACAAGGACACCTAATCACATTTATTTTGGAAAAAACCGAGTTTATAGTCATTTTACCACACTTTTTTACATTCAATAGTCTTTCCAAACACCATATCTTCTGCTCTGGGTGTTTGTTTGGGATATAACACATATCAAATCCAATTTTGAGATGAGATATACGGACCAAGGACCCATAATATCCCACTATAATTTATTTGAGGCAAAAAAGGCTCAGAAGTCCTCCAAAACTGAGTTTATAGCCTCTATAGCCTGTTTTTTTACATTCTATGGATTTTACGCCTCATTTAAGGGGGGTATTTTTCCCTTTTTAGTGGGGAATTAATTTATTCATGGGTATTACATTAGTATTGATATTATGGATTTGAATTTTTTTTCATTTTTTATAATTTAATATTATATATAATCAAATATATTACAATATATAAATATTTTTTATAAATTCACACATAAAAAATTTAATTTTATAAATAAATAATTAAACATATTTAGATGTAAAATATTCCTCTCAATATATAAACCATATGTAAATAAGAAAAATATTTTAAAAAAAATATATATATAAATAAATATTTATATATATATATATGGATAAAAAATATATAAAAAAATATAGATCTATCATAAAATGTAAAAAAAATAGTATAGGGGAGTGAAAAAGGAATTTTTATATAAGATGGTGGTCTTAGGTTCAAAACCCACTTGAGGAAGGGGTGTAGGTTGGGGGGTGGGATTATCAAAATTGTTGATAAAGGGGTGGGGAAAGCACTGATAAAGGGGGGAGAAATGATAGGGGGTGTGATGAAAAATTTTACCATTTATCAGCGTGGCCTTTATTAGTATTTTTTTAGCACTATTAATGGGGGCCTTAACTGCAATAAAAAGGAGATAATAAAGGTGGCCTTTAATAGCACTAAAAAAGTTCTCATAAAGGCCCCCCTTTATCAGTGCTAAAAAAAGAAGATGATAAAGGTCCCATTTATTAGTTCTTTTTTTAGAACTAATTAAGGTGGCCTTTATCAATAATTTTTACAAGTTCTATTAAAGATTACCCTTTAACATCACTTACATTATAAATTCTTCTATAGAATTGATCAATCCCTTTTACTAGTGTAGTTAAAGGCCTGAAATTCAATAGTGATCATAGAGACAAATTTCTATGAAATAAGACAATGCACCTTGTCAAAGAGTTGTGTAGAAACTACATGTTTGAAGAATCAATGTATGAATTGGAGGAGTTGATGAAATAGAGTTACCCTCATCAGTTTTATTATGGGAAATGAAAATTTAGGGGGAGAAATTTCTTAAGGGGGGAAAGATTTTAATGATTCTAACTATTATAAATAAAATTTCCCTTTTGATTTAATTAAATGTTTAATTATATATTCTGCTCATATAAAACACATAAAATTCTTTGGTTTTATTATATTATATGAGATTTAGAATAATATTAAGTATCATTTCCATTTATAATATATTCATTGAACAATGATCACATGGTTAGTATAAATAAAACGTTTTAACATATCCAATTAACATAGAAAAAGGAAGTGATGGCCTCTACTAGTAGGATTGTACCCTATAAAGCCCATTTATAAGAGCTTCTAAGGGAAATAACATCACTAGGATTTTCCCTTGACCAAGACCAAGATGATATACAATAACTTAAGCATAGGTGAAACTACTTATGAGAGAAGTTCAAGCTCATCAAGATCATGACCCAAACCATGTTTGTTGAACCACCCCTGAAAGTCTCACCATCACACATCATACTCTTAGGGAATTTTCTAGTATATTTAAGGGATATGTATCAAGACCCTATCAATATGAGTATTCACACTATTTTTTATATAATAATTATTATATTTTCATCCTATTATTGTAACTTTATAAATGATTTTTTGAAAACAGAAATAATATTTTTGGGTAATAATCAAATTAAATTAAGGAATTTATTTTTCTGAATTACTGGATTTTTTAAATAAATAATATTTTAATAAAATATTTTTATTACATATTTTTTATTATATATAAATGATATTATAATTTTCATGAAGTCAAATGTAATTTTTATATGGGTTTGAAAAAAATTATTGTTAAAAACCTAGCATTTCTCAATAAATGTCAATTTTATTTTAAAAGTGAAAATTAACATGTTTAGAAAAATATTTATATAAAATTAATATTATTTTTTGAATCAAAACATTAAAATTATTCAATAGGGAATTTCTCATAATTTTCTGAGATAATTGAACTTTCGAGTAAAAATTAAATACCATATAAATATATTTTGTGTATTATGATATCATAATTTCCCATAAGTGATTTAATAAATAATATAAAAGGTATCCATGAACAAATATATGTTTTCCCTTTAATATAATTTTATTTTATGTTTACTTTTTTTAATTTTATAAAGCCTTTGTGAATCCTCCAATAACATTAATATATTTCAAGGTTAAAAAATCTTTTCTTTAAGAGTATGAATCGCTTACACATAAGAATGGGTATTATTTTATTAATTTAGGCCCTTTTACTTAAAAAATAATTAAAACCACTCCATTTGGTAGAAACCTTGGGCAAAAAACATTGGAATTTTTGTTTTTTTGGTAATTTTATTATATATAGTTCAAAACCTATGTCTGAGAAATAATAAAAAAAATCCGTAGTAATTTCATATATAAATCCACATAAGATATCATTTCTCTTCACTAAAAATCATTGGATAATTTCTTTACTCTTCCCTCCCCTCTCGTGAGTCCTCCCAAGGTTCCCCTAATCTCTCAAGAAGTTCAACCCAAGCCTTTGGATTCATACACTCAAGTAAAGGATCTCCCACTCTCCACTTTTTATCAATCACCTCTTTTATGTTATGTCTATTAATTTACTTTTTTTCATGTAGGTATATGTTATTATATATCACCATTACTATCCATTTTATTTATAAACTACTATTTACCCATTTTTCTCTCATTAATCTCTCCCTTGAACCTTTATGGAAACTCGTTACCATGAAAAAAATTAGTAAGGGATCTTTTCATTATCTTCTTTATTCAAGATTCTTTATTATCTTATGCATTATATTTCCAATTCCTAATGTTGTTATATGTATTCCCATGTCACTATTACTTCCCATTTTATGTCAAAAATATTAGATACTTCTATAACTCTTATCAACTTTTTCTATGAATTTTTAAGTGATGTCACTATGCTGCCAAAATTTCACCATAATTTTCCTTTCCAAAATAATTGTGTAGTGAGAATCATACTCATTTCCTATAAAGGGTGTTCAACTTTATGCACTTTTAATTATTTGACTTGGCAATTACATGTATTTATTCCACACTCCTTTATTGTGGAATATAATATTATTATGAATGAATCCATGTTGTATGATCTATGTGGAACACTTAGGCATGAGAATAAAATGAATGTGATGGGTGCACCCAGAACTATATAGCGCTCCAATGCATTAGATAATGCTTAGTCTCATGAGACGTCATGTTGGAATATGGAGTGAACCTAATCCCTTTATGGAACTTTTTCCATCATAACGTTTTGGAATTTATCCTTGACCTATGTTTATGATGTAGTTTTTTAAGATGTTGCAACATTTCCCATGTTTCCTTTATGTTATCATGCTATATCATATCTTATTTTTCAAGTTTATGAACCTCACCACTTTTATTCCACGTTGATATGCCTATTGTCTATCATGAAATACCTTATTCATGTTATACTATGTTTATTCCTTTACAAGGATTTATAGAACACCTCTTTCTTATGTATGTCCCCAGGTTATCCTATGTTGTTTTAAGTGCGAGCAAGTTAAGGAATTTTTCAATAAAGATAATGTTTTTACTATTTTTAATTGTTATATAATGTACCTAATTCCAAAATTAACTAGACTTATTAATTTTATGGGTTGTATTATGTGTAATATTATATCTAAGAAATCAATAATTAATGTGTATTAAAGAGTATGGTTGTTATTGTTTTCCCTTCCCCATTTCAGCATTCTAGAAGCTTTGTTAGAAGATTTTGTGTATGACATATACCTCAATATATGGAACACTCTTAATAATTTAACAGAATATTTATCACCTTATAATGAATACCTAATTCATGTTAACTTAATAGAGGGGATACACCTATGAATTGACATGGTGGCTCTTCTGGTTTCACAAAATCCGAAATCTGGGAAAAAATAAGGGTCCCTTCAGCACACAAGTCTTGGAATGTTAAATGAATTGAATTAGATAATCGTAGATTCCCCCTTCTAGTATTCATATCAGAGGATGGGGTGATCACAGATAATTTCATTTCACTAGTATCCCCAATTATCAAAGTTCTATAAATATTACATTGTGCAATGTCATAGATTTAGGTTGTCTTCAACAAACAGACTTTGTTCACAATAGAAGATATGCTCAACAAAAACATTCCATGAACGACTCTCACTAATGTTGGGCTAGAAGTGAGAAAGACATTGAACATATTTTTCATCAAGAATTAGAAAAAATTGACCAATCATCCTGCTTAAGGTATGTTGATTTCCATATAGCAAAAATTTCATATATAATGCAAATGTATTTAGTGGCAGGAAGATCAATTGTAAACCATATGATTCACCCATCCCATGATTGAACATGACTCTATAAAATCAAGAAGAAAACCATGGTAGTATAAGCCAATAAAATCCAGGAATAACCCCAGCCTATAGGTTTGGGTTATTTTTTAACACAACCTTTGGGGTTAGTAAAACATGATCAAAAGTTTGTAAAAATTGAGTGGGAACATCTCAGTCTACATGGCTAGGGTTTTTTACCTCAACAACCTCATACGCTACAGAATTAAGTCTTCTCCTGATTATGGGGAATGATTTAGAATGGATCCTACCAATTTTTCCCATCCTATGATTAGGTATCCTTATTGAGAACACACTTGAAAAAATTGTTTGGAGATTCCCTTCAGGTTACTATTTACCAAACAGATCCAAGAGAACCAATGAAGGATAGACACAAGCAAAGGAAGTATTATAAATATAGTGATGAAATTCCTATAATAAATTATACATCAGTGAATGTTATTTGCACCACCCCTATAGATCCTATTGAACATGTGTCCAATATGGAAGAATAAGGGGAGGAAATTTAAGTTAATTATATGGTAGACATAGAAAAAATTGAAGGAAGTGTGTGTACCCAGAACTAGAGTCTTACCCTAAATTTGTGAATTTTTTCAACCACTCCATTATTACCTCCTCAATGAAAATCCACCATAGAAATGGGTAAAGGTAAGGTCATCCCTCACCCACCTCCTAAAGAGGTTGAACACTATACACTAGAGGAAAGTTTTTCTTAGTAATAGGAATATATGAAAGAATTGAGAAGACTTAATGCGGAACTAATTCGAGGTAGCATTACTCCCATATATATTCTACACACATAGACTCAACACGCACTCAAAACTACATACCTCAATAAATAGGGTTCTCCACAATAACTGAGATGGAGAAAAAACATATGATCAACATGGGGTACCAGCAACCAATATATTTGGATCCCATAGTAGAAGAAAAGGAGTTCCCTCCATTGGGTGCCCAATTATAATAGGGATAGGCACATCTTTACAGACCTCCCTTGTAACGACCCAAACGTTTATCAACGCAATTTCTCTCTTATTGTAGTAATTTAATAATCATATAAAATAAAATTAGGAAACAAAATGCCAAATCATGCTTAAATGAACTATTATGTGACCTTTAAACATAAATTTTCCACTTCTGTGTTTTGAATTTCCAAAATATAACATCCACACTTGAGATCAGTAAGATGTTTGGAGTCCGATAGGACAAACTTAATTTTTAGTGAATATTAACCTACCCTTATGAATTGTAATATGACTTTTATGAATAGTAAATCATCAAAAAGAATAGTAACCTCACCCATGAATGTATAAATAAAATTTAGGCATCTTATAAGTGACAATATGACCATAGTAAAAGTATTGGTATTTCTATAAGTAATAAGTGAATAATTATAATTAATTAATTAATTTAAAATAAAATTTATTTTCTTAAAATAATTACATAAATTAAAAAATTTATGTCTTCTAGTTTTATGATAATTTTATAATACCTTATGTAATTTTTAAAATCATTATAAAATCAGTTTTAATTTTAAAATCTATATTTTTCAAGTAAAATATGATTTTAATTAAAAATTAAATTACTAATATTTAGAGAATTATTTTTGAAAAATGGAGTTAATTTTGTGATTATACACCTTCAAAAATTATATGGTGAATTTTTGGGATTTTTCTGAAATACTTTTATTTTTGGTGAATAGTGAAATTCGATAATTTACAAAATATGCTAAATAAATGAATTTCTGCATCATGCTTGAGTCATGGATGATGTAAATGGCCATTGTTTTGGACTCAAACGAACTTATTACTATTTTTAGTTAACATAGTTCTCAATATTTCTTGTCTTGTGGAGAAATAATAAATTAATGAATATAATATTAAAAAAACCCTCCTCCCTTCCACTCTAAACACCACCCCTCACACCCTCATTTATCCACACCTCTATAACTTCAATACTTAACTAAATTTTGAAAAATATCCCCCCAAATATCCTTAACCACATCTATATTCCTTTGGTTTCATCAAAAGACCAAATCCTCTCCCCTAAAGAGTCTCTCAAAGGAGATAAACTCAAAAGGTAAATTCCTATTTCTGATTCTTTTATTTTCTTTCAAGTTCTTTACTTTTCTTTTTATTTCCTCAACTCCTTTCACCCAAATGGTATGATAACTCCATTAAAATAAATTTACTATAATTCTATTATTCTAATGGGATATTTCTTCTTAAACTCACCTTCCCTCTCCGTTTAGACTATAAATGAAAACACCGCCTGATATGTGTTAATTTATCACATTCAAGGACGACAAGTTTTCAATTTGAAATACCATATTATAGACTAGTCATGAAACAATTTTAATGGTTGAAAAAGATCATAATATATGTATTTTATCTTATTTTATGTTTTATAATCCTTATACATTATTTATATAAAATAATAATAGAATACAAGTTCATTGTGAGCAAAACTACCGAATCAATCCAAGCGTTTATCATTAAAATTTTATCTAATAATTCATCCTCATGGTATATAAAAAATTCATTATAAGATAATTTATATATCTATAATTTCACTAATAGTATATATTAACAATTATGGATTTTTAACCATATATCAAATGAACATCCATTCATGAATACAAGTGAACCTTTCATAAAAGATAAGAAAATTAACACTCCCGAACAATGAATTTAAGCTCCATAACTCATAAAAAGGTCCATAAAAGAACATAATAAAACTATAATGAATAAAATTAATGTATTAAAGGCTATTTAATTATTAATTAATGAATATAATTTCATTATATAGGACTTTAAATTAAATAAAGTTTTTAGACACAAGTTAAGGGGAAATTCTCGAACCCAACTCTCTTTTTTGGGTTTTCCCTATTCAGCCCATTTTCAGTATAGTTATGCCTTAAAATTAATTTATTTATCATTATCTTAACTTTTCTATGACATTAATGTTCTAAAATTTATTTTATGAAAATTCTAATGTTTTCTAAAATAACTATTCATTCAAATAAACCCACCCTTTTTTACATCTCGAAGATTGTTTCACTCTTCACTCATAGTTAATGGTTCTATGTCAAGAATGATATTCCCTTTTTATTTTATGAACTAAATGTTTATGAATTATGAATTATTAAGTGAAACCCATTTCTTTCTATGGGTTATTTTATGTTCAAGTTTGACATATTTTCTATGTGGCATGCTTGATAATGTAAATGTTATGATGTGATGGGTGCGCTAAAAATTATATAGTGCAATATGAATGTTTGAATACAACGGGTGTGCCCAGAATTATATAGTGCTCAAATGCATTGGGTAAAGTGGTTAATTAAACGAGTTAAAGTGAAATTACACATGAACATGATGCTATATTTTTTCACAACTATGTGTGGTAGTTA
This sequence comes from Viscum album, assembly GCA_963277665.1. Taxonomy (NCBI): domain Eukaryota; kingdom Viridiplantae; phylum Streptophyta; class Magnoliopsida; order Santalales; family Viscaceae; genus Viscum; species Viscum album. The sequence goes on from OY728138.1 coordinate 403,671,255, forward strand.
ACCACTAAGACATGATTTTTTATTTTTATGCCTTTCCACATTCCATGCTATTATATAAATGATGTTCTGATTATGCTTACCCACTGTTACATTGTTTCATGTTATTATCTTTCCTCTTACTAGGATTTTAGATCACCCCTTTTTTATTTATATCCTCAGGTGACTAAATGTACAAAGGAGTGCACAAGGGCCGATAAGAAGATAGAGATGAAGGAATTAAATAAATGTTTTTGATTTATATTATAAATGTTATTCATGGTCCTAGTTTTCCCAAGACAATAAACCTTTGAATACTCATTGTGTAATGTTTTTATTTTGTTCATCATTAAAATGATGTAAAAGTAATGTAATAAAATTAGTGTCTTATATTTGGTATCAGAGGCAAGGTTTAGTTAATTTGGGAATTAGGATTAGTGAACCCTAGAGAAAACCTCTAGTATGATACTAAATAAAAATATTCACACAAGAAGATTTGTTAAATATAGCTATCACATTAGATATTATTTTAGTGTAAATTTCACAAATTAATAAGTTATTTATTCATGAATTGTTGACTTTTGTTTTGTTCTAACCTTTTCTATTTTAGAAAATGGTGGGAACCAAGAGAGACAAGGCCAACAACCTGTGTGAGGGACAATGAAACGATTGTCGAATGACATCCCCAATGCTTTGAGAGGTGGAGTTCAAAACTTTATGGAGATTATTACCCAACTATATTAGGTTATGAATAATAACCTAAATAATGTGGAATGTACTCTTTCACATAAGATGGAGAAACTAGACATCGAGTGTTTTATGCAGCAACGACCACTGACGTTTAGTGGATCTTCTAGTCCACTAGTTACGGAACAGTGGGTCAACTCCATGGAGAATTTATTTTATATGATTAACTGTTTAGAGATGGAGAAGGTGATTCTGGCTATTTATCATCTAGATGGAGAGGCCGATCAATGGTTTTCTTTGATTAAGAACACGAAGCCGACTGACAAAATTGAAGAGATGGAATGTGAAGAATTTAAGATCATGTTTCTTAACAATTATTTTCTCAAAACTCTTCTTAAAAATATAGAGAGAGAATTAATAGAGTTAAATACAAATTAATGAGAATTTATCATGGCCTACTAAGAGAATTTCACAAGGCTTTCAAGGTTTACTTCATGTCTTTTTATAAAAAATGATAGAAAATTGATAGATTCATTATTGGGTTAAAACCAAACCTTCGAAAGGCTCTTGAAATTTGAGAATTTGAGAGTTATGAAGAAGTTTTTTGATGTGATCTTAAATTAGAGATGGAGTTTAGGGAATGTTTCCATGAATATGGTGATAAGAAATGAAAGGAATAGTTTCAAGCTGGAGGATCTAATGACAAAGGAGGGAAGAAAACTCAACCGCCCACATGCCAAAAATATGGGAAGAAGCATCATGGTAATTGACTCAAAGGGATGGGGAAATATTTCAAGTGTGGTATAGAAGTCCACCAAGATCTTGAATGTCGAAAATACATGAGAAGGCAGGAGAATGTGGTAGAATAAAGGAAATCACCACCCATGTTCCAATGCTATAACTATAAGGAGAAAGAAAACTATGAAAGATAGTGCACTAAACCTCGATCCATCAAGGGTAATCAGAGTTAATAGCCACAAAAGCTAAAGGAATAAGGGAAGGATTATTCCATCACTATTGCAGATACTGAGAAAGAAAATGAAGTTGTACAAGGTATAATTCCTATTTACTCAAGATTGTAAAAAGTCTTATTTGATTCTAGTTATACACATTTCTTTATATCTTGAAAGTTTTCTAGAACTATGGAATCAAAGACCTGAAACCTTGAAGTAGATATTTTTGTAAAAACACCTAGTGGTGAAATCATTGCAACCCAAGTGTTGGAATATTCTCTTGTTGGAGTATGTGGGAAGATTCTTCCAGCGAATCACATGATACTTCCCTTGGTGAAATTTTACACTGTAATGGGAATGGATTAGCTCTCGTTATATAGATCACATATCAACTATCATGAAAAGGAAATATATTTTCATATTCTGAACCATCTCTACTCCTATACAAATGCAAGGAAGACCATGGATCTCCTTTGAACAATCCTTCAATAGAGTGGGTGTTGATTCCCTGTGAAGAGGCATACCTTTCTCAAATGGTTGAGTCAAAAGAAAGTATCAATCTAGAATAAATTCCCATCATAAGGGAATACAATGATGTATTTATCAAAGATTTACCCAGAATTACCCCATATGGTGAGGTAGAGTTCTCCATATAACTCGTACTCAGAGCTACTATTATCTTAAAGTGTCCCTATAGGATGGATCCTATTTAACTGGAGGAGTTAAAGAATCAGTTGTAAAAGAAATTTGACCAAGGGTTCATATGACCTAGTTCATCACCTTGGGGTGCACCAGTGCTCTTTGTGAAGAAGAAGTATGGATCAATGTGGTTGTGTATCGATTATCAGGAACTCAAAAATATCACCATAAAGAACAAGTATCCTCTCCCAATGATTTATAACTTTTTTGATCAGCTATGAAGAGATCAGTACTTCTCAAAGGTGGATCTTCATTCTGGATATCATTAGATAAAGGCGAAGAAGGAAGATATTCAGAAGACTTCCTTCTGTACAAGGTATGGGCACTATGAGTTTCTGGTGATTCCCTTTGGACTTACTAATGCCCCTATAATCTTAATGTATTTGATGAATAGAGTCTTTTGACATTACTTAAACAAATTTTTGGTAGTTTTTATCAATGATATTATCATATAATACAAGAGAAAGGAGGAACATGAAGAACATCTATGACTTGTTTTGGAGACATTGAGAAAGGAGAAGTTGTATGCCAATTTCAGAAAGTGTGACTTTTGGATGAAGTAAGTCATGTTCTTGGGACATGTGATCACAAGTGAGGGAATTTATGTGGACCCTTAAAAAAGGCAGTTGAGGAATGGCCTAGATCCTCTAGTGTTACAGAAATCTAAATTTTTCTTGGATTAGTAGGGTATTACTGAAGTTTTGTGAAAAATTTCTCACAATTTTCAAGATTGATAACTAAGTTAACAAGAAAAGGGGTAAAGTATGTTTGGATAGAAGAATGTGAGGGATGATTCAAGGAGCTAAAGAGAAATAAAATTACTACACCTATACTCACATTACCGAAGAGTGTAAAAAGTTTTGTGATATATAGTGATTCTTCAAAGAAAGGCTTAGGTTTGCACTCTGGAAAAATGATAATGTGATAGCCTATTCCTCATTGAAGTTGAAGATCCATGAGCAGAACTACCCAACACATGATATAGATCTAGAAGCTGTGATTTTTTCCTTGAAAATCTAGCGACACTACCTCTATGGTGAGAAGTGTGACATATACACTAATCACAAGAATCTAAAGTATATATTCACACAAAAGGATCTCAAAATGCATCAAAGGTGGTGGTTAGAGATAATCAATGATTATGATTTCTCTATTCACTATCATCCAGGAAAGGTGAATAAGGTAGTTGATGCTCTAAGTAAAAAATAATCTGCTACTCTATGCATGTTGTAGATTGAGAAAGACCACATCTTCATGTATATACAAAGGATGGATTTTGAAATCATAATGTAAGGGAATGAATTCTACCTTGACCAAATGATTACCCAACCATCTGTCCTAGAGAAGATTAAGTAAGCACAATGGGATGATCTTGAGCTACAAAAGGGGGTGAAAACAGTAAAGGAAGGGAAGCTACGAGAGTTACATATTAATGCTGATGGGGTCATTCAGTTTGGAACATGACTTTGTGTGCCTTCAAAAACTGGGATAAAGAAGGATCTATTTGATAATGCAAATCTCTCACCTTTCTCTATCCATACTACTAGCACCAAGATGTACTGTAATCTTAGAGAACACTTTTGGTGGGATAAAATGAATAAGGAGATTTCTGAATATATCTCAAGGTGCTTGATATGTTAGAAAGTTAAATCAGAGAAAAAAACGTTCAAAGGGATGATGCATACATTGCCTATACCCATGTAGAAATGGGAGAATGTCACAATGAAATTTGTTACAGGTCACCCAAATACATCCAAGGGAAATAATGCGATATGGGTTGTAGATGACCGACTCACCAAGACTGCCCACATTATCACTATTCATGAAGATCTATCACTTGAAAAACTTGAAAAGATATATGTGGATGAAGTTGTGAGACTGTATGGGGTTCCACTCTCTATTGTCTCTGATCATGATCCAAGGATCACATCTAAATTATAGAGGAGTATCCAACATGATTTGAGTAATAAATTAAATTTCAGCACAGCCTATCACCCCCAAACTGATGGCAACTCTAAAAGGTTTATCCAGATGCTCAAAGATATGTTAAGAGCCTGTTGTTTAAAATTAAAATATGGATGGGATCAACATATAAAATTAATTGAGTTCTCATAAAACAATATATTCCACTAGAGTATTCATATGGATCCATATGAAGCTTTGTATAGAAAGATATGTAGAACTCCAACCTGTTGGGATAAAGTTTGAGAAAGAAAAATACTTGGACCTGATCTTGTGCAAGAGATGATAGAGAAGGTTTAAGTCATCTAGAAACCTATCAAAGACGCTCAGATTCAGAAAAAGAGATATGCTAACAACCATCAAAGGGACGTGGAGTTCGATAATAGAGATAAAGACTTCCTTAGAATATCATCATGGAAGAGAGTCATACAGTTTTGGAAAGAAAGGGAAGTTAATCCCAAGGTACATTGGACCCTTTGAGATCCTTGACCGCATAAGAGCCATGGCTTATCATCTTTCACTTACACTGAATATGGATCATGTTTAGGATGTGTTTCACATATCACTTCTGAGGAAGTACATACTAGATCCCTCACAGGTACTGAACTCAGAGGTGGTATAGCTGAAAGATGATCTCTCTTATGAGGAGAAGCCAATAAATATTCTAAACTAGAGAGATAAGGTTCTATGAAATAATAAAACCCACCTTTTCAAAGAGTTGTGAAGGAACCATAAGTATAAATAAGCAACCTAGGAATGAGAGTATGCAATGAATGGGAAGTACCCCCACCTGTTTATGTAAAATGAAATTTCGAGGGCGAAATTTCAAAAGGGGGGAGAATGTAACGACCCAAACTTTTATCAATGAAATTTATACCTTCTATAGTAATGTTGTAATAATATAAAATCACATTAGGAAACACAATGACACATCATGCTTAAATAAACAACTATGTGACCTTTAATCATAAATTTTCCACTTCTATTTTTTGAATTTCAAAAATCTGACATATATGGTTGTGATTAGTAAGATGTTTGGAGTCCAATAGGAAAAAATTAATTTTTGGTGAATAGTAATCTACCATTATGAATAGAAACCTACCATTATGAATAGTAATATGAATCTTATGAATAGTAAATCATCCAAAAGAATAATAACCTCACCAATGAATGTATAAATAAAATTTAGGCATCTTTATTGTAAAAGTATTGGTATTTTTGTAAGTCATAAATAAATAATTATAATTAATTAATTATTTTAAAAGAGAATATATTTTCTTAAAATGTTTTCATAAAATAAAAATTTTATTTCTTCTAGTTTTCATATAACTTTATAAGACCTTATGTAATTTTTGAAAGTATTATAAAATCAGTTTTAATTTAAAAATCTGTATTTTTCATGTAAATTAGGATTTTAATTAAAATAAAAATTTTCTTATTTAGAGAATTATTTTTGAAAAATGGAGTTCATTTTTGTATCATACACGTTGAAAAATGGTTAGGGTGAATTTTTTATATTATTATGAAATACTTTAATTTTGGTGAATAGTGAAATTCAATAATTTACAAAATGTGCTAAATAAATGAATTTATGCATAACTCTTGAGTCATGGATGATATAAATGGAAATTAGTTCAAACTAAGATTCACTTATTACAATTTTTAGTCATATGAATCCTCAAAATTTCTTGTATTGTAGAGAAATAATAAATTAATGAATATAATATTAAGAAAACCCTCCTCCCCTCCACTATAAATGTAGTGACTCGGTTTTTGGCCCTGTCAGACTTTGGAATATTTCTATGAATAATTCTAGAGATAGGCGCGAAGACGGCGTGCGATTCCGAGGCCCGGTGTGCCCAGAATTAATTTTATAAAAATATTATGTATTTTTATACTATGCATGTGGAGGGGGTGTTATATATCCTAAATGGTAGCTCAGAATGGGAATATGAGGGAACGATAGAATCCGGAACATACCGTTTACCCTAGGCATGGTGTAAACTTTTCGGGCGCGGGCCTACGGTGGAAAGCGCCACCAGGGGCGTTTTCGTAAATAAGTGGAAAAGTTAATGTACAAGTGTCGGCTCAAATAACTTCTGAACGGAGTCTCGGATCACAATTTTGAGTCCACCGTAGCATTCAGAATGGCGTGTTTACCCTAGGTGGGAAATAATTTAGGTCGGCGCCAGGTGCCGGGTCGGATGCGCGTTGGCGGGGAACTGAAATGAAGTGTTTATAAAAAAAATAATAAAAACAAACCTTCATCCCCCAACCCCTTCCACACACAGGAGGCAATGATGAACCCCCTCTCCCTCCGTTCTTTGCCGATTTGAGCCACGATCGTCCGTAATCTGCGCAGATCATCGGCAGATCGAGCTTCAGGGCGTCGCAGGTGTTGTTCTGCACCCGAAGCTTCGACGTTTCGCTTATGAGGTAGGCAGTTTGAGTTTTAAAATCCCGGACCCCATTTATGTGTTGTTTTTCTTCAAATCATCATAAAGTTTGTATAGTTCGGGTCCCGAGGTTTCCAAAACATGTTTCAGATCTGATTTTGGAGCACCGGGGTGCTCCTAGGGGTTCCCGGAAGTTTTTCGGTGGAAAACCCAGATTCCGATGGCGGCCATGGAAGAATCTGGCGAGGTGCGGCAGCAGCGCGGCGGATTCTGGCAACGGCTGCGGCGGCGCGGCAGAATCCGGTGGCGGCGCGGTGGTTTCCGGCGAGGCCGGTGGTGGTCCGGCCAAGATTTTCCGGGGGTTCTTAAAACCCCCGTAACTCACAAACCGTAACTCTGATTTGTGATCCATTTGTGGTGACATGTTCTTTGCATCGAGGCGGACATTTTGAAGTCACTTTGAGAATTTTGTGAGTCGGGATTTTGGCTCGGGGGCTTGAAATGTTGAATAAAATAATGATATTTCATTTTTATTCGACTTCGGGCCGTAGTATCTTCTATCCAGAGTGTTCGATTGACATGCCATCAGTGGCTTTGAGACCTAGATGGTACAGAAGACTTTTCTTGATAGTTTTTGGGTGCTGGGACAGAGTTTGGGGTGCGTGCCCCATGAGGCCGGGTTTTGGGCGTTTACGGAGAAACACAACTTTCTCATCAGGAGTTCAATTTTGGCGGATGAATAGTCGATCCTGTGTATTTTTCCGAGAAGATCGCAATGGTGCGATCCGGTCGATGAGTTTCGAGATGGAGGCATGGGCCCCACCCGAGCTGGCTTCATTGAATAGTGCTTTTTTCATCGGGGGTCTGTTTCGGACGAACGAGTAGTGGATCCTGTGTGTTTTTCTTAGGGGATCGTCGTGGTATGATCCACTTGATGAGTTTTAGGATCATTTTGTGGGCCCCGCACGGGCTAGCTACGGTGAATAGTGCCTTTTTCATCAGTTTCCTGTTTCGGGTGAGTAAACAGCCTATCCTACGTTTTTTTTCTGCGTGGATCGCGATGGTGGCCTCGATGTCGGCCTTGGATGTGCACGGGGTTGTGTTGTGGCAGGTCGCTCGGGTTAGCGACATTTAGACCAGCAGTGGTTGAGGGTACTCCCTTGGTTCATTCCTACGAGGGTTTGTGCGATATCACAACCTTAGTATAGGTTTGGAATCCTCTCGATGGGATGTTTAATCTGTTAGAGTTGTGGCATCTCTCCGGTGGTCCTGGAGCGAGATCCTCTAGCATCGTTTTTCCTAGATCGGGTTCTTGGTATCGATGTTACCGCTTATCCACGGGTGGTGATCCCCTATCTAGCAGGTCAAACCCGTAGGGTTTGTGGCATCATTGGGAATGTGACCCCCTACGCAGTGGTCCGTGCTCAGTAGGGTTGTGGGATCATCGGGTATATGATCCCCTACTCAGCATGTGAATTATAGTAGGGTTACGGTATCATTGGTTATAAGATCCCATACTCAGCGCGTGGTGTCGGTAAGGTTGCAGTATCATCAGTTTGATCCCCTACAGTGCGAGATATACCGGATAGGGTCTCAATATCGTCGTGACCATCATGATACGGGTGACGATCCTCTATCTGAGTGACGTGTTTCTACCAAGCACCAGATTGGGTTGTGGTATCCCCCAGCGGATCCTGAGAGTGATCCCCTGTCTGTGAGATCTACGAATGCCAGATCGGGTTGCGGTATCCCCCAGCGGACCGAGGGAGTGATCCCCTATCAGTGAGATCTTTGTATACTGGTGTGGGTTCTGGTATCCCCTAACATACCCTAGGATTTATCCCCTATCCGAGGAGTTTGGTGTTTATTTTGTTTCAGCGTGGTTTCCTCAGTGACGGTATCCGACGAGCATGATCTCTCGGGTGAGCATCTAATATGTTTGTGTGTGTCCTGATGGAGTGTATCTCTTGGACGAGTGTCATCTGGGATGACAGTGATCATGGAGTGTGTTCTCCTGGTTGCGTACAGTTTCGAGTGATGAGGTTGGTACCTCATGTGGCTTGGTGCGAGAGCTGAGAATATCTGGATTGTGCAAGGTGTATGTATGGGCATACACCTGAGCTGAGTTGACTAGTTGTGTTTAGCCGAGGATGGTCACGAGATGGAGTTTCTCTCTCATTTGGGTTCCCTCTGGCTGGGATGAGTAGACTGTTGCCTTTCAGTTGCGCTCTTTTGTTTTGGATTTTTTGGGGTGCCTACTGAGTATTTTTATACTCACCCCTGCACGGGATTTTCCCGCACATGTTTGTGTCTTGTGCAGACCACAAGTCTTTCGACAGAGCCCCAGGAGGACCCGGATCAGGCAGAGCTTAGTGAGTGGGTTTGACCGGGGTGTTTACCGGAGCTGTGCCGAGGAGCATACCGGCAGGTGTTTTGGCAGTGTTTTCCCTCCTTCTGAGCAGGTTGGACACTTTACAGATTTATTTTGGTGGGCCTTGATTTTCCCTTTTGTACTTTCACTGTACTCTGGTTTGGGATAGATGTATGCATGCATTTTATTTCCCATTTTTATATATATCTATGCACTGTTTCATGGAGGTGTATGTGGGTGCGTGTGTATAGGTACCTTAGGCTAATGCCTCTCATGTGTGTGATAGCCTACTCGGCGCTAGTTGCCAACCCCTGGCCTTTTGGAGGCGGGCTTGGGGAGTCATAGCTCGAGCCCCATTGGGTCGGGTCATGAAAGAGTGGTATCAAAGGAGTTTTCACCTTTGGGATCTCAGAGCGTAGCTGGTCTAGCTGTGAGTTTGGTTTGGGTTGCATCGTGACAGTGTTATGATGTTTCGAGCTTGGATTTCAGGCCAGAGACTCCATTGTTGGTGCGACAGCCGACATATCCATACACCAGGACTTTGATAACCTGCCTTTTGACTCAGGACATTCGTACACTGGTCGCAGGGGAAAATCGGTACATGAATCATATAGGACTGAGTTTTGGGTTTTCGTTGTTCTTCTTGAGTCAGCTCACTAGATATACTCTTTGATTGTAGAGCGTCTTGATTGTATTTTAGGATGCCTCCACGATGACAGCCATCGAGGGTTCCGCAGCGGGATTGTAGTGACAATCCGCCTCGTGTAGAGGCTGTGGACCAGGGTGTAGGTTCTGAGGCTGGACCTCCAAGTGGTCCGCTAGTTGAGCCACCACCTGTGGAGCAGCTGGTTGTGGCAGGAGTGCAGGATGAGGTTGCGCGCAGGCTGAGTGTGCTTCAAGAGTTCCAGAGGCAGCGACCTCTGAGGTTCCAGAGTGATCCAGAACCCCAGGCAGCTGATGAATGGCTCGAAGCAGTCACCCGTGTTTTCCGCCTAGTGAGGACACCTCCAGATCAGATGGTGGTCCTAGTGGTGAGCCTTCTGCATGGTTCAGTCAGGTGATGGTGGAGTTTGGTGATGCAGTCTCACGAAGAGGAGATGCTCACGTGGGCAGAATTTGAGTGGCTCTTCAGGGAAGAGTTCTATCCCATGACGCTAAGGTCAGTGCGGATCCACGAGCTTCTGCAGCTTCGGTAGGAGGGCTTGACTGTTTCGGAGTACCCCGCGAGGTTTAAAGACCTGTCACACTAATCACTGGATATGGTTCAAGACCCGTTCTTTAGGGCTCAGACCTTCAAACATGGCCTACGCAGAGACATCCGATCAGGTGTGGTTTCCTTGTGTCTGCCCACCTATGTTGGAGTGCTGGAGCGAGCATTGGTGGTGGAGAGATTTCTGGCTGAGCAGATCCCACCTATTAGTGTGGGGCACACGAGATCTGAGACTTCGTTAGTCGAATTGGCATCTCGTAACTGATGACAGACTCAGGGGTCTGGACATGGCCGATGTTTCAGGAGGCGACCCCAGGATGGAGGATCTAAGGCTCAGGGCTCACAGGCTAGTTTTGGTCAGCCGCAGGAAAGGCGGTGTTATGCTTGCGACGGTTGGGGACATCTTACTAGAGACTGTCCGACTCGTCGTGCTGCTGAGAGGGAGCCGGTCGACAGACCACCTTGGCAGAGGCAACGTCTCGAGCAAGGAGATCTGCAGGGCGGCGGATGTGGCGACGGAGCTGGTGCAGCAGCAGGAGGTGGTAGGCGGTATCAGTTTCCACCACCCCCACCCCCAGGTGGTCCACACCGAGCTCAGGGAGCTGGGGGATGAGGGTGAGGTCAGCTGCATTCCCTAGAGGCTATTGACCCAGAGGCTCCATAGATGGATAGAGGTACACCTTGTGTCCTTTCTACTTTCTACAGTAGTTTGATAGACACTGTTTAGCGGTACCCTTCCTTTCCATTGTTTGCTCGAGTTTTGTTCAGTGCATTGGTAAGACCCGGTGTGGGTGTTGCTTGGCATTCTTCGAATGCGTGTGGAAGAGGGGTCATTCCCCCACTAAGATGCATTTTTGTGACGTGATTAAAACTGTGAGGGTGATTCAGTGCCGCCCATAGCGGATAGTGTTCAGGTTTGGTGGATGAGTCCCTCTGACTTATGTGTTTGGGCATGGGTGTTTGTTGGAAAACTCGCTGATGTAGAAGACCCAGTTGAGAGTCCAGTCTCTTTTCTGGTGCTTATGGATTTTCGGGGACAAAAAGTTCTACGGGGGAGGATGTAGTGACTCGGGTTTTGGCTCTGTCAGACTTTGGAATATTTCTATGAATAATTCCATAGCTAGGCATGAACAAAACGTGCGATTCCGAGGCCCGGTGTGCCAGGAATTTGTTTTATAAAAATATTAAGTATTTTTATACTATGCACATGGCAGGGGTGTGATATCTCCTAAAAGGTAGCTCAGAACAAGAATATGAGGGCACAGTTGCATCCAGAACGTACCTTTTACCCTAGATAGGGTGTAAACTTTGCGGGCGCGGGCCTGCGGTGGAAAGCGCCACCAGGGGCGTTTTCGTAAATAAGTGGGAAAGTTAATGTACAAGCGTCAGCTCGAATAACTTCTTAACAGAGTCTCGGATCGCAATTCTGAGTACACCGTTGCATTCAGAACGGCATGTTTACCCTAGGCGCGACATAATTTAGGTCGGTGCCAGGTGACGGGTTGGATGCGCATTGGTAGGGAACTGAAATGAAGTGTTTATAAAAAAAACAATAAAAAACAAACCTTCATCCCCCCAACCCCTTCCACGCGTAGGAGGCAACGACGAACCCCCTCTCCCTCCGTTCTTCGCCGATTCGAGCCCCGATCGTCCGTAATCAGCGCAGATCGTCGGCAGATTGAGCTTCAGGGCGTCGCGATTGTCGTTCTACACCCGAAGCATCGGCATTTCACCCACGAGGTAGGCGGTTTGAGTTTTAAAATCCCGTACCCCTTTTATTTGTTATTTTTCTTTAAATCATCATAAGGGTTGTATATTTCGGGTCCTGAGGTTTCTGAAACATGTTTCAGATCTGAATTTGGAGCATCGGGGTGCTCCCGGGGGTTCCCGGAAGTTTTCTGGTGGAAAACCCGGATTCCGGTGGCGGCCATGGCGGAATCCGGCGAGGCACGGAAGATTCCAGCAACGGCGGCGGTGGCACGGCAGAATCCGGCGGTGGCGCGGTGGTTTCCAGTGAGGCCAGCGGTGGTCCGGCCAGGATTTTCCAGGGGTTCATTAAACCCCCGTAACTCGCAAACCGTAACTCCGATTTGCGAGCCGTTCACGGAAATGTGTTCTTTGCATTGAGACGGACCTTTTGAAGTCACTTTGAGAATTTTTTGAGTTGGGATTTTGGACCGGAGGCTTGAAACGTCGAATAAAATAATGATATATCATTATTATTGAACTTCGCGCCGTTGTATCTTCTATCCGGAGCGTCCGATTGACGTGCCGTCAGTGGCATTGAGACCCTGATGGTATGGAAGACTTTTCTTGATAGTTTTCGGGTGTTGGGACTAAGTTTGTGGTGCGGGCCCCATGAGGCTGGGTTTTGGGCAGTTACAGAGAAACACAACTTTCTCACAAGGAGTCCGATTTTGGCGGATAAATTGTCGATCCTCTATGTTTTTCTGAGAGGATCGCAATGGCGTGATCCGATCGATGAGTTTTAAGATCGAGGCGTGGGCCCCACCCGAGCTGGCTTTGATGAATAGTTCCTTTTTCATCGGGGGTCCGTTTCAGACGAATGAGTAGTGGATCCTGTCTGTTTTTTCGAGGGGATCGTCGTGGTATGATCCGCTTGATGAGTTTCAGGATCGTTGTGTGGGCCCCACATGGGCTAGCTACGGTGAATAGTGCCTTTTTCACCGGTTCTCCATTTTGGGTGAGTAAATAGCCTATCTTGCGTGTTTTTTCACATGGATCGCGATGGTGGCCTCGATATCAGCCTTGGAGGTGCGTGGGGTTGCGTTGAGGTGGTTCTCTTGGGTTAGTGACGTTTGGACCAGTAGTGGTTGAGGGTACTCCCTTGGTTCATTCCTACAGGGGTTCGTGCGATATCAAAACCTTATTATAGGTTTGGAATCCTCTGGATGGGATGTTTAATCAGTTAGAGTTGTGGCATCCCTCCGGTAGGCCCAGAGCGGGATCCTCTAGTATCGTTTTCCCAGGATCGGGTTCTTGGTATTGTTGTGACCACTTATCCACGAGCGACGATCCCTTATCTAGGAGGTTAACCCCGTAGGGTTTGTGGCATCATCGAGAATATGATCCCTTATGCAGTGGTCCGTGCTCAGTAGGGTTGTGGCATCGTCAGGTATATGATCCCCTACTCAGCATGTGAATTATAGTAGGGTTGCAGTATCGTTGGTTATAAGATCCCCTACTCAGCACGTGGTGTCGGTAAGGTTGTGGTATCATCAGTTCGATCCCCTACAACACGAGATGTACCAGATAGGGTTTCGGTATCATCGTGACCATTGTGATACGGGTGACGATCCTCTATCTGGGTGAAGTATTTCTACCGAGCACCAAATCAGGGTTTGGTATCCCCCAGCAGATCCTGGGAGCGATCCCCTATCTGTGAGATCTACGAATGCCAGATCAGGTTGCAGTATCCCCCAGCAGACCCTAGGAGTGATCCCATATCTATGAGATCTTCGTATACCAGTGTGAGTTCTGGTATCCCCTATCGGACCCTAGGATCAATCCCCTATCTGAGGAGTTTGGTGTTTATGTTGTTTCAGTGTGGTTTCCTCAGTGATGGTATCCAACGAGCATGATCTCTCGGGTGAGCGTCTGAGATGTTAGTGTGGTTCCCCATAGAGTGTATCTCTCGGATGAGTGTCATCTAGGATGACAGTGATCGTGGAGTGTGTTCTCCTGGTTGTGGACAATTTCTAGTGATGAGGTCGGTACCTCATGTGGCTTGGTGCGCGAGCTGAGTATATCTGGATTGTTCAAGGTGTATGTATGGGCATACACCTGAGCTGAGCTGACTAGTTGTGTTTAGCCGAGGATGGTCATGAGATGGAGTTTCTCTCTCGTCTGGGTTCCCTCTGACTGGGATGAGTGGACTACTGCCTTTCAATTTCTCTCTTTTGTTTTGGGTTTTTTTGGGGTGCCTACTGAGTATTTTTATACTCACCCCTGCACGGGATTTTCCCACACATGTTTGTGTCTTGTGCAGACCACAGACCTTTCGACGGAGTCCTAGGAGGACCCGGAGTAGGCGGAGCTTAGTGGGCAGGTTTGACTGGGGTGTTTACCAGAGCTGTGCCGAGGAGCTTATCGGCTGGTGTTTTGGCAGTGTTTTCCCTCCTTCTAAGCTGGTTGGACACTTTGCAGTTTTCTTTTGGTGGGCCTTGATTTGTCCTTTTGTACTTTCGCTGTACTCTGGTTTGGGATAGATGTATGCATGCATTTTCTTTCCCATTTTTATATATATCTATGCACTGTTTCATGGAGGTGTATGTGGGTGCATGTGTACAGGTACCTTAGTCTAATGCCTCCCATGTGTGTGATAGCCTACTCGGCGCTAGTCGCCTTTCCCTGGACTTTTGGAGGCGGGCTTGGGGAGTCACGGCTCGAGACCTGTTGGGTCGGGTCGTGACAATAAATACCTCCCATCACACCCTCATTTATTCACACCTCTCAAGCTTCAAGACTTAAATAAATTCTTCCCAAATCCCTCCAATGTCTTTCCCCACATCCATAAGCCCTTTTTATCCTCAAAATACCAAATCCTCTCCCCTAAAGAGGCTCTCAAAGGAGATAAACTCAAGAGGTAAATTCCTCTTTCTGATTCTTTTATTTTCTTTCAAGTTCCTTTATTTTATTTTTATTTACTCACCTCATTTAACCCAAATGGTATGATAACTAAAATAACATAAATATACTATAATTCTATTATGACACTGGGATAGTTCATCATAATCTCACCTTGCCTCTCCTTTTATACTATAAATGAAAACACCATCTGAGATGTGTTAATTTATCACGTTCAAGGATGACTGGTTTTCAATTTGAATTACCATTTTAGAGACTAATCATGAAACCATTTTAATGTTTTAAACAGATCATGATATATTTATTTTATTTTATTTAATGTTCTATAATCCTTATGCACTCATGATATAAAATAATAATACAAAAAAAGTTCATTGTGAGCCAAACCGCCAAATTAATCCAAGCGTTTATCATTAAAATTTTATCTAATGATTCATCCTCATGGTATATTAAAAAATTCATTATAATATAAATTATATATCTATAATGTCAAAAAATAATATGTACTAAAAATTGTATATGCTTAACCACATTTCAAACTAACATCCATTCATGAATACAAGTGAATCGTTCATAAAAGCTAAGAAAATTAACACTCCCAAACAATTAATTTATGCTTCATAACTCCTTAAAAGGTCCATAAAAGAACTTAATAAAACCATAATGAATAAAATTAATGTATTAAAGTTTATTTAATTGTTATTTAATGAACCTAATGTCATTATACAGGACTTTAAAGTGAATAAAGTGTTCATACACAAGGTAAGGGGAAATTATCGAACCCAACTCTCTTTCTTTGGGTTTTCCCTATTCAACCCATTTTTACTACAGATATGCCTTAAAAATAATTTATTAATCTTTATATTAACTTTTTTGGGATATAAATGTTATCTAATTTATTTTATAAAAAATACAATGTTTTCTAAAATAACTCCTCTTTCAAATAAACACACCCTATTCACTTCTCATAGATTGCTTCACTCTTCACTCAAGGTTAATGGTTCTATGTTAAAAATGATATTCCCTCTTTATTTTGGGAACCAAATGTTTAGGAATGTATTATTTAGGATGTTAAACCCATTTCATTCTATGGTTTATTTTGTGTTCAATTTTGACATATTTTCTATGTGGCATGCATGATAATGTAAATGTTATTATGTGACCGATTCACTCGGGATTTTATAACACAATATGAATGTTTGAATGTGACGGGTGTGTCCAGATTTATATTTCACAATATAAATGTTTGAATGTGATGGGTGAGACTAGAATTATACAGATCTTCAATGCATTAGGTAAATTGATGAATCTCATAAGTTAAAGTGAAATGATGTGTGAACATGATGCTAGCTTTGTTCACAACTATGTCTGGTAGTTAACTACCAATACATGTGTTTTCATTTTTATGAATTTCTACATTTCATGAAGTTATATAAATGATGTCATGATTATTCTCACCCCATGATACATTGTTTAATGTTCTTATCTTTCCTCTTTCCAGGATTTCATCTCACCCCTTTTGATGTATATCCTCAGGTGACTACATGTACTAAGGAGTAAAAAGGGGCCGATTAGAAGCTAGAGAAGAAGAAATAAAATAAATTTTTATGATTTATGTTGTAAATGTTGTGTATGGTCCAATTTTAACCAAGATACTAAACCTTTATATCCTCATTGTGTAATATTTTTATTCTATTCATCATCAAAATGATGTAAATGTAATGTAAGAAAACCATAGTCATCACATACCCCTATAGGATACCCATGAAAAATACTAGAAGGGCCGCCATAGTTGGCTCTACCTATTATTTCCCCTGTTTAAGATCCTACTCATCCAAATATTCCTTAAGGTATCATTAATACTATTGAGTCAGTAATATATCTATTAGAAGATATATAAGAGCGGTGTGCACTGGTATAGCTAGAAAAGAAACCTTTCCATGAATGGGTTGATCTGGCTATTCCCTCACCAATCTTTGGGAACCCTACATTTCAAATTTTTAATGGATTGGGGGACCTAATGAATCATTTGAAACATTTCATGTCCCATTATGATCCCATTAAGGGGACCCCAACACAACAATAAGTAGTGAGAATAAGGTGATTTGTATAAAAACTGAAGGGTCTAGGATTTGTATGTTACACCATCTTACCAGCTCAATCAATTATAGGATGGGAATATCTCCATTAGAAGTTTCTCTTCCTATTTATCTTGGTGCTATAGAATATAATAGTTCTAAAACTATAAAACTAAAAATAGTGGGATAATGAAAGGTTCTTAGACTTTATTTCTTTTTGGAAGGGGTTGACATGCCCACTAATCCTATAGCTTCCCCATGAATATTTTTTGTCCATATCTATTGAGATTATTCACAATGAGTTGCGCACACCACTCATCCTTGTGAAATTCACATGAGGGTTTTAGGACCTTGAATTAATTTATAAAATAATGGAAGGTTACATTACAAGAACCAATGATAAGTCTTGATTAATCCCATCTGCTCAAGGAAATAGAATAGAGAAAGTAGAGGATTTCACTGTTACACTTATGTCGACCCCTTTACCCACTCTAGCTCCAAATCTTGAATCGTATTGTGTGGATCCCCCTCTTGAACTTCAAATACAACACCCACCTAATTTGGATAATTAAGGTGAGTATATGTGAATTTTTTATGAAGAATTGAAGAAAAAAATTTATTCATTCCAAAATGACCAATTCCCTAGTTACTTTATCTTAGCATTGGAGAACAACTTGATCAAGTTTATAAATCCCAATAAGCCCAACCTAAATGGTGTAAAATATCTCCCAAACTATTTCTCTTTCTATTGTGCATCGGGGAACACCATCCAAGAATTTGTTTTTTCAAATAAACCCTATAATAAATTTGTGGACTCTGGGAAAATGAAGCTGTGAAAGCCACACGTGTAGGTAACATGTATTTCTACCACCAATAAAAAGGTGGAGAATGAATGGTAAGAAGTTAACATCAAGGGTACTAAGAATTTTGGTGATTGGATGGTCAGAAATATTATCGATCATACTTATTATATCCTTTGATCATAGTTAAAATATCCAATTATACCCCTGGCCTCCTCTACTATGGCAAAACCAACTCCACTCGCACCCCAGTCCTCCAAGATCCAATATTCCAAGAAATGACATGGATATAAGAGTGGAAAGAAAACCCAGGAAGATGAAAATATTCTAAGGAATAATTTGGATTTGAATTTATAATATTCATGCCTTTAGTCCTAGAATTACCGACGATACTCCTAAAACGATACAACAAGAGTCAACTCACCAGATTAATTCCTCAATAGATGAGGAGTTGATCTTTGGTTCCTTTATGGTTATTCACTTAATGGATCTATTTTCAGATGATGAGTGTGATTATTAACCCAAATTCCCTACATCCTATAGGGAAATTAGGGGAAGAGGACACAATATCCAAGGATGAAGGGGAAGACACGGTCATTCCTAGAGTCGATACTCTAGCCACATCATTGATCAAATCATCTATGTGGACGAAACTCATGGGAGATCCCTGTACTAGGATTAACATGAGAAATAAGGTTCCCCCACCCATGTTATGGTTTTTCCTGACCTTATCATCTTGGAATATTGACGAGAGGGGACTCTATAACACAATCAGCCTCAACGTGCATACAAACCTAGTCAACCTAATCCACCAAGGGATGAAGTGACTTTAACTCATCCATCTACATCAAGTACATCAGTTCCTAAAGTTACTACAAAAAAGAATCCCCATGCTAGGAATTTCATACTTTTAGACTAGGAGTATGACATTTTAAAGAAATTATCCATGGTTCTAGATAAGTTTTAAATCCTTTCTGCATTGAGTCTATCAAAAGACCTCTAGGAAACACTCATATAGGATTTTTCAATCCCTAAAGAATTTGAGGAAGATGTTGTTCCCACTAAGGTATATCTATATAGAAAAACCCTGTAAGATTCCACACAATAACTTTTTTCATGGAGTAGGAGAAAGTTCCCCCACTCATTCCATTCTAAACACTTCATCAACTAGGTTATAACAAGTATCACTATTCCCTCTCTTATATAAAACTATAGGGCTATGAAAAGATTAAGAAAAATACTCTCAGTGAAATCAAGATTAGGTCTCAGTTTTGGGATCTCTTATCAGAATCAAAATTCCTAGTTGTTCAACAATATTTGACCTTCAATATTCTTCTTGGAAGGCCTTGGTTACATCAACATGAGGTTATTCCCTCATCATACCACTAATGCCTCAAATATTTCATTAACGGTCAAATTGGGACATTTCATGATGATAAGGTCCCATTTAAATCCAACAAATCACAATACATTGATGCATAATTATTTCAATGAGAAGGGAAACAACCCATGATTGACAATGTTGCTCTAATCAATACCTCGAATGGTGTGGAGATAACATCAGATAATCAATTCATGCATTTTAATGAACTTTTTGTATTTCCCTTCTATTATATTTAAGAAGTGGGTCTGAATTAAATAATATATTCATTGAATTCCATGATACCAGTCATGAAAACTAAACTTAAAAGCACTGGATAAGTCATCGATTCTCCATACAGTGATGGTAGTCTGAGTGAAAATTCTCCCATTACATCCCCTTATCTTCATTAAATCCATGCTTCATTAGC